>CM073433.1:36015000-46015000 GCA_037114965.1 Monochamus alternatus
AAGAATAAGAATAAGAATAAGAATAAGAATAAGAATAAGAATAAGAATAAGAATAAGAATAAGAATAAGAATAAGAATAAGAATAAGAATAAGAATAAGAATAAGAATAAGAATAAGAATAAGAATAAGAATAAGAATAAGAATAAGAATAAGAATAAGAATAAGAATAAGAATAAGAATAAGAATAAGAATAAGAATAAGAATAAGAATAAGAATAAGAATAAGAATAAGAATAAGAATAAGAATAAGAATAAGAATAAGAATAAGAATAAGAATAAGAATAAGAATAAGAATAAGAATAAGAATAAGAATAAGAATAAGAATAAGAATAAGAATAAGAATAAGAATAAGAATAAGAATAAGAATAAGAATAAGAATAAGAATAAGAATAAGAATAAGAATAAGAATAAGAATAAGAATAAGAATAAGAATAAGAATAAGAATAAGAATAAGAATAAGAATAAGAATAAGAATAAGAATAAGAATAAGAATAAGAATAAGAATAAGAATAAGAATAAGAATAAGAATAAGAATAAGAATAAGAATAAGAATAAGAATAAGAATAAGAATAAGAATAAGAATAAGAATAAGAATAAGAATAAGAATAAGAATAAGAATAAGAATAAGAATAAGAATAAGAATAAGAATAAGAATAAGAATAAGAATAAGAATAAGAATAAGAATAAGAATAAGAATAAGAATAAGAATAAGAATAAGAATAAGAATAAGAATAAGAATAAGAATAAGAATAAGAATAAGAATAAGAATAAGAATAAGAATAAGAATAAGAATAAGAATAAGAATAAGAATAAGAATAAGAATAAGAATAAGAATAAGAATAAGAATAAGAATAAGAATAAGAATAAGAATAAGAATAAGAATAAGAATAAGAATAAGAATAAGAATAAGAATAAGAATAAGAATAAGAATAAGAATAAGAATAAGAATAAGAATAAGAATAAGAATAAGAATAAGAATAAGAATAAGAATAAGAATAAGAATAAGAATAAGAATAAGAATAAGAATAAGAATAAGAATAAGAATAAGAATAAGAATAAGAATAAGAATAAGAATAAGAATAAGAATAAGAATAAGAATAAGAATAAGAATAAGAATAAGAATAAGAATAAGAATAAGAATAAGAATAAGAATAAGAATAAGAATAAGAATAAGAATAAGAATAAGAATAAGAATAAGAATAAGAATAAGAATAAGAATAAGAATAAGAATAAGAATAAGAATAAGAATAAGAATAAGAATAAGAATAAGAATAAGAATAAGAATAAGAATAAGAATAAGAATAAGAATAAGAATAAGAATAAGAATAAGAATAAGAATAAGAATAAGAATAAGAATAAGAATAAGAATAAGAATAAGAATAAGAATAAGAATAAGAATAAGAATAAGAATAAGAATAAGAATAAGAATAAGAATAAGAATAAGAATAAGAATAAGAATAAGAATAAGAATAAGAATAAGAATAAGAATAAGAATAAGAATAAGAATAAGAATAAGAATAAGAATAAGAATAAGAATAAGAATAAGAATAAGAATAATAATAATAATAATAATAATAATAATAATAATAATAATAATAATAATAATAATAATAATAATAATAATAATAATAATAATAATAATAATAATAATAATAATAATAATAATAATAATAATAATAATAATAATAATAATAATAATAATAATAATAATAATAATAATAATAATAATAATAATAATAATAATAATAATAATAATAATAATAATAATAATAATAATAATAATAATAATAATAATAATAATAATAATAATAATAATAATAATAATAATAATAATAATAATAATAATAATAATAATAATAATAATAATAATAATAATAATAATAATAATAATAATAATAATAATAATAATAATAATAATAATAATAATAATAATAATAATAATAATAATAATAATAATAATAATAATAATAATAATAATAATAATAATAATAATAATAATAATAATAATAATAATAATAATAATAATAATAATAATAATAATAATAATAATAATAATAATAATAATAATAATAATAATAATAATAATAATAATAATAATAATAATAATAATAATAATAATAATAATAATAATAATAATAATAATAATAATAATAATAATAATAATAATAATAATAATAATAATAATAATAATAATAATAATAATAATAATAATAATAATAATAATAATAATAATAATAATAATAATAATAATAATAATAATAATAATAATAATAATAATAATAATAATAATAATAATAATAATAATAATAATAATAATAATAATAATAATAATAATAATAATAATAATAATAATAATAATAATAATAATAATAATAATAATAATAATAATAATAATAATAATAATAATAATAATAATAATAATAATAATAATAATAATAATAATAATAATAATAATAATAATAATAATAATAATAATAATAATAATAATAATAATAATAATAATAATAATAATAATAATAATAATAATAATAATAATAATAATAATAATAATAATAATAATAATAATAATAATAATAATAATAATAATAATAATAATAATAATAATAATAATAATAATAATAATAATAATAATAATAATAATAATAATAATAATAATAATAATAATAATAATAATAATAATAATAATAATAATAATAATAATAATAATAATAATAATAATAATAATAATAATAATAATAATAATAATAATAATAATAATAATAATAATAATAATAATAATAATAATAATAATAATAATAATAATAATAATAATAATAATAATAATAATAATAATAATAATAATAATAATAATAATAATAATAATAATAATAATAATAATAATAATAATAATAATAATAATAATAATAATAATAATAATAATAATAATAATAATAATAATAATAATAATAATAATAATAATAATAATAATAATAATAATAATAATAATAATAATAATAATAATAATAATAATAATAATAATAATAATAATAATAATAATAATAATAATAATAATAATAATAATAATAATAATAATAATAATAATAATAATAATAATAATAATAATAATAATAATAATAATAATAATAATAATAATAATAATAATAATAATAATAATAATAATAATAATAATAATAATAATAATAATAATAATAATAATAATAATAATAATAATAATAATAATAATAATAATAATAATAATAATAATAATAATAATAATAATAATAATAATAATAATAATAATAATAATAATAATAATAATAATAATAATAATAATAATAATAATAATAATAATAATAATAATAATAATAATAATAATAATAATAATAATAATAATAATAATAATAATAATAATAATAATAATAATAATAATAATAATAATAATAATAATAATAATAATAATAATAATAATAATAATAATAATAATAATAATAATAATAATAATAATAATAATAATAATAATAATAATAATAATAATAATAATAATAATAATAATAATAATAATAATATCCCTACCCCTCATTCTAATCGCAGGGATTAGCCCAGAAGTTGGAGACTTGTGCGGGGAGGAGACGGCATATTATTATTAAGCAGACCGCATTTGCGCCCAGGAACGACTTACGTTGGTAGACCCTAACCACTATTCAGTGCAACAATAAGGGAAACCTGGAAAACCTCATTAATTAGGGGGGTAGTCAAATATCAACCGGTATCAATCTCTCACATTGACCCAAGCTAACATTCTTCCACCTTATCATACCCGCAGAGAGGGTGCCAATCCTCTCCACGAATATAGCATATATACGGTCTACTGGCTGCTGGGCGCGAGCCCACACCGATCTAGTCACCTCGATTCAAATACTGATGCCTTAAACCGTGCGATCACTGACCGACGATACATATCTGGTAACTACCTTATGTTAAATATAATGTCATAGAATTTGCTCCACTCACACCCAATTCGACGACTGTGGTACCGCGAAATGCTGAGATTGCTCCGATCGCTCCTACGCGATTCTGCTAAACAAACAAAATGCCGTGTATCGAGGCGGGACTGGAAAAATGGGGAATCGACGAGAAGCATTCGAGTCGTTCGAGAAATGGATCTAGAGATACTAGAAAATACCTGGTATATTCGTTTGGTCTATAAAAGAAGAATAAACGACCGAGTTAGTTAGTCTTGTATTACAGTCTTGAATTGGAGTGTTTAGAGCGATTTAGATAGCGATTAAAAGTGAAATAATAATAATAATAACTCTTTATTTTCCTTTAAGATATGGAGATACATATACAGTATGCGCCATATCATATTTTTTTCCTTAATTCTGAAAGATCGTTTAATTCTCTATCAGACAGTACTAAAATTTTGCCCTCTTACATAGGAAAGTTTTCGAGTAAATGACGATTGAATGTTAGAAAACGTAAATCAATTAAAATAAAGTAAAAACGTTATCAAGTTTAGTTTTTCGAATTCCATAGTTCTTTTATGGATCACGTAGATGAAAATCTTTGCAAAGTGTCATTGTCACACCGACTTTCTAATAAGTATTGTAAGCAACATAGAAATTATTATTCAATTTAAAGTATTATGGCACATTTAACTGTTACTCAAAGAATTGAAATTTTAATTCTTATCGGATGCGGGAATATGACTAGAACTCAGCAGGAAGTTTTGCGATTTATTTAATGAAAAATATCCAGATCGCCCTATCAGCCAATAAACATTCAGTAAGGTAGAGTCTAAATTTAGAGAAACATTTTGATAAGTATGGTGGATAATCCTCATAATTCTTCACGATTGGTTGCATTAAAAAATGACACTAGTCAGAGCACAGTGCTACGTATCTTGAGGAAGGAAAAATATCATCCCTACAAAATTCAACTTGTGCAGGAATTCAATGAAGATGATCCCGATCGCCGCTTACACTTTTGCGAAATTCTAATGGATTTATGTCAAGGAAATAGAAATTTACACCGGCAAATACTTTTTTCAGGTGAGGCCACATTTTGTCTGAATGGTACAGTAAACCGTCAAACTTGCACATATTGGAGTCGGGAAAATCCTCATTGGATGGCAGAGGCACATACCCAACACCCTCAGAAATTAAATGTGTGGGCTGGAATAGTTGACGACAGAATAGTAGGGCCTTTCTTCTTTGAAGGAACCCTTACAGGACAAAGATATTTAGAGTTTCTAGAAAATGACCTTGTTCCAGCCCTTGCAGTAATGTTTCCTAACGATAATGACCCTGCCATTCCTGACGATACCATATGGTTTTAGCAAGACGGTGAACCTCCGCGCACTATTCGCGCCCTGTACGAGATTTTTTGGACAACTATTTTCCTGGGAGGTGGATCGGCAGACGCGGACCGATAGAATGGCCTGCAAGATCGTCAGATCTTACACCTCTTGACTATTTTTTATGGGGATACTTGAAATCAAAAGTGTACATTAATAAACCACGTAATTTAGAAGAACTTCAAAATCGCATTCGGGACGAAATACGCAGAGTTACCCCAGAAATCATTCATAATGTGCAAGAAGAATTTCTTCACAGACTTGCGCATTGTCAAGAAGTTGGTGGATGGCAATTCGAACATTTAATTTAAGTATAAAATTTAATCAGTTGTATTTTATTTTACATACCTCAGAATTGTTACTTTTTTATGGATAAAATTTACGTTTTCTAACATTCAATTGTCATTTACTCGAAAACTTTCCTTTCCTATGTAAGAGGGCAAAATTTTAGTACTGTCTGATAGAGAATTAAACGATCTTTCAGAATCAAGGAAAACATATGGTGTTGCCATTTAAAAAAAATCGATGACGTCATTACTCGAAAACAAATGACATTTGAAAATCGCATTTTACGCTAGAATATGTATTTTTTAAATTAAAAATCGACTTTTTCGAGGATTTTTCCCAAAATATAATTGTTTCGATTTTATTGAATTTATTCCATACTTTTGGTGCATACTGTATAGGAATAGTCAATTAATCACTTAAAACTAAGACAACAAAAACTCATTAAGATCATAAAAACATCTATCGGTTAAAAACAATTTTAATTTATATTTAAAAAATTTAAAAACTTGAATTTGCCTAATTTCCACTGGTAAGTGGCTAAAAACGTGCAAACCTAAACAATTAGGAGAATTTAACGATATTTGATATTTATAGTACGGTATTTGATCTTACTGTCGGGTATTTATTCCATGAATAGTACTTTTTGTTGGAAATTCGTAACGATGCAGGTACACAATTCAAAAATAAAAATTCCTGTGAGTGTTAGCAAAATAGTGTTTAGTTGAGCTGTAATTAGTATTCAGCTGTGTACAGAGTAGTTAATAAAGATAAGTGATTAATTAACGGATTGTTTTTCTGGCAGTAGTAAAAGTCGGGTAGGAAACCCGTGACAATAATAATGTTGCAAATACTAGAACCGGTTCACCTACCAAAAAACAAAATTAAAAAGCAGAAATTTTACATTTGGCTCTGCCGGAATACTTTTTGTCTCTGAAGAATTGCCAAAAATGGTCCTAATTCATTGATAAATCGAATTTTTTTTTTTTCGTTCGGCAAATCATATGGATTACTTACACATTTTATCCTTCTGCGTTAGATTTAAATATTACAATTTACCTTGGATGAGCATTTATAAAACCACGAATTAAATATAAATTTAATAAGCTATCCATTTTTACAATTCAAACACACACATTAAACTATAACCACAGTATAGGGAGACCAGTAGAAACGCTCGGGCCGAAATAAGTCGCGCATAGCAGCTCGCGCATCCATTTCAAGCTGCAGAGACCTCAGTTTACATCCAACTCTGGGAGTGCGAACATCGGTTATACAGTGCCGTATTAAAGCAATATTTTGAGTCTAAATCGAGGAACGAGTCGCTGCGCAGCAGTTAGATGTTTGAATATATCATCTATAAATAGTAATTTAAGTTTCTTTAAATTTCCTAGAGACATAAATAAGTAATAAGTAATCTATAATATACTGTACAAACCATAAATGACATTTTACGTATTAACTTATTTCTTAAGCATAACATTGAAATATAAATACTTCTCATGAAAGTAAAGTTTAAAATATACATATTTATATTTTTCACAAAAACAAATTTTTATTTTAGATAACGATTCGCGCAATAGATTACGCAAAGAGGCCGTTCCAATGTTTCCTGCACAAGACGGCTCATCTTCAAATTATGTAGATGATCATATTTATTGTAGTCACTATAATGAGAGTCTCAAAACAAAATAATAAACAATAATTTTTTTCTAAATTTACATTTTACTGCACTTTTATCTCCAATTTAACAATTTGCAAAGTTAAGTAAACATAATTTCTCTGTTCTGAAAAATACTTGTCTTCTGGTTTACGTAGATCATTTAAGACAAAAAAAAATCATAATAAATTATTTGTCCACTAAACTTCAAACGTCAAAATTTAAATTAAAAAAAAAATGTAATTATCACTAATAACAAAAAAATTAAGTAAATAAATAAAAAAGTTTTGTAGTGCAATAATATATATTTTAAACTCTTTTTTTTAAAGAGTCCAAAGAAGTAAATCGAATTTTCACACTGTATGTTAGTAGCAGTAAATGATAGTATATAATACATGTTGAATTACCCATTTATAACTGTATAATGAATTATTACATAATGTGAATAGATATAACTTAAACTTTCATGTGGAATAACTACGCGCAAATAAAAAATTCTTATTCCGGTCCTGATCACCGATTCTGTAAATTCTATCGGATGCGCTATCGCACTCACATTTCGAGGTCAACGCAGAAAACTGAAAGCAGTTCAAAGTGCCGACAACGGAGTGAAACTGCTGGTCTACCTATGCTGTGCTATAACTCTGTTAAAATTCTAAATAACGGCGATGGTATGTCTTAACAACATACTACAAAAGTTTAAGGTTATGAAATATAATATTTAATCTTGAAATAACGTAAATGTTATTATGACCAAAATGGCATACATACTTGGGCTGAATATGTGCTTGTTGTTTGTACATGAAAATTTGAGACACTCTATATGTTAACATCCGAAACTTTGACGTTACCGTTTTCTTACTTTTTACTGTAATTACACCGACCTTTAGAACCACGTGAAATCGTTCAGAACAGATTATTTTGACAAAATTTGACGGGTATGATGAATCGTTCCGCACCGGTATTTTACGTCTGTTTTGAGGCGGCGTAAACAGCACGCGTTTTTAGAATTTATTCGGCGCCTTTGATCTTCAAAGCAGCGAAAGCCTCGGTGAGCTTTTACTTTATCGGCTGCTCCCCAGAAATGTGGAGAGTCATTTAAAATCGTAAGCCAATAAATCTAGGTGGCACGCATGTTTATATAAGATGTAATTTGTAGGTTCTTGACTATTTTAGTGAATCTGTTTGTTTGTTTGTGATTCATGCTGGCGAATCGCAGGATAGAAGTGAAGCCAAGACTAAGCATTTGTTTCCAAACTCGTAAATAGAAACATAGTGTTTGATTTTCTGTTGTATTAGTCAGAATATTAATTTTGTAACTTTAATAGATAGGTCACAATACCTATTTGCATTAATCTTTGTTCACTCTTCTAACTTCCTATATTCTCATCAGAAGATAACGTATTTATGTATTCTCTAAAAATATATTCATATTTTTATAAATTTATTTTTCTAAAACTTTAACTCGCATCAAATGAAATTTAAAAATAATTTTTATATCTTTCACTTATGTTTAATTATTTATATATTTTTTAAATTATAATATTCGACAAGTAAAATAACAACTGATAAATAATAAATATATCAAGCCGGTCATCCGAGTTAGATTTTAAGACGCTAATAAAGATGGAATTTTGTCAAAACAAATTATTAATGATACTATTCACTTCCTTAAATAAAAAGGTAGCACGATATTAAAAATGGAAAACCGAAGTGTTTATTCATAAATTGCCATTTGTTTTGTATCAATCTGAGTGAGAGAACGTGAAAATTCCGCCTTCGTGCAACGCAGCATATTTGCTGCAAATAATTTCCGAGCGATTTTGACAATTCCAGTTGATTAAACTTACCTAGGAAAACATAATTCAGGATCAGAAGAATCTTTCGCACACTTGACACTGACGCACCACCAACCATTCTCAACAATTTGAATAAAAATGTTTTTAAAAGCACAGAGAAACCACAAAAAACACAAATTCCGACTAACGGCAACACATTACACCGAAGATTACTGTATGTAGTGGCGGGACTAGTAAATGAATCAGTAGTAGTATTAATTTTTTTTATGAAATTATTTTTGTCTAAACTGATTTAGTGCTGAAGTTTATTAATTAATTTTATTTCGTTACTAAACATATCCGAAACAGAGAAAACACAAAAAATTTGCCTCAAGTAATAACACACATTTCTTTAAATATATTACTATTTTTACATTTTTGGATTCCGCATTTTTATCCGAAGGAGGTATTTATTATTATTTTTTATGCTGTATCTAGTGACCTTAATTAATTAGGTACTGATGTTATTTTAGTCTGGTAATAGGTTAATTGTAGTAGAAAAAACAAAATTTTTACAAAATGCCACCGTTTCCGCTTATATTTAAGCCATCTTCAGGGTTCTAGAAATGTAAATGTGTTACATAACCAATTTAAAATTACAATAAATTAAAACGTGTTTTGTTTTTTTTGTTTCTTACGACTTAATTTATCGTAATCTTATATTGGTTATGTAACACATTTACGGCAATTTTAAGATAAAAATTGTAATTTGAATGTGTCATTTTCAATGTGTTTTGTTTTTTATTCTTTCGTTTTAATTTATTGCAATTTTATATTGATTATGTAACACATTTACATTTCTAGAGCCCTGAAGATGGCTTAAATATAAGCCGAAACGTTGGCATTTTGAAAAAAATTGGGTTTTTCTACTACAATTGACCTATTACCAGACTAAAATAACATCAGTAATTTATTATTATGTTCTTTCGTATGTATGTAACAACGAATTTATTACAATTAGGATTCAGAATTGCCTTATCCAAAAATTTTAAGGGAATTTTTATATTTTAATGAATGCATCGTGTACTTATAGTACTATATATTAAATAATTATTTTTTCCTATCATGTAAAATGCATCTCTAAACCGCATCGCTATTAATTTCAAATCGTTAACCTTGAAACAATTTAAATTGCAAAAAAAATCTTTGCACTGTAATAATAACCCTGTGTAATTGCTTTTAAATAATTTAGATGCCATGATAGTTTCTTCCCCAAGTTGAGATAAATTGTTTTAGTTTTATATTTGATTATTAGTTAGAACATATTGAGGTTTATACAAGGTGTACCAGTAGTAAGTATTCAAAACTTGTGAGCTTGTAAAACAAGTCGAAAAATTACGAAAACCTTAGTACAACTTTTGCCAGTGGCGCCTCCTAAGAGAGATACGCTCACTTAAAGGGGTAACCTCAGAAACAGTTTTTAATGCGTAACATCAAAACGGTACTACATTAAGTCTCGAAATTTTGGTGAGATATTAACCTTGACGTGTTTAATAAGTCTCATAAAATACATTTCAGAATTTTCTACAGGGGCGTGAGAAAATGCAAGACTCAGAGACAAATTTAATCATATCTTTTTAGTAGTTAATTTTGTTTTAAGTTTCTGACTCGAAAATATTAAAATTTGTAGTATTTAACATAAAAAAGGTACTCTTGTTAAATTGCAATAGGATGTACCATTTTTCAGTAAAATCGATTTCAATAACGTGTCCCACATTCAACATCCAAAGCAAAATAAATTAATTGCAGTGTGCCATGAAGAAAACAACTAATCTGACAGTTAACAAAAATGTCAAGTATTTTTAACACTCTTAACAGTAACAATTAAAAACAATAGTACAAATAAAAATACCGTAATATAATAACAGAAAAGCAACGTCTTTCGGTGCAAAGAAATATTTTATAATTGGGTACATTTCTATTGGGGAACTTTATACCATATCGGTGTGCGGCTGCCTTGCGCTCCCATGACACTCCAGCTAACGTCAAAAGCATATCTACATACTCAGAATATGTATATTGTTGCATTTTTAAATAATTTTTATCTATTTTTGTTCACTATAAAATAGCACTGCGCAGACTCAAATAACACAATTTTCAAACTAAAAATACTTGACATATCTGTTAACTGCCAGACTAGTTGTTTTCTTCATGGCACACTGAAATTAATTTTTTTGGTTAGGTATTGGATGTTAAATGTGGGTCACGTTAGGAATGATTGAAATCGATTTTACTGAAAAACGGTACATTCTATTGAAATTTAACAAGAGTACATTTTTTATGTTAAATACTTAATATTTTAATATTTTGGAGTCAGAAACTAGAAAAAATTAACTACAAAAAAGATATGATTAAATTTGTACTAGAGCCTTGCATTTTCTCACGTCCCTGTAGAAAATTTTGAAATGTAGTTTATGAGACTTATTAAGTATGTCAAGGTTAATATCTCACCAAAATTTCGTGATCATTTTGATGTTACGCATTAAAAACTGTTCCTGAGGATACCCCTTTAAGTGAGCGTATCTCCCTTAGGAGCCGCCACTGATAAAAGTTGTACTAAGGTTTTCGTAATTTTTTTTTTGTTTTACAGGCTCACAAGTTTTGAATACTTACTACTGTTACACCTTGTATACTAGCAGGTATATTTATAATTAAGTGATCTTCAAAACAGGAAAGATTTGAAGCTAGCAATGATGTGTGAATGCACATGTTTCTTAACTGTTCCCTTGACAGCAAATCAGAAGGTATTGGAGGCCAAAGCAAATAATTGAGTCCACATAAGTGTTAATGATGATGTACTAAATATTTCCTATTGTAGTTAATTTAGTTGTTTGTTTTTCTTTCTATGAAAAACATAATATGTATCTAGATATATATGCATATATGTTTTGCCTCACAGTTCGATAAAAGACAAAATTAAATTCTTTACAATTTTGGGCCAAAAATTTTAATCGAGTTATATTAATTTTGATTTTAAGAACATGATCAGCATTAATATTTTTCATAAATAAATTTCTAGCCAGATACTTCTTTGATAACATGTCGCAGTGCTTCTTTAAATTTAAAAAAACATTTTATTTTATTATAGTCCTCCATATTTAATATTTAAATCATGTAATACTGATTATTTTATAAAATTCAAGTCGTTACGCAGTTAGTATTGACCGTATCTTCATAAGATTATGGAGTCGTCAAAGGTTATCTGCATCAAGTTTTATAGCGATACAGAAACGTTGTTTGGTATTTTGTTTGATGCGATCTTCAAAGAAAAACATTTTTACCAAATGTCGTTGAGTGTTGTACTTAATGGCTTCTTTGTAGATTAACAAACATATAGTAAAAAAATATACCCGATATCAGAAACATAGTATGAATCATTAAATATATATGTCCTATATATGTAATAAATGATTTAATGGAACTGTTGACAGCAGAATTATTTTGGTATATAGGAAACAATATTTAAAAGACAAATTCCTTCCTATCAGAAGACGAATATTTTTCTAAATGCTAGGACAAATTATTATTCAGTTAAAGTTTGGTATTCAAAAAAAAACTCAGGTTTACGGCATTATCCTTAGCAAATAAACGTATAATTGAAGATTTTTAAAATTACGTAACTTTTTAAATCTCTTGAAAATAATAAAGTGACAGCGTAATCAAGGATCGTCATTTATCACTCAATCTGTTTGAATTATTTTCGCAGCCACCGTTTTCATTTTATGCATTAATAATTTTTCAAGTTTGTCAATGGTAGTGCCACAGCTTTAGCAACTTTTTCTGAAAAATTAAGGATTAAATGAAAAAAGTGTTTCTATTGTACTGGCGAAGAATTTAGGAAAAAATGGAAATAAATGTTTTTTTAAAAAGCAAAGTATGAAAAATAGTACGAAACATCTACAATAATTCTAACTTGAAGTCTGTAATAAATAACAATATGAAATCAGTGTTGGCGCCCACTGAAGGTTTAAGACAAGGAGGAAGTTTGAGTCCGCTATTATTTATCATTTTCATGGATGAGATACTAAAAAAATGTACATTAAGATCTAAGAAGTTAGCTATAGGTCACGTACAACTACAACGAGTAGAAATTTCTGAAGGCGTATTTGCAGACAACATTGTAATAATAACAAGAAATGAAAATGATCTATGATTATATGAAACGACGTATTCGTGGAATATGAAATGAAAATTAATAAAAATAAAACCAAAGTGATGATGATAGGGTAAGAAAAACAGGAACTTAATGTAAAAATCAATGGCATAACAATAGATCAAGTAGAAACATTTCAATATATAGACGTAACAATAAGCGAGACAGGAACATAAGCAGCAGATATAAATAACAGAATAAAGAAAACAAATAAACTATATTATGCAATAAATAGCAAGTTTATAAGCAAACAAGAAATATCAAGATCAACAGAAACTAAACTATTTAAATCAGTGTACAGACCCATATTAAATATGGCTGTACAATTTGGGTTTTGACAGAAAAACAGAAAAGTAAAATACAAGCTGTTGAAATGAAATATTTAAGAAGAGATAGAATGAGACATGTAGATATACGAAGAGAATTGGAAATACAGTCAACATTAGAATACATAGAAAGTAGGCAATTAGAGTGGTGGGGACATTTACAGTGCAGTAAGAAGAGTTTGGGAGGCTAAAATTAAAAAAATAAAATAATAATAATAAGAAAATGGGGAAGACCAAGAAAAATATGGGACAAAGTTGTAGTAAAAACATTAAGAAGGAAAAGCAGAAGTTGTAATGAAGCTAAGTTGATGGCGGCCAAAATTGTGTGTGAATAAGCAGAAAACGGACCCTACATGATGGTAGCAGGGGTTATATATATATAAACTAAGTGGCATAACGCATAACTAGCGCCCTCTGTGATATTTGACAAAACTACTTTCTTAATAATGTTCAGATAAACTATTTACAACCCCATACCAAATTCCAGTAAAATTAGCTTTGGGGATCCGGAGATATTTGCAAAAAACAAAATTTAGGCTAACTTCAAGGGACCTCAGGGCCCCCCAAAAATTAGAATTCAGGAAAACAAAAACAAATACAGGTCAAATAATTTCTCATGCAGATTATATACCCAGTTCCTAGTATTTATGAAGCACCTTAATATCTTTTAAAAGTGGAAGCTACGTTTGAGTCCCATCAAGGGAAATTTGATATCTGAAAGATCGAATTTCATATTTATATGAAGAATTGAATTTACAATTCACAATAATAGCAGATAATTCTCTACATATTTATTTAAGTGATATATAAAAAAATTTAGCATATAGAATAAAATCCAGATATATAAAAAATTTGAAAACACGTGAGTCACTATGAAACATTTTAGATCAAAATTTATAAATCACTTCCTCCGTCGCTTAATAAGCATCTTTAAAGAGTTCTAAAATTAACATAAAATATATTTTAAATAGATGAATGGGCATTGAAAATGAGGTCACTTCGACGTTAAATTGACAATTACTGGTTACTGGAATGCGTTTCTGTGAAACTGGGAGCGATTATATTTAGAAATTGTAACATTTGTGCTTATTCGACAACGATACAAATAAAGAATTACTACACTGTTTTTTAACCGAATTGTCCGATATTGTTATCCCGTACGCAGTATTATTTTTAGGTACAATACTTATGAAAAACGGGACAATTGATATTATTTTTACAAAGAGCCTGCTAAAGTTTTTGTTTGATACACAAGTGATGAGTCCAGAAACGTTGTGACATTGCTTTATCACAGAGTCCTTTGATCAAAATAAGACTATACATACAGGGTGGGCCAATCGTGTGTGGACGGAAGATTGTGGTTAAACTGATATATATTTTTAAAATGTACTGTTGGTGAGGCGTGGGGCTACCCCAGAGCTACAAACTAAAAATATTTTTACTGGAATTCCTAGACATATACAGGGTGATTCATATTAAAGTTGCATTCTTTTTAATTGAAACCCCTGTATATTATTGCATATTTTGATTCCTCGGTCAATTCCAGTGTGACTTTATGTACTATACTTGGTGCCTAAAGCGTACCGTTTGGACGTTATTCGATATTTTGTCAAAAAGTTGATGTCTAGAAACAGCTGAATATAAGAGGTGGGCGGCAACATAGGAGGCTGTGATTGGAATAAATTATTGACCACCCTCCGTACTACCAAGAGCTAGAAAGTCAATTATGAACTCTGTTTGTTATGGCTGATATCGTCGCTCTAATTTTGATAACTTCGATCATGGATAAACTTGATTTTTTTAAATGGAACCCACAAATTTTTTTCACATCACCAGATAACACATTTCGGTACGTTTTAGGCACCAAGTATGGTACATGAAGTCACACTTGAATTGACAGAGGAATCCAAATATGCAATAATATACAGGGAGTTCCATTTAAAAATATTTAACTTTAATATGAATCACCCTGTATATGTCTAGGAATTTCAGAAAAAATACTTTTAGTTTGTAGCTCTTACTACTCTCCACCCTCCACCAACAGCAGATTTTAAAAATATATATCAGTATAACTACAATCTTCCGTCCACACACTATTGGCCCACCCTGTTAGGTTAACTTAATTAATGTTGCGGCAAGAATTCTGACGATTTACGTCACGGCGGACATTACGCAATTGTTTTTATTATCAACATATTTTTGGGTATTTGGTCGCGTTAAAAACAATCGTTTTTGCAATTTAGTGCAATACCTTCTAGTGCAAACATTTAATGTATATGCATAGTATACACTTTAATAATAATTCTCAGTTGCAGTTTCTTAAATATTTTGATGAAAATATAATGAATTATTAATTTTTATATAGGTATACAGGGTGATTCAGAACTTACCTAAAAAAATACAACGTACCAGAGACATACAAATACCATTTTGTATAAAAAAAATCAAAAAGAGCAATTCAAAAATGATTTAAAAATGCACTTCTGCACGGCACTTGAAACTGGTCCACTGTAAAACCTGACAAGGTAAAGCATGCAATCGGCGACCGGAAAAAATTAAAGAAATTCCCAAGGAAAGAAATAGATAACATTTTACAACACCTATTTCATCAGCAAATTCAACTGCTTTTGCCGCTATTGTTACTAACTATTAATAGAATTCATTTGAGGTTTTAATTAATAAAATAGTTTTACGACAAAATTTTAGGCCCGTCTTACCCAGTTTTTACACATGTTTCTGTTTTTTGTACATTTTGAACTCGTTAGTTATTATAGTCTGTTTGGAAATGAGAGAAAATAATAAAACTCCGAGATAAGAACCGGCCATGGGCGTGGTAATATTTCGTTTCAGGTAATTATCGGGTAACACTAATCCTAACAGGTAATGGGTGTACATTAGTATATTTTACTGGATACATCATAGGGCAGGAGCCAGTGTATTGTGACAGATCAATCCAGTCTTAGAGCTGAATATACGAAGACGTGCTAGTGCAGTAGAGTAAAATTCGACTTGTGTTTAGTGACTATTGTGCCAGTGGATATATTATTTGGGTAAAATGTCGAGCTTATCAGATTACTTACCTGCTAAACGCGTGAAAAGATGTGCACTGTCTCAGAATTATTATTATTATATTAAATGTATTTAATGCATTGAAACACAAAAATCCTACCAACAGTGTTGACGACATCGTGGAAAAGTGTTTCAAAATTACACAGAACAAGATACTGTAAATCCCCCAAAATCATCTACAGGGAGGTCAAAAGTCGTTATAGATGATTTCTTCAAAAATGTCATTCGCAGAAAAGTACACTCATTTTATTTTAAAAAAGAAATACCAACACTAAACAAAATTTTAAGTGAACTTTCAGAGGACAACGATTTGCCAAAAATCAGTAGAAGCAAATTATGGACCGTCGTACGAGAGTTGAATTTTTGCTGGGAAAAGCAGAACAGGAAGTCAGTTCTTAACGATAAAGATGAAATTATTTGTTGGCGAAGATCCTACTTAAGATCAGTAAGAAAATTCCGTGACGAAGGGAGGAATATTTATTATCTAGACGAAACTTGGGTCAACGAGGGATATACTGTAACAACTGTAACAAAAGTATGGCAAGCTAAAAATGTCAAAAGTTTTCGACAAGCATTTTTGGATAAACTTTCAACAGGGTCCAAGGCACCTTCAGGTAAAGGGCGAAGATTAATAGTGACACATATAGGTAGTCAGTGGTTTTGTAGATGGAGGTTTACTTTTATTTGAATCTAAAAGTATAGGTGACTATCACGAAGAACGCAGATGTTCTCGAAGAGTATTTTACACAGATGTTGGATCTTATTCCTCCGGGATCTGTAATTGTCATGGATAATGCCAGTTACCATTCACGCAGACCGATCGGACTCCTACGACTGCTTGGAGGAAAGCCGATATAATTCAATGGTTATCCGGAAAAAACATTTCTTTTGAAACAAATATGGTGAAAAGAAAATTGAAGCGACATAGACAACGACGGATTCGTCGGGGATTAAATTTTAGTTCCCTGCCACAATTTAGTACGGTTTGATCACAAAAAGATTTTTTAAAAGTACACCTCATCTATACCGATAATACATAATATAAAAATATTGAATGTAAGCACCAGTACTACATTTATTTACGATTTGCATACATAATAAGCTTTTATTACTCTCTTCCATTTATAAACAGACTATAGTAGCAGCTATTATACGTTTGCATAAATCATCAATAGTGTCCACTTCGGTGCGATACACTTTATTTTTTAAAAATCATCACAAAAAGAAGTCAGGAGACCGTGGCAGCCATGGTACCGGTATTAATGCTTGGACACGCCGTACATGGTACAGATATAATTGAGCTTCGTGTACAAAACGCCACACTGCTGCAATACGCCGTGGGCACCCTGGACCTCTATCTTTTCCAGGATTCGGTATCAAATTTCCCTCATGTTGCACTACACTTCCACTCACTGCACACCGCGGTAAAAGCAGTTGTAGTAGTAGTCCATGTTTACAAGGAAATCGTTCAGCTAAAGCATTTTCACATCGCCATATATTAAAACGATATCCATCAACTCCGAGTACACGTAAACAGTAGCCCAGCAATATAAAGGTTGAAAATACTACATCCTCAATATTTTTTTACTCGAAAACTATAAAGATTTAGTAGTATCATGTGATGCACACAATGTAGTGGTACTAGTGAATCACATGATAATATTGGTTCAAATCAAAAAGTAATATTTCATATATGCAATAACAAAAACAGGAAAATCTTATGATAAAATAATAAAGAAAATCCTGTTTCAAAGAACAGTAAAAAAAATTAAAGACATTCTTTCTAAAAGATAACCTCAGAAAGAATTGATAGAACACAGAAAAAACTGCAGCAGTACAATTATATTAATAATGAAATATAGTACAACAAAAGCAGATGACGGAGATGACAGAGGTGACAGTAAAAAAGAAGAACATTGTAATTGCATGACAGAAGATGACATGTTAAAGATTTAATAATAATAAAGATTTTTTTCTGCTTTTTTCGAAAAACTGTGTTTTTTGATGAGCTTATCAAATCCGGCGAACGTGCGGATGATTTACTAGTTTTTTTCCTACGTTTAAAAATTGTTTCACAAATTGACGTATTCGAGCGTTTTTTTAGTTTTTGTATCAAAAAGAAGAAAACTGAGGGAGGGGGAGTTTTCGTTGGCCTATACAATTTATTTCTTGAATAGAGGTTTTATGCCATTATTTCCTTGCTGTTATCTAATATGTTTTTCGGGTTGTTATGCTGTGACTTAAGATTCGGTTCTTCCCTGGAAAAAAGGACCTGGCTGCAAATCACAGAATTCCCGTTGAAGGTCTGCTCTATTTACATTCTCAACAGACATAGTAAGTGGGCAAGTAAAAACTGAAATTATTCCTTTGACTTTAAGTCGCTAAATCGGTTTTCGAATTCTTCTGCAATTGTGGCATTGTATTTTATACGAGTTATATATGAATCTTACTTAAAATCCTTCATTTCTTCAATGTGCTCTTTACAGCTTAGAAAAAGATGTCATGTTTTTCTAGTAACCACTTTAATTTTATTTTTAAATTCTCTTGTGACCATATAAATTGGCAAGAGCTTCAAATTTAATTCGTTAAGGTAAGGTCTGTTAAAAATACAGAGTCTGATAAAAATGTTGCATCTACAATTTGATTTTCCAGTTCAGTCGTGTCGGATTCACTTCATTTCAACGTTTAACCAACAAATATCGATGTGAAGTAATAGCAACCTCCATATGTATCATCTACTTTGGCCAAAAAAGTATGAAACTTTCTGTGAGTCAATGCGCGATTGCCTTTTCTTATAATTTTCGTTATTTTACCAATCACTTTCATACATTAAGTGGTGAACAATGCAGTGTATCGCAGTTGATATCGTTTTGTTTGAAGTGTCCTGCAAATCCAATTCAGTTCCTATCATAGCTCTGGCTCCATCAACCTTATTTACAGCTTCAAAAATATTCATACCCTTAGTTGTACCATGGAGAGGAATAAAATCAATTATCTCCACTGCTACGTTTATAGGTCAATGTTTTCGTCCAGGCAAAGTGAAAAATATTTATATGTTTTAATTATGTCGTGCAATTTTTTGGACATATGTTATGATTTTCAGCTCAACTATGACTGTTTTTAGCTTTTGACATTTCGCTAAAGCACGCATTATCTAAATATTAACAGTTTGTCTGCTTTAATCCTTAGTCAAACATTGTGTTATTGTTTATGATGAATTAAACTATAGAAAAAATTATTTCAATGCAGTACTACTATATTTCGCATGCATTTTTGTATGAACTGTTTTATGACAAAAAATAATAAATTATCCTGTTATGTAGATACGCACAACCGCTGAATGATATAAACAAGGTTTTCGATTTGAATAACAGCACAGAAGTTCAAGACTCAAGTGCAGTGGCATTTCAGTATCATAAAAATCTACTGTAATAGTAGTAACATCTGTCTTACAGAGTGTTAATGTAATGCTGTATAACATTAATCACTTATTTAAATTACCAGTGCCAGCAGCGCACATATCTTCAACATGCAAGGCACAAGTGAATGTTGTAACAGAATTATTAATGGGCAATATCATTTTTTTTTTACAGAGGTGACATACAATGACTTCTTGTGACTTAATGCCAGTGACGCAGCCAGGGGTGGGCGGAGGGTAATGGCTCTTATTAAAACCAAAGAAACAAGTATTATTGGGCTATTTTTCTGCACATACAGGGTGAAAATATGGGAAATCTCTCGGGTGCAGTAAAAAAATAAAATGACAAGTTCCTATAATTTTTTTTCCTACAGCTCCTCCCTACGGAATTATGTGTCCCTAAAGGACACCGCTGGAAATCAGTTTTTCTTGAACAACTTTTAAAGTACTTAATATAATTTAATAACAATTTAATGTGATGGACACTAGTAAGGACCTCTTAAAATAGTGTCCTTGAAACATATTTAGTTTTTTTAGTTTACCAGGGGCGGACTAAGTTTTACAACTTAATGCCTACATTTTTAACGCCCTATATGATAAAGACTTTAAAATAATAAATCTGGATAGCTTCAACCTTAGACTAAAAAAGGTACTCTTGTTTATTGTCGATAAAATGAACCGTGATCGCATGTTGAAACCTCTTATGCAGTTTTACAATAATTTCGTTTAAATTTTATATTTTTTCGGATTAAACATCTTAAAATACAACTATCCTGTTGCTTGAATGACTCGTATCGCACTTTGTTGTCGATAAAAAAATATAAATCATGGCCGTTTATCAAAAATTAAACATGAATTCGTTTATTATAATTTGTCTCGTAAACGGTTCATTTTATCGACAATAAACAAGAGTACCTTTTTCAAGTCTAAAGTTGAAGCTACCCAGATTTATTATTTTAAAGTCTTTAAAATACATGGTTTTAAAATTTTAGGCATTAGATTGTAAAGCTTAGCCCGCCCCTGGTAAAATAAAAAAGCTAAATATGTTTTGAGTACATTCTTTTAAGAGGTCCTTACTAGTGTCACATTAAATTTGTATTAAATTATATTGAGTACTATAAAAATTATTCACGAAAAACCGATTTCCAGCGGCGCCCTTCAGGGACACATATCTTTTTAGGGAGGGCCTTATTTTTTCATGTTCTATCTACACCAGAGAGATTTTCCACATTTTCCACGACACCCTGTATATACTTGTTCTTCGAATAAGTAGGCGTATATTAAAATTACTACCCCACTTTCAAACTCACCCTGTATAACTTATTCAGTTATATTTAATATTCCATCAATTCAGATGGTATACAAAAATTATGTACCTAAATTAGTTTTCATACTGATTATCATATTTGAGAAGGCAAAAATTAATAATATTTTCTAAAATTATTGTCCTTTCTATTGACTCGAATTTGTCTTTAACTCCATTAAAAACAATTAAGCATTTTTTTAAGTTTTGTACAATATTTATTTTGTGTTTGCAAGTATTTTAGTTTCACTTAGATTATTTAGTTTTTAAAATTGTTTTAATAAGCATAATTACAAATAATAAAGGTAAATAATATAATAAAGTGAAGAATGATACTTCCAGTTATCGACTTCTACGAATAAAATACAATTTTTGTGGAGATTTAAAAAAATATAAGGAACTTAAAGTTTTTACTTAAAAAAGAAATAGTAGCCCAAAATATTCGTAAGCCGTATTTTAGATAAACGTGATTATAAATCTTTTAAATATCAGTTACACCAGCATATTTACGATAATGATCATGTACGTAGAATTGAATATCGCAACTGGATTTTACATTGTAACGTGCAGCCGAATAATGATTTTATAGGTAGAATTTTATTTTCGAAGGAGTTTAGGTTTAGATTTGTTTAACCGAAAATCTACAAGATATTGCAAAATCAACATTTATTCAGTGAGAGTAAACATTGTGGCTTCAATGTTTAGCTGGAACTAAAATGGGTACAACAATAATTGGTCTAATAATATAATATTTGAAGGTCCCTTGAATGGTCCAGATATTTGCAATTTTTTCAAAATGATGTTGAAGCCTTTTAAAAGGTATTGTGAATGTGTACAATACATTTTCAACAAGTTGGTGCGCCTCCACACAGTTCAAGAATAGTAAGTGATTATTTTCAACAAAAATTCATGTCATGTGGCGTCCAAGGTCACCTGATTTAACTCCATTATTTGAACCTCGAACTATGAATATGTCGTTTACATAAATTGTGTTGTACCTCAAAAATCAATTTGGAAAACTTTATTTGCTCATTAATTACATAATTTATTTTTCAACGGGATACTGATTTTACTGGCAATGCATGAACTAATTTCAATAAATCGAAACAGTTATAGCACACTGAAACGTAAATCTAAAAATTAAATTAAAAAATATATTGACGAAGAAATTGTCACTTATTTGTTACATTCAGAAAATTATGCAGAATTAAAAAATACGATAATATATAGGTATTCCAAGTATCTTGTTACTGATTGACATATTTGTACACCAAGTCGCTGAATTAATTTTTTTTATTACTATGCGTCAAACTTTTTTGGGGATATTCAATAAATAATGTAAACTGTTTGTTTCAATTTCAACATCTTTTATCTTAAAAGCCAATTGCTTTAGACACTTGACTTATTTGGTTTTTAGAATTTGAAAACACCGTATACAGGGTGATTCGCATCTTATCCAAAAAAAATTGATAATAGATGCGTCATGAAAAATGCCAAAAGTCAATATCGTAAAAAAAATTATTTTATTGTTTCCGAGAAAAAAGTGTTTTCAATTTTTACATCACTGGGCTACTGTAGTTTTCGTGTTGTACGCTGTGCTCCCTTTCTACACACGTAGTAATAGTTCTAAATATTGAAATCCAATTTTAGTATTAACGTTATTGTGATAGTGTTTATGTAGGGAAGACCAGGTACGAAAGTAACAAATTTTTGTCGGATAAATAAAAAATTAATAAAGTTATATAATTTTCCTTACTATAAGTCGTTTCCTTGGAACTTATACATAGAAGAAAAATAATATTGAAGTAATTAAAGTTCATATTGATGTACAATTAATAAAAAAGTAGAGAGTGTACGTCGTAACAATCTACCCAATGGTATGAGTAAAAAATAACAGAACATGGGGACGTTCGTAACATATGAATAATAGGTAATAACTAGGTATAGAAAGTTAGTATTTACGAGGTATTTGTTTATTGATTATACCTATATAAAAGTAAGTTGTAGTGCTGGTACATAATATATTTTTTTATTTGAAAAAAATAAATAAATAAAAAAATAGAATAATGAAATAAAAATATAAAATAATATATATATATTTTTTTTGGTAATAACAAAGAATCCTATCCCTATCTGGCTTTTGGACGGTTGTCTATCGCCAGACTCGTCCATATTCCATATTTGGGATGGACCAAGTTTTTTCCAATCCATAAAAATCTTTCCCACGATCTGTTGTTCGTTGTCTTTTGTTAAACATCCTAAATAAAGAGAATGAATTTGTATATTCCCACACAGTATAAAAAATACTGAAGTAATTATCTGGATATCTACAAAATTATCATTTTAAATATGACAAATACGATCATAGGTATTAAATATGAGGGACGGTTGTAACATGTTACAATCGTCCCTCTATGGCATTGTTACAATCGTCCCATTACGCATTTTTCACGCGATTGACAGGATACTTGCTTAAAACTTTTTTTAACCATTATTTTTAATTAAAATACCATGCTTAGGTTATAGCCAATATTGGTATTAACTGAACAAGCCAATAGAATAATTTAAAATAACGTTCAGTTCTAGGATTATGATAGATTAAGATAGAAAATGAAAACTTACTTTGGATATCATTTTGCACCGTGCAGGTTTTAACTCGAACTAAAACACACTACGGATATTGTTGTTCAAATAAGTTAATGTAGATTTCACTGCCGACTCTATGATGATTTGATATCATAGACAAACCTCTTTAGAAAGACAATAGGCTTACTGTTACAACCAACCCGTGTTACTTTCGTACCCGGTCTCCCCTATATAGCAACCCGTAGTTAATGGATATCGTTTTAATTTATAATGAAGTAAAGTTTAGCAACTTCTCCTCTGTACGTAGAACGGTTTCCTGGTATAGACATGTGCCATATGCAGCTATTTTTACCGTGGTAGTGCAGCGCGGGCGTGACACGGAAAATTTTTAAGGACTTTCACAGCGTATTGTAGCAGCTGAGGCACATATTTTAGAGATTGTCGAAGGGAATTCGCGGATAAGTAAAGTAAGTAAAGGTTTTACAGTGGACCAGTTTCCACTGGTTACAGAAGTGTATTTTTAAATCAGTTTCGATCTGCCCGCTTTGATATTTTTTACAAAATTGTATTTGTAAAAGCCCCATCTACATTCAAACATTTTTTTTGGGTAAATTCTGAATCAGCCGTAGATAAAGCTAGAATGCCAAATAAATTATATGTGAATATTTTGTGATATTGCTGAAATAGTGTCATATGATTATTAGCAAATATTTATCTCCATTCGTGCTCTTTAAAATTTATTTATATGTATTTAATATCTATAAAAAAACTTGGATAATTTATTATTGTGTTTTATTTTATTGCAAATTAAAGTCACAAAATTGAATTGGCAGCCTTGTCCCTATTAAACTTGTCAGTATGAAATAAATCGACAACATAACTTGCACCTACTAATATAACATATAAATTAATCTTTACCGGTTTCCGTTCAGAATGTCCTATAATCATTGATCGATGACCGTGTCCTGAAATGCTGAGATACGTATAAATAACTAAAGATAGAATCATTAGACAAGAATAATATCATTGGAGTAATAGAAACATCATTATAATATCACGTGGAAGAAACAAGAGGTAAAAAAGATTTAACATGTACTAGTTGTAATTGGATAGGTATGGTATAACTCCTACATAAAAGAGTATGGCAGATCAAGATCAGTGAAGTTTAACTCAGGAGCATTAATACATGAACTACTTAAAAGTCGAAATATAAAATGTTATTTATCGTACTTTAGAAAGCATGCATGGAGCATGGAGTTTTCAAAAAATCTTCGTGGAGTTCTGATGAGATTGCACCATATGTAACAATAATCTCAATTTCATTATTCACCGTACTAAAAACACTTCGACTTGTACATATTAGGCATTTTTTTGTATCTCTATTTGTGAATATGAGTCTACATGATATTTTTTATGTATGTATAAATTAAAAAAAAAGTTTATGTTATAAATATTATTTTCAATTTACATCAGTTAAATTTTAAAAATTACTTAAAACTTCGTCAGTTGGTTCGTTTTTCTGCTGCTATCTGTTTGTTTTACTTTGGTATCTTTGAAAATGTGCAGGTGGCATGAATTAACGTTCCTGTTATTTGATAAGTCTTACACAGGGTGAAAGGTAAGTAAATGTATTCCTTTGGGGACGTATTAGTAGATGTTATTACCAATTGATTTAACTCTAAGTACCTTGGTCCAATTCCCAGTAGTTCTCTCGTACACTGTAAAAAAATACTTACACATTTTAACACAAAAGAACACAACACTGTGTTAATCGAGATCTACACGGAATTTTGTATATTTTTACACATTTCTCTGTATGTAGCAGTGTGTTAAAGGTTTAACACAATCCACTGTGCTAATATAACAAATGTCATATGTAACTTTTACACATGTCTGTGTTATTTGTATCATTGAAGGTGTAGGCTTTACACATTAACATGTTAATTCTATTGTATAATAGGTATTGATGTGGAAGACTCACCTATCTTTTTAATTTGTTAATTATGTTCCTGTTTACTTTCGAAATAATTTATATATATATACAAAGTTGTTTACAGGCCTTTTAGGCCCAGAGAAATAATTTTTAATAAATATAATTTTGGAAATACTTTTATTTTGACATTTTCTAGAGGTTCTGCCTATCGTCGAAAATGCATTATGTTCTATTAAACGGCTGAATATATGTATTAAAAATTATAATTTCAAATGCAAACAGGAACATAATTAATAAGGTAGGTGAGCTTTCGTATCAATATAAAGAATTTTCTGAATTATAATGTAATTATAAAATAAAAGATATTTTATTTTTTATGATTTTATTAAAAAAATAAAATTCTGTTCAAATGAACAACAACCAAGTCTGCTAACAAAATATGTATGTATTAAAATTAACAGTATAATAGTACATATTCTAATAAGGGACTAACAATGTTCTAGTAAATCATAAACAATGAAACAACAAACAAAGATGTATTTAGGCACTACATAATAGGAGTTTACGAAAATTAACTAGTAGTGATCTGAACATATAATTTTCTTTCTCTAAAGTTACAAAAAAGTTAGTTTACAGAGTAATCGTAAAAGTAAAACGTCAGAGTAAACTCCTAATATTTTTAATAGTCATATTCTAGTTAGTTTTAGCTTTATTACAATTATCAGTAATATTTGTCATAGTTAGGTAAGTACTTACCATATTCGTTTATTAAACATCAATTTAAATTTAAATATTCTCCATTTGAATACCGTGAACGACAGGTAACACAACACCGCTACATGACCAATATGACGTAGTGACGTGTGTTGGATGAGCTGATGTACTGCAGCTGCGCAGTTGTGCTCAACCAGTCAGGAGTAGGGATATAGAACACAATTAAGTTGTGTGCGTGTTAAGTTTACACACACAATGGTGTACTTTTAACACACAACTGGTAAATATTACAGAAATTCATTATATTTTATTATAATACTAGTAATTTTAACACATTTTGTGTAAAACGTACAAAAAAGCCATAGTGTGTAAAACTATTAACACGAAATTTTTACACATCTTAAATTACTCACTGGAAAATATCGCTTACACAGCAACTTTTTTTACAGTGTAATAATAATTTTTATGGTTTTTGGAACACCTTGCCGACTATTACTAATTATGAAAAATCTTGAAACATAAATGTTCTTGCTATTTAGTTTTTCGTCGATGACAATTAAAAAAACAAAAAAATTAATAT
Organism: Monochamus alternatus; assembly: GCA_037114965.1. NCBI lineage: Eukaryota > Metazoa > Arthropoda > Insecta > Coleoptera > Cerambycidae > Monochamus > Monochamus alternatus. The sequence continues at coordinate 36,042,200 of CM073433.1, forward strand.
TACATGGAAATCACTGACATTTGGGAAAAGTCATTTAGAGTTAAATCAATTGCTAATGAGTTTTACTAATACATTCCCAAATGAATACGTATACTGACCATTCATTTTATTTATAATAATGAAAGTCAGTAAAATTATACTGATACTGATATTATTGTATAGGCTGATTCAGAACTTATCTAAACAAATTTGGGAATACATGCGTCACGAAATATGGAGTCAATATCGTAAAGACAAATTGTAAAATTCTTATAGTTTCTGAGTAAAAAATTATTGAAGTTGTACATCATAGGGTAGTCTCTAGCTAGGCGATTCCGAATATTGAAATCCGGTTACTTTTTGCAGGTATTAACCTTTTTGTGATGCGTGTCTTTACATTAGTTTTTCAATGGTCAAAAATGGTTTATGTATATAGTAACTCGGGAATTGACGGATATGGTATTAATTTATGGCGATGTGAAAATGCTTTAGCAAAACGATCGGTAAGCATGTGCCAAATACAGCTATTTTTACCCCGATTTGCAGTATAGTGGAAGAGATGAAGGTCCAGGACATCCACGGCGTATTGCAGCAATGTGACGTATCATACACCAGGCTCAATTGTATTCGTACCATGTACAGCGTGTTCAAGCATTAATACCAAGAGATTGGACAAGGAGTACCGGTACCATAGCCGCCACGATCTCCTGACTTTAAAAAATTTGGACTTCTTTTTAAGCATATATTTAAAAAATGAAGTATATTATGGCACCGAAATGGATAGCTACTATTAATGCTTTACGTAAACGTATCATAGTTGCTGTCAATAACTTTTTTTGACAATTTCTAAAATATTAACTATTATACAGGGTGTCCGGGAAGTGGAAAATCTATCTAAGTTCCTATATTTTTTTTCCTACAGGTCCTCCCTATGGAGATGTGATCGGGTTTTCTTAAATAACTTAAAGTACCTATTATAGTTTAATAAAAATTTAATATTATAGACAGTAGTAAAAACATCTTAAAATAGTGCCCTTGAAACATATTTAGCTTTTTAAGTTTACCAGCGGTCAGATAAGCTTTACAACTTAATGCCTAAATTATTAGCACCCTGTATGATAAAGACTTTAAAATAATAAATCTGGGCAACTTCAACCTTGTAGTTTCCGAGATACCAACTGGCAATAAAAAATGTTTAGAAAATATGTGTAACGTATCATACATACATCTCGAAATTATTGCAGTTGAAATATAACCAGCTTAACTGAAGTTTAAGTAAGAATAGTTAACCAATTTTTAAATATTTAAGAGATAAAATATTTCTGTAATAATTCGTCTTTAGGTAAATATCTAACATATTTGAATTTATTGTACATGTCAGTGATTTCCTGATTTCATTATTTTTCGACAACATCAAAGACTACATACAAAGTATCTGCCGCGACACAACTGATATAGATCAATTGAGTTACACCGCATTTTTGACAAAAATTAACATGTGTTCCCTAGAATCATCAATATTTCTGTTTGTTAAATGTACATACCCCGCGCGGCTCGATGATAAATTGGAATACATCCGAACTGAATTGAATAATGAACCTCGTTATCGTTTGACAATGCTATTAACTTAATCCCTTTATCAGTCAAATAGCTATTAGACCCCCATTTGTTTCGAGAACTAGGCGCCTGTTTAACCCCTCGATTGCAAGAAAAATGTTTCCTATTCCCAGGAATTATTTAGAGCATGAAGTTAAGTGGCAGAAGTAGCGAGTAGTCTTCAGCCAGCGCAGCAGATGCTAACATCTGAGTTATTTCAGGCAGCGCTGAAAGATAAATGGGTTACATTTCCTTTTTATGAAGCTGCACCATTATGTGAGATCTTAAGAAATTTTTTCTTGTGTAAACAATTGATCACTTCTCAAAGGACTTTGAAGAGTTGTTGGGAATTTGCTTTGAATTAATTTTATCAGTTGGACGGTGCCAAGGCTTATTCATCATGTATCCAAGAATAAATGAGTCGATGTGTGCAGAAACGTCCACAGAAGCACATTATGAAGAAGTGGGAAAAACATTTTACTATTATACAGGGTGATTTTGAATAGAGTAGCACAAAAGCTACCAGTGCATGAAAAAATAAGGCGAATAAACTAAATATATCTTAGATAAAAGTTGCACTCCTGAGGAATTACAATTGAATGTTGTAGAGCCAACCAATATTTCCTTCAATGTATCTTAAACGATGTGACGTAAATCATTTATATTTGGTACAGACATTTGTCCAGTGCGGACACATACTTCCTATTAATATTGTTTAAATATATGCACCAGAGGCATAGGTACATATCTTATTCACATTTTCAGATATAACAACTAAAATCAAACATTTACTTTAAAATAACGTTATGTTCCTTAGTATTACATTCGAAATTACAGTAGGTAGTTTTAAATTAAAATTTATTATTTAAATTAGACACTTAAAATAACTTGATTTTTTACATAACGAATACTTACTGTCCCTTCAAAATAATTTTATTAAAATTGCTTTACCAGAAAACCGTTTTCCTTTAACTATTAATGAGTGGTGTGTTGATGTTTTTGTATTACTGCAACCTGACTGCAACCATTGGCGCTGTAAAATTTCCGAAGGTTGTTTTTCGTAAATTATCTAAAAAAAACTATGTTTGTTTTAAGGTATATTTAGTTGATTCGCCTTAATTTTTCATTTAGATGCTCTGGTAGCGTTTGTGCTACTCTATTCAAAATCACCCTGTATAGAATTTTACTTCATTTTAATTATTAAAATTATAATAATTATTTTTACTTAAACAAATTTGTATTTCAGAAATGTTAGAAAAACACTTCTTAACATTTAATCAGTAACAGCTGGCCATAGAAATATTGAATTGTATTGGTCTTGATAAACTTCCATATACAGGATGTTTTGAAAAACACTAGCATAAATTCAGGGCCTGATAGATTTTTATTATAATTTGTTCATATGAACCATGGGCGTATCTTTTTCGGTTCTCAAGATACAGAGCGTTGAAAATTTTTTTTAGAATCTCAGTTTCGGTCATATCTTTCATAAAAATCGACCGAATGAACTGAAATTTTGTTATGTGTGATTTCTGGAAGTGCTAAATGCCCTGAAGTTATTAATTTTTGGCTATATCACACAGGGCGTTCACTGCAGTACTCCGCGGGAGCATTTTAGGTAATTTTGAGGTGAATGTTTTGCCCCTTTTATCATTTGCTGTTATGGCAAATTTTATTCTAAACAAAAAAGGTGCTCTTATAAGAAGTGCTAAAATTTTCTCGTTTTCGAGGCACAGTACGCCAAAGTAAGCAGCTAGTATCCTCCAAATTTCAATTCTGTATCTTTGAAGCTGTAGGTGCTAAGACTAGTCTGTTAACTTTTTATTATAATAAAGATCCAATAGCATTCACTTAATCCAATTTCGACATCAACAGAAACACTTTATTTATCTAAATTAATATATTACTAAACATCTATTTTAGAAATAACTTTCTTAAATAACCTGCATTAACGCTAGTGTGCCCAAATGTCAAATATACTTCCACAGAGCAGAGTACATTTCTGAAGATTTACTATTATGCCATTTTGGTTAAATAGTAAAAATATTTTCATTATTTTATTGCATGTCATTCACTACACTACGAAACTAAATAAAAAATAAACAGTGAAGTTAAATTTTAAATGAACGTAATACGTACTAGGTAAAAATCAAAAACCTTAACAGTTTTCAAAATAAAAGCCATTTGTGTCACTATTTGTGTCAGATTTGAAATAATATGCAATTAATTCAAGAACAAAACAAATTTAATTAAACACTTATGTAGAAAGATATATTTAAAAAAAATATATATTTCAGTTAGTTCTGGTTGGCATTTTTATACGCTATTACTATTTAAATTGTTGTTTAAAGACAGTTCTTATCATTTTTCGTTCATAATAATTATTAAACACAATCATTATGATTTTATTTGAACTTTGAAGCACTTTATGTGTTCACAATTTTAATTAAGTTAAGTTTCATAACATAATAATTGTTATTGCGTTTTTTCTCTTTATTGTGATAAGAATTTTAGAAAGCAATTAGTGTATGTGAAAATAGCACCACATGTTGCGTCTTGTTGAAGACAAAAATAAGGTCATTAGTCTTAGTTATGTCTAGAGGCGAATAATGGGCAAAGAAAAGAAAATATTTTTAATAGCTTATTCACAGTAGAATTTTGACTAATTACACTAGGTATATACTGGATGTTGAATTTTATACAACATCTTATGATATTTCAGCAGTTTCTTTGAATTTTATACAGGGTATTCAGAACGTATCTACAGTGTGTTTCACTTTGATACTTGAAATATCAGTATTTTTTAATGGAACATCCGATTTAATTTTTCTTTTTAAAAATACAGTATGCGCCAAAAGTATGGAATAAATTCAATAAAAACGAAACAATTATTTTTTGGGAAAAATCCTCGAACAGGTCGATTTTTAATTTAAAAAATACATATTTTAGCGTAAAATGCGATTTTTAAATGTCATTTGTTTTCGAGTAATGACGTCATCGATTTTTTTTTAAATGGCAACACCATATTTTTTTCCTTGATTCTGAAAAATCGATTAATTCTCTATCAGACAGTACTAAAATTTTGCCCTCTTACATAAGAAAGTTTTCGAGTAAATGACGATTGAATGTTAGAAAACGTAAATTTTATCCATAAAGAAGTAACAATTCTGAGGTATGTAAAATAAAATACAATTGATTAAATTTTATACTTAAATTAAATGTTCGAATTGCCATCCACAAACTTCTTGACAATGCGCAAGTCTGTGAAGAAATTTTTCTGTGAAGACTTGCAGATATTGGAGGCGGGAAAATCCTCATTGGGTGGCAGAGGCACATACCCAACACCCTCAGAAATTAAATGTGTGGGCTGGAATAGTTGACGACAGAATAGTAGGGCCTTTTTCTTTGAAGGAACCCTTACAGGACAAAGATATTTAGAGTTTCTAGAAAATGACCTTCTTCCAGCCCTTGCAGTAATTTTTCCTAACGATAATGACCCTGACATTCCTGACGATACCATATGGTTTCAGCAAGACGGTGCACCTCCGCACTATGCGCGCCCTGTACGAGATTTTTTGTTTTCCTGGGAGATGGATCGACAGACGCGGACCGATAGAATGGTCTGCAAGATCGCAAGATCTTACACCTCTTGACTATTTTTTATGGGGATACTTGAAATCAAAAGTATACATTAATAAACCACGTAATTTAGAAGAACTTCAAAATCGCATTCGGGACGAAATACGCAGAGTTACCTCAGAAATCATTCATAATGTGCAAGAAGAATTTCTTCACAGACTTGCGCATTGTCAAGAAGTTGGTGGATGGCAATTCGAACATTTAATTTAAGTATTAAATTTAATCAATTGTATTTTATTTTACATACCTCAGAATTGTTGCTTTTTTATGGATAAAATTTACGTTTTCTAACATTCAATCGTCATTTACTCGAAAACTTACCTATGTAAGAGGGCAAAATTTTAGTACTGTCTGATAGAGAATTAAACGATCTTTCAGAATCAAGGAAAAAAATATGGTTACCATTTAAAAAAAATCGATGACGTCATTACTCGAAAACAAATGACATTTGAAAATCGCATTTTACGCTAAAATATGTATTTTTTAAAATAAAAATCGACCTGTTCGAGGATTTTTCCCAAAAAATAACTGTTTCGTTTTTATTGAATTTATTCCATACTTTTGGCGCATGCTGTATACACACAGTGATGTGTATTTTTTTATTACCTATTTTATTACGTAGAAGAATTTGGGTCAAGTCAATATCGTAATTTTTTTGTGTAAAATTTCCGGGAAAAAAATTATTGAGGTTCTAGTAGTTTTAACCTTTACATCGCTGGGCGATTGTAGTCTCTAGCCAGGCGACTTCAAATATCCAACTACTTTTTGTGATGCAAGTATTTACATTAGTTTTGTATATATCACCCTGTATAAAAAGTTATATTTTTACATTTGATAGATATCGAGATGAAAACGGTATTCTGTTTTCATTCAGCTTTCAAATGATGAAGTAAATAATTTATACAGAGTAGCCAAACGAAAACTTGACATGGAGTTTTTGAGTGATAATAACACAGATTTTAAATTGCACTGAAACAGGACAATTTTATTTTGAAGGGTGGCCCTTTGTTGTTTTTGGAATTTACATATACCATTTAAAAGAAAATGATTTATTTACGGAAAAATATCTGTGAAGTACAATCCAGCTATACTCGCGACAAGAATTCAGACGACTTACGTCATACGAACAAATGAATAATTCATTATATTTTCATCAAAATATTTAAGAAACTGCAACTGATAGTAATAAAACTCTATACTACACTAAAAATTTGCATTATATATTGCACTAAATTGCAAAAAATGATTGTTTTTAACGCAACCAAATGTTGAAAATTACGTTGACAATAAAAACAAATGTGTAACGTCAGCCGTGACGTAAGACGTCTGAATTCTTGACGCGAGTATACTTACATTATCACCTTAGTAAATGTAACTGATGCCTCCAGCTTACATATAATAATACAGATTCTGTTGAAAACGTTCTCACACATTATGAAGTATTTCTGGGGTGATTTGGCGATAATCGTTTGTGATCTGTTGACGTAGATCTTCAAGAAGCAGGTGGAGGAGAATAAAAATTCTGTTTTTTAAGTAACAGAAAGAAGTGTCATGGAACATGGAACATCTGGTGGTCGTGGGAACATTCTATGGAACCTCACCTCCCAATCCAGTATCTCGGAAAGTGTTGATCCAAATACTGACGAACAGGCGCCACGTTATTGAAATATCAACTGATCCTCCAAATAATTTTTGTGACTTTCAATAATTTCCGTCAACATGGGGTGAATTGTGCATTCCAAAAGTTCCAAATACATTTCTTCTGTTCGATTGCCTTCTGGGAAAAACCGAATCAACGATCATCAAAAATTCCAGCCCAAACATTTAAATTTTGGGGACTTGCATTTCATGAAATATTCTCCATTCCTTTTAAAGAAGAACACTCATCAATAAAACAGGTTGAAAAGAAATGTTGGATTTCTACGGCTCGTTCACATGCTATCTAGCAAAATTGTAAATGACGATCACTATCATCTTCATCCAGTTCTTATGTAATTTTATAATTCATACCACTGTTTAGAGCACCGTTTTTTAAAAACGGTACATAAATTCCATAACCTGCATCACTGCTTAGAGAATTCAAGGGGCTTTCGAACGTATGAAGATGTTGAAACTCGGAAAATCAGTTTTTATCCTCCAAAATAAAATTAACCTGTCCGAGCGTTATTTCTTATCTATGCTATTAGATAGTTATTGGATGTCTTATATGGTTAAGCAGTATTTAGGTTTCCCTTATGTTGACATCTAAGCATGCGTATATCTGCTGTTTCATTAAGGATGCAATAATAAGGATAGTGCTTGACCATATTTAAGCAAGATTAAGATAACACCCGAACAATCCCTTATTTGATAGATCGGGTCGTTCTGCCGTAATCGATCGTACCCGTTGTGATATCCTAACCTGAAATAAAAATAAAATGTGTTTCGCATTTTTAATTAGTTTCAGTTGCATATTGATTTATACTTCTCTTCTGATTCACCACTAAATTGTCAAAATTGAGAGAAATAAAGAAAAGTATAAGGGCATCCCGTCCGATAAATTGTTGACCAATAACTATCGGCAGTATTAAAGGAATTTCGAATAATTCTCTATTATCACCCAAAACCTACATGTCAAGTTCTCGTTGGATCGCTCTGTATATTTAGTTTAGATTTATTTTAATGGATTATTGGTTTTCAAGACGGTAAAGTCGCATCAAGTTGCAATGCCATAAATTTGATTGTAAAATTTTGATAATCCAAACTATTTACATAATATTTCAGTGCATTTTTTGTTATAATTATTGTAATATATCAAATTTGACGAGATGATTTTTAATTTTCTTTAATGTATGTGCTTTTCGTTTAACATGCCTCTATACATATTTATTTTGTTCCGTAAACATAAAGAAACAGTCACCTTTCAATTCTGCTCTCTTTTTTATTGAACGTCTTAGGCGTATTTATTTATTAATTCAGCATTTGAGAAACTTAACACATGTTAATAACATTGACAAAATTAATTATAACGATAGACCTCTGTTTATTCAAGGACAATTAATCAAACTACGAGGCAGGTTCTGGCGTCAAGAGCAGATAGAGAAATTAATGGTGGTAGTGATGTCACAATCTATTCATCTGGTTCAAATTCATTTTAAAAATGTGGGCAATGTAAATTAAATTTAGTTAGACAGTTTAATGTTATGTGAGGAATAGAAGAAATGTGTGTCTTATTTAAATCACATTTATGACGTAAAGGAAATACCTACATGGTGTTTTTATGTAAAAAATAGCGTACCGTTCATTGGAAGAATGATAATTACTGATCAAAATAGAAAATAAAGCTCTTGTGAACATGTCCTAAAACACTTTTGAAGAGAGCCGCTAATCAATAAATATATTTATTTTCCTGTTAATGGCCAAACGATATATTACATTGTTTAAGCATTTAAAATTTAGGCATAAATTCGGAGAATGCAATTATTTTTAACTTGTAAAAAGCTTCGTCAACCATTCTCTCAAAAGTTTTATTCTTGAATTAAAATAGATGTAGTGGAATTCTCAAAATGTTTTTTATTTGACAATCTGACAAGGCCCCAAGGACGATGATGGATGGCATTAAAGCATAAGACATTGTCAACAAATAAGTTAAAAATAATCGGAGTCTGGTTTGAAGTTTCCGTGACTGTCATCAGTGGTTCTATTTAAAAATAATCTTGTTTCGAAAGACATATTATAAGAAGTTATTCTCAAACTGATAATTAAGCTGTTCCATCAAGATATTTGTTTTGACGTTGCAGTTCCATAACATGATTGTAAACGATTTCATGAATGACCTATTTGCATACCTCTAGTTCATTATTTTAAGATGTCGCTATTTAGTTATTCTCGATCAATTATTTATTAGTTTGAGTAAATATGTTCGAGTTTCTTGTCACTCGTTGGTTTCGAGGGATATAGCGCTTAGGGCTTTCTTCTTGAAACTGAAATTCTGAAACTACATGATTTTTGAAATATACGAAAATGGAACCATCCTTTGACATGCATAATACCAAAATATTATGATAAATTACTATATTGGCAACTTCATGAAGACAGACGTCATAAGAGAGACTTTGAACAATTCCCAGGCTGATGATTACGTTATTGGTTTAGACTTAGACGTTGTAAGAGATTTGTCATTCTTCGTCAAAAGAAACTGGAAATTAAGTTATTTATACATTATTCATATGTTATATTTCTTTATGTTTTAGTAATTCTTAGCTGTTGGTTTTAAAATCAGGTAGATTTATTATTTCTATTTTTCTGTCGAGTACTGGCCACAATATCATCTACATTGTTGGTCTTACCCAGATCTATTAAGTGCTTTAAATTTGCCCTGTACATCCGCAACTAGTCACCGATCTTCATTGTTTTTCTTTAGAGAATGTGTGTATTTCTTTAACCTAGTACTAATTACTAATGTGTTTCACTCTTTGTACAATGTTAGGTGTATTTTGCCCATACAAACTGAGGAAATATTTTTCTTTTCTTCTCCATTTCCTTGATTTTGGTTGTCCCCGTAATGATTTGTATAGTATACCTATTAGTATATTTAGATCTAATCGTAGGTGATCTAATTCATCGTCCAAATGTTCTGGCTCATAGATGTAGTCAGATATTGTCGATGCGTTATTTATGGGTCGAATGAAAGATTATGACATAGGATGCTACCGATTTTCTCTTCAAAGGTACATCTAGAAGCGGAAGAATATCGTTTTCTTTCAACTCCACAGTAAAGCTGATGTATTACATCTGTATGATCAAGGATTCATTTTGACATCTAATAATAATTAATAATCGATTCTTTTATAGCTTGATCTTTCTTTATAAACATCACTAATTGAATAATTAGAATCAGTACTACTACTTTTAAACGAGTAAATTTAAAGAGGCTACATTTATCAATATTTAAAAACATATATGTCTGTTAATATTGCAATATTCAGAAAATATATTAATATCAGCTTGGAAATGTTAACAATAATTATTAAGAGATGATACAGACTTTTAGATCATTTTCATATAAAATCAAATTTGAGTGGAAAACATATGCTAATATCATTAATAAATAAAGAAAATAGTAAGGGGACTAGATGTTATCCCTGAAATACTCCTGATGTAACAATGAAATAATCTTATCAGGAACTGTTGATTCTAACACACTGTGAACTATTAGAGGGATATGATCTAATCCATCTTAGAAGATTACCGTGCACACCTAAATTCTCTAATTCAGCAAAGTAGGATGATGGATTATGTCAAAAGCTTTTGAAAAATCAGTATACACGATATTTCCTTTACGTCTTTTATCCATATTTTCAGATATAAATTGAATATAAAGTACAAGTTACAACAGATCGACCGTGAAAAAATCATGATGTTTCTAAAGTTAAAAAATAATTCTTCGGTTATGATTGCTTCCAACAATTTACCAAATATCGAGAATAAAGACATTGACCGATAGTTTTTTTACATTACTCTTACTTCTGCCTTTATGGCCTGTATTTTCCAAATACTTGAATATACACCTTCAAGTACAGGTTTATTAAATATTACATAAAGAGGCTGTAAAAGGGATTGTTTGCAACAAGCGATAAAAACTTCTGATAACCCATCTATCTGGTCCAGAATCTTTACTGCCAAATGCTGAAATGTGCCAGTATATACGACAAACTTGTTGTATTGTGTTGCTAGGTACGTCGTATAACTATAGCTTAAGAATACTTTCCTGTGATATACATTATTTAATCAACAAATAATTATTTTCCGATTGGAAGCGAGTGTTAGATATTAGAAAGTAAAATTGTATGCGTTCGTATTTCAGAATATTTTATCGCCGAAGTGATTCATTTCAGTAGATTAACAAGACGTAACGGTTAGGCCTGCTACATCGTTTGAGTAATCACAACTAATTCTGAGTTGTATATCATTAATTTTTCCTGTTTGGGTTGTTGACCAGCTGTGTTTTTCGTGGGAGTATTCTTGATAAATAATACATAAAAGATGTTATTGGGAAACGCGCATTAACTACACTCATTTTTCATGTACGTTTATTTAAAAATATATTTATTATGCAGTGGCTTGTTCTTAACACGATCAAGATCTTGAGGTACCCTAAATAATGAGTCATATATAATGGGTTATTTATTCATAATATTGTTGTTTACATTATGGGAACATACGTTAACAGTCTTGTTATTACAACGTACCTAGCACTTTTTGTATATTAAACGAAATTAGAAATTAAATATACAGAGTGATTCAGACCTTAATAATTTGGGAATAGATCCGTAATGAAAAATGGAATCGATATCGTAAAAAATGTTTAAGTTGTAGTATTTTCGACCTTTACATCGCTGGGCCACTGTAGTCTCTAGACAGGCGATTCCGAATATTGAAATCCGATTACCTTTTGTAGGCACTAAAGTTTTTGTGGCGCCAGTGTTTACATAAGTTTTTCAAGTGTCAAAAATGGCTTACGTGTATAGTAGTAACTTGTGGTTGATGGATATCGTTTTAATTTATTACTCTGTGAAATGCTTTAGCAAAACGATTTCCCGGTAAACAAGTGCCAAATGCAGTTACTTTTGCCGCGATGTGCAGTGAGTGCAAATGTAGTGCAAGGCGAGGGACATTTCAAACCGAATCGTGGAGGTCCAGTACTTCCGCGGCCTATTGGGGAGGGGGGGTTATTTTATTTGGTCTGAAGTGGTTTTCCGAGTTGTTATGTCATGACCTAGGTAACTGGTCGCTGCCAGTAACAGAATTAAAGTGCACGTTGGTATTACGGTGGTCTTCCAAGGTCTCCCATAGCCGCCTCTGTGACTGGTTCTAGAGAAGTCTAGAGAGACTTCTGGTTACAGAGACGGCTACGCTTCCTTTTGGAAGACTACCGTTATTCGAAAAATGGTTTCAGCTCAGGGGTACTGTTAACAGTCTACCGCAACAGAGCCTAACCTTAGAACAGTAAGTGCAGGTTAAGGAATCCCAGCTGAGGTTAGGTGCACTTTAATTATGTTACTGCTTGCTATTAGCTACCTAGATCACGACACAATAACCCGGAAAACCTTTTTATATCAAATAACAGCATTGTTATTTTGATCAGAATTTTAATTTTATGTGAGAAATATTTATTTATTTGTTAAATTTTATGAAGAATAGTAATGTATTATTTATTAACATTCAATTTGTATTACCAACTTATAATAATACTAGAAGATAAAAATATAGAAAACTAAAATTGTCTATTATTTTAACCTAGTGTGTTTCTAGCGGTAGGTAGACTGTAGACCAGATATACAGGGTGTCCGGTAAGTATATGGCATACTTTCGTGAGTGTATATGGGAGGTCAAAATAACACTAGTTTGTCATATTTTTTTTTTCCTAAAGTGCCCCTTAACGGAGATACAGAGTCCCTAAGGGGTACCCAGCGATTTACCTTTTCGGCTCTAACTTTTGAACCGACCTGTATAATTTAATGAAATTTTAATATTTTATGTAGGCCATAAAGGCTCATAAAACCATATTACAGTAGATGTTTTACATTGTCAGGGAAATCAGAAACGGACTTACCATCATACTCGTTGGGATAAAATTTTGACAGGTGTCATTTTATAGAGATGAAAACTGAATTTTTAAATACTTTGGTCGTTCCTTTTTAAAAAAAGGTACTCTGCATTTGTCACATCAGAATAGGTACTGCAATAAAACGTTAAAACTGTGTTATTGACATGCAATAGTACAGACAAAGCACCAACAAAGGTTCATGGTTAACGTATTGGCGAGGATTATTGGGAATCATCTCATAGGACCGTTCTTTTTTGAAGACAGATTAAATGGTGCCATGTATTTGCAATTTTTACAACAAAGCTTAAACGGTTTATTAGAGAATGTGCCCTTAGAAATTAGAAATCAGATGTAGTTTATGCATGACTGTACCGCCTCATTTTAGCAATTTAGTTCGTCAGCACTTATCAAATAAATTTGGTTGTCGATGGATATGTCGATGTGTGCCCATTTTATGGCCACCGAGGTCGCCCGACATAACTCCATTGGATTTCTTTTTATGGCGAAATTTAAAGAGGCCTGTGTATTCGACGGCAGTTCGCACCAGGGAAAACCTGATAGAAAGAATAAGATACCATTTCTACGAGATGTTGTTTCAAGTACAACGAGAAAACGTGCGTAGGATAAGGAAATGTATAAAGGTACAGGGTGTTTATTTCGAAAATTTGCTCAAGTAAACAAAACGAAACAAAGCTTTCAAATTTTTTAAGAGGCGTAGCTTTCAAAAGTTCTTCGGTGCGGTAAAAAATTCTTCTTGTTTCAACATACTTGCAGGCTGCTTGTCCATAAGATAGATGCATTAATGTGATGTAGTAATAACAAATTTTATTATTTTAATACGTATTATTAGTTATTGTGTTATTCCATTAGTTATTGTGTTTATATAGCGTATGTTAATAAACTTGAAAATTAATAAAATTTCGGGTCAATGTTATACAAAAACTTTTTTTTTCGAAAACGGTCAATTTTATCGAAACAAATGTAGAGTACCTTTTTTAAAGAGTAATGACCAAAGTATTTAAAAATTCAGTTTTCACCTCGATAAAATGACACCTGTCAAAATTTTGGCTCAATGAGTTTGGTGGCAAGTCCGTTCCTGACTTCCCTGACAGTATAAAACTGTAGCATGGTTTTATGAGGCTTTATGGCCCACATAAAATATTAAAATTTCATTAAATTATACAGGTCGGTTCAAAAGTTAGAACTGATAAGGTAAATCGCTGGGTACCCCTTAGGGACTCTGTATTTCCGTTAAGGGGCACTAGGAAAAAAAAAATTATGACAAACTAGGGTTATTTTGACCTCACCTATACACTCACGACACTCACGAAAGTATGCCATATACTTACCGGACATCCTGTATTTGCGGAGAGGATTGGCACCCTCTGTGGGTGTGGTAGGGTGCAAGAATGTTGACATAGGTCAATGTGACAGATTGATACCGGTCGACATTTCACCGCCCCCCTAATTAATGAGGTTTTCCAGGTTTCCCTCATTCTTGCACTGAATGGTGGTTAGGGCCTCCCAACGTTCCTGGGCCCAATCGCGGCTCGCATAATAATAATATACCGCCCACCTCTCCCGCACAAGTCTTCGACTTCTGGGCTAATTATAATGAGTAGTGATATTATTATTATAAAGGAAAACTATGTTTATATTATAGGCGTCTGATTGCAAATCCAGGGATTCAAGTAACTTATGAAATGCATTGTCCGGTTCTAAGCATAAAGAGTATATTTTGAAATTATTGTTCCTGGATATACATTTGCAGAATGAATGTAGCGGAAAGCATAAGTACCTTTCATTTTTGTAATTTAAATTATTTATCCAATTTAGGTTATGACAAATTATAATTATGAACTTAAAAGTTACGTTCGTAGATGATTTTGAATCAGTTTTGACTTGCGCATTGGATATCATACTTAAACCATTACAAATTTGTTTTAGATCGTGCGTGTGTAGTTAGCCCCCCAATGTTCGATTTTTGTTAAAATTTTTATAGTGCTGGATTGTATATGAATAGTTCTGAAGTGCTCTATAAATTTAAACAATAGTTCTATGACGAAGTGAAAAATTTTTTTTTATATATATGGGGGGCCAACTTTACGCAGCCCCCCATTTATGAGTTCTGTCATATTTTTTGCTCGTTTTGGGATGTACTTCAATAGTTCTACAGTTCTATGTAATTTTTTGCAATAGTTCTGTACCATAACAGGTTTAAAAATCAACATGTAGTTATTAAGTAAAATAATTTCTAAAATACGTGCTCTTGTGAAAATAGCGGCGATATTGTATTGTATTCCAATAATCCTACTATTCCATGCAAACCGCATGGATCTAGGTGCTCTAGTTCCGGAGTTATCGAATTTAATTAATATAAGGATTTTTCAAAAATTTTTGAAAAAAGGAGTTCTGGCAAAAATAAGAGCAGCTCTGCATTGTCCAGTAATAGTTCTACTATTCTATGCAAACCGCATCGATCTAGAGCACCTTGATCAATGCGGTTTGCATGGAATAGTAGAACTATTGGTGCACAATGTAGAGCTGCTGTTATTTTCGCCAGAACTCCCTTTTTAAAAATTTTTTAAAAATCCTTATATTAATTAAATTCGATAACTCCGGAACTAGAGCACCTAGATCCATGCGGTTTGCATGGAATAGTAGGATTATTGGAATACAATACAATATCGCCGCTATTTTCACAAGAGCACGTATTTTAGAAATTATTTTACTTAACAACTACATGTTGATTTTTAAACCTGTTTTGGTACAGAACTATTTCAAAAAATTACATAGAACTGTAGAACTATTGAAGTACATCCCAAAACGAGCAAAAAATATGACAGAACTCATAAATGGGGGGCTGCGTGAGGTTGGCCTCCCATATATATAAAAATTTTTTTCACTTAACGTCATAGAACTATTGTTTAAATTTATAGAGCACATCAGAACTATTCGTATACAATCCAGCACTATAAAAATTTTAACAAAAATCGAACATTGGGGGGCTAACTTCACACGCACTCTAGATCTCTATCCAAAGCGACCAACGCTTTTATAAACATTTATCTGAAAAACATCATTTGCTTTATTTTTTAAAATCAGTTTTCGAAAGTTTTGCGTTCAACAGCGCCCTCTTGGCATATCTCCGTTAAAACAGAACAGCATCGAATCTTTTTTTCTTTTATTGTTGAGAAATTCGCACCCCGCAATGCTGGAGGTAGCTGTAAATCACTGCGAACCACTGAATTGCATCGAGGCGTGAACTCTCAAAACGGTTTGAACCTGACTCACATAAAGAACGTCTTTGCGCCTGAAAAGTGTCAGTCCTTAACTGCTTTAATGTTCGTGGCACTAAATATAGGATGCAATATGTCAGATAGTGGATGCCCTGGACGACTGAACTAGTGACACCCGATACGGGCAAGGAACTGTGACAACTTAGTAGGCTGGGAACGCGAACGTGTGGGGATTCTGTTTCTTTTATGCATAAGTAAAAGGTGCTTATGTTTCACAAAAAAGGGGGAAAGGTGTCTTGTGTCTTAGTTTTTGCTTAGGAGTGAGATATTTAATACTGGTCCATATTCCTCAAACTACACAGGAAATAAATTATTTTGAATTAAGGATAACATTTATTTCGTAGGCCTGTTTAAGAATACAGGGTGTCTTTGAAATAAGTCGGCTTATTCTCAGTGCTGGGATTTTGTTGCTGCTTTCTAAAGCTAATTTCACTATCGTTATCTCTCTTGCCCCGTTTCGTGTAATTACAACAGTTTACGAAGAAACAAAATACCAAAATTTATTTTATAGTTACGTTTGCTTTCGACTATAGAATCCTGTTATTGAAAACAAAATCCTACCAGAGAAGTAATATAGGACGTGAAAATATACAGTTTTATACGGGGTGATTTAGAACTTATTTAAAAAAAAATTGAATGTACAATTCTTACAAATACAATTAAAAAGGAAATCAAAAATGGCAGTTCGAAAATGATTTAAAAATACACTTCTGCGCGGCACTGGAAACTGGTCCACTGATAAGGCGGCAAAGCATGGAATCGGCTACCGGACAAAAAATGGAAACAGATTTCCAAGGAAAAAAATAAATAACATTTTATAACCGTTGTTGTTATTAATTATTAATAGAATTAATTTGTGGATTTCAAGTTTATTGGTTAAGCAGTTATCGTCAGAGGTAAATACAGAGTTCATGCCTTTGAAATTATTGTACGCTTCTCTTCAACTCAAACGATACTTTTGTGTGTTTTTAAGAATAAAAATTGTTTTTAAAAACCAAACCCGCTCGGCACAAAAGATATCTCGCGCTTCTGAACCTCTCTCTTCCACGATTCGGTTTCAAATTTTCTTCGCGTTGCACTATACTTACACTCACTGCACACCTCGGTAGAAGTAACTGCATTTGGTACTTGTTTAGCAGGAAATCGTTCTGCTAAAGCATTTTCACATCGCCATAAATTAAAACGATATCCATCAACTCCGAGTTATTATACACGTAAGTCATTTTTGACACTTGAAAAACAAACTAATGCAAAGACTCGCATCACAAAAAAGTTAATACCTACAAAAAGTAATCGGATTTGAATATTCGGAAATGTCAGACTATGGACTACAGTAGTCCAGCAGTGTAAAGGTTGAAAATACTAAAGATTTTACAGAATTTTTTTTTACGATATTGACTCCATTTTTCATGACGCATCTATTGTCAATTTTTTTAGATAAGTTCTAAATCACCCTATATAGTAATTTATGGTCTAACACATATTTTAAAATAAAAAATATCAAGTGAAGAAAACAGAATTTCTTAAACCGGGCCTATTATCTCAACTAGCAAAATAGAACTTTAAAAGAAGCGAATTATTTTATAACTATCGAATAGCGTTGTTTAATGAACAATTTGATTTTATAGAGCCAATAATTGTGATCATTTTGTTACTGAAGAAAGTAATGGTGTAAAATTGTTTTATAATAGTTTTTACAGTGTTTTATAGAACAAATGTTTCAGTTCTTTAAAATTTTTATAAAAGTATAATAAAGTTATACAACATTTAAAAAAATATGTATATAAGGATTGTAAACATATATTGTATGAGAGTTGTATACTTGGGCAAATGACTTAATTATAACCTTATAAAATAATTGTATTCACGTGTTTTATTAAGGATATATTATAATGAAATTAATAAAATAATTTTTTAGCCTTGAAATGTGCTTATTTATAAAAAAGTTTTATAGTTGTGTTTAATATAATAATAATATTCCGTTTTATAATGTTGTAAAACAAAATTGTGGCTTGAGAAAATAAAATTGTTGTATATTCGCATAATAAAATTCAAATTTTAGTATAATGTGTGGAATAAAATCGTTTTATCGTAAGTGACCATGTGGCCAATGAATATTATTTGTTATATCAACGACTGTTGCCATTATGTAAAATTAGTCTTAAAATTATATCTAAAACATTTTAATATTTTATAACAAGATCATTAATATTTTAGGTATTATGCCTATCTACCATTGACACAAATGATCACCATTGAGTTTAGACTACTCCATTTTTAAATATAAACACAAATAATTATGAATCTGCATTATACACCAATCTTAAAATGATTAATATTCTTCACTAAAAAAAATAATGTTTCTTTAAATAATACCAAAATACACACTACAAAACGTTTCTACAGTTGCTGTATACAATTGTTTTATAAGTGTTGTATACATTTTTTATAGAACTGTTACATTACCAAAGTGTTTTATAAAATGGGCCCTTTTCGATTCTGTAAGTATAGTATAAAGGCATTTAACCACGTTATATGAATTTGAGGCTCCTATAAAATTTATTTTATAGCAATTTATAAAATTTATTTTGCTAGTTGGGATGTAGGGTACAGGTTGATCTTGAAATACTTTATGTAGGGGTTTTCATTTTATAGTATTTAAACTCGGATGACACTAAAATTAATTAAAAAGTAATAAAAATACACTGCTTATCATCAGGATCGCCGAGAGTTAGCACGAGCCCTGGGGAAAAAGTTTTTTGGGTTCGAATATTGTGAACATTTTTCAGTAAGTTCACGGTGATTCTGTTTTTCCTTAAAAATTATGTACGGCTACATAACGGCACTAAAATATTGATAATTAGTTGGATTTGGTATCTATTAAACAGATTGAAATATTTATCTACTACGGCTTTGAATTTTTTTGATCAAATATCTTCATACAGCGAGATAAAAAATGAAAATACGTATAATCAATATTACTATTACTAAAATGATTATATATTTATAAGATAAAACATGACATAAAAGACATTAAACAAACATCTAAAGAGTTTTTGGCACTTACTTAATACAGGGCGGCCAAATGAAAACGAAACAGAGCCATTTTCAGGAATTGCGTCAAAGAAAAATACTCAGACCCGCCGATTTTAGATTAGAGGGACATTCTTTGCTGGTATTTTTGACTCCGCCACTTTCATCTCCAAGCAAGGGTAAACATCACTCCAAAATATTTAAATGGCATTGGGGGTTGAGTAATATTTATTTGAAAGCTCTTACAATTCTCTTTACAACAGACTTTAAATTTTATAATTCCTCCCAATACGTAATCAGAATTTTGATTTTAGTTGTTTTTTGTTTGTACAAGTTGAAACATGTACAAACAATTAGTAACGGTAAAAATGTCACTCATTCGAGTTAAGTACCCCAATGGTATAAATTTAGTATTTCTTGCGTTACATTGGTTTTTGGCGATTTGTTATCACGTTCGTAAAAAAATACAATATTGTAAAAACATCTTAGCAGTAAGATAGATATTTTTTGGAAAATTTTGTTCTTCAATTTTAACAATAAAAATACTTTTTATTTTCTATATTTCATGTTAAACAAGCTCTGAGAATTAAACTCTTTCAGAGATTTTTTAATATGAAAAATGTAAAATTAAAAGTACTCTTATTGTTAAAATTAAAGAAAACAAATTCCTGAATTTTTGTAAAATTAATAGTACTTCTTAAAAATATAATAAAAAATTAAAAGTTAGTAAAAGTAATAGTATTTCTTAAAAATATTCTTCGTTCAATTTAAAAGAGTTTCTAAAAACGTTTAAAATGAATAGTTTTCTTTATGATAAAATAATTAAGTTCAAAAATAGAAAATTTAAAATTTTTAATCATATTGTAGCCTCTTATATGACCTGAAGATGAGGTGCAAAATTTGACCTCGAAACCGGTTGCCGTTAAATGAATAATGTGATAATTTTGATTTTTACCTGTAGTTCTCTTCGTTAGTCTTGTTTTCAATTCAATTCAATTATATCGTTTGAATTTCATATATGTAGGTATATATGAATATTTAATCGACTGTAGTATATGACAAATATATGAAAGTTCCTTTTTGTTTACTAGAATATTTAATTTCGCAAATATCCCTGACCTTATATTGATGGCTCATTACCTTTTTTTTGCAAGGTCCATATAGAGAAGTAGTAGGTTTTGCCAACATGATAGTGTCATGATTGATCGAGGTCATTGCTATCTCTAATCAAATGTAACAAGTAAAATATGAAGTTTTATGTTGGTAAAAGTTGTTCTGTTTTGCATTATTGTAAACGTAATATTGTAAACGTAAGAAACCGTAAGGCATTACAGCATGACTTTACATTAAAAGTAAGTATAAATAAGTTGGTAAAATAATATTAATTCTTGAAAATAATAGTTATTTTTTATACAAGACGATAAAATGTTATTTTATCTGTCTAAAATGTTATTTTGGCATTTATCGATTAATTTCTAGAGACGATAACGGAATTTTATTGTCGTGTCTAGAACATTGTTTTTGTCTATAGCCCAAATATAGAATAGTATGAAAATTTTTAAATTTTTTAAACTATTTTAAATTAAGGAGTTAAGGAATCAGCGGCGAACAAGATTGCTGTATCAGAATGCATACATAACAGCGTGGAAAATCAGACCATTGGTATCCTGTCCGAAACAAAAAAAAAGATTCTTCCCTTCCCATGCATTTTTCTGAGAATGTTAATTGTAACATTAATATTTGTATTTACAAACTGTAGGTAATGATTTAAATTAGTGGTACTTACTTAAAATAAAGATCGTTATCCACAATTATTTTGTAATCGGACTTTTGTCCACACATAAGAACCATCTAAAGGGATTATTTACTTATTAAAATTTATAGTAATAGACATTTTTTATTTTATCACTTCCTCTTCGTTATTAACAGCCCTTGTAGCACTGTTGCATCATTTTCGAAACGCATAATATCTGCCAAAGTTTGTGAAGAATTTGCACAAGTTTGTTAGATATGGACTCCTCAACATAACTTTCTGCTACAGAGGAGCTCTTTCTTCCACCATGCCGTTTAATGGTTGTAAGATCAGCAGCTTTATTGGCCAATAAAGTTGTTTAAGTACGCCTCATACAATGGCCAGTATATGCTTCTGGATTTGCGATATTCAGGAATAAAGTAACTATTCAGGGTATCTTTGCTAATGTGTTGATTCCAATATATTGGGAAGTACATTTTTGATTGATGTATCTTAAAAAGAATCTGTTTTGTGTTAAACGAATTGGGCGCAGAGAAATATATTTTTCACATATTTCCATAGCATCCACGCAAAATCATTCTTTTATAATTGTAATTTTTTTTGAAATGCCCATTTTGGTGACGTACTGTACGTCAGTAACTTTCAAATTTGTCAATTCGCAGCATCAATAGGAACCAGAACCCCCTATTATTATGCAACCTAAAATAATTAAAGTTCACTGTATACCTAACAACATGTAAAAGGTAAAGAGATATTATCTTAATCATTAAATATTCTGTATCGAAAACCCCAGTCAAAAATTGTTAAATATGTGCTATTTCCAATAATGCAGCTTTTTTGCTTTTTATCCTCTCGATTCACTTTTAAAATAAGCAATGAGCTTGTTATATTTTCCAAAATTTTTGTAGACCTTTATAGTAGCCTTCAACATCGAATACTTGGACCACATAGATGAAATTACATATTTTTTCATCAAATTTAAAAAACGATAGCATGACTTTTTCATTTATTATCATTACTCTCCGTTTTTTCCTCCATTCGTTAAATTCTTCGAACACTTTCGTAATGTTCCCTGGATTTCGTTGGCAATAAATGGAAAATTGCTTCTTAAGCTTCTTCGAAAATAGCCACAGGAACACAATTACTTTCTTGGATTTTTACCAAATTCAGATAGAACCATAAACAAGGGAACTTTTGTATTAAATAATTGATAATAAATAACGTACCATAGCAACCAGTAGATATATTGATATTAAGTATTTTATTGAACATAATTCTTACAATTTCATAGGAATTAGTGAAACTTGGTTTTCTGCTGACACTGAAGATGATTTGTTTTGTATACCTAATTATAGTCTAATAAGAAGTGATCGCAAGTCGAGAGGTGGCGGAGTTGCATTCTATATAAAGTCGTCTCTCTACAAGTCATGTTCTTTGATAACTATACAGAATAATATTGACTATGCGATAGAATATCCAATTATCAAATTTAAACAAGGTGCCTTAAGTTGTGCTTTGGGAGTTTTTGACAAACCTTCTAGTTCTTCTTATTCAAATTTAAGCATTTTAATATTTGATTCCTTTCTTGAGATCAATATTTGTAAAAGCTATCTTTTTGAATAATTTGTTACTCACTTACGATCCTACAAGAATTACTAGAGATTCTGAGTCCCTATTGGATTTAATTATAACTAATTATGACTTGAGTATTAATAATGTGGAAGTTTCAGATAGTTCTTTTTCAGACCATAACGTAACATCCTGTGATATTGAATTCACTCATAATGAATCTAAATATTTCGCTCTTATAAGAATTTCAATTTGGATGCTTTCCATTATGATGCTGCGCATATTAATTGGAATTATATTTATACCATTAATTCTATAATAGGAAAAGTAGAATTTTTTAATGAATGGATAATTAATCTTTTCGATAAGCATGCTCCTATAACGAAACACTATTTTAAACCTAATAAATAGAGAGATCTTTGGTTTACCAATACGTTAAAGAAAATAAAGAAAATTAAAGATAAGGTTTGGTTGAGATATAAGGAAAGTAGAAATACTGCACATATACAATATTATTGTGATATTCATAATTACTATAACGATGCTCTAAAGCAAGAATGAATGAGCTTCTATTCTCGTAATGTCAGCAATATCAAAAATAATTCTAAGGAATTATGGGCAAAATTAAAATCATGGAGTATTGTAAACAACAAGTTAAATTTCGATCTTCCAGAAGATATCTGTGATGCTACCAAAATCAAAAATTATTTTATCGATTCTGCGCCTAATTTGTATACTCATAATGAGTTTAACAACTCATTTTTTAATTCTAATTTTAAAGAGAGTCTTCAGTTTACTTATCATACCGTAAATACTGATAAAATAGAAGATTTAATTCTCAAACAAACATCTCATACAATGGGACCTGATCAAATTTGTGGTAAAATGCTTCAATTATCTTGATGGGTGTCAGCACCGTTAACGCATATTATTAATTCATCTTTAGAAATAGGCCAGTTGCCACTTCCATGGAAAATTTCATCTGTTAGACCAATTCCGAAAAAGAAAAACCCTGAACAGTACAAAGATCTTCGTCCCATTAGTATGCTTTCTGTTCCATTAAAAATCGCTGAATCTGTTTTATATGAACAACTTTCCTGTTACTGTGTAGAAAATTCTATTATTTCTTCAAATCAGAAAGTACCGTCAACACTGTTGGCTAATGCAACTGATGAAATCCAGCCATTGACAACTCTCAAGTTTCCTGTCTTACTTTATTGGACATGACTAAGGCTTTTGATTCTATTGACATTAATTGTCTAATTGCTAAGTTGCATTATTATGGAACTTGTTGGTTTTGCAATTATTTGCAGGGTAGAGAATAATTTACCACGATAAATACATGCTCTTCTATAATGGTGTCTCAATGTCGAGCAGTGTGCTCAGGTGTCCCCCAAGGCTCTATTTTAGGACCTCTTCTATTTAATATATTCACCGCTGATTTGTCTAAACTTTGTCATAATTCTAAACTTAGTATGTATGCTGACGATATACAGCTTCTTTATAGCTTTCGGTCATTTGAATTATTTATTGCAACGACTTAAAACACATTTATGATTGAACTCAACAAAATACTCTGTTAGTGAATCTCTCTGAAAGCCAGAATATTTTTTTGGGACATCTTATCAATTAATACATATAGATATAGATGAAATAAGTATCAAAAATTAATAAACGATAACATCCCTTATTGTAATATAGTAAAGAATCTTGGTGTGTTTTTTGATTTCACTTTAAGTTTTTCTAATCATGTAACAAATATTTGCCGGAAAGCATATTCTGTTACGTTCCTTTAAAAAAGATTTAGATACTATACCGAGATTTTGGTTATTGAAACTATGGTTCTTTCTCACTTACATTATGCAGACGATGTTTATGGTCCCTGTATAAATCAAGCTGACAAACATAGTTTACAAAGAGTTCAGAACTCTTGTGTCACATATTTTACTACTATTCCACAATATAGTCATATTTCTCATCCGCGCAATTATAATTTGTTGAACATGTCTGAAAGGAAATTCATTCATATTGTCGGCTTCATTTTGAATGTATTAAATAACGATAGGCCTGCATATCTATATAGTAAAATTAACTAGAGATCAGAAGAGATCTCAAGAGATTTGAGGCAGGTCGAAAAAAAATTGTATTCCTTCTCATAAGAGCGAAAGATTTAAATGTTCTTTTGACTATAAAAAAATAAGTTAAAATTGGACATACCTACTTTCTTCTGCTATTGAACATTTCAATATTCAATTGACATTTTAAACTGAATTTGACATTTATTGTTTTATTATTTTGTTTGTATACTTGATGGAGGTGTTGTAAATCACCTTCCGTTTGTGTAAACTGTTTTGTACTTTTTTTTACAATAAACATTTTATTATTATTATTGTATAACAAAACCTACTACATTTCATTGAGTACTAATAAATATAAAGTCGGGCGAATATTGTTTGATTAAATTCCAATAATTCTGTCTCCACATGTTTGTGATGTGAATATGGATAAAACGTTGTATTCCATTCGTGTTCTAATTGCCTTTTATTCACTTGAGAATATTAAACGCTCGAACTACATTCTAGCGTTTAAACATTCTTACGTGGATAAAATGCTACTTAAAACACTTACACAATAAATAACTATTATTTACCCTTGGTGTTAAAGTAACATTTTATCTACCCTTGCGGTTAAAGTATGTAGGTACTATTTTATCTATAATGTTTGGTAGATAAAAGGTAACTTTAACATTAGCTATACAAAAAAAAATATTTTTAAATCATCAAACTGATCTTTTAAATTTAAATGTCATTATAATATGGACAAAAGACATATTTCAATAATAATGTACCTACCATAGTAGGAATACGTAGGTATATCATACAGTATCTTGTTTTATCGTGTATACATGTGTG
The DNA here is from genome assembly GCA_037114965.1 of Monochamus alternatus. NCBI lineage: Eukaryota > Metazoa > Arthropoda > Insecta > Coleoptera > Cerambycidae > Monochamus > Monochamus alternatus. Next base: position 36,067,568 of record CM073433.1, read on the forward strand.
TTAATCAGAAAAGTGTCAGTTCGCTCAAGATTTTTCAGCAAAACAATTAATTATCGGAGTATATGTTGGCTTTGTCAAGTGTTATTTACTACCCATATATGTAAAGTTCTTACATTTGCTATTTTTTTCTGATTCGATGAATTGCGCACCCATGTGGTGCCCAGCGTGAGAAATGCCATTCATTTGAATATTCGAAGGCAGTACACTGTCTGGGGAACGTGTATGTATATTAAGACACCAATAAAGTTACTGCTTTTATTATATTTCATATGCATGGGCGTACTTTTAGTTTTTCTTTTAACGTAGGCACTCGAGCAACGAGGCCTGCCCGGGACTTTAAAATAAAACCACCATTAGACTATACATAAAACAAAATGTTACAAAACATGGGTTTACAATGTGTATACTTAGTACATGCCATCAATAAATTAGAAATGTAGTAGACATATGCAGATGTACAGAAATATTTTTATTTCCATTTTTTATATATTGTGATAAAATAGAAATTACATTAAAATTAAATGCTATGAAATTCATTTTAAACAACAAATATAGAGAATTATTATTGAAATTGTGTTATTATAGGTGTAAAATATAGAGAAATTGTTGTTATTGGAATTATATAATACAAACATATCTAAAGAAGCATATTATTATATTGAAAGGACAAAATTTTACAAATTTTATTAAATTTAATTTAAAATTTTATCTATCTTAATTGGACATAACAATACAGAAACACATAGTACATAAAGAAAATGAATTCAAAACCAAGACATTGATATCAAAAGAAAGCTTAAAGAACCGAGATTTATCATATATGCATATCGTAAGACGAAAACATCAGTCAAAGAAAATATTTATAAAATTAAATGAAAATTCAAATATTGAACTTAATGACAAATAGAAATGTCAAATGTAAAGATGGCTATACAATGAAAATTCAATATCTCTGACAGGACTCTAGAAAAACATAAATTAAAGAATATTCAATTAGTGTAATGAATAGTGCTTCGAAAAGAATAATTTAAAAATAAGTGATGTGTAAACAAAAATTTATTTACTAGTTACGAAGAAAACTGTAAAACGAGAAGGTGTGCAAGTTTGGGAGAGCAGAAAATTTCAATTAAAATAGTTTAAATTTAGTTAAAAAGTAGAATTTCATGCTCACCAGTTTCACATTATCAGTATAAAAGTAAAGTAACTTAAATCAACATCTATCAAGGCAACATTTAAGCAATTTGGTGGAAAACAGCTCCATAACCAGACCTGGGGTTTGCAAAAGATCCAAGAAATCAATCTGCAGAGGGAAATAACCTCCAAAAACTACAGCAAGACATCAACAGGTATAAAATTCCAGAATTCAACAGGATATCCAGTTCGGATTATCAACAGCATTCAGGGACTACTACATCATCCAGAGAGAGGATTCATTCCAGGCATCAATATTAGAAATATCGTCTATAAAAGGAGTAAGAAATTTAATGTATACGTATACAATACGATATCTAGCTGGATCGCAGCATGCAAATTGATCAATATTCAAATTCTAAAACGATAAATAATAAAATACAACATTTAATAAAATTTTAAGCATATTAAAAGCTTAAACTTTCAAAATTCTAACAATTAACTGTTGTATGAAATAAACAGCCACTAAAGACGGCCATTTTAAAAACTAAATAGAAATAGAACCTAGGTAGAATATATGCAATTTTCATTACACTGTGTATGTTTCTAGTTGCCTAATAGTAAATAGCTTCATAGAAATTTATAAAAACCAAATGAAATATACACGTGGGTAATTAAATTAAATTAAATCTTGTTAAATATTGTAAGAAAATATTCTTTAAATATTCATTGTGTTGAATGAGTTCGTAGTTCAATTGAAAACTTATCATTTTATGGTTGAATAAAAGTTAATGTATTGTTTAAAAAAATTGTTTTATATGTACTGAGTCGTAACATATATTCGAACATTTAAAAAAAGGTGTTAGCTACTCTGCTAGAATCCATTCCTGAGATAAGAGAAAAACATAGCCAGAGCATAGCAAAATACAGGCAAAACATTATCTAAATAAAATCATAAAGTTAAAATTATAAAACAAAATTATATTTATTGACATTTTGAACCCACATATACAATATAACATAAATACAAATTTACACTATTTAAATAAATAACAAAACAAAATAAAATAAAATAAAACATTGGCGCCCAATAAAAATTAACACACATATCAAAAATCATATTATCACATTATTATTACATCATTATCATTACACACACACACATTTCTAATCACAATAATATATTATATTTGTTAACTTATTATTAGCGCGTATTCTTTTTCGATATACAGGGTGTCCGGGAAAATGTAGGAAATCTCTCGGATGCAGATAGGACCTGAAAAAATAAGATGACAAGTATATAATTTTTTCCACAGGCCCTCCCTACGGAGATATGTGTCCCTGACCTGAAGGATGCCGCTGGAAATCCGTTTTCCTTGAATAACTTTTAAAGTAATTAATATAATTTAATAAAAATTAAATGTGATGGACATTAGTAAGAACCTCTTAAAATAGGGTCCTTGAAATATATTTAGCTTTTTTAGTTTACCAGGGGCGGGCTAAGCTTTACAACTGAATGTCTGAAAAAGGTACTCTTGTTTATAGACGATAAAATGAACCGTTTATGAGAAAAGTTAGACCTATGTCTAAAAAGTCTCTAACAGTAGTACTAAAATAAGGCGGTATGCATGATCATAAACCAACATTCTAGGCTAAGTTGCAACGGTAAATCTTTAATTAAATCAGGGAGAGTATTTTACTGAAATTCCAAATAATTTTCGCCATTTAATCTAATTGGCAAAATAGCTGGTCCAATCAAATAACGATCAACAATACCGGCCCAAACATTTATCTTAAACTCGCGCTGAAAATGTCTAGGAGTTATTGTATAGAGGTTTACATCAGAATATTCATACAAGTTGTGAACATTTGTTCTACGAGTAAAAGGAATTTTCTTTTGCAAATTAATATCCTGATGCAAGATAAACTCGCAAAAAGTCATCTACAATATTCTTCCACACTTCTACAGTTTTATTCATAGAAACCTAAAACAAGTAACATATCAACTTGTGCTCTGAAAGTAAATTTTCCAGCCATTTTCAACAACAAACAGTAGTAGAAATAAAATAGCTTTATTACTAACTGTCACATTTTAAAGATAAAGCTTACTAGTGACTTTTTGTTTTCTTCTAATAAACACTATTAAAATCTTGTTTTAATTAATGCATATTTTTTTGAAAATCTTAAAGTAAACAAGCGTAAAGTGTTTGTAGAAAGGATTGGCAGTCTCACTGCGGGTATGGTAGGGTCGAAAAACGTTTACTTGGATTAATCTGAGATTGATACCAGGTGGCATTTGACTATCCCCTCATTTAATGAGATTTTCTAGGTTTCCCTCATTCCTGCACTGAATGGTGGTTAGAGCCTACCAACGTAAGTCGTTCCTGAACGCAAATGCCTGCTTAATCATATGCCGCCCCCTCTCCCACACATTTGGACTGATTCTTGTGAATAAAATGAGGGATAGATCTATAATCTACAACTTTTTATTACCTAATTATGTAACATACTATGATCTATATAAAAAGCATATTTTTTATAATGAACAAAAAATCGTGCACTATTCGCCAAAGCCACCATTATTTCGTGTTTTTTTTGTCTATAATTTTAACAGGATGTGCGGCTTTACTTTTCCAGAAACATCCATAAATAAATATGCGACACGCCTGTGATACGTAAATATATAAAGTAGCTCTTCAGTATTTATAGCCTGCTACAAACGTTAGGTGTACTGTTTAATTACACATAATGCAGTAGTATAATTTTATGTTTTGTAATTTGATACCAGAACCGGGTAGCTTTACCGCATTCTTTCAATTGCTTCATTTGGATCTTGAATCAGATTGTTGGAGAGCCAGAAGTGGTTTAGTTTCAATTTTCTTCTTCGTAAAACTTGGCAGTAAATTACCAGAAATAAAATGTGCGACATTTATGGCTGCGAATAAACCGTAAGTCGTTATAACGATTTTATTAACCTCAAAGATGCATACTTTATTTTCGGGTGCAATGTAGGAATATATTTGTAAACATTTTCTTTGAATTTGGTATGTGTAAGCAACCTGATTTCAAATTTAGTTTGTGGCTTGTTTAAATTCGAATGTTTACAATATACAGGGCATTTGGAAACTATGAGCAAATATTTAAGGAATGATGCAGGTCATAATTTGACAATACATTAAACCATATTGTCTGAAGCTATTTATTTATGGCCTAATTTTAGTTTTTATTTAGTTTTAGTCAACAAAAGTCAAAAACCCAATAAAACTAAAGAAAAACAATAAATCATCTTTTACAAAAATCGCTAATTTCCATGATATTTCAATTTCATATATTTTTAGAGTAAAAACGTTTAATACCTATATAACAGATAATTTAATATAAAATCGTAACTTATAATTAATTATGGCGTTGTATGCAACATTTGTTTTTCAAATACACGGGGTGGCCAAAATATGAGTGCTTTTATTTTGCTGGATGATAAATTGTACCCTCGATTCTACCAAATAAAACATGTTTTAATTAACTTTTTTTTTCTCTGACCAACGGTAACAGAATTTTGATAGCAAGCAGGTGAATATGCAACGTCACTCACGTACTATGCTAGTATTGTCAAGAATTTGTACAATATAATTACAAGTACACCTAAACTTATTTACTGTGAATGGTTTTCACAGAATATTAATGTGAAATAGTTACAAATATTTAAACTGACTTATGCTACTTGCGAAAAACGTGTTCACCGTACTCTCGTAGCTAGAGAGTTTACCCAGATTCGCCATAAATTAACATGTCATACATGCCATGATGGTAATTGTTCCAGTTTATGTACACTCGCAAATATTAAGCAAGCACAGAAAAAATGAAACGTACTAACCACAATACTACTATGACTAGCCATGATGACTAATAATTTAGGTTAACAGTAGCAGGTGATAGATTATAATGTTGTCGTACGCCACAGTATATTACGGTTTTAAAGATTTTCTGGGAAACTTCAATTGTTTATTTTTTAATACTGATTCTTCTTAATAAAATATTATGTTGCAGGTGCTTTTGGTTAACCTTAGTTGTAGTTAGTAGTTTATCATTTCGTTTCACAGTTCTACATTTTATTGCAGTTGCAATTTTTATTTTTGATATTTGTAGAAGAACTATTCGTTCTAAACATTTTTTCATAAGTTTTTTTATTGTTTTTAGTCAGATATACAAGCCCCTTTAGTATCGGAACTTATCTATATTTTGGATACTGTATATTTGGATTCAAATATCTCGAAAATTATGATTCGTTGGCAATTATTTATATTATAAGTTATTGCATAATAATGCAATTAATATTTTCATGTCATATACAGCTCAGGAAGGCCTAAAAGACGATAAAAACATTATTCCTGAATTCTAGCTCGATGTTTAAAACATGGGGCAAAACCTTTTCCTCCGGATAATCGGCGCCTATGAATCCTATGATAACCATCGTCCTAGATGGATTAGATCTGTCAACTACTATAGGTCGTTTTTCACAGCATTTCTAATTCTAGAAACGACGAAAGAAGGCATTACCTGATAGGTAACAGCTAATCCGGTTGCAGCGTTTTGCATTCTTTTTTCATTCCAAACTGTCAAAAGTGCATTTTTACTCATTACAAGCCAACTTTGAATGCACCCGAGGCAGTCATTAATTATAAAATCTTGTCCGATAACTTAGAGAAACAAACCGGTGAACTTTATTATAGGAAAATATATGTACTCGACACCAATTTCTTTATTTAATTACTACAAAACGTTTAAAATTTAAAAAATACACACTAAAAACTGAAGAAAAACAGAAAATTCCAAATGCAATAACGGGGGTTTAATTATGCCTAACTTTCTAAACGTCAAACGTGCGGTCGCGGTCGCTGTTGCCGGCCGCCAGTGTCAACGATAAAATGGGGTTTAATATGGTTTCGAAGAATTTTTTTTCATCTTATGGATAAGTTTGGAAATTTTTTGAAGAACGATTCGGATAATTTTTATTTTTTTCTAACCCCTATTCAAATATTTATACTTAATCATAGTTGACCTTGTATACCTACAGACTTGTTTCCAATAGGCTACATTTATAGTGTTATAGTTATATTATTTTATGAGTTCAAATAATATAAACTAAATTTAACATTATGTTTAAACAAATTTAAAAAACAGTAATAAAAGCATTAAATATTTGAATTTGTGGAGAGAATTAATGATGAAAACTCCTTTGCAGTCAAAGAAAACAGTCAATATGACTTTGAAACATGTACATTAGTGTAACATTACTATTGCAATGTCTTGTCGCTACAAAATAATGACGATTCACTCGCGCAATATGACACTTGCTGGTCGATGTTGACGGTCGTACAGAACTATTGTCATTTTCAACTAATTATGGACCTGCTTTCAACCTTTTGAACATGACACCTTCATCGACTCAAAACTTCATGCCCGTAACGTTTCCCAACTTCACGTAGAACTTGATTACAAAACTCTTTACAAAATCGTCGAACGCAACAAATGCTTTTGCAAAAAAAAATATTTCCATATTAATCTAGAGTAGAACAAATCTACCAGTCGCAGGACTCTATAGTAACTTGTGTAGTTTTGATCAAACTTATGTATGTTAGAAACATTTCACTCTAATTTAAGGCTTGAGTTTTGTGGACTAAGAGCTTTTCACACGGACCACCGTGCAGCGCTTTTCGGAAGCGCCGTAGAGTGGTATAAAAAATCAAAATACTTAATAATTGAAATACCTAACAACAAAAGTAATCTTACCTTAATCATTAAGAATTCTTTGTCATCTGCACTTGATAGAAAACGGTCGATTTCACCCTTTGTCAATATTTTCGATTTTTTCGCTTGATGTCCGTCACCGGTTCTTTTCAAAAATGCGGTCAGCTTGGGGAATTTGCTTATATCTATGTTGTAAATTATCAGGCATGACTTAACCATAGAATATTGCGCCCATAATGTGAAAGACTTGTAATTCTTTGCATTTTCACTGAAGTATGCCTACAAAACATTCTCGCTGTATACTTGAACATTTTTCTCGGCGCACCACTTTTTGAACCGATTGTAGGCTATATCGTATAAAGATCTAGACTTCGTTGGCAGCAAATTGCTTATTGCAATATTTGCAGCCTCCACAATCTCTTCCGACTCACAATAATTCATTGTGCACTAAACAAACTTTAAACTAAACCAAACTAGCACCTTAATTTGAGAATTCTTTTTGTTTGTTTATTTTGTAGTTATGACAATAACTCAACGACTACTAAATAAATGCTCAAATCCGAATACAATAATTCTGGTGCTACTTGCTTCATAATGACAAAATATGTGTTTTTAAGTTAATGAGACCGTAGAAAAAATAGTATATACTATTCGGGAAAGATGCTATTTTGTTCTCGGTGCATTGTAGCCCTCGGGCTTCAAATTGCACCTCTGCCAAAATAACACATTTCTCTCCCTTATAGTATAATGTACTATTTCTGACCTTCCAATATATTTGAAAGAATACCCTGTAATATATTTAAAACCAATATAAAATTCATGCAACTTTCGCATTGAAATTGTATTCCAAGTTAAAATAATTCCACGTACGTTCTGCCAAGCATTTTATTAAATGAAAAAAATTACTTATTACTTATTTACTTACTTATTTACTTATTATTTAATTTAGAGACATTATTTTATATAGACTTATTCACACGGACGCAGCTACAGATTTAGCCACGGTGGGGTGTAGTCGCCGACTCCCACTGAAACGTCAACCACAAATTAGTGGCTCCACTCAGCAGCGCTGCATAGTGGCCCGTGTGAAAAGACTGTAAGAATCGCACTTTCAGTAAAACAATTTTGTACAAAGAGAATCAATTCAAGAGGTGACGGTTCTTTGTAATTTAATACTGACTGGGGTATTTTAGGATTTGTCAAACTTTAATGTAAGATAAATTCCTAAAGTGCATATATATCGTGAATTCCTTGCATCTTCGTACCTTCAACCTTTCATATTCAGATATAATGGTTCAGTTCAAGATATCTATAACATATATCTTGGACTACTTGGGGGTACGACCTCTAAAAGAAGGTGAACCGAGGCACATAATTTTGTCTGGGGTAGAATCTGAGTATCCCCAGGTTGTCAAAAACCTGTGTTTACAGACGTCTGGTTTTAGTTCAGGCACCCCATGAAATATCTATTTTATGAAATGGAGAAAATTAGCAATGTAATGCTTAAAAACTTCCTTAAATAATTCACAACATAACCTTCTTATGTACAGTAAGAGGAACACTGGGGAGCAGCAGATACTTTCTAAGATTTTGTGCAAATATTTTTGCATGTTTGCATTTTTCTACATTTTTTATAACTAAATATTGTACTTGATAAAGTACGCAAAATTACTACAAAACACAGAAAATTTCCACTATTCCTACACATACAAAACCGATTTGTTGGATTGTTGTTCATCCCCACACCCGATTTATTACAAATTGTGCAGATTCTGTACTTTTTTTCATTCAAGCTAAAATTATACTATTTTTAAACTGTTCTGGTACTATTTATACAGAAAAAAATATAGCAAAATATTAAAAAACACACAAAACTTCACACTTATATTATGCAAATAATTCGTTATTCACCTTTATAGAACTTCCCAAATCTATCAACAGATGTCATCCACTTGATTTTTGCCAATAGTTGGCCATATTCAAGCTCAGCGTTGAGTAGCCAGTGATCACTACATGCCGACGCGTGTTACGTTTCGCGTATTCATGTCCTTCTGTCGGTTATGACAGAGACCAAACAGCTAGAGCTGCTTGTCGGTAGCCTCGCATATGGTATATTGATGAGATCTAACAAGCTTGAAACCTGTATACGTCTCGTAGCACCACTGATAACTAACCGTGACAGTCTAATTTATTAGGTGTAATTTAATGCTGGTCGGGGCAATAGCCCGCTGAGTAGTTTTTCCTGAAATTCCACTTTTGTTATTAAAAAAGCGGTTTTAAGCCCCATTTCAAATATTCGACAAAGGAGCGGCTGCTACAAAGGAATTGAAATAGTAAAGTTATTTACCTAGCACAATAGAAAATGTGTGACTGTTTTCAGTTAATTAATATTCGACAGAAGCAGTTGTAAGTTCACCGGTATTTTTATTACGTAATGGTTACAGTCACCCGGTCTGAACGGTTTCCTTTGATAATAGTTTCTATCGTTTTGTAAACAGTTCGTGCAGCGTTGAAGGTTTGACTGAACGACAGATTTTTAGCTGTCAACAGCTGATACAGTACATACTAAAACTAAATAACGCATGCATCATACTCTTATGATTTTAAAGTAAATTATTTTAAAATAGACTATTCCTTTAAAATTTGTATCAACCTTCACAGCTTATTTGTCATCGCAAACGTGAAATTTTTATGTTTGCTAGAATCGTTTGCTAAACAAGTTTACCGCCAACAAATGTGGTCACCGTTTGCCATGTCACCGTGTCGAAATGGAACATAAATGGTATTAAATTCTATGAAATACATTAAAAATAATACTATATTTATTCTCAAAACATTAAAAAATGTTGTAAATCTACAAAAGTTATCATCTAACGTCTCTAAAACATCTATAATGAAAAGTTGAAACAGAAGATAGGAATAAGATAGGATAGGATTAAGCAAAAAATTCCTATGCACGTACATCCGAAAACATTTTGTAAATGAGTTACAGAGTGAGAAAGGTGCACTGTAATGAATAACTTTTCTTAATAATTCCACAGCAGCTGATCAGATACAAACAAGACATACACATGTTTACATTATCCATTTTGTAATCTAATTGAGAATTAAATATTTTCTAATTCACAGTGGTGAAGATACAGTGGACAATTAACATTTTTTTATGTAAATAAATTGTCCTTAGTATTGTCCGTATTGCAGTAGTATTTCTTTCGTGAGATGATTGCAATTCGATTTGGTTTGAGAAGCGTTCTTGAAGCTCGTTCAAATAGTTCATGTCGAACGCAAAAGGAATAGACGTCAGAGATTTATTTGTCTGTAGTGAATTTAATTAAAATACATTTATTGTGTATAATCAAGTAGTACAATAGTACTTAAAGGTTAATTCAATGTAGAGGTAACATTTGTCAGAAGTACGAAGTATTACGAAGATGGAATTTTGAATAGAAAAGTCTACAGAAATGGAGGAAACATTCAAACAATTACTGGAAATGATAAAAAGATGAAGAGTCGAGAAGATCTGAAGAAGAACTCTATGACAAACTTTGACAGATGATAACTGGGTTCATGTCAAACATTTTTTCTTATATGAATATAAGTCGAATTCGTTTTTGTTTAGAACTTAAGCAAGCATTTTAAAATTTATAATTTCAATCAAAGCAGTCACAATAATTATTATTTGTGTCATTTTATTTATTCATTTGACACTTAGCATTAAAGAATGCATCTATTTGCAACTGAAGACTACGCAGATATTGTTTTTGTATATGGGGTATTCTAATGGTGACGCCAGACAAGTAGCCCGTGAATACCGACGAAGATACCCAAATAGACATCAACATGCCCATAATCTTTAGTGCATCATTTCGTAGACTTCAAGAAGAAGGTAACCCCGCTCGAAAAAGGCCATTCGTCCTATTGAAGGGAATGCACAGAATGAAGGAATATAATAGATGCTATCATTGACAACTTTTCAATGACGTAGGGCTTAATATTGTTCAAAATATCTGGTATCAGCATGTACCACTACATAGAGAGAGAGACAATTAATTGCTTGGTTAAATGATTATATCCTCAATAAATGGATAGGTCAACAAGGTGCAATATTGCATGGCCACCGCGTTCCACAAATCTAAATCCTTTAGACTTTTATTTATGGGGAAATATGAAAACATATTGTCTACTATTTTGAAATCACTACTTGTCAATTGTTATTTGAATGAATTTAGGATGCAGCTGACCAGATAAGATATATGATCCATAATGAAGAACAGCCAAATAGATATGAGAAACAGCCAGGACGAAATGAAGGAAGACGAAGAGAATAATGAAGAACAGCCAGGACGAAATGAAAGAAAACTTAAAACATATGAAAAGTAGCCAAGATGCAATAATGGAAGGTTTTTCAATAGAAAGGTAAAAACGTCGACAGATTCACCTGGCAGAATATTTTTGATAAATATCCCCCTCTAAAAAGCTATTGGGCGATATATAATTCCTCATACATCGACAATGATCTGTTAAAATAGTTTGGGAGAGTGCTGACGGCAAAGAAAAGAATTACCAAACAATATTATCCTAGAAAAGAATTCCAGAAGTTCTTCAAGTAGTTCAGTGGGGCTGGACACATTGGAATAAATAAAACTTTGAATAAATTATAAAACTTATTTTGTCTTCAACTAGTAGTTAAAAATAAGGTAAAAGCTAGTTATTTTAGACTATTAAATCCTTCAATTTGTTCTATGTTTATTACAATATAAACCTATTTATAATTTGTTGATAATTTCTAAGGAATATATTACCGTTTTAATCTAATAGAAATATTGTCTTACTTGTCAATAATGCTTCGACGTAAATGTGTCTTAAAAACTGACTTATCAGTACTAGTTTTTACTCTAAATTGACTTATGGCGTACTTAAACATCAACAGAATCTTTTAAGAATTAACAAAACGTTCATAATTTTTCTACCCATTGCTGTTCAGTAATCTAAACAACGACATTAAAATCATTCCCATTGGACCATCCCTGCACCTAGTGGTCGCAACAGTATATTTGTGATAATTTTATACCATATACGAGTATATCTATCATTAAACTACCTTGTGATTTCTTAAACATTTCCAGTGTTAAAAGTTGCGTAACATGATATGTTTTATGATGGGTGTCAAAACTTTTCTTTGAAATATTTACAGTGTTTTTTAATATCAATGGCAGTTCTGCAATCATGAACAATTTATACTTGGAAACACGGAATTCCAGGAAACTACTCTGCGGACTAATACCCCGACCAGCATTGAATTACACCTGAAAAATCTACACTAAATAGTCAAAGTCGTTCATCAGCGGCTTACCAGACATATACCGGTTTCTAACTCATCAGTATGCCATGGATGAGGTAACCAACGACTAATCTTAGATGTTCTGTCCAACCCGACACCATACATACTTTGCTACACCATAATCGAGTGACTTTAGTTGTTTATTATAGGTTTACGTATTTTAGGTGTAATTAAATCTGGTCTTGGCATTAGCCTACAGAGTAGTTGTTTCCCGGAATTCCTTGTTTGTTGTTATTTGTTCGTTCTTGCCGAATCGCGATAAAGATCGATAGCTTTCAATGTCTATTGATATATAGAACACTTCTTGTCTGTGGCATTACAGTCCGGCATGGAGTAGCGAATAGCTGCTAGATGTAGCTTTGCTACACCGCGTACTCATGATCCCTTCTATCGGATTTGACAGACTTAAAACAGCTAAGGTTATTCGTCGGTTACCTCACCTATGGCATACTGATGAGAGATAATAAGCTCGAAACCGGTACAAGTAGTTTAAAATGTCATAATACTTAGTTAAAATATTATACAGGGTGTCCTCATTTTTTTGTTCATAAATTCGGTAAAAGATAAAATATAAGAAAATAATTGAGATTTTTCTTTAACAAAAGTATGTACTAAGCAAATTAATGTATTGATATGTCGGTTGAATATAAAAAAATATGTTGAAAACACTATTCGGTTAAAGACAGTGGTGCAATTATTGAATTTTATTAGGATTTAAACCATCTAATCTTTTACATCAATAATAAAAAAACTCCTATTTTTAATGTGTAAATATAAAATTTGATGGAAAAAAAACTAAAATAAACTAACATACACGGAGAAAATACTAATCTGTATTTAAATATAATAAAATACATAAAATGTTAAACCTCATTCAAGTGTATATTACGTATTAATTCAATAATAAAGTATGTTTGATATAAATATTTACATATTCTTTACATCCAACTATTCTTATACCACACTTCCACACTTTTCTTTCTTAAAACACATTTGTGGTGATCATTACCAAAACTATAGACGCAATTGTAGTATTATATTAAGTTGTGTGTTCTGGTGGACCTCTAGGTTCAGCATGTGTCCACAAGATGTAGTTACATACCTCAGGTTTCCTTCTGATGGATAACTCATCGGTTGCCTCGTCTCCTTTGGCGTAATTAAGAGAGCGGTATATGTCTGGTGTACCACTTCTGACGGATAAGTCATCGGTTGCCTCGTCTCCTATGGCGTACTTAAGAGAGCGGTATATGTCTGGTGTACCACTAATGAATGACTGATAGTTTGCTATGAATCTTTGTTTCCTTAAGAAATTAAATACTATTGACTGAGTAGTATTTAATTATCTATATAAAATGGGTAGAGTAGTAACTACTCAAGGAAGGAAAACAATACTAAAATACTAATTATGTACTACAGTTTTATTTGCTCTTAAAACAATGTTATTATTTATTCAAAATAAGTTAATATTATTTCAAATATTTGCAGTCATTATTTCAAGTCGCTTAAAACTTGCTTAATGAACTTTATTTTGAGAATAACAGTTGTTGATTAAGGTAATTCATATTATCTGAATAAAACAAAACAATTCTTTATCTCCTTTTAAGCATAGTAGTATTTTTTGTTCTTAAATGAAGAGAAGAATGTATAATCTCATTATACAAGAATACGTTAATCTTTCAATAAAATATTACTATAAGTACTTGAGGAATAGTAAAATTAAGCTAGCTTAGAATATAAGTGATCTTTATTCTAGTATACCTTTCTTTCCGAGTATTTGTTTAGTTTAGCTAAATATAATAGCATAATAATTATTAGTTTTATGCTGTGTTATATTTGTTCGACCCGGACATAAATCGAATACCTCTATTCTCTCAATTTTATGAATATAAAATATTGTAATGGGTAGAGACGGTTGTAAACCTAAACTGGAAAGATACTGGATATTACAAAATTTCTAGCTACCTAAACTATATTAATCGATTGATTGAAAATACATAGATTGACTTCCTAATCTCCTGCTTCTCTCGAAATGCACAGAAGCTTTGATTAGTCATTGACTAATTTAAATAATAATAATAATATCTGAGAAATTGGTCAAGGTGTATGCCTAAACAAAGAAGAATAGACTTTATTTTTTCCAATTCCTGTACATAACGTTTAATTATAAAGAATATATAGTATGCTTTAACTAAATACTATTTAGAAAATACTCGTAGCTATGATTAATCAGCAAACACTTAAAAAATCATTAATCCTTAAATCACTGTAATATGAAAATATACCGTCATAATAATAAAATTGACTATGAAAATACGTACAAAAATATAACTGGTGAGCATGTGTACGTACATTTAAGTTTATGTAGTGTATATTTTTACTTCCTTCATCTTAGCTGGGGAGACCATTTCCTATTTCCAAGTTGAAAGCGGCAAGTGCGAAATAAATAAACACCGCTTTCCTGATTTAGTGCTCCCATAAGTGTCTGGATATTAATAACTTTTTGAATTACAAATTTATTGATATCAAAACATATACTCACTTCCTTATTTACTATGCGTATTCTAATTTTAGATAGGTATTAAATTGTCTAAATAAATGGTGACTGACTCCCTATTAGTAAATAAACATCACATATAGAAAGTCAGTTGAATGAAATATGCTTTCACTAACAGATTTTTTGTTTCTTTTTTAAATATTGATGTTGTTGCAATCTGTCAACATTATCAACAATATTTATGAAAACACAAATTTAAGAAATTTGAAAAACATTAGATATAGGACAGAACCTAGAAACCTTTTAATTGTTATTTTAAAATTTATATATGATGTTGAGCAGAAAAGTTCAACCATTATTTTTTTAAAACACGCCTTCGATGGTTATATACTATACAGGGTCTTTATAAAATAACTTAATTTTTTGAGTATTTCAAAATCTAATATGTTTAAGATAAAAGAATTGTGAAATCTAAGAAATAAAAATATTTGTACTGACCCTTATATACCGGGTGTTCCCTCTAAGACTTTCAGTGCGAATATCTCAGAAACCATCATAGCCAGTGTGACGAAATTTGGTATACAGACACTAGATGGCGCGTAGAATCTGATGATAACATCAATTTTTATACAGGGTGTTCCATTTTCCAAGAAATCGATTTAATTTTGATTTTTTGGTTGTCAGCCCTGCTAAAACTTATGTTTAAATTGAAATATACTAAATTATGAACACATTCTGATAAATAAACATTCAAAAATTTCTAAATTTAACATAAAAAAACGCCTCCAAAAAGTACCCAAATTTCATTGTTTTGTCATGTAAAATGTGTATAGCCTTGAGCCAGACTTACACAGAAGAAACTAACATCGGTGAACGTCAAAACTATGAATTGTCATTGAATTGTCAAATATTAATGACATGAAGTATTTTATTTTACGCTAAATAATGGATTTAATGCAATTTACGTATACACAATGGTGTTATTGAGACTTGTCGATAAAAATTTAGACTTGAGTTGAGGCTTTTGTAGCATTGGGGTCGCCGTGCCGGCGCAGTCTACCGCTACAGCTAGAGTTACAGCGTGAATATTGTGTAAAATATCTGTGAAAATTTTTAAATTATTCCATTATAATGTAAGAAATCTTCAGTAAATTGTTTTTTATGTTACTACAGTGTACAATAATAATTAGACACGTATTTTTTATGACAAAATAATTTACAAAATTGTGTAAGTACATAAAGAATATCCCTGTTTTCCAACTGTTGTAATAATTATTGATTACTTATTTAGCAATAAATAACAAATAAATTCAAACAAAACCATTTCTAAAACTTTTAATTTTTATATTAAACACTTGTTCTGTATTCTAATTTCTTTTACAGAGCAACGTTCAATCTGTGGAATGTTCATGCATGTACGATTAGAAACAAATCTTGCCGTTTCATCGCTCAATACCTACCTTATTACGTTATGTTGTGTATATGTTGTAACAGCAGTTAGCTTTCAACATTTTAAAGATATTCTAACAAGATGTTTTCATACTGTACATAGAATTATGAAATTAGTTTATTTTTCTTAATTTTATTCGTTTAGAAATTTTTAAACCCACGACAGACAACTGAATTTAATGTCTTATAGAATACTCTTCAAAGAATGTGAGTTACAGACTTCTTTATAATATTATTCATCATTCCATGTTTAGAATTATTTCCAAAAAAATGTCCGTAATATTTTTCGCTTATTCTTTCTGGTGTCTGTTTTAATGTAATTTGTGGCACTGCACACACAAAACTGAAAGATAAAAACAATAATTACAAATTATTATCTACCTTTAAACGACTATTTGATAGGTACCTACCTACTGGGTATAGTACATTTGCAGGTGATTCTTCCTAGCAAAAACCAGTTGTTTTATTTCAGTTCTGTATCATGAAATACAGAAATTGTAGTTCATTGTTTACTATTTTACAGATGTAGTGTTCTTCTTAAACATAAGTACATAAGTAAAGTGCTGAAATATGTGGATACAAGAATCAATCATTTCTAGGTTATGCTTTCGTAGTATTTTCTTTTGTGGGGCTAAGGTAGGTTCAGATCTGACTTTCAACGACAAACACGTTCACATTATAATTAAAAGTTTTAGAAATAGTTTTGTTTGAATTTATTTGTTGCTAAATAAGTAATCAATAATTATTACAGCAGTTGGAAAACAGGGATATTCTTTAGGTACTTACACAATTTTGTAAATTATTTTGTCATAAAAAATACGTGTACCTAATTATTATTGTACACTGTAGTAACATAAAAAAACAATTTACTGAAGTTTTATTACATTATAATGGAATAATTTAAAAATTTTCACAGATATTTTACACAATATTCACGCTGTAACTCTAGCTGTGGCGGTAGACTGCGCCGGCACGGCGACCCCAATGCTACAAAAGCCTCAACTCAAGTCTAAATTTTTATCGACAAGTCTCAATAACACCATTGTGCATACGTAAATTGCATTAAATCCATTATTTAGCGTAAAATAAAATACTTCATGCCTTTAATATTTGACAATTCAATGAAAATTCATAGTTTTGACGGTCACCGATGTTAGTTTCTTCTGTGTAAGTCTGGCTCAAGGCTATACACATTTTACATGACAAAACAATGAAATTTGGGTACTTTTTGGAGGCGTTTTTTTATGTTAAATTTTGAAATTTTTGAATGTTTATTTATCAGAATGTGTTCATAATTAAGTATATTTCAACTTAAACATAAGTTTTAGCAGGGCTGACAACCAAAAAATCAAAATTAAATCGATTTCTTGGAAAATGGAACACCCTGTATAAAAATTGATGTTATCATCAGATTCTACGCGCCATCTAGTGTCTGTATACCAAATTTCGTCGCACTGGCTATGATGGTTTCTGAGATATTCGCACTGAAAGTCTTAGAGGGAACACCCGGTATATAGAGTGTCTCAGAGCTATATTTATTTCACTTACACTATTCAACAGGCTATATTGACATCTTGGAAACTGTTCGAGATAGAAAGAAATTTTATATAGAAAAGTTATTTTGTTCTATATGAATGTCTAGGAGTTATGGCATAGGGGTTTACATCGGAATATTCATGAAAGTTGTAACCATTTGTAAGTGAAACAAGCCTCATCAGTGAAAAGAATTTTCGTATGAAAATATCCTGCTGCAAGACTCACAAAAGCTCACTCATCGATTCAAATCCTGAGGCAGCTCTTGCAGTTTTTGAATATGATATAGATGTTCCTGGCAGATGGCGTGTCTGATAATCCAGTTAAACGTTTAGCACTTATTTTCGGTTTATCTTCAACCGTTTGCAAAATATTTTCTTCATCTTGTACCCGTATTACACTAGGACATTCTTGGATATTATGGAACCCGGCCTGACGGCCTCGTTGGACAATTACACGTCGCGTGCAATAAACACTTTTTGTACGAGTTGCATACAATATTTTTTCTACCTTCATGCAAAAACCAAAAAATGTTTTATTTAGATGACACTAAGTCTAGGCAAATATGACATCGATTTGAACGTTTATCTTTGTCGTGATGACAAAACGCTGTAGTAGAATGACAAATGAATGCAATAAACATTTTATTGCACTAGTGCAATAAAGAACCAATTTTTCCACTAAATATAGTTCAATAAAGTTTTGTTTTTTGCGTGAACGTAGAAAATAGTTATTTATGCAACAAGTAAGTACAAAAAGTAAGTATTTATTGCTAGCGACGTGAAATTCTCCAATGCAGGGCCGATCCTGAGGTATTTGCCCCCCCGTGCAAAATATAAAAAAGCCGCTCGTTCTTCTGCAAGTTCTGTTAGTGGTATAATTTTTTTTTAATTTATGACTTTTTATAGGTTCTTTTCTAATAAATCTATATTTTATTCTAAAATAATTATCATTAGTTTGGGTTTTACAGCGCTGTGAAGTGAACACTAATTTTTCCTACTGATAAGTATAAATTTATATCAATGATGTGGCATAGTTTTTAATTTTTTCTAATGAATATAATAAAAAAAATATATAATAAAAATTCTTTGTGGAAAACCACTCTACAAAAATGGTCTGATGTCATTTTTTTAAAATAAAAAAATAAATAAATTATGGCGTCCAAAAGAAAATTTGTTCAAAAATTTTGATTGTTTTTCTTTAATATCTTTGTAATTTTTGATTTTACAACAAAAAGTTATTGGACTAAAATTGTAGAGGATTCAATTTGCAATAAAAAATGTTTTTAAAAAAATTTGGTATGACCAATAGTTTACCTGATAAATTCTAAAAACAATTTAACCTCCTTTTCCAAGATGGCGGCCGTAGTTGGAGGGTTGTGACCCCACAAACTTCAAGTTGAGCTTTTTTTGACCTTCTCCCCTCACGTCTAAACAATAAAGTTGCGTTTTCTAAAAAATGCAACCCCAAATGTAACTTCAATGGACTAAGGGAAAATTAGTGTTCACTTCACAGCGCTGTAAAACCCAAACTAATGAATATAATAAAAAAGTATATAATAAAAATTCTTCGTTGAAAACCACTCTACAAAAATGCTGTGATGTCATTTTTTTTAAATACAAAAATAAATAAATTATGGCGTCCAAAAGAAAATTTGTCCAAAATTTTTGATTTCTTTTTTTTAATATCTTTGTTATTTTTGATTTTACAACAAAAAGTTACAGGGCTAAAATTGTAGAGGATTCAATTTGCAATAAGAAATGTTTTTAAAAAAATTTTGTATGACCAATAGTTTACCTGATAAATGCTAAAAACAATTTAACCCCCTTTTCCAAGATGGCGGCCGAAGTTGGAGAGTTGTGACCCCACAAACTTCAAGTGAAACTTTTTTGACCCCCCCCCCCTTCACATCAAAACAATAAAATTGCGTCCTCTAAAAAATGCAGCCCCAAATGTAACTTTTCAATGGACTATATTGTGATTTGTGATGTAAGTCATCGGCACGTGTGGACTGTCGCGACCAATAAATTTTAAATACGGCCGCCCCCAAAATTCGACCGCCCCGTGCAGCTGCACAGTTCGCACCCCCACCAGGATCGGCCCTGCTCCAACCAGGCTGTCAGGTCGAGTAGAACACGTCGAGTGCAATAAACACTTTTTGTACGTGTTGCATACAATATTTTTTATACCTTCATGTAAAAACCAAAAAATGTATTATTTAGATGACACTAAGTCTAGGAAAATATGACGTCGATTTGAACGTTTATGTTTGTCGTGATGACAAAACGCTGTAGTAGAATGACAGATGAATGCAATAAACTTCTTATTGCACTAGGGCAATAAAGAACCACTTTTTCCACTAAATATAGTTCAATAAAGTTTTGTTTTTTGCATGAACGTAGAAAAAATAGTTTTACAACACTGTCAAATTTTAAAGGCACCTACTACTGACTTTTTGAATACTTCTAATAAACACTATTAAAATCTAATAAATTTATTTTTTCAGGAATCTTAAAGTTTTTTTTCAAATCTGACAAGAGTGAAAAGTGTTTTAAATTAAATTCTGCGCGGGATGATAATTCGATAAATGGAAAAAAAAGTTTGATATAATTTTAGGGGTGACTCACCCTCAATGAACACCTTTTAGTGTTTCAATTTACTTGAACTCATACTGAAAGAAGGCGAATAATAAACCTAAATCATGTACCAAATTTGGTTGTTACAAGTTAAAAAAATTTCAGAGATATTATTTTTTTCGAAATACTTGGCTCCACTTTAGTTAAATTGCAGTATTTTGGGACCCCTTAGCTACATGCACCTGCTCTGTGTCTATATGTACTATATTCTGTAGGATCTAACTGTATTTCAAAATTGACATAGGTCAATACTATAGAAAACTGGTTACGAGATCAGTATAGTTCACGGATGTGTCGCATACCAACGTCGGAATTGCAGAACCCGGTGTGATCCCAATAAAATTGATGCTAAATTTAAATAAAAAAGGAATAAAGCCTCCAAACATGGTCCGCGTTCTCTTACCTGTTCATTCAAGGGGCCCGTCTAATATTACACACAACAAACTTGCCTTTAACCCATACAAACAAAAAGGCAATGTTGAAATATGATTAAAACGGTCGTTTGTGAAGAAGACGCGGATAAATGCTGAGCGTACCCAGCGGGATGATATCCTGCGGGGACTGGAACATGCAACACACACTCTTCTGTCATACTGTTTACCGAGCCTTTTTCCTTTTCTGAAGATTTTACTTTTGTTTTCTAGAGATCCCGACCGTGACCAACTAATTTAATTAATAGGCGATATATTTCACACTGCTATCACCGTTTTAATCGAAGGTAGTAACAAAAGGTACGGCCGATGTAGATATGAATTTGTGTTGAGGAATAGTTAAACCCTGTTCAACATATTTCAGATGTATAATTTGATGGTGGCGATGATAGGATGCCACACGTAACGTTTTCAATTTTGTATTTTATAATAGTTACAAAAACGTTTTCGAAACAAGTCTTATAAAACAGCATAAGTCACAAAATCATTGTAAAAATGTTTTTCCACGGTCGGGAGTAGAAATCAGTTTTTATGACATCAAAATTAAAACAGAAGTAGTCGATTATTCCCAAGGGAATATAATGCTCCCAAGGGAGTTTACATTATGGAGGACGTTTTTCATGAAAAAAAAGATAACATTGAAATTATTTATTGACATTTAAATTAAATGTTACATTTGTACAATTTTCAAAATTAATATTAGAAGGAATATTACTTTCGCTTATATTTACAGTTTTTGTGATTGCGCTAGTAGTGGTACCTATTAAAACCTGATTAGCAATTTTGGTCTTATTTTCAATGGAGTTCTCGACATAACCCTCAGCGACTGTCGTTGATTTCCAACCAGCATGACGCTTTATTGTCGTAATATCCACACCAGCATCTGCCAGTAATGTCGCTGAAGATCTACGTAAGCAGTGACCAGTATAACATGCAGCATTAGGTAATTTTAAATACGAAGCTACTACACTAGGAATTTTTCCCATGGTATTCTTGCCAACTGGCTGCGAACTACATTTTCCTGCTTTGTAGTACAAAAAAAGGCGCTTATACTTGACGTGGGGAGGACGAAGGAACAGGTATTTTCGAAACAATTCAAGCATATTTCCCACATCGGTAACCAGAAAGGTTCGTGGAATCTTTGTCTTAGTGTTTTGAATTTTTACAATCAAGGAAGAGCTTACATCCTCAATATCATCTACAGTTAAATTGACTAGTTCATCAGTTCGACAAGCTCCGGCAATCTCCAGAATTAATCCAACCTATAAAAAATCTAAATACTTAATAATTGAAATACCTAACAGCAAAAGTAATCTTACCTTAATCATTAAGAATTATTTGTCATCTGCACTTGATAGAAAACGGCAGATTTCACCCTTTGTCAATATTTTCGCTTGATATCCGTCACCGGTTCTTTTCAAAAATGCGATCAGCTTGGGGAATTTGCTTATATCTATGTTGTCGTAAATTATCAAGCATGATTTAACCATAGAATATTGCGCCCATAATGTGGAAGACTTGTAATTCTTTGCATTTTCACTGAAGTATGCCAACAAAACATTCTCGCTGTATACTTGAACATTTTTCTCGGCGCACCACTTTTTGAACCGATTGTAGGCTATATCGTATAACGATCTTGACTTCGTAGGCAGCAAATTGCTTATTGCAACATTTGCAGTCTCCACAATCTCTTCCGACTCACAATTATTCATTGTGCACTAAACAAACTTTAAACTAAACCAAACTAGCACCTTAATTTGACAATTCTTTTTGTTTGTTTATTTTGTAGTTATGACAATAACTCAACGACTACTAAATAAATGCTCAAATCCGAATACATTAATTCTGGTGCTACTTACTTCATAATCACGAAATATGTGTTTTTAAGTTAATGAGACCGTGGAAAAAATAGTATATATCATTCGGGAGAGATGCAATTTTGTCCTCGGTGCATTGTAGCCAAGTCAAGTCAAATTGCTCCTGTGCCAAAATAACGCATTTCTCTCCCTTGTAGTATAATGTACTATTACATACAGCCATAATTTATGCCATATTATAAAGTACTTGAGATTTTCTAAGATCTATTGGAAACAATTAAAAAATTCAACAACAACAATTCAAATCAACTAAACAACAGTTTTATAAGAGCTCTAATTTACTATTTTTAGTAGTCATAATATGACATTTTTGTTAACTGTATCGTAAAGATATCAGAAGGTATAAATTAACGAGCATCTCTAATCCTAATGGCTGGAACTGGAACGTTATGTGATATATTACTCAATAGTATTTTACGTGTTTTAGTGCGTTGTGTAGAAGCAACTTTTATTTCGGAGAAAAGCAGTTACAATGTATTATTTAAAAGATATGAAGGAGTAAAATGATTTTGATTTCGATACGATAATGGATCAATCAATTAAAAGAAAAAAACACCTACATGTAGGGATTAGAAAGACCTTTGAAACGAAGTATTGCTCGATCCTTTTCCATTTAAGATTTTTAAGTAGTTAGCTCCCGTGAGTGTTCGAATGAAAAGTTGTTCCCCTCGATAACATTTTCGGAATTTTTTAAAGAAATACACAGATATCGAGAAAATGAGGGTGGAAAGTTTTGAAATGAACATATATTTCAGATATGCTAAAGAAATAAATACATAGACAAATTAGTAATCAATAATCTTTTGTATATAACTCGAATTAATGAAAGGTTTATATTTTCATCATATGAAGTCACATATTATTAAGTATCTTTGATATCAAACAATGTATGCTAAATCAACAACTTAACATCTAAAATAAATACAGGGTGTCCCAAAATAGAAGGCCATACCATTAACCACATATTCTTTGGCGCCCCTGTTTCAATATACAGGGTGTTAAAGTTACATTTTAAAAAACTATTTTTTAAAATGTAACTTTAACACCCTGTATATTGAAACAGGGGCGTCCAAATAAAAAATGGCATAAGGAAAGTCGCATTATTTTTGTCCAAAGAATATATGGTTAATGGTATGGCCTTCTATTTTGGGACACCCTGTATATTATCATGTACGAAGAGCGTTCAAAGTATTCTCGGTATCAGAATGATTTTCTACCGATGCGGGTAACTTAATTATTGCATTAACTAAGATCAGTATCTGTGAGTATATATAAGATTTCAACTAATTGTGACCATTTGTTTTCTAGTAATCATTGGTAAAAGACGACGGTAATGACTGACGTGACAATGTTGAAGGAAATCGAGCACCGCGCTGTGATTACGTTTCTTACAAAACAATACGTGACTGTGGTTTTGAAGAACATAACCATCCATTCTATAGTCCCGATTTAGTCCCCAGTGACTATTACCTGGTCCCGAATTTAAAAAATATCTTTTCAGATGATGAAGAGGTCAATGCGGCAATTAACATACATTTTTCAGACAAGAAAGATGTGTGTTTTATACGAGGAATTGAAAAGTTAATTTCTAGATGTAATAAATATATTAATGTTATTTGGAATTATAGTGAAAAATAATTTTAAGTTTTATTTCTTGTCCTTTCGGTGATACTATGTATACTTTGAACGCCCCTCGTATATATGTATTTACAGTGAATCAATGTTTAACGCAATATTTTTGTTTTGCAGATATCATTGGTGCAATTAGCCGCAGATGTAGACTTAAGGAACCAAAAAATAACAGAAGTACAAAACTATTGCTCATCGCAGTTGGTAAGTTGGAATTATTTATTAATTTATTCTACAAAATATTCATAAAAAATAATACCGGGACAATTTTGCTATAAGAAATCACTAACTAGATACTAAACTAAGTAATTTATAAAGTAAATATTAACAATAAATAAATAGCTTGTTTATTATTAGACAACAGAAATCGAAAATTACTATTAGGATGTTTACACTTAACATTTAAATATAAAAAGCAACATGGCACAGTGAAATGTGATAATAGCTGCTTACTTTCGGTTGCCGTTATCGGATCTAAACGCGTTATGATCCCAAGATCATGTTCATAGTTGTTTTGTTGTTTCCGGATCATGTCACATTATACGATCAAGATCGGTAATCCCCTTTCTCCTATGAATCAAACTTTTACTGTGATTCGAACTTTTGATCACGATTATATATTTAATATAACGTTAAAATTGTGGACATTTTGGTTTCTTTTTTGTCAAGATAGTTACTATTTTTGTGAATTGAGCTGGACGAGCTGCTACTGATAGGTGTTTCAGTTTGAACTAACTCAAACTATAAAACAATAAAATTTGTTGAATAGGTAGTACCTGGTAATACTTACAAAGTAATTTTAGAAAGCTGAAATTCTTAACTAAGCACTAACCAGTAACATGTGTTTAAGGGTAAAATTCATAATAATTTTTTTATTTCAATTTTTATTAAATTTATTTTACTAAATTAGTTAATTTGGTTATGGTGGCAAACGTCAACATTCAACAATAAATAAACAGCTGAAATACTGTTCTCTTCAAAATTGGATTCAAGGATCTAGTTCCTGTTTATCTGATCCTGATTCAGTGATCATGATTCAAAGCTGAGAGCAAAAGAAAACTGCTAATTATAAAACAAACATTCTTTTCATATTTCCTAAAACATTACCTGTGATGGAATTTCTAATGGAAAATTGCTAATACATCTTTAAATACATATCTACTAATACTACTATTACTAAAATTTTAGAACTTACAAAATGATGTCAGTATTTAATGGCTCTGACCCTTTTCGTAGTTGTTTAAGTAATAGGAGCATGTATATAACCAGAAATTAAATGAAATTTACATAAATAACTTCAAAGGAAGATATTTATGAAACGACCCAATTTGTTCCTGTCACTTTTTGTTAAAATAACAAGTATTTAGTAGTAACATACATATGGATCAAAGTGAGAATTATATACCATGAAGTACGGTGTAAAGGACATAAATAAAATGCTTGACCCGTCTTTAGTTATTACAGTAAAAACTTCATGTTTATTTACTACAAGTATTTAGTCATAAAACTGAATACCTAATTTAAATACTAACTGCAGTAAAACAAATCCTTACAACCGAATCGAAGATAGCGTACATTATGTTTACACGTATCAGGACGGACCTGCAAAACCTTTTCATGACACTAGACCAGCACCTGCATGTACCATCACCTACAACGACCGTCACTGCAAGTCTTGTCGGTGGTCTGCAATTTCTATGCCACACCGCGCTAGTCCGACGTAGTTCTGTTCCCACATAAGTCAGGGATTGGTTTCAAAATGTTAGAAATATTCGACCAGTTAAGTTGTGAATGTATCGCCGAACTATCGGGCACCGCTTATCAACAACCTCTATTGGCTTACCTTAAACAAACTGCAAGTCTTTCGTCAGATGACATTGCTCTGCGAAATTATGTGTTTTCTTGTTGTAGGCGAGGACTATTCAAGAGCTCAAAAAAATTTTCTTTCTGACATTCGGAAATACTGAAAAAAAAAAATTCGTTGATATCTCTCCAGTCCAGAAAATAAATTATGAAATTCACCGTATAACTCTCTCTTTTTAGTTATAGGGTGAACCCAAAACTTTCTCATTTTCCTGGCTTCTTCTCCCTCTTCCTCTTAACATAACATCGCTAAAATAAAAATGTATTCTTCCATGCTACACTTAACTATTACTTAAAAACTTCAAAACATCTGCCACACACATAGCAAACACAAAAGGTTGCTGGTCCGTGTGATATTAGGTTAAATATTGCACAAATGAAAGTGCAATATTGCTTGAGAATTGTTGTACAATCGTTTGCAATAATAATAACACTCTGTAAAATGAATTTTGCGATTTCTTTTGAACTGCGTATTTGTAATCTACTTTGAACTTTTAACATTTAGACTTTAGTTGTTCCACTCACCAATAGAGATTTAAAGAAATTTCTACTCAGAACTTCCAGAAGTTCAAAAACTGTTTTGAGGGAGTGTCATTACAAAAATATGTACCTATAAGGTGCATGTTGAATAAAATAGTTCGTTTCTTAAGAACATCCACGTACCTGATTTTATGAATCCGTCGAGATCAAATTCTGTATCCCAAACTGACATATTTTGTTTCTAGCTGAGGTTAAAAAAATCGCTGAACAGGCCACTTTTGACAAATATTAACATTACCATTTTTTTTTAATAAGATTCTCTATACTTAATTAAACAAATAAATAGATTTTCTAAAGATGAATTCAACAAAATAAAGCCCTATAGTAGTCATCAAATTTATAACACAGATTTATGTCCATATTGTGATCGAAAACTTTTTATTTATCCATTCTTTATCGCTAAATAAAGGATGGAAACAATAGTGTAAGATTTTAATTATATTTCTTAACAGATCATTTAAGATATAATGTAGGAAAATTTATAGAATTAATGTATGGATAAGCTAACATAAAATTATGCTTGGAAGGTTAAAATAAGTGACAAATTTGTATTCACATGTTTGTAAGTATTTCACTAGTTTCTATGACAACCTATATAAACAGAAACAAAAATAAAGTTACATTTTTAATTGTGAGTGTGCTTGTTAAATGGCGTCAATAATTTCAATCCCTTAGTATCAGTTGCCTTAAGATTTATTCCCATGTGTGCATCTGGAAAGTTCAAACATAGTTTCTTCGGGAGTGCTCTTTTTTTATGGCGCATTTGGCTATGATTTCATTCAATTTAACCTCATCAGGAACCTTAGTACCCAATTTTGCTCTAAAAACGTTTACTTGAATGTCTCCTGAATCATTCATTATGCCCACTTTCTTCGCAAAACACAATATGTATAGTTTCAGTTTCGGGTCATCCACAAATACACCATCCATTACTTTACTAGCCATTTCTTCACTGACGCCAGACTGTGAGAAGCAGTCTTCGTGGATTGCCATTTTTTCTTCTTCTGTTAAGCCCTAATAAAGCAAATTATGTATTGCGATAGCTATACGTTTAAGTAGATAAAACATTTTGTCCAAAAAAGTATTCTTATATTATTTATTTATAAACTATACTGATTTGGTAAAATGAGTTCATAAATTAGGAATAAATTCATCTACTTTAGAAAAATTATATTTTGTAAATAAATTATTGAGGAAAAATATACAATCATTATTACTAGAATCTAAGAATAGGAACTTACATGTACCGCAGCAAAAAATGTTATGTAGAAAAGAACTGTAGGTTTATTCATTGTATTGCGGTGAAATTTGTAAACTACTGGACATGATGCTGAAGCAATAGATCAATTTATATATAAGATTAAGTTAATATTAGGTTAGTTACTTTCAAAATTTGTGGAGAGTGACTCATGTTATAAACCTGCTCACAATTTTTAGCAGTCAACACAAAGAAATATACATGCAGCCCGTATATTTTTCCTACAAAATCGTGTGCCACATATCTCTGAGAGCATACCCGATTACACAGCTTCTGCTGTTTTATTTCCAACGCTATCATGAGCGGGTATATCGGGCGGGCAAAATATCGGGTATATCTTTTCGCTAGTTTAATTATGAATGTAATTAATTTTATTAGTGATTTTGTGTTCTTAAGGATGGAGAATAATTCAAGCTCTACAACGTATTCTAAAAATCATCCTAATATAACAAGTGAGGAATATCGGATGATGACATGTATGAAGAGGTTAGAGCGCGAGGTCAAAATATGAGTGTAAGTGATGTTGAAATATTTCATTAACAAAACTGTACATGAATAGAATATGTTTGCAAATAAAAAAGTGGTAAAGAAGTACAACTGTGAAATGGAAAGTGATGGAAACTCGCGGAAGGAAGATTGTATTTTTAAAATGAATTTTCGACAAAAAAAAAATTATTTCTGTATCTTACAAGATGAAACTTAGTTCGTATAAATCAAAATCGAAAAGAGTATACTGATAGAAAGGATGAAATAGTTATATGGCAAAGAAACTATTTAAAATAAATATAAAAAAATAAGAATCTGGATCGAAGAATATATTAAATTTTGACGAAACATGGACATATGAAAGTCATACGGAAAGCGGTACGATATGATGTAATAAGTGTTAATATGTGACCGTTATAGTGACAGTGCTAGTAACCAAAAGTAAATAGTATGTATGTATTTCAAAGCCTTTTATCCTTTTGAATGCGAAATTCGTAAATATTTGCGCAATTAACGGTGGAAACATCTCTATTTGTAACAAATTTAATCAACTACCTATAACATTTTCTATCATTTTCATCATGAAACTGCCATGGTAGATTATCAGAAGCTCAAAACAAATTTATTAACACCACATAATAATGAAAGGGGCAATAATATTTGTAGTGTTTGACAGTTTCACAAATTGCAATTAATTGTCAAAAGTTGACATTTTTCCGCCATATATAATTAAAACAAAATTCGTGCAAAAATCCGTGAATTTCGCGTCCATGAAGACAAGGCTTAAGTGTGATATCTGTGGAGTGCGCATCAGGTAGGTGTAAGTGGGTGGTAGTGGCCAATCGGCGTCCGTAAAGAGTAAGAGTTAATGTGCTGGGTTCAGCCGACGTCAACTTATTTTTGATAATTCTGTGTGTTTTAACTCTTCTCAAGTGGCACGCTTAGGTAATCATACCACCCGTATCTTCCGTACTAATCTCTGTGTTGTGAATTAGTCAATCTATTATTTTCGACCTTGAGTAATTGATAATACAAGATAAAAACTTTAAATTTTGAAATAATTCTTATTTATTTTTATTATCTAACGCCTCGAATTTAGTAAAAACTGTTATATCACTGTTTATACTCTAAAAATAATGGATGTTATATAATATAATTTTTTTTGTCATTTTTATATATTTTTGATATGTGATCGTTTTCAAATTTAGTACGCTTATGTAATGTTGCTCCTTTCACGCTTCGCCCGTCGCGCGTTTGTCTACAAGCTAGCGATTAGTCACTCTCTACAATTTTGAAAGTCAACTATTTTTTTATGTTCTTTTTAAAAATCTCTATAGTAGACTAAAATTTCGTTTTTAAATTGCTCTTACTTGCACACCGTGGTAGGAGGCATGTTTCGACTGTTATTTTTTTTCACAATATCAGAGGCGGTCATGTGGGTGGTTACTTTAATAGATTTATTAAAAAATTATGTACGCCACTGGCCCTCCGGTTTTTGAATACAATTTTTTGAATGGTTATTTAGTATTTAACAAATAACGTTTCTTGACATTTTATGATTTAGCATGTGGTTTAGGTGGATAACGTCATTTTAATGCTGTAGCATGTAGCTATACTAATATCAAGATGAATACACTTATTCCAACGCTAGCTTAGCTTCTCTATTCCTCAAGTATAGTAAAATTTTATTAAGAGATTAACTTATTCTTGTATAATAAGATTATATTATATTCCTCATTTAAGAATAAAAATTACTATTGCTATATATAATATCTGATAAAATTATGTTTGTTTAA
Source organism: Monochamus alternatus (assembly GCA_037114965.1). NCBI lineage: Eukaryota > Metazoa > Arthropoda > Insecta > Coleoptera > Cerambycidae > Monochamus > Monochamus alternatus. The sequence continues at coordinate 36,097,780 of CM073433.1, forward strand.
AATTACAGTATGCGCCAAAAGTATGGAATAAATTCAATAAAAACGAAACAATTATTTTTTGGGTAAAATCCTCGAATAGGTCGATTTTTAATTTAAAAAATACATATTTTAGCGTAAAATGCGATTTTCAAATGTCATTTGTTTTCGAGTAATGACGTCATCGATTTTTTTTAAATGGCAACACCATATTTTTTTCCTTGATTCTGAGAGATCGTTTAATTCTCTATCAGACAGTACTAAAATTTTGCCCTCTTACATAGGAAAGTTTTCGAGTAAATGACGATTGAATGTTAGAAAACGTAAATTTTATCCATAAAAAAGTAACAATTCTGAGGTATGTAAAATAAAATACAATTGATTAAATTTTATACTTAAATTAAATGTTCGAATTGCCATCCACCAACTTCTTGACAATGAATGATTTCTGGGGTAACTCTGCGTATTTCGTCCCGAATGCGATTTTGAAGTTCTTCTAAATTACGTGGTTTATTAATGTACACTTTTGACATCAAGTATCCCCATAAAAAATAGTCAAGAGGTGTAAGACCTGGCGATCTTGCAGGCCATTCTATCGGTCCGCGTCTGCCGATCCACCTCCCAGGAAAACAGTTGTCCAAAAAATCTCGTACAGGGTGCGCATAGTGCGGAGGTGCACCGTCTTGCTGAAACCATATGGTATCATCAGGAATGTCAGGGTCATTATCGTTAGGAAAAATTACTGCAAGAGCTGGAACAAGGTCATTTTCTAGAAACTCTAAATATCTTTGTCCTGTAAGGGTTCCTTCAAAGAAGAAAGGCCCTACTATTCTCTCGTCAACTATTCCAGCCCACACATTTAATTTCTGAGGGTGTTGGGTATGTGCCTCTGCCATCCAATGAGGATTTTCCCGACTCCAATATCTGCAAGTTTGACGGTTTACTGTACCATTCAGACAAAATGTGGCCTCATCTGAAAAAAGTATTTACCGGTGTAAATTTCTATTTCCTTGGCATAAATCCATTAGAATTTCGCAAAAGTGTAAGCGGCGATCGGGATCATCTTCATTGAGTTCCTGCACAAGTTGAATTTTGTAGGGATGATATTTTTCCTTCCCCAAGATACGTAGCACTGTGCTCTGACTAGTGTCATTGTTTAATACAACCAATCGTGAAGAATTATGAGGATTATCCACCATACTTATCAAAATGTTCTGTTTCTGATTTTCATTAATGCTTTTTACAACATTGCCAGTTTCTCTAAATTTAGACTCTACCTTACTGACTATTTATTGGCTGATAGGGCGATCTGGATATTTTTCATTAAATAAATCGCAAACTTCCTGCTGAGTTCTAGTCATATTCTCGCATCCGATAAGAATTAAAATTTCAATTCTTTGAGTAAGAGTTAAATGTGCCCAAATATTTTAAATTGAATAATAATTTCTATGGCGTTTACAATACTTATTAGAAAGTCGGTGTGACAATGACACACTTTGCAAAGATTTTCACCTACGTGATCCATAAAAGAACTATGGAATTCGAAAAACTAAACTTGATAACGTTTTTGCTTTATTTTAATTGATTTACGTTTTCTAACATTCAATCGTCATTTACTCGAAAACTTTCTTATATAAGAGGACAAAATTTTAGTACTGTCTGATAGAGAATGAAATGATCTTTCAAAATCAAGGAAAAAAATATGATGTTGTCATTTAAAAAAAAGTCGATGACGTCATTACTCGAAAACAAATGACATTTGAAAATCGCATTTTACGCTAAAATATGTATTTTTTAAATTAAAAATCGACCTGTTCGAGGATTTTTCCCAAAAAATAATTGTTTCGTTTTTATTGAATTTATCCATACTTTCGGTGCATACTGTATACTTGAGTCAACAATTATTATCAAAATAAAGTTATGTTTTCTTTATTTGAAGTTTTAAGTGAATTAAAAGAATTACTGCAAATATTTGAAATAATATGATATAATTTTGAATAAAGTAAACAATAACATTGCATTTAGAAAAAATGAAACTAGAGTACATAATTAGTATTCTCGTTTTAAATATATATTGCATTCCTATCTAGAATAGTATTTAATTATTTATATAAAGCGGGTCCCATAAAATATATGTCTATAAAATAAGTATGTGTAAACACCTGAAAGCACAGCAGACATATACCGCTTTTGAGTTTGTTAGTTCTCTTCGGTTCGGTATAACGTAGGTGAGACAACAAACGAATATTTATTCTTAAATGAAGAATATATGAATACCATTTTTGAGATGTCCATTTTAACAAATTTCTACTGAATGTTTTAATCTCATTTCCACATCCACATTGTCCCATTTTTACGAACCACCCTGTATAAAATTAAAATCTTCACAACCTATTTGTTACAATTTATGTACATACAGTATGCGCCAAAAGTATGGAATAAATTCAATAAAAACGAAACAATTATTTTTTTGGAAAAATCCTCTTAACAGGTCGATTTTTAATTTAAAAAATACATATTTTAACGTAAAATATGATTTTGAAATGTCATTTGTTTTCGATTAATGACGTCATCGATTTTTTTTTTAATGGCAACACCATATTTTTTTTTCTTGATTCTGAAAGATCGTTTAATTCTCTATCAGATAGTACTAAAATTTTGCCCTCTTACATAGGAACGTTTTCGAGTAAATGACGATTGAATGTTAGAAAACGTAAATGTTATCCATAAAAAAGTAACAATTCTGAGGTATGTAAAATAAAATACAATTGATTAAATTTTATACTTAAATTAAATGTTCGAATTGCCATCCACCAACTTCTTGACAATGCGCAAGTCTGTGAAGAAATTCTTCTTGCACATTATGAATGATTTCTGGGGTAACTCTGCGTATTTCGTCCCGAATGCGATTTTGAAGTTCTTCTAAATTACGTGGTTTATTAATGTACACTTTTGACTTCAAGTATCCCCATAAAAAATAGTCAAGAGGTGTAAGATCTGGCGATCTTGCAGGCCATTCTATCGGTCCGCGTCTGCCGATCCACCTCCCAGGAAAACAGTTGTCCAAAAAATCTCGTACAGGGCGCGCATAGTGCGGAGGTGCACTGTCTTACTGAAACCATATGGTATCGTCAGAAATGTCAGGGTCATTATCGTTAGGAAAAATTACTGCAAGGGCTGGAACAAGGTCATTTTCTAGAAACTCTAAATATCTTTATCCTGTAAGGGTTCCTTCAAAGAAGAAAGGCCCTACTATTCTGTCGTCAACTATTCCAGCCCACACATTTAATTTCTGAGGGTGTTGGGTATGTGCCTCTGCCATCCAATGAGGATTTTCCCGACTTCAATATCTGCAAGTTTGACGGTTTACTGTACCATTCAGGCAAAATGTGACCTCATCTGAAAAAAGTATTTGCCGGTGTAAATTCCTATTTCCGTGACATAAATCCATTAGAATTTCGCAAAAGTGTAAGCGGCGATCGGGATCATCTTCATTGAGTTCCTGCACAAGTTGAATTTTGTAGGAATGATATTTTTCCTTCCTCAAAATTCGTAGCACTGTGCTCTGACTAGTGTTATTGTTTAATGCAACCAATCGTGAAGAATTATGAGGATTATCCACCATACTTATCAAAATGTTCTGTTTCTGATTTTCATTAATGCTTGGACGTCCAGGTTTTGGAATATTTACAACATTGCCAGTTTCTCTAAATTTAGACTCTACCTTACTGACTGTTGATTGGCTGATAGGGCGATCTGGATATTTTTCATTAAATAAATAGCAAACTTCCTGCTGAGTTCTAGTCATATTCCCGCATCCGATAAGAATTAAAATTTCAATTCTTTGAGTAACAGTTAAATGTGCCATAATACTTTAAATTGAATAATAATTTCTATGTCGCTTACAATACTTATTAGAAAGTCGGTATGACAATCACACTTTGCAAAGATTTTCACCTACGTGATCCATAAAAGAACTATGGAATTCGAGAAGCTAAACTTGATAACGTTTTTACTTTATTTACCATTACCATAGGCATTTACTCGAAAACTTTCTTATGTAAGAGGGCAAAATTTTAGTACTGTCTGATAGAGAATTAAACGATCTTTCAGAATCAAGGAAAAAAATATGGTGTTGCCATTTAAAAAAATTGATGACGTCATTACTCGAAAACAAATGACATTTGAAAATCGCATTTTACGCTAAAATATGTATTTTTTAAATTGAAAATCGACCTGTTCGAGGATTTTTCCCAAAAAATAATTGTTTCGTTTTTATTGAATTTATTCCATACTTTTGGCGCATACTGTATAAATTTTTTTATTAAAGATTCCATCATCTATTCAGATAAGTACCTGGGAATACTAAATCCCACTAATTTTTTTTACTCAAATAGGAACATTATCTATTCCTTTAATATTTTTATTTGAAAGTACCTAATACTATTAAGTTAAAGATAATCCGATTTTTTCGACGGTTCTCTAAAATAAAAACTGTACTAAACATTATCACTCTTCCCATAAAAATTATTACAGATACAGACCAGAAGTGCCTGTGGCACCTATAAAACTTAAAAATAATGCTTTACATATGTTTTATGTCAGGGTACATAAACCCTAGGCTATATAAGTTTTAGAATCTGCACAGTGTACCGCATCACCATCTGAGTATGCCAGAAACGAGAAAAATAAAACGTGCGGCCACTTGTGCGAGGTAGACCATAAACTAATAAACACAACACTTAAAAGTGGGAAGGCCTGTCATATTTCAATGTCGGTCAAGCCTTTGCCAATAATTTGCCAGATGGGCGGGTGTCATTTCCGTATCTCTTTTCGGATCACTTGAGAACTAGCAAAATCAGCTTTGTTAATATTTATGTTCCATTATTAACGATAATTTAATAGGTACAATAGTCATTTATTATTTTTTCTTTAGTTTTATTGGTTTTTTTTGCCACACTTCTGAAAAAATAATAAAGATTAATTAAATAAGCCCTTGCGCCAAACGGAACAGTCAAGGGCTATTTTTGAAACTACGTTTGCCCAACCAAAAAATCTCACACAGAAAAAAGCAGATGAGGAAAGTCTGTTTTCGTTCTCAAAATCTTAGTAAAAATATTAAACGTATGTCAAGTTTGACAGTTTAAAATTTGTTTATCTGCTTCCATAGAGATGTTAAATGATTTTTATTTTATTGTTGCTTACTTCTTCTTGATACAACTGTAACCAACAATGATCGATGTTTTCTGAACAGTTTGATACACTTATCTCCGTTCAATAAAATAATCGCGGTCTCTTTTAATTTTCTAATGTAACAAATGTAAATACGGCAATACATCAATATAACAATGTTACAATTTGAAATTATCGAGCTGTTGATCTTTTTTTTTACCATAAACACTTTCTCCTAGGCAAAATTTTTGTCATTAGATATTATTAGTATTAGTATAAGCTAACTAACCACTACTGTCTTATGACATAAATTTACCTATACATAGGAAAATTTAGGCTTAGCTCACTAACAGCATGTTTTAGTGCACTTTGTAGATGGAATGCTATTGTCAAAACTTAGTTACCCTGTATAACATGCTATTAAAATAATGTATAGCTAATGGTGAAAAATTATAGTTGTTCTATGAGTAATTTTAAGCAACAAAGTCCTTATAAAAACTTCATATATCCTGCCACTAGTGTTGAAAATATATTTCTGTAAATTAATTGTCAAACTAATGAGAATATCAATGGTCATGTCCAACTTATTTTTAAAAACTATTTTGACCAAAAATTAAGCCATCGGCGTGCAATCGGGCATGCGCACTGAATCGAATTCCGGTTTATTCTGGTAATTATTAAGTGAGGGTAAGTGAGCCCTAATTTGTTACAAATAAGGACTGACTACCCCCAACTGGATTAATTCTAAAAAAGTACATTGACTTACCCGAGCAAAGCAACTCACTTGGGACAGATAGGCCGCCGAGTAAAATAAATTCCAACTGAGCTATCCTACAGCCACAAGACTTTTTTTTGTTGTGGTAGCAAAGACGTTTCAGCAAAACGTACTTACTTGTGGCAGCATTAATTTGTTGCTGTGGGTGCAAAAATTTTACGTACTGTAGCTAAAATATCTTAGTAAAGCCCCTCACTTGGTGGATTTCTTTCAGTGTAATACAGGGATAGTATAGGTGCATAAATATATAATAAGTAGCAGATTCGCTATTTAAGTATATAATATGTCTCCAATGGTGCATTTTCAAATACATTCTGCAAGATGATAACCAAATTAACAGAAAAATAAACAAAAGATTTGGATTATCGACGAGAAAATTGCACCAAAAATCACAGAAAAATTTGCAAATACAAAGTGGAAATGGTACAAACTAGCAACAGAGTGATTCATTGATAATGGGACAGAGCTTAAGAGGGCATGTTGCTGACCTCAAAATAGAGCGATTAAGCCAAATATGCCTTATCCGAATGTTGCTCCTTTTCGATCTACAGGATGTTAAAGTTGAAAAAATATTTTCGATTTTTTTAAATATCTTGAGCATCTTTGAACGGATTGTCTTGAAAGTTTGTACACCTATGTTTTCTGAGGTGGTAATTATGGAAATGGTAACTATTTTGCAATCACATCAAGGATGTGGTAGTTGTAGTGTTCCGTCGGAGTAAACAACTGTCAAACTTTTTTGTCCTTCAAAAATCTGAATTTCCAATAAGAAATTATTAAACTACGATCAATTCTAAGTAAAAAAGATATACCTGTTAAAAATCGATAAACTTAACCGTTTTCGAAATAAAAACCATTTACTATTTCTTTACAAAATTATTTGTTTGAACGTACGCCGCTCTAAATTTTTTTAAGCTGGATTTTTCCCATTATAAGTCTTGCTATAATATGTAAAATTTTAATTTGCATAAAAAGCTGCTCTTATTAAAAATTTGTTAATAATGCACCGTTTTTGAGAAAAATATAAAGTACAGTGGTAAAGTCAACAAGGAAAGCAACAATTTATTCCTAGCTAACCATTCTCAAATTTATTTTGGTACCACCCTGTCTAAAATATACTTCTATATTTATAATAAAACAACAAACATACTAACCCATTGCACAAAAATCACAGGAAGTTTCATAGTTAATAAATTGTTGTGTGCGAACACAAAACGTCCATAACTGTGAAGGAAGGAGAGAGGGCGAAACTCAGCTGCATGCGCAACACGAGGTGCAATCGGGCATGCGCAGTAAACCGAATTCCGGTTTATTCTGGAAATTATTAAGTGAGGGCTCACTTACTCTAAGTATTAAGCTTAAATATTATCTAACATTTAATCCAAGATGTGGCGGAGCACTATCAAGTTGAGTTTGCATATTTTGACGAAGACTAAGTGACAAATTGTCGAGCAAAGTGAAAAAATCATTTTACAGAAAATTTAGTTATGTCGCGGCTAAACTAAACTTGATAGTAAACTCTATGCAGGGTATGTACAGCAATTAGTGCAAATCTGTTTAATAACATACGTTTCTTAAATTTCTATTTTTCCTTAATAACTGAATTTACATTAATAAAATACATTTATTTGTGTAAAAATTGCACATTTGGATAGCCCTATTTATCTCAAATATGGAAAGTTTTACGAAAAATTATCAAGAGTAATAAAATATTCTAAACAAAATTCTACATTCTACGTAATATCGCCCATAGTCGTACGTCAGAAAAAAAGTGGGGGGATAAAATAACCCATTCCCCTCCCGTTTCTACGTTTGTTTTTTAGGTGTCGTTTACAATAATCCTCTTCAGGACTAGGCTAATAATAAGAAGTATCTCTATAGAATTTCAAAGTGATACACCAAAATCTGAAGAAACAATTTGAAAAGTTCAACTTTAACACCCTGTATTAATGTGTTATTGTTAAAGCTAAAGTAACGAATGAATGTTTCCGACAATATTTTCCCAAAGTATTCGCTTTCAATTTTTATGCTAATATTTCTGCGTACCGAAAGCTGAAAAATTAAAATTAGTTCGGCGAGTTATGAATATAAATTTTAAGCTGCTATAAAAGTAAATCGTCAAGAATTATAGCGAACGGTCACTCGCGCGGGTTATTAAATTAATGTCTTTTTGGTGCATGGGCGTCCTTGTCGATTTTCATTTTGGGGCTTATAGTACGACGGCGAAATATTTCGCCACATAGTAACACAGTAACCTATATTTTCAAATAGTAAATAATCGTAAATAGCGCTGTAACAGTGGAATTTATGTTTGTTGTAAATATGTTTCGTGCTGTAAACACACATACCAAGATATTTGTGTAGAGTTAAGATTCGGCGTTTGTAACTCCTCAGAAGTATTATGTCATCTTGGTTATTATCGCAATTAGCTTATTTGAATTAAATTTTTCGTTTATATAAGACATAAATATGTAGTAACTAACTACAGTTTTCTTTTTTATTTTTATAGTTTTGGCAACATAAATTATCTACTTTTCTGTATTTGAATTCCAGAATGATTGCTTGTGGATTATTAGATTATATAATAAGTAAAGTGATTGGGTACCTACGTACATATAGTAGATTTTTTTCAATTAGAAGTTTCTAATTTTGTGTAAATAGTAGTATAATTTCAGCGCAATATTTTTAAAATAACGTTTGAGTTAAAAAATGACTAAAATCCGAAAAAGAAATAAATCTGTGACGTTGAGTAGCAAAGCTACATGTAGTAGCCATTCGCGGAGTGACAAGCCATAGACACGAAGCCATTCTACGTCGCAGTAAAACCATTGCAAGGTATCGACCTTTATCGCAATAACGATATATTACAAGAATGTATTTCCAGCAAACAGCTACTCTGCGGGCTAATGTTCCGACCAACATTGAATTGTACCTGAAAAACTTATAGAAAACAGCTAAAGTCACTTGTCGGCAGCCCACCAGACATAAACCGGTCATTCAGTAGCGAATGGCAGTTAGATGTAGCTTTGCTACTTTGCGCGATATTGTCGAGTTAGACAAACTTAAAACAGCTTAGGTTATTCGTCGATTACTTCCCCCATAGTATATATGAGAGCTAATAAACTTAAAACCGGTATATGTGTGGTGGGCTGCTGACAAGTGACTTTAGCTGTTTACTATAGGTTTTCCAGTATAATTCAATGCTGGTCGGGGCATTAGCCTGTAGAGTAGTTGTTTTCTGGAATTCTCTGTTTGCAACATATCGTTATCGCCGACTCGCGATGGAGGTCGCTAGCTTTCAATGGTTTCTATTGCGATGTAGAACGCTTCGTGTATGTGGCTGTTAGTCCAGCATACTCACATTAGAGTTTACCATCATATGGAAACAATTGATATGCAAAAACCAAGGATTTGAAAACGGATCCAGAGCGCATTGCGATCGATACGTTTAGTGCCTCGACTAATGCCCCGACCAGCATTTAATTACATCTGTAAAACTTATAGCAAACAGTCATTCGTGAGCGGCCCAATAGACATACATCGGTTTCGAATTTATGAGCTCTCAACAGTATGCCATATGTGAGGTAACTTACGAATAGCACTGGCGGTTCTGTATAACCCGACAGATGAGATCATGAGTACGCGAAATATAGCATCTACCTGTACTACAAAATATAAAAAAGTCTTGTCTTGATTTGCGTAACAAGACAAGAGTTTCTTTAAAGTCTTGGTCTTGCTCAGTCTTACTCAGTCTTGCAAAATCACGTTTTGTATTGCCTTTTGCAAGACTCTTGCTTGATTCTTGAATTTTATAACATTAGAACAGTGGAGCTCACATGTAACTGTCGATTGTCGACAGTGGTCGATTGATAGACGTTATAAAGAAAAGAAACGGCCAGTTTTACATAATAAGTCTACGCAAAATTCATTTCTTCACCATAATTTTCCGTCAAGCGTATCAGAATATGACCAACAAAAAAGATACGATAAAAATGAGTTACAAGAAAACTGCTAAGAGCGCCCCCTATGATATACAGCACTACTTGCTCCTTCACAATGCTTGTACTTATCTAAAACATAACTGTACCAAATTTGAACTTGATTGGACGTTTCGTTTCTTAATTATGCCCATAACAAGAAAACAATTTTTTTTGAAGCCCTGTAACTTCTAAATGAGGCACTTTTGGACTTCTAAAGCTAAGCTTATCTAAATCGGTTCTATTTGATCACAGGAAGCTATGTTTAAACTGGGTCCCATTACTTTCCGGACACCCTGTAGTAATTATTTGTAGTTTTCTTCAAAGAATAGCATGCCTCTTCAATCTAAGGATGCATATGTGACCCTCAGAGGCCAGTAATCTTTCAATAATTTTTAAATGGACTATGAAAAGTAGAAATTATTTGATTATTTAATACATTTTAAAAAATATACGGCCATAACCATACATACGTGTTCACCACGGCATTTTCTGGTGTACGCCCGTGCTTTGTCTTGTTGCTTGTAACAAAACGCGTAGGCATGTATGTGTGGACTATGGTGCGAAATAAATTATTTAAACGATTATATCTTTCCGTTTAATTAGACCATAAATTTGAATTTTTCTGTTTGCAGAGCTCATTTTGGGAGTGCCTCAATGCAACGTTTAAAGGTAAGTCAAACACAATTGGATCGTTTTTACTTTGTTTGCATTTTATTACGTTGTTTCTCATTATGTCACCTGTTACTTCTAAAAATGGCTCTACAGAATTCGGGACCACGTGATTTGTACGCAAGTTTTTTGTGAGAAAAGAATGACATCACTTTGAATGTTCTGTCACACATGATGGTCTGTTGGACCCTTGAGTGTTGGACACATTTATAATACAAGGTGTATCATAAGTAATGGGTTACAAACCCACTGGTAATAGTTTAAGGTACAATATTAAGAATACTTATATGTGTAGGGGCCAATGTTAATATTAAGAGATACAGGTTGCTGAAATATTTGTTTATGAAAACTTCTAAAAACCGCTTTACAGTTTTGCAGCAAGCCCTTGCACCTGCAGTACCTTTCCTAAAATTTTGACTTGCAGTTGGTGTCACAGTCATCAATCCACAATTGCAATAGAAGCGATACCAGCACTTCAATCCGAATGCACACTAAAAACTAAGCTGTTTATTTAAATTTGACAAGTAACAATAACAAGCAGCATAACATATAAAATAATCGTTTCGGTTAATAGATTTTGCAAGTTCAACAATCAAGTAAAACGAGCGAAGGCAGTTTGAATTTGACAGTTCAGTCTAGGAATTTTTGAGTATGATGGTAACCATACAAATCACTAAATTCTTCCCCAGAATTGCAGAAAATCTGCAATAAAAATCGAACAATATCTACAGGGTGTTAAAAAAAGAGTGTAAAATATTTAAGGAGGTAATAGTATGAACCAAAATAAGCAGAAAAGTCTGAATAAACATGGGTCCGTAAAGTAACGGTTGCGGAGATATGGAATGTTTTATGTTTTTAGCCCCTTTTCATTAAACATTTGGATGGGTATTGTAGGTGACAGGTTTCTAGGTCCTGTTGTTTTACAAACCGATTAACAGGCGCTGCTTACCTCAACTTTCTGCAGAACACACTATATGAGTTTTTGGAAGACATTCCTTTGAATCAGAGGCAACTAATGCGGTTCCAGCATGATGGTGCTCCAGCTCATTTTTCCATGGCCGTTAGAGAGCATTTACACCAAACTTTTCCACATAGATGGGTAGGAAAGGCCGGACCTGTTTTATGGTCTCCAAGATCGCCTGATCTGAACCCTATAGATTTATTTGTTTGGGGATATTTGAAGACATTAGTGTATGGTACTCCTGTAAATAGCCTGGAAGAACTGCAGCTATGGATTAATCAAAAGTGTCAAGAAATCCAAACCAAGGAGGGTGATTTCGAAAGAGTTCGAATCTCGTTGAAACGAAAATGTCGTGCCTGCTTGGAAATGGACGGAGGGCACTTTGAACATCTCCTGTAACTTTGTTTTTTGTTTGTTAAAAGCTTCCTTTGTCGGTTTATTTCTAATAAAATATAATGTTTGAAAAACGAATAGTACTCCATATCTCCGCAACCGTTACTTTGCGGACCCATGTTTATTAAGACTTTTCTGCTTATTTTGGTTCATACTATTACCTCCTGAAATATTTTACACTTTTTTTTTAACACCTTGTATATTTTGAAAATGTAAGAGCTTTTCAGATACGACGGCTTTTGTAATACACTATTGTTCAGAGCGCATGAGACTTGCAATTTGCAGAAAGAATGGCACACTGTAAAGCGACTTTGACAACGGCATGGAGTGACGAAATCAATATTAAATTCGCTGATACCAAAAATATTTTCCATAGGGCCAAAGGTTAGTTGTCATATTTTATAATTGCAGTTAAAACGATCTATAGTCATAAATAAATATAATTTACCCTTTTGATTCCCGAGATTTTTCCGAATACTGCGTACACACGCAGATATTTCAAGTATTTATTAATAGCTTGATTACGGCCAATTACTATTAATCATAAGAGCTGTCTACGTATTCAATTCCATGCCGTCCCACGTTATTCTGTCATCCCGGGAAAATCACCGCATTAATGCTGGAGTAATTTGCACCAATAAATTTTAGATATTACGAAAGTAATAATGCCTTTGAACTTCTGACCTCTCGACCTATCACACAAGTACTATTTACTGGCAATAAGTTGATCATTTCGAGGACAGAAAGATTCTTCATAGATAATGAAGGTATTATCAACATATTTTATGATTGTGGATTTTTAGTGTCATTTATGTGCCAAACTGTTCTAACATTGATACCTTCTTCTCATGCTTTTGGTACTGGTTAAGATCACCTCACAAACAAATCAAAATCGTGTCGAGTGCGGTAACATATCGAGAAATATAAACTGAAAGAAAATAAGAATTATCACTCTCTGATTATCTATTTTAATCCTTATATCACAGCTGTTCAACTTAAATTGTCCCAAAGGCCATTCGAAATAAAATTGCAGTTGTGAGGGCTGCATCATAAAATACTTGGTGTGCAACTTTCTCAGTGATTTATAATAGGTACAAAAAACGTATTTGCTTGTATAATTGTTTTTTAAATGACTTTGTATTGTGACCTTTGATTTATTAAGTTTTGTAATTCGTCTGGTGATAGTAAGGAACAGAAAAGCTACATACATACTACATACTGTCGACGTCTCAGCTTATATTGAAGCCTTCTTCAGGGCTCTATAGTTAAGAGTTTTTCCGTGTCAATATTTCCATAGGGATAGTCATTCAAATCGTCAATATAGGGCTATGTAATACTAATAAGCAAGTCAAGCTATTTGACAAACCATTGTTAACTTGCTTATTAGCATTACATATACATATTTATATACCCTTACTTGCATCAGCTTCAAAAATATCCGTTACCTTAGTTGTACCATTAAAAGGAATAAGACCAATCATATCCTCTGCTACAACGAAATCCTCTTGAATAGTTGGAACAAAAATTACAAGTTGACTGATGTCGGATAAATCAGTGCTTTCATCCAGACAGAGTGAAAACTATTTACAATGGTTTGATGAGGTATAGGGAATGTGGGTGGTATTTGACCGATGAAAGGTGCCGACAATAACTGATACAACCTGTACAGTGTAGTCACTTTTTGACAGCCAGGACGGGGATCTCGGAAACAGGGTGGCTAAAATTAGGTAAATGTTGCACAATTCTCTGAAAAGAAATATGAAATATGCGTGTAGTTCCTGAAATAGCGGCTATGAAAATGTGGATTTTCTTTTTCCTCTGATAATTAGATTGTTTTATTTATATGTCTAAATTATATGAAGTTTATTTATCCTTATATTATACGGCAAAACATTCCAATGCAGGTGGAAAAAATTTCATGCTAACTAAATACTTTGAGCATTTTTTTGTTTTTCATAGGCAAATTTTGATTTTCTTAAGCCCGTCATATTAGATTGTTGATAACAATGTCAAAATAAAATAGAGTTCTTTAACATTTCTAATTACCTATAAATGTCTATATTAAAAATTCTTGATCATCAATACATAGCGCTATTCTGCAATCCTTGGTTGCTGTATGTTTTTTGTGGTGTTATATAGGTACTGAAATATTTCGAGAATTTTCCATTTCCACTTAAATAAAATAATAGTACTGGTTAATTAATTTTATGAAGCAACTTATTTTACTTATTTCTTTTTAAATATTTAAATTATTAGGTTTTGATAGAAAAGAGCATGTATTATCCATTCCTAGATCATCTGTTGTACGAATAGTACACAGATGTGAAGAATTTGATACAGTGGAAAATAGACCACGTAGTGGACGTCCTCGAGTATCTAATGAAAGGGAGGATCGGTATTTGGTGCAATATGCCCGTAGACACCGCACATCTTCAGCTTCAGCTCTCAGTTCTCAGGGCTCACTTTCAAGTTACGTTTCGCCGTGTTATATCGATACTTACTATTCGAAGACGACTCCGCAACGCAAATTTACGTGGTAGAAGACCATTACGGGTTCCCACTCTACTTCCAAGGCATCGTGCTGCCTGTCTCCAGTGGGCACGAGAGCATAGAGGCTGACTTTTACGTCAGTGGGGGTGGGTCTTATTTATAGACGAAATCAGAATTGGGCTGGTTACTGGTGACAATCGAGAGAGTCTGGAGAGAACCAGGACGTCAACAGCGAGTTAATTTTTCCCGTGAGGGGGGTACCGTAATGTTTTGGAATGGAATAATGTTCAACCGCCGCACCCCATTAATTCGCATACCACAGAATATGACCAGTCAAATTTGCATCGAACAGGTTATTACGCCCATTATTTACCCCGTACGTAATGAATTAGGTGAAAATTTTGTGTTTATGGACGACAACGCTCGACCACATGGCGGACATATCAATAGATTAGATTGGCCAGCCAACTCTCCTGACATGAATCCTATTGAAAACATGTGGGATTTCATTGCTAGAGCCATTCATAATCATATTCCTCCACCTCAGACTGCAGATGAGTTAGTCGTGGCGGCAGAAGAGGAATGGAACGGTATTCCGCAAGAGATCGTTAACCGTCAAAAATGTCACACATTTACTGCTTTTTAATTTTCTAGGGTCCAACACTTTTGACGTTGTGTGTAATAAAATATACACGCATGCTTCATCAAACATGGGAATATGTTATTGTATAGTCATTTATAATTTTAAATTTATCTAAACATATTTTCTTCACAAATTGCTATTTAATATAAAATGGGAACAGTTATGCTAAAAATTGATTTCGAGAGGACGAGAAAGTGAACAATATCTATATATTTTTGTAGTTGAAAGTATATATCATGCCATAAATCTGAATTTTGCGTAGAATATTAATTTACTTGTCATTTGTTATACATGATCATTGAGTTAAGTGCATGTAGGAGCAACTCCCTAGTTTCTATGTTAAAGGGTATGGCAATTAATAACAAAAATTATCAGTGAAAGTGTGAAATAGGTACAGATTTCATATGCCGTGGAAGCCAGTGTTCTGTTCCCATGAAAGTGTAAATATAAGCTTACCATTGAGACCTTGGAAATTTTATTGACAAATGTATATGTTAAAAAAGATTATAAGCGAAAAATTTGCGGAAGGACTGATTCCCGTAAAGAATAGGCCTGGCTTCCTCTGATGAAAATAAGGTGATTTAAATCAACTTACAATTTTGTTTACTTAAAGATTTATAGGCTTGAGAAATTATTTTTTCTGTTATTACGATAAATTATTTATTTGTGTGATAAATACGAATATCTGATTTATTTTTGCATTAAATGTACAGGGTGTCCTCATCGCCTGTGCTGCTATATTATTCCTTTCAGGTTTTAGGGATATAAAAGTTTTTGGAAAATGATTTGATTGCTTACAAGCGTAACAAAATTGTGCATTTTAGTAACAAGTATACCTCTTTTAAAACTAATCGAAGGCTGTTTAAAATTTTCCAAAAGTTTCTATCCTTGACAAAAATTCGGAAATGAATAAAATAGAGTCATTCCATATAGAATAGTCTGAAAATAAAAAAAATTGTTGCCGACCCATTTTAGATTTTGATGTAACTTTGAAAAACTCTATTATCTTCATTTACACTGAAACTACTATCATTCCCACTCTGAATTCCGTCTTGATCATTCAAATATCTTCAAACAGAAAAATTTGACAACAAAAATTAATAAAGCTTAAAAATAGCAATTTGTAAGAGTCTTTATTTAAATAGGCGAAAACAAGCGCTTGTAAAAATCAAACTCGTGTAAAATTTGTTGTTTGGGACCCTAGAGTAGAGATTTTCAAAGTTACACCAAAATCTAAAATGGGTCGGCTTTGCCAATTAGACGATTTCAAATGGAATGACCCAATAGCGATATTCATATTTATCACACAAAAAAAAACTTAGTTCAAATTTTAGTGCAGTTACCCTACAACTAGGAAAATTATGGTAAGAAAATGAAATAAAAATAATATTCTCAAACCTAGAACTTACTAAAGAAGCAAGCTAAGCCGATTTAAACCTTATTTTCGTCCAAAAAAATTAGTCTTAAAGCATGGTTTCTTCTTTACTGAATACTCTGTATATGAGACGTAATTAAATTGTAAAATAACTGACATGGTTTTGTAACGCGTTCTTGAAATACTTACTATTTTTTAAAATCAAGATTTATACGAACTTTGCTTTTTCTGTCTGAGGACATTTTGACAGTTGTGTATTTCTTCGTTATCGTTACTACCTTATAATTTTACGTACCATTATCCTCTTTAGTTCTAATAAAGTTGGTTACTAGCACAATAATTTATGCAGTCGAAAAAACATGCTTTGAATATTTATCGAAAACAAAACACAATAAAGGTAGAAGAGCGAACTTTATGACTAGTCATATGCTACGGAGAGGTAACTTTTTCCGTGCGGTGTATAGCGACATTATTTACAGGGTAGCCCCCCACAAGTGTCACATAATATTTTTTCGTTACTTTTGAATTACATTTGTTTCTAGTTCAATTACAAAATAACATCAAGAGATATAGGTGTATCATATTTTTTCCAAAGTGAACGTTCTGTAAGTAGTCCCCTCATGAAGAAATTGGACAAATGTAATGCATCAAAGTTGTTGTTAATAAATTCGTTATTTATTTAATATTAATTTTATTCATATACTACGTGAAAAAGAAAGTTCATTCTGTGCATTCTGTTTTAAAAATGTCTGCTCATATTTGTGTTGCAAGTATTGTAAACGATATTTTTTACAGTTGAATATGCCTAGAATACGTAGATTTCAGTAGATTTCCCAACTTAGTGACTTTGAGAGGGGGCAGATTATTGGGTTGCGCGAAGCAGATTTGTCGGTGACAGAAATTTCTAGAAGTACTAACGGATTCTTACGTACTATAGTATGGTGTTACCAGGCATGGACTCGCATGGGTTATCTTAGAGGAATCACAGCGTGAGGATCGTCGATTGAGACTTTTAGCTCTCAGAGACCGATTTAACAGCCGGCAAATCAGTGGTTTGAAGAATATGGGGAGATGGTCGGTATGCGTACAGTATACGAAATTTTGGCCTCTTATCTTATCGTCCACGTTTGGTGCTGCCTGTCACTCGTCAACATCGAGCTAGCAGCCTACAATGGTGTAAAGAGAGGGTTCAAAGAGACTAAGAATGGATTCAGGTAATCTTTAATAATGAATCCCATTTCCCAACTGTTGTAATCGATATTTTTTACACCTGATTATACCTAGAATACTTAGATTTCGGTAGATTTCTGAACTTATTGACTTTGAGAGGGGGCATATTATTGGGTTTGTCAGTGAAAGAAATTTCTAGAAGGACTAACAGATCCTTACGTACCATAGTACGATGTTGCCAGGCATGGATTCAGGAAGGTTGTAGACAGAGCGAGAGACACCGGTCGTCATAGAGGAATCACATTGAGCGACGAAGATATGAAATAACATATAGTTCTAGTATTTCTTGGATGTAGTGGTGCTCTGTTACCATCCGCGATAGCACCCCATGCCATAACGCCTACTGTGTGATGAACATGACGCTCTCTGTCAAATTGTGGATCGCGTCTTTCACCACGTCGTCTTCTCACCCATCGTACATCTCCAACAGAAACGGTATTCGTTACTAAAGATCACCTTATTCAATTCTTGGTCCCACTGAATCCCCTCTCTGCGCCACTGTTGATGAGTGAGATGCAGCATCCGATGTGGACTATAAAAGGTCAAAGTTTTCTATTCTACGATGTACTGTACTGATACCGACCATACCCTCATGTTCTTCAAATCACTGATTTGCAATAGTCCGGCTGCCGCTAAATCGGTCTTAAAGCTAAAAGTCGCAATCTACGATTTTCACGCTCTGTGGTTCCTCTACGACGGCTGGTGCCTCTTGCTTTTTGTCCAGGGCATTCCTGAGGCTACGCCTGGTAATCCCTTGCTATGGACACATTTACAAAGGATGTACCTCGCGACATTGCTTAAGTCAATCCTGTGTAGGTTCTTGTTGAGATGTCTGTGGTATATTAAGGATAATAAAATTTCGCTTTGCCTCTTATCCACCCGACCACCCTTCCTTTGATCGCTTTTTGATCCAGTTATCAACGGATCTTATGAGATAGGATTATAGTAACTCCAACACATTCTAAGACCAAACGAGAGGTGGTCCTGAAGAATATAAACTCTCGTAAAGCCGCCTGGCAAACTATGCATATAGAGAGTGAAATAAATTCGCTCTTGATCGAATTCCATAAATTCCTGCACCTTAGCCCTGGTCTGTCTTGAACCCATTCGTGAACCAGATGACTCCTTTTGAGGCCTGAGCTTCAGCATAACAAAATTTCGTCTTGCGTCAGCCCATTGGCCAACTCACTCGACCAATCTTCCTTTGATCGCTTTTTCATCCAGTTATCAACAGACTTTGGAAGATAGCATTGTTGTATCTCCAATACTGGGCCAGGTCCCACAAATTGTCTACTTGACCCTTGTACGGCCAACATGACTGCCCTCGGAATCCAGATCAGGACACGACTGCCCTTTCCCAAGAAGAAGAAACCCCGGCACATTCTAGGATCACACGAGAGATGGTCCAGAAGGACAGAAGCGCTCGTAAAACCGCCAGGCTATCTGTGCATATTTGAATATGATGGCTTACATATTTCCTTGTGATATTTTCTTAAACGCAGGCAGAAATAGCATATACTTCAGCTGAAAGACCGTGGTGTATTTCCCCAGCAGATAGTAAAATAAAGTCAATCTTGGTCTCATTCCATAGATTCGGACGAGGTCTGAGACCTGAGCATAAGGATTAGCCAGTCGGGCTTCCCTAGTCGGAATCTGTATTTTAAAATTCCTTTAAAATACGTAGGCATATTTAAACATCTAAAGTAAAGTTAGAAAATATTTATACTATCCACAGAAAAATACATTATCCTGTAGGGTAACGAAGCAAATAATGGGCGACACTTAGGTATAACGGCCCACCCTGTACGTACGTACCATCGAATCTACTTATGGTACTGCCCACGTTTTGTTCACGGAAACGGCATGCTAAAACAATCATAAACGGAATTCAATAGAATCTTAAGTTGGAATGGGTGGTGGTACATGTTTACTGGATTTCTATGTATGATACATCGCATTATAATGAATTCGTATGGGTATTTTATTCCTGCCTGACCTCTCTTTATATAAAATAGAAGTTATGCCATGTCCTTCACACTGCACCCTATACGAGTTCTCTCCTGCATAAACTATCATTATCATACAGTTTGTCAGAATATCTGCCGTACATATTGTTTTGAAGTGGTTAATAAATTATTTCAATAACAGTTGTATTCGAATATTTAAATAAGTTTTTATTTTTAAATAAATACACTTGCTGAATCGGTCATTAAATTAAATAGCTTGATTTTTACATAGTTTCATGTAAATGCTTCTCTATGGGGAATCACTCGATATGGAGATCTCGTGCGATATTCTTCCACACTTTTTCTACAGTTTCCTTCCCAAAAACCTAATACAAATAACATGTTCACTGAACGTAAATTTCCCTGCCATTTTCAACAACAAACAATTGTCAAATTTTAAAGACAAAGCCTAGTCTTATGTTTTTTAAAATTTAATAAAAGTAATAGTAATAAAAGTGTTTTAAATTAAATTTTGCGCTATCAATGGAAATAAAGGATAGTATGTTTTTAGAGCTGACTAACCCTCAATCAACACCTTGTAGTGTTTCAATTTCATAGTCAAAGAAGACCAATAGTAAACCTAAATGTACCAAATTTGATTATTCCAAGTTAAAGTAATTCAGAGATATTAATTTTTTTCTCAATATTTGGCCTGTAACTCCGCCTGCGATATTTGGGACACCCTATATGGACCTGCTTTATGTCGGTTCTTATGCGGAGCACCATGTACATTTTTCTTAGCATCTATGCAATAATTTATTTTGTTTAAAAAATGTTCCCAGAGAGTATTAAACATTTCATGTTATAGTATTTACAATATAAGCAAAGAAAGTAACTATGTTTACTCATAAATAATTAACTTGTAATGTAACTGTCAAGAGGAAAATAATTGAGATGTCATACCGAGAGTTGTAATTTCCGTTGCTGCTAATATTATCTATCTATATTATCAGTGGTTGTTAACACACGCCAGTAACACAATATTTATGTTTGTAGTAAGTCATTTCATTTTTTACTTGTGTTTTGTTTGAGTAAAAAGTGGAAATATTAATTAAATTGCTGGTGAGATAAAACGAGCAATTAGTTCAAGTTTCAAATGTAACACATTTTTGTGTAATGCCCGCTTTATCCTGAACTCTTATTTATTTTCAGATTAATTTTTGTTATTACTGGGTATATATTGAAACAAATATAAGCGTACAATATCCTGATTTTACTTCATTTGAAATAATTGCTACATCTGGGGTGCCTCAGAATTCAGTTATTGGCCCTCTACTGTTTAATTTCTTCAGTCTGTGACTGTCGCTCGTTGCTGAATTTAAATATTTGGGAGTTGCTTCTGACACTAAATTAACTTTTGTTCCTCATTTTAGTAATATTATATATCATCCGAATAATCTTGCATCTTGGTTTCATTATAAAAAAGGCTAAATACCTTAGAGAGGTGGCCGCAATGTCTATATAGTACAATGCGTTTGTCAAGTTAAAATATGAGTGTGCAACTATGACTTGGGATTCTATTATTGTAAATACTCACTTATGTATGTACTGCATGATTTCATTATTTTTTGGTAAATAAATGTGTATTATTATAATATATATTACTCACTCTCAAGGAAACAGTTCAGAGGAGATTTCTTAAAGATATATATATCTTTCACACCAGACAATGTTTACCTTGCCAGAGGCATTCCTCAGTCTGACCTATTGAGTAGATTCAACTTAAACGATCTGACATGTCGTCGTACTTACTTTTTACTGTCATATTTATTTAAGCTTCTTAATAATTACATTGTCGTCGTACTTACTTTTTACTGTTATATTTATTTAAGCTACTTAATAATTACATTGATTGTTTAGATATACTTAGCAATATAGGATTCAATATACTTTTGTTATATTCTCGCTGCCTGACTTATATACTGTATTTATCAACGCCATATAGCAATGGTTTGCTTAAAATGTCGCAAATAAAATTTTCATAAACTCCATTTTTGAGATTCAGGGAAAAATTGAAAAGAAAACTGTTTCGAAGTTCAGTTCTATAGGGCGTTTCTGTTAAAATATGACCCAAACATACATGCATATTTTTAAATGGAACCAGTTTTGTAAAATTATATATAAATGCTTGGCCAACTATGCACTACGCAACATCAGTTTTTATTTAACGTATTTTGACAATTTCCAAAATATAAAGTAACAACTCTTATATATCACTATGAAGGAAAAAGATAATGCAATTGAATGACAATAGTTATTTACTTTACAAGGCCGGGAAATGGTATATTACAGTACAAGTCTAGATTACGGACGGATCTAGTTTACGGACGAGGCGATGAAGGAGCCGAGTCAGGAATTTCCAGACGAGTACTTTAATGACATTTCACGGCCGTGTATCGTACAACGTTTTATTTCATACTGTGTTGTATTAAAAATTAAATTTTAATGTTCTATTTTACATAACCTGCCTGTATGTATGTATTTAGCTTAGTGATGGATCAGAATAATGAGTATAATAGGAATACGCGATTAAAAACAAATCTAAATGCATATTTACGCCGAAAATAAATATTTTCAAATCATTATGTAAACCCCCTTTTCAGACTGTCACTGACTGCTCACAGCCTTGGTCGTTTACAACTCACAGTTCAACTCGATGTCGGCCTGATGCTATGTTGCCAAATTGAAATATTTTTCTAGTACTGACCATTTTAGAATCTCATATTTTTTCTTGCTCAGTTCAGCCAGTAATAATTTAAAATGTTAATATCCAATGAAATCAAATAATAATAATCAAATTCTATTCAAAATTGCAAGTAACGCGGTCCATTCAGGTTTTCCGGTAGAATATACGGTCCTCGTACACTCCTGCCTATACGTTGACAACAAATCGCCTCTGAAAGCTAAACCGACAACTAGCCTGTGGATTTTTGTCCGACCAAATGTGGCTGTTATGACTGCAAAGAAATTCGGTTGGTCACAGTTTAAAAAATATTTTACATTAAAATTACAAAACTTCAACGTATCTAATAATAAACCGACTAATAAACCATTTACGTACATTATATAAAAAACATATACCCAATGGGTAAATTATTAAGAGAAGATGAAAAGTGTTAAATACGAAGTAATAAAAAACCTTCGAGTTGTTGGCAAAAAAACTGTCCAAAACCGAAACGGAACGCCTCTGATCTGATGCTCATTAAAAGTTATCGAATCTTGACCTACCGTATTATTAGGTCAATAACCTAGTTACCTAGTTTTTGTACTGTTATTTAACGACAAGGAGTAAAGCTAACTTTTTTATCTAGATACATGAATGAATTTTCCTTAAATATTAATAATTAATAAAAACAAATTTAGTTAATAAATAAATATTTTTGAATATTAGGTTATTACAGTTTAATAATTTTGATATTACGTTTTCACTACGTTTTACAATTGAATATGAATTTTTATTAATACTCATAAGTACAGTTAATTATTTAGTTTGTAGTTACGTACATCTAGCCTAGAAATTTATTGTTTTTTAAGTAGTATGGTTACGTACTAACCTGTTTAAAATGCCAGTTTGAGTAAAGTTGCATTCATCCATAGCACGTTATTAATTAAATTAGGGTAAGCCAGTTGCAAAATTCAAGACGGCTGGGGAAATCAGCAGGTTCTAAAGCCTGAGCTTTCTGAAAATAATACCGGTTTAGTGAGTTGTCACGTAATATTCTGCAGACCTTGCTTTGGGATATCTCCAATCGCCTTGAAATGGTTCTTATAGAAATAGCAAACGCTGTTTCACAGAACCCGTATCGCGAAGGCGTTGAAGCACTTGTACACTGTTAGGAAAACGTTTCCGATATTCAACAGCTGCGGCATGCATTTCGCAAACATTCTCGCATTCTCCGTATAAAACTACCATTTCCGCATATTAGAAATTTGTATAATTAGGCATTGTGAATTTACAACCAATACACGAGACCGAAATAAACAAACTACTGCTTGCTACTGCTTGTATTCTCTCCATCGCGCCTCCAAGTGTGTGGTGTGATCTCCAAATCTGGGGAGAACGAAATGCGGGAAATGCAGAAAGTGCGAATAAATGGTGGTAAATTTAAATAACACGCTGAAGTGTTAATACGATATAATGTATCTAAACATGATGTGACAACGATGCTTCCTCTGGCATTCGATCGTCGTATGGCTGCGCCATCATAAAGTTTGTAGCGTACCAGGATCGTCGTGTTACCGAATTTTATAGGGTGATTTGTTTATTTTTTTAAGGTCGAGTAAACATTTTTTTTTTGATTTTCTGTCTTAGGCCTATTCGGAAGGCCGTGGTTAAAATTAATGACATTATGACTGACTCACCCTATACAGTATGCGCCAAAAGTATGGAATAAATTCAATAAAAACTAAACAATTATTTTTTGGGAAAAATCCTCGAACAGGTCGATTTTTAATTTAAAAAATACATATTTTAGCGTAAAATGCGATTTTCAAATGTCATTTGTTTTTGAGTAATGACGTCATCAATTTTTTTTTAAATGGCAACACTATATTTTTTTCTTGATTCTGAAAGATCGTTTAATTCTCTATCAGACAATACTAAAATTTTGCCCTCTTACATAGGGAAGTTTTCGAGTAAATTCTGAGGTATGTAATATAAAATACATTTGATTAAATTTTATACTTAAATTAAATGTTCGAATTGCCATCCACCAACTTCTTGACAATGCGCAAGTCTGTGAAGAAATTCTTCTTGCACATTATGAATGATTTCTGAGATAACTCTGCGTATTTCGTCCCGAATGCGATTTTGAAATTCTTCTAAATTACGTGGTTTATTAATGTACACTTTTGACTTCAAGTATCCCCATAAAAAATAGTCAAGAGGTATAAGATCTGGCGATCTTGCAGGCCATTCTATCGGTCCGCGTCTGCCGATCCACCTCCCAGGAAAACAGTTGTCCAAAAAATCTCGTACAGGGCGCGCATAGTGCGAAGTGCACCATCTTGCTGAAACCATATGGTATCGTCAGGAATGTCAGGGTCATTATCGTTAGGAAAAATTACTGCAAGGGCTGGAACAAGGTCATTTTCTAGAAACTCTAAATATCATTGTCCTGTAAGGGTTCCTTCAAAGAAGAAAGGCCCTACTATTCTGCCGTCAACTATTCCAGCCCACACATTTAATTTCTGAGGGTCTTGGGTATGTGCCTCTGCCATCCAATGAGGATTTTCCCGACTCCAATATCTGCAAGTTTGACGGTTTACTGTACCATTCAGACAAAATGTGGCCTCATCTGAAAAAAGTATTTGCCGGTGTAAATTTCTATTTCCTTGACATAAATCCATTAGAATTTCGCAAAAGTGTAAGCGGCGATCGGGATCATCTTCATTGAGTTCCTGCACAAGTTGAATTTTGTAGGGATGATATTTTTCCTTCCTCAAGATACGTAGCACTGTGCTCTGACTAGTGTCATTGTTTAATGCAACCAGTCGTGAAGAATTATAAAGATTATCCACCATACTTATCAAAATGTTCTGTTTCTGATTTTCATTAATGCTTGGACGTCCAGGTTTTGGAATATTTACAACATTGCCAGTTTCTCTAAATTTAGGCTCTACCTTACTGACTGTTGATTGGCTGATAGGGCGGTCTGGATATTTTTCATAAAATAAATCGCAAACTTCCTGCTGAGTTCTAGTCATATTCCCGCATCTGATAAGAATTAAAATTTCAATTGTTTGAGTAACAGCTAAATGTGCCATAATACTTTAAATTGAATAATAATTTCTATGTCGCTTACAATACTTATTAGAAAGTCGGTGTGACAATGACACTTTGCAAAGATTTTCACCTACGTGATCCATAAAAGAACTATGGAATTCTAAAAACTAAACTTGATAACGTTTTTGCTTTATTTTCATTGATTTACGTTTTCTAACATTCAATCGTCATTTACTCGAAAACAAAATTTTAGTACTGTCTGATAGAGAATTAAACGATCTTTCAGAATCAAGAAAAAAAATATGGTGTTGCCATTTAAAAGAAAATCGATGACGTCATTACTCGAAAACAAATGACATTTGAAAATTGCATTTTACGCTAAAATATGTATTTTTTAAATTAAAAATCGACCTGTTCGAGGATTTTTCCCAAAAAATAATTGTTTCGTTTTTATTGAATTTATTCCATATATACTCTGTACACTATTCAAAATGTGATAATTTTAAGGATACCCATTTTTATCATTATTGAATGATCCTACAACGTATGCACTAAAAACTTACTGTGTATGGTTTATGTCTTTTCAAAATCGATTAACTTCACTCTGACAACATGTTAATAACCTAAGAAAACATCGTAATTACTGCATTGTTATTAGTAGTCGAGCTTTGATAACTTAATTTATAATATATAAGCATTAAAAGCCAACACCTAATATCAGCAGAAACATAATGTATACCTTCCCGGGATCGAAACAACACGCGAGCCTCTATCAATTAAATCCAGGCGAGCTTTTTACTTTTTGTATCATTAACCGGGTGTAGATTATATCCGACTTTTGCGAGACTATAATGATTTTATTTACAAAAAAACGCCAACCGATCTACGACCGCATTCTAATGGGAGGGACTGCACCATCTACAGGCGAGATAGCGTAAACATGTTTGCTCAGTATCTTCTTAATTAATTCCGTAAATAACTGTAAGTAATGATCCGTCCCCTGAGAGAAATATTATCGTAATCAATTGCGGTTAAATTAATTTCGTCCAAGGTCAAAGATCACTGGATGCGTCGTCAATTTATGAAATGAAAAGAATTAGAAATTCTATGTGAATTTGAGGTGTATATCTATAGGGTGTGATAAAACTTAAGGTGGTGATGCAGTATGATAAAGTAATTATAGTAAGGATGTTTTTTCAAAATGTCAGTTGAATTGGTAACAGAAAGGGTAAGAAATTTATTACAAATGGGTGTCGTTATCGTAATTTCGATAAAAATTGATTTAGCTTACTTACTTTCCCCTATACCTTTCAAATTTATTATATGTATGTATTCTTTTGTACTAGAATATACAGACGTACAAGAAGTAAAAAAAATTATAAATACTTTAAAAAGTAAAAAGGCCCCCGGTATCGATGCAATCAAATCTGACACATTAAAAGAAATTGCCAAATACATTGCTGAACCTTTAACGTTTATAACAAACAAAGCGTTTGAAGAAGGCATCTTTCCATCTGCCTTGAAGGTAGCTACTATTAAACCTTTGTATAAATCGGGTAACAAACAAGAGGTAAGCAACTATAGGTCTATATCACTTATCTCCAACCTGGCAAAAATATTTGAAAAGATATTGAAAATTCGAATATCATCTTTCCTGAATAAATATGATATTATTTCTGATAAGCAATATAGATTTATGGCAGGAAAATCTACCAAAGATGCAATATTGAACCTAACTAGTATAACATACCGAAATTTAGATGCAGCTATCCCATCAATTTGCATATTTGTCGATTTGGCGAAAGCCTTCGACACAGTAAGTCACCTTAAATTATTAGACACCTTAGAAAATATTGGTTTTAGAGGAACATCCCTTAAACTGTTTAAAAGTTATCTAACTAACAGACAGCAATCAGTTAACTTAAATGGGAATAGTAGTTCTGTAAAATCTATCAGTTATGGAGTGCCACAAGGAACTGTGTTGGGTCCGATATTGTTCTGTATATATACAGGGTGAATCTTAAATAAGTACAAATATTTTAACCAGCAGTATAGTTTTGTGTGTAGAACACATAATTAATAGTTTTTTTACAAAAAAATTAGAAATAAAAAAGTGAAATTTTAAATAAATTTCGTAATTTTTCAGTAGAAAACTTGTTGAGGACCGCTGGCCTAGACCGACCCTTCATACTTTTACGAGTCATAGTGCTGCAGACTGAACGTGTGGTTCACAGTGTTGCCAGTATTACACAAATGTCTTTGCTTCAAGGAAGAAAAAATCTCAACTTTTAGCGAATTTTGTCAAGTGTAACATTTTATATTATTTTTTATTATCAAACTGTCATTGACTGTCATGACAGATTATCGGAAGCCCAAGTCAAACTTGTTAACCCCACATAATGCATGAAAATAGCAATAAAATTTGCTAAAAGTTGACATTTTTTCCATTTGAAATAAAAAACGCGTGCATAGTTTTTCGTTATTCTTCATAAAATAACTTAAGGAAATTGTGTTTTGTGTCCCTTTCTAACAGTGTACAATGACATTTAACTTGTGAAATGTGGATTACTGATTAAATAGTTAATTTTTTAACAAACAGGTAAGCTTGTGTGCACGTTTATGTATAACTTTTGAACATTGGACATAGTAATATCACGTAATATCTTCCTAAATATTTTACGGTAGTATTGAACTTGCGGAAATTCATTTTTAATCGTTGAAGTATAGTAAGGTTAGTTCAGATGTTAAAATTTATGTTAATATTGCTGCGTATCATACTACATACCCAATTTTACTGTACTTATGCTTAAAACAAGTATTTTTAAAATAGAACTATTACGTTAAAGGAAACGTAATATTTATATTGGAGGAGATATGGCAACCTCGCAACAAATCATATGTTTCATTACGTTGTTGGATGAAAAATCAGCCAGCGGTCCTCAAAATGTGGGTATTTTTTTAAAAAATTAATATCTCCGTAAATATTAGAAATTTTTAAAAATGGCTTTCACTAGACTGATTTAAATGACGAACTACACCAGCAGTTAAAATATTTGTACTTATTTAAGATTCACCCTGTATATAAATTATATTTTTAGTATTCCTATTGATGCAGAAATAATAAGCTTTGCGGGCGATACGGCAGTTTTATTCAAAGACACTAATTTGGATCTGTTAAAACTTAAAGTGGAAAGAGACTTTCAATGTTTGCTAGATTTCTTTAATTATAAATTACTTACCGTAAATGTAGGGAAAACACTTTACTTACCATTTTCAAGTTATGCCAATGGTCTTCCACAGTACAAAGTAATTAAGGTTCCTTATGCAGATACAGTTGTAGAGCTAAAATCTAGTAATTCCATCAAATACTTAGGTATAATAATAGATAATCATTTAAAATGGAATTTGCGTGTTAATAATATAATAAAGAAATTAAGAAGTTTAATTCCAATATTTATATATCTGAAAGATATTTTGGATCTGAAGCATTTAAAAATAATGTACTATGCTTTGGTTCAGCCACATTTGGCGTATGGTATCGTTGGATGGGGAGGAGTAAGTAGCTGCTTCGTGAAAAATGTAGAAATTATGCAAAAATGGATTTTGAAGATTATATATAATAAAAATCACTGTTATCCATCCGACGATCTGTATGCGGAGTGTGGAGTATTGGACCCTAGACAACTTTATTGTTACACCGTATTGCAAAATATGTACAAAAATAAAAAAGAAATAAAAATAATTCAGCATTTGTATGAAACTCGCCATAAAGAAAATTGTGTCTATGTACCAAAAATGTACAAATCAATAGGACAGAGACATTACACGTATATTGGCCCAAAAATATTTAATAACTTACCTGAAAACTTAAAAACATTAAACTCTTATTATTTGTTTAAATCTAAAGTAAAAAAATGGATACTTAGTAAACCACGGAATTTAATACACCAGTTAATTGAAACAAAAATCAACTAGTTTCTTTTATTCAAATATAACCAGTAAAAATTTACCATCTTCTGTATATGTTATGTGTTATTGTGTTTTTAAGTGTATGTGTGTGTTCACGTGTCAATATTTGGTGTTCATAAAATTTAACCTGTTAATATTATAATGTTTGTTTTCATATTGTTGTATTCGTTGTATTACATTATTGTGTCATCCCACGAAAAAGGTTTTACCTTCTGTGGGTTCCATAATGTTTACTTTAAATTAATTATTTTAGTCAGTTGTAATTTTTTTCCGATAATAAACATTATTATTATTATTAATAATGTGAATTAAATTTTCTGCAGCTACAGAAAATAATCTCTTGCCACTAGTCTTGGTATCAGAAAGTGTTATTGTTGAGGAATTGACATTTGCGATAATTTTGAAGGAAATGCCATTCTTTTTTTCTGAATGTTCCCAATAATAAGAGCTACCTTCAACATGGGTAAATGTCGGCAACATACTCTTTCAGAAACTTGTTGACCTCCTCTCTCGTGAATAGTTTTAATTTCGTGAGTTCATACCCACTGAATTACGCTCCATTTGCAGAGAGAGTTGCCTTCAGTATGGAGTACTTGGTCAGAGCGAAGCTGCTTTGAAGATTTTGAATTTTTAATAAAGATAGGTTAACAATGCATCTTCACTTACAACACTCATGTTGTTTTATTGCAATATTATTAATATAAATTATTACAATAAGTTGACAATATTCACCAGATCGCATCGTTGATGAACAAATACATGCTAGTTTAATAGACGAGCGCAGCCGAATCTATTAAAGTAGCCAAGGCATTAAATTTATTTTACTGCCAAGTTTAACATATAAATTTTTCACCGATCAAATTTAATTTGATCATAATAAGAAACTATATTATTAAAATGATATGATACTTCTTTCATGAATAATAATTTTATCATGTCATCTGTGGTTACTATGAGACGAGCGTTATTAAGTAAAGAACTTAGGAACGCCATATTGATCCTATTTAAATCCATAAAATAATTATTTATTATTTGAGAAGGAATAATTCACATTAAATCCGCCAGAAATTATTGAATCAGTAAAGCAAATTTATTAACAGAAAAATGGAAGAAGATATATCAGTAAAAATAATATATATATATATGTCTTCATCATTATGCCATGGTCAGAGCTATTTTGAATGTCCACAACAACATCGATATTGGAAAGCATCTAAAATTAAAAGTATTTTTGAAACTGCAATCTGCTGGATATCGTGTTAAAAAATCACGCATTTTAGAAAGTAAACAAATTT
The DNA here is from genome assembly GCA_037114965.1 of Monochamus alternatus. NCBI lineage: Eukaryota > Metazoa > Arthropoda > Insecta > Coleoptera > Cerambycidae > Monochamus > Monochamus alternatus. The sequence goes on from CM073433.1 coordinate 36,128,439, forward strand.
AAAAAATTCTAAGGTTCTTGATCACACGTATATAGGAACAAAGGTAATTAATTTTAAACAACATGTTTTTGTAAACGAAGAATAATGAATGAATAATTTTTGGTGGCAATGATTTTCATTCACCATATCTGAAGCGTGTCGTTGTGACGAATTACTTCAAATAAAAATTGAGATATTGAAGATATGGGGAATAGATTGCTGATCACTCTGCCAACTATAAAAACAAAGAAGGAAAGATCGTTTATTGTAAGCGAATATTTATACATACAGGGTGAACTTTAAATATGTACAAATATTTTAACTGCAAGTGTAGTTCGTCATATATATGAGTCTAGTGAAAGTAATTTTTAAAAATTTCAAATATTTAAGGAGGTATTATTTTTGTTTTAATACCCACATTTTGAAGACCGATGACTAGATAGACCTCAGACGTAACTTAATCAAATAAACCATATGATTTACTGAAGGCGAGGTTGCCATATTGTCGTAAGATAAATAATTTTTTAACGTAAATTCAATTTTTGCCGTTGTTTCTAATTTAAAAACACTAGTTTTTTAGTAATAAGTAAAGTTAAATGATCATAAACGATTAAAATATGAATTTCCGCAAATTTGATACTATCATTTAAAGTATTTAGGAAGTTACTTTGCTCAATGATTCCAAAAATTATCAATAAACGTGCACAACAGCTCACCTACTTACTGAAAAACCAACTATTTAAACAGTTATCCATATCTCATAAGTTAATTCCATTGTGCACTGTTAGAAACATTATCTAGTAGCCCTTTAGTATGCTTTATATTATATGAATCTATTTGTTTTATCCTGTAAATGGAATGTTTTCTATTGGGCAATAAATGCATTATTATTATTATTAAATAGAATTTTATTGGACTCACCTGACATTGCTGACTCGTCTGCTAAAGCTCTATTTTAAAGATATAACTATCCGTACTATTAACATTTCTTAAAAACTTCAGTTGCTTAATCTCATTGGAATCGGTGAGAATATGCAAACAAAAAATAGAATAATTATTTCTATTATTATCTTCATTCATTTCTGCTGTCAGTTGTATTTTAAGTAACAAAGTGCTTTAGCCAATCAAACTTCGAATTTCAAAGGAATATCTGCCATCGTTGACGTAAAAGAAGTTTATAAATGACGCAAACAAAACTTAGATATTTTTAATGTATATTCCTTGTTATTTTCGTTTTTGCGTTATTAATTTATTAGCTTGATATTAATACTTCGCATATGATATCAGACAATGTATTTTATTTTTTATTCCATGTGTTCTCTATAAAAATTGTAATTTTATTGCTTGTTTACAACTTCATGTGTAAGTTTAAATTGGAGAAACTGTTAAAAATATTATTTATTTTGAATGCAGATATATCAGCAGGTATTTAATTTAATTAAAAAATAAAGATTGCTGTACATTTTCTGCAAATATAGTAGTATAATATTATTCACCACTACTAATTCTCATATTGGAGGGTTCTCAACCTTCATAGCTTCAGTTTTCTTAATTTCTGCTACAGCATCGCATCATTGCATTTTTAGTTTCCATGATAAGAGTGCTATAGAGTGTCAACTGTTCGGAACAAATTTCCACGGTCGTACATATCTATCATCTGACTTGCATTAAGGTCGTTAACGCTTTAATCTATGATGATCCATGTCAATCAATCCGAGAATTGGTAAGTATGTTTGTTCCAACAACAGCAAGAATCGATTCTGAACCTTCCACAACTGAGCAGTCAGTTCAGTTGTACTTTCGGTGAATGCAACGTAAGACGCACTTGGACAAATATTTCTGACAGTTCTGAACCAATTTTCTACGGCTGCTGAAACAGACCTTACAGTACAATATTTGAATTACACATGGGCATATTTAAAAAATAGACATATGCGTATCGCATGTTTTGAGATATTTGTATTTGTATTGATTCGTTATCGTGTCTTTCGTCAACAGTATTCCAGATTATTTAGTGAAGAGAAACAGTTATATTATATTGTACTGAGAACTGAAGACAACAGACCAAGCTAACAGCTAACTAATTTCCTGAAGTTGTTCAGGTCTGGTCTGATCAGGTTTGGTTAGGTCAGACAAAGAAGACGTCGTCTGTTACAAGTTAATTTATCTCCAACAACTCAGTTGTTGTGTGGTATCTCCTTTTGATCTTTACATATTTAATATCACTGTGTAACAGATAGACAATTAAATACGCTACCGTGGTACACAGAGCAGATATAACCATAATTGCAAAAAAATTACTAGTAGGCATACAACAAGCACAACTATTAGATCTTGCTTAATCATAAAATAATGACTAGATCAAGTGAAAATGCCATCAGGTATGGTAGTGGACCCGAACGATGCAATGGCAATGAGGTAGCTAAGAATGCAGCGGGTTTCAATATCTTTGGACCTGATCCCTCTAGTGTGCTTCCCACATAAGACCTGGCACAAAATGAGACGCAGCTTGGTGACGTGACGCAGCGTGAGTCACGGCGAGTTTTATGCGGGAGGAAACTGCTAACACATACGATTGCAGTTTTTACTATATTACTGAAAAATGGCAACTGCTACTGCACTCATTGATTATCAATTTAGTTCTGAATTTGATTCAGAAGACGAGTTTGAGTGCGAAATCGCATCGTGTATCACCCAGATGGGTAGTAATAAAAAGTCAGTGAAAAGCTTGTACTTGAAAAGAAAAACCAAAAACTCATGGAGAATTTGCCTTAACTAAAGAATTTAGTGACGATTTTGTTCTCATGTAGTCTACATGGCTTGTATCGTACAAAACTTGTCGAATTCGCACAGTCTCGATTAATTTTTTTCCATGTTTTCAAACACGCGCCGTGATTTCTAAAACTGCGGAAGTACACTGCGTTCCGCAGGATCACGTTGAGCCAAAACTGCGTCACGTCACGCTGCGAAGAAATATGCGGAATAACTACGAAGGTTGTCCGTAAATTAAGGTCTCCAACAAGCTCAGCCCAGTGTTGTTAACACGTAGGGAAATTCCTTACTTGTAGGAAACATTTGTCAATAAATCGGTTGGTAGCGAAAATATTCTTATTTTGTACGGAAAAAGGAACTTTAACAAAATAATTTTTCGCAAATACTTACTATTTTACCATTTAAAAGAAAATAAGATTTTATGGATCATTTCTCATATTCGTTTGTAAACAATAATATGCCAACAGCGCTTTATCTTTTATACAGAATTTTAACATTTCTAACTTGGGCTTGGTCTATGGCTTGGGCAGGCAGCGTAGGAAAATTTATAGTAGAGTAGGGGAATTTCATACTTCGTCGTAGGGAGACAAATTTTAAAACATCACTGGTCTTGGCTTAGCAGCCGTTAACGATGGAAGGAAAAATCGACGCTCCTGCCAAGTGTGAATTGCGTTCGGTGAATAGATTTTTGTGGTTTAAGGGGTCACCCCCTATTGAAATTCATCGTCAGTTGACCGATGCGTATGGAGAAAAGTGTATGAACACAAAAAATGTGGTGTAGAGAGTTCGCAGCCGGTCGTACAAATGTGCATGACGAGGCCGGCCGCGGGCGTCCGTCAGTTTCGGACGAGTCAGTGACGAAATTTGAGGAGCATTTGCTTGTGGAAATCATAGACCATCCTCCTTACAGTCCTGATTTGGCACCTAATGACTACTATTTCCCAACCTGAAACAACACTTAGGATAAAGAAAATTCTCCAGCGACGAAGAGCTGAAGGCAGCCGTCGATACCTTCCTGCGCAAGTCGGCGGGAGAGTGGTACGATGTGAGTATGAAAAAGCTCCCAGAACGATTCCAAAAATGCATTGATCGTGACGGGGACTACGTTGAAAAATAGCTAAAAGTCCAAGCTTTCAGAGTATGTACTTAGTTTTGCAATAAAAAGATGTTTACTATTTGAAAAAACATTGGAGACTTTAAGGGCTCCCACACAAAACTGCGAACTGCGAATGCATCGCACATTCCTGCGATATTACGTCATACTTGGTGACACCTCTTTTAAAAGACTTTAAGTCCGCTCTGAGACAGCTTTAGAGAAAGACGCGCGGCGCCTGCGCCGCCTTCTTTGTTTATAGAATGGCGGAATATGATGTAGATTTGCATCGCAAGTTCCTGTGATGCGGCATCGCATCGCAGTTTTGTGTGGGAGCCCTAAATTACGGACAACCCTCGTATTATTACTTAGATTCACAAAAACTCGTCGTGACTCACGCTGCGTCACCTCACCAAGCTGCGTCTCATTTTGCACCGTGCCTAAGAGACGTTTAGGAGACGATGGGATGAAACAAATAGCTGTCAATCAACTGGAACTGGAAGAATTGGAAAGAGGAAGAAGTCTGAAACATTTCTTTACAGATGTTGCGAACAGGAAGCCGAGACAGTATTTCATGCATGCAGGCAATACGTACTGGGAGACCGATGGCTTTCTATGGTCTGTGGTATATTAGAGAGATCTCTTTAAGCACCGGCATCACCTTTTTCTCTCTAAAAGTTTGGTTAACGGTAAATTGATCTCACCTCACAACTCCAGACAACTTCGTCTTGATATAACCATTAATGGAAAAAGGCCTGAAAGACGCAATCGAATGATTTTTCAGCGGGATAGCGCCTGTTACACTGCTAATATGAAAATAGGGGCTTTTCAAGAACTCTGCTTGGAGATTACTCCATATCTGCCTTTTTCTACCGATTTTATTCCATTAGATTTCTATTTCATTCGCATTCTACTAAATAATCTCCTTTAATGATGACGCGACATCACTTTAAATTCAATGAAAACCCTACGATTGTATTCACCAACCCAATATTCTTAAACTGATGCATCCATGGTCAGTTAATTATACCATTTGACATTTTAACATGTATATTCATTAACTAGATCGACAAGGCAGAGTACACGAATTTCTCGTAGATAATGTCATGGAAATAAAAAGACAATACAGTTCAGGTGTACGCGCAATAAAGTAGCCGTCGTGAGTTGCATCTGGGACAGCCAATCTGTGCAGAAGACCTCCTTGTTTCTGGAGTGACGTCGTGAGCCTTCAGACCGAGCTTTCGTTATGGTAATATTTATTTTATGGACTTAATAAATTTGTTAACGTTTATTCCATCTCGGAACGATATGATTATCTTCTTTCTTAATTTAAATTTCGTTGAAGAAATTATTATTCATTTACTTGGTAAATTATATATTCAGAAAAAATGTATTTATCTATATCATTTGATGATGTGTTACTCTTTATAGCAATTTTTAAATTTTTACATATACATCTAAATATTGGACTATAGTTCATTTATAATTTTGTACACTAAAAGTTATTAAAATAATATGATTTCTTAATTTTATTTACTGCAAATATGTTATTTCAAGTTCACCTGTTTAAATTTTGTCTTTACTATATTATTAGAACACAAAGGGTATTTTAATAAGGATGTCTTATTTTTGTCTGAGACTAGTGACCATGTTTGCAATAACATTCTAGTAAATCATAAATAACGAAACAGAAAACTATTAAACAAATATGTATTTAGGTCAACATATCATTATTCTCTTTCTCTAAAATAACCACGTGCTCAGGAAGGTCTAAAAGACATTAAAAACATATATTCAAGAATTTCAGCTAGATTTTAAAAAAAATAGGACAAAACCAAAGTTTACTGAATAAATATAAGTTATACCACTCTCTGTCGACACTTTGATGTTTTGAAATCTAAGCCGTACCGCCGCACGTAAATACTGTCGCAAAAAATGGCCAATAACGAGGGACTTAAAAGAATAGTCCATTGCAATTTGGGAATATTTATATACGAGGGATATTCTAAAAGTGTGATGTAAGGCTGCTTATTGTATAAATAAAATATTTGTAATAAATATGAATATTATAAAACGATTATAGGTAAATGTATAAAGTTTATTAGTATCTTGGAAATCATATATATTGACTTGTAAATTTTAAAATAAAATATATACGTACTCTGCTACATAAAAAATAAAGTGGCCATGAGGAAAATTTGCAATAAAATGTTTATTTAAATATTTGAAGAACAATATACATTATTTTAAACTAAAATAGGAAATAATATAATCTATATTGTTTACAAGTTACAAATGCCGCAATATAGTTTTTTACTTGCTTTTTCAACGCAGCTTTTCTTAGACTCCTACACGAAAGTGTTTGTGACGTTTGGCAGTCTTGATCTTAAATATAATAAAAATGCATTATATTCTTTTTTTTGTAATTTAATAAACTATATATTCTTTTCAGTAAAATAATTACTCAAATGAAAACCTAATGTATAAGTATGTCCAGGTCATTTTTTAATACTTAATATTATTTGCTTAAGTGATTTGGATATTGCTATAGGTACGTATATTAATTAAATTGAGATAAATTATTTTAAATTATTTAAATATGTTACTGTACATATCATTTTTATTATATACTGTTTGTGCACAGGCATCACTTAGAATCGGTGTAACTTCATCATCTGGAAATTTGGCGCCAACATAGTTTTGGTATTATTGTTATCAGAAACTCTGCTTGAACCAAAAATGCTTGAGTATAAAATTTACATGACACAATTAAGTACCTACTTACATAATTATTGCACAACACACTTTTTTTTAATAAATACCAGTACAAAAAATGTACTTCATTCAAAAATAATGTTTGATGTTTCATTTGGAAAATGTTTACTTCAAATTCTATTTTTTATTTTTTTCATAGGATTGATCAGGATATTTGCTTATCTGTAACGTCTAGTAAATCCTAATCGATTCTTCCAAATCTGGCATCTGCAAAGAGACGATTTTTGCTTAATATATATACTAACTGGGTAAGTCAAGTTTCCCGTAAAGAAATTCAAGAACACGTAAATATGCGTCAAGAAGGAAAAATACAATTATTTGTTAATTTAAACAAAATGTTAACCAAAGGTTAAACCAAGAGTAAATCTTTAATTTCATAAACTTTGATAAAACAAATTGTTTATAATTTAAAATATTTCTATCGGCGTACCGCATAAAATTTTATATCTTGACCTATTTTTCTATATTAGTTGATGAAATATATAATACATACCTTGCTTTATCCTTTGGACAATGGAAAAAGAAGAAACCGCGTCTTGAGGGACAATTATTCACAGTACAATATATCACGGGCATTTTTAGAAGAAAAATAAAATAAAATAAACACTAACAGATATTCAAAGTTTTTTGTCTCACACTATATCGATCGCACACAACACGTTACAGTTCTAGCGTCGGCCACCGTGTAGGTGCCTGGGTACCGAATGGTCCCCGAGACGGGTGTGGAGAGCGGAATTGGTAGGGAGGGGCATGTTCGAGAGTGATAAAACATATATTTACTCTGTAAACTTTGGCAAAACCCTCTTTTCCGGTCGTTTTTTTTGCAACGTTTCTAAATGCAGAAACGACAAAAATTAACACTCTTGTTAGTAATAATACCTGACAGATAGATAACAGTTAATTCAGTTATCTGCAGTATTTTGCATTCGTTTTTCATTATTTCATTACAAACTAGTAAAACTACATTTTCACTCATTACAACCACTCACTACCTATAAACACATTTTCCGTAGGTACAGTTAGATAAAATGCCTATTTAGAGATATCCAATAGATAATGGAAAACTTTTAATGTACCCGCGGTAGTCTTCTCCCATAACATACAAAATTAAACCGGCGAACTACATTGTGGTAAAATATTTGTACCCGATACAATTTCCTTCATTTAATAACTATAAACCGTTTAAAATTAAAAAAAGACACTAAAAACTGAAGCAGAACTCAAAACTATAACGTAAACACAGGATTTAAATTGTGACATGACAGCGAATTTTACCGTTGTGTTGCTGGTTGTCTACTATGACGGTGGACGGATCGCATAGTCGGCGTTAAATAAAGGTTTAATATAATATCGAAAAAGATTTTTTCTCGCTTTATAAATAAGTTTGGATTTTTTTTAAAGAGTGATTCCGTTAATTCTTAATTTTCTCTATCCCCTCTTAAAATATTTGTACTTAGGCATAGTTAATCCTGTGTCCTGTGATGTTTAATTTACTTATGCATTTTAAAAATTTTTGATTTTCTCTATTGCTTAATAATTTAAGTAAATTTGTTTAAGTTTTTCTTTTAGATATGATTAAAATAGGATAGGATGACCGTAAACTAAACCAAAAAAACGAAGACGGCAAATTTTACAATTTCATATTGATTTGATATAAGTCGTCTTATCCAGAAATGCTTCCTAAGGGAGGTAGGGCTCGTTAAAGATGGTCCTTTTGGATAAGACGATTTATGTCAAATCGATATGAAATTATAGAATTTTCCGTCTTCGTTTGTTGGTTGAGTTTCCGGATACTCTGTATTTATGGGATGGGTAAAAGTTGAATGTTAATTTAAGAAATAGACGTTTGACTACACATTTTTTATATTTTCCAATTATGTATTTTACAAAACCTACATTGAAATGCAAATGTGCAGATCAATCACATATTACGAAAAAATAAATTATGTCACATCTCAATTTCAATATTTGTTGTGGTCTTCATATAAATGATGTCTCAACCCTATATTATGTCGAAAAGAAATATTACAGAATTTTTCCGCATTTGTACATGCACTTTAATCGTGAAATAATCTTGGGTTTGTATTGATGAATTGCTTTAAAGTGTTTATTTAAATTCGATTTAGTGCAAATAATTTTTTGACAAACCAAACACATTTCACTAATTTTTTAAAGAAAATAAATTAACAAGAAATATCCAATCACCACCATAAACAACTCAGAAGTGTCCGATAAAACTTTGTACAAACGAACGAACGAAGACGACAACACAAGGAAAACGAAACAACATAACCTCAAACGAATCCGACCAGTCAAAAGCTGGAACGTAACCTGGTATTTAGCAGCTCGTTATAAGAATACAGAGGTGTGTTAACATAAAACGGTGTACTCTTAACACATTATTGGTAAATATTACACAAATTCAGATCTCTAGTAATTTTAATACATTCTGTGTAAAACATATAAGAAGCCAGAGTGTGTTAAACTACTAACACGGAAATTTTACACATCATGAATTACATACTGGAAAGTATCATTTACACAACTTCCTTTGAGCGCACTATAACATAATTTCTCCTTCGTTCAATTTAAAATAATTCATTCTAACGTAGATTAATAAAATTTAACCCTGAAGCATTATACTAATTTCTTCATCATTATGTGGCTACTTAAATTCATGCATAGTAAATAGTATGTGGGCATATAATTGTGCTGATTAAAATAATTAGTAGCTACTGCAATTATTCACAATTATTATATGCAAGAAGCTGATAAATGATACTCTAGTACTTGTTTATTTAGATTATCTACTTAAATGCCAAATGATTAGCAATAAATTAAAATCAATTTCTTGTGTAGGCATTATCTGATATACAAGGCACTTTTAAAAACTATTAATTAAAAAAATATATGCACATATTTTATTCAAAATACCAGTCTCAAAAAAGATAATTGATAATCTACACCAATTATTATTATTTTCTACATTCATGCAAAAAACGAAACTGTCCTGAACTAGTGCAATAAAATCTTTATTACATTCATCTGTCATTCTACTACAGCGTTTTGTGATCATGACAAACATAAACCTTCAAATCGACGTCATATTTTCCTACACTTAGTGTCATCTAATTAAAATATTTTTTGGTTTTTGCATAAACGTAGAAAACATATTTTATGCAACTTGTACAAAAAGTGTTTATTGCACTCTTAATTTTTGTACTTTGCATAAATAACTATTATTTTAACTTTTGATAATTACAATGTATTTAAAGTTGTATTTGAAACAACAAAAATCCAGTCGTTTATTAACACGATTAGTTTTAAAGAATTATCATGTAAATTTATTCAACTGTCTGAAAAAAAAGAATAGTAAACGGTTATACAATTGTAGACCTGTGTACTACAATTTGTTGTGATTGTAACCCCAGACACAACAAAAGCAGAAGTGAACCCGAGTACACGTAATGTAACACGCATAGCTCTGACTGGCTGCTCGATCTTGTCATATCCGACGGAAGATCAAGAATGCGCGAGATGTAAATGTCTACATCTAGCAGTTACTGGCTTACTCCAAGCTGCACTTGACGGTCTCACAAAAACTACTTTAATGCAATTTGTAGTAAATAATACCACAATTGTGTCTGTAGTTTTGTAATAATGACTAAAAGTCATGTATTAATACAATCTGTAAATGTTGTAATTTTGCACTATACCCGCATTTTAAATTTTACAATATGACATTTATTACACAATATAGTAATAAGTTTTACAATTATATTAAAGTTTACAACAACTCAATCACTATAATACTTTTGCATTTACCACAACAACGAACTTATATGGTTTCCTACATTTGTAGTTTATTCTACTACAAAATTAATAAAGTTTCTTCTTTATTGACCCATATGTAAAATAGACCACTTGCTAGTTAGTTGAGTACACCAGTCAAAATAAAAAAAAAATAATAAAACAAATTGCAAATTATCACATTCGATTACGTTTCGGCTTTTTATTTAAAACCATCTTCACTAGCAAGTGTTCTATTTTAAATAACAGTCAGTAAAGAAGAAACTTTATAATGTTAAGACCTGGGTTAAAAGCAGCCTTAAGAGAATCTTGAAGAATGGCATACAGAATCTATTTGGAAAATATCATCATCTAATTAGTAAACTGGCGAAAGAAAAAAATAATAAAAAATGTTTGATCTGAAGATCGTTTTCAATAAAAAACCGAAACGTAATCGAATGTGATAATTTGCGGTTTGTTTTATTTTTTTGATTTTGACTGGTGTACCTAACCAACTAGCAAGTGTTGTATTATGCATAATAAAATAAATACACAGTCAATATATGTATATATTGCGGGAGGTTGTAGGACAGAAGGTCGAGCAGAGGGTCATGCTTTTACAGACATCAGGGTGAAGAGGAAGACCCTAATCTTTGTTTTATTAGGGTTATTGAAGCGGAGGATAGATTAAGGTTGGAACCTTCCTCTCGAGACAACGACGGGAGCGGGTAGACGACATGTTTTCCCCAAGGTCCCTGGTGTGCAACATGGATGTGTTCCAGATAGGAGATGAGTATTCAGGTGCAGACATGTACTTGGAAAATTAGGATATCTATGAAACTTTTGTTCAAGGTATACGCCATGGTCTTCCAGGTAGAGGTCTTTGCTATTTTGATCATAGGAAGCAAGAAAGAAATAAGGAATTGTGTGGAGGAGAAGAAATGTTTCTGTTCTGACAGTCAAACTGCACTCAGGGCCTTTAGTTTTCTAAGGTCGAGATTTGTTCTCGTTTAGGAGTGTGGTGATGCCCTGGAATCTTGGGTTACATAGAGAGAGATGACCCTCGTTTCGAATCAGGAGCGCCTGACCAAGAAACCGAACAAATTCTAGTAATTACGTGAGATAGTATTAACAGCGCTCTTAATATATAGGCCTATCAAATATTAAGATTGAATTGAAGAAAAAATAGAGGATGTAGACAGACCCATGACTTTTTTTTATGAACCCAAAATGGTGAACCTGAGTCTAAGGTTTGTGAGCCAAATGATGGAGGTCCTGACAACTGCAGACTAGAAGGCGTCTAAATTTTATATCGATATCGATATGCCTGGAATGTGGAGAAGGAGAGGACATTCCCATCCACTTTCCAGGGCACTGTGCGGCATTTGGACATAGGATAATTGGCGTCAAGAAGCTGCAAATGGAAGAGATGAAGGGCCTATCATGGATGAACATCCTGGCGTTCGTTGGGCAGGTTTGAAGAGAGCCGAAAGTAGATTGTAGAGAGGTGATGGGATGGCGAAGTAAGCTGAAAGGACCTATTTATGGCCTAAGTTCCAAGCTTTGCCGCCTACGCATTTGGAACTGTGGTATATATTGTTGTGAAATCTCATAATTTAAGAAAAAAGCGTGAAATTTGAAACAAATATCCAGAGCACCCGTAAGGTATCGACGCAAAATTACCTAGCGCAATAAAACATCTTATAAACTGATAAACTAAAATAAAAATATTAATAACATATTCCCGTTTCTCCGATTTAATATTCGTCGGTGCAAGAATTCACTTTAACTAGATCAGTGTCAGAAGTTACTGATACTAAGACTTTAAAATAACATGTAAAGTCATAGAAAACCAATTTTTTCTATAACATTATTTTCGTTTGCTCTCTACCACTCGGTTAGTTTCATACAATCTACTTAAGCTATATTTCGTACTGGTTGGACTAAACAAAATAATTTCAGGTCAGCATGCTCGGAAACATGTACTGTTATCATCACTAAAAAACTGCCCCTCCCTTTTTTAAATTTTAAAGATGTCGACATACTTTCCCTAGCGTACATAGTGTAAGAAATAGATCAAGGATATGAAATTCATCTATAATTTTTAAGAAATATATTAGTCGGTACTAAATATTAATCTTAGTAGTTAGTATACGAGTACTTTCAATGCCATGAATTTATAGATTCGCAAGATCGGAAAATCAACATCGTCTGTAAAGTGAAAGGAATTTTAATACGTTTTGTACAATATAATAATACTAATCACTATAATATGTAATGTATTCATTGAATATTGAATATTCACCGCCATTAACTTCCGTTAAAAAGATATCAATTTATACCAAGGTTTCTTAGTTATTGTTTTATTATAAAGGAGAAGCTCTTATATTAAATACCGAAACATTTTGCACTTACTTGTACCTACGTAACATATATGAGGTAAATTAAAACAACATATTTCTAATTAAATGGAGTTTTTAATTATATAAAAATCTTACAGGTAAGCGCGGTGCAATGTGATTAATACCTGTGCTGCATTTTGCTACCAGTAAGTAAATCTAGATTTACACATCCAACATTAAATTCAATTTTCCAAATGAATTTCCACCCCATCCATCTAATGCGTTTATTTCACAAATATTATGCAAACCAGCAAAACATATTTTTATAATTTTCATTAAGACGTATCACCCAAATTTATATTCTTATCCACAGGAGTTTGATAGCTGCAGGTGGCATAATAGTTTAAGGCAATTAATACATAAAATACAATTACAAGCTTATAGTCTGTTTGGAAATGAAAGAGAGTAATAAAACCCCGAGGATAAGAAACGGCCATGGGCGTGATAATATTTCGTTTTAGGTAATTATCGGGTAACACTAATGCTAACAGGTAATGGGTGTACATTAGTATATTTTACTGGATACATCATAGGGCAGAAGCCAGTGTATTATGACAGATCAATCCAGTCTGAGAGCTGAATATACGAGATGTGCTAGTGCAGTAGAGTAAAATTCGACTTGTATTTAGTGACTATTGTACCAGTGGATATAATATTGTTTGGGTAACATGTCGAGCTTATCAGATTACGTACCTGCTAAACGCGTGAAAAGATGTGCGCTGTCTCAGAATGAGAAGATTATTATATTAAATGTATTTAATGCATTGAAACACCAAAATCCTACCAACAGTGTTGACGACATCGTGGAAAAGTGTTCCAAAATGACAGGGATTGGAAAATCGACTATCTACAGACTTTTAAAGGAAACAAAAAATGAACAAGATACTGTAAATACCCCAAAATCATTTACAGGGAGGTCAATAGTCGTTATAGATGATTTCTTCAAAAATGTCATTCGCAGAAAAGTACACTCATTTTGTTTTAAAAAAGAAATACCAACGCTAAATAAAATTTTAAGTGAACTTTCAGAGGACAACGATTTGCCAAAAATCAGTAGAAGCAAATTATGGGCCGTCTTACGAGAGTTGAATTTTTGCTGGGAAAAGCAGAACAGGAAGTCAGTTCTTATCGATAAAGATGAAATTATTTGTTGGCAAAGATCCTACTTATGATCAATTAGAAAATTCCGTGACGAAGGGAGGAATATTTATTATCTAGACGAAACTTAGGTCAACGAGAGATATACTGTAACAAAAGTATGGCAAGATAAAAATGTAAAAAGTTTTCGACAAGCATTTTTGGATGGACTTTCAACAGGGTTCAAGGCATCTTCAGGTAAAGGACAAAGATTAATAGTGACACATATAGGTAGTGCCAGTGGTTTTGTAGATGGCGGTTTACTTTTATTTGAATCTAAAAATACAGGTGACTATCACGAAGTCATGAATGCAGATGTTTTCGAAGAGTGTTTTACACAGATGTTGGATCTTATTCCTCCGAAGTCTGTAATTGTCATGGATAATGCCAGTTACCATTCGTGGTAGACCAAGGGGATACCTACGACTGCTTGGAGGAAAACCGATATAATTCAATGGTTATCCGGAAAAAACATTTCTTTTAACAAATATGGTGAAAAAGGAACTTTTGACACTTGTCCATCTTAATAAAGATAAAAAAAATATGTTATCGATGAAATGACAACATATCGCCAAATAACTACTATGGTTACCACCTTATGACTGTGAACTTAACCCAATCGAATTAGTCTGGGCGCAGGTAAAAGGAGATGTAGCGCGAAATAATACGACGTTTAAATTAAGTGACGTGGAAATTTTGTTACCAAATTCCTTGGAACGAGTAATTGCAGATAACTGACAAAGATGTATACATCACGTACAAAAAGAAGAGGAGAAAATGTGGGAACTCCATAATTTAATTGACATTACTGTGGAACCTATCGTTATCAATCTAGGAGACAGTAAAATAATTCATCAGAATATTCAGAGGATGAATTTTAATATACCTACTTTTTTATTTTCCTTATTGTACATTTATACAACACTACATTTACTCACCATAATTTAAATTTTCAAAATACATATATTTTTGTGTGGAATAAAAGTCTATTCATTAAATTTAAATAAATATTTTGATAATAATATTGAATAATTTTATTTGAATTACTAAAAACCTTTTATATTGTTTACTTATAAGAAAAATGAACCGAGAAATTTAAGCGGCATAGACAAAAACGGATTGTCGGGGATTAAATTTTAGCTACTTGCTACAATTTAGTACGGTTCGATCACACAAAGTTTTTTTAAAAGTACACCTCATCTGTACCGATAATACATAATAAAAAAATATTGACAGCAGTACTACATTTATTTACGATTTGCATACATAATAAGCTTTTATTACTCTCTTTAATTTCCAAACAGACTATAGTACATTTTGCTGTATGTACTGCTGACATGAGACAATATTTCCTTCACAAATTTTTTTATGATAAATAACGAAAAGCTACTACTTACTTTGACTTTTACACTTAATGTTGAAGTGCGAGTTTTTGTTCAGGGATAAATACGGTAATTATCTCAAATCATTTACCAAATCTTTAGACAATCTAACCATTTTTAGTCTAAATCAAACGCATGGCATCTTTTATAAAATATTCCTTATCTTGCAACCAAACCAAGTTGTACTTCAGTTTCTATAATAAATACAAAATTTGTTTCTGGGTAGCCGTTTTTCAAAAATTTTTAATATTTATTTAATACAGGGATGACAGATGACAAGTATTTTACTTTTTCTCGCATACGACATCTAAAGTGGAGTGGCTGAAACCACTCGTTGCAAATTCTACTAAAAATTTGAGAATGCGACATTCGAGAATATCAGTTTGATCATTTTAATAGAGATTCTCAGAAAGTCGTATACGACATGCACCGATAGAGATTCGAGAACAACATGTTTTAAATGGGGACTCGGAAAATACCCTGCAAAATTTGATTAATTATCTGATTATCAACAGAACTGATTACAGAGAACGCCTCTCTAATCTGTAAATTTTTAGGGTTGGCATCCTTGGTCTCATTAATTTTCGCGCCACAAGCCGAGTGTATTTTGAAATGATTAATGGGCCCTTGGCTTTATTTGCCGTGGCAGCTTGACGTTTATGGCAAGTAGTCATCATCGTCACTTGCACTAATTGAATACACATTACTTTGTATGTTTACAGCATCGGATGTGTGTTCTACATGTTTATGTTAATTAGTGGTGACATACAGGGTGTTGTCGTAGAAGCTTATGGTAGATTTAGCATTTATTTCTATGTAATACATATGTAACTATTAACCTATAAGGTGCGTTTAACAATCCTGCCGTCAGTTTAATGAGTAACAATCAAAATTGCGATAATAGTTATTTCTATAGAGAATATAAACTGTAATATTACAGGGTTTTCTAAAATGTGGTGCCTAAGTGAAACAGAGAAACGAAATAGAAAACATCACTATAAATAAAAAACCTACACCTAGTCAGAGGCTGGAAATGCTTATAATAAAAAAGATAAATCATATTAATTTTATGGAGAAATAAAGAAGGTAATCGAAAGTGTAATGTGTAAACAATTTTAAAATTAAGGAAATTCACTATAACTGTATAGTTTAATGGCAGAAAATATGACTACATAATATTTACTTTTACTTCTGTTGTCAATCCTCAGCTCAAAAATATTATGTACAAAACAGACATTATTTGAAAGATATTTCATGCATGTTGTCCTTTTGTAAGATCCTGTAATCCATATAAACAGTCAGGGTTACTCGTAGGTTAGCTCACCTAAGGCATACTGATGAGAGCTAATAAGCTCAAAACCGGTATATGTATGATACGCCGCTGAAGAATAGCTTTGGTTGTTTGTTATAGGTATTTAGGTATAATTCAATGCTGGTCGAAGCATTAGTCTATAGAGTACTTGTTTCCTGGAATTCCGTTTTGCAAATATTGTCATCACTGAAACGCAATAGAGATCGGGGGTTTTCAATCGTACCTACAGTATGTAGGGCGTTTCATTGTTTTGTGCTACATTTCTTGTTTTGATAAACAGTTTATTTTGATATGCTTTTTAAGAATACCCCATTCACAATTGAATACAATCCTTGAACTAGTTAATAGCTAACTTGTTATTTAACATTTTTTGTTGATAAGTCATTAAAGGTTGACATTTTATAGGTAACAACAAAACTATAAATTTTTATTATAGGGGTTTTCCCGGTTGTTGTACCGTGGCCTGGATAACTGGTTGTTCTAAGAACCTAATTAAAATACACACTGCTAGCTGGGACTCTTTGACTTGCCCTTGTTGTAATTAAGATAGATTATATGAAGGCGGATCCGCTGTCAGTACCTACTCCTTAGCACGCCCATATATTGATTTGGCTACTAAGATTAGGGACCTGCACCTAATTCTGTTACTGGCAGCGGCCTGTTACCTAAGTCATGGCACAACAACCCGAAAAACCACTGTAGGTCAAATAAGAGCACACAAAACCACCAAAACTTTAAATTGTACTACCTTTCTCATATGTTCTGTTCCTAATATTTAACAATTTAACATATTTTCTTTTTGAATTGAAATAAGTAAATAAATTGATCCATATGCTGTCTATTTTACTCGTATGTAGATGGTGTCACTAACATTAATTAGAAACAAGCTAAACCTGGTTCTTTTTGTGTCATTCTCTATGAATATACTGGTCGGGGCTTTAACGGGCAGGGTAGTTGTTCCTCGTAATATCAATATACAAGATTATCTTACAACATAAAGTTGTAGATATTTATGCTAATTGTGAATGCACAGATTAAGGGATTAGGGAGTGAGACCAAAATATGAGTGTAAGTGATGCGGTTGAAATATTTAATACATTATGAGAAATGTCGTAATTTTTCAACAGAAAACTCGTTGAGGACTGTTGATCCCGGGAGTCATGGTGGATGTGCATTCCACAGCGTTGCCAGTGTTACACTAATGTATTCGAATAGGCTCCAAAGTTAACTAGAATTTTTAGACATGTCAAAGAATGATTGAAATATGTTTATTTATTAAAATATTGATGGCCATCTCCTCCCCTTTGCCATTCCTATACCTCACCAATAAATTGAAAATATAAACCATATTCTCTACTCACATTCATAGTTATCAAGAATTTGTTCATTATCCATTTTTACTATACTCCAACTGATTTATCACAATACGTTATCGTTATCACTGTCACTGATTATCACTACTTGACGAATATACTTTTAACATGTCAACTTTTTCACTCTTAGAAAAATGCGCCATATTTTATTTAATCACACTGTATTTCACGAAAAATATTAATTAAATACGCAAGAGAAAAACACTGCCCGTGAAAATAATACGTTAGTGCCGCAACCTTTAAAACAGATGCGTCAAGCAGTGTATTACTTAAAGAAACAATTAGTTTAGTTCGGTTTCAGAAGATGCAAAAGTGTCTCATATTAACTTTCAATTTACATGTATTGAAATTATCAAATCCCTTGCTACAGCTTATTACTTTGCGCTGGACCATACTTGTACACCGATATCAACATAACCTCTTTTTCGACCTCGACTATCAATCCTAGTGAGTTGGGACATTTCACCTACTGCTCGTGAGATCTACTTGTCTCCTGTGCATACGGCACTATTTTTTTTGCATGCGATTGACACTGCTTTAAATATTTTACTTTGCTTTCTCTTGATATTGAACGCATACATCAAGCTAGTTTTTTTGTTATTCCATGGATTTTGTTTATTCTTAAAATCTGTTTCACCTACTACGGAACTACGAACTATGAAATGGTTAGCACTGACACGTTGTTTGAGGTTATGTAGCGAAAATTAACTCTAAGGTGTTGTCTGAAAATCATATATTTGTTTTTATTCTTCATAAAATAATGTAAGGGTATAATTTGTGATAATCTTTCTAACAGTGTAAAATGGTATTGACTTCTGAAATGTGGATAACTGTTTAAATAGTTGTTTTTTCAGTAAGTAGGTGAACTTTTATGCACGTTTATGGATAATTTTTGGAATCATTGAATATAGTAACTTCCTAAACACTGATACACATTGATAGTATAGACCTTGCGGAAATTCATATTTTAATCGTATATGATTAGTTTACTTATTGTTAAAAGCAAGTGTTTTTAAATTATAAACAACCGCAAAAATTGAATTTACAATTAACAATTATTTATCTTACAGACGATATGACAACCTCGCTTTCAGTAAATCATATGGTTTATTTTATTAGGATACGTCAGTGGTCTATCTGGTCAGCGGACCTCAAAATGTGGGTATTTAAAAAAAACTAATATATCCGTAATATTTGAAATTTTTAAAAATAACTTTCACCAGATTTATCTATATGACGAACTACACCTGTAGTTAAAATATTTGTATTTATTTATGGTTCACCCTGTATAGTGCAATAAAGAGTGGCAAAAGAGAACATACAACTATGAAACGAAAAATAGTGAAAACTCGCGGAAAGAAGAGATAGAAGTTGATCATACAAATTACACGAACAATTATTCATGAAGGGTGAAAATGAGCTTCCGACAATAAAAAAAATTTAGGTTTCTATCTCACAAAATGACAGTTTGCCTAGAATATCTATAGCGAAGAAACTATTTAAGACAAATATTGGCAGGTCGAAGTCTAAATGAAAGAATATATACTTATATTATAGAAATCCTGACGAAGCGTGAATAAAATGAAGGCAATACGATGACAAAAGTGGGAACGTTTTGATGGAACTGGTAGTGTCGTGGTTGTATATATAATGCACCGTATAATAACTTTGGTCGTAATACACCAGAATCAGTTTCCAACCATCAGAAGTATGCGCACTGCATCTAAAACAAATTATTTTCAACCTTATGTGGGCATTATAAATGCAATGCGCTTGCCTCTGATGGTTGAAAACTGTTTCCAATTGTTCCACGAACGGGCCTAATAGCCGACGATGAGTATTAAGGTTTACGATAAGCTCTCTATAAAACGATATGAAGTTTTCGCTCAGTAACTCCTCAAGGGATAAAGATGCAGTTTTTTTTAATAGACTACAAATATTATTTTACATCGACGCTGTGTTTTGAAATTTTGAAAAAGTGTAAAATTATTATTTTTTAAATGAATTTTGCTCTTTTCCAAAATTTCAAAACACAGCGTCGATGTAAAATAATATTTGTAGTCTATTAAAAATACCGCATATTTTTATCTTTATCCCTTGAGGAGTTACTGAGCGAAAACTAAAAAAATATTTCTTAGCAATAAAATGCTGCCACCTTGCGGTAACCTTGATAAAAGAGACGATCACATTAGATTCTAAATGTCCAACACTGAGAGAAGTGATTCAGGCTAACGGTAAATGCTCTATCAAACGGGATATAGTTTTCGCTCAATAACTGCTCAACGGAAAATGATAAAAATATACGATTCTTTTTAATAGACTAGAAATATTATTTTACATCAACGCTGTTTTTTAAAATTTTGAAATAATGTAAAATTATTTTTTTAATTAAAATTTTTCACTCGATGTAAAATAATATTTACGTATTCATTAAAATATAATTAATATTTTTAATAAATATTAAAAAAATGTGGAATGCAAACGGGTAGTTGACATTTATGGAATGTATAAAAATGTTATTGAAATATGGTTTTGTTTATCTAATTTTATTTTTGTCGCATAGTATTTTTTTACATGGCATCGATGGTTTGCTTTTCAGAAATTCAACAAATAATAATAATTATACCTATCTACTATTTGTTGCAAATCCAAGTAGAGATACACATAGAAAGAAAAAATGTGCCAAAGGCATTTTATTCTACAAATGAAATTATCTCTTTATTTCATATTTTCTGATATAAGTTGGGCCCTATGTCACGTGAAAGTATTTATATTTTAGTATAAAAGGAACAAACAAAAAATTAAGCATCGCAATTAGTGGAACTATTTTGGATCCTACCGTTAAAAGTAATATTTTTTTGTTAGAAAGTGTTATGTGTCGTTCCAGATGGAGTAACGCATTCTGGTCAACTATTTTATTGTCGATTATTTAATAAAACATCATTCTTGATTTAAAAAAAAAATTTGCTTGTCTTGAGATATTACAAACTGTAGTCCAACTTATGATAAAATATGGTGTTCGTAAGTAAAAAATTTTCAAATTTTTCATCTTTATTTTTTTTGTGAAAAATGTCAATCAACAGTTATCCCAAAACCGAAGAAAAATAAAAAAAACTGTTTACAAGCATATACAAAGCATTTTGTTCATTTTTCTATTTTATGAATTTTTATAAATAATTAACTATCAAGAATTATGTATGTTTTCCAAAAAAATCATCAATAAAAATATGTCTGAAATGCCTTATGTACCAAAATATCATTACCTACTTTTATTTTTCGAAAACTACAAAAGAGTTTAATAAAATAAATACCACAAAAAATATTTTTTTTTCAGTAAAAACATGCAATTTAACATTTTATTAATTTCTATAGTATACTTGATAAAATTGTAAATATAAATTAACTAGTTGAGTATTTATGGGAAAAGTAGCATAACAATTAAAAATAGATTTTGTTTGTTCCTTGGAAACTACATCTTTAAGTAGTTGTACTTCGATTTTCACACAACTTTATGAAAAAAGTTTTTAACAGAAATAAAAATTAAGAACTTACATCGCCGTATTTCCCGCAGTGAAAATTGTGTTTTTAACTATTGAAATTTCGAAAAATATAACATATACAACAAAGGTAATATATTGATGTTGTGTTTATTCACAGTTACTGTTTAAATTTTACTCAAATAAAATAATAATTTTGAAAAGCGTCTATAAGACACGCATTTGTAGCTATCCTAACTCCACATTTAACAATTATTTTCATACACTTAATTATAAATATTGAACAACTTTTATTATCAAGTAAATTTTTGTTATAAGAATATTTATATCTACAGATATATTTAAAATAAGTAAGTATTTTGGTAGATCTATGCATCTAAAATTTTAGACAGCTTTTTGCAGCTGTTTGTTTGTTTTACTTCGGTGTCTTTGAAAATACCCAGGTGCCATTCCTATTATTTGCTAACACCTACATTATCCAGCTATTAAATATTTAAAATTATATGTCTGTAAAAGACATTGTTTCAAGAAAACGTCAATCTTAAGCCAGTGTTATATCTTTATAATTAAGAACAATGTACGCCACATATGTATTTTGGAAAGGTGGTAACAAAACAAAGATATATGTTTTCAATATTTGATCTAATCTAATTGGCTTGTTTACACTTTAATTTCTCATATTTCTCTTCAATAATCCATACATAGTCTTTATATTTTACATTTTGGACATGTTAATATCTTTTATGAATTTTCTATGACCTACGATAAGTTTTCTGAAAAAAGTTGTAGAAGTCCATTTCAGATGCCCAAATTGTCCTTCTACAAGATGGTAAATGTTCAATTTAGTTATATCTTTATTTTAAAAAAACAGCATAATTGAGAACCGATTTTACTCCACTAATAGAGTTGTGATACCTTTATTTCAGTGTATCTTTCGTTTTGTCTCCATCCCAAATGAATTAGCCTCTAGGCAGCACATATTTGTCACAACACGTCAACATAGTCTTGCTCTGCGCAGCGATATATCTGGTTTTAACAAAACTTGATCACGTGTTTCACCGTTAGCCTTAATGTGTGATCGTTATGGTGACACTGCTAATAACCAGTAGTGTATACTGTGTATGTAAATAGTGCAATGTAGTATGTGTGTTAAAGGTGTGATATCTGCGGAGTACGCATCACGTAGGTGTAAATGGCTGGTAGTAGGCCATCGCCGAGGAGGGCATTCTTTGGGTGGGTATAATGTTTTTAAAGTAAACTAAGATACAGTTAACGTCAACTTATTTTTGGTTCTTCGAAACCTTCTCATGTGGCACGCCTATGGAATCTTGTCTTGAGTTTGTTTGAAAGTTTTCATTAAAAATTTATTGAACTGAATTGGCAAAAAGGGCTTACCAACTTACATTCTTATATGGAACTTAATCGTTGGTAAACGTTAAATTGATTCAAATCAATTTAAGCTGTTAAACTATCAATAAACAGCTACCATATAAGCATATCATGGGAAACGAATAAATTAGTAATTTTTATTAAGCACGTAGGCGAGTTGTAGTTTTATTGGTAGCTGATTAAGTAATTTATGAGGAAGCAGGCGCAGACACGAGCAAAGCGGCTATAAAATGTTAAGCGTAAGTAATTTTAATTACGGATTATCTTGGTACATATAAGCAAGAGCTGAAATAAATTTATCTTAAATCGATTTTGATATTTTATCAATAGTCATTTCACAGTAAGAGGTGGTAAACATTAGAGGTAAATTGCATTTTTAACTTAGAATATAATAATACATACATATTGGGAAACATGAGCAGAGCAAGTAGAATTTATACTTAAATGTTTCGCACTTAAATCTTTTATTCAAAGTCTTAACTACTTTTAATCTAAAAAATAAATCGAGTTCCTGAAAAACAGGACATCCTGTGTAAATATGATTAGTGTCATGGGATAGCAGTTACAGTATAAAACCATTGAAATGCAAATACTTTTTTAAATAAATAAATGTATCGGAGCAATTAGTGAAAATATTAATATATTTCCGATATCTTCAGAGACAGAAGCTATACGAGGTGTGGAAATTAAGTTCCGGGAATTTAGTTAGAACTCGGAAACTGGCAACACTGTATCTTTCGTAAACCTTTTTGTAGAGAGGGGAGACCTTCCTTTTAGTTTCAGTCCAAAATTGAAGTCGATAGCACGTTTGGTTTGTTTTCTGTATATTTCTTGGAAGTAACTTCTTTAGTGACGTCGTGAAAATGAGTGACTCAAATTACAAGCAACGTGTTGTGATTCAATTTTTAGTGAAATCTGACGAAAAACCCTCGGAAATCCTTCGAATATTGCAGGTGGTGTATGGAGACGATTGTATGTCGAAAACACGCGTGTTTGAAGAAGCAAAACGGTTCAAGGAGGGGCGTGAATCGTTAAAAGACGATCCACGTGAAGGACCTCCCATCACCTCTCGTACTGACGCGAATGTTGATCGTTTGCGTGCACTGATCACTTCTGACCGGCGCTTAAACATCCGTGCGTTGTCTGACGAGTTAAACGTCAACAAAGAAATCATTCGCAAGATGTTACACCTGAATATTTGAGTATGACCCCGAGACCCGTAAACAAAGTCAGCAGTGAGTGGAAACGGCTGGAAAGCGGCCAACGAAAGCGAGAATGTCCATGTCACGACTGAAGGCAATGTTGATCATTTTTTTCGATATCCACGGCATCATTCATCGTGAATATGTTCCTGCCGGCCAGACAGTGACTTGACAGTTCTATGTTGGCGTCTTGGAACGACTGCGGCAAAAAGGCATTCCAACGTTGCGATTTTTTTTTATTAGGTACCTAAGATGAAGTCGCACCTCAAGGGAACTCACCATTGCGGCGTACAGGATGTCAAAGAAGCTGTAACCATGGTGCTGAACGGGCTAACTGCGGAGGATTACCAAGGGTGCTTCCAATCGTGGGAGCAACGTTGGAATCATTATGTAGAGTTAGAGGGAGACCATTGTGAAGGTCGATAATAAAATTTTGGCGAAATTAAATTTGCTTGTTTTTCCGATAGTCAAACCTAACATTTTTGCGTAATTACCCTGTACAAAAGCAAATTAAAAACAATACTTTTATACAACACATTGTGCAAAATTTAAAATTATTTACAGTCTATTAATATGAACTATTTTATAATCAGTCAGTGTTAAACAATTTCATGCATAAGAATTCCAGGGCTTCCTTTGATCTGCAGCTGTTCTTATAATGCACTTTTAAATGTACAGGTTCATTTTATAATAAACATTCACATCTTCACAACTCTTTAATCCATTATAGATATCAGTACTTGTCAGCGTCAAGTTGATTATTGTTTGTTTTACGCTAAGTCGCCAGCTATTTCAAGTTGGAATCAAGCCAAAAAGCTGTCCACTGAAGAATATGATTTTTTTCTTTCCATCGTAAAATATAGATTGTTTACATCCAATAAAAAGAAAATAAATGATGCGCAATCCATTCAAAGCGTTTGTTTATACGAAATATTTAAAACATAAGACCGTAGAGATTTAAAAAATTTTGATTTTTCTGAATGGTTTTCTATATCCATCCTATATTCCAGAACTGCTGACTTCTCTTATAGTTCGTTTGCCCAATGTTTGCCTTTACCGCATATATCGCTATATTCCTCTTGAAGTCCGTCTTGGGAAAGACAGTCCATATCTTCTTTGAACTGTTGTAAACAGGATTAGCTTTGTGTTTTTACTTGCATATTTACTTCTCTCAGTGAAAGTAAAACATTGTTACATCTGTTGAGTTGAGTTTGGAGTTCGCATAGGTCGTATGACGTAGCATTCGGTTTTAAAAATTTCTGCTCACATTTGTGAGCTTGATGCAAACGACATTTTTTACAGCTTATTATGCCTAGATTACGTAGATTTCGGCAGATTTACCAGCTTAGTGACTTTGAGAGGAGACGGATTGTTACCAGACGTGGATTCAGGAAGGATGTGGTCACAGAGCGAGGGACAATGGCCGTCGTAGAGGGACCACAGAACGTAAAGATAATCGATTGCGACTTTTAGTTCTCAGAGACCGCTTTAGCAGCAGCCGAACTATTTCAAATCAGTGGTTTGAAGAACATGGGAGGGATGGTCTTGTCTCATTGTTCATATTGTATGTTGCCAGACAAACAGTAGTTTGTATGGATCAACCGTTTACCCTGACCACCAAGATCGCCGGATCTGTCACCTATTAAACATGTCTGGGACATGATTGGCCGCACACTACTGCATCTTCAACACCCCCACAGACTCCTATGGCTTGGAATGAGATACCCCAAAGACTTATCGACAACCTTTATTAGATCCAAGTCCAGGCATATCAATGCGTATATTAGCAAGCGTGCGCTCTCAATACACTATTGAACCAACAACCTGAAGGAGGCTTTCTGATTTTGCTGAAAATGTAACCACTATTTAATAAGTAAATGGTCCTGAACCCGTGTACCAAAAATGATTAAAATCTAATGAACTTAAGTAGGGTTTTTCTTTTCCACGTAGTATAAATTGTTGCTAAATATTCATATCTTTCTTGTTCAATGTTTCTGTTAGTATTCGTATATTCAATTCTGTGAAAGATAATGAAGATGATGTTTCTTTCCAATATTCGGCGCAGTATGGTGTAGATGGTCTCTTGTTTTTGAACAGGATGATGATGAGGCTCAGAATGTCTGATTATAGGTAGGCTTTCTGTAAACACTGTATCCTAAATTGCTGTCTGATTTTCTCGGGAAGTATTCCATTAATATCGCAAAGAAATCCATTGGTATTATGAAGTGCCCTTCATCCAGAAAATAGTTGGACCAGTGGTATGGAAAAGATCTATATGTTTGTTCAGTAAAAATACCATTTTGAACGGAAACATTAAACTAATAAATTTAATGCCTTACATTACATTAAATTACATTAAAACGAACAATTTTTCCAACCGAGGTTTTATACTAGTCGGCGAGTCAAGGTTGGTTAGTTCAGTTCAGGTACGCCTCGATTCACTTATTTGTTCTTAAGAAAAAGCGTAGTATTTTCTCAATTCTGTTACATTGGAGATGTATGGTAAAGTGGTGGTTATAGTGACTTCCTCCTCGAGTATTGCTGTTTGCTCACTCCAAGGTATAATCTATATCGATATCCTTCTTAGAATATTCATTTGCTCAGATCGGAGCGAATTTATTTCTTCCTGTCGATGATCCTCATCAGCCAACGTTAATGCACGGTGAACTAGAGTCTTCATGACCCAGCACTTAGGAACCTAACAAGGTAATCGAAGCGCTGCTTTTTTAAAGTTCTCCATAAATAAATTCGTCACTACAGAACTTAGTAGACTACCCATCGCTACACCATCCTTTTGTTCGTAGAATTTTCTATTCCAGACAAAGTATGTGGAAGTTAAGCATAGTTCAGGGATGAAGTGGTCGTCCAACAGTTGTAGGCTGTCCTGGATCGGAGCGTTGGTGAAAAGCGACTCCACTAAGATGTTGCCCAGGATGTCCTGCGGGTCGGCTGTCATTGAGCTAATGATGTGCAAGAAATGTGTCTAGTTTCTTACATCTTATATAGGTGGGGCTTCCAATGGTGTTGACAGTTGATCGAAAAGGTGTATTGTCCTCGTGAATCTTCGGTAAACCATACAGTCTTGGAGATACCTCCAGACGCTTTCAGAGGGTGTAAGTTTTTAATTAATTTTTCGTCTCGTTTATAAATAGTTTCAGTTCCTAGCTCCATTAGGAAGCGTTCCAGAGGGTACCTTTATATAAATTGTATTTCTTATTTTCATTGCGGGCTAATTACGGGATACTCTGTATAATGCAAATGACTGTGGTTCTATAATGTTTTTTTAAATATAATTTTACATTTCTTTATAATAAAGTACACAAATATTGTTTTTAAAAACCGGTACAATTTTCTTTTGTTTGTTTTAGTTCTGCTTGTAATTTTTCTTGCATACTTTATCTACCATTGTATTTTATATTGTCGAAATATGACATTTTATTGGGACCGTTTCTAGTGGGATTGAATTTATTTTCGTATACTAGTCGTGTTGCTCTAAAATATAGCCTGTTACACCTCTTAAATATTTCTAAAACACGGCGCGTGGGTATTGAACTATTTGTTTAAGACATCGGACCAAGCCCAGCTGATACAATCAGTTCCTGAAATGTAATCAAAAGTAAATTTAAATACAATTAAACGTCTTAAGTTTGTTGTTAACATTTTGTAAGTACATGGTATGCTCGTATTCATAAATATTATATTCAAGAATAATATGTTAATATTGTAGATTATTGTAATTCAACTTTTTTCTAAATATATTAATCGGAGCATATTTAGGTTATATAATATAATGTAAGTATACAGGTATCAAACTCGATAGTATGGGCCTACAAACAATTTATATAAAATTTTGGGACACATGACAGAAAAAACTAATGATATCATCAATTATATTCTTTCAGAACCATACACAATTTTTTTTCCTGTAAAAAAAATATTTTTTCTACAAAACTGTTAAAAGTGGGCTTTTTAATTGTCATTTTTTATGTTAAAAATGTAATTTTTTGACACGCGTGTTAAAAGTAAGTTACTTTTAACACTAGTGTTAAAAGTAATTCAAAGTTTATTTAAATTTTGTTTTGAAAATGAATAAAACTTTTTAACAAACACATGAACAACTTTTTATTTTAAATAAGTACAAACCAACATTTTAACTATTTATTACTATTAACATTTATAGTAAAATTAGAACAATTTGAAATTGTAATTCCCTGCGGAGTCATGATACTTAAGTTGGTTTTACTGTCAACATGTGTGACACATCTATTTTCTGTAGAAATACTACTGGTAGTACTGGTGGTCTTGCTAGTAGTTGCAGCAGTAGGAAGTATTTGGCACGCAATTTCCTTCTTCTGTTCCAGTGAATTTTCAATGTAGCCTTCAGCTACCGTCGAAGATTTCCATCCTCCATGTCTCTTGATGGTAGTAAGATTTGCACCAGAATCTGCTAACAATGTCGCCGATGAACGACGAAAACAGTGTCCGGTGTAGAGTTGAGGATTTGGTAGATTCAAGAACTCTGCAATGTCGGCAGGCATTTTACCAAACATGTTAATTCCGACTGGATTCTTCACACATTTATTCTTCATATATTTAAGAAAAAGTCGTCTATGGTCAGCGTTGGGTGGCCGCAGTGCCATATACTTTCTAAAAAAGTTTAAATAGAATTCACCAACAACACTGAAAGTCCGAGGCACTTTCGTTTTAGTATCTGGTATGGTCACAACAACCGAAGTGCCCAAATATTCGATATTGTCGATGATCATCTGACACAATTCCTCCCGGCGACACGCCCCGAAGACACCCACTATTGCTGCGACATTCATCATCAGATACTTTTCGTCTTCTGCTTCTGTGAGAAATTTGTCGATATGCGTCTTCGTCAAAACTTTTGACTTTTTTGCTTGATATCCTTCACCCTTCCGTTTTAAAAAAGCAATAAGTTTATAATATTTGCTTATATCTTAATCTTGCTTTATTTTTAACATAGTTTTGATCATGGGATAATTTGACCACAGCGTTGACGATTTCCATATCTTTGCTTTTTCCTCAAAATATGCCAGTAAAACACTTTCGTTACATTTCCCAGGGACCTTTTTAATGTTGCACCATTTCGAAAAGCGTCTATAAGCGATTTCGTACTGTTCCTTTGATTTCGCCGGCAATAATTCCAATGTTGCTCGACTGGCGGCTTCTTCGATTTCAGCAGGGATGGATTCGTTACACTCATTATCGAGATTAGTCATTATACGTATAATATTACTAGAAAATGCTGTCAATATTTTTGCGTTTTTTCCGTAACTAACAACAGCACTGGTTGCTACGAAAATTTTGGTTCATAAACATTGCGATCTGTGTGGTATTTTTTGATTTCTTATTTTTATTGAGTTTAAAGTTCTTCCGATTGTTTTGTAGAAAAAATAGTGTATGATATACGTGTTAACAGTGATTTTATTTTGTTCATGATGTCATCTTCACTCACAAAATAAAATCTTACTTTTAACACGTATATCATAAATAGCTATTTTTCTAATAAACTTTTATTAGGGAATTTTTTCTGTATTACTTCCCGTTTAAAAGTTATAAGGAATATCGTCCTAAAGAGTTTCAAAATAATTGAATGTTCGACGTATAACTTTTGTACTTAGAAAATGTTTCCTCATTCAGAAAAAGTTGATATGTCACTAATTTACGGCGAGACACAAAAAAATTTACGAAGAGGTGTAGAGTTATATCAAGAAAGGTATCCAAAGCGTCTCATTCCTATTCATAGAATCTTTACAAGATTGGAGACGACCTTGCGACGAAATGAGGATGCATTTTCTATTCGGAAGAATCAAATAATTGACCGGAGGGTAACAAAACATGTTAATACAGCTAGACTGTTACAGTACTCCGAACAGAATCCATGAAATTCTATACGGCAGGCTAGCCGGGAATTTAATTTGAATAAATCAACCTTTCAACGAATTTTAACGAAGGGTATCATAGGTACAAAACTCACAATTTGGAGTGCTTGCCTGAGCGTCACATTGAAAATAGACTTAATTTTATAGCTCAAATAGTAGGAAATGTAGAAACTGTTGATCAGAACCTTTTTCGGCATGTTCTTTCGACGAACCAAAGTCGTTTTGTCAGTAATAGTTTGCAAGCGCAATGAACACTACTGGTCCATTGAAAATCTCCACATTATAAACCCAGTCCAAAACCAAGGTCATTTTGAAGTAAATGTGTGATGCAGTACCATCGGTAGCATTTAATTGAGCCTTATTTTTATGAACATACATTGAACAGCGTGAATTACCTAAATTTCCTACAAGAACAACTTCCTGCACTTCTGGAGAATGTGCCTTTGCAGCTAAGGAAAAACCTATGGTTTCAGCACGACGGAGTTTCACCCCGGAAGGCCAGGCTTGTGCAACAATATTTAGATAACACTTTCCCAGAAAAATGGATTGGGATTGACGGACCTATGCGGTAGCCCGGAAAGTCACCAGATCTAACACCTCTAGTTTTTTATGGGGGTTTTAAAAAATAAGGTTTACAAAACACATTTGCGATATATTAATCATTTAAAAAAAATCACAAATGCTTGTAATTAGTTAAACGGTGAAATATTAATAAACGCAGCCCATAAATAAGTCAGGCCCATAATAAGGTGTCTTGAAATGAGAAGCATTCATATAATAGATTGTAATATGTATATAGTATGAGGGAGTTTGCTCCATTTTTTAAATTTATAATTATCTTTTATTTTATCTGTAGGTATTAAAGAATTATCAAGTTTAATCTTTTTCTTTATTCTTAATGACATTTGTGCACGTTAACAGGAAAAATATTTGGGTATGTTTCTGGAGAAAATATAATTGATGACGTCATTAGTCGTTTCTGTCAAATAGTATTTAATTTGCTTTATGCAATATATATTTTCTATTTTTTACTGTATTAGAAAGGTATTTTAAGCTAATATAAATCAAATATCCTACAATTCCTATCATTGAAGTCATATGTATGTTCTCTGATACCAGACATCTAGGTATGCTAATGAACAATTCCACAGACAAAGCTCTATTCAATAATTATCTAAAGAAATTAATCTAATTTACTAACCTGCTTTAATGAAACACTCTATAAATATCTAACTTCACTTTTTGGCAGTGGGAACAGGACAATTCAACCACAATAGATGAGATTTGACCTATTTCTGCATTTTTAGGATTGCTTCTTCAGGTGGCCTCCTTTAAATTGAATCAAATATGTGAAGTTAGATATTTATAGAGTGTTTGTTTTATTAAAGCAGGTTAGTAAATTAGATTAATTTCTAATAATAAGGAATATATGGGTAGATATTGTGGGTGTAATTCAACGCAGGTTGGGGCTTTTGTCCACTGAGTAGTTAGTTTCACACAATATTATTAATACCTAAAAATATATAACAAATATATTTTCTACTAGGCGTCAGTAAAAGTATAATTTTTAATGCATGCTATCAGTATGTAAAATATTATTTGAAGGCACTGGTGTTGAAAGTAATTTACGTTTAGCACTGGTACAAAATATTTTCCATAAAACGTATGCGTGTTGTCCATTTTGGACCCCACTGAGAAATTTTGCTGCGGGCGCCCATGAATGTTTGCAATTATTATAGCATGAAATTGCCATAAAAACTTCTACTAACAATTGAATGAGATATTTAAGTTGTTATTCACATGTTCCGAGGATATGAAATTAGATTTTATTTGATGAGTATTGAATTTTATATTAATAGCTATTTTACAGTGTCATAAATAATTACTCGTTGTTTTTCGAATATTAAATTTGCAGATGTTTTGCGTCAATGCAGAAGCTTTAATAGAATTAGTGGTTATATAAGCTAGTAAAGTCATTGACAGACTTTTAGGTAGTGTACCTACCTAGCCAAAAATTTTCTTATTTGGAGTTATTAGGTATAGGATACTTACAATTTGAAAGACATTGCAATTTCCAAAATATTGTTCTATGTGGTTTACATCTTACCTAGCAACAAAATTATTTATTTAATTTTAGATATACTGCGCTTATAACGAGTATATAACGCGAATTTTGGTTTTAGCAACTTATACAGGGTATCCCGAACATACGTATATGTACAACACTTGATCACAGACTTCAAGGTCAAAATAGATCGACTAAAGCCAACTTAGTTATATACTGATAACAGTTATTTGTAATATTATACGGTGGATAGTTGCTTATTTATTGCCTAGGTGAAATAACACACCAGAATGTAATGTTACAACTGTAATGGAAAATTACTATGTGTAAGTGTAAAATACTGTTTCTAGTTCTATGTAAAATTCATATGTAATTTTTTATTTCTTTTGTATTATTTATTACCCTGGATTTTACTAACTCTGCTATATAATTTATATATGTACAATAGGTTACAATGAATGTATGTAATAAAAAACTGTGAAGTATATATCATGTTTACTGGCCCTAGATGTGGTGTTGTCAGTGGATAAAAAGAATAATTTATGACATTAATTACAGATGCGAATAGCAGCATTAGTATTTGATTAAATAAAACAGACTGCAGTGCATAAAATCGTGTTTGGCCTGCTCACCTATTGCGAGGTGTATTGTTTAGAGTTGTTCACGAGCTTCGTTGATGTTCATAGGCGTAGGTTAGGTCCTGAATTATTAAAATTATATTTATATACTGGCTTTACAGTAGGAATCATAAACCCAATTGATTAAAATCTGTTTAATTAGGAATATCAAAAATCGTGACTCTTTAAGATTGAGATTTTTGAAATTAGAGGATTTTTGATCAAGATTAATAATGTAATACTTTAAAAGACAACAAGTAAAAAAACAGAAGTGTAAAGTTTTGCATTCAGTACCAAATGAGTAAGTATCAAATTTATTTGTTTAATACTTCATTCACACGTTTGAGAAGAAGTGTAAGATAGATTGGGGTAGAGAAGGGTTTAATATAATGGTCAGCTGATACCATAACGAAATAATGGTAATTTGTTTGCATATTACGTGGGCGGTCTAACATATGTGTAACTATAGTAAGATAGAATTACCTAAAATTAATATCCTTTATCGACCGTAGTCGGGGCAGGTCAGGACTCGAGCATTTTGGATGGAGAGATGAGATGATTCGTTATTTATAGGCGGCCATTAAATAAGTCTGTAAATGATTTTAAACATACCTAAGCGTCTTCTAGTTATAAAATGTTTATAAATGACTACTAAATATACTACTGTACGTAACCTTTAATTGTGAACATGACTGTGCCCGTTTAACTCTGAGCATACACAGGGTGTGATATATCTACTGCACAATCAATAAGCCATTTAGATTATTCAATATATTATACATGTTGAATATTTAACCAAGTCTAGCATTATCGTACTGTTCTTGGCACCCATCGGGAGTGCCAACACCAGGACTGCAATGGGCGTTAGGGGCAAACATGCAAAACACCCTCCCAGTGTGCTCAAACACACGGTTTTGTGGCTTCGACTAGCAGGAGTCCCGGGGCTAATCTAACACCATATACCGTCGACATAGGGCAAACTCACGATGTACCACCTCACGGACTAACTCACCAGGTGTAAACAGATGCAAAGGGCAAACTCACGATGCATGCCACCTAAATACTATTGACATAACATAGCCGGAGGGGCGCTGCGGTTACAAAGGATAAGCTTACGATGTACCACCTCACGGGCTAATCCGACACTAAATACCGTGGACATAACATATTCGGACGGGCGCTGCGGGTACAAAGAGCAAACTCACGATATAACAAGTACAGATGTGTCATAAACACTGTTTCTACACACACAAACACAAGTGAAATGAATTGCTGAGAGTTTACCTAAATAGTTCTGGTCGGTACCAGATGGCCACTTGAGTTAAATAATATCACAGGCCTAGCTTGGGGTAAATATGCATCATTTCTTATTTTAACACGTAAAATCGAAAATGAGGCCTTATACGGAGCGAAAAAAAATAATAGTTTACACAAGTATTCTAAGCATGAACATACAAATTCTTATTACATATTTTTTGTAGAACATTCCGGTTTTTGACAAAAGAAACTTCACACTCAAATTCTTTGATGCAGTAGGTATCACTTTTCTTTCTGCAGAATCTGTACACAAGCACAAGAGTGCAATGTCCACTTAGTACTCCTGCTGTTTTATAATAATCTGTAATTTTGATTCTTCCGATAGTATCGATCATCCTTCTTGGTTTACCTATATCTAGGAGCTTTGTGTCACCATTTTGGGTCTTATCCAAAGAGAAGTTGGATGTCTTTAGAGTCAATACGTTTACGAAAACGCCATTGAGGAAAGTATAGCTCAAAAATAATTTTTTGGTTTGAGAGAGAGGGAGCTAATTTGGCATGAATTCATCGAAGTGACGATTGGAATTAATGAAATTTCCAAATGGACTAAATGTTCAGCACAACGCATTGGTATAGATATCAAACATGTCAAAATTACAAATCTTTCAAATCGAGCCGCAGCAGTTAGGAAATTAAGTAAAATCGGAATTGAAGAACAAGCTGTAATCAAAATAACAGGACACAGTAATTCATCATCTATAAAATTTACAAGTTGACAAAGTGTATCATTCGAGCATTATTCAATCGTTCAATTATTCGTTTGGAAAAAGAACAAACTTCAACATCTACTACAGAAACGATTAGCTGTGCACCTGTAGCGACATTAGTATTCCTCGTATGAATTTCAATAACTGCGTGTTTAATAATTATATCAATTTATTATTCATTAAATTGTCTTGTCTAATTACACTCGATGTTTGTATTGATACCGGGTAAATTTGTGTTGTTTAAATTCTAAACTGTTTTCTTTAGCAATTTAACTCAAAAAATTGTCAACCTAAAAACGTCTAATTCACGTCTAATTGCTAAGCCCGGTAAAATCTTGTGCAATTAGTCACTTACTCAGAAAATTAATCACTTACTCTTTGAATTTCTCGAATATATTTACAAAATTATGTCTCTACGCCCATGGCTACAGTTGACAGTGGTTTGTTTGGAGATGTGCGATACGAGGCTACTTGATTCTGCACCGTGCTGGGACGTCCACGAGCTCGATTTATGGACCAGTCGCCTGCTGCGCCTTCCATAGTGAATCGTGCTGTGGTGGTACCGTCCTGGTGCTCGTGCATGTGGTACCGCGACCCTTCTAAGATTTGCGTTTTAGATCTCTTGTTGTCTGGGATTTACTATTAATCTCAGCCTCTTCGCTTTCTGTCTCTCTCTCTCTCTCTCTCGTTCTCTCAGTAGTTTGCAGAAGTACTAAAAACTAAAGAGTCTCTATGTCTTCCTAATTTTTATGACGTTTTTTTTCGAAGCACGTTAACTGATTTTGATTTTTTCCCATCTTTCGGTTATATAATAATTAATTTTTCTTCAGCCCCCTAACCCCCAGCTACCCCTACTTTTTTTAAATGGAAAGATTAGGCATGAGGGGGCTCGTTGAAAAGCTTACAGAAAACTGAATCCAGCAATACCAAATAAACACCTTTTATATTTTCAATAACAAGTTTTTTTTTTTTCATTTAGATATTGAAACAACTAGATAATTTACAGAAATAAACTCAATGCCGCAAATGCTGAAAATATCCTCCATTCACTATTTGGCATTCTCCAAGACGGTAGTAAAAGCTGTCCACAGCATTCCGAATGACTTCAGCTGGTAAATTATGCATCTCCGCCCTAATCGTGTTGTTTAAATTTTTAATATTATCCGGTCTGTCCTGGTAGACTCTTTCTTTTAGCCTCCAAAGAAAATAATTCAGAGGCGTTAAATCGGGGGATCTTAGCGGCCATTCAACTGTACCCCGTCTATCAATCCAACTATTTGGAAACATTTCATCTAACTACCTTCGAACATCAATACCATGTTAGGAAATCCAGGTAGCGTGCGTGTAAGATTTTCTACAAAAAGGGCCAAAGATTATGTTGTTGATAATACCCGGCCATAAATTAACTTTCTGTGGGTGCTGTGTATGCGATTCGCATGTCCAGTGTGGATTTTCCTGGGACGAAAAGCGATAGTTGTGCCTATTAACCACTCCATTTAAATAAAACATAGCTTCATCCAAAAAAGTACGTCTCGTTGAAAGCCATTATTGTCACACCGTCTCATCGTTTCCTCACAAAATTGTAATAATCCCCTTCCAAAACCTCTTGGACAATACATACCTTATAGGGGTGCTATTTCTCTTGTTTCAAAAACATTCGAATTGCAGTTCGAGAAGCCTCGTGATTGCGGGCCAATGAAACAGTTGAAGTATGAGGATTTTCCAGATTTCAAGTTCTAATGGAATGTCTAATTTCTTTTCTTCGTTCCAAGAACGCGCCCGTCCGGTTTTGATCTGTACTGTACCGTGTTCCTCAAAGAACCCCGCAATAATCTTATGGAAATTGGGTTTCTGTCAAATTGTCTGAATTTTTGATATATTGTAGATTTTGTCATCCTGAACAAAAGTCTCCATGGGCGCAAAGTGCCATAATGAACATTTTGGCAGCTACGGAGCTGCCAAAGCTTCCCTGACCCGTTGCAAAACTATTCATTTTCAATACTATTTACAGATGTCAAAAGCATATTTTAATTATTCTAATATATAGGGTAATGTTTTTGAGGTCAATGAATACAACCCTCATGTCAGATTGGACAAATTGACCGTTGACAGCTGTCGGTACACTGTTAACGAAGAATAGAAAAGTAAATATTCTCTTTTCACATTGAGAGTTTGGGCTTTTGAGGGAGCTGAATTAAATTCTCATGCCAGACTGGCAAAATTGACAGTTGACAGCTGTCAATTGACTGTCAACGAGGAATATAAAAGTAAATATTTTCTGTTGACATTGAGAATTTGGGTTCTTGAGGTCGCTGAATTCAATTCTCATGCCAGATTGGAAAAATTGACAGTTGACAGCTGTCAATTTACTGTCAAAGTAGAATAAATATTAAAGAAATTATTTTTGACCTTAGAATGATTTGCTCCCTCAAAAGCCCAAACTCCTAATGTCAACAGAGAATATTTACTTTTCTATTCTTCATCGACAGTGAATTGACAGCTGTCAACGGTCAATTTATCCAATCTGATATGAGAATTGAATTCAGCGACCTCAAAAACCCAAACTCTCAATGTGAAAAGAGGATATTTACTTTTATATTCCTCGTTGACAGTCAATTGACAGCTGTCAACTGTCAATTTTGCCAATCTGGCATGAGAATTGAATTCAGCTCCCTCAAAACCCAAACTCTCAATGTGAAAAGAGAATATTTACTTTTCTATTCTTCGTTGACAGTGTATTGACAGCTGTCAACTGTCAATTTGTCCAATCTGACATGAGAGTTGAATCCAGTGACCTCAAAAACATTACCCTATATATTAGAATAATTAAAATATGCTTTTGACATCTGTAAATAGTATTGAAAATGAATAGTTTTGCAACGGATCAGGGGAGCTTTGACAGCTCCGTAGCTGCCAAAATGTTTATTTTGGCACTTTGTGCCCATGGAGACTTTTGTTCAGGATGACAAAATCTACAACATATCAATTCAGACAATTTGACAGAAACCCAATTTCCATAAGATTATTGCGGGGTCCTTTGTGAAATATTTTACTAACTGTCCCTTGCGTGATGTGGTTTTCGGGATATTTCGCATTAAACAAATCGCGCACTTCAGCCTGACTTCTTATTTTGTCTCCACATATCCAACAATACCATTGCCCTTCAGTAAATAGCTTTTTGACACAGTAGTAACGTTTCGAACTCCAATTTACAGTAAAGCGAAAAAATAACCAGAAGCCTGGCAAGTAAGGGTACCAAAAACGCAACAAAAAAAAAGACATCTTTTTTGCGTTAGCAGTGATAAGTACAGTTTCAAATTCTTTATTTTATTCTGTGCAAATTTATGGAAGATAACACTGAAGACAATTAAATTTTATTTCACTTGTTACGTAGGTGTTTTATACAACCCTAAAAACCTTGCTATTGAAAACATACTTCGTACTTCTTGCCATCCATGTATATTGATCTCGATATTGACCAATTTATTGTCAGTTTACTTAAACTAGAGAATTACTATACATTTTGTATATTGGATATAATAATTTCTTAATCAATTTATTTATTTACTTTTATGCACTGACTGACTGGTCAAGTGTTCTTAAAAAGATAGTATTTGACATTAAAAATGCAGCGCCACATTTATCTCAAATATAGAAAAGGTGGACTAAATGAGTTTTGCATGTCTGCTTCTCATATGCAAATCATATGTGAATTGATTACAGTACGCCACTGTGTTACATTCTGCAGTCCAGTATTCAGTTCTTTCACAAACCCACCTCGATCTGATTAATCGGTGACGATAACTCAGTTAGATTTTCCCTATGGATATTCTGTATAGCAAATGTAATTGCTACTATTTTCAGAAGCAATAAACCAATGAAAAAAATGCGTTATTGATCGGACAGGTTCTAAAATCTAGTCGTTTATTTATTCACAGAATATTTGATTTAATAATTGTATGGATTTTGATAGTTGATTTTCAAGTTACAAAATTATTAGATTTGGTTTAACACAACGTATAGATATAATATCACGTTCAAAATTTATACAGCAATGTAATTGATTTCATATTTTTAATCACTGTCGAGATATGGAGTATTTGACTGAAGTCTTATTCCAAGTTATAAAAAATGTTTTTTCTACAAAACTGTTAAAAGTGGGCTTTTTAATGTCATTTTTTTGAGTTTAAAGTTCTTCTGATTGTTTTGTAGAAAAAATATTGTATGTTATACGTGTTAAAAGTGATTTTATTTTGTGAGTGAAGATGATCGCTACGCTCGTTTTTTAACTTCACGAACTTACTCTTACTTTTAACACGTATATCATAAATAGCTATTTTCTACAAAACTGTTAAAAGTGGGCTTTTTAATTGTCATTTTTGATGTTAAAAATGTCATTTTTTGACACGCGTGTTAAAATTAAGTTACATTTAACACTAGTGTTAAAAGTAAATCAAAGTTTATTTAAATTTTGTTTTGAAAATTAATAAAACGTTTTAACAAACACATGAACAACTTTTTATTTTAAATAAGTACAAACCAACATTTTAACTAGTTATTACTATTAACATTTATAGTAAAATTAGAACAATTTGAAATTGTAATTCCCTGCGGAGCCATCATACTTAAGTTGGTTTTACTGTCAACATGTGTGACACATCTATTTTCTGTAGACTACTGGTAGTACTGGT
This sequence comes from Monochamus alternatus, assembly GCA_037114965.1. NCBI lineage: Eukaryota > Metazoa > Arthropoda > Insecta > Coleoptera > Cerambycidae > Monochamus > Monochamus alternatus. Next base: position 36,167,847 of record CM073433.1, read on the forward strand.
GGTCTTGCTAGTAGTTGCAGCAGTAGGAAGTATTTGGCACACAATTTCCTTCTTCTGTTCCAGTGAATTTTCAATGTAGCCTTCAGCTACCGTCAAAGATTTCCATCCTCCATGTCTCTTGATGGTAGTAAGATTTGCACCAGAATCTACTAACAATGTCGCCGATGAACGACGAAAACAGTGTCCGGTGTAGAGTTGAGGATTTGGTAGATTCAAGAACTCTGCAATGTCGGCAGGCATTTTACCAAACATGTTAATTCTGACTGGATTCTTCACACATTTATTCTTCATATATTTAAGAAAAAGTCGGAGTGCCATATACTTTCTAAAAAAGTTTAAATAGAATTCACCAACAACACTGAAATTCCGATGCACTTCCGTTTTAGTATCTGGTATGGCCACAACAACCGAAGTGCCCAAATATTCGATATTGTCGATGGTCATCTGACACAATTCCACCCGGCGACACGCCCCGAAGACACCCGCTATTGCTGCGACTTTCATCATCAGATACTTTTCGTCTTCTGCTTCTGTGAGAAATTTGTCGATATGCGTCTTCGTCAAAACTTTTGACTTTTTTGCTTGATATCCTTCACCCTTCCGTTTTAAAAAAGCAATAAGTTTATAATGTTTGCTTATATCTTGATCTTACTTTATTTTTAACATAGTTTTGATCATGGAATAATTTGACCACAGCGTTGACTATTTCCATATCTTGGCTTTTTCCTCAAAATATGCCAGTAAAACACTTTCGTTACATTTCCCAGGGACCTTTTTAATGTTGCACCATTCCGGAAAGCGTCTATAAGCGATTTCGTACTGTTCCTTTGATTTCGCCGGCAATAATTCCAATGTTGCTCGATTGGCGGCTTCTTCGATTTCAGCAGAGATGGATCGTTACGCTCATTATCGAGATTATTCATTATACTTATAATATTACTAGAAAATGCTGTCAATATTTTTGCTTTTTTTCCGTAAGTAACAACAGCACTGGTTGCTACGAAAATTGTGGTTCATAAACAATGCGATCTGTGTGGTATTTTTTGATTTCTTATTTTTATTAAGTTACAAATAACTTTTATCATCGAATATCTGCGCCACAACGTGTTTGCTCTCCAGGATTTGGACATTTTCCGAACTAAAATGCGTGTGATAAAGACGTATAAGCACGATTGTAGAAAATAGCTATTTATGATATACGTGTTAAAAGTGATTTTATTTTGTTCGTGAAGTTAAAAAACTCGCTACGCTCGTTTTTTAATCGTCTTCACTCACAAAATAAAATCTTACTTTTAACACGTATATCATAAATAGCTATTTTCTACAATCGTGCTTATACGTCTTTATCACACGCATTTTAGTTCGGAAAATGTCCAAATCCTGGAGAGCAAACACGTTGTGGCGCAGATATTCGATGATAAAAGTTATTTGTAAAGTTAAACAAAATTTGGATATTGGAAAATTTCATAAAATTACTAAAAAATGTCCGATGAAACTTAGCTGATGATTAAGTTGGTAACGATTTTTGAATTGTCTGGTGCCTGCAGATGAGAACTCCAAAAATCATTCCGTCAGATCCTTCGTGACATATCAAGAAACAAATAATGGATATATTTTTAATATATACAGAAAATATACAAGCTTACGTCCAAACGGAACTCCACATCATCGATTATTTATACAGTACAAACATGGAAAATGTTCTGTCCAACTTGAAGGTATCAATTCAGTAGGAAAAATACCCTCAGCCTATTTACCTTCAAAATCCGGAACTATACACGGGTTATAGTTTTACGTGGCCCTCGTTCACTTTTCTTGCCGATTGTGGAGAAGGAATCACAAATATTAAACGTTTAAGGGAGTGGAAATCAACTACTGTTGCTGAGGGGTATTGAGAAAACTATAAATCGGAAAAAAACATGTGCAATAAAATTCTTCATTTGAACACTCCATCGTCTTCAAACTAATTTGCAGCCATTAACGTCTTGCCCAGATGTACAAACAGTAATTAACAGCCTCGATTTGACGCCTGCTTCTGAAGAAACTTCTTCCCAATATTTGTTCCCCATATTAGAGAAATCTTTTTCCAGGAGTAGTTAACTTCAACCCACATACTGACTTCCTCAGTTAACTTACATAAACAATACGTTTACAATTAATATCACTAATAATAAGTACCTAATCTTATTCCAAAGTATTTGCATTCACTCTTGTTATGTTACTTTTAAATTAAACTTTCCATTTATTTTCATGAGTTTGTAGAAAGAATTGTATTCCTAACTCAGACGGAAAGTGTCTTTCCCGCACTTGACTGCTTGCCCAAACTCAGCTTTGTGTCGTTCGGGCTACGCCAGTCTCGTACGGGAAAGTGTTACTTTCCGCACTTGTTAGAAAAATAACTATTATTTTTAGGGTGTAAAAAATGTATATATACTCGTATTTTTAATTGATTAAATAGTTTTTATTTATAAGCGAAATATTTGATAACTTTTGTCATCATAAGTCATGATTATTTAATCGATCAAATTATTTTGTTACAGATATGTCTCGGGGTGACTCCTGGTCAGGCAGAGTTTGCTGCCAACTTCCCCATAGCGAGAGTTGCAGAAAAGCCTGTATAACTGCAACGTCAACTTTTGATCTCAACAAAGGTTGCAGGCAGAGTGACGAAATAGCATTTTTCAGCTGTCTGGATCGTCAAAAAGGTAAGTGCTAAAAGCTAAAAGTGAGCAAAACACAAGAAACGTCTGTTTAAGCTGGGGAAGATTGCTGCAATAATGCTCGAAACCAGGAGTGCAAAGATGCATGTACAGACATCTTTCGTAGCGAGCTTACTCCGACGAAATTTCAGCGACAAAACTTGAGAGAGTTTTGCGAAATGAGTAGTCCCAAAGTTACCGACTGTGTTAAGGAGATTGTGAAAGTCACTCCTGTGAAAAATATACATGAACGTAAGTTTAAATATATCTAAGCATCATTAATTATTAATATTGGCCATCCTCATTGTTGTTTTTAGATATACATTGCTGTGATAAGTCAAATAATATTAAGTGCAGGGAAGCCTGTAAAAAAGTGTTATCGACAAAAACCACTTTGCAAGACATTCACGATGGTTTATATCTAGGAGGCTGTGGTTCGCCTCTTCTGCAGGTATCAAATTTTTCTCTTTTTTTTTCCAGTACATTTTTTTGCCATCTGATACTGTTACTAGACAGGGTTTGTCAAACAAAAGGGTTAATAGGCCATATAACGCAATGCTTACTCGTCAAAAACTACATAGATCTATAGAAGTGACGTTACTTTAGCTAATTTTATTTGACTTTTCATAAATTCTCACTGCCAATAATAGACTTGGGTACCATTTGTTATGTAAATTATCGGCTACAAGATGAATTAAAATCACGACCTTTTAAACATGTATCGCCAGTACTGGAACAAATAAAAAGTAGTACTTATAAGGGTCTAGTGCCAAGATGGTAAATTTGTGGACAGGAGTTTTCAATTCTTGATCCACTCTATTATGTCCCACGAAATCTTATTTTTGAAAGACTGTCTATATTTGTAAATATATCACAGAACATTTTATATTTTTATCTTAACAGTTGTTCTTCATAAATTTATTCGACTCCATCTTTGGCATCTCCTGAAATCTTTTAGATCCCTCTAATTATCCCCAAATTCACACTTATATTAACCAAATGTGTCTCTTATTAATGATGATGAACTTTCTATACTATTATAAAGATCACGTATTACTTTAGGAATACTTCTGGCAGTGTTTCCTAAAACCAGACATAGGTCCAGTATCAACATCAGTAGAAATCTCCCGGATAGATAGAGTAGGAATGGATAGTGCCAAGTGGCATTGCTGCCAAAGAGCAAACTCTACGCAATGTGCAAGACTGTGTTCTAAAACATTTACAAAATTTTGGGCGACGTCTTGGGATGACTTCCATTACAAATGTCTAACACAAGTTTCAGAAGAAGGTTTGAGGACCTGTATCGATGAAGGTAGCAATCATAATTTAGAGTAATGTAGTTAGAATCAATGTTGGTATTGTAGTGGATGAACCATGTGAACTGGGTTGTGATGGATTAAGTTTCTGCACAAATTTCAACAATCGGCCGACTGAATTGTTTCGATCGTGTACCTCGCAGGCAGACGAAGCTGCAAGAAATGATGTAACTCTGTGGCAGAACCAAAATAATATCACCTTAGGTAAAAATCATGTTCATATTCTCCTAATCCTTTACATACGTTTCCTTAACATGGAATTTATGATAGTAGAAATTGGTTTTTAGGTCCAGGATTAACACTACCTTTAAAAAGCATATCAAAATGTTCCCCAAATGTTTGGAAGGCAGTGGCTTGTACATTACAGATAAAACCATGCTCTCGGCATTCCCACGCGAACCAAATTTGTCGTGATGTATGCTTAGACATTTTATCACAGTGTGTGGACTGGACAAGATTGTCCCCCATTTATTCGGCTGAATCTATATGTGAAAATTTATCACCAGAAGATCCAAATACTTCTTGCATTAAATTACAAAATTACCTTAATCCTTCTTCTTATACCTATCCCAGAATTACGGGACAAATATCTAGTCCTTGCAAAGGCAATCCATGTGAGGCTAACGAAATATGTTTGATCAATAAGAATTGTATTCATGGGACTAATTGTCAGCCATACATTTGCCAGCCTGGATGTAAATTAGGTAAGTTGTTCATATAAACTTTCTGAACAAAATGATATATGTAAAAACATCCTAATTTCTAAGATTCTAACAGCCGCTCAAATGAGGAAAAAATACATTTTCTTTCTTATAATCATAAATCTTCTAACAATTTTGATATAAACTTTACATTGAAAGAGAATGCAGCATTACAAAATATTTCTTATGCAATTAGGTGAAGTTTCCCAATACATGGTACCAGATGGAACATATGTTAGGATACCCATACCAAACAATCCAAAAGGTTGTCTAAAAATATGCAAATGCAATAAGAATAAGATTGAAGAGTGCCAGCCTTTGCCGTGTGTTACACTAACGTCATGCCTTCTGGGTAGCACTCAGCAGTTACATGGGTCTACTTTTCACATCGATTGCAACAAGTGCAGCTGCTATGCTGGCGAGCAGATATGTAGTAAGAAACAGTGTGAAAGCAGTTCTCTAATTGGAAGGAATACGGCTTACACTACATTGCCGTGCAATTGTCCGCCACATTATGTGCCAGTTTGTGGAAGGAATGGAATTACGTATCCTTCTGCTTGTCTTGCAAAGTGAGTACTAGTATTCTTCATACATATTCATGATTGATATTATCAAGCGCAAAATATTTTATGCGCGGGAATCGGCAAATTTTAATTTTATTATCGTGCAGAACGTTTTAGGGTGATGACACACATAGTGGTTTTGTGTCGTACTAAAAATATTTGCCTGATAACAGTATGCCAATGTTCCTTCGGTGTCTTTCGCTATTGTTCGAAGATAACAGTGGCAAATTTTGTTGTTTTAACTTTAAGCTCAGTTAAAACAACAAAATTCAGTGTTCAAGAACTGATAATATGAATCGTTGGTTGCTTGAGTGGAAGTGCTACATGTCTCAATCCTACCTGAAAGGTTCAATGCAGTGTTGTATTATAGTATGACACTTTACATTTACGATCAATCTTGCCAATAACATTTGTCCAACGGCTATATGCTGTTTCAATACGCTGAATGTATGATGTGAATTACCATTCTTTTAGTCAGTTTCGTTCGAGGATAACAATATCAAGCGTTGTTTTTTTACTGTGCTTGAAGCGTTGGGTCCTGGTATCAGCCTGTGAAATGAATGCCAGAGCAAATACGCTATGTATTTTTGCGGTTATGATGTGACACACTTTTTTCGCCGTATTGGATTTTTTCCGTACGGTCAAAACCGTATAAGGTAAAAGAATCGTTAACTATTGAGTCCAGTGTTGGATTTGGTGTGTAGATTCGACTGCAATACACAACCGGCAACATGTTTAATCACCATTCATAATTTGTTTTTGTTAGGTAATTTGTAAATTGATGTGTATATTTTATATTCTACTTTAAACAATTAACAGACAGATTTTTTTTTAAATTAATTGAAACAAGTAAGCATTTCTGGTAGTACATTTTTATTGATAATATTAACACTTCATTGCCAAAAGATACAGTTCATATGTAAAATCATTTTATTAACAATCATGCACTATAATATTTTACTTTAGATTTATTGAACTATAATAATATAAAAACAACAATCTATACATATATAGCCTAATATATCACTTATATCTTCCTTCATCTTTTCTAATTGGATTTTCCTATTTTCAGATGTGCGGATTTGAATGATTCCGATATTGAACGCTATCCCTGTCAAAATCCTTGTAAGCCAAATACTTGTCCCATTGGCCAGAAATGCGTTCCCAATCCTCAAGTATGTTTGAGCCTCATGCATAAACCCTGCAAACAACATGAATGTAGTAAGTACTAATAGCTAATACCAAGAACAAATAATGATGTAAATTATTTATTGTAGTTAATGGTTCGTCTAATTGTTATGACCTCCCGAAAGACCCTGTTTGTGATATTGATAATAAGGAGTATGACAACTCATGCCTTTTGGCACATCACAACGCTAAATTGGCTTACAGGGGTTCTTGCTTGCATAGATGCAAGTTCAAAGGCCAAGTATGCGGATTTAATGGGAAAACTTATGTATCAGAGTGTGCAGCTTTTGCTGACAAAGTGGCAGTAGATTATGAAGGACCATGCTTAGCTATTGGGTTGATAACACAAGTTAAAGCACAGCAATGTTCTGGCGTTAAGTGTCCTACATTACAAAATCCCAATTGTTTAGGTAAGACCTTTTCTTAGTAAACATATGCAAACTATACACAAAACCAGATATGCAAAAATAAATAGGTACATGAGACAACATAAAGCAACGTGACACAGACAAAGACAATACCATCTTCTAAAGTGAGGCTATGAAAATGCTGTAAAGACAAGAGTGCCGCATTCAGTGAAGGCACGAATTCAAGGACACCACAGACTGTGACGTCACTAATTCAAGGGCCCTACAGACAGCGACGTAACAAACTTAAGAACTTCAAAGACAACAATGCCACAAACTCTTGGACGTCACAGATTGCGACGTCACAAACTCAAGAACTCCAGACAGAGCACACACCGACATCACAAACTCAAGGACCGCACTGACATCGACTTTACAAACGCAGAGATCCCACAGATAGCGACGTCACAAGCACAAGGACGTCGCAAACATAAGGACCCCAGACAACGACGTCACAAACTCAAGAACGTTACAGACAGCGACGTCACAAAGTCAAAAAATCAAGGACTTCACAGACCGGCGTCACAAACTCTAAGCACCACTGACAGCAACTTCACAAACTCAATGATCCCTCAGACAGCAACGTTACAAACTCAGGGACCCCACAGACGGCGACATCACAACACAAGCGCGTTACAGAGAGTGACGCCACAAACTCAAGGACCACACAGACAGCGACGTCACAAACACAAGGACGTTACATACAGCGGTATCATGGACTCAAAGACGTCACAGATTGCGACGTCACTAAATCAATAAATCAAGGACTTCACAAACCGACGTTACAAAGTCTAGACCCCACTGTCAGCAACTCCACAAACTCAAGGATCCCTCAGACAGCGACATCACAAACCCAGGGACCCTACAGACAAGGACGTTACAGACAGCCACATCATAGACTCAAAAACAGCTCAGACTGCGACGTCACAAACTCTAGAACTCCAGGCAGCGACGTCACAAATTCGAAAACTTCACAAACTCAAGGACCGCACTGACAGACTTCACAAACTCAAGGACCCACAGATAGCGACATCAGAAACCCAAGGATCCCTCAGACAGCGACGTCACAAATTCATGGACTCCACAATCAGGGACATCACAAACTCAAGAGCTTTGCAGGCAGCGAGGTCACAGACTCCAAAACGTCACAGACTGCGCCGTCATGGGCACCTGACAGCAACGTCACAGACACAAGGGCCCCACAGGCAGCGACGTTGCAAAGTCGGGAGTCCCCATAGGTAGCGGCTACACAAATTCAGTGGTCCCACAGACTGCGACGTAACAGACTCAAAGACCCCACGGGCAGTAACATCACAAAAAAGCCGCACCACCGGCCGAAAAGTCACAAACTCAGGGCCCCACAGACAAAGAAATCACAAACTCAGGGGCCCCACCTGCTTCGATGTCACCGACTGAAAGGTCCCATAGACTGCATAGGCACAAGAAGCAACTTCGCGAACTCATGAGTCCCACAAGCAAACTCGGGGGCTTCACATGTAAAATTAGGGACTTCACCTGCAAACTCGAGGGTTTCACCAGCTGCAAACTCGGGGGCTTCACCTGCGAACTCGGGGGCTTCACCTGCAAACTCGGGGGCTTCACCTGCAAACTCGGGGGCTTGACGTGCAAACTCGGGGGGCTTCACCTGCAAACTCGGGGGCTTCTCGTGTAAACTTAGGGGAGTATCGTGCAAACACAGGGGCTTATCGTGTAAACTCAGGGGAGTATCGTGTAAACTCAGGGGAGTATCGTGTAAACTCAGGGGCGCCTCGTGTAAACTCAGGGGAGTATCGTGTAAACTCAGGGGTGCCTCGTGTAAACTCAGGGGAGTATCGTGTAAACTCAGGGGAGTCTTGTGTAAACTCAGGGGCGCCTCGTGTAAACTCAGGACTTTATATGTAAACTCAGGGGTGTTATAGGTAAACTCAGGGGCGTTATAGGTAAACTCAGGGGCGTTATAGGTAAACTCAGGGGCGTTATAGGTAAACTCAGGGGCGTTATAGGTAAACTCAGGTGCGTTATAGGTAAACTCAGGGGCTTCATTGACAAACTCAGGTGTTTCACAGCTAATATCAGGGGCCGCAGGCAAAATCAGGGTCCCTCAGACAAACTTAGGGACCGAAGGCAGCTACGCTGAAAACTCAGGGGACACAGGACAGTCTGTGGAGGCAAACTGCGAGACCCTCACTCGCACCGACGTCACGAACTCAGACACCCCTACAGACGGTGACACACACCCCACCGTGAAGGTCCCTGAGATTCTGCTGACCCTGTATGTGGGTCCCCTACATGTGTAACGTCGCCGTCTGTGACGTCGCAGTCTATAGGACCCATGTGTTTTATTATGTCACGAACTAAGGGGTATCAGTAGAGGTCCTTGAGTTCATGACAGCGCTGCCTATGGAGCCCCTGAGTTTGTGACCTTTGAGGCAGTGACGTCGCTGCCTGTAACGTCTTTGAGTCTGTAATGTCGCAGTCTGTCACGTCTTAGAGTCTGTGACGTCTCTGTCTGAGGTCCGTAAGTCTGTGACGTCACTGACTCAATGACTATACAGGCTGTATGGTCTTTGAGTTTGTGATGTTTTAGACGTTAAGTCGCAGTCTGTGCAGTCACTGAGTTTGTGATATCACTGCTTGTGGGGTCCACGAGTTAGTGACGTCGCTGTCTGTAGAATCCTTGAGTTTGTGAAGTTGATGTCAGTGCGGTCCTTAAGTTTGTGACGTCGGTTGGTGAAGTTTTCAAGTTTGTGACGTCACTGTCAGGAGTTCTTGAGTTTGTGACGTCGCAGTCTGTGACATCTGTGAGTCTATGATATCGCTGTATGTAACGTTCTTGAGTTTGTGACATCGCTGTCAGTGGGGAACTTGAGTTTGTAACGTCGCTGTCTGTGAAGTCCTTCAGGTTGTGACGTCGCTGTCTATAAAGCCTTTGAGTTTGTGACGTTGTCTGGCTTCCTTGCGCCTGTGACGTCACTGTCTTTGGCGTCCCTAGGATTGTGACATCGTTGTCTGAGAGGTTATTGAGTTAGTAAAGGCGCTCTATGTGACGTCCTTGAGTTTGTGATGTCGCTGTCCGTTCCATGCTTAAGTTTCCTGACATCTCTCTTTGTGGCATCCTTGTATTTTGGATATAGTTGTCTGTATCGTCCTTGTCCATGAAGTGTCGCCGTTTGTGGCGTCCTTATGTTTGTAATCGTATGTGGTGTTTTTTTCTTTATGACACATTGTATGTCCTTGTCTATGTGACGTTGCTGTTTGTGCTGTCCTTGTGCTTATGACGTGGCTGTCCATGCGTCTTTGTATGATGTCTCTACCTGTGGCGTTCTTGTTTCTTTGACGTCGTTTGATGTTTCTACCTGTGACGTTCTTGTATTTTTAACGCCATTTGTGGTGTCACTGTATGTGAGTCTTGTTTTTGTTTTGTCAATATATATGTACTTTGTGCTGTCACTGTCTGTACAGTTACTGTATTTGTGGCATCACTGTTTGTAGTACTGTACCGTCGCTGTATGTGCCAATCCTGACTTTGTCTCTGTGCCATTAGTGTAAGTGTCGTTTTCTGGCATTACTGTTTTATTCTTGATTTTGTGACGTCACTACCTCTCTCTCTCTGTGTCTGCTCTTTGTAGCATCGCCGTCTGTGGTGTACTTACTTTTGTGGTACTACTGTCAGCGTCGTTTTTACTGCAGTGTCTACAAAATTCATTGCTTAATGATTTCATTGCCTCTGATGTTCTTGTCTTTGTTATGTTTCTATCTATGGTGTGCCTGTATCTGTCGCGTCATTGTCTGTTATTGTCTACTTTGTTCTTATTTTCTTTTTGTAGCATTTTTGTCCTTGGCGTTCCTGTCTGTGTTATTCTTTTTTGTGATGTCGCTCTCCATGTCATTTCTATTTTTGTGAAATGATTGGTTTTGTAACGTCATTGTCTGTGGCGCTTTTGTATTTTAAATGTCTCTATCCATGGTATCCTTGTGTTTGAAGCATATCTGTGTCTAATTTTTGTGGCATTACTGTCGATGTTGTCACTGTTTTTATGGTGTCCATATCTTTGTGCTGTCACTGTCTGTAGGGTGTAGACTGTATATGTGGCATCACTGACTATAGTATTCTTGTGACCTCCTCTCTGCGTTTGTGGCGCAAATCTCTGTTTTATTTTTTTTTGCATTTATGAAGTCTCTTATCTGTAGGGTTCATATCTCATCTATGGTGCACTCTGTATTCTTTGTAGTGCCACTGTCTATTATGTCATTATATGTGACGATCACGTATTTGTGACAACACTGTCGGTGTAAGTGTTCTGGTGCCGTTTGCGTCTTTGTGGCATAAATACCCAATGCGTTCATGTCTTTCTGGCGTCGTGCGACTTGTTTTGCGGTTTTCGTATGGGTTATGTGTCTTTGTAGAGTGCATTCTGTCTCTGTTTTTGTCGTTCTTATTGTTATTATATGTCATCTTTGTCTTAATTAGTGTCAGTCAATTTTTAAGTACTGAAAGGTAGTGACCCAACATAGATTATAATTTGTTATATTATATTAGAGTAATGTTTATATTAATGAGTAAAATAGGAACACAACTTGTAGGTATCACACCTCCTGGAGCATGCTGTCCAATGTGTGGGGGATCCCTCCGCGTATTATACTCAAGAAAGCAAATAGACAGGGCTCTATATGCTCTACAAAATCAGACAACCACGTCGCTGAATCTCATATCAGTTCTACGGGCATTAGAACGCCAAATCCAGCTAGCTCAGTGCACATTGAGAGGATTTGTAACTGTGGAATTAGACATATTTGTAGCTGTACAAAGTACAGAGAGGTAAGTTATTATCTGTAAACATAGCAAATACCTACCCATAAATGTATTGCTTACTTTTTTTTTTTTGTTAAAATTATTTAATTTCCTGGATGTAAATTATATTATTAAATTCCTACATACCTCGAATGTTTATATAACTTCTCAGTCACTTCTAGTGCTTAAGCTTCTTTCTTTTTTTTTGTTATTTTTTAACTGCCTTCAGATATTTGTGCCAATCTTCTACATTCGTTTATTTTGCTGAAATAAATATAATTTGTTATTATAATGCTAATGTTTCTTATACAAGTAAATGTATCTATTATACTATTTTATTTTCATAATGATATGTGCATTTTTAGATATCCCTCAGAGCTTCAGCTTGAAGCTTGTATAAGGGAAGCAGAAAAAATTGCGAGCTTGGTGAATATGCAAAGTCCGAGGATCGCAAGTGAATTAAGTTTAAGCTCTCTAACAGCAGCGAGTGTGGTTCACACCCAAGTTAGTGCAAGTACAAGCCATCACGTAAACGTCATTAGCTACCTGTTCCCATTAGTTCTACTTTTGTTATTAACTAACAGAGATTTTTTGTAATATTTGACTGATATTAATGTGACGTTCATAATATGCATTATAATGATGAGCGACTGTAACATACAAATCTTAACGATAATTTTGTACCTTAATCTCTGCGCCTCAGAAAATTGATATTTGAGATCACAATGTTGTGCCAATTGTAAAGTATAGGCCAGTTCTCATCTACGTAATAAGTCTCGGTACTGTTTTGAACTTTGGAAATATTTCTCATGTCGTTTTCGAAAGAAATTTAATAGTTAAGGATATATCTGTGATACTATAATATACAATAAGAGATTACTAATTAATACATAAAGATTTTTTAAATGAAAGTTTTAGACTGTATGTATATATGTAATTGTAAATAATGTTTTTATAATCAGGTGCCTTTTAATGAAACTCTGTATAACGTCACACGTCGTGAATTTTAGCAATTACGAAATTTATTATTTAATTGTTAACTGTGTTTTATGTTACCAAAGAATGTTATGTTTATTTTAAGAATTATATGATTTATTACAAATAAATGAGTTTATGAATCTAAATGATATTTACTACATTCATTCTAGAGTTGAAAGTCGTAAAAGTATTTGTTACCTACAGAGTGGTGTAAATGAGGAGTGTTTTCGAGGGCAGATATTTTCTTTGCAAGACAAAGGTAACAACGATAATATTTAAAGTACTAAGAATCTTATTTCGAATGTATTAACTGCCCCCGTGGCAAAATTATGTGTACATCACTGCTTATAAAATAAGAAATCTTGATAAAAAAGATTATTACCCGTCAGTCTTCAACAAAACTATGTTTTGAAAAATTTAAAGTCATATACGACTTCTACTTTATGAATGAAACAACGACTTTTAACAATCTCGAAAAAGTCAAATCATATAACTTATTTTTCTTTATATTTGTTTATACTAGTCTTAGTTATATAAATAAATTTTGTAAACACCATGACAATAGCAATGTATTATTTATACATATCTCAAATAAATAAAAAGTTATTATTTGAATACTGTTACTGTTTTTTTTATGGATTTGTACCCTGTTATAGCGTTAATTTCACGTTTGGCTTGCAAAGTAATAATTTCATTTACTATCTTTGCCTTACTCCTGTTGTTCTTGGACTAGTCTCTGTGGGGACCTGCCTTCGGAATCTCTGAAGATGCCCATACATTAATTTTTATTACCATTGCTTCTAAACAATTCATCGCTCTTCACTGTCAGCACCTTCAGTAGCGATTTTTCAAAAGTTTGATTATGACCTACAGCGTTTGAGATCTAGTCATGCGTCCTGTAGTGGCGGAGTTACAGCAGACGCATCTGCCGATAGATACCCGCAGCACACAGGTATGAAGAGGCATTGTACATGCCGTTGATTATAGAGTTCAAAACAGACCCGTGCTGCACCCAAAAGCTAGCACCAACTCTGCTGGAATCTTTCTAATGTCTTGAGGAGCCAGAAAAGCCGCCCCAAGATATATGTGCCTCTTTGTCATTAAACTGACAGTTACAAAGGATATGAATCAAATTCTCATGTGTATTGTCGCAAAGTCTGCACCTCGTTACATTGCTTAAGACAATCCTATGTAGGTGCTTGTTGAGATGTTCGTGGCTTGTTCGGAGACCCGTGACAATCTTGATGTTGCCTCTTTTAAACATAATGAAGTTTCGGTTTGCGTCAGCCCATGGGCCCTTTCACTGTCTGTCATACCACTATGACCTGGAACCCAGGTTAGCCACCATTGTCCATTCCCAAGAGAGGAAGAACTGTGACACATTGGAGGACCACACGAGATGGGATCCTGAAGGACAACAGCGCTCTTAAAACTGCCTGGGTGTCTGTGCATACTTGCTGATTTACATAACCTGACATTCTCTGGAACACAGACAGAGGTAGCAAATACTTCAATCTGAAAGTCCGTGGCGTGTTTCCCCAGAGAGTCAAATAAATTCACTCTTCGTCGTACTCCATAGATCTCCGCTCCTGATTCCTGCTCTGTCTTGGATCAATCCCTGAACCAGACGAGTCCTTTTGAGGTCTGAACGTCAGGATTAGTGAGCCAGGATTCTCTAGTCGGAAACTCTACCTTAACATTCATTTGAAAAACATAGGTAGGGAATATCTTGTCGCTGGGTGCACCAAAAATCTCATCCCCATATAGTAACTTCTTATAGATCACGTTGTGACCCCTGTCGTGATTTTTACCTTTCCACATCCCCCACTGTTTTAGCCAATAAGATGACCCCCTCGTCTCCTCCGCAACCACGAGATACATAGTCGCACTGACACACGCAAGTCGCTGAAATTTGTTTATGCGCTGAATAATAGTGACCCGCTGAACCGCAGGCCACCATACCACAATAGCGTAAGTGAAAGAGGGCCCAACTCCTGTAGTATAAAGCCACAACGTAGATTTTGGATTAAGTCCCCACGTTTTCCCAAAGAGCCTCCTGCAAATCCAAAAGAGTGCAGTGGTCTTTTACAATTGCCTGTCAATATGGAATATCCAGGTTAGTTTATCATACAGAGTAGAGAGTAGCCCCTAAAAACTTGACCGTTCGTGTCCACTGAATGGCAACGTTGAAAATGGTCGACTCCCTGAAGCCAACTCTTCTGCCTCCTGGTGAAAAGAACAAGATCCACTTTAGAGACTCTGAGTGAGCTCACTGATAACACCTGGCGATTTTGCTGATATGAGTATGTTATGCCCACGAAGGAGACCATCGAGCATAGAGCACCATAGAAGCGGAGAAAAAAACTCCACTCTGCAGATATCCCTGATCCGCAGCCACTCCGATCGTGGTCCCATGTAGAGTGATATAAACACAGTATAGGGAGACCTATGTCTACCTATGCTGTGATATAAATTTAACAGTGGATTAGCATGGCTCCGATCCACCTTACTATGGTGGAATAGATGTCATGCAATTCCACCGGTCTCTCACTGGAGTCATAAGATGTATTGTCAAATGCTCCAGCTATATTCAAGAAGGTTCCGATAGCGAACTCCTTCTGGCTAATGGTTTTTTCAATTTTATATACTACAGTATGTAGTGCTGCTTCGGTAGATTTACCCGATTGATAAGCATGCTGTGAGTTATGGAGTGACCATGTTACAAGTGCCTCCTCTTTAACATGCCTTTCTATGGATCTAAACACCTTAGCCTCATCATAGGCGAATTTGGAATTAATACCACTCTTGCCATTCTCCAGGAATGTATTCCAGAGCTAATGTAGATGGAAACAGATGATGTAGTTGATGGATGTGACCCTTCTTGTATAAGCAAGCGGAAAAATACCACCCAATTATGCTTTAAAATGGGGAAAACGTTTGTATCGCTCATTTAATTCTATCGGGGACAATCTTCGAGACTTTCTTCCAATCTATAGTTGAAGTCTCTATGTAGAGAGATGCCTGGGGTTGCTAAGCATCTTCGTTTAAAACGCATCCAGGAAAATGATGATCCATTAGATGTCCTAATGCCTCCTTGACGGTACACGTGTATGTACCATCTGGAAACCTGGGAGCATCAATCATTCGTGCTTTCTTTTCAAAAGTTTTAAAAATTCTTGAAGTGGCAGGAAGATCTTCAATGCTCTCACAGAAATTTTTCCAAGCCTGACATTTGCTATGTTGAACAACGCTCTTAAACTGACGCTGGGCTCTTTTGTATAGGTCCCAATCAAGGTAAAGTTTTGTGGATTTAGCCCTATTGAAGAGCTTATGAGCTTGCTTGCATTTTGCCTGAAGAGTAGAGTTCTACCAAGGAACTTTATGAAATCGTTTTTTATATATTTTTAGGTATTAATAATATTGTGTGAAACTAACTACTCTGTGGACTAAAGCCCCAACCAGCGTTGAATTACACCCACAACATCTACCCATATATTCTTTATTATTAGCTTTTGCAACATTTTTTACTGTATTAGAAAGGTATTTTAAGCTAATATAAATCAAATCTCTTACAATGCCTGTCAATGAAGTCATATATATGCTCTCTGATACCAAACATCTAGGTATGCTAGTCGACAATTCCACAGACACAGATTCAATAATTATCTAAATATCTCTTATTATCTATTATTTATAACTATATCTTTGTAAAACTGCGGAAAGATGTGTTAGTGCTTTGAGTCTGAAAAGGCTCTAGTCATGTTGACTAATATTTTAAAGCTAGGGTAGTGTTAGAATTTACTTGCTGGTTTAGAACCAGTGTCATAATACAGCAAAGATTTTCTCTAGATCCTATGAAACAGGCGACTTTGGTTTATTTATCAAAACATAATAACAAATTCTAGCACGTAGTAAACAACTTTGGGTGTAAACACAAAAGAGTGACCGCAAAATCCGCCCGTTTTTGTGTAGTGTGTAGCAAGAACGGGAAAGGTTGTACAGAGGTCTCCGGGGGCTTAAAATAATCCTCATGAAAAATCTAGGTGAGCATAATTCAATTTTTCCAATATTTGCCCGACTTACCCCTACTTAAGCCACCCTTGATGTCGGGGAAAACTGGTCAGAATTTCGCAAAAGATCGAATTATGGGGCCCGTCTTTCGTATCATTTGTCGGGTAGTGGGGGAAACAAACTACTTCATGAAGTGGATATCATTCCCCGTCTGCTATCGGCAATAGGGGTGGTTTTACGCCCACGCGGGGGATGTTTTTCACCTTGAGTATTATTAGGAGGGCATTGTTGATGTTACCTTAGCCATGTGAAATTTCGCCAATTTTTACCCAGATTTTGGTGACCATTGTTTCTTTTTTCTTGTTTTAAGGGTGGTTTCCACCCCTTCAATAGAGGTAACTGATCAGAATCCGACAGAAGAACGAATTATGTGGGCACGTATTTCATATCATTTGTAGTTATAAGGAAGAGTGGCACAAAAAAGGCAATTCATGATGGGAACATCATTTGCCGCCGGTTTTCGGCAATAGGGGTGGTTTTACCCCCACGCGGGGGGTGTTTTTCACCTTGAGCATTTTTGGAAGAACATTCCTGATCTCTCCCTTGCCATTCACGTTTCCTCCAATTTTTACTAACCATTTTCCACCCCTAAAGTAGGGGTAAGTTGGCCAAATATTGGAAAAATCGAATTATGCTCGCCTAGATTTTTCATGACGATCAATTTAAGCTCACGGAGACCTCTGGACGACCTTCCCCGTTCTTGCTACACACTACGTAAAAACAGGCGAGAAAATGTTTTTTTTTGCGGTTACTTTTTTAAGTAAACCTTATAATTTTGTGGTATACTGAATATAAATCTCGAGCGTGGGATTTAAATCTAAAATAATATTTATCTGTGATTTTGTGGAAAAGAAAAAAAAGAACAGTAGTAGTTTTTCATCTTTCGCTCAACATTATCTCTTAACCATTGAACAGACACGCTCACAAAGTATGTGTATGAACTGAAGTTCTCGTTTCCGTATTTATTGAGTTATCCGTGGCCTATTAAAAGACCTGTGACAATCCTGATGTTATATTATTATAAGATAATAACTAGATTAACATAGCAATGCCATAAGAATAGTGGTCTGATCATAATATTATTGAACCCAGTCTGCTTCCGTGGTCAGCATTTGTAGAAATAATCATGGATGACACCCATAGAGAGTTTAGGGGCTAGGAGCCTATGAAATGAAACAAATTCAATTCGTTAAGGTGTTCCTCAGGAAGATGAGGCAATATTTCATGCACTTTATGAGTGCACTGCTATCGTCAAAAATAGAATCCGTGATGGGAGAACGATACGACTCTTCTATGGTCTATATTAGAGAGACCTCCAATAGCACAGTTCTTACCTTTCTTTTCTCTAACAGGTTGGTTAACGGCTCAGGAGGGTCGATTTTCTAATAGGAGAAAGTACAAAGGATCCAATGTGATAAGTTCTGTAGTTTTTAAAGACTTTTGCTTGACATGTTAATATTACGGTTTGTGAGCCTTTTTTAAGAAGTATGGTCTGTCACAAACCACATAAGTTCGATCATAACTTCCGTTGATTGCTCTTTGATCCAGTTACCAATAGATCTTGCAAGATAACATTGCGGTAACCTAATCTATAGTACCTAGGAAATATCTTGTCCCTCGCTGCTTGAAGAATCTTATTCCCTTCTATTTGTCCTTTGAGGACCACCATGTGACCTCCATAAAGATCTTTGCCTTACTACATACTCCACTGTTTCAGCCGACATTCAGCACTTCCCTTCTTCTTCAATCACGGAATATAATTTTTGGAGAGACGAGAAAGCCTCTAGAATGTGAGCCCAATCATAGCAGAATAAACCTACAAAATAGCTTCTGGAATAAGCTTCCATATCTTTCCAAGAAGTCCCTGCAATTTCAAAAATGGCTTTTGAAGGCCAGTCTGCCAATGATAGACGCCTAGGTTAACCAGAATAACCCTTTAAATAACTTTACCATTTCAGTTATCTGATTGGCTGTGTTGAAGATAGTCGCCTCCCTGAACCCAATTATCTTTCGTTTTCTGGTGAAGAGGACAATATGCAAGGATGAACTTTTAGCCTGTGTCTTATGCATAAGTTCTTTATAATATTTAGAACCTGAAAAAGCTCACTATGATCCCTGATTATTTCCCAAAAATGTGTATGTGTATGTCTACTGTTTACAGATATTTTAGGCCCAGAGCTGTGTTATATCCTCCATTCCAATCTGTTCTTCGCTTTTCTTTTCCAATCCGTTACATTTTTCTCCCTTAGATCTATTGCCACTGCCTCTCTTCCTCGGCCTCGCTCTTCTTTTTTTGTATATAGATTTACTCCCTACAATTTTCTTAACTGTCCTTTCATCTTCCATACGTTCCAGATGCCGAACTTCTGTTTACTTTTATGATTCTCCTATTAATTTCTTGCTTCTCATCATAGTTACCTATTATATTAGCGCCCCTAAATACACATATTCTTGAACTTCTTCAAATTCCATCTCTCCGTGCTGCGTTCTCACTTTAAAATTGGTATCTTTTTTCTGTTGTCCTATACTTAAAAGCCTACTTCAAATTCCCCACTATCTCTAGCAATTATAGCCACATCATCTGCATAACTTTCTATTTGGTGACATTTATACAATTTGTGTCCTTCTCTGTTCAACTGATTTTCTCTTATGACCTTTTCTAGTACTAAATTAAAAAGAAGCGATGAGAGTGAGTCTCCTTGTCTCAGTCCTGTGTCAGTAGTAAAATCCGAACATTCACCTTTTATTCGTACTTTGCTTTTTGTATTTTCTAAAGTAATAGCCTAATCACTTTGGCTGGTATTCCAAAGTGTTTCAATGTTTTACTTGGTTTATTCCTTTTGACCGAATCATATGCTTTCCTGAAGTCCACGAATAAGACCATTGTTTTAAACCCATATTCATAGCATGTAGTCAGAGTTTCCTTCACCATGAAGATTCGGTCTGTTGTTGACCTCCCTTTGTATATGCTCCATCTGGAGAGGTCCTTTATATATGTTTTTTCTCTTAAAGAATGTGCTCAATATTTTCACTTTTTGTTCTTCTGCAAATTCAACCAGCCCACGCCTATTTTCATTGCTCTCCTGGTGTTTGCTTTATATCCCTACTGTACTTTCATACATCCTTTTTCTCCCTATTTTCGCGTTTGCATCCCCTACCACCAGTATAGGCGCTACTATAACAAGACAGTCGAGATACATTTCAGTAAAATTCAACATTAATATTGTCACAGATCTATTAACAGACCATGTACATTTCAACAAGTACTCCCAACAGAATTGGATTGCATACGTAAAATAATACATACAAATGACAATAACCAAAGGTATTACGAAGAAAGGTACCTAACAAACTATTAATATTGATGGAAACAAATTTTAAAAACCTCAGTCAGAAGCTGAATTTGTATGGTATTGTTGCAGGAAAAGTAAATACAAACTAATTCGTACAATGTTATCTTTCTCGTATCATATTTTAAAAGCAGTGTTTAGGTAAACTATTATTTAGGAACTGTAATAACGGCAGTAAAAATTAAATGAAAACATTGTTTTTGTATTTTCTAAATTAAACAGAGTATTGATTCCATCATGATCGAAAACAAATTTATTTTAATTATTAGGTAATTTATTTTGATTAAAGTACCTATAGGTTATTAACATGCAAATTGATGTTATTTTTAGTCTGTCAGCACATCCTCCACATATATGTTTGATATTCCAGACACAATATGGAAATATAATATTTGAGAAAAGATATTTAAGTAAACGCTATTTTAGCGTCAATGTCCTTGCTTGGTTCTGCCATAATATGTTCTTAAAAAGTAGGTATAAAAATATTAGATACGAGAAAGCTTACCCTTCTTGTGTAATGTACGAAAAAATATTTCCCGCGCACCGTTTAAACGTTTTGTTAGCGTTTTGTAGTTGTTTTAGTTTTATTAAGTTTGACATTAAGTAATAGAATGATCTAAATTCAGTTATTATCAATATTTATTGCATTCGACATCATAAATTGCTACATTTCAGTCTAAAAAAAATGTTTAACACAGACAAACCTTATGGTTTTGTAGCCTTCCAGTAACCACACAACCAAGAGAAGAAGAGGAATCCGGATGTACGAAGTCCTGGAATCTGAAATGAATGAAATTTTGTTTCGTCTACTTATTCGCAATCCCTATAAAGAAGTGTTTCACACTTCTCCATATAGTAAAAGTGTTTTCTTGCCAACAATGTCCAGGTTGAATACCAGTCACCAAGCGAAGATTTGACCTAGACATCGTCAGGTAATTCTTGGCTGTACTTTTACAGGGGTACTCTTGGAACTGTTAGCTTGGCAGTTATTTTAATCTCACTGTTTTCTAAACTCTTTGTGAGTGTTCTCCTTGATAATTTCAACAATTGCTAATAACAGAAGCATACTGGAGAGATTGGGTCATAAAAACCGCTCGTGTCCTCCAGTATTCAGATAAGTCGTTGGAGATTGAGTACACTACCAGGGCCTAGGGGCACTCCCATGCTGGTCTAGTGATTATCTTAAGGTAAGTAAAGATAGTCTACTATTTGTACCATGGTAGCATGCCTGTACATTGCCTACTGATATCGGATTGTAAGGATCTGGAATAGAACGTACACCTTTGTTCCTTTTTGATCTGTCTGTGAAGATATTGATTACATCAACATTAGCAGTCTTCTGCAGACTTCTAATGAGTACTGTGTAGGGTTTGTCAATCCCAAATTGAAGAGAAATACTGTCAGTGTCTTCCTGCAGAAGAGGCATCTCTACATCCGGATTGAAATCAACGATCTTGAGGTGAAGCATAGTTGTCGACACCACTTTTTTAAAATTAGATATCAAAAGGTCTGCCACCTTTTGATGGCATTACCTCCACCACTATGGTGGGTGTTGATCGCATAGCTACAGTTAGGCTCTGACAGACAATTATTTGTACTTGGCTGAGCTTTTGCCCCGTAGGTTAACATGAACACGTTTGGTTTTATTTTCCATGTTTTACCAACTGTCCTGCGGCACTGCTCAAAGGATATCTACACCTTTTTTAGTATTCTTTCCAAATGAAGATTCCAAGTTAATAATCTCTGAAGTATATTATGTTTACGCTGTTTTGCTTTCATAACATTTTCTCTTTTCATCATCTACCATAAGTCAGCCATCATATCTACCTATATCCCAGCTACACCGGTAATGTGGATCTATTCATTTAGTATCTCGACGAAACCGTTCTCTTTGTTTTTCGCTGTAATCTGTGAAGATGTTATAGGAAATAATCTAGATACGAATGGAAGTAGTGTAGGTTATAGTTCATCAGGTAACAAATTCACTGGATAGAAATTTTAAAGGAGTTCTTCATGAACGTTCCAACATAGCTCGCCACGAGTGTAAACACCGTATCAAACGTTCAATAGCTTCTGAGGTGATATTTTGTGTTTCAGTTCTAATTCGTAGCTGTAGGTCCTCTAAATTATTTGGTTAATTAAAATAGATCCGCGGTTTTAAATAAATACGAGTAACCCCAAAAAATCGAAGGGAGTTAAATCTGGTAAACGTAGTGACCATTCAGTTGGTCCTCGTCGCCCTATCTGCCATCGAAAGTATTGTCAAGAAATGGACACCAACATCAATATGAGGAAGAGTTCCGTTTTGTTGAAAGCATATTGTTAGGTGAGGATCGTTATCTCCATTGTTTGAATAAAGAAATGCTAAAGCTATGATTAAGTTAAAATGTAGAAATACATATCTAACAGCAATTAAATTTTCTTCAAACAATTAGGTAAAACCATTCCAGCCGATATTCGTACTTGACCTTGGCGCTTCGTTTCTTATACTCGATGAGGATCATTTTGAGATTAATACCTGCAGATACGTTGAATTACAGTTCCGTTCAAGGAAAAAGTGGCTCCGTCAGAGAAAACAATACATTACATACATACATCAAAAAAGAATGTTCTACGACGCAAATCGTTCTGGAGCACATAAAAAATACTGCAATAGTTTAGAGGCACCATTATGCTTCAATAATGTTGACATTTCTTATATTCTTAAACATGGAACGGAGATAAATATGGCGAACGCATGGGTGACTCCGTAGACCATCTAAATAATTCGTTTAAAATGTGGAGGAGTTCCATCTTACCCAAAAAGTAAATGTCCAGCACGAACGTCCAACTTGTTATAAACAGGACTAATTGCGTTTCCAACAAATACATTACAGATACATTTCTCCCATTAAATTTTCAAGTAAATGGACCAACAATACGATCTTCAAAAACTCCTACCGCAATGTTGAATTATTCTGGATGTGTGTACCTAACTAAATATTCTTGGATTATTGTGCGACCAATAACGACAGTTATGATGTTAATTTGAAGTTTTTTATGAAAGAGACAAAATACAGCCTGAATCATTACAAGAGTTGTAACAACGCTTCGTACATGAGTGCAACCTTATTACTCCACAAATGTTCCATAATATTAGAGAACATTTTGAGTACTATGCTACTGCATATACGTTAGCGGTGCGCATTATCGACATCTAATAAAGTAGATAAAATTAGTGGTGCATACTCTGTTAAAAAAAGTATTCTTGCGTCTGGAATACAACATTCAAAGAGTACTTGCATATTGAATACCTGCATTCGAGTATTCATATACGAATACAATGCCGAATATTCATAATGTGTAGATTAATATTTAAATCTTATTAAATACATTTAAAAGTTAAAATATAAGAGAATACAAGTCACCGTACTAGTGGATGTTGATGCAAGAGAGCTCTATTACCACCTATTTGTGAAAGCTACACGTGATCAAGGAGTTTTAAACATATTAAAAAAAACAGAAAATTTATCAAAATTTAATGATCAAGCCTGCATTGTTTTTCACGTCCTTAACATTGTTTGAACAAAAAAATACGTTTAAGAATATGTATTTGTTTTTATAACATCAGGTTTTTCCAAGTCTAGTTAAACAGTTTTACTTTAAGGTCGCCGTATTTCTCGCCGTAAAATGATCAAATTTCTGGTGTTTTAGGTACCTACTGAAATCTCGAAAACTAAAACACATAGCACAAAAATAATATCAAAAATAAAATTCTTGATGTTTTGTTTATACAGAATAATAAAATAACTATTAAAAAACGTTTGCTATTCTAACTCCACATTTTAACAATTATTTTCATATACTTATAACAAAAGTGAATAATCTTAGATGCAGAACTATGTAAGTTTATGTTATGTTTATGTAAAATGAAAAAAATGCTTGAAAATGATTTGAACAGACAGTATGTCAATATAAAAAGTGATAAATAACTGTTAAAATGTCCATTCCACCCCTAAAAATTAAAAAAACGACTTTCAAAAGCTAATGGTGAGCTTACTTCGACATCAAAAATAGATAATGCTTAAATGTTCAAGAGAACGCCTATTGCTAGAAAAAAATTATAGATTACTGTCAAAAAATGCAAAAACTGATACTAGAGTACATTAAGCCCCAGCTATCTGACATTTCTGGGCCATTTCTAATGTTAATTAACAATAATCAATTGATTTTTTTATGATTTATGCGTTCCCCCGGATAAGCCGAAAACCGGCTATATTTAACATTGTCATGTGTAAAGTATATTTGTACAAAAAATTACGTTTGAGTTTAAGTCGTATTTTTTACGGAATTTCTGCAAAATAACTCTGTCTGCTTGGCTTAAGAAGTAGTGAAGTAGTTTGAAATACTTGGATTTGCTAGAATATTGTCATACTTTTAACGCATTGAAAAAAAAAATTTTAAATGTCTTTATTAGAAAATGTATTTCTCTATTTCTTCAGTATCTCAACAAAAAAATTAGAACGTCGACATGATCTTAAAAAATAATAATAACAAAAAACATTTATCAAATTAAATAAAAATTAAAGTATTATTAATTGGTGGCCTTGTTGTTGAACATATTTTTCTAATCATCGTGTGATGATTCTGTCCCATTATTGGTCTTCATTATCTATTTCTACGACATACACTTCATTTTTCATAAACCTCCAAAATGAAAAATCAAGGAGATTAAGGTCGGGACTGCGAGCTGGCCGTGGTATAGGCTCCCCTCGACCAATGCACCTATTTTCAAATCTCCTTTGCAAAAATTCCCTTCTTGTTCGAGAAAAGTAAGCTGGAGGCAATAATGTCCAATGGGACATCTTTCAATAAACTGTTGATTTTCCAAAAAATTTCGATTGCGTTCACCTATCAATCGATTGGGCAATCGAAATGGACCAATCAATTAATTGTCGATTACACCTGCCCACATATTAATAGAAAACCCATCGTGACGATTCCGATGGTTTGATGAGAATTTTCGTCACTCCAGTAGTGCATATAATGTATGTTAAAACACCATCACGATTGAAACTCACTTCATGGGTAAACAAAATTGGTGACAGAAGATGTTGCACTTAATTTTGCAACAATACATGGTGAATTTTTTGGAAATCAAACTGGAGAAGAAGCTGCTCTCTGAGGATTTTTCTAACAGACTATGGGTTAACAATTCGTATAGCTGAACTCATTTTTCTGGTGCATATTTTCGGGTTATTTTCTACCATTTCTGGAAACTCCACTATTAACTTTTGCTTTTCCAAAACAGCCGCCTTCTCCCAAACGCCGTACGTCAATAAATATTCTAGCATTAGGAACCTTAGGCATTAGGTCTTAATGGATATCTGCCTTCATAGATACGTCGATCTCTAGAAGCATTTGATCGAAAATTTTATAGACTACTGCGTTATTCAGCACCCCAAGTACTTCAAACTACCTTCTTAAGTCAAGCAGATAGAAAATATTTTTCGGGAAATAGGAAAAACAAATTTTCTTACAGAGTGAAACAATGTTTATTCTGTTTAAAGATAAAAAACTCCTATAACTCCGCCACTGGATGCTGAATGAACTGAATATTGTAACATATGTAAGGTCACAGTGTGCACCAATTTTGGCGCAAATATTTCCGTACAATCGGGGAAATTAAAATAATCTAAATTTTACAAACATGTTTGAAACACTGTATCTTGAAAACAAAAGGCGATACGACATTAGTGTATATAACTTTTTCATTTTTTTCCTTATATCGCGTGGTGTTACGCATTGGAATTTTTTCAATGCCACTATATGGTTGCATAATTTTCCGAACAGTAAAATTGAGTCAGGGTGATTTTAAATTAAGTAGCAAAAATGAGACCACATATTCCTTAGGTGAAAATAAACAGATTTAACCTAACATACCTATATCCCAAGTCGCTTAATAAAAAAGATACAGGGTGTCAAAGTTAAAATTTTATTTTCGATATTTGTAGATAACTTCTTAAAAAATTCAAATATTTACTTAAAATGTGTAAACCAGGGGTTTTTGCGGGTGAGAAATTCAAATTTGTTTCTAATTTTGACGTCACTAGTAGCGCTACCTACGGCGCATCATGTCTCTTTTAAATAGCAGAACTTTTTTGCTGCTTAGTGTATCCATCTGACTATTGAAACAATCGATTCTCCTACCTGTTATATCTGAAAAAAATATACCTTGTTGAAGTTGTTAGGAGCAACAGTTTTCGAAATAATCCTATTTGAATTATTCAGTGCACCGATTGAAAACTGTTATCGTTTCAGGTAAATTGACCTTTTTACTGAAAATATAGCAAAATGTTATTTGAAAAAGTTATTCAGAACGGTAAATTATGGAGATGTGCAAAATTTCAAAAAGATCGGCCTGCTTTGATAAAATCTTTGTGCTTTGTTGAAAAAAAAAATGGTTTCATCAAACCTCGCCGATCTTCTTGAAATTTTGCACGTCTTCAGAATTTACCATTCTTACTTTTTCAAGTAATATTTTGCTGTATCTTCAGCAGAAAAAGCACTTTACCTCAAACCAAAATAGTTTTTACTCGGTGCACTCAGAATTTCAAATAGGATTATTTTAAAAATGGTTACTCCTAACAACTTTAGCAAGGTATACTTTTTCAAATAAAACAGATAGGAGAATCAATTAGTTCTATAGTCAGATGGATACACTAAGCTGCAAAAAAGTTCTGCCATTTAAAAGAAACATGATGTGCCATAGGTGGCGCCCTGTACTTGTGACGTCAAAATTAGTAACAAATTTGAATTTCTCACCCGCAAAAACTCCTGATTTACAAATTTTAAGTAAATATTTGGAATTTTTAAGAAGTTATCTCCAAATATCGAAAGTAAAATTTTAACTTTGACACCCTGTATCTTTTTTATTAAGCGACTTGGGATATAGGTATGTTAGGTTAAATCGGTTTATTTTCACCTAAGGAATATGTGGTCTCATTTTTGCTACTTTATTAAAAATCACGCTGTATATTTTTAGGTATTAACAATATTGTGTGAAACTAACTACTCTGCGGACTAAAACCCCGACCAGCGTTGAATTGCACCCACAAATTTTTTACTGTATTAGAAAGGTATTTTAAGCTAATATTTATAGAATGTTTTCATTAAACCAAGTTAGTAAATTTAGCAAGATTTTTTTTTTAGATAATTATTGAATAGAGCTCTATCTGTGGAATTGTTCATTAGCATACCTAAACGTTTGGTATCAGAGCGCATACATATGACTTGATTGATAGAAATTGTATTTGATATATATATTAGCTTAAAATACCTTTCTAATACAGTAAAAAAAGTGAAATTGAGTATTTGAAAATATCGAATTTGGTAACTTATTAAATTGGTTTTTAATTTATGACGACCCTGTACCTATGTCTCAGACATTATGCGATTATTTTTAGATGTAGCAATTTCTGGACTATAATTGTTGCAAAAATTTAAATTAAAAGTGTTCAATACGTAACATTTTTAAAATGATGCTGAACCGTCATTATTATTGCATTAAATTGTACTTAATACTGCTGATTTAATTTAGAAACACCCTGTATTCCACAACACCTACGAAGATTTTACCGTTTTCTGACAGCAATCTAGAGACAACTTAACCTCTCTTGTTAATTACCGTCGCGTGGCATAAACCCCTGCACACATTATTTCACCTGTCGTATCGTTCCGGAGTCTCCCGGAGGAATCCGGGTGTAATAACGCGTGGGTCGAAAATCTCAGTATAGGTTGGGAATTTGTCGCACGTTGTGCGTCGTTTGCAACCCTCGAACCAGTACGGACGTTTGGGATCAGGTGCGGACTTTTCAAACTTATTAAAATTTTTCGAAATATTTAGTGACTTCGAACCGAAGGCCGATTTTGGGTTTAGGTAAGTTTTTGTGCATGAAAAAGTAGTTACTATTTGTTATTGCTCAAAGCATAAGTACTTACTTCAAAAGTTATTTTAAAAAGTTGTTTTCATCGTTGAAACTAACACACTCTGCAACACTTATGCTCTAATATTGCATAGATAATTAAGTTGAAACTTTCGTAGCTGATTTTTTTTTAAATAATTATGAAAATTTTCACTTACTTGCTAGATACTCTTTCTATTTATAAACTTGGGATTAACAGTGTATGACAACTAAGTATAATTATTGCATTGTAAAAGTAGGTGTGAAATATACCAAAAGTTACATTTCCAGTCATTTTTATTATACAGGGTGTCCCAAAATAGAAGGCCATACCATTAACCACATATTCTTTGGACAAAAATAATGTGACTTTCCTTATGCCATTTTTTATTTTCGCGCTCCTGTTTCAATATACAGGGTGTTAAAGTCACATTTTAAAAAACTATATTTGTTAATAATCCCATTGTTTAGTAAGATACACACTTGAAATTTTGCACGCACTTTTATCTTATTCCGGCATACTTTTCATGTAATTTTGGTGAAAAAATCGAAGGGTGAATGAAGGTGACTGAGGGATGCAGTACCCTTTATTCCCTCCAATTATTTATAAGTACGCCTATGCAGCTTTTTCTTGAAATATCAAACGTAGAATTTTCTTCTGATCATTTTATCTCTTTTGTAATTTTTTGTTTAAATGCTCCGTTTTGAAGAAAAACGGCAATTTGTAGTGCCCATAAATCTATCATTCATCATTTTCAAGTGAAACTGAAATTTTGTGAACATACCTATTATTACAATACCTTGGCAACTTAGCAAATCGTAATACTTACCCTTCACATCCCTCATTACTCCATTCACCCTTCGATATTTTTCACCAAAATTACATGAAAAGTATGCCGGAATATAATAAAAGTACTTGAAAAATTTCAAGTGTGTATCTTACAAAACAATAGTTTTTTAAAATGTAACTTTAACACTCTGTATATTGAAACAGGGGCGCCCAAATAAAAAATGGCATAAGGAAAGTCGCATTATTTTTGTCCAAAGAATATGTGGTTAATGGTTGTAGATAAAAATATATAGAATACGGTTTAAGTTTAGGACCTACGTTATACAATACATTTTACTTGTTTGTGTTAAATCCCCATACACTCTGCCTTCTATTTTGGGACACCCTGTATAACTATATTTTTGATTTTATTCCAATTTTGTTTTATTTGTTTCTATCAACATATAGATAAGCATAATTATTACAGAAAACAATTTACAATTTTATTGTACTCTAGTGCAAGATATTTTTAATAGAAAAAAATATATATAAATTCAACTTCCTGATTAATCCTTATAAATATTTTTTATTTTTTAGTGTGGTTCAAAGTGTCTAACAAGAATATTTTTAAACATACCATGCATTAAAATTTTTAATATGGAAAGAAAATATATTTTGAAATAGTTGAATACTTACTATTTTATTTTGATAGATTATTTGAATTTAAGAACATTTTGATCAATCAATCGTGTCATTTATGGTAATGAGTAGCATTTGTACCTACTGTTCAAAAAAATGTTGAATGATATTTATCGATTTTTTACGGTAGATTTACTTATTGTTGCCATATTTCCTAGAATTTTACATATTCCCATACATTATACTATTTGATAACTAGAATATCAGAAGGATTTAAATACAGCTAGGGAGATCCTTTGCATTACAAATTATTGTTATATATTTATATATATTGTTGTGTTGTATTGTTGTTATATAGTTTCCACCTGTTTTCACCTATTTTTACTTGGACACTTCACTGTACAACCGTCACTGGCAATCAAAACGGAATGATTATCCAAGGGGGCTCTGTGATAATAAATCGACAAAAACCAACCTTTTTGTCTTTGTACAATGCGTGCTGATAAAGTAGGTTTAGCGGTAACTACAATATAATTATATCGAGGACAAGCGAAGGAAAATCCAATATGGCTTCGTTACTTAGCTAGAACTTCATAAACATGGTTTTTCTACTTAGCAAAAGCGAAGAGTCAGATTTAAATGTGGATTTTATTTAAACTTTTGTGTCTAGGTTTATTTAAATATCATTAAAAACTTACCTAAGCAATGCTCTTTCAGTTCTTAAGGAAAGTTTCTTGATAAACATTCTAAAAATTAGGGAAATTAATCTTAACACGTTTAAGTATGCAGGAAGCGCATTCGCCAAAACAGAGGACACCCGTTTAGTATGTAATAAAAATGGTTTAAGAAATGAAGACATTTGCTAACAAAAACGCAACCTTTAGAAAATATTTAATTTATTACCGGAGGATTCAAAAAGCTAAATATTTCAAATCTTAAAAGCTAATTTAATGTTACGGCGTAAAAAGGAAACCAATGTTTCTATTAAATAGCTTGGTATGCCATAAGATAACACTTGTCGAATCTCAGTTAAAGTGTAAAGAAAAGTGCAAATATCTTCACTTTTCTTAAACCATTTTATACGCTCCCTGCATACCTATTTAAACGTGATTAATTTCCCTAATTTTTAGAATTTATCAAGAAACTTTTCCTAAGAACTGAAAGAGCATTGCTTAGGTAAGTTTTTAATAATATCTGAATAAACTTGTATGTACAAGATTTAAATAAAATCCACGTTTAAATTCGACTCTCCGCTTTTAGAAAAACCACGTTTATGAAGTTCTTAGTAACGAAGCCACTTTGGATTTTATTGGTTAAATCATTTCTAATAAAAAAAGTATAGAATTATTGTTATAAAAAGATTTGTTTTTAATACACTTCAATAATTGTAGAGAAGCACGGTTAAATTAAAAAATATTAAGAAAGTAAATATAACTAATATTGTAACACTTGGTATATAGGTGTTTGTTTCAATCGACTCAAAGTCAAGTATTCTCACCTCCTAAAATTATTGTAACGACTTTCAAGACACCCTGTAGAAATTGTTACAGATATGTTTGAACTTATTTTTATATATGTTACACAATTTTATAACAGATGAATGATCCTCTTTACATTTCTACGTCAATATTTAATTGTATAAAACTTCATCGTATTAAGTATTATATTTCTTTTCCCTTAGATTTCTTAAAAAAAATAATATTTTATATATATTTTAGATTTATTAGTCTATCGTAAACTTATTTTAAATACAAAATATATACCAAATATATATACCATAAATACAAACTTTAATATCACTTGATTTTTCTGAAAACAATGTCATAAGACACTGTTTGTTTACAAGCAGGTAAATGATTTCGAGTTTTTGTTTTTTGTGTCAATTCAATTTTTAATTCCCTTCTACTTAAGGCAGAAATGAAACGAAAATATGTGAATGGTTTTAATTTTTATAAAAGCAAAATCGAAATAAATATTTTACGACAATCTCACGAAATTTAAAAATATGCTTTCTTAAAATTTTTGATTTAAATAGTTCTTTTTTAATAATCTCAGGATTTAAATGGCAAGTATATTTTTCCTAAAACAGTTTTAAAATTATTTAAAATAAGTTTCACACAGTTTAATGTGTTCCTTTTTATCTCTAGATATTGGCAGCATTAACGAATTCTTATACAGTAAAGATAATGTTGAAAGTTAATTGTCATTATAGTTTTGGAATGAAACAGTACATAATAATTCCTATGCTATGTATTATTCTCGCTATAAAAACAAATAAATAGTTCTGGCCAAGGTAAAACCAAGTAATAACCTTTATTCCTGCCAAATCTACATAGGTGATATAATAGCGAGTAAAATTTGAGACGTTGCCGTTTTGCTAAGTATGGTTGTGACGTTACAAATTTTTTATTTTTTTCCGTTATAAAGGCCGAATAAAAATTTGAAAATTAGAAGTAAGCACATTTTTAGTCCGTCTATCTAAATTGATTCGATTTATTGGTAAGTTTGGCTGATTAGTGACGGAACATTCTGTAAACAGACAAAATTATGTTTCTGGATAGCAGAAGTGATTGCTTTGAAAGTGTATAAACTGTAAGACGAATTGAACGAATTGAATAGATAACGAAAGTACGAAACCAGTTCATGGTACTTTTATTTAAAGAATTCTTATTAAATACCGAAAATATTATTTTAATATGTTTTTACAGTACAAATAAAACGTAAGTACAATAAAACTTACCCAGATAGTAGTTGTTCGTCCAGGGTCTTCAAGCTTAAAGTTCTTCAGCAAATAGAAGCATTATTATCTACTAGATACTCATTTTTCCCACTTCTTGCACTGTGTACAACTATTTGACTGAAAAAGTGAAAATAATTAATATTATTTACAGATTACTGACTCAATTTTTTTTTATAAAAATAAATTCATAATAAAGAAAAAATATACAAGACATAAGCGACATATACAGGGTGATTCAGTTTTTAATGAACAAACTTCGAGGGGAAGGGAACTTTGAAAAATAATGGCAGGTTATATATAATAGTTTTGAAGCTTTATAAGGAGCATACAGGGTGTTAAAGTTTGAAGAAAATTTTTTATTTTTTGGTATAATTGCTAAAGTAATGGAAATATTTAAGCCGTACTTGGTACACAGTATAGTTAGTTAAGGTGTCATAAAATGTGAAAATATCAAGCACATTGAACAACCAGTGGCGGAGACATGAGCAGTCCGTATCTTTAATTTAGCAGAAACAGTTGTATCGCCCTGCATAATGTTAAAGTTTATGACATTTTAAAATGTGTATTTTAATTTCTAACAAAAAACCTATCTTACATTTTTTTCGCATCTGCTACGGTTACATAGTAAATTTGACTTCTTTCAGTTATTTCACTGTTCCTGTCGGTAAATCCTCTATCTTTTTTTTATTTTCGGAATGCGAAATTTGTATTAATTCTTATTGCAGTTTATTGACAGCTGTCACCTTAACTAACTACACTGTGCACCAAGTACGGCTGAAAGATCTCCATTACTTTAGTAATTATACCAAAAAATCAAATTTCTTCTTCAAAGTTTAATGTATCTTCCTTATAAAGGCCCAAAATTATAACTATTATATAATAAACCGCCATTATTTCTCAAAGTTCTACTTACCCTCGAAATTTGTTCATTAAAAGCTGAATCACCCTGTATACCTAAATACACATATACAAGTGTGTTAATATTACAACGATATCAATTTAATCCAGAAGTGGAACAAACAAAAATAATCATTGCCTTGCAGCGTTCAATAAGGTATGTAAAGGACAAAAAAATATATAACACGAGCTACACAATCGGTTAAAATCGGGTAAATCAGGTAAATAAGTATAGTAATAAGGTTTATAAAATGAATTAAACATGTTTCGTTCAATATAAATTTTTGAGTAGTAGTATCACGAGCACTTTTTTCACAAAAAGAAAAATTCACTGTACAAGCAAACTTCAGTTGAAGCTAAATATACAGGGTGATTCATTAATAATGGGACAGAACTTAAGAGCATGTTGCTGACCTCAAAATAGAGCGATTAAGCCAAATATGCTTTATCCGAATGTTGCTCCTTTTCGATCTACAGGGTGTCAAATTTGAAAAAATAAATCACATTTCTTTATTATTTACATTTTTATTATTTTTCGATAGCATCGACCGTATTTTATGAAATTTGGTATAGAGGAGTTTCTTGGTACTAGAAATTCGAATATGTCAACGATTTTGGTGTATCTGCTAGAGGGCGCCGCCAACGATGGTTTGAACCCCTTCAAATAGCTACGGCTTTTTTGTGCTACACTGTATCTCATTTTGGACTGGGAAAATATTCTTTCCTATTTTTTCTAGTTAAAAAAGGTACACCTGGTTGATGTCGCTAGAAGCAATGGTTTCTGAGAAAAACGCATCTAAATCTCATGATGCATGTAATTTATCTAAAAGTATAGTCAAATTGTTGGGTAAGTAATGGCCCATACTGTAACAGGATAATACTGTGATCAAAATAAATCGATTTACTTTAGCTTATCCTAAAAAAATCTAAAATCATCATCTGTCCCATTATTAATGAATCGCCCTGTACACTAAACGGAATTGAAAATATGAGTCTATTGCACAAGGTATAGTGTCCCTATAGACATCTTTCAACTATCTTCGTTTGTAATATTGTAATTGAAAATCCTTTAGAAAACATAAAAAAAATATTTTATTTATTGCTTGTTTTAATGAACAAAATAACTTTGTAAAATTTTATAAAATAATGTGTTATTTTTTATTATAATTTACAGTCAGTGAAGAAAATGTAAAAGATAAACTTGGTCACTTTCTCTTGTACTGTATTACTAGTATAAAAATGCCTCTATCCTCGTTACTTTTGTTCACCGTTCTCAATAGGGTCATTTGGCGAAAACACAAATTTTGCATATTTTTTCTGAAACATTTATGATACCCACGAAATTTAAAGTTGATCTGATAAGTAATTTTCGAAATATACGAGGTCAAATTGGAATTAATCGGATCGCCGGGATTGACGTCTTTGCCTCCTTCAGCTTTTTGGTACTCGTCCGCTTTGAACTCGGGCAAAGGTGTTTCTGTGTTAAATTATAACAGATTAGCAAAAGATAACTCTATATTTTTTAAATTCACAACGTGCTATTTTAAAGCATATTCATCTAATCTATCGATTGTAGATTTAATTATGGTGATGGACTTCAATTGTACTATTCCAATAAAAGTCGCCAAGTGTTGCAATGAATGGTGCAAAAATGTAACGGTAAGTCCTAAATCGAAGCTAAATCGTTAAAAACACCTAGGTATTTCAAATAATGTAGATAGTAAGATACTTAAGTTACTATAAAGTGCCTTCTAAGTAAAGGAAAAACCCCATTTCACACACTATCTGAAAAATAATTAGGTAGACTTAAATTTGGTTTATAAATTTTATTATTCAAATTTAAATTACATATTAATGTTAGTAGATTTTATTAGAATTTAGTAGTTTGATTTCTGTTATTGGGCCACCCTATAAAATCAAAAATTAAACTTAAATTACTTAATACGTAGGTATTTTGTTTAGTTTTAAAGGTACGTAAGTATATTATGTACCTAAGAATTTTAACTTTACATCAATAATGAATTCTACATCGGTATACGAGTATTATAAATTATTATTAAACTGATTTTATATAATTTAAAACATATAATTATTTGTTTTGAGACTAACAAATATGTCCCCTTCATTGTTTTTTGCCACAAAATTCGCATATTGGAATTCCGGCGTAACTAATAAATTATTTATCTGAGCATTTCGGTGCATTACAGTATCAAAATTTGTATTGTTTTCATTTAGTGCCTCTAATGACTTCAATATTTGAATGTTCCATAACTGAAATCAAAATCATTCTGAAAATGAAATTAAAAAAATGCTGAAGGTCCCATTGTCTCGAACACTGAATTGCTTTGTAATTGATATCCTGCAGCAAATTTTAAATCTAGTCAATTCGATGTAACATCGATTGCATGTCGTTATGGGAGCGGGTAAATATATACACGTGAGCGTGCAGTACTGCACCAGTTATATTTATTGATAAGTATCCGTTATTGGAATAAAATTTTCTACCCGTTTTACCTTCTAATTACAGGGTGTTCAGGAACTTAAGGACGCCGTATTCTTGAAATAGTATTTTCTACAAATGCAAATAATTTTAGACATTTAAGAATTGAATAATATAGAATTTAGCAAATAACAAATGAATATACAGTGTGGTGACACATCCTTGCCCCTCAGTCTAATGAGAAGTATTTCTTCGTTTTTGAACGATCTGTCAAGGTTTGACAGGCATTGTGCCATATCATCTGACTCAGAATTTACCTTAGATTCGATAACTGTAACAAAAATATTAGTGTAGACATCTTACCAACCGTTTACCAGTTTCAAGGGGAGAGGAGAGGGGGTAAGACTTTATCGCCTCACTATATAACGACAGAAAGCGTTCTAACTAACAAATTTTTAGGTACAAAAATCTTTTAAAATACGTTTTTTTAAATTTAATTATAGTAAATATTATAATAACATAAACTTACATAGTTCTGCATATAAGATATTGTCCACTTTTGTACATAAGTATGTGAAAATAATTGTTAAAATGAGGGGTTAGAATAGCAAAATAATGTGTGTTATTTTATTTGAGGGGAATTTAAATAGTTCAAGTGAATAAACAAAGCAACATAGGTTTTATTTTTGATGTTACTTTTGTCCTACGTGTTTTATTTTTCAAGATTTCTGTACCTAAAAATACCACAAATTCGAACAGTTTACGGCGAGAAATACGGCGACCTTAAGCCACTAAGACGTCATTTTGGTTTGTCCAGTATAATAAATGACGATACTTTTTATCTCAAAACTGGAAGACTTGTGACATTCTTCATTGCTTATTCACAATATGGTAAAATATGTTGAAAGTTTGTATTTCGTTATTTTAGATAGGATTGCTTCAGAACATAAAACGAGAAAATTTAATAATTTTCCCTGTGTAGATAACATGTGTATTTTTATCAAAACCTAAAAGTACATATCACTGTGCTTCTCTTAGATTCT
The DNA here is from genome assembly GCA_037114965.1 of Monochamus alternatus. Taxonomy (NCBI): domain Eukaryota; kingdom Metazoa; phylum Arthropoda; class Insecta; order Coleoptera; family Cerambycidae; genus Monochamus; species Monochamus alternatus. Next base: position 36,204,383 of record CM073433.1, read on the forward strand.
TTATAAAAAATTTTCATAAACTCGAAACTTGAATAAAAGAAGGACAGTCAAAATTAGCTTTATAGCATAAAATTATTATTTCTTTCAATTTTTGTAGGTGATCAAAATATTTTAATTATAAATTATTAAAGACTCGACGAATTTATTGTTTAAAATAATGTAATCCTACATTAGTTATTAATAACTCATATTAATAAAAATAAGCAACAATCTACATATCTACAGAAAAGTAATCGGAAAAGACTACTCTTAATAAAATAATCGAATCATTATAAAATTAAGGTACAGGTACGACGTTGGAGATATACTATCTACATTAATTACGTTACGGATCGATAGGTTATGTATTATGTAAAACTGTTACGAGGTAATTTTTTCTAAATATTGTATATACAACATATGTCGACTTCTTGTTTTTTTTACGCGTTTTGCCACTCTGGACATCACGAACTTCAGTCACGACAGGTACATTAATATATTTGCCCAGTTTTAAATTTCTTTTTAACACTGAAATTAAGATGTACTATTTTTTGTATTTACTAGTTTATCTATGAATTATATTTTTTAAAATAATATGTGTAACATGAAAACACCGAAATTCTGATTTCTAATTTTATTTATATGTACTTCACTGGTCCATGACAGTGCATTGTTCAAGATCACTGGTCTATGGAGTAACAGATCTTGATTTCTTTGGATGAATCGCTTACAAATTATTTGATTTTTTTCTGGATTTCTATTGATTGGCTGTAGATTTTTAGCTAGAATTTTTTCTCTCTGTCACTATTGAATGGCGAAATGAGAAACTGTATTTGATTTATTGAATCAAATCCCCGTTGTTTGTGTGCATATGCTTCAGTACTTATGTACAATTTATTTACACTATTCTATATGCATCAATGAATGGGTTGAGTACTTGATTCTTGAGTACTTGTGGGGTCCTCTTGTCCTTAAAACTAACACCTATGACACGTAGTAGGGCATTCACTGATAACGCAAAACGCCCAAACATCTTCAGGTCTATTAAATGTCTATATCCAGCATGCTCTCCAATTGCTGATTTCTTACCGATATTATTTCTCAGATGACACTTCACTTCCTTAACTTCCTGTTAACATGTCTCTTCGTTTGTCCAATCCATAACTTGCTGCATGTAATGCTGTACCGTGAAGTGTATTGCAATCTGAGAGGTTATTATTTATCCTTATCTATTGAAAAGCAGCAAAATTATATTTTTCTACAAAACTGTTAAAAGTGGGCTTTTTAATTGTCATTTTTGATGTTACAAATGCAATTTTTTGACACGCGTGTTAAAAGTTAGTAGTAAAAAGTAAATCAAAGTTTATTTAAATTTTGTTTTGAAAATTAATAAAACGTTTTAACAAACACATGAACAACTTTTTATTTTAAATACGTACAAACCAACATTTTAACTAGTTATTACTATTAATATTTATAGTAAAATTAGAACAATTTGAAATTGTAATTCCCTGCGGAGTCATCATACTTAAGTTGGTTTTACTGTCAACATGTGTGACACATCTATTTTCTGTAGAAATACTACTGGTAGTACTGGTGGTCTTGCTAGTAGTTGCAGCAGTAGGAAGTATTTGGCATGCAATTTCCTTCTTCTGTTCCAGTAAATTTTTAATGTAGCCTTCAGCTACCGTCGAAGATTTCCATCCTCCATGTCTCTTGATGGTAGTAAAATTTGCACCAGAATCTGCTAATAATGTCGCCGATGAACGACGAAAACAGTGTCCGGTATAGAGTTGAGGATTTGGTAGATTCAAGAACTCTGCAATATCGGCAGGCATTTTACCAAACATGTTAATTCCGACTGGATTCTTCACACATTTATTCTTCATATATTTTAGAAAAAGTCGTCTATGGTCAGCGTTGGGTGGCCGCAGTGCCATATACTTTCTAAAAAAGTTTAAATAGAATTCATCAACAACAGTGAAAGTCCGAGGCACTTTCGTTTTAGTATCTGGTATGGTCACAACAACCGAAGTGCCCAAATATTCTATATTGTCGATGGTCATTTGACACAATTCCTCCCGGCGACACGCCCCGAAGACACCCACTATTGCTGCGACTTTCATCATCAGATACTTTTCGTCTTCTGCTTCTGTGAGAAATTTGTCGATATGCGTCTTCGTCAAAACTTTTGACTTTTTTGCTTGATATCCTCCACCCTTCCGTTTTAAAAAAGCAATAAGTTTATAATGTTTGCTTATATCTTGATCTTGCTTTATTTTTAACATAGTTTTGATCATGGAATAATTTGACCACAGCGTTGACGATTTCCATATCTTGGCTTTTTCCTCAAAATATGCCAGTAAAACACTTTCATTACATTTCCCAGGGACCTTTTTAATGTTGCACCATTCCGAAAAGCGTCTATAAGCGATTTCGTACTGTTCCTTTGATTTCGCGCGGCAATAATTCCAATGTTGCTCGACTGGCGGCTTCTTCGATTTCAGCAGGGATGGATTCGTTATCGAGATTATTCATTATACTTATAATATTACTAGAAAATGCTGTCAATATTTTTGCGCTTTTTCCGTAACTAACAACAGCACTGGTTGTTACGAAAATTTTGGTTCATAAACATTGCGATCTGTATGGTATTTTTTGATTTCTTATTTTTATTGAGTTTAAAGTTCTTCCGATTGTTTTGTAGAAAAAATAGTGTATGATATACGTGTTAAAAGTGATTTTATTTTGTGAGTGAAGATGATTAAAAAACGAGCGTAGCGAGTTTTTTAACTTCACGAATCTTTAATTTATTTTGTAAAATCGTTCCATAATAATGACATTTCGATTGTCATTTCAGTATCGAAATAACAGTATTTTAGGCACATGTGCTTAAACAATCTTAAAAGTAAAAAAAGAATGGAATTTTAAATTATTTATTTATTATAACTATTAATTACCTTTCAAATCGGATAATTGGAATTAGGTGAACATATATTTTTTTCTTCACTTCATATAACTTCAATATTGGAAGAAGATAAAACCTGCATCCCGGTGCTGCTGATGCATGAGTTTTTGGAATGAAAGTGGTATTTCCTTTCTCCCCGAGAATTTTCCATCCTATCGCCTGCTTATTTTGTACGGAATTTTCTATGTACTCCTCTGTCACAGAAGTCGAACGCTAACCTCCGTGTCTCTTGAACATCGACATGTTGGCTCCTGCATCTGCAAGGAAGGTTGCAGAATATCGTCTAAAACAGTACCCACTCAAACTCATACTCAGTAACACGGGGTAATCTAATTCGACAATCTTTCTAGGAATTGAACCTATATTATTTATACACACTGTATGTGTAGTGCAATTTGAATTCCTGTATGTGATAAAAAAAATCGATTGTGATCAATGGTGGACGGACGTAGACTTGCGGAAAACTTCCAAAAAATTCACTCTTTCTATATCTCTGGCACTGTAAATAATCTAGAAACATTAGTTTTGGTATTGGAATAGTCACTTCAATGAACGACTTAGCATCTTCAATATTTTCTGTACGTAAATAAGTTAATTCTACAGGCTTCAAACATACCAACAATCAAGACAATATTTTGGAATAAGTACTTTTCATCATCTGCCTCTTTACCTTTCAACCTGTTTCTTGTATCTTGTCGGCGCTATACTTGACTGCATATAGTAATACATTGTTGATGATCACTTTGCTCCTTTTTGTTGTTGGTAGTATCAAACTATCATTATTCTATTCTTTGTTGGTGTTGCTAAAAGGGCCATCTAGTCGGCCTGATGGGTTTTTACAATTATTTGTTCTATTTTACGGACGACCCACAATTTAGTAAAATTATTGCTCTGCTGACTAAGGAAGAAATTCATTGTCTGAATAGCTCTACTGACAACATATTGCATATATTAACATACCTAATACTGAAAGACTTATATTTATTGCTTTCCCTCATTCTGAGAATATCGATCTTAACCAAACAACGAATTTGGACTTTCGTTATAAGTATTACTCTTGAAGTTGTTTTTTTTAAATGCAGTCAATACTTCCTTGTATATAGGTTGTTGCCTTGATCTTAGACATTCTCGAGAAGGCTTGCTCAATATTCCTGTTGCTGTATCCATTTTCTCTGAAAACAGATGAATGGTTATTGCTATGTACCTATTCCGACTCATAAATGGTTTATGCTCGATACGATATGTTGACGACATTCTGGACCTGGTGGTAATGAGACCCGGCAATAAGATATCAATCAGTATGAGTAGACTTCTTATACACACTGTGTACTCAACTCCATGGTATGGATGTATTCCATTAATGTGGTCTACAAATTATTGTACGTTATTGTATCTATGAGATCATATGATAAATGTAGGTTACCATATCTGAACCAACGGCTTGGTTTTAACACTGATGATCCCAGGGCCTGTTTCTTGAACATTTTCATGTAGATATTTGCTAAAAGCGGACACAAGGGTGAACCCATAGCTGCTTCTTCAGTTTATTCATGAAATTGAACTTTGAAGGAAAAAGCTCTATTTGATGCTCACTTCAGTCAAATCTGCTAAATTATCATCATCGAACCTTACATGAAGTTCTTCCAAGGCTGTTACTTTTACCATTGAACTGTATGGTTATACTAAATTTCCTTAATTTCAAAGTTGTTTACACATAAAGTTATTTCCAGCCTTTGACTAAGTAAGACTAAGTAAGCGGCATTTTATTTACATTTTTTTTTCTATATCCTGTGCTAGTTTGGCTACATATTTTAGAATTACCTTGTATGTAGTGCAGCATCTAAATAAATATGGTTAGAATTTTTGACAGTATATCCCATGATTTCCAGTTTATATTTGCTGTTTGAAATATATTTACCATTGTGTTAACATAATCAAGTAATCGACAGTAAATTAAGTTTAAAATCATTATGTTTTATTTAAACCTTCTAGCTAGCAAATCGTTTTACATCGCTGCTAATTAATTTTAATTAGTTGGACTCATTAAATTAATTACATTGGAACGTGATTTCCGGCACTCTGTCGTGCAAATTAACACTGAGGTTTTAAAGCTACACAGGCTGACTAGATATTGCACGTATAATACCATTATAAAATCAGTTGTTATTTATTGATTGTGATAACATTTATTGTACTGAACAAATACTGTGTATGCATAATATTTGTTTCTTCTCAAAAAATACCCGAGTAAAGACATAACGTATTTTTTTTTAATTTGTCCAAAGGAATTTACAGGGCGATCCAGAGCGTATTTAAAAAAAATTTAGGAATAGATGCATCATGAAAAACGGAGTAAAAAAAATTAAATTCTTATAATTTTCGCGTAAAAATTTTCAACATTTACATCACTGGGCTACTGTCTCTAACCAGACGATTCCGAACATTGAAATTCAATTACTTTTTGTAAGTATTAAGGTTTTTGTAATGCAAGTCATTTCACAGTTTTTCAAGTGTCAAAAGTGGCTTACGTGTATAGCAACTCCGAGTTGATGTCAATGTGCTTTAGCAGAACGATTTTCCAGTAAACGTGTGCCAAATGCAGCTACTTTCACCACGGTGTACAGTGAGTACAAGTGTAGTGCAACGTAAGGGAAATTTGGTACCGAATCGTGGAAGAGATGGAGGTTCAGAACGTCCACGGCGTATTGAAACAGTGTGGCGTGTCATACACGGGGGTCAATTATATCCATACCATGTATAGCGTGTCCAAGAATTAATACCAAAGAATTGGACGAGGAGGACCGGTACCATGGCCACCGCAATGTCCTGATCATTTGGACATCTTTTTATTGGGATATTTAAAACGGACAAGAAGCAGAAACATTTGTTGTAATATCAGGTATGTCAAACTATTAATTAAAACCACAAATTAATTATATTAATAATTAATAACAATAGCGATCAAAATGCAGTTGAATTTGCGGTATAAAATAGATGTTATTCAGTGCTTTCGAAAAAAATCCCCTGGCACGTCGATTTTGTTTTCAGAAAAGGCATTTTTTGACATACGACCCATATTTTTGACGTCATCGTTGTTCGAGATATGACATCATCCACAATTTTTTTAAATAGCAACCCCCCAATTTTGACCATGCTATTTGAAAGAGCGTGTCATTCTACATACATACATCATGAAAAATTATGATGTTACATAACAAAAATTTCAAGAAAATAATGTTTGAATATTTTAAAATTTAAGTTGGAAAGCAGGGATATTCTTTATGTACTTACACAATTTTGTAAATTATTTTGTGATAAATAATACGGGTACCTAATTATTATGTACACTGTATAACATAAAAAAAACAATTTACTGAAGTTTTATTACATTATAATGGAACAATTTGAAAATATCCACAGGTATTTTACACAATATTCGCGCTATAACCCTAGCGGTAGACTGCGCAGGCACAGCGACCGCAATGCTCCAAAAGCCTCAACTCAAGTATAAATTTTTATCGACAAGTCTCAATAACACCATTGTGCGTAAATTGCATTAAATGCATTATTTAGCATTATTTATGTAAAGTAACATATGACATTAATATTTGACAATTCAATGACAATTCATAGTTTTGACGTTCACCGATGTTAGTTTCTTCTGTGTAAGTCTGGCTCAAGGCTATACACACTTTACATGACAAAACAATGAAATTTGGGTACTTTTTGGAGACGTTTTGTATGTTAAATTTTGAAATTTTTGAATGTTTATTTATCAGAATGTATTCATAATTAAGTATATTTCAATTTAAACATAAGTTTTAGCAGGGCTGACAACCAAGCAATCAAAATTATATCGATTTCTTGGAAAATATAACACCCTATATAAAAATTGATGTTATCATCAGATTCTACGCGCCATCTAGTGTCTGTATACCAAATTTCGTCGCACTGGCTATGACGGTTTCTGAGATATTCGCACCGAATGTCTTAGAGGGAACACCCGGTATATCTATAATAGAAAGACAACATTTATTTTTCAGCTAATGTTGGCTTAAATATTACTCCTTCTTATATTTGCAAGAATGCTTGCCGTAGCAATATTACTTGTCTTGTCTTGCAATTCAAACTGTCAAGTCTTGTCTTGGTCTTGAATTGTCTTGCGAGATCAAGAGAAGACTAATACAAAGCAAGACAAGGTTGATAGCAGTAAGAATAAGGATTGTTGTTATAACAATATTTTCTTATAGATGCATAGAAAAAAATAGAAGGTTTTGAATTCAGGGTTAAAGTTATTCAGTAGAACTGTTTCTATTGAATTAAGTAACTCGTTCTTTAGTTAAGTTTTATTTCAAGTGAATTAAATTTAGCGTAGTTAGTTCACAATTATGTTACTAGGTTTATACCGTACGTTATGCCAAATATCTTTGCAAAAAAATTGACGTGTCATTGCTTTTTTTCTGAAGGAGGAAAAGAGTTCTTGGAAGTTATAGCATCTGTTATTCTGTCATTATTTTTTCTTTATTACGTCGCCGGATTAATTTGAAACTTATTTTAATTTTAAGCTTCTTTAATTAAACAAATTGATGTTGTGTATTAACATTTCTTTAAAGATTTTCATCTTAGAAGCTGCTTCATATATTTGCAGTATTGTCTAATAAATATATTCTCTTGTTTAAAATTTTCTTATCTCTTAATGATACTTTCATTTCAGAATACTTTCCTAAAGTTCCAAAAATTTGGATAAAAAGAACAAATTACGCTTTGATGTCAACAGAGAGTGCTTTTATTACTTTACTAAATAAAGTACACCTCGGATGCTTTATATTCTCATTAAGTTGATATCTAGATTTTAAAAAAATATTTAAAAGGCGGATGGAAAGGTAATCCTAAGAGTGATATTATTTTTACACAAGAAAATGACGCATTATACAAGGTGTTACATATTAGATAGAAAATATCTGGGAGTTGCTAGACTTCCTAAAAATAGGGTAAAATATTCGTAACATGTGTTCTAAAATTATTGGTGAGAAACTAAAAACTCATTTAGATTAATCAAAAACCTTTTTTTGTAAAAGAAGTGGCTAAAATTCGATTTAATCAAATTATCTCATAGATCTTAAGGCTGACGTTCTATACGTTTTTATAAGATAATTATGTACAAAGAACATCCACCCAAAAGATATTCGTTCTTATTAGTGCAAAACCAAACTGAAATCAAATCATTTTCTTTTACTTTTGGAGGACAAATGCATTAGACAATACAGGATCATGAACTGTACCTTTTTACTTTTTATCTTCTACCGTAAAAATACTTAATAATTCACATCAATTCAAGTAATAATAAATAATAATAATAACCATAATAATAATAATAATGCCTTTAGTAATGCGTGAAAAAAATTTGACAAAAGAAAATAATTCAAAGGATGGCGATATTCATCATACGGTGCTCTTCCATATAACCATCCAGAAAATTAAGAAAACATCACAGAACGTACGCTACTGAAAAATTACAAAATAACATATAACAAACCAATTACAGTAATTTAACTGAACATTTTTTTTAAAGATTTTTTAAAACTGTGAACAGACTTGAGGGATCTGACATCATTAGGCAAGGAATTATAATTTTTTATAGCGTTATAAGTAAATGACCGCTGAAACAGAGCAGTTCTATGCCTTGGAACACAAAACTTGTAACGATTACAAGTGGGTAAATTGGTGAATATTAAAATTTGTAATAAACTTTGAAGTTAGATATTCAGGTTTATGATTGAACAATATCTTAAATGTCAAGCAAGATAACTGAATCTGAAATCTAGTATTAAGATTTTAACCAATTCCAATGTTTAAAATAAGTAGAAATATGATAAAACTTACGAAGATTATAACTGAATCTGATACAAGCATCTTTTGGAGACACTTTTTACCCCTGTGCACTAATTCAGGCCAGTACACAACCATGCAGTATGCCAAAGTAGATAATATTAACGAGTCACATATTTTTAATTTAATATCAGTGCTAAGAAGATCTTTATGCATGTAAAGAACTTTCAACTTACCAAAACATTTCTGAGTAAGATAATTAATATGTTTAGCAAATCGAAGAGAATTGTCTACCCATAAGTCAAGATTTTTGCAGTTATCAGAAGGAACAAGGTGATGGCCATTTAAATTGATGGTAAAATCTGCGTCACTTATAATGGTATTTTTCTTATTTCCAAAAATTAATAATTGAGCTGAAGAAATGTCAGAAGGATTAAAAGAGAAATATATTTGAGTATCACCAGCGTACTGATGAGATTGACAATGTTGAAGGTAAGTACAAAAGTCAGTAGTATAAATAGAAAAGAGAAGAGGTCCTAGGACACTACCTTGGGGAACACCAGTGGACATATTATTAAATCGAGATATATCAGAAGTCAAAATAACCCTTTGGCGTCTACCTGATGGACAATTTTTAAAGAATGAGACAGCAATGTCGCTGAAACCGAAGTATTTTAATTTAGTACAAAGTGTGACATGATCTAGAGTGCTTTAGAAATGCTTTACTAAAATCCAGAAGAACAAGACAGATACATTTATTCACATCAATGTCTCTAATTAGATCATCAGTGACTTTTAGTAGAGCAGTGCAAGTACTATAATGAGTTCGGAAACCAGACTGAGTATCAGGAAGGATATTGGTATTGTTACAATAATTATTAACTTGTTCAGAAACAAATTTTTCTAATATTTTTGACAGTGTTGGAAGGATACTAATTGGCCTAAAGTTAGATGTAGATGTGGGATTATTAATTTAAGCAATAGGTATAATGTTTGCATCTTTCCATGCAGAAGGAAAAACTCCGAAAGGCATTTGTTTATAAGAAAAGCAATATGATTGCTTAAATATGGAGTAACAAGAGATACCATTTTTAGGTCGATTCCATCACAGCCTTTAGCAGAAGATTTAAGTTTACTAATAATTCTAAGATGAGATAATTATTGAATAGAGCTTTGTCTGTGGAATTGTTCATTAGCATACCTAGATGTTTGGTATCAGAGAACATACATATGACTTCATTGATAGGAATTGTAGGATATTTGATTTATATTAGCTTAAAATACCTTTCTAATACAGTAAAAAATGTTACAGAAGCTAATAATAAGGAATATGGGGCTTTTGTCCACTGAGTAGTTAGTTTCACACAATATTATTAATACATAAAAATATATAAAAAATGATAATATTTATAAAACCGCATACAATTTTCTCTGTTATGCATTCTGGACAAAGCTTGTATAATTGCCTGACATGAAGAGATATTTTTTCTAACTTAGGTCTGAAACCGCTTTCCGTCTTGGGATGGGAAATTCAAATTTTATGCACAATTTGCTGTATCTACAAGAGGGCGCCACAAGCGGCCATTAGGTTCCTTTTAAACCGCTTCAACTTTTTTGTGCCACGGTGTATGTCATTTTGGAATAGAAAAACATTTTCCTCTACCTTTTCTATTTAAAAAATGTATTCTTTGTTGAAGTTTCTAGGAGCAGCCAATTATTAGCGACAAACGCCACAGCCTAAGACCTGAACATTTACAGGAGTTGGTGGATAGCCAATTTTATTTCAGTACTACAAGTGTATAGTTATGTAGTGTTTTTGTAAACTAATAAACTTAATATGCATGATGTTAAATATTATAAAATATCAGTACAAGGTAAGATGTTTGCACCTCGGTTTCTACAAACATTAACTCGCGTCCTAAGTGCGCCCCTGATAATGACGTCATCTGCGAACGAAGTACTGGATTTAGTAATCAATTGTGTCTCCTAACAATCAGCTTTTTGAGTTTGTAACATTTTTCTTTCTGAATGAACAAATTAGGAATTAAAATTAAAATAATTTCAAGTTATGGCGAATGCGCCAGTGTACCCCACTGATAATTTTAATTGCCTCGAACTGCTCAGTATTCAACTGTTTGCGTGTACGTCGTCTACTGTTTCCATACAATCCTTAATTGTATGTAAAGCCGTATGTAGAGCCATTATAGTTAGAACAATTATAACCATTTGTAATATTTTTTTGCTTGTAGATTACAAATTTTCAATGTTATAAAACATCAATGTTCATGAATATATTCGACGTGGTGAGTGAAATCGATTCCTTAAAACTAAATATACTTTTGCGTGCTAGTCCCTCTGAGTAGTTATAAGGACACTGAATTGGAAGCCAACTCGAGATTATTAAGTCATTTATAGTCCTCTATTTAAGCGAATTATTGAATTATTTTTACATATCAACAACTTCTCGGCCAGTTGTCATGTCGTTAATAGTTTTTGACGTTCCGAGACATATATCGGTTTATTCAGAAATACATAGTAATTTTCGACATTTTTTAAGTCCAATAGGTGCCTTGTTACAGTCAAGTCCAAAATATGAAACCACCAAATAGCACCTTATGTTAAAAGTTTCTGTGTAAGCGAGATTTTCCAGTGTGTAATTTAGGATGTGTAAAAATTCCGTGTTAATAGTTTTACACACTATGGCTTCTTTGTACATTTTACACAAAATGTGTTAAAATTACTAGTATTATAATAAAATATACTGAATTTGTGTAATATTTACCAGTTGTGTATTAAAAGTACACCATTTTGTGTAAAACTTAACACTCACACAACTTAATTGTGTTCTATATCCCTACTTCTGACTGGTTGAGCACAACTGCGCAGCTACAGTATATCAGCTGATCCAACACACGTCACTACGCCATATTGGTGATGTAGCGGTGTTGTGTACAGTTACCTCTCGTTCACTGTGTTCAAATGGAAAATATTTAAATTTAAATTGAGGTTTAATCAAGGAAAATGGTAAGTACTTACCTAGCTATAACAAATATTACTGATAATTGTAATAGAGCTAAAACTAATTAGAATATAACTATTAAAAATATTAGGAGTTTACTCTGACGTTTTAGATTACTCTGTAATCTAATTTTTTTGTAACTTTAGAGAAAGAAAATTATATGTTCAGATCACTACCAATTAATTTTCGTAAACTCCTATTATGTAGTGCCTAAATACATCTTTGTTTGTTGTTTCATTGTTTATGATTCACTAGAGCATTATTAGTCCCTTATTAGAATATGTACTATTATACTGTTAATTTTAATACATACATATTTTGTTAGCAGACTTGGTTGTTGTTCGTTTCAACAGAATTTTATTATTTTAATAAAATTATAAAAAGTAAAATATCTTTTATTTTATAATTACACCATAATTCAGAAAATTCTTTATATTGATACGGAAGCTCACCTACCTTGTTATGTTCCTGTTTGCTTTTGAAATTATAATTTTTAATACATATATTCTGCCGTTTAATAGAACATTCCAGACTATATTCAATGCAATCTCGACGATAGGCAGAACCTCTCAATGTCAAAATAAAAGTATTTCAAAAATTATATTTATTAAAAATTATTTCTCTGGATCTAAAAGGCCTGTAAACAGCTGTATATATATTGTTATATTTTATGTGTCATGTTCTATTGTGATTTATGTATTTTAGTATGATATGTGTGTAAATCTTTCTTCACTAATAATTTAGATAATTTTAATTTTTTTTTTAATGACATGCTCAATGTTAACTAATTTTGTTGTATTTTAAATATCAAAGGTTTAACAATTGGATTGATTGAATCTTTCCTACTCTACCTAAACCCTGTTCTATCTTATAAACTAATAACATTAAATATTACGAAATAGAAAGTCGTTACCGAATTACTTCTTAAGTCCTTGTTTGTTAAATGTAGTCCTTTTCTCACTGCACTCTGTGTCTGCCTTTTATGAATGTCCGCTTCTTTATAATTTCCTTGTGAAGCTCAATTGCTGGTGATTGCTCCTCGATTGGTCTGTCAATCCGTATAGTGGCTGTTCCTTATATCGTTCTTGTCACTCTGTGTTCCGTCACTTAATATTGAGTGATGTTCTCTGGATATATTATGAGCAGAAATATAATTTAAACCTTGTGTAATGTTAATAGTTTGATTCCTTTAATCCTTTAATTGGCCTTCTTAATTTCCTAGCTATTTTTGTTCACTGTTGGGTTGCTTCTTCTTGTTCTAATTTCAATCTTGACTTCAACGATATGTTCTTATTTATCCTTTTATTCACGTTTTATAAATTTCTCGAATATCAGCTTCCTTCAATATATCTTATTTTTCTCTCTAACTTTTTCTTTTTTCTTGTTATTCCGTTTCCTTGATTTTTTTTTTAAATTTCTTTCCAATGCACTCTTGTATCTACTTTACATAATTTTAATAAATATTACATTTCTTCAATCAGATTGACATTTTATAAAATTCACCTATCATCTATTTTAATATTTCTTCAATTTTACCTTCCATTGAGACCTTGTTTAAATTTCATTATAATTTCAAAATTTAGTCTATGCATACCTATTACTAGGCTTCCGCGGGTATTATATGTGGTTGTAAAATTTCTCCGGGTTCCTTTCCGCGATGAATCTGCATGGTCTTCAAAAGAACCATTTGTTTGACAACGTTTCGGTAAAATCTCATTTACCATCTTCAGGTCTGCTTCGCGTTACTACGTTCGGCTTACTGGAAGATGTTTGTCCACTTGGTGAGTTATATATTGTGCTTTCGTTCCGGTGCGTGGTTTTCTTCGCATGGCTGCGCATCACGGGTCTTGCGTTTAACGGTGCTGTGGGTTCTTGTGTTCTGCTTGGCCTACTCTCAGCGTTGCGTATCACTGGTTTATTGATCTTCTTGGTTTCCAGGACAGGTTTCCAAGCTGTTGGTAATCTTTGGGTATCGTCACGTGTATTGAGATTTTGAGGATGTTTTTCAATTTCGATGGCTTCTCTAATTATTCTTTTTGCCTTATGCTCCATTCTTGCTAGTACCTTGGTATTATCGAAATGAATCTGGTGGCCGGTGTCCTTTACATGTTGAGCTAATGGCGAAGTTTTTTCATTTTGCTGAACAGAATTCCGATATTCTTCTTTCCGGGTTTGAATTCTTCTGTTAGTTTGTCCAATGTACGTCTTCTCACAGTCTCCGCAAGGAACTTCATATACTCCTTGGTCTTCTAGAGGAATGTTTGTTTTGGCTGATGGTAGCATATTACTAATCTTCCTGTCCGTGTTGAAGACGGTTTCTATTTAATATATCTTTAAAACCCTGCTTATTTTATCGCTAGTTCTCTTGACATATGGCCTATTGGTTTATCTTCTTCCTTCTGTTATTTGTTTCGCCTAGGTCTTAAAGCCCTCTTGATGTTGTTACCGGAGAAACCATTTTGTTGTTAGGCTAATTTAATATTTTTAATTTCCTCTTCTTTGTGGTCGTCGTCACAGAGTCTTTCTGACCTTGTCATTAGTGTTTTGATCACTGATTGTAGCTGCGATGGATGGTGGTGAGATTCTGCGTGTAGGTACCTATTCGTGTGTGTTGGTTTCCGATATATCGTATAGCTTAGACCTCTATCTTCTTTTTTCTTTATACATACATCGAGGAAAGGTAGTTGTTGGTCCTTTTCCAGTTGCATAGTGAACTTGATTTTTCGATGTCTGCTGTTCAGATGAATTAAGAATTCTTGTAATTTCTCCTCGCCATGTGTCCATATGACAAAGGTGTCATCGACATATCTCAGCCACATAGATGGTTTATATTCTGCTGTTTCTATTGATTGTTCTTCTAATGCGGAGACTGTGAGGAGACGTACATTGGACAAACTAACAGAAGAATTCAAACCCGGAAAGAAGAACATCGGAATGCTGTCCAGAAAAACGAAAAAACTTCGTCATTAGCTCAACATGTAAAAGACACCGGCCACCAGATTAATTTCGATAATACCAAGGTAATAGCAAGAATGGAGCATAAGGCAGAAAGAATAATTAGAGAATCCATCGAAATTGAAAAACATCCTCAAAATCTCAATACACGTGACTATACCCAAAGATTACCAACAGCTTGGAAACCTGTGGATTGTGTTAAACCTTTAACACACTGCTACATACAGAGAAATGTGTAAAAATATACAGAATTCCGTGTGGACCTCGATTAACACAGTATTGTGTTCTTTTGTGTTAAAAGGGGTAATTATTTTTTTACAGTGTACTTATCTAATGTCGACCTTTATTGACTTCAAATTTACGTAAATGGACAATGAGACAACGCAAGTAATACTTCTTAAATAAGGTGAAATAGATATAATGACCTACTAGTCATAACACATAATATTTAAACAGGGACTCTAAACGTATGTATACCGCCTATTTGTGGTAATTAAAACGTAGCATCAACCAATTCGTATATCCTTTTTCGAAACACAAACGTAACCAATTCAAATAAATGTTCATCAATAATGAACCTATAAAAGTATAAGAGCAAAACACACCAGACACCACCACTTGTATAAGCATCTATGGTAGTGAGGAATATGTACCCTGTATGTCTACTTTTATTTATGTACAAATCCGTAAAAACTTTATTCTTCAAAATAATCAAATTTTTTATTTTTTGTTTTAAATGACATCGAAAACCGCTTCCTCTGACCCTACCACGGCATTTAAGATGGCGATCCAAGAGCTGCTACGATTTTTCTTATACCCCCGAAATTTAATAAAAACCTTTAGCGATTTTTTTATTTAAAATCTGATAAGGTGGAGTTAGTCAGGATCCCTCAAAACTCCTATGTGTGAAATTTGAATAAAAACTATACAGTGTTTTCTTCTACACGGTCTTAAAGTTTTATTGCACACACACTAATGCATTATTCACAATATTGTTTAAACAATTATATATTCACAACACTAATTTATAATATAATGAGTCAACGATGACAGTAATTAAAAAAACAGCTAGTACATTAAGAAAGCAAAAATTATAACATGCTAGAGT
Source organism: Monochamus alternatus (assembly GCA_037114965.1). Lineage (NCBI taxonomy): Eukaryota > Metazoa > Arthropoda > Insecta > Coleoptera > Cerambycidae > Monochamus > Monochamus alternatus. The sequence continues at coordinate 36,220,241 of CM073433.1, forward strand.
CTGCCAAATGTTGTGCATAAAATTCATAAATCTTCTTCGAGTTAAAATAATGGCGAAGTTGCCAGTTTAAATACACATCACATGATGTCCGACGTTAACGTTTTAAAGGGCATCGGATATTTTAAATGCTGAATTTTTCCCTAGATGTCAGTTCTAATAAACGTGCTGAATAATTTAATATGTCTTTCAATTAAAATTGTGAAGGGCTTACGCTTGCCGCCAATATTACACGCCTGAGAACAATGATCAATTTCTAGATAATTAATTAAATTACATGGGTAGTTAAGTATTCATCTCAAGTGACTTGCAATATTAATTTATCATTAACATTTAAGGATTACGTATTACAATACATTGTTTACTCTGATATTAATTATTAATAATACAAATATTACTTCATTTAAAAGTTAACTTAAAATAATAAATAAATGAAACTTATAATATACCGTGTATTACAGGATAATCTATCTAACATATTTAAAGGCCAGAACATGTGTCTGGCGGCAATAATCGCATAATAATCAAAACAAAACCACACTGTAAAAAATAATTACAGTAAAAATAGAAATAGAATAATTACAGTAAGAATAGAATTTATTTACCACTCATTATTGCTGTAATTTTCTTATCGATTGTGACTTTACAAATAAAATGTAAAATTACGTTGTAAATTTATTTTGCGGTGTAATTTTAGGTTTTTGCAATTGTAATATTACTTTGTGATTTTACAATACAAAAAGTATTTTTTCAATGTAACTTGCACAATCACTTGTAAAATTGCAAAGTAACTTTACAGGCAGTTATATAGTTACATTGTAATAATACATTTTATATTATGACTACAATGTATTTTTTATTTATTGTACAGGAGGGTCCAATTTGGGCACTTAGGTATAGAAGGTTTCTTCTATTTCCAAAAAGACAGAAAAAAGTAGTCAAGATATTACTGATAATATACGATTACTTATGTCTTTTAGGGACAAAGCTCGTTCCAAATGGCGTCATACTAAAAAACAGAGTCACTATGGTTATAAAATGTTAAGAGATTATACCACTCTTGCATGTAAAAATGAAAAAAGAGCTTATTTTGAGTATCAGTATCGAGTAAACGGTTTAAAAAATATGTGGAAAGATGTCCATCTGCTAAATATTTACAACAAACAGAACAAAATTATTACAAACGTACCTGTACAGGGATATTTAAGAAAAATCATTGATAGAGAAGTTGAATTTTACGAAAGGGCAGAGGCCTCAGTATCTACAGCACTGGTAATTGAATTATACTACCTACCTAAATGTAAAATATTAGTGTATAAAACTTATGAAACTATTGATATGCGTTCCTGAAACATTGTTTTCTTTTCATTTCAAGGCCTTAATCTCAAATTTAAAGAAAAAACGTTACCTACAATTTATTCAATCTTAACCCCTTCAGAGTACACCCTTCGGCTTAGTCTAACACTTTCCTAAACAGCATTCCATTGCTGGAAGCATGTAGGAAATGCGTCTTCTAGAATCCTTTATAGCCAAATGAGTGGGAGCATTGTCTTATTCAGGACTTCAGCATTGCGCCAAAGTTTTATTCCTTCAAAAATTTTCACACGTGTCGAACCTTCAAGATTACAAATATTCGCTGTCGACTTTGAGGAAGTAATTCATAATGAATAACAGTCAACATGACGTACAATCTTAACTATTTTGCTTTCTCGGCTCTTCATATTTCTTTATCTATTACGATGTTCTCAATAAATGTGTGATCTTTTTTTTTACTGTTTTAGAAAGGTATTTTAAGCTAATATAAATCAAATCTCCTACAATTCCTATCCATGAAGTCATATGTATGTTCTCTGATACCAAACATCTAGGTATGCTAATGAACAATTCCACAGACAAAGCTCTATTTAATAATTATCTAAAGAAAATAATCTAATTTACTCACTCTATAAAAATCTAACTTCACTTTTTTGGCAGTGGGAACACGACAAATTCAACCACAATAGATGAGATCTGACCTATTTCTGCATTTTTAGGATTGCTTCTTCAGGTGGTCTCCTTTAAATTGAATCAAATATCTAACTATAAAAATTATTATAAAAATTAAAATTATTTGAAGTTAAATATCGACAATGACAAAAAAGTGACATCCTGTCAATGAATTAAATAAGACAATACCTACTTGAAAAATGTTCACCTTTTATGTAAAAGTTTTTATATATTTTTAGGTATTAATAATATTGTGTGAAACTAACTACTCAGTGGACAAAAGCCCCAACCTGCGTTGAATTACACCCACAATATCTACCCATATATTCCTTATTATTAGCTTTTGTAATATTGTTTTACTGTTTTAGAAAGGTATTTTAAGCTAATATAAATCAAATCTCCTACAATTCCTATCAATGAAGTCATATGTATGTTCTCTGATATACGACTTCATTGATAGGAATTGTAGGAGATTTGATTTATATTAGCTTAAAATACCTTTCTAAAACAGTAAAAAAATGTTACAAAAGCTAATAATAAGGAATATATGGGTAGATATTGTAGGTGTAATTCAACGCAGGTTGGGGCTTTTGTCCACTGAGTAGTTAGTTTCACACAATATTATTAATACCTAAAAATATATAAAAACTTTTACATAAAAGGTGAACATTTTTCAAGTCGGTATTGTCTTATTTAATTCATTGACAGGATGTCACTTTTTTGTCATTGTCAATATTTAACTTCAAATAATTTTAATTTTTATAATAATTTTTATAGTCAGATATTTGATTCAACTTAAAGGAGACCACCTGAAGAAGCAATCCTAAAAATGCAGAAATAGGTCAGATCTCATCTATTGTGGTTGAATTTGTCGTGTTCCCACTGCCAAAAAAGTGAAGTTAGATTTTTATAGAGTGAGTAAATTAGATTATTTTCTTTAGATAATTATTAAATAGAGCTTTGTCTGTGGAATTGTTCATTAGCATACCTAGATGTTTGGTATCAGAGAACATACATATGACTTCATTGATAGGAATTGTAGGAGATTTGATTTATATTAGCTTAAAATACCTTTCTAAAACAGTAAAAAAATGTTACAAAAGCTAATAATAAGGAATATATGGGTAGATATTGTGGGTGTAATTCAACGCAGGTTGGGGCTTTTGTCCACTGAGTAGTTAGTTTCACACAATATTATTAATACCTAAAAATATATAAAAATATGTGATCATTGTCTCTGATCAAGAAAGTATTCACAGACTTCAACCCGATATTGATTTCGATTTTCTGTCATAAGGAGGAAACACATTCTGCTGGTATACCATTCGTTTCCAATTTTTTTATTTAGATCTCTTGACATAAAACAAATGAAGCAAGCTCTTGTTGATGGTCATTCAGAATCATCTCTGATTAATTAGCGATTTTCCTTGAACCTTTTAAACCATTCCTAGCACCTCTATCGACTCAATTTTATGCCCGTAAGTTTGAATAACAAGTTTCTGCAAACGATTTTCCCAACTTCACACAGAATTTGACGTTGCTGTTTGGAACTCATTACAAAATTACCTAACAACATACAAAAAAGCTGTAGTTTGTAGGTTTACACGGCCGGTGTCAATTGAATGATGTACACTTTCTGGGCTGTTTTGCCATGCTTGATGCTTAACTGCAAACGTTTCGTCATACTTAACAAATGGCATCTTCAGTGCTTCTCGTATCTTTAGCGGCAGCTGAATGGTTACCGCAGTGCATAAGCCGAGCTTTTATACTAATCGGTGCGTCAAGGTTGGTTAATTCAGTATTTAGATTGACTGGTTCAGGCCTGTTACGGATGGTTGGTTCAGGTACGCTCCAGTTTACAGGCTGGTATAGCTATATGTGCCTTCCGTGTTCTTTCTTCATGGTTTCTACAGTTTGTTTGGAAATTGCCACGTATACTTTGTCACCAGTTGTTGGATGACAACAAATACACTCCCGGAGTTTGTAAAGGACACAATTGATCTTTCGGGTTGTGGAGCTGCTGACTTATTTTATACGTTGGTGTAAAAGTAGTTCGCATTCCTTTTTTGCGTAGTATTTTCGCAATTCTATCACATTGGGGATGCATGTTAAAGTGGTGATTTTAGTGACTTCCTCCTTGAGCTTTGCTGTTTGATCACACCGCGACTTAATGGTTGTATTGATGACTTTCTTAGAGTATCCATTTGCTAGGAACACAGATGAACACGGTGAGCGAGCGTTTTTGTGCTGGATGATGATTAGACTTTCATAGAGACATCTATTAGTATGTGTCTTCTTCCTGTAGATATTGTGTCCCAGGACGCCATACAGAAAAGCCTTTATAACAATAACTATACCTCTATAATAAGTTAGCATAGCAACAACCAACGGTTTTTTTCTTGTGAGGTTATGTTCACAACAGCGCTACCAACCGCACGACGCTACTTGCTTGCCGCATAATATAAAAACCTAAAACTCTCCTAGTCCTAAAACTCCCCAATTGTCTATATTTGATTATTTTCAGTACAGTACAATTGTTTTATTGGTAGTATTATTATGCTGCCAATAAAATAATAGTTAGATTTTTAGATAGAGAAATCTTTCAAAATATGCATTTTTTTTAAATTTAACTATGTATATGTAAATATTATTATAACATAAACTTACATAGTTCTGCATATAAGGTGTGAAAATAATTGTTAAAATGATGGAAGTAGAATAGCAAAATAATATATGTCTTAGCAACGCTTTTTAAAAATTATTTTAATTGAGAAGAATTTAAATAGTAAAAGTGGGTAAAAAAACATCAACAATTTTGTTTTTGATATTACTTTCGTTGTGCGTGTTTTATTTTTAGAATTTTTGTACCTGTAAAACACGACAAATTTGACCATTATATAGCGAAAAATACAGGGACTTTAAAAGCTTTTCTAAAATTTACTTATTTTACTGTCCTATATAACAAATGCCCAAATAAGTAAGGCAAATAAAAACATACACCAAAGATTTAAATAATACTACAAAAATATAGAGTGTCCGAAAAATGAGTGCCTTAATTTTGCTGTATTTATAAATTTTACCAAACAAAACACCTATTACTTAACAATTTCTTTTCTCCGACCAACGGTAACAGAATTATGACAGAAAACAGGTCATAAATATGTGACAACGTTGCTCTCAAATCATATTAGGATAGTTAGATATTTGCACATAATTATTAAAAATAGGTACACCTAAACATAGGTACTTACTTATTCCTTAGAGCTGTTTTCACAACACAGAATAATTGTTACAAGTGTTCAAAATGACTTCTGTTGTTTGCAAGAAGCGTTTACCGTACAAACATCTCATAGCCAGAGAGTTATGCCTAGATTCGCCGCAAATTAATCAGCCATACAATTATTCAATTTTAGTTTATGCACAATCAGAAGTATCAAAGAAAAACTAGAGAACAATGAGCCGCACTACAATACTACTGTGACTATATAATATAATATCACTTTTAGGTTAGCAGCAGTCTGACACATTGCAACTTTGTCGAACGTTACAGTACGTTACAGTTTTAACGAATTTTTCGGAAACTTCAATTGTTTACGTCATTAATACCGATATAAAAAATAAATTACGTTACAAAAGCTTTTACTTAACCTAAATTATACCTTAGTCTGTAATTTCATAACATAGTTTTGCATATTTTTGCAGTTGTATTTTTATTTTTGAAATGTACTTGTAAACTATGCTTTTTCGACATTTTTTGTTGCTTTTGGTCAAATAAATAAGCGCTTAAAATTACGGCACTTATATTCCGAACACTGTATACTTTTATAGATAACAATATCATTTTTAGGAAATTTGGTCTGAATCTTAATTCTAATAACACAAGTACCTTCATTGTTCAAATATTTTCTTGGTAAAGTTGTTTGACTTCTAAATTTTTTTGCTGTAACAATATATTATTTTTATTTCAGTTATCGTAAGATCAATACGACTTTATTTGTGGGATTTATAGGAAAATAATTAAAATATTTTGAAAATATAGATAAGAAATTATATAAAATCCACATCAAAAAAATTGTGTCAAATCAATGTACCAATTTTTCAATTAAATGTAGAAGACATTATAAATGACTTTTATGTTGGATATGAAGTATTAAGTGTACAGGTAGATATTTTCATTTGAAAATGACGCAGCAATTTGAAGTAGGCTATGAAAAGATACAACGTAAGTGAATGTCACAAAGTACTTGCCAAACAATGAGATGTAATGAATATGAAAAGGTAATTTCTTTATTCGCATTTATGACGACAAAGGCAATATCGATTCAAATGTCCTTACGTGGTTGATTGCTAACCCTCTCGAACAAGCGAAAAAAGAAATAACGTGTTTCCGTATCCGAGAACCAGTACGTTGAAAGTAAAATTAACCTGTTAAAATATTCACAAGAAAATACTCCTCAACTAGCAAAATGAAACTTTATAAGAAGCGAATTATTTTATAACTATCGAATTGCGTTGTTTAACGAACAGTTTGATTTTATAGAGCAAATAATTACCATAATTTTGTCCCTGAAGAAAGTAATTGTGTAAAATTGTTTTATAATAGTTTTTACAACGTGTTTTTAGAAGAAATAATTTTCAGTTCTTTAAAATTTTTATAAAAGTATTATAATACGTTATACAACATTTAAAAAAATTGTATATAAGGATTGTAAACATATTGTGAAAGAGTTGTATACTGAGGTAAATGACTTTTAATTATAATCTTATAAAATAGTTGTATAAACGTGTTTTATTAAGGACATATAAGGAAATTAATAAAATTACTTTTTAGCTTTGAAATGCGCTTATTTATAAAATAGTTTTATAGTTGTGTTTAATCTATAAAAATATTCCCTGTTTTATAAATATGTTATACCAAAATTCTGACATGAGAAAACAAAATTATTGTATATACCGCGTAATAAAATTCAAAACCTAACCTTAATTTTTGAACTCCTAAGGTATAGTGTATTACCAAGCACTAATCAAGAAAGAAAACAAACACATTCTTGAAAGTAACGTTTTCAGTCAAACGTGCCGACGTTCAATTTTACTTACAGGTTTTATTGTATAAATAATGATGGTGGGAAAAACCAATACGAGAAAGTAACTTTGACTTAATTTTTTGGTAATGGAATAATTAAGTTAGTTTTATATTAAATACCTATTATTATAATTAACTAATAATACTTAGCTAACACCTAATAATATTAATATAGGTAATGATAGTATATAATATTTTAAATTTATAATTTTTTTTTATAATTCTTGACAACTTCTTTCGATGCAAACATTATCTACTTGCGCACACACATTTTTAAATATATTTAAGACTAGAAAAACATTTTATCTAATAAAGTTGTAATTTACACTAAAATATTTTGTTATGCATTTATGTGGAATAAAATTATTGTATTATAAGTCGCTATTTTTAAATGAAGATTTGTTGGATCAGCGACTGCCGCCATTATGGAAAATTAGTTGAAAGCCTTATTATAATTATCTAAAACATAATTTTGCTATTTTTGGAAGACTATTTTATAACAAGATCATTAAATACAATTACACAGCGATATTATAAATTAAAGAAAGGATAATTTTAATATTTTTTAAATTTATTTTTTTATAATTTTAAAGCAAATGTGGTCTAAACTAAAGCGCATAATTTTTTTGTCAAAAACATATCTATAGTTTATCAATAAAATTTGCGGCGCAATAAAATTTTCATTGTTGAAATACTGATTGTTGATATGATAAGTATTATACATATTTACCATTTACACAAATGATCGCCATTGAGTGACCCCGTTTTTAAATACTACTACTACTATTACTAATAAGTACAAATAATTATGAATCTGCGTTATACACCAATCTTAAAATGATTTGGTTCTAACATTCTTCACTAAAAAATATAATATTTCTTTAAATAATACCAAAATACAGACTACAAAACGTTTTTATAGTTGCTGTATAAAATTGTTTTAAAAGTGTTGTATACATTTTTTATAGAACTGTTATATTACCAAAGTGTTTTATAAAAGTGGGCCCTTTTCGATTCTATAAGTACTGTATAAAGGCATTTAACCACGTTATATGAATTTGAAGCTCCTATAAGATTTATATTATAGCAATTTATACAACCTTTATAAAATGTATTTTCCTAGTTGATACGATCGTACCGTGTACATGGTAATTAACTATCTTCATATAATATTTTTATCCCAATAAAACTAGAAAATTTTTTACTGTTTTAGAAAGGTATTTTAAGCTAATATAAATCAAATCTCCTACAATTCCTATCAAGGAATGTATGTTATCTGATACCAAACATCTAGGTATGCTAATGAACAATTTCACAGACAAAGCTCTATTCAATAATTATCTAAAGAAAATAATCTAATTTACTAGCCTGCTAATGAAACACTCTATAAATATTTAACTTCACTTTTTGGCAGTGGGAACACGGCAAATTCAACCACAATAGATGAGATCTGACCTATTTCTGCATTTTTAGGATTGCTTCTTCAGGTGGTCTCCTTTAAGTTGAATCAAATATCTAACTATAAAAATTATTATAAAAATTAAAATTATTTGAAGTTAAATATCGATAATGACAAAAAGTGACATCCTGTCAATGAATTAAATATGACAATACCTACTTTAAAAATGTTCACCTTTTATGTAAAAGTTTTTATATATTTTTAGGTATTAATAATATTGTGTGAAACTAACTACTCAGTGGAATCTATATCTTATTCATTTAGAATTAAAGTCCCAAATAATTATGGTCGTGCCATATCAAGAAATTTAAACTGTTTCACTCCATTAGTAGGTACGATCATTATTTCTAGTTTTTATATATGTTTAGGTATTAATAATATTGTGTGAAACTAACTACTCAGTGGACAAAAGCCCCATCCTGCGTTGAATTACACCCACAATATCTACCCATATATTCCTTATTATTAGCTTTTGTAATATTTTTTAACTGTTTTAGAAAGGTATTTCAAGGTAATATAAATCAAATCTCCTACAATTCCTATTCATTCTAACGTGAACAATTATATGTTCATTAAGTAATACATCAAGTTGTTTTCTGTAGTTTTGAAACAAATTTAATATGAACAAGAAGATACAAATTAATAATTATTACAGACATGATAAAAATGGGACTTTTAATAAATCATAAAATATTGCTGCATGTTTCTATTCGATTATTAAATTATTAATGTGATTTTTCTGAAATTCTACTTAGTATTGATAAAGCTTTAGATTATACGTTATAAACTGAATTATTTTATTGGAATATTGATTTCAGAATACCACTTGTCTCTACAAAAGAATGAAGCATGCTAATGCAGTAAAACTTATGATCTACGATTTCAAATAAATTAATTTTAATGTCAATGCATTTCTCGCCGTAATATGATTAAATCTGTATGTATTTAAGTTCAAATATCTCGAAAAATAAAACACGAATATAAAAAATAAAATAAAGATATTTTATTTATCGACACTTACTATTTAAATTTTCCCCAAATAAAATATTAACATTTTAAAAGCGATTATTTTGATATTCTAACTTAACATTTTAACAATAATTTTCACATAGGTACTTATAAATATAAGTGAACAATCTTATATGCAGACCTATGTCAGTTTATGCTATAACAATATTTATATTAACAGTTAAAATTTAAGAAATACATATTTAGAAAGATTTCTTTACCTGAAAATTTGTTGATTAGGCCACTTTCTGTCGTTATATATTCGTTTTACTTCGGTATCTTTGAATATTCGCAGGTGGCATGAGATAACATTCCTGTTACTTGCTAAACTCTATAGTATGCGCCAAAAGTATGGAATAAATTCAATAAAAACGAAACAGTTATTTTTTGGGAAAAATCCTCGAACAAGTCGATTTTTTATTTAAAAAATACATATTTTAGCGTAAAATGCGATTTCCAAATGTCATTTGTTTTCGAGTAATGACGTCATCGATTTTTTTTTAAATGGCAACACCATATTTTTTTCCTTGATTCTGAAAGATCGTTTAATTCTCCATCAGGCAGTACTAAAATTTTGCCCTCTTACATAGGAAAGTTTTCGAGTAAATGACGATTGAATGTTAGAAAACGTAAATTTTATTCATAAAAAAGTAACAATTCTGAGGTATGTAAAATAAAATACAATTGATTAAATTTTATACTTAAATTTAATGTTCGAATAGCCATCCACCAATTTCTTGACAATGCGCAAGTCTGTGAAGAAATTCTTCTTGCACATTATGAATGATTTCTGGGGTAACTCTGCGTATTTCGTCCCGAATGCGATTTTGAAGTTCTTCTAAATTACGTGGTTTATTAATGTACACTTTTGACTTCAAGTATCCTCATAAAAAATAGTCAAGAGGTGTAAGATCTAGCGATCTTGCAGGCTATTCTATCGGTCCGCGTCTGCCGATCCACCTCCCAGGAAAACAGTTGTCCAAAAAATCTCGTACAGGGCGCGCATAGTGCGAAGGTGCACCGTCTTGCTGAAACCGTATGGTATCATCAGGAATGTCAGAGTCATTATCGTTAGGAAAAATTACTGCAAGGGCTGGAACAAGGTCATTTTCTAGAAACTCTAAATATCTTTGTCCTGTAAGGGTTCCTTCAAAGAAGAAAGGCCCTGCTATTCTGTCGTCAACTATTCCAGCCCACACATTTAATTTCTGAGGGTGTTGGGTATGTGCCTCTGCCATCCAATGAGGATTTTCCCGACTGTACTGTACCATTCAGACAAAATGTGGCCTCATCTGAAAAAAGTATTTGCCGGTGTAAATTTCTATTTGCTTGACATAAGTCCATTAGAATTTCGCAAAAGTGTAAGCGGCGATCGGGATCATCTTCATTGAGTTCCTGCACAAGTTGAATTTTGTAGGGATGATATTTTTCCTTTCTCAAGATACGTAGCACTGTGCTCTGACTAGTGTCATTGTTTAATGCAACCAATCGTGAAAAATTATGAAGATTATCCACCATACTTATCAAAATGATCTGTTTCTGATTTTCATTAATGCTTGGACGTCCAGGTTTTGGAATATTTACAACATTGCCAGTTTCTTTAAATTTAGACTCTACCTTACTGACTGTTGATTGGCTGATAGGGCGATCTGGATAATTTTCATTAAATAAATCGCAAACTTCCTGCTGAGTTCTAGTCATATTCCCGCATCCGAAAAGAATTAAAATTTCAATTCTTTGAGTGACAGTTAAATGTGCCATAATACTTTAAATTGAATAATAATTTCTATGTCGCTTACAATACTTATTAGAAAGTCGGTGTGACAATGACACTTTGCAAAAATTTTCACCTAAGTGATCCATAAAAGAACTATGGAATTCGAAAAACTAAACTTGATAACGTTTTTGCTTTATTTTAATTGATTTACGTTTTCTAACAATCAATCGTCATTTACTCGAAAACTTTCCTATGTAAGAGGGCAAAATTTTAGTACTGTCTGATAGGGAATTAAACGATCTTTCAGAATCAAGGAAAAAATATGGTGGTCATTTAAAAAAAAATCGACGACGTCATTACTCGAAAACAAATGACATTTGAAAATCGCATTTTACGCTAAAATATGTATTTTTTAAATTAAAAATCGACCTGTTCGAGTATTTTTCCCAAAAAATAATTGTTTCGTTTTTATTGAATTTATTCCATACTTTTGGCGCATATTGTATATTCTTCAGTTCCTAAATGTCTCAAATTATGATTTGTCTTTGTAGAAAACCCTATTTCAAGAATATGGCACACTTAAGATATAGAAATAATAGCTTTTTCTAAAACTTTAATAACATGTTTCTAAATCTTGTAAATTTTTCGTCGGAAACTATATAATATATTTCTATGGTTTACTTCGACCTGTTCGAGTATTTTTCCCAAAAAATAATTGTTTCGTTTTTATTGAATTTATTCCATACTTTTGGCGCATATTGTATATTCTTCAGTTCCTAAATGTCTCAAATTATGATTTGTCTTTGTAGAAAACCCTATTTCAAGAATATGGCACACTTAAGATATAGAAATAATAGCTTTTTCTAAAACTTTAATAACATGTTTCTAAATCTTGTAAATTTTTCGTCGGAAACTATATAATATATTTCTATGGTTTACTTAATAAAATAACTTAATTCAACAAAGCAACATTCAAATAGTTAAACTTTAAAAGGGTTTGTTATGGTGATTAATTAGACCCTACCCTGTTTAGAATACTAAATCACTGCCCAAATATAACACTTGTAAAATGCAAATGTAATACTACTTTTTTTTTAAATAAAAAAATCTAATTTACTAATTATAATAAAAAAATGTGTTTATCGTGCTAAACATATCTCAATGTTAAAAGAACGCAATATTTGCATAACCACAACATTTTATATTTCATAGATATAATATGGTTTGTCAATTATTTTTATCAAATTATATAATTAATATTATAGTTAAGAGGATTTAAGACTGTTTTCTTATATTTACTTTGTTACGTTTATAGTTATTTCAACTAAACATCATAAGGAGAGCTTTTAGAGAAGTAATATATGGATATAACGTTTATTTTATTTAAAACAAAGGCCGCTAAGAATATAAGTGAGCAGTCCTTGTTTTCATTATTTATAACAGTAAAATTGAAATAGCTTCAGTAGCTTAATTTTATTTTTATTTCTATTTGTATGCAATTTACAATGAGTCTATTTTATTTTAACATTAATATCGAACAGAAAAACAAAAGCTGGTAATGGATTGCAATGCTGTCGAATGTTACAGTTTTATCGATTTTTTTGAGAAATTGGTCAGACAAGCCCCTTTAGTATTGGTACTTATATTCCCAACATTCCGTATATGTTTTATAGAATGGAACAAAAACTAAACTAAAAAATATATTATACTAAAAATATAATAGGGTTGTCAACGAGATTATTTGTGATATTTGGGATTTTTTCTGGTCTTCTGGAATAAATTTAAAAACAAGATAGTCATTTGTGAATACCACCAATGTACAATTAATTTAAAAACAGTACAGTCCAAACTTTCAAGGCAAATATCTTGCAGACAATTACTCATATCAACATTTAGAGATATACCATTTTTACATGAAAAATATGAGGAAATAAAATTTATTAAAATAAAATATGATGCTTTAATAATACAAAATATATCGAAAACAAATTATCGGATAGTATTTTGCATTAGAGACTTTAAAAATGCAGGCAATAGTAATGTTAAAAAGAATGAACTTTTTAACAAACTGTCTGATATTTATCCTTTTCTTATCAGGTAGACAAATAGTCATATTTATCAGGCTACATAAAACAGAAATATCTAAACTTCTGATTTGGAACAACTAACTATTTTTATAATAATTTATGATAGAAAAATGCCACTTTAGAAACTCATTAAATAATATCTAGATATTGACTACAAACATTGGTAAAAAAATTATGCATTTAAGTAAAAAGAAATTTTTTTCGTGTATGAGATCACTGATGTAAATATAAAATATAATAACTTTATAAATACCTTTCTAGTATACTTCAATAAACATTTCCCACTTAAAACAAGACAAAAAAAAAACAAAAAAAGATAAAAAACCCTGAACTAAGTAAATGTAAATGTATAATGCTAAAATATGAAAATGTATGCTTAGCCTTTCCCGAATACAAAAACACATTCAAACAGTACAAACAAGAATATAACACTTTATTGAAAACATCGAGAATAAAACATTATGAAAACCAATTAGCAAATTCACAAAACAAGACTAAAACAAGTTGGAGTATAATTTCGGATGTGGTAGGGAACGTCAAACAAGATCGTCAACCTTTATATAAAAACGTTAATAAGTGTGCAAACGACATGAACACATTCTTTAACAATATAGTGGCCCACGTACTCAAAGCAATAGCAAACACAAATAAATTTACATGTAATATACCTTTAAACCCAGAGTCACTTGCACTCGAAGATGTTACACTTCGGAATTGTGGGATATAAATAATAAAATTGAACCTAAAAATAGTTCTGGCTATGATGAGATCTCTGTTTTTATTTTGAAAAAATGCTTCGAACATATTGTAACAGCTCTGTCATATTATAAATGAATCGCTAATAAATGGAATTTTTCCCAATAACCTTTTCTGTTATCAGACGAATATTTAAAAAGGGGAACCCATGTATGTTTGAAAACTGTCGTTCAATCCATTTGTTAAATGTCTCTAAATTTTTTGAAATAGTCATGTAAAACAATGCGATTTTTTAAGTTACATAATTTATTCAGTAATTCACAGCACGGATTTCTTGGAGGTAGAAGTATTGAAACTGCTCTATTTGAATTGACAAACTTTATATATTTTGGACTTGATGAGAGATGTATTGCCTGTGGCATTTTTCTGGATTTATCCAAGGCTTTCGATCTCATCAATCACGATATAATACTGATCAAATTGCAACATTATGGAATACATGGTACCTCTCTTAAATGGTATTTGGAAGGCAGGAAACATGCTTTAAAAATAACTGATCAGATTAACGGCAGCAACGTGAGATCGGAGGCCTTGGACTTGTCTAGTGGAGTTCCGCAGGGCAGTACGCTCGGTCCACTGCTTTTTCTTATTTTTATTAACGATATTCAGTCAATTATTAATAACAACTTGTTAATAAACTATGCAGACGATACTAGTTTCATTGTAAAAAGTAAATATTTTTTCCCTGACATCGTGGATGAAGGAAACAACATTATTAAATCTATGGAAAAGTGGTGTACAAATAATGGGCAAATTCTAAATCAAGGAAAAACTGATATAATCCTATTTAAAACAAATCATGGACTAGACACACCAAATCATATCGATGTCAATAATCACAGAATACAATTTTCTACATCAATTAAATGCCTAGGCATCCATTTAGATTTGAAGAACATATTACATACATCAATAACTGTTGAACTGTTAAACTTAACTGTTGTTAAACAAAACGTTCTTTTGGTTAAGAATCCTCTAAAAATATAGTAATACAAATACAACTAAAATTTTCTACTACTCAATCTTCTATTCAAGAATTCGTTTTGAGATTATCATATGGGGTAATAGCCATTATGCCAGAAGCACATTCAGAATACAAAAGAGGGCAATACGTATTATTAAAAAATTATCTCCCACAGATTCTTGCAGAGGACACTTTAAACACCTAAATCTGCTCACACTTAGTGGCATACATATATATGAAAGCATTAAGTTCCTCTATAATAAAAAAGACCATTTTCAAGCAGACATAATTCCTAGTCCGTATGATACAAGACACGGTCAACAATACAGTTATCCCATGCATAGACCATCTCTAACTGAAAGTTATTATACCTATATAAAACTTTATAATCACCTCCCAAATAACTTGAAAATAAAAAATTCTTTTAATGAAGTTAAAAGAGATCTATTTATGTGAACTGGAGCCATACAGTATAGCGGATTATTGCAATTAGAAGTGTCAATTATTATATATTTGTTTGTTTGTTGTATCTGAAATGGGTCAAATTAGTCGTAAGGCCTTACTGTATAGACCTATATTTGTGTAAAATAATGCATCTGTGTATCATCATGTTTCTTTCTTTTTTGACCAGTCAGTTTGACGTTATCGGAATACTTCGGAATACTGAAATACGATTGTAATATTAACTTTGCGATGATAGTGTTCAATGTAAACTCTATCGTACTTTTTCAAACATTAAAAATGGCAATTCGGAGTTGATGCATATCATTTCAATTCATGGTGAAGTAAGACAAAAGACTTTAGCAGCTTCTCGTCTGTACACAGAGTGATTTCCCGGTAAACATGCGCCAAATGCAGCTACTTTTACCGCGGTAGTCCAGCGCGGGCGTGACACGGGAAATTTGCAACCAAATCGTGGAAAAGATGGAGGTCCAAGGCGTCCACGACGTATTACAGCAGCTGAGGAACATATTTTAGAGAATACCCAAATGTCCCAATCATCAGTGCGATGTATTATACACGAGGCTCAATTATTATGCCAATAACTTACGAGTTCAAAAAAGATAAGAACCAAAAACATTTGTGTTAGTTCATAAAAACTGGGTAAGATGGACCCAAATATGTCTAAGTGTTGACACGTCGATGGACAAAATTTTCAACAGTTGTTGTAACATCAGATAAGTCAAATTATTTTATAAATTAAAAGTACAAATTAATTTTATTAATTACTAGTAACAATAGCGCCATAGGCAGTTGAATTTGCTGATATAAAATAGGTGTTATAAAATTTTATTTAGGAGGCGTGGCAATTAAGTTCCGGGAATTTGTCAATGAAAAAATAAGCAAATTATATTTCGCCAAAAGAGTGACCGCAAAATTCGCCCGTTTTTGCGTAGTATCAATTTAAGCCCACGGAGACCTCTGGACGACCTTCCCCGTTCTTGCTACACACTACGCAAAAACGGGCAAAAAATTGGGTTTCTTACGGTTACTCTTTTATTAACGACCTTCACAATAGTCTCCCTCTAACTCTACACAACGATTCCAATGTTGTTCCCACGATTGGAAGCACCCTTGGTAATCCTCCGCATTTAACCCGTTCAGCACCACGGTTACAGTTTCTTTGACCTCCTGTACGACGCCATGATGAGTTCCCTTGAGGTGCAGCTTCATCTTGGCGAATAAAAAAAAACCGCAGGGGGCAATATTGGGGTTATAGGGTGGGTGCGGCAACGTTAGAATGACTTTTTGCCAAAAACTCTTGCACAATGAACCAGGAATGGACTGGTGCGTTGTCGTGGTGCAAGATCCAGTCGTTCCAGGACGCCAACATAAAACTATCCAGTCACTGTCTGGCAGACAGGAACATATTCACGATTAATGATGCTGTGGATATCGAAAAAAAAACGATCAACATTGCCTTCAGTCGTGTCTTGGACGTCCTCGCTTTCGTTGGCCGCTCTCCACCCTTTTCCACCCACTCCTGACTTTGTTTACGGGTCTCGGGGTCATACTCAAATATCCAGGTTTTATCTCCAGTGACTACCCGACTCATCCAGTCTCTACCGTCGCTCCGAATGCGGGACAACAAATCCTCGCAGATCAGAGAACTTTTGGCACCACCTTTGCGCAAATCTTTCGCATGTTCAAATTTTCGTGTAACATCTTGCGAACAGTTTCTTTGTTGACGTTTAACTCGTCAGACAACGCACGAATGTTTACGCGCCGGTCAGACGTGATCAGTGCACGCAAACGGTCAAAATTCGCCCTTCCTAGAACCGTTTTGCCCATTCAAACACGCGTGTTTTCGACACGCACTCGTCTCCATACACCACCTGCAATTTTCGAAGGATTTCCGAGGGTTTTTCGCCAGATTTCATTAAAAATTGAATTGCAGCACGTTGTTTGTAATTTCAGTCACTCATTATCACGATGCTACTACTCGTATTTCTTTCCTTGGGAAATTTTTTGTCCACTCATTTTTTATTACACTTTGTGGCCGTACTGATCGCTGCCTGCCGCATGCTTTGCCTTGCGCAAAATCAGGTTTTACAGTGGACCAGTCTCCAATGCCGTGCAGAATTTTATTTGTAAATCATTTTCGAACTACCTACTTTTGCTTTTTTTACAAAATTATTTGTAAGATTCCTCTGTACGTTCACCCTGTATATGTCGGGTTCTTGCTATTTTCAAATGAACTTGAATGTATTACCAATAAACAAATTACTTTACAATGTTTATGAGGCAAGACAACTTTGCAGTTGGAATAATGATAAAAGAGGGACCAATAAATCGATTTGTTGTACTATATTTATATCAGCCAACGTTCGGATAAGAAATAATCCGCAATGAATTATTTGAAAGGAATAGCGTGGGTAGGAAAGAAAAATACGATATAAAAGGTTGTCACGCTAAACTTGCCAAACAATTCCAACATGTAGGGGAACGTGATAGTTATGTCAAGGGGATTCTTTCATCCGTACTTGCAAAGACAAAGCGGATATCAATTAAAGCGTCCTTTTGTTTGGTTTAGCTTGAGATGGTCGATGAATATTACAGACTAAAGAGCAAAAAAGGGTCGGTCCCGAGTCCAAGGGTTCGAAGCTTGATGAATTAATAATTTTAATGTTGACGATATCTTATTATGTTTACAAAACTTATTATTTGCCGTTGGGTCCCATAAGCTCAAAAAATGATGGCAAAATCACAAGATAATATAATGGTAGAAGTGCATATCTTCTGAGGTATTAGCAATAAATCTCAAATTAGAAAATAGTAACATGTGTAATAGTATTTTTACGATGTTCGGAATTTTTTATTAATGATACTTCTTCCTCCTGTTGTATAAATATTACATGTCATGCAATGAAGGTAAAACTTGAGAAATGCGAATGTTGAGTTAGCAACGATATTGAATTGAAGAGGTAGCCCAGCATGTATGAAGAATGTGTGGCCAACTTTAATTAACTTCTGTACCGCAGACAATGGATGTTTCTTTATTCCGTGGATGGAGTTAACCTTGCTGTTAATACCTCGTGTTGTAATATGAATTTACAGCAAGTATATTGTACAAAATTTTATATACTTACATTTAATAACACGAAAAGATATTTTTTATATATTTTTAGGTATTAATAATATTGTGTGAAACTAACTACTCAGTGGACAAAAGCCCCAACCTGCGTTGAATTACACCCACAATATCTACCCATATATTCCTTATTATTAGATAGATGGGTATGTAACAGTTAATCCAGTTAACTTCACTATTGTGCATTTACATACATACATTTTAAGGACCGCTGTCATAACCAACCTAATGAACCATAGGATTTGTTGCGAGGTTGCCATATCTCCTCTAATATAAATATTAAGTTTCCTTTAACGTAATAGTAAAGTAATACGGTTAAATTTTATTTTAAAAATACTTGTTTGAAGCATAAGTACAGTAAAGTAGTATGATCCGCAGTATTGTTAACATAAATTTTAATTGCTTAACTGACCTTACTATAAACGATTAAAAATTAATTTCCGCAAGTTAAATACATACTACCATAAAGTATTTAGGAAGATATTACGTGATATTACTATGTTCAATGTTCAAAAATTATATATAAACGTGCACACAAGCTTACCTGTTTGTTAACAATTTAACTATTTAATCAGTAATCCACATTTCACAAGTTAAATGTCATTGTACACTGTTAGAAAGAGACACCAGACACAATTTCCTTAAGTTATTTTATGAAGAATAACAAAAAACTATGATTTTCGCACAGCATATTAAATTTTCGCCACATAACCACAAATGAGACTGTATTAACCATTTATTTCGAATCCAGAACCATAAAGTGACTTCGCACTTTAATCAGTGAAACAAATTTTAAAAATAAAGGTATACACAATATTAAATAACAAAATAGCAGCTTGATGTACGCGTTTAATAGCAAGGAAAGCAAAGACATTTGTGTAACACTGGCAACACTGTGAACCACACGTTCAATCTGCAGTGCTATGACTCATAAATGTATGAAAGTCAGCGGTCCTCAACAAGTTTTCTACAGAAAAATTACAAAATTTATTTTAAATTTAAATTTTTTATTTCTGATTTTTCTTCTAAAAAAACTAACTACTAAACTAATTATGTGTTGTACACAGTGAACTATGCATCTGCACCCAACACAAATTTCTTTATTTAATAATAATAAAATGCTTAAAAATTAAAAAAGGCACTGAAAACTGAAGAACACAAAACTACAACGTAAACACAGGAATGAAATTATAACTTGACTGGAAATTTGACGGTAGTGTTGCTAGTTGCCTACGTTACCTACTCTGATTCTGTAAACGTGTGGTGGACAGAAGTCGCATATGCGGCGTTAAATAAGGATTTAATATAATTTCGAAAAAAATTTGTTTCGCTTTATAAATAAGTTTGGAATTTTTTTGAAGGGTGATTCCGTTAATTCTTAATTTTCTCTGTTCCCTCTTAAAATATTTGTACTTAGTCATAGTTAACCCTGTATATCGTTGGTTGTATCAACATTAGGACAAGCAAGGATATCAAGGTCTTCTGAATTAGATCAAAGTGCCGACAATGAAGTGGAATTGATGGTTTTTGCTGGTAACCTATGTGTTCACCGATAAATATATTCAATAAATACACGCACCTTTTCCCATTTAACGGCTGGCCTACGGTTAAAGAATATTATAGACCTATAAATTTTTAGAACACATTGGGGCGATAAATATTCAAAGCAACGAGTTTTCAGAGAGCGTTTGTTTTATAAGTGGGGAAAGTTTCGGTATTGAAACACTTAACGCGATTTATGTTCATCCCAAATTGTATCCAGCTTTTCTTTTCACATGAAGTTTCGTGTTTAAGCTTCGATATAAAACATATAGACACTATTTAATAATATACAGTATGGAATAAATTCAATAAAAACGAAACAATCATCTTTTGGGAAAAATCCTCGAACAGGTCGATTTTTAATTTAAAAAATACATATTTTAGCGTAAAATGCGATTTTCAAATGTCATTTGTTTTCGAGTAATGACGTCATCGATTTTTTTTAAATGGTAACACCATATTTTTTTCCTTGATTCTGAAAGATCGTTTAATTCTCTATCAGACAGTATTAAAATTTTGCCCTCTTACATAGGAAAGTTTTCGAGTAAATGACGATTGAATGTTAGAAAACGTAAATCAATTAAAATAAAGCAAAAACGTTATCAAGTTTAGTTTTTCGAATTCCATAGTTCTTTTATGGATCACGTAGGTGAAAATATTTGCAAAGTGTCATTGTCACACCGACTTTCTAATGAGTATTGTAAGCGACATAGAAATTCTTATTGAATTTAAAGTATTATGGCACATTTAACTGTTACTTAAAGAATTGAAATTTTAATTCTTATCGGATGCGGGACTATGACTAGAACTCAGCAGGAAGTTTGCGATTTATTTAATGAAAAATATCCAGATCGCCCTATCAGGCAATCAACAGTCAGTAAGGTAGAGTCTAAATTTAGAGAAACTGGCAATGTTGTAAATATTCCAAAACCTGGACGTCCAAACATTAATGAAAATCAGAAACAGAACATTTTGATAAGTATGGTGGATAATCCTCATAATTCTTCACGATTGGTTGCATTAAACAATGACACTAGTCAGAGCACAGTGTTACGTATCTTGAGGAAGGAAAAATATAATCCCTACAAAATTCAACTTTTGCAGGAACTCAATGAAGATGATCCCGATCGCCGCTTACACTTTTGCGAAATTCTAATGGATTTATGTCAAGGAAATAGAAATTTACACCGGCAAATACTTTTTTCAGATGAAGCCACATTTTGTCTGAATGGTACAGTAAACCGTCCAACTTGCAGATATTGGAGTCGGGAAAATCCTCATTGGATGGCAGAGGCACATACCCAACACCTTCAGAAATTAAATGTGTGGGCTGGAATAGTTGACGACAGAATAGTAGGGACTTTCATCTTTGAAGGAACCCTTACAGGACAAAGATATTTAGAATTTCTAGAAAATGACCTTGTTCCAGCCCTTGCAGTAATTTTTCCTAACGATAATGACCTTGACATTCCTGACGATACCATATGGTTTCAGCAAGACGGTGCACCTCCGCATTATGCGCGCCCTGTACGAGATTTTTTGGACAACTGTTTTCCTGGGAGGTGGATCGGCAGACGCGGACCGATAGAATGGCCTACAAGATCGCCAGATCTTACACTTCTTGACTATTTTTTATGGGGATACTTGAAGTCAAAAGTGTGCATTAATAAACCACGTAATTTAGAAGAACTTCAAAATCGCATTCGGGACGAAATACACAGAGTTACCCCAGAAATCATTCATAATGTGCAAGAAGAATTTCTTCACAGACTTGCTCATTGTCAAGAAGTTGGTGAATGACAATTCGAACATTTAATTTAAGTATAAAATTTAATCAATTGTATTTTATTTTACATACCTCAGAATTGTTACTTTTTTATGGATAAAATTTACGTTTTCTAACATTTAATCGTCATTTACTCGAAAACTTTCCTATGTAAGAGGGCAAAATTTTAGTACTGTCTGATAGAGAATTAAACGATCTTTCAGAGTCAAGGAAAAAATATGGTATTGCCATTTAAAAAAAATCGATGACGTCATTACTCGAAAACAAATGACATTTGAAAATCGCATTTTACGCTAAAATATGTATTTTTTAAATAAAAAATCGACCTGTTCGAGGATTTTTCCCAAAAAATAATTGTTTCGTTTTTATTGAATTTATTCCATACTTTTGGCGCATACTGTATGAGCGAGCAACTCTTCATCAAACAACCTTTATTTTTATGCACAAGTAATTATTTCACTTATGATAGTACTATGTGTACCTAATAGTTTTACTGATGGTTAAATTATTTTCGGAATCTTTTTCGAGGTCATGAATTGAGAATTTCAGGAAATAATTTAAGGGTGTGTAATATTCGTAAGATAGACCTGACACTCTGATCTCAAATTATTGGAGTTAGAATGAGAAGTGCCTTGTTAATGTCGCAATAACGTACATTGTGGAATTTGTTATTGCTTCAATATGTTTCGTTTTCATAACGTGAATGAATTAGTCTAATAACTATTTCACACAACAATTTATTGAATAATAAAAAAATATTTGTAAAGAAATTGATCAATTTCACAATTTATTAGGAGTGTTTTACACCTTTTACCATCTTCTAAATATTTATTTATTGGTTTCGACGAAAGTAATTAATGATGATGAAATCTTGCAAATTTTTTCCCTTTCGACCAATCTTAGTTATTTTAACAATCTCTTCAAATATTTGATTATAAATTCGTCAACTCAAATTAATTGGTATTTAAACACAAATACAAAATGTTACTACATGTCACTAAAATTGACCAATAAATAAGAGCCTGTTTTAAAATCCACAATTTATTGATCAATTTATTGCAATTAGTAAATTGTAGCCAATTTATGTTTTCTGAAAATCGTTTATTCGAACAGAAAAACACGACGCGAGTTGTTTTGAAAAGTACATTAGCAATAATACTCAATATAGCTACAATAAAATATTAATTAAACTATACATATTTTAGTATATCCACGGTTAGAATGGGAAAGAGGTAAATATTTTTATTTTTCATATTACGGAAAAAAGGAATTCTTGATTAAAATAATTGTTTCTCTTCAAAATACGGTTGGCATGGAGAATTTTCATGTTGCATATACAGGGTGTTCACGAAATCGGTAAATATAAAAATCGTTCAAGAATACTCTGCCCTTGTTTTTAACAATATAAAAATATATTATTATGGATGTTACTTAGAAGTTTATTTTATAATCTTAATCGATAATAAAATATAGACATTAGGAACTTTTTTATGGAAATCTTCAATAATTTGACGGTAACAAGTTTCTCCTTTGTCAAAACATTGTATTATTTTTTTTTTTTGCTGCAGCGTCAGTATATAAAAATAACTGCAATTATTCTCCATGCCAACTGATTTATAAAAACAAGTAAAAACTTTTATCAAGATTTTTTTTTTCGTAAAGTGAAATTTAAAAATGTTTTACTGTTCGTTTCTATCAAAGTATTCCGATTTACACACACATTGAAATTATAACATAAATTTCAATTTTAAATTCTTTAATAACATATTTTTGTATTGTTAAAAACAAAAGGAGTTTATTCTTGAACGATTTTTATATTTACCGATTTTCTGGCCACCCTGTATATGCGCCATGAAGAATTCCTTTTTTCGTAAACTGAACAATAACCATAGACATACCGTATATGGCATATGATGTTTTTAAAAATTTATAAAAACATCGACAAACAAAGTGGTCCGTGCTTTTGAACCGTACAAAGTCAATTTAGCTCAAACTTCCTCAAAATTTTGAATAAATCGGAAAAATAGCGAAAAATCGCAAAGTATGACGTTAGTGAGAGCAAAAAAAATCCGCCTTATTTTTTCTGACCTTCAAGTGTGTGTTTCTTATGTATTTCGATGCGCCGAATTAAAATCTATTCAAGCTGCATAATCCACAGTTCTTGAAAAAATCGCGATAAATAGACCTACCTGTCTCTGTGTATTGTGACGCACTAAATTCTAATATGATATCTGTTTAATTTAAATGCCCTGAAAATTTTGAGTAAGTCACAGAAAATGGAGAAATTCGCAAAAATCATGTTAGTTTCTGCTATTTCTCGCGATTTTTGCAAAATTTGTGAGTTATGCAGCTCAATATACTACAGATTCGAATTCAGGGTATCAAAATACATAATAAACACACTTACTCAAGATCAGAAAAAAAAATTCCGATTTCTTTTGCGTTCATAAAGCGATTTTTAGCGATTTATCGCGATTTTATGCGATGTACCCAAAATTTGAGGCTGTTAGAATCACAGGTTAGAATTAAGCAAACTTCAGATTCAGTACACTAAAATACAAAAAGATTTGTTCGCTTTTTCCAGCTAATTCTTGCGATTTCTGAAAAGTTTGTGGGAGATGCAGCTCAATAGCTCAATAGACGTTCAGTGTGTCGAAACACATAAAGATAGGTGGGTCTGTTCAAAAGTACGCACTACTTCTTTTTTGTGTGCCAGTGAAATTATTTTTAACAATTTCTAATTTTACTTTTTAGGTAGGTATTTATATATTTGTGTAACATTTTATACATCATTTCACTTATAAAAAAACCCTATTATCGCTCTGAAATACTTTTTCCTTTGCAAAGCATTTCATAAAGTATTCATAAGAGAAACTATTAGAAATTCATTTTAATAACGTTACTTGTTAAGCTTTTTTATTTTCCATCTCTATAGAACGGAAAAGCGTATTACTCACCTCAGGGTTAACGAGGTAGGTATAGTTTTTTTGCCAGTTACCTATATGTATAATAGCGTTATAACGTAAAAGTTTTACTTCATAGTCCAGTCATGCAAACATGCATGTATAAATACGTTTTTTTCGTTCAGAGTAGTTCTAATTAATATTTAATGACTATATTGTTTGAAGTTGGTATGTAAATGAATGTGGATTACATATTTTCGCTTTAAAGCATCCAATATAATTTAAATGGTTACTCCATTTTATTATTCATTGCAGACATACACTAGACAATAAAAAAATATTTTTACATTTCCTTTAAATTTAAAGTTCTTTCTTAAAACAAATCTTAAACGTTCCTGTAGAAGGAAAGTAGCCATATAGAATTAATAAAATTTGTTATACAGTGTGCGCCAAACGTATGGAATAAATTCAATAAAAACGAAACAATTATTTTTTGGGAAAAATCCTCGAACTGGTCGATTTTTAATTTAAAAAATACATATTTTAGCGCAAAATGCGATTTTCAAATGTCATTTGTTTTCGAGTAATGACGTCATCGATTTTTTTTAAAATGGCAACACCATATTTTTTTCCTTGATTCTGAAATATCGTTTAATTCTCTATCAGACAGTACTAAAATTTTGCCCTCTTACATAGGAAAGTTTTCGAGTAAATGACGATTGAATGTTAGAAAACGTAAATCAATTAAAATAAAGCAAAACGTTATCAAGTTTAGTTTTTCGAATTCCATAGTTCTTTTATGGATCACGTAGGTGAAAATCTTTGCAAAGTGTCATTGTCACACCGACTTTCTAATAAGTATTGTAGGCGACATAGAAATTATTATTCAATTTAAAGCATTATGGCACATTTAACTGTTACTCAAAGAATTGAAATTTTAATTCTTATCGGATGCGGGAATATGACTAGAAGTCAGCAGGAAGTTTGCGATTTATTTAATGAAAAATATCCAGATCGCCCTATCAGCCAATCAACAGCCAGTAAGGTAGAAAAAAAAAATCAGGAACAGAACATTTTGATAAGTATGGTGGATAATCCTCATAATTCTTCACGATTGGTTGCATTAAACAATGACACTAGTCAGAGCACAGTGCTACGTATCTTGAGGAAGGAAAAATATCATCCCTACAAAACTCAACTTGTGCAGGAACTCAATGAAGATGATCTCGATCGCTTACACTTTTGCGAAATTCTAATGGATTTATGTCAAGGAAATAGAAATTTACACCGGCAAATACTTTTTTTCAGATGAGGCCACATTTTGTCTGAATGGTACAGTAAACCGTCAAACTTGCAGATATTGGAGTCGGGAAAATCCTCATTGGATGGCAGAGGCACATACCCAACACCCTCAGAAACTAAATGTGTGGGCTGGAATAGTTGACGACAGAATAGTAGGGCCTTCCTTCTTTGAAGGAACCCTTACAAGACAAAGATATTTAGAGTTTCTAGAAAATGACCTTGTTCCAGCCCTTGCAGTAATTTTTCCTATGCACTATGCGCGGCCTTTACGAGATTTTTTGGACAACTGTTTTCCTGGGAGGTGGATCGGCAGACGCGTACCGATAGAATGGCCTGCAAGATCGCCAGATCTTACACCTCTTGACTATTTTTTATGGGGATACTTGAAGTCAAAAGTGTACATTAATAAACCACGTAATTTAGAAGAACTTCAAAATCGCATTCGGGACGAAATACGCAGAGTTACCCCAGAAATCATTCATAATGTGCAAGAAGAATTTCTTCACAGACTTGCGCATTGTCAAGAAGTTGATGGATGGCAATTCGAACATTTAATTTAAGTATAAAATTTAATCAATTGTATTTTATTTTACATACCTCAGAATTGTTACTTTTTTATGGATAAAATTTACGTTTTCTAACATTCAATCGTCATTTACTCGAAAACTTTCCTATGTAAGAGGGCAAAATTTTAGTACTGTCTGATAGAGAATTAAACGATCTTTCAGAATCAAGGAAAAAAATATGGTGTTGCCATTTAAAAAAAATCGATGACGTCATTACTCGAAAACAAATGATATTTGAAAATAACATTTTACACTAAAATATGTATTTTTTAAATTAAAAATCGACCTGTTCGAGGATTTTTCCCAAAAAATAATTGTTTCGTTTTTATTGAATTTATTCCATACTTTTGGGCGTACTGTATAAATACACCTTCTGTAAAAACACCTTCAATATTTTTCATTTCAAATTAAAGACGACGTATTCTTGAAATAATGTATTCTACAAATACAAATAATTTTAGAAGACATTTAAGAATTGACTAATACAGAGCTTAGCAAATAAGAGGATTGTTATATCATGCCACCTGTGAAAAGTAAAACGCATATTCACAAATATAATTTTGTAAAAATAAAATCAAAAAGAGCAGTTTAAAATGATTTAAAAATACACGTCCGCACGCAATCGGCGACCAAACAAAAATATGGAGACAAATTTTCAAGAAAAGAAATAAATAATATTTAAAACACAATAATAATAATACTTTATTCCAGAGATCAAGAACTGTACAAGCTATACAATTCTTGATATAGGACATGTCATGTATAGAACAATAATAAAATAATATACTTAATTACCTAAAAGTAATACACAGATATACAGTAGTAAATAACATTATGTACTCATACAACAATGCACACTACACACTATCTATTAAAATATTCATCAACATAATAAAAGGCACAATGTATGAGGTATCTTTTTAAATTAATTTTAAACTTATTCATCGATATATTATTTTTCAATGGTGCAGGTAACTTATTATAAATTCGAATGCACATCGAATGTGATCCTTTAAGGCATAATTCCGTCTTGCATTGAGGTTGCCTTAAGTTGGATTTCTGTCTAGTGTTGTAAGCGTGAGTGCTTAATTGTTTTGGGAATTTGTCTAAATTTTTTTTACATACACTGCACAAGAATAAATATATATATTAGGAGCGGTTAATAACTTATAAACAATGGTCTACACGATGTTCGCCTAGGGACTCGAGCAATCTGTCGAACTACATTTTTTTGGGCAACGAAAACGGAGGAAGCAAATGCGGCATTTCCCCAGCAAACCACGCCGTAGGATAATTTTGAGTAAACATGCCCATAGTACATATAAAGTAATGTGGAAACACTAACCAGAGGCCGGAGTTGTCTAGAGATATATGAAATGAAGTTGATTTTTTTACAAATGCTAGTTACGTGTACATTCCAGGAAAGCTTCGGATCAAGTTGTAAACCAAGGAATTTGCTTTCATTTACAAGTGGTACAGATTTGCCATCATTAAATCTAATAAGAGGACTAGTATACTGCATCTTATTTTTTGCATTTAAATGCATTAATT
Source organism: Monochamus alternatus (assembly GCA_037114965.1). NCBI lineage: Eukaryota > Metazoa > Arthropoda > Insecta > Coleoptera > Cerambycidae > Monochamus > Monochamus alternatus. The sequence goes on from CM073433.1 coordinate 36,248,540, forward strand.
CAGATTTACCACAATTTAGATTTAGTAAATTTTTATTGCTCCATTCATACATGTTTTGAACTAAATTCTGTATACGGTTATTACTTTCTTCATCCTTACAGCTAAATATAAAGTTAGAATCGTCAGCATATGATACAGGTAAAGTGTTATTCTCGGCAATTGTTGCTAAGTTATTAGCCATTATTACAAATAAGATAGGGCCCAGCAAGCTGCCTTGCGGTACACCATGGTTATTAGATAAAAAATATGATTTTATGCCATTGCTAAGATGATTTTATCCAGTGGCAATGCCCCTCACTCCAACATTTTCAAGTTCTACATTCTCAACATCTATTTTATGCAGCATATTCAATTGCTTTTGTCGCTATTGTTATTAATTATTAATATAATTAATTTGTGGTTTTAATTAACAAAATAGTTTGACATACCGGTTGTTATAACAAAATTTTGAGCCCGTCTTACCCAGTTTCTACAAACTAACACAAATGTTTCTGCTCCTTATCCGCTTTGAACTCGTAAGTTATTGGCAGCAACTATAATACGTTTGCGCAATAGTAGATATCCACTTCGGTGCGATACACTCCAAGTTTTAAATATCCTCGTAAGAAGAAGTCCAAATGATTTAAAGTCAAGAGATCGTGGCGGTCATGGTACCGGTCCTCTTCGCTTAATCCCTTGGCACTAATGCTTGGACGCGCTGTACATGGCGCAGATGATACGCCACACTGATGCAATACGACGTGGACGTCCTGGACCTCTATCTCTTCCACGATTCGGTTTCAAATTTCCCATGGTTGCACTACACTTGCACTCACTGCACATCGTGGTAAAAGTAACTGCATTGTTCATGTGTTTACCGGGAAATCCTTCTGCTAAAGCATTTTCACATCGCTATATATTAAAACGATATACGTAAACTCCGAGTTGCTATAAACAACACATGCAAAGCTATTTTTGACACCTGAAAACCTAATGTAAAGATCCGCATCACAAAAACGGTTAATACACAAACAACACAATAGAATTTACTTACATAAAATTATCTTCCATAAACTCATTAGTGCTATAATAACATTTTTTACCTAGTAAAGATTTCAACTTGGATTTAAACAATTTTAAGTTATTTAAATCTTTAAGGGCTCTTGGAAGACGGTTAAATAATTTGATACTCTGGTATGCTGGCGAGAATTCATATTTTGCAGTTTTATGAACTGGTATACAAAGTGTATCAGCATAACGCGTTCCATAGGTATGGTGGTATGATACTGTATTAAATTTATGGAGGTTACTTTCAACAAATACAATTAAAATACAATTTAAAACACTGTAAGTATCTTATAATTTGAAAATAAAGGTCTACAAGATGAGCCGGGTTTAATATTAAAGATCATACGAATAATACGTTTCTGTGCTATAAAGATACGATTTGAATAAGCCACACCACCCCATAAAACAATATTACAACTAATATAAATAAACACCAGACTGTAATAAACATTGATCACACAGTCCAACAACATAAATTTTTTTATCACATTGATAGCATAATATGATGCATTTAATGTTTTACTTAAAAAATCTATATGGTTCGTCCACCTTAAATGACTATCCAGATGTAAGTCGAGGAATTTAACAGAATCTTTGCATTTAACCGCATGGCTTTGACAAGACAAGATCAGCATATCAGGATTCAAACTAATATGAGCGTAAAAATAAATAAACACTGTCTTATCTATATTAACCATAAGACCATTAACATGACACCAATTTATGAACCACTGAAATATAGTTTGACACATTGAGGTGAGTTCGTCAAGGGACCGTGCTGAGACCGCTAAGGACGTATCATCGGCATAAAGAATGATTTTGTTAGCACCCAGATTTTGAGGTAAGTCATTTATAAAAAGTAAAAACAATAACGGGCCCAACATAGAATCCTGTGGAACACCTGAGTCAACAAAATGCAAATCCGATTTACATTGCTTGACGTCATCGACAATTTTCTTAAATAGCATAATACTGTGCACCTCCCTATTATGCTACACCTGTCCATGCTTATTTAGACGAGCTGTTCCCGAATCGTTGGATAGGGAAAAGGGGGCTGATTGAGTGGCCAGCCAGATCGCCTGAATTGACACCCCTAGATTATTTTTTGTGGGGATACTTCAAAGTATACGTTACTAGACCGGTTAATTTATAAGATTTAAAAGCAAGAATTCGTCACGAGATACATCGTATACCTCCTGAAGTTATTGATAATGTCCAAAAAGAATTTATTAATCGTCTTGGCTACTGTCAGGCAGCCAACGGTCCACAATTTGAACATTTAATTTAGTCGATTTTTTACATAATCATTATCATTTTCAGTATTGTGAATTTTAAAATCTTCCAATATTATTTTCTTGATATACACACATATTTCATGATGTATGTATGTAGAATGACACACTCTTTCAAATGGCATGGTCAAAATTGGGGGTTGCTATTTAAAAAAATTGTCGATGACGCCATATCTCGAACAACGATGACGTCACAAATGTGGGTCTATGTCAAAAAGTGCCTTTTTTAAAAATAAAATCGAAATGCCAGGAGATTTTTTCGAAAACTTCTCAATTTCAAAAATAATGAATTTATTCGTTACTTTTCGAAAGCACTGTATTATATACAAAACATTAAAAATTTTATTTTTGATATTAATTTGTTTTATACGTTTTATTTTTCGAAATTGGTGTACCTAAAATACCACAAAATTAATCATTCTACGGCGAGAAATGCGGTGACCTTAACTAATAATAATTTAAACATACTGTGTAGGTATGAAGTAAAGTTACTAATACTAATTTATTCAAGTCTGTTAGCAGAACCAGTACTGTGTTCTCAACCTCTTTTGGAGCTATTATATTATACATCGGATTAACTGGTTAACTACAAAGCTTCGTAATCCTTGTAAGGGATGTATTCAGTTGAAACTTTGTACCACATTTTAACTTAAATTTTATAAAAAAAATGCAAATAAGTTCATGGTTTAAGCAAGTTAAGTCAATTTGAATAGAAGTTGAATAAATTCTAAGATTATTTTATATAAATATTCTGTATACTGTTATACTAAATTAAGTTAACATACTAAATAATTTCGAGGTGTAAGTTTACTTAGATATCTCGTATTTATGCTATTAGTTTATTATGTGGTCATATATGAGCTTCCAGTTTGCCCTGTATATACTTCCCTTAGTTTTCGAGCACATTTTATTAGGCACTTCATTAAAGATCATTTTTTATACAATTTTATTTTGTTATAATGCTAAATACCTTTTATCTACGGCAACATTAACATGATCATCGCAAAAAGAAAAAGTAAAAGGTTAGTAATTAATTATAATAAAAAATAAAAGTAGGCTATTAAAGCTAGTAACGGGCGGTGAGCCATAATATATATCTGATATATTACAAAATTGTCGCTTGTGATTAAAATGCATGGACCATTACGCACTGACGCTCTAATATATATTTATAACTTGTCTGTAGGAGTATATATCATTACAAAAAAATATGTATATATACAGTATGCGCCAAAAGTATGGAATAAATTCAATAAAAACGAAACAATTATTTTTTGGGAAAAATCCTCGAACAGGTCGATTTTTAATTTAAAAAATACATATTTTAGCGTAAAATGCGATTTTCAAAAGTCATTTGTTTTCGAGTAATGACGTCATCGATTTTTTTTAAATGGCAACACCATATTTTTTTCCTTGATTCTGAAAGATCGTTTAATTCTCTATCAGACAGTACTAAAATTTTGCCCTCTTACATAGGAAAGTTTTCGAGTAAATGACGATTGAATGTTAGAAAACGTAAATTTTATCCATAAAAAAGTGACAATTCTGAGGTATGTAAAATAAAATACAATTGATTAAATTTTCTACTTAAATTAAATGTTCGAATTGCCATCCACCAACTTCTTGACAATGCGCAAGTCTGTGAAGAAATTCTTCTTGCACATTATGAATGATTTCTGGGGTAACTCTGCGTATTTCGTGCCGAATGCGATTTTGAAGTTCTTCTAAATTACGTGGTTTATTAATGTACACTTTTGACTTTAAGTATCTCCATCAAAAATAGTCAAGAGGTGTAAGATCTGGCGAACTTGTAGACCATTCTATCGGTCCGCGTCTGCCGATCCACCTCCCAGGAAAACAGTTGTCCAAAAAATCTCGTACAGGGCGCGCATAGTGCGGAGGTGCACCGCCTTGCTGAAACCATATAGTATCGTCAGGAATATCAGGGTCATTATGCTTAGGAAAAATTACTGCAAGGGCTGGAACAAGGTCATTTTCTAGAAACTCTAAATATCTTTGTCCTGTAAGGGTTCCTTCAAAGAAGAAAGGCCCTACTATTCTGTCGTCAACTATAAACCACGTAATTTAGAAGAACTTCAAAATCGCATTCGGGACGAAATACGCAGAGTTACCCCAGAAATCATTCATAATGTGCAAGAAGAATTTCTTCACAGACTTGCGCATTGTCAAGAAGTTGGTGGATGGCAATTCGAACATTTAATTTAAGTATAAAATTTAATCAATTGTATTTTATTTTACATACCTCAGAATTGTTACTTTTTTATGGATAAAATTTACGTTTTCTAACATTCAAACGTCATTTACTCGAAAACTTTCCTATGTAAGAGGGCAAAATTTTAGTACTGTCTGATAGAGAATTAAACGATCTTTCAAAATCAAGAAAAAAAAATATGGTGTTGCCATTTAAAAAAAAAATCGTCATTACTCGAAAACAAATGACATTTGAAAATCACATTTTACGCTAAAATATGTATTTTTTAAATTAAAAATCGACCTGTTCGAGGATTTTTCCCAAAAAATAATTGTTTCGTTTTTATTGAATTTATTCCATACTTTTGGCGCATACTGTATATATTATATTATCGCTTACCGTCCGTAACTAGATTTATTTTGCGGATATTATTTATACAGATTAATATCCAATTACAGAGCAAGAAGACTAACAGGATAACATATGTAAGTTTGTAAAAAAAAAATAATAATAATAAATAAAACAAAAAGAAATACAGTGTACAAAGAAAATCTATAGCAAACATAAGCAATTAAATCTAATGAACACTGTTTGTAGTTACATTAAATTAAAGTTAATGACTGTTTAAACTTAAAAGCCTTAAACTGAATTCAGTTTCAAATCAGTCAAAATCCCAAAAGAAATTGTGAAGATATTCAGAGTTATGTAAGATATTGCAAATTTTACAAATAACATATGATACACTTTAGTATGAGGTTAGTTCTAGCCAAGGCCGAATAAAAAATTCAAAATTCTCTAGATTAACCTGTGATACACTAAATCTAAGCTCAATCATGAAGAAAACAGCAGCCAACATTATTACGCAGAATGTTAAATAGTAAATTTACAGAAAACATTGTTGTTCTATATTTTAACGTCTTAATATTAAATATACGTGGCAATGCAGTAAGACACACTTTTGCATGAACACATTTATTATTATTCAGGCAGCGTTTCCACCGAGTTTACTTTAGAGAAAATTTTCAAATTATCTGCGTACAAAGGTGATTCTATATCAAATAAGCTTGTTAAGTTATTAATATAAATTACGATTAAGAGAGGCCCAAGAACAGATCCTTGTGGTAGGTACACCTAATGTCGCAAGACACACATAAGATTGATGACCCATATATTGAACATACTGATCTATTAGATAAATAAACCTTAATTAAAGTAACTTATTAGAGAAACCCAAAGACAGCGTCTTACGTAACATAACCAAATGGTTGAGTCTATCGAAGGCCCTCCAGACATATTGGAGAAGTTACCTATTCTTGAACAGGGTGTTAACGATAAGTTTGGCCAAACTTCACCGACGTTCCATCCATGAAAATAATTGAGGATTGCTATGTAACAATTTTTTTATTCAAAGCGTAATAAGGGAGTTACAGGGTCTTACAACCTTATTATTTTTTCCTTTTTTTATCCATAATTTAAATACGGAAACAGATTATTTAACAATTTTTGACCGGTAATATTTTTGCAACATGAATTATTTATTTATGCACTAATAAATTCAAAACATACTCCAGTGTCGTAGTTACTGGTTGAGTAGGTATGTTTTATTTAAGAAAAAAAAACGCCACTGTCATTTCTAAAATTTCAGGTATTTTTAGAAATTCCAATCAATGTTTGATAAAAAATTATTCCTGTAAAGTGTTTGTGCCATTGACAGCTCTTGAGATAATTAGGATTGTTATAAATACACTAAACGTAGCTTTAGAGAATATAAACACACTAATTACAATAACAAAACTAGAAACCAAGTAAGTGACATTTTTAACTACTTATTGTCATAAAGAATTACAGTTTTCTAGCAATATTTTATAACGTAAGTTGCCAAAACAAAAACTTGTAATACCCGGTAACTCTCTCATTAAGTTTTGAATAAAAATTGTTATAGAACAAACCCCAATCATTTTCATTGACCGAATACGTCGGTAAAATTTGGCTACTCTTTAAGAAAATATAAAATTACATTCAAGAAATGAAAAAGATACCCCTTCCTTTAAACAAAACTATTCAGAACTATTAATCCATATAGCACATTCATGAAGCAATATTAATAACTACAGAATAAGTATATAATATTTGTAATTCTCTAGTATTTTTTTACAGCATAATCGACAATAGTTAAAACAATAATCCCATTTTAATTCAAGGTTGAAAAATTTCTGTTATTTTTTTTGTACAAGTAGGTGATAATAATTTGTTAACGAATTTGAAGAAGCCAACCCATAAATTTTCCAGCAAATTCCGCTCCTCCTGATACATAATAAATTATTATCATTCGAAATTTTCAGGCACGGTTTTTTACTGTGCAATCAATAATATGTATAACGGCGACCGCTCTTTTCAACAGAAGGTTTATTTAAATACTGCTCAGCAATAGAGAACAGGATTTAGTTTTGCATTTTATATAGAATCCCACATAGTTTTCAGTATATCAAATTACAAATCTAAAAGTTTTCAGCTCGTATCATTAAAAATATAAAAAGTTTTAATGAAAGGCAGTGTATATCTTTTGTTAAAAACTCAAAATGTGCTGTTTTTACACTTCGTCCGTAGGTATAATCAACAAACTTCTTTTCTATAGTAGCAAAGTCATGAAGGTTTATCTGACGTAAATTGAGCCTTGCTAAATCTTCTTATTTAAATATCTTACATTTCACGAGAAGCTTTTTGTGAAAAAACGTCTACTGAAATTAACATCGTTATTACAGATATCCCACTTTATTTGCAGATGTTGAGTTTTATGGAAAGCATTTGTGTAGGAATTGAGAAAGTTTTTAGGAAAAATTTACAAATAAATTTGATCCGTGTGACTATTGAATTAAATGAAATAAGAATAAATTTTTTTCACAAATAGAATTCAGTTGACATTATACATATCTATCAATTCAGTAAACTTTATTTTGAAAGGCATTACTTGCATTTCATATTAGTCAATTTTACCGCATGAATTCTAAATTCATAAATTCAATTTCAGGAAACTCAAAGATGGACAAAAATATCCATGGGGAGATTTTATAAAATTGTTAAAACATTTATACCACACAGCCTCAATCATTATAAGACTTGTGGCAACGCATCGTATACGAGTGCAACCTTAAAACTCTACAAATGCTATGAGATCATTTTGGGCAATGTCTGTACTGCTATATCGAGGTTGGTGGTGGGATGGGTCAGCATTCAAATACCTGTCACTGCCTATAAAAATATTTTCAAAGTATCCTCTGATTTTCTCTTCACAAAGACATCTACGAACATCAAGGGGCAGTTTTATTCCAAATTCCCACAAAAAATAATAGAGAAAGAAAGAGAAACCGAAATAATATCAACTGGTACCAAAGACAACCACACATCTTTAAGACTATTTGGATTCTACCGACGTAAGTTGAGAATAGTACTGAACTGTCACAAATCTTTGAACTTTGGTTGGGATATCTGGGTCATTCGGGTATCCGGAGGAACAAAGCGGAGGATTCATTAGCTAGGAAAGACGCTACCTCGAACTTCATTGTGTGGAATCAGTTCTTGGAATCGCTTCAGCAACTACCAAAACAGCCTCTCTGACTTGTGCAGGGTAAACAATGTTATAATGCTGGCAAGAATGGCCAAGATTAGACCATTCGAATATTTCATAACAGATTTCCCAAGAAAAAGCTTGACAGAGATAAAAATGCTACATTTGAGAACTCTAGTTGGCTTATATACCGGGCACTACCAGTTAAAGATATCAACTAAACAAGTTGGGCTTGATCAAAAGACTAAGTGCCGATTATGTTTGTAGATTGTGGAATTGGTTACTGCCTTGCATAAGAAATGCATGTCTTGCTGAAAGATCTGAACAAATTTCACCAACTCAAACTATTAGTTTTATAAAGAGGCTAAGGCTATTGTATAACATATAGTTTTGGGTGTGAACTATCGGCCATACGGGGTCAGTCGATGGCTACTTTAAGGTACGCTTAGTTTGAACCTTAAGCATTGTCTAACATGGAACCCTGCAAACAACAGGAAATAATATTACAAATCTAAATTTTGGAGGAATACAAGAAGTTAAAGTGACAACCTGAAGAACCTAATACCAAAACCGACGACTTGACAGCCAACCCGGAAATTGTTCAACCATAGAAGAATAATATCTTTAACACATAGGAGTGTGTCTGAAAAGCTGTGGGATATTTATTATTATAACCTCCTCCATTCATAAATATCTCAAAAATAAGGAAATTAGCAAAAATCACATTCTTATATATGCATGGTGTCAGTATCTAATATGTAAATTTAGAAATACTGGTGTTAAAAGTAACTTACTTAAATAAATGTACAGTTAGAGAAACTACAATTTTTTATGTGGAAGTTGTACCGAGGTAGGGAGCAATGTTATCCGCCGAAGTTTTGAACAAAATTTGGCCCGCGATACCTGTTTTGTAACAAGTCTTGTATATAACTCTTCGCTACTGTACTAGACTTCCAATCACCGTTTCTTAATTGTAATAAGTTAGCAGCATAGTATGCCAATAAACTAGTCGAAGATCTTTTTTTTTACTGTTTTAGAGGCATTTTAAGCTAATATAAATCAAATCTCCTACAATTCCTATCAATGAACTCATATGTATGTTCTCTGATACCAAACATCTAGGTATGCTATGGGTAGATATTGGTTGGGGCTTTTGTCCACTGAGTAGTTAGTTTCACACAATATTATTAATACCTAAAAATATATAATCGAAGATCGTCGGAGGCAGTATAAAGGTGAGAATAAAGAAAATTTATAAATTCAGTAATATTAGCAGGCACCTCACGAAATGTGTTGATTCCAACTGGAGCAGTGGTACATTTATTCTTAAGAGACCTCTTTAGGTATCTTGAAACTAGTTTCAAAATGACTCCCGTAACAATCCGATTTTGATGAGCTTGCACCAGTTTTGTTAGAAAATAATCTAGTTTCTAGAATACCCTAAATCATATTTTTTGACACTAGTAAACTAGGGTTTAAAACGTAAAGAGAACGAAATAAATCGGCATCCTAGAAGCGGAGAATTATTTTATTAATATATACAGGCTGTATCACATGAGGGCCCCTCCCATGTATCATGCTTAATATGCGAGACACGTCTTTAATTGTTTTTTGCTGCATTTTTGGAGGCCTTTATGCTCGTAAAAACAAATTTGAGATCCATGGCCAACTTTATGAGTAATAACAAAAAAAACCTGTAAAGTGCCCAAACTTTAAGGCTGTCTAACTTTGTTATTTTAAGAGATATAGAAAACTTATTGGTAATAAATGTTGATATCTTGATATCTTTCACTTGATATAAACAGAGTTTTGAAATATCGTATGTGGTTTGCTGCGCCCTCTAGGCCACAAAAAAATACCTGTTTTTTCTTCTTTCATGCTGTAAAAAAAATGTACCTAAATATTTTCGTGTTGCTCAAGATAATGTAGAACCTGTTTTAAAGACGCCAATTGCAAAAAAATAATAAACAGAATGTACTTTTTTATGCAAAATACAGATTTTCTTATATTATTTTATTACATTGTCTGTGTCAAGATAATTTTAAAGACCCAATTGCTTCTAATGTGAAAACTAATAAAGACAGCCTTAAAGTTTGGGCACTTTACAGGTTTTTTTGTTATTACTCATAAAGTTGGCCATGGATCTCAAATTTGTTTTTACGAGCATAAAGGCCTCCAAAAATGCAACAAAAAACAATTAATGACGTGACGTGTCTCGCATATTAAAATAAACTTTTTTCCCCAAGTCATTGGCAAAGATTTTAAAGATAGAAGATGTAAGGAAAGTCAGACGGTTGCAATGCTCTTAGCGGAACGGCCGAGTTGACTTTCATCTAGCTTTTCCCCTTAATGTATTTTATGAAAAATATGGAATGTTTAGTGTTCGCTCGACGAGGGCATATGTACATTTTATAATAGTTCAAATATAATGTACCAGCAGGTAATAACGAAAGTTCGTTGTACATTAGTTTTTGTGTCTGGTATATGCACAATTAGTGAACATCACAAATCATCGATATTATTGAATGTCAAGTTGCACAGTTCATCGCGACAACAGGCTCCAAATATACCGAAAATTACAGCAACCTTCTGCATGAGGTATGTTTCACCCTGCGTTTCTGCGAGAAATTTGTCGATTTGTTCCCTGGTTAACACTTTAGACTTTTTCGGTGGATATCCTTTGCCCTTTCGTTTCAAAAATGCAACAAGTTTGTACTATTTGCTTATGTCCTGATTATTTATGTCCATCATCACCTTTAACAAGCGTTGACGATTTCCATATGTTGGCCTCTCCTTCAAAGTATGTCAAAAGCACTTTTTCAGTGAACTTGTCACTAAAATTTTTCAGATCACATCATCTTAAGAAACTGTTGTGCAAAACCTTGTACTGTTGTTTTCACTTAGGTAATAACTCAAAAGCGGCTTTATTTGCAGCTTTTTCGATTTCCGCTGGAAGAAATTCATTTTTATTTGACTTGTCAAAAATCGATCGAACTGTCATTACCTTAGCAACTAAACTCCATGGACAATTGGATTTCAAAATGTTATTTTATAAATTTAACGTAAGATATGCGTCAATCCGTACGTTTAGAGGTGTTTGTAGAAAAATTGGATATATTATACAGATTGTTAAAAAAAAGTGTAAAATATTTCAGGAGGTAATAGTATGAACCAAAATAAGCAGAAAAGTCTTAATAAACATGGGTCCGCAAAGGAACGGTTGCAGAGATATGGACCACTATTCGTTTTTCAAACATTTTATTTTATTGGGAATAAACCGACAAAGGAAGCTTTTAACAAACAAAATACAAAGTTACAGAAGATGTTCAAAGTGCCCTCCGTCCATTTCCAAGCAGGCACGACATCTTCGTCTCAACGATATTTGAACTCTTTCGAAAAGACCCTCCTTGGTTTGGATTTCTTGACACTTTTGATTAATCCGTAGCTGCAGCTCTTCCAGGCTATTTACAGGAGTACCACTAATGTCTTCAAATATCCCCAAACAAAGAAATTTAGAGGGTTCAAATCAGGCGATCTTGGTGGCCATAAAACAGAGGACCACTAATTCCTACTTCGGCTGATATTCTCCGCACACTCGTACCTGGATTCTGCTCTACCAGTGATAGAATTTCTTCTTCTGCTCTAAGAGTGGATACCGACCTTGGTCTTCCGGATCAATGGCACTGTTTGCTCAAGGAACAGGTATCACGCAATCTTTAGTAAATTCTTCCAAACATGCGTTGTGAAGGAATCTGGCGATTTGGATAAGCGTCAACATAAAGACGTCGCGCTTCGGTGGCCATTAGCACGACCATACATGAAATGCATGTATGTTAATTCTGCGTTAGAGTAACCAGCCATAGCGAAAGAAAACTTGTGCACTGAGAACAACTGTCAAATACGTACTGTTTATTTCACTAAACATCAACTAACTATTATAAGAAAATACACAACGTCTTTTGCAAAATAAAAAAAGGGGCTAAAAAACATAAAACATTCCATATTTCCGCAACCGTTACTTTGCGGACCCATGTTTATTGAGACTTTTCTGCTTATTTTGATTCATACTATTACCTCCTTAAATATTTTACACTCTTTTTTTAACACCCTGTATGTGCTAAGAGTATATTTTGTTCAGAACTTCCCTTCTTACAGAATAAAATGCCACTTTTAACACGTACATCATAAATAACTATAGTATTCGTTAAACCTATTGAAACCATTTTTGCGAACTTTACCACTGGGGTATCTTGTTGACATTAAGCTTTATGGTATATAATAATTATACAGGAAAATATTCTTAAAATTTACACCCTATATAATTGTAATTTTTTCTGGACTATAACCTTTACAGATTTTGAATAAACAAGAAATTCGGAAGTGTGTGAAAATACACGTGTAAAAAATATTTTCAGGTTGACAGACACGAAACATTTTTCGTGAATTCGCTGAGCATGATAAATACCGACATTATTTGTCAATGCTAATACCCTGTTTCACAAGAGATTTTGTGTGTTCAGTATTTTAAAGGGATTACTGCGAGAATACATCCTACATAAACAAGTTTGTATTGACAGGTAGCACCGAATAGAGAGGATCCCCTTAACCCAGATCAGCGTCTCAAATACTGTATAGAGCGAATTCGGTCGGTTGTATTTAGAGTAATTAATTATTTTGGAGGAATTGTGTTACACTGAATTGTTAGGAAAATCGTTATTGAACGAAGCTATTTTTAAAGGAGTCTTTAATACTTTAGCGATTTGGTAGCAAAGTTATTGGTGGTATCTGAAGGGAATTTACTTGTAATTAGGTACATATAAAATGTATGTGCTTCTCTGATGAAAATGAAATTGAAGTACATAGTAGTACTATACAGTATGCGCCAAAAGTATGGAATAAATTCAATAAAAACGAAACAATTATTTTTTGGGAAAAATCCTCTAACAGATCGATTTTTAATTTAAAAAATACATATTTTAGCGTAAAATGTGATTTTCAAATGTCATTTGTTTTCGAGTAAAGATGTCATCGATTTTTTTTAAATGGCAACACCATATTTTTTTCCTTGATTCTGAAAGATCGTATAATTCTCTATCAGACAGTACTAAAATTTTGCCCTCTTACATAGGAAAGTTTTCGAGTAAATGACGATTGAATTGAAAACGTAAATTTTATTCATAAAAAAGTAACAATTCTGAGGTATGTAAAATAAAATACAATTGATAAAATTTTATACTTAAATTAAATGTTCGAATTGCCATCCACCAACTTCTTGACAATGCGCAAGTCTGTGAAGAAATTCTTCTTGCACATAATGAATGATTTCTGAGGTAACTCTGCGTATTTCGTCCCGAATGCGATTTTGAAGTTCTTCTAAATTACGTGGTTTATTAATGTACACTTTTGACTTCAAGTATCCCCATAAAAAATAGTCAAGAGGTGTAAGATCTGGCGATCTTGCAGGCCATTCTATCGGTCCGCGTCTTCCGATCCACCTCCCAGGAGAACAGTTGTCCAAAAAATCTCGTACAAGGCGCGCATAGTGCGGAGGTGCACCGTCTTGCTGAAACCATATGGTATCGTCAGGAATATCAGGGTCATTATCGTTAGGAAAAATTACTGCAAGGGCTGGAACAAGGTCATTTTCTAGAAACTCTAAATATCTTTGTCCTGTTAGGGTTCCTTCAACGAAGAAAGGCCCTACTATTCTGTCGTCAACTATTCCAGCCCACACATTTAATTTCTGAGGGTGTTGGATATGTGCCTCTGCCATCCAATGAGGATTTTCCCGACTCCAATATCTGCAAGTTTGACGGTTTACTGTACCATTCAGACAAAATGTGGCCTCATCTGAAAAAAGTATTTGCCGGTGTAAATTTCTATTTCCTTGACATAAATCCATTAGAATTTCGCAAAAGTGTAAGCGGTGATCGAGATCATCTTCATTGAGTTCCTGCACAAGTTGAATTTTGTAGGGATGATATTTTTCCTTCCTCAAGATACGTAGCACTGTGCTCTGACTGGTGTCATAGTTTAATGCAACCAATCGTGAAGAATTATGAGGATTGTCCACCATACTTATCAAAATGTTCTGTTTTTGATTTTCATTAATGCTTGGACGTCCAGGTTTTGGAATATTTACAACATTGCCAGTTTCTCTAAATTTAGACTCTACCTTACTGACTGTTGATTGGTTGATAGGGCGATCTGGATATTTTTCATTAAATAAATCTGCAAACTTCCTGCTGAGTTCTAGTCATATTCCCGCATCCGATAAGAATTAAAATTTCAATTCTTTGAGTAACAGTTAAATGTGCCATAATACTTTAAATTGAATAATAATTTCTATGTCGCTTACAATACTTATTAGAAAGTCGGTGTGACAATGACACTTTACAAAGATTTTCACCTAAGTGATCCATAAAAGAACTATGGAATTCGAAAAACTAAACTTGATAACGTTTTTGCTTTATTTTATTGATTTACGTTTTCTAACATTCAATTGTCATTTACTCGAAAACTTTCCTATGTAAGAGGGCAAAATTTTAGTACTGTCTGATAGAGAATTAAACGATCTTTCAGAATCAAGGAAAAAAATATGGTGTTGCCAATTAAAAAAAAATCGATGACGTCATTACTCGAAAACAAATGACATTTGAAAATCGCATTTTACGCTAAAATATGTATTTTTTAAATTAAAAATCGACCTGTTCGAGGATTTTTCCCAAAAAATATTTGTTTCGTTTTTATTGAATTTATTCCATACTTTTGGCGCATACTGTATTTAGACAAGAGAAGTAAAAAATAGTAGTAAATAGCTGTAAATCTATTCGGCTTGTATAAAATCATTCTCCAATTATTTGATGTAAGTTGAAAATACCAGTTTTGCTTCAGAACAGAAAAAGGTTATATTTTATTCGTAGAGTATAACATTTATGAAGTAGAAACGTTAACATAAACTAATATATTGTATTATAACAAATGTTGAAAATGGCCTTCCTAGATTCAATATACGCTCGGGCTCCGTTGAAATATTCCAGGATAATTTGATTGATATTCATTATGACAACTATGAACATTATGCCTGGTAAATGTTGCTTCATCTGTCGGCAACCATGATGTAATAAATCTTGGGTTGACCGTTTGCTGAATAAGCCATCTGAAAAAATGTTCCCTCATCGGAAACTCAGGAGGCGTGAGAAATTGAATTCGTTGTAAATAATAAGGAGCTGCATGCTCATGTAATACCCTCCAAGTGGTGATTTGGTTAGTATTAAGTTGTCTAGATAATTGTCGGGTACATTTGGGTTTTCACCAACAGCTTCCAAAATAAATTCTTCAACCTCAACTGTACGAGCTCTTCGTGGTCTTCCTCTAAATGGTAATGGCGTGGTCGGTCACTTTGCCTGTCTCTACCAGACGATGAAAGACCAAAGCAAACAGCTTACGACTTAGCTGTTGTTGATCTGTATAAACTTGTTGATGGAGCCTAGCATCTTCGCGACCATTACAATTACCATGATGTACCATTTTGTGAACTTATTAAATAATTTGAATTCAATGAAAACCGATGCCAACACTAACTTACTAACTATAAGTAGACTTTACAGTAGGTCACGTGATTCTAAAGGAAAACAAAGTGTTTTTATCGTACAATCCAGCGATAATTTTTCGTGTGTATATGTAGGGGCTAATGTTAATATTAACAGAGAAGAAGTAAAATACTTCTTTATATAACTTCTAACAACTTTTACAGTTGTTGTGGTATCGACTTCAGATTTGGTGTCGATGGCATTTTGGGAATGGCAAATTGAAATATCATGTATATCCCTAACGCGTATCCTTGCTACTTATTATCTAACAGTAGATCAAATATTCTTTACAAATATTTTCATATATCGTTTTCATGAAAAATTGTCATTACTAGTGAACACCCATATTGATACTTAGCTGTTTCCAAGATATTTGTATAAAAAAAAATCAATATATTACATGTTATATAGTTTTTATAAATCTGTATGAAATTCGTTAGTTTCATAAATAATTTAAAAATTACAATAGGTACATAAATTGAAACAGCTAAATAGGTATTTGTGCCACATTTCAGCTCGGTTTTAATAGGATTCTCATTACAATGTGTCCCCAGAATTCGAAATCAAGATCGTGGCGGCCAATGCAAGTCATTTACCCTACCTACCCAACGATTCATATAGTTACGAATATTGGAGGAATAACAAGAAGGAACCCCATCTATCATAAAAATCATACTGCTTTCGAATTTGTAAATGTATGCAGATATTGTACAAAAGGAAAATAACGTTCATATTCCCACATATTTCGCTTGATTTTAGGCATCAAATCGCGCTAGAACCATTTGTGACGTTTATGGAGAAAACACCATTGGCGAAATTGTAGTACAAAAATGTTCCTTCCGCGTTCAGAAAGGCGTGAAGTTCGTTTAAGTGATTTAATTCTTTATGAACTGCATCAATCAATTCAGAAATTAGTCAGCATGATAAATTTTTGTGACCTGTTGACCATAGTCCATTTGCATTACATAGGTGAAGATCAAGAACTGGATGCATGTATTTCCTTAACACCAAAAGCAGAAACGTATGGCTTAGCCCTAACAGAAAGATGATATTGTGCATTTGCCAAAACAAGGAAGACATCATCTACTATGAATTGCTTTCAAGAAATGTAGCAGTCACTGCTGGGGTCAACCATCAATGCCAATAGCTCCATCGTTTTGAGGCTGTATAATCAAGTAATTATTTTTGGAGCATGATAAGACCTGCTGAAAATGTAGGTACTATTCAAGAGATTGGTACATTCATCCTATTGTCCTGATTTTGTCCTATCAGATTTTCTCTTGCGCTCTCTTTAGAACAACTTTACATTAATCTCCTTGACGACGTCGCGCTTCGAAATGAGTTGAATTCTTCACTTCTTAAACACGAGATTTCTTCGTATATGGAATAAAAAACTGCTGGAGCAATAAAGGATAATTTGTTCTTGATTAGTTAATGTATTTCGTTTATTAGTGAGAATGTACAGGGTGTTCAGTAAAGAATGGGCTATACTTCGCGACTAGCTTCCTAAGCCTAAAATAATGTGAGTTAAATCAACTCTCCTTAGCACAATTTTGCTTCCTTAAGGTCACCGTATTTCTCTCCGTAAATATCGAAATATAAAACACGTAGAGCAGAAGTAATATCAAAAATAAAATTATTAATGTTTTGTTTATACACTTTTATTTTTTAAACTCTCCTCAAATAATATAATAACTTTTAAAATGCATTTGTGTGACACACATTATTTCGCTATTCTAACTAACCCCACATTTTAACAATTATTTTCACTTAATTATAAACAAAAGTGAAAAATCTTATATGCAGAACTGTGTAAGTTTATGTTATAACAATGGTTACCTATATAGCAGAATTAAATCCTTCGGTCATTTTAAAAAGAAAACTTAATATCTTAATTTTTGAGCTACAGGGTGTTACAGTTTTATCTTATCACTCTAGATATTTTTATGAAATTTTGTACATACCTATTAATCATTAAGGAGCATTGTTTGATGTAAAAAAAATTTAAAAATCTGCCAATGACTTGCGGAAAAATTTTTTTTTGGTTTTAATTTTTTTACGTGAAAATGGTGCGTCGTACGAGAGTAAGTCTAGGGACCGAATTTGCTGTAAAATAAATGGAGATTTTAAAAATAATTTTAGATTTTAGAAAAGGCAGTGACGTACCAATTTTTCTTCAAAAATGTCTAGTTCAAACCTCGTACGGACGTCATTGGCAAAGATTTTAAAATATTTTTTACATCAAATGCTCCTTAATGAGTAATAGGAGTGTATAAAATTTCCTAAAAATATCTGGAGTGATAAGAAAATTATAATTAAAAAGTAAATTTTTTCTTAAAACTTTAACACCCTGTAGCTCAAAAATTAAGAGGTTTAGGACATATGTTGATATTAAGTTTTCTTCTTAAAATGACCGAAGGAATCACACCCTTAAGTATCGGCATTCAATTAATAAACACATTGTATATTGATTTTACTTCGGTTGAATATTCGCAGGCGCCATGAGATAACATTATTGTTATTTGCTGAACTCTATAGCTATATTATTCAGTTCTTAAATATCTAAAATTACTTGTATTTGTAGAAAACCTATTTCAATAACACGTCGCCCTTAAAGGGTTATAGGTGTGAGAAAGTATTTTATTTAATTTGTTTACGATAATTTTCTTATTAGTTGGATAATTGTATTTACACTTTGGAAAATAATGTTCTTTTTGTGTGGTAGAAATTAATATCTAAATGATTATTGAGTTAAATATACAGGGCGCTATGAGCGCCTGTGCCACTATATTACTCCTTTCATATATATATTTTTAAGGATGGAGATGTTTGGAAAATGATTAGTTATTTTGAATCAACCTTCGATTAGTTCTAAAAAGGTATACTTGCTACACGTATGCCACCAAAATGCACCATTTTAGAGATACACTGCATTTAACGTATTTGTTAAGCTTGGAAGTTAATCCATAAATAAATTGATTTAGTCAATATAACATCCGAGATAATTTTTAATTTTAAACATCTTTGAGAAATTGAGATATCAAAGCCAAAATATTATTATTAGGTATTATGAATTACAAAAATATCTCACCCTGTGTCAGGTAGCTCCTTAAATCTTTTATGAATGGTGTAATGCAAAATCAATACATTACATCTGGAATGCTAGCGGTTATATCGGAAGGGTCTCAAGAGGCCGATATTTTATATTACATACTATTTTTGTGCGAAATAGAAGTCTATTTTATCTTTTATTCTTTCCCTGGTAAAATACATTTAAAGTTGAAAGAGTCAACTATTCCACTGTTACGAAGATAGTTGCGTCAATCATTTCACTAATAAAAACAAATAAGGAAATACATGGGTATCCATGTACAGGGTGTCCGGAATATGAGTGTCTTAATTTTGCCATACGATAAGCTGTACTGAAACATATTTGACTTATTTTTTTTATCTGACCAACGGTAACAGAATTATGACAGCAAACATTATGTGACAACGTCGCTCATATACTATCTTAGGATTGTTATGTATTTATACATAGTAATTACAAATAGGTACACCTAAACATATGTACTTACTGTGAATGATTTTATTAGAGCTCTTTTCACAACACAAAATAATCGATACAAGTGTTTAAAATGACTTCTGTTTCTGCAATAAGAGTACAAACGTCTCGTAGCCAGAGAGTTTTGCCTAGATTTGCCGTAAATTAATATGCGATGCAGCTGGTTATGGTTACTTTAAATTGTTCCATTTTTGTTTATGTACACTCAAAAACATCAAAGAAAAATTAGACAAAAATGAATCGCACTAGCTGTACCCACCAATACGACTAATATTACTTTTAGGTTATCACCAGCAGACTGACACAGTTTTAACGAATTTCTGGGAAACTTCAATTGTTTACTTGATTAATACTAATCCAAAAATCAAATTATGAACAAATTACGTTACACGCGCTTTACTTAACCTTAATTGTATCTTAGTTTGTAATTTCGTAACATAGTTTTGCATATTATGCAGTTGTATTTTTATTTTTCAAAATGAATTTGTAGACAAACTATTGGTTTTAGAAATTTGTTTCATAAGTTTTTTATTGCATTTAGTCGGATATACAGCGTGGATACAAATTGTGGAATATTCCTTATATTTTTTAAAATATTCGTCATATCAAAAACATGTTTTAATAAAAGTTAGTGATATCAAGCAATCTTTGGTAGCAAAAAAAAAGTGGTTGCCAAGATAACCGACTTAAATTTTATAAACGGCACTATTTAGTTTTTTGTTAAAAATTAATACATTGGACCTTTCTAAACACGATACAATACAATTTTAATGGGGTCATAGAAGAAAAAAATACAGTAAATTCAATTTTTATAATTTTATTTTATGTCGTAAAGTAGGGAGTCAAAAAATCAAAAGATCGACGTTTTAAGCTAATTTTATAGGATAAATGAAAAAATTAACGGATGTGAACTAATTCATTAAATGTTCAAAATTACTGCCATTATTGTTCAGGCACATTCTGAGTCTCTTTAAAAACGAATCACTCAAGTTTTCCAACGTATGGTGTCAAATTTGCTGCAGTTCTATTCTGATCGTCGCTTTAAGATCTGCCAGATCTGCTGGTCTTTCTTCGTAGACTATAATCGTCACTTTAAGATCTGCCAGATATGCTGGTCTTTCCTCGTAGACTATACTTTTTAAGTAACCCCACAAAAAATAATCACACGGATTGAAATCGGATGACCTTGCTGGTCATTTAATGGCACCTCCGCGACCTATCCACCTTGCAGGAACCATTTCATTTCGACGGCCCTTCCATAATGTGGAGGATCTCCATCTTGCTGAAACCACATTTGATGAATTGGACCTAGGGCCTCCAAAGCAGGTACAATTTGTTCTCTCAACAAATTAAGATATTTGTTAGCAGTTAGGTTCCCATCAATAAAAAATGGTCCAATAATATTATTTCCTAGTGTACCTGTCCAGACATTATTTTTTTCTGGTCGCTGGGTTCGAGTTTCTCGTATCCAGTGAGGATTTTCTTGACATCAATATCGATAATTTTGTTAATTATAAAATTCATGAAGCATAAAAATAGCTTCATGGGTGAACACAATCTTTTTGCCAAATTCCAAATCCATGTTAAAATTATCTAACATAGTGTTACAAAATTCAACACGCTTTGCATTTTGCACAAGTTCTTGAACGAGCTGCATCTTGTATGGATGACATTATTGCTTGTGGAGCTGTTTCAACACAAAACAGTGTGAAATGGCTCGCATCCTACCAATTTCCCGACTGGACAAATGTGGGTTATTTTGTATTGACAGAAGCACATTTAAAGTAGTATCGTCATGAGTAGCTGTTTTTGGTCGCACTGTACGTAGTTTATCTTTAACGGTTCCCGTCTCGTTAAATTTTTTTTAACAATTTTGAAACACAAGATTGTGTTACTTGAGGTCTGTTTGGATTAAGTTCGTTAAACAACTCGCATACTTCCCGCTGCGCTCTTTTCCTGTCACCATATCCCACCATCATTAAAACCTGTATTCTTTCCGTTTCACTTAATTCAAACGCCATTATAACTACGCAGAAAATTTAGTAAAAAAGTACGTTTACTGCAACAATGCACACAATTACAAGCAACTGGCAGCTAGTGAGTTTCGCATTGTTCTGATTTTTTGGCATGGCTAACTTGGTGTTAATAGAAAACTTAAATTTACTGTATTTTTTTCAATCCAATGTATTAATTTTCACAAAAAAAAGTATATGCTGCCGCTTAAAAAAATTAAGTCGGTTACCTTGACAACCACATTTTTTGTTCTACGATAGATTTCTTAATATCACTAAACGGGAAATGATTTCCCCTTACACTTTTATTAAAACATGTTTTTGATATGACGAATATTTTAAGAAATATAAAAAATATTCCACAATTTATATCCACACTGTATAGGCCCTTAAAATTACGGCACTCAAATTCCGGACACCCTGTATATACAGTGCGCCTAACCATTGTGTTCTCAATAAGGAACATTTGTACATTTGTTTGTTATCTTTTATTCTTACAGGAATATTATTATTATTAAGCAAATAAATATCTTGCCGAGGTTTTAAGGCAAGCAACAAATTTTATGGAATTACTTTTTGTACAATTGAATTTTTTTGTCAACGTACCGTATAAGCAGCTCGAGCTGGAGACATCTTGTATATCTATAAATTAGATATTTATACATTCCTGGGTTTTCTATGACATTAGATTTATTCAACTTCTGTATATGGGAACATATATCACTAACAAATTTTGAGAAAGATTTGTTTTTGCTATTGCCACAGATTAGGACGTGAAATTAACATTTGTATTTGTCCTCTTTGAGATATTATCTTTTGGTTGACGAAAAGCAATTACTCTAATCACAGATAGTACTGTCACCCTTGCCCTCGTAATTCTGGGGTTGTCTTTTTGTTTAATTTATCTTCACGAATATCGTTAATCTAATTATTATGGTTCTTCTTCAAAATAACATTTGCATTGTTATTATAATTTTTTGTTGAAAATTGTGAATTTCGTAAATCCTGAGGGAATATTGATATAGAAACGAGTTTGTTTATTAGGTTTTCGTTAATTTCACAAATCATCCCACCTGTTAATATTATTGTCAGTGATTTATGAAAAATGTCGGAATCTTCTGCATGCGATGATAATATAGAAGACCATCAAAGATCGCGATTCAATTATTATTGCCAACAAAATCCAAAGATAAATATGAAAAAAAACGTATCACTTATTTGAAGATTGCAGTCATCAAATTCTTATTTTAGATAATTTGATTATTGGTATCAGTGGAGGATGTCGTTTTGAAGAAGTAACATTTCCTTAGCTTGAACATATAGAAGATATGGAAGGATGTATATTGACAGAGATTCCTAACACAAAAACGAACATGAGAAAAGCATTTGTAACAGGAACATCGAAGGAGTCAGTTTTGTCGTTTCGAAAATATTTCTTTCCTCGTCCGTTATCAATTGAGCATTCAAGATTCTTCCTAGAATATAGAAATGGAAAGTGTACAAGATAATGTGTTGATATAAATTATATAGGTTTCCCTAAGAAAATTGCAAATATTTTTAAATTGCCGAATGCTGGGAATTACACCGGCCATACTGGCTGATGCAGAAGCAGGCATTATTATTCTTAAATGGCATATTGGATGCAAAGCAGTGAACGTGGCAGAACGATTTATAGAGGATTCCGTTCAACAAAGACTCCAACTAGCTTCGAAAATATTGGGTCAAAGAGAGATCAATATAGATCAATACGACCTCTACTTCATCAAATACCTCCATGCGCAGGGCTCTCCATAACCGATCATAAAAAACTTACAGTTAAAATTTATAACAATGATAAGACATGATTTAAGTTGACAATAAACGAAGTTCAAGAATTATGATATATATTTTGTATTTGGATTTTGTATAGGTCAGTGGTCGCGCGATTTAAGACGTCAGTACTTGAATCGAGGTGACTACATTGCTGTGGGTTCGACCCCCGCTTCCGGTAGACCGTATATAAGCTATATTTGTGGAGAGGATTGGCACCCTCTCTACGGGTATGGTAGGGAAGAAGAATGTTGGCTTGGGTCAATGTGAGAGATTGATACCGGTTGACCTTTGACTACCACCCTAATTAATTAGATTTTCCAGGTTTCCCTCATTCCTGCCAGTTTATATTTTCATGGTAAGATATCATACCGGGTGATTTCGAAAGTGGGGTAGTAATTTTAGTATACATCTACTTATTCGAAGAACAAGTAAATAAACAAATCGTCCTGTAGAGGGATAAAATTTATGAGCAAATTTTCTATGAATTTTGTGGAATAGGGGCAGATGATTTTGATTACACTCTCCGTTACACTAATAACATATTCACAGGTCATTATTATCAATACACTTGGGCCATTGTTATAGCACTGTGTCAGCAAATTACGTGTAATACAAAATTAAACTACGCACACTTGAAAATACCTAAAATAATAAATAAAATGCCACAATTGGTTTACGTACGTGCCATGTTGTTATTTAAGGGTGTTATAAACGAAGCGTAACTCCTACAAAGACTGCGCGCAACTTATCATATATCGCTTATCGATGACGTAGAGTGAAATAGTTTGTTGATCTATTACACAGAGCCGGCTTCAAAATTTGCAAGAACTTTGAAGTCAATTATATCGGTTATTAAAAAAAACGTTATTAGAACAATATTTTATGATTTATTATAGTGCCTACTCCATCAGTTAAAATTAATATCCCACTTTCAAAATCACCCTGTAGAATTTTTACACAGAAAATTGCCACGTTACATTCCACAAGTTAAAAATTAACAAAGGAGGGCAAGACTTTTAGAGATGTGTATAGTATCTAGTTGAGTGTTGAGTGATATTTAAGAGAAATAGTATATTATATGTTTGAAGATATTATTGAATAGAAAGTGTAAATAGAAATCATAAATTAGCAACAAAGAGAAAATAACTGCGAAGAAAAATTTATTTAAAATTTCATGTCAAAGTTTATCTTTGGTTTTTACCTTAACTAATTAATGATTTCTTATAATTTTTTAATTTTAATACTTTGCATATTAAATGTCTGTTGTAATTTATTAAGGAAAGAATAAAGACAAAGGATAATACAAACATTAACGTTTGTTTTCATAATAAGCGCTTTAGGGTTCTATATCAGAGAAAATAATGTTCCTTTCCTTGATGAAATTTCATCCGCATGATATTGCTTCAAAACAACAGAGGTGTATCCATAATTTGATTGAAGAAAGTTATTTTTAGAAGGTAATAACTTTTGGGACAAATATAGTTGATTGTATACGAAAATATGTTACGATTTGCTAATGGATAAATTGTGAATATTTTTATATTTAGCTTCACTTATTTGGGTTTTCTTTGGGTTTAGATGCCTTAGATGGATGCATGTATCTAAAATTATATAGTAGTAAAAACAGTACATAAGAAACAAAGAACACTACAAACATAATATCCCAGAATAATGGGATGCAACTGTGAATTGAGGTCTCAAAATATTAGACGTTAATAACGTTCAATTATAGAGAAGCATAATTATACAGTATGTGGCTTTTTAAATGCAGACAAAATAAAATACAGATTTCTGAGAATATATGGAATAAAAAGTCTTATTTCGAAAAGTCCTATATATTTACGTTTTGCCACTACTCTGTAGTAAAAAAATAAAGTGTAGTACACTTCTGACCAAAATGTTGCCGTTTGACAGTCATGAACGTAGCGGTTGTCTATCTACAGGCAGAGTCACTGTTGCCAGATGGTATATTTTTAGGAAAATTTGAAGAACACAAAATGGAAAATATAACGGGTTTTCATACACTAATTTCAAACCTGACATGACAAAGCATACAATCAGCAAACGGACAAAAAAATTGAAAGAAATTCCCAAGGAAAGAGATAAATAACATGCATAAAGCATACAATCAGCAACCGGGCAAAAAATTGAAAGAAATTCCCAAGGAAAGAGATAAATAACATGCACAAAGCATGCAATCTGTAACCGGACAAAAAATTGAAAGAAATTCCCAAGGAAAGAGAGAAATAACATTTTATAACATCTATTTTATACAGCTGCTTTAGCGCTGCTGTTATTAACTATTAATGGAATTGATTTGTGGTTTCACTTAATAAAATAATTTAACATACCTGATGTTAAAATAAAAATATTTGGGTCTTTATCAGTTTGTACAAACTAACACAATGGTTTCTGCTTCTTGTCCGTTTTGAACTCGTAAGTTATTGGCAGAAGCTAGGATACGTTTTCTTAAATCATCAATAGTGTCCAATTCGGTGCGACATACTTCATTTTTCAAATATCCCCACAAAACAACGTCCAAAGGATTTAAAGTCAGGAGGTCGTGGCGGCCATGGTACCGGTCTTTCTCGGCCACACTGCTGCAAGACGCCGTGGACGCTCTGGATCTCCATCTCTTCCACGCCCGCGTTGCATTACACTTGCACTCACTGCACACTGCAAGTAGTTGCATTTGGCACATATTTACCAGGAAATCGTTCTGCTAAAGTATTTTCACTTCACCATAAACGATATCCATCAACTCCGAATTGCTATACACGTAAGCCATTCTTGACACTTGAAAACTAATGTCAACACTCGCATCACTGAAATTAATTATATTATTTATAATTAATAATAATTGGATAAGTAATTGGATAATTTTTTTACGATATTGACTCCATTTTTCATGACTCATCTATTCCCAAAATTTTTCAGATAAGTTGTGAATCACCCTGTATATCATAACGGTCAATGTACACAATAATAAAACCATATTTACATACTAGATTTACTAACAAACACACACAGAAATCATATCCTTAAAGTTTTTAATAATAAAATATGTTTTATCATATTGTATATCAATGCACATAAATGGGATACTCTATTAAATAACGTTTTTAGAGTTCTCGAGTTCTCGAAGTTTCTGCGATCTCGAGAACGTGTCGAGAAACAAATAGAATATAGCCTCGAAGATTCTGGAAAACGTCAATAAAGGTATTACCAAAATTATAAATTCTAACGTAAGCAGGAACATAATTAACAAACTAAAAAGGTAGATGAGTTTCCGTAACATTGCCCCCCTCTTAGACCTGATCGTCCCGATAAGGTTACCCCGTTGTCCGCATGGCCTTCTTGATAAGGTGTCAAACGATGGTGTGACTATCACACTAACCGGTATCAAGGACTATTTCACAATCCCGTCTGCATATATGTCCTGGTACTACCAAACTCGTTCCATTATTTTGCAGACGGGTTACTTTGATCTTAACAGTTGGCCAGCTTTCGCCCCCCCCCCCCCCCCAAAGCTGACTAGTTGGCGTTTCCTTGTCCTGATTAGGTATATTCTTAGAGCATTGATTCCTAAGATGCCCTTCAACTCCACAATTCCAACACTGAATGGGTTTCCTCCTGTTATGTACGGTAGAATCAGTACAGTCCTATTCTTTCTGGAAGTTATTCATCAAATCTTGCAAACTCTTCATAAATCCTTGCATGCTCTTTTCACCTGCTAGTTGTTTACCAATCTGAAGCCTAACTTGCCTTGTTCTGCCTTGACCGCTTCTAGAAGTCTCAATGCTTCTCTGATCTCCGGATCTAGCAGGCCATCGATAAAGCTCCTCACTGCTAACTGTTCTTGGAACTCTGCCGGCCCGGAGGGGTAAGCTAGATCCATCCGCGCTATATCTGCCTCAAATTGTTGCAAATTTTCTTCGAAACGTTGTCTTTGGCTTTTTAATTGTGTCTGGTAAACATGTTGTAGATCAGCCTCACCATACCTCATTTCTAAAGCACTCTTCAGCGTTTGATAGTCCTTTTGTTTATCGTCAGCTAATGTTCTTAATATTTCCATAGCTTCAACCCGTAGGGCCACTATAAGTGATGTGGCTTTTTCTTAGTTGTTGGCCAAAGCGGCTGCCTCGAACTGTTTAAGGTTAGTGTTCCATGATACTTTTCCGTCAAACGTTGGCGGCTTAATTCTTGAGGACGAAAGAAAACCATTTTCAGTCTTAACGACTTCCTTCACAGACAACTGTGACTTTAGGTTTGTAACCTCATATTCTAACTTAATTATACTTTCTTCCACCAATTGGACTTTGGCAACTACATTCTGCAACTCATTAACACTTTCTTCTACGACCTGTACCTTATCTGGCATCTCGCTCAAGAGGTTAATTTCTTCTTCAATAGTTTCTTCAAACTCTTTGAGATTCATCTTAATTGCTTCTTCTAACTTTTTGTTATTTACTTCTTGATTATTTTTCATTTCTTCTAAGCTGTTCTTCATTTCCTCTTAACTGCTCTTCATTTCCTCTTGACTGCTTCTCATTTCCTTTTTCAAAACTTCCATCATATCTTCAATCATTTTGTCTTGGCTAGTCTTCATTTCATCCTGGCTGTCTTTCATTTCATTTTTTAAATTTTCTCCCTTTTCGTCTTGACTCTTCTTCATTTCTTTCATCAAGTCTTCCTTCATAACTTCTTGGGTCTTTTTCATATCCTTCATCACCTCCATTAACTGTTTGAATGTTTCCTCCATTTCCGTCACTCTTGATCTCGTCACTGGCATCCACTTGTCTACTCCAAACGTCTTCTTGTGAAACGTCGCACTTCTGACACCAATGTAACCTCTAAATTGGGTTAGCGTAGAAACACGTCACGTAGACAAACACTTTATTGCCACTCTTCGCAACTGTCAACGCTTTACTTTGATGTTCATCACTCGCGTTCGGCTGCTCAATATGAACTAACTGTGACGGTGAAACCGATTTGCTTATATAAGTTTTTAAAGTTCTCGAAGTTTCTGCGATCTCGAGAACGTGTCGAGAAACAAATAGAATATAGCCTCGAAGATTCTGGAAAACGTCAAAATAACGGTATTACAAAAATTGTAAATTCTAACGCAAGTAGGAACATAATTAACAACTTAAAAAGGTAGGTGAGCTTCCGTAACAGTATCATAGTTGCTAATAATAATTATCGAATTCAAAACGGACAAGAAGCAGAAATATTTGTGTTAGTTTGAACAAACTGGGTGAGATAGGCCATTTTGTTGTAACATCAACAAAGTAAACCACAAATTAATTCTATTAATAACAATAGCGGCAAAAGCAGTTGAATTTACTGTATAAAATAGGTCTTATAAAATGTTATTTACTTCTTTCCTTGGTAATTCCATTTTTTTTCGGTCGCTGATTGCATGCTTTGCCTCTTTATCAGGTTTTACAGTGGACCTGTTTTCAGTGCCGTGCACAAGTGTATTTTTAAATCATTTCCGAACTGTTCTTTCTGATTGTTTTTTACAAAATTGTATTTGTAAGTAGTTCTTTGTATATTCAATTTTTTTCAGATAAATTCTTCACCATGTATATTTTGTTTCAAGTAGGGCAAAATTAAATTCCCCTTTCCCCTATATAGACTTTGTTGGAGGTAAATATTACAAGTTTCTACAACTAAACACTTATCGAAACTGTCTAAAGCAAGAGTCAATGTTTGCATAAACAAACAAGTTTATTTTAGTACAACGGATTTTGTGACGTAAAACGTTTTAAAGGCTCGTCGCATACGCGAGAGGAAATACAAACTTGAACTGATTAGACCAACAAACCAATGTAAATAAAACCTCTGCCTTTCCTATTACCGAAACACGCCACGGATGAGGTTATTATTCTATAAATATTTGTGCCTCAGCTGGGTTCAAAGCCCCAAGATAAAGAAGGGTGGAAGGATATGTCTATCCACGAGCATTTCTGCTTTCTTTATGGATTCCATGTCCGCCTATGATAAATTCGTTCTAAAAAGAATGAGATTGTTTGAGAAAGATATAAATACGAGTACATTTACACTCTAGAAGATGTTTCATCGTATGGAATGATTAATCGTATTCAGATAAAAAAGACGTCTGCTTTTCGAGTGACATTCAAATAGCTACAATGCATAGTGTCACGCTAGAGAGGACGAAAAAATAATAAAAAAATATACACACTAATGTCCCATCGCCTTTTGTTTTCAAGATCCAGCGTTTCAAAATTTGTTTATAAAATTTAGGTTTTTTGTTTTAATTTCTTCCGATTGTATGGAAATATTTGAACCAAAATTGGTGCACACTGTGACCTGTTTCGTCCTGTAAAAAAATGTTTCCTATTTTCCGAAAGGCAATTTAATTTTGTTAAAAAAATTACATTTGAGTTCCAGTCATATTCCTTACGGATGTTCTGCAAAAAGTATAATAATATATTGAAAACATAAATAATGAAGACCAATTATGGAACAGAACTGTAGAGAAGATCATGTCGACAAAGTTGAAATTTTTTTTTGTTGAGATACTGAAGAGAAATAGATTATCTCATAAGGGCATTCTAAAAAGTTTTTTTCAACGTTAAAATTATGACAAAATTCTAACAAATACAAGTACTTCAAACTACCTTCTTAAGTCAAGCAGACAGAAAATATTTTTTGCGGTAAATCAGTAAGGAATACGACTAAAACTCTAATGTAATTTTTTGTACAAAATTGAATTGTTTTTCGGAAAATAAGAAAACATTTTGTTACAGGTTGTAACAATGTTATTTACTTTGATTAAAAATAGAAAACTCCGCCACTGGATGATGAATGAACTGAATATTATGACACATAATAGCTACATGTGCACCAATTTTGGTTCAAATATTTCCGTACAATCAAAAGAAATTAAAAAAAAAACAATTAATTTTACAAAAATTTTTGAAACGTATCTTGAAAACAAAAGGCGATCGAACATAGTTTATATAGGACATAAATATATATTATTATTATTTTTTAAATAGCAATATTTATCAACGAAGTCTCTTTTTGGAAGAGTTCAGAAATATAAAGAAATTTAGATTTTCGTCTAACAGTTCGTAAGATCTTGTAAAATTTTATTAAATTTTTAATGTCACATCCTACCGCATTCTATTCCAAGATAATTAGCTAGGGGTTTTAACAAAAACTTATTATTTTTATGTTTTCATAGATATACAGGATTAACTAGTACACATATTTTAAAAGAGGATAGTAAAAAATAAGAATTATTGAAATCGTCGTTCAAAAATTTCCTAAATTATTTATAAAGCAGAAGCATTGTTTTCTAAGCTATATTAAACCTATATTTATTATGACTGCTCACCGAAAGCGAATTTATATTTCGCATAATATGTCAAAAGTAGTGTTGTACTGTTATTTACAAAATATAGATGATTATTATTTATTAGTTGGTAAGAAACATGCAGAACATGATGTATAAAACACTTACCCAAAAAATCCGTGTGTAGCAATACATCTCCTCCTGCAAATAAATTGTGGTAAATAGAAATTTGGACAGTTCAAATTATCTTAATAATTGTCATTTTGATGCCACGACAGTCACAATACCAAACATTATCTAATTCATCTAGCACCTTACATATGCAACCATCAACACAGCAATATGTCGCCAGCTATAGTAATGAACTATTTTGTGTTTTTCGTGCTGTCAAAATTGTTAAACCATAGACAGAAATATATTTATTATGTTAAATTATAGAAATTAATTGTTTTTGACTGTTAATGGATTTTTTCTACGTTCATGCAAAAAACAAAACTTTATTGAACTATATTTAGTGGAAAAAGTGGTTCTTTATTGCACTAGTGTAGTGTCACTAAATAAAATATTTTTTGGTTTTTGCATGAACGTAGAAAAATATTGTATGCAACTCGTACAAAAAGTGTTTATTGCACTCAACATGTTGTCCTACTCGGCCTGACGGCCTCGTTGGACAATTTCACGTCGCGTGCAATAAACGCTTACTTTTTGTACTTGTTGCATAAATAATTATTTTCTACGTTTATGCAAAAAGCAGAACTTAATTGAACTATATTTAGTGGAAAAAGTGGTACAGCGTTTTGTTATCATGACAAACATAAACGTTCAAATCGACGTCATATTTTCCTATAGTTAGTGTCATCTAAATAAAACATTTTTTGTTTTTTGCATGAACGTAGAAAAAATATTGTATGCTACTCGTACAAAAACTGTTTATTGCACTCGACGTGTTGTCCTACTCGGCCTGAAGGCCTCTTTGGACAATTTCACGTCGCGTGCAATAAACACTTACTTTTTGTACTTGTTGCATAAATAACTATAAAAACTATAAAAAAGAGTTTCCATATGATCTTTATTTAATAAATGTCTAATTCCAGTCTAATTTAATTTCCGTTATCATTATAGCACTGAATGTGTTAATAAATTTAAAAAAGCCCTTGTGCTATTGTGATTTCATTATTGTTTCATTAATAGTAAATAATGATTTCATTGTTTACTAGTGAATATTATTATTGAAGAAACACATGTATAATACATTTTATAGTACAGTCGTGGACAAATAATTTTAATTCATTTTGTTCAAAATCATTATACAGGGTGAGTCATTAATAATGGTCCATATCTTATGGGTAGATTGTTAACATCAAAATAAAGCGATTGAGCTCAACATGTCTTAAGCTTCATTCACATAAAATTAGTGCGGTTGCATTGGTACTGCAGAAAAGTTATTAAAAAGGGCGCCGTATTCTTGAAATAGTGTTTTCTACAAATATAAATAATTTTAGACATTTAATAACTAAATAATCTAGGGTTTAGCAAATAATAGGAATGTTAACTCGTCCCATCTGCAAATATTCAAAGTTACTGAAGTAAAACGGCGAGAAATACGGATAACTTTTGTAACGTTCAGGTAAACTTAACAGTTACGCCTTTGTACTGCAGTTGTATGGAAGAAGCTAAAAGCATTTTAGCTTTTACCATTTCTTTTCCAACAATCATACAAGGACCAATCAGAAAAGAGGTTCTTTGACAGTAAACAGAAGATTCACATTTTTGCAGGTTAAGTTTTTAAATTAGAGCCTAATTTAGATATTTAGTTTAGAATTGATTTGTTTTTAAAAAATGGATAAAGAGGACTGTTTGGTTAAGAAACAGTTACTTTTGCTGCTCTTATTCGCACCGACGTCAATATGTATAAAAACTATACATGCAAATAAAAATGAAAAGAAGAACTCGGAGATGGTGGGTGCGACCTATTATCCGCATAAAGCACATGCAAGGTGATTTATATAATTTATATAAAGAATTGCGAAATGTGAATGCCAATTATTTATTCATTACACCCGACTTGCTGAAATTAGTGGCCCTCATTTAACCAAACATTCAAATAGACCATCTATTCCTGCAGATTGTAGGCTTTTAATTACTATTCGGCAAATGATGACAATTTCCGTATATAGGGACGTAGTTGACAAAAACATAAACATAACCTCTTCATCTGAAGGTCAAGAATCTTGAGTTTTTGCATGTCGCCAACTTACAGCGGAAAAATTCCCCAACTTCTTAAGTCTTCGGTAATTTTATGTAAACAGAGTAAATAATATTTAACACCATACAATTACAATACCACAGTACAATTGCAGTGCCATTGCACTAACGTTTATCTGAACGTTACTTTATTCAATTGTTGCTTCTTGTCATTCTACAGGGTGTTAAAGTTTGAAAAATATTTTCGATTTTTTGCTATATTTTAAGAACGTATGGACCGATTGTTTTGATAATTTGTAGTCTTATGTTTTTTTTTTGAGGTGGCAATTACCTATATGCAAGCAGTGTTGAGGTCACGACTAGGGGGCGCTAGTTATACTGTACTGTCGATGTAGACATATTTTTCGACAGTACAGTATAACTAACTAACTGATCTCAACACTGTTTGCATATTGGTAATTGCCACCTCAAAAAACATAAGACTAAAAATGTCTTAAAATATCGAAAATATTTGTTCAACTTTAACATTCTATAGAATGAAAAGGAGTAACAATTGAATAAGGCATGTTGGGCTCAATCGCTTTATTTTGGCGTTAGCAATCTGCCATTAAGGTATGTACCATTATTAATGACTCACCCTGTATACTTCTGTGCCCACTTTCATTATCAAAATAGACAATTTAAAGTCCCACAAATTGAACAAAATCATTGAATCAGGAGGTTTTAAATAAGCATGGCAGTATACAAATTATTATAAATGTTAATATTAGTTTAGTAATAAATGCGGTAATTTTTAAGTCCCTTTAGATATTTTTACAGTATTTAATTTCCATGCTATATCTCTTGACATACATGCAATATCTTGTACAACTCCATCACCAATTCATAGCAAGCGTCAGTGGATGAAGTTTGCTGAACTTGTCAGTCAGTAACTGCTCTGTTTTACCAAAGTTCTCAGACTTGACTATCACATTACGTTCTAAGGTAGTTGGCAGTGGCAGTTTGGCGGAAATTGTTTCTTACTAAGTAAAATTATGTATGTTTATTTCGCAATTCAGGAAATAGGGAATTTACGAGTTCATTGCATGTCTCAAACAACATCCTCGGGATATTTCAGTTAAGGTTTACGTCTGCTACATTTGTAATGAAATGTCCTACGGAAGGAAATAGAAATAAAAAGTTGGCAACTTAAGCCGGTCGTAAACCTCTTCGCGTTTGGTTGCTTGCTCAAGCAGATGTTTGTTTTTATAACTTGTGGCAGGTAAATTCTGGTTTTTAAACCGCTTGAAAATGTTATTTCGTTTCAAATTGAATGTTTACTTTATTTCATCCATTTTCATAATGAGGTGGCATCTTCGAACTCAAGCAACATACCTAGTCTACGGAAATTACTTTTCTATATTTGAAGAACTGATCCATCAAGTGAAAAGTTTATATAAATCGATTAGAATTTCCGAAGGTTCATACTGATTTAATTCTAGTAACTTTTGAGTAGAGATGGATGCTCAGTCAGTAGTGCCATTAAGGGCGTATCTCAGTTTAACAAATTTTTCTCTAGAGCCTCCTAGTTGTATATGTACTTTACATGGGAGCCATACATTCGGCATTGCTCCAGAAAGTCCGTCGTTTGAAAGTACCGTCTGACATTGACACGATAGCCACCACCCCTTCTCCCCCGCTAACACCATTCTTCCGTCATTAGCTTACAGAATATCTGATCACCGTAACTTTACATTAATATAGCGAGAATAGAACTTACCGTTTTCGGATTACAGTTAGAGTTATATCAGTTCATTCTTGTTTGAAAACATTTTCTTATCTACTTTTTTAAAACAGTCCTACATGAGATACGCTATATATATTTACCAATAGTTCTTTTTGTTTCATTTGATCTGGAATTAATTTTATCCGGTTGAATAATTAGTACCTTCCAAAAGTTTTATTTTGGTTATATGAATCACTTACTCAACTCCTGTCTTTTTTCTGTTCCTGTTTCAATTTTAATAATTGGTTCTTCGATGTTTCAATATTTGAACTTTCTGGCTGGACTCTTTTGTTGCTTGTTTTCCAATTTTCAGACTCTCTCTGATCTTGATTGAATATATTCCTAGGACATTGATTCCTGAGATGTCCATTGGCCCTATAATTCCAACACTTGATGGGTCTTCGCCTCTGGTACATGGTGAAAATTAATCAATACATTTGGTTTTCTTCGAAGCGTTGTTGTCGCCTTTTAGTTGTGTTTGGTAAACGTGTTGTAGATGAGCCTCATCATACCTCATTTCTAAAGTACTCAACGTTTGACAATCCTTTTGTTTATTCTCGGTTATAGTACTTAAAATCTTCATAGCCGTAGAGCAACTATTAGTGATGTGGTTTCTTCTTCTGACCAGTTATTTGCCGAGGCAGCTGCTTTGAATTGTTTAAGGTAAGTACACCTTTTCATCAAATGTTGGTGGCTTAATCTTTGACGATGAAAGAAAACTGTTTTTAGTCTTATTACACTTTCTTCTACAGCTTTGGCGACTTCATTCTGTAACGTACTAACACTCTCTTCTACAACTTGGACTTTATCTTGCACTTTACTTCTTAATTGATTGATTTCTTCTTCAACAGTTTCCTCAATTTAATTGAGTTTAACCTTAATTGTTTCTCCTAACTTCTTATTGTTTTCATGTAAACTGGTTTTCATTTCGATTCTTAATTATTCCGGACTATTTTTCATTTCCTCTAAACTGTTCTTCACTTCCTCTTGATTGGTTTTCATTTCTTTTATGTCTTCTTTCATTTGGTCTTGGCTGTTCCTCATTTCTTTCTTTAAGTTTTTCTTTATTTCATTCTGGCTGTTCATTTCTTTCTTTAAATGTTCCTTTATTTCGTCCTTGCTGTTATTCATTTTTTACATCATCTCATCATCCAGCATAGATATGAGTACGGAAGGTGAGGGTTGCATGATTACCTTACCTACGCATGCCATTTGAGAAAGGTCGAAGGCATACAAAATTATCAAAAATAAGTTCACGTCGAGTGAATCTAGCACATTAACAGTTTACTTTAACAGGAGGGATCCCTGTGTCATGCTTTCACAAATTTGAATGCTGTCCTTTTGGACCGCGATGGCCCATCCCCACCCACTTACACCTACCTAATGCGCACTCCGCGGTTATCACACTTAAGCCTTGTTCTCATGGATGCGAAATTTACGAACTTTTGCACGTATTTTTGTTTTAACTGCTTATGGCGAGAAAATCTCAATTTTTGACAAATTTTGCAAAACAGTATTATTGCTACTTTCATTATTATGTGATGTTAATAATTTTATTTTGAGCTTCCGACAATCTACCATGACAGTTTGAAGAAAATTATAGAAAATGTTATAGTTGACAAACTTCGTTTATAAGTAGAGTGCACTATATACATATACACAGTATTCACTATTGGTTACTAGCACTGTCACTATAACGGTCACACATTAACATTTATTATATCAACATTATATCAAATCCTACCACCTTCCGTATGACCTTCATGTATCTTTCGTCAAAATTTAATATAATCTTCCATCCAGATTCCGACCTTTTACTATTTATTTTAAATAGTTTCTTCGTCTTGCTCAGTAAATTCTTTTCCATTTCATTTATACGGAAATCCACATACCCATAATTCATATGTCACGAATAATTTGCAAAAGCACCGGGTTACAGGGTTAACTGTGACTAAGTACAAATATTTTAAGAGGGTATAGAGAAAATTAAGAATTAATGTAATCACCCTTCAAAAAAATTCCAAACTTATTTATAAAGCGAAAAAAATTTTTTTGGAAATTATATTAAATCCTTATTTAACGCCGCCTATGCGACTTGTCCGCCACACGTTTACAGAATCATAGTAGGTAACGCAGACAACTAACAACACGACCGTAAAATTTCCAGTCAAGTCATAATTTAATTCCTATGTTTACCATGTGTTTACGTTGTAGTTTTGTGTTTTTCTTCAGTTTTTAGTGCCTTTTTTGATTTTTAAACGTTTTATAATTATTAAATAAAGAAATTTGTGTTGGGTGCAGATACTTTCCCACAATATGGTTCGCCGGTTTGGTTTTCTAGGTTATGGCACAAGACTATCGCGGGTACAGTTAGTTAGTAGTTTTAGTTAGTAGTTAGTAGTTTTCTATTATCTATTTCTTTCGTTCGATTTTGTTATAATAAGGTATTTTATCTAGCTGTACCTACAGGAAGTGTGTTTTATCGGTAATGAGTGGTTATAATGAATGAAAATGTTGTAGTTTTGCCAGTTTGTAACGAAATAATGAAAAACGAATGCAAAATAATGGAGCTAACTGGATTAACTGTTACTTACCTATCTATCAGGTGTTATTACTAATGAAAAAGTTAATTTCTGTCGTTTCTGCATTTGGAAATGTTGCAAAAAACGATCGCATGGTAGTAGATATTGTAAGTTTTATCTATGGATCTAAGTCATCTCAGTCGATGTTTATCATAGGCGCCGACTTTCCGTAGGGAAAGAGGGTTTTCCCCCATTTTTTCAAATATCGAGTTAAAATTCTGAAATACTTTTTTTATTGTCTTTTAGGCCTTCCTGAGCACGTGGTTAAAATTTTTGTACATAGTCATAGTTAACCCTGTATATTCTAGACAAAGTTTCATGTTGTAAGGTATAGCAACCCATTTTTTTGTCGAAAACCGTTTCGTAGTTGTACTTCTTTACCACTCTTTTTTGCATTATACATATATGTTACTCACGTACATGCTTTGTTAAGGAATTATATATTTCAATCTGATATTCCTCGCTTATTAAATTAGAGCGTTTACGATTTTGAGAATACATAAAGTCAGTAATAAATTAATTATATTCATAATTGACTTTTCAACTTAAGGGTCCGTTCTCTGTACACTCCTCGGGTAGCCTTCCGGGGTCGGGTGCACGGGCGTTACGGCTGGAGGCGGAGATTACACCTGAAACACTTATTTTTCTGTGCTTTTTCTAAATTTATTATGTGGGTATATAATGTTTCAAGAGTGAGCCAAGAGATTTTATCGCAAAAATATAAATGTATACACTTCGAGCAGCAGTAGCAATTTATTATTATCAGTATCTTTCTTAGGCTAACAAAATGGAAATTTTTAGAGGTTGATGCTTTCCTACGCATGGCCACCTGCGAGGTATAACTTTCTTGAAGTTTCACGATGCTAAGTGAAATAAATATTTGATCAGACGTACGTACAGAATAAGTTCCAGAGTTATTAACCGGAAAAGTTGGTCGAAATAAGCTTAAAGATGCAATAAATTTATATCTAGAGGAATATCCAATAAAAGTTTTTGATTTTGCTTAACGAATTATTTTTGCATCAGTTATGCTGTTGAAAACTTCGAAAATTTTCGAAAACAGTTTGTGCATATTGAAAGCAACTGTTCTGTTGTACAGGGTACAAGAGCATTATTGTTTATTGGCATAATAAGATAAGACCGATAACTATTACAAATGATAACAATAACCTTGTAAACTCAATGGTCTTTGAAGCCGTTGCGGGCGAGGACGAAGGAGGGCTTAATTAATGTTTATTATTCCATGGTGTACAGCCACATAGCGTTCAACATTCTTGATTGGAGTAGAGGTATTGAATGGGAACGAGTATTCATATGTCAAAAGAAAATTATTAGGTTACTTTTCAACTTAAGGGTCCGTTCTCTGTACACTCCTCGGATAGCGCTTCGGGGTCGGGTGCACGGGCGTTACGGCTGGAGGCTCTCCCACTGCAATGACTTTACGATGGACGTATTTAGAATATTTAGATTTAGTGGAGTAAAATCGACTAGCAATTATGCAACTTTTTCACATTTTGTTTATCATGGAATCTTACGTATTTCGAGTAATTATAAATTTTAATAAATAGCTCAAAATTGTACATAATGATTAAAAAAAAATTTTCGCATTCGAGTTTTTTTCGTTTCTTTGCATTTTCTGAGAACATTTACCATAGTAATGTATATTTTTTTTACACCATCAGAAAGTAGAGATTTCAACGAATAAAAAGCCCACCGACTTTTTTAAAGAAGCATATATTTTGACGTGAGAATTTTCGATTGAAAATTAGGTTGCTTTTTCGATATTAAGTCAAAATAAGATCAAAAAAATTACAGTTTGTTTGGGACAAAAAAATGTAAGTTTCCACCAAATTTCGTCAAATTGTTTTTTGTTTTTGTAAAAGAAAAATAAAAAACCAAAAACTTGGTTATTTGAATTTTTCAAATAAATTTTGAAGTTATGTGAAAAAAGTTGTAGATATTTTTATTGCCTACAACTTTGCCATTTAACTTTTTTCCATAGGACTTGTAGTTTTGACGGAAATCGAGATAAAGCGTTTTTTACCCTTAAAAACTCGCCCCCTTCCACTTCTCAACCTCAGACCTCCCGTAAATTATCTTTCCTTTCATTTTTGTTGTATTCTCTTCCTTTTCCAATGGGTTTCATCCTACTATTACTTTTTTCACTTTTTACCATTTTCAAAGGCTTCAGCTCTGGTCTATAGAGCCAAACAATTAGAAGAAAAATATGGTGTGAAAAGACGATGAAGCGCGAAGAAAGAAAGCAAGTGTTGCAATAACACTAATTGTTTGTGAAGACCATTTTAATGTAAATTTAATTGGAAATACAGGTATATTTAAGTTCATCGAAAAAACTAAAATGTAAAGAATCAATTAAACTTTTCTGTTACACTACCAGATTGTATACAGGCTGTTTAGAAAAACAATGGTAAATCAAACTTACATTTTTTCTTATTTATTATATTCAGTGCTTCATTCCTACCACTTACGTGGTGTAGAATGTTATTTGAGGCATTTATAAAATTTTGTTCTTAACATTAAATTACCTAACTGTTTTATTCTGAAAACATAATAAACAAATGTAACAAATAATGATTTTTTAAAAATGTTTAAGGAGAAATGCAATCAGTAGTAAATAGCAATAAAAATTTACAAAATTAATTTTAAAAAATTAATAAATGAAAATTCGAAGTAGTTTAATGTGAAATCAAATGGCATAATTTTATAAATACCTAAAATAAAACCATCTATCTGATACTTAACCAGCAGCATTGTCGCCGTAATTGTCATGAGCGGATCTATACTGTAAACAAAGGAATAAGTTACGTTTAATAATACCGTAAGTTCACCACATCACCACTAATAATTATGGCATTACCTACACAGTATTAGCACTATGTGTGTGTAAATATCCATAAATTCTGCAAAAATACAAGAAACAAAAGATTGTTTACATTACCAACACCGTAATCTGCACCTGTATTCATGAAAACAAGCCGCGCTAAACGGAGTATAACGTCACACCAATAATATCATGTTTTCGATCACGCGGTTTTGGTTTTTTTTATGGCAATTTATTAATTCCGAGGTTATCAAGTTGCTATCATATTATCAAAAAAAAAGGAATAAATAAATAAAAAAAATAATTCAAGCCAATCAAACTGCCATAAATTGAAATATAAAACTTTTGACTGTTGACAGTTGCGAGTTTAGGTGTTCTAGCTTTATTCGAAGTATACCCGTCCCAATAAAACAAATGAAAATATATAATAAAACGTGACATTTAGAATATACGTACAAATAAAATCTAAGAAAGAATGGAATCCTGTGTTATTGCAATATTTTATTTGTGTAATGCGAATCAATGTTACAAACTTAGCTGGTACTTTTGGTTTTACCAATAACTAATAACCTTTATTTCGAATGAGTGTCGTTGAAATTCAACACAATAAAGGCAGCCATACACTGAAAGTTGTACTGAGGTGTGATCATATATATTTTTTGACTGATCATTCCTGAGAGCAAAGCTTCCCAAACATCCTGTAGTTCAAAATGTAGTTTTCACCATTGCCAGCCCGGGACCCATCGATCAGGTTTGCTTTATCTATGACAGAACCAACCCTCAAAAATATACTAACATTTAAACTACCCTGTAGCATATTACGAGTACCTAACATATGGAAGAATTTAGTGAAAATATTTATACGTATTTAAGGGAAATAAAAGATATAGAACACAAACGTTGATAAAATATTTTTTCTTCAAGCATATAGTAATCATATAGATTATACAGTGCTTTCGAAAAGTAACGAATAAATTCATTATTTTTGAAATTGAGAAGTTTTCGAAACAATCCCCTGGAACGTCGACTTTATTTTAAAAAAGCACTTTTTGACATAGGACCAACATTTGTGACGTCATCTTTATTCGAGATATGACGTCATCGACAATTTTTTTTAAATGGCAACCCGCAATTTTGACCATGCCATTTAAAAGAGCGTGTCATTCTACATACATACATCATGAAAAATTATGGAGTTAAATAACAAAAATTTCCAGAAAATAATGATTGAAGATTTTAAAATTTAATTTTCACAATACTGAAAATGATAATGATTATGTAAAAAATCGACTAAATTAAATGTTCAAATTGTGCACCGTTGGCTGCCTGACAAAGCCAAGACGATTAATAAATTCTTTTTGGACATTATCAAGAATTTCAGGAGGTATATGATGTATCTCGTGACAAATTCTTGCTTTTAAATCTTCTAAATTAACCGGTCTAGTAACGTATACTTTGCTTTTTAAGTAGCCCCACAAGAAATAATCTAGGGGTGTCAAATCTGGCTGGCCACTCAATCGGCCCCCTTCTCGGATGATACATTTCGGTAAAAATTAAATTTTAAAATCGTCAAACATAATTTTCATGAAATTTTTGTTATGTAACACCATAATTTTTCATGACGTGTATGTAGAATGACACGCTCTTTCAAATGGCATTGTCAAAATTGGGGGTTACTATTTAAAAAAATTGTCGATGACGTCATCTCGAAAAACGATCGTATGTTAAAAAGTGCCTTTTTAAAAAACAAAATCGACGTGCCAGGGGATTTTTTCTAAAACTTCTCAATTTCAAAAATAATGAATTTATTCGTTACTCTTCGAAAGCACTGTATAAGGCAATACGTGCAATAGAAGAGGTCAATTGTTTTACTAGTAAAAATTATTTTCATTATTTTACTAGAAAAACAACATACATATCCATGGTAACCAATATTAAAATCGTGTGTGTTTAAGTTTCCATACAGTGCGAGATCCGGCATTAGAAATATATAGCCTCATCTGTTATTTAATAATGACAAAGATTATAATATGCTAGAAATCGCGAATGGGTTGCCTACTGTTTGCATAGCAAATAAAAAGGTCTATACTTAATTTTTTTTCTTGACGCTTGAAGAAAAAATAGTATGTGTCACTCGGAACAGAAAGTGCATTATGTTTCACCTAAATTGCTTGAGCAAACTACGCTCAAAACATAACCTTCTACTCCAAGTAACATAATATACTATTTTTCGTATTTATAGTAAAATTGCAATATTACATTGACAATATTAATGTATTATTTACCTAATAAAGCTACATACAGTTGTATCTCTAAAATCTAAACCACATAATTGTGATTTAGATTTTGTTAACATGTATGCGATTGTCACTTTATAACTTATGCTAGGTAGAAGTGAACAGCAGATATTATAAGTGACTAACTACAAATTTCTGCTATAAGCACAGTGTAAGTTAGTTTGTTCTCATTTTTACTCATATTTTTTTATTTATTATATTTTTCTCATAATAGATCATGAAAAAATGTATATATTGATAACAGTAAGAGATAAATTAATCTATGAGACGCAATTACCACAAATGATCGTGAATAGTCAACTGCAAAGAACATCGTTCAGTGTATGTCTAGCTTTACGTATCTATATCTTCTCTGTAAGGTACAAAAAAGTAGATTCGTATTACCAAATAGAGTTTTAAGAAGTAATTGCTACGACTGGATTGCCTTACTAAAAACAGTTGCGTGTGGTAACGGATAAAAAGAAATGAAAGCGTTGATAATCATCTGAATAAATTTGCTAAAATGCATTATTATTTCTCGTGCTTAAAGCCGAATTAATTCTAATAGTTATACAACCTTGACACAGCGTAAATAATGGGTTAAGCCTATAATATTTTTACTAGTAGCGGACATATTTTTAATAATGTATAGCGACCAAAACGAATATTATTATATTGAACCATTTTGCGTTGATCAATCTTTTGGATATGTGTCAAGAAATTAAGTAAATTACGGTCGTTTGTCATAACTTTAACTTCCTATTTTTTCCGTTATATTTCGATGGTGATAAAAAAATTTAGGCTATTTGAAAACCAACTAGCAAAATAGTTTTATAATTTTCAGGTTGTACGACAATAATTATGTTTTATTGCTGTATTATTATTGCTTTGGAAATATATTTGTTTTATTATAGCGGCAAGAACCATTATTTTGTTGTCTGTAACAGAAATATTTTATAAATTTATTACAAGAACGCTTTGGTAGCTAAATTATAAAACAGCTTGTACGTCAATATATATACAGTATGCGCCAAAAGTATGGAATAAATTCAATAAAAACGAAACAATTATTTTTTGGAAAAAATCCTCGAACAGGTCGATTTTTAATTTAAAAAATACATATTTTAGCGTAAAATGC
The DNA here is from genome assembly GCA_037114965.1 of Monochamus alternatus. Lineage (NCBI taxonomy): Eukaryota > Metazoa > Arthropoda > Insecta > Coleoptera > Cerambycidae > Monochamus > Monochamus alternatus. Next base: position 36,291,772 of record CM073433.1, read on the forward strand.
GATTTTCAAATGTCATTTGTTTTCGAGTAATAACGTCATCGATTTTTTTTAAAAGGCAACACCATATTTTTTTTCTTGATTCTGAAAGATCGTTTAATTCTCTTCTTGTACATTATGAATGATTTCTGCGAATGCGATTTTGAAGTTCTTCTAAATTACGTGGTTTATTAATGTACACTTTTGACTTCAAGTATCCCCATAAAAAATAGTCAAGAGGTGTAAGATCTGGCGATCTTGCAGGCTATTCTATCGGCCCGCGTCTGCCGATGCACCTTCCAGTGCATAGTGCGGAGGTGCACCGTCTTGCTGAAACCATATGGTATCGTCAGCAATGTCAGGGTCATTATCGTTAGGAAAAATTACTGCAAGGGCTGGAACAAGGTCATTTTCTAGAAACTCTAAATATCTTTGTCCTGTAAGGGTTCCTTCAAAGAAGAAAGGCCCTACTATTCTGTCGTCAACTATTCCAGCCCACACATTTAATTTCTGAGGGTATTGGGTATGTGCCTCTGCCATCCAATGAGGATTTTTCCGACTCCAATATCTGCAAGTTTGACGGTTTACTGTACCATTCAGACAAAATGTGGCCTCATCTGAAAAAAGTATTTGCCGGTGTAAATTTCTATTGCCTTGGCATAAATCCATTAGAATTTCGCAAAAGTGTAAGCGGAGATCGGGATCATCTTCATTGAGATGATTTTTGTAGGGATGATATTTTTCATTTCTCAAGATACGTAGCACTGTGCTCTGACTAGTATCTTTGTTTAATGCAACCAATCGTGAAGAATTATGAGGATTATCCACCATACTTATCAAAATGTTCTGTTTCTGATTTTCATTAATGCTTGGACGTCCAGGTTTTGGAATATTTACAACATTGCCAGTTTCTCTAAATTTAGACTCTACCTTACTGACTGTTGATTGGTTGAGTCATATTCCCGCATCCGATAAGAATTAAAATTTCAATTCTTTGAGTAACAGTTAAATGTGCCATAATACTTCAAATTGAATAATAATTTCTATGTCGCTTACAATACTTATTAGAAAGTCGGTGTGACAATGACACTTTGCAAAGATTTTCACCTACGTGATCCATAAAAGAACTATGGAATTCGAAAAACTAAACTTGATAACGTTTTTGCTTTATTTTAATTGATTTACGTTTTCTAACATTCAATCGTCATTTACTCGAAAACTTTCCTATGTAAGAGGGCAAAATTTTAGTATTGTCTGATAGAGAATTAAACGATCTTTCAGAATCAAGGCAAAAAATATGGTGTTGCCATTTAAAAAAAAATCGATGTCGTCATTACTCGAAAACAAATGACATTTGAAAATCGCATTTTACGCTAAAATATGTATTTTTTAAATTAAAAATCGACCTGTTCGAGGATTTTTCCCAAAAAATAATTGTTTCGTTTTTATTGAATTTATTCCATACTTTTGGCGCATACTGTATAACTAGGTATTATATAAACATTTCTGCGGCAAGAATAAAACACTTTAGCTAATAAAACTAAATCATTTTATAATAATTTTTTATAAAAAAATTGTATAATTGTTTCGTACAAGTGGGTTATCAACCTATAGAACTGGTATATTAAATAATACTTGACGACAATTGTAGTTCTATGAATAAATGGCTGTATTATACACTGTAAACACTGTAATATAGCATGATATTACCAGTTGTAAAACAAAAATAGCAATGTAACAATTACAATAGAAAAATGTTTGTTTTCACTCAAAATTACATTGACAAACAATTCTAATAAAATAAATTTGACTACAGTAAAATGGCAGGATCTTGTTTTGTTTGTGTCATAGCGAACCATAAAATTCTAGAATTTAGCTTTCATAGCCATTGTGTAAGAATAAACATGTCAGGTTTAATCTAGTGGAAAAAAATTAAAAGAAGTGGCGCATTTAGAAAAATTGTAAAGAGATGCTATCAATACAAAAAAAAACTATAACATATCGAAATTTAAAAAAATCCTAGTATTATCCCACCTGTTTCATTAAAATGTTTTGGAAATATGAAAAATCAATGATTTTAAATGCCTTCATATATTATTTACCATTACGATACGATCATGTTATGATAAATTCTTTAAAGCCGCTTTACAATCTGCAATTTTGTTTCCAAGTTGTAACCTTCTCGCACGTAGGCATGCATATTTAACTGTAGCGTATTACCAAAGTTGTATCTGAAAGACTGCACTTTGAAAATATAGGTGTTGCTGGATTTATATTGCAGCTTTTCTAGAATTCTGGGGAATAATTTAATGATTTGTATAGTTACCACCATACGCAACAATTTTTAGGTTTAACTATCAAATTCAAACTGCCTTCTTTCCATTCTACGTGATTATTGTTTGATTGTTGAGCTTGAAAAATATATTAACTGAACCTTTATTTTATATGTTATGCTGTTTGTTATTGTCACCTGTCAAATTTGGATAAACAGTTCAGTTTTTCAGTGTGCATTTGAGTTGAAGTATTGGTATCACTTCTTTTGCAATTGCTAATTGATGACTGTAAAACAAACTGCAAGTCATTGAAAAAGAATTGCGTACTCTTGGTCTCTTGTAAAAATATAAAACGTCCAAAAGACAATTTGTAAGCAGAATTCACTTTTTTCTTGGTCTTCTGTAAGAGAGCAATACCTATTTGTGCAAAAATCAGTGGAGTACAATTTTTTTTGCTAAAAATGATTATTTAACGGGTCGAACGCCACTGATGCTAGTATATTACAAGAGAAATTTATATACGTAAAAGTAGCCCTTCATTATACACTGTTGTGTATAAATTTTAAACAACCTGTATCTCGAAACCATTTCCGGAACCATGTTTATATATACTTTTTTTCATATTTTTAAACATAGACTGTCTTCCTCCTTAATATCATTTTGTAACCTTTTATATTTTTTCAGTTACGGAGATACCGATTTATTTCAAATAAAAATAAAGAAACGTGAATTTCATAAAATTGAATATACAGGGTGTTTCCTAACTGGACAGCCAAAATGAAATGTCATATGTAAAATCGAATTTTAAACATAAAATAAAGAGTAACTTTTTTTCATATCGGGCTTCGTTTAGGAGATATTTAGTTATAAAAATAATTGAGTAATTGATAAATGTGGATTCATTGTTAGAATTTGTTAAAAAAGTCTTAATTTTCCACAATCCTTTATTTAAATGTGATTATTTTTGACTACGAGTTATAAAAATATTTTATTAAAGTAAATAATAAAACAAACAACAAACATTATTACAAAGTTAAGAACTACAATAGATGTTCAAAAATGCCACCATTTACATTGACACATGCCTGGCAACGCAAAACAAGTGAATTATAAACTGCTTCAAAATTTACAGTATGTTGTATATTATGCACTGCATTTAAAAATTCCACCTTGTAATTGTTCAATAGTGTTGATAGGTTCTGCATAAACTAATTGTCTTAGGTGACTCCATAGGTAAAAGTCAAGGGAATTAAGGTCCGGTGACCTTGCAAGTCAATGAACAGGACCGCCCCTTCCGATTCATATGCAACTCATTTTCTAAAAGTGCCATGTATGCGTCACCAGTTAACCGATTAGGCAAAATTTTAATAGGTAGTAATTGTCCATTGAAAATACCACACCAGATGTTTATAGAAAATCTTCGTTGGAAACCTCTAATTCTAACTGCGTGTGAATTTTGTAAAGCCCAAGTATGCTCGTTATGAGTATTGTTACTTCCATTCCTCGTAAACATTGATTCATCTGTCCAAAGTGTTTCTCTAATAAAGTTAGGATGTTGTTCATTCTGTTCAAGTAGCCAAGGACAAAATCCTAACCGCTGTACCTCGTCGCCTGGATGCAAGTGATGGACTTTTTGATAGTGATATGGATATAACATTTCTCGATTAAGAGTTTTCCAAACAAACTTGTGCGGCAATTGTAACTGTGTGGAAATGCTTCTAGTACTGGTCGTTGGATCATCAAGTACTGCATCAACAATGGCAATTTCTTGTACAGCAGTGTGCTGTTGATGTGGACCTCCACTACGCCGTTCATTAATTCCAAACTCACGAAGCCTTCGAAAAGCATTCGAAAAAACTGTACGGTAAGGTTGCCGTCTATTTGAATACCTTATACTATATTCCCGACACGCAGATCTAGTGTTACCATCACAGTACCCATAAACGTAAATAATGTCAGCAAGTTCTTCGTTACTAAACTGCATTTAAAAAAAAGCACTAACATAAAAGTCATAAAAGTCACTCAACGTTATACAAAAATAATTACTTGAAGACAAGCTGTCAAATAATAAACAAACTTTTATTTTCATAGCTTTACATTTTTTTTAAATATCTTCTAAACGAAGCCCAAGTTACTCTTTGTTTTATGTTTAAAATTCGATTTTACATATGACATTTCATTTTGGCTGTCGAGTTAGGAAACACCCTGTATTTACCTAGTTTATCATAGTAAGCGTTCGAAGTTATTTCCATGTTTTTTAATGCATAGTTTAGCTCGCCGAATCCATGAATATCCACACGCACGGCCCAAACCAGACTGCAGTCGAATTCCCTCAGCGGCAGCATGTATGTGATTTGGTAATTCTTGTCCAGTATTAATTTCGGTAATACACACCACAGTTTTATGTGACCCTAAATATGAAAGTCAAGCAGATTTAGGTCGGGCGATTGAAGAGGCCAAACAATTGGGCCACCTCAGCCTATCCATCGTTCGTGAAACACGTGATCCAAATATTGTAGCACTAGTCGCGCAAAATGTGGTGGATACCATCGCGAAGAAACAACATAATACATGCTGTTGAGATCACCTTCTTCAAGGAGTATCGGCAAATTGTTTAGCAGAAATTGTAAATAAAGAGCACCAGCTAACCGATTTTCCAGAATGAAAGAGCCAATAAGTACTCCGTTCACAATTCCAGCCCACACATTTACTGCAAATCGTTGATGAAAGTGTATTCACTGAGTGACATGCAGATTTTCCAATGCCCAATAACGCGTGTTGCGAAAATTGAATACCATTACGTGTGAAAATTGCCTCATTGGTAACTAAAATATTCATGGCAAAGTTTAGAATTAAGTGCTGCTGATATAACAACCACTTACAAAAGGGAAGGGAAAGGTCCCTTGGAAATAAGTCTTGTACCCGACGCACGTGAAATGGGTAGAACAAGTCGTACCTTAACATTCCCCAAACTGTGGATTGTGGCGGCCCAAAATGCGCTGCAATTATCCTAGTGCTTATGCCAAACTGCTCCTCGACAGAATTTAAATCTCTTCCTCGAGATTCACAATTTATCTAGGTCTAATAGCTTCCCCATATTGCCCAGGCCTCGGCACCACATGCTAGTTTCTCTACCGCGTTGAACCATACGTTAGGTTTTACATATCAGATGATATTTGTAGAATAACTGTTGAGCATGAAAATGAGCTACAGCAACTGAATTTTGATGTGATTCCCCGTATGTCATGTCCATAAGTTCCTCGTCTGAGAAATTATGCGCCATACTTTTATAATCGCGTAAAAATAAACTCGAATAGGACCAGAACTGACAACAAACTAATGCTAAAAAGACCAAGTATATCGTCCTGACTTGGTTACACCTTAATGTTTATACAGAGTGATTCAGAACATATCTTTAAAAAATGGGAATAGATGCGTCGTGAAAAATTGAGTCAATATCGTAAAAAAAATTGGTAAAATCTTTATAGTTTCCGATAAAAAAATTATTGAATTCTAGTAGTTTCAAATATCAAAAATGGCTTACGTGTGTAGCAACTCGCAGTTGATGGATATCGTTTTAATTGATGGTGAAGTGAAAATGCTTTAGCACAACGATTTCCCCGTAAACATGTGCCAAATGCAACTACTTTTAAACCGGTGGCAGTGAATGCAAATATAGTGTAAACCATGCTGTGACACGGGTTTGCAACCAAACAGTGCAAGAGATGGAGGACCAGGATGTCCACTAGTCGCGTCAAATTAGCATGAAAAATGTGAAAATAGACAACTTTTTGCGGAGAAGTCCGATTGAGATGCGGTTTTCTGCAAAATGTTCAGGGAAATTTTTATAACAGAAGGTACATTTAACCTCTGTACGCTCGCAAATTATTAATTTTTTATTTAACAAATGACCCATTTTTGTTGAACATATGGCAAATGTCACACACGATTCAACGAAAATGTCTGGAAAATGTTCTCTCGGGGGTTTTCGAGGTCCCTCTTTATCACTTTGGTGTTAGCTTTATTATTTATTGCTAAATTGTTGTAACTGGGCTAATTAACAAATTAAAAACTCCACCCCCGAAATCACTAGAGAACCGGAATTTTTTCCAGGATTTCTGGCTTATTAAGGCAAGCCATCGGCACAAGATATTTGCAAATATAATTGTTTATTGTTCGATTGTTGCAACCTCGCTAATTAACAAATTAATAACTCTACTCCCGAAATCGTTAGAGAACCAGATTTTTTTGCAATAACAAGCGATAGTATAGACCGGGTATACAACGAATCGTTGTACAGACAAAGAATTTGTCGTATTTCCACTGCCAAAAAGTGAAGTTAGATATTTATAGAGTGTTTCATTAGAAGGTTAGTAAATAAAATTATTTTCTTTAGATAATTATTGATTAGAACTTTGTCTGTGGAATTGTTCATTAGCATACCTAGATGTTACAAAAGCTAATAATAAGGAATATATGGGTAGATATTGTGGGTGTAATTCAACGCAGGTTGGGGCTTTTGTCCAGTGAGTAGTTAGTTTCACACAATATTATTAATACCTAAAAATATATAAAAACTTTTACATAAAAGGTGAACATTTTTCAAGTAGGTATTGTCATATTTAATTCATTGACAGGATGTCACTTTTTGTCATTGTCGATATTTAACTTCAAATAATTTTAATTTTTATAATAATTTTTATAGTTAGATATTTGATTCAATTTAAAGGAGACCACCTGAAGAAGCAATCCTAAAAATGCAGAAATAGGTCAGATCTCATCTATTGTGGTTGAATTTGTCGTGTTCCCACTGCCAAAAAGTGAAGTTAGATATTTATAGTGTTTCATTAGAAGGTCAGTAAATTAAATTATTTTCTTTAGATAATTATTGATTACAGCTTTGTCTGTGGAATTGTTCATTAGCATACCTAGATGTTTGGTATCAGAGAACATACAAATGACTTCATTGATAGGAATTGTAGGAGATTTGTTTTATATTAGCTTAAAATACCTTTCTAAAACAGTAAAAAAAACGACATATATTGCTTGTAACATGCGTTTACCGTATAAACGCCTCGTAGACAGAAAGATGGACCCAGTATCAAAGAAGCACTAGAGAAAAACGAAACGCACTAGCCACAATACCACTATGATTAATATCACTTTTAGGTTAAAGCAGCAGCTGACACATAGCAATGTTGTCGAATGTTACAGTTTTAAGAATTTTCTGGGACTTTTCAATTGATTACTTTATTAATAGTGATACAAAAACAAGTTACGGACAAATTACGTTACAGGAGCTTTTACTTAATCTTAATTGTACCTTAGTTTGTAATTTCGAAGCACAGTTTCGCATTTTATTGCAGTTGTATTTGTAGATAAACTATTCATATTAGATAGTTTTTTCATAAAAGTTTATTGTTGCTTTTAGTCAGATATACAGGGTGTTAATTAAGTATGTGCAAACACTTTAAGGGGCTATGATTGATTTTAAGGGGGCTGTTTTTATACGCAAATTTCTAACGAATTTCATAGCCGTTTGTTGGAACAGGTAAAAAAAAATCTGAATAAGTTGGAAAGAATATCTTTTCAGTATGTCAATTATGCAAGTTTTCTCCAGGTTGTATAACAGTTTCCAGGCTGACAAGTCATTTGGAATAAGAAAAAAGGCATCATTTTCAACTGTTATGTTTTATCATAAAATATCCTGAATTTCACAGGTCAACTGCACATTGAAAAAAGTGTTTACGACATTATAAACATTATCACAACCCGCAGAATTAATTTAAAAAAACTAGTAACACTTGAATTGATGTAAAGTATTTTTCACGGTGTCTGCAACACCGTGTTAAGGTACATTTCATGGTTTTTCATGTTCTGTAGCGCTTTCCCCCCCGAAAAATTAAAGAAAATGATTCAATTTCAGCATTTTTATTTTAGTACTACCCTAATAAAAAGCTCCACCTACTGGGCGAATTTTATTTATGCATCTGTAAATATGATTAACTGTCCTTGAAACGCCAGTCTTAAGACAAAAAGTTCATATAAACATGGGTCCGCAACGGCTTTGTTTTCCAGATACAAAGTGTTAAAGTTTAAAAAAATAATAATAATAAAATTTTTGGATCTATTTTCTGAGTAGTAAGAGCTAATTAGCTAATTGGCACCCTAATACAACAATAATTGCTAACTGTCATTATTTCATTTATTTTCATGACCTACCTCGCAATCATTTTGCGATGAGTTCTGACCAATTGTAACTAATTTAAATTGCGTGCATATGAAATTTTCTCGAAAACGGTTCATCGTATCAAAAATTACCAAGAGACATTTTTTGCGTAATTTTAATTGGTTCAATCGAATTTTGAAAAAATCGTAGGAGTATCATTTTTTTCTTAAGAAACTCTGTGAAGGTTAGCCATATCTGCGCTAATGGCTAAATTAAAAATAATTTAATACCCGCAAAATGTAGTCTCTAAGTACCTGTTAGGGTGTGCCAAGTTTCAACCGAGTAACATTACTACTCAGAAAATAGATAAAAAAATTTGATTTTTTTTCAAACTTTAACACCCTGTGGTTCCATGTTTATATGAAATTTTTATTTTAAAATGAATCATAGATCAACCCATTAAAGTTTGTGCATACTTAATTAACACCCGTATGAGCTCTTAAAATTATGGCATTCAAATTTTGCTCACCCAGTATAGCTATACTAATTGCAAAAATCGTCTCAATTTATTACCAAGACGACTATCATCTAATTTGTGGACTATATTCAATTCTGTCTGATACCTATCGCTTCCGTAATATATAAAGATATCTCCAAGGATGTCAAAGCTTAATCTCATAATCGAAAGGATAAATATCGCTGGCCCTCGGCGTTGCCTTTATCCTTATCTATGTTAAGAACAAACTTAGGGAAGATTACATCCGCATACTTGCTTGACATATTTATTTTGCAGATTACTACGGTTTATCGGTATTATATGCACCAACATTGAACAGTGTATAGAGTGATTCAGATCTAAAAAAAATTATCGTATTAACTTTTTTGTAACCCAAGTATTTACATTAGTTTTATAAATATCAAAAATAGCTTACGTCTATAGCAACCCGCAGTTGAAGGATGGTTTTAATTTATGGTGAAGTGAAAATGTTTTAGCAGAACGATTCCCCGGTAAGCATGTTCCAAATGCTACAGCTAGTTTTATAACGGCGTTCAGTGAGTGCAAGTGTAGTGCAAACGCAGGCGAGGCGCCAGAAAATTGCAACCAAATCGTGGAACAGATGGAGATATCATACACGAGACGCAATTATATCCGTACCACGTGCAGCGTGGAATTAATACTAGAGGATTGGACGGAAGGTACCGGTACCATGGCCGCTACGATCTCCTGACTTTAAATCATTTGGACTTATTTTTGTGGGATTATTTAAAAAATTAAGTATATTGCACCGAAGTAGACACTATTGATGATTTATGCGAACGTATAGATGCTGCCAATAACTATCAAAACAAAATTTTATTTCAATATCTCGATCGGTTTTCGAGAAATGCAGACTACAATAATGAAGAAAGAAAATTTTAAACAACCTGTATCTTAAAAGCGAGGCATTTCCGGACATGTTTACATAATGAACCTGCTTCTAGATTTTTCTTAACATCATTCTGTAACACCCTGTATAAACTCCTTCTCTTGTATGCTTGTCTGCTATCAGGCCAGCACTGCAATTTGTCATTAGAAAGCGAAGGGAATAATGGTTGCATTTCTGAATTCTGTAATTTAAAAAAACTGCAATTTTGCTTTCTGCCAAGTGTGGATACAAAAATTTCTAGTGAGACACGTTTTTAGGACGCAAATCGACGTATCTTCTGATAATTTTCAAAACATTAACTCCAAATTTTTTGTCAGTAAATCAAAATAACCGATCTTGCTTAGATTTAGTGCTAAGAAGTGATGGATTTTCGATTATCAATATACAGGGTGTCTGCAAATTATGCGTCAAGACTTCAGGAGGTGATTCCTCACAAAAAATTAGGGTCACAAAGTCCTATAACAATTTTTCGAAAACTCAATATTAACGGAGATACAGGGTGTTAAAGTTAAAATTTTATTTTCAGTATTTGTAAATAACTTCTTAAGAAATCCAAATATTTATATAAAATTTGTAAATCGGGTTTTTTTGCGGACGAGAAATTCAAATATGTTTCTAATTTTGACGTCACTAGTCAAGAGAAGAAAAAGAGAAGTTATTTACAAATGTCAAAAATAAATTTTTAAAACTTTAATACCCTGTATCTCCGTTAATATTGAGTTTCCGAAAAATTATTATAGAACTTGGTGACCCTAATTCCTTGTGAGGAATCACCTCCTGAAGTCTTGACGCATAATTTCCGGACACCCTGTATAATATCAGATTCTATCTTGCAAAATTGATTGGAACAACACGCTCGACACAATCCGATTATTACAATAATATCTATGTAATGTAAAATATTAAATAATTATTGAAGAAATTGATTATAAGAACCTGCCTCTTGCGTCGCATGTGAATTAAATTTTAATTTGTCTAGTATAATAAATATCTATTTTTAGTTAGCCGCATTTTTAAAGACAAATAAACCCTTATCGGAAAAAGAAATGTGCTTATTTTGAAGTTATATTTTCTTTATATAGGTCTTTATTGTTCTTAAGGAACTTATTATTTTATATTTCTTGTTGCCTTGGTTTTTCGGTTACGAGAGTACTTCTAAGAAAAAATCAGGCTGACATTTTTTTTATCTGGATGATACAATACTAAGAGAACTAAATAAATTGTTTGTAAATGGTAACCTTTCCGTCCTTCGCCTTTCTTTTCCAATCTTTTACATTTTTTCTCCCTTAGATCTATTGCTATTGCCTTTCTCCATCGCTTCCTCGGTCTCCCTCTTTTTCTTGTAGTTAGGTCTACTCCCTACAATTTGTTTAACTGTCCTTTCATTTTCGATGCATTCTAGATGCCCTAGCCACTGCACTATATTTCCTCACTATTTCTCCTTATATAGCCTTCCTTCGTCTTCTTTACCTATAACATTCTTTTCAAGATCTTCCTTTCCGAGCTTAACAGGTTTTATCTTGACTTCTTATTGAGGATTTGTTCTCTTATTTGCAAAAGCTTACTTTTCTCTTAATTTATCTGCAATCCCACTTTAGGTGCTTCCTCCACAAGTTTTGTTATTACTGTTTCCCTACTATCCTACTTTCTCTACCATCTCTTGCAATTATGACCACATCATCTGCATAACTTACTATTTGGTGACTTTTAAACAATATGTCTTTTCTGCTCAACTGATCTCTTATGATCTTTTTTAGTACTAAATTAAAAATAAGCGTTGAGAGTGGGTCTCCTCGTCTCAGTCCTGTGCCAATAGTACCTTCCGAACATTCACCTTTTATTCATATTTTGCCTTTAGTATTTTCTAAGGTCATTTTCCATAGCCACTTCAGTTTGGTTGGTATTCCAAATTGTTTCAATATTTTACTTAGTTTATTCCTTTTGACAGAATCTTATAACATACAGATGCTTTCCTGAAGTCCACAAATAAGACCGCAGTTTTAATCTCATATTCATAGCATTTACTAAGGATTTCCTTCACCATGAAGATTTGGATAGATTTTATAAAATGCCGGAATCATTTACAGCATTGTTCACTGCTTTAAAAATATAGTTGTGACACTGCCTACGAACACTTATGCATGCCATCTGTTTTAAAAGCCAACAGTTTGAAAGTGAGGATTCCAAACTACTGAGGCATACTCTAGCTTTGACCTCACATAAGTGTACTGTAACATTTCTTTTTTAAAAATTATCTTTTGTTATTGCTAAAGATTGCATTTTTATAAATATAATTAGTAGCTTTTCTAAAGCTTCATTACGCTTATATTTGATCACGTAATTTGTATGTGTTTCTTCCCAAATAATTAGCAATGATACAAATTATATAGTCTTTATTGGGTTTTAACTTAGAACTGCTACTTATAATTTGTAAAATACATGGATTGCTGCTTCGTCTTCTCCTGGCAAAATCTAACCAGGCCTATATTACCATTGCAATATTCTATTACTCCTTTTGATCGTCGACTACTTCAGTATCTGCGTCAATTTCTTCAATGGTTTTTTATAAACTTCTTGAGCCACCTCAGCCTAGATATTTCGTGTCAATTTTTTTGGGCATTATCCTTCATCTCTCAATAACACTTCTAGTGATCTTACAAGAGAACCCATGCAGTGCTATAGTTAAACTTACACTTGCTAACTCATCAAATTTCTCGTTGGTACAATGTTTCTACTGCTTAAGGGCGCCGTCACCGTGTATTAGCAGAGTAGTCTATAGAACAGTATAATTTGAAACCCTTGACAGATACTGCTATCTAGCTAAATTATTTATGGTTACAAAAATACCGATAACTGAATATTACGTGATCTTACTATGGTTAAATATGGCTATAATCAAAACAATGTGCATATCGACATAGATAATTTTAAGTATACCTTTCTCTTATACAAAAAAAGTGTTAACTGCACAGACTGACCACAGATATGGCCACCTTAATATCCAGGCCTAAAGCTACATCACACCACAGTATTAACAATTCCATGTCAGCCTGCTAGGAGTTGATTATCTGTAACTATTGTTTTCTTTACATTCTTCTTTATTAAATGTGAAATATTCAAAAGTAATATTTTTTATTACACACATATAAACCACAAGTTACATTTAACACCGCAAGTTCACCACATTACCATTAATAATTATGGTAATTTTAAAAACCAACGTCCACAACGAATAGCTCTAACATCAACTCAGATATCTCACACAATTTATGAATGGTTTATATGCTGGAATCATAGAGTCCATTGTTTTCTCAGCTTCAAAGCAATCATTATAATGTGCCTTTTTTACGTGTAACATATAATCTGGTGGTCGTCTTTTGAAAGAAACTTAAAATTAAGTTTAAAATCGAATCTGTTATTTGTTATACGAGCCCTAACAACTAAATGTTCGGACGACAGTTTATTTTTTCCAAATATATTCAGTTTCCATTTTGAATTCAATTAGAATTTTTTCTGCTGAAACTATACCAATTATTGTCATAAAACAAAAGTTATAATCTTTTCAGAACAATGTTTACTCCAAACATAAATTATTTCTTTAAATATCTAACAACAAACTACAAAATAAAGTGACAAGTAAATGTTCGGACAATCTTAATTAAAGAACGTTCTTAGGGAAATTAATAGGATGTAACGTCCCCTTTGGCATCTATTACCGCCTTGATCCTCTTTGGCATAGTATCCACCAAAGATTTACAATATTGTGGGATAAATGCATTCCAAATTTCTTGGATTTTGGCCTTAAGTGCTGGAATTGATCGCTGGGGGCTATTTCTTAAGGATCTTTTCATGTGATGCCATAGTGTTTCGATGACATTTAAGTCGGGACTACTCGAGGGCCAGGACAAGACACTAATTTGATTGTCCCCAAACCATTTTTTGGTACTCTTAGCTGTATGGCAGGATGCCCCATCCTGCTGAAATATGAAATTCCCATGTTCATAAAGCTCCATCGTACTTGGCAACAAGTTTCTTTCCAAAATGCCTTGATATTTTTGGGCATTTATGGTGCCATCTACAAACTCAAGCCTGCCTACACCATTAGTGGACATGCAGCCCCAAATCATAACACCCTGTGGGAACTTTACTGTACGCTTAATACAATCTTTATGAAATGCTTCAGATTTCGTTCTTATCACCCGTTTCCGAAAATCGCCAACACAAACATCAAATTTGGATTCATCACTAAAAATAATTTTAGCCCAGTCTTCTTTGGTCCATTGTACTTTAGATTTTGCCCAAATAAGACGTTTTCTCTTTTGTATGTCAGTGAGCAGTGGCTTTTCTTTGGCCTAAAAATGTGAATTGCTTTAAAGTGCGCTGAGCTAATTATTCAATTTTTTGTATTTCAATCACAAATAATATTTACTTTATAAAATCCATATCCAGCTTTGTGTATCCACTGTCTGCAACATTCCCTTGAAACATTTAAATCTGCTTCTTCATTCCATCGTGTTTGAATATCCCGTACCGTACCCCTTCTTTGTTACTTGCAAATTTTAACAAGAACCCTTTTTTCCTTTCTGTTACAATCCTTGGTCGCCCAGAACTTTTGCCGCGGACATCAAAGGATCCCGTTTCCCCATACGTTTTTATTACCTCTCCCACGGTCGATTTGGCAATATTGAGGTCTTTTGCTATTTTTCCCATAGTTTTTCCGTTGGCATATTGTCTTATTATGATTTCACGCACTTTTTTATCAGTAGTAACTCCGCGAGCCATTTTGTTCGCGAATGCACTATTGCTAATGTCATAAAAATATATTAATTTTGCCATGGTGACAGATGGCATTTTTTTTTTCAGAGCTTGCTTGTATTTCATTGATGAAAAGAATCTTTGTCCGAACATTAAGTTATCAGCAAATTTCGTTAAATAAACATTTAAACTATTTACCAAAGCCAGCAAATCGATAATTATTAAAATAATGAATGATTTATTGGTCAAAACACTTGATTTAATAATTAAGTTTATGTAGATTTTTTAAATTCCAGATGTAGTACTCAAAAACAATTTTTAATTATAAATATAATAGTCCGTCCGAACATTTAGTTGTTAGGGCTCGTATAACTCTATTACCCTGATTATTTATTTATAATTCATGTCAATACACAGATGAATTTGCACACGTCACAAGAAACCTGATTAAACAATAATGCATATATAAAGCTTTATATGTATTGAAAACAAATTTGGATCTAACAAAAAGCTACAATTTATTCAACAACCTAATACATTATTACCAGCCACTTCCAAAGACTGAAAATGGGGAAGAAGTATCCATGCATTAAAGAGCTCCGAAGTTTGTGGTATTTTACTTTAAAACTTCGTCTCCCCGGAATAAGATAGCGGAGATTAGGAAACTTATTGATTTGGAAAGTGGCGTTGTATTATTCAAAGTACCATTGAAAAGTTCTGAAGCTTCAGCTTAATAGCTGGAATTTTTCCTTATTTAACGTAGTTCGCTTGTGGGTGATATGGTAATTACAGTATGCGATTTGTTTCAATTACGACTGTTGTACCACTAAAACATTAATTTTATAAATGTTATCTCGTACTTTTGGTTATGGTGGTTAATTATGGTGTTAAAATACACATGATATTCCGCAGATTTATTATGACATTTTTTATCATTGTACACTATAATTTAATGTGTGTCAATAATTTTTTTATATCGTAAGCATTACATGCAAGCTCAAGTATATTATGCAATATACAGGGTAACAGGTATTACCAATTTTTTTTTATATATATTTTTAGATATTAACAATTATATATATTGTGTGAAACTAACTACTCTGTGGATTAAAGCCCCAACCAGCGTTGAATTTCATCCACAATATCTACCCATATATTCTTTATTATTAGCTTTTGTAACATTTTTTACTATATTAGAAAGATAGTTTAAGCTAATATACAGGGTGTTAAAAGTAGTATAAAGTATTTAACGAGATGATAGTATGAACCAAAATAAGCAGAAAAGTCTCAATAAACATGGGTCCGCAAAGTAACGGTTGCGGAGATATGGAATGTTTTATGTTTTTTAGTAGCCCCTTTTTTATTTTGCAAAAACGTTGTGTATTTTCTTATAATAGTTGGTTGATGTTTAGTGAAATAAACAGTACGTATTTGACAGTTGTTCTCAGTGCACAAGTTTTCTTTCGCGCTCCAATAGAATCTGGACATCAGGCATGTTTTTCATTAAACATTTGGATGGGTATTGTAGGTGACAGGTTTCTAGGTCCTGTTGTTTTACCAAACCGATTAACAGGCGCTGCTTACCTCAACTTTCTGCAGAATACACTGGATGAGTTTTTGGAAGACATTCCTTTGAATCAGAGGCAACAAATGTGGTTCCAGCATGATGGTGCTCCAGTTCATTTTTCCATGGCCGTTAGAGAGCATTTACACCAAACTTTTCCACATAGATGGGTAGGAAGGACCGGACCTGTTTTATGGCCTCCAAGATCGTCTAATCTGAACCCTCTAGATTTCTTTGTTTGAGGATATTTGAAGACATTAGTGTATGGCACTCCTATAAATAGCCTGGAAGAGCTGCAGCTACGGATTAATCAAAAGTGTCAAGAAATCCAAACCAAGGAGGGTGATTTCGAAAGAGTTCGAATATCGTTGAGACGAAGATGTCGTGCCTGCTTGGAAATGGACGGAGGGAACTTTGAACATCTTCTGTAACTTTGTAATAAAATAAAATGTTTGAAAAACGAATAGTGGTCCATATCTCCGCAAACCGTTACTTTGCGGACCCATCTTTATAAAGACTTTTCTGCTTGTTTTGGTTCATACTATTACCTCCTGAACCTCCACTTTTTTTAACACCCTGTATATCAAATCTCCTACAATTCCTATCAATGAAGTCATATGTATGCCTGACCAGACATCTCGGTATGCTAATGAACATTTTCACAGACAAAGCTCTATTCAATAATTATTTTAAAAAAATACTCTAGACAAATTTACTAACCTGGTTTAATGAAAACATTCTATAAATATCTAAATTCACTTTTGAAAATGTGGGATCTCTAAAATTCAACAGAAATAGATAAGATCAGCCTTTTTCTGTTGTAAATTGAACAAGGATTCTAGAAATAGTTTTTGTTTCTAAAAAACATTGGCATACCATTTTTTTCATAAAAATTACCATAAGATCTCTCCGTAGGCACGTCACTGGTGGAAGAAAAATAATTGTTTACATAAAAATATGTATCTAGATTATCTATTCAAAGATTGCAAATTTTGTTCAAATATCTAAAGCAGTTTTAAAAATATTAATAAATTTGGAACTTTTGATAAAAATTTTGACACCCTGTATCTTTGTAAAGAAGCATTTTTCGAATATAGTTTATAATGCAAACTAAAATTATTTTCTCGTTCTCCGTCTGCCTCCAAAGTTTCCGCTTTCAAAAGTGCACCATCCGGTATAGGCATTTACAAAAAATATAAATAATAATTGTATTTATGCCGCATAATCTGCTGAAGTTAAAAATTCCTATTTACTCTAAAGAGAATATTTACACTCACTTCGCAATATTCATTATGAAAATTATACCCAACAATGCTGACCACAACATCTGCTTCAAACAGAAAATCAATATAAGCTAAACCATTTTATTCAAATAGAATTAGACCGTCAAATGGCTACACAGACTCCGACTTTGTATATTCTGAAACTATTGTACATAATACAAATACAAATTAGATTTGAATGAGGTGGGTATTTTGTGCAGTCAAGTATAACTAGGTAGTTTGTTTTAGTACGTGAAATCTAAAAACAGCATATTTACTTGAAGTACCTATCATTTTAAATTTTTTTCCATTTACAGAACTAATTCATAATGGTACAAATCTTAATAAACTGTGGATAGTATGAGTCAAGTTAGCTAACCATGCAATTATTGACAGGTAGGTGAAAGGAGAAGATTGTGAAATATTCAATAAACGTTGATTCACCTTTGGGGAGTAATATTATCATGATCTATCTATATAGATTTTTTACCATTTCAGTTATATCACTAAAATTTAAATTAAAAAAATATATTTTCACGATTATAAAATTATAAAGCAATTGTTATGATGCAATGTTATGTTATCTGTGGATACTGTTCATGGGTTTATCTGGTTTGTGTCCCTAAATGTTTAAATAAAAAAAATATTATTGCATTGTACCTATCACAAATACTTATCACATATACATTTTCACGGGAACATTCTAAAAAAAATTATATTATAAAGGAAAATAAAATAAATCTCGCTATACCATGGTCTCAACCTCAAAATTAAACCGAATGAAATTTCATTGACATAGTGCTAAAACTTCCAAATACTAAATGTGATACTCTAGATGGTGAAGGCATTTTCTACTATTCATTGGAAATAACATTAATTTTTATGCATTAATTTATTAAATTTGATCTTCTTTTAAAGTCGTTTGTTCTAAAAAATGCTTACTTGAAATAAATTGATACTCTAGCATCAGCGACGAGAACTGCCAATATGTAACTTTCAAGTAATATTTAAAATATTAAACGGGAAAAGTATTGAACGAGACTGTAGAGCTATTTTAAGGTAGCAGTACCACACATCTGTTCAAAGTTCTCACTCCCACTTCTTGGTATCATTTGTTGTGTTGTTCATTCTAAACGCGGTACGTCGCACAGTGACACAAAACGCCACTGTGTGACTCAAATTACTGTACACCTCTCTTTCTCAATTGCTTTGGGTCTTTATTTTGGAATTTGGCTCCAAAAATGGAAAAAACTAGATTTTTCGCACAAAAATGACCCTACGGAACACGAGATTGAGATTTTGCCGGACTGTTTTATGGGTGAATGCTCGTCTTGGAAAGCCCTACAAGACTGTCCACTTAGATTTCGGGGAGAAATTTTCCGTTGCCCTTAAAATGGCCACAATCATCCAAAAATTTTCGCATATCAGAAATCCTTCTACTGAAAACTGGGAAAGTATTGGAAAAAAATCTCATCTCACGAATAGCTATTTATGACATAGGTGTTAAAAGTAAGATTTTATTTTGTCTTCACTCACAAAATAAAATCTTGTGTTTTTTAACTTCACGAAATATTGACAGCATTTTCTAGTAATATTATAAGTATAATGAATAATCTCGATAATGAGCGTAACGAATCCATCCCTGCTGAAATCGAAGAAGCCGCCAGTCGAGCAACATTTGAATTATTGCCGGCGAAATCAAAGGAACAGTACGAAATCGCTTATAGACGCTTTTCGGAATGGTGCAACATTAAAAAGGTCACTGGGAAATGTAACGAAAGTGTTTTACTAGCATATTTTGAGGAAAAAGCCAAGATATGGAAATCGTCAACGCTGTGTTCAAATTATTCCATGAACTATGTTAAAAATAAAGCAAGATCAAGATATTATAAGCAAACATTATAAACTTATTGCTTTTTTAAAACGGAAGGGTGAAGGATATCAAGCAAAAAAGTCAAAAGTTTTGACGAAGACGCATATCGACAAATTTCTCACAGAAGCAGAAGACGAAAAGTATCTGATGATGAAAGTCGCAGCTATAGTGGGTGTCTTCGGGGCGTGTCGCCGGGAGGAGTTGTGTCAGATGACCATCGACAATATCGAATATTTGGGCACTTCGGTTGTTGTGACCATACCAGATACTAAAACGAAAGTGCCTCGGACTTTCAGTGTTGCTGGTGAATTCTATTCTAAACTTTTTTAGAAAGTATATGGCACTCCGGCCACCCAACGCTGACCATAGACGACTTTTTCTTAAATATATGAAGAATAAATGTGTGAAGAATCCAGTCGGAATTAACATGTTTGGTAAAATGCCTGCCGACATTGCAGAGTTCTTGAATCTACCAAATCCTCAACTCTACACCGGACACTGTTTTCGTCGTTCATCGGCGACATTGTTAGCAGATTCTGGTGCAAATCTTACTACCATCAAGAGACATGGAGGATGGAAATCTTCGACGGTAGCTAAAGGCTAAATTAAAAATTCACTGGAACGGAAGAAGGAAATTGCGTGCCAAATACTTCCTGCTGCTGCAACTACTATCAAGACCATCAGTACCAGCAGTATTTCTACAGAAAATAGATGTGTACACATGTTGACAGTAAAACCAACTTTAAGTATGATGACTCCGCAGGGAATTACAATTTCAAATTGTTCTAATTTTACTATAAATGTTAATAGTAATAACTAGTTAAAATGTTGGTTTGTACTTATTTAAAATAAAAAGTTGTTCATGTGTTTGTTAAAACGTTTTATTAATTTTCAAAACACGATTTTAATAAACTTTGATTTACTTTTAACACTAGTCGAGGAATCCGCTAAAATTTTTTCATAATTTTTGGACTCATTTTTGGACATTCACTAAAATAGCCACATACAGATTTTCCGAATTTTCTCGTAAATGATTGATTTTCCTGGAACTCTTCGGATGGAAATGTATGATAGTGAAAGTCTTCAGCATCTACTGAATGCATTAAATTTTCGAGACCATAATATTTTATGTGGATCTTTCTCTTTTTGGTCATTTTGATCCAAAATCCACAAATATTCAAAAATACTGGGAAATCATCTGGCATTCCCGAAATGTTTAAATATTTTGGCTGTCCAAACAAATTCTCAAAAAGCTCAGTCTTTTGAAGAGTTATTGTTATATATTTTATAAATACCTTGTATATAAATGAATGTAGAATAGTGTATGTTTTTCTAGGACAGATATTGTTTTTGTATATTTTATTTCTTTTATTTTTTTTTTGTACAGGGCTCGATATAAAAAAAGAAATTTCGACGTTGTTTTATGTTATCTCTGTGCGTTGGAAAGAAAATAATCAAATCAATCATTTCTCATTAACAATAAACTATTGTATCCAAAATGGCCGCTTTTGTCAAAAAATTGAATTTCCAAAAACATGTTCAAAATCATTTTTTATGGGACCTTTCTAACCTTTTTCAGAATTACGGGAAAATTCGGAAAATATATATGTGGCCATTTTGGTGAATGTCCAAAAATGTGTCCAAAAATTCTGGAAAAATTTGTGCAGATTCCTCGAATGTGTACAAATATTTTTTGTGAGATGAGATTTTTTTCCAATACTTTCCCAGTTTTCAGTAGAACGATTTCTGATATGTGAAAATTTTTGGATGATTGTAGCCATTTTAAGGGCAACGGAAAATTGCTTCCCGAAATCTAAGTGGACAGTCTTGTAGGGCTGTCCAAGATGAGCATTCCCCCATAAAAAAGTCCGGCAAAATCTCAATCTCGTATTCCGTAGGGTTATTTTTGTGCGAAAAATCTAGTTTTTTCCATGCAAACTCATTTTTGGAGTCAAATTCCGCGAAAATGAAGACCCAAAGCGAAAATTGACAAAGAGATACCAAACATCTAGGTCATATAAGTGTAAAGTAACCAGAAGTAGTTAAAAATACGCAGCAGTGACTGTCACTTTATTGTATAATACAACAAAGTAGCAACTTTGGTAGCGGTTACGTCTCAGTTAGTGTTACTTTAGTGCTAGTTGGGACCTGAACAGAGTTAGCCTCCAAAAATGCTTTTATCAATATCTCTTTAATGAGCGGCTTACAATTTTTTTATTTTTGGCCTACAAATAACTTACTAATTGCTGAAAGTTATTACAAATTGAATTATAAAGACGAAGTTAACTTAATTGAATGAAAAAATAGGCCACAAACGTTTTAACCTGTAAAGCTAAAAGAACAGGAACTGAGAAACATTAATTGATATGTATTGCAGCGTACAATAGTGAATTTTATTAACCGTTTACAAAAATGTTTAGCTTCTCGTGGTTGCCATTTGAGAAATTTTAAAAATGTATAATTAGGCTAATAAATAGTAATAAACATGTTACAGTATTTGTTTTTGTCAATTCCACTGCCTAGTGAAAACCATAGATATCTAACCTGAATCCATAATAATAGCTACTGCAGCAACTATCAGCAATCCAATGCATTTATTTGATAGTCGTAGAAAGATTACTTACGCTGCAGTTGATCGTTTATATAAAACATT
Organism: Monochamus alternatus; assembly: GCA_037114965.1. Taxonomy (NCBI): domain Eukaryota; kingdom Metazoa; phylum Arthropoda; class Insecta; order Coleoptera; family Cerambycidae; genus Monochamus; species Monochamus alternatus. The sequence continues at coordinate 36,313,724 of CM073433.1, forward strand.
ATTACACGGAAGAACGCGTAACAGGAAAGAATTTCGTGAAGTTTGTAAGCTCCGTTGAGAAACGACAAAAACATTGCAATATCCTGCATAGCACAGCGTAACAATGCAATAGGTTATAGTTCTTTGATTCCCGTTTAAAGAAAATTGTGTGGCATAGTAAATTGAATAAAAAAACGTAACGCTTACCGGGAGCTAGTAGAATATTCAGTGAACAGAACTGTTTTGCTCCATTTGCAGTCAAATTATCATATATAATTGCTAAATATAGCCACATTTTTTTTAAATAGGTATTGTCCCGAAATCTTTATCCCAACTATATTAAAAAATAATTCTTTCCAATTTTGATTAGAAACATTTAAGAAAAATAATTTGATGAACAAGGTTAAATCCAGAAGAATATTAACTACAAATTTTGTTGGAGTTATACAGAGTGTGCCGGTTTTATTTCTCAGGATTTTAGCATTTTTAAAATACTTTGGTAGAGCGAATCCAGCATATGACAGCTGTAGAAAAGAAAGACTGCAATGTGTCTAAATAGGGAGGGAGACATTTTGCATATCGTCGTTTTTATCATTTTCTAACCAAGAATCTTTAAGTGTTAAAAAGTAAACATTTCGACTGCCGAAACATTGTAGTGTCCTTGAAATTTAAAAAATATATTTAAACGTTCACTATTACCTTTTCATTTCAGAAAGATATGTATAACATTCCTCTTCCAGTTTTAACAATGAAATAGAGTGCACATTTCAACAGTATCGATTAGTTTTACTTTTGCTTTCACCATCTTTTCTTATTCTAAATTGTTTAAGAAATTATAATAAGGTCATATTTTTGATATATTTTTACATTATCCAATAAATTGGTCATTTACAAATTCTTCTGTGTCAGAGTGGTTTCAGCTCCTTTTACGAGTGGTGTGCCACAAGGATCCATATTAGGCTCTCTGCTATATTTCGTATATATATATATATATATATATATGTGATATTCCGCCCATTAAGTCCATAGTTTCCTTCTATGCAGATGAGACTAAATTATATGGAAATCCGTTCACTTCGCAAATTGCAATTCAATGATCTAGGTACATTGCAAAAATGGTGCTCCACTTGGCTCTTCAAATTGAATATAGATAAGTGCTGCATTCTTCATCTTGGTAGAAATAATTCTAGAATTAGTTACTCTATTGAGAATCATCAGTTAGAGCCTGTATCTATCCAGTGCGACTTAGGTTATATCTGAAGATTTAAAATGGGAGCCGCATATTTCTTCTGTGGTAAAAAAGGCTAACAAAATGTTATATTTGATTAACAAGTCATTTCACTCCCCAATATTTTCTACATATATCCGTCCAATTTTAGAATTTGCACCCCAGTTTGGTCTCCGTACTTTGCAAAAGAGATAAATATAATTGAACGTATATATAGCATCGAGCATCTAGGATACCACACAATCTTCGCGATTTGGTGTATGAAGAGAGGCTAAAGATTATGAAGTTACCAACACTTTACACAAGACGAGTGAGAAGTGACTTAATCATGACTTATCGTGCTCTTAACAATTTATTCGGTACAAACTTGAACCTTTTTCTTCCCAGTAGAGATGCTAATGTCAATATTATTAGTATTTTACTCATAATTATAAGCGTTTTGCGAAGGTATTTGACAAACTAGATTATCATGTACAATCATATATTTATTTAATTATTAATTTGTAAAATTTACTATTTGAAAATCTTTCACATTGTTTTTAATTAAATTATTTTTTGAGATTTCTACATTTTTACGGCGACGTATTTCTTGTACATCTGGTACAACATTTACAATTGCATTCTGAAAAAAAAAATGCATTTTTCTTATGAAATAAATAATAATTTTAAACCATATAATTATCCCATTGAGTGATTATTTTCAATTTAAAAAAGTAATCTAATAAAGTGGAAGATACTTTTTTTTTAAATAATAGCAGGTACTAAATGCATTAATGTAATCATTTAATATTAAAAAATAGTGTTGAGTATATCTGCAATCAGTTGATATATCGTCACCCGAGAATTATAATGTTCTATACGCCAAACTGCTACATTTGGGAAATCGTGTCTAAATATTGTACGGCGATCATACATTGACATATATTATAAAGAGTTGTGGAATTAAGATCAGTGTCTCAAAATATGAAGTAATGTTACAATTTAGTTATTTTAGTCTACAAGAGAACTATATAAAATCATAAAAACCGGTTTTTATAAATGGATATAGAACAAAATGCCTTATTTTCAGATTTGGTAAAGAAATATGGAGATATAGAACAAGATATTTTGATTTTTTTACTGTAGGTATTTTAAAATAAATCAAATCTCCTACAATTCTTATCAATGAAGTCATATGTATGCTCACTGATACCAAACTTCTAGGTATGCTTTAGTCCCCAGAGTAGTTAGTTTCACACAATATTGTTAGTACCTAAAAATATACAAAAAAAGATATTTTGATGTCGAACAAAAATAAGTTTTTTATGCTACCCTAATAAAGCCCTGTGGAACTGTCTTTCCTCTTCTGGAATTTGAGGAAGCATCTCAACCAAATGCTTCTTTTTCTGATAGGGTATATTAACATTCGTCTTAGGTATTTGGGAGACGTTATCCGGAAGTGGTACCTCTGTCTTAAGATTTATTCTTCTTGTATATTTAAGCTTAGCAGTCTTTATTTCTCCGTAATGTGTCCTTTTCATATATTAAATGTTTCGCTTTTGTGTAAGGAATTAAATTATACGAATATCGGGCTGAAAATGATTAATAGTCAAAATAATCTCTAGAAGTCATCTGGATTATTCTAAATTTAAGTTTCCACGATTTTGGCATTGATTGAAGGGGACCAAACTTCTAAATTGCGTATATACCTTTCTATGCAACTGTGAATATTATCTATTTCTTGGACGCTGCCATGGCCTAGCTCCCCAAACTTTTGATCTCACTTTTATATTCTATGCTTGTCGGAATTAAATAAATTTCTGTAAAGCAAAGGAAATTGTCGAACTTTTATTTTGTGGCACACAACTATCTGACCATGAAATCAGTGTATTAAGTTAAGGAATGTCCAACTATATCCTTTAGTATTCCAATCAGGGCACTAGCAATGTGGACACCGGCTCGTCCACAGAGAGGTTCGTGCAACACTGCGTTGTAAACAGTATCATTCACATTGAGGTGAGCTGTAAAATTATAACAGGACAGCTTCATTTTATAAAAGTTCTTTTATACATTGCACTTTGGAAATGAAAATGTATTTTGCAAATCAAAAGCAATAACGCCTACTGTGTTGTCATTGGAAAAGCGGCACCTCTCACTATTTCTTTCAGGATTACCCAAAGTCTTGCGTGCGATATGATTATTAAAGTTTCGGATTTCTTCAGGTGTCGAATTATTATTCATACGTACTTACAATGATCGTCGATCGAGCTTTCCTATATTATGTCTAATCGGATATAGAACAAAATAGTTCTGGGTGATGAGTGACATTGAGAGGGGATATAGCACAGTATAATTTTCTTAGAGGTGATGGAACAATATAATTCTCATAGATTTCGAGGGACAAGATAATAATATTATGTTTGGGAAAAAATGTGGATATAGTACATTAATTTACTAAAAACTTTCTTCTAGAGCTTTGTTAATACGTAATTTTTATGGATATAGTTCAAGCTAATTATTTAGTTTTCAGGGATTACATTATATCATTTTGACCAAAAATGGATATATAACAATATAATTCTGGGGTGACGATATTTGTACATTAATATATTATACAGGGTGATCTAGAAGTATAGTTGTAAAAAATTTAACTGAAGTTTCTTATCGCTAAAACAAAGGTTTTATTCTAACAAATGTATGTTCTGATAAAATGACTATCGTTAACCATTTTTTAAAAAACTATTCCATTCTCCTAAATGTGTATCTTTGTAATGAGACATGTTAGAACAAAAATTTATTTGAATAGAAACTTTGTTTTGGCGAGAAAATTTTGATTTATAATATCACAAGAGCTTAGAAAATGTCCAGGGAAAATTTACGCTTGTTTTTATTCGGTAAGAAAATTTCACACCCCAAGTATAAATCAAACCTGATATTGTTGTTGTTGACATATGTTGATTTGTCTTTTTGATTTAAACCGTTCTGTCACAGTAGATGTCAATTACTAGTTCGAAGCGTATATACTTTGAGTTTAATAAGGGTATACTGAAATTTTTATATATTTTTAGGTATTAATAATATTGTGTGAAACTAACTACTCAGTGGACAAAAGCCCCAACCTGCGTTGAATTACACCCACAATATCTACCCATATATCCCTTATTATTAGCTTTTGTAACATTTTTTACTGTTTTAGAAAGGTATTTTAAGCTAATATAAATCAAATCTCCTACAATTCCTATCAATAAAGTCATATGTATGTTTTCTAATACCAAACATATAGGTATGCTAATGAACAATTCCACAGACAACGGTTAGTAAATTAGATTATTTTTCTTAAATAATTATTGAATAGAGCTTTGTCTGTGGAATTGTTCCTAGATGTTTGGTATCAGAGAACATACAGATGACTTCATTGATAGAAATTGTAGGAGATTTGATTTATACAGGGTTAACTATGACTAAGTACAAACATTTTAACCACGTGCTCATGGAGCCCTAAAAGACAATAAACAAGTTATTCTAGAATTTTAGCTCGATATTTAAAAAATGGGGCAGAACCCTTTTTTCCTACGGAAAGTCGGCGCCTATGATCAGTATAGACTGAGATGGCTTATGGCTTAGATACATAGTTGGCATTACATCTGTCAACAACTACCATGCGGTCGTTTGCAGTATTTCTAAATGCAGAAACGATAAAAATTAACATTCTTATTAGTAATAATACCTGATAGGTAGGTAACAGTTAATCCAGTTAGCTCCAGTACTTTGCATTCGTTTTTCATTATTTGGTTACAAGCTGGTAAAACTACATTTTCACTCACTACCGATAAACACTCTTCCCGTAGGTACAGTTGTTAGATACAATGCCTATGTATTTATAACAAAATCGAAGAAAGGGATGGTAGGTAGGTTCTAATAGATAACAGAAAACGTTTAACACCCGCGGCAGTCTTGTCCCATAACCTAGAAAAACAAACCGACGAACTATATTGTGGGAAAATATCTGTATCCGACACATATTCCTTTATTTATTAACTATACAACGTTTTAAATTAAAATAAGGCACTAAAAACTGAAGAAGAACACAAAACTACAACGTAAACACAGGAATTAAATTATAACATGACAGCGAACCGACTCGACTGGACCGACTGCCGACTGTGGCCGACTGTTGCATGACGGTAGCTTGCTGGTTGCATACTCTGATTCTCGCATTGGAGGCGTTAAATAAGGATTTAATATAATATCGAAAAAAATTTTTTTCGCTTTATATATAAGTTTGGAAATTTTTTGAAAGGAAATTCTGTTAATTCTTATTTTTTTCTATCCTCTCTTAAAATATTTGTACTTAGTCATAGTTAACCCTGTATTAGCTAAAAATACCTTTCTAAAACAGTAAAAAAAAAGTATACTGAAATGTTGTAATTTGATAAAGAAAATCAACAAGTTATTAGACAAGAAATTAAAAACCTAATACTAGATAACACTAGAAAATCAAAAGCAAGTGTATGGAAACAATTTGTTGAATTTTGCAGATATATCCACCATATTTCGTTCTTTGGCAATTTTAGATAACTAAAGGTGGTAAAAATATATATTTTACAAATAACAACGCAATTTTCGAAGAAATCCCAACTTCCCAACTGTAAAAAAATTTCCACTTAATTATCACCTCGCCTCAAAATAATTTCCGGAAATTTTTCTGGTTACCATGGTAACGAGTCAAAATAAAGGCATTTTATTGGTTTTAAAGTAGAGCTGCGAAATTTTCAGTCAAATTTTTTACTCCTACTACTACACCATACACTGTATATATATTTTCACGCCCTCTATAACCCTTTGGAGGAACATTCTCATTTCGGGAACACACTATATAAGTCATTTAGACATCGTATTGTAAATGGGGAATACCACAAAAATAAAAAAGTTATTATAAAAAATAATATTTGTAAATTACCTTTTTTGTACCCAACAATAAAGAAACTTGATGAGTCCGTTTATCAGACTATTCCACGGTAAAATAAAGAAGGAAAGTAAAGCTGGTTAAAGAGTAAACCAGATAATGTCCTTTTTAATCTATATCTCCCTTTCCTCATTTAATGTCCTGGATTTGTAGCAGTTGGTGGCAGCAATTTTCTCAAATTATTATTATGCCCTATTAACAGTGAAAAGTGAAAATGCTCTTTTGATGTTATCTTTACACAAATGTAGGAACATTTCATTTTAGCTACAATTGTATTAAATACATTTGTGGATAATGGGAGTACTTTTTTAGTTAGAATTTCACGTGCATATTTTGGTTACTAAATGTCTTTCATTTTCTTTAAAACTGCTAGCGGAAAAATATATTTTTAGTTAATAATAGCCATCTATTCTGCTGTAAGTAATGTAGCAGACTATAAAATAATAATTCCTACTTGTTTTCTGAAAATATCGATCTTCAAATGCTAATATGGATATGATTAAATCAATACGTCCTAAACGACTTTAAAATAAATATAGACCGTCATCACATTACTTAAAAGAACGAGAGCGCATATGTTATCTGGTGGCAATTCTGACTTTACGAAGACATTATCATCTCGTGGACAAAGTTTTTTAAATATCCTTTAAACTAGTAAAAGAATCAGTACCCGATTTGATACAAATCTTTAAAAGAACAATCTTTCTCTTAACTTGTTGACTGTGCCGTATCAGTGCTGTCAGTGCTGCTTCAGTGTCCTTCAGTGGCTTTTAAATACGCCAGCGACGATATTTTTCTAATTCCACTGACAAACTGACCAGATTTTTTTATTGCTTAGAATGAATGAAAAGCTTATCAAGCTGGTACGAAATTTTGATCAACTGCATGATAAATACATTCAGATCACGTTATTTGATAGTCTACTAACTCTTTTTACGGACTACAGACCGATATGTGTAAACTGGCATCAGTGATTTACCACAAATAACAATGATACTGAACTGATACGTCACTGATGTGTGTAAATGGCCTTAAGGTCTATTTACACACATCAGTGCTGTTAGTGCTGCTTCAGAGTCCGTTTAGTGGTTTTTAAATACACCGGCGACGATATTTTTGTAATTTTACTGACGAACTGACCAAATTATTTTATTGCTTAGAATGGAAGAAAAACTTATCGAGTTGGTACGAAATGCTGATCAACTGCATGAAAAATATATTCAGATTACTTTACGGACTACGGACGGATATGTGTAAACTAACATCAGTGATCGGCCACAAATAACACTGATACTGAACTGACACTAAACTGATACGTCACTGATATGTGTAAATGGACCTTTATTATTCATCGAACGTAATCAAATTCAGTAAAATTATATTGTTAATAATTCACTGATAATTTAATATATGGGTACTATGTAACAATAAAAGGTAAGTACCCAATAAATATCACTATGTGACTTTGATTGTTGGTCGCGCGAAGCAAGTCTCTTGATAAGAGAAATTTCTAGAAGGACTAACAGATTCTTATGTACTGTAGTACGGTTTTACCAGGTGTGGTCTCAAGAAGACCATGGACACAATACGAGAGGCACCCGGTGTAGTAATCACAGAGCGTGAGGATCATCGATTGCGACTTTTAGCTATGATACCGATTTAGCAGCAGCTGCACTGTTACAAATCAGTGGTTTGAAAACATGGGGGAGATGGTCGGTATGCGTACATTATATTGTCGAATATGAATTTTTTTCATCTTGTCAACATCGAACTAACAGATTACAATGGCATAGAGAGATGATTCAGTGTCGCCGAGAAAGGATATAGCTGATTTTTAGTTACGAATCCCGTTTCTACCTGGGGATGTACGATGGCCGTGCAAGAGGGAGAAGGCGACGTGGTAAAAACACAATCCACAATTTGACAGAGAGCGTCATGTTCATTACATAGTAGGCGTTATGGTATGAGGTGCTATCGCGTATGGTACCTAGTAGGTTACCACTAGTTTTCATTAGAGGTAAACATGACTAACGCTACATCTAGGAAGTGGTGGAGCCATTTGCTATTCCATATCTTCACCCATTTTCCAGCTAGACCTCATTTTACCAGACAACAATAGATTTTATGAATCAACATCAGATCAATGGATCTGTCGCCAATTGAACATATCTAGAGCATGCCTGGCCGCAAACTGTTGCATTTACAAAAAAAACCCACAACCTATAGCAGCTCTCATCACTGAAGTTTAGATAGCTTGGAATGAGACATCTCAAGAACTTATCGACAATCTTATTAGATCCCAGCCTAGTCATATCAATTATATGATATATCAAAGTGTTAGCAATTGTGGTTCTCAACATACTATTGAAGAATTTTTGCAATAAGTTCTCTGATTTTGCTGAAAATATAACCATTTAATAAGTGGCTCTGAACATCTGTACCAAAGATTATTAAAATTTCGCCATGTACTAATTATTTGTAACCTTTTTCAAAAAAATATCAAGCACGCTTGCCTAAGGATCAATTTCAGACTTTCAGAGGCCATTCAACTCTTTACAATTTGTAGATAAACTGTAGCGATAATAAATATTTGGCAAAGTTAATTGAATTCAAATTAAATTTTCTTATTAAATTTATACGACCATCACAAATCAGTACAGGTTCATTACGCCCCTTCTATCGATGTTATTTAATAATACCTTAGACGATTCAGTTCTTATTGATCTCTTCCAGTTTCAAATTCAATAGAGTAAAACCTCAGCCACTAATTACATTTTCTGAATTAATGATTTATCGATTTTAAACTGTACTTTATCCAGTATGGGATCTAATTCATTTTCGGGCAGCTTTAACAGCAAATTGGAACGAAAAGCCATAGCTCTTTTGAAGGTTAATCGAGTAGTAATTTAAAATGGTGAGATAAATTTATAACAGTGATTTTTTACTTTTAAGAACCTTGGGTATATAAGGCGATATATAAATTGGTAGTGTTTTGATTCTCTTGACAAGAATGCCGTGGAAATCAAATATTAGACATATACAGCACTTCAAAATTTACTATAAAGATTTTTAAGGTATATTGTTGAGTCAAAATGAGGCTTTTCCTTATAAACATGCCCTAAAATACACTCCACCAGAACCACAGCCATCGTAAGTAAAGCAGTAAGTAAGCAAGCAAGTAAGTAGTAGAAAGTCTAAATAATTTTTTACCTAAATTGCCTTCTCAGGAAGATATTGTCAAAAAACAGTACAGTTGTTTCCTGGAATTCCACGTTTGCAAAATATCGTTATCGCCGATTCACGATAGATGTCGCTAGCTTTCAATGGATTCTACTGCGATATAGAGAGCTTCGTGTCTTGTTAGTCCGATATAGAGTAGCGAATGGCAACTATATATAGTTTATCTACATTGCGTACCCATGTCAAATTAGACAGACTTAAACAGCTACAGTTATTCGTCAAATACATCACCTACAGCATACTGATGAGAGCTAATAAGGTCGAAACCGGAATATGTCTGGTAAGCTGCTGACGACTGGCTGCAGCTGTTGGCTATAGGTTTTTCAGGTGTATTTCAACGCTCATTGGGGCATTAGACAGCAGAGTACTTATTTCCTGGAATTCCGTGTTTAAATGTGATTGATTTCTTGGTACTTGTTTGCATTTCAACGTGTAAATTAAAAATCAAAAATACAAAAATGCCCTATTTAACCAAGACGTATCGTATCGAAATTTTAATGATGATCGATATATGAGGACAGATTGAAATAGCTCATTTATTTGCTGAAGTTCATCCAGAAATGACTCCGATTAAACGAAGTACGATTAGCAAAATCGAAACTCGATATCGGTAGTTAGGCCACGTAAGGGATGCTTCTCGACAAAGGACTTTAAAAATCGAGGAAGAAACCCGGTTGATTATATTTTGATCATATTGTTGGAAGTTGAAGAAAATCCTATTATTCAAGCTAAGCAAATAGCTCGCGTTCAGGTTGTCAGTCACACAAGCGTTTTAAAAATCCTGAAGGAAGCTAAAGAACACCCATGTAAGATGCAAAACATGCGCGAGCTTAACGAAGATGATCCAGATCGTAGTCAACTTTTGCGAACGATGGCTTCTATCGATGGTGGGCAAATTGCTTTGTAATGGGCGCTGTTTTCTCATGAAGCTACGTTCACATAACATGGGTATGTCAAGCGGCACAACTGCCGTTTGGGCTGACGAAAATCCCCACTGAATGCATGAATGTCATACTCAAAGACCCCAAAAACAAATGTTTAGGCTGGAATTATTGGGGATCGTATAATATCCTGCATTTTTCAATGAAAATGTAACCAGACAAACACAGTTAGGTAACTATGCTCCAAGATGAACTGGTTCTTCCTAACGGTTTTATTTCCCAATAATTTCGATCTCGATTTATTTGACCAACGGATATGATCTGAAGATAGAACACCACCATATTTTGCTCAAAATATACAGACCTATCTCAACGAAGTTTTTTCGAAAGGTGGGTGGAATAGCTGAAAAACAAGGTTTATGCTAATAAACCTAACGATAGCGTCGAGCTTCAACAAAGAATCAAGGAGCAAGTAACGGCGGAAATGTTCAGAATGCTTTTTATTATCGATTAGAAATTTCTCAACTGGATGTATCCAGAAAAAGTTCATCAAGGAACCTGTTGCAAGTTCAAACCTCAATGAATTTTCACTTTTGAGCGTGGCGTAACGAATTTGTATTTTCAATATATTTCTTTTGTGTAAGAGCGTTTGAACAAAAAGAGGCAGTTTGGTTGTAATCACTAGTAATAAAATCATTCATGAACTCATAATTTTCGAACGGAACTTAGTAACGTTAGGTATAATTTAAAAATAGGTAAATGTTAAATCGAATAATTTTTTATACAGGGGATCTAAGAGTTTTGACGTTGTGTGTATATCAGAATTTACGTAAAATTTAAGTTATCATCAAATTGTACAAAATGATGATATAATACTCATTACATTACTGAAAAAATATCTTGTTCTATGCATAATGTTTTGAGGCTTATCAAAATGCCGCCGTAAGATTTTGAAACTAGAATTGCACATGTCTGTTCTACCATGAATAACTCCATTCTGGCTTTAATTATTGGGGTTAAAACTTCGTCTATAGATAGAAATAGATATGTTAGCATTTTTCATAAAGTTGGTTAATTAGTTGTTTAATCTTTATTTAATCTGAACAGGGACAATGTTACAATACCTTAAAATTCCTTAATAAAAAAATTTACATACATATTGCACTAATTTACATCACAAAAAAAAAACGAGGATTTCATAACATTAAATTTTTAATATCAATGGTAATTTGATATGCCGTATAATTTAAAACAGTGTTTAGGTAAACGAATTTTGTAATAGGACTTTTGTTAAATTTTTGAACAGGCAGCTGCTTTGATACGTATGTGCAGATCATAAATATTGTCCAGTTCGGGGCATTTCATTTTTTAAATATCCCCACAAAAAGAAGTTCAAAGGATTTAAAGTCAGGAAATCGTGGCGGCTGTGGTACCGGCCCTCCTCGTCCAATCTCTTGGTATTAATACTTAGACATACACCACACTAATGCAATACGCCGTAGACGCCCTGGACCTCCATCTCTTCCACGATTCAGTTTCAAATTTTCCGTGTAATGCTCGCGTTGAACTACACTTGCACTCACTACACACCGCGGTAAGAGTAACTGCATTTTGCACATGTTTACCAGGAAATCGTTCTGTTAAAATATTTTTACTTCACCATATATTAAAACGTAATCAATCAACTTCGCTATACACTTAAGCCATTTTGGACACTTGAAAACCTAATGTAAATACTCGCTTCAGAAAAACGTTAATATCTACTTTAAGCAATTTGGATTTCAATATTCGGAGTCGTCTGGCTAGAGACTACAGTAACCCAGCGATGTAAAGGTTGAAAATACAACTTATACAAAAATTTTGTTAACGATATTGACTCTATGTCTCATGATGCATCTATTGCCAATTTCTTTTTAGATAAATTGTGAATCACCCTGTATAGAAACCTAAACGTTTGATAGTGTAGTGTATTGATATTAAATTAATTAAAGAATAATTAATGATACATAATCAATAACAGAAAAGAAATCAGTGTTTTTGAAATTCAGCAATTTCAAAAACTTTCCGGAATTCTAGGAGATCTCGTAATATTGACGTTATAACACAGTATAGGTAGCCAGTAGAAACACTCGGGCCGAAATAATAAGTCGCGCATAGCAGCTCGCGCATCCATTTTAAGCTGCAGATACCTCAGTCCAACTCTGGGAGTGCGAATATCGGTTATACAGAGCCGTATTAAAGCAATATTTTGAGTCTGAATCGAGGAACGAGTCGCTGCGCAGCAGTTAGATGTTTAAATATATCATCTATAAATAGTAATTTAAGTTTCTTTAAATTTCCTAAAGACATAAATAAGTAATAAGTAATCTATAATATACTGTACAAACCATAAATGATATTTTACCTACTAACTTATTTCTTAAGCATAACATTGGAATATAAATACTTCTCATGAAAGTGAAGTTTAAAATATACATATTTATATTTTTCACAAATACAAATTTTTATTTTAGAGCAAAGTTCTGTGCAGTGGCTTCTAATAGAGAAGATTTATTAGAACAGCTGCTTAGGATTAGTAATAGTTCATACAAACTATGTCAAATACATTTTTAAAATAATATGTTTTCTAACGATTCGCGCAATAGGTTACGCAAAGATGCCGTTCCAACGTTTCCTGCACAAGACGGCTCATCTTCAAATTATGTAGATGATCATATTTCTTGTAGTCACAATAATGAGAGTAAGTCTCAAAACAAAATAATAAAAAATATGTTTTTTGTAAATTTACATTTTACTGCACTTTTATCTCCAATTTAACAATTTGCAAAGTTAAGTAAACATAATTTTTCTGATCTGAAAAATACTTGTCTTTTGGTTTACGTAGATCATTTAAGACAAAAAAAAATCATAATAAATTATTTGTCCACTAAACTGCAAACGTCAAATTTTAATTAAAAAAAAATCAAAAAAAAATGTAATTATCACTAATAACTAAAAAAGTAAGTAAATAAATAAAAATGTTTTGTAGTGCAATAATATATATTTTAAACTCTTCCAAAGAAGTAAATCGAATTTTTACACTGTATGTTAGTAGCAGTAAATGATAGTATATAATACATGTTGAATTACCCATTTATAACTGTATAATGAATTATTAGATAATGTGGATAGATATAACGGAAACTTACTTTCATGTCGGATAACTACGCTTTCACGACAAATAAAAAATTCTTATTCCGGTCCTGATCACCGATTCTGCAAATGCCATCGGATGCGCTATCGCACTCACATTTCGAGGTCACCGCAGAAAACTGAAAGCAGTTCAAAGTGCCGACAACGGAGTGAAACTGCTGGTCTACCTATGCTGTGGTTATAATATGGGGATAGGGTAAAATTCTAATTTAGAACAAACACAATACAAAAATAATGTTTTAACGGCAAACAAGTTATTATAGTTGGAACAATTCAGTTTGAGTAGAAAATGGCAGTTCTTTACTGATATAAACTTCAAGATCCTTAAAAGCGATTTCACATAGTATGAAGATTAGTCAGTGCAGTTGCTATTTATATTTTTAGCCTTGGTAAGAGTAAGTTTAGTGTTACCGCCGTTTCTATTATAAACTTGACATTCTTAGACATAACCTTAATCAGAACATTTTGTCATTTAAATGTGACTTGTACTATTTACAGTAACATGAAAAATTCATATCGGGAAAAACATGAAATTAATTCGTGAACATTTTTTTGCGATTATTTTTCATAACTTTCGAGGTGGATTATCAAGACAAGAGTGCATCGATGAACTTCATTGTTTATACGGCGATAAAGCACTATCCTGCAGTACTGTAAAACACTGGTATAACGAATTCAATCATGGTTGACGTTCGCTCCAGGACGAATTCCCCGAAGGTCATCCAAAATCGATTGTTGTGCCAAAACACATCGATGTTGTGCGTTAACTGATAAAGCAAGATTGTCATGTAACATACTGACCGCCAAAACATCGAATTGTGTCGTCTAGTTGCAAAACCAGCCAACTCCTCAATTTTGAGAAATACGTTTTTTCTATTTTCTGAGTCCTAAGATACATGTTCCACCAATTAGAAGCAAGAATCCTCGCCAAAACGGGCCAAATTCTTGTTAAACCTGCTTTTAAAAATCACAGTGGGCAGCAAAACCGGCCAAATCCGTCCGTCAGTGAGTTTCAAAACATTCAGAAATGATGTGTGCTCGAAATGTCTTGAAATAAAGGAAAGGGTGAAAACAGTTAAGACTGAAGGAGAAAAGAACCAACTTTTAACTAATACAGGTTACACAAACTGCGAACTTCAGCATTTTTTTCTCTTCTTAAAGAAAAGAGGAAGGATTTACTCACTTTAAGCTTTGATTGCCAGAAAAATTTTGCTCTACCTAAGATCCCCGACCAAAGTGTGTACTACAGGCAGCTGTATCTATACAATTTTGCGATTGTGCAGGGCTCAAGCAAAGATTCATTGACAAAAAGTAACGTATTCATTTACACTTGGGGAGATCATGAATACCCAAAGACTTCGAATGAAATTGCCTCAGCGTTATTCCACAGGCTACAGAATACCGATTTCACCGGCATAACTGTCCTCAGATGCGTATAAAAATACCACGATGATGTTTATGCTGCAATATTGGATGATTCGCTATGCCGCTGCCCAACTGAGAAAAGTGGAGGTCACTTATTCAAGAAAGTTTCGTTCATTTGCATCCCAAAAAAACCAACATTTACATTAAATTTAGTGATTTTTCAGTTGAGTTGCAAAAGTAGCCAAATCCGAAATAAAAAATTGAGTAACTCACCCCCTCCATTTGCCCCTTCCATTTAAAAAACTGCTTTCAAAGACACTACCCTTGTGCCACTAAAAACCGAAGAGATTTTGTTTCTACCTCGTTTTGGCATGACGTAACAGAAAATCAGCTTTCCTGAAAAATTTTGTTTTTTGGAGATGACGGGTTTTGCAACTAGACGACACAATTGATGGGTCATCCGAAAAGAGAAAAAAATGGAAAGTCGTATGGTGAATTTCATAATTTATTTCCAGAACTGGAGAGATCAACGAAATCTTTTTCAATATTTCTACACCAACTAAGTTATATAACATTTGAACGACCAGATAATCATTCACAGAGTAAATATAACTCAAGTTAGGCCAGGAGGGTTACAGATTGGCATGGCTCTAACGTCACGTAACTTAGATAACTATTGGAATCGCTCGGGAATGGTATACTTATTGAAAATATCGAGGTGCGCCAGCTTGAAAAGGTGTGCTATTTGCATAAACAACGAAAAAGTGAAAAAAATTGCGATAATCGCGTTTTTTTTCGGAAACAATCGCATATAACTCGGTAAGTATGCATTTTAGAGAAAAAATGTATACTTATAAATTTGTTCGTTATAAAATTGTCTACAAGATAGATTTGAAATGTTCGCTGCAAAATGCTCGAAAGTGCAAAAAAGTAGGTAAAAAACAAGGTAATTTTAAATTATTTATTTAACAATGAAAAAATACCCCAATCACGCTATACATTTAGAGAAAAGTAATTGACTTCAGTACAAAACGAAAGCCGTAAGGCCGATTAAGACCGGATTGACAGTTTTTGCATAATGCAATTGTTAATTAACCTACATGGACAAAAATACCTTTTTTTTAATTTTGTGCCAGGCTAAAAGTTATGAATATTTTTTTGCGCCCGCGCTTTTACACCTTTTTTGGCCCTTAAACTATCATATACAATTGCTATCTTAACCATTTTTCAATTTTTAATAATTTTTTGAGCGGTTTTAAAAAGTTTGAAAATTTTGGCTCTTAAATAATTAAGCCTGTGAAGCGGGATTTGCGAGTGGGAAAAAATCGGAAAGTATAGAAAAACAGTACTCGGAAAGACGCTTATTCTAAAAAAAAATCATCCAATTCGGTCCGGTGGATGTTGAAATATTAACTTCCAAAGTTGGGAAGGGTATGCGGCGTAACGGTTAATGATGTAACAATAAATTATATATCAACTAGTTCCTGACAGTATATTACGAGACATCAGTTGTAAATGTACAAAGGGTTGCACAAAATCTTGTAGTTGTGTAAAACACGGATTAAAACGTTCCGATTATTGAGCAGGATGCCACGATCAAACTTGTAAAAATTGCGAAAAAGATGTATTTGACACTAATATAGAATGTAGAAGATAGCGACGAGAAAATTCCGTGTAAAAAAAAGTATGCCAATTAATGTAATAAATTAACTTGTATTATAAATAAATTCTGTAAATTTAATGAAATTGTCGATATTTTATGATTATTTATACCTTATCTCCTGTTATTCAATGTACTATATGCATTAAATAACAATTAAATTAGTTTATAACATTATTACGCATTAATTCTTCAATTTAAAATTAATAAAATAATTAATTTACAATGGACAATATATGCCCAATAAGGATATTATGATTAGCACTAATTTTTAGCAACATTTAAAAATGCTTGATTATGAAAATCGACCACCGATTGTTTATTTTTTAAAATTGATAAATATATCCGAATTTAAAAAAAAATCGTCAAAATCGGTGCAGTAGAAGCCGGGAAATATCATCCTGAAGCGAGCGCGCCGATTTTGAAGCGCCGAATCTAGTTATACTAGTATATGTTTTGTGCGCCGAAGTTTCGCAGCTTATCCCCACCCCTCCGAATTTCGACTCCGAGCGCACACTACACAATGTTTATGCAAATTTTTGTACGTGATGCACACGTACAATGTAATTTTTGAAAGCAGATATGAAAACATCTCGGAAAAACCTATCGATTGGTATATAATTTATTGTTATATCATTAACCGTTACGCCGCATACCCTTCCCAACTTTAGAAGTTAATATCTCAACATCTACTGGACCGAATTGGATGATTTTTTATTTAAAGAAGCGTCTTTCCGAGTACTGTTTTTCTATACTTTCCGATTTTTTCCCACTCGCAAATCTCGCTTCACAGGCTGAATTATTTAAGAGCCAAAATTTTGAAACTTTTTAAAACCGCTCAAAAAATTATTAAAAATTGAAAAATGGTTAAGATTGCAATTGTATATGATAGTTTAAGGGTCGAAGAAGATGTAAAAGTGCGGGCGCAAAAAATATTCATAACTTTTAGTCTGGCACGAAATTAAAAAAAAGGTCTTTTTTACAGGTAGGTTACTTAACAATTGCTTTATGCAAAAACTGTCAGTCCGATCTTAATCGGCCTTACGGCTCTCGTTTTGCGTTGAAGTCAAGTACTTTTCTCTAAATGTATGGCGTGATTGGGTTATTTTTTCATTGTTAAATAAATAATTTAAAATTACCTAGTTTTTTTCCTACTTTTTTGCACTTTCGAGCATTTTGCAGCGAGCATTTCAAATCTACGGATATCGAACCAACACTATCTTGTAGAAATTTCATAACGAACAAATTTATAAGCATACATTTTTTCTCTAAAATGCATACTTACCGAGTTATATGCGATTGTTTCCGGGAAAAAACACAATTTTCGCATTTTTTTTCACTTTTTCGTTGTTTATGCAAATAGCACACCTTTTCAAGCTGGCGCACCTCGATATTTTCAATAGGTATACTATTCCCGAGCGATTCCAATAGTTATCTAAGTTACGTCACGTTAGAGCCATATTTGAAAGATTTTGTCGTAATTCTCCTGGCCTAAGTAGTTTTAGATGAGATTCATAAAAAACCAAAGTAATTGAATTAAACAAACACCCTCTATAATCAGATTGGTATAGTGGCATTCTAATTACAAAAATTATATATTTGCTTACGATGAACAAGTCCAATTTGATCCCATTTAATATCTTCTGACAAGGGTAATGTGAATTAAACTAGTTCAACTGTCAAACAAGTATGAAGAGCTTTCGAGTACGTCATTCCATCTCTGCTGGCTGCTGGATGGGATTTCCTGTATTATGTATTTAAACCAATTTACTACCTTCGGGAATCCGAAGTTGACGTGGTGTTCCACTTACAGAGATAGAACGTAAACAATGAATTGAGTCATAAATTTGAAATTACGTATTATTGCGAATAGTGCCGAAGTGATGGTATCATAAACTGATATATAAATGCCACATTTACGAAGCAATATTGGCTACATTTATGGCCTAGGAGTATATCCTAGAGAATATTATATCGTAAAATTAAATGCATTTAAAGTGTATTTTCCTGATTGAAAGTGCGAAACATATTGCGAAATATTTCATAGTTTGTATTAATCGTACCATACTTATTTCAATTAGTTATATGGTAATTTTTCTGTTTTTAAAGCACTTTTGTATTTGCTGAGTATTTAATGATCTATATGTAACAATTAAAAAATAGTTTAGGTATTGTAGAAGTTAACAGCTACACTGAAAAAAAGGTCAGTAACTTTATAAATATACTTTGTAAGAGTATCCTTATAATTGTCTTAAAATAATTCTAAAAATAATGATGATATTACACTGACACTTGTAATTTTACAAGAAAACTGCCAATATACAACAAAACCGTAAACTTACTATGTAATTATAATATAATGTGTACATTTATAGAATATATTGTAATATATTTACAATTAGCAATGTGAAATCCATTTTTACATTGTAAAATTACTAAACATACCAAATTTACTATATAATGTGTGTGTGAAGGTACTACTAATTTTAAAACACACTGTCACTAGCTGTTGACAGCGTTGGTTGGTGACGCCTTCATTATTTCTTGCTTCATTTAGATGAATGCAGCGTGTACTTAGGACCTAGGTAGTTATATAATTAATTTAGTGAGTAGTGACTAAGCCATATAATCATATCTAGAGTGACAAGTGAGTGTTTTTAGTATTATAAATAGTTTTGTCTAGTGCTGGTTTTAACATAACCTAAATGAGGTTAAGAAGTAATAGGTATGTAAGTTATACATAATTATTGAAGCAAAGAAATATTGGTATTCTTGCATCTACCCTACTGTTGATTTATTCATCTTACATATTATATAAAAAATATATCATGTTCTATTAGAATTATATTTTATACATATTTGAAGAACAGGGGCTTATGGAGGATTAGCATGATTTAAGTTCTGGGTACCTACTTATCTATACACATTTATATAATTAATATTACTTTGTAATAGTTAGTATAAGACCATCATAGATCTCGTTTGAATATTATAAAATGTTAACTTTAGTTCGAATATATTTTTACATTGCTATATATGTTTTGTATAGGTAACGTTAAGTGTTCTGTTTTGTACAAATAACCTAAATGTGCAGGTACCAGATTTTAATAAAAAGTTGCCGTTAAACCATAATATTATATTCCTTCAGTACCTATATGTACATGTCTTTCTAAGCTAAAAAAGTAAGCAAAAGGCAGTTATATACTGAAGATATAATAAACTACTAATTAGTTAACTGAGCAGTAATTTGAGTACAAAATAGCTATTTATATAATCATTTAGGAAAAGTACGGTTTTGTGTAACATGTTTTTCACACAATTTTAATTATAAATTTAAAAAGGATTATTGGGTACATGGGGACTCTATGTCAAAACACTGTTAGTTAATGCGAGTGTTGTAAACAAGATATTCAAGATATTCAATTACGGATGTTTGGTGTTGAAGAAGTTAGAGATGAGAATTTGAATAATATATTACCTGATATTTTTGAAAGAAACTTAGGAGCACCAAGTTGTTCAATCGAGTATTGTTATCGCATTGGCACCCCCAATAAAAAGAGTAGAAGGCCTCGGCCTATTGTAATAAAATTTCAGAATTTGGCAGATCGTAATAAAGTGTTTTATAATAAGAGGAATCTAAAAGGGAAGAAAATATCTTTAGTTGAAGAACTTACAAACTACAGATATAAACTGTTTCAAATGGCCAAGGAAAAGTTTGGTAAAGATAAAGTATGGACGAAGAACGGAAAAATATATACTAATTTGGGTGGAGTAAAGCATTGCATGAAAACTGTTGAGGACTTTGGAAAAGTAACAAATGGATGATATTCTGGATGTGTTATGTACCATTTTCATACAGTTATATTCATATATAATTTTGTTTTTCATTTCTTTCTTGTATTATTTTTAATTTTACATATAAATTGAATTTGTTTCAATTTATTAATTTTTTATTTCTTATTTATAGTATTAGTATAGGCATTTTTTCTTGTTTATTCTTTTTTAAATTTAAAATGTCTCGCAATATGAGAGGTTTAACTATTGCATATTTTAATGTAAGGTCACTGGTATTACATTATTTGGATCTTAAAGAACTTATATATCAAAACAAATATGATGTTGTTGGTATTCAGGAGACACGTTTATCTGATGATATTCCTAGTGAATATGTACACATTGATGACTATGATTTTATAAGAAATGATAGGACTACATTTGGAGGTGGTGTTGGATTTTACATAAGTACGAGGTTGAGGTATGAAGTTTTAAAAAAGCATGTGCATGAAGCATTAGAACAGTTATGGGTTACTGTAACTTTACTTAAAGATACTTTTGTCATTGGTACACTGTATAGGCCACCAAATAAAAATGTTATTGATTTCGTGAACTTGTTTGAAGATACGGTCTCTGATTTAATGCCGTCCTTTTCCAATTTAATATGTGGAGGTGACATTAATATTGATATGCTAGATATACATGATCGTAAAACAGTATTGTTTAATAACTGCATTGAATCTTTTGGTGTAAAACAAATAATTAACTCACCAACACGAGTTACTAATAATACGGCTACTCTTTTGGATGTTATTTTAATATCAAATGATTTACATTTTAATAAATCTGGTGTTATGCATATCCCACAAGAACAATCTGATCACTTTTTAGTTTTCTGCTCTTTTGTCAATGAAAAACCATGTTATGATGACAGTGTTGTAAAATTTAGAAATTTTAAGCGCATTGATCGAGAATTATTGCATGAATTATTGTTACTAACACCATTTCATGATATATTTACTATACATGACATCAATAAAAAAGTTTCTTATTTTAATAGCATAATAATAAACATTTTTGACACTATTGCTCCAGTAAAAGCAATTTCAATTAAAAAACAAAATCCTCCATGGTTAACCGATAATGTAAAACTTTTAAGAACTCTACGAAATAAAGCATATAATAAATTTAAACTGTCAGGAAGTATTGTCCATTGGGAGTATTATAAAAGTTTGAGAAATCAGACCAATATATCAATAAGAAATGAAAAAAAGGCTTACCTTCATAGTTTTGAAAATGTAAGATCTAGTAAATTGTTATGGAAAAAATTAAAAAATTTAGAAATCCATGGACCTTCCAGTTTGAAAATTCCTGAAAATCTAAATAAACCAAATGATATTAATAAACAATTTCTGCAATACTCAGGTTCTACTTTTATACCGAATAATGAAATTCTACAATTTTATTCTAACAATTTTAAATGCCCCTTTAATACTCTGTTTGCTTTTAGCACTATATCTGAAAACACGGTTTATAAGTTTATATTAGAAATAAAATCTAAAGCTACTGGGTCAGATGATATGAATATAGAAATGTTGTTATTATGTTGTCCATTTATTCTACCATATTTGACACATATTTTCAATTTTTGTTTAATAGATAACATTTTTCCAGAGTCTTGGAAAATTTCACGAGTGGTTCCTATACCTAAAAAAACTGATGCAAGTAGCTACAATGACTTGCGACCAATAAGCATCCTTCCAGTTTTGTCAAAGGTCTTGGAAAAGATTATGCATTCGCAAATATGTTCGCATCTGGCAAAATATGATATATTACCAATGTATCAGTCAGGTTTTCGTAAAGGATACAGTTGCGCAACAGCATTACTTAATATAACAGATGATATTTTTAAAGATATAGATAAAGGAAAAACTACAGTTCTTATACTCTTAGATTATTCCAAGGCCTTCGATACAATTAGTCATGAAATTTTATTATCTATCTTACATTTTATTGGATTTCAACACAATGCATTAAAATTATTAAGTAGTTATTTAAATCTTAGGTCTCAATTTGTAGAAACATCGAGTGGTAAGTCTGATACAGCATTTATAACCTGTGGGGTACCCCAGGGTTCCATATTGGGCCCATTGCTTTTTAGCATATATACATGTCACATTGTTTCTTGTTTAGAGCGGGTTAAATACCATTTATATGCTGATGATACCCAAGTATACGTATCTTTCATTGCTTCGGAATTGAACGATATTACTTCAGTCATAAATAGTGAAATGAAAAAACTTATTGAATTATCTGAAAAACATAACTTAAAGTTAAATTCAGACAAGTCATCGGTTTTGGTATTTGGTAAGTGTCGTACTGTTATAGAAGACAATATTAATATAACCATAGGTACTACGAAGTTACCTTGTTCTAGTGTTGCAAAGAGTCTTGGAGTTTATATTGACACAAGTTTACGTTTTAAAAATCATATTTCAAAATGCCTACAAAAAGCTTATATAAATTTAAAAATGCTGTACCCTCATCGTCATTTACTGTCTACTTCTTTAAAATTGATGTTAACTGATTCGTTAGTTTTGAGTCATTTGAATTACTGTGACGTATTATATAATTCATGTTTAGATAACCTGGACAAAACTCGCATTGAAAAAGTTCAGAGATATGTTTAAGATTTTGTTATGGTGTTCGGAAGTATGATCGCATTTCATACAAGTTAAAAGAAGCAGGCTGGTTAAATATGGAAACAAGACGTAAACTTCACTCGTTAGTACTTTTTCATAGAATTATAATAACAAAATGCCCTCCATATCTTCATAATAAAATAAAATTTCGTACTGATGTTCACACCTTAAACCTCAGATTTAAAGGATTGATTTCACCACCGCCTCACAAAACAGCCATTTTTCGTAGATCTTTTTCATATAACATTTACCGCTTATATAATGGCTTATCAGATCATTTAAAATCATTGCCTGTTTCTCTATTTAAGGTTAAACTCAAAGAAATTCTTTTAAATCCTCCTACAAATTAGACACAATTTCATATTTCGTTTTATTTTATCCCCTCATATTGTCTAAAATTTATTGCCTAAAATTTTTGTTATCTTTTTTATGTAATGTAGTTTTTTTTTCTTATCTCTGTATTTCCTCTATAGAACGATTTGTACAGTTGTTATTGATGTTAAGGCTGAAACTTGTTCAGCAGGTAAATTTTGTTTACCATGTTGTTTTCAGTCCTTTTTGCAGGCTATAGGATAAGTAATTAGTTCATTTGTTAATGCTCGTAACTGCAAATAAATCATTATTATTATTATTATTATTATTATTATTATATATTTAAAGAAAGTTTTTCTAAAATTGACTGTACGGGTTAGGTCAGTTTCGACACTTTTAGAAGATTTCTTTTATTCTCCGAACAGATAGTCCAAATGTCACGGCAATATTTTTTGAGAAAAATTGAATTACGAAAATTTCATTTCGATATCTTGATTAGTTCTGATAAAGATTTTTTTTCAATTTTAGGCCTTTTCTATGATGCCCCATATTAGATACGTATGATGTTTTATTAAAAAATATATATATGTTTGTTATAGTAACGGAAAACTAGAAGTTATAAAAAAAATATTCCTCAAGCCACTAGATACTACACATAGAGAAAAAATGTCTTTACAATGTATAAATATTAATATAATAAGAAAAAAAGTTACGATAGAAAACGACCAAAATTTAAAAACATCATGTCAACAAATCGAAATATCGAATTGTGATCTCACTATTCAATTTTTCTCAAATATTAAGCTCCAAATATTTGGCTACTTTTTTCTGTCTTTTCGGAAAATAGAAGAAACGTTCTATACCTAAGTGCCCAAATTGGACCAAACTGTACAATAAATAAAAAAAATTACATTGTAGTCATAATATAAAATGTATTATTACAGCATAACTATACTGCCTGTAAAGTTACTCTGCAGTTTTACAAGTAATTGTGCAAGTTAAACTGTAAAAATACCTTTGTATTGTAAAATCACAAAGTAATATTACAATTACAAAATTTAAAATTACACCAAAAAATAAATTTACAAAGTAATTTTACATTTTTTTGTAGTCACAATCGATAAGAAAATTACAGCAATAATGAGTGGTAAATAAATTGCCATCTATTTTTACTGTAATTATTTTTTACAGTGTATTAAGAGAATCTAATTCAGTAATTATACTGAAAATAAAAACATAATTACATTACCTATCAATTGAATAATTTATCTTAAATTTAGAGTTTCTATAGTAGCTTCTACTACAAAAAGATTTTTCTCTAAGAACATTCTCATGACTATGTACCTAATATAGCAGTTTTGCTCTCGGAGACTAAATTGTGTTATTTCTAACTTTTATAAAACAATTGGCATTTCTGAAGATTATTTAATACATCTAAAGCACTATTTTGTGTTAGAGTTAGAGAAGCGTGCTGTTTAGATTTGACTATGTTTAAGAAAAGGAATGATAGAAAAATTAATTTAAATTAGTTCAATAGTTAAACAGAGTGACTTTGAAAGTGTTGTAATTTTAGTATATGCCTATATATTTGAAGAATAAGTGATAAACAAAATACAGCCCAATAAAATGTTAATATAAAAAATCATTTACTACATTTTGATTACACTCTCCACAAATAAAATATCCACAGATCATTATTATTATTATTATACACTTGGACCATTATTATATCACTGTGTCTGCAAATTACGTTTAACACAAAATCCACACACCACAAAACATCAAAATTTCAACCATAACAATGTTATGTAAATTGCCTAATTAATAAAGTTCTGTTAATTGTAAATCAAATAAAACTAACCAATCTTTAATGCAACTATTCTAAAATAGACTGCACTTTTTACGCAAACAATTTTGCAATAGAGCATTGTCCTTTTATAGGATATACTGTCGACAGAATAAGAAAGAAACAGGAAATTACGAAATTATAAATAACGCTAACAGGAAGACCGCAAAGATCAATCAGTAAGTATCTACTTTTACAAAAGGAAAAGTAATAAATAAATGAAATTGAAACTTTGATTGTTGCACCTATATTTTACAGACATCTTAAAATAAAGAGAAGTAAAGCAATCTATTTCTAATAAAATAAAAGTCTATCACAAGATAAGGTATTAAATTTCTATATAGTGTGATTCGAAAAAATTGGGAATAAAGGCGTCATGAAAAATGGAGCCAATATCATAAAAAAAATGTTTTGTAAAATCCTTAGTTTCCGAGAAAAACATTATTGAAGTTCTAGTAGTTCCAACCTTTACATCGCTGGTTTACTGTATTAACTTTTTTGTGGTGCAAGTATTTACGTTAGTTCAAACATAAAAAATGGTGGATATTTATAGAGTGTTTTCATTTAATTAGGTTAGTAAATTTAGCTAGATTAATTTTTTTTTAGATAATTATTAAATAGAGCTTTGTCTGTGGAATTGTTCATAAGTATATCTAGATGTTTGGTATCAGAGAACATACATATGACTTCATTGGTAGGAAATGTAGGAGATTTGATATATATTAGCGTAAAATATTTTTCTAATACAGTAAAAAATGTTACAAAAGGTAATAATAAAGAGTATATTTGTAGATATTGTGGGTGTAATTCCACGTTGGTTGGGGCTTTACTCCACAGAGTAGTTAGTTTCACACAATATTGTTAATACCTAAAAATATATATAAAATTTTTTTTTCCGGTCGCCGATTATACGCCTTATAAGGTTGTACAGTGGACCTATTTTTAAATCATTTTTGAACTGCTCTTTTTCATTTTATTTTTACAAAATTATAGTTCCTTTAATTGAATACACATTCAATTAAAAAACAGATTGCTATATAATTACACATACATCAATATTATTTGAAACATGTTTATTATTCAAATACACATTTTTGTTATTAAGTATTTACTACTTAACTGAAAGATTTTAAAATAACAACATTGTTTGAGAAGTCGCATCAAGCCGTTACAAGGTTACTATAATACCAAATAGTCCCTTTACTTTGTGATTTTTGTTACGTTTCATATTTTTATGAGTAATAATTTATGCAATAAATATATATAGGGTGTTCCGGAATGATGGTCAAATATTTTACCAGTGTATTCCACAAGCCATTTTAGGGCTTCATATAAAATTTTTCAATTTGGGTCCTCCCTATTGAGATATTCGAGTCTCAAAATGGCGGAAAAAAAATAGTTTCTTTATTTTTCTTTAAAAACGGTTCAATATTGGTACCCATTATCAGCTAGGTAGTCAAAAGCTATTTCATGATGGTGTATATTCCTTGACTCATGTTTCTGGAGTATGGGAATAAGCAACCCCTAGAGTTATTTCTTTCAGGACTTTTTCCTCCAATGACCGATTTCAACAAAACACATCAGTCTTGACAGTTTCAGCAAATATTTGCAAACAACTGACTCTTCCGTACAAATATTTGCGAATAAATTGATGAAATATGCAAAATATTTGACCATTATTCTGGAACACCCTGTATATTAGCTCTACAATTTCATATAATAGGCATCTGTCATAGGGACTTTTTTTGCTCTGCTTTTACCACCTTCATTTGTTTGTCAACTTTTCCAAACACCCTGTATTTAGAATAGAGACGTCTATTACCCAAGTAAGGCAACATTAGCTGCCGCCAAAAACAAGTGATGGTTTTGTTACTATTTTTTACTAGCTTCAATTTTGTAGTATGTTATATATTTTTAGGTATTAATAATATTGTGTGAAACTAACTACTCTGTGGATAAAAGCTCCAACCAGCGTTGAATTACACCCACAATATCTACCCATATATTCCTTATTATTAGCTTTTGTACCATTTTTTACTACATTAGAAAGGTATTTTAAGCTAATATAAATCAAATCTCCTACAATTCCTATCAATGAAGTCATATGTATGTTCTCTGATACCAAACATCTAGGTATGCTAATGAACAATTTCACAGACAAAGCTCTATTCAATAATTATTTAAAGAAATTAATCTATCTAAATTTACTAACCTGCTTTAATGAAAATACTCTATAAATATCTAACTTCACTTTTGGTAGTGGGCACAGGAAAATTCAACCACAATAGATGAGATCTGACCTATATCTGCATTTTTAGGATTGCTTCTTCAGGTGGTCTCCTTTAAGTTGAGTCAAATATCAAATTATAAACATTATTATATAAATGAATTGAAGAAAATATAGAAAGAAAGCATAAAATGGATACAATTTTACTCTTCCGACAAATATAAAAATAATCCAATAAATTTCAAACTATCAATCCAACACGTTTGTTATATGACTGGTGATTTTAATTTTTTATAACTATTTTTATGCTTTATTAATTTAATCAACTGTGCAGAACTTACTTGAATTTTAATTAGGTGTAAGTACTTTACCGGCAATTTGCTAGTTAACTTCCTTCAACTTTGCTTTCCGTCAAGTTAGTTAAGGACTTATTAACAAATAATTACGTTCTTGTCTGTTACGCGTGCCAGTCAAAAAATTATAACGCAATTTATCAGCTATAATAATATACCGTAGCAACAGATGAGAAAAGTTTGACATGATTTAACAATTTATGGCAGGAGGGTCAAAACGAAATCATATACGTGAAACAGTTTACACATTTATCAGTTTGGCATTATTGTCATTTATTGTTTGTAAGTTTTTAACTTGACTTCTAACGGAGTTTAGATGATCAAATAACAGTTATTTATTTATTTATTGGTAGCAGGTCTGACGATCTAATTACAAGGATATAAAAATATAATATATTTAATTATTGCTAAAATATAATAAAGAGTATTTCCAATAGGAGCAAGCCACTAAATAACAAAAAAAAAAAGTTGATAGTTACTAAAACGTATTAATTAACCAAGGACAATAAATGTGTAGAGACAATTCTATTAAATTTATTGAGTGGTAAGGTCCACTCCAAATCAATTAAGGAATCAACACTGTTAGCTAAATGAAGCATGGCTACGAGAGGGGATTGGACGGTGGTTAATGTTATTGGCACCTTAAATTTTAATGGACACCTAGTTTGTCATGCAGGTACATTAAATGGTACAAGTGCTAAAATAGTTGGCGTGTTAATTAGACTATCCAAAATTTTATACAGAAACATAAGTATTGCTATTTGGCGCCTTATCTCCAAAGATATAATATTAAATTCAAATCTTAGGTGTGTTGATCTAACATATTGATAATCAGGATACTAATATGATATTTTTTGTAATACAAATATCTAAGAAATTTATTCTGAGTCTTTTCAAGGGCGTTCAAATAAATTTGTAGTTGTGAGTGCCACATGATCGACGAAAATTCAAGTTTAGATCTAACAAATGCATAGTACAAAATGGTAATTATCTTAGTGTTGGCAAAATCAGATGTTTGTTTTATGATAAACCCTAACATACGATTAACTGATGCTGCAATATTATTTATATGTTCTGAAAAAGAGAAACGAGAATCATCCACAACTCCTAAGTCTTTAACATTATTAGTCCTCTTTAAATATTCATCATTCATTTTGTAGTCATACACAATGGGATCCACTTCACCAATCAGATCCGAATCAAACTAACAATTTCAGACATGCTTACTTTCCTCTGTACTTCATAACTTGGCTTGTCGACATTATAAAGTGACAAAAAAAAATTGTGCAAAATATTCCGTCGTTTATCATTTATTTTGTTCCCTTTATATAAGTATTCATCATTACTTGAGAAACTCCCTCTCATTTTCTTCACGTAATTCCAAAATACGTTAACATTAGTTACTAAATTTTGTTCAATATATTGTAACCTCTATGCTGGGTTAGCGTAGAAACACGTCATTTAGACAAACAAACTTTATTCACAACTATCAAACTCTATACTTTGACGTTTCAGTCATTCACGTTTGACTGCTCAATATAAACTGACTGTAACGGCGAAACCGATCCGCTTATATAGATTTTTAAAGTTCTCGAAGTTTCTGCGATCTCGAGAACGTGTCGAGAAAACCTCAGAATAAAGGTAATACAAAAATTATTAAAAGTTCTAATGCAAACAGAAACATAATTAACAACTAAAAAGGTAGGTAAGCTTCCGTAACAATATGTTTAAATAATTTTTATGGGCCGTCTTTGTTAAATTTTTTAGTTTTCTTCTAATTTCTATATACTTACCATTCTGATACTCTTAAAGATTTCTTCTTTTTCTATATTCATTTTTTTCCTTCTTTAATTTCTTTATCAAACCAAATTAAGTATACTTTATAATTGGAACTAAATCTAAGTTTGGAAACAGTTAATTCAAAAATATTATTCAAAATTGTGTACATTTCTTGTAGTGCAATATTTACACCACTTTGAGCCAAAACATTATACCAATTAGTATTTTTAACATTTTCGTTTAATTGTAAAAAATCCGCTTTTTTAAAATTGTACCTACATTTTGTGTCAGGCTATTCCTCGCGACTTTGTTTACTCTGATCATATTTTATTCTAGTCTCTAATGCTGGGTAATATAAACGGTAAAATTTCTTTAAACACATCGCATTTATTTATGTTGTCTTCCATACTAATTACTGAGACTATCCTGAGAGTTTGTTATACTATTGAAAAGTCAAGTGAATTAAAGTTTAAAAAATTATAAAAATTGCCTATTTTGGGGTTTATACTGTGAAATTCAGTATCGTTGCCAGTCACGTCTGGTACATTAAAATCACCAAAAATATATACGAAGTTAGAATTATTATTATTTATTTGATTTTGCAGAAAACTGAATAATTCAATATAACTATTATCTGTACTATAGAGTGGTATATAGGTAGCAATAAAACAATACTTTACAACACCTTTGATTCTAACATTTACCGACAACGCCTCAAAACTGGATATTCTTTTGGTAATATTTATAATTTTGTATTTTTTACTCACTGCTATCAACACTCCACCCCCTCTTGATTTTCCAGTAAGCTGAAAACTCCTATCACACCTTGAAATATTATAATTATTATTATCAAATAATTCTCCATCATTTATGCCCTCTCCCAACCATATCTCGACCTCAACAATCATGCCAAAATCCTGTTCTATAATATTTCTATAAAATTCATTAGATTTTGCTCACAAAACCTCTACAATTTTGAAAATATACAGATAAATTACACATACTTATACAGGGTGTTCCGAAACTAATGGGAGACAGAGCAAGAGTAGATTCCTTACATCAAAATAATGCGATTAAGTCAAACTTACCTTGGCCCATTTGTGGCTAATAAAAAAAGTTACAGGGCGTTAAAGTTCAAATTTTGAATTCGAAATTCTTAAAATTCTTAGAAAGTTTTCAAAAAGTTCTTTTGAAAATTTGGATTTGGTGGTTTTCTGGGACAAAAAAAAACGAATCCGTACTTAATTTTGTTATAGACGCTAGAGGGCGCTAGGAAATGTACTCTTGGTTGATAAAAACTGGTTATAACTTTTTTAGCAGTGTGTGTACGAAAGTTTTAATAGAAAAATATTGTCTCCTATCTATTTTTCACAAATAAGGTATACTTGTTATATGTCGATAAATTTAACCGTTTTCTTGTTTTTCTATTGGATGCAATAAACTAAAATGAAAGTTTGTAGTTACTTACGTAAAACTGTCGTAGTGAGGTTATTTGGTTATTTGAAAATAAATTGTACTATTGACAATTAGCTGATTGACAAGTAACTTATGTTAAATAGTGTATTCCTTTAAGTTTTTGTTTGCAATTAGTAATATCGCGTGAAATATGCCTCGCCATAATTTATTTTCTAATGAAGGAATGCGAGATATGGTATGTATTTATGCAAAAGAAAATTTTAGTGGACGTCGTGCGTGTCGCAGGTATTTAGAAAGTTCCTCAAATAGATTACAACCAAATCACAAATTATTTAAAAATCTTTATGACCGGTTAGGAGATACTGGATCGTTTGGTCCTAAAAGACGAGATGCTGGCCGTCCAACAACTGTTACTCCAGCAAAATATCCTCCCCTTGTTCTGTAAGGAATCTACTCTTACTCTGTGTACATATTTTGTATATTATACAAAAAATCGTAAAAAACAAAAGTGTGGCTCTGAGAAATAATATTTATTGCAAGCGAGACAGAGTTTTAATTACGCAAGAATGTTTAATTTTTTAAGTGGATAAAACACGAATGCAATACAACTTTTTATCCACAATTACATGCTCAAGTTTAATTAAAAGCAAACGACAATTTTATGCGCCAACAAGAATGAGTCTTCAAAAACTCGGTTAGAATGGGGACGTTGCATGAATCTTATATTGGTTTGAAATGCATTACAGGATAATCTTTCAAACATAGATACTGAAAGGTCAGCATATATATCCGAGGGTAATAATCACATAATAATTATAATATTAACGTGATATCATGACGTATGACGTCACACGACGTTCAACGCGGTTTATATTTTCATAGATACAGGTGCAGTGTTACGGTATTGGGGAAGTAAACAGGCATTTGTTTCTTCTGTTTTTGCGGCATTTGTGGGGTCATACATAGTGTAAATACTGTAGGTAACGCTGTACAAATTCCACGATGAGAGAAGCGGGTTTTGTGTAACCATAATCGGACAATTTACCACGAGTCGGTTCATTTAATGCGAACTTCATTGGTGCGAATCACAATTTCACTAGTGCAGAAATACGGGGAGTCAATGCGAGCAGGCGTCTATATTCAGTTTTTAATATTACCCTGATTATTAGCAGTGATATAGTTAACTTACGGTATTGTTAATTTATTTATTTATTTATTTACAATGCTGTTGGTTACGTCCAGATAGAGAGTTTTACTTGAGGTATTTATAAAATTATGCCAACTGATTTCACATTAAACTACTTGTTTTAATTTGAAAAACAATTAATAACAGATATTTAACATAAATATAAATTGTTCTAAATTAATTTATTATTGCTATTTAATGCTACTACCCTTTAAACATTTTAAAAAAATTCTTATTTATTCCTTTTGTTTATTATGTTTTCAGCACAGTATACTAATCAAATCAGTACGGAATCTTAAACAGTTTATGAATGAAATACGTCTGGCAGTTTTTAAATCGTCCACTCTAGAAAGGGTCGCCAAGAAAATGGCGGAATCCCACAGAATATACGGACAAGTGACCCGGACCCATGGATTTAGGCAATTTTCAAATACCACCACTAGAAAAAATAGCTAACAATATGGCGTATACATAACCAGTTGTAATCCAGTGTAGTTTCATATAAATTGAGGTCACATTTTTCTTAATTTAAGTTTCTAGCAGATATAATTTGAATTTGATTATAAAACCGGTATGGATTTTATAAATATACTAGGTGAAACGTTGTTTTGCCATATGAATTATTTCTAGTGAATATTTTGGTAGTTGGCTTCGATCTCAACCCTACTCCGTGCTGTTTACTGGGTGAGAAGCACAGACCTAAAAAAATATAGACTGTGCCAGTGTCATATTGTCGGCGACCGCTAATTCATGGCTGCCCTAAAAGGTCCAGAATCACTAAAACTTGGTTTTTATGCCAATTTACGTTGGTTGTATTGTAGCGTGAATCTCATTGGTCACATTGATGTCACATTCTTTAATGACATTTAAAATGGCAACAAGTTAGTTAATTTTATATTGCAATGCAGCCATCATATTTGCACAACCGCCAACATAAAGCAAATAAAATATCAATTTTCTGGACCTTCAGTCCCTAGAAAACGCGACACCTGTCATGTGACCTATATCATGAACCGACGCTGTTTGTATTTTTTTCTAGGTTTGTGGTGAGAAGTGACACCGGTAGACGCCTATCGGGGATAACTGATCTAGTGATAACAGATCAGTTATCTACCAGGGTTAAAAATGGTTAAATTACTAAAATGACTATTAAAAAATAGAGGTTTGTGATAGAAGAGTGAAAATTAAGGGTTATATGTATTTTATAATACCACATCATAAAAAAATAAAAATAAAAAATTTTGTCCAAAAAAATTTAAAAAAATTGTTTGTGGTGGACCACCCTTATCACTTAGCGTTATGAAAAATAGATTACGACCGATTCTCAGACCTACCGAATATACATATAAAATTTCATAAAAATCGGTCAAGCCGTTTCCGAGGAGTATGGCGTCTAAAACTGTGACACGAGAATTTTATATATTAGATTTAAAAAATTGTGAAAACATGGAAACTAGGTCGACCAGTAATGTAGATTTATTTTATATTTTGTGGTACTTTTGCCTTATGTCAAGATATATACGCTTACCTTATTTTCTTAGCATATTATAAAATTTAAGCCCAGTGTAATTTTTTTTATTTTTACTAATTAATTTGTTTAGGAAAGTACGAAATGAAATTAAAACCTGTATATTATATTATTACCTGTATATATATATATATATATGTCGGTAACATATCCTTTGCCACCTTTCATGTTTTAATTCTAATTTAAAATCTTTAGGATTTTCTCAATTAAGCTATCACACGTCTAACTTATCTCCCATATATAATGCTATTTACAGGCGTTTTACGCTCAGAGCTGCGTTATTCTCCTCCACTCCATTCTGTTCTTCGCCTTTCTTTTCCAATACATTACATTTTTCTCCCTTAGAGCTATTGCCACTGCCTCTCTCCATTGCTTCCTCGGTCTCCCGCTTTTTGTCTTGTAGTTTGGTTTACTCCCTACAATTTTTTTAACTGTTCTTTTATCTTCCATACGTTCTAGATGCCCTAGACACTGCACTCTTCTGGCTTTTACAACTTCGTCTATTGTTGGTGCCTGGTATGCATATATTTCCTCATTATTTCTCCTTACATAGCCTTCCTCCCTCTTCTATCTCCTTAGAATTCTTCTTAAAATCTTCTTTTCCCACCTTAAAAGGTTTTCTCGACTTCTAATTGAGAATTCAGGTTTCACTGTCATACAGCACTGTCGGTCTCAAAATTATTTTACATTCTAAATTTTACTCCTCTGGACAAATAAATAAACACTCAACACGACATACAAAGCTGGAATATAAGTACAATAACGATAACGAGTGGATAACCATGTAATAATGTCAAAAATTCAAAAAACATAACTAACACACAGACATTATAGTAATAACTGTCAGTCGCCACCAAAATGGCCGATTTTTGGAAGACGCGGGAAAGCTGAGTTTCCCTACTGATTGATTAGTATACTGTGGTTTTTAGAATAAAACAGGTAATTTAATTTAGTAGTCAGATAGCGATATTGACATTTTTCATGACGCATCTATTCCCAAATTGTTTTAGATTCTGTTCTGTTCTGAATCACCCTGTATAATGTAAAAAAAAATGAGGCAGACGTTCTTATCCTATTCACCCATTACTTCATGCTTCTTCTGTAAAATTTGAAGCGATGAGGGCCGATAATATTCGTAATAAATAAAATTTATAAGACATTTCTTGTGTCATACCTTGAATAAACGGTCGCCTTAATGAAAAAAAAAAAACGGTTTGTTAACACTATTGAGTAAAAAATTGGTGATTAGTAACAGACTGTATTGCAGCGCACATTTGCACATTCACTTGACCATCTTTTAAAGTGAATCGAACAATTGATTTCTTAATGCAGATTCATTTTAAATAAATTGAATCGGATTTATTTTCTATGGTTTCTACGATTTACAGTGAAAGGTAAAGCTGATAAAATTCCCCTTTACTTATTAGCACAAATATTGACGTTTTTGGGATGTAGAACTTCAAATCTTTATTGTGGTGTAGAAACATCACCTTACATTGTAAGCTGAAATTGAATTTGGAACTAGAGCCACTGAATTATATCTGAATAGAGAGGCCGCCATGAATAATAAAATAAGTCAGATTAACTTCGCACAAATCAATGGCACATTGAAATCTAAGTCGTGAATAGTGGTTACTTGTTTTTTTCTTATTAGAATATAGAGGAGAAAACATTTTTAAATTAATTATTCTGGATGGTCACTTTAATAATGTATACTATACAGAGTGTTTCTTAAGTAGGGGTCGAAAATCCAGGGGCGTATCAAAAATTAAGAAAATAGTTTTTAATTTTTAATGTCTAAACCGCTTGAGATAATTTAACCAAACTTGGTGTGCTTATTAAGTATGACAGAGGGTATGAAAGAAAAAAAAATGCCAGCTTTAGAAAGTTACCAGTGACGGAGGTGTGGGTATCATCGGTCATTATGTGCCAAGAAAAATATATAACACTGCACAATATTACAAATAAAACAGGCCATCATATGAGCTATTCTATTATCTACACTTTTTGCTTCTTTGCATTTTTTGTATTCCAAAGCGATTAACAACAAAATTGATTTATTTGTTCAAGTGCACTTTTACGATACTCATTACATTACGTAAAATAATAAAATAATTAATTAACAATGAAATTGCTTTACTATGATTTATTATAACAAATGTTGGAAATGGACACCTTCAGACAAAATACATGCTTCAGATGTTGTTGAAAGTGCTCCTCAAATTCAATATGAACCTTGTAAATTAAAGCCTTGAGATGTCCCCAAACAAAAAAAATCAATAGGGTTCATATCGGGTGATCTGGGTGGACAAGATTGACCTGGTTCGAGTGCCTCGACCAATCATGTCATTGCCGAATCTTTCATTTAAAAATTCAGGAGCAGTCAAACTGAAATGTGAAGGAGCCCCGTCGTGCATAAATCACATTCTTTGTCGTACCGCATAGGGAACATAGTCAAGTAGTTCAGTTAAAATGTTTTCAAGAGAATGTCTGTAGGAGGCATCGGTTAAAGTTATTGGTAAAATGTAAGACGCAGCAAGAACATTTTCAATAATACCCACCCATACATTCTGCCTTGCGGCAGTAAGGCTTGAACCCATTGTATGTGATACGGGTATAACTGTTGATGCTTCAGAACGAACCAAACTAATGTATGATTCACATTAACATTTTGAGCGATCTTGCTAGTACTAGTATTTGGGTCTTCTTTAATTTAATTAAGCTGTAGCAGTACCATTTCCATTCGCAAGGCCATAAATGTAAACCATATTGACTATTCCAGCATTTGATTATGTATAAGCCATTATAAAAACTTAATCTTTTTAAAAATGAGATATAATTTGACAATACACAATATTAAATAAGATGACGGCTTTTTATTATTATTGTTTTACTTGACCTCCGTAAGATAGTTAATAGTACATTATACTATAAGGGAGAGAAATGCGTTATTTTGGCAGAGGTGCAATTTGAAGCTCGAGGGCTACAATACACCGAGGACAAAATAGCATCTCTCCCGAATGGTATATACTATTTTTTCCACGGTCTCATTAACATAAAAACACATATTTTGTCATTATGAAATAAGTAGCACCAGAATTATTGTATTCGGATTTGAGCATTTATTTAGTAGTCGTTGAGTTATTGTCATAACTACAAAATAAACAAACAAAAAGAATTGTCAAATTAAGGTGCTAGTTTGGTTTAGTTTAAAGTTTGTTTAGTGCACAATGAATAATTGTGAGTCGGAAGAGATTGTGGAGGCTGCAAATATTGCAATAAGCAATTTGCTGCCTACGAAGTCAAGATCTTTATACGATATAGCCTACAATCGGTTCAAAAAGTGGTGCGCCGAGAAAAATGTTCAAGTATACAGCGAGAATATTTTGTTGGCATACTTCAGTGAAAATGCAAAGAATTACAAGTCTTCCACATTATAGGCGCAATATTCTATAGTTAAGTCATGCTTGATAATTTACGACAACATAGATATAAGCAAATTCCCCAAGCTGATCGCATTTTTGAAAAGAACCGGTGACGGATTGACAAAGGGTGAAATCGACCGTTTTCTATCAAGTGCAGATGACAAAGAATTCTTAATGATCAAGGTAAGATTACTTTTGTTGTTAGGTATTTCAATTATTAAGTATTTTGATTTTTTATAGGTTAGACTAATTCTGGGGATTGCCGGAGCTTGTCGAACGGATGAACTAGTCAATTTAACTCTTCCTTGATTGTAAAAATTCCAAACACTAAGACAAAGATTCCAAGAATCTTTCTGGTTACCGATATGGGAAATATGCTTGAATTGTTTCGAAAATACCTGTCTCTTGGCAAGAATACCATGGGAACAATTCCGAGTGTAGTAGCTTCGTATTTAAAATTACCTGGCGCTGCATGTTATACTGGTCACTGCTTACGAAGATCTTCAGCGACATAACTGGTAGATACTGATGTGGATATCACGACAATAAAGCGTCATGCTGGTTGGAAATCAACGACAGTCGCTGAGGGTTATGTCGAGAACTCCATTGAAAATAATTTCTAATCAGGTTTTAGTAGGTACCACTACTAGCGCAATCACAAAAACTGTAAATGTAAGCGAAAATAATATTCCTTCTAATATTAATTTTGAAAATTGTACAAATGCAACATTTAATTTGAATGTCAATAAATAAATTCAATGTTATCTTTTTTTTTGCATGAAAAACGTTCTCCATAATGTAAATTCCCTTGGGAGCATTATACTCCCTTGGGAATAATCGACTACTTCTGTTTTAATTTTGATGTCATAGAAACTGATTTCTACTCCCGACCGTGGAAAAAGTAATTTAAGTAACTGTGTAAAAATGCACTTGATCAAATAAATCAATTTTGTTGCTAATCGATTTGGAATACAAAAAAGTGTATAGAAATAAAAAGTGGCTATAATACAATCACATATGAATACCCATTGTACTTGTAATATAATATCCTTACCTTCGTAATTAGTTTCTAAAGCTGATAATTTTTTGTTTCATACCTACTATCATACTAAATATGCACAGTGAACTTGGTTAAAAATTGAAAAAAGATTTTTTTTTTTCGTTCTTGAAATACCTTGTTGATATTACAGTTTTTTAAATTACAAATTTGATAAGTACAAAAATATACACAGTGATTCAATTATAAAAACAACATATCTATTCGGATTTGTGATGTTAAATTATTTTTTCCTAAAAATAAATATTTGAAGCATCGTCTGCTAAATAAAAAAAATATTTGAACATATTTTCTGTATTCGTTTCCATGTTTGCAAACCTAAGGAAGGTACATAAACAATACAGAAAAACGGTCACATTTGACTTTAATGAGAACTAGAAAAATAAATAAAATATTAGGAACGTCACATGCTGCCAAAGTTGACAATCGGATAATTCGTATTAACATAGAAGGTATGTTATAAAATCTTGTATAATATTTGACAACAAATATGAGCTAAAGTATATTCACTACAGTGATTCTATCTCTAATACAAATTAGTTGTGTAGATTTAATTAAAATTTAAGAATAGTTTAGTATATCCTTAGTTACCATTTAAATGAAAAATTACCACAAACTCGTATTATTGAAGGAATGTACCACAAACATTTCCTATTATTCTTAATAATGTGTAGACTGATATATAAAACCAAATGAAGTAGTAATGGTATTAAAGAAGACAAATTAGTTCCGTATTTTCATAATTCAATTACAGAATAGTGAAATTGTAAAGTAAAAGTAGTGTCATTGTTTTTGCCTTTCAACCAGTGTTCTTTTCAAATCAGGCATGAATATATAATTGATTAACCACATTATGTTTATTGGAAACAAGAAGAGTAGAATTGAACGAATATCAAACAATGTATCCTTTCAAATACATTTTTCGATAAAAAACATTGCTTTAGGCGTGTTCCTGACTATTGAGTGTATGGGCGATAATATTGCATACAGCTACCTAAATTCAATGAAATAAATATATTTTTCTCCCACCGTCACACTACTATAACAATTTTTGATTGTCAGAAGTCTTCTGAGAAAAAAAATGGTATTTTAGCAACACAATTTTTAATCCTAGGAGTTAAAGTTAATCAAGTTTTAATATACAGGGTGAACCTTAAATAAGTACAAATATTTTAACCAGCAGTACAGTTCACTGTGTAGAACACATAATTCATAGTCTTTTTACAAAAAAATCAGGAATAGAAAAGTCAAATTTTAAATAAATTTCGTGATTTTTCAATACAAAACTTGTTGAGGACCGCTGTTCCGGGAGTCATGGTGAATGTGAATTCCACAGCGTTGCCAGTGTTACATTAGAATCTTTAGACATGTCAAAGAATGATTGAAACATTATGAAAATATTAATGGCCATCTCCTTCCCTTTGTCATTTCTATACCTTACTAATAAATTGAAAATATTAACCAGATTATCTACTCACAATCATAGTTATCCAGAATTTGTTCATTATCCATGTGTCTTGTGTCTATTTCTAACAGTGTCCAATGACATTTAACTTGTGAAATGTGGATTACTGATTAAATAGTTAATTTTTCAACAAACAGGTAAGCTTGTGTGCAGGTTTATGTATAATTTTTGAACATTGGACATAGTAATATCACGTAATATCTTTCTAAACACTTTATGGTAGTATTTAACTTGCGGAAATTCATTTTTAATCGTTTATAGTAAGGTCAGTTAAGCAGTTAAAATTTATGTTAATATTGCTGCGTATCATACTACATAACCAATTTTACTGTACTTATGCATAAAACAAGTATTTTGAAATAGAATTAACCGTATTACTTTACTATTACGTTAAAGGAAACGTAATATTTATATTAGAGGAGATATGGCAACCTCGCAACAAATCATATGCTTCATTAGGTAGGTTATGACAGCGGTCCTCAAAATGTGGGTATTTTTTTTTTAAATTAATTAATATCTCATCTGTATGATGAACTACACCAGCAGTTAAAATATTTGTACTTATTTAAGGTTCACCCTGTATAAATGTTTATTGAACAATATTTACAACAATTTTTGTTTATATACATTGATATTAGATACACAGTTTGGACAAGTATTAAAATTAAATAAACAACTGAAACTGTCACTACTCTCATTCGTGGAGCAATTCTTAAAGCAGTCCAACACGTCATTAATAGCTATATTATTTTCAGATGTGAAATGAGAAACGACAACGGTGCTTAGTTTATCATTATCACTATCAACTTTCAGTATTCTTTCCGCAATATTTTCTTTATTCAAATGTGAGTCTTCAATGTAGCCTACCGCCACAGAACTCGATCCATGTGTCTTTTAAGAAAAGTGAGGTCATCATTGCCGTCATTAGGATATCAGACGTTCGTCGTAATGTGTGTCCATTGTACTCCAGTTGTTCAGTTTCAAAAATGTTGCCACTTCTTGAGATACGAAACTGATTTTATACCGACCACCATTCGATGACACTTTCCACTAACATATCTGAGAAATAATCGACGTTCTACCAATCCGGGTGGATGTAAGGCAACATATATTCAATAAAAACTTAAGTAATTGTCTCTCATCACAGTAAAAGAACGTGGTCTCTTACTTTTGGTATTTGGAATTGTTAAATTGACTAATTCATGCGCCTGCAATCCCCAACAGACGACCTATAAAGAAGCTTTTTAAAAATGTTTTTATTTTTAAAGCGTTTACCTTCATCATCATATGAATTATTGCACTATTCAAAATGCAATCAACTTGCTTCTTCTACACCGATATATCCTACTTACCTACTTTGCTCTATTGTCCAAATTTGGTTTGAATAATTTCAAAGCACAAATAATAATTCGATTAGAGAAAATACAGTGTCTTTTATTAGGATTAAAAGTGTCTTTTTTGCCTCGCAATTTTGCATCTACTCTACACTACGCTTCGCCACGTAAATAAAATTTGCTCATCATAAAAGTGAAACTTAATCCTAATATAACAATATACTATTTTTAATCTTCCAGTGCACATTTTATTTCAGTCATATTTGTCCCTAGAATTACTTACTTTTAGTAGATATAGTATTTTCTATGTTGTATTTCTCTTTAGATATCATGTTTTACCGCCTATTTTAGTTGTTAAGTTAAAAAAAGATGAAAGAAAAAGTTTCCTTTTACCTTTCTCCGTATTTCCAATTTAACAATGTTGCCGCTAGATTAAATGAATACCATGCAAATTGAATTGAATTGAATGAAATTAAGCAGTTATATATTTTTAACAAGAGCGATATTGTTTAAGAACACTTTCAGT
The DNA here is from genome assembly GCA_037114965.1 of Monochamus alternatus. NCBI lineage: Eukaryota > Metazoa > Arthropoda > Insecta > Coleoptera > Cerambycidae > Monochamus > Monochamus alternatus. Next base: position 36,355,144 of record CM073433.1, read on the forward strand.
ACCTATTATTTACGATACCAAAAATTCTATTAACTACTATTTTTTAAAATAAATAAAGAAATGACACTTTATATTTTTATGAAGAATATCACTGGACCAGTGTAGGCCATCGAAAATTTGCCGCCCCGGTTTTCTTCATTTTGATGCTAAAATTAAAAAAAATAACGCTCGAACCCATCAACTTTTGTTTTGGGACATATTTTATAGATGTAAATCATTTCCCAAACTACTTTAAGCAGGAGTGACCTTAAAATCTTAAATATAAAGTGGTATTGAGGGATACATCCCATATAGCACACATTTAATGAACCAACATTGGCATGATATTTAAGCAGTGGGCCAATACTTGTAAAAATTTGTTATTATATTATGAATGATATTGATACACTGTAAAAAAAGTTGATGTGTAAGTGAAATTTTCAAGTGTATAATTTAGCATGTGTAAAATTTCCGTGTTAATAGTTTTACACACTATAGCTTTTTTATACGTTTTACAAATAATGTGTTAAAATTACTAGTGGTATAATAAAATATACTGAATTTGTGTAATATTTTGCAGTGATGTGTTAAAAGTACACCATTTTGTGTAAACTTAACGCATCTCTGTGTCCCTACTCCTGACTAGCCGAGTACAACTGCGCAGCTGCAGTATGTAGCGTTGTTGACATTTTATTTAACATTTTTCAACCCAGCCTCCCCTAAAAAGTTACAGTGTCTTTTATGTGGAGGAAATCTCCAATTTTTTTATCAATAACAGCAATATTTAATGTGAAACTCTAACCTGAAGCTATTCGTTATTATTTGTGTCCGGCTATAATTTGCCTACGTTTAGGCCTACTTACCCTGTGTATCTCACCAATATAGCTATCTAATATCCAAGTCACGATTTGGCCAATATTGTCTTGTGCTACCTTATCATCATTTTAAAGGGAATTCATTTATCTTTTCAATACCATCTAGTCTTTTAATTTCGGATGAACAGTACTCGAAAAATTAATGTTCAACAATTATTATCAGAGGAATGTAGATACTTTAGCAAAAAATGTAGCAAAAGTGCTGAATTTACTCCTACGTAAATCTTTGTTAACGAAAAGTATAATACTTTATACTATTCAAGAAAGAGATGAAATAATTTCTTTTTTCATTTTAAATAATAATGATATTGCTAGAGCTATTGCACATTTACTTAATTTATTTATTTTATTTATTTATTTATTTATTTAAATACAAACCCAACAGGCAAAAGCCCAATTAAAGGGTAGGTTACGCAAAAAAAGAACATTGACATGTAACACAGTGACTAAATTAGTTGCAAACAACATAAAATTTAAAAATATAAATAACAGTTTTACAATACAATACCAACTACAATCAACAAAGCACAACAAAAATGATTAATAATTAAACAAGAAAACAAGAAAAACCCTATCAATTATGGGAATACTTATTTAATTAGCAAAATTGTGCAACAAAATATGTCAACCTTGCTCTCAATTTTACAATAATTATGGATCATTTGGTAAAGTGGGGAAGCTATCAATAAGTTTGATCGGGGGTAGGCATTTTAAAGATATTAGAGCTTCGGGAAGAAAGTTTTGGTACACTATTTGATTTGATTGTGAAGTGCAACGGTATCTAATTTATTGTTTACAAGTTTGTACAGAATCATAACTGAGTGCAGCTCCCTCCTAGATTGAAGGGTTGACAGAGAAAAACGCTCTAACAACAGTTCATGTGAAAAGCCAATAGGAGGATAACTTCCATCAATTATAAATGAAGCGGACTTCAAAAAGCTTCTTTGAACCTTTTCAATTGCAGATACATATATATTATAAATAGGATTCCAAACTGCAGAGGCATATTCCAACCGAGATCTTACAAAAGTTATAAACATCAGACGCATTGTAGTAATGTTATGAAAACTTTTTGAGTTGCGTATTATAAACCCTAACATTTTATATGACAAAGAAGTAATCGTCTCAATATGTTTATTAAAACTAAGTTTGTGATCAAAAATAACACCAAGATCCTTAATCGTGCTAGGACGGTGCAAAATTGAAACTCCAATTTTATAACCATACCGGCTTTAACTTTCTATGAAAGGATACAAAATTGCATTTCTCTGGATTTAAATGCAGGCTATTATTTATACACCAAGAAGTTATTGATTGCAAGGCTATTTGAAGGTACTGACAGTCCGCAATAGACTTGATTTCCATGATCAGTTTTACATCATCCGCATACATAAGAATATTGACATGTATGTCCAAGCCAATGTCATTAATAAATAAATTAAAGAAAAGTGGCCCCAAAACTGAGCCCTGTGGAACACCTGACTTCTGCAAAAACTCACCAGACCTATAACCTTGAATATTAAAAAATTGATATCTATTCTGTAAATAAGATCGAAATAATAATATTAATATAGCGGATAGTCCAAAATTAGCTAATTTTTTCAGTAAGATATTATGGTCTAGTCGATCGAACGCTTTGGAGAAGTCAGTGTAAATTACGTCAACTTGGCTTTGGCGATCGAGAGCTTCATTTATGAACTGAGTATTGCAAAGAAGATTAGTCAGTGTAGACCTTCTTGACATAAAACCATGTTGATCGACGGTAATAGAATTCGATACATGTCTGGAGATAGAAGCATACATCACGATTTCAAAAATGTTACCAAAATTAGCAATTAAAGTAATCGGCCTGTAATTAGTAACTATATTCCTGTCACCTTTTTTAAATACAGGTGTAATTTTTGACAATTTCCATACACTAGGAAAGCAGAAAGTTTTAAGTATCAAATTGAAGATTACTGTTAATGGGCCAGTAAAGACAGAAGCGTAATCCTTAATTAGGAAAGCCGGGATGTTATCAGGCCCCATGGTCATATTAGGTTTAAGCTTTCTTAGTGCAGCTAATACTTCTGTCTCGGTTATGTTGCCTATGTCAAGGTTTAAATTGTCATTGTATTCATTAACATGGACATTGTCAACTGGGTTACTGAAAGATTCAAAAAAATATTTAGCAAAGCATTCTGTAATGTCTTGGGGATTCTTTATTATTATAACATTCCGATAGCCACGTTTCCCATGTTTATTTTGTTAAAGTAGTAATAAAATTCCATGGAACTGTATTAGTGGCAAACAAAATAAGGTAATCCAAAATCCAGTAAGAAATGAAGCAGCAGAAGTTGTTGTCTTCCCCCTCCCCCCCATTTTCTCAGTTACTATTTTAAGATACGAAAAAAGGTGTAAGAATGAAAGTTGCAGAAACAGTATTTTTTAAAGCATATATCACAAAACACAACTTTGACTTTAACTACCATCTCTGAGTAAGACGATCCTTACCATTTCAAAAATTTTTTTAACAAGACGGGTTTCCTACAAATAATAGATGGCAAGGAAATATTATTATTCTATTTCTAAATAGATAATAGAGTACCACGCGTTTGCATTGAATGTGGGGCGACCTCATTATATTCCATATGATCCAATATTAGTATGTAGGTACCTACTAATACATAATTGTCTACATTATACTCTCTCTCACAGATGTTGTTCACTCATTCATGGTGACCATAAAACATAGATAATAACTTACCTTCTAAATTAGTTCTACATGCAAAATACACTATCATGTTCAAAAGTAATACCTATTTCAACCATATGCTGCCAGAGTAGTTGTGGTTGATGAAAGTGTACTCCTTTAAACAAGGTCACACAGATTTATTCAAAGTTGTAGGTTTTGTTTGTTAGAAACAGATGGCGATAATTATTTGTTGACAAATTAAAATATCTGATCAAATTTAAGTATTAACGAGATGAAATAGAAGTCAAAAATATATTTAATATCTGCATTTTAAAGTAAAACCTTTTTGTATTTATAATTCATTATAGAAACTACTGAAATAAATTCAGCATTTGTTAATAGTAAATATTGTACAAACATGCTGAAAGAAGTAAACTAGAGATTTTGATGGTGTTTAATGTGATACATTTTACATGCTTCTGGTAGCACCTGATTTTGAGTTATGAGAACAGGTTTTTCGGGAAATCAACACTTAATCTTATATTTATCGGATACTGAGATATCAGTACTTTTTGAAAACTGTAAAAGCTTTAAAATAAATTTTGTATTGTTGTTCTTTGAAACGGCGCAGATTACCTGCAATCCAGGTCTAAAGATTAATGGAATATCATAATAAAATATAAATTATTTTCTTTTTATCCACAGGTATTAATTTTTGTACCATGATGTTTTGTGATTGTTAGAAACACCTTCAGAATAACCCAACTAGCACCAAAGTAACACTAACTGAGGCTGGAACTTTTAAAGAGTAACTATTACGTAACCGCCACCAAATTTGTTACTTTTTTATATAAATAACTAACAAAATTACAGTCACTGCTGCGTATATAGTTACGTGACGTCTAAGTAGGTTTCTTGGTTTTGGAGACGTCTCAATTACCAGTAGGACGACCTTTAAGTTTTCAAGACTATAAAGTGGGAAATGATCGTAGCAGCAACTCATGTTACTAAAATATGTTGATAGTTGATACTAACATCAATATATCCAGAATTAAGTATTATTTCCTCCCAATAGCAACCACTTCCTGTACGTACTGCCCATGCTGATCCCACACTAAGTCAGTATATTAATCTAGTCATATGTATCCTCTAAATTAAACAAACTTCACAAATCTATAAATGTTAAATTTCGACACTCCTACTTACTGCAAATAAAACAACACATCACTGCTTTGCATACTAGAAGCTTATCTTACAATGCTCGTAAGCTGTATACCTAATAACATTGACTTTTTAACTCTAAAAAGTCAATGCTAATGATTTGCTTGCCGAATATAAACATTTTTCATTTAAAAAAGAAATTAAAGCTTTTATTGCAGTTTCAATTAAATTAATAATTAATTTTGATTGTTTCCTATTTAATTCAATCGGTTTGTTTTGTTACTCTTTTCTTGGTCATGGTATACTTGTCCAAACTAAATTCATTCTATATTCATGTTCTTTTATCTTAATTATTTGTTAACTTATTCTTAATATCACATTTACCTCTCGTCCTTAAATATTGTATTCATTATGTAATTATCTTGTATACTTTGACAGGGTTAAGATGAAAAGAAGTTTTATTGACACTTCGCCTTGTCTATTATTATTGGAAATAAAGACAATTTATTATTGTTATTATAAATGCATTAATAAAACTATCACATTAGTATAATGCTGTAACAGTCAAAATAAACCTTTACAATTTTTTAAATGTATTTATTTAAATTTTATTATTACTTGTTAAACTGAACTATTACATTTTTAATTAAATTTAATTAGTGCTCAATCTGTAGCAATTTGCCTAAATGAGAGTTTTTACATTAATGCAACTGGCGTAAACTTAATTTGGGTAACTGATGACATAGGTTTCTAAATTATTGATCAATTTCTCATTAGTCTGATTCTATACCAATTTAAAGTAAAGCGGGGCTAAGCAAACTATTTGACTCCGGAAACCACAAAGTTTTATTTAAAGCGCCTTGGGATATTGGATAGTTCCACAGCGCGAAGTCGTACTCTGCGAATTTGTCTTTGAATACAGTGAAATACAGTGTGATCACGTGGTTTTCAATCTATCCGTAAATATCGCTTTTTAAAGTAAAACTGTAAAACTAGATCCACAGATAAATAAGCTATTTATCTGTAAAAATCTAATATTAACAAAAACAAATACACATTCTTAGACAGTTTTATTTGTTCAAACAAAAATAAAGTGCATGGAAAAGAAATATTTCGAAACAAATAGCCATATAGACTACAAAATTAAATACTTGATCAAATTAATAAATATATTACTTGATCAAATGTGAGGGAATAAGTTAATATATCATCATTTGAGTTCCCCTTACATATTACCGAAATTGTTTTGAGGAGATTTTGATATCTTTTTTGTTCATAAGATATAGCCATTTTAAGTTTTCAAATTGTCACACTGTATATATACGTAACCATACACTTCAGACTGGTAGATCTGTCATAATTTCTGCTATATACAGGGTAATTCAGAACTTATCTAAAAAAAAATCGGAATAGATGCGTCATAAAAAATGTAGTCAATATCGTATCAATTTTTTTATATAACTGGCAGTTGATGGGTATGGTTTTAATTTATGGTGAAGTGAAAATGCTTTAGCAGAACGATTTGCTGGTAAGCATGTGCTAAATGCAGCTACTTTTACAAGGCTGTGCAGTGAGTGCAAGTGTAGTGCAAACACAGGCGTGACGCGGCAAATTTGCAATCGATCGTGGGAGAGATGTAGGTCCAGAGCGTCCATACACAAGTTTTAAGAAAAATATTAGGCTATTTTCCTAGAAAATAGAAAAATCACGTTTTCCAAGTAACTCCCCCTACTTCGCGAAAATCATATTTTTGGTTAATATGCTATATTGTGCCGTTTAAACAAATTTGATATCTGCCTTCGTTCTCCGGAAAATTCGAAAAAACCGGAATATCCTAACTCCCAATTTTTCCACAATCCGTTTTTTTTTTCAATGTGCTGAATTGTGCTAATTATTATGAACATTGTTCCGTTTAAAAAATTTTGATATTTGCCTCCGTTCTCTGGAACATCTGGAAAAACCGGAATTTCTTAGCCCTCCCTATTTGATCACAATCCGATTTTTTTCGATGTGCTGAATTGTACTAGATGTTCTGAACATTGTGCAGTTTAAAAACAATTAATATCTGTCTCTATTTTCCGGAAAATGCAAAAGCCGAAAATTTTGGTGTGACCTTACTGTGCCCCCTACTTCGCGAAAATTCATATCTCTCTCATAACGGGATTGTGTTCAATTGTGCTAGTTGTCGTAAACATTGTGCCGTTTAAAGAAATTCAATATCTATCTCCGTTCTCTAGAAAATTCGGAAAAACCGACAATTTTGGCATGACCTTACTGCGCCTCCCATTTTTCCCAAAAATCGGAAAACGTGGTTGTGCTGGTTGTGTCAAACGCTGTGCCGTTTACTAAATTATGAACAGACACAACAGCACAATTCAACATAATCCCGTTTTTTAATATTCGAAAAAAATGGGGGACTAAGTTCACGCTGAAGTTTTCAGCTTTTCAGGATTTTCCGGAGAACGGAGATAGATGTGAAAATTCTTTAACAACCAGCACAAATAAGAACATTTAAGAAAAGCACGACTTTCGCAAAGTAGGGGGCGCAGTAAGGTCACACCAAAGTTTTCGGTTTTTTGCAATTTCCGAAAAACGGAGACAGATATAAACACTTTTTAAACGGTGCAATGTTCGGATCATCTAGCACAATTCAGCACGTCGAAAAAAAATCAGATTGTGATAAAATGGGGGGTTAAGAAATTCCGGTTTTTCTGAGAACGGAGGCAGATATCAAATTTCTTTAAGCGGCACATTGTTCGCAATAACCAGCACAAATAAGCACATTTAAAAAAAACACGATTCTCGCAAAGTAGAGGACACAGTAAGGTCACACCAAAATTTTTGGTTTTTTGCATTTTCCTGAAAATGGAGACAGATATCAGTTTCTTTTAAACGGCACAATGTTTGGAACAACTAGCACAATATCGCATATTAAAAAAATATATGATTTTTACGAACTGGGGGGCTACGTGGAAAACATAGTTTTTTCATACTCTAGGAAAATGGCTATTATTTTTCTTAAAACTTTTACGGCACAATGTAGCACAAATCCGGCACAATTCAGCACAATCTTTATTTTTTTATTTTATAAAAAAAATGGGGAGCTAAGTTCACGCACATGGAGAATCGGAGGGGGTTCTACCGATTTTGACTATTTCTTTAATTTACCATAAATGGCAAACCACTGTATGAATATGTGATATTTGGTATGAATACTCTACTTACTTTGGCAAATCAATCAACGTCATGATGAGCGAAACTGATATGCAGGTCCGGTCTCATTAAATTTATTACTTTGTTTATAGTCAGAGAAAACATCCTGTATAAAGTAATTTTAAAAAATATGTTCAATATTGGAGAGAGTAAAAATAGTGGTATTTATAGTGAATTTGCCATAGTTGCGCATTTAAGTCTTCCTGTTTGATTCTTTGATCGGGCTCAATTATACCCGTACCATGTACAGCGTGTCCAAACATTAATACCAGGTATTGGACGAGGAAGACCGGTACCGTGGCCGCCACGATCTCCTGATTTTAAATCAATTGGACTTATTTTTGTGAGGATATTTAAAAAAATAAGTATATTGCACTAAAGTGGACACTATTGATGATTTCCACAATCGTATAGCTGCTGCCAATAACTTACAAGTTCAAAACGGACAAGAAGCTGATTCGTGTTAGTTTGTAGCAACTGGGCAAGACAGGCCCAAAATTTTATTGTAACATCAGGTATGTCAAACTATTATACTAATTAAAACCACAAATTAATTAATAACAATAACGGCAAAAGCAGGTGAATTTTCTGCATTGAAATAGGTGTTATAACTTGTAATTTATTTCGTTCCTTGCGAATTTCATTCAATTTTTTATCTGGTCGCCGATTATTCGCCTTATCAGGTTTTACAGTGGACCAGTTTCCAGTGCCGTGCGGAAGTGTATTTTTAAATCACTTTTGAACTGCTTATTTGATTTTATTTTTACAAAATTGTATTTGTAACAGTTCCCTGTACAATCAAAATAATTTTTTTTAAATGAATTCTGAATCACTGTATACATATTGCCATCTATTTCTGTCTACATGTACTACCCGTACATAAATTGGCAGTCCTTTTAAATTAGTATATATTTTCGATTCGAATATTGTTTACTTGATTTTTAACAAATTATTATTTTTCTAATGTTATTATTTCTTCGTAAAAAGTATACTATTAAATTGAATATCGCATATAAAATTAATTATTTACATAACTTAGCAATATGTACCTACTCAATTTAATTTTACATTCATACCACTATTCTGTGAAGTAATACATATACAGGGTGCTTTTTAAGTAGAGGGTTTCTTCTAATTTAGAGGCGTATTCTTTGGCCAAAAATAAAGGATTTTTGTTATATAAATCTTAGTCTTAGGACAGCGATTGTCCAGCTACAGCGTATCAAAAATTGAAAAAAAAACAGTTTTTAATTTCTAAACCGCTTGAGATAATTGAATCAAATTCGGTGTGCATATTTTGTGCTACAGTAGGTATGAAATAAAAATATATAGTAGTTCCAGGATAGTGACAATTATTTTAAGGTAAATGTAGTTGGAATGAGGTCATAAATTTACTAAAAGACTTTTATTTAACATCATCAACGTTTCGACATATATGATGTCATCATCAGGATGCGAAAATTTTTGTCTTTTATTAGTCTAAATAAACATATGTCAACAATTAAATTTAGGGATACAAGTAAACCATTTATTTGAAAAATTAATAAGTATATAATAGAATTTCCTTTCTGGATTTCAAAGTATAACGGGAGAAATGCAGTTTACAAATAAATTCTATTATATACTTATTAATTTTTCAAATGAATGGATTACTTGTCTCCCTAAATTTAATTGTTGACATATGTTAATTTAGAGTAATAAAAGACAACATTTTTCGCATCCTGATGATGACATCATACTTGTCGAAACGTTCATGATGTAAAATAAAAAGTAAATTTATGACCTCAGTCCAACTACATTTACCTAAAAAAAAATTACAGGTTTTAGAAATTTGCCAGTGGCGGAGGTATAGATCATCGATCATTATTTCCCAAAATATATAACATTACAAATAAATCAGGTCATCATATACACAAGAGTATGATCTTTACAGTTTTTTACATACATTACAATTTTTTCCAGAAAATAGACTTTTTATTTAAAAATGGATATAGGTTTAAAAATTGTCGGATGCGTTGTGAAACACCCTGTATATCATGTATTTTTCAAAAGAAAATATATTTAAAAGGAAACAACGTTTAAAGAAACCAAAGGAGATCTTTCTCATTTAAAAATATGAATTCTTAGATATCTTGGAAACCTTGTAAGCGCTTTCGTCTCGGTAACATATTTCATTTGCCTTATAATTTAAGGGAAAAGGACACAAAATGCCAGGTATCTGCATATACGTTTATGTTTATACGGTTTCCGAGTCGGAATCACAAATAAAATATTTCAAATTATGCCTGCCATCTTCCTTTAGGGAATGCGATGTAGCTTTACTTTATCAGTATTTCATTTTTCATGATGTTAGTAGATTTAATTTCGAACAATATTCTACTGGCGTACAAAAAATATAATTGGAATTTAGAGAAGAATTTTCGGATAAAAAATCGTAAATGTTTTCCGTCATTGTATGAAAGAAATTTTTCTAACTACTTTGATCTTTGATATTATTAAGCGAATTGAAATTAATTAAAATAAAGATCCCTACAATTAAAAAAAATTACAAAAAGACTGATATTTATAATAATAAATATTGATATAAAATTTATAATAACATATCTCCTATTTTATTCTTAACAACATGATTCTTTTAAACCTACCTTTAATCAACTTCAAATTATACAGTATATAGAGTCACGGAATTTGCCCCACTCACACCCAAACCGACGACTGTGGTATCGCGAAATGCTAAGATTGCCCCGATCGTCCCTACACGATTCTGTTAAACAAACAAAAAGCCGTGGATCGAGACGGGACTAGAAAATTGGGGAATCGACAAGAAGCATTGGAGTCGTTCGGGAAGATGAATCTAGAGATACTAGAATATACCTGAAATATTCGTTGGGTCTATAAAAGAAAAATAAACGGCCTATTAAGTTAGTCTTGTATAAGTCTTGTATTACAGTCTGAATTGAAGTGTTTAGTTGGAGATATCAAAGTGATTTAGATAGCGATTAATTAAGTGTTTAGTTGAGTTCTAATTAGTGTTCAGTAGTGTACTGAGTATAGTTAATAAAGAAGTAATTAATTAACAGATTGTTTTTCTGGCAGTAAGAAAAATTCGGATTAGGAAATCCGTGACAATAGTATATGTAGAGGATATTTTATTTTATAGTATTAAAAATGAGAAAATCTTATTTTTTAATGGGCTGTATACAGGGTGAGTCTGTCATAATGTCATTAATTTTAACCACGTATTCGGAAGGCCTAATAAAGACAGAAAACCGAACAAAAATTTACTCGACCTTTAAAAAAATAAACAAATCACCTTACAAAATTCGGTAACACGACGCTTCTGGTACGCTACAAATTTTCTGATGACGCAACCATACGACAATCGAATGCCGGAGGAAACATCGTTGCCACGTCATGTTTACATACATAATATCGTCTTAACACTTCAGCGTGTTATTTAAATTTACCACCATTTATTTACACTTTCTGCATTTCCCTCATTTCTATCCCCCCAGATTTGGAGATCACACCACACATTTGGAGGGGGGATGGAGAGAATACAAGCACAAGCAGTAGTTTGTCTATTTCGGTCGCGTGTATTGGTTGTAAATTCACAATGCCGAATTATACAAATTTCTAATATGCGGAAATGGCAGTTTTATACGGAGAATGCGAGGATGTTTGCGAAACGCATGCTGCAGCTGTTGAAAATAAAAAACGTTTTCCTAACAGTGTACAAGTGCTTCAACGCCTTTGCGATACGGGTTCTATGAAATCGCGTCTACTATTTCTATAAGAACCATTTCAAGGCGATTGGAGATATCTCAAAGCAAGGTCTGCCAGAATATTACGTGAAAATTCACTGAACCCGTATCATTTTCAGAAAGTTCAGACTTTAGAACCTGCTGATTTCCCCAGCCGTCTTGAATTTTGCAATTGGCTGACCCTAATTTTATTAATAAAGTGCTATGGATGAGTGCAACTTTATTCGATATGGCATTTTAAACAGGTTAGTACCATACTACTTAAAAATAATACATTTCTAGGCTAGATGTACGTAACTACAAACTAAATAATTAATTTTACTTACGAGTAAAAATAAAAATTCATATTCAATTAATTGTAAAACGTAGTGAAAACGTAATATCAAAATTATTAACCTGACATTCGAAAATATTTATTTATTATATAAATTTGTTTTTATTAATTATTAATATATAAGGAAAATTCGTTCATGTATCTAGATAAAAAAGTTAGCTTTGCTTCTTGTCGTTAAATAACAGTACAAAAACTAGGTATCTAGATTATTGACCTAATAATACGGTAGGTCAAGATTCGATTACTTTTATGAGCATCAGATCAGGGGCGTGTCGTTTCGGTTTTGGACAGTTTTTTTGCCGACAACACGAAGGTTTTTTATTACTTAGTATTTAAATACGAAACACTTTTCATCTTCTCTTAATAATTTACCCATTGGGTATATGTTTTTTATGTAATGTACTTAAATGGTTTATTACTCGGTTTATTATTAGATACGTTGGAGTTTTGTAATTTCAATGTAAAATATGTTTTAAACTGTGACCAAGCTAATTTCTTTGCAGTCATAACAGCCACATTTGGTCGGACAAAAATCCACACGCTAGTCGTCGGTTTAGCTTTCAGAGGCGATTTGTTGTCAACGTATAGGCAGGAGTGTACGAGGGCCGTATATTCTACCGGAAAACCTGAATGGACCGCGTTACTTGCAATTTTAAATAGAACTATTTAATTATTATTGTTATTTGATTTCACTGGATATTAACATTTTAAATTATTATTGGCTGAACTGAGCAAGAAAAAATATGAGATTCTAAAATAGTCAGTACTAGGAAAATATTTCAATTTGGCAACGTAGCATCAGGTCGACATCGAGTTGAACTGTGAGCTGTAAACGACCAAGACTGTGAGCGGTCAGTGACAGTCTGAAAAGGGAGTTTACATAATGATTTGAAAATATTTATTTTCGGCGTAAATATTCATTTAGATTTTTTTTAAATCGCGTATTCGTATTATGCCCATTATTCCCCATCTCCTCTTAAAATTAATGACATTATGACTGACTCACCCTGTATACAGGGTGAATCACAACTTATCCAATAAAAAATGGAAATAGATGCGTTATGAAAAATGGAATCAAAATATTCTTAATAGGTATCGTTTTAATTTCTGAGAAAAAAAAATATTGAAATTGTAGCATTTTCAATCTTTACATCGCTGGGTTACTGTAATCGTTAGCGTCATTGGAATGCAGGCGATTCCGAATACTGATATCCGATTTTAGTATTAACGTTTTTGCGATGGTGTTTCATTAGTTCTTCAAATGTCACAAATGGCTTACGTGTATAGCAACTCGGAGTTGGTGGACATCGTTTTAATTTATGATGAAGTAAAACAACATGTTTTAACAGGTTCTCTGTACGCAGGACGATTTCCCGATAGATATCTGCTAAATGCAGCTACTCTTACTGCGGTAGTGCAATGCGGGCGTGACACGGGAGATTTGCAACCTAATCAACAGTGCGGTGTATCATACACAAGGCTCAATTGTATCCATGCCATGTGCAGCGTGACCAAGCATTTGATTTTGATGGGATGTATAACATTCATACTACTCATGTTTGGGATTTTGAAATATCCTCACGCGATTCAGCGGGATCAGTTCCGACAAAGCTTTTCCTTAAATGATTGGGCAGAGAATGTCGATGATCGCTTGATTGGACCATTCGTTTTTCCAAAGCGAATTGATGCGATTCAGTATCTCGCGTTCCTTCGAAATGATCTTCCTGAACTTCTGGAAGAAGAACACTTAGTTATCCAACTTCGAATGTGGTTCTCGCACGATGATGCTCTCCCTCATTTTCGACCAAATGTTGGGGAGTACGATGGATTGGACGAGGAACACCGCTACCGTGGCCACCACGATGTCTTAACTTAAATTATTTGGACCTTTTTGTGGGGATATTGAAAAAATTAAGTGTATCGCATTGAAATGAACACCAGTAATGATTTACACGAACATATCATAGCTTCTGCCAATAACTTGCGGGTTCAAAACGAACAAGAACCAAAATTATTTTATTTATTAATTTAAGTAATTAATAAAAATAGCAGCAATTGATTTTGCTTTGACACAACAGTGATTGGTAGCTATCTAAATTAAATAAAGTTAACTATATTAATACATTTTTCTTATGCTTTAGCCTTTATTACGGCGTGACTTATACGTTAAGAAAAAATTGTATTTTGAAAGAAAATGCACCCTATACATAATGTTGAAACAAAATGTTTTACTCAGAAATGTTATCTTAACTCCTATAAAAAATATGGAGAAAAATGCAATATAACTCCTTTATTTTTGTTTTAGCAACCTTCTACAAGAAACATTAATTTCAATTATGTCATTATTAGATTGGCACACAATTTTCATTCATCACTTTAATGTAATTACGAGGGACGAATTTCAATCAGAGTAACTGCGAAGTTATACCCTTTTGGATATAATGCGTCATTATTCTTACAAATATTAGTCGACTGAAGTGGAAAACATAATTTATGAATTTTGGCTGCTATCTTCACGTTGACGTTAAACAAGGTCTAGATTTCCGGCTAGATTCAATTCTACATCTACTTCAGGTTTCGTTAGCCCTGAAGAAGATTTAAAACTATATCGAAACGTTGGTATAGCCGGAAATGTAGACCTCGTGTAACTTATTTCCGATAGACACACATCAGTTATACTTAGGTAAAAAGGAGACAAATCTCATTTAAATTATATGTGAATTATACAGGGTGTAAAAAAGAGTGTAAAATATTTCAGGAGGTAATAGTATGAACCAAAATAAGCAGAAAAGTCTTAATAAACATGGGTCCGCAAAGTAACGGTTGCGGAGATATGGACCACTATTCGTTTTTCAAACATTTTATTTTATTAGGAATAAACCGACAAAGGAAACTTTTAACAAACAAAAAACAAAGTTACAGAAGATGTTCAAAGTGCCCTCCGTCCATTTCAAAGCAGGCACGACATCGTCCTTCATAAATCTCCAAACACTGAAGTCCAATTGACTAAAATCGAGGAAGCGTGGTGGCCACTGAATAGTTGCGTCTCTTCCACTTCAATTTCATCGATTTGGAAAAATTAAACTTAAATATGGGCAAACATTTAATGTAAGATGAAGCAGAGCACCATCAAGTTGCATCCACATATTTTGATGAAATAAAATTGTTGAGGAAAGTGAAAAAATCACTTTGTAGAAAGTTTAAGAATGTCGCAGCATCTAAATTTGTTGGTAGACCTATGTGCAGCAATAAGCACAAATATGTTTAATAACTAATATGTTTCTTATATCTCTATTTTTCCTTAATAAATGAATTTGCATTGATAAAAACTATACAGGGTGTCCGGAAATTATTCGTCAAGATTTCAGAAGGTGATTCCTCACAAGAAATTAGGGTCACGAAGTCCTCTAATAATTTTTAGAAAACTCAATATTAACGGAGATACAGGGTGTTTAAATTTTATTTTCGATATTTGTAAATAACTTCTTAAGAAATCCAAATATTTACATAAAATTTGTAAATCGGGAGTTTTGCGGACGAGAAATTCAAATATGTTTCTAATTTTGACGTCACTAGTAGAGGGCGCCACTTATGGCACATCATGTTTCTTTCAAATGACAGAACTTTTTTGCTGCTTACTATATCCATCTGACTATTGAAACAATCGATTCTCCTACCTGTTATATCTGAAAAAGGTATATCTTGTTGAAGTCGTTAGGAGTAACAGTTTTCGAAATAATATTATTTGAAATATTCAGTGCACCGAGTAAAAACTGTTTTGATTTCAGTTAAAGTGCCTTTTCTACTGAAAATACAGCAAAATGTTACTTGAAAAAGTTGTTCAGAACGGTAAATTATGAAGAAAATACTCTAAGCAAAATTCTACATTATGACGTTATAAAAAATCTTATCGTAGGCGAATATTTCTGACGGTTGGAAAGCAAAGAACAATGTCTATCAACTTTTATAAATATTTATAACTCTACCACTTAAGATAAATTTAGTAACGCCACTGTATTTGCCGTCAACGAAACAGTTCCAATGTAGATAGCACAGACCTATTTTACTGACATCACAACTTAATTGCTTCCCTAGATCCTCTGGCTTTGCTTGATTGAAAAAATTATGTTATGTATATTATTAAAAACAGCTTAACAGCTTGTAAGTGAAAATCATATCAACTCTAAATCTGCTTTTGCTATAAATTATTAATATAATTATAATTTGTGGTTGTAATTAATAAAATAGTTTGACATACCTGATGTTACAACATTTTGGGCCAGTCTTATCCATTTTCTACAAACTAGCACAAATGTTTCTGTTTCTTGTCCACTTTGAACTGGTAAGTTATTGGTAGCAACTATGATACGTTTTCGTAAATCATTAATAGTAGCTATCCAGTTCGGTTCGGATACACTTCATTTTTTAAATATCCCTACACAGAGAAGTATAAATGATTTAAAATCAGGAGATCGTGGCGTCCATGGTGTCTGTCCTTCTCGTCCAATCCCTTGGTATTAATGCTTGGATAAGCTGTACCAAAGAGTATGTACAATAAGAGTATTTCACTCAATACAAATTCCCTATGTTCCAAGTTTCGTTTTTTACGAGATAATTGGGCATACTATGCACCTGCGCAGTGAGTATCACAGCGGTTACTTAGCAACCACAAAAACAAACTTGATACTGCTTAATAACCAGGGCCGGTTCAGCCTAAATGTAATAGTGGAGTTTGGGGCTAACAACTGGCAAAAAACACAATCTAGTGTAGAAATATAATGATTAATGTATGTAGGTATTAATAATTTATATGACAAACAAATGCATCATATTAGGCAGTTAAATAATAAGAAATTTGGTAAAAAATTATTAAATTTTTACAAAAATATACATTAAAAAAATGGAATGGATACACGGAATATTTTTATTGAAAAACATTTGTTTGTTAGCTTGCTGCATCCAATATAAAAAACAATTGCTTTTTGATATCTCACAATATAAAAATATAAAATGCGATTGTATATATCAGTCTTTTTATGTATGGTACCTCAACCTCTTGCATTTGTAAATTGATTTAGACGATTCTTTTTTAATATAATAGGACAACTTCAGGGTTGTTTCATAAAGATTAGAGTTTGTAAAGATTATAGATGGCGTTTAACTTATTGTCATTTAATAGAATCGGATCTATTAAAAATTGGTATCTGGGGACTTCAGGTTGTAGATTGCAAATGTGGCACAAATGAAAAAATTAATGGATGTTTAATCATTTTATTGACCAAATCGACTGAAAATTAGTGTCTATATCAAGTAGCTTTAAAATAGCATAAGTTTTTTATTTCGTCGAAACATTACAGGCATTTTTAATAAAAAATATAATAATAATTCTAATTTCGCAACCAATAAACTTGTAAAAAAGTCAATAAATATGTCTCAGTAGAAAACTTCTAAAACACAACAGATTATAAAACACTTAACTAGATTGAAAATGTGAAAAACTACGTCGTAAAAGCACAAAAATGTTCACAATTATTCGGTTTTGGGACTGACCACTGACCTGATAAATTTCATCTAAATAATATCCGCTTGGTCAAATTTTATCTATTTCACTCTTCCTTAACATTTCTATTGCGACAACAAAGATATGCCAATTATTACTATTGCGCAGAACCTGACGAATTTCTGTATTATCTTTGTGGCAATTCGAGAGAGAAGCAAATATATCCAGGAAAAGTGGTGGGAGTGCATTCTCTTATTGTATATTCTCGTTGGCTGTACATGGTACGGATATAATTGAGCCTCGTGTATGATACGCCACACTTCTGCAATTCGCCTTGGACGTCCTGCACCGCTACGATTCGGTTTTAAATTTCCCTCGCGTTACACTACACATGCACCTTCACATCTATTCCCAAATTTGCTTAGATAAGTTCTGAATCACTCCGTATAATTTTATAAATTTTACACCCTGCATAATATAGTAGAGGACAAAAAGTCTGTTTTGCGTTCAAAGTTGATTTAAAAAATTGGTTATTTTAAAAACAGCCCAATTAATTCCAAAACAGAGGTAGAATTACGTAAATGGGCGAAGTAGAAAGTAAAATAATTGGGCTTCGCCAGTTATGAGGACGTATATGACAGGAAAAATTGTTTCCTTCATTAAACGCTCAGTTATTAATAACACGTTTGTTCATTTTATACCAAAAACGTAAATTTGAGAGTAATTTGTGCCGGCTCGGGAACAATTTGTTTTCATTTCATAAGCCATTCAAATGTTAATGATCTTGAATAATTTTCCCGTATTTTCGTGTTATTATTTTCTCTACAGAAAAAAAGAATAAGAATTTTATTTATTGCAATAATATACAAGTTGTTCGGGAATTATAAGCAAAAAATGTTACAAGTGATTTAGTATTCATGGAGTTACACTTCATAATTCAGAATCGATATTAAGTCGAAGGAGGGTAATTTTTTTCCTGTAGCATTTTAATATTTGAGTTTTCCTAGCAACACTTTTTTTAGTTTCATATATTTTTGTTAATTTATTGGAGATAACACAAAATGATGCAAAAACTTGCCCATTATAGATCACATGGGTGTAGATATAGGGGTTTGGACCTCCCATTTTAAATGATAGTACGTCCATGGATATTTGGAAATTATTTTCTAATTTTTTAATCCTTATAACTTTGACAAAAAATATCTATTGCCAATTTTTGAAATTGTTATTAGCTTTCCAGGATGGTAGGTATAGTGCTTTTCACAATATCTTACATTTTTATTTTTAGTCAGTACCGGAGAAGGACTTATCGTAGACAAAACATATAAATATAGTAAACCATAGAAGGTCGTTGTTGGGGTAAATGCAAATGTACATATTATATTAATTGGGTTGTTGTAAATTTTAATATAATTAAAACAAGTTTTTTTTTCAATAAAAGTGCAAAAATCCAAATTCAAGAGATTTCCCGATGAGGAGACGATGCCTAGTGAATATTTTGACACATTTTCTGTAAAATCAATTTATCAACATGAATGCTCTGAGTGAAGCCAGAGCAGAAAAACAATAATAACTGTTGAATGTTCTTAGTTTCATGGTTTGCTTGGGATAGAAGTTTATTGAAATGTTTGCTGGCCTCGAATTGTGGTTTTAATTAATACCATAATTTGACATATCTGATGTTAAAAGAACTGTTCAAAATGTTGTCCACCGACATGTAAACATTTGGGTCCGCCTTACTTCATTTCTATGAACTAACACAAATGTTTCTGATTCTGATCCGTTTTGAACTCGTAAGTTATTGGCAGCAGGCATGATATGTTTGCATAAATCATCACTGCTGTCCATTTCGGTACGATACACTTCATTTTTTAAATATTCCCACAAAAAGTCCATTGGATTTCGTGGCGGCCATGGTATTTTGTAATAAATGTCATATTGTAAAACGCATGTATAGGGAAAGATATATCAATATTTATAAAATGCATTACCTAATACAATACTTATTTTTGTAGTCATCACTACCAAAGCTACAGAGACATAACTGACAGAAAGATAAATATATTAAAGTAGTGTGTGTAGGTGATTGTGCGCAAAAATAAAAAAGCGTGCAGAACTTGGTCGAACTTCGTTGAACAGTCTGAATATTGGAATACTGCAATCGATTCTCGAACAGCGAGGTGAAAAGCAAGCTATTATTATCTACAGCAGTTGGAAACAGTTTGATACTATCAGAAATGTCCGTCCAACTACTGTTACATTCAATGATAACTCGTTCTAAACATAACTGATTGGATATTTCTAAAGTTACAAATCTTGCAGAAACAAACCTAATGAATAAAAAGTATACAGATAATACCCATTAATAATACACCGTTAGACAATATCTTGAGTAATTCCGGGGTATCTCATATCTATCCACGTTAATCCTGGGTTTTAATGTACGAGTGCATGTCTTCAAGTTTAATATGGAAGATATGGTTTAATGGTAAGAATGTTAATAGATACAATACATGTACTTACTTGAAGTAAACAAAAATTTGTTTCTTTCGATACAGTATGAATTCTGCTTCAGAATGAATAAATTAAAACATGTTCTAGTAATAGTACATTATACTATAAGGGAGAGAAATGCGTTATTTTGGCAGAGGTGCAATTTGAAGCCCGAGGGCTACAATGCACCGAGGACAAAATAGCATCTCTCCCGAATGGTATGTACTATTTTTTCCACGGTCGAGAGTAGAAATCAGTTTCTATGACATCAAAATTAAAACAAAAGTAGTCGATTATTCCCAAGGGAGTATAATGCTCCCAAGGGAGATTACATTATGGAGAACGTTTTTCATGCAAAAAAAAAGATAACATTGAAATTATTTATTGACATTTAAATTAAATGTTACATTTGTACAATTTTCAAAATTAATATTAGAAGGAATATTACTTTCGCTTACATTTACAGTTTTTGTGATTGCGCTAGTAGTGGTACCTACTAAAACCTGATTAGCAATTTTGGTCTTATTTTCAATGGAGTTCTCGACATAATCCTCAGCGACTGTCGTTGATTTCCAACCAGCATGACGCTTTATTGTCGTGATATCCACACGAGCATCTGCCAGTAATGTCGCTGAAGATCTTCGTAAGCAGTGACCAGTATAACATGCAGCATCAGGTAATTTTAAATACGAAGCTACTACACTCGGAATTTTTCCCATCGTATTCTTGCCAACTGGCTGCGAACTACATTTTCCTGCTTTGTAGTACAAAAAAAGGCGCTAATGCTTGACGTGGGGAGGACAAAGGGACAGGTATTTTCGAAACAATTCAAGCATATTACCCACATCGGTAACCAGAAAGGTTCGTGGAATCTTTGTCTTAGTGTTTGGAATTTTTACAGTCAAGGAAGAGCCTAC
Organism: Monochamus alternatus; assembly: GCA_037114965.1. NCBI lineage: Eukaryota > Metazoa > Arthropoda > Insecta > Coleoptera > Cerambycidae > Monochamus > Monochamus alternatus. The sequence goes on from CM073433.1 coordinate 36,376,054, forward strand.
ATCCTCAATATCATCTACAGTTAAAATGACTAGTTTATCAATTCGACAAGCTCCGGCAATCCCCAGAATTAATCCAATCTATAAAAAATCAAAATACTTAATAATTGAAATACATAACAACAAAAGCAATCTTACCTTAATCATTAAGAATTCTTTGTCATCTGCACTTGATAGAAAACAGTCGATTTCACCTTATATATACCATTCGGGAGAGATGCTATTTTGTCCTCGGTGCATTGCAGCCCTCGGGCTTCAAATTGCACCTCTGCCAAAATAACGCATTTCTCTCCCTTATAGTATAATGTACTATTTTCCACGGTCTCATTAACTTAAAAACACATATTTTGTCATTATGAAGTAAGTAGCACCAGAATTATTGTATTCAGATTTGAGCATTTATTTAGTAGTCGTTCAGTTATTGTCATAACTACAAAATAAACAAATAAAAAGAACTGTCAAATTAAGGTGCTAGTTTGGTTTAGTTTAAAGTTTGTTTAGTGCATAATGAATAATTGTGAGTCGGAAGAAATTGTAGAGGCTGCAAATATTGCAATAAGCAATTTGCTGCTGTGGTGCGCCGAGAAAAATGTTCAAGTATACAGCGAGAATGTTTTGTTGGCATACTTCAGTGAAAATGCAAAGAATTACAAGTCTTCCACATTATGGGCGCAATATTCTATGGTTAACTCATGCTTGATAATTTACGACAACATAGATATAAGCAAATTCCCCAAGCTGATCGCATTTTTGGAAAGAACCGGTGAGGGATATCAAGCGAAAAAATCGAAAATATTGACAAAGGGTGAAATCGACCGTTTTCTATCAAGTGCAGATGAAAAAAAAATTCTTAATGATTAAGGTAAGATTATTTTTGTTGTTAGGTATTTCAATTATTAAGTATTTTGATTTTTTATAGGTTGGATTAATTCTGGGGATTGCCGGAGCTTGTCGAACTGATGAACTAGTCAATTTAACTGTAGATGATATTGAGGATGTAGGCTCCTCCTTGATTGTAAAAATTCCAAACACTAAGACAAAGATTCCACGAACCTTTCTGGTTACCGATGTGGGTAATATGCTTAAATTGTTTCAAAAATACCTGTCCCTTCATCCTCCCCACGTCAAGCATAAGCGCCTTTTTTTATACTACAAAGCAGGAAAATGTAGTTCGCAGCCAGTTGGCAAGAATACCATGGGAAAAATTCCGAGTGTAGTAGCTTCGTATTTAAAATTACCTGATGCTGCATGTTATACTGGTCACTGCTTATGAAGATCTTCAGCGACATTACTGGCAGATGCTGGTGTGGATATCACGACAGCAAAGCGTCATGCTGGTTGAAAATCAACGACAGTCGCTGAAGGTTATGTCGAGAACTCCATTGAAAATAAGACCAAAATTGCTAATCAGGTTTTAGTAGGTACCACTACTAGCGCAACCACAAAAACTGTAAATGTAAGCGAAAGTAATATTCCTTCTAATATTAATTTTGAAAATTGTACAAATGTAACATTTAATTTAAATGTCAATAAATAATTTCGATGTTATCTTTTTTTTTGCATGAAAAACGTTCTCCATAATGTAAACTCCCTTGGGAGCATTATACTCCCTTGGGAATAATCGACTACTTCTGTTTTAATTTTGATGTCATAGAAACTGATTTCTACTCCCGACCGTGGAAAAAAGTATTTTTAGCAAGTTAAAATAGTGAATCAAGGACAAAGAGAGTTGTAAAAAATACAAATGTGTAATTTTCTTATGAGTAGGTAAACTTGGTGAACATTATCTGTCAATAAAATTACACTTTTTTGTAAGGGGTTGAAATAATTAACCCCTATGACATTTCTTTTTATAATTTCGTAATAGGTCAGTGGTTGTGCGGTTTAAGGCGTCAGTACTTGAATCAATGTGGGATCAAGCTCCGCAGCCGGTAGACCGTATATCAGCTATATTCGTAGAGAGGATTGACACCCCCTCTGCGGGTATGGTAGCGTGGAAGAATGTTATCTTGAGTCAATGTGAGAGATTGATACCGGTCGACATTTGACTACCCTCCTAATTAATGAGGTTTTCCAAGTTTCTCTCATTCCTGCACTGAATGGTGGTTAAGGCATACCAATGTAAGTCGTTCCTGGGCGCAAATGCGGCCTGCGTAATAATAATATACAGCCCCCTCTCCCGAACAAGTCTTCGACTTCTGATTAGAATGAGGGCTAAAGATATTATTATTATTTATATCTTTTTGATAAAAATTTTTCCTTTCACAAAATGTCTAAAAAGCCCTATTCATTTACTAACTTTTTGATTTCTTCAAGTTTTTTCTAAAAGTTAAGGATTTATGAGAAAAAAATAAAGGTATTGCAATGCATTCTTATAAATTTGAGCTGTTTAGAAAAATATCATTATTTTAGGTTAAATAATATGTAGTTAACGGCTTGACCTACTAATTCGTAACGCTGTGTATAAATGATATTACATATAATGGAAACAATCAAGACTTACCAAATAGGAATTCCTGTACCACTTAAAATTTGGGAATACATTTTTGGTGGGCATCAACAGGATTCAGTAAATTATATCTATAAAAGAAATATGGGTATAAGAAAATGTTATAAAATGGCTATATCCTTAAGGCCCGCTACAGACTATGTGTGTATTCGCGATTCGTTATGCGCGATTCGTGATATGCGCGGAGTGTGTAGGGTCTTGTTCGTTAAAAATCCATTCATAAAACCTCTACACACGATGCACGAATTCCTTATAAACTACGGATCGCGCATCGCGAATCGCGCATTCATGCATAGTCTGTAGCGGGCCTGTTATTGCAACTAATTATTTTGAACTGATTGTAATCATCTTTATACTTGGTATTTATTTAGTAGTGGGATAATTTTGGCATTCTGAGAATGTGATAACTTCAATTACTACGTCACAAACTGTACAAGTATTAGCATACCAAATTTTAGTTGAATGGAAAGAAACGGTTAATAATTATTTGAAAACAACTGCAATGTTTTAGCTAACTAAATCGTCTTAGTTTGATTAAGAAGATCTATTATGTATATGGAATACAGCAGCCCCAGCCAGTATAGTGCTCCGTGTTCGTAATCTTGGTTTTTTATGTTACAGCGAATGTTGCACAAATATGAATTTTAATGCTCATTTTGTCTGTGCTTACATGTGAAATATTTTATTACATAAATTACTGTTTGCACCTAAGCATTATAAATCCAATACTTGTTTATTTGCCTGAAAGTTTTAATGAGACTATGTGAAATTATTTACCACAACTTTTGCAGTTTACTCCATCGAAAAGAATTTCAGAAAAACATACCGAAGTATATTTGCAAATTTGTTTATTTTGTTTGCTACTGCGTTGAATTCCTACGTTATGTTTCTTATGTTAAATGAGATATTTTATTGTAAAAAATTCTCAAATTAACTGTGCATTAAAGTATATCCGCTTTCACCATCAGGTTTTGTAACGTGTACTAGATTATTTCTTTGGGCTCATTAAAGAGCTATTAAAAAATTATATTTACCTAGACGTCGAAGGAAATATTACAAAAATTATCCAAAAAAAAGCTGGGTAGTATATAGATACATTTTGCGTTCGGTAACGGAACTAATTTTATTAATACATTAAGTTAGTTTTGTCATTTTATTTTAGTAAAGGCGAACGCTGATACATACAGCGTATTGAAGCTACAATTTTATTTTAATTTTTCCTCAGTAACTTCATTATAAATTGTAGTAGATACATAAAATTTGGTAGAGGGGAGTTATAACTCCAGAAAACTCCGATAGATGAGGAGCTAGAAAATTCCAGGAGTATATACACTTGTATAGGGCGCCACCTACTGTACTTGACATGCTTTTAAATTGTCATAACTTTTTTATGCTCTGGTGTCTTAATTTTTTAATCAATAATTGTTATTATCTTACGTTTTTTTTCTTAAAAGATGTACTTGATAAATGTCATTTTGAAAAACCTTTCCTTGGATATCTGAATTTTAAGATTTAACATAAATTATTACACAAAAGACAAAAACAAAAAACATACAACTTAAGCTAAGAAATACATGTAGATTTACTGATTTAGGTACATGAAACAAGAGGTTATCCAAAAGAAGGGGACAGCTAAAAATATTGTTAATAATTTTATACAGAAATATTAAAGCGTGAAGAATTCTATGATCTTCTAAGCTAGTTATATGAAATCTGTTTAACATAACATTTTGCGAAAAACCTATTTCAGGATAAACGCCATCAACCAAAAAACATAAATATTTAACAAATCGGCGCTGTATGTGCTCCAAACTATATATATATATATATATATATATATATATATATATATATATATATATATATATATATATATAGTTTGGATAATATATATAACGTTTCGTTAAAATCTCATTTACCATCTTCAGGTCTTCATACTTCTGCTTCGCGTTACTACGTTCGGCTTACAGTAATATATATATATATATATATATATATATATATATATATATATATATATATATATATATATATATATATATATATATATATAGTAGTATACTTCATAGGCAATTATATTTCAACATGATATTTTATAAATTTAACATCATAAAAAATACGTTCATTTGCACTTTTAATGGTGGTAATTGTTCGAAAGGATGAAACTTTCCTCCTGTGTCACTTATAAAACTTATATCATAAATAACTATTATTGGCAAAATCGCATAAGGCGCTTTAAATTTATAAAAAAAAACCCGATTTCAAAATTGCAACTTCAGGGTCGTATAGCGCCTAAACGGGGCAACTTTGAACTAAGGCAAGTTTAGCTAAATCGACTTTTTTTGAACCGCACTATATCTGGTGGAGCGTTGTAAAGACCTTTTAGGGACACCCTGTATATTATCGTGCATAATACATTTATGGTGTAACTCAAAATTGTAAGATACACCTCTTCTTCGAATCTGTCATTGTTTTCAATGCTCCTTGATCCAACAGAATTATCGAATAAATACATTGGAAATAAAATTCTAATGTAAGTATGCATACCAGAAAAGAAAGCTGAAGGAATTCGGCAACAATTAACAAAACGATTTCAGATGAAAAACCAATCACTGTACATGCAATCGCTGAAATGAAGTATCAATTTGGTTTTTGTCGGATGCTGTTACACAATGAATAACAGTAACAAGTATATTGAACTTTCTTCGACAAAAATGGTTTACCACAATGCTTAGCTCTATTTTTAAATATTGTTATATGAATAAATTTACATTGGTTTGCAAAGAATTTTGTAAAAACGTCTAAGGGTTTCTGAATTTTATATTGAGTAAATTATTTTATTTAAGGATGACTATTAATATTAGGTACAAACACTATTGCGTATTTATTTATTTATTTATTTAAACACAAAGGGACACAAACGGGATAAACTCATAAACAGCATCCATAGATAAACATAACCTAACATCGTATCATACAATTGTCTATTTAACAATTTTATAACCTTAAAAATAACTTTTTTAATTTAAATTTTAGTGATATAACCGAAATCATAAAATTCCATATTAGAACAAAAATTATTAGACGAACGCATCATTCTACAAATGGGTAAATTGTCCGTATAATTAGTTCTTCTAAAAGGTAAATTAAATAGCTCATGATGTCTTAACAAGTGATTAGGTACAAGTTTATTATGAATAAGAGATCAGGGCAGTTAATATTGTTAATATTACGACTAAACGAAATAGTGTAACATTTGGAAAAATTCAAAAACAGGGAATGCTCCTCACAGTAGCTATAAATGTTGTTTATGTCGGATTGTAAAAGCAGGCAATCGTGTATAGATTCGATTCTAGAGTAAACCTTAAGATCATCAGCGTACAGCAGAAATTTGCAGTATTTAAAATAATTTTTTTATATTATTTATGATAATAATAAATAGTAATGGCCCCAGTTGAGATCCCTGCGGGACACCTGAGGACGTACTAAATAATGCAGACCTGCAATTATTTACTATCACAAACTGAGATCTATTTTTAACCATCGCAAAAGTGTTCCATGCACACCGAGATCAGCAAGTTTAATTAAGAAAATATCATGATCTATCTTATCGAATGCCTTACTGAAATCGGTGTAAATAGTATCCACTTGACAAAAGTCGTCCAAACTACTATGAAGATTCTCCGAGCAGATCAATAAGTTTGTCTCAATTGATTTATTTTTTAAAAAATCATGCTGCTCCGGAATAATGAAGCTTTTAGTTAAATTAAATAAATAACCGCTCGAACAATTTTACAAAAACTAATGATTTGCTTATAGGTCGGTAATTATTAATTAAATTCCTTTTCCTTGACTTGAATATAGGAACTACTGCAGCTACTTTCCAGTCGCATGGAAATTTACCTGAAGAAAGTGGCTGATTATAAAGCAAGGTGAGGGAAATGCATAGGGTGGAAGAACATTTTTTAAAAAATATACTAGGTATGTCATCAGGACCAGAATCCTTCGTTGGGTCCACATTTTCCAAAGCAAGTAATACTTCCTCCTCAGACAAATATATGGAACTCATGCAATTTTGTGGATATGAGTTAATGGATTGTAAATTGTCTCTAATAGAATCATTATGAACAAAAACACTTTCAAAAAATTTAGAAAAAAGATTACAAATTTCTTGTGATTGCTTAGCTACACAAACGCCTACATACATTTCAAACGGACGGATTTTACAATTTTGTTTTTTTATTATTAATAAAGTGCCAGAAACGCTTAGGATTTAATTGTATTTAATTTTCCATACTTGCAATATAATTATTATAATCAATCTTTATAGAAACTTTTGCTCGTAATCTTAAGGATTTATATATTGTAATCGCTCAAATTCTGAAAATGTTTCCACTTTCTGTGCGATTTGTGTTTACCTTTTACAATTAATTTTTATGGTTTCATATGAAAAGTAAGAGGGAAATTTTGTAATTATAGATCTTTGAGGTACAAATTGATTTTTAAACATATTTAAAATACCGTAAAAATCATTAATCAAAATTTCCCTCTACTCAGTATTAGCAATCGCATTGTTAATCTGTTGGTATCAGCGTTCTTAAAATTATAAAAAACAAATTTATCTAGCTGTAGCTTTTTAACGTGGCAAATATCAAATATATATTCTACGGATGGATGGAACTTATCTTCAGGGGTAACAAGTAGATTAGAGGATCGTACTACATGCTTTGTTTTATGTTTGCTGCAAAAAATTAAGTCGAGCACATTATCACTGTTATTTAAAATATGATTAAATTGCATAAACTCGCCAAAAGAAAGTGTATCCAATAAGGCTGAGCTCCTGTTATCGAAATCATAAGGTTCAAAAAATCCTAAAATTGCTAATTACATACCCACTTTACTGAAGGCAAATTAAAATCCCCATTAATCAGAACAACATAGTCATGGTCGGTCAGTGGTCGCGCGGTTTAAGGCGTCAGTACTTGAATCGAGGTGACTAGATCGGTTTTGGTTCGAGCCCAGCTGCCGGTAAACCGTATATAAGATATATTCGTGGAGGGGTTTGGCGCCCTCTCTGCGGGTATGGTAGGGTGGAAGAATGTTGGCTTGGGTCAATGTGAGAGACTGATACTGGTTGATATTTAACTACCCCCCTAATTAATGAGGTTTTCCAGGTTTCCCTCATTCCTGCACTGAATAGTGGTTAGGGCCTACCAACGTAAGTCGTTCCTGGGCGCAAATGCGGCCTGCTTAATAATAATATGCCGCCCCCTCCCCCGCACAAGTCTCCGACTTCTGGGCTAATCCCTGTGATTAGAATGAGGGGTAGAGATATTATTATTATTATTTATATCATTTTTAATTGACATCAATTTAGTGGTAAAACTGGACAAAGCATAATCATCCTTGGGGGAAATGTAAATACAGCAAAGAAAGACTTTCACATTATTCCCTTTGACGTCACAGTAAATGGCAGAACAATTCAATTATCTGACACTACGAAGTTTTTAGGCACCTACATTAATTATGATTTGAGCTGGAAAAGTAATGTTGAATTTATTTGTAAAAAACTTAACAGTGGTTATTACGCTCTCCTGCAATTAAAATCTATATTTGATACTAAACAACTTCTCGATATTTATTATTCACTGATCTATTTTCACTTGTCATAAAATGTAATCATATGGGGTAACGCAGGTAGTGTAAATATCAGTAGAATACTCGTTTCACAGAACAGAATTATCCATCTTATTTTTGATATACATCTATTGAATTGTTATAGACCGTATTTATAAAAAATAATATACTAACATTTCCAAGTATTTACATTTATACATGTATTTTATAGATTGCAAAGAACTCTAGTAAATTTATTAGAATTGATCAAACTCATTGTTATAGAACTAGGCATGACAATCTATTTAGAACGTAAAACATCATTCATTATATGAAAAAGTACCTACGTACATGGGCATACATGGGATTTATGAATCATTTATCCGTTAGTATTAGAACTGAACTCAATTTTAACTTTAATTCAAAATTGAAAAAATATTTGACTGAAAATTGTTTTTTATACCATAGCAGATTTTATTAGTTGATATATCTATTTTGTAATACAGTATGCGCCAAAAGTATGGAATAAATTCAATAAAAACGTAACAATTATTTTTTGGAAAAAATCCTCGAACAGATCGATTTTTAATTTAAAAAATACATATTTTAGCGTAAAATGCGATTTTCAAATGTCATTTGTTTTCGAGTAATGACGTAATCGATTTTTTTTAAATGGCAACACCATATTTAAAGTATTATGGCACATTTAACTGTTACTCAAAGAATTGAAATTTTAATTCTTATCGGATGAGGGAATATGACTAGAACTCAGCAGGAAGTTTGCGATTTATTTAATGAAATATATCCGGATCCCCTATCAGCCAATCAACAGTCAATAAGGTAGAGTCTAAATTTAGAGAAACTGACAATGTTGTAAATATTCCAAAACCTGGACGTCCAAGCATTAATGAAAATCAGAAACAGAACATTTTGATAAGTATAGTGGATAATCCTCATAATTCTTCACGATTGATTGCATTAAACAATGACACTAGTCAGAGCACAGTGCTACGTATCTTGAGGAAGGAAAAATATCATCCCTACAGAATTCAACTTGTGCAGGAACTCAATGAAGATGATCCCGATCGCCGCTTACACTTTTGCGAAATTCTAATGGATTTATGTTAAGGAAATAGAAATTTACACCGGCAAATACTTTTTCAGATGAGGCCACATTTTGTCTCAATGGTACAGTAAACCGTCAAACTTGCAGATATTGGAGTCGGGAAAATCCTCATTGGATGGCAGAGGCACATACCCAACACCCTTAGAAATTAAATGTGTGGGCTGGAATAGTTGACGACAGAATAGTAGGGCCTTTCTTCTTTGAAGGATCCCTTACAGGACAAAGATATTTAGAGTTACTAAAAAATGACCTTGTTCCAGCCCTTTCAGTAATTTTTCATAACGATAATGACCCTGACATTCCTGACGATACCATATGGTTTCAGCAAGACGGTGCACCTCCGCACTATGCGCGCCCTGTACGAGATTTTTTGGACAACTGTTTTCCTGGGAGGTGGATCGGCAGACGCGGACCGATAGAATGGCCTGCAAGATCGCCAGATCTTACACCTCTCGACTATTTTTTATGGGGATACTAGAAGTCAAAAGTGTACATTAATAAACCACGTAATTTAGAAGAACTTCACAATCGCATTCGGGACGAAATACGCAGAGTTACCCCAGAAATCATTCATAATGTGCAAGAAGAATTTCTTCACAGACTTGCGCATTGTCAAGAAGTTGGTGGATGGCAATTCGAACATTTAATTTAAGTATAAAATTTAATCAATTGTATTTTATTTTACATACCTCAGTTACTTTTTTATGGATAAAATTTACGTTTTCTAACATTCGTTATTTACTCGAAAACTTTCCTATGTAAGAGGGCAAAATTTTAGTACTGTCTGATAGAGAATTAACCGATCTTTCAGAATCAAGGAAAAAATATGGTGTTGCCATTTAAAAAAAAATTGATAACGTCATTACTCGAAAACAAATGACATTTGAAAATCGCATTTTACGCTAAAATATGTATTTTTTAAATTAAAAATCGACCTGTTCGAGGATTTTTCCCAAAAAATAATTGTTTCGTTTTTATTGAATTTATTCCATACTTTTGGCGCATACTGTATAGTCTTAGATGAACTGTATTTTGTTTCGTTGCTGAGTTATTTATTTTACTGTTAATGTTATATCTATGAAATTGTGCTGACTTATCCAATGTTACGTGTGTGATCTGCCTGGATAAATAAATTATTATTATTATTAATTTTAAAATGCACCCACAAATCATCTGCATCACTTTGAAATTTTTCAATTAGAACTGCATGGAGGCTATTTTAGGACACTCATCACTCCATCACCGTCGGATTTTTTTTGAAGCACTACATACACGATCTCGACGAAAAATTTAATAATTATTGAGATCCACAATCTCGTGATAGAATATATTAAAATCCAACCAAGATTCAGTTACACATATAATATCCAAATTGCTAGCAGGCACACGTATTTTGAAATCAGTTAATTTAGACCGCTAACCTCAAACATTTTGAACTAAAACAGTGAAAGCCACTTTAAACATAATAAACTATAAATTTGTATAAAATTGGGATGCATAATTATTATTATTGGAGCTTATTTAATGCTTTTATGCTTGAAACATTAATGATTCTTCAAGTATCAGTTTTTCTGACAAGAATATTACCATTTTTTATCTATACATATTTATAGCCCTTTGAAACTGCAACTGAACGGGTCTCTTTATGTATTTGCTTATTTAAGGGAGATAAATGTTCGTTAACCAAAAATTTGTTTGATATTCCTTCAATTATCAGACCGCTGCCAGATTGGCACTCAGAATTTCTTTTAGACTTAGACGTAGTATAAAATTGTTTCTTACAATATCTGGACATAAACTTGAGTACAATATTATTATGCCTTAACAACTGTTGGCACCCTTACAATTGAGTCAACTATGTTCTTATATATCTTAAAATTTATGTAATTTCCAACTGAATGTACTGAATAAATTTTCATTTTTTTTCTCCGAAATATTCTGAATTTCCAAATTATTTAACCGTGAATGTTGTTCCATACTATTTATTTCATTATTTAGATTAGCAATTTCAGACTTGAGTTGCTCATTATCCAATTTTAATTGTTCTGTAATGCGGAAATAATTATCCATTTTCTTCAACTTATTATCGAAATCTGTTATTTTATCGGAACAAAACATTACCGATTTGCGGAGATTTCGAATTTCTAACTTTATCTCTCTTATAAAATCTGAGAGGCATTGAGGAGTTTCGACAATTCAGCGGCACCAGATTCTTAGTAAAGACGCGCCGCTCGGTTTTACCATCTTCCACATTATCCATGACAGGTGGCGGTGCCTTAAGGACGGCATACGGCGCACGCCCATCTTCCTCCTGTCATGGACTTCATAGTTGACAGCTGAGACTTTCAAATAAAAATGATGAAATTTCACAGCATTTTGAATTAGCGTGATAAAAAATCCCACAAAAACTGCTACATTGAAGGTCTGGCGATCGGCTATTTATGACTCGTGTAAATTCAGTACAAATTTTACTCATTTTATAAGCAATTTGTATACCTCTGTAAACATAAAGATGTAAAATTTCACAATTTGCAGGACATAGCATTAGACTGCACGTTATTAAATCTTTCAAAATACTTTTAAACCACAATTCAAACAAAAATAATTCAGGAACAGAAAGACACGATGCTACTCGTTCGGCAACTTGACGATTTGACCTATGAAGTATAATTAATAAAAATCTTTTTTTTAGGTTTATTGGGTTTTTGCCACACTTCTAGAAAAATAAAGATTAATTAAATAAGCCCTTGCGCCAAACGGATCAGTCAAGGGTTATTTTTGAAACTAAGTTTGCCTAACCAAAAAATCTCACACTGAAAAAAGCAGATAAGTAAAAAATAACAAAAATCACATCACTATCGCGCACTCCCGTATTATTGAAGTTTCGAAAAACTCTGTTTTCGTTCTCAAAATAGTAGTAAAAATATTAAACGTATGTCAAGTTGGACAGTTTAAAATTTGTTTATCTGCTTCCATAGAGATGTTAAATGATTTTTATTTTATTATTACTTCTTCTCGATACAACTGTAGCCAACAATGATCAATGTTTACTGAACAGTTTGACACACACTTCGTTTAACAAAATAATCGCGGTCTCTTTTAATATTCTTTGTTGCGTTATCTTCCTTCTCTAAAATTTTTGCCGAACCCCATTGAATCAAATGATCGTTTTCCCAAGCGTGTTCACAAATTTTATATTTTTCAAATTCCCGTCATTTTATATAATTTTTATGTTCCTCAACTCTAACATTCATAGGCCGAGACGTTTCTCCAACATAATGTTTATTGCATTCACAAGGTATAATGTTTTGATATACAAAATTCAAAAAATTGCATCTACAGATCATTGTTAGCTACAGTTGTATCAAGAAGAAGTAAGTAACAATAAAATAAAAATAATTTAACATCTCTGTGGAAGCAGATAAACAAATTTTAAACTGTCAAGCTTGACATACGTTTAATATTTTTACTACTATTTCGAGAACGAAAACAGAGAACTTTTTTGAAACGTCAATAATACGGAAGTGCGCGATAGTGATGTGATTTTTGTTATTTTTTACTTATCTGCTTTTTTTAGTGTGAGATTTTTTGTTAGGCAAACTTAGTTTCAATAATAACCCTTGACTGATTCGTTTGGCGCAAATGTTTATTTAATTAATGTTTATTTTTTCAGAAGTGTGGCAAAAACCCAATAAAACTAAAGAAAAACTAAAATTATGTCACAAATAAATAGCTTCATATAATATAATATAAATCTTATTAAAACTAATCTTGTTACGTTAATGTTTTATAGATCTTTTAAAATTTTGAACATAATATACAGAGCGTTCCCCCGGGAACGACTCCAATCGTTATCTTGAAAATATTGAGCCGAAAATTTGGCAATATGGCAAAGTTCCTGGGCCAAACAGTACTAAAATATCTCCAGCACTTGCGGTTATACCGGAAGTCAACACCAACTTTGTTATTTTAAGGGGAACATGTTGTATATTATTACATTTTGGGATTGTACGAAAAATTTTAGAACCACCTTTCATGTCATAACATTTCTTATAGGTAGGAGTTACACATTTTGCGATATGCATTTATTAAGAAAAAAATTAACGTTTGCTAGAGTGAGCGGAGGTGTCCGTAACTTTTTTTTTGAAAATAGGGAGCAAGTTGATTTTTGGTATTCGCACCGAATTTAGACAACGTTAAATTATGATCTTATGGAAATTGGGTTTCTGTCAAATTGTCTGAATTTTTAATATGTTGTAGATTTTGTCATCCTGAACAAAAGTCTCCATGGGCACAAAGTGCCAAAATGAACATGTTGGCAGCTACGGAGCTGCCAAAGCTCCCCTGACCCGTTGCAAAACTATTCATTTTCAATACTATTTACAGATGTCAAAAGCATATTTTAATTATTCTAATATATAGTGTAATGTTTTTGAGGTCACTGGATTCAACCCTCATGTCAGATTGGACAAATTGACCGTTGACAGCTGTTAATACACTGTCAACGAAGAATAGAAAAGTAAATATTCACTTTTCACATTGAGAGTTTGGGCTTTTGAGTGAGCTGAATTCAATTCTCATGCCAGATTGGCAAAATTGACAGTTGACAGTTGTCAATTGACTGTCAACGAGGAATATAAAAGTAAATATCCTCTTTTCACATTGAGAGTTTGGGTTTTTGAGGTCGCTGAATTCAATTCTCATGTCAGATTGGACAAATTGACCGTTGACAGCTGTCAATTCACTGTCGACGAAGAATAGAAAAGTAAATATTCTCTGTTGAAATTAGGAGTTTGGGCTTTTGAGGGAGCTGAATTCAATTCTAATATCAGATTGGAAAAATTGACAGTTGACAACTGTTCAATTCTAATATCAGATTGGAAAAATTGATCTGATGGTGCATTTTTTCTCTTCTAATATTAATCAAAGGTTGTATTAAAATAACTAATCATTTTGCAACAATCACTATTCTTTAAAAAAAATCTACTAAGACAAGTTTATCACCATATTATCGTCCGAGGAAGTTAACCTAAGTATGGACATTATTTGCTCACCAGACGTATACAGTCCTTTAATCAGAATGAAAAATAAATAAATTATTTTTCCTTATTCCAGTATTTTGTCACCTATAAAAATTAGTTTTAAAAATTAATTATATTGAACCTTGCCAGACTGGTCAGTTAAGGGCGCCGTATTCTTGAAATAGCGTTTTTTTACAAATACAAGTAATATTAGACATAAAATTGAATAATACGGAGTTTAGCAAATAACAGACAGGTTTATCTCATCCTACCTGCGAATATTCAAAGGTACCTAAGTAAAACAAATATATAACAGCTGAAAGCGGTCTAACCAACAAAATTTTAGGTACAGAGATCTTTCAAAATACGTATTTTTTAAATTCAATTGTATATGTAAATATTGTTATAACATAAACTTACATAGCATACAAGATTGTTCACTTTTGTTTATAAGTATGTGAAAATAACTGTTAAAATATGGGGATAGAATAGCAAAATAATGTGTGGCATACAAATGCATTTTAAAAGTTATGATATTATTTGAGGAGAGGATTTAAGTAGTAAAAGTGGACAAATAAAACATCAATAATTTTATTTTTGATATTACTTTTACTCTACGTGTCTTATTTTCCGAGATTTCTGTACATAAAAAACAATTTTGATCATTTAACGGCGGATCTAATAAAAAATTACAGCATGAAATAGACATAAGATTTAATTATAATTCAAATCTATATTCACAGACTGCCAAATCTAAAATAAACAATCACAACGCAACTAAATAATTTCCAATAACAACTTCTCTAATAATTGTAAAATTATATATCTTCGACCATTATTAATGAAATGTCAAAATATTTATTGTATAACGGTATTCATCACCATGTATTTTATAGCTGCAATAAATGATATTTTCTAAATATTTAAATCGATATTTGTGTACAGCAGCTTTTATAGAAACGTGTGTCTGACCCTATACAAAACTGTAACTTTCCACCGCAACGTTATTTGAAACTGAAAGGTGTGATATATGTATGTGTGGGAATTTGCGTAGAGTTTTGTGTAAAAGTAATGGCATCTATTGATTTCATTCACATAAAAGAGCAACCGATTCCCAGTAGGTATATCATCAGATAACTTTATAAAGCTGACTACTAGATACGCAAAATATAATGGTGCTAAATTTTGTCAATACCACTACTAAGTATCGTTCATCCAATTCCAGGAGATATGTTTTTTAAGGTAGGAATTTCTACATCTACATAGATTTATCAAAAGCCATTTGCTCATTCATGGACTATTATAAATCAGTTCGTTACATATTCTACGATTTGACACTACTTACCTACAGGGTGATTCAGGTTTAATCTTGATAACTTCAGGAATCGATATAACAAGTTAAAATAATGTACATTTGTGATATAAATTTTTTTCCTAAAACGCATCGTTTCCAAGATAGAGGGCGTTGAAGTAGGAATTTTTTTCTCATTTTTCCCTCGCAACTTTTGAACCACTTATCCGATTTAAGTGAAATTCGGAACACAAACACACCTTATGATCTTGCATAAGCTTCTTAAGTTTGAACTACCTACCCCTACCTCTCTTAGAAGTGTATTTTGTATATCTACACACCACTTTGACCTGATTAATTTCGAAACTTTTTCGTCTCTTGTTTTTTTTCGACGTTTGGTCTTGTTTCTGAGATATTCAAAGAAATTGGTGACAGTGTAGCACACCAGCCGCGTAAATTTCATTTAACGTTATAGCAACCCATGAAAACAAAACTTGCAGTATAGTGATTTGTGTAAACTGACGTTTGTGAAAATCATTGTCAAAAGTATTATTTAAAGAGCATTTTTAGTGCTAAGAAAAAATGCCAAGAACGTTTACAAATGCTGAATATGCCGATATACATTATGTTTATGGTTTCTGTGACGGAAATTCCAACGCGTCAGTTCGAGATAATAGAAGTATTCCAAATGCACAAGTTTTTGTAGATGTACATTGTCGATTTTCGGAATATGGTTTGCGCCGCTACAATGATCATAATTGTAATGTACCGCCAATAAATAATCAGCGAATTCTTAATCTTTTTGATATCGATAGAACTTTAAGCACACGCCGAGCAGCTCGGCAACTCCATTTATCTCAATCAAAAGTACTGAGAGCACTCAAACAAGATCGTCGAAGGGCTTTCCATCTCCAACCAGTTCAAGGTTTGTTGCCAGGAGAAGCTGAAAAACCTTTAAATTTTTGTAGATGGGTTTTAGATTCAACAGAAATTAATCCACAATTTCTGCATAAGGTTTTATGGACCGACGAATCCAATTTCACAAAAGCTGGAATTGTGAATTATCACAACATTTACGTTTGGAGTGAAGTCAATCCTCGATGTGTCAGACAATCTTCATTTCAGCAACCGTTTAGTGTAAATGTGTGGATAGGTGTTTAAAGCAATAACCTCTGTGGGCCGCATATTTTGCCACTTCGTTTAAATGGGGATTTATTTCATGAGTTTCTGCAAAACCCTCTCCCCGACGTGCTTGACGATGTCCCCTTAAATTTACGCCAAGGGAACTCGATGCAGTTGGATGGTGCCCCTACACATTACGGAAGGCAAGTACGGCAGTGGTTGAATGAGAATTATCCTCGTCGATTGATTGGACCAGTGGCTTGGCCTCCGCGCTCGCCAGATCTGAATCCTCTGGATTATTTCGTTTGGAACCATCTAAAAGCAATTGTGTATAATACGCCAGTACATACCCTTGAGAATTCGTCCAAAGGATAACACATGCTTGTGATGACATAAAAAACAATCCTGTTCAAAGCAGCTGCCGTTAATACACTAGTTCGTCGATGCTAAAATTGTATTGAGGCTGGAGGAATGCACTTTGAACAATTATTGTAATTTTTTTAGTAGTTGATAAGTTGTTGTTACTAAATTTATGTATGAGGTTATTGGAATTTTTTCTTAACACTAAGAACACTCTTTAAATAATACTTTTGACAATGATTTTCACAAACGTAATTTTTTTTTGAGAGCCGTCCGACAGTGTGCCCGAAAGCACCGCAGCCTATAGACTGATTGTGCATCTCTCGGCGAGCACAAACATCCATGGTACTACGGTGGGATTCGAACCCACACCGAAATAGCCGATCCAGACTGGTTCCACGAGCAGTCGTCTCCCAGCCACCTTGGCTATCGTGACGCCCAAAACGTCAGTATATACAAGTCACTGAGTTTTGTTTCACCAATTTCTTTGAATATCTCAGAAACAAGACCAAACGTCGAACAAAAAAACAGGAAACGAAAAAGTTTCGAAATTAATCAGGTCAAAGTGTAGATGTTTTATTGAAATTAATTACTTTTTTTGTAGTTTTGAAATAAAGTAAGAGGGGGGTAACATACAGAATACACTTCTAAGAAGGATAGGTAGTTCAAACTTGAGAAGCTTATGTAAGATCATAAGGAGCGTTTGTGTTTAGAATTTCACTTAAATCGGATAAGTGGTTCCCTGTATACAGGGTGATTCAGTTTTTAATGAACAAACTTCGAGGGCAAGTAGAACTTTGAAAAATAATGGAAGTTTATTACATAAAAGTTATAATTTTGAGGCTTTAAAAGGAAGATACAGAGTGTTAAAGTTTGAAGAAAAAATTTGATTTTTTGGTATAATTACTAAAGTAATGGAGATATTTAAACCATACTTGATATACAGTGTAGTTAGTTAAGGTGTCATAAAATGTGAAAATATCAAGCAGTTTGAACAACCAGTGGTGGAGATATGGGCAGATCGTATCTTTAATGTAGAAAAAAAAGTTATATCGCCCTGTATAATGTTAAAGATTATGACATTTTTAAATTTGTATTTTAATTTCTAACCAAAACCCTATCTTACATTTTTTCTGCTACGGTTACATAGTAAATTTGACAGTTTTCAGTTATTTCACTGTTCCTGTCGATAAATAACTTAATTATTATTAGTAATATTGTTTGATGGTAAATAATACCCGATTAGTACCTATGATTGAATTAGGTTTTCTATTAGTTAAAAAAACTGCGCTAGAGCTAAAGGAAAATTAATAATTTTCAGATAAGTAGTAATAAAAAATTAAAATTTTTCTCAATACAGACATTTAATAAGTACAATTTAACTAAAATAAAATACTGCAAATTACATTAACTATCAATACCAACAAATTATAGTAATTTACTTAAGCGATACCAGACTTGTATTGACGCTCAAAGATGGCTTTTTGCACAGGGTATGTAAACAAACCATAAAATTTATTCTTTCCGACTTTAAATATTATTTCTTTTTTTATAAAATGCCTAAAAGAATATTCTATTAAGATATTCATGAAAAAGCTACGGAAACCATGCAATGGCTTATGTTCAAAATAAAAGAGAAGTTTGCAAATGCCTAATAACTAAAAAATAATGAAATAAACTGATACTTAGTTTATACATTTTACTATTAGAATTTGTATTACATAATAATTTCAGTAGTTTGATTTCATTTATTGAGCCATCTTGTGAAACTAAAAATTAGGCAATCTATAACCTCGGCATTAAAAAGTCTAATAAGATACTTACTTAAGGTATGTTGTTTAGTTTTAAAGGTATATGCTTTTGCAATAATAATGATACTCTCTCAAAATAGTTTTTTAACTCCTGGAAATTTTGAGTAGACATTTCGTTAAATTGGTGAGTGAAATAACTAATAACTAATGTTAAAAATTTAAAGTAGATTTCATTATGAATATGTCAGCAGTTGAAAGGAAATCACAAAAATAATTTTAATGAGTGTTATTACTGTTGCAAACGATTGTACGTAGGTATATGTACCTAAGAGTTTAAACTTTAAATCAAGAATAAATTCTATATTATAATTATTATTAATCTCATTTTATATGAATTCTATAACACATATTTATTTGTTTTGGGCTCAAGAAATTGCTTTTTATACAAGTTTCTCGTATTGGAATTCCAGGGTAACTAATAAATCATTTTTCTGCGCATTTTATCGTTGTACTGGAACATTTGGGTGCAATAAAATATCTAAATTTCGATTTTTTATGTTAGTCTCTCTAATAACACCTTCAATATTGAATCTTTCATAATTGAAACAAGCACTGCAATCCTGACGACATCCACGGCTTTCCTATGCTTCGTATTCTAAAAGCAAGTTAAACGGTAGTAAGCGAAACCCAACAGGCTATAGAAGACTGTGACTGCGGTTTACGCGGGTCCATGTTCTCAAATTATTTTAAAGGCTTATAGACCTATAGTGTCAGAAAATTGTACACAATTATTCAAAAAATGTAGTGAAAACAAAAGGCAAATGACCTTGAACCATGATATGACCATAACTTATTCTCAATTGTAAAGATTGTTTTTTAGGCGATATTCTTTTAAAAATGGAATTAATGGATCTGAATGTTAATAAACATTAAATTATTCTAATTAAAATGATGTCGACTTTATCAGTCACAATAACTTAACCTTAATTTTCTAAAAACAGAACATATGTTGAATTTCATTTTGATTTATTTATCCTCATGTACTATTTAATTAGGTAAAAGAAAACAAGGAGCTATAGCTCATTTAAGCATCATTAATATCTTAAGCAAGTAGGTTACAATAATTAGAGAGAGATAAGAAGCAAATAAATAGCACGCGGGCTACATTTACCACTTATATAATAAGATTTTAATGATACACGAGTTTGAGAGTTAACCACGTGCTTCAAAGAAAAACGAAAACCAGTCTTCATGAAGAATGAGGTGATAACATACATACTTGTAGTGGAGTTACGGTAAAGTGAATCGTCTAAAAGTCGTTTGTAACAGATGCGAAGTTTTCACTTGCGCCACATGGGTTATATAGGTGTAAGAATGTAGGTGTATAAGAATATAACAATCCGCAACATACTTGAGAACCGGACATAAAATTAGTTGGAATGATTAGGCATTACAGGGTGTTTCTTAAGTAGAGGTCAAAAATACAGGGACATTTCTATACCGCTTGTGATAATTTAACCAAATTCGGTGTGCATATTTAGTATGACAGTAGAAATGAAACAAAATATTATCAGCTTCAAAAACTTACCACTGGTGGAAGTGTGAGCATAATCGATCATTTTTGCAAATATATATATACAGGCTGTATCACATAAGAGGGCCACTCCCATGTATCTCGCTTAATATGCAAGATACGTCAAAAATGTTTAATTGTTTTTTGTTGCATTTTTGGAGGCCTTTATGCTCGTAAAAACAAATTTGAGGTCCATGGTCAACTTTATGAGTAATAACAAAAAAAACGTGTTAAGTGCCCAAACTTTAAGGCTGTCTAACTTTTTTATGTTAAGAGATACGTAGTTCAGGTAAAACATTTTCAAGAAAATATCTGTAAGAAGCACCGATTAAAATTCTTGGTAAAAAGTAAGGCCCAACAAGAAAATTTCAAATAAAATACCATAACCAACCCATGTCCACCCATACATACAAAGAAAACTGATGCTGAAGTTCCTTATGGAATTAGGGTTTTCATCAGACCAAACGTGTTTATTATGGAAGTTCATGATAGTATCTCTGGAAAATTAGTAAACTAGAGTCAACATTTTGTTCAACTTTTTGCAAAATTCAGTGGCAGGCGTTCCAACACTGCCAGAAATTGGACATTTCTGAGCCTGGCTCTGAAAGACGTTGAAAAACATTTCTGAACATTCTTGGATTTGGAAATCTTTCCATATAAATTCACCTAGCCTTAGTACCATTTCCAATAGCAAGCCATAAATGTAAACCATATTGGCCATTTCATTTTTCATTTTCAATAAACTTAATTTAACAATACACAATATTAAATAAGATGACGGAACAGCAAAAATGCACTTAATCAATTCTGTTGTTGATTTGAAATACAAAATAGTGTAACGAAACAAAAAGTGAAGATAATACAATGGCGCATATGATAACCTATTTTATTTGTAATATTATACAAGGCGCTATAGTTTTTTTGTTTTTTTTGGCAAATAGTAATCGATGATTCCCACACCTCCGCCACTGGCAAGTTCCTAAATATGGTAATTTTTTGTTTCATACCTACTGTTATACTAAATGTGCACATCGAATTTGGTTAAATTATTTTAAGCGGTTTAGAACTTATAAATTAAAAACTGATTTTTTTAAAGTTTTGAAAAGCTGTAGTTGAACAATGGTTGTCCTAAAACCTCACATTTATATAACAAAAGGCCCTTATTTTTGGCCACAGAATACGCCACTGGATTTTTAACCTCTACTTAAGAAACGCCCTGTATAATGGCGTATTTCTGATACACTTAGATAACAGATAGTTCAGTAACCACATACATCATATCTTGCGTCAAATCCGATAGTTCTGATTTTTTGCTGAGTTGCTTATAATGCCCAGCTACACAATTTCTTGTTCTGTAAAAAACGTAAGAACGTTTCCAAAGCAAATTTTATAGAGCAATGTTTGTTCTAAGAACATTTTCAAATAGTTCTTACAACACTTATACCATAAAAAAGGGCACCGTTCTATAGAACCTTTTAGTTCTTTAAGCTGTTGTGTAAAGCTTGCAGAAAATAATTATAGAAGTCTTAAAGAATTTTTATAACACAGTTACAAAGCAATCTCATAAAAATTCTATAGCACTTCGCTATACAATTTTTGTGTTGCACGGTGTTATATGTAAAGAACTTTAAAATCGTTTAATTGTATCTTCTAAAAACAAAATGTTTCTGTAACGCACATGTTAGAAATAATATGGATGGGCCAATAAGAACCAATAAGTTAGACCTAATCAGCCTGCATAGGAGTACTCGCATTACGAATTGCTTAGTTGGTTTGTCCATCAGGGAGCACATTTTAATGCGGAAAAAGTTTTATCGTGAAATATGTGGTACATAATGGTAATTTTTTGACGCGCCCTCAGTTAACCTTATATTTCCTATGATGCTTCATCTTGTATTTCTAATGGATTCTCATTAATATGACATTTTTGTTTCGATTGCAATGATTATAGAGCAAATATGCTTCGTAAGCAACTACTTAATATTCACAGTGTTGTCATATTTTATTGTGGTAATTTCACTTATTTCAATCTTATTTAATAAATCTATTAAAATTCTTTAACTTCAACATCTAGAAGTGAAAATGTTTAAGGTTTGGAATAGTCTAAATTAAATATGTTACTAAAATTTTCTAAAAGAAAATCAATTTCTCTTAGCAATCAAATAAATCTTAAGCAGATAATAATTTTTACAAGTCACGACTATGTTATACAAATTTCCCCATTATACTTTGATCAAAATATTTCGTACTATTACAGGCGAGACCTGCCTGTCAGATGGGGCTATGGGGGAAACCTACATATATAAAAAATGATAGCTCTATAGCGTTTCTTTATGGAACAAAAAGGCTTTTGTTACTTATTTACTCTATAATGATTTTATAACAACTGTACTATTATTCTCTACAACTGCTTTAAAGAGCTTTTTTTCTTAAGTTAGTAATTTCTTTTCCGCAGCAGAATTGTAATTTAACGCCTTATACAATAGTTCTATAATTAAACTATAAGCGACATTACGGAATAATTTTATAAGGGTGTCATAGGAGATGGTATAATTCTATAAAGCAGTATTTTGCATCGGTTTTACAGCAATTTGGTTCTATAAGCACCGTTGCTGTAAAATTGTGTTATTGTACACACTTATAGGGCTACATTAGCAATTATCTTATAAGTGCTCTATAAATTGTGCTCTAAGAATGTTCTTGCAACAAATTTAAAAAGCAATTCAGTTTCTGAAGGCAAAATAGTCTCATGTGCCACATTAATGCAACAATTTAGTATTCTAAATACAACTATAAAATATTAACAGAATATAAAACTCCTATTACTCTAAATTTATAGAACTACTTTGCTAGCTGGGTGTTGCCTAATAAATAATCCATGTTTTCGACCTCGAGCACTGATCGCAACAATGTCAAAAATCCAAGAGTTTAAAAAACCACGGAATTGTCTACCTTTCTTTAGTTTTTGGCGATTTTAACCCTGAAGCACTAGTTTTCGATGCAACTACGTCAAATGGAATAAATTCGCTACAATTGAAACCCATAACCGTCTCTGCAAACCCAATAGTTTCCGAAAGACAGCTTTCCAATATGTATTAATTTTTTCGAACTCAGAAATTTTTAGCAATATTTTGTTGTTCTGTAGGAATTTCGACCCCAGTAGCCCTATTTTCTTCGGAAAATGCCCCACTTCCATTTTCCAATGGACACTGAAATAGACTTGAGGGACATACAGATAAACCACTCTATACATTTTTCATATTTCTCATTACTATAAAGGGTGAGCCAAGTTTAAAAAAGTATTTCGGGAATAGATTCCAGGCTGCCTGGATATTTTATGTGATTGCTTAATTTTACATTTAATGCATACTTGTCATAAAAGTACTTCTACGGGAAAACGGTGCGTCTGAAGAATTTTTTACCAGAGTCCTTTTAAGTAGCAAAAGCATTCCAAAATTTGTATATTTTTTTACTCTGTTCAGTAACGTACCAAATATATTTTTTCAAAGAGTGTTGTAGCCCACTCATATCTACACCACTGTTTATAATTATTTAATTCCGGTTTTTGGCATGAGAACACCCCAAGGAATGAATATTACAACATTGTTACAAAATTTTAAAAAAGTGGTTCTTGCCATTTTGATGTAACCGGGTAAATTTGATTTTTTTCCCAGAACTTGATCACTCTGTATCTCTGTTGGAGAGCAGGATAAAAGGTATGTTGTATTTACATTTCTTTCTTAACATTTCGTAAGAAATATAGTCCTGACTATTTAAACATAAAGAACGTTGTATTTGCATTTTTTAATTGAAATTTCATAAAGAATATATTCCTGAAGTTTGACTATTTCAATTTTTTAATTACTTGTTCATCCTATCTCATGAACAGTTAGAGCACTTTCAAAATACATTATAAAAATTTGCACGCGCTGTGTAATTCTGTACTTCTCCATGATAGTTTAGTATAATTCATATGGTCATAATATGGCCGACATTAGTCAAACAAGATTTAGTAAAGTATCCTAAATCGAAAAATCAATATACGAGAAACTCGTCTACAGAAAGAGACAATCGACTGTTAGTCTATGAAGCATTTGTTAAAGCATCCCCCAAACAAAGCCAAAATGCAAACAAAAAGTTTACTACGACTCAGTGATAAAATCTATTTCTATTGAAGGCGAAGAGACTGTAACAATGTCCAGACGTTAGAGTTGTCTGGGCGAGAACTGATGTTGTTTTCACATAGTCGAAGGTTAGTTTTTTATACCTATCGATATTGTACGAAATTATAAGTGAAGGCATGTCACTTAGAACTAACCACCAAAGATAGTAGATATGGAAAATTATTTTATTCACATGCCTGTATTGAAGAGTAAACAGTTTAAATATATTTTCAAATATTTTCTGAATGACAATCATTCTAAAATTTGATCTGATTTTATACAAACATGGAATAAGTATAAATCTGATTTTGCTTTACATTTTTGCAATAGGTTTAGTGTAGGAAAAATGAATTGATTTTATAATTTTCTATCTACTACAAATAAAGATCTAGGTAAATAGATTGCCTACTATCACATAATAGTTATTTACAATATAAGTGTTGTAAAGATTCATATTACACCACAATGGAGTGTTGAAGTGTTAAAGTTATTAAACGATGCGTCAACCAGTTTGATAAAACGTCGAGTATAGTAATATGAGTCTAGAACACGAATATTGTACAAAATTTGTATCTACTTTAATTTAATAACACGAAAACAAATATATATCGTGTCAGAAAAGTATCAAATGACGCGGCAAAAAGTTACTGTATTTTCTATAAACAGAAAAAAGTACCTGCTATTAAGTATACGAATCAGGTTTCCTTATGATACCTTTCGTATGGTTACTGTTGTCAAAAAATCCATAAATATAAAAAGAGCTTTTCTAAACAAGTAATTCTGTTGGGAGTTTACCCTCTGATATAGAAGCAGCGATAAACGCAGTCATCTCAAATCTAGTTCCGATAAAATCCAAGGCGCGGTGTTGGTGAATCAAAAGTTTGAAGATTAGTGCAAAGCTAACAGGATAGAGGAGGTGTTGGAGAAAATTCTTTTGGCTTACTTTTCTGGAAAGCAACGCTCCCAGAAACTATCTACACTACGAACTGCTTAATATTGGGAACTATGATTTCAGTTAAGAAAAATCAAGAAATACCTGAACAGATTTTCTCGACTAACCATTTTTTTTAAAAGAAGTTCAGAGAGTCACAAGTCCAAAAAGTCCGGAATTTTAACAAAGAAAAAGTATACAGGGTTAACTATAACTTAGTACAAATATTTTAAGAGGGGATAGGGAAAAATAAGAATTAACGGAATTATCTATCAAAAAATTTCCACTTATTTATAAAAAGAAATTTTGTTTTTGCAAAACTATATTAAATCCTTATTTATCGCCGTCACTGCCCTTCTGTCAGCCGCGAAGTTAGGTATATTCTGCCAAAACCAAAGGTGTCAAGCGTAGTGACAGCTAACCGCGTTGACACGTGTATCAGTTTATGCCGCCTTGAAAGAAAAAAATATATATTTACTAAATGTAGATTATTATTTAATGGTTTAATGAGAAACACGATATGGTAGCACAGGGAGGCAGCACCTACCTTACTAATATTTATTTCCAGGATTCATATTTGGAGAGATTTTAGGAATGTTGGATAATATTTTGTTTTCTTACTTGTTTAAATTAAAACCTGCAAAGATTTATGTACTTGGCTGTGGACCACTCCTTCCTTAGACCGTTCTTTTTGTTTAAAGGTAGGTACCTACCTACTTGGTTCAGTGGTTATGACCAGGTCGATTATTTACGTTGGGAAAAAACGCAAAGGATAACAAAAAAATACACTCATTTTAGACAAATACATAAAATCACTGCGACACGTTTACCGCCAAGGCATTATAACAGTTGTTCAATGTGGTTCAAAAAGTATTCAGCATAATATTTTGTGTACTCCGAAAACGTCTTTGGTATTACGCTGCCATACGATAATATGCACTTGTCACACTCCCATAAATCACCACCTTATCCGTCATCAATATTTGAATATGTTTGTAAAAATACGTGAAAAAATAAATTTGAGAAAGGCAAGTACTGAAAAATTATTTCAAACAAATCCACGGTCTATTAACTTAATAGTGTGAAATTAATCAGAGTATCGTAACCGTATGTAATATTTTTTGACATCTGCAGAGATCTGTCGGCCACTAATGCAATGTACACCTCACGGCGATACATTTTTAAACTTCTTGTGTTGTTGGGGAATTCAATTCTGTTAATACTAATAATAGCAACAATATTAACAGTAATTGAGGATGTTTGCATAAAATAATTAGTAATATTTTAAACTATAACACCCCAAGATGTTTACAGTGCTCTGTAAAAATGTTTCTTAGACCTATAGAATATAACTGACTTCGCATGTTCTTTGAGGTTTGGAGAGTATGCAACTAGTAATGCAGTATTCTAGGTTATGTTATTTTAAAACAGTTAAGTGATTAATTTTAAACTCACTGGAGGTTTTTTGTATTCTACAGATAAGGAAAATGTACCTCTCAACCTGTCGGAGTTTTGAAAGCATTCAAAAATGATTGCAACAAAGCTTGGATTGAAGAATCCCGAAGAAGACACTGAACATTATAGAAGGCACTCGGCCACAGTTCTGGTTGATGGCGGTGCAGATATGAAGATTTAAACCGTCATGGGGGCTGGAAATTTTCTACGGCAGAAGGCTATGCTGAAAATTTGAGAATAAGATACAGAAAAGAGGACTGTGGGGTCAAACACGGATTTGACGTTTGGAATTTCGATCTCAAACAGCTGCATCACATCTACTTCTGGTTTACAAATTTCTAATTGTCAAAAATATATTGTTAATATTTATATATTAAGTTTTACAATTCTTCTAAGAAGTGAGGTTTTATTTAACAGAAAAATGTTAATAAAAACGTTTTTTTTTCTGAATTACATCACTAATGCTATAATAAGTAAACTTACGAAACTATTTTCAGAACTATAAAATTCATATTACTTAATGGAAATAAATAAATATTATTTTAAAAAATTTATTCAGAATCATTAATCTCTGTAGCTGTGCTTTCATTAAAATGGAGAGGTATCGTATTTATACTATATTCTGTGGGAGTAGGAAGTGTCTCGATGGGAGATTTAACCCAGCTGTTACAAAAGTATGCAATTAGGACAAATTTGATAAGTATGTTGAATAGTTTGTGTTAGCTGTCCAAATTAAAAGAATTGAATTTAGCCGATTGACCTTATTTTTAACTAGATGCCATTTTTACATCACCTGTAGCAGAGAGCACATAATGTTGGTACCGTTATATGAGCGACATATGTACCCATTCGTTTTGGTCATTTCACTGTTCTCTCATTACACATACGTAAATTACATAAGTGGTTCACGACTATTATTAAACGGACAATTACGATTATAATTATATTTGCGTTCTGGTCCAGCTAGATGCCATTTCTATTTTGTCAGTCGCAGTAGACTTGCGAAAATATCGTGCAAAAAAATATAATGTATTGTCATATTATTGAAATAAATGGATTACTTTTTTTGTGTCATTCAGGCATGGAACAAATTGCTGAAATATCTGACAGGATACCGCATCTGTACCTTTAACTGCATAAACTAGTGAACAGGTGCCTGTAGATAGCGATAGAAGTCCGGACTTTAAATTTTACCTGCAATATAGCAGAACGCTTGTTATTGGAACCGACAAGTCCAGCATGGAGTAGTTAGTGGCCACTAGATATAGATATGTACTACATCCCTTGTATTCAGGTTCCCTTCTGTCGAGTTTGACAGACACGAACAGCTAACAAGTTCCAAACCGGTATACAAGATAATTCTTAACCTAAACGCTTGGGAAATTATAGCTGAGGACAAATAATGAAAAAAAAATGTTTTTGAGTTACGGAGATACCAATTTAATTCAAATAAAAATAAAGGAACGAGAATTTCATAAAATTAAAATAGTACATAATACTATAAGGGAGAGAAATGCGTTATTTTGGCAGAGGTGCAATTTGAAGCCAGAGGAAAAAATAGCGTCTCTCCCGAATGGTATATACTATTTTTTTCACGGTCTCATTAACTTAAAAACACATATTTTGTCATTATGAAGTAAGTAGCACCAGAATTATTGTATTCGGATTTGAGCATTTATTTAGTAGTCGTTGAGTTATTGTCATAACTACAAATTAAACAAACAAAAAGAATTGTGAAATTAAGGTGCTAGTTTGGTTTAGTTTAAAGTTTGTTTAGTGCACAATGAATAATTGTGAGTCGGAAGAGATTGTGGAGGCTGCAAATATTGCAATAAGCAATTTGCTGCCTACGAAGTCAAGATCTTTATACGATATAGCCTACAATCGGTTCAAAAAGTGGTGCGCCGAGAAAAATGTTCAAGTATACAGCGAGAATGTTTTGTTGGCATACTTCAGTGAAAATGCAAAGAATTATAAGTCTTCCACATTATGGGAGCAATATTCTATGGTTAAGTCATGCTTGATAATTTACGACAACCTAGATATAAGCAAATTTCCCAAGATGATCGCATTTTTGACGGTGACGGATATCAAGCGGAAAAATCGAAAATATTGACAAAGGCTGAAATCGACCGTTTTCTATCAAGTGCAGATGACAAAGAATTCTTAATGATTAAGGTAAGATTACTTTTGTTGTTAGGTATTTCAATTATTAAGTATTTTGAATTTTTATAGATTGGATTAATTTTGGGGATTGCCGGAGCTTGTCGAACTGATGAACTAGTCAATTTAACTGTAGATGATATTGAGGATGTAGGCTCTTCCTTGATTGTAAAAATTCCAAACACTAAGACAAAAATTCCACGAACCTTTCTGGTTACCGATGTGGGAAATACGCTTGAATTGTTTCGAAAATACCTGTCCCTTCGTCCTCCCCACGTCAAGCATAAGCGCCTTTTTTGTACTACAAAGCAGGAAATTGTAGTTCGCAGCCAGTTGGCAAGAATACCATGGGAAAATTCCGTGTGTAGTAGCTTCGTATTTAAAATTACCTGATGCTGCATGTTATACTGGTCACTGCTTACGAAGATCTTCAGCGACATTACTGGCAGATGCTGGTGTGGATATCACGACAATAAAGCGTCATGCTGGTTGGAAATCAACGACAGTCGCTGAGGGTTATGTCGAGAACTCCATTGAAAATAAGACCAAAATTGCTAATCAGGTTTTAGTAGGTACCACTACTAGCGCAATCACAAAAACTGTAAATGTAAGCGAAAGTTATATTCCTTCTAATATTAATTTTGAAAATTGTACAAATGTAACATTTAATTTAAATGTCAATAAATAATTTCAATGTTATCTTTTTTTTGCATGAAAAACGAGCATTATACTACCTTGGGAATAATCGACTACTTCTGTTTTAATTTTGATGTCATAGAAACTGATTTCTACTCCCGACCGTGGAAAAATATATTTACCTAGTTTATCATAGCAACTGTTCGAAGTTATTTCCATGAGACACGCACGGTCCAAACCAGGCGGTAATCGAATTACCTCAACAACTAGCATGTATGCGATTTCGCAACTCCACCATAGTTTTTATGTGAACCCAAAAATAAAAGTTAACCTCGTCCTATCTATCGTTCGGGAAACACATGATCCAAATGTTACTAGTCATGTACTAGTCGCGCAAAATGTGGTGAAGCACCATCGTGAAGAAGTCACACATGCTGTCTAACGTTGAGATTAACTTCTTGGAGGAGTACCGGTAAATTATTACGCAAAAATTGTAAATAAAGAACACCAGTTAACCGATTTTCCATAATAAAAGGGCCAATAAGCAACAAATCTGTTCACAAATCCAGCCCACACAATTACTGAAAATCGTTGTTGTTCACTCAGTGACATGCGGACATTCCAATGCCTAATAATGCGATGAGCGTGAACTTAGCCCCCCAGGTTGTGTTGAATTGTGCCGGATTTGTGCTACATTGTGCCGTAAAATTTGAAAGAAAAATAATAGCAATTTTTCTAGAAAATGAAAAAATCGTTTCTTACTTCGCGAGAATCATATTTTTTTTAATGCGCTATATTGTGCTAGTTGTTCTGAACACTGTCGTTTAAAACAAAATGATATCTGCCTCCGTTCTCAGGAAAATCCTGAAAAAACCGGAATTTTCTAGTCCCCCATCTTATCACAATCCGATTTTTTTTCGATGTGCTGAATTGTGCTAGTTGTTCCGAACATTGTGCCGTTTAAAAAAATTTGATATCTGCCTCCGTTCTCCAGAAAATCAGGAAAAACCGGAATTTTCTAGGCCCCCCATTTTATCACAATCAGATTTTTTTTTGAAGTGCTGAATTGTGCTAGTTGTTCTGAACATTGTGCCGTTTAAAAAAATTTGATATTTGTCTCCGTTTTCCGGAAAATGGAAAAAATCGAAAATTTTAACGTGACCTTACTGTGCTCCTTACTTTGCGAAAATCGTGTTTTTCTTTAATGTGCTGAATTGTGCTTGATGTTCCGAATATTGTGCCGTTTAAAGAAATTTGATATCTGGCTCCGTTCCCCGGAAAATCCGGAAATTTGGGCGTGAACTTGGCGCCCCATTTTTACCGAAAATTAAAAAACGTGGTTGTGCTCCTATTAGAGTATAACTAATAGATACTTTATGTAAATTTAAAATATTTTTATTATACACATAGCTGGGAAAAATGAGAGGTGTAGTAAGGTTTTGCCAAAATTTCCGGTTTTTCCGGGGAACGGAGCTACATATTCAGTACATTAGAGAAATACCCGATTTTAGGCGGCTCAGTAAGGTCTTGTCAAAATTTTCGATTTTTTCCATTTTCCGGAAAACGGAGACAGATATCAAATTGTTTTAAACGGCACAATGTTCAGAACAACTAGCACAATATAGCACATTAAAAAAATACAATTTTCGCGAAGTGAGGGGCAACGTGAAAAACACGATTTTTTCTTTTTCTAGGAAAATGGCTATTACTTTTCTTTCAAATTTTACAGCACAATGTAGCACAAATCCGGCACAATTTAGCACAACCTTTATTTTTTAGTTTAGCAAAAAATGGGGAGTTAAGTTCACGCACATGAATAATGCGTGTTGTAAAAATTGTGACTATTGGCAAAATATAAATTTTGTGGACTTATATGTACACTCACTTAGGGCTGGTACTTTCAGTCTCATTTAACTACGATTAATGTACTTCTTTCTTCTTTTGAGGACTTTTGGCATTAATTATGATTAATCATGATTAAAATGTGGGCGTGGTGCTGTTAGAGTTAACGGACCTAGAGACTTCTGATTAATGCACAAATCAAGGTTTCGTAGCCTCACATTTTGGTTTATCATTCTACTTTTATTTTTAATTGAAATTGTGAAATGGATCTCAAAGAGTTAAATGAAATTTTCGATGATAATGATGAAGATATCATAGATTTTGTAATG
Organism: Monochamus alternatus; assembly: GCA_037114965.1. Lineage (NCBI taxonomy): Eukaryota > Metazoa > Arthropoda > Insecta > Coleoptera > Cerambycidae > Monochamus > Monochamus alternatus. The sequence goes on from CM073433.1 coordinate 36,407,939, forward strand.
AATATGAGGACATATACAGTTCAAGAAAGAAAATATTATTTTGTTTGTATGATAAAGAGTTTTTCCGTAGGTTTCATTTAAAAGACAAAAAAAAAAAGACACTGTGAATAACTTGTTACGTGAATTAGAACCACTTTTACATAATGATAATACACAGTAAGTTTTTTAAACTCGCTCATAGATAGTAGACCCTGAAGCGTATCATATTTATTGCAGATATCATGAAGTCTCCTTTAGAAGTCAACTTTTATTGACGTTGAGATTTTACAGCACCAGTTTTTATATTACAACTAGGTGACCCGGCAAACGTTGTTTTGCCATATGAATTATTTCTAGTGAATATTTTGGTAGTCGGCTTCGTTCTCATTCCTGCTGTGCTGTTTACTGGGCGAGAAGCACAAACCTAGAAAAAATATTGACTGTGCCAGTGTCATATTGCCGGCGACCGCTAATTCATGGCTGCCCTAAAAGGTCCAGAGTCACTAAAACATGGTTTTTATGCCAATTTTCGTTGGTTGTATTGTAGCGTGAATCTCATTTGTTTACTGTGATTGGTCACATTCATGTCACATTCTTTAATGACATTTAAAATGACAGCAAGTTAGTTATTTTCATATTGCAATGCAGCCACCATATTTGCACAACCGCCAACATAAAGCAAATAAAATATCAATTTTCTGTACCTTAGGTCTCTAGAAAGCGCGGCACCTGTCACGTGATCTATATCATGAACCGACGTTGTCTATATTTTTTTCTAGGTTTGTGGTGAGAAGTGACGCCGGTAGACGCCTGGCGGATAACTGATCTAGTGATAATCGATCAGTTATCGACCAGGGTTAAAAAGGATTAAATTACTAAAATGGCTATTAAAAAATAGGGGTTTGTGATAGAAGGGTGAAAATTAAGAGTTGTATGTATTTTTTAATGCCACATCATAAAAAAATTAAATAAAAAATGTTGTCCAAAAAATAAAAAAAAATGTTTGGGGTGGACCACCCCTATCACTTACGGGTATGAAATATAGATTACGACCGATTCTCAGACCTACCGAATATACATATAAAATTTCATAAAAATCGGTCAAGCCGTTTCCGAGGAGTATGGCGCCTAAAACTGTGACACGAGAATTTTATATATAAGATTGGGGATTTTATCGGTGTCCACAAGACTACAGCAGGTCGAATAATAAAAAGAATTTACAAATGATATTCTATTGTTTTCTTTATTCATCTTCAAATAATGCAGAAAAGTTCGTCCTGTACCCTCTCACCACATCTAACAATTTATACTTTTTCAAAAAACTCTGGTTTATTTTGCGTTTGAACACGTATAAACTAAAAAGAAAACAAGGTTACATTACCTCAAATCAACAATCCAGAGAACTATTTCTCTCTTATTTCTGTGATATAGAATTATTTTTTAAATATTCATTGCTGCCAACAAAGGTTAACCAACGACTTGCAAACAAGTTGTTAAAATAGGAATAAAGTACAAATCAATTCTTAATCATAATCAAATTACTTGATTAGTTTAACAACACTGTTAATGAATCGTCTCATTAATTTCCGAATGAAAGTACCAGGCCTTAATTTATTAATTATTGATCTGTTTAATAAAAATTTCTGTGATTTTTCTACGATAAGTTTCTAAAAAGAACCACATGTATTGTGTCCATGAATCAGTGATACAACAATCAATAATGCTTCAACTGAAATAGGAAACAGTATACGAAAGGTTTTTCCAGTCTAAATAACCTTTATCTAAACATACTCCACCCTGAAATTTGATTCCATTTCAAAACCACAAACTTCGTATTTTAGCAAAACATTATCTGCATATATACAATTGGTCCCTACTCAAATCATAATTTCGTTTTAGATGTTATATCCTTCCATAAAATCTCATTCAAAGCGTAACTGTAAAATTATCCACGCATCTGCTAAACAGTATAACAAAGCCAAACAATTATTCAGTAAATTATTTCAATTAAATCTTCTGTCAGCATCATGTTTCCTCGACCCCTATTTCGCCCTAACACAATAATCCCTCTATTAACATATTAATCGAGTCACCCGCGCAACTACTTAATAGGAAATATCACAGGTCAATTGTTTTCCACTCGAGCAGGGAAAATGTAGCGGGTCACCAGTGTTAAGTGGAAACTGATAAACTCTAGTTAACAGATTCAATACCTTAAGTTCATAATTTACAAGTGGTACAAATCGCAACCAGTAGATATGGATGGAGTTCAGTAGTCAGTAGGCGGTGGAATACAAAACAAGTACGTCAAAATGTGTTTAATAATGTTCGCATTATTTTCACGCAATGGTAGTTCAAATTTGAACAAAATGGATTACTCGAGTTAGAACTGGGTATTACTCGAATACATTGTATTCATAATAGTATCAATACAATATTTGAGTCAGTATAAGTAATATACTTATTTGACGGTATTCTTTACATTTATATATGTATTCAGGATTCTGTACTCGAACCTCTTGCATTACATTTACCTCAAAAAGATATCAAGTTTTTAATGTCACTCCCTTCCATAGTTATCTCACTTGAAGTTTTACAATCTTAAAACAAACAAGAAACAGTACGTATGTTACCAGTTCTTACACGACAAGTAAACAAATACGTTGAATAAAATAAAAAAACTGGATTTGTTTTATATACGCACTCCCATACTCAGTTACAGTACCTATGGAAACGTTATTTGGAATACCGGTTTCAAGACCTACAGAAATAATTAGTATTCAACAAAACTTCTTAAAATTTGTTTTCTCCAAATTGAATGGTTTTCATTAGAAAAATCTATTTTATTTCAGTGATAAAATCGACTAGTAAGAATCCGACTATAAAGGCGCAAGTTGACAACACCTGGTGACAACACAAGAATGGAATATGCAACCAAATACAAGTAAAACTCAAATTTGGAAGAATGTCAATCAATTATAAGAAGAATTTATTATTAAATTGATAAGAAAAGCATAAACGACATAATGGTATTATCTAATGGATTCATAAACAGAGGGAGAACAGTGACATTAAAATTGCATTAAAATACCTCAAGAAATATAAAATTAAGAACAGATAAGATAGCAACAGTTTTGCAAATTCGTATATCCAATGTTGCTATTATTGATAAAGTAATAATTCACTCTTGTAACTCGAAACCTACAGCGGCTCTGGAAATCTTGATCTTGCTTAAGGAGGAGGACTTACATAATGAAAGATATTGGATTTTTATAGGTTGCCTCATGCTCATGCATGATGTTCTGATAGCCTGGGACAAAATAGAATAAATTTAATAGACCATATTTTAATTAGAATTACGAAGCTGGACCATAAAAATGAAAACGCTCAAAACTACAGTATGCGCCAAAAGTATGGAATAAATTCAATAAAAACGAAACAATTATTTTTTGGGAAAAATCCTCGAACAGGTCGATTTTTAATTTAAAAAATACAAATTTTTGCGTAAAATGCGATTTTCAAATGTCATTTGTTTTCGAGTAATGACGTCATCGATTTTTTTTAAATGGCCATATCATATTTTTTTCCTTAATTCTGAAAGATCGTTTAATTCTCTATCAGACAGTACTAAAATTTTGCCCTCTTACATAGGAAAGTTTTCGAGTAAATGACGATTGAATGTTAGAAAACGTAAATCAATTAAAATAAAGCAGAAACGTTATCAAGTTTAGTTTTTCGAATTCCATAGTTCTTTTATGGATCACGTAGGTGAAAATCTTTGCAAAGTGTCATTGTCACACCGACTTTCTAATAAGTATTGTAAGCGACAGAAATTATTATTCAATTTAAAGTATTATGGCACATTTAACTGTTACTCAAAGAATTGAAATTTGAATTCTTATCGGATGCGGGAATATGACTAGAACTCAGCAGGAAGTTTGCGATTTATTTAATGAAAAATATCCAGATCGCCCTATCAGCCAATCAACAGTCAGGAAGGTAGAGTCTAAATTTAGAGAAACTAGCAATGTTGTAAATATTCCAAAACCTGGACGTCCAAGCATTAATGAAAATCAGAAACAGAACATTTTGATAAGTATGGTGGATAATCCTCATAATTGGTTGCATTAAACAATGACACTAGTCAGAGCACAGTGCTACGTATCTTGAGGAAAGAAAAATATCATCCCTACAAAATTCAACATGTGCAGGAACTCAATGAAGATGATCCCGATCGCCGCTTACACTTTTGCGAAATTCTAATGGATTTTTGTCAAGGAAATAGAAATTTACACCGGCAAATACTTTTTTCAGATGAGGCCACATTTTGTCTGAATGGTACAGTAAACCGTCAAACTTGCAGATATTGGAGTCGGGAAAATCCTCATTGGATGGCAGAGGCACATACCCAACACCCTCAGAAATTAAATGTGTGGGCTGGAATAGTTGACGACAGAATAGTAGGGCCTTTCTTCTTTGAAGGAACCCTTACAGGACAAAGATATTTAGAGTTTCTAGAAAATGACCTTGTTCCAGCCCTTGTAGTAATTTTTCCTAACGATAATGACCCTGACATTCCTGACGATACCATATGGTTTCAGCAATACGGTGCACCTCAGCACTATGCCCGCCCTGTACGAGATTTTTTCGACAACTGTTTTCCTGGGAGGTGGATCGGCAGACGCTGACCGATAGAATGGCCTGCAAGATCGCCAGATTTTACACCTCTTGACTATTTTTTATGGGGATACTTGAAGTCAAAAGTGTACATTAATAAACCACGTAATTTAGAAGAACTTCAAAATCGCATTCGGGACGAAATACGCAGAGTTACCCCAGAAATGATTCATAATGTGCAAGAAGACTTGCGCATTGTCAAGAAGTTGGTGGATGGCAATTCGAACATTAAATTTAAGTATAAAATTTAATCAATTGTATTTTATTTTACATACCTCAGAATTGTTACTTTTTTATGGATAAAATTTACGTTTTCTAACATTCAATCGTCATTTACTCGAAAACTTTCCTATGTAAGAGGGCAAAATTAAACGATCTTTCAGAATCAAGGAAAAAAATATGGTTTTGCCATTAAAAAAAAATCGATGACGTCATTACTCGAAAACAAATGACATTTGAAAATCGCATTTTACGCTAAAATATGTATTTTTTAAATTAAAACTGGACTTGTTCGAAGATTTTTCCCAAAAAATAATTGTTTTGTTTTTAATGAATTTATTCCATACTTTTGGCGCATACTGTATTACCTGGTAAATAGACCGAACAGGGCATTGTAGCTTTAGTAAAGTGAGAAACTTTTGTTGCACGCATTTTATTTAATACATATATCTATATATCAGTTATTTAAGCGTATGTGATATTACAGAATACAAGAGAAAAGAATATGTGAATCAATAAGAGCAGAAGAAGCAACAACTGACAGCTGCGTCCACATTCGAAAGTCATTCAAATTAGCTGGAGAGGCTTCATTGATTTCTTATCTTGATCGAAAATATGATCAAAAAGCAAGACAATTAGCATAAGAGGTACTGAAATAATGTGTCAAGTCTTCAACGTGGGAAGACTATTATCAAATATCTATAAAGGAAAAGGACATGCTGTAATTAGGCATCCTTCAAATCATGTACGAATGTGAAACATTAGACCATAGAAGTCAGGTTCTCTATGGAAAGAAATATACAGAAAAATATACGGAGAGGCCAAATGAAAACGAAACAGAGCCATGTTCAAGAACAGCGTCAAAATTGTAGAAAAACGCTCAGGCCCTTCGATTTTAGATTAAAGGGGACATTCTTTGCTGGTATTTTTGACTCAGCCACTTTCACCCCCAAGCAAGGGTAAACAGCACCCCAAAATATTTAAATGGCATTGGGGTTGGGTAATATTTATTTTGAAAGCTCTTACAATTCTCTTTACAACAGACTTTAAATTTCATAATTACATCAGTCACGTTAATAGTATATTACATACCGATGAGGGAAGTGTTTCATTACTGTCGAGAGATTAGTTAGTTAATCGAGACGCGAAACGTCGAGATTAACTATAATCTCGAGATATTAACGAAAACTTCCCTCCGAGGTATGTATACTATTTTATTTACAACCACATCGTTACTTGAAAATTCTATTTCATATTTTTAAATGCAGTAAAAATGCCAAAATATGCGTCATTTTATTGTTTTGACACCATTCAAAACTGTGCAGGTTGCGTTGAACCACAGTATACTAAGCAATCAGTAGGGAAACTCAGCTTTCCCGCGTCTTCCAAAAATCCGCCATCTTATTCGCGACTGACAGTTATTACTATAATTTCTGTGTGTCAGTTAGGTTTTTTTTTTAATTTTTGACACTATTACATGGTTATCCACTCGTTATCGTTATTGTACTTATATTCCTGCTTTGTATGTCGTGTTGAGTGTTTAGTTATTTGTGTTTTTATATTAGTGATTATTTATTAGTGGAACTATACCCAGTAAATAATAAATAAACTATGGGAGGAAATAAATGTGTTGTAAAAAACTAACGCATAACGCAGCTCTGGGCGTAAATGGCCTGTAAACAGTTTTATAACATGGGAGATCAAGTTAGACGTGATAGGTTAATTGAGAAAATCCTAAAGAAGAATTAAAACATGAAAGGAGGCAAAGGATTTAACTCCAAATAGGAAAGATACTCCTTTGGTACATGGATGAAAGAAACCACTCCATACACCTAATAGAGCAACGGGGGTTTTTGATTATGTTACCTATATATATATTTTGTAAACCTCAAAATAAATTGTACCTAATATTCACGTTTTAATTTCATTTCGTACTTTTCTAAAAAAAAAATGAGTAAAAATATAAAAATTACACTGGGCTTAAATTTGATAATCTGCTAACAAAATAAGGTAAACGTATACATCTTGACATAAAGGCAAAAGTACTACAAAATATACAATAAAACTACACTACTAGTCGACCTAGTTTCCATGTTTTCGCAATTTTTTTAAATAAATTTAAATTCATACCGGTTTTATAATCAAATTCAAATTATATCTGCTTGAAACCTAAATTAAGACAAAATGTGACCAGACCCCAATTTACATGAAACTACACTGAATTACAACAGTTAATTAAGAATTAATGCAAAAGTATTAAAACTACGAACAACTTTGGTTATGTTTACGCCAAACTATTAGCTATTTTTTCGTATGTTCTCTGGGATCCGCCATATTCTTGGCGACTTTTTCTAGAGTGGGGGTATTTAAAAACTGCCAGACGTATTTCATTCATAAATTGTCTAAGATTCCGTACTGATTGCTTAGTATACTGTGCGTTGAACAAACATGTACAAGTGGCAGGGCCATGCCTAGCAACGACTCATGACGGATACAAACAATTTTGAATTATCGTTCGATCCTTCAAATCTGCGGCTGAAAAAATGTTGTTAGATAGCGAGAGTGAAGATTATTTGCCAGACGGAACTCCACCAGAACTAAAACAAGCTGCTGAAAAAGCAGAACAAAGTTTACTTCCTGAAAAAAGCACGGAGCGTTACGAAAAAGCTTTCAAGGTTTACGAAAATTGGTGTTTAGAAAAAAATACGAAGAATATTGCTTCAGAAACAGTCTTGATGGCATATTTTAGTGACATGGCAAAGCAAAAAAAAACCCTCTACTCTTTGGGCTATCCACAGCATGTTACGGGCCATGCTAGATTTACGAGAGAAGATTGATATATCTAAATATAACCAGCTCCTTGCTTTTTTGAAAGGCCAGAATATAGGCTTTAGGCCCAAGAAATCTACTACCTTTACCAGACAAAATATAGAGGATTTTCTAAGCAAAGCACCCCAAGAATTCCCTCCTATCAAGGTGAAATTTTCTTTTTAATTTTTTCTATTTGGTTTTAATTATTTTAGGTTGCGCTTATAATAGGTGTATTTGGAGCATGCCGCACTGATGAATTATTAAAAATGAAAACTACGCATATTGATATATTAGAAAAGAAAATTTCTATTGAAATTCCGGATACAAAAACTTATAAAAGTAGATCATTCATGATCACTGAAATAAACTGGATAAAAATTGTGAAAGAATTTATCCAGGTACGGAAAGATATAAAAAATGAGAGATTTTTTGTTCAATATCGATCGGGAAGAGCTCGAAATCAGCCTTTTGGATATAATTCTCTCTAAATTTCCTTATAAAATAGCCTGCTTTTTAAAACTTCCTAAGGCAGAAACGTACACAGGTCATGCTTTTAGAAGAACGGCAGCTACGTTGCTGGTTAATAGCGGAGCAGATAATCTTCTGTTGAAGCGCTTAGGGGGCTGGCGGTCTAGTACAGTTGCAGAAAGTTATGTGGATGAATCTGTAGCTAACCAAACTAAAACTGCAAATGTGATATCCTCAACAACTTTGCCATCGTCCTCCTGTACCAGTTCAAACGCTCTACCTCCTGCTGTTAACTTCACGGGATCTGACAGTGGACATGAAATAACATTTTCTAGTAATGAAATTTCAAATCATCAGGGAGGTTTCTTAAATATTTCGGTTAAATCCTATAATAAGTCAAATATTACCATTAATTTTAATAAATAATATATGATAAATTATTTAAATGTTAATTAATTGCCCTGTTGTTTCTATATAAGAATTTGTTCAATAAATATATTACTTAAATAAATATTTTGCTTTATTGAACGAGTGAGGGAAATGAGTGAGGGAAATGGGTGAGGGAAATGGAAGAGGGAAGTAGACGTAGGTAATGTGACACTTTCAAACCTTCAATGACATTAGTAATGTCAAAATTACAGGTATGGTTGTAAATAAACGTATATTAAATGTTTACATGCTTATTATTGATGTATGGCTAAGAAAGGGCGCAAGTATTGAATATAGTTTATTTCCTCTAAGCAACCACCAAAGAAATTACTGTTATTAAATATAATCTCGATTCTTAATTATGTGTTATATATGTATAACGTGAAATGGAGCAGAGAATGTAAACACATTAAATCACATCTATACCGCTGAAATACATTCACTAATACTCCTATATCGTATTTTCCTTTACGATACGTTGTTACAACACATTATTAAAATGAATGTGCATTTTAATATGTGTACGAATAATATTAGTGGGGTTCGGTTATACGTATCTAAAGCAAATCACGCACACAAAAGGTGAAGGACGACTTTCATTTTTGTTTTATTAGTGTTTCTAACTTTTTATGTCTGTTTTGATTAATATCAACAACAATTTTAGGTTGATACTACTAAACAACTAAAGTTTATTATAACATTTGACTCACAGAATAACCGGATAATAGTTTAACAATTTTGATTAAAATGAAATTTAATATTTTTATTATGTTAAAAGTACAGTAATTTAATTATCACTGTTATTATAATTATGATTAAGAACGTCGTTTTTATACGCAACGAATGCTATTTTTAGAGACACCCTAAAAAAATCTAAGCAAAACAAGTTTTCTCCAGAGTAATTGATAGTAACGAATTTAGTAACTTTCATTGAGAAGGTTTGGGCTGCCTTTGAAGAAGGATCTCAAGTGAATGTTGTGTACACAAATCACAGACATTGCTGAAGCATTCGACAAAATATTTATTAAGAATAATATAAAGCATTTTTGGTCATTCATTTCTAATAAATCTAGTAATAAACGTTTTCCAAGTGTTATCAATTATAACGGTCAAGAGTTTTCTAATGATAAGGGTATCTGTGATGCCTATTGTCAATACTTTTCTTCAGTATTTGAACCAAATGACACCTCTTCTAACGTAAGTAATATATCTACCTTAACTGGCAGTCAAAATTTTAGTGTAAATATTAAACATATGTTTGTTGAAGAAATCGAGCAGGAATTTGACCGACTTGACATTAATAAAAGCGCTGGTCCGGATGACATTCCTCCTATATGTGTAAAATCTTGTAAACAGTCTCTAATTTTGCCGTTGTTCATTATATTCAACAAATCCTTAACTTCTGGTTGTTTTCCTAACTTTTGGAAAAGAGCAGTAGTAATTCCAGTTTTTAAAAGTGGTTCTAAGGATGAAGTCAGCAACTATCGTCCCATTTCTTTACTTTGTGTATTTGGTAAAATTTTTGAATCAATAGTTACTAAGGAACTCTTTTTTAAAATTAAGCATTTAATAAATGATAATCAACATAGCTTTTTTCGGGGCAGATCTATTATTACTAATTTAATTCCTTTTTTACAAACGACTTTTGAAGCTATGGACAATAAAATGCAGGTGGACGCTGTGTATACCGACTTTTCAAAAGCGTTTGACAAAGTACATCATCCGACATTATTAATTAAACTTGAAAATTTCGGTATTCATGGGAAACTGCTTCGTTGGCTGAAGTCTTATATCACTAACAGAAGCTAATGTGTCAGCTTGAACAATTATTTATTTTTCTGAGTACCATAGTATTACCTCTGGAACACCACAAGGTTCTCACATGGGACCTCTTCCTTTTTATCTTTTTATAAATGACATTAGTTGCTGCTTCAATTATTCAAATTATAATTTATTTGCCGATGACCTTAAATTGTCAATGTCTGTTCAATCTGTGGATGACTGCATTAAACTTGAGGAAGATCTGTCCAGATTAAATGATTATTGCAAATCTCATAAACTTTTCCTTAATATTAATAAATGCCATAGTATAACATTTTCCAGAAAAGAACTTAATATTACTTACAATTATACCATTGGCGGTCGTACTTTGAGAGTCGTTAGTGAAGTTAAGGACTTAGGTATAATTTTAGATAGCGAATTATCTTTTGAGACACATATTGACTCGATAGCACAAAAAGCTATGAGAACTCTAGGTTTTATATTACGCAATACAAAGCATTTCACTAACCCTTCTTCTATTATTATTTTGTATAATGCATTAGTTAGAAGTAAATTGGAATATGGTAGTCTTTTATTAGAAAAAGTTTAGAAAAGATTTATTGATGTGCTGAATTATAGATTTAACAGAAATTTATATTATGAACCATATGATGTCAGATTGTCGCACTACCGTTTAAAAAAATAGCCTCTAGAAGAATAATTTCTTCCGTTATATTTTTGTACAAATTACTTACCAATATTGTTGATTCTCCTTATATTGTCAGCCAGATTTCTTTTAATCGCCATTCATATATTTCTAGATATGTTAATCTTTTTTATATTTCATCGTGTCGGACTAATTATGCAAGTAATTCTCCAATACGTATGTTACAGAAGAATTATAATGATTACTTTATTCATCTAGATCTTTTTAATTCATCATTATCAAGTTTAAAATTATATGTTAATTCTTTACTACATTAGTGTTAATTGTACTCACTGTTTCTTTAGGTTTAATTAAGTTACTTACCACGAATTTGTATTTTTTTCTGTTTTGTGTAATCCTGTTATTCGGCATTGAATTGCCTGTTGGATTACCTATGTCGAAATAAATAAATAAATAAATAAATAAATAAAATGAACAACGATATTTTATTATCAAAGCTATTTTTCTATGGTATGAGAGATGATCTTTTAAGTTTCTTTACTTCCTACATACAAGGTAGACATCACTATGTCACACATAGGGGTGTGGTATTGAATTCATTTTTGACAAGGTCTGATGTGCCTCAGGGTACTAATTTGTGTCACCTACTGTTTATTATTTGTATCAATGATTTACCTGAGTATGTTCTGTCAGATAATCAATTGTATGCAGATGACTTTAAACTTTTCAGAAAAGTTAGTAGTTCATATGATTATTTGAAAACACAAGATGGTTTAGAGAGTATTTTATAAAATTGGTACATCATAAATATATTGCATTTTAATTTAAATAAATATAGTATATAGACATATAGTAAATATAAATAGTACATTACATATGCATGATCCATCTTAGTAGAATGTAAAGAAGTTATAGATTTAGGGATATTATTTCGAGCCAGATTTGAATTTTGAATACCATATTAAAACTACATATTCAGAGGCTTACAAATCATTTGGTTTTGTTAAAATAATGACTTGCGACTTTAAAAATATTGATTTCATTATGGTGGTATTTCATTCATTAGTTCGTAGAAAACTTGAATTTGGTTTAAGAGTTTGAAATCCTGGCATAAAGAAATGATGAAACAAGCTTATTAAATATTTAGAGAAGTGTAACACAAATCCAGAGTTGCCTTATGATTTATGTCACATAGAATTTAATATTATCAAGGTAGAACATAGGTACTGCCCTCAGTTGGTATAAAATAATAAATTGGACAGTGCTTACCTTTTATCCCGACTGGATCACTATGTTCCTAACTACCATTATATACTTTATTCAACACATATCAACTAATTTCGAATGGAATGTTTAATGTAAGTGAAAAAAGTTTAAATATTGCAATTGTAAATTAACATGTTAGTATTAATTAGTTCAAGCTTTTAGAATCTCCACCATGTTCTAATAATTATATTTAATTTTATGATGAAGTTGAATTCCATGAGTTGTTCAAATATATATATATATATATATATATATATATATATATATATATATATATATATATATATATATATATATATATATGTATCTATTTAATTACACACATTTAATTAGGTCAGGACCTGTTTGTTTGTTACAATAAATAAGTAAACAAACAATAAATTAACAAATAAATAAATAAGCATTTTTCACTTATCAGGTTTCATCAGATAGTGCCCTGAATTCTACACGCCAGCTCCACATTGAGAAAATTGTATCAGGCATTATAAACATTGTAAGACACCGCAGGATTTTTTTTTCGTAATTTAAATATTTTTATATACAGTGTAAAGTACACAGTAAAAGTATACATTTCACGATCTTTCAGTGAGAAGCTATCTCTAACGCATCTTTCCACAAAAGTTAAAGAAAATGGATTTCAGTGTTATGGTTTCGCTTTACGCTAATAAGAACCGCCACCTCCTGGGTGGATCCCTGTCTTATTAGTACGATTATTCGTCCATAAAACGACAGCCATAATGATCAAACTATGCATTTTTAAAAATTTTAATTTATCTCTTCCACATATTTCAGAAATTATGCGTTATGTGGAAGAAACATTAAATATTAAATTACTATTTTTCTTTAACTAATGTGAAAGTTGTCTTTCATCTACTAAAAATCTTAGATAAAGTAGTACTTTAACAGCAACCATAGATAAAGATCTTCATTTTTTAAGCAGGTCGCATTTGTGTCCAGGAACGAGTTACGTTGGTAGATCCTAACCACCATTCAGTCCAGGAATGAGGAAAACTTGGAAAACCTCAGTAATTAGGAGGGTAGTAAAATGTCGACCGGTATGAATTTCTGACATTGACCCAAGAAGAACATTCTTCCACCCTACCATACCCGCAGAGAGGGTACCAGTCCTCTCCACGAATGTAACTGATCTACGATTTACCGGCTGCGGGGCTCGAACCTACATCGGTCTAGCCACATTCAAGTACTAACACCTTAAAACGTGTGACCACTGACCGACCATTAAATTTACTGAGCGATTTAAATCATTACCTACTATTTGTGAATACAAATATTAATATTGCAATTATCATTGCCAGGAATACGCAAAGTTGACTTTCCAAGCTGTTAAGGTATGCATTCTAATACAGCAATCTTGTTGTCCACTGATCCCTCAATGTATGCCTCTGCTACGAAAGAAGACTGCTAACGCCTAACCACTCTGTCCGTATGTGATGCAATGTCCAGTATACATTTCTGGAATTGGCAGCTTTAAAAACTCAGCTATAGTCTCTGGTATTTTATAAATGCTTGCATGCATTTCTCCTGTCAATAGTTCTGTCTGAATTTATTATGGGGCACGATCTGAGGGCCATATGTTATCGTATAATCTTCAATATGGTGTATTCAGATTATTTTATTTGTAATACAGAACGACCTGCCTTACTTGGTTTTGGTGTCGAGAAGAGAAACAATTAATACAGATTGTCGATAGTCACTGTTTTTAGTTTCTAATCTGTGCAACTCAGCCAAACGGCACCTCCACGTAAACCCTTTGTAGCTAGAACTGGTAAACCAAACGAGTAATATACACATTTATTTTATAGGTTATTCTGAGTTTTACCTTGACAAGGAAGTATCATCTGCAGCAGTTTGTAGTTTAATCCCATATTTTAAGTTAAAAATTTTGGACTTTTTTGGTTTTTAATCGCTAGCTGATTTATTTTAGGAAAGCTATAAGCTTGCTATAATTACAAGCAAAAGTTCAGTTAATACTACATCATTTTAAGCGTGTCTTTAGTTCATCTTCATTATAAAATATCGATATTATCATTCACCAGTGTGGTAGATCGTATCTTTTTTTTATTTTAATGATGATAACTTGGACATGACCTGTGACGCCTCAGCACGAATAGTGGATGGTAATAATTTCTCTTTTATCTCGTAAGAAACAAATGTTGACACCAAAATAACCGCACAATGACAACCCAAAGGAATTACTTTGTTTAATAATCAAATTCCATAGAAACCAATACTAACTACGCAAAAATTTCTCTAATTTAAAATCCCTTCAAATAATTTTTAACTTCATACTAAACGCATCCATATTTGTGCTATAGGAAAAAAAACATTGTGTTACATACGACGATAAAAGTCCATTATCGCTCCTTTTTCTTGAATAAAAAAATAACTATAAATTGTCTTTTGGAATATTATTTGAACTTCCCCTTATTTCTCACCAAACCTGAAAGCACAAACCACACTTCATTTTTTTTAAAGTAAAGCAAATTCAACCATATCAAGTGTATCATAGGAAGGAAATATTGACACTAGTTACGGAATTTCCTGAGTATTACAATTTCTTTGCAATACATGTGGGTCAACTAATAAAACGACTTGAAATATGCATTGGCTCACTTCACCGAAAGGAAACTGTTGTTGAGCCACTGCAAAAAGAAGCATATCTAAGACATAAATGTGGATCGAATTGTGAAAGTAACTCTGAATTCTGGTCGACTATTATATGGCGAATTTAATATACCGCATATTTTAATGCCCAATTAAATTTGAAACCACTTCAAAATGCACGTATGCAGCAACAAGAGATTAGTTTCAATTTCGTGAAGGCTGCTGGACCATGCAGATAGTTATTCGTCTTGCCATTTCCTTTTTTGGCGCTTAAATAACTTTATGTAAGGAATATCATATTTCATTAATTTTTTCTTTCAGTATAAGATAGTTTTACTACAATGAAAGTGAAATTAATTTCGTTTTATTTGCAATTAAGGTGAAATTTATTAAAAAATAACAATACTTAATAAATTTCCTGTTATTAAGTCATACAGAGTGTACTCGTGTTTTTTTTGGGAAACTCTGGAAAAATAATAGGAGTTCTTTCTAACATTTTTCTCTATCACACTTCGTTACAGGACGTTCACCCGGTATACTATTCTTAAGCTTCTACTATTATCAATTACATTTTTATTGTAATATAATGTACAGTGCTTTCGAAAACGAATAAATTCATTATTTGTGAAATTGAGAAGTTTTCGAAAAAATCCCCTGGAACTTCGATTTTGCTTTTAAAAAAGGCACTTTTTGGCATACGACCCACATTTGTGACGTCATCATTGTTCGAGATATGACGTCATCGATAATTTTTTTTAAATAGCAACCCCCCAATTTTGACCATGCCATTTGAAAGAACGTGTCATTCTACATACATACATCATGAAAAATTATGGTGTTACCTAACAAAAATTTCAAGAAAATAATGTTTGAAGATTTTAAAATTTAATTTTGTTTTGTTTTCATAATATATCTCTATATAATCCTACTGGTTTATTTCAACGAAGTTTTCGTGTGTAGATTAAGCTTACATGTCAAACAATTTTTAACTGGCGGTGAAGTTAAAAACTTTTAAGGTTCGAGGATAAAATCAAATATTTGTGTTCCTATATTGCTCAGTTTTTAATTAACTATTAATATGTACAAAACTTTATAACATAAGAAAATATTGTTTTAATCGTTGCAAATAACTAAATTTTTAGAGCTTTGAAAATGAAAATTAATACAGAGTTGGTTAAGGTAAAGTAGTGGTGTTATATATTCTATATTTTTATGCAATTTAAAAGTTTATTAAAATGAATGTAATGTACAATCATTTGCAATAATAGTGACACTCTTTAAAATTAATTTTGAAATTTTTGTTAACTGTTGACGTAATAAGATCTATTTTCAACTTTTAACATTAGTCTTTAGTTATTTTTTCACTCCAATACAGATTTAATGAAATTTCTACTCAGAGCTTCAAAAACTGTTTTGAAGGAGTGTCATTATTATTGCAAAAGCATGTACATAGATACTCCGTACAAGTGGATACAATTATAAATGCGAAGAAGAATTTAATGACATGATTTTTTCACAAATTTATTTTGTTTTAATTTCGTATGAGCGAAAGCTTAAAAATGAACAATAAGATAGGTTTTTATTATCTAAGATAATAGCTTTGTTCGAATAACACCAGAATCAGGTTCCCAATTGTCAGGTGTATGCGCATTCTAACTAAAACAATGCATTTTCTACTTTATGCGGGCATTAAATATACATTGCGCGTGTGTCTGACGCTTCCAACTGTTCTACGAACAGGGCTAATAAATCTCTCAGAAAATAATCCTCGACTCTTTATTACTGGATCATAAAATTTATGAACCATATATTCTAGGTATACCGAACTATTCCACAATTCATAAAATGAAAATGCCTGCCAAATATCAATGTAATTATAAATTCTTTCAATTCGATGGATATTATGCACAATATGTTATTTTTAAGAATATATGCAAATATTAAAAAAAATGCATTTAACATGCAAAATATGCACTTCGCATATTTGGGTTATCCTAGAGAAGATGAAAGAAAATTACGACATTTCTAGTATTATCTATCTTGTTAATGTATTCTTACATCCAATACTGATACCAAAACACAATATCAGTACTGTCTACAACAGCTCAACAAGAAAGGGAAGATTTCCCAAGATCAGTTTCAAGAGTAGAATACTCCAAAGTACTGGTGCATACAGAACTTCTGTGGCACAAGGCTATAGAAACACAAATGACATCTAAGGAATAACAATAGTAAGAATATATAAGCTGTAAACAGTTGTAAATCATAGGATGAATGCAAAGCATTCGATTTATCTGGACAATGGACTGGTCAGTCAGTGGTCGCGCGGTTTAAGGCGTCAGTACTTGAATCGATGTGACTAAATCGGTGTGGATTTGAGCCAGCAGCCAGTATATCAGTTATATTCCTGGAGAGGATTGGCACCCTCTCTGCAGGTATGATAGGGTGTAAGAATGTTAGGTTGGGTCAATGTGAGAAATTGATACCGGCCGACATTTGACTACCCCCTGAGGTTTTCTAGGTCTCCCTCATTCCTGCACCGAATGACGGTTAGGGCCTACCAACATAAGTCGTTCCTGGGCGTAAATGCAGCCTGCTTAATAACAATATGCCGCCCCCTCTCCCGCACAGGTCTTCGACGTCTGGGCTAATCCCCATATAAAATATATAATTCAAGTTGGAAATTTCTGTTGCAACGAGAGATGTTTCAGTTTTGCTTTGCTTGCTCTTTTGGTTTAGAACTGACATTAGTGTACCCACCACCAGTGTTAAATGAGTTTCTTCATTCAACGTCCCCAGTCGCAATTTTTACTAGAAAAGGTCGTTATTGCAATTTTGAAGGCAATAATTGCATCTACTTTACTGAAACCGGGTCTAACTGTAACTGATGGATGTTACGAATAATATGATATTTAGAATTACGATTCGTATTCGAAGCTTGCAATGGTTTTCTTTTACTAAAGTTTTAATAGATTCTTGTTTTTACTGCTCCGCGCATTTAATGTAGTCATACACATGAATTTCCATATTGCATAAATAATAATAGTAATAATAATAAATTATTTTATTTACAGAGGTCTGCAGACGGGTATGGAATAATAACATTATAACACATACACATTTTGCAAAATAGAGCTCAGGCTAAACTTGCTCTTCCACTGAATGAATAAAAAAGTTGCTCATTATTATAGTGCCAAAAAGTGATATTCATTATTCTTTAGCAAATGAATGAAAACTTTATTTTGAAACACTTAGCTATAGAAGAATTTTACCTTAAAGTATATTTTTCCTGCAAAAAGCAGAAAATATTGGATTTTATCTTTGTTCACATTCATATAGAAACACGTCTATCGGTATTGGCCGGTGGCCGAGCGGTTTAAACCGGTCAGTAGGTGACCACTCTGCCGGCAGGTAGACCGTAGACCAGCTAGATTTACGGAGAGGAATGGCACCCTCTCTGAGGCTATGGTAGGGTTAATGCGATAGATTGATACTAGTTGACATTTGACCATCTCCCTAATTAATGAGGTTTTCCAGATTTTCCTTTTTCCTGCACTGAACGCAAATACGGCCTGCATAATAATAATATACCGCCCACTCTCCCGTATAAGTCTCCAACTTCTGGGCTAATCCTCGTGATTAAAATGAAGGGTAGATATATTATTATTATTATTATCTATCTTGAAATATCTCAAAATCATTATTGTTTTTAAATTACTTGAATAACATGACTTTTACTTGAAAACGCATTATTATTTAATTCCATGCAATTATTAAGATTATTAAGGAGAAAATTTTATATTAGTGACTATGGCGATGCAGTAGTATTACTTATTTTATAATTCTGTAGGTTAGATATTAATAAAAAATTATAAACATCTACTTTCTCAATGCACGAACTTCGATATTATTCAATTTAGAATTTTTTATGAATAGATACGTGCACAAGTATTTCTTTATGATTGATTATCAGAACATTTCTGAGAATTCTCGTTAATTATGTTTAATAGGCATCTTTAGTTAGAACATGAATTCACAAACAATATCTTATATAAGATATATTTTATTCCTTTTTTTTATTGTTTTATTTCATTGCTATTAATTTTCTATTAAAATAGTATATAAAAATCAATCGAGAGGATAATGTTCCGAGATATCAGAATAATTCATATAATGGAATTTGTAATTACAAAATAGTATGAAACAATTCAAAGGAACATTGCAAAAAATTATCTGTGCTCGGCATTCGGCATGGTTTATTAGTTTTACTGTATATTATGGTTATTGTCTAGGCAAAACAACAAAGCAATATAAATACATCTCATTTGTTCCACTCCAATATTATGTCTTATTAATTATAGAAAATACAGGGTGATTCAGAAAGAGCAATTCAAAAATGATTTAATAATTTCTGGGAACTGGTTCCCTCTAAAACCTGACAAAGCAAGTGTGCAATTGGCGATCAGACTAAAAATTGAAAGAAATTCTCAAGGAATTAAATAAATAACATTTGATAACACCAATTTTATACGGCAAATTCAACTGTTTTTGCTGCTATTGTTATTAATTATTAATAGAAATAATTTGACGTTCTAATTAATAAAATAGTTTGACAACAAAATTTTGGCTTTTAATCAGTTTGTACAAACTAGCACAATAGTCGAGGCAATGAAGCATTATGATAGGAAATCTTTTAGGATATCGGAATGCGGTTTTTCGCATTCGCTTGCAAAAATTATTTATATTATTCGTACCTACTTTGTACCTATTACAAACCGGAAGTTGCATTGCTGCAGCCAAAAATGCATGCAAAAAATGCATCTTTTGAGAGGCCTTTAGGCAAATTTAATAACTTCGTAAATAACAGTCAGAATTGGCTCAAGTCGGGTACCCGGGGGTTTTCGACGTAGCACGATTATGATGTTCAAATTGACCACCCCGAATACCTGGAGCTCAGGAACGCCGACGAACATCATCTCCGGGGACTATCCCGAACTTTATGCGAGAGAGGAGAGAAACTGGGCACCCGGGGTTTTTTTGGGTCGCTGAATTCGAATATACCATCGGTGAACACCCCACGGACGCCTGGTGGGCCCCAACCTGGACGCGGACGTCATCTTCGAGAATTTTTCTGGAAATATCGACAATAACTAACCGAAAATCGTTATGGAGGCCTTTTGTGTGCGCTGAATCCGAATTTTATATTGAAAACGACCACCCGAACACCTGGTGCGTCCTAACCTGACCCTGAACGTCATCCTTGAGGGTTTTCCAGACATAATTGAAAAAAACCACCCGAAAATTGTTACGGGGGTTTTTTGGCTCGCTGAAATCAAATATGGCACCGGCCAACACCCCACGGACACCTGGTGCACCCTAACCTGGCTCTGAACGTCATCCCCGAAGGGTTTCCAGACACAATTGAAAAAGACCAACCAAAAATCGTTATTGGGTTTTTTTTTGAGTCGTTGAATTCAAATATAGCACCGACGCACACCCCCACAGACACCTGGTGCATCCTACCCTGTGGATGACGTTCAGGGCCAGAATAGGGCGCACCAGGTGTTCCGCGTCCAGGTTGGGGCCCACCAGGTGTCCGTGGGGTGTTCACCGATGGTATATTCGAATTCAGCGACCCAAAAAACCACCGGGTGCCCAGTTTCCCTCCTCTTTCGCATAAAGTTCGGGATAGTCCCCGGAGATGACATTCGTCGGTGTTCCTGAGCTCCAGGTGTTCGGGGAGTCAATTTGAACATCATAATCGTGATCAGCAACCTCGAAAACCCCCGGGTACCCGACTTTTGCCAATTCTGACTCTTATTTACGAAGTTACTAAATTTGCCAAAAGGCCTCTCAAAAGATGCATTTTTTGCATACATTTTTGACTACAGCAATGCAACTTACGGTTTGTAATAGGTACAAAGTAGGTATGAATGATATAAATAATGTTTGTAACCGAATGCAAAAAACCGCATTCCGATACGTCCTATCCTAAAAGATTTCCTATCTTTGGCCTTTTTAGTGCTTTACTGCCTCGACTACAAATGTTTCTGCTTTTTATCCGATTTGAACTCGTAAGTTATTAGCAGCAGCTATGATACGTTTGCATAAATCATCAATAGTGTCCACTTCTGTGCGATACATTTCATTTTTTAAATAATCCCAGAAAAATTCCAAATGATTTAAAGTTATTAGATCGTGGCAGCCATGGTACCGGTCTTCCTCGTCCAATCCCTTGGTTATTAATGCTTGGATACGCTGTACATGGTACGAATATAAGTGAGCCTTGTGTATAGCCACACAGCTGCAATACGTCGTGGACGCCCTGAACCTTCATCTCTTCCAAGATTCAGTCTCAATTGTGACGCTCGCATTGCACTAAACTTGCACTAATTGCCCACCGAGGTAAAAGTAAGGCACAACCGGAAAATCGTTATGCTGAAGCATTTTCACATCACAATAAATTACAACGATATCCATCAACTCCGAGTCACTATACCATTTTTGACACTTGAAAATGTAAATGCTCGCATAACAAAAACCTTAATACCTTCTTTAGGTAATGGGACTTTAATATAATAATAATAAATCGCTTGGCTAGAGATTACAATAGTCCAGCGATGTAAAGGTTGAAAATACCACATCTTCAATAACAGTCCCACAAAATAAAAAAGTTCATACACAAGAGAGTGACATATGTATTCCCATATATTTTTCGACGCTGAATCCGATCCCGAGCTCAGAATTGGGCCTACACGTCTGGAATTGGCCCCAGGGGCCGAAAATTGCCTGAAATGCGGTTCCCGGGATAAGGCGAAGTCGACGATGAATTTTGGAGCTAAAGCCGGATTTGTGCTCGAAAAGTTTATGGCCAACTGAAATTCCGGGTTTGGGTCCGAGAAAATGACCGCTTGGGGCGGGAAAATCCTGTTTTGGACGTCCCGGTCGCGACTGTGGTATTTTCGTGTGTTTTTCAATTCTGGACCTGAGACTGGGTGTGAAAAGTTTTTGGTCAGCTGAAATTCCCAGTTTGGGTGCGGGAAAATGGCCCATTGGGGCCGGAAAATCACATTTTCAAATATTAACATTCAAAAATTTTAAACAAAGGTTTGTGTAGACAACAAAACTTAATAATCCTAGTAGTATTAGTAGTAACTAAAATTATTTTGCAAGGTGAATTTTAATGAAGTTATGAAATAATGAAGAAGTGAAGTTTAAAAGCAACATTTTTTACGCAAAATAAACTTTGAAACATATATTTTTTTTTCTGTAAGAGTACATGTACATTCGTACAGAATATTTCACTGACAATGCAACACAAATTAATGGGAAATTTCTATAACCAAAATAGCATAATTGAAATAAAATATCTTACTCAATCGTTATTTCTTTTACATCTATAGCATGGTAGAGTTCACAAATAAAACCATTTTGGCATTGCTACAGGTTTTCCTAGCAAGCTGAAAATTTCATTGATTATATTTTCGAAGCAAGAATTTCCGAATTTCAAAAATCATATTTATTTTGCATTCATTGATAGATGCTCAGCTAGTTATAATTGAGGGTGGAGCAAATATAACACAAAATCTTGCCAAAAGTCCACAAAAAGAGTATTAAGAACTAATTGAATATTATGATAATTTGAATTGGAATCCTTTGATTTTTAAATTTGTTCTTAAATTTATTTGATTTTTATTTTAATTTACAGTGAAACAAAGAATAGCTTTTACCTCGAAAACTATTTTGCTGTTTAACTTTCAACTAATATACAATTTTAGCTAAAGTAAGTAAGCTTTTGCACTATGCAAATTGAGGAAACAGTAACATTTGACCCTAGATTGGGATTGTTAATGAAATTTTCTGTATACGTGTTTTATTAATAATTTTTGTATAATAGGTCCATGAAATATCATTTATAAGTATATAATCTATATTTCAAATTGGCTGGCAGTTAAATTAAAGTGAAAATGAGTTATATTTATTATAGATGTTATAAAAAAATAAACATCTATCTGAAATCTTATGTCGTTAATTTAAATTAAGGAACAAATAGTTTTCAATTCGCAAGAGCTCAAATTAAATCTCATTAATCAATACTATTAATAGCTTTCAAACTAATCAACTTGTCTCACTGAAATTAAATAGTTTTATGTTAGCACTAGCTAACCTGTTCTAATCATATTTTTGGAAAAATTTAGACATCAGTTACATTATCTTTCTGATACACACATTTGATGATTTACTTTATATTTTACTTAAAAGTTACACCATTGCATATCTTGTAAATGCGAAAAATAATTCAATTGTTTAATTTTCAGATCAATTTGGTCATCAGGAAAAAGAGCAGCTAAATATCTACTAATCGATTAATTATTGTAAGTATAGATTCTGATCACCAAATAATATGACCATATGGTAAATACAATGAAACTGATCACATTTAATTATACAGTATGCGCCAAAAGTATGGAATAAATTCAATAAAAACGAAACAATTATTTTTTGGGAAAAATCCTCGAACAGGTCGATTTTTAATTTAAAAAATACATATTTTAGCGTAAAATGCGATTTTCAAATGTCATTTGTTTTCGAGTAATGACGTCATCGATTTTTTTAAAATGGCAACACCATATCGTTTTTCTCGATTCTGAAAGATCGTTTAATTCTCTATCAGACAGTACTAAAATTTTGACCTCTACATAGGAAAGTTTTCGAGTAAATGACGATTGAATGTTAGAAAACACCAAACTGCTGAATTTAAAAAGAGGTCCCATGGTGTAGATCGAATTTTTGTATTGTATGTGTACGCGTAATAGTTTGTCCACGAGGTGCTCGTTGAGATGGATTGTATAAAACGATATTAAAGCGTCAGGCTGACCAACTAGGCTCATGGATGTTGAAAATTGAAACTTAGTGTCATTTCTTTGGTTCAAAATAAAAAACATGTAAGTAAGTGACCACTTATTTAATTATAATAGGTAACTATTTTTGTTTTTTGTAAACTTCGTTTTCAACCGGCTTTGAGTGATTCACTTCGACTCACGACTTCTATAGTTGTACACATTGTGCAAGATGTAAATAGGTGAAGCGGGTCCAGTGTATGTTTGTCCAGTCGATAACTTGACAAAGGAGATTTATTGCAAACCAGAAGACTTTTCAAAATATCTAGGTGCATACATGCATATGCATATTATATGGGTGTAATTATTTTTATAGTTAGACTAAAGACGTTTTAAATGTAATACATTTTACATTAAAATGATATTCTAGTGCGACTTATACTTCAATAAATTGCACGGTTTCCGAGTTAAAACAAATTACTATGTAATGTAAAGCTTGTATTTTCTTAAATACACAATTAAATTTATAAGTTATTAATATCTAAAAATAACAGTTTTCCGTTACGTAGCAATTTTCAAGTACTATTTTACTCTGAAATGGTGCATTTTATCGAAGTCGAAAAAGAGTACCTTTGCAATTTAAAATGCACATTTCTTTGGTCCAAGTTAGGGTAAAAATAATTTCCAGCGTTCAAAATTTCATTACTTTATCTTTTCCTTAATATTGGTAATATTGAGTATAAACCATCTTAAGTTTGTTTTTATTTAATCGTTTTCACTATTTACTATACAGGGTGTCCGTTAAAGAATGGGCCAAATCCACTAGATTCTACGACAAAAATTAATGGGTAAAAGTCATATACCTCCAATGTTGTTCATAAACGCTTAGTTTTCGAGATGTTGAAGTTGAAAAAATAAAAACGATTATCAGACACATCTCGGAGATATGTTAAGGGATTGATTTCATATATGAGCCGAAAAAAATCCAAATGAAAGCATTGTACGACACTTTCAGAATGAGTTTAAGTTCAATATTAGGTTCGGAATATTTGACGATCAGGTTCTTGGGCAATATGAACTTCGGGCATCTATCTTTAAACGGACAACATTATCTGCACTTTTTACAATCTAATTTAATTGAACTACTAGAAGAAATCCCTTTGAACAATAGTGCTCATGTGATATTTACATGATGGTGCCCCTGCTAATTATCTTATAATAGTAAGAAAGCATTGAGATAACATATTTCGTCATCGATGGATAGAAAAAGAAAATGAACATCCATGGCCGCCACGTTGTTCGGATCTAAATCCGATTGATTTTTTTTCTGGGGTTATATTAAGGCCATAGTTTATAGTGCTGCCTCTATCAACAATAGAAATGAACTATGGCAAAAAATAGTTTCAGCTGTAAATGCTATGAAAAACATGAACCTATCATTTTTCACTGTTTGGAGAAATTTTTTAGAAAGATATCGAACATGTCTTTAGTCAAATAATCGAAAATGATCTTAAACATTATTAATGTTTAATTAATGTTTTTCATAGTTTTTCTTGTTATATTTTATTATTTACTTATGCCATACAAAAAATATTTATATTTTTATTTTAGTTTCCTTAATTGTGTGATATATTTTACAACTATAATACTTGAAATATATTATGTAAGCAGTTAATGTAATTTAATTATCACAAAATTATGTTTCTATAACACAAGTTGCAAGTTAATGGAGTTACGTAATCCACGAACTGCACATCCTTGCCTACTTTAAACGCAGTTTATTTTTTCAAAAATGGTGCCTCTCAGCCATATTCAACAAATATACCTTTTTTGTTGAAAAATCATGTAAAACATTATTTATTTCCGCTTTATGCAGTGGCACATTTATTTTTTAGAAAAGAATCTCGAAAATATAGTTTGCACGCCACTGTTTTTTTCGTACTGACGTGAAGTCGCAGCAAATGAAGTAAGTTGCCATTAGAATTCCTCATACCCAATTAGACAAAAATACCTTAATGCATCTCCGAGATAGGTATGCCTAAAAATTGTTTTTATTTTTCAACTTCAACACCCTGTATCTGGAAAACTAAGCTTTAATGAGCAACATTGTATGACTTTTCCCAATTAATTTTCGTCGTAGAATGTAATGGTAAGGTTTGACCTATTTTTTAACGGATACCCTGTATAAAAATTATAAGTAATACAATTAGGACAGAAAATGGTAACTAAAAACATAAGACTATTCGAGGAATTTCTTGACATTTAGAGGCATTTTGTGGTATTTCTGGTAATCCGGTAACATTTCGGTGGCATTTAGGGCATTTCGGGGGTATTTCGAACATTTTTTAGCATATAATTTGTGGCATTTCGGAGGCATTTTGGTGCATTTTCCGCGAGGAAGGAATTTTGGTGTACAAAATTTGGACAGCGAAACGCCCCTCGGTGTAGATACTTGCAAAATATCGAACTGGTGGAACACTTGTTATTCTGGCGAACTCGTTGTAATGTGTTTCATTTAACTAGTGTCCTGTGTAGTGGTTTGTGTGACAGGTGCACAATGGAAATTAATATTTCCCAAGGAAATAGAAAGGTAGCTCCCGAGAATTAAAAATACCATACTATTACCCTCCAAACATATCTATCCATTGAAGAAAGTTTCCGTCAAATCAACAAAAATGGATAAAAAAATGCAAAATTTGTAGAAGCTTATAAAGAATATTACAATTCAATTTTTCTTGGATCAAATAATTTAAGAGGAGCAATTAACATTTCAGAAAAATGTTTGTTATACAGAGTGAGTCAGTTTATTGTAGACAAACTTTAACAGAAGATAGAATTGATTGAATATAATTTTTTGTTCTCGAATTTTCTTTATAAATTATTAAGGAATGCTTAGATTTTTTTCATATTTTAGGGAAAATGCCTATTAATTAAGGGGCATAAAACAAGCGACGATAATGTTCAAATACAAGACCCTTATAAGGTGAAATCTGTTTAGTACACAAATTTTAACAATCCTTATTTATTTTGTGCTGCGTAAATACTAATGTACTGCAACTAAATTGCAAGAAAAAATAACATTAAATGAACATTGATGTTATGTTTATGGAGAAAATTTTTGAATTTATAACAATATTTAATTAACAATTGTGGAATTAATAACGATTGTTGCAATAACGATTTATAAATAACAAGTACAACAATTAATAACAACAACACTAGTATAATAAATTTATACACTTTGTTCAAAATGTAAACATCAAACACTAAAAAACAGTCATTGGCGTAGAAGTTCTGTTTAAGAAAGTGGTTGAGCATCCCCCCACTCCGCCATGGTGCAAGTTTTTGAACATTTTTATCTCTTGTTTAATGCTCCTTAATTAATAAGCATTATCCCCCAAATATGACAAAAAATCTAAGCATTCCTTTATAAGTTATAGTTAATGAACCAAAAATTATATTCAACACCCTGTATCTCGGAAACGAAGCCTTCTACGACATATGTTTATAGGAATTTTTCTTCTTAAAAACATGTGTTCTACCTTCTGTTAAAGTTTGTCTACAAAAAACTCACTTACCCTGTATGCCATTTGGACCATTTTGGCAAAGCATGTATTGTATCAAAAGATTTACAAAAAACTCCACCCGGTAGGCAGAGGTTCTTGTTAGCGTAGTACTAAAATATAATGCTAAAATTGAAAATTCCTTTAATTTTTGAGAGGAAATTCGCTAGAGAACATGAAGAACTGTGTATTTATCTTATAACTATGTTTCATAAACTGTGAAAAATCCTAAATAATTTACATCAATTCAAATATTTCTATTTTTTAAAAGAATTCTACAGGATGTGATAATGTGTTGAACTTCCTCAATGTGCCATTGACATGTAACATTTAGGAGATTTTATGATAAAACATTACAGGTAAAAACAATGCCTTTCTTTCTTATTCAAAATGACTTGCCCACCTGGAAACTATTATACAAACTGGAAAAAACTGAATAATTGACACAGTGAAGTATTATTCTTTCTAACTTACTCATATTATTTTAGACTGTCTCAACAAACTGCTATTATATGAATTTGCCGTCACCGTGTAGTCTACAAGACAGTAAGATTTTAAACCCTTGACAGATACTACTACCTAGTAATAGCTAAACTATTTAAGGCACAAAAAATACCGATAACTGTATATTACCTACGTAATCTTTAAATATAGCTGTAATCAAAATAAAGTGGATTCGAGGATTTTTCCCAAAAAATAATTGTTTCGTTTTTATTGAATTTATTCCATACTTTTGGCGCATACTGTACATAGTATGTACTATACTAATACTACCTAAGTTGAACTTTTTAGTATCCAATAATATATAATTCTTTTTAGTAAGTTTAACAGAATTTAAAATTCCTAACTTTAAACTTACATCCGATATTCCACAATAGGTCTTTTAGTTATTGTGGTAGTAAAAGTAAATGCGACGCTTTCGAAAATCGTCTGTAACTTTGTAATTTAGAGGAATTTTTAAAATTTGTAAACACTTTTCCACAGCAAGTATTTTCGAGGAATTTTACTTTATATTTAGATTTTCACTGCGACGTTTCTGTTTTGGCGTCCTTAAGAAAAAAGAAACTTGATGATGGTTTCCCGTAACCGAAACGTCGCAATGAAAATCTAGATACACAGTTAAATTTCTCGAAAAAAACCTGCTGTGAAAAAGTGTTTTGACATTTTTAAAATTCCTCTAAATAAGAAAGTTAGAGACGATTTTCGAAAACCACCTTTTTTCAAAATAACTCAAAAACCTGAAAAGCTAGGACCAGTCTGCAAGCGCTATAAAGTTAGCAAAAGAACTGTCTAACTTTTCTCATTTAACCATTTCCTATCTCTTATAGTTTCCAAGATACCAATTCATCCATCACCAAAATGGTCCACACAGTATGCATTGTATACTACAATGCTACTAAAGACATTTGTGTTTCTTATTTACATGAGAATAGTGCTAGATGATTAAATTTCGAATTTTCCAGGAGCGAACTATATAAGTACGAAAAATATACAGGGTGTCCCAAAATAGAAGGCCATACCATTAACCACATATTCTTTGGACAAAAATAATACTTTTCTTATGCCATTTTTTATTTAGGCGTCCCTGTTTCAATATACAGGGTGTTAAAGTTACATTTTAAAAAACTATTTTTGTTAATAATTCCATTGTTTTGTAAGATACACACTTGAAATTTTGCACATACTTTTATCTTATTTCGGCATACTTATCATGAAATTTTGGTGAAAAATATTGAAGGGCGAATGATGGTAACTGAGGGATGCAGTACCCTTTATCCCCTCCAATTATTTCTAAGTGCGCCTATTCAGCTTTTTCTTGAAATATCAAACGTAGAATTTTCTTCTGATCATTTTATCTCATTTGTAATTTTTTGTTTAAATGCTCCGTTTTGGAGAAAAACGACATGTATTGATGGGTTACAAATGTCTTAGCAGCCGATGAATGTCAGGAAAAAATGGTGAGCTTCCTTATCCCAACAGATTACATCCTAAAAGGATTTTTAAAATTTGGATCGACATCTTCGTGAAACCGGAAAGTTTATGGATCAGAAGTTCGGACTTTGCGGCCTACATAGAAAATTAAGCCCTTAACAAAAGGAACAAATCTTAGCACTGGTAGAAGAAGAACCAAGTACAAAGTGTTTCTCGACGAATAGAAAATTGTACAAAAATAAGTGTTCATCGGACTTTAAAAACCCAACTTCTGCACCCGTATCACATCCAACCCGTACAAAATATTCTTCCCCAAGATTTTGCTTCTAGGATGCACTTTAGTCGTTGGTTGTTAACACAGAATGATGCAGATAGGGACTTCGTAAGAAAAATTATATTCACGGATGAGGCAAGCTTTACAAGAAATGGATTGACAAGCCACAGCCACGTATGGACTTATTTGAATCCCCATGCAACCATTGTAGCACACCATCAATCATCATTTTTAAATTTTCTGCAAAATGAATTTCGAGATGTTTTACATGATTTACCTGTTATCGTACGTGAGGGTATGTGGATGCAGCTTGACGGTGCTCCACCCCATTATGGTAGAAAAGTCTTTAAATACCCATTTATTTCCCAATCGTTGGATTGGTTGAGGACAAGACGCACTTATTCAATGGCCACCACGATCTTCTGTCCATCTCCATTGTTTTTTTTGGGGGTTATATGAAATATATTGTTTATGCTGCGGAAATAAACGACATTAACCATCTCAGAGAGAGAATAGTAATGACAGCTGGTAAACTTACGCAAAAGGAGAATATCTCTCAAAATATAAGGTTTTCACTACTTAAAAGGGTACGTACATGTGTTAATGAGGAGGGTGGGCAAGTAGAACGTTTGTTAAATTAGTAGTAATTAATGAATTATTTTATTTAATGTTATTTAGGTAAAAAGTTATTGTTGATCGTTCATTATTACTATTACTAAATGAGACTATTATTTTTTGGTTGATAAGAGAACTGTATTACAGATTTTAATGCCATATTATTTTTTTAATTCATACCTATTCCTCATTTTATAACATTTGGAATTATCCATTTTGTTTTAAATAGCAAATATTCATTCAATGAGTATTACGATTTGCTAAGTTGCCAAGGTATTGTAATGATAGGTATCCACAAAATTTTAGTTTCACTTAAAATGATAATATGTAGTGGATAAAGGGTACTACATCCCTCAGTTACCTCCATTCGCCGTTTGATTTTTTTCACCAAAATTACATGATAAGTATGCCGGAATAAGATAAAAGTACGTGCAAAATTTCAAGTCTGTATCTTACAAAACAATGGAATTATTAACAAAAATAGTTTTTTAAAATGCAACTTTAACACCCTGTATATTGAAACAGGGACGCCCAAATAAAAAATCGCATTATTTTTATCCAAAGAATATGTGGTTAATGGTATGGCCTTCTATTTTGGGACACCCTGTAGCATGAAGTCTGTCTTTTTTTTTTCAAGGTAAAAACTGCTGATGGCATTTTAATGAAAGTAGGGAGTTTTTTTACAACTAATCTTTCAGAAGTTCGTATTTTCCCTTCCTTCATGTGCCAGTAAAAACGTTCAAGGGCTTTGATAGGAACGAAATACGGAAAAAGAGAACCAATACAATCTCTGAATCGAATCGGAAATTCAGGTCTATCGTAGGCTATTATATTATACAGGGCGATGATTAATTAAGCCCAACATGTTTCACGCAAATGTCGCCGGTTTAAAAGATACAGGGTGATTAAATACTAAATTTCATTCTGGAAAATACTTGGGAATCGGTATTATTGTTTTGCTTTAATAGAATTTCCAACGCATTGTTGAGTTGCTGCTAGAGGGAGCTAGTTATAGTAAAATACTTAAGAGTAAGCTCTTAATTTTAAATAGCACGCACAAAAAATTCATTACCTTTTTTTAATTTGAAACATAGAGCTCTTAGTTTATCTCACGGAAAAATAATTATCCTCTTAGCTTAATTAATAAAATAATAAATAATCGTAATGTAAAAACTAATAATGAATGTGCCAGGGACACCTTAAAAAAGTTTTTCAAAATCCCTTATGTAAAAGGTCTCACAGAGAAGTTGGCAAAAATTTTTATAAATGAAGAAAATATCAAGGTAGTACCCAAAAATGAAAATACTAAAAAAATATGTGTATATAAATCTTAAAACAAAAACACCAGCTGAACTTCAATCAAATGTTGTTTATAAGATACCTTGCAAAGATTGTGATAGGATTTATATAGGTCAAACTGGTAGATATTTAGGAACTCGTATTCAGGAACATAAAAGAGACTGTATGAATATATTAAATCCAACCAAGACAAAAAAAGTAACAATACTGCACTTGCCGAACACTGTTGATTATGATTCAACCAAGATTATCGGCAAACAAAATAATACAAAAAACGGTTATTAGATGAAATGATATGCATAAAAAAAGAAAAACGCTCGGTAAATAAAAGATCGGATATTGAAACCTTCAGTAGATCATATTTTAACCTTATAGGGGAGATAAAAAGGTAATATTTGTAAACTTTTTGTATAGCTTTGTTCACTCTTAGTCTCGTACGACAAGATAACTTTAATTTGATTTATATTCTGGATATATGTGTACGTTATTTTCTGCTTATATCTATACTGTCCAAGATTGTTATATGACATACTATGTACAACGAGACTCGGAAAACACAGTAAAGCACTTAAATCTGTAATGTGAGTAACATATAAACAATATACGTGAATTTAATTTTTAATATTATTTTTTTTTGCATGTTATACACATGTTATATATACATATATATATATATATATATATATATATATATATATATATATATATATATATATATATATATATATATATACACTCAGTTCCAAAAAAAGTGACGCACTTGATTTTTGACTTAACTCTGTTTTCTTTTTACTTCTAAACCAGTCGGCCAATTTTTATTTTTTTTTATTTGTTGGTAGGTAATTCCTTTGCCTTTCCAAAAAAATTAAAGACGCCGAAATTTCTTTAAAGCCTCCTGGATGGTAGTGGAAAAACTCGAGTCATGTTTTTCTACTAATTTTTGACTCACCCTGTGTGTTAATCAAGTAATGGTATAGGAGGTGCTTACACTCTATATGAAAGATGAGTCTTTTGCGAGCATTTC
Source organism: Monochamus alternatus (assembly GCA_037114965.1). NCBI lineage: Eukaryota > Metazoa > Arthropoda > Insecta > Coleoptera > Cerambycidae > Monochamus > Monochamus alternatus. Next base: position 36,440,388 of record CM073433.1, read on the forward strand.
GTTTTTTTATTCCTTGATTTATCTCTAAAATTGTCTAAATTACAGCTTTTTTGCTCAAGTTTTGCAACTTTCTTAATTTATCGAGAAAATTTTCTAGTGAAATAAACATACGATTTTCACGAAACACTTTTATTAAACGCAATATTATAACCTGGGGTAACCGATTAATACCGTGTATTGCCTCCCCTAGCAACTCTAAGGGTTTGTAATCTACGCGGCATACTGGAAATTAGGTTTCTTATCCTGTCCATTATTTGAGGCATTTTATATAATTTTTGTCACTAAAACTTGTTTAATGCTACTTAATTAATGACAAAACGTCAAATGCGTTAAATGACACAACGTCAAATTGCAAGTGGCAGTTGTTTTTCAAAGGCAATATGATCCTACAAAGAAATATGGGATAAACGTAAATGATAAATTAAGAAAGTTGGTATATACAAAACTTAAGCTGTAATTTTGACAATTTTAGAGATAAATCAATGAATAAAAAAACAATATGCTCGCAAGGGAAGCATCTTTCATATAGAGTGCAATCACCTACTATAACATTACTTGATTAACACACAGGGTGAGTCAAAAATGAGTAAAATAACATGACTCGAGTTTTTCCACTACCATCCAGGAGACTTTGAAAAAAATTCGACGTCTTTAATTTTCTTTGAAAGGCAAAGGAATTACCTACCAACACATAAAAAAAAATTAAAAATCGGCCGACTGGTTTAGAAGTAAAAAGAAAACAAAGTTAGGCCAAAAATTAAGTGCGTCACTTTTTTTGAAACTGAGTGTATATATTAAGTCAATTATATTTTGTTTGGTAGGTACCATTTACCATACGACAAAAATAAGGCAACCATATTGCGAACATCCTATACACCTACAATAAATACCGATATTTCTCGTCCAACTGAATTTTACGATGCATAATTTATGCAAACAAGCCTGTCACACATAATAATGTATAAATATAAGCGTATTCTATAAACGTTTGCTGTCTGTGTCCTACATTTATGGGTACGCCTGCTACCACGGCTAGCATAAGTCTCGGGTCAATACACGACGGCGAAAATTTGGGGAATTTATTCTCAAGTTACGTGTGCATACAACAAATTCAATAAACGAATCTTTCCTTTGCTTATACCCGAAAGAGAAATCTATTTAGAATTTTCAGGAATTGCAGAATCGTTTTCAGTAGACTTATCCAAGATTACTTCTGTTACAAGCAATTTACTGCCTTTCGCGCTTACCCCGCTACCTTCCCAGTCTTACCAGCAGACCGTAAACCTACATAAAGAAATATCCAAGAGGAAATTCTTCATTTTTGTGCCTAACAGTGCCGACAAGGTGCAACAGCGAAAAATATTTAAATAGTGTGACCGATACAACCGATCAACGGTGACTTATTCTTTAGTTTTTTTGCATCTGGATTTCAATTATGCTACCACCTTGCTCGTGAAAGTGATAGTTGCTGTTGGCAAGCGAGACAAGAAGTGGATTTTAGTATAGCTGCAGACTCTGTTAAAACTGGTTAAGAAGTAGTCGAGTTGACTTTATTGTTGTGTTATCAGTGTGCTGTGCAATAAAGTGATCTAGTGATTGAAACGTATGGTACAACTGAATGGGATTTTTATCAGTTCTTTCTGTATATGAAGACATGATACAGTGTTGCTGGATTAATTTGCATTATAATTTTTATGGTACTAAAACAAAACATGGGCGAATATTATAAGAGAATAACAAATAAGTTAATACCGACATATTGCACAAATCAGTTTCTATCATATAAAATATTAGTTGCCCTAAAGTATCCTATTCAACAAAAATGTTGAATTTGCATTTTCTAAACGTACACATAACATTACTGCACCACTAGTATTGTTGTATATATTTATACAATTTTTAGCCATATGTTCTATATATATATTTTTATTTAATTTCTAAAAATAGTCTTTCTTATTTAACTATATGTCGTACTTTCACATAGGAAAATAGTGAAAAGTTACATTGCTTTTAAATGTAATTATAATTATGGAAAATTGCGCGTATTTACATACAGAGATATTTTAATATTTGATATATCAACGTATTCTTTCTAAACTTATTTTTTATTTAGTTACTTCTGCTATTTTTTCAAAACCTGGCATTGTCAAGGCTACGCAATTATGTGAAATTATTTATCATCAAAATAGGTACAAAATTGAGTATTGAAGTATAAAAATATATTATGAAACAAAATACTATTTTTTGTTTAATTGGATATTTATGGAACTGAAATTTAAAATATAACACAAACAAAAAGATTCAATTAAATAAAATATCACAAAATGTAACAAATACATAACTACAAATAATATGAAACAAATGAATTAACTTTTAATTAATTAGATTATGAAATATCATCAAAACAGATTGAATCAAGAATTCATATTTTGACATATTATATTTAGATTAATATATTAATTTTCAGTAAAGCCATTTTTCTTATGTAATTATATATTGATTTATTTAAGTGAATTAATTTTCCCTCAATAAATATTATATAAGTAAGTTTATTTATACTCAGATAATGATTTGCATATATTAGTAACTAATTATAATCTTAAACTAAGTAAAATTGCTTCGGACTTCGGAGTAAAAATTCTTTCACTTACATGAATAAATATTTACGAAAGGAACATTGCTGAATTCAAGGTTATAATATATATAGATAAAAGAAAGTAATTTTTAAATCAAGCATTTTTGTTTAGCATATGAGTATTGCATAAATAATATTTATAATAAAAATATATATTTTAATGATAAAAATAATTTTAATTTCAAAGGTGCAATAGAAAAGAATAAAATAACACATTTTTAAACGATAACGCCTATTGTTTTGTAATGTATTTAAAGGATAAATCCCTAAGGCTTGCTACAGACTATGCGTGAATTCGGGATTCGTTATATGCGATTCGTTATATGCGAGAAATTCGTGATAGTGCGTCGTGTTCGTTAAAAATTCATTCATAAAAATCTTACGCACTATTCACGAATTCCTCGCATATAACGAATCGCGCAAATCGCGAATTGACGCATAGTCTGTAGCAAGCATAATGGGTGAATACAAAAAGAAATTCATTGATTAAATATTGATCTGTTAAGGCTAATGATTATTATTATGATATGCAACGGTAAGGTTTTAGATAAAATAACCTAGGAACTCATTATTCCGTAAGATGTGAGACTCTTAGTAAATTATGGTTATTTGTGAATTACGTTAAAAATTTTAAAATAGGATTAATTTTGTGAATGATGAGGCATATACTTTTTTGCTCTTTGACATCGATAGTTTAACCAATAATAATGAAACTTTGGTTATATTTAAGTAAAAATGGGGTACTAGTTGAAAATAAAAAGATTAATCATTTTCAAGATACTATAAAGTATTTAAAATACAGCATGTTAAATAGAGACACTAATTTGAATTTTATAATTTATTTCGAATAATTATATCTTAATAATGTCATAATCCATTATTTAAAAAGTATTGTCATATATTTTCATCTTAATTGATATGCCCGGTTTCAACAATTTTTCAAATAATTAACTCATACTGAATGGTAACGTTTTAGATAAAGTAATCTAGCAACTTATTATTACCTAAGATGTGGGACTCTTATTAAATTATTGTTATAAGTGAACTATGCTAAAAATTTCAAAAATAGGATTCATTTGAATAATGAGGCATATACTTTTTTGCTCCTTCACATTGATAGTTTAAACAAATAATAAAACCTTGGTTAAATTTAAGTAAAAATGATGTACTAGTTGAAACTAAAAAGATTTAATCTTTTTCAAGATCTATAAACGATTCAAAATAGAGAATGTCAAATAGAGACATTAATTTGAATATTGAAATTTGTTTTGAATAAGTTTATCTAAATAATATCATATTCCATTGTTTGAAAAGTACTGTCTTATATTTCGATCTTAACTGATATGTCCGGTTTCAGGAATTTTTCAAATAATCAACTCATGTATGTTTATTAATATGACAAAAAATGCGTGCTTATTTTTACCTACATAACCTGAACGAAAACTATTACAAAAGTGATTATCAGCAGTCCAAATTGATTGAAATAAATTCATTCCAAATAAGTATGTTTTAGATTACCGAAACAATTAAAATATAACAAAAATGCCCATAAAGTACAGAGCATTTAATGATTACTTAAATAATAAAATACCGACTATTTCTGAATAAAATTTACAAATTTACCAACAATTTTAATAATAACTTATTGAAAATCGTGTCATTCGACATAATTTATTAACAAACTCTTGAGCTTTTTGATACTTAGCATACCATTTTTACTCAAATTAAACTACTTAATTGTTATCCAGTTTTATTCATATCTAAAAGATAAAAACTTGGGATCATATTTATTCCACCAGCATGTTGTATAACTAACGATGATAAAGAGGACAATATTTTTGAAATTTTAGTTTTATAAATCCTATAAAACATTACTGCGACAGGTCAAATGAATTTCAAAATATTGAAAAACACGATATTTCATATACTGCGGAAAGGAAGCAACTGAAGGCTTGATTTACCTCAGAAATCTCCTGTTATGCTCCCAATTTTACTTTATATTAATTTTGCATGAAATATTCTAAGAGGTAAAATAAATACTTAATCAAATAGCAATTATAAAAAAAATTAAAGTAAAATGCTTCATAATTATTTTACTCTTCACAGAGCACATATAAAATAGTTTAATGAAAATGTTGCGTTAATTTAAATAAATTTTACGTAACTCAACGTATCGTATCTCGGTTTAACAATTAGAAATCGCGTTATGCTGTAAGTAGCTCTAAAAAGTGTCATTAGCTACAACCTAATTTTCCAGGTAATTATTTCTACTGTAAACCTTGCCAATTATTTCCAATAGTGTGAACCGAACGTTAGTGAAACTGATTTAAATATCATTACAAAAACACATTTTGTTAAGGTAATTTGATGCATGATAACACTTAAAAATGGGCTTATAACAATATGTATGCAGTTACTCAACTGAAATAATTTGTTGACCTCTGACCGAAAAACATTTATATTTGAATTATCAGGTACGACAGTGTAAATAATCGTAATTCGTACACTCTATAAATATGGCTATAATATCTTGTCAAATGATAAAAATCCTCTTTGTTTTATTTACATACCGAAAACTAACACTGCAATTAAAAGAATTATCATCTGCAAAACGTAAACAGTAAACACGAAGGCAATTATCATTATTGGGTGTTCTCTTTTATATGAAAATTAACAGTTATTGTCTGATCTCGTTCGCCATTAACAAGCTGATTAAAAGACAATATAGCTGTAATTAGCCGAAAGGAAACACCGATAGTGCTCAAATATATTTATATAAGATTTGACTTGAATATAAACGTCACTGAATATACAGTCACAGACAAAAATATTGCATATTTTATTTTAAGTTTTTTTTATATTTGTATTTTTTCCTTTAACACAGTAGGCGTTTTTTATTAGAAACATGGCTTGCACTGGAGTGTTTTACGTATATTCTAATTTTTTGCTGACAAAATGTAGCTTTTATAGCTGAATGAGCAATATTGTTACAAATTACAAACATTGTATGGTCTGACGACTAACAATGTCTGCTCTGTTGTTTGTTGTTACCAAAATGACATTTCGAGTTCTTTATTTGTTGAGTCTGATTGTTCTCGTTAGTGGGATGCCACATTTAACCGAATTAATTTCTGTTCAAATTGTTACTTTGGCCAATGAGGATTGCAGACAAAAAGATATAGCGAGAAGATTGCGTATCCATCAATCCACTGTTTCTCATATAGTAAAGCGATACAATGAGACTGAAGAATACAAAAGGCGACCCGGTTAAGGACGTAACAGGTGTACAACACCAAGAAATGACCAATATTTGAGACCACAATCTTTGCGAAATCGTATACTTACAGCTCCGCATCTTAAAAATGAATTACTAATTACAAGACAAGTCAATGTAAGTGTCAAAACGGTAATAAGAAGACTTAAGGAGTTTGGTTTAACCCCAAAACGCCCTGCCAGAGTGCCTAGACTTCTTCCACGCCATAAAACTAGACGATTACAATTCGAAAGTGCCCATGTTAACTGGAATGAACATCGATGGGGACAAGTTCTTCTTACAGATGAAACCAGAATACAATTGTGGAAGCCAGATGGACGTGGGCGAGTATACAGAAGGTCTGGTGAACGTTTTGCAGAATATAATCTAGTACAGAATGTTAACTTTCGAAGCGGTTCCATTATGCTATGGAGAGGCATTAGTTGGGAGTGTCGCACGGAGTTCATTGAGGTGAATTTAAGATTGAATGCTGACTGGTACATTCACAGCATACTTGAAGAGCATGTTTTCCTTATGCTGGCTTCATTGGATACGATAACTTTCTGCTAATACATGATAATGCCCGTGCACATGCCGCTAGAATAGTTCAGTACCTTGAGGATGTCGGAATTGATGCATTAGAGTGGCCACCAATGAGTCCTGATGCAAATCCCATAGAACATGTATGGGACATCCTAAAGCGACGTATACGAGCAGGAAATCCAATTCCTAACTCAATTGCAGAATTAAAAATTGCTGCACAGGAAGAATGGCATCGATTTCCGCAAGAAACCATTAAACCTTCTTCGGAGTATGCCTAGGAGGATGCAGGCTAATGTTCTAACCAAAAAACAGGATATTTCATTAATGCCTCTATAAATCTGTTGCAAAGCTTCATTATGTAATTTATTTAACCATTCATATACGTAACGCACTCCAGTATAAGACAATTGTAAAAATAAACACCTAAAATGTCAAAAGAAAAAATACAAATATAAAAAAATACTTAAAATTAAATATGCAATATTTTTGTCTGTGAGTGTATTTGGAAATATATATATATATATATATATATATATATATATATATATATATATATACAGGCTGTATCACATAAGAGGGCCACTCCTATGTATCTCGCTTAATATGCCAGACACGTCAAAAATCTTTAATTGTTTTTTGTTGCATTTTTGGAGGCCTTTATGCTCGTAAAAACTAATTTGAGATCCATGTCCAACTTTATGAGTAATAACAAAAAAAACCTGTAAAGTACCCAAACTTTAAGGCTGTCTGACTTTTTTATTTTAAGAGATAGAGAAAACTTATTGGTAATAAATTTTTATTGCATAATTGATTCCTTCCACCTGATATAAACAGATTTTTGAAATATCGTATGTGGATAAATACGAAAGATAAGGGCAACATGTAGTATATTGCATGAAAGACGAAAAAACAGACAATTTTTTGTGGCCATAGCCTGCTTCAATAAAAATTTTTTTTATCCGCCTAGAGGACGCAGCGAACCACATACGATATTTCAAAAATCTGTATATATCAGGTGGAAGGAATCAATTTTGCAATAAAAAATTATTACCAATAAGTTTTCTCTACCTCTTAAAACAAAAAAGTTAGACAGCCTTAAAGTTTGGGCACTTTACAGGTTTTTTTTGTTATTACTCATAAAGTTGGCCATGGATCTCAAATTTGTTTTACCGAGCATAAAGGCCTCCAAGAATGCAACAAAAAACAATTAAAGATTTTTGACGTGTCTTGCATATTAAGCGAGATACATGGGAGTGGCCCTCTTATGTGATACAGCCTGTATATATATCAAATTAAACGGCTTAGACAAATTTTGAATCGAAAAAAGGAACTATAGGTATATGTTCGGAAAAGATTCGTTATTATTATTATTTACATTTATTATTACCATTTACATTTATAGTAATACACATTTCGTTGTTTGTTTTATCGCATTTAACTTTTTTCTTTTTGTTATTAACATCCCTTGTAGCATTATTGCCATCACTATCGGAATGCATAGTATCTGTTTGTGAAGAATTTGCACAAGTTACCAATGTCCTTCTTGTAAAGAACAGCTATATTTTCCTTGAATTTTCCTTGCAATATCAAGTTTGTGTTTCATCGAGTACTAAAGAATATCAGGTTGTGCGAATATTTTTTATTAAATTCCAATAATTTTGGTTCCACAAATATGATTGTGATATGATTATGTATAAAACGTTGTATTGGATTTGTGTTTTAATTATCTAACTATAACAATTTACTATCAAAGTTGAAAATATTATAATATTTACACTACAAATAAAATATGTGCTATCACTTCAGCTAGCGCACAAGCGGCGACTTTCAATTCTAGCCAGCAAATGCCACAGTCATAACAACTTAAACACTACATCAACTGCCTCTGCAATGTTTGTTAATTAGTGAAAAAACAAAGCGTATGTAAGGGATACGTGCATTTAGACACAGTTTAAATAAGAATTAATAATTGGCTGATGACATGAATACATTGAATTTAAGTCAATACTATGAATTATTAAATCATTAATTCAAAAATAACTTTAAACCATCTACGGGATATCCTAACATAGATTAAAGGACTCTTGTTTAGAGACAAATAAAAATTGAATTGAATTATGGCCTTGTGTCATCAGTTCTACTTGTTTGTAGACCAAAATGTGCTATGATTTCACATATGTAAAATCAAGAAAGCATTGGAAATGCAGAAAAATCTTTACTATTCACTAGTAAGGTATCTTTTCTCATACGACAAATTGTTCAGAAACGTTTGTTAGAATGAAAAATTAATTAAGCATGCAAATTGATATTTTGCATGGGCCTACTTTAAGGGTTTGCTCGATTTCAGAAATTTGTTATTTTTGGCACCCTTTCTGTATTGCATACTACAAAATATAGCAAGTATTTTGTCGTATCTCAAAGCAAGAACACCTTTTTAGTGAAAGAACCAAGATATTCCTGATTTTACAAGGTTTACTTGATTCTACATATTTGAAATCAGTACATCTTATTCCACAAACAAGCAGAGTTGAATTCCAATAGGCAATATTTCAACATTAACTATTTATCTTTGTAATTGGTTATAGTGGTGACCGACCTTCAATACGAAATTTCCCAGAGAGAATTAATTGTCAAAAATTCATACTGAACTTTTTTCTACATCAACGTTCCAGCTTTTATTATGTCATCATCAGGATATGACAATTGTGTATCTTTTGTCAGCAATGTCTATGTAATAAAATATTTGTGTGAAAGCAAACAGACAGTAGACAGCTGTTAGGGGCTCCGTATTCGTGAAATCGTGTTTTCTACAAATATATTTAATTTAACGTTTGACAACTGAATAATATAGAGCTTAGCAAACAACAGGAATGTTATTTCATGCCACCTGCGAATATTCAAGGGTATCGGAGTAAAACGAATATATAACGACAGAAAGGGGTTTAACCAACAAATTTTTAAGTACAGAAATCTTTCAAAATACTTATTTTTAAAATTTAACTGTACATGCGAATATTGTTGTAACAAACTTACATGATTGCAAAATAATGTGTGTGTTACAAACGTTTTTTTTTAGTTATTATTTTATTTGAGAAGCAATGAAATGGTGGGTACAAGTGGATAAACAAAGTATCAAGCATATAATTTTTGATATTATTATCATACGTGTTTTATTTTTTAAGATTTCTGTTCCTAAAAACGCCCCAAAGTTGATCATTTTACGGCGACTTTAACATACACACAGTAATTTTTCGACATACAATTATTATTATAATATTTCAGTATCAATAGAAGAATGGTAAGATATTATTTTAATTTTGTTTCTTATACGAATCACTTATCCCTTGTTTGATATATTTCATCTATTAAAATTGCATTTTAGTTAAAAAACAGATGGACGTAATAATAACGTGATCGAATCGCAATAAAAAAAAATTCTTACTGTTCAGTCTGATTTCTTTTCAAGGGTCAATTATTATTATTTACAAAGAATATCAGATAACTTCTGTGCATTTGCACCGGGTAGCAAATTGCGTTATTTAAATATAAATACAATTTCACAATAAAACCTCCACATTTTACCTGCTGACCCGCAATTTGTTCGAGTCGAAATTCGGTCGGAAATTCAATTTTAAGGTCGGCTTAGCACGTTCTTCATTCCCACTAATAGTTTTCCATTTAAAAATAAATTTGTTTTACTTGTTTGATTTGTTTGTTTTATGGTTTCAAGCATCCGTTCAAATTAAACAATATCCTCCTGTAAGCGTTTGTAAAGATAATGAAGGATTCAATGTATTTGGCCTAAATTCTTCGCTATTACCGCACATTTCTGAAAACTGCATTTTAAAATGATTCGGGATTATTTATTTTTATCTCGTATCATATAAATTATAAGTTACTCATTGATAATTTAAAAATATATTAATTAAATATAACAATAACTACTACAAATGTTATGATCGAAGAACTTTAATTCAGTTGTTTCTTCTCATTAGCACTATTTGGATATATTGTAAGTATTTCTAATTTCAGGGACCCGACTTTATGAGAATCTCTATAAATATTTTCAAATTGATATTCGCGAATGTCGCATTCAAAATTTTTACTAGAATTTGCAACTAGTGGTTTCAGCCAGATATCCTATGCGAGAAAACGTAAAATATCTGTCAACACTATATTAAATAAATATCACAAATTTTTGAAAAACGGCTAACCAGAAACAAATTTTATATTTATTATAGAACTCAAGCACAAATTGGTCGCAATAGAAGAAATATTTTATAAAAGATGCCATGCGTTTGATTTAGACTAAAATTGGTTAGATTGTCTAAAGACTTGGTAAATGATTTGAGATAATTACCGTTTTTATTGCTGAAAAAAACGCGCACGTCAACATTAGTGTAACAGTCAAAGTAAGTAGTAGTTTTTCATTATTTATTTATCACAGTACATACAGCTAAAAGCACTAAGTTTGTAATTGTAATTTAGGTATTAATCGCCTAAACTATTATGACACAAACTACTGAATATAAATCTAGGTGTTAACGATGAAAACGATAAAAATATGTTTTTCTACAAAACTGTTAAAAGTGGGCTTTTTAATTGTCATTTTTGATGTTAAAAATGTCATTTTTGACACGCGTGTTAAAAGTAAATCAAAGTTAATTTAAATTTTGTTTTGAAAATTAATAAAACGTTTTAACAAACACATGAACAACTTTTTATTTTAAATAAGTACAAACCAACATTTTAACTAGTTATTACTATTAACATTTATAGTAAAATTAGAACAATTTGAAATTGTAATTCCCTGCGGAGTCATCATACTTAAGTTGGTTTTACTGTCAACATGTGTGACACATCTATTTTCTGTGGAAATACTACTGGTAGTACTGGTGGTCTTGCTAGTAGTTGCAGCAGTAGGAAGTATTTAGCACGCAATTTCCTTCTTCTGTTCCAGTGAATTTTCAATGTAGCCTTCAGCTACCGTCGAAGATTTCCATCCTCCATGTCTCTTGATGTAGTAAGATCTGCACCAGAATCTGCTAACAATGTCGCTGATGAACGATGAAAACAGTGTCCGGTGTAGAGTTGAGGATTTGGTAGGTTCAAGAACTCTGCAATGTCGGCAGGCATTTTACCAAACATGTTAATTCCGACTGGATTCTTCACACATTTATTCTTCATATATTTAAGAAAAAGTCGTCTATGGTCAGCGTTGGGTGGCCGGAGTGCCATATACTTTCTAAAAAAGTTTAAATAGAATTCGCCAACAACACTGAAAGTCCGAGGCACTTTCGTTTTAGTATCTGGTATGGTCACAACAACCGAAGTGCCCAAATATTCGATATTGTCGATGGTCATCTGACACAATTCCTCCCTGCGACACGCCCCGAAGACACCCACTATTGCTGCGACTTTTATCATCAGATACTTTTCGTCTTCTGCATCTGTGAGAAATTTGTCGATATGCGTCTTCGTCAAAACTTTTGACTTTTTTGCTTAATATCCTTCACCCTTCCGTTTTAAAAAAGCAATAAATTTATAATGTTTGCTTATATCTTGATCTTGCTTTATTTTTAACATAGTTTTGATCATGGAATAATTTGACCACAGCGTTGACGATTTCCATATCTTGGCTTTTTCCTCAAAATATGCCAGTAAAACACTTTCGTTACATTTCCCAGAGACCTTTTTAATGTTGCACCATTCCGAAAAGCGTCTATAAGCGATTTCGTACTATTCCTTTGATTTCGCCGGCAATAAATAATTCCAATGTTGCTCGACTGGCGGCTTCTTCGATTTTACCAGGGATGGATTCGTTACGCTCATTATCGAGATTATTCATTATACTTATATTATTACTAGAAAATGCTGTCAATATTTTTGAGTTTTTTTCTTAACTAACAACAGCACTGGTTGCTACGAAAATTTTGGTTGATAAGCATTGCGATCTATGTGGTATTTTTTGATTTCTTATTTTTATTGAGTTTAAAGTTCTTCCGATTGTTTTGTAGAAAAATAGTGTATGATATACGTGTTAAAAGTGATTTTATTTTGTTCGTGAAGTTAAAAAACTCACTACGCTCGTTTTTTAATCATCTTCACTCACAAAATAAAATCTTACTTTTAACACGTATATCATAAATAGCTATTTGTTGTTTTGCATAATATTTGTGTACAAAACAATTTAGATGGGGTGGAATTTCATTTGGGAATTAGGGAACCTATTGAATTTAATATTGAATGTGTAAATCTAGATTTACTGACTAGAAGAATGCAGTACATGTTATTAATCACATTGCACCGCGCTTACCTACAGGAGCTTTATATAAAGAAAAACTCCATTTAATAGGAATATCTCGTTTTATTTTAACTTAGATATGTTACGCAGGTACACGTAAGTGTAAAATGTTTCAGTACTGAATATAAAAGCTTAGGATAGATTTAAATAACATATTATGAATACATGTAATATAAGATAAATATTCATTGTACAAGCGAATTAACCTGAAGAAAGTTTTCTAAAGCGGGCTTTACACTAACAATTTATTGACGAAGAAATTGATGAATTAATTTATCAATTTCTTCAAGGTCGCACTTTGCTTTTGCACTTGTTCAGGGCTTTGTCAAGTTCCTTAACAATTTTGCTGTCAGATGTCACTCGCACCAATGTAAAAGTAATTTTAACTTTTGACGTTATATCATTTCCATTTGTTTACAAAACAAAAACTGTTAAATGTTACGGCAAAAAAGGGAGAAATTGTTAAAAAGAAGCTTCTATTGTGTTTATTATTGCTGCTGCTCGGTTACTGGTTAAATATAAATCATCATATCCTCTAATCTCACTTTTTGCATTTATTTTAGGTTGGTATTCCTGAATTGAAGTAAATATTGACGAAAAATTAGAACAAGTCGTCAATAACTTGACGAAGTTCTTCATCAATTAATTTAACGTCCAAGTTTTCGTATTACATTTGTCAATTTACTTGACGAAGACACTTGATCAATTAATTAACAAAGAAATTGTTAATGTAAAGCGGGCTTAACAGCTCAACCAGCGTTTTTTTTGTATAGCTGCAAACGAGGGGGAACCACTGAGGTATTTTTCTGTACAAGCTGTAGGTAATTAAAGGTACTTTTTGCATTTTTTGGGTATTTGTGTGTATTTATAGGTATTTTTAGGTACTTTGTGTATTTTTGGGTACTATAAAGGTAATAATGGGTATTTACTGGGTATATAATGGGTATTACGAAGAAAATTAATGGATATTTTAAGAGAAAACTAGTATTTTCCCCCAATTTTTAAATACAATGGCGATCGCGCATGCATTATGCCGAAGACACAGTTTAAATATAAGTAAACAACTGACCGACCCAATGGTTAATATAAAAATTATTAAAAATAGATACAAAAATATTTTCTGTAAAATTTTTCGGTGGCACTGTTAAACCACTATGTGGACTTTTATTTTTTATTTTATTCTCTTCGAAAGCCTTTAGTTTAGAAAATAATATAGGGTGATTCGAATTAGATACATTCCATTGCAAAAATAATGACACTTCCTCAAATCAGTTTTTTGACTACTGTATGTTCTGTGTAGAAATTTCAATAGATTTCTGTGGGTGAGTGAAACAACTAAGAACTAATGTTTAAAACTGAAAGTCGATTTCATTAAGAATATGTCAGCAGTTCGAAATAAATAGTCAAATTCAACTAAACAGTGCCATTATTATTGCAAAAGATTGTACGGCACAGTACCATATAAACAGGTATCATAAGGCAATTACGCAGAATATATCCACTCGCATACTAGCACATTCCCCTCTTCTGTTAACAAATTTTAGTATAGTATAATTTCTTAAACTTTATCTTTAAATAAATATATTACATATTATTCGATACGATGTGTTAACGATAAGTTTGGTGAAACTTCTCCGACATATTCTATTGATGAAAAATATTTAATAAAAAGTGAATGAGTCTATAATAAAAATTAAAATCTTGCTAAATTAGGTTTCCCTATCACATTCATATTCTATTTAACAAAATTATCTAATTCTAATCATACATGACGGAAAGCAAGCTGGGGCTAAAATTGAATTCTCCCTCGATACCCATGTATTTACACTTGCTAATGAAAGATTTTGGTTGTACTGGAGACACCGATGGTACCCGATGAGTATTTGGGATCCAGACAATAATTTTAGGGACACTCTGTATAGACCGAATATCATGATTTCATAGACGAGGAAGAAGTTTGTTTTTAGTTAGCTTGAAGGGGGCATGTTGTAGGTATTGGCACCCTTCTTGGGTGCACCAATGAGCTTATGATACGTTTTATGTTCTTTCCAGATGTATTCAGATCGAGTCAAAGGAGCCCTTAAAAATTTCTAAGGAAATGAAAGACACTTTTGGAAAATTAAACGTATATTAAGCAATATCGTCATTTAAAGTATTTTTCGTTTCTTAGATATCTGGTATTTAAGGGTATTTTTGGGTACTATTCGGTATTTCTGGGTACTTAACGGGATTTTTAGGTACTTTAGGGTATTATTGGGTAATAGTCATAGGTATTTTTTGGGCACTTGAGGGTAATTAATCGTTTTTGGGTATTTTTGATGTATTTGCTTATTTGATGAGGTATTTTTTTGGGAAAATAAGGTATTTACGGGTAATATTTTTAAGAAATGGTATTTCATTGTACAAATTTCAAGCAGTGGTTTACCCTGCTTGAAATGCAAAGTGCAAAGCAATTCAAATCCATAAAATGACATTATGCAATAATAAGAGTGTAAATATAAATACTTTTCGACAACTGTCTAAATCGCCATGAATTGGCGAATGGTGATATACTCGCAACAAGTATTCAAACGACTTACGTCATACGAACAAATGAATAATTCGTTATATTTTCATCAAAATATTTAAGAAACTGCAGCTGATAGTAATAAAACTATATACTACACTAAAAGTTTGCATTATATACAGTATGCGCCAAAAGTATGGAATAAATTCAATAAAAACGAAACAATTATTTTTTGGGAAAAATCCTCGAACAGGTCGATTTTTAATTTAAAAAATACATATTTTAGCGTAAAATGCGATTTTCAAATGTCATTTGTTTTCGAGTAATGACATCATCAATTTTTTTTAAAATAAAGCATAAACGTTGTCAAGTTTAGTTTTTCAAATTCCATAGTTCTTTTATGGATCACGTAGGTGAAAATCTTTGAAAAGTGTCATTGTCACACCGACTTTCTAATAAGCATTGTAAGCGACATAGAAATTATTATTAAATTTAAAGTATTATGGCACATTTAACTGTTACTCAAAGAATTGAAATTTTAATTCTTATCGGATGCGGGAATATTACTAGAACAGGCTAGAACTCAGCAGGAAGTTTGCGATTTATTTAATGAAAAATATCCAGATCGCCCTATCAGCCAATCAACAGTCAGTAAGGTAGAGTCTAAATTTAGAGAAACTGGCAATGTTGTAAATATTCCAAAATCTGGACGTCCAAGCATTAATGAAAATCAGAAACAGAACATTTTGATAAGTATGGTGGATAATCCTCATAATTCTTCACGATTGGTTGCATTAAACAATGACACTAGTCAAAGCACAGTGCTACGTATCTTGAGGAAGGAAAAATATCATCCCTACAAAATTCAACTTGTGCAGGAACTCATTGAAGATGATCCCGATCGCCGCTTACACTTTTGCGAAATTCTAATGGATTTATGTCAAGGAAATAGAAATTTACACCGGCAAATACTTTTTTCAGATGAGACCACATTTTGTCTGAATGGTACAGTAAACCGTCAAACTTGCAGATATTGGAGTCGGGAAAATCCTCATTGGATGGCAGAGGCACATACCCAACACCCTCAGAAATTAAATGTGTGGGCTGGAATAGTTGACGACAGAATAGTAGGGTCTTACTTCTTTGAAGGAACCCTTACAGGACAAAGATATTTAGAGTTTCTAGAAAGTGACCTTGTTCCAGTCCTTGCAGTAATTTTTCCTAACGATAATGACCCTGACATTCCTGACGATACCATATGGTTTCAGCAAGACGGTGCACCTCCGCACTATGCGCGCCCTGTACGAGATTTTTTGGACAATTGTTTTCCTGGGAGGTAGATCGGCAGACGCGGACCGATAGAATGGCCTGCAAAATCGCCAGATCTTACACTTCTTGACTATTTTTTATGGGAATACTTGAAGTCAAAAGTGTACATTAATAAACCACGTAATTTAGAAGAACTTCAAAATCGCATTCGGGACGAAATACGCAGAGTTACCCTAGAAATCATTCATAATGTACAAGAAGAATTTCTTCACAGACTTGCGCATTGTCAAGAAGTTGGTGGATGGCAATTCGAACATTTAATTTAAGTATAAAATTTAATCAATTGTATTTTATTTTACATACCTCAGAATTGTTACTTTGTTATGGATAAAATTTACGTTTTCTAACATTCAATCGTCATTTACTCGAAATCATTCCTATGTAAGAGGGCAAAATTTTAGTACTGTCTGATAGAGAATTAATCGATCTTTCAGAATCAAGGAAAAAAATATGGTGTTGCCATTTAAAAAAAAATCAATGACGTCATTACTCGAAAACAAATGACATTTGAAAATCGCATTTTACGCTAAAATATGTATTTTTTAAATTAAAAATCGACCTGTTCGAGGATTTTTCCCAAAAAATAATTGTTTCGTTTTTATTGAATTTGTTCCATACTTTTGACGCATACTGTATTGCACTAAATTGAAAAAAATGATTGTTTTTAACGCGACCAAATATCAAAAATTACGTTGACAATAACAACAAATGTGTAATGTCAGCCGTGACGTAAGACGTCTTAATTCTTGACGCGAGTATATTATTTTCTATGACGTTTCGAGAATACATATTTTCTAAATCATGCAGCAATCTGTATGACATTTGTCACACTCGACAATTGTTATAGATATTCGAGAATCGAAGCCCATATCTCTAATATCCTTCGAATTTAGTATCAAAGATTATGTGACATTTAATGTAAATTTTAAAATTTATGTACATTGTTCAGAAAATAAAAAATGGGAAGTAGTTAAAAAACCACATTTATAAATGTCATATTAGAAAGCCGGTTGAAATTAAAAAAATAAAACACATTTCTGATTCGCCCTTTGTATTAATCAATTTAGTATTAAATAATAAATATTGGAAACAAAATTAAAAATATTCACACCTGATTTCATCGATACATAGTGGCAAAACTTTCATGAAGTTTCGTAACATACATCTACTCAAATTCAGGCAGGCATTACTGTGTCTAATTGTTTTTCCCCTAATTCAATATTATTTCCGAGATCAGAACCTTCTTAGGTTTATTATTTTAAATAATTTCATAAATCGGAACTCGAAGGTCCGACTCTATTTTATTCTATTCTACACTGAGGGAAAGATTTTTTAGCCATTAGCAGACATTGATTATTCCCAGCAAAATATCTGAAATAAATACCCTTCAAAAGTTTACGTTGCCATGTCATAATAAAAACATTTTTGGAACGCACTAATAGTTAAGAAGTTTATTTTAAGTTTTGATTTATCGTAGCAATCCCACCTTCTTATTAACAGATTTTACAATCTTTCACCCTAGCAAAAATTTATATTGGGACTACTTAACTAAATAGAGTTCTTCTTAGTTTAATTGGATATTTTGCCACACCTCTGAAAATATACTGATTAATTGAATAAACCCTTGCGCCAAAAGAATCAGTCAAGAGTTATTTTTGAAATTAAGTTTGCTTGACCAAAAAAAATTCACACTGAAAAAGCAGATAATTAAAAAATGACAAAATTCACATCACTATCGCGCACTTACGTATTTTTTGATGTTTCGCAAAACTCTGTTTGCGTTCTGTGTCAAGTGTTTTTAGAAAACAAATTCACACCAACAGATATTTAAATTTTAGATATAACCATCACATTGATACTAAGAAAATGTTTATATGATAGAGCAAAATTAATTTTATCAATCAACGACATTTTTGACAACGAACTAAATTTTACTAAAAATGTTTTAATATGCATATAATGAATACCCTCCAAATTTTGTTGACAGAACATTAAAAAATATTACAGATAAAACAAACACTTTAAGACAAATAAGGGAAACTAATCACACACAAAAAATTCCGTATATGTTATCAAAAAGATAAAAAAGTA
Organism: Monochamus alternatus; assembly: GCA_037114965.1. Lineage (NCBI taxonomy): Eukaryota > Metazoa > Arthropoda > Insecta > Coleoptera > Cerambycidae > Monochamus > Monochamus alternatus. The sequence continues at coordinate 36,459,049 of CM073433.1, forward strand.
TCGGTAACAAATTTGATATTTATCAAAAACACGTCCAAAAAATGATATACAGAATACCTTGTGAATACAATAAACATTTTGTTGGAGAAATCTCTCGCCCTGTGAATGTAGAGTTGAAGAACATACAAATTAGATAAAAAGACGAGAATTTGAAAAATCAAAAATTTGTAAACACGCTTAGGAAAACAGTCATTTGATTCAATGTGGCTCGACAAAAGAAGGAGAAGGAGGATAATGCAACAAAAAGAAAATTAAAAGACACCGCGATTCAGTATTTTGTTGAACGGAGATAAGTGTGTGTCAAACTGTTCAGTAAACATAAACATCATTGTTGGCTACAGCATCAACTAGAAGTAATAATAAAATAAAAATAATTTAACACCTCTATAGAAGCAGATAAACAAATTTTAAACAGTCAAACTTCACTTACGTTTAATTCAAAACGTCAAAAAATACGAAAGTGCGCGATAGTGATGTCATTTTTGTTATTTTTTACTTATCGACTTTTTCAGTTTGAGATTTTTTGGTTAGGCATACTTAGTTACAAAAATAACCCTTGGCTGATCCTTTTGGCGTCGGCGTTTATTCAATTAATATTTATTTTAATTTTTTCAGAACTAAAGAAAAGCTAGAATTATGCCACAAATAAACAGTTTCAGAGAATGACTGGTTCTACACAAGCAAATATTTAATTTCATAGTGACTACAGTCAAATCAAATGAAAAAAAAGAAAACAAATACAATTTACAGTAACATAAGTAAAAACATAAATCGAAAATATACTTGGACATAAAAAAATAAAAAAACGCGAAAAGTTCTGAGTCTATGAACAATATATAGACATATAAAAATACATAAACTAACGACACCATCTATTGAGAATAGTATTACATCTTTTTATACTGAGAATTACAACAGAATTACTGTGTATCAAGATGACTCTGATAACGGTGGTAATTCAAACACAACATTTATCGGAGTAAACTGAAGAACATTTATTTGTTCTTGGTATTTTCAGATAGAATAAAATACTGCAACCAATTCTACTTCCTAAAATATTAAAATATAAATATAATATAGTAGTTCCCTACAATCATCTACAAGTTTAAACAAAAACAGAACAGTAAAATACGGCCTTCTACGAGAATTTACGGTGTGGATTAATATTACAAGATTTGAAGTTTAGCTATTTAAGAAATTGTATCTAAATCTTGTCTGAATATTTTGATTTTATGAATGTCATAGCCAGGAATCCATATTACCTTAGCATTAATGGCACTTCTGTCAAATTTCATTAGTAATTCGTGGCATTACGCTTTTGGCAATAATTTGACAGGAAAATATAGACTTAGCCACCTCGAAGTCACGATTTGACCATTTTATATTTTTATTGATGAGAGTACTTGGAAATAAAAAAATTTATATGAAGGTGCTGAATAATAATAATAAAAAAATATTTATAACAAAATTGCTATTATTTCACTAGGTGAAACCTCCTGTTAGAACAATAAGTTCTAACAGGAAAAAAAGTCGAAATATGTGTAGCGGTGGACTAATGTTTGATTGATTACAATTTTTCCTTAAGTAATGCTATATTTGACCATTTTTATTCCTTATTCGATATTCTTGTCTGTTATAATATTTTATCAATAAGAATATATAAATATAAATAGAAGAAACTTGTTTTTTGACAAAATTTCGTTAGGAATAAGTTGAAGCACATTTTTCAACATTTGTCAATACGAATTCAGCATTATACAGTGTGGAAGAAAAGTATGGAATAAATTCATTATTTCTAAAACAACGAAGTTTCATGAAATTTCCTCGGACACGTCGATTTTCTTTTTAAAAAGACTCTTTTTTCTATACCAACGCATTTCCGACGTTCATTTGTTTTCGCGTGATGACGTCATCGGATATTTTTTTAAATAGAACCCCTATACTTTTTCATCGGATTCTTGTAGAGCTTAACTTGCTGAATTCAAAAATGTATAATTTCAACACTTTATTCCTTCAACTTTCCGAGAAGAAAAATAATAACCGATCCAATAAAGCCGGCTTGAAATAAATGTGAATATTCCCATTTGTGTCTATGATGGGCTGGTTGAGAGTAAAATGGATATAGTGAATTCATCGGCAGTATCACAAAATAAGGACTCTTTATATTTAAAACAATTTAACAATAAGCAACTAATTAATTAATAATTAAATTCTGGTTGCCTCAATCGTATTTATTTTGTTTTATTACATTGCATGTTAGAATATTACATATTTTGATAGCAAAAACAACAAATTAAATTAAGTTACCTCAGAAACTGTTTTTGGCAGTTAAACAAAATATAACTCTTTATTTTGAAACAATTTAACAACAACAAATTATCATTATTATTATTAAATTATTATTATTTTTCTCGTTGAAGTTGAAGAAGTAAAGTATTGACATTATACATTTTTGAATTCAGCAAGTTAAGCTCTGCAAGAATTCGATGAAAAAAAATATAGGGGTTCTGTTTAAACACATATCCGATGACGTCATCACGCGAAAAGAAATGAACGTCGGAAATGCGTTGGTATAGAAAAAAGAGTCTTTTTAAAAAGCAAAATCGACGTGTCCGAGGAAATTTTGTTGTTTTAGAAATAATGTATTTATTCCATACTTTTCTTCCACACTGTATAATAGGATTTGCTGACAATTTTATATAAAATAGCAAAATTCATTTAAAGACAAATTTAAAATTAATAGGAACTTCTCAGTACAATGTTAATAAAACTTTAGTATTTTTTTTAAACATTAAAGATTACAGGTATCTATCAGTATAAGTAAATACTTTTCAATATAAAATTCCTGACCTGTAGCGTATATTTTAAATATCAATAATTTTTAATTAGACCTACTTCTTGATAATAACAACAAAACCTCAAAAATGTATTACCACTCCTTTACAAATAACAATAAAAATTCCTTATTTTAATAATAAGAAAACACATCCAGAGTTTCATTAATTTAAATTTTTTCTTTTATAATTAATGTATAATAATTTATCTTTTATAATACATAATTATAATATAAAAAAAATTAACGGCGAAAGTATCAATCTACCTTATAGTTGAATGTTTGTATTAATAATTTACTTCACTTTTACCCAATACTTACGAAATATTATCCAATAAAGCAATACAAATTAATTTGTCACAGCACACTTTCACAAAAGCTAATCTAACTACCAGCATTTTAATAACGTCCCCACTACTACTCTGATTGGATTAATTTTTATAATTTCGTAGGACTATAGCCAAAACAAAAGAGTGCCGCTATTATAATTGGACCAGTAAACAGAAACCTCCCCCAACAATTAACTCCCAAAACTCCATTATAAACGTCTAATCCTTAAGTTCTCGAAATGCGCTTGTGAGTTATAATAACTTCAATTTGTTCATTTTGCGGCGAATCCTAAATTAATGCAGTTTACGTAACAATTCACAGTTAGGTCTGGCAAACAGATTTTATTGGCAACTTTAATTAACTAGATATAGAGCTCTTGCGAAATTCATTATCATTTTTAATCTATTGGCAGTTCATTACGAATGCTTGACACCGCGGACTGATGAAATATTTACTGCTATTGCAGGAGTCATTAACTCTTTTAGTCAAGCGTGGACAAGTGGTTTGTCTTGTAAAATGATGCAGTTCTTAAATTCTTATTTCCAGCAGATTTCTCGTATGTTTAAAATTTATTAAACGCTGGTAAAGTTATTCCTATATTTGTAGTTAAAATGTTATATCCTCTACTTCAATAAAAGCCTGGTTTACACGTAATATCTTATCATCAATCAAACTAAATGAGTTTTTATATATAGTATAGCATTTTCCGGGTTGTTATGCCGTGACCTCGGTAACTGGTCGCAGCCAAAAACAGAATTAAAGTGCACATCCCTGACCTTAGCCGGATTCTTTTACCTGCCATGGTTGTTCTCGGGCTAGGATCTGTCGTGACAGACCCGCTAACGGTGTCTCTGGGTTCGCAAAAGCTGTTGCGGAGTCACCACTGAAGATGCCGACAGTGAAGAGCGGCGAAATGTTTGGAAGCATGCGATGCGATCAGTTACAGCGGAGGCTACGGGACGACCCGGAAGACCTGCATTATCCGAGGAACGGTTCCAATTTTACAGTCGCAATACCAATATGGACGGCCTCAGAGACACCATGAGCGGGTCTGTCCCAACAGAGCCTAGTCCGAGAACAACCAGGGCAGGTAAGAGAATCTTGGCTAAGGCCAGAGATGTGCAATTCTGTTTCTGGCAGCGACCAGTTACCGAGGTCACGGTCACGACATTTATTAGAGAAATTTTTCTGTATTATTTCCCGTTATAAGTTATAAGAGTGTCGAAAGAAATACCACCTAAAAATCACATTAGCGATGGAAAGATCAAGTAGTCGTTGGAAAATAATTGAATGTTTGTAGTTTTACTTGTCATTACTCATATTTCATTTAAATTCCTTATATTCTCACAGTACCCATACTATCGAATCTTAGACACCCTGTACCCTTAAAATTAAACAACATACCCACGTGCTAAGTAAGTACCGCGGTTATAGATTGCCTAATTTTTGGTTTTACACGGCGGTCCAATAAATGAAATCAAACCACTAAATTCTACCGAAATTAATATGCAATTTAAATTTGAATAATAAAATTTATAAATTAAATATCAGTCTTCTTAATGTGACCGTAAAGCAAAAGTAATATCAAAAATAAAATTATTGATGTTTTGTTTATTCACTTTTACTATTTAAATGCTCCTGAAATAAAATAATGCCTTTTAAAAAGCAATTGTAAAACACACATTATATTGCTATTCTAACCTCACATTTTAACAGTTATTTTCACATACAAAAGTGAACAATCTTAAGTGCAGAACTATGTAAGTTTATCCTCAAATAATATAATAATTTTTAAACTGAATTTGTAAGACACATTATTGTTCTATTATAACCTCATATTTTAATATTTATTTTCACATACTTATAAACAAAAATGAACAATGTTACATACAGAAGTATGTAAGTTTATGTTATAAAAATATTTACATCTACAGTTGAATTTAAAAAAATACGTTTGGAAGATTTCTATATCTAAAAATTTGTTGGTTAAACCGCTTTCTATCGCTATATATTCGTTTTACTTCAGTACCTTTGAATATTCGCAGGTGGCATGAGATAACATTACTATTATATGAAGAACTCTATATTATTCAGTTCTTAAACGTCTAAAAGTACTTTATTTATTGTGTGAAATTGGGGTTTTCTTTTAGTTAGAAGACACTAGCACACTTCTCCTTTGTTTTGAACATAAGCCATTGCAATATTTGAAACAATTAAAGTCAGAAAGTATAAATTTGAAGGTTTATTTATACACCGTGTATTAGGTAATCAAACTTTAACAAAACTTAAAAATCTGGGTAACAGATATACGACAAAACAAATGTCTTGTTTTGTTGTAGGTACCTCCTAGCTACATAAAACTTTTTTTGGAAAACATTCCATTTTATTAATAGGTAATTTTAAAATATTATTTCTATATCAACTTTAGAGATGTGGCACTCTGTATGCCTACTAACATGTCGCTGGTAATGTCCTAGCTAGCAACTATTGCAAAATAGTAGAAAATTATCAATACCAACGTATTTTCCATTCTAAAAACATTGTTTGTACCAAAATTTCAAAATGAAAAACGCTAATTTATTGATGCAGATATGGCCTAAATGTTTAATAACTGATTAAGAATAAATCGGTTTATATTTTTATGTTTTATTAGCCCTAGATTTATGGCATCACTTTATGGAGTAATCCTGCGTGAAAGTGATACATTTTTATAACTTTTCATAAATATAGGCAAAGAGATCGTTTTTATAAAATGTTTATGGATTAAATTTACATTAAAATAAGAAGATATTTTAAAACTTTGGTTTAGAAATTTCTGAAGTACTGAACATATGAACTTAACGGAAAATATTTTTTCTTACGACTACCCTATAAAATGTTCATTATACATGTGTTTCCTAAATAATAATAATAATATCGATTATTCGTTATTCACTGGTTTCAGAGAATCGGGAATGAACTAACAAAATAAAAATTCTCCAGCATCAGCAATTGAACTTGAACGTTCTGTGTAAAAGCCAAACGCTACCATACCAGTTACGGCAATATTATTAACATTTTTCCGAATGATGGTAGAAGTTTACTAATTAAAGTTTTATTTACTTTTTAAAATTTGTCAAGTGAACGGTAAATGTCAAACTTGAAAGTAAGGTGCTTTGACAGTTTTGAATTGTATCATGTTCATGTTATGAGTGTCAAAATATTGTGTAATGTTAGCAGTAAAAAATTGCTAAAATATTGTTAATAGTCATGGACAAAGTATAGTGGTATTTTACTTGCTGATAGCTGAAATTCACTCAGGTGATCTTCGTCCTCGTGAATTTTAGCCATCATTATATGCTCGTTGAATAATTTACTACTGTTTATTAAACTGAGTTATTTTTCTGCGCAAACATATTACATATACCTACTTCTAATTTTTGTGCACAATTTTGTGTTTTTAATATTTTCATTTCGAAATACAAAATATTACTATAAAATTATTTTCCGTTTTGAAACGATAGTATCTAATATGAAAAGTGTATCAAGTTGTGTTTAAAATTAAAATTGAAATCGTCTATCACTTTAATCAAGTTTACATTAAAATCAACTTTAAAAAATTTTTTTAGAATTTTTTGAAGTCCTGAAATTGTGAACTTAACGAGATATATTTTTGTTTAATGGTATATTTGAACTGATTTATTTTGCAAAACATTATATAAACTTCTAACTTTTTTGCATATTTTTGTTTCTTTATTATTTAATTCGAAATTCAATAACATTTACTTTTATTTTCTATTTTCAAACTATAACCTCTAATGTTGTGAAAAGTGTATTAACGTACAAGTGTCTAAAAATAAAATTGAAATCACTTTTCCAAAGGAATTAGTGCAGCACGTCCACATTGTTATTCATGATGTTCAAGAGCAAACTTTACAATAAATACCTCACATGCTGCTAAATACCTCCATGTTTACCTGCTTTTTATATCGTACTTATTTTTACCACGATACCATTTTACACGATAGTCATGTTGGAAAGAAAATAAGAAAGTATGTTAATATGTCAGCAATCAACAAATAATTTCACCGTATTTGTTACTAAAATGAAAAATAGTTATTATTAGCGAAGCATGGGGACTGGCAAAGATGTATTACATAACAATATGGATAAGTATAATCTGATGATAATTTGAGAAATAAAATTATCGAGTAGAGTAGAAATATTTCAATTACTTACGATTGTAGAATTAGGCCTCTAGACTTCGTGAATTCCTTCCAAAGTTTAATGATATTCTGTAAAGCAAAAGTATTTTTCATTAGTTGATACATAATCAATTATCAATTAAATATTATAATTTCAATTAAGGGAATATACAGACGGTTTGCAAACTTAGAGGGAATAAGTATACAGTATGGATATATCAATCAATTGATAGAAATACTTTTGCACATAGCATCATGGTTTTTCTTTATAAATGTCGGTTTACCACAAAGAAATAATAATTATGAGTACTATTGACTTCATCAATAGTTTTGTCTTTGTTTATAACAAATGCTACCGGCATCAGCTAGAAACCTAGCTGGGGCTGACGCATGCCTATTTAAAAATCTCTGTGCATATAGGCACGCAGCTAACTCTCTGTTTTCATTTGTGGAGTAACGTATTTATGAATTCATTGTTAATGTCATTTTGTATGTTCCCACTTATTGATAAATACCTACACATACTAACATTAGAAAATTATCTCCAACACTGATTAATTGAGCAGGTTTTTTAACTAAGCATTTTCTAACATGTTTATATGAATTTTATTGTAATTTAGGGACTAAAACCATACGTACATTTAGAATATTGACATAAGATATTTTTCAATAACTGAGACTCTATCTTTCGCGTAAATTTCCCTTATAATATCAAGTAGGAACATAACTCATGGAGAGTATAAATTTCATACAATATTTTCTCCTATATCTAGATCACTCTATTGTTCAATTTTTCCTCTTATAAATAAAATAAAGAAGTCTCCTCACAAGATAAAGTTTAGTTTAAAAGGAAACCGTTATTAAAAATAAATTTAAAACATTTTTTGACGTTATATTAAAAAATACTGTTTTCAGTAAGCAGTTTATCTAGATACTCCTGATTGTGAAATTTAATGTTATCTGATTACTCCATAGCATTCACTGTTCATTGATACTTAAAAAATAGTAAAATTGTAACCGGTTTACAGAAAAAAAATAAGTAAAATTCTGTTTCACTTTTAATCTGTTGATGGGAAAATATGAAACGCGTACGAATAAATATGAAATATTTGCTTATTTTGAAAGCTACCGATACAGAATATCCTCCTTTCTATCTGTCAAACCCAGTATTGTCACTAAAATTCACACGTTTTAATGCAAACATATTATTTCAAAGTATGTAAATGAATTAAAAACTAATCTTGGTATGCAGTTAACTGTTACTAGTATATTATCTCCTGACACCCAAGATTTCAAAACAAAAAGCTGTATATCTGGGACTAAAAGAAGCAGCGACTTATACAAGACACTGTTTTCGACGCTCATCCGCGACTATTCTTATTGACGCGGGTGGTGACTTATTAGATTTAAAAAGACATGGCGGATGGCAGTCATCAGCCGTAGCTGAAGGGTATGTGGATAATTCCCTAAATGATCAAACTAACAATTGTGACCAAAATTAACATGTTTTAATGCAAACATATTTTTTCTTTAATAAATGAATTAAAATATAATGTTAGTATGCAGTTAACTTTTACTAGTATATCATCTCCTGACACCCAAGCTATTCCATGTCCATCTTCTCTGAAATCGACATTTTTGTATGAATTTATTCTGCCAAGCGCTATGCACCAATATATTCTAAATATACACATGATTAGTTGTTTTGTATTATCGAAAGGACTATTTTATTATATGCCCATATTATATGTTCATGCAACCTTCTTAAAGTTTGAACCATATTCTAATATGACACTAATATGTGGATCAATATTTTGCAATGTGAACAGGGAAAATAAACAAGCTTTTATTTTTTTTTATATACTTAAAATATAATCATTAGTAAATCAGAACTAATGGATTTATGAGCTCTTCGAGGACTCAGGATCGGAATATTAATCATCAGAAGGTGGTTTTTGCAAGAAACTATTTATTTGTTCAAAATAAACATTATGCTAATATGGATTTTATTAATTACTCTATCTTGAATCTAGAACATAAAAATGAGGCCGTTGCAAAAGTTTTTAATTTAATTTATTCTATGTCCACGATTGTTTTATCTGCTTTATTTTTTTTACGCTACGTGTCTTCTGAAACACACGTATTATTTTTTATTTTAATACTAAAATAGTACGGATATCACATAAGTTTTAAATATGCTCTCCTGTAAAATTTCATCAAATGCACATAGAACAGTGTGATTGTCAGACCAAACGACGATATGGCAACAGGTACAGAAAAACTATAAATCTTTCCCGTCTTTTGTAATGAAGGCAATATATCTTTTGATACTTTTATGCATGATTTTTGTCGGAGTTAGTGCATTTTAAACCCATTCCGATTTTATTAGAATCGCATATGTCAAACAAATAAGTACTGTACATTTTTCCACCGAATAAAATCATTTTCTTTCAAAGTTTCGGCAGAATTCCATCTTGCTCACTGTATGATTTACCTTTTTCATATAATTTTCCGTAATTCTCGTTTAATAATTACGTTATAGAATGGGTACTTATTTTAGAGCAGATTTTAAATTACTTTTCACAATTTCCCAGCAATAGTTTCAAATTTTACATCCGGCTGTTTCCCAGGTCTTTATCGGTATGGTTGATGTACTACACACATCTTTTTAAAATTTGAAGGAATGAAAATGAGGGTCATCTACGTTGCTAGTAGTCAAAATAGTGGGAAGTCTAAACCCATATAAGATAAAATTTGGCAGCATCTTTGAAATATTTTAGTTAGTCTAAAAATTACGCAATTTAGTTAACTTATTTTGTACAAACTGCTTATAAATTTGTAACCATATTGTAGAAGCATGGAACTGCACAATGGTGCTTTTGCAATATTCAGAATATTGGCCCTGTTGACCCAAATAATTTAATGTTTTACTTTTAGCTTGTTTAACCCTACATATATAAGTTTACTTTGATATAACTAAATATCGACCTCATATACTGCGTTTTAGTTAATAAATCTAATGTTTATACTTCATACATAATTTATAATCTATTAATATTATGTGGAAACACATTAGATTAAATGATTGCATAGTGTACTAAAATTTTAATTAAGTAACTTACATAAAAGTAGTTTTAATCATTTATAGCGTTAGTAATTTTCAAAAGTTTCTTATTTCATTTAGATGTAGGGAAATCAACAACGTAATCAATTTCAGCCCAGTTCTAAACACGTATTTAAATTAAACTAAAATCAGAGACAATTTAATTAAACCTCAATAATTAAATTGCAAACATAATATTAAATCTGAGATTGTAATTTTGTGACTACCCTTGACCCTTTATTTTATATATACAAACAAACAACTTTCAAGGAAGAGCTTTTTACGGTTCGTTGGTGTTAATTAATCGTATTTCATTGTAATTTCGGAGTTAATTTCATTACGTTTTTTCCTTCATTTAATCAACAGACAAAATTCTATAATCAAGCGAAAAGGGAAGGAGGGGTAAAATCGAACACCAAAGTAAAATATGACGCCTTATGCCATCTTTTAGTTAGACATTGACACATAATATTTCTGTTAAAATGCTTAGATTTTAAGATACAGCGAGTTGCATTCTAATTTTTTCAACGTTTCTGTAGCACAGTTTTTTTTTAAATCAAAGGGAAGAAGAAGAGTCCTAACACAATCCTTTATTCACTTAACGTCAACCGGTTTCGAGGTCAAGTTTTGCACCTCATCTTCCAGGTTGTATAAAAGGCTATAATATAATGTAATTGAAATAAAATTTTAAAATTTCTATTATTGAATTTAATTTTACATTAGGATAAAATAAACTATTAATTTAAAATTTGTTTAGAAACTTTTAATTTTAACAACGAATATTTTAAAAAAATACAATTAACTTTACTAATTTTTGGAAAAAATCGTTACTTTTAACAATAAGAATACTTTTAATTTTCTATTTTTCATATTAAAAAATCTTTGAAAGATTCTACTCCACTAACAGCAATCGACTTGTTAAAAATATAAAAAAATACTTACATATCACAATTGCAAGTATCATTCAATCAAATGCAAATTAACATGCATAACAATGTTAACCAAATTTTTAGTCGAATAAATTTTAGATTACCCTGAAAACCCATAAATTGTAGACCGTATATAACAATATTGTATGTATTTGTAACTTTATCATTTTTTTAGTTTCATATTATACATTTTTTAATTTGAGTATGGTTAATTAGTTGTTAACAGCACAAAATGATGCAAAGACTTGCCCATTATCAATCACATAGACCTAGATATGGAGGTTTGGGTCTGAAATTTAAAAAAGATATAATATCAAAAATTGGCGAGAGACGTTTTTTGTCACGTAAGTAAATTATGAGAATTAAAAATATATGAAACATATTTCCAAATATCCAGAGGCGTTTTCTCCCATATCTACGACCATGTGACTGATAATCGGCCAGTTTCTGCATCATTTTGTACTCCTTCCAGCAAATATAAAAATCTATATATCAAACCAAAAAAGAGAAAATGCTATACAGCAAAAAATTATCCTTTTTTAACAACATATCAATTATGAAATTTTCTGTATTTAAACCTGATACACCCTGTAGATATATATTTTAGGCAGAATCAAAGCTTGATAGTATCAAATACTTTACAACTAATTTAACAAAGAATTTCAAAAGTTCGTCATCAAATTTTATTTTTATATAGGGGTACGTAGGGTTAAATTGTCATATTTTGTGACAAAAAAATACTTAATGAGATTACCTGCCTTTTCCACCCTGTATATTGACATAACATAATCGCACATGGTCGTAATCGCAAATATTTAAATATATTTGAAACAATATTCCATTTTAACAATTTTTAAAATGTTACCAATTCTCCATCTTATACAGGGTGACAACGGAAAGTGGGAACACGCTGTAACTTTTTTATGACTGCTGATAAAAATTTGAAATTGGGTGGGTTTATACCAGATGGTGCCATAAATTCTTATTTCGGATATTTCGGATTTCATGACATTTCCGGTTTGAAATTCTATATTTGAATATTTTTGTACATTTCTTTTAGTTATTACCACTAAAAGTTTCGATTTATTGTATTTCCTTAAAAACTCGTTTTTTCAAATGTAAAGAGGATGGGCCCTATTGATTTTTTAATAAAGGATTTTTTTTCTAAATTTTGTGGTACAACAATTTTTAAAATCCGTCAAAAAAACAATTTCTGCCAGTCGCGGCCTTCTAGTTTTTTTTTAATTAAAAAATATTACTTACATCCAGAAAATATGTCAGAAAATTGGTCCTACCATACGTAAAATAATCCGCTGATTCCAAAAATGTCAAAAATACAGGATGTCCCATTTAAAAATATAAATTTACGATAATTTCCAGTCAAACTGGAAATGCGATGAAATTCGAAATGACCTAAAAGAATTCATGGCACCGTTTAGTATAAACCCACCCAATTTCAAATTTTTATCAGCAGTCATAAAAAAGTTACAGCGTGTTCCCGCTTTCCGTTCCATTCCAAATTCAGTAATAAACGATTTACAACTACAATTTTGGTAGCACCATTATCGTAATGTCGAAACGCGTGAACTCCTTTAAAAAAAAACATTGAGATTGCATTGACTTCAGTAAAGTAAAAGGATTTATCTTAAAGCTTACTGCAAACTATGCATGTATTCGCGATTCGTGATTGGTGAGGAAGACATCGCTTCATAAACTATACACTGCACTGAAAAAAATCATTGTAAATTTACATATTGTTCACATCATACCTATATTAACGTAAAAAATACCAAATCCATACTGTACTCCATGTGAATACCATATATTTACGTCATGTAAAATTACATATCATGAAAAAATGGATATTCACAAGTAGCAATTTTCCGTTACAGTTGTAACATTACATACTGGTGTGTTATTTCGCACCAGGCAATAACTAACCAACAAACTACCGTGTTACATCGCTAATAATTTTTATCAGTGTATGCACAAATTACTTTGCAATAAGCCCTTGCACCTGCGATACCAATTCTGACATACACTTTGTTTTACAGTCGTCAATTCACAACTGCAATAGGAAAAACTGTTTATTCAAATTTGACAAGTGACAATAACAAACAGCATAACATATAAAATAAGTTCAACAATCAAGTAAAAGCGAAAGACAATTTGAACGTGCAGCCTAGGAATTTTTGCGTATGGTGGTAACAAATCACTAAATTGTTATCCAGAATTGCAGAAAAGCTGTAATAAAAATCGAGCAAGACTTATATTTTGTAAATGCAAGACTTTCAGAGCGCATGCCTACGTGCCAAAAACTTGCAAATTGCAGAAATAATTGCACACTGTAAAGCGGGTTTTACAAATCACGCATCACGAATTAGGAATCGCGAATTCACCTCATGTAGCAAGCTTTGCAAAATGTTATTTAAGTATTTCTAAAATTTTATATTGCAAAAATCTTGTGCCGATGGTTTGCCTTAATAAGCTAGACATCCTGGAAAAAATTCCGGTTCTCTAGTGATTTCGGGGGTGGAGTTTTTAATTTGTTAATTAGCCCAGTTACAACAATTTAGCAATAAATAATAAAGCTAACACTAAAGTGATAAAGAGGGACCTCGAAAACCCCCGAGAGACCATTTTTCAGACATTTTCGTTGAATCGTGTGTGACATTTGCCATATGTTCAACAAAAATGGGTCATTTGTTAAACAATTAAAAATTTGCGAGCGTACAGAGGTGTAGATGTACCTTTTGTTATAAAAAATTCCCTGAACATTTTGCAGAAAACCGCATCTCAATCGAACTTCTCCGCAAAAAGTTGTCTATTTTCACATTTTTCATGCTAATTTGACGCGACTATAATTTTTATAACTATCCAGTTATACTCTTGATGTTAAGAGAACACTCGTTCATTTAATTTAGTTTTATGTCAGACATTCCAGTTAGGATATTAATTTCTAGGAGCAGTTACACGTACATATTTCAATAATCTAATGAAAAATTATTATGTAAGAGAGGAAACTGTAATGTTAATTCGTTTGTATTTCACAAAGCGTCACGTTTAAAAAATATGAACATCAAGACTAATATTTTCATACACCAAAAACCTGAATAAATTATGATAGCTTTGTATGCCACTACATATTATGCTAATTAGGACAAAATATTTCAGAAACATTTCAACATTTTTAATTTGTTCAGGCAACATTATTTCAGCTGTTTTACTCAAATTAACTTATTCTCCGTTAAATTGACCAGATGAAAGTAATTATGCTGAAAACAATTAATTATGCTATGATCAATAAATACATACTTTAGTGAAATTTGTCAGAAATAAATAATTACAAGGTGGTGGTTTCGACTACAAAATATTTGAATTTCAGCTTACAATAAAGTTTGTAATTGACATCAATGAAACTGATCGATAAATTGTTGGAAATTTTAAAATATGTATAGCAGTTTTTAATAAACTATAAAATTGATATATTTTTTGGCAAATAACACCTTATTGCTCAATATTCTATATAAAACAACTTTTATATGAAATAAATGTAATTGCGCTTTAAACTAAGTCTATGAGTTCTTACATTATCATAGTTAAATATGAAGGATATGTACATATATCAAAAAAGTCTACTCACGAAATACTGCAGAAAATTTGTTATCCAATTTGTGCAGTTTGTCTGTATACTACGACGAACCATATTTATAATCACAAATAGTACCTAAATAACAACACTCACTAGACACTGACGGCAACAAAGTTGCTCGGTACTGTATAAGCGATAAAATGTATAAAAACTTCCAAATGTTTTGCGCTACATATTACCTTAAAAACCGTTGTTATCTCAGAACTAAATTTCCCCTTTTTTATCATACATAGTTTTTATAATAATGTCTACATACAGAGTGGTTCAGTTTTTACGGCGGGTAATTTGTGGACTGAGATAAAATCGAAAGATCATTTTAATTTACTATATCAACATTGCATCTAAACTACGCTGATTTTAGTAACTAATTTTTGATTTGAAAATGTTTGACATAGATTTTTGTCTTTCATATCTCAGCTATTGCTTAAAAATTGTTCAAAAATGTGATCTTCATTAAATGCAATTCAAAGACAGTTCATAGGTACTAAAAAGAAGAGACGTTTCGTGTAAAAAATACCATAAGAACAAAAATAATGAATATTAGTGGTTAGAACCAGTGAGGTAGCATCTCTGGTAGGAAAATAGAATTATTACTCCCCGTGTTTAATGCCACTGATATTATTCAGGAAATAATACGAAATTTTGATAACAGTGGATTTTAAAAGCAATGTGTATATAGCAAACTAGTATTGTTCTTCAATGTTTTGTCGCTCCATGATTTTCTCCTCTTGATTACTGGACCACCCTGTAATTATAGAGCTTGTCAAAGAATTTGTACTTTTAAGATATTCATTAAGAGCGCCGTATTCTTCAAATAGTGTTTTCTATAAATACAAGTAATTTTAGACATTTAAGAATTGAATAATATAGAGTTTAGTAAATAACAAGAATGTTATCTCATGCTACCTGCGAATATTCAAAGGTACCAAAATAAAATCAATATATAACGCCAGAAAGTGATCTATTCAGTAAATTTTTAGTACTGAAATCTTTCAAAATACGTAATTTTTTAAATTCAACTATACATATAAACATTGTTATAACATAAACTTACATAGTTCTGCATATAAGATTGTTCTCTTTTGTTTATAAGTATGCGAAAATAATTGTTAAAAAGTGGGGTTAGAATAGCGAAATAATATACAGGGTATCCCAACGAAAATTTGACCCCCCCTATAATTGGAAAACCGAATAATATTTCAAAATTCGCCGATACCCGTCGATTTTTGTTCTTGGGGGGAGCTTTTTTGACAATCAAGCCAACTCGATATGTTCATCCCCCTAATGCCTAGCAACCCCAACTTAAAAATTTCAAATGCAACTACCCCACTTGTGGCACATCATTTTAAAGACCTTTTCATTGCAAATACAGTGACGTACCATTTTTAAAAATCGGTTGAGATTTGACAGATATATTGGTTATAAACGAAAGATGACAAACCAACTTACGCGTAGTAATTTCTACACAAATGCCCACCACTAATAAGTTTTTCGTCTACTACACATGACCGCATTACCTAATTGTTATTGATGTGTCTATCAGTTTACAAAAAAGTCAGAAATGAAATAAAAAAACTGAAGCAAATAAAACTAGACACTAAAATAGTTATTAGTAGAAGATACTTAAGTTTATAGGAATTCAGACCTTTTCAAAATAACAAAAAATCAGTAGGTACATGTTTCTCCGACGAATGCACATTTATGTTGAATGGCGAAGTGAATAGACACAATTGTCGTTATTGGAGTGATACTAATCCGCATTTAATCAGGGAATTTCATACTCAGACACCTCAAAAATTGAATGTTTGGGCAGGCATTTTGGGCGACCATCTTGTTGGACCATTTTTCATCCAAGGTAATCTAAATGGAAACACCTATCTAGAATTATTGGAAAGTACAATTGATCCTAGGATAACAGAGATTTTAGAAAGTGACGACAATTTACTAGAAAATGAAATAACCTTCCAACAAGATGGTGCGTCCCCCGCACTATGCTGCTGCTGTGCGACCATTTCCCGGGACATTGGATTGGCAGAAGAGGTCCCGTCGAATGGCCACCAAGATCTCCGGATCTGTCCCCTTTGGACTTTTTTCTGTGGGGTCATTTAAAATCACGAGTGTACGCCACTCAGCCGGAAACATTGCAAGTGCTACGTCAGAGAATTGTAGAAGAATGCCGTTTAATAACTGCGGATGTCTTTAATAATGTTCGAACAGAATTTTAAAACAGACTGTATTATTGTTTGGGAGTTAACGGGGGTCATTTTGAGCAATTCATCAAATAAATCTGATTTATTATTTGCTTCAGCTTTTTTATTTCATTTCTGACTTTTTTGTAAACTGATAGACACATCAATGACAATTAGGTAATGCGGTCATGTGTAGTAGATGAAAAACTTATTAGTGGTGGGCATTTGTGTAGAAATTACTACGCGTAAGTTGGTTTGTCATCTTTTCGTTTGTAACCAATAATTCTGTCAAATCTCAACCGATTTTTAAAAACGGTACGTCACTGTATTCGCAATGAAAAGGGCTTTAAAATGATGTGCCACAAGTGGGGTAGTTGCATTTGAAATTTTTAAGTTGGGGTTGCTCGGCATTAGGGGGATGAACATATCGAGTTGGCTTGACTGTCAAAAAAGCTCCCCCCAAGAACAAAAATCGACGGGTCTCGGCGAATTTTGAAATATTATTCGCTTTTCCAATTACAGGGGGGGTCAAATTTTCGTTGGGATACCCTGTATGTCATACACATGCATTTTAAAACTTATTATATTATTTGAGGATAGTTTAAATAGTAAAAGTGGATAAACAAAACATCAGTACTTTTATTTTTGATATTAGTTTTGCTCTACGTGTTTTATATTTCGAGATTTCAGTACCTAAAAAACACCACAAATTTGATCATTTTACGGCGAGAAATACGGCGACCTTAAGGGTGCCGCATCCTTGAAATAATGTTTTCCACAAATACAAATAATTTTAAAGATTTTAAGAACTGAATAATATGGAGTTTAGCAAATACCAGGAATGTTATTTCATACCACCAGCAAGTAAAACGAATATACAGGGTGTCCTATAATTAGTGTGCAAAACTTTAGCAGGTAAAACGAATATACAGGGTGTCCCATAATTAGTGTGCAATACTTTGGCAGTATATTCTACGATCAGAAATAAGTTGTTTTTTTTCTATAATTAGGGGCCGAAAAAATGATTCCTAAAGGGTTTGTGTATTTCCAAAACGAGTCAACGCATAAATATGAATTTCGATATGTAGGAGACTAGTTAAATGTTCTAACAAACTACATAAAAACTGTTTAAAAATTGTGGTCAGGGACATATCAGGCAGGAGAGCTCACGGGTAAAACACGCCTCCAATTTTTTGCACGTCAATATTTTCAAATTTAAACATCAAACTATGATAGATATGACTTTTTATTAAAAAAAAATGTATTCTTGATTTACTTCGATAAATCGCTTTGTTTTCAAGAAAAATCGATTTTAAAGTTTCGTTGTATAATAAAGAATAGAAAAAGATACATTAAAGCTGGTTCGACATGAATGTCGTCTAGTTTACCATTAAAATTTTGCATTTTTTCTTTAGATTTTACTTAATATCCAACACCGTAAAGTAAAAATTTGAGTTTAATAAATTGTAAAATTAAATTAGATTATATTACAAAACTTTATATTCGATTATTCGAAACGAAACATTTTATCAAAGCAAAACAATTTTTTTAAATAAAAAAGTCATATCTATCATAGTTTGATGTTTAAATTTGAAAACATTGACACGATAAAAGTTAGGGGCGTATTTTATGCGTGAGCCTCTCCGCCAGAGACGTCCCTGACCAAAATTTTTAAACAGTTTTTATGTAGTTTGTTAGAACATTTAACTAGTCTCCTACATATCAAAATTCATAATTATGCGTTGGCTCGTTTTGAAATTATTTTTAAAAAACATGGTCTTTTGAGGCCCTCATTTTTGACCTCTATTTATGAAAAAAATATTATTTTTTATCGTAGAATCTACTGTTAAAGTATTGCACACCCTGTATAACAACAGACATCGGTCTAACCAACAAAATTTTAGGTGCAGGCATCTTTCAAAATACGTATTTTTTAAATTTAACTGTTAATGTTGTTATAACATAAATTTACATAGTTCTGCGTATAAGACCGTTCAATTTTGTTTATAAGTATATGAAAATAATTGTTAAAATGTGAGGTTAGAATAGAAAAATAATGTGTGTCTTACAAACGCTTTTTAAAAGGTATTATTTTATTTGAAGAGAATTTAAATAGTAAAAGTGAATAGACGAAACATCAAAAAATTTATTTTTGATATTACTTTTGTTCTACGTGTTTTATTCTTTGAGATTTCTTTACCTAAAAACATCACAGATTTGATCATTTTACGGTGAGAAATACGGCGACCTTAAGCGTTTTGTTAAGTTCTGACATAAAATTCACTAAAAAAATCAAGAATTTTCGGATTCATCATGCCCTTGTAGTGCAAGTTCAAAAGTTTCGCAACATTTATACAGCTAATATTTTGCATAAAACATATTTTTGATACATTCTCGTTATGTTCTTGAAAGCGGAATCAAGTTGAGCTTACTAACCTAAATACGATAGGTCACTGTTGTAGGATTATTATCACTGTATGTCTCAGACTGTTTTTTTGTTAATAGCACGATGGTTTTTTATATTACTGTCAGCATTTAAATACTAAAAACTTTTCCTCTCTCAATAATTTACCTAGTGAGTATTTTTATCTCACTACTTATGTAATGAAATCCAAATGGTTCGTTATTTGATTTGAGCTGTTTTTTTGCGACAAACCGTATTTATCGACTGTTTCAAAACGTATTCAATGGTGACGTCACTAATTATTGCATCAAGAAAATGTATGGTTTCAAACCGTAACGTCATCAAACATATGTTTTTCTTTGATATCACCTTCAGACTTTTTAATTATTGTTTACACTAGATTTGGATTAAAATAGAACGATTATTAGTGGTAGAAATTATTAACAATACCTATTTCCGAATGTTTTTGTATATATATTTTGAAAATGTGTGAATTTTGCAACAAAAACATAGAAATTGATTTTAGCAACTGTAAACCAAAAACAAATATCTAACATGTTTATATGAGTGACAGGTTTATGAAATTTAGATAGAAAAGTAATTGGATTATGCTTTTGGATTATATAATTCAGGATGTCTAAAAATACGTTTAAATTTGCAGGGGTACATACAATAGTCCACAAACAACTCCTTTTTAAATAAACAAGAATAAGAACTGTCAAAATAACAACCATTTTAAATATTAATCTAAAAATTTAAATCACACCGATTTTCAAATCTCCATTTTTTAGGCAACTGCTGCATAGACCAATAGCAAAGCATCTAAAGAGTTCAAACCGGACTCAGTGAACGTTTTAAACACGGTTTAAACAGCGACGTGTGTGACGTCATTGGTTCAACGCAAAAATATAATGTTTTGAACCGGGTTGAACACATTTCGACATATTTTAACATTACCATAAGTACTAGGAAAATATTTTAATTTGATAACGTCACATCAGACCCGACACCGACTTGAATTGCCGCCAGCGTCAGTAAAGTCTAAAAAGGGAGTTAATATAATGGTTTTTCAACGTAAACAAGCATTTAATTTTTTTTAATCACATATTTCTATTATATCATATTCTTCGTGATCTTCTCATTATCTTCTCTTAAAATTGATGACACTTCGACTGAATCACCCTGTATATACACCACTGCAGTGATTTTCACTGTCTATGATTTTTTAGAAAAATCCTCGTAGTTTACTAGAAAAATGAAATTTTAAGAAATAAGTTTATTTATTCAAAAACGGCAATACCTTCTTGGAGAATTACTAATACTGTAGCTACACACTGTATATTAATTCTATAAATTATTATCAAGTAATGGTTTCCGACAAGCAATGTGAAAAGTGCATGTTACCCTTCTAACAAACGCTTCAAATCGATAAAACTAGTTACTACTGGAAAATAATTCCCCGCAAACCTGTTTGTTGTTTAGCCACAAAAGCTCAATATGTAGAATATTATTTTACAATGTTGACAAAGTAATTGTTTGCCTTTTCCATATAAAGCTTTGTTACACAAACTTTCATTTCAAATGTTCCTTTTGTACAAGCAATGTTTGTATTTGCTAGTTAATAATTTACAACGGTGAATGATATGAAAGTGATTTTTAATCAGCCAATTTAGCCATAATCGTATGATAATATAGGTTTTTAATACCAGATAAAATAACTCGGTCAAAATTAAAGCTTTTTTGCAGAATAATGATATTCAAGCATGATTTTTTAATTGGTACCATATTACAATGCAAATTAATTTTCTCACTGTGAGCGTAAAACTAGGTATTAGGGTGTCTTATAAAGATAATGCATAATTCGTTTACATTTTTTAAATAAAATTATCAAACACGCGAAAGCATTCCATATAATTTCACTGAAAATTATCGTCAAAACTAAATTATTATTCAATTTTTTTTTCTACCATGTCTCCTTACAAAGATACAGAGTGTTGAAATTTAAAAACAGTGTCAAAAAGTTTTAATAAACGAAAATCCTGTGAAAGTGATTTTTGAAATAAAAGCAGTGTAAATTTTTTGAATTTCATATCAAATATTTCTCACAATATATTTAATGTATTGATCAAACTTTGACTAATGATTTAACTAAATGAAAATTAAAATGTACTGAACTGATAAACGAATATACTAAGGGCGGTTATTCTAGGAGACACCGTCACCACAGATTTCAGATTACAATGGCCTAATTAAGAAGTAAAACAAATTTTCAAATCCAAAAATATGATTAATTTTCAACTTTATATGAAATATCTTCTAGAACTATTTGCGTATTACCCCATATAACCCAAAAAGTATATAAGTTTATACGAATAGAATCTAACACTAAAAATTAAAAAAACAGTTTTTGGTTTGGCGTAAATTTTTTAAAATCAAAACTTTTACATAAAATACACTTTTGCTACATTTAGACTTTGTTGGAAGAAAATTAATTATTTTTTTGAACAAAAAAAAAAGATAGCCAAGAATGTTTTATATGGATTTTATCCGATTCCTTTATCAGTTCTCATTGCTTAATTTGTTACATCTCTTATGCATAATGTAATTAGTTAAATTGTTTGCCAAAAATTTATTATCTATAAATCTATATTTAACACCCTGTAGCAATGCTTCATATCAGAAAGCTGTTGTACAACTTAATATACGTAACATATAAAAATAATGGTATGTGTTGAAATAGGTAAATGAGATCAAGCAAGAAGAAGTGTAAAACCTACTCAGTTCTACAGCAAACTGCAATATGTACAAGTGACAATAACCTGGTGACTACTTCCACATGAGTGACTATTTATTTCCGAACAATGATCATTAACTTTGAGTACGTTCAAAAATTAACAAGTGATACTAGCAGACTTTTATAAAACAAACAATGAAGTTACTATTAATAATAAGTGTTTTTACATCAATAAGTGCAATAAAAGTGCCTAATATTTGGCAACAACAACCGAACCAAAACACCAACTTAAATAATGTAAATAGAGGCAGTCAACCGATAAGGCCGCCAGACACCATTGCTCAGGCAGGGCCTAAATACAACAACATCAATCCATTCATTAACAATGTACCAAATACAGCATCAAATGGTTTAATTGCCAATGAGAATGAGAATGTATTTGGAATTTTAGGTGCAGATTATGACTGGTTAAACTCTGGGCTGCCCAATAATTTCGTCTTTATTAGTCCAGCCAATCAAATCAATAACGCAAACTTCCTGAACAACATCAACAATGGAAATGAAATACGAAGCAAACCTTACGTTGAACAAAAGCAAGGTCCTCAGTTTCAGAGGAATCACAACAGAAGACCTGTGGCTCCTAGTAATTCTGCCACAGCGACCTATAACCAAGCGCCAGGCCAAGCTCCTTACATAACTTACACAACCCAAAGACCAGCATCTCAGATAGCTGCAGTCAACACCGCACCATATCAGGCAGTAAACATAAAACAAGCTTACCCTCGAGTAAACAATCCTAACACAGTCCTTCCCATAACCGAATTGGATTTCAGTCCGTTAGATCCTTTCCCTCACAGTCAGCAAGACGGTCAAGCTTCCACTCAAATAAATAAACCGAATGCTCCCTTCAGCACTTCCCAACCGATACATAATTTGGATTTCAATTTAAACAATCCCTTTTCTCGAAATACTCAACGTCACCAACTAAACCAATTCCCTCAATCTTCTCGAGTACCTATCAATAAACCATTCCATGCAGTGACAGGTTACAGAAAGCCTGTGAATAATCCAACAACTTTAAGGAACTTAAATTTTAATCCATTCACGAAAAATTATCGTGACCATAGAACACAAGAGCCTACACAGTTTGAACCAAACTATGACACGGAAGCTGTACCAAAAATAGAAAGGCTACAATCTGAAAGAGCCCCTATAGTAAAAAATCATGAATACCCAGAAGAGGTTCCTACCAGGCCTATTTACCCAGGAGAAGCGCAGTGGTCTAAACCAGGAGTTAAACATCGACCATTTGTCAGTAATCAGCAATACGTTAACTTAGAGGAACCTAACAAACAGCCTGATGGATATGATACATTTTTAGAGGCACAAAACTTATTTGAAAATCAAAAGAAACAATTTGGGCTGAAATTGCAACAGTTACCAAGCATTGATAATTCACCTACTCAACAAACTGCCAAGGAAGCGAATACCGAAGAAAGTGAGATATTTGTACCAACGCGACTGTACGCGCAAGTAAGACATAGTGAGGATGAAAAACACCTGCCACCAGAATCTGATGAAAATGGACGGCTTAAGGAACTTGTCAAAGATTCTAAAGTTCAAACAATCTATTCAGAAGAGGGATATGAAGACAGTGCTTACGACCACGCCGGTCATGAGAAAAAGGCTGAAAATACAGAAGGTTTCGAATCAGACGAGAAAAACAAAGAAGCAAAGGAAAAAAAGAAGACGCCAGTAAAAAAATATGACAGACAATCTGCCAGTTATTCCATAGGCGACCAAGATTTAAAAGAGGAGGATATAGAAAAACTTAAGAAAGAGGAATTGAAATTAGAAAATGAAGAGGAAGAAAATGAGGACTCTGAACCTGCAGGTACCCATTATGATGAACAATCATATTTAAATAAAATCATGCCAACAAAAACTAAAGATGGTGTAAAGAAAGTGAACGCTTTAATTAGACCCAAAGAAATTAAAACTGTAACAGCTAAAGCTAAAACTGGAGAAAATATAGAAATGGAAATATCCAGTGAAGTTAAAGCTGTACCACAACCAAACAATAGCACAAAAATTCATAAATACGTGAAGATTTATCCCAAAATTAATAAAAACGTCACTGCTAATATTAATCTAATAGAAAAAGAGAACGATACATTACACCGTGGAAAAGAAAATAAACTTGATGCAGAAAAGAGAAGTTTAACTGTCAATCCACATGAAATATTCATAGAAGAAATTATTCCTCAAACAACAGAAGAATATATTTCAACTACAGTTACTCCTACTGAATTCACAGAAATTGTTACAATGGAAATACCAACAACTACTGAAGCAACTACTTCCCTTCCAAAATCACCAGCAAAAAATCAAGATAAACCTTCAGAAAGTCTTGAAAAACCTGAATTAAAATTACAAGCACGTAGAAAGAGATCTACTGTTGGAATTCCTACAATTGAAATAGATACTGATTTTATAGATGAAATAAATCATGACATAGGGAAACCAACAGAAAAATCAACCGCGCCAATTGAAAAGAAATATCCTTATTACAACGCATATAAAGAGAAGGGCATACATGAAAATTCACCTTTAAGATACGCAGAAGATTCTAAGAACGTCCCAAAGAAAATCAATGGTAAATTGGCCTTCTATGACCTCGCCGATAGAAAAATGGCCTGCTCTGATGTTAACCCTGAAGTTGATCCAGTACCCGATAGAATTCAAAATGCAGACGAAAGTGTTGAGGATGAAGAAGAAGATGAAGGCAACGATCCAGCTGCTAAAGAGCCTAGGTTGGGAAAGCTAGGAGACAGAATTGACTGCTTCAAAGTAAAATACTTCGGCGAAGATCCTTTAGATAATCCGTTCTTCCAAGAAAAAGTAGTTGGCCCTGTAAATCCTATATTTTCAGAAATTGAAAAGATCTCTACGAAAAAAATTGCAGGTAGTGATATAGACAATGTGGGTAAGGGATCTAATTCTCAAAGTACTAAGAATGAATTAAAGAATGCTTTGAACATCAACAAAGAAAAAGAACAGCTACATGTTGCAGCTAGCAACCATGCTATAGATAATGAAATAGATGATAGCTTACCATATAAGTCTGGTTTAAGGAGTTGGTTTCCAGGAAAAAGTTTTGGATTGGGGGAAAACACCGAAAGAGATTCAAAATACATAAATCATTTTGTTGAGAAAAATCCTAACCCCAAAGTAAACACTGAATTGGACGCTAAAAAATTAAACAATGATGTTGATAAAATAAAAGTACAAAATTCAAAGGAAACAGAAAGGGAAGTACACACACTACCACCTTTAATTACCACTCCAAAATATACCATACAGTTAAAACCTAAACATATTTACGACCAAATAGAACTCCTTGAATATTTACCAGAGGATGAATTTTACGAAGTAAAAAAAGCAATAAATGCTGAACTTCCCAAACTGAATATAACTGAGGTCACCACGTCCTTACCGGTTATAAATAAGACGACAGAAACTGCTTTAAAAGCCCCTGTAGCGAAGAAGAGGAAAAATGGCAAAAAGAACGGGGAAAGAAAAGCAAAAGTACTTAAAAATGAAGTAGAAAGTATGAAAATGGAAACAACGGATAACAAAAAGCCTGAATCTTTTTCAGATGTAGATGCTCTACAACTCGTAAGAACGAAACCAAGAAAACCTTTATATGAAATTTTTGACATCAATAAATTTATACCAAAGGCTCCAAAGATTCCACAGAACATACAAAACAGTAATCCCAATTATTTCGCTCCCATTTCTATACAGAACCCCACATATCAAGTATTTGATATTAACAAATTTTTACCTACCACACCTTTCCCATTGTTTAAAGACTTTATGACAAGAAGTACCGTTCTTCCCAAGTATAAAGTTCTAAGTGAAGTTTTCTACAAAGAAGATATAAAGCCAAATGAACAACTTAATGTCTTTACAGACGTACTTAAACATATAAGAAGCTTTCCCAAGTTAAAAGACAGCTTCTCAGAATCGTCAGAACCAATCTCTGTTAAGCTTAAAGCTGAAAAAATATCTGAAGAATTCCCTCAAAAATTATTTGGAAATGATAACAAGGGTATGTCGAGTACTGTCACCACGATAATGTCCACTTATGAGCCCAAAGTGTACGCAAGTAATCACAAATATCCCCAAGCAGAGAACCCACTAATTGCGGAACAACAAATTGAAGATATGCTAAATGAATTTAAAACTGGTACCAAGTCAAAAAGGAGGAGGCGAATTAAAACTACAACACAAGACACACCAGTTGTTATCGAGGAATCAACATCAACTTTACAATTCATTGGCGAACCCACAGAAGTGATGGGGTTAATGCCTCCAATAATTCAAGGATATAAAACGATATATCATCCGAAAAGAGACAGTAGTCAGCATATTTCAAATCCTACAATTAGGATTGAGGAAAGGAAGATAAATAGATACTTTGTCCAAGGTATGAGGCCACCACCAAAACAGAAAGTATACCTTTATTCAGATTTTTTAACAGATAATCATATAGTACAAAGAATGAATAAGCCAAAGAGAAATAAACTAAGAAGGAGTAGACGAAGTGCCCAAAGACCTGCATATGCACAGGTATCTCGAAATAATAATAAACAATCAGATGCAGAAACAGAAAAGAAGAAGGAAGAAGAAGACGACTATGTGCCTCAGCGATCAAGAAATTATCACTACGATGAGAAAACTGGCAAAATCGTTTACGATAAAAAACCTCAACAACAATCGGAAGAAGAAGAAGAAGAAGTAGAATATGTCGAAGTAGTAGATGAAACTCCAAAAACAACTGAAAAACCTAAACAGAGTCCTGTATTTGCTACCGCCACGCCTCCACCAGAAGGACAAAGTTATACAGATTTTGTAAAATTACTCAAAAGTGCTAGCAATTACAAAGAAATCCCTGATCCAACCACCACGGAGAAAGGTGCTGAAGAAGTAACACAGAAAATGGTAGCATCAACTCTGCAACCAGTAGCTACCAAAGCTCCCGAATTTTTATCTATACTTGCTAAAGTTCGCAATGACAGTAATTATAAATTAATAGAAGATAAGAAAAAGACTACGACTCCAAAATCCGTAGAGGAAGAAGAAGTGGAAGCTGCAGAAACTGAAAGTTCTGATGAGGAATCTCAAGTGGATAATATACGGAACTCACCTGGAGGCCAAGGATACGAGGCGGGTGCAAATTTGGAAATTTTTGATATATCCGACTTTTTACCCAACATCAAGAGTTATTTACCGAAAACGTCCATTGATACATCAAAATATAAAACTATAGAACGACCTAACGTACGACACACTTTAAGCAGTCGATATAACTCTGAAGAAGACAAGAATTTACAAAATGTTAATACAAGCAAAGAACCAATATTATCAAAGTCGGAAAGAACTCCAACAAGATCTAAGCAGACGAAGGAGCAGGCACCAAAACAGACCGCTTCAATTGACAGTAAAGCTACAACACCTGCTCCAGAAGTAACCAGTCAAAGAGTAATTCGTTTAAGCAGGAGAAGAACAACAACTGCTAGTACAATAGAAGCCCAAAATGATGCAGTGAGTACTACACAAGCTACTTTAACATCTGACGAATCTACTGCAGTCCATCAAGACAAACCTAGAAGAAACTATAGAAGAAGACCAATAAGAATCAAGACTAATCCTACAGTAAACAATAGCTCTGACCCAGTAACAGAAGCTTCAAAAATTGTGCGACGAAGAGCTGAAAGAGACTCCAATATGGATGCTGAAGGTAATGAAAAATATGAACAAATTGTTGAAATAGATGGTAATGTGCCTAATCAACCGATTGTTATGGATTATGTAGACTACGAGGAACCAGATAATCTTAATAGCACTAGTGCAGAACAAATGGATAATATAGAGGTAGTAGCGAAACAAGTAGTAGACGTTTTTAAAAATTATAACAAAGATCAACAACATGGAGGGAATTATAAAAAGGAAGATGAAATAATTGAAGCTGAAGTTGCAGCACCTGAAGGAGATGATAAAATAAAAGAACCTGTGAAGGATTTGAAAACGTCTGATAAAATAAAGAATGAAAAAGACAAAGGGGATATTGTCAAACCAAAAGACCGTGTTAAGACAGTAATCATTAAGAAAATAGACTTGAAAGATATAAAGAAAGTAGAAGTTTTTAAAGATTACGACAAAACAAAAAAGCATGGTGGAAATTACAGACCTGGGAATGATGAGATACAAATAAATGAACAGGATGAATCTGGTCTTGAAAGAAACGAGAGTATCCAAATCCAAAATGTAAATGTATTCCAAGATTATGACAAAGCAAAAAAACATGGTGGAAATTATAAATCAATCAATAATACATCTGAAGAACAAAAAGCAGATAATAAATTAGAAAATCCGGTATTGCTAAAAAATGTAGAGGTATTTAAAGACTACGACAAGACGAAGAAACATGGAGGAAATTACAGGCCAGAAAATGATACGACAAATCTTAAATTAGAAAATCCCGTATTACTAAAAAATGTAGAGGTATTTAAAGATTACGACAAGGCGAAAAAACATGGAGGAAATTACAGGTCAGAAAATGATACGATAAAACTTAAATCAGAAAATCCCGTATTACTAAAAAATGTGGAAGCAATTAAAGATTACGATAAGACGAAAAAACATGGAGGTAACTACAGACCGGAAAATGAAGACATAGAAGAACAGCAATTCGAAGAAAGTCAATTCGGTTCTCCACAGATCAGACAAAACGTTCTTAACGATGGAACGGAAAAGAAAAGTTCAGTGGAAGTTTTTAAAGCCTATGACAAAACCAAAAAACATGGAGGAAATTACATACGAGAAAACGAAAATGAAGACAAGGCAGCCACTCTTGAGAAACAGCAAGCAGTAGACCAGGACAAGGATGTTGAGATTTTTAAAAACTACGACGAAACCCAGAAGACCGGAGGCAATTACAGACGGGAAGATGAGAGCATAGAACCGAAAGCAGATGAAACCCATTTGTCTAGAAGTGAAGTACCCGCTCAAACAAAAAGGTATACAGAAAGCAGGAATGACGTTCAAAAACTGGCAGGCATAATAGTAAAACCTGAAGAGATTTACTCAGATTTGAAACTACCACTAGATATCAACGCATTAAAAATTATACAGGATTTACCGAGTGATGAATTAGAGGAGATAGTTAAAAGCGTAGAAGATGATGCTGATAACAAAATTAAGAAAGAGGGAGTTAAAGCAAATGTCGAAACTTCCACAGTCGTAACGATTGGCAATAAAATTAAAGTTCCTTCGGTTTTAGAAGAACCAGTTGCACCTACGAAGAAACCAGTTTTTATTAAGGATCCCAGTAAAAGACTATATTTCTATGCCCCTGTTAGATAAATTGTAAATAATTAGGTTTCTTATTTAATTGTACAATAAATTTATTTTTATTACGATTTGGTGTATTATTTTTCAGAATTTCTACCACTCTAAGAAAAATGTGTGTCAAGACAAAGTGATTGTAAATTCTAGCAGCTGATGTTCTGTTTCCAGTAACGTTTTTTTTAAGTACGTACAGTTTATTGTAACAATTGTAAAACACATGTTCATAAAATATTTTAGGGCTTTTCTTATACTAACTTCAAAACTGGACTGGATGCCAAAAAGTATTTAATTTAATCATTTCCTGCACTTGTGCATGATAGTAATAAACAGATATGAAGTCACATTAGTTGAATAATTAAGTTTTATTATTTATAAATTCTTATAAAAACAATTTTTAAATTCTAGGTTATTTAATATATGTCTTTTTAAATAAGTGTTCTTGAATTCTAGTCCACAAGAAACCTTTATTCAAAATCTGCTTTACACTTAAATTTTACTATAAATTAAAAAATATATACACCAGCGACATGGGCGATTTTATGCTAACAAGGTAAGTAAAAAATCTTTTCCTTTCACAAAATTATGTCGAAATTAATACAAATCAAGATATACTGTCTAGGTTTTGAGTAGGTACACATAAATAACTACAATTTTTATTCCAAATGATTTTACTCTTAATAACGGTAGGTATAGATGACTACAATCCAAACAAAATGTTTTTTTTGTATTTCTGATATTTCACAAAATCTTAAGGTGTTGCACCTTTTAATATACATGATGTTACGAATTAGTAGATCAAGCCGTTCACCAGATATTCTTCGACTAAAATAACGTACTTTTCCATTTTTCATTTTGGAGGTCCATTTTCAGAATACAGGGTGTCGAAATAAAATTTTTAAAAATGATTATTTGTTTCAAATTTGGCACTTATTTTTATCTTAAGTCAGCACACTTTAATTTTGATCTATAATACCAAAACACGAACGGAGGAAAGGGGGTTGTAGTACACACGTTGATTGGGACCTCGGTTTACAAGATATTGCAACTTTTTTGGATGTCCTAGATTCGGCACAAATTAAATATAACTACGTATTAAATGGTTATTTCCATGATATTCAGTAAATTGAAATAAACAAAACTTCACAACTAACAACAAACAGTAAAAGTATAAAAATTGAACTCAAACTGAATGTTCAATATTGGTACCACCTTCACTTTCTCTCTTTTAATGACAGAGTAATGAATATTTTAGAAGATATATGGTTTCAGCCTAAAGTGTTGTCCAATACTCTAATATCACAGGCGTACTTAAAAAAAATGGGGTGTTTGTACGTACTATAACCCCCTTTCCTCCGTTGGTGCTTTGATATTTTAGACCAAAATTACACAGAAACTGTGCCGACTTAAGTTAAAAATATGTTTAAATTTCAAGAAAATATCTCTAAAATAATAATAATAATAATAAATGCCTTTATTTCCAATTTCTACAATTACAATGAAAGGGAAAAATATACATATATATATTAAATAGTACGCAAAAAGAGGAAATCTCAAGGGGAAGTTCACAACTAATGTGTGCTCTACCACTTAACCCTTGAATATATTTTATCAAAAGACTCACAGATGTAGACGAAAACAAAAATGTAAAATAATTAACAAATAGAATATCTATGTTACCAAATACAAAAAAAATATATACATATATTTTCCAGATTCACACTGCACATTTTTTACTCCTCAGCAAAACTGCTTTAATATGCCTTTTAAAGTTTATAACATTAAGAGACTTTGTACCAGGTGGAACATCATTGTACAACTTATAAATACAATATTTAAAACATCTCTCAAAAAAAGTAGTTCTATGTATGGGGGGGCTAAATAATCCTTTTGATCTAATAACATTATGTAACACTTCGAAATGTTATTTTATTATAGAAATAAGGTGGAGTTTTGGATAAAATAATTTTGTGAAATAAACAAAGAGAATAAAGTTTTCTTCTTTGAGACATATTTAACCAGCATAATTCAGATAACTTATGTGAGACATGATCATATTTACGTATTCTATAAATAAAACGTACACAGGAATTTTGGACACGTTGGATGCGAGCACTAGAATCAAAATCTAGGCATGGTCCATATATAGGAGCACAGTACGCAAACTGAGACAAAACTAGAGCCTCACAAAGCATTGTTTTGGTATTAATATTTAAATACTGACGATGGGGATATAAAATCCTTAAAGCCGCGTAGGCTCTCTGAATCATTTTACTTACTTGCTCCCTGAATCTTAAAGTTTTATCAAAAATTAGCCCAAGATTTTTAGCACTGTTAGAATATTTTAAGCGACAACTATTAATTTCAATGTTAATTAAATTCTGTAAATTTACAGTATCCGATTTCTTTCCAAATAGAAGCAAAGCTGATTTTAATGGGTTTAAATTGAGCGAATGCTGACTAGATATTTCAAACAGGCTCTTGAAATCAACATTAATTTTTTGTAAAGCAGATTGATGATCCTTCGGGAAAAATGAATAATATAGCTGAGTATCATCTGCATACATATGAAGTGAATAAAATTTAATAAACTTTATTAGCTGTGAAGTATAAATTGAAAATAATAATGGGCCTAAGACAGAGCCTTGAGGAACTCCTTTAAAAACATTTCTGCTTTGAGAGAACTTATCAGATATTCTTACAATTTGTGAACGACCTTAAAGATATGACTCAATTAGCTTTAAACTATTAATATCAAATCCAGAAGATTTTAAAATAGCAAGCAGGACTATATGGTCTAAGGTATCAAAAGCTTTACTATAGTCGAGAAGAATCAAAACTGTACACTTACCTAGATCAGTAGCTTCGACGATATCATCTACTATATGCATTACAGCAGTGGAACAGCTATGTCCAGGCCGAAAACCAGATTGAATAGTAGGCAATATATTAAAACTATCTATGTATTGCCTTATTTGAGTTTCTATAACTTTTTCTGTTAATTTTGATAATCCAGTTAAAACACTAATACGTCGCAAATCTGATAACGATTTCGGATCATTTATTTTAGGTATTGGTGTCACAAGTGATACTTTCCAAGAAGTTGGAAATTGACACTCGAGCAAAATACTATTAATGATATGTACAATATATAACGAGGGCTATCAATAAAAATCATTCTTAAATTTTTATTTCCACCCTGTATTTTAAAGGCGGAGCTATGAAATAAAAAATGGCATAAAAAAAGTATCATTATTCTAGTGCAAATAATATGTGGTTAACGGTTTGACCTACTAATTTGTAACACCTTGTATACTTTCCGGTTACATTTTATCAATTTCAATAGATAAAAACTTTCTTATTTCAAATAAAATGCCCTGTATTATTTTAGCTTGATAAAGTTTCTTCCCATTTTCCTGTGTCTAAGGATGATATTTTAAAAAAGCAATAATATTTTCATGGGTAAATAATATACAATATAAGATGCACAAGAGAAAATATATTTATTTTAATACGTTCTAAATTATACAGTCTGCGAATATTAAGGACATACAGCGATTAAAAATGTATATCACTTCATTTTTAATTGTGTCGCTAGCAGTTTCTGTTTTAATCTAGTTAATGCCTAAAGTGGTCTGACTAGACATGTAAAAAGCTGCATTTAATTAAACTGAATCATGTTTTGGGCCTATGAAGGGTAAAATATTCAAATTTTACAGCTCATGAGCTCTAGACAGACAATATAAAGGACAACAATCAATGTATAATGTTCCTTTAACTTTAAAGCAGCTAAATGTTATTCCTATTGATTTCTTTATCTTGAAAACTAAGAATTGGTATTCGCTATGCTCGAATAATTTGGCACAGTTTTGAAATTCTAAATATTACAGTGTTGAAAAAGTTAAGATGTTTCTATTGTTAAAATCAATTACAGCCATTTTTTTATCCATCACAAAGGTCTAGACGAACACAAAACGTACTAAATATTTTTTTTCAAAACATGGAAAATTTCTCACACGCTCTCTGAGTTATATATTAAATTAAAATAAAATATAATTTTCAACTATAATAGAATTCATTAGGAAATCAAAATAAGCTTTGAGGTTAATACCGCTTCAGACTAATTGAAAGCATTTTATTTATTTTAGTTATTTTATTTCCGATATATCCTAGATACACAAAGGGTGCTTGGACATGTCCGTGTTTAGAAAAGAAACAAGTATAGTAACCAAATCATACAACTAAATACATAGTAAATATTAAATAGCAAAAATACAGGTTAAAATAAAAGATAAAAACAACAATTATAAAAAAGAAAGAAAATAGAATACACATAAACAAAAATCACATAAAATTATTAAAATGGCGCAAGGCATTGAAAAACTGTAAACTAAAAATGTAAGTTCCCTTTCTCGTTCTTTGAAGTCTAAAAAAGTTCCTATAAACATATGTCGGAGAAGGTCTCGTTTCCGAGATATAGGGTGTTGAATATATTTTTTTGTTCTGTAACTTATGAAGGGATGCTTAGATTTTTTTCATGTTTGGAGGATAATGCCTATTAATTAAGGGACATAAAGCAAGCGATAAGAATGTTCAAAAACTTGCACAGTGGAGGGGGTGCTCAACCCCTTTCTTTAACAGAACTTCTACGCCAATGACAATTTTTTTAAAAAATTGTTATTTTCATTATCTACATACAGTTAACCAAAAATAATGTCCCTTCTTCTGTTTCGAAATTCCGAGCTACGCAGATTTTCTTCTTCTTAAAAACATGTGTTCTATCTTCTGTTAAAGTTTGTCTACAAAAACTGACTCACCTTGTATAAAATATTATGAACATCAAAATGCAAATGCAACGGAAAATAAGATACACAATTTGGATAACATAAGGTTACACGATAGGACGAAGGTACCTTAAGGTACGGCAAAACAAAGATGTAAGGATATTACATAATTTAATCTTTTATTTTGGAAGAATATGCTGAAGAGGCAGAGGAACTGAAAGATAAATCAACTGGAAATCTGACCCGTAACATAAAGCTATACCGTTTCTAGAGAACAATTTTGATCCATTTAAAAGTTTTCCATACATTTTCGCGTCTAATGTAAAACAATGAAGAAGGAAGTGAAAAATATGTTTACGTCAAGAGGAGTGGTAATACAGAGCGTTTCAAATGAAATAAACATTATCTTGGAGATTATCTGAACGATCACTTTCTGAGAATACTAAAAGTGTAGCAATTTTATACAAAAAAGGAGAGATAGCCTATACGATGGTTTTCAATGATAGAGTTTTCTAATCCAACTTATATT
This sequence comes from Monochamus alternatus, assembly GCA_037114965.1. Taxonomy (NCBI): domain Eukaryota; kingdom Metazoa; phylum Arthropoda; class Insecta; order Coleoptera; family Cerambycidae; genus Monochamus; species Monochamus alternatus. The sequence goes on from CM073433.1 coordinate 36,494,133, forward strand.
GTCAATGCATTTGGCGTGTATTTCGATAGTGTTTTCATTCAATCTCTCAATACATAATGTCTCAGGTAATTCCGTATCGTATGTTACATATAAATATGTTTTCCAGAATCTGAAACATTCTAAGGATACTTTTACTATGGCCGCAGATGAAATTTCCAGATTTTGACTTAAAAGATTATTTCTGGTTATTAAATTTAATTTTAAGATATTCGACTTTTCTAGTGATATGGAAAATGGCATTTATCTCCCCTACACTGGAAAAAGTTGCTGAGAATGATGTAACTGATTACAGACTAATTTTTGAGGCTAATTGACATGGATTTATGCAATTTAATTCTATAGTCTGTTTACTCTTTACTGTTTTTTCTCAGTACATCTCTGAAATCTTAGAGAGTGATGGACAAGTAGTCATAATTTATACGGATTTCCAATAACGATTTGATGAAATTGATCACAACTTTTGCTATTAAAATTAGAAACGTTTGGTTTGTCCGATGCTTTAATGAAGTTATTTCTGTTTTACCTATCAGACAGACGGTTTATGCTCAGATATCAAAACTTTCTTTTCCATCCTTTTTTCCAACGTTCTAACTTGGACATTCTATTGTTTTTATTCAATGACCTTCCGGATTCTTGTGAACGTTTGCTCCTTGCTGGTTGAAGTTGTGAACCGAGATAAATTCCCACTTGGACTGCCATCACCTGCAGTAATGCATAAATCATATGAGGTCGTGGTGTAAATGAAATCGCCTTAATCTCAATATATACTTATACACGAAAACCCAATTTTATTAATCATGATTATTTCAGTCATGTTGCCATCACTCGAGTCGAGTGTTATAAGGATTTGGGAATACCTTTCGATAGTAAGTTTGCTTTTACTTACCACATTGACAATACAGGGTGAATCTTAAATAAGTACAAATATTTTAACTGCTGGTGTAGTTCGTCATTTAAATCAGTCTAGTAAAAGCCATTTTTAAAAATTTCTAATATTTACGGAGATATTAATTTTTTAAAAAAATACCCACATTTTGAGGACCGCTGGCTGATTTTTCATCCAACAACGTAATGAAACATATGATTTGTTGCGAGGTTGCCATATCTCCTCCAATATAAATATTACGTTTCCTTTAACGTAATAGTTCTATTTTAAAAATACTTGTTTTAAGCATAAGTACAGTAAAATTGGGTATGTAGTATGATACGCAGCAATATTAACATAAATTTTAACATCTGAACTAACCTTACTATACTTCAACGATTAAAAATGAATTTCCGCAAGTTCAATACTACCGTAAAATATTTAGGAAGATATTACGTGATATTACTATGTCCAATGTTCAAAAATTATACATAAACGTGCACACAAGCTTACCTGTTTGTTAAAAAATTAACTATTTAATCAGTAATCCACATTTCACAAGTTAAATGTCATTGTACACTGTTAGAAAGGGACACAAAACACAATTTCCTTAAGTTATTTTATGAAGAATAACGAAAAACTATGCACGCGTTTTTTATTTAAAATGGAAAAAATGTCAACTTTTAGCAAATTTTATTGCTATTTTCATGCATTATGTGGGGTTAACAAGTTTGACTTGGGCTTCCGATAATCTGTCATGACAGTCAATGACAGTTTGATAATAAAAAATAATATAAAATGTTACACTTGACAAAATTCGATAAAAGTTGAGATTTTTTCTTCCTTGAAGCAAAGACATTTGTGTAATACTGGCAACACTGCGAACCACACGTTCAGTCTGCAGCACTATGACTCATAAAAGTATGAAGGGTCGGTCTAGGCCAGCGGTCCTCAACAAGTTTTCTACTGAAAAATTACGAAATTTATTTAAAATTTCACTTTTTTATTTCTGATTTTTTTGTAAAAAAACTATTAATTATGTGTTCTACACACAAAACTATACTGCTGGTTAAAATATTTGTACTTATTTAAGATTCACCCTGTATAGTATCCAGTGCCTTTAAAACATATGGTTTTCTGTATTGAAATTGCAGTGACTTCTCCAATATTCAAACGTTCAAGTCTCTATTTTGCGTCATTTTATGTCAAATCTTGAGTATGGTTCCATCATATGGTAACAGATTTATGAAGTTGGAATCTGTTCACTGACAATTTCTGTGCTTCCATCAAGATGGACTATCCACCGTGAGGTTTTAGTCAAGCTGAATTTTTAAATAGATTCAGTTTTGAATCGTTAGATACGTAATACGACGTAATATTTATTTAATTCGTGTTCTGTATAATCTATCGCATGGTAAAATTGATTGTCCAGTTCTATTAAGCAAAATAAACTTTGTACCTCGTTTCAACAGAAGACAACATGCTGGTTTCTATTGTTCTACTTCTAAATTTAATATATTAGTTAATAAATGTCCTATTTCACTTATTTGTGAGTTGTATAACAACATTGAAGTAGATAGTAGACATATTTAACGATAGCTTGAATCATATACGTAAACATGTTTGTTTAAATTAGTATGAATTATATTTGTTTATTTGTCTTTATGTATTTAGTTTTATACTAAGTTATTACATTATTTTGTTTAAGATAGTTTAATTCTTAAAGATAGATGCTTAAACTTAATTTGTAACTTAAATATTAATGGCCTAATTGTCTTGTAACATATTTTCTGTTGTTTTGTAGGTAAAAAACAATGTAATATAAATAAAAAAAAAATATTTTTATAAAAAACACAAAACTAAAGGACACCCGGAGACAAATTTTATACAAAATGTTAAAAAAAAGGTAATTTCTTTTCCGTTTCATCGAACTTTATTCAACCGTGCCAATTTCAACGAAATTATTATAGTGAAGTCAAGCACATTTAGATATATTAACAGTTAATAGTAACGCTTAAGTGTAAGTCCAAAGTAGATCAAATGGCAACATACTGAAAGAGTAAATATGTACTTTATCTGCCAGGTTCATCAAATAAATTCTTTAAGTTCTAGAAAAAAATATTCTCTAATGCGATCATCGATAAATAATCATTCATACGACGGCGCGTGACTTAAAATAAAGAATATTTGTATTCAGTTACTTTATATTAAATATATATAAAGCTGTTTACAGGCCTTTTAGGCCCAGAGCTGTGTTATTCTCCTCCATTCCATTCTGTTCTTCGCCTTTCTTTTCCAATCCGTTTCATTTTTCTCCCTTAGATCTATTGCCACTGCCTCTCTCCATCGCTTCTTCGGTCTACCTCTTTTTTTCTTATAGTTAGGTTTACTCCGTACTATTTTCTTAACTGCCCTTTCATCTTCCATACGTTCTAGATGCCCTAGCCACTGCACTCTTCTTTTACAACTTCGTCTATTGTTGGTGCCTGGTACATTGCATATATTTCCTCATTGTTTCTCCTTACATAGCCTTCCCCTATTTGTAGTTCTCCTATAGGTTCTATTCTCTGTTTTATTAACGTTGCCATAATTTTATACCCTATATCTAACAATGATATACCCCCTATAGTTTCTGCAGTCTGTTGCATCTCCCTTTTTTAAGATTGGTATAATAAAAGCATCTCTCCAATCTTCAGGCATACATTCTCTTCTCCAGATTATTCATATCATTTCGTATATTCTTTGTCTTAAATCTTCTCCTGCGTACTTAATGTTCTCTGCTGTTATTCCGTTTTTTCCTGGACTTTTGTTATTCTTTAAAGCTTCTATAATTGTATCTATTTCCTTTTTTGTAGGTTCTTCTACATCCACTTCCTCTTCCCTTCCCGGTATTATCTCCTCGTGCTCCTCTCCTTCCCTTACCCTCTCTTCATTCAACATATCTGCAAAGTATTGCCTCCATCTTTCTCTCACTTCTGTTTCCTCTGCAATTAGATTTCCACTTTCATCCCTCACATATATTACTTCCTTCTTTATCTTTCTTCCCTTTTTTATCTCTCTGTAGAAGTTACGTATTTCCTTCCTCTTATAATGTTGCTCTATTCCATCTATTTTCTTAACCTGTTCTGTTCTCTTCTTTTATCTAAACACTTTTTTTGCCTTTCGTCTTTGTTCCCTGTATTTTTCTTTATCTTCCTCTTGTACTGACTGAAGTGCTTTAATTCTTAGCTTATTTCTCTTCTCCGCCTCTCTTATACACTCATCCCACCATCTTTTCCTCCTTGCAAACTCTTTTTTTGGTATTACTTTCTCACTTGCTGTTTATATGACATTTTCGATCTTTATCCATTCTTCATTTATATTTGCTTCCAATATCTGTATGTTTTCTTGCAAACCTTTCCTTATGTATGAAGACATAAGGAAAGGTAATGTCGCCATATCTAGTTGTCATTTTTTCCTTTGTAATCCTTTAATAGGTTTTTTATCTTCAAATCTATTCTCACTAGATAGTGATCCGAGTCTATGTCTGCCCATCTGCATGACCTAATATTTTTTGTTATGCTTCTGTGATTCTCATCTATGCAAACATGATCAATTTGATTTGATTTTATATTAAATAGTTTAGATAAATATTTTTGAAAATATAAAAAAAGCGGGAAATTATTATGTAAAGGTTAATATACAGTGTGTCAAAAAGGGTACAAACTTTGAAACATATTAGAGGAAGTTCAGATATGAAAATATAAGCAAGGGACCTGTTTGATGGCCAGCGTAAAATCCTGATTTGACATCAATGGACTTTTTTCTGTGGTGGTTACATGAAGTCAGTAGTAGATAGATAATTACATAAGTTTAATGAAAACGTCACTATTTTCGGTTAATCTTGTAGCTGATGATTTACTTAACACATAATAAGTCCTGTATTGACATTACGATTCTGTACGTCAAAACTACTAGTTAGTAGTTAGCGTTGCGTAACTTGTATGGATTCAACATCGTTTTCCTTCGAGTTAATAATATGTCCCAAATTTCGTAAGATTTTTTTGAACACCCCAATTCAATTAGGATATACTTACGACTACTTTGAATATAAATATGGGCTTCACACTCTATTCACGGTCGGGTCATATAAACTTTTAGCCACACCTGAAGCGTACATAAACATAAGATGTTTGGAGTCAGCCGTGCGGATGAGGAAAATATTCTAAACCAAGAAAGTAGATGTTGTGTTTATTGAATTTTGATTCTTGAATATTTACAGTACAGGGTTTGACTATTCAATGGTGCGGAAGAGTGGTTTTCAGTGAACGAAGGTTCCGTATATTCGTATTTATTTATATACATTTTACTGTTAACACCGAAATAGTTCTGGTATTATTTTTATGTAGGTTCCAGTGACATTAAATTTCAAATCATAAATTAGTAAAATTTATGGGTAACTGTATATATTTTTAAAGTGAATTATTTTTTCAAAAAATGAAATGGAAATTGAAAATAGCGGCAGTGATATCCCGAATATACTTCCGGAGATTAGAAATGCTGCAGGAACTGTAACTTTAGGTTTGTTGCCAGAAAAATCAAAGAAGTTATACGACAAGCAATATACAAATAGGTTATTTGTGACATTTTTGTGAGAAAGCAAACACAATAAAATCATCATCATTATGGTCGATGCATCTGATGAATTAGTAAAAATGAATGTTAAAGATGTGGAGGACAAATAATTAATTTTGATAGTTACTATTCCTGATTCAAAGACAAGAAGAAGGCGAACATTTACTGTCACAAATAATATTCAAGATAATTCTATCAACTATGTAGCCTTAAGACTTAGAAACGAAAACACATCTGCTCGATTATTCTAGATAGATAGAAGAGTTTTACAGTTACAGAAGGATACATAGATAATAACATCAATGAATGAATTAAACCAAGTACGAAAATTATAACTAGGTCATCAAACAATGTACAAGTAATTGAATGTAGCAATCGCTGTGATGAAAATTTTACTATATCAGAATATAGCCGTAATATGCCTCCTGGATCAAGAATTATTATTAAAGATTGTAAAGCATTCAAATTATGAGTGCTAACAAATGAATTTCTTACTTAATGTCCTGGTTGTAATAAAGTTAATAATTGAAAATTTTATTATATTGAGTGATTGTAGATAAAACTTTGTATGCATTACGAGCAAAAACTGACATTACTGCTCTCGAGTGAGTAACTGTCACTCTAGATCAATAATGCATCATTTTTCCGCTCTTAATACTCGTACATAAGTGGCTATTATTACCGGGCTTGAATATTCCAGTATAAACCCATAAAACGCAATGCCTGAAAAGAATCTCCAATTTCTATGACACATGGAACAGTTTAATTATAATAATACAGTTTTGATTTTACACGAGGTAAACTATGGAAAATATCACTTTGGCATTAAAATCATAAAGCTAAAATCATTTCAAATGTCGATTTTTTCTATCATTGGATTGTTCAGTGATTAATATTTTATTATAAAGAATATAATATTCCGGATATTTTTAGTTCAGTTTTACCCGTAGGCCTGTTAGACCTCATAACAGGAAATCAAACATTAAAGGCTAAGTTTGCCGATTATCGATTAAATATGTACCGAAGACCTTTATATGATTTGGTACAATGATAACGCATTGTACTAATAAATTTAAAAATAACTCTTTCAACAATATATATGTACTGAGAATATTCAATCTATTCAACTAGATTACTGAATGGTTTTCCTGGTTGTTATGCCGTGAAATAGGTAACTGGTTATTGCCAGTAACAAAATTAAAGTACATATTCTTACCCTAGCTGAGATTCTTTAACTTGTTCCTGTTGTTCTTGGGCCAGGTTCTGAGCAGATGGACCTGAACAAATTGCATTCCGAATATTTTACCACCATTATTTTTTTTATCAAATATATTTTTCCCAATGTCAGAGATTTTTAAAGGAACATTAGATCCCCTGTGTGTGTGTTCATAAAACAATCTCAGATATATTAAACTAAACATTGAATGTTCCGATGCTGACTCGGTTTTCTTATAAGTCAGTCTAGTGTTGGATTGAACGCCTTTAAGTTCTCAAGTATTTGTTCCCAATAATCTAGTTAATAAAAGTTGTGAATTTTAAAAAGTTAATTAAGTCTATTTTTCTGGTAATGCTGACATTTTTTCCCTACTTTTTAATATGAATGTTATTAGACCGAATAAAATTATTTAATGTTCTTGTTCCGCTTACATTTTTATTTTGATTTTGTTATAATTTAATAATGTATTTCATACATTTATGGGTAAAATTATTCGGAATTGGTTGTTAGTTTATTACAATAGCTTTGTTCGCACAGTACACAAATTAGTTTCCAATCGTACAGAGCGTGCGCACTCCAACTAAAACAATGGATTTTCAACCTTATGGAGGCGTTATAAATAAACTGCGCGTGCGTCGGATTGGAAACGGTTTCCAACTGCTGTGTCAACAGGGCTATTATTTGCTAGTTTCTCCTACACTTGTTACTCGAGTTAAATTTTATATAGCAATGAATATAATTTTACTCTCACGAAATACCAAGAATAATCTAAATTATAGACCCCTATTTTTTACATTGCTCTGCGTGCATTTTTATTTAAATAATGATTCTGCTTTCGGAGAAAGCTGAGGACTATATATTTGACATTTCGTTTTCTATATTTAGAGATATTAGGAATTCGTTGTACTGTCCTCGTTTCCACTTAGAAATGTCACTGTAGGGAAAATTTATATTTCTCTACGGCAATGAATACAGAGTGATATAGAAATCATCTAAAAAAAAGATATAATATACAGACACTCTTACAAATACAATTTTGTATAAAAAAATCAGAAAGAGCAGTTCGAAAATGATTTAAAAATACACCGGCAACAAAAAATTGAAAGAAATTTTCAAGGAAAGAAATAAATTACATTTTATAACACCTATTTTACACACTGATTTTGCCGCTATTGTTATTAATTATTAATATAATTGATTTATGGTTTTAATTAATAAATATGAGTTGGCCAGTGGTCGCGCGGTTTAATGTGTCAGTACTTGAATCGATGTGGCTAAACCGGTGTGGGTTCAGCTATATTCGTGGAAAGGACTGGCATCCTCTCTGCGGGTATGGTAGGGTGAAAAAATGTTAGCTTGGGTCAATGTGAGAGATTGATACCGGTTGACATTTAACTACCCCCGTAATTAATGAGGCTTTCCAGGTTTCCTTCATTCCTGCACTGAATGGTGGGGCCTACCAACGTAAGTTGTTACTAGGCGCAACTGCGGCCTGCTTAATAATAATATGCTGCCCCCTCTCCAGCACAAGTCTTCAACTTCTGGGCTAATCTTCGTAATTAGAATGAGAAGTATATTATTATTATTATTATTAATAAAATAGTTTGCTATACCTGCCGTTACAATAGAATTTTAAGCCCGTCTTACCCAGATTCTACAAACTAACACAAATGTTTCAGCTTCTTGTCCGTTTTGAGCTCATAAGTTATTGACAGTAGGTATGACACGTTTGCATAAACTATCAACAGTGTCCATTTCGGAGCGATACACTTTAAATATCTCCATAAAAGAAGTGCAAATGATTTAAAGTCAGGATATCGTGGTGGCCATGATACCGGTCTTCCTCGTCCAATCCTTTCGTATTAATGCTTGGACACGCTGTACATGCGGATATAATTGAGCCTCGTGTATGACACGCCACACTGCTGTAATACACCATGGACGCCCTGGACCTCCATCTCTCCACGATTCGTCTGCAAATTTCCCGTGTCAGGCCTGCGTTGTACTACACTTGCACTCACTGTACATCGCAGTAAAAGTAGCTGCATTTTCACTTCACCATAAATTAAAACGATATCCATCAACACCGAATTGCTATACACGTAAATCATTATTGAAAAACTAATGCAAATACTTCATCACAGAAACGTTAATACTATAAGCAATCTGATTTCAATATTTGGAATCGCCTGGCTAGAGACTACAGCCCCCAGCTGTAAGGCTATCGATAGTTTTTTACGTAAGTTGTAGATAACCCTGTATATATTTAATCTTCATGAAATAACAAGGGAAATCTAAATTAAAGACCTTTTTATTTTTTATGTTGTTCTGCGTGCATTTTTCTTTAAATATTGATTCTGCTTTCACAGAAGGCCGAGGACTATATATTTAATATTTTGTTACATTTAGAGATAAATTTGGAATTCATTGTTGCATCAACGACAATATTTATTATCTTCTCCACTTAGAAATGTCGCTCTAAGAAAAATTTATATTTTTATGTGGCAATGAACATAATTTTACTTCCGTGAAATGCCAAGGGTAATCTAAATTAAAGCAGACACTCTACCCTTTTATTTTATTCAGCATATTGTTCCAATTTTTATGTTACCCTTGCGACGGATAACAGACAATGTTGTAAAGTTAGATTTCGGTGCAGTCCTTTCGCTTATCCTTGGGAGCAATTTACATATATTTTCGCTACCTTATTGTTTTCATTCGGGCAAATATATTTCTACGGCTTATAGCTTATTCATGTATAATAACTGCTAACACCTTCATTTAAAAGTGCAAATACTTTGTTATGACAATTAATAAAACCTTATTAAAAAATAATGTAAATTTTCTTTTACCAACATATTTCAAACAAAATCGGAATTTCAAGAAACAGCTATTCGGGTTAATACCCCAACCAGCATTAACTTACATCTGAAAATCTATAGCAGACAGCCATGGTGAGCCGTCAGCGGTGTCATCAGAGCTTGTTACCCCTGAGCGATCGCTCTTTGTTATAATCGACAGAACAACTGTGATACAACTTGCGTAGAGTTGTATTACAAAAACATATTGTAATGAAAATTCATACAATCGTTGTAAAAATATGTCCCTATGTGAGTTGTGGCAAAATGTATTGAAAAATATGTAAATGCGAAATTAAAATTGTAAATATTTTTATGATTGCAATAGCATTAACTACAATTTGGAGATGTCATATTTTTAAATAATATAAGCAAACCCTGACACGACTAATTTTTTTACCTGTATGTGAATATGCTGACAATGTTTTCTTTATGTAGTACGTGTCTGTCTACATCTAATGGTCACTGATTATTCAATGTCAGGTCCAAATACGGCCTCAAGCAGAGAACTACCTATTATACTGTGAATACTATGAAAACCCTTGACCTGTATCGTCATCGAAGATTTCGATATTTACATAAGCGGAATTTCAGGAAACAACTACTTTGCGGGCTAATACCCAGACCAACATTGAACACCTGAAAAATCAATAGCAATATATTTACTTCTTGTAAACATAGATCTCTAATGACGTTTCGATATAACTCGCAGCAATGCTAGTCGTCAGCCGTCCCCCTAAGTCCTGTAGTGGCGAATTTCTTTATGGAAAGAAGCTCTTTGATCAGCTCCTTAAGAGAGTTAAGGGCTGAGTTGAGATACGTGGACAAGACTCTCATCGTTCGGCAGCATGGACTCCCTACAAGAATTTTGTATCATAGCAACACAACAGGATCAACTTTACTATGGAAGTGGAGCAAGACAAAGCCTTACCGTTTCTAAACATTCTAGCAAATAGGAAGTCTTCTGGTGTCTTGGGACAAGGTATCTACAGGAAGAAGCTAGATACTAATATATGTGGAAATTCTAATCATCGGGCACAAAAACATTCAGTCGTGAAGACCCTAGTTCACCATGCATTAACGTTGGCTGGTAAGGACCATCAACAGGGAGAAATAAATTCGCTCCAATCTGTGTTCCTAGCAAATGGTTACTCTAAGAAGGACATCCATAGAGTTATTAGACCTCGGCGTGAGCATTCTAATTTGTAGAGAGGACACAGGTGGCACATTTAAAGTAAATTGTTAATGTGCTAGGTTCAGCCGACGTCAACTTATTTTTGATAATTTTGTGTGCTTTAACTCTTCTCAAGTGGCACACTTAGGTAATCATACCACCCATATCTTCCGTACTCATCACTGTGTTGTTAATTAGTCACTCTCTATTATTTTCGACTTTGGATAATTAATAAAACAAACTAAAAACTTTAAATTTTGAAATATTCTTATTAATTTTATTATATAATGCCTCGAAATTGGTAAAAACTGTTACATCACTGTTTCTACTCTAAAAATAATGGATTCAAATTTAGTATGCCTATGGAATATTGCTCCTCGCACGCTTCGCCCATCGCGCTTGTCCACAAGCTAGCGATTAGTCGTTCTCTATAATGTTGGAAGTCAACTATAATATAAATGAATTCTCCTAAAATTCCTATCAATGAAGTGATATGTATGTTCTCTGATACCAAACATCTACGTATGCTAATGAACAATTCCATAAAAAGCTGTATTTAACAATTATCTAAAATATAAAATTGATCTAGCTAAATGTACTAACCTGGTTTAATAAAAACATTCTATAAATAATTAAGTTTACTTTTGCAATGTTATTGAGATTAGGAAAGACCTTTAACAAAAAAAAAAATACAAATTGGCCCCACAGAGAAAAGTCAAACGGAAACAGATCTGTTGAATGTGCAGGCCATTCTGGATCCTATTCTTTCATGCCATTCCTGAAATGATGCGTTTAAAAATTGTATCACAGAGATCTCATAATGTGAAGGAGCCAGAGACTTTTTAGAAAAATAAGTTTTTGGTATGGTAACGATCGCCTTGCTCAAGTTTTTATTTTTTATTAAGACACACTCTCCCACAGAATAAATATGTTCCAATTAAGAAATAGGAATGATAATAAAAAATACTACTAACAGGAAAATACAATCTGCTATGTGCTATTTTTTATCATTTTACTTTTGTATATGTGCTGAGTTCTGATCTATATTTATTGTAACATCATCTTCAATGTCTTCCTCAGTGACATCATTGTTATGAACGGAAAAAATTACTATTTCGTCAAGAATTAAACATCATTTATTTAGTAACTGATTTTGCTACCGTCCACAACACAAAAATACTATAATAATACAGAGTGGGTCAGTGGTCGAGCGGTTTAAAGAATCAGTACTTGAGTTGATGTGGCCAGACCGCTGTGGGATCGAATTCCGCAGCCGGTGGACCGTATATCAGCTGTATTCATGGAGAGGATTGACACCCTCTCTATGGGTATGGTAGGGTAGAAGAATGTTGGCTTGGATCAATGTGATAGATTGATACCATTGGACGTTTGAGCACCCCTCTAATTAATAAGGTTTTCTTGGTTTCCCTCATTCTTGCACTGAATGATGGTTAGGGCCTACCAACGTAAGTCGCTCGTGGGCGCCAATGCGGCCTGCTTAATAATATGCCGCCCCCTCTGCCGCAGAAGTCTCCGACTTCTGCGCTAATCCTCGAGATTAGAATGAGAGGTAGATATATTATTATTATAACAATAATAATAGGACCAAAATTATAGGAAAAAATACATTATAAAAAATTATGATTATTCCTAGAAGTACTGTTTGCACATATGTCTAGGTTTGTATAAAATTCAATTAAATTCGGATATTTAACGCAAAACTTCCAGTTTAAAATATTTAAACAAAAACACGCCGTATTTGTTTGTATTCTGTATTTTGAGCACAAGTAGAATTGAAATGAAACCCATACTTTAGGGACACGAATCCACGAATGAGAATATGAAAGGAAACTGAAAATTATTAGTTAATAATGCAAGGCCTCATGGGAATTTCGGTGTAGGTTTAAAGATATATCCACAATAATATTTTGAAGTCTCTTTGAATCGTCTGATACGTACACTGTGATTAAATTAGATTATCTATACTACAGGTATAAACAAAGATAATATTAAATATTCAAAGATATCTTTCAATAAATAAATTTTATTTTGATAAAAAAAATATTAATAAGTAAAATTTCTTGAAATTATTTACACTGCACATATTTGAATACCGGTTTTTATATATTTTTAGGTATTAATAATATTGTGTGAAACTAACTACTCAGTGGACAAAAGCGTGCCTGCGTTGAATTACATCCACAATATCTACCCATATATTCCTTATTATTAGCTTTTGTAACATTTTTTTATTGTTTTAGAAAGGTATTAATATAAATCAAATCTCCTACAATTCCTATCAATGAAGTCATATATATGTTCTCTGATCATCTAGGTATGCTAATGAACAATTCCACAGACAAAGCTCTATTCAATAATTATCTAAAGAAAATAATCTAATTTACTAACCTGCTAATGAAACACTCTATAAATATCTAACTTCACTTTTTGACAGTGGGAACACGACAAATTCAACCACAATAGATGAGATTTGACCTATTTCTGCATTTTTAGGATTGCTTCTTCAGGTGGTCTCCTTTAAGTTGAATCAAATATCTAACTATAAAAATTATTATAAAAATTAAAATTATTAGGTATTGTCATATTTAATTCATTGACAGGATGTCACTTTTTGTCATTGTCGATATTTAACTTCAAATAATTTTAATTTTTATAATAATTTTTATAGTTAGATATTTGATTCAACTTAAAGGAGACCACCTGAAGAAGCAATCCTAAAAATGCAGAAATGTTTATAGAGTGTTTCATTAGCAGGTTAGTAAATTAGATTATTTTCTTTAGATAATTATTGAATAGAGCTTTGTCTGTGGAATTGTTCATTAGCATACCTAGATGTTTGGTATCAGAGAACATACATATGACTACATTGATAGGAATTGTAGGAGATTTAATTTATATTAGCTTATAACAATAAAAAAATTGAATACCGGTTGTTGACAACAATAAATTAAAATAGTATTTCACGGGTGGTTGAAAAAATTATAAATATAAAAACATAGAAACTATCATTTGCACTGTAATAAATTTCATAGAGAACGTTAGACATAGAAAAATTTATTGATTCCGTATACTAGTTTCATTTGACAGCCTGTCAAGGGTGGTGGAAGTGGGATGAATAAAATGATAAATATTAAATAGGTACCTATAAAATATCAATTATTGAACTGTAAAAAGTTTCATAAGAAACGTTAGAAATAAGAAAATTAAGTGAGCATGTAGTTTATTTGTCAGCCCGTCAGGGGTTATATTAAATACCTATAAAATATCAATTAAACTGTAACAAATCTCATAAGGGACGTTAGAAAAAATAAAACTGAGTGACTGCATACTGGTTTCATTTATCAGCCCGTCAGGGGTGGTGAAAGGGGGATGCAGAGAATGATTAATATTGAAAATTAGAAAATATCGTTTGAACTGTAATGAATTTCATAGAGAACGTTAGAAATAGAAACATTAAGTGACTCAGCATACTAGTGTATTTGTTAGCCCGTCACGAGTGGTGGAAAGGGGTTGAAAAAAATGACAAATAATTAAAATTTTGAAAATTTCATTTGACTTTAACGAATTTCATAGAGGACGCTAGAAATAGGAAAATTAAGTGATTCTGCATACTAGTATCATTTGTCAGCCTGCAACGGTTGGTGGAAGGGGATTGAAAAACTGTAACTAATTTTATAGAGGACGTTAGAAATAACAATATTAAGTGATTCCCTATACTAGTTTAATTTGTCAGCCCGTCACGGGAGATAGAAAGGGGTTGAAAAGAAATAATGAATATTAAAAGCATTGGTAATATCATATGAACTATAATAAATTTCATAGAGAGTGTTAGAAATATGACAGTTATTACAGTTCAAATAATATTTACTAAGTTCATAGCATTTCCCATTAGTTTATCCCCCTTCCACCACCAGTGACGGGCTGACAAATAAAACAATCACTTAGTTTTCCTATTTATAACGTTCTCTATGAAATTCATTACAGTTCAAATGATATTTTTAAAAAGAAACAATTTTTAAGGTTGTGCTCATTTTGGGACTTGACGGTGCATGTAGGAAGGAGCAACTGACTTATATTCACGTAAAAGACGAAGGAAATAATTTATGCATCATAATACCCAATACGAGATCTAGTCTTGTTCAGGAGTGTGGAGTTGCCCTGGAGTCCCTGGCCAGACAAAGAGAAGTGGAGTTGGTCTGGGTGCCTGGCCATAAAGGAATTCCCGGTAATGAGACGGCTGATTTGTTAGCTCGTCTCGAATTTGGGGGCCCGATCCTATTCTTGGAATTACGCGATGTAATATGAATAGTGTCTTTAATAAATGGTCCTATCAAACACTAGGAGGGAATGGGAAAAGTAATGGAAGAACGTAGACAGGCCCACGACTTCTTCAGTGAACCTAGTAAATCTAGGACGATGTGGCTGATGAGTGAAGGTCCCTGAACCAAATAGTGGGAGTCCTGACAGGCCTCTGCAGACTCAGAAGGCATTTGAACCTAATAGGCACAGAGGAAATACCTATACATTTTCTAGGATATTGTGTGGCCCTTGGAAGATTAAAATATAGGATCTTTGGCGCCGAGGAGCTGCAGATGGAAGATATGATGGGCCTGCCATGGATCAAGATCCTGGCGTTCATCATGGCGTCGGGTAGGTTCGGGGAAGGCCGAGGGCAGCTAGTGGAGAGGTAATGGGATGGTAGGGTAGGCAAAAAGAGCCCACGTATGGCTTAATTACCAGGCTGATGCCGCCCGATACATTACTATTACTACTCCTTGTATGCAAATTCAGGAGCGGACAGTCAAGAGGCATGGGGGCTGGAAAAGTAATACGGTGACTGAAGGATATATTGAAACGTCGATTGAAAATAAGAAACGAATCGTTACAAATTTTCTGGGAGTAAACAACATGCAGATTGGCGTTTCCACTAGTAAGGACATTAGCAATTTAGAAATCAACAAAACTTGGAAAAAATTTACTCCTCTGGAATAAATTTTTCAAAATGCAAACATGTTAATGTTTACAATAAATAATAGTTTTGATCATAAATTATCGAAAAACTTCAAAAGTTCTTATCCCACTGAGTGTGGTAATGATGGTCATATCTCACTCAAAATAAGTGGGATAAGAGACACTTATCCTACAGGCGAAGGTAATAATAATAATAATAATAATAATAATAATACATTTATTATTTATCTCATAATTACACAATTATTTCACATAAATCATACATAAGAACATATAATAGAGATTCAGGTTGCAAGTGATGGCGTTGACTATATAATAATTTTAATGAACAATAAGCTTTTTGAATTTTAGCAGAGATATGATGTTTGAAACGTAACTTACTATCTATTATTAAACCTAAACTTTTGCAATGTTCATTAAATGGTATGACATCATTATTGATTCTTACATTAAAGTTATTTAAATTATTGTCTCTTATTGTCTTTACAAAAAAGTATAGCTGAAGATTTTGCGGGATTAATTTTAAGCATATGTTTATTGGAAACTGTATAAAGAGACCGTAAATCTGAATTTATTAAATGATTTGCAAGTGGTACGTCTTCATAGTCAAAAGAAAAATAAATTTGAGTATCATCAGCATAGTAATTGTAATTACAAAATTTTAAAACTTCAGGAAAATTAATTGTATAAATAGTATATAATAAAGGTCCCAAAATACTTCCTTGTGGAACACCAGCAATAATTTTCATTAATTTTGAAGTCTTATTTTCAACTGCAACTTGTTGATATCTATTAGTAAGGAATGAATTTTAGAACGAGCAGGCATTATCATTAAACCCTATAAAGTGCTATATAGCAATAAGTATACTGTGATTAATCATATCAAAAGCTTTTGTATAATCTAGTAAAATGAGGATAGATGCCTTGTTTTTATCATTAGATGTAATAATATCATCAAGAATATTTGCTAACGCAGTGGCACAACTATGATTCGCTCTAAATCCAGACTGGTTCATAGGTAATATATTATGGTTGTCTAAATATGTTCGTATTTGCAATTCCATAGCTTTTTCTAGTACTTTAGATAAAGTAGGTAAAATGCTTATAGATCGTAGATGACTAACTTCTTTAGGCTGACTGATTTTAGGAAGAGGTATAACAGTTGCCTCCTTCCATTTTAGAGGAAAATATAAATTTGTAATACATGCATTGATTATATGAGTAATAATTGGAATAACGAATGGGCAGCATAAATGAATTAATGTAATATTTAATTGATCAGTTCCAAATGCTTTAGATTTAATATTATATATTAGTTTACAAATTGTATCCTCAGTAATTTGTTCAAATGCAACGATTCAGGAATACAATAAATTTTACTATTTTTTAAGTTTAATTTTTTTAATTCCAACCATTTTTCTTTTATATTTGAATTTTTAAATAATAAATAAAAGTAAATAATTAAATTCAACGCCCGTCTCAGGAACGAAGCGTTTTAGGACCCATATTTATAGGAACTTTAAGTCTCAAAATGAGCTCCTCTAAAGACTGTTGAAGTTCTGCTAAAAAATGAGACTTCCTGTATAAGCCATTTCAGTAATGACGCTCATATTCAGGATACCCTGTATAATTTACAATTTAAACATACCTATCAACAATACACGCAAATCCTATTAATTTACCTGCGTCATATCCCTACTAGGTGATATTCAGGTAAACACCTCCGGGTTATACACAATCCAATCTGGTTTATATCAGATCGTGCAGCGTGTTCCAGATACAGAAAGAGGAAATGTCATAATTAATAATAATTACTGATTTGATGCTCTTAGTTAATGCTACGTTACCAAACAGTACTTGTGGCGTATTAAGGGAGCTTCAGATCATATAAGGGTGATAATAAATGATAATTTCATATCCGGTATATGAACGTCGTCGTCAGATTTGGTTACTTTATTACTAATAAAATAAGTATTGCTCCCAAATGTAGCAGCATTGTTAGTAAAATTTACTCCCATATAGTATACCAGTAATATTAAACTGATTATTATTTGTGCGCTTTGAGTTGTTTAATATACACATAAAATAATTGTTATTGTTATATTCATATACTTGAGTATTTCTAGGTATTTTTTACTGAAAATTAATAGATTTTGCTTTCCTAAAAATTTGCTTTCAAGTACTTTTTTGATTAGGTTGTTATTTTAATGGAACTTAGTAGTTTTTAGAAGCGCTAAATATAAACACAAAATATATGTTATACCGAAAACAAAGAAGTTTAACATGGACAATCGTAGACGACATCTTAGCAAGCTAGTCATAAAATTTTAATCAGGCTTTATTGTCCCCTAAAAATCAAAATTTGATAAATGCTGTAGTGTCAAACCACCGAAATACTTTATTTAATAGTCAATTTACTTGCAACCGTTCCTCCCGGGATCATTGGTATGTTACATGAATGGGTCCCGGGTAGGAGTATTCGGTTGCAGGGATATACCTGGAAAACTGGAATACCTGGTAGGGTTTTTCGCTGGATATATACACTACGGTCTTTCAGACAGAGGTCTTTGCTATTTTGATGGTAGCAAGAAAGGAAGAAGTAAGGAATTGTGTGGAGGAGAAAATCTTCATCTGTTCTGACAGTCACAATGCACTCAAGCCCTTAGTTCTCCTCTATTCTCGTTCAGGAGCGTGAAGATGCCCTAGAATCTCTCGCTCATAAGTTCCCTGGTAAAGAGAACACTGCCTAACTAGCTCATACTGAACCTGGGGCATCTGACCAGAGACCCGAACCCATTATTGGAATAGCATGAAGTAGTATTAATAGCGCCCGTAACAAATGGGCCTACCAAACATTAAGATGGAATTGGAGAAGGAATAGCGGACGTAGACAGGCTCATGACTTTTTGGATGGACCTAATAAATCTAGAACGGTGTGGCTGCTGAACCTCTGTCAAAGATCAATGAGGTCATTGCAGACATCTAAGTTTATAGGGATTCTTTGGCGCCGAGTGGCTGCAAAGGAAAGGGGTAAGGGGTCTATCATGGACTAAGATCCTGGGCCTCATCAGGGCGTCGGGAAGGTTCGAAGAGGGCAAAGACAGATAATGGCGAGGTAATGGGATGGTGGGGTAAGCAAAAAGTATCCATCTGTGGCCTAATTGCCGCCCTTTTACACTACAAGTACTACATACTATACTATGGTATTGAATTATACGTATAATTTTCTTCATTTAATCACATAGGTTTAGATTTGGCGATCTCGCAGATCACTTCATTGGTCCATTGCGATTTACATGTTGGGAAATCGGTTAAAAAGTCAACTTTGTCTAACATTTAAAATTATGTACATTATCAAGTAGTTCTGGTAAATTATATTCCAAAAAATGGAGATAGTTTCAGTTAGTAATTTGGTCCAGAAGAAAAAGGTTCAATAAGCATACCGTTACCAATTTTATAAATATACTAGAAAGGTGGCAAGTCGGCTATCGCCGACTTGACCTTTCTTGGGATGGTGGACACCGGATATTTTCATTAGTATGGTTTTTCTGCAGACCATTGCGAAGAGTTTCAGAAAAAGAAATTTTTAAATCCATGAATTTTGAAGATTATTTGAGAATGGTTCGGTTTTTTTAAACACCCTGTATAGTTCTCATTAAAATAGTTTCCATATAGACCATTGTTAAAAGTTTCATCAAAGGAGTATTATACTTCCATGACAGTTTCAATTATCAGCAGTATGATCTGTTCTTTAATTTAATACATTTTAAAATTTTTTGTTATAATATTATGCACTCTTGTATTTTTATCACTATCAATTGTCGTAGGTGCAGATCAGCAGTATGATCTGTTCTTTTATTTAACATTTCTCAAAATTGTTAAATACATTAGTTATGCTTTTCTGTTTTTTATCAATTATCGTAGGCGCAGATCAGCAGTATGATCTGTTCTTTCGTTTAACACTTCTTAAAATTTTTGTTTATAATATTATGCACTCTTGTATTTTTATGACTATCAATTGTCGTAGGTGCAGATCAGCAGTATGATCTGTTCTTTTATTTAACATTTCTCAAAATTGTTAAATACATTAGCTATGCTTTTCTGTTTTTTATCAATTATCGTAGGCGCAGATCAGCAGTATGATCTGTTCTTTCATTTAACACTTCTTAAAATTTTTGTTTATAATATTATGCACTCTTGTATTTTTATCACTATCAATTGTCGTAGGTGCAGATCAGCAGTATGATCTGTTCTATTATTTAACACTTCTCAAATTATCTATCTTTTATCAATTATCGTAGATGCAGATCAGCAGTAGAGAATGGTTCGGTTTTTTTAAACACCCAGTATTTTGTCATTAGTATATTTTTCCTACAGAACATTGCAAAAAGTTTCATAAAAAGAAAATTTCAATTCCAGGAATTTTGAGGACTTTTAGAGAATGGTTTGGTTTTGTTAAACACCCTGTATTTGCTCATTAGTATAACTTTTTTACAATCGTGAAAAGTTTCATAAAAAAATTTAAATTCCATAAATTTTGTGGATCTAGAGAATGGTTCTTTATTTTACACCCTGTATTTTTTCATAAGTATGTGTTTATATACACATAATAATACCAAAGTATGTATTTTTTATAGTTTTCTTACAAACTATTGTAAAAAATTTCATCACAAATCAAAAAAGAATTTTCAATTCCAGCTTTTAAGGATTTTTAGAATGATTCGATTTTTTTAAACATTCAGTATTTTTTAATTAGTATAGTTTTTCTGCAGACTATTGCGATAAGTTTTATAAAAAAAAGTTTAATTCCATGTATTTTGAGGATTTCAAGAGAATGGTTCGGTTTTTTTAAACACTCAGTATTTTTTCATTAGTATGATTTTTCTGCAGACTATTGCGATAAGTTTCATAAAAAAAATTAATTCCATGAATTTTGAGGATTATTAGACAATGGTTCGGTTTTTTTAAACACCCTGTATTATTTCATTATTACAGTTTTTTTACAATCTATTGTGAATGGTGTCTACAAAAAAACTATATTAATTCCTTAAATTTTGATGATTTTTAGGGAATGGTTCGTATGTTTTAAACATCCTGTATTTTTTCAGTAGGGTAGTTTTTTGCAGCCTTTTGTGAAAACTTTTGTAAAAAATTTTTTTTAATTCCATGAATTTCGAGGATATCAAGAGAATGGTTCGGTATTTTTAAACACCCAGTATTTTTTCATTATTACAGTTTTTTTTACAGCCTATTGTGAAAGGTGTCTAAAAAAGAAATATTAATTCCACGAATTTTGAGGATATTTAGAGAATGGTTCGGTTTTTTTAAACACCCAGTATTTGTTCATTAGTATAGTCTTTTTGCAGACTATTGCGAAAAGTTTCATAAAAAAAAATTTAATTCCATGAATATTGAGGATTATTAGAAAATGGATCGGTTTTGTAAAACACCCTGCATTTTTTTAATAAGGGTAGTTTTTTTGCAGCCTATTGTGAAAGGTGTCATAACAATCAAATATTAATTCCATGTATTTTGAGAATTTTTAGGGAATGGTTCGGTTTTTTGTAAACACCCAGTAGTTTTTTAATTAGTAAAGTTTTCTTACCATTGTGAAAAGTTTCATTAAAAAATATTCCATGAATTGTGAGGATTTTTAGAGAATGGTTTGGTTTTGTTAAACACCCTGTATTTTTTCATTATTACAGTTTTTTTACAGCCTATTGTGAAAGGTGTCTACAAAAAGAAATATTAATTCCACGAATTGTGAGGATTTTTAGAGAATGGTTCGGTTCTCTTAAACACTGGATATTTTCATTAGTATATATATATTTTTCAACAGCCTATTGCAAAAAGTGTTTACAAAAAAAATTTTTAATTCCACGAAATTTGAGGATTTCAAGAGAATGGTTCGGTTTTTTTAAACCCCCTGTATTTTTTATTAGTATAGTTTTTCTGCAGACTATCACGAAGAGTTTCAGAAAAAAAAAGAATTTTTAAATCCACGAATTTTGAGGATTTTTAGATAAGGGTTCGGTTTTTTTAAACACCCCGTATTTTTTTCGATAAGTAGTGCGGCAAGAGACCCCTGACTGAAATTTCGTAAAAAAAAAAATTTCAGTTCCCTTAATTTTGACATTTTTTTAGCGTTCGACATTTTTCCAACACTTTGTATATAAAACGGTCTTTCGCACGTCAGACGACCCCTCCGAAGCGAAAAAACCGAAAATTTCCTCGAACCTGTAATTTTTATTTTTTTCTTGTCAATTTTTATCGGAACACCCCGTACATCGAGCTTTTTTGAGTCGCACTGTATATACGTGAAGCGCCTCGAAAAATTTGAAGAGCGCCACATTGCTGACGTCACTGTTACTCCGTCTGGGTGCGGATTTATGCAAATTTCGATACAAAAACGACATCAAAACCCAGCGCTCGCATAACAGAGAGTATCTAGAGACTTCAAATTTACCGTTTTCGGCCTTCGGGGGGCTCCGATCGGCTCATTTAGCGAAATTTCCTGTTTTAATCTGAACTGTCACCCAGTCGCCGTTTGACGTTTCTGAAGGGCGTGAGAATTTTCGCTATTTTCACTATAAAATCGAATTTTCAACCCAGATCTGAGGCACGCGGGATATTGTAGAAGGTTCAAAGTTTACGTTTCGATATGGTTTTATGGAAATAAAGGGGTACTTACTTTGGAGAATGTAATCGTTTTGAAATTTTTGTGATGTCGGCCATTCGCCTAACTTTTCGTTCTCGTCTTGGTTGTTATTTTTGCACATTGCCATCTAAAAACGAACTCAAAACCCAGCGCTCGCATAACAGAGAGTATCTAGAGACTTTAAATTTACCTTTTCTGACCTTTGCGGGCCTCCGATCGGCCCATTTAGCGAAATTTCTTACGTTTTCTTGGGAGATGTCACCGCATCGCACCGTCGGGCTCGAAGTTTGACGTTTCTGAAGGCCGATCGCCGGACAAACGTGCGTGGACGCATATTTTCACTATTTTCGCTATAAAATCGAATTTTACACCCAGATCTGAGGTACGCGACACATTGTAGAAGGTTCAAAGTTTACGTTTCGATATGGCTTTGTGAAAAGGAATGCGGGAAAATACGAAAATATCGAATCCGAAATAGTTTGACGTCTAAATATATTTCGCACTGAACAACTGACGTTTCTCCGATTCCCTACCGATAAGCTCCGCCCGCGCTATATCCATCTCACTTTTGTCGCGTTTCCTCGCGAAAATCGCAAACCGGCGTCCGCGGACCTCCGGAAAAACGCAAAATTCGCCCGGAAAAGAGTAAAAAGAACTCGTCAAAATACGCCTACCGGACAACCGAAGGACCCGACCGGGCTTCGCGCCCTCGTGCTCGCCGCTGCGCGGCTCGCCTCAAAAGCCTTTGTGGCGGCAAAACGCCACTTTTCGACCCCTCCGGAGGGAGCGAGAAAAAACAACGGATTTTAATATATAAGAATCTGTTGGAAATTGAGCGAATATTGTGACGATTTGCATATTTCGAAAATTATTTAACCTGTTACTAGTAAAAATTCATTCATTCGATACATGAATAATACTTTTATTTTACTTGAAACATCATCCAACGGAAAATCCAATTATAGAGTGAATAAAATCACAAATAGTTGAAAAGTGATAACTAAATACAAAAAAAATAATTAATTACTAAACTAAAACAACAAATAGAAAAAGTTTAGACGGGAAAAATATTTTGAATTTCATAAATGATATAAAGTAATTCCATAATGACGAAAGGAAAGTAAACTTTAAAAATTGTCGACTTTATTCTGTTTATTGTGTGAAAGTATATTTTTTTGCCCACTTGTGGTTGAGTTTGAGCAATATTTCGGCATAAAGTAGGTAAGCGAATTTTCCTCATTTAATTTGTTTTATAAGTTATTTATATTAGATCATGATGCTTAAACAATTTGAATAAAGTTAATTTGATTGGCACCCTCTCTGTGGGTATAGTAGGGTGGAAAAACGTTGGCTTGAGTCAATGTAAGAGATTGATACCGGTCGGCATTTAACCATCCCCTTAACTAATGATATTTTCCAATTTTCCCTCATTCCAGCACTGAACGGTGGTTAAAGACCAAGGCTGTTTGATAATAATATACAGCTCCTTCCTTTAGAACGAGGGGTAGATACATTTTTACTATTAATGTATTATTAATATTTTCCTATTCCCATCTTAATTTTGGAAAAAGTAAACTTATTATTTTGGGACCTATATTATGGAATGAGCAAATAAAAAAAAATATATTTATATATAAAACATGCCTTCTGCAAAATTCGTTTGACGCAAATATTGATTTAAAGCCGCCCACTTACGTTTTGTGTATTAATACAATCGCCGTTCAAAAATGAGTAAATATCTACACCTACATTGGGAGTACGTATTTGGAATCATTCCTGAGTTTAGCAAATAAAGCTCACAAAAAAAATCATTTTGTTGCGTTTTCAAAGGAAACGTTAGAACGAAATAAAAATAGCAAATCTGGCAATGCAGACGTCGGCAGAATTCTGTTTATTTTTTTATATTTGGCTGCCAAAGGTAAGTCAAATTTTCTTCTTACTTTTTTTATATCGCAATAAACGTCTTGTATGTAGGGCCCTCTGAGAAATGAAAGGTGCATTGTGATTATATATCCCAAATAAACTTCACTCTAGACTATTATGAAAAAACTGCGACACTCAAACTACAGAAATTGTAAAATAACTTTTTCGTAAATCGTTGCATATAACGACATTTCAATCGTCATTTCATTATCACAATTACAGTCTTTTAGGAACATATACTTAAAAAAATCTTTTTTATGCACATGTTCGTAAAAGTAAATTAAAATAACTTTAAATTATTTATTTACTATAAATATTAATAACACAATCTTTCAAATCGGATAATTGGATATTAAGTGTACATATAAATGTATTTCTTCACTTCATATAACTTCAATATTGGAAGAAGATAATACTTGCATCTCGGTGCTCCTGGTGCACTGACTTTTTGGAATAAAAGTGGTATTTCCTTTCTCCCCGAGAATTTTCCTTGCTATCGTTAACTTATTTTGTATGAAACTTGCTTTGTACTCTTCTATGAAAAGAAAAGAACGTTGACCTATGGTTTTACGCATATTGGGTACGTTTATATTATTTACATTTCTAGTTACATATTGAGGTGACTTTACTGTAGCCATTTTGTTCTCAGAGAATTGATATAATACTACAACGAGGCTGTAAATTTGCCGAATATCCATGACATTCGCAATTTTAAACAGCCGATTTGTTGGATAGGTATTTTCTTTATTATATAAAATTTTTAATACCCTATGGTGTATAGAATTTAGTTATTTTAAATGTATATCTACCAAACCACCCAAACCAATAATACCATATCTAAGATGAGACTCTACAAATGATTTATACATTATTTTAAGTTGATTTACATTTAGAACTTTCCTCAAATTTTTAAACAGCGGAATTATTCCTTTTAACTTATTTAACAATTCATGTGTATTGATCAACATCGAAGATGTTGATCAATAAATATTCCTAAATATCTAATGGATTCTGTATAATCTATGTTTAGGACTTGTTCATTTATTACTATATTGAGTGCTTTATATTTTGGTAAATGAGGAGCATAGGATGTAAAGGGGACAAAAAATGTTTTATCAAAATTTATAGATAATAATTTGTAATCGAGCCATTTTTTTATTCTTATAAAATCAATTTCTGCTTTACTTTTTAGTTCATCCCAAGTGTCTAATTCAAAATAAATTACTGTATCACCAACAAAACTAATTACGCGACCATCTAACTCCAGTAAAAATATATTATTTATATATAAAATAAAAAGTAACGGCCCTAATATTGTACCCTGGGGTACTCCATACTCAATGGTTCTAAAAGTGCTTTGCACATTTCCTACACTTACACATTGAGTTATATTTGATAAATAGCTAGTTATTAGTTGTAGAGGTAAATTTCTAATTCCTACATTTTTAAGTCAATTTGCAAGCAATATGCAGCAACTTATCTTTCTTCAAATTAGCGTCGTATGCAATTTTATGGATTTTAAGAAATTCTTTTATTGTGTCAGTATCTGGAATCCTTTCTAAAAGTCTTGTAATTCCCTTTGTTCTCACTTGTGTTTTATATTTTTATATACATTATATCTAACTAACTAAACTTATTTGTCGTCCGTTCTAACCTCCTCATCTTCTCTATCACTATTCATTTGATATCTATTTGTACCAGCTTGAGGTTCTTCCAAAAAATCCTCCCAACGTCTGAATATTTTCTCCGTATATTATTTGATATGCAGTATCTAATATCGTTACCGAGATACAGGGTGTCAAAGTTGGGAAAATAAATCGCATTTTCTTAAATATCTTTCGACTGATTCGAAATAATTTAATGAAATTTCATACACGTGTTTTTTTTTGAAATGACAAATTCAAAGCTGTAGTCAATTTAGGTGTATTACGTAAAATGCGATTTATTTTGACACCCTGTATCTCGGTAACGAAGCACTTGCGGATCGATGTTCATATGCACTTTTTTGCTTAAAATATGACAAGGAATCACCCCTTGAAATTAAAGTCATCACTTAAGATACACCCTATAATTGTGCAACTTGAAATAAAAAAATGTATTTGCTTTAAAATGGAATAAACATCGCTATCATTAATTTTTTTCATCGTCGTTTTCATTTCCTTAATGGCTTTAAATTAAATATAAAATTGAAGGTTTATGAAGCCATACAATAAACATGTTATCCGAAAAAATAAAATGATTTTAGTCAGAAGAAAATATTTTTCCATCATCTTGATTTCATATTTACATGGAATTGAAATATAAGTAGGGGAATTTAACTTTGTAACTTCAATTAAGTGGTATGTACAGAATGTCTCGTATCATTGCAATACGGTTAATGAATAATTTACTTTTATTGATAGATTTTACGCTACAAACATGTCGTATTATTGTTACTAAAATACCAAAATAGAGCTCTTATAATATTGTTTAGATGATTTATTGCTGTTATACATACAGAGCGGTGATACTCTTGAAACTGGTAAAGGGTTGGTAGGATGTTTTTGGGGAAAAACGGGTCAATTTATATTTTCGAAATAATCTCCTTTTAAGTTATCAACATTTATGTGGTACTTTAAATGGAATACTAATATTTCTGTTACAGATGTCGATTCTAAGGTAAATTCTGAGTCAGATAATATGGCACAAATGCCTGTCAAATCTTGACAGATCGTTCAAAAACGAAGAAAAACTTCTCATTAGACTAAATAATAGTTATTTATAGTAGTTTGTAGTTTTGATTCAAAATCAAGAAGCACAATTATAGGGTGATGACTTTAATTTCAAGGGGTGATTCCTTGTCATATTTTAAGCAAAAAAGTGCATATGATCAACGGTCCGCAAGTGCTTCGTTACCGAGATACAGGGTGTCAAAGTTGGGAATATAAATCGCATTTTACGTAATACACCTAAATTGACTACAGCTTTGAATTTGTCATTCTAAAAAACCTCCGTGTATGAAATTTCATTAAATTGTTTCGAATCAGTCGAAAGATATTT
This sequence comes from Monochamus alternatus, assembly GCA_037114965.1. Lineage (NCBI taxonomy): Eukaryota > Metazoa > Arthropoda > Insecta > Coleoptera > Cerambycidae > Monochamus > Monochamus alternatus. Next base: position 36,521,472 of record CM073433.1, read on the forward strand.
AAGAAAATGCGATTTATTTTTCCAACTTTGACACCCTGTATCTCGGTAACGAAGTACTTGCGGACCGATGTTCATATGCACTTTTTTGTTTAAAATATGACAAGGAATCACCCCTTGAAATTAAAGTCATCACTTAAGATACACTCTGTATAGTATATCAGGAGCCATCGAAATCACCTAGCACAGTACTCCCCTGCATGGCCAACAAAGTAAGCAAGTACTAATCTAAGTTGCATCGTTAACTGTCGTGTATGTCGGCGAATTGATAGACGAGAAAGTGCATATTTGACAAGTTTGTTGCCTACTATTCATAAAATAGAAGGACTTCTTAAAAGCGTCATTGCGAATTTGCGAAGTACTATTAATACAATTACATATTTATTTGATACCTATTAAAAGACCTATTTCTGTGATGTACAGAAAGCGGTTACCTTGTTTTGTGAGATGATACAACGTTGCATTTAAGTAACGGCTTGTAGCCACCGTTTCAATATAAGTTTTTATCGTCGAGCAGTGGTCTCGACTGGGGTAAAATACTAATATGACGACGAGAATAAAATATTTCCTTAATAACCACCCCGTTTTAAAAAGTATCGGGTTAGTTAGTTACAGAATTATGCATATATTCACAGTCAGTACAAAAGGAAGATAAAGAAAAATACAGGGAACAAAGACGAAAGGCGAAGAAAGTGTTTAGACAAAGAGAGCAGAACAGATTAAGAAAATAGATGAAATAGAGCAACAATATAAGAGGAAGGAAATACGTAACTTCTACAGAGAGATAAAAAAGGGAAAAAAGATAAAGAAGGAAGTAATATATGTGAGGGATGAAAGTGGAAATCTAATTGCAGAGGAAACAGAAGTGAAGGAAAGATGGAGGCAATACTTTGCAGATATGTTGAATGAAGAGAGTGTAAGGGAAGGAGAGGAGTACGAGGAGATGATACCGGGAAGGGAAGAGAAAGTGGATATAGAAGAACCTACAAAAAAGAAAATAGATACAATTATAGAAGCTTTAAAGAATAACAAAAGTCCAGGAAAAAACAGAATAACAGCAGAGAACATTAAGTACGCAGGAGAGGATTTAAGACAAAGAATATACGAAATGATACGAATGATCTGGGGAAGAGAATGTATGCCTGAAGATTGGAGAGATGCTTTGATTATACCAATCTTAAAAGAGGGAGATGCAACAGACTGCAGAAACTATAGGGGTATATCATTGTTAGATGTAAGGTATAAAATTATGAAAACGTTAATAAAACAGAGAATAGAACTTATAGCAGAACTACAAATAGGGGAGTATCAAGCAGGTTTTAGAAAAGGAAGGTCAACAACGGACCAAATCTTCATGGTGAAGGAAATTCTGACTACATGCTATGAGTATGGGACCAAAGCAATGGTTCTATTTGTGGACTTCAAGAAAGCATATGATTCGATCAAAAGGAATAAACTAAGTAAAATTTTGAAACAATTTGGGATACGAACCAAACTGATTAGGCTATTGAAAATAAAATACCAAATCCAAAGTACGAATAAAAGGTGAATGTTCGGAAGGCTTTACTATTGATACAGGACTGAGACAAGGAGACCCACTCTCAACGCTTCTTTTTAATTTAGTACTAGAAAAGGTCATAAGAGATAGTCAGTTGAACAGAGAAGGAAACATATTGTTTAAAAGTCATCAAATTGTAAGTTATGCAGATGACGTGGCTATTATTGCTAGAGATAGTAGGGAATTAGAAGAAGTAACGAGAAAACTTGTGAAGGAAGCACGTAAAATGGGATTGCAGATAAATCAAGAGAAAAGTAAGCTTTTGAGAATAGGAGAGCAAAAAAAGGATACCAATTTTAAATTGAGAACAGAGCATGGAGAGATGGAGTTTGAGGAAGTTCAAGAATATGTATATTTGGGGGCGCTAATAACAGCTAACTGTGATGAGGAACATAGGCGAATAATAAAAGCAAACAGAAGTTCGGCAGCAGTCAACCACTTATTGATATCAAAAAATTTGTCCAGAAGAGTAAAATTTAGAATGTATAAAACAATTTTGAGACCGACAGCGCTGTATGGTACTGAAACCTGGGTTCCCAATAAGAAGTCAAGAGAAAACCTTTTAAGGTGGGAAAGGAAAATCTTAAGGATAATTCTAGGGGGTAAGAAGACGGAGGAAAGCTATGTAAGGAGAAATAATGAGGAAATATATGCTAGGGCATCTAGAACGTATGGAAGATGAAAGGGCAGTTAAAAAAATAGTAGGGAGTAAGCCTAACTACAAGAAAAAAAGAGGTAAGCTGAGGAAGCCATGGAGAGAGGCAGTGACAATAGATCTAAGGGAGAAAAATGTAACGGATTGGAAAATAAAGGCGAAGGACAGAATGGAATGGAGGAGAATAACACAGCTCTGGGCCTAAAAGGCCTGTAAACAGCTTTATATATATATATACATATTCTAACGATTTTCATACCGCTTGCTTCAACTTATATTGCACAACTCTATCCCACGAATTAGTTTGGGCATATTTTGACATTTTTTATATTCCCTTATGTCAATAAGATGTACTGTACTGCTTTCGACTGCATTATCATGGAGAAAGCAATAAATATGTACCTAACTGTAAGTGTTTTATGTAACCTTATCTAGAAGATTTATTTTTATATATATTAGCAAATTTGTGATCGCGGAAGAATTGTGACTATGAAAGACACAGCCCGCGATAGATAAAGCAAAGGTGACAAAAGTTACCGCGTAAATTTAAATCCCTGAACTATAAATCCATAAATGAGAAGGTTTTACTGTATTATAGGGAATGTACAATCACCTTAAATTACCATAGAGGATTCATACATGAAAAAAGTTTTATTTTAAATGGCTCTTGAAACGATTTCATTTCCAAATAATTTGCATATAAATTTAAAAATAGGGATTAACTCGGCTGAAATTCGTAAGAGAGTAGCCTTCCTAATCCCGATGGTTGGGTGAGCCAAATTAAGGTCACGTAGGTAATTTAAAGGCCGATTAAACCCGAAGAGAGTCAGTTTAGTCACTTTCAGTTAATATGTAGTAAACTATTCTGTCACGTAATGAAATGCTTCTTTTCTCCGGAGTCTTTTAATGGAAAATCAATTCGGAAGGTAAAAGCGAAGTGGGCCATATTCTCTGCCATTTCGAGTTAACCCAATAAGACGCCTAACATCGTTGCTGTCTCCATCAATTGTATTTTTTTTCTACAATAGCGGATGTGAATTCTTTCAGTTGTATGATATATCTCAGTTGTAAGAAGACTGAAGCAATTTCACAAGAAAAGACAAATGATGTTACAGAAAAAGTACAGGTAACCTATTTAAAACCTAGTGTATTAGGTACATATGCGATACGGTAAGGTATAAATTCAGTCTAGTTTCTTACATTTCTTTGATTATTAAATAATTATACAGGAAGATTCACAAATGGCGGCCTAAAATAAAACCTCATATTCGTTTCTTAAAATTTAGTTGCTCCAGGGGCAAGATATTAATGACACATTTTAGTAAATAAAATAGTACGCCACTGCTTTAGTGAACAATCATAATTCAATTCACGTGAAGTGTTCCTAAAACAATCTCAAAAAGTACGTCATATTCTCCTTTAACGTGAATATTATAAAATATATCAAACGTAGGCAAATCTTACTATTGGAGGAAATAGTGGTAACCTAAGTGACATATTTATAAAAACTAATCTCAGTAACTTTTGGTCTTTTTTGAATAATATAAGGAAATCATCTAATATGTCAATCTCAATGTGCTATGATAATCGAAATTATGATTATCCACTAAGTATATCCAACGCATTTGCTTATTTTTTTCAGTGGGCTGTCATTTCTTTCTTTATGTATGATCCGTCTGAACTGAGGGAACCTATCAATATTATTCCACAGATTGCTCTGCCGATTGTCACAGAAAGTGACGTTCTATTAGCATTAAAACGTTTCAAGAATAAATTGACCACAGGACCCGATGGAATTCCAGCTTTCTTATTGAAAGATTATGCTTCTCTTTTTGCGTTACCACTGACCATTATCTTCAATTTGTCTTTGCAGTCAACTACGTTTCCAAGAATCTGGTGTAAATCAAAAGTCTGCTCTATTTTTTAAAACGGAGACAAGCGACTACACGAAAACTACAGACCTATAACAATTATTTCAACTTTTTAAGTTATTTGAAATTGTATTACATCATATTCTTTCTTTTGAAGTAAAATCAAGGTTATCCGTTTTTCAGCATGGATTTATATCCGGTAGATCTACAATATCCAACTTGTTTAATGTTATTCATTTCATTGCGTTGGACCAGGGTGGTCTGGCTGATGTAGTCTATACGGACCTTTCAAGGGCTTTCAATAGATTGGATCATGGTCTGCTATTGAGCAAGTTGTGTCCCACAGGGATCAGTTTTGGAACCTTTGTTATATAAATCATATATTGTCGAATGCTTAAAAAAATTTGAGAATTATATTTAGAAATGCTAATTTTTTTAAGAATACATCTACATTAACTACCTTGATTAGTGCATTTGTCAGACCAAAACTAGAATATGCTACAGTTTTGGAGTACTCATGCTGATATCCACGTTAATAATTTGGAGCGAGTACAAAAAAAGTTCGTTAAATATATGTTTTAGAGTTGATGGTGTCTACCCGCCACAATGCACTCCACAGTTGGACTTATTGAACAAATTCCATTTGAATAGTCTAGTCTCGAGTCGTACTTACTTTTCTCTATTGCTTTTACACAAACTAATGATAAATCAAATTTAGTGCTCCGTTCATCTTCATTGTTTAGGTTTGCTACTCCTAGAACAAATTTATTAAAGTATTCTCCTATTTATACTGTATGTACCAACTATATGTGCTACGAATTGAATCTAGATATCTTTTTTTGTTCTGTTAATGACATATGACGTTGTATTTTAAATTCGTTTGCAGTCTAATTAATCTGTTGTGATTTGTGATTGCAATATTTGAAATTGTTAACTATATGCTGGTTTGTATTTGTTTTTGTTATGACATTATGTATAACTTGTTGTGTTTACTTGTTGCTTGTTTGTTTAGTTGTTTAAGTATACATTATTGTATTTTCCCCTGCCCTATAATTGGATTTAGTCTGTCTGGGCAGTGTATCCTTAAAATAAAATATAAATAAATAAAATAATATTTTCGAATTCACCCTTGAATTTTTATAAATTGTTACTTCTTTACGTTCTTTGAAAAAAATTGGTTTATGTTATGTATTAAAAACTAACTGAGAGACACTTCTATTTAGAAAACATTACAATAGTTGTATATGATATAAGTGTTAAAAGTGACATTACTTTGTGAGAAGGAAAGTTTGAGACAAGACGCCTAAGACAGAGTGTTTCATCCCGTCGAATACAATTAGAATAGGTAATTCCATAACCAATCTAATTAGTAGCTGTGGTAGTAATTATTTATGTGAGTATGGTAGAGTGCAAGAATGTTGGCTTGAGTCAATGTGAGAGATTGATACCGGTTGACATTTGACCAACCCCCTAATTAATTAAATTTTACAGATTTCCCTCAATCCTGCACTGAATAGTGGTTAGGGTTTACCAATGTAAGTCGTTCCTGGGCGCAAATGCGACCTACATAATACTAATGTGACATGTTAAGTGCCTGAAACACCTATTTCGCAACATGTATCGAACACGATTTTTCCTAAAATCGTCAAATAAATATTCAAAATAGTTTGCATTTACTAATATGATCGTTAGACTATTTTATTTAAACAACTTTAAGTCTACGTACATGCACCGATTTTTTGTCAAGTACAGGAATTCGAAATGTACTACACAAGCAGGCAGCGGGCATAAATAACATAGGTTCAATTCCTAAAAATATTGCCGAATTTCTTAGATTACCCAGTGTTACTAAGTATACTGAACACTGCTTTAAACGATGTTCTGCAACATTCCTTGCAGATGCAAGAGCCAACATATCGATGCTCAAGAGACATGGAGGTTGGCTTTCGACTTCTGTGGCGATAGCAAGGAAAATTCTCGGGGAGAAAGGAAATACCACTTTAATTCCAAAAACTCAATGCACTAGCAGCATCGGGATGCAGGCGATATCTTCTTCCAATATTGATGTTATACGAAGTGAAGAAAAAAATATGTTCACATAATGTCCTATTATCCGACTTGAAAGATTGCTTTATTAATATTTATAATAAATAAATAATTTAAAATTCAGTTATTTTATTATACTTTTACGCACATGTGCGTAAAAAACTGTAATTTCGATACTGAAATGACAATCAAAATGTCATTATTATGCAACGATTTTACGAAAATGTATTTAGGCTATCTGAACACATCGTTTTTCTCTACAGTTACACTTATCAAAATACTATCTAAAACATCAAAGTGAACTCTTAATATTTTTGATAGTTATAGTCCTAATTAGTTTTAGCTTTATTACAATTGTCAGTAATATTTGTTACAATTAGCTAAGTACTTACCATTTTCTTTAATCAAACCTTAATTATTTAAATTGAACCATTTGAAAAATAGAGAACGAGAGGTAACTGAACACAACAACTCTGCACGACCGATATGGCGTAGTGACGTGTTGAAATAGGTGATATATTGCAGATGCGCAGTTGTACACAACCAGTCAGGAGTACAGGTATAGAACACAGAGATGTGTTAAGTTTACATAAAATGGCGTCCATTTAATACATCACTGGTTAACATTACACATATTCAGTATATTCTAATACTAATAATTTTAACACATTTTGTGTAAAACGTATCAAAAATAACCTATAGTGTGTGTAAAACTATTAACAAGGACATTTTACACATTATAAATTATAGACTGAAAAATTCACTTACAGGGCAATTCTTTTACAGTGTAGCAACATTTGCAGTATATGAAGGATCATTGCTTTAATACATCTAGGGCATATTTAAAGGTATATCTTCTAGCAAGTCGGAAATATAATTTTACAAAGAAATTAGATGCATTTATCCATTTACTGTTCAAGATCACTGTTGCAAAAATCGGTTTTCATCGGTCCACAAAATGTTTCTTAAACATAATTTATATTCCTCACAGATCACCGAAAAGAAAAAATTGCAATATTTTAATATGTAATGTTAAACGTCCTATATCGCTGGAAATTTTAGTGTAAATGAAAGATTGTATTGACCAAAAAAAGATAATAAATCGAAAACTACCTACTCTTTATTTTTTTAAATCTATCGCTTTCTAACATATTCACATTTAATTTTTTATCGTCAAAAAAGGATCAATAAATTAGCAGCTTAAACAAAATATACTCGTATAGTAGAACTTTCCTGGTATCATTATTTATCGAAAAGAAAATTTTACCTTAAAATTTATCCCTGCAGCTAAAACCCAATTATACTTTACATTCTTTAAAAATATTTCAAAGAATCATCTGAGCTTGCTTAGACAACCGTAAAGCTGGTTATTTTAATTCTATTAAAGTGATGTGAATATCTATATAACGTTTTAATACATTTTCAGGTCGTTGAAATATAATTCCCGCAGGATATGGTTAAAAATATAAATGAGCAATTAAATTCATCTTCTTGAAATTCAACGTTCTCTTATATACAAACCCAGATTTTCTTTAGGTTTTGTTAATAAGCGTAGTTGAGCAGATGATTTCAGGATGGAACATTTTTTCTTTGTTAATATAAATATAGAAAAAATTATACCCGCAAAAAAGGAAAACCGCTGACGCTGAGGAGAATATTTTCTCTTTTAGAGATTATAACTAGGCAATGGCTGACTGTCTTACTTTAGCCATAGTTTGGCAGAAGTTTACCCAGTTTCAGTGGTATTTACACAACAAACTACATTCAAGTTGTAACCCTTACTGAAACAATGAGAATAGCCAAAAAATCTATCATTTAGTTTCTAGAGAAAGTAAGAGAGATGGACATAGGATAACATAATTTTTTGCCTTTAAATAGCTTTTAATGCCACAGAAAATCGTCTAAAATATGCGGTTCATTCAGTAGATTCTCTGTTTCCAATCCATCCCATTAAACACACATACGTTATTTAAACGTATTGTCAACGTACCATTGGTTGATAATTCGTGTTACGTTACAAAAAACCATTATTTTATGGTTAGAAAAGTAACGGTCTAACATAACGTTTAAAATACGTACTTTTTTAACAAAAAATGTTGGCAAACCTTTTGTAACGTTAAATGAACGTTACTTAAAATATTTAAATAAAACTTATTTATTTAAACCTTTATAAAACGTCTGTGTCAACTGATTAATATATTGACATTGAACAGAAACGTGTTTTTAACATTTTAGAGTAACATGCATAAGTAATGTTTACAAAACGTATCATAAACGTTTTGCAATTAATAAATATTTCAGAACGATACCAATCCAAAGTAAATTTTATACAATATAATTTAATAAAAAGATATTGCATTTAGAATTTACAGTTACTTATATATACAAATAACTAGATAGTAATTATTTTTTAATAAACCTCACGTGTTAAAAAACAGTACAATTTAAACGTGTATTATACGTTATAATCATTCATTGAAATAAGGAAGCGAATTGCCGTTTTTTACACATGTCAATTATAATGCCGTTAAACGTTCTATACGAATTAATAATCTTATTGGTAGATAAAGATCACGTGTTACACACATACCATTTCGAGTTCTTTTTTATAAAAGTTTGTCAGTTGCATATTCATCACTGTACGTATCTACTGTGATCCGTGAAATATTTCCCTATTTTATTTTGGTAAGTATACCTACTTCTATAAGTATTTAATTTTATTTTATTAATATAAGAATTTTAGGTTTTTTTTACATTACATGTTACAAATAATTAGATAATGGAATCTAAATTTATTCCACTATAACTATGTTTCAAAATACTTACAAAGACGATGACAAAGTTAGTAAAAGTAGGCGTGTGAATTTTGTACTCGTACATGTCTACGTTAAATTACTTTGTAAAATGGGTAACAATTATTATGACTTGGTAGTTTTTTTACTTTAAATTTAAGATACAGTGGCATATTTCTAATCATGATTGGGAATGATTTAAACTTTTTTATTTCCTTTCTAGACTATCTACTTCGTGGTCATATTAAATGTATATTAGGTTATTATTATTGTTATTATTATTAGCATTATTATTATATTTACAACTATAATAGATTAAACTTAGACATATTTAAATAATCTATATTACCCAATGTAAGTGAAGTTATTGATATGAAACTTGTTCAGACCTAATTTCATTGTTTTTAGGTTCCAATTAGTAGCATAAATAAGATATATTATTTTGGTATTTTTATATTTTGTTTGTATTATATACGTATTGTTATTTATTTAATAAACTATTATTGATATTAAAACCAATTATTTATTGTTACCTACCTAAATTTGAAATTAAACAAGGTATTTATATTTTCTAATACTCTTATTTATTGGCGTATAGTGAGTCCAACATTCGAGCCACACTATTGGAATATCGATGATAATTATTAATAGGAACAAGATTAAATAAGAGAAGATTTTGTAACTATTTAATTTATATTATATTAATTCCCTGAGAATTATTTATTTAATATAGGGTGGTCCTGAATGTACTGTAAATACTAGAGCATATGGCACATTAAAAAATAAGGGTACTATTTTACATAAATTCTTGTTCAAAACTCAATAAACTCAATAATAAGGTAGATGAAATAAAAATCATTTTTTTTAATGTCTTTCAGATACTTTTGAATAATGAGTTCATGGGGTGAGTATATAATATTAGGATAATTAATTTTTTGTTACCACTTATTCAATCACTTATGTTTAAGGGGTGGTTTTTTTAAATTTGAAATTATGTATTTCAAAAAAATACTTATCACTCAAAACAACGCTTTAATCTTAAAGGGATGAAATACGTGGTAACATAAAATTAATTGTACTAAAACCTAAAAAGAGTAAATTCATTATAAAAGTATTATAGTTAGTTAAGTGTTATAGATATTTAAATAAGTGGTTTTTATTTTGCGGGTTTACAGGATTAAGTGTACCTGATTATTTAGTTTTAGTATCTAATCTAGCATTTATGGTACATAATTCTGGACCACCCTGTACAATGCCGCCAGAAGGATCCAAAAACAACGTTGTAAAACACGTTAAAAAACACGTTTCTAAAACATCTTTTTGGACATTAAAATAACAAGGTTTAATTTACGTTAGTTAAAAACCTTAATACAATGTCATTATTAAACATAAAACTTAAAGCTTATTAATACTAAAAATAATCTTTCCGCATTTACTAATATTAAACGTTTGTAATTTGGTTACCAGAGACGTGTAAAACCGCGACATTTTTAGTTGATTGTACGTAAAAAAGCCACGCCTTTTTCAAACGTTGTATGGGCATCATAAACGTTTTTCTAACGTATATGTGTTTACTGGGATTCTAGGTATTAGTTAATACAGAGCTATTTAAAACCCAATGAGCCAATTTCTTTTATTTTGTTGCATATATTTCTCAGTTTACGAAAAAGATTTTTTTACATTTGCCCGTTCACATGAGTGAACCTGCTTATGATATTTATTTCGCGCGCTTTTATAATTTCTATCTATATTTTGGCGAAGGCGCTAATGTTAAAAGATTTCCAACTAACATTTACAAACGTATTTTACTGCCAAAATGGTCCTATTGATGCAATAAACAGTAATTAAGAATGTTATTTATTTTAAAATTAAATTAATATTAATTTATATTAACTTAAAAGCCTTTACAATAGAGTAAAAATAAATAGAGTAGCCTTTGATTTAAACAAAAATATTAATTATTAAAATCTACATACATAGTCTTCATAAATAAAATATTCTGTAAGAAATAAATATTCTACTATTTTACTCAATCATTATATTTTATACTAAATTATTATACAGGGTGGTTCGTAAGTAATAACCCATGGAGACATACTACATTTTTCACTTCAAAATATTACGAGTGTCAAAGTTGTAATTTAAAAAGTATTTCTTTTGTAATAATTACACTGTGTTTGACTGTATCAACCTAAAAATTTTGGAATAGATGCTACATCCGCTATATTTGTAACGTAAATGTGCGCGTAACTTTTTTGGCCTTAACGTTATTACAATATCTTAAACCTAGATTGTTTTTGAGGGAAAGAGGTATACTTGTCATGAGTCTTAGAAATTAACCATTTTCGAAATATCAGCACTTCAACAATCAACTGCATGGTTCCTTGTATAATATTTTAACGTAGTAGGCACCAATAGTAAGTTACATTTTAATAATTATTAGACAAAATTTATGTAAAGTTAATAAGTATATCTAAATGTTAAGTATTTATGAAGTTGAGGTTAAAATCAATTACTTTACAAAATCAAAAAATTACACAACGATACTATTTGGGAGAATTTCGAAATAGACTGCAACTCCTTAATCAACAATTTAAGACATTTGTTTAGGAATTTAGAGAAAAAAAGACGAATCTGTTCACTTTAAGGATTATCTACTAACTAATTCAGGACGACTATCTGGAGCTGCAAGAATCAGTATGACTTCCATTTTAAAAACGTTGCATGTGGAAAAATACTAGGTATCTATAGCATTTTACACCATTGCAAATTTAATTGCTTGTAGATGCAACTTCAACATATCCAATTTGCAAGGGAATTTTGATTAAAATATTGTACAATGAACTATGCAGCTAATTATTGAAAAGCTACTTTCTCGAAAATGGCCAATTTCTGAACGCAATGACAAATATACCTTTTTTCCTCAAAAACAATGTAGGTTTAAGATTTTTTAATAAAAAAACGTTAGGGTCAAAAAATTCACTTTTACGTCATAAATATGGCGCATGTGGCGCCCTCTAGGAAATACGTCGAAATAGGCAACAGATTATGATTTCTCATATCCAAAACCAAATTGTTAAGTTGATACATTCAAAGACAGTGTAATTATTACAAAAAAATCACTTTTTAAATTATAATTTTCGCACCCTATATTTTTTTTATTATCAACATTTTATTAAGGCAAGTTAGCATAAATCGTAATATTTTGAAGTGAAAAATTTAGTATGTCTCCATGGGTCATTACTTACTGACCACCCTGTACTTATATCAGTTTGGGAGGTTTTTTGTATAGCTTTTATATTCTCCTAGACATCTAGTCCATTATTAAAACATGTGTTGTCATCTGTTCTAAGTCCTTACCGCCATGAACATAGTATCCAGAGATAAAATATTATCCGAATGTTAAATATATTAAACTCAATGTTAAATATATTAAATTCAATGGCAAAAGTATTACAATTTCTTGTTTGCAAATTCATTTCCTACAAAGATATTTCATACTTTTTAATAAGTTAAACCTTACAAGAGTGAAACAAGTTTCTTTCAATATCATTTAATTTATATGCGGTATATAAGTTTAATATTCATTGCGTTTCATCTTCAATTTTTATTAAAAATTTGTTTTTGATAATTTTAGAAACTTCCAGCTATAGTAATCGAGTAAATTGAAAATTTTTTCACTAAATTAATACAAAATCGCATATAAGAAATTATTTAATTCACTCAAATTTGAGGTTTCATAAAGTTATACAGGATGTCCCAAAATAGAAGGCCATACCATTAACCACATCTTTGGACAGAAATAATGCGACTTTTCTTATGCCATTTTTTATTTTAGCGTCCCTATTTCAATATACAGGGTGTTAAAGTTACATTTTAAAAATCTATTTATGTTAATCCCATTGTTATGTAAGATACACACTTAAAATTTTGCACGTACTTTTATCTAATTCCGGCATACTTATCATGTAATTTTGGTGAAAATGCATGTCTGCCATATCTGCAAAAGTCAAATTAACTACAGTCACCCTATTAGCCATACTTCTCAATTTGCCGAATCAAATAATTAATAGTAACTAATATCATTATGTTGATAAGATAAATATTTGTTTTCAGAGATCACTATTTTTTCCTGACATTCATCGGCCGCTAAGACATTTGTAACCCATCAATACATGGCGCTTTTCTCCAAAACGGGGTATTTAAACAAAAAATTACAAATGAGATAAAATGATTAGAAGAAAATTCCGTGTTTGATATTTTAAGAAAAAACTACATAGGCGTACTTAAAATAATTGGAGGGGATAAAGGATACGGCATCCCTCAGTAACCTCCATCCGCCCTTCGATTTTGTTTACCAAAATGACATGATAAGTATGCCTGAATAAGATAAAAGTATGTGCAAAATTTCAAGTGCGTATCTTACAAAACAATGGCATTATTAACAAAAATAGTTTTTTAAAATGTAACTTTAACACCCTGTATATTGAAACAGGGACGCCCAAATATAAAACGGCATAAGGAAAGACTAGACCCAGCTAGCACCAAAGTAACGCGAACTGAGACTGGAACCTTCAAAGTATAACTACAATGTAACCGCCACTAAATTTGCTAGTTTGTTGTATAAATAACTTCACACAACAAAGTCACGGTTACGTATTTTCGACTGCTCCTGGTTACTTTGCAGTTAAGTGGCTTCTAAGTAGCGCTCCTGGTTTTTGAGGACGTCTTAGTTACCAGTGGAACGACTTAAAGTACATATTACCATTTAAATTCTCCATGAAGCTGAAAACATTCATGCGTCATTGCGTCTGTACTTATTCGATCATGTCACGTGGGGAGTGTACTTTTGGTCTTCGTGAATATATAGTTATTCACGTTATAAGGCCGGGAAATGGTATATTAAAGTACAAGTCTAGATGTTTCCGAACGAGGCGACGAAGGAGCTGAGTAAGAAATTTCTAGACGAGTACTTTAATGACATTTCACGGCCGTGTATCGTACAATGTTTTATTTCATACTGTGTTGTATTAAAAATTAAATTTAATTTTATTTTACATAACCTGCCTGTATGTAGGTGTTAGCGTGGTTTCGATTCTTGTTTTATCGCATAGCTTTTGATTTAGCTTAGTGATGTAAAAATAAAAATAAATTTGACAGTTTGTCATGCCGTGCGTATTTTGTGATAATTTTCGTAAAATATGGAAGAAATCGGGCTAAAATGTACTGAAGTAACCAGTAAATTGGTGCCTACGAAGTCTTCTGCTCGTTATGAGAAGGAATACCAGCTCTTCAACGTATGGAGAGAAACCTATAAAGTGGAAAACGGCCTGAATGAGAATATCCTTTTGACGTACTTCTTGGATATCTCCAAAAAGATGAATCCTGCGACAATGTGGGCAAAATATTCGATACTCAAATCTATGCTGATGGTAAAAGAAGGAGGTGATATTTCAAAATATCCAAAACTAGTGGCTTTCTTAAAAAGGCAAGCAGTTGATGATCAGGCAAACAAATCAAACGTTCTAACAAGAGAAGAAGTTAATAGATTCATGAAGGAAGCCCCATTAGAAGAGTATCTTTTGATGAAGATAAACAAGTTTTTCCTTTTCATTAGTTTTTAATTAAACAGTCTTGAATGATATAGGTACTCAATGTCAATTAATTACAAAAAATACATTTCTTGGTTTCGTTAGTTGAAATTTCATCAATTTGACAATCAATTTTAAACTATTTTCTATATTGTTACAGGTAATCGCAATGATAGGCATTGCTGGTGGTTGTCGGCGAGAAGTGTTATACCATATGACTCCAAAAGACATTGAAGATTGTGGCACCAAACTAATTATAACCATTCCCATTTCTAAGACGAGTACAAAACGGGTATTCACTGTATTGAGTGACGACAATGAAGGAATAAACTTTCTGGAAAAATTCAGAGAATACGTTAAGCTCCGTCCTAAAAATATGAAGGAAGATTTTCCTTTTTTGGTTATAGAAGAGGAACATGTGTTTCCCAAAGAGCGGGCATACATACATACCCTTGGGGGGGGGGGGCACCAAAAAAAATTGCGGGATACTTGAAGTTGGAACACCCAAAAATATACGGACCATTGTTCCCGCACAACATCTGCCACTTTTTTGGCGAATGCGAGAGCTGATTAATCAACACTGAAGCGTCCTGGTGCATGAGAAAGCTCATCTGTTGCGGAACAATACATTGAAGATTCCTTAGAAAACAAAACAAAAGCAGCAAGGATGATTCAAAATGGAGAAAACTTTATACAGGTTCTTCAGACCAAGCAACAAACTATATCCACCACCACTACCATGTCTAGTGAAGATTATGTCCCTAAAGGTATTCCTGCATTCAGCCTGCACGGAAATTCACATTGCACAGTTACTGTTAATTATAATTATAATTAGTTTTTATAGGCTTGATTTTGTAGTTTTAAAGATAAAATCTTTTAAAAATGTGAATATTGTGTTTTTTTAAAGCCGTCCGGGAAGTAAACATTTTCCGGACATCCGGAGTTATTTCCCGGACTTAAATGAGTCCGGGAAATAACTCATTACAGTACAGTATGAAATAAAAACATTTTTTATAACTATTAACTTAGTGCTAAGCATATACATCAAAACTCTGCATAAAACTGTACGTATACTAAACTATAAACTTAGTAGTATATCCGAGTAAAAACATGACAAAAAATCCAAAGGACCAAACATCCAGCAGAGGTGACAATATATATTGAGTGATATTTGTTTATACTGAAAATTTAAATTTGATTAGAAGTAGGTACATGTATTAGTTGGCACGCAAACAGTAGCTTTGAGATTTTTATTTGAAACAATTGTTTTATATAGGATCTCCAAAACATATCGATTTAACCCACAAATGGTCTATAACAATCAGCATTTTTATTAACTTAGAAATTAACTTAACTACCTTGTTCGCACTATCGCATTCCAAGGTAAACGTTTATATTTGTGTGAATTTTTTTCTGTACTAAAAAGTATTTATATTCAAAAATTGGTTTCTATATGACGTCCAATTTCATTGAGACCCTCGCAGTTTATTGTATCTTTTTTCGTTTTGTGAATATTACACCCTTCCTACAAAAGTGGAACATATAAACATCGACACGAGTTTACGGATAACATCATCCTGCCCCTTTTGTTCAATTTAGGTAGTTTCTTTGTTCGTATCACATTTCCCAATAATTGACATTGCATCGGACGGGACGCGAAAAGATTGGTTAGGATATCGCATTTTATATATGTTCGTCAATTTTATTTAAAGATAACAAGACACACATTTTTAATTACAACTAATTTTATAAAATATTCCTACATCCTTTGTTAGGAATTACTCAATAGAATGAATTTTCTAACGATTTTTAGTTATTTATGACCATTTCATAGTATATATCAATATGATATGATATACAGTATGCGCCAAAAGTATGGAATAAATTCAATAAAAACGAAACAATTATTTTTTGGGAAAAATCCTTGAACAGGTCGATTTTTAATTTAAAAAATACATATTTTAGCGTAAAATGCGATTTTCAAATGTCATTTGTTTTCGAGTAATGACGTCATCGATTTTTTTTTAAATGGCAACACCATATTTTTTTCTTTGATTCTGAAAGATCGTTTAATTCTCTATCAGACAGTACTAAAATTTTGCCTTCTTACATAGGAAAGTTTTCGAGTAAATGACGATTGAATGTTAGAAAACGTAAATCAATTAAAATAAAGCAAAAAAGTTATCAAGTTTAGTTTTTCGAATTCCATAGTTCTTTTATGGATCACGTAGGTGAAAATCTTTGCAAAGTGTCATTGTCACACCGACTTTCTAATAAGCATTGTAAGCGACATAGAAATTATTACTCAATTTAAAGTATTATGGCACATTTAACTGTTACTCAAAGAATTAAAATTTTAATTCTTATCGGATGCGGGAATATGACTAGAACTCAGCAGGAAGTTTGCGATTTATTTAATGAAAAATATCCAGATCGCCCTATCAGCCAATCAACAGTCAGTAAAGTAGAGTCTAAATTTAGAGAAACTGGCAATGTTGTAAATATTCCAAAACCTGGACGTCCAAGCATTAATGAAAATCAGAAACAAAACATTTTGATAAGTATGGTGGATAAATCCTCATAATTCTTCACGATTGGTTGCATTAAACAATGACACTAGTCAGAGCACAGTGCTACGTATCTTGAGGAAGGAAAAATATCATCCCTACAAAATTCAACTTGTGCAGGAACTCAATGAAGATGATCGCGATCGCCGCTTACACTTTTGCGAAATTCTAATGGATTTATGTCAAGGAAATAGAAATTTACACCGGCAAATACTTTTTTCAGATGAGGCCACATTTTGTCTGAATGGTACAGTAAACCGTCAAACTTGCAGATATTGGAGTCGGGAAAATCCTCATTGGATGGCAGAGGCACATACCCAACACGCTCAAAAATTAAATGTGTGGGCTGGAATAGTTGACGACAGAATAGTAGGGCCTTTCTTCTTTGAAGGAACCCTTACAGGACAAAGATATTTAGAGTTTCTAGAAAATGACCTTGTTCCAGCCCTTGCAGTAATTTTTACTAACGATAATGACCTTGACATTCCTGACGATATCATATGGTTTCAGCAAGACGGTGCACCTCCGCACTATGCGCGCCCTGTACCAGATTTTTTGGACAATTGTTTTCCTGGGAGATGGATCGGCAGACGCGGACCGATAGAATGGCCTGCAAGATCGCCAGATCTTACACCTCTTGACTATTTTTTATGGGGATACTTGAAGTCAAAAGTGTACATTAATAAACCACGTAATTTAGAAGAACTTCAAAATCGCATTCGGGACGAAATACGCAGAGTTACCTCAGAAATCATTGATAATGTGCAAGAAGAATTTCTTCACAGACTTGCGCATTGTCAAGAAGTTGGTGGATGGCAATTCGAACATTTAATTTAAATATAAAATTTAATCAATTGTATTTTATTTTACATACCTCAGAATTGTTACTTTTTTTATGGATAACATTTACGTTTTCTAACATTCAATCGTCATTTACTCGAAAACTTTCCTATATAAGAGGGCAAAATTTTAGTACTATCTGATAGAGAATTAAACGATCTTTCAGAATCAAGGAAAAAAATATGGTGTTGCCATTTAAAAAAAATCAATGACGTCATTACTCGAAAACAAATAACATTTGAAAATCGCATTTTACTCTAAAATATGTATTTTTTAAATTAAAAATCGACCTGTTCGAGGATTTTTCCCAAAATATAATTGTTTCGTTTTTATTGAATTTATTCCATACTTTTGGCGCATACTGTATATTATATATGATATGATTAGTCCATTGAAATGTTACATTATTTTGGCCTTAGCGTGCATTTTTTAACTCCCTTTTCCAAGATGGCGGCCAAAGCTGGAGGGTTGTGACCCCACAAACTTCAAGTTAAGCTTTTTTTGACCCCCCCCCCACATCTAAATAAAAAAATTGCGTCCTCTAAAAAATGCAACCCCAAAATGTAACTTTTCAATGGTCTAGATATATATCATATATGATATGTGATATGGCATTATATGAACATGCTTGAAAAGTTCTGCATACATATCCCAAAGATAGTGCCGGGCCTGGTTCTAAATAAATATTTCCACAAATTTTAAATTGACTGATATATGTTTGTTTTGCAGGCGAATTATGTGAACCAATCACCAGAGACCTGTCCTAGAACTACACAATGGACAACCTCTACTTGAAAAGAGAACTTTTTCGTTCATGGCATCGCGACCCACCCGAAAATGGACGGGACATTCTCAAGAATATCAAATCAACCACGTTGCCCCCTAAGGATAACCTGTCAACCACAGAAGGAACATTGAGGGAGAATGTTCTCAAAGCTCCAGAGAATATACATGGAAATCGTAAGTTGGTTTTGTTAGAAAAAATAAAAAGATTTTATTTGTTTACTAAACATTACCTTGAATATTACAGATTCTTCAATAAATAGAAGTACGGTAGGGATATTCTACTTACTTCACCCATCACTAAGTTTTAAACGAAACAAAACACAGGTCTGGTGACATAAAAGAAAAAATATATGTATTCGCAAAAACAACGCCTTATGTAGGATTTTGAAAAATATGTTCAGGCACTTGCGAAGAGCAATAATTGTATAGTTTATGGTGAATGTCCTATAGTTGTGCATTTAATCTTCATGTTTCATTTTATGTTCAAGCTTAAATTATTCATTGAATCCTGCAGTAAATGCCAGAAAATTCAAGTTTTTTGTCAATTTCAAAATATTTATCAATTAATATGAGCTAATAAATATTTTAAATATATAAATAATAATACTAATAAAAAATTATTATTTTGTTGTAAATTTGAATGGTTTTCATAAATTGTCTAATTCAGTCAATAATCAACTACCTACTTAATAAATTTATTTTAAGAGAAACAGTATGCTAAATAAATAACAGATGGCAAAAAAAAATTAACAAAAAAAAACAATACCGAAAGTAATTTTATGAAACACTACAGTACATGCCACCGTTGTGATGCCTTTTTATAATAGCTGTGGTACAGATGCTCTTATTATGTCAGGATTATTTCTTATACAGGGTGAACCTTAAATAACCACAAATATTTTAACCAGCAGTATAGTTCACTGTGTAGAACACATTAATAGTTTTTTTACAAAAAAATCATAAATAAAAAAGTGAAATTTTTAATAAATTTTGTAATTTTTCTGTAGAAAACTTGTTGAGGACCGCTGACTTTCATACATTTATGAGTCATAGCACTGCAGATTGAACGTGTGGCTCACAGTGTTGCCAGTGTTACACAAATGTCTTTGCTTTTCTTGATATTAAACGCATACGTCAAGTTGCTATTTTATTATTTAATATTGTGTGTACCTATATTTTTTAAATTTGTTTCATTGATTAAAGTGCAAAGTAACTTTATGGTTCTGGATTCGAAATGGTTAATACTGACTCATTTGGGGTTATGTGGCGAAAATTAAATTTAAGAAAATTGTGCCTTGTCTCTCTTTCTAACAGTGTACAATGACATTTAACTTGTGAAATGTGGATTACTGATTAAATAGTTAATTTTTTAACACACAGGCAAGTTTGTGTACACGTTTATGTATAATTTTTTAACATTGAACATAGTAATATCACGTAATATCTTCCTAAATACTTTATGATAGTATGTATTTAACTTACAGAAATTCATTTTTAATCGTTTATAGTAAGGACAGTTAAGTAGTTAAAATGTATGTTAATAATACTGCGTATCATACTACATACCCAACTTTACTGTACTTATGCTTCAAACAGGTATTTTTAAAATAGAATTTAACCGTATTACTTTACTATTACGTTAAAGGAAACTTAATATTTATATTAGAGGAGATATGGCAACTTCGCAACAAATCATATGATTCATTAGGTTAGTTATGACAGAGGTCCTCAAATTGTGGGTATTTTAAAAATAAAATAATATCTCCGTAAATATTATAATTTTTTAAAAATGGCTTTCACTAGACTGATCTATATGACGAACTACACCAGTAGTTAAAATATTTATACTTATTTAAGGTTCACCCTGTATAATTGCAGGTATTTACAATCCGCTGAATCAGTTGCTTCCGACTTTAATTTAAATTCCATGTATACCTTCGATTTTAAATGGTCCCACAAGTAATAATCAATAGTAGTGATGTCTGGTGACTTTAAAGGCCACTCAATATTCCAACTCCGATCTAAATATCTTGCGCCATCTAAATCTCCTTCAAAGAAATACGGTCCCAAAATTCGATTATCAACATTTCCGGCACAAAAATTGATCTTCTGGGGACGTTTAGTGTGTGCTTCCATCGTCCAGTATGGATTGTGATCTATCTATCTGTGAGATTTTCTTCAATTTAGTTCCTTCCTTGGTTGTACTGTTTCCCAATGAAGAAGAACCAGATTGCCCAATGACACAATTTGGTTACGCCAAGACAGTGCACCGCCGTACTATGCCATCGCTGTTCGCCGCTACTTAGATGACGTGTTTCCTCATCGGTGGATTGGTAGAAAAGGACCTAAGGAATGGCCCGCCAGATCGCCAGATTTAACACCGCTAGATTTGTTATCTTTGGAAATATGTAAAAAGCAAAGTATACGTCACTAAGTCAAATAATCTTGACGATCTCAAGGAACGAATTCGACAAGAAGTCCGTGCCATCCCGCCCGAAGTTATTGGAAATGTACAAGAATTTGTTTCTCGTCTGGCTCATTGTTTGGCAGTAAATGGTCAACAATTTGAACATTTAATTTAGGATTTTGTATCCAAAGGTTTTTATTAGCGAACAAGAAAATTTCCTAGTATCGATCACGTTTTGGGGTTTTGGTTATTTGAAAATAATTTGGGCATTGTTGCCCATCCTGTAACAAAGTAATCATAATCGTTAAGATTTTGATTTGTTTTATAAATTCCTAAAAATTTAAAGGTCGTACTACGATTTTCTATTTTTTTTCTTCATTATAACTTTATAAAAATGTACATTTTAATAACCGATATTGAATAAAAACTGTCGAGTTTTGTATAGGTGACATAACAGATACAAAAAGCATTTGTTATTGAGCGAACGAAAGTCTTAAATACGTACATATGCCTGCTTTAATTCATTAATTATTTATGAAAATGGATAATTATTGTTTTTCATAAACAACTCTGATGTTTCCCTCGCCTAAGTCACGTAGTCTCCGGCAAACAGGCAGCCTTTGTGCAAGTAAAATTTAGTGTTTGTTTATGTTTCGCTTATGATGTTAGTAGATTGAGTGAAGTTGCGCGTGTTTAATTGTTCGATCAAGTATCTGCCTGATATTTTTTCAAATAAAAATTAGTAAACCTACTTTTGTTACCAAATTCATTCTTATTTTATACGTTCTGTTTGGAGAAAACAAATATTGAACAATTTTCCAAATATGTGCATAGGTCGGGGTGGGCTTGTTGAGTGGCTTTTAAAGTCACTTCTGCTGAATATTACCTTTGGGACCATTTAAAATCGAATGTATATGAAACTGAAATTAAAGTCTTTAACAATTGATTGAGAAAATTGTAAAGTAAGAGATAATGCTGATATAATAAGAATATTTGTTCGTTTATTACTTTAATGAATAGCGTGAATTAAATAGAATATCCCTTCACTAGATTATATAGAGTGGTTTGCCTTTTATGGCAAGTTAAAGAAATAATCAATATCAGCCCTGTATCTGGGTAATGACAATGGTTAGACCATTCAAAAACAGTTTTTTTGAGGCCACCTAGATGTCCTGTATTCACTGTTAGCGTATATACAATTCCCAATGAAACACCCTGTATTAAACACATTCTACTATATTCTACTTCAATTAGATTAATGTCATAGCAATGAGCATCTTCATTAGTTTTCAGTCACTTATTTAAAACCCAGCTTCTTCGAAACAAACATTTTCCTTTAATCCAACTTCACTTATGAATTAGTTACGCCTTGGAGATAAATTTACCAGTCTGTTGACTATCAAAGGAGAAGATAAAAAGAGCAAAATTGATATAAATTACAGGAGCTCTGAGCATAAACCGATAGAATGAAATACGGATATAATGGATTTCCCAATTGGGAAATTGAGAAGAAAAAAGATTAATGACTACAAATAAGATACGACTCTCAGAAATCATTTGCATGGTCACATCTCCACACCAGGGAATTTGTTTACACGGGTCTATGGTAATCCCCATTAAAATATATTACCTTATAAGTTGTCTATACTACTGACTTCTTGATAGGAAAATGTAAAACAGCAATAATTCTACAGTATGCGCCAAAAGTATGGAATAAATTCAATAAAGACGAAACAATTATTTTTTGGGAAAAATCCTCGAACATTTAAAAAAAAACATATTTTAGCGTAAAATGCGATTTTAAAATGTCATTTGTTTTCGAGTAATGACGTCATCAATTTTTTTTTTAAATGGCAACACCATATTTTTTTCCTTGATTCTGAAAGATCGTTTAATTCTCTATCAGACAGTACTAAAATTTTGCGCTCTTACATAGGAAAGTTTTCGAGTAAATGACGATTGAATGTTAGAAAACGTAAATTTTATCCATAAAAAAGTAACAATTCTGAGGTATGTAAAATAAAATACAAATGATTAAATTTTATACTTAAATTAAATGTTCGAATGGCCATCCACCAACTTCTTGACAATGCGCAAGTCTGTGAAGAAATTCTTCTTGCACATTATGAATGATTTCTGGGGTAACTCTGCGTATTTCGTCCCGAATGCGATTTTGAAGTTCTTCTAAATTACGTGGTTTATTAATGTACACTTTTGACTTCAAGTATCTCCATAAAAAATAGTCAAGAGGTGTAAGATCTGGCGATCTTGCAGGCCATTCTATCGGTCCGCGTCTGCCGATCCACTTCCCAGGAAAACAGTTGTCAAAAAAATCTCGTACAAGGCGCGCATAGTGCGGAGGTGCACCGTCTTGCTGAAACCATATGGTATCGTCAGAAATGTCAGGGTCATTATCGTTACGAAAAATTACTGCAAGGGCTGGAACAAGGTAATTTTCTAGAAACTCTAAATATCTTTGTCCTGTAAGGGTTCCTTCAAAGAAGAAAGGCCCTACTATTCTGTCGTCAACTATTCCAGCCCACACATTTAATTTCTGAGGGTGTTGGGTATGTGCCTCTGCCATCCAATGAGGATTTTCCCGACTCCAATATCTGCAAGTTTGACGGTTTACTGTACCATTCAGACAAAATGTGGCCTCATCTGAAAAAAGTATTTGCCGGTGTAAATTTCTATTTCCTTGACATAAATCCATTAGAATTTCGCAAAAGTGTAAGCGGCGATCGGGATCATCTTCATTGAGTTCCTGCACAAGTTGAATTTTGTAGGGATGATATTTTTCCTTCCTCAAGATACGTAGCACTGTGCTCTGACTAGTGTCATTGTTTAATGCAACCAATCGTGAACAATTATGAGGATTATCCACCATACTTATCAAAATGTTCAGTTTCTGATTTCCTTTAATGCTAGGACGTCCAGGTATTGGAATATTTACAACATTGCCAGTTTCTCTAAATTTAGACTCTACCTTACTGACTGTTGATTGGCTCATAGGGCGATCTGGATATTTTTCATTAAATAAATCGCAAACTTCCTGGTGAGTTCTAGTCATATTCCCGCATCCGATAAGAATTAAAATTTCAATTGTTTGAGTAACAGTTAAATGTGCCATACTAATTGAATAATAATTTCTATGTCGCTTACAATACTTATCAGAAAGTCGGTGTGACAATGACACTTTGCAAAGCTTTTCACATACGTGATCCATAAAAGAACTATGGAATTCGAAAAACTAAACTTGATAACGTTTTTGCTTTATTTTAATTGATTTACGTTTTCTAACATTCAATCGTCATTTACTCGAAAACTTTCCTATGTAAGAGGACAAAATTTTAGTACTGTCTAATAGAAAATTAAACGATCTTTCAGAATCAAGGAAAACAATGTGGCGTTGCCATTTAAAAAAAAATCGATGACGTCATTACTCGAAAACAAATGACATTTGAAAATCGCATTTTACGCTAAAATATGTATTTTTTAAATTAAGATTTCTCCCAAAAAATAATTGTTTCGTTTTTATTGAATTTATTTCATACTTTTGGCGCATATTGTATATCAAATGAAGATGTTAATTAAATACGTACAACAGTTTTTATTAATAGAAATGTGAGTGACTGTATAAATAATTCAAGCATTGAAACTTCGGTCCTGATCAATACTTCATGAATCCTTCATGAACAATAAATTGTTAAAAATTATACATTTTTTATTACGTAATAATGGTATTGTGGAAAACAATTACTTTGTGAACAAGTATCCCGAAAAGCATTGAATTACACCCACAATATTTTGCCCACATATTTTTTACTCTTAGCTTTCGTACTTTGTTTAAAACTAAGTTTGTTTTAGCCAATATTCTCATAATCCTTAACACATGAAATCATATAACAGCATTTGAAAGCGGAGCACCTCTCTAAAAATTTTATTTGTTGTCCAATTTAAATGATTTTTTTTTCAATGATAGAGCTTCAATAACTCTAATCTGGTGCCAAATTTCATAATGAAAATTAAATTTTCCAGGCCTACTTCGATTATTTTCAATTGCAAAAATCCAAAAAAATATTATCGATTTGTTTTATTTAATATCTGAGAACATCACTGGAGGTTAGGATAGTTTCAAATGGGTGTGGTCAAAATTTGCTAGACCAAGGCAAGACCAAGAAAAAGCGAGACAATATTGTCAACACTAATCCTACATGTTTTCGTAACATCTACCGTTACTTTACCGATTTCTTATACACATTCAATGTTACAACTAACATATACTACGTGACAAAGAAAGGTTGACACCTATTTAAGTTCATTAGATTTTAATAATTTTTGATACACAGGTTCAGGGCCTCTTACTTAATCCATGATTATATTTTTAGCAAGATCAAAGAACCTACTGCAATAAATAGCTCAATAGTGTGTTGAGAACCCACGATTCCTAATACAATCACATATACATCTGGGCACAGATCTAATAAGGTTGTTGATAAGTTCTTGGGGTATCTCATTCCAAACTATTTGAACTTCATGGGTAAAAACTGCTGAAGTCTGTGGGGAGTGTTGTAAATGCAGCAGTCTGCTGCTAATAATATCCCAGAGAATTTCAGATTGAATGATCTTGGTGGGTTATGGATCAACATCATTTGATGTTGATCCATAAAAGTTGTTATTAAAGTTGTTATTAATCTGACAGTATGAGATTTAGCATCGTCTTGCTGGAAAATGGCGGTTTGGATGGTATGAACATGTGGAATGATATAGCACCACTTCCAGGATGTAGCGTTGGCCTGTCATGTTACCTCTAATGAAAGCTAGTGATGATCTGCTGCTGTAGGTGTTGGTACTCCATACCATAACACCTATTGTGTGATGGACATGATGCCACCACGTCGCGTTCTCACCCCTGCATGACTAACATGTATCCCCAGGCAGAAATGGGATTATTCGCTCTAGATCACCTGATTCCATTCTTGGTCCTTCTGATTCCTCTTATTACACCATTGTAAGAGGTTGACAAGTGAGTGGCAGCGCCTAACGTAGACGGTAAGACAAACGGCCAAAACTTCACATTCGACAATATACAGTGCTTTCGAAAAGTAACGAATAAATTCATTATTTTTGAAATTGAGAAGTTTTCGAAAAAGATCCCTGGCACGTCGATTTTGTTTTTAAACAAGGCACTTTTTGACATACGACCCATATTTGTGACGTCATCGTTGTTCGAGATATGACGTCATTGACAATTTCTTTAAATAGCAATTTTGACCATGCCATTTGAAAGATCGTGTCATTCTACATACACATCATGAAAAATTATAGTGTTACATAACAAACATTTCAAGAAAATAATGTTTGAAAATTTTAAAATTTAATTTCCACAATACTGAAAATGATGATTACGTATAAAATCGACTAACTTAAATGTTCAAATTGTGCACCGTTGGCTGCCTGACAGTAGCCAAGACGATTAATAAATCCTTTTTGGACATTATGAATAACTTCAGGAGGTATACGATGTATCTCGTGACGAATTCTTGATTTTAAATCTTCTAAATTAACCGGTCTAGTAACGCATACTTTGCTTTTTAAGTATCCCCACAAGAAATAATCTAGAGGTGTCAAATCAAGCGATCTGGATGGCCACTCAATCGGCCCCCTTCTCCCAATCCAACGATTCGGAAACAGCTCATCTAAATAAGCACGGACAGGTGTTGCATAATGGGGAGGCGCACCATCTTGTTGAAAGAAAATGTAATTTCTTGGAAGATCATGTCCCTCTATATCTGGATATAAAGTTATTAGTTCAGGAATGAGGTCGTCTCGAAGAAAATCCAAATATATTGCACCAGTTAGATTGACGTCAAAGAAATAGGGACCCAGAATTCTTCCGTCGACGATGCCGCACCACACATTTACTCTCTGGGGACTTTGAGTGTGATACCCCATCATCCATCGGATATTCTCGGTAGCCCAATAACGGCAGTTTTGCCTATTGACATAATCCGCTGCAAAAACAGTCGTTTCCAATAAGCTTCACAACACTTGCAACACAAATTGAGCAAAAATTTTTTACACATAATGCTACGTTACGAAAGTACGACCATGCAAACTTCAACAACATTTAACAAATAAACCTGAAAAATTAATCATTTTTTAATTTCCTCGCGACAAGTAGGTAAACATGCACAAACATTATCAAAATAAAATGATATTTAATGGTTGTTTACCTTTTCTTGTCAACGTTTTTGCTGCTAGACAAAGCAACTTTAGACTTAATTCATATTATTTGGATCCAAAACATTGGTACACATTGATGTATACAAAATAAACATTGATAATAGTACACAAAATAATAGTACACCCTGTAGGTGCTCTTTCCTTCAAATCTCCAAAATTAGTCAAATGTTAACTAAAGTTGGGTACATATACGCCTTGTTAGCTTAATATCATTATTCAAATTTACCGCAGTCAGTTGAAAATGTATCCTGCATACTTTAAAACCCCTGTTCTTGCTACGCTGCTTTGCTGTGTGATATGTTTTACAATACATAATTATCTTTCAGGCTTGCTGTATCCCTATTCGTTGGCTGCCGGAGCGGCGTGCGGTTTACTGGTACTAACCGTAATCGTCGCGTACTTCATAGCGAAGAGAAACCGCAGTAAAGGGGGCGACGAGGAAAAGACTTCCTCGAGCATCCTGGTGTACCCGTCCCAGCAGAGCGGGTCGGCTCCACAGTTCTTGTAAGTAGAAGTGCCTTTAAAGATTCTTTTGTGAATTATGAAAAAGATATAGTGCCTCCCAAAGTGATGTAGAGTATAGTATAGAAATTGCCTCTTTCAGCAATGTTTAATATTTTTTTGAGGCATGTTTACCAGAGCTATATATTTTTTAATATGATTCTGTATTGTGTATTATAAACTATAATAATTAGATAAACCTAAAGAGTCTCAAAAGAAATACCACCTAAAAATTACATTAGCGGTGGAATGATCAAGCAGTCGTTGAAAAATAATTGAATGTTCATTGTTTAAAGTGCATCAATGTCATTAAGAATAAATAAAAGGATTAAACTCGATAATTCTTTGATACCTTCAGTGCCAGTGACGGAAAAATCCGTCGGACTTGCTATCACTCTGGTGCCGCTGACGGAATTTTCCGTCGCTTCTCTGATGTCATTTATAGCTAGGTTATTTACGTCAGCACTGCATTTGACGAACGGTGATTTACATAGGCACAATTAAAAGGTTTTATAACAGTTTTTTGCGTACGGTTTATAATTTTTACTTGTCTTTTTTTAGTTAAATTAATAAAATGATCAGTTATAATATTAATCCAGTAAAGATATCATGTTTCAAAAAAATAAATGCGGACCAGCTGATTTTTTTCAGAGTAAATGAAAGGCTGTCTTCAACCAAAAAGTCTCGACACCTTTATGGTTTTTTGCTATTTTGCTTTTATTTACTATGCTTATTATGGTTCAGTAAAGATACAACAAAAAGCTGACCAGCTGGTTTTTTTTCAGGTTTCTTCAAGCATTGTCTTCTGAGTCTCTATCCAAAAAAAGCACAGTCCAACCTCTTCGTTGTTTTGCGCAATAGGGGTGGTTTATTATTATTGTGTCATCTCTAAAATATTTTGTCTACATGTACTTAATAAAAATCATTACTTCTATTCCGGAGGGTCTATTGTTTTAAAAACATTTAAACATATTTAATAGGGATGTTCAAATTAAATAGGTATTTTGAGGTACGCCAGTTTGAATCAATGAGATGAAATATCCAAGTAACTTTGTGTTTTCAGTGCTGTGAATTGTTAATAGAACTCATTTCCTTACCAAACATACCACCACCCTTATTGCGCAAATCACCGAAGGGGCAGACTGTCCTTTTTTTGGTATCCACTCAGGAGACAGTCATCTAAGAATCCTCCAAAAACCAGTTCCTAAGCCTTTTATTTGTATCTTTACTGAATCATAATAAATAAATATCGTTTTTTTTTCATTTAATGGGCGGTGAGGCGTCAAATATGTAAAAAAGTTTATATATTAATATTATTATGTTAGACAAAAAATTCCAAAAACAAAGTAAATAAGAAAGTACCCCTATTGCAAAAAACGCACAAGAGTCTCTAGTGTAATTTTTTGGTTGGAGACAGCCCTCCATCCACCCTGAAAAGATCAGGTTGTGTGCATGTATTTTTCGCACTATATGAGTACTTTGCAAGTACGGCAGTTTATACAGGCATTCGGAAAAGGGTTTAAGAGATAGGTTTACACGGATCGAATTTCCTGTCTTTTTTTATTAGAATAAGACTGGAAAACTGGCAAGGCACTGGCACTGGCACTATTTCAACCTCAAAAAGAACCCGAATAATCCATTGCCATACAGATGAAGGGTTCTTGCAATTTTCAGAACATAGTTGTTCGACGGAGACGAAAGCGACACTTAGTATCCAAATGGGGCAGATGATGCAGATGAGGTGAATAAACAGGTTCTTCCAGGCGACAAAATAATGCAATTTACTCAACTTATCTTAGTCCAAAAGACCCAGGATCTCAAGTTGAAAGTTTTGAATTCAAAATTCTTCAAAT
This sequence comes from Monochamus alternatus, assembly GCA_037114965.1. Classification (NCBI taxonomy): domain Eukaryota; kingdom Metazoa; phylum Arthropoda; class Insecta; order Coleoptera; family Cerambycidae; genus Monochamus; species Monochamus alternatus. The sequence continues at coordinate 36,551,182 of CM073433.1, forward strand.
TTTTAGAATGTTTTCAATGAATTGCTTTGAAAAACAAATCCGTACTTTATTCTAAACGCTAAAAGGCGCTACAAAATGTACACGCGGATAAAAATTGATCATAATATTTTTCTCACTGTATGTATCAATGTTTTAAAAGAAAATTATTATCATACTAATTTTTTGTCGCTAAATTTAACCATTTTCTGTGTGTGGTAATTTAATTTTGATAACACCGTCGGTTTTAATATACCTAATACAAATTTTACATTTTATTTAGTATCACATAACTTACTAAATAAGTCGAAACTTGAAATTTAATATAAATAAAATAATTTTACATACTCTTATCTTCAAAATTAAATTAGATAAAATGGAAAAATAGCTAATAAATTGAAAACGGTTAAATTTAGCCATTTGAAATTAGTATGTATATCATATTTCTGTACAAAAGCTAAGAGAATAATATTATTCTACTTTGATACATACAATGAGAAAAATGTTCCACCACCAAGAATACCTACATTTTGTAGCGGCCACTAGCTTTTAGAACAAAGTTAAGTACAAATTCGTTTTTCTTGTCTCAGATAATCCCCGAATCCAAATTTTCAAAGTAATTCACTGAGAACTTAAACAGACAAGATTTGAGACGTAAAATACTGTCACTGGCGTATAACTTTCAATTTAGTTAGACGTGCAGTGCCACTGACGGAAAATGCGGTCGAAATTAAAATTACAGTCCAGCCAGCAAATTCGCTATTGCAACTCATATAGACATAATTTAGATAGTTTTCCACTATCAAATTTCAAATTTTATAGAAAAAAAACCACTGGCATAGACAACATGTTATCGAAACTGCTACCGGCAGCCTGCTACAGTTAAAACAAAAGGCGATGATAACAATAATTAAACTTAAAAAAGAAGGTAAACGCCTTCATATTACATACGTATTACAATCTATTCTCTATGACCTCCTCTCATTTTGAGATAAATATCCAATCTTCGCCTGACTTCTTTGTGGGCTGCGTTTATTAACATTTTGCTGTTTAACTCATTACAAGCGTTTGTGATTTTTTTCCTTATTTTTTAAAACCCCCATAAAAAATCAAGAGATGTCAGGTCTGATGACTTTTTGTCTCAATAGGTCCATTAATCCCAATCCGATTGTATGGAAAAGTGTTATCTAAATATTGCTGCACAATTCTGGAGTGGAGCTCCGTCGTGCTGCATCCATAGGTTTATCCTTAGCTGCAAAGGCACAATCTCCAGAAATGCAGGAAGTTCTTGTTGCAAAATATTTAGGTAACTCACGCTGTTCAATGTATGTTCATAAACATTAGACCCAATTAAATGCCTACCGATGATGCCACATCATACATTTACTCCAAAATGACCTTGACTTTGGACTGGATTTACAGTGTGAGGATTTTCCAAAGAACGTGCCGAGCTATAAAAAAATCTGTTTCCAATGTGACGCTCAGGCAAATACTCCAAATTGTGAATTTTATAGTCATGCCATTGGTCTTTAAAATCCGTTGAAAGGTTGATTTATCCAAATTCAATTCCAGGCTAGCCTGCCGTTTAGAATTTCGTGGATTTTGTTCGAAGTACTGTAATAGTCTAGCTGTCTAACATTGTTTCTTAACCTTCGGTCAATTATTTTATTCTTCCGAACAGATCTTCATTTCGCCGCAAGGTCACCTCCAATCTTGTAAAGCTGCTATGATCAGAAATGAGCTGCTCTGGATACCTTTGTCGATATAACTACAGCTTTTTTTGATTTTTTTTTGTGACTCGAAGTAAATTAGCAACACATCAGCTATTTCTGAATGAGAAAACATTTTGTAAGCACAAAAGTTATATGTTAGGATTGAGTAATGATAAGAATTTTGTGACATTTATGCATTTTATACTTCTACCGCTAATGTGATTTTTAGGTGGTATTACTTTTGGGATTCTTAGGACAATATTGCTTCATTTATATTCATTTTTGTCTTTCACTAACTTTAATAATTTCTATATTAATAGCGCAATAACTCTTCCAACTTGTACACTAGTATCATGTACAAACTCAACAATAAAACCGCAAAATTAAATTATTTTTCTTCTTGTTCTTACTGGTAAAATGCCTTACCCATAACTAATTCGCATAGGCATCTAATGAATTGATATCAATACCATAATACCTAGATTACTGGTGATTTATTGCCAAGTTCGTCTTTTCTTCCATCGACCATACTTAAGACTTATACGTTATGTCAATATTTTAGAAAATTTAAAAAAGAATCTTCTAGATTTATTTTTCTGAACTTCTTAAAGCGTTTATTCTTGGCAACAAAACATCTGCAGATTCACGTTTATAGAAATTTATCATCAACAGACTGCTGTTTAATGTTGGAATACTCTGTATATTTTTAACATAAGTTGGTATAGATACCTAAGTATATCTACATTATTTAATAACATTGGAGTTTTACGAATAATTAGTTAATTTATACAGGAAGATATTTCATTTCCACGATATAAATATAGGTATAATTTTTACATGCACTTAATGAATAATTACATTCTAATTTTATAAAAAAACAGTAAATTTACATATTATGTACGGGTACGGGTATGGGAAAATATAATTTAAATACATCGCTACATTCCTCTTTAGAAGGACCTATCTATTTAAATTATGATAGAGCCATATTTAAAAATATATACAGGGTTAACTATGACTAAGTAGAAAAATTTTAACCACGTTCTCAGGGAGCCCTAAAAGACAATAAAAAAGTTATTCCAGAATTTTAGCTCGATATTTTAAAAATGAGGCAAAACCCTTTTTTCCTACGGAAAGTGGGCGCCTATGATTAGTATCGACTGAGATGGCTTATGGCTTAGATCCATAGTTGACATTACATCTGTCAACAACTACCATACGGTCGTTTGCAGTGTTTCTAAATGCAGAAACGACAAAAATTTACATTCTTATTAGTAATAATACCTGATAGGTAGGTAACAGTTAATCCAGTTAGCTCAAGTATTTTGCATTCGTTTTTCATTATTTGATTACAAACTGGTAAAACTACATTTTCACTCACTACCGATAAATACACTTCCCGTAGGTACAATTAGATACAATGCCTATGTATTATAACAAAATCGAAGAAAGGGATGAGTAGATAGGTTCTAATAGATAACAGAAAACGTTTAACACCCGCGGCAGTCTTGTCCCATAACCTAGAAAAACAAACCGGCCAACTATATTGTGGGAAAATATCTGTACCCGACACATATTCCTTTATTTATTAACTATAAAACGTTTAAAATTAAAATAAGGCACTAAAAACTGAAGAAGAACACAAAACTACAACGTAAACACAGGAATTAAATTATAACATGACAGCGAACCGACTCGACTGGACCGACTGCCGACTGTGGCCGACTGTTGCATGACGGTTGCTTGCTGATTACATACTCTGATTCTCGCATTGGCGGTGTTAAATAAGGATTTAATATAATATAGAAAAAAAATTTTTTTTCGCTTTACAAATAAGTTTGGAAATTTTTTGAAAGGAGATTCTGTTAATTCTTATTTGTTTCTATCCCCTCTTAAAATATTTGTACTTAGTCATAGTTAACCCTGTACATATAGGTAATGTAAACAAAGAAAAAAATGGAAAGTATTGCAGATAGTTATAATGTTTACTGAATCGTCGAAGAATGCTTTTAAACAATAAATAAGTTGTTATTTAATTAATAATATTATTGAAAATTTTAATTTTGTTTGTCTCCATTTTAATTTTTGCATTGTGTTACTATTGCCATCCGAACAAAATACAGGGCGGCCAAATGAAAATGAAACAGAACCATTTTCAGGAAGTGCGTCAAGATTGTAGAAAATCGTTCAGATCCGTTGATTTTAGATTAAAATGAGACATTCTTTGCTGGTATTTTTGACTCCGCTACTTTCACCCCCAAGCAAGGGTAAGCATCACCCCAAAATATTTAGATGTCATTGGGGGTTGAGTAATATTTATTTTGAAAGCTCTTACAATTCTCTTTATAATCCCGCCCAATAGTTAATAAGAATTTTGATTTTAAAGTTGGAACCTATGTACAAACAATTAGTAATGGTAAAAATGTCACTCATTCGAGTTAAGTACGCCAGTGATATAAATTTAGTATTTCTTGCGTTACATTGGTTTTTGGCGATTTGTTATCACTTTCGTAAAAAAAAACACAATTGTAAAAAACATAAATGAATACTATACACACACAACGACCGAAAAATTAGTGAACTCCAATTTATTCTTCTTCAAAATGGTTTGTATAGTAGTTCGATTGATCCCAGACACAGATGCCAGCTGCCTCGTATTTAATCTAACTTCATTAACTATAGGTTTTTTAAAACTTCTAGTTTTTTATTGGATACGTTCCCTCTTGAAATTTTTTTACTGACTCTATATCATATTTCCTCCTGACATGTCGATCTTGATGTTGTTCATTAAATAGCTGAGCTGTTCTGTTCGCACATTTATTGTTCATAAAGTAAAGCGAAATGATTCCGCAATGGAATAAACCAGTGTTTAATTTTCAAAAACACGATTAAATAAACTACCGACCAACGCTTCCAAATAATACTAGAAAATAAATTTGAAATATTAATTAATATTGTCATTAATGTTTACCTAACTTTTATATATTAAATATATTCCGACACAGATATCTACAGAACCATTGAATTAAATTAGATGTAAATAAGCACGGTGGGTGGTTTCTGTAACGAATTAAATTAAATAAGCTTTGAGGAAACAAAGTTAGGCGTAGCGAATAGAATATATTTGAATTCTCTGAATATTATTATATAATATATTTCCTACCAAGAAGTTACCGTGGTGAGAAATTGGCTGCATCAAATTATTGGAAAACGGATTACTGAGATTAAGGATTTTATTATATAATCATTATTCTTTAATAACTAATGAATGGATAATTTTCCTTGTAACTCAAAATGAAACATATCCAAGATAACATATAAGAAATTTCTTACTATGTAAAGTATTATGAATATCTCTTTTCAAATGATGGTTATTCCTACTCACATATTGCTAAAAGGAATGGTTTGTTAAGGATTTATTTCGGACAAAAATTGTATTTAATCTAAATAGCGATTTTTGTCAGAGCATGTGTAATAGGTGTCAACACATACACGATTTGATTTAAAAACGTATTATTTTCATGTTCGCATTCACCTCATAGAAATTGCTGTAGTTGACTACTACTTTTGTGGTATTGTCGGCAGCAAATTAAAAACAATGACTAGAAAAATTTAGATTGATTTGATATTTTGTAGAATTTTATCACAAGCCGGCTTATTTCTATTTGTTTGTTTTTACTCATAGTTGCAAAACAATTTTGAAATATAATACATTGTATTATATTCAGGGTTTTAGATTATTGGTTGTTTAGAATAGAAATACTATACAGGGTGTCCGGCAAGTATATGACATACTTTCGTGAGTGTATAGGGGAGGTCAAAATAACACTAGTTTATCATACATTTTTTTCCCTAAAGTGCCCCTTAACGGAGATATAGAGCCCCTAAGGGGTACCCAGCGATTTACCTTTTCGGCTCTAACTTTTGAACCGACCTGTATAATTTAATGAAATTTTTATATATTATGTAGACCATAAAGGCTCATAAAGCCATACTACAGTAGATGTTTTATACTGACAAGGAAGTCAGGAACGGACTCATTGGACCAAAATTTTGACAGGTGTCATTTTATAGAGGCGAAAACTGAATTTTTAAATACTTTGGTAATTCTTCTTTGAAAAAGGTACTCTGCATTTGTTTCGATAAAATTGACCGTTTTCGAAAAAAAAGTTTTTGTATTTAGTAATAGGTACTGCAATAAAACACCAGTCATTTTTATGACGTTAAAAATGTGTTATTGACATGCAATAGTACAGACAAAATACCAACAAAGGTTTATGGTTAACGTATGGGCGGGAATTATCTCATAGGACCGTTCTTTTTTGAAGACAGATTAAATGATGTCATGTATTTGCAATTTTTACAACAAAGCTTAAACGGTTTATTGGAGAATGTGCCCTTAGAAATTAGAAATCAGAGGTTTATGCATGACGGTGCACCGCCCCATTTTATCAATTCAGTTCGTCAGCACTTATCAAATACATTTGGTTGTCGATGGATAGGTCGAGGTGGGCCCATTTTATGGCCACCGGGGTCGCCCGACATAACTCCATTGGATTTATTTTTATGGGGAAATTTAAAGACCTGATAGAAAGAATAAGACACCATTTCGACAAAATTTGAGCCAATCTGGAGATGTTGTTTCAAGTACAACGAGAAAACATCCGTAGGATAAGAAAATGTATAGATGTACAGGGTGCCCATTTCAAAAATTTGCTCAAGTAAACAAAAAGAAACAAAGCTTTCAAATTTTTTAAAAGGCGAAGCTTTCAAAAGTTCTTCGGTGCGGTAAACGTCGATTTGGAATTATATCAGAATAAATTCTTCTTGTCTCACCATACTTGCAGACTGCTTGTCCGTAAGATAGATCATATCAGCATTAATGTGATGTAGTAATAACAAATTTTATTATTTTAATACGTATTATTAGTTATTGTGTTTAAATAGTGTATGTTATTAAACTTGAAAATTAAATAAATTTCGAGTCAATGTTTTTACGTCTTATATAAAAAAATTTTTCTCGAAAACGGTCAATTTTATCGAAAGAAATGTAGAGTACCTTTTTTAAAGAGGAATGACCAAAGTATATAAACATTCAGTTTTCACCTCTATAAAATGACACTTGTCAATATTTTGGCCCAACGGTAAGTCCGTTCCTGACTTCCCTGACACTGTGAAACATCTACTGTAGTATGGTTGTATGAGCCTTGATGGCCTACATAAAATATTAATATTTCATTAAATTATACAGGTCAGTTCAAAAGTTAGAGCCGAAAAGGTAAATCGCTGGGTACCCCTTAGGGCTCTGTATCTCCGTTAATGGGCACCTTAGGAAAAAAAATTTATGACAAACTAGTGTTATTTTAATCTCCCCTATACACTCACGAAAGTATGCCATATACTTACCGGACATCCCGTATAACAAATTGGGTAACTTGAGAAATAATTTGCCCGGTATTTTTTTGTTATCCCGAATTTTAATTTTTGGGGACTCTAGAGATTTTCTTATATTCCATAACTTGGAAATTTTTGCGAAAAATAATATAGCATTGATGCTAACACCACTTCATTTGACCTGTTTGAATTATTTATGCAGACACCATTTCTATCTCATTATTTTTCAAGTTTACCAGTGACAGTACTACAACTTTAGCGACACTTTCTATTGATTAATTCTTAATTGAGAAAAGTGTATCGTTTTGTGCGTAGTGAAACTGTGCTTCGAATCCGTTCCGAAAAAGATTCAAGGAGAATATAGAAAATACAACTTTTTAAAAACTAAATACTGCTTAGAATTAGTTATACCAGTTATATGAAAACTGGTTTAGTATCTTGCTTGTTTACTATTTGGCCAATTTTCCAAACAACCAAACCAAAAGTGTTATAGTAATGTTTAGAGTTAAGACAAGTAAAATAACAGTCGTGGTTAATTATTTTATTGAGAGGATAACTCGATTTTCACAAAAAATTAAATGTTTAATATCTGGCAGAAAAAATATCTAAATACGCATGTGCGCATTCCCTCCTTTCGATGGTATCAAAATCAAATATGGCATTGGAAATCTCATGTCAAACAATATAAATATATACAATTCCATAACATTTACTTTAAAAATAAAAAACTTATGAAAGGACTTCAGTTTTCAGCCGCTATGTCAGCCACACAAAATATTTAATATTTTTTCCAGAAAATTGAAAGACATAAAAAGGCGCAACTTGTTCCTAATGTAAACCACCCTGTATATATTACCATTTCTGAGATCACTGTACCGGACGTTGTAAAAGTGACTACTCTGTATAACAAAAGTTCAACAGAATACGAGAAAAAAATGTTAAAGCAGCTGTTTCTGTTATGTTAATATATACAGGATGGTCCAACGAAAACGTAACAGAGCCCATAGCGGCTAGGAATTTTTTTTTTTTTGGAAAAATGCAAAAACCCGTCGATTTTGTTTCCGAGGGGGGCATATTTTTGCATAAATTAGATGGTTCTAACAGCTACCCCCTGAGCGGAGTAAACATCCCCTCCAAATTTTTAAGTAAAAAGGCCATCCACCGGACTCTGGAAGATCTACGTCAACGTATCATTAATGAATGTCGTCACTCCTGAAATGCTCCAGAATGTAAGACAACGTTTGAACAAAATCTTTATAATTTCATGGACGCAGGGGGGCAACATTAGGAACATTTACTGTAATAAAATTTTGCTTTCAAAACCCTGTATCTTTTTCAAAAATAGACAGATTTTCAAAAGTGACACATGACTGTGTAGAGAATTAAAAGAGCTTTTGAATGACATGCAACTTGAGCACCCTTCCCATTTAAAAATTTGAAGGGGATGTTTACCCGTTTCAGGGGGTAGCAGTTAGATTCATCTAATTCGTGCAAAAAGATGCCCCCCTCGCAAACAAAATCGACAGGTTTTTGCGTTTTTCCAAAAAAAAAAATTCCTAGCCGCTATGGGCTTTGTGACGTTTTCGTTGGGCCACCCTGTGTATAATATTATAAAATAAAGCCTTCAGTTCCTTCATTTGAATAGAAATTGTAAGATCGATCAGTATCCTTGCTTTCAATTAACAATAAAATTTCAATTGCATATCCACTACATAAAATTTAAATATTTAACGTCTAGTTGAGTTTCAAATCGGTCCTGTTCCAATTCAGTTTCAAAGCCCTATTCATTAAGAATAATAATTTCAGTTTAAATGAGGAGCGAAATTGAGAGAGGAAGTTAATTTTACAATTCAAATGATCGATGAAACTAAGAACCGAAGCAGATTACCTATACTCCATCCCAGGCTGTTAGTGAAATAATATTTTCGTCACTATTAAATAAAATACAGTGTAATAATAAATAAAGTGTCTTCCAATAATGATGCCCTATTTTCATAAACTCTTTTGAAGAATTCCACAATTCCACAGCACATACAAATTGTTAAATTGTATTCACTTTATATGTGTTATCGAGAACTGAACAACTCTATGCGTTATTGGTCGAGGCCATTTTCGTACATAATGGTGTATAGGGTAAACAAATTTGAATGCACAGGGGACTATTAAACTGTAATAACCTAACATTCGAAAACATTTATTTATTATCTACATTTGTTTTTATTAACAAATAAATCAATATTTAAGGAAAATTAATTCATGTATCTAGATTAAAAAAAAATTGTTTTACTCCTTGTCGTTAAATAACAGTACAAAAACTAGGTAACTAGGTTATTGACCTAATAATACGGTAGGTCAAGATTCACTCTTGATAACTTTTTTTGGCATCAGATCAGAGGTGTGCCATTTCGGTCTTGGACAGTTTTCTGTCGACAACACGATGGTTTTTTATTACTTAGTATTTAAACACGAAACACTTCAGCATCTCTTAATAATTTACCCATTGGGTATAGGTATTTTATGTAAAGTACGTAAATGGTTTATTATTCGGTTTATAAATAGATACGTTGGAGTTTTGCGATTTCAATGTAACTAAGCTAATTTGTTTACAGTCATAACAGCTACATTTGCTCAGAGGAATATCCACACGCTACTTGTTGGTTTAGCTTTCAGAGGTGATTTGTTGTCAACGTATGGGCAGGAGTGTACGGGTATCGTTTGATTGGTCCGTATTTTCTACCGGAAAACCTGAGTGGCCCGCGTTACTTGCAATTTTTAATAGAATTATTTGATTATTATTATTTGATTTCAATGGATATTAACATTTTAAATTATTATTGGCTCAAGTTGAACTGAGCAAGAAAAAATGCTATTCTAAAATAGTCTGTACAGCCGTTTATTTGTGATGTCTAAAACCTAGGTAGGTAGGTACTAGAAAAATATTTCAACTTGGCAACATTGTATCAGGTCGACATCGAGTTGAACTGTGAGCTGTAAATGACCAAAGCTGTGAGCGGTCAGTGACAGTCTGAAAAGGGGTTTTAAATAATGACTTGAAAATATTTTTTTTCGGCGTAAATATGCGTTTAGTTTTTCTTCAATCGCGTATTCTCATTATACTCATTATTCCCTATCTCCTCTTAAAATTAACGACATTATGATTGACTCACTCCGTTTACTGGATTGAATGTAATAATTTCCCAAATTTCTACTCCTAAGCGGAAGTGATCTTCAACCTTAATATTTTAAATGAAAAGTGGTTGTATAGTATATCACTCAATCATCTTTTCAACGTCATACAGTGATTTTTTTGATGACCAGTTCTCGAGAAATTAAAGGTGAAAAGTTCAGATCATCAAGTTCTTTCACCACTTAGATGTTGAAAATGCCGTCCATCAACTTTCAACCAATAATAGCTGGGCACTGCATGCATTAACGCTATGTTAATATTTACGTAATTTTAATTCAACCAGCAGGATAAGGCCCTTTTACAGAATGAATAAATACAGACATATATACATAAAAGAGAAAACAAAATTAATCTAAATAAACGGGTATAACGATATATTCATATAACGTCGTAGTGATTATGGTAAACTAAATTTTGCAAGTATAATATTAGAATACGTAGGCATATTTACAAAATTAAATTGGAAATAATTCAAAACAAATTCTTAGGATTTATATTAAAATATGTGAAATATTCATAAAGCACGTCGAAAATTGAAATTAATTTCTTTGGAATTTCAGAGATTACATTCATCAGATTTGCTGTTTATATGTAAAACTTAAAACAATCTCAATCTCTGCCGAATTTTCATGTATCACATTGGTATGTTAATATGAATTATTCTAAGTAAATTCAATTATAAATTGTGTGCTACAATCTCAATATAGCTACTGATCTAATATTTAATATGTTTTTCTGCGTTCATGCAAAAAACAAAACTTTATTGAACTATATTTAGTGGAAAAAGTGGTTCTTTATTGCACTAGTGTAATAAAATGTTTATTGCATTCATCTGTCATTCTACTACAGCATTTTATCATCATGACAAACATAAACGTTCAAATCAACGTCACATTTTCCTAGACAAATACAATTTTGTAACAAAAAGCTAAAATGGCAGTTAGAAAATGATTTAACAATACACTTATGCACGGTACTGTAAACTGTAAATCCTGACCATGCACGAGGCAAAGCATGTCGGCGACCAGCGCGGCGGCAAAGTGTAATAAAAAATTAACGGACTAAAAACTGAAAGAATTTCCCAAGGAATGATACAAATAAAATTTAATAACACCTATTATATCAGTAAATTCAACTGTTTTTGCCGCTACTGTTATTATTAATCAATAAAATTAATTTGTAGTTTTAATTAATAAAATAATTTCATATACCTGATGTTCAATATTTTGTACATCGACGTGTAAACACATTTGGGCCCATCTTCCCGTTTTTACAAACTAACACAAATGTTTCTGGTTATTGTTCGATCGTAACTCGTAAATTATTGGCTGCAGCTATGATAGGTTTGCGTAAATCATTACTAGTATCCACTTCGGTACGATACACTTTTTAACTGTCCCCACAAAAAGTATTTCAAAGAATTTAAGTCAGGAGATCGTGGCGACCATGGTACCGGTTTCCCTCGTCCAATCCATCGTACATTTAAGGAAAAGCGTTATCGGAAATGATCGCGTTGAATCGCGTACGGATTTTTAAAATCCCCAACATGATATTATGAATATCATACATCCCATTCTGTGCAAAAATAGTCTAATCTGTAACTAGCACGTCAGCTGTAAATCAGAGACTTTGAGTCTTTTACTGCAGCAACCATTCACAAAATCTAATTCATAAGGGATAATCCCTTAGTAATATTACTTAGACACGCGCTACATGATATTGAGCCTCGCGTATAATACGCCACACTGTTGATTGGGACATTCCTTGCACTTGTTGACCGATTTGCCTTATTCGAGGATTCTCTTCAACAATCTCTAACATGTGTTCTTCAGCTGCTGCAATAGGCCGTGGACACCATGGACCTTTATATCTTCCACGATTCGGTTGTATGTTTACCGCGTTACGCCCGCGTTGCACCACTACCACAGTAGTAGCTGCAGTAAACGTAGCATTTGGCACATATTTTCCGGGAAATCTGCGTACATCACCATCTAATAAAACGTTATCCATCAACTCCTAGTTGCTATACACGTAAGCAATTTTTTACACTTGTACAAATTAATGTAAACGCTATCGCAAAAACGTTAATACTAAAAACTCAGATGGAATGCATTCCGATGATGCTAGATACTACAGTAGCCCAGCGATGTAAAGGTTGAAAATACTACAACTAATATTTTTTTTCTCGGCGCATCTATTCTCAATTTTTGTTCACATAAGTTGTGAATCACCTTGTACATGCTATATTCTACAAGGACAAAATATTTTCTAACCTCTGAGCATGTCCGTATATAACTTCTTAAATAAATTAAAGAAATACTTTTACTTTCAGTAAAACTAGATCAAATAGATTTGGATAAATAAATATAGTAAGTTTTGGTTTCATTTTCATATATTTTTTGAAGTACTGCAATTATAAAAATTACAAGACATGTTTTTTAAACTTTTAAACGGTTCAGCCATTTCTGCCTACTTAATATAAAACTGAAATGAATTTTTCCAGAATAGAAACATTCCCTAAGATTTTATTCTACTATTTATTCCAACCGTAGTGTTAGACGAGGTCAGATTAAATATTTAAATGTTAAATAAGAATTTGTTGTAGTTATGCAAGGCAAGGTAGTTATTTCTTGTATCGGAATAATAACCATAATTATGATGTAGAAAGCAGGTGGTCTATATAACTTACCCTACGAAAGAACATAAATTATCATAATGTATTGTTTATGTTCATTATATTTTCATTTAATTTTGGATATCTGCAACACTCAGTAATCTAGAATATTTTGCATGTATTTCCAGTATGTATGTAATGGTTTTTTTTACTGTTTTAGAAAGGTATTTTAAGCTAATATAAATCAAATCTCCTACAATTCCTATCAATGTACTCATATGTATGTTCTCTGATACCAAATATCTAGGTATGCTAATGAACAATTCCACAGACAAAGCTCTAATCAATAATTATCTAAAGAAAATCTAATTTACTAACCTGCTAATGAAACACTCTATAAATATCTAACTTCACTATTTGGCAGTGGGAACACGACAAATTCAACCACAATAGATGAGATCTGACCTATTTCTGCATTTTTAGGATTGCTTCTTCAGGTGGTCTCCTTTAAGTTGAATCAAATATCTAACTATAAAAATTATTATAAAAATTAAAATTATTTGAAGTTAAATATCGACAATCACAAAAAGTGACATCCTGTCAATGAATTAAATATGACAATTTTTATAATAATTTTTATAGTTAGATATTTGATTCAACTTAAAGGAGACCACCTGAAGAAGCAATCCTAAAAATGCAGATCTCATCTATTGTGGTTGAATTTGTCGTGTTCCCACTGCCAAAAAGTGAAGTTAGATATTTATAGAGTGTTTCATTAGCAGGTTAATAAATTAGATTTTCTTTAGATAATTATTGATTAGAGCTTTGTCTGTGGAATTGTTCATTAACATACCTAGATGTTTGGTATCAGAGAACATACATATGACTACATTGATAGGAATTGTAGGAGATTTGATTTATATTAGCTTAAAATACCTTTCTAAAACAGTAAAAAAATGTTACAAAAGCTAATAATAAGGAATATATGGGTAGATATTGTGGGTGTAATTCAACGCAGGTTGGGGCTTTTGTCCACTGAGTAGTTAGTTTCACACAATATTATTCATACCTAAAAATATGTATGTAATTGGTTTAATGTCATCAATTTAATCAGAAAACAATGGCTCATATATCCAAACATATGTGCCACTGTTTGTTGAGATATAATAATGATAACTTGCAAATTTTTATTTGGCATTTATCAGTCTAAATAATATCTCCATAAGAAAATACAGAAGAGGAGTAGCTACGTACATATAAGGCAGAATATGCAGTACTACTTAGAACTGTAAGCTTAACAGACTTACTCTGAAGACATATTTTATCTGACTGCAGGGGAGAATGGTGCGCTTAAGGCGCTTTTCATAATTTTTATAAATGACTAGCTTCTTCTCTATTTGTCTTCTGAAAAAAATATTCTTTATGTTGATGAGAAGCCTTTATTTTGCAGAAAAATGTAGTTCTTGTACATCTTAATATTAATGATACACAGACAAGAAAGGTAAGAAGCGGTTGAAGCAGAAACTGTAATTCTATTCACAAATTATTCATAAATTAAAATCAAATTTTAATCAAAGTACGGTGTGTCCTAATTTCGTTGTAGTTGCAGGGTAGCCGAATGCAATGTGTTACAGAGGTGCATGTATCAGGAAAGTTGCTAAAATCAGAAGAAATGTTAATACAAAGAGGTGTACCTCAGGGATCCATATTGGGACCTTTGCTGTATATCATCTATACTAATGATTTGCCGCTACGAATAAATGAATATATCAGTATGCTGATGATAGCACAATAATTTTTGACAAATTTGACCCAAACAGCATTCAAAATACTATTGATAGGTCTTTAGAAACATTGCATAATTATTTCGCATCACTAAACTTACAATTAAACAAAGATAAGACTCAGATAATATCATTTTCAAGGACAAATACTAGTGAATTACCATCTATTAATATACCAAATATGCCAACACCTGTAAATAATTGATTATTTCTTGGTATAAGAATTGACTCGGGCCTGGATTGGACATCTCATATTGATTTCTTAGAGCAGAATATGTCTAGATAATGTTATGCTTTAAAAACATTGTCTCCAAATTTTGGTTCCGATGCTGCTTTTACCGCATATTACGCATATATACAATCTAAAATTAAGTACGGAATAATTTTTTGGAGAATCTGTTCTGATGCAAAGCGAATTTTTTGTTGTGCAGAAAAGGTGTTTTAGAAATAATCTAAATATGAGACAAAGGGAATTCTGTTGAAGTGCTTTTATCACTGCAAAAGTGCTCACGTTGATAAGTTTATACATATATGAAGCTATAATGTTTGTGATTGAAAATAATTATTTCTTAGATAACTATAAGAAACAACATATATACTGTACAAGGAATAAAGCTGCGCTAAAACCTGACTTATCTTTATGTACATATATTCAGAGAAATATATCTTTTTCTATAATAAAAGTTTTTAATAAATTGCCAAATATTGTTAGAACCACCTTACCTCTCAAAATTCAAAATAAAATTAAATTGATAGAAAAGACTTATTATACTGTGGATGAATATTTCGATGATGACTTCATAAATTATTTCTATACTGTATTGATGTCGCCAGAAACTAGTAACATAACATTTCATGTGACGATTATTTTTTTCTGTGTGATATTATTTATATTCTCTTTTTGATAGCATGTTACATGTATGAGACATTTTTTTACTCAGTGTTTTTGTATTTTTTTAACTTTTTTTTATTTTATTTAAGTATCTATATAGTTTTACATTAATTTTAATCTCACTTTTTAAATCATTTGAGCTTCTTTTTTGTGGGGATATTTAAAAAATGAAATGTATCGCATCGAAGCGAATACAAAAGAAGCAGGAACATTTGTGTTAGCTTGTAGGAACTGGGTAAAATGGGCCTAAAATTTTGTTGTAACATCAGGTATGTCAAAATATTTAGACAATTTAATTCTGTTAATAATCAATGGCAATAGCGGCAAAAGCAGGTAAATTTGCTGTATAAAATCGACGTTATAAAATATTATTATTTCTTTTCTTGTGCATTTTTTTCCATTTTTTGTCCGGTCACAGAGTAACGCCTTATCAAGTTTTACAGAGGACCAGTTTCTAGTGCCGTGCAGAAGTATATTTTTAAATTATTTTCGAACTGCCCTTTTTGATTTTTTTTACAAAATTGTATTTGAAAGAGTCCTCTGTACACTCAGAATTATTGGCAGCAGCAGCTATGATATGCTTCCGTAATTCATCAATAGTATGTATCCACTTTATTTTTTAAATATCTCCACAAAAAGAAAATAATTTAATAGTACCGGTCTTCCTCGTTCAATTCCTTGGTATTAATGCTTGGACACGCTGTACATGGTTAGTTAGTTAGTTAGTTAGTTCTACGTGAGTGGGCCAAAAACTAGCCCTCCACTGCGACCCTGTGGTCTATTGTGGCTCACATACTTATTATATTTCACCCAACAGGTTTAGCCTCTTTATGAAGCCAATAACCTTGTTGGGTGAGATTCTATCCAGATCTTCTGGCAAGAGATGCACTTTGCCAAATATAGAAAATCTGGTCCGTTCTCCAGCCGGACAGTGACATAAAATATGTTCTGCCGATTCGTCACTTTCTAAACACAATCGGCACTCGGCCTCCTCAGCCAGCCCCAACTTGTGCATGTGACTCCTTAACCGGCAGTGCCCAACTCTAGCAAGTGTTTAGCTCTCTTTGTCAAAGTGCCCCCTATGAACGCCTTCGAATGAGCTAATCTTGGCAGATCTCGCCAGTACTCCCTTATCTTTTCCTCTGCCAAGGTCGCGATGACTGCTTTGGCAGTAGCCGAAGCTAAGCCAAGAGCCGGTTCCGGACCTATAAAGCTGGAAGACGCACCCCGCCTTGCTAACGAGTCCGCTGCCTCGTTGCTTTGGATACCATGACCAGGTATCCAAACCAGGGTTACTCTGTTGCTCGTACCTAACCGCTCCAGAGCCTTTTGATAGTTCCATACCGTTCTTGAGTTACACCGGTACGATGCTTTTAAAGCTGCTTGGCTGTACATGGTACGGATATAATTAAGCCTCGGTATGATACGCCACACTGCTGTAGTAGACCGTGGAAGTCCTGGACCTTTATCTCTTCTACAACTCGGTTTCAAATCCTTCCCTCCCTCGCGTTGCACTACACTTGCACTCACTGCAGACTGCGGTAAAAATAGCTGCACGTTTACCAGGAGATTGTTCTACTAAAGCATTTTCACAGAGTCAAAAAGTTAAAACGATATTTATCAACTCCGAATTGCTACTACACACGTCAGCTATTTTTGACACTTGAAGAACTAATGTAAGGACTGGTTTCACAAATACTTTAGTGCCTACAAAAAGTAATCGGATTTCAATATTCGGAATCGTCCGTCTAGTGACTACAGTAGCCTAGCAATGTAAAGGTTGAAAATACTACAACTTCAATAATGTTCTACTCGGAAAATTGTAAGGATTTTACAAAAAATTTTTTTTTTGCGATATTAACTCCATTTTTCATGACGCATCTATTACTAAATTATTTTAAATAAGTTCTGAATCACCCTGTATAATATAGTTAGTCAACCAGTCAAACTTAGGAGTAAAAATAATAGATGGTGATATTCCTTTAAATCCAAGTCATCCTTTTCTATAGTGTAAATAAGGATGACATTGATTTTTAAAGAGTATCGCCATCTACTACTAAGTTAGACTGATTGACTAACTATACAGAGCGAACCTTAAATAAGTACAAATATTTTAACCAGCAGTACAGTTCACTGTGTAGAACACATAATTCATAGTCTTTTTATAAAAAAATCAGGAATGAAAAAGTCAAATTTTAAATAAATTTCGTAATTTTTCAATACAAAACTTGTTGAGGACCGCTGATCCGGGAGTCATAGTGGATGTGATTTCCACAGCGTTGTCAGTGTTACTAGAGTTTTTAGACTTGTCAAAGAATGATTGAAATATGTTTATTTATGAAAATATTAATGGCCATCTCCTCCCCTTTGCCATTTCTATATCTCACCAATAAATTGAAAATATTAACCTGATTATCTACTCACAATCATAGTTATCCAGAATTTGTTCATTATCCATTTTTACTACACTCCAACTGATTTATCACAATACGTTATCGTTATCACTATCACTGATTAATCACTTCTTAACAAATATGCTTTTAGCATGTCAACCTTTTCACTGATTGAATAATGCGCCTTATTTTATTTAATCGCACTGTATTTCACGAAAAATATTAATTAAATACACAAGAGAGTTAAGAGGAAAACACTGTCCGAGAAAATAATAAGACGATTTAAATACATTTTGTACGTTAGTGCCGCAATTCTTAAAACAGATGCGTCAAGCGGTGCATTACTTAAGGAAACCATTAGCTTAGTTCGATTTCAGAAGATGCAAAAGTATCTCATATTAACTTTCAATTTACGTGTATTGAAATTATCAAATCCCTTTCCACAAATATTATATGTTTTGATTGCCCTTGCCTTTGCCACAGCTTATTCCTTTGTTCTGAACCATACTAATGCACCGGTATCAACATCAACATAGCCTCTATCAATCCTAGAGGATGGGGCTTGTGCGGGACAATTTGCCTACTGCTCCTGACATCTACCTGTTATCTGTGCCTACGACATCAGTTTCTTTTTGCATGCGATTGACACTATTTTTAAATATTTTACTTTGCCTTCTCTTGATATTGAACGCATACATCAAGCTAGTTATTTTGTTATTTCATGTTTCGTGTTAATTTTTTAAATCTGTTTCACCCACTACGAAATTACGAGGTATGAAATAGTTAGCACTGACACGTTGTTTGAGGTTATGTGGTGGAAATTAACTCTAAAATGTGTGAAAATCATAGTTTTTTGTTATTGTTCATAAAATAATTTAAGTTAAGTATAATTTGTGAGAATCTTTCTAACTGTGTACAAGGGTATTAACTTGAATTTGGGTGAAATATGGATAACTGTTTAAATAGCTGATTTGGTAAGCAGGTTGCCATATAAAAGCTCACAGCTTTTATATGGCAACCTCGACTTCAGTAAATCATATGGTTTATTTTATTAGGTTACGTCAGTTTAATAGCTGGTCAGCGGTCCTCAAAATGTGGGTATTTTAAAAAAAAAAATAATATCTGTAAATATTTGCAATTTTTAGAAATGACTTTCACTAGACTTATCTATATGACGAACTACACCTGCAGTTAAAAAATTTGTACTTATTTAAGGTTCACCCTGTATTAATGGTAATAACAATAATAATATCTATATCCACAATATACATATATTTTTAAGGAAGCTACGTTTTTAATTTGTTAATTATGTTTCTGTTTGGTTTAGAATTAACAATTTTTATGATAAATTTATTCCAGGCCATATCCGATTTGATTCTCGACACGTTCTCGAGACCGAGGAAACTTCGAGAACCCAAAAAATACATAAGCCGACCCAGTTCAGTTTATGTTCAGAAGCCGCACGCAAAACTCGGAAATGTAAAAGTAGAGACAGCTGTAAATTTGTTTGAAGGATATTTGTTGTGTAATCAAGTAGTGGCAACAAAGTTTGTTTTTTTACGTGGCGTATTTCAAGGCTAAATCAACGTAGAGGTTACATTGGTGTCAGAAGTGGGATTCGATCAAACGATACTTTTTTTTTATTGAAGAGGTAAAAGTAGCAGTAAAAGTCAAAATAAAATTCAGAATCGTGTACAGCAAAAATAACTTGGATTTGAAATATTTGCTGTATAAGTATAAATCCAAAACACTTGCTTAGAATAAACACGGATGAGATTGGATTTCACGTTGAATGCTAGACGTTTAACTGCAGAGAAAGGCAGAAGTAAAACTTAATTATACGGTGCCTAACGATAAACGTCCATTCAAAATAAATGCAAAACAAAAGAGCCTGGAGCGGGAGACTGCCGCTAAGACTTTTGAAATACAAACTCCTCCAATTAATTTACAACTTCTGACTTTATTTCTTTCAGAACTAGAGAGATTCACTTCAGCCTGCCACCGTTACGAAGCACTTCATTAGGTGACCTAGCAGAGGATAATCCTTACGACTCAGACATCGACACTGATTCACTTTTACTGCCCACGGTGGGTCATAACTACCGCTCGAATTCCTTCAGTAAGTATAACCTTATTGTAGACTTGCAATGTGTAATAAAACCTGATGCAATATCAAACTATGGTTAAATCAATATTTACTATATTGCCACGGTGCCAATACTATTTGGCTTTATACGGATTATACAGGGTACAGGGGCTGAAGAAAATATAGGAATATATTAAAAAACACAAAACTTCAATCTTCTATTATGCAAGTAATTTGTTCTTCACTCCCACGGTCTATTAGCTATACGGTCGGGGCCATTGGGGCCAGGTGACGTCTCAAAATTCCCGTAACTAAAGACAAAATATAGTCTTTCTCGAAAGATGGACTGAGATAGACTGTCATACGTCACAAAAGTCGTCAGTTCTCATTGGCCACCTGCCATAACCCCGACCGTGTACTTTATAGACCGTGGTTCACTCCTACAGCAGTTTCGAAATCTATCAACAGATGTCAGCCACTAACTGATTTTCACCAATATTGCTAGGGCTGATAGAACATTAAAGAATATGTGGGGTTTGCTTAATGATCGTATGTCTGAGAAACAGGGCGTGTAAGATAATTTTAGATAATTACATTATGGATATATTTTTTTAAAGAACAACATATTTCATCAGAAATTGACACAGGTACGTTTTTAGTGGTATTGAACATGCTGGTGTTATCAGTTTTTTTTTTTTTTTGGTCAAAGTAGAGGGCACTAGTCACTAGCATTTCCGCTGTCATTTTATTTGGTTTTCCCAGTCAGTCTCGGATTATATTGTAAAATTTCATTCTACACAAAAAAGACACTCTTAATAAATGTGTTAACAATAACAAAGGAAAATGCAAAAAAATGTAAAGGCACCTGCCAAATAGAAAAACATTTTTGGTAGTAGGAAGACGTTGTCGAGAAACTGGTGATGTTAACCCTAAACAAATTAATTTCGGTAGATCTAGATCGGCTAGAACTGATCGAAAAGATTAATATTTTTTAGATTAGGTTTTCGAAGATCCAACCATTAGCAAAAATGTCTCTACATATAATTATGGCATTTTCTAGCATACCAAACGAACAACAACCGCATCCATACCATTACAGAAAAGTACAGGAGCTCTTAGGGAGCATCTGCATCTGAGCAACTGCAGCGGCACTCTTAATATAGTCCCCCAAAAGGCAACATCTGCAGTGCTGGTATAAGTTTCTATTATTATTATGTAGTAGCGCGCAACAAATAGAACATAATAAAATTTTAACGAGATTTTACAATATTTACTAAAAGAACAAATTACTATTTAAAATGAAAATTAACAATATACCATAATTTCTGCCAAGAAGGAGAGTTCGGGGTTTGACATATACACACTTGATAAATAAGTACTATTACAGATATCATCTGGTTAACAAATTTATTAAGAGCATGATTTTGTGTAAAATAAAATTTTACATAGAAAATACCACGAGACAGAATGGGAAAACCCCAGGTTCAAAAAGTTAGAGAGTAAAATGTTAGCTACTAGTGCTTTCTATTTTGTACAAAAACAAAACCAATAACACTATCGTATTCGGCATTCCTAAAAACGTAATATCCACCAAACAACTTTAAAAAAATTACATCCAAAATTTGATTTTCTAAAATTATCATATACGCCCTGTACCTCAAACATGTATGGTTCTACGACATACGTTATTATTAAGCAAACCTAACTTATTTTTAAAAGTTCTACAAGCCTTAACAATATTGCCTTGTCCTTTTGAAACACCCTGTATAATGCTGCATAAAAATTATTATTGAAAAACTATCGAAATTAGATATCGGTTGGCTATGGCATCTTTTTTCCTTTAGCCTTTGGATCACTTCTATACAGTGCGTCCATCCACCAACTGTCGGGATCGTATATGAAAAAGTATATAGGTGATCCTGACAATTTGCTTTTTTTTTCAAATAGAAAATCCAGGCTTTGATAGACAGTTGAACAGTTTCCGAACTAATTACCACGCCATTCATTTGAGTTGCTTGACATTTTGATATATATTACTTTCTCAGAAATAAGTTTAAAATGTGAGATTACGCTCCATGTTTGATATTCATATTTGATTTGTACAATGGTCCATGGCGTTCCGGTACATTGCTCGTCACTGGCCTGTAGGTCAAGATTATTTCGATTTCTTTGGATTGCTATTCTTCTTTGTATAGTTTTGGCCAAAGTCTTTATCTATAGAATTATAGTTTTATTCAGGTGTATCACATGCCTTGTAACTGGTCTATGTTCCGCAACTGGTGTTCTGCTGCTCATCGCTGTTATTTCTTAGGTAATATTTATACTCCTTAAATCTCGTGCCAACGTATCCCATTCGACCAATGTACAGAGTGCTGTTTACACACACAAGACCTTGGAACAAAATGCTCTTACAGTTGGTCTTGGGAAAATACTACTCCATCTCTCTATCTTGCCAGTACATTTTTCCATATAAAGTAGATGGGTTTTTGTGAAATATTTTTCTTTTTCTTGACCTTAGAAGCTTGTTCAATGTTTTTATTGGCATATTCACTTCCTCTGAGAGTATGGTAAATGATCTCTTCTTCCAAGTATTCTGGATCACAACTGATTTGTGCTCGGCGCACTAATATATTGACGATACCTCACTGCATTCTAATATGCCATCTGATCTTCACTTCGCAAAGACATATAGGAAAGGAAAGGAAAGGAAAGGAACACTTCGGTTTTAGAACTGCTGACTGCAAGGCATGTTTCTACAAAATTTCCACGTAGATGTTTATCATAGCTGACAATAACGTTGAATCCGTAGCTTAGCTGCCGCTTCCGTTTGTTATAGAACTGACCCCTAAAAGAAAAAGATCCCTTTGATGCACACTATCGCTTCCTGGGCCGTCATCGTTTAGTTCGTCAACAACATCCATAGTTTTTTTTTCTAAATTGTTACGATTGCGACAAAAAATGCCTTTACGTTAACAAGAAAGCAAATACTGGACTCATATGCATAAGCTGATAACGTGATGTACTTGGTGGGAAAAAGAAGGTGCCATTTACTATGAATTGTTTCCGAGAAATGTAACAATCACTGATAAGGCTTACTGCTGACAGCTTCATCATAATTCAATAAATAAGACCGAGAAGAGACCATCGAGTGGTTTCCAGTACTTAGAAATTGGGTTAGGAGGTTATTCCATACCGGCTTTTTTTTCCTTTATGAGGTGCATTAGGGGTCCAACCCTTCTTATTACTATCGAACATTCTTCAAGAAATCTGATGTAACGATAGCATCGAATTTCAAGCTTGATCTGATGAAATAAAATAAACTGAATATATACGAGAAGTACTTGTTTATTTGTTACTTTTAGTATTCTCAATACAATATCAGAATAATCATATAGAATTTTAGATATGTGTTTCAAACGAGCTACTTAGATAAATGTAGTAACACTTTTTGAATGCAAACTTGTGTATGTCAGTGATAAAATGCACATGGGTATTTCATTTATCATTCTGTTTCATATTATTGCGTAATAAATTTTATTTTATGACCTTAAGCCACAACACAAAATTCTTGTAAGTTTACGAAACAAAGTTTCTAACATCGTAGACTAGCTAAACCAGGCGCATAACGGTGAGTTAGGACTTAAAGGTCTTTTAGTGAATTAACATATTTCTTTTGTTCTCTCGCAGATTTCAGGAAATTTTCACCAAAACAATGGACACTTAATGTATCTGCAATAACAATAAATTATTACAATAATCAATTACTTACAAAATTCTTTTATTTTAATATACTTTATAATAACATCTCACTGGATTTTGTCAAATAAATTTAAGAGGAAAAATGGACATAAATTGAAGTTATTATCCAAAAATCACTAGAATGTTTGATTCCATTTTTAGGATAACATAAGATTTGCAACATCATGATATGCATTGCGTTATGATACAATGTATACAGTATGCGCCAAAAGTATGGAATAAATTCAATAAAAATGAAACAATTATTTTTTGGGAAAAATCCTCGAACAGGCCGATTTTTAATTTAAAAAATACATATTTTAGCGTAAAATGCGATTTTCAAATGTAATTTGTTTTCGAGTAATAACGTCATCGATTTTTTTTAAATGGCAATGCCATATTTTTTTCCTTGATTCTGAAAGATCGTTTAATTCTCTATCAGACAGTACTAAAATTTTGCCCTCTTACATAGGAAAGTTTTCGAGTAAATGACGATTGATTGTTAGACAACGTAAATCAATTAAAATAAAGCAAAAACGTTATCAAGTTTAGTTTTTCGAATTCCATAGTTCTTTTATGGATCACGTAGGTGAAAATCTTTGCAAAGTGTCATTGTCACACCGACTTTCTAATAAGTATTGTAAGCGATATAGTAATTATTATTCAATTTAAAGTATTATGGCACATTTAACTGTTACTCAAAGAATTGAAATTTTAATTCTTATCGGATGCGGGAATATGACTAGAACTCAGCAGGAAGTTTGCTATTTATTTAATGAAAAATATCCAGATCGCCCTATCAGCCAATCAACAGTCAATAAGTTAGAGTCTAAATTTAGAGAAACTGGTAATGTTGTAAATATTCCAAAACCTGGACGTCCAAGCATTAATGAAAATCAGAAACAGAACATTTTGATAAGTATGGTGGATAATCCTCATAATTCTTCACGATTGGTTGCATTAAACAATGACACTAGTCAGAGCACAGTGCTACGTATCTTGAGGAAGGAAAAATATCATCCCTACAAAATTCAACTTGTGCAGGAACTCAATGAAGATGATCCCGATCGCCGCTTGCACTTTTGCGAAATTCTAATGGATTTATGTTAAGGAAATAGAAATTTACACCGGCAAATACTTTTTCCAGATGAGGCCACATTTTGTCTGAATGGTACAGTAAACCGTCAAACTAGCAGATATTGGAGTCGGAAAAATCCTCATTGGATGGCAGAGGCACATACCCAACACCCTCAAAAATTAAATGTGTGTGCTGGAATAGTTGACGACAGAATAGTAGGGCCTTTCTTCTTTGAAGGAACCCTTACAGGACAAAAATATTTAAAGTTTTTAGAAAATGGCCTTGTTCCAGCCCTTGCAGTAATTTTTCCTAACGATAATGACCCTGACATTTCTGACGATACCATATGGTTTCAGCAAGACGGTGTACCTCCGCACTATGCGCGCCCTGTACGAGATTTTTTGGACAACTGTTTTCTTGGGAGGTGGATCGGCAGACGCGGACCGATAGAATGGCCTGCAAGATCGCCAGATCTTACACCTCTTGACTATTTTTTATGGGGATACTTGAAGTCAAAAGTGTACATTAATAAACCACGTAATTTAGAAGAACTTCAAATTCGCATTCGGGACGAAATACGCAGCGTTACCCCAGAAATCATTCATAATGTGCAAGAAGAATTTCTTCACAGACTTGAGCATTGTCAAGAAGTTGGTGGATGGCAATTCGAACATTTAATTTAAGTATAAAATTTAATCAATTGTATTTTATTTTACATACCTCAGAATTGTTACTTTTTTATGGATAAAATTTACGTTTTCTAACATTCAATCGTCATTTACTCGAAAACTTTCCTATGTAAGAGGGCAAAAATTTTAGTACTGTCTGATAGAGATTTAAACGATCTTTCAGAATCAAGGAAAAAAAATATGGTGTTGCCATTTAAAAAAAAATCGAAATTCATTACGTCATTACTCGAAAACAAATGACATTTGAAAATCGCATTTTACGCTAAAATATGTATTTTTTAAATTAAAAATCGACCTGTTCAAGGATTTTTCCCAAAAAATAATTGTTTCGTTTTTATTGAATTTATTCCATACTTTTGGCGCATACTGTAGTTATGTGGCTGGTTCTATTTTAGGATACATACCAATTATAGACTAGATATTGGTACAATTCTTTTAGGAGAAGTTTCTCTAAAATTTATTTTGTCTATAAAATATTTAATTTTTAATTCCAACTGACTCCATACAATATAACATTAGGACCATGCATATTTTTTATCATCCAAACATTACAATGAACATTTCTTATTCTCATTTAATAAGATGAAACGTAGTACGTAGAATATGTCTCCTAATAAACTCCGTTCTAACGTAGCTTGTTTAACTAACATAGCATTTAGGTAATTTAGATCTTTGATGATGCCAATGTATACAGGGTGGCTCAAATTGGTAAGTTCTTGAGGGGGATACGGGTGGTTCTGTCATAGATAAAGTAAATCTGATGGACAAGTCTTAGGCTATTTGTTCAAGAAAATAACAATGGCGAAAACCGCATCACTCTCTCTTACTGTTTTTGAGTTACAGGGCAAAATCGAGTGATACCGAAAAATGCTGTATAACTCAAAATCAGTAAGAGATACAGAGGGATTTCGCTAAGCCAAAAATGAAGTGATACCGAAAAAAGCCCTGTAGCTCAGAACAGGTAGAAGCTAGAGAGACGCGGTTTTCGCCGTTGTTAATTCTCGAAAAATGAGCCCAGAATTCTTTAGATTTGTTTTAGATTATGAGCACGTACGGATTGGCTTTAAAATATGCAATCTACGCCAAAAACTATTAGGGCCTTTTGCCAAAAATTCTATTATACACCTACAAATTCCAGTCAAAATAAACCCACTTTCAGTAAAATTCTGTTTGTTGTTTCATAAAGTTAAAAAAGTCAATACCTCTCTTATTCTAGAAAATGGTAGTTAAAAGTGTCGTATGCGTCTGCTTTTTTTTCATTCTAATCCTAGAATTTTATGTCGTTAAAACATACAGTGTGTCCACGGATGGAGTTGACAGGAGTAGACAGTTTTTTATTTTTGACTTTATCGAAAAATGTCAACATGAAAATACTCTCTTAAATAATGGTATTTCTCTCTTGAGAGAAATACCATTATTTATTATTTTACATAACACTTTTATAAACAAATCTGTTTATAACCTGAAATAAAGTCCCAATACAAATTTTAAAATCAAAATTTCAATTTTAACTTTTACTCTACACACTACGAATAGTCTGTTATTTCTTCTCCTATGCGCTCCTTTAACACTTTCGATGCCATGGCGGTCACCAGAACCCGCTGAAAGTATTTCCCTCGGTCGGTGCCAGAGCGGTCACCAGGGACCGACGGTAGTAAAATCATTGAGAGAGCTCTCCACGCCACATGACCGCTATAACACGCGTTTTGCCGTATAGATCTGACCGCTATGGCATTGTTGGCCAGATCTGTCACATGAATTTTTTTATTTTATTTTGTTGTTTGGGATTTATTCTACTTCAAAGTTCATAGCCGTAATGTGACGTCGAAACTGTTAACGTCATGTGGCAGATCAGTTGAAACCTTTTTTTTAGGAAAAAAAGTCAAGGGGCGTAAGGTCAGGTGGTTTAGCAGGATAATGGGCCAAATCTTCCTATCCATCTTTCACTATTGTCTGAGCAAGGCTGTAAAATGAGCAGGACAGCAGTCCTGTTGCCAAAACAAGTTATTGCGTACTTCTGGCTCTCAAGTATTCAAAATGGTAAACCAAATGTTTCCAAAATGTTTTGGCAACAGGACGGTTGTCCTGCTCTGAGGAAGATTTGGCCCAATCCTAAACATACACCCCTTGCCTTTTTTCTTCGAGGTGCCCTAAAACAAAACATTTATTTAAATAGTTTGCCACATGATAGGGATGTATTAAACGAGCACATACGCCAAGGAATACATGAACTAAATGAGCCGCGAACTATTCGAAAAATGTATTAAGTTAGTGGAAAAATGTGTTGAGGTGGGAGGTAGAGGCAGATGAAATGTTTAATTTTTAACAAAATTTAATTTTTAATTTTGATTTTAAAATTTGTATTAGGATTCGATTTTAAGTTATAAACAGATTTGTTTTATAAAAATGTTGTATACAATAATAAATAATGGTACTTTTCTTTTTAGTATTTTCTTGTTTTCTTAATTTATGAGCACCCTGTATATCTGATATAAGATGTTTCTATGGCAGTCTCATTTTTTCGAGAAGGAGAACTTTCTATAAAGCGTGACATTTTTCGATAAAGTCAAAAACAAAAGAGCTTCTCCTTCTGTCAACTACATCCGTAGGCACACTGTATAAAATATTACGATTTCCATAAAGAAATTAGGTAACAGTCAATTTTATAAAAAAATCATCTTGATGTAACCGACTCGTGTTTTTAAACTTTTTAACTGTGTTAAGTATAAATATTTAAATTTCCTTTTTTACTTTCTGAAGAAGTAGCTACTGTTATTTTATTGAAAAATCGCTTTATATTTCGCTTGATATGGAGATTCGCCTTATCTGTATTCCTGTCATATACATAATTTAAAAATGAGACGTTTCATAATGAAAAATCATTCTCCTTCAGTTTATTTGGGTAGTGCTCAAGTTAATTTAAGCAAAAATCACGCAATACTGATTCTCTGTATCTGTAATATTCAAAATCGTTTCCATTTATTAGATATGTATAATACCATACAGTGATAATCGATTTAAGATGATTTTATTTTTGAAATTATACATACAATATACAGGGTGATTCAGAAATTACCTAAAAATAAAATTTTTGAATGTACAGGAAATGGGGCAGTTGAAAAATGATTTAAAAATACACTTCTGCACAGCACTGGAAACTGAAAAATTTTAAAGAAATTCCCAAGGAAAAAAATAAATAACATTTTATAACACCTAATTTATACAGCAAATTCAACTGGTTTTATCACTAGTGTTATTAATTATTAATTGAATTAACTCGTAGTTTTAATTAATAAAATAATTTGACATACCTGATACTACACCAACAAAACACAAATATTTCCACTTCTTGGCCATTTTGAAGTCTGAACTGAGTTATAGGCAGCAGTTATGATACGTTTGCGTAAATCATCAATACTGTCTACTTCGGTGCAATACTGTTCATTCTTTAAATATCCCCACAAACAGAAGATCTTCCTCGTCCAATCTCCTTGTATTAATGCTTGGACACGCTGTACACGGTACGTATATAATTGAGCCTCGTGTATGATACGCCACACTGCTCCAATACATCGTGGACGCCTAAAGGCGTCCATCTCTTCCACGACTTGGTTGAAAATTTCCCGTGTCACGCCCGTGTAGCACAACTACACTTGCATTCACTGCACACCGCGGTAAAAGTAGCTACCTTTGCACTTCACCATAAATTAAAACGATATCCATCAACTCTTGCTATAGACATAAACTATTTTTAACACTTGAAAAACTAATTAAACACTTGCATCACAAAAACGTTAATACTATAAGTAATCGGATTTCAATATTCGGAATCGCCTGGCTTGAGACTATAGTAGCCCAGCAATGTAAAGGTTGAAACTACTTCAATAATTTTTTTCTCGGAAACAATTAGGATTTTACAAAAAAATGTTTACGATATTGACTCAATGTTTCATGATATCTAATTCCAAATTTTATTTAGATAAATTGTAAATCACCCTGTATACTTAAAGCAACCTAAGACCATCACAGAAAACGAATAACCTTTTTGGAGTCGATTACACGATTGCAATTGACAGTGACACGGCAAATGAGACTGAAAATTACATTCAGTGAGATATTCTACGAAAAATAAAAGGTATACGAGATTTCGTGGGGTGAAATTTGACAAAGTTCTCAATTTAATCTTCTTATTCACTCCGTTCTACATGGATAACTCACACTGGATTATATATTCAATTTATAAAAGGAAACTTTCATTTCAGGTATTCCATTTCCCTTTTGTATCACATGAAGTTTTTATGGTCATTCACGACGACCGTATAAAGGTGTATAGCCAGTGTGATACACAGGGTGATTCAGGTTTAATCTTGATAACTCCAGGAATCGATAGAACAGGTTAAAATAATGTTTATTTGTGATATAAACTTATTTCCTAAAACGTATCGTTTCCGAGATAGAGGGCGTTGAAGTAGGAATTTTTTTCTCGTTTTTCCCTCATAACTTTTGGGTTGGGTTGGGTTAATCATGTCACAGAACTGTGTAAAAAGTTGTCTCCTGTATGTTATGCACTTTATAGACTAAAAACATTGTGAAAGAGAGTATCTTGTTATCATACTACTATGCACAGTTTTACTCCAGAATTTCGTACGGTATTGTTTTTTGGGGGTCATCTTATTTTGCTGAAAGAGTGTTCAAATTACAAAAAAGAGCTATACGAAACATTGTTGGAGTGAATAGCCGCACTTCATGTAGGCCATACTTTAAAAATTTACAAATACTACCCCTAGCTTGTGTGTATTTAACTGAAATACTTGTATACCAAATCCAACCGTAATAGTTTTATAAATAATAGTCATTATCATGATTATAACACACGTGGACAAAATGATTTACTTGTACCTAATCATACTTAGTACTATATGAAAAGAGTCCTAAATATACAGGAATAAAATTGTATAATAAATTACACCAAAACTATAAAGACACTAATAATCTAAAATATTTTAAAAATAATATAAAAAAAATGTTATTAAAGCACTGTTTTTACACTGTTGATGAATTTTTACAATATTCTTTTTAAATGTACCCTTCTGTTAATTATTTTGTTTTAATTTATTTTGTTTTAATTTATTTAATTATTATATTGGTTGTAGTATTCTCTGTATGAACAATGTAAGTATTTGTTGATTATTAGGTGAAACTGTTGTTTACTAAAATTTTAATCATTATAATGTAACTTGTTGACGACTCCTATACCTGTATTGGTCACATGGATAATAAATATTATTATTATTATTATTATTATTATTATTATTAACCACTTATCCGATTTAAGTGAAATTCGGAACACAAACACTCCTTATGAGCTTACATAAGCTTCTTAAGTTTGAAGTATATTTTTTACGCTATCCCCCTTACTTTATTTCAAAACTACAAAAAAAAAAAAATTAAAACTTAAATGTAAATTCAAGTACAAAGATCACAACTAAGAAAATAAAGAACCGTAAGAATTTAAATGATAGCACGCGAAAATGACAATAATTAGAATGAAACTGTTACCATGACAGATGCCTGCTCTGTGAAAATATTTAAAAAATGTTATTGTTCTGAAGCGCACATGATTTAAATAATCATCATTTCTGATTAAATTACACAGAATTTGAAAAAATAGACATTTTTTCTTTAAAAAAATTTTCATTCATTAAAAATTAATATTATTTGCTTGACAATTCATTGGAATAATAAAATTTCGAAAAAAAATCCGTTAAGGATAGTTAGAAACTATCTTTATTTATAACCGATTTTGATGAAACTTATTATAGTTAAATATCCTTATGATATGATTATTATTTATTAAAAAAAATCTAAATGATAAAACCCCTTTAAAGAGTCATATCTCAGTAGCTATGACTAGGTACAAAAATTTTACCCACGTGAATTCTAGCTCAATGTTTAAAAAATGGGGCAAAACCTTCTTTTCCTACGAAAAGTCGGCGTCTATGACAATCAATCATCATCCGAGATGGCTATATATGTCAACTACCGTGCGGCCGTTTTTTGCAGCATTGTCAAGTGTAGAAACAACGAAAATAAATATTTTTATTAATAATAATAATAATGCCTAAGTACCTGACAGATAACAATTAATCCGGTTAGCTGCAGTATTTTGTATTCGTTTTTCGTTCTTTCGTTGCACACTGCCAAAACTACATTTTCACTCCTTGCAGATTCGTCATAATTATCCACTAACATATCCAACACATTAAAATATTTTATGGAAACATCGTCGATTACTGTCAATATTGTTGCTATTATTAGTATTAACAGAATTTAATTCCCCAACACAAGAAGTTTAAAAATTTGTCGACGTGAAGTGCACCTTGCATTAGCGGCCTACAGATGGCGTTTGCGTCTGCAGATGTGAAAAACTATTCATACGGCGACGGTACTCTGATTAGTTTGAAATAAGTTTTCAGCTTTCAGCAAATTTAATTGTTCGCGTATTTTTTAGTGTATTTACAAACATATAGTATTCAAATGCCTAGATGACGGATAAGGTGCTGATTTGTGGGAGTCTGACAAGTGCATATTTATCGTGTGGCAGCGTACTTTTTGAATCACATTGAACAACTGTTATAACGCCTTGACGGTAAGCGTGTGGCAGTGTTTTTTTTGTATTAGTGTACATTTGCGTGTATTTTTTTTGTTATCCTTTGTGGTTTTTCCCGACGTAAGTAATCAGCCTGGTCATGACCGCCGGACCAAGTAGGTACCTCCCTTTAAACAAAAAAGAACGGTCGAGGGAAGGAAGAGGTCCCCAGCAAGTACAAACATCTTTGCAATGACAGGTTTTAATTTAAACAAGTAAGAAAATAGAAAATGATACAACATTCTTAAAATCTCTCCAAATATCAATCATGGAAATAAATAGTAAGGTAGATGCTGCCTCCCTGTGCTACAATATGATGTTTCTCATTAAATTATTAAATAGTATTCTGCATTTCGTAAATATATTTTTTTCTGATACACGTGTTAACGCAGTGACCTGTCATTACATTTGACACCTTTAACTTTGGCAGAATATACCTAACTCCGCGCCCGACAGAAGGCCAGTGACGGCGATATATAAAGATCCTCTCTTAGTATATTTGTACTAAACCATAGTTAACTCTGTAGAAACTTTTTTTGGCTCTACTTTTACCGACTTTTTGTACCAACTTTTCCAAACACCCTGTATATTTTCTTGTAGTATCGGGACGATCACCCCGATTAAATTAAAGCGATCACAAAAATACAGAATTAGACAATTCATTAAAAATACATACTGATTCATTAATATTCATTATCTGTCCGCCTACGCAAAGGATATTGTCCTCCAGTGCTGTTTCTTCCTCTTAAAATATCGAATTGTTTTTAAATCACTTGTGTATCGAACTGTAAGAGGATGCTAAGAAAATATTTCAACGTTCAGAAAACTTTTACCACTCTACCCTTTCTGCTCTGAAGACAGAACGATATGGAATGCATTATTCAAGGTATCTTTCTGGAGAATTACATGTACGTCTCAGCAGCCTCCGTATCCTGACATGATATGTGACATGTTTTTCTTCTAGCTCATTATGAAAATTGCATATGGAAAATGTAGGTAACTTTTCTCAGTCCTGGTGGATAGAATTCATAACAGCATACATGAAAATATTTGATATAGGCCATAAACTCGTCCAAATCATTTCGCTTATCTAGACACAATGTAATAACACTACCAATTTTTCTCTATTCACTGGTGTACTGGGTATTTTTGTTAAGCTGCCGAGTGATATTTAAAAACTCATGAATACGGTATGTTGCATAAATGTATACAATTTTTTTTAATTGAAACCTCCCCTAAATAATTATAGTCCTTTAAAGAAGTGTGGAAGGAGAAAGGGGTAAGATCTGGTTTTTTCAGTATTTTTCAAAAACATTTGAATATAAATACATGAGTTTTCCCTCAATATCTCCTTAAAATTTTCCAACTCCAAGTGTAAATTTGGTTTGTATGTAGCTGGCTAGCATACAAAGTAAAAGAATCGTTGGTTATTTTCATAGAAAATGCATGTTCTATAATATTAACGGACACTTTTATAAACTAACCCACTCGCTTGGTTAATTTATTCCAAATAATCAGAGATACTAAAACGGCTTTTCTCTTTAATTATTTTACAAACTATCCAATTTGGTCTAACTAGAATGAAAACTATCATTCTGATGACACAAAATAGCCAGTCCTTTGAATAGTGTATAAACTAGGCACCGATTTCTTTGTTTTTAGCTAATTTCATAATTTTGGTTTGAAAACGATCAAATAAAAATTTCGAAAATTTCCTGTTTTATTAAATATAAAAACCGTTTAAAACAAAATGCAAACAATATACTTGTGGTTATAGAAATATTTGTTAAGTACAGTTAATCATCATCATTAAAAAAGTAATGGGTAATTTAGGAAAAGTACAAATAATGGTTGTTCTTGTTCATTTATGGTTGCTATTTTGGCACTTGCTGTTGAAAAGGAAACTTCCAAATCATGTTTAAGAAATTAACCAGGGAAAGTTCAAAATAGAGAAATAGTTGGCTACTTTATACACTATCCAAAGAATTGGCTATTTTGTGTTACTAGAATTATTGTTTTCGTTATAGATACACCAAATTGGATAGTTTATAAACTAAACAAAGAAAAAATGATATTTTAGTGTCTTTGATTATTTCAAGTAAATTAGCGAAACGAGTGGGTTAATGTATAGAATATCTGCTAATATTGAGCATTTTCTATCAAAATAACCAACTTAGTTTTAGCCGTAACATATACATATACTTATGCAATACCCTGTATATCTGTTCGTTCAAAAAGCTAACTGATGCCATTTTACATTACATAACACCAAAAACAATATAAACACAAGTAATAAGCAGTTTTATTTTAATTTGACGATTGTCTTATTCTAATTTTCTACAAATATTTACAGAATAGAAAATGAATAATGTCTCAGACTACAAATTTACAATATATGGCGTATTGTAAATGCAATAATTTAATTATAACACAGTGTTACAAAATTGAACTTTCCGAATGGGAATGGGATGAGACTAATTGCAAATGAAAGTTGACATTATCCATAACAAAACCTTAAAGGGTTTTTTTTAGTTCAGTGCGAGATTTTTTTTTGAAGTTGTTGATTTTGGAACGCTGTCTAACAAGGAAAGATCATTGAAAATTTGATAAAATAATGCTTTTTTATTTTTATTATCCTGGAAAGTTGTGGTATCTTACTGTTTTTGGGGCCGAGGAATTCATTTTCGATATTTATTTTTACCTAAAACTGACGCTAGATGGCGCTGTCAACAACCGATGAAGAGGATACTGACGAAGAGCAAGAACCAGAAACATACAGAGATCCACAGCATACAAAATACACTTCTAAGAGGGGTAGGTAGTAGCTTATGTAAGATCATAAGGAGTGTTTGTGTTCCGAATTTCACTTAAATCGGATAAGTGGTTCAAAACTTATGAGGGAAAAACGAGAAAAAAATTCCTACTTCAACGCCCTCTATCTCGGAAACGATGCATATTAGGAAATAAGTTTATATCACAAATTAACATTATTTTAACCTGTTCTATCGATTCCAATAGGAAAATTAGAAATGACATTTCGAATTTTAGAATAGTGTAGCAATTTGGATGTCGAAATGCAGTCACTCGTAACTCCAAAGCGATAATGCCCTAATTAGGTTCATTCCGAGTTTATATCCTTCTGTAAAGTGGATTCTCGTTGACAACTAATTTCAAACGAATAGCACTTATATCGAGTTGTTTTCCCATATTCCTCTGGAATACCCGTTTGATTTAATGAGTCTCTTCAGACATGCTTGTGTTCAATTGATTATTTTTTCAGTATATGATACACATATGTAAACTTTTAAATTTACTGTCTATCTAGAGCTCTGTCCGTAATTAGGCTTAGAATTGAACAGGCCATTTAATTTTTTTATTATATAAACATATTTGATGTTCACTGAGTACCTACTTATTTTTTTTTCTGTGGCCATTGAAATTGAAGCGCTTGAAATTTTAAGAGATAGGCTGACTTAAAACGAACAATAGTCTAAAATAAGACATTAAATTCGAAATGCCTCTTTAATTTATACAAAGGAGCAGTTTTCTGTTTTTCACAAATGATTTTCCTCCCAATGAGATTTAATTAGATTTTTTTTAATAATTTTATACCGTCTCCCTTTGAAAGAATTCTCTTTGTACAGGGTGTCCCATAACTTATGGGCCATAGAGCAACCGGAGATAGTAGACATAAAATTATGTCTCTTTAGCCAAACTTGCCTAAGTAATATGTTACTATTTAAAGAATTACAGGGTGTTGAAAATTAAAATAAATTTTCGAAAAATGATAAATTTAAAACAGTCGAAAATATCGAATTCAAAATAGGTATTGGTGAATTAACTGTAATTAATTAACACAAAAATTCTTGTACTTGAATATTGCAAAAAAAATATATTTTTTAAGTAGCTAAGCTATCACATGAAAATGTAGATAACACTGACAGTTGTCACTGTAACAAATTTTGTTAACATTCAAGGCACACTTGTAAATTAAATATTTTTCAGCCATCGATATAATGTGCAATGACACATTCAATCGTGAAAATCTGGAAAACGACTTGAGCTATCGAGATCGACCAAGAGTCCTCTTTTTACGTAAAAATGTTGGCTCTTTTATAGGTTAATTTATAAATTCTATTAACTGTACAGGTAAAAAAAGTATGAGTGAATTAACTCAACAAAAAGCACGTAGCAAGCGCCCTCTAGGAAATATCTATCTATCTAACTAATGCCAAATTCGTATTTCTCGCTCCCAATAATCTAATTATACTAATTTTGAATTCGATATCTTCAACTGTTTTAAAATTATCATTTTTCTAAAATTTATTTTAATTTTCAAAACTCTGTATTTCTTTAAATAGTAACATATTACTTAGGCAAGTTTGGCTCAAAAGACATATTTTTATGTCTACTGTATATATGTTTCTAAGGTGGTTATTTCTGCCTTTTTGACAAACAAACGTTCAAAATACGTAAAATAATTGTTTTGTATAAAACAAGAATATAAAGCGACCCCATTATAGAACATTCTACCACAACAATCCAGGCTACTATATAAAAAAAAGAATATGAAGTATTTGACAGTTGATGTTCTCAAAAATAAATATCTAAGATGTCAGAACCCACAGTTTTTGCGAGTTTAGAAGAAAAGGTCTAAAACTGTTAAATCGCCAACCCAGTCCACGGTAGCTGTTAACAAGAACATACATTATCACAAAATGAAGGCATTTTTTAAAAGAAGTGCTGGCTTTAAGCCGAAAAAGGCAAACGTTTTTACGTAAATTTTTGTTCAATGTTGGAGATGAAAAATACGTATCGTTATGATTATAATATAAGATTATCAGGCACCTGTCGTCGGAATGAACTTTCTAAAATGACAATACATGATGTTGAAGACAAGAATTCTTATACAATTGTTAAAATTCCTGATTTAAAACGAAAATATAGAAATCATTTTTTGTGGTTCTAAATAACGAACACAAATTTAATCCACACGAAATTTGCTTTAAGTAGGTATATGTCATCAATTTCAGCTGCTTTCGCAAAGCTACGTGCTTCCTAGCATCTCAGCAGCTCATCATAAAACCTAAGTAGCGCAAGTTAGGGTAACGTTCTTCTAGAAGTAACTTAAACAAATCCAATCCTATTTCGGTTGTTCCCTGGTAAAAAGTATCTAACTTCAAATCATACAATTCCAGTTGTAGAATCTGCTCTGTTCATATTCTCAATAGAAATACTAAGTGGCTGAGAAAACAAACTGAAATTTCACCTCGGTATTCGAATTCTTCTGCAATTGTGTCAATGTATTTTATACTTATGAGTTAAATATGAAACTTTCTCAAAATCCTTCTTTTCTTCAAACTGCTCTTTACAGCTTGGAAAAAATGGAAAGTTATGTTTGATTTATGTTTGTATGAACACTTGAAAAGTTTAAATTTCCAGCGCTTGACCAGCGAATGTCGATGTGAAGTAACAAGTCTTCATATGCAGCATCTGCTTTGGCCAAAAAATCACGAAACTTTCTGTCAATGCGTGATTGCCTCCTCTTATAATATTCGTTATTTTAACAACCACCAGTTTCTATCATAGCTCTGGCTCCATCAGTGGTAACCAAGGAACATTTATCGAATCCCATATAGCCTGATACTACCTTATTTACATCAGCTTCAAAAATATCCGTACCCTCAGTTTTACAACGGAAAGGAATATGATCAAGCATATTCTCTGTTACATTGAAGTTCACTTGAACAGTTCGAACAAAAATTATAAGTTGGCTGATGTTGAA
This sequence comes from Monochamus alternatus, assembly GCA_037114965.1. Classification (NCBI taxonomy): domain Eukaryota; kingdom Metazoa; phylum Arthropoda; class Insecta; order Coleoptera; family Cerambycidae; genus Monochamus; species Monochamus alternatus. Next base: position 36,589,159 of record CM073433.1, read on the forward strand.
TAGGTCAGTGATTTCGTCCAGGCAGAGCCAAAAATATATAAATTATTCAATTTTGTCGTGCAATTTTTTGGATGCATATTGATTTAAAGCCGTTTTACAGTCTGCAATTTTTGTATGACTCTTGCATTCTCAAAATATAGATCTTTCTTTACTTTTATTGCAGCTTTTCTGCAATTCTCGGGAATAATTTAGTGATTTGTATAGTTACCATCATAAGCAAAAATTCTTAAGCTGAACTGTCAAATCCAAACTGCCTACTTTCGATTCTACTCTGTTTGTGCTGTTTGTTATTGTTACTTGTCACATTTGAACAGTGTAGTTTTTAGTTTGCAGTCGGGTTGAAGTGTTGGTATCACTTCTATTGCAATTGCGAATTGACGACTGTAAAACCAACTGCAAGTAAGAACTTTAGGAAAGTTATTGCAGGTGCAAGGGTTTGCTGCAAGCCATTGCAAAAACAATTGTGAGTTGCGGTTTTTACGTAGTCTACACGTCTTACAATTATTTGATGCAACACTGAGGCTGTCTCAAATTTTTCGGCAATTTTTGTTTCATTGAATTGTTTTGTCTTCTGGATTGTACGATTCTTAAAAAGCACTCAATGACTAAAATGTCGCAGCTGCGAGTTTATGCATTAACTCAATATTATTTTCATTATTTTAAATATAAGTATATGTTTCATAAGTCATATTGCATCATTCCTAAAAATTATGCTATTGATTTTAAAGCTATGAATAAAATCTTAAGAGCAACCTACCATAAAATTTTATTTTCTGGATCAGTCTGGTCATAAAAGTTCGAAAGCCAAGAAAGATCTTAAATATATTTTTAAAGGGACGATAAATCTGACATTAACTTGAATTATGCTGTCCGTATAGTAAATGAGAAAAAAATGATATGCCTCCAAAGTAGTACTACATATCAGTTCGAAACTAATTTCATCAAAAGTTTTTCAGGATCTTTGAGATTACAAAGTAAATTTTACCAGCCTGCAAAATGCCGAAAGTAAAATACATAATGGCCTTTACAAGTTTTAACTTGAATTTTATTCATGTTGGCGTCGTATCTAACCAGCTGTAATTTCAACTAAATCAGTTATTACTGGTATGTTAAAAGTTAAGAGTAAGTTCAACTACATTTCATACATAATAATGACTCTAGATGTCTTTCAATGTTTTCTTTTAACACAATTATAAGTACAACATTTTCTTTTTTTTCCATTTTAGCAAAAAGTATATTATTGCGAAAGGTAATTCTGAAAAATAAATTTTATTAAATTAATAATTACCATACTTTTTCTTTCAATTTCTTGGAACTTTATACTTACATGACTGGAATTTTATAGTGTTTCCAATGTATTGTGCAAAATATATTTAATAGTCAGTTTACACAAATCACTGAGTTTTGTTTTCATGGGTTGCTATAACGTTAAATGAAATTTACGCGGCTGGTGCGCTACACTGTCTTCAATTTCTTTGAATGTCTCAGAAACAAGACCAAACGTAGAAAAAACACAGGAGACGAAAAAGTTTCGAAATTAATCAGGTCAAAATGGTGTATAGATGTTTTATAGAATTTTTTTTTTGTAGTTTTGAAATAAAGTAAGAGGGGGGGGGTAGCATACAAAATACACTTCTAAGAGGGGTAGGTAGTTCAAACTTAAGAAGCTTATGTAAGATCATAAGGAGTGTTGCTGTTCCGAATTTCACTTAAATCGGATAAGTCGTTCAAAAGTTATGAGAGAAAAACGAGAAAAAAATTCATAATTCAACGCCCTCTATCTCGGAAACGCTGCGTTTTAGGAAATAAGTTTACATCACAAATGAACATTATTTTAACCTGTTCTATCGATTCCTGAAGTTATTAAGATTTAACCTGAATCACCCTGTATATCTACTTCAATCTATATGTACATGTGTTCTTCATTTAAAGTATATACATACGAATATATATTTATATACTTTTATCTACATATGAATATATGTATTTGAAAATGGTGACATGGACTTATGTAAACATTGTTCGAAATCTGTAAGTTTTCCTAAATTTAGATGTCTCAGTGGCATGGCGATATAGGATATTAGTGGCATATTTTTCTAAATAAAATAGTATGCCACTACTTGATTGTAACAATCACAATTTTGGATTTGTCTTTAAATTTTAAATTAGTACTTCCTTATGTTTTCCGGAAAAAACTGATTTTCAAATAAAAAACCACTTTTTGTAATTGTTGAGCTGTATTAATTTGTTCACTGTGTATATATATATATATATGAATCGTTTAACAGCACCCCACAAAAAGAAATCCAGTGGGTTAAGAGCAGTTACATAAAAGAATAAATATTTTTTTCCTAAATTAGCGATTTCGATTAATCATACTAGTCAACGTTTGCGATTTTTTATTTAAAGTTTGATAATGTGGTGTTACTCAGGGTCCCTCAACACCCCTATGTGTGAAATTTGAATAAAAGCTATTACAGAGTGTTCTGCTTTTCATGTTCTCAAAGTTTTATGTGTGTACAAATTCGTAAAACTTTATTCTTCAAGATAACCCAACATTTTTCTTGTTTTAAATGGCATCGAAAACCGCTTCCTTTGACCCTATCACGGCATTTAAAATGGCAATCCAAAACCTACTATTATTTTTACAAAGTTTTATATGTCTTATATGGAGTTAAGAACTCAATAGATTGATCAGTCTATCTTTGTTCAGTTGGTTGAAGAGAAATAATTCATAAAAATCAGTTAGTCACTAAAATTTCAGTTTCCAGAGTGAAGTTGATGTCAACACACTTTTTTATCCGATAGCGCCTTTCCTATTATGCCGACTTAGTGCTATTGGGAGAACTACTATGTCCATCAAAAACAACAAAACACCTTCCGCCTGGATAATGAGGAAAATATTTGCTAAATGACCTTATGTAGAAGAAAGTCTCCATCAATCAAATATAGGTTTGGTAGATATTCTGATTGGTTTAAACAACTTGTAAAGTACGGATTTTCCTTAAACCATCCCTATTCAATAAGGCCAAGGGAAATGGAGCGAATCCAAATTGCAAATAATTGCTGTAATTTCTGACCCATTGGAGATAAATATTATGTTTATATTTGTGAATACAGCATGTGCCAAAAGTATGGAATAAATTCAATAAAAACGAAACAATTATTTTTTGGGAAAATTAATTAAAAAAATACATATTTTAGCGTAAAATGCAATTTTCAAATGTCATTTGTTTTCGAGTAATGACGTCATCGATTTTTTTAAATGGCAACACCATATTTTTTTCCTTGATTCTGAAAGATCGTTTAATTCTCAATCAGACAGTACTAAAATTTTGCCCTCTTACATAGGAAAGTTTTCGAGTAAATGACGATTGAGAGAGATGTTAGAAAACGTAAATCAATTAAAATAAAGCAAAAACGTTATCAAGTTTAGTTTTTCGAATTCCATAGTTCTTTTATGGATCACGTAGGTGAAAATCTTTGCAAAGTGTCATTGTCACACCGACTTTCTAATAAGTATTGTAAGCGACATAGAAATTATTATTCAATTTAAAGTATTATGGCACATTTAACTGTTACTCAAAGAATTGAAATTTTAATTCTTATCGGATGCGGGAATATGACTAGAACTCAGCAAGAAGTTTGCGATTTATTTAATGAAAAATATCCAGATCGCCCTATAAGCCAATCAACAGTCAGTAAGATAGAGTCTAAATTTAGAGAAACTGGCAATGTTGTAAATATTCCAAAACCTGGACGTCCAAGCATTAATGAAAATCAGAAACAGAACATTTTGATAAGTATGGTGGATAATCCTCATAATTCTTCACGATTGGTTGCATTAAACAATCACACTAGTCAGAGCACAGTGCTACGTATCTTGAGGAAGGAAAAATATCATCCCTACAAAATTCAACTTGTGCAGGAACTCAATGAAGATGATCTCGATCGCCGCTTACACTTTTGAGAAATTCTAATGGATTTATGTCAAGGAAATAGAAATTTACACCGGCAAATACTTTTTTCAGATGAGGCCACATTTTATCTGAATGGTACAGTAAACCGTCAAACTTGCAGATATTGGAGTCGGGAAAATCCTCATTGGATGGCAGAGGCACATACCCAGCACCCTCAGAAATTAAATGTGTGGGCTGGAATAGTTGACGACAGAATAGTAGGGCCTTTCTTCTTTGAAAGAACCCTTACAGGACAAAGATATTTAGAGTTTCTAGAAAATGACCTTGTTCCAGCCCTTACAGTAATTTTTCCTAACGATAATGACCCTGACCTTCCTGACGATACCATATGGTTTCAGCAAGACGGTGCACCTCCGCACTATGCGCGCCCTGTACGAGATTTTTTGGACAACTGTTTTCCTGGGAGGTGGACCGATAGAATGGCCTACAAGATCGCCAGATCTTACACCTCTTGACTATTTTTTATGGGGATACTTGAAGTCAAAAGTGTACATTAATAAACCACGTAATTTAGAAGAACTTCAAAATCGCATTCGGGACGAAATACGCAGAGTTACCCCAGAAATCATTCATAATGTGCAAGAAGAGTTTCTTCACAGAAAGAAGCGCATTGTCAAGAAGTTGGTGGATGGCAATTCGAACATTTAATGTTTCGTTTTTATTGAATTTATTCCATACTTTTGTCGCATACTGTATAATTTATCGCTATAAAACATTATCTTTTCTATAAAATAAACGACCGAGGAGTTGCCAGGACAATTATGACAAAAAATGTTTGTTAACAATTTTTTTTTGTATTACCGACATTTGAGAGCAGATATCTCGAAAACGGTGAATCATAGCGAAAAAATAGGATATAATCAATCTTGTAGAAAATTTTATAATCTCTCAATTTTATGTTCCGCTACGATGCATCGTTTTCGAGTAAGAGAAAAAAAACAACAAAAAAGAGAACCTTTCAACCCTAAGCGGACGGGCTAGGAGCGGGGACTTTTGCTATGTTTACGTCCTAACTACCACAAAGATATTCCCGCAAAGAAATATTTTCCCACCTTCAATGCACGCTACAACCCCTTTGTTTCTTAGACTATAATACTTATTTGGAGTTTTAAGCTCCTCCTTACGTGATCCGCCACTGATTTCACATTCATGTTAATCAGTATACGTCCAATCTAAATTATTTGAAAGAATCTTATTGTTTTCCTACCATTTTTCTATTAAAAATGTTGTATATTATAGCTCCTTTAGCTTATTTATTTTATAGGTAATTCATATTCTTTTACGGGAACGGTAATTTTCTGCAGGATTAAATTCTAGACGAAAAACTGTACTGCCTCCCACTACTAACGTCGTAAATCTTGTAAATTGTAAACACGTTGGCGCAAATTTATCAAGCCGGTTTACTTCCTACCAGCGAAAACGATCTCGCTATCTGGAAGACAGTAGTTAATTAAAATTTTCCTCGTTTTACCCCATGCGCGGTTGGTTAAACGATGTAGTGCATGTTGTGAAGAAGATGACACCATAAATGAGGTATACATAAATACAGGGTGATTTTGAAAGTGAGGTAGTAGTTTTAGTATACATTTACTTATTAGACAAACCAGTGATATGCAAGAAATAGCCCAATAAAATGTACCTATATACAGGGTGTTTCAAAACAGAGGCGAAAATTTTCAGGGGGTGATTTCTTGTTGAAAATAAAAGGTAGTTTGTTATATAAACGTTGGGTCACAAGTCAACCATTAGGGAGATATCGCGTTGCAAAGATGGCGAAAAAAAGAATGTTTTTATTGTTTTTCTCGGAAACGAAAAGCGTGGGAATGGTAAAATTTTGTGGAAGTGTTACCATCATCAAAAGACACTTGTGACGTATTTTTTCATTTTTTTAAAATAATTGTAAAGGGTTGAAATAAATTACCCCTTTCAGTTTTTTTAACTATACTTTCAAAAAACGACGTAGAAAAAATTAAATTAGGTTAAGCGGATTCATTTAGCAACTTTTTTCTCTCTTACATTTTTTTGATAAAATTAACTGTTTCGACGTTAAAAAATAAAATGTAAAGTATTGCACGTCGGGAAGAGGCAGTTTTACTACACCAATTATTAGGAAAAACTCTAGTTGGCTGCTGTCAATTTGCGGATGTTTGTTGTTTTGACAGATAGCAAATGGTTTGTACTATTTTAACATTTTGAGAGTGGCTTGCGGGATAATTTGCCTTTCGTTGTGTGATGTGTTTGATTGCGGAGTACGTTGGGGTTCAATCCTAAGTTAATACAATAAAAATGGTTATTTTCACAAATGCAGAAATGACAGACATGCACTTTACGTACGGCCGGGCAAATGGAAATTCCTTACATGCTTGTCGCCTTTATGCAGAAGCGTATCCTAATCGTAGAATTCCTCATCACAGTATATTTGCTAAGCTTCATCGAAGACTATGTGAATCCGGAAAATTCAAAATAAGAAGTTTTGATGCAGACCGACACCGGGAAGTTCGAACAGCTGAAGTATAAGTTGCAGCCCTAAATATTATTGCAGAACATCCTGAAACCAGTACAAGGAAAATTGCACAGGAATTAAATACTAATGCATCTACTGTATGGAGAATTTTAAAAGAACAACAGTTACCCTTACCACGTATAGAGAGCATAAGGTCTCTTACCAGAGATTTCGAGTCAAGAATGTTTTTTTGTCAATGGCTGTACCGAATGAATACTGACAACCCTGGGATTTGTTCAAGAATTTTGTTCTCGAACGAATGTAGTTTTTCAAGAGACGCAATTCAAAACTTTCATAAAACACATGTTTGGGCAGAAGACAATCCTCATTCAATAACAGAATCTAGACATCAGTATCAGTTCTCGGTAAATCTATAGATAGGAATTATTGATGACTATCTAATTGGGCCACATTTTCTGCCATTGCGGTTAATCCGTGAGTCCCATTCCCATTTTCTACAAGAAGAGTTGCCTCTTTTACTTGACGATGTGCCACTTCAAACAAGAAATGAAATATACTAAATGCATGATGGCGCCCCGGCACATTTCAGTTTAAATGTGCCGGGGCGCAATAATTCAATATGTAGAAATAGGTCAGATCTCATCTATTGTAGTTGAATTTGTAGTGTTCCCACTTCCAAAAAGTAAAGTTAGATATTTATAGACTGTTTCATTAGCAGGTCAGTAAATTAGATTATTTTCTTTAGATAATTATTGAATAGAGCTTTGTCTGTTGAATTGTTCATTAGCATATAGATGTTTGGTATCAGAGAACATACATATGACTTCATTGATGGGAATTGTAGGAGATTTGATTTATATTAGCTTAAAATACCTTTCTAAAACAGTAAAAAATGAAATATTATGTTTTAAATACACTTAAGTGGCGCAATGCAGTGTCAAAGTCTTTTTCAGAGTTAAAAAAGTTACATGTATAGGTCCAGCAAGATCGTGTCACATCGCATATTACGTCATTTATTCGAAATTATTTAACAAATATGTTTGGCTTATATGTTGTCTACGGAATGACACTGAATGGCTTCTACGTTTGCCGGATTCGATCCCTAGTGATTTTTTTCTTAGGGGGGGGCCTCAATGAACAAGAACAGCATCTGCTGCAAAATTTATAAGCCTTAAAGACAACCTTAAGGTAAAAAATTGCCGTGGTTCCACAGGACATTTTTTCAGGATTCTAAATCATCTAAACCTCAAAGGAGAACTAACTGCAGACATCGTTCGATTCCACCCTTCGAGCAAAGAGGGTGATTTTCTTAACTCATTTCTGTTGGTTATTGGCTACCTTCCTGTATCTTGGCGAGCGCTGGCAATTGTTTTTTTTTCTGGAATCTCTACGTCTCTTTCCGTTGTAGTATCAAAACATATATCATTTTCTTTCTTTGGCGGCGTCAAAGATGCTAACCAGATGACATTATGGGGGTTTAAAATTACTTGTATAGATTTTCCATTTTATGAATTATCCATGATTTAATAAAACTAGTGCTCTGTTAACTGACATGTTCAAGATAAAGGAATAATTAATCGTTTTAATAGCTCCACTGGCGCGAAAATATCTTTTAACTTGGCAATGGTACTTAAAAACATATCTAACTTAAACACAAAAAGCAATTGGCTTTTGTTACACTACTATGTTAGTTGTTAATCAAAGTGTTTTGTTAGTAGATATAATTACAGACAAAAAACGAAAGAAAGAAGGTAGAACACTTGGGAATTATTTCGCCAAAAGTCATTTATCCTGTTTCACTATTTGTTTTAACAAAGAAAAATAGAGTCAACCTTATATATTTGAAAACAAAAATGTAACTCATACATTATACATTTACTTCTGCCTAAGGTTTTACATACGAAGAATGTTAAAGAATCTATACGAGTTGATATTCCATTTCAATTTAAACCAAAAAAAAAACATATCTAGGAAGATGTAAACCATTTAGTAATCCAATATCTAAGAAATGTGTAGTCGATCCATATTTAATATTTTATCTACCAGAAAAGTAGTTTTAAATTCCGGAGCTTCATGTTCTACAGGGCTTTGAGATGAAAGAAGCGACCGCCAAGAATAAACCAACGAATATTAAATTTTCAGTCCTTTTCTGCGGCAATCTCCATATACGAGTACATAGTCTTGTTTTGCATATCATTTTTTCACAATTTTGAAATATACTACACACGCAAAACAAATGTTGAATCAAGAAAACATTTCTATCCGTACATATGTGTATATACATACATATAGTGTGTCTCAAATATCACGCGCATTTCGGAAATTTTTGGTAAAATCGCTCGAACAGGTCAATTATGTTTTTATGGGACGCGAACTTTGGTGAAGTTCAATTCTCAAAAATGTAGCCAGTGGCGGCGAGCGAGGGATAAGGTTGTGTTTTTTTAATTCTAACCACCTTTCTTTATTGTGCCGTATCTTTCTAATTAATTTGTTATACATGTTGGGGGAGAAAAACTGAAAAAATCGTAAACTCAGAATTTATCTTTTTGAATGCGACAGCTGAAGGGTGTTCCAGCCACTATTACCTGAAACACCATTCCATCAATACGAAAGAATGTGAGCAGCACGCAGCCATTTGTACTATTTGAACCATCAACTTTTACATCGTTGGATTGGCGGAAGAGAGAAATTTGAGGGGCTTGCAAGATCTCCTGATATTTAACCTCAGTTGATTTTTCTTATGAGGATACCTGAAAAGCAAGGTGTATCGTGACAGATTGAACAAAATTGAAGACTCAAGCATAGCATTCACCAAGAGATCAAATAAGTACCATGTGAAACCATCACAGAGAGTTTGTCGACAGACCGTGTCATTGTCAAGTTGCAGAAGGTCAGCAGTTTGAATCTTTGATCCATTAAACTCAAATAAAAAGAGCTGTTTCAACACAAATGTATTGTGTTCAAGAGCCTAGACCCAGCTATTCCGTTGACAAAGAGGAATTCACAGTTTATGGTTTTCTCGATTTTTCTCCAAAATTTATTTTATCGACTCCTGTTGCACACCGAATTAATCATATGGTGCAATAAAAAAGGTGGTTGCCATTTAGGAAAAACAGTTTTATCCCCTTGCCGCTGCCACTGGTAACATTTTTTAAAATTGAACTCCATCAAAGTTCATGCCACAAAAAATCAAAGTTATTGACCTACCCGAGCGATTTTTTAAAAAATTGCTAGAAATACAAAGTAGGCTAAATTTCAAGTTGAAAGTAAGCCGTATAAAAATGAAAAGTAGCGGCTACTCCTCATTAAAAAAGTGATACTTAACGTGATAATTTTCACATAGACAACATTAAAGATCAGGGAATTAGAATGTTCGTATTATAATCCATAAACAAATTTGAAGCTTCACTTTACTTTATCTTTTGTTTTAGTTTGATTTAGTTTTAGGTTGAATCTGACGAATTTTGGAAAATATCCTCTTTTCTTAAATTCCATGCAGTTATCCAAAGGTCCTTCCTTTTTTTCATCTTTAGAATATCAAAGTTATAATTCTAAATAAAACGCAGCAAGTTTTCGTAAATAATATTAATTTGTATTTTATTCCCAATTACATTAATTTGTTACCCAAAAATTAATAATTATTAGGTACATTTTTATTTGTGCCTAAAGAAGTAGTAAACAATATTATATTAAATACGGTCCTGGTACGGATCTTAAACTACACCAACCAACAATGTTAGTAAACGATCAAATTGATGTCTGTGATTGGTGGCGGAGAAGGGTGGGAAATTCGCAGTATGCGCAACAGTCTTTGGCTTATCTCCTTTTTTCTAAATCTATGGGGTTAACTAAATGTAATACTAACAATATTTTTATAAAATCAGCTCAAATTTCTTTTCGTCATATCTCTAATATGACCGACTTCTTTTAGGAAAAACCAAGATTTATGTAATCGGATTACAAATATAGATATGAATATTTAACATCTTAAAAAAATTAACAGTTTTATTTTGGCCAACGGGTTATATTACCTCTGCAGAGATTTTTTACGACTTATATAGTCTTATACACAATATAATTATTTGTTATTTACATTTCATTGGTTTGCATTTATTTGATAATGCATTACATGTTTGAACATACTATATTAATTATTGTGAAAACACTGAATGGAAAAATCTGTTTATTATTCAACCTATAATGCAGTTTAATTGAACTACCATCGATTTTAATTAAAAAAACAAACTGACATTTAAATATGTCCAGTCGATTATCACGATTACGCACTCATAATTATCTGCATCTGACACTTTTATTAGTAAACAAAGTGGAATTATATAAAACCATGTTAGCCAAACTGTTGCCTTAGGCGATATTTTTATTAACAAAAATCAATTTGCGACAAATTTTATCAATAATAGCGACAATATACTTATATTTAATCTATAACAGTGCTTTCGAAAAGTAACGAATAAATTCATTATTTTTTAAATTGAGAAGTTTCCGAAAAAATCCCCTGGCACGTCGATTTTGTTTTTAAAAAAGGTACTTTTTGACATACGACCCACATTTGTGACGTCATCGTTGTTCGAGATATGACGTCATCGACAATTTTTTTAAATAGCAACCCCCAATTTTGACCATGCCATTTGAAAGAGCGTGTCATTCTACATACATACATCATAAAAAATTATGCTTGTACATACCAAATATTTCAAGAAAATAATGTTCAAAGATTTTAAAATTTAATTTTCACAATACTGAAAATGATAATGATTATGTAAAAAATCGACTAAATTAAATGTTCAAATTGTACACCGTTGGCTGCCTGACAGTAGCCAAGACGATTAATAAATTCTTTTTGGACATCATCTATAACTTCAGGAGGTATAAGATGTATCTCGTGACAAATCAGTCTTGACAGTTTTTGCAAATATTTGTAAACAACTGACTCTTCCGTACAAATATTAGCGAATAAATTGACGGAATATGCATACGGCAGGATTGGCAACAGTTACAGGAATCCCTTTGTTTAAAAATATTTGCAAAAAATGTCAATTATAGACCTAATGGCGATTTGTTTGACAAAACAACAGAGAAACATCAACATAGCAACCGCCTACTGCGGTTATCAGTAACCGGTGACGAAAAGATGTTTAGAGTAAGGAAGACTATTTATATTTTTTTCCGCGAAAACCGATGATTGTTTGGAAAAATTACAAGAGGGAAAAAGGTAGTATAATTAGGTGTAGTATTTAAAAAAAAGTTTTGTTGAAATCGGCTATTGCAGGAAAAAGGGTTGAAAGAAATAAATGTAAGGGTTGCTTATTAGATTATAACAATTTTTAACAAAAACCAAACAGGATTATTATAACAAGTTAATTGAGGAATGTGATAATAAACCTAAAATGATCTGGAATTTAGTTAAGAACGAAACTGGCACAAAAGTTGTTCATAGGGACATATTTCTGAGTTTCAATGCAACAGTACAATCTAATCCCAATGAGGTAGCAAATTTATTTTGTCGCTACTTTGCAAATATTGCAGAGGAATCTCTAACTAGTCATTTTGGAATGAATGCCTCTATTCAATGTACACTTAATTACGCAATTAATTAAACGTTCTACTTTCCCCCCGTATCAAAGAAAGATGTGCTGAACACCATAAAGGATTTCAAAAACAAAAAAAGTACAGGTATTGATAACATTTCGGCAAATATTTTGAAAGCGATAGCCAATCCTATCTCTGAACACCTGGCACATTTGGTGAATTTATCAATCACAGCTGGTAAATTTCCCAGAATATTAAAATCTGCTGTTGTCATACCTATCCACAAAAGAAATGACATCCATAATATTGCTGACTATCGTCCTATCTCTATTTTGAGTGTGTTTTCAAAAGTTTATAAGAAAATTGTCTATAATAAAATGATTGCATTCTTAACTAATAAGAACATATTAACAAATTGTCAACATGGGTTCCGCAAAGGTAAATCGACACAAACTGCAGCATGTAGTGTTTTGGAGCATGTTTACAAATGCCTTGACAGTGGTAAGAAAGCGGGTCTTTTCTTCGATTTGACTCGCGTATTCGATTGCTTGAATCTAAATTTTATTGAGAACAAACTGTTTGCCTTGGGATTCAGAGGTGTGATCCTGGAATGGCTTATGAGTTTTTTAAAGGATAGGTCTGCATTAGTTAAGTTGGGGGGAGTCACATCTGAATGTTGTAAAATTGGTACCGGTGTACCTCAGGGGTCTGTGCTGGGACCTCTTATATTTTATTATTCATTAATGATTTACCACAGAGTATACCAAGTGATGTTATTACATGGTTTGCTGATGACACATTTCTGGTGGTCTCAGTACAGACACAAGGGGAGCTAACCTTGTCTATTCAACATGTTGTTCTACGTTTTCGGGAATGGCGCAGGGTTAATGGTTTGATAGTGAATCTAGAAAATACCAACGGCATATTTTTTAGTAATACTAAAGTACATAAAGATTTCAATACACCAAGCCTAAACTGCGGTATAGCATGTGTTGACAACGTGAAATTTCTAGGAATTGCAGTGCACGAAAATTTAAATTGGTCTCACCATATTGATACATTGAGTAAATAATTAAATAAGTCATACTATGCCATTTCTCGCATTATTGATTCTCTGTCCCGGCACTCAGTCGTATCTGTCTATTCAGCATGGTGTATAGTCATTTATGCTACAATGTTATATTCTTTGGTAATGCCCCTGAAAGTCAGAGGGTCTTTATTGCACAGAAACGTATTATACGGAAAACGTTCTCATTAAAGGCTATGGAGTCCTGTAAACCATTTTTTATTTGGCATAAGTTGTTTACATTTCCCTGTATTTATATATTTAACATGTTATTGTACACTAGAAATAATATCAACCTGTTGCCTAAAAATAACTTCAATCATAGTTACTTCACTAGAAATAGTGATCATTTATGTGTACCTAACCATAGAACAACAAAGTTTGAGAATTCCCCATTGTATAAGGGAATTGTACTGTACAACCACTTACCCTGTCTTCTTAAAAATAGTAGTTATGTGTGTTTTAAGAATGGTATAAAAAAATTATTGTTGGAAAAAGCCTACTATAGTGTCAACGAATATAGTAGTTCCTGTTCCTGTTTGTAATCATTGACTTGTTCTATACATTTGTATGTCTAATGGATTAATAAATATATTATTATTATTTGACTAGTTGATAATGTGTACCAAAATTGAAATTTCTAAGTGTGACCGTTTTTAAGGAAAAATAAAAAAACTATTTTTTTCCCGCCATTTTGAGACTCGAATATCTCAACAGAAAGAACCCAAATTGAAAATTTTCATATAAATATACCCCCTGAAATGGCTTGTGGAATACACTGGTAAAATATTTGACCATCATTCTGGAACACCTGTATATTAAATTGGACAAGGCGTTTTAAAACTGTTTGGATTTTTTCAAAATTAATAATTCAGAATTTAATGTAGGTACAATCGTTTGCAATAATAATTGCACTTTTTAAAATGAATGATGCGATTTCTTTTGAAATGCTGACGTATTTGTAATGATATCTACTTTCAACTTAAAATTATATTAAAGAGCGTCAGAAAATTATATTTTTTTTTCTGATCACACTAAGGTTACAAAATCATTCAGAAAATGTAATAGAAATATGCTAAATTACCCCATTCTAGTTTAAAGATTTGAATTGTTTTTGTAAAAGAGTTTATAATTTGTTTACACGCACTAAAAAATCAGGTAATTTCCTCGAAAACATATGTTCCCATAAGCTTCGGTTGTGTTGTCCACAGCAGGTTTGTTTTCACAACCCATGCTGTTATGCTACTATGGTTTTCAGGTCAATCTTTAACCTGTTCTTGTTGTTCTTTTGTTGACTAAGTTCTGTTAGGACGGACCCGCTATCAGAAGTCCTCAGTTCAATGACATTTCGGTTTCTATTGTTGGTACCCTTGACTATATACACTAAGACTAGTCAATCTAATGGGAGACCTTGTTGGCCTGAATGGGAAACCAACTCTCGCGTAATGGGAAACGATCTCAAAAAGAACGTTTACGCTTGGGCTATTTGCTAATAGAGGGCGCAATATTAGGTACTAAAATGACATGAATTTGGATATATAATTTTGAAAGCTCCTCCCATCGAAGATGATTGGTTCATACATATTATGTTATGTACAATCGTTTGCAATAATATTGACACTCTTTAAATTCAATTTTGCTATTTCTTTTGAACTGCTGACGTATTTGTAATGAAATCTGCTTTCAACTTTTAACATTAGTAATTAGTTGTTTCACTTACCAATATAAATTTAATGAGTTTCTACTCAGAACTTCGAGAAGTTCAAAAACTGTTTTGAGAGAGTGTCATTGTTATTTCAAAAGGTTGTATGTACTTAAAATTCATAACTTTAATGACATTCGATAGGATTACTGTTTATTTTATTATTAATAAAACTAGATGAAACATTCCAGGAATATAACTTTTCCGCGCAAGGCGAAAATCGACTATAATGATAGATTTTGAATTCTGATAAGTAATTATAGTAATTTCATCACGATTTTTAATAAAAAGAAATACAGAAGTGCAGTTATCCAGTTCATATTCACTTTCGCGTATCAATGAAAGTCAAAGCTTAAAATATATTAACCGCCAGATAACACTTTTATCATACTCCTCCAGCTTTGGTAAATTCAAGTGAAGAAGTCATTCAACACGTGTCGATAAAAATATACATGGTGGGCCATTAATAAGGGGGCATAGAAGAGGAGTAACATCATTGGGACGAAATATGAAGATATAGCTAAATATATCTTCGTAAAATATTTCTGTGGAAAAAGATACAACGTGTCAAAGTTGAAATATTTTTATTTGTGTTTTCTTCTTTTGTATTAACGCAAGTATCTCTCAACTGATTGAAATTTAATTCAAAAAAATTGGTAGGTATCAATGAGTCGTTTACTTTTTTTAAATGTCCAGAGTAACTTTGGAAAAAAACTCATATTTGAAAAAAAAATTATCTACATATTTACTTTTATGGACAAAAATAACAACAGAGCAGTAAAAACAACTTAGCCCTTGAGCAAACTCTCCCTACTTCTACATGCCTTAATTAATTAAACTAATTATTACAGCTAATTACAGAAAATTTTCAATATGGCAATTTTCTAATGCTCCTAAGAGATTTTCTCACGTCGAAAAATACATTTGGTTGTTTTAGATCAGTTTTCTGGAAAACGGTAGAAATTTCGTTAACAAAAAATAAGATAGAAATTGTCATCATCTGGCAGTATCTGTTTTAATAGGTACCTATTACATAAATTATGATTGCTTTTCTTAAAATATGTTTCCCTACCAAATTTGATGACAATCGGTTGAGCGATCCTAGTTATTAAAAAAAAAACGAAAAAAAATATGTAAACCTGTATCTTTTTCCACAGCAACATTTTAGTAAGGCATATTTAGCTATATCTTCACATTTTGCTCCAAAACTGTCATTCCTACTCTGGCACATCATTAATGGTTCACCTTATATAATACTTAAAATAATAAACTACACATGAAACACATTCTTTTTTGATGAGGCCTGTAAAGTTCGCAAATTATTTTTACTAAAAACATTAGCGCATGTAAATTTATTTAAATTTGCATGCGCAAATGTTAAATTATTTGAATTTTTAAATTAATTTAAATTTAATTTTAATTTAAAAATTACTCTTCAAAAAGACTACAAAATAATATTTATTTCACACCATCACAAAATTATACTTAGATCAAACATTGAAAAAAGATACTTGGTGTTTTAGAATTTTTACTAATGAATTTTTCGCAAAATAATAATGCATCTTATGCAGTAAGAGAAACCCACACGATAATCTGCAGTTCTATATGTCTCTTTATAGAAGTAGGTATGTCGAATTCATTTGAATTATCTTAATATGTTTAAAGGAAGTAAAACAGAAAATGTAAATTTTGGCATATCGCTGAAAACTCTTTTAACAATCTTATTTTTCTGTTTTTTTTTTTTTTAAATTAATTTACAGTTCATATTCTTACTTCTCTAACGCAATAAAATAAACTGCTTATGTTTCAAACTTTATGATCTGTGGTTTGAATATAAATATATTGCCACAATCTTATTATTTAGGCAGGTATATGAAAAAGGGTCACGCGGCCACGCCCTCGAAACGCCTTCACAGTTTTTTTCGGATTAAAATAGTAGCGCTTTATTTCCTTCGTTTGAATAAATGTGTATTGTTACACAGTACGACATCTAACAGGAATTATGATAACTATTTAGGTCTTTATTAAGGATTGACTCTCTTGGTGTAAATACTCAAGGTTGGTACTACAGTTGTACTGCCAATAAAGTTCCTCAGGTAAAAGTAGTCCTCTGGGTCATTAATACTCTCTGCAACAAGTCACACACGTTTCGTTATTAGTAACTCCAAAGGATTTACAGATATCTATCTGCTTTGTAATGCCTTCATAAGATCCAAACTTGAGTACGCATTTCTTATATGGAATCATGGTTATCTTTAGAAAATACTCTTATAATATATTTATAATATATTTTATCAAGTTGAGGGATATTATTCTCCAACTGGTATTCCTCAGGATGCCTTACTTACTTTATCATCTCTATTATTTGTTTTGAATTGAGTGTTTAAATTAAACTACTGAATGTGAATGTAGCCTTTATTAAGTTAGTTTGTAGATTTTATTTTTAATATTGCTGTATTGTGTTTATTATCTATATTTTTTGTTTTGTGTTTCTCATCCTGTAATTGTTACTGTACGGTTGGATGGTATATTGCTAAAATAAAATCCCATGTTTCCAAACTTTTTACTCCAGAAAGACTTCTACGTTACAAACAATCCTCCTTTATTTTTTTCTCTTCTTTACTTATTAATGCTATCTGTGAACGACGTCAAAGCTGTGGGCAAATAGGAAACCACTGACTAATCATTTTATTTATCTAGGCCCCGTATCCAATCTAACCGCAGATTTGTTTCACGATATACGTCCTACAAGTCTGTCTGTTCATTTGTTGCATGAATTAACAATCAACTTCAGCTTTCACCCGAGGGAATAGCTGTTTATTCCTTTTCTTTCAGGCTGCTACGGCTTGGGAGTAATAGAACCGGCATTGTACAAGAGCACATTGGATTTGGACGAAATCCAATGGCCAGAGGGGCACATCGGCAGGCTGTGGTTTTCTTTACGTTATGAACCGTCTACTGAAAAGCTACTTGTGTCCTTGCTGAAAGCCAAGAATCTTCCCTCAAGGACAGTCGGTACAGTCAATAGCTGCGACCCGTTTGTACGGTAAGTCCATTCAATCTTACTAATAGCGAAAGAATATGAGTGCCATTACTGAACTGTCTATTATATATCCTACGAAAAGCAACAAAAAGTAACTCTTATGATAAAAATGTTTAAGACGAATAGTTTTTTACAAATACATTTCAAAAATAAAAATACAACTTTGTACAGGGTGTCTCAAATTCGATAGGATGGGCCTAGTATGGGGATACAAAGAAATTAAATAAAATTAAGGATTAGGAGGTTAAACGGGATGGGTTAGCTCCATTTTCAGTCGAAAGTATTAATTTTAGGATTTCACACAAACGACTAACTATTTGCACAAATAACGTTTAAAGTGCACAAATGTCACAAAATACTTGCCATTACTCAATACGAACGTCAAAATTTTGTACTTACAAAATGTTTTCTTATTCAGAAAAAATTTGATATGTTGCTAATTTACGGTGTCATAAAAAAAAATCAAGAAGAGCTGTAGTTATATCGAGAAAGGTATCCAGAGCGCCTTATTCCTGACTATAGAACTTTTACAAGTTTGGAGGCAACTTTGCGACGAAATGATGATGCATTTTCTGTTCGGAATCAAATAATTGATCGAAGTGCAAAACAAAATGTTAATACAGCTAGACTGTTACAGCATTTCGAACAAAATCCACGAAATTCTGTACGACAGGGTAGTTGGAAATTGAATTTGAATAAATCAACCGTTCAACGAATTTTAAAGATCAATGGGTTTCATGACTACAAAATTCACGACTTGTATTTGTCTGAGCATCATATTGAAAACAGAATTTTATAGCTCAAATTGTAGTAAATGTAGAAACTGTTGATCAGATCCTTTTTCGGCACGTTCATTGAACGGACGAAAGTCGGTTTATCTGTAATAGTTGCCAAATAGGTGCAACCAACACTATTGGTCCATTGAAGATCTCTCCATTGTAAATCCAGTCCAAAACAATTTTGGAGTAGGTAAATGTATGGTGCGGCATCATCGGTAGGCATTTAATTGGACCTTATTTTTATTAACATATATTGAATGGCGTAAGTTACCTAAATTTCCTACTTGAAGAACTTTCTGCACTTCTGGAGAATGTGCAGCTAAAGAGAAAGCTATGGTCTCAGCACGACAGAGTCCACCCCACAAGGCCAGGATTGTGCAGTAATATTTATATAACACTTTCTCAGAAAAATAGATGGAATATGTTGTTTTCAGTTCTTTTACAATATTTCAATAACGGCAGAAGATATCTAGGATCTCTTTGGTTTACCTTAATGGCCATGAAAAGCGCAACTTTTTTCTAATTTGACTCACCCTGAATATTTTACGGTTTCCGAGATATCAATGGTGAGTTATTAAAAAGGGACCATCCTATACAATATGACAAAACATTGTCGACTACGATAAGAAAAAGAAAATAATAAAAGAAAAATATGAAAACGCAAAAAAAAAATACAAAAAGACATCCATTTGTGGACACATGTTAAAGATTTTAACATCATTTTATGTTTTTAATTTTTGAAATTCGACATCTTGATATCTACTTCATTAAAATGAGTATACATAATACACAAGTATTTTCGATACATCCATATCTGAAATCGACGAATTCATCTAATATACTTCAATCTTAGCGGTGGTAGGACGCCTACATACACACATAAATAAGATATTCCACACACGGCCGACCACCGTTCACTTTTCTTGTTTTCCACTTCCACTGTCTTACGTGCACAAATCAATTTTGATGAAAATAAAATATTTGCTTCAAATGTCACCTCGGAGTGAATACTTTATACTTATAGCATTTCCGGAGGTAGAATCCCTCATATGTTTATGAAAATAACATGAAGACAACCTCAAATGGGTACTTAATTATTTTAGATATGTATTATACTGAAATCTGGAAAATGTAATATGCAGTATTTATTTTATTTGATGGAATAAATTTCAAACGTGTATCGCACATGGGAAACTTAAAATTTATGGAAAACTTATTTAATTAAAAATCTCGAGTTTTGGGTGTAAGAAGCGCAGTGGTGGCACGAATTTGCTTTTTTAAATTAAAAAAGTATTTAACAAGCCCATTTACTGCTTTTTACAGATAAGGACTATTTTTCCATTTATTAAAGTTGCAAACTTATCGATGATGTCGTCGTAATATCGTCTTGCACGTATACATTCATTCAATAGTCCTTTCTCATTTCAAATTTCTGCAAAATTTGTAAATCTGGTCTCTATCCCTGAGTTACGTAGATAAATTTTAACTTTTGTTAAGCAATAAAAACTTGATCTTGTTGTTCTAGATAAGACACTCAACTGGAACTTCCATATAAAAAGTCATCCACATGAAAGTGTCTAAATAACTATACTGGTTGTATGTGATGATTATCAGACCTATGATCACACACCGCTCAATAGTTTGGTGGTTTACAGGTCTTCAAATGACAGCCAAAAAAATTCTCTTGCTTACAGAAACAAGCTTGTGGCGCTAACTGGAGCAATCAGCGTCACACAGTCAGTTGTCGTGGAAGTCCTCCTGGATCTACCACCTTTCCATATACTTTTGGAGAGAGAAGTTAGTAGATTGAGACAAGCGGCTATTACTATGCTAAAAGCTAAAATAATAGCACAATAGTCTATTGGAGGACAAAGAAAGTCACAGCGGCCTCTTGATGGTCT
Organism: Monochamus alternatus; assembly: GCA_037114965.1. Lineage (NCBI taxonomy): Eukaryota > Metazoa > Arthropoda > Insecta > Coleoptera > Cerambycidae > Monochamus > Monochamus alternatus. Next base: position 36,609,644 of record CM073433.1, read on the forward strand.
CAGCTATTATGCCTACAAGAATCAACTATAGACTGCCTCTTGAAATCTTCCTCAAGGGAAGGAATCAGAGAGGGGTGAAACCAGGTAGTTGCTGGTACACCGATGGCCCCAAGACTCCCGAAAATGTTGGGCCTGGAGTGTATAGTTGCAACAGCAGGCTGTCAGTAAAAGTGAGTAAGTACACAACTATATTTCACGTAGAAATGACGCCATTGAATTGAATGTATGTACACTGGAAAAGCTGAAACATACACGCAAGTTGATAAAAACCTTTTCCCATGGTCATGCAGCTTTAAAAGCACTTGGTGCAATTTAAGATTCGTATGGAATTGTCAGAAGGCTCTGGGCGGTTGAGAACAAGCAACTTTGGTTTGGATACCTGGTCATTGGTCTAGAACCAACTCTTGGCATACCTTCGGCTACTGCTAAAGCAGTGATCTCGATCTAGGCGAAAGAAAAAGTGTGAGTACTGACGGGATTTGTCAAGATTAGCTCATTAGCTCATTCGAAGGCGTTCATCGACACAGAGGGCTAAAAATTTTATGGAGTTAAATAGGCTACACCTAAAGCCTCTAGTTGGTCTATATACTAGGTACTGCCGCTTAAAGCATAACATACATAAGATGGGCTTGGCTATCCGAGTGCCGATTTTGTTTGGAAAATGAGGAATCAGCAGAATATAATATACTATGTCACTGTCCAGCCGGGGAACGTACGGATTTTCTATCTTTGACAAGATGCATCTCTTGCCGGAAGATATGGACACAATCTCGCCCAATAAGAATATTGCCTTTCCAAAAAATGTTAAACTTGTTGGGTGCAGTATAACATAGATGTGAGCCACAATAGACCATAAGGTCGCAGTGTAGGGCTAGTTCTTGGCCCATTCATTTTAAACATAACCATAATTGTATAAACAGGCGAAGCATCACCTTCTTCGACTGAATTCCGGTCATCTATACGCGTCCCCGTTGTCATAGCGACCGCCGTAAATAAGGTTTCGCGATACTTGTAGGAAATAGGTAGTCGTATTCAGTAAAGACAATGTTTTTTGAGAAGGTGGTCAGCAACCGGTACGTTTTATAATAATTAGTCTCTTTTTCGTACCTACTTATTTTAATAAATTATACGACAAACATAAACTATCTAACGAATAGAAGACATTTTAAATATAGAAATATAAATTACAAAATTCAGATTAGATTAAAGTGATAATTTTAGGGGAGCGTTGCGTCACCTAACGAGCCGCCACTAAATGGAAAACGTTTTAAATGTGAAGCTATAGCAATTTATTTATTATTATGTATATACAATAATGTGTAATTAACCACAACTATAATGATTTAAAGAAACACAACAATTTTTTAATAGAAAACGTGTTATAGTGAACAATTCAAATTTCAAAGATCAACTTCGATATCTGATAGAACGAGATGACAGACTGATTGTCTCTTTAAGTACTTGAACATTATAATACCTGCATGTAAAAAAATATTTATAGTGTGAAGGAAAAATTAAAAATATTTAATTAAATTAAATACAGTTACAGGCATATTTTCAAAATTATCTCTTTCAAAACAGCTTTTAACGGGGTGAGTTAGAACTTATCTGAAAAAAAAATATTTACAGGGCATACAAATACAATTTTGTAAACATAAAATCAGAAAGAACAGTTCAAATTTTTTTTAAAAATATACTTCCGCGCGGCACTGGAAACTTGGCCACTGTAAAACCTGATAAGACTTGTAATCGACGACCGGACCAAAAATTTAAAGAAATTTCCATAGAAAGAAATAAATTACATTTTACAACACCTATTTTAATGCAGCAAATTCAACTGCTTTTGCCACTATTGTTATTAATTATTAATAGACTTAGTTTGTGGTTTTAATTAGTAATATAGTTTGACATATCTGATGATACAAAATTTTGAGCCCGCCTTACTCAATTTCTACAAACTAACAAAAATATTTCTGCTTCCTGCCCGTTTTGAACTTTATTTAAATATCCCCATAAAAATAAGTCTAAATGAGTTAAAGCCAGAAGGTCGTGGCGCCCAAGGTACGTGTCCTCTTCGTCCAATTTCCTGGTATACTCGCGACAAGAATTCAGACGACTTACGTCATACGAACAAATGAATAATTCATTATATTTTCATCAAAATATTTAAGAAACTGCAACTGATAGTAAAAAAATTATATACTACACTAAAAGTTTGTATTATATATTGCGCTAAATTGCAAAAACTAATTGTTTTTAACGCAACCAAATATCAAAAATTACGTCGACAATAAAAACAAATGTGTAACGTCAGCCGTGACGTAAGACGTCTGAATTCTTGACGCGAGTATATTAATGTATGATACGTCACACTGCTGCAATATGTCGTGGACGCCCTGGACCTCCATCTCTTTCACGATTCAGTTGAAAATTTCCCGTGTCACATCTGCGTTTGCACTACACTCGCACTCACTGCACACCATTGTACAAGTAGCTGCATTTGGAACATGTTTACCGGGAAATCGTTCTGCTAAAGCATTTTCACTTCACCATAAATTAAAGCGATATCCATCAACTGCGAGTTGCTATATGTAAGCCATTTTTATTTGAAAATCTAATGTAAATACTTCATCACAAAAAAGTTAATACGATACGTAATAGGATATTTGAAATCGCCTGGCTAGATACTACAGTAGCCCAGCTATGTAAAAGTTGAAACTACTAGAACTTCAATCATTTTTTTCTCTAAAACTTTAAGGATTTTACATTTTTTTACAATATTGACTCCATTTTTTTGACGCATCTATTCCCAAATTTTTTTAGATATGTTCTGGATCACCCTGTATAAATCTGAACGAAATTTTCAGCTAATCTTACGACAATACAAAAAGGACAATGTTAAAAAAAAAATAATAATAAAATTTGATTATTGTTAATTAACATTAGAAATGGTCCAGAAATACGTCAGATAGCTGGGGAAATGTCGCTACTACTCCTAAACCTATATAAACTACCCTTAAATAGCTTTAAATGGATAATCATTAATTATTGTTATAAAATTCGTGTAAAATGAAAAAATGCTTGAAAATGATTTGAACAGACAGTATGTCAATATAAAAAGTGATAAATGACTGTAAAAGTGTCCATTCAATAGCGAAATAGCGCCAACTGTTCTCACTTTGTGAGCGCGTACTGAAAAAATGGCAATTTATCCTTGCGCCCATTTTTCAGGTCGCAATAGTATAAATGAACCTTAAAAGTGATTTAAGCATTTTTTTCATTCTGAACGAATTTTACAACAATAAATAATGATTATCAATTTTAAGCTATTTAAAGGCAGTTTATATAGATTTAGGGGTGCAATTAATATTTCCCCACTTATTTAATGTACTCTAGTATCAGTTTTTGCATTTTTGACAGTAATCTATAATTTTTTTCTAGCAATAGGCGTTCCCTTGAACATTAAAGCATTATCTATTTCGAAGTAATCTCACCATTAGCTTTTGAAAGTCGTTTTTTTAATTTTTAGGGGTGGAATGGACATTTTTACAGTTATTTATTACTTTTTATATTGACATACTGTCTGTTCAAATGATTTTCAAGCATTCTTTTAATTTTACACGAATTTTATAATAATAATTAATGATTATCCATTTTAAGCTATTTAAGGGTAGTTTATATAGATTTAGGGGCAGTAGCAACATTTCCCCAGCTATCTGACGTATTTCTGGGCCATTTCTAATGTTTATTAACAATAATCAATTGATTTTTTTATGATTTATGCGTTGCCCCGGATAAGCCAAAAATCGGCTATTTTTAACATTGTCCTTTTATTTACCAATACCACTTTATCTTACTCGTGTGTCAGGATCCAGGAGAAAGTTTGTTTATACCTATGGAATTGTTTCTTCCATAAATTGAATTCAGATTTTGCTGTAAAAAATTGCCACGTTTCTCAGGGTCGTTTAATATTATTTAGTTTATTTACCCTAAATAAAAAAGAAAGAAAAAAGTGGTGGCAGGCTAGCTCAGATTCGTAAATAGTTCTATATTATGCAGTTATGTAGATTAACCAGCAAGTAGCATACACTTGCAAAACCTAGTGATAAAGAGATAGTTCCTCACAAATTCTGGTATTATTCAAGGGCGCCACGTGATTTTGTATAGGTTTTGCATGCTCATAAGTATTATTAAACTAGGTAATAAAATTCACGAAAATTATTAAACAGTTTATAGGAAAACAACAGCTACAAAATACTAATATTTAAATATTACTCTGGCCTAAATTAAAAAACAGTGGATTTATAAAGAATACGTATTTGTACAAAAAAAAAAACCAAGTACCCCTTCATAGATCTATAACGGGTTAACAATATGATAGCGATTATCCTAAAATATTATTTTAACTAAATGCATATAAATAACAGTGGCTTGATTATATAAAATATAAATAGAAAATACCGGAAAATAAAAAAGAATCAAAATAGAATTTGAAAGTAAATCAATGGCTGGATTGTTCTATTGCGGTTGCATCGAGTGGTAATATGTATATGTATAATAGTGTATCATCTGAACTGCCCAGTACACATATAACTTAGCTGCAATCCCAATGGGTTGTTGTGGCACCAGTAAAGTCGCACCCAATTTTCCGGTACGCAGCGTTGGGAGGAACGGGGCCGACCACGAGGTTTTTCCAGTATGTAAGCAATTTCCTGGAAATGGTGGTAACCCAAGATTCCACAGGGACCTCCGGTGGATAGTATCCGGTTTACAGTTAATAGGGGCGTACGGGAGATGAAGAATGCTCCAAGAGAAACCCAGATCCAAGCAAAAAAAACCCTACAAATGGAATAACTGGCTTGTGTCCTCGTGAGAATTATATAATCCACTAAAGCTGGACTTTTCCAAAATAATCAGAAATACAAATGGAAAAGTACCCACAAGATGGGAAACGCCAAAAATCCTCCACAGGAGTATTAATAATTATCACAGTGTTCTCATACCAAGAAGATTATTTCCCACGAGACAGACATGAGTTTAGCACTCTCCATTCAATTTTTAAAATTTTCATTTAATTAGTACGCCTATATAAGCTGTCTTTGTTTTATGGAATAAGAGAATCCTATTTAGCCGCACTGCCGGCTAGAAATAACTAGAAGACTTGCGATAAAACAGCTGTATTCGATTTGTAATTATAAAGAATAGAAACATAGATAAGCGCTCACTAAAAAAAATCATCTTTTTCAAGATACGAATATATTTCCCGTATGAATTGTTTTAAAATTATTATTAGACAAGATAGAATATTAGAAAAGTATATACTTCGTTACAAAGCAATCACTGTCTTATTATTTTTTTTAATTTATTCTTTTAGTTTATAATAATTAAAACCGTTAAAAAAAATTTACATATGTGGCATTTTTAAACTGACTTTTTATGTATTTTCAGATTACATTTAATGCCCGACGAGCGACGCTACTTGCAATCCAAACAAAAGAAGAAAACTTGTAATCCTTATTTCGATGAAACGTTAGTATTTCAGGTAAGTAAATAAAGGAAATGGTAGCTGAGCTTTTAGCCTGCTTCTTACAAAGAATATTCTTTATATTTATATACAATCGAGTTCTCTGAACAGAAGTAGAGCCCTACGATAGTACCACATAACATACACTTACGGAAATCTGCCTTCGCACAGCGATAGAAAATTTTTTCGAGTTACAAAATAAACATGAACATTGTATTGTGGACAACTGGCTGATATATATTTTATAATAGTTACATATTTATACATTTTATGAGAATTTTATTTTCCAGCGCTGACAAAATTGAACCTAAAATTTCAAACTCAAGGGATGAATGTAAGCAGATTAATGAACAAAAAAAATTAAATTTTGCAGTACGCATGCGTCATTTGAACATTTTACAATTAGTAATTTAAAATAAGCCTTTTAAGAATTCGTAAAATATGTAATGTTAAATTTAAACAATTTGGTTTAAAATAAATTTTATATCTCAATATAGAACATTGTCATATTCCATGAACATGAGAACATATCTGCTCAAAAATAGAAACACGTATCTCAATAAAATATTCAGAATAATAATTATAATACCATAGCATAGTAACTTAGACAACTTTTGTCAAGCGACCACTATTTGCACCGATTTCAGTAAGACATTTAATAAAGATAGACTACGACATTCTCTTACTTAGATTGGCTGATGTCGGTGTGAATAGAACACTTCTGTGATGGATTGAATCCTATATAAAAATATAGATATCAGTTTGTGGTAGTAAATAATTGCAGGCCTACATTATTTAGTACATCCTTAGGGTCCCGCAGGGATCCCATCTGGGGCCATTACTATTTATTATTTACATAGATAATATAAAAAAGTGTTTTAGACACTGCAAATTTCTGATGTATGCTGATGATCTCAAGGTTTACTCAAGAATCGAATCTATACACGATTGCCTGCTTTTACAATCCAACATAAACAATCTTTACAGCTACTGTGAGGAGCAGTCCTAGTTTTTGAATTTTTCTAAATGTTACACTATTCCGTTTAGTCGTAATATTAACCATCTTGTGTATGATTATAATGTTTCTGATTCAAATTTGAACGTCAATACGATAAAAGATTTAGGTGTTCTGTTTGATTCCAAGTTAGTTATTCAATTATTTCCAGTGCATCAAAAATACTACGCTTCATACTTCAATACACAGATTTTCATTATATTATTATTTTTTTATTTAGTAATGTATTAAATTTTGCTTCATCAGTTTGGAATCCCCAGTGAAATGTTTATATTAACCGGTTGGAGAGTTTACAGAATAAATTTATCAAATTTTTATCATTTAAAACTAATTTTAACATTTTAAATATTAGTAATTATGACGCTAGAATACATTTTAAGAAACGTCGAGTAGTAAATGACATTAGTTAGACTGCACATTCAAATTGTCTTCCGCTTTTACTTGATTGTTGAACTTATTTTATATGTTATGCTGTTTGTTATTGTAACTTGTCAAATTTGAATAAACAGTTTTTCCTATTGCAATTGCGAATTGACGACTGTAAAACAAAGTGTATGTCAGAATTGGTATCGCAGGTGTAAGGGCTTATTGCAAAGTAATTTGTGCATACACCCTCTTTATCACTTTGGTATTAGCTTTATTATTTATTGCTAAATTGTTGTAACTGGGCTAATTAACAAATTAAAAACTCCACCCCCGAAATCACTAGAGAACCTGAATTTTTTCCAGGATTTCTGGCTTATTAAGGCAAACCATCGGCACAAGATTTTTGCAAATATAATTGTTTATTGTTCAATTGATCCCAGAATTATTGCAAAAAAAATCCGATTTTCTAACGATTCCGGGAGAAGAGTTATTAATTTGTGAATTAGCGAGGTTGCAACAATCGAACAATAAACAATTATATTTGCAAAAATCTTGTGCCGATGGTTTGCCTTAATAAGCCAGAAATCCTGGAAAAAATTCCGGTTCTCTAGTGATTTCGGGGGTGGAGTTTCAAATTTGTTAATTAAAGACCAGTTACAACAATTTAGCAATAAATAATAAAGCTAACACTAAAGTGATAAAGAGGGACCTCGAAAACCTCCGAGAGTACATTTTTTAGACATTTTCGTTGAATCGTGTGTGACATTTGCCATATCTTCAACAAAAATGGGTCATTTGTTAAATAAATAATTAAAAATTTGCGAGCGTACAAAGATTAGATGTACCTTTTGTTATAAAAAATTCCCTGAACATTTTGCAGAAAACCGCATCTCAATCGGACTTCTCCGCAAAAAGTTGTCTATTTTCACATTTTTCATGCTAATTTGACGCGACTACACTGAGTCCGTTGCTTTTTAATATAATTCTCGATGATGTTTTAAAAGAAATTGCAAGTATGGTATAGGAATATGCAACAAGTGGAAATTTCAGAGATGGCATTTGCTAACGACTTGATCATTTATGCAAAAAAAGATCTACAAACAAATCTAAACATGTGGAACGAAGCGCTAAAAAAGATGAACTTGACAATAAATCAGCAAGACAAAAGTAATGTCAATAAGTAGAAATGATCTTAAAATGAAAATTGAGATAGAGAGAAATAACATAGAACAAATAGACATATTTAATTATCTAAGAGCGAACGTGCACAAAGACGGAAACGAAGACATGGTAATAAACAGTAGAAAAAAATGGGACAAAGTTATATTATACATTAAATGGTACATTTATAAGGAGAACGGAAATAACGAAGAAAACAAAGATGTGTTTAATACTATGTACAAACCAATCTTACCATATCGATGTGAAAGTTGGACTTTAAATAATAGCGTGAAGAGTAAAATCCAAGCCATGGAAATGAAATATCTTAGAGCAGTAAAAGGAGTTACAAAGATGGACAAGATAAGAAATGAACTAATTTGGCAAGAGTTAAACGTACAATCTATTTTAGAAATTATTGAGAAATAACAATTAAGACTTAAAAAGGTTTGGGCAAGTAGTATGCATGGAGGAAGAAAGACAAACAAAAAAGTTGTGGTTAGCAAAAACAACGCATAAGAAAAGCAGAGGGGAAAATCCCGAAAAACATGGAATAATGTGATAGCGGAAAACCTAAAGAAAAGAGGAATAACATGGCACGAAGGAACAAAAATGGCAAAAAATAAAAAAGAATGAGCAAGATTTATCCATAAAAAACTGTAAATAGTATATAGTATACAGGATGTTTTTAAATAAAGCAGCAAAAATGACAAATATCGAAAATAAAATTTTAACTTTGACATTGTATCTTTTTTATTATACGACTTGGGATATAAGTTTGTTAGGTTAAATCGATTTATTTTCACCTAAGGAATCTGTGGTCTCATTTTTGCTACTTCATTTAAAAACACCCTGTAGATTGTTAACACCCAGGGTTATACAAGATTATTGGTTGGCTTAATAATTAAGGCAGCCAGATAGAGAAATAGAGAGATCGTGAAGACCCCCCAATACACCCATCACTATCTACTGACATAACTTTGTTCCTCTTATTCAAAAGCAATGAAAAGACCTGAACTTTCAGAACCTGTATATTAAGAATATAAATCATCTCGAATGGAAATGCACCTTTCACTGACGGTGTTAAAATATTAGAATAAATCGACTAGCGAAGAATACATCTTACATCATTCAATAATATTACTCTCCGTCGATTTGGTTCAAACGAGAAAATATTTCGTTCGTTGGAAATAAACGTGCTTTCAAAGGGAATTTAAAAATACGTTGAGAATTAAAGTAGGTAATATTCTTTGTACTACACAAAGGAAATGACACGCAGACCAGAAATTTTATTTTATCCAGTTTATATTTTTACTTTGTAAGATGTTGGAAGGTTTTGTATAAGTACCTTGTATCATTTAAGATGTAAATAATTTCGATTTTACATTTCGAGGCAAAGTTTCGCAAGAAAAATAATATTTATGAAAAGTTATAAAACATTTTCAAGTTTTATAAGTCTGCACCGATGGTGAAATAGCTCAAATGTGGCAAATAACATTGAGGAATAAAAATATGTCAGATAAATTCACTGACAATGATATTTTCCGGAAAATATGTATGACATAAATAAAAACAAATAGTATTATATTACTCCCATTAGCGTTGCAGGGCAAGCGTATCGAACTGAAATCTGTTGCTTGATATATTTCTTTATCCGACGCTTTTCATTTTGCTTCCAATAACATGTAAATTCTCCGTTACCTCGAGCAAGGTTGCATAACAAATTTTATACCAGCAAATCCCAATCTTAATCATAAATAGGTAGTTCTACACAACTAAATAGAAGTAGGGTATTTATTTAGTAAGTATTTAGTAGTTTCTACACAACTAAACGTAACTAGAGAATTTTTAGTTTTTATATTAATATCAGAAAGAATTTAAGAATAGACTAGAGTATTGATAACACGGGCAAATACTATCAAAGTTTCAATTTATTTTCATCTTTGATAAAAAAAAATGTTGAGTGACTCATGTTACAAATCTGCTACAAATCTATAGCAGTCGTCACAAAGATAAATACATGTAGCTTCTATATTTTTCTATAAAATTGTGCCTCTGATAGCATACCTGATTACACAGCTCCTGCTGCAGCAAATACGCATGCACCAGATTGAAATGTTCGATTTCTATCATTGGCGCGCGCGAGAGAACATTTTAGGTATACAGGGGAGTCAGTCATAATGTCATTAATTTTGACCACGTATTCGGGAGGCCTAATAAAGGCATAAAATCGAAAAAGAAATTTTTTAATCGACCTTTAAAAAAATAAACAAATCGGTAACACGACGCTCCTACGAACTTTCTGATGACGCACCCATACGACAATTGAATGCCGGATTAAACATCGTTGCCACATCATGTTTACATACATAATATCGTCTAACACTTCAACGTGTTATACAAATTTACCCCCATTTAGCACTTTCTGCATTTCCCGCATTTCTTTCCTCCGAAATTTGTAGATCACGCTACACATTTGGAGGGGGGATTGAGAAAATACAAGCAGTAAGCAGCAGTTTGTTTATTTCGGTCTCGCGTATTCGTAAATTAATAATGCATAATTTTACAAATTTTCTGAATATACGGAAATAGTAGTATTATACGAAGAATGTTTACGAAATGCGAATGCCGCTGTTACAAAATATTGGAGATGTCTACCTACCAGATGCGCAAACTTTGTGTACCTAAGTGCCTTCGCGATACGGGTTCTGTGAAACTGCGTCGGGTGAGACTGTTTTAAATTTAGTTGAGAGCAGCCTATTATTTCTACAATAACCATTTCAAGGCGATTGGAAATATCCCAAAGCAAGGTCTGCAAAATATTATGAGAAAACTCACTTAACCCGCATAATTTTCAGAAAGTTCAAGCTTTAGATACTTGCTAATTTCCCCAGTCGGTTTAGCTTTCAGAGCCGATTTGTTGTCAATGTATAGGCAGGAGTGTACGGGTATCGTTTGATTGGACCGTATTTTCTTTCGGAAAACCTGAGTGGACCGCGTTACTTGCAATTTTTAATAGAATTATTTGATTATTATTATTTGGTTTCATTGGACATTAACATTTTAAATTATTATTGGCTGAAGTTAAACTGAGCAAGAAAAAATGATATTCTAAAATAGTAAGTACATCCATTTATTTGTGATGTCTAAAACCTAGGTAAGTAGGTACTAGAAAAATATTTCAACTTGGCAACATTTCAGCAGGTCGACATCGAGTTGAACTGTGAGCTGTAAACGACCAATGCTGTGAGCGGTGACATTCTGAAAAGGGGGTTTAAATAATGATTTGAAAATTTTCTTTTTCGGCGTAAATATGTATTTAGAATTTGTTTTAATCACGTATTCGCATTATACTCATTATTCCCTATCTCCTCTTAAAATTAATGACATTATGACTGACACCCTGTATACTTACAAGTGGTCGATTAACTTTTAGAGGGCAAAATAACGTGAAATTGATCCAAAGCGGGACTTCAGACTTTAGAATGGCTCTATCAAAAACTCCTTAATGAACTAATGAAAATCTTTTTTGGTTTACAAATACTTACTAACATACCAATTACTGACAAAGTACACCCTGTACGTACGTATAGTAAAAATATGCAAATATGTCCTAAATACACAACCAAAACTGAAATAATGAGGACTCAAGTTTGGCGACACGTAGTATTAGAACTTCATTGGTTTTTATCCAATATGATATGACATTATTATGGAGCACAACTTGAGTAAGAGGACATAAATCCATATTTCATAATTCTCTTTTTCTGTTCAGGTTTCCGCAAAGGATATGTCTGACCACACGCTTAAGCTGACAGTTATCGACGGAGGCCGCGTCAAGAAGAAGAGTGAAATTGGTCATGTCACATATCCTCTTAAGGATTTGGAAATTGGGGATGGAACAGAGCAACAACTTTTCAAGATGGATCTTGAAAAGGTAATAATATCGAGTATTTATATTTTATGAGAAATGTCATCGGATTATATATATAACGCTATAGGGTAAGATATTTGTTGTGTCATATAGGGCAACATCTACTTTATTAATAAAAAATAAACAAGAATATATGTATTTTTTATTTTCAGACTACTTTTATAAGTGCCTTGCATATGTTCAGAAATTGAAATAATTGGATTTTCTGGGATCTCATTTTTTACTATACATATGATTAAAATAAACAGATCAGATATACAAGACACATTTCTAAAGTTGGGACGATAAGTTATAAAAAAACAAATGAAAATTATATAAATAGTTACGTTATTTTTCTGCATATGTTCTTCTAAACTTTTATGAATAAAAGGTCAGCAGGGCCTGATGATATACCATTATTTCTAATAAAACGTATATTGCCAGTAATAATAGAACCTATGGCGTATTTAGTGAATTTATCTTTTCAACATGGAAATTTTACTGAAGTGCTGAAAATGGGCAAGGTCGCTCCTATCTTAAAAAAGGTGATCCGCTGCTTCTTGAAAATTACAGGCCGATAACTATCCCATGTGGTTTTTCAAAAATCTTTGAATATGCATACTTGGATAGATTAACTTCATTCATTCATAAATTTAACATTTTATCATCCAACCAGCATGGTTTTCGCTCGGGCCGGTCTACAATAACGGCAATACACTCATTTTATAATGAAGTCATAAGGTGCATTGATGCCGGTGAGTGCCCTGTTGGGGTCTTTTGTGACCTCAGCAGGGCATTCGATTGTAAAAATCATGACAATCTGCTGGATAAACTTTACAACTATGGCATACGTGGTTCTGCGTTGAGTTGGTTATCCACTTACCTAAAGCATCGAAAGCAGTATGTTTCCTTTACACATGTAAGTTCAAAAATTTTGACATACCACAGGGCTCAGTACTGGGACCTGTGCTTTTTATTATTTATGTTAATTCTTTGAAGGGTGCTATTGGCAACAGTTTTTTTTCAATGTATGCTGACGATTTAACATTGGTCTTTTTAGATAAATCCACAGAAAACTTGACCATTGCTCTACATAAAGTTATAAATGATGTTTGTAATTGGTTTGGTCACAATGATTTATACTTTAATATATTAAAAACAAAGATGATAAGATTCCATAACTGGCAGAAAGAATGTGACACTATCACTGCAAATGTTAATAATGTCGCGATTGATGGTGTTGGTGCAGATGGTGTCAAGTTCTTGGGTATGTTTTTTGACGAAAGCCTAACCTGGAAAGTACATTGTAATTCTGTTGCTTCTACAATGAGCTCTGTAGCTTATTTATTTAAATGCATGAAGGAGATATTAACAAAGCAGCAATTACTGAACATGTATTATGCACAGGTCGAGTCAAGATTACGCTATGGAATATGTTTCTGGGGCGACTCCACCATGTCTGAATCAGTCTTCATTACACAAAAACGTATTTTAAGAATAATATCGGGTGCAAAAAGTCATGAAACTTGCAGACATATTTTTGTAGAACTTAAAGTTCTTACGTTGACTTCTTTATTTATATTTGAAATGAGTCTCTATGTATTCAGGAATAAAAAATCATTTATTGTGAATAGTGACATTCATTCAAAAGATACCAGACAGAAGAATAATATCCGAATATTTCAGAAAATATTGTGTAACAGCTAAGTCCCCAGATAGTCTAGGTATAAAAATATATAATCACTTACCCGAGGGACTTCGAATGAATGTGAAACATATAACTAATTTCCAACGAAAATTAAGACGCTTTTTGGTGGAGAGATGCTTCTATTCATTGTCAGAGTTTTTTAGTTGTTAGTTGTAATTATTTAATTCAGTTTTTATGACAATTGTTATACAATGTAAATTGTCCAAAACAAAATAAAGAAATTGAAATTGATATCATGGAAAGAGGTTTTCTAAACTTCCCGATTAACTCCACTGCCTGAGACTGTAACTAATTTTGTACAAAACTTTAAATTTTCTCAAATGCAGAGATGTAAGAACAGGTAGCCATAAATCTCCCAGTTGAATTGTTGATTGTACGAGCAACTATATGAAAACCCGAGTAAGGTGAAGTTGAATAATAATTGCTGATCTCAGCATATCCTACCATTGATTTTGATTAGCATAACGCGCTCTAAAGTACCGACACTGATTAGGTCCATAATCTCTTACATACACCTTAAAACAGATTCGTCAACCATTCGAGAAAACTGGCTGCAAAGATATTAGTAATTAGAACGACTGGTGTCTACTGTCTATGTAGAAGGGTATCATAATTATTTATGTATTTAGACACAATTATTTTTTTATATTTTCTCATTTCTAATTTGTTTTCTTCTATAACCGATTGACCCTTCACAAATATGTCTGAATTAATTAAGTTTCATAATATATATAAAGCTGTTTACAGGCCCTTTAGGCCCAGAGCAGCGTTATTTTCCTATACTCCGTTCTATTTCCCACCTTTTTTCCAATCCGTTACATTTGTCTCCCTTAGATTTATTGTCACTGCCTCTCTCCATCTCTACCTCGGTCTCCCTCTTTTCTTCTTGTAGTTAAGTTTACTCCCTACAATTTTTTTAACTGTCTTTTCATCTTCCATCTTCCGTTCTAGATGCTCTAGCCACTGCACTCTTCTGGATTTTACGACTTATATGCCTATATTTTTGATGCCTGGTACATTGCATATATTTCCTCATTATTTCTTCTTACATAGCTTTCCTCCTTCTTCTCTCCCCTAGAATTCTTCTTAAGATCTTCCTTTCGCTCCTTAACAGGTTTTCTCTTGACTTCTTATTGATGATCTAGTTTTCACTGCCATACAGCGCTGTCGGCTTCAAAACTGTTTTATACATTCTAAATTTTATTTCTCTGGACAAATTTTGATTTTGTTACATGGTTGACTGCTGCCGAACTTCTGTTTGTTTTTATAATTCTCCTATTAATTTCTTGCTCTTCGTCACACTAAGCTGTTATCAGTGCCCCCAAATACTCACACACATATTCGTGATCTTCTTTAAACTTCATCTCTCCGTGCTGCGTTCAATTTGAAATTGGTATCCTTTTTTATTCTCCTATTCTCAAAAGCTTACTTTTCTCTTGATTTATCTGCAATCCCACTTTATGTGCCTCGTCCTAAAATTTTCTCGTTACTTTTTCTAATTCCCTACTGTCTCTTGCAATTATGGCCACATCCTCTTACTATTTGGTTAGTCCTGTGTCAATAGTAAAACCTTCCGAACATTCATCTTTTATTCGTACTCTGCTTTTGGTATTTTCTAAGGTCATTTTCGATTTCCATATTAGCAGTAATCAAATAATTATATTATATTTTGACTGGAAAAATGCTAAAGTTGTAGGTATTTATTTCTAAATATTTCAATTATGTTTTCAAAAACGAAACAAGTAAATCTCACGTAAGGTTTATACGAATTCTTTATTTTAAATATCCCCACTTGGTAAAAATGTTTCTCAATTTTAGGGTAGCACTTTCTTATTATCGTTGTAGGACACTCGTTGCAACATAAAGGTTTCTAGCTCGAATTAGTATCATAATTTGCTTAAATTATTACCCAGTTTTAAAAAAATGAGTATCGGATGTACTTTAAAATAAAAATAAATAGTATGTACATTCAGAATTAATAAAAATGTAAAATTTGCATCCTACTTTTTTAAGAAGCTGTTCAGTTTAAAAAACATCATTAAAAATATAAGAAAAATATATAAACTGTTATATATGATACTGATCTATCTCCAACTATTCCTCATAAAACCTAGCCCGAGAACAAGAGCAGGTCAAAGATTCCTAGATAAGGTTACGGAACAATCCGAAAAACCATAGCAGATTAAACAACTATTTCTATTATTTATAATGAAAATTTAAACAAAGTAATACAATTTACAGATAGGATCACTGCTATAAGTCGTTTCATCAAATGAATATAAACTGAATACAACTAAATTGAATCGAAGGTCTCATACTTGGGCAGTAAAATTAAATTCAGTCATATAGGGTTTTTTCATAATAATTATCAAATATGTATTTTGCATTTATCAGGCAACCAGTTATACACTGTTTCGGTATGTTAGGTTGCCATATCAAATTACGTGATGTTATACAATGACATAGATATCCAGTTTTTATGAAATGTACATAGTAAAGACTTAAAAAACATGTGTATGAATTGTCGTAGTAGAGTTTTTAGTAAGAAAATATTGATATTTTGCTTTATTACGTGAATATTTAAATTATGTCAGTTTAGTTTATAAATAATAATTTAAATCTTTTTGAATACACAAATTAAGTAACACATTTCACGCAGTTTATTTAACAGACGACATTTACTTATGCAACTACCTATCCAAAAATATAAATAAAAGAATTTGATGAAACAAGGATAATATTATGTCCGTTTTAAATTAGCTACGAAACTAACTATGTTATTAAATAACTCATCCTCACTTTTATCAGATATCATTTTACTTTTCTATAAACGTATATCGATTTTATTAAACGATTTGCTTTACCACACACATAAGTATTTTACATTCCCTTTACATTCATTATTATTGTCGTATTAATAAATCTACGGTAAGTAGGTTACATACTAAAATGATATTTATTTGCCTGTCAGTATGATTACAGCTGTTTTAGAAGTCATAACATTTTTATTATTATCATGTGAAATACCACCATACAAGATGTGGCGTTTAAAAAAATAATAATAAAAATTCTAATACCCTAAAATTCTGATAGTGAAGTGTAACCAGACAATTATTTTAGTTATTTTAAATTTGGGAAAAGATTTATCATTACTAGAGAAAGCAAAAGCAAGCAGCTCTGTACCTACAGATGTAACGCAATCGGTTGTAAACCATTCAGACCGCTATGACGCGAGAGCGCCACTTTTGTGGAGTTGTCAATAATGATTTTCTTAAATCGAAAGAAAATTGACCCATCATCGTTGACAACGCCATAAAAATGGCGCTTTCACGTAACGGTGTGAAAGCGCTTGTGTTTTCATTTTGTGTCAACAATTGTAATTTATGATGAAACTTGATGCTGTTATGTAAAAAAACAATGATTTCTGAACAACCTGCGTCGACAATGGATAATCAAGACATCAATAATGTGTAATTTTTTCCTTAACTAGATGATAAGGAACCTACTTGACAATCAACTACTTATTCTTCTGTTTTCTTTTTTTTGTCAGCAAAAGTTCCATATTGTCAATTAAAAGTAGCAAAACCACAAATTTTATAATATTATTTTCAATCGTTTGAAATTATAATAATATAAGTTTTAATTCTGATAATACGGTCTTCATAAAGATTCAAAGTGATGGATTACTTGCAAAATCATACATGTGTTATTCCGTACAGGACTGTACTTGTGACCTTTTTTTCATAAATTATTTTTTTAAAAAGCAATGTGAATATTGATTTTTTATATTCTTTAAAAACTAGTTATACATTTTTCTCCAATATTAACGCCACATTCTGTATATATTTTGTAATTGTAAAATGTTTAAACTTATTGAAAACCTATACCACTGAAAAGATGAATAGTATTTGAGAGTAGCACATCGTCCACTCCGTTACCCTTTTTTTTTGTTGTAATAATAATTTGAAATTAAAATTTGCGTTTCAATTGCAAAACATGTCCAAACTAGCATTGTAGGTAAAAAACTTCAACACTCTCTCACCACTTTTTCATCTTAGTATGTTGATTGGTTTGTCTTGCAGCTAATATTGCTACATTTCATATATTTCTATATCTACTACAACAAATTCAATTTTATTGACAAATACAGTGCTTTCGAAGAGTAACGAATAAATTAATTATTTTTGAAATTGAGAAGTTTTCGAAAAAATCCTCTGGCACGTCGATTTTGGTTTTAAAAAAGGCACTTTTTGACATATGACCCACATTTGTGACGTCATCGTTGTTTGAGATATGACGTCATCAACAATTTTTTTAAATGACAACCCCCAATTTTGACCATGCCATTTGAAAGAGCGTGTCATTCTCCATACACATCATGAAAAAAAATATTTTCATAATACTGAAAATGATAATGATTATGTAAAAAGTCAACTAAATTAAATGTTGTGTACCGTTAGATGCCTGACAGTAGCCAATACGATTAATAAATTCTTTTTGGACATTATCAATAACTCCAGGAGGTATACGATGTATCTCGTGACGAATTCTAGCTTTTAAATCTTCTAAATTAACCAGTCTAGTAACGTATACTTTGCTTTTTCAGTATCCTCAGGGGTCAAATCAGGCCATCTGGCTGGCCACTCAATCGGCCCCCTTCTCCGGTGATATATTTCGGTGAAAATTCAATTTTAAAATCTTCAAACATTATTTTCTTGAAATTTTTGTTATGTAACACCGTAATTTTTTTCACGATGTGTATCTAAAATGACACGCTCATTCAAATGGCATGGTCAAAATTTCCATTTAAAAAAATTGTCGATAACGTCATATCTCGAACAACGATGACGTCACAAATATGGGTCGTATGTCAAAAAGTGCCTTTTTTAAAAACAAATTCGACGTACCAGGGGATTTTTTCGAAAACTTCTCAATATCAAAAATAATGAATTTATTCGTTACTTTTCGAAAGCACTGTATAGTGACAAAACTTCAAATCTAGGACGCGCCTTTAAAATGTATTAATAAAAATGTTGTCTAAAATATCCAATAACCCTTGACTGATCGGTTTGGTGCAAGGGCTTATTTAATTAATCTTTATTTCTTTCAGAAGTGTGGCAAAAACCCAATAAAACTAAAGAAAAACTAAAATTATGCCACAAATAAATAGCTTCAGATAATATATTATATGTCAATATGATATTCTATATATTACGTGAATGTGATCCTTACTCTATATGGTGATAGCTATTTTTTACTGTTCGTTGAAAATGAAATTAATTTATAAACATCAATTTATTAAATTTAATGCAGAAATAATGATAATAGCTTTATTTGTGACGTTAAGGTTAATATTTTGCAATAATGGCGACCTAAGTCTTGCCTGTCAATATGGCGCATTTCGTAAATCTTACTTTGAAGTCGTTTGCTCTGAGAAACGTCGCTTGAAAATAATTGATACTTTAGCATCCGTAACGAGAACTGCTAATACGTATCTTTCAAGTAATGTTTACTACAAAGTGTCGAACGAGGCTGTAGCGTTATCGTTAAAGAAGCAGTATAGTTGTGATTACCACACATTGTCTGTTAAAGTTCCCACTGCCTCTTTGTAGTAACATTTAACGCGGTACGTCTGACGTTTACACTGAACACACTCATTGAATTTTATCTTCTAGTCATCTTCCAGTAGTAGTTGAATATTTAATCTCTTATTTTATATTATTACTGCATTTCTTTATTTCACTCTTTGCTTGTTACCTCTGTTACATGATTTGTCCTTTGGTTTATTTGTGAGTCAAAGTTTATAGTTTAGTATAGATATAGTTTCATATGGGTTTGGTCCATAGTCAGTACTAAGTCAATAGTTAGTTATAAAAATATGATAAACTTCATAAAGACAAAAGTACACTTCACACGTGACATGATCGATTAGGTAGATATATTACACAATGACGAATAGCATGAAGGTTTTCAATCTTTGAAAACTGCATGGTAAAATTTACTTCATGGTGAATTTAAGAGGTTGGCACGTTGTAGTTGCTGGGCATGATACTAAATAGTTCTACAAGTAGTGATAAACTTAGTTGGACTAGTAAATATTACTTACCAGTTCCACGACTTTAAACAAACAATTAAGGTTCCTGAACATCCCGGCAACTATCAAAACTACTTGAAAACGATTTTAATTTAATGTCATATTTTAGTAACGCGAGTTAGTTGCGGCTACGATTATTTGCTATTCTTAAGTTCCGAGAACTTGGTCACCCTACGTAAATGTGATGTCTTCAGAACCAGGAGAGCTACGTAGAAGACATATAACTGTATAGTAACCAGAAATAGTTGAAAATACGTAGCAATGACTGTAACTTTGTTTTATGAAGAAAGGCAATTTTGTGGTGCTTACGTAATAGTTCCAGTCTCAGTTAGTGTTAGTTAGTTAGTTAGTTTTACGTGAGTGGGCCAAAAACTAGCCCTCCACTGCGGTCTATTGTGGCTCACATACTTATTATATTTCACCCAACAGGTTTATCCTCTTTATGAAGCCAATAACCTTGTTGGGTGAGATTCTATCCAGATCTTCTGGCAAGAGATGCACTTTGCCAAATATAGAAAATATGGTCCGTTCTCCAGCCGGACAGTGACATAAAATATGTTCTGCCGATTCGTCACTTTCTAAACACAATCAGCACTCGGCCTCCTCAGCCAGCCCCAACTTGTGCATGTGACTCCTTAACCGGCAGTGCCCAGTATATAGGCCAACCAGAGTTTTTAGGTCAAGCCTATTTAACTCAAGCAAGTTTTTAACTCTCTTTGTCGAAGTGCCCCCTATAAACGCCTTCGAATGAGTACTCCCTTATCTTTTCCTCCGCCCAGGTCGCGTTGACTGCTTTGGCAGTAGCCGAAGCTAAGCCAAGAGCCGGTTCCGGACCTATAAAGCTAGAAGAGGCACCCCGCCTTGCTAACGAGTCCGCTGCCTCGTTTCCCTGGATACCCGCATGACCAGGTATCCAAACCAGGGTTACTCTGTTGCTTGTACCTAACCGCTCCAGAGCCTTTTGACAGTTCCATACCGTTCTTGAGTTACAACGGTAGGATCCAAGTGCTTTTATCAGAGAAGATTTTTATCGACCTGCGTTTGAGTCTAAGCTTTTCCAGCTTCCACACACACAGTTCGATGGCATGAATTTCAGCCTGAAATATAGTCGTATATTTACCCAGGTTTACGGATAGCCTGGTGTTTGGATTGCAACTATACACTCCAACTCCAACCCCCTCTGGGGTCTTAGAGCCATGAGTGTACCAGCAACTAGCCGCCTTCAGGAGGTCAGTTTCACCTCACTCCCACTCCTCCCTCCGAGGAAAGAGGATCTCGAGAGGCAGTTTATAGTTGATTTTTGTACGCATAACATCCGAGACCATCGATATAGTGATGTGTCCTTCTATCTCCAGCACTCCATTACGCTCTATTATGTTAGCCTTCGGCATGCAAATAGCCGCTTGCTTTAGCTCAGTTAGTGTTACTTTGGTGTTAGTTGGGGTGTCATTTCGTTTGAAGCACAACTATCAGCAGTACAACTACTTTTTTAAGTTTTTAGCTGTTCTTATGTTCTATTTTTGTAACTGATCAGTTTGTCCGTATTTATTGAGAAATAGAAGTAAACGAACCTACTGAAATGACTCATTAGTACAGAAACAATGAATTAATAGACATGGTCCTAGCGTATGAAGCAGCAAATAAATACTTTATAGGATGGTACCTTTCAAGATGTGACAATTCTTACATTTTCCGGATTAAAAAACAACTTACAGTTCTTCTTTGTCAGATATATGAAGTATGAGGCAGCGCAGAAGTCATATTTAAATGAAGCCTTGAACTTTACCATCGTCTGTCAAAATTGGCCACATCGCGCTCAGAATAAATGGAAGGCATTTTTTTTATTATCAGAAACAAGGCTATTAATGAAGTTAGAGGTACCAAAATATTTCTTTGCTCCAACCCTACCCAAAATACATCAGGTTCCAATGTACAATTTTTAAGTTTAATAAATAACATTGTGGTGTTGTTAATGATACTACTGCGTATGCGTAATGTAGTTTATCCATTAATATCGCTTAATAGTAGTATTCCGGTTCTAAAAAGTGATCTTTCTAATACAGTCGTATTCGATATTAATTAATGAAATTTTTCAGATTTCCCTGTTATTAAAAGTGAATGGTAGTTAA
Organism: Monochamus alternatus; assembly: GCA_037114965.1. Lineage (NCBI taxonomy): Eukaryota > Metazoa > Arthropoda > Insecta > Coleoptera > Cerambycidae > Monochamus > Monochamus alternatus. Next base: position 36,631,551 of record CM073433.1, read on the forward strand.
TGAACAATAAAAATTGTTCCTAGGTAACAAGGCATCTCACAAAATAGCAACACGTCATATTTTTCAAAATGTGAATGGCAGTTTAATGACAACAATCGTTCCTAGACTAAGGCATCTTATGAAGTAACAGTACACTGACACATTTCTCAAAATGAGTTCCTAAATTGATGTGATTAAAATTAGTAACTAGTAAAGAAACATGAAAACTTTCTATGATAACTTTCTTAGATTATAGCGTTAACAACAAGCTCCTACCTAAGACCTTGCTCAAGTTGGTTCTTAAAAGCGAAATTCAAATGATCGATCTGTACAAATGCGTTAAGAGCTTTTTAGTATTGTGTGCAAACATTGCTCATAACAGAAAATATTTTACTTTCAACTACACTGTGTAATCTAATTATTATTCAGGAAGATAAGCAGAGTCGTGCGGATATACCAAGAGAAAGAGAAAGTAAATCATCGTTAAATACCTACATTTTTATTGGCATGGATTACGAACAAATAACGTATGCTACAACACATTACAGAATAGGCTATAGAAACTGGAACTGTACTAAAATGTTTTTTCATAATCTGGTTCATTTTTAACAACAATCGCTATTACATTTTACGAATTCTACAGGCGTCTAGCTCGAAAGGAATTTTCCTTTGCAGAAGTCAAATGGCATTAATCAGACCCGTGTCATAACGTGATGGTTTCTAATTAGATAATTTACTTACTGTCAACGTCGACATAGAATACTTCTGATTTCAAGGTAGTAGGAAAATCAATAATTAACCTTTATCATGAATCAATTAACTAACGATAAATCATAATTTGCTTAGTTGTTTTTAAGTTTGCTAGCAATTTCAGTCATCCTCGTAAGAAAAATGCTAGCAAATTTAATCACACTTATCACAAAAACCATCAGTAACAAAGAGATAGGTATAAGGAAGTATGGATAGACAGAGGTGCTCCATTTAGAAAAAACAAGTTTTGTTGGTTCGAAGTAAAAATAATGTAAAAATAAATTTTTACCACCCTGTGTAAAACAGTTTTTTTCCACGGTCGGGAGTAGAAATCAGTTTCTATGACATCAGAATTAAAACAGAAGTAGTCGATTATTCCCAAGGGAGTATAATGCTCCCAAGGGAGTTTACATTATGGAGAACGTTTTTCATGCAAAAAAAAGATAACATTGAAATTATTTATTGACATTTAAATTAAATGTTACATTTGTACAATTTTCAAAATTAATATTAGAAGGAATATTACTTTCGCTTACATTTACAGTTTTTGTGATTGCATTAGTAGTGGTATCTACTAAAACCTGATTAGCAATTGATCTTATTTTCAATGGAGTTCTCGATATAACCCTCAGCGACTGTCGTTGATTTCCAACCAGCACGACGCCTTATTGTCGTGATATCCACACCAGCATCTCCCAGTAATGTCGCTGAAGATCTTCGTAAGCAGTGACCAGTATAACATGCAGCATCAGGTAATTTTAAATACGAAGCTACTACACTCGGAATTTTTCCCATGGTATTCTTGCCAACTGGCTGCGAACTACATTTTCCTGCTTTGTAGTACAAAAAAAGGCGCTTATGCTTGACGTGGGGAGGACGAAGGGACAGGTATTTTCGAAACAATTCATGCATATTTTCCACATCGGTAACCAGAAAGGTTCGTGGAATCTTTGTCTTAGTGTTTGGAATTTTTACAATCAAGGAAGAGCCTACATCTTCAATATCATCTACAGTTAAATTGACTAGTTCATCAGTTCCACAAGCTCCGGCAATCCCCAGAATTAATCCAACCTATAAAAAATCAAAACACTTAATAATTGAAATACCTAACAACAAAAGTAATCTTACCTTAATCATTAAGAATTCTTTGTCATCTGCACTTGATAGAAAACGGTCGATTTCACCCTTTGTCAATATTTTCGATTTTTTCGCTTGATATCCGTCACCTGTTCTTTTCAAAAATGCGATCAGTTTGGGGAATTTGCTTATATCTATGTTGTCGTAAATTATCAAGCATGACTTAACCATAGAATATTGCGCCCATAATGTGGAAGACTTGTAATTTTTTGCATTTTCACTGAAGTATGCCAACAAAACACTCTCGTTGTATACTTGAACATTTTTCTCGGCGTACCACTTTTTGAACCGATTGTAGGTTATATCGTATAAAGATCTTGACTTCGTAGACAGCAAATTGCTTATTGCAATATTTGCAGCCTCCACAATCTCTTCCGACTCAAACTTTAAACTAAACCAACCTAGCACCTTAATTTGACAATTCTTTTTGTTTGTTTATTTTGTAGTAATGACAATAACTCAACGACTACTGAATAAATGCTCAAATCCGAATACAATAATTCTGGTGCTACTTACTTCATAATGACAAAATATGTGTTTTTAAGTTAATGAGACCATGGAAAAAATAGTATATACCATTCGGGAGAGATGCTATTTTGTCCTCGGTGCATTGTAGTCCTCGGACTTCAAATTGCACCTCTGCCAAAATAACGCATTTATCTCCCTAATATAATAATAATATAATAGTATAATGTACTATTAATGCTAGGCTTTCCCGCATTATCTCTTTTTTAAATATCATTACTTCAGCTTGCACGATGAGGCAATTTTGATTCGGTTGATACATAATAAAAGTCTCGCTAAAATAACGCGTAGAATCCAAACATCTAAATTTTTAAAATTGAAATTGAATATTCTCATGTAACCTCACCGCAAGACAATCTGAACAAGTATGTTTGGTTAAATGAGGAAATTGGATGATTTTTTTAAGTACGTGCAAGAGAAAGAATGTATTATTTTAATCCAGTATTCGGCACGTAAATAAATAATTATTTGTGTATATTACAATATGTCCAGTCATTCAAAATCCACATTATTTGCAAAACTATTATTTCAGGAACCACAAGAAATCAAGTCAGATCTGGGTGAATTACTGGTATCCCTAGTCTACAACGAAAATCTTAACAGATTAACTGCTACTGTAATCGAAGCCAGGAGACTCAAGGTAAGAAAAAATATTTGTAGTTTTTAAATAAGAGCATGACAATTGGATACGTTAATATTGCCATCTTAAAACTATCAAAAAACTGTTGTTATAGGAATTAGGACAAAGTTGAATTGAAGATCACAAATTTTGAGGTATACGCAAACATCTGTTAAAATATTCACGCAATTCTTCAAATAAATCTAGAAGACAATAAAATCGAAATTTGATAATGATTTGAAATTAACGACAGTGTTTCTTTTATATAAGGTGTACCAGTAGTAAGTATTCAAAACTTGTGAGCTTGTAAAACAAGTCGAAAAATTACGAAAACCTTAATAAAACGTTTGTCAGTGGCGTCTCTTAAGGGAGATACGTTCATTTAAAGGGGTAGCCTCAGAAACAGTTTTTAATGCGTAACATCAAAACGGTTCAACATTAAGTCTCGAAATTTTGGTGACATATTAACCTTGACGTGTTTAATAAATTTCATAAAATACATTTCAAAATTGTCTACAGGGGCGTGAGAAAATGCAAGAGTCAAAGACAAATTCAATCATATCTTTTCAGTAGTTAATTTTTTCTAGTTTCTGACTCAAAAATATTGAAATTTGAGGTATTTAACATAAAAAGGGTACTCTTGTTAAATTTCAATAGGATGTACCGTTTTTCAGTAAAATCGATTTCAATCATTCTTAACGTGCCCCACATTCAACATCCATAGCCAAATAAATTAATTGCAGTGTGCCATGAAGAAAACAACTAATCTGACAGTTAACAAAAATGTCAAGTATTTTTAACACTCTTAACAGTAACAATTAAAAACAATAGTACAAATAAAAATACCGTGATACAAATAACAGAAAAACAACGCCTTTCGGTGCAAAAAAAATTTTTATAATTGGGTACATTTTTATTGGGAAACTTTGCGGCTGCTCTTACGCTCCCACGACACTCCACCTAACGTGAAAAGTATATCTACATACTAATATGTATACTGTTGCATTTTTAAATAATTTTTATTTTTGTTCACTATAAAATAGCACTGCGTAGACTCTAATAACACATTTTTCAAACTAAAAATACTTGACATTTCTGTTAACTGTCATACTAGTTGTTTTCTCCATGGCACACAGCAATTATTTTTTTTTGACTTTGTATTGGATGCTAAATGTGGGTCACGTTAGGAATGATTGAAATCGATTTTACTGAAAAACGGTACATCCTACTGAAATTTAACAAGAGTACATTTTTTATATTAAATACTTAATACTTTAATATTTTGGAGTCAAAAACTAGAAAAAATTAACTACAAAAAAGATATGACTAAATTTGTACCAGAGCCTTGCATTTTCTCACGCCTCTGTAGAAAATTTTGAAATGTAGTTTATGAGATTTATTAAGCACGTCAAGGTTAATATCACCAAAATTTCGAGACTTAATGTTGAACCGTTTTGATGTTACGCATTAAAAACTGTTTCTGAGGTTACCCCTTTAAATGAACGTATCTCCCTTAGGAGACGCCACTGACAAAAGTTTTATTAAGGTTTTCGTAATTTTTCGACTTGTTTTACAAGCTCACAAGTTTTGAATACTTACTACTGTTACACCTTGTATAGAAACACTATATTAAATTTTCTTTATTTAACCATATCTGACGGTTTCCAAAAGGGCAATATTACATCCAATTCCACTTTTTGTAACACTCTTTATATAATACAGTGACAGCTTATGTCTCGCTTGTATAAAATATATTTCTAAATAATTTAACAATTTTGAAGTGACAAGTAAATTTGGAGTTTAAGAAAAACACGATCAGGTAAGTGGACCAGTTTTGATAATATTTACTAATAAATCTACTATACAGATTATATTAAGAGCTTAAATAAAAATGCAAATAATTTCAATAGAGCACATACTCTAAAATTTTAAGATTTTAGCAAACAAGGCCGACTAAAATAATTGGATGATTTAACAATCAACCTTCATAACAACTTAAACTGTAATTTAATGACGTCATCGAACTATTTTCATTTTGACGAAGACATGAAAATGAGGTATCTACATATATGTAGATTTATATGTACCTATTGAAACTCGACAAAAATCTAAAAGGTATGTATATATAACAAAATAATCTCTATAATTACAAAATAATAATAATTTTATATTTACGGTACTTGCACATGGAGACAAATCGTAGCGTCACGAAACGAAGCGTCATTTTGATGACGAAGCAAAAGATCGCAAAATACCATGTGCCTGTTATGGGTGTCACCTAACGAATGTTACATACTTCGAGAATACATTCTACAACCCAAATGGTGTCGCTTTAACTAAACTTGCTTAAACGAAAAATGTCGCAAAGGAAGTTACAGGGTGTTAAAATTTAATTTCTTATTTCGTATTTTCTTCTTAACTCAGAATTCAGTTAACCGATTTGAACAAAATTTGCTGTTGCTTAGTTTCTCTTCATGAAGTATGCAGTAATTATGTTCCTATTAGGTTAAATCATATAGGGTGTTTATTTTACTACAACCCTTTGTCAATATTCTTCTGTAATTTTTTGTACGTTTAAATTTTTACACACAACTATCAGAAATAAGTAGAAAATTTTGTTCTACACAAAAAGATATATCTGTCAAAGGTCGAAATTATGCTCGGTTATGTAATTTTAGTCTAACGGATTCAAATTCGCACAGCGAGGCCAATGAAAGTCACTATCTCGATCAATCCAACAGTTTGGAAATGCTCGATTTAAATGATTTCTCACCAAATAGTTGTAATGAGCAGGGACATCATGGTGCATGAACGACATTTGTCATCTAGTATTAACGGGTACTTCATCGAGTGTCCCAGGAAGTTCTTGCCGAAAGATTTCCAAATAATGTTGACCATTCAACCTTGAAGGTAGAGCTATAGGCCCCAAAATAAGAATTATTGAAATTGACATGTTCTTATGTATGTGGTTATTTCCAAAAAATATTGGGTATGTGTTAATAACAAGCATAATTTCGAGTTTCGATATATATACATTTTTTGTGTAAAATAAAATGCTCTATCTATTTCTGATAGTTGCGTGTAAAAATTTAAACGTACAAAATGTTACAGAAGATTATTCATAAAGGGTTGAAGTAAAATGAACGCCCTGTACGATTCAATTTAATAGAAACATAATCACTTCATACTTCATGAAGAAAAACTAAGCAACAGCAAATTTTGTTCAAATCGGTTAACTGGGTTGTAAATTAAGGAGAAATCAAGAAATAAAACACATGTAACTTTTGCTTGCACAATGGCAAATCTGGTTAGTCCTGATGTTTTCAGAAATACGTAAAACCAATTAGAATATTTAAAACCTCTACATATTATTCACAAACTATTCCTTTGCAATTGAAAATTTAAAATTGTTACTTAAGAGCAACCAACTCATTTTTCTACAGCTTTTTTTAATGATAACTAATTGAAATAGAATTAATCTTGAAAGAGAAAAACTTTACAACAAATTAACAAGCGCAATAAAATATTCTAAATAAAATTTTCAACTACCAAACATTGTGAGAAATCGTCCATTGATGCACGTCAGAAAGTACCCCCTTTCTACGTTTGTCTTTTAGGCATCGTTTACGTTATGCCCTTGAAAATTTGGTTAACCACAAGAAGTATCTTTAAATTTCAAACTGATACATAAAATATTAACAAAAGTATGGTGAAAAAACAATTTAAAAAGTTCAGTATTAACATTGTACTCGATCCAGCTATTTCGTGGAATTGCGGGGAATTCTATGGGATTTCGATGAATTTTACGAAATTTTGAAGAATGTTGTGGAATTTCGAGAAATTACATGGAACTGTATAAAATTACGCCACTTAAATATGAAAATCTACTTTAGCGCTGGCGCAAAATTGGGTGTAGACAATGCATTCTTTTCATATTCCCGTCAAAGGTAACAAAACCGGAATGAAATTAGCAACCAATTTCTAGCAACATAATTATTCAGGAACCATATAATTTAAATATAAATATTTTGAGATATAAGTGGTCTGCTACTTCCTGCTCGGCCTAAGCGACTTGACTTGCAGGAAGCGACTTACATTGCAGTAGATCGCCCCGAGCGACGCGCCATTAAATTATAAGTGATACTGCAAGAAACAACTACTCCGTGGTCTAATGCCCCGACTGGCATTGAATTACACCTGCAGTTGTCACTATACAAGAAATATTTTAAATATATTGTTCTTCTAACTTCCAAAAAGAGTTAAACGATGGAATTTGATGGATTGTACTTCGCCTAATTAAACTCTTAAAGCAGCAATTTCTTGCTCCTTGTGTGAGATATAGAAACTACCCAACTAGCAAAATGGAACTTTAAAAGAAGCGAATTATTTTATAACTATCGAATTGCGTTGTTTAACTGTTCACAGTTTGATTTTATAGAGCAAATAATTACCATAATTTTGTTCCTGAAGAAAGTAATTGTGTAATATTGTTTTATAATAGTTTTTACAACGTTTTTTATAGAACAAATAATTTTCAGTTCTTTAAATTTTTTATAAAAGTATTATAATACGTTATGCAACATTTAAAAAAATTATATATAAGGATTATAAACATATTGTGGAAGAGTTGTGTACTTAGGCAAATGACTTCTAATTATAATCTTATAAAATAGTTGTATAAACGTGTTTTATTAAGGATATATAAGGAAATTAATAAAATTATTTTTTAGCCTCGAAATGCGCTTATTTACAAAATAGTTTTATAGTTGTGTTTAATCTATAAAAATATTCCTGTTTTATAAATGTTATAGAATAAAATTGTGACTTGAGAAAACAAAATTATTGTATATACCGCGTAATAAAATTCCAAACCTAACCTTAGTTTTTGAACTCCTAAGGTATTGTGTATTACCAAGCACTCATCAAGAAAGAATACAAACAAATTCTTGAATGTATGTTTCCAGTCAAACGTGCCGACGTTCAATTTTACTTATAGGTTTTATTATATAAATAATGATGGTGTCCATGTTCGAGAATTCACATTAAAAACGCTTCATGGCTGCGAAAAAATACGAAAAATCAGTACAAGAATAACTATGATTTAATTTTTTGGTAATGCAATAATTAGGTTAGTTTTAAATTAAATACATATTATTATAAGTAACTAATAATACTTAACACCATTAATATAGGTAATGAATGATAGTACATAATATTTTAAAATTGTAATTTTTTTTATAAAACTTGGTAACTTTTTTCGATACAAACATTATCTACTTGTGCACACACATTTTTAAATATATTTAAGACTATAAAAACATTTTATCGTATTTTATCGCATAATTTTTTTGTCAAAAACATATCTATAGTTTATCAATAAAATTTGCGGCGCAATAAAATTTTCGTTGTTGAAACACTGATTGTTGACACGATAATATTGTAAGTATTAAACCTATCTATCATCTACACAAATGATCGCCATTAAGTCACCTCGTTTTTAAATATAAGTACAAATATGAATCTGCGTTATACACCAATCTTAAAATGATTTTGTTCTAATATTCTTCACTAAAAAATAGAATGTTTCTTTAAATAATACCAAAATACAGACTACAAAACGTTTTTATAGTTGCTGTATAAAATTGTTTTAAAAGTGTTGTATACATTTTTTTATAGAACTGTTACATTACCAAAGTGTTTTATAAAAGTGGGCCCTTTTCGATTCTATAAATATCGTATAAAGGCATTTAACTACGTTATATGAATTTGAAGCTCCTATAAGATTTATATTATAGCAATTTATACAACCTTTATAAAATTTATTTTGCTAGTTGGGTAGGTACCTCTATACGATATATTATAAATATTCACATGTTCCAAAAATAAGATACAGTACTTTGTACATCGTAATTGTAAAAGAGGTAAAATTAAACTCATAAAGCAGGAATTTAATTGATAGTATCAGTTCCACTATTTATGATTTTTTTTTTTTTCTTGAAACCACAGAAGTTACCTGCGATATGTAATGCTTGTAAGTTCAAAGATTTGTTGGATTTTTAATGTAAGAAATGGAAGAGTGACGCCGTACACGGCCACCGTCCATTATAAAAGATAAAAATGTATATGTACAGGGTGTCTCATAATTAGCTGCCAACCCTGAACAAGACGATTATATGATCAAAACTAAGTAAAAAAGTTCATATGAACATGGGTCCGGAAATGCTTCCTAAGGGCACAGGGACCCATTGAAGAGGGAGGAATGGAAATTATTTTTTTGCAGTATTTCTCAATCGCGTTGTGATAAATGAATGAAATTTGGTATACACAGCTAAAGTTTGATGAGCAATTTGATGGACTAATCCATTTATTTCCACAAGGTCCACTGGGGTGGGTACGGGGGAGCCCTTGGTATTTTGCGTGTGTAACTTTTTCATCTTTGACTTTTTAACAAATTGGAGAGCAAATTCCGTTTTCCCGAACTGTTTTCGTTAAAAAGGTACTCTTGTTTCAAATCCTTATTTTTAACGGTTTCTGAGAAAATCGCTCTTGAATTAATCCCACTTTGGTCAATTTCATAGTAATTTAAACAAAAAATAATAATAATTTAATACGTAATCAGTAATACATATTATTGATGTAGAACTATTATGATATGATGATTTGTTTATGGCTTTTGCGATGGTAATGCTGCGCGGCAGAACGCGAGTACGGCAGAAGGTTTCCAAACAGAAGGCTGACGTCAAGGAGGATATTCCTCACTGTATTCCGCAATTTAGCTGCAACCGTCACTTTTCGAAGGGATCATAAGATGGAAACTTAATTTTGATAACAGACAACAAGCTATTTTAAAAACTGTTCAAAAAACCCTCCACCTTCTCTGATACAAAGTCTTGCCGTACGTGTAACATTTCTCGAAGCTATTACAATGCTAAAACGGTTTTGACGAATTTCATTGGCTGCATCATTGATACGCTGCATCAATTTCTCACGGGTATTGACTTCGGTGGCGTAAACATTTTGATTTAGATATCCCCAGAAAAAGAAGTCCAGCGGGGTTAGGTCGGGAGAACGCGGCGGGCAAGCTACCGGTCCGTGCCTACCTATCCACCGTCTAGCAAAATTTTCGTTTAGGAAATTTAGAACATTGCGACCACTATGTGCCGGGGCTCCATCGTGTTGAAAAAACATGTTACGTTGTAAATTTAGAGGCAGGTCATCGAGAATTTGGAGAAGATTTTCTTGAAGTAAGTTTAAATAAAGATTTGAATTGAGACGTTGTGGAATTTTAATAGATCCAATCAGAGTGTCGTGAATTATTCCCGTCCATAAATTTATGGAAAACCGTTGCTGGAAGTTTGTTCTCCGAACAACATGTGGGTTCTCTTCTTCCCAATAATGAGAATTATGAAAATTTAATTTTCCATTTCGGCTAAAAGTAGCTTCGTCACACCACAAAATGTTGGAAGCTTGCTCGCTGTCCAGCGACAAAATTGCATACGTGGCGCAAAATTTTCTGGTATCAAGCCATGTACACGTCGATAGTGATAGGTATGTAGACCGTGTCGATTTAATATTCTTCCAACCTGAAATGTTAGTAGCACATCTAATCAATTCTGTTAAAGAAAATATGTAGTACCGTTGGCCGAGGAACATTTATTTGCCTTGAAATGTTCCGTATGCTTGTCGTAGGATCTTGTTCAATAGCGTCAAGGACCTCCGATTCCCTATTAATCCTGGGACATACTTGACCCGGTGCATTTCGAAAAGTGGCGGTTGCAGTTAAGTTGCAGAATACCGTAGGGAATGTCCTCCTTGATGGCAGCCCTCGGCTTGGAAACCTTCTGCCGTACTCGCGTTCTGCCGCTGCAGCATTACCATCGCAAAAGCCATAGCTTAGAACTATTAAATTGGCAATCGGGTTGACAATACTTTGACATAAGAATACCTTGATAATTTTCTTTAAATTACTATGGAATTGACCAAAGTGGGATTAATTCAAGAGCGATTTTCTCAGAAACCTTTATAGATAACGATTTGAAACAAGAGTACCTTTTTAACGTAAAACAATTCGGGAAAACGGGAACTTTTTTACTTAGTTTTGATCATAGAATCGGCCTGTTCAGGGTTGGCAGCTAATTATGAGACACTCTGTATAATAAATAAGAAGTTGAATTGTAACTTATTGTAAGTACAGTTCAGTAATCATGTCTGATATACCAATAATACCATTATGTAGATCTAGTGGAATTTAAAGAATTCGATTAGCAAAATTTTGGCGTAATTCCTGGAATTTCAACATAATTCCTGGAATTTCTATAGTGTCTAATTTTGTAGTGTACAAAAATTTAACCAGTGACTTCCTCCTCGCTACATCTTTTAAGGGAATTATTTTTAGACATACGTAAGTACGGTGAAATCATATCAGTCATATTTTGTTACCGACAATACGCAGTTTTTGGGATAACTTGCTTTTTTATTACACTCTGTATAACCAATGTTAATCTTAAAATATTAGGTTAACATTTTTTTGTCATCTGTCAAAACATCTTGTCATCTATAATGAGTTAAAACGTGTATTCTCGCAAACAGTAAAATCATTGTTAAATTACCGAGAAAACTGTATGTAAATCTACTTCAGTTCAGCTCATCTTTTAAACAGTGAATTAGTCTCTCTATGGATTAATCCATTTACCTATACCAAAGTAAGTTTTATTTAATATACCCCAATTAAAGAAAATTCATTTCAATACCACTTAAAAGTTCAGTTCCATTTTACAGTAATTAACCAATCACTTTTTAATGCTTCGTAGGAATTTTCGCCTTCATGGTTTCAAATATAAAATAGTTCAGACTTTAAAGCCACGTAGACGAATAACGAACAAAGCCCAGAGTAATTATAATGATATTTTAATGGTTCATTGCTATTACAAAAGGATAAAACACAACTTCGCCTTTGGAAAATATAGTTTTCTTATGACTTGGTTTTATACTGAGTGGTTCAAAACTTATCTAAAAGAATTTGGGAATAAATGCGTCATGAAAAACAACAACAAGTCAACATCATAAAAAAAATTGTAAAATCCTTATAATTTTCAAGTAAAACATTATTGCATTTGTAGTATTTTTAATCTTTACATTGCTGAGCTACTATAGTCTCTAGACAGGCGATTCCGAATATTAAAATCCGATTACTTTCTGTAGGCACTAAAGTTTTAGTGACGCCAGCCTTTACATTAATTTTCCAAATATCAAAAAAAGCTTCCGTGTATAGTAACAACTAGGAGTTGATGGATATCGTTTTAATTTATGACGCTGTCATAAATGCTTTAGCAGGACCATTTTCCGGTAAACATGTGCCATATGCAGCTACTTTCACCGCGGTGTGCAGTGAGTGCAACGCGAGGGATATTTGAAATCAAATCGTAGAAGAGATGGAGGTCCAGGACTTCCACGACCTATTGCAGTGCAGTGCAGAGTATCATACACGAGGCTCAATTATATGCGTGCCATATACAGCGTGTTCAAGCATTAATACCTCGATTAATACCAATGGATTAGACGAGGAGGACCGGTACCATGGCCGCCACGATCTCCTCACTTTAAATCATTTGGACTTCTTTTTATGGAGATGTTTAAAAAATGAAGTGTATCGCATCGAAGTGGATACATACTATACAGGGTGTTAAAAAAAGAGAGTAAAATATTTCAGGAGGTATGAACCAAAATAAGCAGAAAAATCTTAATAAACATGGGTCCACAAAGTAACGGTTGCGGAGATATGAACCACTATTCGTTTTTCAAACATTTTATTTTATTAGGAATAAACCGACAAAAGAAGCTTTTAACAAACAAAAAACAAAGTTACAGAAGATGTTCAAAGTGCCGTCCGTCCATTTCCAAGCAGGCACGACATCTTTGTCTTAACGATATTCGAACTCTTTCCAAAACACCCTCCTTGGTTTGGATTTCTTGACACTTGATTAATCCATAGCTGCAGCTCTTCCAGGCTATGTACAGAAGTACCATACACTAATGTTTTCAAATATCCCCAAACACAGAAATCTAGAGGGTTCAGTCAGGCAATCTTGGAGGCCATAAAACAGGTCCGGCCTTTCCTACCCATCTATGTGGAAAAGTTTAGTGTCAATGCTCTCTAACAGCCATGGAAAAATGAGCTGGAGCACCATCATGCTGGAACTACATTTTTGCCTCTGATTCAAAGGAATGCCTTCCAAAAACTCATACAGTGTGTTCTGCAGAAAGTTGAGGTAAGCAGCGCCTGTTAATCGGTTTGGTAAAACAACAGGACCTAGAAACCTGTCACTTACAATACCCATCCAAATGTTTAATGAAAAACGTGCCTTATGTCCAGATTCTATTAGAGCATGAGGATTTTCGTCAGCCCAAATATGCGTATTGTGAAAATTAAACACTCCATTTCTTGTGAACCCGATCTCATCAGTAAAAAGAATGTTTGCAAGAAAACGAGGGTCTTCAGCATCATGACGTAGAAACCAGCAGCAAAAAACTAAACGTGCTTGATGATCATTTATTGGATTTAAGGCCTGTACTCGTTGCACATGGTATGAATAAAGCAAGAGGACCACTAATTCCTACCTCGGCTGATATTCTCCGCACACTCGTACCTGGATTCTGCTCTACCAGTGCTAGAATTTCTTCTTCTGCTCTAGGAGTGGATACTGACCTTGGTCTTCCGGATAAATGGCACTGTTTGCTCAAGGAACCGGTATCACGCAATCTTTGGTGAATTCTTCCAAACATGTGTTGTGAAGGAATCTGGCGATTTGGATAAGCGTCAACATAAAGACGTCGCGCTTCGGTGGCATTCCCATTAGCACGACCATACATGAAATGCATGTCTGTTAATTCTGCGTTAGAGTAACCAGCCATAGCGAAAGAAAACTTGTGCACTGAGAACAACTGTCAAATACGTACTGTTTATTTCACTAAACATCAGCCAACTATTATAAGAAAATACACAACGTTACTTTGCGGACCCATGTGTATTGAGACTGCTTATTTTGGTTCATTACCTCCTTAAATATTTTACACTCTTTTTTTAACACCCTGTAAATTTACATAGACATGTCATAGATGCAGCCAATAACTTACGAGGTCAAAACGGACAAGAAACAGAAATATTTGTGTTAGTTTGTAGAAACTGGATAATTTATTTCTTTCCATGCGCATTTCATCCATTTTTTTTCCAGTCGCAGATTGCCGCCTTGTCAGGTTTTACAGTGGACCAGTTTTCAGCGCCGTGCAGATACGTATTTTTTAATCATTTTCGAACTGACCTTTTTGATTTTTTTACACAATTCATTTCATTTGTAAATGTCCCCTGTACGCAATTTTTTTTAGATAAGTTCTGAATCACGCTGTATGTACATAGTTTACAATCCATAAGTTTGTGTTAGATATAATATTTAATTTTCAGTCATATCATTAATTTTAAGGAAAGAAAGAAAAATGGGTATTATAAGAATATGTACGCGTTCTAAAACAAATTTTTCTACGTTCATGCAAAAAACAAAACCTTACTGAACTATATGTAATGGAAAAAGTGGTTCTTTATTGCACTAGTACAATAAAATGTTTATTGCATTCATCTGTCATTCTACTACAGCGTTTTGTCATCATGACAAACATAAACGTTTAAATAGACATCATATATACCTACACTTAGTGTCATCTAAATAAAACATTTTTTGGTTTTTGCATGAACGTAGAAAAAATATTGTATGCAACTCGTACAAAAAGTGTTTATTGCACGCAACGTGAAATTTTTCAACGAGGCCGTCAGGCCGAGTAAGACAACACTTTATTTTTTGTACTTGTTCCATAAATAACTATTTTCTACGGTCATGCAAAAAACAAAACTTTATTGAACTATATTTAGTGGAAAAAGTGGTTCTTTATTGCACTAGTGGAATAAAATGTTGCATTCATCTGTCATTCTACTACAGCGTTTTGTCATCATGAGAAATATAAACGTTCAAATCGACGTCATATTTTCCTACACTTGGTGTCATCTAAATAAAACATTTTTTGGTTTTTGCATGAACGTAGAAAAAATATTGTAGGCAACTCGTACAAAAAGTGCACTCAACGTGTTGTCCTACTCGGCCTAAAGGCCTCGTTGGACAATTTCATATTGCGTGCAATAAACACTTACTTTTTATATTTGTTGCATAAATAACTATTAAATGCATACTTATGCTGAAAAAAAAATATTTTCAAATAATAATTTAAACCCCTTCTCAGACTTCTCTTAATTCATTTACGGCTTTTTTGCGACCTTACCAAATTTAAATATTTTTCTATTATTGGCGATCATAGATAAACGGTACTTTTTTACTATTTTTAACTATTTTAGTAACTGTAATGTTTGTTTCTTGCCAACTTCAGCCAATATTAATTTAAAATGTTAAAATATGTGACAACTATAAATCATATTTTTAAATTATACAATTAACATATTAAACTGCTATTGTCGCCCAACAAGAACCTCGAGTTAGCATACTTCGCTAAAACAATATTAACATAACAATGCAAACTTTCCAAACCTTCGGGCTTACAGTAAATGTTCAAATACATTACTAAAGCCACAGTTTATACAGTTGGTTAAGTGAAGGTTCCAGAGATTGCGGCTAAATGCGCAATGAACACCAATGAAATTCATTTGTACACGACGTGGGAGAAAATCTATTTCTTGACAAATCATCGAACCCCTTCAGCGCGCGAATGAGCGCGGCTAAATGCGTAGTTCTTTAAAAAAACGAAATCTCGGACCTCGACATCAAAGGAGCCGACGTGAAGACGACGGACTGTGTAGACTGTGCTAAAGCCCGCACTTCGTTCGCAGATGACGTCATTATCAGGGGCGCACTTAGGGGCTAAGTTAATGTTTGTAGAAGCCGGCGCACAGTGGCGCAAAGCGCCACTGTGCCACTCAAATTACTGTACACCCCTTAGAGTTGGGCCGTTTGAGGTGATTTTTTTTTAGAATGGTGAATGTCCAAAAATGAGTTCAAAAATTCTGGAAAAATTTTTGCGGATTCCTCGAATGTATACAAATAATTTTTGTGAGATGAGATTTTTTCCAATACTTTCCCAGTTTTCAGTAGAACGATTTCTGATATGTGACAATTTTTGGATGATTGTGGCCATTTTAAGGGCAATAGACAATTTCTCCCCGAAATCTAAGTGGACAGTCATGTAGGGCTTTCAAAGATGAGCATTCCCCCATAAAAAAATCCGGCAAAATTTCAATCTCGTGTTCCGTAGGGTCATTTTTGTGAGAAGAATCTAGTTTTTTCCATGCAAACCCATTTTTGGAGTTAAATTCCGCGAAAATGAAGACCCAAAGCGAAAATTGAGAAAGAGGGATCGATAGGGAATTTTATGACGAACATTTAAAAAAAAATCACCTCAAACGGCCCAACCCTAAGGGGTGTACAGTAATTTGAGTGGCACAGTGGCGTATTGCGCCACTGTGCGGCGTGCAAACATATACCTTAGTCACGTCAAATTAGCATGAAAATTGTGAAAATAGACAACTTTTTGCGGAGAAGTCCGATTGAGATGCGGTTTTCTGCAAAATGTTCAGGGAATTTTTTATAACAAAAGGTACATCTAACCTCTGTACGCTCGCAAATTTTTAATTGTTTATTACAAATGACCCATTTTTGTTGAACATATGGCAAATGTCACACACGATTCAACGAAAATGTCTGAAAAATGTTCTCTCGGGGGTTTTCGAGGTCCCTCTCTATCACTTTGGTGTTAGCTTTATTATTTATTGCTATATTGTTGTAACTGGGCTAATTAACAAATTAAAAACTCCACCCCCAAAATCACTAGAGAACCGGAATCTTTTCCAGGATTTCTGGCTTATTAAGGCAAACCATCGGCACAAGATTTTTGCAAATATAATTGTTTTTTGTTCGATTGTTGCAACCTCGCTAATTAACAAATTAATAACTCTTCTCCCGTTTGTTAGAAAATCGGATTTTTTTGCAATAATTCTGGGATCAATTGAACAATAAACAATTATATTTGCAAAAATCTTGTGCCGATGGTTCGCCTTAAAAAGACAGAAATCCCGGAAATAAAATTCGGGTCTTTAGTGATTCCGGGAGTAGAGTTATTAATTTGTTAATTAGCCAGGGTGCAAAAATAGAAAAATAAACAATTTCATGCAACAACCTTGTGCCGAAGGTTCTCTCCATGATCCCAGAGTTATTGCAAAAAAATCTGGTTCTCTAACGATTCCGGGAGTAGAGTTATTAATTTGTTAATTAGCGAGGTTGCAACAATAGAACAATAAACAATTATATTTGCAAAAATCTTATGCCGATGGTTTGCCTTAATAAGCAAGAAATCCTGGAAAAAATTCTGGTTCTCTGGTGATTTCGGGGGTGGAGTTTTTAATTTGTTAATTAGCCCAGTTACAACAATTTAGCAATAAATAATAAAGCTAATACCAAAGTGATAAAGAGAGACCTCGAAAACCCCCGAGAGAACATTTTCCAGACATTTTCGTTGAATCGTGTGTGACATTTGCCATATGTTCAACAAAAATGGGTCATTTGTTAAATAAAAAAAATAAAAATTTGCGAGCGTACAGAGGTTAGATGTACCTTTTGTTATAAAAAATTCGCTGAACATTTTGCAGAAAACCGCATCTCAATCGGACCTCTCCGCAAAAAGTTACAAGTGAAATGCTAATTTGACGCGACTACCTGCAAAAAGTTAAAATCAACATCTTACCTTGTACTGCTAATTTATAATATCCAACATTATTCTTATTAAGTTTATTAGTTTACAAAACATTCTACATAACTATTCGAACGGTCAGTGGTCGTGCGGTTTAAGGCGTCAGTACTTGAATCGAGGTGACTAGATCGGCGAGGGTTCATGCCTCACTGCCAGTAGACCGTATATAAGCTATATTCGTGAAGAGGATTGGCACCCTCTCTGCGGATATGGTAGGATAGAAGAATGTTGGCTTAGGTCAATGTGAGAGATTGATAGCGGTTGACATTTGACTACCCCCCCTAATTAATGAGGTTTTCCAGGTTTCCCTCATTTCTGCATTGAATAGTGGTTAGGGCCTACCAATGTAAGTCGTTCCTGGGCGCAAATGCGGCCTGCTTAATAATATGCCGCCCCCTCTCCCGCACAAGTCTCCGACTTCTAGGCTAATCTCCGTGATTAGAATCAGGGGTCGAGATATTATTATTATCATTATTCACTTGTAGTACTGGAATAAAATTGAATAACCAGCAACTGCTGTAAATTAATACATTATTTCGCATCTATAAGGACAAAAGGCTATATATATATATATGTACATACTATTCGCTATTGGTTTCTACCGCTGTCACTATAGCAGTCACACATTAACACTTGTTATATCATATCGTACCGCCTTCCCTATGACCTTCATGTATCAATGTTTTGTCAAAATTTAATATTTATTTTAAATAGTTTCTTCGCCTTATCACTACTTCGTCATTTTCTATCAGTATACTCTTCTGGAATCTGGAAATGTGGAGAGGGTAGCTTAAGAGCCTACAGCACTTAGGTCTCAAAGGGCCCCTTGTACTTCCTCCCATTAGAAGGTGGTGACGTTGTTCAGGGACATCTTTTTAATGTAGGTCATAGCCATCGTTCTCCCAGCACGGATTCTCTTATTAATGAAATGGCAGTGCACTCACAGAGTGCATGGAGTACTGTTTTGTCTCCCTGTTCGCATCCCCTACAAAGTGGTGTTTCACACTTCCTCATACTCCCTTAACCAACAGTGTCTAGTTTGCAGGGGTACTCTAGGAACTCAAATTCACAGCTATTTGTTTCATTCCATTGTGTCCTTTTACCTAGCATACAGATATGATGTTGTCGGTTGAGACCACTACCAGTGCCTGATGGTATTCCCATGCTGATCTAGTTGTTTTGTTATCTTATGAATCAGTAGTGATTGTCTGTGTAGATTCCGATTACCCGTAGTACGGGTCTACGGACAATTTCTTTGGCGGCTATGGTTATATCTGCTAATTCTGTTTGTACCACGGTAGCATGCCTATCCATTGCCAACTGATATTGGATGTGTAGAGATCTGGAATAGATTCCACATCATGCACCTTCCTTCCTTTTTGATCCGTCTGTGAAGATGTTTATTACATTCTCACTGGCGGTCTCCTCATTTCTGAAAAGTACCGTGTAGGGTCTGTCAAATGCAAACTTGGGAGAAATACTGTTAGTGTCTGCCTGCAAAAGGGGCATTTTCCTGACGACCCCATTCCACAGGCGACTCCTAACTTCTCCATATCCTACATTTGGTATAATACCAGTATTTTTGAGACAAATCATGGTTGTTACAGCCACTTCTCTTAGATGAATATCCAAGGTGGCAGACATAGCATTACCTCCATTGCTATGGTGGGTGTTGTTCGCATAGCTCCTATTATACTCAGGCAGGCTCTTTGTACCTGGCTGAGCTTTTATTTCGCTGTAGACTTTTTGTCATCAGACGATAACCCCATAGGCTAACATAGGTTTCATACTGGCAGTGTATATCCACCTTTGGTTTCATTCCCCAGATTTTACCAACGGTCTTGCGGCACTCCTCATAGGATATGTATGCTTTTTTTAGTCTCATCTCCAAATGAAGATTCCATGTTTACTTTACATCAAGTGTGATTCCAAGGTATCTCATATACGATGCGAAGCTTAACGTAGTGTGTAGAGTGTTGGTGCCTCGATTGGCCCCATTTTTCGCTTCATTTCTGTCTTTCTGGGGTTGACAGACAGAGAATGGTCCTCACACCACTTTTCAATGGTTCTTAGGGCTGCATTCTTTGACAAATGATCCCTTCGAATTTTTCATTAATCAGTATAGGGAGATCAACATAAGCGATGATATAGATGCCAACTTCTGAGTTGAGGTGGCACGGGAGACTGTCTAGAACCAAGTTCCATAGCAGTAGTGATAGAATACGTCCTTGTTGACAGCCCCTTGCAATAATTCCTCTTACCCTTCATACAGGTCATAATCCTATATTCATCACTTGTTAAATTAGGGCGTTTACGATTTTGAGAATACGCTGTAGAGCTCTCCATTCTTAAGAACACAAAATCACTAATAAATCAATTACATTCATAATTAAATTAGCAAAAATATATATCCGAAATGTGGCCCGCCCATGATAGGGCTGGAGATGGAATAGGTGGATCCATTAATTCACCGCAACCAATACAAGTCTAACATTTCGATCTGGCACATGCGTATTAGCTGCATGTAGAAGTTGTGTAATCGGGTATGCTCTCAGGGATATGCGGCACATGATTTTATAGGAAAAATATACGGGCTGCATATGTTTCTTTGTGTCGACAGCTATAAATTGTGAGCGGGTTTATAACACGAGAGTCTTTAGATTTTCGACGGTTGAGTATAATTCTTACAGAAATTATTGCATTCACTTTAATTCTAATATAGGTAATTTTAAATAATTCGAAATTCAACTCTACTTTATTAATTTTCGTATTATTTATTAATTTGTATATTTTTTATCAAAGACAAGTACATAAAAATAATTCAATAGCGCTGTATATCCAGATGCTTAATAAAATTTTATGAACTTGCTGTATGCTTTTAGATTAAATTTAATAATGAGTTCCACATGTACAGCTAAAATGAAAAAGTACAGGAAAATTACATGACTGGTAAAGGGAAGTTACTTGTTAATAATAAATTCGATAATTCCATATTATATTCTGAGAAATATAATACTGTTGGAATGGAGGTACTTCTATAATTACAACTTTTGATTGATATATTTAGAGATAGTGTTAATCAATACTGTTTTTCATTGTTTAATTACTAATTTAGTTATCATCAGTCAATAAATTTTAGTAATCTTTAGAAAAAAATTTAAATAAAACAGAATTTGTTAAAGAATTATTGTACTATTTCTCTAGTTTTTCTTATATTTTGGAATGTTTCATAAAAATGTGTAAAGGTTTTAAAGGGTGATCAATTAAGTCACCTGAGATTTACCATAAAAAAATCACTCGTATCAATTCATAGAGCTTACAAAGTATTTCTTCAAAATTATAAGGTCGGTTGGGGTAAAAATGGCAGTTTCCGGGACATTTAGAGTTTCATTATCGAAAAAGTGTAAGACTTATCCCAGAGAATAGATACAACATTGCATTCACTGTTCATTGATACTTAAAAATTGTAAACTTGTATATGATCAACTAAGAGAAAATTGAAAATTCTGTTTCACTTTTAACCTGTCAATGAGAAAATGTGAAACGCCTACAGAAAAATATAAAAGAAGAGTTAGTTATTGATACGGGTATAAATGAACTCTTCGTGAAAAAATGATACAGAAGAATTTTCAAAATTTCTACTCTTTTTCTTTTAATTTTATCTATATCTCAATCTATACTGTGACTCACCGCGCGTGGCAGCACTCTACAGTACAAACGACGTAGTTGTCAATTGTATCTGTAACCAGTATTTTGACGTTTAAGAAACGTCAAAATACTGTAACAAACGTGAAATATATGTTGAGTTTCTGTCATAGTGAAAGAGTATCCCATTATTAATACCTACGTATGAATCAAGTTTTCTTAAAAATGTAAAGATTTAAACAGAAGCACTTTGTGTGGAGCAAGAATAGTATCAGTGGCGTAATTTTAGTATTAAACTAGTACATAAAATATATATATCTTCTCTGTATCAAATTAAACAAGTACTGTTTAAGTGGTAAGCTATTGCAGCATCAATATCAAATGTCAAATTCTGTCCTTGATATTTGTAATTCCAAATAGTAACATTGGAGTCGTCACACTACAGTACTTTACAGGGTTCTATATTGAAATTCGGCTGATTTGACAGACGATGGTTATATTAATGTACTTATACTTATGTACTTATATCCTGTACATATGTAATTTTTAGATGATTGAATGAATTTTTTCCCGTGACCAAATATACTTTTTCGAATAAGTAAAATGATTCCTTAAATACAAGGAATAACATTTTATTTACAATCTTCCCTCATTCCTGCACTGAATAGTGGTTAGGGCCTACCAACGTAAGTCGTTCCTGGGCGCAAATGCGGCCTGCTTAATAATAATATGCCGCCCCCTCTCCCGCACAAGTCTCCGACTTCTGGACTGATCCCTGTGATTAGAATGAGGGGTAGAGATATTATTATTATTATTATTATTAGTATTATTATTATTAGTATTATTATTATTATTATTATTATTATTATTATTTATTCAGTATTCGAGTCATTTTTGCATATCACTGACTGACAGTAGGTAGACGGGAGGTTTTTGATATTATAAATAAATTAGTTGATTATTTATCAGTTATTGTAAAAAAATACTTAACCGTTTTATAAACTTGGTTTAATTAATAGTTTAACACTTTAAAAACAATGCTGTCGTGTAGTGTTAAAATTCTATTGTTAGAAAACATACCAGATCAGTATTCAGGTTAACTTTTAATAGATAAAATTAAAGATTTTAAAATAACATTTAAAATGTGGCGCAATTTGAAATTATCCTAACGCAAGCCTTTCTAATTATTAAAACAAAACCTATCTAAGCTTAAGATTGAAGGAAATGAACAGGAAGTAACAGTAATATATATGACATTTGTTATATGTTATGTTATACTGCTTTCAAATGTAATTTGAAGTCAGTTAGATATCGTTATTATTTTACCAATATTCGCAAAAATGTTTTATTTTTGTTTTACCGAATTAATATGAGAATTATGCACACATAAATTTTAAAATATGCTAACATATTATGAACCTAGTATACAAAGGTTAAAATGACAATACGGAAATTTTGTACATTAATTTCTCTGCGGGCTATTTATTTCAGTGAACAACAGCAATTGCGTTCATGACACCAATATATTAGAATCAGATTCTTATATAGGTCACCACTACACTAAGTTACACTAAGAACTAAGGCATTCATTTCTAACATAACACCGAATTACAGGAAATAAATGCGAATGAATCATAATAGATTAAATAGAATTGTTAAGAACAATTTAAACATAAACTACAACGCTTAGTAAAACATATGAATGAATATACAATAAAAACATAGGGAGTAATTTATATTGTATATTAAAAAACGGAGAAAGATATCGAATAAAAAATTATAAAAATTTGTTATATTAAGTAAAGGACACATATTGCATTAGATATTTTAGTATCAATACGATAGTTTATGCAGCCCACTGAAATATAAATTAATAACTGATTTCAAGTAATACTTTATACAATAAAAAGTATTTGAACTTTTTCCGAATTTTGTGGTCGCCAACTTTTTTCACATAAAAAACAGCGAATTTTGTTCTAACATGAACAAGCCTTAATCTTATAGGTACATGATTTTTAACTATTAATAAATTGGTCTCAAGTAAAGCCAATTAGATATTGCAATAAAGTATCTATTTGAATTTAATAAAAGTGTAAAATATACCTATAGTAAAAAGATTCCTTAAAGTAGTAAAATCGTGTTAATAAAATAATTTTGATTTGTTTGATAGCTCCATGATCTTCGGAAAACATATAATCACATTTGAATCACTTTTTTCATAAAATAAATTGATTTATTCCATTTCAATTTTGTTTTGACAAGTATTTGTTTAAATAAAACAAATAGTTATTCCATTTGAACATCTTATGAAAACTTAATTTTAAAAAATGATTTTCAAATAAATATGTTTTTTTCATTTTCCTTAAACAATTTATTCAAATGTGTACAAAAATAACGTTTTGGAATAAAAACATGAATTTTAAATGAATTAAATGTGCATTTCGAATCAAATAACGCGGTTATTTAATTCAAAAATACATTTTTTAATTGTGGGATGTGGAGAAGAAAAAGATCATTTAATTCTATTGCAAAATTTTTAAATGAAGTTTAAAGTAAAGGAACAATTCTAATTGTTTCCTATAAACAAAAATAATTGTCAGTAGGTGCCCGCTAGATGTAACTGTGCTATATTTCGCGTACTCAGGTTTGTCTGATTTGAAAGACATTGTGTGGCGTACTGATGAGAGCTAATAAGCTCTAAACTGGTATATGTTGACTATTTGCTGTAGATTTTTCAGGTGTATTTCAATGCTGGTCGGGGCATTAGCTCGTATTTCCAGAAAGTCCCAAGCAATAAGTTGTTGCCTTAAATAAGCAGATGTTTAATTGGAAAAAATTCTTTGAAATATACAAATATTGTTTAGTCAGAGGTTTTATCATAGACTATAATCAAATCAACACCCGAAGTGTACCACTAAATAGCAAATGTTTTTTAATTTAAACAAATGTTTTCTTTACACAAAATAACTGTTTTTTCGTTGATATCAGGAAATAAATATTTGTTTAGCCCTATAAAAACAAATCATTTATTTCCATGACACAAAATTTATTTACGGGTACCAAATTTTTTTCAGTGTACTTTGTAGTTGCAAAAACGGTTTATTAATAAAAAAAATACATTTAATTCATTTATTCACGTAGATGTAATGTCATATTTCAGAAAATTTCAGTATAATTTTGTCTCTGGTACCTCAACCAAGAGAAAAGTTTAATTTTTTTTTAAAGTACTATTTTAAAATTTGACGCAACAAAACAGACGTGCAAAGTTTTCTGCAAAATTTATAGTACGTCTTTTAGTTTTTAAAAAAATTCAGTGTATTTAAAATATTTCAAGTAATTCTTTCAAGTCACTTGAACCGTGAAATAAAGAAAACATAACTTATTTTCAAAATAACAATTGTTAACTCAAGTAATTCATATTATCTAAGGGTACGTTTACATCTGACATTAATTGCTCGATATTTATGTCGGATGGAAATTGTACCTAAAGTAAACAGTGCAGAATTTCTGTCAGAGAGATGTGTTTTTAACGTCCGCGATATGTATCGATACATCTATTCCATTAAATAGATGTAAACACCTATTCGGAATCGCCTGACAGAAATTACTGTAGCTGACTAATTGTCTACTTTTGTGATAGTGTCGGCAGCAATTCAAAAACAATGATAAAAAAGAGTCGGTTAAACGCGATATTGATGAACCGATTAATTTATACCACAAACCTGAACTCTGGGATGTTAAAAGAAAATGAAGTAAAGATAAAGTGAAGTCCAAAGAAAAATTCTTAATTTAAGTAATTTTTAATTATAAAAATGTTTGGAAAATAAACAGGGAAAGGGTGGTTTATTTCACCCCTTACAACAAACCAGGAACATGGGAAATATTCCAGTAAAATATCTTTTTTTAGGTAAATGTTCCTGACAAAATTTGTTTATATTCAACAGTTTGTGAGAAAATGTTTCTGGGAATAAAAAACTATAAATCTGAAAATTAAATCTAATTTAGTACCGTTCAAATTTAATATTATGCTCAATTTAAACTATAGATGTAGATATTTAAAACGAAAAAATATTTGTTGGATTATCTCGAAGAATAAATTTTTACGGAGCTGTATACGAATGAAAACATTAAGTATAGTTTTTGCTAAAAATTCACAAACATTGAGAGGTCCTGATTAGCACCATTTATTAAAAAAATATATATGTGAGCGTTTATATTGAATTTTGCAGGTGTAAAAAATAGCATGCCTTCGGTCGCCATCTTAAAATCCGTAATAGGATCAAAAGAAGCGATTTTCGATGCCATTTAAAACAAACAAATATTTGTTGAAATATCTCGAACAAAACCATTTTACAGATTTATACACGAATAAAACTTTAAGATCGTTTAAAAAAAACACTATGTATAGTTTTTATTCAAATTTCGCATACTACATTTTGAGGGGTTCACCTGATTAACAACAAAATTTTAAATAAAAAAATTGCTAAACGTTTTTATTGAAATTCAAAGGTATAAAAAAATGATAGCAGACCTTGTATCGCCATTTTAAAAACCATGGTAGAATCAGAAGAAGCGGATTTTGAAGACATTTAAAACAAACAAAAATATTTGTTAGATTATTTTGAAGAATAAAGTATCTAAGGATTTGTACACAAATAAAACTAGACATGTATATACAGTATGGATTAGACGTATTTAGAATTTTGTTTTCCTTTCAACACTGCTGAATTGATGCAAAATATTTACATTATACGTCAACTCGCATATTTTGAATGGAACAGATATTTTTTATTTAATTTTCAGATTTTACATGTAATTCTAAGTCATTTCACTCAAATAAGTCGTTAATTACCAGGGAGACTGAATAATTCAGTAATGATGAAAAAAAAAAAACAAATTAAGGAAACAAAATAATTCAAAAACTATTGAGCTTGGACATATGGTATATTTAATAAAGTTGATTTAAAATTGCACGTAGAATCTGAAAATGAAATAAAACCACTATTTTTCGTTTAAAGTCAACGAATTGACGTCTACTTCCGGTACTACCGCCACGTGACTGTAAATATTATATTTCAACTTAGCAGTATTGAAAACTCCTAGAAACGAAAATTCATTTCCTACATATGTCTAATGCACGCTTATTGTGAGATACCCTGTATGTATCTATATTATAAGTGTTTTTAACTGGGTATATGCAGATACTAATATTTTTCTGCTACGCTAATAGTTTTTCTGAATTTGGTATCTTCCTTATTTATTTTACAAACAAGCTTTTCAAATTGAGTTGGTGTCATCCTCAAATAATTTGAGAATTGCTGCGGATTCTCGCCACTTAGTTCCCAGATTAACTAATTTATAGACACCTAATTCATCACGTTTCAAAATTCTACACTACACTGAACGTTTTTTTTTTCTTAAGTAACATATCCAGGGCAATCACACGGGTAGCAATTTTTTGTTTCGATACTCATCGTGACACGACTGAACTTTGTCTTTCTACTATGAATTGATGTGTATGACACAAGCATATTTACTTAATACATATGTATAAACGGTTCGTACACATATAGCGACGAGAAGTGTCATACACATCTCCATGATATAAATATTCAGGGTGAATCTTAAATAAGTACAAATATTTTAACCAGCAGTATAGTTTTGTGTGTAGAACACATAATTAATAGTTTTTTTACAAAAAAATCAGAAATAAAAAAGTGAAATTTTAAATAAATTTCGTAATTTTTCAGTAGAAAACTTGTTGAGGACCGCTGGCCTAGACCGACCCTTCATACTTTTATGAGTTCTAGTGCTGCAGACTGAACGTGTGGTTCACAGTGTTGCCAGTATTACACAATGTCTTTGCTTCAAAGAAGAAAAAATCTCAACTTTTAGCGAATTTTGTCAAGTGTAACATTTTATATTATTTTTTATTATCAAACTGTCATTGACTGTCATGACAGATTATCGGAAGCCCAAGTCAAACTTGTTAACCCCACATAATGCATGAAAATAGCAATAAAATTTGCTAAAAGTTGACATTTTTTCCATTTTAAATAAAAAACGCGTGCATAGTTTTTCGTTATTCTTCATAAAATAACTTAAGGAAATTGTGTTTTGTGTCCCTTTCTAACAGTGTACAATGACATTTAACTTGTGAAATGTGGATTACTGATTAAATAGTTAATTTTTTAACAAACAGGTAAGCTTGTGTGCACGTTTATGTATAATTTTTGAACATTGGACATAGTAATATCACGTAATATCTTCCTAAATATTTTACGGTAGTATTGAACTTGCGGAAATTCATTTTTAATCGTTGAAGTATAGTAAGGTTAGTTCAGATGTTAAAATTTATGTTAATATTGCTGCGTATCATACTACATACCCAATTTTACTGTACTTATGCTTAAAACAAGTATTTTTAAAATAGAACTATTACGTTAAAAGAAACGTAATACTTATATTGGAGGAGATATGGCAACCTCGCAACAAATCATATGTTACGTTGTTGGATGAAAAATCAGCCAGCGGTCCTCAAAATGTGGGTATTTTTTAAAAAAATTAATATCTCCGTAAATATTAGAAATTTTTAAAAATGGCTTTCACTAGACGGATTTAAATGACGAACTACACCAGCAGTTAAAATATTTGTACTTATTTAAGATTCATCCTGTATAGTAACTTCTGTGTGTAATGTAAACAGTCACTAGCGATATATATCTGATGCTTGACACATATATCGGGACACAAGTGTCAGATGTAAACGTACCCTAAAT
Organism: Monochamus alternatus; assembly: GCA_037114965.1. Classification (NCBI taxonomy): domain Eukaryota; kingdom Metazoa; phylum Arthropoda; class Insecta; order Coleoptera; family Cerambycidae; genus Monochamus; species Monochamus alternatus. Next base: position 36,659,784 of record CM073433.1, read on the forward strand.
AAGTCAAATCGATTCTTTAAACAAACATAACTTTATCTTATATTAAATATAGTAGTTTTCTTGATTTCAACTATTTTTTATTCTTAAATGAAGAATATATAATCTTATTATAAAGGAATAAAACTAAACTAGCATTCGAGCTAGCATAGGAATAAGAGTATTTATCTTATTATAGTTCTCTTTCCGTGCACTGTATAAAATTAAAAGTAATGTTTTTATGATAAATTATAGGTTGTACTCGATGTACGCGTAAATTTATATTCACTCCAGACTTTCAAAATCGTACCATTGCATCGATACCGTTCTATATCACTCTACGTCCTGTAGAACCGGTCCTGTAAGTCCCACTACATGCGCGTGATTGGGCAAAGGCTGAAGAATTTTTCAAACAATCAAAACATATCATCGATTCTTACGCACACAGTCGTTTTTCTCGACTCATTCCTTATCCGCGATCCGCCTCGGAAACCCGCCATGACCAAAGTAGAAAGTGACGTTAGTGAACTGGTTCTGCCCAGAGCGCAAATTTTGAACGATACCAACAATGCGTGGGAGGATGTTATAAACGTGGAGGATGAGTTTCCTTCCAAAAATGCACCGAAGGATGTTGTGGCAGTCGCGAGAAGAGCATTTGCTACCGGGAGAACGAGATCGCTGAAATTTCGGCGGAAACAACTTAAGGGACTACTGAAATTTTTGGAAGAATGCAAGGGAGACATCGAAAGGGCACTCTATACGGTAAGTTGAAAATTAATGGTACAGAGAGATCTATTTTTATTCTAGAACCTTAGATAGTAATTTTGTTTTTTAATTTAACTTTTTTCTAAAACATCAAATACATGTCAACACATTAAAAAAATTTAGTATATTATACTAGGATAGAGATAAAAAATGTAAGAATATTAAGTTTATCAAGTTATGAGTGCGTCAGTGTAAGTAACCTAACATTTAACATTAATTACTAAAATTTAAGAAATTACCACAGTTCTACACAATATAAACATTGACTACATGATTTAATGCTATTTTTAAACGAAAACAAATACATTTTTTAAGTTAGTAAGTAAATAAGTTAAACATTTATTATACATGTTTATTCTAGAACCCTAGATAATAATTTTGTTGTTTTGATGTAACTTTTTTTATTGTGAACTTGGTTTTGAAGATATAGGGCGTTACTTTTTTATATTTTTTAATATTTCTCAAAACATCAAATACATGTCAATATAAGTATATTAAATAAATTTAGTATGTTATAATAATAGAACAGAGATAAAAAAATTTAAGAATATTCAGTTTCAGTAAGTTGTCAGTGCGTAAGTATAAGAAACCTAACTTTTAACATAAATAAAATTTAAAAAATTTGCACAATTTTACATAATATAAAAATTGGCTACATAATGCGATGTGGCCAAACTTACCTTCCGTTCAAAAGTTGATGGATAAAAAAATACAGGGTGCCACAGTTAAAATTTTATTTTCGATATTTGTAAATAACATTTCAAAATATTCAAATATTTTGATACATTTTAGAGATAGGCGGTTTCTAGGAGCGAGAATTTAAAATTTGTTTTTAATTTTAGCGTCACTAGTAGATGACGCCACTTATGGCACGTCATGTTTCTTTTAAATGGCAGAAATTTGAACATTGAAACAATCGAAACTTACTTTTCTTATTTCAAAAAAGTGTACTAGTGACGTCAAAATTACAAAAAAATTTGAATTTCTCATTCTCATTTATTAGTTCCAGTAATAAGAATTGTATTTATGATTTATTTAGCTGCGCAAGAAATATAATCAAAATGGCAGCTAAAAGAAAGCACAAATAGTCAATCTTGTTCCAGTGTATTCATTGAGTATTTTTCACCAATTTAAGATGAAAAATACTCAAGATGGCTTAAAAAACAATGAAATATTTAGCTTGTCAAAGATTTCTGTTGACATACCAATATTTTTAATGTGTTTAACAATTGTTCAAAATTAATAATCAAAATGTATACAATAACCGAAAACGTTGATTTTATCTATGAAAAATATAGAAAAAATTCTGTTAGGGTTTGCGATTTTTACGCCTAACAATATCCTGAGAGATAATGTCTTGCAAAAAATTATTGAAAATCATTTTCGAACACAACCCAGCAACGATCCTAAGGAAAATTATATAATTGGCGAAGCGATTGAAGATAATGTTCGGGATCGAATAGAAGTAGAGAAAACTATTTCTTTAATATATCTGAATTAGATATCAGTCATCAAACTGTGTAATATCAGTTACACCAGCACATGTACGATAATGACCATGAACGTAGAATTTAATATTGCAACTGCACTTTGCAGAATATCATGTAGCCAAATAATGATTTGTTTAAATTGAATTTTATTTTCGAACGAGTTCAGATTTATAAATTTAAGATTTTTGAAAGATACTCACAAAATCAAAATTTAATTATTTCAACAGCGGCTTCAAATGTGGCTGTGACTAATGGACACCATAATAATTGTTCCAATGATATTTAAAGAACTCTGGAATGCTGCCAGATACTTTTGCAAAATGAGGCTGGAAGCTTTTTACAAGCGTTGCCTTAAGCCGGTTTTAGAGAACGACGTAGTGTTGTCAGCAATACTAAGTCACGTGACTTTCAGCCAATGAAATTAATTAACAAAACCAACATTATAATAAAATCTTTATTTCACTGAAATTGAAGTGGTGGTGGGGATGTTGCCAGCAACACTACGTTGTTCTCTGAAGCAGGCTTTATTTATTACACAAGATGGTGTTCTTTCTCCACCAATTCAAGAATAGTAAGTGATTATCTATCAAGTGGCCCCAAGGTCACCTGACTTAACTTCATTGGATTTATTTTCATAGGGTAATTAAAAAAATATTGTGCAATTGGAAAATCTGGAACTACAAATAAAACGTGCAATTCGCAACGCCCTAGCAATTGATAAAGTTTATTCGAAATACCAGCTATCTGTGTTCAGAAATGCATCGACGTAAATGAACAACATTTCGAACAGCTAGCTATTATAATTTTTTCTGTTCTTTTTTTATATTAAAAACTCACCTTATTATGTACTTATTTTATGGGTAATAATTAACCTCGAGCAACATCTGTCCGTATTTTCTTTTAGCTGTAATTTTCATTCTATTTATCGCACACGATAAAATCTTTATACTGGCAGTAATAAATGGTACGGTGCCAATATGGTTCCATTTCAAAAATTGTGTTAAACTCCAAAAATCATTTTGGTGAACTATATTTGCTCATAAATCACATAATTGAGTATTTTCAATAGGATACTGATTTTATACTAGCAATGCTTGTACTAATAAGAACAAATCGGAAAAGTCATGGCACACACAAATGGAAAATTAAAACATAAATTGATGTCTGCACATGGGATACTACAGCAAAATATTGTACAAGAAACTATGATTGATGAAAAGCTATTATCTCAAAAATGGTCAATTTTTAAGACTAATGACTAGTATACCTTTTTTCCTCAAAAATAATGTAGGTTTAAGATGTTTTAATAAAAAACGTAATAATGTTAAGTCCAAAAAAGTTACACTCACACTTACGTCACAAATATGGCGGATGTGGCGCCCTCTAGGGAATACGTCGATATAGATAACAAATTATGATTTTTCATATTCGAAAACACCTATTACCAAATATTTAAATTGATACAGTCAAATACAATGAAGTTATTACAAAAATCAATTTTTAAATACTAACTTTAATACCCTGTATCTTTTTTATTATCAACATTTTATTAAAGTCGCCGTGTTTCTCGCCGTAAAATGATCAAATTTGTGGTGTTTTTTAGGTACTGAAATCTTGAAAAATAAAACACGTAGAGCAAAAGTAATATAAAAAATAAAATCACTCATGTTTTGTTTATACACTTTTACTATTTAAACTCTCCTCAAATAATGTAATAACAATTAAAATGCATTTGTATGACACACATTATTTCGCTATTCTAACCCTACGTTTTAACAATTATTTTCACATACTTATAAATAAAAGTAAACAATCGTATATGCAGAACTATGTAAGTTTATGTTATAACAATGTTTATATCTATAGTTGAATTTTAAATAATACGTATTTTGAAAGATTTCAGTACCTAAAAATTTGCTGGATAGATCGCTTTCTGAAGTTATATGTTAATATTACTTCGGTACCTTCGAATATTCGCAGGTGGCATGAGATAACATTCTTGTTATTTGCTAAACTCTATATTATTCAGTTCTTAAATGTCTAAAATTACTTGTATTTGCAGAAAATACTATTTCAAGAATACGGAGGCAAATGCTAAATTTGGTTTATGTTTTACCTTACATTGACATCAAAGTGTTTTCCTGAACTAAAAAGTAATAATTTTGAGCATACTGTATAATATTCCCCACTAAAGTGAGAGAAGGGCTACGGCATATTAGCTACTCTGTAGACTACTTTAACTTTATTGTTTTATAAACTTATTTAACATTCTAAGCTTATTATATTCTCGGAGTTAATTGCTTGATTTTTCCCTTTAAATATCTTATAATTTGTGTACCTTATTAATTATTAAACTTCCGATTTGTCTTTTATATACTAATGATGTCAAATAATAAACGTTACTTTTGACTTGACTGAAACATCACAGCGTCACAATAAATAATTTAATTATTAATGATAGAAATGAGTGAATAGTAAAAATACCTCTTCTCTATGTTTTGTTTTGCTATGTGTTTAATACTTTTAGAATTTCCAATACAGCCAGAATACAATTCAATACATTTTCCATAAAAAGGAACTAGGTAACAAAACAAATTAGTTTATAAGGGAAAATTCCTTAATTTCGATATTTTACTGAAGAAATTTTACACGAGTATATACAGGGTGGCTACTTGTCTTGAGGTCCAGGCAGAGGATTTACTGTTAAGATTTAGAAATAGAAAGTAAATGTTTTAGGTATTTTCATATAGTATCTATTAGATATAAAACATATAGAAACAAAGCCACTTTGAACTTCTGTTTCTTACATATATTTTTTTCAATGAGTACCTATGTAACATTTATTTGTAAAAATTTGTGAAAAAGGTAAGGCTTATGTTCAGAGACTTATTGTATAAAAGCAGTTAGGAGAAACTCGGTAAATTGTCGTTGCATATTTTCAAAAATTGATTTTATCTCGAAAATGAAGTGAGTTTTATGAAAAGTACTTAACTACACAAGAAGTATCTATTAAAGTTCAAAGTTTTGCGAAAAACAATTTTAAAACTTCAACTTTAACACCGTATATCTTTTAAGGGAGGCATTTTTGTATACTTTTTGTAAGTAGGATAAATGGTCATATTTTGTCGTCGAAAGTATGTAGTTCTTGAGGTTACCTGCTTTTTTGTTACATCCTGTACTAAAAGTTTCTAACTAATGTTATAATGGTTTTCCAACTAATATAAACGAAATTATATTGTAAAAATATATTAACTTGAAGTGTTACCTATTATTTTTATAAATTAAACACCATAGCAGTTCAAATTATTGCATACATAAGTATCTAGTCATTAATTTTTCAATAAAATTTAATAGGTTATAATGATAGCTAGGTATATTGACATTAAAATATATAAAATAAATCTATATCATACAAAGTTAAAAGAACAACAATATCACAAAAATATAGTACAGTGTCAATGTCGCTTGTCACTGGATCAACATGTAAGTTAAATTCAAGTACCTCTTTTAATTACTAATTTAACCCTAGAACCAAAACGTAGCAAATAGAAGTTCAACTTATGTTAAGCTTCAAACTTCTCAGTACCTTCTGCATTTGCAATAAGAAGTCAAGATCTCTAAACATTTTAGAAAAGTATGCCTGAATTTGCCAAAAATATCTGAAGGGGTTTAGAATAGTTTCGATGTTATGAATAAATCGATTTTTTTATCAGCTTTGGAAACCCTGTATCTCAGAAACGACACCCTCAGGACCTTATGCTTAACTTAACAAAATTAACTTAATTTCAATCATAGAATACGCCCACTAAATGTTCTACAAGCAAATAGGAGACACCCTGAATAAAATAAAATTCTAATGGTAAAAAAATTATAGAGCATTTTGGTGAAGTCACGTATGTACGACGTGACGTTGTAGTGATTGGAACACAAATTTCACAATTTCACCTTTGGGGATTATTTAAAATTACTTGATATGAGAAATCATAATATGTTTTCCTCAATAAAATGTTGATAAAAAAAGATACAGGGTGTCAAAGTTGGAACATAAAAAGTGATCTTTTGTAATAATTACAATGCGTTTTACTGTATCAACTTAAAAATTTGGTAATATATGTTTTTCGATACGAGAAATAATAATCTGTTGTCTATTTCGACGTATTCCCTAGAGGGCGCCACATCCGCCATATTTGTGACGTAAATTTGAGCGTAACTTTTTTACCCTAACGTCATCACATTTTTATTAAAAAATCTTAAACCTACGTTGTTTTTGAGGAAAAAGGTATACTTGTCATTAGTCTCAGATATTGGTAATTTTCGAGAAAATAGCATTTCAACAAGCAACTGCACAGTTCATTGTACAATATTTTAATGTAGTAGGTGCCAAAATTTTCTTGAAAATTGAATATGTTCGACATCGACAAGCAATAAAATTTGCACTAGTGTAAAATTGTACGCATAGTATTTTTTAACATGCAACGTTTTTAAAATGGAAGTCCTAATGATTCTTATCGCTGCAGATATTCGTCTTGAATTAGTTTGTGGATAATCCGCAACGTGAACAAATGTTTCCGTCTTTTTTCACTATTTTTTTTTTAAATTGTTGATTATCAGGTTGTAACTCGGGTTGTAATCTATTTCGAAATGCCCCCAAATATTCTCGTTGTCCAGCATTGAAATTTTTTTGCCAATAAATAACAGTCATATCTATGATATCTGAATGTGAAAAATTATTGTCTCAGAATTTTTCAATTTTGTAAAGTAATTGATTTTAACCAAAACTGGATAAATACCTTACATTTAGAAATACTTATGAACATTAACATAAATTTTGTCTAATAATTGTTAAAATTTAACTTACTGTTGGTGCCTACTACGTTAAAATATTGTTGAAAAGCTATTATCTCTAAAATGGTCAATTTCTGAGACTAATGACAAGTATATATGTTTTCCTCAAAAACTGTAGGTTTTTTTTATAATAACGTGATAAGGTTAGGCTCAAAAAACGTTACGCTCACATTTACGCCACAAATATGACGGATGTGGCGCCCTCTAGGGAATACGTCGAAATAGACAACAGATTATTATTTTTCGTATCCAAAAACATCTATTATCAAATTTTTAAGTTGATACAGTAAAACGCAGTGTAATTATTACAAAAGATCACTTTTTATGTTCCAACTTTAACACCCTGTATCTTTTTTTATCAACATTTTATTGAGGAAAATTGGCTTAAATCGTAATATTTTGAAGTAAAAAATCTAGAATGTCTTCATGGGCCATTACTTACGGACCACCCTGTATAGGTACACACTGTTGATAAAAAATAACAAAATCGGTTAATATCAATTTTATATCGACAAATTTTATTATTAAAATTGTTGGGTACAAATTAGGTTTTCCGTTTTGCTTACTAGTACCCAAAAACTGTAAACATTTTGGAATGGACACGAATTCCGTAAGTAATATTTTTAGGATTTAAGAAAACACAAGCTGGAATGTCATCTGTGTGAAATAGAGGTAATTGCTAATGATTTAAGACACACTTTGATGGAGCTCAAGAAGTGGGCCCGGCCTGAAAAACCTGAAAAACGGCTTGTAAATATCTTGGACGGAGTATATCGCTACAGGGATCCCTATGGAGTAGTTTTAATTATAGGGGCCTGGAATTACCCTCTCCTGTTAACACTTGGACCATTAGTAGGTAAGACAATAACTCTTTTATTGCTGTACTTATAATATAACAGACCGCATTCGTGATGACGACACAAATTAGGCAACCAGCGTTACAAATGTCATAAGAAAATTGGAGCGAAAACTTGCCTGTAAAATTCAACCTTACGGGAAAGCGACATCAAAATAAAATAAAAATAATAACACCTACTATTTTCTTATCAATTACCATAATTGGTTAAGAAATATCATCTGGTAGATCTTGCATATAGAAGATTAAGTTACATTTTGATCAATCTGGATTTTTACATAAGTAATTAAATCACATAAAACTTGATCAACAGCAAGGAAGCCGGAATGGTTTCAAACTGTCAGAAATATTCGACTAGTAAAGTTATGAATTTGTTTTCAGTAAAAGTAAGCGTTTTTGACAGTTTGGAACCAGTCTGGACTCAATGCTTGAACTAGGGATGTTCAATTCTCTTGAAAAGATCGATTCTTGAATCGATTCTGAATTGAGTCCAAAAGAATGGATTCTTATTCACAAAAAAAAACCATTTTAAATATTTAGAACTGAAAAGTCATATTATTTATATAACCCCGATTCTTCAAGTAAAGAATAGACTCACTAAAAAATCAAATGCTAAAGAATCGATCGAAAAATCGATTCATTTCTCGAAAATAGCGATTATTCACAGAATCGAATCGGAATCGAACATCCCTAGCTTGAACAGACCTATTAGATCCGTATATTGGCAACTAAGAAAGATGACACTACCGAAGTAAAAAGTAGGTTTTATTTAAAAAATTATAATTCATGACTCATGTTTCAACGTGGCTCGAAAATCTAGAACATCCTGTATAATTTAAAATAATTGCAAAATATACCTTCAGGTACCCAATTATTAATTATTTTTCTAATTTAAATTTTTTCGTGTTCAACATCATATGCGAGCTACAATTTTGCCGTAATATATTAGAACACCTTGTATATTTTATATAGCGTACCAAAAAAATAACTCAAACGTGAAATAGGTATCTAGGTGGAGCACTAGGTCTAGCACTGGAGTTTTAAAACTAGCACATATAAGGATAATACGTCGATATAAATCAAAGAACATAAATCATACACGTTACTTTCAATAATGGAAGCAAACAATACAGCTAAATCTAAGCATCTTTGATTTTACCTCTCCTTCTAGACTTAGACTTTAACCTATATAATCGTATTTACTTCATTTTGCACTTTCTATATCAGTTGAATTAGTTCTATATACGCATTTTATTTAATAAAAATGTAACATTGATGAATAAGTACGTATAGTTTCTTAGAACCCTAGTTCTTACCTTCAATTGCGTGTGACAGTAGTGGTTGCAACCAAAGCTTCCTCTTTAAACATGTCCGCAGCCGCAGAAGGTGCACATCAATCACATCACTCACCACGCGTTTTTAAACTAACACTAAAAACTATAAAATGAAAGTAAAAAACACGAATACATGTTCATCAGTCATCACCATCACTAAATTGTATATTCAGTAATTTTAATTATTATAAATATTAGAACCTCACACACACACACACAAATCTAAATCGACACTGCTGTACCGCGGGCGTCAGGCCGATGTCAAAAGGCATTGTTTGATTGTTTTTCCTAAGCTTGGCTACTTGATGCCGATTGTCGCTGTAAAAAGCGTTTGGCTGGCAGCAATAAAAACATTCGCAAAAACTCGTAAACCATGGATAATTTTTACTACAATATGTCATTTATAGTTTGAATAGATAAGAGGCGCCTACTGTTAAAAAGAGACATGCTACAGTAAATGTGTGTTAAAATTAAATTGAACGTAGTTTTTTATTATTAATATAAATAAGATAATATTTTTAAATAAATTAAATAATTCCTTTGTCATATACGTTAATTATGGTTGTGTATAGGTTTATGTAGTACTTGGTTTTACCAAAATCGATATTAAATATTGATGTATTGTAATATACAGTGTGGTTACAGATTATTGTCTGGAGCAGAAAAACTTTTTTATTTATAGTCTTTTCGAGAAAAATTATGCTGCGTAAAATATGTTGCTTCTCAAAATAATGACCATAGATAAATTTAGATTTTCTTATAAAGGGTGTTCACAAAATGAGAAAATGTGAAGTAGTGGTTTTATTTTTAACTTTACAAAAAAAATTGCTGGTGATTGAATAAATTTCAAGTTTGACCTTCATATAAAAAATGTTGTTTCCAAATAAATAAATATTGGAAATATATTCAGTTATTTCCCTTTCCATTTAATTCCTTGCATTCATAATCATAGACAGCATAATTTTTACGATAAGATATGGGCCTTGGTCACCTCGTAGTCCCCGATTTGACCATTATGGATTTTTTTTGTTTTATAGTATTTGAATGATTATAGAGTTGCTAACTTCGGAAATACTGTCAAATTACTGTAAAACAGAATTAGGAACAGTTTTTTAGTTTTCGAAATATTATTTTAGAAATTTAATTATTACTGTACCGGTCAAACTTGAAATTCAACTTAATGTTTTGATTTCAAAGAACACTTTATTACACATTTCTACAACAATGTGACATCATAACAAACAACATTTTTATAAAGGATGATATTTATCCAAAATAAAATTTTTCTTCTCCGGGCAGTAGTCTGTCGACACACTGTATAAATTTGTATGTTGATGATAGCAGAGTTCATTTCCTTTTATATACTGGGTGCCTCAGATTACTGGCATCCTTGAAAGGGATGATTGTACAGTAAAAATAAATGAGATTTACCTATATACCTATATCTAAAAGTTTCCGAGATACAGGGTGTCAAAGATTTTGGAATTTGTATTATATTTTTTATTTACTTGGAAACTTTTCGTAATAAAACAGCAATAGTTCTAGGTTGTAATGAGATATCTTTAGTCTAATTATTTAGTATAAATATTTTCATTATTACCAGTGGCGTAGAAACCCTATGGCACTCTTATTTACAATAAAAATTGTTCGCCACTGCCCCAATTATAAAAAATCGTAAGACACTTTAAATTTTCAACAAATAATTATTCGTTAAAATTTTCTTTAGAATGCATCGTATTTAGGTAATTGTTAAAAAATATCTGTATTTTGTAGTTCATGCGTGTTTTACTATGCTTTATTAATACATGGTGTCCCGAAATTAATGCACCATATAGTAAGAGTAGAAAACTTGACGACAAATTAATGCGATATAGCTAAACTTACTTTAATAAAAAGTTGATGGATAAAAATATACAGGGTGTCAAATTAATTATTTTATTTTCGATATTTGTAAATATTTTTTTTTTAAATTCAAATATTAGAGTAGAAACTTGACGACAAATTAATGCGATATAGCTAAACTTACTTTAGTGAAAAGTTGATGGTTAAAAATATACAGGGTGTCGAATTAATCATTTTATTTTCGATATTTATAAATAATTTTTTTTTAAATTCAAATATTTTGATACATTTTGAAGATCGGGAGTTTTGGGGGCTAGAAATTCAAATTTGTTTCTAATTTTGATTCTACTAGTAGAGGGTGCCACTTATGGTACATCATATTTTTTTTAAATGGCAACACTTTATTACGACTTAATGTATTATATGTGACTATTATAACAATCGATTCTTTTACCTTCTTTATGTGAGAAACTATATGTGAGAGAGTCTACCTTGTTAAAGTCCTTAGAAGCAGCTGTTTCCAAAATAATCTTATATTGACGACAATTTCTTTTAAAAATAAAAATACAGGAAAATGTTACTTGAAATAGTTACTTAAAATGGCAAATTATGGCGGCGTGCAAAATTTTCAAGTTTTCTTCAGCTTTTGATACAAATATGCACGAACTATGAAATATAGCTATATTTTAAATGAACAATTACTTGAAGACAGCGCATTTTAAAGAAAACTACAAAGAATAATTATTTATTCAAAATAATCAAAACTTAAAGTACCTTAACTTAAAGTACGTGTTTTTTATAATTAAGACAGTGGCATACTATTTTTATTGTAAATAAAAGAAGGGCGACACAGGGTTTCTACGCCACTGGTGATAACGGGAACATATAAACATACTAAATAATTAGACCTAAAGTATCTCATTACAACTTAGAATTATTGTTGTTTTATCACTAAGGATTTCCAAGCAAATAAAAAATATAATCAATATTTCAAAATCACAGCCTGTATTTCGATATTTTGTCAAAAAGTTGATGTCTAGAAACAGCTGAATATCAGAGGTGGGCGGCAACATAGGAGGCTGTGATTGGGGGAAATTATTGATCACCCTCCATACTATCAAGAGCTAGAAAGTCAATTATGAACTCTGTTTGTTATGGCTGATATCGTCGCTCTAATTTTGAACACTTCAAACATGGATAACTTCATTTTTTTAAATAGAACCCACATATTTTTTTCACGTCACCAGATAACACATTTTATTACCTTTCACCCGATATAAAGTTATCTGTATTTATCTCTAATACTTTTCTTGAGTTCATAATTGACTTTCTAGCTCTTGGTAGTATGGAGGGTGATCAATAATTTCCCCCAATCACAGCCTCCTATGTTGCCGCCCACCTCTGATATTCAACTGTTTCTAGACATCAACTTTTTGACAAAATATCGAATAACGTCCAAACAATACGTTCTAGGCACCAAGTATGGTACAGGAAGTCACACTAAAATTGACCGAGGGATCCAAATATGCAGTAATATATAGGGAGTTCCATTTAAAAAAATGTAACTTTAATATGAATCACCCTGTATATGTCTAGGTATTTCACAAAACATATTTTTAGTTTGTAGACCACCCCCCCCCCCGCCAACAGCAGAATTTCAAAATATATATCAGTATAACCACAACCTTCCGTCCACACACTATTGGCCCACCCTGTATATATATATATATATATATATATATATATATATATATATATATATATTTATCTTCACTGTGCAGTCGCCTCTTCTAATGATGATAGTATTGCTTGAGATACCCTGTATAATTGATCATTTCTTTTAGGTGCCTTGGCGGCTGGTAATGCTGTGATTTTAAAGCCGTCAGAATTATCTCCTGCGACTTCAAGTATGACGACAAAGTTGTTGACAAAATATTTGGATAAGGAGTGTTTCCAAGTATTTCTCGGAGGAGTAGAAGAAACCACTGAACTACTGAAAGAGAAATTCGATTATATCTTCTTTACTGGTTCAACAAATGTTGGTAGAATCGTATACCAATCAGCTGCAAAATATTTAACACCGACTACGTTAGAACTAGGTATGACATATTCTCACTAGTTACGACAAATTTTCTAATATATTAATATGTTCATTCGTAAACTATAATATTCTACATATTATGTATAGTGCGCGCTAATGATTTGTGAAAAAATTATTGTTCAAGTAGGTTCTTGATATTCCTACAAAATGATTTAGTTTAAAGGAAATGGAATCAGTCAGTAATAATTATAAGACTGAATTTACATTTGCGAATTAAAAAAAAATGGAGCAATATCAGTATTAAATTTGTTTTCTCAATAATGAAGTCACTAATTATATAGTAAGCTATATTATAGTATTTTAAGTATCAAGAACGGTAAAGAGAGTTTACCAATTGACAACAATGTTGAGATACTTATACTATTTTTTAAAATATTAAAAGTATTTTTGTCTATTGTCTCGTATATCCACCAAACTCATAGACCTTATAAATCACGGACCGGCCCTAGAAAGAGAGGTCCGCTATCCTGATGTGTACAAGAGGGATGAAGCTAGTCCGGGCAAAAACAGATGTTCTATGACAGAAAAATATATAAACATAACCTGACAAAACCTTTCCTAAATAATTAAAACCTTCCTTAAAAATTGTTATTATCAAAATGTAATTATAAATTAAATTTCTGAATAAATAAGTAAATATCCAATATAATTCGGTCTGTTACACGTCTGTCATACGTCATTTATGGTTTTTGTTTTTTTTCGGCCAATGATATGTGGGTTTTTGCTCGGATTAGCTCTATCTCTGTCTGAGCATCAGCGATTTGTATAGGTAGAAAACGGTTTCGGGAGCGTCCATGATTTATAAGCTCTATGACCAAACTAAGTAGGTTTTGGCGTTACCATGGATACGTTTGTAAATTTATTGTTAAACGTCAATATATTTGTCAAACGAGTGAGTATGAGCATAAGTGAATCAGAAAACGAAAATAATTCATATAATGAAGAGGTCTGAGGTATAGGATGTTCTACATGATTTCTGAAAAGTCTAAAGAACGTCACGAAAAGACATATAATAGTTTCACAAAGTGGTTTAAAGGTAATTGAGGAAAGAGTATAAATAAAAAAATCTTGTTGGCATATTTTGTGCAAAGAAACCAAAAATTAATATCTCCATGAGTATTTTATGGTAAAAGCAACAATTTTTTTATACGATTATATTGATATTTCTAAATTTTCTATGCTGATCTTAATTCTTAAGAGAAAAAATACAGGACATAGGACAAAACGGCAATCTTTTTACCAAAGAAGAAATGATCAAACTTTTAATGGAAGCACCAGACGAAACATTTCTAATTCATAAGGTACGTTAATATTAATTTTTTGTAGTAAAAACTTAAATACGATTTCTAAACAATTGTAAGCCGCAATGTTTCGTTTCGTATTTTTTCACGACAAATAATATAATTTATTTACCGTTCAGTCCTGTCAAAACAAGAACAGTAAGTAATTACTTATCGACGCGTTTTTACTTGGCAACCAGTAAATATAACATACTGTTGTAAAACTAAGTATGGTAAACAATCGGAAATAGAATGGTCGTACAATAAGGTTTATTAAACACTTTTGTATTAAAACTACTCAAACAAGTCTAGGGTAATTAATTACTTCATTTATGCTTTAAAGTAAAATAATTACAATAAACTACAGATTTGTCAGATTTTAACAATTTTGTTTGATAAATTGGATGAGTGCACAATTTCCATATACAGGACGTTAGAAGTTTGAGTGCCATAATTTTAACAGGTGATAATATACATTAAAATAAACAAAGAAATCCTTTAAAGCATGGGTCCTAACCCCAACCATTTTCGAAAAAAAATGACTGTCGAATTTTATTTATTAAGAAATAATTATTGTAACTAAAAGTACAGAAAATTATGGAGACAGTTAACTAATTTTGCACAACATAATTCAGTTTTTTCCAAATTTTCAAGGCCTACTGGATTTTACGGATTTGAAATCACGGCAGATTTTGTTTCTTATACAAGCAGAGCTTAATCCCAGGAGGTCATTTTTCAACACCCTGTATATACTATCGCCTGTTAAAATTATGACAGTCAAACCTTTAACACCTTATATTATATTTATAGTACAATCGTTTTCGGAAGGCGAACTGGGTAATAAAACGTTGGTGAGATAAAATGTATACATTTATTTCTTTCAGCTTATACCTGCTTATGACAGAGTAGTGCAGATATGTCGGTACTCAATTATTTCTAGATGAAAATTGCCAGGGTCGGATGAGTAATTTTCCCATAATCAATGATAGTAAAAATTTTGGAAATACAAAAGATTTAACACAAGCTTCCATGAGCCATTTTCAAATTTTGTTAAAACTGTATCACAAATCTTATTGGCCATCCTTCTCTAATGCAGGTAATTTCCCCTTAACGTTAGTCGTACCTTATTAAGAGGCGTATCTGAGCATGACTTAGGTATATTACCAACAAGTGGAAAGGGCTCAGAGGTATATGTCGGGTTTCACCAACGTTTTATTGCCTACTTCGCCTTCCGAAAATGATTCTATTATACAGGGTGTTAGGTAAATATGCGTCAAAAATTCAAGGGGTTATTCCTTGGCATATTCTATGGATATTTTGTCCTATGATGATTTCTGAAAAACCCCTTTTCGAAGATACAGGGTGAACAAAATTTGCGACAACCATATTCGATATTTGTTGAAATCATTAATGTAAATAAAAGTATGGCATACTCCAATGAGTTTAACATTTATTGTAGATTGAGCAACTTTACATGTACTTTTTGATAATAAAATGTTGTTACTGTCCCAAATTTTGTTCACCCTGTATCTTCGAAACAAAGGAGTTTTTCAGAAATCATCATAGGACAAAATATTCTTAGAGTAGGTCAAGGAATAACCCCTTGAATTTTTGCCGCATATTTACCTAACACCCTGTATACGTACGGTATGGGTTTAAATTTTTCAAGTTTTTGAGTTATTTTGAAAAAAAGTAAATATGAGTTTCCGAAAATCGTTTTTACTTAGAGGAATTTTTCACTTCACTGTATATTTAGATTTTGCATTGCGACCTTGCCCATCTGTTCATGTTTAGCGCTATATAATAGATAAATAATTTGTCTTACTATTGACATGAAATATATCATTTACTTATGTTTGATAAGGAATTTCGAAAACATACAGAATTATTCAACATCGATCAGTCGTACAGACTAAGGAAAGTTGCAATTCACAGCATCTCGTGATACCATCTACATTATGAAAGTAAATTTCCGGTAATCGTGTATACGTTCCTGGGAAATTCAGATGCCTTGCATCTCACCTGAATTTAATACGCGTTTGTTGATGTACCTACTTCAGCATGCGAATAAGAGTATACAGGATGTTATTGAGTGACAGGGATGTACACTGAATCAAAAATGTCCGTAAATATAATTAAAAGTTACGTTACTATGATGTATGTCTTTATTACGAGTCGATGAAAACTTTAATTGAATTACTATACATCTGTATATTAGTTGAAAAATAAGTTTATTAAACTACAATCAGCACAGTGTAGTAACGAAAATAGGTTCATCGAAATCATTTTTTTTGTTCATTGTTTCAATGAACCGTGTCTTAATGTAACGATCGCCAATTATTGACTATATGATAAATGTATATTATTTTAATTATAATAGGCAATAGGTCTGTCCACATAAAAATTAATATATATTAAAATTGACTTGACGTCATTTTACGCGCGATTCTCGTGATGTGAAAAACATAACAAAGTTATAGTTCACGTTATTTATATTCCAAATAATTTTCTATATCTTATTCATTCATGAAGAAGAACCTCTTCTTAGACTTAATGAAATATTTAACAATTTGTTTGATTTAATTTTCCTTTAAAAACAATAATAATACTATTTTAATGGAGTAAATGTTCGCAATGTGCTCTGTGAATCTTCTGACAATAATAAAACTTGTATGTGCACTTGTTATTAAATTATACGTATTGTTAAATATTTTATTCAGTCTAATGGGAGGTTTTTCTTCGTTTTTGTCAAGGTTTGACAGGCATTGTGCCATATCATCTGATTCAGAGTTTATGTTAGATTTAATCGCCACACTGTATAATAAATCAGTCAGACATTTGTACCAATCTAAACCTAGATGGGTTTTTATAAAATACATAATTTTTAGTTAAAAAAAATATTTAAAATTTCTTTGCTATGACGTTGATCAAATTAAATTAACACAAAATTATCATATATCCTTTTTATTTTATTTTTACGATCATTTCGGATTTACCCCATCTTCAGAAAACATCAAAGCTAATTTATTACTACATAAAATATGTTCGAACTGTTAGGTCTAAAAAGATTTGAAACTAAATTATTAATCAAACATTATACAACACATTAAAAAACTTACATTAAACAAGTACTGTTTTTTTTTTACAAATTAGGAATATTATGCGCTGCATAAACCTAAGTTTGACATCTGGCGTTCATCAACAATAATTATTATTCCGGTTCTGATCGCTGATTCTCTGTTTACATGCATACGCATTTCAAGGTCACCGCAGACGCTTGAATTTAGTGCCGAAGGCGAAGTGAAATTGGCTGGGAGACGACTGCTCGTGGAACCAGTCTGGATCGGCTATGTCGGTGTGGGTTCGAATCCGACTGTAGTAACATGGATGTTTGTGCTCGTCAAGAGATACACAATAAGTCTATAGGCTGCGGCGCTAACGGGGACACTGTCGGACGGTTCTCAAAAAAAAACTGACGTTTGTAAAAATCATTGTCAAAAATATTATTTAAAGAGTGTTCTTAGTGTTAAGAAAAAATGCCAATAACCTCAAACATAAATTTAGTAACAACTGCTTATTACAAGATTTACAACAAACTTATCTAAAAAACTACTGAAAAAATGACAATAATTGTTCAAAGTGCATTCCTGCAGCCTCAATATATTTTTGGCATCGACGAAGTAGTGTATTAACCGTAGCTGCTATTTGAACAGGATTGTTTTTTATATCATCACAAGCATGTCTTATCCTTTGAATCAATTCCTCACGGATATATACTGGCGTATCATACACAATTGCTTTTAGATCGCCCCAAACGAAATAATCCAGAGGATTCAGATCTGGCGAGTGCGGAAGCCAAGCCACTGGTCCTTCGCAAGGAATCCACATATTTGGGTGGTTGTTGGGTTGCCGTCCAATCCATAGACGAGGATAATTCTCATCCAACCACTGCCGTACTTGCCTTCTGTAATATGCAGGGGCACCAACTGCATCCAGTTCCCTTGGTGTATATTTAAGGGGACATCGTCAAGCACGTAGGGGAGAGAGTTTTGCAGAAACTCATGAAATAAATCCCCATTTAAACGAGGAGGCAAAATATGCGGCCCACAGAGGTTATTACTTAAAACACCTATCCACAAATTTACACTAAACTGTTGCTGAAATGAAGAGTGTCTGGCACATCGAGGATTGACTTCACTCTAAACGTGAATGTTGTGGTAATTCACAATTCCAGCTTTTGTAAAATTAGATTCGTCGGTCCATAAAACCTTATGCAGAAATTGTGGATTAATTTCTGTTGAATCTAAAACCCATCTACAAAAATTTAAACGTTTTTCAGCATCTCCTGGCAACAAACCTTGAACTGGTTGGAGATGGAAAGCCCTTCGATAATCTTGTTTGAGTGCTCTCAGTACTATTGATTGAGATAAATGGAGTTGCCGAGCTGCTCGGCGTGTGCTTAAAGTTCTATCGATATCAAAAAGATTAAGAATTCGCTGATTATTTCTTGGCGGTACATTAAGCTTTTGATCATTGTAGCGGCGCAAACCATATTCCGAAAATCGACGATGTACATCTACAAAAACTTGTGCATTTAGAATTCTTCTATTAGGGAAGCGTGTTCGGTACTCTCGAACTGACGCGTTGGAATTTCCGTCACAGAAACCATAAACATAATTGCATTTGTAAACGTTCTTGGCATTTTTTCTTAGCACTAAAATGCTCTTTAAATAATACTTATGATAATGATTTTCACAAACGTCAGTTTACACAAATCACTGAGTTTTATTTTCATGGGTTGCTATAACGTTAAATGAAATTTACGCGGCTGGTGCGCTACACTGTCACCAATTTCTTTGAATATCTCAGAAACAAGGCCAAACGTCGAAAAAAAACAGGAGACGAAAAAGTTTCGAAATTAATCAGGTCAAAGTGGTGTGTAGATGATTTATTGATTTTTTTTTGTAGTTTTGAAATAAAGTAAGAGGGGGAGCATACAAAATATACTTCTAAAAGGGGTAAGTAGTTCAAATTTAAGAAGCTTATGTAAAATTATAAGGAGTGTTTGTGTTCCGAATTTCACTTAGATAAGAGGTTCAAAAGTTGAGGGGAAAACGAGAAAAAAATTCCTACTTCAACACCCTCTATCTCGGAAACGACGCGTTTTAGGAAATAAGTTTATATCACAAATGAACATTATTTTAACCTGTTCTATCGATTCCTGCAGTTATCAATATTAAACCTGAATCACCCTGTATATATATATATATATATATATATATATATATATATATATATATATATATATATATATATATATATATATATATATATATATATTATACACATAAAAAACATAAGCATAAAATAAAAAGTAAACTGCGGAGTACTGTGAATGATGCCTGTTGTACTGCTATATTTACCGACAGATAATAATACTATATAAAGTAAATCTAACTTTAATCACTGATAATTATTAACAATTACTATTTGCTGCAGGTACTTAATGTAATGTGTAATGCTGGCGAAAGCCTTTAGATCGACAGATACTTAAAATGTCAATGACTTTAAGGCCTACTATAATTATGTAACACACATTGAAAGGGAAATCCTTATACTGAATGCAATCTCGTTTAATGATCTATCGAAGACAAATCTCGTTAAACACGTACAAGTGTACCCTAATCCGTCGGTTTTATCTTTTCTTTGAAAATATTGAGCAATTCAAACAAATTTTAAGAAAACTTCTTTGCGTTTTTATATTACCAATTTTAGTGTCCCCACCTGTAAAAATCTACAGGGTGAGACAGAAAATCGAAAAAAAAGGTGAAAGTAGATTCCATTACAAATGTGTCGGCAGTTTAAAACAAGTTCCTAATTCGTTTTAAAGAGTGTCATTATTATGGCAATATATAGTACGTAGTCAAGCATCACCCACGCGGTGAATGAGTTGGTTTCGTAGCTGTATGAATAGGCCACTGACAGTCTGAAACGGGGTTTAAATAATGATTTAAAAATATTTTTTTAGGGTAAATATGCATTTAATTTTTTTTTATTATAATCATTTTTCTATATCTCCACTTAAAATTAATGACAATATGACTGAATCATCCTGTATATCTACATAAAATATGATATATTATTTACCACAACCTTTTTAAGATATACCTAGAAAATATTATCTATGGAAGCAAAGCATTTAATTCCAACTCTGTAGTTAATAAAAAATAAGTATATACATATAGGTATAGAATCAATACTTAATAGTTAATATTTCACTAAGCATTCATTATGAATGTTGTTCTGATACTTTTCATGCTATTAATATGGGAATTTGTCCACGAAATCAATAGAAATACTCATTTATCAGTCATTTCATTTCACATGAATTATGAATTTACTAATTTATTATTTATTTTCACATGAAGAATACAAAACAACTATCGAATGATGGACAATTATGTAATTAGTGGTCGTATCTTGTTGTATCTTGTATACTTTGTCCACGACGACTGAAAACATTACACAATATGACACTCATAATATGAAAAAGATGATGATGATGACATTTCCTCAGAATTTGAAAATAATCATGTAACGGATCAATCAGCTTTTGAATTTAGTAATTGAAAAATTATCAAATAATTTTTTTGCATTTCGATTGTCTAATAATAATTAAGTTTATTTACGCGAGACTAACGTGTTGATGACTTCAACGTTTTCTAAAAAAAATATATTATTTTTATTTGTTTACTGTTCTCTCCATAAATTAGATAAAATTTTTAAAAAAAGTATACAAGGTGTCCCACTTTTCATGGAGCCACCCTGGTACCTCGCTCACCTGATGTCCAAATACTTTGAAACTTTGGTGGTGAATATACACCTATGAAGTGAGTCTTTAGACGGTTCAAAAAAAAGTATTTGCGATTTTTTTAGAAAAAAACTAGTAAGATATTCTTAATCAGCACCCTTAGAAACCCCCTTGTACAATATTGCATCGTTGTGGGTTGGGGTGTTTCACATATGGGCAGTCGAAAAACAATTCTTTTTCAACTTAAAATAATTTGTATTTGTAAAACGGGCTCTTAAATGAAAAAAATGTATTCTTTATTTTTTGTTCAGAATTATGTATTTTACTGGCATGAAATGAATGAATTTGAAAAATGGTAAATACCTATGTACAAATTAGAATTTTTGCCTTATTAAAAAAATAATTATTTTGTTGTGGAATCATTTCATACCAGTAAAATACATAATTATGAACAAAAAATAAAGAATACATTTGTTTCATTTGAGAGCTCATTTCACAGATACAAATTTTAAGTTGAAAAAAATTGTTTTTTGACGACCTGTATCTGATACATCTTTGAACCCACAACGATGTAATCTTGTACAAGGGAGTTTTTAAAGGTGCTGATTAAGAATATCTTAATAGTTTTTTTTCTAAAAAAATCGCTAATACTTTTTTTTGAAAAATCGACTTCCTTTCTCCATATTAGAAGTGGACGCCTCTGACTACAATCAAATATGGCTACGTCTAAACACTCAGATTATAGGTATACATTCACCACCAAAGTTTTAAAGTATTCGGATATGAGGTGAGCAAGATACCAGGGTGGCTCCACGAAAAGTGGAACACATTGTATATTAAACATATTATTATTTTGATAATATTTTTATATGTTAATATATATTTAAAAGACATTTTTATATTCAAAGTAATTATAAGTACACTATCACTGTACATGCTTTTCTGCTTGCTCCAATTTTTAAATTTCAAAGCCTGGCAACCGTGATTCATAAACAATTTTTCGCAAGCAACCTTATACCACCCTGTTCGCAATAAAAGTATCTTTATTTTAATATATATTTCATTGAACAAGCAGATGAGTACAAGTTGCCAGTATCACCTCACTTCTTTATAATGGACAACCCGGTAATAGTGACCAGTAAAAAAATAGGCAACCTAACTTTTGAACGTTGCTCATGCTTTGTACCTTCGATAGTTTCAATTGACAATAAATTCGTTTTATAAGCAAGTGAGCATAATGTTGAAAAAAAAATGAATTACAGTATTTTTAATTAAGGGTAGCTATGAACATATTTCATTAGGTAACCCATTTGCGATATACAGTATGCGCCAAAAGTATGGAATAAATTCAATAAAAGCAAAACAACTATTTTTTGGGAAAAATCCTCGAACAGGTCGATTTTTAATTTAAAAAATACATGTTTTAGTGTAAAATGCGATTTTCAAATGTCATTTGTTTTCGAGTAATGACGTCATCGATTTTTTTTATGTGGCAACACCATATTTTTTTCCTTGATTCTGAAAGATCGTTTAATTCTCTATCAGACAGTACTAAAATTTTGCCCTCTTTCACAGGAAAGTTTTCGAGTAAATGACGATTGAATGTTAGAAAACGTAAATTTTATCCATAAAAAAGTAACAATTCCGAGGTATGTAAAATAAAATACAATTGATTAAATTTTATACTTAAATTAAATGTTCGAATTGCCATCCACCAACTTCTTGACAATGCGCAAGTCTGTGAAGAAATTCTTCTTGCACATTATGAATGATTTCTGGGGTAACTCTGCGTATTTCGTCCCGAATGCGATTTTGAAGTTCTTCTAAATTACGTGGTTTATTAATGTACAGTTTTGACTTCAAGTATTCCCATAAAAAATAGTCAAGAGGTATAATATCTGGCGATCTTGCAGGCCATTCTATCGGTCCGCGATCCACCTCCCAGGAAAACAGTTGTCCAAAAAATCTCGTACAGGGCGCGCATAGTGCGGAGGTGCACCGTCTTGCTGAAACCATATGGTATCGTCAGGAATGTCAGGGTCATTACCGTTAGGAAAAATTACTGCAAGGGCTGGAACAAGGTCATTTTCTAGAAACTCTAAATATCTTTGTCCTGTAAGGGTTCCTGGGAGGTGGATCGGCAGACGCGGACCGATAGAGTGGCCTGCAAGATCGCCAGATC
Organism: Monochamus alternatus; assembly: GCA_037114965.1. Classification (NCBI taxonomy): domain Eukaryota; kingdom Metazoa; phylum Arthropoda; class Insecta; order Coleoptera; family Cerambycidae; genus Monochamus; species Monochamus alternatus. The sequence continues at coordinate 36,683,266 of CM073433.1, forward strand.
TTACACCTCTTGACTATTTTTTATGGGGATACTTGAAGTCAAAAGTGTACATTAATAAACCACGTAATTTAGAAGAACTTCAAAATCGCATTCGGGACGAAATACGCAGAGTTACCCTTGCAGGACAAAGATATTTAGAGTTTCTAGAAAATGACATTGTTCCAGCCCTTGCAGTAATTTTTCCTAACGATAATGACCCTGACATTCCTGACGATACGATATGGTTTCAGTAAGACGGTGCACCTCCGCACTATGCGCGCCCTGTACGAGATTTTTTGGACAACTGTTTTCCTGGGAGGTGGATCGCGGACCGATAGAATGGCCTGCAAGATCGCCAGATCTTACACCTCTTGATTATTTTTTATGGGGATACTTGAAGTCAAAAGTGTACATTAATAAACCACGTAATTTAGAAGAACTTCAAAATCGCATTCGGGACGAAATACGCAGAGTTACCCCAGAAATCATTCATAACGTGCAAGAAGAATTTCTTCACAGACTTGCGCATTGTCAAGAAGTTGGTGGATGGCAATTCGAACATTTAATTTAAGTATAAAATTTAATCAATTGTATTTTATTTTACATACCTCAGAATTGTTACTTTTTTATGGATAAAATTTACGTTTTCTAACATTCAATCTTTCAGAATCAAGGAAAAAAATATGGTGTTGCCATTTAAAAAAAAATCGATGTCGTCATTACTCGAAAACAAATGACACTTGAAAATCGCATGTTACGCTAAAATATGTATTTTCTACAAAACTGTTAAAAGTGGGCTTTTTAATTGTCATTTTTGATGTTAAAAATGTAATTTTTTGACACGCGTGTTAAAAGTAGGTTACTTTTAACACGCGTGTTGAAAGTAAATCAAAAGCACTGGTTGCTACAAAAATTTTGGTTCATAAACATTGCGATCTGTGTCGTATTTTTTGATTTCTTATTTTTATTGTGTTTAAAGTTCTTCCGATTGTTTTGTAGAAAAAATATTGTATGATATACGTGCTAAAAGTGATTTTATTTTGTTTTTTAATCATCTGCACTCACAAAATAAAATCTTACTGAAACACGTATATCATAAATAGCTATTTTTTAAATTAAAAATCGACCTGTTCGAGGATTTTTCCCAAAAAATAATTGTTTCGTTTTTATTGAATTCATTCCATACTTTTGGCGCATACTGTATTTATTTACATATTATGTTTGATACAAAATACTTTTGATCCGGTAAGCAGATGGACGCAGGACGATCTTAGATTATGGTCGTTGAATTTTGATGTCATACATTTATAAATATAGTAAACAAATAAAAAAACTACACTTTTTATTTTTAGGTGGTAAAAGTCCATCCTACATTGACGAATCCGCAGATATAAAGAAAACAACCAGACGCATTCTTTGGGGAAAACTAATCAACAGTGGTCAAACCTGCGTGGCTCCCGACTATATATTGTGCACAAAGTCCGTTCAAGAAAATTTTTTACAGCATGCCAAACAGATAATCGCTGAATTCTACGGTCAAGACCCCACAAAGAGTCCTTATTTATGTAAAATAATAACAGAAAGGCATTTCAAAAGGTTAATTGATTTTATCAACCCTGAAAACGTGGCCATAGGTGGAAAGTTTGACGTTTCAGAAAGAATAATCAGTCCAACGGTTTTGATTAACGTATCACCAAATGACCCTGTAATGACAGAAGAAATTTTTGGACCCATTTTGCCCATTATCAACGTGAACGATGCGGATGAAGCTATTAACTTCATAAATGAAAGAGAAAAACCACTCGCACTGTATGTGTTTTCTAAAAATCAAAATATACAGAGATTATTCTTAAACCGTACTTCTTCTGGTGGAGCTGTTGTGAACGATACGATCGCACATTTAATAACGGAAAACTTACCATTCGGTGGAGTGGGGGAAAGTGGTATGGGTTCGTATCATGGTAAGGAGGGATTAGACACATTTTCGCACCAGAAGAGTGTTCTGGTAAAAGATTTTGCCAATATAACGGAGTTGTCACTGTCAATGCGTTATCCCCCATATAGTGATATGAAAATGAAGACGTTGAATATTCTCTTGAAGAAGAGGTGTGGAATTTCGTTCCGGATCTTGAAAAACTGCTTTATTTTTGCAATGGGAATTGCATGTGCCTATGGTATTCAGTACGTTTGCAACAAAATAAATGATAGTGAATAGGCCCTACAAGAAAACGTTTACTGGTTTCAGTTTCAAGAATTATATGTATAATTACACAAACTTCGTTGATGATGTGTAGTATGGGGCAATCAAAGTTAATGGTGATAAAACAATTGGATTAAGCATAGATACTATCTAGATAAAGACACTGATTACATATGCATTATTCAGTAGATTATTTAGAACGGAAGTAATCATACAATAAAACCAGTTTTATTTGCTGCTATTTTTTTCAAACTTTTGTCATAATGTAATATCTAGATGATTATATTATGTAGGGCGTCACACTGAAACGGGGGTAGTTTGGCTCGAAATAAGCAGAAAAGTTTTAACGAACGTATATCCTAAACCCAACGATTACCAAAATTATAAATCAATTATCTCTGAGTTGTCCGAAGTAAGCCATTCCAATGGCGTAGAAATATACCAAGTTGCCCCCTTTTTTATTGTATGCCTTGCCCTTTCAACAAATATTTGACATTTGTCATAATTTCTATGAAAATAATTGCCGACTATGTCCTACTACGTCATTTGTGCTGTAGTGTGCTGCCGCGCGGTGAGTCACTGCAAACGGGCAATGGAACAGACTAGAAAATGCACGGCTGCTGCGATTTAGCTGATGATAGATATACAAAGTACGTAATAATGTCATGGCAAAGGTATGGAGGGCAACAAAATAGTTTAAGTATTTATATAAATCACAAGACAAATATAATCTTATGATATTTAAAGTATTGTATATACAGACGTTTCTGGATAACAAATAAAAAAAATATATATAGAAGAATACTTTTCTTTTCGAAGTAAAACATATTGTCTAAAATCCCTTACATAAAATGGAAAATAAATTACATATTATAGTAATTATCTTTTTAGTCAATGTTAATGTAATTCATAGTATCACAGTTAAAAAATAAAATAATTTCAAATTGTTTAAATGTTTTAAATATAGGGTACTTCAAAAATACCTACTTATAGTTCCAAATGGAAAAAGGAATATGAGATGTCATATTTGTTGTGATAAGTTTTCTGTAAACATATATAGGTCCGAAACATATATATGAACAAAGATTTATAACTAGTTTCATTTAAATTTGATCACCCATCAGGAGTTAATTAAAAATATATAAATAATTTCTTTCTTATTTTTTTTGTTAAGCTTTGTCGAGCTTATGTTTATAGAAAACTTTTAACATACAGTGATATTTTCTGTACTTTATTACAGAATGATATACTAGAAAGACCTTGTGTTATATTACTATATAAAATAAAATATAATAGTGAAAAAATTTCTATAATTCAAATAATCTTAATCTATCTACATAAATAATTATACTTTAATAACAAAGGTTCTGTATATATTATAAGACAATGTGTACATATTTACGATACATTTTACAGCAGTTGTTATAAACAAAATTATTCTTTAAAAATTTTTCTTATTTTACCTTTACGTTACGTCTTGTAAAGCCTCGTACACACTAATAACTGAACCTCATCGCTTAAATTCAACACTACTGTGTGTATTTGAATGGAGGATCACAGCTACAGTTGTCGGTATTTCCTTGTTATCAAAGGATGATTCGATATGTGGTTATGCAGAGTGTGAACCTGGATTTTTTCCTAACACAGTTGACTGTGTTGACAGTATAAGAGCAGGACCTTAATCTAGGTCGGGATATTATTTGTTATTTTAAACGTCTATTACCCTTTCAAGCCAAAAACATGTGGTGAATATTTATTTATTTATTTATTTATTGTAGTACACCACCCAACAGTCAGAGACCTTTTACTGGGTGGGAAAGTGCAAAATTACAAGAAATTACAAAAAAGACAAATGCCTACAAATAAGTGATCAAAAATGTTAAAATATCATTTTCTCACATAATTTAATTTGTCCTATTTGCTTCAGTGGCATCACAACAAGGTACCAGCTAAAAATAGAAAAAAAATATGGTACACCACTGTTTTTTGGTAAGTTGAAATTTTTCCCAGATATAGCTACCAAAAATACAATTTTTTTGTTATTTATTTTTTTCAATGCTCATTTTAAACTTGAACACTCTGAAAATCGAAAACGACCCATCTATACATATATATTTATATGAACTTTTTTAAACTTTTAGTACAAGTTGTGAAATTCCTGCTACAAATAAACACGGACACCCTGTATATAAAGCTGTTTACAGGCCTTTTAGGCCCATAGCTGTATTATTTTCCTCCACTCCGTTCTGTTCTTCACCTTTCTTTTCCAATCCGTTACATTTTTCTCCCTTAGATCTATTGCCACCGCCTTTCTCCATCTTTTCCTCGGCTTTTCTGTTTTTTTCTTGAAATTAGGTTTACTCCATACATTTTTAACTGTCCTTTCATCTTCCATACGTACGATAGATGCGCTAGCCACTGCACTCTTCTATTTTTGGTGCCTGGTACATTGCATATATTTCCTCACTATTTTTCCTTACACAGCCTTCCTCCGTCTTCTTTCCCTCTAGAATTCTTCTTGAGATGTTCCTTTTCCACCTAAGAAGGTTTTACCTTGATTTCTTATTGAATTTTACTCCTCTGGACAAATTTTTTGATTTCACTAAGTAGTTAATTGCTACCGAACTTCTCTTTGTTTTTATTATTCTCCTATTAATTTCTTGCCCCTCATCACACTTAGCTGGCATCAGTGCCCCCAAATACACATATTCTTGAACTTCTTCAAACTCCATCTTTCTGTGCTGCGTTCTCAATTTGAAATTGGTATCTTTTTTTGTTATATTCTCAAAAGCTTACTTTTCTCTTGATTTATCTGCAATCCCACTTTACGTGCTTCCTCCACGAATTTTCCCGGTACGTTTTCTAATTTCTTACTCTCTTGCAATTATGGTCACATCATCTGCATAATTTACTATTTGGTGACTTTTAAATAATATGTCTCCTACTCTGTTCAACTGACTATCTAGTATGACCTTTTCTAGTATTAATTTAAAAAGAAGCGTTGAGAGTGGGTCTCCTTGTCTCAGTGCTGTGTCAATAGTAAAACCTTCACCTTTTATTCGTACTTTGCTTTTATTATTTTCTAAGATCATTTTCAATAGCCTAATCAGTTTGATTGGTATCCCAAATTATTTCAGTATTTATTTAGTTTATTCTTTTTTACAAAATCATATGTTTTCCTGAAGTACACGAATAAGACCATTGTTTTAATCCCATATTCATAGTATGTAGTAAGGATTTCTTTCACCATGAATATTTGATCCGTTGTTGGCCTCCCCTTTCTAAAACTTGCTTGATACTCGTCTATCTATAGTTCTGCTATAGGTTCTATTATCTGTTTTATTAACGTTGCTATGATTTTATACCTTATATCTGGCAATGATAGTTTCTGCAATCTGTTGCATCTCCCTTTTTTAAATTGGTATAATCATAGCATCTCTCCAATATAATTTACATCATTTAAAATGCATTTTTTAGAAACTGTAGCTTAACAGACCAAATAAGTGAGCAAGGGAGTGCTCATATGTGCATTTGAGCAACAGCAAAAAATAAGAAATATGGGATGGCTTTTTAGAGCTACCGTAATACAAAAAGCGCTTTTATGCAATGGCTGCAAAGGATATAGGAGGAGTAGGTGGTAGGAGGTAGGTAGGTAACGCGGAGTGGTACAGCTACATCTAGCGGCCATTCGCTACTACATGTCGGACTAACAAGCCAGAGCCACGAAGTGTTACATCGCAGTAAAAACCATTGAAAGCAAGCGATCTCGATCGTGATTCGGCGATAACGATATGTTGCAGATACGGAATTCCAGGAAACAACTACTCTGCGGGCTAATGCCCCGACCAGCATTGAATTACACCTGGAAAGCCTATAGCAAACAGCTAAAGTCACCCGCCAGCAGCCAACCAGACATATACTGGTTTCTAGCTTATTAGCTCTCATCTGTATGCCATAGATAAGGTAACCGACGAGTAACCTTAGTTTTAAGTCTGTCTAACCCGACAATAGGGACCATAGGTAACGCAAAGTAACACAGCTACCTCTAGCGGCCATTGTATCGCAGTAAAAACCAATGAAACTTAGCGACCACTATCGCGATTCGGCGATATATTGCAAATACGGAATTCCAGGAAACAACTATGCTGCAGAACTTTCAATATTTTTTTCATTATAAATTTAGTAGTAGTAGTATCCTTGACTATAAGGGTAGTATATAGGAAGTTATTTTCTACAGTCTAGAAAGAAAGGTTCTTAGTTTTTTAATTATGTAATTTCGTTTATGATTTTATACCTTTTCTAAAGTTGAAAATTATCTCTCCTCACTACAGTTAGTTACTGTCATTAAAAATGTACTCAATGCAACATCTACGTGTAAAACTGGACGTTAATTTTGTTTCTGTTATAAACTTTTACTTTTTCATATTTCTCCTGGAGTATATTTGCTTTCATTTTAGAAGTGTTTAAAAAATTTCTTGCGCCTTTACTTTCTGTAAGCATTTTCTAAATCAACATCTGTCAAAAAAAGTGAAAAACAGAATTTGTTGCTACTTTTACAACATTCGCTTTTATGTAATAGCGCTAAGATCTATGGTATAAAGCAGGACCTGTAGAAATAACGCAGTACCTGGCAGTACTTAACAAATCAAGTAATCTTATGAGGGAACTTGAACTTAAATTTGTCCAAAGTTTCCATACTGTTGCTGGTCACTATAAAATTAATAAAATCAAATGTTTTCTAGAAATGTATTACAAACAACTTAATAATCAATTATAAGGTTGTATATGTAATATAATATACAATTTTTCTAAATATACTACCAATTATTATCCTTAACCTAAATATCACAAAACATCTAAAACTAAGATAACTTGTTTTTTTTATCTTAAAAATAATTCTATTGTCATTCTTAGTATGAATATAAACAAAAATTACCACTGACAGTCTCTAATTTATGTATGTAAAAAATATTAGTCGTTTAATTCTGGCGAAGTAACAATATTATATAATAAAGAGCTATTGTAACCACCACACCTAAAATGAACATAGCAGCATGTGGAATATATTTAGTAGGCAGTAAATGGTCGTACCTAAAACAATAAAAGAAATTAGTCATATATTCCCACAGGTATTTTGTATAGGTATTCATTAACATTTTGATAACTGAATTGAATTTAACGAAAATATTAAACGAATTAAAATAAGGATTTTACAGCAGATAGTATGAGTACCTAATATAATCATTTTTAATCAGACTGTCATTAAAACCTCACCTAAAGCGAGCTTTCATCAGATTCAGCTTCATGTTTGTATAGGGAGGGTATCTTGCGGCCTCTATTTTCTCTGGTAGGAAAAAGAAACCTTTTGATAGTACCGATTTTTTGTGAACGAAAGTATCGAAGGTTTTCTTTCCATGGTAAGCTCCAATACCTAAAAATATATATATTTTTTTAGATCTTGTATCCAACAAAGAACGACCAAAGAATCGAGATAGAGATGTAAATCTCTATCTATGAATCTTTGGTTCTTTTAGTATTAGACAAAAACTAAAATATTATACTAGTAGCGTACAATACAATGTGGGCTACCAAAAACTTGCCACCTACATACAGAGAAATATATTACTGTAAAAAAAAAACTTTATTCCACAGAGTAAATTGCATGATATATACAGAAGAAAAAAGGCATTATTTTAATCGAAATGGCGTTTTCCTAGACAATTTTGTGGACAAATAAGCCTGAAAATTATATTTAAAATTTTAGTCTAGCCACGCTCCCAGAAAACCTGTATACCTAATACAGCATTGCTAGATCTGTATACGATATCCATCTTGAGACAACGCAGTGCATATCATATCATTTGTGGTATTATTAAGTGTTATTGCGTTAAATAGACATTGGTATTGCATAAAGTTGGAAAATATACTCTTAAAATGAGCACAGAAAGTGCATCTCACCGGGCAAAGAAGTATTGCATTATATACGAATACCTAATAATATTTCCCTGTGCCAGAAAATAAAAACAAAAATTGGCGTAGGGCGATGAAGCGCGACGAAAGGATTGCAATATTGTCTGTGAGATCATGTTATTGTAAGTTTAATTGGAAATACATAAGTAGGTAGGTTAAGTTTAAATGTTGCCGCATATTATCGTATATAAAATGAAAATGGCGCGTAAAGTACAATAAAACCTTGCAAAATTTCACCTTCAGGGATAATGTACAATTCGGCGTATCCTTATAAAAACATTAAAGCCCTTACAATCACTGACCCTCCAATATTTTTTAAATACCACTGACAGATGACAGATATCAAAATGATTCAAAAAACAGATACTTTTCAGACATTTTACAAACATTTTTTTCTGGTCAGTGTAGTTAAATTTACTACAGACATTACGAACATTTTCTTGTATATGCCAGTGACTATAACTAGTTGATTTAATGCTAGAAAACTACTACTTTAATATGCAGTAAAATTAAAATATCGATGCATGAAGAAAACGTAGATCACATTTATTTTGCACCGGTTACAAGTAACAATGTGCCTAAAATGGATAGGTGCTATTTTTTACATTCTTGCTTTATTTTAATCTCAAGAATTTACCATAAAGCTTTATTCTATTCTTAATGCACATCTGCAGTAAGAATCTAATAAAAAAAATGTATAAATAAAAATATGACAGACCTGAATTTCCGACGCCACCAAATGGCAATCCATCAGCAACCACATGTAAAATAGTGTCATTAATTACGACACCTCCACTAGAAGTCCTTTCCAAAAAAGCATCCTTAACCCTTTGATCATTAGTAAACACATAGAGAGCCAATGGTTTTTCCCTATCATTAATAAAATCTATAGCTTCTTCCATATTCCTGACGTTCACTATAGGCAAGATGGGACCGAATATTTCCTCCTGCATCACCGGATCTAAGGGGCTGACGTCCACCAAAACAGTAGGTTCGACAAATAAGTTATGTGGGTCGCTTTGACCACCAATTGCAGGTTTCTGGTTCCGCAACAGGTCAACGAGTCTGTTGAAATGTCTTTGTGAGGCTATTCTGCCATAATCAGTAGAGGATTTGACTTTATCTAAAAAATGTAAAATATAATATATAAATCCCTAGACTACAAAAATGGAGAAATACATTATGCAAGAAAGGATATTTAACTACGAATTTATATTAAAAATGTAATGCAATGTAATCTATAATAATGTAATGTAATATAATGTAATGTAGTAGCATATTATTTAATGAAGTTTAAACACGAACCGTACGTGAGCGTTTTAATGGTACAAATGTAGTAACATTGAAAATATGAACCTTTAAATTGAATTTATTTTTGACTTTTCACGCAACTGAATTGACAAATGACTTACCATAGGAAGATCACTTTGCAACGGTGATGAATGAAATCATTGTGTAATGAAAAACTGTGTAAAGCTTATAAAAGCAATGGTAATCAGCATCATTATACTTCAGTTTTTGAAGAAATAATGGATATACTATAGCGGATTATAGTTTTGTACAATATAAGTGTTTGTAAAAATCATGTTACAATTGGCAAAACATCGAGTGTAGTAATATAAATTTGTAACAAAATTATTGTACAAAATTGTATATATTGTCATTTAATAGCACAAAAGGAAAGTGTCAAATCATGTGGCAAGAAGCTGGTGTATTTTCTATGAACATAAAAAGTACCTGCTACTAAGTTTACGGATCAAGTTTTCTTAAGTTACCTTTCTCATGGTTACTGCTAAAACTTGGTCAAACAGACCCATAAATATAAAAAGTGCTTTTCAAAATGAGTGATTCTGTTGGAAGTTTACACTCTGATATAGAAGCAGCAGCAAACGGAACGGTCTCAAATCTAGTTCTGACAAAATCCAAGGCGCTATATGAGTTGAGTACCAAAAGTTTGAAGATTGGTGCAAAGCTAACAAGGTAAAGGAGGTGTCTGAGAAAATCCATTTGGCTTATTTATTTCAGAAGCCATCTACACTATGGACTCAATGTTGAGAACTATGATTTCAGTTAAGGAAATCAAGATATAAGCGGATTTTTCTCAACTTATCATACTTTTGAAAATAAGTTCAGAGGGTTACAAGTCCAAAAAGGCCAGAATTGTTTTTTGACAAATTATATTTACTCATGAAAATTGCATGATAATCTATCTGTATTTTTGGGGCCTGTCGTTACGAAGAATTAACTAAGCTAATACTGGAACATATTCAATACAGTGGCCTCTACATAAAAATTGTCCTAATTTCCTATTATAACAGAAGGAAATGTGGCAGATATCAACAGTTTCAATATTTTTTGAAATTATGCTAAACTTCATCTTCCTAATGCAACTCATAGACGGTTTTTTTTGTATTCTATAGACAAGAAAAATGTACTTCCCAGCCTGTCGGAGTTAATATTTTTGAAAGCATTCCAAAAATGATTGCAACAAGGCTTGGATAGAAGAAATCCGAAAAATACATTGGACGTTGTTTTAGAAGGTCTTCGGCCACCATTATAGTTGACGGAGGTTCAGATATGCAGATGTTAAAGAGTTGAAAATTTTCTTCTACGGCAGAAGATTCTGTTGAGAATTTTTTAGAGAATGAGAAACAGATAGCAAAGAAGATCATGTGGTCAAATATGCATTTAGCGATTGAAAATTCGAACTTAAATAGCTCCATCACATCAACTTCTGGTACACAAATTTCTGATTGTAAAAAGTGTATCATTAATGTTTATAATAAACCTTAGGTTATATAATATATATTATCTTTAATAAATAAACCATTCTTCTCTTCAATGTTGAGAAAAACGGTTTTCTTTATTACGGCACTAGTGCTATAAGGGAATTTATTACAGCAGTACTACGAAACTATTTATAGAACTGTAAAATTATTTTTCATTTATTTATTTAGGTATTAACAACATTGTGTGAAACTAACTATTCTGCGGATTGTAAAATTCATGTTACTAAAATAATGAAAGTAGATAAATGGATTTACCCATTTATGTTTCAAACTTAAAAACATCTCAAAAATTTCTATTAAAGTGAAACGTATTCCATATTGTTCAGAATTTAATGTACAGGGTGTCCCAAACTCGATGCCCAAATGATATTACGGGATAACGAAAAATATTACTGAAAATTTGATGAATGGAGTTCAAACAGCATGAATTGAGATGCATTTTGTAACAAAAATTAAAGAAGACGTCATTAATTTTTTTTCAGGAACTGCATTTTTCCATATTTAAAAAAAACATATTTTTTCGATAAAATTTTATTTAAAAAAAAATTCTTCAACTATTTTCATTAAAAAGTTATGATCATAAGTAAAAATAATAATTACAAACGATTAATAATAATTATTTTAGAGTTCATTGCTTCGTTAATAATAGGAGGCCGTTGAAAGCATTCATACAAGGCTTGGTATAACAGTGTTAATGATGCAAGTTGCCAGAAGTCCTTAAAATAGTAATACCAAATATATATTTAAATACTAAACATGTCTAATCAATCACAAAGAAAACAAAAACATTAAAAGTAGAACAAAAAACATCAAATATTTTAGATATAAGTATAACTACAATTATTGTTATAACATATTTTCTATATGTCCACCCCCTGTAGCTAAACATAAATCTAACCGACGCCGACGCCTCACTTCTTTTATAGTTGGGGGTCATGTAGGGACATTTCCTGCCCATTTTATGGGTACATTTATTCCAATCCATTGTTTCCCGAACAGAGTATTTAAATAATCCTGCACAATAAACGCTTTTTGGGGTGAAGCTCCATCATGCTGGAACCACAAATCCATTCGCAACTGCAAAGGGATGTTTTCGAGAAGTTCTGGGAGTTCTTCTTGCAAGACACGCAAGTATTCTATATTATTCAACACACCTTCATAAAAGTACGGTCCTATGAGATGACATCCAATGACACCACACATTTACACCAAAATGTCCTTGATTTTGTATAGGGTGGATTCTCAATGGGCCAATAATGTTCGTTTTTTTTATTTGGAATGCCATTACTTACAAAACGGCTTTCATCCGTCCAAAGAATATGATGGAATATTCGTCGATCAGTAATTTCAGTAGCTACCGTGACTTGTGCAAGGAAACTCAATCTTCTTTCTAGATGAATTTCAGAGAAATATTCCAAGTTATGTATTTTAAAAGCATGATAACCATTAACTTTTAATATCCGGCGAATCGAAGATGTTTTCGTGGGTGGTTTTTAAAATACTGTACCACTTGTGCAGTGGTATAGACATCTGGAACTCTTTTTCTTATTGATTTTCCCTTTCGAATCGAAAATGCATTTTGATTGTCTCGTAAGTTTCTTTCTAGTCTGACAAACATTTTGTGGCCAGGGATGTGACGTTCAGGAAATCTTTCTCTATACAACTGAACAGCTCTTCCAGAATTTTTCTGGGATTCTCCATAAATTAGTAACATATCAATTTTTTCTGCGTGTTATACCATTATTACAAATAATCTAAAAAACACTGAAAATTGCTGACTGACTACCCTATCTGTAAATACTTCGATGACAATTAAACATTATAATAATGTAACTCAATCAATTGTTTTCCACAGAATGTCCGATCAAGTCACGGCTAATGTAACTTTAAAGTTGTAATTATTATTTTTACTTCTGATGATAACTTTTTAATGAAAATAGATAGAGAATTTTTTTTAAATAAAAGTTTATCGAAAAAATATGTTTTTTTTAATATAGAAAAAACAGGTATATTCCTGAAAAAAAAATTTCATGGCGTCATAAACAAAATTTTTGAAATATCTAAAACCTTTTGGATACAAAATGCACGTCAATCTATGCCGTTTGAACTCCATTCTTGAAATATTCAGTAAAATTTTTCGTTTCCCCGTAATAACATTTGAACATCGAATTTGGGACACCCTGTACATATTGAATTTTTTAAATATAGGTTATAGGTTTTTTAACGATATTGCTGACTGACAAGTTCATATATCAATTCAGCGAATTTTTAAATAAATTATTAGTCAAAGTTTCAGCAATTCATGTTTTAGTAAATATGACCTTTTTAATTTTACGCTTCTGGATCATTAAGGGTGCTGTTTTTATATGCAATTTTCAACGACTTCATAGTAATTTTTAGAGATAGATTTTTGTGAAATAAACAAGTTTTCTCCAGGGTGCAGAATAGTTTACAGGCTGACAAGTCACTTATAATAAGAAAAAAAAACATATTTTCATTTATTTTGTATCTCATAGTGTTCCATTTTTTGCACGCCAACTCCACACTGAAAAAAATGTATATGGTATTGTAAACATTATGATACTCCGAGCAATTCTTTAAAATAACTAGTAAAACTTAAATCATTAAATATTTTAAAGTTTTAAGATAAAATGTAAAAAGGTACAATTTACGATCTTTCAATGGTGCGGTGATGCACATCTCTAGCACATTTCCTCCAAACGTTAAAGGAAATGATTCAATTTCCTCGTTATAGTTTAGCCTTACGCTTTCTGCATTATTCGATGCGATTCTTTGTCTATAAAACGCCGGCGTTAAGATCTTTTCTTTATCTGTAAATGAATATTATAATTTTATGCTGTAAACTTACCTTCTAGAGAACCATAGCTCTTTTACAGGGAACTATAATCAACAAATAGAGGTCGGATTTACTCATATCAATAATGCATATATTTTTTTATTAATATTTTGATACTCTTGTTAACAGAAAACTAATCTGAATAAAATCATTCTTTAAAGGCTACTGCTTATTCATAAAAATTAAATAGGCATTTTAAAAAGAAAACCTTAAGGAATGCATTGAAAAAAAAGACTATAATTTAAAAATATGTACTCCATCTAATTATTAAAAGTTTCTGTTAAAAATTGTAAAAATAATTTGAGTTCGATTTACTACAGTTGGTTTTAAAAAAATCTTTATTACTTTTCGATTGTAGGAAAACTGTCATCTAGCAACGCCTACTGAAACTCTCTAGCATTAGAGCTTAATCAACGAAATGCATGTGCCAAATATGAGGCTGATAGCAATTCAATTAAATGAGTTATTCAAAAAAGTTAAATTATAAAATTGAACTTGAACAATTGACATTTTCAATTAAATCCCTTGCCAACTACTATTACTTTTCATGCTGAATCACTCCCTTAAGTTATATGACACATTTTTGACCCACCTTGTATAGATAATTTTCAAATTCTCACGAATAAAGGCAATTTATTAATTTTACAGATTTAGAAATTTAATGATTACAATAGTTTGTGAATTATTTATTCCATATTTAATAAACAAAAAATGTGAATAAAAATGTTGAATGTATTTTTTGACAGAAGGGTGTCAAAAGGGACTCATAACTTTTGAGTACCATGTACATTTATATAATTATGAACAAATGATAATTACTAACTGGCAGATGTTGAAATATTTAATTAACTTTGCATCACTTCTTACTCAAATCGTTAATTTATGAAACTGTCAGTAATTTTACTATTCAAATTAAAATTATGTTTTTACTTACGGTACTAATTCTTAGCATCATAAAAGGCACTTTAAAATTCTTACATTGTGCAAAAATGCTGTAGTATGGTATATAGAAATAAAAGCTTTAACTTCATTTTACTGAACTTGGGTCATAAGAAACAAAAACACTAGTTTTGTACTCGCTTACGTTTCATTTTTTTACTACAACAAAACAAAGAATCGTCGACGATTATATTGTTTTTTTTTTATTTCTAGCTATGACCAAAGTTCAATAACTTTTTAAATTCATAAGGTGAAGTAGTAACTAAATGTGAAGGTTTTTAGGTGATCTAATACTGAGGTCAAAAAATAATTAAAAAAATATATAAGATATTTTATGGATGAATTTGAATTGTTTCTATTTTTATTTGCCTCAGTGACATTCCTGACTTCAATCTGATCAACTTATACCTAAATTTGAAAAGGTTTTTTTTAAATAAGCATGATGATTTAAAGTATCTTTATGATGGACAATACTCTATGAAAAGTACAATACAGATGTTTGTTTGTTTAGCTACAGAATATTTTTAAACAAATAACTATTGCATTACTAAAAATTAATTTACTAGGAATTCTAACGTAAACTGTTTCTGGATAATGCAATACTTCTGGTTATTTGTTGACATATTCCGTAGCATAATGTCATTAGCTTTTGTATTTTGCTTTGATATTTACATAAAACGTAGTGCATATATAAACATTTCGTACATTTCTATTAAACATCCTGCCATGACATAATTTACGTAACGATAAAGGTAATTAAGTTAAATTGTTTCTTACAACTGATGCATATAAATAAAAGTACAAGGTAGACAGCCTTCAATTATAAATGCAGAGGACAGTCAAATACCATTTATTGGTTTTATTTTATAATATGAAACTGGAAATTTTTCCCACATACACGGTGTTCCAAAAACATTGAGGTGTCACAAAGTCCAGGATTTAAAAATAGACAATTTGATCAAATTCATCTATTTACAACCAAGACCCACTGAATTAGTTAAAGAGGATGTCGTGATATTTGTGAAACGTGGATATTAGCTATATACAGGGTCGGAAAACGCTGATGGTCTATCTGAGTTTACATGAGAGCGACAAAGTAAAGTATAGAAATCCGTGCGATAGACAAGGATGACTATATTGACGACGTTTTAAAATCTAAATAGTCACCGCCCATTTCGTCATTCAACAAATAAAATCCACTCCCACTTATATCTCAGCGACCAATCGCCATCTTTGCCTTTCGCTTTCGTAAGAGATGTCGCTACTTGTGCAACTCCAACTCCGGTATTCTGATATTTTACCAGCGGTCGAAATTGTGGACAGTGACTAATCGCTAGGTTGTTGACCAGCGCGACGGGCGAAGCGTGCGGGGAGCAAAACTGTTGTTCCATTACATAACATCCATTATTTTTAGAGTAGAAACAGTGATATAACAGTTTTTACCAATTTCGAGGCGTTAGATAATAAAAATTATAAGAATTATTTCAAAATTTTAAGTTTTTCTCTTGTCAATTACCCAAGGTCGAAAATAATAGAAAGTGACTAACTCACAACACAGAGATGAGTACGGAAGAGTAAGGGTGGTATGATTACCTAAGCGTGCCACTTGAGAAGAGTTAAAGCACACAAAATTATCAAAAATAATTTGACGTCGGCTGAACCTAGCACATTAACAATTTACTTTAAATGTGTCCCTGTTCTTATGGACGGCGATTGCCCACTACCACCCACTTACGCCTGATGCGCACTCCGCAGATAACACACTTAAGCCTTGTCCTCATGGACGCGAAATTCACGGATTTTTGCACGAATTTTGTAACTTCTGTTTTACTTATTTATGGCGGGAAAATCTCAACTTTTCACAATTGCAATTTGCGATACTGTCAAACACTACAAATATTAATGCCCCTTTCATTATTATGTAGTGTTAATAAGTTTGTTTTGAACTTCTGATAATATACCATGGCAGTTTCATGATGAAAATGGTAGAAAATGTTATAGGTAGTTGACAACATTTGTTACAAATAGAGATTTTTCCACCGTTAAATAAATCGCGCAAATATTTGCGACTTTCGCATTGAAAAGGACAAAAGACTTTAGAATACATACACACTATTTACTATTGGTTACTAGCACTGTCACTATAACGGTCACACATTAACACTTATTATATCGTACCGCTTTCCGTATGACCTTCATACGCCCATGTTTCGTTAAAATTTAATATATTCTTCGATCCAGATTCTTATTTTTTAATATTTATTTTAATTAGTTTCTTCGCCATATCACTATTTCGTCCTTTCTATCAGTATACTCTTTTCGATTTCATTTATACGGACTAAGCTTCATCTTGTAAGATATAGCAATAGAATTTTTATTTGGAAAACTCATTTTAAAAATACAATCTTCCTTCTGCGAGTTTCCATCACTTTCCGTTTCACAGTTGTACTTCTTTACCAGTTCGAGCATTAAACATCAACTTTGAGGATGTGTGGTTTCAACAAGACGGTTGTCCCGCTCATAATGCACGTCGAGTAACAGCATATTTAGAAACCACATTCTCTCAGCATCTTATTAGTACAAGAGGCACTATTCCATGGCCCCCTGATCGCCAGATTTATCGCCCAACGACTTCTTTCTTTGGGGCCATTTACGGACATTCACATGATAGGCCACGTAATTTAGTCAATTTACAGGCCCGAATTGAAGACGTCCTACATAATATTTCCCCTGAAATGCTAGAACACGTAAGAACCGAATTCTATGACAGATTAGGGTATTGCGAGGCACAAAGGGGGGCATTTTTGAACAACTTATTAGTTAAATATCAATATTAATTTTTTTCTTTCGTTTTTACTGCAATAAGTTTTAAGTTTATTTATGTTTTAGAGTTTTAGTACTTCTAGTTCTGCCAGAGCGGCTATTAAATAAATACAAAGGCGGAAAATAATTGCAATTATTTTCATACACCGTTAGGTGGTAGGTTTATGAAATAATTCTAAATAGTTAAAAGTACGTAAGAATTTGCTTTGTTTTAAGCAAATGCGTCCTACTCCGCACATAGAAACATCGGCACTGAAGCTGCCAGCTGCCTGAAGCTGACAGATGCATGCCAAACCTTCCGGCCAATCGGATGCGCTCGGTTAGAAGTGGGAGCGACTGCTCAGATGTTATTCTAATTTATAAAACGTCGACAATATAGTCATCCTTGTCTATCGCACGGATTTCTATACTTTACTTTGTCGCTCTCGTGTAAACTCAGATAGACCATCAGCGTTTTCCGACCCTGTATTTTTAGCAAATGAGAAAAATTAAAATGAAATATTCAAAGTGCTTCCTAAATAAAATCCATGTTTGGGACGAGCCATACCATCAGATAACACTTTAGAAACTACAAGGTGCCCAATATGTATGAAATATTGTTTTTAATTTTTATAGCACGTTGTGCTCGATCCTGTATATAAAATATTGTCCAACCAACAGTTTTTTAGTTAACTTTTTTGCATCCTTTGGTTACTTTTAGTTTATTTCAGAGTCAGCAATTTCGATGTTAAGGTATTAAATTTTTTTTCGTGTAAATACCACACCACCACAGTATTTTGTGTCATCAACGTGACATACATCATACCAGAAAAAAAGCAATAACTGTTGAGTACATGTATATATAAAAGTGAAAAACAGTGGTTCATGGTTCCATTAGGATGGACTCTGTTGGAAAGGTTTCAATTTGTGTCCTTTTCCGATCCTCATATTCGACTATTTGAAGTCTTTCTGGTCTATTCAATCAATCATAGTTATTGTTTTTCCCAGCATATGGTTACTCTAAAAGAGACATCGACGAAAAAAAATTCGCACATGGCTAACAAAATTCTTATCGGTCTATAAAAATAAGAAAGTGCTAGCGCGGTAGGCGGGAGGTGATAGTTAATTTTGTGTAGGCTCTTTCCCTTTTTCAAATCTGATGAAGAACTAGTAGCCAAACTAATAGCCAACGGTAGTGTTCGTTGCAGGGGACTTCTATTTCTACGTTCTATTGTTACTGCTATGTTCAATGCGTAATTACTCGTAAACGGTGAAAGTAAACACGAAAAGTCATAGAACAAATGTTAAGTTTTGTACGAACAATATGAAACATTAAAAAAAATAGGGCGTTCCTATTTAAAAAATCAAAATTGCCCTTCAAATAACCTTGAAATTCTAAAACAAACGAACCAAACGTATAACCATTAAATCCCTCTTATAAAACGACGATTTTTTTGTCTGAAACATTTTTCTTTCAAATGCTTAATTTTCAAGATATTCACGTTTGCCAACTTAAATGGCGCACCCTGTATATGCCATTTAAAGAAACAAAATTGATGTCCGTAGTAACAAAACTACTGGCTTTGAAACAAACTACTTAAAATTACCAAAGGCTACAAAAAACTTAACCAAAAAACTTTTGTCTAAACAATATTTTATATAGAGTGTTTTAGCAAAGATATAAACATTATTGGGCTCCCTGTATATTGATATAAAATTCTTTGAAATTTTTTCATATTTAAAATCGATATAATTTTTGTAGTAGTAGTAAAAGTCAAGCCATGATAAAGATCTTCGCTTCTTAATTTTTATTTTAATTTTAACTGTGTTGGGTAAATAATTAAAATACGGATTTATTATATAAAACTTAAAGACGGTAATTGTCATCTCTTTGAAATTACTTTCGATTATATAAAATTGGTAATATAAAACTTGAAACTGGCAAACATACAGTCAATTTTATAATACTTTTATCTTTGTTGCGTCATGGTAAGGAAGTAGCAATCAACGAAATAGAAAATATTAATTAATCATTTACCACATGATTTAATAATCATTCCATTGTTTAATTAGAAGATAAAATAAATGAAGTATTACTTGCAAAATTACATACCTTTTTAAAGTCAAGAAATACTTTCTCTAAGGTACCTATGTAATGTCTTGAGAAAATATTTCTCTCTAGGACTATAATTTATTATAACTCTCAATATATTAATAATACAGTTCGTCTACAATGAACCATATACGTAAAAACTAATAAATGTGTAATAAGTTAAAGTAAAAATAAATACTTGACTTCATATGCACAATCTTGTGCTTACAAATAGTTGCCATGGAATTGGTATAATGTGTTTGAATATGTCCGAACTTGAGTTATGTTTTTTAAATAGTTGTTAATATTGTCAAGAACAAAGATTTTTATTAAAAAATGTGCAGTTCATAATTTAAGACCTTTGAAATTTGAACATGAAAAAACGCCAACCCAGTATCTATCAAAATAATATTATTTCATTGTGAATAGATGATTGAGGATCAAAGAGAAAAAATAGTTGTCGGTGACTATCTTTCAAAGTGAGTTAACTTAAAAAGACGTCTCCAGATCTATCCCATAAAAATCTGTGTGTAGAGAATCTCACTACCAATCACTGTTATCTTGTAAGGAACTAGCAAAATATTAAACGTCAGTATGGTGTAATCACCACTATTGTGAACTTAAAAAAATGTTGCAGCACTAACTAATATTGGAAATAATTTGTATTTAGATTTTGCTTTTTTTACTACAAAAATCATCGTATTCAGGGTGTTGAAGTGGAATGAATTAATATGTTTTCTTGAATTTTTTTTGTAGAAACTCTCATTTTTAATCGCTGTTATTCTATGCACTGCCTGCTGAATATCAAAACAAGTAAGTCAGCGACATTCACTACTTTGGCGAATCTTTATAAAAATGTTGCAATTCACATCTACTACTGCCAAATTTCTAACAATATATTAAAAGTTTCAGTACACTTAATTATAACTTATCCTGTATATTATTGTATTATAAATATTATGTTGCCTAGTATAAATTTTTAACACATAATAAACACATTTACTGGCGTTTACACATTCGGTCATTATGCATAAGAAATCTAATACTTACATAAAAATGACATATAAAAGCATTTACTGAATTCATGTATATCTGGAATTGGGAGGAGGGGCAGCTTAAAGAGTACTTAGGCCCCGATGGGTCCCTCGTATTTTCTCCCATTAGGAGATCGATCCATCTGCGCTGTTAAAAAATCTATTAGAAAGAAAAGGTGGTGGTGGTCTAATATAGGTCATAGAGGGCGATCATTCTCTCAACACGGATTCTCTTGTTGACGGCAGTTCACTCATAGAGTGCATAAAATACTGTTATCAACCTACAAATAAGTGTTACTTCCTCATATAGTAAAGCAGCCAGTGTCCAGTTTGAATACCTGTCACCAGGCGAAGGTTAGTCCCAGACTAGGTACTTTTTAGTTACATCCTAATTGACAGCTATTTGTTTCAACCCACCGGTTCCTAAACCCTTTGTGGATGTTTTCCTTGATAATTTCAACAAATGCTAACAAAGTAAGCACACGGGAGTGACCGGGTTGGATTTGGAATAGATGCTATATCCTGCACTTTCATTTATTTTTTATCCATCTATGACGATGTTGATTACGAGTACATCTTCACTGGAGGTCTCCTCCTCACTTTGAGTGAGTACTGTGCAGGGTGCCACTATCGCAAACTTAAGAGATTTACTGTCGGTGTCTGTCTGGAGAAGGGGCATCTTTCCCTATTTCACAAGTAATTCCTAACTTCTCCATATCCTACATTCAATTTGAAATCAATATTATTGAAGCATTTGTCGAGGTCACTTCTTTTAGATAGATACCCAATGGTGACAGACATCGCTATGGTATTCTTAGTATCATAAAACTGTCATTGATTGCCATGGTAGATTGTTAGTGATCTACTAATCCCACATAATGATGAAAACAGCGGCAATATTTCAACTGTTTTACGAAATTTGCTAAAAGTTGAAAACTGCGAAATTTGCTCCAACATATACAAATTTCGGATCCATGAGGACACGATATTAAAATGATTTTAATATTATACTATTGTTTATTTGAATAATCCTCAGACTTGTAAATTTGTAGAAAGATTGCATAAATTATTTGCAAATATGGATGGGTAGCAAATGGAAAAACGAACATTTATGACATCCCTAGCTCAATAGATGAGTTTAGATATCAGGTCGAATGTCACGAAAATGATTACCATTTTGGCATGAAAGATTATCCATATTAAGTGGCGATACAGATCAATAAATCCGTGAATTGATAAATACCTAACTGTAATGGATTGTGACTAGTTGACTTTAGTACGAATATTTCATTACATCATCTAAGTTCAAAAATTCTATGTCTGTATGCCGAAAGCGAAAGCAACAAGAAACAGTGTGTCACCATTTCTGATGCTTTGTTGGCTCTGGTCATCGTTTGCTTATCAACAATATTAACCATTTTTGTTACAAACTGTAACTGGTGGCAGTAACTGATGTCTTTTAATCAATGCCAAGAACAAAACATAATGGCTTAACCCTAACAGAAAATCAATTCTCCTAGTAAAAACTGTTGTCCATCTACGTAAACTGATGTTGTGCATATGATGGGACAAATAAGGCATCAACGTGATCTCAACTCTACAATGCCACAATTAAAGAAAAAAGAACAGGAAGACCTCGAATGATTTTATAATAATATGATAACGTTAGCAATCATATTGCTTATATCACAAAAGCTATTCAAGAGTTCATTTCAGGAAGATTATTATACAGTGTGGAAGAAAAGTATGGAATAAATTCATTATGTATTTCTAAAACAACGAAGTTTCATGAAATTTCCTCAGACACGTCGATTTTGCTTTTTAAAAGGACTTTTTTTTCTATACCAACGCATTTCCGACGTTCATTTGTTTTCGCGTGATGACGTCATCGGATATTTTTTAAATAGAACCCCTATATTTCTTCATCGGATTCTTGTAGAGCTTAACTTGCTTAATTCAAAAATGTATAATTTCAACACTTTATTCCTCCAACTTTCCTAGAAAAAAAAATAAATAACCGATTCAATAAAATCGGCTTGAAAAAAATGTGAATATTCCCATTTGTGCCTATGATGGGCTGGTTGAGAGTCAAATAGAAATAGTGAATTCATCGGCAGTATCACAAAATAAGGACTCTTTATTTTTAAAACAATTTAACAATAAGTAACTAATTAATTAATTAATAATTAAGTTCTGGTTATCTCAATCGTGCTTGACCTCCTAATTTATTATTTTGTTTTATTAGATTGCATGTTAGAATATTACATCTTTTGATAGCAAAAACAACAAATTAAAAGAAGTCACCATTTTACTCTCAACCAGCCCATCACAGACGCAAATGCACATTTTTTTCAAGCCGATTTTATTGGACCAGTTATTTTTTTTCTCGGAAAGTTGAGGGAATAAAGTGTTGAAATTATACATTTTTTAATTCAGCAAGTTAAGCTCTACAAAAATCCGATGAAAAAATATAGGGGTTCTATTTAAGAAAATATCCGATGACGTCATCAGGCGAAAACAAATGAACGTCGGAAATGCGTTGGTATAGGAAAAAGAGTCTTTTTAAAAAGCAAAATCGACGTGTCCGAGGAAATTTCATGAAACTTGCAGTGCAGTTTTTTTAGAAATAATGAATTTATTCCAAACTTTTCTTTCACACTATATATTCACCATTTTCTCCTGATCTTTCTCTATTGGAGTTTCATCTCTTTTATTTTCTATTGAACAATCTTCAAGAAATCTCCTATAGTTACAGGATCGCGCAAAATTGGTTTAGTGAATTCTTAATTTTAAAACTATCTAATTTCTTCATAAGAGAAATAGGATAACAGAACTTAGAGTGCAATCGTATACAACTGATGAAAATATCATACCCTTGATCAGTTCATACGTTTTATTTATTAAAATGAAATAAATTTTGTATTCAATGCAACTTAAGCTTCCACCCAACATTTAATTTTAAAAAAATGTCTAGTACTTACCATCGTAAAATTCTTGTAAAGCTTTTCCAGCGTGGACGACAAACTTTTCCTGCACCTTTTTCGTACACAGAATGTAGTCAGGAGCAATGCACATTTGTCCAGCGTTTTGTGTTTTACCCCACATAATTCTCTTCGCCGTTATCTCCATGTCAGCCGTGCTGTCGATATAAACCGGACTTTTGCCTCCCAGCTCCAATGTGGTAGGTGTAAGGTACTTGCTGGCTGCTTGGTATACGGTTCTTCCCACTTTGGGAGATCCGGTGAAAAAGATGTAGTCGAATCTTTGCTGGAGAAGTTCGTTTGTTTCTTCGGGTCCCCCCAGAACTACGGGATAGCATTGTGAATCGATGTATTTCGGTAGAAGGGTAGCGAATACTTGGGCTGTAGCAGGAGCGGCTTCTGATGGTTTGATTACGACACAGTTGCCTGCTGCTATAGCACCTGAAAATCGAATAGAATATTAAAATATATGGCAAAAATTACTCGAGTATCGAATAACGGTACTTATAACAAGTCATTAGTTATTTGTTAACTCACAAATCAGTTAACTTATTCACAAAATTTTATTTAGTCACAAGAATAAATAATACACAGTGTGTCCACTGATGGGCCTAATTATACCTGTAAACTTTTTTACTTCACATTTTTTCAAAAAAAGTTATTATTTTAAAAGTTTTGTTTGTCTTGAAATGTTCACGGTAGCTGTGAAAATGTCGTTGAAAAATACAGAGTGTTAAAAACATAAGAAAATGTAAAATTGTATCAAAAGTAAAGTGTCCTTGTATAGTACAGTTTTTATTTTTGGGTTTATTAAGATTGAACACACAATAATTAACATATACTGGGAACATAAGAGACGAACACTTAACTAACTTTACAATTATGAATTTAAAATTACAGCCTTTACAAATTTTTCAAAAAGAGGTGGTATAGGAAATTTTAAATTATATTCAACATAATTTAACTTCATTATTTGTAAACGATAAACAAAATAGTGATGTTATAATATTGAGGCATATCTAAACTATTTTTCTTTTTATACGAACGTTATGCAATTTCTCTTTTTATTTTTCTGCAACGCAATTAGGATTAATTATTCAGTACGAATCAATTAATTTAAAAAAAATTAAAATAATTAAAATAAAGCATTTCCATGTATTTATTCACCATCAACCTTTTAACATTTATAGAAGAACTGCTGCTTCAATATTTGTGTTCATATGTGTCCTTTCTATAATAACATTTATCAGTTTAATTATCTTAGTACATATTATATAGAAACAAGAAAAATATCTTGTATAAGTATATCAATTAGTTTCATTTGTAATTTTCCATAGTTAATTAACATTATTAAACTGGGTAAATACCTTGGAAGTTTGCATATTGTAATTATTTATTTTATTCACATATTAAGAACCACTAGTATGTCATTTTCATACGACTATCTAAAAATAGTATATTGATTATTCATCAAATACAGGGTTAGCTATGACTAAGTACAAAAAATTTAGCCACGTGCTCAGGGACGCCTAAAAGACAATAAAAAAATTATTCCAGAATTTTAGCTCGATATTTAAAAAATGGGGCAAAGCCCTTTTTTCCTGCGGAAAGTCGGCACCTATGATAAGAATCGACTGAGATGGCTTAGATTCATAGATAAAGCTTACATCTGTCAACAATGTCAACTACCATGCGGTCGTCTTTTTGTAGCGTTTCTAAATGTAGAAACGACAAAAATTAACATTCTTATTAGTAATAATACCTGATAAAAAGGTAACAGTTAATCCAGTTAGCTCCAGTATTTTGCATTCGTTTTTCATTATTTCGTTATAAACTGGTAAAATTACATATTCGCTCATTACAGCCACTCACTACCGATAAATGACACTTCCCATAGGTACAATTAGATAAAATGCCTATTTATTATAACAAAATCGAACGAAAGGAAAAGATAATAGACAAGTTTTAATGTAACCGCGGCAGTCTTGTCCCATAACCTACAAAACCAAACCGACGAACTATATTGTGGGAAAGTACCTGCGCCCAACACAAATGTCTTTATTTAATAACTATAAAACGTTTAAAATTAAAAAAGGCACTAAGAACTGAAGAAGAACACAAAATTACAACGTAAACCCAGGAATTCAATTATGACATGACAGCGATACCGACTGAGCGACTGTTGCATGCTTGTAGAGTAGGCAACAAACAAGCAAGTTGCCGGCGTTAAATAAGGATGTAAAATAATATCGGAAACAATTTTTTTTGGCTTAAGTTTGAAATTTTTTTGAAGGGTGATTCCGTTAATTCTTATTTTTCCCTATCCCCTCTTAAAATATTTGTACTAAGTCATAGTTAACCCTGTATTACTGTACCTACTACTATTACTATACCCTATGATTTACCTATTTTACTTATTACTTATTACAAGCAGAAAAGTATAAATATAGAACTGAATTGTTTACAAGATCATAAAAAAACGTAGTTTTCTTAACGAAATCATAGATGGATTAACACCATTTTTCTAAAAATCGACTTTTAATAATTATTTTTATATACAGGGATGGCCAGAAGTATGGAATATAATTCATATCTTTTAAATGAATGTTTTTTAAACGCAAAATCACGTTAACTAATCTTGATTTTTTCTCATCTTTCGGTTATATCCCAGTAAACACACATACGTTATTTAAACGTATTGTCAACGTACCATTGGTTGATAATTCGTGTTACGTTACAAAATTAACCATTATTTTATGGTTAGAAAAGTAACGGTCTAACACAACGTTTAAAATACGTATTTTTTTAACAAAAAATGTTGGCAAATCTTTAGTAACGTTAAATAAACGTTATTTAAAATATTTAGATAAAACTTATTTATTTAAACCTTTATAAAACGTCTGTGTCAACTGATTAATATATTGACATTGAACAAAACCGTGTTTGTAACGTTTTAGAGTAACAGGCATAAGTAATACTTACAAAACGTATCATAAACGTTTTGCAATTAATAAATATTTCGGAACGATACCAATCCAAAGTAAATTTTATACAATATAATTTATTAAAAAGATATTGCATTAAGAATATATAGGTACTTATATATGCAAATATCTAGATAGTAATTATTTTTTAATAAACCTCACAAGTGTTAAAAAACAGTACAATTTAAACGTGTATTATACGTTATAATCATTCATTGAAATAAGGAAGCGAATTGCCGTTTTTTACACGTGTCAATTATAATGTCATTAAACGTTCCATACGAATTTAATGATCTTATTGGTAGATAAAGATCACGTGTTACACACATACCATTTCGAGTCCTTTTTTGTAAAAGCTTGTCAGTTGCATATTCATCACTGTACGTACCTACTCTGATCCGTGAAATATTTCCCTATTTTATTTTGGTAAGTATACCTACTTCTATAAATATTTAATTTTATTTTATTAATATAAAAATATTAGGTTTTTTTACATTACATGTTACAAATAATTATATAATGGCATCTAAATTTATTCCACTATAACTTTTCCTACTGATGTTTCAAAATACTAAGGCGATGACAAAATTAGTAAAAGTAGGCGTGTGAATTTTGTACTCGTACATGCCTACGTTAAATTACTTTGTAAAATGGGTAATAATTATTATGACTTGGTAATTTTTTTACTTTATACTAAAATTTAAGATACAGTGACATATTTCTAATCATGATTGGGAATGATTTAAACTTTTTTATTTCCTTTCTTGACTATCTACTTCATGGTCATATTAAATGTATATTAGGTTATTATTATTATTGTTATTATTATTAGCATTATTATTATATTTATAACTATAATAGATTAAACTTAGACATGTTTAAAGTTTAGACTTTCTTTAAATAATCTATATTATCCAATGTAATAAATTATTGATATAAAACTAGTTCAGACCTAATTTCATTGTTTTTAGGGTCCAATCAGTAGCATAAATAAGATATATTATTTTGGTATTTTTATATTTTGTTTGTATTATGTACGTATTAATATTTATTTAATAAACTATTATTGATATTAAAACCAATTATTTATTGTTACCTACCTAAATTTGAAATTAAACAATAGGTATTGATATTTTCTAAGACTCTTATTTATAGGCGTATAGTGAGTTCAACATTCGAGCCACACTATTGGAATATCGATAATAATTATTAATAGCAAAAAAATTAAATGAGAGAAGATTTTGTAACTAGTTTATTTATCTTATATTAATTCTCTGATAATTATTTATTTAATACAGGGTGGTCCAGAATGTACCGTAAATACTAGAGCATATGGCACATTAAAAAATAAGGGTACTATTTTACATAAATTTTTGTTCAAAACTCAATAATAAGAGAGATATAACCCTCTGAGAGATGAAATAAAAATCATTTTTTTTAAATGTCTTTCAGATACTTTTGAATAATGGGTTTATGGGGTGAGTATATGATATTAGGATAATTAATTTTTTGTTACCACTTATTCAATCACATGTTTAAGGAGTAGTTTTGGGTAGTGTTTTTTAAATTTGAAATTATGTATTTCAAAAAATACTTATCACTCAAAACAACGCTTTAATCTTATAGGGATGGAATACGTGGTAACATAAAATTAATTGTACTAAAACCTAAAAAAAGTGAATTCATCATAAAAGTATTATAGTTAGTTAAGTGTTATAGATATTTAAAGAAGTGGTATTTATTTTGCGGTTTTACAGGATTAAGTGTACCTGATTATTTACTTTTTAAATATATATATATAATACCCTTATTTTTTAACATACTATCTAATTTAGCATTTATGATACATAATTCTGGACCACCCTGTACAATGCCGCCGGAAGGATCCAAAAACAACATTGTAAAACATGTTAAAAAACACGTCTCTAAAACATCTTTTTGGACATTAAAATAAGGTTTAATTTACGTTAGTTAAAAACCTTAATAAAATGTCATTATTAAACGTAAAACTTAAAGCTTATTAATACTAAAAATGATCGTTCCACATTTACTAATATTAAACGTTTGTACTTTGGTTACCAGAAACGTGTAAAACCGCGACATTTTTAAGTTGATTGTACGTAAAAAAGCCACGCCTTTTTCAAACGTTGTATGGGCATTATAAACGTTTTTCTAACGTATATGTGTTTACTGGGATAATAATTAATTTTTCTTCAACCCCCTAACCCCTGCTTCCCCTACTATTTATCAAATGGAAACACCAAATCCAACCATACCAAATAAACAAGTTTTATGTTTTCAATAGCAAGGTTTTTAGGATTGTATAAAACACCTACTTAACAAGTGAAATAAAATTGAATTATCTTCAGTGTTATCCTACTTGAATTTGCACAGAATCAAATAAAGAATTTACAACTATACCTATCACTGCTAACGCAATAAAAAATATATTTTTTACGTTGCATTTTTTTGGTACCACTTACTTGCCAGGCTTTTTGGTTAATTTTTCGCTTTAGTTGTAAATTGGAGTTTGAAACGTTACTATTGTGTCAAAATCAAGTTATTTATTGAATTGCAATGGTATTGTCGGAAAGGCAACACATCGAAATCTTGATATTGCTTGGATGTGAAGACAAAATAAGAAGTCAGGCTGAAGTGCGCGATTTGTTTAATGTGAAATATCCCGAAAACCAAATCTCGCAAGGGACAGTTAGTAAAATATTTCACAAATTTGAGGAACACGGTACAGCACAGCCTTTGCCCAAAATTGGACGGGCACGTGCTTTGAATGAAGAAAAGAAATTAGACATTGCATTAGAACTTGCTGAAAATTCTCATACTTCAACTGTTTCATTGGCCCGCAATCACAATGCTTCTCGAACTGCAAATCAAATGTTTTTGAAACAAGAGAAATATCACCCCTATAAGATATGTCTTGTCAAAGAGCTTTTGGAAGACGATTTTGTGAGGAAATGATGAGACGGTGTGACGACAATAATGGTTTAACGAGACGTACTTTTTTCGGATTAAGCTACGTTTTATTGGAGTGGTTAACAGGTGCGACTATCGCTTTTGGTCCCAGAAAAATCCACACTGGATATGCGAATCGCATACGTAGCACCCACAGAAAGTTAATGTATGGGCAGGTATCATCAACAATAGAATCTTGGGCTCATTTTTTTTTAGAAAATCTTACTGCCGCGCGCTACCTGGATTTCCTAACATTTGTTGTGATACCTACTCTAACTGTCATTTTTCCTCATGGAATTGATCCAGATATACCGAATCAAAGAATTTGGTTCCTACAAGATGACGCTCCCCCACATTTTGGTATTGATGTTGAACATACTTAGATGAAATGTTTCCAAATCGTTGGATTGGTAGACGGAGTACAGTTGAATGGCCGCCAAGATCCCTCGACTTAACGCCCCTAGATTATTTTCTTTGGGAATATTTGAAAGAAAGAGTCTACCAGGAGAGACCGGATAATATTGAGAATTTAAAGAACAAGGTTAGGGCGAACATGCATAATTTACCAGCTGAAGTCATTCGGAATGCTGTGGACAGCTTTTACTGTCGTCTTGGAGAATGTCAAATAGTAAATGGAGGACATTTGCAGCATTTGCGGCATTGAGTTTATTTTTGTAAATTATCTAGTTTTAATTTCTATATAAAAAAACGTTATTGAAAACATAAAACTTGTTTATTTGCTATGGCTTGATTCGGTTTGCTATAAGCTTTTCAACGAGCCCCCTTCATGGTTAGGGGTTGAAGAAAAATTAATTATTATATAACTGAAAGATGGGAAAAAATCAAGGTCAGTTAACGTGTTTCGGCGTTTTAAAAAAAAATTCAAAAGATATGAATTTCATTCCATACTTCTAGCCATCCCTGTATATGTTTACAAAGGCGTTCTGAGCGCATGTGCCACTATAATATTTCATTCAGGTTTTTTTTTACAGAAATGTTTGCTTCTAACTTCTAACTTTGGAGGCAAAATTGTACTAAAATAAGTTGATTTAAATCACATTTTTTCCCCAAAGAAGTTTAAAATATGACCCATTCTTTACTGAACACCCTCACTACCATCCTCAACTTGCGTAAGCAATTTTAGACTTCATTTTCAGTGAAGACATTAATCTGAAATAATTTGCTAGTGTTATCCACCGGCTAATATCATCAGTCTCAGGCGTCACATACGAATCTCTAAATAACTCAGCAAATGCAGTTACTATATGCTGATCCTTCATAATTCATTGTTTTTGTACGTCATTAAAAGAGGAAAAGGGTTACTATTTTTTTAAATTTTACAAATTGCCAAAACTTGTTGGGATTGACACAGATTTTTATAAGCAATATCGATATTAGTATTTAAGGCTGATCTTAACAGTTTGAATGTAAAGTTTCAGTTCAGAATCATTTAAATTTTAAATAATCGCACCATGCTTTGCCCTTCAATTTAATAGTTCTAATTATATTAGAATCATGCTAAGGCGAGTAACGTTTACATTTGACAGTAATTTTAGAAACAATTCGCTCAGCTAGAGAATGCAATATTCCGATAAAAACATTCAAGTGTATATATTGACGGATATTTAATGCAAAAGAAAACAGGCATATTACCATTACATTATATTAATGGCGAAATTATATTTACGCCGCAATATTTAATACTTTCAAGGTACTTAACATTAACCATACAGTTAAAACCAATTTGCGCAAATAAATACACTTTGATGACTCTAATAATATACTACGTTTTTAATTTAGTATTTATAAAATCTGCATATTATTTAAATTGAAAAAAAAACGAAATAATTAAATAAATTCAAAGTACTTAATTAATAGATTTATATCTAAATGTATGCTATAATATTATTTATTTCTTCTTATTTAAAATATTATATTGTACCGACTAAAATTTAATTTTTCTGATATATTTTTGATCAAAATAAAGTGATTTGACTGCCTCTAGGTGCTCTAAGTAGATAAAAAAAATTACATTGATATGTTTTTAAAAAAAACAGCGCAATAGTGTCCATAATATAGGTCTGGATGAAATAAACAATTTCTATTTTAATACAGTCCTGTGTGTGTTCTCTGATATACTCGCGTCAAGAATTCAGACGTCTTACGTCACGGCTGACGTTACACATTTGTTTTTATTGTCAACGTAATTTTCGATATTTGGTCGCGTTAAAAACAATCATTTTTTGCAATTTAGTGCAATATGTAATGCAAACTTATAGTGTAGTATATAGTTTTATTACTATCAGCTGCAGTTTCTTAAATATTTTGATGAAAATACAATGAATTATTCATTTGTTCGTATGACGTAAGTCGTCTGAATTCTTGTCGCGAGTATACCAAATACCTAGGTAGAAACAATAATATGGCTAAATTTACTAATGGAAATAGACATAATCATATCAATAAATAATTTTCAATACTCAAATTCACTTTTGAACATTTACAAACACACAGACTGTTACAATAAATAAGATTCGACCTATTTCTGCATTTCTGAAATTGGTTCTTCAACAGGTGTAAAGATAGCAACGAAAAATATCAGCCAAAATGAATGAAGATAACCGATTAACCATGGATGTGCGCGTGAAGAGGAAATGAAAGAGTGCATGTGCACAAGCATTCTAATAGTCATTTCGATTGATGATAATAATAATATATATAATAAATTCATGCTTATATCATAAAGTGGCCTTAGTTAATTATGTACCTAGTACGTTTCAGTATGTAATTATGTAGTATGTATGGGTAAAAATGGAGGAAAAATGAGAGAACATAAAAAAAATCGCCAGAAAATCGAAACAAATTCGTATTTCCTATAGTAGGTACGTGCCGAAGCACTTTTTCGATTTAAGGTTTTGCTAAAGCTTTTCATAGCATCCTACAGTAAAATTTATATACTAGAAAAATAGGTCAGATCTTATCTATTGTGGTTGTTTACATGTTCATATATGTCCGAAAGTGAATGTAAGTTTTGAAAAATCATTTAATGCAATAAATTTATCTAGATTAATTTTATAGATAATTATTAAATTCAACCTCGTCTATGACATTGTTCCTTAGCATACCTATGCATTTTATATCAAAGAACTTTATTAATAGAAATTGTAAAAAAAATCATATGAATTAGCAATGCAGTAAACAATATACAAAAGCTAATAATATAGAATATATGGGTAAATATTGTAAGTGTAATTCGACGATGGTCGGGGATTTATTTCGCAGAGTTAGTTTCACATACAATTTTTAATACCTAATAAAAAAATTAAAAAAAAATATTGTTCAATTTCAATTTCAAAAATTGATCCTCTGAACAAATTATATTCTTATAAAATTGCCTGCTTTATTCATATCCAACATGATTGTAGCACTAATCAGAAATAGCTATACTGTCGTCCTAACAACAAATTAAGCATTTTCAGATATTGAAGTTTTAGTGTTTATGTTCGTATTTCTTTTTGATTTTAGTGCTTTTTTTTTCCTCAAAATAAAAACTAATTGCAAGGAACAATAAAATCAATTATTTTCTATCTATCTATTATTGATTACATAATTTGGAGGCATACTTTGATTGTAATGGTAGATAGGACAAAATCACTAAGTAAAAGAGTTACATAATTAAGTGCATCTTTATTCTACTAGTGAAGTAATAAACAAACAGACAGCAATAATGCAAAAAAGTGCATATTTATTCTACTATGTGGAGTAATAAACAAACAGATAGCAAAAATGCAAAAAAAAAACAAATGAAATAACATAAATTAGTAGTTAGACATATAATTTATTCATCATCGATACTGGTTACCATTATGATTAACAAAATTATTATATAATACTAAGCTTATTTGTCCTAAATACAGAAATATTGCATATAGGACAGTATGCTCCAGGAAAATATATATTGCTACATAGAACAACCATTTTTAGTATTTACTGGCTTTATTAATGCAGATAGGACTTTATAATTATGTTGGATAGATAGATAATATAAAGAGTTGTCCAACGGTACTAAAATCTAAAAATCGCAAATTTTGCAGTTAGGACAACTACTCTTAGGACGGCAGTATAGGAGTGACCCTATAGTTTGGCCCATCCAGTAGTTTAACGATACATAAACTATTTTTATTTAATGATATAATAACTTTTCTAGTTGATTCACGATGAGCGTTTTCAGGCTTCAATTTTATTGATGTGTGTTATATTTTAAAATAAAGAGTTGACGTCACCATCCAGCAAGCTGTTTTTTGGCCAATTTATTGAACAATTTATTGGATTATGTACGGTAAGATGTGAATCAAGTTGAAGAGAAGTATAATGAACTGAAAACTCTGAAGGAAATGTCGCCATGACACCTCTTTTAATTATCTTCAAATATGAGTTCTGTAAAGAACCTGCAAGGAAACGATTTATTAGCATTCTACAAATATTTGTAGAATATTTTTATGATGTGTGACACAGTCAAATTATTTTGCGGTAGATAAATTGCTTATACGAGGTGTGATCAAAAATTTATAATATCGGGTTGTCTTATTTCGTTGTTGTGTTGTTAAACGTGGCTAACAAATATCTATACATTATTAGCCATATCAGATGTTTAGTCTGTTGATGATACTTGTCATAAAGGTTAGGTACATATGTTTTTGTACGATGTTTTGGTTCGTACGACGTACGATTTTTTTAATGAACCAGAGAATTTACATTTTGCTATAAGAATAAAACAAAGTGCAATAATGTTTTAGAAATATTAAATTTTGCTGTTGGTGAGTCTGCTATAAGCAAAATAAGAGTTTACGAGTGATACAGCGTTTCCAAAAAGGCCATTTGAAGATGAGAAGCGCCCTGATGACAACTGATGAAAAATGTGAAAATAGTGAAATAAATGATTATGAACAATCGCCGAATCACATGAGTATAGTCTCTAATAATGTTGATATATTAATTAGTTCATGTAATGAATTTTTTTTGGATGTTTTGGATACGGAACGAGTGGCAACTTGTTCCAAAATTGTTTCGAACAAAAACAGTGATGAATGGAGTCGCTAAATGAAATCAAAAACGATGCAGAACTACTGAAACGTATTTCAATAATTGCATAATGTGCCACAAAAATTTAATGCAAATTTTAGATTTTTTTTTAAAAAATAAATAATAATAGTACTAAAACACATGTATCCTTTATGACAGGTGACAGCAGACTAAACATCCGATATGGTTAATAATGTATAGATACTTTTCAGACTGTTTACCAACACAGTAACGAAAATATTGGACCAATCGAACTAATACAACCCGAGATATTACAAAAAAAAACTTACTTTTTGATCGTAACTCGTGCGTGTATTCAACCTTATTTTTTATGTAGTTCAAACAATTACAGGTGAGACAATCGTATAATTCCCATTAACTAAAAACACGTTTTAGATTCTTTTAGTTTTTGTAATGACCTCTCTATATATATTTGCATAACAAAAACTCGACAATAATATAAATAATGGAAAGTTTTAGTTGCTGCTGATATGGTTGACGTATATAAAATTTTTGTAGTCATCATTTGAATAATATGTTTTTCCTTTAAATGACTCTAGTATACAGGCTCGCTATCCTTGAAAAAAGCAACTTGTTTATGCGCGCTCAGGATTTTATAAAAAAGGGTAAGAATTACAGAAAATGTACATCCTCCTCTAAAAGCAGTTGTATATTTACACATTTGTTATGGGGAATGGTTGACACCTGAGGATATTATAACACACGCCTCTGAGTAATTTAGAATTTCATTTTTGTTAATGTTAATTTACAATGCCACCGATTTCTTAAATTTTTTTCGAGAAATTAGTCTTAATTAAAATTTTATTCCTAAGAATGAACTAATTAATAATAGAAGAAATATGCAATATTTTACCTATACAGCTCTGCTGTCTAATGTCTTCTCATGTCAGTTAAGTGTAAAGAAAAATATATCGCTCGCTCAGTATTCCTTGTCGATTTGGAACATAAGACAATAATTGCATTATTATAAGAGAAGTGAACCACAGGTGAAATATTTTATTTCAGATCATTTAAGAGGCAAGACTAGTGAAATAGTATGTTGTATCTTTAAATATATCTAAAGGAATTATATAAGACACGTTATAGTACTCATTCAACGAACCACTTCAAGTATTTATCGTTTTTAATGCAACATAATGTCAAAAGCAATTTTGAATACTTTAAATACATGTCTGAGAAATTAAACTTTCTACGCTAATGATTTGGGACATTACATTGTATTTAGCGTTAACATTTGTGACAAAATATTCCAATTTAAAATATATTTCTTTATAAATCAAACAATTTTAGTGTTGCTTTGCTTCTATTTATAAAATCTAAGATTTTTAGTAACGTGTCTATCTCCAGTTTTAAAATTAACATTTACATAAAACAAAATAAGGACAAAAATATATCTTAGTAAATTTGTTAAAAATATACCGTTTTCGAGGAATTTGCAAAAAACTGTGGTACATTTTGCTATAAGAATAAAGTAAAGTGCAATAATGTTTTAGAAATATTAAATTTTGCTGTTGGTGAGTCTGCTATAAGCAAAATAACAGTTTACGAGTGGTACAGCGTTTCCAAAAAGGCCGTTTGAAGATGGCAAGCGCCCTAAACGCCCAAGCACATCAACAACTGATGAAAAATGTGAAAATAGTGAAATAAATGATTATGAACAATCGCCGAATCACATGAGTATAGTCTCTAATGATGTTGATATATTAATTAGTTCATATAATGAATTTGTTTTGAATGTTTTGGATACGGAACGAGTGGCAACTTGTTCCAAAATTGTTTCGAACAAAAACAGTGATGAATGGAGTCGCTAAATGAAATCAAAAACGATGCAGAACTACTGAAACGTATTTCAATAATTGCATAATGTGCCACAAAAATTTAATGCAAATTTTAGATTTTTTCTTAAAAAATAAATAATAATAGTACTAAAACATATGTATCCTTTATGACAGGTGACAGCAGACTAAACATCCGATATGGTTAATAATGTATAGATACTTTTCAGACTGTTTACCAACACAGTAACGAAAATATTGGACCAATCGAACTAATACAACCCGATATATTACAAAAAAAAACTTACTTTTTGATCGTAACTCGTGCGTGTATTCAACCTTATTTTTTATGTAGTTCAAACAATTACAGGTGAGACAATCGTATAATTCCCATTAACTAAAAACACGTTTTAGATTCTTTTAGTTTTTGTAATGACCTCTCTATAGATATTTGCATAACAAAAACTCGACAATAATATAAATAATGGAAAGTTTCAGTTGCTGCTGATATGGTTGACGTATATAAAATTTTTGTAGTCGTCATTTGAATAATATGTTTTTCCTTTAAATGACTC
Source organism: Monochamus alternatus (assembly GCA_037114965.1). Taxonomy (NCBI): domain Eukaryota; kingdom Metazoa; phylum Arthropoda; class Insecta; order Coleoptera; family Cerambycidae; genus Monochamus; species Monochamus alternatus. The sequence continues at coordinate 36,720,316 of CM073433.1, forward strand.
TAGTATACAGGCTCGCTATCCTTGAAAAAAGCAACTTGTTTATGCGCGCTCAGGATTTTATAAAAAAGGGTAAGAATTACAGAAAATGTACATCCTCCTCTAAAAGCAGTTGTATATTTACACATTTGTTATGGGGAATGGTTGACACCTGAGGATATTATAACACACGCCTCTGAGTAATTTAGAATTTTATTTTTGTTAATGTTAATTTACAATGCCACTGATTTCTTCAATTTTTTTCGAGAAATTAGTCATTAATTAAAATTTTATCCCTGAGGATGAACTAATTAATAATAGAAGAAATATGCAATATTTTACCTATATAGCTCTGCTGTCTAATGTCTTCTCATGTCAGTTAAGTGTAAAGAAAAATATATCGCTCGCTCAGTATTCCTTGTCGATTTGGAACATAAGACAATAATTGCATTATTATAAGAGAAGTGAACCACATGTGAAATATTTTATTTCAGATCATTTAAGAGGCATGACTAGTGAAATAGTATGTTGTATCTTTAAATATATCTAAAGGAATTATATAAGACACGTTATAGTACTCATTCAACGAACCACTTCAAGTATTTATCGTTTTTAATGCAACATAATGTCAAAAGCAATTTTGAATACTTTAAATACATGTCTGAGAAATTAAACTTTCTACGCTAATGATTTGGGACATTACATTGTATTTAGCGTTAACATTTGTGACAAAATATTCCAATTTAAAATATATTTCTTTATAAAACAAACAATTTTAGTGTTGCTTTGCTTCTATTTATAAAATCTAAGATTTTTAGTAACGTGTCTACCTCCAGTTTTAAAATTAACATTTACATAAAACAAAATAAGGACAAAAATATATCTTAGTAAATTTGTTAAAAATGTACCGTTTTCGAGGAATTTGCAAAAAACTGTGGTAAAGTCAACAAGGAAATTTCTATAATAGTACTCATTTATCAAATATGTATAAGGAAAACTCCAGTATGTTGTTTATTCTAGTTTAAATAGTAATTTGTTCAAAAGAACAAAAAAGAGAATATTGTAAACTTTATTTATTCTGCTCTGTATTTGTAACTTCCACATACCTGCTGGAAACCTATACCACTAGTACAGATGTGCAGAGAACACAAGATATCTTATAGCGGTGGTTAAGAATGTGCCTGTAACTAATTTTTGGAGAGTATAAACATCTTATTGACATCAACACAGCAGCTAATAGAGTGAAATAGGCACATTTTTATAAAACATAGTTGCTGTATAAAAATTATATAATTGTGTTTTAAGAATTCTATATAAAAACAAGTTATGTTTTAGCAATGGATTTACAGTATTGATACAACAAACTATACGATTCCAATAAAGCATATCATGTTAATGTCTTATAAAAACCTATATAATAATTATTCTGCCTTATTTACAAAGCCGTCACAACTATAAAGCTAATATACGACTTTCTTTAAATTTTAAGACATATGTCTATTATAAGATTATATTAGGTATATGAGGTTTGATTTTGAAACCATTTTTCCGTAATTTATCATTCTGAACAACTTTTTCAAGTAAGTGTAAGTGCTGTATTTTCAGTAGAAAAGGCACTTTACCTGAAACGATAACAGTTTTCAATCGGTGCACTGAATATTTCAAATAAAATTATTTCGAAAACTGTTACTCCTAACGACTTCAACAAGATATACCTTTTTTAGATACAACAGGTAGGAGAATTGTTTCAATAGACAGATGGATATATTAAATAGCAAACAAGTTCTGCCATTTAAAAGAAACATGCTGTGCCATAAGTGGTGCGCTCTACTAGTGACCTCAAATTTTGTTAAAAATTCTTTTTTGCCGTGCCAAAAACATAATTGTGCCAATTTTTTTTTAATACTCCGACAGGCTTCAAAGTTATTGAGATATTTTCATTGAACACTCTGTATTTTTTAAACCAGCAACATTCGGATAAGGCATATTTGGCTCAATCGCCATATTTTGGTGAGTAGTATCTCCAGTTCAGGGATTGCCCATTCTTAATGAATCACCCTGTATATTTTATAAATATTCCGGTGACAAGCTTATAAAACATTTCAGCTAATGAAACTAAAGTGTTTTATAATATTTTTTTAAGAATGTTCCATAGTATTTCTAACAGCGCTATAAAAAAATATAAAATTGTTTCTTAGACGTGGGTTATCAACCTATATAACTATTATATTTAAAATATACTTAGAGACAATTTTACTTCTAAAAGCAAATAGTTGTAATATAGTTATTATGTAATGATATTATCAGCTATAAAACAAAAATAGTAATATAACAATTAAAAAAGATGCAAAATTACATTGACAATAATCATTTTATAAAACAAATTTGAAATAGCAAAATGGCTAGACCTTGTTTTAATTGTGTCATAGCGAACGGCAGAAGCAGTTTTACTTATTGCTTTAGCTTTCATAGTCACCGTATAAGAGTAAACATGTCAGGTTTAAGCCAGTGGAAACAAATCAAAAGTGAATTTAGAAGAATAGTGAAGATATGTTTTCAAAATAAAAAAATTATGACTTTTTTCTCGAAATTCCGTATATTTACCATTGTGATACGGCCCTGTTATGATAAATTTATAGAATCGAAATTTCAAGTGTTTTATAAAAATCACTCAATTAACTTACTTGCGTTTTAACAAATTTAGCCGGTTTCCTAATATTAAATAGTCAAAACAAAAACAATTATAAAAAATTTAAAGAAAAAACTTTTTTATTTTAATTATGACATCTAAAATTATAAATAATCACTTAACATACATACAAACATATACAATAAAATTTTGTCTGCAATAAAAATTGCTTTCATAAAATTTAGTAAAACGCATAAAATAATATTGAGTAATACACCACATAGCATTCTAGTCGCAAACTTTGAGATTAAATAGAGATGCTGGTTACTTTATACCTTCTGATATCTTTATGATACATTTAATAAATAATTTAGATTTATTGATGGATTTTAGGCAACGAAAACGTCTTATTATTGCTACTAAAGCAATCTATGTATTATAGTTAATTTTTTGCTATTATATAACTATTTTTTTTATTGTTTCCAAGAAGCCTTAGAAAATCTCAACGTCAACTAAAGTGCTTTATAATATGCTGCCAATTTTCATAGTGTAATAGTTGCTGTATAAACATTCTTACGCTGTTTTATAAGATTTGTGTGAAAAACGTTTTTATAGCTGTTATAAAATATCAAATTGCTAGTTGGGGCCACTCTTGTATATATTATTATTCGTAGAACTGTATGTAAGGTTTTATAGACTTAATATTGGGACACCCTGTATAGATATATGGCATATTTTTATACATACCTATCAGGGGAATGATCAATAACTGCACCGGAAAATTCCAGGGAGATATCAAGAGAACAACACCGTAAGGATCATTATAAACATACAAATCATCGAAGAAATTTGCAGCTGCTTTTCTAGGCTTCTCCGGTTTCATCCAACTTTTCAAGTTTCTCACAACTTCCTTCGCATCTTTCAACGCAAACTCGATTTCGTGACATACAGCTTCGAATTTCGGTTTCTTCAGATCCGTATAGAGGGCGTTGCACAAAGCCTCTTCTTCGACTTGTAAAAACTTCACCAAATTCTTCAGTTGGTTTAGACGGAACGAATAGGGTCTCGTTATGTTGCTGTTGAATACTCTCCTGACATCACTTACCACGTTCACCGTTTTCTTCGGCAGAGCGTCATCTTCAATGTTGACGACCGAAACGTTAAGCGCGTTGGATAATTTCACTCTCGGTAGGACAAGTTCACTAGTCATGTTGCGTAAGAGATGCGAGAATCTCGACTGAATGTTAAACGAGTCGGTTCCACCATCGCCATGCATGTCCGCTGTGCCTGGCTATCCTTGCAGTGGGTTGTAATTTGATCCATATATTGAACTGTAAGCGCTCGAAAGTGTGTACATTTGCTTCGGCAAAAATGACGCGTATTACAGTTATGGTTACAAATATGATTAAAACAATGCGAGGTATAGTAGACAATTTAGATAAATCTCTTATCTTTTTACATGTGCATACATTGTGTATTGTGTTACTCAATCAAAATAATTGTATAGGGTAGCCCACAAAACAGTGGTTTTATTTTATCGTACATATTTTGTCAAAAATCTGACTTATCAGTGATAATAGATATGTCCTGTTCACACAATATTTTTGTTAATTTCTATATTTATTTTGTTGATTTTTTAGTTTTAAATAATTATTATACTCGTAATATACAGGGTTAACTATGACTAAGTACAAAAAATTTAACCAAGTGCTCAGAGAGGCCTAAAAGACAATAAAAAAATATTCAAGAATTTTAGCTCGATATTTAAAAAATGGGGCAAAACCCTTTTTTCCTACGGAAAGTCGGCGCCTATGATAAGAATCAACTGAGATGGCTTAGATTAATAGATAGAGCTTCCATCTGTCAACAATGTCAACTACCATGCGGTCGTCTTTGTGTAGCGTTTCTAAATGTAGAAACGACAAAAATTAACATTCTTATTAGTAATAATACCTGATAGATAAGTAACAGTTAATCCAGTTAGCTACAGTATTTTGCATTCGTTTTTCATTATTTCGTTATAAACTGGTAAAACTACATATTCGCTCATTACAACCACTCACTACTGATAAAAGACACTTCCCGTAGATACAATTAGATAAAATACCTATTAATTATAAGAAAACAAGACAAAAGGAATAGGTGGTACTAATATGTAGGTAATACAAAACTTTCAATGCACCCGCGGCAGTCTTGTCCCATAACCTAGAAAAACAAACCGGCGAACTATATTGTGGGAAAATATCTGTACCCGACACATATTTATTTATTTAATAACTATAAAACCTTTAGAATTAAAATAAGGCACTAAAAACTGAAGAAGAACACAAAATTACAACGTAAACACAGGAATTGAATTATGACATGACAGCGATACCGACTGAGCTACTGTTGCATGACTTGCTTGTTGGTTGTCTACTCTACACTGGCGGCGTTAAATAAGGATTTAAAATAATATCGAAAAAAAAATTTTTTGACTTTATAAATAAGTTTGGAATTTTTTTGAAGAGTGATTCCGTTAATTATTATTTTCCCCTATCCCCTCTTAAAATATTTGTACTAAGTCATAGTTAACCCTGTATAAAAAAGTTTATGATTATTGCTACTTTTGTTTCTGTTCGTTTTGATGAAACGAATTATATCTGAAAGTGTATCATAACGTCACTTACATTTTTTTACTGTATTAGAAAGGTATTTTAACCAATGTAAATAAAATCTCCAACAATTCCTATCAATGAAGTCATATGTATGCTCTCTGATACCAAACATCTAGGTATGCTAATGAACAATTCCACAGACAAAACTCTATTCAATAATTCTATAAAATAAAATTAATCTAGCTAAATTTACTCACCTGGTTTAATGAAAACATTTTATAAATATCTAAATTCACTTTTGAAACTGTGGGAACTCGAAAATTCAACCACAATATATGAGATCTGACCTATTTCTGCATTTTTTGGATTGCTTTCTTTAAGTTGAGTCAAATATCTAACTATAAAAATTGTTATACCAATAAATATAAATTATTTGAAATTAAATATCGACAATGTCAAAAGTGACTTTAACTTGCCAATGAATTTTAAATTAAACACAAAAATTTGTTTACCCTTTATGTAATCGTTTTTTTATATATTTTTACACAAATTGTTGATACCTAAAAATATATTAAAAAAAGTCACTTTTACATATTATAATAGAATACCGTTCCACTATGCACGCATTTGCTATATAGCAAAGTTATATAACATGTTTTTGAATAAAATGTAGCTATATAACATGCAAACGACGTATAACATGCTGTAACAACGCGTCAACACTTGCTATATGTTTAGTCCAACAGCTCGTAGTTTCAGATTCAAATAGTAGTGCCGTGAATTGAAGTTGAATTTATTTATTCCATAAATGATACTGCAGGAAACAACTACTCCGCGGGCTAATGCCCCGACCTGCATTGAATTACACCTGCAGTATCTGTGTGAACAGCCAAGAACCCTTGTCGGCCACTCCACCAGACACAGACCGGTTTCGGGTTTCTAACCCTCATCAGTATGCCATAGGTGAGATGACCGACAATTGAACTGGCTGTTCCTTCATATGTAGGTTCACATATAAATCGAGTGCAGGTGAGATGTAACTAGTCTGCTACTTCCTGCTCGGCCTAAGCGGCTCGACTTGCAGGAAACGACCTACATTGTCGTAAGTACTTAACCGCAGACCTCTCGCCCTGGGCGATGCGCCATTAAATCTATAAATGATACTGGAGGAAACAACTACTCCACGGGTTAATGCCCCGACCGGCATTGAATTACACCTGCAGTATCTGTGTGAACAGCCAAGAACCCTTGTCGGCCACTCCACCAAACACAGACCGGTTTCGGGCTTGATATCCCTCATCAGTATGCCATATGAATTTTATTTATTGTTGTATTTTGTATTTACTGTTAATGGAGTGGAGTAAAGAACAGACCTGTAAATCCCTTGTTCAAAAACAAGGCAGATCTGCACGCCGCTGCTGCAATAAGAGCGTCTTTTTTGTCATACAGGTTCATGATGACTAACTTTATAATGTGGACGCAGCCGTGGTTTTCAATATCTAGCATGTAATTTTGTTATATAGCAATCTTACATAGACGTCTTACTAATGTGGACCCTGCTTTAGTTGTTGAAAAATAAAATATTAGATATGTAATTTTTAATGTTAAAAAAATTGAGCGTGGAGTACCACAATGATGCGTATTAGGATCTTTATTGTTCATAGTATTATTTAGAGAATAAAGTTTATTTACTAAAAAAATATAAAACTTAGTCACATATAAGTGCACATACACTGTTCACGAAGATATAAAAAAAGATATATTAAAAAATACAATGAAAAATTACACTTAAATATAATTAGAAACATAATAGTTATAGCTATAATAAAAGAACACAAACATACACAACATTAGACAACAATTTTTTGCACATATTCTTCCATTCTTCCGCATATGGAAGATGTATCACTACAGATGCAAACTCATACATTTTTCAGTATTTGCAATAAAAAATTATTCTAAAAAAGTAGATATTAAGCAATACATGAAACTTCAATGACAGAATCTAAAACAGTGTATTAATTATATCTCGGCTTAAGATTTATAATGTCATAAATTTGTTTTCTGGATTTACTTAACATGTATTGTTTAGCTTTGATTTTGAATTACTTAAGGGTAATCATATATTTAAGGGTAACAGGAAGCAAGCTTTTGTACTAAGATATATAAAGCATCGTTGTCTGCAAGTTGATTTTGTTTTAGGAACTCTTAAATTGCTATTTATATTGCTAGCAACTTTTTCGGAAGTAGCTTACAGAATCTGATTAGAGCGATTATAGTGAAGAACAAGGTGAAAATTTTATCAGGACTTGAAAGATGCAAAGCGACTGTACCAAGGCAGGCAAACATATGCTCGCTGATTACTGCTGGATACTCGCAAGAGATATACCAGAAAGCGGGGGAAAACGTAAAAGGCAGCCATTGCACAAATCTTTGAGAATAAGAGAACCATAAAGAAGAAGAATGAATCGCACAAGTTATCTACACAAGACGTATGCATCGGTGACAGGGTGTCAGGTTAAGCTAACCCGATGGAGTTAAATGAACTTCAAGTTCGGATCCAGCGACCCCAAAAATATAAATGTATTTTTCCGATGTGCATATCTATTGTTCGATTTGACCTTGGAATGACCTTAAAGCTAATCTGTGCCTGCCATTCACAAGCGGACTGGTCCGTCGGACGAGTCTGTTGGACCCAGTCGGCCGACCCATCCTATCGTGAATGTAATAGCATCAACATGTCGTGGTATGGTTGCAGGTCCGCAGAATCAACGAAAGGACTCGCGACACGACTCGGACTGATCCGTGCTGATTCATTATGTGTGAGCAGTTTGCAACAACGACTGCGACTGAAGTCTCTTTACTGTTTTCTAAAAATGTCTTTCTAAGATAATCGTGAATTTTGGGAAGAATTTATTAGTATTTATAGAGAAAACAGTTGTCCATTCGAAAATAGTTTACAAAATCGGAAGGTTCACATGATTGGATATCATGTAGCAAACCTAAATGAGTATACTGATTCCTTTGTCCACACTCGTTACTTTTTTTTTCCTATGCAAAAATTATTACTGCTCCGACAATTACGGCAGTTTCGATTTTTCGTGATAACGGCGGCATGATATCTACGCATCGCAGTGGTTCGTCGTCAACTGAGAAATACTGATAATACCACAACTGCCCGTTGAGTGTATGAAGCAGAAAGGATCGGTCCGGGTTTGGTCGCAGTCGTAAGTCGGGTCTGAGTTCGCCTAGTGAATGGCCGGCTTAATAGCACCAACATGTCGTGGTATGGTCGCAGGTCCGTAGAATCAACGAACGGACTCACGACACGACTCGGACTAATCCGTGCTGATTCATTATGTGTGGGCAGTTTGCAACAACGCCTACGACTGGAGTCTCTTTATTCTTTTCTAAAAATGTCGTTTGAAGATAATCGTGAATTTTGGGATGAATTTATTAGTATTTATAGAGAAAATCTTAATGTCGCCATTAAACGTTGCTCTGCAGAAACGGCATCTCTCATGAAAGTATTTTGTTTTGCAATTAAAGGTTTTATTAAGTGAAGTAACTCATTAAATGTATTATAATCCATTCGAAAATAGTTAACGAAATCGGGAGGTTCACATGATTGGATATCTTATAGCAAACGTAAATGAGTATACTGATTCCTTTTGCGAAACCATTCCTTTGTCCTCGCTCGTTTCTTTTTTTTCTCTGCAAAAATTATTACAGCTCCGACAATTACAGCAATTTCGATTTTTCGTAATAACGGCGGCATGATATCTACGCGTCACAGTGGTTCGTCGTGAACTGAGAAATACTGATAATACCACAACTGCTCGTTTAGTATATGGAGCAGAAAGGATCGGTCCGGGTCTGCTCGCAGTCGTAAGTCGGGTCTGAGTTCGCCCAGTGAATGGCCCGCTTTAGGGTAAAATAAATCCTGGATTTGGATCCAGCAATCCCAAAAACATAAATGTACTACAGTCTAGTCCACTTGCATATCTATCTTTCGCTTTGATCTTGGATTGGCCTTGAATCTAGGGCGATGGGGTTAAATCGACTCCAGATTAGGAGTCATCAAGTGAAAAATACATAAAAACATATACTGAACATATCTTTAGCTAGTAATTATTGATACAAACTGCCACAAGCTATTAACACCATTATAAGGTTTGTTCCTACATAGCAATGACTGATAGTTTACAGCACTGTTTTAATGCGCAAGTGCACTTCATGTACTAGTTTGAAATCAGTTTCTAATTCCTTTGTTGGAATGGCACGGAACGACACGTTTAGTTCAAGCAGTAACCGTTAGGGGTATAGGTTGTTTGAAGTAATTTTCATTTTTCGGTCACTCATGTATAAGGAAGTGATAAATCTCATCATCACTAGAATTTGAGGTACTGCTGTAATTGCTAACTTGCTCCTCTTCACTAGTCACTCATTTTGAAAAACTACAGAATTGCGTACTTAAAAATCTGCAAATTACTTGTGCAACTATAATAACTTTCTCAAATAGCATTATTACATAAAACTTTAGTTACGTTCATTACCTAGCCTACCAAAAGTTGACTTCTGTTAGCGGTTAGATTCTATCTGCGCATGCGTCTGACTAGTAGTTTCCTAATAATCCTCAAACCGATTTAACTGTCAGCAAACAGTTTCCAAACCATCCACTTTTGTGTTGGAACAAAAAATCTTACAGCTAGTTCCCGGATTGATTGTGTTGGAACAGTTGTACTGCGCAAACTCGTGACAGTTTGCTGCTAGTTTGATGCTGTGTAGGAACAAACCTATAATGTGACAAAAAGCTTTCTTGTGTGTGCGGTAATCATACCTGTTTGATCTACAATGAAACGACTATCGCAATTTGCAATTTGCAATTTTTTCTCAGAAATGATAGCGACCATACCCTAAACGTAATTCAGCAACTTCAAGTGTCTCAATGGACAGTGTACAGGACACTTGACTTAAAGCCTTCAGATTTTGAATACAAGTTGTTCCTATGAATTTAAATAATAATATTTACAAGATTAAGTTTCTGCTTGTCTGGGCCAAAGTTCTTGAAATAATAACAGTTAAACAACTTGCACCTTTTGTCTTATTGTTCTCTTTAAAATAAAAACTACATACCACTGATAAAAGTTTCAAAATGTTAATTTAAAAATTTATTTATATAAATGTCGGTTACTGCAACATTCACTTGTATTATTATAAAAAATCTGCATACTCCTACATCGAGAAAGTGAACATTAATAAAATTTATTTCATAATATTCATAGACCTACCGGTACTTTTATCATTGAGGTTATATAAAAAATGCTTCCTCAATCCAGCATTAAAACATTATTGTCATTAAAATCTCTGTTTGCCTTGACAAAAGACGAACGAATTCCAAATTAAGTTATTATTTTAGATGTCAAGGCGAAATTAATTTAGTATTCAAATGTGACGTTCCCAAATTCAACCAATATTAAAGGTTGTCCTAGATACAAAAGCGGTTCAAGAGCTCTTGAAAAAATTTGCAGAACTAATTTAGACAAAAAAATTTAAACATTTCACATTTTCATCATTGAACATGATTTATTAATATATCAAAATTTTGAGGAAACATGCCATTATTGCCAAAAATTGTTATGATTTGTGTAGAGACACAAACATAATATAGAATATGAATCTAATAATAATAATATTAATAAAGAGTATATACAGTTAAAAATTGTATCATAAAATGAGTATGTTGGCAAGGGTTTGTGATATACTTCATTACAAAACTTTTTGCTTTAACAAATACTTTACTATTTGAATTAAACTTACCAAATATCACGTGCTTATAAATGAAATACCTAATGTAAACTCTAAAATGTATAAACCCGTTTAAGTTTATACCCGTTACAGATAACTTTAAATAAATCATATATATACAGGTCTGAAAAGCATAAACGTCGAATAGAAAAGTAATAGGCTTTTTTGTTAAGGCAAGTAGACAGAGAAAATTAACATTTCCATTGTTGTCAGACTTTGGAAATATATATTTGCAGATTTAATTCAATCGAATGGAGATTGAAATGTTCTTAGATGTCTATTGAACCCATTGCTTTTACTTAAAAGACTTGAGCTTTGCAATAATATATACTATATTTAATTTATATTCTAAGATATCTTTAATTATGTAGCATCAATCTAAACCTAAATTTTATTTTAAAATTAGGTAAATTGTAGTATAGCTTTATGAGTTTGAGGAGATGCGCATATATTGACTGAATATCATATTACAGACTCTTCTAGAAAAGTTTGGTCAGTGAGTAACACGAATAATGGGTATAGACCACTCCGTAAGTTACATTATAAATATTATTTCTGACTTGATATTAATGTTGTAAATAGTACCATTAGATTGAAGCTTATAAAACCAATGATAATCCTATCATGGTACATATTAAATTTCCTTCAGGTTTGGTTTCCATAGCATTGCAAATGTTCATTGAAAATCACCTGCCAAACAAAGTTAGTGTCATACATATACAGGTTTTCGTGGCAGTTGTCAATGATTGAACAATTTCTGAGATGATTGCCACGTCATTGGGTTAGGTTTCAAGAGACATATCGGTCTCTGTCTCAGAAGTAATTGGAGGAAACTGGAGATCAAGAATAGAGATTATAACTGATATGTGCACTGGCCCTTGATTTTTACGGCTTCAGAATTACTTCTGAAGAAGAGAGAAGTATGTCTCTAGAAGCGTCAAGAAATTGAAGTTGACGATGTGGCAACCAGCCAGAAAATTGTTTAACCATACATTTATATTTCTGGTATGCGTGTGAAAAGATGCACAAAGAAAATCTGTCCAGGAGATGACGGCTCTTATTAGCAAAAATCTATAACGCTGTAATTGAAACATTTCTGCTTATCAAAGTTTTGGAAGAAAAATGATCTAGAAAACATGATTAGATTTTATTACACTGGTTCTGAAAAACGGAGTCCTTAAAATTTCTCATTCATCTCATTTCAAAGAGAGCCATTTTGACATGAACCATTCCATACATTCAGAAAGATCTGATTTGAATGAAGATCGTTTGAATACTTTAAATTATGATGATTCACGTCAATCAACCGAAGAATACTGCGTCGTACCCAATTTGGTTCAATAAGGAAATTATTGTAAATATAAATCACAAAAACAAAGCGTGAAAAATATATAAGAGAACCCGTAGTATGGAAGACTATGACTATGAAATATTCGTGCCTTATTAAAAATACAAAAAACGGAAGCATATAACGCGCATATCTCGTCAGTTGAGAGTGATAAGAACCAACTCTAATAAGTTTTGGTCCTGCATAAATAGTAAATCTGGTTCGTATCATATGCCATCTGCATTGTCTTACAGTAACCAGCAGCTCAAGATTCCTATTGGCATTGTAAACTTGTTTGCATATTATTTTTTAGTCATTTTCATCTGGCGATGATATATTTCACCACCTAGATTCCGTTAATGTTCCATCACTGATCATTAATGAATTTACCGAGGATGATATATTGTTGGGCTGAGCAGACTTAAGTCCAATATGACTATTGGACCGGATCTTATTCCGGGATTTTTTCTAAGAGATGGTGTCATTGTATGTACTGTGCAAACCTTTGTGCATGATATTTAATATCATTTTAAAAGAGTCAAGATTTCCAAATGTGTGAAATAAAGCTAGAGAGAAGAAATTACCGTCCAATAACGATACTCAATAACTTCTGTAAAGTTTTTGAAGCAGCATTACACAACCGGATCTCCCATCATACGAAAAATATTATTTCTGAAGCTCAACACGGATTCTTGGCTGGTCGCTCAACTGTCTCAAACCTTATACGTAAGACACAGTTCATTAGTGAGATCATTGGTAAGCGAAGTCAGGTAGATGTAATCTACACTGATTTTTCATAAGCCTTTGATAAAATTGATTACAAGATTCTACTTTTAAAACTAAGATCCTATGGTTTCTCACTAGTGGACCTGTTTTGTTCTTATTTCGAGGGTACACGTCTCGCGAATTTCTTCAATCATCTGGGGACCCTCAAGGTTCTATATACGGTCCAATGTTTTTTATTTTGTTTATAAATAATATTACAGAACAGTTAAATGTTAAATGTTAAATTTATGCAGATGATCTGAAAATTGTCCTTAAGTTAAACTCGCTGCAAGATTATGTAATGCTTCAGAGTAACTTGAATCGAATTAACAAGTGGTGTCTTCAAAACAACTTACTTCTAAATGCTCAGAAATGTAATGTTATGTCCTACACAAAAAAAAAACAGGTAAAATATTATTTAATTGCACGCTACACATTACCCTTAATAGGTGAGTTTGTCAAGGATCTTGGCGTGTTGTTATCGTTCAATGAGCATATGTCTTGTACTATCAAATCTGCTTATAGAAGCCTGGGATTTGTTCTTCGCAATTCTAAGAATTTTGAAATCATGGAAACCTTTAAATTGCTGTATTGCTGTATTTGTACGCTCCAAGATCGAGTATGCAGCTATTGTTTGGTCACGTTTTTATAATTATTATCAGACTGCAATTGAAAACATTCAGCGCAGATTTACGGAATCTGCGCTTTACTTAATTGATGGTGAATATGTTCCCAGGGGAATAGCAAACGACATTTTGCTGCAGCGTACTAAACTTTGCAGTTTCTCTTCAAGAAGAATAACCTCTTCAATTATTCACTTACACAAAATTCTGCATAGCTCTATTAAGTCAGAAGAAGTTGCCTCAAGCACGGACAAATTCTATGATCGCATCCCCATTGTATCAAATGATCACGCATTATACAAACATAGAGAATTCGCTTGATATATCTGTTTTATTGAGCATATTAAGCGAAGATATTCTGTTTAGGTATTTTTATTATTATTATTTTCTCCATATTTTTATCTCTTTTGTATTCTCTATTTATAATGTTTTTTTTTAATTTCTAACTTTGTAATATGTAGGTATCTGTGTGTTTATATATGTGTATGTGTATCTATTTATTCATGTACAATTTGTTTATTGGTATTGCTTTATGTATTTCTTTTTAGATTATTTTATTGTACTCACTTTATGTATTTTACTCTATGACTCCTCATCACGTTAATTCCGTGGGGTGTTATAATTAAATAAATATATAAAGGTTGGAGTACCTCTACTGAAGAAAGATGATGGTTCCATTTGTCAAAATAATCAGGAAGTATCGGAAATCCTAGCCAACACTTTTTCTTCAATTTACACTGATGAAATGCCAATTCCTGGACAATTGCAAATTCGAACAGAAATGAATCGCAACTCATTAACAGATATATATTTTTCACTAGAAGATAATATATGTGAAATAATATCAAAGCTAAAAAACTCGTCATCACCTGGTCCAGATTGTTACAACGTTTTGTTTCTCAAAAAATGTAAGGAAACTTTACTATATCCACTATCATTGATAATGAACAGCTCCTTTAGTACAGACATATTGCCAGCTGCTTGAAAAGATGCTTCAGTTACTCCCATGTATAAAAAAGGCGATAAGTTTGTTGCATCCAATTATAGACTTATTAGCTTGACGTCTATTATTTGTAAAATTATGGAGCGGATAATATCTAATGAGCAACATGTCTTTATTTCCAACCATTCTGTTGTAACAAACCTACTGTATTGCGTTAATGACTGGAGCAACGCTTTGGATTTAAAAACTCCCGTAGATATCATATACTTAGATTTTTCTAAAGCTTTCGATCGTGACAACTAATTTTTTTTCTCGTTCTTTGTTCTTCTTGTAATCTTTATGTGGTTAATTAAGTCGCATGTTTATATTTTAATGTTTTAGTGTTTAGTATTTAATATTTTAAAAGATTAGGTACTATTTGTTTTATATTTAACATTTCTCATTATTCGATGTATATTTTTTTAATCTATTAATATGGGCTAACAGGATTTTCCTCTGTCCATTTTGTTTTGTAATAATAATAATAATAATAATAATAAGGATAAGCCAATGCATGGTCTCTTCTACCGTCATCTAGAGGGGCTTATCTGAAAAGCTGACCTTCGCTTTTTTGAGGTCAGCGGGGCTGAACTCTGAGACCGAGGGGTTCATAATGGCTTGCCAAGATGGTGTAATTAATACTCTCGTCTATCGTAGTCGTGTCTTGGGTATCGAGGTTCCTGATACCAGATGCAGGTCCTGCCGCCAGGCGCCGGAGACGCTTATGCATCTCCTGTCGGCCTGTCCGGTATATGCGGCCACAGCGTATATCCGAAGACACGATTCAGCCTTACGGGTGTTGTATTATCATTTACGACACTCGTATGAGATAGACGAGACGCCAGTGCTGCCTTATGCTCCGGGGGATATAGAATCCGTTGTGGGGAATGAGAAGTGCCGAATTTATTGGAACTATTCATTCCCCACCCTCAGGCAAATTCAAGCCAATAAGCCTGATGTAGTCCTCCTCGACCACCAACTTAGGACGATGTTTGTGATTGAGTTCTCGGCTCCCGCAGAGAACAACATCGTCCTAAAAGAGGAGGAGAAACGGAGGAAGTATCGAGATCTTCTCTCCGAGCTCCGCAGGCTGTATCCAGACCACTCTGTTAAGATTGTGGTGCTCATTATAGGCGTCCTGGGTGGAATGAGACATACGTTGCTCTCTGACTTAAAGATCATACCGGCTTGCCGAAATTCGGCAGAGATCTTAGCCGGCAGAATGCAGAAGGCAATCGTCCTTGGTTCGCTACGTCTACTCAGAACGCATGATTTACGGGCGCAATGATTACTGACTCCACGGAGTGGAGAGTGGTCATTGCTTGACTCTTCAGAACATCTCCGAATGTGTCGGAGCTTCGGAAGGTGTTACTGGAAAATAATAATAATAATAATAATAATAATAATAATAATAATAATAATAATAATAATAATAATAATAATAATAATAATAATAATAATAATAATAATAATAATAAATAACTAGTCTACCATATGTATCATATGGGCCAAGGGTATAACAAATATCAGAGTAGCAATATTAGTTTTTCTTTACTGGCTCGTCACCTTTTAGCTTGCTAATAACGTCGATCATTGGTACCAGTTACGAAAGATAGTAACCAGTACGTCTACGCAAATAACATAGGAATGATATAACACTAACAGAAAGGCAAATCTGTGGACAAAATCTGCGTAACTGATAGAGCATCTTTGAGAAAAAGATGTTATATGAATTACTTCCAAAGGATATTACTATCTCTCCAGAGTCTGGTTGACAATAGTTGCATTGCAATTCAAGAAGAACATCATCTAGTAATTTTATGGTGATTACAGCGTTCATAATTCCCATTCATTCATATTTTCGCTCTCTATTGAACAACTTACAAGGAAACTGCTTTAATGAGAAGTCGCTATTCAAAATTGGCCTGATGCATTCTTCTCTTTCAAACCACTGGCTTCCTGCAGGCATGGAATCGGTAAACTGACCGATAGTTAATAGACAATCGTAAACGATAATAATATAATAGTAATACGTTTATTTATAACAATATCTACAAAAAGTGTACATTAAAGCAATAGTGCTTAATAAGTAAACTAAAATTCGTAGAAGCTTTAGCTTAAATATATTGCTTATATGTGATTAATTCACTACTAACTTTATGGATCCATCACAAAAATAAGCATATTTTTACTTCAAGTTATCCACAGTTGAGTTAACTCTCTATCAAAAATTTTGATTAACAAATTCTTGAAACTTATCTCTTCCAGAATTAAAAACCCAAGATTTAATCCTTTTTTGTATATTTAGATACTATGTATATTCCTAATATTTCCAGGTAATTTCTCAATTAGTCTCGGAGCTTAATAATGAAAACTACGTTGTCACATATCATATTTTGGTTTGGCAACTGTACTCTCCTTTCCTCTAGTGTGATAAGTGTTATTTAAGGACTTTGTTAAATTAACTTTTTTGCATTCATAAGCTGAGACTGTAGTGTAAATGGATGTCCGTATATAATTTTATATGTTTCTCTACCATACTGAGACTTTTTTAATGTATATCATATACTTTACCCCATCCTATAATGATGCACATAAGTTGGGACTGAACCAAAGAAAAATACACTATTTTTGAATGATTTGTATCTAAAAAATCTTTTAGGTGTTTAAATAAAGGAAGTGGGCGTTTGATTTTTTTTTACAATATTGTTAATACTATGAAAGCCCCATTTCAGGTTTCTGTCTATGACTTCTAAATATTTCACTGATTCTGATTCAGGTATGCTTAATGTTGAATTAATTTCAAGAGGTTTCATATTTGGTATTCTGTTATATCATGAGAATAGTAGATACTTCGTTTTTTCGATATTTAAAGTAACTATGTTATATCGAAACCATTTTTCTATAATTAGGAAGTCATTTTCTGCCTTAATTTTCAGATTATTCCAAGCGTCATCTTCATATAAAACTACTGTATCACCAGCAAAGCCTCAAGATTTTATCATTGATATTAAGGTGAAGTACACTATTTATATATAGTTAAATAGAAGTGGCCCGAGTGGATGAGAATATATTCTTCTTAGTTCTTAGTTTTTGTTTATTAAAAATAAATTTTGAATATGAAGACTTCAAGTGTAATTTACAGTTCCTCACTCTATCAAATATAACACTAGTTGTCATGTCAAAAATCAAACATAAACTAGCGTTATGAAAGACTGGATTTAAGCTATGAGATTGATTAACAATGTAACAACAATAACGTTTTAGCTGACGATTAACACAGAGAATTTTAAAAAGTAAATGTAAATCTTTCATATATTTAGATTTATTCCATACTTTAAAAAATGTACAATTTGTGTTTGTTTCTTTTTTAATAAACTTAACAGTGAAAAATCCTGTTTATATTTTATCGTCCCTTCATTTATTCCCAAAATCTGTTTGTTTTCCTATCTTTTACAGTACTTTCTATTTAGTTCCAGGGCGACAAACACGAAGCTTATGTTAGGTTGACACTAAACCAGCACTACAGGGCGGTCAAAGAAAAACGCACAGGCATAGCGAAGCCTTCTAGAGACAATACCGTAACCTTCACTGAAGGATTTAACTTCAAACTAGCGCCAGCTCAGGTGGACATCACCAGTTTGGCCTTCCACGTGTTCCAGTCTACATCAGGTTATGGTAGGGGTACGTGTTATGTTTTGTAGTTTCAAGGGAAACCTCTATTTTAAAAATATCTATCTTTCGTTACGTTATTCTCATTCAAAAACAAAACAATATTATAGCAATAGCAATAGCAATTAGACTTCTAAGATACAATAAATGACAAGATACACATGTATTCTTCCTCTTTATTATTTCTTCATAAACGAGCTTAGCATTTTTTCACATATTCAAAAGCTACTAAATTCCCACTATGCACTTGCTTTCAATTCTTTCAGTTTTTGCGGTGTAGTGTAAAACAAACTTATTTACTACTACGGATAATATACAAAAATTCGTTTGGCAGTACAAGCCATTCAACTTTGTAGATGTACATCTAATAGACCTTAAATGGTTCCAATAATTTTTAAGATATGGGGTATTCCTTGAATAAACAGTGAACAGTGTCTTTTATGCATTGTAATGTTTTAGGCGGCAGGTTTTTGTTCTTTATAATTTTTAGAAAATAGAAGGTATTTGAACATATGACAAACAAAAATATTTTAGTTTGCTGCACTTAATTTTAGCTTAGAAAAAGGATAGTTACTTAAACACACTGGAATAAATTTAAACCAAATACTAACTGTCTACTAACTGCCAGTTCAATTGTCGGTCATCTCACCTATGGCATACTGATGAGGGCTAACAAGCCCCAAACCGGTCTATGTCTGGTGGTGTGTCCGACAAGGGTTCTTGGCTGTTCACGCAGATACTGCAGGAGTAATTCAATACCGGTCGGGGCATCCCAGTAAACACACATACGTTATTTAAACGTAGTGTCAACGTACCATTGGTTGATAATTCGTGTTACGTTACAAAATCAACCATTATTTTATGGTTAGAAAAGTAACGGTCAAACATAACGTTTAAAATACGTACATTTTTAACAAAAGATGTTAGCAAACCTATTGTAACGTTAAATAAACGTTTTCAAAATATTTAAATAAAACTTATTTATTTAAACCTTTATAAAACGTCTGTGTCAACTGATTAATATATTGACATTGAACAAAAACGTGTTTGTAACGTTTTAGAATAACCAAAGTAAATTTTATACAATATAATTTAATAAAAAGATATTGCATTTCGAATATATAGGTACTTATATATACAAATAACTAGATAGTAATTATTTTTTAATAAACCTCACAAGTGTTAAAAAACAGTACAATTTAAACGTGTATTATACGTTATAATCATTCATTGAAATAAGGAAGCGAATTGCCGTTTTTTACACGTGTCAATTATAATGCCGTTAAACGTTCTATACCAATTTAATAATCTTATTGGTAGATAAAGATCACGTGTTACACACATACCATTTCGAGTTCTTTTTTATAAAAGATTGTCAGTTGCATATTCAGCACTGTACGTGCCTACTGTGATCCGTGAACTATTTTCTTATTTTATTTTGGTAAGTATACCTACTTCTATAAGTATTTAATTTTATTTTATTAATATAGGAGTACTAGTTTTTTTTGCATTACATGTTACAAATAATTATATAATGGAATCTAAATTTATTCCACTATAACTTTCCCTACTTATGTTTCAAAATACTTACAAAGGCGATGACAAAATTAATAAAAGTAGACGCGTGAATTTTGTACTAGTACATGCCTACGTTAAATTACTTTGTAAAATGAGTAACAATTATTAGTAATAAACTCAGTAATAAGAGAGATACAACCCTCTGAGGGATGAAATAAAAATCATTTTTTTTAAATGTCTTTCAGATACTCTTGAATAATGGGTTCATAGAGTGAGTATATGATATTAGGATAATTAATTTTTTGTTACCACTTATGATTAAGGGGTAAATTTGGATAGTATTTTTTTTTAATTTGAAATTATGCATTTCAAAAATATACTTACCACTCAAAACAACGCTTTAATCTTAAGGGATGGAATAAGTGGTAACATAAAATTAATTGTACTAAAACCTAAAAAAAGTAAATTCATTATAAAAGTATTATAGTTAGTTAAATGTTATAGATATTTTTTATTTAGCGGTTTTACAGGATTAAATGTACCTGATTATTTTGAAATATATATATAATACCCTTATTTTTTAACGTATTATCTAATCTAGCATTTGCGGTACATAATTCTGGACCACCCTGTACAATGCCACCAGAAGGATCCCAAAACATGTCTTTTTGGACATTAAAATAACAACGTTTAATTTACGTTAGTAAATAACCTTAATAAAATGTCATTATTAAACGTATAACTTAAAGCTTATTAATACTAAAAATGATCGTTCCACATTTACTAATATTAAACGTTTGTACTTTGGTTACCAGAAACGTGTAAAACCGCGACATTTTTAAGTTGATTGTACGTAAAAAAGACACGCCTTTTTGAAACGTTGTATGTGCATTATAAACGTTTTTCTAACGTATATGTGTTTACTGGGATTAGTCCGCGGAGTAGTTGTTTCCTGCTGTATCATTTACAAATACTAACTGATAACAAATATACATGCACTGCCACTGCACTCTTCTAGCTTTTATATCTTCATCTATTTTTGACGCCTGGTACATTGCATATGCGTATTTACTCATTATTTCTCCTTACATAGCCTTCGTCTTCTTTTCCCATAGAATTCTCCTTAAGATTTTCCTTTTCCACCTTAACAAGTTTTTTCTTGACTTCTTATTGAGAAGGTTTCACTGTCATAACGCTATCGGCTTCAAAATTCTTTCGTGTATTCTAAATTTGACTCCTCTGAACAAATTTTTTGATATCACTAAGTGGTTGACTGCTGGCGAACTTCTGTTTGCTTTTATTATTCATTTCTTGCGTTTCGTCACACTTAACTTTTATCAGCGCTCCCAAATACTTTTTCAAACTCCATCTCTCCGTGATGCATTCTCAATTTGAAATTGGTATCTTTTCTTTGCTCTCCTATTCTTAAAAGCTTAATTTTTCTCTTGATTTATCTGCAGTCCCACTTTACTTCCTTTAAGTTTTCTTGTTACTTGTTACTAATTCTTTACTATCTCTTGCAATTATGGCCACATCATCTGCGTAACATAACTTAATATTTAGTGACTTTTAAACAATATGTATCTTTTTCTGACTATCCCTTATGACCTATTCTAGTACTAAATTAAAAATAAGCGTTGAGAGTGGTTCTCCTTGTATCAGCCCTATGTCAATAGCAAAACCTTCCGAACATTCACCTTTTATTCGTACTTTGTTTTTAGTATTTTTTTAAGATCATTTTCAATAGCCTAATCAGTTTAGTTGGTATCCCAAATTGTTTCAATATTTTACTTAGGTTACTCCTTTTGACAGAATCATATGCTTTCCTGAAATTCGCGAATAAAACTATTGGTTTAATCACATATTCAAAGCATGAAGTAAGGATTTCTTTCACCATGAAGATTGTGTCCGCTGTTGACCTCTCCCTGTCTAAAACTTGCTTGATACTCCCCTATCTGTAGTTCTGCTATATAACTGGTAAGCAGTTATTTTTGCTGTGCATGGATCACCTAGATTTATTACTATACTTTATTTTTAAACTAAAAGGAGCAAATGAAGAAGTCATATATACATAGGAAAAAGTATCTAGAAAATATAACTAGATCATTTTGACGCTTTATTTAAAAAAAACAGAAAAATGCACAAAAAGCAATATAGTTCATTGCTGAGTTCAAAAAAGAACTATCTTGTTTGCTTTTGAATTAAGAAGAATAAACACAAAATTTTAAAGGTTAGTAGTAGACAATGCTCACTGACAATTAAACTAATATTTATGTGAGGTTGTCAATTTAGCAAGAAATTAACTAATAACAAGTTAGTATTTAAGCGCGAGTAATTTGAATCGCTTTTTTTAATTTAAAAATAGAGTATAATAAATAATGATTTCGGTTTTTTTTTTCAAATCGTTTTTGATTAACGCTATAAGTAACTTTTACATACAGCATCTACAAGTACGCGATAAGGATGAAATTCTTCAATATGAATGAAATACAAATTTTAGAACAATTTATTTATTTCTTATTAAAGAAAAAAAAAATATATAAATGATTCTGAGATTTGATTAGAAAAATATAATATTTTTATGTATTTAAATCAAATTTGACATATCCGGATTTATTTTAGCTACAATTGAGTGAGTTTTTTTAACAGTTTTTTTCTGTGTTGATATTTTCAGTTCCAGTAGATGTGACATTAATATTAGTATAATTATTCGAAATGATGTCGCAGGAAATGCAAACACTTATTACTAATAGGTGCCTGATAAAAATAATACTAAAATCATTGAAGTACCTACAACATTATTTTGACAGCAACGATTACTTTTGTAGGTACTGTAACTTGATTACAGCCAAAACTATAGTTGCGGCAAGAATTCAGACGACTTACGTCATACGAACAAATGAATCATTATATTTTCATCAAAATATTTAAGAAACTATAACTGAGAATAACAAAACTATATACTACATAAAATGCTTGCGTTATATATTGCACTAAATTGCAAAACATGCTTGTTTTTAACGCGACCAAATATTGAAAATTACGTTGACAATAAAAAAATTGCGTAATGTCAGCCGTAACGTACGACGTCTAAATTCTTGCAGCGAGTATAACATTATATCCACAGCCTTCTTCGACAAAGAAACAAAATTTTATTTGCTTTATAGTGACTGTGCATGTCTGTTTTATTGGTTTATATGTTCATTAGCTGTAATGGCCGTTTTAGGAAGCGTAACTACTTCTAATTATATAATAATTTTAACTTAACTACTTCTGAATTTGCTGCGATATAAAATTCGGATAGTAATTTTATACTTTCTCTGTTGCGCAATCACTTTAATAGGAAAAACTGCAGAATACACACGCATATGTTCATACAATGTCGGAATAATTCGGTTGTCACTGCAGCTGTACTGGAATTAGATTAATTTCGATTCCTGCTTCAATCAGTTAAAGAGTACAGTGATTCTTTTATTATGAAAAATATTTTTTTCTTGTAAAAGAGCAAAGTGAGCATTCCTAAACAATGTTTGTTTGGGTCGACTGAAAGACTTGAAATTAAGGTAGATAACAAAACCATAGAAAATGACGCTGGGCGTCGTGACGCTCCATTTTTTTTCTTAGAAGGATAGTATTTTCTGCTTCTGTTCAAAATAACTTTTTCTGCATTTCTTTGGGTTTAAAATATACAGATCAATTATTGTGTAGGTAACTGAAATTTTTTTCTTTAATTTAGATCAGATCTTGAAAAAACTGTAGATAGTGTTTTAATTTTGTTCTATTTTATTCTCAACAAATAATATTGTGAGAAACTAACTACTCAGTGGACAAAAGCCCCAACCTGCGTTGAATTACACCCACTGAGTAGTTAGTTTAACACAACATTATTAATACCTAAATATATATAAAAACTTTTACATAAAAGGTGAACATTTTTCAAGTAGGTATTGTCATATTTAATTCATTGACAGGATGTCACTTTTTTGTCATTGTCGATATTTAACTTCAAATAATTTTAATTTTTTTAATTTTAATAGTTAGATATTTGATTCAACTTAAAGGAGACCACCTGAAGAAGCAATCCTAAAAATGCAGAAATAGGTCAGATCTCATCTATTGTGGTTGAATTTGTCGTGTTCCCACTGCCAAAAAAGTGAAGTTAGATTTTTATAGAGTGAGTAAATTAGATTATTTTCTATAGATATATTGGATTCTTCTTATACAGTGATAAAAAAAGCCTTTCAAGAACACGAATGCGGTAATTTGAAACATAAATTTAATAATTGACTTAATAAATAAATGAGCAACAGTAAACATTGTAACAAAAGCAAATATAACTAATTAAATTTGAAGAATTTGTTTTAATGGATACACGATATATGTACCATTTTATGTTGATCATTTTTTGCATATTTGCCTTTCAAGGAACGTACAAAATGATTAAATTGTCAGGTTTATTTGTCAAGATTTTTCGGACCTATGCAGGCCATATATTCTGTTTTAAAAATTTCTGGTCACATTTGTATTGCAAGCGTTGTGAAGCTTGTTGTAAATGGTATTTTTACAGCTGTTTATGTCTGGAGTACATAGATTTGACAGAATTTCCAATTTGGTGAGGGGGCGGATTGATGGGTTGCGCGAAGCAGTTTTGTCGGTGAAAAAAATGTCTAGAAGGACTAATATTTCCTTACATACCATAATACATTGTTACCAGGCGTGGACTCGAGAAGACAGGAACCACAGAGCGTGAAGAACCTCGATTGCGACTTTTATCTCTCGGAGATCGATTTGGTAGCAACCGGACTATTGAAGAACATGGGAGGATGGTCGGTATCTGTACAGTATATTGTTGAATATGAAGTTTTGGCTTCTCTCGCTACCTCTCACTTGGCAACATCGAGGTAATCACTTACAATGATGTAGAAAGAGGATTTAGTGGGACCAAGAATTGAATCAGGTGATCTTTAGTGACGAATGCCGTTTCTACCTGGGGATGCACGATATCCGTGCTAGGTTGAGAAGACGATGTAGTGATAAACGCGAACCACAATTTTACAGAGAGCGTCATGTCCATCACACAGTAGGCGTTGTGGTATGGGGTGCTATCGCATATAGCAGCAAATCACCACTAGTTTTCATTAGGGGCAATATGATAGCCCAATACTACATCCAGGAATTGGTGGAGTTATATGTCACTCCATACCTTCTCACCATTCAAAATGCCATTGTCCAACAAGACAATGGTAGACCTCATATTGCCAGACACAATAGTTTTCAGATGAAGCATTTAATCTGATTGACTACCATTATTGTCAGATCTGTTACATATTGGACATATCTGAGACATGATTGACTGCAGACTGCTACATTTGCAACAACCCCCTCCCCCACATACTTTGGCAATTCTTATCCACAAAGTTCAGATAAAATTATTAACATATTCAGAAAGGGCCACTTTCAAAGGCGGAAACTTTAGACGCAGACAGAGAACCACAGGTTAATATCAGTTTGTATTATAAACTATATTCGACAAATGCTTCATTACAAAGATACAGGATGTCAAAATTTTTATCAAAAGTTCCAAATTTATTAATATTTTTAGAACTACTTTAAATATTTAAATGAAATTTGGAACCTTTGAACAGGTAATCTAGATACATATTTTTACGTAAAAAATATTATTTTTTTTTCAACCAGTGGCGTGCGTATGAACAGATCTTCGGGAAATTTTAATGAAAAAAATGGTACGCCAATGTTTTTTTTAGAAACAAAAACTATTTCTAGAATCCTTGTTCAATTTGCAACAGAAAAGGCTCCTTACTTTTTTTCATTTGACACACCGCTTGCCAGTAAAAAATTAAATTACCTAATGATTTCTGAAAAACAATTAAGTAAACAAAAACGAAAAATTTCATTAGTGGCTTTCAACAACAATAAAAAAGAAAGAAAATTAAGAGTAAAATCACAAAAATTGCTCGAAATGTAGTCCACCCACCTCAATACATTTTCGACATCTTCTCACTAACGCATTTATTGGAGCAGATACTTCGTGTGGATTTCGCCGCATATCATTGCAGGCTTGCTGAACTCTTAAAATTAAATCTTCCCTTGTTAATACGGGATTAGCGTAGACTTTATCCTTAGTAGTGCCCCAAACGTAAAACGGATTAAGATCCGGTGACCTGGGTGGCCAGGGCATTGGTCCAATACCATTAACCACGTCGTTATTCATGTCATTCCTCCCTAGCCGGCCAATCCATCGTTGAGGATAATTGGTATTGAGCCATTCTCTTACTGCTATTACAAAATGCGGGGGAGTTCCTTCCAGTTGTATCCAACTCTCATACCTTAAATTAATGGGAAAATCCTCTAGATAGCCTTGCAGATTATTGTTAAGAAACTCCATAAACAGTTCCGAGATCAACCTTGGGGGTAGGAAATGTGGACTACAAACATTACCATCAATAACGTACAACCAAACATTTACAGCAAATTCATTTTGAAATAATTTTGGCCGAATTTCTCAAGGATTCTGTTGTACCCAAATATGGATATTATGCTAATTTGTTACCCCACGTCTGGTAAAAATGTAAAAAGTCAGGATTTTCTTCCGTCGAGTTTAAAAGCCACTGGCAAAATCTTCTTTTTTCTTATTTTCATCTTTTTTCAGCATCATTAGGGTGATATGCATATCTGTGGTAGTTTAAAAGGAAATTGATTTTTAAAGTCATTGAACTTTAAAAAAGTAACTTTATCCGAAATGATAAAGTGCTACAATCTAAGTGAATATGGATACTAGTAATGCTTATATCAAATATCTATTAAAGTATATTTTCAAGTTTTCTTAAATGATGTATCTAAACAGTTACTTTTTTTGTTACGTTTAATATTAATGTTCGTTTATGAGAAATGTGTTATCAACTCAATTACATTTACCTATACTGTTGAAAGTCAAAAACAAGTAAAATAAAACAATTAAAACTACATTCTGTTTTTGCCATCTTATTGACGGCTGATGTGGTAATCGAAAAATTTCTTCAGTTACACATTAAGTGGTATATATTTTTTGAACTGTTATATACACTAGAAAAAGTTATTTGTAAAATAGCTTGAAATATAAAGTTCTTTCAATATCCGTAAAAAAATGGTACGTTTCTGAGGGAAAAACGTCCAGCTTCATTTGGTTATAATTTCGTTATCTACCTTAATTGTTAGTTTAGTCAACTTTGTTTGGCAACGCTCACTTTGCTTCAACCATTTACAAGAAAATTACATTTCTCATAATAAAGAATCACCCTGTACATTAAATTGTTTCAATTTCCAACGAATTCATAGCTGTTTTTTTGGAGGTAGTATAAACAAAATCTAAACACGTTAGAAAAATATCATTTCGCCTAGGATAGCATGCTTAAAGTACAATTATTTATTAAGAATAAATATTAACATATTAAGTTCAGTGATGGTAGATCATAGCACATATTGGAGAGAGAATATTACTTCACTGATGGTAATTCCCAACGTCAGTCGTAAGCACAAAATTACTTTCATTTGTACTTGTCTTGTCAATTATTCATAAGATTTTGTAACAACTTTTACTTGACATTCATTTTATACGTAATGAACTTGACTTTATTGAACAATAATGGTGTAATTCTGAAGTCAATATTAAGTAGTTTATAAATATTTTATAATGCTGTAATTCAGAAAATTATTAATAGGACAGTTAACAATTTAAATATAGTAATTGTAGTAACGTACATTCAAATTTGACAGTAAATAGTTTGTAGAAGTAACTTTAGGGTATGATTGTACCCTGCCTCTACATTTTTCATTCTGATCACTATGACATCACAGTCCAGTCCAACTAATAACTTGCAATTTTCTCTGAAATTACTCACACGTAAGTATTAGCTTTACTTATTGCACACAAAAGAAACTGTCAACAAAAAAAAACACCAAGAAGAATTTGATATAATTCGGATTTGTTATTTTATTTCCCAAGTCAAAATTACTACAAACAGCATAATATAATAATATAATTATCTTAATTTTAAGCCCACTCATTGTTAATGTCGCTGTGTGTATAATTAACTACTGTAAAAATCTGAAATAATGCATAACTGAAATTAATAATGTAGACTGCTTAATGTAAATAGTTGTGTGTCTCGTGTTACCCTGTATGAAGAACGCGTTGTCATTGAAGTACTTTATATACAAAGATGGGAAGTAGGAATAAAAAAACTAAGAAAATTATTCCAGAATCATTTCTTCGAAATCTCAAAAATAACCGAAATATGCGCTTATGAGGGTATCAATAAAAAAAACAAAACTTTTATTATTATTCAGTTTCTTTGTATCTCAGATAATAGTAGATATATCGGAATGGTGAATTCAGCGGCGTACTTATAATATCTCTATAGGGTGTTTCTTTTAAAATATGACCCAAATATTCATGTTTTTAAATGAAACGCCCTGTATATTTTGTGCCATTCAATTGCATTATTTTTCCCTTTATGGTAATATACAGGGTGATTCAGGTTTAATCTTGATAACTTCAGGAATCGATAGAATAGGTTAAAATAATGTTCATTTGTGATATAAACTTATTTCCTAAGACGCATCGTTTCCGAGAAAGAGAACGTTGAAGTGGGATTTTTTTTCTCGTTTTTCCCTCATAACTTTTGAACCACTTATCCGATTTAAGTGAAACACTACTTATGACCTTACATAAGCTTCTTAAGTTTGAACTACCTACCCCTCTTAGAACTGTATTTTGTATGCCCCCCTCTTACTTTATTTCAAAACTACAAAAAAAGTAATTAATTTCAATAAAACGTCTACGCACTACATTGATCTGATTAATTTCGAAACTTTTTCGTCTCCTGTTTTTTTTTTCGACGTTTGGTCTTGTTTCTGGGATATTCAAAGAAATTGGTGACAGTGTAGCGCACCAGCCGCGTAAATTTCATTTAACGTTATAGCAACCCATGAAAACAAAACTCAGTGATCTGTGTAAACTGACGTTTATGAAAATCATTGTCAAAAGTATTATTTAAAGAGTGTTCTTAGTGTTAAGAAAAAATGCCAATAACCTCAAACATAAATTTAGTAACAACTACTTATTACAAGATTTACAATAAACTTATCAACTACTAAAGAAAATACAATAATTGTTCAAAGTGCATTCCTCCAGCCTCAATACATTTTTGGCATCGACGAACTAGTGTATTACTATTAACCGTTGCTGCTGAACAGAATTGTTTTTTATGTCATCACAAGCATGTCTTATCCTTTGGATCAATTCCTCACCGATCGACACCAACATAGCCGATCCAGACTGGTTCCAAGAGCAGTCGTCTCCCAGCCACTTCGGCTATCGCGGCGCCCAAAACATCATTTTACACAAATCACTGAGTTTTGTTTTCCTGGGTTGGTTGCTATAACGTTAAATGAAATCTACACGGCTGGTGCGCTACCCTGTCACCAATTTCTTTGAATATCTCGGAAACAAGACCAAACGTCGAAAAAAAAAGGAGAGGAAAAAGTTTCGAAATTAATTAGGTCAAAGTGGTGTGTAGATGATTTATTGAAATTATTTTTTTTTGTAGTTTTGAAATAAAGTAAGAGGGAGGTAGCATACAAAATACACTTCTGAGAGGGGTAGGTAGTTCAAACTTAAGAAGCTTATGTAAGATCATAAGGCGTGTTTGTGTTCCGAATTTCACTTAAATCTGATAAGTGGTTCAAAAGTTATGAGGGAAAAACGAGAAAAAAATTCCTACTTCAACGCGCTCTATCTCGGAAACGATGCGTTTTAAGAAATAAGTTTATATCACAAATGAACATTATTTTAACCTGTTCTATCGATTCCTGAAGTTATCAAGATTAAACCTGAATCACCCTGTATAATTGTATATTTTGGAAATTGTCAAAAAATTGGTGTTGTGTGGTGCATAGTTGACCATGCATTTTTATACAGAGTGTCTGTGAAAATGTGGAAAATCTCTCGGGTGCAGATAGAAGAAATTTAGAAGTTATTCAAGAAGAACCAATTTCCAGCGGCATTCTTCAGAGACGCATCTCCGTAGAAAGGGCATGTAGGAAAAAAATTATAGGAAGTTGTCATCTTATTTTTTCATGTTCTATTTGCACCCGAGAGATTTCTCACATTTTCCCGTGCACCCTGTGGAAACGCTGAGAATTCAGACTGGGCTTTCAGGCCAAAACAACCGTTAATGTTACCCGGTAAATCGCATCGTGTAAACCCGCCATTACATTGAATTTATGGTAAATTTTATACAGATATGTAATTTGACTTTTTTGTTAATGATTTCATACGCCTATATCTCGGTTGGTTTTGAGATTTTGAAGAAACGTTGCTTGAAGAATTTGCTTAGTTTTTTTACCTATATGTCGCGTTAAAATTAAAACCCCTATTTAAGATTTGCCCTGTATAATGTTTGTACTTCCAGATAAACTTATTGGAAAATGTGTCTTGGGATCCTATATGTTCGCAAGAGGAAAAGCCCTCATCCAATGGAACACAGCCATAGCTAATCCCATGGAACAGAATCAGCAGTGGCATGTTCTCTCAGAATAGGGATATATTTTATGTAACAAGTTAAAGTAAGAACTTGAAGTATTTATTAACAATTTGTCGACCTAGGGAGTCACAAGTACCTAATGTTTCAAATGTATATGTTTTGTAAGTAACTATTAAAGCTAAGTTATAATTAACATACGTAAAGAAATAAAACAATACGGGTGTCTCGCAAGTCGTTACAATAATTTTAGGAGGTGATAGAATACTAGATTTTGAGTCGATTGAAACAAACATACTTATATACCAAGTATTACAATATTTGTGATTATCAATTTTTTAATATTTTTTAATTTAACCGTGCTTTTCAATTATTGAAGTGTAGAAGAAAAATAAACCTTTTTATAACAAATATTTCTATACCTACTTTTCTTTATTAGTAACTAATGGATTATTTAAATGATTTGACTAATAAAATCCAAAGTGGCTTTGTTACTTACCTAGAACTTTATAAACATGGTTTTTCTACTTTGTAAAAGCGAAGCGTCAAATTTAAACGTGAATTTTATTTAAACCTTTGTGTGTAGGTTTATTCAGATCTTATTAAAAACTTACCTAAGCAATGCTCTTTCAGTTCTTAGGAAATGTTTCTTGATACATTCTAAAAATTAAGGAAATTAATTGTAACACGTTTAACGTATAGTTTGACAATTGATCTACATTACGGTTGCTATCGAAACTAAGGACAATTATTTTCTCATGGCATACCCAGCTATTTAATAGAAACATTGCTCTTCCTTTTTACTCCGTAACTTGAAATTAGCTTTCAAGAGCAATTGAAATAAAGATTTAGCTTTTTGAATCCTCCAGTATTTTAATAATAATATTTTCTAAAGGTTGCGTTCTTGCTAGCAAATGTCTTCATTTCTTAAACCATTTTTATTACATACTAAACGGCTGTCCTCTTGGCGAATGTGCTCCTTGTATACTTAAAAGAGTTAAGATTTATTTCCCTAATTTTTAGAATGTTTATCAAGAAACCTTTCCTAAGAACTGAAAAAGCATTACTTGGGCAAGTTTTAAATAAGATCTGAGTAAACCTACACACAAACATTTAAATAAAATCCACGTAAATTTGACCCTTCGCTTTACAAAGTAGAAAAACTAGGCAAGTAACGAAGCCACTTTGCCCACAAAAAAAAATTACAATGGTATTTTCATGTACTTTTAAATTCCGGAACTCATATCGTGTTTGGAATGCCTTTGGTGGATTGGAATATATATATATATATATATATATATATATATATATATATATATATATATAAAACAATAGCAGAACATGCAACAAAAAAACAATAACAAAACATGCAAACAAAAAACAATAACGAAATGTGTAAAAAAAATAAGAAAACTTGCAAAAAATACATGCGATAAGAAAATTTACAGTAACAAAACTTGCATTTATAAAAATGTACATTGTAACAAAAAAGGGATCAACAAGGTGCAACCAAGAACAATCAAGAACAAAAAAAAATATGTTCATACAACAAAACAGGACATAATCAAATACAAAAACGAAACAAAAGAAAATCGTGCAATAAAATAGAAGGAAATCATATACAAACAAAAATACCACTGACTACTTCCGAAACCACATATACCACTGTTACGATTGGTATGTCCGAAATATGATTTTCCGGCCCCAATGGGCCATTTTTCCGGATCCAAATTGGGAATTTCAGCTCTCCAAAAACTTTTTGAGCATACTCTAAGGACCAGGATTGAAAAATACATGAAAATCCCACTTTTGCGACTGGTATGTCCAAAATATGATTTTCTGGCCCCAATGGGCCATTTTCCCGCACCCAAACTAGGAACTTCAGCTGACCAAAAACTTTTCATACCCAGTCTCAAGTACAGAATTGAAAAACACACGAAAATACCACAGTCGCGACCGGGACGTCCAAAACAGGATTTTCCCGCCCCCCCCGGGGTCATTTTCCCGGACCCTAACCCGGAATTTCAGTTGGCCATAAACTTTTCGAGCACAAATCCGGCTTTAGGTTCAAAATTCAGCGTCGACTTCGCCTTATCCCGGGAACCGCATTTCAGGCAATTTTCGGCCCCTGGGGTCAATTCCAGACGTGTAGGCCCAATTCTGAGCTCAGGATATTCAGCATCGAAAAATACATGGGAATACATATGTCACTCTCTTGTGTTTGAACTTTTTTTTGTGGGGCTGTGTAATTGTAGAAAAGCACAGTTAAACTATAAAATATATTAAAAAATTGTTGAATCTTATTTATTTATTTATTTACGAAATCGGAATGCAAACAGGCCAAGACCCAACAACATCCACAAATACAGTATGTGGTTACAATATAGGTACAATAAAAAAGAAATCATATAAGAATTGAACTAACAAAGAATAATTGTAAGGTACATAATATGAATTATAGGAGTACAGTTAAGCACTAGTCAATATGTATAAACCTAAGAAGTACACATAAAAAATAGGAAAAATACAAAAATATATATCTACCTAGAAAACAACAGGTCATGACAAAGTTTAAACTTGACGAACTTTTATTTTGAGATATCTTTTAAAGCAAGTTAATGAAATATTAAAAATATTAATATGTGAACAATAATTGTTGTAGTTGTAACATATTCTATTAATATTAGAATTTAGTCCCAAATTTGTCCTACATTGAACTATATCGAAAAGATAATTTACTCTCATATATCTAACTGACACATGGAAATTCAGTAGAGACAACAATTCTGGATAATTCTTATAATATAATATTATTGTATACAAAGTGTTCACATATTACCTAGAGCCTTCTTTTTCGTTTTGAGAAAGTTACGTAATGCTTTTTGTCAGATACAGGGTATTCAGAAAATAATAAAATGTGAAATGGGTGGAGATCGAGATGACTATATTATTAATTTTATATATTATGGTTAAAAAATAACAACAAAATTAAAACTCCATATTACCACTGACATTTATAAAGTTCCAACCTATTTTTTTAATTTCATTACTATTTTACATCTTATTTAGTAAAAAAAATGTCAGCAAAAGTTTGTTTTATTTTTCAATAATTCAAAATTAATTCTAATGTATATTTTTTCTAAAACAGCTTTAGAGTTTAGTTCTTGGCTTTAAAAATTACAAAACTCATAAATTCAAATTAAACAGTATGAAGTAAACAAATATAGACAATTTTAGCTAAATAAAAAAACAGCCAATAATCTTGAATTTGCGACGTTGCCGTTTTTGCAAAGTAATGGTCGTGACGGCACAGAAAGTAAATATTTATTAAATTTTTAGCAATATAAATAGTCGAACAAAAATAGGAAAAAACAAATAGGCACATTTGTCTATCTAAAAAACAATATAAAGGTGCTGATTTTGTAGACTAGGTACATTGACTGAAGGAAAATCAAAAATAAAAACACGTACATTTCAAACTATTTCACATTTTCTTATTTTTTAAAACAGCGTTTAACTATTAAAATGTAAATTTCTTATGATAATGTGACTATTTTGACAACCAGCCGACTCATTAATCATTATATGAATAATTATTTTTTTTTTCAATAAAAAATTAAAAGTTTTTGCCGTACATACCGAAGATCACTAAATAGTTATAAAAAATATTTCTGTGAACGAAATAACAGATGATAGTTAATATTTTAGCTACAACATACTCTAATACATTTCATTGAAAATGATAAAACCTTGATCTTCGATTTTAACGTCGGAAGGTAGAGTCTTGATACGCATTGAGAATTAATGCTTAATTATTAATTTTATTGTCATTTAATACGCCAGGAATATTACTGGCTTTTGAAATATTAGTTGACGATCTTGGAAATTTACAAAACTAATAATTACGTGATATTTTAGTGGTACAATATCCTCTAATAATTATGCTAAATAAAATATAAATGTTTTTAAATATATATCTAAATGACATAAATCCGAAGATTAAAATAAAACAATTCTGAAAAAATTAAATATTTTAAAGATAGGTAACATGTAATCTACAGACGTTTTTGTCTATACATTAGTATGGCCATTAGTAGTTGCCCTAAGTAATTTACTTATAAATTTGCATAAATTAAATTATTTATTGAAGAATATAGTACACTAATCATAAAGCATCGATTTAAACCCAGTAAAAAATTGTTTCCCAAAACAAAATTCTGTTAAAATAATTTATACATGAGTTTGTTTGATATCAAAGCATTAATGTATAATTTAGTGTTAATAGTTACTGTTTCATTCTAAGAATATGTGAAAACAATTCTTATAAACCTGTATAGAAATCCTTAGATTAACATTAGTCATTATAAAAAATATATTTAATGTATTTAATTAATAAATATATAATTTACATTGTTCTTTCTATTTTCCCAGTAGCATGAACCCTTCTCTGCATTGTGCATAATTTTTATGTTAGTTATTATTAAAAACAAATAACATGTTGAAGATGTTTTTAATTTAAATGTGATTAATTGCAGACGATGTCATATTTGTCTCAGCAGATGCAATTTTAATAAATTTTATTTGGTTCTAAACAAATTGGTTTGCAATAACTTTAAATTTTCTTATTGATCAAATACTTAAAGCAAAAAAGTTACTCTGTGTATTTAATTACTAGAAAATTATTAACAATTGGTGTTGATAAAATAGTTTATAAGCCTATAGTTGTAGCAAGAATTCAGACGTCTTACGTCATACGAACAAATGAATAATTCATTATATTTTCATAAAAATGTTTAAGAAACTGCAGCTGATAGTAAACTATATGTATACTACACTAAATATTTGCGTTATATATTGAACTAAATTGCAAAAAATGAATGTTTTTAATGTGACCAAATATTGAAAATTA
This sequence comes from Monochamus alternatus, assembly GCA_037114965.1. Lineage (NCBI taxonomy): Eukaryota > Metazoa > Arthropoda > Insecta > Coleoptera > Cerambycidae > Monochamus > Monochamus alternatus. The sequence continues at coordinate 36,755,663 of CM073433.1, forward strand.
TGTTGACAATAAAAACAATTGCATAACGTCAGCCGTGCCGTAAAACGTTTGAATTCTTACCGCGACTATAACAAAGAAAATAGTTTCAGCTTCAAATAATTTTATTGTCAAATTATTTTTTTAACAAATAATTAATATGACAAAAAATGTCTTTTATAGATACACATTTTTTCCAAAAGAGAAAAAAATTTTTGTAATATAAAATGTCAAATACAATAGTTTTCAGAATCATTTAAGAAATTGTTTATCATAATAAATAAAATAAACATAAACTTAAAAGGTAATTAATTAAGATATTATTGTACGGACTTCCATAATTACGTCTTTGCAAGGTTACGACTTGGTGCATAACATTCCATCATTAGTCTAATCACCAGTCATCATTTCCATGAATTCTAAAAAAATAAAGTGTAGCGATTAAACGGAAACAAATATATTCAGTATAAATAAACAACTATAGATAGGTATAAGTATTAGTACTTTTTTCATTTTCCTACTATTGCTACCGATCAATTTGTTATAATCCCGAAAAAGAGAGATTTAATTCATCAAATTCATTAGATATAATTAGGATATTTTCTTCGCCCCCTTTTTGAATTGTATTTGTATTATAACATCGTTAATATTCAAATAACTACAGGGGATAGAGAGTTTTTGGAAGAGTTTTATTTACATTTATAGAAACGTACTTTCAATGTAGTAACAGATAAAGCGAAAATAAATCATAAGAATTATTAAGTCCAACTTAAGCCATCCCTGCATCTTTCTACTGAATTGACTGTTTACAGTAAACCCGGAGCACATTGCTCTCATGCCACGCCACGCCATGCCACATGACATGGTGTGGCATGTACTCTGTGTGCATACTGTTACCATGCCATGCGATGCCTCGTTACGTTATATTCGACAATTCTATCAATTTGAGGAATATTTCATATCAGAAGAAGGTCAAACTCAAATTGTGAGTTGAGGATGAATACATTTAAGTACCCTAATCCATTTAGTTAGAGTAGTTAAAATTTATGTTGTTTCATTAACAATATGCTGTGAGAAACATTTGTTGTGCAATTTGTTCTTAAGCTTCTCCTCTCATAATTTGTTTTCTATAGCGCTTAAGTTTTATACTATAGAGACATTAATGCTCGCAAATATTTAAAATAACGGCTTAAGTTGAGGGCACATTGCTCTGATGCCACGCCACGCCTTATGATACAATAGTCGAGGCAATGAAGCACTAAAAAGGCCAAATATAGGAAATCTTTTAGGATAGGACGTATCGGAATGCGATTTTTTGCATTCACTTGCAACAATTATTTGTATCATTCGTACCTACTTTGTACCTATTACAAACCGGAAGTTGCATTGCTGCAGCCAAAAATGCATTCAAAAAATGCATATTTTGAGAGGCCTTCTGGCAAATTTAATACCTTCGTAAATAAGAGTCAGAATTGGCTCAAGTCGGGTACCCCGGGGGTTTTCGAGGTCGCTGATCACGATTATGATGTTCAAATTGACCCCCCGAGTACCTGGAGCTCAGGAACGCCGACGAAGGTCATCTCCAGGGACTATCCCGAACTTTATGCGAGAGAGGAGAGAAACTGGACACCCGGGGGTTTTTTCGGTCGCTGAATTTGAATATACCATCGGCGAACACCCCACGGACACCTGGTGGATCCCAACCTGGACGCGGACGTCGTCTTCGAGAATTTTTCTGGAAATATCGACAATAACGAACCGAAAATCGTTATGGGGGCTTTTTGTGTGCGCTGAATCCAAATTTTATGTTAAAAACGACCACCCGAACACCTGGTGCGCCCTAACCTGGCCCTGAACGTCATCCCCAAGGATTTTCCAGACATAATTGAAAAAAACTACACGAAAATCGTTATCATGGGTTTTTTGGCTCGCTGAAATCAAATATGGCACCGGCCAACACCTCACGGTCACCTGGTGCACCCTAACCTGGCACTGAACGTCATCCCCGAGGGGTTTCCAGATACAACTGAAAAAGACCAACCAAAAATCGTCCCATAATTTCATACATTCATTCATGGGTAACTCTCTCCCGGGGCCTTCAAAAAATGTGATTCAGTCCTGTAAAAACGACTGGTTGGTCTTTTTCAATTGTGTCTGGAAACCCTCGGAGAAGACGTTCAGGGCCAGGTTAGGGCGCACCAGGTGTTCGGGTGGTCGTTTTCAACATAAAATTCGGATTCAGCGCACACAAAAAGCCCCCATAACGATTTTCGGTTCGTTATTGTCGATATTTCCAGAAAGAAATCTCGAAGATGACGTCCGCGTCCAGGTTGGGGCCCACCAGGTGTCCGTAGGGTGTTCGCCGATGGTATATTCGAATTCAGCGACCCAAAAAACCCCTGGTTGCCCAGTTTCTCTCCTCTTTCGCATAAAGTTTGGAATAGTCCCCCCGAGTACCCGACTTGAGCCAATTCTAACTCTTATTTACGAAGTTATTAAATTTGCTAAAAGGCCTCTCAAAAGATGCATTTTTTGCATGCATTTTTGGCTGCAGCAATGCAACTTCCGGTTTGTAATAGGTACAAAGTAGGTACGAATGATATAAATAATTTTTGCAAGTGAATGCAAAAAACCGCATTCCGATACGTCCTATCCTAAAAGATTTCCTATCATAGTGCTTCATTGCCTTGACTACGTCAGAAGGATCTGACAGCATGTATTCTTATATATTTTTATATATTGTGTGCACACTACTCTGACCCTGCACCACGCCATGTCATCCGACGTGTCGCAAATCCCCTGTTGTTAGATTTTCATCACGTCGGGTGGTTAACGTGGTGTCGCGTGGTAGCAGTGTGCACATGAATATGATGTCATATGCATAAAATGATAGAAAATATCGACAAAATTTTATTATTTTGAAGAATTGTGAGCATGAATGTCTCTATAGTATAAAACGTAAGCTCTTTAGAGAACAAATTATGAGAGGAGAAGCTTAATAACAAATTACACAGGAAATGTTTCTCACAGCACATTGTTAATGAAACAACATAAATTTTAACGACTCTAGCTAAATGGATTAGGGTATTTAAATGTATTCATTCTTGACTCACAATTTGAGTTTGGTCTTCTTCTAATATGAAATATTCCTTAAATTGATGGAATTATCGAATGGCGTAACAATGTGCACACAGAGTACATACCACAACGTCACGTGGCGTGACGTTGCATCAGAGCAATGTGCCCCCGGCTTTAATGGGATTATCACGTGCTCTCTGCAAGACAGGACTGGTTTCAAAATGTTGTGTATTTCTTGACATTTTTCTTATCTTGAAAATATGATATTTTATGCGACTGATTGTGTATTGAAAGTTGTTTACTTTAAGGTTATCTATTACCTCTTCGAAAAATCGCATTTATTTCAGAAACATCCTGTATAACATCCATTCTTTTTTACTTGTTATATAGCTTAAAATATTATAGAAGATCCAATAATATAACGTATAATTTAAAAGCTCGTATTAGATTTATGAAAATGAAAAGCGGATCACTAAATTCATATAATAAACCAACAAGTTAAAAAAGTATATTAATATACAAACGTACCATCAAAGTCTACTGTTCCGGAGCCATCGGTGTCAATTTCTGCAATAATTCCGTCAAGTTCTCTTCCAGTCAACTTATCATCAAGAGCCCTTAAAATTTCTTTCAAAGTACCTGTGGTAATGTAACCATTTCCTTCTCTATCATATAACCTAGAAAACAGAGAAATATTCAACACTGCAGTCAGTTTAAACCTTAATAGTAGATGGAAAGTATACAGGGTGTTCCGCTAAAATTCGACACATTGACTCAAAATATTGCTATAATCAAACATACCTATATACGAAGTTGCACACAGGCGGAGTTGAAGGCCTGTGCCTTCAAAGTGGGGCCAAATATTGTTTTAAATATCTCTGAATTACATTAACTTGGAATAACCAAATTTGGTACATGATTTAGGTTTATTATTGATCTGTTTTGACTTCAAGTAAACTGAAACACTACTATAGGTGTTTATTAAGGGAAGTCGCTCCTAAAATTATATCAAACTTTTTTTTCATTAATCGAATTTAAAAATAATGATAATATCCCGCACAGTATTTAAAACATTATTTTTTTTTTAATTTTAAGGTCGCCAAAAATAATTGAAACAGGATTTTAATAGTGTTTATTAGAAGAAATTAAAACGTCAGTAGTAGGTTTTGTCTTTAAAATACAGAAATTGTTCAAATTGAACACCATTTTCTCTAAAACATAAATTTATTCTTCGTCGAAAATTGAAATTTACACTCTTTAATAAACGATAATCGTTTCTTATAACGTTGCATTTATTGGTACAAAATCATTCAATGCCCCCCAAAGAAAATAATTACAATTGAGGTCTGGCGACCATGATGGCCAATTTTAAAGACAATTACTTCCTCGTCCTAACCATTTATTTGAAAACTTAAAACAGTTAACAGTTGAGGCGATACCTCGCCATGCATAAACCAAAACTCTAGTCTTGCGACGGTAAATGTTCGATAAAATCAGGGGAGTATTTTGCAGAAATTCCAAATAACTTTCACCATTTAATCAATTTGGCAAAATAACAATCAAATAACGATCAATAATATCAGCTCAAATATTTATCTTATACTCATGTTGAAATTTCTAGGAGTTATTGCATAGGGGTTTACATTTGTAATTCCTTTACGAGTGAAACAAACTTCAATCAATCAATGAAAAGAATGTTCTTGTGAAAATTAATAGGTATCCTCACAAAACATCAATTGTCGATCCAAATCTTGAGGCAATAGCTGTTGCACTTTTTAAATGTGATATGATGGTTTTAGTAGATCACATTTAAGAATTCGGTGTACAGAAGTTCTTGATAATCCAGTTTCTGGAGATAAACGTTTAGCAGTTATATGCGGTTTCTCTTCAACTGTTTGAAATTTTTTTTTTCATATTGTTATTGCACTAGGACCTCGGATATTATTGAAAAACTTTCCTGTTTCTTGAGTCCGTTTTTCAACACTAGAAAATATTTCTCTATGATATTCTTCCACATTTCTTTTACAGTTTCCGTCACAGAAACCTACCACAAGTAACATGTCAAATTGTTCGCTGAATCGAAATTTTTCAGTCGTTTTCAACAACAAACAGTGCCAGACATAAAGAGTGCATTCCACTAAGCGATCGCAACGCTCAGAACGACCAATGAGGCGTTCCACAAAGCGACCACGGACGTTACAATTGGGCTTGCAACGTCATGAGACGTCATGAGTTGACGTCATCGCAAACGACCGCCTCGAGCTCACAACTCCCAACAACATAAAATAATTAATGTCAAGTCTAAGATCTATGGTTGATATAGAGAAAATAACTATATATAACTGTGAAACAGGCACTGTTATTGACATCGAGGTCCCAGTTGCTCAGGCAAGACGTGCAAGAGATGGTATGTAATTCAGTTATGCTTTTATATTTATTTTTTTATCAGTATTTATTTTTCTTACAGATATTGCCTTCGCAACAAAATTAATGAATGCTGCTTTACAACAAGAGTCAAATTCTTTTTCTGGAGAATCTGCTGAATCTATTGTTAAAGAGGTTGCATCATCTGTAGTTGAAAGGGCATTCGAAGAGGAAATAACATATGCAGCTTAGAATTATATATTCATACATTACATTCTTAGTTACATTAGCAAAATCTATGAGTAAAACCAATTTAACTTTTTTTACCTAGAATATATAATTACCTTTTCTACCTAACTGTCAAACTAATAACTGACAAATATAAACAAACATGGATCTCAACTGCTCATTCTGTTCCACTAGGGTTCAAATCACATCTGTGAACAATGCGCATAAGAGCAGTTTTAACCTAGTGGAACGGGTAAAATTGCGATGATGAAAATGAGCCTTGCGATCGCCTAGTGGAACGCACTCAAAATAGTTTTATTTCTAACTGTCAAATTTTTAAGACAAAGCCTACTACTGACTTTTTGATTTCTTCTAATAAACACTGTTATTAAAATATTTTTTTTTCTTAAAGTGTTTTAAATTCTGCGTGAAATATTATCATTCTTTTTTAATTCGATCAATGGATATAATTTTAGGGGCGTCTCACCCTCAATGAACAGTGTTTCAATTTACATAAATTTATAGTCAAAGAAAACCAATAATACATCTAAGTCATGTCCCAAATGTTGTTATTTTGTTATTCGATACCAAATTAATTCAGACATTTTTTTTTTCAAAATATGTGTCCCCACTTTGAAGCCCTGTAACTCCGCCTATGTGCAACTTTGTGTATAATTGGCTAAAAATAACAATAATTTGAACCCTCCTACATGCATCTACCCTATGTCGGCTCTTATGCGCAATACCCTGTATAATAAAGTAAGTACTTCATTTAGAAATAGTTTGTATTTTGTAACTGGACTTTTTGTGGCATATTTTTATTTACGCTTTAAAAACTGTAAAAATAGAGCTAATAAATAGCCTACAAAACATTAAAAATATATTTAAAATAGTAGAATATAAAAATACCAAATAAAGTAAAAAGTACACTTATGCGAATCTGTGACACTAGTTGTTTTAAATTTTTCACATTTCGATAATATCGTTTTGCACAAAATTGAATCTATTAGAAAAAAGATGGAAAATTACTGAACAGATTCTCAAAATTATAGTTAGATTAATCTACAAACCGACCTTAATCTTTTAATATCAAAATATATTATGCCTTCCATTTAACAGTTTTCAGTACTAAATCAAACCGAGCTGTAGTGTGCCAACTTGTTACACATCCAAATCGCAGCTAAAAAAAATATTGTTAATTTAATTATCATTATTCTGCAATTTAGACCACTTAAATTCTTTAAAAAAGTATTTTTACAAGCATTTGTCCCTGTACAATTTAATAAGTCAATTATAATATTGGATTAATGCCATAGACGCCAAATCTTCAAAATTACTGGGAAGGCAAACGTTGGTGACCTAGCTTGGTTACTATTCGCTTATTGTTATATTGAATAAAATTCCACTTCTAAATACATATAACCTGTTTATTTATTGGTTATTTTACCCAAAACGTAAAATGAATTATTCGTCAACTAAATATCTATTAATTGCATACATTTTAAATAATAAAAATTTAAAATACGTATCAAAATTCTATGACTGTCCCAAAAACTTCCAAATAGTATACATGGTTAACTATGACTAAGTACAAATATTTTAAGAGGGGATAGAAAAAAATAAGAATTAACAGAATTTCCTTTCAAAAAATTTCCAAACTTATTTATAAAGCGAAAAAACATTTTTCGATATTATATTATCCTTATTTAACGCCGCCAATGCGAGAATCAGAGTATGCAACCAGCAAGCACCCGTCATGCAACAGTCGGCCACAGTCGGCCACAGTCGGCAGTCGGTCCAGTCGAATCGGTTCGCTGTCATGTTATAATTTAATTCCTGTGTTTATGTTGTAGTTTTGTGTTCTTCTTCAGTTTTTAGTGCCTTATTTTAATTTTAAACGTTTTATAGTTAATAAATAAAGGAATATGTGTTGGGTAAAGATATTTTCCCACAATATAGTTCGCCGATTTGTTTTTCTAGGTTATGGGACAAGACTGCCGGGGGTGTTAAACGTTTTCTGTTATCTATTAGAGCCTACCTACTCATCCCTTTCTTCGATTTTGTTATAATACATAGGCATTGTATCTAACTGTACTTACGGGAAGTGTGTTTATCGGTAGTGAGTGAAAATGTAGTTTTACCAGTTTGTAATCAAATAATGAAAAACGAATGCAAAATACTGGAGCTAACTGGATTAACTGTTATCTACTTATCAGGTATTATTACTAATAAGAATGTTATAATAATTTGTGTCGTTTCTGCATTTAGAAACACTGCAAACGACCGCATGGTAGCTGTTGACAGATGTAATGTCAACTATGGATCTAAGCCATATGCCATCTCAGTCGATACTCATCATAGGCGCCGACTTTCCGTGGAAAAAAGGGTTTTGCCCCATTTTCTAAATATCGAGCTAAAATTCTGGAATAACTTTTTTATTGTCTTTTAGGGCTCCCTGAGCACGTGGTTAAAATTTTTGTAATTAGTCATAGTTAACTCTGTATATACCTATCAAATAAGAAATAATTGCCATTATTGCACGAAAGGGGAAATATTATGAATAGATCACATCAGTTTCGTAACAAAACAAAAAACAATTTTTTTCTGTAATGTATCCTACATTTCCGTTAGTCTAGAAAGAATCAACAACTTTACCAAAGTTTTTGAAATGGTGTTATATGAAATTGTTTTTGTCACGTTCAATATTAAATTACCAGCAACCCGTATTATGGTATCAGATTATGTAATGTTCCATTTCCCGGTCGCAAATGACTCTGGGAAATAATATGATAACTCGATTCAAGCATTTTGAATTAGTCTCAAATGTTAAAAATATACAACCAATTAAGTGATGAATGTATTTCTAGTAAACATCATGCTACTTCTTGCATGGAAGAATATTTCTGACAGTTTGAAGCTAGTCCGAGACTGCTACTGGAATACTAAATAATCTTTGACGTTACGTCAAATAATTTCAAAGCACTTTTTCCATTAAGACGAAGGAACAATGAAGTATGCATCATACCAATATTTTAAATAATTACGTAGTCTTAAAAATTTGTATACTACCTAGGTCATTAACTTATATATTAATTCTGTATCGATTTTTGTCATATAATTACTTATGTTATAAACGTATGGTGGTAAATAGGATTATTCCTATACTTATTTGAATATTATCCAAAACTTATAACTCACTCGCATCATAGACTCAAAAATGAGTAATTCTTTCAATCCACCACAAGTCATAACATATGAATTTATTACCTGAATATTAGTTACGATGTCATCTCAACCACATATTTTTTAAAACCCCAAACACAATGTTTTTTGAAATATTTTCAATGGATTATTTTTAAGACTCGACATTAATGCTCACCTGCTGTGAAATAGATATTAATTTTTTGATTTGTATGAGAAAATTTTTATTTTTTTCTTCCAAATTTCCTTAAAATAGTTCATGCATTAAAAATTTGTATTATTTATTTATTACTTCCAAAGATTTATTTCTTCTTGCAGTCAATGTCTAATTACAAGGAGCAACAAGAAACAAAAAATATGCTGCATAAATATATATCAGGTTAACAGCTGGTCCACATACAAGGTATTTATAAATTGTTAGATGAATATATATTTTGGACAGATTTTAAAAATAATCCAGAAGGCGGTTGTCTGACGAATGGGAATACTTATAGATAAGTTCGTGCATTCTAGTATTTCTCGGATGGATATTAAAATACAACAGAGACAACAGACATGAATCATTAATAAGAGAGTTTAGTAATTTGTATACAAACAGAAGCATTGCAATTAGACGTGGACTCCATAGTATATTCACTGTAAACTCTTTTCATAAATGAATACTTCGAGTGTACTTGAAATCTGGAGGTCTGTTATATTTTTGAAAATAAATCCTAAACTTTTTCTATGTTTATTGTATATATCTCAGGTTGTGAATGGCATAGTATGCGATGAATTTCAAATTAAGGTCTGACTAAACTATTATCTAATTGTTCCGAAAAATTTTTGATTATCTTATTACAAAACCTAACGTTTTATAGGCAATTATATTTTCAATGTGTATAATATTTTCTGCTTAATTCAATATTGTTTATTTTATACGGATAAGATATTATTTATTTATTGCGAAGAAAAATTATATTATGGCATATTATTAGATATACAATTATCGGAACATCGATCCGCTTGTAAAATTTCAGTTCATCTGCAAACATCAAACAATTTTAATTTTGTATTACATTTGTAATATCATTTATAAAAAACAAGAATAGGAACGGTCCCAAGATAGACCCTTGAGGAACACCAGAGTTTGATCAATATTCATCAGAAAGAGAACACAGTATTTCACAATTAATGTACGCATATATATAGATATATATATATATATAAGATTTGTAAGAGTTGAAACTTCAAAACTGAAATAGTAAACACCATTTTGAATCAACAACCAAGAATAATAGAAAATACTGAGAGTGACTTAGTATAGCTGAAACTACAAATATGTCTACCCAGTGAATTGGAAATAAGCAATATGAAGGAAAATCTTTTTTTTTAATTTGGAAAAGACATTTTGTACTATTAGTACTAATTTTATAGAAAAAAACGCTCAAGAAACATACATGTGGATTGTAAATCTAATTCTGCAAACAAGATTCTTTCTGATGTGGATCACCTTTTTTAGATTTAGTTTCTAAAATCTTTAAAAATGTTATTCTTCCTATTTTGTTTTGTTTCGTTGTATATGTCCAGGTTAAAAGTTATACAGTACCTGAAGGCTTCTTTGAGCTCCTGCTGCGTAGATTCATCATCGTCTTCTTCCAGGAAGTGAATAGCAATATCAGCGAAACCATCAAAGTTCACTTGTCCGGTACGATCGGGATCATTCTTTGAGATCAGGTTGTTCAATTCAGTCTCATCAAATAGCTGACCCATAGAGTTCAAAATAGTGGCAATCTTGAGGGTCTCGATGTAGCCAGATTTTTTTGTGTCGAACATCTGGAAGGCCTTCTGGATGACGGCCATTTTCTGTTCTTCGTCATTCTAAACGCAATAGGAAATATTTTATTTTAACCAACTGTGCACACAAAAATATTTAATACAAATGCATGAATTTTATATTGATTTGAAATGTATTACAGGGTAATCTTTCAAATATATTGAAAGGTTAGAACATGTGTCTGGCGGCAATAATCACATAATAATAAACAAAACCACATGGCCAAAAACGTGATTCATTGGTGTGACGTCACACAGATTACTTTAATTTAATCCTTATAAACTTCATTGGGGCGAATCCCAACTACATTAGTGCAGAAATGCAGGAAGTTGAAGCGAGCTGGTGTCTATCCTCCGTTTTTAACATTACCATAATTATTAGTAGTGATGTGGTGAACTTACGGTATTGTTAAACGTAACTTTTTTACAATATAGATAAGCTCGTAAAAATTACGTATACAATGCTGTTGATTACGTCCATATAGAGCACTGAATATGTCATCATCACAAAAACCAGAAAGTAAATAAAATTTTTTGCCATCAAATGTTTCATTTCATTCGTTATTCAATCATTTACTACATGATGTTTTAAAATTTTAAATAAAGTAATTCAAGTTAAATACTGTAAATGAAAAAGTGCTATCGATTCGTATTTAATTTTTACTTTGCAGTCTGTTATGAATGTTGCTATACAAGCTTTGCCATAGGTGATATAGACAGTAGAATGATTATAATAATTAACGATACTTAAAACTTATAATAAGTACGTAAGTACTGAAAATACCAATAATAAAACTGAAGAAATATTTGAAAGATATAGGGCGAAACATACAACAATAACAATTCAGTTTCCGTGATCTATTTTGGAAATAATATTCTTATTAACTTTAACTTAGTTAAAACTGTTCGTTTGTTTATAATGATCTTGTTTTTATTGCTTGCAAATTTTGCCTTTGTCAAAAACTGTCAAAACAAATTGACAAAATCAGTGTCTATGAGTAACACATTTGTATATAAAAGCAACTAAAGGAAATGTTAAAAATTTTGAGCTTATGAAATATACTACTTTTTAATAAAGCCCTATACCTATCACACCGAGATCCATATTTTTATAGGAATAAATCCAAAAATGTTTCAATTAAAATGCCTTGGCTATACTAATTTTAATAAAACCCTATATCACATCAATATCTACATTTTTATAAGGATAAATCCAAAACTGTCTTCATTAAAATAACTTGAGTATTATATGTTGTACCCAGAAATAATCGAGTTGTCGTTTCTAATAATAATAAAACAAAAATACATGTTATTTGTTAATGACGTCGCTGCTTGTATATTACTATTTAAGTAACTGTGTAATCAATCAGAACTGTTATATTTCAAAATAGTACCATTAACTGGCTAATAGTCATCAAATAAAAGGGGATCAATGAAATACATATTTAAAATACCATACCATACATTCACATCAAACTTATTTGAATATCTTCATTCATTATGGGAAACGACTTTTATCCATAATAAGCAAGAACAATGTAGTTTACTACATCTATCAAGAAACATTTAATACTAATTTTAATGTTTTTCTAGACCTTTTAACTAAAGTTTTATTATTTGAAACTGAAACTCAATTCATTATTGAGCATTCAAAATAGTACCGATATTCGGAATTTAAGTATAGGATAAAATGCATTATGCGAAAAAACTGCTTTCCAACACTTCTGTTATTTATAATTTGATATCAAAAAAAAGTTAAAGCTAATTATTATTAATATAATCATCCAATGCCTGCACATTTTTAATCTACACATATAGTGTATCTACTGTATCTGCAACTATGGATATGTTTCCTCTATATGCAATTATTTTTTATTTTACTCGAATAGCTGCAGCAATACAATACACATGGCACAATCATTATGTAAAACTCACTTCTTCAATAACAGTCATCAGAGTGGCTGACGAAAAAAGCGTAAACTCACCACTCTTCAGTATTATCCATAATAATATATTATATGAATTACGGATGTATGTTAATATGACAAGAATTGTTATAGTAGTAGAGTGCAATTCTTGGAGAAATTTAATATTATATAACAGTAAATTTGTCACGTCTTACAGGTTGAATTTTTTTTTATAAAAGTGAAAATATTACTGTATCTATTCAGTTACGAAATATTTATAATACTAAAACTGATATTCTCTTAATATATAATCAAATATTTACCATCATTGCGTGTGTGTTAGTACCACCTTTTCACAAGAAAAACGAATTAAAACTGAACTGAGAAAATTAGAGAAAAACGTAATTATTATGCATACGTATACTTGTTTCTCGTGTTGTTTTCTGAACAGTATCTAATTTTGTGCCGAAGTTTAAGCGGCTACAAAATATGAAAATATTGCAGCAACTTGTTTTGAGGTGAGAAAACCAGATCTGTCACAAGGCGGATCATTAGTCGCTTAAATCAACTTCAAAATGAAAATATCTAAAGGACGCACTTAGTGCTGTTTGCTACATAGGAATCCATATCGGTTAATTAGTTTTTCAGTTCATCAGGTGAGTCACACGGGGCCCCGAATGTGGATGCTCAACGAAAACAACCGTGCTTCATGCCAAACGGAACAAACCGTGAAATTAAAATTCCATTACTTTAAGCTCCCGATTCCCCTAATCCATCTTGAAATATTTGAATAACTCACATCTCTACTGAGATAAAAACAAATACTTTATTTCGTATTTTTTATTATCAAGATAATTCTAAAAGTAGTACCATAAATTTAAATGCGTTTTTTAGACCCCATGATAAGACGAAAATTCTATAGAGGGATTTTTCACTTCAAAATATTACTGTTTCAGTCAATATGCCTTAATAAAATGTTGATAATAAAAAAGATACAGGGTGTCAAAGTGATTTTTTCTATAGTGAGCGGACGAAATTGTGGACAGTGACTAATTGCGACTAAGCGTGCGGGGAGCAACATTTCATAGGCGTACTAAATTCGAATGCGATCAGATATAAAAATATATACAAAAATGACAAAAATAATTGCATTACATGACATCCATTATTTTTAGAGAAGAAACAGTGATATAATAGTTTTTACCAATTTCGAGGCGCTAGATCATAAAAATAATTTATTTATTTCAAAATTTAAAGTTTTTATCTTATATTTTCAATTGCCCAAATATTAGAGAGTGACTAATTCACAACACAGATATGAGTACGGAAGATACGGGTAGTATGATTATTTAAGCGTGCCATTTGAGAAGAGTTAAAGCACAGAAAATTATCAAATATAAGTTGACGTCGGCTGAACCTCACACATTAATAATTTACTTTAAATGTGCCACCTGTGTCATCCTCTCTACAAATTAGAATGCCGTCCTTATGGACGGCGATTGCCCACTACCACCCACTTACACCTACCTGATGCGCACTTCGCAAATATCACACTTAAGCCTTGTCCTCACGGATTTTTGCACAAATTTGCAACTTCTGTTTTAAATATTTATGGCTGGAAAATCTCAACTTTTGATAATTGCAATTTGCGAAACTATCAAACACAAATATTCATGCCTCTTTTTATTATGTGGTGTTAATAAATTTGTTTTGAGCTTCTGATAATCTACCATGGCAGTTTTACGATGAAAATGATAGAAAATGTTATAGGTAGTTGACAAAATTTATTTTTCCACCATTAAATAAATCGTGCAAATATTTGCGAATTCCGCATTCAAAAGGAGAAAAGACTTTAGAATACATACACACTATTTACTATTAGTTACTAGCACTGTCACTATAACGGTCACACATTAACACTTATTATAATCATATCGTACCGCTTTCCGTACCGCATACGTCCATGTTTCGTCAAAATTTAGTATATCCTTCCATCCAGATTCTTATTTTTTAATATTTATTCTAAATAGTTTCTTCACCATATCACTATTTCGTCCTTTCTATCAGTATACTCTTTTCGATTTCATTTATACGAGCTAAGTTTTATTGATATAGCAATAGAATTTTTTTTTTGGAAAACTCATTTTAAAAATACAATCTTTCTTCCGCTAGTTTCTATCACTTTCCGTTTCACAGTTGTACTTATTTACCACTTTTTTATTTGCACACATGCTATTCACGTACAATTTTGTTAATGAAATATATATTTCAACATCATTTACACTCATATTTTGACGTCGCGCACTAAACTCTTCATACATGTCATCAACCGATATTCCTCATTTCGATCAAACCACTAATAATATTAATTACATTCATAATTAAATTTACGAAAAGATATACCCGAAATTTTGCCCGCCCGAACGATATACCCGCCCATGATAGCCTTGGAAATGAAACGGCTGGATCCGACAATCCGTCGCAGCCAATGAAATGCCAGAAGCGCATGCGTACTAACGTGTACTAACGCAGCGCATGCGTAGCAGAAGCTGTGTAATCGGGTATGCTCTCAGAGATACGCGGCACACGATTTTGTAGGAAAAATATAAGGGCTGCATGTATATTTCTTTGTGTTGACTGCTTGCGATGTTTGCGTACCTTTTTTGGCCTTACCATTATCACACTTTTATAGCAGTCTTAAACCTACATTGTTTTTGAGGAAGAAGGTATACTTGTCGTTAGTCTCAGAAGTTGGTCATTTTCGAGAAAATAACTTTTCAACAGTCAGCTGCATAGTTCATTGCAACAGGGCGTCTCACACTCGATAGTCAGGCCTACTAAGAGAATATAAAAAAAAATTAAATAAAATTTGGGACACGTGGTGTTAAATGGGATGCGGCAAGCTTTATTTTCAATTTAAAGTATTATCTTTAGGATTTGGTCGTGGTAGCGCGGTTTAAGGGGTCAGTACTTGAATCGATATGGCTAGACCGGTGTGGGTATGAGCCCCGCAGCAGGTAGTCAACTATATTCTTGGAGAGGATTGGCACCCTCTCTGCGGGTATGGTAGGGTGAAAAAATTTTAGCTTGGGTCAACATGAGAGATTGATACCGGTCGACATTTGACTACCCCCCTAATTAATAAGGTTTTCCAGGTTTCTCTCATTCCTGCACTGAATGGTGGTTAGGATCTACCAACGTAAGTCGTCCCTGGGCGCAAATCTAATAAACAAATAATTGTTTTGGTACATTCTCCACACATTAAACCTGTATCTGTAATGAAATTTTGTATACACTAATGATTGGCTTAGGTTTAACATCACCAGTTTCCCGACAGCACCTTTCTACTACCAAATATGCTTTTCTATTTGACAGCTGCCTCTCAGGAAATGTTTCGGAATAGCATCTAACTACTGCTACGGGCACTTAAAACGTTCCCCCAAAAGTCATCATCTGCACATCTGCACTGCTGGTATAAGTTTTCATTATTATTATGTAGCACCGGGTTACAGACATATGGCAAAATAAAATTTTAAGACTTTTTTCAGTCCTCACTAAAAGAATAAATTACTGTTCAAATTATTCTTACATAGAATATGTCATATCAATAGAAGAGTTTGACGCATACACACTTGAAAAATACTTAAATCTAGTGTCTTTCCAGAGTCTTGGAAACTTTCTAGGATTTGTCCTAGGTCCTAAAACTAATGTAACTAATTACAGGCCTATCAACAATCACCTTCACTCTCATGTCCAGAAATATATCTCTCAACATCAACACGGATATGTAAAAGGACGTTCTACAACAACATACCTAGTCTACAAAGTACAATATATTTCCGAGGTATTAGATAGAAGTAGTCAGGTAGACGTAATATACACCGATTTTTCTAAGGCGTTTCATCGTCTTAACCATGATCTATCTATTGATTGATAAGTTGCATTCTGCAGGTATATCTGGTGCTCTCTTAACCCTGTTTCGCTCATACCTTACAAACAGTTTCCAATATGTTCAGTATCGTAGCTATCAGTCAAATAAATTTTCTCAATTTTCAGGTGTTCCTCAGGGATCTATTTTGAGGTCATTATTCTTCATTATATTTATCAATGACTTAACTCAATTATTAAATATTAAATTTTTATTGTATGCGGATGACCTTAAACTATTTGTTGAGATAAACTCACTATCTGATTGTTATAGATTACAGGATAATTTAACTAAAGTACACTGTTGGTGTGAAGATAACTATTTACCATTAAATATCAGTAAATATAATATTATGTCGTACAGCCGCCGGAAAATGATTCAACATTTTGATTATCTTTTGGATGCTACTATTTTAAATAGTGTCGCAGTTCAAGAACATTGGTGTAACATTTTGCGATAATCTGTCTTTTGACGTGCATATTCATTTAATAACTGAATCTGCATTTAAAAGCTTGGGTTTTATGTTGCGTAATTCTAAGGCTATTCGTAACACGGTGACATTAAATACACTGTTTAAATGTTTTGTTCACTGCAAACTTGAATATGCCTCTTAAATTAAAAAAGTACAACGTAGATATTTAAAGACACTGTATTTTATCACCTTTGGTGTTTATCCGGGTCGTGACATTCCAGAAGATATTTTGTTATCAACATTTGACTTAATTAGCTTGCAGCGAAGGCGCATTATGTACTCTCTAATATTTCTACACAAAATTGTTAATAATTTTCTCCCCTTCTCTGGTATCTAGAATTTGTTATCGGGTTCCTAGATTAAATTCTAGATCTAGTTTTGTATTGCAGTTGCCAACTGCTCGTACTAATATACTTATGGCATTCCCATTTCATCAAATTTGTACTAACTACCAACTGTATGAAGATCGACTTGATATATTTTTTCACCCAATTAATTTTATTAAATCTCTATTTGTTTAGCTGTCTGTTTTTATTTTTGTAAAATATTTATATTTGCGATTTTATTGCTTGTTTTTTAATTGTTTATGTTATATTTTTGCTAATTACTGTTTGTTTGTTATTTGATATTTTGTGTCTTTGTTTATTTTGTATATTTTGAAATGTTTTTTTTTCTGTCCTGTAACTGGAATTTTTCCCGTTGGATACTGTATTTAAATAAATAAATAAATATATATCGTCTGGTGTATTATTAACAAATTTATTGAGAGCACGTTGTTTTATGTAAAATGAAATTGTTCATAATATCACGATACTAAGAATGGGAAAACCCAATTTAAAATAAGTTAAAGAATAAAATGTCACCATCAAAAACGTACCCTGTCAAATTTTGATTAAATATGTTGTTCTTTTAGAAAAGTACAGTTAAAATTTGATTTCCTAAAATTATCTTAGAAACCCTTAAAAATGAGTAGTTCCAGGACCTACGTTTATTAAGCAAACCCCACATATATTTCAATATTCTATCAGCCCTAACAATATTGCCATGTTTTTTAACACTTTGTGTAAAAAAATTTCATGAATTTTGAAAAATTACTTGCAGTACTGGATATGACTTGATTATATCCACTATTTCTTGACTTGACTTTAAGTCAAGTAGCTTGAAAATCCAGTGAAGTTCTTCCATGAATATTTGAAGCTTCAAATTGATATTTACATCTATGTTGTAAATATGTGAAGATTTTGTATCGTTCTACGATCAACGTTTAAGTGAAAAGAAGTTAATTTTAACCAACTATATAGAGATCCAAACATGAGAAAACGCGACTGTAGGATGAATAAAGGGGACAGGAAAATAAAAATAGATTTAGATTTCAAAAAACTGTACGCGTGCGTTTTATGGGACAATAAAACATTTATGGGGCGGTGACAAGTGGCTGAAATGAGATAATAAAAGAGGAAAAGCTATAACAAACCATTCAGTATTAAGAAATAGAAATAGATTTGCACTGTCAAAGTTGTACAACGAATTAAAGAAACGCAATATTTCTCTAAATCTGCAAATATTATGATTACATGGTATAACATTTTTTACTGTATTAGAAAGGTATTTTAAGCTAATATAAATCAAATCTCCTACAATTCCTATCAATGAAGTCATATGTATGTTCTCTGATACCAAACATCTAGGTATGCTAATGAACAATTCCAATGACAAAGCTCTATTCAACAATTATCTAGAGAAATTAATCTATCTAAATTTGCTAACCTTGCTTTAATGAAAACACTCTATAAATATCTAACTTCACTTTTGGCAGTTGGAACACGACAATTTAACCACAATAGATAAGATCTGACCTATTTCTGCATTTTAGGATTGCTTCTTCAGGTGGCCTCCTTTAAGTTGCCCAACCTTAAACGAGTTACATTTGCTAAGGCATGTTTGGCTTAATCTTATTATTTTGACAGATGTTAAAATGCCAGTTCTCAATAATGGCCACCCGGTATATTTTCATTCATATTTTGTTGATGATTTTCTTTTATTGATCCTTAAAAAAATAGTATATTAATTACGTTTCTAATCTAATCTCAATAATTTATTTCACTAAGTTAATATTCCTACTACACATTCTATTGGCATAGCTGCTTACATCAGCTGATTTGCTTTTGGCAAATTGCTGAAGCAGTGTGTAATATATTTAATGATCGTAAAAAGTTATAATGAGAATGGATAGATCCACATATTATAATGCTATTATCTTTCCAGTTTGATAATTTTATTTTTGAAACTCACTAAAACTTGAAATTAGAATAAGTTCAGTCACCCAAAATCTAAATAACAAATTCCAACTTTATTGCCAATAACGTAAATCGATAAATATCCCTCGCAAATTATAAGTCCTATCAGAAATTTCTACAGCTAGTTTCAAAAATAAATATATCACATTCCATAAATCCTCTAGAGCTCGTGCGACATTTATAATTGGACTTTCTTACCTAACTTATTTATTGCAGGTATTCAAAAAAATTTAAATTGGCACAGACAGAGGCGTGAAACTATTTTAAAAATATAGGAATAGAAAATACCGTAGAGATGGTGCGCACATTATAATTTATATTTTCATGTACAGAGTGTTACAAATAATTTCATAAACAATACAAAAGACAATAATGAGTAAAGGCTGTTCATGTTTCGATATCAATAAGGAGTCAAAGAGTGATTAGAAGAACGAACTTGAGTACTTCTGCAGTAGGTACATTAAAACAAAATTGCTGTTTTGACCTGGAATTATTAGAATTTGGCCAAGGAAGAAGTTTTGTGTTATCACCAATTTGACTTTGATTTATAACGTAATTAGCTGTTTTTGTACGCTGTGATCCTCATTAAGCAAATTGAGAGATGTTGGTACTCCCTAAAATCTTAAATTTCGTCATACCACCCAGGAAGATTTCGAAACGAGGAATTATTGAATTATTGACACTCATGAAATCATTTGTGCACATCTCCCCCAATAAAGAACGAAACAAATAAAGGTAAAAGAAACGGCAAAACCTCCAAAATTACAACTAAGATGATGAACCTGGTATAATACAGAGATAATAATAAAGTGCAATCAAAGAAATTGAAGAAGGGGCTATTGAAGCTTCTAATTTTCACACCAGTACAATGTTTATTGTATGTCACTCATTCGAACATATCACTAAGCCATTTATAGTGAAGCAGTGATATCAAGTTATTTAAAGTATATTAGGTACATATCTTAACGCGTCGCTGTTGCTAGTTAATGCTTAGGACTCCAATATACCCGGTTGGTATTATATTATCAATAATTATAAAGACCACAAGTGAATTCGACCAATTTTATGAGGTCAGTTTGTAGCTCTGCTTTTATGGAATTACTAATAGTAAAGAGCGGTGAAACATTTGAAAGCATGGGATGTAATGTCATAATAGACAAATATTAAAACTAGTGGACTTGACAAAAGTGCACATCAAATGGACCTTCTTTGACTTTAGGGATCAGTTTCAAGAAATCGAAGTAAAAACAATGGCAGATCGTCACAGTAGGCAAAGATTGAAGCTTAGTAGACTTGACAAAAGTGCACACCAAATGAACTTTCTTTGTTTATAGAGATCAGTTTTATGAATAATTTGAAACAGTAATAAAGGGTTTACTTCATCGGAAAATCATCACAGTAGATAAAGGTTAAAACCTAGTAGACTTGACAAAAGTGCACATCAAATGGACTTTCTTTGTCTTTAGAGATTACTTTCATGAACAATCTGAAGCAGCAGTAATGGGTGTACTTCATCGGAAGATAATCGTAGTAGACCCATTAAAAATTAGTAGACAAAAGTGCATACCAAATTTACCTTCTTTGTCTTTAGATATCAATTTCATGAACAGTCTGAAGTAGCAATAGTGGGTTTACTTCATCTATATATCATCACAGTAGAGAGTAAAGATTAAAAAATAATAGACTTCATAAAAGTGCTCGCCAAATGGACCCTCTTTGTCTTAGGGACTATTTTTATGAACAAACTAAAGCAGATACAACGGGTTTACTTCACCGAAGCATCATCACAGAAGACGAAGATTAAAACTTAATAGACTTAATATACATTATTCACAATTAAGAAAAAGTAAACCACAAACTAAAAGAAAGTACTTCATCTGTTATCAGCTATAATATGAAAGATACCTGAGAACCTAGAAAAGAGAATTACCTGGTGACAATTCTATTGCTTCTCTTTTGGGATATATATGTACCTACACGGCATTGATACTGTCTATAACAACTTACAGCTAAGAAACTAAGCTCAACCATTTCCAAGGCAAATAGCAAAAACGAGGGCACCAAAATTTCACTAAATACAATATTTCGTGTACATAGGATAAAATATATATTGCATAAGCAGGTATGCATTCTGTTCATAAGTTTATGAACATAAATGTCATTAAACGTAGATAAATTGTCATTTACGGAGCATATACCAAGATAGTTTCAACTGAAAAAAATAATAATAAACATACTTGATCTCCTATGGTTTTTCGTGTTGTTAGATCATGGCCTAGGTAATTAACTAGTCGCTTCCACTAACAAAATGTAATGTATGCATTCGTAGCCTTAGTTGAGAATTTTTCATCTACTCTTGTTATTCTCCACTTAGGCTCTGTAGAGGTGGACCTGTTATTAGTACCCCTGGGCCTGCCAATATATTAATGTTAGTTCCTACTGTTGATACTACGCTTGCTACCGTGTTAGAGTAGGTCAAAGATTTCCTGCTGCGACTAGGGAAGTGCACATTAATTCTATTACTGACAGAGACCAGTTACGATTTAATAACCCGGAAGAATATAGTGGATAGTAGTCATTATAGTAATTAATATTCTTCTTTTAGGTTAGTTTTTTATTCATTTATGTGAACAATTACACTATAAAATAGGAAAATCAGTCACTGCACCAACTGATTTTTTGATTAGGTACTATGAAAAAATTTAATTAAATAATATTACACCTTGATGTAAGTACCAACAATAAAGTATAAAATTACAGGTGCCTAATAAATAAAATTTAAAAAGCAACAAACACCATAACAAAAATAAACTACTTACATACACCCGTGTGACAGATTACAACTTATTACTCAACAATTTATCATTGTAACGCTCGAAATTGTTTGGCTGCAATCCAAACTGATAAATTTTACGACGCATCGTTCTCGAATAACTTACGACTTTGATTTTAATTAAAATTTTGCTCCCACGTAATTGCTGCTTTATGTTTTGCCAAGTAATTATAATATAAAAAAACTGATAAATATATGCTCAAATTGTGTATACTTATATAATAAAAGTGAAGATTTTGCATTGCAACAATTTGATAATAGTAATTATATTTAAACACGGTACTTTCAATGATTCATCTCAAGAACAATAACATAGTTTTATAATTTTCTTAAAAGAAAAATATATTACTTGAAAATCAGTAATAGTGAGTACTTATACAATATTTCAAATAAGTGTGTTTCTTCAAAGGCTAAATATAAAACGTGAAAGTAAACAATTTTGATTGGCTTTAAATATCATTTATTGCTAGAAAATTGATGAAGAAATATGTTTGCAACTGTTTACAATGCACTAAGTCAGTTTCAGTCTGAGTGTGGTTAACGCAGCGGGTGCGGACGTGTCATGTCGACTTATTTAAAATTACTTTAATTTAATAATTCAAATTAGACAGTTGTTTGGCGTAATTTTATTATTATTCACGTAAAATAGTTTTCATCACCACTTAGAAGCTAATTTTCTCTTAGAAATGATTTATCAGTATTTTTTTAGAATTACCTATCATTATTATTATTATTATTAAACATTGTGGCTGGCAAATGATCTTACGGGGTACGTCCTTGAAATTGCTTAGCGCCGTTTGCACAACAAACCCAGTTTCAAAATTTTCCATTTCTTTATCAATTTTTTATCTTGGCCTTAGGTTGCTTGATAAATATTTATTTTCACGTCCCCTATTGGATATGAAGTATAGGTATGAATGTAATCTAAATAAAATTTCTCTAAATAGATATTAATAATAAATTTATTGTCTTTTAAGTATACGGAATTGGAATAAATTATATGTTTCTTTGGACCTCCTTAATCTCCAGTCATCATTTCCATGAATTCTGAAAAGAATAAAAAAAATTAGTTCATTTTTACCCTTTTTAATACCATAATATAATATTAACACTGCAGGCTTGTTTTTTAACTTAAAATGAAGTATTTCTTCAATTACTGATCTCATTCATTATATTTCTACAAAAGCCTATTTACGTTTTGATACACCGAATATTTTATCGATAATTTGACATACAAATGGGAATCTAAGTAGTATTTCTCATTACAAAATGGCAAAAGTTTTGGTATCTTTAAGTATTAAAAAAATTCTTTCCTTAAAACAACAAGTTTTAAAAACTTTTGCAAGACCTCTATTTCCTGCTATCCTGACGCCATATTTTAACAATTATTTTCGGATGCACATAAATAAATGTAAAAAATTTTATATTTAGTACTAAATAAATTTTTGTTATAAGAATATTTTAAGATACAGTTATATTTTAAAAAATATGTTGTTTAATAGATTTCAGCACCTAAAACTTGTTGATTATAAAATTTTGTGATCGTGTATTATTGGTATTCTTGAAAACATTCAGATGGCATGAAATAATATTATACAGGGTGTGTAGAATATGAGTTCCGTGGTGTTAAGGATTTATGTATCTGACCAAAAGCAATAAAATACATCTACAAATACATTTCAATAATAAAAATACAACTGCAATAAAATGCAAAACTATGTTACAAAATTACAAACTAAGATACAATTAAGGTTAAATAAAAGCTCCTGTAACGTAATTGGTCTCTTTTATCAGTATAAATGACGTAAACAATTGAAATTTCCGAGAAACTCGTTAAAACTGTAACGTTCGATAACGTTACAATATGTCAGGCTGCTACTGATAACCTAAAAGTAACATTAGTCATAGTAGTACGTATAGCTAGTGCGTTTCATTTTTCTCTAATTTTTCTTTGATGTTTGTGACTGTACATAAACAAAAATGGAACGATCTATAGCAACCATAACCAGCTGCACGACATGTTTATTTACGGAAAATCTAGACAAAACTCTCTGACTACTTGACGTTTGTAGGGTAAACGCTTCTTGCAAGGAACAGAAGTAATTTTAAACACTTGTAACTATTATTCTGTGTTGCGAAAAGAGCTCTAAGAAAACCATTCACAGTAAGTACCTATGTTTAGGTGTATTTGTAATTATTATGTATCAATACATAATTATCCCAAGATAGTATGAGAGAGTCGTTGTCACATATTCAAGACTTGCTTGTTGTCATAATTCTGTTACCGTTGATCAGAAAAAAAATTTTGTTAGCAAATATGTTTTGTTTAGTACGACTTATCATATGACAAAATTAAGACATTCATATCCCGGACAGCCTGTATATTAAGGTTTAACTATGAGGACCTTAAGTCGGCGCAAGTAGCGCCATCTATGAATAAACACAAAAGAAATATTTTTAAGATTCTCCTAATAAACAACGGGAACAATAAAATTTTTACTTTGGCATTTTTATACTTTAACACCCTATAGATTGAAATTTGAATCAAATTTTTGAATATTTTTTCATAAAATTCAAACAAATAAAGTGAATCTAATTAAATTCTAGTTTTCAAGTTTGAGACACTCTTTGAAAAAAGGCCACAATAACAACCTGTAAAGATGCTAGAAATATGCGCGGTGTAAATAATATGTCGCTCTGAATTTTAAAAATGTTGAAAAATATCACACGTTACCAGCGAAGTTACTTAACCTTCACATAGTTTTAAAAAATGAGGTAGATACTATTTCCTGAGGAGCCAAGGCTTCATGATATATTTTTAGCTGCCACTTCAACAGCGTGGGACGAAGTAAAAATAAATATTTCAAAAAATCGCCGCACGCAATTCAGATAAAATTGCACACTCATTTTTATGAGATACTAATATGGACATGTAACTTAAAGACATTTAACATTGAGCAAAACAATTATATATGGATATTCAACATTTCTAAGATCTTTTAAAAAGCGAGTTTGTCATTATTACCTTTTATATATTTTTGAACATTAAGCTATATATATATATGGCTGTATCACATAAGAGGGCCACTTCCATCTATCTCGCTTAATATGCGAGACACGTCAAAAATCTTTAATTGTATTTTGTTGAATTTTTGGAGGCCTTTATGCTCGTAAAAACAAATTTGAGATCCATAGCCAACTTTATGAGTAATAACAAAAAAACCTGTAAAGTGCCCAAACTTTAAGGCTGTCTAACTTTTTTATTTTAAGAGATAGAGAAAACTTATTGGTAATAAATTTTTATTACAAAATTGATACCTTCCACCTGATATAAACAGATTTTTGAAATATCGTATGGCCACAAAAAATAGCCTGTTTTTTCGTCTTTCATGCAATATACTACATGTTGCCCTTATCTTTTGTATTTATTACATTTTTTCAATTTTAATTTAAAAAAATGTACCTAAATATTTTCGTGTTGCTCAAGATAATGTAGAACCTGTTTTAAAGACGCCAACTGCAAAAAAAATAATAAACAGAATGTACTTTTTTATGCAAAATACAGATTTTCTTATAGTATTATTTTATTGGTTTTCACATTAGAAGCAATTGGGTCTTTAAAATTATTTTGACACAGACAATGTAATAAAATAATATTATAAGAAAATCTGTATTTTGCTTAAAAAAGTACATTCTGTTTATTATTTTTTTTGCAATTATTGGCGTCTTTAAAAGAGGTTCTACATTATCTTGAGCAACACAAAAATATTTAAGTACATTTTTTTAAACTAAAATTGAAAAAAATGTAATAAATACAAAAGATAAGGGCAACATGTAGTATATTGCATGAAAGACGAAAAACAGGCAATTTTTTGTGGCCATAGCCTGCTTCAATAAAAAAAAAATTATTCGCCTAGAGGACACATACGATATTTCAAAAATCAGGTGGAAGGTATCAATTTTGCAATAAAAATGTATTACCAATAAGTTTTCTCTATCTCTTAAAATAAAAAAGATACACAGCCTTAAAGTTTGGGCACTTTACAGGTTTTTTTGTTATTACTCATAAAGTTGGTCATGGATCTCAAATTTGTTTTTACGAGCATAAAGGCCTCTGAAAATGCAACAAAAAACAATTAAAGGTTTTTGACGTGTCTCACATATTAACCGAGATACATGGGAGTGGCCCTCTTATGTGATACAGCCTTAATATGTATATTCAAATTTTCTTGGAATTAATTAATAAAGTAAAAACCATTGCTATATTACAGCATGTTATAGCAAAATTTAAGTAGCAAATACGTTTGTATTATTTGTTTTTATATTTATTAATTTTTACAGTGATAAAATCCACCTATATGGCAGGCCCATTCTGTGCACATAATATAGCAAGTTTGGTCTAAATATGTAGGTACGAATATATAACAGGAAATTAAAAAATAAATGTAATCTGAGTAATAATTTACGCCAATTTCATTTATGTACATGCGCAAGAAGATAATTTTACCTATTATTTAAATGATTAGCATTGTTTTCGCATTTTATATTATTTTACAAAGAATAGCACTATTTAATTAGAAGGAATAGTGTATATGTATAATATTCTTTATAATTAATATATAATTATTCTATTTTTGGTACAATATATAATAATGGCACCTCAATCAGTTTTTGAACTACTGAAAATTATCAATAGAAATTTCATTAGATCTCTTTTGCTAATCTTAAAAGTTGAAAGTAGATTTCAACAGGAATACATTAGCAGTTTGAAATAAACCACCAAATTCGTTTTAAAGAGTGCCTATTAAAATAATTACTAAAGTTATATTTGAATAAGTCTAACCTTTGTTATGCTAATAAAATAATACAAATTTTGTTGTTTCTAGAAGCTATAGTATAATTCAACCATTATTCTGCTAATCCACTTTCGTGTTTTCAAGATTGCTTTTCAAGAAGCTAATAACAGAAAATAATTTAAAGCAAATTTTAATGCATTGGATAAAAACACTTTTACGCCCTGTCAAGAATGTCATCCATTCAAACATCTCAATCATAGTATAGACGTATTATGAATATATTCTAACTCACTCAGTTCTTATTTTTTTAAATTTATTTTGAGAAGTTTTGACGTGCTTCCAAATCCTTTTATTTCATTTTTTCATTGATAAAATAAATATTTAAACCTTGAATTATACATGTCAGGCCTAATGTTTTGGTAGTTTTGTCTGAAAGCGGTTCTGTAAAAGGTAGTAGAATTCTTACCATCAAAGTCTACAGTTCCTGATCCGTCAGTGTCGATTTCAGCTATGATTCCGTCTAAATCTCTGCTTGTAAGGTTGTCATCAAGAGCAGCTAAGATCTCTTTCAAGGTACCAGTTGTGATGTAACCATTTCCTTCTCTGTCGTACAACCTGAAAAAAGGTAGGAATAATAAATTTATATTCAGAAAGTAACAACATTGTTTTACTGAGTGATTTTAAAGGATATCAATATTTTGGTATGATCACCGTCCAAAGTGCTAATAAATTGAATTGATGTGGTTGATATGCTGCCGTTTTTTTGCGGCAAGTTATAAATCACCTTGACATGCGCTTTACGAGGATTGCCAGTCACATTTTATAGGGTGTTCTAATTTCATTGTAATTGCAGGGTATCTCAGAAACTACAAGAGATATACTCACGACAAGAATTCAAACGACTTACGTCATACGAACAAATGAATAATTCATTATATTTTTATCAAAATATTTAAGAAACTGCAACTGATAGTAATAAAACTATATACTACACTAAAAGTTTGCATTATATATTGCACTAAATTCCAAAAAATGATTGTTTTTAACGCAGCCAAATATCGAAAATTACATTGACAATAAAAACAAATTTGTAACGTCAGCCATGACGTAAGACGTCTGAGTTCTTGACGCTAGTATAGAAGGTTGCTGTTTTCGCAACGATAAGCTACTTTTTCGAGAAACTTAAGATGCCGCAATTAGAATTTTCGTAAACCGTTTCATTTTTAACATAGAGGGCGAAATTTAAACAGCTACTTAAGGAATATGAATGTCTCTTTTAAATATGATTCAAATATATATACCGGGTGTTCCCTCTAAGACTTTCAGTGCGGATATCTCAGAAACCATCATAGCCAGTGCGACGAAATTTGGTATACAGATACTAGATGGCGTGGAATCTGATGATAATATCAATTTTATATACAGGGTGTTCCATTTTCCAAGAAATCGATTAAATTTTGATTTTTTGGTTGTCAGCCCTGCTAAAACTTATGTTTAAATTGAAATATACTTAATTATGAACACATTCTGATAAATAAACATTCAAAAATTTCAAAATTTAACATAAAAAAAACGCCTCCAAAAAGTACCCAAATTTCATTGTTCTGTCATGTAAAATGTGTATAGCCTTGAGCCAGACTTACACAGAAGAAACTAACATCGGTGAACGTCAAAACTATGAATTGTCATTGAATTGTCAAATATTAATGGTAAAAACTTTTTTTATATCCGGCGCCAATACGAATGGAAACTTTATTTAAATAATATATATACACATACGTATGCACCAACGCATTTTAATGAGATGGGATGTTTGCGAGTTTTTAACAAATATATATAAAGATTGCTGAATTGATCGCGGTTGAACTCACGCATAGCCTACTTGATTCCAGGACTTAAACACCGTAAATCATTTACCTACAGAGCCATCTGAAGTCATTAGTTTACACTATTCCAGTGGAAAATGTGGATGGTTTGAGAAATCGGATAATTACTCTACGTAATTTAATAACAAATAAACCTAGTGGTACCACTTACACGGGACACTATTTATCAGACTATTGCAACAAATCGGTACCAAATTGTCAAGCATAGGAGAAGTGCATCAGCAAGAGGAAGCCGACTAGAATATCTTTGGGCGGTGGTATGATGTTTGGTTTAATTAGATTCTTTTTTTCTTGTTCTCATAATTGTATGTGCTTCTTTTGACACATCATTTATAAGCTTTAAAATGAGATAACACTTACCTGAATGCTTCTTTCAGTTCCTGTGTTGTGGATTCATCATCAGGATCTTCTTCTAAGAAGTGGTTAGCAATGCTACAGAACGCATCAAAATCCACTTGTCCTGTCCTGTCTGGGTCATTTTGTGTGATGAGGTTGTTTAATTCGGTTTCGTCGAACAATTGACCCATGGTATTTAGGATGGTTGCAATTTTGAGTGTTTCGATAAATCCAGATTTGGTTGTATCGAACATTTGGAAGGCTTTGCGGATAACCGCCATTTTCTGCTCATCGTCACTCTATAAAAAAAACACATTATTCTCTTAAAGAAATTATTTTTGAAAACATAATGCTTAATGCGCTTAATGAATAGATTAATAGAAACAAAATATACCGTATGTCGTACTTAAATACGTAACTAATAGGTATTTGTTATTTTTGTAGGTAAATAAATAATTTTTGGTACATGCATAGAATTTCATAAACTGCATTTTTTTTCAAGGTTATTTATTAGCACAGTTTGACCGAACGAAATTAATAGCAAAAATCGCGTTGTAGATAGAAAAAAAGACATTTGAAAAAGTTGTTCAGGATAATATTTTTACTACAGATACCGAATTAGAAGAAGAAATTTTAAAGAAGAAGAAAGAACCATGAAAATAAATTGTCAATTAGGTACTGAAAAAAGAACAAGAATACATGATTTATATAAAAAAAGAACACAATGAAAAAAAAAACAGTTTAAAATATAATAAAAAATAAAAACAAATATTCTATGAAAATCGAAAACAGATGTTAAAAGTGTGATTTTGAGCAACTTTATACTAAAAAAATATTAATTAACTCCAAAAATAACAAATATTCAAGGCTGTTTCATATCAATTGTGGCATACGATTTTTCATGAAGACAAATGAATGTAGTATTTAGTATTTACTAAATATATTTTTAAAAGAAAAGTTCTATACACAAGGTGCCCAATATGTATGTGACTCTTTAAAACACCCTGTATAAAAAAGTGTTCAGGCAGAAGTTTTTTAATTTTGTTTTTTTTTCGTAGCCTTGGAGTTTGTTTCGGAGTCAGTAAGTCCGTTGCTATGGCAACCAATTTTATTATTTTTCCTTTAATGACACTTAGATATTTGGATGAGAGAACATACATATGATTTTTTTGATAGGAATTGTAGGAAAAATGATTTGTATGTTCTTAAATACCTTTACAAAACAGTAAAATATGTACAACAACTAATAATAATGAATATATGGGTAGATATGGTTAGTGTAATACAACGCTTTATTCCTCAGAATAGTTAATTTAACACAATATTGTTAATACCTTATAAAAAAATTATAAAAAAAAAACAAAACAGTATTTATTGTTATTTGATTTAAACTCTTTTTTTGCTTGGAACCGTGTAAAACATACAAGCGGTTGCATTAATTTTTTTTTTTAGAGAAATCTACCGTTTTCAGAAATGTTTTTACAAAAATTATAAACATTATTTCACATATATTGAGCACCTTGTATATTTACACCTCTGCAAAAGCCGCCAAAACACCTTTTTAAATATATATTTTAAGGGTGCTATCTTTTACAGTTTTCAAGAAATTTGTGTTTATTTTTAAGATGTACCAAAGTAATGTGAGATAATGTCTCACCTTTCTGGCTTTGACATATTATTAATATTAGGTGTTTAATTGTCAGTATTTTTCCAATGCTACTAACCAAAAATATATTAAATTATGTGATTTTTTGAATAAAGCATAATACTTTTGCCTACAAACTTTTTAACTTCTTATTCAGGGTGTAATTAATATGTTTTACCAAACATTTATAGTGCTACATCGCAAATCAATAAGAGTTGGTATAAATACGTGTCCGAGATACAGAGTGTTAAATAAAACAAGTCAATTTACTTAAATTGTAAAAAAAGACCATTTCTCTCAACTTTACTCTTAATTTTTTATTGCCTACATGGAAACGTGCGTCATACAAGTTTGTTATAGGTAACAGGAGCAATTCAGGATTCAATAGCAATTCTAGCTGTCATTTTTTCCTTCCAGTTATTTGTAATTTACTCCACTGTTATGATAAAGCACTAAACGCTTTAAAAAAAATTTGATTCATACGGATTTTCGGGGTTGTTATGCCCTGACCTGGGTTGCTGGTCGCTGCCAGAAACAAAATTAAAGTTCACATTCCTAGCATTAGCCGGAATTTTTTGACCTCGGAAGACCACCATTATTCGAGGAACTGTTCCGACCGTAGCAGTCGTAATACCAACAGTAGGAGTCGAAATAAATACATGAGCGGGCCCAAAGATACCGATATCGGGCTTGTCTCTACGGAACCTAGTCCGAGAACAAACAGGCCAGATCAAAATGCTAGGGATGTGCACTTATTCTGTTTCTGACAGCGACCAGTTACCGAGGTCACGGCATAACAACCCGGAAAGTCACTATGTATGAAATGATAGCACCGGCCGTGAAAGCCTAAAAATCGCCAAAAAAATATTTCTTTGATGCTGAAATGAACGCTTTCCAGACAAACGATACAATTTTTAGCCTGCAGATGCTTACTATGAGTCCTAATACATCAAATTATTTTTTAAATAAAATTGGGAATCAATTAATCACGTTATCTAAGAATTATGTAAAGTATAAAAAAGAGTAAGTAAATGATGTCTTGTGAAAGTATCATATTTAATTTAATTGTGAACACCCTGTATGTCAAAAACGAAGCGTTTTTTTACATGTGACCTAATATTTTAGTCGCGCTTTGTACATAGTAAAATTATATTTCTAAAGGCGAGTATTCACTTTTCGTTAAAGTTGGCGATAAATTTAATATATAGTTTAATATAATGACGATAGTTAAGTAATTTTGTGTACATAGCAGCAGTTTGAAAACGGTTTAATCTCAACTCAAATCTATCCTTTTCAGTTTTCAAATTCAAATTTTGTTTCCGCCAAGTATATTCGTTTTTATGTACTTTTAAAAAAATTACATCTACTCTCAATAAACTACGAGTAAATGCAAAATTTCAAAACACATTATGACATTTATATCACATTAAAAATAAATAAATGTGAAAACTCTTTTCCAAATACATTAAACATTTTTCATATTAATCAATTTTAGTATTACTACTAGTACTCAAATATACAATAATAAAAACAACACAGAACCGAAAAAGCACTAAATACGTCATTTTAAATGTCACTTTGGATCACTGAAGTAATTCCACCCCAACACTTTATAATAAATTTTTTAAAACCACCACATTATCGAATACGTAAAAGTATACTCCTGCAACATACCATTTTGAATTTTTTTTGAATGCCAGTTAAAATTAACTCAAACACTGGCGAAATTATCGCTAAGTGCCGGTATATATTGCCCCCACTCTACTCCCCGAAGAGAAAAATGATGTGGAAATTATTTTAAGAATTTATATTTTAACCAACTACAAAAATATAATATATTGTAACCGCGTAAAATCAATGCCTGCATAATTACAGAATTTAAATCGGGAATCCAGTTTATTTTAATATTACCGTGATAAATTTATATTTAAAAACAGTTTACAAATGAAATAGTTATGATTTGAAGGGAAAAAATGTATGAAGAAGCACGTTAAATAGGATGTTAATGTCTTGGCAACCCACTGTGAGAATGGTACAAAAATATGCTTAATATTTTTTAAGATTATTTCACTTTTTTCAAGGTCTGCGCTGAATGAATCAGAATGCGTTGTTCTTTCTATTCTGAACCTGTCCTTATAGCTAGTTGTAAAGTAAAAATATCAAAATTTTCCCAGTAATGCACAGGTATTTATGTTAAAATTAATGAATTTGTAGATTTCTGGATATAAATTGAATTATTACGAATTCCTTTATTTCAAATTAAAAACAGGCAGTATTTAGTTTTAAGTAAACACAGCTGAAAGTAATAATTAAAATCAAATACACACAACGTCAGTATTGGACCCCCCCCTCCCTTATTTTGTCAGAAAAACCAAATACATTTATAAAATTATATTGATTTCTGAATCTTTTTTTGTGAATAGAATATGTGCGATAAACTGAGTACTTGGAAAATTAAAAGCCAGCAAATGTGTGACATTTTTGACAAAATTTATTATATCAAAAAGAAGTAACAAAGCAAGTTCTCTACTTGACTAATAATCGGTACGACCTCCACCACGTTCCAATAGCATATTTACACATCTGTGCATTAATATAATCAAGCGGTTAACGGTCTCTTGCGGAATATTGTTCCATTCCTCTTCTGCCGCCACGACTAACTCATCTGCAGTCTGAGGTGGAGGAATATGATTATGAATGGCTCAAGCAACGAAATCCCACATATTTTCAATAGGATTCATGTCAAGAGAGTTGGCTGGCCAATCTAATCTATTGGTACGTCCTGCTTCGAATGTCTCTTGAATCCTTCTTGCGCGATGTGTTCGAGCGTTGTCGACCACAAACACAAAATTTTCACCTAATGTATTACGTAGGGAGTAGATAATAGGTGTATAAACTTATTCGATGTAAATTTGACTGGTCATATTCTGTGGTATGCGAATTAAAAAAACATTACGGTACCCCCTTCATACGGCGCAACTTCACGGGGAAAATGAAGTCGCTGTTGACGACCTGGTTCTCTCCAGACACTTACAATGGTATTCATAGTCCGTCTCCGGTCGCCAGAGAGTGGTCTCTGTACCGCAATTATGCGAATTTCATATTGAAATTCACATAATTTCGAGAAGGAGATATAGGATACCACTGTTACAGTACACTGTATTCATTGTCCGTCCTGAATTATTTGAATTTCATTATAAAATTCGCATAGTTTCGGGACGGAGACCGCTCTCCGGTGACCGGAGATAGACTATGAATACCACCGTTTGTCGATTGTGATCAGTAACCAGCCCAATTCTGGTTTCGTCTGTAAATAAGATCCACCGCCACTGGCGTAAAAGCCAACCTCTATGCTCTCGCGCCCACTGGACATGGACAGCACGATGCCTTGGAAGTAGAGTGGGTACCCGTAATGGTATTCCAGCACTTAAATTTGCGTTGTGGAGTCGTCTTCGAATAGTAGGTGTCAATATAACACGGCGAAACGTACCTTGAAAGTGGACCCTGAGAGCTGAAGCTGAAGATGTGCGGTGTCTACGGACATATTGCACCAAATACCGGTCCTCCCTTCATTAGATACTCAAGGACGTCCACTACATGGTCTGTTTTCCACTGTATCAAATTCTTCGTATCTGTGTACTATTCGTATAACAGATGATCTAGGAATGCCCAACATGTTCGATATCTGATGATTAGATTGATGTCCTGCATCATGTAAAGCAGTCATTCTTGCTCGGGTAAACGCAGAAATTTCACGTTCTGGCAATTTAATATACAAAAATTCAAAGGACCACTTGGCTGAATACATAGCCAAACTGACCAGATTTGTAAAGACGTTGGTAATAAAGTAATGGTTCATGGTTCAATTTTTGTTGCATTTTTTGTTCCCTAAGCACATGTACCTTTTTACCACATTAAGAAAAACCGCTAGGTTTAATCGAATCACTTTATACACCAAGACTTTTAACGTTGTGTGTAGTATCTCTACCTCTCATTATAATAATAAAGATTCGGTGTAATATTATTGGCTGCATTCACACCTAGAAACGGCTTACGTTGGTAAATTCAAATCATCATGCAATGTATGCAGGGTAATATGTAGGAGACCCTTACAAATACAATTTTCTAAAAAAATCTGAGAGCAATTCGAAAATGATACACTTCTGCACTGCACTGGAAACTAGTCCACTGTAAAACCTGACCTTGCACAAGGCCAAGCATGCAGTCGCAGACCGACACGGCGGTGTGTAATAAAAAATTAATGAACAAAAAATTGATTTCCCAAGGAAAAAAATAAATACAATTTTATAATACCTATTATACAGGGTGATTCAGGTTTAACCTTGATAACTTCAGGAATCGATAGAACAGCTAAAAATAATGTTAATTTGTGATATAAACTTATTTCCTAAACCGAAATTGGTAACAGTGTAGCGCACCAGTCGCGCAAATTTCATTTAACGTTATAGCAACCCATGAAAACAAAACTCAGTAAATTCTGTAAACTGACGTTTTGGGCGTCGCGATAGCCGAGGTGGCTGGGAGACGACTGCTCGTGGAACCAGTCTGGATCGGCTATGTCGGTGTGGGTTCGAATCCCACTGTAGTACCATGGATGTTTGTGCTCGTCGAGAGATGCACAATAAGTCTATAGGCTGCGGTGCTTCCGGGGACACTGTCGGACGGCTCTCAAAAAAAAATGACGTTTGTGAAAATCATTGTCAAAGGTATTGTTTAAAGAGTGTTCTTAGTGTTAAGAAAAAATGCCAATAACCTCAAACATAAATTTAGTAACAACTACTTATTGCAAAATTTACAACAAATTTATCAACTACTAAAAAAATTAAAATAATTATTGTTCAAAGTACATTCCTCCAGTCTCAATACATTTTTGGCATTGACGAACTAGTGTATTAACTGCAGCTGCTATTTAAACAGAATTGTTTTTATGTCATTATCCTTTGGATCAATTCCTCACGGGTATGTACTGGCGTATCATACACAATTGCTTTTAGATGGCCCCAAACGAAATAATCCAGAGGACACTGGTCCTTCGTAAGGAATCCACTTCCATCCAACCACTGCCGTACTTTCCTCCTATAAAGTTCAGGGGCACCATCCAACTGCATCCAGTTCCCTTGGCGTAAATTTAAGGGAACATCGTCAAGCACGTCGGGGAGAGAGTTTTACAGAAACTCATGAAATAAATCTCCATTTAAACGAGGAGGCAAAATATGAGGCCCACAGAGGCTATTACTTAAAACACCTATCCATACATTTACACTAAACTGTTGCTGAAATGAAGATTGTCTGACACATCGAGGATTAACTTCGCTCCAAACGTGAATGTTGTGGTAATTCACAATTCCAGTTTTTGTGAAATTAGATTCGTCGGTCCATAAAACCTTATGCAGAAATTGTGGATTAATTTTTGTTGAATCTAAAACCCATCTACAAAAATTAAAACATTTTTCAGCATCTCCTGGTAACAAACCTTGAACTGGTTGGAGATGGAAAGCCCTTAAATAATCTTGTTTGAGTGCTCTCAGTACTTCTGATTGAGATAAATGGATTTCCGAGCTGCTCGGCGTCTGCTTAAAGTTCTGTCGATATCAAAAAGATTAAGAATTCGCTGATTATTTCTTGGCGGTACATTACGATTATGATCATTGTTGCGGCGCAAACCATATTTCGAAAATCGACGATGTACGTCTGCAAAAACTTGTGCATTTGGAATTCTTCTATTAGGGAAGCGTGTTCGGTACTCTCGAACTGACGCGTTGGAATTTCCGTCACAGAAACCATAAACATAATGTATATCGGCATATTCAGCATTTGTAAACGTTCTTAGCATTTTTTCTTAGCACTAAAAATGCTCTTTAAATAATACTTTTGACAATGATTTTCACAAACGTCAGTTTACACAAATCATTGAGTTTTGTTTTCATGGGCTGCTATAACGTTAAATGAAATTTATGCGGCTGGTGAGCTACACTGTCACAAATTTCTTTGAATATCTCAGAAACAAGACCAAACGTCGAAAAAAACAGGAGACGAAAAAGTTTCAAAATTAATCAGGTCAAAGTGGTGTGTAGATGTTTTATTGAAATTATTATTTGTTTTTGTAGTTTTGAAATAAAGTAAAAATATACTTCTAACAGGGGTAGGGAGTTCAAACTTAATAAGCTTATGTAAGATCATAAGGAGTGTTTGTGTTCCGAATTTCACTTAAATCGGATAAGTTGTTCAAAAGTTATGAGAGAAAAACGAGAAAAAAATTCCTACTTCAACGCCCTCCATCTCGGAAACGATGCGTTTTAGGAA
The DNA here is from genome assembly GCA_037114965.1 of Monochamus alternatus. Taxonomy (NCBI): domain Eukaryota; kingdom Metazoa; phylum Arthropoda; class Insecta; order Coleoptera; family Cerambycidae; genus Monochamus; species Monochamus alternatus. The sequence goes on from CM073433.1 coordinate 36,792,749, forward strand.
ATAAGTTTATATCACAAATTAACATTATTTTAACCTGTTCTATCGATTCCTGAAGTTATCAAGATTAAACCTGAATCACCCTGTATATCAGCAAATGCTTTTTCCGCTATTAAATTATTAATTAATTTGTGGTTTTAATTAATAAAATAATTTGACATACCTGATGTTACAACAACTATTCAAAATGGTATCCACCGACGTGTAAACACATTTTGGTCTTACTCTATTTCTGTGAACTAACACAAATATTTCTGGTTCTTGTCCGTATTGAACTCGTACTGTCATGATACGTTCCCGCAATTTACCACTACTGTCCACTCAGGTATGATACACTTCATATTTTAAACCCCACAAAAAAAAAATCTAAAGGATTTAAGTCAAGAGATTGTGGCGGTCATGATACCGGCCGCCCTCGTCCAATCCATCGTACCTTAATGGTGTTCAAGGGGACTCCATTAAGATACTCTCGAATATTTTGTCGAGAAGAGGGAGAGAGCACCATTGTACAAGAACCACATTCGAAGTCGGATATTAAGGACGCATTTTCCAGAAGTACAGGCAGATTATTTCAAAGGAATTCAAGATACTGAGCGCTATTTGATTTTGTAATACGAGTGATCCAATCAAGCATTTATAAGCGACAATCCTTGCTCAGACATTTAAGGAAAAGCGTTGTTGGAAATGAGCCTGTTGAATCACGTGTGGATTTTCAAAATCCCAAACACGAGAATTATAAATGTTATACAGCCCCCTCCGTGTAAAAATAGCTTCGTCAGCTGTAAATCTGGGATTTCAAGAATTTTGTTGCAGTAACCATTTACAAAATCTAATTCGTAAGAGGCAATCCCTTGGTATTAATGCTTGGACACGCTGTACATGGTACGGAAATAATTGATAAGCCACACTGTTGATTGGGACATTCCTTGGACTTGTTGAACGATTTGTCTGGTAGTTATTCGAGGATTCTCTTCAACAATCTGACCTCCATCTCTTCTACGATTCGCTTGCAAATATCTGGTGACACACCTGCGTTACACTCTCGCAGTAAAAGTAATTGCGTTTGGCACATGTCTACCGAGAAATCGTTCTGCGTACAGATGAAAGGCTGCTAAAGTATTTTGTCTTACTTCACGATATCCATCAACTCCGAGTTAATGTAAGCTATTTTTGACATTTGAAAAAGCAATGTAAACACTACAGCATATACGTTAATACTTAAATCAGATTTCAGTAATCAGACTCTCCTGGGCCTACATGTGGAAGAGAGAGAGCGCATAGCGCACAACGCGTTACAGTAACCTAGCGATGTAAAGGTTGAAAATACTATATGTATGTTCCAACACAGCAAGAATCGATTCCGAACCATCCAGAACTAGTTAGTCAGTTCAGTTGTTACTACACTCTCGGTGAATGCGGCGTAAGACGGTGTTGCTCAAACATTTTTCACGGTTCTAAACGAGTTCTCGACGGCTGTTGGAACAGATCACTTCAATATTTTTTTCAATTCTGAAGCTATAAAAATTTTTCTTATAAACCCACTTTCACGACGCATCTACCTCATTAGATCTATTCATTAGCTTTACTCAACTCGGACCACCGATTTTTATGAATAACGCTATTTTGACAGTTGACAGAATGTAAGAGTAACTGTTATACGCAAACGACCAGCCGCTAAGTTAAAAGGTTTTTCCAATCTATATGAAATATTATGTAGCTATTGCAATGTAGTAATTACACGTAATAACAATTTGAAATATAAAAATATTAAATATGTAAAAAGATGCCTTATGCTAAAGGCGTCTTAGGTATTTTCTATCAAAACTAAATAAAATTATTAGGCATATTCGGATTCCAACAGCGAACAGTTTAAAATAGTCCTCTAAGTTTATTTGAAGTTCTATAAGGAAAGTGTAGAAAAGTAGTTTGCTTGAGTAACAATGGGATCTCAACTCTCACACATATACGGTTTTAGATACTTTGCAAAATTTCTCGCCATTAGACATCTTCATGTACCAGATCATCCACTAATTATCCAGAAGCAAGAACTGCGAATTAAAGGAACAAGCTGCTTTTAGAATATGCCCTCTGATCATTTGGTCTGGTTTCAAAAGGTGATACTAATAACCATCCAACACTTGTACACTATAATATAAAGTTAACAATATAATTGTTGTTTATTAGATAGTTAGATAATGCTAAAGCCAATCACCACGTAGTAGGTCTAATCCTATTTGGTATGTAGCTACTTGTACTTTGGTTAGATTAGCAACTCAAAATTACACTCCTAACTTAGGTGCTGGAGCAAAAAGGACATCGGGACAATGAAGAAGCTGATGAATTAGCTAAAGCAAAAGTTTTCTACAGCCCTACAGAATGATTTATAGCAATGAGTGAAAATTATGGCCTGAACATAATGAAAAGAACCTCCCAGACAAAGGAGTAGCATTGGTCTAGTAAGAGAACGAAAGGAATTAAGACGAAGGAATAGAAAGGAAGAGGAAGGAAGGGGAAGGAAGAGAAGGGAAGAGGAAAAAGAGAACTCCATGTTATGTATAATGAAAAAATCCTACGAAGAGTGTACTTTCTAGTTTAAATAAGAAATACCGAAGGCCGATAACTATGTAAACAATCTACTATATAAGGTGTGAAGCTTAATGAAAAGACTCAAATCATGCAGATTCAAAATAAACGTCAGAGTAAAATAGGATGGCTCACTCTATACATATACGATCTAACTACAATACTATTTGTTTTGCACTGAACTTTTGCCAATAACTGGTGACTGCCAAAGAACTAAGAAAGCTATGCATTTTACCACAACTGATCTGATGGCTATAAAAAAGGATCTATTCAACTGACATCCTGTTAAATATCGATCTCTCTCTACTGAAATCTTAACAAAGTTTGATACGCACTCAGCTAATAATGACTTCAAATAATGAATCTTTACATAATAGGTTGCTTTGACGTAAGAGAGTTTTTGCTTTTCTGATTCAAAATTATGTACGAACTTCGTGCAATCGCAGTTAAGCTGATTATCTTAAATGATCCCTTTAAAATAAATGTGTTTCATTTACGACTTTTTCCCCACTGTTTATTTTCAGAATCAATCAACAAAAGAATAACATTGTAAAGACAACGCAAATAAACACTGCATATTTACGAGAAAACATGGATCTAGAAACACAATTAAAATTATTGCATGTTTAAAATGAATGAAGCATAAAGCGACTATTTTTATACTGACGCCGTTAAAACATTAACTTAATTCATTACACTGTTAAGCGGTGGAACTCATTTAAATCTTTGCTTATATTTTCATTTAAAAGTTATAAATACAACAATGTAATTTGCGAGTCATTTTCGGGGAGCCTATATAAATAAATTTAATTAAAGTGTTTGTACACATGATATTTATTGTGTTTTAATTCTGTGGAAAAAGAAATATTACATCTGAAATATACGACGTATTGTAATAAAAAATTTAAAATATTAGAGAGAGAGTCAACCCACATGAGTAATAGGTTTTTTTATATAGTAAGTTCAAATATCTCATAACTTTTTTTTATTTTTATTACAGATTTTGTAATTATATAACTGCATATTCAGGACGACAAGGCACTACAATATAGCAGCACCTGTTACGCACAAAATAAAAACAAAGAAAGCGCTTTAGCAACTTGTGATCTGTACGCAGAACGATTTTTCCGTAGACATGTGCCAAATACAGTTACCTTTACCGTGGTAGTGCAACGCAGGCGTCATATGGAAAATTTACAACCGAATCGTGAAAGAGATTGAGGTCTAGGGCGTTCACGGCGTATAGTAGCAGCTGAGGAACACATTTTAGAGATTGTTGAAGAGAATCCTCGAATAAGTACCAGATAAATCCCTTAACAATTACAGGGAATGTCCCTGTCAATGGTGTGGCGTATCATACACGAGGCTCAATTGTATCCGTACCATGTGCAATCCTAATAGCACACAACGTCCAGTGGACATCCATTTAATGTCCATTTAACGAACATACGTCCATGGACCACAAATGGACATTCGATGGATGTCCATTCCTAGACATATTTTGATAGAACATACATTGGACATCCGATGGATGTTCTTTATGGGACATATTTTGACGGTACATATATTGGATATCCGATGGATATCCTTTATGGGACATATTTTGATAGTACATATGCGGACATCCAATATTGTACATGTTCTGTTATAATTTGAATTTGCCGCTAATATTCGTGCAACGTATGTGTATTGCTGCCAGATGTAACGCTAACCTCTAAACTTTAGAGTCTAAAGTTTAAACAAACTGTTCTGTTTTCTTTGATGACGCTGATAAGGTGATAAGTAAACCCCATAAAAGAATAAATTAGGAAACCGAAGCAATATAAATCGCACTTTGTAAGTATATTGTGTGTATTTTCTACTTTTGGTCTATTTATAAATAATTGAATTATATTTTTAGATATAAAAAAGTTTTCATTTTCACTCTAGTTGTTAAGTTTCTCGTCTTTAACTATTCTAGGTTAAATTGAATAATGTAATTGTATCGTTATGTTAAGGAAGTATATATGGTTGTTACTTGTTACGTGTTATATATTTGTTTTATTTGTATCTCTTAATCTTTTATGTATTTGTTATTCACGTAATAATTAGAAAAACAATAAATACATGTGATCAAAAAGTATTTCTATAATTCCAATGCAGACCTCCATTAAGTGTCCAAAACAAGACATCCATGTGTAGCACAAATTTGGTACAGAGGCGGACATCTGTGGGTCCGAAAGTGGTACAGTAGTGGACGTCCCTGGGTTGCACGAACTTGTGACATTTGTGCGTTCGTGGGACTTCCAATGGACGTCCATCGAACAAAAAACGGACGTCCACTGGATGTCCGGACTTCCGACTTTGGACATCCTTTGGATGTTCATAGGACGTCCTTGTGCTAATAGGGAATGTATAACGTATCCAAGCATTAATGCCAAGGGATTATCCCTTACGAATTAGATTTTGTGAATGATTGCTGCAATAAAATGCTCAAAATTCCAAATTTACAGCTGACGTGTTAGCTACAGATGAGGCCATTTTTATACGGAATGGGATGTATAACATTCATAACATTCATGTTTAGGATTGTGAAAATCCGCATGTGGTTCAATTTGAGCAGGTATTGTCGATGATCGCTTAATTGGACCATTCTAATTACCAAATCGGATTGATATGGTCCAGTATCTCGAGCTCCTTCGAAATGATCTGCCTGATCTTTTGGAAGATGTGTCTTTAACTCTCCGACTCCAAATGTGGTTCTTGTACGATGATGGTCCCTCTCATTTTCGACAAAATGTTCGATAGTACCTTAATGAAGTTCAAGGGGTACGATGGATCGGATGAAGAAGGCCCGTGCCATGGCGGCCACAACCTCCTTACTTAAATCCTTTGGACTTTGGGCTTACGTGAAGGTATCATAGCTGCTGCTAATAACTTACGAGTTCAAAACCGACAAGAACCAGAAACATATGTGTTAGTTCTTAGAAACCGGATAAGACGAGTCTAAATGGATTTACGCGTCGCGTCAGTGGATACATTTTGAACAGTAGTTGTAACATCAGGTATATCAAATTATTTTATTTATTAAATCCACAAATTAATTATATTAATTAATAATAACAGTAGTGGCAAAAGCAGCTGAATTAACTGATATAAAATAGGTGTTATATTCTTTTTTTATTTCTTTCCTTGGGAAATTCTTTAAACTTTTTGTCCGTTTATTTTTTATTATATTTTGCCGCTATACCGGTCGCCGACATTCTTTGCCTTGCGCAAAGTCAGGTTTTACAGTGAACCAGTTTCCAGTGCCGTGTAGACGAGTATTTTTAAATCGCTTTCAAACTACTCTTTTTGATTTCTTTTACAAAATTATATTTATTGGAGTCCCTTGCACATTCAAAAATTTTTTTCTGAATGTTCTGAATCACACTGTATTTCATTTTTAATAGGTACTTATGTTAATATTCAGATAAGTTTGATTAAATCGTAGTATATCCTCTGAAGTTATTTATTTGTGACATTATTTCAGTTTTTCTGTTCTTTTTTTTTAATTGGGTTTTCGCCACACTTTAAAAAAAATAAAGATTAATTGAATAAACCCTTGCGCCAAACGCAATCAGTCAAGGGTAGTATTTTAAGGTCTCAAATTCATAACCGCTTTCGGTTGTTTCCAAAGTATTATGTATAAGAATGTCATCGTTTTACTTCTGACGTGTTTTAATTTACATAAAAATTTCTATGCAAAAACATTTTATTTTTGTGAGTATAGGAGACCGGGTACGAAAGTAACACGGGTTGGTTGTAACAGTAAGCCTATTGTCTTTTTAAAGAGGTTTATCTATGGTATTATATTATCATAGAGTCGGCAGTGAAATCTACATTAACTTATTTGAACAACAATATCCGTAGTGTGTTTTAGTTCGAGTTAAGACTTGCACGGTGCAAAATGATATGCATAGTAAGTTTTCATTCTTTATCTTAATCTATCATAATCCTAGAACTGAACGTTATTTTGAATTATTTCATTGGCTTGTTCAATTAATACCAATATTGGCTACAACCTAAGCATGGTATTTTAATTAAAAATAATCGTTAAAAAAAGTTTTAAGCAAGTGTCCTGTCAATCGCGTGAAAAATGCGTACTGGGACGATTGTAATAATTCCATAGGGAGACGATTGTAACATGTTACAACCGTCCCTCATATATAATACCTATGATCGTATTTGTCATATTTAAAATGATAATTCTGTATATATCCAGATAATTACTTCAGTATTTGTTATACTGTGTGGGAATATACAAATTAATTCTCTTTATTTAAAATGTCAAACAAAAGACAACGAACAACAGATCGTGGGAAAGATTGTTATGGACTGGCAAATATGGAATATGGACGAGTCTGGCGATACACAACCGTGCAAAAACCAGATAGAGATAGGATTCTTTGTTATTACCAAAAAAAAATTATTATTATTTTATAATTCTGTTTCATTATTCTATTTTATTATTTATTTATTTTTTTCAAATAAAAAAAAAATATATTATGTATCTGCACTACAACTTACTTTTATATAAGCATAATCAATAAACAAACCTTGTACATACTAACTTTTTATACCTAGTTATTACCTATTATTTATATGTTACAAACGTCCCCATGTTCTGTTACTTTTGACCCATACCATTGGGTAGGTTGTAACGACGTACACTCTCTACTTTTTTATTAATTGTACATCAATATGAACTTAAATTACTTCAATATTATTTTTCTTCTATATATAAAATGCCAGGGACCGACTTATAGTAAGTAAATTTATATAACTTTGTTAATTTTTTATTTATCTGGCTTTATAAAAATATATTACTTTCGTACCTGGTCTCCCCTACCCGTCACACAAATAACGCAAAATGGTGTCTAAAAATATGCATATGGAAGCAAACAGCTGCAATTAGCTACTGAAAATATATTATTTGTGGCGAGCTTTGTTGAATGAACAATATAACGGACATGGGCGTAGATGAAAAATTAGGGATGTGCCAGTGTGACAGAAAACGTCATTAACACAAAAACAAGGAACTCATGTGTCGTTACATATTTAGATAGATATAATAAATTTATCACTTTTCAAAACGTGCGTAAAGCGCTAAATAAATATTTCGTCGAATATACACTTTAAACAGAGTTACGTCATAAACTAAAGGTATATAAAAATAAAAAATGTAGTAAACAACTAGTAATAAACTTCTAATATCTTTAAACTGTAAACAGTAATTAGGTGTGTAAATCACAATATTTTCTTAGATAATTGAACATACGTCAAATGAGATATAACATAAAATTGATAAATAAAATGCTTCTTTGCTGATGCAGATGCATCAATTTAAGTTTTTTTAAATTTTTGTTCATTATTTTGATATTTCTCTGCGTCCCTTTTAGTTTTTTTATTTAGGAATATTTAATTATTGACAATTCCACTCATGTAAAAAAAAATCCCATTTATGAACGAAAAGATCGTGGTTTGCTATCGGCTAAATAGAAAAGAAGAGAAAATGCAACTGGATAAAAAAGCGGATAAATTACATTTTCATAGCAACGCTATGTTACTTTATTTATTAAAAATTACGTCAGTTTAAAATTGTTAGATGGCAAAATCAGAAATTTGTCCTAATGTCGCGATTGGGTAATACGTGTGAAAAAGAAATAGTAAATGACATAGAAAATTGTAAAAAAGCCAATCATTATTATTCATGAAATTATCTTACCAAAGACCTTTCGAGCTCAGATTTTGAGTCTGATATTTTTTTATGTTTGTCCTTCCTTGCGCAGGTAATTTAACTCCAGCTGTTCGACAAAATCACAAGAGCGTAGGTCGAGTGATTCTGTCGCAACAGCTGTCGTTAAATTGCCACGACGCCGAAAAGAAACAAAAAATATCCGGCTAAATCTCTTATGGTATTACCCCCGAATAAAAATATATTTTTTGCACCATCTGTCAATTTAACGTATTTACCGTATGGATTAAAAGAAATGGTAAGGTGTGTTTACAAATGTGAGATCGGTAAGAACAGTCACTTACCGATCGGAAGCCAGTAAGTTATCAAATACGAAAAATGTGTAATTTTGTCTGAGAATGGATAACCCTTAACGTTCGTGATGCTTATACTATTTTTTGCATGATCACAATAAATGAAAACGAAATTATATCTATGTGTTTAATTTTTTATGTAATGTCAAAAATGGCGTTTTTGAATAAATTTGCGAAGCAGGTTCTTTTTAAATCTATATGTTTATTTTTTACTGTATTAGAAAGATATTTTAAGCTAATATAAATCAAATCTCCTACAATTCCTATCAATGAGTCATATGTATGCTCTCTGATACTAAACATACTAGTTATGCTAATGAACAATTCCACAGACAAAGCTCTATTCAATAATTATCTAAGAAAATTAATTTAGCTAAATTTACTAACCTGATTTAATGAAAACACTCTATAAATAAATTTCTATTCATATAAAAAATTGTTTGTGTTTTCTTATGCAGAATCACACCATGTATTTTTAGGGGTTGGTCGTGGACATCCTGTATATACGTCATTCCTTATATAAATTTTTTTAATAATTTTTGCTCATTATTTTGATAGCTATTTGTCTCAATATTACTTTTCTTGTTTAGGAATATTTAATTATTGAATAAAAATATTTTTTTATTTAAAGTAATTCTTTCTTTCAAGATGTTTACCGAAAACTTCGCTTGAAATATCGAAAAAATCTAACTAGCAAGAAAATTTCGTAAATTATATATACCATTATTTATGCAAATTACCTCTGTACAAGATTTTTAAACAGAAATTTAGATGCAATATAAAATCATTTTTTGTAGCTGACTTCAACAAAGTGTAGATGACTGAACATTTTTATACTAAACTCTTGCCAAGAGATGAAGTATGGGTAATGGTACATATAATTTTCAAAATCATATTCATTTATCTTGTAACAAATGCCAAGTTATTAGGAACTTGGGAGATCTGGTTATAATTGAAGGCAAGTATCCCAGTTACTCAATTTAAATTTTCTGGAACTAAATCTCAAGTCACTGTTTTAATTTTCTAGATATTTAGATTTTTAACCTCCAAAATTTTTATTTTGGTTAAATGAAACATTTTTTATTAAATTCTCTATTAGTAATTTAGTTATTGAAAACCATTAGGTACTTTCCATTTCACACTTCTACACCATTGTCATGCAGCAGATATTCATTACAAAAATTGACGCCTTTGTCTCATAGATTTTTTGCAGCCTGAAATTCTGTTCCATTTTTCTGACACAAACGACATACTTTACGATAATCAACCAAGAACACCTTATTAGTTCAAAATTGGTTACTAAATACTGATCAAATTGTAAAAATATTAAAAACGTGAAAGTTTTTAAGTGACATTAATATGAACTCTCCAAGCACTACTCTGATGGTAGACTAAATCAAATGTCACATGATTTTAACAACCTTAAAATAGTGTGTGTACGTACATTACCGCTAAAAATGATCACTTTAAAGAGTTAGAACAGGTGGTGCTATTTGTTTATCCTGTAAAGAATTCTCAACATAACCTTCTGCCGTAGAAGAAGATTTGCAGCTCCCATGATGCTTTCACATCTCCATATCTGTACCGTCATCAACCAGAATGGTGGCTTAGAATTTTCTAAAACAATGTCCAGGGTATTTTTCGGGATTCTTCAATCCATGCTTTGTTTTTTGAAAGGATTCCAATAGTATTAAGTCCGACAGTCTGGGAGGTACTTACATTTCCCTTGTCTGTAGAATACAAAAAACCGCATGTGAGTTGTATTAGGAGGACAAAGTTCAGCATGTTTTCGAAAAATATTTAAACAGTTGAAACCTGCCACATTTACTTCTGTTATAACAAATTCTTGTGCATGGAATTACAATTTTTATATAAAGGGCAATGTATGCCAAAAATGCCAATTATGCAACCTTCACGAGTAAATATGTTTCATCATCTACAGCACTTGGAAACTTATATAATAACACTTAAAAAAAACATTATCACAACTTCTTACATCGCGTGTAATATTCAAAGAAACTATTAAAAAACTGGTCAAAAAACCAGGGATGACTCAAACATCAAAACCTGACTTTTACATGTTCTTTATGCTTTGTACTTTAGATTTTTTAAATTTTTTGGTAAGCAAATGAGCGCAATATTAAAAATAATAATATTTACAATATTTTTAATCAGGGGTAGCCATAAACATATTTCATCAGGCAACCCATTTGCGATATATTTCTTTACGTATTATGTTAGATAAAAAAATATTTTTTGATCCGGTAAGTAGATGGGTGCAGGACATTCTTACCTCAGATTTTAGACTACAAAATATAAAAGTTTTCTATATGAGTAAACAAATTTAAAGATTTTAATAATAATTTAGAAAACGGACCAATAGTTTTTCATCTCTTCAAGGAAACTGAATCTTTAAAATCATTAATACTGGTATGGAGTTAAACAAACTAAAATCCCAATAAATCTTCTGAAGAATCTAAAATAACTTACAGAGTACATTCCGCACACGCCTATCAAGAGTAATAATTGTAAACTAGTAAAGTATGCGGATTATACAAACATAATTATTGTGAGTGGCGCACACTTTACTCAATTGGTACAAGACTCAGATAATATACTAACTGAAGCAAACCTCTGGTTCGGGAAGAATAAACAGATTATAAATGAAAGTAAAACAGTAGTACTGTTTAAAACTATACATGCTAAATATCCAATAACACAATGTATTAACCTTAAAGGCTCAATATTTCAAACAATGCCTAGTGTTAAATTTCTTGGTATCTATATAGACAGTAATTTAAACTTTAAACAACACATTGAATACGTAGTAAAAAAACTGGACAATGTCATATGACAGTATTTAAAATTGGATGCTCTAAAGGTAATTTGCAATGCTAACTTTGAATCTGTGTTTCGATATGGAGTGATTTATTATGGTAATAGCACAGATGTACAATAATAATATTAAAATTTAATTATCGAAAATCTTGCCGAGGTAAATTTAAAGAAAATAAAATATTAACATTTACTGTTGTATACATACAGGAATTACTATTGTTTTTTCTTAAAAAAACAGACACATTCTCAGAAGTAAGTTCACAAAATTGTTATTGCACCAGAATGGATGATTGAGCTATCTATTTATCTATCTATATATCTAATACAACACCCTGGAACAAAAGTTGGATGAAATTGGACAATATAAACAAACTTGCCTATTAATCACTATAACTAAACTAAAACTCATAGGAAAATATAATTTAGAATTATCTGCGTGCTTTATCAAAATATACTCAATTTATATCCCAACTTTTATTTCTTAGTTGCCTGGAGTATTTCATACGGAATGCTTGTATCTGTTTATTGTTAGAAATTCCATTCGAAGAGGATGTCCTATTTGCCTACAATAAATCAAGCTCCGGGTATGAAAAACAGCACACTCCTAATGACGTGATATAGACCGGTAACGGAAAATAATATTGATATATTCTTAAATTTAGACTGCATAGATTACATATTTTCCTCTATTTATATTATATACATTATTCATATTGATATGTTGCACGTTCCTACCATTAATTTATTTCTTTTCAGCTTTATTTGAGATGGTAAATATTCACGATAAATTAATTAATTGAAGAAGTTTTTGGTGGGAAGGTTCCCATTTGATTTAAGTTGAGCCGGATTCTTCTCTCTCAAAGGATTACGTGAGAGTGTTGGCAAATTTGTTTTGTTTTTTTTCTTGAACTTGTCTTGGTCTCACAAAGTAAGGCAAGACAAGAACAAAACAAGACTTGACAGCTATAACTGCAAAACAAGACAAGATTTTAAAAAAGTCTTACGAGATAAGACAAGAAAAATCTTGCAAGTATGAGAAGAGGTAATATTTTAGTATTATACAGGGCGGCCAAATGAAAACAAAATAGAGCCATTTTCAGGAACTGCATCAAGATTGTAGAAAAACGCTCAGACCCGTCGATTTTAGATTAAAGGGGGGGCATTCTTTGCTGGTATTTTTGACCCACCAGCCCAAACATTTAATTTTTCCTGTTGCTGTGTATGCACCTCTTGAAAAATTTTTGGGTTTGAATCTGACCAATAGAGGCAATTGTGACGATTTACCGTCCCGTTCAAGAAAAAATTGCATTCATCAGAAAAACAGATGTTAAAAAGAAACCGTGGATCGTTCCCTGCTCGCTACCTCATTATTTCGCAAAATTGCATACGGCGGTCATATCCATCCTCATGAATTTCCAAAATATCTGTTGTATGGATGGAATTTATTCTTCTTCAAAATGGTTTGTATGCTAGTTCGATTGATACCAGACACAGATGTCAGCTGTCTCGTACTTAATGTAGGATCAAGATGAACTTGTCCCAAATCTGCAACATTACTAGCTTCATTAAATAGCTGAGCTGTTCTATTCACACATTTATTATTCATAAAGTAAAACGAAATGATATCTATCTACCCTTTCCGCAATGGAATAAACCATAGTTTTAAATTTTCAAAAACAGAATTAAGTAAACTACCAACCAACGCTTCCAAATAATACTAGAAAATAAATTTTGAATCCACTAATTTTACGTTCGTTGTGTGTGTATAGTATTCATTTTTGTTTTTTACAATTGTTTTTTGTTACGAAAGTGATAACAAATCACCAAAAACCAATGTAGCCCAAGAAATAATAAATTTATACCTTTGGCGTACTTAACTCGAATGAGTGACATTTTACCGCTACTAATTGTATGTACATAAGTTTCAAATTTAAAATCAAAATTCTTATTGGTGGAATTATAAAATTTAAAGTATGTTGTAAAGAGAATTGTAAGAGCTTTCAAAATAAATATTACTCAATGCCATTTAAATATTTTTGGGTGATGCTTACCCTTACTTGGGGGTGAAAGTGGCGGAGGCAAACATACCAGCAAAGAATGTCCCCCTTTAATCTAAAATCGACGTGTTGTAGCGTTTTTATACAATCTTGCCGCAGTTCCTGTTTCGTTTTCATCTGGCCACCCTGTATATTGCATTTCTATTGTCGGTATATACTTAATTTAAAGGACATCCAGCATATAAAATTATTTTTAAAATCAAAGTTTATTAAGTCTAGGTTCAGTTCTGGTGACCTGAAATAATTATAAATTCATTGCCAGTGTTTGTTTGTTTGTAAAGTTATGTAAAATTACATAATAATTTTGTAAATCAAATAAGTACACTGTAATGTTACAGAAATAAACATAGATAAAATTGGAATATGGAATATGGAATATTTCAACAATTATGCTAAACTCCATCCAAAATTTTAGTCACTATAATTTGTATTGATTTATACATTGTAATTTTTAGGTTGGACTTGTAAAATATATATATGTAATTTTATTGAATAGATAATTTAAATTCTCTTATATTTTATATATACTTACCTTTATAACTAACACTGAAAAATATGCATTGAGAAAACTTTTTCAATAACTAATATTATTACACATATATGTCTGAATATCAATGTGTACAACATAGAACAATAGGCACATGTTAGAAAATTGTATATACCAAAGAGTTCATCAATCAGTGTAGTGCAACAATAGTGTAACAGAAGCTAATTTAAAAATGTATTATATTATTTTTGTAGCCATATGTAGAGTGTGTTGACAGATGAAATTGAAAAAGGGAAAAGTTTTTACTTTTAATGTCATGGAACGAAGTCTCTTCTTGTTAAAATGTACAAAAGTACAGATTTAAGTTAGTCAATATAATATGCAGGATATCTCTTACTAACAATTTATTAGAAATGCGGTAGATTTTATTATTAGAATTCAATAATAACACTATGCAAGTCACATTTTTATTACTAAATAGTTAAGGAGGCCTTCTTAGGAGCAGAAATAAGTTCTGTGTAGGAAGAATAGTGGAATTTGTCCATACATCCTCTAAATGTGAATTATCTGTAAAAGTGTATTGTTCATCCATCATCAAAAAATGTATTGTAGTGTAGGTGTTTCATTCGCATTATAACACATGTTGAATATTTTCGCTGAATATACTACATAATTCTTGAAACATCACTATATATATCTTGATATTTGCAAATATTTGTAGATATACATACATATGTATGAAAATAAATATGTTTAGCTCGAATTTTAGTTAAAGTAAATTTATAATTAACGTAACTACAACTAATGTTAATATTTGTTGTAAGGAATTACTATTTTTACTGTCACAAACATAAGAATGTTGTTTGCAATGAGTGTTGTATGCTTTAGAGACACTTTTAATAGCGTAGGTGATATGTAACTGGTCTGCTACTTCCTGCTCTGCCTAAGCGGCTCGACTTGCAGGAAGCACACCTCACGCACCTTACATCTCACCTGCACTCGATTTATATGTGAACCTACATATGAATGAACAGCCAGTTGTCGGTCACCTCACCTATGGCATACTGCTGAGGGTTAACAAGCCCGAAATTGGTCTATGTCTGATGGAGTGGCCAACAAGGGTTCTTGACTGTTCACACAGATACTGCAGGTGTAATTTAATGCCGGTCGGGGCATTAGCCCGCGGAGTAGTTGTTTCCTGCAGTATCATTTATAGATTTAATAGCGTAGTTTTGATGCATCTAAACAACGTACTGTTTCAATTTGTATGATATTTATGAATTGTATAATATTTAAATTGGTACAAGCTGCAAGTGCACACGTAACAAAATATAATTTTATACTTACTGTCCTACGAATGTCCTACAAAAAATCCTATTAATGTGCTGTATATGTCTAGTACACTTTAACAACACAACTAAAACGTAGCTATTAGGTTAGAGGTTAGGTTGATGTGTTTTTGCGCATGTGCAACAGAAATCACATAAAAACTTCTGTAAAATTTCAGAATAAATTGAAAAAAAGTAAATAGTTCGATGTAGTACATTGTATTACCTCACTGTTTCTGAAATTTCCTAATTTTATTAGGTAAAAACACATACAGTTGATTATTCCTTAATATATGATGTAAATTAACATTTTCCCGTAAATATTATATAAAAAAACAAACAAAACATGTAAATTTCCATGCATTTTTATCAGTATATAGGTATTTTGATCGACTGATTATAACCGAATCAATAATTCGAAGAAGCACAAAAACCCTTCATTATTTTTGTCAAAAATTTAAAAAGTAAGTAACAAAGTATAAATTATTAAGGGCGCCGTATTCTTGAAATAGTGTTTTGTACAAATACAAGTAATTTTAGACATTTAAGAACTGAATAATATAGAGTTTATCAAATAACAAGAATGTCATCTTATGCCACCTGCGAATATTTAAAGGTACCGAAGTAAAATCAATATACAGGGTGAATCTTAAATAAGTACAAATATTTTAACCAGCAGTATAGTTTTGTGTATAGAACACATAATTAATAGTTTTTTTACAAAAAAATCAGAAATAAAAAAGTGAAATTTTAAATAAATTTCGTAATTTTTCAGCAGAAAACTTGTTGAGGACCGCTGGCCTAGACATACCCTTCATACTTTTATGAGTCATAGTGCTGCAGACTGAACGTGTGGTTCACAGTGTTGCCAGTATTACACAAATGTCTTTGCTTCAAGGAAGAAAAAAATCTCAACTTTTAGCGAATTTTGTCAAGTGTAACATTTTATATTATTTTTTATTATCAAACTGTCATTGACTGTCATGACAGATTATCGGAAGCCCAAGTCAAACTTGTTAACCCCACATAATGCATGAAAATAGCAATAAAATTTGCTAAAAGTTGACATTTTTTCTATTTTAAATAAAAAACGCGTGCATAGTTTTTCGTTATTCTTCATAAAATAACTTAAGGAAATTGTGTTTTGTGTCCCTTTCTAACAGTGTACAATGACATTTAACTTGTGAAATGTGGATTACTGATTAAATAGTTAATTTTTTAACAAACAGGTAAGCTTGTGTGCACGTTTATGTCCTAAATATTTTACGGTAGTATTGAACTTGCGGAAATTCATTTTTAATCGTTGAAGTATAGTAAGGTTAGATCAGATGTTAAAATTTATGTTAATATTGCTGCGTATCATACTACATACTCAATTTTACTGTACTTATGCTTAAAACAAGTATTTTTAAAATAGAACTATTACGTTAAAGGAAACGTAATATTTATATTGGAGGAGATATGGCAACCTCGCAACAAATCATATGTTTCATTACGTTGTTGGATGAAAAATCAGCCAGCGGTCCTCAAAATGTGGGTATTTTTAAAAAAAAATAATATCTCCGTAAATATTAAAAATTTTTAAAAATGGCTTTCACTAGACTGATTTAAATGACGAACTACACCAGCAGTTAAAATATTTGTACTTATTTAAGATTCACCCTGTATAACGTCAGAAAGCGATGTATCCAACAAACTTTTAGGTACTGAAATCTTTCAAAATACTTAATTTTTTTAATTCAACTATAGATGTAAACATTGTTATAACATAAACTTACATAGTTCTGCGTATAAGATTGTTCCCTTTTGTTTATAAGTATGTGAAAATAATTGTTAAAATGTGGAGTTAGAATAGCGAAATAATGTGTGTCATACAAATGCATTTTAAAAGAGTTTAAATAGTAAAAGTATATAAATAAAACATCAATAATTTTATTTTTGATATTACTTTTGCTCTACGTGTTTTATTTTTCGAAATTTCAGTACCTAAGAAACACCATTTTACAGCGAGAATTATGGCGACCTTAATTACTATTATTTTGGTTGGGATCCATGTTTAAATTGTTAAAGATCTCTATAGGACCGATAATACAAAACTATTGTATATTGTTGGATAAATATATCCTGCTGGGATGTCCAAAGGTTATTACGTAGGGTTTTCCAAAATTTGATTATATATAAAGCTGTTTACAGGCCTTTTAGGCCCAGAGCAAAATTTGATTAATATGGGATAATAATATCCTGTTTTGTTGTAATTAGGACAATCCAAGGATATCTTGCAGGATCATCCAAAACTGTTATGACAGGGGCTACAAAGGGATATCCCAAGGGTATCTTGTGCTGTCTGGGGTTACGGTTACTACTTTTGTAGATATTTGTAATTTTTTAGTTTGGTAGATAAAAGGAAATGTTTATACCAAATGCTTTTAGAAAATAAAATTACTATTACTACTAAGAATAATAATACCTCTACCCCTCATTCTAATCATAATGATTAGACCAGTCTGAGACTTGTGCTGAAAATGAAATGAGAGAAACCTGGAGAACCTCATTAATTAGGTAGGTGGTCAAATGTCAACCGGTATCAATCTCTCACATTGATCTAAGCTTGCACCCTACCATACCTACCTCAGAGGGTGCCAATCCTCTCCGCAAATATAGCTGCTCTACCTGCCGCAGGATTCGAACCTGCCGGCAAAGTGGCTACCTCGATTCAATTTCTGATGCCTTATACCGCTCGGCCACCGACCAGTAATATATGAACACATTATACACTCGTATGTAAAGTTCGTTTTCACATTTTAAACTGCCATGACACCTTTTTGTACCAGTATGCTTATATGTTTCTTTCTGTATTACTTTAAAACAATAATAATAATGTGATTAAATATATTTTTATTAAACCAGATTAATGTAGTTCCACCTGTTACCTGTTATATTCTTGGCAAAGTTGTTTATTATTATTACTTATTTAATAATATTTTAAAATGAAACGGCTATGCTTGGTATGACGCTTATTTATAAAATTCTGAAACGTTAATTCCACGTGGCCAGAATTTAATATTTTCTTAGAAGTCTCGCATTCACACAGCTTGTTATAATGAACGAAATATATTAATGTCAGATATTTAAAACTTAAAATTTATAGAGAACATTTTATGATTAGGGTGTACCTAAATGTATAAATATTTAGAAAAAAGTGAAAATTTTGTATATTTTTAAGACCGAGCATTTCCTGCTAGGCTGTGTCCGATATTTTTAAATTAAATCAGAAAAATAAATTCAACTGAAGATAATTTAAGAAGAAAAATGCGTCTGAACATGTGTCCTAAATGGATTACGATTCGATATGAATTTATTTAGGTTGGTTGTGATTTAAACAACTAATGTCTAAAATTTTTATTTTATCAAAAACAATTCACAGCCAGAGGTATATTTTATTGATTTTCAATCTGTGAAAAATTGTTATACAAAGAATACACATAAATCACAGCAGGTTTCAAGACACAGGACTATATCATTTCAAAAATCCTACAACTATGTTACAATCTCTGAAAATCTAAAGAGTGTAGAAGTAAATCCAAACAAAAAGTGGAAGAAATAAAAGTCCACGATGACGTAAATTACGACATTTGTAGGAAAATTCATTGATTCTTCAGAAATGAAATACCAATGCATGAATACGAAATTTAAGTTGCAATAGTTGAAGATGACGTCATGCCTAAATTATCTGATGCTGTTCTTAGACGAACAATGCATGACATGATATTCGGCATTTAACCCATATAAGTACATGAAGATATATTTTTTGTTGTTTTTTGTTTGAAAATATGATTTTCCTATTTGATACCAAAAATAATACTAAGTTACATATTTTTTAAGTCTCAACTTGCCATAATGACCCATTATAATGGACTTACGTTCTATGGTTACTGAAGTGTAACAATAAATATGAAAACTTTCTTTATTGAAAAAACTTACAAAGCAAAACATTGTAAAACAAGAAATATCTTTCTTTTATCGTCTGTTTTTATTTATTTTTAGATGTTAACAATATTGTGTGAAACTAACTACTATACGGACTAAAGCCCCGACCAGCGTTGAATAACACCCACAATATCTACCCATATATTCTTTATTATTTTTTAACATTTTTTTACTGTACTAACCGGGTGTAATGAAAACATTCTATAAATATCTAAGTTCACTTTTGAAACCGTGTGACCTTGAAAATTCAACCACCTGAAAAAGCAATCCTAAAAATGCAGAAATAGGTCACATCTCATCTATTGTGGTTGAATTTTCGAGTTCACACGGTTTCAAAAGTGAACTTAGATATTTATAGAATGTTTTCATTAAACCCTGTACATACTTCATAAAAATTAGGCAACTAATGTAGTTTGAGATTTGACCATTTGACCTTACTGATTGTACTTTTCAACATTCATTATTGCGAATGAAATAACTTTAAATAGTGTAAATAAACGTGTCCACGCCAAGAATGGCGTTATTCTCCTACACTCCATTCTGTTCTTAGCCTTTCTTTTTCAATCCATTACATTTTTCACCCTTAGATCTATTGCCACCGACTCTCTTCATCGCGTCTTCGGTCTCCCTCTTTTTTCTTGTAGTTTGGTTTACTCCCTACAATTTTTTTAACTGCCCTTTCTTCTTCCATACGTTCTAGATGCCCTAGCCACTGCACCCTTCTGGCTTTTACAACTTCGTCTATTGTTGGTGCCTCGTACATTGCCTATATTTTCGCATTATTTCTCCCTACATAGCCTTCCTCCATCTTCTTGACCCTTAGAATTGTTCTTAAGATCTTCCTTTCCCACCTTAAAAAGTTTTCTCTTGACTTCTTATTGAGATCCAGGTTTCACTGCCATACAGCGCTGTCGGTCTCAAAATTGACTTACTTTTCTCTTGATTTATCTGCAACCCCACTTTACGTGCTTCCTCCACAAGTTTTCTGGTTACTTCTTCTAAATTCCTTTTATCTCTAGCAATCATAGCCACGTCATCTGCATAACTTACTATTTGGTGACTTTTAAACAATATGTGTCCATCTCTGTTCAACTGACTATCTCTTATGACCTTTTCTAGTATTAAATTAAAAAGAAACGTTTAGAGTGGGTCTCCTGTGTCAATACTAAAACCTTCCGAACATTCACCTTTTATTCGTACTTTGCTTTTAGTATTTTCTAAGGTCATTTTCAATAGCCCAATCAGTTTGGTTGGTGTCCAAATTGTTTATTCCTATTGACCGAATCATATGCTTTCCTGATGTTCACAAATAAGACTATTGTTTTAATCCCATATTCATAGCATGTAGTCAGGATTTCCTTCACTATAAAGATTTGGTCCGTTGTTGACCTCTCCATTCTAAAACCTGCTTCCCCTATCTGTAGTTCTGCTATAGGTTCTTTTCTTTATTTTATTAACGTTGCTATGATTTTATACCCTATATCTAGGAATGATATACCCCTATAGTTTCTGCAGTCTGTTGCCCTTTTTTTAAATTGGTATAATCATAGCATCTCCCCAGTCTTCAGGCATACATTCTCTTCTCCAAATATTTCGGATCATTTCATATATTCTTTGTCTTAAATCCTCTCCTGCATACTTAATTTTCTCTGCCGTTAATCCGTTTTTCCCTGAACTTTGTTATCCTTTAAACCTTCTATAATTATGTCTATTTGTTTTTTTTTGTAGCTTCCTCTGCTTCCACTTCCTCTTACCTTACCGGTGTTATCTCCTCCTGATCCTCTCCTTTCCTTTCGCTCTCTTCATTCAACATATCTGCAAAGTATTGCCTCCATCGTTCTCTTACTTCTGTTTCTTCTCCAATTAAATTGCCACTTTCATCCTTCACATATACTACGTCCTCCTTTCTCTTTTTTCCTTTTTTGTCCTATCTCTCTGTAGAAGGTACGTATTTCTTTTCTCTATTCCATCTAATTTCTTAACCTCTCTTGCTCTCTTCTTTTGTCTAAACACTTTTATCCTTGTTCCCTGTATATTTCCTTATCCTCCTCTTGTACTGACTGAAGTACGAATAAATATATCAATCCAATTTTTACTTAACTAACAACTATAAGTAATTTATGTAATGTGTGCAATTTAAGAATTGAATATAATTACAGTGTAATTTATTAAAAGTCATTAATATCGTTCCAAAGTAATTGGCTAACAATTAGCCGGAGTTTCCAAACCTAATTAACTCGTGACAAAATTTAATATGTATAATAATTTAAAAGTTAAGAGTGTATAAATCTAACGGGTAACTAATCAGAAAGTCGCCTCAATTAAAAGTGCACCTGACGTCCTCAAAAATGTCTCAAAAATATTCAGCAGGTATGTCCTGCCCACGAACTAGGAACCCAACAAAAAGCTGTGCCAAATTCTTAAAATATTAGCATAACATACACAGTGGCGCCTTATAGGTACTCTCATAACTCATAAGGTATGAAGATTTAGACAAATTTCAATGTTAAGCTTGCAATATATTGGTAGTTTGCCAACTGGTAAAAACGGAAAAAAATAATAGTAGGATGAAACCTATTGGAAAAGGAAGAGATACAACAAAAATAAGAGGAAAAATAATTTACGGGCGATCTGAGGTCAGAGTGGAAGTGGAAGGGGGTGAGTTTTTAAGGGTAAAAATCAAAATCAAAATTTATGTGAGAAATTCAAATAACCAAGTTTTTGTTTTTTTATTTTTATCTTTTATTAAAAATAATTTTTTTTCACGATATTTGGTGAAAACTTACCATTTTATGTCCCAAATACACTGTAATTTTTTTGATTTAAAATATATATTTTTTCACCTTATTTTGACTTAATATCGAAAAAGCACCCTAATTTTCAATCGAAAATTCTCACGTCAAAATATCTGCTTTTTTAAAAAAGTCGGTTGGCTTTTTGTTCGCTGGAATCTTTACTATCTTATAGTGTAAAAAAATATACATTACTATGGTAAATGTTCTCAGAAAATACAAAGTCTATTATAAAACGGCGACCTTAAACATACATTTATAAACATGTCTGCTTTTGAAAATAGAGCTTTAAGGTGATATACACCTAAAATGTATACTTATGGTAGCACAAACTGAATGGAACTAACCCATCGACTTAAAAGCCACTTAAAGGTGCCATGACATCAAAATTGCAATATATTTTCATGTCAACATCTCCCATCTCGCGAATAAGCTTTAAAATAGTGTCTACAAAAGAGAAAAAAAATATTTGTTTCTATGTCGTTCCATACTACTGGGAAAATGCATTATTCTGGCAAGAACATTTAAACTATTCTCAAAGAAAAACGTTAACATGCAATCCAAAAATTGCTCCCGAACTCATTTGGTGCATTTGCAGAATTAGGAAATTTTAAATGCTCTTCAAATCTAAAAACAATAGGTAATGTTTAAGAATCGTAGCACTTTCTGTTTCTTGTTTTGGTTTTCTATAAGATGTAGTATAACGCCGAAAAGTATTCTTTCTGTGAGGTTTTTTGTTGCTACCCATCTTAGACACAGACACAGGATAAGTAGTAATAATAGTAATAATCTAATGTCTTTTCTAAAGCATTAGAAGGTCATGTGCACTATTGCGTAAAGGTTACTTTATAGTGGATTTTGAAGGTAGTAGCAAATTTGTAATAATTTTGGCCCCATGTGCCCCAAATGTGGAAATCATTCATGGATGAAGCAATAATGTGGAGACAACTGTCACAATTGTATAAGTGCCGCAACATTAAAGATTCCCAATACGTAGCCAAAACTATTACAAACACATTAAAGCTACTGTCACTTCTTAGTAATACGTAAGTGATATGGCTTGGTTACCGTTACCTTTAATACCCACTTTAAAGTTTGGGCAACTTTAAAGTGCTTCTGCTTAGTTAGCATAACGTTCCAGACACCAAACCTCTCCTCCACCAAAAATTACAAAACCATGAAGTGATTTTTAATGATGAGGATTACGTACTTACAACTATGCTAACATAAATTGGAGTCATTTTTGCTATATAGTAGTAGATTTAGTGATTACTACGTAATAGCCACTTAATTATAGTTGCAGTACTAGTTTTCGTTACTATAATGCTACTTGGGTATACATTAATAAGCAATGGTACTCTTGACGACGGCGTTCTATGACCGTTTTTGTATTTCACCATTGGTTTTATAAGCACGAATCTCTAATGATTTCGCTTCCGCCAACAATGTGAATTTTGTCATGGTAACAATTTTTTGATTGTAGTTCTGGGGTCGAATTAGATAAAAAATCGAACTACAAACTTTTTCGTGAACCTTAGACGTGCAACTAAAATATATCCTAAAAGATTGGGCATTTGACATGAAACATGCAGACGGCATAAAGAAGGCACCGCAAATATTTCCGCCCTTAAGGTACGAATTCGCTGGTGCGACTGCGGCTGCGGCTCGCGGCTGCGACTCGTCGCCAACCAATAGATGGTCTGAATGTTCTCATCAACTACAGCATTTAGACTGCCTATTGGTCGGCGGCGAGTCACAGCTGCGAGCCGCAGCCGCAGTCGCATCAGCGAATCCGTACCTTTATTGGGAAAGAAATTAGCAACACAAGTTTTGACGAAAACACGCCAGACTGTTAGCAAAATTTGTTTATTAAATTAGTGCTGTGGAACTAGCGTGGCTTGGAAATGTGCTTAGTTGACTAATTCAAAAAAGAATTCAACAATTACGGTAAACCTACCGTATTGAGTACAATACCATGTTTTCAAACACAGCACAAGGTGGCCAAAAACGCACTGAATCTAAATGGTTGACACTAACTAACTGATCGTCTATTTTTAACACTTAATAGTGATTGGCAGAGAATAAAAAATTGGTATTAAAATTGTTTTGTACGCATTAATCAAGTAAATGGACATGTTTAACTGTAGAAAGAATTGCATTAGATACAAAGAAACGAAAAATTAACAATCATTCTAATCGCTCCTCCGCTATGAATATCTTGGCACATTCTGGAGCAAACTTGCAACACATTACCAAGATAACAGGCCACTCTAAATCTCTCAAGCCGTACCTATCTAAAGCTTACTAACAAACATCATAGAAAGATTTTTGAAAAAATGAGAAACGTGCATCATTCTACCACCTCTACCACCACCAGCACTTTAAATTCAAAAAACTATAATACAACAAATATTTATTATAATAATAATTGTACAATAGAATTTATTACAGTAGCAGTCAGAGACTAGTTTCAAACTGTCAGGAATATTCGTCCACCTACTTCTAGCATTAGACTAATTAAAAACACATTCATAACTTGACAAATTCACCTCATGAGATAATTTAATCAGCATCTAATTGTAAACGACAAGTTGACGCGCGTATTATTCTTAACTAATAGCGTTGTGAATTTCAGTGACTGCTATTTAATAAATAAAAAATATTGCGTGTCTGCCACCCATCTATCCTGTTCCTGTAATCCTAATAATGTAAGTTCACGTTGTGGATTTTCCAAATTATGTTTTGTCTAAATTAATTATTTCACAAATGCTCAACGCTAATAATATTCGTCATTTGCATTGGTACAAAGAACACAGAAAGTCAATGTTTTCTCTTTGCTCCTCCGTAAGAGAAACAAAATCAATAGACCTTTGTATTATAGATTATAGTGAAAGTTAGATACAACAATTTTGCACGTTCTAAGGTACCTACTGCCCACTGCCTATTTGGAATGGAGACTTCTCAAATCCTTACCTGGTTGAATCAAAAATCAAATCTTTCACTCAAACTATTCGCCGGCGAACTGGCAATAGATGTTAGGTTGGGCAAGGGAAGTAGAGAAGACAAATTTTAAGCACAAAGTGAATAGTGAGTCTACGTATTAGAATATTTGGACAGTGGAGACGATAATCGGGAGACGGATTTGCAAACGCGCATTTTGTGAGCGTGTGCATTCTCACCTGTTGTACCGAATCCTGAAATTATATTATAATTTCTCAGTGGGGAGCAAAATGGAAATCGTGCATATGTTACCAACTATTTGATAGATAAAATATTTAACAGCAACGTAAACAGTCGTGTTTTATATTATGGATATTTTAATACCTATGTATCCATATACAGGGTGTCCGGAAATGATGAGCAAAAAATTCAGGGGATAAATGCTACCTCTTTCTATAACATTTTTCCAAAACTGATTATTAATGGAGTTACAGCTCTTGCAGCACGACGTTTGTATCGGGAAGGATTTCCTAATAGAAACCTACTCCAATAGCAAATGTTCAGTACTATTCATCGAAGACTGGGAGAATTTGAATTGACAACCGAAAAACCGAATACTAGAATAGCAGAGGCAGAAGCTCGTATTTTGGATTCGATAGAGAATAATCCCAATGTAAGTATAAGAAAAATTGCTATTCAGGGGGGCATTCCAAAGAGCTCTGTACATGAAACAATACGCAAACAAAACCTTCATCCGTACCACTACCAAAAAGTGCAAGCCTTATCTGCCGTAGATCCTGCCGCTCGTGTGAATTTCTGCATTACAATTAGAATATTTCATAATGGTGACCAAAATTTTGTTCGGAATATCCTTTTCATAGACGAAGCTGGATTTAGCCATGATCGCTTAATAATCTCCACAATGAGCATTTTTGGTCTGATGAGAATCCTAATTTATCAATAGAGCCTGGTTATCAAAATAAGTTTTCCGTCAACATGGGGGCCGATATTGTAGGGGACTACTTAATTGGGCCACATTTCTTTCCTCAAAGAGTCAATGGTGAAGTTTACTTGGATTTTTTAAGAAACCACTTACCTATTCTATTGGAAGATGTACCACTCGCATTAAAAAATGCAATGTGGCTGCTTCAAGATGGCGCGCCACCGCATTTTAGTATAGCGACCAGAGAATTGCTAAATGAAACTTTTCCTTAAAGATAGATAGGACGCGGTGGTTTTGTACAGTGGGCCAAGGGCGTATCCATGGGGTAATTACCCCCCCCCCCTAAGAAGCTTACTGAAATGAAATACATTGCCTTATAATTTTCCATGTAATAAAACAGGGGTGAAGTATTTGTAATTTGAATTATTTGTTAATCGCATGCAAACAATATTAAATTGTGTAATAAATAATATCTCTATAAGTAATAGTTTTTACTAATGTGGCTTTCAAGGTTAAGTTCTGTAATTTTGCTCGATGTTGCTGCATATGTGAATGCTGAAAATACCTCTAATCTAGAAAAATGCAATATTTTTAAATATGCTTTCGTCCCCGGCGAAAACTTTCTCTATCCCTATTCTGTTCATAAAAAAGCCTTGTTCTTCTACATACACATAGGCATATTAAGTTAGACATTTCAAATATTATTGATATGCAAATAAAAAGAATAGAAAAATTAATTTAATTTCTATTATCTTTCACTTCTGCAATGCATATATTTTTAATTTATATTTTATTATTGATATTGGATATTAACTTCATTTATTTAACAAAAGTTTTTATTTATGTTTATTTCTTTAGTCTGTTGATGCTATAAGACTTTACTCCCTCCAAGATAAAATCATAGATACGCCCATGACTTAAACCCAATCGATTTCTTCTTTTGACGTTTGTATACAGGACACCTGTGAATAGCGTCGATGAACTGAGAGAAAGAATTGTTGCTAATTGTGAGGTAATTAAGCAATAAGAAGGAATATTCCATAGAGTTTGTCGGAATTTTTTAAAAATAATTAATTTATGCATTTAAGAAGAAGGACGACACTTTGAACCTTTAATTTGAATGTTTAATTTGTATTGTTCTAGTAACTTATTTTATTTTAACCTTATGATTTTATTAGTAAACCATCCTTTATTTGTTGAGGACGTTATTTTTTTATTATTTATCATTAACCACCATCCGCGTAACAACAAATTTTCACAAAAATCACTATCTGTCAAAACTAATTCTCCACAAACTTGTTTCCAAGGCAACTAAGCGCTTGTTTCCAAAGCATGCTATGTTTATTGTAGAAAATAAATTAAAATGATTTCGTATACTCATGACATGCAAGCAATGTTATTTTAGCGTTTTTCTCGAAAACGGTTATCGAAGCGATTAAAGTATACCTTTTTTATGTCAAAAGGTTAGGAGAACAAAAATATTCAGTCAAAAGTCGCATAAAGTGTAGCACAAAAAAGTTGGAACCATTCAAACCAAAAAAGGCTCGTATGTGGCACCCTCTACAAAATGCGAAAAAACAGTGGGCAAATTTAAAATCCTCATCCCGAAAAACCCCCATATACGAAATCTTGTCAAAATAATATGAGTGTGGCAAAATGTATTGAAAAAAACTGCAAATAAAATTTAACTTTAACACCCTGTAACTCCGTTAATAATCAGTTGTGGCAAAAATGTTATAGAAAGAGGTAGCATTTATTTTCGGTCTAGAATTATCCCCTGATTTTTTGCTTATCATTTCCGGACACCCTGTATAATACCTACATGGAAATATCTCTAAGAAATGGCAAAGATGTAAAATCTCAGGGAGGTCACATATCGGAATATATTATTAAACTGTGTATTTAACCATAAAATAAAATAAAAGAGATTAATTTACGATATTTTTTAAATTTAATTGATTAGGAACTTTTTATACCTATTTTGTAAGTTCTTTTCCTCTATTCGACCGTTTAAGAATTGCGCCATCTATTGTTCCTACGTAATACTTAGTTCAATTTCCGAAAGAAACCTATAATAATTATTTACATAGTTCATTTAAAAAAACTATAAATACAAATGACTTTTAAAATAATTTTTTCATTGTGTTTGGGACATTGAAAGATTTGGGCAGTGTTGCCAGCTTAGGGAAATTTTCGCCAGAGATAGCGAATTTATGAATTAATTACTAATATTCGAATTCTTATTTGAGTGTTCACATTAAGCGCTTAATATTTATTTTATGTTATTACGTCTTTTTCATCTTAATATTTTATAAAAAATATATATATAGGGTGGAATTCATAGATCACACTTAAGGTTAAGTGTGCACTTAGCTTTAGAATATACGAGATAAAAATGCAGGATGACAACTTACTAATAGTTTCGTACCACACTTTAATAAGTTTCCATTAAGTTGTGAGATTAAGATATGAAACAAAATATTAAAGAACATCTTATTTAAGTATATCTTAAATGGAAAGGTGAAGTGCTGACTATGAATTCCGCTCTAGTGGAGTTACATCCAATCCAGTGGATTTCAGGAAACTATATTTAAGAGTTGGCAACATTGAATTCGAATTGTGATTCGAGAAAATGTCAAATGCCTAAAATTTGCTTGTAATCGTCAACTAAAATAAGTTTGGATCAGTTGTATTGTTAATTTTCTTTTGTGTACAGCCAAATTAAATATTTCAACATGCCCGACCATTTAGGAGATGATATGAGAAAAATTAAAGACAGCAATAAAGAAGAACCAGAAAAAGAAATAAAATGTGAGTACCTACAGAAAGTAGTGACTTAAAAACCAAACAAATTAGTCGATAAGTTCTCATAAAATTTTTTATATTAAATTTCAGCGCTGGATGAAGGTGATATAGCACTTTTGAAGACATACGTAAGTAGCTTTATAGAAAAATTAACCATTTCCTTATTTGAGGTTATGTTTTGCAGGGACAAGGGCAATATACGAAAAGCATAAAGACATGTGACGATGATATACAAACTATAATAAAAAGAGTTAATGAACTTACTGGTATCAAGGAATCTGATACCGGATTGGCACCACCTGCTTTGTGGGATTTGGCAGCCGACAAGCAAACGTTACAAAATGAGCAACCGCTACAAGTTGCACGTTGTACAAAGATTATCAATGCCGACACCGATGATCCGAAGTACATTATCAATGTCAAACAATTTGCCAAATTTGTTGTAGATTTGGCCGACTCTGTAGCTCCCACCGATATAGAAGAGGGTATGAGAGTTGGGTAAGTGAACGAGGGGTTAGTTTATAATTCAAAAACTTTAATTTGTATTTTTAGTGTTGACCGTAACAAATACCAAATTCACATTCCCCTTCCTCCAAAAATTGATCCCACAGTAACTATGATGCAAGTCGAAGAAAAACCAGACGTTACTTATAGCGATGTAGGTGGTTGTAAAGAACAAATTGAGAAGTTGAGGGAAGTTGTGGAGACTCCTTTGTTGCATGTATGTTACCAACCTATATTGGTGTTATTAATGAACTTAAATACTTATCTTACTATTTTAGCCTGAGAAATTCGTCAAACTCGGTATTGAACCCCCAAAGGGAGTGCTTCTTTTTGGTCCTCCCGGTACTGGAAAAACCCTGTGTGCGAGGGCTGTAGCGAATCGTACTGATGCCTGTTTCATAAGAGTTATTGGTTCGGAACTGGTACAGAAATATGTAGGTGAGGGAGCTCGTATGGTAAGAGAACTCTTCGAAATGGCTAGATCTAAGAAGGCCTGTTTAATATTTTTCGATGAAATTGATGCTATTGGTGGGGCTAGGTTTGATGACGGCGCTGGAGGGGATAATGAGGTAAGAAAAATTGAAAATTGTAACTAATCACTTAACTTGGATAACACATTGTAATGTATAAATGTTGTTTTTCAAATATTTCAGGAAGTTTAAATTTGACAGGTATCTTGACAGGTTTAGTTGATAAGTATATAACAATAGTCAATAGTCAACTTAAAACTTGGAGCTTATTTTTTTTGTAAAATTTTATAATAGAGCTAAAATTACTATTTCGCTCAGCATAACGTTTTTAAGTTATAAATTTATTTCTTGATTTAGTTAAAATTATTTGAGTTCCAGTTAGAATTACATAAGATTCAATTATAATCCATTTAATATAACTTTTAAATTAAACATTTTAATAATGAAAAGTAAAAAGTAAATAGCTTATTAGTTGATATTTGGTGGAATATTTCATTTCAATCAGGAAAATTTTCTGTAAACTTTTTTTGGAAAATTAAAATGTTTCTACATTTAAAGAATTTTTCTCAAAGGCTTTAACATTTCTTCCCGGAAAGTTTCTAAAAAAAAGAATTTTTGAAATTTGAAGTGTTTTGGTACATATTTTATAAACAGTAAATATACAGGGTGTCCGGAATATGACTGCGTTTGTTTTTCTGTATGATAAATTATACCAAATAAAACATATTTTACTTAACAATTTTTATTTTCACGGATTTTTAACAAAATTATGACATCAAACAGGTCTTGAACAATATGTGACAAGTTCTCTCATACACCATTCCAGGATTATCAGTTGTTTGTACATAATAATTACATAGTTCATACATTATGAATAGTTCATAATAACTTATATTACCATATAATCATCTCATAATCAGATAGTTTTTGTCCAGATTTCTTCCAGAATTGTTCAATTTTTGTTTATGTTTATGTAAATAAAACTAATATTATTTATTGCTTTACTTGATAAACACGAAATAAACAATAAAATTAATACATAAATTTCTGAAGATGTGACAACTCTGTTTAGAGGTCATTCAACTTTTCATAATTTTTATATGGACTATACCTATTGTTCATATTACAACATACAAATATAAAGTGTGTTCATTCCACTTTGAGCAGTACCATCCTCATAATTAGAACACATGGCTTGATTTTCATCAAGTGCTTCATGCTGAGAAAACATACGGATATGGTGTTGCTTAAAATAACACACCGTATCTATCTTTTATTCTAGGTCCAACGAACCATGTTAGAACTTATCAATCAACTTGATGGTTTTGATCCCCGAGGAAACATCAAAGTTCTGATGGCTACCAACCGTCCAGACACACTAGACCCTGCTCTGATGAGACCTGGCCGTCTCGATCGTAAAGTAGAATTCGGCCTTCCCGATTTGGAAGGACGTACTCATATATTTAAAATTCACGCTCGTTCAATGTCTGTTGAAAGAGACATCCGATTTGAATTACTCGCCAGATTGTGTCCTAACTCGACAGGAGCCGAAATTCGAAGTGTCTGTACTGAAGCTGGGATGTTTGCAATCAGAGCTAGAAGGAAAGTTGCTACAGAGAAAGATTTCTTAGAAGCTGTTAATAAGGTTATAAAATCGTATGCTAAGTTCTCGGCCACTCCCAGATATATGACTTACAATTAAGATGTGTCTTGTTAGTTCTTTTTTTTTATTTTTGAGAAATAAGTGCTAGTTTTATTTTTAATTTAATTAATAAACAATGCTAATTCCATAATGTATTTTTTATTTGTTTCAATTATTTCCAGTGTTAATATCATACCTCTTCTTTTTTTCTAGTAATCACTTATTTTTAGATTAGTAAAACAAAATTATTGAAAGAAGTTACAACTCAAGACTTGTTAACTTTTTTATTATTATTAGCTCCTGTAAGTAGTTGCTTTAAAGATATTGGGCTAATGCAATATTCTAAGTGTTTTTGAGATTGTCAGTCACCAGTTCAAATTTATCAGTTGTCAACCAAGAATGAAGATAATTCTATGACTGTTCATGGTCTACTGAGGATAGGTAGAGAATCAAAAAATTAAATAGAACGTAGTAGGTCTTGTTTTATCAGAAAATGTCGATAAGAAAACATGTTCAAGATTACAAAGATTCTAGAATAAATAAGTATTGATTTTTAGTAGTTATGATAACCATAAATGAGTGGTTAAATTAAAAATAGCTATCAAGTATTTAAACAGACAGTTTTTTTGCACCATTTTACTAATTCGTTGACCGAAACCTCAACATTTGTAGTTGTAGATAATTTTGTTCCATGTTAATGTATTTTTCCTATTTTCGTTCTTAAATTTGGGCAAATGTTGAAGTACTTTAAAATTTTCACTTTATTTGTATTTGCAGCAAAAATTCCTTGATTTATTTTATTTCATTTAAAAATAAATATACAGGGTGTTTCTTAATCCTTTTGACAAAATGAAGGATGTGAATCTTCACCTAATTTTAAGACAACATTGTAATATAAAAATATATCGAATGTTACTTCGTTTTCGAAATACAGGGTGTTAAGAAAACTTTTTTTTTTGTATTTTTTTTCTTTTTTATGAAGAAGGCAAATGTAGTTTACATGGAAATGTGTAGCAAATATCTGTTGCTAACCACTTTCATACACATGTTGCCACACCGCCACTAAATATAAATAAAACTAACAGTTTACAACTTATACACTTGCATTTGATTTGATCATTAAGTACCTATGTTTTTATTATACTTTAATCAAATTTAATAATAAAAAAACTATTAGTGTGTATTGGATGCAGAATTCTTGTATTACCTACTACCTATCAACAGTTTTTGGGATTGTTATGCTAGGACCTAGGTAAATGGTTACTACCACTAACAGAATTAATGTGCACATTATTCGCCGCTACAGCGAGGAAACTGAATCGCCGTACATTTGGCATTATCTACAGTAAAGAAATTTGCATGGATATCCACACTAAGTGTTAGTTTTCTTATCATGGCACTACAAAAGATGCAAAAAGCAACTGCTTTCTCTACAAGATGAGGAAAATTTATATAGTTTCGCCGCCGCAATGGATAAATTGAATTGATTTGGAAGCTCCTGTTTCCGCGCTGCAGTAATTTTCCCCCTATTTCTTCAGATTGTATCTATACATTTAATTCTTTTGTGTATGCATATCGCATGTTTACAAAAGGTATTGGAAAATATTTAAAAAACGCACAATATATTGTTACGCCTCTTTTATCTTTCTCTTTTTTAAGAATAAAATACCTACCTATTATTAAAACTAAGAAGAAAAATATTTTACAGATTACCCCTCTAATTCATATATTTATTTTTTTTCCTAAAAGTAATATTATCGTTCTTGGTCTATGGGTTTCATTGACTTCGTGTACTTTCAGGATGGCAACATGACTCATGAAAATATTCTAAATATATGGGAATTTTACAATAGTGTCAGTCAGGTAAATTGGACTGGGTTAATGGATAAATACAACACTGGTTTTTTATATTTATTATACAGGCTGTCTCACATAAGAGGGCCACTCCTATGTATCTCGCTTAATATGTGAGACACGTCAAAAATCTTTAAATATTTTTTGAGTAATAACAAAAAAACCTGTGAAGTAACCAAACTTTAAGACTGTCTAACTTTTTTATTTTAAGAGATAGAGAAAACTTATTGGTAATAAATTGTAAAATTGATACCTTTCATCTGATGTAAACAGACTTTTGAAATATCGTATGTGGTTCGCTGCGCCCTCTAGGCGAACAAAAAAAAATTCTATCGAAGCAGGCTATGGCCACAAAAAATTGCCTGTTTTTTCGTCTTTCATACAATATACTACATGTCGCTCGTATCTTCTGTATTTATTAAAGTTTTTTCAACTTTAGTATAAAAAATGTATCTAAATATTTTCGTGTTGCTCAAGATAATGTAAAAACTGTTGTAAAGATGCCAACTGCAAAAAATTTATAAACAGAATGTACTTGCAAAATACAGATTTTCTTATAATATTATTATTTTCTTGGTTTCCACATTAGAAGCAATTGGGTCTTTAAAATTGTTATAACACAGATAGTGTAGCTTACGCTAAGTGTTGCAAGCAATGAAAACAAATGTTTTTACCCCAGTAATGTCATCATTATACAATTTGATTATTCTTGTGATAGGTTATGCAGATGGTGCTTGAAAATTCTTACAGGTAATTGTTATTTAAAAAAATATTTAATTTTGAATAACAATGGGATTTTCAAATATTTAAAAGTATAATATGTTTGTGTTGTACTGTCTGACGCATCAGAAACTGAGGTGGTCAATTTGAGCACTTCATTCATTATTACATGTAGATTGTATTAATTGTAGGTACTAGTGTTGAGTGAATAAGTCTACTTATTCACTCAACGGTACTAGTATATTGATGTTATTAATATTTTCGGATTTTCTAGTTTTAAGCTTACCTTTTCAACTCAAACGTAAAATTGCTATGGAGAATTTCAATTAATGTGTAATCCTCTTCCTCAAGTTATAACACATTCAAAATGATAGTTTTTACTTACTTTAACAATTTTCAAACAAACGGTTATGTAAAAATTATGACTATCGACTATAAATACTATAACAAGAACAAACAGTTTATCAAATGGTGATTACTGAGGCAATACATTTATTTTCATAGCTTGCAACATTTAGCATAAGCTACATTGTCTGTGTTAGAATAATTTTAAAGACCCAATTGCTTCTAATATGGAAATCAATAAAATAATAATTTTATAAGAAAATCTGTGTTGCATAAAAAAGTACATTCTATTTATTTTTTTTTTGCAGTTGGCGTCTATAAAACAGGTTCTACATTATCTTGAGCAATACGAAAATATTATTATATAAAAGCCTTAAAGTTTGGGTACTTTACAGGTTTTTTTGTTATTACTCATATAGTTGGCCATGGATCTCAAATTTGTTTTTGCGAGCATAAAGGCCTCCAAAAATGCAACAAAAAATATTTAAAGACTTTTGACGTGTCTCGCATATTAATCGAGATACATGGAAGTAGCTCTCTTATGTGAGACAGCCTGTATATAAAATAAGGCATTACAATTATTGCAAATAAATAAGTTTCGGTTATGCTCTCTTTGTTTTAGTATTCTGTTTTTCTTTGATATCCAATTATCGATTGGTTTAATAAGTTTAATAAACTGTATTTTGTGAATTTTTATATCCTTGCGCAGGGATCATGCTAATTTCCTGTTCTTTTTTTGTATACTACTTATTTCTTTGAATTTCAATTAATTATTGCGTTAGCAAATTGTATTTTGTATCTTTTTTTTTTGTTTCCTATATTTTTACTTTCCAGTCCAATTGAAGATTGCCCTCATTTGAATGTTTGTCTAGTTATACATATTGCCAACTTAACATTATTGTTTTCCCTATAATAATTTACCAACTGGTATGTATCTATCATGTTCATTAATCTTTATTTTTTAATACTACGTGCATATTTACTATCTTATAGTTATTTTTTTTTTTAAATTAATCTCCTCTAGGAGACCCTTACTTAAGTATATTAAACTTATTGTTAGGTAGGACCGTCGATTTCAACCCCGTATCCTATTTAAAAATGCTTGGTATTAAATCAAACTGGACAATAAAAAATATTAGATATATTATATAGGCATAGAATTTATATAGTATATAGTATTTATATATAGTATCTAATTGTTTCCGTTAGATAGAAAATTATACTTAGGTACCATAAATCACGTGTTTGGCGTATCTTTTAATATTCATAAACCTATTATAGGTTAAATGTTAATAATAATAAAGTAGTTTTTTATTTACATTTCCATATGTTTTACACTTTTGTCATTGTGTAATTAAATCTGTGTTCTAAAATAAAATTTAAAATAACATACGTTCGAGGTCGCCCTTATATTATATATATATGTACTATGAACTATGTACAACCTATATAGGTAAGTACAAATACAAACAGCATAACCTCTTTTTATTTTTTTTGCATAAAAATATTGATTGTGTGTTGAAATTTTGTTAGGTAGTTATTAACATTAGCGGTAATCTCTCCAATCTTACTTAAAAAATTCCTACCCCCTTATTTTCTAGGGTTTTAAACACACATCTAAAATTAGTTTTGTGCGGTCAAGTCTAGTTTTCGAAAAAAAATGTTTTCAAAATTGTAATATGTATACATATTACATTAGGTTGAAGTTGCAATATAACCTTCTAGCTTCAGTTCATGACGTCACACTGTTGTCTAAACATAGAGGTTACAATTTTGATTTTTTTTTTTTTAGAAAACGAGTCGATTGCACAATTTTACGTTCGTGTTCAGCACCCTTGAAAATAGGGGGGGTACGAATTTTTTAATTAAAATTGGAGAGGTTTCCGCTAATGTAAATAGGTAATTACTTTTTGTTTTATCGTTAATTTTATGTGCTAATAGTCAACGATATGATGATATCTACCGGTTCTTAACCAAAAATAAATGTTTACTTGACACTTGACAATATTGCTCCTTTCAAATGCTTGTTCTTGGATAGGTTGAAATTGAAAGAATGTGAATTTTTGAATTGAATACTGAATGATAGTCGTAATTTAATTACTCGTCGCAATCACAGTTTGTTGTTGTGTGTTGTTGTCACTGTTATCGTCTTAAAATCAGGGACTCGAACCGGAACCGTTATGGTCCGAAACGGAACTGTTTTTTTTCTGAACCGAAACAGAAATGGAACCTTTACGTCAGTGTATTATGAGTTCTGAACGGGAACGGATTAAAAAATTGTTTTTTTTCCAGTAAATAAAAATAATCTGTAATCTATAATTTAAACATACAAAAAATTACTCCAATTTCAAAGTGAGTAAAATAAAATTTAAAAGCTTGTCCTCATGGACGCGAAATTCGCGAAAATTTTGGCGAATTTCGCATATTTTGATTTAAATTATTAATGGCGAGAAAGTGTCAACTTTTTGCGAATTTTGCATAACAGGAATATTATCGTTATTTTCATCATTATTGGGTTAGTAAGTTTAACTTGAGCTTCTGACAATCTACCATGACAGTTTCATGTTGATAGAAAAGTTGACAAAATTGTTGACAAATTTTCTCAAAAGTCTCAACTTTTAAACAATTTTGTCCCACATAATGATGAAAATAGCAACGATTAAATTATTCCTGTTTTGCGAAAAGTTGAGTCTTTCCCGCCATTAATAATTTAAATCAAAATCTGCTAAATTCGCCAGAATTTTCGCGAATTTCGCGTTCTTGGGACAAGGAAGGAATGTACTCTGCTACTACTACTGTCTTATATTTGTATATCTCGTATATTTTGTGAATTTAACCCACTGAACTGATCTACACCACGTTACACATAAATCTAATCTAACCCTATAGGATTGTCCTCATGGACGCAGAAATTGCCGAGAATTTCTCAGATTTTGATTTAAATTATTAATGACGGGCAAGTGTCAACTTTTCGTGAATTTCGCAAAACAAATATTATCGCTATTTTGGTCATTATGTGGTATTAATAAGTTTTACCTGAGCTTCTGACAATCTACCATGACAGTTTTATGATGAAAATTATAGAATATATTACAGCTGGCAAAAATCGCTAAAAGTTGAGACTTTTCCCACCATTAAATTATTAGCGCGAATTGTTGCAAATTTCGCGTTCATGGAGACAAGGCTTTATTTATCCACAGTCAGTGCCGGTTTTAGCAAAAACGTTTTTTGCAATTTTCTTTTTTATCGATATATTTATTATTATTATTATTATTTTTAATTTTCATCCAGTTTTAACGCCTGCGTGGGGTTGACGAATGAAATTAGTATGTGGAATCGCTTATTCTTCGTACTTCCAAAGTTCTCTATGAAAATCATTACAGTTCAAATATTTAAGTTGAGTTTTTAATATTCATCCCCTTTTCACTACCTGTGACGGACTGACAAACGAAATTAGTATATGGAATCGCTTAATCTTCTTATTTCCAACGTTCTCTATGAGAAAAAATCATTACAGTTTAATTTTGTTCATTTTCATCCCCTCTTCCACTTTTGACGGGCTGACAAATGAAACGAAAATTCTTGTTTCCAACAACTTATAAACAACAACTTAAAAAATAATTAGCGATTAAAACATTATTTCTTTAACTTTGATATTTCTCTGTCTCTGGTCTAAATTTGTATCTATTTTACCCCCTATCCGATAGTCCCTAGTTCTTAATTAGTGAGTAATACTCTGTAGTGATTTTTAGGCTTTCACAGCCGGTACTACTGTTATTTGATATACGGGGTGTATCAAAAAAGCAGGTCATATCATTAACTGCGAATTTTTGGTGGTAAAAATATGACGATTTGATCTTACCCTACTTACCTATATACAAAAATGCCTCCCTTAAAAGGTGCAGGGTGTTAAAATTGAACTTTTAAAATTGTTTTTCGCTATAACTTTTTCAGTATTTGACGTATCTCTTTGAAATTTTGTAGAGATAGTTTTTGTTATTAACCAAATCCTTAAAGGTATTATTGTAAATGATATCTAAAAAACAAACGTAACTGGGAGGACAGGGTTATATTTTTTTTTGACGTACTCCTATGGATGTTTTTTTAAAATTCTATAAGGTAAAATTATATTTAAAATATTTTATTACTCTTGATGTATATTTTTTTATAAATTTGTTAATTTCAAATTACAAAGGAACAGTTTGTAATGTTCTAACAACCTTATTCATGAAAGTCGACTAAAACCATAAAAAACGCGAGTCTGGTAATATTGCAGTAACTTAGCTTTTATGGGTTAGTTGCCCTAACGGGATAGCTTCACTCTAATGGGAGGGAAATGAAAATTAGCTGTTATTGGTTAACTTATTATTTTTCGTAATCGGATAAACCTGAATCAGTTAACCTCTCTCTAATAACCGGTTATTTAAATAATCGGTTATTTAATTTTTATTGGCAGCAATTGTTGCAAACATGTTTTGTTAGTACTCAATAATAAATAACA
Source organism: Monochamus alternatus (assembly GCA_037114965.1). Taxonomy (NCBI): domain Eukaryota; kingdom Metazoa; phylum Arthropoda; class Insecta; order Coleoptera; family Cerambycidae; genus Monochamus; species Monochamus alternatus. The sequence goes on from CM073433.1 coordinate 36,831,611, forward strand.
ATATAAAAATAAAAATATATAAATGCACCTAAAGTCCTATATCTGTATATTTCTTTAATATAAAATTATGTAGTCATGTATCTGGTTATGTATTTTTGAAAATTTTAATATTTCGTCAAATGCATAGTTTTTCATATTGAAGAGAAATAAAACATTAATTTTACAGATAAAATTTATTATTAGATTAGCACAGTATGTTTCTATGGAGCAATTCGACTTACTCTGCATTTAGTCTAGAGTAGAGTTCACTGCACAGAACAGAAGAAACGCTGAGCGGTGCAGCTCATTATAAAATAACCGGCACGCGGTTATTGATTTAAACAATCGGTTATAAGGTTAAACCGAACCAATAAAATTACCGGTTATTAACCGGTTAACCGGCACACAATAATCGGTTATTCATTTAACCGGTTATTTTTGCTCATCCCTATACGTTAGTAAACAATAACACGGAAAGTTTGTCGTATCCAATGTAAAGAACAGACGTCGCAAATAACAAATAAAAAATAAGAGATTGGCAACATCTCGTAAAAACAAAAATAGGTTGGCAATACCGACAATGTCATGGGCGTGAGAAACAGCGATCGAAGCGTACTGAAACTGCGTAGAACCATTGCGCCAATTAAGAGGGAACCAACACCAAAACCCATGCAAGAACAGGGAGCAGGTAGTGAAATTTGAAATTACTGATCAAATTCTTTTCCTTCCAACGCCCGCCGGGTGTAGACATGTGTCTTCGCGTAGTCAGAAGTATAATTGTGTGTAATTGAATTTCAATTATTACATTTTATTTTGTCAAAGTTACACGTTAACAATGGTGGGATTAAGCCGACTAAGAAAAATAACAGCCAACAAATTCTACAGAGGCAGTGGTTACAACCAGTCCGTCCACAGGCGCTACCGAACATCCAGCTCCCCAGGGGACAGAAATATCCCTTGTACGGGCGACTAAGAAGCCAAAAACCACTACGTCGGTGACTCGGAACGAAGCGGCGGTAGCGCCTGAAGGAAATGGCAGCCAGAGAAGCAGTCGCTTCCGTATTTACACCATGATGCCGCCGATGCGTCTCCCATAAGCAGCAATCATACCTAGGACCAGAACGAAAACCACCAAGTCCAAGTGCAAGACGAGGATGGCATGCTCCAAGATGGCGGAGCCCACGCCGGCGAAAGCAGTCGACGGCGCCGAATCGGGAAAGTCTACGTACGTACCAGCCGAACCGAGACATGAACAAGCAGGTGATCTCAACCACGCCACGCAGGCGTCGCATCGAGGACGAAAGCCGCGCAAATCTTTTCGTAGGGGCCCCACCGCGAGTTGTCCGATCTAGTAGTTCAGTAATCTGTGGTACGATCAAATCAAGGAGTGGAAGAGGAGCAGCAGCGGAAGATTAACAATGGTCAGTCGCGAAATCGTCATGATCGTTCACGAAGTGGAAATCTACCGTCAAAGAATTCGCGAGGAAATGGTAACGAAGCAAGCGAACGGCTGTTGGCGCAATAACGTATAATAACGGACATTCTTAATGAGTAACCGGTTGCGAAAACGGAGACACTAGGGATGGGATTCCCATCATGGGAATAACGGTAGCCGGTGAATCGCGCTACTTCGGCGATCGCTTCTGTAAAGTACGGTGATTGGGAACATTGCTATTATAAAGCGGAGGCCAACCGACTCGATTTGTAGGTGATAGGTGTAATTGTAGAGACTTTCTTTTTGTAATTTTAATTATCCAATAAAATACATTTTTAAATTGCAGCACAAAAATCGTTTATTGTTTTTCTTTGCGCCTAACTAGCAAAATGGAACTTTAAAAGAAGCGGATTATTTTATAATTATCGAATAACGTTGCTTAATGAACAATTTGATTTTATAGAGCAAATAATTGTGATAATTTTGTTCCTGAAGAAAGTAATTGTGTAAAATTGTTTTTACAGTGTTTTATAAAACAAATATGTTTCAGTTCTTTAAAATTCTTAAAAAAGTATTATAATGCGTTATACAACATTTAAAGAAATAGATATAAGGATTCTAAATATATTGTGTAAGAGTTATATACTTGGACAAATTACTTTTAATTATAACCTTATAAAATAGTTGTATTAACATTAAAATTATTTTTTAGCTTCGAAATGCGCTTATTTATAAAAAGGTTTTATAGTTGTGTTTAATCTATAAAAATTGTGGCTTGAGAAAACAAAACTATTGTATATTCCGCATACAAAAATTCTAAACTTAATCTTAATTTTAGTGTAATGTGATGGAATAAAATCTTTTTATTATCGCCATTATGCATAGTTGAAAGTCTAAAAAACAACACTAACAAGATCATTAAATATATTTATACAATGATAATATAAATTAAAGAAAGCACTTTTAATATTTTTTAGATTTATTTTTTATAATTTTGAACTCTAAACTAAAGCGCATAATTTTTTTGTCCCAAAGATATCTATAGTTTATCAATAAAATTTGCGGCGCAATAAAATTGAAACACGAGATTGTTGAAACGATAATATTGTTAAGTATTTAATAATTATGAATCTGCATTTTAAAGTGATTTGTTTTTAATATTTTTCATTAATAATATAATGTTTCTTTAAATAATACGAAAATACAGATTACAATACGTTTTTATAGTTGCTGTATAAAGTTTAATTTTAAAAGTGTTGAATACATTTTTTATGCTACATTACCAAAGTGTTTTATAAATCCGTTTTGAAGCTCCTATAAAATTTATTTTATAGCAATTTATACAATCTTTATAAAATTTATTTTGCTAGATGGGCGGTTAGTTATGAAAATAACTAGGACACATCAATAATGACAAATCACTTTATCAAGAAGCAATCAATAATCTTGCAGTAATTTGATTCCTGACTCTCTCTTTGCCCATGCACAATTATGCGGATATATTATACCTTTTTGCTACGTGTTATTATGCTCAAAAATCACATTTATCTCGAAAATGAAATACTTTACGAAAATATATCAAGAGTAATAAAACATGCTAAATAAAATTTTACATTATGATATTGTAAAAACTCTTCAATAGACGTACGTCAGAAAAAAGTAAGAGGATAAAGTAACCCCCTCAGTTTTTACGTTTGCTTTTCAGAAATTATTCAACTTTAACACCCTGTATTTTTTAAGGGAAGCATTATTTTATATAGGTAAGTAGGGTTAAATAGTTATATTTTGTCGCCAAAAATACACAATTAACGGAATTATCTGCTTTTTTGTTACACCATGTATAGTAATTTTCCGGGTTGTTACGCCGTGACCTCGGTAACTCGTTGCTGCCAGTAACAGAATTAAATTGCACATCTCTAGTTTTAGTTGATATTCTTTGAACTGCTCTTGCCGTTCTTGGGCTAGGCTCTGTGGGGGGGGGGGGTATAGATACAGATCCGCTTCTTTTGTCTTTGACTGTATTCTTTGGTATTGGTATCGGTAGTGATGTTACCACATAATATGCTACTTCAAATAGATACAAAAATAGTAATTTTCACAATGCACGAATGTACAAATTTTGAGCAAGTGCAAATTGAGATGATTTAAACTATTTGACTACAATTACTATTAAAATCATTGACCAATCAACCTATTTATACTTAAAAGTTAATGATTTTTAAACGATTTTCGAAAATAAATTACATATAACAAGAAGGATAATTATTTAAATCATATATACTCCCCATTCCATAAAAATAACAGACAGAGTAGATTTGGTTAGGTAATAAATACTGTTCAATATTATGTCTATATCATATTTGGCAGAAAATGTAAGTAAGCAGCCAATGCAATTTTATGAATAATAAATTATAGTTTAAAAAAACTAAAAAAACACGCTTTAATAGTAAACCGAACTAAAAAGTAGAAAATAATTTTGAAGTATCAAGAGTTTCTTATAGCAATAGAAAATTCCGACAATCAATTACGACTAATTAATTGGGAATAAGATTAAATTAGAAATTAAACTATTAATAAAATAATTCAATTATAGTAAAAAAAAGCGTGGGGTGCAATTTACTATATTTTCATGACTTTATTTTTATAAATAGCTGTACTACTGAAATAATGGTAACATTTAATATCAAGCACCCCACGCTTTTTTTTACTATAATTGAATTATTTTATTAATAGTTTAATTTCTAATTTAATCTTATTCCCAATTAATTAGTCGTAATTGATTGTCGGAATTTTCTATTGCTATAAGAAACTCTTGATACTTCAAAATTATTTTCTACTTTTTAGTTCGGTTTACTATTAAAGCGTGTTTTTTTAGTTTTTTTAAACTATAATTTATTTTCTTAATTTTTAGTCTCAAAACAATAACAAAAGTAATTATAATTAAGAGCCTTAATTTTTAAAATATCTTATATTTGACAATAAATCTAAATTCATTTCATTCATGTTTACGTAACTTTTTCATTTCATATAGTTTTTCTATACATTTTTTTTTCTCCAGTCTCCTCTTTCTTTGTGTTATAGTTTCATTTTTCATTTTTGTTTGTTTCTATAAAATATGCAAATTAAAATTTTTGTCAACGTTCTCGTATCAAAATCTTTTTTTTTTCTTTCTAATTTTACAAAACTTTAGAGATTCAAAACTTTCTTCAAAATTCTTGCCAAAATTTTCAAATCAAAATTTCTTTAAATTTGAAAATTTACGCTCTTCAAAACTTTAAAATTCAATGTCTTTTTCGAAATTTTTTCTAAAATTTTGAATTTTAAAATTTTTCGTTTGAAAATTTTTTCCAAAAATTTTTATTTGAATTTTTTTATAAATTATCAAATTTTTATTTATTTCCAAAATTTGTTAAATTTGATTTTATCATGTAATTCCACAATCCAAAATTATTTACAAAATTTTGTATTTCGAATTTTTTTTTTATTTTTAAATGTAAATTTTTTTTTAAAAATTTGTATTTCAAAACTTTTTTAAACTCCAAAATTTTATATTTAGAATTTTTTTTTAATTTTGAATTCCGTATTTTTTCGAAATTTTTTTAATCAAAATGTTTATTTGAATTTTTTTATAAATTATCAAATTTTTATTTATTTATAAAAATTTTTAATTTAAAATTAAGCGAAAACCGAAAACTAATTCTGTCAGGTCGCCATCTATACGTGAAAAGCAAGAACACGAATCTATTACAGTCCCCTGCCCCTGCCTTGCCTGCTTGGAAACAACACTGATGGATTGTATACACTTAACCTGCAAAGTAATCTAAATAGTTTTTATTCTGATGATCCTAGTCAGGACATTAGAACAAAGTTATTAAATAATTGTATTGTCATCAGTCCTTGACCCCTGTGCAAATTTTCAAGCTGATCAGACTTCTTGAAATTGGTGAAAATTACGCTGAAAGATTCCGTTACATACATACATACATACATACATACAGGTGAAGCTAATATAAGCGTGTTAAAAATATCGAAATGATCAATACGAATATGAACAAAAATTAAAATAAAAATATTGTGCAGCCCTATGAATCAACTTATTAACAACTATGTTGAAATTTTACTTAATTGGTTTCAAGTAGGCATTATTTTCATAAAAAAATGTTTAAAATTAAAGATAGTACCAATGGCGTACAGTCAAATGTTATAAATTATGAATTCAAACAGGATGGGATAACTTTTGCTGCTCTCCCCGAGATAAATAAAATATTAAATTAGAAATTTTTCCAAAAATTAAAAATTTTTGAAAAATATTTTCTATATTACTAGGTGACGCGCTAAACATTGTTTTGCCATATGAATTATTTCTAGTGAATATTTTGGTAGTCGGCTTCGATCTCATCCCTACTCCGTGCTGTTTACTGGGTGAGAAGCACAAACCTAAAAAAAAATATAGACTGTGCCAGTGTCATATTGCCGGCGACCGCTAATTCAAGGTCCAAAATCACTAAAACTTGTTTTTTATGCCAATTTACGTTGGTTGTATTGTAGCGTGAAAATCATTGGTCACATTGATGTCACATTCTTTAATGACATTTAAAATGACAGCAAGTTAGTTAATTTCATATTGCAATGCAGCTATCATATTTGCACAACCGCCCACATAAAGCAAATAAAATATCAATTTTCTGGACCTTCGGTCCCTAGAAAACGCGACACCTGTCATGTGACTTATACCATGAACCGACGCTGTCTATATTTTTTTCTAGGTTTGTGGTGAGAAGTGACACCGGTAGACGCCTGGCGGGGATAACTGATCTAGTGATAACCGATCAATTATCTGCCAGGGTTAAAAATGATTAAATTACTAAAATGACTATTAAAAAATAGGGGTTTGGGATAGAAGGGTGAAAATTAAGGGTTGTATGTATTTTTTAATGCCACATCATAAAAAAATAATAATAAAAAAATTTGTCCAAAAAAATAAAAAAAAAATTGTTTGGGGTGGACCACCGTTATCACTTAGGGTTATGAAAAATAGATTACGACCGATTCTCAGACCTACCGAATATATATATAAAATTTCGTAAAAATCGGTCAAGCCGTTTCCGAGGAGTATGGCGTCTAACACTGTGACACGAGAATTTTATATATTAAAATTGCTCTCCGGGTGTATCTACAAGGACCTAGCAGTGTAATGTATAGTTTTTTACGATAACGATTACGTAATAGAAATAATCTAAATATTTCGTGACATAATTTATCTAATCAAGTATGTAGTATGTTTGTGTAATTACAGGGTGGCCAGATGAAAACGAAACAGAGCCATTTTCAGGAAATGCGTAAAAATTGTAGAAAAACGCTCACACCCGTCGATTTTAAATTAAAGGGGGACATTCTTTGCTGGTGTGTTAGACTCCACCACTTTCACTCCCAAGCAAGGGTAAGCGTCACCCCAAAATATTTAAATGGCATTGGGGGTTGAGTAATATTTATTTTACTCTTACAATTCTATTTACAACAGACTTTAAATTTTATAATTCCGCCCAATACTTAATAAGAATTTTGATTTTAAAATTGAAACTTATGTACAAACAATTAGTAATGGTAAAAATGTCACTCATTTGAGTTAAGTACGCCAATGGTATAAATTTAGTATTTCATGCGTTACGTATTGGTTTTTGGCGATTTGTTATCACTTTCGTAAAAAAACACAATTGTAGAAAACAGAAATTACTACTATATACGCACAACGAACGTAAAATTAGTGGATTCCAAATTTATTTTCTAGTATTATTTGGAAGCGTTGGTTGATAGTGTATTTAATTGTGTTTTTGAAAATGAAATACTATGGAGACTTTATTTCGCTTTACTTTATGAATAATAAATGTGCGAATAGAATAGCTCAGCTATTTAATGAACAACATCAAGATCGACATGCCAGGAGGAAGTATGTTCTAGAGTTATTAAAAAAATTTAAAGAGACACGGAACGTAGCCAATAAAAAACGAGAAATTGAAAAACCTATAGTTAATGAAGCTAGTGAAGTTGCTAGTTGTTGATATGAAAATGTTCGTCAGTATTTGAACCAACGTTTTCCACGGAATTGGATTGGGAAAAGAGGCAGCATTGAGTGGCCTCCACGATCACCGGATTTATCGGCCCTTGTTTTTTTTTTGTGAAGATACCTAAAAAGTAAAATCTATAAAACACAGGCAGCAAGATTTGAGTCAAAGAATCGTCGACGAATGTCGTCGAATCACTCCGGAAATGCTTCAGAATATGCGCGAACGTTTCGAACAAAATCTTTATTCTTATATGGAAGCGGGCGGTCATCAGTTTTAACATTTATCAACATTTTAACAACTAAGTAGTAAGTAAGCAATTTAAATTTTAAAATGTAAATTTTTTTCAAAGTATTGGGCGGAATTATATAATGTAAAGTATGTTGTAATAAGAACTTTTAAAATAAATATTACTCAACCCCCAATGTCATTTAAATATTTTGGGGTGATGCTTACCCTTGCTTGGGGGTAAAAGTGGTGGAATCAAAAATACCAACAAAGAATGTCCCCCCCTTTAATCTAAAATCAACGGGTCTGAGCGTTATTCTACAATCTAGAAGCAGTTCCTGAAAATAGCTCTGTTTCGGTTTCATTTGGCCACCCTGTATATTCTATATTTTGATATGATAATTTATTCAATAGTATCTACTCAGTTTTGAAATGTTTTATAGAATATAAAATTGGAGTTATGTTAAACAGCATACGGTAAGTTAGCAAATTCATTATTGTAATAATTATTCTTACACGTGATGGGCTAATATTATAATACTGATTTTTTTTATAAAAGTATATGTCTACAATTATTCTTATCTTTATCGTTGATTGTATTGTATCGTGTTGAATTTTAATGGGTACAGAAATAAAACGCAAATATATGTATTTATACTGTAATAAGTACTCGTACCTATCTGAAATGAAATACCATTTATCTTAAATATTTCACACCAACGTTTTCTAACCAATTACAAGCTTGTTTTTTATACCATTTGTACCATATTAATTTTAAAAATTTCCGGAAATTTGTATCCTTCTTGAAGTAAGCATGTGATTACACTGTAAATTTTCTGACGTTTATAGATTGACATTCTGTTTGACAAAGCTTGAGATTTTAATTATTTTTTATTCAACAGTAAGTATTTACTATTTATTATATTTTACATGAAATTATTTTCAGTTACAAAGTCTATGTCATGATCCTCCATTTGCACATTCAATTTAGTTTGTTGTGAAATTTTCTTACCGAATATCCCACGAGCTTAAATTAAAAAACTTTTTCCTTGTTCATAAAGATTATATATTATAAAATATTTATCTAAAAATTGAGTAGAAAAAAATTTAGTGTACCTACCTAAATTTATAAGTAGGTAACTTAATTCACATAGCAATATAAGGTATAGAATAGAAAAAAATACGTGAGTGCATACTACGTGAACATATATCGTAGGATTATGATCTACCACTTGACAAATGGGTACACAAATTTTATTTTTTACCCATATTTCAACATTTTGTGTTATCTATCATATTTCATGAAGATTCGGTAGTTAAGGCATCAAGGATGATGTACACCGACCCAAAGCATCATCATGCTATAAAACCACTGTCATTTAATTCGAAATATTTTGACATTAGCAACTGATAAATTTGACTTCTATTTTTTCAGAACAACTTGATTTAAACTGGAGTTTGTTTTGTATTGTGCTGTTTCTTTGCTTATAAAAGTATGTGAAACAAACACTTAACACACACACATTTATCTAAGTGCCTTCGTATTGTTCAGATCAATTTAAAATTTGTCATTGTTTTCAATATAGTCTTCACCAACAGTAATTGATTTCCAACCACCATGGCGTTTAATATTCCTGCTTCAGTGTCGGCTAATAAAGTGACCGAAGAACGGCGAATACCGTGCCTGGCATATTACTTTAAGTTTGGTAATTTAAAATAGTTTGCTATTTTGTACGGAATCTGGACCAATGTATTCTCCCAATCACTTGCATTGAGTATTTGTTATATACAAGAAAAACGTCTATACTCATTATACTGTTGACAAAGAGACGCATATCTTCAGTACATATCCAAATATCTTGGTGGCCTGTTTTCATTCATCAATCATACTAAATATGCGATGTATTTTAGCCTTGAATTCAGTTACTACCGAAATTTTATCTAAAGCCTAAATATCATCTATTATTATGTTACATAACTCTTCTCTACGACAATCTCCACATATGCCAAAAACTAGTGCCAACAAATTAAAAAACATAATGTAGGCACATTTTATTTTACATTTGAAGGTGACAACTTACCTTGATCATTAAAAAAATTCATTAGAGGCATCTCTCAGAAAAGTGTTAACATCTAAGCCCCCTGTATTTGTTGTAGAACTGACATATATTTTAAGCTGATCTGAAAATAAATTAGGAACAAGAGAGTAAATATGTGTTATTTGATCTTATCAATAACTGCTTCGGATATTCCGAGAGTTGTGAATTATATGGAATTGCATTTTGTATAAATCTTTAGGGAGCGCTAATTAATACTACGTTATCAGATTTCGAATAAAAAACCCTCTAATATGAAATCTTGAAAAATTGTTATGAAATTAGAATTCGAATTTAAATTCCGAAAAGGTAAAAGTGATTACTATTTTTATCACATAATTAATTTGTTATGGAAAATATAAATTTTGCAGTGTTTTATCTGTAAATTAACTTAAGTGGTACTAAAAAAATTAAATAAAAAGTTTCCTTCATCTAGCATCGAGTACTTTTAACCGATGCTCGACCACATAAAGATCACGTGATCCACATTTATCCCATTCAGAATTTATGTTAACAAACCAATTAGCGCTTCCTTAAAATCTGTTGTAGTTTTTAGTAGGGAGCTAGTACAAGAAATAACTGGGCAGTTTTGCGGTTATATTGTTATAATGAATTTGTTAGATAAGATAATAGCGTCTATGTCTCTATCTAATTTAGTATCGCCTTGAGAACAGTGGGAAAAGTATCACTCAGCAGCAAGATGAGCCGCCCGAAGGTTTTGATTTCCAATCCTACTGTGCCGCAAATAGCATTCGATCTTCTACAAAACTAGTAAGTAGACATGTGAGTGTTATTTTTAATTTTCATTTGCTGGTAAACCGCATCACATTTCTAATAAAGAATTGAGGAATTATTACCGGTAGTTCTGCTTATTTCCAAATGCATTATTAAATGAAAATTGACAGCTAATAAGTGAATAATAGAAACAATCAATCAGAAACTGTAAATAATTTACTGTTTTAGAACACTCTGTACAGGGTGGTCATTTGAAAATTGCGATACGAAAAAATGTGTAAGAATTAAAGTTGCACAAACTCTTAAATGTTTGTTACAGCCTATATCACAAAAACAATTGAGTATCACATTTCCGATATGTTGACCTTTTGGTTTTTTTATGGAACACCATGTATTTTTGTATATGCCATTGAAATGACCGTTAAATAAGTTTTTTTAGGATTATATTATACATGGCACTTATTTTTTTACGTTTTTCAAAATATTGCGTCACAATTACTAGAAAGGTAGCAAGTCGGCATTCGTCGGCTTGACTTTATTGTCTTGCATTCAGCATTCGGGCCGCGTTGTGCGCAACATGAGCGTTCCGCATGGTGCGTCCCTCGCTGTTGGGATATTTGATTAGTAAATATAAAATAAAATCTATCGAGATTCAACTGAAAACATAGATTCTAGGTATCCACAACATCAATGAAAGTAATACGATACAAAACTGTTTAGTACAAAGATATTCACTTTACATTGATAAAGATAGTAGTCATATTAAACCATCCTTATAAATGTATTTGTTCTGTTTTATTTGGTCTATAGTTATGATATTTAATAAAAGTTTTCATTTTTTCGAAATCCTATTACTAATTAAAAATGCTCAATTTCAAATCCTTCATTTACTATTTCATTACGTATTTGTTGAAAAAAGTTATTTTCTTAAAAAGATAACATGTTTCATGACTATGGTGTTGCATATTAACATTGAATATATATCTTAAAAACTGTGAAAGATAAGTAACATGTATATTGCAATTATCGACCTTTGCTGTTCCTTCACTAAAAACTATGCGTATTATATTATTATTTAAACTATTTAATAAGAACATTGATTGCTTTTTATTTTTGGGGCGTTTTAATATGAGAATATCAAATTTTGGTTTTAGGCAGACTGACATGTTTTATTTGCCTACACCGGCAACCAATATGTTCTTAAAATCAGCAGTATGTACTATATCACTTAATTTTAATATGATATATGGTCAATCTGATATTAACCACAGTGGTATTCATTCATTAAAACCAATTGTATCTAACAACTTTCAATTATTATTTATTTTTTGCATTCTCTATCGTAATTTGTTTTTGCTTTATAATAACCATTCCTTTCTGTTTTTTTGTAATAATTTCTTATTCAAGTACCTATTTTCTTATATGTAACATTTTAAATATGTTGTCACTACCTACTGGTTCTTTATTTTCATTTAGCACACAATTTTGTTATAACTTTTTTGTCCTTTTAGATATATACGTCTTGGCAACATACGAGTACATCAAAATTATTTTTATTGATTTAACATAAAAGCAAATTAAAAATAACTTGAAAGAAAAAAGGTGCATAAAACTAAACCTTATCAACTTTTAACGAATTACTTCAAGTTTTCTTTAAGTACGTATTTTCACTCAAATTGCATCATCTTGTGCAACTTGAAATTTGTAATTTGTCAATTTGTGATGCAAAGATTTTGAAGTTTAGACAAATATTTTAGTTACATCTTGCACCAAACATACGTCCCAATTGTCCAAACATATTTTTAATGTCGGTGGCAGCCTATTAATTTTGATAATTTTAAAATAAATTTTCCTCACGGAAATAATATATTAGTCAGACATTACTAATACGAAATCTTTTTTTTATCTTATACCAAACCTGGAATTCCCACTTCACTTTGCTATTCTAAGAAAAACGACTACATTTAGTTTCAAATATCCTGTATATTGTTTTATGAAATTATATATTATATTTCCTAATGTGTACATGTAGCTATAAAATTTCGTATTGATCTTTTCAGAACTAAAGTTGTCCTTTTCCCATCTTCTTACGATGAAAAGTATTTTTTTATTAAACATAATATGTAAACAAATATATCTCAAATGGGTTGCTTAATGTAATATGTTCATGGCTACACTTAATTAAAAATATTGTAATTATCTTTTTTGTTAATATGTTGCTCACTTGCTTACCAAACAAATTTAATATCAACCTAGAGTATACAGCATAATGAATATGCAAAACTTAGGTTGCCTTCCTTTTTGTTGTCCTTATTACCGTATTGCCAGATATAAACATTGAAATATACAGGGTGTAATAAAAAAGCAGGTCATCCCGTTAACTGTAAATTTTTGACAACGATTTAACCCTACTTACCTATATACAAAAATGCCTACCTTAATACAGGATGTTGAAGTTGAACTTTTAAAATTATTTTTTTCGATGTCCGGAAAGTAATGGGACCCAGCCTAAACATAGCTTCCTGTGATCAAATAGAACCGATTTAGACAAACTTAGCTTAGTCCAAAAGTGCCTCATTTAGAAGTTACAGGGCTTCAAAAAAAAATTGTTTTCTTATGAGCATAATTAAGAAACGAAACGTCCAATCATGTTGAAATTTGGTACAGTTACGTTTTAGATAAGTACAAGCATTGCGAAGGAGTGCTGTATATCGTAGAGGGCGCTCTTGGCAGTTTATTCGTAACTCATTTTTATCGTATCTCTTTTGTTGGTTCTTTTCTGATACGCTTGTCGGAAAATCATGATAAAGAAATTAATTTTGCGTAGAAAAACTATACCTGTTTCATGTAAGTGTACCTTCTTTCTGCAGCTCCTTCATTAAATTGATTTTGACAATAAACAGCGATCATATCTGCCGTGCAAAACTGATTATGTTCAGGTATGTTTTCAAAATTTGACAAAATAATACTAATAATTTGAAATTATTTACTTTGGACAGCTAAGTTTGTTTAAATCAATTATATTTGATCACAGGAAGCTCTGTTTAAGCCGGGTCCGATTACTTTGTGGACACCCTGTGTAGGTTTGAAAGTTATTAGAAATACTCCTTAACTCCTTTACTAAATCTTCAAGGGTGTTGTTCTAAACGACGTCTCAAAATCAAACGTAGAAACTGGGGGAAAGGGTACTCCCTCCCATTTTGACGTACGTCTATGGCCTATTTTTCTCAATATCATAGCGTAGTATTTTATTTGAATTATTTTATCAAAGTTGAACATTTCCGTAAAACTCTTTTTCAAGGTATGTAACTTTGATTTTAGAAAGTCATACAACGTTGTGACCGCAGAATATTGGATTGCACTTAATAACAATTTTAAATTTCAAATTCTAAAGAAATACCTAACAAACAATTTGTAGGTAATTTACCGAGATTTTAAATATCTGATAACTGCGTGCCACAATTACGCAAACAATGTTTTTTAAATATATAATTTAATTGACTAAGAAAAATTTAAACAGTGTTTAAGAAACAGATTAGTTAACCATACATACAGTAATTGCTATGCATATCCACCTGACTTAGCAATGCATAACGACCTTTTATAATTAGAGAAAACCTACTGTTTTTGCCAACATTTTTCAATATCATTCGCGTACTTCCACTCAGAAGATTAAATGACTATTTTACATTATTTCAAGTACTTTTTAACTAAAAAATATTTTTTCCAAATCGATAGAAGAGACGCAACGATTTAGTGGCCACCTTACTTCCCTAATTTTAGTCCATTGGATTTCAGTTTAGTTTGTGGCTTTATATAAAACAATATTTACCTTGAATTGACGAAAAGAGTGTCTTATAAATGCCACTGGATGAGTTATGGTAAAAAACACAGATTTTTCAAAATATTAGATTTTTAATAATTAGAAAAAGCCCGTTAATTCATTTCTTAGGCAGGTGGCCATGTTGAACAATTAGTCAATTAAAATATGGAACTAGTTGGAGTGTGTCTAACTAACTTATGTCTGTTTAATGTTTTCTTAGTAAACGAAATTACATAGGTAAAAGTCTGTAAATCTGGTTAGAACTATACCCAGAGGCACTGTACTCAGTAAATTATTAGAAAATTGTTTTTTTCAACGTTTCTTTAAAATTGTTATTCAGAGAGTTAAATAATGGCGATGTGCAAAATTTCAAAAAGATCGGTTTTCTTTCATGAAATTTTTGTGCTTTGATGAAACCATTGTTGAAAATCTAAATAAAACTTTTCAGGTAATATTTTTCAAGCCAATAGGTACTTGAAACCAAAATAGTTTTTACTCGTTGCTTTGAATATTTCAAATAAGAGCGATTTGAACAAGGTATACCTTTTTTAGATCAAAAAATAGAAGAATCGATTGTTTCAACAGTCAGGTGCATATACAGAGTCGCAAAAAAGTTCTACCATTTAAAAGAAGCATAATGTGCCATCTGATCTGCAAAATACATGCAGATATTTTAATTTTTTAAAAAGTTATTTACAAATATCGAAAATAAAATTTTAACTTTGACATCCTGTATTTTTTTAGTTTCTGGATTAAGTACCCATCGCATTATATTAATCTTGCTTCAATTTGCTCAGTGTTCTATTAACTTCGCGATGCCCTGTATATTCAATATATTTTGGCAGCGACCTTACAACTTTAACGTTTTATAAAAAAATAGGTATTTCTTCAAGTTTCCATAAACATTTTATTTATCAAATATTCGATTAATTTGATAGTATAAACGAAATAATTCACAAATTCCAATTTTCTGTCCTTGACCAAAATTTTCGTTAGCATAGAATCAGTAAAATAAAATCACAATTGTGTCAGATTTTTTTACGTTCTACAAATTAACAGGATGGGGAAAATTCAAATCTAAAACTGAAATGATAATAAATAATGATGGTGGTATTTTGATTATTTATAAATGCTCTTACTTCCGTTCCAATGTTAAAAAGTGATAAGTATGCACAAGTATATGCCAAATTTTATTTAAATCGGACACAGAGCGTTTTATAAATATTTGTAAATAATTTTTTGACAATATTGATACCATCTAGCTGCTAAACGAACTTTGGGCAAATAAAACTTCGTTAATAAAATATAAAATCTCAATGAAAACACAAGTCAATTAATTATCAATCTTATCATATTATGCAGTAGTATCTGGCAGACATAGATTTAATCAGCAAATTTTATCGATAAGTACTCTCAGTTGTTGACCTTAAATTTAAACATTTTGAGCTCTATAAACTTTTTATTTTTATCTACATAATACACCAATATTTTCTTTCCTTTTCTTTCAGTGTCGATATCATTAAGGTCGAAAATGACACTACAAAAGAAGAAATATTATCTAAAGTCAAAGGAGTGGACGCAATTTATTGGGCATCTCGCTTAAAACTAGATAAAGAGATTATAGAAGCAGCAGGTAAATATATGACAGATATTAAAATAATTAGGTACCTATATGCAGTATTACATAAGGTGAGAAATTTGTAGGAAGATCACCTCATAAAGATAACACTATTATTAGAATATTATGTACCTTGTATCTTATTTCTACGAAATCTGTTACCTTGTCTAACTAATATTAAATCATATTTACAACAAACTGCATTAGGGACTATAATTGCAATATTTTATTCAGTCAACATTAATATAAGCCTAAGCTAGAGTTAACAAACGTTAAAGTTTACAAGACTTTAATAAACAGTCATGTAAAGCATCTACTTAATTTTAAATTATGAAGTTTTATCGAACCTTAATACAGGCTGTTTCATATGTAATGAGCCACAGACCGCCTAGTAATAGTTTATATCAAAATATTAAGAATACATTTGTTAATGTATGTGTTGGAGTCAATTAACTGAGATACAAGGTGTTAAGATTAGACATTTTTTTTGTGAGAACTTCCTATCGATTTCAAATTTGGTGCCGATGGGTTTTTGGGGGTGGTAAATTTGGATATCATAACACTGTTGAGCTGTTTTATTGGGGCGCCACATAATATATACTTGCTATAACTTATTTTTGTCCAACTCTAAAGTATGTATTTTTTAATTTAAACTACTTATTATTTTGTTATGCAATTGACATCAATTAAACTATGAAAGGGAAGAACTAAGTACATGTTATTTTATTTAAACAAGAATTTAAAAAAAAATAATTAAAATATGTCAGTTTCTGTCTAATTATTGTAGTAGTTTTTTGTATACATTTTTTATTACATATTTACAATATTATGTAAAACTAACATTATACTACTACTAACACTAACTATTCTGCGGACTAAAGCCCGGACCAGGGTTGAATTACACCCACAATATCTACCCATACATTATTTATTATTAGCTTTTGTATTTTTTTTTACTGAATTGTAAAAGTATTTAAGCCAATGCTAATGAACAATTCCATAGACAAAGCTGTATTCAATAATTATCTAAAATAAAAATTAATCTAGCAGAATTTACTACAAAAAATTCATACCTGGTTTAACGAAAGTATTATATGAGTGTTTAAGTTCACTTTTGAAACAATGGGAACTCGAAAATTCAACCACAATAGATGAGATCTGACCTATGTCTACATTTTTAAGATTGCTTTCTCAGGTGGCCTCCCTTAAGTTGGGTCAAATATCTAACTGTATAAATTATTGTATAAATTAAAAATAATTGAAATTAAATATCGACAATGTCAAAAGTGGTGTTGATCTGCCAAGAAATTATACATTCACATACTTTAACCAAAGAAATCTACCATTATGCAATAATTTTGTATATACAGGGTGTTTATTAATTGAATGCCGATACTTAAAGGTGTGAATCCTTCAGTCATTTTAAGAAGAAAACTTAATATCAACATTATGTATGTGTATGTGTATGTATAATTTTCTTATCACTCCATATTATATTTATGAAATTTTGTACACACCTATTAATCATTAAGGAGCATTGTTTGATGTAAAAAATGTTTTAAAATCTTTGCCTGTGACATCCGTACGAGGTTTAAACTAAACATTTAAAAAAAGTGGTACGCCACTGCTTTTTTTAAAAGCTGAATATATTGACAAATAACAACAAATACAATTAATTTTTGTCCAAAAAAGAAAGTGTTTCCACGCATGGTGGGTGTCTACAAAATGACAACAAAATATCAAAAGCAGCCTCAATGAACTTGGGGAAATAATTTTTTTGGTTTTAATTTTTTTACGTTAAAATGGTGCGTCGTACGAGTAAGTCTAGGGACCGAATTTGCTGTAAAATAAATGGAGATTTTAAAAATAATTTTAGTCACCTAGTTTAATGAAAATATTTTATAACTACTTAAGTTAACTTTTGAATCAATGGGAACTCAAAAATTCAATTACAACAGATGAGATCTGACCTGTTTTTGCATCTGTGCATATTGTGTGAAACTAGTTTCTCGAACGAACTAAAACCCCGACCAGCGTTTACTGTATACTTTAGCTTTAACTATTAATTATGGGACACCCTGTATAAAACATGATAAAGTATGGAATAAAATAGGTCTATAAATAAATAGAGAATAAATTATTATTAAGATATATTTCGGAAAGACTGGTTTCATACGGCAACCTTTACAAATCTAGCCTGAACAGGACTACCTGCATGATAGTACGCTAATGAGATAAATTGTTATACAGATTAGATTTTAGTAGAGATTACCATTCATATTTAGAGTGATATTCTTTTTTTTCCTTGTCTCTGTCGAAAAGATTCCATATAGCCATATAGTTTCACATTTGTTGTTTGATTTAGCTCTGAGCATATTCTGAAAATTCAATTTAGTGTCTTAACAACCTATTGCGCTTCAAAGATAACCCTTTTTGTCGTGAACGATTCTCCACCTTCTGGAAGATCATTTAACGTTGATAAAGATCATTTGAGCACTTTAATTTATAAAGATTTACGTCCATTAACCTATAATGATAATAAATATCGGAGATTTGTGCGGCTAATTATTATTATTAAGTATGTAGCATTTGCGCCTACTCCCGATTTACGTTGGTAGGTCCTTACCACCATTCAGTGCAGGTATGAGGAAAATTTAGAAAACCTCATTAATTAGAGGTTGGCCAGATGGTCAAACTCCGATCGGTATCATCTGTCACATTCAGTTCATCACTGTGGTTAGGATAACGTCAAACTGATCGGATAATTCATTGATATATTTGTCGTCAATCCTGGTACGATCGACAGTGTCAGATTATTCGTGTAATATTATTCGCTAGTGATCAAAAAATGCCACGCTATAATAAAATTTAAATCTTGCATACCCTGTATTTCTTAAATCAGTGACATTCGTGTAAGGTATGATGAACTCAAACACAATATTTTGGTGTCTAATGTCTTCAGCTTAGTGTTGACCCATTCTTTCTTACTCGCTCTGTACAGCACAACAACGCCTACTCCCATCCTGCTGGCATCATAAAACTAATGTCAAGAATTCAATTTTATTTCGATCTTCCTGTATGAAATTTCTATTATCTTCTCCCTCTTTCGAGGAATATCCTTTAATGAGAACTTCGCTTTTTAAGATGGGTTTATGAATTCTTTCGAACTTATAGAATAGAACCACTGCCAGATCGTTATTATTTTATAAATTATTAACAAACCAATGCAAGTTGTACTACAAAATGATGTTATGACTTTCAGAAAGTAAAGGCTTTATATTAATGAAAATGAATTTAGAAAACAACAGTAGTATCAGTAGTTTACTAATTTATAAACCTGATATTGTCTTCTGTAGGTCCTCAAATGAAGACGGTTGGGACAATGTCAGCCGGTTACAATCACATTGACGTCGAGGAATTGAAAAAGAGGGGAATTCATCTTGGCAATACACCGCTTGTTTTAAATAATGCTGTTGCTGATATGGCAATTCTTTTAGCTTTGGCAGCGTCAAGACGGCTTCATGAAGGAAGGCTGAAGATTGAAAAGTAAGTAAAACTGTAGCTACAAAAAATAATGTTTTTACATACACTGGCACCTTTATCATTTTAGATACTATTACTATATTGTTATATTAAAATTGAAAATGTCACTTTTGTGGCGAGCATATTTTGTACCTGCGAGGCGAAGCATAGCGTAGTCAAGAGAATGCAAAATTGCGAGATAAAAAAGGCACTTTTAATCCGAATAAAACATGCTATTTTTCTCCAACCGAAATCCTCCATTTAATTATTAATTTGTGCTTTGAATTATTGAAACCAAATTTGGATAATAAAGCAGAGTAGGTAAGCGGGATATATCGATGTAGTCATGGATATTTTGTTAAACATTAGTCCCAATATTGCTAAATGAGTTCATTTGTGATTGTTTATGGTTCACGTTTCCAACGTTTTATGGATTGATGCAAAGAAAAAACATCAAGTCATATTTCTCAAATTTAAAATGAAGCCGTCAACGGTCTAGATTATACTTTGTGGTTGCGGTCAATGTTGGATGTAAAGAAAAAATCGCGAGTATTTACAAAGGAGCAAGTTGATTGCTTTTTGAATAGTGCACCTAATAATTTGTTAGGTGAAGATGATAGGCTTTAAAAGTAAAAAAACACAATTTTTAAAAATTTTATAAGTCGTCCTAATATTGAAGGCTGCAGGCTGCCGTTCTGATGAATTAGATGAGAAATCCGCCTATAAATATCCCCAATACCAAAACCAAGAGACCACATTCTTTTACTGTGCTGGGAGACAATTATTTAAGTTTTTATCGAAAATGTCTTGCTTTACGTCCACCCGGATTGATAGGACGTCAATTATTTCTCGGATATACCTATTAGTGGAAAGTGGCAAACTTTTTGAAGCTGCACAACTGGAAAGCGTACAGTGGATACGCATTGCGACAAGCGTCTGCTAACCTCTTAGTTGACCTCACTTGCCTTAAAAGACGCGGAGGATGGAGATCGAGCACTGTACAGGAAGGCTATACTGGAGATTCACTCGTGAATAAAGAAAATATTGCGAAAAGTATATTGAAAATTGATTGTAGTAACTAGTAATTATAACCCAAGTACCATTGTCATTTCTGATTTCCCAACATCTGAAAATAATATAACTATTAATGATAACGTTTTGGACTACTACTTTTGGTTACAATAGTTTATTTAAAATGCTATAGTTTTGTGACAGTTGAAGAAAAAAATAGGTTTTGTTATTTGTTAAGCCATATGTAGTTCAGTTATTAAACGTCTTTGACAGAACGCATTATTTTAATACTTTATACAATACTTAAGAAAATTGTTACTAATACAGGTAACCGACTGTTCACTTAAAATGAACATAGCTGTGATATAATTTAATATTAGGTACTTCATTTTTTAGTAACAAGTGGCAACCACATAATCAATGGATGTTAGGTCAAGATATCGCAGGTTCAACAGTGGGCATTATTGGACTAGGAGGGATTGGCCAGGCAATTGTAAAACGGTTAAAGTCTTTCCTTGTGAAAGAATTTATTTACACAGGGCATAGAGAAAAAGAAGAAGGTAACATTTTTTTATAAAGCTACTGTAGTTTACTATCGTACAAACTCGTATAGCCCGCGTTCTACTTAGTTCACTATAATCGTATGACTATCCTTCCATTTTTGCTTGCCTCGTATCTCTCATCGCCTGATTCTATTTGAACGTAAGCAGTTACTTAGAACTTTCTGAGTTCCAAATTTACTATTTAGTTATTATCACACAGTCGCACAAAAAACCTCAAAAAAGTCAGTAATTTAGGCGTATCATAACTATTAAACGCATATAACCCAATAACTCAAACTTTATAAACCCATAACCCCATAACCAATAAACCCAATAACTGCGTTACTCAGTACTTGAACTTATCTTACATCATGCGATTTGTCAGTGCTCTATAAATCAAACATATCTTACCCCATAATCTCATAAACCCATAACTAATAAACCCAATAACCGCGTTATTCGGTACTTGAACGTATTCCACATCACGCGATTGATCAGGGTTTTATAAACAAACTTCATCCCATTGATGCTAGTTCTACCTGTGTCTGTATCCAGGGCACTTCCTTAATGCTGACGGCGTAGGTAGGATGGAGCTCGAAAGTTTGCGATGCTGCTGTATCTTTTGAATAAAATGAAAAAAGCGAGGAAGAGATGTACTATGTCGGTCCCATATGCATGTATTTTTACTAAACTTATAAATTTGCAATATTCATGCTGTTTAACTCCTCAATAACTAATAAGTACAAAAAATAACACATACGCCTATGTATCTGTCGAGGCTGCTTGGGGCTTATTGCAACGTCATAATTGTGACAAAGATTGTAACATCTTCTGTTACGGTTGTTGCGTTACGTTTGAGTTATATGCATTTAATTGTGTTGAAAAACCTAAATTACCGGGTTTATTGCAAAACCCTAACGTGATGGTGTTAAACAAACCCAGGATTCGGATTCAACGATCCCAAAAACATATAAAAAACCATGATCTCAAATCCAAATCTGACAATTTGTTTCTGTGGGGCTGTGTTATTTTTAGAAGCAGAGTGTATATAAATTTGTAAAATAAGTCGGCGCTTCTAGGATGACCATTTATATTCTCTTTACGTTTTAAACCCTAGTTTATTCGTATAAAAAAATATGATTTAGGGCATCCTAGAAACTAAATTCTTATCTAAGAAAATTGGTCATTATTACGGGAGTTGTTTTGAAACTATTCTCAAAATACCTAAAGAGACCTCTTAAATTGAAATATAAAAGTGTTTTATCCATTTTATGACTCTTTTAATACCTTTAGGTAAACAGTTAGAAGCAAAATTTGTATCACTGGATACGTTAGCAAAAGAAAGCGACTTCGTTATAGTATCCTGTCCGTTGAACTCAGAGACTGAAGGAATGTGCAACGCTGATTTCTTTTCCAAAATGAAGAAAACTGCCGTCTTTGTCAATATAAGTAGAGGAAATGTTGTAGACCAGCCAGCTCTGGTCAAGGCACTTAAAGAAGGTCAGATATTTGCGGCTGGATTAGATGTCATGACGCCCGAACCTTTGCCTCCAGATGATGAATTGCTGAAGCTACCAAATGCTGGTAAATATTTACGAATGTGTTTATCAAAAAATTTAAGAGGCGGCATACATCTAGAAAATGACAATTTGTGAGAAATACTGAATCAAAATCAAACCTTGATCTTTGTTATACAGGGTGATTAGGAGGAACCCCCAATATTCGAAAGGGGTGTTCAGGAGGAAAAAGCGAATAAAAACGCCTAATGTGTCGAATATCAATGGTACTGAAATAACAATGAACATATTTTTTACCCGAGTTAATTATTGTAATGCATCAGTAGAGAAAAGTGTTTATTCTGTAGGTATTATAAATTGTAACGTTGATTAAAGATCTAATAAACCGATTTTAATGAACTAATTTTTTCAAATATATCACTGTCCGCCTGCATGCATCAGCTCGTTTGTGGATTGCACGGGTAGCTCGATGAAATGCACGGTGATTTTCTCTTATGAGTGCTGCACAACTGACAATCCGATCAAATAGCGCCTCTCTTGTGATCACTTTTGTTGCATATACTAACGATTTAAATCATCCTCAAAGGCAATAATCAAGGGAATTTAAATCTGGTGGCCTTGGTGGCCAATTTTGGAAACCACATTCCAGCGTTGTGGAAACCTATTGTTAAGATAATTGATCACAACACGACTAAAATGGACAGGAGTACCATCATGGTGAAAGTACATCAATGGAACATCGTCCAGTAGATCTGTCAAATTATTTTCTAAAAATTCTCATATTTAGCTCCAGTAAGACGACCATCTAACATCACTGGGCCAAGTAATTGATTATTAATCATACCATATTACACATCAATGCTGAACCGATGCTGAAAGTTACTTTCCACTGTGGTGTGCGGATTTTCATCTGACTAACGATGTTCATTGTGACAGTTATCTACTCCATCACGAGTGAATTAAGCCTCATCAGTGAACAAAATGTATTTGTAAAGTGTATGGTTTGCAGAAATGCAACCGCAAATCATTATCACCGTCCTGAAGATTCTGGACGTGCTGAATATGAAAAGGTTTTAAACCATTTTTGTCAGTGACTACGTTCTACCATATTTAGAATTTTTCCCACTGCTAGACCAGGACCAGCCTCTCAGATGTAATTCTCGCACTGGGAGACATTCCAGTTTCACGAGCATTGTTGAAGACTGTCTGGAATATATTTCTATCTGGCACCGAAGCGACGTCGATATTCAGTAACTGCATGATTAGCGCTACCGTTGCAATATCCATAAATAAAAATAATATCAGCATATTCTCTATGACTAAATGTAGCAGGCATTACGAAATTATGTGTGTACAATACCGACTAAACGAACTCACATGTAAGAATAAATGCGACATTTATGAAATACGCGTTTAAATCACAAACGTCAAAGTAAATGTGACAATTAGTAATTACTAATGTGAGTTTGGTTTGGAATACATTAATAACTCAAAATGAAATATCAAATAATAACAATTTTCGCAAAAATAGCAATAAAAATATTTCCATCGCTATCTCAGTAACCCCGTTGATATTCGACCATATGTTTATCAGGCTTTTTTGTTTACTTTTGCCATCTAACCACTCTATTCGAATATTGGGCGTTCCCCCAATCACACTGTATAATACAGGAAATATATAAATTGTATGAAAATGTTTACATTAGAGAAGAATTGCAAAAATGAGTTGTTATATTTTTATAACTAAGCAAGTTTAAATCTCAATTTTGATATGTATGTATAAAGGTGCCTCAAAATTTCTTGTACAATGGAAATCGAATTACTACAGATTCTTATGGTCAGAATAAGACGATTTAATTAACTTACCTCATCTAAAATTGCTTATTTAGTCGTTAGGCTTCAATGTTGCGAAAAATATATATTTTTCCTAAAAACTTTTGTACCTCTGTATAAATATTAGTTTCTAATACAGTGACTGCGTAACTACCCAAAAAACTATAGTAGAATATTTTGACTTCAAAATCTGTTGTAGTTGCACGTAATAATGACACATGCTGAATGTTCTCTGAATTATTAGTAATATTATCTCTTCTTTCAGTTATTATTCCACATTTAGGCAGTGCAACGCAAAAGACTAGGGATGCCATGGCAGAATTGACAGCTCAAAATATTTTGAGGGGAGTAGGTGGAGAAGAAATGTTTACCCCGGTTGTGTAAAAAGATAAAATATATAAATATAAAGTGACGCATAAAGTATTGTACAATTTTTTTTTTTTTTGTGAAAATACACTTCGACTTTTTCTTAATTGCTTATTTTTTATTATAGATTTGTAAGGTAAGAACGGGTAAGACTATGTGCCTAATTTTTATTTACAAATAACACCTATATTTATTTATTTATGCACTTAACACGACAATACTATTAGTCCGTTCTTGCATACAGTGGAATTTGCCACATTCTAAGTATTTTATTAGATATTTCTGTCCTATGCACCACCGATTCATCAATATAGCCATCAGCAACCCTTGATGACTTCCAATCATGTTTCTTTAATGTCATCAAGTCTGCTTCAGATTCAACTAAAAGTGTAGCAGACGACTTTCGAAATGCATATGTATATGATTTAGTTTTTTCAAGTAGAAGAAAATTGGCTTTTGTTTCAGGTATCTTATAAAATTGATTTTTACCAGCAACCTGAATGATGCATTTTTCATTGCGATATGCTGCTGCAGCGGCGATCCTTTGCTGCTGCTGGACGGAGGATTATGTACATTCTGTAAAATTTAACAATTTTTTTAAGAACTATAAATCTATTTATATCATTCTTTGATTGCTTTACAATTAATAACGTTCCTGAATCTTCATTATCATCTAATGTTACCTGACTGATTTCACACAGGACAATGTTGAAAATAGCCGATTTTAGGCTTATCCGGGGGAACACATAAATCATAAAAAAATCAATTGATTATTGTTAATTAACATTAGAAATGGCCTAGAAATACGTCAGATAGCTGGGGAAATGTCGCTACTACTCCTAAACCTATATAAACTACCCTTAAATAGGTTTAAATGGATAATCATTAATTATTATTATAAAATTCGTGTAAAATGAAAAAAATGGTTGAAAATGATTTGAACAGACAGTATGTCAATATAAAAAGTGATAAATAACTGTAAAGATGTCCATTCCACTCCTAAAAATTAAAAAAACGACTTTCAAAAGCTAATGGTGAGCTTACTTCGACATCAAAAATAGATAATGCTTAAATGTTCAAGGGAACGCCTATCGCTAGAAAAAAATTATAGATTACTGTCAAAAAATGCAAAAACTGATACTAGAGTACATTAAGTAAGTGGGGAAATATTAATTGCATCCCTAAATCTATATAAACTGCATTTAAATAGCTTAAAATAGATAATCATTATTTATTGTTGTAAAATTCGTTTAGAATGAAAAAAATTCTTAAATCACTTTTAAGGTTGATTTATACTATTGGCGCTATTTCGCCATTGAATGGGCACTTTTACAGTCATTTATCACTTTTTATATTGACATACTGTCTGTTCAAATCATTTTCAAGTATTTTTTTCATTTTACACGAATTTTATAACAATAATTAATGATTATCCATGTAAAGCTATTTAAGGGTAGTTTATATAGGTTTAGGAGTAGTAGCGACATTTCTCCACCTATCTGACGTAGGCTATTTCTAATGTTAATTAACAATAATCAATTGATTTTTTTATGATTTATGCGTTCCCCCGGATAAGCCAAAAATCGGTTATTTTTAACATTGTCCTTTGACAAGTTCCTGCAATTCCAAATACAACAACAACCTTTGTTATAATATAGAGTGCCGTACACTAGACGAACATTAACATAGATTCCTATGAACACTTTTGATTTGCATGTTTCATGTTATTTTAAAAAGAATTGTATGTATATAGAAAAAAATTATATTAAAATATTACATTGTACATCCTTGTGTTTTGTATTTAAATTATTGGAAAACCCAACAAAGTTGGTCGAATGAACTTCATCAGGAATATTATTTAAAAAATCACTAATAGTGTCCTCGTCAAAATCACAGATTTCTTGGGCATGTAACCTTTTCCTTTTGCTTAAAAAAAGTAGTTAGTTTGTAATATTTTGAAATGTCTACATTTAATATTATTGGATTGTAACACACTTTTAACTATTGAATAATTCGACCACACTGTTGAGCCAATTCCGAAAAATAAGCCCATAACATCGTCTCCGAGAAAGGATTGCGTGTATTTTTTACCTTCCATTCCATAAATTTTTAATACGCGGTTTTGTAAATTTTCCGCGAATTAGCTATATTATACGTCCAAAATTGTAGAGTATAAACATGCTTACAATTTATAGCAGTCAACACAAAGAAATATACATGCAGCCCGTATATTTTTCCTACAAAATCGTGTGCCGCATATTTCTAAGAGAATACCCGATTACACAGCTTCTGCTGCAGTAAGTACGCAGGCCCTGTAGCTTCTGATTAGCTGCGACGAATTGTCGGTTCCAACTGTTTTATTTCCAGCGCTACCATGGATGGGTATATCGTTCGGGCGGAAAAAATTTCGGGTATATTTTTTCCCTAATTTTATTATGAATGTAATTAATTTTTTTAGTGATTTTGTGTTCTTAAGAATGGAAAATAATTCAAGCTCTACATTCTCAAAATCGTCCTAATTTAACAAGTGAGGAATATCGGATGATGACATGTATGAAGAGTTTAGAGCGCGAGGTCAAAATATGAGTGTAAGTGATGTTGAAATATGTATTTCATTAACAAAATCGTACGTGAATAGCATATCTGTGCAAATAAAAATGTGGTAAAGAAGTGCAACTGTGACGGAAACTCGCGGAAGGAAGATTGTCTTTTTAAAATAAGTTTTTGACAAAAAAAATCGATTGCTATATCTTACAAGATGAAATTTAGTCCGCATAAATGAAATCGAAAAGAGTATACTGATAGAAAGGACGAAATAGTGATATGGCGAAGAAACTATTTAAAATAAATATTAAAAAAGAAGAATCTGGATCAAAGAATATATTAAATTTTGACAAAACATGGGCGTATGAAGGTCATACGGAAAGCGGTACGATATGATATAA
Source organism: Monochamus alternatus (assembly GCA_037114965.1). Lineage (NCBI taxonomy): Eukaryota > Metazoa > Arthropoda > Insecta > Coleoptera > Cerambycidae > Monochamus > Monochamus alternatus. The sequence goes on from CM073433.1 coordinate 36,859,323, forward strand.
TAAGTGTTAATGTGTGACCGTTATAGTGACAGTACTAGTAACCAGCCAATTGATAATTTTGTGTGCTTTAACTTTTCCCAAGTGGCATGCTTAGGTAATCATGCCACCTGTATCTTCCGTACTCATCTCTGTGTTGTAAATCAGTCACTCTCTCTTATTTTCGACCTTGGGTAATTGATAATAGAAGATAAAACCTTTAAATTTTGAAAAATTTTTATTGTTATCTTTTATATATATTTTCTATATTTGAGCTCCTTTAAATTTAGTACGCCTCTGAATTGTTGCTCCTCGCACGCTTCGCCCGTCGCGCTAGTCTACAAGCTAGCGATGAGTCACTCTCTACAATTTTGGACGTAGCAATAATTTTAGTGTAAAAGAAAACTCAACTGAATAAGAAATATTCATTGTTGAACTTTGAATATTCAAAATAACTAACTTAAGATATACAAAGTGTCTCTAAAAAGAGTATACAAAATTCTGCCATATGTTAGTGTATTTAAACAAACTCGCCTTTTCACAAATGTGCTTAGTTTTGACGCTTGACAATCCTAAAGTGTCAATTTCTAAATGTTTTCTTTTAAATATTAATTTGAAATGGTTATGATCATTGTTTATGTTAAAATTTTGAACATTAGCACAGCTTTATAAGACATAATGTCCCATATCAAAACTATGATCAATATTAAATAATGCGCGTAAAGTACAGTATGCGCCAAAAGTATGGAATAAATTCAATAAATACGAAACCATTATTTTTTGGGAAAAATCCTCGAACAGGTCGATTTTTAATTTAAAAATACATATTTTAGCGTAAAATACGATTTTCAAATGTAATTTATTTTTGAGTAATGACGTCATCGACTTTTTTTTAAATGGCAACACCATATTTTTTTCCTTGATTCTGAAAGATCGTTTAATTCTCTATCAGACAGTACTAAAATTTTGCCCTCTTACATAGGAAAGTTTTCGAGTAAATGACGATTGAATGTTAGAAAACGTAAATCAATTAAAATAAAGCAAAAATGTTATCAAGTTTAGTTTTTCGAATTCCATAGTTCTTTTATGGATCACGTAGGTGAAAATCTTTGCAAAGTGTCATTGTCACACCGACTTTCTAATAAGTATTGTAAGCGACATAGAAATTATTATTCAATTTAAAGTATTATGGCACATTTAACTGTTACTCAAAGAAAATCCTCATTGGATGGCAGAGGCACATACCCAACACCCTCAGAAATTAAATGTGTGGGCTGGAATAGTTGACGACATAATAGTAGGGCCTTTCTTCTTTGAAGGAACCCTTACAGAACAAAGATATTTAGAGTTTCTAGAAAATGACCTTGTTCCAGCCCTTGCAGTAATTTTTCCTAACGATAATGACCCTGACATTTCTGACGATACCATATGGTTTCAGCAAGACGGTGCTGTAACTTGTAATTTATTTCTTTCCTTGCGAATTTCATTCAATTTTTTATCTGGTCGCCGATTATTCGCCTTATCAGGTTTTACAGTGGACCATTTTCCAATGCCGTGCGAAAGTGTACAATCAAAAAAAATTTTTTAGATGAATTCTGAATCACTGTATACATATTGCCATCTATTTCTGTCTACATGTACTACCCGTACATAAATTGGCAGTCCTTTTAAATTAGTATATATTTTCAATTCGAATATTGTTTACTTGATTTTTAACAAATTATTATTTTTCTAATGTTATTATTCCTTCGTAAAAAGTATACTATTAAATTGAATATCGCATATAAAATTAATTATTTACATAACTTAGCAGTATGTACCTACTTAATTTAATTTTATATTCATACCACTATTCTGTGAAGTAATACATATACAAGGTGCTTTTTAAGTAGAGGTCAAAAATGTTAACAGTATAGTTCAAGAACGACTTACTTAGCATTTCTTATAATTTAGGGAGAGAGAGATAAAAAATCCAGAGGCATATTCCTTGGTCAAAAATAAAGGATTTTTGTTATATAAATCTTAGTCTTAGGACAGCGATTGTCCAGCTACAGCGTATCAAAAATTGAAAAAAAATCAGTTTTTAATTTCTAAACCGCTTGAGATAATTCAATCAAATTCGGTGTGCATATTTTGTGTTACAGTAGGTATGAAATAAAAAATTACAGTAGTTCCAAGATAGTGACCTTATTCAATTATTTTTAAGGTAAATGTAGTTGGAATGAGGTCATAAATTTACTAAAAGACTTTTATTTAACATCATCAACGTTTCGACATATATGATGTCATCATCAGGATGCGAAAATTTTTGTCTTTTATTAGTCTAAATAAACATATGTCAACAATTAAATTTAGGGATACAAGTAAACCATCCGCACTATACGCGCCCTGTACGAGATTTTTTGGACAACTATATTTTTTGGGGATACTTGAAGTCAAAAGTGTACATTAATAAATCACGTAATTTAGAAGAACTTCAAAATCGCATTCGGGACAAAATACGCAGAGTTACCCCAGAAATCATTCATAATGTGCAAGAAGAATTGCTTCACAGACTTGCGCATTGTCAAGAAGTTGGTGGATGGCAATTCGAACATTTAATTTAAGTATAAAATTTAATCAATTGTATTTTATTTTACATACCTCAGAATTGTTACTTTTTTATGGATAAAATTTACGTTTTCTAACATTCAATCGTCATTTACTCGAAAACTTTCCTATGTAAGAGGGCAAAATTTTAGTACTGTTTGATAGAGAATTAAACGATCTTTCAGAATCAAGGAAAAAATATGGTGTTGCCATTTAAAAAAAAATCGATGACGTCATTACTCGAAAACAAATGACAGTTGAAAATCGCATTTTACGCTAAAATATGTATTTTTTAAATTAAAAATCGACCTGTTCGAGAATTTTTCCCAAAAAGTAATTGTTTCGTTTTTATTGAATTTATTCCATACTTTTGGCGCATACTGTATCTACGCCAATGGACAAAAAGGGTTGTAAATATAAAATTTCTTTTAGGTGGCCCATTTACTACAAAAGAGGTAGATACGGGTCATTCTGTTTTCGTAGTTTCTAATAACTGTCAGGAGTGTATTTTTGCAAAGTAAAAATTTGTGTCATTTTGGTCTGCATTTTAAATTTATCACATACAATGAATTCACACCTGGGAAGTGATCGAAATAAAGAACATGACGTTACAGTTATTTATTAATACCCATAAAAATTTAATATATTACATATACAACAGATATATTGTCAGTCATTGAAGTATTCTTTTCTCACCTTGTACTAAACATCACATACGTTTAAATACCCTCCAGGAAAAACAGATTACGACGCTGCATTTCCATTCAATTCACATAAATCTTAACAGGCAACTAATTATTGCAGTCAGAAATTTTTCATATAGTTTGTTCCACAAATCAGACCGACTAATATAATTTCAAATTTAACGGAAATAGTGTCAACTATAAATTTTTACATAAAAGTACATCACAAGACATCAACAGCCAAATTTGGTTTGATGCTTCTGATAAAGAAATTCAAAGTGATTAGTTCATCTTAATTTCACATCTGCCAGATCAAAGGGACGTATTTAAGCAGAAAACAATTTTTAAACTGCTCCCTAATGTTTTTAATAAAATATTTAAAGTTAACATGTCGTGTCTAATATTATTCATTGCGCACATTTAAAAAAAAATTGTTAGCTTATGTATTTATACTTAACAAAGGTGTACCAAATTTCGTATTGAGATTCTATTTCAATCAGAAATAAATTTTGATAGAGCAAGTATTTTTTCCACGAGTATTATGTACAGAAAATATTTATCAACACATACCTCTTATTGTTTAGAAATAACTACTTAATTGTTTTTCTTTGTATCAGTATTAATAAAATAAACAATAGAAGGGTTCTAAAAAATCCTTCAAATTGTAATATGCGTCAACATTGCAACCCTGGTGTTGTTAACCTCAAACCTAGATCAAAATAGTTGTGCTTGTGCATTGTACATACTTGTTTGGTATTATGACAAGTATGTTTTATTTATTTGTACCTAGTGTTTGCTTGATATCAAAAATAAAACATTTAGCAATCATGAGCTGCATGACTTGCATTTACAATTCCTGTGTTTTGAGAAAAGTTCTAAGAAAAGTATTTACGGTAGATAAGTATACATTTAGCGATACTTTAGTGATTATTATTATGCGACATTGTCACGTATTTAAAACCTGTTTGCTGTCATAAATATTTGGTATCAATATTATTTATTCAGTGATGTTATTTTTTGTAAAGTTAGACCTAGGGTTAAAAATTTTACTTAGCGTATTAAAATTTGATAATTCCAACAAAGGGAGTATATTCTAGATGGTATTGGAAACAATTTTCCAAGTATTTAACATGCACAAAAGCAAGCCAGTTTATTTCCCTCTATTTTCCATAACAAAGAACTTATTAAATTATTTCGGTTACGTACTTTACTAGATGCAGTTCAATTTTACGGTTCTGTGAATTACAGTCGTGTTTCATTTTCCCCATCTAATTACGATTAGTGCTTCTAATTACACGTGTACGTATGGTTTCATTACTGAAGGTAATTTTAAAAAATGACACGTTATTCCTAAATTAAACGCTTTTCCCTTTAGTCTTAACAGCGCCATTATCGAATAATTCATTAACCAGATACACGAAACAAAACTGTAGTCTTTTTTGTTTCATGGTCTACTACGACAGATTAAAATTTGTTTGAATTACAATTGCTTAAAGAATTTTAATTTTTTACTGGCAAACGGTTTGTCAAACGAAAAAAGTAAGGAGCCCTTTTCTATTGTAAACAAGGATTCTAGAAATAGTTTTTGTTTCTAAAAAAACATAAGCGTACCATTTTTTTCATTAAAATTTTCCGAAGAACTGTCCGTGCGCACGCTACTGATGGAAGAGAAATACTATTTTTTACGTAAAAATATGTATCTAGATTACCTATTCAAAGGTTCCAAATTTCATTGAAATATTTAAAGTAGGTTTAAAAATATTAATAAATTTGGAACTTTTTATAAAAATTTTGACACCATGTATCTTTGTAACGAAGCATTTTTCGAATATAGTTTATAATATAAATATATCTTTGAAAGCATACCCAATTACACAGCTTCTACTGCAGCCAATACACATGCGCCAGATTGGAACGTTAGTCTTCTATTGGTTGTGACGAATTGACGCGTCCACTTGCTCCATACCCAGCGCTATCATGGGCGAGTACACTTTTGGGCGAGCAAAACTTCGGGTATATCTTTCCGTTAATTTAATTACGAATGTAATTAATTTATTAGTGATTCTTTTGTTCTTGAAAGTAGCAATAATACTTGTACTATTTTACTGTTTTGTAAAATTTGTCAAAAATTGAGATTTTCTCTCCATTAATAATTAAAACAAAAGTTGAGAAATTCGTGCAGAAGTTCGTGAATTTCGCGTCCACGAGAACAAAGTTTAAGTGTTAAGGTATGATGTCCGCGGAGTGCGCATCAGGTAGGTGGCATTCGAATTTGTAAAGAGGGAGAAATTTAAAGTAAACTGTTAATGTGCTAGGTTCACTCGAAGTCAACTTATTTTTGATAATTCTGTATGCTTTGAATCCTTCTTAAGTGGCACGCCTCATGCAACCCTCACCTTCTGTACTGTGCTGTGAATTAGTTTCTCTCTATTATTTTCGACATTGGGTAACTGATAATACAAGGTAAAAACTTTAACATTTAGAAATAACTATCGTTTTTGTTATCTAACGCCTCGAAATTGGCAATAACTGTTATATCACTGTTTCAATTAAATATAATGGTAATGCAATTATATTTGTGTATTTTTATAACTGATTGCCTTCAAATTTAGTAATCCTATGAAATGGCGTCCGTTGCCATTTTGTTTGTCTACAAACAAGCGATGAGGTCACTCTAGATTTTCGGCGATTGTTATATAATTTTAATAATATTGGTCGTCCCTTTTTCTGACAGATGTATTTTTACGTTATTGATATTTTCCTTCACAATAAGAATAATGACAAGAAGCTCATGCCTTAAATGATTGTCTCGCTTACTATTTACATAACTTTTTTACTACAAAAACTATATATTTTCCATTCTTAAAGCTTGATAGTCAAGAGAAATAATATGCAAGAGTCAGGTAATGGCGCGCCGCAGCTTATCGTAGGTATGCACCCATGTTTTTTTCAGTTCCCGCTGAGAAATTTGAAAAAGGGTCTTACTGCAATATCTCTAGCTAAATATATTAAGTATACGATATTATAGTACAGATTAGGAAATATTGTCAGCTTAGAATAGCCGCATTTTTATTTTGACATATTCCATTATAATTTTTGTTGCGAAGAAAATAAGCCGTAAGTAGTTTAGTTTTGCAAGTTCTATTTATAACAGAAAGTAGTAGCAGGCAAGGAAGAAGTAAGGAATTGTGTGGAGGAGAAAATCTTCATCTGCTCTGATAGTCAGGCTGCACTCAGGGCACTTAGCTCTCCGGTGACAAAATCTAGTCTTGTTCAAGAGTGTGGCGATGCCCTGGAGTCCCTGGCCAGACAACGGGAGGTGGAGTTGGTCTGGGTTCCTGGCCATAAGGGAATCCCCGGTAATGAGACGGCTGACTTGCTAGCTCGTCTCGGATCTGGGGCACCTTGCCAGGGACCCAAACCCTTTTTGGGAGTTACGCGAGGTAGTATGAATAGTGCCCTTAATAAATGGGCCTATCAAACACTAGGAGGGAATTGGAGAAGGAACGGGGGATGTAGACAGGCCCACGACTTCTTCAATGAGCCTAATAAATTTAGGACGAAGTGGCTGTTGAGCCTTAGTCGAGGATCCCTGAACCAAATGGTGGGGGTCCTAACAGGCCACTGCAGACTCAGGAGGCATTTGAATTTGATAGGCATAGAGGAAAGTCCCTTATTTCCGGAATGTGGAGAGGGGGAGGATACCCCTATCCACTTCCTAGGATATTGTGCGGCTCTTGGAAGACTAAGATATAGGATCTTTGGCACCGAGGAGCTGCAAAGGGAAGAGATGAGGGGCCTACCATGGACTAGGATCCTGGCGTTCATTAGGGCGTCGGGTAGGTTCAAGGAAGGCCGAGGGAGAATAGTGGAGAGGTGATGGGATGTCAGGGTAGGCAAAAAGGGTTCATGTGTGGCCTACTTGCCAGGCTGAGGCCGCCCACACTTACTACTACTACTATAACAGAAAGTATCAGGTTATTGCTTGATGCATCCTCTTAACACTGACATTTTTTCTTAATATAATTGCGATAATATTTTTTATTGAAACATATATAGTTGTTACTGTCGGTTAATCAGGCCCAGTGCGCAGGATTACCATCTTGATCTCGATGGTAATAGCAAATATGCCATTTGTGGAGATTGAACTAAAAAAAGATAAAAAATGAGGTTTCTGTGTTCGGTGCGTCAAACCGTAGACAGCCCTGAAGGCTATGTTTGCAATTGATATGACATTTAGGACACTTTTATTTGTTCTAATAACGATATTTAGTTGTCAATAGGTTTGTTACAGCAGGAGTCAGGAATTAGTTTGAAACTGTCAGAAATGTTCATCCAACTATTATTTTTACCTAAAATGCTTTGTCAAAAAACCAATAAATATTTACGTTTATGTAGTGAATCCTCTTGTTTCTGTTCATATATCTAATAGTTTGATGCATTTCTTTGAGATGCGCCTTGATCTGGGCTTAAGTGCGCACAATTACCCGACTCTCCTCTACATTGACAGTAAATTATATCTATGTCAGTTATTAGGTTACATATAAGTCCGTAGTGGAATTGTCTGACTGTCATTTTATTAAGTTCTTACGGTATGTTGCAACAAAAACTCTTCTCAGAAATGATTGATAATTGATTAATTGTGAAGATGCCAATCAATGTTAAGCTTTTTAAATCAAAAAATTTTCAAAACATGAATCCTAATTGACGGCATAATCGAATTGTTTCTAAAATCATAAAGCTGACATACAGAGACTGTCGCATATCATTCTACCCATCTCATCTTTTTTGCCCTTATCTCTAGAAAAATAATGATTAAAGACTACAAACCAAGAATTTTCTTGTGATCTAAACGAAATACACAGGGTAATTGGTAATTATCCATGAACTGGCGCATAGAAGGGTTAAAAATATGACGATTTAGCATAACCTACCTCTATATCAAGTTGCACTCCTGAGGAGACAATTGCGTTCATATATTAGCTTCAAATTTGGAGTGAATTTTAATAGGCTATTTAGGCTTATCACTATCTTTAATTGATTATAAGTTTCAGGTAATTTGAAACTACGGAAATGGTGAATTGGAGGTCATACTCATACCCCTAAACTTATGTAAATTTCTTTTAATCAGCCAACAGATTCTCACAATAATAACTTTATTTAAACTAAATTTTATTGAAAAATTATCTTTACTCTTGTATTATTCAAGGTATTATCTATTGGCTTCCATTTTGATAAACTGAACTTTTTCAATAAGAAATTTGAAACTTTGTTGAAACCCCATATCTTGAACCTTATGTTTCCGCTATAAACGCCACACTCTGTATTTTGTTTAGAAAAAAGAGAAAATTGATATTCATAATATGTGATGTTCTATTAAAAAATAATAAAAAATTAGTTTATGTGTGCGAAAGATAAATTATATTGAAGTTACTTTATTCTTTAAACATTGCTTTAACAATTTTTTGAAACTTAACATATTTCATTGTTTTTATAAACAGGCGAGAAAGAGAATGGGAGTGAAATGTTAAGTGAATGTCCCTGTTCTAATAGCGTTAATGTCAAATTTGCAAAGAGTTGGTTCCTAGAGTTTTTAGGACAAGAATAATAAAACAACAATGTTGAATTTCAAGCTAACGTTTCGAAAAATTTATTTTTTCAACTTCTAAAGCAATACTAAAACAAATTGGAAAAAAAACATTTAGTAACCAACAAAAATACAAAGAACAAGTCATTTTCCTTTTTTTGTTAGTTTTACCTTTGTTATCTAACTTACATTCATATAGTTGTTCTTTTGTCCAATTTGCACCGCTCCTTAGCAATAACCATCCTTTACTATAAATATAAACGTAGGTGTCTCTCAAGAACATTACAGTACAAGCTCAAACATTAACTAGTCATCGTAACAGGACATTTAACAAGAAGGTGTTTACCCATTAAAATTTACTGTAGTAATGATTTTTAAAAAAATATGAGGAAAGTTCCAATTCGCAATACAACAGAAAATAATTTATATGTATTTTTTATCATACTCCTACAAAAATCAAAAAGACCACAAGAAAAATATTAAAAATCAATATTTATATATATACACACACACATAATTGTGTGCACTCTAAAAAATTACCCCTCTACACTACCTTACCAAAATTATGTCATTTCAATAAAATGTTAAAATAAATAGGATTTAAATCCTCCATGTCCGTTCTTTTATTAACACTATTTTTGTTTCTTTTAATCTCAATCCTTTCAACTTTTTCAAATTATTTTGTGCTCCCAAAATTCTACAATTCTCAAAATCGAAAAAATTAAAAAGCGCCTATTTTTAGAAATGATTGAGATTAAAAGAATTATTTAGTGTTAATTAAAGAACGGACATGGATGATTCAAATCCTATTTATTTTGTAGATGGGTAATTTTTCAGAGTGCACACAGTTATGTGCGTGTGTATATATAAATATTGATCTTTAATATTTTTCTTCTGGTCTTTTTGGTTGTTGTAGAAGTATAATAACAAATTTTTTTCTGTTGTATCGTGGATTGGAACTTTCTTCATAGTTTTTTAAAAATCATTACTACAGTAAATTTTAATGAATTTTTTGTAAATTGTTGTCCTGTTATGATGATTAGTTAATGTTTGATCTTGTACTGTAATGTTCTTGAGGGACACCCTACCTATGTTTATATTTATAATAAAGGATGCTTATTGCTAAGGAGCGGTGGCAATTGGACAAAATAACAACTACCTATATGAATGTAAGTTTGATAACAATGGTAAAAATAAAAAAAAAGGAAAATGACTTGTACTTTGTATTTTTGTTGGTTACTAAATGTTTTTTTTAGTATTGCTCTAAAAGATGAAAAAAATAAATTTTTCGAAACGTTAGCTTGAAATTCAACATTGTTGTTTTATTATTCTTGACCTAAAAACCCACTAGAGAAACCAACTCTTTGCAAATTTTACGGAAGGTCACTATCCTACACTCATGTTAATGTAAAAATTGTATAATTATTTCCGATTCTTCCTAACTGTGAAGATACATAATTAATTTTTTAGTTAGTACACGATTTGTGAAACCAACAATGAAAAACGAACAATCGCCCATCCCATGCGTACACACATCTAACCTATGATTCAGCTTCAACACATTGAGCTTCAACACAAGCCGCTCTTAAACTCTAAAAAAGTATGCTCGGTTACTGATACGATGACGTTCTTCTGGTCCTGCCGCCAGTGCTTGAATATGTAAAAGGATATAACGACGACAGATATCAGGATTACCAGTCCGACGGCCGAGAGCGCGGCGGAGTTCAAGTAGACCGTGGAAAAGCCGCCGTGAATGGAACAGTTGGATTCTTGTTCGTCATTACCCGAGGGACAGTGCCGCAGGCCGTCGCACCACAGTTCGGAACTTATGCAGGCCCCCAACTCCGGACAGCTGAAACAGAGAAAGAGTGAATATGGGTTACGAGTTTTGGGAATTACTTAACGGGATTACTTCCCAAAAAGTTTCTCTTTCTTTACAGCCGTAAACTTTAAGAATAAATTGTCAAGGTGGAATTACTTTGAGAAGGAAAAAGTTCAAAATATTTATAATAACAAGGCTTCATATGGGGTTACGTGGAATCATATGCATAAAAATTAGTAAATGTAAAACTGTCTATAATGGACAGCGGCTGTGTACTATACAGTGTGTGCACGATTAAAGTGATTTTTTTGCTATATACAGGGTGTTTCTTAAGCAGAGGTAAATAATCCAGAGACGTTTTCTGTGGCCAATAAGAAGGATTTTTTGTTATATAAATGAAGGGTCCTGGAACCGCAACTGTGCAGCTACAGCATGTCAAAAATTACAAAAAACAAATCAGTTTTTAATTTCTAAATTGCTTGAGATAATTTAACGAAATTCGATGTAAATATTTAGTATGATAGTAGGTATAAAACACAAAATTACCAGCTTCAAAAACTTACCAGTTCCAGTACTATCATCAATCATTATCTATTACAGAAAAATATATCTCACCCTGTATAATATTACAAATAAAATCATTCATCATTAATAAAGAATCGTGCCCAGCTGTGCACTGAGCAACGTGGAGGACACTTTGAGCAATTACTCTAAGCTCTTTCCATAAACTGGTACTTTTTCAAATTTTTCTTTTTTTTTGCTGTAGCGGCCAAACGGCATATTTCCGGGCAGGGATTTATAAGGCTTGCTTATTCTCATGCCCTCTACAGCCCTTATCATTTTGTCGCAATAATTATGGGACACCCTGTATGTAAAGTATATAGATTGCTATCTGACATTTCTCCTTTTGTATAATATTTGGTCTCCCCCTAAGGCTTGATCAAAATCTGTCATTTCCTGAAACCTGAGAGTTTATATATCACTATTTTAGCCTAAAATAACAAAACGGTTAGTAGGCTATTATACTTTTTATCTACATTTTTATCACATAATGACTATGATTTGGCACTGTGTCGAATCTCATAAAGACGTTATTCCCCATGTGCTTTTTAATTTATTAACGCATTCAGTGCGATAATGGCATTGCAAAATAAATTAGACTCAAATTAGATATTTATTAAATAAACAACACACACACATATGTAAGATCATATGTAAATACATTTATAGTAAAATCTTTACAATTGGATAAGTTAATATCAGATGCTGACTTGCCTAACGATTTGCTTGAATAGTTGGAAATATTTTGAGTGTGAACGTAATTTTCAGATGTTGATGAAATAACTTTAGATGCTGATTATATATTTTCGGCTTCCAAGGGCATATTCTCGCTTTCGCCTAGCGTTTTCGTACCCTTCATTTCTTGTTTTCAATAGAAATTTAGATGCAGCTTTAAGCGGCAGAATTAGACTTTCATTCACCATGTCCATTCCATGTCTTTTTATACTCAAAAGATCTGCTAAAAGGGAGATAGAAGATCGCCGAAAACAGTGCTCAATATACATACGTATTTGGATTAGGCAGTTTAAGAAATTGTGCAGTTTTGGTACAACGCCAATAGTAGGCATTGTAGGGTTGATATTCACGTTCACGTTATTACCGAATATTTTATTTAAAAATTCACGTGCACTTAAACAAAAAAGTGGGGAAGCCCCGTCGTGCATAAACAACATTCTTTGTCTTACCACGCAGGAACATTGTCAAATAGTTCAAGTAAAACGTGTTGAAGAAAATGTATGTATGAGGGACCGGTTAAAGTTCTTGGTAAAAAGTAAGACCCAATAAAACAATTTCCAATAATACCCACTCTTACATTAGATAGATAGATATATTTATTATATATCAATAACATACAGTTATCTGTTAGTTTAGTATAAGTCAAAAACCAAAAAAAGATACAACAGAAACAAATTTCACAAAAATAAACAAGTAACCTAATAAAACTTATCTAAAAACCGATACATTTATTTCCTGCAAAACAGAAGGTTCATTCAAAGAAAACTGATGTTGAAATCGAGATTCCATTATGACATTAGCGTTTTCATCAGACCATACGTATTTATTTGGGACTTATAGCATCTTTTTGTCGGTAAACGCCAGCGGTAAAGTCAACTTTTTGTTCAGTTTTTTTGCAAAATCCAGTGGCAAAGCGAGTATAACAGTATTACGGCAGTAAGGCTTGAACTCTTTGTATGTAATACAGGTATAACTGTTGATGCTTCAGAACGGATCTAACTAATTTATGTTTCACATTAAGATTTGTAGCGATCTTCTTAGTACTAGTATTTGGGTCTTCTCCAATTTGTGTAGAATAGCTTCTTCCAACTCAGGCGTTCTAAAGCTCTTCCAGAAATTGGACCTTTTTGAAATGAGCCAAACACATTTCTGGACATTCTTGGATTTGGAGTTGGAGTATCATTTCCATCTGCAAGGCCATAAATATAAACCCTATTGGCCATTTCAACATTTGAATATGCATAAGCCATTATTAAAACTTAATCTTTTTAAAAAATGAACTCAATTTGACAATACACAATATTAAATAAAATAACGGCTTCTTATTATTATTATTAAGCAAGGCCTCCCTAAGATATGTTTTAAGTAATTTAAGTAACTGTGTAAAAATGGCGTAGTCGGTATTATTAAAGGTCTTGGTGCATTATAGGTGAAAATTTCACAATAGTATTTTTCAGCCAATTAAAGGCCTGTATTTTGTAGGAGGTAATTTCCGGAAATTTTTCTCTTCCTTGGGGCAAGAAGCATGAAATTACACTGGAAATTTTTTGACATTTACAAATAAAATGACATTTATATTTAACTTCAAATTTATTCTATCATAATTTAATAAGTACTTACAAATCATTTATAAATAATTATTTACCAAGTATGTACTTTTAGTAGTTTTAATTCAAGCGTCCAAATGTTGCTGAAATTCCTCAGCTACGTCTTCTTTTCTTAATGGGGAATAAACAAGCACACATTCACTAAAATTTATAAAATGTCTATGTTTCAAAAAATAAATGTAGTACTTTGAAACAATCTTATTCTGCTGTGATCCACGAAGAGCTCCATATTTCTTACACACCAGAAGCAAATGATTTTTAATAATCCCAAACAAGTTTGGCGAATAAATTTCTGGCCCGCATTCTTGTAATAAATACATTAAAAATTTTAGGTTCCGATGATACATTTTAATTTCACTAACTTTTTTGCAAAACTTGCATAAAACGTATTTCCCAAACCCCTCCATTTTTCAATTGTACAACACAACGATTTTAAAGAAAATGGTCAAATAACGTCAAAAGTCACGATTACCTTGTTTGACATGGATTGCATGGCCTTCTTAATAATATATACATATGAATTTTATTGATATTACATAGTGCTTCCGTTCTTTGTAAGAAAATATATTTCTACCAACTTTAGTAAAATGAGTATGTGGAAAACTGATTGATCTACTATTGACTTATTTTTTATTATTTTGCTTAACTAAAGTCGGTTAGTTGCATTTTATTTAACCTAATGTTATATGTATGTAAGTTACTTTGATTATATATACTGCTTCAAGTTTTTTTGCAATAAAATATATTTTTACCAACTTTAGTACACAAAATTTTTAGAAAACTGAAAGATTGAACTACTATCAACTTATTTTTTATTACTTCTGTCTCTTCAAAACAATCAAAAAATTTTAATATCTTTATATTTTTGTCGATATTTTTTAACACTTCATTGTGAAATTTTCTTACCGAATACCACTCTAGCTTCAATTAAAAACTGGAAATTTTTCAAAATATTCGTGTGCTCGAAAAAATTTCCAGTAATAATTGAAGCTCTAGTGGTATTATAAGTGAAAATTCTTAGTTTTTTATCGGTGTACTAATTATTTTGAAGACAGTTGCTCCTAACGACTTCAATAAGGTATACCTTTTCCAGATAAAACAGAGAGAGAAAAATGGATTGTTTCAATAGTCAGATGGATACACTAAGCAGTAAAAAAGGTCTGCTATTTAAAATGTCATGACGTCAAAATTAGAAACAAATTTGAATTTCTTGTCCCCAAAAAAAAAAACCGATCTCCAAAATGTATAAAAAAATTTTGCTGTTTTAAAAAGTTATAAATATGGTAAATTAAAATTTTAACTTTGACACCATATAGATCGAGAATTAGCAACATTCGAATAAGCCATATTTGGCTTAATCGATCTATTTTGAAGTCAACACCTTCCATTAAGTCTACCTTATTATTAATGAATCACTGTATAGGCATGAATATTTTATGCATTCCAAACATGTTTCAGTTCCATTTTTTTGGTTAAGTTTGAATCAATATTCCAACGAGTACAAAGACATTTAAAACTTTCAATCTAATAGTTATCCTAACTGTATAGCAAGATCAGCATGTAGATATCATATTAATATTCACCGCAGGTTGCAGATGTCAACATCTTGTACGAGCTCTATGCTAGCTGGATGCTTAATGTGCTTTTTTGTAATAAATCACATTTTGGAATTCACTTAAACTATAAAAGGATGCCAGAGAGAAGTAACTTGTCAATGTAACCACGAATTTAATGCAAAATAACTTGTGACGACGTTAAACATTTATGTCCCTTGATGTTAAATAATTTTTTCTTTTTATTGTATTTTTGAATAATGCAATATATTTCTAATTATAGTCAATTTTGAAGGAATACAGGTACGTAACGACTTTAATCAGCAAAACAATAAGTATTTATTTTATCAGAGGGTAAGTATAAATTTGTAACAAAAGCCCAAATATGTTGTTAGTTTAGGGTCTAGGGATATTCTGGTAAAAGAGAAGTTTTGAAATGAATTTGTCAATTTAAGAGACACATTTTATCGCCTCTACATATATTTAAATGAATTATTGCTTTATCTCGAACATGACAGATAGCAATGCAATAGTTTGCCTAAATCTTTGGCCATCCGTGAAATCAAACAAGTACAGGCCATCTGACCAGTGTCTTGGCACGCGACGGAAAGAGACCTACGAATCCCATAAAAATGAATAATTATATAGACGAGTAGGGATTTAAAATTATATAGAGACAAGTATAACGGTCACCAGAATACAATAAAAAGCAAGCAAATTAGGAAGAAAATCACTCACTTTGAGAGAGAGTGGAATTGAGTAATATCTGGAAATACCTCGACATAGTTAGTTCCTCTTTGGGATTCAGATGGTTCGGTACCTTAGCTTCTCGGTCAAATAAGTTGTAATAGTTGTTGACGATTAGAGTTAAATTCATTCAGTTAGGCAAAAGTACAATTTAAAGGTTGTTATAGTGTCTAATTTAAATATATAGATAATTTTGAAAACCTTAATTTTTGAATATACCAACACTTATTAAATCAAATGAGATAATGAAAAGTGTATAAATGATTTTGAATATGAATATGAAACGTTATTTAATTTTTCTACATAGCTTTTTTGTGAAAGAATAATTGGAGACAAAATCTTTGAACGAAATAGAGTTTTTTAAAGCTTACTTCGAATTGCTTCGATTTAGTTTAACGTTCAAGGATCCTTTTACAAGTTTATCTGAAGTTTCGGCAAGATCACATAAGACTATACGGCTTTAAAATATTTTGTTCGGATAAGGAAAACTTCAAATTGTGTAACATAGAAAGTTTAGAGGCAACTAGAGATTAGGTTTTAAATTTGTTGTAAACAAGTTTTGATACCTTTGGAACATTAACTTATAAAACTTTAGTTATATTTTTAAATCTATAGAAGGATAAAAATAGACGACATTTCTAAAACAAATAAAAATGAAAGGTAATGGAGAACAACTAAATAGAAGAACAGCTGATTTAAGAAATAATAACTACTGATTCAAGTGTTCAACTGTTAATAAAATATAAAACATCAAACGCAACTATTTCTAAACCTACTACAGTGAACTCATAAAAAATGGTTTACTTATTACTAGATGGATACGTAACTTCAATATGAAATGTTTGTAGTTTTTTTTCTTACCTGTGAGCACACTCAGGAGGCGCAATCATTAACAATGACGTGGGCAAAGCCAGGGCAGGATTTTTGGAGACTTCCATCCACGTGACGGCGAAGTTCCCAGTCTCTTTCCTCAAAAACTCAATGATAAAACTCCTAGAATTCCTATTCTGTATCTTCCTGTAACTATACAGGCTCCAGCCTTCAGAAAACATTTCAACAACATCGTCAACACTTTCATAATGAGGACAAATAACATGTACTTCTTCAGTACGCCCAGCAGGATACACTAAAATACGATTTTTACTAGGACAAAGTCTAGAGTCTCTCCTTTCTGATCCCTTGATTTTTAAATAAATGAAGTTTCCGTCTTCTTCGGGTTCTATCAGCCAAGGCTGCTGCAGGCAGTATCTGATGCTTTGGTTCTGATGTAAACCGTCCTCGTTTGACTTCAAACTTTGATCGCTGTTCCTAACAGTTATTTCACCACTGGATCCTCGCAACCTCCTCGTTTTCCATGGATTGAGGCAATTTTTTTCATTCGGAATGAATTGAAAAGTAGCGTCAAAGAAATAATTGTTATGATCTTCAGTTATCTTCATTTTTGTGGCAGTAAACTTAACTACCACTTTATTCGAGGTTTTTGTTACAACAGTGAATGGTTCTGTGATGTTCCCACACAAGCAGTCTCTCTTAATTTCAACGTCCATCCATGGATACTCTGATATCTTTATGTTAGCTATTCCGTCTTCTTCTGACTTAGCATTACACTCCCATCTGTTAGCTTCAGGATCGTACGACGAATAGCACTCCTTAGACCCGAACTGAGCTTTATTGAAAGTAATTTTCAGTCTCTGATGGTCATTAGATTCAAATTGATATGTACAAAACAAGTCTTTTTGCCCGCCTCTTCCGAAAAGGAAGGTAATTCTGGGCGAATAAAATCTGCCACTTTGCGTTTTAAAGAGTCTGTCGCAAGGATTTCTGGACATCTGGACTCCTTCTTGGGATAAATCAACGAATTCATATTTCAAGACAAAATTGACAGGATATAGAACACTCCCGTACTTTATAGAATGAGATATAGTTAAGTCAGAATTGGTGCTGACGTAGCTTTCTGCTAAGCCACAGGGTCTAGTGAGTCTAGAAGAATTTTTCAGCAAAGTGTGGTCGCACAACTTCGGTTTATCGTCTTTACAAAACTGACCTATAAGTGGTACAGTGTTTCTGCTTTTTATGTCGCCATCCCATATTTGTAACTGTACATCACAGTCACCTGCATTAAAATCGGTAAGTCTTTCGTTTGTCACGTGATATTTGATGAAAGAGATCCAGATTATGTCTTTCGGTTGTCCTCGAAAATGGTAGTGACAGGTTGTGTTCGGAGGCAAAGAATGTAGCGGACTCTCCAACAACCCTGTAGTATTATCGAAAGTTGTTACAAGAAATTCACATTTCTTGCCGTGTTCGATGTACGTTGGGGACTCTTTGTTGACATAAAATATCTGTAAAAGATTTACAAATGTTATTGATCTTTTGATATAGTCTTATAAAAAGTAAATTTGTATTTCTTGTTACATCTAAGAATTATCTAATAACAAATTGTCTATTTTAATGTGACAAATAAAATTCTTTTTGTGAGTCGAGTAGAGAACAAAATAATGAAAATAATGTTCAGTTGAGAATAACTGTCACTGCTAATAAATATTCGCATTAGCATTAGCATTAGTTTCCAGACATATTTATACTTTATTATTGTAGACTATGAAATACAATATAATACGAATTAAGAGAAAGCCGAACTCGATGAAAGACAGGCAATAATACATTTTCGCAAGATTATATAGAGAAGATACAATATTATTAACTGTAGTTAAATAAAATGAAGATGTAGACGAAATTATTTCTCAGATATTAGCTTCGCTTCTGTTTAAAAGGCATTCGGTACAACTGAAAGAACTAAAAAGTGGTTTATAGGAACTGAATATAGGAATGAACTAGAAATTTTGAAATACATATAGTCAAACCTAAAATGAAAAGAATCTCAGGTCTCATTGTTGTTATCCCTCATAAAAAAATGTGGAATTATTTCACATGGTTTTTGCTAAAGGAATATGAAGCTTCAAGAATTATAAATAAACACAGGTTGTCTGTGAAAGGTTGGGAAATCTCGGAGCTGGAAATACTGGTGACTATTGAGCCAAATATGCCTTATCCGAATGATGCTGGTTTCAAAAATACAAGGCGTTCAATGCTAGAATTTTATTTTGAAATGTCTCAATAACTTTGAAACCGGCGAAGAATTTTTAAATAATTTTGACGTCGCTAGTAGAGGGCGCCACTTATGGCACATCACATTTCTTTTAAATGGCAGAACTTTTTTGCAGCTTAGTGTATCCATCTGACTATAGAAACAATCGATTCTCCGACCAGTTGCATCTGCAAAAAGGAATACCCTGTTGAAGTCGTTGGGAGTAACAGTTTTCGAAATAATCCTATTTGAAATATTCAGTGCACCGATTGAAAACTGTTATCGTTTCAGGTGTAGTGCCTTTTCTACTAAAAATACAGCAACATGTTACTTGAAAAAGTTGTTCAGAAAAATTATGGAGATGTACAAAATTTTAAGAAGATCGGCGAGGTTTGATTTTGAAACCATTTTTCAACAAAGCACAAAGATATGATCAAAGCAGGCCAATTTTTTTGAAATTTTGTTTGTTTCCATAATTTACCGTTCTGAACAACTTGTTCAAGTAACATTTTGCTGTATTTTGAGTAGAAAAGTCACTTTACCTGAAACGATAACAGTTTTCAATCGCTGCACTGAATATTTCAAATACGATTATTTCAAAAATTGTTACTCCTAACGACTTCAACAAGGTATATCTTTGTCAGATATAACAGGTAGGAGAATCGATTGTTTCAATAGACAGATGGATACACTAAACAGCAATAAAGTTCTGCCATTTAAAAGAAACATGCTGTGCCATAAGTGGCGCCCTCTACTAGTGACGTTAAAATTAGTTAAAAATTCTTATTTGCCGTGCCAAAAAAACATAATTGTGTTAATTTTTTTTTAACACTCCAACAGGTTTCAAAGTTATTGAGATATTTCCACCAGCAACATTCGGGTAAGGCATATTTGGCTCATTCGACTTTTTTTGGTCACCAGTATCTCCAGCTCCGAGATTTCCCAACCTTTCACAGACACCCTGTATATACATAAATAATAATAATGTACTCAGGAATGAATACCCACTCGAATTTATTTCTAGATCCAGGTATGTTATTTTTGTTTAGACATGTTTAGACTTACAGCAGGTTCCTACAGGTAAAACAATTGCAATAGAACCGTACGTTGAGATACGTAGATATACTAGCGTCAAGAATTCAAACGTCTTACGTCACGGATGACACATTTGTTTTTATTGTCAACGTAATTTTCGATATTTGGTCGCGTTAAAAACAATTAGTTTTTGCAATTCAATGCAATATATAATGCAACCTTTTAGTGTAGTATATAGTTTTTTACTATCAGTTGCAGTTTCTTAAATATTTTGTTGAAAATATAATGAATTATTAATTTGTTCGTATGACGTAAGTCGTCTGAATTCTTGTCGCGAGTATAGAAGCAACTTCATATTACAGGGTGATTCAAGTTTAATCTTGACAACTTCAGGAATCGATAGAACAGGTTAAAATAATGTTCATTTGTGATATAAACTTATTTCCTAAAACGCATCGTTTCCGAGGTAGAGGGCGTTGAAGTAGGAATTTTTTTCTCGTTTTTCCCTCATAACTTTTGAACCACTTATCCGACTTAAGTGAAATTCGGAACACAAACACTCCTTATGATCTTACAAAAGTTTCTTAAGTTTGAACTACCTACTCCTCTTAGAAGTGTATTTTGTATGCTACCCCCCTCTTACTTTATTTCAAAACTACAAAAAAAATAATTAATTTCAATAAAACATATACACACCACTTTAACCTGATTAATTTCGAAACTTTTTCGTCTCCTGTTTTTTTCTCGACGTTTGGTCTTGTTTCTGAGATAAGTTTATATCACAAATGAACATTATTTTAACCTATTCTATCGATTCCTGAAGTTATCAAGATTAAACCCGAATCACCCTGTATAACAAAACAAATGTTTTGTTTTGTTGCGCAAAACTATCCCTTTTATTATTAATTTTGTAATATATATGTCATAGTCATTGGGTGTAATTCGTAATTTCACGGAAAGCCTAGTCATTGGCTGCATTGCCGGCAAAGGCTGTAACGAAATTAAAATTCCTTTGATTGACTGAAACTGTACGTCATTTCACGCATTGCCTGTTTAATATTCGTCAAACAAATAAATGGTTTATCATTTAGACGTTACGGCGCTTGACGGATTTTTGTGTAATCATTTGCTGAATATTCTTACGAACTTGATTATAATACAGGGTGTTAAAAAAAGAGTGTAAAATATTTCAGTAGGTAATAGTATGAACCAAAATAAGCAGAAAAGTCTTAATAAACATGGGTCCGCAAAGTAACGGTTGCGGAGATATGGACCACTATTCGTTTTTCAAACATTTTATTTTATTAGGAATAAATCGACAAAGGAAGCTTTTAACAAACAAAAAAAAAGTTACAGAAAATGTCCAAAGTGCTCTCCGTCCATTTCCAAACAGGTACGACATCTTCGTCCCAACGATATTCGAACTCTTTCCAAAACACCCTCCTTGGTTTGGATTTCTAGACACTTTTGATTAATCCGTAGCTGCAGCTCTTCCAGGCTATTTACAGGAGTACCATACACTAATGTCTTCAAATATCCCCAAACAAAGAAATCTAGAGGGTTCAGATCAGGCGATCTTGGAGGTTCGGCTCTTCCTACCCATTTATGTGGAAAAGTTTGGTGTAAATGCTCTCTAACGGCCATGAAAAAATGAGCTGGAGCACCATCATGCTGGAACCACATTTGTTGCCTCTGATTCAAAGGAATGTCTTACAGAAACTCATACAGTGTGTTCTGCAGAAAGTTGAGGTAAGCAGCGCCTGTTAATCGGTTTGGTAAAACAACAGGACCTAGAAACCTGTCACCTACAATACCCATCCAAATGTTTAATGAAATCCGTGCCACATAGATGGGTACGAAGGGCCGGACCTGTTTTATGGCCTCCAAGATCGCATGATCTGAACCCTCTAGATTTCTTTGTTTGGGGATATTTGAAGACATTAGTGTATGGTACTCCTGTAAATAGCCTGAAAGAGCTGCAGCTACGGATTAATCAAAAGTGTGAAGAAATCCAAACCAAGGAGGGTGTTTTCGAGAGAGTTCGAATATCGTTGAGACGAAGATGTCGTGCCTGCTTGGAAATGGATGGAGGGCACTTTGAACATCTGTAACTTTGTTTTTTGTTTGTTAAAATCTTCCTTTGTCAGTCTATTCCTAATAAAATAAAATGTTTGAAAAACGAATAGTGGTCCATCTCCGCAACCGTTACTTTTCGAACCCATATTTATTAAGACTTTTCTGCTTATTTTGGTTCATACTATTACCTCCTGAAATATTTTACACTCCTCCTTTAACACCCTGTATATCTCAAATACTATGAATATTCGAAATTTAAATATCTATAGTAACCTTTCAAAGCTTCTGTTTCTGAAAAAATTTTTCGCTCTAGAAAGGTTCTATGGCTTGGTTTCACAGAACCAAACTATCTGTTTCCTTTGTCAAGTTATCTTGACGGGAAGTTTTACATGAATCAGCCTATATTTGGACCTTTTATAATAAGTTTATTGATGTTAGAAGTAGTTATTAATAATTCTTAATAGCTTCTAGCGATGATGTAAAGTTACTAGTAGACTTACCCTATATTCAAAGACTAACTTGAACAGTGTTAAATTCCCTTGGGGTTTTCCATTAACTATTATAACTTACTTACGAGTAAGTATTTGCTTTAAAAATCCTTGTGCTAAAGTACAAGAAACTGTGTACCGGTTCACTTACCTCTATCTCTAGTTCGAAACCGGGCAAATAGGACAACGGCAGCGGATGAAAAGGATTGCCGTAGGGTGAAGTATGGAACTTCACCAGTAGTTCCGGTCCGCTGCTAATAATTTCCGGGATCGTTTCACCGCTACATAAATGCGCCAAAGTTGTAGCCGAAGGGCCCCAACCATCCAGTATTTCGATGAAATCCTGCATCATATTGCACTGGTCCCATATCCTGTAACTATAGAAGCATCTGCCATGAGTTTGCCATAAAGGGCTAGTTAGATATTCGGGAACAATAGATATATGTAGGATGGTTACCGACATCCTTGTACAGTGAAAATAAATGATATTTTCCCAAATATATCTATATCTAAAAGCTCATCGTTTCCGAGATACAGGGTGTCAAGAATTTGTAATATTTATTATATCTTTTTATTTACTTGGAAACCCTTTGGGCCACTCTTCTTTTATTTACAATAAAAATAATATGCCAACTAAAATTATACCACAAATAAATAGCTTCAGACAATATCATTATTATTTCTTCTTTTTTCAAGCGATGATTTGCCATCAGACATTGAGAATGAAGCTTCCAGTGTTCTTTCCAATCTCATGCCAGAGAAATCACAGATGAAATACGAAGAAGCATTTGGCCGCTATGAAAAATGTTGTAGAGAAAAAAACGTATAATGTAACTAACGAAAAATAATTATTAGTATATTTTAACGAACTAAGCGAAGTATATACGCCTTCATCTCTTTTTTGCTATCTTTCAACGATAAGAACAGAAATTCACTCACTCAAGAAGAATGTCGAAATTAAAAATACCAGATATCAAACATTTGCCATCAAGTTGGCATGCTATATCATTAATAAAAAAAAATACAGTAAAGGACCAAGAACGGATCCTTAAGGAACGCCTGATGTGGCAAGGTAATGAGAAGATCTAATGCCACCTATTTCAACATACTAAAATTGATTATTCAAGTATAAGGTAAACAAAGTAATTAAAGCATTTGATAAACCAAAATTTTCAAGTTTTCATTGATTACCATCATCTAATACCTCTGCGATATCATCGTGGAGAAGAATTTCAAATATCTTGTAAAAGTTGTATTTTATTGATATTGGCCTTTCTATCGCCTTTCTTATACACTGGATAAGCCTTACACATTTTCCATAGATGGATGGAACAATTTTGGATTTTGAGTTAAGTGTAAACCTACAATCTCATACTAAGAATAATGGGACAAAGTTCGGACCAGCTGTAGATTTATATTTAAGTTTTTTATTGCAGATATGAATGCAGGAAAAAAACAGTATTAATAGTAGAAAAAAGACATGCATTCTCAATATCATTTAACGGCTGATTATTATTGGAAAAAGTCCAATATGTCTGATTAAAAAAATTGAGAAAGAATACGCAATATCGAGTAGTGTGGAAACAGTTTTAGTATTAGAGGTCATAGTACTGAGGATCCCAACAGATTCTCTTTTCTGCTTTACGAATGATCAGAATCTTTTTTTATTCTACAGCGTATCTCTCAAAATTTTTCAATCTCTCAATTCAATAATATCTCTACATTTTTATAAGCTTTTATGTCTGCGTTTTTACTTAATAGAATATATAATATTTCTAGAGAACTAAGGCCGGTACTTTTTTTGGTTTATATTTGTACTATAAAAATTAATAGCTGTATTAATATTATTTTCATTTCTCAAAGTAGACCAGTTAATATGCAACATCACATTATATAATTCACTAAATTAGCTCTTCTGAAATTATAATTGTTTTGCAAACTTGGCATAAAGTCATATTTAAAATGCATTGATGAACAATACTTCTGGATGATGTATATCTTCATTATCAACGACACAATATCATTCTTATGAATTACTAAAACTAGAATTCGATTATTAAAATGCCTGATATTACTTTGAATAGAATTCATACAATTCAAAAAGTCATTAAAAACATTAACAGTGGTAGGGGAGACCGGGTACGAAAGTAACACGGGTTGGTTGTAACAATAAGCCTATTGTCTTTATAAAGAGGTTTGTCTATGATATGAAATCTACATTAACTTATTTGAACCACAATATCCGTTGTGTGTTTTAGTTCAAGTTAAGACCTGCACGGTGCAAAATGATATGCAAATTAAGTTTTCATTCTTTATCTTAATCTATCATAATCCTAGAACTGAACGTTATTTTGAATTATTTTATTGGCTTGTTCACTTAATACCAATATTGGCTATAAACCTAAGCATGGTATTTTAATTAAAAATAATCGTTAAAAAAAGTTTTAAGCAAGTATCCTGTCAATCGCGTGAATAATGCGTAATGGGACGATTGTAACAGTGCCATAGGAGGACGATTGTAACATGTTACAACCGTCCCTCATATTTAATACCTATGATCGTATTTGTCATATTTAAAATGATAATTCTGTAGATATCCAGATAATTACTTCAGTATTTGTTATGCTGTGTGGGAATATACAAATTCATTCTCTTTATTTAGAATGCCTAACAAAAGACAACGAACAACAGATCGTGGGAAAGATTGTTATGGATTGGGAAAAACTTGGTCCATCCCAAATATGGAATATGGACGAGTCTGCAAAAGCCAGACAGGGATAGGATTTTTTGTTATTACCAAAAAAAAAAATATATTATTATTTTATATTTTTGTTTCATTATTCTATTTTTTTCATTTATTTATTTTTTTTTCAAATAAAAAAAATATTATGTACCTGCACTACAACTTACTTTTATATAGGTATAATCAATAAACAAATACCTTGTAAATAATAACTTTCTATACCTAGTTATTACCTATTATTCATATGTTACAAACGTCCCCATGTTCTGTTACTTTTTACTTATACCATTGGGTAGGTTGTAACGACGTACACTCTCTACTTTTTTATTAATTGTACATCAATATGAACTTTAATTACTTCAATATTATTTTTCTTCTATATATAAAATGCCAAGGAAACGACTTATAATAAGTAAATTTTTATAACTTTGTTAATTTTTTATTTATCCGGCTTTACAAAAATATGTTACTTTCGTACCTGGTCTCCCCTACCTTGCGTTACTTCAACTAAAGAATTCTAATAAAAAGTTAGATTAACATCTTCAAGAATACACACATTTGTACCAAACAAGTACTCTAATGGAATTAGATAATCAAGAAAACCTCACAGACGGTGCAATGTGAACAACAAACAAATACATAGAAGAAAAATTAATTTTAATGCCAATCACATAAACATCCTGACTAAAATATTTCTGAGGAATTTCAACAATAGAAGATATAAAGTATTGATTTACAGCTATTAAAATGCAAATATAAATGTACTTAATAATTAAATTCAATGAATTAACGTTGTCACAATGTGTTGTGAACACACCCAATTATGTGCAGTTTAGGAATTTCTCTCCATTATTCATTGAAAAGGTATTATTATATTAAAACTTCTGCTACTAATGCGTTATCCTGTTAATGAAAATAGCACACCACGTTCCAAAACTTTGAAACAAATTAGTGAACTTCTTAATGTATAAACTACTTTACTGACGTTGAGAGCGTATATACGTCAATTTGTAATTAATTTGTCAAAAATTTGTTAGGGGAAAGTGAGCGAATATCGTCTACTCGTGAGCTATGAGGAACTAAACATTTTGCGCCAATTTGTAGGAAAGTTTCTTAGTATCGCAGAGTATTAAAAACAATTTGATATTGCATTTTGGAAACTTAAACTGTTTAAAGACTTTACTACATTGAATAGAAGTGAAATATGCGAAAAAATTCAAAATAATTTTTCAACAGAAAGAGTTGAAATTTGATACAGAGGGACAACAATATAGGAGAAATCGATTTTCGCTGAATAAATTGCTATGGTCGGAATTTTATAGATTTATTGTTTTGGATCTACAAGTCGATTAGTAGTTTTTAACATTTCTACACTAGATTAAATTATTTGAAATATTCAATGAACCTTTTCTTAAATACGGGCCAAGTAGCAGTACCGCATATAATGATTATCTTACATGTGCGGCGACAAAATTAGGTACCTACTCTAAGGCCCGGCGCAAAATGAGACGCAGCTTGGTGAGGTGACGCAGCGTGAGTCACGGCGAGTTTTTGTGAATATAAGTAATAATACGAGGGTTGTCTGTAATTTAAAGTCTCCAATATTTTTTCAAATAGTAAACATCTTTTTATTGCAAAACTAAGTACATACTCTGAAAGCTTGGACTTTTAGCTATTTTTCAACCTAGTCCCCGTCACGATCAATGCATGTTTGGAGTCGTTCTGGGAGCTTTTTCATACCCGCATCGTACCACTCTCCCGCCGACTCACGTAGGAAGGTATCGACGGCTGCCTTCAGCTCTTCGTCGCTGGAGAATTTCATTCCTCCTAAGTGTTGTTTTAGGTTGGGAAACAAATAGTAGTCACTAGGGGCCAAATCACGGCTGTAAGGAAGATGGTCTATAATTTCCACAAGCAAATGCTCCTCAAATTTCGTCACTGACTCGTCCGAAACTGATGGACGCCCGCGGCTGGCCTCGTCATGCACGTTTGTACGACCGGCTGCGAACTCTCTACACCACATTTTTTGTGTCCATACACTTTTTTCCATACACATCGGTCAACTGACGATGAATTTCAATAGGGGGTGACTCCTTAAACCACAAAAATCTAATCACCGAACGCAATTCACACTTGGCAGGAATCTCGATTTTTCCATCCATCGTTAACGGCTGCTAAGCCAAGACCAGTGATGTTAACCTTTTAAAATTTGTCTCCCTACGACGAAGTATGAAATTCCCCTACTCTACTATAAATTTTCTTACGCTGCCTGCCCAAGCCCAAGTTAGAAATGTTAAAACTCTGTATAAAAAATAAAGCGCTGTTGGCATATTATTGTTAACAAACGAATATGAGAAATGATCTTATTTGCTCTTAAATGGTAAAATGGTAAGTATTTGCGAAACTTATGCCAAGACTCCAAGATTGACCGTCACAGCGAGGCAGTGACCAGCCAGATTAGTGGTGGGGGAAGCAAGAAACACGGTGCTGTTTTCAGATTTAAGCTAGGGGAGCTTGTTGGAGATCTTAATTTACGGACAACCCTCGTAGTTATTCCGCATATTTCTTCGCAGCGTGACGTGACGCAGTTTTGGCTCAACGTGATCTTGCGGAACGCAGTGTAGTTGCCGCAGTTTTAGAAATCACGGCGCGTGTTTGAAAACATGGAAAAAAATTTATCGAGACTGTGCGAATTTGACCAGTTTTGTACGATACAAGCCATGTAGACTACATGAGAACAAAATCGTCACTAAATTTTTTAGTTAAGACAAATTCTCCATGAATTTTTGGTTTTTTTTCAAGTACAAGCTTTTCACTGACTTTTTATTACTACCGATCTGGGTGATACACGATGCAATTTCGCACTCAAACTCGTCTTCTGGATCAAATTCAGAACTAAATTGATAATCAATGAGTGCAGTAGCAGTTGCCATTTTTCAGTAATATGGCTTGCCTGCGAAGTGAAAACTGCAATCGTATGAGTGCGGTACCCGTGCTAGCAGTTTTCTCCCGCATAAAACTCGCCGTGACTAACGCTGCGTCACGTCACTAAGCTGCGTCTCATTTTGCGCCGGGCCTAAGTGGCATTTCTCTCAATATGTAGAGTGAAATCGATGGAACGTTTAGCTATTGAACGATATGACCGCGGTCAACACTTTGCACCTAGATGTAGATTGTTCAAGATGTCGATTCGTCTTCTTCAGAGGATGGCAATCCCTGTTCATTGTAATGCAGCTGGAGTGTTGCAGTTCATACCGAGAATTGGTAACGATATTGGAAATATATGATGTTCATAAAAATGTTAAGTTTATGTCTATTATTTGTTTGTTTTGTATTTTCTATCCATTTGCAATAAGTTGTCATTTACGTTGTCAATTGTCAAGGTCATTTATTTATGTATATAATATAAATGCCTTATTTTTTCCATAAATTTTATCAAAAGTTTGTTTGGTATTCTTTAAATAGAAAATTGAATGATTAGAGCGTTTTCTAAAGTGTATTAGATTAAGTTTTACCTCACGGAACATCCAATATACATGGTGTCCAGAAATTAGTAGTCAATAATAAAAGGACGTACAGGAGAAGCCGAAATAGTGTTAGTTAGTATATCTATATATTTTTTTCCTATATTTTTCTTCTTCTTCAAACATATAGTTGCGGCAAAAATTCAGACGACTATCACGGCTATCTTCGCACATTTTTTTTTATGGTCAAATTAATTTCCGATAGTTTGTCGCGTTGAAAACAGTCGTTTTTTGTAATTTAGTGTAATATACACGGTGATTATCTAAAAAGAAATGTTTGAATGTACAGAGAAAATACAATTTTATAAAAAATAAAATTAAAAAGAGCAGTTCAAAAATGACTTAAAAATACATTACTGCACAGCACTAGAAACTGGTCCGCAGTAAAATCTGACAAGACAAAGCATGCATCAGCGATCAGACAAAAAATTAAAAGAAATTCGCAAGGAAATAAATAAATATCATTTTATAGCACCTATTTTATACAACAAATTCAACTGCTCTTGCGGCTATTAATTATTAATAGTATTAATTTGTGATTTTAGTTCATAAAATAGTTTGACATACCTTACCATACCTCACTCGTCTTATTCAATTTCTAAACACTAACACAAAAAATGTTTCTGCTTTTCCTTCGTTTTGAATTCGTAAATTACTAGCAGCAGCTATAATACAAAAGAGAAAGTCCAATGGATTTAAAGCCATGATACCGGTTCTTCTCGTCAAATCCCTTGGTATTAATGCTTGGACATGCTATACATGATACAGATATAATTGATTCTCGTGTATAATAGCCACACTGTTGCAATACACCATGGTCGTTCTGGACCTCCATCTCTTTCACTATTTAGTTGTAAATATCCCGTGGCACGCCTGCGTTGCACTAAACTTCCCGTCACTGGTAGAAATTATACAAATTTTTTTTTCCATTGGCCAAATTTAAAAAGAATATTAATATCCCACGCAGATTTTAATTTACTTATACTTTTACCTATACTCTTGTTAAATTTTAAAAAACTTTAAGGTTTTCATGAAAAAACGTTTAATTAAAACAAGAATTTAATTTTATTTTCGAAATATTTGGCCCCATTTTGAAGTCCTGTGCGCAGCTTTGGACAACGGAAAATGGGAAAGCGCTATAACTTTTTTATGACTGCTGATAAAAATTTAAAATTGAGTGGGTTTATACTAGATGGTGCCATGAATTCTTTGACGTCATTTAGGATTTCATGACATTTCCGGTTTTACCGGAAATGACCGTAAATTTATATTTTTAAATAGGACATCCTGTATTTTTTGACATTTTTGAAATCAGCGGATCATTTTGTGATAGGACTAATTTTCTGACACATTTTCTGGATGTAAGTAATTTTTTTAATTTTTAAAAATAAAACTAGAAGAACAGAAATTGTTTTCTTTTTTGACGGATTTTAAAAATTGTTCCGCAAAATGCAGAAAAAACCCTTTATTAAAAAATCAATAGGACCCACCCTTTTTACATTTGAAAAAAATTAGTTTTTAAGGAAATACAATAAATCGAAATTTTTAGTGGTAATAAATAAAAAAAATGTACAAAAATATTCAAATTTAGGCCTTCTAGTTTTATTTTTAAAAATTAAAAAAAAATACTTACTTCCAGAAAATATGTCAGAAAATTAGTCCTACTATACGTAAAATGATCCGCTGATTCCAAAAATGTCAAAAAATGTGTCCCTCTGCGTGTTTACGGCCATTTCCGGTCAAATTGAAAATGTCATGAAATCCGAAATGACCTCAAAGAATGCATAGCACCATCTAGTATAAACCCACCTAATTTCAAATTTTTATCAGCAGTCATAAAAAAGTTGCAGCGTGTTCTCACTTTCCGTTGTCACCCGGTAGATATGTTTGATTAAATTGCCTGCTCTGTGTCGGTTTATATGTAAAACACCCTGTTTATATGGCTTCAAAGTAGGAATTGTGATATTAAAATAACACCAGAACCATGTTTCAGAAAATTTTAAAAAGTTTTCTCGTAAGGAGTGACCATTTTGCTAAAATAATTCTTATGCTATTCTTTAGCTGTAAATTCACCAGTACAATTTGTGCTACTTCTGAAAGTACCCTGTATTTAAGTTTGAGTGCGCTAACAACACGTAGAATATAATTAAAACCATGTCTGCAAACATAAATAATGTTCCCCTGTGAGAGCCTATTCAAAATACCAACTAGAACAAAACAAGAATAGTTATGCCAGATATTACATGATGACCAACTATGCACCAAGGAACAATACAGAACATTAATTTCATCGCATAGCGTACGTTGAAATCTGTTATCTTATCCGGTACAAAATCTCATTAAATGAAAACCACATGAGCATGCACAGTGTAGTATAAATTAAATGTTTTTAATGCGAAGATATAATCTTGCGCAGCTTGATTTTTAATATGTTTTGTTTGTTTTCCATTGTCATATATGATTAAGTCAGCTTTACTCGTATGTTATGAATCCGTACAGTTTCATTTTATGATAAATTTTCCCTGAAAGATATTATTTGTTGAATAAATCATGAAATAAAACAACCACATGTCAAAATGTCCCCAATGATAAATCCGATTTCCATATTGCTTTATAGTCACTTCCTATTCTAATGTACTGATGTATTAAAATATATATCATTTACAGACAGGTTCAAAGGGATATTTTAATTAAAAAAAAAACATTTTTTAGGAATTATATTTCTGGATGTCGTTATAAATTACACGCTTGTAATTCAGTTCGGTTCAGTTCAGTGTCAGTAATATTTGATTGCATTTTAATAAAGTGATAATAGCTTTGTTCGTAGTACACCAGATCCAACCGTCAGCAGCATGCGTACTGCATCTAAAATTTTGCATCACAAATAATTGTAATAGGACGATAAATCTCAACCTCGCCTTTGCTATCCTTTTTAAAGAGAGGACAAATATTCGGAGTTTCAAAGATCGGGAAGCTTACCCACTCTTAGTGACTGATTATATAGAAAACATAGTGACTAGTGATTTCAAGGTTGCCAAGGTAACGGTTTAGAAATTATGACTGAAATTCAATATTTAACTTCTTACTTGGAAACTTTATATATTCATATATGAAGTACTGACTGACATTATTCTGACGCCCTATCATTGTTGACTAGTTTCTTTCCTGAGAGGTAGAAAACATGTATGTCATCTTCAATGGATTTAAATCAACTAAATATGTAACTTCATCTGGAGTGCCTCAGGGAAGCAACTTGGGACCTTTGTTATTTAATATTTTTATAAATGACATAGTTAATGTTATAGATGTTCAATGCCTTCTTTATGACTGCGTTCGGTTATATTATAATTTGAGAGCTTAATGTCACACAGGGTAACTATTCTCTTAAAAAAGATACGATCTATTATGATTACAAGGTAAATATTAATATTATTGAAATATCAGAAACAATATCTGACTTTTGATATACATTTATTTTTCAATACGTATACAGGGTGTTAATTAAGTATGTGCACAAACTTTAAGGGGTTAATCTATGATTGATTTTAAGACAAAAATTTCATATAAACATGGGCCCGCAACGACTTTGTTTTACAGGTACAGGGTGTTAAACTTGAAAAAAAAATAAAATTTTTTGATCTATTTTCTGAGTAGTAAGAGCTACTTAGTTGAAACTTCACGCTCACTTTCACCCCCAAGCAAGGGTAAGCATCACCCCAAAATATTTAAATGGCATTGGAGGTTGAGTAATATTTATTTTGAAAGCTCTTACAATTCTCTTTGCAACAGACTTTAAATTTTATAATTCCGCCCAATACTTAAAAAAAAAATTACATTTTAAAATTTAAATTATGTTTAGTTGCTTAGTTACTACTTAGCTGATTAAATGTTCAAACTGATGACCGCCCGCTTCCATACAAGAATAAAGATTTTGTTCGAAACGTTGGCGCACATTCTGAATCATTTCCAGAGTAATCCGACGGATTCGTCGACGATTCTTTGACGAAAATCTTGCAGCGGTGCTGGCTGTGTTTTATAGATTTTACTGTATAGGTATCCCCACAAAAATATCAAGGGACGATAAATCTGGTAATCGAGGAGGCCACTCAATGCTGCCTCTTCTCCTAATTCAATTCCGTGGAAAACGTTGGTCCAAATACTGACGGACAATTAATATAATATACAGGGTTGGAAAACGCTGATGGTCTATCTGAGTTTACATGAGAGCGACAAAGTAAAGTATAGAAATCCGTGCGATAGACAAGGATGACTATATTGACGACGTTTTAAAATCTAAATAGTCACCACCCATTTTCGTCATTCAACAAATAAAATCCACTTGCACTTACATCTCAGCGACCAATCGCCATCTTTGCCTTTCGCTTTCGCAAAAGACTCCGGTATTCTGATATTTTACCAGCGGTCGAAATTGTGGACAGTGACTAATCGCTAGCTTGTTGACCAGCGCGACGGGCGAAGCGTGCGGGAAGCAAGATTTTATAGGCGTACTAAATTTGAATGCGATCAGATATAAGAAATATATAAAAACGACAAAAATAGTTCCATTGCATCCATTATTTTTAGAGTAGAAACAGTGATATAACAGTTTTTACCAATTTCGAGGCGTTAGATAATAAAAATTATAAGAATTATTTCAAAATTTAAAGTTTTCATCTTGTCAATTACCCAAGGTCGAAAATAATAGAAAGTGACTAACTCACAACACAGAGATGAGTACGGAAAGGTAAGGGTGGTATGATTATCTAAGTGTGCCACTTGAGAAGAGTTAAAGCACACAAAATTATCAAAAATAAGTTGACGTCGGCTGAACCTAGCACATTAACAATTTACTTTAAATGTGTCCGTGTTCTTATGGACGGCGATTGCCCACTACCACCCACTTACACCTACCTGATGCGCGCTCCGCAGATAACACACTTAAGCCTTGTCCTCATGGACGCGAAATTCACGGATTTTTGCACGAATTTTGCAACTTCTGTTTTAATTATTTATGGCGGGAAAATCTCAACTTTTCACAATTGCAATTTGCGATACTGTCAAACGCTGCAAATATTAATGCCCTTTTCCTTATTATGTGGTGTTAATAAGTTTGTTTTGAACTTCTGATAATATACCATGGCAGTTTCATGATGAAAATGGTAGAAAATGTTATAGGTAGTTGACAACATTTGTTACAAATAGAGATTTTTCCACCGTTAAATAAATCGCGCAAATATTTGCGAATTCCGCATTGAAAAGGGCAAAAGGCTTTAGAATACATACACACTATTTACTATTGGTTACTAGCACTGTCACTATAACGGTCACACATTAACACTTATTATATCATATCGTACCGCTTTCCGTATGACCTTCATACGCCCATGTTTCGTATTTTTTAATATTTATTT
This sequence comes from Monochamus alternatus, assembly GCA_037114965.1. NCBI lineage: Eukaryota > Metazoa > Arthropoda > Insecta > Coleoptera > Cerambycidae > Monochamus > Monochamus alternatus. The sequence goes on from CM073433.1 coordinate 36,893,548, forward strand.
TAATTAGTTTCTTCGCCATATCACTATTTCGTCCTATCTATCAGTATACTCTTTTCGATTTCATTTATACGGACTAAGTTTCATCTTGTAGGATATAGCAATAGAATTTTTATTTGGAAAACTCATTTTAAAAATATAATCTTCCTTCCCCGAGTTTCCATCACTTTCCGTTTCACAGTTGTACTTCTTTACCAGTTCGAGCATTAAATATCAACTTTGAAAATGTGTGGTTTCAACAAGACGGTTGTCCCGCTCATAATGCACGTCGAGTAACAGCATATTTAGAAACCACATTCTCTCAGCATCTTATTAGTACAAGAGGCACTATTCCATGGCCCCCCAGATCTCCAGATATATCGCCCAACGACTTCTTTCTTTGGGGGCATTTAAAACAGGCCATTTACGGACATTCACATGATAGGCCACGTAATTTAGTCAATTTACAGGCCCGAATTGAAGACGTCCTACATAATATTTTCCCTGAAATGCTAGAACACGTAAGAACCGAATTCTGTGACAGATTAGGGTATTGCGAGGCACAAAGGGGGGGCATTTTTGAACAACTTATTAGTTAAACATCAACATTAATTTTTTTCTTTCGTTTTTACTGCAATAAGTTTTAAGTTTATTTATGTTTTAGAGTTTTAGTATTACTTTCTGCCAGAGCGGCTATTAAATAAATACAAAAGCGGGAAATAATTGCAATTATTTTCATACACCGTTAGGTGGTAGGTTTATGAAATAATTCTAAACAGTTAAAAGTACGTAAGAATTTGCTTTGTTTTAAGCAAATGCGTCCTACTTCGTACATAGAAACATCGGCACTGAAGCTGCCAACTGTCTGAAGCACAGTCTATTATACAGTCCGGCGTCTTCACGTCGGCTTCTTTGATGTTGAGGTTCCAGATTTCGTTTTTTTAGACGACCAAAAGACGACTGCGCATTTAGCCGCGCACATTTGCGCGCTCAATAGTTACGGTGATTTGTCAAGAAATAGATTGTGTCCCACTTCGTCGTGTACAAATGAATTTAATTGGTGTTCATTGCGCATTTAGCCGCGATTTAGCCACACCCTCTGGAACCTTCACTCGACGAACTGTATATAAACTGTGCCTGAAGTTGACAGAGGCCTGCCAAACCTTCTGGCCTATCGGATGCGCTCGGTTAGAAGTGGGACTGCTCAAATGTTATTCTAATTTATAAAACGTCGTCAATATAGTCATCCTTGTCTATCGCACGGATTTCTATACTTTACTTTGTCGCTCTCGTGTAAACTCAGATAGACCATCAGCATTTTCCGATCCTGTATATATAGCATAGTGCGAAGGAGCACCGTCCTGTTGAAAAATCAAATAATCTTCATTATACTCTGGAACATTTTCAATAATATAAGTTCAGGCAGAGTCAATAGCATCTTCCAGTAATTGCAAATACATTTGACCAGTCAAATTACCAGGTAGAAAAAAAGGACTCACCAGCCAGTCACAGAAAATTCCAGCCCATACATAAAATTTTTCCGGTTGCTGTGATATGCACCTCTTGAAGAACTCTTGGGTTTGGATCTGACCAATAGCGGCAATTGTAACAATTTACCGTCCCGTTAAAAAAAAACTGCATTCATCAGAAAAACATATGTTAAAAAGGAAATATGGATCGTTCCCTGTTCGCTCATTCATTATTTCGCAAAATTGCAAAAGGCGGCCATAAGTTCCTGGACTAAATGTATTTTGTTTGGATGGAATTTATTCTTCTTCAAAATGGTTTATATGCTAGTCCGATTCATGCCAGACACAAATGCCAGTTGCGTCGTACTTAATATACGATCAAGATGAACTTGTCCCAAAACTGCAACTTCACTAGCTAGCTTCATTAACTATAGGTTTTTCAATTTCTCGTTTTTTATTGGCTACGTTCCCAGCCACTTGATTTTTTTTTACTAACTCTGGACCATACTTCCTCCTGACATGTCGATCTTGATCTATTCGCAAATTTATTGTTCATGTGAAATGATATCTACCCTTTCCGCAATGGAATAAACCATAGTGTTTAATTTTCAAAAACACAATTAAAGGAACTACCAATCAACGCTTCCAAATAATACTAGAAAATAAATTTGGAATCCACTAATTTTACGTTCGTTGTTTGTGTATAGTATTCATTTCTGTTTTTACAATTGTGTTTTTTTTACTAAAGTGATAACAAATGGCCAAAAACCAATGTAATTCAAGAAATACTAAATTTATACCATTGGCATACTTAACTTGAATGAGTCAACAGAATTTTTTACCGTTACTAATTATTTGTACATAAGTTTCAACTTTAAAATCAAAACTCTTATTAAGTATTGGGCGGAATTATGAAATTTAAAGTATGTTGTAAAAGAATTGTAAGAGCTTTCAAAATAAATATTAGTCTACCTCCAATGCCATTTTAGAGTGATGCTTACTCTTCCTTGGGGGTGAAAATAGCGGAGTCAAAAATACCAGCAAAGAATGTCCCCCTTTAATCTAAAATCGACGGGTCTGAGCGTTTTTCTACAATCTTAACGCAGTTCCTGAAAATGGCTCTGTTTCGTTTTCATCTGGCCACCCTGTATGATAAACCAAAAAAAAAACAAATGTCTATTTTTATAAATGTAAATGTTAATAAATAAATAAATTAAATTTGATTTCTTATAGGTTTATTACATTTTTCATTATTCACTTTAGACAGTTCATATGTGTGGATAAAAGTCCGATTATAAGGTTACTGTGGATAATAGTTTTATCCATAATTACATAACAATCATATTTGTAGAGTGATTATGGATAATTATTGGAATTTTTTTAAAAATATAAACAGATACGACTTGATATTTCTTAATACTCAATGAAACACAAACTTGATATTGCAAGGAAAACCCAAGGCAAATATAGCTGTTCCTTACAAGACGAGACTACTGAAATAAGGTTACTTTATTCCACTAGTGGATAAAGTATCACTTTAGACGGTTCCTAGGTGTGAATATAGTCCGATTATAAGGTGACTGAGAATAGAAACGTTTTATTACATATTATTTGTCTTTGTAGAAAACAGTATTCGTACCTTTAACGTGGTTTCTTTGTCCAGACCTTTATTAATTTTATGAAAAGTACATATCTGCTATTGTTTCCCTATAACATGAAAGTCAAAACAGTTGCGTATACAAGAAGTTTATTTTCTGTTTGAGTACTTGTCTGACTGCTTGACAACTCCTACTTTAATTAAAGTGGCGTCACTCACTAAGAACGTACGCCGAGAAATAAGTTATGAAAAGCAAACACACCACCTGACAAATTACCGAACTTCCTTGCTGCTCACCTCAAAACCCTGTCGCTGTTATCAAACTTGCTCACATGCTCCTTGTAATGAAAATTGGCTTGCCTGACGGCAATTAGGGCATGCTTTCCTGGGGGAACGTTCCTCTCCCGAACTCTGTAGTGGCAGCTGACGTTCCTGGGATAGATCCCCGGGTAGTTGGGGGACTGGATGCGGCATATTCTCCTGGAGCATCCTTCCAGCAGCCGGTCACAGTAAGAGCCGCTGCTGAGCTTGCCTCTGAAACACAATAAGGTGGTTTAGACAACGAGTAGCTAACACAAAACTAAAAGTTTATGTTAATAAAACTGAATGCAAGGCAAAATACAGGATGACTCAAAAACACTAGGACCAAAATTGTACAGGGTACCTCAGACTCGATAGTATAAGCCTACTGTAAGGATACATTTTCAATCGACAGTATTATCTTTGAGATTTGACAGAAACAGTTGATGACGTCATCTATTATATATTTTCTAAACATACCCACATTTTTTTCCTTTTAAAAAGCTCTCTTTTTCCTAATAAACTTTTATTAGAGAATTTTTTTCTGTATTACTACCCTTTTAAAAGTTATAAGCAATATCGTCCTAAAGAGTCTCAAAATATATACCACCTAAAAATCACATGGAAGAATCAAGTAGTCGTTGGAAAATGATTTAATATTTGTTATTGAACGTAAAAAGTAAATGTCATTAAGAATAAATAAAAGGATTAAACTCCATAGTTCTTTAATACAGTTAAAATAAAAAAGTGATGATAACAATAACTAATAAAATATGAGACACACGCTCTCATACTACATACTATATATTACAATCTATTCTCTATATGACCTCTTCTCATTTCAAGACACATATGTACTTTTTATCTGACTTCTTTGGGATGCGTTTATTAACATTTCGCCGTTTACCTCATTGCTATCGTTTGTGATTTTTTCCTTCAAATGATTAATATTTCGCGAAGGTATTTTGTAAACCTAATTTTTAAAACCCCCCATAAAAGAATCAAGGGGTGTTAGATCTGGTGACATTCGCAGCCTCTGCACAGGTCCATTAATCCCAATCGATCTTACTGGAATAGTGTCATCTAAATATTGCTGCACAATCCTGGCCTTGTGGGATGGAGCTCCGTCGTGCTAAAGCCATAGGTGTCTCCTTAACTAGAAAGGAAGTTCTCCTTGTAGGAAATTTAGGTAAGTCAGTCCGCTATTCAATCTATATTAATAAAAATAAGGCCCAAAGCCTACCGATAATGCCGCACCATACATTTACACAAAATAGCCTTGGTTTTAGACTGGATTTACAATGTGGGGTTGTTGAGCAAACCATTACTGACAAACCTACTTTCGTCCATCCTAAGAACGTGCCGAAAAAGGTTCTGATCAACAACTTCTACATTTACTATAATATGAGGTATATAGTTAAGTATGTTTTCAATAGGGCGCTCAGGCAAATACTCTAAATTGTGAATTTTGTAGTCATGATACCCATTGTCCTTTAAAATTTGTTGAACGGTTGATTTATCCAAATTTCATTCCCGACTAGCCTGTCGTATAGAATTTGGTAGATATTGTTCGAAATACTGCAACAGTCTAGCTGTATTAACATTGTTTCTTATACTTCAGTCACTTATTTAATTCTTCCGAACAGAAAATGCATCCTCATTTCGTCGTAAGGTATAGTCTCCAGTCTTATAGAGGTTCTATAATCAGGAATGAGACGCTCTGAATACCTTTCTCGATATAACTCTACAGCTCTTCTTGAATTTTTCTATGACTCGCCGTAAATAAGCAACATATCAACTTTTCCTGAATGAGAAAACATTTTGTAAGCACAAAAGTTATACGTTTGGCGTTTGTATTGAGTAATGACAAGTATTTTGACCTTTAAGCGCTTTAAACAACGAACATTCAATTATTTTCCAACGACTACTTGATCCTTTCACCGTTAATGTGATTTTTAGGTGGTATTTCTTTTACGACTCTTTAGGACGATATTACTTATGACTTTTAAACGGGAAGTAATACAGAAAAATTTCTCTAATGAAAGAAGCGCTTTTTAACAGGAAACAAATTTGGGTATGTTTCTGTCGTAGTCGGGTATTCGTTTCTGTCAAATCCCAAAGATAATAATTTCGATTGAAGATCATCCCATTTAACACAACCTGTCCCAAATTTTATTTAAATTTTTTGTATTCTTGCAGTACGCCCATGCTGTCGAGTTTGAGACACCCTGTACAAAAATTTAACGTAGTCAACATTAACATTTTTCTTTGTACCTCTCGTTCCTATTCATCTCACGGACGCAATTTTATTAGAGAGAAACAGGCGCAATTTAAACGACTTCAATAATTGGAATTTACCAGACAAAAAACGTGGCTTCTTCGGCAACCCAGTTAACGAATCGTTGGTATCGCTGAGTACCCACGCGTCCAATAAATCTAATTTGTTAAATTCTACCTTCTTGACATTCGCCTTATCGTTATCGTAAACTTTTTTGCTTGCGCTAATTGGCTTTTCCCTAATTACCTTTGGCAAGCTGTTAAGCTGGTGTTACCTTACTTATGAGGTTTTCGTATATGAAATTAATGAGAAATATGTTTAATGAAGTGTTATTACGTATTTAGTATCTTCTATCAGTTTTTAAAATGAAATGGTTTTATACCCAGTTTACAGTGCCACTAATAAAGCAAGTACGTATAATATGGGCATTGTCATTATCATTACCAGCAAAAACTGGTCCTTCATACATAATAAAAAAGGTTGCACTCGTATACCAGGGGTTATGCATTTAGACGATCTAGTAATCTCTGACCCTCAGTTAATAGTAGACAGTTTTAGTCGATATTTCCAAAGTGTTTTTTGTGGGTAAGATCTAATTGCCAATGATGACAGTATCATTAATATTTCTTGTTTGAGCATAAAATCTCTGTCTGAAGAAGAAATAATATTGGCATTAAAACGTTTAAAGAGCAAACCGACTTGTGGTCCAGACCTTGTGCCTAGCTATCTGGTAAGGGATTGTGCTCATGTGCTGTGTTATCCACTTTGTATTTTATTTAATCTATCTCTAAAGAGTTCTAGATTCCCTTCTTTGTGGAAGAGGGCTAGTGTGTGCCCGATCTGGAAGTCGGGGGATCCTTCTGATGTAGCAAATTATCGTCCTATTACCATATTAAACAATTTTGCCGAGGTTTTTGAGATTTCACTGTACAACCGCATCTACTTTTCTGTAAAAAATTTACTTTCAATAAATCAACATGGTTTTATATCTCACAGATCCACCACCTCCAACCTGGTTTGTTTTACACAATATATTTCTAATATTCTAGATAACCATGGTCAAGTTGATGTAGTGTACACTGACTTCTCTAAAGCTTTTGATATGATGCATCACTCAGTTTTACTGCAAAAACTCAACACATTTGGCTTTAGCGATGAATTGCTTATATTTTTTCGTTCCTACCTTCACAATAGGATGCAATATGTTACATTCAATGGCTTTAAATCTAAGACTTATGTCGCTACATCGGGGTTCCTCAAGGTTCGAATTTGGGTCCGTTACTGTTTCTTCTATTCCTTAATGACCTTGCAGTGTGTTGGATTGTGGGAAGCTTTTGTACGCTGATGACGTCAAAATTTTTACTTGCATTTCTTCAGCAGACCAGACCCATAATCTTCAGGTAGAGTTAAATAAATTTGTAGCTTGGTCTAACAAACTTAGCCTTAATGTTAATAAATGCAAAGTTGCCACCTACACTCGTAAATCCAATCCTGTTGTATATGATTACCATATTAATTCGCAATTACTTAGTCGTCACAGTTGTACAAAGGATTTGGGTATTATATTTGATAGTACTTTAAGCTTCTCGCAACATATTGAATATATTGTCAAGGGGGCCTCAAAAGCATTAGGATTTATTATTGGAAATAGTAAATCATTTAGAAACCCAAATACATTAAAATTATTATATTATGCTTTTGTAAGATCCAAGCTGGAATACTGTTCTTTAGTTTGGAATCCTTATTACACCTGTTATATCAATAATATTGAATCTGTCTTAAATATCTTTCATTTAAATGTGATGGTGTTTATCCAGCACAAGGTTTTGATGACAACTTATTAAGCTCTAGGTTTAACCTTCATTCTTTAAAGAAAAGGAGATTTATATACTCTATCAGATTTCTATACAATATCTTGCACAATTCAATTGACTCTCCATATATTTTATCACAACTTAATTTTTTGGTGCCATATTCTTCGATTAGATCTCATATGACGTTTTACTGCCAATTTGCTAGAACTAATCTCATGTTAAAGTCTCTACAAACTCAATATTAAAAAGACTAATAAAGTATGTAAAACTTAACTAAATTAAAAATCAACAATATTAGATTCGATTTTATTATAAATCTTATTATATAACACAAATTTATTTAATTTAAGTCCAAGAAATATGTTACGCTTCATTGATTTTTGTTTCGCATTTTGGGATTTAAGGGTAAACTAATAACTTATCTCATACAGCGAGTCCATGTTCTCAAATTATTTTAAAGGCTTTAAAGGCGTAAGAAAATTATATTTATTTTCAATAAAAATGACTTAATTCCTTTGGATTATTACAGCTGGGCAAAGTGCTAAATTTCGAAAATCTGTACTTGCTTTCAAAACTAATCAACTTAAAGAAAAAGTGAGTTTTTAATTTTTATGAAAATATTATCTAGATATAATTAGGTAGAAAAATACTTTCTAATCAATTCAGTTCAGTATTTATTTGCTAAAAATTCATTATTTAAAATTACATTTGATTATTTTTTCAAAGAAAGCAGTCTTAGAATTCCAACCATTTCCTGACAGGAGACGATTCATATAGCTCATGAATTTCTAAGCCATTGTCTGCGTATTTATTCAAATGAACTTTAAAAGCGTTACATCGTCTACAACCTTTGACTTAGACATCAAAGAGTGGAATATAAATGCACTCCGAGCTCATAAACAGAGCGCTTTAATAAACAGACGCTCTAGTTCTTAGAGGTATATATACTAATGAACAATGAACTCTTCAGCAAAACGATCCCGCCTTTGATATTAAAAAATAAATCCAAATAAAACGCAAAACAAATCCTTTTATGTCGGACTGACGTCGTTTGCTTCTAGGCAATTGTAAGGATATATTGAAATACTTAAATTGCAGTGCCCTTTATTGCAGTTGCTCAAACTTTTGTTCTTGTTGCTTTGCAGTTCATCTTACGTAAAAGTAAATATCTAAATAATAGTTCTTATTTTCAGAATAAAGCTATACACATAACGTCAAAAGTCTTGGACTCCCTCTCATTCTTGTTAAAGAAATCTTTTTGTCAGAAAAACCAAATACATTTATCAAAGTATATTGTTTTCTGAATCTTTTTTTTTGTGAAAAGAATATGTTCGATAAACTGAGTACTTAGAAAATTAAAAACCAGCAAATGTGTAATATTTTTGACACAATTTATTAAATCAAAATAAAGTAACAAAGTAAGTTCTCTACTTGACTAATAGTCTGTATGACCTCCACCACGTTTCAATAGCATATTGACACGTCTGTGACACGTTGCGGAATATTGTTCCATTCCTCTTTTGCTGACACGACTAACTCATCTGTAGTCTGAGGTGGAAGAATATGATTATGAATGGTTCTAGAAACAAAATCCCACATGTTTTCAACAGGATTCACGTCAGAAGAGTTGGTTGGCCAATCTAATCTATTGATATGACATGCTTCGAGTTTCTCTTGAACCCTTATTGCGCGATGTGGTCGAGCGTTGCCGTCCATAAACACAAAATTGTTACCTAATTCATTGCGTAGGGGCTACCCCCTACTGGGCGTAAAAATTTGTTAAATGTAAATTTGACTGGTCATATTCTATGGTATGCAAATTAATGCGGCGGTTGAACATTACTCCACCCCAAAACATTACGGTACCCCCTTCATACGGAGCAACTTCACAGGGAAAATGAAGTCGCCGTTGATGACCTGGTTCTCTCCAGACTCTTTGTCGATTTTCATCAGTAACAAGTCCAATTCTGGTTTCGTCTGTAAATAGGATCCACCGCCACTGACGTAAAAGCCAACCCCTATGCTCTCGCACCCACTGGCGACGGGCAGCACGATGCCTTGGAAGTAGAATGGAGACCCGTAATGGTCTTCTAATACGTAAATTTGCGTTGTGGAGTCGTCTTCGAATAGTAGGTGTTGATATAACACGGCAAAACATACCTTGAAAGTGGACCCTGGGAGCTGAAACTGAAGATGTGCGGTGTCTACGGATATGTTGCACCAAATACCGATCCTCCCTTTCATTAGATACTCGAGGATGTTCACTACGTGGTCTGTTTTTTACTGTATCAATTTCTTACTATTCGTACAACAGACAATCTAGGAATGCCCAACATGTTCGATATCTGATGATTAGAATGTCCTGCATCATGTAAAGCAGTCATTCTTGCTCGGGTAAACGCAGAAATTTCACGTCCTGGCATTATAATGTACAAAAATTGAAAGGAAAGCTTGGCTGAGTACACTGCCAAACTGACTATATTTGTAAAAACATTGGTAATAAAGTAAAGGTTCATGGTCTGCAATTTGCTGTTGTCTTTTTTGCTCCCTAAGTACATGCACTTTTTTACCACATTAAGAAAAACCACTAGGTTTAATCGAATCATTTTGTATGCAGAGAGTCCAAGACTTTTGATGGTGTGTGTACAAGACGTACAACAAACAATGCTTTCGAAAAGTAACAAAAAAATTCATTATTTTTGAAATTGAGAGTTTTCGAAAAAATCCCCTGCAGGTCGTTTTTGTTTTTAAATAAGGCACTTTTTGACATACGACCCATATTTGTGACGTCATCGTTATTCGAGATATGACGTCATCGACAATTTTTTTTAAATAGCAACCCCCAACTTTGACTATGCCATTTGAAAAAGCGTCTCATTCTACATACACACATCATACAAAATGATGGTATTACATAACAAAAATTTGAATAAAATAATGTTTGAAGATTTTAAAATTTAATTTTCAGAATACTGATCTGCACCTCTCCATTATTCAACACCTGTCCGTGCTTATTTAGATGAGCTGTTCCCGAATCGTTAGACAGGGAGATGGGGGCCGATTGAGTGGCCAGCCAGATCGCCTGATTTGACACCCTCAGATTATTTCTTGTGGGGATACTTAAAAAGCAAAGTATACGTTACTAGACCGATTAGAAGATTTAAAAGCAAGAATTCGTTACGAGATACATCGTATACTTCCTGAAGTTATTGATAATGTCCAAAAAAATTTATTAATCGTCTTGGATACTGTCAGGCAACCAACGGTGTACAATTTGAACGTTTAATTTAGTCGATTTTTTACATAATCATTATCATTTTCAGTATTGTGAAAATTAAATTTTAAAATCTTCAAACATAATTTTCTTGAAATTTTTGTTATGTAACACCATAATTTTTCATGATGTATGTGTAGAATGACACACTCTTTCAAATGGCATGGTCAAAATTGAGGATTGCTATTTAAAAAAATTGTCGATGACGTCATATCTCGAACAACGATGACGTCACAAATGTGGGTCGTATGTCAAAAAGTGCCTTCTTCAAAAACAAAATCGAAAATCGAAAAATTCTCAATTTCAAAAATAATGAATTTATTCGTTACTTTTCGAAAGCACTGTACAATTAAACGTGTAAAAACGGTAAGTTTTAACTTTTATTACGCTGCAAAATACCCGCCTACGTTTATAATTTGTTTAGATTAAACAGTCACAAAATAATGTCATTTATATGTTAAAATATTTCGCTTTACGAAGCAGTTTATTTGGAGTTTTTGGAATATTATGCAGGCTGATTCACAACTTATCTAAAACAACTTGGGAATAGATCATGAAAAGTAGAGTCAATATCGTACAAATTTTTTTGTAAAAACTTTCTTTGTTTCGGAGAAAAAATGTATTAAGTTGTAGTATTTTCATCCTTTACATCGCTCGGTTACTGTAGTCTCTAGCGTCTAAATACAGCCTATCCGCGTTTTCAGTATTAACATTTTTCCGATAGTCTTTACACGTTTTTCAAATGTAAAAAATGGCTTAAGTGTATAGCAACTCGGAGTTGATGGATATCGTTTTAATTTATGGTGAAGTAAGACAAAATTTCTCGTCTATACGCAGAATAATTTCCCGGTAAACATGTGCCAAATGCAGCTACTTTTACCACGGTAGTGCAACGCGAACGTGATAAGGAAAACTTGTAACTGAATCGTGGAAGAGATGGAGGCTCAGGGCGTTCATGACGTGTTGCATTAGCTGAGAAACATAGTTTAGAAATTGTTGAATAGAATCCCCGAATAAGTACAAGACAAATCGAATAACAGGTACAAGGACTGCCCCAATCAACGGTGTGGCGAATCATACACGAAGCTGTATTATGCCAATAAGTTACGGGTTGAAAACGGACAAGAACCAGAAACATTTGTGTTAGTTTGTAAAAACTGGGTATAATAGGCCCAAATGTGTTTACATGTGGGTTTATAAAATTTTGAACAGTTGTTGTAACATTAGGTATGTCAAATTATTTTATTAATTAAAATCACAAATTAATTTTCTTAACTAATAATAAAAACAGCAGCAAAAACTGTTGAATTTGCTGATATAAAATAGGTGTTATACAGTTTTATTTATGTCTTTCCTTGGGAAATTCTTTTAATTCTTTGTCCGTTCATTGTTTATTATACTTTGCCGCCATGCCGGTCGCTGACTGCTTGCTTTGTCTTGCGCAATGTCAGATTTTACAGTGGACCGTGCAGATATGTATTCTTAAATCATTTTCGAACAGCTAAACAAAATTATATTTGTAAGGGTCACCTGTACATTAAAAACAAAATTAGGTAAATTCTGAATCACTCTGATGTGCAGTACTAGCAAAATACAGGTTAAAGAGAAGTAGCTTAATATATTAAATAATCAAATGAATAAAAAGTAATCAACATTTTAATATGAAGACAAGATGGCAATATCATACAAGATTCTTGAATCAAATCCATAACCTAACCAGTATAAATTTGTGTCTATTGACGTTAAGGATACAAGATCATCATCTGAATAACCAACAACAAAAATGGACCTATAGTGATTGAAAACTGCAAAAGTGCACTTTTTGACCTTAAAATACCATTGCAATGAATTCTTCGTATTGTGTCTGAGGATCTCAAATGCTTGCCAATGAGTTTGTTTCTATAGCAGTACATATTTTCATAAAAAAAATTTTAAACTATGGAATTTATATTTTTAACAGCGGCGCCTTCGCCAAAAATTTGAATATCATACTCTTCATAACATAAGCATCTTTTTTTGATAGTGTTGCTTTGTCTGGTACATCCGTATACTTTAAATTTATTTAAGTCTAGAAATCAACAGGAATACTTATAAGTGTTCGATACTATCCATACAGAGTATATCACAATATATAAAGAACGTAAAAATAGCGTTCTCGTGCTTGAAAACTAAATTTCGACAGTATTTTTACATAAAAATAAATATTTCTGCATTCAGCAATTGGAACGTACATTTCAAAATTTTAACAAACTATATCATAAATATGACAGCCTCAGAAGTAAATGTTTGTAGCTGAAGTGATAAAGACTTTCTCTTCTCAATAATAATTGCTAGTGATAAAACTTTGATATTATTTTGAACAATTCAGCACCACCAATCAACAAGATGAACTGTAGTTTTTTTATCACTTGACAATATTAACATTTTTTGATAATATTGAAGATATTAGTTTTATCAAAATAATAAAAGTATGTACATAGAACATGCTGTACTGGTAAGAATCACAAATTTCAAACTCTGTATCTAAAAACTGCAATGTTGCCAGATATTTATTCAAGCGACTTTTTTCTTGTTTTGGCCACAAGTAATTAAAATATGTATAAAATTTGGCCTTTTTTCATAATAATAATAATAATAACATTTATTTTGATTACTAGATATTTTTCTACCCACATACAGGGTGGCCAGATGAAAACGAAACAGAGCCATTCTCAGGAACTGCGTCAAGATTGTAGAAAAACGCTCAGACCCGTCGATTTTAGATTAAAGGGGGACATTCTTTGTTGGTATTTTTGACTCCGCACTTTCACCCCCAAGCAAGGGTAAGCATAACCCCAAAATATTTAAAAGGCATTGGGGATTGAGTAATATTTATTTTGAAAGCTCTTACATTCTCTTTACAGCAGACTTTAAATTTTATAATTCCGCCCAATACTTAATAAGAATTTTGATTTTAAAATTGAAACTTATGTACTAACAATTAGTAACGGTAAAAATGTCACTCATTCGAATGAAGTACGCTAATGGTATACATTTAGTATTTCGTAAAAAAACACAATTGTAAAAAACGGGAATGAATACTATACACACACAACGAACATAAAATTAGTGGATTCCAAATTTATTTTCTAGTATTATTTGGAAGTGTTACTGGAAGACGCTATTGACTCTGCCTTGACTGATATTATTGAAAATGTTCCAGAGTATGATGAAGATCATTTGATTTTTCAACAGGACGGTGCTCCTCCGCATTATGCGTTAATTGTCCGTCAGTATTTGGAAAAACGTTTTAAACGGAATTGGATTGGGAGAAGAGGCAGCATTGAGTGGCCTCCTCGATCACCGGATTTATCGCCCCTTGATTTTTTTGTGGGGATACCTAAAAAGTAAAATCTATAAAACACAGCCAGCGGCACTCCAAGATTTGCGTCAAAGAATCGTCGAGGAATGCCGTCGAATCACTCCGGAAATCCTTCAGAATGTGCGCGAACGTTTCGAACAAAATCTTTATGCTTGTATGGAAGCGGGCGATCATCATTTTGAACATTGAATCAACTAAGTAGTAAGTAAGCAACTAAACATAATTTAAATATTGTAATGTAAATTTTTTTCAAAGTGTTGAGCGGAATTATAAAATTTAAATTTATTGTAAAGAGAATTGTAAGAGCTTTCAAAATAAATATAACTCAACCCTCAATGAAATTTAAATTATTTGGAGTGATGCTTATCCTTGCTTGGGAGTGAAAGTGGCGGAGTCAAAAATACCAATAAAGAATGTCTCCCTTTAATCTAAAATCGACGGGTCTGAGCATTTTTCTACAATATTGACGCACTTCCTGAAAATGGCTCTGTTTCTGTTTCATTTGGCCACCCTGTATATAGTTTCACACATACAAATATCGGAATAAATATAGTAGTAATTAGAAATTATTATTTTACAAATAAATACACAGTAAAAACTGTGCGTGGATTCTCATTGTGCAGCAATAATGTACATTTTAGAGAATACATCACGAATTATTACAAAAAAATAAGAATCCTCATTTAATTCCATATTAGATATTGATGAGTAGAAAAACTGACAGACTTCGAAAATAATACCAAAAATCACTAAACCCTAATTCAAAATACTTGTCAACATAAGACAAAATATAAGTTTCAAAGATATTTATAGTATAGAGATACCAGTGTTGAAAATGTATCTAACCGTTCGTGAGTTATATTTGTTATCCAATTATTTATTGATTTCTTATATGTTATAAAGGAAAATGATCCAAAGCATTGCGGTAATAAATTAAATGAACGAGAAGCCAAATACACAAAAGACTTAGTGCCAGTAGATTTTTTTAATCTAGGTGTTATTAAGTTTTATTCTGCCGCTTGCCTTGTATTATGGTCATGTGAAATAACATTCAGATTATTTAAATAAATAAATAAATTAGCATTTGTTTACCAAAATAGTTTTCTGATATTTAATATTTCTGACCCTTGGTACAAGCAACGCGTGGGATAATAATAATCTTTGTTTAAAACAATTTTCATAATTCTGTTATGAACTTGTTCCGATGGTTTAAAGTTTGTTTTGGTTTACACCACCCCATGCTAATATTCCGTATTGTAAGGAAGACTGAACTAACCCCTGAATAAATAATTTTAAGATAATTTGTTGTTAAAATGTTTTTTAGTTGTTTAAAAAAATGGAGTGAAGACTTTAATTTTCTAGTTAATTGTTTAATATGGTACGTCCACTTAAGATGTGTGTCTAAATAGATTCCCAAGTTGTTAGTAGAAAAACTTATTTTATTTATAGATTTGTATCAGCTGTTTTCACATCATCGTAACTTGGTAAACTAGTTTTGATCGAGTAAAAGGAAAGGTATTTTACTTTCTCTAAATTTATGGTAAGAAGATGGTAATCGAACCAATCCTTTTTTTTTAATTCTTGCTTACATTTTGCTCCAAACTGGTCCAAGAAGAAGCACTAAATAATAAAACTGTATCGTCAGCAAAAGAAATGATGTCGGCATCGGGATAATGTAAGTAAATCATTTAGATAAATAATAAACAATAGAGGAGCAAGTACAGTGCCCTGAGGTACACCGCAAGAAACATTTTCCACTTCACTTAAGGTATTATCAATTTTTACCAGCTGATTGCGATTTAATAAATAACTTTTGAGTAGGGGAGACCACGTATACCTATATTCTATGATTTTCTAACATTTGCTCATGACTTATCGTAATGCCTTGGCAAGGTCGATAAATACCTCAAGGCCTGTGCTTATCTACATTTTCATACAGTCGCGTCAAATTAGCATGAAAAATGTGAAAATAGACAACTTTTTGCGGAGAAGTTCGATTGAGATGCGGTTTTCTGCAGAATGTTCAGGGAATTTTTTATAATGAAAGGTACATCTAACCTCTGTACGCTCGCAAATTTTTAATTGTTTATTTAACAAATGACCCATTTTTGTTACACATATGGCAAATGTCACACACGATTCAACGAAAATGTCTGAGAAATGTTCTCTCGGGGGTTTTCGTGGTCCCTTTTTATCACTTTGGTGTAAGCTTTATTATTTATTGGTAAATTGTTGTAACTGGGCTAATTAACAAATCACGATCGATCGATTGTTGCAACCTCGCTAATTAACAAATTAATAACTCTACTCCCGGAATCGTTAGAGAACCAGATTTTTTTTCAATAATTCTGGGATCAACTGAACAATAAACAATTATATTTGCAAAAATCTTGTGCCGATGATTCGTCTAAAAATGACAGAAATCCCGGAAAAAATTTCGGGTCTCTAGTGATTCCGGAAGTAGAGTTATTAATTTGTTAATTAGCCAGGTTGCAAAAATATAAAAATAAACAATTTCATACAACAACCTTGTGCCGATGGTTCTCCCCATGATCCCAGAGTTATTGCAAAAAAATATGGTTCTCTAACGATTCCGGGAGTAGAGTTATTAATTTGTTAATTAGCGAGGTTGCAACAATCGAACAATAAACAATTATATTTTCAAAAATCTTGTGCCGATGGTTCGCCTTAAAAAGACAGAAATCCCGTAAAAAATTTCGGGTCCCTAGTGATTCCGGGAGTAGAGTTATTAATTTGTTAATTAGCCAGGTTGCAAATATAGAAAAATAAACAATTTCGTGCAACAACCTTGTGCCGATGATTTTCCCCATGATCCCATAGTTATTGCAAACAAATCTGGTTCTCTAACGATTCCGGGAGTAGAGTTATTAATTTGTTAATTAGCGAGATTGCAACAATTGAACAATAAACAATTATATTTGCAAAAGTCTTGTGTCGATAGTTTGCCTTAATAAGCCAGACATCCTTGAAAAAATTCCGGTTCTCTAGTGATTTCGGGGGTGAAGTTTTTAATTTGTTAATTAGCCCAGTTAAAACAATTTAGCAATAAATAATAAAGCTAACTCCAAAGTGTAAAAGAGGGACCTCGAAAACCTCCGAGAAAACATTTTCCAGACATTTTCGTTGAATCGTGTGTGACATTTACCATATGTTCAACAAAAATGAGTCATGAGTGATGTAGGTCATAAACTTTCCATCTTTTTATTGTCTCTGCATTTGAATAACGGGTTGACCAAACCTACTTTAAAATGGGAAGGGTATATGCCACTGGTAAATATTACATTTATTAAATGGCACAGTGATTTTGACACAACTTCGACAATTATTTCATCTATTAGACCGACTAGATCGGTGTTGGTTCGAGCCCAGCTGCCGGTAGACCGTATACAAGCTATATTCGTGGAGAGGTTTGGCGCCCTCTCTGCGGGTATGGTAGGGTGGAAGAATGTTGGCTTGGGTCAATGTAAGAGATTGATACCGGTTGATATTTGACTACCCCCCTAATTAATGAGGTTTTTCAGGTTTCCCTCATTCCTGCACTGAATAGTGGTTAAGGCCTACCAACGTAAGTCGTTCCTGGACGCAAATGCGACCTGCTTAATAATAATATGCCGCCCCTCTCCCGCACAAGTCTCCGACTTCTGGGCTAATCCCTGTGAGTAGAATGAGGGGTAGAGATATTATTATTATTATTCCAGGCGCTTTAAAATTTTTTTAAATCTTTTGTATAGTGAATTATTTCATATAACTATTCTTGTAATTTAGAAACAAGTAGACATTGTATTCTATAAATTCCTTCTGACAAATCTGTAAACCTCCTCTACTTGACCCGTCACGTCTAGAATTTGGCACGTACTGAGTGAGATAAATTCGTTTAAGACGGGGAACTCGCGGAATACAAAATGAAACTGAGACAAGGAATATATGTTTTCAACGGTTCAAAGCATCATGTTTGATACTTGGCCTTAATTGGAATCACAAAAGACTTACCTACAGGGTTAACTATGACTAAATACAAATATTTTAAGAGGGGATAGAAAAAAATAAGAATTAACAGAATTTTCTTTCAAAAAATTTCCAAACTTATCTATAAAGCGAAAAAAATGTTTTCCGATATTATATTAAATCCTTATTTAACGCCGCCAATGCGAGAATCAGAGTATGCAACCAGCAAGCTACCGTCATGCAATAGTCGGCCACAGTCGGCAGTCGGTCCAGTCGAGTCGGTTCGCTGTCATGTTATAATTTAATTCATGTGTTTACGTTGTAGTTTTGTGTTCTTCTTCAGTTTTTAGTGCCTTATTTGAATTTAAAACGTTTTATAGTTAATAAATAAAGGAATATGTGTCGGGTACAGATATTTTCCCACAATATAGTTCGCCGGTTTGTTTTTCTAGGTTATGGGACAAGACTGCCGCGGGTGTTAAACGTTTTCTGTTATCTATTAGAACCTACCTACCACCCCTTTCTTCGATTTTGTTATAATACATAGGCATTGTATCTAACAACTGTACCTACGGGAAGTGTGTTTATCGGTAGTGAGTGAAAATGTAGTTTTACCAGTTTGTAACCAAATGATGAAAAACGAATGGAAATACTGGAGCTAACTGGATTAACTGTTACCTATACTCGCGTCAAGAATTCAGACGTCTTACGTCACGGCTGACGTTACACATTTGTTTTTAATGTCAACGTAATTTTCGATATTTGGTCGCGTTAAAAACAATTCTTTTTTGCAATTTAGTCCAATATATAATGCAAACTTTTAGTGTAGTATATAGTTTTATTACTATCAGTTGCAGTTTCTTCAATATTTTGATGAAAATATAACGAATTATTCATTTGTTCGTATGACGTAAGTCGTCTGAATTCTTGTCGCGAGTATACCTATCAGGTATTATTACTAATAAGAATGTTAATTTTTGTCGTTTCTGCATTTAGAAATACTGCAAACGACCGCATGGTAGTTGTTGACAGATGTAATGCCAACTATGTATCTAAGCCATAAGCCATCTCAGTCTATACTCATCATAGGCGCCGACTTTCCGTAGGGGAAAAGGGTTTTGCCCCCTTTTTTATATATCGAGCTAAAATTCTGGAATAACTTTTTTATTGTCTTTTAGGGCTCCATGAGAACGTGGTCAAAATTTTTGTACTTATTCATAGTTAACCCTATATGTGCCCTACTCGAAACATATACTTTAGAATCACCTTTTTATGCAGGGTGTTTTAGGAGGAGATGTACATACTTCAGTATGTTATTCTACGTTCAATATTAAGCAAAAAATTCTTATGAACTTAGGTATGGAAATGCTTTGTTTAGGATATACAGGATGTCAAATTTAAAAACATTTATTACATTTTCTTTAACAACTCACGACTACTTTGAGTTAATTTCATGAAATTTTGTGCGTGGAGGTTTCTTGGGACGGGAAATTCAAAGGACAATGTTAAAAATAGCCGATTTTTCGCTTATCATAAAAAAAAATCAATTGATTATTGTTAATTAACATTAGAATTGGCCCAGAAATACGTCAGATAGCTGGGGAAATGTCGCTACTACCCCTAAACCTATATAAACTACCCTTAAATAGTTTTAAATGGATAATCATTAATTATTGTTATAAAATTCGTGTAAAATGAAAAAAATGCTTGCAAATTATTTGAACAGACAGTATGTTAATATAAAAAGTGATAAATGACTGTAAAAGTGCCCATTCAATGGCGAAATAGCGCCAATTGTTTTCACTTTGCGAGCGCGGACTGAAAAAATGGCAATTTATCCTTGCGCCCATTTTTCAGGTCGCAATAGTATAAATGAACCTTAAAAGTGATTTAAGCATTTTTTCATTCTAAACGAATTTTACAACAATAAATAATGATTTTCTATTTTAAGCTATTTAAATGCAGTTTATATAGATTTAGGGGTGCAATTAATATTTCCCCACTTACTTAATGTACTCTAGTATCAGTTTTTGCATTTTTTGACAGTAATCTATAATTTTTTTCTAGCAATAGGCGTTCCCTTGAACATTTAAGCATTATCTATTTTTGATGAAGTAAGCTGAAAAAATGGTGATTTTTTTCATTTTACACGAATTTTATAACAATAATTAATAATTATCCATTTAAAGATATTTAAGGGTAGTTTATATAGGTTTAGGGGTAGTAGCGACTTTTCGCCAGCTATCTGACGTATTTCTGAGCCATTTCTAATGTTAATTAACAATAATCAATTGATTTTTTTATGATTTATGCATTCCCCCGGATAAGCCAAAAATCGGCTATTTTTAACATTGTCCTTTATGGACGATTGGCTGTATCTCCCAAATAAACAATAGCTTTTCGATTCATTCTAATACATAATTTGCATGCATCATCATCTTTAGACGAGTTTTTAACGGAAGCGGCTGTCCCTAGAGACATCAATAAGGCGTACATTACTTAAGTAGAAAATGTAGAGGAAAAAGTTTTTTTATACATCGTGAGACAAAAAAGTTGAAGCTTTTCAAAAGGACCCTAATGGTCGCTTGTGGTGCCCGAAGAAGCAGATGATGAAAAGTACATTCCAAAAAAATGTCTTGATGGTATATTTGAAGCCTGTAGGAAAGAAGACTGAACTTATTTACGTACAGAGAACACTGAATTTAACACTGAACACTCATTAAAGTGACTATTCTCAATACCAAAATTAATGTTCCTAAATTATTTACAATGCCAGAGGGAGATATAGGAGTCAATTTTTTGGAAATTTTCCGCAAATATGCAATTTCCAACGTCCATCCACTATTAACCACAACCAATTTTTTTATCACGTACAGTATTCAAAATGTACCACACAAGCACTAGGTATAAAAAACATAGGTTCAATTCCGCAAAAGAATGCCGAATTTCTTGGCTTACGCAATGTTATTGAGTATAATGGGCACTACTTTAATCTATGTTCTGCAACCTTCCTTGCAGAAGTAGGAGCTAACATATCGATGCTCAAAAGACATGGAGGTTTGTTCGACTTTTATAGCAGAGGGATACATAGAAAACCCGTAGAAAGTAGGCAGGCTATAGCAAGGAAAATTATCTGGGTGAAATGAAATACCACTTCCATTCCAAAAACTCCAGCACCGGGATGCAGGTGTTATTTTCTTCCAATATTGGAAGTGAACAAAAATATATATGTTCACTAATGTTCAATTATCCGATTTGAGAGATTGTGTTATTTATATTTATAATAAATAAATATCAAGATATCATTTAACAAAGATCTTAAACAGTTCGAAATTTTGCCTTGCAGTCAATCTGGGTTCAGGCCAAGTCACAGTTGCAAAACTGCGTTGTTAAAAGTGACTGATGATATTCTGTCGGCACTTGATGACAATAAGTTAACTACTTTAGTTTTATTAGATTATTCTAAAGCATTTGACAGGATAAATTATCGGTTGATGTTGTCAATCTTGCATAATAATGCAAGTGACTATGCTGTATCAATGATTCAATGTTACTTATCTGGTCGTACCCAGAATGTTATGTTAAATGGATTATTTTCAATTTCTTTAAATATTAGCTACGGGGTTCCTCAAGGCTCCATATTGGGACCGTTGCTATTTATTATTTACACTACGAACTTTCAGTCATACGTCACCTTTTGTAATTATCACTGTTATGCAGACGATTACCAGCTATATTTTTCTTTTAGTGTTGATGACTTGGATGTAGCTTGTTTGCAAATTAATACTAAATTTAGAGTCCCTAATTAAAACATCAAGTAACCACTCCTTAACAATTAATTCTAATAAATCAACGGTGTTGCTGTTTGGTAAAAAAACACAATATCAACGGTGTTTATCTAATTTAAATATAAAAATTTGCAATGAGCGATTAAATGTAGTAACTAATGCTCGCAATTTGGGTCTGCATATTGACAGTTTTTTGAGATATAATGAACATGTTAATAAATACATAAGAAAAGCTTACTGTAATTTAAAATTAATTTTTTGATGCAAAGATTTATTAAACAAAAAACTAAAATATTATTGTGTAATTCGCTTGTACTAAGTCATTTTAATTATGCTGATGTAGTTTTCCATGGCAGTTTAATAGATATTTATAAAAACGTATTCAGACTGTATAAAATGCGTGTGTTAGATCTATATTTAGTATAAAAAAATTTTCAATCAGTTTCACATGAAATTAAGGAATTAAATTGGCTCACAATTCATCATATACTTATTATTAAATGTACCTAGTAGGTGTCTAATGTATGAAATATTTTAGTATTATATATTTAGGGTTAAGTGGAAGAGCGAGTTTCTACTCTTGGAGTGGATAGCCAAACTTCACCCTTCCACCACTTAAATAATCATCATATGATTGATATTAAATTTAAATTTATGTTTTTGTAGGTGGTGAATAAAGTCATTTATTATTATTATTATTAATTTAAAATTCAGTTATTTTAATTTACTTTTACGCATATGTGCCTAAAAAAGCTTCAAGCACATGTGCCTAAAAGACTGGCATTTCGATACTGAAATGATAATCAAATAGTACATTATACTATAAGGGAGAGAAATGCGTTATTTTGGCAGAGGTGAAATTTGAAGCCCGAGGGCTACAATGCACCGAGGACAAAATAGCATCTCTCCCGAATGGTATATACTATTTTTTCCATGGTCTCATTAACTTAAAAACACATATTTTGTTATTATGAAGTAAGTAGCACCAGAATTATTGTATTCGGATTTGAGCATTTATTTAGTAGTCGTTGAGTTATTGTCATAACTACAAAATAAACAAAGAAAAAGGATTGTCAAATTAAGGTCCTATTTTGGTTTAGTTTAAAGTTTGTTTAGTGCACAATGAATAATTGTGAGTCAGAAGAGATTGTGAAGGCTGCAAATATTGCAATAAGCAATTTGCTGCCTACGAAATCAATATCTTTATACGATATAGCCTACGATCGGTTCAAAAAGTGGTGCGCCGAGAAAAATGTTCAAGTATACAGCGAGAATGTTTTGTTGGCATACTTCAGTGAAAATTCAAAGAATTACAAGTCTTTCACATTATGGGCGCACTATTCTATGGTTAAGTCATGCTTGATAATTAACGACAACATAGATATAAGCAAATTCCCCAAGCTGATCGCATTTTTGAAAAGAACCGGTGACGGATATCAACCGAAAAAATCGAAAATATTGACAAAGGGTGAAATCGACCGTTTTCTATCAAGTGCAGATGACAAAGAATTCTTAATGATTAAGGTAAGATTACTTTTGTTGTTAAGTATTTCAATTATTAAGTATTTTGATTTTTTATAGGTTGGATTAATTCTGGGGATTGCCGGAGTTTGTCGAACTGATGAACTAGTCAATTTAACTGTAGATGATTTTGAGGACGTAGGCTCTTCCTTGATTGTAAAAATTCCAAACACTAAGACAAAGATTCCATGAACCTTTCTGGTTACCGATGTGGGAAATATGCTTGAATTGTTTCGAAAATGCCTGTCTCTTCGTCCTCACCACGTCAAGCATAAGCGCATTTTTTTGTACTACAAAGCAGGAAAATGTAGTTCGCAGCCAGTTGGCAAGAATACCATGGGAAAAATTCCGAGTGTAGTAGCTTCGTATTTAAAATTACCTGATGCTGCATGTTATACTGGTCACTGCTTAAGAAGATCTTCAGCGACATTACTGGCAGATGCTGGTGTGGATATCACGACAATAAAGCGTCATGCTGGTTGGAAATCAACGACAGTCGCTGAGGGTTATGTCGAGAACTCAATTGAAAATAAGACCAAAATTGCTAATCAGGTTTTAGTAGGTACCACTACTAGCGCAATCACAAAAACTGTAAATGTAAGCGAAAATAATATTCCTTCTAATGTTAATTTTGAAAATTGTACAAATGTAACATTTAATTTAAACGTCAATAAATAATTTCAATGTTATCTTTTTTTGCATGAAAAACGTTGTGCATAATGTAAACTCCCTTGGGAGCATTATACTCCCTTGGGAATAATCGACTACTTCTGTTTTAATTTTGATGTCATAGAAACTGATTTCTACTCCCGAGCGTGGAAAAATATCATTATTATGCAACGATTTTACGAAAACGTATTAATAACATGATAGCCTTCTCGATCCTTTGCGTATACCTCAACATTATCGAAATCATGTAAAAGTTGCCGTTTTATGAGACTTTATAAAAATTAATTGCGACAATCTCGCTTGGCCTGCACGCGGAAACAGAAGGCGGGTACAAATATACAAAGTAGAAAGTTCTGGGTTCCTTGAAATTTGCGTACGCCTTTATATAGACCGACAGGCTTCATTTTAATAACGGTATTAGGGAAACGCAAACTTGATATTCATAAACTCGTTTCCTGGGAAAAACTGGATTAAGATGAATTTTAAAATATACAAAACAATATGGGGCATAATCTACACGAGTTTTTAAAGCGTTGTAGCAGTATTTTCTTTTTTACAGTTATTAAGTAAATTATTTTCAGAAAAGTATTAGGTATCATGATTTAGTAAACAGTAAAAATATTATCTTGTTATAAATATACGTTTACTGGTGTATCGATAATTGCTGATAGACGAAAGTGCATTAATGGTGACGGCACATTAGAATATTTCAGACTTTTTCGATATCAATTTTGAAAATTTACATTTTGGGATTTTCGAGGGTGCTCCTTTTAAATAATATAATGCCAATCTTGTAGCACTTCTGATTATATCGGAAGTCGCCATCTACTTGCTTATTTTAAATGGAACACCCTGTATATTTTTGCATATTTGAATTCTGCGCGTAATTTTATGATTTTTATGAAGCCTTCTTTATGAATATCCCTAATGGTCTTCAGGATATTTAAATTCTATTAAAAAAGTTACTTTTCGTTAGCCTTATTCAAGAGTGCCTATTTTTTACATTGTGCAAGCCGAAGTAATGATGTTTAAAAAGGACGTAATAGAGAAATGCCTATTATTTGTTACAGGTATTTTAAAAACTGTTTAATTTTAGACAGGGTGGTGAAAATTGAATGTAAAATTTGCTTAACTTCCAACCGTCATTTGGTTTTTCTAAATGGAACACCCTGTATATTTAATCAAAAACTGTTGTAGAATGTTACCCTCTAAATTACACTTCTCTATACCTATCTCTTTTATTTAAGTAATATACAGGGAATTCTATTTAGAAAAACTTAATTTTTTCGGTTCCAAGTTAAGCAAATTCGATAATAAATTTCCACCATCCTGTGTAAGATTAAATATCTATAACAAATGATAGACATCCCACTATCTATCTTTTAAATATCAATAGGTGTATCAGCTTACACGATGTAAAAAATAGGCAATTTTGAATTAGGCTATCAAAAAGCAACTTTTTTTGAGAGAATTGAAATACAACAAATTTCCCCTAAAATTACGTGTAGAATCCAAATATCAAAAACATCCGTTCCGTTTAAAATAAGCAAAATTAATATCGAAGTGAAGTTATAATTAAAATATAAAAACGTACTGATTTAATCTCTACTCCATGGATATATATGGTAGAAATGTTGTTTTTTCCAAGTCCATAATTATGTACCCATTTTATCAAATAAGATATTATCATGTAACCTGCCGTTTTATAACTACTAATGACTAGTGCCCCGACCGGTATTGAATTACACCTACAGTATCTGTGTGAACAGCCAAGTACCCTTGTTGGCCACACCACCAGATATAGACCGGTTTCGGACTTATTAGCCCTCATCAGTATGCCATAGGTGAGATGATCGACAATTGAACTGGTTGTTCCTTCATATGTATGTTCACATATAATTGGTCTGCTACTTCCTGCGATTTACTGGCGCGTCGCCCAGTGAGAGGTCTGCGATTAAGTACCTGCTGTAATGTAGGTCACTTATACCTGCTGTAATGTAGGTCACTTCCTGCAAGTCGAGCCGCTTAGGCAGAAAAAAAGAGTTAACAAATGTTTGATTAAAATAGGTTTATATTGTAATAAAAATAGAACTTAACAAATTGAAGGATTTGATAGGGCAAAATAACTAGTTATTACCTTATTTGTAACTAATAGTTGAAGACAAAATAAGTTTTACAATTTCGTAATAAATATGTATATGTTTACCTATTGCAATAATTTTAAAAATTCTTGGATATCAAAGACAGATTTCAAGGCGAAATTAAGTAAACTATAACTTCGTTTTATACGTTATTGGAATGTTAACATTTGAAAACACAGAATAGGTAAACAATATGTAATTTCGAACTGTATAAATTGACTTACATTTCATTTTACTTGGAAATTATTATATTACTCTTAGTTAACAAATTTTTGAGTAAAATTTTAGTTTTATAAGATTTTGTAACATTGAAGGCTATTTCTATGGCGGAAAGTAATACATCTTGATCATTTCAACTTTATTTTTCTTGTGTAGTAGTCTATTATGCTTAAATGATACTTGGGATATTCTAGATTTGGCTCTTCCTTACAAATATCTGATACTTAGACAATGAAACATGAATCAACATTTGTTGCATTTAATGTATCACGGAATCTCTCCAGAATTACCAAATAATATTAAATATATATTTACATAATTTGTAAATTTATTGATAAAGCTAATGAACAATAGTGTACGAGACCTATACCAACTTTGCTCAAACAATTTTGTCCAAAAGACAAAATTGTTAAAGCCGAGAATACACATGTTAGTAAAAGGGAAGTATGCTTTTATGCTACTACGTAGTATGCTCATTATAGTATGCTGACGACGTGTATATTTTTGCTTATAGCTAAGCACATTCTGCTTGTTATTATAGTCAGCCGTCGAAATTGTGGACAGTGACTAGTCGCTAGCTTGTGGAATAGAGCGACGGGCGAAGCGTGCGGAGAGCAACATTTCATAGGCGTACTAAATTAGAATGCGATCAGATATAAAAAATATACAAAAATGACAAAAATAATTGCATTACCTAACATCCATTATTTTTAGAGTAGAAACAGTGATATAACAGTTGTTACCAGGTGTTAGATAACAAAAACAATAAGAATATTTCAAAGTTATCTTGTATTATCAATTACCCAAAGTCGAAAATAATAGAGAGTGACTAATTCACAACACAGAGATGAGTACGGAAGATACGTGTGATATAATTACCTAAGCGTACCACTTGAGAAGAGTTAAAGCACACAAAATTATCAAAAATAAGTTGACGTTGGCTGAACCTAGCACATTAACAATTTACTTCAAATGTGCCCCTGTCCTTGTGGATGGCGATTGCCCACTACCACCCACTTACACCTACCTGATGCGCACTCCGCAGATATCACAGTTAAGCCTTGTCCTCATGGACGGGAAATTCATGGATTTTTGCACGAATTTTGCAACTTCTGTTTTAATTATTTATGGCGGGAAAATTTCAACTTTTGACAATTGCAATTTGCGAAACTGTTAAACACTACAAATATTATTGCCCCTTTCATTATTATGTGGTGTTAATAAATTTGTTTTGACCTTCTGATAATCTACCATGGCAGTTTCATGATGAAAATGATAGAAAAACAAGCAAATTAATTTTCGCAAAAAATTGTATTATCGACCTTCACAATAGTCTGCCTCTAACTTTACACAACGATTTCAACGTTGCTCTCACGATTGGAACCACCCTTATAGCTTCTTTGACCTCCTGTACGCTTCCATGATGAGTTCCCTTGAGGTGCGACTTTATCTTGGGGAATAAAAAAATGGCAGGGGGCAATATCGGGGCTATAGGGTGGGTGCGGCAACGTTGGAATGCCTTTTTTGTAAAAAACACTTGCACAATGAAAAATGGGCTGGCGCGTTATCGTGGTGCAAGATCCAGCCGTTCTCGGCCAGTTCGGGTCGCATATAGAAAACGCGGGCCCGCAGCCGTTCCACGACGCCAACATAGAACCACAGCATAGGTAGACCAGCAGCTTCACTCCGTTGTCGGCATTTTCAACTGCTTTCAGTTTTCTGCGGTGACCTCGAAATGTAAGTGCGATAGCGCATCCGAGAAAATTTACAGAATCGGTGATCAGGACCGGAATAAGACTTTTTTATTTGCGCGTGAAAGCGTAGTTATTCCACATGCAAGTTTACGTTATATCTATCCACATTATGTAATAATTCATTATACAGTTATAAATGGGTAATTCAACATTTATATACTATCATTTACTGCTACTAACATGCAGTGTGAAAATTCGATTTACTTCTTTGGACACAAAAGAGTTTAAAATATATATTATTGTACTACAAAACATTTTTATTTATTTACTTACTTTTTTTGTTATTAGCGATAATTACATTTTTTTGGAATTTTTTTAAATTCAAAATTTGACGTTTGAAGTTTAGTGGACAAATAATTTATTATGTTTTTTTTTGTCTTAAATAATCTACGTAAACCAGAAGACAAGTATTTTTCAGAACAGAAAAATTATGTTTGCTTAACTTTGAAAATTGTTAAATTGGAGATAAAAGTGCAGTAAAATGTAAATTTAGAAAAAAATTATTTTTTATTATTTTGTTTTGAGGCTTACTCTCATTATAGCGACTACAAGAAATATGATCATCTACATAATATGAAGATGAGCCGTCTTGTGCAGGAAACGTTGGAACGGCGTCTTTGCGTAATCTATTGCGCGAATCGTTGGAAAACATATTATTTTAAAAATGTATTTGACATAGTTTGTATGAACAATTACTAATCCTGAGCAGCTTTTCTAATAAATCTTGTTACTTTTTTATGGATAAAATTTACGTTTTCTAACATTCAATCGTCATTTACTCGAAAACTTTCCTATGTAAGAGGGCAAAATTTTAGTACTGTCTGATAGAGAATTAAACAATGAAAATCGCATTTTACGCTAAAATATGTATTTTTTAAATTAAAAATCGACCTGTTCGAGGATTTTTCCCAAAAAATAATTGTTTCGTTTTTATTGAATTTATTCCATACTTTTGGCGCATACTGTATTTGTATCATTCAACTGTCTATAATTTTTAGATGGAGTGTAGGTACCATTTGCTCGACAGTAGTATGCTTTCGTGCTACTAAATAGCAAATGTATTCCTGGCTTAATAGTGATTGTCGTGTATGTGACCTTTTGCTCTATAAACTCGTTGCATAACAAATTTCTGTTGGATATAGCTATTTGCCTTCACAATTTAATAACGTAAAAGTTATTTCTAGTTTCTATTTTCTTCATATTTTACCCTTTATAAAAAGCATGAAATATTGAACTGAATACATTTTTCAAGTAATATTTTATTTCTAAAGCTTACCTGTACGATCTCTGAGTGGCATTCCCATACCGTATACGAGCGTCACTCAATTTCAGGAATTTGTAGGAGAGTTTGAATTCGAAGCTGTACCCGGAACTCTGCTGAAAATATTACATAATATTTCAAGCTTTAGTACATAATAACATTGATTTTTATATTAGGCAAAAGTTAAGAAAACACTGAAACAACAATTTAGACTACTAAAAATCATTAGTTTGTTTATATTTTTTATAAATTGTTACTATAAAATATTTTTTATTTGGACAGGGTATCTCATTCTCGTTGTAATTGTAAAGAGATGCAGAAGGATGCAGTTTTTTGCAATACTATACTATTTTTTCGAAAAACTTAAGATGCTGTAATCAGAACTTTCGTAGACCTCTTCATTTTTTAGATACAGAGCGAAATAATAAAAAATACTTTTAAAGAATTTTTCGTATCTTAGAGAATAGTTCAGACATCGGAATTGTGAAAATTGCTTCTGATAGACTTGTAATTTCTCTATAAAGTTTATTTTAAATTATGACTCAAACTTACAGTTTTTTAAACAAAACTCTTTGTATATTTTTATGCCATTCTGTTGCACACATTAGATGCTACTTTATATTTGTTGTGTTAAGTTGTCAAAAATCGTTAAATTGATAAAACTTATCTGTGGTGCATAGTTGGCCACGTATTTTTTATACAGGGTGTTCCGCATAAGAATCGACACAGAGTAAGTGAATATTGGAATTTTATCATCTATATTTCTGCTACTGCTTATTGTTGAATATTGCTGAAAAATTTGCATTCGGCAAACAAGTTCACATGTTGCTTGTGCTAGGTTTCTGTGAAGGAAATATCCTAGGAGATTTTCAAATCGAGTGATTCCCCATAGAGAAACATTTTCTAATATTGAAAAATGGGCTCGACACAGTAATGTTCTTCAATAATTTTCGGGAACGTCCCCTTACACTAGGTAAGGGTACAAAATGAAGAAAATATTTTGCAAACAGTTGAAGATGAACCGCAAATAAGTACTAAACGTTTATCTCGAGAAACTGTATTACCAAAAACTTTTGTACACCGAAATCTTAAACGTAATCTACCACATCCATTTCGCATTCAAAAACTATAAGAGCTATTGCCTCACGATTGAGACCGACGAGTGGACCTTTTGCAAATTTATCTTGCGTCAGTATATTAATTCTCACAAAAAAATTATTTTCACTGATGAGGCTGTGCAATAACTCCTAAACATTTTCAACACGAGTTTATAATAAATGTTTGGACCAGTATTATGTTATTTGATTGGGCTAGTTATTTTGGCAAATCGATTAAATGACGAATGATCGAAGATTTACTGTTACAACTTAGACTAGAGCTTTGGTTTACATATGATGGGACATCGCCTCATCTTAATGCTACTGTTAAAGACTTTTTGAATTTTAAGTTTCTAAATAAATAGTTAGGATGAAGAAATAATTGTCCTCAAAATTGGTCTCCAGACCCTAACAAATGTGATTATTTTCTTTGGGAGACATTGAAGGATTTTGTTTATGAATGGTGCCCATTTTGAACAGTTTCTTTAGTTTTAATTTATATTTTAAAGAAAAAGCCTACTACTAACTTTTTAATTTCTTCTAATAGACACTATTAAAATCTTGTTTTAATTAATGCATTTTTTTTTGAAAACCTTACTTTTTAACTAATTTAGTAAGAGTAAAACAATATCTTAAACTAAATTCTGCGCGGGATATTATCATTCTTTTTAAATTCGACCAGTGGAAACAAAAGTTTGGTATAATTTTAGGGGTGACTTACCCTCAATGTACACCTTGTAGTGTTTCAATTTACTAGAACTCATAGTCAAAGAGGACCAATAATAAACCATACATCATCTGTAAAATATGGTTATTGCAATTTTAAAGTAATTCAGATATTATTTTTTTTTCGAAATATTTGGCCCCACTTTGAGGGCCTGTAACTCCGCCTGTGTGCAAATTTGCATATAGGTATGTTTGGTTACATTGCAATATTTAATGCACCTGCTCTATAGTCATACAAAATTGGTCCAAGAATTTACTGACTTTAATAATTATAAAATAATTTTAACAATATTATATTAAAAGGGGGTGTGAAATTATAGTTCTGAATACCAGTATTAATGTTAATTTATTTTCGGCTTCTTAAGTCATCCTCAGATACACAATCAACTGTAATACATAACAAAACCATTTAAATTATAACATTGAGATTTTAAATATTTCAATTTCAAAACCCAGAAAATACAGAAAAGAAAAAACAACAGCACATAATTTGTCATATAAAACCAGATTTACTTACATTCAGTTAAATGCGCATAAGGACACTAATTAAAGAATAAAATTAAGTCCAGTTCAGAAAATAAAATTATATTATCGAAGTAATTTAAATAAATAGCATTAATGAAGTAAATTAAATAAAAACAAACATAAAAAAATTAATTAGAGAAAATATCATTTAAAAAAACTGTTAAAAATTACTTAATATTGATAAAATATTTAAAAACTGTTTGAATTTTCCATCAGGTGAAAGTTTTAAATGTAATCATCAAAATAGTCAATAAATTATAAAATAGGAAAAGACGTATTTTGGGTTTTAATTTTTTTTAAATATTAATGAATAATATTCTTAACACATATTGTGTTTATTATATAGTATTATTAATTATAGTGCTAAAGATCCGCTAGATATAGCATAAAAATATTGGTTAATTATTATAAACCTTTGTTGTTTAAACAACTGTCTATTTTGCATACATTTTTAGTAACTAAGGTAGAGTTCATGAACCAATCTTGTATAATTAAATAAAAATGCATGGCCAACTATGCACCACGCCATCAGTTTTATAAATTTAACATTTTCTAACAACCAAAAATATAAAGCAGCAGCAATTATATATCATTACGAAGGAAAAAATTAATGGCATCAAAATATACATACAGCTTTATTTTAAAAATATATATTTGTATCATATTTTAAAAGAGGCTTGAAAACAAAGGGTTGAAAGGGAGAAAGTTCAGATTACGGCATCTTAAGTTTCAGTGTTGTGAAAACCGCAACCTTCTATCTATTATAGTTTTCGAGATACCCTGCAATTACAATTACGTAAATTGGGACACATCTGCAAATTTTACTCGAATTCTACATAAATTATACAGGGTGTTTTGAAAAGATATAAGTATCATACGTTCATATCCCAATAAAACAAAAAATATTAAGGCTATTTTTAGTTTTATTTTTAAAATATTAACATTAAATTAAAAAAATCTAGTCCAAATGCGTTATTTCGTGTTACTAATAACATGTAGCTAACGAACCATACAAGAAAATTAAGACGATTGCGTTTTCAAACTACTTATCTAGAGACTTTCTTAACATCCTGTCTCAAGAAATTTTTTGATATTCTATCAGCACTTGAACTGACATTATTTCAGAAACATCGTGTATAACAATTAATACTGCCGTTTGTTTCAGAATTAATTTATAATATAATATAATTTTCATAGTAATAAATATTTTTAAAAAAACATACGTATTGAACAGTGAAAGAATTTGTAAATACCTAAGGCCCGTATTCATAGTTCACCCTTAAGGCTGAGTATGAGCTTGGGGATCTCTTACGTATTTCATAAACCACAACAAATGAGGTAAGGCGACAAAACACGCCCTCGATTTAAGCGTAGTTGATACATCCCTCGAGGGACGTTTATAGGTCAGATTCAGTTTCGACCTATTTATTTTGGTTATTATACGCACAGTTGTAGAATTTAAAAAATATATGAGATATGTAAAATTTCTTCGAAATATTCATAAACTAGAATTCAAGATTCAATGGGCGAAAAAACTGTGTTAACGGTATTTTATTACCTTTAGTGCAAGAACAACTTACAACATATAATAAAAACTATGATTTTCAAACAATACCTTAGAATTAATTTTTGCCACATCACTTCAAACAACATGTCAGTACTAACCATTTCGTACTTCGTACTAACGTATAAAACGTATTTATGTCGTTTTATTATTTTCACGGGCAGTGTTTTCTCTTGTGTATTTAATTAATATTTTTGATAAAATACACTGTGATTAAATAAAATATGGCGCATTATTCAAAGAGTGCATATTTGTCAAGTAGTAATAATCAGTGACAGTGATAACGATAACGTATTGTGATAAATCAGTTGCAGTGTAGTAAAAATGGATAAAGATCAAATTCTGGATAACTATTATTGTGAGTAGAGAATCTGGTTTATATATAATCAATTTATTGGTAAGGCATAAGAATGGCAAAGGGGAGGCATTAATATTTTCATAAATAAACATATTTCAATCATTCTTTGATATGTCTAAAAATTCTAGTTAACTTTGTTGGAGCCTATTACAAGACATTAGTGTAACACTGGCAACACTGTGGAATGCACATCCATCATGACTCCCGGATCAGTGGCCCTCAACAAGTTTTCTATTGAAAAATCATGAAATTTATTAAAAATTTCACTTTTTTTTCCTGATTTTTTCGTAAAAAAAAAACAATTTTATGTGTTCTACACAGTGAACTGTACTCCTGGTTAAAATATTTGTACTTATTTAAGGTTCACCTTGTATACAGGATGTACTACTACGTCGACCGTTATCTAGAAAAATACTGAAAAAATTGAAAGTTGGGCAGTATAGCAAAGTCCCTGGGGTGAATACAACTAAAACATTCAGAACTCTCTAGCACTTTCGGTTATACCGGAAGTCGACATTTTCGTTGTTTTAAATGAGACCCTGCGTATTATTGCATTTTTGAATTCTATGGAAAATTTTAGGATCATTTTGTATAACATTCTAAAGAAAAACACAAAAGCGAACAATACTGGCATTCAATTCTAAAAATACATAAATTACGGGTTAACTAGGACTAAGTACAAATAATGAGGATAGAGAAAAATAAGAACGGAATCGTTCATCAAAAAATTTCCAAAATGTTTTCGAAACTATATTAAACCCCTATTTATTGCTGACTCTGGCCTTCTGTTAGCTGCGAGATTAGTTACATGCCGCAAATCAAAGTTTTCAAAAATAGTGACAGCACACCGCATTATCACGTATATCGTATATTTAAAAGAAAAAAATTATTTACTAAATCTAAATGACCTTCCTTACTGATACTTATTTCCAGGATTGATATTCAGAGATATTTAAAAAATGTTGAATCATTTTCTGTTTTCTTACTTGTTTACATTAAAACTTGTTTGTATTTGAATATATGTTAGTAAATACACAGAAGATACAGGAAAAATTAAATTTGCGAAGAGCAACTACTAAAAAATTATTTCAAATTAATAACCGTATGCAATATTGTATTTTTGATAGAATCTGTAGGCCACTAGTGCAAGGTGTACTTCACGCCGATAACTTTTTAAACTTAGTGTGTAGTTGGGAAATTAAATTCTGTTAATACTAATTATACCAAGAAAATTAACAATAATCGACGATGTTTGCATAAAATAATTTAAACTATAACATTACAGTTTACAGTGGTCTGTAAAAATCCTTTTTTTAGCTCTAAGAATATGATATTCTAAACTTTGACCAGTGTTCTTTGATGCTTGGAGAGTATGCAGCTAACAATGCAAAATTATGTGTTTTCTAGGTTATGGTTCAGTTTTAGTGACACACACGGTGACTAATTTTTAGTTTTAAATAGTGTATAGCTACTAAATAAAGGAATAGGGCAATCCAACCAACTGTCAAATCACTTTGAAAATGGCGGCTGTAGGACAAACAACTCGACATATGACAAGCAGAAATTTGTGCTTTAGTGTAGAACTGTGTGTTTGGCTCATTATATTTTATACCTATTTCGGAATACCAAGTATAATTCAGAATGGTTTTGTTTTGTTGTGTTATGAATTGTTGGAGTAGAGGACAGCGAGAAGATCAAGTTAGATTTTTTAGGATTCCTGCTGCATTGAATTATAAACAGAACTGATCTCAATGAACTCTCATATAAGACGGCAAAAATGGCTTAGTGCAATAAAACAGCAAGACCTAACTCAAAAAAAATTAAATACAGTGTACAAGTTTTAAATATATTATTTATAAATAGGTACCTAAGTTCTTTTTTCTCTCCAACTAGTAGCATAATTACACCCCCGCCAGCCCTAGCAATTCAGGGTCCTGGAGAATACTATATATAATATTAATAAAAAAAATATATTGATAACAATATTGGCAGTTATATATAATTAATTAGTAAACTATTACAGAGGTACGTAATTTGATTTAAACAGTTATTTATGCATAGATACATGGCAGAATTTATGTTCAGTTAAAGAAAAATTCTGCGGGGACTTGAAATTCTTAATAATGCCACTGTTTCCAATTCACATATATTTGACAAAAATTATAAATAATAAATAAAAGTCCATTTGATAGAAAAAATCTAAAATATATTTAATAAAAATAAGTTATATATACAATTCTAAAAAAATTGGGTACATAGATAAATAGTACAAAATGTTTAATAATCAATTGGTTTTTTGATATTTTAAATAATTGCGGCATTGCAATAATAATTTAAAGCTTGTTATATCACAATAAAAAACATTAGCAGCAGGGAAAATCAAAATTTAATGCACCAAGTTCATTTTTGATTAGTCAACTATTTCTTGCCTCGGCCCATTTGAAAGAAAAAAATTGTAGATATACCGAAGTGCAGTGAATACTGAGAATAATAATAATTTTACGAATATTCAGCAACTAGAACGTTTTACCTAAAATATAAACCCACTTTTTCTTATTATAATGAAAATATATGACAAAAAGGCTCATATTACACTTCCTAATATGAGATATGAAAGAATTGCTGATCTGGCAGGAACTAGGGGGTCCCACTAATCGCAGGGCCCTGCCCAGTGCCCAATGGAAAATAGGGGCCTGCATAGGTAGGTATATATTACTTTTACATATAAATATTGCAGATATTTAAAACTTCAGAAAACATTAGCACAACACTACATTTTCGTTTATATCTACCCATCTTGGTCTCTGACAACGTTGCGGTGGTAATTTGATAACCCAAATGCAATGTAGGAATCCAATCAAGATGTAAGTTATCTGTTAAAGCAGCCGGTTTACCTCAAATATATGCTTTTAAATTATTGTATATAACTTTTTATTAACTAACCCGATACAAAATGTTTTTAACAAACGACACTGTATTTAATTTTTCTTGAGTTAGGTCATGCCGTTATATTGCACAAAGCCACTTTTGCCGTTTTATATGAGAGTTCATTGAAATCAGTTCTATGTCTATAATTCAAAGCAGCAGGAATCCTAAAAAATCTAACTTGATCTTCTCGCTGTCCTCTACTCCCACATTCATAACACAACAAAACCATTATGGTAGTCTGAATTATCCTTGGTATTCCGAAATAGGTATAAAATATAATGAGCCAAACACACAGTTCTACACAAAAGCACAAATTTCTGCTTGTTATATGTCGAGTTGTTTGTCCTACAGCCGCCATTTTTAAAGTGATTTGACAGTTCATTGAATTGCCCTATTGATGTTGAATATACAGGGTGTCCGGAAATGATGAGCAAAAAATTCAGGGGATAATTCTAGACCTCTGCTACCTCTTTCTATAACATTTCTTTCAAAACTGATTATTAACGGAGTTACAGTGTATTAAGGTTAGAATTTTATTTTCGATATTTATAAATAACTTCTTAAGAAATCCAAATATTTACATAAAATTTGTAAATTGGAGGTTTCTGCGGACGAGAAATTCATATATGTTTATATTTTTGACGTCATTAGTAGAGGGCGCCACTTGTGGCACACCATGTTTCTTTTAAATGGCAGAACTTTTTGCATCTTAATATATCCATCTGACTATCGATTATCCTACCTGTTTTATTTGAAAAAGGTATATCTTGCTGAAGTCGGTAGGTTGAAATGCTCAGTGCACCGAGTAAAAACTGTTTTGCTTTCAGATAAAGTGCCTTTTCTGCTGAAAATACAGCAAAATGTTACTTGAAAAAGTTGTTCAGAATCGTAAATTATGGAGACGTGAAATTTCAAGAAGATCGGCGAGGTTTGATAAAACCATTTTTCAACAAAGCACAAAGATTTTATCAAAGGCTGATTTTTTTAAAATCTTGCGCATCTCCATAATTTACCGTTCTGACAACTTTTTCAAGTAACATTTTGCTGTATTTTCAGTAGAAAAGGCACTTTAACTGAAACGATAACAGTTTTCAATCGGTGCACTAAATATTTCAAATAAGATTATTCTGAAAACTGTTACTCCTAACGACTTCAATAAGGTATACCTTTTTCAGATATAACAAGTAGGAGAATGGATTGTTTCGACAGTCAGATGGATACACTAAGCAACAAAAAAGTTATGTCATTTAAAAGAAACATGATGTGCCATAAGTGGCACCCTCTACTTATGACGTTAAAATTAGAAATATATTTGAATTTCTCGTCCGCAAAAATCCCCGATTTACAAATTTTATGTAAATATTTGGATTTCTTAAGTTATTTACAAATATCGAAAATAAAATTTTAACTTTAACACCCTGTAACTCCGTTAATAATGAGTTTTGGAAAAAATGTTATAGAAAGAGGCAGCATTTATTTTCGGTCTAGAATTATCCCCTGAACTTTTTGCTCACACACTTTGAGGACACCCTGTATATAACTTTCTATAACATGGTTCGCCCTATGCTACGTGTTGTTTGTTTTCTAGAGTCAAGAGCCCAATGGGTCCAATCGAACAAGATTTTATAATAAGTTTACTATTAGTAGGTATTCCCAACATTAAATTTTCATTTTTTTATAATAAATGGATATTATATTTAATACTGATGTTACTGAATAATTATGACAGACCTTATGAATGAAAATGTAGTGGGCAGTGTGTAAAGGGACGAAGAACAATGTAAAATACTGCAATTAATCGGGTTAACTGTTATACAGGGTGAATCATTAATAATTGTACATACGCTAACTAGATAATCCTGGGCTGAAAATATGAAGAATTGGCACATAATGCTCAGATAAAATATGTCTCCTTACTGAGTTACAGGTTGCTTTGTTTAAAAAATTTTAAACTATTTTTGCCCATTACTTTAACCCTGTTTGATATTGCTCTATCACACTTGGCAAAAAGTTTAGATAATTTAGAACAATAGAACCTATTAAAAAATGCTACATAATCGTTTATGGCTACTACCAGAGGCGTACGACAGGGGTTGAGGAGCAGTATCCCATTCCTAACTTCTACGCCACTTGCGAAATTTTTATTTTGGAACTATTTTTCAATTCTTCATTCAATACTTTCTATGCAATTAACCTACTTTTCCTTTATAGCGGCGATGTCATTATTTCTCGAGAATTTTAAGTTAAACATAGGGCTGCACAATCATTTTTATTTTATTATGTAATTTGTTTGCCTTTATCATTCACGTCGGTGTCTTCGGTCGGTAGGATTGCCTTGCATTAGTTGAATAAGGTTTTATAGTTAAACTTATTAATAAGAATTAACAATTTAATATCAAAAATAAAATAAAAAGCCCTATTAACTTTAAAAATCTCGAGAAATAATGACTTTACCGCTATGAAGAAATAGTTGGTTAATTACATAAAAAGTGTTGAAGAATTGAAACATTATACCAAAATAAAAATTCCGCCAGTGGCGTAGGAGTTAGGAATGGTAACTGCCTCACCATGAAAGATTTTGCAGCATTTCTTAATATGGTTTAAAGTAATTAAACTTTATGCCAAGTATGATAGAGAAATGCCAAATAGGGTTAAGGAAATGGGCAAAAATCTTTTAAAATTTTGTAACTTTGTATCCTGTAAGTCCGTAAGGAGCCATCTTTGATCCAATTCTTCATATATTCAGCCCGGGAGTATCCAGTTAGCGTGTGTACAATTGTTAATGAATCACCCTGTATATCAAATACTTAGATATCATTATTAATAAAAATGTTTATTTTGTTGTTTCGACATTTTACAAAGTTATAAAAAACAACCGTATGGTATTTGACAGATTTAAGCCATCTCGGACGATGGTTGGTGAAGATGGTTTTGCCCCATTTTTAAACCGAGCTAGAATTCCGAAATAAATGTATTG
Organism: Monochamus alternatus; assembly: GCA_037114965.1. Classification (NCBI taxonomy): domain Eukaryota; kingdom Metazoa; phylum Arthropoda; class Insecta; order Coleoptera; family Cerambycidae; genus Monochamus; species Monochamus alternatus. Next base: position 36,933,111 of record CM073433.1, read on the forward strand.
TAGTTTAATTTTTGTACTTGGTCATAGTTAAAGCTGTAGATATTTATGTACTTTAAAAAAATGTATTTCATAATAAATACATTGATCGACTACTACATTTTCTTGCAGTCCCTTAATTCAAGCTCTTACAAGTCGGTATCACTCGAAAAGTCGAGCGACCCATAAAAGCGATGGAGAATTTCAATCTCCATCTACCCTAACGCTTACAATGCAACATACCTGTTGAGGCAACCTATCCAGGGATAGTGTTAGATTCAAACTTGATGTCTCGCTGTAATAGACCGTGTAACCCCAAGCACTTCCGCACCATTTGCCGCCAGAACTGGGTCGATTTGATTCCCTTATCGATATGAAACCGTCCGGACATCCACCGGAGGTGAACGATTCGAACGTTCCTACAGAGAACGATTCGAAACTCAGCTGAAACATAAAATTAATACAATCAGTACTCACGTAAAAGTTTAATAAAGAAGTATGAATTATTGCCATGAGTCAAATGACAACTTTATCTTACACTGTAAATCGTTATGATATGGCATGCAATGTCGACAAGTGATATTGAATTAACAATGCTCACATACAGGAGAACTAATCCAAAAGACTTTGAGGATATGTGCACCCTTAAATAATAAGTCGATATGACTAAAAAAATCATATTAAAACTCGCTGTTATTTATTCAACTTAGCTGATTTCCATATTCATGGAAAACTGCAAGAATTTGTCCAATTTTTAAAAACGGAGACAAAACGATTATTGATCTAATTATAGACCCTTTTCTGTCTTATTGGATTTTGCTAAAATATCTGAAATTGTTTTTCTTTAATTTTATTGGGCTTTTGCCACACTTCTGAAAAAATAAAGATTAATTAAATAAGCACTTACGCCAAACGGATCAGTCAAGGGTTATTTTTGAAACTAAGTTTGCCGAACCAAAAAATCTCAATCAGAGAAGTAAAAAATAACAAAAATCACATCACTATCGCGCACTTTCGTATTAATGACGTTTCGAAAAACTCTCTGTTTTCGTTCTCAAAATAGTAGTAAAAATATTAAACGTATGTCAAGTTTGACAGTTTATTTTATTTATTTTCTTTCAGAAATGTGACAAAAACCCAATAAAACTAAAGAAAAACTAAAATTATGCCACAAATAAATAGCTTCAGACAATATTTGAAATTGTGTTATACAATCGCATTTACCGTTATGTACGAAATCTGATTTTTCCCTTCCAACATGGATTTTTAATAAGAGACAGGTGGATTTTAACGGCTTGATGGATCCAGAGAAAAAAAAAGATGGTGGGAACAACGAAGCAACTGCGGATGGAATAAGAAGGAAGGGCAAAGGACACGAACACAAGAGAATGACAAGTAGCCTGCCTATCTCTATTTGCGGCTTCGTGTCACACAGCCTAGGTATTGAGGCTAAGAGCAACAGTCGCCGCGGAAGAGAATCCAGCAACCACTGTCAGGGTCTCAGCCAGAAAATATACAAGAAGGAAAGGAGCTTAATGGATCATAATCTTATAAGAGACAGATGGATTTTAAAGCAAAAATCCAGAAACAACGTTGTCCGCAGTTGCTTCGTTGTTCCCTCCATCTCTTTTTTTCTCTGGATCCATCAAGCCGTTAAAACCCTTAATGTAGCTTCATAGGCTCTGGATTTGAAATCATTGAATGTAACATACAGTATTGTATTGCAAAGATAGGAATGCTAATAATTCGTCGCTGAAACTAAATATGTTAAGATTATGTAATAAAAATCGTATGATGTATCTTGTTGAAAGCCTTCGAGAAGTCAGTGTAAATTATATACAGTTACCCATGGTTATCTAGAATATTTGATCCATAGTGTGGGACTAAATTAGAAGTAGTAGATCTATGCGATACAAAGCCATGCTGATTTATTGAAAGCAATTTTTTTATATGAAAGTAGATATGGTTATACAAGGATATAATCTTGGCAAAATTATTTAAAATAGTAATAGAACGATAGTTTGCTACATCAGAAGAGTCTCCCGACTTTAAAATTGGGCATACACTAGCTTTCTTCCATAAAGATGGAAATTGAAGTTTTCAGAGATAAAATAAATAAAATAAATGGTGGGTATTATCAATGTAAGCACTATCTCTTATTAAATAACTCGAGACAAGATCTGGACCACAACTTGTTTTTTTTTTATCTATTTCATTGCCTTGGGATAGAAATTTAATATTTAAACAGGATATACAGTATGCGCCAAAAGTATAGAATAATTTCAATAAAAACGAAACAATTATTTTTTGGGAAAAATCCTCGAACAGGTCGATTTTTAATTTAAAAAATACATATTTTAGCGAAAAATGCGATTTTCAAATGTCATTTGTTTTCGAGTAATGACGTCATCGATTTTTTTTTAAATAGCAACACCATATTTTTTCCTTGATTCTGAAAGATCGTTTAATTCTCTATCAGACAGTACTAAAATTTTGCCCTCTTACATAGGAAAGTTTTCGAGTAAATGACGATTGAATGTTAGAAAACGTAAATTTTATCCATAGAAAAGTAACAATTCTGAGGTATGTAAAATAAAATACAATTGATTAAATTTTATACTTAAATTAAATGTTCGAATTGCCATCCACAACTTCTTGACAATGCGCAAGTCTGTGAAGAAATTCTTCTTGCACATTATGAATTATTTCTGGGGTAACTCTGCGTATTTCGTCCCGAATGCGATTTTGAAGTTCTTCTAAATTACGTGGTTTATTAATGAACATTTTTGGCTTCAAGTATCCCCATAAAAAATAGTAAAGATGTGTAAGATCTGGCGATCTTGCAGGCCATTCTATCGGTCCGCGTCTGCCGATCCACCTCCCAGGAAAACAGTTGTCCCAAAAATCTCTTACAGGGCATACAGCGGAGGTGCACCGTCTTGCTGAAACCATATGGTATCGTCAGGAATGTCAGGGTCATTATCGTTAGGAAAAATTACTGCAAGGGCTGGAACAAGGTCATTTTCTAGAAACTCTAAATATCTTTGTCTTGTAAGGGTTCCTTCAAAGAAAAAAGGCCCTACTATTCTGTCGTCAACTATTCCAGCCCATACATTTAATTTCTGAGGGTGTTGGGTATGTGCCTCTGCCATCTAATGAGGATTTTCCCGACTCCAATATCTGCACCATTCAGACAAAATGTGGCCTCATCTGATAGAAGTATTTGCCGGTGTAAATTGAGTTCCTGCACAAGTTGAATTTTGTAGGGATGATATTTTTCCTTCCTCAAGATACGTAGCACTGTGCTCTGACTAGTGTCATTGTTTAATGCAACCAATCGTGAAGAATTATGAGGATTATCCACCATACTTATCAAAATGTTCTGTTTCATTAATGCTTGGACGTCCATGTTTTGGAATATTTACAACATTGCCAGTTTCTCTAAATTTAGACTCCACCTTACTGACTGTTGATTGGCTGATAGGGCGATTTGGATATTTTTTACTAAATAAATCGCAAACTTCCTGCTGAGTTCTAGTCATATTCCCGCATCCGATAAGAATTAAAATTTCAATTCTTTGAGTAACAGTTAAATGTGCCATAATACTTTAAATTGAATAATAATTTCTATGTCGCTTACAATACTTATTAGAAAGTCGGTGTGACAATGACACTTTGCAAGATTTTCACCTACGTGATCCATAAAAGAACTGTGGAATTCGAAAAACTAAACTTGATAACGTTTTTGCTTTATTTTAATTGATTTACGTTTTCTAACATTCAATCGTCATTTATTCGAAAACTTTCCTATGTAAGAGGGCAAAATTTTAGTACTGTCTGATAGAGAATTAAACGATCTTTCAGAATCAAGGAACAAAATATGGTGTTGCCATTTAAAAAAAAATCGATGACATCGTTACTCGAAAACAAATGACATTTGAAAATCGGATTTTACGCTAAAATATGTATTTTTTAAATTAAAAATCGACCTGTTCAACGATTTTTTCCAAAAAATAATTGTTTCGTTTTTATTGAACTTATTCCATACTTTTGACGCATACTGTATTACTGATTATACTTGGGTTGAGCTTGTCTTTTTTTATAATTCAATTTAGATAACATGTGAATTTGTGATACTACCCCAAATATGCAATAACTATTTGCACAAATTGTTTCTATCGCGATTTTTGAATAAATTTGCATTGTTATTAAGCACAATTGTAAAATTTTACTGACATTTCATCTCTCTGTGTGTCGGCGACCTAAGCAATGACATAATACTCTATAAACATAGTTTGAATAAATGTGGAACACATGTGGCACATCTTGAACTAAAGGGGCGAAAATGTGATTGAAGTAATTTTTTTATCCTTAATTCTCACGTCTCACCTTCAACGCTCGCACGATTAGAAGCTTTTCAAATGTATCCTTTGAATTGGTCTTCCGGGACATTAGGGTTCTCTAATACCGATGAGAATGGGAGTTTTCGCGCGCTAAGCTTTAAGTTAGGCATTTCATTGATGTAAGAGTGAGTCGAAAATCCACACAACAGCCCTTAGGAATCTACAGAAAAGTTTCCCCCTTTTAGCACATTACAAGAAGGAAACATAAAAGGTGCCCAGTATACAGGGTGTTAAAAAAAGTGTGTAAAATATTTAAGGAGGTAATAGTATGAACCAAAATAAGCATAACAGTCTTAATAAACATGGATCCGCAAAGTAACGGTTGCGGAGATATGGAATGTTTTATGTTTTTTAGACCTTTTTTTTTTGCAAAAACGTTGTGTATTTTCTTATAATAGTTGGTTGATGTTTAGTGAAATAAACAGTACGTATTTGACAGTTGTTCTCAGTGCACAAATTATCTTTCGCTATGGCTGGTTACTCTAACGCAGAATTAACAGACATGCATTTTATCTATGGTCATGCTAATGGAACGCCACCGAAGCGCGACGTCTTTATGTTGACGCTTATCCAAATCGCCAGATTCTTTCACAACGCATGTTTGGAAGAATTCACCAAAGATTGCGTGATACCAGTTCCTTGAGCAAACAGTGCCTTTTATCCGGAAGACCAAGGTCGGTATCCACTCCTAGAGCAGAAGAAGAAATTCTAGCACTGGTAGAGCAGAATCCAGGTACCAGTGTGCGGAGAATATCAGCCGAGGTAGGAATTAGTGGTCCTCTTGTCTGGAGAATCCTTCACGAGCAACTGCTATATCCATACCATGTGCAACGAGTACAGGCCTTAAATCCAGTAAATGATCATCAAGCACGTTTGTTTTTTTTTTGCCGCTGGTTTCTACGTCATGATGCTGAAGACCCTCGTTTTCTTGCAAATATTCTTTTTACTAGTGAGGCCGGGTTCACAAGAAATGGAGTGTTTAATTTTCACAATACGCATATTTAAGCCGACGAAAATCCTCATGCTTTTCCATTAAACATTTGGATGGGTATTGTAGGTGACAGGTTTTTAGGTCCTGTTGTTTTACCAAGCCGATTAACAGGCGCTGCTTACCTCAATTTTCTGCAGAACACACTGTATGAGCTTTTGGAAGACATTCTTTTGAATCAGAGGCAACAAATGTGGTTCCAGCATGATGGTGCTCCAGCTTATTTTTCCATGGCCGTTAGAGAGCATTTACACCAAACTTTTCCACATAGATGGGTAGGAAGGGCCGGACCTGTTTTATGACCTGCAAGATCGCTTGATCTGAACCCTCTAGATTTCTTTGATTGGTGATATTTGAAGACATTAGTGTATGGTACTCCTGTAAATAGTCTGGAAGAGCTGCAGCTAAGGATTAATCAAAAGTGTCAAGAAATCCAAACCAAGGAGGGTGTTTTCGAAAGAGTTCGAATATCGTTGAGACGACGATGTCGTGCCTGCTTGGAAATGGATGGAGGGCACTTTGAACATCTTCTGTAACTTTATTTTTTGTTTGTTAAAAGCTTCCTTTGTCGGTTTATTCCTAATAAAATAAAATGTTTGAAAAACGAGTAGTGGTCCATCTCCGCAACCGTTACTTTTCGAACCCATATTTATTAAGACTTTTCTGCTTATTTTGATTCATATTATTACTTCCTGAAATATTTTACACTCTTTTTTTAACACCCTGTATATAGGATTATCCTGTACATACACAGGATGCTAAAGATACGATCTTTGAGAGGGCAAAAGAAGAACGAAGAGGAAATCTCAACAGATACTTCGTAAAACTCAAACTAAAGCCTTGTCCGCATGGATGCGAAATTCCCAAAAATTTGCGCGAATTATTTAATGACGGGAGAAGTCAACATTTAGTCAATTTCGCTAACTGCAATATTTCCCATGATAAAACTGTCATTGACTGTCATGGTAGATTGTCAGAAGTTCAAGTTAAACTTGAACTAATCAGACATAATGATAAAAATAGCGATAATATTCTCGTCAATCACACATAATGATAAAAATAGCGATAATATTCCCGTCATTAATAATTTAAATCAAAATCTGCGAAATTCGCGAGAATTTTCACGAGATTCGCGAGAACTTACTAAATTCGAATCCATGAGGATAAGGCTTAAAGCTGCGAAAGAAGATGTACCAATCAAATACAGATTTTCAAAGTTACAAAAACAAAAATGTGAATTTTCAGGTGTTTATTTGACACCCTAAAATCTTGGAGTCGAAAAATTATTTAGATGCATTATGAACTTTACATTTCACTTCCGTATAATTTAAAAATAGTACCTAGGATACGTCTGCATGTCCGATATTCTTTTGGAGGTGATAGAATACCAAGTGTTACAATATTTGTGATAATTAATTTTTTAATATTTTTTAATTTAACCGTGCTTTTCTACAATTATTGAAGTAAGAAAAACCAACCTTTTTATACCAAATATTTCTATACTTTTTTATTAGGAATGAATGGATTATTTAAATTATTTAACCGATACAATCCAAAGTGGCTTTGTTACTTACCTAGAACTTCATAAACATGGTTTTTCTACTTTGTAAAAGCGAAGAGTCAAATTTAAACGAGGATTTTAGTTAAACCTTTGTGTGTAGGTTTATTCAGATATTATTAGAAACTTACCTAAGCAATGCTCTTTCAGGTCTTAGGAAAAGTTTCTTGATAAATATTCTACAAATTAGGAAAATTAATCTTAACACGTTTAAGTATGCAGGGAGCGCATTCGCCAAAACAGAGGACAGCCGTTTAGTATGTAATAAAAATGGTTTAAGAAATTAAGACATTTGCTAACAAGAACGCAACCTTTAGAAAATCCTGAAGTTATTAAAATACCGGAGGATTCAAAAAGCTAAATATTTATTTCAATAGTTCAAATCTTAAAATCTAATTTAAAGTTACGGCTTAAAAAGGAAATAGCTTGGTATGCCATGAGAAAACAATTGTCCTTAGTTTTCATAGCAATCGTAAATCTAGATCAACTGTCAAACTATACGTTCGAATCTCAGTTAGTGTAAAGTAAGGTGCAAATATCTGCATCCATGCCTCTGCGGGCATAATCGTCTCTGTATCTCCCTTGGTACATAAATAACTATTTTACCTTTGTTATGGTATATTCCCTATATAACTCCGCATCCAAGAACACTGGCAGTCGTATTGTCAACAAAAAGTAATGAAACTTATTATCATTATTTATTAACAAAAAGAGGCGACTAGATATGAATGCTGAAATAATTGCTCTTTTTTTAGAGAATTTCTTTAATTTTTTCATATTATATTACCTTCACCTTTTTCCAGTATGTAAGTGTACAGGCATGTTTTTATTTATTTTTTTTATAAGAAGATAATTGTATTATTCTGAATGGCTGGTATTGAGTTATTTAATTAATTGATATTTTTCGTTTGTATATTTGTTAGTTAATTTTCTTATATTTTTATAGGGCACCGCATATCTGACAAAAACCAATAAAATAAAACTTCTCGAAAAAAAAATCTAAAACGAATGGTTTTTCTGCAAATACATTTCAAAAATAAATATATAACTACATCAAAATGCAAAACTGTGTTAGGAAATTACAAATTAAGGTACAATTAAAGTTAATTAAAAGCTACTGTAACGTAATTTGTTTTTTAATCAGTATTAAAGAAGTAAACAATGAAAGTTTCTCAAGAATTTCTTAAAACTTTCACGTAATATAAAGTACGATAACATTGTAATGCATTATCCGTGCTGTTAATGTCAATGAACCAGTACTTTTTACAATATTTCTCTAAAACCCCAAAAGCAAAGCCTCTCTTCTTCCTCAATCAAAATTTCCACTCCCTTCAAAGCTTTTAAGTGTTATTTTTCAGGAAAAACAGTGTAAAGGTTTTATTTCGTTTGCATTTATTTATATTTAGGGGTGCATAAATTTTATGAGCAAAACCATAGCAATATAAAAGGTTGAGTCAAATAAACTGATATAATAATAATAATAGTATTTAATAGTCCAACAGTCCCAATTACAGAATCACAATAGAAATTATACAAATACATAAAAGTTACTAAAATAAAGTTAAAATAACCAAACTAGTCTAATACACAAAAAAAATAAATGCATAGGTAAGATAAGTAAAAAATATAAAAGTATTAAAAAGTACTGTTAAAAACATGATCTAGCAATAAAAAAACACAACAATAAGTAGTTGTCAAAGGTATTAAAAATAATTCAGTAACCAAGTATGAGAAAAAATTATAACTGCACGTCATGGGCAATCCTTAACAGCTGGTTTAAACTGATATTATTATCACAAATATAACATAATAAATTAAAATTGGATGTCATAGTGTATACAGGAGACTTTAACATGAGATTAGTTCTAGCAGATTGGCAGTATACATCACATTTAAATGAAAGATATTTAAGAAATTTTCTCTGGACAGATTCAATATTATTGATATAACAGGTGTAATAAGGATTCCAATCTAAAGAACAGTATTCCAGCTTGGATCTTACAAAAGCATAATATAATAATTTTAATGTATTTGGGTTTCTAAATGATTTACTATTTCTAATAATAAATCCTAATGCTTTTGAGGCCCCCTTGACAATATATTCAATATGTTGCGAGAAGCTTAAAGTACTATCAAATATAATACCCAAATCCTTTGTACAACTGTGACGACTAATTGCGAATTAATATGGGAATCATATACAACAGGATTGGATTTACGAGTGTAGGTGGCAACTTTGCATTTATTAAAATTTAGGCTAAGTTTGTTATTAATAGACCAAGCTACAAGTTTATTTAACTCTACCTGAAGATTATGGGCCTGGTCTGCTGAAGAAATGCAAGTAAAAATTTTGACGTCATCAGCATACAAAAGCTCCCCACAATCCAACACACTGTCAAGGTCATTAAGGAATAGAAGAAACAGTAACGAACCCAAATTCGAACCCTGAGGAACCCCCGATGTAGCGACATAAGTTTTAGATTTAAAGTCATTGAGTGTAACATATTGCATCCTATTGTGAAGGTAGGAACGAAAAAATATAAGCAATTCATCACTAAAGCCAAATGTGTTGAGTTTTTGCAGTAAAACTGAGTGATGTATCCTATCAAAAGCTTTAGAGAAGTCAGTGTACACTACATCAACTTGACCATGGTTATCTAGAATATTAGAAATATATTGTGTAAAACAAACCGGGTTGGAGGTGGTGGATCTGTGAGATATAAAACCATGTTGATTTATTGAAAGTAAATTCTTTACAGAAAAGTAGATGCGGTTGTACAGTGAAATCTCAAAAACCTTGGCAAAATTGTTTAATATGGTAATAGGACGATAATTTGCTACATCAGAAAGATCCCCCGACTTCAAGATCGGGCACACACTAGCCCTCTTCCACAAAGAAGGGAATCTAGAACTCTTTAGAGATAGATTAAATAAAATATAAAATGGATAACACAGTACATGAGCACAATTCCTTACCAGATAGCTAGGCATAAGATCTGGGCCACAAGTCGGTTTGCTCTTCAAACGTTTTAATGCCAATATTATTTCCTCTTCAGACAGAGATTTTATGCTCAAACAAGAAATATTAATGATACTGTCATCATTGGCAATTAGATTTTGCCCAAGAAAAACACTTTCGAAATGTCGACTAAAACTGTCTACTATTAACTGAGGGTCAGAGATTACTAGATCGTCTTCAGCTTTACGTATGAATTCTTTGTAAGCTGCATTGATTAATGTCTTGCTATGTTGTCTAAGACGTTTGAAGATTTGTAAATTTGTATCTGAACCATGTTTCTTATATAATTTGAGCTCATATTGTTTTAGTTTCAAATTACGAACAATTTCACTAGTATACCATTTTGGATAATTAGATTTTCTTCTATTATTAGGATAAAGCGGTACAAGCGTATCAAATATGCAATAGATTTTCTGGAGAATGCTGAATCGACATCAACACAGGTTTCAAGAAATGACCAATCAGTCGACAGCAGACAGTTGTACAAAGCTGGAAAATTAGCCTTACTGAAATTATATCGTTTATCAATAGAATTAAAAGCAAAGTTTCTTGCACTAGATCGCTGCCACGATGTATGCACAGATATAGCAGGATGATGTCTATCTTCTGGTACAAGAGGGAAATCTTCATGAAATACTTTACAATTATGACTAGATAATACTAAATCCAATCCTATCATTATCATTAGTGACATTGTTAAATTGTGTAAAATTTAAAAATTGAATAAAGTTTCGTATTAATAAAGCTTTAGGATCCTGAACGTTGTCATATAAATGCGGTATATTAAAATCACTCAAGATCAATAAATTGCTAAACTCTAAGTTCCTCAAGAAATGAATTATACACAGATACAAGTGTATTAGGTGGAATATAAATAACAAAAATTAAAAATACTGTTGCAATAAGATGACATTTGCTCCCAATGATGTCAATATCACTAAAGTTAGATTTAAATTGAGATCCAATACTTCCACACCACGAAAACTAGAATGGTTCACGGCAAGCACCACACCACCACCACTCGATAAACCAGTCGCCTGTAGATTCCTGTCACATCTGTAGACAGCATACGCCTCAGGAAAGAATTCACTAGACAGCACATTATCGCTAAAACCAGATTCAGTCAGAGCAATGATATCAAAATGAACATCACTAATATTCGGATAGAAAATATCCACTTTAGAATTTAATCCGTTGACATTTTGGTAGTAGCAAGAGACGTATGATATCCAACACTAACCGGTTTTTGTCAATTATGACTATTAGTAATATTGTATCTAGGTTTTTAAATTTTTCTACTTGTTACGCTAGAATAGCACTAATTACCGTATTTTATTTTTTGCAATATAGAGATTGCAAGAACAAAAAATATTGTTGAAGATTATATTCGATTTTGCTAATCGAAAAATACATTTAACAAATTATATCTATCAAGTAAGTTCAATATTACATATCTCAAAAATAATCTCTGATTTAGTACGCGTGACGTAGGACGTGTACATTACATCTAGTGGTCACTGGTTACTCAATGCTGGGCCTGAAAATAACCGACAAGTAGAAAACGACCCACTATACTGTGGATACTATGGCAAATAATCATATTTAACCCTACATACACGATTTCAACTAGCCCATGGCCACCTATGGCTTGTATGGAAATAAACACAACTTTAGGTTATAACTCAAAAATTATGCTCGCCACTGTACGCAAATAAGTGTCTGAAGAATGTATTAATTATTTTTTTTATAACTTTACAAACAATATAGTTGCCGTCATGTATCGAAAAGTGGATATTTTGTTTATTACTCGAAAACAGAAGACGATAGGTCATTTTGGTATTGACCATTAATTTTCTTTAAAAAAAAAAGATATCGGGAATGGAGGGGGTCATTTTTTTCTGTCTCCTATAGTTAACGAGAGAGCATATAAAACATCGAAATTTGTCCACCCTGTACATTGAAATAAATTTTAGAAAAATACAAATTACACACACCTTTTTTCGAAATATAAAAATGGGAAATATGAAGAGAATATAAGAATTCTCTGCTACCGTCAATTTATTTATATTTTCTGGTAATATCAAGTTGCCTTAAAAAAGTTAAACAGAGACTAATCAGTTAAGAACTTGGAAGTATGCAAACAAAATTAATTAAAAACACCAGGCCAAACTTAATGCGAATTTAATTAATCAAGTTAGCGTTATCGAGAAACCATTAGAATTCATCTCACTATGACGCTAATTTGATTGAGAAAATTAAGGTTCATTATAATATTTCATTACCAATTACTTTCAATTTAAAACTTCCTCATCTAACGTCAAGGAAAAAGGGAGTTTTGAGTTTACAAGACCTTATTGAATACGGCATAATTTATATTCAGTTTATGTAACATTATGAAAACGGAACTTTTATTTTAATATTTTTTCATTTGCATCTAAACATATTTGAGACAATGAATTGTTTTTCATTTTTTACGTTAATACAGGGTATTGTATATTTTCAATTCGGCAATCAACCTTGGTTTAAGTTGTATTACAGGGTTTTTAAATATTACAGATGATATAATCAAGACCACAGATGAAAATTTGATGGCGGTTTTAATGCTGTTTGTTTTCAGTAAGGCCTTTGGCACTGTTAATCAGTCATACAGTGTTGTTGGCTTTGTTGAGATCAAATGATTTAAATATGAAACGTTTATAAGTGATATATAAAGTGGTCTGCTACTTCTTGCTCGGCCTAAGCGGTTCGACTTGCAGGAAGCAACCTACTCGCCCTGGACGACGCGCCTTTACATCTATAGATGATACTACAGGAAACAACTACTCCGCAGACTAACGCCCCGACCGGCATTGAATTACACGTACAGTATCTGTGTGAACAGCCAAGAATCCTTGTCGGCCACCCTATCAGACAGAATTGAACTGGCTGTTCCTTCATATGTATGTTCATCTATAAACCCAGTGCAACTGAGATATAAGTGGTCTGGTACTTCCTGCTCGGCCTAAGCTGCTCGAATTGCAGGAAGTGACCTACATTGGAGCAGGTACTTAAATACAGATCTCTCGCTCTGGGCGACGCGCCATTAAATCTATAAATAATATTGCAGGAAACAACTACTCCGCGGACTAATGCTCCGACCGGCATTAAATTACACTTGCAGTATCTATGTGAACATCTAAGAACCGGTTTTGGGCTTGTTAGTCCTCATCAGTATCCCATAGGTGAGATGATTGGCAATTGAATTGGCTGTTCCTTCATACGTATGTTCACATTTAAACCGAGTGCAGGTGAGATATATTTAACATCAAGTAGATGTATATTTACCTATATTAAGAAAACTTTCAATCATATTAGTCACTATGTTCGTTATCAAAACTAAAATCCTTTGTTTTTTTTTTAAATCTTTGTCTTTGTAAGTAATGGAGTACTTATTAAATCGAAAGCAGTTTGTAGAATATGGTGACACACAATCAAACACATTTCAATATCTCCAGTACCTCAAGGCTCCAATTCGAGACCACTACTTTACTTTGTTTTAATCAATGATGAGTCAATCAAAATGTCAGTACCGCAGTTAAATTTTACAGATGATCTAAAATTCTATTTAGAAATTAATAGTTATCAAGGTAAAATGCACTAAATGCAACTTATGCATGGCGTTGTGAAAGTAATCTGCAATTGAAGTTGTCTAAGTACAAAGTAATGTCCTGTCACAGAAAACAAATTCCACTGATTTTGAACTCTTCTGTCAATAATATTGCTTTTGAAAAATGTTTTAAATTTGTGGATCTGGTCTTATAGTCAGCTTTCTTTTAATATCCATTTCAGAAAAGGTATAGTATATACCTTTATTAGAAATTATCAGATGAATGGGATATTATTTATTTATTTAAACAGTACACTGCCCTACAGATCAAGGTCCAATTACAGTGCAGGAAAAAAAGAATTAAAGATAACGTTTTACAACAAAAATAAATCACGATATAACAGTGATGGACAAACAAATTACAAACATATAACCTACTTACTAACAAATATTTATGAGCATAACTTTACATCTAGTTACCGAGAGTAAGTTTTTTAATTACTGATAATTTACAGTTATAAATATCAAAATTATTATGAAAGGAATTATAGTTGCCACAAATTCTAAAAAGTGGGGAACATTTTTGAATATTTGTCCGTGAAGTTGGCAAATAAAATGGTAGGTTATTACGAGATGAAAGTCTAGGTGTACGAAAATTTAATAACAACAATATATAAGGACAATCAATTGTGCTGTGTAAGATCTTATACAAAAAAACTAACTGTGAAATAGTTCTACGCGATTCCAGACTTTGAAATGAGAATCTAATTAATAATTCATTCTATGGGGCACCAACCTCTGGATAAATACCATCCTCTCTGTACGCCGCAACCTTCAGGAAACGTCTCTGAATTCTTTCCATACCTTGTACGTGAATGTTATATTGAGGAGACCAGATAACAGATGCATATTCTAATTTAGTTCTAACAAAAGTCTCATATAATAGTTTTAATGTATCGAAATTACCAAAATCACGTGAGAAACGCAAAACAAAACCAAGAACTCTAAAGCTTTCTCTTGTAATGACACTTACATGATTTGAGAATGATAATTTACTATCAAAAATTACACCCAAATCGCGAAAACTCTCAGATCTATTTAGAATGGCGTTATCGATGCTATATTCAAACTTTACCAATTGCTGCTTAATGGAGTAGGTAACGACATTGCATTTACTAATGTTAAGCACCAATTAATCATTCTCTTCAACGCATCTTGTAATTGCACACAATCATCAAAATTATCAATTTTGTTATATAATTTCATGTCATCAGCATATAGTAGGCAAGTAATGTTAACATCACTGACTATGTCATTAATAAAAATATTGAAGAGGAGAGGTCCAAGAACAGACCCCTGCGGTACACCAGAAGTTGATATGAACTCATTCGATCGTTGACTACAGTATTGCACAAAGCTTGTTCTATCCAATAAGTAAAACAAAAAGAATTCTAATAAATTCGTTGAAAATCCAATTGTGTTTAGCTTGGAGAGTAAGATACCATGATCAAGTCGATCAAAAGCTTTTGTAAACTCAGTGTAAATGACATTTACTTGGGAGTATTGCGTCACACAGAATAGATTTGTCGAAGTGGATCTGCCTCTGAAAAATCCATGTTGGTGTTCAGAAATATGCTTCTTTACATAAGAAATAGTAGGCTCATATAAGAGAAATTCATATGCCTTTGAAAAGTTATTAATAATTGTTATTGGTCTATAATTCTCAATTTTATTCTTTTCTCCTTCCTTGAACACAGGGATTAGTTTTGAATGTTTTAATACAGTAGGAAATATACTTCGTAAACAATGGAGATAAATACGAGTATATCCTTATTTAAAAAGTTAACCTTACAATTAATTGTATAAAAGCATAAAGTTAAATAAAGGATTTATTAACAACATTAATATTCCAGAGAGATCCAGGTACAGTGTTTTATACCGCTGTTAGTTACTTTAAAAAAAATACTGCTAAATTACTTTCACTTCCTGAGAACCATTTCATTATTTTACTTGTCATCTAAAAGAAGCCCGTTTAAGATAGGCACAATTTTTGAAATATTATGTGTCTAACTTTTAATGGAATGGCCCAAAGCTCATATCCGAGTGCGCGCTTCTGGGTCATTAAGCAGTTTCCATGCGATAAAGCTTAGGTTTTTGTGTATAATCCATTATTTCTACCAGATTACCTGGTTCTGTTACATCTCCAGCATATTTTCTGCGTTTTACGCAATTTATTCCGGATAATGGCGAAAAATTGAAACTCTTACGGTTTATCTTTTCTTTACGTTCGCATATTAAAGGATCCTAATATCCATAATCTTATTAGGTGTACTCAAAACTGTCTTTCAAAATGATTGTTATTTTTCTTTTAGGCAATTTATTTAAAACGATAGATAATTGGTACCGCTGATACACAAATAGAAATATTTAAGGGTTCGAACATTATATATACACTGGTAACAGTTATTTGTAACATTACGCATTGAATTGTTGGTTATTTATTGCCTAGGTAAATAATGTAAAAACCATACTAGAATGTAATGTTACAACTCTAATGGAAAATAACTACGTAAACGTAGTTATTTTCCATTAGAGTACTACGTAATATTCTACGTAAAATTCATACGCACTTTTCTATTTCTTTATTATCATTACCCTAGGTTTTACTAACTTTTCTACTTTATTTTCATATAATCATTATATCTATCCACTTTATAATCAGACTTTTATCTACTCATATGTACCGTCTAATATGATACTTTATCTACTAGTAGAATAATGAAAAAATTAATAAATCAAATTTAATGTATTTACTTATTAACAATTACATTTTTTTTAGTAATATATGTCTCGTTTTTTCCTTTCCATTAATAACAAACCTTGTAGGATAGTTGTCATCATTTGTAACATCTAGATGTCTCTTCTTGTAAGGAACAGCTATATTTTCCTTGAATTTTCCCTGCAATATCAAGTTTGCTAGATATAGACTCCTCAACATAACTAACTCTCTGCTACAAAGGAGCTCTTCCATCCACAATACCGTTTAATGGTTGTAAGATCAGCACCTTTATTGGCTAACAAAAATGTTGAAATATTTCTCATACAATGGCCAGTATATGTTTCTGGATTTATGATGTTCGGGAAAGAAGCAGCTGCTGAGGGTACCTTCGCCAATGTGTATATTCCAACAGGCTGAGAAGTACATTTTTGACTGATGTATACATTTTCTGCATATTTCAACAGCATTCACACAGAATCCTTCTCTATAATTGCAAATTTTCTTGAAATGCCCGACCTGGTGTCAGGTATTGAAACAAGTAAGTAACTGCCAACGTCCTTTACGTCAGTAATATATAAATTTGTCAATTCGCAGCATCGACAGGCATCAGAAACTCAAAGTTCACTATATACGTAACCACATTACCTTAATAAGCTTTTTTGCTTTATATCCTGTCAGTGCACTCTTCTAATAAGCAGTAAGCCATATTTTCCAATATCTATATTTTTGTAGACCTTTATAGTAGCCTTCAACATAGTGCAGTAGAATAAAATTCGACTTGTGTTTAGTGACTATTGTGCCAGTGGATATAATATTGTTTAGGTAAAATGTCAAGCTTATCAGATTACGTACCTGCTAAATGAGTGAAAAGATGTGCGCTGTCTCAGAATGAGAAGATTATTATATTAAATATATTTAATGCATTGAAACACCAACATCCTACCAACAGTGTTGATGACATCGTGGAAAAGTGTACCAAAATGACAGAGATGGGAAAATCGACTATCTACAGACTTTTAAAGGAAACAAAAAATGAATAAGATACTGTAAATCCCCCAAAATCATCTACAGGGAGGTCAAAAGTCGTTATAAATGATTTCTTCAAAAATGTAATTCGCAGAAAACTACACTCATTTTATTTTAAAAAGGAAATACCAACGCTAAACAAAATTTTAAGTGAACTTTCAAACGACAACGATTTGCCAAAAATCAGTAGAAGCAAATTATGGGCCGTCTTACGAGAGTTGAATTTTTTCTGGGAAAAGCAGAACAGGAAGTCAGTTCTTTTCGATAAAGATGAAACTATTTGTTGGTGAATATCCTACTTAAGATCAATTAAAAAATTCCGTGACGAAGGGAGGAATATTTATTATCTAGACGAAACTTGGGTCAACGAGGGATATACTGTAACAAACGTATGGCAAGATAAAAATGTAAAAAGTTTTCGACAAGCATTTTTGGATGGACTTTCAACAGGGTTCAAGGCACCTTCAGGTAAAGGGCGAAATAGGTAGTGCCAGTGGTTTTGTAAATGGCGGTTTACTTTTATTTGAATCTAAAAATATAAATAACTATCACGAAGATATGAACGCAGATGTTTTCGAAGATTATTTTACACAGATGTTGGATCTCATTCCTCCGGGGTCTGTAATTGTCATGGATAATTAGTTACCATTCACGGCAGACCGAGCGGATGCCTACGACTACTTGGAGGAAAACCGATATAATTCAATGGTTATCCGGAAAAAACATTTCTTTTGAAACAAATATGGTGAAAAAGGAACTTTTGACACTTGTCAATCTTAATAAAGATCAGAAAAAATATGTTATCGATGAAATGGCAACAAATCGCCAAATAACGGTACTACGGTTACCACCTTATCACTGTGAACTTAACCCACTCGAATTAGTCTGGGCGCAGGTAAAAGGAGATGTAGCGCGAAATAATACGACGTTTAAATTAAGTGACGTGAAAATTTTGTTAAAAAATTCCTTGGAACGAGTAACTGCAGATAACTGGCAAAGATGTATACATCATGTACAAAAAGAAGAGGAGAAAATGTGGGAACTCGATAATTTAATTGACGTTACTGTGGAACCTATCGTTATCAATCTAGGAGACGAAGATAATTCATCAGAATATTCAGAGGATGAATTTTAATATACCTACTTTTTTATTTTCTTTATTGTACAAATACAACACTACATTTACTCACCATAATTTGAATTTTCAAAATACATATATTTTTATGTGGAATAAAAGTCTATTCATTAAATTTAAATAAATATTATGATAATAATATTGAATAATTTTATTTGAATTACTAAAAACCCTCTTAACCCGGTTATGATGCTTAAAGTAGCCTCTAGTTTTGAAATGCTGTTTTTATATTGTTTACTTATAAGAGAAATGGACCGAGAAATTGAAGCGGCATAGACAAAGACGGATTGTCGGGGATTAAATTTTAGCTACCTGCTACAATTTAGTACGGTTCGATCACACAAAGTTTTTTTAAAAGTACACCTCATCTATACCGATAATGCATAATTTAAAAATATTGAATATAAACACCAGTACTACATTTATTTACGATTTGCATACATAATAAGCTTTTATTACTCTCTTTCATTTCTAAACAGACTATAATTAAAAATGTATTTGCTTTTTTACTTCACTTTATTATTTTGAACTCTATCTTTAGTTGTCGGCTAGCTGTCATTTGTCACTATATAATTGCTTAAATATATAATGCATCAGTGGTGAAGTGTTATATTTCACCAATGTTTTTCCAATTTTTTCAACATAAATATATGCAGAATAAAATGAAAGCCAAAAGTAATATGACTGATGAAGGTGCGTATCATTAATATACTTTTGTGGATAAAGACACGACGCGAGAGAGCACATTTTCATGTAAGCGCATTGCATAATGGCTGGCAAATAAAATTGGTGAGAAAGAAAATTGTTAAGGAATATGCAATATTTTTGTGGTTACTTGTTATGGTTTGAAATTCGTGATTTTATTTCAAATCTTTTTTGTTTTATAGACACTACAATTGTAGGTAGCACTGGATGCCCGATAAATATATAATGATAATGATAATGGCAATGATAATATCAATGATAATGATTTTTATTTGTAAACATAGGATAACGCAAAACAAATCTTCCACTCTAACCATAAAAAAAGTATTATAAATATACGAGTATATCAGTACAATCGTATCAAGTAGATAACAATAAATAATAGGAATTTAGTCTATTTTGTTTGAAATTTAAAATACGCCCTTTTCTCTCTTTTTATAGTATCAGTTGCATAATTACGAAGCATTATAGTTCGATTTAGCTTTAATTCTGAGGGAGATTATTAATTTAACATTAAATAATAATAGTAACTGCCCTGATCTCTTATTCATAATAAACTTTAATGTACTTAATCACTTGTTAAGACATCATGAGCTATTCAATTTACCATTTAGAAGAACTAATTATACGAGCAATTCACCCATTTGTAGAATGATGCGTTCGTCTATCTATATGAAGATATGAAGACATTCCTCAAAAGAATTCAATATATTTACTTATTTTGTGAAAAAACTGTATTAAATACTAACTTAAACACCTCAAAAACAAGTCACTCGACACTTTCTGTTATCTTTTTTTGTTGAAGTCTGACATGAAATTTATGACAAACCGAGGGGTCAACTACTAGTGGAAATCGATGTACATTTTTAATTGTAATCGTTGGGAATCGTTTGAAATCACATGAAAATGAGAAATAACTATAATAGTAATTACTGGGAATCAGTTGGCAGTCACTGGGAATTAGGCGTAATCACTGGTAATCGATAAAGAATCAACTGGAAATCACCTGTTGTTTACAGCAGTTTTAGGTAGGCGGTATTTGGAGAAGCGGCACGAAGCGAAGAGAAGCGTCATTTTGAACCTGGTTCACTCATTAAGACAAAGCGAGGGAAGAGAAAATACTACGTAGCTTTTGACTCTGATCGATGTGGATGTATAAAAGTCATATGGTATTTTTTCTTTGGTTGCTTGGTGTCAATGTATGGACCCAGGATTAACATGACGCGTCCCTTCGCTTTGCGCTGCTTCTCCTCAGTGGGCGTGCAGCAGTAGTACAACGCGTGTACTACGCGTTGTACTACTATGAATAAGTAGTGCCTAGATTCTTAGTGACTGTATGTTTGCATTTTGAGAATACCTACTTAGCTGTGGTTTTGATTATAGCTAAGTTCAAGGGTAGGTTTATGAATGCTATCAAGTTGTAACTTTGCCATCTTCTGAAACATTTCCTTAGAAGTTCAGCAACGAGGATCCAGATATATAAAAATATAAGGAAGTTGTTTGCGAATATATCGGTTCAGAGTATTTCTTTGCCCAAAAGCACGATGGTTTCGCCTTTTCATATTTCATTGTTTATTACAAAAAAGGAAACCAATAATCGAGAAATAAAGGGTTGCACTTCGATAGTTATAACCTCCTACCCATACAAAGAGAACCTAAATGAAGAGATTGCACTGAAATCAAAAGTTGATGGTGCTACAAAAAACATTTTGAGCGAATCTACGATGAAAAAAATCAGAAAAAGTGCACCATCAAAAAATCGATCGAAAAATTAAGAATATATAGTCAAGCCAATATGAAATATCATCGAAAAGTAGTTTCTCCATGAAATCATGTTAATAGTGACGATGCAATCTGCATTTTTTGTGAAAGAAGATATTTAGAAGATGTCAGAGGGAAACTTCAGTGCCTTATGTGGTGTGAAATATGAATTACTATTAATTTTATTAACTTTTAAAAACTGGAAATCATATATCAATCACCTTAGAAATCAGCTAGTAATCATGAGAACATTTGAGAATCAGCTAGAGATCATATGGTAGTACTTGGGAATCATTGAGAATTACTGGTAATCAAAGGAATCACTAATTATAATAAGATATGATTGCCAAAAATGGAAATCGGTGTACATTTTTTGAGGTTGACCCCTCGTGACAAACTGACACATGTCACCTAAATTATTGTTTTTTTAATTAGCATTGCGAAGTTAGTCATTGTAATGATTAATAAATTAATTTTTATCTCGGAAACGGTGGTCAGGAGGAAAAAGTCCAAGATACACTTTTTAAGCAAAATTAAGTTGGCTTTAGGAGAACGATACCAATCTGTCCAAAAATCAATGACGTACAATTTTTTTCAAAAATGCGTATTTAAGTGCACGAACGCCATTGATGTTAGTATATTATAAGAGAAATTTGTACATGTTAAAATAGCCCTTCTTTATACACTCTTCTGTACAAAATCTCATCTCAATATCTCGATCGGTTTTCAGGAAATGAGATAAAAGTATTTAAAGCAGAACATTTTAAACAACCTGTATTTAGAAAACAACACATTTCCGGATCCATGTTTATAAAAACTTTTTTTGCTAATTTTTAAACAGACTACCTCTTGATTTTCGTCACATCATTGTGTAATACCCTGTATACAGGGTATATGTCATGACCAGAGAAATCTATTCTGGAATTGTGGGGAGGGTAGCAGAAAGGCTACAGCACTTAGGCCCCATTGGGGCTCTTGTACCTCCTTCCATTAGGAGATCAATCCACCTGAGCCGCCAACCAACCTAATAAGGAGAAAAAGGTGATGGTCTTGCTCAGGGGGATCTCTTTAATCTAAGCCATAGAACGCCATCGTTCTTCCAACACGGATTCTCTTATTGACGAGACGGCAGTGCACTCAGAGTACATAGAGTATTGTCTTGCCTTGCCTGTTCGCAATCCCTACAAAGAGGCGTTTCACACTTCCTCATATAACAGAGCTGCTTCCTTAGCCAACAGTGTCCAGTTTGAATACCTGTCACCAGGCGAAGATTGAAGATTTATCTTAAACATAGCCAGGTACTTTTTGGCGCGTACATTTCCTAAACTCTCTGTGGGTATCATCTTTGATAATTGAGATCCGATGCACTCCTAGCCAGCTTGTCAGCTACTTTATTGTCGTCGCACCGGTGGTGTCCCTTTTCCCAAACATACAGTTGGTTGAGGCCACCACTAAATCTGTTAAAATAACAGCAGATTCCTGGATGAAATACTTATTAGAAATAAAAATGTGATCTATTAATAAAGTTGAATATGGTGTTATTCTAGTAGCCTCATTTATCACTTGAGCCATCCTAAGTGATTTCATTAAATTTAAAATATAAATAAGCTGCAACTAAGCTATAGTTTTTCAAAATCTTTTATATTTCACATTTGTTTATAACGCTAAAAACAAAAAAGTTAAGAGGTGGATCAAAATATAGTAAATTACCCTGTACCCTAAAACTGCACAAATCGCTTTTTTGCTACACATTGCACGAACATAATCCTTCAATTGTGAAATAATTCACACGTTGCAGTTTAATAATTTAAGCATTTGCTAGCATTAGAATGCATTAGCTGAACAGCAAATCAAAATGAAAGTAATCAGCGAAGCAGATAATGGAATAAACCATTAAACTATCTCAATTAACTTCGCTAAAAGCCGTGTTCGCGCAGCATCTGTAATAATTTCGAAAGTTGCGAGCTCATTTGGGCGATACGTAGGTCTCTTTATTAGCAACGTTTACTTGCGCGTCGA
This sequence comes from Monochamus alternatus, assembly GCA_037114965.1. Taxonomy (NCBI): domain Eukaryota; kingdom Metazoa; phylum Arthropoda; class Insecta; order Coleoptera; family Cerambycidae; genus Monochamus; species Monochamus alternatus. Next base: position 36,956,066 of record CM073433.1, read on the forward strand.
ATAATTGTTCCACGTTTCATAACGAATAGGCGTTAACTATCATAATTAATTTCACGCAAGCAGATTTATCGCGTCTCAGAACTTCAATACCAAATCTGCTCTTAACGAACTAATTTAGCTGCTGTATACAGGCTCTACATTAAATAAGTACAAATATTTAAACTGCAGGTGTAGTTCGTCATATAGATAAATCTAGTCATTTTTCAAAATTTCAAATATTTACAGAGATATATTTTTTAAATACCCATATTTTGAGAACCGCTGACCAGATAGGCCACCAACGTAACTTAATAAAACAAACCATATGATTTACTGAAGGCTAGGTGCCATATCGTCTATAAGATAAATAATTTTTAATGTAAATTCACTCGTTTCTAACAATAAGTAAAGTAAAATTATCATAAACAATTAAAATATGGATTTCCGCAAGTTTGATAATATCAATTAAAGTGTTTAGGAAATTACTTTGATCAATGATTCCAAAAATTATCCATAAAAGTGCATAAAAACTCACCTTTTTATTGAAAAACCAATTATTTAAACAGTCATCCACATTTCAGAAGTTAATATCATTGTACATTGTTAGAAAAATTATCACAAATTGTACCCTTAAATTATTTTTTCTACAAAACTGTTAAAAGTGGGCTTTTTAATTGTCATTTTTGATGTTAAAAATGTAATTCTTTGACACGCGTGTTAAAAGTAAATCAAAGTTTATTTAAATTTTGTGTTGTAAATTAATAAAACGTTTTAACAAACACATGAACAACTTTTTATTTTAAATAAGTACAAACCAACATTTTAACTAGTTATTACTATTAACATTTATAGTAAAATTAGAACAATTTGAAGTTGTAATTCCCTGCGGAGTCATCATACTTAAGTTGGTTTTACTGTCAACATGTGTGACACATCTATTTTCTGTAGAAATACTACTGGTAGTACTGGTGGTCTTGCTAGTAGTCGCAGCAGTAGGAAGTATTTGACACGCAATTTCCTTCTTCTGTTCCAGTGAATTTTCAATGTAGCCTTCAGCTACCGTCGAAGATTTCCACCCTCCATGTCTCTTGATGGTAGTAAGATTTTCACCAGAATCTGCTAACAATGTCGTCGATGAACGATGAAAACAGTGTCCGGTGTAGAGTTGAGGATTTGGTAGATTCAAGAACTCTGCAATGTCGGCAGGCATTTTACCAAACATGTTAATTCCGACTGGATTCTTCACACATTTATTCTTCATATATTTAAGAAAAAGTCGTCTATGGTCAGCGTTGGGTGGCCGGAGTGCCAAATACTTTCTAAAAAAGTTTAAATAGAATTCACCAACAACACTGAAAGTCCGAGGCACTTTCGTTTTAGTATCTGATATGGTCACAACAACCGAAGTGCCCAAATATTCGATATTGTCGATGGTCATCTCCACAATTCCTCCCGGCGACACGCCCCGAAGACACCCACTATTGCTGCGACTTTCATCATCAGATACTTTTCGTCTTCTGCTTCTGTGGGAAATTTGTCGATATGCGTCTTCGTCAAAACTTTTTACTTTTTGCTTGATATCCTTCACCCTTCCGTTTTAAAAAAGCAATAAGTTTATAATGTTTAAAGACGATTCAGAGGTAGATTCGGACATTGAAGAATCGTATCAAATAGGTTGTGGGTCATTAATTCCCACAAAATCAAAGGTGACGTATGAAAAAGTATGTGATGCCTTCAAGAAATGGTTGAATGATAAGAAAGCGGAGAAATCTGAAAAAACTTTGCTGGTTTATTTTTTTCAGAGAAATTTAAGATTGAAGTCTTCGGGAAGCTTATGGACAGACTACTCTATGCTTAAAAGTATGATCATCTTAAATAATGGTGTCGATATATCGCAATTTAAGAAGTTAGTAGCATTTCTAAAGAAGAAAGATATTGGTCATCATGCGAAAAAATCAAAGGTAGGTATTTACCAGAGAAGAGATGAACAAATTCCTGCTGGAAGTCCCCGATGAAACCTATATTATGATGAAAGCAGTGATGATAATGGGAGCGCTGGGGCTCTTAGGTGTGATAAACTTATGAAGATGACAGTTGATGACATTACGGATGAAGGTTCAGTTGTCATTCTTAAAGTGTCTGATACCAAAACACATATTAGTCGAATTTTCACAATCACTGACAAGGCCAATGAAAAAGTCCCTTTTTGACAATTTTGCGAAAATATACAGGCTTAAGACCTACAGAGACTAACTCTCGTCGATTTTTCTACTCAGTTCGTCAGGGAAAATGTGTAAGTTAACTTGTGAGTATAAATACATTGGGACAAATACCACAAAAAAATGCCGAATATTTAAAACTGCAAGATCCAAAATCCTATACTGGACATGCTTTTAGAAGGACGTCGGCGACTTTGTTAGCAAATACTGGAGTTGATGTTATGGCACTCAAACGTCATGGGGGCTGGAGGTTTTAATATTTTCGTAAATAAACATATTTCAATCATTCTTTGACATGCCTAAAAATTCTAGTTAGTTCTATTGAAAAATCACGAAATTTATTTAAAATTTGACTTTTTTATTCCTGATTTTTTTTGTAAAAAAAAATATTAATTACGTGTTCTACACAGTGAATTGTACTGCTGGTTAAAATATTTGTTCTTATTTGTTACATATACACAGCATATTCAATCATCAATTCATTTTACATTACGAAGTGCCTGTCTGGAAGTGATGAATTGAAATGAGTGGACATTTAATAACTTGACTGGACCGTTACGAGTCGAACCATTGACGTTGCTACGGCGTAATGTAGTAATAACTTTCCATATACTTTACAGATGTATATGGTTACAAAATTATTTATAAACTTTATGCCCTTACTGTTTATCCATCAAAAATGAGCATTTTATGTGTAATGATGCAATGTTGAGTCATTTGCTCATTTATCACGAAGATATCACTAATATGATGCACTTTCGGATAATATGGATATCCTTAAATTTCCAATAGCTGACATTTAAACCGTCAAAATTCTTCAGAAGACAAAGAACTATTAATCGACTGTATTCATCAACACTGTCAAATTATTGCCGACTGTTTTCAATAGAAGTTGAATAAAACTTTATTGATTTGATAATTTTTAAATGTCACTTATAATTGCACAAGAGGTTTGTATTTTACCGGGTAAATTTAGGTTGTATAAATTCTAAACTGATGCCTAGCAAGTAGACGAGACAATTCGTCAATTATTAAAAACGTGACACCGAAGGTTCGTAGTAGGTAGTTTTTTGAGTCAAATTGCTAAAGAAACAGTTTAGAATTTAAACAAGACAAATTTACCCGCATTGGGTGTTATTCGACAATTTAATGAATAATAAATTTAGAAACATATCAATGCAAACTTCATTTATGAAACACTAAAAATAAATACTTTTTTTTGACTGTACAATTATTAAACACACACTTAATTGAAATTCATACCAGGAGTACTAATGTCGCTGCAGGTGCCACAGCTAATCGTTTCTGTAGTAGATGTTGAAGTTTGTTCTTTTTTCAAACGAATACTGCTTGAATGATACTCTTTGTCAATTTGTAAGTATGGTTTTATCATAGATCTTATAAATCACGGACCGGCCCTAGAAAGAGAGGTCCGCTGTCCAGATGTGTGCAAGAGGGATGAAGCTAGTCCGGGCAAAAACAGATGTTCTATGACAGAAAAATATATAAACATAACCTGACAAAACCTTTCCTAAATAATTAAAACCTTCCTTACAAATTGTTATTATCAAAATGTAATTATAAATTAAATTTCTGAATAAATGAGTAAATATCCAATATAATTCGGTCTGTCACACGTCTGTCATACGTATGTCATTTACGGGTTTTGTTTTTTTCGACCAATGATCTGTGGATTTTTGCCCGGACTAGCTCTATCTCTGTCGCACACATCTGAGCATCAACGATTTGTATAGGCAGAAAACGGTTTCGGGCGCGTTCATGATTTATAAGGTCTATGTTATAAAAGTTATAGTAGTTAAAATGTGTTTGTGTAAATGTACTTTTATGAAATCAATATTATGAATTTTCATTATTGGTTTTGTTGTACATTTAGTAACTAATTTGAGTTAGAAAAAACTCGATTTTTCCTAACCAGTGCGGGAACAACATTCCTGCACGCAAAAAGTCCATCATAATTATTGAAGTAACTATTCATTTATTGTCAATTTAAATCATATGTAATTATTATAAATTTTAACTGTATTTTTTTAAAAAATGGTTATGGTAGTCCCTACGCATGTATTTGATGAAGTATTAGATGAAGTTTGTATTTATATTGATCTCTCTTTGACTCAATATTTTTGAGGCTACTTAAAGTTTTTATTGAACGAAATACTCTATATATCCTTCAGTCGCGTTTGTTGATTTCCATTCATCATGCCTTTTAAGAGTGCTAATGTCTGCTCCTGCATCAGCCAATAGCGTAGCAGACGTTCTCCGGAAACAGTGTAATTTCCAGCCTTCGGCAGTTTAAAACATTCTACAATTTTTTCGAGAAGCACCCTATAAAATTTATACCAATACATGTTTTGCATATTTTAAATTTCCGTCTTTTTATATAATTTTTATGTTTCAGTATGAGATTTTTTTGGTTAGGCAAACTTAGTTTCAAAAATAACCCTTGACTGATCCGTTTGGCGCAAGGGTTTATTTAATTAATCTTTATTTTTTTGAGAAATGTGGCAAAAACCCAATAAAACTAAATAAAAACTTACTTCAGTAAAGTATGAACTCAAAAAATCGATAGTACTTATGAGAGAGAAGACTAGCAAGTTTCTTAAAGTGGCTGACATGAAACTTACCTAATCATCAGGTATATGATTGAACATTCAGGTTAGCGTAACCGATGATAGTTAAGTTACGATAACTGAACTAATTGAGAACTAATTGAAAGATCGCTATGATCGAACAACCAGTTATCTGTGCCTGTTATTATGGCCAGATAACCCTGTTAAGGCAGTGAATTTTTTACCATACGTCTGTTGTCACTCAAATATCAAAAATTGTCAACTAACGCAATTCAAATTTAAATCATAGGTACTTAACAGTGGGTACAAGTGGCAAGAAAATTACGGCCCACGATCCAATGCCAATATAAAGAAATGCTAAATTTCATTAAATGTAATGAAATATTGTTGGGAGGCAAAATAAAGCCCAATGAATATCGATGTTAATATAAAACATATAAATTCTTTGGGGCATAGGAAAAAACAACTATGGCGATAGGTACGTTTAATATTTCATAATTAACTTATTGAGATAATTATTTAAATAATTTTTTTGTATTAGGTCCTTGCAGGGTGGAAGCAGAATGTAAAAAGGAAGAGCAGAAGCGAAAACTAATAAAATTGAACAGAAATATTAAATATTTATCTAATAAAACTGAATACAAATATTAAATATTTTTAAGGAAAGAATCACAGTTTACGCAGGCAGTCAAAACCTTTAGGAATTTGATCTGTGCTAGGCAAATAAATAGTAAAATGATATGTCAAATAGACGTCGTAGAAATGAAATTAAAATTTCTGACCAATGAAAGACCCCTGTTACATTTAACGGCAGGTTATTACAAGCAGTTTCATAACTGGGTCACGTCATTCTCAAGTTAACTAACTGGGAACAATAAACTTGACAGGTGTGACAATCGTACGAATTTCTGATTAACCTACCAGTTACCGTTAACAGGCCTGTTAATGCTAACTGGATGTGTTCGATCATAGGCCCGACTGAAGGTAAATTTTATTATTGCTGTTTGAGGAGCATGTAGACGAGAAGAATTGCATTCCATTGACATTATCGAAAGTAGCCTCCCTAATAATTACTCTTTCTGCTACCAACACTAATCGCAAGAGAATATTTCCCGTAACTACAAAAGAAGAGGTTGCTAATCCTCTGAAACCCAACCTCGAGTAATGCACCGTCCTTGTTTCAGACGAACGTCTGTTACCCTTGTTGCCGATGCGGATGCTTAATTGGTGACCTTAAAACTTCAGTTGCTGAGACTTATACAGAAGACTCATTCGAGGAGAAAAAGAAAGTATAGAAATTGATTTTGGAAAAAAAAGAGGTACATATTTGTTTTTCATCTAGTGAGTGAGTTGTCATTTTCCGACAATAGCTCAAGTAACTATGGCAGAAACTGTAATTTTTGTTTTCATGTATTAAGAGGAATAGTTTGTTAATTTTGTACTTAATACAGTTTCATTCGGTATTAGCAGTAGTCTATTCTTTTTTGTGATGTTTTCAAAGATACTCCTTTAATTTTTTTACTATTTTAGAAAGGTATTTTAAGCTAATATAAATCAAATCTCCTTCAATTCCTATCAATGAAGTCATATGTATGTTCTCTGATACCAAACATCTAGGTATGCTAATGAACAATTCCACAGACAAAGCTCTAATCAATAATTATCTAAAGAAAATAATTTAATTTGCTGACCTTCTAATGAAACACTATAAATATCTAACTTCACTTTTTGGCAGTGGGAACACGACAAATTCAACCACAATAGATGAGATCTGACCTATTTCTGCATTTTTAGGATTGCTTCTTCAGGTGGTCTCCTTTAAGTTGAATCAAATATCTAACTATAAAAATTATTATAAAAATTAAAATTATTTGAAGTTAAATATCGACAATGACAAAAAGTGACATCCTGTCAATGAATTAAATATGACAAAACCTACTTGAAAAATGTTCACCTTTTATGTAAAAGTTTTTATATATTTTTAGGTATTAATAATATTGTGTGAAACTAACTACTCAGTAGGTATCAGTAGGTCATATTTAATTCATTGACAGGATGTCACTTTTTGTCATTGTCGATATTTAACTTCAAATAATTTTAATTTTTATAATAATTTTTATAGTTAGATATTTGATTCAACTTAAAGGAGACCACCTGAAGAAGCCATCCTAAAAATGCATGAAATTGTTCATTAGCATACCTAGATGTTTGGTATCAGAGAACATACATATGACTTCATTGACAGGAATTGTAGGAGATTTGATTTATATTAGCTTTAAATACCTTTCTAAAACAGTAAAAAAATGTTACAAAAGCTAATAATAAGGAATATATGGGTAGATATTGTGGGTGTAATTCAACGCAGGTTGGGGCTTTTGTCCACTGAGTAGTTAGTTTCACACAATATTATTAATACCTAAAAATATATAAAATACTCCTTTAAATTATTTCTATTACGACTTGAAGTAGTATTTTAAAGTAGCATTATTGCGGATCGTTGTATTTAAAGTTGTCATTTTGGAAAACGTGTATAAAAAATACAACTTATTAACAATCTTGTTTAATTTTAACAAATGTCGTTCTCTGTTTCTTATATTGTAAACTGAACATACCTGTACTAACTCTCCGAGAATGCCACCACCTGCTGTGAAATTTAAGTAACATAGGAAAGGGACTTGGGCTTCTGTAGGTCGTTTGACTTCAATTTCGTATGTCGTTCCTACTTCGCCGTAGTACGTCAGGTTACATGCTAAAAAATAATTTAATTAAAAAACAGTAAAACAAAACTATATAGTGCTTTATTATGAATGGCATGCATACTTAATATGCGATTTTCTTCTTTTTATTGCGTAAAAAGTCAAATTTCTAATTTTGGTACTGTTTCTTATACTATTACGTAACATATATTTACATATACAGGGTGACTCAGTCATAATCTCATCAATTTTAACCACGTATTTGGAAGACCTAATAAAGACAGAGAACCGAAAAAAATTTATTTTATTCGACCTTTCAAAAGATAAACAAATCAACCCATTACAATCGTTAACACGACGCTCCTGGTAAGCTACAAATTTTCTGATGACGCGTACGAGTATTAAAGATATATAGAAGTCCAGCAGCGTTGCCACTCAGGATCACATACTTATAATAACAGCAGCAGTACTGAATTGATACATTTTTTTTCTAACGACAAACTTCTTGTTTGCAATATAAAATGTATGCATTTTGTATATTTTTGAGATTACTTTAAAAATTGTTGCATGTTTAATGCATCCATTAAACGTTTTGTCAAGTTCTGTAAAATTCATTCATCGTGCCCTCATAATGCAAGTTCAAAAGCTTTGCAAAATTTTATACAGTAAATAATTTAGGATAAAACAGTAAAAACATATCTATTTTTTTCAGCTTTTCGTTATGTTCTTGAAAGCAGGATCAAGTTGAATTCGTACGTTGATATTCCCAAATAATCCAAATCGCATTTGACGCGGTCTTTACTCAACATGAATTATATTTTTATTTAGGTAAAAAGCAAATTTTATTAATAATTAGAAACTACACTTGCGACACAACTTCACCAACCTCTACCACGCGAAAATACTGACTGTTGGATGAAGAATGGAGCGAAGTCAGGCCGCGTGCATCTGTTCCAGATGCAGTCGACGGCAAGCTTGCCTGCATAGGAAAGCGGATCCGAACGATGTTCGACTTATTCTGCCAATAACGTATTAAGCGAGAATTTGAACTGCCAACTTTTTAGCTGTGCCGAATGTGCCGATTACAGCCTATCAGATGTCGGCGCTGATTACTGCGGGTGACATTTTTATAAAATCTCATGATTTCGATGCTCAAGAGACACGGAGGTTGGCGTTTGACTTCTGTGGCAGAGGGGTACATAAAAAATTCCATACAAAATGAGCAGGCAAGGAAAATTCTCGGGGAGAATGAAATTATCACTTTAATTCCAAAAACTAAGTGAACCAGCAGCACCGGCATGCAAGTGTTATCTCCTTCCAATATTGAGGTTATACGAAGTGAAGAAAAAAATATATGGTCACCTAATGTGGAATTATCCGATTCAAGAAATTGTGTTATTAATATTTGTAATAAATAAATAATTTAAAATTCAGTTATTTTACTATTACGTACATGTGCCTAAAGGACTGTCATTTCGATACCGAAATGACAATGGAAATGTCTTTATTATGCAACTATTTTACGAAAAATATATTCGAAAATATTGTGAGTGTAATTCTACGTTAGCAAAGTTTACAGAATATAATATTAGTTATTTGCGTACCAATGTGTACCAGTAATATAGACAAAGGCACTAGAAATATCAACACGTTGTCGAGTGAACCAACTTATAAGTAAGTTCATTATATCACAAATATGCTACGAGGTATTCAAATTTGTTTGTATTACCTAGACCCTTGACTATATACACTAAGACTAGTCAATCTAATGGGAGACCTTGTTGGCCTGAATGGGAAACCAACTCTCGCGTAATGGGAAACGATCTCAAAAAGAACGTTTACGCTTGGGCTATTTGCTAATAGATGGCGCAATATTAGGTACTAAAATGACATGAATTTGGATATATAATTTTGAAAGCTCCTCCCATCGAAGATGATTGGTTCATACATATTATGTTATGTACAATCGTTTGCAATAATATTGACACTCTTTAAATTCAATTTTGCTATTTCTTTTGAACTGCTGACGTATTTGTAATGAAATCTGCTTTCAACTTTTAACATTAGTAATTAGTTGTTTCACTTACCAATATAAATTTAATGAGTTTCTACTCAGAACTTCGAGAAGTTCAAAAACTGTTTTGAGAGAGTGTCATTGTTATTTCAAAACCTTGTATGTACTTAAAATTCATAACTTTAATGACATTCGATAGAATTACTGTTTATTTTATTATTAAGTGAATGTGTTAGTCATGAGGAAGCAGGCAGGAAATAAATGTTAATTTTTAAAATGTCATAAAACTAGATGAAACATTCCAGGAATAAAACTTTTCCGCGCAAGGCGAAAATCGACTATAATGATAGATTTAGAATTCTGATAAGGAATTATAGTAATTTCATCACGATTTTTAATAAAAAGAAATACAGAAGTGCAGTTATCCAGTTTATATTCACTTTCGCGTATCAATGAAAGTCAAAGCTTAAAATATATTAACCGCCAGATAACACTTTTATCATACTCCTCCAGCTTTGGTAAATTCAAGTGAAGAAGTCATTCAATACGTATCGATAAAAATATACAGGGTGGGCCATTAATAAGGAGGCATAGAAGAGGAGTAACATCATTGGGACGAAATATGAAGATATAGCTAAATATATCTTCGTAAAATATTTCTGTGGAAAAAGATACAAGGTGTCAAAGTTGAAATATTTTTATTTGTGTTTTCTTCTTTTGTATTAACGCAAGTATCTCTCAACTAATTGAAATTTAATTCAAAAAAATTAGTAGGTATCAATGAGTCGTTTACTTTTTTTAAATGTCCAGAGTAACTTTGGAAAAAAACTCATATTTGAAAAAAAAATTATCTACATATTTACTTTTATGGACAAAAATAACAACAGAGCAGTAAAAACAACTTAGCCCTTGAACAAACTCTCCCTACTTCTACATGTCTTAATTAATTAAACTAATTATTACAGCTAATTACAGAAAATTTTCAATATGGCAATTTTCTAATGCTCCTAAGAGATTTCCTCACGTCGAAAAATACATTTGGTTGTTTTAGATCAGTTTTCTGGAAAACGGTAGAAATTTCGTTAACAAAAAATAAGATAGAAATTGTCATCATCTGGCAATATCTGTTTTAATAGGTACCTACTATATAAATTATGATTGCTTTTCTTAAAATATGTTTCCCTATCAAATTTGATGACAATCGGTTGAGCGATCCTAGTTATTAAAAAAAAAACGAAAAAAAAATATGTAAACCTGTATCTTTTTCCACAGCAACATTTTAGTAAGGCATATTTAGCTATATCTTCACATTTTGCTCCAAAACTGTCATTCCTACTCTGGCACATCATTAATGGTTCAACTTATATAATACTTAAAATAGTAAACTACACATGAAACACATTCTTTTCTGATGAGGCCTGTAAAGTTCACAAATTATTTTTACTAAAAACATTAGCGCATGTAAATTTATTTAAATTTGCATGCGCAAATGTTAAATTATTTAAATTTTTAAATTAATTTAAATTTAATTTTAATTTAAAAATTACTCTTCAAAAAGACTACAAAATAATATTTATTTCACACCATCACAAAATTATACTTAGATCAAACATTGAAAAAAGATACTTGGTGTTTTAGAATTTTTACTAATGAATTTTTCGCAAAATAATAATGCATCTTATGCAGTAAGAGAAACCCACACGATAATCTGCAGTTCTATATGTCTCTTTATAGAAGTAGGTATGTCGAATTCATTTGAATTATCTTAATATGTTTAAATAAAACAGAAAATGTAAATTTTGGAATATCGCTGAAAACTCTTTTAACAATCTTATTTTTCTGTTTTTTTTTTTAAATTAATTTACAGTTCATATTCTTACTTCTCTAACGCAATAAAATAAACTGCTTATGTTTCAAACTTTATGATCTGTGGTTTGAATATACATATATTGCCACAATCTTATTATTTAGGCAGGTATATGAAAAAGGGTCACGCGGCCACGCCCTCGAAACGCCTTCACAGTTTTTTGCAGATTAAAATAGTAGCGCTTTATTTCCTTCGTTTGAATAAATGTGTATTGTTACACAGTACGACATCTAACAGGAATTATGATAACTATTTAGGTCTTTATTAAGGATTGACTCTTGGTGTAAATACTCAAGGCCTAGACATAGAACCTCTAAATTTGAATATTGTCCGTCCTATCTAGGATTTAAATTATTTAATCACCTTCCTTCATCTATAAAGGAATTAAATACTAATACTTTTAAGAGAAAAATTAGAAAGTTATTACTACTTAAATGTTATTGCTATCTCGCGAATATTTTGAAGATAAAGATCTATGATTATTTTCAATCATCTTTCATTTATGTTAAAAAATATGTGAGTGTTCTTCGTGAATTTATTGTCTTTTTGTGTATGCTATTTAATGTGTCTACATTATCTATGTATTGTATGGACTTTTTTGTATACTTTTGGGGAGTGTGTTCTGCATTTCCTACTTGACTTGTCCTATACATTATATGTCTAAAAGGATAAATAAATCTATTTCTATTTCTATCCTATATTCTGTAAGCTTGGACATTAGTCCGCAGAGTTCATTTCAATCAAAAAAGGCCATTCGTTTTATTGAAATTAATGTATAAAATGAAGATGATATAATAGATGCTGTCTCTGACAACTCTTCAATTAGTGTTCGGCGTATAGGAAGTAATCTTCATCAACGATTTTTGTATGGCGTGTATTGAACAGTGAAATGTTACAAATCGCCAAAATGTACAAGCGTTACATGCTGGAGATGCTCCTCTGTGATTAGAATTATATCACTGGTTCAAAACATGCACAAAACGATTATTCATTCCTCATTTCATGTGGTCTGATAAAGCTCGTTTTACTACATTTTTTAATTTGGTTAATAAAGATTAACTAATGTTTAAACTTTAAACAGAAATAATAATTATTGTTACAGCAACTATCATTTTTATTTATCAGGCTACTTTGAAATTATATTTTTTAAAATGTTTGTAACTTCAAAAAAGAAACGAATCAGACCTATGCCCTTATAAGAAAAAATGCTTGACATGACAAGACTTTAACAGTGTTCATTAATAATAATAATATTTCTATCCCTCATTCTAATCACGAGGATTAGTCTGGAGACTTGTGCGGATGAGGGTGCGACATATTATTATTAAGCAGGCCGTATTTGTGCTCAGGAACGATTTGATGAAGTTGCCCTGGGTAAGTTGCGACGCATTAGAGGGGGGGATGAGAACAGTTATTTAGTTTCAAATGTTCAAATACACATTAATATTTGATATCAAAGAACCATAAACTGTCATCAAATGCAAAGTGATAGAAACCTACTAGATATCGATGCATGAATTAGATATTGAAGAGGAAACTATGTGAGATATGAACTTTATTTTTTTACACTGTATACTTATTAAAAAATTGCACAAGGCAAAACAATGCGAATTCAGCAAGCATTAAAAAAAATAATTTTTTCAATTGAAAAAGTTATCCCCAGAAAAATGTAATAAATAACAGGGGGTACTTTATTTCAACGCTTTATGACAGGACTACGAGAATAAAAAATATTCGAGGAGAAGAAGTTTTATCCACTTCTTCATTTCAAAGCGTTTCGAAGAAATTAAATAAAACTCACCCCTCTGTTTAGGGGTCGTAAAGGGAGCTCATATCAAAAAAATTTATATGAAGAATCCCCATTAAAATCGGTCGTACAATCTACCCACAACATTTTTGCATATTCTTCGGAATCACTCTGTATAAAAATATAGAAAAACTGACTGAAATTTTCGTTTATGATCATTTTCAAACCTTATTTCAGAGTAGACCATTTCATTCAATTGATTGAGAACACAATTTTCTCAAAATTAACTCTTGTTTTAACTGATTAAAAATTATAAGTTATATTCTATGTATTGTAGGATCAGAGGACTTAGGGTCGGTTGTATAAAGATTTTGAACTCAAGTTTAATGTTAAACTGTAAATCAAAGGCAAAATCAGGTTGTATAAACGTTAAACGTCGATCAAATCGTAGTTTAAACTGACTGACCGATCTCGGCCGTTTAACCAAGTGAACTGCAGTTCAACGGTTTGACACTTGACAAGTAATTATAAACTCGAATATTGAATTATACATTTTTGAGTATTTTTCTGAGTTTTGTTACGATGGACTAGACTAACCCGTAACAGATGATGAAGGGTTTTAGTAAATGCTGTCTTACATCCTAGACGTGTCAATTGAGAAAACGATCAAATAATTTTGTAAAGTGAAGGGAAATTGATTTTTTGCAGCGATTTCGTTTGTTATAAAGAGTTATTACCTATATCTAGTTTATTTATGGAAGCATCCTAAAAAATCCAAGAATTTTTAGTCCACTCCACTTGAAGCAGAAACTGAGAATGTAAACCATTTTGTATTTCATTATTTATTATAACAGTTAATTAGATATTAAAGAAAAATATTATTAAAAAACTCCACTACTGCTTTGTCTTTATTTGTTCTGCAATAGCAATGAATTAAAATAAATGGGAGAGACATACCCACTACTACTATCACTGTAAGTGAGTTAAATGAAACATGGATAAAACACTATATAATTTATTATTTAAGTAACATATATTGTAAAGAGAATGTTAAAGATATCTACAGTAAAATAAAACTCAAAAGGTAGAATATAACCTTACAAAATTGAATAAATTTCGCGCCAACTTAGGTTAAATTGTCAAATGTCACAGTTAAAAATCAAAATTTAGCAAGCCGCACTTCTACCAACCTCGGTAACGCATAGTTCAGCTGAACTACACATTAGTTTCGTTTATACAACACACATGTAAATAAACCAAGTTCAGAATTTGAACTAAGTTCTATTGAACGGCAGTTCAGATACTTTTTATACAACCGGCCCTTAGAGACGAACGAGCGGTACCGTTGATTTTAGTTTATTTTATCGTCTGCAAATTTGTAGTAACATTTAGAGATACGACTGCATTGCATTGTTTGCATTTTATATAAGTCGTGCTAAGCATTGTCAATTCAAAATGAACGCTGTTTAGTTCTAGATAACAACAAGCTTTTAACCGAAAGCCGGAGGCGTAACAAAGCATACTTGGATTGTAGAACAGAGAAACCGCAGATATGACAAGAGAGGAGTGCAGTTCTCCGGAAGAATTACATCTGTCGGCATTTTACTAGCAATATTGTACTGCACAAATGTTCGTTAAAATATGCATACTTCTCTGCAAACTCCAAGGAATGGTATTTAAATGCATATATAACCACATGACACATCTCAGCAGGAGATATGAGTAGCACAGCTGCTAGAAGCGGTAGCATTATATCTAAATGGTCTTAATTTTTTACGTAGTTACATAGGTATAGTATTGTTTCAGAATAAGATATACAGTGTTGTGAAACAAACATTATTTACAGCTTATTATGACTTGAGTATGCATATCTCTAGATTAGTGGCTTTAAGAGGGGGCGGGAGGGACTAATAGATCATTGCGTACCACAGTACAGTGTTACCAGACATGGACTCGAGAAGGCCTTGGAATGAGAGGCACCGGCTGTCGTAGAGGAACCGCAGACCGTGAAGATCGTCGGCGACTTTCAGCTCTCATAAACGATTTAGCAGCAGCAGGACTACTGCAAGTCAGTGGTTTGAAGAACATAGGTGGGACGGTCGGTATGCGTACAGTATATTGCCAAACATGAAGTTTTGACCTCCTGTCTTATTGTTCACATAGGGGTGCTGCCTCTCACTTGTCGACATCGAGCTAACTGCTTACAATGATGTACAGAGTAAACCAAGAATGGATTCAGATCTTTAGTGACGAATGCCGTTTCTGGCGATGAGAAGGTACTGTGATGAAAAGGCGATCTACACTTTGATAGAGAACGTCATGTCTGTTGCACAGTAGGCGTTATGGTATGGAGTACTCTCACTTATGGTAGCAGATCACCACTAGTTTTCATTAAAGGCAAGATGATAGCCCAACGCTTCATCCAGAAAGTGGCGGAGCCATATATGTCATTTGATATCTTCACGCCATTTGCCAGCAAGAGCTCATACTACCAGACAAACAATAGCTTTTATCAGATCAACCGTTTGCGCTGGCCCGCAAGATCGCGGTATCTGTCACCTATTGAACAAGAAATACTAAACTGTAAGAAATGTAAAATTGTAATGTTTATTAAACTTCAGATTTACAAAGTTTACATAAAGAATAAAGTGTCGGTATCACATTACACAACATAAAATATATGTGTATTATTGTTACTAGGCAATAAAAGTGATTGTAATGAGCCAACATTTTAACATTTTTAATTTTGTTATCATAAATATGATATTGTACAATTATCTTCCTAGAAGGTTTGTTGCTGCCTACAGTGATAAAATGTCTATTGAAAAATTTAATTTCAAACAATTATTAATCTAAGGAAAAATTTTATTAAATAAGCGAAGAAAATAGTGAGCATGCATGTGGAATTGTCACGGTCTTGCATTATTGCAAAATACTCTTGCATTATTTCAAAATACTTATTTGAAATTAGTTTTTTTTAGTGAAGAATTCTTCAAAATTAGAAACAAATATATTCCAATTGAAAAATGTTGACTTTGAAAAATATGTATACACGATGTTTCCTAAGCAATCTGAAATATTTCAAAAGGCGGTTCCTCAAATAATGTCATACAGAAAAGTTTATATAAAGTGCCTTTGTTTTTGAATTATAGAGCGTTAAAATTTTAGGTTTAGGTAATTTTTTTTAGGTTATTAGGAGAAGACAAAAATTTTAATTTTAAATTTCTGTCACTTATACATTATGATAGAAGTCATGTTTTGTCTATTGAATATTTTGTTTTCACGATAGGTTTTCACGGAGGTCATGTGGATGGTTACTTTCATATTTTTATTAAAACATTATACCATCATAAGACAACAAAGAAACATCTTCATAGCAACTGCCTACTGCTGTTATCAGTAACCGGTGACGAAAAGATGTTTAGAGTAAGGAAAAGTATTTTTATTTTTTTCGCGCAAACTGTTGGTTGTATGAAAAAATTACAAGAGGGAAAAAAGTAGTCAAATTAGGTATACTATTTAAAAAAACAGTTTTGTTGAAATCGGGTGTTGCAGGAAAAAGATCTAGGGGTTGTTTATTCCCGCCCTCCAGAAACATAAGCTAAGGAATACACACCATCACAAAATAACTTTTGACTAGCGGATAATGTGTACCAAAATTGAAATATCTAAGCGCAACCGTTTTTAAGAAAAAATAAAAAAACTATTTTTTTCCGCCATTTTGAGACTCGAATATCTCAAGAGGGAGGACCCAAATTGAAAAATTTTATATGAAGATCCCCCCCTGAAATGGCTTGTGGAACACACTAGTAAAATATTTGGCCATCATTCTGGAACACCCTGTATACGCCACTGACCCTCTGGCTTTTTAATACAATTTTTTGAATCCCCATTTAGTATTTAACAAAAGCTGAATTTAGGTGAAAACCGTCATTTTATTGATAGTAACACCTTATATATTTTCCTGCTGTCTAACTAACACAGACAAGAATTTTTTCATCAAATATTCACAAACGCATTTAATTCCGGTAATGTTTTGTTCGATATCTCAATTACACCATATAAAACCTTTGTAACATGCACATATGTAGTTTATACTTTGTGGTTACACGTTACATAAACGACATTGACATTGTGTGATAAATAAAACTTTCAAAGACATAGTGACTTGGTATTGGAGGAAATATCAAATCTCGCTTTTGAATATTTTATTCTGTAGAATTGTTCAAATTTTTAGAGGTATAAGCAATATCGTTCTAAAGAATCTCAGAAAAAATACCACCTGAAAATCACATTAACGGTGTAAGGATCTAGTAGTAGTTGGAAAATAATTGAATATTTGTTGTTTAAAGTGTATAAATGTCACAAAAACACTCAATACGAACGTCAACCGTATAACTTTGTTTACAAAATGTTTTTTCATTCAGAAAAAGTTGATATGTTGCTAATTTACGGTGAGTCACAACAAAATTCAAGAAGAGCTATAGAGTTTTATAGAGAAAGGTATCCAGAGTGCCTCATTCCTCATCATAGAACCCTTACAAGATTAGCGGTGACCTTGCGACAAAATGAATATGCATTTTCTTTTCGGAATAATCAAATAATTAACCAAAGGGTAAGAAACAATGTTAATGCAGCTAGACTGTTACAGTATTTCGAAAAAAATTCACGAAATTCTATGCGGTAGGCTATCCCGGAATTGAATTTGAATAAATCAACCATTCAACGAATTTTAAAGATCAGTGGGTATCGTGACTACAAAATTTACAATTTGAGGTACTTGCCTGAGCGTCACATTGAAAACAGACTTAATTTTATAGCTCGAAGTAGTAAATGTAGAAACTGTTGATCAGAACCTTTTTCGCTACGCTCTACGAACGAAAGTCGGTTTGTCAATAATGGCTTGCCAAACAGGCGTAACAAACACTACTGGTCCATTGAAAATCCCCACATTGTAAACTCAGTCCAAAACCAAGGCCATTTTGGAGTAAATGTATGGTGCGGCATCATCGGTAGCCATTTCATTGGACCTTATTTTTATGAACATACATTAAACAGCATGAGTTACCTATATTTTCTACAAGAATAACTTCCTGCACTTCTGGCGAATGTGCCTTTGCAGTTAAGGAGAAACCCATGGTTTCAGCACGACGGAGCTCCACCCCACAAGACCAAGATTGTGCAGCCACACCCTGGAAGCCAATTTAAGTCATTCAAAATTTAACTGAATGTTCCTAAGCAGGATGTTAACAAACCCTAAAAACGAAAAAGTGCTCCGACGCGTACTTCCGGAGATAATAATTTTTCTTCCAATTTTCTAAGAGTTTTTCTGCATTTTCACCCCCTAGAAGCCCATTTAAGTAATTCAAAATTTAACTCGATGTTCCTAAACAGGATGTTAACAAACCCTAAAAGCGAAAAAGTGCTCCGACGCGTACTTCCGGCGATAAGAATTTTCCTGCATTTTCACCCCCTGGCAGCCAATTTAAGTCGTTCAAAATTTAACTGGATGTTCCTAAGGAGGATGTTAACAAACCCTAAAAGCGAAAAAATGCTCCGACGCGTACTTCCGGCGATAATAATTTTTCTTCCAATTTTCTAAGAGTTTTTCTGCATTTTCATTCCCTGGAAGCCAATTTAAGTCGTTCAAAATTTAACTTGATGTTCCTAATGAGGATGTTAACAAACCCTAAGAGCGAAAAAGTGCTCCGACGCGTACTTCCAGCGATAAGAATTTTTCTTCCAATTTTCTAAGAGTTTTTCTACATTTTAACCCCCTGGAAACCAAATTAAGTCGTTCAAAATTTAACTGGATGTTCCTAATGAGGATGTTAACAAACCCTAAAAGCGAAAAAGTGCTCCGACTCGTACTTCCGGAGATAATAATTTTTCTTCCAATTTTCTAAAAGTTTTTCTGCATTTTCACCCCCTGGAAGCCAATTTAAGTCATTCAAAATTTAACTAAATGTTCTTAGAGAAGGCTTTAACAAATCCTAAAAGCGAAAAAGTGCTCCGACGCGTACTTCCGGCGATAATAATTTTTCTTCCAATTATCTAAGAGTTTTCCTCCATTTTCACTCCCTAAGTCGTTCAATATTTAACTGGAGATTTCTAAGGAGAATCTTGACAAACCATGAAAGCGAAAATGTTTTTTTGTCTATTTGTTTCCATTTTCACCACCTAGGGACTGATTTTGTCTCAAATTAGTTCAAGACAAATGTCTACATTAAATAAAGCCATTTTGTGATGTATGAATTAATCTAATGTATATTTCATCCATAATAACCAAAAGAAAGAATAAGGCGCGCATGCGCCGGTTGCCTGTCCCTTGTCTCCATCACACACCTCATAGTGAGTTCTCTTCTTAATAGTAAGTTCTTCATTGAGAACTTTACAAAAATTTTAAATTTGACATTCTGTATCTTTTCAAGAAGTATCAGCTTTATTATCGACTGGGATCCATTCTTGCGCTGTGCCCCATTAACTGGACAACACCCTGTGTATAAATTAAATTGTTGCATTGGGTCGGAATTTTAGCACAACAGCCGTATAAGGTTGTGGTTAGCACATATTTTAGTTCTCGTTTTGCTTTCTCATTTGCCCTCAACTGTGTTCAGAAAGCTTTTGGTCTTTGTGGTTTGTTATTAACTTCTAGTTATTTATGACACTTTGTATGATTTGTGGAAGAGAAATTCTATTGTGAGGAGTACAAAGAACATTTGTTTGTGTACGGCAACTTCCCTGGATACCGGCAAACTTCTTCCCCGTCTAGTTTTTCCAGAGAAATCGAAGTCTCGTTGGATTTTGCACATAACTTTAATCAGAAAATGAATGTACTAGTATCTAATAAGAAAAAAATATATCAAAATAAATAATGAGGTAAAATTGTTAAGAGTCTATGAAATTTTGTTGGTAATAAATATAAAAATTTAGTGGTATAACTCTTCGTAAAATTGCTTATTATTTTTGTTCAAACATATTTTCAACATGACATTGTTATTGGATTTATAATGGTTTTACAGGTTATGTTGTCAAAGAATCCCAGCTAAAGCTAGAAATGTGCTCATTAATTCTGCTACTGGCAGCAATCAGTTACCTAGCTCATGCCATAACAACCTGAAAAACTACTATAGATCAAATAACAGCACCAGACTCAAAAAAGCATTACTCACATTTTACTAGATATTTAATTTAATTTTTTTTTGTGTTACATTCACCAAAGTCTTTACATAAGAAAAAATGGAAACAAATTCTCTAGAAGAAAGAACAGTACAGTTTAAAATAAACAATTATGGAGCATAAAGTAAATTAATACTACAAAATTGATAAAAATTAATAAAATACTACACACTGAAGAAAATAATAAAACCATTAACGTTAATAAAAAGTTAAAACATTACAAAAATTAATATACAAAATTATAACGAATAATAATAATAAAAAAAAATAAATAAAATGACCCAGACAGAATATTTCTAATATCAAACTGTCAATTATCGAAATCAAAATTTGCATTAAAATATTCAGCGAAGGTATAAAAAGAATGTTTCAATAAATATTTATTAATTTTTGTTAATTTATTGGAACACTGAATTCCCATATAATTAGACCCTGTTCTAGTTTTGAAAAGTGGAAAGTAGCTACAATTAAAGTTATTTTTTATCAATTACTAACAAACTCCAAATCCAAACTGTTGAGAGCTAAATAATTGAGAAGTTTCCATATAGTTTGTAATTTGTAAGCACTCCTTCATAAATTTTAGCAACTTGAGGTATGAGATAAAATACTAATAAAACTGGCAAATAACCTTGGATATCTTTATAAATCTACTAGGTGACCCGGCAAACGTTGTTTTGCCATATGAATTATTTCTAGTGAATATTTTGGTAGTCGGCTTCGTTCTCATTCCTACTCCGTGCTGTTTACTGGATGAGAAGCACAAACCTAGAAAAAATATAGACTGTGCCAGTGTCATATTGCCGGCGACCGCTAATTTATGGCTGCCCTAAAAGGTCCAGAATCACTAAAACTTGGTTTTTATGCCAATTCACGTTGGTTGTATTGTAGCGTGAATCTCATTGGTCACATTGATGTCACATTCTTTAATGACATTTAAAATGACAGCAAGTTAGTTAATTTTATATTGCAATGCTGCTATCATATTTACACAACCGCCAACATAAAGCAAATAAAATATCAATTTTCTGGACCTTCGGTCCCTAGAAAACGCGGCACCTGTCACGTGACCTATATCATGAACCGACGCTCTCTATATTTTTTCTAGGTTTGTGGTGAGAAGTGACACCGGTAGACGCCTGGCGGTGATAACTGATCTAGTGATAATCGATCAGTTATCCCCCCATCTACCAGGATCAAAAATGATTAAATTACTAAAATTGCTATAAAAAAATAGGGGTTTGTGATAGAAGGGTGAAAATTAAAGGTTGTATGTATTTTTTAATGCCACATCATAAAAAAAAAATAAAAAATTTTGTCCAAAAAAATAAAAAAGAATTGTTTGGGGTGTACCACCCTTATCACTTAGGGGTATGAAAAATAGATTACGACCGATTCTCAGACCTACGGTCAAGCCGTTTCCGAGGTATATGGCGTCTAAAACTGTGACACGAGAATTTTATATATTAGATATGGAATGACTAACGTTTGAATATGTTCTTTAGTTTGAAATGTTTAATTACAAACTTTTTAATGTATTTTTTTATAAAATCAAAAATAAGTAATATCTTATATATCATCGTTTAAATATGTGTACAATAGTACGATTGTTTTGACTGAAGCATAAACTCAGTACTGAATTTTGAGACAAAAAGTTATCTATATCAGTTTCATGTAAGACAGTAACGCCGTAGGTATATGATTAAAATTAAAAGATTCATTATCTACCTATTGCAGTCACGTTTTCATCTCAAGATTTATCAAGTCGAGTAGCTTAAAAAACTCGAAATCTAATTATTATATGTGACTTTTATTATCTGTCTTTACTTGCCACTTGATTTAATCTGAAACACTTCAATTTGTATGTATGTATTTTCATATGCCTAAAATTATACATCTATGACCTTTATAAATTCCTAATTGATTATCATGATCACTGCTTGATAAGGTGTGTTCATATGCAAAAAAATAGAACTTAATTTAAGTACACCTAATTTTCATCAACCTTCTTTTATGCTTTTAAGTTCTGTTATTTTTATATGTAAACACTTAAACATGTCAGTTTCCTTTCATTTTTGTATGTTTACACATAAAGATAATTGGAAACTGAACTGAAACTGAAAGGAAACTGAGCTAACAGTCTAAAAGGACCTTTATGTGTAAACACTCAAATATTTAGGTTCCCTTCATTTTTGTATGTTTATATATAAATTTCTTTTTTGATGGTCATTTCAGTTTTCTATTAAATTTCAGTTCAGTTATCATTATGTGTAAACACACAGAAATGTCAGTAACATGACAACTAAATTGAAACTAAACTGAACTGGCCGTCTAAAAGGACTTTTCTAAGTATAAAGCTGAAACTAAACGGAAACTGACCTAACCGTCTAAAAGGACCTTTATGTGTAAACACTCATTCTCCTTTCCTTCCTTTCATTTTTGTGTGTTTACATATAAATTTCCTTTTTGATGGTCATTTTATTTTTCCATATATCCAAAACACTTTAAATGATTTATAATTTTTTTCAACATTTTTAGAGCGGTGTTGTTACTATTTGCACCGTGTTAAATATATAGGGTGAAAATAAATAAGTAGGAAAATTCAGGGGTAATTCCATGTGGAAAAATAAGATGAGTCTTTCATTTTAAAAATCTTAAATTTTCCTGAAGGAATCACTCCCTGAATTTTTTCGCACTTATTTATTTACAGCCTGAACACATTCTGAAAGTTGAATATACAACACTGTAGCTTGTTTCCATAGAAATCAAAAAAATAATAGTGTTGTTTGAGTTCATAACAGCATTAATACAATAAGTAAAAATCAGTAAATCTTTTCACCAACAAATGCTGAGCTCATTTATTGTAAAACTTAAAGGTACAATTTGTACAATTCTTAAACGTAATAGTTTTTCCCTAGTTTTTATCTATTGCTTTGACAGTAATTGAATTTTCTGTATTACTTATTGAGTTAGATATGTTAGGATTAGAATAAACTTCAGTAGTTCTGTCTTCAAACACTGGAATGGAGTCAAATTCATTGTCACTGTTGGTATGTAAAATCTTAACAGCAAACTCTATTTTCTTTGTTAAAGACTCTGGAACATATTCTTCAGCGACATCAGAAGACCTAAAATTACATTTTCTGTTAGTCAAATAATTCATTAATGTTATCACTAAAACCTCCAGTCCCCATGACGTTTGAGTGCCATAACATCAACTCCAGTATTTGCTAACAAAGTCGCCGACGTCCTGCTAAAATATAGGATTTTGGATCTTGCAGTTTTAAATATTCAGCAATTTTTTGTGGTATATAAAATATGACTAATATGTGTTTTGGCATCAGGCACTTTAACAATGACAACTGAACCTTCATCTGTAATGACATCAACTGTCATCTTCATAAGTTCATCACGCCTAAGAGCCCCAGCGACTGCCATTATCATCACTGCTTTCATCATAATATAGGTTTCATCGGGGGCTTCCAGCAGGAATTTGTTAATCTCTTCTCTGGTAAATACCTTTGATTTTTTCTCATGATGTACAATATTTTTCTTCTTTAGAAATGCTACTAACTTAAAATGCGATATATCGACACCATTATTTAAGTTGATCGTACTTTAAGGCATAGAGTACTCTGCACATAAGCTTCCCGGAGACTTCAATCTTAAATTTCTCTGAACAAAATAAGCCAGCAAATATTTTTCAGATATCTCCGATTTCTTCTCATTCAACCATTTCCTTAAGACATCATAGACTTTTTCATACCTCACCTTTAATTTTGTGGGAATTAACACAACCTATTTGATACGATGTCCAAATATATCCTCTGAATCGTCTTTACCAGCAATTATAAGTACAGTTTTGACAACAAAACACAAACTTGCTCAAACTTCAAATTGTTTTTTTTGGTTTCCAACAAAATAAATTCAAAACACGCTAGATAGGCCACGCCATTTAAGCAATCAAAATAATTTTTTTTATTATTTTATTTGATAAATGCGATTGTGCAAAAAACGTTATACGCTATACGGTTGTTAAGTGGCTAACAGAATCTCGCAAAATGAAAAACTTTTCCCCACTTACCACCCTAATAGTGTAATATGCTATTAAATGATTACGTTTTCTATTCAATAACATTTTTATACCATTATTGTTACTATTTCACCATTTTTAAATTATTAACTCAAATGAAATATAAACGTGAAATTTACATAAAATCAATAACTAATTTAAAATCACATGCTTTATACATACATAAAAATATAACTATAATTATTTTAATTAAATGAGGAACAACGTTTTGCAAAGAATTTAAATAATTACAATGATTTATTTTTCCACTAATATCTCTATCAAAAAATTGCATAAATGCAAATACATTTGGTGTATATTATTGTTAAGGATTTACTTAAGCTGTTGGCTAACAAATCATGGACGCTTTGACTTTTATCTGCGAAAAGCGTAGAATGAATAGATTGTATAAACAGCAATTCGCCGCTTATACAAGGCTACTGTTTCTGGAATCTGAATTTAACGAATTGAAGTGGTAAAGCCAATGAGAACATACCAAACTGCTGCTAAAAGTTTCTAATGGTGCTATATTGATTTATTTCTAAAAAAGAATACGCAGACAGCCTTGTAATTTATTCCTTATAAAAAAATACGAATTAAAGCAAACGAAAATATGTTCACTTTACTTTACTCCTTTGAAGGAATGTACTTCAAAAACATCATCTACAGAAGGTGAGATGAGTTTTCCTAAAAGTCCTTTTCAGTTCAGTTTCTCATTCATTTTAAATTTCAGTTCAAATGTCAGTGATCTTTATACATATAGAGAAAATATTTTACCGGTCATGGGGAGATTCTATTACATTCATTTCAAATGCATGGGGTATTGGCGGGAAGATGACGCACGGCAGGGCGGGCTTAGTCAGTATTCTCCTACTCTCCTACGCCCACGGCCGAACGCCAAACGAATACTGTGCTATACGAATACTGGTTTAGTCCGCCAAACTAGGGGAGGACGCGTCAACCTTGGACGGCAAGCAGTGGAAGGGATTATTCTTAGCATTTCATATGATCGGTTAAATATTTTCCTTATCTGTATGTAAACACACAAACATGATAGGGACATTACAATTTTTGTGTGTTTACTGACAACTAAATTGAAACTGAAATTGAAGTAAACGTCTAAGAGGATCTTTATGAATTCCTAAATGAGTATCGTGATCACTGCTTGATCGGTGTGTTCATATACAAAAAAAAACAGTCTTTATGTGTCAACACAGAGAAATATCAGGTACATTTTATTTTTGTATGTTCACACATAACGGTAACTGACAACTGAATTGAAACTGAACTGAACTCGCCGTCTAAAAGGACTTATAAGTATAAAGCCTGATGATTAAATGAAAATTTTTGTAATAACTTAAGAATAGTTAAAATGCAAACAATTGAGTTCAGCTATCAATTATTCCATATTAATTGCTTGTCGATGTGACCAAGCGATGTGTAGCTGTTTGAAACAGGAATAGGAAATATTTTCATGAATTATTATTAAATGATTTCAGGTAGCTATGCATTTTGTTATTTTTTATGGATTCATTAAGATAACTAAATATTATATGTCAAAAGTTCATTAATATGAAAAGACACTTCGAAAATTTAAATGTTGATTAAAGAAAAAAACTATTTTCAGTTATTGTTTACAGATATTAAGATGACTTAATATTGGTGAGATATAAGTGGTTTGCTACTTCCTGCTCGGCTTAAGCGGCTCGACTCGCAAGAACCGACCTACATTAAACCATGTACTTAATCGAAGACCTGTCGCTCTGGGCGACGAGCCATTAAATCTATAAATGATACTGCAGGAAACAACTACTCCGTGGATTAATGCTCCGACCGGCATTGAATTACACCTGCAGTATCTGTGTGAACAGTCAAGAACCCTTGTCGGCCACACCACCACACAAACCGGTTTCGAGCTTGTTAGCCCTCATCAGTATGCCATAGGTGAGATGACCGACAATTGAACTGGCTGTTCCTGCATATGTATGTCCACATATAAACTGAGTGCATTTGAGATCATTTATAGATGACTTAATATTAGTTATATATAACCTTACAACCCTTTATCTGAAATTCAATTTAGAATACTGGACTTGCAAGCACAAAAGTGGAAAAAACATTTTAAATAACAGTGTGGCTACATTTCCGCCGGCGGTATAACATGTGTGAATTGACTTTTCGATCAATATACTTTTAGAGCGATATTGGGTGTTTCTTAAGAAGAGATCAAAAATCTAGGGGAGTATTCCGTGGCCAAAAATAAGGGTTTTTTGTTTCGTTATTTTGACGATAGAATACGCCCCTGGATTTTTGACATCTACTTAAGAAACACCCTATGTAAGTTCATTTTACCTCTAGCTGATAAACAAAGTCAAGTTTCGACAGAAGTAAACCGAATTCACTTATTTAGGCCTCAACAAACTAAGGTAGTTTCACGTACACAAAATTTTAGACATCTTGTGTATTATCAATGCCATTGTTAATTCAGTGTAACATAAAGTTAGTATAATAAAAAAAGTTATCCAACAGTGAATATAATACACAGGATGATATGAAACGACCTCAATTCGCACCATTTTGTTAGCCTTCAAATGAACAGTCTCGCACTTAAATTTATTAAATTGAACCCTTCGAGTTGCCTTGAATTTTTTGCCGGCCAATTACAAATGGAGGGCGAACGACTGGCGAACTGCCAATTAAGGGACGTTTTATTTGCATTCGAAACCATTCAATTACGCCTTCTTGCTAAAATTACTGGAGGCACTGCTCTCGCAGTTGGCTTATTTCATTCATTTTAATGATACTGCCTATTTAATATTTCTTTACCCTCTGTTGCTATCTTGAGCAGTCTTTGTGAATTTGATAACTTTGAAGGATATAATGCTATAAAAGCTCTTATAACTATAACGAAGCCAATATACTCAAAAGAGATCTTCATATTTTCTCTTGACAATTTAATATACAGGGCGATTTTAAATAAAGTAGCAAAAATAAGACCACATATTCCTTAGATGAAAATAAACCGATTTAACCTAACATACCTATATCCCAAGTCGCTTAATAAAAAAGATACGGAGTGTCAAAGTTAAAATTTTATTTTCGATATTTGTAGATAAGTTTCTAATTTTTACGTCACTACGCCACCTATGGCACATCCTGTTTCTTTTAAATGGCAGAACTGTTTTGCAGCTTAGTGTATCCATCTGACTATTGAACAGTTTTCGAAAGAATCCTATTAGAATTATTCAGTGCGAAAAGATCGGCCTGCTTTGATAAAATCTTTGTGCTTTGTTGAAAAATTTTTTCATCAAACCTCGCCGATCTTCTTGATTCGTCTTCATAATTTACCATTCTGAACAACTTTTTCAAGTAATATTTTGCTGTATCTTCAGCAGAAAATGCACTTTACCTCAAACCAAAATAATTTTTACTCGGGGCACTCAGCATTTCAAATAGGATTATTTCAAAAATGGTTACTCATAACGACTTTAGCAAGGTATACCTTTTTCAAATAAAACAGGTAGGATAATCAATTATTTCTATAGTCAGATGGATACACTAAGCTGCAAAAAAGTTCTGCCATTTAAAAGAAACATGATGTGCCATAGGTCCCTCTACTAGTGACATCAAAATTAGAAACAAATTTGAATTTCTCACCCGCAAAAAACCCCTGGTTTACAAATTTTAAGTAAATATTTGGATTTTTTAAGAAGTTATCTACAAATATTGAAAGTAAAATTTTAACTTTGTCACACTGTATCTTTTTTATTAAGCGACTTCGGATATAGGTATGTTAGGTAAAATCGGTTTATTTTCACCTAAGGAATATGTGGTCTCATTTTTGCTTCTTTATTTAAAATCACCCTGTATATTTTTATAATAATAATAGTTTTTCCACGGTCGGGAGTAGAAATCAGTTTCTATGACATCAAAATTAAAACAGAAGTAGTCGATTATTACCAAGAGCGTATAATGCTCCCAAGGGAGACATTATGGAGAACGTTTTTCATGCAAAAAAAACATTGAAATTATTTATTGACATTTAAATTAAATGTTACATTTGTACAATTTTCAAAATTAATATTAGAAAGAATATTACTTTCGCTTACATTTACAGTTTTTGTGATTGCGCTAGTAGTGGTACCTTCTAAAACCTGATTAGCAATTTTGGTCTTATTTTCAATGGAGTTCTCGACATAACCCTCAGTGACTGTCGTTGATTTCCAACCAGCATGACGCTTTATTGTCGTCATATCCACACCAGCATCTGCCAGTAATGTCGCTGAGGATTTTCGTAAGCAGTGACCAGTATAACATGCAGCATCAAGTAATTTTAAATACGAAGCTACTGCATTCGGAATTTTTCCCATGGTATTCTTGCTAACTGGCTGCGAACTATATTTTCCTGCTTTGTAGTACAAAAAAAGGCGCTTATGCTTGACGTGGGGAGGACGAAGGGACAGGTATTTTCGAAACAATTCAAGCATATTTCCCACATCGGTAACCAGAAAGGTTCGTGGAATCTTTGTCTTAGTATTTGGAATTTTACAATCACGGAAGAGCCTACATCCTCAATATCATCTACAGTTAAATTGACTAGTTCATCAGTTCGACAAGCTCCGGCAATCCCCAGAATTAATCCAACCTATAAAAAATCAAAATACTTAATAATTGAAATACCTAACAACAAAAGTAATCTTACCTTAATCATTAAGAATTCTTTGTCATCTGCACTTGATAGAAAACGGTCAATTTCACCCTTTGTCAATATTTTCGATTTTTTCGCTTGATATCCGTCATCGGTTCTTATCAAAAATGCGATCAGCTTGGGGAATTTGCTTATATCTATGTTGTCGTAAATTATCAAGCATGACTTAACCATAGAATATTGCGCCCATAATGTGGAAGACTTGTAATTTTTTGCATTTTCACTGAAGTATGCCAACAAAACATTCTCGCTGTATACTTGAACATTTTTCTCGGGGCACCACTTTTTGAACCGATTGTAGGCTATATCGTATAAAGATCTTGACTTAGTAGACAGCAAATTGCTTATTGCAATATTTGCAGCCTCCACAATCTCTTCTGACTCACAATTATTCATTGTGCACTAAACAAACTTTAAACTAAACCAAACTAGCACCTTAATTTGACAATTCTTTTTGTTTATTTTGTAGTTATGACAATAACTCAACGGCTACTAAATAAATGCTCAAATCCGAATACAATAATTCTGGTGCTACTTACTTCATAATGACAAAATATGTGTTTTTAAGTTAATGAGACCGTGGAAAAAATAGTATATACCATTCGGGAGAGATGCTATTTTGTCCTCGGTGCATTGTAGCCCTCGGGCTTCAAATTGCACCTCTACCAAAATAACGCATTTCTCTCTCTTATAGTATAATGTACTATTGTCTTCTAATTTTAATTTTTTAATTTTTGTATTAGATTTATTTTTTTTTGTCATGTATGTCGGCTTATCAGTTATTTGTATACAAATTTGGTACTTACCTTACTCAGTTACTTACCCCTTTCTCAGAGTGCAAATGATATTTATAGAGTTGTAAATACAGCACAACCAAATCAAAGTAAGTGTAGATTTAAATTTTTATTATGTGTACTTTTACTTTAAAAAATACCCGTTAGGCGCCAGGTTTATGTGTTGATGCAACCCATAAACCAGTCTCTAAATTTCACCCGGTATATTATATGGAGCTTGAGCTCTTTTTTCAAGGGTAATTGACTTGGCTATTATTTATTTATGAGATAAAACAAAGAAAATGTATGATGTTAAGCATTTGAATAACTGTATTGCAGTGTAATTTTCCACAAGATTTGCAAATATACAAAAGAATTATTATTAGTAAAAACCTAACTGAATTGTGTTTTGGTTAACCATTTCAAATCTAACTTTATGCTACTACAAGATAATGAAGGGATTTGGGCTATCACATTCCCTCTTTATATCTTAAATTGTCTTTACTCGTTGAAATTGTCTTTATACTTCTAATACATGCTCTTTACATTCAGTACTCAACATTCAGTAATTTTATTAATCGTTATGTTTGGAACTGATTTGCACTGTCTTCAATTTACCGTAGAACTAATTGGTGTTCCCTATTATGCTTTATCTTACCTCCAACGTAAAGTGGCGTTACCGATCCTATTCTCCGTAGTATTATGTTGTCAGGAATCTCATCTAAATCTCGGTTTAACGTTACCACGACTGCCTGTCGTTTTCGTTAAGGTATTCTTGTGCTGTCCCAGCTGTGTATTGGATTTGGAATCTTGTTATATTTGTATGGGGGTCCTTCCTTTGCAGAGGAAAATCATTTCACACCTTTTCTTATAGTGACCCCTTACTCAGTTTTTTTCTTCTTTTTCGGCATCCTCCATCAACAAAAAAATTCCCTGGATACCTCGTTGTCAAGGCAATTCCACTGATGTCCTTTATATTCGGTAAGTTTCTTTATTCTTATTGAGAATGTTCCTTTTACCTTAGTTACTTTTACGCATTCAATTCACTTTTTACTAGTTTTTAATTTAAAACGATTCACTACTTAACCTAACTTAAATTATTAACAAAATTATTTACAAACTTTGCATTTAATTTTTGACATCCGTCAAATATGTTGTAAATTACTCACTAATAATTATTTCAACTTCATCTATCTTATTTGAATTATTTATTATTTTATAAGTATTTAAATTTAAATTTTATTATTCCCTGGTTAGCTTTCTCACTCCACATATACCATGTGTTTCATTTCATTCAGCACAATTCTTTGACTAATTTTATATCTGATATTACGTTTGATTTTAGTCTTCTTATTTTACCGTCTTTATTATTCAATTCAACAAATTATATTCGGTGTGATTATGTGATAGTTTTGTTCTTTCTGTTATACAGTGTATTTCTTTGTGTCATATGTCTATTTTGTGTTTATCACAATATATAAAAGTCCACATGCCAGTGCAATTGTCACTTTGACAGCGACACAAGTACCTGCAACTTTTACAACGACAAATGCACTAATAGTTTTTTCACTTAGTCATTATTTAATGAATTATTGCGGTGTCTGTTGCCAAAATAAATAGTTTGCCATTAAAATCCTACAAGGACAACCCGAAAAGAGAAAATTCAATGCAACAGCTCTTAATAAATGTGAAATATCTGCAATGGCCAGATTATTGTATCACATTTGACGTTTGAATTAACTTGATGGGGAGGAGAGACAACTTAAGGTAAAACCACTTATTTCATATCTGAAATTGAAAATAATGGAGAGGAAACTGGACGTATCGAGTATAATCCTCTATTTTCGAAAACGAGACAATACAGTGATAATAAATTATGTGACAGTAAATGGATTATGCCTAACATTTTAGAGGAAGGTATTTGCCCAGTACCTACGCTTATTTAAAAAGTTAATGGAAACGAGGCACTTTTATAACATTGGACAGAGTATTTCTTACACCAAATCAATTTTGGAAGAAGAAAAATTCTAAAGGTTGGTATAAAAATGTGCCGAATTAATGACATTTCCAAATGGACTAAATGCTCAGCACAACACAGTATAGATGTCAAACGTATCAAAATTATAAATCACTCAAATCGAGCGACAGCCGTTAGCGAATTAAGTAAAAGCGGAATTAAAAAAACAATCTAATAAAAATAACAGGACACAGCAATTCATCATCAATAAAACCATACTTACAAGTTGACAAAGAGTATCATTCGAGCATTATTCAATCGATTGATTTGGTAAAAGGACAAAATTCAACATCTACTACAGAAACGATAAGCTGTAGCACCCGTAGCGACATTAGTATTCTTCGTATAAATTTCAATAACTGCGTGTTTAATAATTGTACGCTCAAATAAAAATGTGTTTATTTTTAATGTTTCATAAATAAAGTTTGCATTGATATGTTCCTAAATTTATTATTCATTAAAATGTCTTGCCGAATTACACTCGATGATTGTATTGATACCGGATAAATTTGTGTTGTTTAAATTCTAAACTGTTTTCTTTAGCAATTTCTGTTTGATTTTCTTTGTTATATGTTCTAAACTGTTAATAATATTATAAATTGTAACAGTACTGTCTAGCAACATATATTCACACAGACATTATTAAAACGACTGAAAATTCGAATATAACTAATACTGAGTTGGATGGCGATAATCAAATTAAATACCAATGACATCATTCTGTCTCAAAAACATTGAAATGTTATTGGACGAAAGTTTGTAACCTCTTCTGTTGAGAGATCTTGATTTGAACCATCAATTTTCACATCGTTAGATTGGCAGATGAGGCAGATGAATTTGAGTTACTTACAAAGTCTCCTAATTCAATCTCAGCTGACTTTTTCTTACGGGGATACTTGAAAACTAAGGCGTATAGTGACAGACTGGATAAAATTGAAGATCTGAAGCAACGCATTCTTCATGAGATCAAACAGGTACCATCTGAAACAACCAGGAATGTGCAGAAAGAGTTTGTGGACAAGCTGGGTCATTGTCAAGCAGAAGGTCGGTAGTTTGATCTATTAAAATCGTGTAAAAAGAGTTATTTTAACAAAAATATATTTAGCTAGGTTCAGCTATTCTGTTGAAAAGAAAATTCAGAGTTTACCGTTTTTCTCCAATATTTTTTCTACCAATTCCCAACATGTTGCATAAAGTAATCATAAGACCTAAGCTTTCATATGGTGCAATGAAAAGGTATTTGTCATTAGTAAACACAACCTTATCGTCCCCACACCGCCACTGGTTACAATTTGGAAAACTGAACTTCACCAAAGTCCATGCTCCAGAATAGCTAAGTTGACATTTCCGAGCGATTTTTCCAAGAATTATCAGTTTATGAAATGTACATGACTTGAGATACACTTGTTCTTCTATTTGTGTTTCCTTTCAATCTCCTAGATGTTACACACCTAATCAGAAAGACTTAAGTTTTAAATCTATATATATATATATATATATATATATATATATATATATATATATATATATATATATATATATATATATATAAAATTCTCGTGTCACAGTGTTAGTCGCCATTCTCCTCGGAAACGGCTTGACCGATTTTTATGAAATTTTATACATATCACATACATACATTTTACATATGTTTATTCGGTAGGTCTGAGAATCGGTCGTAATCTATTTTTCATGCCCCTAAGTGATAAGGGTGGTCCAACCCAAACATTTTTTTTTGGACAAAATTTTTTATTTTTATTTTTTTATGATGTGGCATTAAAAAATACATACAACCCTTAATTTTCACCCTACTATGACAAACCCCTATTTTTTAATAGCAATTTTAATAATTTAATAATTTTTAACCCCGGTCGATAACTGATCGATTATCACTAGATCAGTTATTCCCGCCAGGCGTCTACCGGTGTCACTTCTCACCCAGTAAACAGCACGGAATAGGGATGAGAACGGAGCCGGTCTCCTGTCTCTCTCACACAATAAGCCTTCTCTCCCTACACAGTTTTTAGCTCGGCCATTATTGTATGCATCGAGCGTAGTAGTGACGTTCACAATTATCATTTTACCTTCTAAGTGTAATTCCCAAGTAAATTTATTATTTTTTATTTAACTACCAAAATATTCACTAGAAATAATTCATATGGCAAAACAACGTTTGCCGGGTCACCCAGTAAAATATAAATTTTTACATATTTGAACTGGAAAATATGTTAAAATAAAATAATATTTTATGCAGAGTAATGGTAGGTTTGCCCCTAATACGATTGTCACTACAGCCGTAAGAATAATGGTTCGTTCAAACCGCAATTTTAAAGCTACTGCATGCTCAAAATAATCTCTTCCTAATACCCACATTACTCTGATGGTATGCACTTTACAACTTACTGACGTAGCTTCCTCTATCCTAAACATAATTCCTCTATATTGTCAACAAAGAAGATCTTAGAGAGATGGTTTACAGCTGGGCACATATTTTAACTATTTTAAATTAAAAACCTTTTTGGCATACATACGAATATCAAATTATTTTATTGAATCAAAAGTATAAACATATTTACAATCGATAGTGTGTCAATGTTACACAAGTGAAATTAAAAACAATTAAAAGTGTCCAATTGCAAAGGTTACTATCAAACCACACTATGTCTATCCTTCTTGCTCTCTCTAAGAACCAAGCGATAGACTTACTGGTTATTCCCATTGTTTCAATAGATAGTATAATTCTGACGGAGTCAGCATTTTCCGAATGTGTATAAATACTATTGAAACTGGGCCAAAGCCAGCCATTCCATAGCCAGAGCCAGTCCATGACCAGAGCCAGTCCATAGCCAGAGCCAGTCCATAGCCAGTGCCAGTCCATGGCCAAAGGTCGGCGGTCAGCCGTTGGCTGGCTCTGATCTCTAGAAGAGATACTCCCCAGCGCAAAAGTCCACTTTATTGTAAGTATGGTTGTTGTTATGGTTTTAATAAATCTGTATTTTTATTGAAAGGTTGAGTTTCTTTACCTCTCGCAGGAGCCAAGCGAGTACCCCAGAATATAGGAAAGGTATTGTTTTTGTGTGTTTATAGGTGGTGCAGGACAGTCACACTCATTGCGTGACATTTGATGGAGTCTCAAACTTCCCCGCTAGAGGGTCACACATTTTCCGTGACATTCGAGGGAAGCCCTAGACTTCCCTACTAGATAGTCACACACACTTTGTGACAATATTAATGTATTCATCAGTAAATAAATAAATATAATATACAGGACGTCTCTTTCAAAACGTCTTATTTACTTAAAGGTATGTTATTTTTAATTTTTCCTTACACAATTTCTGGAAAAGGTAAATATAACCTTAAACTTTATTTTTAGGTTTCAGTAATTAAAAAATATTCTAAATGTATCCGTGAGATGAAATGGAATTTCGTAAAGCTTATTAGATATATAAATTTATTAATATAGAATTCTAGCGACGTAATAAAATTCATCACAAATACATATTATGATTCAGCTGCTGCGACATGCCAACTTTATTACATTTTTGCTTAATGCAGTTCTTCACTGTACCTGCAACAAAATCAAATTACATGCAAATATTCAGTGCTTTATGCAGGAAACTTATTGAAGCTTTTGTTCCATCTGTAGTCGTAAATAAGTGAATATAGTCATAATAAATTACGGGTAAACACACACACACAAATGCCAACAAAATGATGCAGTCCAAGATCTGCGATTAATTTCAATATAATATTTATATGTAATAATAATAATAATTGATTTTCCTGTAGACCAAATACACTTTGTATAGGAATAGTCACAGTTTTGCTTAAATTCTAACTACAATTAAAAAACTCTTGTAAACTGTAAAACACATTTGTCACAATATAATCTTTTAAAATCCTTTTAAAAATGGACATATTTTTAACAGATCTTATTGAGACAGGTAACATGTTAAAATTTTTTAAGCCTAAATAGGAGGGTAAGTTGTATGTTACAACAAACTTACACAAGGGAAAATTATCTTTTTCTCGTATTTTTCTGGTAAAAATATTTGTTCAAACTAAAAACACCCTTATTTTTTAAAATAAAAACACACAACTCAAACAAATAAACACCAAACACGGTAGGAATTTGGAATTTCTTAAATAATTCTCGACATGAATGATTTTTAGATACCCCAGCGAGGCATCGAATAATCCATTTTTGAGCTAAAAACACATCCGCTGCGTGAGCAGTCGGCCCCCAAAAGCATACGCCATATCTCAGTCTTGAAGACACTTGTGCATGGTAAACCATG
The DNA here is from genome assembly GCA_037114965.1 of Monochamus alternatus. Classification (NCBI taxonomy): domain Eukaryota; kingdom Metazoa; phylum Arthropoda; class Insecta; order Coleoptera; family Cerambycidae; genus Monochamus; species Monochamus alternatus. Next base: position 36,992,220 of record CM073433.1, read on the forward strand.
GTAAGATATTCATGTGACAGGAGGATGCGTAGATTTCTTATCAAAAAACAAACATAATTTAATTTTGAGGCTAACTGAGCACAATGCTTTTTCCAATTGAGACACTCATCAATTGTAACACCTAAGAATTTTACTTTTTGGTCAAATAATAATAACTGTATGTCTGAGGTGTCGGAAATCAGTAACGATTGATCGTCTGCGTACAAAACACATTTGGTTTCAGTAGTAAGAGAATCAAGTTCATTTGTGTAAAATAAAAATAATACTGGGCTTAGTACAGAGCCTTGTGGGATTCCCATATTTATGCAACTGTATTCTGAGTTTACCTTCTGTACTCTCGTATTGTCTGCGTGCATTAAACTAACAAATTGTTTACGGTCGCTTAAAAAAGACTTCATCCAGTCTAATGATATCCCCCGTATACCATACGAATCAAGTTTCTCCAGTAATTTATTATGATTAACGCAGTCGAATGCCCTGCTGAGATCACAAAAGATCCCAACAGGGCATTACCCGCTTCTAGAAACTGCAGGAGTTTAGAATAAAAGCCATATATTGCAGTTTGTGTTGACATAGTGGCTCTAAAGCCATGTTGATTTTTTGAAAACAAATTATGTTTTGCAAAAATTTTAGGACGCGCTCTAGAAAACAATACTCAAAAATTTTAGAAAATGCAGATGCAATAGTTATTGGCCTGTAATTCTGCATGTTATAAGGGTCATCGTTTTTATAGATTGGTACGATTTTTCCTACCTTAAGTGAAGCCGGAAAGCACCTCGTAGAAAAGGATAAGTTTACTAAGTACGTAGACGGCTGTATAATAAAAGGTGAAACTTTTTTTAGTAAAAATATTGGAATCCCATCTGGCCCAAACGACTTTTTATTCTTTAATTTATTATTTAATAAGAGTAGAATTTTCTTTTCAATAAAAGGACTAAAAAACAAAGAATAATAATTATTGGAAATAAACTGGGCACCAGTACACTTGGGTATTCGGTCTAAAATTTTTTTTGGAGCTTCAAGAAAAAACTGTTGAAAGCTGAGACAATCTCAACAGCAAGAAAGGAAATAAGTTACGTTTAAAAAATACCGTACGTTCACTACATCACCGGTAATTATGGTAATGTTAAAAATGGAAAATAAACACTGCATGCATAGACTTCCCGTATTTCTGCACCAATGAAGTTCATAAAATTAAATAAAACCGCTTAGGCAAATTGTCCCATTATGCTTAAACGAAACCCTCTTCCGTCGTCATAGAATTTGTACAGCATTATCTATGCAATATTTACACTATCTATGGCCCAAAAATGTCACAAAAATGCAAAACACAAGATACAAACGCCTGTTTACATCACCAGAGCCGTAACATTGCATCTGTATCTAAAAAAGCGTTTTCGACCACGTGCTATTGTTTACATTCCATGGCAATTTAATAATGTTAATATTTTAATTATTATGTGATTATTGTCGGTCAGTGGTCGCGCGGTTTAAGGCGTCAGTATTTGAATCGAGGTGACTAGATCGGAGTTGGTTCGAGCCCAGCTGCCGACAGACCGTATATAAGCTATATTTGTGGAGAGGATTGGCACCCTCTCTGCGGGTATGGTAGGGTGGAATAATGTTAGCTTGGGTCAATGTGAGAGATTGATACCGGTTGATATTTGACTACCCCCCTAATTAATGAGGTTTTCCAGGTTTCCCTCATTCCCGCACTGAATAGTGGTTAGGGCCTACCAACGTAAGTCGTTCCTGAGCGCAAATGCGGCCTGCTTAATAATAATATGCCGCCCCCTCTCCCGCACAAGTCTCCGACTTCTGGGCTAATCCCTGTGATTAGAATGAGGGGTAGAGATATTATTATTATTATTATTATTATTATTATTATTATTATTATTATTATTATTATTGCCCTCAGACACATGTTCTGACCTTTCAATATCCTTAAAGATTACCCTGTAATTTCAAACCAAAATTCATGCAACTTCGCCATTAAAACTAAATTGAGACATCTTATTTTTATCTTCCACAAAATTTCTTGCGGCCATCACATATGTGCACTGTAGAACGGATTCCAATTTGACTATAAATATACCAAATTCTACGTTTGGGGTTTATATTCTAAATCCCTATATACATGTGTATGGGAATTTATCAAGTTATCCCTTAATCACGCATGCCAATTGAAACATTTAATGATTAATAGTTAATATAAACATTCAGACAATAATAACAGCTAAATTAAAATATGATATTATTCAACAAATGCGTACGACTAGGTACAATGTTTTTTAATGTTAATAGTTAAATATTGAATATTATGCCTGTACTGTCAATGATTTCATTAACATTTAAAAATTATTAGTCGTAATATAAATTTACAATATGAATATCGTACGATTTTTACTTTGTATCGAGTAATTAATAATATACAGAGTGCATTAGTATGAGAAAGTTCGATCAGTGCCTTGTTATTCATAATACAGAAAAAAAAATTATATAAAAGTTGTAGAGGATTAAGAAAATTATATTATTTATTTTATTTTAACTTATAGGAAATGTACGTAAGGAAGTTTTGTTGTACTGCATCCAATTTCAGCTTGTAAGTTAAATAATGCGGACTCCAGACGGAAGAACAATAATCAAGATGAGATTTATATTTTTATAAATTTGAGAATGATCGAGATTTCTTTTCCCAACATAAAATACGATCTCTTTAACATGAACAGCTGTTTTCATCAGTCAGGTTTTCGTCCTCAGTACAGATTAACATATTTAATACTTTTAGACTTCAGCAAAGCGTTCGATTCAATAAATCACATTTTGTTAAGACTTTATTAAAATACATATATGGGATGCTGTAAATATGTTGCATAGTTATTTGTCTAACTGTTCTCTGCAGGTAAAGATTGATTGTGCATTATCTCGCCCTGCCTCCTTGAATAAGGGAGTGCCACAAGGTTCGATACTTGGGCCACTTTTGTTCTGTTTATACACATCTAATATTTTTAGTTACATTTCCCATTGTAAAATGATTATACATGCCGATACACAGTTATATTACTCATTTTATCCTCTTGATATTAATGCCGCGGCGGCTGGTATTTGTTCTAAATTGGAATCGATTTTAGAAGCTTCCAAAAGTCATGGACTAAACTTAAATGCTAATAAAACTAACGTTATTTTATTTGGTAACAGGAGTCAGCGCTTTGAGGTAGTTGACACTGTCCTAAAAATTAATAATGTTGTTCAAGGGGCTAGAAATGTAGGCTTAATTTTTTCGTTCTCACGTATCTAAATGTATTCAGTCTGCATATGTATGTATGCGTATGCTGTCACATAGAAACTCATTAACTAGGTCAGTTAAAACTATGCTTTCTGATTCTCTTATTTTATCTAAGTTTACTTATGGTTCATTGATTTATAGTCCCTGTTTAGATGTAAATTATAAGAATAAGATTCAAAAAATTCATAATTACTGTGTACGTTTTGTCTTCGGCTTGAGAAGGTTCGACCATGTTTCCCATAAATTGCTCGAATTAGACTGGTTAAATATGGAGAACAGTTTTTATATATTTTTAGGCATTAATAATATTGTGTGAAACTAACTACTCAGTGGACAAAAGCCCCAACCTGCGTTGAATTACACCCACAATATCTACCCATATATTCCTTATTATTAGCTTTTGTAACATTTTTTTACTGTTTTAGAAAGGTATTTTAAGCTAATATAAATCAAATCTACAATTCCTATCAATGAAGTCATATGTATGTTCTCTGATACCAAACATCTAGGTATGCTAATGAACAATTCCACAGACAAAGCTCTATTCAATAATTATCTAAAGAAAATAATCTAATTTACTCACTCTATAAAAATCTAACTTCACTTTTTTGGCAGTGGGAACACGACAAATTCAACCACAATAGATGAGATCTGACCTATTTCTGCATTTTTAGGATTGCTTCTTCAGGTGGTCTCCTTTAAGTTGAATCAAATATCTAACTATAAAAATTATTATAAAAATTAAAATTATTAGAAGTTAAATATCGACAATGACAAAAAAGTGACATCCTGTCAATGAATTAAATATGACAATACCTACTTGAAAAATGTTCACCTTTTATCTAAAAGTTTTTATATATTTTTAGGCATTAATAATATTGTGTGAAACTAACTACTCAGTGGACAAAAGCCCCAACCTGCGTTGAATTACACCCACAATATCTACCCATATATTCCTTATTATTAGCTTTTGTAACATTTTTTTACTGTTTTAGAAAGGTATTTTAAGCTAATATAAATCAAATCTACAATTCCTATCAATGAAGTCATATGTATGTTCTCTGATACCAAACATCTAGGTATGCTAATGAACAATTCCACAGACAAAGCTCTATTCAATAATTATCTAAAGAAAATAATCTAATTTACTCACTCTATAAAAATCTAACTTCACTTTTTTGGCAGTGGGAACACGACAAATTCAACCACAATAGATGAGATCTGACCTATTTCTGCATTTTTAGGATTGCTTCTTCAGGTGGTCTCCTTTAAGTTGAATCAAATATCTAACTATAAAAATTATTATAAAAATTAAAATTATTAGAAGTTAAATATCGACAATGACAAAAAAGTGACATCCTGTCAATGAATTAAATATGACAATACCTACTTGAAAAATGTTCACCTTTTATCTAAAAGTTTTTATATATTTTTAGGCATTAATAATATTGTGTGAAACTAACTACTCAGTGGACAAAAGCCCCAACCTGCGTTGAATTACACCCACAATATCTACCCATATATTCCTTATTATTAGCTTTTGTAACATTTTTTTACTGTTTTAGAAAGGTATTTTAAGCTAATATAAATCAAATCTACAATTCCTATCAATGAAGTCATATGTATGTTCTCTGATACCAAACGCAGGTTGGGGCTTTTGTCCACTGAGTAGTTAGTTTCACACAATATTATTAATGCCTAAAAATATATAAAAACTTTTAGATAAAAGGTGAACATTTTTCAAGTAGGTATTGTCATATTTAATTCATTGACAGGATGTCACTTTTTTGTCATTGTCGATATTTAACTTCTAATAATTTTAATTTTTATAATAATTTTTATAGTTAGATATTTGATTCAACTTAAAGGAGACCACCTGAAGAAGCAATCCTAAAAATGCAGAAATAGGTCAGATCTCATCTATTGTGGTTGAATTTGTCGTGTTCCCACTGCCAAAAAAGTGAAGTTAGATTTTTATAGAGTGAGTAAATTAGATTATTTTCTTTAGATAATTATTGAATAGAGCTTTGTCTGTGGAATTGTTCATTAGCATACCTAGATGTTTGGTATCAGAGAACATACATATGACTTCATTGATAGGAATTGTAGATTTGATTTATATTAGCTTAAAATACCTTTCTAAAACAGTAAAAAAATGTTACAAAAGCTAATAATAAGGAATATATGGGTAGATATTGTGGGTGTAATTCAACGCAGGTTGGGGCTTTTGTCCACTGAGTAGTTAGTTTCACACAATATTATTAATGCCTAAAAATATATAAAAACTTTTAGATAAAAGGTGAACATTTTTCAAGTAGGTATTGTCATATTTAATTCATTGACAGGATGTCACTTTTTTGTCATTGTCGATATTTAACTTCTAATAATTTTAATTTTTATAATAATTTTTATAGTTAGATATTTGATTCAACTTAAAGGAGACCACCTGAAGAAGCAATCCTAAAAATGCAGAAATAGGTCAGATCTCATCTATTGTGGTTGAATTTGTCGTGTTCCCACTGCCAAAAAAGTGAAGTTAGATTTTTATAGAGTGAGTAAATTAGATTATTTTCTTTAGATAATTATTGAATAGAGCTTTGTCTGTGGAATTGTTCATTAGCATACCTAGATGTTTGGTATCAGAGAACATACATATGACTTCATTGATAGGAATTGTAGATTTGATTTATATTAGCTTAAAATACCTTTCTAAAACAGTAAAAAAATGTTACAAAAGCTAATAATAAGGAATATATGGGTAGATATTGTGGGTGTAATTCAACGCAGGTTGGGGCTTTTGTCCACTGAGTAGTTAGTTTCACACAATATTATTAATGCCTAAAAATATATAAAAACTTTTAGATAAAAGGTGAACATTTTTCAAGTAGGTATTGTCATATTTAATTCATTGACAGGATGTCACTTTTTTGTCATTGTCGATATTTAACTTCTAATAATTTTAATTTTTATAATAATTTTTATAGTTAGATATTTGATTCAACTTAAAGGAGACCACCTGAAGAAGCAATCCTAAAAATGCAGAAATAGGTCAGATCTCATCTATTGTGGTTGAATTTGTCGTGTTCCCACTGCCAAAAAAGTGAAGTTAGATTTTTATAGAGTGAGTAAATTAGATTATTTTCTTTAGATAATTATTGAATAGAGCTTTGTCTGTGGAATTGTTCATTAGCATACCTAGATGTTTGGTATCAGAGAACATACATATGACTTCATTGATAGGAATTGTAGATTTGATTTATATTAGCTTAAAATACCTTTCTAAAACAGTAAAAAAATGGAGAACAGATTTCGCTTGTAGGCAGCTATCTTGTTTTACCCTAGGAAGATAAGTCAACATCCCAAATATGTATTTGAAAGTGATTAGGCTATGTTAAAAATGAGTGTTCAAGTCCATACCATTCAGTGAACACCAGGGCCTCACCAGCTGAAGAGCAGAGCACGATATCGTTAATAAAGATATTGATCAAGAGAGGTCCTTGGTGAGATCCCTGGGCGACATCTGACGGCACTGGAAAAGTATATGGATAAGAATGATCCATGAATGACCCTGAGATACTACTCCCTACTCATAGGTAACTATGAAGCCATCGCGATACAAGACCATCAATACCATAAAAGCGAAGTTTAAGTAGCAGGAGTGGTGGTTCCCTCTATCGAAGGCCTAAGAGAAATCTGTGTAAACTATGTCAACCTGCAAACCCCTTCAAAGTCTCTGACAGCCGATCCATAAATAAGACAAGGTTCAACTTAGTCGACCGGCCTGTTGAGAACCCAAGTTCCCCAAATGAGGCGTTATGATGTTGGAGGAATCCCAACTGAGATAATCAGTTAGGATACTTTCAAATAATATAGGAATTGAACTGAGACTTGATATAGGACGATAATTGCTAACATCAGATTAGTTACAAGATTTTTATAAAGATGTTACATCTGAAAGCTTCCACAAGTCTGGAGATTTGCCAGTATCGAGAGATCTATTGAAAATGTAGACGAGGGGGCAAGCAAGAATAAAGAAGAAGAACGGAGGGATACCGTCAGAACCAGGTCCCTTAACGGTGTTTAAAGAGTTTCCCGAAAATACTAGAAATTGAAATATGATCTTTAGCTGTATATGTTTAAACATAAGAAAATATTGTACCTAGATACAAATATTTCAGAAAATTCAAACCTGATTTTATTTTCTTTCAATATTTCATAAAAGTACATTTATCTTTGAAATTATTCACAAAAGTAAATGAAACACCGTATATTTTATTCTTCTATGGTTTTCTTAGAGATCTTTTCACATCGCAGAATCAACACAGATCAAAATGAAAATGTGGTTTGCCAAAAGCGTTTACAGTACAAACGTCTTATAGTCAGAAAGCTTTGCCAAGATTCGCCATAAGGTTGGTCATGGTTACCATAAATTGTTTCATCTTTGTTTATAGACACTAACAAATATCAAACAAGCACTAAAGAAAAATAAAACGCACTTGCAATTAATAATAATTTTAGGTTAACAGCAGCAGCTGACAGGTTGCAATGTCGAATGTTACAGTTTTAAGAATTTTCTGGAAAATTCAATTGTTTACTTCATTAAAACTGATACAAAAAACAAATTACGTTACAAGAGTTTTTACCTTAATAATTTTCTAGTTTGTAATTTCGTAACGCAGTTTTGCATCTATTTGTTTTAGATATTTTTTTCTTAAAAGCTTTTTGTTGCTTCAAGTGGGATATATAGCCCCTTTAGGATCAGCACTATATTCCGAACGCCCTGTATAACAAGTGCAAAACAACATAATGAAATACGAGTATTACACATCTCCATCCAAAGACGATTATTGTATTTTGTCAATATTCCCGCATTACAAGAAAAGTGAAAAATTCAGTATTTAAATGGTTTGACTGAAATACAATTAATATTTTCTGAATTATAGTTGATGTTTTTTAAAATACTAATATGAAATTACGTCAGTATTTATATTATTTATAAAATATAACTAAATATTATTTTAAAATTAAGAAATAAGAAAGGAAGTTACTCAATTCCCAATCAGACCTAAAATTTAAGTTACTCAAAGTATAAAAATTTTGTAACATTTCAAATAGTTTCAAGTTGCATTTACAAGATAAATTTAAAAAGTTTCTAATAAACAACTCCATTTTCATTTGTGAGAAACTTTTCAAAATCCCTTTATTCTAGTTATGTGCATACATTAATTATTCCGTGCAACCTTAATTAAATTTCAAACCTAAATTGATACAGTGATATACTCAGAACATGTTCAGCGTCATCATATCGAGATAGTTATGTCTATGTTTTGTTTCTAAATAAGTACTCCCATTAGATCGATGCATTTGCTGGATTTCTTTAGGAACTAATCAATCATTAGGAACTAATTAATTTAAATTAAGATTGAATGCATTTCCTTTATGTGACAGACGTCTATATTACGCCTGTACTGCCTTTCAGTAATTGAGTGTTTGATTTATTGCTCGAGGACGGAACTTGCCAGAAAGAAAGCTAGACATCAGTTGTGGATTTTCTGAAGCTATTTAAATCCAACAAAGAGGCAAACCGTTATAATTAAGTATAGGCAAACCGTTATAATTAAGTAATTAGTTGTCATTTGTTGAACTCGTTTATTTGCAATAGGTGATAATTTAGCATGAAGGAAGAAAATATATAAACCTCAGTCTTCAGTTTTGGTATGGACGAACTACACACAGCTGCAATGCTGTGTACTCTTCTATCGCATGGAATGGTTCGCTGGGGAATATTTTACTTTTAAAACTCGACAACCGGAATTCAGGACTGATTTTTCGCAGACAACCCTATGCCACCGTGTTGGTAATGAAATAATCTTTATTTTAATTTAACTTTAATATATTAACCACACCTGTTATATACCTGCCTACCTAAGAGTTGTGAGGGGAAAAAATAGTCAACCTAACGTTTGCATATTCTATGGGCTACATACTTTCGACTGGTATGGAATTTGTCTATTAACCAAACCAGTGAAATGTTTAAAGAAAAATTAATTTTTAATTGTTAATTAATCATATTCTGGACTGAAATTTTTTAGACAACCCATTTGCAATGTATTTATTGACATATTTATAAAATACTTTTCATCCATTAACCAGCTCGGTGAAGATCGTTTTATAGTGGGATCCTATATTATAAATAAATATTAAATTTAATAAAGTTTAGGTAAGTAACACTGCCGTGGGCCATTCAAATATCTTAAAAGCCCATGAGCGCATCTGGTCAACCTCATCGACACTATCAAAGATAGAAAATTATCGATATCCTAATATTATGGTAGTTATGGTCTAAGTTATCAATAATTGGTAGTTCTCAAATCTTATGAGGCGTTGTTGCATTTACGGAAATTTAAAAGAGCGAAATGTTTGTAAGCTGAGCGACTCGTCTTCAGATGCAGAGTTAGAAGAAGCGTGGAGTGTTGGATGTTCCAAATTAATTCCTGAGAAATCAAGGGAGCGATATGAAAATGCATACAAGATTTTCAAGAAATGGTGCGAGACAAAAAACAAACATATTATCGAGAAAGTTATGGTGGCGTACTTTATCCAAAGGGGCAAAAAATGAAAAACTGCAGAAGCTTATGGGAATATTCAACGTTAAAGAGTACAATTTTTATCCATGACTTGCTTTACATTTTCGACATTAATTGGGTACCTCAAAAGGAAAAACATTGGTTACAAACCAAAAAAAGCCAGTGCCTTTATTAAGAAAGACATGTCCCGATTCCTAATTGAGGCAGCAGATAACAGAAATTTAATTCATAAGGTAAATTTAGATGATTTTACATGTAGAGGTGCTAAATATCGTTTTGTATTTTAGGTAGCATTAATATTAGAAATATCGGGAGCATGTAGAAGGGAAGAGTTATACAAATATAACCATTCAGGGTATTGACGATCAACGAAGATATATAGTTGTAAAAATAAAACAAATAATTAGCGAATATTTACTGTTACAAACAGACCGGATGAAAATATACAAATTTACCGAAAGTACATCAACTTGCGGCCAACAAACACCAAATCTTACACTGTACTACCAAAAGTCAGTGGAAAATTCCATATAAAATAATTTTAATAATAGTGGCATTAGTGTATCTTAACATTTTGTTAATAAAATAATGCCTATACCATTTCCTGAAAAAATGACGCTTTTAAAACATAGTAGCAGGCTAGGCTTTTGTCACATCAATAAAATGGTTAGTAGACCTTCAGGGTACCAATTGTAAAAAAATTGGCCTACGAAATTTCTACAGTCTTCTCGCATTTCGAGAGGTTGGGTTGTTGATGCAAGGTAGTACATTACCTATTTGTAAAGTAAATTTACAGAAATAATTATTATACAGGATGTTTATTAATTCAATGCCGATACTTAAGGGTGTGAATCCTTCAGTCATTTTAATAAGAAAACTTAAAATCAACATAATGTCCTAAACCTCTTAATTTTTGAGCTACAGGGTGTTAAAGTTTTAAGAAAATATTTACTTTTTTATTATAATTTTCTTATCACTCCAGATGTTTTTATGAAATTTTGTACACAATAAGGAGCATTGTTTGATGTAAAAAATGTTTTAAAATCTTTTGTCAATGACGTCCGTACGAGGTTTGAATTCAATATTTTTGAAGAAAATAATGGTACGCCACTGCCTTTTCTAAAAACTAAAATTATTTTTATAATATCCATTTATTTTACGGCAAATTCGGTCCCTAGACTTACTCTCGTACGACACACCATTTCCACATAAAAAAATTAAAACCAAAAAAGTTTTTTCCCCAAGTTCATTGAGACTGCTTTTGATATTTTGTTGCCATTTTGTAGACACCCACCATGCGTGGAAACACTTTTTTTAGAACAAAAATTAATTTTCTACTTTAACCAGTGACCTTCACGTAGGCATAATATTAAATGTTTGGCTAGAAAAAAACCGTACGCCTCTGATTTTTTTAAATTTTATTTTAAAAATCGCGATTTAAAAATTCACTCACCCGTAAGCTAAAATGTGGACCACCATCGTGCATTAGGCACATTTGATTTCTTAATAAAAGAGGAAGGTCTTCAAGCATTGGCGGCAGATCTTCTTCAAGAAAGTGTAAATACGATTGTACATCTAATTTTCTTGGAAGAAAAAATGGGCCTATCAAATAATCCTCAATAGTACCAGCCCTAACATTTAATGAAAACTGTTCTTGATGATTTGATTCAACAATTGCAAAAGGGTCTTCATCCGCCCACAAATGGTTATTATGGAAATTTTGTATTGAGTTTCGAGAGAAACTAGCTCCATCGGTAAAAAGAATGTACTTGTCATATAACGGATTTTCCAGCAGCTTTTGAAGAAATCACTCACAGAAATTAATGCCCAACGGAAAATCTCTAGGGAGTAATGCCTGGACTCTTTGAATGTGATATGGATATAACAAATTTTCGATAAGAATTTTCCAAACAAGTACCGTTGTTGTTGTTGCCGCGATTTTCATCGTGCTAGTTTCGGGGATCTCCTCGGGGTTTCATGTAAAATTCCTTCTTCAAGTTTCGGTGTTCTTACTGTTTCAGGGACTCCTTTAGCACTATGGTCTACTTTTAAATTTCCGGTTTCGTAAAGACGTCTATGAATCCCATAAAATGTTCTCGGATCAGGTAGTACGCGATTTAGATACCGCTCTTGGTATATCCTCCTGGCTTTGTATGCATTTCCGTCGGCAACCCCATAAGTAAAATGCATGTCAGCTAATTGACCGATTGTAAAATTTATCTTTTTTTAAATTTTACATCCTACTCTAATAATAATTTTTTAATAGTGAAAAATCAATGTCAACTTTTTTGCGAAAAGAAGCGTCAAAAATTATGACACCAGCCCACTAATTTTTATTTCATTTACCTTAAGGGGGCATTTAATGAGCTTATCGTTTTTTCTATTCGAATATTCAATATCATGGCTACGTGAACGTCATTTGTGAAAGTAGAAAATGTAAAATAAATGGAAATTTTAAAAATAATTTTAGTTTTTAAAAAAGGCAGTGGCGTACCATTTTTTTCTTCAAAAATGTTTAGTTCAAACCTCGTAGGGACGTCATTTGCAAAGATTTTAAAACATTTTTTACATCAAACAATGCTGCTTAATGATTAATAGGTGTGTACAAAATTTCATAAAAATATCTGGAGTGACAAGAAAATTACAATAAAAAAGTAAAATTTTTTTTTAAAACTGTAACACCCTGTAGCTCAAAAATTAAGAGGTTTAGGACATATGTTGATATTAAGTTTCCTTCTTAAAATGACCGAAGGATTCACACCCTTAAGTATCGGCATTCAATTAATTAACACCCTGTATGGTATATGACTACATATCTACTAGAAATATATTTATTTTGCTTTGAAATCAATCACGTTTTGACGGATACAGCATCTGTATGTTCACCGAAAAGTATTGACATCATACAAATGTATATTTCTTACAACTTCAGCATTTTCTTGAAAACGTTGAAGCTTTTGTTTCCTTAACACATTTTGTTTCTAGGCACGCACTACATATTTTTTCCTTTAGTATTATATACACTTTTAAGAACATTATATTTATCCTGTAACAACTTACGTGAGCAGGTTTTATATTCATCACTTCCGTCCTCGCAATCTTGAACACCGTTGCAAAATTTACTTATGCTAATGCACTGTCCCTCGTCGCACTGGAATTCGGATTTTTTGCAGGCTGGGTATACACTCCAGGACATAATTAGCACAGTGGCTAGGATGAGAAATAGCCTCTCATACCTGAAAAAAATAACACAGTAGGTAATTTGACTGAATTAGCCAACAGATACGACTGGTGGAGGCAGTGGAATATAAAACAAGTGACAGAAATGTCACCTGTATCACCTATTTTCTATACAAGTCGCGAAAAAATGGTGTTTTAGGAACGCAACATGAAGTTTGGCTTTTTTTATATTTTTAAGTATTAATAACATTGTGTGAAACTAACTACTCTGTGGACAAAAGCCCCAACCAGCGTTGAATTACACCCACAATATCTACCCATATCTTCCTTATTATTAGCTTTTGTAACATTTTTTACTGTATTAGAAAGGTGTTTTAAGCTAATATAAATCAAATCTCCTACAATTCCTGGTTGGGGCTTTTGTCCACAGACTAGTTAGTTTCACACAATATTATTAATACCTAAAAATATAAAAAAACTTTTGCATAAAGGGTATCTAAACATTATTCAAGTAGGTAATATCATATTTAATTCATTGACAGGCTGTCACTTTTGTCATTGTCGATATTTAACTTCAAATAATTTTAATTTTTATAATAATTTTTATAGTTAGATATTTAATTCAACTTAAAGGAGGCCACCTGAAGAAGCAATCCTAAAAATGCAAAAATAGGTCAGATCTCATCTATTGTGGTTGAATTATTGTCGTGTTCCAACTGCCAAAAGTGAAGTTAGATATTTATAGAGCGTTTTCATTAAAGCAAGGTTAGTAAATTTAGATTTTTAGATTTAGATTTCTTTAGATAATTATTGAATAGAGCTTTGTCTGTGGAATTGTTCATTAGCATACCTAGATGTTTGGTATCAGAGAACATACATATGACTTCATTGATAGGAATTGTAGGAGATTTGATTTATATTAGCTTAAAATACCTTTCTAATACAGTAAAAAATGAAGTTTGGCAATACGTTAAGTGCCTAAAACACCTATTTCGTAACATGTATCGAACGAGATTTTTCGTAAAATCGTCAAATAAATATTCAAACTAGTTTGGACATAATCTTCGATTGCATTTGCTAATATGATCGCTAGACTATTTAATTCACACAACCTTATAGTCTGTTTAGAAATGAAAGAGAGTAATAAAAGCTTATTATGTATGCAAATCGTAAATAAATGTAGTACTGGCGCTTATATTAAAAGTTTTTATTATGTATTATCGGTATAGATGAAGTGTACTTTTAAAAAAACTTTGTGTGATCGAACCGTACTAAATTGTAGCAGGTAGCTAAAATTTAATCCCCGACAATCAATCTTTGTCTATGCCGCTTCAATTTCTCGGTCAATTTCTCTTATAAGTAAACAATATAAAAACAGTATTTCAAAACTAGAGGCTACTTTAAGCATCATAACCGGGTTAAGAGGGTTTTTAGTAATTCAAATAAAATTATTCAATATTATTATCAAAATATTTATTTAAAATTAATGAATAGACCACACAAAAATAATTAATGAATATTCCACACAAAAATATATGTATTTTGAAAAATCAAATTATGGTGAGTAAATGTAGTGTTGTATAAATGTATGTTTAAGCATCATAACCGGGTTAAGAGGGTTTTTAGTAATTCAAATAAAATTATTCAATATTATTATCAAAATATTTATTTAAAATTAATGAATAGACCACACAAAAATAATTAAAGAATATTCCACACAAAAATATATGTATTTTGAAAAATCAAATTATGGTGAGTAAATGTAGTGTTGTATAAATGTACAATAAAGAAAATAAAAAAGTAGGTATATTAAAATTCATCCTCTGAATATTCTGATGAATTATCTTCGTCTCCTAGATTGATAACGATAGGTTCCACAGTAACGTCAATTAAATTATCGAGTTTCCACATTTTCTTTTCTTCTTTTTGTACATGATGTATACATCTTTACCAGTTATCTGCAGTTACTCGTTTCAAGGAATTTTTTTAAAAAATTTTCACGTCACTTAGTTTAAACGTCGTATTTCGCGCTACATCTCCTTTTACCTGCACCCAGACTAATTCGATTGGGTTAAGTTCACAGTGATAAGGTGGTAACCGTAGTACCGTTATTTGGCGATTTGTTGCCATTTCATCAATAACATATTTTTTCTGATCTTTATTAAGATTGACAAGTGTCAAAAGTTGCTTTTTCACCATATTTGTTTCAAAACAAATGTTTTTTCCGGATAACCATTGAATTATATCGGTTTTCCTCCAAGCAGTCGTAGGCGTCCGCTCGGTCTGCCGTGAATGGTAACTGGCATTATCCATGACAGTTACAGGCCCCGGAGGAATAAGATCGAACATCTGTGTAAGATACTCTTCGAAAACATCTGCGTTCATGTGGTGATAGTCACCTGTATTTTTAGATTCAAATAAAAGTAAACCGCCATCTACAAAGCCACTGGCACTACCTATATAACTCACTATTAATCTTCGCCCTTTACCTGAAGGTGCCTTGAACCCTGTTGAAAGTCCATCCAAAAATGCTTGTCGAAAACTTTTTACATTTTTATCTTGCCATACTTTTGTTACCCCCCTGTATATCCCTCGGTGACCCAAGTTTCGTCTAGACAATAAATATTTCTCCCTTCGTAACGGAATTATTTTCTAATTGATGTTAAGTAGGATCTTCGCCATCAAATAATTTCATCTTTATCGATAAGAACTGACTTCCTGTTCTGCTTTTCCCAGCAAAAATTCAACTCTCGTAAGACGACCCATAATTTGCTTCTACTGATTTTTGGCAAATCGTTGTCCTCTGAAAGTTCACAAATTTTATTTAGCGTTGGTATTTCTTTTTTAAAATAAAAGAAGTGTACTTCTCTGCGAATGACATTTTTGAAGAAATCATCTATAACTACTTTTGACCTCCCTGTAGATGATTTTGGGGGATTTACAGTATCTTGTTCATTTTTTGTTTCCTTTAAAAGTCTGTAGATAGTCGATTTTCCAATTCCTGTTATTTTGGAACACTTTTCCACGATGTCGTCAACACTGTTGGTAGGATTTTGGTGTTTCAATGCATTAAATATATTTAATATAATAATCTTCTCATTCTGAGACAGCGCACGCATTTAGCAGATACGTAATCTGATAAGCTCGACATTTTACCCAAACAATATTATATCCACTGGCACAGTAGTCCCTAAACACAAGTCGAATTTTACTCTACTACACTAGCACGTCTTCGTATATTCAGCTCTAAGACTGGGTTGATCTGTCACAATACACTGGCTCCTGCCCTTTGATGTATTCAGTAAAATATACTAATGTACACCCATTACCTGTTCATAGCAACAACCTTATAAATTGTTGCTATGAAGCAGTTGCTATGAAGCAGTTGCTATGGTACGATGTTTATTAACTATGCAAACATTTTTAAAATTTCTGCAATCTGTGAACGTCTGTGATCATTAAACCCCAATAATTAAACTTAGTATTAATTCTTCATAAAACTTCAGTATGTGTGACGCAGATTCTAGTGGTACTGAAAATTCTGAAATACAAAAAGAGGCGAAAGCTGCCTTATCTACATTGAGTCCTCATAAATCGTTGAAATTGTACCAAAAGACTTACTCAATATTTGATATTTGGTGTACCGAAAAAAAGGTATGTAATATTTCGGAGAAAGTTATTCTAGCGTACTTGTCCCAGTTATCTTTAAAATGTGCATCCTCTACATTATGAAGTAATTAATTATTCCCTACTGCAAACTACAATTTATTTGAATAAAAATATGGATATTAGTAAATATATCGATGCTATTGCTTTTCTCAAAAGGAAATCAAGTGGGTATAGACCCAGAAAATCCAGAATATTTTTCAATGAAGAGGTTGAATGGTTTATTAAAGAGGCAGATGATGAAAAGTACTTATTCCAAAAAGTTATATATTTGAGGCCTGTAGGAGAGAAGAATGAACTTATTTACGTACAGAGAACATTAAAGATGCTGAGTCGTTCATTAAAGTGACTATTCCCAATGCCAAAACTAATGTTCCTATATTTACAATACCAGAGGCAGATATAGGAGTCAATTTTTTTTTTAATTTTTCGCAAATCTGCAAGTCTTTTCCATCCACCATTGATCACAACCGATGTTTTATCACGTACAAGAATTTAAAATGTACTACACAAGCAGTGGGTATAAAGTCACATAGGTTCAATTCCTAAAAAGATTAACGGATTTATTAGATCACCCAATTTTACTGAGTGTAATGGGCACTGCTTTAGATGATGTTCTGCAACCTTCCTTGTAGATGCAGGAGCCAACATATCGATGCTCAAGAGATACGGAGGTTGGCATTCGACTTATGTGGCAGAGGAGTGCACAGAAAATTCCATACAAAATAAGCAAACGATAGCAAGGAAATTTCCCGGGGAGAAAGGAAATACCAATTTCATTCTAAAAACTCAGTGGATCAGCAGCACCGGGATGCAGGTGTTATCTTTCAATACTGAAGTTATACGAAGTGAAGAAAAAATATATGTCCATCTAATGTCCAATTATCCCATTTGAAAGATTGTGTTATTAATATTTATAATAAATAAATAATTTAAAATTCATTTATTTTATTTTACTTTCGCACACATGTACGTAAACAAGATTGTTTTGAACACATGTATCTAAAAGACTGGTCATTTCGATACTGAAATGACAATCGATGTCATGTCAATGTCATTATTACGTAATGATTTTATTTATAAAAATATTTAGTCGTGTGTGTATATCGTGTGAACAAATGGTTAGTTTTGTTTTAATGTGCCTCAAGGCAGAACTATAAACAGAAATCCAGTGTAAATTTTTACAATGAATTTAAAAAATTATAATATTTATATTAATAAATAATATTTAAAATTTTTCTATTATCCATGTCCCAAATAATATATTCAGTTAGATTTACAAAAAACATGCGTTAAGAAAGTCCGGTAACAATTGCTACTCTCACATTAAGGATATACTAATATGACTGTTAAAAAAGAATTTGCTGTTTTGTAATACAGGATGTTTCTCAAGTAGAGGTCAAAAATCCAAGGGCGTGTTCTGTGGCTAAAATAAATAAATTAAAAAATATCAGTTTTTAATTTCTAAACTGTTTAGAGTTTAACCAAATTCGGTGTGGGTATCATCGACCATTATTTGCCAAAAAAATATATATATGAGCCAGTATAATATTACAAATAAAATAGGATATCATATGTATTATCTTCGCTTTTTGTTTCTTTACACTTTTTTGTATTCCAAACCGATTAACAACAAAATTGATTTATTTGATCACATAAATTTTTACGCAGTAACTTAAATACACCTTAGGGAAGCCATGCAAAACAATAATAATATGAAATCGCCATCTTATTGAACATTATATATTGTCAAATTAAGCCTATTTTTTTTAAGTTTTAATAATGGCTTATGCATATTCAAATGCTGAAAAGACCAATATGGTTTACATTTATGGTCTTGCAGATGGAAATGGTACTAAGGCTAGGCGAATTTATATAGAAAGATTGGAATCATCCAACTCCAAATCCAAAAATGTTCAGAAATGTTTTTCAGCGTCTTTTGGAGTCAGGCTCATTTCAGAAAGGTCCAATTCTGGAAGACCTTTAAGTGATAGAACGCCTGAGTTGGAACATGAAATTGAAGAAGACCCAAATACTGGTACTAGGAAGATCGCTGCAAATCCTAATGTGAACCTTAAATTAGTTTGCTTTGTTCTAAAGCATCAACAGTTATACCCGTATCACATACAAAGGGTTCAAGCTTTACTGCCGCAAGACTATCCTGCTGTCAAATCAAAGTTCCTTCTCCTTCCGTTTCTAGAAAAACATTTTTAATTTTTTTCCAATTTGTAAAGAGCACTATTGTCGTTGAATTTTCGAGTTCCCACTACCAAAAGTGAAGTTAGATATATATAGAGTGTTTTCATTAAAGCAGGTTAGTAAATTTAGATAGATTAATTTCTTTAGATAATTATTGAATAGAGTTTTGTCCGTGGATTTGTTCATTAGCATACCTAGATGTTTGATATCAGAGAACATACATATGACTTCATTGATAGGAAATGTAGGAGATTTGATTATATTAGCTTAAAATACTTTCCTAATACAGGAAAAAATTGTAAAGATCACATTGAAGAGATGATGGATTTTCAGAAAGTTTCATATTTAACTCATATAAAATACATTAACACAATTGCAGAAGAATTATAAACCAGATTTAACGACTTTTACTCAAAAATGGAATGTTTTATCAATATGAACGAAGTGTACTAAGCCAAAAAAGTAAAAGCGCAAAGAAGTTTTGGTAAATTCCATCCCTCTGCCCACATTTATAACTGAGCAACGCAACTGTTAAATGGAAGACGTCATCATCAGAGTGACCCCTGTAACGAACTTTTTTTATAAAGAGTACGTTATGTTACATATTACTATTTTATTTTTTCCTGTAAGAAAACATTCATTAAAAATTTTACGTTTTTTTTATCGTATGCGTTGTTAACTGCATGTTAGGTCATAACATATACTCGTATGCCACTATCTACTTTGCGTTTGTAAATTACAGATCCTAACCAAACGAAAACTATTCTTGTAAGAACTGTTACTGTACGTTTTATCAAAATATACTCAAAGCACCAAAGTCGTAGTAAAATGCATACTGCATATGCAGGGAATTCATGTCTTTAAAATTTATCGCTGTAGTTCCGGAACTCAACCGTGGTCCCAAAGCGTGACCAGACCAGAAGTCACGTGCCACTCAATAAATGCGGCGACCTCCCGAGTGACGTATTAAAATAATAGCACTTAAAACCAGGTTCTAAACTTGTCCTTTTCGTCTGTTTCTCAGCAATAAATTTAGGTATACACAGCATCACAGACTAATGCAAAGGTGCAAAAAATAAAAGAGTGCTTAGAAATAGCCTTTATATCTGAGTTAGCAATAATGTTATAAATTACAAACATTTACTACCGCGTGTTAGTATCTATCAATGTCTGTTCTTTTGTTTGTTATTATCAAAATAATATTTAGAGTGCTTTTTTCTTGATTGTGTAATTTCAGTTCATCAGACGTCACATTTAGATTAGAATGTAGATTATAATAATATCTCTACCCCTCATTCTAATCACAGGGATTAGCCCAGAAGTCGGAGACTTGTGCGGGAGAGGGGGCGGCATATTATTATTAAGCAGGCCGCATTTGCGCCCAGGACCGACTTACGTTGGTAGGCCCTAACCACTATTCAGTGCAGGAATGAGGGAAACCTGGAAAACCTCATTAATTAGGGGGGTAGTCAAATATCAACCGGTATCAATCTCTCACATTGACCCAAGCTAACATTATTTCACCCTACCATACCCGCAGAGAGGGTGCCAATCCTCTCCACGAATATAGCTTATATACGGTCTACCGGCAGCTGGGCGCGAACCAACTCCGATCTAGTCACCTCGATTCAAGTACTGACGCCTTGAACCGCGCGACCACTGACCGATCTAGATTAGTTTGATTAATATTGTTATTTTGGCCAATGATGGTTGCAGACAAGAAGATATTGTGTAGCCATCAATGGATTGTTTTTCATATTTGTCGTATAGTAAAGTAATACAATGACGTCAAAGGACGATCAGGACAAAGAAGTCAGACGAAGATGTATCTCTAAATGAGAGGAGGTCATATAGAGAATAGATTGTCATATATATGTAGTATGAGGACGTTTGCCACATTTCTTAAGTTTAAACATTAGCTTTAGTGGTGGATCCATTTTACCATTAAGTAGCTAGTAAGGATGCAGAGTTTATGATACAACTCCTATAGAACATGTCTAATACATCCTAGTGACATATACGAACTCTATATTCAGTTTCAAAAATAAATCGATATCTATTTTTATTAGACATATACAACTTTTATATTCTGACGATGCATTATTATCATAAAGTTTATTGGGAAAGAAAAATATGTTTTTTATTATTATGCGACTCTTCTGGTTTGAAGCTTACCTCAACTATCGTGATATTATTTATAACTAAGATATTTTTTGCAGTAGCTATACCGTTCCCCTTGAAATGACATAATCAATCTGTAACATTTAAATTCCGAGAAATTCCGACAAACTTCCCATGGCAAAAACAATATTTCACTTTTAATAAGTATAATTCCAACTTCGCCAGATGTGTCGTTAGATTAACTGCTTCCAATTTATTTGATAAATATCACATACATTCACGTAACGGAACTAATTTTGACGAATCAATAATACTGCCGCTTATTCCGTTTCGGTATTCCTATTTCTTTGTTGGAAGCCATTAAGGTGTCAAACTAAACACTTGTAGTATAATTAATATAATTCCGTTTTACCAGCCTTTCCTGGCAGAGAATTTCGAAACGGAAACAATTAATACTGAAGTGTAATGAGATTTATTCATTGTTAATGTAAAAGGCATGATACTTTTCCTATAAAACAGTGTATCCGAATACGACATGAGAATTGTTCTATCGTATTAGTTTTTCGAGATATTATAACTTAAAAATGCAAAAATATGTTTTCGCTAGTGTTAGCAATCTTGTCTTAATTTTCTTGGTATCGCCAAATTGTTGAGACATCTATGGGTGCAATGGAAAATTACTAGTTTAGGTTGGCAACTCAAAGTAGTCGCTTTATGTTTTTGTTCTTATGTTAGCGTTTCGAGAGGTTGGCAAGCCTTCTTTTCGTTTAAATAAAATAAAAGTCACGGTTGCTGTTTTCTTTGTAATATCTGTTCAAGTTATACAAATAAAAGTATATAATAGTTCTGGAAATTCAATAATCCCATTAAGAAACAAGACAAGGGAAGACCAAGATTTAGCTATGGCAAAAAAGAAATATTACATTTCTATTGTAGGTATATATAAGTCAGACAAGCCATGCGAATCACATAAAGTATGTTCTCTTCGAACATCATATACTATTTTTTCTTCAAACGTTATAAATTCTAGGTAAAACGATTAAAATAACTAAGAAAAAAACGGACTTTAAATGAAGATTGTAAGATTAAATCTTTAACTTATTTCACTATATTATACCTCTATTTATCGTTATCACAGATACGTCCTTGCATCTATCAAAACAAACATTTAAAATTTGGCATCACGTCGGTTGACAGTGAAGGCTGAAAATGAATGCAGAAAAAGCTGATGAACCTCCCGAGGTGGAAGAGGTGGCTAGAATGGCTGTAGAAAATTAAATTACCGACGACATCTGGTACAGTATATGAAGCTGCCTTTGTCAAGTTCGAGAAAAGGTGTATTGACAAAAATTTTACGCAATACGTTTTATTGGCATACTTTTCAAAAATGGCACAAAAACTGAAGAGTTCCAGTTTGTGGGCTCATTATTCAAAGGTAAAGTCTGTGTTAAGTTTGAAACATAATGTGAATATCGAAAAATACAACAATTTTCGTGCATTTTTGAATAAAAACAAGAAGGTTATAAACCCAAGAAATCGAGAGTTTTGTTAAGGGAACAGTTTCATATATTTTTGTCTGATGCTCCAGATGAAAAGTATTTGGCGATAAAAGTAATAAAATTACATTTTCTTTGTTTCATATTGTGCTAAGCAACTCTTATTTTTTCAGGTAATTTTGATATTTTATATATCTGAGGCATGTCGTTGCGACGAACTAGTGAAGATGACAATTAATGATATTGAAGACATTGGCTAACTAAATTCGTAACACCAAAGAATATATCTGCAACCATTTTGAGGGATAAATATTTAAGTAGATATAGAAAATACGTTAATTTGCGTCCTCTCTATTGTAAGGAATAACTTTTTTTTTAATATCAAAATAGGAAATGTTATAAAGATGTTATGGGTACCCATCAAATTGGAAGTGTAACAAAGGATATGGTATTGTGTTCGAAGCTTCCAAATTGGAAAAAGTATAAAAGGCATTGTCTTAGAAGAACTTCCGCAATAGTGCTTGCTGATATCGGAGGGATATTACTACGCTAAAAAGGCGTGGGGGTTGGATATCAGATGCGGTTGCTGATGGATATATAGAACATTCTGTAGAATGTAAGACCAAAATTGCTAACAGAATTCTTCAACCTAACTCTGCGGAGAATGTCGAACAATTTTCATTTAACGGGCTCACTATAAGCAAAGGATCTAGAAAACAGTTGATCCTAGAATTCATAGTACTATAATGTGTTTATGCGCTTAGGAGTGTAAGTATATAGTTATACTCCTATCCATATAAGTTGTCACTTAGGTATATAGGTAACGCATATGAAAGTACTACTTTTCCTCTCCAAAATGCATTTTAAACTGATATCAGATATTTTATGTTGTTACATCTATAAGACCATATGCCGTTAACGTATCTTAATTTTGGCTTAAGTGCTGCTGATTTTGTAGTTTGTAGACACATTTTTATCAGATCTATTAAATTTTCTTCCGTTTGTGCTATAATGTTCTTCCAAAGATTTGTTAACTGACATTTTTGTTAATAATGAATCTCTGGAATTTCATTTTGAGCTAGCTAGATTTCTGTCTTCTTATTAATCAAAGTTTTTGATATTGTAGGCTTTAGTTTTGGGTGTTCAATGAGGCTGCTGCTGTAATTATTTACAGCGTATGTTGTATTATTCCGTAGGCTTTGCTGAAGATGGTAACAATTTATTTGCAATTGAAATTTTATTTTGTATATAATATTCTATATATGTCTCCTCTACCGTACTATAACGCTCCCCCATGTCGTTTACTGGTGGGAATATCGGCCTTGCGTAGGCTAACATAGTGGCGGAAGAATGACTAAAACAGTGTCCTGTAAAAGTTTCCGAACGAGGCAAATTGAGATAAGCTACTAATGCTTTTGGTACATTCCTTATTTTTGACGCCAACCACATGGTTAACACATTTTTCCCTGACATACTTCACAAACAATTTTCTACTTATACTAACTGCCAACATCAAACTATGCACTGAAATACCATACCAGCATGCACAACAAATATAAATATCAACCATATGACTTATTCTCCAGTTTTAGAATTCTGTCCTAAAAAAGAGAAAACGTGTACGTGAAAATGAACCCCTATAATTATCGTTTATCCGTTGATGACTGTCAGTTCATTTAAATTATGTATTAGCTCTCTTTTGATGTGTTTTGTGATTAGAAGTGAAAAATGTACGGAAAAATAAAGTACTCAACAAAAAATGTCCCTTTGAAGTAAATTCCCTTTGATAATAAACACGACGGAGCTAGCAGCAACATTTATACATCTCGTTGTTTTATTATATAATATTTATAGGCACTGATTTTTCGTGGTAATGCAAAATATATATGTCATTAAAACTTCATTTCATAATTATTACATCTGTGTGTTCACAAAATAAAGAGTATATTTAAAGTAAAGTAAAAGTAAGCACTAACAGGTTTATATTTATATAATTTGTTTAAATAAAAAGTAGTTACCTACTTTTGTTTTGGATAACTTAGTTCCGATATTCAATAAATTTCTAATTTTCACTTGCTTAACAAGTTTGCAATATTCACTAAAAGAACAAATTACTATTCAAGCCAGAGAATAGATAATATATCGAAGTTTATATTATATAGAATATGATATACATCAATGAAAGAGTTGATAGTTTGACACATGCACACTTACAAATAAGTGCTATTACAAGCATCGCTTTGTTGACCACAGTTTTTTGCATTTTTCATGATAAATCATGCATAGGAGCACCTTTTTTGTGTACAATGAGGTTACACATAATAGCACATGACTTAAAAGGGGAAAAATCTAACTTAAAAAAGTTACAGAATGAAATGTCAGTGGAAATAATAGCAACTAGCGCCCTTTACTTTATACAACAAAACACCAGCCAGTGTTCAACATCACCAAAAATGTACCTGTATCAAATTTTGATGAACATTCTCCAAAATTTGATTCTCTAAATGTCAAGCAAACCTCACTTATTTTTAATGTATTATCAGTTCTAGCAATATTATCATGTTTTTTTTAAACACCGTGTATATGAAACAAATGTTTCTGTTTTTCTTTTCATGTATTTTTAAATAATTGTTGCTATGATTGTTACCTTTTGGGCAGTATAGGCATTGTGCCTCTGTCCTTCTAATTAAATTAATAATAATAATAATATATTTACCATATATTATGATGATCTATAACCTTATTCAAAAAATAACACACATACATCTGCCTAAGGAAAAATCAGTCACACCCAAACAACTGTCGTTTTCAAATGGAATTGTAGTTATTAATTTGATTGAAATGGTTTATTTGTACTTTAAATTGCATATTAAGAACATGTTAAGTGTAATATTTTAAAAAGTAAGCATCTTTTTCAAACTTCTTCAAATCCTGTTTTATAATAAATCAACTTGAACAGCTCTGAGTTGCTTCACAAAAAATATTGCCTCTTATTCAGTTTTACTTGAAACCAACGATATAAAAAATGTCGTGAGCTTGATAAATGTTGGGCATATATTGTTCTAAAGACCGTAAAACGCATCCACACATCATCGCAGATCATAAAAGAAATAAAATATGTAATAAAAAATATGTCAGGGCATTTTCTGAAACACTAAGGAAATTATTTATGGGCCATTTGTACCAACAGGATATAAGAATGTGGACTATAAAAACTTCTGACTCGGTACTTTCAATGAATAACATTTTAACTGTAGGTGTAGTTCGTCATATAGATGAGTCCAGTGAAAGTGATTTTTAAAAATTTCAAATATTTACGGAGATATTAGTTTTTTTTAAGATACCCACATTTTGAGAACTGTTGACTAGATAGATCACTGACGCAACCTAATGAAATAAACTATATGATTTACTAAAGTCGAGGTTGCCATATCATTTGTGAGATAAATAATTTTTTAACGTCAAAATTCAATTGTTGCCATCATTTCTAATTTAAAAACACTTGTTTTTAGCAATAAGTGAAGTAAAATTATCATAAACGATTAAAATATGAATTTTCTCAAGATAGATACTATCAATTAAAGTGTTTAGGAAATTACTTTGCTCAATGATTCCAAAAAATATCCATAAACGTGCATAAGCGCTCAGCTACTTACTGCAGCATAACAGTTATCTATATTTCACAAGTTAATACCATTGTACATTGTTAGAAAGAAAGAAAGAAATTAAATTATTTTATGAAGATAACAAAAAACTATGATTTTCACTCAACAACACAGTTAATTTTCACCACATAAGCTCAAACAACATGTCAGTACTAACCATTTCGTACTTCGTAGTTTCGTAGTGGGTCAAAGAGATTTTAAAACACAAAACATGAAATAACAAAATAACTAGCTTCATGTATGCGTTCAATTTCAAGAGAAGGCAAAGTAAAATATTTAAAAGCAGAGCTAATCATGCAAAAAAGAAACTGGTGTCGTAGGCACAGATAACAGGTAGGTGTCACGAGCAGTAGGCGAATTGTCTCGCATAAGACTAGGATCCATTGAGGTTATGTTGTATACCGGTGCACTAGTATGGTTCAGAGTAAAGGAATAAGCTGTAGCAAAAGCACATATTATGTAATATTTGTGGAAAGGGATTTGATAATTTCAATACACGTAAATTGAGAATTAATATGAGACTTTTGCATCTTCTAAAACCAAACTAAGCTAGTGATTTCTTTAAATAATTCACTGCTTGCATCTGTTTTAAGACTTGTGGCACTAGCGTATAAAACGTATTTAAATCGTCTTATTATTTTTATGGGCAGTGTTTTTCTCTTAAGTGTCTTGTGTATTTAATTAATTTTTTTCATAAAATATAGTATGATTAAATAAAATATGGCGCCTTATTCAAACAGTGAAAACGTTGAGATGCTAAAATCATATTTGTTAAGTAGTGATAATCAGTGATAGTGATAACGATAAAGTATTGTGATAAATCAGTTGGAATGTAGTAAAAATGCATAATAACCAAATTCTAGGTTGAATTTGGTCTATATTTTCAATTTATTGATGATATATAAGAATGGCAAAGGAGAGGAGATGACAGTTAATATTTTTATAAATTAACATATTTCAATTATTTTTTGACATGTCTAAAAATTCTAGTTAACATTGTTGAAGCTTATTCGAAGACATTAGTGTAACAACTGGCAACGCTTTGGAATTCTCGTTCACAATGACTCTTAAAAATATTAGTTCGGAGTCGAGAAGCGGTCCTCAACAAGTTTTCGATTGAAAAATTTATTTAAAATTTGACTTTTTATTCCTAACTTTTTTTGTAAAAAATCTATTAATTGTGTGTTCTACACAGTGAATTGTACTGCTGGTTAAAATATTTGTACTTATTTAAGGTTCACGCTGTATATACATTATGTGTCTGTTTCTTCAAATACAATGATGTACGGGGTGATTCTTTTATCATGGGATTGATGTTTGAAATTGCGATGGATATGAAAGTTATAATTAAGCGACGCTTCAAAAATTTTTTTGTCAAAAGTATTTAATTTTTATTTCAGAAATTGGAAGATCTATTGAATAGAAACACTTTTTCCAAATACCATTTCTTTTCATTTAAACCATTCAAAAATTACAGACCAGTTTTTATGTGTTAAATTGGTCGATTGCCATGCAAAGAATGCATGGTTTTAGATGAAAAAAATGGTATTTGGAAAAAGTGTTTCTATTCAATAGATCTTCCAATTTCTGAAATAAAAATGGTATGCTTCTGACCAAAAAATTTTTGAAGCGTCGCGACGCCCAGCGTCGCTTAATTATAACTTTCATATCCATCACAATTTCAAGCATCAATCAGCCCAAATAAAATACTTTTTACAGGACTCAATTTGCTGCAGCCGTTTACGAGACAAACTCATTTCCCATGATAAAAGAATCACCCTGTACATAATGCACTATAGGTGTCACTTGTCATTAATGCCACCAAATTTAAATTCTTCAGTGTAACAGTATCCCAAATGGACTGACAAAACAAAAATTCTTCGGTGTTAGCAATTGAACCCGAACCTCATGTGTGACAGTCAAATATTCTATCCACTATATAGTCATGGCAGTATTAACATGTTTCCGAATGATGGTAGAGGTTGGCTGATGAGTTTTATTTGTTTTTTTTTTTAATTTACTTAGTGAACGGCGAATGAATGAGTGTGAGGTGTTTTGAGAGTTTTGAATTGTATGTTACGTGTCATATTCTGAATGTCAAAATATTGAACAATATTTTCAGTAAAATTTTTTCTAATTTACTGTTAATAATTGTGGAAAAAGTAACCTTCACTTCATGTTACACAAAAAATGTGCGTGCTACAAAATTATTAATAATGCACCGCTTTCTAAGAAAATGACAGATAACTGTACGGCAAAATAAACCTAGCAATCTGTGTATCTGAATGGTACTTATTTATCAGGTGCGTATATGTCAAACTCCGAACTCTTCTATTGATGTGTATACCAGTATTGTGGTAACAAGAAATAAATTCATGAGCTAATTAATCTAAATGAAGTATTAGATAAAAACACTTTGATAAATATACAGGGTTATTCAGAATTTATCTCGATATCGTTTTTTTTTTTTGTAAAATTCTTATAGTTTCCGAGTAAAACATTATTGTTGTGGTATTACAACCTTTACATCGCAGATAAGGGTGACTCGTTTTCCTTGTTACTATATTTTTTTTGCTCCTAGGATTGTTTGGCCAATATTGTATAAACAGATATTATATGGGCACCAGACGATTTGTTTAAATCGACAAAAACAAAAATAAAATAAAAAAGATAGTGTCCTAAGACAAAGTAATCATCCTGTATAGCTTAACACGCTTGGACATTGTAGTTGTAGTAATAGTGTTACGAAATATTGCTGAATAATTAAAACAGCAACCTCGCTAACTTTTGGGTAACATAAAATAGAAGAAATTATATACTCTTTAAATACACCACAATAGTGAAGGCAATAATTGACACTTATGCACAAAATAAAAGAACCTCACTGTTTAAATTACTTAAATCTATTTAATTATAATTAAATTATGTATAGGCGAACAGTAAACGACAAATAAATAAATGACAAACAATAATAATAATGTAGCACCTCCTTAATAAACAAATATAGTTTTGGTAAGTATAAATCGAAAAATATGATTAGTTTAATTAAGGATTCCTGTATATAGAGAGTTTTCTCCTTTTTCTTAAGTTTAATACAAACATTATTTTAGTTAGGTAACTTAATAAAAAATGTTTTCCGGAAGGTTATTCTCAAAATTAATAAATGCCTCTAGTAGTAACCATATAAACAATAATAATACAAATACACATGTATATAATAATCATTAATTTCAGAAAAATACTTTTATTAAATTCTAATTTCCACGCGTTCTGAGGATCCAGGAGGCGTATATATGACGTAAGTACTTACAGATATGACTGCAGTTTTATTTAATAATATTTTCTTTCAGCAACCATCTGAAGCCACACAATGTTACATTCTAGGTGGATTGTTACGAACTACGACAGTTTTCCCATCCGAAAATCAGACATGGATATTCAGAAATCTTCCCACAGAAATAACGGGGCAGCAGCAATAGCAGTAATTAGAGGTAAATCTTGAAATGCCTTTGTGAAAATGATTGACTTTATTAACTATTACGTTAACATGAAAAGCCTAAAAATATTTTAAATCAGAAAACGCGAAAATCTTACATTTATATGGCTGTATAAAGAAAATATATTTAAACAATTACCTTAGTTGTTTTTGTTAAGGCCACAAACATTTCTTCATTTTCTTTAGCAACAAATTACTTAGATATTAACGCTAATGTTTGTTATTTCTAGCCTCGCTACGTTCTTCCTTTCTGTATTTTATCTCTTTTTTGTTCTCGCAAAAAGAATACGTATACCACCACAGATAAATATTTATCTGTGATATCACTCGGTACCAGATATCATGTTAATACAATAAATTGTTCTGACTGTCAACCCACATTACTTCTGCGGTGCTATTTGAAAAATCTAACAGAGACACATTCATATAGACACTCACTAGGCGAAACAATTTATGATACCGGGAAAACTAAAAGATAAACGTTACAGTGTATAGTAGTAACTCGGAGTTGATGGATATCGTTTTAATTTATTACGCTGTGAATATGCTTCAGCAGAACGATTTCCCGATAAACATATGCCAAATGCCACTACTTTTACCGCGGTGTGCAATGAGTGCAAACGTAGTGCAACGCGAGGGAAATTTGAAACCGAATCGTGGAAGAGATGGAGGTCCAGGGCTTTGCAGCTACGGCCTATTGCAGTAGTGCGACATATCAGACACGAGTGTAATGAACCTATTTTATTTTTCTCACACTGTACTTTAATTCTTTGGCGCATGCGGTACTTCAAATTGTCTAGCGCACCGGCGATTTTTGCACACGACACTACCCATCGTTCTGTATAAAAGCCGGCGAAATCGCCTTCACTGGCAGCTCAGAATGTGCTCTGTGACTGGCAGTGCTTAGCAGGCTCTCTCCGCGGCACTCAACCTTCCTCCGGCAGTGCTTAGCAGGCTCTCTCCGCGTCACTCAACCTTCCTCTACCCCAGGGTGTTTAGCAGGTAACTTCTGCGGCACTCTACCTTCTTCTGAGTGTCCTGAGAGTTTAGCAGGTAATTTCCGCGGCGCTCGAGGTCTTGCCCGTATTCCGTCGACTCCGAGCGTTTAGCAGGTAATCTCCGCGGCGCTCGAGGTCTGCCCGTATTCCGTCGACACCGAGTACTTAGCAGGTGTTACTCCGCGGTACTCGACGTCGTCCCCGTGGTCTCCTACACTGAGTGTTTAGCAGGCTCTTTCCGCGACACTCAGCGTCTGCACCGTATATTCCTTACCGCCCTATTTGTTATTTTGTAATTTTGTATTATTATTTCAAGATTTATTTTATTTATATTGAGGAATTATTATTAGTATTATTTGTTTACAGGGTGACATTTTATTTTATAAAATAAATATTTTATATTGGATACCGGCTCCTTTAATATTCCAGAACCTTGGACATAACTTCTCCACTGAATGAACCCGGACTGATTAAAGTGGCTGTACTAGTTCGGCATCTGCGACCGAACACTGAAAGTACGTCACACGAGATCAATTATATCCGTACCATGTACAGCATGTCCAAGCAGTAACATCAAGGGATTGGACGAGGAGGACCGGTACCGTGGCCGCCACGAACTCCTGACATTAAATCATCTGAACTTCTTTTTATGGGGATATTTAAAAAATGTAGTGTATCGCACCGAAGTGGATACATATTGTTGATGCTTTACGGAAACGTATCATAGTACAAAACGGACAAGAAGCAGAAACAATTATGTCAATTTGTAGAAACTGGGTAAGACGAGCCCAAATTGTTATTGTAACATCAAGTATGTCAAACTATTTTAGTAATTAAAACCACAAATTAAATTTATTAGTAATTAATAACAATAGCGGCAAAAGCAGTTAAATTTGCTGTATAAAATCGGCGTTATAAAATGTTATTTATTTCTTTCCTTGAGTATTTCTCTCCATTCTTTGTTCGGTCGCAGATTGCCGCCTTATCAGGTTTTACAGTGGACCAGTTTCCAGTGCCGTTCAGAAGTGTATTTTTAAATCATTTTCGTACTCCTCTTCATGATTTTTTCTTTACAAAATTGTATTTGTAAAAGGCCCCTGTACACTCAGATTTTTTTAGATAAGTTCTGAATCACCCTGTATATTATGGGGTAAACTGCAGATGAGTCTTTATTATTAACTACCAAAGATACCTTTGATCTAAACATACAGTCCAATACACCTTAGAGGATTCATTAATCTACCAGCTGCCTGTAATTCAACTGTAAAATATCTAGCAAAGCTATTCCTAGGTTTTTCATTACCTTTATGTAAAGTTCGATTAACTTTAGTAATTTTCATCAAAGAGAAAGTTATCTTCCTTGGAAATGTTAACTTTAAAGTTTTGTAAAAGGATACTGATCAGACAAGTTTTATATATATACAGGATGTTACAAATTAATAGCTCATCCGATTAAATAGATATTAGAATGTATATTACTTTGGGTTTCCAATAATTTGAAATTAAATCAATTGAATTAATTAACCTAAGAACAAACTCTAGATGGAATAAAACAATAGGTCAATAGGTCTCATCTATTGTTGTTGAATTTTCGAGTTCGCACAGTTTCAAAAGTGAACTTAGATATTTATAGAATGTGTTCATTATACCAGGTTAGTAAATTTAGCTAGATTATTTTTTTTAGATAATTATTGAATAGAGCTTTCGATCGTCAGTATTTCCAACTTTCAATCTGTACAACTCATCCGCACGCTTTACATTACAAATTTAGTTTAGATTCAAACTCCGAACTGATCACAAATATTCGAGGCATATTGGTCTTTATTTTAGTTACATGAACAACCCAAATTGTTTCTTACTATTAAATTAAAAAGTTCTTCATTGCGTAAAGCCCCAGCAATACCAAACACGGCATACGTCTAAAATAATTATTACATTTATATCAAATTATTTTTGAAAAGTTAGCTTAAATTATCTTCATCATCAGGTAGATTTCATCCGCTACATTTAGTGAAAATTTGAGTATTTTCTTCTTGTGAAAGAGTTTTAGGCTCCTTTGGTATATGATTTCTTTCTTTTCCTTTTAAAATAGTCGTTAAGTTTTTTTATATTTACTAATGTTAACATCATTTTTTGTTGAAAGTGTTGCTTTCACCATGGAATAGTACAACCACATTGAAGAAGGAGAATCTTTTTTCGATAACTTGGAAAAATATGTTAGCAAACATTTTTATTCCGTGTTTCTTGTACCATTCCATGAATATGTCTTACTGGCGATTGTATTCTTCGACTGATTTTTGTGGTATAACTTTGAAACACGTTTCTAACGACTTTTCCTTAACTTCAGGCGGTGTCTTCTTCCATCATTTTCTATAAATAATTTGCGACAAAACTTTTACTGTTGGGGCTGTGACAACGACAAATGATTTCTGTTTAATGTCATACAGTAATGGCTATGTTGATATATATATATATATATATATATATATATATATATATATATATATATAAAGTGTTTGTTTACTTCCATTACTTCATAGCTTGTGAATTAATCTTTTTCGGTCGACGATAATTGTTATTAATTATATAAGGGAATTAAGTAGCCTTAAGGCTGGTTAATTTCCCGAATGTAATCCAACGTTTTATCCACGACCACGGCTAAAATCGGTCAGTTGAAAGAGTAAAAACCATGTGAGAGCAGGTGAAAAATTATGGTTTTAAAAACGTCATATTTGACTAATTAATTTAAATAAAGAATATTGATTATCAGGGCAATACTAGAAAGTCTTGAAATCATTTCAATGCCATGCGTTTATTTATTTGTCAATAAGAGAGAAAAAAATTGTAGAATCGACACAAAAAATGAGTGAGAATGTAGAGAACTTCCTCTTCCGGCTGAAAACCAGCAAGAAGCCCAAGAAGCATCTGTTAAAAGCGAAAAGCAAAAGTGTGTAGGAGAAGGAATTGGTGGAATTTGATATTTGGCGAAAAAAGGGGTATAGGAGAAGGAGCGATTACAGAAGAGGTACTACTATCTTACTTTTTCAATGTGGATAAACGGTTTAATAATAATAATAATAATAATAATAATAATAATAATAATAATAATAATAATAATAGCTTTATTGCTCAACAGATACCCATTTACAGAGCAATGACACTAAATTTCTTAAATACATAATAACAGTAGTGTATATTGTAACAGAAAATATGAGTAGCCAGTTACAGTTATATAACAAAAAATAAAACAATAGAAGATATATTTAATTAAATAACAAATTAACAGAATATATGATCCCCAGTCAGCAATTGCGTAGCAGTACTCACTATATGCTTAAAATTATCAACATATATATCACAAACACAACACAATTTATTAAAGTTAAAACACATTGAATATATAGAGGATTTTAAGCAAAGATTAGTATTCGGCTTATTAAGAGAAAAAGTTTGTACAACTCTCAAGTTGGATCTAGGTACATTAAATTGAATTTGCGATAAAAAAGCAAGGCAGTCAATGTCATTATGCAATATTTTATATAAAAAAGATAGTGAAGAACACTTTCTTCTCAAATCCAAACTGGAAACATTAAATCTCTCTAATAATGCCTTGTAATCTGTATTAAATTCTGGATAAACTCCAGTTACTTTGAAATACAAAAATTTTAAAAACTTTCTCTGAATTTTTTCAATAGCGATTTTGTAACATTTATATAACATATTACAGAACCGTATTCCAGTTTAGATCTGACGAAGGAATAGTGCAATATTTTCAATGTTTCAATGTTGTCAAAGTTTATACAGTTCCTTACGATGAAGCCATATGATCTTGCTGCCTCTTTTACTTTGTTAAATATGTGGTCTCGAAAGGATAAAGCTCAATCAAATAATACACCAAGATCCTTAACAGTTTCACAACGGACGAGTCACCAATAGCATAATCGAAAACAATTGGTAACATTTTTCTAGTATAGGAAGCAGTTTTACATTTCGATACATTAAGATATAATTTGTTCTTAAAACACCAACTATGCAAATTATTTAAATAATCCTGTAACATTAAACAATCATCTATGGAACAAATTGAAGAAAAAACGTTCATATCATCAGCAAACAATAATTTATGGCAACCTACTACTTGACAAATGTCGTTAATAAAAAGGAGAAATAATAAAGGTCCGAGGTTTGACCCCTAAGGGACGCCCGAGGTGGCAGAATAATTAAAAGATACAAAACCATTATAAGACACAAACTGAATTCTGTCAGTTAAGTTAGATTTAAAGAGGGATTATTGTTAAAACCAAATTCAGCAAGTTTGTCAGAAGGACATAATGATCAAGTCTG
Source organism: Monochamus alternatus (assembly GCA_037114965.1). Taxonomy (NCBI): domain Eukaryota; kingdom Metazoa; phylum Arthropoda; class Insecta; order Coleoptera; family Cerambycidae; genus Monochamus; species Monochamus alternatus. The sequence continues at coordinate 37,027,258 of CM073433.1, forward strand.
TCAAATGCTTTGGCAAAATCTGTATAAATAGTATCCACTTGACCACCCTTATCTAAGATATCAGAGACAAATTGTGTAAACACTGATAAATTTGTTACAGTGGACCTCTTCAGCATAAAACCGTGTTGTTCAAATGCTAACTGACCCTTAACTATGTTATATATACGATTATAAAGTATAATTTCAAAAATTTTCGAAAAATTGGAAAGAATAGATATTGGTCCATAATTTTCAATATATTTTTTATCCCCGCTTTTAAAAATTGGACATACTTTAGCTTGCTTCCAATCAAGTGGAAATGCATTTGTCTTCAAAGATAAGTTATATAATATTTTCAATGGAATAACAAACACAGATATACAATCTTTTAAAATAAATGAGGCCAACTTGTCTGGTCCCGATGTCATTTTATTTTTCAATTTCCTGGAAGCTAGCAGTATTTCTGATTCAGTTATTGCTTCAAAGTTAATAAGTGGCGTATTATTATTAAAAACATCAATATGGAATTGAGAATCAGACGGAATAAACACACTTTTAAAAAATTCTGCAAATCCATTAACGATATGCTGAAAATTATCAAAATAACGACTCTTATCTTTCATTTTGCCAGGTATTCTAGATGATCTATTCTTTGCATGAATAAAAGACCAAAGCTTATGAGGATCCAGTGTAATTGAATTATGCACAGTGTCTAGATAATCTCTATATGCTTCCTTAATTTGATTTTTAATTGTAATTCTTAGTTGTTTAAATTTATAGAAAATGTATGGACAGTGGGATTTTTTATATCTTTTAAAAAGAATCAGACGGAATAAACACACTTTTAAAAAATTCTGCAAATCCATTAACGATATGCTGAAAATTATCAAAATAACGACTCTTATCTTTCATTTTGCCAGGTATTCTAGATGATCTATTCTTTGCATGAATAAAAGACCAAAGCTTATGAGGATCCAGTGTAATTGAATTATGCACAGTGTCTAGATAATCTCTATATGCTTCCTTAATTTGATTTTTAATTGTAATTCTTAGTTGTTTAAATTTATAGAAAATGTATGGACAGTGGGATTTTTTATATCTTTTAAAAAGTTTTGCCTTACATTTAATATTTTTCATAATATCTGAAGTATACCAAGGTGGATACTTATGACTGTAGTTTTTGTATACAGAAACATGAATGTCACATATTTTGTTTGCTGCCTCTTCGATGTGGACAAAATATTCCATGCTAAAATCAATGTTGAAAGTGCACAAAGGTATTGATATTTCGCAGTATGGTAAACTTACTTCATATTTGTAAGTACAATAAAAAAATTATAGACCAAAGAAGGCGAAGATACTGGAGATACACCAAAATGAAGAATTTTTAAAAAAGCACCGGATTAGTTAAGGTAGAACATACAAGATTTAATATTTCAATTTATACAATGAGCGTTTTATTTTGGACTCTTTACAGGTTGCAACGATCATGGGAGTCGCAGATGCTTGTCGATGTAATAAATTAATCTTTAAAAAAATCTCTAAGTGGCTGCATTTCTTGGGCTCCCTGATACAGGAAGATTTACCAGATATGGAATAAGGCGTTCTTCGATAACATTACTGGCCAATGCTGAGAGTGATACACTGTGAAGCATGATGGTGGTTGGAAATCGAGTACAGTAGCGGAAAATTATATTGCAGATCCATTGTCCAGCAAGATGGCAATTGCTGAAAAAATAATCCAGGTTCGACCTGGAGAAGCTGTGGGCTCCGCTAGTCCTTCAAAAACTCCTTATCGAGTGAATATAAGTAATTCCAGTCAAAATGACAAGATCGTTCTTGAGATAAATGTTAATGTTCTAATTCACTAGTGTATTAAAATGCCTTTAATCCACAGAAAACAGAGGTATTAATGGATAAAATAAATTGTATCGTCTTATACTGGGTTAACTATGACTAAGTACAAATATTTTAAGAAGGGATAGAAAAAAATAAGAATTAACAGAATTTCCTTTCAAAAAATTTCCAAACTTATTTATAAAGCGAAAAAAATTTTTTTTCGATATTATATTAAATCCTTATTTAACGCCGCCAATGCGAGAATCAGAGTATGCAACCATCATGCAACAGTCGACCACAGTCAGCAGTCGGTCCAGTCGAGTTGGTTCGCTGTCATGTTATAATTTAATTCCTGTATTTACGTTGTGGTTTTGTGTTCTTCAAATTTTAGTGCCTTATTTTAATTTTAAATGTTTTATAGTTAATAAATAAAGGAATATGTGTCGGGTACAGATATTTTCCCACAATATAGTTCGCCGGTTTGTTTTTCTAGGTTATGGGACACGACTGCCGCGGGTGTTAAACATTTTCTCTTATCTATTAGAACCTACCTACTCATCCCTTTCTTCGATTTTGTTATAATACATAGGCATTGTATCTAACTGTACTTACGGGAAGTGTGTTTATCGGTAGTGAGTGAAACTGTAGTTTTACCAATTTGTAACCAAATAATGAGAAACGAATGCAAAATACTGGAGCTAACTGGATTAACTGTTATCTACCTATCAGGTATTATTACTAATAAGAATGTTATAATAATTTTTGTCGTTTCTGCATTTAGAAACACTGCAAACGACCGCATGGTAGTTGTTGACAGATGTAATGTCAACTATGGATCTAAGCCATAAGCCATCTCAGTCGATACTCATCATAGGCGCCGACTTTTCATAGGAAAAAAAGGTTTTGCCCCATTCTTTAAATATCGAGCTAAAATTCTGGAATAACTTTTTTATTGTCTTTTAGGGCTCCCTGAGCATAGTTAACCCTGTATTAAAGACAACTATTAAAATATAACTATATTAACTGGACTAAACCTATCAGTAAATGGAAACCGTTATCTATCTGAACTTTCATACCGAAGCGTTACACAAAGTTCACGTACCCCTATTAACAAGAAACACTTTATTTTATGAGATGGATGAACTTATGATGCAGGATAGTTTTTATTACGTACTGCTGCCAGTGGCAGTAATAAAACATTTACCCTTAGAGTTCGGTTGCCCGTTTTTTGGTCAGTTTTACGCTTGAACAACTTGCGTACCCCAGGACCTGTATAAAATATATTTCCTATTCTCCAAATGGTATTTTACGCTATACAATTAATTTATATATGTCAGAATATCGATTTCTATTGTATATAGAATATATAATACTGAAATACTATGGTAACTAAAATACGCTTATAGTTTGTAAGATAGAAGAAACAGTTAACATTTATAGGGCGAAAAATAAAACAGTGTACAAGAATATGAGCGTTATTAATAAATTAACAACAGAGCAAAATATATTGGAGCATTGCGTCTTCCGAGAACTTGAATACCATCTACAAACCGGTTCTAAAATGTACTTAAATAAAATAGGTTAGGTTATGACGATGTTGTAGGTTATTATTAGAGACACTAAAATATAATAATACAGGATGCCTTGCAAGTCGTTACAATAATTTTAGGGGGCGATAGAATACTTGATTTTGAGTCGATTGTGTTACAATATTTGTGATAATTCATACCCTGTATAATTCTAGATCAAAGATCTTAATATTTTATATAATATTAGTGTGTCGTTCTGAATATAACTATTTTATAAATGTAGAAGTTTAAATTCAATTATAAGTGCAGTGTAATTACTAGAGCAAAGTAACGTTCAGATAAACGTTAGTGCAATGGCACTGCAGTTGTACTGTTGTATTGTAATTGTATGGTGTTAAATATTATTTACTCTGTATACTCTAAAATTACTGTAGACTTAAAAAGTTGGGGAATTTTTCTGCTGTAAGTTAGCGACATACAAAAACTCAAGATTCTTGACTTTCAGAGAGGTTATGTTTATGTTTTGTCAACTACTTTTTTTATTTATATATATTTAATCTGTGGTCAACTACGGCCCTATCTACGGAAATTGTTGATTTTTATCATTTGCCGAATAGTAACTAAAAGCCTACCCTAGATAAAATATAAGCCTACAATCTGCAGGAATAGATGATCTATTTGAATGTTTGATTAAATCGCAGTATACTAGTATACTGTGGGTTAAATGAGACCCCACTAATTTCAGCAAGTCATCAAACACTGCCACTGTCATTCGGGTGAAATGAAATAATAATCGTCATTCTCATTTCGCATTTCTTTATATAAATTATAGAAATCACCTTGCATGTGCTATCTGCGGTTCTTCTTTTCATTTTTTTTTTGCATGTATAGTTTTTATACATATTGACGTCGCTGCGAATAAGAGCAGCAGAAGTAACTGTTTCTAAACCAAACAGTCCTCTTCATCCATTTTTTTTAGAAACAAATCAATTCTAAACTAAATATCTAAATTAAAAATCTAATTTAAAAACTTAACCTGCAAAAATGTGAATCTTCTGTTTACTGTCAAAAAAGCAATTTTCTGATTGGTCCTTGTATGATCGTTGGAAAAGGATTGGTAAAAGCTAAAATGCTTTTAGCTTCTGCCATACAACTGCAGTACAAAGGCGTTACTGTTAAGTTTACGTTACAAAAGTCACCCGTATTTCTCGCCGTTTTAATTCAGTATCTTTGAATATTTGCAGATGGGATGAGTTAACATTCCTATTATTTGCTAAACCCTAGATTATTCAGTTATTAAATGTCTAAAATTATTTGTATTTTGTAGAAAACACTATTTCAAGAATACGGCGCCCTTTTTAATAACTTTTCAGCAGTACCAATGCAACTGCACTAATCTTATGCGAATGAGGCTTAAGTCACACACACGTCAGTGTCTTGTGTATTAACCACGGCTCTGTGGCACGGTGGCGTGATTTGTTTCGTTGCTGCATTTCATATGTTGATATCATCTAAAACAATTTAATAATGTCTAAGCTGTGCCTACACTCTGGGCAAATAAAATTCTTGACAAAATAAGTACACAAATTAGGTCCGACAATGATTTGTATCTACTTATTATTTACATTCTATTGTGTAGAACTGTGGTATTTAATTTATATACGATTTTTGCTGCTTTTATACAGTTATATACCGTGATACCAATTAAATAACTTGGTTTTCCCACAAAATAATGTGAATATAAAAACTATACATCATGAACTTAAAGTATTTTCGTTGCGTAGAAAAATAATTCAGCATTATTAAACAATCTGAATAAAGAATATATGCAGGAATTTGTACTTAACTCAATAAAACCACACAATTTTCGTACATAACTTTATAAATATTTCTATCTACTTTCATTTAGTAATATGAAGTTTACAGTCCTATAAATAGTTACCTTACAGCATTAGTGCTGTAATGAAAAAAGTCGTTTTTATTAATATTTTCTGTTAAATAAACCCCCGCTTTTTAAAAAATTTATTTATTACTAAAAAATATTAGTATTAGGTATAAACATCAATAATACACTTTTTACAATTAAAAATTTTTATACCACAAGTATTTGTGATGCAGGTGTTTAAGTTCAAATTTTCAATGGTTAAATCCGTGTTTGACCCCATAACCTTTTTTGCTATCTGTTTCGTATTCTCTAAAGAATTCTCAACATAACCTTCTGCTCCCTTGACGCTTTATCATCTCCAGAATGGTGGCTGAGGACCTTCTTATTGGATAATTTTTGTTGGTTATTGTAGTGAATATGATCCAACATTAGCTTAGTTAATTCTTTGCGACGACAGGCCTCAGAAATGGCGACTCATGAATAAACATGATTCATTATCTGCAGCACTTGAAAACATATATACTTCTTCCTTTGTACAAATTCTGGACATTTTGACCTTATGACTCTCTGAATTTCTTTTAAAAAATGCAGTTAGTTGAGAAAATCTGCTTATATCTTGATTTTTGTTAACTGAAATCATGGTTACCAACATTGAATACTGAGTCCATATTGTAGATGGTTTCTGGGAGAGTTGCTTTCCGGAAATATAAGCCAAAAGGATTTTCTCAGACATCTCCTTTACTTTATTAGCTTTGCACCAATCTTCAAACTTTTGGTACACATATCGCGTCTTGGATTTAGACTCGCTCCATTTACCGTTGCTTCTATATCAGAGGGTAAACTTCGATCACAATCGCTTTTTATATTTATGGATTTATTTGACAAAGTTTTCCATGCCAAAGGTAACATAAAAAAACTTGATTCGTAAACTTAATAGCAGGAACTTTTTTCTGTTTTTAGAAAATACACTAGTTTCTTGTCGCGTCATTTGACAAAATATGTATTTTTTAATGTTATTAAATGAAAATAGATAAAATTGTGTTCAATAATCTTGTACTACTGTAATATGTATCTTTACAACACATATATTATAAATAACTATTACGAATGTAGTAATTGAAATCAGTACACAATTATAAAACTTGTACAGAGTGGTCCCTTTCTTTTTCTCCGTTATTATTCGATATATGAAAAAAAGATGAAGAATGAGGGTTGTAAAAACTATGTTTTAAAGTATATATCTTTTTTTAACATGGAACATTTTTATGTTTTTACGCAACTGAAAATGTCAACAAGGCTTTTCAAAAATAAATTATACATGACATTAATCTTTTAGAGTTTAATATTTATATGCAACATCGTGAATGAGAGATTGAGAATCAGAAGAAATATATATATATATATATATATATCAAAGTCATTCAATATGACTCCCTACTTTTCCAATACAAAGTTGATATATTTTACCAAATTTTGCATATCCTTGTATTATATTAAAAGATAATTCCTAATTAAAAATGCTTAATTTCATCTGTGTTCTGTGAGTTGTAGTGCCAAAGCGATATTGGCAGTCCGATGCATAAAATCAACACATTGTTATAGCTACTGGTTAGGTACTTTTTTATACAGATAAAGTAATGCTATAAGATGGATAACGAGCAATTTTAATTATTTTAATAGAAATAGGTCTGTGATGCCATTTTTTCATCAGGTAGAAGAAGAAACTGAAAATATTATATGCTCAGACACAAAATCGTGGATAATTGCAGGCAAACCTACAGATATGAAAAATAATAATATTTAAGCTTGAGTTTTAATGCCTGACAAAACTGTGTTACACTATAGACATATATAAAATTTCCCCCCTGAATATTTCGTTTAATATGAAGTTTTGAAAAAAATTCAAAAACACGTCGATTTTTAATTTGAGGGAGACATGGCCTTACATCATTATTACTTATTTTATAGTTACTTCTTCGTAGGTCGACGTATCAACTTTCAAATTTCAAATGGCACTGTAGGGCGCGTGAATTTGTTGTGGATTGTTTGAAAGCTCTTTTGATATTGACTCTGAATCCGTAATAAAAATAAAAAAAATCATTATTTGTTTTCAAGAAAAAACCGTTGTATTTTTATATTCATATTTAAGTAGAACAGATCAAAAAACTAAAGTAAATGATAATATGTATAAAAAAAGGATAGTGACTAAAAAATGCTGTTTACACGTTTTATTAATGATTTATTACTTGAAGATTGGGGAGACTGTAAAATACATCTATTTGCTGATGACACTATTATCTACGTCATTAACAAACATATTAACGAATTAAATATCTATGAATTAGTATCTTGTTAAAGTTAATAAATGGTTTAGTAATAATAAAATAATTATTAATATAAATAAGTGTAAATATATTATTATTACAAGCAAACGTGACACTAACGTTTTAAGTGACGAGAAAATTAAATTTGATAGTCAGTCAGAACATGTATAGTATGTTAAATATTTGGGTATTGTTATCGATTAAAACCTTGTTTGTAATCAACATATTGAATATGCAGAATTAGTAAAGCGCTAACACAGTATACCAAGACTTTAATATATAATGTCATTATTAAACCCCATTTTGAATACTGTTCGTCTGTATTATTTATGTCAGAATTCTGACCTTCATAAACTTCATATTCTACAGAATAGATGTATGCGTATTATATTAAATTGTAACGGATATACGAGTATATCTAATAATTAAAGACTCAATTCAATTTAGAACTTTGATTTTTGTTCATAAAATGATTATTGATATGCTCCCGATATCTATGTACATTACTACTACTACTACTACTACTACTACTACTACTTCGTCTTGAAATTCATTCATATAACACTCGTCAAAAAAAAATCATATAAATATAAATCAGTGAAACTTAAAGTGTACTAAGAAAAGTATTTTTGATGCTGGAATAGCTGTATATAACAGTTTGCCAGTAACAAAAAAAATCCAAAAAATTTGTTCTTTTAAAAAAAAAAACTTCGTCAATATATTATAAACAAATTGTAGAATTCTTTAAAATAGGTCGGTTAAAAAAGAGATAGTAATGTTTATGGAGTTCCTTGGATCTATATATTTTTTTATATTATTATCTTATTTTAGTAGTCATATATCTATGTACTCATTCTTATGTCAGCGTTGCTAAATAAACATTTAAAATTGTTTATAATAGATGCTCAAATTATGCACCCAGTTGTTCTTGGTAAATATGGAGCCCGTCTATGAAACATCTCCTTACATTTGCAAAAACCTCTAGAGTTAAATTCCGATATTCGTTTACAATACGTTGTCTTAAATCTTCAAAATTTTTGAGTTGACTTGCAGAAACCGCTGATTTAAAATGTCTCCACAGCAAAACGTCGTTTGGACTCGAATCGGGAGGCCGAGCTGGCCATTCTATAGTCCTACGCCTACCCATCCATCGACCTGAAAAATTCTGATCCAAATAAGCTCGAACTTGTCGCTCAAAATGGGGTGGAGGAACGTCACAAGGTTTTCATCCAGCTCATCATCATTCTCCAGAATTTGATCAGCTGGAATATGATCTTCCAACAAACGTAAATAGCTGTCTCCAGTCAAAGTGCCATCTAAAAAAATGTACCAACTATGTGATTACCCAACATTCCTGTCCAGACGTTCAGCTTTGCTGGATAATGAGTATGCGATTCCCTAACGCAATGAGGGTTTTCACCCGACCAGTAACGAATATTATGCCTATTCACCATACCATTGAGAAAAAACGTACACTCATCACTGAAGCAGATATTGTAAAATATATTTTAATTCTCTGTAATTCTGTTAGATATGATATCACGGATCATCCTCGTTCAAATAATGCACAAGATGTATTCTGTACGCATGCCATTTATGTTTTTGCAAAATCCGATGAACGTTCGACTTAGGGATCCCTATAGTACGCTCTAACGATTGGTGTGGATTCATTGACAGTTTGCCCAAAATTCTTACTTCCATTAATTCGTTAGGAGAATTTGTTTCTTAAGATTTGTTACGGATCCCATTTTTCGAAATTTCTTAACAGTCTGGCTAAGATTTGATGCAACTGAAAATGGTTTCAACAATAACACATTTCCGATAAAATGATATCAAGCAAAAAAGTAAAACGGAATGTAATGCAATGGAATTAATACAAAATTATGATGAGAATCTCAACTTTCCTTACGTTTCCTACTTTCCTTTAAATCATTTAAGTGGTTAACACATGCTATAAATTAAGGAAATTTATATTTCAATGATTTTGTCTTGAAAATGAATAATGATTTTTTTACGGGTACAGCCAGTATCAAAAGAGCTTTCAAACGATGTATCACACGACTTAACATATGTTTAAATTTAAGCCTATGTTTGACAGTGACTTATGAAATTCTTTAACTCAAGTAGAGTTGAAAAGTGCGCAAAACAAGCATAAAAATTTAAAAAATGCGGAAAGTGCAAATATAGTGGTCAATGGTAATGAGTGTAATATTAAAGTAGTAAAAAAGTATAATGGATATTAGATTGAATGATATATTTGATTATTTGGATACTTTGGAAATTATAGATTTTGCATTTCTATTAAATTATAGGAGATCTGATCATTTTCATACAATGGACGAATTGAATGAAGATGATGTGGCAACTAATACTAACCACAGAGAAAATAAAATAAATTATTATTATTTTTAGTTTGTCTCTGATATTAACTAGTCTTGATCAACATCAACCACAACCATATATATCTATATTACAAATGACAACAACAAAAATAAATACCATAGGTATGGCATTACATCGAAATCTAACCTTATTTCCATGTAACAAACTGAAGAAAAACAAAAATAACTAAAATACCTAACATAAAGTAATGAAAGTTACTAGATTTGTGCGTTGTTGCCAATACAAAGACGTACTTTGCTAAGTATGGTTTATAATACGTCGGTGCAATACTCTAAAAAAAATAAGCATAACTTAACTTTAAGAACAACTTTATTAAATTGTTCTTAGTAAAATGTCGGTGAAAACGGACATTATAGTGCCATTTGAAATTTCCAAGTTGATACTTCGATCTATGAAGGGGTACCAACTACAAAATAAATAGTGATCTAAATCATTGTTCCCCTCAAATTAAAAATCGATGTTTTTTTTGAAATTTTTTAAAAACTTTATATTAAAAGAAATATTCAGGTGGAAAGTTTTATATGGGACACCCTGTATACGCGTTTGAAGGCTGCACCACTTCATAAATTATTTTAATGGTCTATACTGTAAAAAATAATTAATAATAATAAATAACACATTTTAACACAATAGAACACAATACTGTGTTAATCGAGGTATTTTGTATATTTTTACACATGTCTCTGTATGTAGCAGTGCGTTAAAGGTTTAACACAATCCACTATGTTAATATAACAAATGTCATGTGCAACTTTTACACATTTTTGTGTTATTTGTATCATTGAAGGCGTAGGCTTTACACATTAACATGTTAATTTTTTGTATAATAGGTATTGATATGGAAGACAATAATTTGTTAATTACCTTCCTGTTTACTTTCTAAATAATTTTTAATAAATATAATTTTTGAAATACTTTTATTTTGACATTTTCCTAGAGGTTCTGCCTATCGTCGAGAATGCATTGAATATAGCCTGGAATGTTCTATTAAACGGCAGAATATATGTATTAAAAATTATAATTTCAAAAGCAAACAGGAACATAATTAACAAGGTAGGTAAGCTTTCGTATCAATATATTTATACATATAGAATTTTGAGAATTATGGTATAATTATAAAATAAAAGATATTTTACTTTTTATGATTTTATTAAAAAAATAAAATTCAGTTCAAATGAACAACAACCAAGTCTGCTAACAAAATACGTATGTATTAATATTAACAGTATAATAGTACATATTCTAATAAGGAACTAATAATGTTCTAGTAAATCATAAACCATTAAACAAGAAACGTGAGAGTAAACTCCTAATATTTTTTCTAATTAGTTTTAGCTTTATTACAATTGTCAGTAACATTTGTTATAGTTAGGTAAGTACTTACCATTTTCCTTGATTAAACTTCAATTAAAATTTAAATATTCTCCATTTGAACTCAGTGAACGAGAGGTAACTGTACATTACACAACACCGCTACATGACCAATATGGCGTAGTAATATATATTGGATCAGCTGATATACTGCAGCTGCGCAGCTGTGCTCAACTAGTCAGGAGTGGGGATATAGAACACAATTAAGTCGTGTGCGTGTTAAGTTTACACAAAATGGTGTACTTGTATATTTATTATAATACTAGTAATTTTAACACATTTTGTGTAAAACTTACAAAAAAGCCATAGTGTGTAAAACTTAATAGTGTTAATACACGGAATTTTTACACATCCTAAATTACACACTGGAGAATCTCGTTTACACAACAACTTTTTTTACAGTGTAGATATAGATATACTTACTAAGATTCACTTTTCATTTGAAATAAAAGCAGACTTAGGTACATGTATTTTTATTTATACATCAGTTAAATAATTCATAGTAATTACTATTATCAATTCCGAAATTAATTTTACGATACGATATTGATCTAAATTTAGATGGTTCTAAGCGTTTTACTAAATACATCTACAAAATAAACAGACATGCTAGAGGACGTCAAGCTTTGAAAATAGGAAGAATTTATCCATTGAGTTAATTGCTCTGTCTTAAAAATTCAGACCAAAAGCATCGCCGGCAGGTCTGTTTTATTCAAAGCTCGAGGAAATGTTTTGGTTAGACAGCCTTTAAAAATAATTTAATTACTTTTGCCCTTGCTGAAACATTTATCCAAATGAAACGACTGAAAAGTTCGTATATACTGTATCTATAATGGAAACTGTAATTCAGAGTATTTTTTGTTCATTATACTGAAATTCATAAAGCAGAAATACACTCAGTTCCAAAAAAAGTGACGCACTTGATTTTTGACCTAACTTTGTTTTCTTTTTACTTATAAACCAGTCGGCCGATTTTCAATTTTTTTTATGTGTTGGTAGGTAATTCCTTTGCCTTTCAAAGAAAATTAAAGACGTCGAATTTTTTTCAAAGCCTCCTGGATGGTAGTGGAAAAACTTGAGTCATGTTATTTTACTCATTTTTGACTCACCCTGTGTGTTAATCAAGTAATGTTATAGTAGGTGATTACACTCTATATGAAAGATGCTTCTCTTGCGAGCATATTGTTTTTTTATTCATTGATTTATCTCTAAAATTGTCCAAATTACAGCTTAAGTTTTGTATATACCAACTTTCTTAATTTGTCATTTACGTTTATCCCATATTTCTTTGTAGGATCATATTGCCTTTGAAAAACAACTGCCACTTGCAATTTGACGTTGTGTCATTTAACGCATTTGACGTTTTGTCATTAATTAAGTAGCATTAAACAACTTTTAGTGACAAAAATTATATAAAATGCCTCAAATAATGGACAGGATAAGAAACCTAATTTCCAGTATGCCGCGTAGATTAGAAACCCTTAGAGTTGCTAGGGGAGGCAATACACGGTATTAATCAGTTACCCCAGGTTATAATATTGCGTTTAATAAAAGTGTTTCCTGAAAATCGTATGTTTATTTCAGTAGAAAATTTTCTCGATAAATTAAGAAAGTTGCAAAACTTGAGCAAAAAAGTATGTAATTTGGACAATTTTAGAGATAAATCAATGAATAAAAAAACAAAATGCTCACAAAAGACGCATCTTTCATATAGAGTGTAAGCACCTACTATACCATTACTTAATTAACACACAGGGTGAGTCAAAAATTAGTAAAAAACATGACTCGAGTTTTTCCACTATCATCCAAGAGGCTTTGAAAAAATTTCGGCGTCTTTAATATTTTTGGAAAGGCAAAGGAATTACCTACCAACAAATAAAAAAAAATTAAAAATTGGCCGACTGGTTTAGAAGCAAAAAGAAAACAAAGTTAGGTCAAAAATCAAGTGCGTCACTTTTTTTGGAACTGAGTGTACTTAGCAAGGCTTAACGATTAGATTTTTCCTATGGAGTTTACATAGTATAATACCTACGCTGGCCATAATCATAAAAACAAAATCTTTCATTTTCAGGACAATTTATTTATAAATGATAAACGTAATCCTGACATCTTTCCTTTAAAATTATGATTTGTAATGATTTTTTTATGTGTTTTTTAAATTACTAAATATCGTCAATTATTTCATTTTAGGTCGTTTTAATACTGGATATTTCAGGTGCTTGCCGCCGTGACAAACTTACTAAAATTACGGTCGATGACATACAAGATAAAGATTACATTTTGATTGTTGAAGTACCCGATGCAAAAACGAATATGCAACGAATTTTTACAGTTTCAAATTTAGGTTATATTGACATTTACCGAAAATATGCTGCTCTTTGTCCAAGTTATGCTACCAGTCGCCTATATTGTTTCTTAAGTATAAAAATAAAGAGATGTTTAACCAAGTTGTCGGAATAAATTGTATTGAAAAGATGCCTAGCAAAATACTTGAAATTACCAAATTTTGATGCCTTTACTGGTCATTGTTTTCGGAGAACTTCAGCTACACTTCTCGCTAATGCAGGGTACAATATATGTAGTTTGAAGCGACACGGAGGATGAAAATGAACTGAATGTGACTTATCTGGTTTAGAAATAAATGTTGGGTCGTGTACTGGCTATACGATTAATGTTAACATTGTAAATAATCATAAATAAAATAAGGTAGTGTAAAATTTTATCATACTTTGAAGAAACTGTTAATTATTGTTAAACATTTAGAAATAAATGATTCCTTGAATTTTTCCTTGATTGAGGATCACAAAAGTTAAAATACAAGAATGTAATATAGTTTACATGTAGAGCACGAAATATGTATTTCGCGCACGGTGTCATGGTAAACGTAGTAAAATAAAATAAAGTGTAATTTCGCATATTATTATGCGCGAACATTTTTTGACGTTTGTAGAAAAAATATTTTGGAACCTTAGTGTGCGGTGTAAATCCTTTCACCAATAATACTTCTAACGTTCTTTTAGAGGGTATCTCAAACATGCAGTCATTAATTTTCGTAGACGATTCTACATCAAATAATATCATAAAATGCTCCTGTGAATACGGGTCCGGAAATGGCACTTGAGGGAGCTCCGGCCTTCTAAACGGGGAGCCCAAAATTGGATTTTTATTGAATATCGCAGGAACCGTTTGAACTACAGCAATAAGTTTTCGCGCGTGATATGATATCAGCAGGGGGTCATCATGTCATGTTATCCACTAAAAGAAAACCGAATCGGAGACGCGCGGAGTGGAAAGGGATCTCCCTTTTCCTGCATTGCATACAAGATATATCGTGAGCAAACATCTTTTTCTGAAATCTGCAGGAATAACAAATTTGAAAATGTAAATAATTCATATGAATTATTTTTCTATCCCTTCTTTTCAGAGATTTACTAAAAATATCACGCAAGTAGGGGAGACCGGGTACGAAAGTAACACGGGTTGGTTGTAGCAGTAAGCCTATTGTCTTTCTAAAAAGATTTGTCTATGATATCAAATCATCATAGAGTCGGCAGTGAAATCTACATTAACTTATTTGAACAACAATATCCGTAGTGTGTTTTAGTTCGAGTTAAAACCTGCACGGTGCAAAATGATATCCAAAGTAAGTTTTCATTTTCTATCTTAATCTATCATAATCCTAGAACTGAACGTTATTTTGAATTAATTTATTGGCTTGTTCAGTTAATACCAATATTGGCTATAACTTAAGTATGGTATTTTAATTAAAAATAATCGTTAAAAAAAGTTTTAAGCAAGTATCCTGTCAATCGCGTGAAAAGTGCGTAATGGGACGATTGTAACAATGTCATAGATGGACGATTGTAACATGTTACGACCGTCCCTCATATTTAATACATATGATCGTATTTGTCATATTTAAAATGATAATTCTGTAGATATCCAGATAATTACTTCAGTATTTGTTATACTGTGTGGGAATATACAAATTCATTCGCTTTATTTAGGATGTCTATCAAAAGACAACGAACAACAGATCGTGGGAAAGATTGTTATGGATTGAGAAAAACTTGGTCCATTCCAAATATGGAATATGGAAGAGTCTGGCGATAGACAACCGTGCAAAAGCCAGATAGGAATAGGATTCTTTGTTATTACTAAAAAAAAATTATTATTATTTTATATTTTTGTTTCATTATTCTATTTTTTTATTTATTTTTTATTTTTCAAATAAAAAAATATATTATGTACCTGCACTACAGCTTACTTTTATATAGGTATAATCAATAAACAAATACCTTGTAAATACTAACTTTCTATACCTAGTTATTACCTATTATTCATATGTTACAAACGTCCCCAAGTTCTGTTATGTTTGACCCATACCATTGGGTAGGTTGTAACAACGTACACTCTCCACTTTTTTATTAATTGTACATCAATATGAACTTTAATTACTTTTCTTCTATATAAAGTTCCAAGGAAACGACTTATAGTAAGTAAATTTTTCCACGGTCGGGAGTAGAAATCAGTTTCTATGACATCAAAATTAAAACAGAGGTAGTCGATTATTCCCAAGGGAATATAATGCTCCCAAGGGAGTTTAGATTATGGAGAACGTTTTTCATGCAAAAAAAAGATAACATTGAAATTATTTATTGACATTTAAATTAAATGTTACATTTGTACAATTTTCAAAATTAATATTAGAAGGAATATTACTTTCGCTTATATTTACAGTTTTTGTAATTGCGCTAGTAGTGGTACCTACTAAAACCTGACTAGCAATTTTGGTCTTATTTTCAATGGAGTTCTAGACATAACCCTCAGCGACTGTCGTTGATTTCCAACCAGCATGACGCTTTATTGTCGTGATATCCACACCAGCATCTGCCAGTAATGTCGCTGAAGATCTTCGTAAGCAGTGACCAGTATAACATGCAGCATCAGGTAATTTTAAATACGAAGCTACTACACTCGGAATTTTTCCCATGGTATTCTTGCTAACTGGTTGCGAACTACATTTTCCTGCTTTGTAGTACAAAAAAAGACGCTTATGCTTGACGTAGGGAGGATGAAGGGACAGGTATTTTCGAAACAATTCAAGCATATTTCCCACATCGGTAACCAGAAAGGTTCGTGGAATCTTTGTCTTAGTGTTTGGAATTTTTACAATCAAGGAAGAGTCTACATCCTCAATATCTTCAGTTCATCAGTTCGACAAGCTCCGGCAATCCCCACGATTAATCTAACCTATAAAAAATCAAAATACTTAATAATTGAAATACCTAACAACAAAAGTAATCTTACCTTAATCATTAAGAATTCTTTGTCATCTGCACTTGATAGAAAACGATCGATTTCACCCTTTGTCAATATTTTCGATTTTTTCGCTTAATATCCGTCACCGGTTCTTTTCAAAAATGCGATCAGCTTGGGGAATTTGCTTACATCTATGTTGTCGTAAATTATCAAGCATGACTTAGTCATAGAATATTGCGCCCATAATGTGGAAGACTTGTAATTCTTTGCATTTTCACTGAAGTATACCAACAAAACATTCGCGCTGTATACTTGAACATTTTGCTCGGCGTACCACTTTTTGAACCGATTGTAGGCTATATCGTATAAAGATCTTGACTTCGTAGGCAGCAAATTGCTTATTGCAATATTTACAGCCTCCACAATCTCTTCCGACTCACAATTATTCCTTGTGCACTAAACAAACTTTAAACTAAACCAAACTAGCACCTTAGTTTGACAATTCTTTTTGTTTGTTTATTTTGTAGTTATGGCAATAACTCGACAACTACTAAATAAATGCTCAAATCCGAATACAATAATTCTGGTGCTACTTACTTCATAATGACAAAACATGTGTTTTTAAGTCAATGAGACCATGGAAAAAATAGTATATACCATTCGGGAGAGATGCTATTTTGTCCTCGGTGCATTGTAGCCCTCGGGCTTCAAATTGCACATCTGCCAAAATAACGCATTTCTCTCCCTTATAGTATAATGTACTATTATATAACTTAGTTAATTTTTTATTTATCCGGCTTTATAAAAATATGTTACTTTCGTACCTGGTCTCCCCTATTTTTTGAAATGCCGCATAAACGGCAATTATGAATAAACTATAACTGTAATTCTCAAAGTAATTATCCCATATTTTTTTTTATTTTATATAGACATATAATAACAGGTTTATACAAAAAAAACTACATATTCTTGGTAAATACTTACATTAAACTTAAAAAACACTACAGACAATTTAGAGAATTACCCGTAGATTCAACATCCATCAAAATGTCCTTATACTAAATTTGATCGACAAATATTTATTGAGTGTTTTTTATGGGGTGCTAAGCATAAAAAAATTAGAAAAAATTATAATAAATAGGTCAAAGATTGTTATGATGGTGAAAATAAATTCAATCAGACAAAGGGAAAACATAAACATTACAAATTTAACACATTTAATTGCGGCCACAGTAAAAATAATTAACATACAAAAAATGTAATGAATACTAAGTTGTTAAACAATAAATTACAAAGCAATAATCTAAATTAAAATTTATCCACCAAATATCCTTCCAATCGAACACATTTTTTCAATTGACTTTATTTTAAAAATACTTTACATTGTTTAAGGGCGCCATATTCTTGAAATAGTGTTTTTTATAAATACAAGTAATTTTAGACATTTAATAACTGAATAATATAGAGTTTAGCAAATATCAGCAATGTTATCTCATGTCACCTGCTAATATTTTAAATATTATTCCAAGTAAAACAAATATATAACGACTGAAAGCGGTCTAACTAACAAATTTTTAGGTACAAATTTCTTTCAAAATATGTAGTTTTTAAAATTCAACTATAGATATAAATATTTTTATAACATAAACATACATGGTTCTGGATATAAGAATGTTCACTTTTGTTTATAAGTATGTGAAAAGAATTGTTTAAATATGGTGTTAGAATAGCAAAATAATGTGTGTTATACAAATGTATTTTAATAGTTATTATATTATTTGAGGAGTATTTAAATAGTAAAAGTAGATAAGCAAAACATCAATAATTTTATTTTTGATATTACTTTTGTTCTACACGTTTTCTATGTAGAATTGAAGGTAGTTCAATAGTTTCTTATTCAAAAATTCAAAAGTGTAAAATTCAAATAGTTAGACATATTTTCACATCGACAGTATAGTGTAATATAGCCACCTAAAAAAACATAAGACTACAAATTTTCAAAACAATCGCTTTGTTTTGACGATAACAATCTGCCTTTAAGCTATGTACCATAATTAATAATTCACCCTGTAGATGTGTCGACATATATCGCAGCCACTTGAACTAAATCACTGACTGACTGGTTAGACCAAATACAATTTCTATACGAGTATAATATCATGTAATTAATGCCAAATGAAAACGCACCTTTACTCTATATGCGTATACAAAAGAGAATGAATACATTACAAAAGCAGATAAAAAAGCAAACATACTTCAGCATCTGGCAGAGAGAAAAGTATATTAACACTTGATATACCGTAGCAGCTGCGCCTACTATTATTATAATCGGTAAATTTCTCTACGCAATATATCCCCTCGGTTTAATCCATTATCAGCGCCACCAGAAAGAGGAAAGGCAGATGAAATATATCGAGCTTAAATTCGGGCCGGAACGAACGGTATTATGGCTAATCGACGGTCCGCCGACGGTCCTCCTATACGATTATCATACGAAAAACCCGGAAGCCTGGCATGCATGCCATCAGCAATTATGCCCTATATTAACACATGCGAACGGAGATTATTGTCGAAGGCTGGAATGTAAGGGAAATTAAGGGGAAAAATCGCAACTTGCACGGGCCAATATATATAAAAGCTTAGATGGAAAATTTGTGATAAAATTATTGGGTAACGTTTCTAAATGAAGAACTTAATATAATATCGGTTTGCGTGCTACTTTTGAAAGCAATAATGTATCCATTTCCTCTTAAATTGATGACAGAATATACAGAGTGTTTCGTTGTAATTGTTTGTAATTGACTACTGTTTCAAGAAACTTAAGATGCCGTAATCAGAACTTTCCTAGATCTCTTGGTTTTTGAGATACAGGGCAACATTTAAAAAACTACTTTCAAAGGATTTTTCGTATTTCATAGAATAGCTGAGATATACGAATAGTGAAAGTTGATAATGATAGAGTTTTTCATGTAGGCGTACTTGTAATTTCTCTACAGGGCATCTCTTTGAAAATATGATCCAAACAAATTTTATATTTTTAAAATTGTCAAAAAACGTTAATTTGTTACATGGTGCATAGTTGGCTATGCATTTTTATAATAACTAAAATGAAATAATTCATGAACCAATTTTGTATAATTATATACAAAATTGGTTCATGAATTATTTCACTTTAGTAATTATAAAAATAATTTTATCTTTAATAACTCAAAAAATGATAAATAATGATAAACAGCATAATAATTTTAATAGTCAATTAAGTCATTTATAAATATCTTTAATTGAATAACATTTGAAAATAAAAGTAAACATAAAAAATAATTAATAAGAACAAAATGAATTCGTCATTTAATAAACTGTTGAAAATTATGTAACATTGAAAAAATATTTAGAACCTGTATAGATTTTCTCTCTGGTGAAGAAATCGACATATACATCTACAAAAACTTGTGTTCAGCATTTGTAAACGTTCTTGGTATTTTTTCTAAATATGCTCTTTAAATAATACTTTTGACAATGATTTTCACAAACGTCAGTTTACACAAATCACTGAGTTTTATTTTCACGGGTTGCTATAACGTTAAATGAAATTTACGCGGCTGGTGCACTACACTGTCACCAATTTCTTTGAATATCTCAGAAACAAGACCAAACGTCGAAAAAAAACAGGAGACGAAAAAGTTTCGAAATGAATCAGGTCAAAGTGGTGTGTAGATGTTTTATTGAAATTATTATTATTTTTTTGTAGTTTTGAAATAAAGTAAGAGGGGAGTAGCATACAAAATGCACTTCTAAGAGGGGTAGGCAGTTCAAACTTAAGAAGCTTATGTAAGATCATAAGAAGTGTTTGTATTCCAAATTTCACTTAAATCGGATAAGTGGTTCAAAAGTTATGAGGCTAAACGAGAAAAAAATTCCTACTTCAACGCCCTCTATCTTCGAAACGATGCGTTTTAGGAAATAAGTTTATATCACAAATGAACATTATTTTAACCTATTCCATCGATTCCTGAAGTTATCAAGATTAAACCTGAATCACCCTGTATAACTTAATTGTTTTAACAACAGTTTATTTTGCATAAATTTCTTTCATATAATATATATAATAAATATACAGGCTGTATCACATAAGAGGGCCACTCCCATGTATCTCGCTTAATATGCGAGACACGTAAAAATCATTAATTGTTTTTTTGTTGTATTTTTGGAGGCCCTTATGCTGGTAAAAACAAATTTGAGATCCATCACCAACTTTATGAGTAATAACAAAAAAACCTATAAAGTGCCCAAACTTTAAGGCTGACTTTTTTATTTTAAGAG
The DNA here is from genome assembly GCA_037114965.1 of Monochamus alternatus. Taxonomy (NCBI): domain Eukaryota; kingdom Metazoa; phylum Arthropoda; class Insecta; order Coleoptera; family Cerambycidae; genus Monochamus; species Monochamus alternatus. The sequence continues at coordinate 37,048,170 of CM073433.1, forward strand.
ATAGAGAAAACTTATTGGTAATAAATTTTTATTACAAAATTGATACCTTCCACCTGATATAAACAGATTTTTTAAATATTGTGGTTCGGTGCGCCCTCTAGGCGGATAAAATTTTTTTTATTGAAGCAGGTTATGGCCACAAAAAATTGCCTGTTTTTCGTCTTTCATGCAATATGCTACATGTTGCTCTTATCTTTTGTATTTATTAAATTTTTTTCAATTTTAGTTTAAAAAAATGTACCTAAATATTTTCGTGTTGCTCAAGATAGAATAGAACCTGTTTTAAAGACGCCAACTGCAAAAAAATAATAAACAGGATGTACTTTTTTTATGTAAAATACAGATTTTCTTATAATATTATTTTATTACATTGTCTGTGTCAAAATAATTTTAAAGACCCAATTGCTTGTAATGTGAAAACCAATAAAATAATATTATAAGAAAATCTGTATTTTGCATAAAAAAGTACATTCTGTTTATTATTTTTTTGCAATTGGCGTCTTTAAAACAGGTTCTACATTATCTTGAGCAACACGAAGATATTTAGATACATTTTTTTTAACTAAAATTGAAAAAATGTAATAAATATGAAAGATAAGAGCAACATGTAGTATATTGCATGAAAGACGAAAAAACAGGCAATTTTTTGAGGCCATAGCCTGCTTCAATAAAAAAAAATGTTATCCGTCTAGAGGGCGCAGCGAACCACATACGATATTTCAAAAATTTGTTTATATCAGGTGGAAGGTATCAATTTTGCAATAAAAATTTATTACCAATAAGTTTTCTCTATCTCTTAAAATAAAAAAGTTAGACAGCCTTAAAATTTGGGCACAGGTTTTTTGTTATTACTCATAAAGTTGGCCATGGATCTCAAATTTGTTTTTACGAGCATAAAGGACTCAAAAAATGCAACAAAAAACAATTAAAAATTTTTGACGTGTCTCGCATATTAAGCGAGATACATGGGAGTGGCCCTCGTATGTGATACAGCCTGTATATATTTATATATAATAAATCGTTTATTAGATAGAATTCATAAACTATTTTTTTATAATTACAAAAAAATGCATAGACATTATTGTTTTTAACGTTTTTTTGACAATTTGCAAAATATAAGCAGCAACTAATAAACAGGATGTGTGACAAACGCTCTGACAAACTTTGGCAGATGGTAGCTGGATTAATGTCAATCATTTTTTTTATATTAGCATAGGTAGTATTTAAAAAAATATATAATTTCATACATCAAAGTATTTGTGTCATTTTGATTATTCATTTAACACTTAGCGTTAACTGAAGAGTATGCAAATATTGTCATTTTATATGGGTATTCCCATATGGTGAGAACACCAGACAAGCAGCCCAAGAATACCGAAGGAGATATCCAAATAGACAATAACTTACGCACGCAGTCTTTAGTGTAATTCCGTAGACTTTAAAATGAAGGTTACTCCGCTTTAAAAAACGCCAGTCATCCTGCCAGTCATTGACAGCTCTTCAATTAATGTGCGGCGTATAGTAACCTGCATTAATCGCCTTTAATTTTGTATGGCGTGTATTGGACAGATAAATGTTATATCCGTTTTATCGTCAAAATTTGCAAGCGTTACATGCTGGAGGTATTCCTCAGTGATTAGAATTTTGTCGCTGTTTACTTAGACAACATGCAGCATAAATAATAATCTTAATAGACATATCTGAGCGTTACAAAATCCGCATAAAATTAGATCAAGATGATTTCAACAACGTTTCAATGTCAACGTTTGGAATAGCACTTTCAACCATAATTTACTGAATGTACGTGTTTTAAATGGTCTTTTAAGTGTAGTTCTGTATAGAACATTCTTGGAAAATAACCTTTTTTGATTTAATTGATGACGTAGGGTTTAATATTGTTCAAAATACAAGTAACTGCTAAGTTAATTGATCATTTTTCAAATAAATGAATAAGTCAACAAGGTCCAATAATATGGCCATCGCGTTCCCCAAATCTAAATCCTTTAGACTTTTATTTATGGGGGCATATGAAGCAGCTTGTCTACCATGTTGCGATCAGTACACGTCAGTAGTTACTTGAAAGAATTTAGGATCCATCTAACCAGATAAGAAATGCAATTGAATGACAAAAGTATATATCCATTTAAAAAAATGTATCTTTGGGACATATTTTAAAATAGACATCCTGTAGAGAAATTTCTATTTTATATTTAATAAATCTGAACTAAATAATGATCGCAGCCTTAAAATTATAAGGTTCCTTGTTACATCAGATATCATCAGAAAAAAAACAGATTTGAATAATATTTTTATATATTGTTTATAATACGTAACAACTATTTTATGACTCCATATAAATATTAGTCACCAATATGCTGAAACTGGTATTTAATATTGGTTCTGCAAGTAGTTTGTAATAGACTGTCAACAGGTCATCTTTGCTACATTTTCGATTAACCTCTTTCTTGTATTAATTTTGAACAAATTATAACCTGTTTTGCAATCGAATTAAGAGAAACCCTGTATATTTAATTGTGGCAAAATTTAAACAACAATAATTTTAGTTTAATTATGGCAACTGTATTTTTAAAATAAATTATAAAACCTCCTTTAGTTTAATTTCAATTAAATGATTCATGATTTTATACAGGATGGTCCTAAACTAAATAAAATTGTTTTTATATAAATTATTTTTTGAAAATGGATAATAATATCATTGTATAAATATACAATGATAATATACATAAAGAGGGTATAATATTTCCTAAAAGCCTTCGAAATATACCTACCTATTTTAACACATATGACCCCAATATACAGTATTATTTAAATTAAGTAGTTTTAGAGAGTAACTTAATTACACCTCCAACTTTCTTCTTTTAAATTTTACAGCATTGATACGTCAAATCAATATGTTATCATAATTATTCAAAAATAGTTTGTTTTATTAAAGACAAGAACAAAGGTACCTTTTTTATTTAGTGATGATATAGATATAAATATTTAACAGTTTTTGATTAAGATGCCGTAAAAATTAAAAATTTGAAATGACGTAGTGGCAAGCACCCCCTAAAACGACCCCTTAACACATGTAGAGTGTAAATAAGTATCTAAAATTTTTAGTCTATGTTTAAAATGTAAATAAGACATGCATCTCTAAAGATTTATAAAATATGCCAAAAAATATAAGGTTTATATCTCTTAATAACCATGTTTCACATTCATTAAATATATTTATTTTTATTAACTTTGATATAAATTACGTTAAGGGCGCCGTATTCTAGAAGTAAAATAAATATATAACGAGAGAAATGGGTTTAACCAATACATTTTTAGGTATAGAAATCAAAATACATATTTTTTTAAAATTATACTGTAGATGTACCTAAATATTGTCATAATATGAACTTACATAGTTCTGCATATAACATTATTCATTTTTATTTATAGGTATGAGAAAATAATTTTTAAACTATGGAGTTATAGTAGTAAGTTGTAAGACACATAACAAGCACTATTTAAAAGATATTACTTTATTTTAGGAGAATTTAAATAGTAAAAGTGGATAAAGAAAGAATTTTATTATTGATATTACTTTTCTTTTGTGTGTGTATTATTTTTCGAGATTTATGTAACTAAAAGTACGACAAATTTGATCATTTTACTGCAATAAATACGGAGACATCAACATCTAATGCAGAAACATTATTTATTGAGATAAAATCGAGATAAAAAAAATGATGCGATACTTTGTCGCTTTTTACTCAAGAAACCAACTTTCTAAACTACAATTTTTCAAAACCCAAAATTAAGCTTATTTCATAATTGTCACACCATATAAATATACAGGGTGTCCGGAAATGATAAGCAAAAAATTCATGGGATAATACTAGATCGAAAATAACCCTCTTTCTATAACATTTTTTCCAAAACTGATGATAATTGCATCTTAATGTATCCATCTGACTATTAAAACAATCGATTGTCCTACCTGTTTTATTTGAAAAAGGTAGGCGCAACCATTTTTGAAATAATCCTATTTGAAATGCTCAGTGCACCGAGTAAAAACTGTTTTGGTCTCAGGTAAAGTGCCTTTTTTGCTGAAATTACAGTTACTTGAAAAAGTTGTTCAGAATCGTAAATTATAGAAACGTGCAAAATTTTAAGAAGATCGGCGAGGTTTGACGAAACAATTTTTCAACAAAGCACAGATTTTATCAAAGCAGGTCGATTTTTTTAAATTTTTCTTCATAATTTACCGTTTTTTAAGTAATAATTTGCTGTATTTTCAGTGTAAAAGGCACTTTAACTGAAACGATAACAGTTTTCAATCGGTGCACTGAATAATTCAAATAAGATTATTTCGAAAACTGCTACTCCTAACGGCTTCAATAAGGTATACCTTTTTCAGATATAACAGGTAGGAGAATCGATTGTTTCAATAGTCAGATGGATACACTAAGCAGCAAAAAAATTCTATCATTTAAAAGAAACATGATGTGCCATAAGTGGCGCCCTCTACTAGTGATGTCAGAATTAGAAACATATTTGAATTTCTCGTCCGCAAAAATCCCCGATTTACAAATTTTACATAAATATTTTGATTACTTAAGGAATTATTTACAAATATCGAAAATAAAATTTTAACTTTAACACCCTGTAACTCCGTTAGTAGTCAGTTTTGGAAAAAAATTTCGGTCTAGAATTAAACCCTTAATTTTTTGATCATCATTTCCGGACACCCTGTATAAATAATGTTCAATTTATTTGATTATTTACCTTAAATTCTACGCTTTATTTAAATCCATTGAAAGTGCATCGGTCACCTGCATAACAACTTGTATCAAATAATTATCAGAAAAAATTTGTTTGTGGTAGTTTTTAAATAATCTTTTCTGTTTAGGTAAAATATCACTGGAAATTGATAAAATAGTAAATAAAAATAAATCATTTGTCTTTTGGCGCAAAAATGTACGTACTTTATTTTTTTAATTTGTTGCAAAATAACTAAATACAAAAACAATTACAAACAACATATCAACTTAAAAAACAATTAAACGTGCCAAGAATACAAATCACAAACAACTACTCACATTTTCATACTGTTTATCGGCAGACACAACAATAAACACGCGTTTCTGTTTTCCTCGAGACGTATGGGACTACAACAAAGAAAATTGCCCAACGTCTGGCCTTCTCTGACCCAGCTGTTGCCTAAAATTACATTTTACGAGTGCCAGTAGGTACCGGTAATTTTTTACGAGCCAATAAAAATTAAGCTTTACAGCCACAATCTATGTAAACATTACGTGTGCAGTGTGCCCGGTAAAAGCAACCGAAGCTCAGAAACGGCTTCAAGCTTTGATTGCGAACGCGCACGGGTTTTGCGCAAACGGAGGCTTTCCCGATCGAAGTTTAGAGCAGTGCCGTAACATTTAAAAATGAAACCGATTGATAGATTTCGGGATTAGTTGTATAATTATTTATATACGGATGATTTCTCAATGTCCTTAAATACTGGCGCATTCGCCAAAACTTTAAAACCGAGATTGAACTTAATTTTTTTTTAAACAGGTGTAACAAATTTCACAAATTCGTTACAATCAGAGATAAGGTTTCTATGAACCTTTGATATGCGTTATAATAATAACAATAATAATTTATAACAGATTTATTGAAACAGATAAAATTTTCAATTGCAATAAACAAATTTAAACAGGGTGGTCGCGATGTGATGGACCAAAATTCATGACTAGATTCCTGACGTGAAAATATTGCGATTTAGATAAACTCACCTTAGTCCAAAAGTTGATACTTACAGACATACAGGGTGTTTAATACAAAATATTATTTTAGTTTTTTCTTATTTATTTCATAATAAATGCTCATATCGAGATGAAATTTTGGTGTTAGGGGCTTTCTGGGGCGAGAGATTGAAATATATCCATGGTTTGCTTGTAGTTCATGGAGAGCGCCACCTGCGCTAGGTCGAATGCGTTAAAAACGACAGAACTTTTTTATCTTTCAAAAATCTAATTCTCAGGTAGCAAATTCTGATTTTACAACTTCTTTTACACAAAAAAGCTATACTTTTTGATAGTAGCTATCTTGCACCGTTCTCAAGATATATAGCTTTGGTAATTCGAGTAATCAAAATAAGGTACGAATGTCAAAAAGAACAAGAGTTTATTTCAAATTATAAATTGTGATGAACAATTGAATATCGAATATTACAATAAATGTTCAACATGTCCGCCTCCAACTTCAATACATTTATTAACGCGTTTGTTCAAAGATTGCCGTATTTTAAAATAGAGATTCTTGTTACGAAATGATTCGGCGGCATTTACAATTTTCTGCCATAGCTCTTTGCGGGTGTTTATAGTTTCTCTATAGGCAACTGATTTCATGTAGCCCCAAAATCCATAGGATTAAAGTCAGGACTACGAGGAGGCCATAATATTCGACTCCCACGACCGATCCAACGATCCGGAAAAATGTGGTCAAGATAGTCCCGTACTCTGACAGAATAATAAGGGGGAGCTCCATCTTGCATGAAAAATAGATTTTGCCGTGTATTCAGTGGTAAATCGTCGAGGTAGTCAACTAAATGGTGCTGCAGGAAATCTAAATACAAGTCACCATTTAGATTTGGAGGAAGCTCATGTGGACCCAAAAGGTGATTTCCTATGATTCCGCACCAAACATTTATCTTAAATTCATGTTGGAAGTGACGCTCACTGACTACGTGAGGATTTTCATTATCCCATATGTGCTTGTTTCTAAAATTGAAAATTCCTCGACGAGTAAAGGCCGCTTCATCAGTGAATAGTACATTATACAAAAATTCCTGGTCAAGGTTTTGCTGATTGCGCATAAAATGAGCAAATTGTAATCTAGCTGGTAAGTCTGCTGCTAAAAGGGTTTGCACGGGTGTAACATGGTACAGATATAAATTTTCCTTGTGAAAGATTTTGGAAACTGTTGTTTTACTAACACCGGTTTCTCTAGCTACCTGCCTGCTGCTAACTTCTGGATTTCCTGCCACTCTTACTAAAATTTCTTCTTCTTGGTGAACTGTAACAGTACGTCCCGCGTTGTCTCTTTTAAGACGAAACCAGTTTCTCCAAGTCTATTAAAAATTTCTTGAAATAGTTTCCGATTTGGTTGCCTTCTATTCGGATACAAATCTGAATACCGACATAATCTGATTGCGCATGCATAAACACAAACCATATCGCGCATTTCTCCATATGAAAATAAATTATGGCGTGGCATGTAATCTCGCACTACGATTTAGATAATAAAGTAAAGAATACTTTTGATAAGGCACGAATGATACTGTAATATTACCGATAGCACTAAGATAAGTGGAAAATGTCAAAATTGGATTTTAACATAAGCCTACTTGAAAATTTTTGCCGATTTGTAATTGAATGCAAATACATTGGAATTTTCAATAGCAAATTTTACAAGAGCGGTGCAAGATAGCGACTATCAAAAAGTATATCTTTTTTGTGTAAAAGAAGTTGTAAAATCAGAATTTGCTACATGAGAATTAGATTTTTGAAAGATAAAAATGTTCTGTCGTTTTCAACGCATTCGACCTAGCGCAGGTGGCGCTATCTATGAGCTACAAGCAAACAATGGATATATTTCAATCTCTGGCCCCAGAAAACCCCTAACACCAAAATTTCATCTCGATATGAGCATTTATTATGAAATAAATAAGAAAAAACTAAAATAATATTTTGCATTAAACACCCTGTAAGTATCAACTTTTGGACTAAGGTGAGTTTGTCTAAATTGCAATATTTTCACGTCAGGAATCTACTCATGAATTTTGGCCCATTACATCGCGACCACCCTGTATATAATGTTATATATAGTTTATTTTCTTCATTGTTTACTAAACAAATTAATATATTTCTTTTAAACTTGGTATGCCGTAATCATATTATAAAATGTTAATATTTTGATGTCAATAACTTATTTTAACTAAAGCCATTGGCGTAAGTATGGGGTTTTGTTCTCCTTTGAATCCATTAAATACGCTGTTGGTAAAAAATATTTTTTTAACAAATATTAAAATTCAATTCACTAAGAAACTTGTTTTTCAGATATTATTGGCATTTTCTAATCAGGGGTGTCTTATTATATTACAGAGATCTTACAAAAGTTATAGGATTAAGTAAACATTTGTCTCTAACATTATAACAATATAGTATTAACAAATGTCATGTCAAATAATTTGCTTGTTGTGCGGTTACAGTAAGCTGAAATTGTGAGTTGGGTAAATACGATCTACTACAAGGAGGACGGATTGACCGTGGTGTTTGGCCAGCTCGATCGTGGGATCTCAATCCACTAGACCTTTTTCTTTATTAATGCTTTTCAAAGGAAAAAATGTATGTAGCTCCATTGAACAATAGAGAAAATATATTACCTACATCGTATTCGAAGAGGTTGGGGTTAAATAAAAATAATATGCTAATTTGGATAAGACGGTCCTAATAAATCGATGTTATCGTTACATTGTCACTTTGAGCACAATATGCTTGTTCCATGAATGGTTTTCTTGCGTTTTTGTACAACACTTTATGCCCTTAAAATTCCATTTGATTAACTTTTTGCGTTTTTAAAATAAGGTGCTAGTCTCAATAACGATGCGCCCGCTTGTGACGTCACTATACGCAACTCTATAGTGAGAGATCTAGCGCTAACACTCGACTAGATTAGAATGTGCTATGTGGTTTCGTTGTTTTGTTTTTGGTATAATAAAGCTGATTCTGACAACCTACCAGAAATTGATATGTTCATGATTATAGACTATTTTAATAATGATAGAATGTAGGTACATCAGTACAGATATGAAGAGAATAAATTACATAGTTATTAACATAATAATTATATTTTCTAATGGTATAAAATGATATTATTAAAATCTTTTCCCAAAATAAAAAGAAATATATAGCTAATTTTTGGATTAAGAACTGCGATTAATTTGAATTTATTGAGAACAGATATAAAAAATGAAATGAGTTATTACATATTTTATTTGTATTTACAGTTTTGTTTTGTAAAACAATAATGATAGCTGATGAGGTTTATAAGAATCTCTAAAACACAATACTTGTAGGAACCGAAATCGACATACGTATGAGTGGGCTCAGAGGTACTGAAACCGATTACGCCTGCTATCATGCCTAGTCCAAGAACAACAAGAGCAAGTCAAAAAATGTCAGCTGAGACTAGGGATGTGCAAGTTAATTCTGTTACTGGCAGCGATAAGTTACCTGAATCATAGATTAATAAACAGTAAACTCGGATCACTATTGATCAAATAATAGCACCGGCCTTGGAAGCCTCAGTACCACTATTCCAAATGAACTTGAAATTTCACGTAATAATTTTTCTATAACGACTTTTTCTTTTCTGTATTAATAATCGAAACTTCAAAGTGTGTAAGTTTCTAATTTCAATTATATTCTTCCAAATGAAGTTGCCAAAATTTCACGCAAAAATTCATCTACAATGGCTTTTTGTTTTCTGTGTTACTAATCGAAACTTCAAAGTATGTGATACGAAACTGATTTCAATTATATTCTCTTACATTTCATGAGTTTTCAATGAAGATAATTTTCTATGCCTTCTTCAACCTATATTTAAACAAAAACACTTTTTAAAAATGTCATATACGAGTATTTATACTACTACGGAATAACACTAGCATTAGTGACTCTGCTAACAAAATCTTGTGCCTTTTTCGGTTACAAAATCAGATCTCCGCATTGTACGTTGCAATTCTCTTGGCGCAAAACGCCACATAAACAATACTCCAAAAATACGTAATAAGCATCGAGTCGCTGGGTATAGTGACATAACCCAATGGACACACATACGTTTAAAAAACGTTTAAAAGTTGAAACAGCATCAAAATGTCGCGCGAAAATAAATCGTTATTTTTAACTAATAAGAAACGTTTATAAAACATTGTCAGCTACGTTTAAATAACAGAAATTAAATAGTTAATGAACGTTTATGAAAAACGTTTATTTATAGTTTTATTAACGTTTTATATAAAGCATTTTTCAACATTAATAAAATATTATGGTACGATTTCCTATTCAAACTGTGGTATTAATTCAGTGATGATTAGTTATACACAAAACAGTGAAATTTTGAAAACTACTCTGCGGGCTAATCGACCGGGTTGATCTCTCGTCAATTTACACACAGAAACTTATAGCAGACAGCCAGGTTCCGAAAGTCCAGGTGTAGGTAACCATACACATGCTGATTTCGAGCTTGTTAGCTCGTTAAGCTTACGATAATCGTGTCCGCTTGATTCATATTCAGTCTATAAAAATATAAAAGTATAGAAGAACATAGTGCGTGAGATATAAGTGTATACATCTACTGCTCATTAGATTTTATTTCATATTATATTATCATTATTATATTTCCAAATTAACAAAGTAAGTAAACGCCACTAGAAAACGTTTTACTAAACGTTACATAAAACGTTTTACAAACTTATAACGTATACTTAAATCTTCTTAAAACATAAACCTGTGTTATATACATCGTGAAGAAGACGCTACCTGAAAATATTCTATTTCAGTGTTCATTTCTACCTTCTGTTGAAAACGTATTTTTTGTATGATTTATTGTTATGATACTAGAGCTTTTTGTAGAAAACGTGTTATTAATACGTCTAATACATATAAAATCACATATGTATTTAAAACGTTTAATTCTATGTTTTATAAACGTTGCACTTAAAGCGTAGTTAAATATTATTCAAATATAAACGTATATAATACTTTATGTACAGTAGTCTAAAACGTTATAAAAAAACGTAAATTTCTAGTGTTCACTTAAACCTCTAGATGGAATGTCAATATTTTTAACGTATTTTAAACGATATATTTTATACGTGCAATTCTTACAATTTCTTAAGGTAATTCTCATTAGAAAAAGTCAAAATATTTGAAAAATAAAGCTGCTCACGAAATTTCCTCAAGAGCACTTTATCAGAAAATAAAATTTTAATGATGTTTTTTTAGTCTGGTAATAGGTCAATTTCAGTAGAAAAACAATTTTTTTACAAATTGCCAACGTTTCGGCTTATATTTAAGCCATCTTCAGGGCTCTAGAAATGTAAATGTGTTACATAATATAAAATTACAATAAATTAAAACAAAACACATTAAGAATTACAAATTAAAAATACAATTTTTAACTTAATATTAGAGCCAGCTAAGTATCTAGTAATATTGATTTTTATTCTATTAATTTTAAAAGAAAAAGGACAATGTAGGCAAACATAAATTAAGCTGAAAACAAATTACTATTAACAATTTTATAAATTAACTGTAGTTAAATTTTCTTCGTCCAATTTAATATAAAAATTAATTGTTTATTAAAAATGTCTATTACAAGTGAAAAGTATTGACAATATATACCCATATGTAGAATTATAATTAACATCAATGTGAAATAATCTATAAGAATCGAGAACTTTTATTCAAATAATGTATCGACTAGATCCGGTGACAGAGGCGTAGTAATTTTTTCCCTTTAAGTAAACTACGCCTCTGTCACCGTATATATAGATTGTTTCCAATTTATGTTAATTATAATTCTATATATGGGCATATATTGTCAATACTTTTCACTTGTAATAGACATTTTTAATAAACAATTCATTTTTATATTAAATTGGACGAAGAAAAACTTAACTACAGGTAATTTATAAAATTGTTAATTGTAATTTGTTTTCAGCTTAATTTATGTTTGCCTACAATGTCCTTTTTCTTTTAAAATTAATAGAATAAAAATAAATATTACTAGATATTTACCTTGCTCCAATATTAAATTAAAAATTGTAATTTTAATTTGTAATTTTCAATGTGCTTTGTTTTAATTTATTGTAATTTTATATTAGTTATGTAACACATTTACATTTCTAGAGCCCTGAAGATGGCTTAAATATAAGCCGAAGCATTGGCAATTTTTAAAAAAATGTTTTTCTACTGAAATTGACCTATTACCAGACTAAAAAAACAACATCAGTAATTTATGAAAGGTCACTAGATACAACAAAAAAAATAATAAAATTTTAATATTTGTACTGAAAACATACTTTTTACCATAAGCCTAGAAATTTAGGGGATTCAAGGATGAATACCTACGCCACTGGGTTTAGTTGTAAAATTTTATTGACATAAAAATATTAACTATTTATTATGATTAGTGTATACCAAAAATGCCATAGGAAAGACCCCAATTATTTTTTCATGCTCTATCATTTCCAAAGCTAAGAACGAAAAATCGTAAGTAAAAGTTATTTATACGTTTGGCTATATTTGTTTTAGAAAGTTATTATCGCACCACCCGAGGACTTGACTTGATATAATGAGGTTTGACGTTGCAATTTACAATATTAGAAAACGAATCGAACTATAAATTGGTTCCGTAAACTGCAAGTACCCGCAGTAACTTTGTAAAATGGAAGGAATATTTCTCCGACAATTCCTTAAATATTACTAGTGATCTATTTTTAAAACGAGGTAAAGATAAATAATTTATGACATCTCGCATGCCTCCACAGAAGCAGAAAATATAAGCGATCCATACACCAATTTATATTCGTGTTTTGATAACGGAAGCGGAGATAGCTTCAAATATAAACTCAAGTGATATGTGTTATTGTTATGTTTACTTTTATTCGCTATTTTCGCAGATAAAGGCAAATAACAAGCTTCTGGGTAACCTTTGTTTTGTTTCTTATTTCATTTTAATATTTATATAAAAATACTCAACCGTAAAATGTAGCCATTTTCATAAAGACCGTGTTACTCAGCTATTGTTATTTACGTGTTCCCAATATTACAAATATTTTGAAAAAAATATCCTAAAAAGATTTTTTCTTCTGTCGTATTTAATTTTACATTAACCTGATGACCATGATGAACGACATTTAAATTTTCCTAAACGTTTTCTTGGAAATTTAAATTATTTTCTGTGTTCAAGAACTCTTCTGTATCTTCCTGCAAATTTACAATAATTCGTATACAGTATGCACTAAAAGTATGGAATAAATTCAATAAAAACGAAACAATTATTTTTTGGGAAAAATACTCGAACAGGTCGAATTTAAAAAATACATATTTTAGCGTAAAATGCGATTTTCAAATGTCATTTGTTTTCGAGTAATGACGTCATCGATTTTTTTTTAAATGGCAACACCATATTTTTTTTCTTGATTCTGAAAGATCGTTTAATTCTCTATCAGACAGTACTAAAATTTTGCCCTCTTACATAGGAAAGTTTTCGAGCAAATGACGATTGAATGTTAGAAAACGTAAATTTTATCCATAAAAAAGAAACAATTCTGAGGCATGTAAAATAAAATACAATTGATTAAATTTTATACTTCAATTAAATGTTCGAATTGCCATCCACCAGCTTCTTGACAATGCGCAAGTCTGTGAAGAAATTCTTCTTGCACATTATGAATGATTTCTGGGGTAACTCTGCGTATTTCGTCCCGAATGCGATTTTGATCCACCGATCCACCTCCCAGGAAAACAGTTGTCCAAATAATTTCGTACGGGGCGCGCATAGTGCGGAGGTGCACCATCTTGCTGAAACCATATGGTATCGTCAGGAATGTCAGGGTCATTATCGTTAGGAAAAATTACTGCAAGGGCTGGAACAAGGTCATTTTCTAGAAACTCTAAATATCTTTGTCCTGTAAGGGTTCCTTCAAAGAAGAAAGGCCCTACTATTCTAATTTCTGAGAGTGTTGGGTATGTGCCTCTGCCATCCAATGAGGATTTTCCCGACTCCAATATCTGCAAGTTTGACGGTTTACTGTACCATTCAGACAAAATGTGGCCTCATCTGAAAAAAGTATTTGCCGGTGTAAATTTCTATTTACTTGACATACATCCATTAGAATTTCGCAAAACTGTAAGCGGCGATCGGGATCATCTTCATTGAGTTCCTGCACAAGTTGAATTTTGTAGGGATGATATTTTTCCTTCCTCAAGATACGTAGCACTGTGCTCTGACTAGTATCATTGTTTAATGCAACCAATCGTGAAGAATTATGAGGATTATCCACCATACTTATCAAAATGTTCTGTTTCTGATTTTCATTAATGCTTGGACGTCCAGGTTTTGGAATATTTACAACATTGCCAGTTTCTCTAAATTTAGACTCTACCTTACTGACTGTTGATTGGCTGATAGGTCGATCTGGATATTTTTCATTAAATAAATCGCAAACTTTCTGTTGAGTTCTAGTCATATTCCCGCATCCGATAAGAATTAAAATTTCAATTCTTTGAGTAACAGTTAAATGTGCCATATTACTTTAAATTGAATAATAATTTCTATGTCGCTTACAATACTTATTAGAAAGTCGGTCTGACAATGACACTTTGCAAAGATTTTCACCTACGTGATCCAAAAGAACTATAGAATTTGAAAAACTAAACTTGATAACGTTTTTGCTTTATTTTAATTAATTTACGTTTTCTAACATTCAATCGTCATTTACTCGAAAACTTTCCTATGTAAGAGGGGCAAAATTTTAGTACTGTCTGATAGAGAATTAAACGATCTTTCAGAATCAAGGAAAAAATATGGTGTTGCCATTAAAAAAAAATCGATGACGTCATTATTCGAAACAAATGACATTTGAAAATCGCATTTTACGCTAAAATATGTATTTTTTAAAATAAAAATCGACCTGTTCGAGGATTTTTCCCAAAAAATAATTTTTTCGTTTTTATTGAATTTATTCCATACTTTTGGCGCATACTGTACAATAAAATACAGAATGAATGCGAATATACAGCATGTTTAGTGAAGAACGAGCTATACTTTCAGTATCTTTGTAAGGGGTTGAAATAATCAAATCCTATGACATTCTTTTCTTGCAATTTTTTTCCTTTATTTTTTTTTCCTTTTAAAAAATGTATCTAAAAAGCCCCATTCATTTAATAATTTTTTGGTCTGTTTAAGTTTTTTTCAAAAAGTTAAGGATTTATCAGAAAAAAATAAATGTATTGCAAAGTATTTTTAAACAGATGGGTTGTTCAATGTATTTTGGTATTTTGCCGAAAGATCTAGTGGTCTGTTCTAACTGATTTTTATCTAATATTTTCTATAGAAAATCATAAAACTTGTGAAAGAGTAATAAACAGAAGACATTTTGTTCCTACGGATTCCATTGCAAAGAACAGGCCACCAACAGGTTTTTATATCTATATTAATTTTATACTTACTTTAGATTCTACTCTTACTATCAATCTTACATATATTGATTTTTTACTGCAAATTTTGTTTTTCTTTTGTCATTGTCATTTATCGATTCTTACAAATAAGCATTATTATTTCTAAGATCAACAAATTCGTTAAACAAAGTTTTCTCTAAAATAATGCATTTTAGCAGCAGGCAACAAGTATACCTTTTGTAAAAATAATCGAAGACTGGTGAGATACAAGTTGTCTGCTACTTCCTGCTCGTCTTAAGCGGTTCGACTTGCAGGAAGCGACCTACATTGCAGCAGGTACTTAAATGCAGACCTCTGACCACTTATATCTCACCTGCGCTCAGTTTATCAGTTTATATGTGAACATACATATGAAGGAACATCCACTTCAATTGTCGGTCATCTCACCTATGGCATACTGATGAGGACTAACAAGCCCGAAACCGACCTATGTCTGGTGGAGTGGCCGATAAGATTTCTTGGTTGTTCACACAGATACTGCAGATGTAATTCAAAACCGGTCGGGGCAGAGTAGTTATTTCCTGCAGTATCATTTATAGATTTAATCGAGTGTTTTAAAATAAATTACAATTTTTCGAAAACCTCTGCCATTAAAGAAATCTGAAAGGAATAATATAGAGGCGCAAGCGCTCAGAATGCCCTGTACATTTAACTCAAAAATCAATTAGATATTCGTGTTCATCTCACATAATAATCTTCCTTTCCAAAATTATTTAAAAAAATAATGAAAAAGTACATTTTCAGACCTCTAACTTCGTAAGGAAGCAAAATTGTACTAAGGTAAATTGATTTAAATAACATTATTGTTGTTCAAAGAAGCCTAGCCTTAAAGTATGACCTATTCTTTACAGAACACCCTCTATATTTTAAACAGTTGGACTGTGTATAACATGTAATTAATAGTTTTCATATTAAATACGCATAATTTTTGGTATAAGAGGGATGGTATACAATATTTACAAGTAGGTAGCAATATTTATTACACATAACAAATATATATTTTTAACATATAGAAAGTTGCATAAAGCATGAAATATATTTACATATGTTTTGAAGAATAGTGTGATAATATTGATGTAGGTATATACCTATGTTGAATTTTCGGGCAACTATAAATGCAGAACCACACCAAATATGTTGTAATTTTTTATCACCCTCCTCCCATAGACTCCAATACACTATTTTACAGCACAACTAAACCAATATGTCGTACCACTTCAACTGCTCTACAATATCTAGGACGCACGTGATTGTATAGACAAGGCGAAAATTACTGAATCGAGACCTTATAGACGCATGCATTGGAATGGGTTTACAATAATTATCACTGTAAAAATACATAATATTTTATATCAAATTTACAGAACTTCACACTATTTGCTGCTAAATAAAACTATTACAATAGTGAATAACAGGACTATTACACGCTTTAAGTATTATTTCCATTAATATTATAAATTTATTTCTCTTGTATTATTTATTTGTTACATTTATTTTTCATGTGGTTCATAAGATTTGATTTTAAAATAGTGAAGTTTGAAAATATAGAATTTGACAGTTTTTGTTATTATGAATTTAAAATTTATGTTAAAAATATTTCGTTTTTAATTAAACTTAAAACCAGTTATTACTTTTTAAAATTAGTATCCGTCATAGTGCATTAAAGATAATCTCTTCATATCTGACTTAAGTAAACTCTTCTAATTTATAGGTGCGCTCGTTCTTAAAATGTGTGGAAAATGTGTTTCTTATAGTTATTTATGCAACAAGTACAAAAAGTACGTGTTTTTTGTACGAGTTGCATACAATATTTTTTCTACGTTCATGGAAAAACCAAAAAATGTTATTTAGATGACACCAAGTCTAGGAAAATGTGACGCCGATTTGAACGTTTATGTTTGTCATGATGACAAAAAGCTGTAGTAGAATGACAGATGAATGCAAAATATTTAATAAATTACTAATATATTACGAACAATTTAACTCAAACTTGATTTTTACCATTAATATTAAAAGTAAATGTATAATTTGTGCAATTTTCAATATTAATATTTGTTAGTGAATTATTTTTTAATTCTACTTCATGATTTGCGACTTCTGTAAATTTACTAGTACTTGGTATCTGTACATTGTAATTTTCTTCAGACTGAAATATTTGTTTTGCAACACTCAATTTGTTTGCAAGTGTTCCTCTACGTATCCCTCCGCTACTGTCGACGATTTCCATCCACCGTGTCGTTTAAGCTCTAGTATATCTGCTCCAGTGTCTGCAAGAAGTGTTGCAGAGGATCTCCTGAAGCAGTGCCCTGTGTATAGCTTAGGATTCTCCAAATGCAGAAATTTTGCAATTTCATACGGGATTTTAGCAAACGTGTTCACACCAACAGCTTGGACAGTGCACTTTTCATTTCGGTAATTGAGGAAAAAAACATTTATGCGAAATATGAATGGGACGTAATTTCGTGTATTTATGATATATCTCGATCAAATTTAATCCTTCATCGACCTTACTTCTAATGACAAAACTTCGTTCTTTGTCAGTTTTTGACCGTGGCACTTTTACAATTAATATTGAGCCTTTTTTCTATGTCGTCGGTACTCAATTTTTGGAACTCATTTCTACGACATGCCCCTGCGATACCAAATATTGTAGCTACCTACAACAAGTAGTTTTAATATATTTTAAAAAAACTAAATAAAATACCGACTTACTTTTGTCATCAAATAGTGGGAGTCCGGAGCTTCTTCGGAAATTTATAAATGTGTTCCCTGTTCAATACTTTTGACTTTTTTGGCCGAAATCCTACAGAGTTCTGCTTCATAAATGCCATTAGTTTCTTGTAGGATTTAATATCAATATTTTATTTTGCACAAAGAAAAGCTCTCACTATTGAGTACTCAGACCAAAGTGATGATCTTTTTGAGAAATATGCAAGAAGCACATTTTCTGTAAGATTTTTTTATCGAAGCACCACTCTTTAAAACGATTATAACTTATTTCATTTCATGTTTTTTTGATTTTCTAGGCAATAAGTTTAATAACGCTGCATTTGCTATTTCACTGACTTCTGGTGGTGTTCCAACAAATTCTTCATCACTATCATCTGTTTTTCCTATAATATTACTCATTTTCAAACTTTAAATTGTGTAACTGTCAAAATTAATTTTTGACTGACGTTTCTAGAACTACAGTTGCATTATCCAAATCATAGTAGTCGTAAGCGCGTATATTGGAAACTAATTTTATTTTAAATAAATTGCATTGTCTGGTACTTAATTTCGTAATCCAGTATGTAATAAATATGATTGAAAATAATATAAAATATGCAGTTGCTTGAAACGTAATACAATCTCACAGAAAATTGACTAAATATAGCGTCGATTTGAATGTTTATGTTTGTCACAAAACCCTGTAGTAGAATGACAGATGAATGCAATAAACATTTTATTGCACTAGTGCAATAAAGAACCACTTTTTCCACTAAATATAGTTCAATAAAGTTTTGTTTTTTGCATAAACGTAGAAAAATTTATTTAATATTTCTCTAAATATTTGTATAATTTTAAGTTTATTCCAAGCTATAAGACAGGAGTTTATTAATATCAAATCTAATGCTAATAAAAACTCGATTATGCAACAGGTGTATCGACGTTTTCCTTTAATATGAGGTGGGTGATAATCTTTAGATCCCGATTATTGGCTGTGCTGCTTTCCTTTGTTCAGGTATGGCTTAGGTTCCAGAAACTCTTACTTTAGAGAAAGGAAACACATTATCGCTATAATGGCTTATAAAATGGTTAGCAGAAAATCACGACGCTCTATAATCTCACAACCAATCTTTTTAAAATAAAGTTATTATCAGAATTATATGATATCGGTCCTAAGATACTGAAAAATTACGAGAATAGTCGGAACATTTTGCAGGTATGGCAAAACTAGCTCAATTATATATACTATTGCTTCATGCAATCTACAGGTTGTTTTGTAAGTAGAGGTTAAGAGTCAAGGGATGTATTATGTGGCCAAAAGTAGAGGTTTTTTGTTATATAAAAATGTGGGGTCTTTAAAATCCGTTTTTAATTCTTAATTTCTAAACCGCTTAAGATAATTTAACCAAATTTGGTATATAAACGGCATATTTAGTATAACAGTGGATATGAAGCAAAAAATCAGTTTTAGAAACATACCGATGGCGGAGGTGTATTACAAATAAAATAGGTCATGATATCCACCATTGTATTTCAAACCGATTAACAATAAAATTTATATATATATATATATGTTAACTCGTAGGCTTCCGCGGGTGTTATATGTGGTTGTAAAATTTCTCCGGGTTCCTCTCCGCGATGAATCTGCATGGTCTTCAAAAGAACCATTTGTTTGACAACGTTTCGGTAAAATCTCATTTACCATCTTCAGGTCTTCTTACTTCTGCTTCGCGTTACTACGTTCGGCTTACTGGAAGATGTTTGTCCACTTGGTGAGTTATATACTGTGCTTTCGTTCCGGTGTGTGGTTTTCTTCGCATGGCTGCGCGTCACGGGTCTTGCGTTTAATGGTGCTGTGGGTTCTTCTGTTCTGCTTGGCCTACTCTCACCGTTGCGTGTCACTGGTTTATTGATCTTCTTGATTCCCAGGACAGGTTTCCAAGCTGTTGGTAATCTTTGGGTATCGTCACGTGTATTGAGATTTTGAGGATGTTTTTCAATTTCGATGGCTTCTCTAATTATTCTTTTTGCCTTATGCTCCATTCTTGCTAATACCTTGGTATTATCGAAATCAATCTCGTGGCCGGTGTCTTTTACATGTTGAGCTAATGACGAAGTTTTTTCATTTTTCTGGACAGCATTCCGATGTTCTTCTTTCCGGGTTTGGATTCTTCTGTTAGTTTGTCCAATGTACGTCTTCTCACAGCCTCCGCAAGGAACTTCATATACTCCTTGGTCTTCTAGAGGCATGGGATCGCCTTTGTCACCAGTCATAGCCAATCTGTTCATGGAGGAATTAGAAGAACAAGCAATAGAAACAGCAGAATATAAACCATCCATGTGGCTGAGATATGTCGACGACACCTTTGTCATATGGACACATGGCGAGGAGAAATTACGAGAGTTCTTAATTCATCTGAACAGCAGACATCCAAAAATCAAGTTCACTATGGAACTGGAAAAGGACCAACAGCTACCTTTCCTCGATGTATGTATAAAGAAAAAAGAAGATGGAGGTCTAAGCTATACGGTATATCGGAAACCAACACACACGAATAGGTACCTACATGCAGAATCTCACCACCACCCATCGCAGCTACAATCAGTGATCAAAACACTAATGACAAGGTCAGAACGACTCTCTGACGACGACCCCAAAGAAGAGGAAATCAAAAACGTTAAATTAGCCTTACAACAAAAATATATATATATATATATACGGTTGTAATATATATATATATATATATATATACGGTTGTAATATATATATATATATATATATATATATATATACGGTTGTAATATATATATATATATATATATATATACGGTTGTAATATATATATATATATATATATATATATATATATATATACGGTTGTAATATATACATATACATATATATATATATATATATATATATATATATATATATATATATATATATATATACATATATATATATATATATATATATACATATATATATATATATAGTGATAAAACAGAAATTATATAAGAATTAAATACTATGAAATTCATTTTAAGCAACAAAAATAGAGAATTATTATTGAAATGTTACTGTTATTGATGTAAAATATGGATAAATTATTAATATTGAAATTATCTTAAATAAACATATCGAAAGATATTAAAATAACAAAATTTTATAAATTTTATTAAATTCAATTTAAAATTTTATCTATCAAATTTGGACATGACGATACAAAAACATACAATACATAAAGAAAATGAATTCAAAAACCAGACAATGACATATCAAAACAAAGCTTAAAGAACAAAGATTTAGCATATATGCATATCGCAAGACTAAAACATCATTCAAATAAAATATTAGCTAGATAAAATGAAAATTCCAATTTTAAAACATAATGACAATTAGAAATGTCAAATGTAAAGATGGCTATTCAAGGAAATTTCAGCATCTCTGACAGGACTCTAGAAAAAAGACAAATTAAAGTATATTTAAGTATAAAATTAGTAAAAATTGTTATGTAGTTGTAAAATATAGATATAAGAATACAAAAGACAAATAGTGTAGTGAATAGTGCTTCGACAAGAATAATTAAAAATTAAAATGTTACATGTGTATTGACCCTAACAAAATTACTAATAATCTAGAAGGTAAAATTACCTAGAAACAATAATTTGTTGATTAGTTACGAGGAAAACTGTGAAGCGAAAAGAGGTGTGAATTTGCTAGAGTCGAAAATTTCATAATTTATAGTTAAATTTAATTAAAATTAAAAAAAAAACTCCTACGTACCAGTTTCACAGTATAATTAAAACCTAAAGTTACTCAAGACAACATCGATCAATATCACAATCAGGAATTTAGTGGAAATCATCTCCATAACCAGACCAGACTGGGGGTTTTGCAAAAGAAAGAAATCCATTCTTAGAGGGAATTAACCTCAAAATACACATCAAGATCTCAACAAGACTAGAAGTTCAAATTCAACAGGATATCCAGGCCGGAGGATCAACAGTATCCAGAGAACATAACATCATCCAGAGAGGAGAAATTCCAGACAAGAACATTGGAAATAACATCTACAAAAAAGTAAGAAATAACGTATACGTTATACAAGGTTATCTAGCTAGATCAAATGTAAATTGATAAATAACAATAAGTAACTTCTGAACGATTAATAACAATATACAATAGTTAATTTCTTACCTTCTATTAGATTTCACTCATTTTAAAAGCTTAAAATTATAAATACAGTCATTAAATGTTGTAAGACACAAAATAGAAACTAAAGACGTTAAAACTAGAACTTAACTTACATCTAAATAGAATTAGACAAATTCCATTGCAGTCGTGTGTATTTCGAGTTGCATAAGAGCAGTAAGTAAATTCAAATTATTTTTAAACGCAAGAAAATCACACGAGGCAATATCTAAGAAAAGTCTAACTTGTTAAATGTTAAACTGTAAAAATATTCTTTAATATTCATTAGGTTGAATGCTTTCTAATTTCATTCAGGAATTATCATTTTGCTGTTTTTTTTTTAATAAAAGTTAATGTACTATCTGTTAAAATAATTGTTTCTTTGTATGCACTGGGTGGTTAAAGATATTGAACATTTAAAAATAAAAAAAGGTATTAGATACTCTGCTAGAATCCATTCCTGAGAAAAGAGGAAAAATATATCCAGGGTATTAGCAAAGTACAAGTAAAAAAAAATTTATTAGAAAAATAAAATCACAAATTAAATTGAAAACAAAACTTATATTTAATCACTTATACACTCCACATATAACATACAACATAAATACAATCTACACTAATACAAAATTAAATAAAACAAAATAAAATAAAATAAATCATTGGCGCCCAATAAAAAGATTTTTTATATACACAATAAAATCATATCCCACATATTATCACAAACACAACACACACACACACACACACACACACATACACACATATATATATATATATTACCTCAGAAATCATTCATAATGTGCAAGAAGAATTTCTTCACAGACTTGCGCATTGTCAAGAAGTTGGTGGATGTCAATTCGAACATTTAATTTAAGTATAAAATTTAATCAATTGTATTTTATTTTACATACCTCAGAATTGTTACTTTTTTTATGGATAAAATTTACGTTTTCTAACATTCAATCGTCATTTACTCGAAAACTTTCCTATGTAAGAGGGCAAAATTTTAGTACTGTCTGATAGAGAATTAAACGATCTTCCAGAATCAAGGAAAAAAATATGGTGTTGCCATTTAAAAAAATCGATGACGTTATTACTCGAAAACAAATGACATTTGAAAATCGCATTTTACGCTTAAATATGTATTTTTTAAATTAAAAATCGACCTGTTCGAGGATTTTTCCCAAAAAATAATTGTTTCGTTTTTATTGAATTTATTCCATACTTTTGGCGCATACTGTATATCTGGATTCCCGTTGCTAGATTTCTGAGTCAATGTTTCAGAAGATGGCAAAGTTATAACTTGACAGTTAACTGACTTCATTGAGCAACCAGCCCTTTTCTCAATTTCAAGTTTCTTTGATGAACTAGGATTTGAAACATTGGGAAACTAGAGTATCCTCCTTTAAACAGTCTGATGTAGATTTAGTATAACAATAGATCTATAGTGGTCGACAGTTGTGTATCACTGCAGGTTTTCGCTGCAGAAATGCGGGCAACATACTCTGCATTATTAAATGTTTCTTTATTCAGAGGATAGATTCTGAGCTCTAAAACCATTTACTGCTATTTTGCCTTTTTAGGACTTGAAATATGCTGTTCCAAATAGTTATCTAATATCATATGTTGATAATGCATGGTTATTATGGCGGAATATTTTCACTGTAGTAACACCTCAAGTAACACTTTAACACACCCATAAACGTTTTATCGAGCGGTTGTAATTTATGTGTTGAGTGGAATAGCAATGAGATGACAGCAATATGGTTTTCTCTTGCAAGCAAAATAAAGTCAAGATTTTTTATATGCTGTAGTACCCGAGAAATATTTAGCCATAAAATTTCCTTTGCTATTCTCGAGGGTATTTCAGATATCTAATAAATATTGCAGAAGAGGGTGATACTAGTGATTCATATAAAGTTAATAATGGCGCAGAAATATTAAGTGTTATATTCAGTTAAGCAGTTGGTATTGTACAATTTAAATTGTAAAATTTTAATTAAAATAAAATAAGAAACTGATTTTAAAGTAGTGGTATTCTAGTCATCCTAACGTATTAAATTTTTTCTTTCTTCATAACTATTGCATTCATAAACCTACCCTCAAACTTATCTGTGCTATAAACAAAACTACAGCTAAGTAGATACTGACAAAATGTAAACAAACAGTCACTGAGAGAAGAATTCAGACGATTTACGTCATACTAACAAATGAATAATTCATTATATTTTCAGCAAAATATTTAAGAAACTGCAACTGAGAATAATAAAAGTATATATTACATTTAATGTTTGCACTATACAGGGTGATGCAGGTTTAATCTTGATAACTTCAGGAATCGATAAACAGGTTAAAATAATGTTCATTTGTGATATAAACTTATT
Source organism: Monochamus alternatus (assembly GCA_037114965.1). NCBI lineage: Eukaryota > Metazoa > Arthropoda > Insecta > Coleoptera > Cerambycidae > Monochamus > Monochamus alternatus. The sequence goes on from CM073433.1 coordinate 37,072,769, forward strand.
TCCTAAAACGCATCGTTTCCGAGTTAGACGGCGTTGAAGTAGGAATTTTTTTCTCGTTTTTCCCTAATAACTTTTGAACCACTTATCCGATTTAAGTGAAATTCGAACACAAACACTCCTTATGATCTTACATAAGCTTCTTAAGTTTGAACTACCTACCCCTCTTAGAAGTGTATTTTGTATGCTACCCCCCTTTTACTTTATTTCAAAACTACAAAAAAAAATAATTTCAATAAAACATCTACACACCACTTTGACCTGATTAATTTCGAAACTTTTTCGTCTCATGTTTTTTTCCGACGTTTGGTCTTGTTTCTGAGATATTCAAAGAAATTGGTGACAGTGTAGCGCACCAGCCGCGTATAGCAACCCATGAAAACAAAACTCAGTGATTTGTGTAAACTGACGTTTGTGAAAATCATTGTCAAAAGTATTATTTAAAGAGCATTTTTAGTGCTAAGAAAAAATGCCAAGAACATTTACAAATGCTGAATATGCCGTTATACATTATGTTTACGGTTTCTGTGACGGAAATTCGAACGCGTCAGTTCGAGACTACCGAACACGCTTCCCTAATAGTAAAATTCCAAATGCACAAGTTTTTGTAGATGTACATCGTCGATTTTCGGAATATGGTTTGCGCCGCTACAATGATCATAATCGTAATGTACCGCCAAGAAATCATCAGCGAATTCTTAATCTTTTTGATATCGATAGAACTTTAAGCACACGCCGAGCAGCTCGGCAACTCCATTTATCTCAATCAAAAGTACTGAGAGCACTCAAATAAGATCATCGAAGGGCTTTCCATCTCCAACCAGTTCAAGGTTTGTTGTCAGTCCTCGACAGTCCTCGACAGTCCTCCTGTGTCAGACAATCTTCATTTCAGTAACAGTTTAGTGTAAACGTGTGTATAGGTGTTTTAAGTAATAACCTCTGTGGGCCGCATATTTTGTCTCCTCATTTAAATGGGGATTTATTTCATGAGTTCCTGCAAAACTCTCTCCCTGACGTGCTTGACGATGTCCCCTTATATTTACGTCAAGGGAACTGGATGCAGTTGGATGGTGCCTCTGCACATTACGGAAGGCAAGTACGGCAGTGGTTGGATGAGAATTATCCTCGTCGATGGATTGGACGGCAACCCAACAATCACCCAAATATGTGGATTCCTTGCGAAGGACCAGTGGCTAGGTCTCCGCGCGCGCCATATCTGAATCCACTGGATTATTTCATTTGAGGCCATCTAAAAGCAATTGTGTATGATACGCCAGTACATACCCGTGAGGAATTGATCCAAATGATAAGACATGCTTGTGATGACATAAAAACAATCCTGTTCAAATAGCAGCTGCGGTTAATACACTAGTTCGCCGATGTCAAAAATGTATTGAGGCTGGAGGAATGCACTTTGAATAATTATTGTAATTTTTTTAGTAGTTGATAAGTTTGTTGTAAATCTTGTAATAAGTAGTTGTTACTAAATTTATGTTTGAGTTTCTTAACACTAAGAACACTCTTTAAATAATACTTTTGACAATGATTTTCACAAAAGTCAGTTTTTTTAAGAGCCGTCCGACAGTGTCCCCGGAAGCACCGCAGCCTATATACTTATTGTGTATTATTAGACTTGTTTACTGTTAGATGATAAGCTGCATCGATAAGCACATTGAGAAAAATCTAATGCAAATTTTTCGCTTAATGCTGCCTGCATCCGCTGAATTACGTTGAACACAAGCAATGTTACAACAATACGATAAGACTACGATATAATGTAACAAATATCGTACGTAAAAATGCGCTTTACAACACTAGTGCGGAAAAGCACACTTTTCCGCATAATCGTAAGAAAAATGTATTTGCAGTTATTCCGTATAACCTAGGGACCTTAATGCTTTAAACAGTTTAACGATGCGGTTAGGAGTAAACTACGAGTGAAGCTGTTAAGCGGAACCATTTAAATTATTTGAAATTAACTTCGGGTTCATTGGTCAGTCACAAGAGATTTCCAATTTACATTAATCCCAAAAGTTTAGAAACTCGACTTGGCTCGATAAATGCTTAAAATGATTATCTGTCAAAGGCTCGGAAAGATGTTGAAAATTTAAACAAGCCGCGACAGCTGAAACAATCAAAGTTTTAGGAGATTGGTTTCAAGCGCACGGCTCTCTATCAAACTTTCAGCAACACAGACTGTCCCAAGTAATAATTTTAGTGTTATAAAACCACTAAATAATATATATTTCTGCGACAGTAACCTTAAAAGGCTGATAAATATAAAAAGGGCCCAAAACATAATGATCTTCTGGAGGTTGTCAAAGTTAATTTTTTAAAACAATTATAAAACTTGTCCTACTTAAGAACAACTTACCATGTTGTCTAGATGCAAGCTTAGAGCGTTTAATAAAACTTATAATAAGAGTATTTCGCCTTAAATAAAGGGCTTTATTGAAACTTTCATGCTGCCATTGAAAGGTAAATTTCCTTGAAATAATTAGAATGCTTATTATTTCAAAAATATTTTAATTTATTGCTGTTTGCAATAAAATAAAAATATTTTACACCCATACGGGAAAACACATACTACAGAGTATCATTTGAATAAAATTATTTTTTTATTAATACTTTTGCAAGAAGCTATTTAAATAATGCCGGTAACAAATTTTCAAGCTACAAACAGTTTACTGATGAGATGTATGAATTTAGCTCTAAAATTTTAATGCCCTCTTTATATTTTAAATTTTATAGCAGTTCTTAAATTTTATAAAACTTATTGTATTTTAAAAAGTCAATGTTTTTTATAGCCGTTATTTATTTATTCATTTATATGTACATATATCCACCCAACGGAAACCAATTACAGAATACAAATTATAATGCGCTCCAAACTATTTATATATGTATTATAACCAGGTGACCATACTAAAGAATTATATTTGAGCCTAGATCTAACAAACGAATTATACAGTAGAAATAAAACATTTATATCTGTGAAACCTTTACTATGTCTTATTACAAAACCAAGAGATTTATAAGCTAACACGATAATAGTATCTACATGAATATTAAAATTTAGTTGCCTGTCAAAAGTAACACCGAGATCTTTGATAACTTCAGGTCTCTCCAGCGTGTAACCATCAAGTTGATACTCAAATAAAATGGGATAATAATTGTCAAGGTATTCAACTCTTATGAAAGTAATAAGCAAATCATTAAGTATTTACATAAATATATTTAGTCGTCTTGTTGGCCTAGAAAAATTAACTTAAACTTAGATAGATTCTTATAATTCTAGATAAAACTAAATGTTGGCATATACATACCAATAATATGAACTGTCTTATGCCACAACCTTCATAGAACCACATTTCTGTAGTCTGTAGAGAAATGAAAGAGGGTAATAAAAGCTTATTATGTATGCAAATCGTAAATAAATGTAGTACTGGTGCGTATATTCAATATTTTTAGGTATAGATGAGGTATACTTTTAAAAAGCTTTGTGTGATCGAACCGTACTAAATTGTAGCAAGTAGCTAAAATTTAATCCCCACCAAACCGTCTTTGTCTATGCCGCTATAATTTCTCCGTCCATTTCTCTTATAAGTAAACAATATAAAAACAGCATTTCAAAACATGAGGCTACTATAAGCATCATAACCGGGTTAAGAGGGTTTTTAGTAATTCGAATAAAATTATTCAATATTATTATCAAAATATTTATTTAAATTTAATGAATAGACTTTTATTCCACATAAAAATATATGTATTTTGAAAATTCAAATTATGGTGAGTAAATGTAGTGTTGTATAAATGTACAATAAAGAAAATAAAAAAGTAGGTATATTAAAATTCATCCTCTGAATATTCTGATGAATTATCTTCGTCTCCTAGATTGATAACGATAGGTTCCACAGTAACATCAATTAAATTATCGAATTTCCACATTTTCTTCTCTTCTTTTTATACATGATGTATACATCTTTGCCAGTTATCTGCAGTTACTCGTTCCAAGTAATTTTTTAACAAAATTTTCACGTCACTTAATTTAAACGTATTATTTCGCGCTACATCTCTTTTTACCCGCCCAGACTAATTCGATTGGGTTAAGTTCACAGTGATAAGGTGGTAACCGTAGTACCGTTATTTGGCGATTTGTTGCCATTTCATCGATAACATATTTTTTCTGATCTTTATTAAGATTGACAAGTGTCAAAAGTTGCTTTTTCACCATATTTATTCCAAAACAAATGTTTTTTCCGGATAACCATTGAATTATATCGGTTTTCCTCCAAGCAGTCGTAGGCGTCCGCTCGGTCTGCCGTGAATGGTAACTGGCATTATCCATGACATTTACAGGCCCCGGAGGAATAAGATCCAACATCTTTGTAAGATACTCTTCGAAAACATCTGCGTTCATGTGGTGATAGTCACCTGTATTTTTAGATTCAAATAAAAGTAAACCGCCATCTACAAAACCACTGGCACTACCTATATAACTCACTATTAATCTTCGCCCTTTACCTGAAGGTGCCTTGAACCCTGTTGAAAGTCCATCCAAAAATGCTTGTAGACAACTTTTTACATTTTTATCTTGCCACACTTTTGTTTCAGTATATCCCTCGTTGACCCAAGTTTCGTCTAGATAATAAATATTCCTCCCTTCGTCACGGAATTTTCTAATTGATCTTAAGTAGGATCTTCGCCAACAAATAATTTCATCTTTCCATAAGAACTGACTTCCTACTCTGCTTTTCCCAAAAATTCAACTCTCGTAAGACAGCCCATAATTTGCTTCTACTGATTTTTGGCAAATCGTTGTCCTCTGAAAGTTTACTTAAAATTTTGTTTAGCGTTGATATTTCTTTTTTAAAATAAAATGAGTGTAATTTTCTGCGAATGACATTTTTCAAGAAAACATCTATAACGACTTTCGACCTCCCTGTAGATGATTTTGGGGGAATTACAGTATCTTGTTCATTTTTTGTTTCCTTTAAAAGTCTGTAGAGAGTCGATTTTCCAATCCCTGTCATTTTGGAACACTTTTCCACGATGTCATCAACACTGTTGGTAGGATTTTGGTATTTCAATGCATTAAATACATTTAATATAATAATATGCTCATTCTGAGACAGCGCACATCTTTCCACGCGTTTAGCAGGTACGTAATCTGATAAGCTCGACATTTTATCCAAACAATATTATATCCACTGGCACAATAGTCACTAAACACAAGTCGAATTTTACTCTACTACACTAGCACGTCTTTTTATATTCAGCTCTAAGACTGGATTGATCTGTCACAATACACTGGCTCCTGTCCTATGATGTATCCAGTAAAATGTGCTAATTACACCCTTACCTGTTAGCATTAGTGTTACCCGATAATTACCTGAAACGAAATATTACCACGCCCATGGCCGGTTCTTATCTCGGGGTTTTATTACTCTCTTTCATTTCCAAACAGAGTATAACCTATTTGTTAGTGTTATTCTTTGTGTGTACATTTGCTAGAACTTCAATAAATTTTTTCTCAGAAACTATAAGAATTTTACAAAAAAAAAAAATACGACAGCGACTCCATTGTTCACGACGCATCTATTCCCAAATTTGTTTAGACATGTTTTGAATCACTCTGTATTTGGTATCAGATAAACCTTCTTTAAAACTAATTAATCTACCAACAACCCTCATAAAACAAAAGCAAGACTAATAAGCTTTTAAGTTATTACTTGGGTGCAAAATGCGTATGTACAAAAATTTTTGAAATAGTACTGACTAACATGAAACAAAAATAACGTCTGGTGAAACTAAAGTTACGAAAATGAAGGTAGGACAATGTTTGTGAAACAAAATTTCCTTATCTGAGATAGGTATATCGGGAAGAGGTGCAAAAATAGATTCTGTTTTGGAATGAAATGTGTAAACAATTCGAATTCTACCCTCCTATTTCGTAGGAAGTTACGCAATATTCTAACTTCATATTACGGGAAGTTTAACAACTCCTCTGCTAACTTGCTTGATTAAGTTGTAATAATAGATATTTGTAGAATATGAATAGTTAGTAGTTTACAGTGTTTGTTAAATTTAGCATAACAATATTGTATCCAATTAAACAGACCTTTATACAAAGTCTCTGCTGAATTTAAACTTTGCGGTTACGGTATATTCAAACTAGATTCGGCCTTAATAATAATTAGATATAATACTTATTTGTATATTCAGCGAGCATTATACAGTGTGTCCAATTAAGTCGGCACCATATGGGGAACTTCTTTATTATTGATTTTATTAAAAAAGTTATTCTTGATTAAAAGTTAATTTTGCTCAGGAGTAAAGTACCCTCATTTTTTATATCGTTACTAAGAAAAGTTGATCCTAATTGAAAACTACGGTCAAATATCCAATACTTTCTATCTACCATTAAAAAACAGATATTGTTATTTTTACAAACTTCTCTGTATTAGCATTGATAATTTAAGTCTAGAGATCGACGTTAAATCTGGGATGCACTGACAAACTAATGGATTTTTAATAGCAAATGTCAAAACTCTAGTTACAATTTGAAACGACGGTCAGATATCCAAATTATTTCATTTCAAATAATTTTATGATTGTTATTTTTTTAGTTAACTTGTGTTTAATTAAAAAATATTAATATATTATATGTATGCATTCATTATTCTAATGCAATAGCATATTGTTACTTAACTTAATATAAAAAATGTTTAATGATTTGCAAAATTAAATTATAATTTATTTGTTTATTTTTTAATGGTGGATGGATAATATTGGATATCTGACCGTAGTTTTAAATTGTAACTAGCGTTTTACCTTTCGCTATCAAACATTATTTGGTTTGTCAGTGCATCCTAGATTTAATGTCGATATCTAGACGTAAATTATCAATACTAATACAGAGTTTGTAAAAATAACAAAACCTGTTTTTTAATGGTAGATGGATAATATTGAATATCTGACGGCAGTTTTCAATTAGGATCAAGTTTTCTTAATAACAACTGTCGATATTATAAAAAATGGTACTTTACTCTTGAGCAAAATTTACATTTTGCGACATACCTCGTATACGACTGCAAAAAATTAAAATCTGATTACTTTATTTTGGGTTTTAGGCTATGCAAAACTTTTTATCAAGAATAACTTTTTTTCATAAAATCAATAATAAAAAAGTTCCCCATATGATGCCGTCTTAATTGAATACACTGTACATATAAATGTATAAAGCAGTAATTAAATATAGTATTTTTTTTCAACTGACTGAGAACAACTATGCTTGATGAACTAATAAATAAATTTGGATAAAATTCTATATTATGTTGTTTGATTTTACAACTATTATGCAAAATTCCATCGTAAATTTCCGACACTACAATTTATATTGATTTATACATTTTTAGGTTGGAATTGCAAAAAAAAATAGATATAATTTTATTGAGTAGATAATTTAAATTTTCTTATATTTTTTGTATACCTGTATAACTTACAATTGAAAAATATGCATAGAGAAAACTATAAATAATGAACAATATTCACATGTTAAAAAAAAATTATATACCAAAGAGTTCATCAATCAGTTCAAATGTTATCATTCTGTTTAACCAGAAACTAATTTAAAAATGTATTAATATTATTCTTACAGCCTGCGTGTGTCGACAGATGAAGTTGAAAAAAGGGAAAACCTTTTACTTTTAATGTCATGGAAAATAGTTGATTCTGCTTGTTAAAATTTATAAAAATTAAGTTTTAAATGAGACCATATAGGGTGTTTCATAATTGAATGTCAATATTGAAGGAAGTTAATCTACCCATGATTTTAAGACAAAAGTTTCATATAAACATAGGTCCGTTTCCGCTTTATTTTTGATTTTTGAACAGGGCGAGAAAGATTTTTTTTAAATTATTTTTTTTAAATAACTCCTAAACTGCATTAGATATTTTTGTGGAACATGGTGGCTGTAAACTAGACGCAAAGTCACATGTTTTGTTAAAGAAATGAATTTTCCAGCGTTTTAACCAGCGGCGTCGCTATTAATTTCACTTTCACTATTTTCAATGAAAAAAATGATACGCCACTGCCTTTTTCAAAAATAAAAAATATTTTCTGAAAAGCTCATCATTTTGCAATAAAAAAGATCTCTTTTTGCAGTAACAAAATAAAGAACAATTTATTTGCAACTGAAAACACTACATATTTTTTCATTGTAACATACGCACTGTACAGATTTTATTGAAACATTCTTCACAACTAAATAAGTAATACCAATATTTTTGAGGAAAAAAAATTAGATAAGGTGTTGAAAGTGTCCTCCACCTGCAAGAATACATGCTTCAGCTCTTCTTCTCATATTAGCACGTACTCTGAAGAATGCCTTCAGTATTTCTTATTATGTCACAGGAAGCTCCTATACGATTCTTCAATTCTTCTGCAGTGTTAACTGGAGCGCTGTATACTAGAGTTTTAAGATGTCCCCATAAAAAAAAGTCCAAACTATTTAGATCTGGGGATCTAAATAGTTTGGAGGGTGGTAGGGGTCCACCACGACCTACCCAACGATTATGGAACGTTCGATTTAAATATTCTCGTGCTTCTAAACTAAAATGTGCGGGTGCACCGTCATGCATGAACCACATTCTGTGTCTAATCACGAGTGGCACATCCTCAAGTAATATGGGTAAATCCTCTTCTAGAAATTGTCGATAAATATTACTATTTAACCTTTCCGGCAGAAAAAAGGTCCAATTAAGGAATTTTCAACAATTCCAACCCAGACATTTACCGAAAATTGCTCCTGATGGTTAAATTCCAGAACTGCATGCGGGTTTCTTTCGGCCCAAATATGAGTATTGTGGAAATTTCTGATAGCGGTTCTTGAAAAGTTAGCTTCATCCGTGAGCATTATTTCACAGTCAAACACGGAATTTTGTGCAATATTCTTCAAAAACCATTGACAAAAGTTTATTCGCAAAGGGAAGTCTCGGATAAGTAGAGCCTGGACTCGTTGAATATGATATGGATATAACAGAAAATTGTGAAGAATTCTCCAAACTAGGATTTTCCTCAATAGAATTTAAAACTGCTTCTTCAATTTCTGCAGTTCTTGCAATAGCATGGGCACCTTTTAATTGATTGTTTGTCTTAGAAGTACCTGTTTCACTTAACCTCTATCCCGAAAATGCTCTTGATACAATCGTCTAGCCTGTGGCGCGCTGCCATCAGCCAAACCATATATATAATGAATCTCTGCCAGCTCCTGATTAGTAAAATTAACCATTTTCTTTAATAACACTACAGATTTCTCAAATATCAAACTAAGTAGATCAAAGTTAAGTTTACAAGACTGAACTGTCAAAATCAGTAAAACAAAAGAGTATTGTGTCATTTCTAATTGAACAATCACAGCTCACTATTACTATTCTGCTTTTAGTACACACAGGGACCTAAGAATTATTATTGTTCTTTATTTTGTTACTGCAAAACCGTTCAAGATACGAAAAATTGTCAAGAGATCTTTTTTATTGCAAAATGATGAGTCTTTCAGAACATATTTTTTATTTTTGGAAAAGGCAGTGGCGTATATTTTTTTCAATAAAAATAGTGAAAGTGAAATTAATAGCGACGCCGCTAGTTAAAACTGAAAAGTCATTTCTTTAACAAAAAATGTATCTTTGCGTCTAGTTTACACCCACCAAGTTCCAGACAAATATCTAATGCAGTTTAGGAGTTATTTTAAAAAAATCTTTATCACCCTGTAAAACAAAAATAAAGCGAAAACGGACCTATGTTTATATGAAAGTCTTGTATTAAAATCATGCGTAGGTTAACCTCCTCCTTCAATATTGACATGCAATTATGAAACACCCTGTATAATATGCAGGATGTCTCTTACTAACAAATTATCTGAAATACAGTAGATTTTTTATTAGAATTTTATAATAAATACACTATGCCAGTTACATTTTTATTTCTAAATAATTAAGGATGTCTTGACAGAAACAGAAATAACTTATGTGTAGGAAGACTTTATCGCGAAATTTCTGTCTATCTATTCTCTAAATGTATATTATCCATCCTTTTCTTTAAAAGTCTAGTGTCATCTAAAAATGTATTGCATTCGCAATTGTATAACATTTTTAAATTGGAAATAAGCTGCAAGTGCACACGTAACAAAATATAATCTCATACTTACTCTTTTACGAATATTCAACAAAAAGTTCTTATTAATGAACCGTATATGTTTGACTTCCACACCTTAACACAACTAAAACGCATTAGGCTAGATTGATGTGCCTCTACGCATGTGCAACAGAAATCACATGAATTCTATAAAATGTCATAATAAAAGTAAATATTTTCAATGTAGTACATTGTACACATATACTTAATTTTTACATAACATATAATGTAAAATAAAAGTTACTAGTAAATATTGTGTAAAAATAGCATACCAAAACATTTCCACCCATTTTTATCACTATTTATAAAATATTGCAAAAATTGACAATTTTGTTTTAAAATTGCAATATCTGCAGAAACTATGCAGGTCATGTGTATCCTACATCTATTTTAATCACTTCCGACTATAAATTTATGATTCAGTATGCTAGATTTACTGCTAGAAGGGAAGCTCTGCAGTTGACGTAAATTAGGTTAATTTTAATTTTATTCATATTCATACGCAGACCAGCTCCAACGTGTCATCTTTAAAGGGCTCTGGCATAAATTAGATTTATTAATTTATTATCTCATTCTATCATTTATTAATTTTTAGCGCCACGTATTTAATATTTATTAGACATTTACCGGAATATGTAAATTTGCTACAATATCCTGGTCAAAAATTCAGGGGTTTTATTCTGCGGCCAACAATAAGGATTTTCTGTTATATATATCTGGGGTCTTAGGATAGCCACTGTCCAGCTACAGCGTCTCAAAAGTTAAAAGAAAAATCAGTTTTTAAATTCTTGAGATAATTTAACCAAATTTTACCAGTGGCGGAGCTCATCGATAATTTTTTGCCAAAAAATATATATCACCCTGTATAATATTACAAATAAAATAGGTCATCATATGCACCATTGTATTATCTTCACTCTTTATTTCTTTACACTTCTTTGTATTCCAAACCGGTTAATAACAAAATTGGTTTATTTGATCAAATGCATTTTTACACAGTTATTCAAATTACTTAAATATCTTAGATACGTCATGTAAACAATAATAAGAAGAATCCGTCATCTTCTTTAATATTGTGTATTGTCAAGATTATTTTTAAAAAGATTAAGTTTTAATAATGACTTATTCATATTTAAATGCTGAAATGGCTAATACGGTTTCATTCTGTCACACTAAATATGCGCACCAAATTTGGTTAAATTATTTTAAGCGGTTTAGAAATTAAAAATTAAAAAACTGAATTTAATTTTCATTTTTGACAATCTGTAGCTGGACAATAGCTTCCCATAACAAGAAACCCTTATTTTCGGCCACAGAATGTACCCCTGAATGTTTTACCTCTATTAAAGGCACGCCCTGTAAGATAGTATAACTACCCCTAATAAATAATATTGTAGGTACTGAAAATTACAAAATATTAGATTAGTATAAAAATTAACATATACATGTAGAAGGAACAGATATTTATCAAAATTACAACTTTGACTTCTATTAAACTAATTTTAAATAATATAAATAAAATATATTGTAGAAATTGAAAATTAAAAATCGCAATGCATCACAGTGTCCTATTTTACCAGTAAACATATCTCTGTCACATTTCTATAAATACATTTCACATACTCTGGAACTTCTCCACAAACTGAGTAGATTAGTTTACAACAGTATCTTTTAAAATGGAAGTTTTGAACTAGGTCAAGGAGTTCGTTCTGAAATGAATCATCTTCAGCAGACATAGATATGTATTCCACAAATAAAAATAGTGGAATTTAGTTAAGAACGTATTGTGTAATGGTAACGCAATTAAATGTCAGTGGAGTTAATTGTAAAAGAATACTTATAGAAAAGAATTATTAAAGCTTAATCAAATTAATTATTATTACTTGTTTCGTATACTTATACAAATTAAATTCCTAAGAGTAACATTGGTGGCAAGACATCAAATCCTCATGTAATGCAGATGCAAGTATAATTGGTATTACTTATTCTAATTGTGGTAACTGCATTTGATTAAGTAAATACATTTTTTTTATTTAATTTTTTTATCGTTTTCAATTTTTGCACTAGTGTTAAAAGCAAATTACGTCAGTTACTTATAGCACCAGTACCAAATATTCAATATGTTAAAATTTGTAAAAAATAAAATGAGATATGTATTTTAATTATGATAATATTCAGTACTTGTAGATAAATATAAACAGTATATGTAATTTAACTCATATACCTACCTCTATAACATTTTGAACAATTTTTCATAAACCTAACATAATGAAATGTTATTTAATGCGGTTTCGTTGGGAAATACAAAATGATCAAAAACTATAAATATTATCCACTCTACATTCACCAAGGTATTAAAATAAGATACTTTAGTATTTTATTAAATCAGAAAAACAAAATGGGTTGCTTATCTATGTATTATAATTGCTGATTCCAATTTTCTTAAATGGAATTAATATAACTGAATAATTGATATTCAAGAGTATATATGACTTCATGTATACTCTCCGATTAAATTGGTTCTAAAAATTCACTGGTTGAAAAAAAAAACATTTAATAGCGTTACATACAGCACAGCACCTCCATAAAGTTATGGATAAATTTGGTATTAGCTAGATAAACAATATTATTAAAAATTTCCGAACAGTTCAATTTTTGATTTTAATTTACTGTTTTTTCAAATAATAATTTAATATACGGGGTGACCTACCTTCGAGTAATGACGTCATCACCGGTTTTTTAAATGGAACATTCCATTTTTTCCTATTCCCCTTGCTGAGCTGATTCCAAATATGCCTCACTCTCTTGTCAAATTTTCATCAAAAAAATATGGACCAACAATTGTATTTCTCACAACACCAACCCACACATTGACCTTTTGTGGTCGCTGCGTATGGTATTCTTGCATTTTAGCAATTAGTATGCTCGTTCGAATAAAACGTTGCTTCGTGGGAAAATACGTTAGCAATAAAATTGTTATTTCGATTAATTTGGTACATCATATACGCGCAGAATTGAGCTCTTCGGTCAAAGTCGTCTTCAATTAATTCATGGATGAGACGTAAGATAGTCTGTTTGGACACGCAAAGATCACTAATAAACGTGTTTGGGGTGTTTTTTAATAGTTTCTCAAAGTAGTTTAGTAACTTTTAGTACATTCATTCATTTGCAAATCACCTGTAATTTTGGTATTGTTGCCCACCCTGTACCAATTTGAAGTGACTTGTGAGACATTTTTGGATTCGACTCAGCAAAGGAAATCCGGAAATAGGAAAAAAGATGGGGTCTTTCATTTAAAAAAAAAAACGGTGATGACGTCATTACTCGAAGGTAGACCACCCTGAATATTAAATTGTTATTTGAAAAAACAGTAAATTAAGATCAAAATCGACCTGTTCGGGAATTTTTAATAACGTTTATTTAGGTAATAATCAATGTATGCGTTACTTTATGGACGCACTGTATATTTTATTTATTCAGTCATGGATATACATTTAAGAGATACCTAAACATTGAACTTATTACTAATATCAACGTTTTGTTACATGAATACCTACTTATAAATAAAGTAACTTATACTTAACTTATTTTCAGTAAAATATCAAATATTAAAGGAATACATTCAGTAGCAGATGTCAAGTTATATTACTGTATCCATCAATATCCATCTATTCGGGTATGACATGCACCAAATCTATTTATTTTGATACACTAATCGACAGAGAAACCAATTATGTAATAGACCATCGTCTACTAAATCACGTCGCCTTAACCAACGACCGCTGTAATTTAGGAGTCCATGGACAAACTAACAAATTTACAGTGAATAATACAAAATATAATAATAAAGATAAACATAAACGTACGTGGAGTTACGTTGAATTACTAAATGAACATTTTTTTTAACATACAGAGGAGTATCATTACAAATAGTGACACAAGATTCTTTGTTATTTCTGTGTCAAGCTGCCCGAAAACTAAACCGAAAAAGAGAGACATCAAATTCTAGGGATAATTTCATATCAATATGATATACAGGGTGTCCCATATCTTAAGGGCCATAGAGCAACCGGGGATAGTAGACGTAAGAATATGTCTTTTGAGCCAAACTTGCCTAAGTAATATGTAACATATTTAAAGAATTACAGGGTGTTGAAAATTAAAATAAATTTTCGGAAAATGATGATAATTTTAAAACAGTTGAAGATATCGAATTCAAAATTGGTATGATCAGGTTTTTGGGAGCGAGAAATACGAATTTGGCATTAGTTTCGAGATATTTCCTAGAGGGCGCTTGCTACGTACTTTGTGTTGAGTTAATTCACTAATACTTTTTTACCTGTACAGTTAATATAATTTATAAATTAAACTATAAAACAGCCAACATTTTTACGTAAAACAGGGACTCTTGGTTGATATCGATATCTCAAGCCGTTTTCCAGATTTTCACGATTGAATCTGTCATTGCACATTATGTCGATGGCTGAAAAATATTTAATTTATAAGTGTGTCTTGAATGTTAACAAAATTTGTTACAGTGACAACTGTCAGTGTTGTCTACCTTTAAAATTCTATTAACTGTACAGGTAAAAAAAGTATTAGTGAATTAACTCAACACAAAGTACGTAGCAAGCGCCCCAACAGTTTTAAAGTTATCATTTTTCGAAAATTTATTTTAATTTTCATCACCCTGTAATTCTTTAAATAGTAACATATTACTTAGGCAAGTTTAGCTCAAAAGACATATTTTTTGTCTACTATCTCCGGTTGCTCTATGGCCCATGAGATATGAGACACCCTGTATATATATTACCAAAAAATACTTCCTAAGATAGGAGCCTTTTACAGAAAATTAGAATCACTTTGAAAGTAACGGCCGCCATATAGAGCATCTATTATTAATTGTTATTTTGTTATAATTTACGCCAGTTGTGATATTATTTAAAACAAAATTACAACTTTTTTATAGAATTTTACTTACAGTAATCAGTTACTTAATTAAAAAAAAGTTCAAGGGCCAACTTCAAAGAACCCTACGTCTCTTAGGAAGCATTTTTGGATAAGACGATTTATGCCAAATCGATATGAAATCATTTCTAAAATTTGCTGTCTTGGTTTGTCGGTTTAGGTTCAGGACACTCTGTGCTATTAATGTATTTCATTAAAGCACTACATTTCCTAATTAGTTGCGTATTTGCATCAATTTAGAAACTATAAAAATTGTATATTTTTCTTATAGACACTTTATATATCTCCAAAAGTATATATTTTTGAAAAATTTAAAAAAAACTATTATTTTTTAATCCGACGCTAAATTTTACGAAAAATATATGTTACAAACAAACTCATTTTAAGCACTAACGACAAGAATTATATGAAACAGTAGAACAATTTATTTTAGAATAAATACGTTTCACTATTAATTTAATAGACAAGGTGATTCTAAAAGTAGTACGATAAATTTAAATGCGTTTTCTTGACTCCAAAATATATTCATAAAACGCTTCGTTATCGACATATAGGATGTGAAAGGTTAGTTCCTGATGACGGTTTCAGTTTTTCCCAAGCTCTTTTTTAAAATCTAATATCTAATGAAAATGACTGAAGCGTCCTTTCGATCCAGTGTCCAAGCACTAGGACAAAACGACGGAAGAGAAAATATTATGTGGCTTTTAAATTCGTTCAATGTAGGTGTATAAAGCCTCGTGGTATGTTCTCTTTGATTGCTTCATGCCAACGTATGGACCGATGATGAAATTGACGCTTCTTCTCAGTAGGCGTGCAGCTTTTTTACTTAAAATTGATGGCAACAGTTTAAAATAATGGATTTTAATATCTGGGCACATAATCTCAATAAAAATCTATTATTGGACTTTAATGGACTTTATTGGAGAATTTAAAACTGCTTTTCCCAAAAAAAGCCTGCAAAAGTGGCAACAATCAACTTCTAAAAGTACTGATGCAGAGAATAATAAAATTACATTAAGAAATACAATGTTATCTAACTGGATCAACACCAAGAACAATCCATATTAAAGATGTAGAAACTACAGACGATCGAACTGCGACAGATTTCCAATTTCTGAATATCCTTATGCCAATAAGACATACGAAGAATAGATTATTAGGTGCTTTTAGAAAACTATATTATAAATTTAATAACTTCTTTTGTATTTTAAATAAAATTTCAGATTTGCTTAGCAAGAGAAATTATATGATTTAGATTATCAAACAACGACTTTAAGTGAGAGGAGCACTAGCTATAAATCTGGTCAAGAAACAACAAAGAAATGGAGAATCAATAATCAGTGTAGTACTTTAATACATATACTTAGTTTTAGGTTGCACTTTTGTATTTCATAAATATTGTTTAATACTGATACAAAGAAAGATCTAGGAAAACCTTTTACATAGGTGTGAAGATTTTGTACTTAATATAGTTTAAGTTATGTTACAGGTTTTACTTAATATGGCAAGTTAGTTAGATAAGATTTAGAAAAGTTACAGAGAGATGTAATTTAATACAAGAGAATTCTGATTTTTTAAAAACTGGGTTTTAAATAACATTTTTTTCATCACGATCATCAGTTTAGTTTATTCAAAATTTTCAAACGATTGGAGTATTCATTATATTCTTTGTTTACGCTTATGATTTTAAAATACATTAAAAAATTCAAAAGAAGAGTTTATCTCACAGAATATGTCTATTTTCAGTGAAAAGCTATATTAGTAAGCCATACTTTGCCATATTTCCAGTTTTATAAAAGTCAACATGTTAGAACATTTTTGATGTTACAATAACAGTAACTCTATTATCATAAGATCGCTGCCAGAAACAGAAGTGCACATCCCTAGCATTAGCCTGAATTATTTGACTTTCCCTGGTTGTTCTCGGGATAGGCTCTGTGGGGAGATATCCCCACTATTAATGTCTCTGATCCCGCCCGTATATTGATTTCGGTCCTGTTGTTGGTATTACGACTTACGTGGCCTCCAAACGTTTCGCCGTTCTTCACTGTCGGCATCTTCAGTGGTGACTTCACAATAGCTTATCCGCGACTGAGGCTCAGTTCTTTTTAGAATTTCAAAAAGGTCATAAAAAGTTATGTGATTGTGCCAAATGTAATTAATTTGTCTCTACGCATTTGGGAATTTCTAATAAAAGACCGTCATCACCATGTATGTCAGAAACGAATGAGACATGTCTAGAAAACGCATTAAATTTATGGTACTAGTTTTAAAATCGCCTTGAAGTTCTAAGTGTAATAGTGTTTGTCAGTCTGATAGGCAAATATCAATAATTTATTTTCCATGTTAACATATAAAATATTTGTATGCTAGAATAAAAAAGTTACTAAAACTATTCACGTAAATTCTGCAAATTTTCCATTTAACAAATATTTTCTCGTGAAATGCCCGATACGCCACATTTATAAAAGGAAAGTTTTATTTGTTTTCCTTTCCGTACCAGTTTTTGTAGAGCCTAAGATTACATATGATCCTCAGGGTTAAAAAATAAATTATTTCAAAGAAGGAGAGCAGGGAGATGCCGATAAACAAGCCCAGTAATCCCCCCACATTTGCCAAAAAATCCAAGTGGCCGTAGAGCTCGTTCCTCTCGTACGGGATAAAATGGCTGGACTTGAAATATATCATAAGCTGGGACTTGGAATATCTGGAACATTTAAAACGAGAATTAGTTTAATGGTAAAATACTTTTAATGTACAATAAATGTATTTTTTACTGTATTAGAAAGGGATCTTAAGCTAATATAAATCAAATCTCCTACAATTTCTATCAATGAAGTCATATGTATGTTCTCTGATACCAAACATCTAGGTATGCTAATGAACAATTCCACAGACAAAGCTCTATTCAATAATTATCTAAATACATTAATCTATCTAAATTTACTAACCTGCTTTAATGAAACACTCACTACCATGAAACACTATCTACCCATATATACCTTATTATTAGCTCTTGTAACATTTTTTACTGTATTAGATAGGAATTGTAGGAGATTTGATTTATATTAGCTTAAAATCCCTTTCTAATACAGTAAAAAATGTTACAAAAGCTAATAATAAGGAATATATGGGTAGATATTGTGGGTGTAATTCTACGCTGGTTGAGGCTTTTGTCCACAGAGTAGTTAGTTTCACACAATATTATTAATATCTAAAAATATATAAAAACTTTTACATAAAGGGGTGAACATTATTCAAGTAGGTATTGTCATATTTAATTCATTGACAGGCTGTCACTTTTGACATTGTCGATATTTAACTTCAAATAATTTTAATTTTTATAGTTAGATATTTGATTCAACTTAAAGGAGGCCATCTGAAGAAGCAATCCTAAAAATGCAGAAATAGGTCAAATCTCATCTATTGTGGTTGAATTGTCGTGTTGCCACTGCCAAAAGTGAAGTTAGATATTTATAGTGTGTTTCATTAAAGCAGGTTAGTAAATTTAGATAGATTAATGTATTTAGATAATTATTGAATATAGCTTTGTCTGTGGAATTGTTCATTAGCATACCTAGATGTTTGGTATCACAGAACTTACATATGACTTTATTGATAGGAATTGTAGGAGATTTGATTTATATTAGCTTAAAATCCCTTTCTAATACAGTAAAAAATGTTACAAAATCTAATAATAAGGAATATATGGGTAGATATTGTGGGTGTAATTCAACGCTGGTTGGGGCTTTTGTCCACAGAGTAGTTAGTCTCACACAATATTATTAATACCTAAAAATATATAAAAAATAAATGTATTGTCTGCATTATTTAAATACAATGAAATACTAGGGAAAAAATTGGGTATAAAATCTGCATCAGAGATTATTTGACCAGTATTTCTTTTTTTTCACAAATTCTAATTTTTGGGGCACTTGAAATTAGGCCTATATTTTTGTTTTTTGCAAATATCTCTGGATCCCCTAAGCCGATTTTAATGTTATTTAGTATAAGGCTGCAGATCGTCTATCTCAATATTATTAACAGAGTAGTTTTGTCAAGTATCACAGAGGGCGCTATTTGTACGCAACATTACTTTTATTCTCATTTTTTGTTCTAAATTCTTTGTCAGTGCATTCAAAGCACCATTTGATTCTACGCAAAGATGTACTTTTTACTTTTTTCATTTGAAGCTTAATTTTCCAGAAGCAAGAAAATTACTAAAGTTGTGGTACTACCATTGACAAATTTGAAAAATTTTAAATGCATAAAATGAAAAAGGTTGCTGCGAAGATAATTCAAACAGATTGAGTGATAAATTCGTGATTACCCTGTCACTTTTTTTTTCAATTAATTTGAAAAATTACGTCATTTTAGAAATTTTCTATTATCCGTTTATTTGCCAAAGAGAGTACCATAAACCTATTTTTTTGTATAAAATAGCAAGCCTTAAATGACGAAAACATCTGTTCATTTAGAAACATATTCGTCTTGTGATACCCCTATCAATCATAGCCTCTACATCTTGTTTACGAATTTTTCAGTTGCATATTTGCCAATAGTCGCACTGTAGCTTCAGCAACTTTTTCTAGAAAATTTGACTTAAAATGAAAAAATTAATGACTACTTTTTGGTGCAGAATCAAGCGCTGCAGTGGCAATGAATTTAGAAAAAAACTGAAAACAAAAATTTTTTAAAAAGATCTGCATTACGCACAACTGGCGCCCTGTGTGGTACTTAACAATACCACATTCTTAATAATGTTCAGGTTGAGTATCTACAACCCCATACCATATTCCATTAAAATCAGCTTATAGGTTCTGACGATAATTGTAAAAAACATAAGTTTAGATCCCAGTCCAAAGGGCCATAAGGCCCCCAAAAATAAGAAACAGAAAAAACAAAAAATACTGGTCAAATAATTTCTCACGTCTCCTTTAAGAAGCTGTAACTTTTTAGGAGAAACTCCAGTAAAAAAAATATATGAAAGGCCTTTCTCAAATTTACCAAAAAAACTACCTGAATTATTTGTATACACTTATACGACTCTGTATATTTAGTAAATGAAATTGGATCAATGCAAGGAGTTAAGTTAGATTTATTAGCAATAACTCGATAATGGCAACAAGCCTAAATTTAAAAACTTTTTTAAATAATTCTTTATTTTCATGCATTTAATTTGTTTCATATGAAAACTATAATTATTTATTAAGAGCGTTATCTCATAATATAGCGTTATCTACAAAAACAAAGTCATTTAACTATTTAAAGTATAAATAATAATATAAATTTTATGGCATGAGACTAGCTATTTTACAAGATGATGAAGAATGATCATTTTTAAAATTTTCTATTCAATTTTAGATAGCGTCTTTCTTCTTTTTATCCTAAAATGTAATAACTTGAATGACAACTTGTTTGTAAAATGTCGCCTACTCTTATTTCAAATCTCAAAAAGCTTCGCAACAGCGGGAGTCAAATGTTTTCAAAAGCAATACAAATTTAAATTTGATAACTGAGTGACGGTCTAAAATCTAATAAATTGAATAATAATCTTACCAGACGTACTTGTTTGTAGAATGCCGCTACCTTTTACTTCAAATATCAAAAAACTTCGCAACAACGCGAGCCAGGTGTTTAAAAGCAATACAAATCTAATATTTCAATTTGGTAACTAAGGGATGACAGACCTAACCTAAGCGAACGATTTAAAAGAGTGACAAATTTAATAAATAACTGGTCAGGCATTTGAAGAATTTAATTTTTATCTTTGAAGTAATTTACAGCGGCGCATTCGCCATTCTCTCGAATAATATAAACAAATTTCTTACTTCAGATTATATCACAAGCTTGTTGGTTTTTTGAAGCGGAAGGGCGAAGAATATCGACTGAAAAAGTCAAAAGTAGTGACCGAGGAGCAAATCAATGAATTTCTCGTAGAAGCGCAAGATGAAACATACAAGCTGTATCACATAATAGGGCCACTCCCATGTATCTCGCTTAATATGCGAGACACGTCAAAAATCTTTCATTGTTTTTTGTTGCATTTTTGGAGGCCTTTATGTTCGTAAAAACAAATTTGAGATCCATGGCCAACTTTATGAGTAATAACAAAAAAACCTATAAAGTGCCCAAACTTTAAGGCTGTCTAACTTTTTTATTTTAAGAGATAGAGAAAACTTATTGGTAATAAATTTTTATTGCAAAATTGATACCTTCCACCTGATATAAACAGATTTTTGAAATATCGTATGTGGTTTGCTGCGCCCTCTAGGCGGATAAAAAAAATTTTTATTGAAGCAGGCTATGGCCACAAAAAATTGCCTGTTTTTTCGTCTTTCTTGCCATATACTACATGTTGTCCTTATTTTTCGTATTTATTATATTTTTTTTCAATTTTAGTTAAAAAAAAATGTACCTAAATATTTTTGTGTTGCTCAAGATAATGTAGAACCTGTTTTAAAGACGCCAATTGCAAAAAAAAATAATAAACAGAATGTACTTTTTTATGCAAAATACAGATTAGACAGGTAAGCTTTTATAACTGTATTTCGGTATAGCATTTCATTAGGTTTTATTACGCAACTAGTTTATAACTAACTATAGTCGCATTGTTTAAATAGAGAGTCATTTAAAAATATTATATTTAGTGCACATAATTAATTAGGTATAACATATTATAGAAGTAGACATTGAGGTAAAGGAACTTACAGTCATCTTTAAAAAAATATATTTTATTTATTAAAAAAATAAATATTTTTACTTCAAACTTAGTATGCAGTAATCATAACAAAAGGTAAATATTTTGCGTAAATAACATTTTTGAACTAAAGCCAGTGGCGTAGGTCTTTTTCACCCGTGAACTCCCTAAACTTCTACGTCAATGATGTGAAGTATTTTTCAGTACAAATATTAAAATTTTATCGTATTAATAAAATATATATATATTTTAAATTGAACGCGCTCTATCAGGAACACGGAATTAACAACGAAAAACTTGGGGCACCCTGTATTTGCGCTCCAACTCATTGTTGTAAATTAATCTATTTATTGTTTGTGATAGAACATGGTGATAGTATTTGTAGTATATCCCATATAAGAAATTCAACAATTTTTGCAAATTTTTTTATTATTATTATTATTTTTTTTTGAAAAAAAATTTGCAATATTTTTTCAGTGTTGTCCTATATCCATAGCATATTTTTTAGGCATCAAAATCGGATAAGCAGTTCTAGAGA
The DNA here is from genome assembly GCA_037114965.1 of Monochamus alternatus. NCBI lineage: Eukaryota > Metazoa > Arthropoda > Insecta > Coleoptera > Cerambycidae > Monochamus > Monochamus alternatus. The sequence goes on from CM073433.1 coordinate 37,095,167, forward strand.
AAAAAGTTATTTCCAATTTTTCATAAAACCCCATAAAACACCTTTTTGGAACATAATCTTTTAGGAAACTTAAGCTTACATTATTGCTGACATACAGAAAATTTGAAATAAATTCGCGAGGGGACAGTACTCATACATACATACATATAGGAACTTATCTTATTGTTAAGCCCTTTACAGCCGCGCATTCTCCATATTTTCGAATATAATAATAATAATATCTCTACCCCTCACTCTAATCACGAGGATCAGCCCAGAAGTCAAAGGCTTATGCGGGAGAGGGGGTGGTATGTTATTATTAAGCATCCTGGAACTTACGTCGGTAGGCCCTAACCACCATTCAGTGCAGGAATGAGGGAAACCTGGAAAACCTCATTAATTAAGGGGGTAGTTAAACGTCAACCGGTATCAATCTCTCACATTGACCCAAGCCAACAGTCTTCCACCCCACCATACCCGCAGAGAGGGTGCCAATCCTTTCCACAAATATAGCTTATATACGATGTCTTCATCATAATATATTATCATATTTTTCAAACTATTTTTGTTGTTACTATGCAAATTATCTAAGTAAATGTAATTATTGTGTTTCACATAACCAATCTCATATTAATTTGCACCCAAAGGATAATTTTAATTATTATAGGTAGCTTTTTTCTTTAGAATGTAAATAATTCAACGATGTTTAAATTATAGTTATTCCTTTGATGTAGAAATATTGTAGCTATATTTAGTTAGAAGGTAGAACATTCTAGAGAGGAAACTGCAAATATTATTCAAGTGCAGCTGCAGGATTTCAAGACAATTAATTTTGTCATTTAAAATCCTATAGCGAAGCACAATAGCGTAAATCCTACGACAGGTTTCCACGACATTTATATGAAATATATTTAAGTTCAGTGAGCAAATATCCTGTACCCGGATTCACCTTACCATTATAATGCTGACTATCTTTGTGGTTTCTCACTGTTATTACTAGAATTTGAAAAGTCTCTGTCTTTCAAGCAATTAGTTTTTGCAATATTTAAATTTTCTTTTTGAAAAAATTGTTTTAATTTCGCTTGCTATAACATCAACCAAATTTAGTTTATGCTACATGTATCTTATAGCTAACAAAAGTTACAAAGAAGATTGTACAAAACCATTACAATATCCTGAAAAAATTATGAATAATATTTTGCAATATTCACAATACCTTCATATAGATATTATTGGTTATTTTTAAAGAAATCATGGAATCTCCGAATGATCCGAATATTTATCAACTGTAACCTGAGAAAAGCAATACAGGACACATTTTCAATATACTTCGAAGTTATAAAACTGTACTACACCTTTGCACATTTAAAAAGTTAATAATACAGGGTGTCCGGCATATGAGTGCCTTAATTTTGCTATATGATAAGTTGTACTAAATAAAACATATTTGACGACTATTTTTTTCTTCTGACCAATAGTAACAGAGTTATGACAGCAAACAGGTCTTAAATATATGACAATGTCCCTCACATACTATCTTAGGATTTTTGTATTTATACATAATAATTACAAATAGATACACTTAAACATATATACTTACGATTAATGGTTTTCTTAGAGCTCTTTTCACAACATAAAATAATAGTTACATTTGTTTATAATGGTTTCTGTTTGTTGCAAGAAGTGTTTACCGTACAAACGTTTTGTAGCCAGAGAGTTTTGCCCAGATTCTTCATAAATGCCATGTCATGCAGTTGGTTATGGTTACTATAAATTGTTCCGTTTTTGTTTATGTACACTTATAAACATCAAAGAAAAACTTAACAAAAATGAATTGCACTAGCTGTACGCACCAATAGGTATTATTTTTAGGTTACCACCAGTAGCCTGACACTACAACGTTGTCGAACGTTACAGATTGTTTACTTCATTAATACTGATCCAAAAATCAAATTATGAACAAATTAAGTTACAGATGCTTTTACTTAACCATAATTGTACCTTATTTTGTAATTTCGTTGCATAGTTTTGCATATTATTGCAGTCGTATTTTTATTTTTGAAATGTATTTGTAGACAACTATTCGATTTAGACATTTTTTTTCATAAGAGTTTTTTATTGCTTTTAGTCAGATATATAGGCCCTTAAAATTACGACGCTCATATTCCACCCACACTGTATATGGATAATTTCAGTCCAACGTTTTCTAACCAATTAGAAGATTGTGTTTTATTTCGTTGTCATGGTAATTTAAAAAATCTCCCTAAATTTTTATTCTCCTTGGAGCAAGCTGTTTGTTTTAAACTAGAAATTGTCTGAGATTTATGCATAGATTGATATTTTGCTGAAATTTAATATTTAAATTATTTTTTATTCTTGAGTTTTTAGTGGCACTCTTGAGTTTTTAAATTAAAACAAATAAAAACGTTAAGTTCTTATTATCTATGTATTATATTATACATGTAATTATTTTCAATTACCAAATCTAAATGTCTCCAGTGATGTCCATTTGTACCTTCAAATTGATAAATAGCTTAATGTGAAATTTTCTTACTGAATATCCCCCAAGCTTAAATTAATATTCAGATATTTTTCCTCGTTTATAAATATTTTAATTTTCAAAATATTCATGACCTCGAAAAAATTTTCAGAAATAATTTAAGCACTACAGTCACATTTCATGTTTCTTTAAAGCTAATTCAAACTAATCTTAAAGATATTCCAAACATACTAAATCATAGACAAGCTAGTATTTTCCAAACTTCAGAAAATTGTTACAAAATTGCACTATTAACTTCAGTTATTTGTAATTTGCTAATTATACATCAGTGGTAATAAATTACATAACGGAAATTTCCATAAAGTTCTTTTAAACTGTAACGTGCGACAACATTGCAATTAGTCACCTGTTAATCTGGCAAAAAAGTTGTGCTCGGTATTTATCGATCGTAATGTCATTTGGTGCATAGTGATTTCCTTGTCATACTAAACTATTATTTTTGTAATTATCTAGTGCTTGTTTGATATTGTGTGTGTCAACAAAAAAGGAACATTTTTTATTGTATTAGAAAGGTATGTGAAGCTAACATAAATCAAATCTCCTATAATTCCTATCAATGAAGTCATATGTATGTTCTCTGATACCAAACATCTAGGTATGCTAATGAACAATTCCACAGACAAAGCTCTATTCAATAATTATCTAAAGAAATTAATCTATCTAAATTTACTAACCTGCTTTAATGAAAGCACTCTATAAATATCTAACTTCACTTTTGGCAGTGGGAACACGAAATTCAACCACAATAGATGAGATCTGACCTATTTCTGCATTTTTTAGTTAGTTTCGCACAATATTATTAATACCTAAAAATATATAAAAACTTTTACATAAAGGGTAAGCATTATTCAAGTAGGTATTGTCATATTTAATTTATTGACAGACTGTCACTTTTGTCATTGTCGATATTTAATTTCAAATAATTTTAATTTATATAATAATTTTTATAATTAGATATTTGACTCAAAGCAGCCACCTGAAGAAGCAATCCTAAAAAAAACAGAAATAGGTCAGATCTCATCTATTGTGGTTGAATTTCGTGTTCCCACTACCAAAAGTGAAGTTAGATATTTATAGAGTGTTTTCATTGAAGCAGGTTAGTAAATTTAGATAGATTAATTTCTTTAGATAATTATTAAATAGAGCTTTGTCTGTGGAATTGTTTATTAGCATACCTAGATGTTTGGTATCAGAGAACATACATATGACTTCATTGACAGGAATTATAGGAGATTTGATTTATATTAGCTTAAAATACCTTTCTAATGCAGTAAAACGGCAAAAAATGTTACAAAAGCTAATAATAAGGAATATATGGGTAGATATTGTGGGTGTAATTCAACGCTGGTTGGGGCTTTTGTCCACAGAGTAGTTAGTTTCACACAATATTATTAATACCTAAAATATATAAAAAAAAGGAACATTTTAATAACCATAAGCTGCATGCGAATCTGGAAGTTTCTGTGGCTGCAAGAAGTTTATACTGTTTCATAGCGTTTGAAAACACATGGTATACACAGGCCTCCATAAAACGTAGGTAGCTACTGAGGAGCAAATGTTAAATATCATTGAAAAATGTCCCACGTGCAACATATTGCACAATAAACAGGAGCAAATAGAAACTCGTGGGTGCTGTTATAATTCTGTTACGGTTAGTCAAAGAAAAAAAAAACATTGTTGTCATTTATACTTATTGTTATTATGAGAACAGTAAGTTATTATTTATTATATCCTACATGTAGCTATTTTCTATTACAAAGCCTAAATGTAGCATGTGATCCCCAATACCATTTAAAGTGAAATACAGTGGCCAATAAAAATAATAAAAAAGTTAAATAACCAGGAAGGTAAATTGAAGTCTCATATGAAAATATTGCTTTACAAATTGCCTTACTGTACTCATAACTGCAGCACCATATTCTTGTCGTCTTTATGGCTCATTCTGTTCTCTAATTGCAGCAATAATGTCACAGCGATTAAGTTTAACAATGTAATCTAATACCATCAGAATGGAGGGCAGTTCTCAGAGATAGACGTTTAACTGACCTTTTTAACGAAATTGCCTTAACTGCTGATCCTCGGGCCTAGCCTAGTGATGATGGTCTGGTAGTTCAGTTTACTTTTTTTTTCATAAATAATTTTAGTATTTTGAAAACAAAAACAGAAACATCTACATTAAATCTAGCGCTAAAATAGTAAAGGAAAAATCTATGAGGTAATTTTTACGATGCCAAAAATTAAAATATCACATTAGTTTAACTTGATTTTTTATTTGAACCTGCCAAAATACTTAAATAAATGGAGAAAAGCTAATGTTATAAAGCAAATATGTAGTTTCCACAAAAATTAGTACTTATTTACTTAATGTATTAAATTAAAATAATAAAACTTGATCAATTTTGTTGTTAATCGGTTTAGAATACAAAAATGTGTAAAAAAGCAAAAAGTGAAGATAATAGCGTATATGATGACCTATTTTATTTGCAATACTATACAGGTGATAAGACAAATAATAATCGATAATAGCCACACCTCCGCCACTGGTAGGTTTCTAAAGCTGGTAATTTTTGGTTTCATACCTACTATCATAATAAATATGTACACTGAATTTGGTTAAATTATCTCAAGCGGTTTAGAAATGATTTTTTACTTAATTTTTTACATGTTTAAAATTCTTGTTCTTAAACATTCCAGATCAATTTTTTCTTGTAATTTTTGTTTGAATTAAAAGTATGATAAAGTTCCTAATCAGGATGGAAACGTAATGTTATTCTTAGTAATCGAAGATTTTATTTTTTGTGGTATAAAAGAAACGAACCTTGTTCCCAATAAATCCAAAATCTCTGGAAATATACATATACAGGGTGTTTATTAATTGAATGCCGATACTTAAGGGTGTGAATCCTTGGGTCATTTTAAGAAGAAAACTTAATATCAACATATGTCCTAAACCTCTTAATTTTTGAGCTACAGGGTGTTACAGTTTTAAGAAAAAATTTACTTTTTTATTATAATTTTCTTACCACTCCAGATATTATTTGAAATTTTGTACATACCTAATCATTAAGAAGCATTGTTTGATATAAAAAATGTTTTAATATCTTTGCCAATAACGTCCGTACGAGGTTTGAACTAAACATTTTTGAAGAAAAAAATGATACGCCACTGTCTTTTCTAAAAATTAAAATTATTTTTAAAGTCTCCATTTATTTTACAGCAAATTTGGTCCCTAGATTTTTTTTTATAGACAAATTAAACATTTTTTCTTTAATATATTCATCATATGTTAAATTAAATCGAATTGGTCTGAAATAAGTTTTCCAATAACTATACTCGTATCAATAACATTATCCATATACAGTATTCAGAAATATCAACACAAAAGTTATAGTTTTATTTAAGATATGTCTTCCGTCATGACTTAGAAAACCTACGCCAGTGCACATTTTGTCAAAACAAATAAATCTGATTTCATGTTTTACGTTTATGACAGATATCATGTCAACTAAATACAAAAGTATGATGACGTTATAAAGCAGGTTTATCTTAATGCATTAAAAGTTGGAAAGCGTACACAAAATATCATGATTCCAAACTCATCGCAGCGCAAAGTTCGTATCATATATATAATTGGATCATTTCGTTCTAGCGAATGCTGAAAACTGTACGAAACTTTTGCCATTTAAACTTTTCCCTATATTTACAAATAAAGAGGCCAATTATTTTTACTTAAATAATGAACAGGAACGGAAGAAGCAACACAGACTATCTGGTGTGTCCCACTTTAATTTTGAAAAAAATTTGAAATACATAGAACAAATAATGAGACTTTGCAATATCCACTTGTTTCAAAATCTAAACCGGTTTTTAGATACCTACAGGGTGTCAAGTTGACTTTTTTTATTTTTCTTGAAGAAATTGGTTGAAAACCACCTGTTTGCAAACTTTATATGAAATAAAGTGTACCTCTACTGGCACAAATAATTTCAGCGCGCCAGAAAGTCAGTGGTGTGCAATATACTTCGGGATCCTTTTTTTATAAATAGTATACTATTTTATTTTTTCATAAAAACGCCATTAGGGGGACTAAATCAGTATTTCATGAAACCGTCTTAATCTGGTATTTATTTAAAATGTAATTTTGGAATTAAGCTACACCTTAAAAGACGAATAAATATACTCGCGACAAGAATTCAGACGACTTACGTCATACGAACAAATGAATAATTCATTACATGCTCATCAAAATATTTAAGGACCTGCAACTGATAGTAATAAAACTATATACTACGATAAAAGTGTGCATTATATATTGCACTAAATTGCAAAAAATGATTATTTTTAACGCGACCAAATATCGAAAATTACGTTGACAATAAAAACAAATTTGTAATGCCAGCCGTGACGTAAGACGTCTGAATTCTTGACGCGAGTTTATGCGGATTATTACTGATTACAACTGAACTTTAAGTTAACCTTTTCTTTAGTTTTATTGGGTTTTTGCCACACTTCTGAAAAATAATAAAAATTAATTAAATAAGCCCTTGCGCCAAATGGAACAGTCAAGGGTTATTTTTGAAACTAAGTTTGCCTAACCAAAAAATCTCACCTCACACTGAAAAAAGCAGATAAGTAAAAAATTACAAAAATCACATCACTATCGCGCACTTCCGTAATATTGACGTTTCGAAAAACTCTCTGTTTTCGTTTTCAAAATAGTAGTAAAATATTAAACGTTTGTAAAGTTTGACAGTTTAAAATTTGTTTATCTGCTTCCATAGAGATGTTAAATGATTTTTATTTTATTTTTACTTACTTCTTCTTGATACAACTGTAGCCAACAATGATCGATGTTTACTGAACAGTTTGACACACACTTATCTCCGTTCAACAAAATATTCGCGGTCTCTTTTAATTTTCTTTTTGTCGTGTTATCTTCCTTCTCTAAAATTTTTGCCGAACCCCATTCAATCACATGACCGTTTTCCCAAGCGTGTTCGCAAATTTTGGTCCAGATAGTTGGTCAAATGCAAAAAATGTCATCTACATATCTCCACCAGATAGTTGGTGGAGATATGTAGATGACATTTTTGCAATTTGGCCTTTTACTGTTACAGAATTAAATGAATTTTTAAATGATATTAACAATAAAGAACCAAAAATAAAATTCACTTTGGAAATAGAAAATAATAATATGCTACCATTTTTAGATATTTTAATTAAAAAACACGATAATTCTGTAGAAACAAGTGTTTATAGAAAACAAACTCACACCAATAGATATTTAACATTTAAATCTAACCATCACATCGATATTAAAAAAGGTGTTGTTAAATGTTTATATGATAGAGCAAAATTAATTTCATCAAACAATGATATCTTTAACAATGAACTAAAATTTATTAAAAATGTTTTAATAAATAATGAATACCCTTCAAATTTTGTTGATAGAACATTCAAAAATATTGCAGATAAAACTAACACTTTAAGACAAATAATAGAAATTAATCATACAATAAAAATTCCATACATTCCTATATTATCAGAAAAGTTAAGAAGAATCGGTAATAAATTTAATATTCGAACAGTTTTTCAGACAACTAATACCTTACGATCATTTTTGTCAAAAACGCGTCCAAAAAATGATATACAAAATTCAAAAAATTGCATCTACAGTATACCTTGTGAATGCAATAAACATTATGTCGGAGAAACGTCTCGGCCTATGAATGTTAGAGTTGAGGAACATAAAAATTATATCAAAAGACGGGAATTTGAAATATCCAAAATTTGCGAACACGCTTGGGAAAACGGTCATGTGATTCAATGGGGTTCGGCAAAAATTTTAGAGAAGGAAGATAACCCGACAAAAAGAAAATTAAAAGAGACCGCGATTATTTTGTTGAACGGAGATAAGTGTGTGTCAAACTGTTCAGTAAACATCGATCATTGTTGGCTACAGTTGTATCAAGAAGAAGTAAGTAAAAATAAAATAAAAATCATTTAACATCTCTATGGAAGCAGATAAACAAATTTTAAACTGTCAAACTTGACATACGTTTAATATTTTTACTACTATTTTGAAAACGAAAACAGAGAGTTTTTCGAAACGTCAATAATACGGAAGTGCGCGATAGTGATGTGATTTTTGTTATTTTTTACTTATCTGCTTTTTTCAGTGTGAAATTTTTTGGTTAGGCAAACTTAGTTTCAAAAATAACCCTTGACTGTTCCCTTTGGCGCAAGGGCTTATTTAATTAATTTTTATTATTTTTCAGAAGTGTGGCAAAAACCCAATAAAACTAAAGAAAAACTAAAATTATGCCACAAATAAATAGCTTCAGACAATATTTTAAGTTAACCATTCTCGTCAATTTTTTTAACCGCTCTGCAAATTGCAGGAATTCGTGTATAGTGTGTAAGGTTTTATGAATGGATTTTTAACGAACAATACCCACTATTCACGAATTCGTTATAAACCACGCGATTTTTTGCTACATTTTAAGAACGTATAGACTGATTGTTTTGAAAATTGGTAGACTTGTGTTTTTTGAACAATGTTGAAGTCACGACTAGAAGGCGCTAGTTATACTCTACTGTCGATGTAAAAATATGTTTAACTTTTTGTATTTTACACTTTTGGTTCACCTGCACATTACTCCCGACGAGTAAGAGAATATCTCAATAGAAATTCTCCGCACCGTTGCATTGGACGCAGCAGCGAAGTTCATTTGCCTGCACGTAGTCGTGATTTAAATCCGCTGAACTGTTACTTTTGGAGCTATATTAAATTTTTAGTTTACAAAGACTTTATTAATAGTCAAGAATAACTGTAGGAAAAGATTCAAGAATCGGTTAATATTATCAAGCAGCATAGGACTGTATTCAACGTCAGGCAAAATTTAAACAAGAGGCTAAGAAAGTGCATTGAAGTCGGTGGTGGTCACTTCGAGAATCTTTTATGATTAATAATTTGTTAAGATATGCATAATAAAATTTTCAGTTGCTGCTTAAGAGCAGAGAGAGAATTAACAATAAGTTGTTGATACCTTAAATCTCCCTAATTCTCTAATTTAATTGCCGCCGAATCTCAACAACTTAAGTCGTCTATTTCTTTGAAGCGGTTGAGTTTATCCATTTGTAACAGGTATACCTTTTCTATTTAGAATTGAGAGTAGTTCAATAGTTTCTTATTAAAAAGAACAAAAATGTAAAATACAAAAAGTTAGACATATTTTTACATCGACAGTACAGTATAATTACCGCTCCCTAGTCGTGACCTCAACACTTATACAGTATGCGCCAAAAGTATGGAATAAATTCAATAAAATCTAAACAATTATTTTTTGGGAAAAATCCTCGAACAGGTCGATTCTTAATTTAAAAAATACATATTTTAGCGTAAAATGCGATTTCCAAATGTCATTTGTTTTCGAGTAATGACGTCATCGATTTTTGTTTAAATGGCAACACCATATTTTTTTCGTTGATTCTGAAAGATCGTTTAATTCTCTATCAGACAGTACTAAAATTTTGCCCTCTTACATAGTAAAGTTTTCGAGTAAATGATTATTGAATGTTAGAAAACTTAAATCAATTAAAATAAAGCAAAAACGTTATCAAGTTTAGTTTTTCGCACTATGCACGCCCTGTACGAGATTTTTTGGACAACTGTTTTCCTGGGAGGAGGATCGGCAGACGCATACCAATAGAATGGCCTGCAAGATCGCCAGATCCTACACCTCTTGACTATTTTTATGGGGATACTTGAAGTGAAAAGTGTAGATTAATAAACCACGTAATTTAGAAGAACTGCAAAATCCCAGAAATCATTCATAATGTGCAAGAAGAATTTCTTCACAGAATTTCTCATTGGCAAGAAGTTGGTGGATGGCAATTCGAACATTTAATTTAAGTATAAAATTTAATCAATTGTATTTTATTTTACATACCTCAGAATTGTTACTTTTTTATGGATAAAATTTACGTTTTCTAACATTCAATCGTCATTTACTCGAAAACTTTCCTATGTAAGAGGGCAAAATTTTAGTACTGTCTGATAGAGAATTAAACGATTTTTCAGAATCAAGAAAAAAATATGGTGTTGCCATTTAAAAAAAATCGATGACGTCATTACTCGAAAAAATGACATTTGAAAATCGCATTTTACGCTAAAATATGTATTTTTTAAATTAAAAATCGACCTGTTCGAGGATTTTTCCCAGAAAATAATTGTTTCGTTTTTATTGAATTTATTCCATACTTTTGGCGCATACTGTATAATCGGTCTATACGTTCCTAAAGTATAGCAAAAAATCGAAAACATTATATCAACATTAACACCCTGTAGAATGAAAAGGAGCAACAATTGAATAAGGCATGTTGGGCTAAATCGCTTTATTTTGACGTTAACAATCTGCCCTTAAGTTATGTACCATTATTAATGACTCATCCTGTGTTGAATAAACATCATTTTTAGGACCGATCCTCTAAACAGCTCTAGCTCCCTTAGAATGCATTTGTCGACCTATGATTTTATAAAAGTTGTGTCTTATTTTTTGCCGTATCCCCCCTGAAATATTTGCTCTTAATTACTCTGGACCTTTTTTTCAGAATTAAAGTGAGACACACTGTACATGAAACAAGACCCTTACTCTTCGTCATCCATGTTTCCATATCCAAGCGATTCGAATTCTTTGTACCAGTCGTAATCGATTTCTGTTATTTCCACATTGTATTCTACGGAGGCGCACATAGGGCTGCAATCGCATTTCAATCTGCTATCGAAATTGTCCCTTTTGTTGTTTTCCGTATTGATCGAGTGCTGAAGGCCCGCCATGTCCAAATTATCTGAAATTAAAAGTGGAGTATACGCGTGGAATATTTTAAACTGGAAAGAATTACTCAACTGAATATCCTCTTTCATGTAAATTCGTTTTTAATCATGAAAATGATTGGATCGAGTTATGTGAAGTTGCCGACGCATAACTTGAAATACATTTCCCAGCAATATTCCCAGATATTCGGAATTTTATAAAACGTTGAAATACATTCTTAATTAAAAGTTGATTTGAAATATCCATAGAAAGAGCTCTTGGGTCTAACTTATTGCTATGTTTAATTTATTGGAGAATGAACCAAAAAGAATATTTAATATTTAATTTTAAAATATTCTCCGTACAGAGTGTTCTATAAGCTCTATGGCAAATTTTGGTAGATGGTAGCGTTCGTTTCTGTTTAGAAGTTCTAAAGATATTAAAAAATATAATTTAATATTTCAAAGTAGTCTGGTAGATAAAAATTATGGTTGCTATAGGAATAATTATTATTTGTATCGTTTTATTTATTTATTTGACACTTAGCGTTAAAGTGTTAAATAAAAAATGCATATATTTACAATTGAAGAGTATGCAGATATTGTATTTGTAGATGGGTATTTGCCAAACGAGCAGCCCGAAAATACCGACGAAGATACCCAAATAGACATCAACCTATTCAAACAGTCTTTAGTACATCATTTCGATTTTGAGAAGGTAACCCCGCTCCAAAAATAGTTATTTGTCTCACTGAAATGAATGTAAAAAATAAAAAAGATATAATAGATACTGGCATTGACAACTCTTTATTAATCGGTATTAACAATTATTATTTGGTAAGTATTCTTCATTTATCACCGAATTATGTGATGTGTATTGAGAATGTTTCATTTTCGTCGCCGAAATTTACGAGTGTTATATGCTAGATATGCTCCTCAAAGATTTGAATTTTGTTGCTGGTTACTTCAACAGCTTACCCATAATCATAGATTCATTTCATCATGTGGTTTGATGAAGCGTGTTTTACTAGGAACGAGACGGCATAAATATTAATCATAATAAACATGTTTGGGCATTACAAAATCTGCATGCAATTAGATCAAGAAGATTATGCGACGTTTCAATATCATCGTGTGGTGTGGTCTTTACCATTATTTTACTGCCTGTGTATGTTTTAAATAACCATTTAAATGTAGATCTGTATAGAACTTTCTTGCAAAACAACCTCTTTGACTTCATTGATGACGTAGGACTCAATATTGTTCAAAATATGTGATACCAGCACTATAGTACACCACAACATAAACAAGTAACTGCTTGGTTAAATAATCATTTCCCGAATATACAGGGTGTTAAAGAAAGAGTGTAAAATATTTAAGAAGTTAATAGTATGAATCAAAATAAGCAGAAAAGTTTCTATAAACATGGGTTCGCAAAGTAACGGTTGCGGAGATATGGAATGTTTTATGTTTTTTAGCCCCTTTTTTATTTTGCAAAACGTTGTGCATTTTCTTATAATAGTTGGTTGATGTTTAGTGAAATAAACAGTACGTATTTGACAGTTGTTCTCAGTGCACAAATTTTCTTTCGCTATGGCTGGTTACTTTAACGCAAAATTAACAGACGTGCATTTCATGTATGGTCGTGCTAATGGGAACGCCATCGAAGTGCGACGTCTTTATGTTGACGCTTATCCAAATCGCCAGATTTCTTCACAACACATGTTTGGAAGAATTCACCAAAGATTGCGTGATACCGGTTCCTCGAGCAAACAGTGCCATTTATCCGGAAGACCAAGGTCGGTATCCACTCCTATAGCAGAAGAAGAAATTCTAGCACTGGTAGAGCAGAATCCAGGTACGAGCGTGCGGAGAATATCAGCCGAGGTAGAAATTAGTGGTCCTCTTGTTTGGAGAATCCTTCACGAGCAACTGCTTTATCCATACCATGTGCAACGGGTACAGGCCTTAAATCCAATAAATGATCATCAAGCACGTTTGGTTTTTTGCCGCTGGTTTCTACGTCATGATGCTGAAGACCCTCGTTTTCTTGCAAACATTCTTTTTACTGATGAGGCCGGGTTCACAAGAAATGGAGTGTTTAATTTTCACAATACGCATATTTGGGCTGACGAAAATCCTCATACTCCAATAGAATCTGGACATCAGGCACGTTTTTCATTAAACATTTGGTTCTGCAGAACACACTGTAAAAGTTTTTGGAAGACATTCCTCTGAATCAGAGGCCACAAATGTGGTTCCAGCATGATGGTGCTCCAGCTCATTTTTCCATGGCCGTTAAAGAGCATTTACACCAAACTTTTCCACATAGATGGGTAGGAACCGTCGGACCTGTTTTATGGCCTTCAAGATCGTCTGATCTGAACCCTCTAGATTTCTCTGTTTGGAAATATTTGAAGACATTAGTGTATGGTACTCCTGTAAATAGCCTGGAAGAGCTGCAGCTACGGATTAATCAAAAGTGTCAAGAAATCCAAACCAAGGAGGGTGTTTTTGAAAGAGTTCGAATATCGTTGAGACGAAGATGTCGTGCCTGCTTGGAAATGGACGGAGGGCACTTTGAACATCTTCTGTAACTTTGTTTTTTGTTAAAAGCTTCCTTTTAACGGTTTATTCCTAATAAAATAAAATGTTTGAAAAACGAATAGTTGTCCATATCTCCGCAACCGTTTGCGGACCCATGTTTATTGAGACGTTTCTGCTTATTTTGGTTCATACTATTACCTTCTGAAATATTTTACACTCTTTTTTAACACCCTGTATGGATAGCTCAACAATGTCCAATAGCATGTACACCACGTTCTCCAGATGTAAATCCTTTAGACTTTTATTTATGGGCACATATGAAGCAGCTTGTTTATCATGTTGAAATCATTACCCGTCAGCAATTAGGACTTAAAAGAATTCAGTATGCAGCTAACCAGATAAGAAATGATCCAAATCTTATCCGCCGAGTGACAAAATCTTTAGTTTGCAGATGTGAGGCCTGCATTCGAGCCGATGGTGGACATTTTGCACAATGTTTATAGTGACGTGGTCTGCTACTTCCTGTTCGGCCTAAGTGGCTCGACGTGCAGGAAGCGACCTACCCTGCAGCAGGTACTTAAATGCAGACCTTTGACAACTTATATCTCACCTGCACTCAGTTTATATGTGAACATACATATGAAAGAACATCCAATTCAATTGTTCAATTCTCACCTATTATGGCATACTGATGAGGGCTAACAAGCCCATGTCTGGTGGGGTGGCCCACAAGGGTTCTTGGCTGTTCACACAGATACTGCAGGTGTAATTCAATGCCGGTCGGGGCATTCGTAGTTGCTTCCTGCAGTATCATTTATAGATGTTTATAGTCTTAAGATTTGTTAATTTGATTAATAAAGCTCAGCTATTGTTTAAACTTCAAATATAAATATTAATTATTATTATTGTTATTATTATTATCATTATTATTATTATTATTATTATTATTATTATTATTATTATTATTATTATTATTATTATTATTATTATTATTATTATTATTATTATTATTATTATTATTATTATTATTATTATTATTATTATTATTATTATTATTATAGCAACCATCATTTATAATGAATGTATGAAGGTATGGTGTTATTGTAATTAAAACTGTATTTTGAACAAAAATAAAACCTTATATACTTTGAATAATTAGTTAAATTACTCAATTTTTAAAATACTCAGCGACTTTGAAATTTTAAGGTTCCTGTCAGTACAGTACCTATCTATGTCAAACACCTCCATTTATATTATAATACATATACATTTTATCTTATTAAAATAGTGGTTTTAACTTTTTTAAATAGTGTTTAATAGATTAAAAAAAAAACAAAAAGTATATACAAGGTGTATATACTTTTTCATGCCATACTTACGTATACTAAATAAATAACACAATACTCAAGCTAACGATTAATAAATATCCAGAATAAAAGTAAAAAAATAATGTTGTAAATGAAAAATTATGTAACATATTTTTAGTTATGACTGGTCACATTGGTCCAAGAAAGAAAATTCAGTTACTAATTTCAATATTATTTCTGAGGAAGACGGTAATATGTCTCCCGAAACGTAAATCAACGACGTATCAACCAACCCAGATACTATTCAACCAATTCAGTTAAGATGAATATATTTATGCATTTTAAGGATTGGTTTTCAAGTGATCCCTTTTATTGACTTTAAAATACGGATATTTATGCTAAATATGAGTATTGTATACATTAAACCACTAATGACAGCATTTTAAAGTTGCTAAACTGGATTATAAAACTAATCTAAGCAATATTTTTCGTTCAAGATTTAATTTTACAATAAAAAATAAGAATTAGGTACTTACTTTTTACTTTCTTCATGCATGCTTGATTGCCATTTCCACAAATTGGTGTACCGTTTACCCCTAAAACATTTTACTGTATAACTGTAGGTATGTACACTTTCTAGATACACATTTTTTAAATAAATACACAAGGCCCTGCATTTAACTTGTGTCATCATATGGCCTATGCTAATGCATTTAGAGATTGCATCAAATTTAAGCTGAAATAGTTAATTAAGGATTTTTTTATTTATTTTCAAACTAAATACAGTATACTAGTAAGAATACTTTTACATTTTTAACATTATAATAAACTCCTACGTATAGCAGCATACATGTATTATACACGGCTAGACGTTAAATTGTATTTTATAGTATTTTTCGGATGATAAGTGCCACTTTAATGCCCGAGGGCCTTATTAACACGCTCGGACGTTAATTACTGTAGTTACTGTAATGCACTAAATTTTCACTCTCCTTTAACTAATGGTGTGTACTCTATTTTTATTGAAGAAAAATATCATTTTGTGTACCACATGATCCGAAAGATTTGGAGAAGAAAATGTATGCCTGAAGATTGAGGAGCTGCTGTGATTATACCAATTGTAACAATGGGAGATGGAAAACTGCACTGCAGAAACTATAGGCGTATATCAATGCTAGATATAGGGTATAAAATCGTGGCAACCGTAATAAAACAGAGAATAGAACCTATAGCAGAACTACAGATAGGGTAGTATCAAGCAGATTTTAAAAAGGGGAGGTCAACAACTGACTAAATCTTCATGGTGATGAAAATCCTGACTACATGCTATGAATATGGGATTAAAACAATGGTCTTATTCTTGGACTTCAGGAAAGCATATGATTCAGTCAAAAGAAATAAACTAAGTAAAATATTGAAATAATTTGGGATACCAACCAAACTAATTAGGCTACTGAAAATGAACATAGAAAATACTAAAAGCAAAGTACGAAAAAAGAATGAATGTTCGGAAGGTTTTACTATTGACATAGGACTGAGACAAGGAGATCCATTTTCAATGCTTCTTTTTAATTTAGTACTAGAAACCGTCATAAGAGATAGTGAGTTGAACAGAGAAGGACACATAATGTTTAAAAGTCACCAAATAGTAAGTTATTCAGTTGACGTGGCCATAATTGCTAGAGATAGTAGGGAATTAGAAGAAGTAACGAAAACACTTGTGGAGGAAGCACGCAAAGTGGGATTGCAGATAAATGAAAAAAAAGCTTTTAAGAATAGGACAATAGAAAAAAGATACCAATTTCACAGTGAGAACGCAGCACGGAGAGATGGAATTTGAAGAAGTTGAAGAATATGTGTATTTAGGGGCGCTGATAACAGCTAACTGTGATGAGGAGCAATAAATTAATAGGAGAATAATACAAGCAAGCGCAAGTTCGGCAGCAGTCAACTACTTAATGAAATCAAAAAATTTGTCTAGAAGAGTAAAATTTAGAATGTATAAAACAACTTTGAGACAGACAGCGCTGTATGGAGGACCTGGATCCTCAATAAGAAGTCAGGAGGGAAAGGAAGATTTTAAGAAGAATTCTAGGGGCAAAGAAAACGGAGGAAGGCGAATCATACTTATATAATATTGCTTTAAATTTTTAGGTATGTCTGCAGCACAATCAACGAAATATCTTTTTTTTTAATAATTCCACATCTTAAATTTTCAATATAGCCTTCAGCAATAGTGGTTGATTTTCAACTGCCATGCCGTTTAATATTAGTTATACCTGCTTCATCCTGCTATTACGCTACGGGTATTAAACGCCTACTTAACGCTCTTGATACATTAATAACTATTATTTTATACTGCCTGCTAAGTGACGCATTACCGTGTTTGATACCGTAATGTGTATTTAACATTTTGCTTAATTTTATTTAAGTTGGAAATATATTAATACTGTTAAGCATTTATAGGTATGTACCCTTTACTTGTAAGATGTTTTTTCTAAATTAATATTTTTTTTAAAAATCTCCTCCGAAATATCCATAATATAAAACATTGAAAAATGATGGTATTTATTTGACAGTGACAAGCAAAAGAAAATCCTAATTAACTGTGGATAGATAGCATTGTTAAGATGGTGAGATGGTAATATTATCAACTAATATATTTTTAACTTTTCACTAATTTAAAACAGGATTAACTATAAATACAGTATGAAATAAAATACTATACAATACACCGTTATTTTGTATTACAGTACTGATTTATATAAAACCACATGTACTGTAATAAGCCACAAGCCGTAAATTATACCGGCGTTTTCAAATGATATATAAAACCAAAACAATTTAAAATGTAAATGAGAGCAGGTGTGTTGAACACACATGCCACTATTACAAATTTCAAACAAAATTTTCTCCAAATTTTCAGATACGTTGTATCTCATTTTATACATTTCTTTTATCTATAAAACGTCCTATAAGGTGAGTATAAGGTTCTTAATTTTTTAAAGTTACAAATAGTAAATAAATAATATTCCACCTATAAATATTTAGTACCATTCGAAGCAATTCACAAGTGATATTTTTTTGAAACCATAACCCCGTCCATCCTTCCATTTTTTTAATACCACGTTTTAAAAAACAACTAAGTACTTTAATTTCTATTTTACTTTTTGACTTGGTTACCTGATTTTGTTTGTATCTTTAAGATTCAAATAGTATTTACTAAAATATGTACAAGTAAATCATGATTGAATATTTTTATTTTGCTTTTAGTAAACCTAGATGTTAATATGATTGCAATTGTAATCTAAGTGGCCACTGAATGGTATTAATAGTAGAAATCCGTTTTCCATATGTAATACACATTAAAGTAGCTTCATCATCTTCATATACCTCAAAAACGAGGCTAACGAATAATCTTAATTATTTGATACATTTTTTCAACTTTTTCGTATTTTTGTAAACTCGTACTTATTGTCAAGCTTTCTTTTAAACGGAAAATATACATTTGTTGAATAGTTTCTGTAACTCATACAAAAAGTTTGAAAATCACAGATCTACATATACAGTATGCACCAAAAGTATGGAATAAATTCAACAAAAACGAAACAATTATTTTTTGGGACAAATCCTCGAGCAAGTCGATTTTTGATTTAAAAAATACATATTTAAGCGTAAAATGCGATTTTCAAATGTCATTTGTTTTCCAGTAATGACGCCATCGATTTTTTTTTAAAGGTAACACCATATTTTTTTCCTTGATTCTGAAAAATCGTTTAATTCTCTTTCAGACAGTACTAAAATTTTGCCCTCTTACATCGGAAAGTTTTCGAGTAAATGACGATTGAATGTTAGAAAACATAAATTTTATCCATAAAAAAGTAACATTTCTGAGGTATCTAAAATAAAATACAATTGATTAAATTTTATACTTAAATTAAATGTTCGAATTGCCATCCACCAACTTCTAGACAATGCGCAAGTCTGTGAAGAAATTCTTCTTGCACATTATGAATGATTTCTGGGGTAACTCTGCGTATTTCGTCCCAAATGCGATTTTGAAGTTCTTCTAAATTACGTGGTTTATTAATGTACACTTTTGACTTCAAGTATCCCCATAAAAAATAAAGAGGTGTAAGATCTGGCGATCTTGCAGGCCATTCTATCGGTCCGCGTCTGCCGATCCACCTCCCAGGAAAACAGTTGTCCAAAAAATTTCGTACAGGGCGCGCATAGTGCGGAGGTGCACCGTCTTGCTGAAACCATATGGTATCATCAGGAATGTCATTATCGTTAGGAAAAATTACTGCAAGGGTTGAAACAAGGTCATTTTCTAGAAACTCTAAATATCTTTGTCCTGTAAGGGTTCCTTCAAAGAAGAAAGGCCCTACTATTATGTCGTCAACTATTCCAGCCCACACATTTAATTTCTGAGGGTGTTGGGTATGTGCCTCTGCCATCCAATGAGGATTTTCCCGACTCCAATATCTGCAAGTTTGACGGTTTACTGTACCATTCAGACAAAATGTGGCCTCAACTGAAAAAAGTATTTGCCGGTGTAAATTTCTATTTCCTTGACATAAATCCTTTAGAATTTCGCAAAAGTTTAAGCGGCGATCGGGATCATCTTCATTGAGTTCCTGCACAAGTTGAATTTTGTAGGGATGATATTTTTCCTTCCTCAAGATACGTAGCACTGTGCTCTGACTAGTGTCATTGTTTAATGCAACCAATCGTGAAGAATTATGAGGATTATCCACCATACTTATCAAAATGTTCTGTTTCTGATTTTCATTAATGCTTGGACGTCCAGGTTTTGGAATATTTACAACTTTGCCAGTTTCTCTAAATTTAGACTCTACCTTACTGACTGTTGATTGGCTGATAGGGCGATCTGGATATTTTTCATTAAATAAATCGCAAACTTCCTGCTGAGTTCTAGTCATATTCCCGCATCCGATAAGAATTAAAATTTCAATTCTTTGAATAACAGTTAAATACTTTAAATTGAATAATAATTTCTATGTCGCTTACAATACTTATTAGAAAGTAGGTGTGACAATGTCACTTTGCAAAGATTTTCACCTACGTGATCCATAAAAGAACTATGGAATTCAAAAAACTAAACTTGATAACGTTTTTGCTTTATTTTAATTGATTTACGTTTTCTAACATTCAATCGTCATTTACTCGAAAACTTTCCTATGCAAGAGGGCAAAATTTTTGTACTGTCTGATAGAGAATTAAACGATCTTTCAGAATCAAGGAAAAAAATATGGTGTTGTCATTTAAAAAAAAATCGATGACGTCATTACTCGAAAACAACTGACATTTGAAAATCGCATTTTACGCTAAAATATATATTTTTTAAATTAAAAATCGACCTGTTCGAGGATTTTTCCCAAAAAATAATTGTTTCGTTTTTATTGAATTTATTCCATACTTTTGGCGCATACTGTATACCCCACAAATTGAATTTACAATATTTGACCGTAGCTGTTACACATTTTAATTAAGCATTCGACAAAATACAATTGTATATTACATTTTAATTAAATCACTATAACTAATGACGCAGCCATAAAATTACAACACCCATTAATTTAATTTCAGTTTGCTTTAATAACTTTTTCTATGATTTACATTGAGAGATACAGTTTTTGTTTGAAATTCTTGAATACCGACGAAAACGATTATATCTACAGTAATATATATATTTTTTTTTGTAACACAATTATTCCTCTATGCTATCCACTTTTCTTTGTGTCACGACACTGACTCTTCTTGTGAGAATGGATAAATCGTTTGTTTCATTCTTCAGCTTTTTGATTCCGAGATCGTTTTTATATTTTTAACTGTGAATAATGTTCACAAAATATATAGTATAGTCATAAGTTTATATGGCCCACTATTAGGAATGGACAATTAGTATTTTGTGTAACTTAAAGTAGTTCTTATAAGCGCGAAATTCTCGAAATTCAGATTTTCATAATTATTTTGAGTTTTTGGTGACTTTTGATTTTTAAATTGTAAAGTTAGTTGCATATTGAAACACTATCATATACATATAACCTTATTTTTATGATATATTACACAAAAATACTCAAGCTCTGTCATAATTTATTGAGTAGTATAAGTAAACAGTGTGTCCCTTATTGAGTCTTACCGATCCAACAGAACTCAGTATGTTTTTTATAATTCTTGTTCAAATCAAACCAAACGGAAATAGTTCATGGAGTTCCACAAGGCTCAGTATTGAGCCCTATTCTATTTATTATCTATATTAATGATTTCCCAAATTGTGACATAACTACCGATTTTATTTTATTCGCCGATAGCGATTTAACAAAACTCGCAAAGGATTCCGTAAATGCGCAGTTGCTCATAGAGGACTGGTTTATTGCTAATAGATTAAATTTAAATGCTAACAAAACTCAATCTTTGCTCTTTACACTTCGCCATATCAATACTAGAGATAACTCAAACGATGTTAAATTTCTTGGAGTTTACCTCGACACCAAATTAAGCGGGGAAAATCATGTCAACGATTTATCTACACGTTTATCTAAGAATATGTTTCTACTACGTAATTTGAATCCTGTAGTCTATAAGCCTGTGCTTATGTCCGCATATTATGGTACTTTTCATGCCACCATGACTTACGCAATTTTGAACTGGGGCCATTCTTCTCACAGTGAAAAAAATTTTAGTTTACTACATAAATGTATAAGAATAATTCCTGGAATAAAATACAGAGAAGATTGTCGTGGGCATTTCAAACAGCTAAATGTTCTTACATTGCCGTCGATATACATTCTTGAATGTCTCATTTACATTAAAAATAATGAACACAGATTTGTTGGACAGGAAAGTTTTCATTTCCACCATGCTAGAAAAAGACATAATATCAGGCCAAACTTTCTTCGATTAGCTAAATCCAGAGTTGGCACAAATTATTTTTGTATTAAATTTTTTAATAAACTTCCAACCGAGATTCAGTCCCTAGATCTAAATTATTTTAAGTTCAGAGTTAGAAAATATCTCAAAGAAAAAGCGTTTTATGTTTTAATGAGTTCTTTGCCCACCAGTTTTTAAATATGTAATTGTTGTTTTTTTATGTTTTTAATTTAATTATTTGCTATTTTTGTAATTTTATTATTATGTCATTTTTATAATGTTCAATGTTATTTTACTTGTTGTGAATGTTACTTTAGTGTTTGTTTATATGTATCTTTCATTGATTTCCTTTTTTGACTTGTGTAAACATTTTAATATACACCAATAAATGATTTGATTTGATTTGAATAATTTTCGATTAAATTATAATTCAAATCAAACTTACATAATATCACATAATGGTAAAGATAGAAATAATATCGGAAAATAATATATTTCATCTCGTCTATACACTCTACATGTATATTTTAAATATTTTAATCCACGGCGTTACTTCCACAAGTAATTTATTTAAACGTGTACCTAAAGGCGTTGTACTTACGAGGCATATAGAAAGCAACGCATCCACATTTTCTCAAAGTGAAATTGGTCAGACATTCCAATTTGCAATTGAACTGAGTGTAGTGCTTAAAAAACTGCAGTCTTTTCTCGGACTGGAAGAAACACTTCCTCTTTGAAACACTGTATTCCTTTACATCATCCGAAGTGATGAGCTGAGTGGGAGAGATGGCAACAATGACTGATTTCTTTAAAGGAATCCGAAAGTAGTGCTGCTGTACCGTCGGAAATCTAATAGCTTTGTGCAAAACTACCTAGAATTAGAAAATATTGAAAATTAGAGTTTAAATTCGTTAAGAGCTTTGTAAGAGTATTTTACGTTATACCTGGTAATGATAATAACTACAATATAAGTTTTGTAAAGATTCATATCAATGGTAATATAAATTTTCAACAAGAATATTGTACAAAATTTTATTTACTTTTATTTAATCAAATGATGTGACAAAAAGCTGGTGTATTCTCTATGAACAGAAAATAGTACCTGCTATTAAGTTTATAGATCAAGCTTTCTTATATTATTTTGTCGCATGACTGCCAAAACTTTATCAAACAAACCCATAAATATAAAAAGCACTTTTGAAAATGAGTGATTCTGATATAGAAGCAGCGACAAACGGAGCGATCTTAAGTCTGGTTCCCCAAAATACAAGGCACGGTTCGGGTTACAGTACCAAAAGATTGTGCAAAGCTAAGTTTTTAAGTACTGCATATGATGAAACATATTTACACATGAAGGGTAGCTTCTTCGCTTGAAAATATAAAGGTTCCCTCTGTCCGCCCACAAATTCATAAGTGACGTCAATGGTATTTGAATCGAAAGATATTGCTTTCTAATAAACATAGCGTTTTATTTGTATTTTAGAAGTATCCTTGTGTCACGTGTTATTATTTTTGTGTTACTGGGATTATTTTCGTGTTTTTCGGTAATAATTGTTGCTCTGGTATTTGTTACCGTTACGTCTTAGTTGTTATTTAAGTACTATTGAGCATACATACTTTTATGTCGAATCTCAAATTATGTTGCTCATAATTCTGAGGGCACAGTTTATATTGTGACTAGTTAATACTTAAATAAAAAAGAGAAACTGGCGATTCTATTACTTTCTATAAGAACCTTAAGAAAAGAGCGGAATGGGAGGTGCTAAGGTGCAATCGAAAATATGCTTTTTATCCAGATAATCAAAGAATGTGCAGTAATTATTTTCAGTATTTAAAGATATATGTTCGACTAAGCCGAATATAGTAACGCGAAGCAGAAGTAAGAAGACCTGAAGATGGTAAATGAGATTTTCATGAAACGTTGTCAAACAAATGGTTCTTTTGAGAACTACGCAGATTCATCGCGGAAAGAAACCCGGAGAAATTTTACAATCACATATAAAACCCGCAGAAGCCTACCTGGTACTCCCCTAGTAAGAATAACTTGCAAATGTTGAAAATAAGTAACAAAGTTATAACTTGTAAGGTAAACGCTTCTGAACCGAAATCTTTAGCCATATTTTAAAGCAGCATCGAATCGAACTTAATTATAGGTTACAGAATAAACAGTCTGTTTTGATATTATTTGTTATAATATATTCTAAACTGTTAATAATGTAACGGTACTGTCTCGCAATATATTGCCGCAGAAAAGTTATTAAAACGACTGAAGATTCAAATATAACTAACCCTGAATTAGATGATGAAAATCAAATAAAACAAAAATGACGTCATTTGTAGGTAACCTCCTCTGTCTAGAGATCTTGGATTAGACCAAGGTAACTTGCTATTGTTTTGTTTACTTAAAAAGTTCTCGGCTGAGTGATATTTATTTTTTGAAAGCCGAATAACTCTTAAGAAAACAATATAAGGTGATTTGATTTCAATCGGATTATTTTCATTGAAAGAAACTACCTTTGCATTCGTTATCGAATACCCTGTACATTAATGGAAGACAATCGATTAAGTATTTCTCAAAAACGATGCGTTATGCAACATGCATTGAAAAAAAGCTTCAAAAAGTGACGTCATGAAATAT
Source organism: Monochamus alternatus (assembly GCA_037114965.1). Lineage (NCBI taxonomy): Eukaryota > Metazoa > Arthropoda > Insecta > Coleoptera > Cerambycidae > Monochamus > Monochamus alternatus. The sequence continues at coordinate 37,119,910 of CM073433.1, forward strand.
CACTGGTAGGGATAGCGACCTTTAACAGATGCTCAAAATCGACATCAATGATGTATTTAGCACCCTCAAAAACTTTTCTGTACAAAATTGTAATGCAATATATTGTTTTTAATAAAAGTTAATATTTTTTTATTATAATACGTTATATCCGATTTTGCATTGTTTTACGCTCCAATATGATTTGTATCTTGTTAATATTTTCGATATTTCCGACTTTATAAATAACTAATTGTGATGGTAAATGTATATATTGGCTATTTTATGATAGAGATATTGATTAAATACTATTATCCCGTGATTGATATCTAATAATATACGATTGTATCAGACAAATTTACCTCGACTCGCTCTCAACATTTGTCTATGTAATTGTTTTTGTATATACAGGCTGTATCACATAAAAGGGCCACTCCCATGTATCTCGCTTAATATGCGAGGTACGTCAAAAATCTTTAATTGTTTTTTGTTGCATTTTTGGAGGCCTTTGTGCTCGTAAAAACAAATCTGAGATCCATGGCCAACTTTAACAAAAAGAAACCTGTAAAGTGCCCAAATTTAAAGGCTGTTTAACTTTTTCATTTCAAGAAATAGAGAAAACTTATTGGTAATAAATTTTGATTGCAAAATTGATACCTTTCAACTGATATAAACAGGTTTTTGAAATATCGTATGTGGTTCGCTGCGCCCTCTTGGCGGATAATTTTTTTTTTTATTGAAGCAGGCTATGGCCACAAAAAATAGCCTGTTTTTTTTCGTTTTCATGCAATATACTTGTTGCCCTTATCTTTCGTATTTATTACATTTTTTCAATTTTAGTTAAAAAAAAATGTACCTAAATATTTTCGTGTTGCTCAAGATAATGTAGAACCTGTTTTAAAGACCCCAATTGCAAAAAAATAATAAACAGAATATACTTTTTTTATGCAAAATACAGATTTTCTTATAATATTATTTTATTACATTGTCTGTGTCAAAATAATTTTAAAGACCCAATTGCTTCTAATGTGAAAACCAATAAAATAATATTATAAGAGATAAGTACATTCTGTGTATTATTTTTTTGCAGTTTGCGTCTTTAAAACAGGTTCTACATTATCTTGAGCAACACGAAAATATTTAGGTACATTTTTTTAACTAAAATTGAAGAAAAATTAAAGACAAAACAGGCAATTTTTTTGTGGCCATAGCCTGCTTCAATAAAAAAAATTTTTATCCGCCAAGAGGGCGCAGCGAACCACATACGATATTTCAAAAATCTGTTTATATCAGGTGGAAGGTATTAATTTTGCAATAAAAATTTATTACGAATAAGTTTTCTCTATCTCTTAAAATAAAAAAGTTAGACAGCCTTAAAGTTTGGCCACTTTACAGGTTTTTTTGTTATTACTTATAAAGTTGGATATGGATCACAAATTTGTTTTTACGAGCATAAAGGCCTCCAAAAATGCTACAAAAAACAATTAAAGATTTTTGACGTGTCTCGCATATTAAGCGAGATACATGGAAGTGGTCCTCTTATGTGATACAGCCTGTATACACATCCTGAATTCTACATTTAGATATACAGAGTATCTGTGAAATGTTGGGAAATCTCGGAGCTGGAGATACTAAAAAAAGTCGATTGAGCCTTATCCGAATGTTGCTGGTTTCAAAAATACAGGGCGTTCAATGCTAGAATTTTATTTTGAAATATCTCAATAACTTTGAAACCTGACGGAGTATTAAAAAAAATTTACACAATTATGTTTTTTGGCACGACAAATTAGAATTTTTAACTAATTTTGACGTCACTAGTAGAGGGCGCCACTTATGGCACAGCATGTTTCTTTTAAATGGCAGAACTTTTTTGCTATTTAATGTATCCATCTGTCTATTGAAACAATCGATTCTCCTACCTGTTATATCTGACAAAGGTATACCTTGTTGAAGTCGTTAGGAGTAACCATTTTTGAAAAAATGGCATGTGAAATATTCAGTGCAGCGATTGAAAACTGTTTTGTTTCAGGTAATGTGTCTTTTCTACTGAAAATACAGCAAAATGTTACTTTGAAAAAGTTGTTCATAACGGTAAATTATGGAGACGTGCAAAATTTCAAAAAGATCGGCCTGCTTTGATAAAATCTTTGGCATTGTTGAAAAACGGTTTCAAAATCAAATCTCGCCGATCTTCTTGAAATTTTGCACGTCCCCTTAATTTACCGTTCTGAATAACGTTTTCAAGTAACATTTTGCTGTATTTTCAGTAGAAAAGGCATTTTACCTGAAACGATAACAGTTTTCAATCGGTGCACTGAATATTTTAAATAGGATTATTTCGAAAACTGTTACTCCTAACGACTTCAACAAGGCATACCTTTTCAGATACAACATGTAGGAGAATCGATTGTTTCTATAGTCAGATGGATATACTAAGCCGCAAAAAAGTTCTGCTATTTAAAAGAAATGTAATGTGCCATAAATGGCGCCCTCTACTAGTGACGTCAAAATTAGTTAAAAAGTCTTATTTGCCGTGCCAAAAAACATAATTGTGCCATTTTTTTTAATACTGCGACAGGTTTCAAAGTTATTGAGATATTTCAAAATAAAATTCTAGCATTGAACGCTCTGTATTTTTGAAACCAGCAACATTCGGATGAGGCATATTTGGCTCAATCGACTTTTTTTGGTCACCAGTATCTCCAGCTCCGAGAATTCCCAACCTTTCACAGATACCCTGTACAGATACCTGAAATCCCTGAAAACTGGTGCAAGCATAATCCAGATCAGCCATACTGACATTTAAATTTACAATTAAAGCATTTGTAGATCCAGCAAGTAGGGCTCTGCGAGGATAAGTTTCAACTCCTGCCAGATCACCATATCCATGTCCAATCGTCCAGTCTTCCACCTTTCCTGATTTGTACATTTTTTGATGCTTTTGTTTCATTGGTTGCGGCATCCTACAATTAAGTGTAAAAAAATTAGTTTATTAATATTGGAAAAATCTGTAGATACTAGATATTGGATTACAAGGAGATATTGAAATAAAACATATTGAAAAATACAGAGTAAAAAGAATGGGCCATACTTTGACACAAACTTAATTGTATCAAATTAGACTAATGAGGTATTAATTACAACTTACTCAAATTAAATAATTATTATTATATATTTTTTTGTTATGTCATCTGGAAATATACCAAACTATTCAAATACAAGGTAATTCTTATCTATATGCATAAACTTGGAAAATAGCGGAGAACAAACAATGACGAATAGTGAAAAAAAAATAGTTACGAAGATACCAAAGTATTTCGAATAAAAATAAAAGAACGTGAATTTCATAATATTTGAAATGCATTTAATTTATCATAGTAACTGTATGAAGTTATTTCTGTCCCCACACACATGTTAATTTCGGTTACCCCGAAGATTATTAAAAAGGATTAGATTGCCTGATAACTGTGTGGGAGTGAATCCATTACTTACGCATCCCTCGGAGGAAATTTTCTATGTAGTGCTTATTTATGTCAAAGTCAAAATTGTCAAAATAATTTTTTTTTTCTAGATAGGGACCAGGGGTGGTTTACACGACAATTCACTCCCATGACCCATGACACGTCGGTCTGCTGCACTGTGATTGGTCGAAATTTACCTGACAATCTAATACTTTTTAATAACCCATAATTTTTGTGTGACCCCAAAAATAAAAATTAAGCGGATTTAGGTCAGAAGGTCAGGGACCATACAATTGAACCACCTCGGCCTATACATCGTTCGAAAAACACACGATCCAAATGCTGTAGCACTAGTCGCCCAAAATGAGGTGCAGCACCAGGGTGAACAAACTGCATATGCTGTTTCTTGTTGAGATTAACTTCTTAGAGGAGTATCAGTAATTGATTACGCACAAATTATAAATAAAAAACACCAGTTAACGGATTTTTCAGAATTAAAGGACCAAAAAGTACTCCGTTCATAATTCCAGCCCACACATTTTTACTGAAAATCATTGTTGAAAGGGTGTTTACCGAGTAACATGTAAATTTTCCAATTCCTAATACAATACAATAAATGAAAAAAATGTAAGTTATATTTACCCTTGATTTTCTGAACGCCCGGTATGCATTGGTAGCTTAATAGAAAACTTTAATTGATTCTTTACAGCTCCACATTTTAATGTTTTCGATGACGTTACACCTACCTTTTCAGTTAAACTTAAAATGGTCTTCACAAACAAACAATGTTGCAATGCTTTCTTTCGTTGCGCTTCATCGCCCTACACCGCATTTTTCTTTTCATTTTTTGGCATGATAAAATATTTTTTATTAGACGCTGTATGCTGTATTTATTCATATTATACTTTTTTCACTTGCCCGGTGATATGCACTTTCTGTGCCCATTTCACGAGTCTATTTTACAACTTTATTTAATACCAATGTCTATATATTTATACACAATACCATTTAATATCATAAATGACTAATTAACTCTTCTAAACCCATGTACATCATCCGAAAATGGAAATCATATACAGATATATTTATTTAGGTATACACGTGAGAACGTCGTCTGACGTTTTCGCCGTTTTGTGGAGGCGTGGCGAGACTAAATTTTCTAGGCTTATTTTTTCACGAAATTGTCTAGGACAAACGCTATTTTGATTAAAATAATACATTCTCTCTTCTGCACGTGTTTGGAAAAATCATGCAATTTTGTCGTTGATTCTAGCAAATACCTACTATTTATGTATGACCCATTTATTAGCAAACACCCTCTATGCTGAGCTACATTTCCCATTTCCCTCAATCACATTAACGTGAAATGTGAAGAAAATAAATTAGACCGCTACATCCTTCCCATATTTTAACTCTACCACCCCAAAATAAATTACTGTAATGGTCTTGTTTTGAAAGCGGAGGAAGTAAAAATATCCGAAATAAATATATCTCTCTCCTGACATTCTATCCTTTCCCAATTATTCAGTAACCATCAAGAGAATCCAATTACAAAATTCCAGGCAAAATATATCTCATATTAAGTTACCCCATTTTTAATACTTACACGATATCTCTGTATAAATCTTCTTTGTTCAGCATATTAAAGGTCATGCAGAGACCCTCATCAGTTACAATCGGCTGAAATATTTCATAACACGGGTAGACGTTTCCCATCCAAGTACATTTATCAAAGAACTCTGGTGATCCCTGTCAAACAGTATTAAAGTGTAATTTTAGCCAGTCCTTATACGTTATCAATTATTCATTCGTTTATTAATGTGTTCGAAATATTTTAGATTAATATAAATCAAGAGGACAGAGTCAGATATCTAACCGGACAAGGTATTATAAATCTGTTTAAAGATGGAGTCCAGACTGGTTCCAAACTGTCAGAAATTCATCGTCTATCTGCTTCTTGTACGATGTTTACTGAAAATAAATTGATAACTTTACTGTTCGAATGTTTTTGATAGTTTGAAACCATTCCGGATTCCTTGCTTGAACAGACCCAATAATACAGGATGTCCCGGAAAACATGTCACAAGCAAATAATATTAGTTTTCTCTATAAACTTGGGTCCAGAGAGGCTTCGTTTTCGAGACACAAGTTGGTAAAGTTATACAAAAAATAAAGTTTTTCTGAGCTATCTCAGTGACCCAGTTGAAAATTTTAATAAAACTTGGTGTGGTTCATACCTGCTAGGAGGTCTTTTATTTAGTGTAATTATACCAAACTGCTAACCAGTGGCATGCAACAAGGGAGATGGTAGACCTTTTTTAAAACAGAATGTACGCCACTGAATTTTTTAAAAATTTTGTTAATAATTTACGTTCTATTATTACGTTCGAGATAGAGAGCTTAAATATTTGCAAAGTAGGCGTCTGTCACTTTTAGTGACATTTATGTTGTTATTTTATTTTAATTTGCACTAGCATTCTGTAGGCGAATAAAAATAAATAATATTTTTTTAACTAAGCGAGAATATTTTGCGGGGTTAACGCAACAGCAGCACGACGAGTGTACTCTGAAAGATATCATGAAAGATGCGTGCCATCGGTTCGAATGTTTATACAACTTCACACCCGTATTTATGAAACTGGAAGTGTTCTGCCTCGTTTTGCTGGCAGTGGAAGAATTCCAGCAAGAAATCTTGAACTTCATGGTCAGATATTAAGAGCTTTTGAACAGAATCCCAGAGCAAGTATCCGAAGAATTTCTAACTAGTTGGAAGTTGCAGCAGAACGTTGGTGTGGCGAGTACTCAAAGAAATTTTTTTGCACCCCTATCATATTCAAAAGGTACAAAGTCTACAACCTCAAGATTATCCACTTAAAATGGAGTTCTGCCGGCTAATGTTGGATTTTTTAGACAGGATACAGATTTTGTTTCTTCTATTTTGTTTATGGATGAGGCACCTTTTACGCGAGATCGCGTATTCAATTTGCACAACATGTATGAATGGCCGGAACAAAATACACACTCCGTAATTGAAAGTCATCAACAGAAAACTTTCTCAGTTAATGTACGGGATTGAATTGTAGGCAATCATTGGCTGGAACCTTTTTTCTACCAAGAAGACTGGGTGCTAGGGAATATCTCAATTTTATAGAAAACAATCTTTTTGAATTAATGGAAGATGTTCCCATTGGTCTACGACAGCGTCTATGGTACCTCCATGATGGGGCCCCGTCAAGTACGAAGACATTTAAACATAGTCTTTCCCAATCGATGGATTGAACGAGAAAATGATGCACCAATATCCTGGCCGTCTCGGTCACCAGATTTAAATGCTGCTGATTTTTATTTATGGAGTCATGCCAAATCTCTTGTTTATAACAGATCAGTTAACTAAGAAGAAGAACTTCGACAACGAATAAGCGTTTAACAGTATTAGAAATAATCATGACGTATTTACTAGAATTAGATTTAATTTTATTAGAAGATTGCGAGCATGTATTGAGGCAGAGGGACGTCAGTTTGAACATTTATTATAATACAGAATATCTTATTTGCTTTCTTCCTTAATGCTATTAAATAACAGTTTGTTTCTACGCTTATTTAATTTAACAATTTTAAAATTATCAATTAAAAAGAATTTAAATAATTATTTTACGAGATGATTTGACAAACGCGTCATCATGAATTCTTTTTTACATATTTTTCAACACCCCGCATCTCAAAAACGAATGGCATAGATCAAGAGTATGATAAAAAAAATGTAGACTATAAATTACAGTTATAAATTACTACATTAAATAAAAATATCGACTAAAATAATAACTCGAAAACGGTAAGTTTTACGAAAAAACTCAAAATACCATTTTTTGTTCTTTTATTTAGTAGAACGTAAATTATTAAAAAAGTTGTTAAAAAATTCAGTGGCGTACGTTTTGTTCTAAAAAAGGTCCGCCATCTCCCTTGTTGCACACCACTGGTTAGCAGTTTGGCACCAGTAATTACACTAAATAAAAGACCTCCTAGCAGGTATGAGCCACACCAAGTTTTATTAAAATTTTCAAATGGGTCACTGAGATAGCTCAGAAAAACTTTATTTTTTTTATAACTTTACCACCCTGTATCTCGAAAATGAAGTCTTTCTGGACCCAAATCTGTAGAGAAAACATCCCCTGAAGTTTGTAACATGCTCTCTGGGACACCCTGTAATTATTATTTAATCAATTAGTGGTATATACAGATTATTACTGTACGCATGTGAAATTTGTATAATGACATAAGTGCGATATTAATGTAATATCCCACGTATTGGATACGTTTTATCTACAACTGTCGAGGTCATTAATAATAATAATAAATAGTATTATTGTACATGATTTATATTCTAGTACCACATAATGTAAAAAGCGTCTATTAAGAAGAAGTTAACCTAGCAAAGAGTATAAACATAGCTATCATTGAATTATTTCTCGTATTTATTGTGAAAGTGTAAATATGAGTTGATATTATGATTTGTCATCAGATATTGAGAATAAAGCTTCCAATGTTGCTTCCCATCTAGAGCTAAAGAAATCACAGAAAAAATGCAAACAAACATTTGGCACTATGAAAAATGATAAAGAATAGAATTTATTTGACATAACTAACGATAAAGGATTATTACTATACCTATTTCAACGAACTAAGCAAAACAAAGAAGGCTTCATCTTTTTGGTGCTATTGCTCGCGATGCGATATAAATTTATTTTGGTTATTATTTTGGCGAGCGCATGTCGACGCATGAACTCGCAAATCTGCTTGTAGAAGATGAAGGACTGGATGGCAAGTCATGACACCCAATACCAAAACAAAAGTGTCCAGAGAATTTGTTGTAACATCTGCAAATATTGATGGTTTGAACTTGGTAGAAGAAAATATGTCAAATTAAATGAAAATAGTGATTATGTTCGCTTCTTTCTTTGATAAAAATGTACCAAACCACCTATTGTTATATATATACCTACTATTGGCATTGTACCAAAACTCCATGATTTTTAAACTGCCTAATCCAAATGCGTATATTGAGCACTGTTTTCAGCGATCTTCTATCTCCCTTTTAGTAGATTGAGGGGTAGATCATTTGATTATAAAAAGACATGGAATGGACATGGTGAATGAAAGTCTAATTTTGCCGCTTAAAGCTGCATCTGAATTTCTACTGAAAACAAGAAATGAAGGCTATGAAAATGCTAGGCGAAAGCGAGAATATGCTCTTGCAAGCCAAAAATATATCATCAGCATCTAAGTTATTTCATCAACATCTGAAAATTACGTTCACACTTAAAATATTTCCAACTATTCAAGCAAATCCTTAGGCAAGTCAGCATCTGATATTAACTTATCCAATTGTAAAGATTTTACTATAAATGTATTTACATATGATCTTTACATATGTGTGTGTATTGTTTATTTAATAAATGTCTAATTTGAGTCTAATTTAATTTGCAATGCCATTATCGCACTGAATGCGTTAATAAATTAAAACGCACATGCGGAATAACTTCTTTATGACATTCGATACAGTGCCAAATTATAGTCATTACGTGATAAAAATGCAAATAAAAAGTATAATAACCTACTAACTGTTTTGTTATTTTAGGCTATTTTAGTGATATTTAAATGTAAACTCTCAAGTCTCAGGAAATGACAGATTTTGATCAAACCTCAGGGGGAGATCAAATATTATACAAAAGGAGAAATGTCAGATAGCAATCTATATACTTTGCATACTGGGTGTATCATAATTATTGCGACAAAATGATAAGGGCTGTAGAGGGCATGAAAATAAGTAAGTTTGCCTTATAAACCCCTATCCGGAAATATGCCGTTTAGCCGCTACAGCAAAAAAAGAGAAGGAAGAGCAAGAAAAATTTGAAAAAATACCAGTTTTATAAGAGCTTAGAGTAATTGCTCAAAGTGTCCTCCACGTTGCTCAGTGCACAGCTGGGCACGATTCTTCATTGATTGGTGAACTCTATGGAATGAACCTGTGCGGACGCGGCCATCACTCTTCCTAGTAGCTTGTTAGGGAACAGGAGTTTTATTCATTAAAGCTTTTAGATGACCCCAGAGAATATAATCCAAGAGGGTTAAGTCGGATGACCGCGCAGACCAATGCACAGGGCCACCTCGACCTATTCACCTGGAAATATTTCATTCAAATTGTGCCGCACTGGCAAAGCAAAGTGGGCTCCATCTTGTTGAAACCACATGTTAGCTCTTATGTCCAGTGGCACATCCTCTAATAGTTCTGGAAGCACATGCTGCAGGAATTGAGCATAAACGTATCCATTCAAATATGGTGGCCCACAATGCCGGCCCAGATGTTAATTACAAACTTATGTTGGTCTCTACGGAGGGCTATGGCATGGGGGTTATTTTTATTCCAACTATTACGACTATTAAAATAACCATCCCTTGTAAAACAGGCCTCGTCAGTAAACAAAACGTAGCGACCAAAGTGTGGTTGTCCCCAACAACAAAAACGGCGACGCGACAAATGGTCCTCTAGACCCATGGCAACAGACAGTACGGGTGTAGTTGTTGATCCCGGAGAGCCCGTCAAACAGTGCCGCTTCGTGCCGCCCATATCATGTGGAATGACACGCACACTTGTAGATGGATTAGCCTCTACATGGTTCAGAACCTCTTCCTCAAACTCTACTATTCGTATAGCGAAAGGCCGCCCTGCCCCCCTGGAACGTCTGACGTCCATGAATTCTAGCAATGAGGATGATGACGTTCTGGAAACCGTTCGGTGTACAATCGCTCGGCTCTTCTCCCATTACCACCAGCTTCTCTGTAAATCATATGCATATCAGCAAGTTCCGCATACGAATAATGCTCCATTAATGCTATTACATTTTGCACACCAGTCACTGAAACTAACTGAATCGGTGTGTGCGTTTTTTTTTTTGTTTTTGTTTTTTGTGTGTTTTTTTTCTTATGATAGCCAGCCATTGAACTTAATCGGTGTAGCGACTTTAGGCCGCCAAAAAAGTAAACACAGCAAGCTAATGAGTCAGGGGACACCTGCGCTGTAGCGGCTAAATGACATATTTCCGAACAGGGGTTTGTAAGGTAAAATTGCTTATTTTCATGCCCTCTACGACCCCTATCAATTTATCGCAATAATTATGGGACACCCTGTATATGATCTACTAACAGTATAAGCTACTTTTTAAGAAAATATAATGTTAATATCATCTACAAGACATTAACGAAAAACTTCTGCAAGAGTAATGCACTCTAAGGCCATGACATCTTCATATTCATCCCATAATAAGCCATAAGCCATAATTGAACAAAAAGAGAAACACGGTGACAAGAAGTTAAAGGAACACACGTTCCACCTAAAGAAGAACAATATCGAGTAACCAGCAGTTACGGCAAAGATGGAATGCAGGGCATTCTGTAGAACTGCCCAACCTCAAATGGAGATAGACAAAGATGGTGAAGACTTTACACGGAAACGATAGAAAATCTGAAATATTGAAATGATTCTAACCTAAACGTTAGCTCTGTAACGTCACTCGTGTATTTAAAAGATCAAACTCAAAGAAATTCTTTAACAATTTTTGAAACAATCAGTATTGAAATAAATATCGAATAAATAGAAATAGTAATGTAATATACACCTTGTGACTTAAAATTGCAAATTAAAAAAATACTTAAAATTCATAATTGTTGTATTTTAGAAAATAAAGCATTAAAATCATGAGATGTATTCTACTTCAATGAGACTGAACTTAAAAATAGTTGTGAATTTTCGAAACGAGAAAGTAATGAAAATGTAGAAAATGATAGAGACATAATGGTTAACATTTCTTTATAAAAAAAATACCAATTTGTTTATCAAGTAGTAGAATCTGAACTTAAATATTCAACAATTCAAGTGTGTAGCATAAATTTATCAATTTAATTATACATGATCTTTTTTCAGTAATTTAAATATTAAAAAATGTGAACATGTAATCTATATTTTGTCGAGCTTGAAACTTTCAAATTAATTGTCGAATTGTCAAAAAATAACTTAAAACTAAGTAGAAAATACGCTGGATATTAGATTTACGTAATTAGATATTTATATGTAGATATACAGTGTAATTTCTCTTTAAATACTGAAACTATAAATAAATATACTTTGTTCCATAGCGTTTTACTTTAGGTTAATTTTTTTAAATACAAAGCGTTAAAGTTTTGAAAAAAAACATTTTCTGTTATACCTCTCTAAGCCTTAATAGAATTTTAATAGAATTGGGGTATATGGGGGTATACATTGAAATTTCTAATTGATGCGTGGTTTACAAAATATTGTAATAGTTGTGATAGTCAAGGTCCGTACATTAAGATGCCTGCCAGATACTTATAATAAACAAAATTAAAAAATAATAAGCAAACCGGTTACAGAGCTTAGATGAATTTAAACAAATTTCTAATAATTGAGAATTGTAGTTAGATCTATTTTTGTAATCGAAATTATTTAATTTATTGTTACAATTTGATAAAATAAAATAGTTTGTTTTGTATACGTTAGTAATTTCTTTAGATTTTTTATAAAAAAGAGAAAGAAAATAATATATACTGTACTGTATACTAACATTTCATCTGAAAAATACAAATTGTTACAATTACAAAGGAACTTCAATACAATGTTCTTACAGAATTAGTGGCGCACATTTTTTATAAAAGAGATGTTACACTACCCAGTTTGTCCTTTGATGTAATTCTTTATTCATAGACCGCCAACCTTAAGGGTTCATGATATATATAAAACTAAAACAGGAAATATTTATTTGTTTCTGAACTGTAACGCCCTGTGTTTCAAAAACAAGCTCTCCTCCAAAAATAAAACGTTAAAGTGCATTTATTTTTCAAGAATGAATCAAATTTCTACAGTTTGAATATTTAAAGTGAAACCCCATATGGAGTACGTACACGATCTAAGAAATTGTAGAAACCTTCATCAGTAATATTTATTTTGGGAATATTGTCATAATATATTTTTCCTTCGCTGCATAACAGGGATGTGTACTGCAACTTTTTCAAACTGGAACAGATAAATTTTTATAAATATTACAAGCAAATTATTTATTTGACAAAAATACAGGTAGGTACTCTACAAAATTCATCTTAGATTACGCGGTTTGACCCAGAGAACAACAACTAGAGAGAAGTGACGAAATCTGTCGGCACTTTGAAGTGTAGGGGGCCAGTATAATATACTCAGAGAAATAACCGTGGAGCATAATAAATGCTATATACACTGACATATAATTTCTGAAATACAATAAAATTAGTACCGGACAATTATCATAATAAAATTTTAAAAAATATATATATAGCGTATTTTGGTGTGCATAACAAATAAGACATTTTTCTGATATAGCTATTATGTATCTATACAGACATTTTACACAACATAAAAAATCATTAAATTAATTAAAAAAATATATTTAAAAATCAAATATATATATATATATATATGGTGTCTGTGAAAGATTGGGAAATCTCGGAGCTGGAGATACTGGTGACCAAAAAAGTCGATTGAGCCAAATATGCCTTATCCGAATGTTGCTGCTTTAAAAAATACAGGGTGTTCAATGCTAGAATTTTATTTTGAAATATCTCAATAAATTTGAAATTTGTTGGAGTATTAAAAAAAAATTGGCACAATTATGTTTTTTGGTACAGCAAATAAGAATTTTTAACTAATTTTGACGTCACTAGTAGAGGGCGCCACTTATGGCACAGCATGTTTCTTTTAAATGGCAGAACTTTTTTGCTGTTTAGTATATCCATCTGTCTATTGAAACAATCGATTCTCCTACTTGTTATATCTGACAAAGGCATACCTTATCGTTAGGAGGAACCATTTTTGAAATAATCGTTTTTGAAATATTCAGTGCAAGCGATTGAAAACTGCGTTTCAGATAAAGTGCCTTTTCTAATGAAACCATATAAATTGTGGAGACGTGCAAAATTTCAAAAAGATCGGCCTGCTTTGATAAAATTTTCGTGCTTTCTTGAAAAATGGTTTCAAAATCAAACCTCGCCGATCTTCCTGAAATTTTGCACGTCCCCATAATTGACAGTTCTGAACAACTTTTTCAAGTAACATTTTGCTGTATTTTGTAATATAAAAAATAATTTATATATTTAAATTATTTAGTGTACCGAGTAAAAACAGTTATGGTTTCAGGTAAAATGTCTTTTCCGCTAAAAATGTAACAACTTCAACAAGGTTTCAGATAAAAGAGATAGGAGAATCGATTGTTTTAATAGTCAGATGAATACAATAAGCTGCAAAAAAGTTCTGCTATTTAAAAGAAGCATCATGTGCCACTAGTGGCACCCCCTACTAGTAACGTTAAACTTAGAAACAAATTTATATTTCGCGCACCCCAAAAAAACCGATCTTCAAAATGTATGCTAATATTTAAATTTTTTAAAAAGTTACTTACAAATATCGAATATAAAATTTTAACTTTAGCTGAAAGAATCTGTAGATCGAAATGTAACATTCGGACAAGACATATTTCGCTTAATCGCTCTATTTTGACATCAGCAACCTACTATTAAGCTGTTTCCAATTATTAATGCGTCACCATGTATATGTATATATCACATACATCGCCATCGAACTATTGAGTTTATATAGATAGCGTAGCTTATATAGCCAATGGTCGATCTAAATTAGTTAGAGCACCGCCAACCAGCAAAGCACGTCAAAATGACAGTTGGCCAGTTCCATAATTGCAGGAATTGGCTTTGTTGCTTCTCTCAGGTTGTTCTTCTCGGGTTTGAACTATGATAGTTAGTCAGTCAGACAGTCAGATGGACTCTTTTTCAAATATACCTAATATACCTACATAAATTCCTAACGTTTTTACTTTACGTCAACATCAAGAATAGAAAAAAAATGCTTAGTTTAGTAACGGTGCACTTAATTTATAAAATATACTTAACTCTTCTTTTGAAATGTTCTCTCCTTGAGCAACGGCCTTCAAATGTTTTGAATAATTAAAAAACTCTCTGGAAATTTTTACTTCATAGCATATTGTCACTGCAGGAAACGGTATCTGGTAAATGTTCTTTTCTTCCGATGCAAAATTGACTATCACCGGACTGCATTGCCATTTAATGTAAGTTTTGTAGATCACCCCGATGCACACCACTAAGCTCGAAATGAATATAATTATCCAGCAAACCCTAAAAAAATATGTGCATACATTCTAGGCCACTGGTTCTTTAACTATGGTCTGAGGACCACTGGGGGTCCGCCATGTCCTAGCAAGGGGTCCGCATAATTTTTGGAAAGATTTAAATAAACAGCTATAGTCTATCCGGCCATGGGCGTGGTAATATTTTGTTTCAGGTAATTATCGGGTAACACTAATGCTAACAGGTAATGGGTGTACATTAGTATATTTTACTGGATACATCATAGAGCAGGAAGCAGTGTATTGTGACAGATCAATCCAGTCTTAGAGCTGAATATACGAAGACGTGCTAGTGCAGTAGAGTAAGATTCGACTGTTTAGTGACTATTGTGCCAGTGGATAAAATATTGTTTGGGTAAAATGTCGAGCTTATGAGATTACGTACCTGCTAAACGAGTAAAAAGATGTGCGCTGTGTCAGAATGAGAAGATTATTATATTAAATGTATTTAATGCATTGAAAAACCAAAAATTACAGGGATTGGAAAATCGACTATTTACAGACTTTTAAAGGAAACAAAAAATGTAAATCCCTCAAAATCATCTACAGAGAGGTCAAAAGTTGTTATAAATGATTTATTCAAAAATGTCATACGCAGAATAGTACACTCATTTTATTTTAAAAAAGAAATACCAACGCTAAACAAAATTTTAAGTGAACTTTCAGAGGACAATGATTTGCCAAAAATCAGTAGAAGGAAATTATGGGCCGTCTTACGAGAGTTGAATTTTTGCTGAGAAAAGCAGAACAGAAAGTCAGTTCTCATCGATAAAGATGAAATTATTTGTTGGCGAAGATCCTACTTAAGATCAATTAGAAGATTCCGTGACGAAAGGAGGAATATTTATTATCTAGACGAAACTTGGGTCAACGAGGTATATACTGTAACAAAAGTATGGCAAGATAAAAATGTAAAAAGTTTTCGCCAAGCATTTTTGGATGGACTTTCAACAGGGTTCAAGGCACCTTCAGGTAAAGGGCGGAGATTAATAGTGACAGATATAGGTAGTGCCAGTGGTTTTGTAGATGGCGGTTTACTTTTATTTGAATCTAAAAATACAGGTGACTATCACGAAGACGTAAACGCAGATGTTTTCGACGAGTATTTTACACCGATGCTGGATCTTATTCCTCCGGGGTCTGTAATTGTCATGGATAATTGCTTGGAGGGAAGCCGATATAATTCAATGGTTATCCGAAAAAAACAATTCTTTTGAAACAAATATGGTGAAAAAAGAACTTTTGACACTTGTCAATCTTAATAAAGATCAAAACAATTATGTTATCGATGAAATGGCAACAAATCGCCAAATAACGATACTACGGTTACCACCTTATCACTGTGAACTTAACCCAATCGAATTAGTCTGGGCACAGGTAAAAGGAAATGTAGTGCGAAATAATACGACGTTTAAATTAAGTGTTGTGAAACTAGTAACTGCAGATAACTGGTAAAGATGTATACATCATGTACAAAAAGAAGAGGAGAAAATGTGGAACCTCGATAACTTATTCGACGTTACTGTGGAACCTATCGTTATCAATCTAGGAGACGAAGATAATTCATCAGAATATTTAGAAGATGAATTTTAATATACCTACTTTTTTATTTTCTTTATTGTACATTTATACAACACTACATTTACTCACCATAATTTGAATTTTTAGAATACATATATTTTTGTGTGGAATAAAAGTCTATTCATTAAATTTAAATAAATATTTTGATAATAATATTGAATAATTTTATTTAAATTACTAAAAACCCTCTTAATACGGTTATGATGCTTTAAGTTGCTTCTAGTTTTGAAATGCTGTTTTTATATTGTTTACTTATAAGAGAAATGGACCGAGAAATTGAAGCGGCATAGACAAAGACGGATTGTCGGGGATTAAATTTTAGCTACCTGGTACTATTTAGTACGATTCGATTACACAAAGTTTTTTTAAAAGTACATCTCATCTATACCGATAATACAAAATATAAAAATATTGAATATAAGCACCCAGTACTACATTTATTTACGATTTGCATACATAATAAGCTTTTATTACTCTCTTTCATTTCTGAACAGACTATAATTAGAAACTACGTTTTCTTATGTCAGGATGTAACTTATTGTTATGTTATATAAAAATTTACCGCATTTGTCGCTCAATGACATATGTTGCTAAGTTCCAAAAATGGGGAAGTTGTATGAATTTTATATTGGTTTGAAATTTATTACAGGGTAATCTTTCAAACATGTTGAAAGGTCAGTGTGTTTGGCGGCAATAATCACAAAGTAATTAAAATATGAACAATAATACATTGGCATAGATTGCAAACAAATCCACGTGACCGAAAACGAAATAATATTGGTGTGACGTTACATGCCGTTCAGCGTGCCTTATTTCCGTGGATTTAAGTACAAGTTACGGTGTTGGTGGTGGTTTTTGTAGTATTTTTGGGTCACATATATATAGGTAGTATAAATACTGTGTAGGTAATACGATAATTATTAATGGTAATGTGGTGAATTTACGGTGTTGTTAAACTTAACTTATTTCTTTGTTTACAGTATAGATCCGTTCGTGACAATTACGGAGGCAATGCTGTTGGGTAAGTACCAGATGATGGTTTAACTTGAGGTATTTAAAAAACAAAGACAGGTTGTGTAACAAAAAGAATCTTGCAAATTTAACTTTGTATAGATAACTATGGTAACCTATACATTTTTGTAATTTATTTTAAATTAAAAACTATTTTTCTGTCTTTATTACGTAGTATATTACTTAATTGTTCTAATTTTTTGATTGTATGTTTTATTTAATTTTTTTAATTTGTTAAAATATGTTAAGTATAGAAATCTGTATTTTTTAGTCATAAGAAACGCAACAAATACTGTTGAAACGTCGACCTAATGAAACAACAACGTTATGATTGAGCTCATTTATCCAAAACAAACCGATAAGTTGGGAACATTCAAATAGTTAGGGATAATTTTAAAACTTTTTAAAAATATTAAATAACTTTCAGCCGTCATTGTATACATTCTACAAAAACTTGAAAATAAAAAGCTATAATAACTGTTAACTTACTTTTCGAAAAGGCTCCTCCTTTCTCCAAAATACCTAAACCCATGTATTCCAGTATAGTCACAGTACTCTCTACAATATGTCCTCATATTCTTCATAACCCTCTGATGACGTTTATATAAACTTGTGTCACCCTGATCCATCCTACCCGTGATTGTGAAAACATACCCATTTTCCTTCGATCCCATCACTGACTAGAGTATCGCTTTCTGTTTTCAGCTTCTCGGTTATATTTTCAAACGAAACGAATTAACTATATTAATAGTAAACAAAAGGTAAACCCCGTCAATACAGTTTTGTCAGATTAGATGGATGCGTTGTCTAATTACGAATCTACCCTTCTAATACATCGGTAAAGGTGACGTTAAGGGGCGTTGCTGTTATATTTATTAAACATGAAAAACAACAGTGCAAATATTTATTCAGAGAATAGCTTCAACATCTTAATGCTGGTAAATTTCCATTCTTTAATAAAAACATTACAAGATCGTCCCTGCACTTGAAAGTTACATAAAATATAATTTATTCATTTTACTTTTGCCTTCTTTTGATATATGACATACAGGGTGTCCGTAAACTAAACCGACAAACGAAGACAGCAAATTCTAGGGATAATGTCATATCAGTTTGACATAAATCAAATTCGGGTCTAGTAGATTTTTTAGGCATACGGTAAAGTTACCCTAGCCACCCAAAACAA
Organism: Monochamus alternatus; assembly: GCA_037114965.1. Lineage (NCBI taxonomy): Eukaryota > Metazoa > Arthropoda > Insecta > Coleoptera > Cerambycidae > Monochamus > Monochamus alternatus. The sequence continues at coordinate 37,138,383 of CM073433.1, forward strand.
GAGTACCTTTTTAACACCGTGACCGTAAATAAATACAAAGAACTCCAAAATAACTATTGAAAATGGTCAACTTATGGAGAAACGCGAGTCTGCTAATATTGCAGTAACTTAGCTTTTATGAATTGGTTTCACTAACAGGATAGCTTCACACTAATTGGTGGGAATTTGAAAATATTAAAATTTTACGTCTAATTCATGATTGTTATGATCTAATTACAAACATTCCGGTATGGTTTCAATGGTACGCTAAAATTAAAATGCAGTATTACCAACAGCGTACATTAAATTGTTCCTAAGTTTCTTCATAGTCTGACTATTTTCAAATGCATAATGTTGGCCTTCTATACAGTGCGTAGATAAAGTCTTGCCACTCCTCCCTCTTGAAACTGGTAAACGGTTGGTAGGATGTCTTTGGGAAAATTTTCGTAATAATCTTATCAAAAATTATGTGATACTTTCGATTTTCCCGGAAATAACGTCATCTCCCTTATTTTAAATGGCACACTAATATTTTTGTTACAGATATCGAATCTAAGGTAAATTCTGAGTCAGATGATATGGTACAATGCCTGTCAAACCTTGACATATCGTCCGAGAGCGAAGATAAATTACGAAAAAATTTTAAAAATATAACAATTTAATTACAAAATCTAGGCCAACTCTGTCCAATTGAAAATAATGAACTAAGTCAGTAGTTCATTGTACGAGTAATTAAAAGTGAGAGGTTGAGGTCTTTAAATAAAGCAGATTATTGCTTTAAATATGTCTTATTCAAATCATGAATTATCAGATATTGTGTGAATGTATGAGCATAGGTATATTTGCTGCTAGATAATTTTCACCCCTTTTAGAAGGAAACTTAGACCAGTGGCCTGTACTTCACACAAAAGTTTCAAAATTTTATATTTCGTTAATTTGACATTTTTTTATTTTGAAAATAAGATATTTCAAACAGATGTTTTAATAAAAATTGTTTATTTTCCCATGTTTTATATTCTCTTTCGAACGCACTTATTTTAGAAGCACCCTATATACAATGATAAATTTTAATCGAATTAATTTTTGCATTGAATATCGAAGTTGCATGTTTTGAGTAAGGAAACAAATAAATACATATCCTTTTTTTATTTCACTGTTTTAAACAATAGTTATGTATCTTAGTATGTATCGTATGGTCGAATTGCATATTTATTAAAAATGTTATCCCACGATGTAAAAACATCTTCTTTAGGATTTATCTTTACTTCCAGTTCCTCACGGATATCCAAATATTGAAAATTATCTGGTGAAACTTGTGGCCACGTTATATTTTCTAGTATTTCATCCTCCTCAAATGTAGGATTCCTAAAATTATACCGAGTATAGGTTTAAAAAATGGCGCACATTATGCCTGCACACTAGACTAGCACCTGCAGCGACCGTCATTGTCGATGGCTTGCAATTTCTATGCTTGGCCGCGCTAGTCCAACGCAAGTACTGTTCCCATAAAAGTCAAGGATTGGTTTCAAACTGTTAGAAATATTCGACCAGTTAAGTTGCGAATGTGTCGCTGAACTGTCGGACACACTCGCCTATCAACAACCTCTATTGACTTATCTTAAACAAACTTGTGTTTTGGTGCTGTAGGCGAGCATCCAAGAGCTCAAAAAAAAATTGTGACATTCGGAAATACTGATGAATATTGTTGATCTCTTTCCAATTCAGATAATAAATGATGAAATTCAACATACAGCTTTCTCTTTTCATAAAATAAAAATTGTTTCGAGCTACACTCAAATACTACTACAAAACTTCAAAACGTCTACCACATATACAGGGTGATTAAGGTTTTAAGGCACAAACTGAAATGGGTGATAGATCTTATTATTTTAAGCAAAAAAGTTTATATAAACATGAGTCCGATCTCTGTAGCGGAGCTACAGGGGGTCAAAGTTTATTTATTTTTTTCTATTAATTAAAATATCTCGCTCACTTTTCAAAATATCAATTTAAAATTTGGTGTGGTTAATACTTCCTATAAGGACATCATTTCAAGCATTTCAAAGATTTTTAAAATCTACAGGGTGATACGTTTTTGGGGGTTGAGGCTTCTTTATCCCCCCCCCCAAACTTTTTCGTAGTACGCCTCTGACATCTTGCAGTTAGCAAATTGGGTGGTTAGTTCAATTTAAAGGGTTTTTTTGCTTTTCAATTTTGTTCGAGAAAATAACCGTTTTCGAGATAAATAAGCATATCCGTTCTAAACATGTTAAACATGTTAATTTTGCCTGTTTCGCTTAAGTTTTATTCTTGGACAAAATTCGTTAAAAATGCAAGAAATTGTACTAAAATTGCAATGTTTTTAAATATGAGGAATATGCTTGTAATTGTATACGTAAGTATGTCCAATCTTGATTAATGGAAAAGGTATCACATTGACCATATAACAATACCAAATAAAATATGTCTAAACTTACAACTGTGTTACGAAATTTGTCCACATTTTGACCAAACGCTTGTGAGTTAAAACATCATTATCTGCAAATTGTTCTATGTCATCATTTCTTGTGTTCCTCCAAAGATACTGAAGTTCCTCTGAATGCGCGACACTCTCGGCTCCTGAAATATGTATGCATTTTATTAATTATAGACAATTCAAAGGCATCTTGTAAGTTATTGCTTACCATCAATATAAGAATCAACATTTCCCAATTCTCCATCGTACGAAAATTGGTAGAAGTAAACTTGGGTAAAGCTTGACATCATTTGGGCATACTTTATAATATTCATAGAGTACCTGCTGTCACTAATAAACTACAAATATGTGAAGGCAATATTTATTTAATGAAGAATTGATCTGTTCGATAACAATTACCCTAACAGAGGAAGCCAAGTCATCCTGAAACAGAGCATCTGTATAGATTTTTCTAATACTTTCACCTATTGTAAGTTGATCGGCAGCATCCTCTACGTGCAGATCATCATTAACGATAATTGTGAGATCGTTGTCGTAAGTGGTCAAGAGTTTTTTAAACGATCCTAAACCTAAAATTAAAAATCACAGAATTAATAGGATTAAAAACCAAGTACCCTTCTATGAACAAAGGAACAGAAGTTATGCAAGGTATTTTATTGAAGTGAAACCGTAGATACGTTTTATCAAATGTTTAATAGCAGCATTTCTACCGAAGTTTGCTATCAAATATGTCTTACCATGAAATTTGAGGTATCAAGCAAGGCCTTGTCAGTGTTGGAGAACTGTTTTGAATCGTTGTTGAAAGGTGATAAATTTATTAATGGAGTTCTATGCTATATGATAAATGTCTCGTCAATATATACTCACGGCAAGAATTCAGACGACTTACCTCATACGAACAAATGAATAATTCATTATATTTTCATTAATAGTATATTATTTAACGAGCGATAATACAGGTCATAACTCACGCAGATGAAGTTTGCAGCACGAGCCGTAGGCGAGTGCTGTAATTTATCAAGTGAGTTATGACCATTACCACAAGTTGAATACTATACTTTATCTACGACTATAACAATAAATACTAAGAATTGATAGGGAAAAATAAGAATTAACGGAATCACCCTTCAAAAAAATTCCAAACTTATTTATAAAGCCAAAAAAAATTTTTTTCGATATTATTTTAAATCTTTATTTAACGCCGATAATGTAGAGTAGGCAACCAACAAGCAAGTCATGCAACAGTCGCTCAGTCGGTATCGCTGTCATGTCGTAATTCAGTTCCTGTGTTTACGTTGTAATTTTGTGATCTTCTTCAGTTGTTAGTGCCTTATTTTAATTTTAAACGTTTTATAGTTATTAAATAAAGGAATATGTGTCGGGTACCGATATTTTTCCACAATATAGTTCACCGGTTTGTTTTTCTAGATTACGGGACAAGACTGTCGCGGGTGCATTCAAAGTTTTCTATTACCTACTTATTAGTACCAACCATTCCTTGCGTTCGATTTTCTTATAATAAATAGGTTATCTAATTGTACCTACGGGAAGTATCTTTTATCGGTAGTGAGTGGCTGTAATGAGCGAATATGTAGTTTTACCAGTTTATAACGAAATAATGAAAAACGAATACAAAATACTGGAGCTAACTGGATTAACTGTTACCTATCTATCAGGTATTATTACTAATAGGAATGTTAATTTTTGCCGTTTCTACATTTAGTAACGCTACAAAAAGACGACCGCATGGTAGTTGACATTGTTGACAGATGTAAGCTTTATCTATGAATCTAAGCCATCTCAGTCGATTCTTATCATAGGCACCGACTTTCCGTAGGAAAATAGGGGTTTTGCCCCCTTTTTTAAATATCGAGCTAAAATTCTGGAATAATTTTTTTATTGTCTTTTAGGCCTCCCTGAGCACGTGGTTAAATTTTTTGTATTTAGTCATAGTTAACCCTGTATTAGCTTAAAATACCTTTCTAATACAGTAAAAAACTATGTACCACACTAAATGTTTGCATTATCTGTTGCACTAAATTGCAAAACATTATTGTTTTTAACGCGACCAGATATCGAAAATTACAATAAAAAAAAATGCGTAACGCCAGCCGTGACATAAGACGTCTGAATTCTTGCCGCGAGTATATACAGTGCTTTCGAGAAGTAACGAATAAATTCATTATTTTTTAAATTGAGACTTTTTTTACATAAGACCCACATTTGTGACGTCATCGTTGTTCGAGATATGACGTCATCGACACTTTTTTTAAATAGCAACCCCCAATTTTGACCATGCCATTTGAAAGAGCGTGTCATTCTACATACATACATCATGAAAAACTATGGTGTTACATAACAAAAATTTCAAGAAAATAATGTTTGGAGATTTTAAAATGTAATTTTCACAATACTGAAAATGATAATGATTATGTATAAAATCGACCAAATTAAATGTTGAAATTGTGCACCGTTGACTGCCTGACAGTAGCCAAGACGATTAATAAATTCTTTTTGAACATTATCAATAACTTCAGGAGATACGATGTATCTCATGACAAATTCTTGCTTTTAAATCTTCTAAATTAATCGGTCTAGTAACGTATACTTTGCTTTTAAGTATCCCATAAGAAATAATCTAGGGGTGTCAAATCAGGCGATCTGGCTGGCCACTCAATCGGCCCCCTTCTCCTTATCCAACGATTCGGGAACAGCTCATCTAAATAACCACGGACAGGTGTTGCATAATGGGGAGGTGCACAGTATTGTGAAAATTAAATTTTAAAAACTTCAAACATCATTTTCTTGAAATATAAGACGACAATATAAGGTTACGCGATAGTAATACAACCACATACCGACACCAGTACATACAATAATAGTATATTACATACCGATGAGGGAAGTGTTTCATTACTGTCGAGAAATTAACTATAATCTCGAGATATTAACGAAAACTTCCCTTCGAGGTATGTATACTATTTTATTTACAACCACATCGTTAGTTGAAAATTCTATTTCATATTTTTAAATGTAGTAAAAATGCCAAAATATGCGTCATTTTATTGTTTTGACACCATTCAAAATTGTGCAGGTTGCGTTGAACAAACATGTACAGGTGGCAGAGCCATGCCTAGCAACGACGCATGACAGATATAAACAATTTTGAATTCTCGTTCGATCCTTCAAATTTGCGGCTGAAAAAATGTCAGATAGCGAGAGTGAAGATTATTTGCCAGACGGAACTCCACCAGAACTAAAACAAGCTGCTGAAAAAGCAGAACAAAGTTTACTTCCTGAAAAAAGCAGGGGGCGTTACGAAAAAGTCTTCAAGGTTTACGAAAATTGGTGTTTAGAAAAAAATACTAAGAATATTGTATTTGTCTTGATGGCATATTTTAGTGACATGGCCAAGCAAAAAAAGCCATCTACTCTTTGGGCTATCTGCAGCATGTTACGCGCCCTGCTAGATTTACGAGAAAAGATTGATATATCTAAATATTACAAGCTCCTTGCTTTTTTGAAACGCTAGAATATAGGCTTTAGGCCCAAGAAATCTACTACCTTTACCAGACAAAATATAGAGGATTTTCTAAGCAAAGCACCCCAAGAATTCCTTCCTATCAAGGTGAAATTTTCTTTTTAATTTTTTCTATTTGGTTTTAATTATTTTTTATAATTATTTTAGGTTGCGTTTATAATAAGTGTATCTGGAGCATGCCACACTGATGAATTATTAAAAATGAAAACTACGCATATTGATATATTAGAAAAGAAAATTTCTATTGAAATTCCGGATACAAAAACTTATAAAAGTAGATCATTCATGATCACTGAAATAAACTGGATAAAAATTGTGAAAGAATTTATCCAGATTTTTTGTTCAATATCGATCGGGAAGAGCTCGAAATCAGCCTTTTGGATACAATTCTATCTCTAAATTCCCTTATAAAATAGCCTGCTTTTTAAAACTTCCTAAGGCAGAAATGTACACAGGTCATGCTTTTAGAAGAACGGCAGCTACGTTGCTGGTTAATAGCGGAGCAGATATTCTTCAGTTGAAGCGCTTAGGGGGCTGGCGGTCTAGTACAGTTGCAGAAAGTTATGTGGATGAATCTGTAGCTAACCAAACTAAAACCGCAAATATGATATCCTCAACAACTTTGCCATCGTCCTCCAGTACCAGTTCAAACGCTCTACCTCCTGCTATTAACTTCACGGGATCTGACAGTGGACATGAAATAACATTTTCTAGTAACGAAATTTCAAATCATCAGGGAGGTCTCTTAAATATTTCGGTTAAATCCTATAATAAGTCAAATATTACCATTAATTTTAATAAATAATATATGATAAATTATTTAAATGTTATTGTTGTTAATTAATTGCCCTGTTGTTTCTATATAAGAATTTGTTCAATAAATATATTACTTAAATAAATATTTTGCTTTATTGAACGAGTGAGGGAAATGAGTGAGGGAAATGGGTGAGGGAAATAGAAGAGGGAAGTAGACGTAGGTAATGTGACACTTTCAAACCTTCAATGACATTAGCAATGTCAAAATTACAGATATGGTTGTAAATAAATATATATACAAGCCAAAGTACTTAATATCCAGTTCAATTTCAGAATTATTTCTGAAGGAACGAGTGATACGTCTGTTGTTACCTCAAGCTTAAACTTATGCCGAAAATTATTCAACCTCATTCAAAATGTTATCAAAATCGTTAAAAAATAAGTTACAACTTGAGAATATATGATCACGATGGTGATTCATCTTTCAAATATGGCTCTAACGTGACGTAACTTAGATAACTATTGGAATCGCTCGGGAATAGTATACCAATTAAAAATATCGAGGTGCGCCAGCTTGAAAAGGTGTGCTATTTGCATGAACAACGAAAAAGTGAAAAAAAATGCGAAAATCGTGTTTTTTCTCGGAAACAATCGCATATAACTCGGTAAGTATGCATTTTAGAGAAAAAATGTATGCTTATAAATTTGTTCGTTATATAATTTTCTACAAGATAGTGTGGCCCGATATCCGTAGATTTGAAATGCTCGCTGCAATATGCTCGAAAGTGCAAAAAAGTAGGTAAAAAACAAGGTAATTTTAAATTATTTATTTAACAATGAAAAAATAACCCAATCACGCCATACATTTAGAGAAAAGTACTTGACTTCAATACAAAACGAGAGCCGTAAGGCCGATTAAGATCGAACTTACAGTTTTTGCATAAAGCAATTGTTAAGTAACCTACCTGGAAAAAAAGACCTTTTTTTTAATTTCGTGCCAGGCTAAAAGTTATGAATATTTTTTGCGCCCGCACTTTTACATCTTCTTAGACCCTTAAACTATCATATACAATTGCTATCTTAACCGTTTTTCAATTTTTAATAATTTTTTGAGCGGTTCTAAAAAGTTTGAAAATGTTGGCTCTTAAATAATTAAGCCTGTGAAGCGGGATTTGCGAGTGGGAAAAAATCGGAAAGTATAGAAAAACAGTACTCGGAAAGACGCTTCTCTTAAAAAAAAATCATCCAATTCGGTCCAGTAGATGTTGAGATATTAACTTCTAAAGTTGGGAAGGGTATGCGGCGTAACGGTTAATGATATAACAATAAATTATATACCAATCGATAGGTTTTTCCGAGATGTTTTCATATCTGCTTTCAAAAATTGCATTGCACGTGTGCATCACGCACAAAAATTTGCATAAACATTGTGTAGTGTGTGCTCGGAGTCGAAATTCGGAGGAGTGGGGATAAGCTGCGAAACTTCGGCGCACAAAACATACTAAAATAACTAGATTCGGCGCTTCAAAATCGGCGCGCTCGCTTCAGGATGATATATCTCGGCTTCTACTGCACCGATTTTGACGATTTTTTTTTAAATTGAGATAGAAAAACGAGAGGATTTTCATAGTTACATTTATCAATTTTAAAAAATAAACAATCGGTAGTCGATTTTCATAATCAAACATTTTTAAATGTTGCTAAAAATTAGTGCTAATCATAACATCCTTATTGGGCATATATTGTCCATTGTAAATTAATTATTTTATTAATTTTAAATTGAAGAATTAATGCGTAATAATGTTATAAACTAATTTAATTGTTATTTAATGCATATAGTACATTGAATAACAGGAGATAAGTAAAATATCGACAATTTCATTAAATTTACATAATTTACAGAATTTATTTATAATACAAGTTCATTTAATACATTAATAGGCATACTTTCTTTTACACGGAATTTTCTCGTCGCTGTCTACTACATTCTATATTACTGTCTAATACATTTTTTCGCAATTTTTACAAGTTTGACCGTGGCATCCTGCGCAATAATCGGAACATTTTAATCTGTGTTTTACACAACTACAAGATTTTGTGCAGCCCTTTTTACATTTACAACTGATGTCTCGCAATATACTGTCAGGAACTAGTTGGTGTATAATTTATTGTTACATCATTAACCGTTGCGCCGCATACTCTTCCCAACTTTGGAAGTTAATATTTCAACATCTACTCGTCCGAATTGGATGATTTTTTTAAAAAGAAGCGTCTTTCCGAGTACTATTTTTCTATAGTTTCCGATTTTTTCCCACTCTCAAATCCCGCTTCACAGGCTTATTTAATTAAAAGCCAACATTTTCAAACTTTTTAAAACCGCTCAAAAACTTATTAAAAATTGAAAAATGGTTAAGATAGCAATTATATATGATACTTTAAGGGCCCAAGAAGGTGTAAAAGCGCGGACGCAAAAAAATATTCATAACTTTTAGGTTGACACAAAATTAAAAAAAGGCATTTTTTTCCAGGTGGGTTAATTAACAATTGCATTATACAAAAACTGTTAGTCCGGTCTTAATCGGCCTTACGGCTCTCGTTTTGTACTGAAGTCAAGTACTTTTCTCTAAATGTATGGCGTGATTGAGTTATTTTTTCATTGTTTAATAAATAATTTAAAATTACCTTGTTTTTTACTTACTTTTTTGCACTTTCGAGCATTTTGCAGCGAACATTTCAAATCTATGGATATCGGACTAACACTAGCTTGTAGAAAATTTTATAACGAACAAATTTATAAGTATACATTTTTTCTGTAAAATGCATACTTACCGAGTTATATGCGATTGTTTCCGAAAAAAACGCGATTTTCGCAATTTTTTTCACTTTTTCGTTGTTTATGCAAATAGCACACCTTTTCAAGCTGGCGCAGCTCGATATTTTCAATAAGTACATCATTCCCGAGCGATTCCAATAGTTATCTAAGTTACGTGACGTTAGAGCCATGCCAATCTGTAACCCTCCTGGCCTATTACACAGCAAACGTATTACTAACTACAGATATTTACTCTGCTGACATATTTCAAAAAGTTAAGATTTCTCTTTACCTAGTAAGTAATATTACTTAATACAACTTACTGTCAACTGAGGTTATGGCTTCCTCTGAATTCATGCCTATGATCATTGGTACTACATTAACTTCGCCCCTTTCTAAAACTTCGTATGAAAGATCTGTTGCTACGGCATCTTCTCCGTTTTCTATAACCGGGGCAAATATAAATCCTGTGTTTATATGTCCAGATGGTACCTCAAGAATAAAAATACAATGGTCAATATGAGAAACATAAAATTGATAAAATGGTTAAATAAGAAGATAAGCTATAAGGTAACAACATATGTTGTATATATTTTGGCAATAACAATTGGTTTTTCTTTAAGAAAAGAAACAACATGTGCACTGTGAAAAGTTGTATTTACTTACTGAAATTTTATCAGCTGCTACAGCTTGTAATTCCTTAGCAGATACGTCTTGTAAAAGCGATAACAATTCTTGTGAGGTATTGCTCGTAGTAAAAGAACTGTCTATAGCTGTTGCTGTCTGGTAGGCGATGTCTTTAGCATATCTTTGATAGGACCAGGGTGTTAACACTGTACCACTTTCACATATAGCAGCTCTGAATAAGCCTAAGATAAATTATCGAGATAATTTTGCAAATATAAGATTACACAAATCACAAAAATATTTGTCAATGTAAGTTATGCGAGACAGTGAAAACCAAGAATTTAACAATCCTAGCGATATTGTCGAATCATTTAAAAAATATTTTCACAGTGTCTTTCTGAAGTCCAATAACACCTTTGATGCCAATCGAAACTTTGATATTGATATTAATATGCCTACTATTCCTATAAATGCTTTTTCTGAAATCGAGATAATTAATTCCATAAAGATACTTAAAAATAAAATGTGTGGACCCGATTTAATTCTAAGTTTTTTTGTTAAAGATTGCGCTCATGTTTTAGCATATCCTTTACAAATAATATTCAACTTGTCATTGCGCCTTGGTATTTTTCCTGATGATTGGAAGACGGCTAGCGTGTGCCCTATTTTAAAAAGTGGTGACCCATCTTGTGTACAAAACTATCGACCTATTACGCTTTTGTGTAATTTTGCAAAGGCCTTTGAAATCTCACTATATAACCGGATCTACCCTCACTTTAAAAACATAATATCGCCAGATCAGCATGGCTTCATGGAAAAACGGTCAACTAACACTAATTTGATTTGTATGACACAATTTTTGTCAAATGTATTAGATGTGCAAGGCCAAGTAGACGTTGTATACACAGATTTTTCAAAGGCTTTTGACCGCATAGACCATAAAATATTGCTGTACAAATTATCTGCTTACGGGTTTACTGCTAATGCAGTACAGTTATTAAAATCGTATTTATCTAATCGTTACAATTATGTTACCTACAACGGCTTCAAATCTGAGGTTTATCCTATTACGTCAGGTGTCCCTCAAGGGTCTAATCTTGGGCCATTACTTTTTTCATTATTTGTCAATGATCTTAATGTCTCTGTTACTTGCAATAAGTTGATTTTTGCTGATGATCTAAAAATGTATTCGTCTATTAATAGTTTACATGATTGTATGGCTCTTCAGAATGAGTTAAACAAGGTTTCACAGTGGTGCAAGTTACAATTAAATATTTCGAAATGTAAAGTAATATCATACACACGTAAAACAAATCCTATTCTTTTTCACTACAATGTAGATACAGAAGTTTTATTACGTACTGACACGACTAGAGATTTGGGTGTATGCTTCGACAACAAATTGAGTTTCTCTGAACACATTCAACAAACAGTTTCTGCTTCTTTAAAGCGTTTGGGATTCGTAGTAAGACAAGGTCGTGTATTTAAAGATAACGAAGTTCTAATAAAACTGTTCTTCACTTTCGTTCGATCGAAACTGAATATTGTTGCCTTATTTGGAATCCGTACTACAATTATTACATCAAATTAGTTGAATCCGTTCAGAAATAGCTATTTATGCCATCAGTTACGAAATGCCTAATTTTGTGTATCGCGTGAGATACTCAAAACTCACAAGTTAGACAAAATTTCATTTCGTAACGTATTGCATACAAGATTTTTTCTAATTTTGAAGAAAGTAATAAAAAATAAAATTTAATATAATTGACAAAAATTTGGAAAACATAAATTTAGTTTGTTGCTGTTACTTCATGTTAGTTGTCAGTTTGACATTTTGTAAAAAAGTCTAGACGGAAGGTTTTTAGCGAGATTGATATATTTTTAGTTTTATTTTTAAAAAATGAGTGATTCAAGTTCTGAAGAGCTACCAAGCGATATTGAAGAGGCAGCAGGTAATGCTCTATTATCAGTAATTCCCAAAAAGTCAAAGGCAGTTTATGATTTGGCATACGAAAAATTTGTTACGTGGTGTGATGAGAAGAAAATTAAACATGTTAATGAGAAAGTTTTACTTGCATATTTTGAGGGTAAGAAAGATCTAAAAGTTTCCACATTATGGACACTTTACTCAATGTTAAGGTCTGAACTAAATCTGAAAAGGAATATTGATATTAAAAAATATACAAATTTGGTAGCATATATTAAAAGGCAAGCGGACGGGTACAGTGCTAAAAAGTCAAAAGTTTTTATTAAAGAAGATTTTGCCAAATTTTTAGTGGAAGCTGATGACAAAGAATACTTAATGGCTAAGGTTGCAATGATAATTGGAATGGCAGGAGCATGCAGAAAAGCAGAATTAACATTTCTTCCATCCTGTAAAATATGCGAATGGAAAATATACCAGAAATCCTGTGGGAATGAACACATTTAGCAGTCTGCCAAAAGTTATTGCACAATTTCTTGGTCTTTCAAATCCTGTTCTATATACTGGCCACTGCTTCAGAAGAAGCTCTGCCACTTTCCTAGCAGACAGTGGCGCTGATATTTTAAAATTAAAGAGGCACGGAGGTTGGAAATATAGCTCTGTTGCGGAGGGATATGTTGAAAATTCCATGATAATAAAAAACTTATAGCGCAAGAAATATTTGGTGAAACATCTAATGCAATGTGCGCCGCTTCCCAAATAACAGCAAGTTCGAGCAATGAAAAAAATATGTCGTCGGGAATTAATTTGACTAAGTGCAATAATTTTGTTATCAATATTTATAATTAATTAATTTATAATTTATGTTTTTAACTTGTATTATAACAGTTTAATAAATAGAATAATTCTTTTAGTCACTAATTTTGAAATACATTTTTCGTCACCAATTGCATAAAATTTTACTTTATGCAACTAGTTACAAAAAGTAAGACGTTTCATAATGTCAATCAGTTTTAAAAAGTGTCACTTTATATGTCAAAATTAGAAAAAAAAATTTAAAATTTCTAGCATTTCATGTTGACGGCGTATATCCTAACAGAGGATATGATTATAAGGAATTGATTACTCACATCAATTTTAATTCGTTAGAGAACTTTTACAGTTTAAAGTTTTTACATTCGCTTCTGAGTAATAATATCGATTGTCCTCAAATCCTAAATTCCGTATATTTTTTAACAAATAGAGTAGCTAGTCGTACACCACGAACTTTTTACTGCCCGATTGCTAACACTAATGTTTTATTGAAGTCTCCTGTGTATTCAATGACTTGCAATTATAATAAAATATGCACCTCATGTGACATTTTTCACTGTAATTTGAAAGAATTATATACCATCTTCAGTTATATAAGTAATACATAATTTTGTATGTTCTCGATTTGTTTTGTATTCATTTCTTAATTATTCTCAATTTTGGTTTATTTATTTTATTTACTTTGTAAACTTTGTCCTGTAATTGGTTTGTGACTGTTGGACAAATAAATTTATTATTATTATTATTATTATTATTATTATTATTATTATTATTATTATTATTATTATTATTATTATTATTATGTTTCCACTTTAGAAATCGTTTAATTTTCTGTTTTGCAAGTACATCATATATTGTATATTCTTTAACTGAGAGATAAACTATATATTTTTTCGCATTTCTTACCTGCAGACAGCTTGCTCTGGACGTGGTAAGAAACTGAAGCAGATCCTGCACTTTGACCCACTATGGTGACCTGTGATGGGTCACCTCCGAATGAGTGGATGTTTTCTTGAACCCATTTCAATGCAAAACGTTGATCCTTCAGTCCATTATTTCCAGGAATTACTTCATCTTCAGTAGACAAAAATCCTGAAATATTTTTATGAAGTTTTTCAAAAATGAAAAAAATAAGCGTACACACAAGTTACGTTTATAATAAGTTTAATAAGTCATATTTTGTAAGTAAACCTGAAAATATAGTTTCCTCCTAATTGCTTACAAAAATAAATAGCTAATTGGTAGAGAATATTTATGTAGTAATATTATCTTCTTTTTAAAATCAATAAAATACGAATTATTATTTAACTACATCTAATTCAGTTTTTGAATTATATTTTGTTAAAATATTTATAATAAGTGTTGATAAAACTTGTGTGACCAGAAACGCTTAATCTTATGCAACCATTTATACGTCGCCATAACAATGTTCAAATCGATTTGCTGCTTGAAAATAGTAGATAATTAATAAAATTATAAATATGAGAATAAAAAAATGGCTTTAGCATAGCATTGACTTTAATTTGTATTATTTAAATTTATCTGGTATGCACTTAAAGCTGTTAACATTGACATGAAAGTAATTTTTGCAGAAGTTAAATATAAATATATAGTGATATCTTTACCAAAAGGTCCTAGACGATAATTTATAGTCACCACAACAAGCTTCTGAGTATCCATAAAGAATTCTGGACCGTAGGCATCATAAATTCCATCACCAGATAAGAATTTTCCACCGTGTATAAAAAATAACACCGGCAGTTTTGTATCGGAATCTAGAATCTTAAAACTGACATGTTGAATAATATTTTAACTTTCAAAAAGATATGATCCTTACCACCGGTGTATATACATTCAAATACAAGCAGTCTTCATTTTGCATGCTATTAGTACCTCCTGCTTGGATGCAGATCTTTGTATTTTTCGTTGTTTCGAGCGTACCTTCCCAGTTATGTGCCGAAATTGGAGACTATAAATAAAATTAACAGAGACCCGTTAAACATATTATGTTAAAGGTAATATTTAAATTGTTAAATAACTTTACTCATAATTCATCTTTTGAATTTTTAGTTTACAAAATATCTTACTTTTTCCATCCATTATTTATTTGTATATTTATGTATTATGTTAGTTATTACTATCTTACTTTGAATCTAAGATTTCCAATCGGTGGTGCAGCATACGGGATCTCTTGGAATGCATAAAAGGTCGTATTTTTGAAGGTCTTTGCTGTGCGGCCTTTTATTTGTCCATTGGATATGGTCACGGTGGCAAGAGAATCTTCTGAAAACTTTTAAACATATTAGTTTGCTGATAGTATCAAAATGATTTCTTCTGTTACCACAAAAGTAAGATATGTGTGTAAAATAAAATATATTAAGCGATATTTTTGCAACATTTTCGTAGTTCTAAAGATTAACAAGTACTGAGTTTGTTTATCAAACAAAAATATTTATGTAGGTAGGTACTTATTTTAAGTAGGTACTCATTGATTATGATAGGTATATGATGTAAAAGAGATTATTATAAATCTCTGATTATAAACTCAACTATCATACTGACAAAATATAACATGTATAAAACTTTTGTCTCTGTCACTGTTTCAAGGAGAAAACAAAGCATGCGGTCAGGCGCGTCACGGACCTTCCTAGTCTCGTACTCGTTTAGTAAATAATCTTCTAATGCTTTTAAACATATGCATTTGTGCTAGTAGGTCAAGAACTGGACTCGCATCTATCGCTGTCTCTCCGAAAACTTTTTGCTAAATTTTAGCCGGACCTGGGTTAGGTTGGTTGAGTTGGTTGGGTTGGTTGGGTTGGTTGGGTTGGTTGGGTTGGTTGGGTTGGTTGGGTTGGTTGGGTTGGTTGGGTTGGTTGGGTTGGTTGTGTTGGTTGTGTTGGTTGGGTTGGTTGGGTTGGTTGGGTTGGTTGGGTTGGTTGGGTTGGTTGGGTTGGTTGGGTTGGTTGGGTTGGTTGGGTTGGTTGGGTTGGTTGGGTTGGTTGGGTTGGTTGGGTTGGTTGGGTTGGTTGGGTTGGTTGGGTTGGTTGGGTTAGTTGGGTTGGTTGGGTCATATAGGTAATGTCTCACTACAAACCTGAATCACTTTATTCGCCAAGATTTAGCAACGCGGTCAGTGAACTAGACCGCGTAGATCTACGGATCTACGAACCTTACATTAGGGTTCACCTGCAACTAACTTCTAATTTTATTTTTGACATTTTTGTAACAAATATTGTTCGTACCTGTTTATTATTTACATGTTTATTATTTACATGTTTATGATGAGATGTTTTTTTATTTACTTTTTATTGTTTCATGTAGTTTGAAATACTTTGTTCACTGAACCCCCTCCCCCCATGTCAAATTTCTGGCTACGCCACTGTAAAAGGGAAGATATTAAACTTTTTTTTCTGTCAAAACGGTCTAAAAATGGACACATTTTTAGGAATTGATGTAGCTTCGTCGAATAACAAGAGCTAGACCATTTTTCGTTATTCAAATCATAGGCCCGTTTAGGAGGGTTAAGACGTTTTCTGCTTAAACTTTTTATAGATTTTTCGATAAATTCATAATTTTTTAACATGATTTGAATAACGAACAATGGACTAGCTCGTGTTAGAAAAATATTCGAAAAATAAATAAAAAAAAATAAAAAACAAGTGAAACAATAAGGTGCATCTTTCCCTGTGAATACCCATGTCTAAATTTCTGGCTACGTCACTGTAAAACGGAACATATTAAACTTTTTTTTCTGTCAAAACGGTCTAAAAATGGACACATTTTTAGGAATTGATGTAGCTTCGTCGAATAACAAGAGCTAGACCATTTTTCGTTATTCAAATCATAGGCCCGTTTAGGAGGGTTAAGACGTTTTCTGATTAAACTTTTTTATAGATTTTTCGATAAATTCATAATTTTTTAACATGATTTGAATAACGAACAATGGACTAGCTCGTGTTAGAAAAATATTCGAAAAATAAAAAAACAAGTGAAACAATAAGGTGCATCTTTCCCTGTGAATACAGTATGCGCCAAAAGTATGGAATAAATTCAATAAAAACGAAACAATTATTTTTTGGGAAAAATCCTCGAACAGGTCGATTTTTAATTTAAAAAATACATATTTTAGCGTAAAATGCGATTTTCAAATGTCATTTGTTTTCGAGTAATGACGTCATCGACTTTTTTTAAATGGCAACACCATATTTTTTTCCTTGATTCTGAAAGATCCTTTAATTCTCTATCAGACAGTACTAAAATTTTGCCCTCTTACATAGGAAAGTTTTCGAGTAAATGACGATTGAATGTTAGAAAACGTAAATCAATTAAAATAAAGCAAAAACGTTATCAAGTTTAGTTTTTCGAATTCCATAGTTCTTTTTGGACAACTGTTTTCCTGGGAGGTGGATCGGCAGACGCGGACCGATAGAATGGCCTGCAAGATCGCCAGTTCTTACACCTCTTGACTATTTTTTATGGGGATACTTGAAGTCAAAAGTGTACATTAATAAATCACGTAATTTAGAAGAACTTCAAAATCGCATTCGAGACGAAATACGCAGAGTTACCCCAGAAATCATTCATAATGTGCAAGAAGAATTTCTTCACAGACTTGCGCATTGTCAAGAAGTTGGTGGATGGCAATTCGAACATTTAAGTATAAAATTTAATCAATTGTATTTTATTTTACATACCTCAGAATTGTTACTTTTTTATGGATAAAATTTACGTTTTCTAACATTCAATCGTCAGTTACTCGAAAACTTTCCTATGTAAGAGGGCAAAATTTTAGTACTGTTTGATAGAGAATTAAACGATCTTTCAGAATCAAGGAAAAAAATACGATTTTGCCATTTAAAAAAATCGATGACGTCATTACTCGAAAACAAATGACATTTGAAAATCGCATTTTACGCTAAAATATGTATTTTTTAAATTAAAAATCGACCTGTTCGAGGATTTTTCCCAAAAAATAATTGTTTCGTTTTTATTGAAATTATTCCATACTTTTGGCGCATACTGCATGTTACAGGAAATATCCTATTTCAGGCGATTTTAGTTTGGCCTAGGACATACTAAAACTGCCTATCGTTATTAGGAACTTTGTATTTTTCCTAGGACAAACTAGTTCGCCTGATAGCTTTTAGGGCAAACTAAAATAGTATCATTAGTGGTAAAAAAAATCATGGAAAAAATGCATTAAATAAGGAAAATTAATTTAGGGTAAAATATGAATTAAAGTAAACATTATCTTTAAACTATATTTCAAAGAGGTCAATGTTACCTATAAACCTAAAATAGAACACATTTGTTAAAGGTAAATATGATTTAAATAATATAACAAAAAGTATAGTTTTTCATTAAACAGTAAATAAACAACAAAAGGGTAACTACCTTATCTGGATGCAAATTTTTATTCGGGTATTTTCTAATAATAATGATCAGGCCATTTTAGTTTGTCCTAAAAACTGTCAGGTGATACAAGTATGTCCTAGGAATAATACAAAGTTCCTAACAACGATAGGAATTTTTAGGGCGTCCTAGGCCAAACTGAAATGGCCTGAAATCCGATATTTCCTGTAGCACATAGATACAGGGCGAGTCAGAAATAATGGGTCAATACTAAGCTGGAGATACTAGATACCATAATATTATATTTGAGCTCATTCATGCCTTATACGAACGTCGCTTGTTTAATAAAATACAGTGTTCCAGGTTTAAATTTTATTCTAATAGTTTCTCAATAATTGAGAAAGTTTTGATAACATAACTGAAAATTAGTACTGTTGGGTTTTTTTGTGTAAATTTGGGTTATTTTGGCGTTGCTCCTAGAGAGCGCTAGTTTCACCGTATTATTTAGGTAAATCAAAACATATTTTTTTATCTGTTGAGCTATGCTTAAAAAATGAACGAAAAGAATCTAGAAGAACGTTCAATTCTACATAAATATGTACTCTTAATTAGGTCGTCTAACTTTATCACTTTCTGAGTTATTTGCATTTAAAAGTTTCCATGTGTTTTGTGGCGATTTTCTGACAGGCGCTGAAATGTCAATAAATATTAGCGTATTTTGCGTGCGTGTGATTTATTATTCATTATTAAATTATTAATTAGTGATCAACAAATACCATGACATAATAATTTTTCTAACAGTGAGATGCGTGATATGATTTGCGTTTTTGTTCAGGCTAATTTTAAATGCAAATAACTCAGAAACTGATTATGTTTGCGACCTGAACAAGAGTACATTTTTATGTAGAATTGAACGTTCTTTTAGATTTTTAAGTATAGCTCAACAGATACCCGTAAAAAATGTTTCGATTTACCTAAATAATACGGTGAAACTAGCGTCCTCTAGGAACGTCAAAATAAGCTCTAAACCCTGTATACGTAATAAAAAGTTAGTCTAAAATAGTAGATATTACGCAATACATAAAATTCCAATGACATAGGCTAAAACCAATGTATTATATCTTCGCTTAGGATTTATAATGTGATAAATTTGTTTTCTGGATAGTCATATGGGTAGCAGGAATAACAGGAAAAACAGTTAACATGTAGCAGCCACTCTTACGTATAAAATAAGAATTAATTGTGAATTTGATGATAAAGTATAAGTGGGTTTACTAGTTCTTACCTTAAAAAATCTCTCAGACAGATGATCCTACAATCAAACATAACGATTTACATGCGTGACTACAGCAAGTTCACCATAAAATCTACTATTTCTGCTCTACTCAAAAGCGTGAACAAATTTTTGAAAATCCTACATACAGGGTGTTGTTATTGCAAATAAACAAAATAAAAAAATATGCCATCAGACCTACATTTCTGTTACGCTTATGCCGTTAGTGAATTGAGAGAAGCAAAAATAGTACCCCTACCAAAAATCATTTGATTATACGGAGTGTTTCGCTTTTTATGGCAAATTAAAGAAATATGATCTGTATCTCGGTAATGACAATGGTTAGACTTGTGAACAACAGGTTTTTTGAGGTCTACTAGATGCTCTGTATTCACTGATAATGTATGCAATATATAATCATTAATTTTTTTATAGGGAATGACACGTCTCCAATCTGAGAGTCCAGTCACTTTACAGCATCTGAAAGACATGAATTATATGGGCCGACAGACTTCTTGGCTAACTTTGGAGGATTGCTGGGACTTTTCACAGGATTTTCTGCATTGTCTGTGATGGAAGCTATTTATTTTTTAACTGTGCGTTTATTCTGTAACTCGAAACTTTATGGGCATTGGGCAGGCCAAGGCATAAACGAGTAATATACTTTTGCCTTCTTGTAACAATTCAAATGGAAAAGATGCAGTAAACTATATTAAATTCATAAGCGCACTTCAATATACGTCTGAAATAATGTACATTTCTGCAAACAAATGGCAAGTGCCACTGAATTCTAATAAGTCTTGAAATGAAATGATAAATGAAAAGTCACTTTTATAAACAAACAATTAAATTACAGATATCCTTTATATTTTTGTTTGCTTTAGTATGTAAAAAGTTATTTTTCACCTTTTGTGATTAATCTACTAGAATATTTTCTACAGATTATCGGTGTATTTTGGTTGGTGACTTTAATCTTGACTACCTTGCTGATACTTCGAAAAAATGAGAAACTGTTTAATTATACAGTGCATCCCTAAAGTCCCGCACAAATTTATTATTAGGTAAATAAAAGACATTATTGAAAATTCCCGAAACAGGTCGGTTTTTGATATTAATTTACTTTTTTTTCAAATAATAATTTAACATACAGGGTCACATTTTTTTATATGGAGCACCATTTTTTTTCAATTTCCGGATAACCCTAGCTCAGCTATTTCCAAAAATATATCGCAAGCTGCTCCTAATTGTTACAGGGTGGGCAACAATACACAAATCATTTACAAATACCAAAGTTTTCGTCATGATTTCTTTGAGGCTTTTTTAATTTTATCTGTCTGATAGAGCGTGCTCGTGCATTTTTTACAGGCAATCAATTTTAAACAGTATGCTAAGATTGTAAGAGTGAATTCATTTTAACTAGTTTTTTCTTAAAGTATGACCTATTTTTTAATTAATTCACTTGTTTTCGTTTTGTAAAAACATGAGTCTAAGTGAAACGGAACGGATTGAAATTCTCACGATGGTCGGGTACGGTGATAGAATTCGAACTCATGAGCAGGTTTGTGTTTTGTGTAATAAATCACATCCGAATCGTCTACCAATAAATAGATCCACTGTAGGTCAAACTGAAGCAAAATTTCGAAACTATGGTCACGTTAAACATCTGCCCAGATCTGGTCGACCAAGTATACTACATGAAGATGTGCAGTTACAAGCTCTGTTGACCCTTCATTAAAATCCGCATTTCACTATGAGAGTCAGCAGGTGGTTTAGGTGTTAGTAAAAGCACATTCTAGACTTCTTTACAAAAGCAAGTACCATACCTACAAAGTTCACTTAGTGCAAGAATTGTCCAACAACGATTTCGACAGATGGACAGAGTTTTTCGAAATGATGAAGGAATAATATCAGGCAGATCCGGATTTAGTCAAAGGCATAATTTTCTCGGGCGAGGCGTCTTTTTATCTGAGTGGCACTGTTAATAAACAGAATTGTTGGTACGGGTCAGATCACAATCCACACTAGACGATGGAAGCACACACTCAGCGTCCCAGGAGGTCAATGTTTTGCCAAGTATTATTGATAATCGAATTTTGGAGCCGTATTTCTTTGAAGGAGATATACATGGCGCAAGATATTTAAATTTTCTTTTCTTTAGATCCTTCCTTGATTGTACTGTTCCCCAATGAAGAAGAACCAGATTTTGACACAATTTGGTTACAGAAAGACGGTGCACCGTCGCCCTATGCCATCGCTGTTCGCCGCTACTTAGATGACGTGTTTCCTCATCGGTGGATTGGCATAAGAGGACCTAAGGAATGACCCGTCAGATCGCCAGATTTAACACCGCTAGATTTTTTCCTTTGAGGATATGTAAATAGCAAAGTATACGTCACTTATCTAAATAATCTTGACAATCTCAAGGAACGAATTCGACAAGAGGTTCGTGCAATCCCGCATGAAGTTCTTGGAAATGTACAACAAGAATTTGTTTCTTCTCTGACCCACTGTTTGGTAGTAAATGGTCAACAATTTAAAAAAAAATTTATTAGCGAACAATCGATCACGTTTAAAATGGCGTGTAGTAATTTTAATCAATTTTTTAGTACGTTTATTCATTTTTAAATAACTTTAGTATTTGTAAATAATTTGGGTATTGTTGCCCACCCTGTAACAATTAGGAGCAACTTAGTGATACATTTTTGGAAACACCTCAGCTAGGGCAACCCGGAACTTGGAAACAAAATGTGGTGGTCCATTTAAAAAAAATGTGATGACGTCGTATTACTCGAAGGTAGATCACCCTGTATATTAAATTGTTATTTGAAAATAAAGTAAATTAACATCAAAAATCGACCTGTTTCGGAAATTTTCAATAATGTCTTTTATTTACCTAATAATGAATTCGTGCGTGATTTTAGAGACGCACTGTACATACATTATATTGAGCTCAATATATTACCTTCATAAACAAATATTTATCAACTGGTGCGTTTTCTAAAAAATCGTTTATATTTTTGCTCGTCAAAATCTTGGATTTTTTGGATGGGTTTTAAAACCGCCCGATTTTCTCATCAGGAGAGCTTGTAATTTGGAGTAGTTTGCAATATCGACATTGTGATTTATATTAATTATGGTCTTTAACATTGAGTAAAATGACCAAAGTGAGGAAGACTTCATAGTTTTTGATAGTTCCATCATTACATTCTCGGAAAATTATTTAACGTCATTTTTTAATATCCATTTCATAAATCTTTGGTAAGTAAATTTGTATCGATATTCAAATTCCGCCAGTAACAAGTTGTTTTTAGCAGCTTCTGCAATTTCACTAATATTGGGTGGAGTTAAATTTTCTATTTCACTGTCACTCGACATTTTTTATGTAATCAAACTAATTTCACTTTATAATATTACCCTCACATACAAATATGATTGAAGATTATACCAGTTTTTGAATAAGTTTGTTTGTATTGACCGTTGCTTAGGCGGTGGCTAGGAAAACTATACGATTTTTTTACCAAGCTGTGCGTTTTTTTTACTGTACGTACCTTATATTGACCGCAGACGGTGTGTTTTTAAGTATGTACAGTAGTGGTCGTAGGTAATAGTTATTTACGTTACAAGGTCGGGAAATGGTATATTAAAGTACAAGTCTAGATGTTTCTAGACGAGTACTTTAATGACATTTCACGGCCGTGTATCGTACAACGTTTTATTTCATACTGTGTTGTATTAAAAATTAAATTTTAATGTTTTATTTTACATAACCTGCCTGTATGTAGGTGTTAGCGTGGTTTCGATTCTTGTGACAGAATTTATATGCTGAAGATACATTGTTGGCATGCATGCAAATCTTGATAATACTCTGCAGAAGATGAGTACTGTATTGTGTAATGTTGAAAAGTACTTAACTGTTAATAAATTAAAGTTGAATGTTTCTAAAACTAAGGGCATTATCTGCACTACAAAGTACGAATATGGTAATATAATTATTGACAATGTCTCTCTTTTCATCCATAGAGATTGTTGAAACCCCGTAAAATATCTTGGTTTTTGTTTAGATAATACTCTATCTTCTGACGCTCACTTTAAATATGTGTTCAATAAAATAGTAAAAAAAAAGTATTTTTTTCTAGGATCTCCAACTACCTAGCTCTTGAGACTAGGGCACTAGCGTATTAGTCCATTATTCCGACTATGGTGCTACCATTTTGTTTGTATCACAGCTGCAGAAACTGCAGAACCGTAGCATGCGGATAGTATTGAAATGTAATCGATATATTCATAAAGTACTGATATTGGATGTGTTACAATAGTTTTCTGTTGTTCAAAGGCTGCATTATTAGGCCATGGTATACATTTATAAGATACTGCATGATAGGTGTCCTTATCTTGAGGACTTGTTGTTTTTAATAATAGTATTCATGAGCATTTTACGCGTTCCTATAATAATACGAGTTCACATAAAAAATAGTCAGTCTCTTAATATCTTTGAAATTAATCTGAAAGAACATATTTGCACTTTAAACAATTTAATTTTACACGATCTGACTGTTCCAGTCGACTGTTTGTGAAATGTAATGGTTATATATATTATACTTGTATTATTTCTTTTTTGTTTTTATGACATATGTGACTGATAATTCTATACTGTTTTTACATTTATGTTTGATATTTGTATGATTTTTGTTTTTTATGTATTTTTTAAGCTTTGTCTTTGATCTCTTTTTGTAGCGTTTGCTTTCGATTTTTTATCTACTTCAAATAAATAAATGTAATAATATAATAATATAATAATATAATACCCACAACGTCAAAAGTGTTGTTCTTGTTAAAGAAATCTTTTCATCAGATAAATCAAATATATTTATAAAAGTATATTGTTTTCTGAATCTTTTTTTGTGAAAAGAATATGCTCGATAAACTGAGTACTTAGAAAATTAAAAACCAGCAAATCTGTGACATTTTGCCGCCTCGACTAACTCATCTGCAGTCTGAGGTGAAGGAATATGATTATGAATGACTCTAGTAATGAAATCTCACATATTTTCATTAGGATTCATGTCAGGAGAGTTGGCTGACTAATCTAATCTATTGATATGTTCTGCTTCGAGTGTCTCTTGAACCCTTCTTGCGTTGTCATCCATAAACACAAAATTTTTACTTAATTCATTACGTAGAGGGTAGATAATGGGGGTAATAACTTGTTCGATGCAAATTTGACTGGTCATATTCCGCGGTATACGAATTAATGGGGTGCGGCGGTTGAACACTAATCCATCCCAAAATATTACGGTACCCCCTTCATACGGAGCAACTTCAAGAGGAAAATGAAGTCGCTGTTGACGATCTGGTTCTCTCCAGATTCTTTGTCGATTGTCATCATTAACCAGCCCAATTCTGGTTTCGTCTGTAAATAAGACTCACCGTCACTGGCGTAAAAGCCAACCCCTATGCTCTCGCGCCCACTGGACATGGGCAGCACGATGCCTTGGAAGTAGAGTGGGTACCCGTAATGGTATTCTAGCACTTAAATTTGCGTTGTGGAGTCGTCTTCGAATAGTAGGTGTCAATATAACACGGCAAAACGTACCTTGAAAGTGGCCCTGAGAGTTGAAGCTGAAGATGTGCGGTGTCTATTGCACCAAATACCGATCCTCCCTTTCATTAGATACTTGAGGACGTCTACTACGTGTTCTGTTTTTTACTGTATCAAATTCTTTTTATCTGTGTACTATTACACAGATGATCTAGGAATGCCCAACATGTTCGATATCTGATTATTAGAATGTCCTGCATCATGTAAAGCAGTCATTCTTGCTCAGGCAGAAATTTCACGTCCTGGCTTTATAATGTACAAAAATTCAAACTCATCACTAGGCTGAATAAACTGCCAAACTGACTAGATTTTAAAAACATTAGTAATAAGGTAAAGGTTCATGGTCTGCAATTTTTTATTGTCTTTTTTGTTCTCTAAGTACACACATTAAGAACATTAAGAAAAACCAGCAGGTTTAATCGAATCATTTTATATACCAAGACGTCCAAGACGTTTGACGTTGTATGTATATTTAACGATATTTACTCAATTCGTTTCTGAGATTTTAGATAAGAACGGGCAAGTAGATGTAGTTTATACTGATTTTGTAAAAGCTTTTGATAGAATTGGTCACCAAGTCTTTTCGATCAAACTAAGACATTTTGGTTTTACTATATCAGCTCAAATTTTTATATTATCATATTTAAGTAAATAGAGCAGTCTGTGGCTTATAACTATTATAAGTCTTCAGTATATTTTTCTCACTTGGGAATTCCAGAGGAATCTAATTTAGGGCTCTTGCTGTTCCTTTTAATTATTAATGATTTGAGTGAAGTTATTACATGCAACAAACTCTTTTTTACCTATTTGCATAAATCGATTACCTTTTATACGTGTACTGGTAGCAGAAAAAAAAAATAGTTTTGTAAGTATTGTTTACCGGAAATTAGAAATTATTAGTAATGGTAATTTTATTATCATTCGTAACTACAACAACATTTATATGTTTCAGTATGTATCAAGTGGTCGTATGGCATAACTTTGATAAATTTTGTCCCATGATTCAAATGTATCCTCCTTGGGATTTGTCTTCACTGTCAAATCCTCACGAATGTCTAGATACTGGAAATTGTCAGGTTCAACTAAAGGCCAAGATATATTTTGAAACAGCTCGTCTTCTTCAAAAATAGGGTTCCTAAAAGAAGATAAGCTTTTTTTCTGTTGTCATAAGGATTATTGAATACACAGTTTGTCATCTAGTCAGTAAAATATAGGGTTATTTAGAACTTGTTTTAAAAAAAGGAGGTGTATAGCGTTAAAATGAAAGTCAATTATGTATATTTTTTTCTTTATTGTTTAGTAGTGCAATTTTTGTGAGCTCTGCCATTGCTCTTTCTTTTTTGGATATATTTTGTTATTATTTAGTTACTTAATTTACTTTGGTTCAAAATTATTTTAGTGTTATTAAAAATGGTACACCAATTCAGTAAAATTGAACTAATGAATCGTCCGAAGCTAACAATCGATGTAGCAGGATAAACTGCATTAGCTGCCAATCCGCATGTATGCGGAAAGAAATCCTTACAGAAACGTACCTCACCCTGAATCTTTTACAGCATTAGTACAACTAGGTAATCCTAATGGTCCTTTACAGTCTACAAGTCATATTCTAAGGGCAATTCTTATTTCAATCTAGTTGATCTTTCTTACAGTGGTGTGTATAAGATTTTTTAGAAACCTTTTCATTCCCATATAAGGATTGTTTGTACATAATAAATACAAATACACCTAAACATACTTGCTGTGAATGGATTTCACTCTCTTTTTACAAGACCTTACAAACGTCTCGTAACCAGAGAGTTTTGACCAGATTAGTCATAAATTAACAGAAGAACGAAAGTAACGAAACACACTAACCACAATACTACTATTATTAATAATACTTGTTGATTAACAGCAGCAGGTGATAGATTACAATGTTGTTAAAGTACGCTACAGTTTTAAGAATTTTCTGGGAAACTTTAATTGTTTACTTCATTAACACTGATATAAAAAACAAATTACAAATAAATTATTTACAAGAGTTTTTTCTTAACCGTAGTTGTAGCTTAGTATTTCAAATGTATTCGTAGAAAAAACTAATCGCTTTAGCCATTTTTTGTTGTTTTTTGATCAGAAATTCCTTTAGTATCAGCACCCTATATATATATATATATATATGGTTGTAAAATTTCTCCGGGTTCCTTTCCGCGATGAATCTGCATGGTCTTCAAAAGAACCATTTGTTTGACAACGTTTCGGTAAAATCTCATTTACCATCTTCAGGTCTTCTTACTTCTGCTTCGCGTTACTACGAAGCCTACGAACTAACATATATATATATATATATATATATATATATATATATATATATATATATATTAATATTAAATTCATTAAACGGATAAAAAGAGATAAAGACCGAGATTCTGTAATAATAAACTTCAGTCTGTACTTACAAGTCTGTAACAAAATTGATCCACAGCTTGAGAATCCGTTTATGTGTTAAAACATCAGCTTTTGAAAATGTCTCAATATCATCATTTCTACTATTTCTCCACAAATATGAAAGCTCCTCTGAATGACCTACACTTTCGGCTCCTACAAACATAATGCCTAACTTGTAACCAGACATGTAATAAATATTAAATATCTTACCCTCCACGAACATATTACCACCTCCTAATTCTCCATCATAGGAAAATTGGTAAAAGCGAACATCGGCAAATTGTGACACGATTTGGGCGTATTTGATTATGTTAGCAGTGTAACGACAATCACTCATAAACTTCAAAAATGACATTACTTAATTAAATCGTTACAAACATAACAATTAGTTACCCTAAGCGATGAACCCAAGTCGTCTTGAAAGAGCCCTTCTGTGTAGATGTTTCTAATTTCTTCTGCAATAGTAAGCTGCAGACTTTCATTTTGTATATGAAAATCATCATTAACTATTTGAGTTAAGTCGTCATCATAACCAGCCATTAAATTTTTGAAGGAATCCAGTCCTAAAACACATATTATGTGAAATGGTTAACATATAAATATAAAATATCATAGATTATAGCTAATAGTTGCGAAATAATGTAATGTAAATAATGTATCGAACAAAATTTTTCATAAAATCGTCAAATAAATATTCAAAACAGTTTCGACATAATCTTCGGTTGCATTTGCTAATATGATCTCTAGGCTATTTATTTAAACAACTTTAACTAAATTCCCTATAAGGTTGTTGCTATGGAACGATGTTTACAAACTATACAAACATTTTAAAAAATTCTGAAATCTGTAATTCTCATAGACCTTATAAATCATGGACGCGCCCAAAACCGTTTTCTGCCTATGACAATCGTTGATGCTCAGATGTGTTAGTCCGGGCAAAAACCCACAGATCATTGGACGAAAAAAAACAAAAACCGTAAATGACAGACGTATGACATTTACGGTGACAGACCGACTCCACCATAGTTTATGAGTCTTTAAAAACTATTGCTAATAAACACACTAAACACAACTAAATCACAAAAGGCACACAAATCAAGAACAATATTAACAGGAAAGGTTTTGTCAGGTTATGTTTATATATTTTTCTGTCATAGAACATCTGTTTTTGCCCGGACTAGCTTCATCCCTCTTGTACACATCAGGACAGCGGACCTCTCTTTCTAGGGCCGGACCATGATTTATAAGGTCTATGGTAATTCTTCATAAAACTTTAGTATGTGTGATGCATATTCTAGTAATACTGAAAATTCTGAAATAGAAAATGAGGCGAAAACTGCTTTATTTACATTGATTCTTCAGAAATTAAAGAAATTGTACCAAAAAACTTATGCAAAATTTGATATTTGTTGTGTCGAAAAATATTTCGGAGAAAATTATTTTAGCGTGCTAGTACATCTTTAAAACGCTGCAAACTACAATTTATTTGAATAAAAATATGGATGTTAGTAAATATACCAATGTTATTGCTTTCCTCAAAAGGAAATCAAGTGGTTTTAGACCAAGAAAATCCAGAATAATTTCCAAGGAACAGGTGAAAGATTTATCAAAGGGGCAGGTGATGAAAAGTATTTATCTTGATTGTTGGTATATTTGGAGCTTGTGGGAGAGAAGAAT
Organism: Monochamus alternatus; assembly: GCA_037114965.1. Lineage (NCBI taxonomy): Eukaryota > Metazoa > Arthropoda > Insecta > Coleoptera > Cerambycidae > Monochamus > Monochamus alternatus. Next base: position 37,167,639 of record CM073433.1, read on the forward strand.
TAACTTATTTAAGTACAGAGAACATCGAAGATGCTAAGTCGTTCATTAACGTGACTATTCTCAATGCCAAAACTAATGTTCCTATATTATTTACATACCAAAGGGAGATATAGGAGTCAATTTTTTGGAAATTTTTTCGGAAATACGTAAGTCTACCATTGATTACAACCGATTTTTTATCACGTACAAAAATTCAAAATGTACTACACAAGCAGTGGGTATAAATAACATAGGTTCAATTCCTAAAAAGATTGCCGAATTTCTTAGATTGCCCAATGTTACTGAGTATGCTAGGTACTGCTTTCAACTATATTCTGCATGAGAAACGAAATACCACTTTCATTTCAAAAACTCCAATATTGAAGTTATACGAAATTAAAAAAAATATATGTTAACCTAATGTTCAATTATCCGATTTGAAAGATTGTGTTATTAATATTTGTAACAAATAAATAATTCAGTTATTTTATTTTACTTAGGCATAATATGTGCGTAAAAACATTGTTTTAAGCACATGTACCTAAAAGACTATCATTTCGATACTGAAATGACAATGAAAATGTCAATTGTCATTATTATGCAAAGACTTTTATTTAAAAAAATTTAAAATTTAAATTGCCTAATGATAAGCAAATATAAGAGAATCTATAGAATCAGCTAAATGGATGGCTTCAAATGTCACAAAAGAGGGAATATTTATGTTCCTGAAATTCTTTGACCTACCCCTGTTCTCAAACAAGTGTCTGTGGAGCTTGGGTCTAGTCCGAGAACAACAAGGGAGGTCAAAGAATCCCAGCTAAGAGATGTGCACTTTAATTATGTTGTTATAGTCGAGGCAATGAAGCACTAAAAAGGCCAAAGATAGGAAATCTTTTAGGATAGGATGTATCGGAATGCGATTTTTTGCATTCACTTGCAAAAATTATTTATATCATTCGTACCTACTTTGTATCAATTACAAACCGGAAGTTGCATTGCTGCAGCCAAAAATGCATGCAAAAAATGCATCTTTTGAGAGCCCTTTTGGCAAATTTAATAACTTCGTAAATAAGAGTCAGAACACAAGTCGGGTACCCGGGGGTTTTTGAGGTCGATGATCACGATTATGATGTTCAAATTGACCCCACGAACACCTGGAGCTCAGGAACGCCGACGAACCTCATCTCCGGGGACTATCCCGTACTTTATGCGAGAGAGGAGAGAAACTGGGCACCCGGAGGTTTTTGGGTCGCTGAATTCGAATATACCATCGGCGAACACCTCAGGGACACCTGGTGGGCCCCAACCTGGACGCGGACGTCATCTTCGAGAAATTTTCTGGAAATATCGACAATAACGAACCGAAAATCGTTATGGGGGCTTTTTGTGTGCCCTGAATCCGAATTTTATGTTGAAAACGATCACCCGAACACCTGGTGCGCCCTAACCTGGCCATGAACGTCATCCCCGAGGATTTTCCAGACATAATTGAAAAAAACCACCCGAAAATTGTTACGGGGGGGTTTTTGGCTCGCTGAAATAAAATATGGCACCGGCCAACACCCCACGGACACCTGGTGCACCCTAACCTGGCTCTGAACGTCATCCCCGAGGGGTTTCCAGACACAATTGAAAAATACCAACCAAAAATCGTCCCATAATCTCATACATTCATTCATGGGTAACTCTCCCCCGGGGCCCTCAAAAAATGTGATTCAGTCCTGTAAAAACGACTGGTTGGTCTTTTTCAATTGTGTCTGGAAAACCCTCGGGGCAGACGTTCAGAGCCAGGGTAGGGCGCACCAGGTGTCTGTGAGGTGTACGTCGGTGCTATATTTGAATTCAACGACCCGAAAAACCCCCAGTAACGATTTTTGATGGGTCTTTTCAATTGTGTCTGGAAACCCCTCGGGGATGACGTTCAGAGCCAGGTTAGGGTGCACCAGGTGTCCGTGGGGTGTTGGCCAGTGCCATATTTGATTTCAGCGAGCCAAAAAAACCCTCGTAACGATTTTCGGATGGTCTTTTTCAATTGTGTCTGGAAAACCCTCGGGGAAGACGTTCAGAGCCAGGTATTTCCAGAAAAATTCTCGAAGATGACGTCCGCGTCCAGGTTGGGGCCCACCAGGTGTCCGTGGGGTGTTCGCCGATGGTATATTCAAATTCAGCGACCCAAAAAAATCCCGAGTGCCCAGTTTCTCTCCTCCCTCGCATAAAGTTCGGGATAGTCCCCGGAGATGATGTTTGTCGGCGTTCTTGAGCTCCAGATATTCGGGGGGTCAATTTGAACATCATAATCGTGATCAGCGACCTCAAAATCCCCGGGTACCCGACTTGAGCCAATTCTGATTCTTATTTATGAAGTTATTAAATTTGCCAAAAGGCCTCTCAAAAGATGCATTTTTTGCATGTATTTTTGGCTGCAGCAATGCAACTTCCGGTTTGTAATAGGTACAAAGTAGCTACGAATGATATAAATAATTTATGCAAGCGAATGCAAAAAACCGCATTCCGATACGTCCTATCCTAAAAGATTTCCTATCATAATGCTTCATTGCCTCGACTATTAGTAGCAAACCTATGTCATAGCATAACAAGTCTTCGAGTTTTTTAAGTTTTCGTTCCCAACCGCTTGTTGAGATTTATTTGAAGGGACGCCAAAATCAATTAGATTGTACAAAAGTAGAAAAAGAAACTTTAGATATCTTGAATTGCAATTGATATGTCATTTAGACGTTTGAAATATTCTTACCAGATACTCGTGCTATCCATTCTTCTGAATTCATACCTACTATCATTGGTACTTTATTAATATCGCCTTTCTCTACAGCTTCATAAGCACGTTCTGTGAAAAATGCATCATCACCGCTTTCTACAACGGGAGCAAATATATATCCGGGATTTATGTGTTTAGTGGGTACCTAAAACAAAGATACAGTATCTCTAAAATATGTATTGTGGACAATGTAAGACCGCAGTCTAATGGTAAGTAAAAGAAACTCCTGATATCAAAATAAGTCAATTTAAGTCAACTGGTAATAATATTTTCCGTATAAACTGCGGAAAAACAAATACATTCTAAATAAATATTACTATTTAGATCACTTCCAAATCTGATAATTTTAATTACTACATGGAAAAAAATCTAATCTGTGTTTAAGTATAATAATATACTTAAAGTTTGAAACTTCATTCAATAGAGTGTATGTGATATTAATATTTACATATTTTTGACATCCAAGCATTATTATACTTAATTCAACGCTTTTATTTCTTAAAATAACACTAAATTTATTTACTTACTGATTTACTTAAAGAATAATATTTTGTTAAAATAAGCACAAAATTTTATTAATATAGGACAGCTTATTCTTGCTTAAATATAAATTTATAGATTTTCACGAATTAAAATTATTAATATTTTATAATAAATATCATACTGTAAAATGTGCAAAATAATAATATTTACAGATGATATTAAAACAGCACTTGTGAGTATTACCAGAACTGTAAAGACATAGTTGCAGTAACTCAAAAACTGATATATGTCTGGTGTACCGCTAATAAATTACTTTGACAGTTTGCTATACATCTTTCTTTCCTTATACAAATAATTAAATATTACTGAGTGAATAGTATTTAATTATTTATATAAGGTGGGTGGACAAATTTTATTTTCTTAACATATATGCCATTTATACTTTATATCTACCAATAACTAAAAAAATTATGCCAAATCTGCCAAAAATATCTATAAGTATAGATCTATGGATATTCTGCAATTAGGAGACACCCTGTATAAACAAATTAATACATTACCGATCGTCTGTCTTAAGAACAAGCTCCCATAAATAACTTTCGCCGACGCCAATGTATTAAAATGTGAGATATCAAACAGAGCAATATTTGAAAAAGATAGACATATACGTATTCATTCCCATTAATGACATTCCCCGACGCCAATTTAGTGAAATGTAAGATGTCAAATATCAAGCAATATTTGACAAAGATATACATATTTATTTGTAAAATAAGGACAAACAATGCACCTTTGTTCAAGTTTTCTTACAGCGGTTGCCACTTTTTTTTCTTTCAATAGTAAAAATGTTTCATTGTGTACAAATCACAAGAACAATAATAAAAAAAGAGAAATTAAACATGAGATTTTTATGTTTTTTCATTATTATTAAACATGATTTTTTTATTTATAAGATTAATATTTACCAATTAATGACAAATATCAAACCAAATGTGACAACGCTGCTTACGGATTTATTAGATCATTATATTATTTCATAATTTTTAGATAGATTACACAAACCATAAATTTTAAAAATCTATAATGGTAATAGATTTTAATATAGATTTATAGATGGAAATAATATTTTATCAATAATTCCTACACTGGTATTGCAATATTCCTACTACAATCTCGGACTGAGTAATAAGGAACGGCCGTAGTCGTTTGATTTTTACCTATATACAGGTTAATAAATGTTTATTTCATCAGTTATTCAGATATATTTCACACATTTTTAAGGTAATCCATAGAAATCCTTTTTTAAAGCAGCAAATAAAGAAGTAAAATAAATAAAAATAAAACAAAAAATTAAACAAATTTTTATGAGCCAACATTCATTTTGATTTTTTATCAGAAAAGTATCGATTATATTTTTCGAATGTTACAACATCCTATGTAAAGGAGTCTTTTTACGGGTTTTGTCTATTTTCATTTTATTCATATATAAGTGTACTAATGACTGTACAACATTTTCTTACTTGAAGAAATAACTGATTATTTAAAAGATCTCGTCTCTTACTCGATACATACCGGTATAGTGTTGGCAGCATCTTGCAGTTCCCTAGCAGATACTTTTTGCAAGACTTCTAAGACATCTGCTGAACTATTATCATTTGTTATTGAACTGTCTAATGCCGCAGCAGTTTTGTAAGCTATATCTCTTGCATACCTCTGGTAACCCCAAGAGGTTAGAACAGTGCCGCTTTCATGTATGGCAGCTCTAAACAAACCTACAAATTATTGACCGAAATAATTAAAACACTTTAGAATTAAATTTTAATTTGGTATACTGGTAAAGAATTTCATTGAGTCATTGACCATTACATATATATTCAGTCCCTAAACGAAAAAACAATAAACAAATTTTTTTAAATAATATGTTTCACATGCAAATAAACACTCAGCAGTAAACATCACTTCAAGAAACACATTGATGCAATGAACAAATCGTTAGAGGCGTATACCAAAAATTGAAAGGCTTACCTTTTGACTGACTGCTTAAAACGTGGTAAGAAACTGAAGCAGATCCTGCGCTTTGACCATCTATGGTAACCTTTGACGGATCTCCGCCAAACAATTGAATATTGTCTTGAACCCATTGCAATGCAAAGCGTTGATCTTTCAAACCGTAATTTCCAGGAATAACGTCATCCTCCGTTGATAAGAAACCTATAAAATTTTAAGTGGTAAGTACCTAATGTATTACCACCGAAATATCTCAATACGATACAGTTCTCATTTTTTAATAACAAGTAATAAGTAAAGCTTTCTTTACACAAGCTTAGTGCTAATTATTAGTACTAACCACTCGCACTTATACAATGTAAATTCGAAGGATTAATACTAATCGTAGTAAAAATGAATGAGCTAAAGTTAGTACCAACCACTCGCACTTTTATCGGGATATGTAAACCCAAAGTATTAATACTAATGCATTGTTTACACAAGATTAGTGCTAATCGTTAATACTAACACTCGCACTTATACAGTGGCGTGTAAACAAGAAGTATTAGTACTAATCGTCGAAAAATTAGAGTGAGAGTAAATTCTGTAATTCATTGTTTACACGAGTATCACTTGCACTGATATAGGGACATATAAACCTAAAGTATTAATACTAATGAATTGTTTACACGAGCTAATGCTAATCATTAGTAGGTAGTAACCACTCATTTGCACTTATATCGTGACGTGTAACCAAAGTATTGGTACTAATACTACTGATATTGTTCACTTACTATGTGAACCGCTAGTCTGGCGATCGATTAGTGATTAGAGAAAAGTGATAAGCGACAAATTGGGACGAATTGATATCTTTGCACACTAATCACTAACGGTACGGCTTCACACTTCTAACTAGTGTGAACTTCTACTTTCACCTTAAAAGGCTTGGTGCAATTGACTAGTACTAATGATTATAACTAAACTCGTGTAAACGATGCATAATCATAAAAATGTGAGTGAGAGTGAATCCTATAGTGCATTGTTTACACAAATTTAATGCTTGCAATAACTACTAATCACTCGCACTGGCATCAGGACATGTAAACTTAAAGTATTAGTATTAACGTATTGTTTATACGATGTTAGTGCTAATTATTAGTACTAGCCGTTCTCACTTATATCGAGATATGTGAACTCAAAGTATGTATTAGTACTAATCATTAGTAAAAATGCGTATCAGAATGAATAGAAGCAGGTCCTATTTTACTAATGACAAGTAGATATCCCACTGTTTCCGTGTGAACGGTCAGCCAATCGACAGTTAGGACACATATCTACTCTGGCGTTTAGTGTTTAGTACAAGTGATTAGTACTAATGATTGTCACTAAGCTCGTTTAAACAATGCTTAACTGACGTACATTACGATCGCATAAAAAAACTGTGAACCAGTTGACCAAAGATAAGGTATGGTATAGTAGAAGCTTGGGCATCAGAAATGAGAGTTATTATAGCAACAGCAAAAGGCTAATGAATAACATAACAGCCTCATTTACAGACATCTAAATCTTCAGCGAAATTGTAAACTATATTATTAAAAAACTCATTAAATAGGTAAACAAGATGATAAAAATGTGTGTACAACACACCTAGATAGATGTAGAGATAGTTCTTCAAAAAATATTGAACAAGTTGCAGTTGCAGAAGCTTCTGAGTAATACTGGTCTTGTAGAAACAGCAGTTTTCTTTCAGAAAAAAATAATAGTAATAGTAAATTTAGATAAGCAGCAGTAAGATTACTGAAAACAACGCAATACAGCTATGGATAGTAGTAAAAAAAGGATAACGCCTTCACTCACTATATACAGGGTGTTCGGAATATGAGTGCCATAATTTTAAAAGCTAAACAATTAGTTTTTCTACCAATTAATTTCAAAGATGCATTTACCAATAAATAAAACAAAATTGTAAATTTCGGTACAATTAACATTAACAAATAGAAGTACTTTTAACGTTATTTATTAATTGTATTAATCTTAATGAAGTAAAGAGTAGGAATTTCAATAAATTTCTTTGAAACTGTAACATGCGATAACATTTTAAACAGTGCTTAATATAACACAGCCCCACAAAAAAATAAGTTCATACACAAGAGAGTGACATATGTATTCCCATGTATTTTTCGACGCTGAATCCGATCCCGAGCTCAGAATTGGGCCTACACGTCTGGAATTGGCCCCAGGGGCCGAAAATTGCCTGAAATGCGGTTCCCGGGATAAGGCGAAGTCGACGCTGAATTTTGGAGTTAAAGCCGGATTTGTGCTCGAAAAGTTTATGGCCAACTGAAATTCCGGGTTTGGGTTCGGAAAAATGACCCCTTGGGGCGGGAAAATCCTGTTTTGGACGTCCCGGTCGCGACTGTGGTATTTTCGTGTGTTTTTCAATTCTGGACCTGAGACTGGGTGTGAAAAGTTTTTGATCAGCTGAAATTCCCAGTTTGGGTGCGGAAAAATGGCCCATTGGGGCCGGAAAATCATATTTCGGACGTATCAGTCGCAAAAGTGGGATATTCATGTATTTTTCAATCCTGGTCCTTAGAGTATGCTCAAAAAGTTTTTGGACAGCTGAAATTCCTAGTTTGGGTCCGAGAAAATGGCCCATTGGGGCTGGCAAATCATATTTCGGACGTACCAATCGCAACAGTGGGATTTTTATGTACTAATTCCTTAGACTGTGCTTGACAGGTTTATGGCCATGTGAAATTCCCTGTTCGGGACCGGGAAAATAACCCTTAGGGGCCGGAAAATCATGTTTTGTACGTCTCAGTTGAGACATTGATACAAAAGAATATCGTGCAATAAAATAGAAGGAAATCATATACAAACAAAAATACCACTGACTACTTCCGAAACCACAAATACCACTGTTGCGACTGGTATGTCCGAAATATGATTTTCTGGCCCCAATGGGCCATTTTCCCGGACCCAAATGGGAATTTCAGCTGTCCAAAAACTTTTTGAGCATACTCTATGGACCAGGATTGAAAAATACATAAAAATCCCACTTTTGCGACTGGTACGTCCGAAATATGATTTTCCGGCCCCAATGGGCCATTTTTCCGCACCCAAGCTGGGAATTTCAACTGACCAAAAACTTTTCACACCCAGTCTCAAGCCCCTGGGGCCAATTCCAGACATCTAAGCCCAATTCTGAGCTCGGGATCGGATTCAACGTCGAAAAATACATGGGAATACATATGTCACTCTCTTGTGTATGAACTTTTTTTTGTGGGGCTGTGTAATCGATCTTAAGTAATTTCATGCGTTGCCTTTGGTTGCATGTACTTGTTACTATGAATAGTGATTTCATTGCTATACTGAACTATTATTTTTGTTAACTATCTAGTGCTTATTTCATCGTGTGTGTGTGTGTAAATGGAACATTCTAATAACTGTAGCCACATGACATATTGATAATTTACTGCGAAGCTGGGTAAAATTCTGTGACTGCAAGACGTTTCTACTATTTCACAGTGGATGAAAATGCATTCCAAATCATGGTATACATAGATGTCCAGAAAACACAAGACAACACAACACAGAGACAAATATAAATGGCTACCTGCTAGATGTGCGACGTTGCCACATATTAGGCATCTATTTGCTGTCATTAAGTCAATTATGTTTAGTTTGGTACAACACATATGACAAAATTAAGTCACTCATATCCCGAACACTCTGTATTTACAATTACATTTTCTGGAATATAAAAAATCAGAACTATATTTTATATTTTGGTGGCAATCTTTTCGAGACAATATATATAATTCGAAATATTGTTACCAAAAGGTCCTAGTCTGTAGTTAATGGTGACCACTACAAGCCTGCCTGTGTCCATAAAAAACTCCGGACCCAGACCATCGTATATACCACTACCACCTACAAATCCTCCTCCGTGTATAAAAACTAACACGGGTAATTTCGCTTCAGTGCCGGGAATCTAAAATGCGTTGTAATAAAGTTGGAAGAAATACGAGGCACATTTTAATAGTAACAGTTGATCGATTATAAAAATGAAACAAATGAGAAATTAAAGATGTATAAATAATTCTAAATACAAAGCTCTTTTTTTCTACATAGTCACCATGGCGTCCCAAACACTTCTGATACGTGACATAGGCTTTTTCATACGGTCCGCATAAGTCAGTCAGTTTTACACTAAGGTTGTCATTAGGTTTCTAGTATAATTGATCGATCTTGGTGTGCAGGAAGAGATGTTAAGTGTCTAATCAGTGCCAATACGATAGGATGTGTCGTGATACTGACAATCAAAGAAATGATAACCTGGTTACCCGTAAAATCAACACTTTGGTTGGAAAATTCATGATCATCCATCCTATAGCTTTAACCAGTGACTTTTCCTGTACCCCATCATTCGGTGATATTGGAATACTGAGCACCTCAAAACACCATATTGAAAATGTTTCGAACGACATGGTGACTATACAGGGTGAACCATAAATAAGTACAAATATTTTAATCAGCAGTACAGTTCACTGTGTAGAACATATAATTAATAGTTATTTTACAAAAAAATCAGGAATAAAAAAGTCAAATTTTAAATAAATTTCGTAATTTTTCAATAGAAAACTTGTTGAGGACCGTTGATTCGTGGATGTGAATACCACAGCGTTGTCAGTGTTACACTAATGTCTTCGAATAGGCTCCAACAAAGTTCACTAGAATTTTTAGACATGTCAAAGAATAATTGAAATATATTTATTTATGAAAATATTAATGGCCATCTCTTCTCCTTTGCCATTCCTATACCTCACCAAGAAATTTAAAATATAAACCAGATTCTCTACTGACAATCATAGCTATCCAGAATTTGGTCATTATTCATTTTTACTACACCAACTGATTTATCACAATACGTTCAATAACTACTTGACAAATATGCTTTTAACATGTCAACCTTTTCACTCTTTGAATAATGTGCCATATTTTATTTAATCACACTGTATTTTACGAAAAATATAAATTAAATAGACAAGAGAAAAACCCGTGAAATATTAAGAAGATTTAAACACGTTTTATACATTAAAACAGATGCGTCAAGCAGTCTATTACTTGTTTAGTTCAGTTTCAGAAGATTGAAATTATCAAATCCCTTTCCACAAATATTACATGTTTTGTTTCCACATGTAACTTGCGATAGTCCTTTGCGCTAGACCATACTTGTGCACCGCTATCAACATAACCTCTTTGTCGGCCTAGACTGTCAATCCTAGAAAGTGGGGCTGGTACGAGACATTTCATCTACTGTTCGTGACATCTACCTACAGCACTAGTTTCTTTTTTACTGCTATTAAATATTTTATTTTGCCTTCTCTTGATATTGAACGCATACATCAAGCTAGTTATTTTGTTATTCCATGTTTTGTGTTTATTATTAAAGTCTGTTTCACCCACAATGAAACTACGAAGTATGAAATGGTTAGCACTGACACGTCGTTTGAGGTTATGTGGCGAAAATTAACTCTAAGGTGTTGATTGAAAATCACAGTTTTTTTCGTTATTCTTCAAAAAATAATTTAAGGGTATAATTTGTGATAATTTTTCTAACAGTGTACAATGGTATTCTCTTATTCTCAACTTCTGAAATGTGGATAACTGTTTAAATAGTTAGTTTTTTAATAAGTAAGTGAGTTTTTATGCACGTTTATGTATAATGTTTGGAATCATTGAACAAAGTATCTTCCTAAACACTTTAATTGACAGTATCGAACTTGCGGAAGTTTATATTTTAATCGTTTATGATAATTTTACTTTATTTATTACTAAAAACAAGTGTTTTTAAATTAGAAACAACCGCAAAAGTAGAATTTACGTTAAACAATTATTTATCTTACAGACAATATGGCAATCTCGCCTTTAGTAAATCATATGGTTTATTTTATTAGATTACGTCAGTGGTCTATCTGATCCGCGGTTCTCAAAATGTAGGTTTTTTTTAAATTAATATCTCCGTAAATCTTTGAAATTTTTAATAAAGACTTTTACTAGACTTGATGACGAACTACACCTGCAGTTAAAATATTTGTACTTATTTAAGGTTCTCCCTACATAGAAAAATCTCATAATTATGTATGCATTTAGAACCATTTATATATTTTTCATTCTCATTAGTTTTTTTCATAACCTATCGGTCTTTATACTTGAAATATGTCTCGTATATTGAAGCGCATCACTGTCTTACCACAGGCGTGTATACATTTAAATATAAGCAGTCTTCATCTTGCATTGCACCTGCTCCACTTTGCACGCATATCTTAGTATTGTTCGTAGTGTCGAGTACACCGTTCCAATTTTCTACTGAAATTGGTGCCTGCAAATACATTGAATAAATTTGAGAAACTTACATAACAAACACAAGGGAGAATTATCAGTCAATAATAACTATTATGTCTTTGGTTAGCTATTAAAAGGGATGTACTATTTGGTACTAACTCTAAAAAACTTATTTGACTCAGTCAAAATTCTGAAATATTTTACTAAACAGCATCTTCAAGATGAATTACGAGAATAAGTCGCGTAAACGAATTTTCTATGAAATTAATATTCAATTTCCTTTTTAAAACTAATCTAGAAATATTTTATTAATCAGCAGCACGGTCAGACAAATCTCCATAACCAAATCTGATGATACAAAAAATCCAGGCCGCAGGAAAGGAAAATATCTCTATACTTTCTGCCAATAGCGGAAACGCAGTCATTTTGGATACAATATAACATGTCACCAAAGTGGAGAAGTACTTCAAGAACACCCTAACTCTATTGCTTTCCAAAATTAGTGAATTCAGATCAGTTAAGCCACCCACTTGCTGGATATATGTGTTACAATATTCCAGTCCAGAGATCCAGTTAGAAAAGTAGAACACCACATCAAGACCGTAGGAGGTTTAATCAACAAAATCAGGGTAATCCCATTGGATCCAGATAATATCCTGGTAGTTTTGGCGTAACGTCATTGTTTATTGAATGCTCTTACCGAATGCAAGAATGAGAATAGCAGCTTGACAAAAAATGTACATATATCTTGGATCTTCTATCAAATGGATCTTCTTTCCCTTTAGGTATCAGTTTATGAACATACGGAAGGAGTAGGTCCACCCTTGCCCCCAGCTTTGGCAAATGTCTTTGAAGTCAGTAGTTGTTTAACTATACTATGATATATTCATCATATGACCTCATGGCTGTAACATCATACAAGAATTTCCAGACTATCAGCTTCACTATAGAGTTCGAAAATAACTGTTTCCTTCCCACCAGATGAGCTGTCACTTTAGGACACAGTTTTTTCAGAAAACCTACTCACATAATAGATATTTGAACGTCTAGTCTCATTACCGTTCGATTTTAAAAGGAGGTATGATCAACACCTTAATGTACAGAACGCAAATCATTTATGAAGCAGAAGAAATGGATATATCAAGAGAAGCAATGAACAGCCGTGAGGAGGACTCCTAAGATTAAGAAAAGAGTGGAATAGCTGGCAATAACCTATCTACTCTATACACAAAAATGTCATGAACACAGTATCCTTTCCAAAGACAACTGTAAAATAAATATACTCCAGGGCATTGGTGTACAGTATCCATGTACATACGGCAACGTATATTTATTTATTACCTCCAAACAGGCTTCAATGTCTAATTACAAACAGTAACAAGAATCAGAAAATCTAATAATTGTACACTATAGCTTGAAAAATACAGCAGAAGCATTCACATTATCAAAGCTGAAGAGATCTACGCTATTTTTACCACAAACATGTTAATCAGAATATCGAGAACTAAATAATTTGTATCCAAACAGGAGCATTGCAATAACACGTCGATTCCATAGTATATAATTTTAAACTCTACATAAATGAATACTACGGGTGAAGATGAAATCTGGAAATCTGTTACTGTATATATCTCAGGTTGTAAATGCCATAGCAGCGAAGCATAATAAAGTTTAGGTCTGACTAAATTATTATACATATATTGATATAATTCAACTAATGTTCCGAAAATTTTTTGATTATTTTATTACGAAAACTAACGCTTATAGGCTAAGACAGTTATATTTTCAATGTGAAATTTGTAAGAAAGTTATATCTTTAATATAATCTTTTCTGGTTAAATCATTATTGTTCATTTTATACAAATAAGATATTATTTGTTTATTACGAGTAAAAGTTATATTATAGCATTTCTGAATATTAAAGTCAAGTTTGTTGACATAACTCCACTCAAACGCCGCATTAATATCACTTTGGAGAGATATACAATCATCGGAACATTTATAAAAACTAAGAATAGAAGCGATCCCAAGTTATTTCCTTGAGGAACACTTGAGTGAACTTTCACGAAACATTTAAAGTGCTAATCCAAGAAATTTAAAGTGAAATAGAAAAAAAACAATTCGAAATAAGTACATGTTTAAACTTCACATAATTATTTCAACGTATCAGAAACTGAAGCAGATTCCTGAACGAATATTTCGTATTTCTATTGTACTGCAGCAAAATGTAAATAAAATGTATTTCTTTTATTACTGCTTTCATACCAGCAAACTTAATGGGCAACTTAATCCATTGAAATTCTGTAGAAAAAACACTTTGATTCAACTTACTGCTTTTACCCATCATATTAGTATCATACCTTAAAACGAAGATTTCCTAACGGGGGAGCAGCATAAGGCACTTCTTGGAAAGCATAAAACGTCGTGTTTTGAAACGTTTTAGCCTCTCGACCGTTTATTTGTCCATTTGGCAATATCACAAGTGTGTTTTCTGAAAACTAATATAGTGACTGAAAATAGCATTCTTAACTGCAGTAAGCTTCTTACCACAACAGTTAAAAAAATGTTTAGAATTAAGAATTCAAATAAATGTGCCCACATCATTTTGAATGTTTACTAAACATATTTGTCAAAACATAATACTTATATAGCAAAAAGATATCTTGAAGTGTGTATGCAGTGTTTTTCAGTTTACTTATCATAATCTAAAATTTCGATTCTAATCACCTAAATAACTTAAATGATTTTGTTCAATTTTAAAATATAACCAATCAAGGAAAACGAGCACACCGGTCATTGATGCAACTTCAGTGGAAGTTTCTAGTTATTTCTTGTCTTATCACGGAAAGAAGATTTTGAATATACGTTATTATGCATTATCATTTTTTGTGCATATATTATTTAATTGGAGTATCTTTTAAATTTTGCAGTAAATCGTATATGTCACTTAATCACTGTTACTGAAAGCTTACTTTTAAAATTGGAACCTCTACGTTGACTTAACCTAGAAACACGTCACGTAGAAAAACACATTTTATTGTCACTACTTGATTCCACATCAAATATCCTTCAAACAAATTTCACAACTGTTCCCTCTTTACTTTGACGTTTATCAATCGCGTTCGGCCGATCTGTGTATATATATTTTTAGGGTTCTCGAAGTTTCCGCGGTCTTGAGAACGAGTCAAGAACTAAATGGAATATGGTCTAGAATGTCCTAGAGAACGTGAAAATAAAGTTATTACAAAAATTATAAATTTTAACGGACACAGGAACATAATAGACAAACTAAAAAGACAATATTATACAAATTTTGCAATTTAAAAATAAAAAAATATTTGCACATGATTTTTTATTTATATGCAAAAATAAATTGTTTTAAATGCATAATTGTGCAATGTTCACATCTATTATTTTTGGCATCAGTAAATATTTATTTTATTGAGTAGCTAGTGACCACTAGATGTAGGCACTTACATCTCGCGCATTATTGTTCGTCCATCGGTTATGACATAGGTGAATGACAGCCAACAGCTAGTTATCAGCTAACAAGCTCGAAGCCGATAAATATCTGGTGGTACCGTTTTAGACAACTAACTGTGACTGTTCACTATTTGCTATACATTTTTCAAGATGCAGAGAATAGCGCAGTATTTGCATCGTACATAAATTACGTTTAGTTTTAGTAAGATGGTATTCTCAGTAATTGGAAAAACGTAATTTATGCTTTTTAAGATTATTTTGTCTTTAAATTATAAATTGTTAATTTAATTTGTACGAGTAATCAAATAAATGTTAAAATTGATTATTTCAACAAAATAGTTTGTTAAAATAAGCAAATTATTTCCTTGCTGTGAGTAACTTACTTACTTACTTACTGATTCTGAAATAGAACCAAAATTTTTGTTAGTTTGAATATATAGGGCGGCCAAATGAAAACGAAACAGAGACATCTTCAGGAACTGCGTCAAAATTGAAGAAAACCTCTCAGACCCGTCGATTTTAGACTAAAGGGAGACATTCTTTGCTGATATTTTTGACTCCACCACTTTCACTCCCAAGCAAGAGTAAGCTTTACCCCAAAATATATAAATAGCGTTGGGGTTGAGTAATATTTATTTTGAAAGCTCTTACAATTCACTTTACAACATACTTTAAAATTTATAATTCCTACCCAATACTTTGAAAAAATGTACATTTTAAAATTTAAATTATGTTTAGTTACTTACTTACTACTTAGTTGATTAAATGGTCAAACTGATAACAGCCCGCTTTCCTACAAGAACAAAGATTTTGTTCGAAACGTTCGCGCACATTCTGAAGATTTCCGGAGTGATTCGACGGCATTCGTCGACGATTATTTGACGCAAATCTTGCAGCGGCGCTGGCGGTGTTTTATAGATTTTACTTTTTAGGTATCTCCACAAAAGTAAATCAAGGGGCGATAAATCTGGTGATCGTGGAGGCCACTCAATGCAGACTCTTCCCCCAAGTTCAATTGATCCCAGACACAGTTGTCAGTCAGATGTAGGATCAAGATGAACTTGTCCTAAAACTACAACTTCACTAGCTTCATCAACTATAAATTTTTCAATTTCTCGTTTTTTATTGGCTACGTTCCCTGTCTCTTGACTTTTTTTATTAACTCTAGAACATACTTCCTCCTGATATGTCGATCATGATGTTGTTCATTAAATAGCTGAGCTGTTCTATTCGCACATTTATTGTTCATAAAGTAAAGCGAAATGATATCTACCCTTTCCGCAATGGAATAAACCATAGTGTTTAATTTTCAAAAACACAATTAAATAAACTACCAACCAACGCTTTCAAATGATACTAGAAAATACATTTGGAATACACTAATTTTACGTTCATTGTGTGTATAGTATTCATTTTTGTTTTTTAAAATTGTGTTTTTTACGAAAGTGATAACACATCGCCAAAAACCAATGTAACGCAAGAAATACTAAATTTATACCATTGGCGTACTTAATTCGAATAAGTGACATTTTTACCATTACTAATAATTGTTTGTACATAAGCTTCAACTTTAAAATCAAAATTTTTATTAAGTATTGGGCGGAACTATAAAATTGAAAGTCTGTTGTAAAGAGAATTGTAAGAGCTTTAAAATAAATATTACTCAACTCCCAATGTCATACCAGCAAAGAATGTTCCCCTTTAATCTAAAATCGACGGGTCTGAGCGTTTTTCTACAATCTTGACATAGTTCCTGAAAAGGGCTCTGTTTTGTTTTCATCTGGCCACCCTGTATACTCCAATCAAAGAGAACCATGTATAATTATCTTAACCAAAGATGTAATTAGAAATTAACAGAAATAATCAACTGGCTGAAACATATTTTTTGTTGTGCATATATGACCAAATAATTTGGTTAATAGAATCAAAGCTTCTTTAATTACTGATACTGAAATAGTACCAAATATTTTGAATGTTCCAATCAAAGGGAACTATTTATAATTGTTTTAGCCAAAGATGTATTTAGAAATCAGCAGAAATAATCAATTGGCCGAAACATATACTTTGCTGTGTATATGATCGTATGACCAAATAATTGGGTAAGAATTTCTTTAATTACTGATACTGAAATAAAACCAAATATTTTGAATAATCCAATCAAATGGAACCATGTATAATTGTCTTAACCAAAGATGTATTTAGAAATCAACAGAAATAATCAATTCGCTAAAACATATATTATTTTGTTGTGCGAATTTGACCAAATAATTAAGTTAATTTAGATTTAAAATTTCTTTCAGTTGATCATCTAGTTTTCTCTGTGAACACGGTGGTACGTGCCAAACTGAGCATAAAATATTCACTTAGCTAAGGGAAAGATTTCATGTTTTCATTATTTTGCGTGGTTGCTTTAATAGCTAGCTAAAGACTTTTCACTGCCTGATAAAAATTAGTAGATACCTATTTATTAGTGTAAAACTAATACTAATAATATATGTGTTTACTAAATTTACTAATCAAAATTAAGTACTTATGAGATAATATTTATATCTGTCTTGATTATTTTAAATTATCATATTCGCTTATTTAATACTTTTATAATTTATAGCATAACAACCACATAAATTGTTTTTCACTGTTTTATTATCAAATGTTGCTGTTAGATATATATATATATATATATATATATATATATATATATATATATATATATAACGTATAATGATGGTGAATATGAATGCTTAACATGAATAGCAAATTATAGAACATCTCCCTCCTTTTCATTCAGTGGCGTAATCTTAAATTTTTTCATGGATAAACATTTAGAGTAACAATGGGGAAATTGCATGATTTTTTCAAATACGTGGAGATGAAAGAATGTATTATTTTAATCGAAATGGCGTTTGTCCTAAACAATTTGATGGAAAAATAAGTTCAAAAACGGCAT
Source organism: Monochamus alternatus (assembly GCA_037114965.1). Taxonomy (NCBI): domain Eukaryota; kingdom Metazoa; phylum Arthropoda; class Insecta; order Coleoptera; family Cerambycidae; genus Monochamus; species Monochamus alternatus. Next base: position 37,185,644 of record CM073433.1, read on the forward strand.
TTAAAGTTTTAGTCTGACCACGCCCCCAGAAAACGGAGGCCGCCATATTGAATACATGTGACGTCACCCGCCAGTTGCGGTTGACGTCGGACGTTACCTGTCAGTTGCGGTTGACGTCGGACGTCAACTGTATGCACAAAACGTGTAAGTTTAGGTTAGGTATTTAGTATCTCAACTGGGGGGTTAGGTAGAAGAGTTAGTTTGTCGTGTGTAATATTTATTAAGTGTTATTGTGTTAAACAGACACTGGTGTTGAAAAAATTTGCAAAATAGATTCGTAAAATGAGACCTCCAGAAAGTGTATTATCACCGGGAACAAATATTGCATTGTGCAATTACGAATACTTTCCATACAGCGCCTAATAAAAAATATTTCTCCATGCCAAAAAGTGAAAAAAACAAGTAAAATGTAGTGCATGGCAATGAATCGCGGCGGAGAAGAAAAAAGTATAAAGTTCTTCATCATTTCAACGTTGAATGTTTGTGAAGACCATTTTAATGTAAAGTTAATTGAAAATAAATACATACGTACGAATAAATAATGGAAGAAGCGGTCTATCAAACAAATGTTTAGGTACAGAAATCTTTAGAAATATGCATTATCTTAAATTTAATTGTATATGTAAATATTGTTATAATATAAACTTAATACTACATACAAAATTGTTTCCTTTTATTTAGAAATATGTGAAAATAATTGTTAAAATATAGGGTTAGAAAAGCAAAGTAATGTGTCTTACAAATGCTTTTAAAAAGTTACTGTTTTATTTTACGAAAATTTGAATAGGAACAATGAATAAACATATCTAACATTACTTTTTCTTTACATGTTTACACCCTCCTATTAAAACAAATTATACACACCGTCTCGTGACTAAACCAACACAGTTACTAGAAACAGTAGACTTAATGTATGATAAAAGCCAAATGTGGCTGCTTTAAGAGATAGAGGCTAAAAGTAAGTACTATTTTTTCCTTAGAAAATAAAGAATAATTTCAAAATAGCTGCAAAAATTAGTTTTGAAATGTGCGCACTAATTAATGCGTCAAAAATATTAGTAAGGAAAATTAATAGGTATTTTCTGTTTCCAGTTTTTGTCCTGCTAGTTACAGATAGGTGAATCAATAAATATTTTATATTTTTATCCAACATTTCCATAATAAATTATTGAAGAGGGATCTTTTTAAGTAAAAAAACATATAATTCTTAATATTTTCGCCCGTTGTCAAGATATTTGCATTTTAATATCATTATCCAATGTGTGTATAAGGCGAGGTAAAAGATCTTTACATTAGAATACTTACTCTACCATAGATTACTCCAAAAGACACCATTTAACTGACCTTATCTTAGACAAATTATGATGAAAAAATCATAACTTAGACACCCATATCTCAATGTAGGTATTAATTTTTGCTTTAAGATAAGGTAGTCATAAGATTTTAGCAAAACGAACCTACGGTAAAATGAATATTGTAGTATATAGGCCTTTTACAGACATCCTGTACAATGCTAATGCATACAATATAAAGACTGACCTTTGTTTAGCTTAATACCTAATTGAATAATACATTATTTCATATATTAAACTGCAAATATCTTGAAAACGGGAGAAAATAGTAAGAGTAATAAAGTATACCTTTTTTTCTTAATAATGTATATTTGTAATGATAAAATGTTCGATAAAAAATACTAGATGAATTTATTTATCCACTTTTCTGTACGTAGCACCCTCTGTAATATTATTTTTATTAATTTTCTGATTCTAAGGTCTTTCACTAATTTAAATTTAATCGAATTAAATAACCAACTACATTCAAATATTTCTTTATTAAATTAATTATAATACAAAATGTATGGCATACATGGAGTTCAGGCTGAGATACTATTAAAACCTAGCGCGAAGCCCTAGGAAATTTCCCTGCAAACACATATTTACCATACCACAGTCCTATTATTGTCCACCCTAGTATAACTATCTTCAACGAATACAGAAGAATATATCGGTATAAGAATGCAGCATAAACATATCTAATTTCAATAATAACTTTTTACTCAAAACTCAATAAAAGTGTTCTTAAAATGGATTACGCTGTACAGTCTTTGCTGGAATAAAAAGTTTTGTAGCAACAAAAGAATCTGAGTTGTCGTTGGTATCGGAGGAATTTACCACTTGACTGGCCGCCTGACACCTTTCGGTAAACTAAGACTACACTTTTAATATATATTTTTACTTTATTTAAATATATGCCCACAATATTTAAAATTATAAATGATGCATTCTAACGACCTCCCTCTTATCGATGCACTCTGTCTTCTCTTTTGGGCCAGTTAACCACTAGTTTCAAAACTAATACGGACTAAAATTTGTACACCTAAGTACTTGCTGGAAGTTGATAATCTCCTGGATCACACCACAAGTACCTATAACACACACTTGATCAAATCCAGCAGCTACTTGTATTGATACCTACCTTTCCGAGGGAAGGATATTGGGGGATATGTTAGAGCTGCTCGTAACATAGAAATTACAATTACCTTCCTTTGTCACTTTGCAATATAAATTCTTATTTATACTATTAGACAGTCTGTGGCTATTATATGTGTGACTTTAGGCTATGCTGCCGATTCTGCAGTCTAATGATATCTTAAACTTAAATTTCTTTATCTATACATATTAGTTTACTTTATCTAGCCATATAATTTTCAATAAATCAGTTATAGATGATTTGGGAGGTTTTACACCTGGAATAAAAATTAGCATTTAGTTTAATATCTTAGTTTTAAGGTTTAATAATTATTAATTGTTATATAGATACTTACCTTTCTTTGAAAGTTCCGTGGTATACCAGGGGGAACTGCTAGTAGGTATTATAGGTAAAATAGGTATTTATGCATTACATTTTGCAATTTATTAAAACCATTTCTGTGCTAAGGCAGAACATAACCTTAAATTTTTGACAATTTGCAGTACCATAAATGCAGTTACACATTGAAGATGCGTTCCCCAATGAATTAGATGATCTACACTTATAGGGCTGTTCACCTTATTTATTTTATAGTTTTTTTTAAAGAGCCTCAGTCAGGTCACTACCTTACACAGTATTTACATTATCTATGGCTCAAAGAAATGTCAGTAATGTCACACAAAACTCAGAAAGAAATGTCTATTTACGTCACGATCGTCGTAACAAAAGCAAGATGGCGTACTGGCATTTGACGTCACACGCGTCACACCAATGACACTGCGTTTTCGATCACGTGGTTTTGTTTACATTTTATGGCAAGTTATTAATGTTAATATTTTAATTATAAAGTGATTATTGCCGTCAGATACATGTTCTGACCTTTCAATATGTTTGAAAGATTACCCTGTAATACATTTCAAACCAATATATAATTCATGCAACTTCCTCATTCAAATTGAAAAAGTATCTATACCATGTTCAATTCACAAACTTACCTGTTATTTGAAAAAATAAATAATAATAGCTATTTATGATATACGTGTTAAAAGTAAGATTTTATTACTTTTAACACGTATATCATACACTATTTTTTCTACAAAACAATCGGAAGAACTTTAAACTCAATAAAAATAAGAAATCAAAAATTACCACACAGATCGCAATGTTTATGAACCAAAATTTTCGTAGCAACCAGTGCTGTTGTTAGTTACGGAAAAAACGCAAAAATATTGACAGCATTTTCTAGTAATATTATAAGTATAATGAATAATCTCGATAATGAGCGTAACGAATCCATCCCTGCTGAAATCGAAGAAGCCGCCAGTCGAGCAACATTGGAATTATTGCCGGCGAAATCAAAGGAACAGTACGAAATCGCTTATAGACGCTTTTCGGAATGGTGCAACATTAAAAAGGTCCCTGGAAAATGTAACGAAAGTGTTTTACTGGCATATTTTGAGGAAAAAGCCAAGATATGGAAATCGTCAACGCTGTGATCAAATTATTCCGTGATCAAAACTATGTTAAAAATAAAGCAAGATCAAGATATAAGCAAACATTATAAACTTATTGCTTTTTTAAAACGGAAGGGTGAAGGATATCAAGCAAAAAAATCAAAAGTTTTGACGAAGACGCATATCGACAAATTTCTCACAGATGCAGAAGACGAAAAGTATCTATGACCATCGACAATATCGAATATTTGGTGTGCCTCGGACTTTCAGTGTTGTTGGTGAATTCTATTTAAACTTTTTTAGAAAATATGGGCACTCCGGCCACCCAACGCTGACCATAGACGACTTTTTCTTAAATATATGAAGAATAAATGTATGAAGAATCCAGTCGAAATTAACATGTTTGGTAAAATGCCTGCCGACATTGCAGAGTTCTTGAATCTACCAAATCCTCAACTCTACACCGGACACTGTTTTCGTCGTTCATCGGCGACATTGTTAGCAGATTCTGGTGCAAATTTTACTACCATCAAGAGACATGGAGGATGGAAATCTTCGACGGTTGAAAATTCACTGGAACAGAAGAAGGAAGTTGCGTGCCAAATACTTCCTACTGCTGCAACTACTAGCAAGACCACCAGTACTACCAGTAGTATTTCTACAGAAAATAGATGTGTCACACATGTCAACAGTAAAACCAACTTAAGTATGATGACTCCGCAGGGAATTACAATTCCAAATTGTTCTAATTTTACTATAAATGTTAATAGTAATAACTAGTTAAAATGTTGGTTTGTACTTATTTAAAATAAAAAGTTGTTCATGTGTTTGTTAAAACGTTTTATTAATTTTCAAAACAAAATTTAAATAAACATTGATTTACTTTTAACACTAGTGTTAAAAGTAACTTACTTTTAACACGCGTGTCAAAAAATGACATTTTTAACATCAAAAATGACAGTTAAAAAGCCCACTTATAACAGTTTTGTAGAAAAAAATGTTTATTACTTTCTAAAATATAAAATGTTAAGTAAAATAAATCGGATAAAGCAAAAAACAAGAAAATAATATTACGAAGTAAAATATTTTAAAAATCTACAAACATATAACATAAGATTTTAAATTTTTTAGAAAATAATTTGAGCCGACGAGTTTTGGTTGTAGCAAACTGTTCAATAATCCTTCCTTTAAAATTTTATTTTTTAGTATTTTTATATTTCACATAAAATATAACCCATAATTTAAAAGATCAAATATTATGGGGTGGGGATAAAGTCGGTATGTGAACTGCATAATACAGACAGCAGGACAATACTTCTTGCCGTCGACTACAATGTATCATTATTTTTTGGATAAAAGTCGTTTAAATATTTTTTTATGTCTTTTAACACCTAAGATATAAAGAGCAAAAAATATCAGACAAATTTGAAAAATCCTGTGTATCAATCATGTTAATCAGAATTTACTTATACCATCTAACTAAAAAGGCGCACATAATTTTGCAATAATAATGACACTCTCTTAAAACGGTGTTTGGAAGTTCTGAGTAGAAATTGCATTAAATCTCTATTGGAAGTGAAACAAGTAAGAACTAATTTATTTATTTATTTATTTAAAAGTACTGTTGCCCAGACAGAAATCTAATTACAGGGCAGGAGCAACAAAAAAAATTGGTATAACAATAAATAAAGAAATAAAAATAAAGAAAACACAATACAATGTAAACTTACTTTAATATACATTGCTTTATAGTATCGGTTGAACAGCTGAAAATTTCAAAATATGCTTGATAATTCAGATACTTATCTAATAGCCCTAATTGCGGAATCCCGCTAGATGGATAAGTACCATCAAGTCTAAAACTAAGATATTTAACACATTTCCTCTGAATGTTTTCCAAATTGTTTATATGAACCTCATAGTTGGGATCCCAGATAATACTACCATATTCCAATTTTGGTCTGATAATCGTGTTAAATAGTAAATTAAAGGTAGACACCTCTGTAAAGTGAAGTTCTTACAACAAAACCGAAAGTATTTAGGTTTTAGTAAAACTCATGACGTTACACTTGGATAAATTAAACGGTAATTGTTAGTTTGACACCAGGAGTTAATTTTTAACAGTTCTTACTGTAAATAATAACAGTCCTGAACAGAATCAACAAATGTAAAGAGTTTGAGATTATCTGCATATAAGAGGGCGTATGTCTGAATACTATTAAATATGTCGTTCACGAATATTATAAATAAAAGGGGACCAAGTACCGATTCCTGTGGAACTCCTGTGGATGTCGTTAATATGTCAATTGATTTATAACTGCGGCACTAAACGTTTACAGTTCTATTACTTATATATGAACGAAAAAATTTAAGAAAATTCAATGTACATCTAAAGTTTATATTATATAACAAGAAATCATGATCAAGCCTATCAAAGGCTTTAGATAGATCCGTATATATAGTGTCAGTTTAGATAAAGTTAGTTGCTGTAGATCGACCAGAAATAAAACCGTGTTGTGAGAATAAAATAAGTGATTTAGCATGGAAGCAGAGAATATTGTAAATAATAATTTCAAACAATTTTCCAAAGTTACAAAGAATAACTATAGGTCTGTAATTTTCAATATTCATTTTGTCCCTTTTTTTTAAATTGGGCATATTAAAAGATAATATTGCACAATGTTTCAATAAAATAGCAAGAATTCCATCAGGACCAGTTGTTAACTTATTTTTAAATTTTTTCAGTGCAGTATAAACGTCTTGCTCAGAAACTACAGGAATATTAAGTATTCAAAAGTTGATGACTGATTGAAAGAACTGTGCGAACGCCTCTACTATACTAATGTTAAAAGTTAAAACAAATTTCATTACGAATACGTCAGCAGTTCGCGAAATTCATTTTAAGAAGTGCCATTATTATTGCAAATGATGGTATCTATATTAGTGTTCTTATAATCATTTATTAGACTGTGCTCTCCTACGAATAGAACAGAGATATTTCAAATTCCACTGGACTAATTATATCAGGAAGTTAACATGTAATCAGCATTTAGGGTGCAGTACAATTTATATGCTAAAAGACCTTTCAAAGCGTTTGATGTTACATTTCCAAAATACTTTTATACTTTTAATCAGCATTTATATATCAGGAAATACCCACAGCTGTTTAAATTAGCTAAGTTTCTCCCAAAGGAACATAAAAATGAGGGTGCATGAAAATATAAACACATAAAATTAATTATCTGTAGAAGCATGAAAATACTACTACGTGTGTACTATCAAAATAGGAAATGAGCATCTAATGATATATTTACAAGGAGAAGTAACAATAGATGTTGCTGGTGTTTGCAAAAAATGTGTAGTTTTTTTTCTTACATACTGTTCTGCAATGAAAATTAACACTGTAGAAACAATTTTGCTAATAATTCCTTTTACAAGTTTTTTTTTTGGTTTATATTATCACGGAATCTTATTATTTATATTATAATGATAATCTCGTTATTTAAGTCACTGTATCTCCATTGTTAAATCATGAGAGTAGAACGTAGTGTGAGATTCTAGTAGTACTTTCTATTACTAGATGGCGCCATGGTAAAAAAATTAAAATGTATATGTACTTATTTTACTGAAATACACACGAGAATAGAATGTTAATCTAAATACCTCGGCTTTAGGACGTTGTGTTTTATCTATCACATTTGATTTATTTTTTACCAATGATTTTTGGATTCATGCCCATAGATTCAGCAAATTGTTATTCTTAAATATTGTTGGTTGTAAATTATGTGACTGTAAATATACGAGTATAGAGTTCCTTCCATAGTGACCAACCTACGATCTTAAGTTCGTCCCATAATTTTAACCATCTAATTAGGCTCTAATATCTTTCGTAGCTTTCAGGTTCCATTTTTTTTATAACGTCTTCTCACTGGCACTTGGCATCTTCCGCTAAGGCAATATTTCTCAGATATTTACTGGATCTGTAATATTTAGTTATTGAGTTATTATCATCGTTGTTCTCTGAGACTTTGGTTCAATAGATCCAATGTCAACTTCTTCGATGGCCCTTTAGATAACTTCCTCTGCAAAGGCGAAAGGCGTCATAACTAACAATACCGAAGGGAAATTTGAAACATTCCATGACAGCAGAATACCCTACACTGATTAACTCTTCAGCTTTTCATTGCCTCAATATTTTATGCTCTGACGACTAAGAGCTATAGAGTCAGTTAACTAGTCAAACAATACCGCAAATGCAATACGTAATCCACCAGTATCAGCTTGAGCTGACCAGAAATTGAAGCAGAGGTGTCCACTCCATAGTGTTTAAAAACCAACAATGAAAGTCTCTGACGCTTCTGGGGATGAGAAGCTGAGCTGATATGGAAAATGGAGACTTTTTAGTCCTAAACAAGGATTGATCTTCGAATTCTATCTAGGAGTTAGCAGAAGAAGGTTACAGTTAAGATAGAAAATGTTCAAACAGCAACTCTGGCCATCTACAGTTATCAATGTAGTATTTTCAATCTTTACGTCGCTGGGCTACTGTAGTTTCTAGCCAGGCGATTACTAATATCGAGATCCGATTACTTTTTGTAGGTATTAAGATTTTTGTGATGCAAGTCTTTACATTTCTAATTTATGGCGACGTGAAAATGCTTTAGCAGAAGATTTGTAATCGCATCGTGAAATTGATGGAGATCCAAGACATCCACGGCGTATTGCATCAATGTGGCGTCTCATACACGAGGCTCAATTATACCATGTACAGCGTGTCCAAGCATGGATACAAGGGATTAGACGAGGAGTACTGGTACCATCACTGTCACGATCTCCTGACTAAATCCTTTGAACTTCTTTTTGTGGGGATATTTAAAAATGAAGTGTATCGTACTGAAGTGGGCACTATAAATGGTTTACGCAAACGTATCATAGCTGCTGCCAATAACTTACGAGAACCATTTGTTGTAAGTTGTGTAAAAACTGGGTAGGATTGAACAAAAAGTTTAGTTTCAGTTATTTTATTTTATTAATTAAAACCACAAATTAATTCTATTAATAATTAATAACAATGGCGGCAAAAGCCGTTGAACTTGTATAAAATAGGTGTTATAAAGCGTTATTTATTTCTTTCCTTGTTAATTTCTTTTCATTTTTTGTTTTCAGATATGTTGAAGTTTTTTATACATTTAGAATTAAAAATGAATTAGAACAAAATAAAATTGCTAAAACACATACTGCAGGCTACTATCTCCTAAACTATATTTCGAAATAAATTACAAAAATCGTATATTATTATTGGCTGACTAATTTTTGATATAAATATAAAATTATCTGAGTAATTATATTTCCAGATTACATTAAATCGATAATATTCTATGTTAGCTATTCAAAAACATTTTCCGCAAAATATATTAACTTTCGTTTAACCACCCTATATAACGTGTGAAAATATTCATCAGTTAATGGAATAATTGATATTAGCCCAAACCTAAACCTGTTTTTGTCATGACATCTTCAGTTTGGCTGCCATAAGCATTGCAATTTAGAAGTAGTTATTAATATGGAACAGAAACAAGAACATCCTCCGTTTTTCAAAAGTGTAAGGAACTATTTTAGAGAGTATTGTAATTATTCAAGTATACACGGATTTAGATATTTTGGTGAAAAGAGGACGTATTTTGAAAGGTAAGCATATAATTAAATATTTCTATAAAGATAAAGCATAGTGTCTAATACAACCATCTTATTTAAAATCATAAATAAATAATATTGTTATAACTGCTTAGTCAAAAATTAACATCAAATAATTGCAAGATTTTCACTTTTTTATTTCTTTTATATTATTTAGTAACTCGAAAAAATATAAAAAATCGAATATTTAACTTATCTTTTTATTTACAAGCATATAAACAACAAAAGTTATATTATACATCTTTATATAATATTATAATAATCATATAACTTATACAGGGTGATATATGACTAGTTTGACAAACTTAACTGATTAGTAGATGTTTGAAAAATAATAGCACTAAGCACTTTATAAATTTGTCCCTTTAAAAAAAAATGAAATACAGAATGTTGAAGGTTAATAATTTAAATCGTTTTCACGGCATGAAAACACATTTCATCTCAATAATGTATTTTATAAATAGTTATTTTTTAAATAAAGTACATATTGTAATATTATTATATACTCGCGTCAAGAATTCAGACGTCTTACGTCACGGCTGACGTTACACATTTGTTTTTATTGTCAAAGTAATTTTCGATATTTGGTCGCGTTAAAAACAATCATATTTTGCAGTTTAGTGTAATATATAATGCAAACTTTTAGTGTAGTATATAGTTTTATTATTATCAGTTGCAGTTTCTTAAATATTTTGATGAAAATATAATGAATTATTCATTTGTTCGTATGACGTAAGTCGTCTGAATTCTTGTCGCGATTATACCTACAACACATTAACTTAGTATGTAACTGTAATGCCATATCATTAAATGTGAACATTACACAAATATTCAGATGTATCTAGATTAAATTTTACTAATAATGTGCTTACACTCAAAGAGTTATTGCATTTGTATTTGGCCACCTGATTAAGTTTGTTACTTCTTGAAGGTTTTAAAAAATTGACATAATAAACTGCAAGTACTAAAAATCAAACAGTTTTTTGACAAATTCAGTGGCGTTAAAAATGGTAGCTCCATTGGCTTGTTTCTACGCTATACAATAATTATTTTAGTTTAGCACAATAGGCGTAAATCACTCTGTATATTCATTCAAACGAATCGAATTTCTGAACTTTCATCATCATTAAATTGATACCAAAATTGATTGTTAGAACTCAAAATATGTACTTTTGAAGATAAAAATGTCAAAATTCAAATAATTATTTTATGCTATAGGAATACATTTGTTGTTTTAACAAAACAAGGGACATCATTCATATAAAAATTTTATAAAAATACATCTTATGCACAAAGTGTATATGAATTTACTGCTAGATATAGATACCAATTTTTATTTTAGAACAAATTTTTACATTACATTTAATATTATTTATAAAACCTGATGAGCTTTTACTCGAGTTGCATTTCTTTTAGACTCAAAAGACTGGTAATAGTTTCAAAAAGTGGTTTAAAGGGAATTGTGGAAAAAGCATAAATGAAAAATTCTTGTTGGCATATCTTGTTCAAAGAAACCAAAAATTAATATCTCCTGGCAGTTTATGGGTTGAGTATTTTATATTAAAATCAACCATTTTTTTATACGATCTATTGATATTTCTAAATTTTCTATGCTGATTCCATTTCTTAAGAGAAAAAATATTGGACATACCTAGGCCAAAAAGAGCCAGTGTTTTTATCAAAGAAGAGATGACAAAATTTTTAATGAAAGCACCAGAACATTTCTGATTCACTACTATTAATTTTAAAAACATAAATCCGATTGCTGAACATTTGTAGGTCGCAATGATATTAGGCATTTCAAGAGGTTGTAGGAGGGAAGAGCTGTATAATATGCGCATTCAAGATATTGAAAATCGTGATTCATATATAATTGTGAAAATTTCGAAAACCAAAACGCATGTGAGCCGCTCATTTACTGTTACAAATAAGGAGAATGAAGAAGTTCATTATTTGCAAATAATTCAAAATTATATAAAACTTCGACCAGTTCATACTAAATTTTCGAATTTGTTTTTAAACTATCGTAATGGCAAATATTGTAATCAGTTGGTGGGTAAAGGATGGTAGGAAAATGTCCAATAAAAATTGCAAGATGTGGCTTTTTATACCGGTCATTCTTTACGCCGCACTTCGGCTACACTTTTAGTCAATACAGGTGTAGATATTTTAGGGTTAAAAAGACATGGTAGTTGGAAATCTTCGGCTGTAGCTAAAAGCTATGTCGAAAATTCTAATCAAAATAAATTAGATTTTTCTGAAAAAATTTTGCATAATAATAATAAGCCATCGGCCAACGTTGCTTCGGGTTCTGCTGTCTGATATTCTGCATTTTCTGTCAATACGCTTAATACAAACGATACTGACAGTCTGCTTTTCCTAATAGTACTAATAATTGCAATAATTGTACGCTTCATTTTAATATAAGATAAGCATCGTTGTTATTGTTTATTGGAAATTTTTTCACAACAAGAAATATGATTTACTTACCGTTCAGTCCTGTCAAAACCAACACAATAATATTTACTTACCAATGCGTTTTTGCTTGGCAACCAGTAAATATAACAACTGTTCTAAAACTAAGTATGGTAAATAATCGGAAATCATTCGGTCGTACAAAAAAGGTATTATTATTGTCACAGAATTTGCCCTACTCACACCCAATTCGACGACTGTGGTACCGCGAAATGCTAAGATTGCCCTGATCGCCCCTACGCGATTCTGTTAAACAAACAAAATGCCGTGTATCGAAGCGGGACTGGAAAAATGGGGAATCGACGAGAAGGGTTCGAGTCGTTCGAGAAAATGGATCTAGAGATACTAGAAAATACCTGGAATATTCGTTTGGTCTATAAAAGAAGAATAAACACGGCCGAGTCAGTCAGTCTTGTATTACAGTCTTGAATTGTTCAGTTCAGTGTTCAGTTGGAGAGATTAAAGCGATTTAGGTAGTGACTAATTAAATAGTGTTTAGTTGAGTTGTAATTAGTATCCAGTAGTGTACAGAGTAGTTAATAAAGATAAGTGATTAATTAACGGATTGTTTTTCTGGTAAAAGAAAAAGACGAGTTAGGAAATCCGTGCCATTATCTTATGTTCAGACAAAGCAAAGGCTCAAACGTGCTACTCTTTGAAGTGCCTATTCCTTATTGTCGACTGTCATTTCATTAAGAAAACATTTTGACATAATTAAGTTTACAACTCTCATAGTATTTTAGAGAAAAGAGGAGAAGCTTATCCGGTGGGAAGAGTAAATAATGTTTTTCCACCGGTTGGTTGTTTTAAATTTTCAGGGGTTGGTGGTTCGTTGTGTTCGCCATTACGTTGGCAGCATGTGTGGTAGCAATAAGGGAAGTTTACCAAAAGTGGGTCAGGAGCCCCGTCATTGTCAGTTTTGCGACAAGAGAAACTCCGATTTATAAAATACCATTTCCAGCTGTCACCATTTGTCCTGAAACGAAATCCAAACAAGAATTGTACAACCACACAGAAATAATAAGGAAACTAATAGAAGACGAGGGTCTAACTTCGGAGGAGTAAGTATTTTGCTGTAAATATAAATAGGAGATAGATTTATTGCTAAATAAAGAAATGTGTCATAAGCAGTGTTGCCAACCCGAGGAAATTTAATTATAGTAGAGGTTTCCAAAATTATAACTAATCACCAAATTATAGCATTCAGAAAAAAACCAAAACGACATTAGATATTTACGGAAAATGTCTTAATCTATATGTGTAGTTAAATATATCAATAAAGCTTTCATAAAATAAAGCAATTAGTGTTGTTGTAATTGCAAAAATATTAAATACCTAAAAGTGGAAAAAGAATTTTAAAAATGATAATGGTAATGATAATGTCTCTTATTGCAATTGTAAAAATATCAAGTGTATTATAAGATTATATAAAAATTAGATAAATACCTACACAATGTATGGCGGAAGATGATTATATGTAGTATAATAAACCACAGGAATTTGTTACTCTAACCAAATTTAATATCAACAAATCACGTTATCCACTTATAGTGTTGCAGAAAATATTTCATAAATTATAACAAAATAGTAAGCTATATCGCATGTGCGATAGCATTTTGTAATTATAGCATATTTAGTTCTTGGTTGGCAACGCTGGTCATATACTATATACGAGTATATATATTTTAAAAAAGCTCATTGCATTACTAAATCTTCGTCTAAAACCTGAAGGGTAAGAACCAAAAAAAGTCTAAAAGGTTAAGCCAACATTTGTTGTAATATGTAGTAGGTATCATCTTTAGTAGTGTATTTTATTAGCTTAGGGACAGAGGGGATTGTTACGTACTACAGTACCACTTAACATAATGGTCTTAAATTTTTAAAATTATAAGCTTAAGGGCTTATAATTATAGGCTTAAGGGTAAGTAATTACACTAGCGCTTTAATTGAACAAATAATTTGTATATTTATGTCACGTGTTACATTTGTACCACACCTGGAGACAAATGTAACAGACCCTAAGGCAATTGGACACCATGTATAACACAAAAACTTCAGCCATACCACAAAATATGCGTTAGGGCTGAATCCAAAGAAACATAAGTGAATAAACTTTAAAAATATATAGATTTAAAAGAAACATTATAAAGGTGTCAAGTTATAAGATAACATCAGTATCTGCAGTAAATAAAATAAAAGTCTTCATCGTCATTTCTGCATTCGGAATGAACCCAGCTCTTGCAGTGTTGATATATTACCCATTCTTCATTGTTTGTCATTGAAGTACAGCCTTAGACAATATAAGAATCATCATTATTCAAAAAGCTTAGCTGAATCACCTTTGTTTCTTTGAAATGTTCCTTTTTACTCTGATCGCATTTTTTTCCTTGTTCTGACTGTTTCCTATCCAAGTGGCAACTTCTCTGGTATTCTATCAATATTGTTGCTTTTCTTTTATTTGTAGTACTTTTTAAGATTCTTAGGAGCTTTTGGAAAGACTCGAATGGTTTCTAATACCTCCTTCGAAGTATTTAATTCATCGGGTCACTGTGAATAATTTCGACGGGTGTTCTCGATATTATATCAACATCAATGAGATTGAAATGTTTATCAGCTAGTAAAGACAGAGCAAACTCATGATCTTGAAAGATATCTCGATTAAAACGGTAGACTCCGCTAAATTTAAAACCATTTATTATATTTGTTGGCGTAGTAGCTTTTGGTAGTGCTTCAGCAACAAGATGTAAGTACTCATGGTTTGACCAGTAATATTTTTCATCCAGCATCCATACAATTGTTAAGATATGCTTTTAGTGATCCGTATGCACTTTGGTCTAACGGTTGTATTTTATGAGATGTAGAGAAGGCGGAAATGACAGAAGAATAATGTCATTTTTCCGACAGAAATAAATAGTTTGCAAAACCAGATGTGATCTATCATTTTCCACTATCCAGAATGAGTAAAATTGTATTTTTAGGAAAAGGTCTAGTGTATGCAAAATGTTTGGTATAGCTGCAAAAAAGCGTCAGTGGAACCACCATTACCATTAGCTTCTTTAATTGAACTAATTCGAAACATAAAATAAGGCTTGAACCGCTTTCTAGAAAATATGAACATTGGCGAAACCGTAATTCTTGGGGCGTTCACAGCTACACCTAGAGTAATTATTAATCTTTGTTAACCTCTTTCCGCAGAAGTAACTGCTTGCATTTGTTTAAAGCCCTTGATGCAGACAATATTGCTCAGTTTTTGCACAGTAGGAGTAACCACTGTATTTGGTCTACATTATACATATCTTGGCAGTTTCAAATTTGTCCCACTTCATTACTTTCCCTGAATTGTTTAAAAATTAACATTCACTTGGTAAAATTCACACTTGCGTGACTTGCGGCTTCTGGTACTCTTATCGGTAATAGTTCCTCTCCATAAAATTGGAAAACTAGTCTCTTGATCCAATTTTTGTCGTATGCCATTGCTTAGGAACTCTAATGTTTTTTTCTTACGCAGAATTCACATGTAAGCGAACGAACGTCAGATGCCCCGACCAGTATTGAATTACATCTGAAAAGCCTATAGCAAAAGCTAAAGCTATTTGTCAGTGGCCCACCAGACATATAGCGGTTTCGAGCTTATTAGCTCTCATCAGTATGCCATAGATAAGGTGATCGACGAACAACTTTAGCTGTTTTAAGTATATCTAACACAACAGTAGGGACCATGATGCTATAGATTTTTCAGGTGTAATTGAGTGTTGGTCGGGGTAGTTGTTTTCCCGAATTCTGTGTTTGCATCCCAATTCGTTAGGATTACAAAGTTGAGACATTAGTAGCCATAAACATGTAACAAATTTGATGCTGATACTTACATTAGAGAATATTTAAAAAAACATTGACAACAGACCATCATCAAACTGCTGTATCTTCAAGTCAAAATTAACTTGTAGATTAAAAGTATTTGTGTGAATGCAATGAGCACTCTGTATTGTTATATTTCTTTGGTAAATACCTAATTAAATTCTAATCTACCGCCATTTGCTAATGTGTAAACATGGGTGGGTATATATTTTTCTATATGTGTATTAATCTTATATAGTACCTTCCTGTGTTTCAGGAAGGGTGTTCCACAAGCAATAATCTAGTTACCTAACCCACATTTTTTCGTAGTTTTTTATCTTCTTATCAAATGTTTATAGTTACCTTGTCCACATAAATATATATATATATATATATATATATATATATATATATATATATATATATATATATATATCTTGACATCTTGTTCTAAAATACACCAATATCTTATTAGAAAACATTTTCAGTCAAGATTCCGTTTGATTGTGCTACCAGTGATGTGGTACCTATCTATATTATTTCTAAAATTTATTTTTTATTAAAAGGCAAATGTTGTTTTTTACCAAACATTTACATTTTCTGTAATATTTAATTATTTATCGCCGCTCCTTTTCCGTAGAGGTGTTATTAATGCCATAGAAAATCTATCTAAATAATGCTTTTTATCTGTTGTTGATATTTAAGTGTTGCCAAACCTTGCAGATCATATTAACCACGTTTCGACAAGATAGACATTAAATTAATTTAAAAAGAATAGTACGTGAATCTTCTTACTAATCCCATATTTTACGTCGCACTCTCTTCTCTTTTAACACATGCTAAAATTAAATAACATGATTTATTTAACAGTGGTGAAAATAAAAATCAATTAAGAGTGCCGTACTCTTGAAATAGTATTTTCTGCAAATACAAGTAATGTTATCAGGAATGTTATCTCACGCCACCTGCAAATATCAAAGGTACCGAAGTAAAACGAATATATAACTACAGAAAGTGGTCTAACGAATTTTTAGGTACAGAGATCTTTCAAAATACATATATTTTTTTTAAATTCTTCTGTAGATGTAAACATTGTTATAACATAAACTTACATAGTTCTGCATATATTATTCTAAGGGATTCAATAATATGCATACTTTAAAATTACTGTATCAGTCCTTTGTCAGGTCGAAATTGGAATACGTCGCTATCGTTTGGAACCCTATTTGTAAGGCGCATATTGACTCTTTGGAGAAGGTTCAGAGACGATTTTTAAAATCAGCGGTGTATACTCTTGACGGTACGTATCCTGAAAGAGGTTTTCCACAAGATGTGTTGCTTGCACGCTTTAATATTTCAGCGCTAGAAAAACATAGATCAGCTCATCAGGTTATAGTTTTATATAAAATAGTAAACAGTCTAATTGACTGTGCACGGCTTTTAAATAAAATTTCAATTAAAGTGCCACGATTTTCGACTCGAGCCCATAACATTTTTAATATTACCCCTATAAGGACTAATCTCATGAAGGCTTCTCCTCTGTATCAAATGATTACTAATTATCGTGACGTGGAGGATAGTACAGATATATTCTGTTCGATTAATAAAATAAAAAACCGATTTTTAAAATGATTTGCTTTTGTTTTGTAATTCAGATATGTGTGTATTTTATGATAATTTTTAAACAGTGTATAATCGTTGATAGCAGTTTTTTCTTTTTTTTTTTTGTAGTGTATTTGTTGTGTATTTCCTGTTTTGTATTAGTCTTATTATTTTGATGACTTGTGTTTATGTTTTATGTATTTATGTTTTCTTTTTTTATTATATACAAAAAGTAATGTATGACGCATGTTTATACTTTTTGGTTGTATCTTGTAAATGGGCACTAGCCTGTTGGATATGTATTTAAATTAAATAAATAAATAAAATAAAATAAAATATCAGATTCTTCACTTTTGTATGTGAAAATAATTGGTCAAATGTGGGTTAGAATAGCAAAATAATGTGTCTTACAAATGCATTTTAAAACGCATATTATTTGAGGAAAATTTCAATAGTAAAAGTGGATAAACCAAATATGAATAATGTTATTTTTGATAATACTTTTGCTCTACGTGCTTTATTTTTCGAGATTTATGTACCTAAAAAACATCACAAATTTAATCATTTTACGGTGAGAAATATGACGACTTTAAAAAAAATAAATCAAACAAATATTAATTTCCTTAATTTAAATATACAGTTAGAGAAACTACAATCAGAATAAGTAATTCCATAGCCAATTGCAATAGTTACTGTATTAATTATTTCTGTGAAACTTGTACCGAGACAGGGAGCAATGTTATTCGCCAAATTTTTGTACAAAATTTGGCCCGTGATGTGTCTCTTTTAATTGTAGTAAAATTAGCACCAGATCGTGCCAACAAACTAACCGAAGATTATCGAAAGCAATCTCCAGTAGAAAAGATAGCAATATTGGCAGGTATCTTACCAAAAAAAATTCCAACTTATTCTTGGCCTAATGTATTTTATGTAAAATTTTTGAAAGAGAACTGGACGAAAGATTATGTATTTTTTTAACAGTTCAATGTACCAGTAATAACAACCGTTCGCTGCACATTCGTTTTTGTGTCTGATTTATGCACAACTACTAAATTTCTTAAATCTTTGATATTGGAAGTCATGTGTTTCTAGACGACAGGTTCCAAATACTCCGACAATTACAGCAACATTCTGCATGCTATATGTTTAATTCACACTTCTGTGAAAAATGTGCCGATTTGTTCCCCGGTCAATACTTCTTTGATCCCTTCACTTCAAAAAAGCAACAAGCTTGTAATATTTGCTTCTGTCCTGATTCTTTATATTCATCAACGCCTTCAACATAGAGTAACTTGATCAAAGCGTTGACGATTTCCATATTTTGAACTTTTTTTCAAAGTATGCCAAAAGTACTTTTTTCTTGATTATTTTCCATGTCACGAGGTTTGAAGTTACTTGTCAACAAACGATCGAACTTCAATTAACAACAATAAACTTCACAGACAATTGGATTTCAAAATGATATTTTATAATTTTAATAACGTTGATTTGTCCTTTTATATGGTATGTATGGTGTTTGTACAAAAAATAGTATTGGTAAATGTGCTAAAAGCGATTTTATTTTACTCAAAGGGTTCCCTTCTCACAAAATAAAATGTCGAATTTAGTATTTGACGTCGCTTTTTCACCACTAGAGTGAAGGTTAAATGTATTTATGTTTCAGTGTAGTTTTTATCAATTCGTTAAAGCATACATATATCAATATTTGATTTTTTCGTATTTTTTAGAAGAAAATTATACGACTATATGGGCCTAATTTGTGAAGAAGAATACGGGCATGATTTTTCTAAAGCTGATACATTCGATAATGATTTCTTTAAACAATTGGAAAATGTAAGTATTTGCAAGCCAATTTTTATAACTTTTAGAATTTGTTACTGTCATTAATATATTAGATTAGTATCTGCTCGTAAACTACGATTATATATACAGGGTGCTTTTAAATAAAGTGGCAAAAATAAGAGCACAGATTCCTTAGGTGAAAATAAATCGATATAATTTAACATACCTATATCCAAACTTGCATAATAAAAAAGATACAGGGCGTTAAAATTAAAATTTTATTTTCGATATTTTTAAATAAGAAGAAATCCAAAATTCGAATATTTACATAAAATTTGTAATTCAGGGGTTTTTGCGGGCGAGAAATTCAAATTTGTGTCTAATTTTGACGTCACTAGTAGAGGGCGCCACTTGTGGCACACCATGATTCCTTTAAATGGCAGAACTTTTTTGCAGCTTAGTGTATCCATCTGACTATGGAAACAATCGATTCTCCTACCTATTTTATTTGAAAAAGATATATCTTACTGAAGTCGGTAGGAGCAACCATTTTTTAAATAATCCTATTTGAAATGCTCAGTGCACCGAGTAAAACCTGTTATGGTTTCAGGTAAAGTGGCTTTTCTGTTGAAAATACAGCAAAATGTTACTTGAAAAAGTTATTCAGAATGGTAAATTATGGAGACGTGCAATTTCAAGAAGATCGGCGAGGTCTGATGAAACCATTGTTCACAAAGCACAAAGATTTTATCAAAGCAGGCCGATCTTTTTGAAATTTTGCACGTCTCCATAATTTACCGTTCTGAATAACTTTTTCAAGTAACATTTTGCGGTATTTTCGATAGAAAAGATACTTTACCTGAAACGGTAACAGTTTTCTATCGGTGCACTGAATATTTCAAATAGGATTATTTCGAAAACTGTTACTCTTAACAACTTCAACAGAGAATAATTTTTTCAGATATAATAGGTAGAATCGATTGTTTCAATAGTCAAAGCAGCAAAAAAACTCCTGCTATTTAAAAGAAACATGATGTGCCATAAGTGGCGCCCTCTACTAGTGACGGCAAAATTAGAAACAAATTTGAATTTCTCTTCCGCAAAAACCCCCGATTTGCAAATTTTATGTAAATATTTCGATTTTTTAAAAAGTTATCTGCAAATGTCGAAAATAAAATTTTAACTTTGACACCCTGTATCTTTTTTATTATGCGGCTTGTGATATACGTTAAATCGATTTATTTTCACCTAAGGAATCTGTGGTCTCATTTTTGCTACTTCATTTAAAAACACCCTGTATTATCTTATTTGAAATATTTTCTGGAAACCTAACATGTTCTATTTAGACAATACGGAGAAATATAGAAAAAACTTTCGAAACATCTATTAAAATTAATACTTCGTTCAGTTGCCTTGAAAGCCTATTTGAAAAATTATAATTATTTTTTTTTCCAATATCTTTTACATGTCGAATATTGTTTTACATGTTTTAGATTAGTTATATGGACACACTCTTTTTTTGTTCATACATGGGTAAGCGTTATAAATGCTCTACAATTTTTAAACCAATTTGGACAGATGAAGGAATATGCTTCACATTCAACATGCTAGACCGTTCCGAAATTTATAAAAACAATGTGTAAGTATGTTATAAATACGGTGGTACTAAAATATGTATAGTCGCGTCAAATTAGCATGAAAAATGTGAAAATAAACATCTTTTTGCGGAGAAGTCCGATTGAGATGCGGTTTTCTGCAAAATGCTCAGGGAATTTTTTATAACAAAAGGTACATCTAACCTCTGTATGCTCGCAAATTTTTAATTGTTTATTTAACAAATGACCCATTTTTGTTGAACATATGGCAAATGTCACACACGATTCAACGAAAATGTCTGAAAAATGTTCACTCGGGAGTTTTCGAGGTCTCTCTTTATCACTTTGGTGTTAGCTTTATTATTTGTTGCTAAATTGTTGTAAATGGGCTAATTAACAAATTAAAAACTCCACCCCCAAAATCACTAGAGAACCGGAAGAATCGTTGAGAACCATTTCTGGCTTTTTAAGGCGAACCATCGGCACAAGAGTTTTGTAAATATAATTGTTCATTGTTCAATTGTTACAACCTGGCTAATTAACAAATGAATAATTCTCGTCTGACGAGCGTAAGAGACTTTGAACTTTTTCCCAACGATTCGTTGTAGATCCGGTCTATACTATCGCTTGTTATTGCAAAAAAATCTGGTTCTCTAACGATTCCGGGAGTAGAGTTATTAATTTGTTAATTGGCGAGGTTGCAACAATCGAACAATAAACAATTATATTTGCAAAACTCTTGTGCCGATGGTTCGCCTTAAAAAGCCAGAAATCCCGGAAAAAATCCGGTTCTCTAGTGATTCCGGGAGTAAAGTTATTAATTTGTTAATTAGCCAGGTTGCAACAA
The DNA here is from genome assembly GCA_037114965.1 of Monochamus alternatus. NCBI lineage: Eukaryota > Metazoa > Arthropoda > Insecta > Coleoptera > Cerambycidae > Monochamus > Monochamus alternatus. Next base: position 37,207,396 of record CM073433.1, read on the forward strand.
TTGGAAAATAAACAATGACATGCAACAACCTTGTGCCGATGGTTCTCCCCATGATCCCAGACTTATTGCAAAAGAATCTGGTTCTCTAACGATTCCGGGAGTAGAGTTATTAATTTGTTAATTAGCGAGGTTGCAACAATCGAACAATAAACAATTATATTTGCAAAAACCTTGTGCCGATGGTTTGCCTTAATAAGCCAGAAATCCTGGAAAAAAATTCCGGTTATCTAGTGATTTCGGGGGTGGAATTTTTAATTTGTTAATTAGCCCAGTTACAACAATTTAGCAATAAATAATAAAGCTAACACCAAAGTGATAAAGAGAGACCTCGAAAACTCCCGAGTGAACATTTTTCAGACATTTTCGTTGAATCGTGTGTGACATTTGCCATATGTTCAACAAAAATCGGTCATTTGTTAAATAAACAATTAAAAATTTGCGAGCGTACAGAGGTTAGATGTACCTTTTGTTATAAAAAATTCGCTGAACATTTTGCAGAAAACCGCATCTCAATCGGACCTCTCCGCAAAAAGTTACAAGTGAAATGCTAATTTGACGCGACTAGTAACATGATTCAGTCATTATACAGAGTGTCTCAGGTATCACTGAAGTTCTTGGAAAGGGTGATTGTAGAGTCAAAATAAACGAGATTTACCTAAATCATAAACATCGTTTCCGAGATACACAATGTCAAAGATTTTGAAGTTTGTATTATATTTTATATTTACTTCGTGATAAAACGTAGTTTGTTCATATTTGTATAAAAACTTGAAGGAAACTTGAAAATTCATTCTTAAAATTGTGCATATGGCCATAATTTATCAGCTTGAGTAACTTTCTCAAGTAACATTTTGCTGTATTTTCACTGCAAAAGATGCTATACTTGAAACCAAAACAATTTTTCGTCGTTTCGTTGACTTTCAAATAGGATTATTTCGAAAACGGTTACTCCTAACGACTTTAACAAGGTATACCTTTTTCACATAAAGAAGGTAGAAAAATCGATTGTTTTAATAGTCAAATGTATACACGAAGCCGCAAAAAAATTATGCCATTTCAAAAAAGCATGATGTGGCATATGTGGCGCCCTCTACTAGTAGCGTCAAAATTAGAAACAAATTAAATATCGAAAATATGTTTTTTTTATTTTGAGTTTGCATCTTTTTAACCATCAACTTTTGACTAAAATGAGTTTAGAGCTATATCAAGAATCCACTCTTGCCCTATGGCACATTAATTTCGGGACACCCTGTATTGCTGAAGCATAATAGTTTCACCACGCATAAACTACGAAATGCAGAGATATTTTTAAATAATAATTACCGAAATACGATGCATTTTAAAGAACATTTTAAAGTAAAATTATTTATTCAAAATAATCAAAACTGAAAGTATCTTACGATTTTCTTATAATTAAAACAGGAGCATATTATTTTTATTTTAAATAAAAGCCACAGGGTTTCTACGCTACCGGTGATACTGAAAATATTTAAACATACTGAATAATTATACTAAACATATCTCATTACAACCTAAACTATTATTGTTTTATCACGAGAGATTGGCACTTAAATAAAAAAATATAATAAAAATTTCACACCCTGTACTTTGGAAACGGTGAATTTTTAGATATAAATATTTTTGGTTAAATCTCATATATTTTATATAGCACTCAAAACGCTGTCTTTTCCAGAGATCTGGAAAAAGCAAAGGTCTACCCTGTTTTCAAAAAGGGGGACAGAAGTATAATTGAAAATTATCGACCAATTGTTATCCTATGCAATTTTAGCAAGGTGTTTGAAGTGGTATTACATGATTTGGTTTACTCTCACGTTAAATCACAGATTGTTGAAAACCAGCATGGCTTTTTTAAGGGAAGGTCAACTGTTTCTAATTTGGCTTGTGTCACACAATATATTGCTCACCGTTTAGATGTATCATCACAGGTAGACGTCGTTTACACTAATTTTTCTAAGGCTTGTGACAGACTTGGCCATGGTTTGCTTCTTGGAAAACTTTCGAGCTTTGGTTTATGTAACAACTTTGTTTTATTTTTTCAAATATATCTCTTCAAGAGGTCATTTTTTGTTCAATATCACGGTTTCAAGTCTGTCAGTTTTATTGCTAAGTCTGGGGTACCGCAAGGATCTGTCCTAGGACCCCTTCTTTTTAGCTTGTTTGTGAATGAAGTTCTTTTATATGCCGATGATTGCAAACTGTTTCGCGAAATCACCTCCTTAGATGACTGCTTAATCCTTCAAGAGGATATTAATAAACTGGTTCTTTGGTGCGATGTTAATTTGTTAAATCTTAACATTTCTAAATGTAATATTTTATCTTTTACCCGCAAAAAAACATTTTGCTAACTAATTTTGCCTATACTATTGATGATATTAACATGAACAGATGTTCCCAATTTAATGACCTCGGAGTAGTATTTGATAGTAAATTAACGTTCTCTTATTACATTAATAAGATTGTTTCAGAATCTTTTCGAACTTTAGATTTTGTTATAAGGAACTCCAAATGGCTTTTACGGACGGATTAAGTTAAACTCATTTTTAATGCTTTGGTTAGATCTAAGTTAGAGTATGCCAGTATTGTTTGGAACCCTGGCTATAGGTTATATGTAAATAATATTGAGTCCGTCCAAAGACGTTTTGTGAAATACTAGTGGTTTTCTGCTGATGGTGTCTATCCATGTCGTGGTATTTTGCAGGATGTGCTAAACAATAGATTTAATGTACAGTTGTTGGAAACACGTCGAAAATATTTTGGAGTTTTATTTTTATATAAAATTTTAAATAATATAATTGACTGTCCCCAATTACTATCACTTATTAATTTGCACGTACCGAGATTACCAGGCAGGAACTTAAATGTGTTTTACCCTCCGCTAGCACATACTAACATTTTAGATTTTTGTTCGATGCATAAGATTTTAAACGATTTTAGTCTCATACAGGCTAGCATTGACATTTTTGCTTGTAGATCTGGTGATATTAAGAAGGCATTCCTTGGCCTTCCAATGTATTAATATTGTTTTTTAACATATTTATTGATTAATTTTGTAGATCATTCATTTTAGTATGCAGTTTATATTCGCAATTCATTTAATATTTTTGTTGTACTTTTGATGTTATGTATTAGTTACTACGATTTTGTATTTGTTTGTCTTTTTGTATTGTATTTTCCCACCCTGTCAATGGCCTAGGCTGTTGGGTGGTGTACTTCTAAATAAAATAAATAAATAAATAAATATTTTTACTGTACAATCACTTCTTCCAAGGATGCCAGTAATACCTGAGACACCCTGTATATAAAATAATAATATTGCTCTTCGCTTTTTTTGTCTAAAATTGTTTGCATTTTATGTTAGTGTTCACGTAATTATAAAAACATGAAATACATTTTTTACTTAATTCTTATTATTTACCCAATTTATTGTTTCAGTGTGCACTACAAAAACTTCCACGTCATGGAGAATCTCACCCATAAAAATTGGAGTATGGACGACGGTTATTCTGAAGATGCTGGTTTATACCCTTATCCCCACAGAGCTCTTTTAGCTGGTGCTAAAAATTCCTTGACGGTCAACTTAATAACCACCAAAGAGAACATAGATCATACTTGTAAAGAATCTATACAAGGATACAGGGTATATTGACAAAAAAAATATGAAATATTTAATAACGTAAATTTAAACTCTGCTGGCAAAATCATACATCTCAATTAAAACTTAACAGTGCCATAACTAATAAATTTAATATTTTTTATAGGTACTTCTACATACCCCAATGAGAATACCAAGACTAAGTAAAAATTACTTTAGGGTAAGATTATTACATAATATATCAATAACAGTATAGACTGCTTATTATATAAATTAATTTTCTATAAAAATAACCTTTGCATATCCAAAACGGAAAAATAATTATACAGTGCGTCCCTAAAGTCACGCACAAATTCATTATTAGGTAAATAAAAGGCATTATTGAAAATTCCCGAAATAGGTCGATTTTTTATTTTAATTTACTATCTTTCCAGTTATAATTTAATATACCTACCTTCGAGTAACGTAACGTCATCACATTTTTTTAAATGGAACACCACATTTTTTTCCAATTTCCGGATTACCCTAGCTGCGCTGTTTCCAAAAATTCTCCTAGGTGTTGTGGTGCGCCATGTGGTAGGCATTTAATTGGGTCTTATTTTTATGAACAGCGTAAGTTACCTAAATTTCCTACAAGAAGAATTTCCTGTACTTCTGGAGAATGTGCCTTTGCAGCTAAGGAGAAACCTATGGTTCCAGCACGACATAGCTCCACCCCACAAGGTCAGGATTGTGCAGCAATATTTAGAACACTTTCCCATAAAAATGGTTTGGGACCTATTCAGTGGCCTGGAAAGTCACCAGATCTAACACCCCTCGATTTATGTATGGGAGATTTTAAAAAATAAGGTTTACAAAACACCTTCGCGAGACATTATTCATTTGAATATCATATAGAGAATAGATTGTAATATGTATATAGTATGAGGGTGTTTGCCTCATTTTTAAGATTAGTTATTATTATCATCACCTTTTGTTACAGTACAAGTATTAAAAAATTATCGAGTTTAATCATTATATTTATTCTTAATGACATTTATACACTTTAAACAACGAACATTCAATTATTTTCCAACGGCTACTTGATCTTTCCACCGCTAATGTGATTTTTAGATGGTATTTCTTTTGAGATTCTTTGAGACGATATTGCTTATAACTTTAAAACGGGAAGTAATAAGAACATTTTCTCTATAGTCTGTTTGGAAATGAAAGAGAGTAATAAAACCCCGAGATAAAAACCGGCCACGGGCTTGGTAATATTTCGTTTCAGGTAATTATCGGGTAACACTAATATTGTGACAGATCAATACAGTCTTAGAGCTGAATATACGAAGACGTGCTAGTGCAGTAGAGTAAAATTCGACTTGTATTTAGTGACTATTGTGCCAGTGGATATAATATTATTTGGGTAAAATGTCGAGCTTATCAGATTACGTACCTGCTAAACGCGTGAAAAGATGTGCGCTGTCTCAGAATGAGAAGATTATTATATTAAATGTATTTCATGCATCGAAACACCAAAATCCTACCAACAGTGTTGACAACATCGTGGAAAAGTCCAAAATGACAGGAATTGGAAAATCGACTACCTACAGACTTTTAAAGGAAACAAAAAATGAACAAGATACTGTAAATCCTCCAAAATCATCTACAGGGTGGTCAAAAGTCGTTATAGATGATTTCTTCAAAAATTTCATTCGCAGAAAAGTACACTTATTTTATTTTAAAAAAGAAATATCAACGATAAACAAAATTTTAAGTGAACTTTCAGAGGACAACGATTTACCAAAAATCAGTAGAAGCAAATTATGGGCCGTCTTACGAGGATTGAATTTTTGATGGGAAAAGAAGAACAGGAACTTAGTTCTTATCGATAAAGATGAAATTATTTGTTGGCGAAGATCCTACTTAAGATCAATTAGAAATATCCGTGATGAAGGGAGGAATATTTATTATCTAGACAAAACTTGGGTCAACGAGGGATATACTGTAGCAAAAGTATGGCAAGATAAAAATGTAAAAAGTTTTCGACAAGCATTTTTGGATGGACTTTCAACAGGGTTCAAGGCACCTTCAGGTAAAGGGCAAAGATTAATAGTGACACATATAGGTAGTGCCACTGGTTTTTGCAGATGGCGGTTTACTTTTATTTGAATCTAAAAATACAGGCGACTATCACGAAGACATGAACGCAGATGTTTTCGAAGAGTATTTTACACAAATGTTGGATCTTATTCCTCCGGGGTCTGTAATTGTCATGGCTAATGCCAGTTACCATTCACGGCAGACCGAGCGGACGCCTACGACTGCTTGGAGGAAAGCCGATATAATTCAATGGTTATCCGGAAAAAACATTTATTTTGAAACAAATATGGTGAAAAGGGAACTTTTGACACATCAGTCTTAATAAGGATAAAAAAAATATGTTATCTATGAAATAGCAACAAATCGCCAAATAACGGTACTACGGTTGCCACCTTATCACTGTGAACTTAACCCAATCGAATTAGTCTGGGCGCAGGTAAAAGGAGATGTAGCGCGAAATAATACGACGTTTAAATTAAGTGACGTGAAAATTTTGTTAAAAAATTCTTTGGAACGAGTAACTGCAGATAACTGGTAAAGATGTATACATGATGTACAAAAAAAAGAGGAGAAAATGTGGGAACTCGATAATTTAATTGACGTTACTGTGGAACCTATCGTTATCAATCTAGGAAACGAATATAATTCATCAGAATATTCAGAGGATGAATTTTAATATACCTACTTTTTTATTTTCTTTATTGTACATTTATACAACACTACATTTACTCACCATAATTTGAAACTTCAAAATACATATATTTTTGTGTGGAATAAAAGTCTATTCATTAAACTTAAATAAATATTTTGATAATAATATTGAATAATTTTATTTGAATTACTATAATCCCTCTTAACCCGGTTATGATACTTATAGTAGCCTCATGTTTTGAAATGCTGTTTTTATATTGTTTACTTGTAAGAGAAATGGACCGAGAAATTGAAGCGGCAAAGACGGATTGTCGGGGATTAAATTTTAGCTACCTGCTACAATTTAGTACAACCCGGTCACACAAAGCTTTTTTAAAAGTACACCTCATCTATACCGATAATACATAATATAAAAATATTGAATATAAGCACCAGTACTACATTTATTACATTTATTTACGATATATACATAATAAGCTTTTATTACTCTCTTTCATTTCTAAACAGACTTTAATAAAAGTATATTAGAAAAAAGGGAGTTTTTTAACAAGAAAAAAATTTGGAAAAATGTTCCTGGAAAAAATATAATTAACGTCAATAGTCGTTTCTGTCAAATTCCAAATCCTTTCGATTGAAAATGGAGCTTACCTCATCCCATGTAACACCACGTTTTCTAAATATTATTTAATTTTTTTGTATCTCACAGTAGGCCCATACTATCGAGCTTGAGACACCATGTACAAAGTCACAAGGACTATGTTCACACGATTTGTTTTTAGGTACCTTTAGACCAGGTAGTATTGGGTAATATACAACCTGTTATGATTACCACATCAGAGTCAGTAATGTTATATAATCCCAGGAGAAGAGAATGTTACTTTCCATCTGAAAGACAACTTAAGTTCTTTAAAATATACACGGCTCTAAATTGTAAATTGGAATGCTTGACAAATTTCACTCTTCATCACTGTGGATGTGTCAACTTCTTTATGCCCAGTAAGATATGATATGAGATTTACTAAATTAATTAAAATATTAAATTTTCCTGATATTTCTATGAAATATCCTTTAATATTTTAGCGCAATTCTTGTATATTTTTTCTCATTTCAATAAAATGTCTTCACACATTCCTAATGGCATATTGGAAGATTCAGCAATTTTTAGAGGTAGTCAAAAGTATGTGTCAAGGTCTTCTAGAGTAATAAAGCACCTTGAATTGACTTTATTTCATTTTAAAAGGGTGTTTATTAATTGAATGCCGATACTTTAGGGTGTGAATCCTTTGGTCATTTTAAGAAGAAAATTTAATATCAACATATGTCCTAAACCTCTTAATTTTTGAGCTACAGGGTATTACAGTTTTAAGAAATAATTTACTATTTATTATAATTTTCTTATCACTCTTATCTAATCATTAAGGAGCATTGCTTGATGTAAAAAATGTTTTAAAATCTTTGCCAATGATATCCGTACGAGGTTTGAACAAAACATTTTTGAAGAAAAAATGGTACGCCACTGCTTTTTCTAAAAACTAAAATTGTCTCCATTTATTTTACAGCAAATTCGGTTCCTAGATTTTCTCTCGTACGACGCACCATTTTCCCGTAAAAAAAATAAAACCAAAAAAGTTTTTTCCCCAAGTTCATTGAGACTGCTTTTGATATTTTTTTGCCGTTTTGTAGACACTCACCATGCGTAGAAATACTTTTTGTGGGGCAAAAATTAATTTTCTACTTTCACAAATGGCGTTCACGTAGCCATGATATTGAATATTTGAATAGAAAAAACGGTAAGCTCATTAAATGCCCCCTTAAAGCAAATGAAATAAAAATTAGTAGGCTGGGTAGTGTCATAATTTTTTTTCGCTTCTTTTCGCAATAAAGTTAACATTGATTTTGCATTATTAAAAAATTATTATTAGAGTAGGAGGTAAAATTTCATAAAAAATGGTAAATTCGCACCCTTAAGTATCGGCATTCAATTAATAAACACCCTGACAAGATATACAATTTAAAAATACAATGCCATTGTTGCTTTCGATATTAGTAATTTTACACATCACAGAAAATCTATTTAAGGGGAAAACACTACAAAAATTTGCGGTGCTGGTAACTTGGAATGTATGAAACATGCTGAAGACTTATTGCAAATGGGTACCTTGCACAATAAAATCGATGCAACAAAAAATAAGTCAAGTAACAGCAGTGACCGTAGTGAAAAGAAGAGCCTCCAACAAGTACCAGACTGTGACTGTATGCCCATTTGCAGTGATTTATCGTATAATGTTGAAATATCTCAGAACGATTGGCGCTGGATTAATTTGTTTCGAGCCCTCAACCCCAATAATACTTTCCAGTACAAGGAAGACGAGTAAGTTACACATTATTTTCCCTTAAAAATACTAAAAAAAATACGTATATAGATTTATAACTTTAAAATATGGTTTTAAGAGTCGACGGTATAAAACCATTGAGATATATTGTTGCTGATTGCATAAACAATTCCTGAATTGTACTCCTAAGTGGGTATTGTGTGACTGATATATCAATTTAAAGAGTATACAATTATCTTTCCACCACCATTTAGTTTTTTCATTTTGGATAATCAATTATCAAAAAGGTAAAGATGAGAAATTCAGATCAAATTCACTTACCTTTAATTTTACTTTACTATACGGTACTTTCGAAAAGTAACGAATAAATTCATTATTTTTGAAATTGAGAAATTGAGAAAAAATCCCCTGACACGTCAATTTTGTTTTTTAAAAAGGCACTTTTTGACATACGACCCACATTTGTGAGTCATCGTTGTTCGAGATATGACGTCATTGACAATTTTTTTAAATAATAACCCCCAATTTTGAATATGCCATTTGAAAGAGCGTGTCATTCTACATACATATATCATGAAAAATTATGGTGTTACATGACAAAAATTTCAAGAAAATTTCATGTTTGTTTTTTTTTCACAATACTGTGCAACTACGCATTATGCAACACCTGTCCGTACTTATTTAGATGAGCTGTTCCCGAATCGTTGGATAGGGAGAAGGGGGCCGATTGAGTGGCCAGCCAGATCGCCTGATTTGACACCCCTAGATCATTTCTTGTGGGGATACTTTAAAAGCAAAGTATACGTTACTAGACCGGTTAATTTAGAAGATTTAAAACCAAGAATTTGTCACGAGATACATCGTATACCTCCTGAAGTTATTGATAATGTCCAAAAAGAATTTATTAATCGTCTTGGCTACTGTCAGGCAGCCAACGGTGCACAATTCAAACATTTAATTTAATCGATTTTTTACATAATCATTATCATTTTCAGTATTCGTTACTTTTCGAAAGCACTGTATGTTGATCAACCTCCATACAGTAGTAGAGACATGTTCTCTAACGTTATGGGTCATTGGAGAAGTAATAAGGTTACACTCGTGTAATATGCGTTGTCTTCAGGTCATTCAGGATTCTGGTTTCTAAAGCAGTGGGAAAAGTAGATTAAAGAGCTGCAGTTTTTATACCCCATTAGGCTCTTCTTCCCTTGTACTTCTTCCTGAATCGTTAACCAACCTATTAGAAAGGAAAAGGTGATGACGTTGCTCAGGGAGATCTCTCTAATTTATGTCATAGAAGACCATCGTTGTCCCAGCACAAATTCTCTTGTTGAGGAAACGGCAATGCATTCACAGAATTCATGGAGTACTGTCTCGTCTTTCTATTCGCAACCTCTACAGAGAGATGTTTCAAACTTCCCAAAGGTGTTTCCTTAACCAACAGCTCACTAGGCGAAGGTTTGCCAGAGACATAGCCAGGTACTTTTTTGGCTTTATCCTTACAAGAGTATTTTAGGAACTTCTTGAAAAATTGCCAGTTATTTATGTCATTCCATCGTCTCCTAAACTTTCAGTAGGTGTCTTCCTTGATTATTCCGACAAATGCTAGCATTGGAAGCATACTAGAGGGACTGGATCCAAAAATATTAAGACCCAATGCACTTTTCGCTAGCTTGTCTTTTTATTGCTATTGTATCTTTTATGTTTCTTGACCCAACATATAAATATGCTATTGGTGACTGAGGCCACTGTTATCTTTCTTTCTTTTTTGCAAGAACCTTACATAGCGTAGCAGCCTGAGTGTAGTCTTCAATATCTTACAGTAGTATCTGCATGCATATTTTTACATTTTCCTGATCATTTTTTTAAAAGCTCCGGGTGCGTTTTATATAATCCTTAACCCAAGTTTTGTCTAGTCATTTTTTATTTGTTAGACGATGTCCTGGCCTTATTCTTCTGATCACTCAACTCCTGCGCTGATCTGAGAGGACAAGATGATATAAAAGCTCTTTTAATGCAGATTGTACAATATATACGAATTCTTCAATCTTCCTATTATTATAATACTTACCTACAACATTATATTTCAAATACTTTTTACTCACTTCCGAATTTTCCAAAATATTTTATTTGTTACTTTGCTGATCAATATTATTCGATGTAATAATGTAGTAAATATATAGAAAAAAATTAATGTTCAATAAAAGTTTCACAAATTTTGTTTTCATGGCTAATGTCATAATTTATCTATTATTTTGTTAGTTTTTATTATAATTTAGTGATTCATTTCTTTATTGCAGCGTCCACATCTCGAGACTGACACTATTCTTCAAGTCCAGTCAATTCATAACATCCCAAAGACACGAATTGTATGGACCGACAGACTTCTTAGCTAACTTTGGAGGTTTACTGGGACTCTTCACAGGATTTTCTATTCTGTCCTTGATGGAAGCTATTTATTTCTTAACTGTACGACTGTGCTGTAACTCGAGACTGTATGGGTATTGGGCAGGCAAAGAAACATAATGATTTGTTGTTACTTAATTCAATCATACAGAGTTATATATCAAACAGACAGCAATGCGTAAGAATAAATGATACATACAGTGAATACAAAACAGTAAGTTATGGTGTTCCGCAGGGAACTGTCTTGGATCCAATATTATCTAACATCTACTTAAATGAATTATTCAAACTAGACGTGAAAGGTGATGTGGTGATTTTGCAGATGACACTGCTTTTTAAAAAGCAAATGATTGGAAAGAATTGAAAAAACTAGCAGAAGAAGATTTTCTAACAATTACTGAATGATTCAGTCAGATATTATTAACAATCAACATAGAAAAAACTCATTACATTCCTTTCACCTCATTGATAGTTTCCCCAGATATAATTATAACTGTAGTGCCATATATTAAATACTTGGGTTTATATATTGATAGTCACCTGAAATGGCAGAAACATATTAATTATGTTACAAATAAAATTAGATGTATATTATATAAATTTAAACACCTTTCCACTGGTTGAGTCCCATCTCATTTACGGTATTACTGCTTGTGGTGGAGCAGCTGATAACTTTACTCATACATTCGAAGTTATACAAAAGTGGACTAAAATCATATTCAAAATACCATATATGTATTCCACTGAAAAATTATAGGCAGAAACCCGAATATTGGATTCAAGGCAGCTGTTCTTCCTAAGAGTTTTAATTAGACAATATTGTCACGGGTTTCCTAGCCCGACTTTTTCTTTTACCAGAAAAACAATCCGTTAATTAATCACATCTTTATTAACTACTCCGTACACTACTGGATACAAATTACAACTCAACTAAACACTATTTAATTAATCACTATCTAAATCGCTTTGATCTCTCCAACTAAACACTCCAATTCAATATTGTAATTTCAAGATTGACTTTATTTTTCTTTTATAGACCAATCGAATATTCCAGATATTTTCTAGCATCTCTAGATCCATGTCCCGAATGACTCGAACGCTTCTCATCGATTCTCCATTTTTCCAGTTGCGCCTCGATACACGGCATTGTATGTTTGTTTACCAGAATCGCGTAGGGGCGATCGGGGCAATCTCGCGTTTCGCGATACCGCAGTCGTCCAATTGGGTGCGAGCGAGGCAAATTCCGTGACAATATAAATGTAGACATGAACTATTAAATATCGAATCATTTTTATGACACTAGATATTAAATCGGTTCTAAGCACGTCCTTAGACCAGGAAAAAATACTATGCAAAGAAATTATACTTACCTTGGACCTAAATTTTATAACTTATTACCCACACAGCTGAAAACCATTAACTGTGGAACACTATTTAAAAATAAGGTATAAGGTAACACAATGGATACACAATTTACTTACAATACAGGTATATAATTATATTAAAAATATCTTGTATAACTAAAATTTTTCATATTGTTTAAATAGTAAAATACTATATAATTTTGTATATTTGTATGTCTACTCTTTTAAACGTGCTTGTAGCTTTATATATGAACTGATAATATTACTTCCCACATACAAGGCAATGCCTTCAGTGGATTTGTATTTATTTGCCTGCGATTGTATATTATTCAATATTATAATTCTGTATGTACAATATACGAGTAAGTATATTAATTTATGTGTTCACTTTTGTATTACATATTATTTTCAATTATGCATTTCTTATTGTATTTATTTGGGTAAATAAATTATTATTATTATGATTATTATTATTTAATTTATAAGCGCACTTCAACACTCAAATACTGTAATTTTTAACTTGTGACGACTTCTAATAAATCCTAAAATGAGATGATAACCAAAAAGTCACTTTTATCAACAATTAAATACTGTGTGTCCTGTTTTTTCAAATCAACATCTATGGAGATGTGAGAAGGCTGTGGAATTTCCGTAAGTCAATTTTTTATATTTAGTATTCTGAAGGGAGGTTATATTCTACTAACCACTTCTTCTAAAGGGTCGTTTTTCTAGAAAGTGGTATTAAGTATTTTTTTGTCAAAAAAAATATTACTAGGCTATTCAACATCCATTAAAATACCCATAAACCAAATTTGATCGACACATGTCTACTGAATTTTTTTTATGGCGTATCAAACTTCGAAAAATCAAAATTAAAAATTATAATAAGCAGGTCAAAGACTGCCATAAAAGTGAAAACAAATACCATTGGGACAAAGAAAAAACACAAACATTACAAATTTTTAACACTTTTAATTGTGCCAACAGGAGTAATAATTAGCGTATAAAAATTGCAATGAATTATGAATACTAAGTTGCTATTAAATAAAAAATTACAAAACGTTAATCTAAAATATAGTTTTATCCACCAAACCTCCTACTTTTCTTAAATTTATAACTACTTTACATAGGGGATTAGCCCAGAAGTCGAAGACTTGTGCGGGAGAGGGGACGGCATATTATTATTAAGCAGGCCGCATTTGGGCCCAGGAACGACTTACGTTGGTAGGCCCTAACCACCTCATTAATTAGAGGGGTAATCAAATGTCGACCAGTATCAATCTCTCACATTGACTCGTCAACATTCTTCCACCCTACCATACCCGCAGAGAGGGTGCCAATCATCTCCACGAATATGTCTTATATTACGGTCTATTGGCAGCAGGGCGCGAACCCACACCGATCTAGTCACCTCGATTCAAGTACTGACGCCTTAAACCGCGCGACCACTGACCGACATTGTTTTTAATAATTTAGTATTCAATACATTTTTTGACTTTAATTAATTTTACAGTGACCACAATTAACAGCTTTAAACTTGTAGTGGCCGATTGGTATTTGTTTTCACTTTCATGGCAATCTTTGACCTGCATATTATAATTTTTAGATCTTAGAAAAAATGGCTTGCGGAAATTCTACAATGTGCTTGAACTTAGCCCCTCATTTTTTGTAAAAAAATAAAGGTTGTGCTACATTGTGCGGTAAAAGTTTAAAGAAAAATAATAGCCATTTTCCTAGAAAATGAAAAAATTGTATTTTCCACATAGCCCCCCACTTTGCGAAAATCGTATTTTTCTTTAATATACTGAATTGTGCTAGTTGTTCCGAACATTGCGCCGTTTAAAGAAATTTGATATCTATTTCCGTTCTCCAGAAAATCGGGAAAACCGGAAATTTTGACACGAACTTACTGTGCTCATTACTTTGTGAAAATCGTATTTTTCTTTGTAGCACTTTCAATATAACTAAAAGAATGGTATTATTGCCATTTAATTGAAATCGAAGTAGGTAATTACTTAAATATTCTAAATGTTTAGAAAATATTCTTATATCCAATAAACTTATACATTTTACATGTTTTATTATAACGCACTTTCATTGTCTTCATTGGAATAAATATGATATTAGAAAATTAATATTTGGCTATTAGTAGTTAGCATTTGGGAGCCGTGCAATTTATATGCAAAGCGTTTAATAATGTAATTAATAATATTTCCAAAATACTTTCAATTAATATGTATGAATTGGGATATCCCCTGAACTGTAACCAAGATAATATCTGTTCAATTTCTCCCAAAGGAATTTTAGCGGCGATATTCAAAAATTTACGCACATAAAAAAATTAATTATCTAAAAAAGTATAAAAATACTACTACGTGTATAGTATCGGAGTAGGAACTGAACAGCTAAAAATAAATACACAATGGGGTGTTTGTAAAAAAAATGTGTACTGTTTGTTATACGTGCAGAAGAAAGAATGTACTATCGAAATGGCGTTTGTCCTAGGCAATTTCGTGAAAAAATAAACTACAAAACGGTGTTTAAAAATTTGGTCTGTCCTCCTCAAAACAGCGTAGACCTGTGACGTCAAAAGCCGTTCCCACGTATATACCTAAATACAGCAGTGTGCTTTAGTTCATATATGTATGCGATTTCCATGCTTTCAGATGCAGTATATACCTTAAGAAGAATTCATTTCTTATTTGTGATATTATTAGGTGTTATTGTGTTAAATAGACATAAGTATTGAATAAAGTTGCAAAACAGACTCTGTAGATTGTTATTTGAGGCTTTTATAAAATTTTGCTATCTGACTTCACTACATTAAATTACCTCTTTTATTCTGAAAACATAATAAACAAATGTAATAAATAAGGATTTTTTTTAAATGTTTAAGGAAAAATAAAATCAGTAGTAAATAGCAAAAAAAATTAATAAATGGTAAATATTATTCGTTCATTGTAAACAAAGGAATATGTTACGTTTAACAATACCCTAAGTTCACCATATCACCACTAATAATTATCGCATTACCTACACAGTATTTACGCTATATATCTATGACTGACAAATGCCATAAAAATACAAAAAAACGCCTGTTTACATCACCAACACCGTAACCTACATCTGTATCCACGGAAGTAAACCAAGCTGAACCGCGTGTAACGTCACACCAATGATATCGCGTTTTCGGCCACGTTGTTTGTTTACATTCTATGGCAATTTAGTAATATTAATATTTTAATTATTATGTGATTATTGCCGTCAAACACATGTTCTGATCTTTCAATTGTTTAAAAGATTACCCTGTAAGATACTCCAAACCAATATAAATTGCATGCCACTTCCCCATTATCATATAGTTTCACATGCCAAAATTGTCTTACCTTTATGTTTTTCTTTAAATTACCAATTAAATATTAATTTTGTACAAAAACAACAAATTTCTGTGTGTCAATTGCTACTTTCTGACTTCTACTAAATCAATATTACTCAGACATTTCGTAAGGTTAAAATGCGCAGTCAGTAGTTTTAGTAGTAGTAGTTTTAGTGATCTAGTTAGTGATATGTCTCTTTTTTACAAAGGTGTCATAGCTAACAATATCTTCTGCGATAGTGTCGTAGCTAGTAATATCGGTGGTGCATTTGAATGCCTTCAGATCAGTAGATAAACCTACTTTGGTTAATTAACTCTTTAGTTTCTCTTTACCTTGATATATCTCATGTTCTGACGCCTACCCTCTTGTCGTATCAGTAGAACAGAATCAAAACCATCAAATTAAAAATTCTATCCAAGAGGTTCACAAGAGAAGGAATGGTGGAGTCAATGCAGAAAGTGTCAGTGTCAGTCTTGGTCCTTTTGCTAACCTAACTTTGTTAACTAGGTCAAATGTAAGTCGTAGTTAAAACGTATTAGGTCTTCATTAAAAACACAAAAAGAATTCGAAACATTAGTGAAAAGTCTCAAGGACCAAAAAAAGATCCAGATCTACCAGAACACCATTCAACAGTCGACTACCTGATCATATTATCAGTAACATAGATCCTTACTCATGGGGGTATTGCAAGATTAGCTTCAACGTAAGACTGCTTCTCTCAGCCTTTTTCTTATTTATCTTATTACTCATTTAAAATACTTGTAGACTAAAGAGTCAGTCTTAATAATCGAAAGTACCGCCTACCTCTGAGCTATTGGCAAACATCTTTGTAGTCAATAATTAGATAGCTTCTCCTTTGATGAATATATTTAGTGGTGGTAGGTTCAGCAGAATATCTAGAGCTGCCTTTCCATCTGTCTATAGGATCCTCATCATTTAGATATGAAAATTATATGGCTAATGTAATGAACAACACGAAATAGCTGTATTATAGATACATACCGTAAATGGGTTAACTCGCAGTTGATGGATATAGTTTTAATTTATGGTAAAGTGAAATGCTTTACCAGAACGATTTCCCGGTAAACATGTTCCTATGCAGCTACCTTTACAACAATGTACAGTGAGTGCAAGTATAGTGCAAACGCTGGCGTGACACGGGAAATTTGCAACCAAATCGTGGAAAAGATGGAGGTCCAAGGCGTCCACGGCGTTGCAGCAGTGCGGCGTATCATACACAAGGCTCAATTATATCCGTACCATGTACAGCGCGTAAAAGCATTAATACCAAGGGATTGCACGAAAAGCACTGGTACCATGGCCGCCACTATCTCCTGACTTTAAATCATTTGAACTTATTTTTGTGGGGATATTTAAAAAATAAAGTATATAGCACCGAAGTGGACACTATTGATGATTTACGCAAACACATCATAGCTGCTGCCAATATCTTACAAGTTCAAAACGGACAAAAAGCAGAAACATTTGTGTTAGTTTGTAGAAACTGGGTAAGACGGACCCAAAATGTTATTTTAACATCTGGTATGTCAAACTATTTTACTAATTAAAACCATAAATTATTCTATTAATAATTAATAACAAAAGCAGTTGAATTTGCTGTATAAAAATAAGTTATTGTCTGAAGCTATTTATTTGTGGCATAATTTTAGTTTTTCTTTAGTTTTATTGGGTTTTTGCCACACTTCTGAAAAAATAAAGATTAATTAAATAAGCCTTTGCGCCAAACGGATCAGTCATGGGTTATTTTTAAAACTAAGTTTGCCTAACCAAAAAATCTCACACTGAAAAAAGCAGATAAGTAAAAAATAACAAAAATCACATCACTATCGCGCACTTGGCGCAAGGGCTTATTTAATTAATCTTTATTTTTTCAGAAGTGTGGCAAAAACCCAATAAAACTAAAGAAAAAATAAAAATAAGTGTTGTAATAGGTAATTTATTTTTTTCCTTGGGAATTTCTTTCAATTTTTTGTCCGTCGAGTATACGCTTTCAGATTTTACAGTGGACCAGTTTCCAGTGCCGTGTGGAAGTGTATTTTTAAATCATTTTTGAACTGCTCTTTTTTTAATTCAATTTGTCCCAAATTGTATTTGTAAGAGTACATTCAAATTTTTTTCAAACAAGTTCTGAATAACCCTATAGATTAAAGATGTTATATGTAGTTACGGCAAGAATTTAGATGACTTACGTCATACGAACTAATCAATAATTCATTATATTTTCATCAAAGTATTTAAGAAACTGCAAGTGAGAATATTAAAACTATATACTATACTAAAGGTTTGTACTATATATATAGGTATATATATAGCACAAAATTACAAAAAAATATTGTTTTTATCGCAAAAAACGATCCGGAATTATGTTCACAATAAGAACAATTCCGTAAAGTCAGTCGACTAAGTCGTCTGAATTCTTGCCGCATCTATATTACCTACTATTACTCTATTAATTTCTGATACAACAATATATCATCCGAAAACCATAATTTCTAGATTTTTGCAACACTGAAAGTTTAGTTTCATAGTTTTATTGCATTTATCCCGACACAAAGTTTTAAGCACAATATAATCATTACTTTTATTTAAGTTACCCACCCTATATAACATATATTAATAATATCATCAGTTAATTGGCATTAGCTGTACCTACCCTACACATAAACTTGTTTTCGTGATGCCATTTCCTGTTTACCAATTTGCAATTTTAGAAATAGTCGTTGAAATGGAGCAGAAACAAACACGTCCTCCATTTTTCAGAAGTGTGAGAAACTATTTTAGAGAGTATTGTAAATGTTCTAGTATACACGGATTTAGATATTTTGGTGAAAGAAGGACATATTTTGAAAGGTAAACATTTAATTAAACATTTTTATAATTATAATTACTAGTAGAACTTTCTATATTGAATGTATAAACAAATAATATTGTAGTAGTTGCTTATATTAAAAAAAATTAAAAAACTAACAGCAATTAGAACAGTACTAGAATTAATTACAGTATAGTTTTAAATATAGAAATATTACAAAAATGTTTTTACTATAATAATGATATTTATTTGCACAAATCAACGTATAATAATATATTGAAATAAAGACTGCACAAGGGCATAATACTCTATGTATTATGCCCTTGTGCAATTAACCATTTGGTATCCAATATTATTTTAAATCTTTTAAATATGTATATATGTATATGTGAAAATTAAATTAAATTTAAAATCTTCAAACATTATTTTCTTGAAATTTTTGTTATGTAGCAACATAATTTTTCATGATGTATGTATGTAGAATGACACGCTCTTTCAAATGGCATGGTCAAAATTGGGGGTTGCTATAAAAAAATCGTCGATAACGTCACAAATGAGGGTCGTATGTCAAAAAGTGCCTTTTTTAAAAACAAAGTAAACGTGCCAGGGGATTTTTTCGAAAACTTCTCAATTTCAAAAATAATGAATTTATTCGTTACTTTTCGAAAGCACGTCTACAATTTTATCTGCATGTGTTACAATATGATTGTTTTCATTATTGCTTTTATTATACTATCTTATTTGTCATTATTATTTATAAAATAATTTGCAGAGTGCCATAATTTTTTGCATTATTAGATATAAAAAATATTTTAACAAGATATACATAATATACTTATATAAATAATCGCAAAAATTTAGGCAAAAAAGAAATAAACACTTGTTTATTTATTGTTGCATGATTCTCTATTCTGGTAATTTCTGTTGCATGTGCAATCCATAGAGATACCTGCATTTAAATTCTTTAATAGTAACTTTTGTCATATATCTTTAAGTTCTTAACTTTCTTATTATGCATGGTGTCCTGAACATGAGTGCCGTAATTTTAACGGTTTACCAAAAGCAAAGAAACTCTTATGAAAAAATTGTCTAAAACGAATAGTTTGTCTACAAATACATTTCGAAAATAAAAATACAACTGCAATAATATGCAAAACTGTGTTTCGAAATTAGAAAGTAAGGTACAATTAAGGTAAAATAAAAGCGCTTGTAACGTAATTTGTTCGTAATTTGAGGTTTGGATCAGTATCAATTAAGTAAACAATTGAAGTTTCCGAGAGACTCGTTAAAACTGTAACGTTCGACAACGTTGCAGTGACAGGCTCCTGCTGATACTACAAGTAATATTACTCATAGTGGTGCGTATAGCTAGTACGTTTGATTTCTCTCCAGTTTTTCTTTGATTTGTGTACATAAATAAAAATGGAAAAATTTAGAGTATCCATAACCACCTGCATGATATCTTAATTTACGGCGAATCAAAGCAAAACTGTCTGGCTACGAGACGTTTGTACGGTACGCTTCTTGCAAGGCACATAAGTCACTTTAAGCACTTGTAACTATTATTCTATGTTGTGAAAAGAACTCTAAGAAAACCAGTAAGTATCTATGTTTTGGTGTACCTATTTTAATTATTATGTGTAAATACACAACGATCCTAAGATGAGCGACGTATATGAGCGACGTTGTCATATAATGAAGACCAGTTTGCTGTCATAATTCTGTTTCCGTTGGTCAGAGAAAAAAAATTGTTAAGTCAAATATGTTTTGTTTAGTACAACTTATCATATGGCAAAATTAAGGCACTCATATTCCGGACACTCTGTATAAATTTTGTATTGCTTTGTAAAATGTTTGTCGATGATCCATTTTTGCACCCATCTAATAAATTTACATTACTGAGTGAACACTGTAAAGAAAACCACAAGTGGACTGTTACTTTTGTACGTTACTTTTTTTACAATTACTTACTTAGTACTTATGTACTTAGCAAAAATGTTTCTTTATTTCTATAAAAATATTTTTTATATATTTTGTTACAGTTTTTATGTTTATTAAAACCGAAAACTTCCAAATTTCCAAGGAAAGAAATAAATTACATTTTACAACACCTATTTTAATGCAGCAAGTTCAACTGCTTTTGCCGCCATTATTATTAATTATTAATATAATTAATTTGTGGTTTTAATTAGAATAATTTGACATTCCTGATTTTAGAACAAAATTTTGGGCCCGTCTAACCTAATTCCTACAAACTAACACAAATGTTTCTGCTTCTCCGTTTTGTACTTGTAAGTTATTGGCAGCAGCTATGATACGTTTGCGTAAATCATCAATAGTGTCCACTTTGGTGTGATATACTTCACTTTTTAAATATCCCCACAGAAAGAAGTCCAAAGGATTTAAGTCAGGAGATCGTGGCGACCATGGTGGAATTGGATACTTCAGTGCGATACACTTCATTTTTTAATATCCCCACAAAAAAAATCTAAATGATTTAAGGTGAGGAGATCGTGGCGGTAATGGTGCCGGTTCTCCTCATTCAATCCCCTGGTATCAATGCTTGGACACGCACATATTTGGTACGAATATAATTGAGCCTCGTATGCTGTAATACGCCGTGGACGCCCTAGACCTTAATGTCTTTCACGATTCAGTTGCAAATTTTCCGCTTCATGCTTACCTTTGCACTACACTTGCACTCACTGCATACCATTGTAAAAGTAGCTGCATTTGGCACATGCTTTCCGGAAAATCGTTCTGCTAAAGCATTTTCACTTCACCATAAATTAAAACAATACCTATCAACTGCGAGTTGCTATACATGTAAGCCATTTTTTACACTTGAAAAACTAATGTAAACACTGCAGTAGCCCAGCAATGTAAAGGTTGAAAAAACTAAAACTTCAATATTTTCTTTCTGGGAGACTACACACAACGTCAAAAGTCTTAGACCCCCCACTCATTTTTGTTAAAGAAATCCTTTTGTCAGGAAAACCAAATACATTTATAAAAGCATTTTGTTTTCTAAATCTTTTTTTTTTTTGTGAAAAGAGTATGTTCGATAAACTGAGCACTTAGAAAACTAAAAACCAGCAAATGTGTGACATTTTTGACAAAATTATTAAATCAAAACTAAGTAACAAAGCAAGTTCTCTACTTCACTGATAGTCGGTATGACCACCATGTTCCAACAGCATATTGACACGTCTGTGCATTTATATAATCAAGTGGTTAACGATCTCTTGCGGAATACTGTTCCATTCCTTTTCTGCCGCCACGACTAACTCATCTGCAGTCTGAGGTGGAGGAATATGATTATGAATGGTTGTAGCAACGAAATCCGATATGTTTTCAATAGGATTAATGACAGGAGAGTTGGCTGGCCAATCTATTCTCCTGATATGTCCTGCTTTGAGTGTGTCTTGAATTCTTCTTGCGCGATGTGGTCGAGCGTTGTCGTTCATAAATACAAAATTTTCACCTAATTCATTACGTAGGGGGTAGATAATGGGCGTAATAAATTATTCGATGTAAATTTGACTGGTGCGGCGGGTGAACATTATTCCACCCCAAAACATTATGGTATCCCCTTCATACGGAGCAACATCACAGGGAAAATGAAGTCGCTGTTGACGACCTGATTCTCTCCAGACTCTTTGTCTATTGTCATCAGTAAGCAGCCCAATTCTGGTTTCATCTGTAAATAAGACCCACCGCCACTGGCGTATATACCAACCCCTATGCTCTCGCGCCCACTGGATACGGGCAGCTCGATGCCTTGAAAGTAGAGTGAGGACCCGTAATTGTCTTTTAGCATGTAAATTTGCATTATGGAGCCATCTTCTAATAGTAGATGTCAATATAACACGGTGAAACGTACCTTGAAAGAGGGCCCTGAGAGCTGAAGCTGAAGATGTGCGGTGTCTACGGGTATATTGCATCAAATACCGATCCTCCCTTTCATTAGATACTCGAGAACGTCTATTATGTGGTCTGTTTTCCACTGTAGCAAATTCTGGTAATAAAATAAAGAATCATGGTCTCCAATTTCTTGTCTCTTTTGTTCCCTAAGTACATGTACTTTTATACGACATTAAAAAAAAACCATTAGGTTTAATGGAATCATTTTATATACAGGGCGTCCAAGACTTTTTACGTTATATATATAAGGATTTTACAAAAAAATTTTATACGACATTGACTCCATTTTGTATGCATTTATTCCTATTTTTTAGCTGTGAATCACCCTGTATACGTCGAAAATGTTCGGTTTCTCTATTTGAGATCAACCCAAAAGATTTATTTGAGATCACAAATGAATTTCCTAAATCTATGGCATTTATCATTTTTTGATCGAAATAAAGAGGCTATATGAATGTTGTTTTAATCTTTCAGGAGTTGGTGGTTTGTTGTATTTGCCCTAACATTAGCAGGATGCGTGGTAATGATAAGAGAAGTGTATCAAAAGTGGCAGATGAGCCCCGTCATTGTTAGTTTTGCAACAAGGCAAACGCCAATTTATGATGTACCATTCCCGGCAGTCACCATTTGTCCTGAAACAAAATCCAAACAGAAATTTTACAACCACACCAAAATTGTAAGGAAACTGATAGAAAATAAGACTCTCACCATGGAAGAGTAAGTATTATTAAAGCGTGAGAAAAAAACAATTATATTCGTTTATTTGCTAATTATTTTTTGTTTTCGTTTGCGAAAATACAGGGTGATTTATTCATAATGTCATTAATTTTAACGTATTGAGGAGACTTAATAAAGACATAAAATCGAAAAAAAATTACTCAACCTTTTAAAAGATAAAAAATCACCCCATAACAATCGGTAACAGGACGCTCCTGGTACGCTACAAATTTTCTGATGACGCGTAGGGTATTGACGCTATATAGAAGTCCAGCAACGTTGCCATTCAGGATCAGATACATATAATAACAGCATGTTCTGTACTAAAGAGATTTTTTTTTCAAATGACATAATTCTTGTTTGCAATCTAAAATGTATCCATTTTATATATTCTTCGAGATGTCTTTAAAAATTGTTGCATGTTCACGGTATTCATTAAGTGTTTTGTCAATATTTGAAGTAAAATTCATTTTCATGCCCTCGTAATGTAAGTTGAAAAACTCTGCAAAATGTCATACAGTAAGTAAATGAGTTTGGATAAAACATTAAAAACATATCTATTTTTGTCAGCTTTTCATTATGTCCTCAAAAGCAAAATCGATTGAGCTTGTACGTTGATATTCCCAATTCATGCGAATCGCATTTGATTATAAATATGAATCAGAATGAAATCCAATACTCATGATCAGTAGGTTAGGTATCGAATAACTAGGACGCACGTGTCTATTAAAATATCTTTTATAAATTTGTCCGGGACAGTTTTTCACTACTAACTTGAATTGCATTTTTATTTTAGGAAATTTAATTAAGTAATAATTTTAAACTACACCGAAGACACAAACATCCGAAATTCACCAACCTCTACCACGCGAAATCGTAAAAATGTAACTGATGGATGTGGAATGTGGATGAAAAAGAGAGAAAAGTCGGGTCGTGTGCATCTGTTCCAGATGCAGTCGGCGGCAGGCACGCCTGCATAGGAAAACGGACCCGAACGATGTTCGCCGGTAACGCATTAAATGGAAATTTGAACTGCCAACTGTTTAGCTATGCCAAGTGTGCCAATTACAGCCTATTACTGCAGTTAGGCAGTTATTATAAAATTCTCATGATTTCATATTGATTACACTGAGTATTTATAAAAATGCAAATTTAGCGGATCTGCAGCTCTGCAGTGTTTGTCATTGGGGAGACATTAAAAATAAGATTATTCAACTAAATACGGAGGGTCAAGACGCTGATGGCCGGATTATTTATCACTGAATAGATATATCTCCTACTGTTTTTTGTTAACAGTTGTTGATTTTTATGACTGTCTCTATTTAATTACTAAATACGTTTCAGCCTCTCTAATTTAACCTAGTGAATATTGCATTTTATTTCACTATCTATGTAACGAAATGTGAATGGTTTATTTTGATCCGGTAGAGTTTTGTAATTTCAATATTAAATATTTGTTATGTTGAAACTTATTATTATGTTAATTGCGTACTTTTAAAAAATAATTTATGGCATTAATTACATATTACAATAAGTAGTACTATATTAAAATATTTAAATTTGGCGACGTCGCGTCAAGCCTACACCGAGTTAAACTGTCGCAGCGGTCAGTGACAGTCTCAAAATGGGGATTTAAATAATGGCTTGATAATATTTTTTCGGCGTAAATATGCATTTAAAAATTTTGTAAGTCGTTATTTCATATTATACTAATTTTTCCCTATCTTCTCTTAAAATTAATGACATGATGACTCAATCACCTTGTATGTAACAATTAATCGTTGTTTTATTATTAGAAGAAAATTGTATGACTATATGGGTCTAATTTGTAAAGAAGAATATGGGCACGATTTATCTCAAGCAGATACATTTGATGACGATTTTTTCAAGCAACTGATTAATGTAAGTATTATCTAAGTGTATTTCCCCGTATAATACTATTTAGCATATCTTACAGTCTTCAAGATTTTACAGCATTTACTGTATATTGTTTTGTAAACCCAAACGTATTCTGGAAACCAAAATCATATACCTAACTAGTCCTGATACACGAAGAAATATAAAATAAATATTTGCTTATATTATTACAATCAATATATCAAACTTAAATGTTGTTTTAAATGCTTCAGATCAGTTCTAACAACTCACTCTATGATTGCTCTTTTATGGGTAGAGATTATGACTGCTCCACACTTTTTAAACCAATTTTGACAGATGAAGGAATATGCTTCACCTTTAACATGTTAGATCGTTCGGAAATTTATAGAGACATTGTGTAAGTATTTTAAATAATATATATAAATATACAGAGTATCAGGAAATATTGCGTGAATATTCCGATGGGTTATTCACACAAGAAATGAACAGTGTCAAAAAAATTGTTTTTTTATGAATTTCTTATAATAACTTTTTTGTATGTCTACCGATTTTTTTAAGTTTTGTACTCGTATCACTAGTGTTCCGTTGTATCTACGTTCTTAGTTTGACGCATATCCTCCAACCAAGGACCTGGAGTAGCTTTAGCCTTCAAACAATGACATACAACGTTTTTATTCCAACATTTATATAAATCTGGATAGAACGTAATTAAAAATCATCAAAGAATTAATTACGAAAAGGTTACATATGACAGATGTCAAATTTCATCAAAAGATTCAACAAATGATTAGTCATAATCTGTAGATTTAGATAAGTATAACTTATATAAGTGATAGAGTTTTGAACATAATTGAACGTAAAAAGAACGGGTAAATCCACAGTATGTAAATCCAACAAGACACATAAAAATAACAAGTAAAAAACTTACATGAAAATTAAGAGCGCGGGATTTCCATAGCAACCAGGAAAACATTGGAAATTGGTTTACAAGGGACGCGGATTTTGGAGACGACGACAAAAAGAGACGCTGCGTCCAGCGGGTTTTCCAGTTTAAAAACCAAGAGATCCAAACACATATTTAGACTATCGGAATTCCTTCACCACACAGCGAAGATAGACAACACCAGTGTTTCAAAACAAAGGCGAAAAATTTCAGAGGGTGATTCCTTGTTGAAAATAAAAGGTAGTTTGTTATATAAACGTTGGGTCACAAGTCAACCATTAGGGAGATATCGCGTTGCAAAGATGGAGGAAAAAAAGTGTTTTTATTGTTTTTCTCGGAAACGAAAAGCGTGGGAATGCTAAAATTTTGTACAAGTGTTACCATCATCAAAAGACACTTGCGACATATTTTTTCACTTTTTGAAAATAATTGGAAAGGGTTGAAATAAACTACCCCTTTCAGTTTTTTTAACTGCACTTTCAAAAAACTTCCTTAACGACGTAGAAACTTTTTTCTCTTCTATATTTTTTTGATAAAATTAACTGTTTCGACGTTAAAAAATAAAATGTAAAGTATTGCACGTCGGGAAGAGGCAGTTTTGCTACACCCATTATTAGGAAAAACTCTAGTTGGCTGCTGTCAATTTCCGGATGTTTGCATTGTTGCTTTGCAAATGGTTTGTACTATTTTAACATTTTAAGAGTGGTTTACGGGATAATTTGCCTTTCGTTGTGTGATGTGTTTGATTGCGGAGTACGTTGGGTTTCAATACTAAGTTAATGCAACAAAAATGGTTATTTTCATCCGGAAATTGACAGCAGCCAACTAGAGTTTTTCCTAATAATGGGTGTAGTAAAACTGCTTCTTCCCGTTTCTAAATGAATCGGCTTAACCTAATTTATTTTTTTCTACGTCGTTAAGGAAGTTTTTTGAAAGTATAGTTAAAAAAACTGAAAGGAGTAGTTTATTTCAACCCTTTCCAATTATTTTCAAAAAGTGAAAAAAAAAATGTCACAAGTGTCTTTTGATGCACAAAATTTAACCATTCCCACGCTTTTCGTTTCCGAGAAAAACAATAAAAACACTTTTTTCCGCCATCTTTGCAAAGCGATATCTCCCTAATGGTTGACTTGTGACCCAACGTTTAAATAACAAACTACCTTTTATTCTCAACAAAGAATCACTCCCTGAAATTTTTCGCCTTTGTTTTGAAACACCCTGTATAAAATTAGAACCTTTGAACCGCCTCTGAAAAAAAGTGATTTTATGCTTTTATGAAAATTACAGGGTGGATTATAAAAAAACTTTATATAATTTAATTAGGAATACAATTAATTTCCTAATATGGCGCCCAAAAGAATATTTGTTTCACTTTAGTTATAAAACAATAAAAAAAATTATCTCATTACTACAAATTACTGAGTACTTACTTATTTGTCTGGTGATATAAGAGTATATCTGGAACTATAACATTTTTTGGAGTTAGAAGGTAAGTGCAAAAATTTAATATTACAGTACATTCCCAAATGAAACACCCTGTACTGAGTGACTTCCCATGCAAATTGCAGGGAGAACTAATAAAGATATTGATAGTTTTTAATAGCTTTTTTCTACACCCGTATTATAACAATGCACTTATATGCCCATAATCCGTTTCATAATTACGATACAGATTTTTCATTACGATACAGATTTTTAATCACTAGAAACCCATAATTTTTCAATCAAGCATGCTGTGCATTTGACGTTTATCCTAGGTTCCTATGTAATTATTTTAGATGTCAAAATCAGTAGGTATTAAAATTTCGTAGATACCTAGCTAAACTTCGATAATTTATCAAAATGTCTGATATCAGCGATATAGAAGAATTACCATCGACTCCTCCACACATATCGGAGAAAGCAGAAAATGCAGTTCATACGAATAATTACTGTTACCTATTGTGTTCAATAAAAATATAAAATTTATGGTTTTTGATTATTAATCGGGTGTAGAAAAAATAGCGTATGCAACTCTCATGTAATGGTTATTAATACACTCGCATAAACCATCCCGGTTAATGCTCGTGTATTAATAACCATCATTACATGATCGTTGCATAATATACTATTAAATCAAATTTGTTCATAGTTATAAGATAGATCTGATAAACGGTTAACCAAGTTTCAGTTAGGATAACTTTAAGAGAGTTCTGAATCGTTAAGAAAAATTGTATATTACAATGCATTATTTATGTTTAATAGATTTGTTGCAATTGAATATTGTTTTGATAGGTATTTTTCAATAAGATATATAAAATTAGAGCCTTTGAACCGCCTCTGAGAAAAAGTGATTTATGCTTTTATGAAAATTACAGGGTGGCTTATAAAAAAACTTTCTTATATAATTTAATTA
Source organism: Monochamus alternatus (assembly GCA_037114965.1). NCBI lineage: Eukaryota > Metazoa > Arthropoda > Insecta > Coleoptera > Cerambycidae > Monochamus > Monochamus alternatus. Next base: position 37,235,912 of record CM073433.1, read on the forward strand.
GGAATACAGTTAATTTCCTAATATGACACCCAAAAGAAAATTTGTTTCACTTTAGTTATAAAACTATAAAAAAATTATCTCATTAATACAACAAAAAAGTGCAAAAATTTAATATTACAGTACATTTCCAAATAAAACACCCTGTACTGAGTGACTTAAATCTTCCCATGCAAATTGCAGGGAGAACTAATAAAGATATTGATAGTTGTAATAGCTTTTAGGGGTTTCAATTTTTTTATGCAAACACCACCGTAACGGTCTAGACTTCAGCATCGCAAAGTCCACATATTTTTCTCTGGAGAAACTCTGGTGATGATATAATTAGAAATATTGTTGGTTTCTTAACCTTTTTTGTAGGAGGTTTTTTTGAACAGCTCTTTTAATGTTATTATGTTCAGTAATAATGTTAAAGATAAATAATATAATTTAGACTATTAGATGAAAATTCAGTAGAAAAACAAAGTTTTTTGACGCCTTCCTGTTTTTAAATTGCAGATAAATTGCATTATATGAAAATGCAATATAAATAGAGTAGTTTTGAGCAATTCTAGTATAACCTTCTATGTCCCCGAAACTGCAAATAACACAACACGTGAAACAATTTTTACTTATGTCTTAATACCCATTTTATCATTTCAGTCAGCACTATGAAAATTTCCACGTCATGGGAAATCTCACATATGGTAATTGGAGTATGGATGGAGGTTACAAAAAAAATGCTGGTGTACATCCTTACCCCCATAGAGCTCTTTTAGCTGGTGTTAAAAAGTCATTAACAGTTCACTTTTTAACTTCGAAAGAGAACATAGATCATACTTGTAAAGAATCTATACAAGGACATAGAGTAAGTTATTGACAAAATAATTCTGAAATATGGAATAGTTTAAACTATGCTAGCAAAATCATTTATCTAGAACTGCTTTATAAGAACGTCATGCATTTATTTGGCACTGTTTCAGTTGAATAATGAAGGTCATTACAAAACTAGTGGAGTAATATGACCCCACTAGTTAAATATTAAAAAAAAAACTGTTTAATAGTTGTTTATATTAAGAACCAACAAGTTTATCAATTTGACAATTAATAGATAATTTAACTTAAATTGAATTACTGGTTATAAATATTAACAAAACAATTTTGGCAATGAGGAAGTTGCATGAATTTTATATTGATCTAAAATGTATTACAGAATAATCTTTCAAACATATTGAAAGGTCAGAACATGTGTCTGACGGCAATAATCACATAACAATTAAAATATTAACATTAATAATTTGCCATAGAATGTCAACAAAACCACGTGATCGAAAACGCAGTGTCATTGGTGTGACGTCAAATGTCAGTACGCCATCTTGCTTATATTATGTCGATCGTGACGTAAATAGGCATTTGTTTCGTTTTTTGTGATATTTCTTTTGAGTCATATGTATTGTAAATACTGCGTAAAGTAGTGCTGTTATAAACAAGGTTCCCTGTTTGTGTGCTGTGCATATTATATATATTTACATATACCTACAGTTAAATTTAATATTTTCAAAGATTTCTGTACCTAAAAATTTGTTGTTTATTCATACTTATTTCCAATTACTTAACCTTACATTAGAATGGTATTTACAAACATACAACGTAGAAATGCTGGAGCCATCTTGCTTATATTATGCCGATCGTGACGTAAATAGGCATTTGTTTCGTTTTTTGTGATATTTCTTTTGAGTCATATGTATTGTAAATACTGCGTAAAGTAGTGCTGTTATAAACAAGGTTCCCTGTTTGTGTGCTGTGCATATTATATATATTTACATATACCTACAGTTAAATTTAATATTTTCAAAGATTTCTGTACCTAAAAATTTGTTGTTTATTCATACTTATTTCCAATTACTTAACCTTACATTAGAATGGTATTTACAAACATACAACGTAGAAATGCTGGAGAGCTTTACGTTTCTTGACTTTCTTGACTTTATTTCGTCACGATTTATTGCCATCCATCACATTTTTCTTGTCTTTTCAATTTTTGGCATGGAGAACATTTTTTTATTAGGCACTGTATGGGAAGTATTTGTACATAATGGCACAATGCAATATTTCATCCATTTCCCAGGTATTAATGCACTTTCTGTACTCATTTTACAATTTTCAACACCAGTCTCTGTTTAACACAATAACACTTAATAAATGTCACAATGTATGAAACGATAAACTAACTTCATGAACTCTTGTGTTTAAAACACAAATTACTGAACTATTAATTTAAATGTATGTACTCGTACTGAGACTACGTTGTTCAAAAGCACATAACAATGTTTTGTGGTCCAAAGCACACTAAGCACAGATTATGCGCAGCTGGCAGTTGACGTCACAGGTTTTCAATATGGCCACAGAGGACCTAATATACAGAGGCGAAAGCAAAGGCGGTACCTTTGATGTTAGCAGGCTTTATTTGGGTGACCTTGAACCACTTACGTATACACTAAGAAAAAATTTTATTTGAGAAACTTATAGCCTGAGAGAACTATATTACTTAAAAATGTCAAATATAAGATTACAAAGAAAAAATAACTTAAGAAAATTATGAATGTGACAGGTGAATAAAGAGTAAGATTAAGAGAAAAAGGTCATAGAATTGAACGGATAGGAATATTAAAAGAAAAAATATGTATGTATGTTTTTATTCTTTATAAAAAAAAGTATCCACGTTTATCTTATATAGAAAAAAATCAATTAATTCTAAAGATATATCTAATGTGAAATTTTTATAATTTTTCCTGAATTCATAAAGTTATTAAAATAACATTATGAAATTTAATATTTAAAAATCCAAATAATTTAATGACATAAAATTGTAAAGCACTCTTTTATACTTACAGAAAATGTAGGACAAAAATGTAGGAAATGTAGGATTTTATTAATTTGAACGAAAGTAGCTAAACTGTTATCAATTTTAAAATTTTATTCCAAATATGATGTGATACATACCACACCTATACATACAAATTATACAGAGTAAACATATCACAGAAAATGGAACAGTTGCTTTCAATTTAAATTACTATTAATATGTTATTAAATTTACAGCAAAAACCTACCATTATGTCCAATAAATAGTTACAAACGATAAGCAGTTCATTTTGCACATTAGAAAAATATTACAAAAATTAAAAATAAAAAAATCACAGTGTAACAGAAAAAAGAGATATAGTATAAACTTGTATTAAAAATTATCAAATTTTAAATAACATACATAATCTGAATAATAATTTAAATATGAGATAATATATTTATCTTTACATTTTTGCTTGCACAATAAGCACAGGCAGTTCCACCTTTACGAGCCATTGGGAAGACTTAATTACATCCGAAATTATAATTAATTATGTATAATAATGTCAATTTACCACACAACACAACTAACACCAATATAAAACAAATAATAACCAAGCACAAATCAGAAATAACGAGATAACCAAACCACAACAAAGAAGTGAGGTTGATTACAATACCACTTAAAACATGGCTAATTGGCGCATGCGCATATATTTTAAGTTTTGGAGGAAACGGTAGCCTTCGCCTCTGTATATTAGGTCCTCTGTGATATGGCGGCCACCGTTTTGTAGGGGCGTGGCCATACTTTAAATACCGTTTTTGGGCTTATTTTTTCACGAAATTGTCTGAGACAAACGCCATTTCGATTAAAATAATACATTCTTTCATCTCCACGTATTTGAAAAAATCATGCAATTTCCCCATTCCTAAAATTAATACCAAGTGAATGCAGCTGGTCTGTATTTGTATTAACAATACTTAAATTTTCTTTGTAAGCACTTTTGTGGCTATTTTTTTCTTGTTTTCAAGAGACGTATCAATATATCCTTCACGCACTGTGTTGATCTTCCAACCACCATGCCGTTTTATAATTATAAGGTCTGCTCCTGTGTTGGCTGGAAGTGAAGTACATGATCGTCGAAAACAGTGCCCTGTATATTGTTGAAGCTGTGATAAATTGAGAAAAAAAAGTAATCTTCTTTGGCATTATACTAAAAGTATTTATACCAACAGGAAGTTTGATGCATTTACCACCATTGTAACCAACAAAAAATCGTAAATGATCTGCATGACCAGGACGCAGGGCGCAATATTTCCGTATTACTTAGACCAACCATATTCACATTTTCGATTCCCCAGTGATAACATTTTCTTGTTCTTACCTTTGTTAGCAAGAATTTTGTGTCATCGGCATCATAAAATTTTGAAACATCTTCTTTCGTTAATATTCTTAACTTTTTTGGTTTGTATTTCACTGATTGCTTTTTCAGAAAAAAATTACTCATGTCAACATTACGCCGCATATAGATTGTAGACCGCAGCATAGAATAGAACGCCCAAAGAGTAGATGATTTCTACTTCTGGGACAATTATTCAAAAAATGCTAATAACACCTTTTCTTTTGCTTCATATTTTATATTCTAAGATGCACACGGATCAGTGAATCGTTTATTAAATTGTTCTCTACTGCAGTTGCAGCAGCTTTTTCAATTTCAAAAGGCAAGTTCTTTGTTTCTGAATCATTATTTCAATCAATACCACTATTTTCACAAGAAAATATAAAAACGAAGACTCAATTTTGTTGGACAACACGTTTGACAGGATAGCATATCAATGACTTTGCGTCTTGATTTTGAATCAAAGCTTACAAACTGGATGTGATTTTGGATTTTTCTCAATTAAAGGTAGTTGTAGATAAAATTTTTTGCAGTTCTAGATAAAATTGTATATAGTACACGTAGCATAACGGCATTTTTTATTATATTCGTGAAATTACACGACTTGGACTACGTCCTCGACGTGCAAATGTCTCACTCATGTATAAATAATGCCTATATCCCACTTGTACTATAAATAACTACTATCAAATCTAATAACTAATAAAATAATATGATCATTAAAATTAACACAGGGTGTTCAGCATGGGAGCCTATACAGGGAGGCACATGTAGAGGATCCTAAAATATTGCAATTTAATCGAACATACCTATATACAGGCGGAGTTACAAGCTTAAAAATGAGGCCAAATATTTCGAAAAAAAAATGTATCTCTGAATTACTTTAACTTGGAATAATCAAATTTGGTACATGATTTAGGTTTATTATTAGGCTTTTTTGACTATGATGTCAAGTAAATTGAAACATGACAAGGTGTTTATTGAGGGTGAGTCACCCTTAAAATTATGCCAAACTTATTTCCATTGATTGAATTTAAAAAGAATGATAATACCCCGCACAGAATTTAATTTAAAACCTTTTATCGCCTTTATAAAATTTTAAAAATCTTGAATGTTTTCAAGAAAAAATGAGATTTTAATAGTGTTTATTAGAAGAAATCAAAAAGTTAGCAGTAGACTTTGGTTAAATAGCAATATTTTGCGTCATACCCCTGCTCTGCATCGGTAATTAAGCAGAACACCGTGTACATTAATTTATTTCAATCCGTTTTAGGTACTTCTACATACCCCAATGAGAATACCAAGTCTAAGTAAACATTACTTTATGGTAAGTTTAATACTTCAACCGAAATATACCACCGATCTATAAGTCTATTAATTGTCTAACGGTAATATTTTCATATACCTAAAATAGAAAAATAGTTAAATAAACGTAATGGATTTAATATAATCTTAACAATGATAAAATACATATTAAAATATTATGAGACACACTGTTAAAAATGTGCCTACTATCCCCAGTGTATTTTTGACAAATTGAAGTATTTATATTTTTGAAATAAGCATACTTCTGCTATTTCATTTTATAAAACGAAAATTCATGTCATGCATAATTCGCAAAAGCGCTCTTCTAGATACTCTAGGCATAGTTTTATTCTGTGATATAGCAACCTGAATTTTTTTATTGTCAGAAGTTCATTTTTAGAATATCGCCCAAAAATTGTACGCATATTTTGTATCATCAACCTCCATCTTCCTTATTCTGTGTATATTTTCCATTCTGCAGTTGTATATTCTTCTTTGCAATTCTTTATTGCACAATATACATTACTCACAAACACTTTTCTTAAGATTTTCCTTTCCCACCTTAATAGGTTTTCTGTTAACTTCTTATTGATCCAGGTCTTGATGATCCAGGTCTCAGTGCCATACAGCGCTGTCGGTTTCAAAATTGTTATATACATTCTAAATTTTACTCCTCTGGACAAATTTTTTCGTTTCATTACGTGGTTGACGGCTGCCGAACTTCTGTTTCCTTTTATTATTCTCCTATTAATGTATTGCTCCTCATCACAGTTAGCTGTAATTAGCGCCCCTGAATACACATATTCTTGAAATTCTCCAAATTCCATCTTTCCATGCTGCGTTCTTACTTAGTATCTTTTTTCTGTTGTCCTATTCTTAAAAGCTTACTTTTCTCTTGATTTATCTGCAATCCCACTTTACGTACTTCCTTCATAAGTTTTCTCGTTACTTCTTCTAATTCCCTAATATGTGTCCTTCTCTGTTCAACTTGCTATCTCTTATGATCTTTTCTAGTACTAAATTAAAAAGAAGCGTTGAGGGTGGGTCTCCTTGTCTCAGTCCTGTGTCAATAGTAAAACCTTCCGAACATTCACCTTTTATTCGTACTTTGTTTTTAGTATTTTCTAAGGTCATTTTCAATAGCCTACTCAGTTTGGTTGGTATCCCAAATTGTTTCAATATTTTACTTAGTGTATTCCTTTTGACCGAATCATATGCTTTCTCGAAGTCCACGAATAAGACCATTGTTTTAATCCCTATGTTCATGGCATGTAGTTAGGATTTCTTTCACCATGAAGATTTGGTACGTTGTAGACCTCCCCTTTCTAAAACCTGCTTGATACTTCCCTATCTGTAGTTCTGCTGTAGATTCTATTCTCTGATTTATTAATGTTGTCATACTTTTATACCCTATATCTAGCAATAATATACCCCTATAGTTTCTGCAGTCTATTGCATCTACCTTTTTTAAAATTCGCATAATCATAGCATCTCTCCAAGGCATACATTTTCTTCTACAAATATTTCGAATCATTTCGTATAGTCTTTGTCTTAAATCCTCTCCTGTGTACTTAATGCCGTTATTCCGTTTTCTCTGGACTTTTGTTATTCTTTAAAGCTTCTATAATTAGGTCTATTTCCTTTTTTGTATGTTCTTCTACTTCCATTTGCTCTTCCTTTACTATTATCATCTCCTCCTGATCCTCTCTTTCTCTCTCTCTGTTTTCATTCAACTTATCTCCAAAGTATTGCATCCATCTTTCCCTCACTTCTATTTCCTCTTCAATTAACTTGCCACTTTCATCCTTCACATATATTACTTCTTCCTTTCTCTTTTTCCCCTTTTTTATCTCTCTGTAGTATTTCTTTCCTTTTATAATGACGTTCTGTTTTATCTATTTTCTTAACCTGTTCTGCTCTCTTCATTTGTCTAGTCTCTGTGCGAAATACATAAATTTTATAGTATTTTATACGATAAATATATAGACTGCGTGTATTTATCTTTGTGTTGACTACTTTAAATGGTGAGCAGGTTTATGACATTAATCAATCACTTTCTATTATTCTAGGTCTCGACTATAGTTTTCTCGCTTACCCTTTGAGTTTTATAATCTTTCCTTCGTTTTGGAGAATATCACTCGATTTTAATTGATTATTCCCATACACCATTGCTGAAAACATTATTACCTGAATATGTAAAATAATTACAGCAAAATATAATTTGGTGTGCAACATGTTGGCGGTTGGTAGGAAGCATTTTGGAGAAAAACCGTAAACTTAGAATATCTCTCTTTCCTAACTAGCACCAAATAACTTCTTACAACAAAGTTGCATTTACTGCTACGTATTTTCAACTTCTTCTGGTTACTTTAGAGTTATGCGACTTCTAAGTTGCTGTCCTATTTTTTTGGAGACGCTTAAATTTTCAGAACTAGAAAGTGACAAATGATCATAACAGCGACTAACTAATGTTACCAAAATATTGCCGCGAGATTCATGAAACTATACTTATTCTTTTAAACTCGTAGAACTTAAGTTTACACAATTCCCTTTTATATTATTTTTAGGTACCTTTAAATCAAGTAGTACTGGGTAAAATACAACCTATCATGATTACCACATCAGAGTCAGTTAAATCGTATCATTCCAAAAAAAGACAATGTCACATTCCAGTCGAAAGACATCTTAAGTTCTTCAAAATATACACGTCTCTAAACTGTAAATTGGAGTGTTTGACAAATTTCACTCTTTATTACTGTGGATGTGTAAACTTCTTTATGCCCAGTAAGATATAGATTTATTTAACTGCTTTATTGATCAATATTTCTTAATTTAAAAAAGTTTGAGTGCCAGTCTTGTATATTTTTTCAATAAATAGTCTTCTCAGAATCATAATGAAGGGTGCCCCGAAAATTTGTGACCATCACTTGAACACAGGCTTCTGGGTTCAAAATACTCATAAATCAATTGAAATCAACTTGAATATATTCCTACATCAGATAGAGTACCCTATAGTATTAATACAAAACAAAATGAGCAGTGGAAAATCCCGTTTGCCCATATTAAAATACAAGAAAATACACATGGAATAAGATGTCTTATTACTAATGTTAAATATAAGACAATAATGAACTATTAAAAATACTAAAACATTGACACAACAACAGGAGAGTTAATAGATAATGATACAAAAATTACAATAACAACTAAGAATGCAGCAGATGATATGTTAAATTAAGAGCTCGAGTTTTTCGATCTTCAAAACTATGGAGATTGACAACTCTAATCTTTCTCCATGTGATAGTCTTGTACGGTCACAGGGACAACGAGTTGCATTAGGTTGAATAGATTCCAGCATCTTCTTGTCCCGAATTAGAATGAGATGTCATACCCGTAGTAAGTAAGATCTGTCGTAGCCATAGCCAAATCCATATGGCTATATCTAGACGTAAGTTGTTTATTATCACTCGTGCTTGGATTATTACCGGAAATTTCTTCGAGTTCACGAAGGTTTTGTTAATTTTCCCAAAACATTCGCGAACGAGAAAAAAATCTAGTTATTACCTCATTCAAGCACATGGGGGATTCAGTAAGAAAATTTCACACCTAAAAATGTTCAAAAGTAATCAATTTTTATTATACAATATTTAGATACATGGAAAAGGAAGGGTTAGTTGACCATGAATGTTTATTGGTATGTCAAAAATGAATAATTTTTCTCATTTTGTAAGGTCGAGAGAAGTGTTTAGTAAAAATGTTGCGTTTTGGAAAAGGAAATCAAGAGAATATTAGAAAATAAGTTGAAAATTTAGACCTCTTTGTATTTTGTGGCAATACAATTTTTGCTATGAAAAATCTTATAATATTAACAATCCATCTATTTCGATTGAAGCACCGAGTAAAATTTTAGGAGAGTATATGTTTAACATGAAGAAAAAGAGCTCAGATGATTACAAGGCGTGGTGATTGTTATGTGGAATAGTATACAGCAAAACAGTTAAAAGAGATGTCAGATCTATTCCATGTGCCATTATTTAGACTTATTAAAATCGTTCAGGGTACCATGAAGGATGAATATGTCCGGAAATATTTTGGGTTCCAATGGTAACCAAACGAAAAACGAGTTTCAGATTAGCTTAACAATATAGGTGTGAAATTTTTAATATAACAATTCAAATTCGTATTTTTTCCCAAATGCAAAATAACTCCCTTTTCTGTATTGAATGGAGTAACTCAGTAACCACATCTCACACCATAGGCGTATTTACGCAATAAATTAGGTTTGTTAAATCAGAATGGTCGGAAATAAAACCATGTTGCTATTTGATGTAGTCTTATCGTATAAGAAAATTTTGTTTGGAGTCAGTCTGTAAAAAGTTTGATAAGCTGCACATTTTCAGCAAAATTGGCCTGGTTGATAAAAAGTCCAAGGTCATGAGAGTTTCTAGAAGCAAAATTTTAATAAATCATATTAGCAATTTTTTTAGAAAAAATCTGTGCACGCCACTGGATTGAGCGCCCCTCTAAACTGACCCGTACAAAATTTTATCGAAAAATTTTAAGTAAAAACTATTTTGTAGAAGAATTAAAAATGCACACTAGGTACTGATTTATTTTAAAAAATTCATAGTTTATAACAACTAAATTAATGTCTTAGGCTCATACAGAACAAATAAAACAAAAAATAAATAAAATTTCATCACAAGAAACAACTAAATTTTTATAACTTCTACCATGCACCATGTCATTCCTTTTGCATATGTACTTAATTATATTTGGTATTTGCTGTGGAGTAATTTCCACACAAGTATGGATTATTCTAGCTTGTAAATTTTGGAGTCTTGACTTATACAGTCAGTTACTATTGTTTAGATATTCTCTTTACAGCCTCTCTAATCTTCTTTCTTCATCTTCTGATTCCAACGTATGAACAATTTTTGTTTCTTCTCTAACACTTAAATTTTTCATAATTATAATGATTAATAATTTAATTTGTATTAAGTACAAATGAATTCTAATATCGATTTAGACTTTATTTCTTTGACAGTTAACATAAACACTTCAATTGTTTTCCATAGCCAACTACGAATTTTTGAAAATAAATAAGTATCTAGTGTGAATTTTTAATTCTTCTACAAAATCATTATTACTTAAAATGTTTTGATAAAATTTTTTACAGGTCCGTTTATAGGGGCGATCATTCCAGTGGCGTGCACAAATTATTTCTAAAAAAATGGCTAATATGATTTATTAAAATTTTGGTTCTAGAAAATGTCCTTGGATTTTATATCAACCAAGCAATTTTTGCTGAAAATGTACTGAATCGCGCAATCAATAAACGTGTAGAGACTGACCCCTAAACAAATGGGTCACACTGTAGATGGAAGTAACTGAAGCATTTTTCCAGACTGCTGATAATATGACGGTACTAAAGGATTATCATAATTAATGAAAGTGGAAAAATATTGGCACTCTCTCTGTGTTTGTGGTGGGATAAAAGTGGTTTAGATCTATGTAAGAGATTGATACTGGTCGACGTTTGATCATCCGTCTAATTAATGAGGTTTTCAAAGTTTTCCTCATTCGTGCACTGTATGGTAGTTAAAGCGAATTAAGGTAGATTCTTCCTGGGCGCAAATGCGACCTATTTAATAAATGCACTCGCGATTATAATGAGGGTTAGCTTAGACAATGATGACAAATTGTTATTATTTAACTTTATTATACCACAACACGTCACTTAAAAAAATATAGTTACAGGTAATTTAAAAAAGCTTCATTTTTTTTTATTTGAAACTCTAGCGTCTAAACGAAATAATTTAAAATGTAACTAATTTCCCATTAATAATAATAATAATAATAATAAATAATAATAATATCTCTACCCCTCATTCTAACCGCAAGAATTTACCCAGAGACTTGTGCGGGAGAGAGAGAGGGTGGCATATTATTATTAAGCAGGCCCCATTTGCGCCCAAGAACGACTTACGTTGGTAGGCTCTAACCACCATTCAGTGCAGGAATGAGAAAAACCTGGAAAACCTCGTTAATTAGGGGGGTAGTCAAACGTCAACCGGTATCAATCTCTCACATTGACCCAAGCCAACATTCTTGCACCCTGCACAGCGATCTAGTCACCTTGATTCAAGTATATTAATAGACTTTTTTAAACCCAGAATTCTGAGGTTAAGAGTTCGAGTATAAGAACTGATGGGTCACTAATCTTAAGACAGTCAAGCGCGTGTATCAGTCTCATAGAGATATGAAGCACTTCTGAATAGACAGCATTTTCAAAATATACAAGACACAATTTAAAAATTCATATTTAATTTTGCTTCCAATATCTGTAAGTTTACAAATCACAGAGTATCTATGTTTAAGGGGAAAATACTACAAAAATTTGCGGTACTGCTAAATTGAAGTGTGTGAAACAGGCTGAAGATTTATTACAAATGGGTACTTTATATAGTAAAATCGACACATTAGAAAATAAGTCAAGTAACAGCAGTGATACAAGTGAACAGAAAAGCTACCGCCAACTGCTAAACTGTGATTGTCTGCCTATTTGCACTGATTTGACATATGATGTTGAAATTTCTCAGAACGATTGGGGCTGGATCAATTTTTTTGGAGCTCTCACCCACAATGGTACCTTTAAATATGAGGAGGATTAGTAAGTTTCCAACATTTTTACTCGAAAATAATAAAACGAAGTATGTCTAATTTCAAGGTTGTTTTTTGAATCTTAGTATGCCAAAAATCTTAATTACATTTATTGCCAGTCAAATTTATAACGAAAAGTGTCAATGTTAGGACGATAACAGGCATAGTGGTTTGTGCCGCCTCGGCAGCAAAATCGGCACAAGTTATAGCAGATGACACACACAACAGTTTTTACAGCTAGCGGCACCTGGTTTATATCATTGCCAAAAACGTTTTCAAAAAAACGAGGCGACGACTAGCAGCCGTGTGTTGGTCTATCTAACTTTTTGTAATCAGTGTCTGACTCGGTTGCCGAGCGGCACAAACAGCTGCGTCGATCATCACCCTTACTGCTTTAGATGGCATGATATAGGTACAGCGGTTTTCGAAGAACTTACCTGCGGGGCGATTTCGAAAGTGGGGTATTAACTTTAACTGATGGCTTCAAATAAATCATTTCTCAAAATATTGCCGTAATATATATTTTTTAATAACAAGAGTTTAAAGTTAATGCGCATTTTGAAGCCAACTTTGTGTGACCCTAATAAGTCGACGAACTATTTCACGTGAGTTGAGCGCGCAGTCTTTGGTGCCGTCAGGCTTCGTTTATAACCTTAAATAATAACGTAACACGTACGTAAACGAATCGTAGTATTTTTATTATTTTAGGTATTTTCTAGTGTGTACGTAGTTTCATTTTGTATTACACGTAATTTGCTGACACAGTGATATAACATTGGCCCATGTGTATTGCTAATAATGATCTGTGGATATATTATTAATGTAACGGAGAGTGTAATCAATCAGCCAGCCGATTTTGATTACACGAAAATGTACAGAAAATTTGTTTATAAACTTCATCTCCTTGCACAACGATTTGTTTATTTAACACAACTAAGCCGGGATACAGAAAAACGCAAAAGGTGCATATAATTTTCAACATTTCCTGTGAGCGTACAGGACCGGCTTAGATAATTAAGAACTGCAGAAATAGTTATTTATGATTTTTTATATTACATTTTGTTGGAATATTTTTTGCGTGTCACTTGTTTTTCGAATAAGTAGACAAATATTAAAATGACTACCCAACTTTCAAAATCACCCAGTATATATTTTTAATTTTGGTAGTAAAATTGAAGCTATTTGACAGATTTACCAAATCATATGCATAAAGTTAAAATATTTCCTTCTGTTCTAGAGAAAATAGATAACAATTTCCAATTCCATTTCTTTATTCCAGCTACCACCTCTCCAAAATGACGCTATTTTTCGACTCTAGTCAATTCATAACATCTCAAAGAAACGAATTGTATGGAACGATAGCCTTCTGGGCTAACTTCGGAGGTTTACTGGGACTCTTCACAGGATTTTCTGTTCTATCCTTGATGGAAGCCATTTATTTCTTAACTGTGCGATTGTGTTGTAACTCGAGACTGTATGGATATTGGGCAGGTCGAGAAGTTTCCTAATATTTTGTTGTAATTGTAATAATTCACGGTAAAAAAAAATGTAAATTTTTAAGCGCACTGCAATACTGAAATGATGTAATTTTTGCAAATTAACAACGACTTCTAGTAAGTGTTATTTATTTCAGAAGTTAATATAGAATTATTACGCTAAACTTGTGAATGTGTACCTTGTTCCCCATTTTGGATGGTCTCGGAAATTGTTATTAAGATAGTTCAGACTAATTTTCCTGAGGGGGTAATCTATCATGGAAATCTTGCGAAATCCTTGCGAAATCCCGAGAAATCGTGCGAAATTCCGCGGCATCTGGAGGTAAATTTACCCATAAAAACTGACAATACGTCCAAGAACGACATTATCGACATTATTATACTTATTCGCGTTTTTATTTCGCGAATAACGCAGATTCTAGCTCACATTATTATGTGCGTGAGACGTATCACGGTTGTTTGGAATTACTGGAAGGCTGTTTGTCTTTTAAGTTTAATGTTTTTTATTTCATTTTGTTGACTTTACACCTCGACGTTAAATTTTGAATTAGACATTAAAACGGGACACCCTGTATCTGGGGGCAGAAGTCGAGGGTTAACTCAAGAGTTAACTTCGGCGCTTCGCAGCTTGTGAAACAATTTAACTATTGTGCAAAATTTAGAACAAAAAAATCGCTATTTCTTAGAAACTGCCAATTTCAAATTTGTTGTCAATCTGAGAGTTTGACCCAATGTCGCAAAGCGCCATCTCTACCTCTCATTCTAATCACGAGGATTATCCCAGAAGTCGAAGACTTGTGCGGGGGAGGGGGCGGCATACGTTGGTAGGCCCTAACCACCATTAAATGTAGGAATGAGGGAAGCCTGGAAACCCTCATTAATTAGGGGGGTAGTCAAATGCCAACCGGTATCAATCTCTCACATTGACCCAAGCCAACATTCTTCCACCCTACCATACCCGCAGAGAGGGTGCCAATCCTATCCGCAAATATAGCTTATATACGGTCTACCGGCTGCGAGGATCGAACCCACAGCGATCTAGTCACCTCGATTCAAGTACTGACGCCTTAAACCGTGCGACCACTGACCGATAAATAATATGTTAAATATCATTTAAAAAATAAATCATCGTCATATTCATAATTATTACTTATTATTTTTCAAATTCAAACAAGTAGTATAACGTGACATCAGATGGCATAATTTTATAAATACCTCTATCTGGTACTATCCCAACAGCATTGTCGTCGTAATTGTCACGAGTGGATCTATATTGTAAACAAACGAATAAGTTACGTTTAACAATATCGTAAATTTACATCATCGCTAATAATTATCACATTACCTACACAGTATTTACAGTATGTATCTATGACCCACAAGTTCCACAAAAATGCAGAAGTGCAAAACCGTAACCTGCAGCTGTTTCCACGGAAACAAACCAATGATATCACGCTGTCGGCCAAATGATTTTGTTTACATTCTATGGCAATTTATTAATGTTAAGATTTTAATTAATATGTGATTATTGCCGCCAGAGACATATTCTGACTTTTCAATATGTTTGAAAGATTACCTTGTAATTGCAATGTATTCAAACCAATATAAAATTCATGCAACTTCCCCATTGAATTTTTTTACTGTTTTAGAAAGGTATTTTAAGCTAATATAAATCAAATCTTCTACAATTCCTATCAATGAAGTCATATGTATGTTCTCTGATACCAAACATCTAGGTATTGTAGAAGATTTGATTTATATTAGCTTAAAATACCTTTCTAAAACAGTAAAAAAATGTTACAAAAGCTAATAATAAGGAATATATGGGTAGATATTGTGGGTGTAATTCAACGCAGGTTGGGGCTTTTGTCCACTGAGTAGTTAGTTTCACACAATATTATTAATACCTAAAAATATATAAAAACTTCCCCATTGAATGTTTTAACATAATTTTTACAGCACTCTTCAATTTTGATTTGAAGGATAAAATTGAATAATGTGCATTTTTGAAACGCTGAGGTAATATTTCTACACTTAATATTCTAGAACATCTGAACACTGACATATTTTTCCTTTAATCCAGTGACGTACTCAGTTTTTTTTAGAGGTAATATTTTTCCAGTTATAAATGAACGTTATGTTATTTAGGGAATATCCTGTATTTTTTCAGAATGTAATTCTGCATAAAATTCTCGTTCAAGCGATGTACAGGGTTTTCGTTCTTAACTTTGGGAAATGAAAATATCACATTTTTCTCTATGACACCCCTGATACAACTTTAAAAATAATATTGTATTTTTTTTATTATCTACTAAACAAATATATTTTTCCACTCTATCTTGGTATAAAGGAATCATAATAAAATGTTAATAATTTGACGTGAATAATTTTTTTTAACTAAAGCCAGTGGCGTAAGTATGTGGTTTTATTCACTCTTCAACACCCTGAACTTCTACGCCAATGGTGAAAAGTATTTTTTCAGTATAAATATTAAAATTTTCTGAAAAATTATATTGCTCTTGAATGCTTTGTCTCTTGAAAATGCTCTTGAAGAAATTCACTAAGAGGATTTGTTTTTCAGATATTTTGATTTCTTCTAATCAGAGTTATCTTATGGCAACAATAGTCTTGAGATAGTTAGAGCAAATTCAAATTATAAATTGGTTAAACACGGTCTACGGGGAAAAATAGATTGGTCGAAATGGTTCAGTTGCTTGGCCAGCTCGATCACCGGATCGCAATCCACTAGATTTTTTTTGGAGCTTTTTAAAGGAAGTATCTATTACCTGCGTGGTATTTGAAGATTATGTGGTGAAAGAAATAATGACATGCTAATTCCGACAACTCGTCCCTAAGAAATCGATGCTACTGTTGCATTGACTAAAATGCATATCACTTTTAGCATCATTTAAATTATTTACAAACCGTTGTTTTTATTTGTTTAATAAAATTGCATAGGAAAACCCTAATTAGATGAAGTTAAAGTATCTGAAAAACAAAGCTGCTCAGTAAATTTCCTCTAAAGCACTTGTTCAGAAAATATAATAAAAATTTAATATTCGAATTAAATGTTCTATATCAGAAAAACGAAGTGTCATAAATATGGGAAAATGTTATAGGAAAAGCTCCTATTATTTTTTCATGCTATATCATTTCCCACTTGTGGATGTATTTTTGTTTGCTCATTTTTTATTTCTAAATGTAGGTATTACATTTAGTAGGCTACTATTAAAAAAAAACAAAATCACTGCCTCCCTAGTTGTTATGAGTCATATAATTAATTTTATTTTAAATATTAACAGTTTCAAATTAATAAATAACTAACATTGAAAGTAAATAACAAAATAAAATTAACATTAAAAAAATATTGAAATTATGCGAATGTTATTAATATTGAATTTGACCTTCCTTGATTTTAAAGCTGAGTAGAATATAATATAAACTGGTAAAATTTCTAAAATATTAATAAAACATGTATTGTATTTGCCAATAATAGTCTCTTTTATTATACAGGGTTAGTAATATCATACTTGTTTCTGCCACTCCAGTTTCTGTATATTTTAATATTACCCCATATCCTCAACGTTAAAAAATATAATATTTCTATAAAAGAAAGCATAGAGAATCCAGTGAATAGTCCTAGCAGCCCACCAAAATTGGAAATGAAATCTGAGAATCCGTAGAGTTTATTTCTCTCCCTTGTTTCTATATGGTTCCTCTGGAAATATAAGTAGACTGTGGAATACACGTACCTAAAAGCAATGATATGATTAAATTTTATAAAGAATACCAAACTGATAGAGAATTGACAAGCAATTTTTCTGAAATATGTTCAAGGCAGTTAGCACTAAAATTTGAAACAATTAATATTAAATAGTATTAATAATTTTCATTACTCCTGATTTTATTTTTATGGATTTCTTCTTTAGTTTTCTATATAATATATCTAGATCTAATATTCTCAAATATAATATTCAAATACATCTTACCCTTCTCTCAGTCGAAACTTTTTTTCTATAGGTCTGTTTTCTAACTTATTTTGAGAAATCTCCCAATCGTAAGTTAATTCTGTACAGCTAGGTAGACAATCGCAGTTTCCCACCGTTTCTTTATTTATGTGAATTTGTGTGAATTTCACTAAAAAAAAATAAAAATTATGGAAGATATTTTATCTACATTTCTGCCAAATATAAAATTGATATATTTAAAATCCTACAGTACTATCGGATACAAGATAATGCAGAGAAAAGCAAGCTAATTGCAATCTGGCGGATAATTCCAGTTGCTTTAGTTGATATATCATGTACAGTATCGCAAAGTTTATGTCTTTCCTTTGCTTTGCTTGAGAGGAACAAATTAAATTGACAGGCATTATAAAGGTTCACAATCTAATCACGATGTAAATAATATCGCCCATTTGTAGTGGGAACATTTCAGTCGCCACTTGATTAAATTAAATCTACATAAAATTAAATCTGAAATTATGGAAAAATAATTTTTTTCTATCTACCTGCCTTAGCACAAAACTTTATTTCTTTCTATTTCATTTTAAATCAGAAGGAACGTTTGTACTTTCCAAACCTATATGAAAATGCAACATTACAAATATTATGTCCTATATGCCATCTGGTTTTCTTTTTACATAAAGATCTAAAAACGGAAGGTAATTGTTTTCTCTATAGTAAAGATGATGTCTGGATGATCCAGAAATCCTTGTTATATCCATAAAGGCATATAGAAATGTATAGACGCATTTGAACCAATGCATTGGTATTTGTAAGTATATCGTTATACTTGAATACAGATTAAATTTTTTCCATGTATGTTTTCTTACCATTATCGAAAAGGTTTGTTTTGTTCAATATATCGCTATAAGCTACCGTATTTTCAAAATACTCAATTTCTGGAGTAAGTTTCATTTTTTCAAATTGTCACATTTATCGAATAAAGTAATTGCAAATTTGCCATTATTTGGAAAACGCATTAGTTTTTAACTGTTTTGAACAAAAATATTTGATATAAATATATCAAATCAGGTATTATCAATTAACCATGTTTATAAAATATCGAATATTGATGTTACAATATTCGGTAAAAAAAAATTTTGGCTGTTGGCTTACCTTCTGCATCCATCATACAACCTTTGTCTCCCAAAATGCAGACAGGAGTATCATTATATCCTAAAAATAAGTAGTTATATTTTAAACAAGAAATATTTTATAAATAATAGTGCAAGAAATATCTATTCCGCAAACTAATGCCCCGACTGGCATTGAATTACACCTGCAGTACATTGTGCGAACAGTCAAGAACCCTTGTCAGTCCCCCAACAGACATAGACCGGTTTCGGGCTTGTTAGCCTTCATCAGTATGCCATAGGTGAGTTGACCGAGAATTGAACTGGATGTTCCTTCATATATATGTTCACATATAAACCGAGTGCAGGTGAGATATAAGTGGTCTGCTACTTCTTGCTCAGGCTAAGTGGCTCCTCTATATTACTTAACACTTACCTACTTAACAAAATGCTTCTTGGCTGTTCACACAGATACTGCAGGTGTAATTCAATGCCGGTCGGGGCATTAGTCCGCGGAGTAGTTGCTTACTGCAGTATCATTACTTGCTGTAATGTAAGTCGCTTAGGCCGAGCAGGAACTAGTAGATCACTCATATCTCACAAGAAATATTTTGTTTCAATAACTTACTTGGCATATAAAACCCTACACAACCACATTCCTGTAGAATAAAATCAGTTGTGCATTCAAGTAAACAGTTCTGTTGGGTATAAATTTTAAAAAACTTCAATGACTTTTCCGACTGAAAGTAACAGTCCCTCTTGATGGGATCAAATAATTTAACGTCATCAGATGTCTTGATAATACGAGGAACTATTTGCCCAGTGACTACGTGGTTTAGAGGTATTGTGAAATATGAGTCTGTTATCGTTGGGATATTTGATGGTAAGTGAAGAGTCGCCTAAAATCATTAATCATTAAATACATACATTGCAAGTCGTTACAATAATTTAGGAGGTGATAGAATACTTGATTTAGAGTCGATGGAAACAAATATACCTATATACCAAGTGTTACAATATTTGTGATAATTAAATTTTTAATTTAACCATACTTTTCTACAATTATTGAAGTGTAAAAGAAAAACAAACCTATTTATAGTATGTCTATACTTTTTTCATTAGAAATTAATGGATTATTTAAATTATTTAACCAATGCAATCCGAAGTGGCTTTGTTACTAACCTAAAACTTCATAAACATGGTTTCTCTACATTGTAAAAGCGAAGGGTCAAATTATAACGTGGTAAACACGTTATTTAAACCTTTGTGTGTAGGTTTATTCAGATATTATTAAAAACTTACCTAAGCAATGCTCTTTCAGTTATTAGGAAAAGTTTATTGATTCTAAAAATTAGGGAAATTAATCTTAACACTATTAAGTATGCACCGAGCGTATCCGCCGAAACAGACGACAGCTGTTTAGGATGTAATAAAAATGGTTTAAGAAAAAATAAAAACGCAACCTTTAGAAAATATTGAAGTTATTCAAAAGCTAAATAAACTTTTCCTAAGAACTGAAAGAGCATTGCTTAGGTAAGTTTTTAATAATACCTGACATAAACCTACACACAAAGGTTTATATAAAATCCAATAATTGTAGAAAAGCACGGTTAAATGGAAAAATATTAAAAAATTAATTATAATAAATATCACTTGATATATTGGTATGTTTATTTCAATCGACTCGAAATCACGTATTCTATCACCTCCTAAAATGATTGTAACGACTTGCAAGACACGCTGTATAAACAATAGTTTACGTACAAATGAATCAAAACTGATTGTCTGAATCATAGTTACCAAGGTGGCAACAACAATTTTTGGAATAAATGAACAAAAAAGCCCATACCCAAAATTAATATTAAACAATCTACAAAGTGACAAAATCCTGGCCTACTTCGAGTTTTTAAAAGGGTCGTTTTTCCAGAACGTTGTATTAGGTATTTATCAAAACGATAATATTACCAGATTATTCAACATCCATGAAAATATCCATATATTACATTTGATTGACAAATGTCTATTGGATGTTTTTTATGGGCTACCAAAGTTCAAAAAATCAGAACAAAAAATCGTAACGTCTTCTTATTCTTTTTTCATTGAAGTGATATTTGAGGGATTCAATTTTTTGAGGGATTATTTTTAATACTCCGGGGATTAAAAGGGATACTTCAGTTGCTAAAATGAAGAAAGGAAATAGCACTTTTATTCTAAGAAGTGCAAACATTATGTTTGCTCCATCAATCTACCTGAATTGAAATACCGTGAATTGAGAAAGGTTGAAAAATCTCCAAAATCATATAAGATAATGTGAGAAGAGTTGTACCAGTTGCAGTAAGAGATATACCTAGTATACACTACACTATTGAAAGTAGCAGTAGCAGTATTTGATTTCTTGATGTGTATTCTTCAATTTACATAGTCTGTATCATATGTTAAGCGGGGTGTTCCACAACCTCTACAACCTCTATGACAAACTGACTGATGGTAGCTGGGTTTATATCAAATATTTTTTCTTATATGATGATTCGTTTTTGTTTAGAAGCATTAGTCTGATAAATAAAAATGATGGCTGCTATAACATTATATATTTGTGTCATTTTGTTTATTCATTTGACACTACATAATGAAGAACACGACATATTTGATTTTTGTGAATTTTAAACAAGCGTATGACAGAAAAAATAGAAGGCAACTATGTAGACATTTGGAAGGACTGAGAATCAAAGGAAAGTTGTTAAGGATGGTACAATTAACCCTAAAACATACGGAAAATAGAGTAAACTTACAAGGGAACATATCAGAAAAATTTGAAGTGAAACAAGGCGTAAGGCAAGGGGACCGGATTTCTTCAGTGTTATTTAACTATTTATTAGAACAAAAATGAGAGATGCAAACATGAACAGGTCTGGTTTACTTTTCCAAAAAAGGCGCCAATGCTTAGCGTTCGCTGGTGATTTTGTGATTATAACAAGAACCTTGCAAGGACTGAAAACAAAACTAAAATAACTAGAAGGTGATGCCCGAAGTAGGATTACAGATAAATGAATAGAAAACAACACATGACATGGACAGATCTGGTTTACTTTTCCATAAAAGGCGCCAATGTTTAGCTTTCGCTGACAGTTTTGTGATTACAACAAGAGCCTTGCAAGAACTGAAAACAAAACTAAAATAACTAGAAGGTGATGCCCGAAGTAGGATTACAAATGAAAACAAAACAAAACACATGACATGAACAGATAAAGAATTTAAAGTAGGCAATAAATTGATAACAAGAGCAAAAAATGATAGAGTATATAATTTCCAGGAAGTAGAAGAATTCCGATATCTAGGTACAGTATTCACCAGAAAACCAGATAAAAAAGATATACAGGCGAGATTGATGGCAGGAAATAAATGCGTGCATGCATTATTATGACTATAGTCTAAAAGTAAAATAATAGCGCAGTCTCTAAAAATAAAAATTTATAAGTCAATGATAAGACCTATAATGTTGTATGCAAGTGAAACGTGGGTGTCAAGAAAAGAAGAGCAGGATATATTAAGGGTCTGGGAGCCTAAAATATTAAGAAAGATTTATGGAGGGAAGAAAATAAAAGATACATGGGAAAGACGTACTAATGATGATCTAAAAGAATTATTCAATGAACCAGATATAATAGGAGTAGTAAAGGCATAAAGAATTAGATGGTTGGCGCATATCATGAGGATGCAACCCGATCGAGTACCAATAAGAGTAGTAAATTGCAAGACTGGAAACATAAGAAGGCAAGGGAGGCCGAGAGTGAGATGGAAGAAGATATGCGAATTGGAGTGCATAGGTGGAGAAAAAAAGTATTAGACAGATGAAAATGAAAGAAAGTGGTCAACCAAGCCATGGGTCTACTAGGCAAAAAGTTACATTTGTTTCATCGCCAAAATGTACAAGTGTTACATGCTGGAGGTACTCCTCAACGATTAGGATTTGGCATTGGTTACTTCAACAACAATGATTAATTTTTCTTATCATGCCGACGAAGTGAGTTTTACTGGTGACGACATAAATAATAATAATCATAATGAATATCTGGATGTTAAAAAAACCACATGCAATTATATGATTAGATAATTTTCGCGTAGCATTTTCAACAATAATTTACTGCGTGTACATGTTTTAAATTATCGTTCAAATTCAGATCGATATAGAACTTTTTTAAGAAAACAAGTAGTATTTTATCATACCCAAAAACCTTTTTCTTCTAAGGAACATTCATACTCGATGTCTGAATATTTTGTCTGTAGAACAAGGGCCAATCCATTTTTAGCCCCTACCTGAAAAGCCCTTAGTGGATAATTAATTTCTTTTGTTTCCTTATAGCCTTCTTCAATGTTCCAATTTTGGTTTATGTCAACTTTATGAAAATTTGAAAAACTAAACCTGAAACAGATTCGCATTTTTCAAGTTAGTTTTGTTATTTTTTAATGGCATAATGAAATATTATTTATTTACATTTTATTTTAACAAAATTGAAGTTTTATGGAACCAATACTACAAATTAATTATAATATTTTTTATTTATTGTAATTAAGTTTAGACAATAAAAAATATTATAATTCATTTGTAGTATTGGCTCCATAAAACTTTAATTTTGTAAAAGAGAATAGCGAAATTTCAGTTTCAGTAGCTGCATATGTATATAAATATTTTATATAACTGAAATAATGTAATGTGAGTGTTAACAACTCAATGGACATGCATACGTTTAAAAAACACTTAAAATTGATTGAAACGCAAAGGTTGTAACAACGAAAAATTGTTGCGCGACTAAATAACATTTTTAGCTAGAATAGAGATGAGACAAAACTACGTTTAAATAACAGAAAAAAATAGTTAATAAACGTTTACATTCGAAAAGTCCATAGCAAGCATCCAGGTGCAGAGTCCAGGTGGTACCAGACTGCTTGATTCTATATCTAGTCGATAGAAGGATAGAAGTGTCGAAGGAAATGAGTACACGAGATAGAAGTGCCTGGTGGTCATTAGTTTATATTTTGCCGATTTGGACGTTTATTACACGTTACACAGTTGTTACAAAATAAATATAATTTTTTAGTGTTTACTTTAATCTCTTTTTGTACGTTTAAATTTTTAACTAAAAATAAATGTTAAACTTTCAAAGCAAAACGTTTACATATTATTTATTATACTATTAGGTATCCGAGGAACGGTTTCGACCGTAGAAGTCGTAATACCAAAAATAGGAGGCGAAATTAATTTACGGGTAGCCCCAGAGGTACCTATAGTAGGCTTGCTTCCACAGAACCTAGCCCGAGAACAACAAGGATAGGTAAAATAATCCCTACTAAAGCTAGGGATGTACACTTTAATTCTGTTAAAAACGTGTAGTAGCATCAATGTATTTTATAAGTTTTATTTTTGTTATTAAAACGTTATGCAGAAAACGTATTATTATGATTTAGACAGAACACGTTTAATACATTAAATTAATTTATGTATTTAAAACGTTTATGTCGTTGAATTTAACAGATAGTTAAATATTATTAAAATAATAATATATAATAACTTATATTACAGATTTGTATATGTCAATCGAATAGACGTTATAGAAGAAATTTAAATGTCTAGTGTTCAGTTCAACCTCTGGATGAAATGCTAGTATTATTAACATATTCTAAACAATATATTTTACACGTTTAGTTTTTAATTAAAACTAAGCTTTGACAATTTTAACTTAAAACGTTTAATCAACCAGTATGATGTTATATAAACGTATGTGTACCCATCGGAAATATACTACCACTTACACGTTCTCTCGAAATATATCCATTCTGTCCAAAATGTTGAATGAAAAGCATACACCTTCCTCTGTTAGAATGTGTTTAAAATAATCGGGACAAATAAGTTTCCGCCCTGCATATTGGCAGAAATATAAAATATTTGTCTGACTCTAAAAATGTTAAGAACGTTTTATATTGAACTCTATATTATGAATACAGAATGCATATTTTCTTAAGTATTTGAAAAAAACGACAATATGATAAAAAAATATGCCCTCCTATGATCGGTATAGCCAAGAATATAATAGCATTAATTAAAAAAATATATGTACAGAGTGGAACATTTTGAGCGAGAATGCACAGTGATACACGAAGAAAAACTAATATCGTTGAAAATCGAAATATGTAAAAAAAAATATTCTGAACAATTTTCAAAATTATTGATCCTTGTTTTTACTTATTCGTTACCATCAAACAGTTCTTCCGATTCATTTATATCCATGTTTTAGTAAAACGTCAGTTCTGTCAAAATATGAAAACAAAGTTATGTTTCCCACTAAATCACGATTATCACGAGCTAAATCAATGTAATTGTTCAATGATGTCTACTGCGGTGTAGACCGCTTCATGTCTGTAACTTTTCAGTCATGGAGTAGCGAATGGCAGCTATATAGCTTGTTACACTGCGGAAATCCTGGTTAATTTAATCCATTATAGATTTCTTTAATAACACACAAGTGGCTCCTACATTTTGGCTTTTACAAAATGTATTACAAAATATAATTAAACAATTTAGATATTATTTCTAAAGAAACAGTGGCGTACTCGTGTTTCTTTATTCATAATTTCGGAAAAATTCCAGTTGTTTTTAAAAGAACATTCTGTATATATTTATAGTCTAGTGTGTAAACTACACTTTTCTGATCATAGAGGAAATCCTACTCATTTTGAAAATTGATTATTTTAATTATCAAAAATTCATGCTAAATACGCTTTGGACACTAAAGTCGTTATACAGAGTGTCCCAGAATTAGCGTGCCAAAAAATAACTGTGGACATTACGACCAAAAATGGGAAAAAAAGTTATATAAATATAGGTAGTTATACGCTCCAGAGCTATGGTTTCTTAAATAGAAACACCTAAATTTGATTTTTTCCAAAACGGATCGAGATAAGCAATCTATTGTTCTAAAAAACAATTTCGCATAATTAGTTATGGGCATACTAAACTAGAGGGTCACTGGATAAATGTCTCGAGATTTTCGCCATCAGACCAAATAATTTTAAATTTTGAACAATTTTATAAAAAAAGCTACTCTTGTTTTACTTCAATAAATTGTTCCGTTTAGTTGTTTCCGTTAGTTAAGTAAATTTTTCATGTAAAATTCACTATTGAATATTATTTAAATGTTGGCAGGCTAATTTGGAGACACCCTGTATCCTATTTATGAATATTGCTACTATTTTTATTGAGATATTCCAATACTGCATTCAATCACATCTTTAAGTCATCGAAACGTTCGAAGCTTCCTATATCAATTCCAGCGTTCGAATAATTAAAATAGAAAAAGTGAAAGATATAATAAACTCAAAATGGACCACCCTGTAGTAAAATACCTTACGTTATAGATTATAAGGATTGTCACTGTCACGTATAATATTATAACAGTACCATTTTAAAAAAATTGTAGATATCATCTGAAGTCGTGTCGTTGTTGCTGTTGTTGGTCCGATCCAAATCACAAATTGTGGAAGCAATATTGTAGAGCTTTTCACTAAAATAATAATATTATTAGTAAGAATACACAGGGTAATAGTGAATTCGGTAAATTCTTTTTATCGTTAGATAATAATTATGTAAAAAATCAATATATCTACTCTAGTTCAGGCGTTTAACATGTTTAACAGTTATTGATTTGTGGTATTTCATATTAATTTTTAATTTTCTGCTATACTGAAAAGATATTTTTCTCTTTGCATCAAAATGTACCTATTATTTTCAAAAAATATATATTAAACTTTATTTATCCGATATTTAATTAGTATAGTCCTATGAAAAATCTTTTTAAATAAATATACTATATTCAAATTTTCTTAAGAGTGCCGTATTTTTGAAATAGTGTTTTCTAATAAGTTTATAGTTTAGCAATTAACAAAATTATTATCTCATGTTATCTGCGAACAATGGAAGATGCCGAAGCAAAGCGAGTTAATAACGAGAAAAAGTGGTCTAACCAACAAATTTTTGTGCACAAAAATCTTTGAAATTACGTATCTGTTTAAATGTAACTGTATATGTAAATATTATTATAATATACACTTACATATAATACGTACATATAAAATTGTTCACTTTCATTATGTCAAAATAATTGTTAAAATGCTTTTTAAAAGTTATTATTTTATTTGAGGACAATTTAAACCTAACAATGAATAAACGAAATATGAATTACGAATCATATTTTTGATATTACTTTTGTTCTACATGTTTTATTTTTCCATATTATTCTACCTAAAGATCGCAAATTTCATCATTCTACGGCGAACAATACGGCTACCTTACGTGAGAGATAACACCCGGTTCTTTCTTATCCCTTAGCTACCTAATTAATTTAATCCAAAGATGTGCTGTCATACTTACGTTTCTCCACTAAAATTTGCATTATTCATTTTTTTAATCGCTGCATCAGTTAAATTGAAATATTCTTGAGATACTTTAGATATGGGACATATGGTAAGAGCGGGGAATGGAATCTGAGTTATACGAACTTCTTTTGTAGAAAATGTTACTATCACAGGATAATTAACATATTTTTCGATTATTTCGTATATCATCAAACCACTTAATATTAGTGACAGCAGTAACGCTATTATCCAACATATCCTGAAAATACAGGATTTAAAATTAAAATTTGTTTAGAACAAAAAAACAAATATAAACAACATAAACTATAACTTTATTTATAAATTTATACAATTTATTTACTTAAATTAACATTAACATTAAATGAGAATGAAATGTAGTTTGAGAATTCAGAAACAGTAAAATCTTGTATGCTTTCAGTACTTGAACTAGGCTTTGTTATTACATCAGCTCCCTTTGGACTACCTTGCAGCACTCCGTTTTTTTTAGCAATTTCATGCAATTTTATTGATAATAGATTCTTCTATATATCCTTCTACGACCGTTGCAGATCTCCATCCTTCACGTCGTTTTAATGCTGTGCATTTGCCAACAACCTAGCGTGTTGTAAACCCAAGTA
This sequence comes from Monochamus alternatus, assembly GCA_037114965.1. Lineage (NCBI taxonomy): Eukaryota > Metazoa > Arthropoda > Insecta > Coleoptera > Cerambycidae > Monochamus > Monochamus alternatus. Next base: position 37,263,720 of record CM073433.1, read on the forward strand.
CGAAGCAGTTTTTGATAGTATTTTTGACAAAGTGTTTATTTTAACACATTAAGTCAGTCGTATTATGGTTTTTTATCTTAAAGATTATATTTTCTACATGATTACGAGATTTCTTGGTATTTGTATCAGGTATAATTACATATAAATAGGAATCCTTGTCTTGAAAATTTGTCACACTCAAGTTCATCACATCTGCAAGCTGCAGTTCCCATAATTAAAGCATCATGAGCAAAAATTCACTACTTCTTTTAAAAACTTGTTAATATCACTGCGTTCAAGAGTTTTTATCTTGTAGTCTTTTGCCTTGGTCTTAAAAAAGTTTAGAAGTTTCAGAAAATTAGAGATATCAATATTTTTGTAAAGCTGGAGAGTTGACTTCAGCATTGGATAGTTGGTTCATAACGATGATACAACAAATTTCTTGAGTAGTTCAAGAAAGTAAACAAGCAAAACTCTTTGGTTTGTACCTTTAACGTGCTTAACTGTCATTCAGTCTTCAAACGCCTTAAAAAAAAATCGTAAACATCACGGGATTTTCCGGTAAAATTTGCAATGTAACTGCCTTTGTCTCGTTAATAAGTTCTTGTGAAAGTTCTTCCTAGCCACTCTTGTTTAAAAATTGGTTTTTCATTTCAAAAATTCACTATTTATCGTAAGCAAATTAGGAAATAACTAAATGACGTCTAAATGATAGTGTTGTTTATTATTAAAAAAACCCACATCCGTGTTTCATACTAATATAAAGACACCTTGATAATTTATGAATTCGCAGCAATGGCATTCCAAAAAAAGTAACATTCTTTTGAGGTAACATGATTCTGCTGTTCGATAAAATTAATGTTAATATTTCAACAAACTTACAGCAAGTTTCCTTTGAATAACCAAAATGCTTGTTCAATATCTTATTATACATTAAAACATTCTCAACAAATTTTATTCGTGTTAAGTATTACAGATTATTTTACTCAACTAATTGTAAGATTTCATTGATGATAAGCGGGTACAGAAATTGTTAATCCATGCTGGAAAGGCACTGTTTTTTTTCCTTTTGCATATTTCTTTTTTTATTTCTAGAATTGAATATAGCTAGCCGCGGCTTATGGCGTGCCACATTATAGCCTACTCTATTGTTAAATAAATATTGAAATGAATTTTATTTGTTTGCTAACACTCTGAGATTTCGGCACGTTATACCTTTTTTCAATTGAGGAGGAGTACAAATAATTTCTTCTGAATCACTCATTGCTTTCGAAAACACTTTTTTATGACGATTTATCGAAAATGATAGTCAAAATGCCAGCTCGACATTTTCTGTAATATGGTTCTACAGGGGTTTAGTATATTGTCTGAAGCGTTTGTGGCATGATTTTAGTTTTTCTTTAGTTTTATTGGGTTTTTGTCACACATCTGATTTAGTATGCTGTGACAGGGGTCCTACTTTGTTAATTTCTCACATAATTATTTTAATTTTTCAAAAACCGTCAAATGCATTTAAAAGGTATGGTTGTAAATAAAATAGTATACAAACCTCGGTGAAAAGTAAACCATACTTTGCTCTCGACAAGAATAAAATATTTTACACCTCGGTATGTATTATACTATTGTGAGGCACTCATGTGTTATGTTGTATGTCACTTGGAAAAATTATCATATTAAATATTTCCCAACGCGGCTTATATAAAACATAACACACTTGTACCATAAATAACTATTATTATCATCTACCGAAAACTACAGGGTGTAGTTCAAAAAAAAAATTTTACGTATTTGTACCTCTCGGAGTCTGATACCTTATTGTTTTACACTCTGTATATGCTATATAGAGTGATTCAATTTTTAATGAACAAACTTCGAGGGTAAGTAGAACTTGAAAAATAATAGCAGTTTATGATATAATGATTTCGGGCTTTATAAGGAAGATACAGGGGTTAAAGTTTGAAAAAAATTTGATATTTAGATATAATTACTAAAGTAATGAAGATATTTAAGACATACTTGTTACACAGTGTAGTTAGTTAAGGTGTCATAAAATGTGAAAATATCAAGCACTTTGAACAACCAGTGGCGGAGATATGGGCAATTCGTATCTTCGTAAGTTCTACTTATCCTCGAAGTTTGTTTATTAAAAACTGAATCACCCTGTATATGTGTTTTTTTGTACTACGTAATTTAAAATAACCAAAATTAGTTAGTTAAAACTATTTTATAGATACTGTTTTGACAGATGCCAGAAATTAACTTGGCCACCTTTCGAATTGCATTAGCAATTCTCATTTGTTATTGTGAAGAACTAAAAATAAATTTAGTCCCCGGATGACTAACATTAATTAATATTTGAAATTGGAGACTAGCGCAATATTTTTAATCCAAGGAATGCAAACAATTTATTTTATGAGCATTAAAGTGAATTACATTAATTAAATACATATGTTAATGTTTATATGTATAATATTAAAAATTTCACACATCAATTAAATATTAATTAAAAGTAGACAGCTATTGTATTCTTGTTACATAATAATTTAAATAGATCCGTTTCCATTTATTTATGGTCGACAAAATTATTATAAGTATAACAATTAACCAACCTTGGAAGTAAAATATTGTATGAATAAGTTCCTTCCTCTATTCCTCTAACAAAAAAGTGGTTGTATAAATGAAATTTTCCAATGGGTAATCCAGGATGTGATAAATTTCCGTGTTAATAGTTTAACACAATTTTGCTTTTTTATATGTTTTCCCAGTTTTATACAGATTACTCTGGGCTTTACTAACTAGCCTATCCTAATTTTCATGTAAGTTTTATTTTTATTGTTCCAATTTCTTTGCATTATTAATCCGTAATGTTTCTCAAAATGACTTGTAATGAGGACATTAATATCAATAAGAAGCTTATATTATACAGGGTGAATCTTAAATAAGTACAAATATTTTAACCAGCAGTATAGTTTTGTGTGTAGAACACATAATTAATAGTTTTTTTTTACAAAAAAATCAGAAATAAAAAAGTGAAATTTTAAATAAATTTCGTAATTTTTCAGTAGAAAACTTGTTGAGGACCGCTGGCCTAGACCGACCCTTCATACTTTTATGAGTCATAGTGCTGCAGACTGAACGTGTGGTTCACAGTGTTGCCAGTATTACACAAATGTCTTTGCTTCAAGGAAGAAAAAATCTCAACTTTTAGCGAATTTTGTCAAGTGTAACATTTTATATTATTTTTTATTATCAAACTGTCATTGACTGTCATGACAGATTATCGGAAGCCCAAGTCAAACTTGTTAACCCCACATAATGCATGAAAATAGCAATAAAATTTGCTAAAAGTTGACATTTTTTCCATTTTAAATAAAAAACGCGTGCATAGTTTTTCGTTATTCTTCATAAAATAACTTAAGGAAATTGTGTTTTGTGTCCCTTTCTAACAGTGTACAATGACATTTAACTTGTGAAATGTGGATTACTGATTAAATAGTTAATTTTTTAACAAACAGGTAAGCTTGTGTGCACGTTTATGTATAATTTTTGAACATTGGACATAGTAATATCACGTAATATCTTCCTAAATATTTTACGGTAGTATTGAACTTGCGGAAATTCATTTTTAATCGTTGAAGTATAGTAAGGTTAGTTCAGATGTTAAAATTTATGTTAATATTGCTGCGTATCATACTACATACCCAATTTTACTGTGCATATGCTTAAAACAAGTATTTTTAAAATAGAACTATTACGTTAAAGGAAACGTAATATTTATATTGGAGGAGATATGGCAACCTCGCAACAAATCATATGTTTCATTACGTTGTTGGATAAAAAATCAACCAGCGGTCCTCAAAATGTGGGTATTTTTTAAAAAAATTAATATCTCCTTAAATATTAGAAATTTTTAAAAATGGCTTTCACTAGACTGATTTAAATGACGAACTACACCAGCAGTTAAAATATTTGTACTTATTTAAGATTCACCCTGTATATAGATTATATTACCAAGAAAGATAGTAGCTTTGTATTCGTACAAATATTTTTAGACATTATTTTTTGCAAGAAACATAAAAAACACTTAATACTTAATTTTGAACATTAATTGTTAATAAAATTTAAAAGTAACTTTTTGCATCGGTCAGTGGTCGCGCGGTTTAAGGCGTCAGTACTTGAATCGAGGTGACTAGATCGCTGTGGGTTTGACCCCCGCAGCCGGTAGACCATATATAAGCTATATTTGTGGAGAGGATTGGCACCCTCTCTGCGGGTATGGTAGGGTGGAAGAATGTTGGCTTGGATCAATGTAAGAGATTGATACCGGTTGACATTTGATTACCCCCGTAATTAATGAGGTTTTCCAGGTTTCCCACATTCCTGCACTGAATGGCGGTTAGGGCCTACCAACGTAAGTCGTTCCTGGGCGCAAATGCGGCCTGCGTAATAATAATATGCCGCTCCCTCTCCCGCACAAGTCTTCGACTTCTGGGCTAATCCTCGTGGTTAGAATGAGGGGTAGAGATATTATTATTATTAACTAAAGTAGGTGACAGTAGATAACGAAAATGAATATATATGTAATTTGTTTTGCCTTCAATTATATATTACTAACACAGTAATTTCCGGATGGATTTTGAATGGAAACGTTGTAGGTTACCAGCGGTACTGCTACCTCATTTGGAAATTTTAAAATTTAGCATAAAATAAAGGCGGAAAAATGCTTCTGTCATTCTAAGATACTATTAAGTACTTCAACATTGTTTTTCCTTTTCCCTTTGTATTTCTCAAAACTGTTGTTTTCTAAAGGTACAATAATGAATAACTTTTTATACATGTATTTTATTAGGTACACTTACACTTTTGCATTCCTATGTTTGTAACCGATGACAATACATATGCTCTAGGGCTCCTCTTGTTGGGTGTTCCCCAAGGATCAATTTTGGGCCTGTTGTTATTTCTTATTTTTATTAACAACCTTATCTTTTATACGCGGATGATATAAAGATGTACTTAAATGTAGAAAATTTACAGGAGTGTGTTGCAGGAGAACCTTAATAGGGAGAATTTCTGGTGTGGGTTGAACAAATTACCCTCAAATATAAAGAAGTGAAATGTATTGTCATTTTCCAGAAGTAAATACAGTGTATATTTTCCGTTCGTTATTAATACTAGGATAGGATTTATTTTCATTTCAAACTCACTTTTAATTAGCAAGTGCATTATATTGTGTCGGAAGCGAACAAATGTTTGGGTTTTGTAATTCACAAGTCTCGAAATTTCTACTGTTAAATATTTATATAATTTTGTTAGACCTCGATTAGAATATCGTGTCTTAATTTAGGTTCCAAGTTATGCTAATTATATTGATTTATGAGAAAGAATGCAGTGCAGGTTCTTAAAATTGTTGAACTATAAACACTCTAATGTATATCCTCCCGGTTATCTGTAGTACTTGCTCCTTCAAAAATACAATTATAAATCTTTAAAACCTCGTCGTAATATGCATAGTGTTATTTTCCTTTTCAACGTAATAAATGGTTGTACCGCTCATTTAATCAAATTTCTACAAGAGGTCCAAAAACTTCCAACCTATCACCTATCAAATAGTTGTCCTTATTGCACGAAAGGGAAAACCCATCACCATATCAATTTTTTGACAATTATAAGTTTCAGAAAACACTCTCTATAACATCAAAATGTTTCTATTAAAAGTAAAAGCCCACTCTCCAAAAATCATCAAAATGTATGAAAGCGTAATAGTTATTTAAAAAATTAAAACATTTTTCGAGAACTTTGATTCCATCTAGCGGGCAAATGGAGAGGTTTTGGATATAGGTGAATTAGCCTAAATCTGTCTATTTTGAGCCCATGAGTCTGTTTTCCGTTGTACACATACTTACTAGACACACTGAATATCAAATTTTATTTCTGTAGCTTTACCAGTTTTTCAGTATTTAGATAATAAATACTAAATTACCTATTATTTAATAATAAGTTTTGTTCTGTACCAACATTAGAAAAAAGCATTACAGAAAATTTATTTAAATTATTGAATTAAAAGATTTCTATAACAAAATCCTAAAGACCTACTTGAACAAAATTACTTACTATACAAAATGTTAACTTGAGTTATAATTAACGTTTCCTGTCTTTGTCCCTGATGAAGTAGACTCTATTTAGATATTTTGAAACAAAATTAAGGGACCTATTTAATTGACAGTCACATTGGCGCATTCGCCAAATTATACAATAGAAAGTAATGATATGATTATTTAAAATAAAATGTTAAATAACTATGAAAATGCATTTAGAAGTAGCTTTTCTGGGAATATATTACTTATAAAAGTTAAAAAAAAGTAGAAGATTGATAAAATCCATTAGTGGGCTATTTATTGCTCAAATGTAATTAATTAATTATTCCCAGTAAACACACATACGTTATTTAAACGTACACTGAAAAAAAGGCCAGTAACTTTACAAATATACTTTGTAAAAATATTCTTATAATTGTCTTAAAATAATTCTAAAAATGATAATGATATTACACTGACGCTTGTAATTTTACACGAAAACTCCCAATATACAACAAAACCGTAAACTTCATATGTAATTATAATGTAATATGTACATTTATAGAATATATTGTAATACATTTACAATTAGCAATGTGAAATCCACTTTTACATTGTAAAATTACTGAACATACCAAATTTACTATATAATTGACTGTAAAAATATGCTTAATTTGTGTGTGAAGATACTACTAATTTTAAAACGAACTGCCATTAACCGTTGAGAGCGTTGGGTGGTGACGCCTTCATTACTTCTTGCTTCATTTCGATGAATGCAGCGTGTACCTAGGACCTAGGTACTTACATAATTGATCTAGTGAGTAGTGACTAGCAATATAATCATATCTAGAGTAATCAGTGAGTGTTTTTAGTACTATAAATAGTTCTGTCTAGTGCTGGTTGTAACATAACCTAAATAAAGCATGCTTTATTTCGACAAATGCAGCGTGTACCTAAGACTTACATAATTAATTTAGTGAGTAGTGACTAGCAAAATAACCAAATCTAGAGTGACTAGTGAGTGCTTTTATTACAATAAGTAGTTTTGTCTTGTGTTGCTTATAACATAATCTATATGAGATAACGTAATTAGGTATGTATTTGATACAGAATTATTGAAGCAAAGGAACAATGGTATTTTTGCAGATACCAATTGTAGATCGAACTCTGTTCATCTTACATATAAACAATATTTTATTTTCTACGTTAGAATTATATTTAAATTGTAGGTACCTATATTACACATTAGATCACGTTTGAATATTATAAAATATTTATTTTTTTTATGTTTACATATACAAGAAACTTTATTATTTAATATATACAATATATAGATTTACTTTGTTATATATGTTTTGTATAACGTTAAGTGTCCTGTTTTGTAAAAATGGCCTAAATGTACAGGAACCAAATTAAATAAAAAATATCGAAAGACCTTAATATTTTATTTTTCATAATCTAACTATATTTATTCTAACATTATAAACTCTTATTCTAAATTGCATAACATACTAGAAAAAATAGTAAAATTATTGTTGGAGCTGTGAAACCAGAATTTTTGTAGTCGACAATAATATCAACCTACGTTTTTACTAATCTATCAAAAAGTAAAATATATTCGTTATATTCGTAGCGTACCACATAGGTGTATCTACATGTTTTTCTAAATTCAAAAAATTAAGCAAAATAAGGTACTTAATTTATTGAAGATATAATAGGTATAGCTGTAACTACGGATTAGCTAACTGAGCTGAATTTATATAATCGGTTAGGAATAGTACGATTGTGTAAATGTTTTTCACACAATTTGTGCAAAAAAGTTTAATAGAACGAATATTTAGTTTAGAAGATTTTCCTTTTAAAATAACATCCTGATGAAGTGATGTTATTGAGAAACTTACAGAAAAGTCTGACATGATTGTTAGGTAAGGTAAGTAACAATTGTTAATTCTGAAATTACTATTCAGAAAATTTATTAGGTATCTATGTCAAAACACTGTTAGAGATTTCGTGTTTTATAAACAAGATGTCATTAAAGTAACTGTCTTAAAATTGACTGTAGGGGTTTCGAAACTTTTAGGAGGTTTCTTTTATTTGCGGAAAAGATAGAGAAAACAATAGTCCAAGTGTCACGGAAAAAGTTTTTGAGAAAAGTTGAATGACGAAAATTTCATTTCAATGTCTTGATTCGCTTTGATACAGTACATTTGTTAATTTTAGGCTTTTTTTTGGAAGGTATTCTATATTTTTTTATTTCTGAAAATATTTGTACTCTCTAATGAGATTACTATATTCAGCTTTTTGTGTAGCATCTAGTGGCTTACACAAACTTCTAAAAAAAAATAATAACATCATATACATTTTTTGATATGAAGTGTACTTGATACGTAGGTATGCATAAAAATTTTTAAGTTATAAATATACTAGCAAATTCTTTTTGTAAATAAATATTACGAAAATATTCACGTAAGATGAAATAAATTACAAGTTGAATAAAAATAAATTAAAACACATATGTTTCATTAAAAAAATATGAAAATTTGTTATAACGGAAAACTAAAAGTGATACAAAAGCGTAAGCCGCTAAATATTTTTATAAGTAGAAAAGTTTCACAGATATCATAGAAAACGAGCAAAATTGAAAAACATCACATAGGTATTTTTTAAACAAATCGAAATGTAATTTTCGCAATTCAACTTTTCTCGAAAATTGAGTCCGAAACAACTGCTGAACTTTTTTATGTCTTTTGCGAAAATAGGAGAAACCTTCTATAGGTACCTAAGTATCCAAACTGGACCATCCTGTACAATAAATAAAAATTACTTTGTAGTTATAGTGAAAAATGTTTTATTACAATGTAATTATACAATTGATTGTAAAGTTACTTTGTACTTTTATAAGTAATTATATAAGCTACATTGTAAAAATTTTTGAATTGTAAAATTACAATGTAATATTACAGTTACTAAACGGAAAGTTACATCGTAAAATAAATTTACAATGCAATTTTACATTTTAATTGTAAAATCACAATCTATAAGAAAATCACAGCAATAATGAATGTTAAATAAATTGCCATCTATTTTTACTGTAATTATTTTTTACAGTGTATTGCCAACGTACCATTGGTTGATAATTCGTGTTACGTTACAAAATCAACCATTATTTTATGGTTAGAAAAGTAACGGTCTAACGTTTAAAATACGTACTTTTTAACAAAAAATGTTGGCAAACCTTTTTTAACGTTAAATGAACGTTATTTAAAATATTTAAATAAAACTTATTTATTTAAACCTTTATAAAACGTCTGTGTCAACTGATTAATATATTGACATTGAATAAAAACGTGTTTGTAACGTTTTAGAGTAACAGGCATAAGTAATGTTTACAAAACGTATCACAAACGTTTTGCAATTAATAAATATTTCGGAACGATACCAATCCAAAGTAAATGTTATTCAATATAATTTAATAAAAAGATATTGCATTTAGAATATATAGTTACTTATATATATACAAATAACTAGATAGTAATTATTGTTTAATAAAGCTCACAAGTGTTAAAAAGCAGTACAATTTAAACGTATATAATATACGTTATAATCATTCATTGAAATAAGGAAGCGAATTGGCGTTTTTTACACGTGTCAATTATAATTCCGTTAAACGTTCTATACGAATTTAATAATCTTATTGGTAGATAAAGATCACGTGTTACACACATACCATTTCGAGTTCTTTTTTGTAAAAGTTTGTCAGTTGCATATTCATCACTGTACGTACTTACTGTGATCCGTGAAATATTTCCCTATTTTATTTTGGTAAGTATACCTACTTCTATAAGTATCTAATTTTATTTTATTAATATAAGAATATTAGGTTTTTTTACATTACATGTTACAAATAATTATATAATGGAATCTAAATTTATTCCACTATAACTTTTCCTACTTATGTTTCAAAATACTTACAAAGACGATGACAAAATTAGTAAAAGTAGGCGTGTGAATTTTGTACTCGTACATGCCTACGTTAAATTACTTTGTAAAATGGGTAACAATTATTATGACTTGGTAATTTTTTTACTTTATACTAAAATTTAAGATACAGTGACATATTTCTAATCATGATTGGGAATGATTTAAACTTTTTTATTTCCTTTATTGACTATCTACTTCGTGGTCATATTAAATGTATATTAGGTTATTATTATTATTGTTATTATTATTAGCATTATTATTATATTTACAACTATAATAGATTAAACTTAGACATGTTTAAAGTTTAGGCTTTCTTTAAATAATCTATATTATCCAATGTAAGTGAAGTTCTGATATGAAACTTGTTCAGACCTAATTTCATTGTTTTTAGATTCCAATTAGTAGCATAAATAAGATATATTATTTTGGTATTTTTATATTTTGTTTGTATTATATACGTATTATTATTTATTTAATAAACTATTACTGATATTAAAACCAATTATTTATTGTTACCTACCTAAATTTGAAATTAAACAAGGTATTTATATTTTCTAATACTCTTATTTATAGGCGTATAGTGAGTCCAACATTCGAGCCACACTATTGGAATATCGATGATAATTATTAATAGGAACAAGATTAAATAAGAGAAGATTTTGTAACTATTTTATTTATATTATATTAATTCCCTGATAATTATTTATTTAATACAGGGTGGTCCAGAATGTACCGTAAATACTAGAGCATATGGCACGTTAAAAAATAAGGGTACTATTTTACATAAATTTTTGTTCTAAACTCAATAATAACCTTCTGAGGGATGAAATAAAAATCATTTCTTTAAATGTCTTTCAGATACTTTTGAATAATGGGTTCATGGGGTGAGTATATGATATTAGGATAATTAATTTTTTGTTACCACTTATTCAATCACTTATGTTTAAGGGGTAGTTTTGGATAGTATTTTTTTAAATTTGAAATTATGTATTTCAAAAAAATACTTATCACTCAAAACAACGCTTTAATCCTAAAGGGATGGAATATGTGGTAACATAAAATTAATTGTACTAAAACCTAAAAAAAGTAAATTCATTATAAAAGTATTATAGTTAGTTAAGTGCTATAGATATTTAAAGAAGTGGTTTTTATTTTGCGGGTTTACAGCATTAAGTGTATCTGATTATTTAGTTTTTAAATATATATATATATATATATATATATATATATATATATATATATATATATGTTTGTAAAATTTCTCCGGGTTCTTTTCCTCGATGAATCTGCATGGTCTTCAAAAGAACCATTTGTTTGACATTTCTTTTGAAGACCATGCAGATCATCGAGGAAAAGAACCCGGAGAAATTTTACAACCACATATAACACCCGCGGAAGCCTGGTTCGGCTTATTGGCTTACCCAGTAAGCCGAACGTAGTAACGCGAAGCAGAAGTAAGAAGACCTGAAGATGGTAAATGAGATTTTACCGAAACGTTGTCAAACAAATGGTTCTTTTAAAGACCATGCAGATTCATCGCGGAAAGGAACCCAGAAAAATTTTACAACCATATGTATATATTACCCTTATTTTTTAACGTACTATCTAATCTAGCATTTATGGTACCTAATTCTGGACCACCCTGTACAATGCCGCCAGAAGGATCCAAAAAACAACGTTGTAAAACACGTTAAAAACACGTCTCTAAAACATCTTTTTGGACATTAAAATAACAAGGTTTAATTTATGTTAGTTAAAAATTTTAATAAAATGTCATGTCATTATTAAACGTAAAACTTAAAGCTTATTAATACTAAAAATGATCGTTCCACATTTACTAATATTAAACGTTTGTACTTTGGTTACCAGAAACGTGTAAAACCGCGACATTTTTAAGTTGATTGTACGTAAAAAAGCCACGCCTTTTTCAAACGTTGTATGGGCATTATAAACGTTTTTCTAACGTATATGTGTTTACTGGGTAGGTACTTATTCAAATTTAGTGAACAAATTGATATGTTAGTTTTGAGTTCCTACGAAACAAACTGAAGAAGAGTGCGGAAGAGTATTGGAAGATATTTCCTAATTGTATCGTTATTTAATACAACTCGAATCGCCACAATTTAAACAAAGTACAAGATGAAGATTATATTTTTCGAATAATGATGAAGTTGCATGGATTTTATATTGGTTTGAAATGTATTATAGGTTAATCTTTCAAACATATTGAAAGGTCAGAACATGTGTCTGACGACGATAATCACATATAATTAATATTAACATTAATAAATTCCCATAGAATGTAAACTAAATCACGTGGCCGAAAACGTGATATCATTGGTGCGACTTTACACACCGTTCAGCGTGGTTTGTTTCCATGGATAAGTGTTTGTTTCTTGTATTTTTGCGTTTTTATGGCAGTTATAGATCATAGATACATGGTGTAAATACTGTGTAGGTAATGTCATAATTATTAATGGTGATGTGGTGAACTTTCGGTATTATTAAACGTAACTTATTCCTTTGTTTACAGTATAGATCCGCTCGTAATAATTATGTTGGGTAAGTTCCAGATAGATGGCTTTACTTGAGGTATTTATAAAATTATGCCATCTGATTTCACAATATTAATCTGCTAGTTTCAAGTTAATTTTTTTAAATTATAATAATATTTGTATTGCTATTTACTACTGATTTTATTTCTCCTTAAACATTAAAAAAAAAACCTTATTTATTACTTTTGTTTATTACGTTTTCGGGATAAAACAGGTAATTTAATGTAGCGAAATCAGAATAGTAGCATTTGAAAGATTCCTCAAATCACATTCTACATCACGGAAATAATAGGAACAACTTAGGAGAGTGCTTTCTGTACCTATTTTACGAATCTATTTTGCAACTTAGATCCTTTTCACATGCCTTGAATTTACATGCAATATAAAAATCAATAGTAGCAAGGTCACCTTTGGCATGATAAAGGAACATTACACAATTAAATATAATTAATATGTACGCATAATATGTGAGATGAGTGACTGAGAAGCTTATAGTCAGGAACAAAAAAAAAATACATTTATCAAGGGTATCGGGAATTGGTACACAAAAACGTTATTGTGAAAATTTACTAGATGAATTTTCCAAAAAAAAAAAAAAGGCTTCAAATATTTTGCCCATATATTTTTCTTTACTACTTTAGCATTTTTTACTTTCTTGTGAATTTCCTAGAATTTTTATCACAAGTGATACATATGCCCTTCGATGCTTTGTAATTCCATTTAAAAAGGAGGTCACCTGAAAAGGCAGTCCTTGAAATACAGAAATTGGTCAGATATCATATAATCTTTTTTGGTGCACTGCCCCCCTCTTGGTTATCTCATAACATCTTTTATTTTTTGACTATTGGTTTTACCGATTACTTAATGATAAACATTACATCTTGATATATTGATTTTTGCTCTTAAATAACTTTTTTTATTAATTTATAATAATTGCAGATGTGGCAAACATTTTGGTTACATCCAATATTGTTGTATTCTACCTAGTTACTTATAAATCATATTTTGAATTTTATTAATAGACCTCATGCTTTGAACAATTTTTGGAAAAATCAATTATTAATATAAAAACGTAAGAAATGTAAGAGACATTCCTTACCTTTCACATAATGTCCTGTCCTCAGCGATATATCTAAATCCATGTATTCCACTGTATTCGCAATATTCCTTAAAATAAAACAAAGCCCTCCTACGGGTATTTTTTTCACACAACTGCGTTTCATCCAAATTAAACTCCATCAGACATCACTATATTATCACAACACACAAGCAGGAATTCTGTACATGCATACTCGTATATCTACATTCCCGTTTGAAGGAAAATGAAATGTATTCAAACTACCTACCATTATTAAACTAAATTAGGGTTATTAGGAATATCCAATTTGTTACGTAATTCATAATAAACACGTCTTTAAAATGCACGCAAGTGAATTTACTGAATAGGAATCTTGATATAAATAAGTCCATGGACGCCCGCAACCAACATTGAATCTTCAGTGAGCGAGTGGAAGAACATCAGCCTTCTTGATAATTTTGTCTCCGTATACTCTCAACTGTTTGAAGGTTCAATGGCGGTGCACGGATAGTTCTTTAAAGACGCCGTTTTTGCACGCAATTTCATAAGACCTCGAAGACGAAATTCATAGACCTCTTTAGAGGCGAGGCAGTCTAAAAAAAAGAAAGAAAAAATATCTCTTCGCTGGTATAAAAGTTTTCTCCAGGGTGTGTAATAGTTTAGTAAAGAAAGCTTTTTGTTTTTTTTTTCTTTAAAGGATATTGTGACAGGATTTAATTAATATGATAAAAAAGTGGAAAAAGAAAATAATAATAGCATTTTTAAACGTATTTTTTTTAACTTATTTGTTTGTATGTAAATAATATTTGGAAAAAAATTTTGTATTTATTTTTTAGAGCCCTGTTGATGTAAAATAACATCAAAACGTTGGTAAGAAATAAAATATAGTGTTTTAAACATATTGATCTTTATTTAAGAGACACTGGCACCCTCTCTGCGGGTATGACAGGGTGGAAGAATGTTGGCTTGGGTCAATGTTAGAGAATGATACCGGTTGACATTTGACTACCCCCCTAATTAATGAGGTTTTCCAGGTTTCCCTCATTCCTGCACTGAATGGTGGTTAAGGCTTACCAACGTAAGTCGATCCTGGGCGCAAATGCGCTTAATAATAATATGCCGCCCCCTCTCCCGCACAAGTCTTCGACTTCTGGGCTAATCCTCGTGATTAGAATGAGGGGTATTATTATTATTATTATTATTATTATTATTATTATTATTATTATTATTATTATTATTATTATTATTTTTTCCAGTCACCTTCCGAAGCTCCGACACTTTCGGAGATGTTCTGAAGAGTGAAGCAATAACCACTCTCCACTCCGTGGAGTCAGTAATTATTGCGCCCGTAAATCGTGTGTTCTGAGCAGACGTAGCGAACCAAGGACGATTGATGAAGATCTCGATACTTCCTCCGTTTTCCTTCTTTTGGAGATTTAAAAATAAAGATACCACTCAGAATATAAGCGAGTTTATTCAACCTAGGTATAAATCAGTTCACCCCATCCGATTGAATATACAGGGTATCACAAAATAGAAGGCCATACCATTAACCACACATTTGAACAAAAATAATGCGACTTTTCTTATGTCATTTTTTATTTGGGCGTCGCTGTTTCAATATGCAGGGTGTTAAAGTCGCATTTTATAAAATTTAGAATTATCCATTTTGTTTTAATTAGCAAATTCAGTTCAGTAAGTATTACGATTTATAGAGTCCGCTATGTGAACTATTATATGGTTTCTTTTGTCAATGTTATCAGCAGTTATTGGTGTATGTTCCGCCCGACGACAAGCTCCGGCCAAACCAAAAATGATAGCTACTTTGAGGTACGCTTCATCTAGTGCTATTATCATAAATTTGGATATATCTTCATTTATAAATACTTCAGCTTCCAAAATTTTTCGCCGTCACTTTTTAAAATTTACGTATGTCAATGTTTTGCTTTATTTTTCTGCACTTTTTATCATGGAGTAACGTGATCATACGGTGTTAGCTTTAAGAACCTTGCTGAGGTCGCCAGAACAAGCTAAGAATACTTCTTTTTAAAACTTTTCACTCCTTTTTCGTTACACAAGCTTAAGATATGCGCATACTGTATTTCATATTTTAATTAATTGGGTAACAAACCCAAATTCACCTTAACAAAAGTTTCTAATATCGCCTCTGGAAGTTGTTTGTCAGATGAATTCACTGTAATGTTCTTTTTTTCTTTAGCATATTAATTACCTTTTTTAACCACACTGTTAAACGTATGAGAGCCGTTTGTCAAACGTATGACAGCCGAATGAATTAAAAATCAATTGGTTATGACAAAAAATTGGTATGATTTTTGATGTGACGTAATTTTTGAAGGATGTTAAACCGGTGAAAAAATAATAAATTTTATATCATAAACTGTATAAAATAGACCTACCTATATAGCCATATTATAAAGACTGGAATGGGGTATAAAATACACATTTTCCAAATGTTTAGCCAAGTGAAGCTTTCGAAAAAAAACTATGCAGGACAGTAAACCTTCAGCCACGCAGAAAAAATAGGATTTAAAAGTAAACGTTTCTACTAGTAAAAAAACGTTGCGAGGCGACACGACGTTCTTGAAACTACCACTTGCTAGTTTCAAAATTTTCTGCCTCTTTGAATTGACAATAATTGTTTTATATTGAAAATATGACAATTTAGGCAACCGATTATTTAATCAAAATTCTTTATTTTCCTGTCCTCCATTGCTCATTTGAGAAAAGCACTTCAGAAAAATCCCTTATAGCAAGCGTCAGTTATCATGAAATTGCACGTTAAATCAATTTTGAGTATATTTAGTCTTTGATTTAACCAGTTTATTATTAAGAAATTCTATTACATTTAAATTATTTTTAACTTTTAATATATTAATCACAGATGTTCTTGTATAGTCTACAATGGCTCCTGTTCTAATTTTAATCATAGGTACATTTCGAATTAACAATATTTTTCATCTTACTATTTATATTATTTAGAGTCTGCTCCAACTCTTCTTTTTGATTTTTAAGATCATCTTTAAGTTTTTTCTCGAACTGTACCAGATTTTCCAGTAAATTCTCAGATTCAATTTCTTGTTTGGTTTTATTTTTCGTAGAATTCGTTAAGAGGTTGCTGACACTTGCGTCTATACTATTCTTTGTCTGTGCTATTAGTTTTTTTGTATCTTCGTCAGTCTTCTGAAAATCAGCATTAAATCGCTTGTCACTTACCTCCACATTTGAACCAGCTAAATAGTCTTGAACTGCTGTCTTAACAGACGCAGTTAATGTTTCCATACGGTCATTTATCTTTTCTAATTCATCTATAGTTCTATCTTTGAAACGACAAAGATTGTCATGCATCACAGTCTTGTTTATATTATGTTTCGTTTCTTCAGCCTGTGCTCTATCATACAGGCGAATGAAGTTGGTATCCAGTTTAACTTTCTCAAGTAGACTGCCTGCACTTCTTTTTATACCTCGCTCGATGTGCTTACGCATTTCATTCATTTCTGCATCACTGAGTGTTGAACACGCCTCATCTACCGATCCCGTTCTATAAAACCTGAGAATACGTACGATGCGTTCTTTGAGGTACGCCACTTTTTGATTTATGTCAAAATTGACAATGTTAAGGTCATGTGCAATTTTGTCTGCTATCATTTCGATCTGGGCATTATTCAGAACAATATGTACAGTGCTTACATCATGATTGTTTTCATCTCTTGGAAAAAGATTTGTGATCGTCCCATTCATAGCTTCATTTTAGTTGTTGTTAATTTGCACTTTGAAATTTTGTACTTAAAGTGTGAGACGTCAAATCATGTAATTTTGAAGTTTTGAATGCTGCGATAAAGCACTTAGCATCGAGAGGGTTGTAGTGTGTTTCTTAGTTATCTTTTAATCCGTTAAAAATAACATTTTCAAAATTTATGCACTAGGAAATATTCACCGTGCGTTAAGAAAAACGCAAAAACTGTTTTATTACAAAAGTCAGGTACGCGCGTGCCGACAGTCTGGGGGCTATAATTTAGAAAAAAATATGGCAAAAGTCAAAATTTCTTAAATTTTCAATCAGTTTTAAAAACTAATACAAAAATAAGGTATACTAGTTGAAATTCCATAGGATGTATAGTTTTGAGAAAAATGGAGTTAAAAATTGTTTGTAATACCCTATATTAAAAGTCGTCGCCCTTAGCCCGCTTCAGGGGAAATGGAGGCAGTAAAGTCTCCTTTTTTGTTGTTTCGCTTATAATTAATTTGAAAACGGTGTACCGTAGCGAAGAGTTCTTAAACTAAAATTTCCTAGAAGATTAATATCTGCTTTCAAAAATCGGTATTAAATTGTTAAACATTTTTAGTCATAATTCTCCTGGTAACTCCTCGACGCAAGGTCAAAGAGAAATCGTTTCCACAATTTGTGATACATACGTGAAATCCTTCAAGACCCACTACTCAGGCATAAGATAAATTTTTTTATGGATATAGCGACTCTCCCAATAACATTAAGTTGGCAGAACAGTAGAGGCGCTAGCTGATGAAAAAGTTTGCCGGCAACAACTTCAATCTGGAAAAAGCATCACATGATGTTGACGTATTAATTATTGTTGCAGCTATTGACCAGTCCGTAAGTCAAACAGCTAATTTGGCTGTTATATGGGATTACTTCGACTTCACTGTGCTATTTACAGCGAAAACACCAAATGATCACAACATCCTTGTCATAAAACCTGGCAAAGAAAAAATACAAACCAACGTTTACTCCACCCATCAAATGTAACAGTTGGGACTCCAGAAGACACATTTTGTTCTTACACGTATTCACTGGCTGCGATTCTACCAGCACGACATTCTGGAAGAGTAAACTTGGTTTCGTAAAAAATTACCAACATTTTGACATAAAAAGAACAGCTGAAGTGATCCACAACCCCTCCTCGCATACTGATGTTGAGAAAGCTGAGCGAATAAGCATGCTGAAATGGTAAGTACGGTGCTTCTGCAAATATAAACTCTCTGAACACCTTCAGGTGAGATTAAGGTTTAAAATCGGCATTAAACTAGGTTGCGAAAGAGCACGCATTATGCACATTCCGCCAGGTGCAGCTCAGGCTGAGAAACCAACTACCTGTAAACCTCTGGGACAGGCAATATCTTAGCTCATGTGATGACAAAAGCAGCAAAAAAATTTTGGACCTCATATTTTGTAGATGTTCGAGAAATTGTAGAAGTGGAAGGTGCACATCTCCTGCGGACATTGATGACGAAGATGAGGGCGATTCTCAACTCGTGATACGATCGATATAGATGGTGGAGCCAGAAGTAGGACCTTCCGGCCCAAAATAAACAGGTCTAGTAAATTTTGTTAAAATTTTTCAATTGTTAAATTTTCTTATTAGTTTTTATAAAATAAAATTTATACATTTGTTACACAATCGCCTTTTCCTTAGGTTTTAAGTTTTTCACAATTAACTTGATACCTACCTAAATTTTTACCTATGTATATTGATATTACACATTTACACCTAGTACACAGTATATTAACTTATAAATTTTGAAATGAATTTTAAGGAGCTATCTGAAAGTCTGCTAACTAGTGAAGCAGTTTTCCACGAATGCCACAAAAATCCAACTTAGACCAACAGTCTCCTAGTAGGAACCTTATCAAAAGCCTTGCGAAAATCCAGGTATAAGACGTCGATCGGTTCAGAATGATAAAGTGCTTTAGCCCGGTCATTCAGACATTGAACAAGATTGGTGGTGGTAGAACTGCCTGGTAAAAAAAAGTAAAAAGTTTTCCATATCATTAACAACAATTCTTTCCATAATCTTACATTCAGTAGCAGTGAGGCTAATTTGGTGGTAGTTTTCAACAAATTTATTGCCTTTTTTAAATATTGGCATAAACTACTTTCCAATTACTGGCAAATGAAGATGTATTCAGTGAGTTTTGCATAATTATAGAAAGCAACAAAGCCAGGCAAAATATCTATTTGATGTGTACTTTCAGTATATTTACTAGATTCTCATCCTTATCTTCCGTCATGAGCCTTCAGTGAAGTTCTTCACTGACCTTTTCTGATAGGCACTTTCTGTTAACAACGACATCACGCCAATACTGTTATGACAATGCTATTATATTACTACTACAATATAATACTACTTTTAATCTTGTTGATGAAATATTCAGGGTTGTTGTAGTGGGCAAGTGGGTAGGTCTCAGATCCTCCACCTTCACTCACTGTTAGCTAGAATGGTACGTTAGACTTATCGACCTATGGAAGGCAATAGAGTTGAAGTGTTTATGAATCGATTCGAATTAGGTCTGTATGAAGCTTTTTGACAATATTAGAAGCTTGAATTGCAGAGCTGCTTTTGTAAACC
The DNA here is from genome assembly GCA_037114965.1 of Monochamus alternatus. Lineage (NCBI taxonomy): Eukaryota > Metazoa > Arthropoda > Insecta > Coleoptera > Cerambycidae > Monochamus > Monochamus alternatus. The sequence goes on from CM073433.1 coordinate 37,283,771, forward strand.
GGAGCTCTCTAACAAAATTTTAATTAATATATTTATAAATTTCATGGTTAGATTTATCGATGTGAATCTACGACTGTACAAGGATTATCTTTGTAGGTGAACAAGTATTATGTTGTGGATCTAGTGTTTGGAACAGAATTTTGCATATAAGTACTCCAAAGTGTGATTGCAAAAACTTAATAAATTTATTGAAACAGATACAATAAAATATAGTCAATAATCAAAACAATAAATCAATATACACCTATAGAAAAAGCAAATGTTTTAACTGTTATAAATCAAAATCTGATTGAAAATGTATTCTAATTATTCATTTAGTTAACAGAGGACTCAAAATATTTTCGGTTAGTTGTCATAGTCACTGTGTTTAAGGCAAGTTTCACCAAAGCACCGGACCTCCTTTCATCCATCTTTCATTTTTTACTTAGCAATGGGTATAGTTCAATAAGTTGGTAAACTAACCAAAAAAACTTCTGAGTAAAAACTTTTCTAAACATTTATTCAAATTTATTTTTTAAAAATATAAAATTATTATTTTTAATGTAATTAGACATATTACATACAAATAGTAACATCAATTAGGAACATTCCCACTAGTATATGAACATTTTTAGGAAATATTACTAATAATTATAAATTAATCTACATTTCTCTACTAATAACTACTAATATGTTGTATTATCACTTATGTTGACCACTCCAGTTTCCGTATATTTTTATATTGGCCCATATCCTCAAGGAGAGAAAATAAATTATTTCTATGAAAGAAAGCATAGAAAATCCAGTGAACAAACCAAGTAGTCCACCAAAATTAGCAATGAAATCGGAAAATCCATATAGTTCGCTTCTTTCTTTCGTCTCTATGTGATTTCTTTTGAAGTACAAATTTACAATAGAATATTCGTAACTAAAAAAAACATTTGGTATGATTCCAAATATTTTTTAGATGAAACAAATTAGTCCAACATCGCAAACGCTAACCAGAGAGAACCACCCTGATATAAATAAAACATAAAACGTTTAGGCTACCTGTTATATTCAATTGGTGTATGGACATCTAAGTAACCATTAAAAAATGTTTAGATAATTTATTAAATATTTATCTTTACAGGGTGATTTTTCATAATAAATGGTGTATGTAAATAACGTAGATATTCACATAAGTTAAATATATATTTCATTACAAAAGAGATCCTGATACATACTTTAATTTTTTTCACTCATGTGATACTGGTATAAATTTTATGTAGAATGTATTGGTGGGCATACACGATGCGGTTTACAGTAAGGCAGGTCTTCCGGTTAGCAAACCGACCGGCAAACCGTAACGTTAGTGGTTGTATTGCTCGGAAAGCTCGGCCTTCCGAAAAAACTGGCAGAGCTTGAAATTTTGCCTGCCAGTTTGCCTTCTTGCATGCAAATCGATCCATGTATGTGTGAGGAGTGGATACAGACCGAGAGTTAGAACGATGAAAACCAGCCATATTCTGCAGTCTTATGATACGGAAATACTTACTTATAAATATATAAATATAAACAATTACTAACACAAGAACGTGTAGTCTCTAGCCAAGCGATTTCAAATATCCGATAGTTATCGTATTAACTTTTTTGCGATACAAGTATTTACATTTAGTTTTCCAAATATCAAAAATGGCTTACGTATAGCAACTTGCAGTTGATGGGTATCGTTTTAATTCATGGTGAAATGAAAATGCTTTAGAAGAACGATTTCCCGGTAAGCATGTGCCAAATGTAGTTATTTTAACAACGGTGTGCAGTGAGTGCAAGTGTAGTGCAAATTCAGACGTGACACAGGAAATTTGCAGCTGAAACGTGGAAGAGATGGAGGTCGTCCACGGCGTATTGCAGCAGTGTGTGATTATCATACACGAGGTTCAAGTATATCTGTACCATGTACAGCGTGTCCCAAGCATTAATACCAGGTTATTGGACGAGGAAGACCAGTATCATGGCCGCCACTGACTTTAAATCATTTAAACTTATTTTGTGAGAATATTTAAAAAAATAAGTATATTGCACCGAAGTAGACACTATTGATGATGATAACGATTTCTAAGTCATCTTTGAACTGCTCTTTTTGATTATATTTTTACACAGTTGTATTTGTAAGTACCCTGTACATTAAAAAATTTTTCTTTAGTTAAGATAAGATAAATTATTTTAATTTAATATTTGATCATTAAATTCTCATTTGTTGAATGTCTGTTAAGCATTTAGCAACCTTAAACTACCATATTGTTATATTAGACATAGATATATTTCTATAACAGGTAGATAAATGTTAGACGACCTAAAAATAATAAAATTTTGTTCATATGCGGTTTTTGACAGTTTTAAATGTAATGGGTATTTTTTAGGAAGCTTATATTTACAATAAAAAATATTGTGATTTATTTTATCTTTCCCTAGAAACTCTAAGCGATCAATTAAATCTGTACCTAAAAAATTGCAAATACAAGAGAATTAAGTGATTTTATATAAAAGAATATTCAATATTTAGAGACCCTTATTTTTTATTAGTTATTGAACAACGTATCAAGTCTAGAATTATAACATTAGACACATCTGGTGATTCAGAAGTATCTTGATAAACTTCAGAGGGTGATATTTATTTTAAGAGGAAAAGTTATTATTAACAAAGATCTTGGCGGCTTTGTTGTGGAGATACATGTGTCGAATTGTTATAAAAAAATAATACTTTTCTGAGAGTGCTATTCAAACTCTGGTCTTTGGAAAATCCACACGCATAGATGATTAACTTTATTGGCTCTTTTTATGCATTTATTTTATTATTGGCGGATTCTTTGACCTGCCCTGGTTATTCTCGGGCTCTGTGGGGACAGACCCGCTATGGGTATCTCTGGACCCGTCCATATATTGATTTCGGCTCTTGTTATTGATATTACGATATTTACGGTGGGAATCGGATAATGATGGTCTTCCGAGACGTCCCGTAGCCGCCTTTGTAACTGGTTGCATCCCATGCTTTCATGCATCTGCTTGGAAGCAGGATATCGATAGCGGGTCTGTCCCCACAGAGCCTAGCCCGTGAACAACCAGGGCAGTTCAAAGAATCCTAGCTAAAGCTAGGGATGTATACTTTAAGTCTGTTACTAACAGCGACCAGTTACAGACGTCCCTGGCTGCTACCCTGAACTCAAAGTTAATTATTGTTAATTGCACTAGGTGTAAAATCAATATTTATTTAAATAACACAGAAAACTACTGACATGTTGAAAAGAAATAGTAGAAACAGAAATAAGACTTACTCTTCATCTAATTGATAATCTATGTTGTGAGGTTTATATACAAAATCATTTTGGGAAATCTCTAAACTGTAGGTCAAGTCAGTACAACTAGGCAAACAATCACAATTTACTATTGGTTCTTTTCCTTTATAATCAAACAATTGCAGGTTCATGGTAAGCACTGTAAAGTGGTCTGAAAATGTAGATAAATATTAGTAAAACCTAACCCATTTGTTTAAACATATAATATTTTGTATCAATAAAATATAAAATTGTACAATTTTGTAGAAATATGTGGCGTCAAATTATTTTTTTAGACCATGGGAATCAAAGGAAAAGATCAAGAATTCCAATAAATGCCTTTTCGATAGCAGAAAAGGTGTATATACCCAATTCTATTTTTGTTAGTTATTAAAAATAACTTTTTTCCTTTGATTTTATTTTAAATAATAAACTTATTGTGTAACTAAAATTTATTATTCAAATGTTATTTCATATCTTATTATTGCATTTTTTTATTGGCATCTGAAGAATTTATTTTTTTTTATCCAAGTACAGATCGGAACTTGTCCACCTTCTTTTTCACATCTTTGACAATACGATCCATATCTGCTGTTTTTGTTTTAAAATCGCTTTTAAATTTGGTCTCGCAATCTAATAAGCAACCCTTGAATTTTTCAGGCTGAGAAACTTCATCGGTTCTTTTACGCTTACGTGTTGGAACTCTGTTGCCTTCTCTTAGGTTTAATTCAGTTTTCTCCAAAAGTGCTTTTGTTTTCTCGTTAAAATTCTGAAGACTGTTAAAGCTGTTGGTAGGTTGTGTTATAATATTAATGCCATTATCTTCGGATTTAGGTTTATTTGTTTCAAGATAATTTCGAATTGCCAATTTAGTAGACTCTGCCAATGATTTTGTAGTATCGTTTATTTTCAGTAATTCTGTTTCAACTCTGTCTACCAGACGGGAAAAACTCGGGTCTTTTTTAATAATATTGTATTCCTCATTCTCTATAAGTGTTTCTTCATCTATATCTTCAGTTTTTGCATTTAAATTTGATCCGTTCTTTATCAGGCGATTGTTATCTTCAGTATCATTTTCAGGTCCCGCTGAACTGCTCCTAGATTTATATTTATAAAACTTTAGAGTTGCTGCTATGAGACTCTTGGCATAGTCCACCTTCTGACTTATGTCGTCCTTGGCATCTTCCAAATCCTTCATAATTCTGTCTGTTATATCATTAAAACTAGCACTTTCACTGTTATTCCTAATATTTTCTTCTGTATCTTGTGTTATTTCTTCTGACATTACTTATTTTGATGAAAATTAGTTTGTTTTTTAAACTTTTAATTTCGAATGAAAAATGGGAACTGAGTACGACGTGACAGAACAGATGACAGATGATAAGCTCGAAAATATGAAACAATGGGCAACAACATCAACAATACTAGTTTCATTTCGTTCTGGTTAAACTGATTTTAGTAACAAAGTGATTTGACACGATATTTTGTTGTTTTTTCGTTTACAACCAACAATACTTTGTGATCAGTGATCAAAATGTGAATTCCCCGCTCCCTTCCAGTACATAAATTTTCTAATTCTAAAATGACTATTATTTCATACTGTTCAATAATGATTTTTGGATCATTTTTAGCACGAAAGATGAAACTTTAAAGTACTAGGACTAGGATTACGTATTAATGGGGATATGTTTTGATATTTTAAAAACGTGACATGAGAGTTTGATTTTTTAAATAAAAAATCATGAAAATATTAATAGCTCAAAACGAAAAAAGAATATAATGGGTTTCGAAAGTAAAAAAGTAAAATTTTTATTTTTGAACATCTTGCTGTATGCAATCTTCATCCATTTTGATAAGTTAATGTAAATAGAACACTCGAAAAATGTACAACGCTAAATACATTTTTCAGATGTTAATTTTTATTTCAAACCGTTGCTACGAGATTAAGTGTATCACAAAACAGAGGGATGTTTTGTGATGTATATTTAACCGTTTCTTAAGCAATTCATACTTCTATCAATTAACGAACAGTCACAAAAATATTTTCGACTAAATAGATTATTTGAATAATCTGCAGTATGAAATTAGTATATTATGCAACGATCATGTATTAATAACCATTACATGAGAGTTGCATACGCTATTTTTTCTACACCCGATTAATAATCAAAAACCATAAATTTTATATTTTTATTGAACACAATAGGTAACAGTAATTATTCGTATGAACTGCATTTTCTGCTTTCTCCGATATGTGTGGAGGAGTCGATGGTAATTCTTCTATATCGCTGATATCAGACATTTTGATAAATTATCGAAGTTTAGCTCGGTATCTACGAAAATTTAATACGTACTGATTTTGACATGTAGAATAATTACATGGGAACCTAGGATAAACGTCAAATGCACAGCATGCTTGATTGAAAAATTATGGGTTTCTATTGATTAAAAATCTGTATCGTAATGAAAATCTGTATCGTAATGGGTATCATTATGAAACGGATTATAAAATCTGTATCGTAATGAAAAATCTGTATCGTAATGGGTATCATTATGAAACGGATTATGGGCATATAAGTGCATTGTTATAATACGGGTGTAGAAAAAAAATATTATATGTAGGTACCACGGATGAAAAGTAGCTTTAAAGTACTCATGCCTTAAAGATTAATTTACCATCCTAGATATATAAATAACTATTAAAATAGCCCTCCACATATGACAGTCAAATAAAGTAAAGTTTTTTATGTTTTCCTCTATCAAACCATCGCATGCTAAATCACCACAACCGTGTTTCATCAGGGCGGCGCGATTTAGCAGACGATTATCAAACATTTCATATTCATTGTCTGTTGTAATTGATTTTATCAAATAAATCACTTTAATCATATAACTTGCATCATTGAAATCAGAACGGAAGGAAACTAATCATACAGTAATACAGTACAATACTCTTTATTCCTTTAGATTATTATTATTATTATTATTGAACATTAATATAGGATCCGTCATCAATCACACAAAATCAATATATATTTGTGTGGTCGCTGGATTCGAACCGGAGGTTCATTTGACCTCATTAGTTAGTCTCAAGGTCGTTTTAAGGCCATATCTAAAGGTGGCTATGCAAATGGACAAAATCATATTACGGTTATGTTTCTGGGGTTGCTAAATCCAAATCCTAGGTTTATTTAATTGTCTCGTATCAGCTTAACCTGACAACCTCAAAATTATAATTCCCAATAATGCCATAAACTACAACAAACTTGAGAAAAATTTATTTTATGTAGTAAAATTTATTTTATGTTTGAGGGTTATAACTCTGCGGATGGTTAAAGTATGTTATTCATTCTCCTTTATAAAATTTACCTGTTTTACACTCAAAAAGTCTGTGCAATGGCTGCCTTAAGTTCATCCTTTTCTGGTACAAATCTTACGAGCATCCAGCTGCGATCGGCTATCATATATTTATCCCATGTACCTTGTAAATGTCGCTCTGTACCTTTCAAGTCAGTGACCTTGAAGCTAACCTGATTTCTATCTATATTTTCATTTGACCTTGGGATGACCTTGAATATTAGCTGGATGGGGTAAAATGGGCCCAATATTTGAATTCAACGAGTAGACACAAAATATATTAGTCTAATTCGGCGGACAGAATTTTTTTTTGGTGGTGCTATGTTATTAAAGTTAATATGAGAAAAATAAACATAATATTTAATTAACAGATATAATGTTTGCACATATTTTCTTGAAAGGGTTGTTTCAAATTAAATATTTATAAACGCGAGCCTATATTAAAATGGGTGTTACGGAAACATATCTACATATACAGGGTGCCCAGAAACTCTCCTGACAAACGAAGATTGGAGATTCCTCAGATAATTTTAAGACAATTTAACCCAATTCACCTAATCCAAAAATGCTTCCTAAGGGAACTAGAGCTCTTTGAAGATGGCGCCTTGTAAATAGTTTTGTTTAAATACCTCCAGAACGCTTCTACTTAGAAAAACAAAAACTGGTATGCTTGTTTTGCCTTCAGAGATGAATCGATTCCGTCAATTGCAAATTTCTAGTACCGGTCATAGGCGTCCGTTTTGGGTAGGTCAACAGTTATTTTAACGCATAACTTTTTTGTCTTTAACTTTTAAGCATTTGTAACACTAGATTATTAAATTTTCAGGTATTCTAGTACTAAAAGGTACTCTTACTTTAAGTCATTAAGATACACCGTTTTCTATAAAAATGGATTCGAAAATTTTTCGTTTTTTCGTCATTAAAGTTTAAAAATTTAAGTTAAAGATTTTTAAAAACAAAGTATTTATTACAATGGAACGAAAGTAACAAAAAAAAGTATCAAAGGTAGATAGTTACAAAAGATGCTCGATGTGATGACCATTAGTTTCTATGCATAAATTTACCCTTTTGCTTAGAGAACGCCGAATTCTTGCAAAAATTCCAAAGTTATTTCTAAATTCGTTGCAAGCATCTTGTATCCTTCGCCAGAGTTGTACACGATTTTGTATCGGAACGGAATAAACAAATGCTTTTATGTATCCCCAAACACAATAATCGCAAGGATTCAAATCCGGCGACCTTGCTGGCCAAGCAACTGGACCTCCTCTTCCAATCCAATGGTCTTCGTAGTTATTATCTAGAAAGTCTCGTACATTCCTGCTAAAGTGGGCCGGACAGCCGTCGTGTAGAAACCATAAGTTTTGCCGAATATTTAAACGCACATCATCTAACAAATCAGGTAAAATATTTTGCAGGAAATGTAAATAATCAGCACCATTTAAACGAGCAGGTAATTCCATAGGCCCAAGTAGATAATCGTCAACTACTCCTATCCAGACGTTTATCTTAAACCTATGCTGATGCTTAAATTGTTGAACAACGTGGGGATTGTCACCAACGTACGAATAATAATGTGCATTATGTACATTAAAAATTCCATTTTTTGTGAATGTAGCTTCGTCACCAAACGAAATGTATCTGAAAAAATCTTCATCTTGATTTTTCTGGTTTTGTATCCATCTAGTGATTTCTACACGAGCAGGAAAATTTCCCTCTAGCAGTGCTTACACCTTTGTAAAATGAAAAGGATATAAATTTTCTTTGTGTAAGATATTTCATACGGAAGATTTTGAAATTGTGGGGTACATGGCAGACAGTCTTCGAACGCTAATTTCTGGATTTTCATCAACTTCCATTAAAATAACATCTTCATGTTCTGCTGTTACATCATTATGTCTCCCTGTTTCATTATTTTTTGGGACCACTGAACCTCTTTCTCTTATTCGTTGATGAAGAGCTGTGTATGTTGAGTGAGTGGGATGCTGACGATTGGGAAATTTATCAGCGTATCTACGTTGCGCTGCTCGAGCGTTACACCTCATTTCGCCATAAACTAAATGCATATCGGCGTATTCCTCATTAGTAAAAATCATTTTTAAAAAAATTGAAATCGTTGTGTTTGAATTCCACACAGTAAAAAATTAAAAGATAAACTTCGCGAACTGAGCCAACTAGTGCAAAAAATATAAATTGAACTTTAATGATGAAAAAACGAAAAATTTTCAAATCCATTTTTCTAGAAAACGGTGTATCCTGAATGACTTAAAATAAGAGTACCTTTTAGTACTAGTATAACTGAAAATTTAATAATCTAGTGTCACAAATGCTTAAAAGTTAAATACAAAGAAGTTATGCGTTAAAATAACCGTTGACCTACCCAAAACGGACGCCTATGACCGGTACTAGAAATTCGCAATTGATGGAATCGATTCATCTCTGAAGGCTAAACAAGCGTACCAGTTTTTGTTTTTCTAAGTAGAAGCGTTCTGGAGGTATTTAAACAAAACTATTTACAAGGCGCCATCTTTAAAGAGCTCTAGTTCCCTTAGGAAGCATTTTCGGACTAGGTGAATTGGGTTAAATTGTCTTAAAATTATCTGATGAATCTCAGGTCTTCGTTTGTCAGGAGAGTTTCTGGACACCCTGTATATAATAAAGAGACAAATTATTTAAAATATATACCTTCCATTTTCTCCATACATTCAATTTGTTCCAAAATGCATACTGGTGTGTCGTTGTATCCTACAAAAAAAATTAAAAACAGCATTTATTTGATCTCTCTTCACATTCCAAATTGCTATTCACTTCGTTTCCTAACACTAATAACAGACGGCCTTTATTAAGATTATTCAGATATAGTCTCAAGAACAAAATTTAACGAATGAGATTTTCGCTATTGATTCGGTTACCCTGTTAAAAACTTACGTGGCATATAGAATCCAACACAACCACACTTCTGTAGCATAAATTCGGTTTTGCATTCTATCAGACAATTCTCTTGGCTGTAAATTTTAAAGAACTTGAGTGTCCTTTCAGACTGAAAGTAGCAGTCTCTTTGGATGGGGTCGAACGTTTTAACACCAGAAGAAGTCTTGATTAAGTGAGGAACTATCTGTCCACTGACTCTCTGATTAAAAGGTACTGTGATGTAAGACTCTGACATGTCTGGGATCTTTGATGGCAAATGAACAGCCACCTGAAATTTTCGAACATTATGATTAATAATCATAAATGAAAAATCAAATAGGAGTAGGTATCCGCCTATCACTAGAATGCTTTATAGCGGTAATGACTAAGTTACAACATAATTATCAATGTAGTGAAAACTTAAAAAACTGTCAATTTGGCATTAATACAATGGCTGTGATCAGATTTGCCGCTTCCTTTTACATCTAGGTGTAAATTTGGCAACAATCAAACAGTCACTCAAAGGTTACAGAGGATGTGTTAGTAAAAATTACCTCGTATACAGGGTGTTGCGGTATGAACATACAAAAATTTACCTGCCTTTTTTTGTAATGAGCACGTCTACTGATGGACAGAGTATTTACAACTTACAACCTTTAGCATTTTAGAAGATCTTTTGAGAGATCTTTTTGATTTAATTGAATCATTTTATCTATAGAAATTATTGAAGCGCTTCTAAATTCAAAAACTATACGAGTAGCATACCTGCTAATAAAAGGTAAGTAGCATCTTAATTTATAATCTAAGCTTTCAGACTTCTTCATCTTATGATACTTTAATTTCTTTTATTTAGGATTTACTAAAGGGATCGTTTATGGGTATTTTAAATGAAGTTATTCATAATAATAGTACCTAATCTCTGAACAATTAGAAATTATTAAAAATATATTTTTTATACCACACCTTCATGTTATCATAAAAGCAATATTCAGATATTCAAAAATATCGATTTTTGTCGTTTCATTATTGAAAAAATTAATGCAGCCACAAGTTATATTTTTCCATTCTCCCCCCTACGAAAGTATAATTTTTTATTTTAAAGAGGCAAGCGAAAGTAAAAGATGCTAGGTTATCGGTTGATAAGTATAAAAACTTTCATGCCCTGGGGGACGAAAAATTAAAAACTTCAAATTATTAGCGTCAAATGTATATTAAGAGTCAAAATTAAATGTAAAGTTACAATTGTTGTATTTTCCTGCAAATGTTGGCTGAAATCCTGTTAATCATTAAATTCTGAATGTTTGCTTTGCTGAATAGATATCAATTTTTCGGACATGATTTTATTAGTAACTTTTATTTTATGGGTCACTGAATCTGCTATACAGTATGCGCCAAAAGTATGGAATAAATTCAATAAAAACGAAACAATTATTTTTTGGGAAAAATCCTCGAACAGGTCGATTTTTAATTTAAAAAATACATATTTTAGCGTAAAATGCGATTTTCAAATGTCATTTGTTTTCGAGTAATGACGTCATCGATTTTTTTTTAAATGGCAACACCATATTTTTTTCTTTGATTCTGAAAGATCGTTTAATTCTCTATCAGACAGTACTAAAATTTTGCCCTCTTACATAGGAAAGTTTTCGAGTAAATTACGATTGAATGTTAGAAAACGTAAATTTTATCCATAAAAAAAGTAACAATTCTGAGGTATGTAAAATAAAATACAATTGATTAAATTTTATACTTAAATTAAATGTTCGAATTGCCATCCACCAACTTCTTGACAATGCGCAAGTCTGTGAAGAAATTCTTCTTGCACATTATGAATGATTTCTGGGGTAACTCTGCGTATTTCGTCCCGAATGCGATTTTGAAGTTCTTCTAAATTACGTGGTTTATTAATGTACACTTTTGACTTCAAGTATCCCCATAAAAAATAGTCAAGAGGTGTAAATCTGGCGATCTTGCAGGCCATTCTATCGGTCCGCGTCTGCCGATCCACCTCCCAGGAAAACAGTTGTCCAAAAAATCTCGTACAGGGCGCGCATAGTGCGGAGGTGTACCGTCTTGCTGAAACCATATGGTATCGTCAGGAATGTCAGGGTCATTATCGTTAGGAAATATTACTGCAAGGGCTGGAACAAGGTCATTTTCTAGAAACTCTAAATATCTTTGTCCTGTAAGGGTTCTTTCAAAGAAGAAAGGCCCTACTATTCTGTCGTCAACTATTCCAGCCCACACATTTAATTTCTGAGGGTGTTGGATATGTGCCTCTGCCATCCAATGAGGATTTTCCCGACTCCAATATCTGCAAGTTTGACGGTTTACTGTACCATTCAGACAAAATGTGGCCTCATCTGAAAAAAGTATTTGCCGGTGTAAATTTCTATTTCCTTGACATAAATCCATTAGAATTTCGCAAAAGTGTAAGCGGCGATCGGGATCATCTTCATTGAGTTCCTGCACAAGTTGAATTTTGTAGGGATGATATTTTTCCTTCCTCAAGATACGTAGCACTGTGCTCTGACTAGTGTCATTGTTTAATGCAACCAATCGTGAAGAATTATGAGGATTATCCACCATACTTATCAAAATGTTCTGTTTCTGATTTTCATTAATGCTTGGACGTCCAGGTTTTGGAATATTTACAACATTGCCAGTTTCTCTAAATTTAGACTCTACCTTAGTAACTGTTGATTGGCTGAGGTTGTTAAATCTTCTTCTTGTTCAATAGAATTCATATTTAACTAAATTCTAGCCAAATTTTAAACTTAAAAGACGTTTATACTTTTCAACTTTATAGTCAAGAATAATTATTTGATAACTATAAAACTAATATTTTTTGTTGACATGAATATTACCAAAGTAATGTTAACAGCACACTATAATACTACTATTTTTAGGGCTATAAACAGCCTTATACCTATTTTATTACAGTCTACAGAGGATTTTCAGCATCTTTAAATTTTGTGTTTTATATATAATCAAGGGGAGAATGAAACGTTTAATACATTACTCGCTGCAATGTAAATAGCTATAGTTTCACAAAAAAATTGTCAATATAAGTAAAACTACTTTTGACTCATCTGATAGTGAAGCTTATAAAACTAATGGTTGTGCAGTTATACGCAACAACACGGCGCTACAATGACTGATTAAATAAAACTATTACCCTATAACCATTTTCGTCGCTCGAACAGTCATAATCTATGTCCTCTTTTTTAGTTTTCAAGACAAGGAATAATCCATGTTTGGCTCCAGCTCGAAACGCCCTTACTGGATAAGTGTTAACATTTCTCGGATTATCGTAACCCTCTTCAATGTTCCAGTCTGTTCTTTTTGATACTTTATGGTAATATGTAGAATTATATCTAAAACATAATTTGAAAACTCCTTTATACACTTACAGGAGAAAGAAAGTATAAAGTTTAACAACGAATATACTGCGATACCAAATAAGATGTGAATTACATTTTCATGTTTCTCCAAAAACTAAAGACAAAATTATTGTGATAGCCATCTACAATAGCTTAAAGAAGGTAGTAGAAGCCAAAACCCTGCTGCAGGCACTATTTCTTGTGTACACGTTAGCAGAAGGTTGCAGGAGCACAAACTCCACAGCAAGGAAAACCAGAAGTTGGTGGACAGTGAGCTGGACAAAATTAAGTTTCTAGTGAGAGAGGGGGAAGATTCTGATCAAGACTGAAGGAAAGTAATAAATATCGAGAAGAATCAAAATAATCCTGACATGAAAGACCTGAATGAGCACTTTAATCAATCAAGGTGTTGTTAATCTTGTCGTTTACGGGGAAATACAGAATATTTTGCTGCGTTTCAACTATTTAATATCCCAGCGCTGCAGTTGGAAAAATTTAATGATTATATGGACAGGTGGTCCTCAGGGAAGCAATAAATATTCTGAAGAATAGAAATGATATCAACCGAGAAGGAAGCTTAGAACTACAAATAGTTTACAATTCATCCATAAAAATCAATTGCCGGAATGTCACAGTGACTTCAAACTATGCATCGGAAAGTCATGAATCAGGTGCAAATATAATAGGACCAGAGGACATAATCTTGAATTCTTCTGAAGAGAATACTGATATATCCCAAAATACCCATAAACCCGCCAGGGAACTGTTCAACCACTTACTACTGCTGCTGATGTCTTCAGTCCAGATTAATGTTTAGTTTTAAATAAGTATAGTCGTCAGAAAACCGAAATGTTTGCTTCTGAAATAATCAATTTTATTTAAAATATATGTTCGTACTTACAAGTTATCTGCAAATATGTCCCTTTTGTCCATGATATTGAATGAGTAACAGTTACCTTCTTCCGTTAAAATACGTGTAAAATACGTTTCACAATCAAACTCCTCTGCTGTGTAGGAACAGTAAAAAAACATATCCGTTTCACACTAAAAATATTTTGGACTTAATAAAATTAGGTATCTAATTTAAGAAAGTAAAACAAATTATAATTTTTCAACACTTGTAAAGGTATACATAATGTCTTTATATAAAAATAATTCTCAATTTTAGTTTATTTTTTTTAATATACAAATTTATTTTCAGTAACAAAGCGAAGGTAGAAATTATTATTGAAATTTCAGTTTTCAATTAGAATTTTTATTCATGTCATTATAACTAATATTAATTTATTTATACAGTTAGTAGATGATTATAAATGAGTCCTAGCTATCCAAATGTCTTATTTTTCGTCTTTGTACAAAAATTTATAATTTCCTCCTAAACACTGCTGATCACTTTTTGTAGAACTTGTCTTACAAGAATGTAATTTAATTTTTTATTAATAATTTCATACGCCCAATTTACTTAACTTCTTGAGATCTATGTTGTGTAAAAAGAAATCTGCTACTTAAGATTCTCTTTGTGTAACTTACTAAAAAAGGTACGGATACCTATGAGAAGAGCTCATCGGTCGCTACAGCCTATGCTGAGCATCCATTTTGCACAATGTTTTTTAAGTTAAGTTTTTTAACTGTTACAAACCGTTTTCTATTGCCAATAAACACTAAATTTAACTATAGTCTATTTGGAAATGAAAGAGAGCAATAAAACCCCGAGATAAAAACCGGCCATTGGCGTGGTAATATTTCGTTTCAGGTAATTATCGGGTAACACTAATGCTAACAGGTAATGGGTGTACATTAGTATATTTTACTGGATACATCATAAGGCAGGAACCAGTGTATTGTGACATATCAATCCAGTCTTACAGCTGAATATACGAAGACGTGCTAGTGCAGTAGAGTAAAATTCGACTTGTGTTTAGTGACTATTGTGCCAGTGGATATAATATTGTTTAGGTAAAATGTCAAACTTATCAGATTACGTACCTGCTAAACGTGTGAAAAGATGTGCGCTGTCTCAGAATGAGAAGATTATTATATTAAATGTATTTAATGCATTGAAACACTAAAATCCTACCAACAGTGTTGACGACATCGTGGAAAAGTGTTCCAAAATGACAGGGATTGGAAAATCGACTATCTACAGACTTTAAAAAAAAAACAAAAAATGAACAAAATACTATAAATCCCCCAAAATCATCTACAGGGAGGTCGAAAGTCGTTATAGATGATTTCTTGAAAAATGTCAATCGCAGAAAATTACACTCATTTTATTTTAAAAAAGAAATACCAACGTTAAACAAAATTTTAAGTGAACTTTCAGAGGACAACGATTTGCCAAAAATCAGTAGAAGCAAATTATGGGCCGTCTTACGAGAGTTGAATTTTTGCTGGGAAAAGCAGAACAGGAAGTCAGTTCTTATCGATAAAGATGAAATTATTTGTTGGCGAAGATCCAGATCCTATTTAAGATCAATTAGAAGATTCCGTGATGAAGGGAGGAATATTTTTTATCGAGACAAAACTTGGGTCACCGAGGAATATACTGTAACAAAAGTATGGCAAGATAAAAATGTAAAAAGTTTTCGACAAGCATTTTTGGATGAACTTTCAATAGAATTTAAGGCACCTTCAGGTAAAGGGCGAAGATTAATAGTGACACATATAGGTAGTGCCAGTGGTTTTGTAGATGGCGGTTTACTTTTATTTGGATCTAAAAAATACAGGTGACTATCACGAAGACATGAACGCAGATGTTTTCGAAAAGTATTTTACACTAATGTTGGATCTTATTCCTCTGGGGTCTGTAATTGTCATAGATAATGCCAGTTACCATTCACGGCAGACCGAGCGGACGCCTACGATTACTTGAAGGAAAGCCGACATAATTCAATGGTTATTCGGAAAAAACATTTCTTTTGAAACAAATATGGTGAAAAAGGAACTTTTGACACTTGTCAATCTTAATAAAGATCAGAAAAAATATGTTATCGATGAAATGGCAACAAATCGTCAAATAACGGTACTTCGGTTACCACCTTATCACTGTGAACTTAACCCAATCGAATTAGTCTGGGCGCAGGTAAAAGGAGATGTAGCGCGAAATAATACGACGTTTAAATTAGTTAGTTAAGTGAAGTGAAAATTTTGTTAAAAAATTCCTTGGAACGAGTAACTGCAGATAACTGGCAAAGATGTATACATCATGTACAAAAAGAAGAAGAGAAAATGTGGGAACTCGATAATTTAATTGACGTTGCTGTGGAACCTATCGTTATCAATCTAGGAGACGAAGATAATTCATCAGAATATTCAGAGGATGAATTTTAATATACCTACTTTTTTATTTTATTTATTGTACATGTATGCAACACTGCATTTACTCAACATAATTTGAATTTTCAAAATACATATATTTTTGTGTGGAATAAAAGTCTCTTCATTAAATTTAAATAAATATTTTGATAATAATATTGAATAATTTTATTTGAATTACTAAAAACCCTCTTAATCCGGTTATGATGCTTAAGTAGCCTCTAGTTTTGAAATACTGTTTTTATGTTGTTTACTTATAAGACAAAGACGGATTGTCGGGGATTAAATTTTAGCTACCTGCTTCAATTTAGTACGGTTCGATCACTCAAAGTTTTTTTAAAAGTACACCTCATCTATACCGATAATACATAATATAAAAGTATTGAATATAAGCACCAGTACTACATTTATTTACGATTTGCATACATAATAAGCTTTTATTACTCTCTTTCATTTCTAAACCGACTGTATGTAGTTCATAACAGACAATGACGTGAATGAAAAAATAATTTGTTTGGGAAATATTTCAGGTTTATACAGGGTGTAAGACCACTTTGTATAAGCAGAAATAAGGTTTTAATTAGAAAAAAGTTGGTAAAATCAGATAAACCCATTGCGAAAAAATCAACTTTGAAATTGAGATTGTATGTTATTTTAATTTTGATGAAAAAATGTAATACTTATCACTCTAAATATCTATATATCTATGGCTATAGTACAAAGTGAATCAAGTTTAAATAGTTAAATTTCAGAAACTAGTGATCTAAAAATCTAAATCAAATTATAACCAGTGATGTACATATGAGGGATCTAGAACGCCCTTTGGACGTTTGTACGTCACTGGATAGAGTAAAGAACCTGCAATTTTTGGAATGGTCAACTTCTTGACTACATAAAAGGAAAACATTCGTTAGACCGTTTTCCTGTACAAATACGCAGACTGGCTTTAAAACAACTAATGCTAAAGTAGGATCATTGTTAAACGTCACAAATACTGTTTGAGGTAGTTGCTTGTAAATGTTTTCCTTGAACTGGATCACTTTGTATATCTCTGTTGAAAAGCGAGATAAAAGGTATGTTGTATTTACATATACTTAAAATTTCGTAAGGAATCTATTCATGAACTTTGACCATTTAAACTTGACTCATCCTGTGTAGTGTTATTGAGTTTGTATTGCAAATTATAATACAAAGTAACTAAGTACTGAAACTGACTTACCGAATCTAAGAAACTGTAGAAATCATCAAATTTTGTATCATTATTGTTGTCTTTTGTATCGTAGAAGTCGCAAATTGTTGCTGCTAAATTGTACATTCTTTCACTAAAAAAAATATCCAGTTTATTCTTTCCCTCTGTGAGAACAATATTTTGTTACTGTATTTTAAAATTAGGTTTTATGTATTATCTAGAATTTGATTTTTTTATATAGCTGGCAATATTCATTTACTGTTTTTTTTTTAAGCAGTTGAACTATTTTGCATACAATAGCTATATTTTTAGTAAACTCTAAATTTATCCCCTTGTGAAGGAGTCATAACTTATTCGGTAAGGACTTATATCAAATATTTATCAGGGGCCCTTATTAAAATCGGTCGTATAATCCACTCCCAATTTTTTTACACATTATTCAGGATTACCCGTATACTTCAGTACCGACTAATGACGTTGAAGTTAGAAATTTGAACTCCTTGTAAAAATCAGTATTAATAGTTATTTAAGTAGCATTTTATCCACGCAAGAATGTTTAAACGCGGAAACGTAGTTTCCGAATGATGGTAGAAGTTTACATATTTAAGTTTCATTTGCTTTTTTAAATTTATCAAGTGAACGACAAATGTCAAACTTGAAAATAAGGCCTTTTGACAGTTTTGAATTATACAGTATGCGCCAAAAGTATGGAATAAATTCAATAAAAACGAAACAATTATTTTTTGGGAAAAATCCTCGAACAGGTCGATTTTTAATTTAAAAAATACATATTTTAGCGTAAAATGCGATTTTCAAATGTCATTTGTTTTCGAGTAATGACGTCATCGATTTTTTTTTAAATGGCAACACCATATTTTTTCCTTGATTCTGAAAGATCGTTTAATTCTCTATTAGACAGTACTAAAATTTTGCCCTCTTACATAGGAAAGTTTTCTAGTAAATGACAATTGAATGTTAGAAAACGTAAATTTTATCCATAAAAAAGTAACAATTCTGAGGTATGTAAAATAAAATACAATTGATTAAATTTTATACTTAAATTGAATGTTCGAATTGCCATCCATCAACTTCTTGACAATGCGCAAGTCTGTAAAGAAATTCTTGCACTATTGCTTGCTACTATTCTGTCGTCAACTATTCCAGCCCACACATTTAATTTCTGAGGGTGTTGGGTATGTGCCTCTGCCATCCAATGAGGATTTTCCCGACTCCAATATCTGCAAGTTTGACTATAAATTTAAACTCTACCTTACTGACTGTTGATTGGCTGATAGGGCGATCTGGATATTTTTTATTAAATAAATCGCAAACTTCCTGCTGAGTTCTAGTCATATTCCCGCATCCGATAAGAATTAAAATTTCAATTCTTTGAGTAACAGTTAAATGTGCCATAACACTTTAAATTGAATAATAATATATATGTCGCTTACACATAGACCTTATAAATCATGGACGCGTCCGAAACCGTTTTCTGCCAAAAAACAAATCGTTGATGCTCAGATGTGTGCGACAGAGATAGAGCTAGTCCGGGCAAAAACCCACAGATCATTGGCCGAAAAAAACAAAAACCGTAAATGACAGACGTATGGCATTTACGGTGACAGACCGACTCCACCATAGTTTATGAGTCTTTAAAAACTATTGCTAATAAACACACTAAACACAACTAAATCACAAAAGGCACACAAATCATTAACAATATTAACAGGAAAAGTTTTGTCAGATTATGTTTATATATTTTTCTGTCATAGAACATCTGTTTTAGCCCGGACTAGCTTCATCCCTCTTGTACACATCAGGACAGCGGACCTCTCTTTCTAGGGCCGGTTCATGATTTATAAGGTCTATGCGCTTACAATACTTATTAGAAAGTCGGTGTGACAATGACACTTTGCAAAGATTTTCACCTACGTGATCCATAAAAGAACTATGGAATTCGAAAAATTAAGCTTAATAACGTTTTTGCTTTATTTTAATTGATTTACGTTTTCTAACATTCAATCGTCATTTACTCGAAAACTTTCCTATGTAAGAGGGCAAAATTTTAGTACTGTCTGATAGAGAATTAAACGATCTTTCAGAATCAAGGAAAAAGATATGGTGTTGCCATTTAAAAAAAATCGATGACGTCATTACTCGAAAACAAATGACATTTGAAAATCGCATTTTACGCTAAAATATATATTTTTTAAATTAAAAATCGACCTGTTCGAGGATTTTTCCACTTGCATATAATGACTCTAATTCACTCGGGTGATTTACATCTTCACCCTCACCCTCATTACATGCTAATTGAATAATATATAATTTTTTATCAATCAATATTTTGTTTTTTTTTCATGAATGTGCGATTGGTGAGTAATAGTTCAAATACTATGAAGCTACTGGACGCTTGTCAACAACGGATCAAAAGTAAAAGTAAAATGTTTTAATAATATGTAATTATGGAAAGGTTTCTCTCCATTCGACTACTTCCAATAGCTCTGTTATATCGTGTACCTATTAATTTGCCTTGATGAGTGAGAGTTTAGAAAATAATTTGAATTAAAAATAAAATTTACTCTCATACTTACGTTTCTCCACTAAAATTTTGCTTATTCATTTTTCTAATTACTGCGTCGGTGATATTGAAGTATTTTTGGGATATTTTAGCTCTCGGGCAAATAGTAACAGCAGGAAATGGTATCTCGTTCATGTGGACTTCTTGCATAGAAAATGTTACGATAACAGGATAATTGAGATATTTCTCTAGGATTTGGTAAATCATCAGCGCACAAAATATGACTGAGAGGACTAAAGATATTATCCACCAAATTCTGAAAAATAAATTTGAATACAGTAAACTAAATCTAGAGTTTTAATCATACAAAACTTTCCGAATACTAAAACCTGATTTTAGTATTAACATTAGTTTTTCAAATATCAAGAAGAATAAAAATACGTATACAGCAACTCGCAGTTGATGGGTATCGTTTTAATTTATGGTGAAGTAAAACAAAATGCTTTAGCAGCTTCTCGGTAGACATGGGTTAAATGCAGTACTTTTACCGCAGTAATGCAACTCGGGCGTGACAAGGAACATTTTCATCTGAATGGTGGAAGAGATGGAGGTCTATGGCATCCATGGCGTATTACAACAGCCAAGGAACACATTTTAGATATCGTTGAAGAGAATATCCGAATATGTACCAGGCAAATCGCTCGACAAGTACAAGGAATGTCCCAATCAACAGTGTCGCGTATTATACACGAGGCTCAATTAGACAAAAAGAAACTACTGTTGTATCAAACTAAATAAGTATAAACAGCGATTGGTATTATCAAATCAAATGTATGGTGTTCAGTACCTCGAGTTCCTCCAAAATGATCTTCCTGAGCTTCTGGAAGATGTGCTCTTAGCTGTCCGATTTCGAATGTGGTTCTTGCATGATGGTGCCCCCCTCATTTCATTTTTGACAAGATCTTCGGGAGTACCTTAATTAAGTTCAAGGGGTACGATGGATTGGGAGGATGACCGATATGATGACCGCCACGATCTGCTTACTTAAATCGGTCGGTTGTCGGTCAGTGGTCGCGCGGTTTAAGGCGTCAGTACTTGAATCGAGGTGACTAGATCGGTGTTGGTTCAAGCCCACCTGCCGGTAGACCGTATATAAGCTATATTCGTGGAGAGGTTTGGCGTCCTCTCTGCGGGTATGGTAGAGTGGAAGAATGTTGGCTTGGGTCAATGTGAGAGATTGATACCGGTTGATATTTGACTACCCCCCTAATTAATGAGGTTTTCCAGGTTTCCCTCATTCCTGCACTGAATAGTGGTTAGGGTCTACCAACGTAAATCGTTCCTGGGCGCAAATGCGGCCTGCTTAATAATAATATGCCACCCCCTCTCCCGCACAAGTCTCCGACTTCTGGACTAATCCCTGTGATTAGAATGAGGGGTAGAGATATTATTATTAAATCCTTATGAGGATATTTAAAAAATAAAGTGTATCGCACCAAAAGGAAACTATTGATGATTTACGCGAACGTATCATACCTGCTGCCAATAACTTACGAGTCCAAAACGGACAAGAAACAGAAACATTTGTGCTAGTTTCTAGTGGGTAAGAAGGGCCCAAATGTGTTTGTTTACACGTCAGTGAACAAAATTTTAAACAGTTGTAACATCAGGAATGCTAAATTATTTTATTAATTAAAACCTCAATTTAATTTTGTTAATTAATAATAATAATAGTTGGAAAACAATAGCATTTGCTGATATAAAATAGGTGTTACAAAATTTTATTTATTTATTTCTTGGGAAATTCTTTCAATTTTTTGTTCGTTCATTTTTATGCATGATTAGCCTTGCGCAAGATCAGGTTTTATAGTGGACCAGTTTCCAGTGCCGTGTAGAAGTGTATTTTTATATCATTTTCGAACTGCTTTCTGATAAATTCGGAATCATCCTGTATATAGACCATTACAAACTCAAAAATAAAAACAGTTAAAATATCAAGTTCTGTAAAACAAAATGTCAGTCTATAAATGTGAAAAAAATGTCTACTATAATAACAAGCAGCTTACCCCAAGTAGGATGAAAATTTTCGGAAATTGTTGTAATCACTTTGGTAACGAAATAAAATACAAGCTTCTAATTCGTTAGAAAACGTTGGTGTGAAATATGTACTTTTATGTTCAAATTATTTCCGAAAATTTTTCGTAGGTTATGAATGTTATTATTTTTTTTAATCATTCATGAGGAAAAATTTCCGGTTTATGAAATCCGGAATTTAAGTTTGAGAGATGTTCAGTAAAAGAATTTCACACCAAACTATCTATTAGTGGTTTTTAGCCAGTACTGTAATTTGATACATAGTGATTCTCCAGGTTGTTGTGCCGTGACCTCGGTAACTGGTAGCTGCCAGAAACAGAGTTAAAATGCACATCCCTAGCATTAGCAGGGATTCTTTTACCTGCCCTGGTTGTTCTCGGGCTAGGCTCTGTGGGGACAGACCCACTATCGGTGTCTCTGGGTCCGTCCATATATTGATTTCGGTTCCTATTGTTGGTATTACGACTACCACAGTCGGAACCGTTCCTCGGATAGTGGTGGTTCTCCGAAGCGTTCCGTAGCCGCCGCTGTAACTGGTCGCATCCCATGCATCCAAACGTTTCGCCGCTCTTCCCTGTCGGCATCTTCAGTGGTGACTGAGTCGCGGCGAAGCTTTTCAAGAAACAACCAGGGCAGGTAAAAAAATTCCTGCTAATGCTAGGGATGTGCATTTTAACTCTGTTTCTGGCAGCTACCAGTTACCGAGGTCACGGTACAACCACCCGGAAAATCACTATCTATTAATTTCAATATAGAAATGGCGATCAAGTGCAACAATTAGACTGCACTGCACTGGCAAGCGGAATATAGTAACTTGCTGTGCTAGTTTGCTTATATAGACCATTTAATAAAAAAAATATTAAAATATTGAGTACTCTCAAACAAAATGTCAGTCTATATATAAACGTAAACAAAATTCCAATGTAATCACTTGTCACTTGCAGCTTACTAAAAGAAGGATGAAAATTTCCGGAAATTTTTTGATTTACCATGCATGCTAACGGAACAAAATACAAGCTTTCAATTGGTTAGTTGCTGTCAATTTTTTTCGGATGAATATTTTGAAAATTAATTTTCAAAAATATTCGTGAACGAGGACAAGTTTTCGGTTATTAAGCTCGAGAGACGCACTGTAAGAAAATTTCACTCCAAAATATCAATTAAGTTGAAGGTAGAAAAGATTATCGAAAAATATTACGACGTCCAAGCATTAATGAAAATCAGAAACAGAACATTTTAATAAGTATGGTGGATAATCCTCACAATTCTTCACGATTGGTTGCATTAAACAATGACACTAGTCAGAGCACAGTGCTACGTATCTTGAGGAAGGAAAAATATCATCCCTACAAAATTCAACTTGTGCAGGAACTCAATGAAGATGATCCCGATCGCCGCTTACACTTTTGCGAAATTTTAATGGATTTATGTCAAGGAAATAGAAATTTACACCGGCAAATACTTTTTTCAGATGAGGCCACATTTTGTCTGAATGGTACAGTAAACCGTCAAACTTGCAGATATTGGAGTCGGGAAAATCCTCATTGGATGGCAGAGGCACATACCCAACACCCTCAGAAATTAAATGTGTGGGCTGGAATAGTTAACGACAGAATAGTAAAGCCTTTCTTCTTTGAAGGAACCCTTACGGGACAAAGATATTTAGAGTTTCTAGAAAATGACCTTGTTCCAGCCCTTGCAGTAATTTTTCCTAACGATAATGACCCTGACATTCCTGACGATACCATATGGTTTCAGCAAGACGGTGCATCTCCGCACTATGCGCGCCCTGTACGAGATTTTTTGGACAACTGTTTTCCTGGGAGGTGGATCGGCAGACGCGGTCCGATAGAATGGCCTGCAAGATCGCCAGATCTTACACCTCTTGATTATTTTTTATGGGGATACTTGAAGTCAAAAGTGTACATTAATAAACCACGTAATTTAGAAGAACTTCAAAATCGTATTCGGGACGAAATACGCAGAGTTACCCCAGAAATCATTCATAATGTGCAAGAAGAATTTCTTCACAGACTTGCGCATTCTCAACAAGTTAGTGGATGGCAATCCGAACATTTAATTTAAGTATAAAATTTAATCAATTGTACTTTATTTTACATACCTCAGAATTGTTACTTTTTATGGATAAAATTTACGTTTTCTAACATTCAATCGTCATTTACTCGAAAACTTTCCTATGTAAGAGGGCAAAATTTTAGTACTGTCTGATAGAGAATTAAACGATCTTTCAGAATCAAGGAAAAAAATATGGTGTTGCCATTTAAAAAAAAATCGATGACGTCATTACTCGAAAACAAATGACATTTGAAAATCGCATTTTACGCTAAAATATGTATTTTTTAAATTAAAAATCGACCTGTTCGAGGATTTTTCCCAAAAAATAATTGTTTCGTTTTTATTGAATTTATTCCATACTTTTAGCGCATACTATATAGACCATTTAATAAAAAAAATAATTAAAATTTTGAATATCTACTCTCAAACAAAATGTCAATCTATACATAAACATAAAAAAATTTCCAATATATTCACTTGTCACTTGCAGCTTACTAAAAGAAGGATCAAGGTCAATTTTTTCGAATGAATATTTTGAAAATTCAATTTCTAAAATATTCGTGAACGATGACAAATTTTCGGTTATTAAACTCGAAGGACATACTGTAAGAAAATTTCACTCCAAACTATCAATAATTTGAAGATAGAAAAGATTATCACGTGTGACAATTAGATTTAGACTAGTATTTAAAATAATTACATGTAGAATATAACAGCTAACTGTATTTGTTTATGTTGGTTTATATATAGAATATTAAAAACTCAAAAATAGAAAATAATAATTATATTAAGTACTGACAAACAAAATGTCAATCTATATGTAAACGTCAAAAAATTTACAGTGTAATCATTTGTCGTTTGCAGTTTACTTGAAGTAGGATGAAAATTTCCGGAAATTTTTTTATTTAACCGTGACAACGGAACAAAATACAAGTAGGTAATTGGTTAGAAAACATTGGTGTGATTTTTTCTATGAAATAGCAGCACCTTTAAAAATGGTAATGCTTACGTTGCTATGGAAATGAAAAAAATTATTAATAATTTGGGTCATAGATCATTTTATATTCAGTTGATCACTATACGAAAAATTAACATTATCCAAAAATGAAAAATTTTCCTACGTTCGTCAATTTAGCCTATTCTCCTCTAACACTGCTGATTGGCAATTCTTTGCTCATATCTGCTCTACCTTTATTTTATTTTTTTGTACTAAAAACACGATTTCTAAATCATTATTTGCCCACAAAATAAATATTCATACTTATATCGATCTAAAAGCAGCATTTTGTTAGATTATACTCAAAGTTTGCACAAAACAGATGAAAGTAAAATAATCACCTACTTTTCACGCAATGTTCTGTCTTCAGCAACATATCTAAATCCGTGTATTCCAGTGTAGTCACAATATTCTTTAAAATACAACATGGCTCTCGTATGGGTATTATTAGAATAACTTCGCGTTTTTGCTGAATTCAACTCCATTGTGTATTACTGTATGGTCGCACCTTTAACGGACAAACGAACAGAACTTTTCAGTTAGAAATGGCATGTGTAAAACAAGAATTCAAATAAGCTGCACACTAAAATAAATTTCAATTTACTGCGCAATCCGCAATAAATATAGATTTTAAAAATTGCTTATACACACACAGGATGAATTATCAACAAATGCCCAGTGGCGTATGCATAAATAAAAAAGTGTAAGAAGGTCTCAAATATTTTGCAATTTTTACAGGATGTCTAACGGAGGGAGCCCATTAGAATAATTCATACTACTTACCTCAATTTGAGTTTTAAAAATTTGTGATTTGGGGTTTTTGGGGTTGCTCTCTTTAACCTGTGGCGGCCAGTCCGATGAGACAAGTGAGGCAGTGTCTCAGTAAAAATTTAAAAATAATAAGTAACAAATAAGAATCATTAAATGTTTCATCTAATCAATTTAATACATCCAGTAACATTGGAATATATTGGCTTTTTATATTTATAAATTACACAAATGTTACAACAGCAATGTTGAGGCACTTTTGAATTTGCCTCTGTGAATCGTAATAACTATACTAGATGGCCGAAAATCTAGAGAGTGACTAAGCGCAAGCTTGTGGACAAGCGCTACAGGCGAAGCGTGCGAGGAGTATCATTTCGTAGGCGTACTAAATTTGAAGGCAATCAGATATATAAAATATACAAAAATGATTGCATTACATAACATTATTTTTAGTAGCAACAGTGATATAACAGTTTTTGTCAATTTTGAGGCGTAAGATAATAAAAATGATAAGAATTATTTCCAAACTTAAAGTTTTTAACTTACTTAAGCGTGCCGCTTGAGAAGCGTTCGAAGCACACCAAATTATCAAAAATAAGTTGACGTCGACTGAACTAGCACATTAACAATTTACTTTAAATGTGCTCTATCCACAAGTTCGAGAATGCCGTCCTTTTGGACGGCGATTGCCTACAACCCACTTACATCTACCTGATGCGCACTCTGAGGATATCACACTTAGTCTTCTCCTGATGGACGTGAAATTCACGGATTTTTGTACAAATTTTATCTGATCTGATTTTTTTTCTGATTTAATTATTTATAGCGGGAAAACCTCAACTTTTGATAAATTTTGCAAAACAGTAAAACAATACAAATATTATTGCTACTTTTATTATTATGTGATGTTAATAAATTTGTTTTATACTTCTGACAATCTACCATAGCAGTTTCATGAGGAAAATAATAGAAAATGTTATAGTTGACAAAATTTGTTACAGAAATTTTCCCACCATTAAATAAATTGCGCAAATATTTTCGAATTCCGCATTCAAAAGCACAAAAGGCTTTAGAATGCATGTTTTGTGAAAATTTAATATATTATTCGATCTAGATTCTGACCTTTTAATGTTTATTTTAAATAGTTTCTTCACCATATCACTATTTCGTATTTTTCTATCAGTATACACTTTTCGATTTCATTTATACGGAAATTCACCTACTATAATTCATATGTCACATATAATTCGCAAAAGTACCATTGTATATATTATAGGCAAAGTTTCTAAGATATAGCATTCCAATTTTTGTCGAAAACTCATTTTAAAAATGCCATCTTCCTTCTTCTTCTTTACTACTTTTTTATTTGCACTATACATATGCTACTCACGTACATTTTTGTTAATGAAATACATATTTCAACATCACTTACACTCATATCACGACCTCGTGCCCTAAACTCTTCATACATGTCATCATCCGATATTCCTCACTTGTTAAATTAGGACAATTTTGAGAATACGCTGTAGAACTTGAATTATTTTCCATTCTTAAGAACACAAAATAAATTAATTACATTCATAATTAAATTACCGAAAAGATATACCCGAAATTTTATACGCCCGATCGATATACCCGCCCATGATAGTGCTGGAAATGGAACAGATGGATCGGTCAATTGGTCACAGCCAATATAAAGCTGCAGCGCATGCGTACTTAGTGCAGCAAAGCCTTTGTAATCGGGTATGCTCTCAGAGACATGCGGCACACGATTTTGTAGGAAAAATATACGGGCTGCACGTATGTTTCTTTGTGTCGACTGCTATAAATTGTGAGCAGGTTTATAACATGAGTCACTCTCTAGATTTTCGGCCGTCTAGTATAATATGCAATAATATGTATAGGCAATCTTCAATACCTTCACAAGCTTAATAAGATAAATAAGGACGCATCTGATGTATGCCTCACACCAATAACAGAAAGAGATACAGAGCATGGAATCAGTTAGTAGCCAATAACGGGAGAAAGGCTCTTCAGAGGCATGCATCGTCTCAATGAAAGTGCAAAAGAGAGAGTGCTTTCGTAAAATCCCCTGGCACGTCGATTTTGTTTTTAAAAAATGCATTTTTTTTACATACGACCCATATTTGTGGCTGGCTGGCCACTCAATCGGCCCCCTTCTCCTTATCCAACGATTCGGGAACAACTCATCTAAATAAGTACGGACAGGTGTTGCATAATGGGGCGGTGCACAGTATTGTGAAAATTAAACTTTAAAATTTTCAAACATTATTTTCTTGAAATTTTTGTTATGTAACACCATCATTTTTCATGATGTATGTATGTAGAATACACGCTCTTTCAAATGGCATAGTTAGAATTGGGGGTTGCTATTTAAAAAAATTGTCGATGACGTCATATCTCGAACAACGATGACGTCACAAATGTCAAAAAGCGCCTTTTTTAAAAACAAAATCGACGTGCCAGGGGATTTTTTCGAAAACTTCTCAATTTTAAAAATAATGAATATATTCGTTACTTTACGAAAGCACTGTAATTTACCATATTGTACGCTCGTTTCGTGATTCATTGTCAGCAGTTAATATATTATATTTAAAATTTCAGTGCACTGTAATTAAAATTTGATTGTCGTTTCTGATTCGTTTTGGTTAAGTTTCAGTTGTGTACTGGAACCGTGTAATGTGAAATGGCCTCAAGTACAGGAAAACGCGAGGAATATGGTAACGATATTATTAATTATATAATAAATACGTGCGATTTTTCAACAAATGGATATTCCGATTTACAAAGTTGTCGCGAGATTTGTTAATATTTCATAACAAAATTACTCTTTATACCTTTTCAAATTGCAAATTAACATTGGTTAAGTACATGTGATTAACAACAATAACAATTTCAAATACTTCCTGGTTTACCTATAAATAATGATTAAGAAAAAAGGTTCCACATAATGGTAATTCAGTAGTTTGTATTTGGACCAGTTCCAGCCTGCTTCCCTCACTAGTTTAAAAAATCACGAGCCGCCACTGTCTTTAACTCTTAAGTTAGAACATGAACATTTGGAACACAGTTCTTAACGCACAATCTGTTTTGAGATATTAATTTTAAGGCAAATAAAAATTAACCGGGTATTTTTGAACAAATCAAAAATCTAAAACATTTTTAAAATAAAATTTAGCCTAGCACAAAATTTTAGAACAGGCTGTATAAGTAATATTCTTAATATAAATTAAAAGGTTTTTTATTTGATAAATAATATTAATCTTGATGTAAAATAGTGTAGTTTAGTTTCTATAATTGTCAAGTGTTTCCAATAAATTATGAAATGCTTATTAGCGTTATCTTCGAACCATGTAAGTTTCCATAGATCTGAAGCAGATGCAGCTGTTAACTAACACAGTAGTTAACTTGTATTGCTATATATTTTTATTGATTAAACACATATTTATTACATGGGAATGACAAATCTAATAGTTATTTATAATTTTTACGGTAGAAACGTATCCGAGGCCATATAAATTTATTTCATACTGCATTCAAAGTATTTTCAAAATCAAACTTTCATGTCATATTTCTGAAATGTCAATATATATCCGCAATAATACGTAATACGTTAGTTTCCATGGAAATTTCTTGAAAGCCATACGACTTTTACTATATCGTCCAAGTTTAGTATTTCTTCCTAAACGTGATCCAAAAAAGGCATCATTATTGAACAGTATTAAATAAAAATATATAACATTCTGTAAATGCAGGCCATATATCCTTTCGTCTTCGATATTCAATACATACACAGATATATAATATAATGTATTTGTAAGAATCCTCTGTACACTCAATTTTTTTTTAGATAAATTCTGAATCAGCCTGTATAGGACGCTAGGAGGCTGAATTACAAAAGCTTGGAAATCCAAAAGTGCGCAACTCAAACAATATTTTTTATTTTTGCTCTTTTCATTTAGTATAATTAGTATAACATTTATTTAATGATCAACTAGTTAAGGCAAACTTTTTCATATATATAATAATAATGCTTAACAAATAAATAGCGCCGACTAAGGTTAAGCGAATATGCTGTTCTCCAGTTATTTCACTTGGTCTAAAAATCATAATTCCGAATTTACCAATTAAACCCAAGGGCAAAACAGTAGAAGCTCGGATCATAGTCTGCTAAATCTTGTTACCGTCTACTGCGATTTAACAGATGATGTCTGGAATTACTGAAAATCCCGTAGTATGGACATACCTCATTGTTATTGTTATACATTGTTTTTAGAAGCTAGTTAGCATTATGCCCGGTCTACACGAGGCTAGTTTTTCACGCTAGCATAGCATGCTAGTATTCCGGCGTCATCTTCTGGCTTAGCATAATGCAGACGCAAAAGAAGCACAATTATCAGATGTACTTGGGATATTGTGTCAAGCTGCATTGGTTCAATTATTAGAGGAGTGCCTGTTTGTCTCTATAACAGGCAATAATACCATTCCAGAGACATTCTTCATTAAGATATAGCTGAACGAATTTTAAATTAATTTCGTTATTTAATTTAGACATTTCTGAAGCGTTTATATATATGCAGAAAATACAAAACGTCGCATCTCCACTATACTAGCCAATCATGTGCTTAGTTTTGCCGTTCACAAGAAGCCAATACGCAGAGCCAGACTAATAAATTCAGTGGTAGAAGGCGTTACTAGGACCAATAATAGAACCCCATCCTATTAAATCATAGACTTATAAGCAATTGAAACTATCCTAGTTTAGATGCTAATTTACTCGCTTCTTCACTAGCTAGCTTACTAGCTTTAAAATCAAGCTAGTTCTGTTTACATGGAGCTAGAGTTGCTAGCTTACTATCACTAGCTTGCTATCCTAGCTTGAAACTAGCCTCGTGTAGAACGGATATTATGTTTGCTTTATTAATGATGTGAAGTTAGCCACATCCACAAATCTAGATCGGTCTAAAATCGATAAAGTCGTGGTCATACAAATGACACCATAATATGCAGCCCAATTTCTTGAAATTATTATATTACTATTATTATTATACAGAGTGTTTTTAAATTTGCAATTAGTGACATAACGATCTTTTCGTAACCAGTTGCATAATGGTTTTCATTATATAACTAGTTACATAAAGTAGAACGTTTTGACACTTGTTTCGATAACAAAAGATGTTACTTTATATGTCAAAATTAAAAAAATATTATTTTTCAGCCACTAGTTGTTATGAGACTTATGACAACAACATAATCTTTTTGGAATTTATTTGCAAATATTTTGTTGAGGATAATCAATTTCTGCTAATAGAGTCTACAAGACAATATTTCCTTTAGTAAACAAGTGAGTAAATAGTCTCCAAATTGTTTAAGTATATCATTATTGTAGGACCTATTATATATTATATAAAGGTGAGTTGTTAGTTAGGTATATTGAAATGGCTAAATTATATCTAATAAAGACTGCTTTACATCAGCGAGTCTGCGTCGAATTTCCATCGAGTCCGCACCGAATTTCCTTGTCCCCTATGTCATTTCGTATTTGATGATTTGTATTCTTCGTAGCATATTTTTTTAAATATATTGTAGTCAAACTTACAGCATGGTGGTAACACTTCTCGGCGTGGTAAATAAAATATCAAGAAATTTCGAATTTACGAAAAATTACACATCTTTTGGAATCAATTAATAAAAATAAATGTTTATTTTTGTATCAGACACGGTGGAAAGATGGTCATTTTGATCCGGATATAAAAATATTTTTAAAAAACATGTAATTGTTTTACATGAAACATAACTGCACTGTATAAACTTTAATTCTAACGTTACTTGCCAAAAATATGCTCATTACAAGTATGGAGGTTAGAATTAGTAATTTACCAATTTCAATACGGCGGCCTAACTATAGAACGCTCTTAAAACCGGCATTTATGCATAGATATTCTCAGGAGAAGCGGTTCGTTTAAACTGTAATGCTGAAACTGAATCATTTCCTTTAACTATTGAAGGAAAACTGCGCAAAAAAGTATGGAATCGCATTAAAAAATCCTAAACTGAACCTTTTAACTTTGTGCCTTACACTTGCCTAGTGCCTAGTTTTTTTAAAGAATTCTGTGAGGTGTGATAACGTTTACAATAACGTATACAGTTTTCTGTGTCCAGTAATCGTGTAAACGTCAAGAAACCCTTTGATGAAACAGCTAAAAGTATAATTGTTTTCTTATTCTAAATGATTTGTCAGCCTGTAAGCTATCATAGACTCTGGAAAAAACTTGTATAACTGACTTTGAGGAGAAACTCTAATTTATTTAGATTTTTTAGACGACCTCCAAAGACAGTTATAAATTTGTTGAAACGACACTCATAAGTTTAATGTAGCCACACCACGGATGCGGACATATCTTGAGCCGTTTTCAGGGCCACAGCCAGGGCAGCGCCAGGGTGCTCAACCTCCCCTAGGGATGTCTTAAACAGAGATACATATATTTTACACCTTGTGTTGACAAGTCCGAGCTGCATTATCCACGATATTGCGTGTGAAAATGGATGTTCCAAATACTACTGTGTGACATGCGCTACAAAAACAATGCCAGTGGCCTTATATCGTGCACAATGTGTGCCAGCCTTTGACTGGCAAGCCAAAAAGTCCCAGCTAAGACTAAATATGCGTACTTTAATTATGTTATGGCAGCAACAAGTTACCTAGGCCACGACATAACAACCTGGAAAACCATAAATATTTCAAATAATTGTGGTAATTTATTTGTATTTATTACCTTTTAATTAATTTCAGAGCCATGAACATTTTCTGTTATTGTAAAAGTAAATATTTCGACTCAAAAAAACTGTATTCTATACAACACCGATTTCTAAATTTTGTATCTTTGATTTGACAATTTTTTATGTTGAGAATATGATATTTTAGACCACAGTTAGCTCAATAAATTTCTATCTTAAAATTGTAAGGTTCTGTTACAATTTTGACACTACGTGAGTTATTATAAGTTTGCTAGAACCTTACCCTATCTAAATAACGTAATATTCCGAAGGTAATAGAAAACACAAAAAACTTTCCTAGAAAGCATCATTTTTTACTGTTTTAGAAAGGTATTTTAAGTTAATATAAATCAAATCTCCTACAATTCCTATCAATGAAGTCATAGGTATGTTCTCTGATACCAACCATCTAGGTAAGCTAATGAACAATTCCACAGACAAAACTCTATTCAACTGATAGGAATTGTAGGAGATTTGATTTATATTAGCTTAAAATACCTTTCTAAAACAGTAAAAAATGTTACAAAAGCTAATAATAAGGAATATATGGGTAGATATTGTGGGTGTAATTCAACGCAGGTTGGGGCTTTTGTCCACTGAGTAGTTAGTTTCACACAATATTATTAATACCTAAAAATATATAAAAAGCATCATTTTACTGTAACAGAAAGGGTTATGTACCTCTTCCGACTGAATTTTACAAACGATTATTGTACCTATACGAAGTTATACAAGGTGTCCATTAAAGAATGGTCCAAATTCCAGGGCTGTATTCTTCGGGCCAAAATACAGCAGTAGCAACAGTTTTCGAGATTTGCTTCAAAATTGTCACTAGGGGTTTTTTGAGATAGAAATTATATAGACCGAAATTATGTTCAATCGTCTAGGAGACGCTGTGTGCAGTCCATGTGCTAATAATCGTCCCAAACTTTTTCGTGATTTCGAGGTATGCAAATATTGAACACGTTATGGTAATCCTAAAGGTGTTATCATTATAAATCCCATACCTCATTCATTAGTTTGAAGTCAACCGTTTACAAGAATATCGCCTTTTCAGATAGAGTTGCATGTCATTTAGAACGTAATAAATTATTAAGATGAGCTATGAAAAATATGTAAATCCTGAATGTTTCTTAATATACGATGACGAGACATAACTTATTTTTCAATAGCGAAATCACCTATATGATTGCATTCCCAAATAGTAGACAATCAGATTATTTTATAGACTATTTGCAAGATCAAATGCATTCCGTAATGTTCCTTTTTAAATTAATTCATTACATTACTAAATCTGATCCTTTGCTATCTTATTTGAATTTTCGAGTGCCTACCTTTAATAGCCGACTTAATAGTTTATTTTTGATACCACAAGCCCGTACTAATATCTTGGTTAAATCACCATTATTCCAAATGCAAAGCAACTATCATAATATTAAACAAACTCTAGATATATTATCGTGCACACTTCGTGATATAAAGCAGCATTTTATGTAACCTATTATTGTTCTGTTCTTTTTCTGTCTTATAGGTATATGTATTTTTCTATTTTTCTCAAATTTGATTATATATTGTTTTTTTTAATTGTTCCGTTTTTATTACTTTTAATTGTGAATTCTGACTGTAACTTATCCTGTAATTGAGTTTTACCCGTTGGATATTTTATTGTAATATTTAAATAAATAAATAAATTAAGGAAAACTGGTAGTTTTCGTTCTAAAAATCACCACGTTACTGTTGAACAAACAGAACCAATTCTAAATTTGATTGAAAATGATCCCACTCTTACTAGGTATTCATGATATATCCAGAATGACTTGAGTAGCTCATGGATCCATGAGTAACTCTAATCATTCTACTGTCACACACGAACAATGCTTACACCCATGCCACTACACTTAAGTGTAAAATTTTTGTGAGATGATGTTAAGAACGCAAAACCCATCTCTTGTTGGTAATATTTTATTCAGACAAAGCCATACCTAACAGAAGAGGAAAAATTAACAGAAGAAACTGTCATAAGTGGGAAGAAGAAAACCCATTTGCTTTAAAAAGTCATTTCCAACATGAATTTAAGATAAATATTTGGTGTCTTATCGTAAATGACTACCTTATCGACCCCTTTGAATTGTCAGCTAGGCTGAATGAAGAAGAATATTTAACTTTTCTCACAAACAGCCTATTCCGTTTCTTAGAAGGTGTTCTCTAGAATATCCGTCAAAATATGTGGTTTTTACATGACGTCGCTTCTCCCAATTTTAGTATGGAAGTGATAAATTCCTTAGAAAATACATTTCACCATAAATGAATAGGATGAACAGTGAACATCCATGGCCTGCTCGTGACTCGAATTTAAATGCAAACGACTTTTACTTATGGGGCTATATGAAAGATCTAATTCATTCGTCTGGTTTCATTAATATAAGAGCACAACTCGTTCACAGAATTACCGAAGCTTCAAATGTAATCCGAAAGTGAGGAGTGCAGTGAGGAGAAATTTTATTAAATGACGTAGGAAATGTATTGAAGTACACGGTAGACATTTTGAGCGTATGCTTAAAAATTGAATTTATGATTTATGATTAATCTTAATACTTTTTTCATAGCTTAACTTAATAATTATTGTCCTATCGGACATGCAACCCTAACTGAAAATGCGATTTTCTCGTAAACGGTTGGCTTTATAGTAATGAATACTGAATAGGTATGGCTTTTTTGATAATACTTCTAGGACTACTACGAGTCCGATATTTGTATACTCTGATTCACAAATAAATTTGAGACGATTATTGCACATCAAAAAATTTCACACAGCGCCAAAACAATTTTTCTCATCTCTTATATTTCGGCCCTAAGGACATAGCATCACTGAAATTGGACACCTTGTATATGTTATACACAATATTATAATTTTTACGCTAAAACAGCATCACTTGATGTTTTGTTTCGCTGTAATTCAAAGACTTAGGTGTATGGTTTGATAAAAAATTTTCTTTTTCTGAACATATAGTTTCTAAAACAAATGAAGCCTTGAAGTTTTACGGATTTATTATAAGAAATTGTAAGAGATTTAATGATATAAATGCTTTGAAAACTTTATATTTTGCATATGTACGATCAAGGTTGGAATATGCTTCGTTGATATGGTATCCTTTTTACAATAACCAAAAGATACTTATAGAAGGTATACAGAGGAAGTTTTTAAAATATTTAATGTTCAAGGATGGTGTTTACCCCGAAAGAGGTATAGACTATAGTCTTTTAACTACCCGATTTAATGTTATTAGTTTAGAAGTACGAAGAATTTGTGCGTCATTAACATTCTTATATAAAATTCTGCATAACACAATTGACTGTTCAGATCTACTTTCTCATATTAATTTTTTTGTGCCTAGGCTAAATTCTAGAAACACTGTAACGTTTCGATGTGATATTCCTAAAACTAATATTTTATTAAGATCACCTGTAAATGTTATGTGTAATAACTTTAATCATTTAAATCAGCCATGTGATATTTTTATTATTTCATTAAAATCTCTTATTAGATTAACTACTGAGCAATATATCAATTGACCTTTCTGCAATATTCTTATTTATATTTCCAGATATTAATATTATTGGGAGCATTCGTATGTATTTATGTATTATTTCTTGTTGATTTTTCATTTATTGTGTACTATTTTTTCTTTATATAAATTGCCCTGTAAATGGATTTCTGTTGGGCAATAAAGCATTATTATTATTATTATTATTATTATTATTATTACTTACAGGGTGTTTCTTAAGTAGAGGTCAAAAATGCAAGGGCGTATTCTGAGGAGCAATTACGTCAACAAATTATAGCTGGTTGTATTTTGGCTGAAGGTGGCCATTTCCCACATTTGTTATAATAAATCATAGTAAAGTAATTAAATTTCTAATTAATTATTTTTTTATTATTTTAAGTATGAATATCGTAAAAATGCACTTGATCAAATAAATCAATTTTGTTGTTATTAATCGGTTTGTAATACAGAAAAATGTAAAGGAAAAAAAGTGAAGATAATACAATAGCGCATATGAAGGCCTTTATTTATAATATTATACAGTGATACATTTTTTTTGACAAATAACGATCGATGATATCCACATCTCCGCCACTGGTAAGTTTCTAAAGCTGATAATTTTATTTCATACCCACTATCATACTAAATATGCGCATCGAATTTGGTTAAATAATCTCAAGGCTGTCCTAAGGCCCTACATTTATATATTTTTGACCTCTACTTAAGAAACACCCTGTATAGAACTTTTCCAAGGAATAGTACATACATATGAGCAACAGATTTGACCTAAAAAGTTAGTTTTATTGCGAAAAATTAAGTGATAGTGAACAGAAATGTTGTTTATTTTAGTAGTTTTTCCTAGTAGAGAGATGTTTATTAACTGTTTTTTTTTTCTATTTCATAAACCAACAGATCCTATGTGAACATTTGTTTATTTAAAAATTTCTCTAAAACGAAGTTGAATGTTTTTTTTAAATAACTTTAATTTCATCAGCAGAAATTGATCAAAAACTGGCTTATCTCTAGGTCAAATAAAACCTTACAATGTTTTCTTACATCAAAATTATAATATTTATTTTTTATTCTACCTTTTATAATACCTTAAATTTTAAATCTGTTTTTTCTCAAATAAAGATGTCTAATGCAACGTAGAACCTTATAATTTAAATTCAACTGTTCTACTGTTTATTTGCACTTACTTCAGAAGTGATGATAGATTTCTCACACCGAATATTGAATTTTATTTTTCCACCCTGTACAAAACAGACTAATGCGATTAAAGTCTAAAACAAGACGCAGATAAGAAACTAATTAATCTAATGCAAAACGTTGCATGCTCTAACTGCGAAACCATATTTCACATCTTCTAAAAATATACCGTTAGGCAATGAGCCTAAGATTTATGCACTGCATACTGAAAATTGTCTACATACAGGGTGTCTTGAGCCCAGAGCACCAGCCAGGGGGGGCGCCAGTCTTGGTATTATAAGAGTTCACTGAAGTACATTCTAATATTGTTCTGTTGTATTAAAAAGCATGTTGCGTCATCTACTTATATACAGAGTGATTTTTGTTTTTCCGAATTATAATTCTTGGAAAGGAATAATTTGTAACCAACTTTTACTAAAATCAATATATCTCTTTGTTGTTATAATAAAATGTTGTAAGTATGTGATTAATATAATATTTGACCACAGATGGTGTTAATTATGCATAACGCTAAAATAGGTTTTTTTAAGTACCTGACAGAAACGCATAGAACGAAGAACAAATAAATTAGATTTTTATGAACATTACTAGACGATCAGAATCCTCCATCAAGATGATAAAATACGAATATATACGGAGAAATCTATACTATTTCTAGATTTGTGGGCCATCTGCATTGCTGTGCTAGTCCTCTCTGATCCTCTATGTATTAAGAAGCCATTTTTCCTTTTGTAGCACTTGTAATACTGGCACTAGTGGCACTGAAATGAAATTTGATGTTAGATGTTATGATGACTGGAATGCTCGTCAAGCTGCGCGAATGGATTACATGATCAGCGCCATATTTGTTTTGTGCCTAATAGCAAAGTTCATATGAACTTTGCTAATAGCAATGGCGGAGCAATAAAGATTTAGCTGATTGTGAATTGAAATGAAATTGAATTCTGAATATGAAGAATTATTTGGCTATATGTTGGTTAATTTTACAGTGCCTTATAAAACATGACACGTTCCAACAATAACACTCATATAAATATACAAAGAATAAACGAGATACAAGATAAAAGCACATAAAAGAATGTACCAGTTAACCACACTGTACGCCAATGATGTGTTTACAAACAAAATAATGAGAAATTAAGAACACAATTCATATCGTACGTGCAGATGATTGCCTCTCTCACACCCACATACATAATCAATGAAGTATTTCTTTGCTGAGTTTCATGCATGTGTCTCCTTTTGTTTGCTCCTAGGTTTGTCACTTTATATGGATGAGCAGTGGAACTAAGAGCATTCCACATCGTACATTTCAGTGAATGCTGGTTGCCTGTTTTGTTACGTCACCACTCAATGGGGTCCCACCAATTCTATTTGAGAAAGAAATGTGCAATCTACTAATTTCATCATCCATGGTCATTTTTCTGCAATCTCAATGTTCTACAGTCATGTTCTATGCAATGGTTTTTGTGTTCTTTTTCCGTCTCGTTTTATTACTAAATTACTAATCCAAAATTAATTTAAAAAGTTAAAAATACTAAAATTCCTAACTACATCGATATGATGTGGTTGTGGTAATTTAATATTTAATGCTGTTTAATTATTGGAAATAATACTTTTTTTTTGTTCATAATTGTAATTTCAGATGAATTTATCGATTAGGCAGGAAGGTTCATAAAATTCCAAAATGAATAATAAATACCGAGCTAGTGTATACAATGGTAATATAACATTTTCATATCTGACCAGGTTTTGTTAACAATCATGATATAAATTGTAATATTACTGTTTATTAAAATACTTTAAATTTGTCAGTGTTTATTAGGTACTTCCTCTATAAAAAAAGAAAGGTCAAGATCCCGATCACCAAGACGAAGAGAAGAAACGTACATCAAAAAAGAAATCAAAGAGGAGTTCGATGACAAGGCACAAAATTCCAAAGAGCAGGACAGAAAAATAGAAAATGTTGGTCTTGGGGCTAAGAACAGGTTAAAAAGTATGAGTATCCAAATGAAACTAAATTCAAAGAAAACTAGCTCATCTGCTAAGCCGAAACTAACGGTAGCAGCTGCTTTTAATCAAGAGAGTGACAGTGAACCAGAGGAGATGCCTCCCGAAGCTAGGATGCGAATGCGAAATATTGGCAGGTAAATCTATAATTTGAAATTAAAAACATTTAAATTATTATCTGTATATTATTGAGAGATGTTATCATGACATGGCACTTTTAAAATTAATAAGCAGTCTTTAAGTTCATGATATATTTTATAGAATTTTTTGTCTTGTTTTAGAGATACACCCACCTCTTCCGGTCCTAACTCATTTGGGAAAACAAAACAGGGTTTTTCAGATGCAAAGAAAATGTTTGAGAAAAATTTAAAGGATGCGATGGAAAGTGCACTAGCAGATGATTAAGGAACATAGTAAATTTTTCAGAAATGGTGTGAATTTGTTTTTTATAAAAGCATGTATTAATTGTATTATATATATAGATTAATTGACTACCCATTTTTGAAAACCTTTTTATTATAAGTAATGATATTTTAAAAAATTGTTTATAGATTGTACATTGTACAAATCAGTAACGTGTAAGTATTAGATTTATCAAATAAACTACAAATATATCAAAACTGTGTTCCATTATGTGATGGTACCTATATAAAAATAATCGTCTAAATGATAAATTAAAAAAAAAACAAGTTCTTAAAGTGAAAGTATGTTCTCTATAGATAAAGTTTTAGTCTTTCAAAATAGTTTTTTTTACAAGCGAAATCGTGAAAGTAAGTATATACAGGGTGAGTCAGAAAAAATGGGTCAACACTAAGCTGGAGATACTACACCAAAATATTATGTTTGAATTCATCATGCTTTATACGAATATTATAGGTCGGTCAGTGGTCGCACGGTTTAAGGCGTCAGTACTTGAATCGATGTGACTAGATCGGAGTTGGTTCGAGCCCAGCTGCCGGTAGACCGTATATAAGCTATATTCGACTACCCCCCTAATTAATGAGATTTTCCAGGTTTCCCTCATTCCTGCACTGAATAGTAGTTAGGACCTACCAACGTAAGTCGTTCCTGGGCGCAAATGCGGCCTGCTTAATAATAATATGCCGCCCCCTCTCCCGCAGAAGTCTCCGACTTCTGGGCTAATCCTTGTGATTAGAATGAGGGGTAGAGATATTATTATTACTGGTTTAAGAAGTTTCTCAATAATTGAGAAAGTTTTGACAGCATGACTGAAAATTGGTAGTGCTGAGTTTTTTGGTGTGAGAATTACAAATTTGAAGTTTATTTTGACGTTGCCCCTAGAGAGCGCTTGTTTCACTATTATTTAGGTAAATCAAAACATATTTTTTTAATCTGTTGAGCTATGCTTAAAGAAAGTTGAAAATCTAAAAGAGCGTTTAATTCTACATAAAAAATGTACTTTCACTTAGGTCGTCTAACGTTATCGGTTTCTGAGTTATTTGCATTTAAAAGTTTCCATGCATTTTGAGGTGATTTTTTTTCAGGCGCTGATCTTTTCTTAATAGGCTTGTGTTAAATTTTCATGTCACTAAATATTAGCGTATTTTGCGTGCATGTGATTTATTATTCCTGCAATTATTGAGAAATTTCAAATACAATTTAAACCTTGAAAATCCTATATTTCTTAAACCAGCGACATTCGTATAAGGTATGTTGAGCTCAAACATAAGTGCCCATTCTTTCTGACTCACCCTGTATAATTAAGTACGTAGTATGCACTTATTTTTTAAAGTATTAAAGCAAATTCAAAGAGTAAGTTTACAAAGACATTTTTTTGTACAATAATTTATTTTTATCTAAATATAAAGCACATTATAAAAGGTACAAAAGAATTATACATCTAATAAAACAATGAAACTAGGAAAATATATAAGTAGTAGATAGGTGACAGGTACATAGTATGAAATTTTAATGATATAAATACTAAAAGATGAAACTGGAAAATTAAATTATGGAACTAAGATGAAAATAAAAACAGATAAAACAAGATAGTTCATAGATAAAGCTGAAAAAAAGATTGTGGATCATCTGGCTGTAGTGTAATTGAAGTAGGAAAACACTTGCCTACATTATGAACTATTATAGGTATTTTAAATAATTAATATATACAAGAAAACATAAAGAAAAATCATAAGCTAACTAGGTACAAGACATTAGTGCACTTGTCCATATCTTTGGTATAAAAGAAAAGAATACAAATTTCAGTGTAAAGAAAAAATTAAGTAAGCACAGATTAAAAGATAAAGTAACTCAAAACAACACTATACAAATATTACTCCTGTTTATGAACGGGATAATGAGCATACCATCCAAAGGCGCCATTATCTCCAGTATGCGCTCCAAAATCTACAGCATCATTACTATGATGACTTGCCTGCCTTTGGGGGCGAACATTTTCAAGTGAAGGATTTTGAACTTGATCTTCGACGGGATGAGCAACCAGTAATTCACACGTGAGCAAAACGGTACATAAGGCTATCACAAACTAAATCAAAATATTTTAGGATTCACTGCACTAAAAATATATATTTTACTTACATAGTTCATGTTGCGTAGTTTAAATGTAACAGCTTTCAAATATAATGTTAGCGTCATATAAATGAATTCGATATTTATATGTCGAAAATATGTTAGAAACTTTCTCTATTAACCGCAAAACTTTTTAATATAACAAATCGATTTATTACAAAGTTAACTCATGCGGAAATTTTTTTCCAAATAATAATCAATTGTGTAGCTTATTTAAATATAAAGTGCAAGTTACGACACTGAGGAATAAGAATAGACCATGTATGTACATACTTTTACAATAATAATGAATTTCTGGAAATTCTGAGCAGAAA
Source organism: Monochamus alternatus (assembly GCA_037114965.1). Taxonomy (NCBI): domain Eukaryota; kingdom Metazoa; phylum Arthropoda; class Insecta; order Coleoptera; family Cerambycidae; genus Monochamus; species Monochamus alternatus. The sequence continues at coordinate 37,326,097 of CM073433.1, forward strand.
TTTCATTAAATCTCCATTGGTGAGTGAAACAACTAAGAACTAATATTAAAAGTTTAAAGTATATTTTATTATGAATACGTCAGAAGTTCAAATGAAATAGAAAAATGTATTTTAATGAGTGTCATTATTATTGCAAACAATTGTACATACTTATAGACGTGATTTAATAACTACACAATAAATTACGAACAATTAGGAACATACTAACTAAATAATAAGTTTAACAGTCCTTATTTATAACTTAATCGTTTTTTGTCTATTGGCTTGTAGATTTATGATTATGTTCAAATAACGCGGGTATTTAAATTTCCGGCAACTTCAATGTAGCCAACAATGCACAACATAACATTCCCAAATCAATCCTCCTTCTCTGCCTTTATTTCCGATTTACTGTGCAGTAAATTTTATACAATGGTATGTTTCTACTTTTTCGTTATATTTAAATGTTTATTCTTAGTTTGTTACATATATTTCTTCTCAATTAAACAGGCAGTTAACATATTTCACTGTTTATAAGTCGGTTTATTCATTACAAACAGATTTCTCAAATATATAACCTCTATGTAGACACATGGTTACAAATTTCTTTTTTTCAGACTTGTAAAAGGCGTAACGGAGGCCGTTCTAAACATGGACGAGGACATGTCAAGCCGGTTCGTTGTACCAATTGTGCTAGATGTGTACCTAAAGACAAGGCCATCAAAAAGTTTGTTATTCGTAATATCGTAGAAGCTGCTGCTGTTAGGGATATTACTGAGGCATCAGTATATGGCCGTAAGTGTTATTTTAACATAATAGTTACCGAGTTGTGTGAAACTTATTTTTTTATAATGATAAATTCTTGACGTTCACTACATATTATTATTGTCCCAATTTTCAACATAATACAGATTATAGCCAGAGCCAAGGAATTAGAATATTTATTTTCATATTTGTTTACATATTTTGTTGTAAATAAATTAAATTTTTATGGAAGTAATTTTAATAGAGTCTAGGTAATGTTACTATTTAGCCAACACCCGATAACTGGCAAAATGTAAAAATATGATTACTGAGATAATTCCCAAAACTTTAGTATCTTGCCATAATCTGCAAAATTGTAGCACCTACGCCATTTGTAGTGTCAAAATACCCCATTTCAGGGATTGTTTATCAGTATCAGTATGCTACAGGGAGTTGTGAGGTAACTGTTAGTTGTAACACTCATCACTGTTTCTTACAAAAATTTTTTTTTTTTTTTTTTTGAAAACTCAATTTCACAAAACTAACTTTAAAGTTCAGTTCTCTCGAAAATAGGTTGTGGGAATTATTTTTATAGAAATTTGATAGTTTCCCGTTGCTTGCGGTGATCTATCTTTAGGATTTTATAGTTAATGTTTATTAACCTCATATAGTGAGATAATTAGTTTTACCATTGAAAATTAGGCTTGCATGGATAAAATTATATATAATAGTTATTATTGCCTGATTAAAATGTATTCATAGTCAATTATCTTGTGTTAAAATAGGAATTATTCCGTATTTTTTTAATAGCATAAATGGTCATTTCATTTACTATTACTACATTTTGCGTTGCCATTTTTTAAGTTGTCGACGATATCAGTAACTACTCATACTCATATTCATACACGACGGTTATAAGCGGCATCGTTATACTCACCAAATTAGTATTTATACCTATATTCCCATGGTTCAATAATGTAGTGGGTCAGAAGAATTTTTCCGTTTAGTGTCACAAAAAGGAGATGGTAGGTGTCTGTCGACAAATATAATTTCCCACTGAAGATTAAGAGGCACCAATGCCGCTTGCACCAGTTTTCTTAAAAAACAATAGTTTCTGAGATGCTAAATCATATTTTTTATATGAATAAACTGGGGTTTAAAACGTAAAGAGAACAGAACAAATGGGTATCCTAGAAGTGGCTAATTATTTTATTAAGTTAGTACACTCTGTTTGTGAAAGTAATTGATAACTGTAAAATTTAGAACTAAGAAAGTGCATAATAACCCCTTACGTTCAAATAGAATCAGGCAATATGATTTATGTGGCAGGCGAAGAAAGATGTAAGGGAAGCCATATGGTTTGTAGTGTGCTTAAAACCTATTTCCATGAACAAATATTAGGTTTAAGTTGTACCGTTTTAATGTTACTTAATGCTGAATCTTTTATAGCAGTTAGATTTATGATCGAACTAAACATTTTTTTTGTTATACAATGAACATAGATTTTGAAAAAGTATTTATATTTTATTTTATCACCTGATATTAATTTTTTTATGAAGACGTGTCACTACTCTTTATGACACTAACTAAACCAAAATAAATATTAAAATCATTTAAAAATTGTGTCATTACTGCCAAAGTATTTAAGAAAAAACATCCTTAAATCGAAAAGGAAACTTTTGTCGATATAACAATTTTAATGATTCATTTAAAAAAAATAAAATCTATATAAATGAACAGTAACTGTTATCCATCCAATTAAAATAATCTATTCATTTACAGAATATGTTCTACCCAAATTGTACGCGAAGCTCCATTATTGTGTATCATGTGCTATTCACAGTAAGGTAGTCCGTAACAGAAGCAAAAAAGATAGGAGAATCAGAACCCCTCCTCAAAGGAACTTCCCTGGTCGTGACAACAACAGGGCTCAACCCCAACCAAGAAAGTAATATGTTCCATGTTACTCATTCTGTTTATTTTATAATTAAACTATAAATATAACAAACCGTCTTTCATAGTCTTTTTTTTTCTACTGTAAGAAAATTTTGAGTTACTAATTAGAAAAATGTTATCAATATATCATAATCTATAAATGAGGGTGGGGGATATAGTTGTGAAAAAAAAAAATTATCGTTTTATAAACACATTTGGAAATTTTTTGAAGGATGATTCCCTTAATTCTTATTTTTCTTTATCCCCTCTTAAAATATTTGTACCCGTATGAATGAAAATTATTTTACGTATTTATTTTACTTTACACCATTCAATAAGTGAATGTCCAATTACAGAATGGGAAACGCATACAAAAAAAAAAAGAAATGCAAAGAAAATATACAGTAAAAATAACAAACAATATGTAAGAAAGAAAAATACGAAACAAATGCAAAATATAAAAACTAAACCAAAATTAAATTAATATACACAAAATTATAATAATACATAATTAACACTAGAAATAGCAACAGATTTAAAAAAAGCATCATAGTGCATACTGTTTCAAACTTGCAAGAGAATAATGAAATATATCAACCGATGACTTTAAGTTCTTATAAGTATTGCACATAAAATTCAATGGGGAAAAACTGATATTAGTTCTTGGCGTTGCCAAGTAAAAAGTACCAGTGTGTCTTGAAACTGCCCTGGGGACATGAAAATTAAGTCTATTTAATAAATCGCATTCAGTTAGGTTCTTTAACAATTATATATAAAATACTAAATAAGTAATGCTATGTCTGTCTTCCAAAGATTTAACAAAAATGTTCTGTAAAAACCCATCCTGGGAAATTCCAGTTTGAGGTTCAATTCCGTTCTAAAAGTTACGAATTTTAAAATATAACAAACCCATTCGAACCTGTCAATACATATATGTTACATAATTTGAATACCAAACAAGAGACATATTCCAATTTCGACCTAAATAAAATTGTATAAAGTTTCAGCATATTTAAACGTGTACGTGTTTTTAATAATAAATCCAAGTATTGTATATGCTTTAGAAGTAATATCAAATGTGTAGTCATTAAATGACAATTTATAATCAAATAATGCTCCTAGATCTCTAAAAGATTGTGTTCTCTCCAAGGAACGATTATTAATGTTATAATTTGAAATAAAATTTTGTCAAAATAAATGTCGCTTAATTTTTACAATAAAATCGATTGGTGACGTTTAGCTAACAAGTAATAGAACACATTGTATTGTTACTTAAAAACAAGGTTTCAGTGTTTCAGAAGATCCTAATCAGACTAATGGCTTAAAGGTAGTAAAATAAGTAACTTTTCTCGGTCACAAGCTTTTATTAATTTTTATGAAAATTTTGTATCAAAATAATTGACAAAAATTTTGTAAAAAGAATAGTAGAGAAGCGTTTTTTGAAGCAAGAATAATACCATATTCTAGCAAAACATGCAACTAATGCAGGCCATACACACTAAGGTGTGTATAATGTTTATTACAAGCAACCAACAGACAAACCCTAGTGTATATGTGATAAAACTAGTTATCTTCACCTGTACATGTAACCTGACAAATATCAAAATTGATATTTTTACTGCTCGGTTGCTTGTGCGCAGGCAAAACCAAACCGGTTGTCAGAGAACTGCTTTCTCTTTAATAACCAATTACACCACTATATGCGAAACCATTAGAATCTACACAGATAGTAGACAATCACTACTGATTTTACTTAATCGTAAGATAACTAAATCAGTATGGGAATGCCATCAGGTACTGGTAGTGGCCTCAACCAACAACAACGTATCTGTATGCTGGGTAAAGCGACATGACCGGTGCAATGGCAATAAAGTGGCTGACAAGCTGGCTAGAACAAAAACTTCGCCTGGTGACAGGTATTCAAACTGGACACTGTTGCTTAAGGAAGTACGTCTGTTACATGAAGCAGTGTGAAACACCTCTTTGTAAGAGTTGCGAACAGGAAGACGACACTCCATGCATTTTGTGAGTGCACTGCCATCTTGTCAATCAGAGAATCCGAGTTGGGAGAACTATGACCTACATTAGAGAGATCCCCTGAGCAATGTCACCACCTTGTTCTCCTTATTAGCTTGGTTGGCGGCTCAAGTGGATTGATCTCCTAATGGGAGGAGGTACCAATGAGGACTAAGAGCTATAACCTTTCTGCTACCCTCCCCACAATTCCAGATTGCACACAGGTAAAAACAAACCGATTATGAGAAACTGCTTTCTCTTCAATAACCAGCTTTTACACCATGTGCAATCTTTCCTTCTTTTTCAATACTTCATGACAAATATTAGGCCAACACATCACACATAACATAACACATCATCGTTGTCCATTGTTGGTGACAACGTGGCTCCAGCTGTGCAGGTAAATGCTAGTATGTCCTCTATGAAACTCGGTTATGCTTATAATGTTATAACCACCATGCAAACTAACGTGTATGGCCTGCATAAAGCAAAAAATGCAGCAGCATAGTCTGGATGTATTTCTGATTAAAGGAAGTCGTTACTCTCACGGAAACAAACAAACATGACTTTTGTAGTGATTTTTGGGCTTCCATGGCCGGTGCTATTATTAATAAATAGTGATTTTCTGGTTTGTTATGCCGTGACCTCGGTAATTAGTTGCTGCCAGTAACAGAATTAAATGGCACATCCCTAGCATTAGCTGGGATTCTTTGACTTGCCCTGGTTGTTCTTGGTCTAGGCCCTGGGGACATACCTGCTGTTGTTGATATTACGACTGCTACAGTCAGAACCATTCCTCAGATAACAGTGGTCTTTCGAGACGTCCCATAGCCACTTCTGTAATTGGTCGCATCTCATGCTTCCAAATGTTTTGCTGCTCTTTACTGTCGGCATCTTCAGTGGTGACTCTGCAAAAGCATTGCCACGACTGCACCCTCAGCAACACGAACCGAAATCAATACATGGGCAGGTCTGTCCCCACAAAATCTAGCCTGAGAACAACCATGGCAGGTCAAAAAATCCCAGCTAATGCTAAGAATTTGCACTTTAATTTAGTTACTTGCAGCGACCAGTTGCTAAAGTCACGGCATAACAACCCGGAAAATCGCTATTTATCAAATGAGATTTTAAATTACTATTATAATAACCACTCAGCAACTAATTCATAATGTTCAAGTTATCAATTACCATAAAATGAGACATTAAGAAGTTTCGTTTCCTAACTTGGTTAATCAACTGGTAACTGGTAGATGTGGGTATTTACAGAACAATGTTGCTAAATGGTTATGATTACAAAACAGGTTCTTATTCAAAAAAAAAAAAAAACAACTGAGACTTCAGTAACGAACCATTAACTGATATTTATGGAACGCACAACCGTAACCAATACTGGAAACGGACCACGCCCAAAAATTCAAAGTTTGATGCAGGGTTTATAAAAACAAATTAAAAACTAATTTAGACATAGATATGTAATTTTTATTACCTTCAAACATATGCCCTGTATAATTTTTTGCAATAAATACTATAATTTTTGAAGTCTTTCCTTTTGGCTTATAATACTGATTAAAAAAGATGAAAACTTGCATTTATTATAACCATCATTTATAGCAATGATTCATATTAATTTTGAGATACTTATTTCAATCATAAACCTTCTAATCCCTTTGATTTTTTTTTTTGTAATGACACCGGCTCTTGAAAAAGGTAACTTCTTTGTTGTATCCTTTAACTTTTTGATCTTGTAATTTTTTTGTACCTACAGGGTGTTTCTGAAATAAGTGATAAGTGAGGTTATTCAGAGTGGTAACAAGAGTACATGAAAATAAATAATTTTCATTAAACAACTTATGGTTTCATGTGTTCAGAAAATTAATGAAGCAAAACAGACATAATCCCACATATTTAACTATTAATAATGCAAAAATTGTGTGAAGTCCACTAGTTCAGTGTAGCCAATAGTGCGGGTGCAGACGTGTCTTATCGGCTGTAGATTGATTTACATCAGATTATTTAAATATGCCATATTTAAAACAAGAATTAGCAACAGATATAGTAAGCAAATGTGTGTAGAGGTATATACCGAACATCCATTGTGGATGTTCCCGATCCTCAACAGTGCTTTTGCTGCAGCCAATGAAATTGGATACCTGGACTAATAAAATAATTTCTATGAGTCAATAAGCATGCTTTTGAGCTATTTTTATAGAATTACCTAATGCAATTTGTAAATACATAGTTTATTTCTAACATTTAAATATTTTGACTGAAAAAAAGAACATTTAGCTTTCACATCCTTGAAATTTTCATGTGCACTACATTTTCAGGGCGGTTTTTTTTTTTTTTTTAAATACGACTTTTACCATAGGTTTCGAAATAAAAATAGTTTATTTTTACGTCCTCTATTACTCCCTGCAAATAACATACTTATTTCGAAAACATATTTTCAGGTCTAGAGACCTAAACAACCATCCATGACTGCTGGTATAAAATTTTCTACCATAAAATGTGTAAGATAAAAATTATTAAAATGTCGCAAAAAGACTGATCTATGTTCATATGAACTTATTTTATATTTCTTGACATTTTTCAATATATATTGCAAAAAAGAATGGTTACAATAAATTTGCCTTAAATTCTATTTATGCACTGTCATTACTACAATATGAGACCCCTTGTTACTCGAAATTAGTGTAACAAGGAAGTTATATTTGTAGAAAATCGAAATTTAAAGCTTTTAATGATTTTTGGATTTAACATGACAATACAAATCCGAAATTACTTAAAATAAGTGTAATTTATGATCACAAAGGTATTATTTTGCCTAAAGATTGATTTAAATATTGCTAATATTTAATAGTCAACCCCTGAAATTGTCTTTTTTTGGAGAATTATATACATAGTATGTACAGCTTTTAAATATAGGTAACTATAGTTCGTCTTTTAATTCAAAGAGATTGAATGAATACCTTCTCATGAATTAAGAAACGTTTTTAAATATACACATTAAGCAAAATTTAATAGATAGTTTAATCATTCTTAACATTATTATGCTTTGGTCAAGTAAATATATATTTTCAAGTAATCAATAAATATACATCAGTATGACTCATAACTAATTACATATTTTTTTAAATTAAATATGACTGAAGGAATTGAATACATCACTTTAACACACTAAAATATTGAAATATGTCACAAAATTATCAGTTAAACTTTTATTTATTTCAAGGCAAAAGTATAGTTAAAAAAATTAATAATTAAAAAAAATTACAACTACTTTTCTAAGTAACAAATACCAAAGCTTTTATAATCACTAAAACTTGTGCTAATTAGTTATGAGTTGACATACACACATCAATTTGTAATCCTCTCAAATTTTATAATGCCAAAAGTTACATCAACTTTGTCCACAATAAATAATATTTGACCTGAAATCTCCATTTCAATTTGAATTAAAATGAATAATTGTTTATAAATTACAAAAATAAGTATAATAGTTCATGATTTACAAAAACAAAGTACAGTAAAGCTCGGTTACAACGTACACGCTTATTACGTACTTATGGTTATAACGTACTGAATAAACAGGTCCCGGCATTATTATAGGGCCTTCTTCTATTGCTGCTTTTTGTTAAACATGTACATACAAATGTTTGTATTTTTGTGAAGAATTAATAGAAAATTTAAAAATTTAATATATTTTTTTAAAACGTACTTCTGATATAACGTACCGATTTTTTAAGTCCCCGCCGGTACGTTATAACCGAGCTTTGCTGTAAATGTATAGGTTCATATAACTATTTATTGTTTATTCCCACACTGTCTACAAATATATAAGTTTTAATATCTTTAAACAAAATAATAATATACTTCTTTATATTTTTAAGATTACTGAAAATCGACCACTGGATCTAAATTCAAGAGCAGTAGCAGAACGCTGTTTTCTAAATAATATACTTCTTTATATTTTTAAGATTACTGAAAATCGACCACTGGATCTAAATTCAAGAGCAGTAGCAGAACGCTGTTTTCTAAATTTTATATCACAATAAAAAGAAAACTGTGAGAACTGGTTTCTTTCAAAGCACACTTGCTTTAATTGTCTTGTAAAATGTATAACAAACATGACGTAAAATTGAAATATACAGAGTGGGCCATTACAAATGAGCCATAAAGCAGGGCATAAAGCAGCGACATCTTTAGGACAAAATATAACTAAATATGTAATATGTTAAAAGAAAACTAAAATTTACCCATTTCTATGCATTTTTTAATTCTCTTAGTAAGGGATTTCCTCACATCGAAAAATACATTTGGTTGTCCCCTAATATTAAAAAATTTAGTTGTTATTAATACTCTTTTGATCTGTTATTTACAAACCATGTCATTTTTTGTTCAGGGTGTTAAAAAGAATTTTTTCGGAAAATACATTTTAATGGCATTTTTGAAGTCGTGCGTAAACAGAAATCTTTTAGGGCAGACTTCTCGAAAACAGTAGAAATTATCAAGTTCTGTCAAGTGTATGTTTTTCACGTAGAAATGACACCAGGATAAGATTTTATAGTCAACCAAGTCAGAACATTATGTTAACAAAAAATAAGAGATAAATTATGCTTGATGACCGAACCTGATTTAATATATAAATTATTATTCCTTTTCTTAAAAAATGTTTCCCTACCAAATTTCATAACAATCGGTTAAGCGGTAGGTACTCGAGTTATTACAAAATAATGAAAGAATAATTTCAACTTTGACACCCCATATCTTTTTCTACAGCAACATTTTACTAAGCATATTTAGTTATATGTTCATATTTTGTCTCAAAGAGGTCGCCTCTGCTCTATGGCCCATTATTAATGGTCCACCCTGTATAACATTATTTTCAGAGAAACTGCAACAACTACTTCCACCAACAAAAAATATACTTAATCACCTAAAATTTTAGTGTTTGGAAACTCTTCTGTAATATTAAACAAATTTCATAATTTTTTTGCATCTCAAGAAATTGTTGCCGTTTGATATATCAAGTGAATCGAAATTACATCTTGGTGATCTTACACCATGTGGAGTAATTAGGAAATTTGGTAACATCTTATTGTACCTTATTACAAATCCTTCTTTATTCTCAGTATGTATACTATTATGTAAAACAGAATACATTAGAATGGCCTACATATAGCCCTGATCTTAATCCCATCGAGCCTCTATGAGATCAACTTAAAAGAAGCAGAATATGTCACAATCAAATTGTAAATTTTGTCAATTTAATGCCACATTGACAGCGTTCTGTTACCCCAGCAAGAGGTGGACATATTGAACGTTAACATACACATAAATTGTTATGTATCAATTATTGAATAAAATTTTCTACCGAAAATAAAGTTTTATTTGAAACTATGTATCTTTTATAAAAATTCAAATAAGTCAAACAACAAAGTATTGACAAATACTCCATGAAATGTTTTGAACTTAGATTACCAAAACATGTTGGTTCGTCTAGTATAATAACCGACATTCTTCTCAGAATGCTGGTGAAGATTTAAATAAATTTCTTCATAAATAAGCCAAAAAAAAATAATCAAAATATATGAATTACAAAATTTTGCTAAATTTTATGATTTTTTAAGTTTAGATTTTTTTTGCCAGTGAATTTATTTAACAACAATTGACAGTAACTAAACTTCGAGAAACCTGTCAATTAAAAAGAAAGTGACTGAAGTACAGTAATTAAAAATTTAAATGGTTCTACTCTCCCTTCTTACATTTTGCGGAACTCAGCATTTCACTATGAAATGAATGGTAAGATCTCTTATTAGAAAAAAAAAATGAAAGTATCAAAATTTTAAAAAATTGACATGATTTCAAAGTATGATCCAGATATAGAAACAAAACTAGACTTTTTTAAATAGAGTACCCTGTAAATTTTGAAAAATGAGCTCTTAATAAAATAAACACTTGGTGTAATAATACTAAATTACTACATAACAAAAATGTGTAATATGAAACAAAGTATAGAGTCCAATTTCTCCAGAGAACCATAGCATTATAAGGCCACACGATTTACGATCTCAGCATAATTTTTAAATTGTGCATCAACATACATGGTCTTACTTAGCAACACGGTTTACTAACAGAAACATTTTCAAGCATTTTTCAAATTTGTAAATACTACAATTTTTTTAAAATTCAATTTGATTTCGTTGGATGTCCAGAAACTAGTCAAAAATGATAGGGCATAGAAGTACATTTTTTTTGTCTTATCTGATTTTCTTAAGGATATACAGTGTTTCCAAATAAGAAGCTAAATATTGAATTTTAGTTATAATTTCTAAAACGTTACCCTGGGTGACAGTAGTAGGTCACAGTAATACATTTGCTATTTAAATTGGAATTAAACATAATTTTTTATATAGGTACAGTAAAAAATAATTTTTAGAATTTAAAAATTTTGAAAGTGTTAAAAAATTCGACATTTTGCATTCGCAGTTCAATTCCCCTGCCAATTCCCAATGACGGTTTGAGTTTCTAAATATTTTCTGAAATTGTCTAATCACCTCTATAGCACACAAAACAACATGTTGAGTGTTGGGGTAATTTTTCTGTCATTGTTAATACATTATTAAATATGCATTTATCTCGAAAAGGAAGCCAGATAGGACAAAAATGTATATGAAGTACCGACACTATTTTAACTCTCCCTATATATACACCCCATCATTTTTGACCACTAGTTTCTGGATATCTTGTATATCATAATATGAAATTAAATCATAATATTAATTATTATACATTTTTTGCATATTTTATTCCTTTGTCTGTAGTTTTCATTTCTTTATTCATTACTGTTAACTACTAATTAAATTTTTGATAGTAGTTGTTTATCCAATATTTTTCATAATGTACTTTCTTTTCTTTGTAATTTTCTAGCTTGTGTTTGTATAAAATCCTTTTAATTTGTTTTAACAAAACATTCAACAACAATACTGCTTTAAAACATCTTAAGATTTTGTTTTAAATTTATGGAAATTACATTTTTTTTTAATTAGGTAACAATATTTTTGAGATCATGCTGTATAGCAAAGCCATATTTTCTACAGGCTTGAAAATTATTCTAAAATTCTATTCTCCCAACTACAAAAATCATTCCACAAAATAAAATAATCATAAAAAAATTACTAATACTAAAAAGGTAATATTTTTTCTGTACATTTAACATGAAAAACATTCAATTTAATAATATCAAGTACATACAACATTGCTTTGAAATAGGTTCAAACGGATAACACATAGAAAAAAATAATAATAAAAAAAAACACAAAAATAAACACATTACTTGCTTCTCATCTCACCTTTGGTATAACAAAAAAATATAATTATTTATGATATAATACTACACAATAAAATAGTTTTCTTCAACAGTATATTGGTACAAAACACACATTATTTATGAGTATCATAAAGCTTTGCAGACTAGGCATATTTCATTTATCTTCGATTGGTGATTTACTCAAATATTAGTGTCAAAAAAACTAAAATATTTGGCCAAACTTTTAGCAGTCTACTCAACAAGTTACTATAATCATAAGGTTTTTTTATTACAAGAAAACAGCTGTATTCAAATTTGATTACACCCTGTATAGATGGCAGTAATTATTTAATTTTCTTTTATTTTGTTGTAATCAAATACTTGACCCAAATTTTGGCACAAAAAAAATATCAGAAACTGATATTAAACATGGGGTTATAATAAAGTAACCACATCTTATATATGAACAGAAAATATTTATTAAGTGAAACCAAAATTTCTAAATAAAAATAAATAAAATTTAAAAAAATATTAATTTGGAATATAAATATATTGCATTAAAATAAAAATTAATCTGCATTCTTTTTGTAAAATACTACTATTTAATGACTAGCGATATATCACAAGATTGTTCTGTTATTAATTTCGAAAATCTGTATGTTTTGTACCACTTTATGGCACAATTGACATGTAAAGAGGCAAAAATTACTACAATCACGTCAATCAACTCAATATTGGTTTGTAGTTTTTGCAACTACCATACAGGCAAAAATTGTTTCAATAAAATGAAATTAATTCAATAACATTTGGAGAAAATAATATCTTAAGACCATGAGTTGATTCTGCCTATTCAAGTAGAGTAACTAGAGTATATAACGAGATAAGACAGACTAACGCTTGATAGACCACAGCATATCATATTCAATATCCTTATTACTATGGCCTCCAACCCATGATCACTTTTTTGAAAGGTACGAAAATACCATGGTAAGGTTCACTGAAATAAAATATTGCGTCAAAGAAACAACATTCCGTATTTATCGTTTATTTTTTTGGCTATTTTCAATCTAATCGCTGAAACTTCAAATCATCAAATATGAAATGTTCTCAATAAAATACAACTAAACTAGAATATAACAACCAGGGGATATAACGGCTATACTAAGTAAATTGAAAAATCCCTTCAAATTCCCTATTTGTGATATGTTTTATTAGCTCGGTTATAACATATTCAGCTATAACGAACACCTGCCTATAACGAGCACTCATTTGAACCCGGTTATAACGAATTGTCCAAGAAATGACTTTAACAATGCTTTACTGAAATCATTCACATTAAAAGGAACTCGAAATGTCCCCCTTTCGGGTTTATAAGAAAATTTGCAGTTACCCACCAGTCACCAATAAGAATACTGGATTGACTGTTTCAAAATATATTTGGCAGGGTTTACAACAAGCACTCACTGATAACGAGCAAACTTTGTGCTAAAACCTAATTTTTCTGTAATTAAATTGTACTATTACTTGTCAATTTTAAAATCCAGGGAAATAGATTGTACAAAAATCTAACTGACTTACCACTGGAAATACCTTCTGTTGCTGTAAGTCCCATCACAGTATCCATCTGGATTGCTTAACTGTACTCCAACGAATTGTTCAGTCTGCGTAACGACTGGTCCAACATACCTTACCCTTCCTCCTCTTACCCTCCCTTCCTGAGTTATAACTTTCACCCAGTGATCTGGCTTCAAATCCCTGGAAATTCGAGGTAGAAACGGTTGCCAACCAGGCGGTGGAACGTTGTCACGTGAAGGTTCTGGGGCAGAAGCCCTCCTTGGAACGGACTTTGTCACTTCCCTAAAAAGTGACAATGGAAATATTATAACATGTAAAGTCATAGAGAAGCACAATATTTGTATAAAATTGCTTTTCATTGCAGTTCCCACTCACTCAATTTCAATCAATTGATTTAAAAAGGTAACAACAGGCAACACTGATCATATACTGCCCAGTGGTGCACAGACAGAAGATGAAGTGCAGTTTTAAAAATAAGTTATAACTCTTAAATATTTATAATAGATTTGTTAAAAGAAGATGTAATTGTTTACATTTTGAAGCAATCAGAGAACTTCATTCTACTTATTAATCTGGGCAACTAGAATGTTTCCTACTGAGATTCACTTTTAATAGTTGCGATAATTTGATTTATACAGCAATTTGCATATTAGTGCATTAATTAATTCTGATATAAATACCATATTGTAATTATAATTTAAATATAATTATAACTTCTTTGCACCAACGCAATTTATTAAATATATTTAGTTCTTTGTCATTCCGTACCTATAAAATGTAAAGGCAGTTTCACAAGATTGCTTACTGTACCTGTTCTGTCACTACGCATAGTAAGCTTCGGTGTAGTGTTACTTTTAGTCAGAATTTGTGTTTTTTGTGGTTTATCAGTGTTTTTTAACAAAACTTTTATCCAAATCGTTAAAAAAATAATGCATCACTGTCAAGTGTGTGGAAAATTGAATTCCTCTCATTTTGAATTATATTTCCATAGGTAATGCAGTGTTGCAGGGAGTCGGAATTTTCACATTATCTCTCTCTTGGAATTCTTTATCATCTACATACATAATATTTGGTACAAAACAAATGACAATTTATGAATGGACGGTTTGCTCTCCCTTTGCTTATAAGTCTATTAGCGGAACAAATACTCACTGGAGTTGTAAACATAGTTCTGGTCATAATTAGTCATAAAAATAATGGTAAACGGCAAATGTATGTTACACTTTTCATGTATATTAAAAATAATAATAATAAAAAAGAAACCTGTAAGATGAAGCCACAATATCCCTTCCCGTCATTATGCAATCGATTGACCTGCGAAGATAATTTTCAGCCTCCTCAACCAGGCTGTCCGTAGAATCTCCACTGTCCACTGTCACCGTCCAATCGCTCCTGAGCTCGGGCAAAGACCCATTAGCAAACTTGACTTTAGATGGAGTTTGCTTAATTATAGTCTTCCGGGATGGTGAGACTGGAGCCGAACAGCGCCTTGAAGGAGCAGGCGGCGACGGCAATGGATACATACTGCTATATCGTGAATGCGTTTGACTGCCATCACTGGGAGACGCGGCCGCAGCCCATGAAAATTTTTGAGACTACAAAAAACTAGACCTGAAACTTCATTGCAAGGACTCATAACTTAAATAAATGTATTATTGAGCGATGCATGAAAATAATAAAAAATTGTTTTAAACTTACAGTGCATCCAGGAGAATATAAATCAGTAGTCTTAAGAAACTGTCCATATGTAGGTGCTGGTCCTACCGGTTTTAAATTAGGTGGAAATAAATGATCAGCTGAGCGTGACAACTCTGGCACCATGCTGGTAAAACCAATGTCGGAGAGTAGAACCCTTCTTGCTTCTACGGTTTTCTCGGATAAACGAAGTCGAGAACCAGGCAATGGAAACTTTGATGGAAGCGTCGTAAAATTTTCACCCAATCTCGCCTACAAGAAACGTTCTCATGTCGATTAAACTATTTCTCGTTTGATTCAACCACAGAAAATATTTCAAAGCTGTGATTTATTTGGCCATTTTCATTTTACCAATTTAAAATTGGCCATTTGTTTTTTGTCCATCTATCTCCGTGTTATCTTATTATATCATAGGTTTGTTTTAGATCGAATAATAAACGGTTCTAGAACTGTTCAAAATAAATGACCATTCATTAATAAAAATTACCAAATGACAATAAGTTGAATAGAACTTGGCAACTATTTAGAATTGTTCTAGGACCATTCAAATGCAGAACCAAAACAATCATTGGGCAACACAGTGTTGCTAGGAAATTTGAAAGATCATTGACACTGAAACTTAAAAATAACATGTCACAAAGCACACACAACCAAACTGTTTTTATAAAATTGTTTTCTATTACAATTTCGTTCTCTGCCACTCCACTATTTAATTACAAAAAAAAAAAATTATTTCTGGGAAACACATACATTACCCCGCCTAAACAACTGCCTCCCACTTAAAATTACACCTTGTATATTGTGAAACGGTACATACCTTGTTTGCCAAACTACTTTCAGATCTCCAAGATGATCCAGGAAGAGCTGATATATCCGTCTGAGCCCCAGATTCTTTTCTTATTGCATTTGAATGTGTTAGTATCGGTCTGCTTTTTCTTCCCACAGTTAAACCTTTCGAAAGTGCTTCTCTAAAATTTTCAATCACTTAAGTAACACAACTTTTTCATTTTTTCCCATAAAAAAGATTATATTTTTAGAAAGCATAATTTTCAAGGTACGGGGGTCCCATCGAACGTGTTCAACCTGTTCACTCTTTAATTTTGGCAGGTAAAATTTTTCCATAAAAGTTGTACAGCACCTTCTACAGCTTCAAATACTCATGTTTTGAACAAACAATAGTACGTTACAAATATGAATTTTAGTTGTTTTAATGGAACACCCTATATTTTTGTCTACTTCTAAAATCTGTAAATTTTTCTCATTTCAAAAATATAAATATATCATATTATGTTTGTTTCAGTGTTTTTTTGTTTTTCCAAAAAAATACTTTTTAATTGACACTGTCACTATCAATTAAACTTACAGCCTGTACTCTCTGTCACCTTATTATTAAAAAAATTAAATTAAGTAATAAATTTGAATATTCGCAAGAGTTACAGGTGATAAATATTAAAAATTTATACTAGGTGTTCTATTTAAGACCGTATAACACTTTGATGATATAATACACACATATTTGATCAAGCAAAAACTAAAAGAATTATAAAAATATTATTCTCTTAATAAGTAGTATACCTAAAACATAGTGTCAATTGAATTAAAAACTCTTTTCTTGAATATAAGTAAGGCAAAATACATTCAATAAAATTTGAAACTTCTAAAGGTTTATTTTCTTTAAAATTCAAAAATGAACAATAATTTATTAAGGTCATTTTGCTGGAAAATCTACAAATACAGGGTGTTGAAATTAAAATAGAATAAAACTTTTTCTATTTTTTTTAAGGTGTTTAAATAGACATGTGCATAAAGCCCAGTGTGTTTCAAGCTCAAAAACACCGTGTCTGCGTAATATCCTCTTCTCGCAATCCTTTCAAGTACAATATTGATAAAACCTATAATAACTATAAGTATATTTCTATTTTTAAATCTAAACTTTTTGAAAAATTTAGTAGATAACTATTTTAAGAATGTGTTTCGTAATCTCCAACAACCAAATTTGATTGGAATTTATGGTGTCCCGGTGGTGCATTTGCGAGTCACAAGCATGGCGTTATAAGCATGGTGTTGCAAACGCATGCAGAAAATAAATTCACTGGATAGCAGCTTATGTCAACCATTAGCATAAATATAGCAAAATCACTGTACATTAGGATTTTTTTAGTTTCAGTGGCATTTCTAAAAGAATATGTTTCGATTTTATTCCAAGAACAATTTGTTTTGTAAATAAGCTTACTACAATTAAATAAATCGAAAACAACTGTAAAACAATTAGCTCTAAAAAAATACTATGGGAATTTGTTAAAAATATGATGCATTTAAATGAAATGTAAATATCGCATGTTTAAAAGGTTTAAAACAATCAAAATATTTATTTCTGTGATCTTTTGTATTACTGATTACATAATATTTAAAATCCTATTTTTTTTAGAAAAAATTCTATAGACTGTTTTTAGATAACTAGTTTGAGTTTGAGACACAAAAAAAAATAACTTTAAAATTAATTCTCTAAATAAAATGAAATTAAAAGCATATTTTAACCAAATCTGGTTAATTATTATTTTCAACCTACCATCCTGTATATCCTTAAAATACACATTAAAATATCATCATTTTGCTATTCGAACATTTTAATGTAAAATTATGTTTTGTGTATTTTAACATGTTTGATCAATAACGAACTAAAAGAGATCAAATATAAAGAAAGTAAGAATTTTATTCCTCTACCTGTGTAAAAGGGGCCTATACTGGATAGGATTAGGGCAAGTATTCCTTCTTCCAGCAACATATTCAACGTCGTGTATTCCACATTTAGAAATATCAGTTTCCACAATGCGAATTCTATCATCAAACCTATCAAAACTTTCGTCTTTTTCTAAAGACTTATTCTCAAAACTTGAATCTTGTAAGGAGTAATAGCTTTTCAAACTTTTTTCTTGATTTATAGAATTATCCGATTTTGAATCATATATCTGAGAGTTTCCACGTTTCATTTCAAGTGACTGAAAATTGGTATTCTCCTGATTTTCATTTTCGAAATTATCATTAAACACATCATCGTCGAGTTCTCTATCAGAAGCATCAAGATGATCCATATCGCTCAGTGGAAGCTGCAAGATATTAGATGCTTCCTGTACACTCTCCCCTGCATCAATTGAAACAAGCTGTTCCTTAAAATCCGAGTCTTTGGTGTCGTCTGTAGTAAATATCAATTCGATATCATCTACCTCTTCTGCTTGCTCTAAATCATTCTGTGGACTTTGAGGTTCTTCAGTGATAGAAGAATTTTCAAATAAATCGTTTTCTGATGGTTGTTTCGTATCCTTTTTGTCACTCATGTTGGTATCTTGATTAATATCAACGTTAAATTCTCGATTGATATGGCTCGATAAATTTGAAAAGCTGAAGGTTTTAGAAAAAGATAGTTTTTTCGAACTCTCTAACGGCGACTTTAGTATAGTTAAACTTTCCAAAGACCTAGATATTTTTTTAGTATTGATCGTTTCAGTTTTTATTGAAATTTTTGCTTCAATTTTACGTTTACTCTTTTTTGGGCTTAGTTTAGGAGAAACTATAGTTACTTTTTTCTTTTGAGATTGATCCAAAACAGAGCTTATATTTTCCGTATTTTCTAATTGTTGGATCTCTTCAGGAGAATATGATGAAATAATTTCTTCGGTGTTTCCTTTAAACATAATATAAAAAATTATATCCTGTTTTAAAAACTAAAATGTTTATTTATTTGTTTGCAGCAAATTTAAATACTTGTAGATAATAGCACATACAAACACAGAAGTATATAGATGATGAAGATATATATAGTTTAAATATGCAGCAGAAACTTATTCTATAAAAATATATTTAAAAAAACTTACCTTCTATTGGTTCAATATTCGTGCAAACAGTTTTTTCATTTTCAGTTTCAATAGCCTTATCAGATCTTTCCCCGTCCCAATTCAACAACTTCCGTCTCAAAACATGATTTTCTAACGACAAAGTTCGTAAAGCTTCTTGTACTGTATCTACAGGCCAAGCTTTTGATTTCAATTGAAGAATTTCACTTTTGCTTTCTTCTAGAGCTGCTCTAAGGGCTACAACAGTTTGATGTAAAGCTCTTATGGTCTCTAAACCTGGTCCTCTTCCTTCTCCATGATCCATTTTAATTCGAAATCATCCATGCTGCTCTGTTTACTTGACTTTTATTATTAATATTCACAATTATGACACTCTGCTCTGTATTGCCTTTTTGTTAAAGAAGTTTAATTCTTAATAAATTAATTTTTTCATTTTCATTATTCATATTTCGTCAACCTTTAAAACGCAATTTGTAGCTCCTAGTAACCAGGTACACAAATTAATTACCTACTTTCGATAAACACTGAAATTGATACAACAATTAATAAAATTGGAAACATTTCCAAACATTACAATCAATACTCACAATTTTGTACAACCCCGGGAATTAGGATTTAAGCTCCGACGTACGTCCAAAGTACGTCAGAAGTCAGAAGCTTACTTTCTCTTTCTCAATCCAATCTAATCTAATCAATCCAATAACTACGTCCAATTGTGTATTTTACTCTATTTTGTATAATTTAATAATTAAACTGAAATAATTACCTTACATTTTAAAATAACAATAAAAAATTAAGTGATTTACACGTCACACAGAGTGGAATAAATTAGTCATGTTTTCTTTCAACACAGATGTTTTCAATTAATTAATAATTAAGAGCAATAAATACATCCTTTTAACTTTTATGACTTCTATAGAGTTCTAAAATTAACTCGATTTGCTTGCTACTTCAGCTGTTCTGCGGCATTCTGTATGTAGTTCTTTTTTTAACTATTTTTACGTTGCAATCATTGCATGGAAAAACATTATATAGGGGCTTACCAAAGATTTCTATGTGCACTTTCAAAATACTAGAGTCTAAAAGAATAACAAAAAGAGAAAATAGTAAAAATTAGAGACAACTAGATTATACAGGGCCATCATTCGTGAATCCTCCTATATGATTCCTTTAGACATTTTTTTTTCCACATAATTCCATTTTAGCTTTGTTTGAATAATATAGGTACCTGATAGGTTTTAATTTTTTTTTTTTCAAAATATATCTGAAACAAGTCCAAATATAGCTGATATTTGAAATGAGAAAAATACCTATAAAATAACACGTGCCTTAGCATTAAAGAGGTAGTTCAATTTAATTCAAATACAGACGTGTAGAGTTTCTATGTGCACTTTCAAAATACTAGAGTCTAAAAGAATAACAAATAGAAAAAATAGTAAAATTAGAAACAACTAGATTATACAAGGTAATCCAAAAAACATATGTGCCATCATTCGTGAGTCTTCCTATATGATTCCTTTAGACATTTTTTTTCACATAATTCCATTTTAGCTTTGTTTGAATAATATACCTGAAAGGTTTTAAAATTTATTTTTTTTTTTTAAATATATCTGAAAAAATAAGTCTAGATGATATTTGAAATGAGAAAAATACCTATAAAATAACACGTGACTTAGCATTGAAGAGTTAGTTCAATTTAATTCAAATACAGACGTGTAGAGTGAAATTCCATAATTTTTACGACATTTTACGATAGAAGCTTATTTTTGCTTTATTTAAAAACATGTCTGTGCTGGGGTGGATGCTCTGTGATAAATGCTTCCAATGCGTGTTTTGGTCTTTGACACTTTGTAGTCTATGGTTGTGTGGGCATCTATTGTATTCAGTGATCAATGGTCAAGGTCAATGTTTATTTTAAAAAAAGTTGGGTTAGTTTATTTTACAAGAATAAAAAATAATAGAAAATGTTGTCTTATAGTATATTGAAGCGGCTTAATAAACAAATAACACTATTAGTTAGATACAAAAATCCACCCGACCATTGGGTTTGTAATACAACTATTTTATAACAAAGCAAAATAGTTAAATATGTATTTGTAGTCCGTATTAAGGAAGAAAATACACCCCGTAGATAAAGCTCTTAACCATTTTGATGACTTCTATAAGCAGGTATTTGATAAACAATGGTTATCAATAAGAAAAGGTTTACTAGGTAATCGAAAATATGTAGCTATAATAAACAATTATGGTGATAGCGAAGAAGCCATGACGAAGTTGGAACTTGGAGGTGCTATAAACATGAGAACATTATTTAAATTGGAAAAAGGTTATATTCAAGAAAAGTTGGAGAGGAATACTCGCAAATCTAGATTAAAACAAATATTTCACATGGATGAAGCGATGGAACAAGTAATACAAAACAATACAGAGAAAGAAATAACAAAAGTTAATACAAAACAACTTTCTTTAGAGAGCAGTTTAGAAAATGCTGAGTATGACACACAACGTCTAGTAGATTCTAAAAATGCACTGTCTGCAGAAATTTTATACCAGTTTGTACCTGCAACTAAAATAAAGGGAAAAGAGGACTTTATACCTGAGTCAAGTCATTACAAACTATATGATAATGACTCACAGTTTGCTGTTAACATCGAAAAGGAATATGATTTTCATTTTCCAGAGTATTTAAATATATATTGCTATGAAGCTGAAAGCAAAAATGATTTTGAATCTTCCAAGACAAGCAGCACTGGTGTATTAAACTACTATTTAATGGATGGAGGTTCCGTTCTACCAGTTTTGGCTCTCGATCTTAAACCAGGAAGTAAGATGCTGGATATGTGTGCAGCTCCAGGTGGTAAAAGTTTATTAGCTCTTCAAACCCTTTATCCCGAATGTATCGTTTCAAATGATATTTCTTATTCGAGGTTGAATAGAATAGAAAATGTATACAAACAGTTTTTATATGACTTTAGAGAAAAGTGGTTAAATACTGAGCATGTAAAATTAACTAACTGTGATGGCCGTTTAATTGTGGAGGATAATTTCGATAGAATTTTGGTAAGTTGATTTTCTTTTAATTCAAAAGTTCAATTCAAATTCAAGTATAATTTCTATAAAGAATTTGAATCTATCATATTAGTTTGCATTTTGACAACTGCATTAAATAATAATTATAAAATGGTAAGTAACGTGATTGGACTGACCGCTTTCAATACTAAGGAATGAAATATCACGTTCCCACATTCTTTCTTCAGAGTTAACGGAAGGGTCCTTTGTTACAAAACAAAGTAATAATAATAGAATATATTTTTCTCTGTTTTATTGAGAAAACTTACCAATACTGTTTCAAAAATGTTTATACACTAATGGCGAACTGAGTCTGTGTCAAGAATAAAACGAACAATAAATAGAGTTCAATACACAAAACTTTAAATGTAAAACACACTTGTTAAAAATGAAGATATAGTCACTAAAAACTGAAGACTCGCAATGTAAACATGCAGGGTTTGACGATAACGAATTCTGCAGGGATGAATATGTCAACCAATCAGTCTTTCATCCGCTGAGAACTCCAAGATGCCATCGTTATTATAAACGGGCAAAGTAGCTCTGATCTCCACGACACCTTCTAATTCTGGTCACCTATACCTAGATGTCCCCGGTGTCATAGCAATCACCATGCAGCAGCAGTGTGTATTCTTTGTGTCAACTGTTCTTTTGTATTAATTTCTTCTTGATATAGGTCAGGGTTGCCACCCGTCCCGTATTTCAAGGGACAGTCTCATATTTCAGTCACATGTCCCATGTCCCGCCGTTAGTTCATACGGGACGCTAAAAGTATCGTATTTTGGTATTCAGAAAAATAAAATGTCAATCCACACCCAAGCAATCATTTGCATAAATTATTTTTGGCCAAAAATATAATGACAATAACATTTAAGTGTCGGACAACAGCACTGACAGATTTAGTGTCAGTGCTTAGACAGATCTGGCGCCAAGAAGAAAAGTGTCAAGTTTACTTAAATCTAAAGTTTCTATTCTTGCCAAATGCCTTGTTTTGTTGTCTTTGTTACTTGTATGGTGATTGGTGACTCCTCATTTATGTGTCATTCTATTTAACAGTTGAGTTTTCCAGTGTCTTGTGCGGTGCTTTACAATAATTTGGTAATTATTTTAAATTATTTACTTCGTGTTTTAAGCGCGCACAAGGAGCTTAGCACAGTTTAAAATATTTTGAAATTATTTGTTTATAATCATTTAAAAATTAAAGGATATGGATAAATATTAATGGGGACCTCGGAAAAGGACCATCTACGCCACCAAAAAAAGCAAAGCGCCTGTGCAGCTATCGACCAACGTGGCAGACTGAGTATATTTGGTTAATAAAGGGTTCAAACGATTTTTGTGCAAGATGTCTACTATGCAAAAAGGATTTTTCAATTAGTCACGGTGGCCTTAGTGATGTCAAACTGCACTCTAATACAAAAGAGCATAGAAGACGCGAAAATGTCGAAAAATCTTCTCAAGTTTTAACAAAATTTTTTGCAAACAGAAAATATTCAAGAAACTAACGATGTTACTACAGCAGAGCTTGGGCAAATCTACCAATGCGTTAAGCATAGTCAATCTTACAATTCGTTAGATTGTGGGCTCAAACTTTTACCAAAAATTATAAGATTCTGAATTACTAAAAATAATATTGTCGCAGAATTTGCCCCGCTCGCACCCAATTTGACGACAGTGGTATCGCGAAACGCCCCGATCGCCCATACACGATTAACTTATTTTAAGACTTTGAAACCTCCTATCTTCTTAAAGAAGCAAAATCGGACAGATGTCCAAATGATTTTTTCTTAAAATGACATGATTCATTTGGCAAAGTTTGTTAGTGAGTTAATAAATTACCTTGTAACTTCTATCTAAAAATCAAACAGAAGACATTTTTGTCAGGTAGTAGTGGTATGTACGACCGGTAATTTTACATGAAGCAGTGACTTACCTAGTGAGCCATTACTGTAACATTTAAAATATGCAGTTAATGATAAAATAAGGACAGGAAAATATATGAACCAGTTTACAATATTTTTTTTGTAAATATTTAGAAATATTGAGAATTTGTACAATTTTTAAACAACATTTGATGGAGCACCAAATATTGCGCAACTTTGCAATTTCATATTGAGATATTAATATTTTAGGTCGATGTTCCATGTACAACAGATAGACATTCTTTACACGAAAATGATAATAATATTTTCAAACCCTCAAGGATTAAAGAACGGTTGCAGATACCTGAGCTTCAAAGAGAACTGCTATTTAATGCTTTAAAATTGGTTAGGAAAGGTGGTATAGTTGTCTATTCAACATGCTCACTGAGTCCAATTCAAAATGATGGAGTTGTACATATGGCGTTGAAACAAATTTGGGAGGAAACTAATATGGAAATTGTGGTCAAGTAAATTTTAATATAAACACACTCCATATATGTTTATTTGTATACGTTTTAGGGATATGACTCCAGCGCTTCAGCAGATTAGAAATGTATTTAAAATGGCAGATAGGAAACTTTTGAAATATGGACATTTAGTATTGCCCTGTTTAGCACAGAATTATGGTCCAACTTATTTTTGTAAATTACAAAAAATAAAGTAAGCAGAATATGTGGCAAATACAATAAAAGTAAGATGAAAATTACACTTTTAACTTATGCCAAATTAAAGAAAAGGATAATAACTTGATTGTACTGCCATATTGCAGTCTGTGAGAAATGGACTACTAATTAGTGTAAATAAAAATAATGAAAATATTTATATATTTATTTTATTTGCCAATTAAAATGTCTAGATTATATAGAACAACAAAATCTGTTCACTTTTAGAACTGGAAACGCAAAATATATAAATATAATAGATGTACATAATATCGGTGGGGTTAAATAAAAAATAATACTTATGTTTTACCGACGATCTCTGTCTACTAGATAGAGTGCAAGCCATTTTTACATGTTTTCAGACATTTTTCAAGAGTTGGTTGACGAGTAGATGCAATATACAGGGTGTCCCTAAAAGGTCTTTACAACGCTCTATGCACCAGATACAGTGCGGCTCAAAATAAGTAGATTTATCTAAACTTACCTTAGTTCAAAGTTGCCCCGTTGAGGCGCTATATGATCGTGAAGTTGCGATTTTGCTAAAATTTGGTAAGTTGACCCTACTGTATATGATAATAAACCCCATATCAAAATTATCAGTAATATCAATCCATTGGCGTAGAATTTGTTTTTTTTTTAGTAATTGATAATTCTACGCCAGTGGAAGAAAAGATTTTTCAGTATAAATTATGTCCTACAAAAAAAGTACCTTTTTTGTATAATAAATATATGGATGTAACAGACCAAGGTCGCTATTGGGAACAGACTACAATAAAGATATATAGATAAAGCTCGTCTGCTGCGATTTTTACACATGATGATTTAGGGATCTTGGAAACAGAGACTAGATAAAGCACAGCTGCTGAAATTTAACAGATGATGCTTGCATATTTTTATTTAAAAACAGACTGATAATTGTGACTAGAACAAATTGATTAAAGCTCTATCTATGCTCCATAATATTTTCAGTTGCTATTTTATTGAGATAAATAAAGTGGAAAAGGTTAAAAATCGATCAATAAAATACTTCTGTTAGATCTTTCTTCATTGAGAAATAATAAGAAAAATTAATTTACTCAAAAGAGAAAGAGTTGTCCTTATGGTTGCGAAATTGTCCTTAACACATGTTGCCAACTGCAACATATTCTCACTGAAATGTACGATGTGGAATGCTCTTAGATCCAATGCGCATCCATATAAAGTGACAAACCTAGGAGCAGAGAAAAAAGGCACATGAAACAAAGTAATCTATGCATGAAACTCAGCAAAGAAATACTTCATTGGTTATGTATGTGGGTGCGAGAGAGACAATAATCTGCACGTACGATATGAATTGTGTTCTTAATTTCCCATTGTTTTGTTTGTAAACACGTCATTGGCGTACAGTGTGAGTGTGGTTAACCAGTACATTCTTTTGTCTTGTATTTTGTTAGTGTTATTCTCTCTGTATTTTTATGGATGTTGTTATTGGAACATGTGATGTTTTATAAGGGACTGTAAAATTAACCAGCATATGGCACCAAATAATTCTTCATATCCAGAATTCAATTTCATTTCAATTCACAGTGGGTATAATTAGAGAGGCTTAACCATAGAATAATGTAACAATTTGATGTTGGCAACATTGGTAGTACGCACAGAATACAGATCATTGGCATTGGCTAGTACGGTACACAATTTTTTCTAGATTTGTGAGTACAATTTCTCACAAATCTAGAAAATCTTTGTGATACTTCTTTACCGAGTTCAAAGTAGTGCGGATGAAAGAAAAACACTTATCTGACTTTGACTGTCTGTGGATTGTCTTGTAAATAAGGTACTAAACGAGAAAGTGAGGTTAATCATCATAATTTTGAAATCAAAACAAAATACATACTATTATTTTGCCTAGTTTTGTGTCATTAATTACTTTTTAATTGTTTAATGTTAAAATGGAAACTCCGACTATTAGTAAATCGCAGAAAAAATCCACTCTGTCAGCAAAAAAGACTAAAATTAAAGAAACCATAAAAAATGTCGTAGCTACTCCTTACAAAAATAGATACTGGTAGGTACCTTCAAATTATTATTTGCTTGATTGAATATATTTTAAATTTAAAATAATTTAGGCCTGAAATATTACCAGAAGATCATGAAATGCTGAAAATCGTTCTTCGGAATAATCTACCAAATGTGAAACCTATGAATGTCAATGTACCTTGGAAACTTTTAAAGAATATTCCAAAACCTGAAAGGAAAAAATTTAGAAATGAGTATACTAAGTGTGACAAATTACAGATTAATAAAATAGAAAGGTATGTGCAACAAATGGTACTATTATTTGATTTATATTAATCTCGTTTATTTTTAGGGAAGGATTGACATTTGGTATAAATAGCGTAACAAAACTTTTAGAGACTAATTTAGTAAGCGTTATATTAGTAGCTAGTGATATCCAGCCAAAAGTCATGGTAAGGCATATAATTGATAATGCTGTTTTGTACAGAGTGCCGATTATTGTTTTCGATAATTTACGGAATTTACTTCACAAAGCATGTGGTATAAGCAGTGCAGTTTTTAGCATAAGCAAAAATATTAATCCTGAATCGAAATTGAATTTGATAAGAGAAAGTGTAACACAAATATTTGAAAAACTCCCTGCACCATTGGACCATATTAATTATAATCGATCAGTAAAACACGCAGCGGAAATTTCTCAATCAAGTTCTCAACAAATTACAGACAAAAATACTAGTTTATTAAAAAATTGTCATGAATTAAATGAAGATATTGAATCAACAATATATTTGAGAAGGGAGTCCAACAACAGACGAGTTTTTGTTCCTGAAGATACAGAATATGTAAATATTCATAAAATGGAAGTAGATTCAACAGGGTTTTTACCTTTTTCGGAAGCATCTGAATCTGAAACCAACAGTAAATCTGTCAAGACAAATTATAAATCATTAATTGTAAAGAGGCTAAAAGGCGATCCAAACAGAAATAAGAAGAAAATTACAAATTTGAAGAGACATTTAAAATAACAGAGTAATTTTAAGTAAGTACTATATTTTATACGATTAAGGTCAGAGTAAAATAAAGTTAGAATTTATCAATTATTTTTTATTTACACCTATCTTGTTACTAATATGCAGGGTTTTCTTGAAATCGGCCATTGCAGGAAAAAGTTATGAAAGAAATAAATCTAGGGGTTGCTTATTCCCGCCCTCCAGAAACATGAGCTAAGGAATAGACAGCACCACAAAATAGCTTTTGACTAGCTGATAATGTGTACCAAAATTTAAATTTCTAAGTGTAACCATTTTTAAGGAAAAATAAAAAAAAACATTTTTTTTCGCCATTTTGAGACTTGAATATCTCAACAGGAAGGACCTAAATTGAAAAATTTCATATGAAGATCCCCCCCTGAAATGGCTTGTGGAATACACTGGTAAAATATTTGACCATCATTCTGGAACACCCTGTATATTCAAAACATCTAAAATTAACCAAAATGTACACAGTCATTTCATTTATTATTGTTATAAAAGAAATATATATTCATTTAGCAACTGGTAAAACTTTGGCACCTAAAGAATATTTTGTCACAGTTTCTTTGCTGCAACATTATTTCTCTTATTTATGATCAGAATCTGGATGTTTTCATGCAAAAATTGATAACTTCTGCCTATTAAAAAGTAATGCAATCAAATTTTTATTTTTCTCATGGATACTATTAACTGTAAATAATTTGTACCAAAAAATGATGCTTAATTGTAATTAGATAAATAGGTAAACAAAAATATATTTGTGTAAAAAGGTCAAATTATGAAATAAGTGAATGACTCTACTTACTTTATTTATTAATATATGTATTAAAAAAACGTTTTCTGGAATTTCAACGCCCTATTTCTTGAAAATCTGTTCTTTATGGAACCATTTATATTTATTTCAAAAAGTTCTAATGCCTGGTGGTTACTGGTGTTTGAGACACCCAGTATTCAATATTTACAAGCAATAAATAGTTTGTTGAACCATTGTCTGCTAAATGTATTTCCACTATTTATACTTATGATAATGTAGTTATTATATTAATATAACCCTTAGTGACAAATCTAAATGATCTAAATTTCAAAATTTAATTGTATGTATTTATACTTAGTTGCCATGACAAACTTGTACCGTGTGGCGACTCCTGTGTTAGATTATGAAAACAGCTATCATAAACACAAGTGTCAAAATTTGAATTATTGATAATTTGTGATTTGATATTGACCATGGCATATTGGGCGCGTTGAGACATGTACAGAGGGTGAGTTGCTTTGCTTATCACAGATTACTGAACGAATTGCTTAGTTGCATCACAGCTTAAATGTTGTCTCATGTAAGCCAATGCTTAGTAAGCAACTCATCATACTCAATTAATGCTAAGTTGCTTACGATTAACCAAAGCACATAAAATAACCTAAAAATTAAAATTTTCGAATGTTAGTATTTATTTAAAGATACATTTTTCACTATAGAAGATGCAAATGAAATAATTATTTATTAAAGGTGGCATATAGCGACCTTCACCGCCTTGCCTATAGCATTTAAATTGATCTTATCATATTCCCAATAGTCACCCTAAAAATGTATTCAAATCACAGAATATATCTAATTCAATTCCATCATATTGAATTCAGAATTCTGGGGCGAGGTTACGGGATTTTTAAATATTTTAAGTAATGTATAGTCTGATTGTCAATAGTAAGCGGAAAATGGCGTTCAGTAGTTACTCTGTGTGCTAAGTATAAGCAAAGTCATCACGCTTTTATCCTAGATAAAATATACTTACCTTTATTCAGGGCTCATCAAAAGTGCCCGGCTGAACGTACCCATTGACCATCGTCTGCGAAATCGCGTCGCCTTTGAAAAAGCACGGCTGCTGTGATTTAGCCGACGATGTTTTGATACTGAAATCATCGTCTAAATCGCAATAGCTGTGTATCCAAAGGCGATGCGATTTAGCATGCTAATCTCGATAGGTTTAGCGGTCGCTTGTTGGCGCGCCTATAACGTCACGAAGACACCTCAGACGAATGTTGATATTTACTATAATGTACATTTTCGTCAATTTTAGTTACTTGTAATGTGTTTGTGGGCTGTTGTCTTTTATCATTTTCTAAGGTACTTTTGTAAACGTGTAATGAGTGCAAATTTGTGAATAATTGACAAGTAGTGAACTAGGCGCAGATCATTTTTTTCATCGGTAAGGTAGGTAAAACTTTACAATTTGAATTCATGTGAAAGATTAATAATAATTAATAATTTAGTCATTTGGTTCATAAAAATGCCAGGAGAAAGGTGTGCCGTTTACGGCTGTAACAACAGATTCTACAAATGTAAAACCTAGAATATTGTTTTTCATACGTTTAGAAAACCAAAATATATTGTGTCAAAAGACTATATCATAAGTACTGAATGCATATACATATACATAAATGAAAATAAAATTGAATTAAATTATAAGAAAAATTTACAAATTGAGTTATTTATACAATCGCTTGAAAAAGAAGTCCAGCAAAACATTATTATATTATTTGTAAAACAGTTAATAAGTAAAATGTTATTATATTATATCTTTGAATGCTTTTAAAAATGTTAGTGTTAAATTCGTCCAGGAGTTTATATATGTTTAATAATGTGACATTATAAGTATATGTATATCTACGCACAGATGAGTAGCGACTAAAATGCTTGACCAAATTCCAGTACAAACAAAAAATATGCCTATACAGTACAAAAATGTATAAGAAAGTACATAAACCTCAGTAAAGTTTGTAAATATTAAAAACTTAAACTATATATACCAATATTAAATCTATGTAACAAAGCGTTTACATATATTTGTACGAAATTTTCTTCCTAATGTATCATATGTTGCAGAATCCCATATTAAAGGTTAATCCAACATACTTAAATATTATATTATTATATTTTAATTACATCATTACATTATATTATTATTCGGGTCGTTTGAGGCATATTGAGTACCTCACGACAAATCATCATCGTGTGGTAAGATTTCTAGTTGACCTTTTATTACAGTATTTATGTAATTTGATTAGGTATATATTTTATAGGTATCTACTATTTTAAAACAAATTAAGCGACATTGACACTAATCTTACGCTTCACAAAGTGCTTCCATCTAAATACTTTACATTTTTAAGATAACTAGGTACAAGATATTAACAATCGGTTGCTCTTCCACTTTTGTCATGAGAAACACATTACTACTGTAACGAACCCAATTAATATAGTCACTCGTAATGTCTGATAAACAGTTACTTTTCCCACGTATAAGCCAAAGTTTGTTTTCAATGTGTGTAACTGCTTATATCTGGTGAACAGTTTGTCTACGTCACCAAACAGATATAAAAGCCAAGTTCCAAGCCTCTAGAAGGCTCTGTTGATCGCCAGATCTTCAACATGAAATAAGTTCTTTTCCCTTGGTATCGGTCTGTCCTACCAAAGATCTTTTATCCTTACCGTCATCATTCCGTCTGCGAACAACAGTGTTGACTTGTTTCTGGGATTCTTCAGTCTGACTATCTGAATCGGTGTATCACTCTTGGAGTTGTTTACTCATACCTCACTTCCTCTTACTGTTCCGAATTAAATTTATTCTACCAAGTTTCATTCAAATATAATTTAAGAAATTTGATGTTCTAATTATTAAATTGATTTCTTATTTAAAACATGCCAAGGAATATTCATATCCTAATCTGGCTGGATATATTAAAAAATATTGTTGGAAATTATTGAAACTAGATTTATGATAAATATACTTTTATTACATATATAAAATAATTCTCAAATATTACTCTATTATAAACACATTTGAATATTTAATAGCAGAGGTAGACACACGTAAATATTACACAAAACAATTATATATTAGTATCTTTATATTCTTACCTAACATATAATAGCAGACTTTATAAGCAAACGATATACAGTCAATCAAACTCCGCATTGTTCAAATTTTAAAATGCACTTTGTTGGTGTTTGAACTTTCTATTAGATTTTTCTTAAATGCTTCACAATTTAAATGCATCTTAAAATTTAGGTAATGTATCAAACAGCCAATAAACTTTTATTTAAAGTTATTCTTTACATGTGTAAAAATAGCATTTCTTTCAAGACAGATCTCGAACTTAATACTTCATGTTATATACAATACAGTTCTGTTTATCCGATGCAGACAAGATCATGAATTTGTCAGAAAGCGGAATTTTCCGATGATGCCGAAGCATAAAGGCACTCAACGTTATACCAAATATACGTCAGTACCGTATTGGATAATTTTCCATAAAATTTGACAACATTTTTTGTTAGGCTATGAACATGTTGATTAATAAGGCATGGCGAAATATTAGAACTGTATCGTATGTACAAATAATTGTTATAAAAAAATAATCTTAGAAGTATGTATAATTCTGTTTTACGCTAAACTCTAAAACTTTTCATAAAAAACCGTTAGAAAAATAAAGTACTAGTGTCATAAATCTATTTTCAGATATTTTTTTTTTTTAATAAGCTACTATAAATAGCATTTACTATAGCCAATAAAGCCTTTAACTTGTTTTAACTATTTTTAAATGCTCTTATAATAAATTTTATTGAGTATGTTTAATACCATTATATTATCTATGGTATATTCGAAACTGTTACTTTAATTTCTGTATAATATAAATAATACCGAATATGTGTCATATTTTTCAGTTCAATTGGAATTTGTATAATTATATAATACTTTAAAACATTATATTGAAATGTGCCTCTGAAAATGTTATGATCATATAACGACAGAGATTAAACTTGTATACAACATAGATAGATAGAAGATATGTTATCATAACAAGTAGTTAAAAAATTGTATGTAATATTCTGTTTCCGTTAATACAGTATTTCTAGGCAATTGATTATATTGCCTACTAGCAAAGTTTATACAATATACAGGGCGTCTCCGGATAGGTGAAACGACTTTCATTTGTGAAACAATATGCTACGAATCTGTAAAATTAATATATTAAATACAATACCATTGCTTTATGAGATATACAACAAAACATTATTAGGAAAAGTTTCTCAGGATGAAATGCAAAGTTTCAATGTTCTAAGAATGGTTTAATTTATTGCTTGATTTTAGACATTCTCAGAGTAGCTCTGACATTAAATTTTTTTACATATACTTAATTTTGCATTGTGTGAAACTTTTCTTAATTACATTTTGTCGTCATATAGAAAGTACATTACTAATGAGATCTGAAATCATAAAAAGAAAAGTAGGCCTATTTCTTGTAGACAAAAGGCTGCTACTAGTGTGAAAATTAAGATATACTCGCGTCAAGAATTCAGACGTCTTATGTCACAGCTGACGTTACACATTTGTTTTTATTGTTAACGTAATTTTCGACATTTGGTCGCGTTGCAGTTTCTTAAATTTTTTGATGAAAACATAATGAATTATTCATTTGTTTGTATGACGTAAGTCGTCTGAATTCTTGTCGTAAGTATATATATATATATATATATATATATATATATATATATATATATATATATGAATTTCCAAGGCTTACTTGATTTTATGAATTTGAACAGGGGATACCTTGTATATATAAGTTGGATCATTTTTTATCAACATCCAGATCAAAGGCTGTGCACTAAGACGAACTACTATGCATGACCAGTCAAATAACTGCCCAAATTTCGCTTGGCCAAACCTGCCAGGCGGATAGAGAATCATAGGATAGCAGAGTGATACTTCTTATTTTTGTGTCTATTCGATGCTACTAATAGATAATTTAACTTAGATACAAACAAAAATTCTAATGTTTTAATTGCACCTTATAAAATTAACGAACCTAACCCTAAATTAAAACTTTGAAGTATATTACTACTTAAAAATTCCAGTCTTTTAATTGAAATTCATATTTTTCCATTTATTTGGCCCTATCCATTTAAAAGAGCCGATATATATTGAAATCGAAAGAGGATTTAATAACAAACTCTTTTAGCAATGTTTTGATAACTTTAAAATTAACGTTGGCATAACATTTGAGAAGAATATGGTTTTAAGTGCCACAAAAGTGTTATTTGGATGAGTTGAAGTTTTCAATGTATATAAAATTATAAATGCAACTATAGCTTGTACTAATATGCAGGGGCCGCTCCAGACGGTAAGCGTACTGAGCAACCGCTTGGGGCGCCACAATTGTAGGGGCGGCATCTCTGCCGTAGACCCGGAACCTGACAACTGCGCAGTATGCGGAGTTGCAGCATCTACAGCGCCGATCCATTTGCGTTCCCGTGTATTTATGTGTATGTAAGCTCTACTATTTCACAGGGAAATTAATATGTACTTGTATAATATTAATTATTATTGCAATTAGAACATGTTTATATATTGTTTATTTATTACAGTCGTCATGAAATTTGTAATAACTGATATTGACATAAAATATATCAAAATATCTTATATATATAAAAAAACTTTTATCTTGCATAGAAGGGGGGCACCAAAATGTAATTTCGCCCAGGGCGTCAAAATAGCTAGAGCGACCCCTGCTAATATGTGAAGTACTGAAAACTTCTCATTCTTATTCAGTTACTGCCACTGCTAGTTGAGGACATCTATTTACTTATTTGACAATAATATTTTTAAAGTTACATAGATCAAAACCGATTATTTCTAGTTTTCTTTAGTAATTAAATCGTGAACCTAAGTTCAAGCTGAAAATAAATAAAATAGATATTAATTACTAACATAATCGTTAATAAGCTTATAATCAAGTCTTTCGACACTTCGCACCAAAAATCAGCTAAAATCTCAAAATTAAAATATAAATGTTCCCTCCAAACTATCCAACTCAAGCTGCATTTACTACTTCTGACTTATTTTCTTTATTATTCTCTTCTTTCGGTGATTTAAGAGGTTGCGCTTCTCCTGGCTCCCCTTCGATTTTGTTCCATTTCTGCTCTTCTCCGGAGCCAAATAGCATGTATACTATAATTTCGATTATGTAAAGTACCACTGTAGTCCAGAAAATTATTCTCCATGCTCCAATAGAATGCTAGAATAAAAAGCTTAATGCTAAGAAATATTTATACAGGGTCACAATATTTCATGTACAATCTATTGCAATAATAATGGTAATCTTTAAAACGAATTTAGCGATTTCTTTTGAACTGTTGATGTATTCATAACGAAATCTATTTTCAACTTTTAACATTAATTCATATTGGAGACTCACCAACAGATATCTAATTAAATTTTTAAAACTTCCAGAAGTTCAAAAACTGTTTAGAGGGAGTGCCATTATTATTGTAAAAACTTACACGGTGGCCGCAACATAAGGGTTTCCTAACATACGAATTTTTTTTGTTTAGGGACATACGTGACGAGTAAGCGATCAGACTAGAAACCTTTATGTTGCAGTGAGTGTACATCAGGGTCATAATATTTCATGTCCGTGGCACTATCACAGATTTTCAGGATCAAAATAAGGTTTTAGCTGAGTCTATTTGAAATTCTTTCATTTAACTGTAAGCGAGTAAAGAAAATCTAATTTTTTTTTATGGCTAAAACCCAATTTGTTGCATTATCATTTTTCTCAATTTTTTATATAGTAACCATGATTGTATTTACAAAGTTATAGAAAATACCTTATATGTACTTCCTTTCGCTCTCTCTACTTTTTGATTATAAAGATAGAGATAGTTTTCAAGATTTTTCCATCTACTATTTGTGTTTATAATGATTTGCATATAATTAATTATTTTATTATTCATTTCCAACAAATTTTCAATAAAAATCTGATTGAGTAACTGTAGA
Source organism: Monochamus alternatus (assembly GCA_037114965.1). Lineage (NCBI taxonomy): Eukaryota > Metazoa > Arthropoda > Insecta > Coleoptera > Cerambycidae > Monochamus > Monochamus alternatus. Next base: position 37,361,718 of record CM073433.1, read on the forward strand.
CTGTAGATGTTAAAATAAGAGGTTAGCCAAACTTGTCATAGTAAAATCTTGCTTCGCGTGTTGAAGTCTGCAAATGTTTGGAAGATTTTAACATTTAATATAAACAAGAAAAATATAAATTATAAGAAAAGTAAGGTTACATGAAGTAACACTACAAAGCAATAAATGACATGACAACTTTAACACCCTCTATTAGCCAAATGAAGCAACTTCGGATTGTAATAAGTTTAAGTGATTCGTCTTATTTTGATGTTGTAATCTATGTACACGAAACATCAGGACCACCCCTATATATTAACTTTTAAAATAAACCAACTTACATCTGCGGAAGTGAGTTTACCCACGAAAACTGGCACAATAATCCCAGGAATAGTCGCAACGGTATTAGTCAGTGCCATAAGAGTTCCAGCAAAGTTGGGTGCTATATCGATATGATTAGACAAAAATCCACAGAACATCCCTCCGATACACATAACGGCCAACGTCATCAGTACAACCGCCAAGGTCCTCTGACATCCGATGTAACACAAAATAATGAAGCATACCATCGGTACTACACTGGCACAACCAGTTGCTAATTTCCTGGCCATAGTGGTATTTATAATCTTCTTTGCACGCAGGGTGTCCAATGTCTTGCTCAGAATCATACTGAACAGCCACATGCACAGGAATGGTACAGCTGTCAGAACTGCATTTTCTGATATTTTGAAATTGAGAACAGATTTCATATATAAGGGAAGCTCGATCAGGACCATGTACCATCCCCAATTGGAGCAAGTGTGAGCAACGAGGATGGCCAAGAATGCGGGCGACGTGAGAACAGATTTCCAAGGCATCTTGTGCTGTTCCTGTAAAATGAATCATTATACAGCGCGATTCATAATATACAAAAAAAAAAAATCAGGAATATAGAGCACCTGTATGTTTGTCTAATTATTAATAGAAGATAGAATAAATTCCTAATAGTAAAAAAAAATAAATTTTGAAAATTGAAGTTGATTTTTCTAGATTTTATTTGAAAAGGTTTTTTAAAATTAATTTCACTTTCTCTCATTGTCACTTTTTGTTTCTACAAAATGACTACCAATTTTTGAGTTCAACATTTCGATTCTTCGGATCTATCATCAACCTTCTTATTGTTTTTTAAATATAGAGATGGATGATTTTCAATTTCAAAAAGACTTCATCTTTCTAAAAACAGATATGTATAACACTTTTTAAGTTATCGAACTTTGCAATTTAAAATAACAATTCAAACAAAATCTAGATAATAGATCAAAGGTACCTATGAAACAAAACATATAAATCATTATGTCAACGTTGGGTCGACATTATTTATTAGTTATTGAGAAAAAGAAAAAAAAATGGAACCACAAAGTGCAATTAGTTTCAAAAAACGTCTTCGAATAAAGTCAGGAAAAATAGAAGTATTCGGTATTTCTTCATTTTCATGCTGCTATGTTGCCTACCTAAGTAAAATTATCTGGATTATCTAAATGATGAAAAAAAGAAAAAAAAAAAATAGCATACAGGTATTGTTTCTTTACCTCATGTTTTGATGTTTCATTTTCTCCTTGATTTAATGAAGTCACAATATAATTTCTCTCCTCTTCACTAATAAACCTCTGAGTTTGTGGAGTATCGGCAATAAAAACTATCCAGAGGAGGAGCCAGAATGCGCTTACTCCTCCTTCAATGTAGAACACTGCTTGCCAACTTATAGCACCAGCTATGATTCCAGACACCAACATAAATATCTGAAAATAGAGGAATAGAAGAAGAGTCAAAAATTGTTAGAGTCAGATTGTGATTTTATTTTAGATACAACTATACAGTGTGTTCAATTAATAATCGACCAAATGTCACCAATAGATTTTGCAATGAAATAAGATTCTGAGTTGACTTTTTACTCTGTATCTCAGAAATAAAACATTTTTTTGACAAAATTATATTTCAGTTAGACTGTCTTAACTTTCATTGTAGAAACTATAGGTGACACGTTAGTCAATTAATAATTAAACATCCTGTATAGGTATTACAACCATGTACTTTAAGAACTAATTTTTCTAGAAAATTAAAATATCTTTATGAACATTAATCAATTAAAAGAATTATTGAAGAATTAACCAATAATCAATCAAAAATTAGACTTACTACAGTCCCAAGTGCAGTTCCTGCGTACACAATACTACTCATAACACTTCTTTCATTTGGGGGTGCCCAATGAGCCAACATGACATGCATAGCAGGGAAGGTAACTCCCCCACCGATTCCCTCTCCGATCCTCATGGCGATGAGTGCCCCAAAATGTAGCTCAGCCATTACAGGTGTCAAAAGAGTGCAAACAACGTTGATGGCGACTGAGAAGAACATAACCCATTTGGCACTGAAGAGTTCCGCTATCCTACCTCCCGGTATTTGGGCCACTATGTAGCCCCAAAAGTAAGCGCTGAGTAGGGTACCTTGGACAGTGCTCGACCAAATGAAGGGGCCATCCTACAAGAAAATTCACAGTTAGGAGTCGGTCAGTTGCTGTTTTTTAAAAATCTTGTAAATTTTACTATACAGGGTGTCCTAGTGTGAGCATACAAAAATTTATCAGGTTATATATCAGACCAAATTTGTACTAAACCTCTAATGAATTTTTTCCTAGTGTACACGTCTACAGGTTGTTAAATTTAAAAATTAATAAATTTTTAGCCATATCTTAAGCATTTTAAGGGATTAAAGGGAGATGCATACTACTTCAAAGTCGTTAAAGTCGTGATATTTGGTGTGTCTCGTATCAGGAGAGGTGGCCAACTCATATTGAACATATTCCTTAATAACTTTTATACCAATAATATTTTTCGCTATTTGAAATAATGACAGTAGTAGTAGGTAATGGTATAGTCGGGTTTCAAAGTAACGGTAGAGAATGACTACATTTTAGTCAACAAATAGAGAAATACAAGCCATTCATAAATATAATATAATTTCGCTTCCGTTTCGTTTCTCTTTCTGCTTCAGCAAATACACATGCGTACCTATATCAGAATACTCGACTTCTATATTGGTAACGAGGTCTTGACGTCAATTAAGCTGCTTTAACTTTGATCAGGATATTCCAAGTCCGAGTATACCTTTCCGTTAATTTAATTATGATTGTAATTAATTTATTAGTGATTTTGTGTTTTTGTTCTTAAAAACAGAGAATAATTCAAACTCTACATCAGCGTGTTCTCAAAACGTAAAGGTCCTAATCTATCAAGTGAGGAATGTCAGATGATCAAAAACGTGTAAAAAGTGATTAGGGTGCGAGACCAAAATGTGAGTGTAAGTGATGTGGTTGGATTGTGTAGTTCATTAACAAAAGTGTTCGTGAGTAGTGTAAATCGTGCGATAAAGAGTGGCAAAGAAGAACATACAACTGCGAAACAGAAAATAGTGGAAACTCGCGGAAGATAGAACATAGAGGTTGGTGACGACATAAAATACGCGATTCGTAGAAGATTTCATAGATTTCATGGTATGTGTAATTTTGTGTTCCTTGAACACTTCTCAAGTAACCTATGCCTGGAATTTTGTCCCCTGCAACCCTGATCTCCTTACTGCTGTGAAGTAATCACTACTATTTTGAAATTCGAGAATAGTTTCTTATTCAGCGATCAGTTTTGAACAAAAAACTGTTCTTGTCTCATCTCCGTTATGTGGTAGATATGTGGTTATACCGTTTTCAAGAAAAATAAAGTAGGGATCGTTGATGCACCATGGCATATCTTTTACGGTAATGAAAAATGAAATAAGAGCACCTTTTTCTGCCAAAATATTTAGCGTGCAAAATTTATCAAAACGTAATTTTCAACATGAGTTAGCCAAGATCTCCTCTGATTTTATATCAAAAGAAATATATCGCTTAACTAACTACTTTGAAGTACATAGTAACATCTCAGTAAAAAATAAGTTGAAGATTATTAAAGACTAAAAACAGTTATTAGAATTATTTCTTTGAATCTTGTGTACTTAGGCAGGCGTACGCAATAGAAAACATTTTTATAGTTAGATATTTGACTCAACTTAAAGGCCGCCTGAAGAAGCAATCCTAAAAATCCAGAAATAGGTCAGATTTCATCTATTGTGGTTTAATTTTCGAGTTCCCACTGTCAAAAGTAAAGTTAAATATTTATAGAGTGTTTTCATTAAACCAGGTTAGTAAATTTAGATAGATTAATTTCTTTAGGTAATTATTGAATAGAGCTTTGTCTGTGGAATTGTTCAGTAGCATACCTAGATGTTTGGTATCAGAGAAAGCATACATATGACTTCATTGATAGGAATTGTAGGAGATTTGATTTATATTAGCTTAAAATACCTTTCTAATACAGTAAAAAATGTTACAAAAGCTAATAATAAAGAATATATATGGGCAGATATTGTGGGTGTAATTCAACCCTGGTTGGGGCTTTAGTCCACAGAGTAGTTAGTTTCACACAATATTATTAATACCTAAAAATATAAACATAAAAAAAATATATTTTATCCGGATCTACAAAACCGGATAAATTTTCGTACACTCATACCAATACATCGGGTATAACAATTCTTAAGGGTACACTCCTCCAGACTTTTTATAGCGTAGTGTAAATGAAATTAATTCAGAATAGCAAAACTTTCTTCAGATGATTTCAAGATTGAATTTTGAGCAGTTAATCGCCAAAAATTATTACAGTTTTGAAACGTATAATAACGAATTAATGGATATAATAGGTGTTCAAACAGCCACTTCGCATAATATGACTGACTATGGATACTATTTGATCTATCTATTGTAGGATATTTTCAGAGATTTAATAAATTATTTAGAATGCTCAACTTTTGATACGCATTACCCTTGAATCTAGAATCTTCTTCGACTACGTTTAAAATCTGTTCTTCAGGAACTAAATAAAGTTTACACGGTCAGGACCATCATATTCTCGGCATGGTTGAAATCGTCTTGATTCGCGTTTACCTTGTACTACAGCTAAAAACTTTTGCCGATGCTTGCGCATGCGTATTAGGAAATTGACATGCAGCTAATGAAACTAATTAGCTAAATTTTGACAATATAAATTAATCTTGAATACCTATGTGGGTGAATGGAAATCAGTTTTAATCATTTTGAATTTTGCTTGCATTACCTACTCTGGTTTAATTTCGAAACAAAGCATTTTATTATAATAAGATGATAATGCCGTTAATTTATTTCAACAGCATTAGACAATAAAATCAATGAAACTATGCGGGCCCACATTCATTGTCCTAGAAATAAATGCATTAGTAAACAATCTATTTCATCAATTACCCTTTATTAAAAAAAAATTGTTCGAATTTTTATCCGGGCAGTGATTGTCGTATCCAGGCCATTGGAACACGTGGGAAAACATCAGTAGGTCTATTAAGACCGACAAAGAAGTTCCAAGCAGTCTTTGAGTTTAAAAATATCCCTATTAGATGAGATAATTTTTCTATTATTGGAGTAGGCTCGTATGTTAATATGTTTAGGAGGTCAAACTGGCACAGGTTTATTACTTGGCCAATTTAACCACTTGCCATTTTAAATAGGTGTGATTTATACGTCGATTAGGACCATGTCTACACTGCATGTTGATTTAAAAACTAATTCGGCAAAGACTGCTTCAATTGTCAATAATTTTATTGGTGTACGCCAAAATTCTTTCATCATAAGTCAGCTAGGTAAAAATAAAACAATTTTGCATGTTTGTGCAAATGCAGACTTAGCAATTTCGTAAACTTGTTTATTATTGCATTTCTCTTTTCATTTTATGAGATTTTAATGTGTAACTAAATATAATTATATACAGTGTATCTCTGGATGGGGTACCGCATTCTTGTTGACTTTTTTATAGTTGATTTTTCGAGAAACAGTTATTATTGATAGAAAGTTTTGCTTATCGTGAGAAGACATGAACAGTAAATAATCGGATATGTAATCAAATATAACTTTTCAAAATGTTAATTTGTCGTAAAAGCATTGATGCTTCTATTTTTTTGTTTCTGTTTGTTAAAACTTTATTTAACAAAATTGTTCGAAAACTCAAGAAATGCTTAAGTAGGGGATTTAAATCAGAAATTAATAGAAATCCCGTTTCACAAGTATTATTTTTTAGAGAACTGATCAAACTTAAAAAATTAGATCGATTAAGGGTTATTCCACAGAAAACGTAACTATTTATTGCTACTGCTAATTTTTGTTAGATATAATTAAATTTGAAAGTAAAAAATCAGCGACAACATGAAATGAACATTATAAACATTTACAATTTCATTAAATAGTACGATATACAGGGTGAAAAAAAAAATCAAAAAGGGCAGTTCAAAAATGATTTAAAATACCCGCCGCAAAGCATACAACCGGCGACCGGGAAAAAAAATATTGAAAAAAGTTCACAAGGAAAAAAATAAATTACCAATTTTATACAGCAAATTCAATTGTTTTTGCCGCTATTGTTATTAATAGAATTAATTTGTGGTTTTAATTTATTAAAATAGTTTGATATAACCTGATATTGCAACGACAAATTTTGGGTCCGTCTTACCCAATTTTTACAAACTAATACAAATATTTCTGCTTCTTGTGCGTTTTGAACTTGTAAGATGTTGGCAGCAGCTATGATACGTTTGCGTAAATTATCAATAGTATGTATCCACTTCGGTGCGATACACTTAATTTTTTAAATATCACAGAAATCATAAAATATATAGAACGGCAGAAGCCTTTACATTAGGCATTGAAAAATAGACTATGTAGGAGCTTAGAAAGCAGCCATCTAGGGAAAGCTTAATGTAAACTGTTGGTTATGGTCATATCGCATTTTAATTCCAGCGTACAATTGAAACCAAAACGGAACGTTTGTAATTGAAGCGTAGAAAACATATATTTCTACGAATTGGACGTAAAATTTTCATATTTGAAAACTGCCACCCATTAATGTGAAACTACCCCGTCTGTACAACCAACCCACAAAAGTTAAGCTACTGCAATGTTACCAGACTCGCGTTTTCTCCATAGGTTTGACTAGTTTGGGTATCTCTTTTGGCATACTATAATATATATTATTGAGCCTCTTGTATGATGCGCCACATTGCTACAATACGGCGTGGACGCTCTGGATCTCCATTTCTTCCACGATTCGGTTGCAAACGTGTCACGCCTGCGTTTACACTACACTTGCACTCACTGCACACCGTTGTAAAAATAGCTGCATTTGGCACATATTTACCGGGAAGTCGTTCTGCTAAAGCATTTTCACTTCATCATGAAAAAACTATATCAACTGCGAGTTGCTATACCTACACTTAAGCCATTTTGACATGTAACTAATGTAAATACCCGCATCACAAAAACATGAATACGATAAATAAGCTAGTATTTCAAATCGCTTGGCTAGAGATTACAATAGCCCAGCGATGTAAAGGTTGAAAATATTAGAAATTCAATTATTTTTTTCTCGGAAACTATAAGGATTTTACAAACTTTTTTTACGTTATTGGTTCCATTTTTCATGACGCATCTATTCTCACTTTTTTTAGATAACTTCTGAATCCCCTCGTATATTTTTTAGCCTACTTTTATCTTTTTTTGCTTTAATTAATCAACTTCGTGGATTCTTATTACAGCCATGGATAGTAACAGTCCACGGAGTTGAAAATATACACATACACACACACACATACATGCCACATTTCTCATTTCAACAAACGAATAATCATTTTGACGCGGCATTTTAATGAAAAAAATCACAAACGAAGAAGAATTAAACTGTCTAGTATTTATAAGTTGCTTAGAATTTATATAAATAATACATGACATTTCATTGACAGCGGCCTACTTCAGTTAAGTCATCTTATTTAAACGCATACGTTCAAGCAAATAATTTTGTAAAGAAATAGTAAATCGTTCTTATTTCGCAAACGGTTAAGTTTATCAATTTTTAACAGGTATATATTTTTTATTTAGAATTGAACGTAGTTTAATAATTTCTTATTGGAAATTCATATTTTTGACATATGTTTACTCCAACGGAACACTACAACTAGCGCATCCTAGATGTGATTGCAAAATAGTTTTTCGTAATTATCATCTCAGAAAACATAGGTGTACAAACTTTCCGTTCAAATATGCTGAAGATATTTAAAAAAATCGAAAATATGTTTTCAACTTTAACACACTGTAGATTGAAAAGTGCAACATAAGGCTCGGATAAGGCATATTTAATCGCTTAATCTTAATCGCTCTATTTTGAGGTCAGCAACATGCCCTTAAGCTCTGTTCCATTATTAATGAATCACCCTGTATATTAAGTTATAATATTTTTAGGATTACAACGATGTTGGGTTTATCATATCGGTGCATAAATAAAGCAGGGTTTCATTAAGGTGCCGTATTGTTGCTCGATGGCGCTGTGGCGTAACTCGTTTCGTTAGTATATTTTCACGTTAATGCGGGATGCATCGAAAGAAATTTACAAAATGTCTCGTCGTTCGAGCTATTATTAAATTAACAGTAAAATATGTTTGTGAAACAATTTTGTTGAGCTGGAGTGTAAAAGATATATTGACAGTTAGATACCTACATAAAAAAAATCAATGTTACACCTGCTGTACTCGTTACTTTATATTCTAGTGTGTAATAAATATTTCGTATATATGTGGTTCTTAATCAACAGTTATCAGATTTACTAGAGGATTTATCTCTGGAATTTTGGAGATATATAGCTCATGTAGATACGATATTTTTCATTAAAGGTTTGAAACTACTTAAATCAGCAGAATACAAACAAATGAATAGATATGTAGGTTATGCCACATATGTAAATTGACCCCCACGTTTTCCATTAGACGTAAATCTATTGATCTATAGATTTTGCCGGGTAATTATGTCGTAACAAGGCCGCTGCCAGTAACAGAATAGAAGTCCTTAGCCTTAGCAGAGATTATTTGACCTATCCTTGTTATTCTTGGGCTAGGCTCTGTGGAGCCTCAGTAATCTGGGCCCGTACAGGTGTCGATTTTGTTCCCTTTTGGGGAGTCTTCGGTAAAGATGCCGTTAGTGAAGAGCGACGGATAAACTTTTGGAAATACAGATGCCAACAGCTACAGAGGCGACTGCGGGACATCCAGAAGATCATCGTTTCCGAGGAAAAGCTCCTACTGTAGCAGCCATAATACCAACAACAGGAACCGAAATCTATATCCTCGTTCTACGCATATAGATTGAAATTCATAATAATTTTACTGAGATTTTTTGTCCCATAAATCTATGTACCGAATTTTCGCAAATTTGTATAAATCGTTTTAAACTTGTAACAAAAAAGTCACAATGCTAAGAAAAATATAAGCGAAAGAAAGTAATTTTTTGTATAATTAGGTATTTCTTTGGCACTGAAAAAATAAATTAATTAATAACCGCAGCTATTTAAATCTTATTCTAAAAAATGGCGAATTCGCCGGTATCGGTCAATATACTAAAAATATATGTTTTTGGTTATCATATACATTTATTTATATACATATTATATCTAATTCAAATACACCTTTAGTACGTTTTACGAAATTCCATTCTCAGAATCGTCCACTTGATTAATTTAGATAATAGATAATTCATGCATTCAAACTGCATGAACTCTTATTTATAGAACTATATTGATTGCTTATTTGCTCTCAATATTTACACACACTCCATCACTCAAATTGCCGGTACAACGAATATTTACGAAACCAGGTAATTATCATGAAAGATATTGGAAATTAGCTAGCTATTTATTAGTTATTTCCATAAAAATAAATCAGTAGATTAAACGGAATAATGATATCGTATCCTTAAACAGATAATTGAATATAAATAGATATATATAGTGGCGTATACCCCAGGCCCATGGGGGTCATGGCCTAAGGCAGCAGGCTGCAAGGGACGGCGCGATGGGGGGCCAGGGGCAATGTTTGTCCCAGACTTAATAAAGGTTGAAACTAAATAATACCGACTTTTTTTTGTTAAAAGTTAAACTAGAGGGTATACTAAATGCTATAAGAACGGTCATATTATTGGAATTTTGGGGATCTGTATTAAAACAATTTTATATACAGGGTGGTTAATATCATTAATTTTAACCACCTATTCGGAAGGCCTAATAAAGACAGAAAATCGAAAAAAAAATATTTTACCTTTCAAAAGATAAACAAATCACCCCATAACTATGGGTAACACGACGCTCCTGGTACGCTACAAATTTTCTACGCGTACGATTATGGAAGCTATATACAAGTCCAACAGCGATGTCACTTAGGACCAGATACTTATAATAACGCCATGTTGCTACTGTTGCTTCCTGCTTGCAAAATAAAATGTATGCATTTTGTATATTTTATGAGGTACCTTTAAAAATGTTTGCATTTTTAAGATATTCATTAAGCGAAAATAATGACTGATGGATGCAGAAGGGAAGAGAAGTCGGGCCGCGTGCATCTGTTCCACATGCAGTCGACGGCGCGCTCGCCTGCGTAAGAGAACGAACTCGAACGATTTCGACTTATTCCGCCGGTAACATATTAAACGGGAATTTGAACTGCCAACTTTTTAGCTGTGCTGATTATACAGTTTATCTAATGTAGCCATTGATTACTGCGGTTGGCATTTATTTTAAAATTTTCATGATTTTCTATTAATTACACTGGGTGTTTAGAAAAAGGCAAATTTAATTATTTGTTTGTTTTCTGTTATTATTTAGCGGTTCTGAAACTCTGAATTGAATTGCTACCAGCGGTTAGTGACAGTCTCAAAAGGGGGTTTAAATAATGGTTTGAAAATATTTTTTTCGGCGTAAATATGCATTTATTTTTTTTAATCGCGTATTCGTATTATATTAGTTTTTCCCTATATTCTCTTAAAATGAATAACATTATGACTGAATCATCCTGTATAGTTTCCAAAATTTTACAAGGTGTCGACACAGACGTAGAGGTAGTTTCCAGGTTCAACGAGTCACTCATCACTTTCGTAGAAAATAAACGGAAATCTTTTGAGTTTCTGTAGAGGCTGGTAGAAAATTCGGAATAATACAGAAGCAGTCACAAGAAAATTATTAAGAGGAAGAACCAATTGTTGGGTGACTTAAGGAGGCGCAAAGCTTCGTGTAAGCGCCAGTTTTGCATTTTTATGCAAATTGGACACAATGTATGAAGCAGAAGTTGTAGTTAACGCTGCAGATCTCCAAAAATTATACCCGATCGATCTTACGGATGATCTACAATATGCTCTCTTAAAACAATTCTTGACGTCTGAAAATAAAATGAGTTTAAGGCAACATAACGTAGGTAGGTACTTATCGAGGAAAATGTTTGAAGGAAGCATTCCATATAGGTACAGAAACAGTATTACGCATGTTCCTGTGCACTACGGTGACCAATTGCAATGCAGAACGTTCGTTTCCCATACTCAAAACGATAAAAAAATATCTATATTTCCGTAACAGCAAAGAACGTTTGAACAACTTAGCCTCCTTAATATAAGGAAAAAATTTTATATGAAGGACCCTATTAAAATTGGTCGTACAATCTACCCTCAACTTTTTAGCACATTATTCGAGATCACTCTGTAGACGATGAGAAAACTCGTTAATTAGAACAGTGTCATTAACGAATTTGTCGACAAATTTGTGCATAGCAAAAAATGTATATATTGATGGTATGGTCCTTTTTTATGGTATTAAAAGATTTTTTCCTTGTTCCGTTAATTTATGTGACGGCAAATCTTAAAATATGCCACTGGGTATACACGGAGCACCTCACGCGTTCGAAATCCTGTGTGTTCGAAGTGCTACGTGACCGAAATCCTACGAGCCCGAATACCTGCCTGTTCGAATAGAGATGTGCGCGCTCCCGGCTGACTTGCGGATAGAGAAGACCACGATGCAATTCGCCTGGATGATTCGTTCCCGCGGTAAGAAGATAACACAACGGTTTTCACAGTGATGTATCACTTTCCACAGTTTTAGAAACATTATTAATTGATTACCAAAATGCAGCCTTTTATTAAAATGTTTCCACACGTTTAATTATTATTATATGTACTTACTTGTGACTTTATTTCATGTGTTAAATAGTATCTACGTATTTACTTGGTATGTATGCAGTAGTCAGCTATAAAAGTACTGTTTTTTGTATGTTTCAATTGTAAAATACATGTAGATATAATTCGATTGAAGAATTGATATACCCATTTATACAGAAGTTATTTCAGCAGTTGTAGGGACAAGACTGTAATATTGCTATTATATTACAATAGTTATTCGCTACTTATTTATATAGATGTGAGTATTTTTATTATAGGGTGTCTGAAAAATGATGCTGGTGGTAATTATCTGTGTAATAATGATTATCGTTGTTAGGCGCATTCTAAGGTCATAGGTATTTTATGGTGAATATATATTTTTTTATTTTGGTAAAGTTTACGTTTTATTAACCATTCATAATATTGGAGACAAGTGAGATTTATAACATTATGTAATTAACTTTAGTCATAAGTTTAGTAAATGAATTTAAAAAACATTTGTTAATTTATGTTTAGTGGAAAGTAAGAAAGGCATGACTTAATATTTACATTGGTTTAACAACATAATTCTGATGAAGATGATTTTGAACATATAAAACTTTGAGCCTATGTTTGATAAATGTTTTCAAGAAATACTTAGATGCAAATATTTAAATATAACTAATACTAAAACATAAATATATTTTTGTTTTGATACTAGATACATATGTATTCCTAAATTTTTACTATTCTATCTGTGACCCTTTTACAGTTGCATAGTACCAGAACCGGAAATAATATAACTAAGTAACTAGATGGTGGATATCAAAGAACACGGTAAATATAATAGTTTTCTTCTATTCACGTTTTAAGAGAGGTTCTAATTTAATGTAATATATGGACATCCTTTTAGACGACATCTGACGTTTTACATAAATGTTAACATAATATTAATCCACTTTCATTAGCAATGTTTTATTGTTACTGTTCAACATCAAATAAACGTATGTTCGACATTTTTATGTTGAGAAATGAGAGTAGGTTAAATTTTTATTTTATTTTCGATGTTTCATATTGCATTTTTACTATATAACGAGCTTTATAACGTTCACCAATAATGACTACAGAGCTTCTACAAAACTGTTCTACATTGCATAACTTTATAAAAATAATGTTACAAATCTACAAAAGTATATTTTATAGCTCATTATTAAAATCTTTACATAAAACTATTTTGCCACTGTTGACGTAGATCTAGTACGTAGTAGTCCAATAGGCTTAAATCTGGGGATCTAGGAGGTCATTCAATGGCACCTCTCCTATCTATCCAACGATTCGGAAATGTATGGTTTAAGAATTCGCGCACATGGTGGGCATAGTGGGTGTTGAGTATGCTGTTCGTGGAATACCCTTGGATTGAAGTCTGCCCAGTTACGGCAATTATGGCGGTTCCCGTCTCCCGGAATTTTCTTACTAACTCCAAGACAATTTTGCGATGGACGCGTTTATTGGCATGTCTTTCAGTAAACAACTGAGCTGCTCCCAAAGTATATATTCGTTATTTTTATAAAATAATTCAATTATTTCCACCCTCTCTTGCGTCGAATAAACCATTTTTAATTATTTTGTATTTAATGCGAAACAGCAACTAAAACCACCAACACCACTTTACGACAAAATCACTGATTGTAAAATGCTCTCTTATATATACCATTTTTAGTGGAATTTATGAAAGAAATAACTGCAAAAAATCTAACAACACGTTGAAGTAACTAATGATAATGAAAATACTTACGTAAAACACGTAAAATTATTTATTATTGAATGGAAGTTGCTGGACTATTATTTCCGTCCATTTGGATATGTTTAGACGCTTCTCTAACTTAATGATTTTGAAATTAATAGCGAACTCGATAGCGAATTTTAATTAGAGAATAATTTGTAGAAATAATACGAAATTTTGTATGTGTTAAGTTCTGCACTCTTCATCTTTTTAAAAAATAGGTTGATTTTCAAAGGGGACCCATGACTGTGTAGAGAATCAAAAGAGCTTTTCAACGATATGCAACTTGACCACCCTTCCTATTTAAAAATTTTGAGGGGATGTTTACCCCTCTCAGGGGGTAGCAGTTAGAATCATCTAATTCATGCACAAATATATCCCTCTCGCAAACAAAATCGATGGGTTTTTGGCGTTTTTCCCAAAAAAAATTATCCTAACCGCTATGGGCTCTGTTACGTTTTCGTTGGGCCACTCTGTATAACTCCTCGTACATATCGTAAATCCTTTTGCAAATTAACACTACAAAACATTTTTATAAACAAATGTACAACTTTAAAAAAATACAACAGTGGCAACATAGTTTTATGTAAAGATTTTAATACTGAGCTATAAAATATACTTGTATATTTGTAACATTATTTTTATAAAGTTATGCAATGTAAAACAGTTTTGTAGAAGCTTTGCAGTCATTCCTGGTGAACGTTATAAAACTCGTTATAAAGTAAAAATGCAATATGAAACATCAAAAATAAAATACAAATTTAACCTACTCTCATTAAACATAAAAATGTCGAATATACGTTTACTTGATGTTGAACAGTAACAACAAAACATTGCTTATGAAAGTGGATTAATATTATGTCAACATATGTAAAATGTCAGATGTTCTCTGAAAGGATGTCCATATATTACATTAAATTAGAACCTATCTTAAAACGTGAATAGAAGAAAACTATTATATCTACCGTGTTCTTTGATATCCACCACCTAGTTACTTAGTTATATTATTTCCGGTTCTGGTACTATGCAGCTGTAAAAGGGTCACAGACAGAATAGTAAAAATCAAATTTAGGAATACATAATATGTATGATAGTATCTAGTATCAAAACAAAAATATATTTATGTTTTAGTATTAGTTATTTTAAATATTTGCATCTAAGTATTTGTTGAAAACATTTATCAAACATAGGCTCAAAGTTTTATATGTTCAAAATCATCTTCATCAGAATTATGTTGTTAAACCAATGTTAATATTAAGTCATGCCTTTCTTACTTTCCACTAAATATAAATTAACAAATGTTTTTCAAATACATTTACTAAACTTATGACTAAAGTTAATTACATAATGTTATAAATCTCACTTGTCTCCAATATTATGAATGGTTAATAAAACGTAAACTTTACCAAAATAAAAAAATATATATTCACCATAAAATACCTATGACCTTAGAATGCGCCTAACAACGATAATCATTATTACACAGATAATTACCACCAGCATCATTTTTCAGACACCCTATAATAAAAATACTCACATCTATATAAATAAGTAGCGAATAACTATTGTAATATAATAGCAATATTACAATCTTGTCTAACTAATAACTTCTGTATAAATGGGTATATCAATTCTTCAATCGAATTATATCTAAATGTATTTTACAGTTGAAACATACAAAAAACAGTACTTTTATAGCTGACTACTGCATGCATACCAAGCAAATACGTAGATACTATTTAACACATGAAATAAAGTCACAAGTAAGTACATATAATAATAATTAAACGTGTGGAAACATTTTAACAAAAGGCTGCATTTTGGTAATCAATTAATAATGTTTCTAAAACTGTGGAAAGTGATACATCACTGTGAAAACCGTTGCGTTATCTTCTTACCGCGGGAACGAATCATCCAGGCGAATTGCATCGTGGTCTTCTCTCTCCGCCAGTCAGCCGGGAGCGCGCACATCTCTATTCGAACAGGCAGGTATTCGGGCTCGTAGGCTTTCGGTCACGTAGCACTTCGAACACACAGGATTTCGAACGCGTGAGATGCACCCTGTATACATACGTATTTTCAATAAATAAAACAACATATTTTAAAAATAAAATAATTTAATAAACAGAGTGAGCCAACCTAATTCATAAGCATAAGACTGAAAATATGAAAAATGTCGAATGGCACATAAAAATGTTGATCTTGACACACATTGCCATTTATAGAGTCTAGTAAACATTGGCAAATATAATGGACAAATTAAGGTCAATAGTATTAAATTAATAAGAACGCATATGCCAATATATTTATTTATAAATATTGTGTTGTTTGTAGTGCACAAAAAATTAGGGTCGAAACTATAAACAGTTCATATAATCGCAATATAAATTTCAGTAGACAACAACTAACTTTATTTGAATTTAATGTAAGTAGTTTTCAATAATTGATTACATACTCCGGTCAGTGAAAATGTTTTTTATTATTTTTGATATGATAACTTTCACACCATTAATTTCTAAAGCAATTTCTAAACAATAATTATTCTAATTAAATATAAAACTTCTACAAAATTTACATAGGTGGTGCGAAGTTCAGTAAACTTAATAACATTTGGCAGAAAAAACAATATACAGAGTGGATACACATTTCGATATGAAAATGGACGATTCTTTATCATTTTAAGGGGGGAAAAATTCCATAAATTATTGTCTGATTTAATTTTGGAGACATAGAACGTTTATTTTTTTAAATCATATCCATAGTTTGTCAAAAATGCTCGAGAGGACGATTTAGTAAACCCACAGAGATGTCACATGTAGCTCCAAAGTTATTCATTAATGAGGAAATATTCATTTCATCGTTAATTTCGTAGGTATTTATAGGTTTCTTAGGTAAGATCTATAAAAAAAAATTAATCGAAAAGGTTTATTTGGCACCTAAGCATAGCTAACGAATTCTAACCCCTAGAAGAAAGTTTTCAGGCTTTGTTTGCGAATGCGGATAAACAAAACAAATGTTAACAACGGGCACAAGTCTTTGGTATGATCGAGCGTAATAGAGAGTTTAGAGATAATTAGATGCGGCGGTCATTAGCGCGCGCGTTTTCTAACAATAAAATAGTGGTATTTTTAAAGCTTGCTTTGAAAGGAATACATTCATTGGATAATATTCTACAATATCTGTATTTACATAAGTATTTGAAAAGGTAAATATTTCAACAACTATAATAAGGTATGACTTTTATGTACAGAGCAAAATATGTGTCATTTTTATGCAAATATATCCCCTTGCCGTCACTGTCGTTGTGTCTCTTTGGGTATACGTGTGTATACTCTGTCATCCAATTGGTTATACTTATTGGTAGCTGTTTATCTAGATGTTGGCTGCAACTGAAAGTAATATATTACTTACCCGTATGAAAGCAAAATGAAATTTTCAACCTGACTGATATAATGGTTTTCGAAATATGTGTATTACCAACATCCAGTTTTTTAAACTTTGACAATCTGCAGTTTGATTATAATTTCAGCATTAAACAACATAAATGATTATTTTGGCTATCTTTATATCATCTTTAATGAAACATCTCGTTTAAAATGAAACAGTAAATTAAGATTAATTAATAAAAGATATGAGCTTACTTACCTCTGTTAGTAACGATGTTGCATTTTGGCCGTTATCTGGTTCTGCACACGTCGGGGCGCTGTTGGCACCACTGGTTAAATTAAAGGAGTCGTGGCCGCCTCCTCCGCCCATGGCCATTACCGCGGTATGGTTTACCATACTGACTATGGCTACATGAAGATTCACTTTGAGACCATATATTATACCAAGGCCTACTGAACCTAATACTGCAAGGATATACCTTGTGGATATTTTCCCTGAAAAAAGAAGATAATAGTAACAATTTCCATATGGTTTTTTTGTGAAATTGTATATACAGGACGTTCTAACCATAACTCAATTCATCTGTTTGAATACAAAACTGGTCGTGTGTCAAATTTTAATTTAATGGCAACTCAAAAAAATCTGTACCTCAATGACAACTGAAAGTGATTTCTCCCGCCTTCTAGTACTTGAAATAGTGGGCCATGACTTTGTACAAACAACCCTCTTAAAATGTGTATGAAGATCTAATTACTACAGTTAAATAATTAACTGAACGAATCAAAGAATCTGGAGGTGAAATAAAATATAATGTATCAGTTTTATTGTGTTTTATAGTAAATTAAATTTTATAGTAATTTAAATTTTAGAAAATATGTTGTATGTATTTTTATTTCGTGTACTACTTTTTTTTAATTAAAATCCATAACCCATACCTCTGTTATTGGTTACTTCCATTCAAATATAATCTGTACCAAAAAACAGATTTTTTTGTAATTTTATTATCCTGTATATCGAAAATCAAAAAATGTGAAAGTTCATGAAACATCCCGTTCAGTTTTTACAGTTCCATCAGTATGATGTTAAATATGCGCTATATATGAAAAATTAAAAAAATGCATCTTTAAAATTGATAGAAATAAGGATAAACAACTCGATGTCGATAGAATAGAAAGAAGATTTAGTTCTGCACCTAACAATCGAACATATTGATGACCATCTGATATGAGCATATGTCTTCTACTAACTTTTTAATTGAAATGAACAGAGAAAGCCTAGAATTTATTTTTAAAAAAATTACTAGGAAATTAAATATTTAGCGCGAAGTTTATTACATAAGCCGTGTTAAAAGTGAACAAGAAATTTAAAAAATGTAATATATGTATGTATGGTGTTCCATCCACCGTTATCTTAAGCATTTTTCTCTGAAATTAATAATTAACTGAGGACTCCTAATTTTCTACATAATCAGATCAATTTCGGTGTGTTTAAAGAAAATATTTTTTTATTCCATTTTTCAGTGCTATAAGGCTAGGTAACAAATTTCAATGAAACATGATTCTATATGTTTTTTAATTTTTTCCAATGACGTTTTATGTTTCAAATTGAAACCAATAAATTCTAAATGGTCTGATCTGCAAAGTAAAATTAATTTGAAGGGCTATTACCGCTCTTGTTATAATAGATCATATCCTAAGACTTCAGCTAAAAATTATCACATTTATTTCCTCACCTCACCTCAAATATCAGAAACAATGTCAAAACGTACAAAACTCTTGTTAAGAGCACAGGAAGACACACATTATACTTATACTATTTAAAGTTGTATTTATTCAATTTATACTTTTCTTATAACATCAAGTTAAATTAGGTACTATTGAGGTAAATGGACAAATTGTGTTTCATTCTACACTTTATAATAGAACGAATAAAATGATAGTGTTTCACAAGTGCACAAGATCCAGAGACGTTTCTAGAATACATCCCTGGATCGCTTTTTTGTTCCATTACACTTTTTTGTATTCAAAACCAGTTAACAACAAAATTGATTTATTTGATCAAATGTATTTTTACAAAGTTTCATACATATCTTAGGCAGGTCATGCAAAACAATAATAATAAGAAGTCGTCATATTATTTAATATGGTGGTTAAGTTAAGCTTAAATATGTATTTTTTTAATTTAACTGTAGATATAAATATTGTTATAATATAAACTTACATAGCTCTGCATATAAGATTGATCCACTTTTGTTTAAGTATGTAAAAATAATTGTTAAAATGTGGGGTTAGAATTATACAGGATGTGTAAACAAATCTTTTATTGGACCATCTTGTAAAACCAACAATTAAATAATCTATAAATTCTACTAAAAAGGCTAATAATAAGATACCTATTTAATACCTGGGTAGATATGTTGTTTAGTTTTTAAGAATTCTTTAAATATTGTAGGTCGCCTTCCAGGCGAACACATTTTCCCAATCGCCTACTTAAATTTGAAATTACTTTACATAACTAACATTGTTTAACCACTTAATATTAAATAAATCAATACATTTTTTGTGCGTTAATTGTGTTTACTGTAGCCACATAAAATAATTTTAAATTTAAGAAGACTATTGGAGAAATGTATTTGACTGGAAGTATGATGAAGAAAATTTAAATATAATTTAGATTAACGTTTTATAATTTTTTGTTTAAAAAATATAATAATAATTCATTAATTTTTTTGTACATTCATTATTATTAGCTGTAGCTGCAATTAAAAGTGTAGTGTGTATTTTTTCTTTGTCCGATTGGTATTTGTTTTCACTTTCATGACAATCTTTGACCTTACTATAATAGTTGTCTGATTTTCGAAGTTTGGCATCCCATAAAAAACATAACATAATAGATATTTTTCGATTAATTTTGGTGTAAGTGTATTTTGATGTGTACTGAATAGTTTGGTAATAATATTATCTTTTTGATAAAAATGCCTAAAACCACTTTATGGAAAAAGGACCCTTTTAAAATATCTTAATAGGCCAGGTTTTTATTACATCAATAAAATGGTTAATATAATATAATCTCCCTTCAGGGTACTAATTGTAAATAAAACGGCTTGCGGAAATTCCACAGCCTTCTCACACTTCTAGAGGTGTTAACTTAAAAAGCGGGACACACTGTGTATATTATAATTTTTTATTAAACTGATTTTATACGGGGTCTTAAAAAAAGAGTGTAAAACATTTCAGGAGGTAATAGTATGAACCAAAATAAGCAGAAGTCTTAATAAATATGGGTACGCAAAGTAACGGTTGCGGAGATATGGACCACTATTGGTTTTTCAAACATTTTATTTTATTAGGAATAAACCGACAAAGGAAGCTTTTAACAAACAAAAAACGAAGTTACAGAAGATGTTCAAAGTGCCCTCCGTCCATTTCCAAGCAGACACGACATCTTCGTCTCAACTCTTTCGAAAACACCCTCCTTGGTTTGGATTTCTTGACACTAATGTCTTCAAATATCCCGAAACAAATAAATCTAGAGGGTTCAAATTAGACGATCTTGGAGGCCATAAAACAGGTCCGGCCCTTCCTACCCATCTATGTGGCACGTTTTTCATTAAACATTTGGATGTGTATTGTAGGTGACAGGTTTCTAGGTCCTGTTGTTTTACCAAACCGATTAACAGGCGCTGTTTACCTCAACTTTCTGCAGAACACACTGTATGAGTTTTTGGAAGACATTCCTTTGAATCAGAGGCAACAAATGTGGTTTCAGCATGATGGTGCTCCAGCTGATTTTTCCATAGCCGTTAGAGAGCATTTACACCAATCTTTTCCACATAGATGGGTAGGAAGGACCGGACCTGTTTTATGGCCTCCAAGATCGCCTGATCTGAACCCTCTAGATTTCTTTGTTTGGGGATATTTGAAGACATTAGTGTATGGTACTTCTGTAAATAGCCTGGAAGAGCTGCAACTACGGATTAATCAAAAGTGTCAAGAAATCCAAACCAATTAGAGTGTTTTCGAAAGAGTTCGAATATTGTTGAGACGAAGATGTCGTGCCTGCTTGGAAAGGGTCTGCTTATATTGGTTCATACTATTACCTCCTGAAATATTTTACACTCTTTTTTAACACTCTGTATAAAACTTATTAAAGTGATGTTCACACACATATTTTTGTTTGGGTCCAACAAATTTGTCGAGCTTTATTGCTTTTTGTCACAAGTTTCACGTATTGGGATTCCGAGGTATATCTACTAATAAATACCTAATTTATCTGGGCATTTTATCGTTGTACCTACTGGGACACTTAGATACAATACAATATTTATATTTTGATTGTTTTCTTCCAGTGTCTTTTATAACACCGTTTCCATAACTGAAATAAAAGCTGCATCCTAACGAAGCGACGATAGGAGATAGTGACGTCACACAGCGATTTACGGGAAATCTGGTAAGTTCACGTTGTTAAATTATTTTAAAGACTTTAGAGGCGTTAGAAAATTATAATTTTTTTCAATTCGCACTATAATTACAAAATCATTACATACAGAGTGTCTACTTTTATTTGTGTACAAATCCGTAAAATCTTTATTCTTCAAGATAACGTTTATGCGAAATATGATTGGGACGTAATTTCGTGCATTTATGATATATCTCGATCAAATTTAATCCTTCATCGACCTCACTTCTAATGACAAAACTTCGTTCTTTGTCAGTTTTTGACCGTGGCACTTTTACAATTAATATTGAGCCTACTTCTTCTATGTCGTCGGTACTCAATTGTTTATGCTCATCTCTACGACATGCCCCTGCGATACCAAATATACCTACCTACAACAAGCAGTTTTAATATGTTTTAAAAAAGCTAAATAAAATACCGACTTACTTTTTTCATCAAATACTGGGAGTCCGGAGCTTCTTTTAAAAATTTATAAATATGTTCCCTGTTCAATACTTTTGACTTTTTTGGCCGAAATCCTACAGAGTTCTGCTTCATAAATGCCATTAGTGTCTTGTAGGTTTTAATATCAATATTTTCTTTTGAACAAAGACAAGCTCTCACCATTGAACTCAGACCAAAGTGATGAGGGTTTAATATCACTCGGTCTTTTTGAGAAATATTTTCTGTAAGATTTACAGCTTTTTTATCGAAGCACCACTCTTTAAAACGATTATAACTTATTTCATACTGTTTTCTTTCTAGGCAATAAGTTTAATGCATTTGTTATTTCACTGACTTCTGGTGGTGTTCCAACAAATTCTTCATCACTATCATTCTGTTTTTCCTATAATATTACTCATTTTCAAACTTTAAATTGTGTAACTGTCAGAATTAATTTTTGACTGACGTTTCTAGAACTACAGTTGCATTATCCAAATCATAGTAGTCGTAAGCGCGTATATTGGAAACTAATTTTATTTTAAATAAATTTCATTTTCTGGTACTTAATTTCGTAATTCGGTATGTAATAAATATGATTGAAAATAATATAAAATATGCAATTGCTTGAAACGTAATACAATCTCACAGAAAATTGACTAAATATAGCGTCGATTTGAATGTTTATGTTTGTCACAAAACCCTGTAGTAGAATGACAGATAAATGCAATAAACATTTTATTGCACTAGTGCAATAAAGAATCACTTTTTCCACTAAATATAGTTCAATAAAGTTTGGTTTTTTGCATGAACGTAGAAAAAAATATTTATTGCGTTATTTTGAGAAATAAAATTTTGACGAATTTTTACTAAAATGAAACTTTAAGAACGTATAGAAGAAAACACTGTATAGTTTTTGTTCAAATTTCACACATAGGAGTTTTGAGAGGACCTGATTAACACTACCTTATCAGATTTTAAATAAAAAAATCCCAAAACGTTTTTATTGAATTTCGGGGGGTATAAAAAAAATCATAGCAGGGCTTGGATCGTTATCTGAAATGCCGTGGTAGGGTCAGAGGAAGCGGTTTTCGATGTCATTTAAAATTTAAAAAAAAATTGATTATCTTGAAGAATAAAGTTTTTACGGATTTGTATACAAATAAAAGTAGACACTGTATATAATGCAATAAAGAAAATGGTGAATGACACTACAGTTTCAGATAATTTAGTTTACTTTTGAGTTAATAAAATAATTCAATTTGTTTAGTAATCAAATTAGCTCGTCAATTAAGCTAACAGCAGCAAATTAAAATTGGCATATGTATAACGAATGAAGATAAATGTGTATCAGATTATCTTGTAATTGTCCATTCATCATTCTCTCCGTTTGAACTAGGAAATTCTGTCAGTTTATGTACTATCGAAAGCAAAATTTGCAAATGAGACCTGGTAATTTCAAAATTGTGATACGTCGCTTACGGATAATCATTAAAATATAATTTTCCAAGAAATTGCAAAAGAAACAGGATACCGATAAAATATACATAGTTATTTATGGCGTTCTGATTTACTAAACATACTTTACGGCTCTCTCAAATCAATGTAATATAATGATAGTCAAATATCTGAAAGGCGTTGTCAGATAAGTGTTTAATGTAGATAAATACTAAGTAATGTTTACTCAGACTATTTATGATGGTATGCATATAACTACATCAGTGGAGAAACGCCAAATATAGTTACTTCCGCTTGTAACGATAACAATGTACTTCAAATAATCTATACTTACATATGCATTTGATTAAATTAATCTGGTACGTCAAAATAGTGATACACATTATATATTAATTCCATACAAAAATTGTAAATATAAATCATTAATATCTAGGATTTCAAGTTAGAAGACAGAATACAACAAAAATGAATGAAATTTATAATTTGGGGGAAATTTTATTGAATACCTATTTGCAGATATTGAAAAAGTTATACAAGGTGTAACAGTAGTAAGTATTCAAAACTTGTGAACTTGTAAAACAAGTCGAAAAATTACGGAAACCTTAGTACAACATTTGTCAGTGGCGGCTCCTAAGGGAGATACGCTCACTTAAAGGGGTAACCTCAGAAACAGTTTTTAATGCGTAACATCAAAACGGTTCATCATTAAGTCACGAAATTTTGGTGAGATATTAACCTTGACGTGCTTAATAAGTCTCATAAAATACATTTCAAAATTTTCTACAGGGGTGTGAGAAAATGCAAGGATCTGGTACAAATTTAATCATATCTTTCTGTAGTTAATTTTTTCTAGTTTCTGACTCCAAAATATTAAAATATTAAGTATTTAACATAAAAAATGTACTCTTGTTAAATTTCAATAAGATGTACCGTTTTTCAGTAAAATCCATTTCAATCATTCCTAACGTGATCCACATTTAGCATCCAATACATAGCCAAAAAAATTAATTGCAGTGTGCCATGGATAAAACAGTCTGACAGTTAACAGAAATGTCAAGTATTTTTAGTTTGAAAATTGTGTTATTTGAGTACGCAGTGCTGTTTTATAGTGAACAAAAATAGATAAAAATTATTTAAAAATGCAACAGTATACATATTCTGAGTTATGTAGATATGCTTTTGACGTTAAGTGGAGTGTCATGGGTGTGTTATAAAATATTTCTTTGCACCGAAAGGCGTTGTTTTTTTGTTATTATATTACGGTATTTTTATTTGTACTATTGTTTTTAAAATTTACTGTTAAGAGTGTTAAAAATACTTGACATTTTTGTTAACTGTCAGATTAGTTGTCTTCTTCATGGCACACTGCAATTAATTTATTTGGCTATGGATGTTGAACGGTACATCTTATTGAAATTTAATAAGAGTACCTTTTTTATGTTAGATACTTCAAATTTCAATATTTCGAGTCAGAAACTAGAAAAAATTAACTACTGAAAAGATATGATTAAATTTGTCCCTGAGTTTTTCATTTTCTCAGGCCCCTGTAGAAAATTTTGAAATGTATTTTATGAGACTTATTAAACACGTCAAGGTTAATATCTAACCAAAATTTCATGACTTAATGTTGAACCGTTTTGATGTGATGCATTAAAAACTGTTTCTGAGGTTACCCCTTTAAGTGGGCGTATCTCCCTTAGGAGCCACCACTGACAAAAGTTGTACTAAGGTTTTCGTAATTTTTCGACTTGTTTTACAAGCTCACAAGTTTTGAATACTTACTACTGGTACACCTTGTTATAAGTAACAACTAACAAGTAAACTAATTTCGAACATAACGCTAATTTCTATAAATTATAAGGCTATAATTCATAAATTTAAAAACTGTTTTATGAAATATAAGTATTAAATTATTTGAAAATCATTTTTCAAATTAGAATTAATTAAACCAATGATGGTTTAGAATTTGTGCTTCAAATTGGAATAATATACATCTATACAGGGTGATTTTAAATAAAGTAGCAAAAATGACACCACATATTCCTTAGGTGAAAATAAACCGATTTAACCTAACATAACTATATCCCAAGTCGCTTAATAAAAAAGATACAGGGTGTCAAAGTTAAAATTTTACTTTCGAGATTTGGAGATAACTTCTTAAAAAATCCAAATATTTACTTAAAATTTGTAAACCAGGAATTTTTGCGGGTGAGAAATTCAAATTTGTTACTAATTTTGACGTCACTAGTAGAGGGCGCCACCTATGGCACATCATGTTTCTTGTAAATGGCAGAACTTTTTTGCAGCTTAGTGTATCCATCTGACTATAGAAATAATTGATTCCCCTACCTGTTTTATTTGAAAAAGGTATACCTTGCTAAAGTCGTTAGTAGTAACCATTTTTTAAATAATCCTATTTGAAATGCTGAGTGCACCGAGTAAAAACTATTTTGGTTTGAGGTATAGTGCCTTTTCTGCTGAAGATACAGCAAAATATTACTTGAAAAAGTTGTTCAGAATGGTAAATTATGAAGACGTGCAATTTCAAGAAGATCGGCGAGGTTTGATGAAACCATTTTTCAACAAAGCAAGGAAGATTTTATCAAAGCAGACCGATCTTTTTGAAATTTTGCACATCTCCATAATTTACCGTTCTGAAGAACTTCTTCAAATAACATTTTGCTATATTTTCACTAAAAAAGTCAATTTACCTGAAACGATAACAGTTTTCAATCGGTGCACTAAATAATTCAAATAGGATTATTTCGAAAACTGTTACTCCTAACGACTTCAACAAGGTATACCTTTTTCAGATATAACAGGTAGGAGAATCGATTGTTTCAATAGTCTGATGGATACACTAAGCAGCAAAAAAGTTCTGCTATTTAAAAGAAACATGATGTGCCATAGGTGGCGCCTTCTACTAGTGACGTCAAAATTAGAAACAAATTTGAATTTCTCACCCGCAAAAACCCCTGGTTTACAAATTTTAAGTAAATAGTTGAATTTTTTAAGAAGTTATCTACAAATCGAAAATAAAATTTTAACTTTGACACCCTGTATCTTTTTTATTAAGCGACTTGGGATATAGGTATGTTAGGTTAAATCGGTTTATTTTCACCTAAGGAATATGTGGTATAATTTTTGCTACTTTATTTAAAATCACCCTGTTATATAAAATATGCAATTTTAATATAAAGAAACATTCTACATTTGACAACTAACAGGTAAACTAATTTCGAACATAACGCCTTTTTAAATACTGCTAATTTCTATAAATTATAAGGTTATAATTTATAAATTTAAAAACCGTTTTATGAAATATAAGTATTAAATTATTTGAGTTATTTTTCAAATTAGAATTTATTAAACCAATGATATGGTTTAGAATGTGTGCTTCAAAGTGGAATAATATACATTTATACCTACCTATCTGTATATAAAATATACAATTTTAATATAAAGAAAGAAACATGTTACAACTTTTCATTTTTGGAGTAAAATATTTACCAATTCATTAAAACAACTTAGTTTTAATTCCCAAATTGTTCGTTTAACGGATGCAAAATAATCGCAATATTTTTCTTAAAGGAATTATTTGAAATTTATTTACTCTAATTTCAATTGCAACTTCGTTAAACTTAAACTATTCATCATATAGCAACAAACATGAATGTTTTCTATGTTTACATAACCCTACTTCCTATATACCAAAATGCCTCCCTTAAAATATACAGGGTGGTGACATTGAACTTTTCAACGCATAGCTTTAAAATTTTGTAGAAATACTTCTTGTTATAAACCAAATCCTCAAAGGTATTATTGTAAACGATGCCTAAAAAACAAGAGTAGAAACTGGGAGGAAGGGATTGTTCTATCACCCACTTTGTTATAATGTAAAATATTGTTTAGAATATTCTGTTACTCTTGGTAATTTTTCGTAAAATTGGAGATAGTCACAGCAAAATGTTTTCAATTTCAAATTACAAAGGAACAATTTGTAATGTTCTAACTTGCTCTAACTTATTTTATACAGAGTGTATCTGAACATTTGTACACAAGTAAATGTTTTTATCAATTTAAATTCGTTTGTTAAGGAAAAAATGATTTAAGAAACAGATTACTTACTAAACAGATTTACACTAATTTCTGCATATACTCCACACATAGTCTACCAACAGTTTAGATGTCGCGACATTTCTAAACTTTCTGCAAAATGATTTTTTCATTTTACTCGACAATTTTCCACTGTATTTTTCGTCAAAATATGTATATGTAACTTATGGTGCTCCGCCTCATTTTGGATTAAATGTTGGACAATATTTAGTTCAAATTTTGGAAGAGACATAACTATTCAGTGGCCACCACGCTCTCCAGATTATAGTCCATTAGACTTCAGTGTTTGGAGATTTATGAAGGACGACGTTTATTCCGAATCAATTGAGAACATTGATCAACTGAAAAAGCGTATTATAAATGCGGTTGAAAGATTTAGGCAAAAGCTACTGATTTTTCAAGATATCAGATATTCTTTATTTAAAGGTAGACATCTGGTGCAATTAATAAATTAAAATGTTGAATTAGTAAATTTAAATGTCAAAATTACAGTTTTAAATTAAATTTTAGTATAAATCTGTTTCTTGAATCCCTGTTTTTTTTTCTTAGTAAACGAATTTATAATGATAAAAAACATTTATTTGTGCAAAAATGTTACATCTAGCTAGCCCTATGTTCAGATACACTCTGTATAAAATATGTTAGAACATTTTAGAGCAAGTTAAACTATTATAAATTGTTTCTTTGTGATCTGAAATTTAAAAATGTTATTGAATGCAAACAATTTTGCTGATATATCTTGAAAATGAAGAGTTTTACCAAAAATTATCCAGAGCAATAAAATATTCTAGATAAAATTTTACATTACTACATTGTATAAAATTGTCCATTGGCGTAAGTCAGAAAAAAGTGGGGAGATAAAATAACCTCTACTCTCCAGTTTGTACGCTTGTTTTTAAGGAAGCGTTTACAATAATACTCTTGAGAATTCAGTTTATAACAAAAAGTCTCTCTCCAAGATTACAAAGTGTTACGTGAGAAACTGAAGAAACAGTTTTAAAAGTTCAACTTTAACACCCTGTATCTTTCAAGAGAGACATTTTTGTATATAGGTAAGTAGGATTAAATCGTCATATTTCGCCGCCAAAAATACGCAGTTAGCTTGCTTTCTTGTTAACTCTGTATAAGCTATATTATTACCTCTGTTTATTTTTTCTGATTAACTTTTGCTAAGTGTAATTGTTCATTTGTGGTGTCAAATTACACAAAATATATTATTAAAGATATATTAGGCACAAACAAACTGTTTTTAATAGAGTCCGTGATTGAGGCTATATCAAAACAAAGTACATTTAATGCTTTTTGGACCAAGATTTATACCCTTTTTTATTGATTGTGCACGAGGATGTCCTCTTAATGTTTGTATCCGCTTAAC
Organism: Monochamus alternatus; assembly: GCA_037114965.1. Lineage (NCBI taxonomy): Eukaryota > Metazoa > Arthropoda > Insecta > Coleoptera > Cerambycidae > Monochamus > Monochamus alternatus. Next base: position 37,390,782 of record CM073433.1, read on the forward strand.
ACCCTGTACGTATTTGTGTACTGCCATTTGTTTATTATTAACTAGGACTTAGCTGTGCTGAAAGACCAAAATAAATATATTTTCTTGGAATCAAGAAAGAAATAATCTGCTACAGCATATTTATAGATTTTATGGCTCGATTTTAGTCGGTTATGTACAGACAATAAAACGTGTACATTTTTAAATTAAAATGTGTTATTTCTATATTTATATAGTATAGAGTCGTATTACACGTATGATGGTGGTCTGTATATAAGTATGTATAGCACTTTAAAAAGAATATGTATGTTAAATCTAATTAAAACTGATCAGACAATTAGACTCAATGTTTTATACAGGGTGATTCTTAACCTATACGCATAAACTTAGGTAATTATATCTGAGACAAATAATGACGAATAGTGGAAAAAAAATTTAGTTTCGGAAGTTTACAAAAATCTATCAGGGGATTTTTTTTGTTTATAAAAACTAAGAAATAAACAAGTTAGGACGATATGTTTGGTATTTGTAGTTGATGTAACAACCACTCAAAAAGTTCACTCGAAGCGGAAGATCCCTTAGAAGTAAGATTTGTACCCAATGCAAAGGAGTAGAGTAAGTCGCGTCTTAACGTTCACCAAAATGTAGATACTGATGTCCCAAATTGCTCTAACATTATTGTTCTAGTACTTATGCCAGACTGCTCTTCGACGGCATTTAAAATCTCTTCCTCCAGATTCACAATTTGCCTAGGTCTAATGGCTCCGCCATCTTGCCCAGGTCTCGGCCGCAAATTGCCAGTTTCTATATATTTTATAATTGTATGAAAAAAAAAATAAACGCCGTAATGTAAAATCTAAATATACAGTGAAATTCCTCGAAAAAACATGCTGTGAAAGTGTTTTTAAGTTTAAAAATTTCTCTAAATAAAAAAGTTAGACGAACGCCGAATTTACTTTTTTTCAAAATAATTAAAAAACTTGAAGCAACAGAACTGTCTAAACCTTTCCCCATTTTCCTATCTCTTATGGATGCCTAGATACCAACCAATACATGCATCACCAAAATAGTCCACGCTATATGGCTATTTGAAGTTCCTTAGCTAACATTATATTCAGATTACAATTTTAACCAGGGGAACCTCAAAGGGGAAATTTGTGTACAGGGTGGTTATGACCCCCCTTCCGTTATTATTCGAAATACGAAAAAAGTGTAAGAATGACAGTTGTAGGTACTTTAAATATTTTTTAAAGCATATATTACGACAATAATTGAATATTTCCGAGATGATGATGTATATTTCCTGAATTTTGGTACCATACTTTAACATCAAAATTTCAGCGATAAAATCTCCAATATTTTCCAATGGATAATTTAATACCAGTCAAATGAGGATTATGTTATATTTTGTAAATAAAATTTCACGTAGGTTTTATCTACACTGTGTTCAAATTTGAATTCGAGCACACCTGTAACGTTTAACTGAATTGTGCGATTTGTGTGATTTTCTTTTGCAACTAAGAGCCTCATAGATGTACTTAGAATATATTACGCTCACTTACCATATTCTAATTCAATGGCACGCTACGATTTTCTTATAAATAATTTTTCAAAAAATCATATTAACGATTTTTTATGCCAAATCTGACAATGAAGCGTTGCTCCAAATTCCTTAAAAATATAAAAGTCCCAATTTTTGAAAATTATTCTTCACTAATAATTTTTTGTCCAGTTTAAAAAAATATTACCAAAAACTCGATATGAAGAAATTTTTCAGTCATACCAAAGCAATTTTTTCTTATTTCAGCAACTTCAATGTTTTGTAGAAAATTTATTAGTGGAGGTAATTTTATAAAATTCGGTTTTTTAGGGTTTTAAGGGATTTGGAGCAATACTACGTTATCAGATTTAAGATAAAAGAGTGGCTAATGTATGATTCTTGGAAAAATTTATTACAAACAAAAAAAAATCATAGCACGCTATTAAATTGGAATATAGGAGGTAATATGTTAGTGAGCGCAATATGTTAGCCAAGTACATCTAGGAGACCCTTACTTGCATAAAAAATTCACGCAAATCGCACAATCCAGTCAAATGATCTAGGTCAAATTTGAACACACTGTATGTAAAATGACCACTGATTAAAGTTTTTGGTAAAGATTACTCACCTCCACAAAGGTTTCCACGTGCTTTTACGTCATTCGACATTTTCTACCTGAAACAAAAATGTTTTATTAGTGATATTTTCACTTATCTTACAGTTTTACTTGAATGCAAGGTCTTCTAACTATAAGGTTATCTCGGTAAAAGCTACTAAAAAAATACCACATACAAAGTTATAGACATTTTTCTGATTTGTTAATGTCGTTTTGAAAGAAATAATTGAATATCGCGTTAATGAAATATGACTATTTAAAATCTTATCTTTCAATTTCCAAATAAAAGTATTGTCTCAAGAAAATTTGGTACATATCATTTTTTTTAAGTACAAGAGAAAAGGATATGAGAGTATAGACTCATAATAATGCCTTTGTATGTACACGTTTACATTTTTAAATAGATATATTTCTCTTTCTGTTCTTATTAAATAGAAATTGTTAATTCATGATATCAAATTACCTACATTGAAAGGGGGGAACTTTTCTTAATTTCGACTTGAATAATAAAAAAATGTTTGTGTTTTTCATATTATGTAAAATATTTTATATATCTTAGAAATACCAAATACACAATTTTAATTTAAACGGATTTAGTTTAGTTTAAAACTGGATGGATTTTATTTAAACCTGTATGTGTAGGTTTATTCCGATATTATTACCTAAGCAATGCTCTTTCAGTTCTTAGAAAAAGTTGCTTGATAAACATTCTAAAAATTAGGGAAATTAATCTTAACACGTTTAAATATGCAGGGAGCGCATTCGCCAAAACAGGACAGCCGTTCAGTATGTAATAAAGATATTTGCGGAACGGAACTTTTAGGAAATATTGAAGTTATTAAAATACCGGAGAATTCAAAAAGCTAAATAGTTTATTTCAATTGTTCAAATCTTAAAAGCTAATTTAAAGTTAAGTCGTGCAAAGGAAAAGCAATATTTCTATTAAATAGCTTGGTATGCCATGAGAAAACAACTAACTACCGTAAATGTAGATCAACTGTCAAACTATACGTTCGAATCTCGGTTAAAGTGTACTATTCTTAGACGTTTATTAAAAACCTTTGATAATGGCATCATTTTCAAATGCGGAATATGCCGATATTCTATTTTTAGAATGTTTATCAAGAAACTTTTCCTAAGAACTGAAAGAGCATTGCTTAGGTAAGTTTTTAATAATATCTGAATAAACCTACACACAAATGTTTAAATAAAATCCACGTTTAAATTTGACTCTTCGCTTTTACAAAGTAGAAAAACCATGTTTATGAAGTTCTAGGTAAGTAACAAAGCCACTTTGGATTTTATTGGTTAAGTCATTTAAATAATCCATTCATTACTAATAAAAAATATACAAATATTTGTTATAAAAAGGTTTGTTTTTCTTTTACACTTCAATAATTGTAGAAAAGCATGGTTAAATTAAAAAATTAATTATCACAAATATTGTAACACTTGGTATATATGTTTGCTTGTTTCAATCGACTCAAAATCAAGTATTCTATCACTTCCTAAAATTATTATTAACGACTTGCAAGACATAATGAAATTTGTAATTATTATTTGTCATATAAATGAGGATACTGGATTTTATTATTAGATAATTGTTTTTGTTTATAATAATTTTTTTATTTATTTTTCTATACAACTGTTATTTTAAGTAGCTTGTTATTTATTTTTTTGTAAAGAGAATCTGCTTAATCTATTATTGTTTTAATTGATTACGAATGTCATACAAAATTTCGTTTATATTTTATAGGATTTCTCCTTCTGCTTATTAAAATCATATGAAATCCAATCCTTCCCATGTCTAAATATTATAATATACAATTTCTAAATAGGGAGTCCAGAACAAACAAAATCAAATATTTATGACTGACTAAAAGGAAGAGGAAGTACTTATTTAATATTTTGAATACATTGAATATTTAGTAATGTCAGGTGTAAGAATAACTATTGTTAGGGGAAGACCCGTTTGTTATTTTTAATGAAATCGTAGTACCGTAAACACAATCGTATCTTTTTGACAGAAGATAAATAGTAGGAGGAATAATGACTCTTATACTAAGGTTTATTTTGATTATAACGGTGAACAGTTCAAAATAGTCACTCAACTGAGTATTCAGTAAGTTATTGTTTAGTTGTTGTCGACTATTGTAACATTTTTGACCTTATGTTTTCTTTGGGCTATTTTGAAAAATTTAGGAAATACATATTAGTTTTTATAAATTTAGATAACAAAATGTAACTAGAATTTTTAACCAAATTAGAAATTATATTTTTCAAAACATTTAATGTAGCTATATATAGTTGCAAAAGACAGGTACCTACTTATAGTTACGGCAAAAATTCAGACGACTTACGTCACGGCTGACGCACGCAATTGTTTTTATTGTCAACATAAATATCAATAGTTTGTCACGTTAAAAACAATAATTTTTTGTAATTTAGTGCAATATACAGAGCAAACATTTAGTATAGTATATAGTGTTGCAGGTTCTTTTCATTCATAAACTGAAAATATAATGAATTATTGATTTGTTCGTATGTCGTCTGAGTTCATCCCGCAACTTTAAGCAGTTCTTTTTATCATTGCATCAACCATGTATCATATAGAAACAAAAATTATTTTTCTTCTAAATTGTAAGGGTAAACATTTAGTATAGTATATAGTGTTGCAGTTTCTTTTCATTCATAAACTGAAAATGTAATGAATTATTCATTTGTTCGTATGTCGTCTGAGTTCTTCCCGCAACTTTAAGCAGATCTTTTTATCATTGCATCAACCATGTATCATATAGAAACAAAAATTATTTTTCTTCTAAATTGTAAGGGTAATTGCAGCAGTAGTATTTTCAGATTTAGATTTGTTTTTAAACTTCTAATGTATAATTAATTGGAAAGAGATCGCAATAAAAGTGAAACATTTTTTCGCCACTAAACAATTGGTCTCATGACATAATAATTTTTTCCATGTGGTAGTGTGTGTAAAGTATATCGTTGAAATTACACAAGAAAATTATACTTCCTGTAATGAGTTCGATTGATTGCATGTCGCTATCAGTTATATATGCAACTGTTAACTTTGATTACGTTTTTTTCAATAACTGCGCATCATTACAGAAAAAGTGAATTAGTTATTTAAATGCTAAAAGTGACATTTGTTTTGTGAGAAGAAAAGTTAGGCGGAGTGTCCCATCCCTTCGAACAAAATAAAGCCACTTTTAACACATATATCATACACTATGTTTTCTACAAAACAAACATCATTAAAAGTACAAATCAACACATTTCTTACGTTATTAAATTTATAAAATAACATTTTGAAATCCAATTGTCCATGAACTTTATTATTGCTAAGGCAATAATAGTTCAATCGTTTGTTGACAAGTAATTTCAAGTCTCGTTACAAGGAAAGTAATTAAGAAAATGAATTTATTCCGGCAAAAATCGAAGAGGCTGGTAATAAGGCAATTTTCAAGTTATTGCCTAGTGTCAAAACAACAGTACGAGCTTTTATATAATCGTTACTGGAGATGGTGTGATCTGAAATATGTTAAGTGGCAAGCTCAGTGAAAAAGTGCTTTTAATTTTTAAATTCTAAACGTATTTCTGAACACAAAAATCCAAATTTGGTAAATGAAAATATAATAGAGGAAGTGTAGTTTATGGTCGCTGGGTACTCGGAATGATTGCCGATAACTCAGAAGACTTAAGAATGGTAATTTGTCCCGAAAATAAAAGGGATGCAGGCACGTTAATTAATAATGTGCAACGAATTTTCGTTATTACTGATACATTATATTTGAACTATTATAAAAAGTTGGTACATAGCCCTTCGTCCAGGGTACATTGATAATTCAAGATACAATAAGAATAAATGTGCCACGACTGCCGTTGGAATCAACACATTTGGTAATATTGCTGAAGTTCTAAATTTGCCTGATTCTCACTTTTATACTGGACATTGTTTCCGACGATCTTCGGCTATTATAGTTTGTTGGGAGACTCTGGTGCTAATCTTACTACAATTAAAAGACGCGGTGGATGAAAGTTCAGTCTCAGTTCAGTCTGAATTACAGAGAGAAGATATCGAGAGATTAAATTAATTCAATCCTGTGCTAATATACAGGGTGTTTCTGAAATAGGTGCATTCCTTCAAAGGGGGTAATAGAGGATGTGAAAAAAAAAAAACAATTTTTATTATCTGTAGTCTCAAGTGGCATGAACAAAAAATTATTATGTGAAACTTCGAGTCGGCCTAATGCATGTCCCGTGGAAGCAAAATTCGTGATTCGCGCGAATTTCGTAGTTTGTGATTTAATTATTAATGGCTTAAAAGTCTCAACTTTTAGCGAATTTTGCTAAACAGTTGAAATATTATCGCTATTTTCGTTATTATGTATGGCTAATAAGGTTGTCTTGAGTTTTCATGATCTACTATGACTTATTGAACTGAACTGAATTATAGTTAACGAAATTCACTAAAAGTTTACTTTTCCGGCCATTAAATTTTTCATGAGAATTTGGCGTTAATGAGGATAGATGACTAAGTGAAATTTTGGTGGAGCTCTAAAACAAAATGCCTTCTTATACACTCTAATTTGTGCGGTACATTTTGTGTGCTCCATACAACGAATTTCTAAAAAAGGTGTCCCGTGTAATTATCTTCTTTCGAACGTGACTTATTTGATTTTTTAAATTCCAAATGTGTGTTTACATTTTCTCCAGGAGGGGGGGTATCCCCTGGCATCCCCAGGCTACGGCCCTGCATAAGGGCAAGGTTTTAATTTCGCGTAATGTGTAATAATTATTAATTAATTTGTACTTGATACTTGATACCGCACTCACGGTCTTTATTGTCACTTTGAAAAAACCCGCTATTTCAAAAATGCCTTGTACACATCTAAGTACGAGCATGTTAAAAAGTATAAACTTCAGAATGACTTTCTCTATTTGCACAATGTTATACAATATTTCTGTCTATTACTATTTGTTTATTTAATAATAACATTGGAGCATCATAATCGTCTCGTATTATATTCCGCATCGCAATATGTCAAATTGTATAAAATTAAACTGCAAACACATGTTAACAATTCTATGTACCCGTGTGTACATATAAACCGTAAAACTAAAATTAGTATTCAGTAGCAGTAACATATCTACGAGTACTTATACCGTTCTAAATTGCACAATGTTTCCTATAACACTGATACATAAAACATGATTTGTTTTATACTAACTACTAATTTCCTAAATTTCCAATTGCAGTGCCTAGCATTATTTTCAGTTCCTGCAAAACCTGCACTTCCATAGATACGTATTTAATATACAGTATGCGCCAAAAGTATGGAATAAATTCAATAAAAACGAAACAATTATTTTTTGGGAAAAATCTTCGAACAGGTCGATTTTTAATTTAAAATATACATATTTTAGCGTAAAATGCGATTTTCAAATGTCATTTGTTTTCGAGTAATGACGTCATCGATTTTTTTTAAATGGCAACACCATATTTTTTTCCTTGATTCTGAAAGATCGTTTAATTCTCTATCAGACAGTACTAAAATTTTGCCTTCTTACATAAAGTTTTCGAGTAAATGACTATTGAATGTTAGAAAACGTAAATCAATTAAAATAAAGCAAAAACGTTATCAAGTTTAGTTTTTCGAATTCCATAGTTCTTTTATGGATCACGTAGGTGAAAATCTTTGCAAAGTGTTATTGTCACACCGACTTTCTAATAAGTATTGTAAACGACATAGAAATTATTATTGAATTTAAAGTATTATGGCACATTTAACTGTTACTCAAAGAATTGAAATTTTAATTCTTATCGGATGCGGGAATATGACTAGAACTCAGGAGGAAGTTTGCGATTTATTTAATGAAAAATATCCAGATCGCCCTATCAGCCAATCAACAGTCAGTAAGGTAGAGTCTAAATTTAGAGAAACTGGCAATGTTGTAAATATTCCAAAACCTGGACGTCCAAGCATTAATGAAAATCAGAAACAGAATATTTTAATAAGTATGGTGGATAATCCTCATAATTCTTCACGATTGGTTGCATTAAACAATGACACCAGTCAGACCAGTGCTACGTATCTTGAGGAAGGAAAAATATCATCCCTACAAAATTCAACTTGTGCAGGAACTCAATGAAGATGATCCCGATCGCCGCTTACACTTTTGCGAAATTCTAATGGAATTATGTCAAGGAAATAGAAATTTACACCGGCAAATACTTTTTTCAGATGAGGCCACATTTTGTCTGAATGGTACAATAAACCGTCAAATTTGCACATATTGGAGTCGGGAAAATCCTCATTGGATGGCAGAGGCACATACCCAACACCCTCAGAAATTAAATGTGTGGGCTGGAATAGTTGACGACAGAATAGCAGGGCCTTTCTTCTTTGAAGGAACCCTTACAGGACAAAGATATTTAGAGTTTCTAGAAAATGACCTTGTTCCAGCCCTTGCAGTAATTTTTCCTAACGATAATAATGACCCTGACATTCCTGACGATACTATATGGTTTCAGCAAGACGGTGCACCTTCGCACTATGCGCGCCCTGTACGAGATTTTTTGGACAACTGTTTTCCTGGGAGGTGGATCGGCAGACGCGGACCGATAGAATAGCCTGCAAGATCGCCAGATCTTACACCTCTTGACTATTTTTTATGGGGATACTTGAAGTCAGAAGTGTACATTAATAAACCACGTAATTTAGAAGAACTTCAAAATCACATTCGGGACGAAATACGCAGAGTTACCCCAGAAATCATTCATAATGTGCAAGAAGAATTTCTTCACAGACTTGCGCATTGTCAAGAAGTTGGTGGATGGCAATTCGAACATTTAATTTAAGTATAAAATTTAATCAATTGTATTTTATTTTACATACCTCAGAATTGTTACTTTTTTATGGATAAAATTTACGTTTTCTAACATTCAATCGTCATTTACTCGAAAACTTTCCTATGTAAGAGGGCAAAATTTTAGTACTGTCTGATAGAGAATTAAACGATGTTCCAGAATCAAGGTTGCCATTTAAAAAAAAATCGATGACGTCATTACTCGAAAACAAATGACATTTGTTGGCTGATTTAAAAGATTTTTTGTGCAACGGTAGAGCTTTAATAATTACTTTGGTGCCAAATTCCAGAATGAAAATTAAATTTTCAAGGCCTACTTCGATTTTTTTAACCACAAAAATCCAAAAAAAAAGATTAGCGATTTTTTTTATTTCAAATCTGAGGTCACTACTGGATTTAGGATAGTTTTAAACGGGTGTGATCAAACTTTAAAAAATATATGTACAGGGTATTCTCGGATGGGTGAAACCACTCTTGTCAGACAAAAAATGTTTAAAAATGACCCTATGGAATTCAGGAGAAGAGTTTCTCAGAATGAAAAACAGTGTGTGTAAAATTACGATGTCCTAAGCCTACTTTGCTTTTTTGTTCAGTTTTAAATTTTGAGAATGAAGAATTGAGGACGTGTGCAAAATTGTAGTGTCCCATGCGTAGGTACCTTGAGAAAAATTTGAAATCATGCAAAAAATCAAATTAAGTTAGGGATATTGAAATTTTTCGTACATATTCGGTTTCAATTTGAACTTTTCTTAATAACATTTTGTCGTATCCCATACAGAAACAGTACTTTCCTGGTGAAAAAAATCAGTTTTTTTTTAAATTACCAATGTTTACTGGATTTAATGGATTTGAAATCATGACAGATTTTGTTTACACAAGTTGTTTCACGTATCCGAAGACATATTTTTAAAATTTTGGTCACATCCATTTGAAATTCTCCTACATCCAGTGACATCCTCTGATTTTTGGATTTTTGCGGTTGAAAAAAATTCGAAGTAGGTCTTGAAAATTTAATTTTCATTCTGAAATTTGTCATCAGACTAGATTTATTAAAGGTTATCATCATTGAAAAAAACATCTTTTAAAGCGGCCAACAAATTAAACTTTTAGAGATGTACCCCACTTTCGAATGGGTCACTCAATTATATTATTCTGGGTAGATAAATATTTGAAAAAAATAAGTTTATTTAGATTTAGGTTTACTTGCTTGGAGTAGGAATATAATATTACTCATTGTACAGGATGCTATATTATTCATGAATAGTTCCATATTAAAATTATTATTATAATAAACCACTAAATATTTAGTGGTAGGAAGCATGTAAATTAGTTTGCAAATTTAAAATATTTGAAGGAAATTCTTGGTTAAATTACAAAACTTATGTAGTTTTAGTCACCTCAGTTGTTGAAGGAAATATGCATTGAGGAAAATATATTTTATATTAATTGTTCCCAGCAAAATATCTGCATTAAATAAGCTTCAAAAAGGTTATGCTGCTGTCATAATAAAAATAAATTGGCTAAATCAACCTACTAGTGGTTAAAACGTTTTTTGATTTATTGCTGCTAATTTTTGCAAGTTTTCATCCTAGCAAAAATTTATATTGAGGCTTATATTGTTAATTTTTATCTTAGGATGACTAGTTCTACAAGAAATATTTCTATTTATTTCAAATCAGTGTCTATAGCCAACTTTATCTTTAAATTTTAATTTTACCTACATTAAAAAAGTTTCAGGTAAAATGTAAGACTCAACCAATATTAGTTTTTTACTTTTACCTTTTTGAATGTAAAGCAAAAAACAACTTTCATAACTCACGATCACTATAGATATCGGCACTAGCACTGCATACATTCTCTTATGCGTCACGTGTTTATTATTTTTCTTATGTTTAATTTTTTTTTACTTCACATAATGTATAATACATATCACACGATCTTGACAGTTAATATTACTTGTTTTAGGTCCTAAGATTTTATAGTCCTTGTATACAGGTTGTCAAAGTTAAAATTTTGAATTTAAATAATTAGGTTTTGTGATAAATAAAATGTAAAATTTGTTATATTAAAACCGCCGTACATATTTCAACTTCTTGCAAGAGAATATGTTCAGACCATGTCATAAATATTATATTACATCCAATGGAAAAATTGTAAATAAATTAAAAATGGTTAAATTTAGCGATATAAAACTAGTATACTTTATTTTGTAAAAAAAGCTAAGAGAATATTAGCTTTGTTCGCACAGTACACAAATTAGTTTCCAATCATCCGGAGCGTGCGCATTCCAATTAAAACAATGGATTTTCAACCTTATGAAGGCATTATAAATAAACTGCGCACGATTTGAAACGGTTTCCAACTGCTGTGCGAACAGGACTAATATCACTCTAATAAGACTTTGTTACGTACATTGAGAAAAGAAATTATGACCAATTTCTTTTCATCAAGAGTACATTTTGTAGCGCCCTCTAGCGTTTAGTTTAAAACAAAGTTAAGTACGGATTCGTACCAGAGAACCCTCCAATCCAAATTTTCAAAGGAATTCATTGAGAACTTTCTAAAAATTTTAATTCAAATATTTAACTTTGACACCCCATTTTTGTACTAAGGTAGGTAAGTCTGGCTACATCGCCTTATTCTGTCGTCAGTAATCTACTATTACTGTGTCCCATTAATTTCGGGACACCCTGTATGTCAATGTATACGAAAAAACGAGCAGCATGTTCTTCTTGTTGTGATATTGGGCATAAAGTGGCTATGTAATAGCCACGATTAGTACGCGCTAGTAAAATATCTGTTCAAACCTCTTTTTTAACCATAGATAAATTATTTTTAATCGTTAATAAGTAGGTCTCAACAAAAATCAGTTACATACTACAATAAGTTGTCTAATTACCTTTAATTGAAGAAGTGATAAAAAATATGTATCTACCTATTCAACATAAGGAGCTCTATTTGTCTATCCGACGACTCTAGTAAAATCGTCTTAAAATAATTTTTATTATGATTGGGTATTAAAATGAATCGTTGTAACAGTAAAATATAAACTATGACAGACTTAATATAATTTGTTCAAGACTAACGTAGTTACAATAACAAAAAAAGTGCAAATATAACTCATATTTTTAAATTGGGAAATAGTATACTAAACAGAATATTTATTGTTGCAAAGACAAGCAAATATCACTTTAGACTATCTTAAAAGATTTTTCAGACATTACTTTTAATATTGAAATCTAGTTGCATAAAATAAATAAAGTAGCTTTTCTAGAATGCAACTTAAATTAGTACTATCTAATAAATGTTAATTCAACATTGGCCGACAAATTAAGATCAATTCTACTAATTCTAATTTCTAGGCCAATTTTTATAACCGCGTGGACCAACGTGACGGTCAAGATCAATTTATTGGGTCAAAAATGGTAACTATAATTCAGGTTTAAGGTCGCCAAATTTCTCGTCGTGAAGTTCTCGTGTCTCTCGAGGTTCTGTTTGTTCATTGTTGATATTTAAATTTCTCTCAAATAAAATAATAGCTTTTAAAAAAGAATTCCAAGACACGTATTTGTTGCTATTCTGACGTCACATTTTAACCATTATTTTCACATTTACATACCTATCAATAACAGCAAACAAATGTAAAAACATTTTTTTTAATATTTAACCATACTGTTAAAGATAAAACTCAGTACTTATCTCACAGTAACTGAAGAAGAAGAAAGATGAACCTCTTGAACAGGGTTTCCATATATAAATTTGTTTGTGATCAATAAAGAGTTAAGGCAACAAATGGTGCAAGAACCAGGACCATTTACAGAAGTTACAGAGGGAACGCCATTGGAGTAAACACAGAACGAACATATACAGGGTGTCCCATAATGATGTGCGTTCCTTTGGAGGGTATGTTCCTTGGGTCATTTTAGGGGTGGGGTCTTTCTTTAAAATTTTTCGATTTGAGCCCTCCCTTTCGAGAAGGACTTCTAAAAAATTGAAAATATTTCGGTTTTCATTTTCTTTTCTCAAAAACGATATAACTTATAAATCTGAAAATCGGTGAATATATTTAGTTAATTGATATTTTTTTAATTAGAACTTTTTATTCTAAACGTTTCTCGATATGAAAGAATTACAGTAAATAGAACAATCAATTTACACAATTTTCCCCCTCTTAGTATTTTTTGCACATACGCGTTTTCTTTAAAAAAAAATAAAATCCACACCTACGTACATATCCTCGGGCGTGAAATATGCAAGCAAAATAATTGATTGATAGAATGATTCTCTACGTTCAGGAAAATCATCTCACTTTGATGAGGTCATTTGAAAGTTTTGCTCCAAGATGATCCACGTTAGTTAATTGGCCAGTAAAATTGATTGTGACCACCATAACATGGCATTTGCATTACATGGTCAAGTGTATAGCTGACACCTGTTTGGAGCCAAAACAAAAATCTGTCCTAGATTGTTGCTGGGGATGAACAACAGAAAAAAATGCCTTAGGCCTAACAAAGGGCTCACGGAACAAAATGGTATCCCTTCGTGTAAGTACTCTCGATTCTACTATAAATCGCTCGAGAAATGTATCACTAAAATTATTCATGAAAGGCCTGAATTAAAGAAGAAAAATCGGGAAGAGATCATCGAGTCATTTTAGAGCATCACAAAAACGGTTATTTTGAAGGTCGGTTGGCAGGCTATTCTACATCCTCCCTAATATTCTTTTGATCTTGCATCATCAAATTTCCTTCTCTTCCGCTTTCTGTCGAGCGAATTCTGCACCTCCAAAACATCGGAAGTCTTCAAGCATGGATAGAAAACTTGTCAGATCATTAGAAGACAGTGTAAATAACATAGCAAAATATTTCCTCGATTAATATATGTGTTTTGTTTGTTAAATAGGAATTATATTGTTTTACGTAGATAAAATGGATTTTTGTAGAACTAGAAATCTTAAAAATAAAAAAACCTATATCGTATATACTCAAGGATTATATGAGTAGAACCTTGATACTGATATGAAATTGATAAGATGTTGATGTAAGTAACCACAGTCTAGAAATTGATATGAAAAATACAGTGATTGTTACTGCAGTCAATTATCATAATAAAAAACACGTTACTATAAATAAATTTTTGCATTAAGCCCAGAATTTATTATGGAAATTTTGCCATATTTTTCAGGAAATGATTATTTTATTATTCGAATTTAATTCTAAAAATAATTAAGCACTGCAAACGTCAAGTTCTTGGTAATACAATACAGTATGCGCCAAAAGTATGGAATAAATTCAATAAAAACGAAACAATTATTTTTTGGGAAAAATCCTCGGAACAGGTCGATTTTTAATTTAAAAAATACATATTTTAGCGTAAAATGAGATTTTCAAATGTCATTTGTTTTCGAGTAATGACGTCATCGATTTTTTTTAAATGGCAACACCATATTTTTTCCCTTGATTCTGAAAGATCGTTTAATTCTCTATCAGACAGTACTAAAATTTTGCCCTCTTACATAGGAAAGTTTTCGAGTAAATGACGATTGAATGTTAGAAAACGTAAATCAATTAAAATAAAGAAAAAACGTTATCAAGTTTAGTTTTTCGAATTCCATAGTTCTTTTATGGATCACGTAGGTTAAAATTTTTGCAAAGTGTCATTGTCACACCGACTTTCTAATAAGTATTGTAAGCGACATAGAAATTATTATTCAATTTAAAGTATTATGGCACATTTAACTGTTACTCAAAGAATTGAAATTTTAATTCTTATCGGATGCGGGAATATGACTAGAACTCAGGAGGAAGTTTGCGATTTATTTAATGAAAAATATCCAGATCGCCCTATCAGCCAATCAACAGTTAGTAAGGTAGAGTCTAAATTTAGAGAAACTGGCAATGTTGTAAATATTCCAAAACCTGGACGTCCAAGCATTAATGAAAATCAGAAACAGAACATTTTGATAAGTATGGTGGATAATCCTCATAATTCTTCACGATTGGTTGCATTAAACAATTACACTAGTCAGAGCACAGTGCTACGTATCTTGAGGAAGGAAAAATATCATCCCTACAAAATTCAACTTGTGCAGGAACTCAATGAAGATGATCCCGATCGCCGCTTACACTTTTGCGAAATTCTAATTGCACCGCCGCACTATGCGCGCCCTGTACGAGATTTTTTGGACAACTGTTTTCCTGGGAGGTGGATCGGCAGACGCGGACCGATGGAATGGCCTGCAAGATCTTACACCTCTTGAATATTTTTTATGGGGATACTTGAAGTCAAAAGTGTACATTAATAAACCACGTAATTTAGAAGAACTTCAAAATCGCATTCGGGACGAAATACGCAGAGTTACCCCAGAAATCATTCATAATGTGCAAGAAGAATTTCTTCACAGACTTGCGCATTGTCAAGAAGTTGGTGGATGGCAATTCGAACATTTAATTTAAGTATAAAATTTAATCAATTGTATTTTATTTTACATATACCTCAGACTTGTTACTTTTTTATGGATAAAATTTACGTTTTCTAAGATTCAATCGTCATTTACTCAAAAACTTTCCTATGTAAGAGGGCAAAATTTTAGTACTGTCTGATAGAGAATTAAACGATCTTTCAGAATCAAGGAAAAAAATATGGTGTTGCCATTTAAAAAAAATCGATGACGGCATTATTCGAAAACAAATGACATTTGAAAATCGCATTTTACGCTAAAATATGTATTTTTTAAATTAAAAATCGACCTGTTCGAGGATTTTCCCAAAAAATAATTGTTTCGTTTTTATTGAATTTATTCCATACTTTTGGCGCATACTGTATATACAGTAAAATTTAGTTAACGGCGGTTTTTTATGGATTTTACTAACTATTATAATTGAAGTTTATTATGTCTACAAATACTACGTAGTTCACGATGTTTATGGCTCTTATAATTACATATTGATATATACATTTTTAATTTGTGCTTCAATAGTTCCTTCACACACGTGCGTAATGTTAGTAGTTTAAGTTAAGTTCGTCATAATTCATAATAATAAAAAATATATCACTTGACATATAAGACTGAATAAAATAATTGTGAATATGTATACTTCATTTGATTGTAAACTGACTACAATCAGTTGCTAATTTATAAACAAAAATTATTAGAATCGAGCCCAAAACTATTCTATTTTTTTCTTAAATAAATAAAAATGTCTTATGAATAGTTAGTTTGGTTTATTCATGTAAATAAAAATGTAATATTTATAAACAAAACAATAAAATAGATATTACTAAAAGATAATGACAATTGAATATGCATTAAGCGACACATGAGCAAATTGCAAATAAATATTTAAATTAATCTTACAAGAATATATTTGCAAAGGCGTTTCCTTCATATAATCAACACCTACATTTTTTTTATCGCTAATGAATCCCGCCCAATATACTTGTTGCACCGCTATGCATTTACCGCGTGCATCTACGCGTTCTTTAATATTTAAAAATACCTAAATACTAAACAAACACTGAAACATATGCCGCCAAACCCCATCGAATTTTCTATAAAATTCTACTTACCGGTCGAAATCTTCAATACATTCAGTGATAAATCGACGAAACACTGCCAGTTTCTCTCATCGAACTGAAAACAACCCAAACGCTGCTGAAATACGACAGTTTTCAGTGAATAACGCGCTTTAACACGATCACCGCTACTACGCTTCTGATGTAGAACTGAAGGTGTAAAATTTAAGCTGTGCCGGTGCAGCAGTGGAGCTTTGGGGACGCCTGAAGGTGACCTTTTGCCGATCATCGACCCACCCCTCTCTCCGGCAATGATGCGCTTTGGAGAATATTGTGTAACAGATTGGAAACGTGCGTTTCGAGCGGTTCGCACTTGGAACACTATTTTTGTAACTGTGTCATTAAATTTTCCTTTTATTCTTTTTCAAAAGTACCTGACGCACTTCTGATTTTGTACCTGCGTAGTGAAAAGAAAGAAAAGTGAACCCGACTTATTGTAATGTACACGTACAGAGTGATCAAGAATTGATCTCCAGGTAATTTCTAGGCGATTCTTGTTTAGATGATGAGCCTGTCAAAATGTACCAGAATTTTGGAAAATAGATTCTTTTCTAAAAATATTATCCAGTCAATTTAGTCGTTTATACACTGATAAAAAAGATAAAATAATCTACATTATCGTTGGAATATTTCTTGTTACCTATCAAAGGAATAAATATTAGTAGCTACCATAGAATTATTCTTATAACTCTATGGTACTTACCTATACCTAATATAGGTAATAATAACAAACAAGATTTTATTATATGTATATGTGAGTCAGAAATAATGGGTCAACACTAAGCTGGAGATACTAGACACCATGTTTGAGCTCATCATGCCTTATACGAATGTCCCTGGTTTAATTAATACAGAGTGTTCAAGGTTTAAATTGTATTCTGTAATTTCTCAATAATTGCATGAATAATAAATCGCACACACGCAAAGTACGCTAATGTTTATTAATATGAAAATTAGATACAAGTCTACTAAGAAAAGAAATAGCAATATCACCACCTGAAAAAATCACCACAAAATACATTGAAACTTTTAAATGCAAATAACTGAAAAACCGATAAAGTTAGGCGATCTAAACAAAAGTGCATTTTTTATGTAGAATTGAACGTTCTTTTAGATTTTTAACTATTTGAAGCATAGCTCAATAGATTAACAAATATATGTTTTGATTTACCTAAATAATACAGTGAAATTAGCGCCCTCTAGAAGCAACGTCAAAATAAGCTTCAAATTCGCAATTCTCACATCAAGAAACCCGACACTACAAATTTTCAGTCACGCTATCAATTATAGAGAAATTTAGGAATAAAATTTAAACCTTGAACCCCTGTATTTCTTAAACCAGCGACATTCGGATAAGGCATGATGGGCTCAAACATAATGTTTTGGTGTCTAGTATCTCCAGCTCAGTGTTGACCTATTCTTTCTGACTCGTCCTATATACTTTATGTGAAGTAAAAAAATGTTATATAAAAATAATAATAAATGCATAATGTATGAGAGAGTGTGTGTAGTGCTAGTACTTATAGTGTTCATTAGTTATTAATGTTAACTTCAAATTTTTGTTTTATATTAAAGAAGTTTAAAGTTACCAGTGTGTTGGTCGATTCTATAGATACAATCGTTTACAATAATAATGACACTCTATAAAATGAGTTTTTTCTTTTAACTGCTGACATATTTGTAATGAAATCTACTTTCAACTTTTAACATTAGTTAGTTAGTTGTTTCACTCGCCAATAGAGATTTATTGAAATTTCTACTCAAAACTGCCAGAAGTTCAATAACTGTTTTGAGGGAATCATTATTATTGCAAAAGCATGTATACCTATTTAAATTTTACTTCTAACTTTTTTAATGTAAAATGGAACTTTAAGGATAACGTTGATAATTAAACCAATATAAATGCACATAGTAATGGCAAGAAAATCATTTAATAGAGTAGTTGGTCACTTATTTCAAATAAAAATAAATATTTATTTGTATTCATCCTATGATGAAAGCTTAACAAACCCCTATATAAATTTTTGCTGGGATGAAAAATTACAACAACTACCATAATAAATAGGTGGGATTGCAGCAATTAATCAAAAATTAAAAAGAAATAACAGCAACGTAACTTTTCTGGACCATATTTATTGTAGATATTTAGCTGATAATAATCAATATCTACTAATGGCTAAAAGATATTTCTCTCAGTGTATACAGTATTGGTGACAGCATCGCAAAATGTCAGTATCTCTATAATTTATTGTTGTTTTTATTTAGTGACTTGAGGCTTCACATAAAAAATATCACATTTTTCACATAAAAATATAATGTAGCACGACATAAAAACTCATTTCCTAATTACTTACTTATTTTTAGTAATCAGTAAACACTATTTGTTCTAAGGCATAAATTATTTAGATGATGCGAAAAGAAAAGTACATACAGGATGTCACAAAATATGTATTGTACAGTAACTTTAGGGACTGATAATACTAGTCACAATAATAAAATGATTTTGTGATTATAAATAGCATAAAATGCGTCTTAAGGAATCTGGGCTCATATAAAAAATAACTGTGTGTGTAAAGGAATTTTATTTAAACGCAGTTCGATAAAAATTTTAAATGTTTTAAACATATCTCAAAAGTAGTTGGATCAATCGATGGTTGAACTATCAAATACCCCTCCTGAATTGTGTAGATATTAAGTTTATTTGACTGTTAAATTACACATATTTGTTAAAAAATATATTTTGTTGTTTGTTAGATATATTCATTGTTTGTAGACAGATCTTTTTAGCAATAAGGAGAAAAGTTACGTATCAAATAAGTGTTAGAGGTCACTTTTCTACCCTTTGCTACAAAACTAAGAAGTGGTCCATACTGTATGTTCGGCGAATATTGATCCTTGTATACCAAATTTCATTGAAATATCTGAGAAAAGATGATAAATTTCGACAAATGAAAAATAAAATAAAATTTTGATGGAGCAAAATTGTATGAAGGTAATTTTACTTATGGTATAGTTCACTTGTTTCCGAACATCCTATATAATAAATATGTTTTCAATAAAATACTGGTTCTTATATTTTCATTTTTTGGAAAATCTAGATTTTGTAGAGGGTGGTTTGGGGATTTAAAAAATGAATCCTAACTGTGTATGTTCAAGGGTATGTTAAAAATATGAATAAGAAACACTTGTGCTAGGTATCTATATTTTCAGTATTACTTGGATATTTTTTTATTTTACGTACCTATTTATTACCGACCACGATCACTAATATCTTTGTATACCTAATTAATAGATATATTTCGTTATGGGAACTTTTTAGAATTCATTTAAATTTTTGCGCGAAGCAAACCGTTTTATATTTTTCCCAATTACAATAGTTTTTTATTTTTGATATACATGTAAACATATTTTTTAAATTTCACTGATCGTATATTAGTCCATGAATGTTTATTTTAATTTGAATACTATCTTCTAACAGAAAAAATTTTTATTTCACCTAAAACTTGCAGTAATATAGGATTTCCTACCTTCATATCATGTACTTATCACTTGATACTAGAAAAAATTAGTGATAAGTGACAAATTCGTATTACCAATTACAGATTGTGTGCAATTATTGATTCTACCTGCGTTTATTTAAAGATAAGTATTAAAATCTAAATAAGTAAATGTTGTCATGACGGAAATAACGTAGTAGTATTAATTCCCACAACTTGATATCTATGAAACGACGTTGGGACTAATCCTTGTTCCTAGAAATAATTGAAATGTCGCGAAACATTGCAATTATCTATTTTCTATTTATATCTCACTTTCACGTTTATTCTTTAAGTAATTATTTAATATTGTAATAACAAAAAATCATTTATTTTGGACTAATATTTTAAAATATTCATAAAAACCTACAGATGTATCGATTTTGATTCTCATGTCTTGCCAGAACCCATAAAAATCTCTTATATTTCTGGTTTGTGACGTTCTGCACGTAGCACACAATTCGGGTCCAAGTAGGTAACTGATCAATGATTATATGTATACTTCATTTTCGGCTTTCTCTCGACAAGTTCTTGTTATTTTTTATATCGTAGACGTGATGTACCTAAATGAATCACTAATAAATATTTTTAGCAAAACGTATTAATCTAAGCCTTCAATATAGTTATTTTAATGCTTAATTGCTGTTTAAAATAAATTCTTTCTTTCGGCAAAATGCTTCGTTGTATTCTTCTATTGTGTGCGCAAAATATTCTCATAACATTCTACTCTTCTTATCCTTTTTTCTTTTATATCTAGAAGATATCTAGTGAGGACCAGAGTTTTAAAATTATTTCTGTAATCTCAAAAATTTCATTGATAAATCAAATATACAGGGTGTCCCAAAATAGAAGGCCATACCATTAACCACATATTCTTTGGACAAAAATAATGC
Organism: Monochamus alternatus; assembly: GCA_037114965.1. Classification (NCBI taxonomy): domain Eukaryota; kingdom Metazoa; phylum Arthropoda; class Insecta; order Coleoptera; family Cerambycidae; genus Monochamus; species Monochamus alternatus. The sequence continues at coordinate 37,411,803 of CM073433.1, forward strand.
GACTTTTCTTATACCATTTTTTATTTGGACGTCTCTGTTTCAATATACAGAGTGTTAAAGTTACATTTAAAAAAAAATATTTTTGTTAATAATTCCATTGTTTTTTAAGATACACACTTTGCACGTACTTTTATCTCATTGCGGCATACTTATCATGTAATTTTGGTGAAAAAAATTGAAGGGCGAATGGAGGTAACTAGGATGCAGTACCCTTTATCCCCTCCAATTATTTATAAGTATGCCTATGCAGCATTTTCTTGAAATATCAAACGTAGAATTGTCTTCTGATCATTTTACTTCTTTTGTAATTTTTTGTTTAAATGCTTCGTTTTGGAGAAAAACGGCAATTTGTAGTGCCCATAGATCAATCATTCACTATCATTTTCAAATGAAACTGAAATTTTGTAGATATACCTGCTACTACAATACCTTCGTAACTTAGCAAATCGTAATACTTACTGAATGAATATTTGATAATTAAAACAATAAGGGAATATCTTTCAAAAGATAAGGTTTTCGCTGCTTAAAAGGGCACGTACATGTGTTAATGAGGAGGGTGGGCAAGTAGAACGTTTGTTAAATTAGTAGTAATTAATTAATTATTTTATTTAAAGTTATTATATTGATCGTTTATTATTACTATTACAAAACAAGATTATTATTTTTTGGTTGATAAGAGAACTGTATTACAGATTTTAATGCCATATTATTTTTTCAATTCATAAGTATTCCTCATTTTATAAAATTTGAAATTATCCATTCTGTTTTAATTAGCAATTATTCATTCAGGAAGTGTTACGATTTGCTAAGTTGCCAAGGTATTGTAATAATAAGTATATCCACAAAATTTCAGTTTTACTTGAAAATGATAGTAAATGATTGATTTATGGGCACTACAAATTGCCGTTTTTCTTCAAAACGGACCATTTAAACAAAAAATTACAAAAGAGATAAAATGATCAGAAGAAAATTCTACGTTTCATATTTCAAGAAAAAGTTGCATAGGCGTACTTAGAAATAATTAGAGGGGATAAAGGGTACTGCATCCCTCAGTTACCTCCATTTACCCTTCGATTTTTTTCACCAAAATTACATGAAAAGTATGCCGGAATAAGATAAAAGTACGTGCAAAATTTCAAGTGTGTATCTTACAAAACAATGGGATTATTAACAAAAATAGTTTTTTAAAATGTAAGTTTAACACCCTGTATATTGAAACAGGGACGCCCAAATAAAAAATGGTATAAGGAAAGTCGCATTATTTTTGTCCAAAGAATACGTGGTTAATGGTATGACCTTCTATTTTGGGACACCCTGTATAATATAGGGTCGTTCAAGAGAAAATGTTAATTACTAAAATTATTATTAAAGAAAAAATAAATGAAGAAAAAGTGTAAAATAGATAAATTAACTATTGTAACAGTTCACTCAAGTAAACTCAAATTTTGTCATGTGTTATATATACAGGGTGTTCAGTAAAGAATGGGCCAAACTTCAGATGTAGATAGTTTGGATAAAAACCTAAATTAACTCAACTTATCTTAATCCAAAAGTTGATGTTAACGGAGCTACAGGGTGTCAAAGTTAAAAAAATAAATCACATTTTCTTTATTATTTTTCGATGGACAGTATTTTATGAAATATGGTACAGGGGGGTTTCTTGGGACTAGAAATTCGAATATGTCGACGATTGTGGTGTATCTGCTAGAGGGCGCCACCAACGATGGTTTCGACCCCTTTAAATCGCTACGCCTTTTTTGTGCTACACTATATCTCATTTGGAACTGGATGGACTGGAAAAATTTTCTTCCCTATCTTTTCTAGTTAAAAAAGGTACACCTTGTTGATGTCGCTAGAAGCAATGGTTTCTGAGAAAAACGCATCCAAATCTCATGATGCATGCAATTTATCTAAAAGTAAAGTCAAATTGTTGAGTAAGTAATGAGCCATACTGTAACAGCATAATACTGCGACCAAAATAAGTCGATTTACTTTAGCTTATCCTAAAAAAATCCACCAAAATCAATAACAACAAAGATACAGGGTGTCAAAATTGAAGAAATAAATCACATTTTCTTTCTTATCTTTCGATCGCCTGAAGCAAATTTCACGAAATTTCGCTCCTGAGCGTTTCTTAGAATGATAAATTCAAATTTATAGCCGATTTCATGATATCTTCTAGACGGAACAATTTATCTAAAAGTACTAAAATGACATATCTGACTGTCTTACGGCTATTCACAAACATAAACAAATAACATCATACAATAATGAAGACTATACTTTTTGCAAAAATTGACAAAAATGAAAGTGGAAAAATAATTTACAAATCCAACAAAAAGATCTCGCCGTTGGTGGCGCCCTCTTGCAGATACACCAAAATCGTAGACGTATTCGAATTTCTAGTCCCAAGAAACCCCCCTATACCAAATTTCATGAAATACGGTCGATGCGATCGAAAAATAATAAAGAAAATGGGATTTATTTTATAAACCTTGACACCCAGTAACTCCGTTAGTATCAACTTTTGGATTAAGGTAAGTTGAGTTAATTCAGCTTATTTTCATCCAAACTATCTACATCTGAAGTTTGGACCATTCTTTACTGAACACCCTGTATACAGGGTAGTCCGTAAGTAATGGCCCATGATAGATATATAGATAAGCACTTTATTCCTGTAGATAAACATTTACATTTATATAGGATCCGTCAAAAGAAAAATAACAATAAGCACAAACTTACACAATACAATCAACAAATCAATTAAATACATTCAGAGTAAAATTCGTGTAAGCTATAGAAACATCCCTCGATCAGAAATGCCTTCAAGGACTCAATAAAAGCCTTTCTGCCTTTACGGAGTTTAACATCCAAAGGCAACCTATTATATATACTCAAACCTACAACATCAGGTAATCCATATTAAGCCTTCTAAATGGAACATAAAAAATATTTCTGTTTCTAGTGGAGTACAGGTGGCGATCACCCTGTTTACCAAAAGTATCATAATTGTCATAAATAAATATACAGACTTCTAGCAAATATATACCGGTGAGTGTCAGTATCCTCAGCCTTCGAAAGATATTTCTACATGAAGTTTGATTGGTCGCCCCAACCATGCAACGGACAATTCGCTTTTGGGATAAAAATACATCAGAAGTCATTGCACCTAATCCCCAAAAGCATATACCGTACTTTAATCTGGCAAATACCTGCGCATAATAGATACACATTAATTGACTCTGTGTAAGGACCTGCCTTACATTTCGAAAGAGAAAGCATACAGAAGCAAGCTTTGATGTAAATGCGAAACAGTGATCCTTCCAGGTCATAGTATCATCAATTATTAGAACGAGAAATTTTACACTCCTATCCTCGCCTAAAATATCATTACCGGCCTTAATATTAAGCGTAAGGTTACTACGGTTCTGAGATGTATGAAACCTCAACAGACTATTTAGATCAAAAAATTGCAATTAAACCAGTCATTTAGGTCACGAAGAGTATCATTACAAGCACTTTCTAAAATATCGTTTTTAGGCCGAGACACAATTAAAGAAGTGTCATCAGCATACAAAGTTACCGAAACGCCGTCAGGTAAACAATTTTCCAGATAATTCATGTACAGAAGAAACAACACAGGGTCCAAAACAGAACCCTGAGGCACTCCAACCGTAACATCTACCTGCCGAGAACATACCTCCCGAATCTCTTAACCCATGCTTAGAGGTCTTTCTAACCGATTTTTTTATATTTTTATAAAAAACTAGAGATCCACGATAACGCAGATCCTCTTATTCCGTATTTTTCGGACTTTACAAAAGTCTATCAATACCATGGAGACATAATAAATTTTCACTTCAAAATATTACGATTTAAGCCAATGTGCCTTAATAAATTGTTGATAATAAAAAATACAGGGTGTAAAAATTGGAATTTAAAGTGGAGTGGAGTGGAGTGTAAAAGTGATTTCTTGTAATAATTACAGTGTTTAACTGTATCAACTTAAAAATTTGGGAATATATGTTTTTGAATATGAGAAATCATAATCTGTTGTCTATTTGTGATGTAAATGTGTAAGTTTCTTTTATTAAAATATTTTTAAATTTACATTATTTTTGAGGAAAAAGGTATAATTGTCATTAGTCTTAGAAATTAATCATTTTCGAGATAATAGCCTTTCAACAAATAGCCGCACAGTTTCTTGTAACGTACCTAATATGCACCAATAGTAAGTTACAATTTTAACAATTATTAAACAAAATGTATGTTAAATTTAATAATTATTTCTAAATGTAAGGTATTTATCCAGTTTTGGTTAAAATCAATTACTTTACAAAATCGAAAAATTCTGAGATAATAATTTTTCATATTCAGATATGAGAGACGACTGTTATTTGTTGGCAATTAAGTTTCAATGAACGTGCTGGGCAACGAGAATATTTGGGAATATTTGTAGATTACAACGTGATAATCAACGATTTAAAAAATTTATTTAAGAATTTAGAGAAAAAATACGACAAATTTGTTCACATTGCGGATTATCCACAAACTAATTCAGGACGATTATCTGGAGCTACAAGTATCATACGACTTCCATTTTAAAAACGTTGCATGTTGAAAAATACTATCCGTTGCATTTTATGCCAATGCAAATTTTATTGCTTGTCGATCTACCTTCAACATAATATCCAACTTGCAAAGGAATTTTGGCGCCTACTACGTAAAAATGTTGTACAATGAATGAAGCTGATTGTTGTTGAAAAGCTATTTTCTCGAAAATGGCCAATTTCTGAGACTGATAACAAGAACAGCTTTTTTCCTCAAAAACAATGTAGGTCTACATCTATTCCCAAATTTTTAAGTTGATACATTCAAAGACAGTGTAATTATTACAAAAAATCACACTTTAACACGCAACGAGGAGATCCAAAAATACGATGGAACAAATTAATACATAAGGTCTTGGAGTCTTTTGATATTGGACCCAAAATGTTGATGTCTGCAAATATATTTTGAACCGCTAAGCCAGATTCAAGACATAATTTTATGCACAAATAAGTGGTCTCTTTACTTTTTTTCATTTAAGAGTTAACATACTAGAAAACGGCACTAAAATTGGACTATTATCATTGTTAGGCTTGAAAATTCATGAAGTAGAAAAGGTGGCTATGACCATAATTAAAACAAATTGAAGGACACATGTCAATTGGTGCTATGAGTTGCAGCTATAGTTGTGGCAAGAATTTAGACGACTTACTTCACGGCTGATTATGGATCATATCATATCATATTATTATGGACTTATGGATTATTAATGGAACTTGAGTTTTTTGTAAAAAGTCCGAAATAAAGAGAGCACTTGTTCACGTAGGTTGGAAGATATTTGTCTTGTTCTCATTTATTGGGCGCTACATTCTCTTTACAGATTTTTCAATTGCACTGGTAAAGGCAGTACTATAACTTCATCATCTTTTCCTAGAAAATTAAGTCTCAAATAAAAAAGGTAATGTAGATACATTTTATGTAGAATGTATTTTTTGCAATATGGAAAAAAATGAGAAAAACTAAATACCATTACGCATAACTAGTGCCCTCTGTGTGACTTAATAAAACTACCATATTATGCATGATAAAATATACAGTTTACAGCTACATATAAAATTCGATTAAAATCTTAGAGGTTCAGAAGATATTTATAAGAAACAAAAGTTTGGACCCAAATCCAAGAAGCTATTTCTAGAGATTTTAGAAAAGAGTTTTATATAGTTTTAGTTAAGGCTCTGGTGCCAAAATGACACATTTTCAGACAGAAGTTCCTGTCATATTTTCATGTCTTAAGCTCCTCTACTATGTTCCAAAGTCTGTAACCTTTTGTTTAAACACCCTGGATTTATTATATAACATGAATAAATAATAAATATATATGTGATATTTTGGGAGACTCCGAGTCCTTGATCAGTCAAAATGTTCTTATGCTTACGTCAGTGGCAGAAGGTTTATGGCCCATGATGTCCAACCTTTATAAAACAGGCTTTCATATCATAATATATAATAAATCATTCCATTAAAACCTCTTCTTTTTAAAAAATAGACCTTGTAACCTGCCAAATTCTTCAGTTCAACTGTGGCTCCCTTAATTAAAAGCAATCTCACAGACAAGTTATTCTGTCACAAGATCAAGCTGTAAAATATTGCACAATGTTGTAAAATGCACGTATGTATAAATCTCAAGGAGATCCACAAAATATGTGACTCTATAATATGTATATTGCAGCAATCGACATTTGGCGAAACTATAGCTTATAAATGTTCCATTCCCTAATAATTAAATTTAAGTCAAAATATAAATGCTAAGCTGGAAATATAGGTATAATAAATAATCAACATTAGTCTGTAGCTAATGCCCAACTTATCTCCAATGCAGGTAAATATACATACAAGTATTTCCAACTTGTTGATATGTTATATGAAGTACCTTTTTGCACGAAATACATATGTATAAATTAGGAGAAATATCAATGTTTTTAATAATTCCTCTAATTCACTTAGTAAAGATTCATCTTCGATTTCCTCATGAGATCAGCTCTCTAGAAAAATATAAGATCAAAGACAAAAATCCAAACATTCGGAAATGAGGCTTTATACGTGGTCTCCCCGTTCTTTTGTTCATAACTTTATTTTTTATGAAAGGTAGAGCATGATAAAATAATAGGGATCTTTTATATAACATTTATCCCTAAAAGTCTTCTTGCCTAAATTTTGCGGAATCATTTTAACATTTTTTTAAAACAAAACATACCTACATTAACCTTTTATTGCGATTATTGTGTACCAAATTTAAACAATAAATATGTAATTCCAAAGGATAACAATTATCAGAAAAAGTCACATTATCTGGAATACGTCTTCTGACAAAATTTACATAAAGGACCTTTTTCAGAAAATAAGTCAAGACTTTATAGTATGCGCAGTAAAAATATTTTTCACCATTGACGTACAAGTTACAACCCCATAATTACGTCACTGTATTTAGCTGAATAATGCCTTTCATGTTTGTTAGTAGATAATAAATAAAATAAAATTACGAAAGTTGAACATTCTCTATATTATGAAATCGTAACATTTAAAAAAATATATTTTCGGAAAAAATAAATATTTATTAATTTTTCATACCTATCCTTTACCAATACCAATATAAACAAAAAAACGGGAGCTATATTAGTAATTTGGCACTTGCAAAAACAAATCTGGAAATGTATTTTGAAAATGGTAAAAACATGAAGGTGTTGAGTAACATGCAATAATTATAGTCATTAATACTAATGAATACAGCTTTAAATGATATAATCACAAAATAAAAAGTATAGATAATGGAATTAGTAAGTTTGTAAGTATATTTATGACTCAATGGTTTAATCTTCAGAAATGTTGTTGAAATGGGGTCCAAAGTTAAAGAAAATCAATTTATTGACAAGTCTACGTTTCGGCTGTATTTAAACCTTGTTCAGGACAGTCCAGGAAATGTTTTCCATGTAAAATGTGATATAAAATAGGGAATGCAATAGGTAACATATATGACATTGTTCAGGTATGTACTACTGACTTCTATAATATGTTATGTTATCTATTTTATTCCCCATTTTGTATTTTACACGGAAAACTTTTCTTGGATTATCCTAGAGAAGGCTTAAAAACAGCCGAAATGTAGAACTACCAATAAATTTATTTTCTTTAACTTAGGACCCCATTCCCGATAATATTTCTGTAGCAGATAAGGTTTGCTCCAGCACCAGTCAGAGATTAGTTTGAAACGGTCAGAAATGCCCGTCCAACTACTTGCATTGCATTAAATTCACTGGTAACTCCGTTCTAACAGTTTCAAATCGTTTCCAACTGCTGCAGGAACAAACCCAATAACTACATATAAAATAGTAAGAATGACGTAAATAAACGACGTCGATGACCGATAGTCTGCGGGCTTAATTAAATCAAATTAAAGTTACCACATTCAAAATTAAAATTCAAGTCAAACAAATTCTGTAATTGCATATCAGTCTATCAAAATTTTTCATTTATTAGTGTAGGTACTGAATAATATATTAATATTTTATACTTTCTCCCACAAGAGGACTTTGAGCTTAAGGGCGCCGTATTCTTGAAATAGTGTTTTCTACAAATACAAGTAATTTTAGACAATTTAACATTGTCATAACATAAACTTACATAGTTCTGCATATAAAATTGTTCACTTTTGCTTATAAGTATGTGAAAATAATTGTTAAAATGTAGGGTTAGAATAGCGAAATCATGTATGTCATACAAATGCCTTTTAATAGTACATTATACTATAAGGGAAAGAAATGCGTTATTTTAGGCCGAGGGCTATAATGCACCGAGGACAAAATAGCATCTCTCCCGAATGTTATATACTATTTTTTCCACGGTCTCATTAACTTAAAAACACATATTTTGTCATTATGAAGTAAGTAGTACCAGAATTATTGTATTCGGATTGGAGCACTTATTTAATAGTCGTTGAGTTATTGTCATAACTACAAAATAAACAAACAAAAAGAATTGTCAAATTAAGGTGCTAGTTTGGTTTAGTTTAAAGTTTGTTTAGTGCACAATGAATAATTGTGAGTCGGAAGAGATTGTGGAGGCTGCAAATATTGCAATAAGCAATTTGCTGCCTACGAAGTCAAGATCTTTATACGATATAGCCTATAATCGGTTCAAAAAGTGGAGCGCCGAGAAAAATGTTCAAGTATACAGCGAGAATGTTTTGTTGGCATACTTCAGTGAAAATGCAAAGAATTACAAGTCTTCCACATTATGGGCGCAATATTCTATGGTTAAGTCATGCTTGATAATTTACGACAACATAGATATAAGCAAATTCCCCAAGCTGATCGCATTTTTGAAAAGAACCGGTGACCAATATCAAGCGAAACAATCGAAAATATTGCAAAGGGTGAAATCGATCGTTTTCTATCAAGTGCAAAGAATTCTTAATGATTAAGGTAAGATTACTTTTGTTGTTAGGTATTTCAATTATTAAGTATTTTGATTTTTTATAGGTTGGATTAATTCTGGGGATTGTTGCAGCTTGTCGAACTGATGAACTAGTCAATTTAACTGTAGATGATATTGAGGATGTAGGCTCTTCCTTGATTGTAAAAATTCCAAACACTAAGATAAAGATTCCACGAACCTTTCTGGTTACCGATGTGGGAAATATGCTTGAATTGTTTCGAAAATACCTGTCCCTTCGTCCTCCCCACGTCAAGCATAAGCCCCTTTTTTGTACTACAAATCAGGAAAATGTAGAAAATAGAATACCATGGGAAAAATTCCGAGTGTAGTAGCTTCGTATTTAAAATTACCTGATGCTGCATGTTATACTGATCACTGTTTACGAAGATCTTCAGCGACATTACTGGCAGATGCTGTGTGGATATCACGACAATAAAGCGTCATGCTGGTTGGAAATCAACGACAGTCGCTGAGGGTTATGTCGAGAACTCCATTGAAAATAAGACCAAAATTGCTAATCAGGTTTTAGTAGGTACCACTACTAGCGCAATCACAGAAACTGTAAATGTAAGCGAAAGTAATATTCCTTCTATTAAATTTGGAAATTGTACAAATGTAACATTTAATTTAAATGTCAATAAATAATTTCAATGTTATCTTTTTTTTGCATGAAAAACGTTCTCCATAATGTAAACTCCCTTGGGAGTATTATACTCCCTTGGGAATAATCGACTACTTCTGTTTTAATTTTGATGTCATAGAAACTGATTTCTACTCCCGACCGTGGAAAAAAGTTTTTATATTATTTGAAGAGAGTTTAAATAGTAAAAGTGGATAAACAAAACATCAGTAATTTTATTTTTGATTACTTTTATTCTACGTGTTTTATTTTTCAAGATTTCAGTACCTAAAAAACATCACAAATTTGATCATTTTACGGCGAGAAATACAGCCACCTTAAAACTTACGTTTAAAGTGGAGGACAAAGATATGTCTATTTGCAATAATTTCTTTCAATATCATCCTTTATAAAATATTTATTACAAATAATCGTTATAGCATGTGTGATCTAATCTGACACCGTAATTTTCCATTGATGCAATTTAAAAAGATTCTGCAACAAATTTCAACAATATTGTGGCTTAAGCGAGAAAAAGTATGTTTCATAAAAGATACTTAGAAACGTATCTTCTTGTAAGTTTTAATATAACCATTTGAAAAATTAAAATAAAGAGAACTATCCTTGGCTTGTTCGGCTACGTTACTGATCTTTAGCTATATTGTTAGGTCTGTTCGTAAAGTAGCTGGAAACAGTTTCCAACCGTTAGACGCACGCATATTGCGTTTATAATGCCTACCTAAGGTTAAAAATGCTTTGTTTTGGATACAGCGCGCATGCTTCTGACAGTTGGCAACTGATTCTGGTGTAATACGAACAACGCTACAATACAGTTGATCTTCTCGTCTTAACGTACTTCCATAAGAAATTTGTCAGTGCATATTTTTTTCCAAAAAATAAGTTTGGATTCTGTAATTTAAATGAGACAAACAATGCTTCTGTATGTTCATAAAGAAATAGAGTCTCCAAGGCTGGACAAGGCATAATTGTTCAATGTCTTGTCATTTTAATTTTTTAATGGACGAATTTTTAATTCGTTCCCAAAAACACTTAAAAATCGTATTTGCTTAAATACGTATATCTTTCCAATATACAAAATTATTTTCAAACCACGTTTGAATAATTTTCGTTAATTTCGTCTTTCTTTTGGTATTTTAATTCTCTCAATTAATATTATTTACATACACAACATACACAGGGCGACTACAACTTATAGTGGTTTATTGTACATGCAGATACATACATTTCTGATAAACAACTACAATGCCGAAATGAAAATCGAGAAAGAGGGCTGAGTACGATTCTGTTCAGCACCGCACTCAGCTCAGATAGATTGCTTCATTAGAATGAAAATGCAGTCCCTAATGCTGGGTCTACACTAGGCTAGTTTTTCAAGGATAGCAAACTAGTATTCTGGAATCCTATTGGGGCTTACATGCTGGCTTGACACACAATGCTGGAAATGTTAAGTGAAAGCCGGTATTATTGCAGTCTACTGTGATACAAATGAACAACTTGCATAAAAGAAACACAGATATTAGACGAAAACATTTACTTGTGAAATTGTATAGGATCAATTATTAGAAGAGTTTCTAAAATAACGTATTATAGCGTAGTCGTAATAGTGACATTCCAGAGACATACTTCATTATAATATAGTTAAACGAATTTGAAATTCATGTCATTATTTAATTCCTGAAGCGTGTATAAGCAGAAAACACAAAACGGCGTGTCTTCAGGGTGAATCTTAAATAAGTACAAATATTTTAACTGCTGGTGTAGTTCGTCATTTAAATCAGTCTAGTGAAAGCCATTTTTAAAAATTTCTAATATTTACGGAGATATTAATTTTTTAAAAAAATACCCACATTTTGAGGACCGCTGGCTGATTTTTCATCCAACAACGTAATGAAACATATGATTTGTTGCGAGGTTGCCATATCTCCTCCAATATAAATATTACGTTTCCTTTAACGTAATAGTTCTATTTTAAAAATACTTGTTTTAAGCATAAGTACAGTAAAATTGGGTATGTAGTATGATACGCAGCAATATTAATATAAATTTTAACATCTGAACTAACCTTACTATACTTCAACGATTAAAAATGAATTTCCGCAAGTTCAATACTACCGTAAAATATTTAGGAAGATATTACGTGATATTACTATGTCCAATGTTCAAAAATTATACATAAACGTGCACACAAGTTTACCTGTTTGTTAAAAAATTAACTATTTAATCAGTAATCCACATTTCACAAGTTAAATGTCATTGTACACTGTTAGAAAGGGACACAAAACACAATTTCCTTAAGTTATTTTATGAAGAATAACGAAAAACTATGCACGCGTTTTTTATTTAAAATGGAAAAAATGTCAACTTTTAGCAAATTTTATTGCTATTTTCATGCATTATGTGGGGTTAATAAGTTTGACTTGGGCTTCCGATAATCTGTCATGACAGTCAATGACAGTTTGATAATAAAAAATAATATAAAATGTTACACTTGACAAAATTCGCTAAAAGTTGAGATTTTTTCTTCCTTGAAGCAAAGACATTTGTGTAATACTGGCAACACTGTGAACCACACGTTCAGTCTGCAGCACTATGACTCATAAAAGTATGAAGGGTCTGTCTAGGCTAGCGGTCCTCAACAAGTTTTCTGCTGAAAAATTACGAAATTTATTTAAAATTTCACTTTTTTATTTCTGATTTTTTTGTAAAAAAACTATTAATTATGTGTTCTACACACAAAACTATACTGCTGGTTAAAATATTTGTACTTATTTAAGATTCACCCTGTATGTATACTAGCCGATCATTTATATTAACTTCGCCGTCAACACGAAGCCAAAGCCAGTAAATTCAATGGTGGCTGGCTAGAACAAAGCTTACTCGCTTCTTACTTAACAACCAAGCAAATTTTGTTTACATGGAGTTACTAGCACTAATTTGTTAATACTAGCTTGAAAAACTAGCTTCGCGTAGACCGAGCATAAATCGATTTACCTGCAGCACTCTCAAGGTTCTACTTTAAATCGTAAAATATCTTGTTTTGTGGGAAGCTATTAAAAGGAAACGGTCATAAAAGTATTTTACAGTGTCATAAAATTTATAAGAAGTAACATACATTACCATTATAATTTGACTAAACCTTGTAACAAATACTATTTGAAGTTAAAAAATTGTAAAACTAAATTGTGGAAAAAACTGATGGCCAATAGGCTCGAAAATGAAGGATGGATTATTGCTCTAACATTTTATAATAACAGTAACCGACTAATGTGTTTTTTACTAATGATTATTTTAAAAATCGATTTAATGTATGTGCTTCTTTAACTACTTATTCTTAAGTACGCATGGGTATGCAGGTTGTGGTATTAAAACTTTTTCTAGTGCATCTAATGCAGCAGCCGCATTTTGTAATTTGGTCTAAACCAAGTGTGACAAATTGTGTTCCTGTTAAAAGCCGAAATCTCTAGTGTAAGTTAAGCAATATAGCTAGAAGAAGTCTTCTACTATCGTGTCTATATGAATAACATTGAGCAATAAAATTTGTATTTTGTATGTAATACGAACAGTAGTTTCCAAAAATACCTTTACTCTGCCTACAAGAATTATCTAAAGCAGGGTCCACATTAAGTAACATGTTTATGTAGTATTGCTAGAACTAGGTACATGTTAGATGTTGAAAGCCCGGGTTGCGTCCACATTATAAAGCTAGCTGTCATGAATCTGTGTGACAAAAAAGACGCTTGTATTGCAAAAACAGTGTGCGTTATAATTTTTTAAGACAGTAAAACGAAACATTTTATTTTTGAACAAAGTATCTCATAAAATATGCTTTGTCGATTAGTTTGCAGATCTGTTCCGTTAACAATAAAAAGACTACAGCAAAAAATAAGTTCACTTTCAGTTCACGACACTACGATTTGCATCCACGTGCGGCTCTGAACCTATAGTCTGTTTGGAAATGAAATACCGGCCATGGGCGTGGTAATATTTCGTTTCAGGTAATTATCGGGTAACACTAATGCTAACAGGTAATGGGTGTACATTAGTATATTTTACTGGATACATCATAGGGCAGGAGCCAGTGTATTGTGACAGATCAATCCAGTCTTAGAGCTGAATATACGAAGACGTGCTAGTGCAGTAGAGTAAAATTCAACTTGTGTTTAGTGACTATTGTGCCAGTGGATATAATATTGTTTGGGTAAAATGTCGAGCTTATCAGATTACGTACCTGCTGAACGCGTGAAAAGATGTGCGCTGTCTAAGAATGAGAAAATTATTATATTAAATGTATTTAATGCATTGAAACACCAAAATCCTACCAACAGTGTTGACGACATCGTGGAAAAGTGTTCCAAAATGACAGGAATTGGAAAATCGACTACAGACTTTTAAAGGAAACAAAAAATGAATAAGATACTGTAAATCCCCGAAAATCATCTACAGGGAGGTCAAAAGTCGTTATAGATGATTTCTTCAAAAATGTCATTCGCAGAAAAGTACACTCATTTTATTTTAAAAAAGAAATACCAACGCTAAACAAAATTTTAAGTGAACTTTCAGAGGACAACGATTTGCCAAAAATCAGTAGAAGCAAATTATGGTCTTACGAGAGTTGAATTTTTGCTGGGAAAAGCAGAACAGGAAGTCAGTTCTTATCGATAAAGATGAAATTATTTGTTGGCGAAGATCCTACTTAAGATCAATTAGAAAATTCCGTGACGAAGGGAGGAATATTTATTATCTAGACGAAACTTGGGTCAACGAGGAATATACTGTAACAAAAGTATAATAATAATAATATCTCTACCCCTCATTCTAATCACAGGGATTAGCCCAGAAGTCGGAGACTTGTGCGGGAGAGGGGGCGGCATATTATTATTAAGCAGGCCGCATTTGCGTCCAGGAACGACTTACGTTGGTAGGCTCTAACCACTATTCAGTGCAGGAATGAGGAAAACCTGGAGAACCTCATTAATTAGGGGGGTAGTCAAATATCAACCGGTACCAGTAACGAGGGAGGAAGTTGTCAGTATTATAAATAATTTAAAAAACATTAATTCATCTGGTTTAGACAATTTGTCTGCAAAAATTTTTAAATCTGCTTGCCCCGCGGTTGCCGGACATATTGCCCACATGATTAATTTATCTGTAACCACCGGCAAATTTCCTTCAATCCTAAAAATTGCTAAAATTATCCCTGTCCATAAAAAAGATGACCTTGAAAATATTGCTAACTACAGACCGATATCCATTCCCAGTGTTGTTTCCAAAATAATGGAAAGAGTTATATATAATCGAATCTTTGATTTTTTAAATAAATTCGATATTCTCAATAAAGCTCAGCACGGTTTCAGGGCAGGGAATCTGCTACATGTAGCCTAATAGAACATGTCTATAAACAACTTGACTTGGGTAGGCATGTGTCTGGACTATTTTTTGATTTGTCGCGAGCTTTCGATTGTTTGAATCTTAAATTTATTGAGCATAAATTATATAATGCAGGATTTCGTGGTATTTTTCTTAGCTGGCTGATCAGCTATCTCTCGCAGAGGAAACTGTATGTCAAAATTAAAGACCGGACCTCGGAACTGTATGATGTAAATACTGGAGTTCCCCAGGGCTCAGTTTTGGGTCCTTTGCTTTTTTTAATTTTTGTGAATGACTTACCTGCAAATATAAGTGCAGATGTGATTACGTTATTTGCTGATGACACATCCATGGTGGTATCAGCGGAAACTCATGATGGTCTCCAATGTTTAATCAGAGATTTAGTTTTGTGTTTCGTTAACTGGTGTGAAAATAATGGCTTAATGGTCAACGTAGCGAAAACACAGTGTTTGTATTTCCATTGTTTGAATTCAGCTCAAGATCTTCCCCTAGTAATTTCTGTTAGGGATGCCCAAATAGTCTCGACTAGATGCACGAAATTCTTAGGCGTGCTAGTTGACAATAATCTTAGATGGTGTGATCACGTCAACTCAGTAATGAAAAAACTTAATCATACATATTATGCAATATCGCGAATCAAACACTGCATGCCACTGAGTGCATTAATAAATGTGTACTACAGCCTGTTTTATGGACATTTGACATATAATGTTATCTTGTGGGGTAATTCCACTGATAGCAAGAGAATCTTTATATCTCAAAAGAGGATTTTAAGATTGATTTTCAACCTACATCGCAGGGATTCTTGTAAACCTGTATTTATTAATAATGACATCATGAGTTTTCCATGTATTTATATTTATCGTACGTTATTGTATATTAAAACAAATATTAAGGAATTTCCTTGTAGATCTGGCTTAGTTAATTATGTAACAAGATACTCTGATCTGCTTTTGCTCCCGAAGCACAAAACAGCTAAATTTGAAAAGTGTGTTACATATATAGGTATAAAATTATATAATCACCTTTCAGTACAATTAAAAAATATGGAACTTAAGGATTTTAAAATTAGACTCAAGGAAATTCTATTGAAAAAATGCTATTATAGTTTACAGGAATTTTTCTCTGACCGGGAGTTTTAATTACTTCTAGTTATGAGTATTTTACATTCTGTTTGTTTTATTTTGGTTTGTTTTATTCTGGTTTGTGTGTCCTCATGAACTATGTTATGTGGATCGTTTGTGTTCTTGTGATCTACTTTATTTTGACTTGTCCTATACATTTTTAATGTCTAAAAGGATTAATAAAGATTATTATTATTATTATTATTATTATCAAACTCTCACATTGACCCAAGCTAACATTATTCCACCCTACCATACCCGCAGAGAGAGTGCCAATCCTTTCCACGAATATAGCTTATATACGGTCTACCGGCAGCTGGGCGCGAACCAACTCCGATCTAGTCACCTCAATTCAAGTATACTCGCGTCAAGAATTCAGACGTCTTACGTCACGGCTGACGTTACACATTTGTTTTTATTGTCAACGTAATTTTCGATATTTGGTCGCGTTGAAAACAATATTTTTTTGCAATTTAGTGCAATATATAATGTAAACATTTAGTGTAGCATATAGTTTTATTACTATCAGTTGCAGTTTCTTAAATATTTTGATAAAAATATAATGAATTATTCATTTGTTCGTATGACGTAAGTCGTCTGAATTCTTGTCGCGAGTATAGTGACGCCTTAAACCGCGCGACCACTGACCGATAAAATGGCAAGATAAAAATTTAAAAAGTTTTCGACAAGCATTTTTGGATGGACTTTCAATAAGGTTCAAGGCACCTTCAGGTGAAGGACGAAGATTAATAATGACACATATAGGTAGTGCCAGTGGTTTTGTAGATGGCGGTTTACTTTTATTTGAATTTAAAAATACAGGTGACTACCACGAAGACATGAACGCAGATGTTTTCTTTTGAAACAAATATGGTGAAAAAGAAACTTTTGACACTTGTTAATAAAGATCAAAAAAAATATGTTATCGATGAAATGGCAACAAATCGCCAAATAACGGTACTACGGTTACCACCTTATCACTGTGAACTTAACCCAATCGAATTAGTCTGGGCGCAGGTAAAAGGAGATGTAGCGCGAAATAATACGTTTAAATTAAGAGACGTGAACATTTTGTTAAAAAATTCTTGGAACGAGTAACTGCAGATAACTGGCAAAGATGTATACATCATGTACAAAAAGAAGAGGAGAAAATGTGGGAACTCGATAATTTAATTGATGTTACTGTGGAACCTATCGTTATCAATCTAGGAAACGAAGATAATTCATCAGAATATTCAGAGGATGAATTTTAATATACCTACTTTTTTATTTTCTTTATTGTACATTTGTACAACACTACACCTCATCTATACCGATAATACATAATATAAAAATATTGAATATAAGCACCAGTACTACATTTATTTATGATTTGCATACATAATAAGCTTTGATTACTCTTTCATTTCTAAACAGACTATATAAGTTGTTGGACTAAAAATATCACAAGTGTGGATCCGTTGTTTTAGCAATGTTGCGCAACATCATTTGATATTTACCGACTAGAGACGGATAACATATAGCTGCGAAATATACTATATTTTATTAAAATTATGTAACATGTTATATAGCGAGTGTAGATCGTGCATAATGAAATAGCTCTTTAGATGGAATAATATATACAGTGTATTCCAAATTTAATGTTCAAGATTAGTATTTCGGTTATCACGTTTCCACAAACAGGTCAATTTTTCGTAATGTTTTACAATAACAAACGTACACTTGAGTCACAGACCTTAGTTAATAGCTACTGTTGGTGCGATAAATATAAATTCAACCATTTTTTTGTTTATTTCATTTGAGACTTTTGATAATTAATTTACCCTACTTGCTACTACAGATTCTGTTCTCTTTCTCAATGATGATATATATTCTTTTATATTACGGATGGGTGGTTTTTATTTTCCTTGCATCCTTCAGAAATAGCCATTTTTACATTTATTGAAATGATTAGTTTAAATTATCTAATAATATTTGATCGTTTCATACAAAAAAAAGGCGGCAAAAAATATTTTAAATCGAATTACCGCCTTGCATGGCGTAGGTCGTAAAAGTTTAGACAAATACTTGAATCGTTTTTGCCACCCACCGCAGGCAGGTTCGAATTCTACGGCAGGTGGAACGTAGATCAGCAATATCTGTGGTGAGGATTAACATCTTCTGCGGGTATGGTAGGGTAGAAGAACGTTGGCTTGGATCAATGCGAGAGATTGATACCGGTTGGTGTTTGATCATCCTTCTAATTAATGAGGTTTTCCTCATTCCTGCACTGAATAGTGGTTAGGGCCTACCAATGTAAGTCGTTGTCGTCCCCTCTCCCGCACGTTTAAGATATTATTATTGCATATCTAAGTGTATTTATATAACTAACCGTATACGAATAGGCATTACTATTGGTCATTGTTATTGGTACTGTCAATTTAACAACAATAACAACATACTAAAGAAGATCCGCGAATGAACCGTACGTTCCAGGGTCGTATTGAGGTTTTGTAGAACATTATAAACATTTTCTTTTTTTACAAAAACACAATTTTAACGAGCTGAGGAAGAACACGTTGCATTTTTACAGATACAGGTAGGAGAACATTAAGATAAAAACAACGTGCCATAACTTTCCTTTCTTTTCACCCATATTCTTTATTGTATTGAACTATATAATGATCATTCAAGTTTGCTGTTCCCAAGATCATTGCGTGTATTGAATATTCATTAATGTTGTGTAAAACAAAATTGGCATTGATTCTATTTTGAACTGTCAGTTAAGGAGTAATAAATTAATTATTATAATTTCTTTATACATGTTGATGTAGTGTCTCTGGCTTTTGCTTCATGTACAGTTCACTCACGGACCTAAATAATAACACGTAAACGTATTATTTTTTCAGTAAAGACATCATTCTTTACTTAATAATGTTTTCAAGAATTCCAATCAATCATTAGAAACAAAATCCTTATTGGCTTTGTGTTGATTTTGTTGTAAATATATTTACTTTATAAGTCCCAATGTTTTCTTCATTCTTCAATACCTACCCAAGATGCTTAAGCATAAAGCTAAGTCTTAAAATGGAAACAAATGTATATTTAACTAATTTATTTCTTAAAACCAGTTTGACCTCTAAAAATATAACAAACCATAAAAATATAATTTAAAAATAAATAATAAAAAAAACAATAAATATAACATCTGAACACGACAACAACCAGCTTCTTGCAAAGTATTCTTTTCTAAATTTACATTATAGGGAAATAGACACAAAGTTGACTACACAAATAAATGAACATAATATACTACGTAACTATGGCATTAGGATAAAAATTTTGTATTATAAGGATTTTGTATTTGATACAGTATTCATATTACTTATACTTAAAAATAAATTCGAGTAATATGAACAAATAAGCTGTCTTTCACAGAAATATCGGGAAGGAAACAATAACATATATATGCTGAAAAATCATCATAATATGCAGGGTGACTTACTTCTATTTCCAGATTATTTGCGGGTCGGAAAATAATGCTAGTTTTTTATATAAATTTTCTTCCCGAAGCATATTCGATATTGGAAATAGAAGTTGCCAAACTTGATCAAGAACATAATTTTTTTAAATATATCCTAAAGTATCAAATATATTTCAACCAAATTTAGTTTGTGCTATACTGGACACAGATTTATAAAGTAATAAATATTCAGCTTGTCAAGTGGCGGTAATCTCTGTAATAAATTATTAAAAATAAACTAGTACAGCTTTGATGATTTGACAACAATTTAATATTCATGATCTGGAGACCTCTATCTTATTATAACACATATAAAATTTGGTTAAAATATCTCTCATACTTTAGATATTACAAAAAGATACTTTGTAATTTTTTTTCCATATTTCTTCGCAAAGGAAAAAGTTTATTTGAAAAAAGTATTTTGGAGCAGACAGGTTAAGAATTGGTATAAATTCAAACCAATTTTGTTTATGTAAAATATGGTAAATACCCAGTTAAAGCATTTGCAGAGGTTAAGTATAGAGAATAAGATCAGTGACACAAAGAGAAATGCAAATGTTCCAGTATTTACAGCATAAACGGACAAGTTGCTATATTTAACTCATAAACTATATTTTGGTGTTCACTTCCCTTAAGTGTATCCCTAACTACATAATGCGTTCAAAGCGAGAGAAAAATTTCTAAAAAAATATAATATATACAATGTACCCTTTTTGGTAAAAAAAATGCGTGCGTGCATGCACGTTCGTATAAAATTGTCATTTTCTATCACAATATTTTTGATAACAAAAATATTTAAGGGGCGTTCCAAATATCAGTCAAGAATCAGTTCAATCTCCTACATCCTTAACTTAATTTTAAGTCCATTTGATACTACCCGTTCATTTCAACTTTAAAAACTCCGTTCTGTTATGACAACAGAAGGAACCTGAAGAATACCTAATTTTTGAAAAATATATTGTTCACCCTCGTCTACTAAATCTACTTTCCATTACTAAAATATAATTTTTAATCCACTAAGGCTGTGAATAGAAAATTTAATTTACAATAGAAAACGCCTAACATTTTACACCTTTAGACCGGTATCCAGATCCAAAATCTGCTTGCAGAGCTCGTACGTGGAAAAGGACATGGCTACCATGGGTATAGCCCTCATGTAGTTGATAGACATCCCCCTATACAACCCTTTCACGACCCCGTGCTGCCTGTATATCTTCCCCAGGGTCGAAAACATGCCTTTGGCGAAGTGATGTGTGTCTGTATTCATCATGGCCAATTGCATGCGCCTTCGAGTCACATCCAAGGGGTAGCTGACGCTCTGAGCCACGGCCCCCGCCAGACCGCCGCACAAAAGCTTGGCGGGAATGGAGAGCACCAATCCTCCGGTGTTCTTGTCGCAGGGGTTGCAAGTCAGCCTCGGAAGGTACTTCATGCAGCCGAACTTGAGGTACTCGAAGCAGTAGAAGGAAAGTCCCGCGTACGGCACCATGCCCATGAGGGTTGGGGTGAAACCTCGGTAGAGAGCGCGGGCGCCACCCTCTTCCTTGAAGATGGTGGATGCCGCATGGGCTATGCCCGAGTAGATATGTTCTCCTGTCACCTGTGAAAATTCTCAATGTATTTCGAAAAGAACTTTTAGTAGAGATCAGTTTTTTAGGGGGCAATAAATGCATGTTCCCCATAATAGTTATTTTTATATTAAGTGCGCAAAATCAGTGTTTATTAATGGCGCGTGAGAATGTGAATTTTTGGTCGAGATTTTTCGTAAAATCGTTGCATAATAATAATTCGATTGCCATTTCAGTATCGAAATGACAGCCTTTTAGGCACATGTGCGTAGAACAATCTCTTTTACGCACATGGAAAAAGTAAAATAAAATAAATGGATTTTAAATTATTTGTTAATTATAAATATCAATACAATCTTTCAAATCGGACAATTGGACATTAGGTGAACATATATTTTTTTCTTCATTTCTTATAACTTTAATATTGGAAGAAGATAACACCTGCATCCCTGCGCTGCTGGTGCACGGAGTTTTTGGAATGAAAGTGGTATTTCCTTTCTCCTCGAGAATTTTCCTTGCTATCGCCTGCTGCTTATTTTGTATGGAATGTTCTATGTACCCCTCTGCCATACAAGTCCAACGCAAAATCCGTGCAGAACATCGTCTAAAGTAGTAACCCAGTATACTCAGTAATATTGGGTAATCTAAGAAATTCGGCAATCTTTTTAGGAATTGAATCTGTTATTTATACCCATTGCTTGTGTAGTACATTTTGAATTCCTGTAGATGATAAAAAATCGGTTGTGATCAATGGTGGATGGACGTAAACTTGTATATTTGCGGAAAATTTCCAAATAATTGACTCCTTCTATATCTCCCTTTGATATTGTAAATAATTAAGGAACATTAGTTTTGATATTGGGAATAGTCACTTTAATGAACATCTTTAATGTTCCAAATATACCAACAATCAAGACAACTTTTTGGAATATGTACTTTTCATTATCTGCCTCTTTGATAAACCTTTTAACCCGAGGGGGAAACCACTGAGGTATTTTGCTGTACAAGCTGTAGGTAATTAAAGGTACTTTGTGCATTTTTGGGTTCTATCAAGGTAATAATGGGTATTTAATGGGTATTTTAAGAGAAAACTGGTATTTTCCCGCCAATTTTGAATACAATGGCAATTGCGCATGCGTTATGCCGATGACACAGTTTAAATATAAGTAAACAACTGACCGACGCAATGGCAAATATAAAAATTATTAAAAATAGATACAAAAATATTTTCACTTATAATACCACTAGAGCTTCGTCTTCGACTCGGGAGAATTTTCAAAATATTCGTGTGCTCGAAAAAATTTCCAGTTTTTAATTGAAGCTAGAGTGGTATTCGGTAAGAAAATTTCTCAATGAAGTATTAAAAAATATCGACAAAAATATAAAGATATTAAAATTTTTTTATTGTTTTGAAGAGACAGAAATAATAAAAAATAAGTTGATAGTAGTTCAATCAGTTCATTTCAGTTTTCTAAAAATTTAGTGTACTAAAGTTGGTAAAAATATATTTTATTGCAAAAAAACTTAAAGCAGTATATATAATCGAAGTAACTTACATACATATAACATTAGGTTAAATAAAATACAACTAACCGACTTTAGTTAAGCAAAATAATAAAAAATAAGTCAATAGTAGATCAATCTCCAGTTTTCCACATACTCATTTTACTAAAGTTGGTAGAAATATATTTTCTTACAAAGAACCTTAAGCACTATGTAATATCAATAAAATTCATATGTATATATTATTAAGAAGGCCATGCAATCCATGTCAAACAAGGTAATCGTGACTTTTGACGTTATTTGACCATTTTCTTTAAAATCGTTGTGTTGTACAATTGAAAAATGGAGCGGTTTGAGAAATACGTTTTATGCAAGTTTTGCAGAAAAGTTAGTGAAATTAAAATGTATCATCGGAACCTAAAATTTTTAATGTATTTATTACAAGAATGCGGGCCAGAAATTTATTCGCCAAACTTGTTTGGGATTATTAAAAATCATTTGCTTCTAGTGTGTAAGAAATATGGAGCTCTTCGTGGATCACAGCAGAATAAGATTGTTTCAAAGTACTACATTTATTTTTTGAAACATAGACATTTTATAAATTTTAGTGAATGTGTGCTTGTTTATTCCCCATTAAGAAAAGAAGACGTGGCTGAGGAATTTCAGCAACATTTGGACGCTTTAATTAAAACTACTAAAAGTACATACATAAATAATTATTTATAAATGATTTGTACTTATTAAATTATGATAGAATAAATTTAAATAAGTTAAATATAAATGTCATTCTATTTATAAATCAAAAAATCAAAAAATTTCCAGTGTAATTTCATGCTCTTTACCCCAAGGAACAGAAAAATTTCCGGAAATTTTCTTAGTTGCTATAGTAACGCTACAAAATACAGGCCTTTAATTGGCTGAAAAATACTATTGTAAAATTTTCTGTAAAATTTTTCGGAGGCACTGTTAAACCACTATGTGGCCTGTTATTGTCTTCGTAAGCCTTTAGTTTAGAAAATAATATAGGGTGATTCGAATTAGATACATTCTATTGTAAAAATAATGACCCTTCCTCAAATCAGTTTTTTGACTACTGGATGTTCTGTGTAGAAATTTCAATAGATTTCTGTGGGTGAGTGGAACAACTAAGAACTAATGTTTAAAATTGAAAGTAGATGTCATTACGAATATGTCAGCAGTTCGAAATAATTAGCCAAATTCAACTAAACAGTGCCATTATTATTGCAATAGATTGTACAGTACAGTACCATACATAGACCTTATAAATCATGGACCGGCCCTAGAAAGAGAGGTCCGCTGCCCTGATGTGTGCAAGAGGGATGAAGCTAGTCCGGGCAAAAACAGATGTTCTATGACAGAAAAATATATAAACATAACCTGACAAAACTTTTCCTGTTACTATTGTTAATGATTTGTGTGCCTTTTGTGATTTAGTTGTGTTTAGTGTATTTATTAGCAATAGTTTTTAAAGACTCATAAACTATGGTGGAGTCGGTCTGTCACCGTAAATGTCATACGTCTGTCATTTACGGTTTTTGTTTTTTTCGGCCAATGATCTGTGGGCTTTTGTCCGGACTAGCTCTTTCTCTGTCGCACACATCTGAGCATCAACGATTTGTATAGGCAGAAAACGGTTTTGGGCGCGTCCATGATTTATATGCAGAATATATCTACTCACATACTAGCACATTCCCCTCTTCTGTTAACAAATTTTAGTATGATATAATTTCTTAAACTTTATCTTTAAATCAATATATTACATATTATTCGATACGACGTGTTAACAATAAGTTTGGTCAAACTTCTCCGACATATTCTATTGATGAAAAATATGTAATAAAAAGTAAATGAAAGTCTATAATAAAAATTAAAATATTGAAAAATTAGGTTTTCCTATCACATTCTATTTAACAAAAAATTTTTTATGTAAACAACTGCCAATTATCTAATTCTAATCATACATGACGGAAAGCAAGCTGGGGTTAAAATTGAATTCTCTCTCGATACCCATGTATTTACACTTGCTAATGAAAGATTTTGGTTGTACTGGAGACACCGATGGTACCCGATGAGTATTTGGGATCCGGACAATAATTTTAGGGACACCCTGTATAGACCGAATATTATGATTTCATCGACGAGAAAGAAGTTTGTTTTTAGTTAGCTTGAAGGGGGCATGGTGTAGGTATTGGCAGCCTTCTTGGGTGCGCCAATGAGTTTATGATACATTTTATGTAATCCAAAATGTTCCTTCCAGATGTATTCAAATCGAGTCAAAGGAGCCCTTAAAAAAATCTATATTATTTACGTAGATTTGTAACTGGAATAATTTATAAGGAAATGAAAGACAGTTTTGGAAAATTAAAGGTATATTAAGTAAAATCGTGGGTTATTTAATGTATTTTTCGTTTCTTAGATATCTGGGTATTTAAGGGTATTTTTGGGTACTATTCGGTATTTCTGGTTACTTAACGGGATTTTTAGGTTCTTAAGGATATTATTGGGTAATAGCCTTGACTATAATACTCAAGGGTAATAGTTATAGGTATTCTTTGGGCACTTGAGGGTAATTCGTGGTTTTTGGGTATTTTTGAGGTATTTGCTTATTTCATGAGGTATTTTTGGGAAAATAAGGTATTTACGGGTAATATTTTTAAAAAATGGTATTTCGTTGTACAAATTTCAAGCAGTGGTTTACCCCTCGTTTCAACCTGTTCCTTGGAAAATATTCTGGATTTTCTAGGTCTATAACCACTTGATTTCATTTTGAGGAAAGCAATTACATTCGTATATTTACTAATATTCATATTTTTATTGTAATAAATTGTAATTCCCAGCACGAAATAATTGCTCCGTAATGTAGAGGGTGCACATTTTAATGATGCTAGAATAACTTTCTCCGAAATATTACATACCTTTTTTTCGGCACATCAAATATCAACTTTTTTGGTACAAGTTCCTCGATTTCTGAGGAATCAATGTACATAAGGCAGCTACTGTATCATTTTCTATTTCAGAATTTTCATCATCACTAGAATCTGCGTCACACATACACACATTTATGGAGAATTAACACCGAGTTTAATTGTTGGGGTTTTAATGCTCACAAACGTTCACAGATTTCATAATTTTTTAAAATATTTGTATGTAAACATCGTACCATAACAACTGCTCTAAAGCAACAACCTTATAGGCAACTTAGTTAAAGTGGTTTAAAATAAAATAGTCTAGCGATCATATTAGCAAATGCAAGATTATGTCGAAACTATTTTGAATATTTATTTGACGATTTTACGAAATATTTCGTGCGCGAATGCCGTCAAAAACACTGATTTACACTTAATATAAAAATAAGTATTTTTCACGATCTCGTGTTCTTGTTTCCATTTTTCTTTTCAAGATGGCGCGCTTTTGTTCATCGTCGTTAAAAATGGCTAATTTTGCGTACCTATATATAGCCATTGAAAAAATCGTCTTTTTTCACAATTGGACAAAATAGGTACTTATCTGATTTTTTTAAAAATAAAATAAATAATCGAGTTATAATTCGTTTTTTAAAGGGCATTTTGTTTACGCCGTCACTATGGGTAATATAGTGTAATATCCTTGTTATATCCAATATCACGTTTTATTACGTTTTTAGACCAACTCTATGAAATTAACGGAATGACAGAGAGCGTAACTGCAATGAAAAATAATTTTGTTAAAATAATTTGCGTTTCTCAATTTGCGGCGGTGTATTCGTCTTAAGAATTTGTCAATGACGTTTGACATTGACTCACGACTACATGCCATGAGAGTGAGAGATGACAAAAAAAAACAAACGGCCAAACGTTGAACTTTTAAAATACTTCGTTAATTTTACACGTATCAGTTTGGAATTTATTAGATTTTTTTTATGTTTGACCAAATTCTTAAGGGTATTACTGATTGAGTACTTTGTCCGTTCTATTTTTTTGACGTACGTCCATGAACAATTTCTCTCAATATCGTAGCATTATATTTTATTTGGATTATGTTATCATTGGATATTTTTTTTATAAAAGTTTTATTTTTCAAGATAACTCGATTTTTGGTCATGCAAGTTAGAGATAACAGCTTGGTATTGGGTTGCACTTTAACATTATTAAATTTGTAATTTTATAAATCTGGTTAGCCCTAGGTTCAGAGACACTTTGTATAAACTTAGTTAAGATATCTTAAACATCGGTAAGTTATTTACAAATTGTTTCTTTGGCCGTTTTTTTTTGAGAATTGAAATTTATCGTTGCATAACTTTTAAAAATTGAGTTTATCTCGAAAACGAAGAGTTTTAGGAAAAATTAACAAGAGTAATAAAATATTCTAAATAAATTTTACACTACGTAACTGCGATAACTTATGGAAGGAGGTATAGTACCCCCTCCCCCCGAGTTTCTACATTTGTTTTTTAGGCGTCATTTCCAACAACATCCTTGGTCACCCACAAGAAATGTCTCAATTAAATTTCAAATTATTACGTGAAAAATTGACGGAACTGCGGAAAAACGATCTTAAAAGTTCAACTTCAACACCCTATATCATTTAAGGGAGGCATTTTTGTATATAGGTAAGCAGGGATAAATCGTCATATTTTGTTAAAAATATGTAGTTCATGGGATGACCTCCTTTTTTTTTGTTGCACTCTGTAAATCGATATATTTCTTCCAGTTGCAGAGATTCAAGGAAGCCTTGTCATTATACCCCTCAGAAAAACTACGCCACTGTGTTGAACTGTGATTTTAAAGAATTGTATAGACACATTTAATTCTCCGTGCCATTTCTAATTTAAAAGATCTATTTGCATCTTCTTCGCAGAATAAACCATTTTTTGTTTATATTTAATTTAAAAAATATATATAATATTTCATAGTTTTGATTAGTGGCCTGGTCTTCTCATTTGACAAAAGTCATACTAAGTCGACATGAAGTTCAATACCGCATTATTCCCTTTACATACATCATTTCCTCAAGTTTTGTTAATTTACGTCAAACAACTTCAGAGATAATTGAAAAAAATATATTTATTCTAAAAACATTAACGCTGTAATTTTAGGCTCTTAGTTTATTTAGTCTTTTGGGCCTAAAATGACCCAAGGAATCAACCCCTTAATTTATTACACGGACTTAAAATATACCCCGTATTTTATAGGATAAAAAATCAACAGTTTTATTAGCATATATTTCCATTTACAGCATTAATGGTATTTTAGAAAGTTTCCAATTTGACATGCACTTATATATTTCTTAATATATTTGACTACTTAAAATTCTTGATTAAACCGTTAAACGTGACGTGCGTTATTTTATCCTTTGTAATTTAAAAATAACCTGCATCCATATAAATGAACATCCTATAAAATGCTTGACACAATAATATACGCAGTTCCTTTAACTTCCCTTTAATTAAAAACAAACTCCGAAAAACAGATCATTTCCGGAGTATTATCATTAAAAGACATAACAAATAAATGGAAGTATTTTTTAAGATAACAAAAATGTAATTAAAGCATAAAATTTATAAAAATAGGTTAGTTACAATATAAAAATGTGATCATTTGATACCTGAAATGTCTGGACCCGAAAACTATTACTATTACGAAAAACGTACGGCGTACGTGCTGTAGGCAAAGTTTATAGATTTATTCTAACTTTAGGATTGTAATTGTACTGCTGGTTGCATATTTACACTTCCCTCGATTTCATCGAAATCCAGACGTACGTTATTATTATTACAAATACATTAGCAGTTCGAAACAAAATCGATAAATTCGTTTTAAAGAATGTCATTATTATGGAGATAGTGCGTAGTCAAGCTTATTTATCATGTTTAATACTAGTGAAAATTTTTTAATTTGGCAACGTTGTATCCAGCCTGTCAACAAGTCGGTTTCGGAGCTGTATGAATCAGTCAGTGACAGCCTGAAAAGGGATTTAAATGATTGGAAAGTATTTTTTTCAGCGTAAATATGCATTTAATTTTTTTTTATCGCGTCATCGTATTATATTAATTTTTCCCTATCTCCTCGTAAAATTAATGACATTATGACTGAATCATCCTGTATAGGAATGCCTGTTTTAAGAAAGATGAGTTCTTTTGAAATTTGAAATAAAACTTCCAGGTACGTATTTAAAAAGTTTGAAATAATCTCTTTAAATGGAATTCAAATTGATTTGAAACTTCTTCAATTTTTAAACGACACTAGAAAGGTAGTAAATCGACATACGCCGATTTGACCTTTCTCTCGTGCCTACAGCACTCGCCGCATGAACAGTTGATATGTAAAATCCTAATCGTATTAAATACTATGCATACAAAGTCTCAACTCAAAGAGTATTCTAGTAAATGGATCTTTTTTCACTATCATATTTATTCATCATTATCTTGATTACCTATTATTATTGTCTTCAATATTCATCATCATCTTTGTTTTGGTCTCTTTCTTGATTTGAACGTAGTCCAACTTTGTTAAACACTATGTACCTACCTATATGAACTCTCAAATTAATAAATACACATTTTTTTCACCAAAAGACTTCAATAAATAAATCAAAGAAAGTTTTAGCCTGATCTAATTTTGCAAAACTATATATTCACAAAAATGCCTGAGAAACAAATAATTTTTAATTAAATGATTCAATAAGTATCAGAAAAGCTTAAAAAAAACTTAGTCAATTGTACTTGTGCAAATTTGTTAAATACACAAATATGTACTTTTTTCACTCCAATAAATATTTCGGTGTAAGAAAACATTTTTAGGGCTTCATATATATAGTAGGTACAGTAAGACATTTTTTATTGATTTCTACTAATGAAATTAAACTACTACAGCTCATTTAAAAAACACATAGGTAACTTAGTTTTAGAGAAATTTTGTAATAAAAAGAAGCTTACATAGGACCTATGGGTCTATTATGTGTTCGTAATTTTATTCTACATCTGTTACTGCCAAGATCCAATATGGCACCCATAAACAAAAAAAACAACAATTGAATGTTGACATAACCGAAACAAGTGGTCGTAAAAGTTTTGTTTCTGCGAAAATCGATTTCTCGTATATTCTCATCACCCTCTATATCAAATTTCAGCCCTTTCTCTTTTTCGCATTTTCTGAAATGGTTATTTTCAGCTTTTTTGTTGATCCGTTCAATCCCTGTGTCTCCCCTCTCCCCTCTTTGGTTGCGTCACCGATCGGAATATTACTTTAATTAAATAGGAAGGTTCTAGTCGATTGAAAGAACCTCCCAACATTAATAACTCACATATAGTGTCAAAATTGAAGAAGTGGAACTTACCTGGAAAGCTAATCTTGCCCTAATAACGTCCAAAGGATATGTGAAAGTTATAGATGTCACGCCTGCTCCAGCCCCCGCCAAAAATTTGTCGAAATGAGACTTTTCTCCAAAAATACCGTCCAGGCATTTTTTATATATTTCGAATGAGGTGAACTGTGTTGCTGCATAAGGAAAAATTCTAACCATTTGTGCGCCATTACCTTCAAATAGCAATAAATTTTTATTAGTGACCTCGTGAATCTAGATGTAGGTACTTGGTGCATAAATATTTCTTAGATGAAAGATATTCGTCTCTTTTGTATATCTTCTCGGTGTTCAGTTTATATAAATTGTCAAAATTCTAATATTTAGCTTTAAATTAAATTTTGTTAAGCAAAATGATTCAGGGTGTCAAAGTTAAAATATTTTTTTTACACATCAAAATTTCACTGAGGTAGGATTTGCAAAATACAGGGTGTTCCGCATTAGAACCGACACAGAACAGGTACATGTAGGGTCCCAAAATATTCCAATTTAACCAAACATACCTATATACAAAGTTGCACACAGGTGGAGTTACAGGCCTTCAAAGTAGTGCCAAATATTCCGAAAAAAAATTATATCTGAATTATTTTAACTTGGAATAACCAAATTTGGTACATGATTTAGGTTTATTATTGGTTTTGTGTGAGTATGAGTTCAAGTAAATTGAAACACTACAAGGTGTTCATTGAAGGTGGGTCACCCCTAAAATTATACTAAACTTTTTTCCATTGATCGAATTTAAAGAGAATGATAATATCCGGCCCAGAAGTGAATTTAAAACACATTTTTTACTCGAATTAAATTTTAAAAAACTTTGTTTTCATGAAAAAGCTAATTAAAAACAATTTTTTAATAGGGTTTATTAGAAGAAATAAAAAAGTCAGTACCTAATAGGCTTTCTTTAAAATTTGACAGTTAGTAATAATAACATATTTTTTATACGACTGCCTTGCAAAAGGGTGTTTTGCATACGGAAAACACTCTGAAAACGGTATTTTGCATACGACGTGTGCTAAACATTTTGCACACGGTTATGTCATCTTTGCACACGCCTCTCCAGATTGTGATTTTTGTTTGATGTTGTCATCCAAATTATGCCGGCCACAATTTTAGTCAATTCTGGCTCAAATCTGCTTGCCCTCAAACGCCATGGAGGGTGGAAATCCAGTACAGTTGCCGAAGGCTACGTTGATGACTGTTTGAGAAATACAATGGAAGTTTCGAAAAAGATAGAGTCTTCAGTGTCTCCTGCTGCCACAGAACCAGAACAACGATCGTCTACTGGAATACAACAAGAAAACAACGACCGCACGCTGAAAAACTGCACTGAAAACACGACACTAAAAATATTCTCTATTACTGAAAACAAGGTGCACAGTAATACTGCTTTTCCCAGCGTAACCTTGAAGGAATGTTCAAATGTTACCATAAATATTAAATATTAGTTTCTTTTGTTAATGCGTTAGCAATGTTCTTAATAAAAACGAGTTATATTAAAAGTTGTATTTAATTTATTTTGTTAATGCGTTGGCAATTTTAGTAATAAAAACGATTTAAATTAAAAGTTGATTTTTGTGGTCTCTGTTTGCAGTCGTATAAAAAGTATCGTAAAAAACTCGTTTGAAAACCTCTTTGCTCGCTCGACTTGTGGACCTCGCCTTCGGCTCGGTCCACCAATATGCCTCGCTCGTGTGCAAAGAGTAGTTTTCAAACCTTGTTGTTTAATATACTATTATTTCCGCTACTGTTTGTTGTTACTTGCATTACGTTTCTGTGACGGAGGGAGGAAACTGTGGAAGAAGTGTGAAAGAATATCGTAGTCAAATCGAGCGAGAAACATTTTCTAATGTTGAACGACGGCAAAAATTTTCAATAATGTCCGAGAACGTTCTAATGTAATAAGGGTACACAATGAAGAAAATATTTTGCAAACAGTACCAAACTTTTATCTCGAGAAACTGGATTATCAAGAACTTCTTTGCACCGACTTCTTAAACATAATCTACTACATCCATATCATATTCAAACAGTGCAAGAGCTACTGCCTCAAGATTTGGATCGACGAGTGACCTTTTGCGAGTTTATCTTGCATTAGGATATTAATTTTCACCAGAAAATTATTTTCACTGATGAGGAATGAGGATGTTCACAAGTTTCATGAATATTCCGATGTAAACTCCTATGCAATAACAACTTATAGACATTTTCAACGCGAGTTTAAAATAAATGTTTGGGCCGGTATTATTGATCGTTATTTGATTGAACCTGTTATTTTGCTAAATCGAATAAATGACGAGTTATTTGAAATTTCTGCAAAATACTCTCCATGATTTAATCGAAGATTTACATGGGACACAGCCTCATTTTAGTGCTACTGTTAGAGACTCTTTAAGGCTTACGGTGAGTGCTCGATCCAAATGCATATAGTTTTCGCTCAGTAACTCCTCAACGAAAAATGATAAAAATATGCGGTTTTTTTTAATAGACTACAAATATTATTTTACGTCTACGCTGTGTTTTGAAACTTTGAAAATATGCAAAATTCATTTAAAAAAAATTAATTTTACACTTTTTCAAAATTTCAAAACACAACGTCGATGTAAAATAATATTTATAGTCTATTTAAAAAACAGCATATTTTTATCATTATCCGTTAAGGAGTTACTGAGCGAAAACTATGGGTTTGTTCCAACACAGCAAGAATCGATTCCGAACCGTCCAGAATTAGTCAGTCAGTTCAGTTGTTAATGTACTCTCGGCGAATGCGACGTAAGACGGTGTTGGTCAAACATTTCTCACGGTTCTGAACCAGTTCTGGACGGTTGTTGGAACAGATCTTATATATTGTTTGATAGAGCGCTCACCGTAAGCCTTAAATGTTAAGTTTCCAAATAAATGGTTAGGACGAGAAAATAATTGTTCTTAAAATTGGCGCCAGACTTCAACAAATGTGATTATTTTCTTTGGGGAAGATTGGAAGATTTGCTTTATTCCTCGCGAATGAATCCCGAGAAGATTTTGGAATCGTATTACGAATAAATTTAACATTATAAGAAACGATCACCATTTAATGTAAGAGTAAAAGAGCGTTTTAAATTCTGCGCGGGATATTATCATCCTTTTTAAATTCGATCAATGAAAAAAATACTTTGGTATAATTGTAGTGGTCTCACCCTCAATGAACACCTTGTAGTGTTTCAATTTACTTGAACTCATTGTCAAAGAATACCATGTAACAAATTTAGTTATTCCAATATAAAATAATTCAATGATATTAATTTTTTCCTAAATATTTGGTTCCACTTTGATGACTTGTAACTCCGCCTGTGTGTAACTTTGTATATAGGAATGTTTGATTAAATTGCAATATCTTAGCACCCCCTATGTGCACCTGCTCTGTGTTGGTTTTATGCGGAACACCCTATGCAGTTAAATATTGTTGTACCATTATTTATAAACCACCTTGTGTGTAGAAGTGTATTTCGATAAAATCAGGAATCATTATTTCATCACAGTGATCTTTAAAAATATAATAACAAGATATAACAGGGTGAGTCAGTCATAATGTCATTAATTTTAACCGCGTATTCCGAAGGCCTAATAAAGACAGAAAATCGAAAA
Organism: Monochamus alternatus; assembly: GCA_037114965.1. NCBI lineage: Eukaryota > Metazoa > Arthropoda > Insecta > Coleoptera > Cerambycidae > Monochamus > Monochamus alternatus. Next base: position 37,445,547 of record CM073433.1, read on the forward strand.
AAAAATTTTTACTCGACCTTTAAAAAAATTAACAAATCACCCTATAAAATTCGGTAACACGACGCTCCTGGAACTCTACAAACATTCTGATGGCGCAGCCATACGACAATCGAATGCCGGAGGAAACATCGTTGCCACATCAGGTTTACATACATAATATCGTCTTAACACTTCAGCTTGATATTTAAATTTACTACCATTTATTCGCACTTTCTGCATATCCCGCATTTCTTCTCCCCCAGATTTGGAGATCACACCACACATTTGGAGGGGGGATGGAGAGAAGAAACGTTTCCTGACAGTGTACAAGTGCTTCAACGCCTTCGCGATACGGGTTCTGTGAAACCGCGTCTACTATTTCTATAAGAACCATTTCAAGGCGATTGGAGATATCCCAAGGCAAGGTCTGCAGAATATTACGTGAAAACTCACTGAACCCGTATCATTTTCAGAAAGTTCAGGCTTTAGAACGTGATGATTTCCCCAGTCGTCTTGAATTTTGCAATTGGCTGACCCTAATTTTATTAATAAAATGCTATGGATGAGTGCAACTTTACTCGAACTGGCATTTTAAACAGGTTAGTACCATATTACTTAAAAAACAATAAATTTCTATGCTAGATGTACGTAACTACAAACTAAATAATTAATTGTACTTACGAATAGTAATAAAAATTCATATTCAATTGTAAAACGTAGTGAAAACGTAATATCAAAATTATGTGTAATAACCTAACATTCGAAAAATATTTATTTATTATCTAAGTTTATTTTTATTCATTATTAATATTTAAAGAAAATTCATTCATGTATCTAGATAAAAAAGTTAGTTTTACTCCTTGTCGTTAAATAACAATACAAAAACTAGGTAACTAGGTTATTGACCTAATAATACGGTAGGTCAAGATTCGATAACTTTTATGGGCATCAGATCAGAGGCGTGCCCTTTCGGTTTTTGACAGTTTTTTTGCCGACAGCACGAAGGTTTTTCATTACTTAGTATTTAAACACGAAACACTTTTCATCTTCTCTTAATAATTTACCCATTGGGTATATGTTTTTTATGTAATGTACCTAAATGCTTTATTACTCGGTACTAGGAAAATATTTCAATTTGGCAACGTAGCATAAGGTTGACATCGAGTTGAACTGTGAGCTGTAAACGACCAAGGCTGTGAGCGGTCAGTGACAGTCTGAAAAGGAGGTTTACATAATGATTTAAAAATATTTATTTTTGGCGTAAATATGCATTTAGATTTTTTTTAATCGCGTATTCGTATTATACTCATTATTCCCTATCTCCTCTTAAAATTAATGACATTATGACTGACTCACCCATTGTACTGAATACATCTGTCTGGGAAACTACATTATCAAATTTGCATAGATTATAACCAACAGCTGTAATTATTTTAAAAGATTATGTTATGTATGCAAAATATGTTACGAGTAGGTGGACGCTATTTCAACAATAATTGAATATGAATACATAATACAAAAACAAAACCTGAATTACAAGTTGGCTCAAGATATCACGACGAACTCTGTTTTCGTTGCACTTTTACCATTTTTAACCAAAACATTGGAACTAATCCAAAATTATTGTCATTACATAACCATTGCGTTAAAAATCGACTGATAGATCTCTTTTAATGATGAACAACCTTAAAAATTCCGTAAAGTATGTGAGTAATGAAATTATAACCGATTTCGGTGTTGTTTAAAATTGCATACAAGGTGATTTTTAAGTTGATTATATAAGTTTATTTAACCGTGTTTCTACTCTTTAGTGTAGGCAACTTTTCCATGTACAGGATGTTTCTTAAGTAGAAGTAAAAAATCCAGGAGCGTATTCTGTGGCTAAAAAAAGTTTTATGTTATACAGGGTGAACCTTAAATAAGTACAAATATTTTAACTGCAGGTGTAGTTCGTTATTTAGATGAGTCTAGTAAAAGTCGTTTTTAAAAATTTCTACAATTTACGGATATTAATATTTTTAAAAAAATACCCACATTTTGAGGGTCGCTGATCAGATACAATAGGGCACTGGCGTAACGTAATAAACCAGATGAACCATTCAAGGCAAGGTTGCCATATCGTCTTTTAAATAAATTATTTTTTTTAACGTAAATTTGCATAGATTGAATTAAAAAATACTTGTTTTAAGTGATAAGAAAACTGGGTAGATAGTACGCTACGCAGTAATACTAACCCAAATTTTAACTTTTTTACTGACATTACCATAAACGATTAAAAAATAAATTTCCACAAGTTCGATATCTGATACCAGCTCCCAATTAAAGTATTAATGACGTTACTTTGTTCATAGATTGAAAAAATTAAACATAAACATGCATAAAGGCTTATCTACATACTGAAAAGACTAGTATCTAGATAGATATCCACATTTCACAAGTTATGAAGAATAACGAAGAACTCTTTACTTATTTTTTAAATTCTAAAAGTATGTATTACTACATTGCATTAGGTTGAAGTTACAATATAGCGCCTATTTATATTTATTTTGACAAATGTGACGTCATGAAATGAAGATGAGAGATATAGGTACCTTTACTAATGTAATCTATACATAGAGGTTACAACTTTTTTGAAGCCAAGACATTAGTGTAACACTGGCAATGCTGTAAACCACGCGTTCAATCTGCAACACTTGTGACTCATAAACAGCGGTCCTCAACAAGTTTTTTTATTGAAAAATCACGAAATTTAATTAAAATTTGACTTTTTTATTTCAGATTTTTTTGTAAAAAAAACTATTAATTATGTGTTCTACACAGAGAACTATAATGCTGGTTAAAATATTTGTACTTATTTAAGGTTCACCCAAATGAAGATCAGCCATTGTCCAGCTACAGCGTGTCAAAAATTAAAAAAAGAAGTCAGTTTTTAATTTCTAAACCGTTTGATATAATGTAACCAAATTTGGTGTGCATATTTAGTATGACAGTAGGTATGAAAGTGGCGGAGGCCATGAAGTAAATGAAAAAAATACGCATTTTTCATTTTGTATCATTGTATGAAGCTATAGCCTTACATGAATTCGAAGAAAAGACACAATTACCTTGAACTTCCCGAAAAATGTTCACGTTATTGGGGGCTGTCAAAAGTTTTTGCCTCTGGGCTCGCTCCGACTCTCGACAGCTCTTGTCAGTAAATACAAGGAAGAAATTGATTAGCCATATAAATCAAGCTACAAAAACAACAAGAGGAAAACGGCTTTCACTGTTAAAATGGTTACGTCGTGTCCAACGTTGTCGTGTTCAAGTGAATGGTGACAATTTTAAACACACTATTGAGTTCTGTTTAGAATTTAACGCATCATTATCAACCTGATACTATTTTTGTTAATTTTTAGGAATTTGCAAAAAAGTTCTGTTATATTAAAAGTTGCATATTTTAATGAGACGTTAGCACGGTTAAAATTAACTTACAAATCACCCTGTATATAGGTGATTATACACTATACCGAGACATCTTATAAATAATAGTCGGAAAAATAAAACAAAATCCTTCTGGAAATTTGAATGACGCATTATTTTTTGTAATTTGAATGAAGTGTGAATACTAATCTATATGATATGCATATATACAAACAGCAGCGTCTTGTGCATAAAGAATCATGCTTATGTCACGTTTTAAGACATCTTATCTCCATCATAGACTGTAGTGCTTCTATAAATAAATTTCATAAGGACTATTTCAAAAATATAGTAGTGTCGCCTGAAATCCACATTATAATGTCCATATAAAACAACTTAAGCATATTCAACGTAAATTCTTATTATTTTATACTTAAATTATAAAAGATATCCTGATCAGAACTATAGTTATAGTGACCTATTAAGAGAATTTAATATACCTATAGCATCTATTTATACGTAGAAAAATTGCTAATTGAGCAACTGAGTTCTTAGAGCAAGTACAATTTAATGTCCCTATTAATTTCTATGTGTAGACATTATAATGAGATACAGGTATTTGCTGATATTTGTTGTGATAAATATTAAACATTTTTGGGGGATGTCAAGCATGGAGTTTCAACTAACTCAATATTTGAATCTTAAAATATCATTCCCCATTATGTGTATTTCCGTTTTTTCTTCTTTGCATTATTTAATTTGTACTGTTAATCATTGGCCTAGGTATATTATTTGTTAACTTTTATGTAATGTCACTTTAGAGACCCAATGTTATCTCATACCACCTGCGAATATTCAAAGCCACTGAAATAAAACGAATAAATAACGACAGAAAGCGGTCTACCCAACAAATATTTAGGTACAGATATCTTTCAAAATACGTATTTTTTTTAAATTTAACTGTAAATGTAATAGTTATTTATGTAACAAGTACAAAAAGTAAGTGTAGCCGAGTAGGACGACACGTCGAGTGCAATAAGCACTTTTTGTACGAGTTGCATACAATATTTTTTCTACGTTCCTGCAAAAACCAAAAAATGTTTTATTTAGATGACACTAGATCTAGGAAAATATGACGTCGCTGTAGTAGAATGATAAAAGTTATTATTTTATTTGAGGAAAATTTAAATAGTAAAAATGAATAAACAAAACATCAAGCCTTACCTTTATTCTACATATTTCAGTTTTTCGAGATTTCTGTAGGTAACAAAAAAATCCACATACGCATAAAGCGATAAAAAATTACACGAAAAAATTCATATATAAAGTGCGTAAGTATGTTTTTAGAATTTTCCCTAAAATATATATTTCAATATTTTGGAATAAATAATTAGTTGGTAAGCCAAATACCAAGACCAATCCAATTCCAAGAGTCCTTACTACAGCATTTGTGTTTTTCGTCCCAAGTGACGATATATCTATGTACATAGTGTGTAAATATGAGAAAATAATGACATAATTCCATCGATGTAAAAAAGTGTTTTGAGTAAAAATTGATATACCGATTTAAAAAACTTGTCGCGAGGTTTAATTTTTCATAATAAAAATACGTTTTACAGTAAAGAAAAAAAATAATAAATATGTTACCTTTGTACAAAGCAAAGACACCCTCTCTCTTTATCACATGCCTGAACCCAGAAAGGACTCCATGAGACTCGTGATGTTTGTTGTGCGCTTGAAGCAGTATTTTGACACGGTCAAGTGGTGCGACCGTGGTTTTTGAAACCATACCGGCAATACCTAAAACAAATAAGTGTCATTAGACGTGTTGTATAAAAAATACAAAAATATTGGAATCAATTTCTTCATTAATAAAATTTTAATCAAAAGACTGTAACGAATATATACAGAGTGGTCACGCGGAAATTTACCCCCCTCCCCTTTTCTCCGTCTCCGTTATTATTCAAGAAAAAAGTGTAAGAATGAAAGTTGTAGGAACTGTTGAATATTTTTTAAAGCATATATCATAAAAACAATTGAATATCGCATTTATGGACAGAGGTTATTGCCCTTAAAATTAGTGACCTGGATTAAAAAGAAAAAAAAAAGGACCAAATAGGAACCGAAAAGGAGCCTGATAAGGTGTCACTTGTATCGTTTTTCATGTTTTATGTTTTAAAAATATAATACATGCATTAATACTTTAACGCAATAAACAAGTTCTATTTGTCGTTAACATAAAATAAAATTTGCTTTACGACTATATGATTCGACTTTGACTAGAGAGAGCGCGTGCATTTTGAAATGCTCTTTGCGATTTTTTAATAAATGATTCGTGCTCAAACGTAATTATCGATGCAGTTTGTTGAAAATAAGGTCTGTTTGTAAAATTACGTACTTTTTTGGAGTTTGTCGAAAATAAGGAGCAAGTCCATAAAAAGGGACTGACTGGGAACCCTGGGAGGTGGGTCAATTTTCGCGTGACCACCCTGTATAGATATGTTCACAAATTTTGAATTATTTGATAAAAAATGAGTTTTTCCTCAATATTTTAGAATTTATCCCAATTCGCTATATTTATTGCACCATTTTACACACTCAAAATGCTGGAACGTAATCCAAAAATAGTGTACATACAAAACTGACCAATAAATAAGTATGAAGTACTGGTTTCTTTATGGTCTTCGATTTAGCCAATATTTAGTAAATTGATAAAATTTGAAAAACTGTATTTTGGAAACTTCTGGTTCTGAACTCAAATTGTAGCAAATTTACTCTACTTTAACGTAGTTATAACCGAAAAAATTAATACTTCAGGGTTAAATTGTCAAAAAATGAAGACATAATTTGCATGCATCATCATTAGATGAGTTTTTAACGGAAACGGTTCCTCCTAGAGATTTCAATAAGGTGTACATTTCTTAAGTAGAAAAGGTAGGGGAAAATGTTTTCTAGACATACACCGTGGCACAAAAAAGGTGTAGAGATTTAAATTTCATGAATTTAACTCAAAGTAGTCGAGAGATATTAAGGAAAATTCGGAAAGTTCATAGGAAATTTTTTGCTTAAAATTTAACGTAACGTACATATCTTCCTGAAACACCCTGTATATGAATTGTAGGAAAATTGATTTGATTAATACCTTTAAAATAGAATAAAATATAGTTCAGTGTTTTAACGCTTTTAGTTACTACTATTATAAGTTATAACTATAAACAACTAAATACAGTAGCGCAATAGAAAATCTATTTCAATAGGCAATAATATGTCAGACCTTACGTATGAACAACGGTAACAGTTTAGGTAATTAATAAAAATATTCAAAAGTGCATTTACAATGGAAAATTTCAAAATCTTACAATTCTATGTTTTTTTTATTCAAAATTGCGAAATTGTCATGCGGAATATGACGACACGCATAGTACATCATTATGTTACAGAAAAAAACAAAGCTTAATTAACATGAAACCGATACCTGATGAAATGGTATGTCGCAATGGCACACAACCAATTTAATATATGGGACTAAAACTTTCTCACCGAATGACAATATAAAATTTGAGTTTATTGAAACCTGGAGGGTAACTAAAATGCTTGTCCAAAGTTCATATACACATCGTAGAAAAATATTCCAATAAGTAATAAGTCAGTTCACTCTCATTTTGCTTTCTGCTGACATATTTCCCCTTGCCTACCAACCCAACATAGTTGCATTTTTTAGAATGAAGTTTATTTTATTCAACCGTGATAATGGCGTCGGTGGTTGCTGTTGTCTATTTTTTGTCAAAAATACATACATACATTAATCCAATTTAAACAGATAATTGATTCATTTGTCGTATCACAATACTGAATTCAGAAAAATACATTTCAATAGCATCTCTTAGGAAAATTTTTTTCAAAAACGGTAGGAATTATCAAGTTCTATTCTTTTAGTAACAACTAACAACCAGCTATTAAAATTGCATTTTAATGAAATAAACAGCTGGACGTAGTAATCAGGCGGTAGAGTGACGATACCAAGTGTGTAGAGTTTTTTACGTAGAAATGACGCCTTGATAAGATTTTGTAGCAAACGTTTCGGCAATAAAAAATAAGAGAAATTCATCATCAGGCATTGCTAATGTGGCGCCTTATATTGCCGAACATTATTTAGTACATAAATTATGATTCCCTTTCTTAAAAAATGTCTCTCTACCAAAATTGTTGACAATCGGTTGAGCGGTACTTAAGTTATTACAAAAGAACGAAAAATATCATTTCAACTTTGACACTCCGTATCTTTTTCTACAGCAACATGTTACTAACACATATTTAGTTAATGTTCATATTTTATCGCAAAGACGTCGTCCCTGTTCTATGGCCCATTATTAATGATCGACCCTGTATTTAGAGAATGATATAAATACCTCAAACAGCACTTAATTTTCATACAGAAGGTTGTTAATAGTAAAATATTATTTTAAAATTTGTAAAACACGGTTGGTTGTACTGAAATTTGGTACGCAGCTTTCGTTCTAAACAAACGCATGTTGCGCCTCAGATATTTTATATAAGCTCGTATTAACTGATTACCAAAATTATATCTAAAATATTGCCAACAAATTCCATACACTTGTCAAAAAGATAGAATGATCACCAAATTGTTCTCGTATGTTGAAGTTGCACCTAAATATTTTATTTATTTCTCATTATAAAAATAATTACAATCCGAAGTCTCATTGAATTCAAAAATGATGTTTTATTGGAGTCAATATAGTTTCTTACCGTATAGTTAACTCCAAACCCAAAATCATATTTTATTGGCCAATACATATTGCTCATAAATTGTTTCATAACATACCATACGGTGTGGAGAGAAAGTCATGCTAGCCAGCCCCCCTACCTCCCCCCCCCCCTTTGAAACTGGTAAACGATTTCCCAAAGACATCCTACTAACCGTTTACCGGGGCGGAGCGTGACAAGACTTTATCACCGCACTGTATAATAATGCTCATTGATAAAATATAATTCCTAAAATTAGAAACACTACGTATATATATATGTATATGTCTCTATAATTTTCAAAACTGACTGGCATTTCATTTTAAAAAAAACACACCTCGCGAGAAAAGCCTTTTTGGCAGTAAGTCCCCTGATTTCAGTGTGAATTGTGAGAGCGAAAGTGACCTACAGCTTTTAATATACAGGGTGAATCTTAAATAAGTACAAATATTTTAACTGCTGGTGTAGTTCGTCATTTAAATCAGTCTAGTGAAAGCCATTTTTAAAAATTTCTAATATTTACGGAGATATTAATTTTTTTAAAAAATACCCACATTTTGAGGACAGCTGGCTGATTTTTCATCCAACAACGTAATGAAACATATGATTTGTTGCGAGGTTGCCATATCTCCTCCAATATAAATATTACGTTTCCTTTAACGTAATAGTTCTATTTTAAAAATACTTGTTTTAAGCATAAGTACAGTAAAATTGGGTATGTAGTATGATACGCAGCAATATTAACATAAATTTTAACATCTGAACTAACTTTACTATACTTCAACGATTAAAAATGAATTTCCGCAAGTTCAATACTACCGTAAAATATTTAGGAAGATATTACGTGATATTACTATGTCCAATGTTCAAAAATTATACATAAACGTGCACACAAGCTTACCTGTTTGTTAAAAAATTAACTATTTAATCAGTAATCCACATTTCACAAGTTAAGTGTCATTGTACACTGTTAGAAAGGGACACAAAACACAATTTCCTTAAGTTATTTTATGAAGAATAACGAAAAACTATGCACGCGTTTTTTATTTAAAATGGAAAATATGTCAACTTTTAGCAAATTTTATTGCTATTTTCATGCATTATGTGGGGTTAACAAGTTTGACTTGGGCTTCCGATAATCTGTCATGACAGTCAATGACAGTTTGATAATAAAAAATAATATAAAATGTTACACTTGACAAAATTCGCTAAAAGTTGAGATTTTTTCTTCCTTGAAGCAAAGACATTTGTGTAATACTGGCAACACTGTGAACCACACGTTCAGTCTGCAGCACTATGACTCATAAAAGTATGAAGGGTCGGTCTAGGCCAGCAGTCCTCAACAAGTTTTCTACTGAAAAATAACGAAATTTATTTAAAATTTCACTTTTTTATTTCTGATTTTTTTGTAAAAAAACTATTAATTATGTGTTCTACACACAAAACTATACTGCTGGTTAAAATATTTGTACTTATTTAAGATTCACCCTGTATAAGAATTAGTTAATAGGAATAATGCCATTTTTGGAAAGTCATACATGTATTTTGAAAAGTCAAAAAAATTATTAGTAACCACAACTTTTGGATGACACTGTTTATTATTTAGAAAACAACATTTGGTGATCATTTTATGCTTGCAGGGCTGTAGTATTTTGGTTCACTGATATTTACGAAACTAAATATGTTTAATTTTAGTTTAGTTTATTTTTTACGGCGATTTCTGGTATTAATTTTATTTATTTTATAATATTTTTATGGTTAGACCTAGAGTCAAAAATTTCATTTGGGGATCATTAAAATTGTAGATTTTTATATACAAGAGATATAGTTCAGAATGAAACAAAGTATGCATTTTATTGGCTGTTAAATTGGCCCCGTAAATTTATAATATAATAAAAAATCCCTAATTAAAATTTGGCTAAGTATTGCGTCTAGTGTCTTGAACCTGCGACAAATGCAACGATATTAACAGTACGCTATTGTTATGAAATAATATAATCAACATCTGTGTAGAAAACATTGGCAAGAAGTTTCGCCGATTTTGAAATCTGCGATAATTAGACAGACAATTATAATACTTGCAACTATTTTATTGTGCCGCAAAAGTAGTTTTTGACTAATTTGTGGTGGATGAACTCAAAAATACTGTAGATAAATTATGTTTTAGATAGAAGTTCCCTTATATTACAGAAATAGTAATTGGAAGTTTATTTTAATCTTATCATATTTCATTATGCAGGTGACAAATTAAACACATTTAAAATGAAAATAATTGAAATATCTGTCTACATAGAACTTTTCCATTACATAATTACGAATAGCAAGACCCTGACCTTGCAGTTTCATCACATTATCACACTGACATATTGACACTAGATACAATCTGAAAGATGTTGTCTAGGTGTTTTGTGAAATTATAATTTAAAATTATGGAAAGGGGCTTGTTTATCTGACTAAAAGCAACAAAAAAAAATGTTTAAAACGAATAGTTTCTTTACAAATACATATCAAAAATTAAAATATAGGCAATATTTTGATAGATTTCAATATGTTTTACTGAAGGTACTTTGCTAAAATTTGATCACATCAGCAGTGCCGCGCCTATTTCGAAACTGGTTGCTGTTTAAGTTATTTTCGCTATTAATAATAAACATTTAAAACTACTAATTATAGCAATTGTATTTGACAGGGTGGCTAGAGTTTACAGGTATACGGGGTGATTCAGAACATGTCTAAAAAAAATTTCGGAATAGATCCGTTATAAAATATGGAGTCAATATCATAAAAAAAATTGTAAAATCCTTATAGTTTCCGAGAAAAAAATTATTGAAGTGCTAGTAGTTTCAACCTTTACATCGCTGGGCGACTGTAGCCTCTAGTCAGGCAATTTCAAATATCCGATTACTTATCGTATTAACTTTTTTGTGATGCAGGTATTTACATTAGTTTTTCAAATATCATAAATAGTTATAGCGGGAATAGCAACTCGCATTTGATGGATATCGTTTTAATTTATGGTGAAGTGAAAATGCTTTAGCAGAACGATTTTCCATGTGCCAAATGAAGCTACTTTTACAACGGTGTGCAGTGAATTATGGAAAAGATGGAGGTCCAGGACGTCCACGGCGTATTGCAGCAGTGTGGCGTATCATACATGAGACTCAATGATATCCGTACCATGTATGGCCTTCCAAGCAATAATACCAAGGGATTGGACGAGAAGGACCGGTACCACGGCCGCCACGATCTCCTGACTTTAAATCATTTGGACTTATTTTTGTGGGGATATTTAAAAAATTAAGTATATTGCACTAGTGGACACTATTGATAATTTACGCAAACGTATCGCAACTGATGCCAATAATTTGCATAAGTTCGCTATATGAGCCTGCCAGTTTAGACACCTATCAAATGTGACTCCCAGAGACCTGACACAATCATTATCCCTAAAAGATCTCCCATTTAAGGCAACATATAAACTAAAATTAGAGTCATAAATTGAAAAAGAAATCATTTTAGTTTTCGCACAGTTTACAGACAGTCCATTTGCCACACAATATGTTTTCATGATATCAATACAATTCCCACCCTCACGAGCTAACTGATCAACGCAATTTCCCCGAAAATTCACAGTGGACATAGAGAGAAGCCAGATTTGGATAAAAACAATTGCCTAGATCATTTATAAATACGATAAACAAAATAGGTCCCAAAATGCTACCCTCAGGAGCACCCGAGGGAACCACTCTGTTGCTCGATGTAGACTGGCCATCAGGACCCTTCACGATAACTTTCTGCTGTCGACTAGATAAATAAGATCTCAAGGGGAGTACTGCTGACCTCATAATGTTCAAGCTTTATCAGAAGTAAGTTACGATTTACGATATCAAAAGCCTGCGTTAAATCAAAATAAAAACAAGCCGATCTCTGTTTGGACTCAAAACTTTGCAAAATGTGTTTATACATTGTCAATAAAGCATCCAACGTTGAATAACCACCTCGGAAGCTAAACTGGAAATTACTAATCAACTTGTGCCCACTTAAGAAAAACTTTAGATTTTCTGCAAAAACCTTCTCATATATCTTTGCAAACACCGACACCAAAGAGATACCTCTATAATTCGAAATCTTATCACGTTCCCCCTTTTTATAAATAGGGACGATCAAATTCTGTTTTATAATAGATGGAAATGCACCCTGTTGAAAAGAGCTATTTACAAGTTTAGTAAGAGGTTCCTTTATGTCATGAACCACGTGCTTAAGGGTAGAACAAGGAATATCGTCAAAACCCCCTGAATCCTTGAGAGATCACCTCGACCATTTCCTCGTGAGAAAGTGGTAACAAAGTCAAAGATTCGGCCACTCTGTCTGCGGAAAATAGATAATTATGAGGATTTACATCCGACTTGTGGATTTCACTAACAGAGTCTTGAAAAAATGAATTAAAAGCTTCCGAAGTTTGCGCAAAAGGCACAGAATTATTTATATCATCTACAAAATTGATAGGAACACTAGAGCGGTTATTTACATTTACATGATCTTTTATCACATTCCAAGCAGCGTTTGATTTATTCTGAGCTGACGCAGTTGATTCCCTATAGTAACTTCTTTTTGCCTCTCTAATAGATTTTTTGTGAGATTTACTTAATTGTTTATACAGATCTCTATTTCTGTCAGTAGAGCAAAATCAGTACATTTTAAGTCTTTCAACAAACGACACTGTTCCCGGATCAGAGGGATTATCCAAGGTTTGGTTTTGGGTCCATTACCTCCTCGACGATTCCAAAGGGAAAGACAAATCAACTATCTCCAAAAAACGGGTAAAAAAACATCAAATTTATCATTGCTATCAAGCACGTTATCTATCAGAGCATTCCATCCCACATTTGCAGCATGAACTTTACAAATCTGAATATTGAAATCGTTCGTAAAATCACGTCGTTCATAAAAACGATTTTTATCAGAAATCGAATTGTTACAATTAAATTCAATCAGCTGCATAGAATGATCAGAAAAATAAGGGAAAATCAACTCTGCCCTTACAATAGGTACACTGACTCTCACAAAAACATTGTCGATTACAGACTTTGAATACGAGTATAATAATCATAGAAACTTTGTACAAAACCATACGCGTCAAATAAATTTACTAAAGCAGTGGCGTTCTGATTCCTAACGTTGACATAACATATACTTAAACTTAAAATTGGAGCCAATTAGCGTCAACAAATTTTCTAAATAACAAAAATAGATCAACGTTAGAGTCAGGTGCCCTATATAAACTAACTACTAAAATATTTACAGAATCAACAATAATCTCCGTAGCAGCATACTCAAATACAGATTGGACTCGAATCACATTAATTGCTCTAATACTAAAACTGTCAATTGTATCGCGAATATAAATCGATCGAAATCGAATTAATTAATAACAATAGCGGCAAAAGCAGTTGAATTTGCTGTATAAAAATAGGAGTTGTAAAATGTAATTTATTTCTTTCCTTGGGAATTTCTTTCAATATTTCGACCGGTTGACGATTATACACTATCAGATTTTACAGTGGACCAGTTTCCAGTGCCGTGCGGAAGTGTATTTTTAAATCATTTTTGAACTGTTCTTTTTGATTTTATTTTTTTATTTATACATTCCAAAATTTTTTGTAGATATAAGTTCTGAATTAATCTATATAGACCATTAACACAGTTGTAAACAAAACAACTGCAGATTAATGACAAACAAATGAAGTATCGTTTATTAGAATTGCAAATCTGCTATTATATGACAATTTTTGGAAAATACTTAATTTTAAAATATATTTACACCACAAAATTGTTTGAATGACCTTGTGCAGCGCAATCAAAAATATTAATTATCCGTACAGTTAATGAATGGCCATTTAATCATAAAAAAATATAAGTACTGTAATATAAATACATATTTTTGAGCGTTTTTATATGTTTTAATTGGCTATTTTACTGTTGCATTTAAAAATCGTCGATAGCTATAAACATGCGATTCAGATGTCTACACATTTCTGTAGATACCTCATACCTTCAAATCTCTGAATGTAAGAAAAATAAGCGAAAGTAATTGTCATAAATTCCAGAAATCGGCCACTTGTGTGATAATTTTCAAAAGCATACATTTAAATTTGACTTCTTTTAAAATTTAAATTTGCGGTACTTACCTACAAGGAAATTTGACCTTTCTACTCCATTTTTTCGTTTTAAGTGAGTTTGTAAAAAATATACAGAGTGAAAAATTACTTATATGTTCATCATATAAATTTCAAAACTCTAATAAAACAATTATCTCAATACTTGGCAAATACAACAATAATAATGCATTTCAAAAACTTTTTATATTTAATTAATAGCTATTTATGATATACGTGTTAAAAGTAAGATTTTATTTTGTGAGTGAAGATGATTAAAGTAAATAACACGCGTGTCAAAAAATGACATTTTTAACATCAAAAATGACAATTAAAAAGCCCACTTTTAACAGTTTTGTAGAAAAAATACTTTATTAATTTCCATATACTGTATTACTTCAACGTTCTAAAAAAACTTAATTATTTCAACAATTATAAATTTTCTTTTCAGTACTTTATATAATTTTAATATGCGAACAACCTATTCTATGCTTTGAATATACTATTCCTTTACACAATGCTATAAGTAATTAAATTTAAAATTTGGAATTTTGCTTCGGCGATATATTTCGTTTACAAACTGGTAAAATAGAACTCATAATAGAAACAGAGAGTTACACCCCATGTGAATTTCGAAAAATAGTTTCTTTTTAATAGTTTTTTGAAATTTGTACATTAAGTACAAATTATGTGGAGTTAGGAAAAGTTCGATTCTTTCTAACTAGCGCGGGAAAAATTTCTTGAACTATTCATTTATTGTCTGTCAACTTAAATAATTTATTATTATTTATAAATTTTAACTGTAACCTTTTTAAAACTGGTTATGAAAAGCCCTAGTATTTATATTAATCTCTCTCTGACCTAATATTTTTGAGGCTATTTGATGTAATTACTAAATGTACAACTTTTCAAAACACTATTAAAAAAATTGTGTGTAATTCATAGAAAAAGTGTCTTTTCCGCATGTGACATATTTTGATGCAGAAAAAGTCACCTTTCTTACGTTATTGTACAAATATCTATAGTCTGTTTGGAAATGAAAGAGAGTAATAAAACCCCGAGGTAAGAACCGGCCATGGGCGTTGTAATATTTCGTTTCAGGTAATTATCGTAATTTTACTTTAAAAAAGAAATACAGTAGAAGCAAATTATGGGTCGTCTTACGAGAGTTGAATTTTTGCTGGGAAAAGCAGAACAGGAAGTCAGTTCTTATCGATAAAGATGAAATTATTTGTTGGCGAAGATCCTACTTAAGATCAATTAGAAAATTCCGTGACGAATAGAGGAATATTTATTATCGAGACGAAACTTGGGTCAACGAGGAATATACTGTAACAAAAGTATGGCAAGATAAAAATTTAAAAAGCTTTCGACAAGCATTTTTGGATGGACTTTCAACAGGGTTCAAGGCATCTTCAGGTAAAGGGTGAAGATTAATAGTGACACATATAGGTAGTGTCAGTGGTTTTGTAGATGGCGGTTTACTTTTATTTGAATCTAAAAATACAGGTGACCATCATGAAGACATGAACGCAGATGTTTTCTTTTGAAACAAATATGGTGAAAAAGGAACTTTTGACACTTGTCAATCTTAATAAAGATCAGATAAAATATGTTATCGATGAAATGGCAACAAATCGCCAAATAACGGTACTAGGGTTACCACCTTATCATTGTGAACTTAACCCAATCGAATTAGTCTGGGCACAGGTATAAGGAGATGTAGCGCGAAATAATACGACGATTAAATTAAGTGACGTGAAAATTTTGTTAAAAAATTCCTTGGAACGAGTAACTGCAGATAACTGGCAAAAATGTATACATCATGTACAAAAAGAAGAGGAGAAAATGTGGAAACTCGATAGTTTAATTGACGTTACTGTGGAACCTATCGTTATCAATCTAGGAGACGAAGATAATTCATCAGAATATTCAGAGGATGAATTTTAATATACCCACTTTTTCATTTTCTTTATTGTACATTTATACAACACTACATTTACTCACCATAATTTGAATTTTCAAAATACATATATTTTTGTGTGGAATAAAAGTCTATTCATTAAATTTAAATAAATATTTTGATAATAATATTGAATAATTTTATTTGAATTACTAAAAACCCTCTTAACCCGGTTATGATGCTTAAAGTAGCCTCATGTTTTGAAATGCTGTTTTTATATTGTTTACTTATAAGAGAAATGGACCGAGAAATTGAAGCGGCATAGACAAAGACGGATTGTCGGGGACTAAATTTTAGCTACCTGCTAGAATTTAGTACGGTTCGATCACACAAAGTTTTTTTAAAAGTACACCTCATCTATACGGATAATACATAATAAGCTTTTATTACTCTCTTTCATTTCTAAGCAGACTATAGGTATTTTAAATAACTATTTTTTTTGTGCAACTGCCATATACAGAGTGTTTCAGGTATTACTGGCATCCTCGGAAGGGGTGACTGTACAGTCAAAATAAATGAGATTTACCCAAATATACCTATAACTAAACGTTCATGGTTTCCGAGATACAGGATGTCCAAGATTTTTAAATTTTGATTATATTTTTTTATATTTGGAAACTCTTCGTGATAAAATAACAATAATTCTAGGTTGTAACGGGATAATTATTCAGTATGTATAAATATCTCTGCATTTCGTAGTTTGTGCATAGGTATTTCGAGGCATATTTGTATCAAAAGCTGAAAGTAAACTTGAAAAAACATTTTTAAAATTTTGCACATGACCATAATTTATCATTTTGAGTAACCTTTTCAAGTAACATTAAAACCAAAACAATTTTTCCTCCATGCATTGAATATTTCAAATAGGATTATTCAGAAAACGGTTATTCGTAACGTCTTTAACAAGGTATATCTTTTTCACATAATTAAGGTAGAAGAATCGATTGTTTTAATAGACAGATGTATACACTAAACCGCAAAAAAGTTATGCCATTTCAAAAAAGCTTGATGTGCCATACGTGGCGCCCTCTACTAGTAGCGTCAAAATTAGAAACAAATTTGGATTTCTCGCCCCCAAAAACCCCCGTTCTCCAAAATGTATCCAAATATTTGTTTTTTTTTAATTATTTACAAATACCAAAATAACATTTTTACCTTGGCACCCTGTATCTTTTTAACTATCAACCTTTGACTAAAGTAAGTTTAGCTATATCGCATTATTTTGTCGTCAGAAATCTATTTTTGCTCTATAAATGTTAATAAATAAGTTGAGAGAGGCTATGTGCCCCCTGGCACTCCTCTAACTACGGCCATGCAATTATTCATATTGGTCATTAAAATAAATACCTCATAGATATGAGTATATCTCGTCGTTAACTATAGAGGTAATAATTAAATTAATATAATTTTTTATTTTAAAAAAATGGTACGTTTATAGATCTAGCTTTCTAATAACTATTAATAGAATCTAATATTTTTAACACAACTAATAGAAAGGTAAACAAAATAGCTACGCGTAGCTTCAAAATAAAAACTATTTTGTTTTATATTTTTTCGTGAGTACTAAAATATCCTCTCAACAAATACCTACTTATCTATATTTTGGTAGTTGTGTCTAGGTACAAAGTTTTTCAATTTCAATATATTTCAAACATGATTCAAAACTTTAAACAATGTACTTAATGTTGTAGGTATATTTATATTGAATACATTAAATTTCTCTTATAAATAGTCCATCTATGCATCATATAATTTCTAGATAAAAATGAATAACTATTTCAAGCATAAGAAAAATGAAAAATTAATTTAAAAAACTACTTACCCCCACATAGTAAATTTTTTCCGACTAATTCAAAACTATAGCTGGTTTCTGTTTTCAAACTCATTCTAACTGCTTTTAAATAACATAAAAAACAGAATGATGGAATGTACGGACGACAGAATATAAAACTTTCTCTTGAACCATCCTCCTTTAGATACTAAAAGTTCAATGTGATTAATAATTATATACATTTCATTTGACAGCAATATAAATTTAAATGAAACAAAGATACTGTATAAATAATTGTAATAGGGACTTCATTGTGCATATTTTAAAAGCTAAACAGAATTAGGTTTGTAAAATTACTAAAAACATAAGAAATTACTTACTTTCTGTTAAATTTCAATAGCTAAGTGTGTTGACCTATCGACCATGACATTTACCTGATACACTTTTAAAAACGATTTTCATTTTTTAAAGAAATAAAATATGTAGGTATATAAAAATATGTTATAATTTTAGCATCAACACATTTCTATTGTTTTACATAATGTTGATCAGAGTTCAAGTTAAAAATAAAAATGATTTTAAGGTTAGTTCATTTATACCAAACATTTTTAGTTCAATGCATAAGCATGATGCATCAAGGGTTTTAATTAATATTTCTCTATAAATATTTATTTAAAGAAGTATACAGTATCTTCGTTTTTTTGGATAAATGTACCTAAAAAAAGAGTTCACACATTTTACAGCACGCCACGTAAACTTCAATACTGCAAGTGCATCCCACAATCGCTCAACCCACAATGCAAACACAAACTAAACAAATAATTGATAAATGTCAGTTAAAAAGTCAACGGAGTCAACACGTGAACGTCAATGACGTCAAACGTCAAACTTTTCCATTTCGCCGCTTTCCATCACTGAAATGTACGATATGGAATGCGTTTAGTCCATTTGCGCATCCAAATAAAGGTACCAATCCTACAGACAAAAGGAGGCACATGAAACTCATCGAAGACATAATTCATTGGTTATGTATGTGGGTGCGAGAGAGGCAACCATCTGCACGTACGATATGAATTGTGTTCTTAATTTTCCATTATTTTGTTTGTAAACACGTCATTGGCGTACAGTGTGGTTTCCTCTTTTATCTTGTATCTCGTTAGTGTTATTCTTTGTGTATTTTTGTGCGTGTTATTGTTGGAACATGTCATGTTTTATAAGGGACTGTGAACCAGCATATAGCAGGAATTTCAATTCACAATCAGCTAAGCCCCTACTGCTCCGCTATTGCTAGAGGCACAAAACAAATATGGCGCTGATCATGAGTAATCCCATTCGTGCAGCTTTTAGCGCATTCCAGTCATCATAATATAAAATTACATTTCAGTGCCAATTACAAACATTCGGTTTTTTAGTTTCAGTTGTATACTGCAGTATAACCAACAGCTTACATTAAATTTTGTCTAGATGGCTGCTTTCTTCTCTCTCTTCCGTCTAATCTATAGCTCTTCCGTAGTCTGACTATTTCTGAGTGTCTAATGTGAAGGTTCTTCTGGCTACTATATATTTTATGATTTCAATGATAAACTCAATGAGACAAGTATTACAATTAAAATGTTTAATGTAATTTATGCAGATGTACGAGCAGGAAAAACATAGTCCACAGCAAAGTTTCTAAAGATTAAAAACCTAAGCTATACCATATACCAATATTAAACTTGAATATAGTTGTTTCATTGGTTTTTTGCAGTTTTTCCAATAAACGCTTTCTTTAATTTTAACAGCTCGTAATTTCAAAACGTAGCTTTTACGGATTCATATTTGTACGAAATTTTCGTCTTAAGTTACGATGTATAATTCTTACAAAGGTTTTATACAACTAATTTTATTATTGCTCTCTTTCTATTTGGGTCGATTGTGGAAACGGGTCTACGTCACAACAAAACATCATCGCCCGGCAAGATTTACAATCCTATCGAGTATATTGTTCTTGAATGATGATTGTCTCTGGGTAAGAAAGACAGTAAATTGATAGTCAGTGGTCCCTGGATAACATAACCTCATTTGTTAATGTTAGAAGCTTCGCATAGTTTATGGCATTTGTGGTTTATAATAATTTAATTATTTTGCACAAATTTTGGTGTAGTTATGGCAGGTCGAGTTTTATTTTTCAGGACTTGCAACCTTTTGTCAAATAGCCGATCCCTCTTAAACAACAGGTAAGTATGGAAGTACATCTTTGTTAATATTCAATATTGCGACTTTCATTTAAATTTTAGGATATTAAACGTAAATCTACTTCCTTCGCTAAGAGATTTAAAGCAAGAAACTATTGAGAAATTAAAACTATTGAAAATTCCTGAGAAACCAAAGAGACCGCAATCTCCTTACGTTAAATTTGTTGCTGAACATCGCATTAATATTGTAAAAGATAACCCAAACTTAAAACAAACCGAAGTTATTAAAAAGTGCGCAGAGGATTGGAAAAGTATTAATCAAGAACTCAAAGAAAAATATAATGTTGCATATAAAAATGAATGTGCAATATATGATCAAAAGTTATCAACCTTTAATGCTAGTCTTACTCCAGAACAAAAAGAAGCTTTGCAACTTGCCAGTGAGGAGAAAAAATCCAGCAAAGAAAGGAGGAAAATCAAGAAGGTAAAAAAATATATTTTATTTCTACTATTTTACTGTCTTTATAATTTGTCTATCTAAAATGCAACATTTTTGTTTAATTTCAACTTTAGTTACATACTGTTTTAGATTGAAAAGGAAACCAACAAACCTAAACGTCCAATGGGCGCTTACGCACTTTATATAAAGGAACAGAGCCAAATAAAAAATGTCTCTATGAAAGATCTGATATCAAGTTTAAAAGGTGATTGGACTAAATTATCAGAAGATGAAAAGACTAAATACAAAAACCAGTTTTTAAAAGAAAGAGAAAAGTATGAAACGGCAATGGCAGACTGGGAAGAAAAAATGTTAAAAGAAGGAAGAGATAATCTCATTAGGGCAAAATCTAAGGGCAAAACAAAAACTTCCCGAGTAAGTGTAAATAATGATGAACAGTTATTTCAGAAATATCCAGGTTGATTAAATTTTAAATTGACTAATTTAAAAAAATATGTTTTTAAACTTGTTACTTGAAGATTTTTATGTGCACTTCTATTACTTGTAATTTTAATAGAAAAGTTTTTGTTTTTTCAATTTCAATTTCTTTCTTAAATATCTTTATGAAAATATAATAAATTATTCAGTTGTGCGTATGACGTAAGTCGTCTAAATGGAGAATACCACTAAATGGATGGAAAAACATGGATACGTGTCATAGGATTTGGACTAATATGCAGTTTTATGAGAGATATTAATTATTTAAAACAACATGACGTCGCGCATACATTTTTACCAGCTGTCAACAATGCATGACAATCAGAGAAATAGAGGAGGGGAGAATGAGCGTCAAGATGCGCGAACTTAGTAATACAGGGGGCTGTCATTTTGAATTCATCTGTACGAAGGGGATTGAAAATATTATTTTATCATGTCGTTTCAAAATCTGTATTTAGAAACACATTAAATTTTAAATGAAATATGAACAAATATACTTTTGAAATTTTCAGTTAGCTCGAAATACGAAATGTTCAGTCTCCCGTCCGACCGTTATCTGTAAATATCTTGACTTAAAAGTGTGACGTACATGATTTCAAAATGGCAGCGCCCGTAGCGTCCTAGTGAAATGTGGATGCGCACTCGTCGAAGGTCGTTCTCCTCTCCTCTATTTCTCTGGACGGAAGTGACAAATGATGTTTACAGGCACTATATCTATCTCTATTTATGCAGTACTGCATTTCATTTATTTTATTCTAAGACAAGTTGCATGCTATTGCTCTGTTGCCGCATGTTAAAAATGTACATCTGACGTCACACGTACATTAATTTGCCAATAAATTTTTTAAATTTAATTTAATTTAAAAGACAATGAATATGGTCCTCATATATTTCCAAAACAATGTAATTTACTGAGTTTCCAAAAACTTTTCCAACATAGTGGCATTCCCCATTCTTGCTCAACATTTTTTGCATCTACAGTAAAAATGTCTATTATGTTTTCTACATCTCAATTTTAACAATGCTACAAAACCTCAAACTTATTATAAATTTTATAAAAATATCAATATTCTAAAGCTGTAAATTGTTTAAATAATTTATTGGACATATGTAATGTTTTTATTAGCGGTTTTTGAAACAATAGTTTATTAAATTAGGCACTCACGGAGCCAGAATATTTTCATGCCAGGGTTCAATGAACAAAGTTAAGTAGGTATTTTAGACTAGATTTTGTGAAAATAAATTTAATTTTTAATAAATAAAAACAATATAATATGTAAATAATAAATGCATCATATTTGTGTAAAAAAAAATACACAATAATTTAACTAGAACTTAGTTCAATCTTAATCTTCTTTTATTTTTAGCAAGTTCAGTCTTGTATATGTATACAATGTACACAATATATTCAGTAATGCTGATTTAAGTATATTTATATTACTTATATGACCCGGTTCTGGTTCTGACCACCTAAAAATGTTTATAACTTGAAGCATGTTTGATAAAAATGTATTGGTGCAACCTTGAAAAAATATATCTACATATTTTATAGTACTCTGTTAAAGCCGTATGACACTATAAAAATTATCTACAGAATTTTTTGAATAATTCTGTTCTGCGCTAATTTTGTAGTTGCATACAGAAAACAAATCAAATAATTTTGGGAAGAATTATGTCCATAAAAATTTAGACCATGTTCTAAATTTTTATGAGAATCTGCGCGAGAAAGTGTGCAGTGCCTAAATTGGACTAATTACTATAGTTGTGATAGTTATTTTGTGCTGTGCTGTGTAAACATATATTCATGTTATAAAGGATATTTTGATATAATTATTGATATTTAATTATAATTGTTATTTGACAATAATTATTATAGATCTCTTCCCTTCAATATGTCACAAAATATTATCAACAGATAAACACATGCCACATAAACCCAGATTCCAGATGCATAATTTTGCTGAAATTATTTGTAGTGTCATACGGCTTAACAATTGAATGTAAATCTCCATGTTTTAAATTTTTGGGAATTGTCATAGGTATACACTCCTCATACTCCGTTTGCTTTGAATAATTTTACCAATAAACTTCATCACAAAATTTTTGATTCCAGATTAGACAGTTGAAACCAGGCAGTCCCCAATAGGGACGCGAGTGTCTTCACTCAAATTCATCCGCCAGTGCGGGTGAAGACACGTTGTTTCATGTTGAAACAAAAGATTCTAAAATTAATCATATATTGCATAGTAAAACTGTGCAATCGATAACATGTGAGGACAGGAGGTCATTATCACATGAAACTTCGAATTTAAACTCTTTTGTTTCTAATAATCGGATTGATGGTAATGTGGCGGATAATGGAAAAGACAGTTTAGAAACATCAAGTGCTGAATCATTTAACAAGTCAGATAATGTGAATACTGAAAATTGCAACCTCAAAGCACTTGATAAACTAAATAAAAATATCTCGCAAAATTTGACACAGAAAGATGGGTTTGAAAATCATAAAGAAGAGAAGATTGGTATAGTGAAAAAAATCCTGAAGTTAATAAAATTTTAGTTTAGTATTATAACATTAATGTTTTATTTTATAAAAAAAATGTGTTTTTTTCCCTAATAAATTGATAAGGTTTAAATATTATTTTTTAAATTTACTGTTACGATATAATGTATATAATACGGTATATATAAATATTTAATACAGTTTTACTTTAAAAAATGATTTATTGTAGTAGCAACAATTTGAAATTTAAAAATTTTAAATAGCTGCTTGACCTGAGACTACAATGCTGTTCTGCTGTTAGTGGGTGATCCTGTCGGACTTGTAATGAGCAAAATTTTGTTTTGGCAGTTTGCAATGATGGAACGAAGAACGAATATAAAATTTTTCAGATTATCTATCACGAATTATTTTTAATAAAAAATTCTATTTTCATCGTTTTTACTATTGGCAATGCCACGAAAAGTCATCACACAGCCATCCAAGGAGTGTTATCATAGCCACCGATATTCCAGGAGAAAAAGGGGTTTTACTCCATTTTTTAAACATCGAGCTATAAAACTTTGAAATAATTTTTTTAGGCTTCCCTGAACACAGTTAAAATGCTGTACTTAGTGATACGTGCATATGCAAGTTTTTAGGTCACATGCACAAAAATTATAGAACGAGCTCAAATATTTTTCTCTTTGTAACTGGTGATTGTACTTTATTTTCTTTCTTTTTCTTTAAGTTGAAACAAATTTTATGAAAGACATTGTACTTTATGGTAAGCAATGTGTTTTTAATAATAATATCTCTACCCCTCATTCTAATCACGGGAATTAGCCCAGAAGTCGAAAACTTGTGCAGGAGGAGGGCGACATATTATTAAGCAGACCACATTTGCGCCCAGAAATGACTTACATTGGTAGGCCCTAACCACCGTACAGTGCAGGATGAGTTAAGTTATAGATTCACTTGTCTTGCTGTTCTCAAGGATTTTGAAAGCCTTTTTCGGATGCTAAAGGATTGCCTGCTTGACATATACAATGTTTGCACTTAAATAACTACTCGTATTTTATGAATCGACAATTATTTGACTAATGGTTTTATTCTGGTGATGTCAAAGTTGAAATTATAAAAGAATTAATTTTGAGAATTGTAGATAACACGTAGGTAAACTAAGAAAATTTATGTCAATAACAATAGAAAAAGAAACCTATAAATAAAACATCTAAAATGTTGATTCTTACTTTGTTAACTTTGTATTCGACATCTTGAAATAAGAGACCTTAAATGAAAATTTACAATTTTTATATTAGTTATTATTAAAGTTACCCGTACCGTTAACTCTAATCTAATGGATAAAAACTTTAATGGCAAATCTATGATTCAAGAAAACTTTTTACTTGATTTTGATAAACATTTTTTATATCACAAAAACAATCGAAAATATTAAAAAATTAAAACCATTAGTATACATTTTTTGAGGAAATATATTTTTCTTCTCTTCACTTGTAAATTTGAAAAATAAATAAAATAAAAGTTGTTAGAGATAAACGTTGTTAGGAGATTTTAAAAATAACAAAAAAAAATGTCAATGTTTTGAAATTATTCGTACTCTTTTTACCACATTCACGTCATTGACTTGGTGGTCAATGAGCTTATATTAGAAAAAATAATTAACAAAACTTAACCCAATTCTCAAAAGGAATTGCCATAAATGGTCTTGGGAATTTACCTACGGTCTAAAACGATGAAAATTGGGAAAAATATCTAATCAGTTGGGCAGTAAGCTTTTTTCATATAACTTGCCAAAAAGATATAATTACAAACTTGATACACAACATTAAATAATGCTTATAATCGTCAGCTTTAAATCAAAATGAAATAAGGTATCTGCTGAATTTTTATTCAATGTAAAAAAATAAACCATTAAATATAGATAAATGCATAAGGCACTTAGCGTAAATATATATTATATATAAAAAGTATTATACACTTAAATCAATATAACTTGTAATAACCAATAACTCACAGTAAAAACAAAAAAATATATCATAATATCTTGAATGATGTTCAAGAAGGACTGAAAATATTCTACAAAATTTACAAATAAAGGATTTCTAACATTAATTAATAATAAAATTGAAGTAAAAAAACTTGAGGAATTATTCGGAGTAGGACCTAAGCAATATTCTACAATTTCGTAAATAATTAAAGGTATGAAAATTTTGTTTAAATAGAATGATCTAACGTCAATTTGAAATGAGTCGAAAACAACTAAAATCCAACTTAAAATAATAGGCATGAACAAAATGAAAACATTTTTGTAACTTCTTTGTTCCAAGATTTCGACATGACAATTTGAAACTGAATCATTTGCTATAGACCTTGGATTTTGAAAGATAGTTTCAAGCTCCACCGAGTTAGGTGATGCTATATCATATCTGGAAGTAGATATTTCACCTATGCTGTTACTTAATCTTGTAGAATCTATTTCATTTTCACATAATGTACTTAAACCAATGCCTAAAACATTGAAAACATTTTAAATTAAAACAGACTTAATTTGGAAAATTACCGTCTAATTCGCTTTTAGTAGTCTTGTCCTCAACTCCACTTATCTTCTTCAGCCTTTTTTCAGAATTTTCAAGAATTTTTCGTCGTCTAGCTTCTCTCCTAGCTTCAATATCAGCCATTAGATGCGTTAATTTTATTTTTGTTTATTGTATTTTTATGACTTGGCTTCGACAAATATTATGAATGTCATGTATGTCATGCATTCATGTCATATTATATTTGAGGTTATATTCACAACTCCATAGAATATGAAATTAGAAAACAGAAAATCTCCACTAACACTAGATTGTCATTTCCTAACCACAAAATATAAACTTACTTGACTTACTTTGTGTTCCTAACGTGCTAAATTCACCATTTATTGAAAACAGCAATTTTATGTAACCTGGGTGTCGTTTATTTCAAATATCAAGTTCTATTATGATCATCATAGTTTTTTTTTGTTTTCTTCTTATTCTCATATACAGGGTGTCCGGAAAAGACTTGTGCAACGGAAGACCACCGACTTCTGGGTTGAAAATAAGCCGATTTAGCCCAATTTACTTATTTCCAAAATTGCTTCGTTTAGCCGCTAGAGAACGCCAAAATTCGCGAAAAATTTTTGTTTATTCCGAATGTCCCGAAAACGACTTGATCGATTTTAACCATTTTTGGGCTACGCAGTTATAAGTCTAACCGACACTTTTTGACATTATTTAAAATCTTTTGCAATCATTAGAAATATAAGAAAAATCATGTATCATGGTAATATAAGCACATATTTTTTTAACCCCCTGTATAATTACTCTCAACTTTTTTCTATTAGTAGCTGACTTTATTTAGAAACTTTTTTTTATACTTTCAGAATTTTTAATAGATGAGTAGTTTAGGCAGAAAAAATATTTTTTGTGTGTCAACAATATCAGCATTCGTTCTGCAACAAATAATTAAAATTCCAAAACTCTCATTTATATTTTATTTAATAAATACAAGATAATAAGATATTAATATAAAAATAAAAAAGAGTTATGATGTCTTAACAATAAATGCTCAGTGACCATCGTTTTCTCGTACGCAACAAGTAATCCGTTTTACGAAGTTGTAGTGCAGCTTCTCCATGATTACTGGATTACCTCGTAAAATGTTAACTGCGTCTTGGATTCGCAAATAATCGCAAGGGGTTAAGTCTGGTGCTCGAGGTGGCCATTTTATAGGAACATCGTTTCCTCTTTCAATCAGCCTGTTAGGATACATCAGATTATGTAAATACTGACGAACGGGTATTGTAAAATGGAGGGGTGCACCATCGTGCATAAACCACATGTTACGACGAAGTAGTAACGGTAAATCGTCCAATAAATTAGGTAATACTTGCTGTAAAAAATTTAAATAGTTGACTCCATTTAATCGATGTGGAAGCACAGCCGGACCAATAATAAAGTTATCGATAATTCCCGACCACACGTTTACTCTGAATTCATATTGAAAATGTCTTATTTCTGTACAATATGGATTTTCCTCAATATACACATGTTTGTTATGGTTATTAATAATTCCTGACCTAGCAAAACATGCTTTATCTGGAAATAAAATGTTTTTGCTGAAATTGATATCATGGGCTCTTTGATCTTGTTATAGATAAAATTACAAAATGCTAAACGTTTTTCAGGGTCAATGGGTAGCAGTTCATTAACCGATTGAATGTGGTACGGATGTAGTAACTGCTCAAAAAATCATGAACTATGGTTTTTGGTATCCCCTGTTCAATGCATCTTGCACTAATTTTTGGGTTTTCTTCTATCTTATCTAGGATTTGTTCCTCCACCTCTATAGTTTTCGTGGTACGTTGACGCCCTTGAACCACATTCATTTGGTGGAAGGACCCAAGTTCGCGAAGTCGCCTTCCGATGTTGGCAAAAATTTGATGATTTGGTACTCGTGGATGAGGGAATCTGCCCATGTAGACCCTAACACTTTTGCAGCCGTTACCTTGACAAAATCGATAAACCAAAAGCATGTCTACTTATTCGGAATATGTATACGTATCCATGATGAAATATTGAAAAATGAGGAACAGAAACAAACACAACAATAACAACAACAAATAAAGTGAGATCTAAAGTAACTAAGTAGTTGAGCACGAAGAATAAACCGAGAGACTAATTTTAGTAGCTGATTAGATTTGATACACAACTGATACTTAAAATATCAAAGCAAACTTCTGGTACTTCGTTATTTGTTGCAGAACGAATGCATGTTGACATACGAAAAATATATTTTCTGCCTAAACTACTCATCTGTTCAAAATTCTGAAAGTATAAAAAAAGTTCCTGAATAAAGTTAGCTACTAATAGAAAAAAAAACTGAGAGTAATTATACAGAGGGTTAAAAAAATATGTGCTTATACTCGTATTTGCATGATACATGATTTTTCTTATATTTCTAATGACTGTAAAAGATTTTAAATAATGTCAAAAAGTGTCGGTTAGACTTATAACTGCGTAGCTCAAAAATGGTTAAAATCGATCAAGTCGTTTTCGAGATATTCGGAATAAACAAAATTTTTTTGCGAACTTCCCTAGCGGCTAAACGAAGCAATTTTGGAAATAAGTAAATTGGGCTAAATCGGCTTATTTTGAACCCAGGAATGACGACTTTTTAAACAGCCAATAAAAACAGTTTTAAACCGATAACCTTTATCTACGAAAGGAACACGGTTTATGGACCGGTACCAACTGAACTAACATTACCTTATCTTATTTATTCCGGGGAATAACCTATTTTTATGTAAGGTACGTAAATGCTGATCAGTGGTTTTTACATTTTATCTTCGATAACTGATAACAATAAACGAATAAAACTAAAATCAGCTTTAATTGTGAATATTCTTTAAATACGTTTTGTGCGGAGCATTAAAATTTAGTAGATTAACGTTTGAGATTTTAGGTTTTTTCTAATTCATTTTATTTTATTAAAATGGCATCAAATGAAAGAGATATAAACAGATTCAATTTTAAAAATGTAAGTATTCAAAATAATTATTACTCAAATGATTTCCTATATTTTTTAAGGTATGTGTTTTACAAAGAGGGAATAAATATTATTATCCCAAAAGTATTCCCCAGGAACGAGGTTCTTTGTCTAATTACGTTTGCTTATTAATTAGTTTTGGATTATTTTTAGGTAAGTCTTAGGTCATTATTTTTGGATTAATTGTATAACATGCCTATTTTTTATGTTTTAAAATCTCTAATGAGTGGGTAATGATGATTATTTAAAACAAATCGAATTCTATTATATATAGTTTCTTCATGTAAATTTTGTTCCTAAAATGCTTCCGTACAGTGCCTTAAAATTTCTAATTGAATAATATATTTAAAAAATTGGACTTTATAATTTTTCTTTTTTATTTTCAAATAAAGTTTAATAAAGTATATTTTTTTAGGCGATATAATCTCTGTATTTGAGTAACTTATTACATTTACATTTTGTTAATGCATAAGATTAAACCTGGGATCCGACTGTATATACTTCATAAAATATCTAATAAATGGAAAACACATTGTATTGCCAAGAGGAAACCAATATGTTTTTTTATCATATTTTAAAAGATTAAATAATGCGAAAATACTATTAGAATTTTATTTAAGGCAATAACATAGATTTTTCTTTGAAATTGAGTAGTACTTCAAGCTGAAACAGGTGTCGTGTTGTTCCTCATCTCCATTAGAGGATGATACTGGGAAGAGTAAGTAGCGTGTATAATATGTTAGGTGGCGTAAGAATAGTAGTAGGGACAAGCCAGTGTGTTAAAAGAACGACACGTCTAATGTCATATTGTAGTTATGTTTGCAATTTGTAAAATATAAATGATTACAATAAAACCAGTCAATGTATACAGTCCACATCATTATTATTATATCCAGACATGAAGAGAAAAGTAACCAGACAGGCCTATATAAATAACTTATTTTTGTAATGTTGCTGAAAACTTCTTATCAGAAGTTGTTTTTGGAAAATATTCTCGTTTTGTAAACTTTAACATCCTCTATACCTCCTCAAGGAAGCATGTTTTAAGAAGAAAATTACAGAAAACACTACCACAATATTTTGACGGTTTTGTTACATCTTGTATATTAGACGGTTCTTAAGATATATGAATGTTTTGTTTCAATATTTCTTTGTTAACCTGATTAACAAAATTGCTTATTACTTCTGTACTTCCCCTTTTATATTAAGATAAGAATAATTATGTTTTTTTCCAATACTATAAATATTTTAAAATGATCTTTTAGTAATAAATAGGTAATTTGATACAAATAATAAGATTAATTTTAATTAAATTTATCTGATTTTTCAAATTATTTTTCAGTGGATATCTTCACTAATGAAAATAAAATAACAACTGTCTTGGGTAAGTTACATTTTCACATAATACAATGTTATAAATCGGTAAATAACGTTTTATATTTTTTCTCAGATTTTGTTTTTGAATATTAATAATAAATCTCTTCACATTAACACATATTTTTATTATAATTTTAAATTTACTATAAAGTCGTTATTATTTCAAAAATTATCTAAAATTCATATAAAATATAATATTACTGTCGGTAAAAACTAATTTTGTGTATTACAAGAGGACATTAAAATCCACAATGGTTCAAGATCCTTTGTCGGATATAAGTTTATTTGTTATTGAGTCAGTTTAACTAATAATTGTGACTAGTGCAATAATAGATTCATTTGCAAGTTGAAAGGCACTCAAAATTCCAAAATATTAAGAAAGGTAGATAGGTATATACTTTACCAAAAATTGTTTATGTGTTTTTGTATTTCATGTTTTATATTTAGATATTATTTCTTGTTTTTCTACAAATATAAATAATTTTTGACATTTTAACTAAACAATCTAGGGCTTAGCAAATAATGGAAAAGCTTTCTCATGCCTCTTGCGAAAGTAAAACAAATAAATTATGAGAAAAAGCAGTCTAATCAACAAATTTTTAGGCACAGAAATCTTTCAAAATACATATTTTCTTAACTTTAACTGTAAATGTTGTTATATACTTACTTAGTCGTATTACATAAGATTGGTCACTTTTATTTAAAAATATGAGAAAATAAATAAATAATATGTGTCTTACAAACACTTTTTGAAAGTTATTACTTTATTTGAGGAAAATTTAAATAGTAACAATGAATAAACAAGATATCAAGAATTTTATTTTTGGAGCAAGTTGATTTTAAAATCAACTTGAAAAAGTGACACGATTTGATGTAGCTACTAAACGCTTCATCTAACTAAACGAAGTAGATTTACTGTGCCTTAAGTATACCCCGTAAAGTATCAGTTTTATGTTTCATTTATTTATTTGTTAAAAACTTAATCTGTTATTTAATATATACATTATTTACTCAAATAAATGCAAAATCGTAATAAACAAAATAGGTATAATAATATATTATGCAACGATCATGTAATGACCATTACATGAGAGTTGCATACGCTATTTTTTCTACACCCGATAAATAATCAAAAACCATAAATTTTATATTTTTATTGAACACAATAGGTAACAGTAATTATTCGTATGAACTGCATTTTCTGCTTTCTCCCATATGTGTGGAGGAGTCGATGGTAATTCTTCTATATCGCTGATATCAGACATTTTGATAAATTATCGAAGTTTAGCTAGGTATCTACGAAAATTTAATACGTACTGATTTTGACATCTAAAATAATCACATAGGAACCTAGGATAAACGTCAAATGAACAGCATGCTTGATTGAAAAATTATGGGTTTCTATTGAATAAAAATCTGTATCGTAATGAAAAATCTGTATCGTAATGGGTATTATTATGAAACGGATTATAAAATCTGTATCGTAATGAAAAATCTGTATTGTAATGGGTATCATTATGAAACGGATTATGGGCATGTAAGTGCATTGTTATAATACGGGTGTAGAAAAATATATTTATTTAATAACTTTGTTATGTCCATTTGGGTTCAACTACCTATTAATATCAGATCCCATGAATTATCAATATTTTAATGCCTTACATAAATTTAAAGGAAAAACACAATAACATTGAACTTGAAACCACCACTTTTGGCACAGGGCCCTCTCTGGTTCTCGACGGCCCTGGATATTTGCATACGTATTTAATAAATTATAAATTTTTAGCTTTATATGTACTAGGGGTGCTAGTGAGCATAACATTGCAAGTTTTATATCGAATCATTCTGGTAGCAGAAGAGTTTAATCATCTTACTTCACGATATGAGGGAAGTATCAAACATTTATTGAGAAATGCTTTTCATTTCTCTGTAGAAGTTTGGGTAGCTCTCGTCTCTTCCACAATTTATGCAGTGTATTATTGCTGCATGAACAATATTACTGAACTACCGTTCAACTTTAGGAACATTGCATTTTTATTACCAAGTGTTTACCTACTGACTTCTAGATTGAATTTGGTAAGTATATGAAACCATATTGACAGATTTTAAACAGGGTATTCCATAATTTGCTTGCAATGTTTTACCAGCATATTTTGCAGCAAAAATGACAAACAGTTTATATTAACTTGAAAAGCTTTCTAAGGAGACCACAGCTCCTTAAATGTGTTTTTGTTCTAAAAGGGTTATTTTTTCTGTAAATTTTTCAAATCAAATATTTTTTGCGTTTAAAAAAAGGTGAGATATTTTATACTTAAAAAAAGTTATGTTTCTGTATTACAGTAAAAACGTTATTTATTTTTGTACTAAATTTAATATCAAAAAGCTAAAATAAGATGTACGTTTTAATAGCATTAGTCATTAAATAATCTGTTTTGAATGTGATCTCTTGTCAAATAAAGTGATTATGAGTTGTTATCAGTTGTTTTCAAGTGCATTGTATATATATATATATATATATATATATACAGGGTGAATCTTAAATAAGTACAAATATTTTAACCAGCAGTATAGTTTTGTGTGTAGAACACATAATTAATAGTTTTTTTACAAAAAAATCAGAAATAAAAAAGTGAAATTTTAAATAAATTTCGTAATTTTTCAGTAGAAAACTTGTTGAGGACCGCTGGCCTAGACCGACCCTTCATACTTTTATGAGTCATAGTGATGCAGACTGAACGTGTGGTTCACAGTGTTGCCAGTATTACACAAATGTCTTTGCTTCAAGGAAGAAAAAATCTCAACTTTTAGCGAATTTTGTCAAGTGTAACATTTTATATTATTTTTTATTATCAAACTGTCATTGACTCTCATGACAGATTATCGGAAGCCCAAGTCAAACTTGTTAACCCCACATAATGCATGAAAATAGCAATAAAATTTGCTAAAAGTTGACATTTTTTCCATTTTAAATAAAAAACGCGTGCATAGTTTTTCGTTATTCTTCATAAAATAACTTAAGGAAATTGTGTTTTGTGTCCCTTTCTAACAGTGTACAATGACATTTAACTTGTGAAATGTGGATTACTGATTAAATAGTTAATTTTTTAACAAACAGGTAAGCTTGTGTGCACGTTTATGTATAATTTTTGAACATTGGACATAGTAATATCACGTAATATCTTCCTAAATATTTTACGGTAGTATTGAACTTGCGGAAATTCATTTTTAATCGTTGAAGTATAGTAAGGTTAGTTCAGATGTTAAAATTTATGTTAATATTGCTGCGTATCATACTACATACCCAATTTTACTGTACTTATGCTTAAAACAAGTATTTTTAAAATAGAACTATTACGTTAAAGGAAACGTAATATTTATATTGGAGGAGATATGGCAACCTCGCAACAAATCATATGTTTCATTACCTTGTTGGATGAAAAATCAGCCAGCGGTCCTCAAAATGTGGGTATTTTTTTAAAAAATTAATATCTCCGTAAATATTAGAAATTTTTAAAAATGGCTTTCACTAGACTGATTTAAATGACGAACTACACCAGCAGTTAAAATATTTGTACTTATTTAAGATTCACCCTGTATATATATATATATATATATATATATATATTACAAATCTTGTTTTATGTATTTTCAGTAATAAAAATCTTAAATCAATTTTATTTCAAAACTGCAATCTATGGAATGAAATGAAAATTGTATAAAACTTTCTATGTTTTAACTCAAACTGTTGAAAGGTTCACTTATGAAAAAGTTGAAACAATTTATTCACAACCGCCTAGAGCATTGAAAAAAACTTATTTGTGACAGTAATACTTAATTCCAAATTTAAAGACTTCATCCTGATGGGTTTTCAAAATATCTAAAAAAAAAATCCTTTTTGGGGGATTCACTTTCAAATTATATTAGGAAGCATTTCTCTGCCTATGTTTTAGTTTTTCTTTTGGTCTTGGCGTCTCTTTAAGTAAGCTAATTTTGAAGCACCATGCATTTCAAATTGATGTTTGGAAATAGTGCTTTTTAAAACTGACATTAAAAATAATAGACATATTTTAACATTTACAGTCCTATTGATTTTCTGTTTTTTTCGATATTTTTCTTAGCAGTTCTTAGAGTAACATTTGTAGTTGTAACACTTTACACAATTTTTTTTTCATTGATGTAATTTCTAAAATATGAAAATATAGATTAGAAAATATTCAGGATAGTAATAAACATAGCACTCAACTAATATTTCTGCACATTTGTTCATTCACTTTGTAGGAAACTAGTCCTCTCAATGATTCTTTATGGATTGCTAAAGATAATGGTTTAGATTATGGATCGGGAATGGCATACTCCTTCTTCCATGGTTACTTGAACTTAGTTCTTCCAAAAACAGGAACCCAAGAAAAAAATTTAAAGGAGTTGATGGAAGATTATGAAGCTCAAAATGATATCAAGTTCGCAGCTTATAAGTTGTTTATTCTGATTCCCAAGTCCCAAGTATGTTTTGTTAGTTTAATGAATGAACACTCACCATCTGTAGATGAAAGTCAAGTAAGTTTACAATTATAATAAAGATTTCTTATTAATATATTTAAAACCTAATTTATAGCAGTGACGGCTGGTGAGATTTCAGGTATGCCATATCTCAATACACAGATATGGGACCCAAACCAAACTTTAGGGTATACGTACTGTGGCCATATAGAGAACCTTGGTAGAAGAAGAACGATTTTACAGTTTGCGAAAAAAAGTTGAAAATATTCAAAATGGCTTCTTTAAATTTCGAGAAACATTTTTTTCCATAAACTAGATGTAATTTTACGAATAGATTTCAAGTTTTATTAAAAAATAACTTTAACAAAAATTAAAATTTTTTTAGTAAAATCTGAAACCTATCGGTAGAATTATGTCTAGTTTATGAAAAAAAATGTTTCTTGAAATTTAAACAAGCCAATTTGGAAATCTTAGATGAGGTCCACATTTTTTTTGCAAACTGCAAAATCGTTCTCCTTCTGTTGAAGTTCTCTATATAGTCACAGTACATATATACTAAAGTTTGGTTTGGGTCTCATGTCTGGTTATTAAGATATGATATACCTGAAATTTCACCAGCCGCCACTGATTTATAATAGTTTACAGGATATGCCACTTAGGTGTTTCTTTAGAAATTATAAATCTTATTTTAAAGACATAGACGGAGGACCATAAAGGTTTCAATTTAGCATAAAAATATTTTTTTTAACTTGATACTTGTAGAGTGATGCCACACAAATAATTTTTTTCATTCTGCTGTATCTTATAATATTGAATAACGTTTGATATATGATTTTTATGCAAATTGATCCCGTATACAGGATGTCCTTGAAAAGCATGGACCAGCGAGCCACCCTAAATTCTTGAGGTCAAAATACCACTATGCTAAAAGGAAAAGCGTTGAACGATTAAAATGAAATTGCTATATGAAAATATATTGGTAAAATACTTTTCTTGATGTAATTAATTTTTACCGAAATGCACAAAGACCTTAAACTGGATACCTGAGTTAAGAAAAAAAAAATATTTTTTTTGTGTGTTATCTGATTGTTACAATTTGTTTTTTTTTTTGTAAAAGCTCACACTTTTTTATATAAATTTTGCCTCTTAAAATTTTGTTTCTGTTTAGTCGCACAAAATATTTTTGCAGATGGGCTGCCAAACCTAACATTTTTTGTAAAATGAGGAGCACCATCACACTTTACCCCCCCACATTTCGCTTCTTATAATTAAAGGTACAATTTCTAGTTCAGCAAGTAAAATTGTTTGTAAGAAATTCAGATACAGTTTTCCGTTTGAAGTGTAAAGTGTTTAAAATAAAGCCAACGAAATTTAGTAAGGTTATCAACCACTTTAAGGGAAAATATCTGAATTTTTTAGAAATAGTTTTATCCGCTGAACTTGAAAATGTACCCCTACTTATAAGAAAGGAATATAGATCATATACGATGGTGTTCCTCCTCATTTTTACAAAAAAATGTTAGGTTAGGTTAAGTAGCCCATCTGCATGTAAAGAATTTTTTGCAATTAAATTTGAATATTTTTTTAACTAAGGTATTTAAGACATTTGTGTAAGTCAGAGTAATTAACATTAATTGCATAAGAAAAGCCTTTTACTGATATATTTTCATATATCACTGTTTTTTAATTGATTATAGAAATGTTTTGAAAACTTTTGACGCCCTCTAACATCTTAAGGGTGCATTGTTGCATAAAGGTAAATAAGGATAAGTTGTCGTAATTTCAACTTAAGAATCTAGGGTGGCTTGCTGGTACATGCATTTCAAGAACACCATGTAGAACACCAAAAAGAACTATTTGATATATAAAAAACAATTAGCCAATTAATTACTTATACAGGATGTTTGGTTATTATTATTTGACTCTACTTACCTATACCTATATAAAAATGTCTCTCATAAAAGATACAGGGTGTTAAAGTTGAACTTTTTCTTATTGAAGGAAATTACATACCTAGTTAAAAATATATCTATATATATATATATTTTTTGAATGGTAAATCTGACGCTCTATGTTCAGAGGCACTCTGTATAAAATCAGTTAGGACATTGTTCCTTGATGTTTCTTTCGAATTTGAAATTTAAAATTATTAAGTGCAACTCATTTCTCTGTGACTATCTCATGGCATTGCATGACTTTAAAAAATATCTTCTTGAAAAAGAACAGTTTTAGGAAAGATTAAAAAAATAATAAAATATTCCAAACGAGATTCCAAATAAAATTTTATGCTACGACAGTGAGAGAAATTGTGTATGGGTGTAAGTCAGAAAAAAATGGTGTGGACAAAGTACCATCTTCAATTTAAGGGTCATTCTTTAAAAAGTAAATGTTATGTGTTAAGTGTGTGTAAAGCAGAAGTATGACTTAGTTAAAGTTTTTAATAACGACTTACATCCCTTGTAAAATTTATTTAATTATTTCTTTGCGATTTAAATTAATTGACCTCTTTTCTAAAGTCAGCACCTACTGACTTAAATAAGTGTATAAATAATAATTTAAAGACAATTCAAATACTTCAACCAGCATTCTATGTCTTTGAAACTAAACGTTTTTTGTCGGCCTTTTATTTGAATTCTTATAATTTTTTTCATAGGGTGTGTCAGAGACCTTATATAAATATTTTGGATACCCCTTTCAACTTACTCGTATCACCTTTTGACAAGAAGATTGTATACTAGTTCATATTTTAAATTTTAGTCACTGTCTGTGAAAGAAATAACAGTAGCTGGGGTTCAGAAAAGACCATATAAAAATGCAGTCTACAAGATCAATACTGGAAGGGGTGATAAAAAAGTGTATGTAAGTGCGGAGTATGCTACTCCTCTCAGAACTTTTTTGGAAGTTGTTAAACATACTGGACGTCATACTGGTGAGTTCCACCAAAAGAGACATTTTAAGATGGTCGTTTCTTATAGTAATCTCCGGATTCACTTAATTCAATATATAGATTGAACATTGGTTCACATTATTATTATATGTTTTAGAATACTACAACCAACATAAAAATGACATTATTCTGCAGTTTTACTTAACTCTGAAACAAATTCTTGAAACAACTGGACTCAATGAGTTCTGCGAACTTATATATTATGAAGGTAAGTTACTTTTAAGTTTAATAGTTATATCCTCATTCCTGACTTAGAGAATGGGTTTTTGGGAAGGCAGAAGTTGCATTAAATATTCCTTGAAATTGTTTGATGTGGATTATACAGGGTGTTACACCACTGTATGTCACAACCACGTAGGATATGGGTGGGAATTTATTGACATGGTTTATCAAAGTCAATTTACCATCAATAACGCCATGTCTGGGCAAAAGGTACACATGTCCGTTGAACAACACATACATTTTTGTCGAGGGAGCGTAAGAAATTGACGACTAACTGTACTGTTTTCCGACAAAACCCTTTCAAAGCCCTAGCCAGTCTACGACTAGCATAACATTTTTAACTGGCTAAGAATCAATGAGGCAAAAATTACTGATTTGATTGAAGGTGATCGGTGCTCAATCAATCATTTCCAATGATTTTTAGTTACCCGAAAAGTCTCGGAAAGATGTCTTTCTTGAGTCCTGATGGAAAATCAGAAAGCAAACCATCTAACAGTGTGAAAGGCTTCTGACATGCTATCGAGCAGAGGACTAAGACAAGACGATCTTTCAACAAACTTGTTTGACCTGATACCGCAAGCAATAATTAATGAAAGTAACATCGAAACTACTGGCTGTACTTATATACAATAAAACACAATGTATTGCCTTTGCAGATGATGTAGTATTATTAACGAGATCGAAAGGAGAACTTGGGAAGGTAAACAAATATATGGAAATGCGTGTAGAAGTGACAGAGGGCAATAAAAAGTCAAATTTAGGGCAGAATTGCACCGCGTTGAAAAGCCAAAACCTGTCTTTCTGCAGGGAAAGGTCTTGTCTCAGAGTTTTGGACTTGCACAGCTATAGTGCTCATTGATTTTCTTTCTGAGCAGGGCACAGTAAACGCTGCATACTACTGTCAGCTTCTTGATCAGGTAAAACTAGTTTGTTGGCAAAAAAAGAGATGTGCCTATCCAAAGGCTATTCTTCTCCAAGACAATGCTTGGTCACACACAACTACTTGGCAACACAATTGGTAACAGACATTACCACCTTTGCTTTTTGATGACAACTAAAAAGCTTCCATTCCAGTATAGGAAAAATGTACTACTAAAAATGAAGATTACATAGAAAAATAAGATATATTAAAATTTTATTTTACAAATTTATTAGTGACATATTATGGTGTAATATCCTGCATTTTCATATTATATTAGAAATTGCTCGAGCAATTCGAAATAATTACTAAATTCATTTTTAAATTGAAATATTACATATTTTAAAAATATAATAGTGTAGTAACATAATATTCCAGATAATACTAATAATACTACAGAAATAGTACTGCTTTTAAGAAATAAAAGTCAGTTTATTTTGAAATGTTCATTTGATCAATCTGATAACAAAATTCTAGAGTTTCAAAAACGTTCATGCAACTTTTCCAATTCCAAATATAATAGCTGTTCCAAAAATATGTTACATAAAATGTTAATAGTACACATATTGTGTCTGTTTTTTTTTTGTTCTTAACTTTGGTACAAGATAGAGTATAAAACAATGGTAGTGGTGTTTCCCATAACATTTTTTCTGACACTCCATTATCGTGATATAAGACATTCAATTTAATTTTATTTAAATGAAAAATATATTTCTTTCCGATAATATACGTCTGAACTTTCTGTACAACTAAAATGGAGCGTTATAGAAAAAAAAATTATAGGGCAAACCACTATTATCATTTCATGCTCTTACCAAAGTTAAGAGCAAAAAACTGGGACACCCTATATTGAGAAATACTACTTTTTAGATTTTCCCCAAAATTCGGAAACCAACAATATTCATTACTATGATGTTGGTAAAATACTTTTGGCGAGATTAAAAGAATTGAAAAAAAATCTGCATGAGAAGAGTGAATGAACAGTTTCTTCGGCGTATCCATACATCAATGTTTTTGTACCTATATATATAAAATGATTGATAAAAAATGTTTCATTTGGGAGGCTGAAAAATAAATGTGACGTAGTAAAGTAGCGGGTACATAGTCATGCAATAATGACTTAATTCCTACCTGCTGATACTATATTGTCTTAGTTACCTATTCTATTATTTCTATTCTGTAATGTCATGCTTAAGTTTATACATTATTTTAATTAATCTGGAACAAATATTTTTCTGTTTTTATATTGCATTTGTTATTATTAAAAGCTTACCTGTAAAATTATAGGAATTTTAATAAAGTTTCATTTTATATCTCCTGCTTACATATACTATTAAAAAATATACCACTTTTCCATTTATAATTTATTTTGAAAATTTATGTGAAACACTAATCCTTTAAAAATATCCTTATATTTTCAACATATACTATATGATTTTTTGTTTTATAAAGAAAATTAATATACTGCACTTTTGTGGATCGTATTTAATGTATTTTGTTAGTAAAAACATATATTTAAAATAATTTTAAAATGTCGTGTCGTTTGGGTTATGCTTATCAATTTAATAATAAAACAAAGTATTTTACATTTTCCTCTGATAAACATACCTAAGTTTATCATAAAAAAGAATCCCTATACTATATAGGGTGTTAGGTAAACATACGGCAAAAATTCATGAGGTTATTCCTTGGCCTATTCTAAGAATATTTTGTCCTATGATGATTTCTGAAAAACCCATTTGTTTCGAAGATACAGGGTGAACAAAATTTGCGACAACCATATTCGATATTTGATAAAATCATTAATGTAAATAAAAGTATGGTGTTCGCCAATGTGTTTATCATTTATTGTAGATTGAGCAACTTTACATGTACTTTTTGATAATAAAATGTTGTTACTGTCGCAAATTTTGTTTACTCTGTATCTTCGAAACAAAAGGAATAACCCCCTGAATTTTTGCCGCATGTTTACCGAACACCCTGTATACAGAATCCAGTTTGGAACAAAATGATACTCTAGTAGGTGTTAAAAATGTGTTAGTATATTTATTGCAGTTAAATTCTAAATTTCTTGGTATACGCCACTGACTTCACATGCAATTGTCAAACTTTATAGTCATATATATGAATTGATTTTAAATCCATAGTGCTACTGATGTGTAGCAATATCGACATAATTGTTGAGATCTTACTGTTTTATTTGAATGTTAACTGCCACTGATTGAAAATAAATCAGAACAATTTAATGCAGTGCTTTATGCGTATGTATTAAAAATTTTATGAAGTTTAAAAATAATAATCAGTGAAACATTTGTTCAAATTATACAATATGTTCTAGAATTTGCCGCAATACAGTATTTTATTAAGACATGCTATGATTAAAAATAATAGAAGTTTATTAAATGGTTATTTTTCCGGTAAAAATAATCAAATAGTAATATCCAAGTCAAATTTTCCATTCTTATTGGGGGTAGTGTCAGAGATACCTAATCTGGGGAAAACAATATATGTGGCATCATCTTTTTAATCATAAAGTGCACCGTTAAATATCGGACACGAATTTCAGACTACCCTGTATAAACTAAATGTACAATATACCTGCATGATCTAAATCAGGAACAGAATAAGGATTAGGGAAAATTAAATCTTTGAAATAATTGATTGATCATTATTAATTTATAGCAGATAGAAGATACGTAAGCAGGTACGTTCACGTTCTTGTGTAAAATTGTGCAATATTATTTATTTATGACCACAAAGTATAAATTTGACATATTTTTTTTTTGTTTAATTTCATTTTCGAGTTATCAAATCAAAATTTGAAACGTGGATCTTTATGATTATTTGATATAAAGGTAGCTATATTAGAAGGTACCTAAAAAATCGTGTTTATTTGTTTTTAAAAAATATAAAAAATGGACGAGACCAGACAACTGACTCGGATTAATCGAGACCGCGTTGATTGGAGTTGAACATCACGTCACGTAGCAGGAGTATGTCGAAAAGCGCAGTCGCGTATGTAAAATTTCCATGTTGCCAGATCTGTTTTATACATTTATTGTTTGATTTCAGTGTAAAATCAGAGAAGAAAAAAAATTAAAGGATATCAATTGATGTTTGTCCTATTTAAATTAATTAAATTAAAAACTGTGGTGTGTAATTACGTTTTTTAGATTATATCTTTAACCTTTTCAGTTATTAATAGCAGAATATTTTATTGTGACGTAATTCAATTATACAGGGTGAAATAGAGGAGTGGGTTTTACTAAGGTTTTATTTGAAGCATGCCTAGTAGGCGGCAGTTGATTTCTAATTGACATTTTCTATTAAATTGACAGAAGGTTTTCCTCTACATGTTTTTGAATTTTTCTCTTGAGTGGTTTCGGGATTATGATATTTTTCCAAGTTGTATTTTTTTATTGAAAATACTAACTAGCAGTGTATCATATCTTTTAAGTAAACGATATTTTATGACAGGTTATCAGCTTTTTCTCCCAAGCTGAACCCAATAGAGTTAGATATGACTTAATTCTGGACGTAATATCACAGATAACAAAAAAATATTAAAAGTAAGGAAACGTAACCTCGAGTCCTAGAGTTTTTGAGATTGCGAAGCATGGCACTAGAAAAATACAGATAATCCTGAAACATTTTGTATGAAATATATAGATTCGCCAGGGCCCCGTAGCTAGAGGAGGTCATATAGCAATGTTCTAATGTAAAATATGCCCATGCCCTACCTTAAAATATAGTAAATCCGTTACCTTAAGGCCGAATAAAATAAAAAAAATTTCTAGTATGTGTTTCAAGTTATATGCCACCAACTTTAGTGACTTTTCAAGAAATATCCGTTACCTACAGCAAAAAAAAACATGCAGGGGTTTTGATGCAAGGTGAAAATCAGGGGTCAAAACACTTAAATGGCTCACGAGAGAATGGCAGGTTTGTTGTTTCTTGCATTTGAACGAATAAGAGCAGAGAAAATAGATTTTGATGAAGTATAAGAAAATTTACGTATGGAAAATCGTAGACTTCAGTTATGTTGAATAGTTATGTGATGTGCTGTAACGTATTTATTTTTTTAGGTTCTTTTTTATATCTATTTATCTATTAAAACATTAAAAAAACTGGCCTATTTAAAATTTCTGATGCCTTATCTCAATGTAAATTCTAGCTGTTCACTATTAAACAACAATTATCTTGTTTAAAAAAAAGACAAATATTTTTGTTTAACTTTTTATTAGAAAACTTGAGATATATTAGTGAAACTTTATACATCAAGAGTTTTTGGGTAGGGATTTTAAGTATAAATCTTACTAGCTCATCTAGCCATTTAATTACTAATATAAATAATTTTTGGGCTAGTTATTTATGAGTTCTTACAAAAAACTGTAGATCTAGCAACCTTGCTTTCGAGATAAATTACACAAATCACGTGACTGTAGGATTTCCTTTTTATGTCGACGTTTGCCCTTCAAATGACATTTTGTAGTTGCTGTGTGAGTGAGTAACCAGAGATTAAATTTTCCTTGTAAGTATTTTTATGAAACGCCCTTCCTTTTATCTCCTATTTGTTATAATTTTAATAGTTTCACCTCTCATCTCATTATGCGTTATTTAGCAGATGCTGTTAACGTCTGTACAGCATATTTTGTAAAATGTGTCATTTTAATCAATAAACAAATTTTAGCGTTAGGTAATCTAATTCCTGTGCCGTCTATTCATTTTTTCCATTGAATTTATTTTTATTTTGTTACTATATTTAAAATTGTTTTCGAACCAAAAATATTGAATAACTTTACGTAGGTAGCGATGTTGTCCGAAATGCCGGCTATGACCTATATGACCTTCACTGCAATTTACAGCAGGGATAGTCCTAATTTATTTTTAAAAAATTCTTGAGACTTGGTTCCTCAAGTGATAAAGGTAATAGATAATGTTATAAATACAATATATTTTAAAATATTGTCTTCATCTATTCAAAAATGACATTTTATAATAATGCAACTCAAATGTTAAATAAAACTAAGCTATAGGACTCTTACATGATTATTATTTTTTTAAATTGTATTATGAGAAAATGCATGGTTGATAAATCCATTTTATGGATTAAACGATTTAATAACTAAGTATTTATTGTAAAATTAATCATTAAAAATTCTTTATAAGTATGTTTTGTAACATTAGCTGTATGTTATAAATACCTAGGGATATTTTCAATATTTCGATTCAGCTCTATGAAGATGTTTAAT
This sequence comes from Monochamus alternatus, assembly GCA_037114965.1. Taxonomy (NCBI): domain Eukaryota; kingdom Metazoa; phylum Arthropoda; class Insecta; order Coleoptera; family Cerambycidae; genus Monochamus; species Monochamus alternatus. The sequence continues at coordinate 37,489,977 of CM073433.1, forward strand.
TGCATTTATCGTTCATTGAAATTTTGCACACAGCTATCTGGAATGTAATATGCGCTAACAATTTTTTTAAATAATGTAATGTGACCCTTAACAAATTTTCAAAAACTCTGGCTGAAGATAATGTATTGATAATTAACTAACACATGTACACTTACATGTGTAACACAACACATTTTAAGGAAGCATTTCAGATATGACAGCAAAATCAATAAAATATTTGTAGATAGGAAAAAATTTTGGGTTTGTATTATAGAAAATAGAAGAAAGAAAAAGACAATTCTCTATTTCATTTAACTAGAAATGTTAAACCTATTGATCTTTTTTTAGAAACTAAATCAAAATGGTTAAAATTGGAATCAACGGTTTTGGAAGAATTGGACGTTTGGTCCTCCGGGCATCTATTGAACGCGGGGCGGAAGTAGTAGCTATAAATGATCCCTTCTTAGATGTTGATTATATGGTATACCTCTTCAAATTCGATTCAACCCATGGACGTTACAAGGGTTGCGTCTCATCTGACGGAAAGAACTTGGTAGTCGACGGCAAGAAAATTGCCGTTTTCCAAGAAAGAGATCCCAAGGTAGGAAAAATAAATAGAAATAAAATTATTCTGAATGAAATTGTATTAATTAAAAAGAACTTGTTGTAGGTATACAATTTCCTCAAAAGTGCAAATTTATTTATTAACATTTTTTTAGATCATTCCATGGGGTGCGTCTGGTGCTGATTATGTTGTTGAATCTACTGGAGTATTCACAACCATTGAAAAGGCTTCTGCCCATTTGGCTGGTGGGGCCAAGAAAGTTATCATCTCCGCTCCATCTGCTGATGCTCCTATGTACGTTTGTGGTGTTAACCTTGATGCTTACAACCCAGCTGACAAGGTAAGTCACTGCAATGTTTTTATATACAGGGTATCCGGACACCTTGTATATATTTTGTTTGAGACATGAATACTGTGGTTAATTTTATTAAAAATAATAAAATTGATATTGAAAACAGAAGAGAATTTTTATTTATTGGCAACTTGATGAAATTTTATTGTTCTAGTTGCCAAAAATGTTTATTAAGCAATATGCGGTCTAAAATGTCATATTTTCCTGATAAATAAAATTATTAAATGAAATAGTCAAAAATGTTTACTTTTAGACACATAGGGACTCCGTTAGAAAGTGTTGAAGCACGGTTGTGACTGAAATTAATTAAATAAGATAGCGGAAATACATTACTTACTATAAATCAAGATTAGGTAATTCTTAAAAAAATTCTCAAAATTAATTTTGTGAGCTAATAAGCATGCTTCTAAGCAGCCGAAAATTATCTCTTGGCACTATTTTGGGATTCGATTGTTGTCATTAGTGGGGTAACAATTTGCATACTTACTGCAAGTCATATTTAAATCAAATTTGTGCTTTCCATACATTACTGGCACATCTGCTGATTTTAATTTGAATAAGGCATTTTAAAAACATTTATTAAATTTCTTTAACATCTGACACTTTAAATTCGCTTATTTCAAAAACATTCTGTACATTATAAGTTAAAAAAAGAACATTTTTTGTCCCAATGTAAGAATATTTTATAGAACTACTTGCCCTTGAAGTTTTATTTTTTCAAGATACGAGATATTGAGTAAAAAAGAAAATTAAGTGTTAACTGAAATCAATTGCGTTTATTTTGAATGAAAATGTTATGTTTACTTTTTTCATAGGTGTATAGAGGATTTCACATTTAATTGTGCTTTAATATACATTTCAATTTCAAAACTGATCAAATATTCGGAAGATTTGAGGGTTTGAAAGGTTATATAAAAAATATTCATAAATTTTGATGGAATACATTTCTTTATTCTTAACACACCAATGAAACAGAAATGATTCAGAATTTTTTATTTAAGCTTATTTCTATTATCTGATTGATGTTAAAGTTGAATGGTCAAAGTTATAACAATAATTAGACAATGTAATATACATAGTTGTATGTTCTTCTATTTATCTATTTCATTGAACAACAATAATAATATTGTTATTCAAAGTTTTCATCCGGGTCAAGGAACAAGGTTATTTTTTGGGGATCGTATAATAATATGAATATGACAAATATTTTGAAATTAAATTACATCCTTAGTCTCTTAAATAACACTTGGTTTATTTTATTTATAATATGGTTATGATAATGATTTTATTTTCTATGATTGGTTTCTAAAATGAACTGTATGTAATCCAGTAAAAAAATAAATTTTTCTTATCCAGAACAAAAGAAAAAATAATAAATTAGTTGCTTGGGAAATCGCAGTTAACGAACGCGAAAATCCTATCTACAATATATTGCATAGTAGTAAGTAGTAAACAAGTCAAATTCAAATATTTTTTATCGTCATACACATTTCAGACATAATACAATTCATATGGTAAGTCACAATATTTTTCCAGGTTGGTGTAATATAAATCAGTTGTAAAATACATGTACATTTACAAAAGATGCAGCGGTACTTTTTTACGAGAGATTTTATTGTTCTGATCTGATCAGTGTAATAAGACTGCAATAAATAAGCAGTGATTTCATTCAAGAGGCATTATCTGAAATAAAATTTAAAAGCATTTTTGCACAGAAATCTGAACTCATTCAGAACGTAAAGATTCAATATGAAAATTTTGTAAAACCCAAGAATATATAATTATATTGAAATAATAATGGCACTCTTTAAAACATATTTAGCGATTTGTTTTGAACTGCTGACGTATTTGTAATGAAAACAATTTTCGACTCAACATTTGTTCTAATTTGTTTCCACTCACCAGTAGAGATCTAATGAAATTTCTACTCGTAACTTCCAGTAGTTTCAAAACTTTCATTACTATTGCAATAGATTGTTCATACTAGAACTTTTTCACTGGTCTAAATTTCACCTTTAATTAATTAATAAATAATTAATTATTACATATTGAAACGAGCATTTATAAATCATACATATTTATTTTGCTATAATTCTTTTTCTTATTTAAATTTCCCATTAGATACGATCAATCAAATTTATACAGGCAGATTTGCATTTATTGTTCTTTGTCCAAATTCTTATGGATCTTTTCATATTATGATAGAATAAATTGAAAGATAAATCTGTTATGAGAAAAAATTTAAAAAAAAACTTTTTTGTTAGCACTAAATGAAAAAGTTAACTGTTGCAATTTGAAAAAAAATATTATTTTTGTAAATATACCACTTTTACACTTACTTAGTTTAGGGTAGTATTCTTGTGGTTATTGTTCAACAACTCGAAGTACAATACAAGTGACAGCAAAAAATTAATAAATATATGTCGGTCATGCGTCTGCATCAAATTTATCAGATAGATACCTAGTGCTTTTCCTCGGGATACCTGTTTGATAACTTATGTATCAGATAAGCTTTAGTGAACGTTTGAGAAACCCAAATTCAAGGTTATTTCTACTTTGTGGATTCGATAACTTTATTTGATAGATATCTAGTACTTCAGAAACCGGGCATTTGTAATGCAAAGTATTTATATTTTCAGGTCATTTCGAACGCTTCATGCACAACAAATTGCTTGGCTCCCTTGGCCAAAGTCATTCATGACAACTTTGAGATTGTTGAAGGTCTTATGACCACAGTGCATGCCACCACTGCAACTCAAAAGACTGTGGATGGACCTTCTGGAAAATTGTGGCGTGATGGTCGTGGTGCTGGACAAAACATCATTCCTGCCTCCACCGGAGCCGCAAAAGCTGTCGGAAAGGTCATTCCTGCCCTTAATGGTAAGCATCGACTAAAAATGTTTTATATATTAGCAGTAGTTGTATTATAAATTTATTTCTTTGGGGGATTTTGTATTTGTGTACAATATTTGTCAAATTTATAGGCAAACTAACTGGTATGGCTTTCCGTGTGCCAGTTGCCAACGTATCCGTTGTTGATCTGACGGTGCGTCTTGGTAAAGGTGCCACATATGACGAGATCAAAGCCAAAGTTAAGGAGGCCGCCGAGGGTGAGCTTAAGGGAGTCTTGGGTTACACAGAAGAAGAAGTTGTCTCGGCAGATTTCATCGGCGACACACACTCTTCTATTTTTGATGCAAAAGCTGGAATCTCTTTGAACCAAAACTTCGTCAAACTCATCTCTTGGTACGACAATGAGTACGGTTACTCCTCCAGGGTCATCGATTTAATTAAATACATTTCCACTAAAGATGCATAAGTATTATTCGTGAAACGTAATTAATATCTGTGGCAGATCACAGAAATTTCTTTTTTAAACAGAACTTTTTAGTAGTTCTGCATTGCAAAAATTGTCCAGTGTACTCTTTATCGTGTATTTTTATTTATGTATTTGCCTAGATTAGCTACATTAATTAAATGTTCGAAAATTTTTATTCTTATGTTCATTTTCCTAATTTCAGTTCCTTTAATAATACTCTTATGATTCTCCTGTCTTCGTTCCTATTTAGTTCCAGTCCAACTTCTGTTTTCCTCTTCGAATAATATTGAGTCTTAAGAAACGTGTGCATTAGTGAATTAATCTTTTAATTGTTTTTGTTCCTCATCCTAATTTTTTTTTGACCTCCGCAATGTTGCATATTTTGATATGTATGATGATAGAACTAATTATTCACCTGATAAAATTGCCAATTAAAACGAGAATTATATATACAAGATGATGTACAAACGTCTGTTGTCAGTAGAACTTCGGAAAGTAATGCCAGTTATATTAAAAAAAAATTATTTTGAATTTTATAAGTGAAATAGAAGGCCATATTTGGTATACAATATTAAAATTGATGACATTTCTGAACGTAGAAGTTTTCTCGCTCCAAAATTGGGGGCTTGATGCCTAATGGAATTTTTTTTTTGAGACGTGTAAGCGGTTTTCTCTGGGGAACAAGGATACACGCTGGAAACACCCCTTTCAAAAAATTCTATATAATGCCAGGCAAAATGTCTTAAAAGAAGCAAAACTCGGTATTGTGCCTTCCAGAACCTATCCGTCTCCTTCCCCGAAAATATTACACCTGTAAAACTTAATTTCAACATTTCGAGTTTTGTTTACATATCTGGGTGAGCTGTACTGGGAAATAAAATATACAGACAAACTAGTGAATAACCTGTGTGGCTCGGAATATAGCGTTTCAGTTTACTGATCACTTGACGACTGGTTCAATTCCTAGGAGGGTTCATTTTTTAAAAATTTATTTATGCTTTCTATTAATATATTTACTAGACAGATCAGTTTTTGAAATTTAATTATTTATATGCAACTACAGGGTACAATATCGACTTGATGTTATTTTTTGTGTATATTAAGTTGTTTTATGAAAGATATATTTTTACTAACCAGGGGCATCTCCCTTTGGGACACTGTATACACAGTGTTTGATAAAATTGAACCAAGTACAAATAAAGAATGCAATAAATTGACTTTATTTTATTGAAGCCTCTTGGTGAAAAATTTTATATTAGGCACCTTTTTGATACGTTAACACATAGCGTTTAACAAAATTGGGTTAGGTACAATTGGTAAATGATTGAAAATTTCATTCATTTTTTTTATTTATTGAAGACTGAAAACTTTTGTAACATTAAAAACATATGCCTTTCCTTTTGGGACTTGTATAGAGTGTTTAATGGCGGTTGTTAGCTATTTCCAGAAGTTACTGTCGTGTTGCTTCAAATTTATATAGGGTCATTCAAAAAAACTTAATAGACAGGGTGTTAAAATAAAAAGTCCAAATTTGAGGAAACTTGTGTTTTTTCGATTTGGAACGTTTATCGAACGTGTGAAAAGTAAAAAAAACTTTTTTGATGAAATTTCTAACGGTCTAATTAACAAAAAAAAAGGGTGTTTAAAAAACAGAAGCTGAACTGAAATTCATAACTCAATCTATAGTCTGAGACTGACTTTGGCCTAGTTAGTGTGTTGTAAATAGTTTCTTGAATAATTTTCTGATGTATGGGATATGTAATAATTTGGAACTAATGCTGTTTATTTCAGAATTGAAGAGCACCTATAATGTTTTAAAAAAATATTACTATAATGGATTTATTTACAGGAAAATTGACGGGTATGGCGTTTCGTGTACCAGTATATGACGTCTCTGTCGTAGACCTGACTGCCCGTCTTGGTAAAGAGGCTACTTATGAAGAAATTAAAGCAAAAATGAAAGAAGCAGCTGAAGGTGAATTAAAAGGTATTCTGGGTTATACAGAAGAAGAAGTAGTATCGAGTGACTTTATTGGTGATTCCCGATCTTCCATTTTCGATGCTCTCGCTGGGGTACAATTGTCAAAAAATTTCGTTAAGCTCATATCATGGTACGACAATGAATACGGTTACTCTCATAGGGTGGTTCAATTAATCCAGTACATTTCAACGAAAGACAATTTTTAAGGAATGGGGAACATAAATTTTCAGGTCTATATGTATGTATAATTTATTAAATTCCTTATATATGTATTAGTGCAAACATTTATTTTTGAGTTGGCGCACTTTATTTGAATTAACATCTACGATAAGTAGTTATTGAAAATTTTACCTAATTTGCCTAAATTAGCAATTCCTTGGATTGGTTCCAAATATTCTGCTTATAATCAATGGTTCCAAAGCCGTTTTTTTTTAGATACTGAGAAAAAAAATCTACTTACGATGTTCTACGTATAAAAAGAGATATCGGACATAGTAGTATGCAAAACTAAAATTTTGTTTAATGGATTTCAAACAAAATTCTTATGCAGAATAAAATCTTTTGTATGTTAATGATGTTAAAGTAATTTAGAATATATTTAACAATTTTTCTGTTTCGCGTGTATGTAAAAACTGGTTGAACAATTTCCAGGGTCGTTGCCACGTCCCTAATTAAAACTGGAGCAAAATATAAATCAACTATTAGTAGAGTTGAGAAACTTATATTTACGCAACAAGTGGCTTTGAAATTGAACAACAAATTTTTCTAAGATGTTCTAATTTTAATGCAATGCGATTCTTGTCAAAAGGAACCAAAATGGCGCAAACGTAAAAATTTCAATCTGGGGCGTCGGGCATAAAAGCAAGTTTTAGCGATTCTGGACCTTTTAGGGTGGCCCATGAATTACCGGTCGTCGGCAATTTGCCGCTGGCACCGTCTATAATTTTTTCTAGGTTTGTGCTTGGAGTATTCAGGGCAAAATTTGATAGCACTCGCATCGAACTATGCGTTACGTCAGTTCAGATTCTGAGCATGTAAGTCGAAATCGTCATTAAAGGTCCAATATATCTAACGGTTTGAACACAGTTTATACAGTTCGTCGAGTGAAGGTTCCAGAGGTTGCGGCTAAATGCGAAATGAACACCAATGAAATTCATTCATTAATCAAAAAAAAAAAAATCTGGGTCCTCGACATCAAAGGAGCCGACGTGAAGACGACGGACTGTAATACACTGTGGTTTGAAGCATCTCATGACGATTTCGATTTATATGCACTGAGAACGTGTAGTGCGCACTGATATAACGCAAAGTTTGATGCGAGTGCTATTAAATTTTGCCCGGAATACTCCGAGCATGCAACTAAATCGAATACGCATCAGATTTTAGTGCACACTACATAACCGCATTATTTAATAAAACGTTACCAAAATTAAAAAGTATATGAATCTATAAACGCTTAAAATTGAAAAAATAGGCACTAAACGCAGAAGAAAAACAGAAGGATCAATTGATTATAATAAACTACTATAAAAATGCAAGAATGTATGCGTTTCAGCTGTTATATATTTTTTTTTCCAAATTTGTTTTCTGGATAAACACTGTTTTCTCAAAATCGTCAATTATAATATTGTACACCAGTTTTCTTGCTTCATCATTTTTTTTAACTAATGACAAAACAAGTAGTACTTGCAGTAATTAAATAAGTCTAATTATTATTGATTTGCTACATCTTCCGATGCACTACTAATTCCATAAAAATGTATTTCCTTTTATTTTGTTCTATATAACTATTATTAATAACATATTCCTCTTCAGATAAACTATCTGATGAAGAAAATAAGTTATTCAGAAGAATTACATTAAAAAATCTTATACTACCGCCACATTAAACTTGCACTCCACGATTGAACTGACTATTTTCTCAGTGCAAGAATATTTGCATTTTCACCGAATTCAGTGCGAACTGACCCCTAAACCGAACACTTTCCAACAGCAGATTGCGCACTCAAAATGTAAATCGAACACAGTTGGATACAGTGCGCACTCAGTGCAAAAGTGCATGTAAATCGAAATCGTCATCAGATTCCTATACACTGTGTCCATTGTTCATTGTTTTTTATTTTTTTCATGGTGGTATGATAGTTCTAACATATTATATATTCTGTGGTTCTAACCATAGACACAGTCTATACAGTCCGTCGTCTTCACATCGGCTCTTTTGATGTCGAGGTACCAGATTTCGTTTTTTTTAGACTACTGCGCATTTAGACGCGCACAATCGCGCGCTTCAGGGGTACGGTGATTTGTCAAGAAATAGATTTTCTCCCACTTTGTCGTGTAAAAATGAATTCTATTGGTGTTCATTGCGTATATAGCTGTGATTTAGCCACAACCTCTGGAACCTTCACTCGACGAACTGTATAAGCTGTGCCATAGAGTTATTAGCTGCTATACGTAGCTATAATAACTCTATGGTTCAACCCAGAGAAATAGAGAGAGGGAGAACGCGCTTCGACGAGTGCGCATCCACATTTCACTAGGACGCTACGGGCGCAGCCATTTTGAATTCATGTACGTCACACTTAAGACAAAATATTTACAGACAACGATCGGACGGGAGACTGAACGCTTCGTATTTCGAGCAGAGAAATAGAGGAGGGGAGATATTTATACGAGGGGGATTGATAATGTTATTTTACCAGGTCGTTCAAAAATTTCTATTTAGAAACATATTAAACTTGAAATGAAATATGAACAAATATGTACTTTTGAAATTTTCAGATACATATTAATTTTCATAATGGCGTTATTATGGGTGATTATCGGAGATAAGCAGAGAAATAGAAGAGGGGAGAACAAGCTTCGACGAGTGCCCATCCACATGTTACTAGGACGCTACGGGCGCTGCTATTTTGAAAGCCATGTACGTCACACTTTTACCACAGCTTAAATTACGTCAAGTTCCGGTTCCATGTTGTTGGAGTTGGCGACTAGCGAGTAGTGTGAATTTGTGTTATAGTTTTATATTTTGTGGATTTTAGAGCGGCAGCAGGTGTTTTTTTATTCAGTTATACTTATATATTTTTAATAATAGTGTTAGTTTAGTTAATTATTAGTTTTTTAATAATAATAGTAGTTAGTGTTAGTATCGTTTTTATTGGACTGTAAATATGTCTTGTGCTGTGAAAGGTTGCACAAATTGCAGAAGGTTTCGAATACCAAACATCAGTTTTCATGTGTAAGTCCAAAAGATTTTTAAATACTTAAGGTAGCTATGTTACAAAAATAAGGCATTTACAACTTTTAACTTTTTATTCTAAGTTTTTATTGTGAACATAATTTTTTTTTATTTATAGCTTTCCTAGAAACGAAACTTTACAGAAGAAATGGCTGAAGGTTCTTTCTATCGAAAAAGAAAATTGGATATGGTCAAGAAATAAGCTAATCTGCTCTGAACATTTTTTGTTTTTGGTGGAAGAAAAACACTACGACCAAACAGTGTACCTTCCATAAAATTATTTTGTGGTGCATCTTCTTCCATTTTGAGTGACAATACTTTGTCAAGTTCAATTAATACATTAGCTTCGACCAGCAAATCGATTCAAGATTCAAGTGGATCGTCTTTGACGTTTGAGTAATGATACAACTCTGGTCATTGCTCTTGTGTAATATAACTTTTCATGCATATATATTATGAAAATTAATCTGTAACTGAAAATTTCAAGAGTAGATATTTGTTCATATTTCATTTCAAATTTAACGTGTTTCTAAATAGAAATTTTTGAACAACCTGGTAAAATAACATTATCTATCCCCCTCGTATATATGAATTCAAAATGGCAGCCTCCTGTATTACTAAGTTCGCGCATCTTGACGCTCATTCTCCCCTCCTCTATTTCTCTGGTTCAACCGTAACCTTAAACTTTGCGATTTTGCCGTGTTGGTTAAAAATAAGGTTACCTTTGTATTTTGTCGCATTATTTTAATTTTTCGTAATATGAGTGATGAAAGTGATAATTTTGAAATTGACGACGAAATCGATACTAGAAAACATGATAAAATAGTTGAAGAAGTTTTAAATTTAAATAAGATACAAAATGTTAAAAAGCCTTCTCGAACAGAGCCTACTTTAAATATTTCGGAATTTAACTTGGTAAAAAGTGTTACTGGCGAGAAAGGATCTGTTCATTTAAATGCTTTGACCAAAGCACTGAAAGGTCGCAAGAAACATGAAGTGATATCTAAAAAAGTTCAGTTAACAAATAATAAAAATAAAACTTTACCTACCCCACTTGAAAAGCCACAAGCTGAGCGTATTAGAAGGTCTATAAATTATGAAAAATCTAGGTTACAACTTGACAGATGGGAAGCTTTAGTTACTTCAAATCGTGTTGCACCACAACTTACGTTTCCTTTAAATTCCACTGAAAAATTGAAATTTGAAGAAAAGAAATCTGAGACTTTTCCTACAACATGGCGCATCAAATCTGAACTTCAAAAAGAATTGCAGAAATTACAACCGAATGTTGAGGAATATCATATAAATCAAGAGGAAGATAAATTTCCCTTGACACTGAATGAATTGAAAGAGCGTAGGAAAGAAGCTGCGAAACTGAGGGCACATCAAAGTTATAAAGAGGCAAAGGCAAGACGACAGAATAAAATAAAAAGTAAGAAATACCATAGGATTCTCAGAAGAGAGAAAATCAAACAGAAATTGAAAGAATTTGAAGAACTGCAAAAAACAAACCCTGAAGAAGCATTAAAAAAGCTTGAAGACATTGAAAAAGCGAGAGCAGAGGAAAGGTTTAGTTTAAGGCATAAAGGCACTGGGCAATGGGCCAAAAATAAACAAATTAGAGCCAAATATGATAAAGAGGTAATTTTTAATATTTATTTAACTGTTTTATATATTTTACTGCAACCAAATTAAAACTATTACTTAAATGATAAGTATTTGATATTTCTTTGTTTTGATAATACTTGTTGATTAAACCATTTTCTTTTTATTTTAGAGCAGACAAGTGTTAGCACAACAGCTTGCTATAAGTAGGGACCTAACTCAGAAATTAAAAAATGTGGAAAGTGATTCTGAAGAGGAAGGTGTTGAATTAGAAGAAAAATCAAATCAAAACAAGGAAAATGGTGACAATCCTTGGGTATCTAATATAAAACCATCTAAAGATGTTACAGATTTTGTTAGTGGTTATAGAAAATATTGGACAGAAAGAAATGTCGAATCAGAAAATATCGATGAAAATAAAACTGAAAGTTCAACAAATCAAAGTGAGCAAGAAATCTGCAAGGAGCAGGCTCTGGAAGAAAATAAACTTGAGTTAGTGAAATGCAAAAAGAAAAAAAAATCGTCAGAGTCTAACAGTGGCACAATTTTAAAGAAATCAATAAATAAAGCAAATAATAAATGTAAGTTAAAAAATAAAAAGAAAATTAAGACTAATAAAGCAGATTCAACTGGTACGTCCAAATGGGAAATAAGTTTATTGGAAAATGGCAATGATGTAGAAGATATATTTAACAAATTGGAGGAAACATTAGAAAAGAAGCTAAAGAATAAATACAAAAAACTTAAAAAATCAAAAATAATTCATAACAAAATGACAGCCAACAAGAAGAAAACTGAAACAAAAAAAATAGATCTAACACTTCCTTCAAAAATAAAAAAACCTGTTATAGATGAAGAAATGACTGAAGAACCAGGAACTTCTGGATTAGAATCGGAAAATGTTACTAATGGAAACTCTAATATGGACATAAATCGCTTGAAAAATATTTTAGATACAGCTGTAGAACAAGAAAAAACTTCTGACATAGACCCACAGAAATTTTTGCAGGTAAAAACAACAAATTTAAGTACTGCCATACCTGACATTTTAACCGCAGATGAAAGTGAAGACAACGGTAATCAAAGAGAAGTTATTTTAGAAGCATTTGAGGATGACGATATAGCTGATGAATTTAAAAAAGAAAAGGAAAATGAAATTAAGAAAGATACTCCTAGTGATATCGATTTGAATTTGCCTGGTTGGGGCAGCTGGGGTGGTACTAACATTGTTCCCCGTAAGCGAAGAAGGAAATTTATTATAAAAATGCCCACAAAAATGCCTCGGAAGGATAATAACAAAGGTTCTCTGATAATAAACGAAAAGACACAGTCTAAAATAAAACTTCACATGGTATCCGAACTTCCGTTCCCTTTTAAAAATGCCAAGGATTACGAAGCAAGCATTAGGGCCCCTATTGGTAATACTTTTGTGCCCGAAACTGCTTTTAGGAAATTAATAGAACCGTCCGTGGTTACCAAAATGGGTGCAGTCATTGAACCTATTACAAAAAGTGTGTTAATGGGTGAAAAGAAAATGTAAATAAATGTTTTTTTAATAAATTGTATTGTATTTTATTGTATATTAGATTGATATAATAAAAACATCTATTAAAAAAAGTAAATATTCTATTAGAGAATGTCCTTAAAATTTATTTTTTTTACATGTCTTGCTTTTATACTTTGTAATTTGTATACCATGTTATCGAACAAAATTTTCAGATTTTGAGAGATTTTTTTAAACACAATTACAGATACTGACTATAAGAAACGTGACAAAATTATAATTTCTCTAAAACAATATACTAACTAAAGGTTTTTCATACATAATTATCTGTACAACAAAAAGTTTTATTTTAAATGGCCCGCAGAAAACAATACGCATATTTCCCGTCTTCGAAATTTGACAGCAGCGCTGCAGTTGCACGTTCAAAATGTCGCTGTCACACAAACATTAAATGGTTTAATGAAATAATATTAAATAATAACGCCATTAAACATTATATCACAAAATCCATACAGGTACAAGTCCTAAATCACCATGTAAGCATGGGCATTGGAAAAAATGTCAAAGCCAGTCGTAGGTTCAGTGAAAATAAACCCGTCATGTACTCAAATTTTGAAAGAAAATTTGGACAGGATTTCTGTGCTCTTTTCCGCGATTTTGTGTGAAAAAAGTGCTGCACAAGAAACTTTAAGCGACCAGGCAATTTACTATGATGTTATTTTGTCAGTGCCAGGTGACACCGAGAGAACACTGAGTCCGGATTTCATAAAGAGGCTTCAGGTAGGATATAAAAAGATTAAGACTAACCACTTCAGTTAAAACTAGGACGAGAGAATATTGTAAAAAAAATTATCAAACGGATTTGACCTGTGTGTAATCGGGGCCAGTGCTTGGCTTTTACTTTTGTTTCATTTCTTGTTTGTTTAGCCGGATCCGATCCAAATCGGTGCAAGCCAATCTCTGTTTTGTAATTGTACCTGGCAGCTTTTTTAAGTGGTATCAATTGACCTCTGAGAATTTTTGAATAGTTATGCACAGATTTATTCAGAATGAATTGTGTTTTAGTGAAAGGTGTACAATTTGAAGGTTAAAATGTATAAAAAGAAGCATCCTGGTCCAGAGTAGTTTCCTTGTTAATTACGTCACATTTTATTAGAAAGTTTATAGTAAATTATTCTATTTAGATTAATTATTATATGTGGCACAATATTCTCATTTTTTATTAATTAAAAAACAAAATGTATCAATTTATTATCACTTTAAACTTATTGCTTCTGCAACATTAATAGTGATTGTCTTTTAAGATTGAAAATTAGCTTTCTAGAAAAAATGAAAAAATATACCTATTTTTTGTTTGTACCTATTTACAAGATTTCTTTTTTTGTCATCAGGTCAAGGTTTCAAATTAGAAGTACCTTTAAGTAGTCTATTTAGGGAACCTAATTTTTAAATTTGTTCTATACCTACCTACTTGTATAAGTAGATATACATTAGGTATTTAATACTCCTATAGGTATACTGTTTTTTATTGATTAACCCCATTTCATTAATTTAATGGATATTATAATTATTTTCTGTATAAGTACCATATCTATGATATCTATTCTCTATAGTTGATCCAAATCTTAATTTTGAATTACTTAATCCCAATAAACCATACATACACTGAAAAATTATAGGAACTATTAGTGAATTAAAAATGTTTGCCATATGTACATATAATACTATAATGATGAAATGATGTATAGAAATATTGAGTTATTTAAATATTCTTCAAGATTAGTAAGTTGCTGTGGAAATCTTATAGAATAAAATAATCGTAGATGCATGTAGGTATATGTAGATAGTTATTAACTTTTCTTTAGTATAAAGTATATAGAATAACCTATATACTCGCGACAAGAATTCAGACGACTTACGTCATACGAACAAATGAATAATTCTCAATATTTTCATCAAAATATTTAAGAAACTGTAACTGATAGTAATAAAACTATATACTACATTAAAAGTTTGCATTATATATTGCACTAAATTACAAAAAATAATGGTTTTTAACGCGACCAAATATCGAAAATTACGTTGATAATAAAAACAAATGTGTAACGTCAGCCGTGACGTAAGACGTCTGAATTCTTGACGCGAGTATAGTAGAGTAATACCTAATGCCCGGTCTACACGAGGTTAGTTTTTCAAGCTCGGATAGCGAGCCAGTGCTAGTATGTTAGCAACTCTATAGCTCGTTGTAAATGTAAACAGACCTAGCTTGGTTTTCAAGCTAGTGAAGAAACGAATAAACTAGCATCTACGCCAGGATAGAGTTCTATTATTTGTGTTAGTAATGCCTCCCGTCACCGAATTTACTATCCTAATTTTGCTTATTGGTTTCTTGTGAACGACAGCTAAGTACATGATCAGCTAGTATAGTAAAATGCGCCGTTTTGTATTTTCTGCATATACACATTTCAGAAATGCCTAAATGGGATAATTAAATTAATTTAAAAGTCGTTCAGCTATATTTTAATGAAGAATGTCTCTGGAATTGCCTGTTATAGGGACAAACAGCCACTCTTCTAATAATTGAACCCATGCAGCTTGACAGCTTGGCACTATGTCCCAAGTAAATGTTTCAGTCTAATAATTATATTTATATTGCTTTTGCATTTTTCTCCACGATAGATCACAGAGATACTGGCTTTTACTTACAATTTCCAGTATGGTAACTGTTCTGGCATTATGCCAAACCAGAATATGTCGCCGGAATACTAGTTTGCTATGCTAACGTGCAAAAGTGTAGACCGGGCATACAGATGCGTATAAACACGACGAGCCTGCCCGAACCTCTTACAAACTTTGTCTGTTCCATATGGTACGTCAAGCGCGCCGCGAGTTTTCTACAAACTTATTATATTACCATTTTATTTATTTAAGCACATGGTGAGCGAAAGCGAAAATATAAGCTTGTTACGTCTGAAGCAACTTTAGTAGTTTTGTGCAGCATTTAATTTAATTATGATGAATCTGCAAGGAGTGAAAATGTAGTTTGGCAGTGTGCAGCGAAAGAACGAATACAAAATACTGCAGCTAACCGGATTAGATGTTATCCACCAGGTACTTAGACATTATTATTATTAATACAAATGTTTCGTTTCGTCGTTTCTACACTTGACAATGTTGAAAAAACGACCAGTAGTTCACATATCTAACCATGACGATAGAATTGATTAAACATCGAGCTAGAATTCCGAAATATATTTTTTTATTGTCTTTTAGACTTTTATTGCTTTTGCATTTTTCTCCACGATAGATCACAGAGATACTGGCTTTTACTTACAATTTCCAGTATGGTAACTGTTCTGGCATTATGCCAAACCAGAATATGTCGCCGGAATACTAGTTTGCTATGCTAACGTGCAAAAGTGTAGACCGGGCATACAGATGCGTATAAACACGACGAGCCTGCCCGAACCTCTTACAAACTTTGTCTGTTCCATATGGTACGTCAAGCGCGCCGCGAGTTTTCTACAAACTTATTATATTACCATTTTATTTATTTAAGCACATGGTGAGCGAAAGCGAAAATATAAGCTTGTTACGTCTGAAGCAACTTTAGTAGTTTTGTGCAGCATTTAGTGTTTATGTGCTCTTTCCTTCCAATATATCCCCAAAAAAATTTCTTTATATCTTTACGAGTTTTATGACGGTTGTTCCAATTTCCATCTACGCATCAACCTTCTTTTCCTTTTTAAAATAATATTGATTCTTTGGGTCCCACAAATTCTTGTACACTCGCCACAACATAAAAGTTTCCAACCTGAATTATATTTTGTTTAAATTTTGACAGCTCAACTGCCTATCTATATAAGTTGTCACATGTGCCGCCCAATTATGGCACGTTCTAATCATTGATGGCCTCCCACAATTCCTATTAATAGTCCACCAGTTCGCCCCTTTAAAATTAGAATGGCTTTTAGATTGGAAACTTTTATCTTGCGGCAAGTGCGGCAGGTATTACTGGCATCCTTGGAAGGGGGGGTGATTGTACAGTCAAAATAAATTTCGAAATTTCTATTATATTTATTAACAGCAATAGTTCTAGGTTGTAATAAGATGAGATGTTAGTATAATTATCAAATTATTCAGTATGTTTAAAGATACCCGGCATCACCAGTGGCGTAGAAACCATGTGGCGCTCTTCTTTCATTTAAAGTAAACATGGTACATCACACTAAGATAGTGGCGTACCATTTTTACTGTAAATAAAAGAAGACTGGCACCGAGCTTCTACGTCACAGGAGACATTGGAAATATTTAAACTTACTTAATAATTAGACATAAGGAATCCCATTACAACCTAGAACTATTGTTATTTTATCACGAAGAACATAATAAAAAAATCAAATTCAAAATCTTTGACTTCCTGTATCTCGGAAACGATGAACTTTTAGATATTGGGTAAATCTTATTTATTTTGACTGTATGTTTAAAGAACAGTTTTACCGAAATACGAATAATTATTTCTTCAAAATAATCAAAACACAATGTATCTTACGTTTTTTATAATTAAGACAGTGGTGTACCATTTTTGTTTTAAATAAAAGTAGAGTGAAAGTGTTTCTACGCCACTGGTGATAGTGGGAATAATTAAACATACTGAGAAATTAGACTAAAGATATCTCATTACAACCTAGAACTATTCACGCAAGGTTTCCACGTAAATAATAAAAATTTCGAAGTCTTTGATACCCTGTATTTTGGAAACGGTATTTTTACATATAGTTATACATATTTGGCTAAATCTCATTTAATTTGAGCCAACCCATTCCAAGGGTGCCATTAATACCTGAGACACTCTGTATATTTCATAATTTTTATGGCAAGATGTGAACATAATAGTAAAAAAGATTCAGCAATACTCTACGCATTTCTAATAACAAATTTGAAGTTCACCTGCTGTAGCATTGCAACAAACCATTACGTGAATTGAATTGTTAACTTTAATTTTTTGATAAGTGAAAGTGGTTAAATATTTATTGCGGTATTCGTTTTCTTTTTTTCAATTACTACAAGAGGTGGTAAATACTTATCGATTTATATAATTTTATAAATCTTCAGCACTGACCAACCATCTTCAACCAATATTTGAAAGATGTAAATCGGTATTAAGTATATAATATTTGACAGACTGACTATGAATATTGTTCAAGATTTTAAGTTGTATTTCCTATCGACTTCATCAGGTAAGTATTCATTTATTTTTGTTATGGAGAAATACTTGGTCAAGTCAATACATTACTAATTTTTGATTATCCATTTTTTTTAATGATTTTATATGAGTACAGGGTTGTCCCGAAGGTACCCATGTAGAAGCCATGACTATGATATTTTTTTGTTATTTTGACGACATCTGTCACTAATACAAGGTGCACTCACGCCGATAAATTTTTAAACTTCATGTGTTGTGTAATTAAATTCCGTTAATACTAATAATAGCAACACTATTCACAGTAATCGACGATGTTTGCATACAATAATTAGTAATATTTTAAACTATAACATCCCAAGATATTTACAGTGTTCTGTAAAAATGACCCTTAGATTATAAGTAACTTCGCATTCTGGATGGTTTGGAGCATGGAGGGTATGCAATTAGCAATGCAGTATGGCATAACCTAGAACTTACTGTTACTTTAAATCAGCTAAGTGACTAATTTTAAATGTGTTATAGTAATTAAATAAAGTATTTTGTGTCGGATATGTTAATGGATAATTATGATGAATCTGCAAGGAGTGAAAATGTAGTTTGGCAGTGTGCAGCGAAAGAACGAATACAAAATACTGCAGCTAACCGGATTAGATGTTATCTACCAGGTACTTAGACATTATTATTATTAATACAAATGTTTCGTTTCGTCGTTTCTACACTTGACAATGTTGAAAAAACGACCAGTAGTTCACATATCTAACCATGACGATAGAATTGATTAAACATCGAGCTAGAATTCCGAAATATATTTTTTTATTGTCTTTTAGACCTTCCTGAGCACGTGGTTAAAATTTTTGTACTTAGTCATAGTTAACCCTGTATAATATTTGACAGACTGACTATGAATATTGCTCAAGATTTTAAGTTTTATTTCCTCTCGACATCAGGTAAGTATTCATTTATTTTTGTTATGGAGAAATACTTGGTCAAGTCAATACATTACTTTATAATTTTTGATTATCCATTTTTTTTAATGATTTTATATGAGTACAGGGTTGTCCCGAAGGTACCCATGTAGAAGCCGTGACTATGATATTTTTTTGTTATTTTTGAAAAAAATCTTATAGAGAATTTTCCAGCAAATCTGTTAATAAAATTTTCTTTCAAAAATTATTCGTTTAAATATCTTAAAATATTTATTTATTAATAAATACTTTCGTATGGTCGAAGTTAAGTCATCAAATTAGGGGAGGGGGGCTAAAACCCTGAGTAGACTGTGTTTTAAGAGCAAAATTCTTTAAGGTATTTTCCATTTAAAAAATTGTGAAAGATGTCATAGCTCTTATAAAGGCATTTTTATTGTCTATATCATTATTATAAAATGATTCGCAATTAAAAATAAAAATCGACGCGTTTGAGTATTTTTCCAAAAAAATACAAATGACCGACTCTCGATTTTACGTGTTATCAAATATGAACGCAGTATTCCATTCAGTGACATCTGGAATATTAGTAATCATTATTTATTCAGCATTTAAAGATGTTCTGGAACTAAAGAAAATATCTCATGTAAATAAATTAACAGATGTGAAGTAATGATAATGTATCCAAGGAGATGTGTTCAGTTTCTTCCTTTTTAAAAAAATAGAAAGGTGTCAAGTAGAGTTTAGTTTATTATTTTTTTGGATGAGAAATTATCGACTAGACTTACTGCCGCCTGTGGCAAATTATGACTGCACCCCCATTAACAATTGTTATTGTCTTAATTTCGTTTTATACGATATGTTAAATAAAGTTATCCCCTTCAAAATTTTCATTAAAATAGGTCAAAACATTTCAGATTTATTTGAAAAATATATTTCAAACCTCTACACTCTATGTAAAAATCATGGACAGTTGAATATCTTCTGAGGGTAACATAGAAGTTTGTTTTACTAAAGTTTCAGTAGTATTAATTGATATTTGATGATCACAGAAAAAGTTATTGTTATATTATAAATTAATGGACTACTGAATAGTCTGTGGTTAAAAAAAATGTCGAATATATTTTGCCATAACGGCAGTGTACGAGAAAGACGGGCTTACATACGCATTATTTGTAAACCAGTGCTAAACATTGCATTTTTGGAGTTCTGTTTATAGTGGACTATGATGTGGCAAAACAAAAACAAATTGTTATAAAGGTAAGACCCTATATCTCAGGGTATTTACACCTGTATGTGAACAGAAAAGGAAAACTCCGATTATGGATTTTTATCTAATCAAAACTACTTTGATGCAAAAGTGTTACATTTAACGTCCCCAATTTCTATTCTAGTAGAGTAAATCGAGAGATAAATGGTTTGAAGTTACCCATTCAGAGATGTAAAACATG
Organism: Monochamus alternatus; assembly: GCA_037114965.1. Classification (NCBI taxonomy): domain Eukaryota; kingdom Metazoa; phylum Arthropoda; class Insecta; order Coleoptera; family Cerambycidae; genus Monochamus; species Monochamus alternatus. The sequence goes on from CM073433.1 coordinate 37,510,100, forward strand.
AAATAGTTTTTGCGATTTTTGAAAATGAATTTATGGTATTGTATTTACTTAATAAAATTAAATTTGGACGTAGAGTTTACGAAGTCACTTTTTATTTGAATAAACAATTTTTACGTGTTTTGTTCAATAATTTGAAAATTAACTTTCCTGAAGAAGTATTCCATAAAACTGGGTAATTTTCTCGAATGTCTTGTGCAGATATTTCATTGTCTGTTCTTGACTAAGATATCTGTTTGTTTTTATGCATTTTTAGGTATTAATAATATTGTGTGAAACTAACTACTCAGTGGACAAAAGCCCCAACCTGCATTGAATTACACCCACAATATCTACCCATATATTCCTTATTATTAGCTTTTGTAACATTTTTTTACTGTTTTAGAAATGTATTTTAACCTGCGTTGAATTACACCCACAATATCTACCCATATATTCCTTATTATTAGCTTTTGTAACATTTTTTTTACTGTTTTAGAAATGTATTTTAAGCTAATATAAACCACTATTGTGGTTGAATTTGTCGTGTTCCCACTGCCAAAAAGTGAAGTTAGATATTTATAGAGTGTTTCATTAGCAGATCAGTAAATTAAATTATTTTCTTTAGATAATTATTGATTAGAGCTTTGTATGTGGAATTGTTCATTAGCATACCTAGATGTTTGGTATCAGAGAGCATACATATGACTTCATTGACAGGAATTGTAGATTTGATTTATATTAGCTTAAAATACCTTTCTAAAACTTTAAAAAATATCTGTTTGTACTCTTTAGTTGGAGTTTTTTATATGGGTATTATGATCATGAACTATTAACGATTTGTTTAAATTTGCCTAAGTAAGTAAATGTTATTGTAACAAATGATTTCTGTTGATTTACCAAGTCAAACTTTGTAAATGTTTATTTATATAAAAAAATGTGCGACAAATGCTTACAGCTTTAGGCATCAAGTAACAGTCGCTAATCCATTAGCACTCACTTCCATATAGGGTAGTTGATCGAAAGGGTTCCTAATATCTAGTTACTTGATTTAATTATTTACATATTTTTTTATTATTTGCCTGGATTCTATTATTTAAGGGAGGTTGTGTAGAAATCTCTTACAATTAATATTTTGCTATGCTGATACTTGACATTAACGCAACTACTTATTAGAAAACGAATATCTAATCTGTATTTACAGGGTGTCCTGAAATTAATGCAACATAGAGCAAGAGTAGATTCCTGACGACAGAATAATGCTATGCAGCTAAACGTACCATAGTCAAAAATTGATGGTTAAACTGTATCCTGTATCTACAGGATGTCAAAGTAAAAATTTTATTTTCGATATTTGCAAATAATTTTTTCAAAAATCCAAGTATTTTCACACATTTTTGAGATCGGGAGTTTTTGGGGCGAGAAATTCAATGTTTTTTTCTAACTTTGACGTCACTAGTAGAGGGCGCCACTCAGGCTTCTTTTAAATGGTAGAACTTTTTTGAGGTATAATGTATACGTCTGACTATTGAAACAATCCATTATCCTTTTTATATGAAAAAGCTATACCTTCTTGAAGTCATTAGGAGTGGGTTGCGAAATAATCCTATTCGAAATATTCAATGCATCGAGTAAAAAAACCTTTTTGGGTTTAGGTAAAGGGCCTTTTCCACTAAAAATACAGCAAAATGTTACTTGAAAAAGTTATTCAGAATGCTAAATAATGGCGATGTGCAAGATTTCAATAAGATCGGCCTGCTTTGACGAAATTTGTGCTTGATGAAACCGATGAAACTATTATTAAACCGCTGTTGAAAATCTAAAGATAACGATTTTATCAAACCTTGCGGATCTTCTTGAAATTTTGCAGATCGTCATAATTTACTATTTTGAGTAACATTTTGCTGTATTTTTAGCGGAAAAAACACTTTACCTAAAACCGAAACAGTTGTTACTGGGTACACTGAATATTTCAAATAGGGTTATTTCGAAAAGGGTTACTCCTAACGACTTCAACAAACCTTCATATCTTTTTCACATAAAAAAAAAATTGAATTTGTCGCCTCTAAAAACCTCCGACCTCCGAAAATGTATGCAAATTAGGATTTTTTTAAAAGTTATTTGCAACCATTCTAAAGAATAATTTTAAATTTGATACCCTGTATCTTTTTAACCATCAACTTTTGAGCTAAGGTAAGTTTGACTACATCACATTATTTGATCGTCAGGAATCTACTCTTGGTTTATGTGGCATTTATTTTGGGATATCCTGTATAATTATCACTAACTTGAGTATACGTAAATCCTATAAAATTTTCTATATTTGTCAGATGTAAGAACTTTTCAGTTGTTACAATCTTAATAGTTATTGGTTGTAAAAGTTTCACTATCTTATAATGTTAATAGTCAAACAAGTATACATAGTCCACTTTGAGAAACGTTAAGCTTGATCTGAAAATATTTTTTACATTTATTTACTTTGCATCTCCTAAATATTTATTGTTATTACGGCTCTGCATACGTCACGACATCCAAATTACTGTTGCTATGATCGACGTTCTCCTTTTCTCCACTGTATTCTACCATAAAATGCATGAACTCTAAAGTAAACGTGTCTGAGATTAAAATGCAACGGTAAAAGTTCTCGTAGGTTTCTAGATTTGAACAGAAGCTACCAAAAACGTTTCTTGGAAGATTTTATATACCTATACTTACTTACTGGGTATGTACCTTGGTATCAATAACTGCGCAGCCACAAAAATTTTATTAGGTATACAGGGTGTTGTATAACATTTTTTTTCGTAGGCGCACCTTCTGGGATACAGAGTGTCGAATTAAAAAATAATAATATCGTAACATTTGCTGTGATATGCTGTGCCTTGGCCAACTCATATTGAAACTTAGTTACGTTTTTCACAATTGGACTATTCTTTCCCTATTCAGCGATCAATTTAAAAAATGTGCTATTCTTTCATTATCGTAAAGTGTGCTTTTGAGAAAAATGTAGTAGGGGGGGGGGGTGGTTAAACACTCAAGGAAGTCTTTTCACAAATCTTGCGAAATCCGGAAAAATCATGCGAAATCCGAGAAATCGTCGGAAATCCCGAGAAATCGTGTGAAATCATGCAAAATTCCTCGTCATCTGGAGGTAAATTTACCCGTAAAGACTGGCAATACTTGTCCACCTTGCGTCATTATCGACGTTATTATACTTATTCGCGTTTCCATTTCGAGAGTAGCGCAGATTCCAGCTCACATTATTATGTGTGCGTACGTATCACGGTTGCGTGGAAGTACTGGAAGGCTATTTGCCATTAAATTTTAATGTTTTTTTTGTCTCATTTTATTGATTTTACACTTCGACGTCCACTAATTGATCTAAAAGTTTGTAAACATTAAGGATTAGGGGATTAGTTCAAGAGTTGAATTGAATTGAATTGAATTATAAATTTAACTATTGGGCAAAACTTGTAACAAAAAATTCACTATTTCTAAGAAACTGCCAATTTCACATTTTTTGTCAATCTGAGAGTTTCAGCCAATGTCGTAAAGCACCATCTTTCGCATCTTTGCCACTGGCATCTAATATTTTTTTACGGTTTTTTCTTGTATAGTAGAATCAGTCAGTTTTTTCACCAAGAATGCCATCATTCTGATCAAAATTTGATAGTACTTAATTGAATAAAGTATGAAACAAGGCAATGGATTTATGTTTATGAAATAAAACCTTAAAATTCTGTTCAAAAAACGGTTGTTTAAGAAAAAAAACGTCAAAGAATAAGAATTATTGATTAAACAATGCATGTGAAGTACTATAGATGGTGCCCTTTACAATTGACAGTAAATTAAATTTCTTGTGTCAGAAAACTCTCCACAACCAAGTTTTATGTATTTACTACAATTTTTAATAAAATTATTGAGAAAAATTTTAAAAGTTCAGCAATCTGTATCTCGGAAATTATAAAATATTTGGACTAAGGTAACTAAATTTTGTCCATCACATTTTGGCCCCCGGAATATGTTTTTTTTCTCAAATTTTTACACACACTTTGTATAAGTATAGTAATTTTCGAGGGAACTTTTTTCAAATGCGCAATCCTTGGAAATCTCTATTTTGCGAAATCTTGTCACAATTTTGGTCCCAGTGGTTACCCTTTCGAAGTTAAAAATTCTACTTAATTTCTCAAAAGATGTGTACTTTACCACAATGAAACAAAAGTACCATTTTTGTTTAAAATTTATCGTAGTGTAAGAAACACTACTCCAAATTATAAAAATACTAAGGCCGCAAAAATTACCAAGAAATTCAATATGAAAATAGTCAAGGCCTCCTCTGATGTTAGATCAAAACAAATGTCACAATTTTAACGGCCTTGAAGCCACCTCAGCCAATAACCTGAAGGATTTCATAGATATAGCTAAAATAATTATTATTATATCAAACTTAACACCCTGTATCACAGTAGGCGCGCGTGATAAAATATATGTTATTAGGCTTTTAATACCATATAGGTACTGTTCAGATCTATAACCCGGTAATTGTTTTGTATGCTCATTCAGGGACATCCTGTATATGCTAATATTTCGCAATATATAGTCTTAATCTCTTAATTCTAAAATTAACTTTGCATTTGAAATTTATCACGTCGAATTTCTGACGCACGTCTCCATGGTCATGGTGAGATGGTAAGGATTTTTATTTATTTTTAAATGCTTGGTTAAGAGAAAACATTTTTGTGATACGTGCTTACCCGTTTTATCATGTAAGCTCGATGAAAATATAATGTATTTTTAAATTTACTATTTATAACAGCATGAATAAAGTAAAACGTTAATTTATTGGAAGCCTTAGAAAATGTTATTTTAAAAATCGAGAAACTGGTCATTTATTTTGTAAATAAAATGCATTTTGCAACTAAAGCAGATAAATTGAAATTTACAAATGAATTATCAGTAAAATAGTAAATGTTTGTTTTATTGCATTATCCTGTTTCATTAATTTCGAGATTAATTTGCTTATTCTTATATTTTTTTAGATATGTTTTACTAAACGGGCAAATATAAAAAAGTAGTGGATTTAGTTTCGAATCAAATCATTCAGCAATATACTGGTTATTCCATTTTAAAAATGGAATTTCGTAACAGAGTGGTTGAGTTGACATAATTTATAAAACCTTTTATTAATAATGTTGAAAAAGAAAAACTGTTTAAACTATCTTTGGTCAAGAAATTTAAAGCAAAATTTTTTCCATCATTCAAATTAAAAAATGTATATTTAAAGTCCTGAGGGAGTTAATATAATTTTCGAAGAAACTGAAATTTCTAGAAAACCATTAACTCTTGAGACAATTTATTTGATATCGAAGTTTGTGTAATTTCTTGGTACGATATACATAATACGTTATTTTCAATTTTTTTTCGAAAATTTTTCTTATACTTCAGTAATTTTTCATAAACTGCTCACATCGATTAAAGGCGCCGTATTCTTGAAATATTGTTTTAAGAACTGAATAATATAGAGTTTAGCAAATAACAGAAATTTTATTTCATACCACCTGCGAATATGCTAAAGTACCGAAGTAAAATGAATTTATAACTTTAGAAAGTGGTTTAACCAACAAATTTTTAGGTACAGAAATCTTTCTGCATATAAGATTGTTCACTTTTGTTTATATGTGAAAATAATTGTTAAAATGTGGGGTTAGAATGGCAAAATAATGCGTGTCATACAAATGCATTTTAAAAGCTATTATATTATTTGATGATAATTTAAATAGTAAAAGTGAATAAACAAAACATCAATATATATATTTATTTTTGACATTACTTTTGCTCTACATGTATTATTTTTCGAGATTTCTGTACCTAAAAAACCACAAATTTGATCATTTTACGGCGACCTTAACGGTGGAACGTACTGAAATCTTTTGAAATATAAACTCAATTTTGTCACTTCTAATGACTTAAAGCAATAGAATTACTTTCTATGTTTATTATAAAAAAATTAACAAGCTCTTACGTAGAGGAAAAATAGTTGTAGGCAATTGAAAAATAAATAAAATAAATTTTATGAACAAAAACAATTATTTAATAACAAAATCCAATCTTATCATGTTGTTAATAAATAATACAAATAACATTATGTATATTATGGATCTGGAGGGCGGAAGTAACTACTCCCATTACCCTCTCCCTCCCTTATTAGATGCGCCTATGCATAGGTATGTATATTTTACTAATATTTTTTACTTGTTAAGATGATGTTATGGTAGTAACTTCATGATCTAAGTAAGATATTTCGCCATAGCGCAGTCTGTTAGTTATTTATGAATAACATATTCAAATGAATAAATTTGATCGTGGTAACAGGTGTGACCTTGACACCACTAAAAATTTAGACCAGAATTATATAAGGCTAATCAACTATGTATAGGTTAGTATTGCATTTTAAAACTCTGCTCGAAAAGGTTTTAGCAAGTTTTTTATTATTTATCTTTTACCTGCAGTTTAAGATCTAACATTAGATATACAGGGTGTCCCAAAATTAGCTTGTCAAACGGCAATAGCGGAACCTATATATGTATTTTATTACCAAATGTAAAAATATTCTGCAAGGGAAATGTATTTTTGTTACATTTCGTTAAAATGCTACGTTTTCAAATCTCTATTTCAAAAGTTCATTGTATACCGTAATCTGTTACTATGTCAAATAAACTCTAGAAAACTTGTATTTCTTATAGCTACACCCTGATTGCCCTGTAAATGTTGGAAGCGCACATATTGACAAGGAAGAATTGAATATAATAATAATTGTAACAACATAGATGGTCTACAAATGTCGAAATTTGTGGCCAAAAGTGAAACCTTTATTTTGATTTATTTAATAGAGAAGCTTGTATGATCAATGCAATGGTTCGATATAGGTTTTGAAATAAAATTAACACAATGTGGTCACACAGTGATCACAAACCTTCAGTAGGTTACAAGTGAAGGCATCACCTCGCAGATTTAGACCAAAACCGAACTGCTTTGTTTGGTTGAAAGGTATGATTGAAGATGTGATTGTGTCAGTTTCCGCACGATCTATTAGATTGCGTCTTATTTTTAAAATGATCGATGAATAGTCGATGATATCCACACCTCCGCCATTGGTAAGTTTCTAAAGCGGGTAATTTTTTGTTCATACTTACTGTCATGCAAATATTCACCGAATTTGGTTAAATTATCTCTTAAAAACTGTTTTTTTTTTTTTAATTTTTGACACGTTGTAGCTGGACAATGGCTGTCCTAAGATCCCAGATTTATATAACAAAAAACCATTATTTTTGGCTGCAGAATACGCATCTGGATTTTTTACCTCTACATAAGAAACACCCTGTATATTGATTTGCCGCCTCTACACACAAATTTACGTCCTACTCTATGTGCATCAGAAAACTTAGTTTTCACGCCATATTCACTTACAGTTCATTTAAACATGGGGAGGAGAGTCTTATTAAAATTTATCAAATTTAGTTCATAATGTTGATAGGAATTGTAGCACAACTTTGAATTGGCTTGCTTAAATACGTTTACAATAAATAACTGCGAAAGTATAATTACTTAATAAAAAATATATAGGTAATATATTGTAATAGGTACCGCATAGTTAGCTTCACACAATTTCAATATCTAATAAAAAGTACGTAAAAACAATGTAGGTAATAAAGGGACCCTGAAAATGACCGTGAGTAGGACAATACGTCTAGTGCAATAAGAAATTTTTGTACGAGTTGCATACAATATTTTTACGTTCATGCAAAAACCAAAAAATATTTATTTAGATGACACAAGTCTAGAAAAATATGACGTCGATTTGAACGTTTATGTTTGTCATGATGACAAAACGCTGTAGTAGAATGACAGATGAATGCAATAAACATTCTATTGCACTAGTGCAATAACTAAATATAGTTCAATAAAGTTTTGTTTTTTGCATGAACCTAGAAAGAAAAGAAAAAAAAAATTTTTACGTTCATACAAAAAAAAAAAAACAAAACCATTGCACTCAGCTGTTATTGTACTACAGTGTTTTGTGATCATGACAAATATAAACGTTCAAATCGCCGTTTATATTTGGTCTATTCTCTGTGAGATTGTATTACGTTTTCAGTTTTCAGCAATTGCATATTTTATATTATTTTCAATCACATTTATTACATTCTGGATTACGAAATTACTAGAAAATGCAATTTATTAACAATAAAATTAGTTTCCTTTGAATATCAACTGAATTACAAATTATGTTTTGGTTTATGCATGAACGCAGAAAAAATATTGTATGCAACTCGTACAAAAAGTGTTTATTGCACGTGCCGTTTGTCGACGACAATTTCACGCCGCGTACAATAAACAATTACTTTTTGCGCTTGTTGCGTAAATAACTATTAGATTTAAATTTGTTTAATGTCAAAGTAACAGTTCTGCGACAACTATTACTTACTAAAAAATCTCAAAATCCTAATATCAAAAATGACAAAAGACACACAATTAATTTGGAAATGTATAAACAGCGGTAGGTATGCTTGAAAAAAATAATCAGTTGAGCCCTTTGAATTATTACCTATCAATTTTTTTATAACTTACTGACTTCCGATCGGTAAGTGACTGTTCTTACCGATCTGACATTTGTAAACACAACTTGTATGGATGATTCGGTACAAATCGATATTCAGAATATCAATACAATTATTTACGATATTCGATATTTTGTATCGATAGAAATTGTTGCGATATTATTGATACATCGAATAAATCTTGAATATCGACCGTTTCGATACGGGAAATACCGAGTTAAAATTTATGTTAAGTGTTATGTTAAGTTGTCGAACTTTCTTGATTTTTTGTCATTTATGTAAAATCTCTTGGTTATTTTTGCCGTTTTCTTTTATTCGTAGATCATGATTTGAGCAGCTGATTGGTTAAATTTAAGAAACTATAGCAGTATGATTGGTTGGTTTTTGGTTTATCATTAGGATTATGATATGTATTTTCGTTTTCGTATCCATTTCATGGAAGTTGGAAATTTGGGTTTTTAAATATTTGCAAAAATGCTGAAAAATTTAGATATTTGGAAAGTATCTCCTTTGTTTTTCTTATTTTTTTAAACCCTGTTTCTGTTATTTCATATATAATAAATTATATAGATACTTAAATTGGATTGTTTCAATTGTACGAATTAATACATATGTATAAAATAATGTTAATTTTATATTTGAAATTGACTTTTTCTTGGTTAGCCTATCAAGAATTTCTATATAGTGTCTATTCTATGGAGTGTTGTAAAGGAGGAGGTTACGTCGATATATCGATACTTTCGAGGTCTATATTTAGAAGTATCGATACTAGATCGTTTGATACGTATAGATACAATGTATCGATATACTTTGAGTCTAAGCCCTTTTAATCCAACCAATAAATACGTTAAATTGAGGGATCGTGCAATCTTATCTTATCCGTTAAAAAAGGGTGGTAGTCGAGCCTGACCGAATGATTGTGCCGCCCCTGGGCTTAGCGTAGACGTGGACGTGATTCGACATAGTTCACCGACCGACCGACGACGCGGCCTACCATTCCCAACCCGGATCTCCGTCTAACGTCACGAGGACACCGCTCTCCACCGTCGACACCGCACCGGTCATCCTCCGAGTCGGCACGGGCGACCTGGGGGGATCCAGCTAACTGCGTAGTCGTCGAGTCTCTGAAACTGATGGAAATGCGTCTGTTCAATGAAATTATGCAATAATTTTTGTTTTCTTTTTCTATAAACCATCTACCCGCTAAAAACCAAGTAGGTACAGAATGGGAAAAGGTGAACAGTATATTTATAGTACTAAAAAAATACATAAGAAACGATGTAAATTTGTAAAAAATACATAATTCTCCACCAAACAAACTTTTAGAATCACCTTGTATAATAAGTATTAACGTAAGTATACTTTTAATAACGTAAGATATTCTCAGTATATATACCTAACAATCGTCGGCATGAACAACAACGTCTCGACTGTATTACGGGCAGGTAAAAATTGTCATCTGAAGACGACGAATCCTGCAACATCGCCATAGCAAAGTCTTGGCAACAGTAAAATTATTGGAATTCAAACGGTAGACACCATCGATTTTATCAACATATCAAGAAAATACCACTCCGCATAATTTTCAAACAGTGCACTTACGAGAGTATCATTGTGTGCACATGAAGTGCTTCCATTTGACCACTTGGACATCACATATATTTCAAAAAATTGTCTGCAGATTTAAACCATTTTATGATATCTAGTGTAAAAAGTGTATTCTGCCGAAATTAATAATGTATAATATATTAAACATATTGAAAAAGATACAATGCTGTATATATTTCCACCACCTACCCTTAAAATTACAAAGTCACTCTGAAAAAACACATACTTCTACTATATACCGTACACTTTGTATCTTCAATGTATGACCTTGGCCCCGAAAGTTAGGGGAATACAAGAGATTAACCAGAACTGTGGTGTATTTGCGCATGCCCCATAATAAAGCTCAACTTTCAGATTCAAACTAGTAATTGATTCATCATGATCCTAGACACATTAAAGGGTTATCTGTTAACTTATTGTGAGCTTGCGGATTGCTGGCTGTTCTCTCGTTCATTTTTAAAAATTAAAATGAGAGGCCAATGATCTCAGACAAGTTATTTTTCATAAATACTGTCCCAGAAGTACTGGGAAATATTTTAAGAACGGTTGGTTGGAAGATAAGACTAAAGTGTTCTATAATTATTTTTCGTACAACTCTTCCTTTCGGAATTATTCGTGTTTTAAAGTTACATCCTAAATGTTGAATCAATTTTAATGAAATGTGGAAAGTGGATTTTGTTTATACTGAAATAAAAAGGACACTTCATTTACAACAAAAACAAAAAAACTGTTTTTGAAACCTATTTAGGTTAATAAATACCTACTGTTTTTTTATGATGTTTTTATTGCGATTTTTTATTGTACTAAAGAGTTTTAACGCAACTGATATTTCTCTAGATATAAATTTTTATTATTACGAAAAAAAACCTATTGATAATGGTAGTCTCTCGCATTAATCGATATGACCCGCCTCGTTGTCAAATTTGCAATGTGTCCTCATAAAATAAAGAATAGATTCTATTTTTAATAAAAAAGGATATATGCACATGTGTACAGATATATATTATCATTAAAAATTAGTTCTAATAAAGTCTTATTTAGTAATTAATTAGAAAAAAATATTTAAAAAGTGAAATAATCCGGCAATATGAACCAACGCATGTGCATAGCACACCAAATCCTGGTCCCCTTAATTGCCCCCCACCGTTTGGGACCAGTCTGGTTTACAACTGAGTGGTGTATAGTACTATATAGCAGAAGTATGTGGAAAAAACGGAAAACGCTACAACGATCCTGTTCACACTACCAAATCATTTTCACAGATTTTCTTCTTTTGCCTATGAAAAGTATAAAGGTGCATTGACATTCATTAGAGTTCGCATTCGACGAACTGGACTGGAATTCGATTGCCACCGAGTACTGAAAGGGTATCTTCGAATTCGCGTAGGGTTTACATTGCCACGTATGTCAACAACACACGAATTTGATCAGTACTCAGTATGTTTAAAATCATGAGTGAGTTCGTACAGGAAGGTATTTTAGTAGTTTGTGAAATAATAACTTTGGAGTGAAGAACCTTATAAAAATCAAAAAGAAAAATCGCCTAGTATGAGATTTATTCATTTGCCTTTACCCATGACCCATTGCCTTCATAATTTCTTTTAATGCGGTGTTACGCGCATCTCTATCTTTATACTGTGTTGGATTCCACAACCTTGAATGTGCACTATAGTCTGTTTAGAAATGAAAGCGAGTAATAAAAGCTTATTATGCATGCAAATCTTAAATAAATGTAATACTTGTGCTTATATTCAATATTTTTATATTATGTATTATCGGTATAGATGAGGTGTACTTTTAAAAAAAACTTTGTGTGACCGAGTTGTACTAAATTGGAGCAGGTAGCTAAAATTGAATCCCCGACAATCCCTATTTGTCTATGCCGCTTCAATTTTTCGGTTCATTTCTCTTATAAGTAAACAATATAAAAACAGCATTTCAAAACATTAGGCTACTTTAAGCATCATAACCGCGTTAAGAGGGTTTTTAGTAATTCAAATAAAATTATTCAATATTGTTATCAAAATATTTATTTAAATTTAATGAATAGACATAAAAATATATGTATTTTGAAAATTCAAATTATGGTGCGTAAATGTAGTGTTGTATAAATGTACAATAAAGAAAATAAAAAAGTAGGTATATTAAAATTCATCCTCTGAATATTCTGATGAATTATCTTCGTCTCCTAGATTGATAACGATAGGTTCCACAGTAACGTCAATTAAATTATCGAGTTTCCACATTTTCTCCTCTTCTTTTTGTAAATGATGTATACATCTTTGCCAGTTATCTGCAGTTACTCGTTCCAAGGAATTTTTTAAAAACATTTTTACGTCACTTAATTTAAACGTCGTATTATTTCGCGCTACATCTTCTTTTACCTGCGCTCAGACTAATTCGATTGAGTTAAGTTCACAGTGATAAGGTGGTAACCGTAGTACCGTTATTTGGCGATTTGTTGCCATTTCATCTATAACATATTTTTTCTGATCTTTATTAAGATTGACAAGTGTCAAAAGTTCCTTTTTCACCATATTTGTTTCAAAACAAATGTTTTTCCGAATAACAATTGAATTATATCGGCTTTCCTCCAAGCAGTCGTAGAAGTCCGCTCGGTCTGCCGTGAATGGTAACTGGCATTATCCATGACAATTACAGACCCCGCAGGAATAAGATGCAACATCTGTGTAAGTTACTCTTCGAAAACATCTGCGTTCATGTCTTCGTGATAGTACCCTGTATTTATAGATTCAAATAAAAGTAAACTGCCATCTACAAAACCACTGGCATTACCTATATGTGTCAGTATTAATCTTCGCCATTTATCTGAAGGTACCTTGAACCCTGTTGAAAGTCCATCCAAAAATGCTTGTCTAAAACTTTTTACATTTTTATTTTGCCATACTTTTGTTACAGTATATCCTTCGTTGACCCAAGTTTCGTCTAGATAATGAATATTCCTCCCTTCGTCACGGAATTTTCTAATCGATCTTAAGTAGGATCTTCGCCAACAAATAATTTCATCTTTATCGATAAGAACTGACTTCCTGTTCTGCTTTTCCCAGCAACTCTCGTAAGACGGCCCATAATTTGCTTGTACTGATTTTTGGCAAATCGTTGTCCTCTGAAAGTTCACTTAAAATTTTGTTTAGCGTTGACATTTCTTTTTTAAAATAAAATGAGTGTACTTTTCTGCGAATGACATTTTTGAAGAAATCATCTATAACGACTTTTGACCTCCCTGTAGATGATCTTGGGGGATTTACAGTATCTTATTCATTTTTTCTCACCTTTAAAAGTCTGTAGATAGTCGATTTTCCAATCCCTGTCATTTTGGAACACTTTTCCACGATGTCGTCAACACTGTTGGTAGTATTTTGGAGTTCCAATGCATTAAATACATTTAATATAATAATCTTCTCATTTTGAGACAGCGCACATCTTTTCATGCGTTTAGCAGGTACGTAATCTGATAAGCTCTGATAAGCACTATATTGTGCCATATAGTCACTAAACACAAGTCGAATTTTACTCTACTGCACTAGCACGTCTTCGTATATTCAGCTCTAAGACTGGATTGATCTGTCACAATACACTGGCTCCTGCCCTATGATGTATCCAGTAAAATATACTAATGTACACCCATTACCTGTTAGCATTAGTGTTACCCGATAATACCTGAAACGAAATATTACCACGCCCATGGCCGGTTCTTATCTCGTGGTTTTATTACTCTTTTTCATTTCCAAACAGACTATATATAATTCTACAAATTTAACATTGTCGTCTTCTGAAAATCGCGACATTTTGAAAAAAAAAACGCAAATTCGTATTCTTATTTTTGATCGTAGAATCCGCAGTTAATTTTTGGCAGGCTAATTTTGGGACACCCTGTATAAGTTGATTATTTTCGGTACCTCTTTTGGCGTTGTATACATTTTATGGTTTATATGACGCTGCCTTATTAGTGTACTAATTTACAGATTCGGTAGCCACTGGAAAGGCTGTTTGTGTAGTGTATAGAGCCAGCTTAATATCACCAGTGCTTTGTTTTAAAGTCGCAAGCTAACGTCACTCTGTAAAATAAACGTTGGTATTTTGTTTCTTCGTAAACTATTGTAATTACTTAATTACACTTCGGTCTACATCGAATTCTACATTTCGATAAGTAGGTAGAAATCATGAAATGGAGTAAGAGAGGTAATAAAAATATGGAAACAAAATGCCAAAATGACGAGAGTTGAGTTAACTTTACAAAGCAAGCGGAAAAAGATCCCAGCACAGATGCCCACGACGAACTCTCAAGTTTTGATTTGACGAAAGCAATTTTAAGAACAACGTTAAATATTTCTGTAATTAACATTATATTTATAAATACTCACTACTAAAGTTTTTCTAAGAACATTGTATCACACTTTTCATATGCTCGCCAAACGTTAATTCGTTATCAAGAATAATCTTTAACTTTGCGAGTAACAAAAATTGTTCTGACAGTACATAAGACGTCTATTACATCAACCACATTTGATTTTTTTCTCCAACTCCATATGTCAACTTCTGCTACAGATAAGATACATAATATTTATTCATTTAATGTATCCAAACATAAAAATAGCCAATTAATCACATCCGCATAAAATAATTATTTATCATATCAATGACTAAACTATGGTCTAGGTCTAAATCAGAGGTTCTCAAACTTATTTGGATTATTGTTCCCTTTTCAGGAAAAGCAGATGGACAAAAACGTGTTAAAACTTAATTTAGAATATACATTATGCGATATAACCCGTTTTTTTATTTTGTTAAACTAATGTGTTTTGTCGTATCTCACACAGAAATGAAAAAAATTACTTATTTTGAATTTCCAAGGACTGGACTTTACCAGTCATGGCAGATTTTGTTTCACATATAAACAGGGTTGAAGTCCATTTTTCAGTAGCAACATATTTGATCTTTTACAAGAGTCGTTTTAGCTAGTTACCAAATATCTAGGTATGACATAGGCAGGTTAGTAATCAATAATTATTGAAAATAAAAAAATAATCTAGACAAATAGTAGTTGGTAATGCAAATACATACATACATGTCAGTTAATTACATAACCTATTAAAAATTTACTTTTGCTTTAGTAGTAGTAGTGCCTACATAGTAGTTTTAATAATATATATTTTGTTTATAAGTTGCGTCCGAATTAAATTAATATACTCGTGTTCTAATTATTTATTCGCTCCTACATAAAAACAAATCTGCAATCCCATTTTAAAATATGTTAACGAATTAATAGAAATTCGCTAAGTTTTGTATTGTTTAGTCAATAAAAAAACTATTTTTATTTGATGTAACCGCTTAATTACGAAACAAGCATAAACAGGTTGAAAAAAGACGTCATAAAACTCGTATTAATTGTTACATCATTTATAAACTCCTGTCGCCATTCTTGTGGGTACCAAACTACGGCGTAACACACCTCTGTGTTTTATTTATTATCCCTAGTATTTTTAAACGTGTTTTTCTATATTTTCAATAATACATCGATGAATTTATAATTTCTAAACTTTTTCCTTTGCAGTTGTGTTTATCGTTTACCTATAAGATCCAGATAAAAATGTTCTTAACATATATTTATAATGCTAGTATTTTTGCTCATAGAAAGTTCTAAATTTCTACACCAATGATTTATGAGAATTTTTGATATTACGTTGCATATATTATTTAATTTTCAAGCAAATAAATTCTCGTAAGTATCGTAAGTATATCATCTTTTTTTGTTTTAAAGGTATTTTCGATTAATCAACTATGATAATAATTCAGTATTAAAACGTACATATACAGGGCGTCCGGAAATTATGAGCAAATATTTGAGGGGTCGATTCTGTGGCAAAAATAAGACGAAAAATTTAGACATAGGAACAGATCGACAAATGGAAATATGTAGGTACACTTGTTCGACTGCGATAAAGTATACCGTTTTCAAATAAAATGGATTATACATAGTCCATGCAAATTGTTACGCAACGCACACTTTTAAATTTTTTTATGCATCATATTACGTCCGCACATTTTTTATTGTTTGTAAATATTAAGTAGATAATTTTATGTAATTCAGATTATAAAGATTTGTTAATAATTCTATTGAAAAATTTGTTGTGTCCGCAAATTTATTTTCGCGTTCCTTATAATACTTTTTGTACCAAATATTTTTTCGCGAAAAAAGGTTCCAAGTCCAAGCGGCACTTTACACATCACTAGTAAATTTTCGTTATAACTGAAGAAAATAAGATGGATTAGTTAAAACCATTTTACCACCATCTATTGAACCAACTGCATTGGTAAGTCGTTTTGCAACACGTGTCTTTATTTCTTTTGTTTAATCTTTTTTTTATCATTTGCATACAGTCCAGTAAAATTCGTTTTCTTATCACATATCTAATTGTTCCAAGGTATGCTAACTTGTCATGAAAAAATTAAATACCAATAAGCTATTTTTGATTATGACGTTCGCTTTTTAATTATGTAAAAAGCTTTTACGAAAAATTTTCCTGTAAAGTTTAAATAAATAATAATAGTAATTGTGTCTAATAAATTGACAAAATTTTAAGTTATTTTTTAATTGAATTTTTCAAGTTGGCAATTCATTAATTATTTCTATTTTGTCAATTTATCTAACCGATCTTCAAACGAACGTAATGTGTCAATGGTACCTTTGTTTCCATTTTTCATGAATAGTAGGCACTTACCTTGGAACTTGGAATGTACTTCTATTTTACTCGAAAACGATGTATTTTATCGAAGTTGAACAAGAGTACCTATTTAATAATTTCTAACAAAAAAGGTTAGAGCTTTGTTGCTCTTAGTGGTACTGACGTATCTCATTGACGTATTTATAAGCGAATTTTTACTGATGAAGTTTCAAAATTTCATATCAACCATTTTAAGAAATATTTAGAAAATGTGATACGTCTAATTTCAACACCCTGTATCTCGAAAACGTTGAGTAGTCGTTCTACACAAAAAATAACAACTATTCTATGGATGCAGCTTTTCCTCTGAGCCTTATTAAAATCTGAACAGCCCTGTGGTAATTTTACAATTGAGCTTTGCTGTTTATATCTAGTGGTTATACTCACCTAGAACTAATTTTTGTTTTTATTTTTTTATTGTCAGTGAAAATTCAGCCATTTTCTTTAACCATGGCGATTATTATGAAAACTATATCTATAAATAATTATAAATCATATAGATAATTGAGAATGCATAACAACCACTAATGAAAATATATATTTTCTACATTTATTTAAGGTGCTGCGTAATAAACAATTTAGATGATCATTATACTAATCGTAATACTTTACACCCATTGGATGCAACGTGTTTCCTTTCGTCAGTTTTTTAAATCACGAGACGCGTTGAAGAGATTAGTATAATTTGTATTTGTACATGCATAAATATAGATATATGGAAAGTGCAGTGAAAAAATAAATAATAAAGTAGGTAGATTTTTATGATGCATATTTCAGATTTATGTAAGAAATGCATTGTACTTTTTGAAAATATGAAAAATTTTAGAAAAAAAACATACCAACCAAAATCCCTAGGCAAATTTGTTGTTGATATTTTCTCTATTCTATTTTTCAGTGGAAATTATGGAAAGCCGAGTGGAGACAGGTGCATATAGATGGATTATCACAATAATTTTTGTACTCACATTTTACGGAACAAAGGCTCATCTTCAAGCCCTAGAGAATTTTAGCTTTCCTTGCTTGCTTGCCTTGCGCTAAATTCATGAGAATTGTGACCGATTCGACCAGGAAATAGACTCGAGAAAAACTTTTGGAATTGTAAAATGGGTTTTACTACAGCTTCTTTCGTTCTTACTTTTACAAGACATGTCTTTGGCGAAAATTGTCCAGTATAGTGACTGCAACATAAAGACTTTCAACCGAACACGTATACTACTTTTAAAGGGATGAGCCGGTGGACTATTAATAGGAATTTTGGGAAACATTCGGTACTGATTCGAACTGGAAATCTTTATGTTGCGGCGGCTGTACATATTAAAATTTAATCAATAGAATACAAAATGAATAAATATGTTTAAGAAAATAATGGCATAACAAAAACTCAATTGCTTTATGTCTTGATCTATCTATTGCTTAGAACCATAGAAATCATAAAATATATAGAACGCCAAAAGAGATACCAAAAATAGTCAATCTAAGGAGAAAACGAGAGTCTGGTAATATTGCAGTGACAACGTTTGTGAATTGGTTGCACTAATGGGCGGGAATTTCAAAATATGAAAATTTTACGTCCAATTCATAGAAACATTTGATTTCTGTGGTCCAATTACAAACAATTGAGCTTTGATGTTGATCTAATGGTTATACTCACCTAGAAATAACTTATTTTTGTTTTTTTTTACTGCCAGTGATAATTCAATTCTTAACGATGGTGATTATTATGAAAACTATACTTATAAATAATATAGATAATTATGAATTCATAACAACCACTAATGAAAATGTAGATATTTCTACATTTATTTAAAAGTGCTACGTAACGTTCAAATTAGGTGATCGTTATGTACTAATCGTAATGCTTTACACCTATTTACTGCAACGTGTTTTCTTTTGTCAGTGTTTTTAAATCACAAGACGCTACTGGTTCCAGAGATTAGTAACATTTGTACAATCATAAATATACAGTGCTTTCGAAAAGTAACGAATAAATTCATTATTTTTGAAATTGAGAAGTTTTCGAAAAATTCCCTGGCACGTCGATTTTGTTTTTTAAAAAAGCACTTTTTGACATACGCCCCACATTTGTGACGTCATCGTTGTTCGAGATATGACGTCATCGACAATTTTTTTTAAATAGCAACCCCCAATTTTGACCATGCCATTTGAAAATAGAAGAAACTGCAACTGAGTGTAATAAAACTATATACTATACTAAATGTTTGTATTATATATTGCACTAAATTACAAAAAATGTTTGTTTTTAACAGGACCGAATATCGAAAATTATGTTGACAATAAAAACAATTGCGTAACGGCTGCCGTGACGTAGTCGTCTGAATCTTGTCGTATATATGGAAAGTGCAAAGTGAAAAATTAAATATTAAAGTAGGTAGATTTTTATGATGCATATTTAAAGCTTATGTAAGAAATGTACGTTTTGAAACTATGAAAACTCTTAGAAAAAAAAAACATATACAGAGTGTGCCAATAACGGTGAGGATATGAAAATTTTACGTCCAATTTGTAGAAACATTTGATTTCTAGGGTCCAATTATACATTCCGTTTTTTTAGTTTTTAATTACAGGCTGGAATAAAATACAATATTACCATCAGCGTACATCAAGTTTTCCCTAAATGGCTGTTACATTTTTTCAGTGCCTAATGTAAAGGCTTCTGGCTTTCTATTTATAGGGTGTCCAAAAATAAAAGGCCATACCATTAACCACGTATTTTTGGACAAAAATAATGCGATTTTCCTTATGTCATTATTTGTATTTTATAATTTCTGTGGGAAACACACGGCGGTTTTCACAGTTACGGCGGGTGATTTATATCATTGGTTAAGACTTTTTTAAAAAATGAGAACATCGCTGTATGTGTCTCAATCTATCTATCACCGCTCTTACAATCCATCCATCAATTTTCTTGTTCAAGTTTCTTGACTCATCTTTCTTGTCGAATCGCTATACAGTTCACAATTTTCATGAAATTAGCGCAATGCAACCATTTGAAAGTGAAAATACTGTAGGACGTTAAGATGGGCCTATGTTTCATAAAATGGATTCAAAAATTATTGTGATAATTAATCCATATGCACCTTTTTAACCTTTCCACTCACCTTTGCATAGGTAATTTTTAAAAAAAAACCGAATATCAAAAAAATCTGCCTAAAGATTTTGGTTTTGGTTGGCATTACCATTTGGTAATGCATTTTCATCAGAATTGCTTGATTCGAACTGAGAAAGTCTCTTGAATTTGAAAATAATCAGCTGATTGATGTGATTTTGTCAGATTTTTTCTTCACTGTGGATGCTTAAGACAAGAAGCTTGCGACTTGAACTGAAACTTTTAGACTGTAGAACGGCTTTTACTTCAACAGGAAAAGGTAAGACAGTTTATACTTAAGAATATGAAAAGGTGGCAACTCTAAAGGTATATGTGATATAGTCTGTTTGGAAATGAATGAGAGTAATAAAACCCTGAGATAAGAACCGGCCATGGGCGTGGTAATATTTCGTTTCAGGTAATTATCGCGTAAAACTAATGCTAACAGGTAATGGGTGTATATTAGTATATTTTACTGGATACATCATAGGGCAGGAGCCAGTGTATTGTGACAGATCAATCCAGTCTTAGAGCTGAATATACGAAGACGTGCAGTAGAGTAAAATTCGACTTGTGTTTAGTGACTATATTGTGCCAGTGGATATAATATTGTTTAGGTAAAATGACGAGCTTATCAGATTACGTAACTGCTAAACGCGTGAAAAGATGTGCGCTGTTTCAGAATGAGATTATTATATTAAATGTATTTAATGCATTGGAATACAAAATCCTACCAACAGTGTTGACGACATCGTGGAAAAGTGTTCGAAAATGACAGGAATTGGAAAATCGACTATCTACAGACTTTTAAAGGAAACAAAAAATGAACAAGATACTGTAAATCCCATAAGATCATCTACAGGGAGGTCAAAAGTCGTTATAGATGATTTCTTCAAAAATGTCATTCGGAGAAAAGTACACTCATTTTATTTTAAAAAAGAAATACCAACGCTAAACAAAATTTTAAGTGAACTTTCAGAGGACAACGATTTGCCAAAAATCTGTAGAAGCAAATTATGGGCCGTCTTACGAGAGTTGAATTTTTGCTGGGAAAAGCAGAACAGGAAGTCAGTTCTTATCGATAAAGATGAAACTATTTGTTGGTGAATATCCTACTTAAGATCAATTAGAAAATTCCGTGACGAAGGGAGGAATATTTATTATCTAGACGAAACTTGGGTCAACGAGGGATATACTGTAACAAAAGTATGGCAAGATAAAAATGTAAAAAGTTTTCGGCAAGCATTTTTGGATGGACTTCCACAGGGTTCAAGGCACCTTCAGGTAAAGGGCGAAGATTAATAGTGACACATATAGGTAGTGCCAGTGGTTTTGTAGATGGCGGTTTACTTTTATTTGAATCTAAAAATACAGGTGACTATCACGAAGACATGATCGCAGATGTTTTCGAGGAGTATTTTACACAGATGTTGGATCTTATTCCTCCGGGGTCTGTAATTGTCATGGATAATGCCAGTTACCATTCACGGCAGACCGAGTGGACGCCTACGACTGCTTGGAGGAAAGCCGATATAATTCAATGGTTATCCGGAAAAAACATTTCTTTTGAAACAAATATGGTGAAAAAGGAACTTTTGACACTTGTCAATATTAATATGGATCAGAAAAAATATGTTATCGATGAAATGGCAACAAATCGACAAATAACGGTACTACGGTTACCACCTTATCACTGTGAACTTAACCTAATCGAATTAGTCTGGGCGCAGGTAAAAGGAGATGTAGCGCGAAATAATACGATGTTTAAATTAAGTGACGTGAAAATTTTGTTAAAAAATTCCTTGGAACGAGTAACTGCAGATAACTGGCAAAGATGTATACATCATGTACAAAAAGAAGAGGAGAAAATGTGGAAACTCGATAATTTAATTGACGTTACTGTGGAACTTATCGTTATCAATCTAGGAGACGAAGATAATTCATCAGACTATTCAGAGGATGAATTTTAATATACCTACTTTTTTATCTTCTTTATTGTACATTTATACAACACTACATTTACTCATCATAATTTGAATTTTCAAAATACATATATTTTTGTGTGGAATAAAAGTCTATTCATTAAATTTGAATAAATATTTTGATAATAATATTGAATAATTTTATTTGAATTATTAAAAACCCTCTTAACCCGGTTATGATGCTTAAAGTAGCCTCATGTTTTGAAATGTTGTTTTTATATTGTTCATTTATAAGAGAAATGGACCGAGAAATTGAAGCGGCATAGACAAAGACGGATTGTCGGGGATTAAAATTTAGGTACCTGCTACAATTTAGTACGGTTCGATCACACAAAGTTTTTTTAAAAGTACACCTCATCTATACCGATAATACATAATATAAAAATATTGAATATAAGCACCAGTACTACATTTATTTACGATTTGCATACATAATAAGCTTTTATTACTCTCTTTCATTTGTAAACAGACTATAGAGTTATGTAAAAACCATTTGGAAACACTATGTATTTTTGAAACGATGCGTTTTAACATAGTATTTTGGCATATATACATGTTTTCTACATCAATCACATGCAGCTCGCGTCCGCCTCTGACCGACACTCGCCTCGTGAATCGAGCACTTTGTATTTTTCAAGTTAACCTGCTCTTTCTCCTACTTTCTTTCGTTTCCCCCGCTCCCTTTTCACGGGCACACATCGTAAAGTTGTTCCGAATACAAGTCCGGTTCGAAACCGAGCCGCCTCATTCATACCGTAACGCGATTTATTTGGCCGAATATCCATAAACGCCAGTTCCTTGTTCATACAATCGGTCCTCCAAGCTCTACGTAGGCAAACATCCGGTTCAAAATTTCAATGTAGCACGTCTGATTCGTGCCGCCGCTGCTCAAGTATTTCTGAATCTTCTGCTGTTAAGTGCACTGTGCACCGATAACTAGATGGATCTGTAGGTTTTTTTGTTTTGTTGAAAATATAGTGGGCCGTGCGACTCTTCGGATTGTTAGTGCAGTGCTTGTGGTTTTGTGGTGGTTTCGCTTGGCATTCACCAGGATATACTCGAAAGGATACTTTAATGACCGGTGTAACGGAATGGCACGGAGTTCCGTCTCATCTCTATGAGATATGACAGTTTCTGGAGAGGTAAACATTTTAAAATCTTTGCAATAAATTGTTATACAAGGTGATTCTAAACGTACTTAGTACCATAAATTTAACTGCGTTTTCTAGACCCCACATTAAGACCAAAAGTCTATACAAGGTGTTACAGAATGTTGTTAAAAACATCTAGGAGTAGATTCTATGTTTAAAAGTAAGAAAAAAGTTTATATAGGGTGTCCACGAACAACCCCTAAAACATACAGGGGGTGATTCTACATAAGAAAACATTAAATATTATTATTTGTTCATATGAACAGATCCAGAAATGCTTCGTTATAGAGATACAGGGTATTGAGGTAGAAATTTTATTTTCGACTTTTTTAAGAACTTCTGCAAAATATAACATTTTCGTACAAAATTATTTATAAAAAAATTGAGAAGTTTATTGTCAAAAAAGTTAGGGTAAATTGAATTAAATAATAATAGCGTATATAGCGTCCTTTAAGGGCTACATAAAAACTAACAGCAAATTATGAATTCTCCGTTATCCAATTTTGTGTGAAAATTTTATATTTTGCAGAAGTTATTAACAAAAAATCGAAAATAAAATTTCTATTTCAACACCCTGTATCTTCGTAACTAAGCATTTCCAGACCTACGTTCATATGAAATTTTTTTCGTGTTTTTACTCTCCGTATTTTAGCGGTTGTTTGTGCACACCCTGTATAAACATGGATCTGGAAATGTCTCGGATTCAAGATACAGGTTGTTTAAAATTTTCTTAATTTCTCGAAAATTCTCGCAAAAACCGATCGAGATTTTGGGATTAGATTAGGTACACAACGGAGTGCGGTGGAGGGCTACTTTTACGTGTATAAATTTCTCTTGTACTAGCCTCAGTGGCGTTCGTGCCGTAAAATACTCATTTTTAGCAAAAAAAATGTACGTCACTGATTTTTTAACAAATTGGTATCGCTCTCTTAAAACCAAGTTAATTCTGCTTAAAAAGTGTCTCTTGGATTTTTTCCTCCTGATGACCGTTTTCGAGATAAAAATTAGTTTATTAATCACTACAATAGACCAACATTGCAATGCTAATTTAAAAACAATAATCTAGGGGGCAGTTTGTCATAAATTCCATGTCAGACTTAAACAAAAAAGTTTTTAAAATGTTTAAGTTAGTTTTTAATATTTTTTTTCACAAAATAAGTCTATGAAGATGCATTTTTCAAACTTTCAAGGAATAATTCACCTTACTATTTTGTAAAAGAAAATGTATTAAAAACTACCTTAAACAAGAGACACTTTTTAAGCAGAATTAAGTTGGTTTTAAGAGAGCAAATACGAATTTGTGCAAAAATCAGTTAGGTACCTCTTTTTACTAAAAATAATTATTAAACGGAACGAACGCCACTGATGGTAGTATATTATAAGATAAACTTATACACGTAAAAATAGCCCTTCGTTATACATTGTTGTGTACCAAATCTCATCTCAATATCTCGATTGGTTTTCGAGAAATGACAACTAGTATTTAAGACAGGCAATTTTAAACAACCTGTGTCTTGAAAACGAGGCATTTCCGGACCCATGATTTTTTTCTTATTTTTAAACTTAGCCTGCTCCTAGAAATTCTTAACATCATTCTGTACTGTTCAATCTAGTATAAGTATAGCAAAACACTTCGTTTTATCCATTAATAAATATTAAGCGCAAAAATTAAAAAAATACTGTGCACACTAAATTATTCCTGCTTCATCTTATGAAAGAATCTCACAAAAATTTTGTTAAAACCGGTTTTATTGTGGTGGGATTTACTTGTTTTTAATGACTGAAGGACAACGGAAGCAAGATCGTTCCGATCACGTTTCTTGGTGAAAATGGAAAATTTAGATAATCGTTTTCAATGACTTTTTTTTATAAATATTTTGCAAAATAATGCAATGCATGAACGAGGTTATTGTCAATCAGATAATATTCTACTTCGAAGTTATGCAAGCTGTTCAGTTGAATTTACTTACCAAGATAGTTTGCAAATATTTTGAGTCTTAGCTTAGGTCTTAGGATAATCTTATCCCAAGCAGCACAGACTGGTCTGGTTGACGTCGAGCCGACGTCGGCAGTCTAACCTGAAGTCGGTAGCCGACGTCCTCGCCACGGCGTTCCGACCAGTTTTTATACGAAAATGGTCACACAAACTCCGGTCGACCCGACGTCACCCTGTTGACTAATAAAGTAGCGTTAGGTGTAAATGTTTGTACCTACTTCCACGTCACATTAGATACGACAAATATTACCTAACATAACATTTTCTATAATTTACGTACAAATTTTTCTATATAAATCAGACAAGTACTATATTTTTGTTCCGTTTATACTAATTTTGTAGCTAATAATCCTGCAGCTCATTTTAATAGAAGGTATGCGTCTACTCGTATAGGATTCAGTATATTAATAAAATATAATTTTAAGGATATAAGTTTCGAGACCTTCAAACACTGAAATTATAAACGCATGCAATTTTATTGATTATATTGGACAAAATAGACCATTAAAATTTAAGCACCATTAAATGAACACTATTTTTATCAATATATATTTTTATTTTGTATTTTTTAGAAAATATTTTTTTTATTAGTAATGTCAAGAATAAAAATATCAAGTGTAAGAACTAACTTCTCATTCAATATATAATCTTAAAATCGTAAAATCACTCTTCAAATATTAAAAATGGAAAATTATTGTGCATTCCTCCAAAATGGCTTTATTTTTATAAAAAGATGTCGTCGTCGGCAATACCGATCCGTTATATCCCTATGATTTAAAGTTATTTTTGGTGTAAACGAATATAATTACTCCAGTCACCAGGTCATATTAAGTTTATTTATTTACCTTAATTATATACCAATCCTCACAATTGGTATAATAAACTCCCATTTCTATATACTAACTGAAGAAGTCAAAATTGCTTCACCAAGTTGTACTAATTATGTAGTTTAAAAAACAAGATATAATAATGGTAAACAAAAGTACTCTTCCAACATATTTACTGTACAGTAGGTATACTATATTATACTTGTTGCATGTAGATCTGCAAAGAGGTATAAACATACAACTTTTACGACTAACCTAACTTTCCATTGTTTTCAGGCGTGTTCGTGCAGTTAAAATTAAGATTGTATTAGTGCAGTTATAGTTGAGTACTCTTTTTCGGATGCAGAACTTTGTGGATATATTTTTTTATTATGTTTTTATATATTACCTCTGTAACATTATTAGCTGTTTTTTCCCACCCAGTAATTAGTACTGACTCTCAGGTGGTGTACTCTAAATAAATAAATAGTTTCGTATTATTGACAATAAAATGACTGATGTATTTAAAATATTTGATACATAATGATTTTCCGGTAACTGTGACCTCGGCTATTCTCAGGCTAGGCTTTGTGGGGATAGACCGTTGTCGTGATCTCCGATAATGGTCTCGATTTACTTAAATATTCATTATCAGATTTCTTAATACTTGACAGTTTTCATTACTTCACTAACAATATAGGTAACGTCATGTCAAGCGTCAAAACGTTTCAAATACGTGTGGTTGGTGTATAGGTCAAAATATGGTATAAACACCGACGTCGGCTGTACCTACCTCATCCGACATTACAATTAGTATTAAATAATTTAGAGTAGCGACGTCGGTGTGGATGACATTAACTGACGTATGTCATTGGCTAGAGCCAGTTAAAAACACCGACGTCGGCTTATCCGACCTGTTTTATTATTCATTTATTGTTATTTAAAACATGGAACATGTCGAAATACCGACGTCGACATTGCCGACGTCGTTGTGACGCCGGTAATACTAACGTAAGCGGTTTCTACCAAAATTACTTAAAATTCGACCATAGACGTAATGCTATATCAATTTTGTAGTCATAATTTGTATAATTTTGGTATAAAACTAGTCGTTAGTTAAATTCGGTGTGGTTTGTGCTGCTTGGGATATCTAGCGACGAGATAATTTTTGTTGACCTGGTAGTTACAGTTGTTGTCGAGATCCTGTTTATCTGACTCATAGTTTGTCGGTGCAATAAGTACATATGTATATGATTTGGCGCCAGTTACCCATTGTTATCATTTAAAGTGAGAAAAATATATTTGATGATAATTTAATATTGCCTGTGGTACAATTAATGTACAGGATGTCCGGGAAAATGTGGGAAATTCCTCGGGTGCAGATAGAATATGAAAAAATACGATAAAAAATTTCTATATATTTTTTTCTACAGGCCATCTCTACGGAGATGCCGCTGGTCGCGGTTTTTCTTGAATAACTTTTAAAGTATTCAATATAATTTAATAAAAATTTAATGTGATTAACACTAGTAAGGACCTCTTAAAATAGTGTTCCTGAAACATATTTAGCTTTTTTAATTTACCAGGGGCGGACTAAGCTTTAGAACTTAATGCCTAAATTATTAACACCATTTATGATAAAGGCTATAAAATAATAAATCTGAGTAGCTTCAACCTTAAACTAAAAAAAGATACTCGTGTTTATTGTTTTCGAAAATTGACTGATAAATTGTTGTAAATGTTGAAGTGTGTAAAGCAGTTTTGAATAAATTATTAAAAAATAAACTGTCAATTTATCGTTCTATACATTAAGAATACCTACACATACAGCTTTTATGGAAATTTATTGAGTTAAAAATTAATAGATGTGAAAAGGTATGAATAAAATAATCTTTTCACCAATTCCTTGAATAATCTATTCGATCAAAAATTATTATTAAATGAAAAATCCCTGTTAAAATATAAATTTGGTATGAAATTCATTGCTTATAGCCACTGAACTGTATAATTGATTGACCCACGAACGCTCTCAAAATGGAACGGAAATACAGTTGATTTTCTTTCAATCTGTTGTTGGCTAGATCCGATTTCATTTTATAATATTATTCGGGTCATAATTTTGACGGTTGCAGAGAGAAACTCTCTCTGCAGTCTTATTTTGTGATTAGACTATACAGTATGCGCCAAAAGTATGGAATAAATTCAATAAAAACGAAACAATTATTTTTTGGGAAAAATCCTCGAACAGGTCGATTTTTAATATAAAAAATACATATTTTAGCGTAAAATGCGATTTTCAAATGTCATTTGTTTTCGAGTAATGACGTCATCGATTTTTTTTAAATGGCAACACTATATTTTTTTCCTTGATTCTGAAAGATCGTTCAATTCTCTATCAGACAGTACTAAAATTTTGCCCTCTTACATAGGAAAGTTTTCGAGTAAATGACTATTGAATGTTAGAAAACGTAAATTTTATCCATAAAAAAGTAACAATTCTGAGGTACATATGTAAAATAAAATACAATTGATTAAATTTTATACTTAAATTAAATGTTCGAATTGCCATCCACCAACTTCTTGACAATGCGCAAGTCTGTGAAGAAATTCTTCTTGCACTTTATGAATGATTTCTAGGGTAACTCTGCGTATTTCGTCCCGAATGCGATTTTGAAGTTCTTCTAAATTACGTGGTTTATTAATGTACACTTTTGACTTCAAGTATCCCCATAAAAAATAGTCAAAAGGTGTAAGATCTGGCCATTTTGCAGGCCATTCTATCGGTCCGCGTCTGCCGATCCATCTCCCAGGAAAACAGTTGTCCAAACAATCTCGTACAGGGCGCGCATAGTGCGGAGGTGCACATTATCGTTAGGAAAAATTACTGCAAGGGCTGGAACAAGGTCATTTTCTAGAAACTTTAAATATCTTTGTCCTGTAAGGGTTCCTTCAAAGAAGAAAGGCCCTACTATTCTGTCGTCAACTATTCCAGCCCACACATTTAATTTCTGAGGGTGTTGGGTATGTGCCTCTGCCATCCAATGAGGATTTTCCCGACTCCAATATCTGCAAGTTTGACGGTTTACTGTACCATTCAGACAAAATGTGGCCTCATCTGAAAAAAGTATTTGCCGGTGTAAATTTCTATTTTCTTGACATAAATCCATTAGAATTTCACAAAAGTGTAAGCAGCGATCGGGATCATCTTCATTGAGTTCCTGCACAAGTTGAATTTTGTAGGGATGATATTTTTCCTTCCTCAAGATACGTAGCACTGTGCTCTGACTAGTGTCATTGTTTAATGCAACCAATCGTGAAGAATTATGAGGATTATCCACCATACTTATCAAAATGTTCTGTTTCTGATTTTCATTAATGCCGGGTTTTGGAATATTTACAACATTGCCAGTTTCTCTAAATTTAGACTCTACCTTACTGACTGTTGATTGGCTGATAGGGCGATCTGGATATTTTTCATTAAATAAATCGCAAACTTCCTGCTGAGTTCTAGTCATATTCCCGCATCCGATAAGAATTAAATTTTCAATTCTTTGAGTGACAGTTAAATGTGTCATAATACTTTAAATTGAATAATAATTTCTATGTCGCTTACAATACTTATTAGAAAGTCGGTGTGACAATGACACTTTGCAAAGATTTTCACCTACGTGATCCATAAAAGAACTATGGAATTCGAAAAACTAAACTTGATAACGTTTTTGCTTTATTTTAATTGCTTTACGTTTTCTAACATTCAATCGTCATTTACTCGAAAACTTTCCTATGTAAGAGGGCAAAATTTTAGCACTCTCTAATAGAGAATTAAACGATCTTTCAGAATCAAGGAAAAAAGTATGGTATTGCCATTTAAAAAAAAATCGATGACGTCATTACTCAAAAACAAATGACATTTGAAAATCGCATTTTACGCTAAAATATGTATTTTTTAAATTAAAAATCGACCTGTTCGAGGATTTTTTCCAAAAAATAATTGTTTCGTTTTTATTGAATTTATTCCATACTTTTGGCGCATACTGTATAATAGGTAGATACATCCACTTTACCTGTATATACCATAATTTCTAAACTGATATTTATTTGAATATAATCTATGAGGTAGCAACATTACTATTTTATTCCAAGAAATATATAAATCGACATGCGTTCTGAATTAATTTATAGTACTAGTAAAAGAGAAACATAAATTATGTGTAAGTGGAAATAGTGTCGGAAAATTTCACATTTAATTATGTACCTGATGTTTATTGTGAACTAATTTCCATAGTTTATTGTTGCGACCAGCTAGAATGTAAATAAAAAATAAACCGCCATTTCTATTTACTTCGGGAATTCCTCTCTTTCTCTCAAGCACAAATTTATTGTATACATACATTTCGTGGAAATGTATGACGTCTTCCTTTCACAGTTGAAATTGTTGTTCCATCATATTGTCTTTGATCTTGAGGAAACGTGGGCGCAGTTTTACATAAAAGGTTCTTGTATAGATTTAAATGAGACCGAGGATCAGCGGCTTTCGACAGGATCGGACTCGTTTCTAATAAAATAATATTAAGATGGTCATAGAAAATATGTTACACAGCAATATCTTAGTAGTTAATAGTAGCACTGATAGGAGTATAATTTAATAAGTGAAACTCGAGGTGAAATTATTTAGTCAGTTAGTAAACATTGATAAAAATGAAAGTGAACGTTATTTTACGTTTTAGTTGGATCCAATACAATTTTTACTGTGGTGAATGACTTTATTCCTATAAGAAAGCTCGTATCTGTGCCTATGCGACAAATTAAATTATTAGATAGTACCCTAGACAATTGTTTTAGTGACCTATGTTGTCTTGACTGTTAGATGAGTTATCACTGAGTATCTTGGCATGCTTCTTATTTGTTTATTAACTAATTTAGTATTTGAGATTGTGAAGGACAGTGTGTTACTGATGAGGCCTACCTATTATTGCTTTGTGTGTTATTTGTGAAGGCCGTTAGCCATGTGCATGGTATGGGATATGGGGTATCTTGTTGTCTAATAATTTGTTGTAATGTTGTAATTTCCATTCGTATAATAAATAGCTTAAATACTATTTTCATCATTCAATAACTTGAAAACGGTTAAAGATACGAATGTCATACATCATATTTTTGAAATCGCAAATTTAGTTGGAACGTGTATGGCATAACAATTTGTATCAGGAAAATGATGCATTCAAGAAAAAAATCTATATATCTTTCTATAGAACTTTTATTTAGCTTCCAAAATATTGTGTTATTTAAATAGAAAGGATATATTGTCGACCCAAAGAACCTCGCAACGATAATAATTTGCATAGTGTCAGAATTGTAACATAGAAACTTATAATTATTTAAGCAGCGAGGGCGTTATTTCATTACACACCGGGACTACAACTTATAATAGTTTATGCAAACGTGTAAATACATTGACGTCTGATAAACGGATAAAAGACTGAAAGGTCTAAACCCGAGTCTAAACCTAAATAAAGAAAGCGTATACGACTCACTGAAATGAAATTTTATATTATGATGACTGGAATGCTCGTCAAGCTGCGCGAATGGATTACTCGTGGTCAGTGCCATATTTGTTTTGTGTCTCCTAGCAATGGAGAAGCAATAAAGATTCAGCTGATTGTGAATTGAAATGAAATTCTGGATATGAAGAATTATTTGGTGCTATATGCTGGTTAATTTTATAGTCTCTTATAAAACATGACGATGTTCCAACAATAACATCCACAAAAATACACAAAGAATGACACTAACGAGATACAAGATAAAAGAATGTACTAGTTAACCACACTGTACGCCAATGACGTGTTTACAAATAAAATAATGGGAAATTAAGAAAACAATTCTTATCGTACGTGCAGATGATTGTCTCTCTCGCACCCACATACATAACTAACCAATGAAGTATTTCTTTGCTGAGTTGCATGTGCCTCATTTTGTCTGCTCCTAGGTTTCTCGTTTTATATGGATGCGCAAAGGAACTAAGAGCATTCCACATCGTACATTTCAGTGATACGACTCTGTCTTCCGGCCTTTGTAGTCTGATACATCCTGTATTATATTTTTAATGACAGGTATCACTAATACTTTACTTTAACAAGTAAAATGAATTGGAATTAATTATAACACTGGGTACAAATTAACCAGAATAGTTTTTTTGACGCATTTATTTTCCACATGAAAAAATCCTCCCGGCCCCTCCTTAGTTACACCTATGTAATTATAATTATGTTGTAATTGTCGTAATTACATGAGTAATCAGTTATATTTTGTAATCGGTTATGTCGAACTCTAACTGTCAGTATAAATACACATATCTCGAACACTAATGGTGCCTTTCCGTGTGCAAGATGGCATCGACAAATAGATATACAACTCAGTTAACTATTATCTAAATTGGACGATTAATTTTTTCCCTTCCTAATAGTTTTGCCGGTTTTACCAAGAAAAGGTTTCTCGATTTGTCCTTGTTCTTAAGTGTCGACCGATTTGGGAAATTTGTACCGGTTCCAAGCAACCTCCAGCTATTTCAGATTCTCCGCAAAAACGTCGAATTTTGATCACGGTACAACAGCTCATTGCACTTATCGTCGGTAATTTTCTATAAATAAATAATTATCCACCGAACGATCCGTATTGTTTTGTGGTTTCGCTTGCACACTTATTTATTTGAATAAGCCTATTTGCCTACCGTCTAGCAGCGTTTTAATAGCCTCCTTTCTTGAGTAAAATACCTGCGGTTTCGCAGGAGGGATTTCCCCGATTAATATTTCTTTAAGATTAATTATAGTCGTAAAGCATTCCTTCGTTAATATTTTTTTTCTACGGTAGCTTGACGAAGTTGATTAATGGGACTCCATACTAGTATGGTAATTATATCAACGTACTCGTAGAAAAATGATGGCCGTTCATTTTTATATTATTTTACGCTTTGTTCTAATGATTTTGGAAGATTCATAATTTATTAATGGAAAATAATGCTTATACTAATGAGAATTTTTGCCGTACCGTGTACCTATTTTATACATCGTACAGTGATCAATTATTTTTTATGTAAAAACGGGATATGATTTAAATATTAGGTAAGAAAACTCTCGATGTAAATTTAGAACGAAATAATTTATTCGCGAATAAAGAAATATTTAGTAACACTTTAGGTAAGTTTGTTTATTAATTTTATACATAAATGACCATGGTTTTAAACTCATCTATATTTTTCTGAACAATACAAGGTGTTTCATAAGTAATAAATAAATAAATACACTTGTATACAGTATGCGCCAAAAGTATGGAATAAATTCAATAAAAACGAAACAATTATTTTTTGGAAAAAATCCTCGAACAGGTCGATTTTTAATTTAAAAAATACATATTTTAGCGTAAAATGCGATTTTCAAATGTCATTTGTTTTCGAGTAATGACGTCATCGATTTTTTTTTAAATGGCAACACCATATTTTTTTCGTTGATCGTTTAATTCTCTATCAGACAGTACTAAAATTTTGCCCTCTTACATAGGAAAGTTTTCGAGTAAATGACGATTGAATGTTAGAAAACGTAAATCAATTAAAATAAAGCAAAAACGTTATCAAGTTTAGTTTTTCGAATTCCATAGTTCTTTTATGGATCACGTAGGTGAAAATCTTTGCAAAGTGTCATTGTCACACCGACTTGTAAGCGACATAGAAATTATTATTCAATTTAAAGTATTGTGGCACATTTAACTGTTACTCAAAGAATTGAAATTTTAATTCTTATCGGATGCGGGAATATGACTAGAACTCAGCAGGAAGTTTGCGATTTATTTAATGAAAAATATCCAGATCGCCCTATCAGCCAATCAACAGTCAGTAAGGTACAGTCTAAATTTAGAGAAACTGGCAATGTTGTAAATATTTCAAAACCTGGACGTCCAAGCATTAATGAAAATCAGAAACAGAACATTTTGATAAGTATGGTATATAATCCTCATAATTCTTCACGATTGGTTGCACTAAACAATGACACTAGTCAGAGCACAGTGCTACGTATCTTGAGGAAGGAAAAATATCATCCCTACAAAATTCAACTTGTGCAGGAACTCAATAAAGATGATCCCGATCGCCGCTTACATTTTTGCGAAATTCTAATGGATTTATGTCAAGGAAATAGAAATTTACACCGGCAAATACTTTTTTCAGATGAGGCCACATTTTGTCTGAATTGTACAGTAAACCGTCAAACTTGCAGATATTGGAGTCGGGAAAATCCTCATTGGATGGCAGAGGCACATACCCAACACCCTCAGAAATTAAATGTGTGGGCTGGAATAGTTGACGGCAGAATAGTAGGGCCTTTCTTCTTTGAAGGAATCCTTGCAGGACAAAGATATTTAAAGTTTCTAGAAAATGACCTTGTTCCAGCCCTTGCAGTAATTTTTCCTAACGTTAATGACCCTGACACTCCTGACGATACCATAAGTTTCAGCAAGACGATGCACCTCCGCACTATGCGCGCCCTGTACGAGATTTTTTGAACAACTGTTTTCCTGGGAGGTGGATCGGCAGACGCGGACCGATAAAATGGCCTGCAAGATCGCCAGATCTTACACCTCTTGACTATTTTTTATGGGGATACTTGAAGTCAAAAGTGTACATTAATAAACCACGTAAGTTAGAAGAACTTCAAAATCGCATTCGGGACGAAATACGTAGAGTTACCCCAGAAATCATTCATAATGTGCAAGAAGAATTTCTTCACAGACTTGCGCATTGGCAATTCGAACATTTAATTTAAGTATAAAATTTAATCAATTGTATTTTATTTTACATACCTCAGAATTGTTACTTTTTTATGGATAAAATTTACGTTTTCTAACATTCAATAGTCATTTACTCGAAACCTTTCCTGTGTAAGAGGGCAAAATTTTAGTACTGTCTGACAGAGAATTAAACGATCTTTCAGAATCAAGGAAAAAAATATGTGTTGCCATTTAAAAAAAACGATGACGTCATTACTAGAAAAC
Source organism: Monochamus alternatus (assembly GCA_037114965.1). Taxonomy (NCBI): domain Eukaryota; kingdom Metazoa; phylum Arthropoda; class Insecta; order Coleoptera; family Cerambycidae; genus Monochamus; species Monochamus alternatus. The sequence goes on from CM073433.1 coordinate 37,545,128, forward strand.
AAATGACATTTGAAAATCGCATTTTACGCTAAAATATGTATTTTTTAAATTAAAAATCGACCTGTTTGAGGATTTTTCCCAAAAAATAATTGTTTCGTTTTTATTGAATTTATTCCATACTTTTGGCGCATACTGTATGTGGGGCCGAATGTTATTATTAATGAAGATACAGGTTGTTGAAGTAAAACATTTTTTAAGAAAACTTTTACAGCTGTTTTTTACTCTATTGTAAAGGTATTCAAATCAATTTTTCTACAATTCCTATTAATGACAGTTGTTGACGTAAGATTTCAAATTTGGCGTCGATGTGTTTTTGGAGGTGACAAATTTAATTATATAACTTTTGAGAGTGTTAATTGAAGAAAAGTTATATTGTTAAGTCTTTTTCGTTGTAGAACGTAAAACAAATGTCAAAATAATTTGTTATTTTTTCGAAACTTATTTATGATTTTATTGATTACACAATATGCATTTTAAGTAATATAACATTTCAATACAAAACAGTAACTACAATTTATTTTGCACTGTATGTAGTGCCGATATTGCAGTGAGTTAAAATTATGCCAGATCCAGTGCTGTCAGTTATCGTAGGTTTCAGTTCTATTGGTTCAATGAAGCTGCTGCTGTACTGGTTTAAGTTTACTGCGCGCGTTGTAGTATTGGCAAGTTCCATAGGCTCTGCTGAAGATGGTAACAATTTATGTGCGATTGAAATTTTTTATTTTCTATAGATGTCTCACCCGTCCTGTTGATTAATGGTGGTAATATCGACCTCTGCGTCGACTAACACAGTGGCAGAAGAACGTCTAAAGCAGTGCCCTGTATAAGTTTCCGGATGAGGTATATTGAGATAAGTTGCTATTTCTTTTGGTACATTCCTTATTTTATTGACGTGGTTGGCGTTAACACATTTTTCCCTGACATTTCACAAAAGATCTTCTACTTGTAGTAGCTACCGAACGTAAAGCACAGTATTTGCGGCATGTTTTCATTTGGTCTGGACTTGAAATCACAAAATATCTCAAAGTATGAGTTTTGGAATCGGACATTTTTATAATAATTGAATCTTTGCCTTCTATATCATCGATCGTTATCTTTAGTAGCTCATCTCTTCTGAAAGCTCCATAAACATTAATTATTAAAACGATCTGAAAAGTTGTCCAAAATTAGTTAAATCGATCGACTTATATTAATTTTTTAACAGTATATTATCAGGTGGTTCTTGCAAAAATTGCTCAATTTCTTTTTTCTTCAGAATTCTGAACTTTTTTGGACTTTTTTTCGATCTAAACCACCTTTTGATTTCATTGTAGGCAAACTCGCACCGTCTCGACGGCATTAATTGTGAAACAGCACTTTGTACTGCTTCCAATACTTCCCCTGCTAAATGTTTGTCTTCACTTTCCGAGCTCATTTTGAATTAAAAACTCTTAGACCTTATAAATCATGGACGCGCCCAAAACCGTTTTCTGCCTATACAAATCGTTGATGCTCAGATGTGTGCGATAGAGATAGAGCTAGTCCGGGCAAAAACCCACAGATCATTGGCCGAAAAAAAACAAAAACCGTAAATGACAGACGTATGACATTTACGGTGACAGACTGACTCCACCATAGTTTATGAGTCTTTAAAAACTATTGCTAATAAACACACTAAACACAACTAAATCACAAAAGGCACACAAATCATTAACAATATTAACAGGAAAGGTTTTGTCAGGTTATGTTTATATATTTTTCTGTCATAGAACATTTGTTTTTGCCCGGACTAGCTTCATCCCTCTTGTACACATCAGGGCAGCGGACCTCTCTTTCTAGGGCCGGTCCATGATTTATAAGGTCTATGATTCTGACACTACTTTTTCAAACAACTAATTTTTATTGTTTATTAGGTTGGTCTGGTCATCGCGTCTAAACCGTCTTGATTCAAATACGGTTCAAAGGATTTCACATATAAATTAAGTTATTGTACATAACATAATTGTCTGATTTTATTGCAATTTCCGAAAAAATATTGTTTGTAACTCGAATGCGAAATGCGTTTGCGTTTTAGAATGGATATATAAACTTCCATTCTTGAACGCAAAAGTACCATTTCGCGTTCTAGATGCAAAAATTACTAAACAACTTATATATTTTATTTAAAAAATCACAATTGCTTTGCGTACGATTTAAATTATCGACTTCTTTTAAAGGAGCTTTTATTCGAGAGTTTTTAAAATTTAAATATTTTTTTAGAAAAAAATTGTCATTTTTACATTTTACAGCATTATTTAAATTTTGTGAACTACAGCTGCAAATACATTTTTGCGTGCTAATATTTTTGGAAGAAACATTTAGCAACTTATATAATTATAATTTGTTGTTTTCTAAGATATACCTATGTATGGTGGGCTGTATCTGCACTTATGTAATTGATATAACTGGGTATTTTTGTTTTACTAATTATTCCTTGAAGAGTGCTGCGTTTTTATTTTGAAGCTACCTACTTTAGATTTACAATTTTGATAATATATGAATTACCACCTGCAGAGTCTATTCTTCGAAGAAACTATAGTTAATTACATTTTTAATCATAGGCGTGCTGAAACGGGCATACTTTTATTAAATACACACAGTTTATACTGCCTTTTTTACCACTGTAAGTATATACCTTGTGGTATGATTTTTAGCATATCTGTTAAGTCTATTTAATAGTAATCCCAACAAATATTTTCATTATGACATTAACATACCGGTGCTTACCATTCAATGCGGTTTATTGCTGAATATATTATAGTAAACAGAATTTCTTACATAAAATCGATCTTTTTTATATTTGGGCTACTAATGGGTAATAGGCTCAGTAATAGGTACTGTTACAAAAATATTTTATTTAGTGTGACGTACATAATATGCACGTTCTTATTTAAAAATACATATGTATATGTATGTACCTAAATTCATCATTATATTTAATCGTTGAATGGATAAATTGTATGAAGAATTCTTAACATGAAGACGTCGATAAAAAAATAGTTTACATTTAATCTATTTGGAGAGCTGAAGCTTTTATACATAAACTAAATACTAGAAATTCCACTCTATAGTGCTTTGTGCTCAGTAAACAATAAATACTTCCAATCTCCCCATCGAAACTTCAGAGAATCGAAGAAGCCGCCAGTCGAGCAACATTGGAATTATTGCCGGCGGAATCAAAGGAACAGTACGAAATCGCTTATAGACGATTTTCGGAATGGTGCAACATTAAAAAGGTCCCTGGGAAATGTAACGAAAGTGTTTTACTGACATATTTTGAGGAAAAAGCCAAGATATGGAAATCGTCAACGATGTGGTCAAATTATTCCATGATCAAAACTATGTTAAAAATAAAGCAAGATCAATATATAAGCAAACATTATAAACTTATTGCTTTTTTAAAACGGAAGGGTGAAGCATATCAAGACAAAAAAGTCAAAAGTTTTGACGAAGACGCATATGGACAAATTTCTCACAGAAGCAAAAGACGAAAAGTATCTGATGATGAAAATCGCAGTAATAGTGGGTGTCTTCGGGGCGTGTCGCCAGGAGGAATTGTGTCAGATGACCACCGACAATATCGAATATTTGGGTACTTCGGTTGTTGTGACTGTACCAGATACTAAACCGAAAGTGCCTCGGACTTTCAGTGTTGTTGGTGAATTCTATTTAAACTTTTTTAGAAAGTATATAGCACTCCGGCCACCCAACGCTGACCATAGACGACTTTTTCTTAAATATATGAAGAATAAATGTGTGAAGAATCCAGTCGGAATTAACATGTTTGGTAAAATGCCTGCCGACATTGCAGAGTTCTTGAATCTACCAAATCCTCAACTCTACATCGGACACTGTTTTCGTCGTTCATCAGCGACATTGTTAACAGATTCTGGTGCAAATCTTACTACCATCAAGAGACATGGAGGATGGAAATCTTCGACGGTAGCTGAAGGCTACATTGAAAATTCACTGGAACAGAAGAAGGAAATTGCGTGCCAAATACTTCCTACTGCTGCAACTATTAGCAAGACCACCAGTACGACCAGTAGTATTTCTACAGAAAATAGATGTGTCACACATGTTGACAGTAAAACCAAATTAAGTATGATGACTCCGCAGGGAATTACAATTTCAAATTGTTCTAATTTTACTATAAATGTTAATAGTAATAACTAGTTAAAATGTTGGTTTGTACTTATTTAAAATAAAAAGTTGTTCATGTATTTGTTAAAACGTTTTATTAATTTTCAAAACAAAATTTAAATAACACTAGTGTTAAAAGTAACTTACTTTTAACACGCGTGTCAAAAAATGACATTTTTGACATAAAAAATGACAATTAAAAAGCCCACATTTAACAGTTTTGTTGAAAAAAAATATTGTATGCAACTCGTACAAAAGGTATTGTCCTACTCGGCCTGACGGCCTCGTTGAACAACTTCACGTCGCGTGCAATAAACACTTACTTTTTGTACTTGTTGCATAAATAACTATTTTCTACGTTCATGCAAAAAACAAAACTTTATTGAACTATATTTAGTGGAAAAAGTGTTTTTTTATTGCACTAGTGCAATAAAATGTTTATTGCATTCATATGTCATTCTACTACAGCGTTTTTGTCATCATGACAAACATAAATATTCAAATCGAGGTCATATTTTCCTAGACTTGTATCATCTAAATAAAACATTTTTTGGTTTTTCCACCGTTGGGGAAATTACGAAACATTATGAAATAATCTATGAATAGATGATTTAGGTACCACTACAGCCGCAGATATTCATCGTAAACTTATTTCAGGATTTTCTGTTACACGAAGCAATATATCCTCGTCTTGTTCTGGAGTAACAGTTGTTGGACGGTCAGCATTTCGTCTTTTAGAACGAAACGATCCAGTATCTCCTAACCGGTCATAACATTTTTAAAATAATTTGTGATTTGGTTGTAATCTATTTGGGTAATTTTCTAAATACCTGCGACATGCACGACGTCCATTAAAATTTTTTTTACCATATCTCACATTTTTTCATTAGAAAATAATATTTCACGCGAAATTAAGTACGCATTCGTTTTTCTCATCTCAGAAAACCCCCTAATCCAAATTTTCAAGAGAATCTTTGAAAACTTTCTAAGAATTTTAAGAATTTCGAATTCAAAATTTGAAATTTAACGCTCTGTAACGTTTTTATTAACCACAAATGGACCAAGGTAAGTTTGGCTTAATCGCATTATTTTGATGTAAGGAATCTACTCTTGCTCTGTGTCCCATTAATTTCGGGACACCCTGTAGATCTGGTTTTATAATGATTTATTTATATCAATATCGTTTTATGTATATCTAAATTTCATCACGCTATTTTCAGCAATAAAAGAGACATGGAAGAAATAAGAAAAGTTTTCAAATATTTCATTTTGAATCAGGTTCTTTCATGATGTAAAAGATAGGAAAATGTTCTGTAATTTAACAAACTCTAAATAACATGCGGTGTTTGGTGTACCCCATTGGTTAGCTTAGAACGTTAAAATTGATCACCCGTCTATGAGTGTATGCTTTCGAATTTTTTATTGGGACAATTGAAATTAATTGACTGTTGGTTGTCGAAGAACAATGAATGAATTACGTCACAACACATAAAATAATTTGTTCAGTGTGCAAAGTAAATTATGAATGTGTTATTTTTTATTAAAAACTATTACTGAGTTTGGCCTAAACCTGTCTCATTCAGTAACAGACTGTGACATTGAGTTATAATTATAAAAATATCTATCTAATTTTGTACAACATTTATAAACATCGACTTTGTTGTTTATAATTAGTTTATTCAGAAGCATCGTGTTTTGCTAATAATAATTTATTAATTGATTTCTTATATAATATATATTGTAACGTAGATATGTTCGCCTTTTGATAAAAATTTAAATTTGGTGTGTAGAAAAACATCTTTATCCGTCAGCACGTTGTGCGTCATTCATCAGCTGATTTATGTTTGTCCACGACACGTGTCGTTAATATCTTTTGTGATAAATGTTTTGTTTCAGTTTTCGAAGTGTATTGGCTTTTGTGTAGAATTTACTGTTTTAAGGAAAGGTAACGCTAACCTTTGACAATACACTATTATTAGCTACATAACAAAATAAATACAAGAAATAGGTACGTACAGGGTGTTTGGAAAAGTTAGTATGAAACTTTAGGCGGTAAAAATAGAACCAGAAAAAGTTCCTATAAATACTGGTCCTCCGGAGCATCGTTACTGAGATATGGCCTTCCAAAGGGGTCTTATCATTTGGATATTTTTAAAAATAACTTTTTTCTGATTAAGGTAATGGAATTGATATCAGGTAATAATTATACCATAAAGGTCTTTAACTATCGTAAGTTAAAATGGGTTATAAATAAGGGTAGTTTACTAATAGAAAATAATAAAAAATATTTTTTAAATAATGTATAGTTCAGATTAGTAACATTTTTTAACATTTTCATATAGTAGGCATCTGTCATGGTGACAGTTTCATTGTAGTGATTGTCACTTTCTGTAATGAAAATAATCTGCAGGCTGAAAGTGACCTACTGACGTACTTTCAAAGTTATTAATTAACTTAGGAGAGCAGAAAGCTAAGAAAATAAATTTTTATTTTAAATTCAAAGTTAAATCATAAAATGAATAAAAAACAAAAAATCTTAATTCTGAGTGCGAAGCAAAAACTCAAATTGTCCACCCTGGACCGAATACAGGCACGTAATCTTCTTAGGAAGTTGAATCGAAAACGCTGAAAAATTTCATGTTGAATTCGTATGACATCGAAAACTTAACCAACAGGTACCTATATGGGTGCGTCATTTCCAGGACCAATCCATTTTCCCGGAATGTTTGCCCGTAGTTCAGGAGGAATATCTTCAGCAGGTCTGGAAGATCATTTCCAAAAAGCTTAGATATTCAACACCTCCCAATCAAATTGGTAGAAAGAGTGATCCCAGGTGATTGCCGACAATGCCGCCCAAACATTCATTGTAAATCCCCGTTGATGACAAGTTTCAAAAGTGGCATGGGGATTTTCATCACACCACGTATGAAAATTGTACAAATTGATAACGCCATTCCATGTAAAACAAGCCTCATCGGTAAATAAAATATTTGAAACGATTGTGTAATTATCTTGTTGGCGACTAGGAATTGTGTGACAAAAACAAAGGCGGACGGCATGATCTTCTTGAAGCATACCATAAACCCTTTAAAAATAATAAAGGTATAATCCATTTTTCTTAACTGCCATACATAAGTGTGTTTGTTCTAAAACGAGCAGATGCTCTTCTAACACTCGCAGTAAAATTACGTTAAAAAAATCTTAAAATTAGTTTGTCTAAGTTGAGTTTGAGTTAAGCCTAATGATTCCATCGCTCTTGCATGAATTTCCCTAAACAATCTTGTAGAACGTTGCCTTCTATCAGGGAAACGCTGCCGATACTCTTTTTGAGCCGTCAGACTATTTCCATTACAGAAACCATAAATAATGCATATCGACATATTCACAGTTTGTAAAAGCATGATGGCCATGGTTATAAAAAAGCGAATGAAATGCAAAGTTAAGCACAAACATCACAGCTAAGAAAATAAAGAAACGTAAGAGTGGTATGCATAGTCCGTCTCCGATCGCCGGAGAACAATCTCCTTACCGAAATTATATGAATTTCGTTATGAAATTTGCATAATTTCGGGAAGGAGATATAGGATACCACTGTTACAGTACACTGTATTCATAGTCAGTCCGAAATTATATGAATTTCGCTATGAAATTCAGTAGACCGCTTTCCGGCGACCGGAGACGGACTATGCATACCACAGTAAAAATAATTTAAATTATAGTACGCGAAAGTGATAATCATTACAATGAAACTGTCACCTGACGGATGCCTTTTATGAGAAAATGTTAACAAAATGTTACCTGCTGTTCTGAACCATACTGTAGTGTAAAGTACCCGGGTTCTTTCAACATTGTTGCAAGAGGAAGTATTTGGCCAATAATCGAGAAGATTTACCTACGTTGTGTTTATTGATATTATTTATTTACTTACCTCGAATGTGCTACATATTTACGAAATTAGGGACATTTGAGAAGTTTTAAATAAAGCAAAACAAATTACTAAATACACCTCGTTTATTAGTTTTCTATCAATGTTGTAATAGCCTACCTAACCACCTATCAGTGCCGTACTCAGCCTTGAATTCACGGGGAAAAAGAGCACGACAGAGAAAACCCCGATCACAATTCAAAGAATCGCTGTCGCTATTGCAATGGTAATAATAATGAGGACAATAATAAAAATGTATCTGTACTTCAATACTTGAATACACGGTAATATAATTATAATTCTACATACAAAACTGAAGAGTGTTTTGGTTAGTTAGCCGACTTGCGTCAGAAGGTACTGAGGTCCCATACGGGAGGCTACCCAGCTAGTAGTTGAGGGGTTGAACAAACATCTCAAATCATATCTCATGCATCATATGTTTTGTCGGTTTGTCCAGTCACGGGAGAAAATATTAATAGAATCACCAAGGCTCTTACAAACATCTGCCAAGCAAACCGTTAAGTCAAGTAATAAAGTAGTAGTAGTAGATTAATAATAACTAACGATACCATTTGCAACAGCATAACTTGGACTCAAGCTAAAGTTACACATAATTTAAACAATAAACCAACAAAGTATCGTTTTACCTTAAAACGATAATAAAATATAATGAAACTGTAATAAAATATTAAACAGACAAGAAAATAATGAAAGGAACACAATGATATTCAATCTTTAAATACAATATACAAAAACAAGTTACTGAGCTGTAAGATTAGAACAGATGCACCACTTATCACCATTCACTGCTTCCAGCCAACCTGCCGAAGTCTTAAAACCCAACTAACTACCCGTTGAATCTCGCCCTGCATTCCCGTGTTTATCACACTTCGTTTCAAGTCTCCCCTCTAGCTAATGTGTATATAATATTCTATACAGAGTGTTATTCATTTAGCAGTACAGATATAACAAAATAATATTTAAATAAGTGGATTCCCACAATACATTATTTAAAAGATAATTGTTTTTACTCCGGATAACCAATATTTATAGAAACTTTTCCAAACACTCTGTATATCCACTTCACACCACTGTCTAAAGGCGTGTATAGGCGAGCCCCCGTAGGTTTATACACATGGCTTCTGCTCCTAAATCTAGACGGACATTAAGCTGTGTCTATAATCTATCTATACCATTTAGAAAATATGCAGGGGGTCAACATTTACAGAAGGACAGAAAATAGTATGGTGCCATTAAAAAACATTAGTTGCTATGGTAACGAAATTGGCTTTGAAATAAACTCAAGATTAACAAAAGGATGCAAAAAGACATGTTTTTTAATTATAACATTATTTCATACATACTGGGTACTCACTGTATATGGGAGAATTAAGTGTACATACATAATTTCAATGAAATCTTTCAAGGCATTTGAAATTTCATTCATGTTCACTTTTATGCTCTCTAATCGCGTAAGTTTGCCTTATAAACCTGTGTCCAATAGTAACAGTTAAAATCGAAATCATTTTTAACCATAACTAAGAAACGCCCAATTTTTTTATTCTGACCATTATAATGCACTTTTAAATGAAAATTTACTATTGAAAAATAATTCAGAAGGTAGATATAATTGATTTTTAACTTTTATGCTAGTGAATTTGAATTTTATGCCAGATTATAAATTCTCATTCTCATTTTTAAGCAGAATGACGTTTTGTTTATTTAAATATTTGAAAATTCGTAGTTCGATATATAATCGAATTATTAGTTGACACACGCTATGAATCGCTCTGTATTGCTCTGTATATAAGTACTTTATGATCAGTACCTAATACAAGGAAAATCGTATGTATACCTTTAGTATATGTCAGTATAGCATAAATTATTTGAAACAGACTTACTACCAAGTCACACTAGTATTTTTCTATATGATATTAGATAGTATTTTGTCATATCAATTGCCTACCTCCTGAATCCAATAAAACTACTTCCAATTATAACAAGCTAAAATAATTGCATAGAAAATATGGAATGATTTAAATAAATACATATTGTTATGTACATTGTTTCCAGTCTAGCCTTAATAACAAATACTCTGCACGTACCAAATTCTCTTTGCATTTTATAATATCTGTGTACTTGAATATTATTTTCATTATTTGCAGTAAAAGTACATAGTTTTGCTGATTTTTTAATGAAATACTAAATAATTGTGCATTATTATTATTGTTACTTGATGAGGATTAATATTGTTGATGTTTTCAATAAAATCAGAGTTTTTGCACCACTATCTGTACGTCAACTAATGTTTTGATAGAACGTAATACGACAAATAACTAAATAAACATCGCAAATGTTTGTGGACAGTAGCGTACATAAAATAGGAATAGAAATTTATTTTACCTATGCATTACCTAATTATTTATATTGACCAAGTGCATCTTTGTGCATATACTAGAATGTTTTTGGATATACAGGGTGATTCAGTCATAATGTCATTAATTTTAACCACAGAATAGAATAAAAATTTTAGTCGTCCTCAAATCAACCCATAACTCATAGCTCCCGGTAACACGACGCTCTTTGTACGTTCGAGTGTTGACGTAGACCAACACCGTGTTGATTTAGGAGCGAATGAATTATACTCATTTCGTATTATTCTCATTTTCCTATCTCTTCCCTAAAAAATTATGACATTATAACCCTGTATTTTGACAGTATATTTATGCGTATTATGTTAAATTAAAATAAAGAAATAATGTAATTTGAATTAATATTTTAATATAAAAATTAAGCACTTGCGGTCACTCGTTTCTTTTTGTTATTTTGTCGCATTAAAGTAGACTATCCAAAATTGACCAAACATCTCATCTTTGTAGAATATATGAGCATAAGGAATAGGTAGATATTTAAAATAAAATGGTAGTGTAAAAATTATTGTAAATATTATTTTTGGTTATCTACACATTATATGGTGAATGGTAAGTAGATGTGGACATACCATACATATCTTTATCCAAATCCCAGTAGTTTTCGTATAATTTAAATTAGTGTTTTTAAAAACCCTGCCAATTACTACTAATTATGAAGAATCTTAAAAAATTAAAATTATTTTACTATTTCATTTTCCTTTCTTAGTTTATACCCTAATGAATGATATAAAATGAAACACAAATTTAATTTCGTATCATCCATTAGGATGTAAATTAACAAGGAAAAATTAAAATAGCTAGAAAAAATGTACAGTTTTTAAAGATTTTTCATAATAATTAGTAGTAGTTGGCAGGGTATAACAAAACAAAAATAAAATTACACGGAGACCACTGAGAGTTAGATAAAGGTATTTAGAGTTAAACCAATTGCTAATGGACTCTACTAATGCATCTCCAAAGGAATATGTATGCTTACTATTCATTCATTTACCCTGTATAAGACCAAGAGAGTCCTGGAATTGTTGCCATTGCTTACAAATTTTAATGTTCTTTGACGATTTAAAAACCTATGCCACAGAAACAGGCAATTTGTTGCTTAAACTGTTACCTATAATAGGTAATAAAAATAATGCATGTAAAAAAAATAATAATATTTATTAATCTAGTATAGAATACAATGACAGTCAAGATAGATACCTACAAATTGTATATTATCTGTGGATTCCAAAACGGCATCGTTAAATGTAAGATATAATTTCTTATACTGTTCATTCCTCGATCGAAAAATAAATTATTTCAGTCTACTATTAGAGTATTGGACTTACACAAATTGACAAATGCACTAATAAAATTTTCGCAGTCTTTCAAAAGTTTTCCAGGGGTCTGAGCTGATACCACAAGAGCAAACCATCTTCGATGCATCTATGAAATTTGGTAGGTCGTTAACATACAATAAAAAAAATAATGGTCCCAGCATATATCCCTGGGGCGCCCCCATGTTAACATCGTAACACTAACAATCATAACTTTGTCTGACAGATAATTAATTATAGGCTCTACAAATATTGATCTATAGTCATCATTATATAATTTATTTTTAATAAAAGGAATATTAAGGCAGTGGAATGCTCTAGTCAAGCCAAGGAAGAGACCCGTTACATGTTTGCCGTTATTCGATAGTCTATATACACATTCAATGAGGCTACACACGGCTGTTTGAGTAAACTTGCCCTTTCTAAAGCTTTGTTAGCTGTTAGTCTATGTAATAAATAGTATTGATAAATGCTTAATTTATTTGAATTTAATTGTGTTAATCACAATGCCCGCTGGATCCTGACAACCTGAAAACGTCAAAAAGTCAGCTTTACTATGATACGAGATATGATATATTCATGGTTTATTAAGAAATATCTCAATTATTTTCTGGTACTACCTGTAGTAAAAGTTTTAATGCACCCAAAATGCGACATCCTGACCAATTTCACTAAATTATGTGCATCTTATTGCGACAAATAAAATAAAAACAATTCCTACTTAGAAGTGTTTTTGTTATGTATCAAAATTGTTATGTTATCGAGACACATAAAAAACTCCACATATGAATTATTGTCCTTCAAATATGTGTATTCGGTGTGCCAAAACATCTGGGAAATATGTATGTGGTGTGTAATCAAACAAATGTAGCTAATTGTATGCTTTATTAAATATATGTACTGTTATGTTATTTATGTCAATATATGTATTTCTTTCTTGCAGAAGTATGTAGACGATATTTGTGGTGAAGGATGCGGAGGGGCTGTGGGGGGTGAAGATTCCAGTTACGATTCCGATTTTGAGGTTGATCCGCCTACAGGACACCAAGATGTCTCTCGAACAACTAGTGACACTCTTGCAGCAGAGTACGCTGAATACGTTCAGTCATCATCTGAAATATCTCCAGGATACACAGCCAGGTTCGTAAGTTATCAAAAATAAATAATGCATTAAATATTTTATCACTCATCAATGACTTCACCAAGGTCTTTTTAGTTCTTAGTGTATATCTTAAATATCGATCCTTGAATTTAACGGTGCTAGAAGGAATCATGGGCAATTAAAACTGCTTAGTTCTGTTCCATTTTCATTTTTAACATAAAACATATTAATAATCATCTTTTTAACTTTATATCAGTAGTTGCATATTGATATCCCTTATGAGTTATTTTTAATGAGAGAAAATCTGTTTTATATCAAATTATCTGCAGTTATCAAAATAGTGCAATATGAAAGTTGAATGGAAGTAAATCTTAGTTCATTGATCCATAATTCCATTTAATTATTAGTTTTTTTGGCCTTGACTTTGTATAGTAGTATTTGTACAAGTATCGTAAATGGTAAATGTAAAATATAGGGTGGCAATTTTAATTAAGATTTAATTTGTGCAAATCAGGTATAGTATTTATTAATTTTATATGAACAATACAATTTTAAAGAAAAATTTCAATACGTTTCAAGTTGAGCATATCTCTTACTGAATATCTGTCACTTATCTTCCCAAGAGAAATTTGTAAAAAGGTGAATTAATAACATCGTAAATAACTGAAAACATAAAAAATACTGCTATATTTAATAAAATAAGTAACAATAATAAGTAGTTAAGTTCTAGAAGTTTATTTTTTTTTAACACAAATATGATGATGGCACCTTCATGTTCATAAATTATCCCACATATTTGATTTATTTTCAATACTGAGACAAGTGATCATTGTACGTTTACATTTTAACCAAACAGTTTGCCTTTTATAATATAATTAACATTGCCTAAATTAACCAAAATGTCACTTGATGAAATATATTTATTGCAATTGAGAAAATCAGCTGTACTGGTCAATACATATATAAGTTGCATTAAAGTTTGCGTACTTTAAGATATAGTTTTTACCCAGGGAATTGGGTAACAATGATGTTTTATTATATTTATTTACTATGGAATTGTGTATATCTATCACCAAATTTTTATCTAAATAATATGTATACTAAAAAACCTGCTCATTTAATTAATTAGCATAGATATAGTATAAATATCATTGGTGGGATTCCCTCATCCGTTAACTGGAATTATCTAACTAATTTGAAACTAGTAAAGCTACAGTATTTGGTGTATTCCTTACTCAACGGTTATAGTAAAAGAAAATGACAAATCATAATTTTAATTATTTTAGCCATTAGCATTTAACATTGTTACTGTTATTAATCATTATTTGTATATTTTTCCATTATATTTTAAAATAATCAATAGATATTTTTTCTTTAAATTTGGTACATATTTTAGGCAACGCAGAATATTAACATGGTGTTATTTTTTCGATAAAAAAAATCCCTAACAAACCAATAGTTGTCAATTGTTGACCTTACAGTCTACCTATAAAAAAATACTTCCGTTTGATTCCACCAGCCGACTTGGATTTAAGGAGATTTTAACATGAAAACCCAGACACACTGTATATTCCTAATTTAAATTTACTATTTCTTATTACATTTTGCTTCACAGAAAATTTCAATTAAATTTCCTGTGGCTTATTTAATAATACTTTTTAGAGTCCACCATTTTTGGTACCGGTTAAATTTTTCATTATAGCAAGACTCATCGTAGAGCACATGATTCAGGATCAAGAAACAGTTCTGAACAAAGCTATTTTTTGTTTATATGCTTTTTTCAGAGTGATTTTTGGTTAGGCAAAAATAATTTCATAAAAATAAGTCTTAATAGATTCTTTTAATGCAAGGGTACATATTTAATTTTTTTTTTAAGTGATGAGATCTGTAAATAAATATACTTAGTTACTTACTAGTAGTAAGATAAAATTAGTTACTTTATTAAATTCACATAAGATATGACATAGGCTAGTGTTATCGTTTTGTGGCCTAATATTAGGCGGTTAACTTTAGGGAATTCCGTTGCTAAAAAATAACCGGATGATGTATGGCATAGAAATATCAACCACAACTATTTAATAAGTAGTTACAGAGAATTTCTATTGCTCATTTTTATTCATGAGTAATAAATACAACAGAGTGGCCAAAAAATATACATTTAATGAATAACTTCCCGATAATTCTCATTACCTTTAAATGTGACCAATGCATTGTAATTTCTTTCTAGGGTAGAATTCGCCCTTAAATTAGGTTACACAGAGAAATTAGTGCAGGCCGCCTTGCAGAAGTTAGGTCCTTCCCCTACTCAGAATGAGCTCCTGGCTGAGCTCATTAAACTGGGTGCCCAAAAGGGCAGTTCGTGTGATAGCAGTCCTACGGAAAGTACTCTAGACGTTGCTGATTTTCAGCTGGAGGCTATCGAAGGGACCCAATCGTTACGTCCAATAGTGATAGATGGGAGTAATGTAGCTATGAGGTAAGTGTCTTGTTATGATAAACTTGTTCAAAAACAGTTGTCTTTATTAATTTTGTTGAGTATATTTGATGTATTTTTTTCTCATTAGAATAATAATTCTTCCAATAGGAAGCTGATAAAATTTATAGAAATACCAGGCACCCATTTTTCAAGGTGAGAATTAATGACGAATAACATGCGAAATAAAAATTATTTTCTATTTAATAGGCGTTGAACCACTTTTTGAAAACAAAACATTCTACTCTCACTCCACGTTTTTAATTGAGAAACGGAAGAGTTAAACATTTCAAATTCAGTCATAAATAAAACAGTTTTGGATAATTAAGAATTTGATTAAGTGACTGAAAAGGTATATTTTTTTTATCTACTGTATTAGATTTTTTAAGAGATTTTTTTGTGGCTTTTGAATTGGGCATATTTTTCTAATTATGGGTATACCTATCTACTGTTTGTTATATTTACTTGTTTTTGTAAAGATTGCTTTGAAAACAAAATAGGTATTCAACTGTGATTCTAAATGAAATTTTGACAGCGCTGTAGTAATATTTAATTAGGCAATCCAACACTTTAACCTCAAATAATTCAACTGTACTATTGCAACTTAAAGTAAAACTATTCCAATAGTCTGTTCTCTGAAATATGAAATATTGTATAAGCAAAACACATAGTTCTACACAAAATCACAAATTTCTATTTGTTGATATTTATCAATGTTGGTTGTCATACAAACACCATTTTTAAAGTGATTTGACAGCAAGGGGACAGCACATTGAATTGCATAATAAAAAAATTCTGTGATTAAAGATGTTATAAAATTTAATATAGTCATTTCTCTTATCTGATGCTTATGAATGAATCGAAGACATATTCAAATTATTCACAAAAAATAATTCTAATTTTAAAATATCTTATTTCTTTCGGTTCGGACATAAACAATAAAATCTCAATAACAAATATATTTTTTATAGGATGAGTCAAATTTTTGTTCAGCATTTTATTTTGCAACTGCTCAAATTTGTCCGAACTATGTTTTACAAAAACCGAGATCTGCGTTGTGCAGCTCGAAATGAAAAATGAATCCTTAATTCTATTTCAGTCATGGAAACAAAGAAATCTTCTCCTGCCGTGGCATCAAGATCTGCGTGGATTGGTTCAAAGCCAGAGGCCACAAGACCATCACAGTCTTTGTACCAAAATGGAGGAAGGAGGCCCCACGCCCCGACAACCTCATCCGCGACCAACATATTCTAGCCGAATTAGAAACAGAAAGACTGCTAGTTTTCACCCCTTCCCGACACGTTGGGGGTAAAAGAATGGTTTGTTACGACGATAGATACATTTTAAAGCTCGCTGCGCAGAATGACGGCATTGTAGTTAGTAATGACAATTACAGGGACTTATGTCAAGAGAACGCTGAATATCGTAAGGTCGTGGAAGAAAGGATACTAATGTACTCATTTGTAAACGATCATTTTATGCCCCCCGATGACCCGTTAGGTAGATCTGGTCCTACGTTGGATAATTTTCTTAGAATTCAGCCTAAGAAGGGCGATCCCCCACCGCCATGCCCATATGCGAAAAAATGCACCTATGGGAACAAATGCAAGTATCATCATCCCGAGAGGGGGCCTCTACCACACAAAAGTGTTACGGAACGCTTGTCAGAACACGCCCAGAGGCATTTGCAGGTATTTATTTTTTCTTTGATGTCCGACATCAAAATGTTTTATTATCGGCCATGTTGACATTACTATTATCATTTTAGGTAGTAGTGGTCTTACACATGTATTGTTTTCAATGTAATTTTATTGTCCATGAAATATTGTAAAAAAGCCAAAATTATTCACCTGGCAAAAAGTAGACTCTAACTATATAAATTCTTTTTTGATTTGTCTACGTTTTTGTCACAATATCACACACACCTGGCATTGAAAACACTTTTATAAGGTGTATACACTAGCACAAGACACTTCACAAAATACCATTTAAATTACTGTGAAATTAAATTTGATAAAATACAACACAACTTTCTTCTAAAGCGATAAAAGGGAAACTAAATCAAAATTTGACAAATTCAGTTATTCTTCTTCAACGTTAGTTTTTTGACTGTCTACTGATGGTGTTGTTATATCACAACTGGTGCGTGTTAGTACACCGATATATCATATCCACTATCTGTCCTCGCCTGGCATGTCAACACACACGGGCCATACAAATGTTGACTCGACAGGGTTTACCGTGCTATATGCAGTACTTATTTTATGAATTAATTCAGTCTCAGGGTTATTATTTTTTACACTTTTACAGTATATTTTACAACATCCAAAAATTGTTTTAACGATCATGCTTCGTTCAGATTCACGAAAGTATGGTGAGTTGCGATGTCATACGAAAGCAGTTTGTATTTACAAAATTATTATGCATTGCCGTTTTTTTGTTCTTTGTAGCTCCGTTGCTAGTATTCAATTGATTTAAAGTGGTAACAATTGGCAATATTATAAACACCAATTAGTGCTCTTAACAGCTGAACTCGGACTCTGTTCAGAGGCAGACAGAACTTGACTGCAGTATGAAAAATGAATTATAAGTTGACTATTTATATGATTGGAAAAAAAACAAAGTACCGATTAGTATTCTAAGGAGCACATACTATTACCCCTAAAAACGGACCCCCACTTAAAATTACACCTTTTAGGAAAATTATGACCTCTTATTTTTAATATTATTGTCACTCAGCCAAATTTTCTTTATTTTTGTAAAAATTCATGCAAAAATACTATTTTGATGCAGCACATCTTATAAAACAAATTAGGCAAGGTAACTGTATCTGTAATTCCTTCAGGATATCAGGAAGACACCACTAGGTCGAACCAGATCTAATGTACCACCACCAAAGGAATCTCAGCATGCAGTAGTATCCAAAAGTCGAAGTGTGGATAATGTTGGTAGCTCTTACCAACACATTCAGTCTACAGAGAACCTGCACAAGAAACTTCAAAGACAGTTGACTCTAAATCCGAGCTCCGATCCTAGGCTGGCAAGGCGCTATGCCCCGCCAATAACTAGCACACAGAGTAGTCAGATGACATTGACTACACCTGCTACTGGCTATATGGCACATCCGAGTTGGGATATGCACCAACATGTAACCAGAATAGCATCCGCGCCGGATTCTTACAGGCCGTGGCCGCCTCAGCAACATCCACAGCACAGGTAAGCGAATCAATTAATTAAAAAATATGTTAATGAGTCCATGTACAATGTAATAAAATTTGTAAATTATTATATTATTATAATTTATAAATATTTTTTTGCTAACAGTCTAATATTATAAACAGTTCTTTAACAATCGCAGGATTCAAATTACAAGTATAAGTCTTTAATATGAAAAACTGTAAAATTGTAAGTAAAACTTTATAAACGCATAAGCTATTCTCTCTCGTTCACGTATTGTGTTATCTAACAAATAATTTTTAATAAAAATAAATATTTGTTAGTACTGTTTTATATTTAAATTCTAGCAGCATTGATAAGTTTTTATATGGAAAAGTCAATGCTTCCAGAAGAAGAGAAAATGAATAAATATTAACCCTTTTGCTTTATTAACCAAATTTGAGTAAATCTTTGACTGACATATATGCGGGAGACGCATATTTTCGAAAGATGTAAAGAGCATCTTAAATCGGCAAACGTGTGTTGCCGTCTTAATATAGTTTTTAAGTAATCATCGGGAAATGCATGAATGCAGCCCAGTATCTTTTGGGTTGGGGTATTTGACAGGTTTCAACTCGTCAGTTGTGGTTATAATCAGACATTTACACATGCTCTCTTCTGCAAAATAAACTATCTTATTATCTAAGTATTACAAAATAAGTTGGCTTTAACAGACAAAAAACTTGAAGAAATATTAAATGAAGACTCCGATAACGAATCATTAGATTTTTGTCCAGAAAGTGGAAATTAATTAGGTTAGGTTAGAATAAGTAATAAAAATCATTGGGCGGTATAAATAAATAAATAGTTTACTTTTTTCTCGTATTTATTTCAACTCGTGTATATACGCACACATACCGTTAAACCAGCAAACGCTGTAATGCGCAGACGTCGTCGATGGGAAATGTACGAATGCGCAAGCGCTTAAAATCCCCTATTGTGGGGCCATTTGCCTAAAAAAGACCCCGATGCTAAAGGGTTAATAGAAGAATATATGGTGTAAATAAAATACCTAACCATGTTTATGAGATTTGGCACATTCAGTGCCTAATCCTTTCCCTTCTACTTTTTTATCTAACCAAAATTTGCTTCAGCAATAATGTTTTAATTGATTTTTCTTTGCATAAGCTGCTAAAACTATTAGGTATGATAGCAAAACTTGAATAACTATAGTTAAAACTATTAAGCAGATGCAATAGCATAACTTAATATAAGATGAGCACACAGCAAAAAAAATAAAAATATAATGAAAACTATTTGTTAAATTCACAAACCACTAGATGGCGCTGTATAATTCAAGATGCCGGATGCAGAGGTGATCAACAATTTGTTTACAATTGCCACTAAGATTATAAAACTTTGAATTACTAGGGATGTTTGTAATTCTTTGTATTTATGTAATTTCTTAGGTTAGGCAAATGCATAGATATCTTGAACTACTTGGGGGGACGTGTGCGACCTTTTAAAGAAAGTGAGGCATATAATTTTGGCTGAGGTAGAACATGAGAAACCCCATGTTGTCAAAAGCCTGTGTTTATAGACATCTGCTTTAGTTCAGCCAAATTGGCAGTGTAATGTGTAATACAGATTTAAAAACATCCTTAAATAGTTCATAACATAACCTTGTTATAATTACCTGGCATAAAATCCTCTATAGAAAAAGTTTCCTACATACTTTCATGTACACAATTTTGTGTTTTTGTTTTGTAATTGAATGTGTTTGTATTTTTTGTACCCATATATATACATTGTTTATACATTTTTATACTTGGGTATACCTTGTTCTATTCTTTGACTTGTGTAAAAATGTAAAGGCATGTCTTAGCACCAATAAATTATCTATCTATCTATCTAATGAAACTGATATGAAATGAAAACTTGAATACTGCATAGGTAATTATCAAATTTTAATCAAGGTGTATCAAAATCAAAACGAAGCAATTTTGGTTATGTTAACATTAGTTTTCAATAGAATAGAAAATGTGGCAATACCAATACAAATCGAAATTTGAGCCTCCCGTAACACAACTGCTCATCTAGGCACTGTAACTTTATGTACCTAAATCCTAAATGGACATATTTTTATATAAAATTATCATAAAAGTTAAACGAATGAATGTAAACGTATGTATTTATTTCTTTTTGACAAAGATATTTTTCGATTTGCTGTCCTCTTCCCAATTCCTGTGAATGATTTGTCAGGATTGTTTTTTTTTAATAACAGCAGATTTATCTCTTCATATTTAAAATTTACTCTTTTTTTGTGTATATGGACATATTCGTAAAAATGCAAAAATTCAAGTTTGAGAGGTCATTTTGAATATTTTATTTTTTTAAAGGAGTAGAAATATTTGACTGTGATAAAAATAACTTGAGAATTGTGTTGTATTAAAGTAAATCATTATCAAAAGTCTATATACTTTTTTTATGATTCATTTCAGGCACATGCAAAGAATATCAAGTTGTTCCGATTCTCAGTTAAACGTGTGGCCCCCTGCATGGTCTCAGGGCAGCGTACCGCATCTTGCAAGTCCCACCGCCCAGGAGGACGCTCGACGAAAACTCCACTATCATCTAGCAGCTATATTTCCCGAAGAACAGGTTACGCAAGCCATGCAAATGTATCCGGATGAAACGAATCCGCAAAAGATATGCGCTGCGATCTTATCAATGTTTCCGAAGACATAAAAGACGTGAATTAATCGAAAT
Source organism: Monochamus alternatus (assembly GCA_037114965.1). Classification (NCBI taxonomy): domain Eukaryota; kingdom Metazoa; phylum Arthropoda; class Insecta; order Coleoptera; family Cerambycidae; genus Monochamus; species Monochamus alternatus. Next base: position 37,566,459 of record CM073433.1, read on the forward strand.
ATACCTGTAAGTAAAGGAATGATATTACTCATTGACATTTAAACAAATGCATGGATTTTAAGACTTTTTAGATAATAATGGAAATGGAAAGTAGTTAAATCTGATTTATTTGCTTAAATAATTGCGATAAATTTTTATCAGATGATTACAAAATAGTCTTAAAATTCCTAAAAGCTATAATTGAATTATAGTTGATGAAAAATATAAATAACTTAAGCTGGTCTTGTTATTTATAATTGTTATAAATTGAAGCAGTTCTGTTTGAATGTGGAAATGTTTTATGCCGGAAATGTATAATAAAGTAATAATAAAATTAATTTAGTGCCAAGTTGTTGCATCTAGAAATATAGATGTTAATCCATGCGAGAAAACTTATCATAAACCATTTATTAATCATTTTGACCAGTCAGTTTTAGCGTATCATATTGAAAATTTGAAAAACAGTTAAAGTATGACCCATTTGTTGTTTCCTGAGGCGCTTTCAAGGCTGTGCTTCAATATCATCACTTGATAAATTTGTAGGATAAAGGTCAATAGCATAGTTCATCAGCGCAACATATCAAACAAATCAACTTTTGTCGTAGTTGTCGATATAACCCAACTTTTTGCTCTTGGTTCTTACTTGGTAGTTATACTACTAGTAAACAATGAAGAGCCTGATTATTGATAAAGTTTATTAAACATGTTTTTTTTTATATAAAAGTTCTTTAGTCTAACATATTGTGTGTTGTTTGACTTTTACGTAATCTGAAGTTTAATCATCATCAGCTCAATGCTTTTTATAGTTTGTTCCATTGCTCGTTTGCAGTCTCACTGCATGCGGCAGCACAGTACAGCACAAATGACATAGTCGTCAATTGTTTTCATCTGTAATTTGACGTTTCATAGAAATTATGACAAATGTCAAAATATCTGTTAGGGTGTACGTTTCTGTTTACGTATTATTTTTAAATTTATAAATTGATACAACCTAAAATAATAAGTATTGTGTTTTTATGGTGAGAGTGTAGGAATAGCAGTTAACATGTATGTACCCAGTTTAGTCAAATTGTAAAATATTTAGACACAAATGCTTTGTGTGAAGTATTGGAATGGTATCAGTACCGCATATTTTAATGTTTTAAAATAGAAAAATTTGTAAATATGTAGGTTCTATTGAAAGCGATAAGTTATTACTGTCATCAAATGTCAAATTCTGACATTTATAGCCTGTGTATGTTTCCATATACTAACATTGGAGTCGCCACACTACAGCACATTACAAAATTCTAGATTGAAATTCAATTGATTTGATTTAGCAGACGATGGTTTAACTTAAAACATCCTTAAATTTCTCAGCAGCATAAATGCCTTAAATAACTCCATATTTTCAAACAATTCTAAAAACAAAGTTCTGTAGTTGACCAAGGGTGTCCCAAAGTAATGCAGGATTTGAATCGTGCGCCATTTTCATTCTGAACAGTTGGCATCATTGTGCAGGGTGACAAGTTATATGACGATTTCGATTTATATGCACACTGAATCATCCGAGCATGCAACTAAATCGAATAAGCATCAGATTTCAGTTCACACTTCATAACCTCATCAATTGATTGTAAACTACCATAAAAAAGCAAGAATGTGCTTTTCAGCTGTTATAATTTGTTTTTGGGTAGAACACTGTTTTTTCAAAGTCGTCAATTAAAATGTACACCAGTTTCTTTGCTTAATCAACTTCTTTTTTTAACTAAAAATAATAACAACTGGTACAAGTAGTAATTAAATAAGTCTAATTATTGATTCCGTAAATGTATATAATATATATAATTATATTCCTCTTCAAATGAACTACCTGATGAGGAAAATAAGTTATCTACAGAATTACATTTAAAATATCTTTTAAACTTACACTCCACGATTGAACTGACTATTTACTCAGTGCAAGAATATTTGAATTTCCACCAAATTCGGCGTGAACTGACTTCTAAATCGAATACTTTCAACCAGCAGAGTGCACACTCAAAATGTAAATCGAACACAGAAGTTGGATACAGTGCACACTCAGTACAAATGTGCATGTAAATCGAAATCGTCATGAAGCGAGTGAAAATTGTGAAAATTCAGTATAAGTAAGAAGAGTAAAACGTCTACTTAAATATTTCCCACTCATTCTTCTGTGCATGCCAGCTTTATCAACAGTTAACCACAAATAGTTTCGCGCATAATTCATTTCTTATATTATTTTTGAGGAAGTTTGTCGCTTCGACTAATGTCGCACTTGTTATCTAGTTGCTAGTGGACACTTGCATACACACATTTTCCAAAAAGCACGAAAATGTTCTTTATCCTGAACATATTGAGAAATTCCATGAACACGACATAAAAATGAAATTATAGGAAGACAGTACGGAAACTGCAATTTGAATTTATCTTATGTATGCATTCACCATGTTATCTACAATTGTATGAATTCCATCCAGTCAAGTTACTCTTGCAAATAGGATAATGTGTTACTAACATGTGTTCATATATCTTGGAATCTGTGTCAAAGATTTAATATGGTGTACACAAATTCCCAGTAAAGAGTTAACTGAAATTAAACGGTATGAACGGCCCGAAAAATGTCCCAGAATGCAAAATTCTTTTTCATCAATTTTGACGATTGGAATGACGATTGTCGAATTTTATTAAAAAACTACTTGCTGCACCCTGGCAGAAACACATTCTTCTTATTAATAATCATTTATTAAAATTGCATTTTAATTAAGAAACAGATGCAGTTAGTAATCACTCGGTCGGATCATGAACTATAAGGTATATGACTGAAAGCTATTTTCATCTCAGTTTATATCATGGCATAGATCTTGAGTCCTTATTTTTTCGTCTACATCCAAAATATTCACATTCTAAGTGATATTCTTTATTGCTAGTGCTAATTTTGATATTCTCTCCGCAGTGCAAATGAATGAAAAATATCGTAAATATTCGTTACAAGATGGAAATGAAAGCGACAGTTTTGTGCACAAAGATGATGATGCAGGTGAAGTTGAACTGATTGACAATTATTGCTGTTGTTGATTTCTCACTTTCACTTCATAAACAATGAGTATTAAAATTGACATGCATTTTTAGCAAAAGTAATAGTGTTAGATTTTGAATTTTGAAAAATTGAAAGACCATCTTTTAACGAGATAGAAATGATGCTGGCAAGTCACCAATTTACCCATCACTAATTGAAAGTAATATGTTACGCTTACGACTTCATAGTGCTATTGTGCTTACAGTTTGCAAAAGAACAATAATGGCTATAATTATGCTATATATTGGAGTTCATATAATTTTATTATTACTTTATTATGTTTTATTACACTATTTTTTATACGCTCCCAAGTTGAATTTCTGAAAGATTTAAAAAACATAGTTTTACTTGTTTTCAAGAATAATATTTGTTATTGCCATTTTACGGCAGTTTTTGTCTGCAAAAGGTATTAGAAAGTTAAAACTTAGAGTGTTCAATCTATCGACAACTAGTGACTTCTCGTCTTATCGTTATTGTTCAAAATTTGGAGAATATTTTTCCTAAAGCTTATATATTGTACGTTTATATAGCAATACAGATTACTGTTTTATCAAAACTTAAATCCTTACTTATTTCGTTTCATATTTACAGGCCTAAATATCCCATGTTTGGTACTGGAAAGGTTAAGGATAGAAACAGATTTTAAAAATAAATCCTTTACTCAGATGTAACACATAAACAGTTACACACAGTATATTGTTTTAGTCGACACTTATTTTCGAGCAGGTATTGCCTTTGTGGCGATTAATTTGTTAATCGAGATAAATAGATTGACCACTCTTGGTGTCAACAAATTGATAATCATGTTATTCTGTTCTGTGCTTAACTATATGCATTCTACAGGGTGTCTCGATTTATTAGTGGCTATTAACGTGATTAGTAAAAAATTAATTTAAATCTAATATTTTGTGTTAAATATATCTTCCTTAAGAAATAAATGCTTTTAAATTCTAAAATCTTATGCTCACTATAATTTTTTTATTGCAAATTGTTTCAGAATTGTACAATTTTATCCATATTATAATTTTACCATTTTCATATGCTATTTTATATAGTTATGAGGAAATTATTTGTTAGGATCTATAAACAAAATTTTACATATTGTATTTATAGTCTGTACTGACAGTTCAGGACACCCTGTATATGAAACAAAAAGAGCATTTATAATTTGGTGATGTGATAACTGAATTCTGAATGTCATATTCAAATAATATTTTCCTGTTTTTTTTTTTAATATATAAATTATATATTGACCAATTATACCCACAAGGCAACAGCTAGAGCAGTGGTGTAATACTCATTTATGAATATAGTTATGAAATCGTGGGCAGTGAAAACTAAATTTTAGCAATGTTTAGGTTTATGCTGAAAGATATTTCAATATCATGTTATTTTGAAAAATTCTGCATACTTACACCGCTACTACAGGATTTAAACATTTAGATATTCATTATTCACTGTCCGTTTTATAGAAAAGTAATTAAAAAAATTTATACGAGTATTTTAATCAATAAAGAAGTTTGCAAAAAAGATCTGCTTCTATATTCTTGGATATATCTAAAAATATCAGTAAGCATTAACAGTGAAATATTGGTATACATACAAATCACTTCTTTTTTTTATATATATATTACGGATGAGAACATTTTAATCGAAATATACACCATTAGTTTCTTAATAAAATAACTTCATATTGAAGGATGTAAAAAGCTTTGAAAGGATTGTGGTTTTACTGTACTCGATAATTTTAAATTAATAAGTTGATACTATGTATCTCTAGTAAAATTGTTGCAATTTTTGAATTATAGTATAGTATGTTAAAATTTTAAATGTATATTCAGCAAAATAATGTACATATACATTTTTTTTATGTTAAAATTAACATTTTAAGGCGCTTACAGACATGTATGTCAGTAAGTTGTAAACATGTCGAAGTTTAATGACAAAAGAGATAAGCAGTGAAGCACTTTAATGAAAGACATGGGAAAATAACCACAAAGTACCTCACTGATAAATTTTTGTTATACAGGGTGAGTCAGGTTTAAGTAGTCAAACTTCAGGAATACAAAATTTTAAGCAAAAATATGTAAATACAGGGAAATAAATCAAATTTATCCAGTATAAAATTTTGTAGGTACTTATATTAGTTTGGGTTGATCTTCTCATGAACTAAAAACTGGAATCAAATGATAACCAGTGACGTAGATACGTCTGTAACACCGTTTGAGAAAAACATTTCTTACACCACTGAATAGGACAAAAAAACATTTGGTTTTTGAAATGCTCAGTCTCTTTACTACTTCAACTAATTAAAAATTTATCAGAAATACCGTTTTCCTGTGGAAATGTGTATATGACAACTACATTTTTAATGATAAATTTAAAGAAATACATAAAATCCATAAAAAAATATATCATTGTTAAATGACACAAGTACAGTTTGCGGTAGCTAATAGTAATTTTTTTTTCCTGAACTTGATCACTCGCTGCTGGAGAGTGAAATTTTTTTGCTTGAAATTTTGTAAGAAATCCTGAAGTTTGACTATTTTAACTTGATCCTTCTTATATGATGAATGTTTTAGATATGAGTGTAAAAGTGCATCAGGTGATATAACATCAAAAAATTTAAAGATTTTTTGTTCAATGCAGTTTTAATACAGTTTTTGCCTCTACATTGGCATACATAAACTGTTATAAAACAAATATCTTTGTCTGTAAGTACCATAATTTCTATATTTATGAAATTGTAATAAAAGTTGCAGGTTTTATATTAATCTATTTTATTGAATATACATATAATATTTGTTACTAGCCCTGTATCAATTTAACATTTTATAGTATTTAAAATGATGTATGTGGTTAATCTACAGAGTGTTTTTAGAAAATTAAAGGCTGGTTCAAATATAGTTGTTTGTTAGAAATAATTTGCTTTATACGTACATCACTCGGACGTGTCATTTTAGAACACCCTGTAGTTTTACCATATTAATCGCTATATATTAATAATTCTGTATTGTAGTGTGCCAACTTATTAATCGTACTACCATACTTGATAATATAATAATTTAGACTGTTATATCAATGTTAAAAAAATGTATGCACCTATGTGTTTTTTAGTATTGTTGCATATTGCATCTTAACTAATATCTGTGTAATTATATTTGTGGAAAATACTCAATCGATGTGGGTAGCATCTATTATACTGTAAATACAAATTTTAATAATTTGTCTTATTCAGGGTGTATACTCTTAATATTTTTTAAAAATGTTTCTTATATAAGATTATATTATTATGTACAACATAGTGTTATTTTTACTGTAATTAATGTTTATATTACGTTGTTAACCTTTTCCAATATTATTTATTTTTATTTTATAAATACAATGTAACGTAAAAGAATTTTGTTTATTTTTACCAACTTTTAACTAATTCTGATTTACTTTTCTCAATGAAGACTGAAAAATCAAGAGAAGGAGCACGAAATTGTTAAATAGAAGCTGGTTCAGTAGAGGAAAAGACGTTTAGGCAGTTTTTTTGAGAAATCGGAAGGTAAAGAAATTATTAAGGTGCGATGACCATCTAGCTTAACGGACCCCTGAGAAAAAGAAAAGGTAAGGAAAAATTTAACACACAGTACTTAAAAGGACAAATTGGGAGAGATTTTGAGAGTTTCTAAAATGTAAATATGGTATAAAATTTTTTATTGGATATTGGTATTTACAATTTTGCGTCCATATTGTTATTTAGCGAATTCTGGGCTCAAAGAAAAGTCGTTTCACTTCAAACAAAATTTATGAGATAAGTCAAATAGAGATAGCCTAGCTTAAGATCTGAAAGGGAGTTGTACATACTATATGTACAAAATGTGTTCCATAAACGACTTAAAATCAAGCTTTCTTTTGCAACTTTGTGAAAAATAAAAACCTCTGTATCGATTGTTTGATATAAAAAAATATTTTCCATACATAGAAAAAGTAGGATGCCAAAAATGTTAGTTTTGTTAAAAGCAAGTTTAAAGATTGCTCATACATTTTATTATTAGGTACCTATTAATAATATTGTGAAATTATTAACTGCTCTGCAAATGGGCGCTCACAGAAAAATTTCCCAATAGGGGTCGAACATTTCTCAAAGAAGGCCAAAATGGAAAACATGCAAATGTAAAGTGCCCCATACACGGAACGATCCGTCGTTACGATCAATCTGAAAGGATATCGTGATAATTGTGTGCTCAAAAACTCACCACTCACACACGAAAGGATTGATCGTTACGGTCGATCAGTTACTTGTGTTGAAACGGAACAATAAAGACGTGCGCAAATAATTAAATACGTGCCCTACAATAATACTAAAATGGAAAACGAACTTCGTGTCCTTAACTATGTTGCGGTAACTTTGATTCCGCTACAGAAGAAAAGAAGAAACCCTAGAAAAGTGTTGGTTAAGAAATGGCTATTAAAGCGAAATGAATATTTGCATGTAAATATATTGAAGGAATTAAGGTTCCATCCAAAAGATTGGCACAACTATATGAGAATGACACAGACTGAGACAAAAATCGAATCGTTGATCGCTATACAGTCATACACTTTCCATTCATCGTTACGATATTTACGATTGCATGGGTTTTTGTTGCGATGTCCGATATCGTCTTTGATCAAGTAAATCATTAACGATCTTGACCTACACTATCGATTCGTCGTTCGATTGGTCTGAAACGACGGGTTCAAAAGATCAATCGTACCGTGTATGAGGCCATTTATGAACCATATTTTGATAGATACAATATTTAGCGGCAATGTAAATACTCGTGATTTATATTGTGAATATTTTTATACCTATCTGTAAAAAGTGATAAAGATGTAAAATCTCAGGGGAACCCACCTTACTGCACGTCCCGCGTGGGCTCCTATGACTGCAAATTAATACCCTGACCAGCGCTGAATTAGACCCACAATATTCATATATTTTTTATTATTAACTTTTGTAGATTGTTCTTATTAGTGAAGTCATTCGTATGTTGCAAATACAGAATTCCAGGAAACAACTACTCTGCAGGCTATAATATCTTGACCAGTATTGAATTACACCTCGAAAACCTATAGCAAACAGCTAAAGTCACTTGTCAGCAGCCCACCAGACATATACCGGTTTCGAGTTTAGTAGCTCACATCAGTATGCCTTAGGTGAGGTAACGCGATGAATAACCTTAGCTCTAACCAGTCTACCAGTAGGGACCATGAGTAATGCAGAGTATACTCGCGGCAGAATTTCAGACATCTTACGTCCTGGATAATGTTACAATATTGTTTTTATTGTCAACATAATTTTAACTTTAATTTTAGATATTTAGTCGGGTTTAACAACAATAATTTTTTGCAATTTAGTGCAATGCAAACTTTTAGTGTAGTATATAGTTTTATTACTCTCAGTTGCAGTTTCTTTAATATTTTGATGAAAATATAATGAATTATTCATTTGTTCGTATGACGTAAGTTGTCTGAATTCTTACCGCGAGTATGGCCATTTGTTACTCCATGCCCTCCTTAGAAGCCACAGACACCAAGGGTTCTACATCGCAGTAGAAAACAGTTGAAAGCTAGCAACCTGGATCGCGATTCGATGATAATGATATGTTGCAGATACTGAATTCCAGTAAACAATTACTCTGCGGGCTAATGTCCCGACCAGCAAACAGCTAAAGTCACTCGTTAGTAGCCCACCAGACATATACTGGTTTTGATCTTATTAGCTCATCAGTATGCTATAGGTGAGGTAACTGACAAATAACTATCTAACCCAGTAGTAAAAACCACGAATAACAAGATGTAGCACAGCTATCTCTAGCAGTCATTCGCTACTCCTTACCCGGCTAACAAGCCACAGACACGAAGTGTACTACATTACACTAGAAAACTACTGAAAGCTAGCGACCTTTATCGAAGTGGAAACAATCTCCTTTAAATTTTTGGTTGTATTTTTTGTTATCCTGGAATATCATTGGATTGGATTACTCTTAGGATCCAAATAAGACGATTTGTTGCCTCATTTAGTTACTAAAGGATGTCAAAGTTGTATAAAGAATTCAATTCTAAACCAATTAATCGAAATGAAGAGCTGAAACTAATGTTAACTTAAGTAATTTAATTTATAGAAATACAGAACATACTTCTACTACTAGGTTGTAGATATATTTTCCTTGCGCCTAAAACCCGTATGACACGATCACATTTTTTTTTGCTAAATTCTACTATATTATTATAAAATTTCTATTTGCACTTGCGATAAACACACACATCCTAAATTAATTACAAACAATTGTTTATATCAAATTTTTGTTAAAAAAAATTTTTGTACTTGTACATAATTACAGAAATTTGTTGATGTGATAGTGTCGTAGGGGCTTAAAACTATACAGTTACGAAACAACTTCAGATATAGAATTTTTTTCAAATACATATATTTTTTAATATTAATAGTAAAAAAAAAGTGAATGTTCCTATAAAATCAACTCTCAAAAAGAAAGGTTATTGATAAAAAAAAACAACGAAAAGTAGGTACTGGGTCACTGGATGCGCCACTGATGTTATAAAATTTGCTGGAAAACCAGTGAAACGGGAACTACAGTAGTTTTCGATTCTCCAGCTTTTTAATCTATGGTACTCGATTTCGATCAAGTATCATATACGACTTTAGATCCCGATACTCAAGGCGTATTCAAAATTTTAAGGTTATGTGGTTATTTGTAATTATTTAGTATTATACAAATGGCTATACTGAATTACGGGTTGAAATGTAAAATCTAGTGTTTTTCGATCTAAGTGATTGGCAACAGTACTTTGTAAGATCTTTGCTGGGTGTACCGCTTCGCCATTTTCTCCAGTATTTATTAAATTAATAAACAATTTACTAGACAAATGTAGTTCACGTGAGTGTTCTTTAAAATTTTAATGGTGTTTGTGAAAATATGAAGAATCCCTATGCTTGGAAGGTAATAAAAACTTTGATATTTTCATGACATTTAAAAGGTTTGTTGGCCTTTTGCCTTTCTATTTGACATTTTTATTGTAAGTAAAAAACATTAATTAGCAAATTGCATATGAGATAGTAATAATACGTATTTACATAACCTTTACCAAGTTCTGACCAAACTAAAGTAACATTTACTGGCATTTAATTATAATTTTACATACATGAAAAATTGCGTTATTGACCACCTAATGGATTTTAAAAATATTGACATGAAGTTACCTCGGGAGCTTTAAAGTCCTATGTCTACTTATAAGTGACTGCATAATTATGTTGTCGTACGAATAAACTTGTGTTTTCCACCATGAATAATTTCTCTTTTGAAATCGACATAATTTATGACTGTGGGGATACTACTGCCTTGTATTTTGAATTAAATCCAAGCGGCACGATATCGAAAACCTCCCCTAAATGAGTCACTTCCTTATTGTTTAACAGCCTTGTTGATAAATGAGTTTAATTTGCCTATGGTGTGTGGTGCATAGCACATATGTTTAGTTTTTTTATTTATTTTTGTCCTTATAAAATCGTCTTGAATTAGGTTTGTTTCATGTCTGACATGCTTCTAGGTCTATTGAATATGATTTATAATTATCTAATTACCTTATAGGACTATTTTGTGTACCCTAATGTATTGATAAAATATGTTTTTCTATTTTTATAAAAATATTGACTTTAATTTGTATTTTTTATCTAGAATTGCTAACTAAGTTGTTTTTATAGATAATTAGTAGACACACAAATAACAACATAATAACGTATTTAGAAACCACAGATGTATCTTGTGAATAGAATATTTTAGTAGATATCTGTAAACATTTACAGGATAAGTAGGTAGCTGCTATTTTCGAGGCTATGTTAATTAATAATAAGCAGACATTTAATTTCTAAAACGTTTCCGTTTTGTGTAATTAATATTGAACGCATGTTTTAAATGCAGTGACTAATTTGTAAGGTATTTTTCCTTCTATTGGCAGTAGTATTACTATTCAAATCTAATATTAATTAAACAGAAGGTATTTGCACGTATCATTGACTCGTATATTAAGAACTATTTAATTTAGCTTATATTTTATTAAGCGACTTTAAGTACTTTTTCTCTAGATATAGCTTTTTAATTCATACATACGTATACAGTACCATTGTCGTGTTACTGTTAATAAATTTAAATTAAATTGTAACAGAAAGTGACAACACATTATATTAAATAATTCTTCTATGTGGTATACACCTTAAAACATTTTTTTATACAATGTGTCTTTAAAATTCGGGTAATTTAATTCATTTTATTATAATTACATTACAAATTTTTAATAATGACACAACGAAGAGGTATTTGTAGATTGGAATGAGAGTTAGAACATCCAGAGTCTTATCTGAAAAACTATTGAAGTAAATTATATTTCAGATATTTATGGTTTTGAAATCAGAAAGACTTACAGATTTAAAAATAACGCAAAGAATAGGTACAGGGTGTTCTATTGAAATTCACATCCTAAAGTAAATAATAACAAATTTGCCGTATTTCTCACCGTAAACTGATCAAATTTGTGGTGTTTTTAGGCACAGAAATAAAACGCGTAGGAAAAAAGTAATATCAAAAATAAAATCCTTGATGCTTTGTTTATTTACTTTTACTATTTAAATTTTCTTCAAATAAAATAATAACTTTTAGAAAGCGTTTGTAAGATACACATTATTTTGCTATTCTAACCCCACATTTACAATTATTTTCATATACTTATAAACAAAAGTGAACGATCTTATATGCAGAAATATGTAAGTTTGTGACAACAATATTCACGTCTACAGTTAAATTAAAAAAAAAGATTTCTGTAATACTTAAAAATGTGTTGGTTAGAACGCTTTATGTCGTTATACAGGGTGATTCATTAAGAATGGGCAATCTCTGAACTGGAGATACTACACACCAAAATATGGCGATTGAGCCAAATATGCCTTATCCGAATGTTGCTGGTTTAAAAAATACAGGGTGATCAATGCTAGAATTTTATTTTGAAATGTCTCAATAACTTTGAAACCTGACAGAGTATTAAAAAAGAAATGACAATGACACAATTATGTTTTTTGGCACGGCAAATAAGAATTTTTAACTAATTTTGACGTCACTAGTAGAGGGCCAATTTTTTTTTAATACTGCGACAGGTTTCAAAGTTATTGATATATTTCAAAATAAAATTCTAGCATTGAACACCCTGTATTTTTTAAACCAGCAGCATTCGGATAAAGCATATTTGGTTCAAGAGCCATATTTTGGCGTGTAGTATCTCCAGTTCAGAGATTGCCCATTCTTAATGAATCACCCTGTATATTCATTTTAAGATATTCTCTGAATATATTTATTTGTGACATAATTTTAGTTTTTCTTTAGTTTGATTGAGTTTTTGCCACACTTCTGAAAAAATAAAGATTAATTAAATAAGCCCTTGCGCAAACGGATCAGTCAAGGGTTATTTTTGAAACTAACTTTGAATATTCGCAGGTGGTATAACTATTTTGTTATTTGTTAAATTCTATATTATTCAGTTATTAAACGTCTAAAATTATTTGTATTTGTAGAAAATACTATTCCAAGAATACGGTGTCCTTAAGTATCTAGGTAAATTTGAATTTTTATCTACAGGCGAATTTCGGGTAATCCTGTATATTTTTCAAGTTTTAAATATAAAATGATGGAGAAGGAATGAATTTAAGAGACAGTCTCGGGACAGACATATTACAATGATCTGTTAAATTAGTCGTGATGGGTAGTATGATAAAACCAGATACAATCTTCATAAATTCCATTACATCGGACGTATCTTGTTTTCTGTTATTCGTAACGGAATCCAAAGCAATGCGCGCAACTATTTACTGATAGCTGTAGGCAAATAATCTCGACTTTATACTGTACTACATTTAATTTTAATAATATGTGGCGGGTTTTTAAAATACACCGGTAAATTGAACAGGAGATAGGAAACATTAATTAGAAAATGTCATATGACATAAATCTTCAAATATGTAGTAAAATTGGTACAGGGTGATAATCATAATACCATTAGAATATTACAATAATCTCGAAGAGAAATAGGTTTTGCTCATATGCATTTGGAGATATACTTACAGCGTGGTCCAAAATTAGCCTGGCAAAAATTAACTGTGGATTCTACAACTAAAAATAAGAAAAAAAAGTTATATAAACATAGATCGGTAAACGCACCCCTCGACCACCCTAACAGAGCTATGGCCCCCCTTAAAAGGGGACAAATGTTTTCATTCAAATTTTAAAATGCGAATTTAATATTTAAAAAAAAACAATTCCCATAATTAGTCATAGAACTGGAGGGTCATTGGGTAAATATTGCCCTAATTTTTTCATGTTCAAAAAATTAAATATTTTACAGAAAACAAGGTACTTACTCTTGTTTTACTTGGATAAATTCGAGGATAAATTGTTCTGTTTTCGAGTGATATTCGTTTAAAAATTTTGTGACGTACTATAAAAATATTAGATACTGGATTAGATATGATATTCAAGCAGTGAAATTATCCCAAATAAGGTTTGGATAATTTATTTGATATGTTTTTGAAATATGTTGATTAAGAGGCTCTATTAAAATTCAAAAGTTTATAAATAATTATATCAGTGATATCCACTTTAATAATATTTCAAAGCGTTTTAATAACACCTTTAACATGTGTCAGAAAAGCTACCAGTATTATCTCACAGCTTACTAGGGATATTTTGACTATAATTATTATATATATTAATTTATTTTTTGTGGGGTGCAGGCTGCACTACAACTTCGTAAAACGGATTACTTGTTGCGTACGAGAAAACGGTGGTCATTGAGCATTTATTGTAAAGAGATCATAACTCTTTTTTATTTGTTATATTAATATCTGATTATCTTGTATTTATTAAATAAAATATAAATGAGAGTTTTGGAATTTTCGTTATTTGTTGCAGAACGAAAGCTGATATTGTTGACATACGAAAAATATATTTTCTGCCTAAACTACTCATCTGTTCAAAATTCTGAAAGTATAAAAAAAGTTTATAAATAAAGTCAGCTACTGATAGAAAAAACTGAGAGTAATTGTACAGGTTAAAAATTATGTGCTTACGCATGATACATGATTTTTCTTATATTTCTGACTGCAAAAGATTTTAAATAATGTCAAAAAGTGTCGGTTAGACTTATAACTGCGTAGCCAAAAAATGATTAAAATTGATCAAGTCGTTTTCGAGATATTCGAAATAAACAAAAATTTTTACGCAAACTTTGACGCTCCCTAGCAGCTAAACGGAGCAATTTTGGAAATAAGTAAATTGGGCAAATCTGCTTATTTTGAACCCAGGTGTCTGTGGTCTTCCGTTGTACACGTCTTTTTTCGGACACCCTGTATATTTCTGTTACGTTCGTTGCTTTCCTTTTAAGAGTGATGTTTACTCCTGCATCAACCAGTATCGTAGCCTCGATCGTAGCAGACATTCTCTGGAAACGATGGCCGGTGTAATTCCCAGCATTCGGCAATTTCAGAATACTGCAATTTTTTTAGGGAAACCTCCTATATAATTTATACCAATGCATTGTCATGTACATTTTCTATTTCTATATCCTAGGAAGAATCTTGAATGCTCAATTGGTGATGGTGACGGGCGAAGAGAGGAATATTTTTGGAACATTTCGAAGATTGACTCCTTCGATGTTCCCGTTAGAAATAGTGAATTCTCTTCTTACGTTCGTCTTTGTGTTGGGAATTCTCTATCAATATATTCTGCCATGTCTTTTATATGTTCAAGCTGAAGAAATGTTACTTCTTCACGACGGCATAACTGTTGATGATTATTCTATATCATCTTCGATATTACCGCTGTAAGCAGACAATTCTGACATTTTTCATAAATCACTGATACAATAATATTAACGAAAACCTAATAGTCAAACTCGTTTCTTTATTTACATTCCCTCGGAATTCTTGATTCCCATTTTCGAAATTCTCAATTTCTGTGTGTATTTTCCGCATATGGCGTATTTTTTTAATCTCGTCTGGTTCACCGATCAAAAAACCTACTTGATGCTTGATGCGGAAAAAGTCATTTTTCCTAACTTGTTGCACAAATAGCACAAATTTTTATTTATTTATTAACAAATATCCTGTGTATAGTAGCTACGTTTTTCTTTTAAATTTTCTGCGCGCCCTATGCTGTATACTCGGTCTTGCACATCTGTTTTGGAAATATATGGGCGCTAAGTTTCTTCGACCTAATAAAATAAATATGTACGTACGTATGCAGCACTGACACCGTTATTTGTTTCTAGAGCGGAGACTGTAAAAAATATAACTGTATCATGTTGCAGTTTCTTACTACTTATCAATTATCATCAGCTATATTTAACTTAAGTAGAATACGGTTTTGTTCGCAATATCATTCACAAATAATATCCTACCAGAGTTAAATATTGGGTCAAGGGAAATGTAAATGAAATATGGTATGGATTAATTTAAGGATTTCTAAAAGTCGGGATAAGTATATTAACATTACTTAATGGAATTAGTTGTACATATTTGAAATATATGCAGGATGTCCCAGGACTTCACTTACCTTTTGTAAATAATCCCATTTTATTGCAATAGGTTGATTTAAACCAATAGCTGTAGTAAACCATCTACATTTATATTTGAACATAGGTTCTAAATTTCTTCGATTTTATGGTAGATAACGTTGACGTATTTTTCATTTCATTTCCTGACATAGTAAAGTAACTAAATACATATTTCATAATTAAATTAGGTACAGAAAATATGTTTTGTTGAATTTAAAATCACTAAATTAGTGTTATATAAAATTAAATCTTCTGTATTTTGTCTGCTATAGGCATTGTAAGGTAAGGATTGAAATGACATATTTTTGAGATATTTACTAAAACATCAGAATATTTTTTTAAACATACTTAACGATCTTCAATACATATTTGTATCATAACCAGTAATTAAGTTACAATGCTCTCTTAAAAAAATATTTTTTTTACTTTTGCGATATACAGGGTGTCCTTAACTTTGGGAATAGTTATAGGGGTTTTTCCTATAACATTTTTCTCTATGACACTGTTTTCCAGGGCATTAAACTTTAAAAAATATATATTTTCTTTTTTTTATCTACTAAATAAATATTGTTAGTTCAAACTTGGTATGCAGTAATCATAATAAAATATTAATATTTTGATGTAAATAACTTTGAACTAAAGCCAGTGACGTAGGTTTAGTTCACGCTTGAACCCCCTAAACTTCTACGGCAACGGTGAAAAATATTTTTTCGGTGCAAATATTAAAATGTTAATTTTTTTTCTGAAAAAAGTGCTCTTGAGGAAATTCACTAAGAATCTTTATTTTTGAGATATGTTAGCATCGCTTGTTTCTAAGTTTGTAAGAATAATATTGACAGGTGTCATGTCAAATCAGTTTGTTTGTTGTGCGGTTAGGTTAGAGCATGTTGAAATTATAAGTTGGTTAAATACGATCCACGGGGAAAGACAGATTGGTCCAAGTGGTCCAGCTGTTTTACAGTTCGATCACCGTATCTAAATCCCCTAATTTTTTTCTTTGGGACTTTCAAGAAAAAAGTGTATGCTGTTCTGGCGTATAATAGAGGAAATCTATCACCTACATCGTATTCAAGGAGCTTGAAGTGAATATGTAATAACGTACTAATTCGGACAAGATATTCCTAAGAAATCGATGCTGTCGTTGCATTGACGACAATGGATATCACTTTAAGCATCTCTCATAAATTAAATTGGTTACCTCTCATAAATTAAATTGGTTACAAACCGTTGTTTTTATTTGCTTAATAAATGATTGGACTGCAATTTTAAAATTTCATAGGATAATCCTGATTAGAAAAAGACAAAATATCTGAAAAACAAATCTGCTCAGTGAATTTCCAGTGAAAGAAAATAAAATATTTTTTAAAAAGCCCTGTACCAGGAGAACGGACTGTCATAGAGAAAAATGTCATAGGCCTATTATTTTTACCTGTTCTATCATTTCCTAGTGTTAAAAATGAAAAATCGGGGACACCCTGTATAAATATTATATTTTATTTCAATACAATCTAGGAGCTAAGTCCCTTTTACAAATGCCACTCCCCCTTTCCCCCCGATTTTTTTATATATAAAAGGGACACTGTATATCAAAATGAGTAACCAGTTCTGAAGAGGGTTCCTCATAGTTATCTATAAATCGGCTAAAGATGAAGATATAAACATTTGTATACAAATTAACAAAGATTGTCTTGAGAAAAACGGGGAGACCATTATATTGTTTTTTATAGTTTGAAGAAAGAAAAAAATATGATAAAATTCAAAAGTTCTTAAATATTTTAACGGCTATGCAAACCTCAAAGAATAAAAAACAAACAAATACAAAAAACAGGTATGTACTAATTGAGAATCCATAGGAGCACATTTTTCGAGAAAATTTAATGATATTTTCAGATTTCAGAATTTGGATTATACCTACTTTTAACCGAAAGTCATCGGGACATAGAAACCTTAGGTCTTATTTAAAGTAATTTTTTAACATTTCTTTGTTAATAAACAGTTACAATTAATAACCATGAAACTAATCAATAAATATTAAAATATTATGGAACTAGTTTTCATAACAATATCGACAGTAATGCAATGCAATATTTAAATACAGTTCTCTCAAGATTGAACGTTATATGACAGATAAATTATCAATAAATGCACTTCCTGAAGCCATTTGAGGCACACCTATTCCAGTCGATTTATTATATTTATTTATTCGTATTTGGCCAACTCCTATGTTTACACAGATCGTAGAGATTGTTGTATATTGAGAAGTATTGCTCATATTCCTTAGTAGACTTTGCATCATCCTATAATTGAATGACGTCAGTTATCTAAAATGTAGTCATTTAAAGATGCAGTTTTTGATTGTATGATTTAGTGAATGTATTATTTGTCTTAAAGTTCTGATATAGAAATGTAGGTCACGCGTAACGTAGAATTTCTTTTTGGCATTGACTGTTCTCATATCTGTGATATACTAGCATTTTCAACCGTGTGACGCAAATGTTCGTGTATTATTGAGGGACAAAACGTGAGTGTGAGTTTTCTGTAATGAGGTGTTAATTTTCAGTTTGTTATTTATTTACGAGACTACGTAAATGTGAACTTGTTAAGAGACTGTCCTTGAATCAGAAATTAAGGAAAGTGGTTGCAGTAAGTTGCTGAAACGTTCTAGGTTTGTTGAAATTGTGTTAAAAATTCATTCAATGATATTCTGCTTGCTACTGTAATATGCACATTATTTTATTTAGGTATTAGGTATATATTTAATTGTTAAAAATAAAAATTATTAAAAATCTCTACGCGCTAAAATAAGATAAAGGCGTGCTGAAATGAGGTTATGTGTTATGCAAAAGATCCGTTTATTTGCTAACTATAGCTGAATGCTGCGTCACTCTTATAGAATACGGCGTATCTTCCTTGATTATTTAACTTGGTATTATACTGGTAGATATCTCCAAACTTATCTCTACCATAATATATTGCAGTAATTGACATATCTATTTGTAGATGAATTTAAGCCCGTCTGATTTAACTGAATTCAGAAAAACAAGTACAAGTTTACGTTAAAATTGGATATGATAGTATTGCCATTTCAACTGTCAGAGACGGAAGTCGGTAGTTAGATTATAGATTTTTGTTCTACAATAAGGAAGAAAGGTTTCTGAGTTTATATATAGGGTGTTAAAAAAAAGAGTGTAAACTATTTCGGGAGGTAATAGTATGAACCAAAATAAGCAGAAAAGTCTTAATAAACATGGGCCCTCAAAGTAACGGTTGCGGAGATATGGACCACTACTCATTTTTCAAACATTTTATTAGGAATAAACCGTCAAAGGAAGCTTTTAACAAACAGAAAACAAAGTTACAGAAGATGTTCAAAGTGCCCTCCGTCCATTTCCAAGCAAGCACGACATCTTCGTCTCAACGATATTCGAACTCTTTCGAAAACACCCTCCTTGGTTTGGATTTCTTGACACTTTTGGTTAATCCATAGCTGCAGCTCTTCCAGGCTATTTACCATACACTAATGTCTTCAAATATCTCCAAAAAAAGAAATCTAGAGGGTTCAGATCAGGCGATCTTGGAGGCTATAAAACAGGTCCCGCCCTTCCTACCCATCTATGTGGAAAAGTTTGGTGTAAATGCTCTCTAACGGCCATGGAAAAATGAGCTGGAGAACCATCATGATGGAACCACATTTGTTGTCTCTGATTCAAAGGAATGTCTTCCAAAAAGTCATACAGTGTGTTCTGCAGATAGTTGAGGTAAGCAGCGCTTGTTAATCGGTTTGGTAAAACAAAAGGATCTAGAAACCTGGCACCTACAATACCCATCCAAATGTTTAATGAAAAATGTGCCTGATTTTCGTCGGCCCAAATATGCGTATTGTGAAAATTAAACACTCCATTTCTTGTGAACCCGGCCTCATCAGTGAAAAGAATGTTTGCAAGAAAACGAGGATCTTCAGCATCATGACGTAGAAACCAGAGGCAGAAAACCAAACGTGCTTGATGATCATTTATTGGATTTAAGGCTTGTACTCGTTGCACATGGTATGGATAAAGCAGTTGCTCGTGAAGGATTCTCCAAACAAGAGGACTACTAATTCCTACCTCGGCTGATATTCTCCGCACATTCGTACCTGGATTCTGCTCTACCAGTGCTAGAATTTCTTCTTCTGCTCTAGGAGTGGATACCGACCTTGATCTTCCGGATAAATGGCACTGTTTGCTCAAGGAACCGGTATCACGCAATCTTTGGTGAATTCTTCCAAACATGCGTTGTGAAGGAATCTGGCGATTTGGATAAGCGTCAACATAAAGACGTCGCGCTTTGGTGGCGTTCCCATTAGCACGACCATACATGAAATGCATGTCTGTTAATTCTGCGTTAGAGTAACCAGTCATAGCGAAATAAAACTTGTGCACTGAGACCAACTGTCAAATACGTACTGTTTATTTCACTAAACATCAACCAACTATTATAAGAAAATACACAACATTTTCGCAAAATAAAAAAGGGGCTGAAAAACATAAAACATTCCATATCTCCGCAACCGTTACTTTGCGGACCCATGTTTATTGAGACTTCTGCTTATTTTAGTTCATACTATTACCTCCTTAAATATTTTACACAATTTTTTTAACACCTTGTATTCTAAATACGGAACTGTTTTTTATAACCATTATAACAAAATAAACTACACAGCACAGTGTCCCGAAATTAGGGGGCAATATGTCTCCAGGTTGAAAGAAAATACTTTTTCTTGATGTAAATGTCGATTCAAAAATTCTTCCTAGGGAAGTTATAGCCACTTAAAAGAACCACTCTGATGATTTTTGAATGACTTCGAAACTTCATGTTTATTTGAGGAAAAAGTAAATTGATACGTCATGAAAAATTAGTCAATATCGTAAAAAATTTTTTTGTAAAATCCTTACAGTTTCAGAGTAAAAAATTATTGCAGTTGTAGTATGTTCAATCTTTGCTGAGCTACTGTAGTTTCTAGACAGACGATTCCGAATATTGAAATCCGATTACTTTTTGTAGGCACTAAAGTTTTTGTGACTCCAGTCTTTACATTAGTTTTTCAAGTGTCAAAAACGGCTTACGTGTATAGTAGCAACTTGGAGTTGATGGATATCGTTTTAATTTATGACGATGTGAAAATGCTTTAGTAGAACAATTTCCCGGTAAACATGTGCCGAATGCAGCTACGTTTACCGCGGTATGCAGTGAGTGCAAGTGTATGCAACGCAAGGGACATTTGAAATCGAATCATGGAAGAGATGGAGGTCCAGGACTTCCATGGTCTATTGTAACAGTGTGGGGTATCATAAACGATATCAATTATATCCGTACCATGTACAGCGTGTCCAGACATTAATACTGTCACAGAATTTGCCGCGCTCGCACCCAATTCTCCGACTGTGGTATCGCGAAGCGCTAGATTGCCCCGATCGCCCCTACGCGATTCTGGCAAACAAACAAATAATGCCGTGTATCGAGGCGCGACTGGAAAATTGAGAACGGCGAAAATCGTTCGAGACATGGATCTAGAGATGCTAGAATATACCTGGAATATTCGTTGGGTCTATAAAAGAATAAACGGCCGAGTTAGTTAGTCTTGAATTGGAGTGTTTAGTTGGAAATTTCATGGAGATTTATAACGATTTAGATAGTGATGAATTAACGGATTGTTTTTCTGGTAAAAGAAAAAATTTGACCACCGAAATGGATACATACTATTGATGATTTACGGAAACGTATCATAGCTGCCGCCAATAACTTACGAGTTCAAAATGGACAAAAAGCAGAGACACTTGTGTTAGTTTGTACAAACTGGGTAAGACAGGCCCAAAATGTTGCAGCATCAGGTATGTTAAAAAATGTTATTAATTAAAACCACAAATTAAATCTATTAATAACAGTAGTGGCAAAAGCAGTTAAATTTGCTGTATAAAATCAGCGTTATAAAATGTTATTTAGTTCTATCTTGAGTATTTCTTTCCATTTTTTATCCGATCGCAGATTGCCGCCTTATCAGGTTTTGCAGTGGACCAGTTTCCAGTGCCGTGCAGAAGTGTATTTTTAAATCATTTTCGAACTGCCCTTTTGATTTTTTTTACAAAATTTTATAAGTCCCCTGTACACTTAAATTTTTTTTTATATAAGTTCTGACACCCTGTATATCTGATTAAAAGTAACAAAAATTCTTATGAAACAATGCATAAAATTAATAGTTTGTGTACAAATACATTTCAAAAATAAAAATGCAACTGCAATAATATGCAAAATTATTTTATGAAATTACAAACTAAAGTACAATTAAGATTAAGTAAAAATGCCTGTAACGTAATTTGTTCGCAATTTGTTTTTTTTGGATCAGTATTAATGAAGTAAACAATGGAAGTTAGAAATTCGTTACAACGTTCGACAACGTTGCAATGTGTCAGGTTGCTGCTGATAATGTAAAAGTAACATTGGCCATAGTAGTATTGTAGATAGTGCGTTTCATTTTTCTGTAGTTTTTCTTTGATGCTTGTGAGTGTACATAAACAAAAATGGAGCAATGTTAATTTACGAATCTAGGCAAAACTATTTGGCTTCGAGACGTTTGTACGGTAAACCCTTCATTTTGAACAATTGTAACTATTATTCTGTTGTGAAATGATTTCTAAACAAACCATTCTCAGTAAATACCTATGTTTAGGTGTAACTATTTGTAATTATTATGTACAAATACATTTTAATCCTAACATAGTATGTGAGCAACGTTGTCACATATTCAAGACCTGTTTGCTGTCATAATTCTGTTATCATAGAAAAAAAAATTGTTAAGTCAAATAAGTTTTGTTTAGTAAACTTATATGGTAAAATTAAAGCATTCATATTCCGTATAGAACAACCTGGAGAAATATTGCCCACTAATTTCAACAACGCTGTATGTCAGAGTTTGTTGTAAATATCCAAAATGTATATAACCTACGAAGATTTGAAATATCTGGAAATTTTGTTTACGTAGATGTAGACGTAAGTAATAGCCACAAATATAACAATGATTACAAAGGTTAACGCACTTCTTTTCATTGACTACACATACCGGAAAATTACGATTTTTCGGGAGCTGAGGTTTGGTTTACATAAACAATTAGGCAAAGGTGCTTAGTGATACAACACATGCCACTACTGGTTTAATACGAGCATGTAGGTATATTTTAATATTACCTAGACACATCATTTGTTCCTTGTTCCATCTCTTAGTTTTAAAATAAAATTAATCGTATTCAAGTCATATTATGTCGTTAATGAGAATTTATATTTAATATAAAAAATAGTGATTCACTCTCTTTAGAAAAGTGATATGGTTATAGAAAATTTCTGTAAGTCAGTTTAATGATGGCAAATCAGTACTCATTCTTTGACATTTTCAAGTGATCATTCGTGTCCGTGACTAATTTATTAAAACAATAGGTACAACGGATTATGTCGCTGTGTTGCGGAACGTGCATTCGCAGGAACTGCACAATGTCAGAAAAAATGTTTTCTGGGAGAGTCGCGGAACAAGACTCTTCGTAGGACTGCCACTTTATTCTAAATGCCATTGCTTCGTTTGATTACTATTCTTTGCTCAATGGTTTGATCGAACGTCAAAGAACTTTAAGGGGTCTGTCACAGATTGGCTATCTAATATTATTTTTTCAGTGCGAAAGTGTTTTAAATATCTCCTAATACTTTCTACGTCTACACAAATTAATATGGTGCTATCAATTTAAAAAAAAATGTTTTTTTTCAACTGTTAAAAGGTTTTCTTATTAAGCTACTTAAAGCTAATATAAATGTTCCTACAATTCCTATTAATGTCATTATGTATGTTCTTTGATCCCAAATATCTAGGTTTTGTGTTTTGAAAATCATTGACTTCATTGAGATTTGTTTTGTCTTTTTTTTTGTTAATAAATTTAGCTAGATTTTTATTTTAGATATTTATTGAATCCAACGTTGGAATTGTTCGTTAACATACTTAGATGTTTGGCAACGAAGAACATACAAATGACATTACAAAGACAAATATACAAATCATTAATATTTAGATTATCTTAAGTACAGTAAAATATCTGCAAAAGCTAATAATAAAGAATATATGGGTGAATATTGTGGTCGGGGTTTTAGTCCGCAGGTTTCACACAATTTTATTTTTTTTATTTAATAACTAACAGGGAAATGTATAAAAAAATAAAAGGTGTCTCTTTTTATCGTATACATGTAAGATAAATGCGAGTATGATATACAATTTAGCTCCTTCGTTCCCGATTTCATATTTGTTTACTACTTAAAACTAAAATTTGAATGAAAATCACACATTTAATTAGTTACATAAGTTTGTTATTACGTCAGTTTAATAATAAGACGGTCTTGTGTAAAAAATTGTTTGTCTTAATTAAATGAAATATTACATTAATAAAGGTTAGTGAATTATATTTAGGTTTATAGCTGTGGCAGGTGATTTTTTTCATTGCTAGGTATAAAGATCGATTCTATTACTAGGTAAAGTTTGGTTTATGTAATTCAGAACACCCTGCATAATTTTAACCATCGCAATTTTTTGGGCCGGTTTTCTTCAACTCCCACTGTCAATTAACATCATGTGAATATTTTTGAAAGATTTATTTTATTTCTCCACTGTGATATTTTGATTTTGCATCTAACTTTTGTTTTGAGTGAAATATTAAAGAATGGGGGAGTAAAATTATTAGGGTTATGTATGAAGAGGCATGTTTATTTTATGGAGTATAAATTTTATTTCAAAAATGCTTGTCTAAAACACGTTCTCTTTACGATTATTGTTAAAGAAATTGTCAAAATAATTTCTTAACTTTATCTATTCAAAAATTTGTTTGATAACTTTCCTTTCACAAATCAGATCGGTTCGTATTATGATTTGAGATTGGGGACTGGTTTAAAACCTTCAAAAATACTGGGTCAGTTTGGTTGTTAATTTAGTTTCAGTAAATACAGTTTAGAAGTTTGACAAACCATTGGCCTAAGCAAAAATATAAAATCGCTGAAAAAAACAACAATAAAATAAAATTTCCTTTACAGCAATTTCAGAGGCAGAAGAGAATAACTCGTTAGTTTATTAGCGTTTTCTTGATTTACACGGCAGTAATAAAATGTGGTCGTGAAATCCATTGTTACGTCTTTTACTGCGTAAAATACAATACTAAAGTAATGTACAGTTTAGGGCTGTCAATCCCGGGATCCTGAAAATTTGGGATTCCGGGATTCTGCTAATTTTTAGCCCCAAAAATCCTGGGTTGCCGCTAGCTTGGTTCCCGGATCTTGTCAATTTTATAGATACGTTGTGGTCTAATCTGAAATATATAGTTTCAGCATAATGACACATAGATATATTTTATTTAGTGAGCACAGGTCTATAAAATTGAACATTGATTTTTACAAAGTCAAAGTAATAGGTGCTTTACAGTCTAATAGATATTGTTAATACGGCTTTGTTTAGTACACAAAAGCAAGATCTGAAAGAGTTTATGTAGCCATTTCAGCAAGGTTCAAGTAAATAAGAAAGTTTCGTTTTTCGTTTTCTACCAGAAACGGAATTATATAAAAATGGTGTATCCTACGATTTTTTATTATCAATTTTACTTACAATTGTAAAATCGGATTTTTCCAAAATATGAATTAAAAAGAATTTCATATATTATGATTATTCATATTAATTATTATAATATAATGTATTTTTACATTTACCATTCTGTTCTTTTTAAATAAATAAAACTTAAAATAATATTAATATTTTATATATGTCGACAGGAATCAATCCCGGGATCAATTCCGGCATTCGAGATTATAAATTTCTAATTCCGAAATCCGGGGATCGCATTTTTTTACCGGTATTGACAGCCCTAGTACGGTTGGACTAAAATTGCGGATAACTGTAGGCGAAACTACAGGCAAGAGAAATAATAAAATAGGGATATTTAATTCTAACTTCTAAAGCTGTACGCCCACTGACAAGAAGCGGCGCGAAGCGAAGAGAAGCATTGGAAACGACAGAAAAGAAAATACTGCTTAACTCTGATCGATGTGAGTGTATAAAAGCTATATCGTATTATCTCTTTGGTTGCTTCGTGCCAGTGTATGGACCTAGGGTCAAAAGCGTCACTTTATTTGTACTTTCTCTTCTGCATGACATGTATTTGACTTTCTTGTTATTTCAAGTAAACACCATTATAGAAAGAGGAGGTTCCATATAATTGTTGATGTTGCCCACAACTTTTGATGTTTGTAGGCTTCCTGGAATATCAGAATTGACACCTACTAGAAAAAAGGCAATTTATTACTTAAACTTTTACAATAGAGTAGTAAAAGTAATAAATCTAATACGTAATATAGATATACGCTTAATTTGTCAGAACGATCTGAGGGTGTCAACACTCTCTGGATCTGGAAGTCCTACAAAGTAGATAAAATTTGTCGCCAAAAGTGAAACCTTTATTATATTGCATCTAAGTTTAAACTGGATTTTATTAAGTTGTAGTTAAATCAGTCTGTAATCGTAAATGTTGACCTACACAGAACTGAAACTACATATTTATCTTATGTACTTGAAAATTTGTTTGGTTTGTGCTGTGCACACAAACTTGAGCCATCGAACAACTATGATTTATCGTTACGCGTGAGACAACCATTAGCTTCGGTAGTTTTTCTTTATTTAGAGATTTGTAAAAAGTTATGTTGAACAATAGATAAATTGTTTTATTTAAATATTAAAGATACATAAGATTATAAATTTCTATAGAATGTTATTAAATGAATAACGCCTTCTGCTATTTCCTTTCATTTTAAGGTGTATTGCGTCGTGATAACTTGTTTTGTGAAATTTATATCAAATGAAGCTCCTGTTGAACGAAGCCAACCAAAACTTGGTCCTAATGCCAACAATTGAAAAACAGATAATGGTTAAGGCGTACGGCGATACCTTATCTGTTTTATCGTTGTTTATTCTTAATGGCGGCATATTATTTAAAGAGATAAAACTAACTTCGTTCCAGTATTTATAGTTCATTTATTGTGTTGGTCCGTGAAATCAGCACCGTTGCAAAAAATATACACACTCCATCATATAATTAGTTGTATACTGACTGATAACTCGTTCATATCGGTAATACAGAGTATCATTTAATATATAGCGTGTCTCACTTTTTTTGCTTTGCTATTGACTTCGAGACACGGTTTTGTAATGTAGACAGTTACAGTCTTAAAAATGGATGTGCCACTGCTGTCTTCATTTTGATTCGTATAATTCTTATAAGAAAAAAGGCAAACGAAACTAATTGCAATAATCAACTTATGTAACACATAAAATTCGAAACAGTAGAAGGCACCATAAGACATTTTGTTACTAGAAATATATTGATCAAGAAGTACTCCTTTTGCGTCTCATATTTTGCGTAGCTAGAAATCATATTGTAAAAAAAGCAAAATATAATCAACGAATATGGTGATGTAAAGAATGATGGATTGAACCATAAAAAAATTAAAGACAAAAGGTAAAACTCCGAAAAAATGAGCTTGTATTGTTTCTGATCTTTCGGTTTCAGCCAATGCTGGTTATATTTTGTTGACTTATATCATACTTTCAGCTTATATCATGCAATTCAGCAATAAAAATATTATTTTTACAATATAGAAAGCAAAGAATGTGGCTCTGACAGCCGGTAACGGCCGGCTTCAGACGTAAGATTTCTTGCTCTTTTCGAATCCAGTTTCAAAAATATGGGTTTCTATTTAAAAATTTGAGTTTGACTTTCAAATGACCTTCAAAATCAATGTCAAAGTCGGATCTGAATTCACAGCTAGTTGGCCCCCAGTTTTTTGAGCAACTTTTGTCTGAATATTTTTTTCGTAACACTCACGAAACTCGAGATATTCGACTGTACTGATTAAAATGGCCCACCTTGTATATGACTTCAAATTCGTGATCAGCACCTTTGAAAATGGGAAGGTAGGAATTCTTACTATTTGAAAGTGAAACACCTTGTATAAATACCCCAAAATCGATTCTAAAATCTACGTGATGAATGTGTCATCAATTTCTCGTAATTACGCAGTCACTGTATTTGTGTAACCACCTAAGCAGGATGTGACAGAAATAAAGGGTTATCTCATTTGTAATTATTAATTGTTTTATGATGTTGTTTTTTTTTTCTTAGAAAAATATACTGGTTTAGCCAACCAAATTTTAAATAATAAGAATTACATTCTCAAATCTAATACAATTTTTTTTATAAACTACCTATATAAATATTCACGGTGAGTTTAGGTTTCGATGTACCTACAGATAAATAGAGAAATATTTTAATTGTTGCGTTGCCACATCCTGCAAGGAGGTAGGGTCGAAATTCTTGGTATGTCAAGGTAAATTCAAAGATGGTAATTTGAGAAATGAAATAGTTACGCATAAATTGCACATACCAAATTAGCAAGATAACTTATAAATAATGTAAATACATTATCTTGAATTGATTGACATTGAACAGCAATCAGTAAGTAGCTATTGGTAGATTCAATATAATTTTTTATTGATTTGTAAAAGAAAAACATAGTTATGACTGAAACATAATGTTTATTATACGTATGTAAGTTACTCACGTATTTTTATTAATTTTAGTCTACATCCGTACATCGTACACCCCGTACAATGAAACATCATTTTTACCTGCAGTATATTTTGCATTTGATAGTATATTCCGTCGAAGGGGTAATAGGAACATGCAAGTAAACAATTATTATTATAAAATCTGTGGCTTAAAATTTAATTCTTCCCGAGATAAAGCGTTGTTAGATCAAAGAAACAATACATTTTGGAATCGGCCCTGTTGTGTAGAGTGCACGCTACATTTCGACTGCCAACGTTGTTTGCCAGTTGATATATTTCTAGCGACTTTCGGTCAGAAAATGTTGAAACGCAGTGGTGGATCTTAATTTTGTGGGCTCCCAGGCGCAAGCTGATCTGGAGGTTTGATCATTAAAAATACTTATTTTTCCTGTTACATTTAAACAATCTTTACTATGTTGTAAGTTCTTAACTAAGTACTGATTATGTAAAATCAAACAATAAAATTGTTACGGAATTCCAAGAAACAACTTCTCTGTGGACTAATGCCTCGACCAGCATTACACCTGAGAAACTTCGAGCAACAGCTAGTTTTTCTTTGGTCACCTCAATTATGGTATACTGATGAGAACTAATAAGTTCGAAACCCGTATGTGATGTTACTAGAGGTTTCAGGTGTAATTCAATGCTGGTCGGGGCATTAGCCCGCAGAGTAGTTGTTTCCTGGAATTCCGTGTTTGCAACAACTTTATCGTCGTTTCGTGATAGAGGTCGCTAGCTTTCAGTGGTTTCTACGGCGATGTAGAACGCTTCCTGTCTGTGGCTTTTCAGTCCGGCATGGAGTGGCGAATGGCGGCTAGCGCGTTTGTAAAATTGTCATTTTTTACATCGTTACATTCTATTACTGTTTTATTAGATAATTGAGAATCAAATGCACAGGTCTGACATTGAGTCTTCATGTTTTTAAATGCCAGTAACGGGCTCAATAGTAGACGATTGTCGATTGTGTTTGCGAATAAAAAAAAACAAATAAGTTTATTTGCCAGTGATTGTGGACGGTTGCAACACGGCACGGGGCGGCGTTTTACCCTGACCGTGTAATGTGAAAGGGGTCACGCTCTTCTTCACTTCTCTAAAAGAATCTCGTTTTTTTTGCTCTACGTTCAAAACCGTATAGTGTGACGCTCTTTTTAGCCTCCTTTCACACTATGTATACGGTTTTCACCGTACGGCAACAAATCGAATACTATAATTCTTTTAGTAGCCCCTTTTACATTACACAGTCATGGCAAGACGGCGTCGCCGCGCTATAGGGCCGTGCTGTAGCAAAAGTTGGTTGCTTTAACACTGTAAGATTCGTACATTTTTGTTCCTATCACAAGCATATGTTTGTAGAAATTAAGTTGTGTTAATAATGGATCTAGAACAAATTACTACAGTATGATTATACTATAATTATTGTCGCCAAGCGTTCATTTCACCACGTGTGACATAACCATATGACAACGTCCATGCAGTGGCTGTGAACGGTTGCAACACGGCACGGTGACTGTATTTTGCCGTAACCGTAAAGTTTGGGAACATGTGAAAAGAGACTTAAAGTAGAATAACTAGAACCGTCAACATATTAACTTACGCAATGTGGGTTTCCTAGGAAAGCGGTGCCGTAATATAGCGGCTGTAATTTTACGGTGCTGACGTTACGTAACAACGAAAAACATAGTGAAATCAGTATACATATAAAACTAGACCAGAATGAGCGGCATGTGTTTTAGGAGAACGTGACTTATTGTTGACTGTTAGTTTTTAATGTGATATCTTTTTCATCAAATGAATAATATCTTTTTAACTTTATTTTACGTGACGGTGGTGTTTACTGTATTCAAGGAACCCACATGCAACTATAATAGCTTTTTTTGTGATGTCATTTACCGTCAAATTACGGACACTATAGCCACTGAAATGTAATTTTATATTATGATGACTGGATTGCGCTAAAAGCTGCGCGAATGGATTATTCATGATCAGCGCCATATTTTGTTTTGTGCCTCTAGCAATGGCGAAGCAGTAGGGGCTTAGCTGATTGTGAATTGAAATGAAATTGAATTCTGGATATGGAGAATTATTTCGTGCTGTATGCTGGTTAACTTTACAGTCCCTTAAACATGACATGTTCCAACAATAACACCCACAAAAATACAAAAAGAATAACACTAACGAGATACAAGATAAAAGAAGAAACCACACTGTACGCCAATGACGTGTTTACAAATAAAATAATGGGAAATTAAGAACACAATTCATATCGTACGTGCAGATGGTTGTCTCTCTCGCACCCACATACATAACCAATGAAGTGTGTCTTTGATGAGTTTCATGTGCCTCCTTTTGTCTGCTTCTAGGGTTGGTACCTTTATTTGGATGCGCAAATGAACTAAACGCATTCCATATCGTACATTTCAGTGGTTCCATGACAAATCGTTGACAGTCACAGATTTTAAAGGAGGGGCAGGGCGGACATATCTGACAATAGGTTCTTTCCTTTGTTTTTTAGTGTAGTGTAAATTACACTACGCTGAACATCAGCTGTTCAGCGCAGTGCATAAGTGGTGCTAGAACCAAAGGAATAACGAAGTATGAAATGGTGTAGCCAGATAATAACCATGCGTGTGCAGATATAAGATTAGGATATATTCTAAATTTGAACATTTTTTCCTAACTAATTATTAATTATGGACGTCAGAGATGATGTAGCTCGAGTAATAGTGGTGATGAAGTAGAAACATTAATCAGTTCTTTATTTAAAAGATAAAAACGAAATTCAATTAAACAATATGTAGAAGAAATTGTACCTAAATATTCTGTTAAAGTTTTAGGATAAATACAACTTTATTTGGTTCTTACAAGAATTATGAAATATTCAAAAAACTTTGAGAGATTTGTTAAAGATAATGCAGATTGCTGACTGCGCATATCCAGTGCGTTTCACTCCTGCTCGGCCTGGGTGTAGATAAATTACACTAGTATAACTAACACTGGGGCAATGGAATAAAGAAGTGTGGTGTAAAATACAATACTCTCTTGCAAAGGAACGTTTTCTGGCTATTCAGTGCAGCTGGTACTACACTTTCTGTGCAAAGGAATATACCTAATTTATACTAGTTGCGAATTTGTTGCTGGAACAGTGGATTGTGATTGAATGAATGACGGAGCAAGGAACAAATATAACGAACGAATGACTGATCACGGCGACAGTATCGTTCTGAAGTTCTAAACTATGATGACACAGATACACAGTAAGTTTAAGTTAGGTTATAACGGAGACAGAAACAACTGTCCATAAAATTATAGGTTAATGTTAGATGCCTATATAAGGTTTGTTCCTACACAGCATCAAACTAGCAGCAAATTGGCACGAGTTTGCGCAGTACGAATTTAACCGTTCCAACACAATCAATCCGGGAACTAGTTGTAAGATTTTTTTGTTCCAACACAAAAGAGGATGGTTTGGAAACTGTTTGCTGACTGTCAAATCGGTTTGAGGATTATTAGGAAACCACTAGTCAGACGTATGCGCAGATAGAACCTAACCGCCAACGGAAGTCAACTTTTGGTAGGCTAGATAATGAACGTAACTAAAGTTTAATGTAATAATGCTATTTGAGAAAGTTATTATAGTTGCACAAGTAATTTGCAGATTTTTAAGTACGCAATTCTGTAGTTTTTCAAAATGAATGACTCTAGTGAAGAGGAGCGAGTTAGCAATTACAGCAGTGCCTCAAATTCTAGTGATGATGAGCTTTATCACTTCCTTATACATGAGTGACCGAAAAATGAAAATTACTTCAATCAAACTATACTCCTAACGGTTACTGCTTGAACTAAACGTGTCGTTCCAACAAAGGAATTAGAAACTGATTTCAAACTAGTACATGAATTGCACTTGCGCATTAAAACAGTGCTGTAAACTATCAGTCATTGCTATGTAGGAACAAACTTATAGTAAAAATAGACAGCTGACAGACTAACACGCATGCGCCGGACTATCGGTTTACGAAGAATCCGCGAACTTTTTAATCTGGTAACAAATTGGTCTTGATCGTGCTGGAACAGCGGATTAGGAGAATTGGATCATAAAAAACATATTTCTACGAATTAGACCTAAAAATTTTTATATTTTGAAATTCCCGCCCATTTAAGTGAAGCTACCCCGTCAGTAACCCATAAAAGCTAAGTTACTGTAATACTCGAGTTTTCTCCGTAGGTTGACTATTTTCGGTACCTCTTTTGGCGTTCTATATATTATGATTTCTATGTGTTTTATTTAATACACAATTTCCTTTTTTAATTGGCACCAATTACAGTTACGTAATACTTACTATGAAAATAGGATAAGGTATTAAAATTTACCTACAATTAGTACTGTATAATTCTTTTATTAACAGATATTAAAATTTAATTTTGGGGTTTGAGGTTGATTTACCCGATCCTGAGACCTCAAGCGTGCGCCTCATGAGCCTGTACGGTAATCCACCACTACTGAAAGGCCACTAGAACTGAAATTAATAAAAAAAATATATAGAAATTAACAATTTACCATAAATTTATATTCGCCCAAATTATTTTGTCCACCATTTAATGCGTAATATTTCCAAGCGGTCTCTTTAGACCATAGATTCAGTGATGAGAGTTATTTATTTTTACGTTTGAAAGGGGCATTAGAGAAAAACTTTGTATATCAGGGTCGGAACACTTTTTTCTTGTGCGGGTCAAATAAAATTTTCGTATCACGACGCGGGTCGGAATGGATTGAGTGATTTCACAAAAATAAATTAGAACCTAAAAAATGTTCCCAAGTAAAATTATCAGATCATTAATGTATTTTTAAAAGAAGTCTAAATATATAGGAAACCATTATAGATAGGCGAGTGTAGTCAGGTATGGATTTTCTATATTTACGGAGTGGGCCGGATTCGACATCGCCGCGGGCCGGAAGTGGCCCGCGGCCCGGCTGTTGTCCACCCCTGCTGTCTATTGTTCGATTAAGCTCGACGTATTTCTCGCTGCAAAATGATCAAATTTGTGATGTTTTTTAGGTACAGAAATCTCAAAAAATAAAACACGTAGAACAAAAGTAGTATCAAAAATAGAATGTTTTATTTACCCACTTTTACTATTTAAATTCTCGTCAAATAATATAACTTTTAAAAAGCATTTGTAAGACAAACATTATTTTACTATTCTAACCCCACATTTTAACAATTATTTTGACGTACTTACAAAAATAGAATGTTTTATTTATCCACTTATTATTTAAATTCTCGTCAAATAATATAACTTTTAAAAAAGCGTTTGTAAGACAAACATTATTTTGCTATTCTAACCCCACATTTTAACAATTATTTTCACGTACATATAAGCAAAAGTGAACAGCTTTATATGCAAAACTAAGTAAGTTTATGTTATAACAATATTTTCATCTACAGTTAAATTAAAAAAAATACGTATTTTGAAAGATGTCTGTACCTAAAAATTTGTTGGTTAGACCGTTTTCTGTCGTTATATATCCCTTTTACTTCGGTACCTTTGAATATTCGCAGATGGTATGACATAATATTTCTGTTTTTTGTGAGGCTCTATGTTATTCAGGACTTAAATGTCTAAAATTAATTGTATTTATAGAAAACACAATTCCAAGAATAAGGCGTCTTTAAGATGTCGGTGAAACATGTATTTGTTTTTTACCAAATAAAGACCGTTTATTTGAATCATAATCGATATGTTTACTTTATCTGCATCCGCATTTTTTAACAGTGCTGCTAAATGTATTTACAATAACATTAATAATTATCATTAATTAATAATATTTACAGCTCTCGAGTTTTCAGTTTATAATTTTTTTTTGTCTAGGTACAGCCTACATGGTTTTAATTATTCATGACATTATTATTAAATAGGTATATAATTTTATTAAATATAATTATTTATTTTCGAATATTGTACAGTTATGGGCACTATAAAAAATTAAAAAAAACTAAATAGAGAAACAATAGTATTCACTTATACTTTGCATTACATTCTGGGTAATACTAAAATGCTGACAAAACCATGTTAAAAGATTGATATCATGTCTTTGATATTTACAGAAACTAAGACCCATCTTTTACATTAAAACGAGTTCCATTTGTATGTAGATGTGTTAATGTTAGTACATTTACTAGAGGGTTAATAAAAATGTAGGAAATTACGATGTTTGCGTATATGGAGTAGTACGACAATATACACTTACTTATAAGTGATTATAAAGTTTACTTTTTGCACTTAAATAATTTTCAGGATATCAAGGTTTAAAGAAAATGTAAAAATTTACGAATTTTTTTTTAACCAATGCGGTTAGAAAAATAGTAGCAATTGTCCACTGAAACAGTAATTTTTATTTTATTTTATTTTTGTTTCCTTTTCATTTTATCCTTCAGTTTATTTACCATTTCATTTTCTCATTATATTTAAATATATTTTTTACATATTTTGTCACTTATGTGTTCTAATGAGTTTAATAAGTTTTTATATATTTTTAGGTATTAATAATATTGTGTGAAACTAACTACTCAGTGGACAAAAGCCCCAACCTGCGTTGAATTACACCCACAATATCTACCCATATATTCCTTTTGTATCATTTTTTTACTGTTTTAGAAAGGTAGGAGATTTGATTTATATTAGCTTAAAATACCTTTCTAAAACAGTATAAAAAAAGTTTAATAAGTATTTGACAAATTTCACCAAGAAAGGACTGTCTTTCCAAAATAAGGACAGGTGCCAACCCTATTCCCTAGTGAGATTTTTCGGTACGCTACTGATGTTCAGCAACAGATAGGGATCACTTTGAACAGGTGTCATAATTATTTTTTGTGTTTGCTTTTTTGTTTATTTGTTTAATTAAAATTCGTAAATTTTTCCAATTTCAAAAATAAACTTTTTGCTTATAGTACTACTAACTGTCCGTATATGCGCGAATATCGTAACACCCGATATATTTTATTAAATTGTTATTGTTTTATTTATTTATATGTACAATCTATTATAATAATAATGGCATTCTTTAAAAGAAATTTGGCGATTTATTTCGAACAAAGATCTAATGAAGTTTCTACTCAGTTTCCTACCCGGTTCAAAAGGTGATTTGATTGATTGGAATTATTATTGCAATAGATTGTACACTAATTAATTGAACTGACAGTTTCTATTTTAAATTTGGTGTTAAGTATTGATATTCTCGCTAACCCATTATCAGAATTATTATTATTATTATTCTGTAGTTTAAAAACAAATAGGATGGTTTATTTAATTCCAATTTACCTATATAAATAGTAAATAGATGTCACAGCAAATTTATTTTATTAGTTACCTTTAAAGGTTTGTAACCAACAAAAACTCGTATATTTGCTATTGAGTAATTTAAAATTATTTGCCGGATATTTGATTATATTTTACAGAAACATATCATTACTGTCTTTTAGGGAATTTTTTTGTTAATCATTACCATTAAAGTAAGTTTGGTTGCCTATTTATTGCCTATCGTTCTTGATCCTGTGGGTAACAGTATTTAATATTATATATATGTAGTTATCCAATATAGATCTGGTACAAGTAATTTAAAGGTAGATAAAAAAATATGTGAAAGCATATTATATTGTGTGTATTTCTCATCGCAGGAGTAGATTAATATGAAAATAGTTTGTTGATAAGATACATCCCACCAACAGCGATGTACTTTTGTATTCACAAATTGTCAATGTCAAAATAATAAAAAGTCATATATTCATTTTATTTAGATAATAGCAAAGGAAGTGCTTATGTTCAACAATGAAAGTTATGTTTAAAATGTAGGTAATGTCTGTGAATCTAAAAATAATTAAATATCAAAACCTATTATTAATGTCATAATATCTGTAATTAGTATTTATTTATATACAAATAATACAGTATTTATTTGAAATTATACTTTCTCGTAATTTATCGGTGTTATCCTTTTAAATTGACATCTGTGGTGTTGAATTTTGAGTGATTTTTATTTTTAACTATCAAACGAATTAGTTTAAATTTTATATTTATTTACTTAAGACATTTTAGACTTAATATTTGTTGTATTGAAATATACCTGATATTTAACATTGCGTTAGTAAAATTATTTTTATTTCAGCACAAGTCTAGTAAAAGGAAAGACCCTAATCTGAAGGCATACTAGACGATCAGAATAAGACCATTGCATCATGCCTCTTCCGAAACGGGTCATAGAACCCGTGTACGTCACCAGAGGCACATTACCTGAGGATTATCCTTTGCCTTCTGAGCTCGAGGGTGTTACTAATGGAACTTTGGCGAATACCGTAAGACAGTTGTCTTCTTTATCTAGGTAAGTTTTTTTACTGTTGCCACTGATAGTAAGCAGTGCCTATGTATTGATAGCAAATCTTATTCATTAGGGTTTAATATACATTATGTATTTAAATGAGGGAGCAGAAATAGTACCAGACAATCTGGAGATTAAAGTACTATGACTAAGTACAAATATTTTAAGAGAATAGGTACAAAGAAAAATAAGAATTAACGGAATCGCTCTTCAAAAAGTTCAAAACTTATTTGTAAAACAAACAAAAAAATGTTTGAAGCTATATTAAGCCCCTATTTATCGACGCCCATGGTCGCCCGTCAGCCGTAAGGTTATTGTCAGAGGTAATGGGGCACTCCATTGTGAGCCGAAAGAAATTTTACTACTGACTACATTCCGAACCGTTAGTTGTATTGAAAATGTAATCCATTTACCTAGAGTTTCTCTCGAAGAAGGCACAAATTTGCCATTTCTGATGTAACCAGTTGGAAAGCTTTGATTTCTCAATATACGTCTCAAAGACTTTAGAATTCTCAATCTGCGAATTAGCTTAAGACTGAGTGGTGCTGTGTTGTCTAGCGACATCTTCCAATCCATGAACAAATTACGTGAAGTGAGGTGTAATTTAAAGAAGCGATTCATTTAGCACAACGTTTTGATTAGGGCAATGCTGTCTGTGAGACTGCTTGTTAATACTTAAGGGTTAAAACTAAAACTTATTTGCAGCATATCACCATATTTGTCATTCTTGTAATGCTTTGATTATTTAGCACATAGTTTAAACTACATATTAATAATCAGACATGTTATGGTTTTTGATTTTAAATTTTGAGTATATTATGGTGAATTGTTACAACAATGAATGCTTTCCAAACATATTACGAAAATATTTATCACCAGTGCGAAGAGTGTGAATATAATGCTGGTTTATGGCAAAACTGTGCCTTTTTCGAGGAAAACTTTTTTATTAAATAGATTGCAAAGATGAATGCATCATGTTTCTTAAGAAAATACATAAGATACATTGGTTCCGGGCTACTGTAACTAATTATTAAACTAAGATTTTGCATGATTCCAAGCTAGTGTACTGTGCCAGATTTGAAACAAATTTATTAATTGTTGTATGAAACTATAGATATAA
Organism: Monochamus alternatus; assembly: GCA_037114965.1. Lineage (NCBI taxonomy): Eukaryota > Metazoa > Arthropoda > Insecta > Coleoptera > Cerambycidae > Monochamus > Monochamus alternatus. The sequence continues at coordinate 37,604,326 of CM073433.1, forward strand.
ATTGCGTTTTAAATTTCAACTTGAACACCCTGTAACTTTGAAACGAAGCAACTTTAAACTGAGGTAGGTTTTTCTCGATCATTATATTTTAGCCACAGGATTGCCTGATAGAATTTGGGCAGATACATGTTTCATCAAATCATACATTGAGAGTTTAAATAACCTTTATTTACATTTAAAAATACAATGATTTTAATGTATGATATCGTGTCATTTCAGGCACCTATTGATACATGCAAAATCATGTCACTGAGCTTTCGATAATAATATGTCTCTGGCTTAAATTACCCATTCTGTTGGCTATATTTGAAGAAATTGCACAATTTGGCAATAATACAGTTGATGTCATCAGATCGATCGATCTTGTCCACCTGAGTGTTAAATCTGTTCAGTGGTGGAATGGGATGCTTTAAAAAAACATCCTGTATATATTTCAAGAAACTATTTATTGTTATATTAATATTATCAGTTATAACATAATATATATTTTTAGAACACCAATTAATGTCTAAGCAAATATTTGTTTAATATATCATAAAAAGATAAGGCTACTTATAAGATTTGAATTATTATTATTATTTTTTAATAGAATAAAGTTTTACATTATGTAATTCAGTAAAAGTCCTGTTAATAACTTACATAGTAGGGGAGAGGGAGGCACATGTAGACAGAGGCAGATATGGACAATTCCAATATCCCGCGCATTACGACTTTATTTTAGTACCCATATACACAGTTAGATGGAGCAAGCACTTTTGTAGTTCATCTGTGATTTTGGTAGTGTACATTGCTAAAGTTAGTTGAGTGCGCGTTGTATACTTTGCACTGTGGAATTTGTAAACAATTTAAGTGTTTCATTTATTTGATACATTTATATACTAATCAACTTAGCTCAGTGCAATTATTTTCTCAGAATTATCAAATAGTTTAATAAAAGGTAAGTGGCAAAATATTTTATGGAAATATAACCTAAAATTTTATATAAATTATTTTGTGTGCAAACTTGACATGGGGCAGAAGTGGACAAACAGGATGAGGCAGATGTGGACGTGTCCACATGTACCCCATGCTGTACAGCATACTAATAATTTTGTTTGATTTGTCATAAATACTACTATATTTTGTCATATTTTTACAGGTGTCTTAAAAATGGTCAGAACTTATCTGAAGAAATCAAACAGAACAGAGATTTCTGAAGAGGCTGTGGTCCAAGCTCTCCGTGATCTAAGAAATGGCAATGGTTCTGTAAGAGAAGTTGCAAATAGATATAATTTAACAAAATCAATGTTACATAAGAGATTTAAAAAAATTAATGAGAATAATCAAATCTATATAGATTTTCCTCACAGATATTTTTCATCTAAGTATGCTTCTCGTCAAATATTCACTAAAGATGAAGAAGATCAGTTGGAAAAATATTTAATTCATTCATCTAAGCTACATTATGGACTTACATATTATCAGACTCGCCAGTTTGCCCATGAGTATGCAGTTCGACTCGAAAAAAACATTCCAGCACCTTGGAGAGAAAACAACATAGCTGGTTTAGAATGGGTAAAAGGTTTTATGAAAAGGCATCCCCAGCTCTCTTTACGAAAACCGGAATCAACGAGTTTGGCAAGAAATATTAATTTCAATAAAACAAATGTAAACCTTTTTTTCAATAATTTGGAAAAAGTATTTGCCAAATATAATTTTTCAAGCGAACGAATCGTTAATGTTGATGAAAGTGGTGTGAACACTGTTTTGCAAATGCCAAAAGTTGTTGCAAATAAAGGGATCAAACAGGTGGGGCAAGCAGTTGGGGCAGAGAGAGGGGAGCAAGTGACCTTTTGCGGTATAATCCTAGCAAATGGTAATACCATACCACCAGCTTATGTATTTCCAAGGGTTAGATTTAAGGAATCTTTCTTAACTGGGGCACCAGAAGGAAGCATTGGAATCGCTTCACCTAAGGGTTGGATGACAAATGAAGGCTTCTTAGCAGTAATAGCTCACATTAAAAAATACACTTACGCTTGCAAAGAAAATCCAGTCTTAGTGTTGTTTGACAATCATTATACACATGCCTCACTGGAACTAATTTTATATTGTCGAGAAAATGGCTTGGTGTTGCTTACGTTTCCACCACATACAACACACCGGCTACAACCACTAGATATTTGTGTATTTGGCCCTTTTAAAACCCGATGCCGTGCTTCTTTTAACGAATGGATGTCCAAACATCCGGGAAAAGCCATAACTATCTATGATATTGCGTATATTACAGCCAAACCCTTTAACGAAACTTTTAATAGACACAATATAATATCTGGATTTTTAAAATCTGGTTGTTATCCACTCAACAAAAACATATTTACAGAAGATGATTTTGTGAGCGCTCAAGTAACTGAGCAACCATTTTCTATTTCCGAGAACACAACTGCTCCCTCCGAACGCTCTTTTAGTGAACCATCAACACATGTTACCGTCGAAGAAAATAATATTCACATTCCTAGCACTTCAACAACTGTCTTAACAAAACCAACTACTATGGGGTGCCATAAAATAAACATCATATCGTCTATTATTTTACCATCAGTCATTAAAACTTCGAACGCCTGTGATAAAATCACAGCAGTTGGGAACAAACCTGCACCAGAAGATATCCGACCATTTCCTAAGGCAGTTAGACCGACTTCAAAAAAGATTTCTAAAAGAAAGAAATCGTCTGCCATTTTAACTGAAACGCCTGAAAAAAACAGAATAGAACAAGAGATCTTGGAACGTGAACTGAAAAAGTCGTCGAAGAAAAAGAAATCTAAAACAGAACATATTCGTAAAGTTTTTGCAGAAGAAACATCCGAAAGTGAAATAGAAAATATTTATCAGGAATCGGATGATAGTCCGATGGAGGATGAAGAAACGGATATCGACTGGGATGGATATAGCCTTGACATAAATGATTTTATTCTAGTAAAATTTGCGACTAAAAAGACCTTAAAACATTTTGTTGGTCAAATTGTTGACAAAAATGGACGCAGGGAATACCTCGTGAATTTTTTAAAAGTAACATCAGGTCAAAAATTTATATTTCCAGATCGTAAAGATGAAAGTTTAGTTACTTTAGAAGATATAGTTCTAAAACTTCCACCTCCGATTCAGAAAGCCGGCACTGCGAGATCAAATGCTTTTTTCAAATTTCGCATAAATTTTTTAGGTTATAATTTAGAGTATGTTTCATAAATTTTTGTGTAAATAATAAAGCTAAAAAATGTGTTTACTTTATTTTTAAAGTTGTTTATTTTACTTGTCCACTTCTACCCCATAGCTTATACAGCTTTGTCCACATGTGCCTCTTCAGGAGGCACATGTGGACAAATCGTAACTGCTTCTATTTATGGTCATAACTAAGTAAATTACAGAATTAATGAAGTTATACTCTAGGACAATACACGTTCATATATTTTTCATTAAACACTAAAATATAAATAAAATCAAATATGATTTAGTACGTCTATATTTCCGTATATGGAAAATTGTCCACATCTGCCTCCCTCTCCCCTGGTATGTTTTTATAATTTATTAGTTGAGGAGTTTAAGTATATTTCACTATTTGTTATAAAGACCTATTTATAAACTTGCTCTGTTGCCATAGCTCCATATCCATTTATCCGTAATTGATGCTCTTTGTCGACAAAAAGTGGTTAAATTTCATTTATAGTTTTATTCAGTCGTTGTTTCTGTTACTAAGACCATCGTCTGCTAAATCGTCTCGCTTTTGTAATACTTGTCTGTTGAATCACCTGAATTTCAATATAGAATTCTGTAATGTACTATACTGTGGCAACTCCAATGTTAGTTTTTGGAAAGACGTTAGGCCCTAAATGTCAGAATTTTACATTTGATAATGGCACTGTAGTACCTTACCTTTTAATAGTACCTACATATAACTTGGTTTATTTAAAATGTATGTATTTTATACTTATCTGTTTTAAAATATACGACATTAATACCATTTCTGTATTCCACATAACGTGCTTCTGTCTAAGGGCCAGTATTATAAAGCTCAGGTTGAACATTCGGTTGTCCAATCGTAGGTCGAATTTGAACTGGCGGTTGAAAAAAAATTCTGTATTATAGCATTATTTCATGTCACGGTTCGTCAACATGACGTTGATATGTATTTCTGAATGTTGGCTACGCTGTCAGCTCAGTTTTGACCAATGAAATATCAGTATATTTTCCCGCTAATTTTTATATCTTTTATATTATTTTAATGCATCAAGAGAGTAACATTTTTAAACTGCTATTAACCAGTAAAGATAAACTTAAAGCAAATATATCTAATATAGTTGCCCTGTTCTTGTTTATACGAGTTTACACACACTTATATGTAAATATTTGCCGTTTCAAAATAATTTTAACCGACAGGTGAAGTTCAATCTGAACTATAACCATCGGTTGAGTGAAACATTGCTATACCGACACTTCAACCTTTAGTAGACGTTTATAATACTCAAACCGCAGTTTGAGCGGAGGTTGAGTTTCAGATTGTTAATAAAGTACATACACAATACTATTACTTTACTTTCATCAATAAAAACACAATAATTCATTATTTTAAGTTGTATCAGTTTATAAATTAAAAAATATTGCGTTAACAGAAACATACACTCAACAGATATTTTAAATTTATCATAATTTTTAAGAAACGTCAAATTACTTATACAAACAATTGACAACTATAACACATGTGCTGTAGAGTGGTGCCACGCGAGTCATTGCAAACAGTCAATGGAACAGCCTAGATAAAGCACGGCTGCTGCGATTTAGCAGACGATGCTAAGACAGATCTACACTTTATTATGATTTGCCGTTTCCGTTTATAGTAAACATATAGGATGAATAATTATTAATATTTGGAGATGTATTTACATTTCCTAGGCTACAGGAGTCACAGCAGCAATAGAACAAGTTTATAAATACGAGGGCTATTTTTTTAACCTTCGATTCCACTGCGAAATGGCTTGTGGGGCAGTAGAAGGCGCAGAGGTGCGCATTGCAGGATAGCACATCTGCTGAGATCTAGATCTGTAAATATGGCCGGATTTATTGATCGAACCACCGAGTGGGAGTTGCGAAGCATCATCCTTTTTCTTCAGGCAGAAGGGAATAATGCAGCAGAAACTGATCGCAGAATTAATTGAGCATACCAAGAAGATTTCATAAGTGACGGTCCTATACGAGAATGATACAGGCGATTTAAAGATGGTCGAATTGACATACATCAGTTAGGCATGGTAGCTAATTGTGTTGACGTCAGTTAAACCATCTTTAAATTTTCTGGGTCATTCTCGCATAACACCGTCACTCAAGAAGTTCTCTCCATATATTCGACTCATTCTAGAGAGAAAACAAATGATACTTCGCAACTCGCACTTGGCAGTTGACAGAAGTGTCAATAGACCCAACCATGTTTCCTAAGCCTAAAATATCCTCGTATATCTTTATAATAAGGAAATATATTGGACTTTTTAAATAATAAATTATAGACAAGAAAAATAATTTAAATTTTGTATTGCATTGGGTTGATGCAGAATCTTGTAATGGCTTTCATGAATATTGAACAAAAATGTATCTATTTTTTTTTAATGAGCAATTCCACCTGTATAAGTGCAGGGTTGTCCTGTTCCTATTTCTTAAAGTGAGGCCTTGGAAGCAATTTATAGATGATGCTTTGTCCCACCAATAGGTCAATCCACAAAATTTTTATATTAGTGAGAAGTAGGCAGGCTTATAGGTGTTATAAACATGTGTGAAGTTAAAAAAATTATAGTATTTTTCGTTACTTAATTATTCGTAATAGAGATACCCTTAAAAGAGTGAAGTTAGAAAACGTTCGCTAAGTTAGAGGCTAGCCGAGTGACGTCACATACTCATTGAGGTGACTCGCTAAACCGCGTTGCAGGCTAATTTTATAAGGTGATTCATTAATAATTGTACATCCACTAACTGAATATTCCTGGGCTGAAAATATGAAGAACTGACACATAACACTTAGAAAAAATATAGCTCTTTACGGAGTTACAGGATGTTTTATTTAAAAAAATTTAAATTTGCTCATTACTTAAAGCCTGTTTGATATTTCCCTGTTATACTTGGTATAAAGTTTAGAACATATTAAAAATGCTACAAAATCGTTCATGGCTGCTACCAGAGGCGTACAACAGGGGTAGAGGGGCAGTTTCCCATTCTTAACTCATACTGTAGGGATTTACCTGCCCTACTTAATGATCTTCAGCCCTAATGTAAATAATAATAATAATAATATCTCTACCCCTCATTCTAATCACAGGGATTAGCCCAGAAGTTGGAGACTTGTGCGGGAGAGGGGGCGGCATATTATTATTAAGCAGGCCGCATTTGCGCCCAGGAACGACTTACGTTGGTAGGCCTTAACCACTATTCAGTGCAGGAATGAGGGAAACCTGGAAAACCTCATTAATTAGGGGGGTAGTCAAATATCAACCGGTATCAATCTCTCACATTGACCCAAGCTAACATTATTCCACCCTACCATACCCGCAGAGAGGGTGCCAATCCTCTCCACGAATATAGCTTATATACGGTCTACCGGCAGCTGGGCTCGAACCAACTCCGATCTAGTCACCTCGATTCAAGTACAGACGCCTTAAACCGCGCGATCACTGACCGACCCAAATATTGTTATATTTTAAATTGCTCTCTATTAGGAAATTCCATTAATCTCACTACCTGCCTTATTGATACCGTCTTTAATCCTGTTATTGAGATTCGAATTCTAATCTCAAGCAATTACTAAAAGAACCATAACAATTGTAAATTACCAAAGTAGTTTTTGATGACACCTACCTGATCTACCTACCTGATCTTTCATGGACAGAGAGTTTAGGGGGACGAATAAACACTCGACCAGAGACGTTCAACGAGTTATCGCCCCCACTAGGCTTCCCTAAATCACTCAGTGTTTTTAGTTATACAGTTAGTTAAGTGTAATTTAAATAAACCAAGTTAGATAAACTCCTGTATATTGTTTCCTGCTCGGACAACATCCCCTCAATACTATAAAAAGAGGTCACTTGTTGCTTAAACTATTATAATAGGGTGATAACTAATAGTAATAAATATATATTATAATGAGCGTATACTGTGGTATTTAATTTCAGGATCATCTTTAAAAAGCAATAACATAACGATGAGCAACAGTTTTGATGTTTTCGTAAATTGTAATATACCTATTTGATTATTTGCATATAATTCTGTATGATATTACTAGAGTAATAGTATTAAGCCTTTGTGACAATCTTATTTTCTTTCCAGACATGCGGAAGATTTATTTGGAGAACTCGCTAGAGATGCTCAACAGCTGTATGATCGGTCAAACTCTCTTCAGGCAAGGATAGATAGGCTGGCTATCAAAGTTACACAGCTGGACAGCAATGTAGAGGAGGTGTCACTGCAAGATATTCATATGAGGAAAGCCTTTAAGAGCGCAGTTATCTTTGACCAACAGGTACACAAACAGTTATTTTATTATTACAAAATCGTTATCGTGACTTTTGTCACGACTGACATTATGTAATTGTTTTTATTGTTGACATAGTTTTCAATATTTGATCGCGTTACTATCATTTTTTGCAATTTAGTGTAATATATAGTGCAAACATTTAGTGTAGTATATAATTTTATTATTCTCAGTAGCAGTTTCTTAAATATTTTGATGAAAATGTAATGAATTATTCATTTGATCGTATGATGTAAGGCGTCTGAATTCTTTCTGCAACTATATTTTAGTCACTTTTTTTTACTAAGAAATATTTTAAATAAATAGTAATCATTGTGCATTTATTGTATATTTTTATATATCATTACAGTTTTATTGCATGTGCAAAGTCACTTAATATTTTAGAAAGTATTTATTTAAATACACAGTTTTCAACTTCTTCTTTCCTGTTAGAAATGCCCATATCAGCAGTTAGCACAGCACCTGGAAAAACAAGTTACTTAAATTTGACAAATGGTAGAATATTGTTTTGTAAATGTTATTATTTATTTGGTCAAACAATAATTTAAAAATAATGCTTATTGAAGCCGTTTAACTTTTAAATTATAACTTTTTTGACTTTAGGAGACAGTATTACCTGCTGTCGATCTAGTAAGTCTTACTTCAGGAGATAAAAAAAAATAACTGAAACAAAATAGTTTACATATTTTAGTGTTTTCTCTCGATTCCTGAAATTTTGCAGTTAAAATTTGAACCACCCCGTATATTACACCATTTTTATATTCTACTATTTTCATAAATTACCGGACAGACTTCTACTTAAAAAAAAAACTAGAATATTCTTAGTTTTTTATTCAAATAACTTCACAATTATGCAAAATTGCTAATCCTTAAGAAAAAGATACTTGTTTCTCAAATGTATATATTCTTTTTAGATATTTTCAAGGGCGACAATGCCCACAGCCATGCTTGAAACGTATAATTCATGTGACAAACCACCTCCTCTTGATAAGCTAAACTGTTACCGGGATGATGGAAAAGATGGTTTGAAGTTCTATACTGATCCCAATTACTTCTTCGAACTGTGGAGACAAGAGATGCTCAACGACACAGAAAGGATGATGCACGACAAGGGAAAGAAACCTCACAGGCCAAGAACGGAGGGTGGCCAAGGTAACAGGCACAAGAAAAGAGTGAGGCAACCGCATAACACTAGGGAGAGACAGAAGCAGATAGCAAGAGAACACGGGGAGTATATTATGCCACAAAATGCCATCTACAGGTATTTATATTTTTGTTTGTTATATTAACAACTATACACACCTTAGCTAACTAGTTGCAGTTACACTAATATTATAAAGTTGTCATTCATAATGTAGTAATATGAATGACAGCTTTAAGTGCAAACAGCTCAGCTCGGAAATACAGCTACAGATGTTGACAGTTGTACACAATTATATACTACTGCACAAATGAATGTAACACAGTTGACAAGCACTAATCGAATTCAGGTAACTTTATAAGAATCAGCACAAAGCAGTGTTGCTTGAGCAAATTAACTACAAACGTAATGAACGCAAAACTGACTGACTGACTTGTTGAAACAGTTTAACGAGTCACAAAGACAAGGACATCACAGACAGCATCGTCAAAAGCACAAGGACGCCACAGACAGCTACATCTCAAAGACAAAAATGTCACAGACAGCTGCATTACAAAGTCAAGGCTATAACAGATAGCAACATCAAGAGCACAAGGACACCAAAGACAAGAACGGCACAGATAGCGATGTCGCCTTCTTTTTTTTGTTTCACAACGATATAAAAAACATTAAACCACCAAAGACAGTGACGTCAAAATCTCAAGGATGCCACAAACAGCGACGCCACTGACAGGGACATCCAAAGACAAGGCTCTTAAGATAGCGACATCACAAAGACAAGGACATCACAAACAGCGATGTCACAGAGACAAGGACGTCACAGGTGTTATAAAAAATGGACACCACAGATAACGATGTCAAAAGCAGAAGGAAGCCACAGATAGCGACGTCAAAAGCACAAGGACACCGCAGATAGCGACGTCAAAAGCACAAGGATGCCACAGATAGCGACGTCAAAAGCACAAAGACACCACAGACAGCGACATCTTAAAGATGAGGGATGCCACAAACAGCGAGATCAAAAGTACAAGGACACCGCGGACAGTGATATCGCAAATACAAAGATGTCACAGACAACGACATTACAAAGACAAGGCTATAACAGATAGGGAAGCAAAAGCAAAGATAACAACCACACAAAGGTAGGAACGGCACAGACATCGACGCCACAGGTCACCTTCCTCTTTCCGTTTCACAGCGATATGAAAAACATAAGGATGCCAAAGACAGTGACGTTAGAAAGACAATGACAATATAAACAGCGATGTCACAGAGACACGGACACCTCAGACTGCTATGTCATGAAAACAAGGACGCCACAGACAGTGACATCTTAAAGACAAGGAAGTCAAAGACAGTTACATCACAAAGACGATGCAGCTACAGACTGCGACATCACAAAGACAAAGGTGCCTCAGACAGCGACGTCACAAGCACAAGGACATCACAGACAGCAACATGACGGAAACAAGGATTCCTCAAACAGCAACTTCTAAAGCACAATAACACCAAAGATCAACGATACACGTTACCTTCTTCTTTCTGTTTCACTTTCCTCCTAATTTTGGATGGGTGTGTTGATGTGAGCAACAACAAAAATATGCTCCTAGTCCTAGACAAATCTAATATAACACCTGAGGACTAGGAACAGACATCTTTGAATATTGCTCTTTCCTAGCTTTGTTTCTATCCCTGGGCCTACTCCAAAACCACAAGAATTCCACAGACAACACGCCACTTAGGCAAGGAGGTTACAGATAGCGAAGCAAAAACGTAAGAACGCCACAGACAACAACGACACAAAGACAGACACAAACGACGCCCCACAGACGGCCAGTACTACACCCATCATCACTACCACCACCAGGATTAAAGTACATCTACTTCTATATCTAGATCTACATTTCGATTCCATCTAGATCTAGATCTACATTTCGATCCCACCTAGATCTACATCTCGATCCCATCTAGATCTACATCTAGATTCCATCTAGATCTATATCTAGATCCCACCTAGATCTACATTTCAATTCCATCTAGATCTAGATCTACATCTAGATCTAGAGCTACAGTTCGATTCCATCTAGATCTACATCTAGATCTAGGTCAACATTTTGATTCCATCTAGATCTACATCTAGATCTACATTTCAATCTCATCTAGATCTACATCTATATCTAGATCTACATTCCGATTCCATCTAGATCTACATCTAGATCTACATTTCGATCCCATCTAGATCTACATCTAGATCTAGATCTACATTTCGATCCCATCTAGATCTACATCTAGATCTACATTTCAATCTCACCTAGATCTACATCTAGGTCTACATCTATACCTAGATCTACATTTCGATTCAATCTAGATGTACATCTATATCTAGATCTACATTTCGATCCCATCTAGATCTACATCTAGATCTACATTACGATCCCATCTAGATCTACATTTCGATCCCATCTAGATCTACATTTCGATTCCATCTAGATCTACATCTATATCTAGATCTACATTTAAATCCCATCTAGATCTACATCTAGATCTAGATCTACATTGCGGTTCCATCTAGATCTACATCTATATCTAGATCTACATTTCGATCCCATCTAGATCTACATCTAGATCTAGATCTACATTACGATCCCATCTAGATCTACATCTATATCTACATTTCGATCCCATCTAGATCTACATCTATATCTAGATCTACATTTCAATTCCATCTAGATCTACATCTATATCTAGATCTACATTTCAATCCCATCTAGATCTACATCTAGATCTACATTTCCATCGCATCTAGATCTACATCTATATCTAGATCTACATTTCGATTCAATGATGTAGATCTAGATATAGATGTAGATCTAGATATAGATGCAGATCTAGATATAGATGTAGATCTAGATATAGATGTAGATCTGGATGGAATCGAAATGTAGATCTAGATGTAGATCTAGATGGGATCGAAATGTAGATCTAGATATAGATGTAGATCTAGATTGAATCGAAATGTAGATCTAGATATAGATGTAGATCTAGATGGAATCGAAATGTTGATCTAGATGTAGATCTAGATGTGATTGAAATGTAGATTTAGATATAGATGTAGATCTAGATGGGATCGAAATGTTGATCTAGATCTAGATGGAATCGAACTGTAGCTCTAGATCTAGATATAGATCTAGATGGAATTGAAATGTAGATCTAGATCTAGATGGAATCGAAATGTAGATCTAGATGCAATCGAAATGTAGATGTAGATGGAGATGTAGATATTCTATCAATCAAAATGTAGATCTACATTCGTGATTTACATCTCGACCATCTAGATCTAGATGTAAATTGAATGTAGATATAGATCTAGTCGAGATTTGGATACAGATATCGATGTAAATCTAGGTTGCAGTTCTAGATACAATCTAGATCTACATCTAGATTATATGTAAAAGGTGAAAACAAAATGAAGACAGATGAAAGTAGATATCTACATCATCCGTCTTCATATTTTTCCTAGTCTTCGTCGTTGTCTTCTTCTTTGGTTTTTCTTCGTCTTCATTGCTAATGTATGTTGTAGCTTCTTCTTCCTTATCTTTGCGTTCTTCATCCTTGTTTTTTCGTCATCTTTATCCTCTTTGCTGTTCTTGTGTTTGTCCTCTCTGTCTTCTTCGGCCTCTTTGTCTCTGTCTTCGTCATCTTCGCTTGCATTCGTTTTTTTCTCCTTCCTCTTCGGTGTCTTTGCCTTCGTTTTCTTCAGCTTTGTCTTCTTTATCTTCATCTTTGACTTCGTCTTCGGCGTCTTCGTTTGTCTTTTTCTTCGTCTCTGTTCAATTTTGTCATCATTGTCTTGATATTATTCATATTTGCCTTCTTTGTTTTTGTCATATTCTTTGCTTTCTTTCTCTTTGATGGTTTTCACCTTCTGTATCTTCATCTACTTCAACTTCTTTACCTTCACTGGTTTCATTCGCTTGTTTGTGTCCCCTTCTATTTTGTCTTGACTTGCCTACCTTTGCTTTCTCCTTTTTTATTTGTTTTGTTTTTGTGTTATTCTCTTTTAATCACATCTTGTTTTCTCGTATTCTCTTCACTCTGCTTGTTTTATCCGCTTTCTTTTTTATTGCTTTTTTTTGGCCTACACTTTTGGCCTAGTCTTCTTCACGTATTTTTTTAATTTTATTTTTCAGCTTTTTACCTTAGTTAGCTTCATGTTATTCATTGTCTACTTCTACTTTATCTTGACACTATTACCACAGTCTATTACAGTCTGGCGTCTTCACATTGGCTCCTTTGATGTTGAGGTCCCAGATTTCGTTATTTTTAAGACAGGCATTTAACCAGAGACATTCGTGCGCTTAAGGGATACGGTGGATTGTAAAGAGACAAGATTGTCTCCCACTTTGTCGTGTACAAATGAATGTCATTGGTGTTCATTGCGCATTTAACCATAACCTCTGGGACTTTCACTCGTCGAACTGTATAAACTCTCCTTGCTTTCTCCTTTTATGTTTGTTCTGTTCTAATTCTAGTTTACCCCCGTTTTGTTTTCAATAAATAAGCGGGCAATTATTTTTTTTCTGCTTGTTCTTCATCTATTTCTTGTTTCTCATTTTGATGTATATCATTTTCTTTAATTCGGAGTCATGTTGTCTTCTATGTTTATGCCAATATATGGGTATCCATGTCTCCATATGTGACTTGATTAGTGCTATTGCTTCTTTATATTCATAAACTGAGAATAGTAGATTAGAAGGAAAAAAATAATAATGAGTAGAAAACCATAAGTATCGAATTTTCATTGTAACCGTAAAAAATGATTTCGGAATTATTACATTCACTAATGGTTGTGGAGATAAATTTCTTTTATAATATTTACAATAATATACATATATTATTATATATATTAATATATATTAAAACATATATTTTTTTTTAGGACACCTCAACAACTGCAGCAGCCAACACAATTACCGCACGAGGAACTTGTTGTCGAGCAGCGGCCTCCTAGGCCTAATTCTATCGAGATTAGACGCTCCTATCAGCAAGAAATTCCAGACGGTTTGCATTCCCCTACTTATCCACCTTACGAAGAAAATCCTTACCAACACGGGTTGTATGGTCAAGGTCCTCTAAGTTCGGAGTCTTTATACGCCGGTGGTACTCCCACCAGAGGTGGGCGAATTCGACCTAGTCAGCCTCCACCTGCCCCACCTAGCAATACCAGCACACCCTCCGCCAATACACCAACAAGAGGTAGAAGCATGTCGGCAGGACGTGACAATTTGCCTCCTCCTCCGCCGCCACCCGAAGCAACCATGTCACCTCCTAATGGTATTCCAGCACACATAGTGAGACAATCGAGTCAATCTAGGTCTAGCAGCCCACATTCCCATCTAGCTACTCCAGAGCCAATACAAGACTTACCTCCCCCACCACCCGCACCAGTGAAGCAAGCCTCCCCTCCCAAACAGCAAACTCCCGTAGCTCCTCCACCTCCCCCACCGCCTCCTATGCCGGCATTAACCAACGGGCCTACCACTACGCCTCCTCTGCTGCTTAACGGAGATCTGGCGAAGATTCTGAACTCCACACCTCCCAAATTGACTCCGGTCAAAGATCGTCCCATGACTAAACCGCCGATGGCCGACCCTCGCAACGACCTCCTGAAGGCGATACGTGACGGCATCAAACTCAGGAAAGTGGAGAAGATCGAACAGAAAGAAGTGGAACGCGGCAACGGTTTACACGACGTCGCTAGTATTTTGGCGAGAAGGGTAGCGGTGGAATTCAGTGATTCGGATTCCGGAAGTGATTCAGAATGTGACAGTGAGGGTTGGGGAGAGAACGAAACATCGGCGTGACACAGACGAAAGGCTAGTACAGCTAGCCAGGTGTACTAACTGGAAACAACGAATGTAAAGCGAGTGCTAGCTCGGATTGCGCTTTTGTGGGGAGAGACGTATAATATTCGCGGAAGAAGTGGCAGAGTTTTCAATAATGGCTTTGTGAAGATAATAGATCTTTTTTTGTAGAGTTTCAAAAATTTTATTTATTTAAAGCAAATATAATTCTTAAAGTGGCTGGAAAATTTTTTTTACTCGTTTTCATTTTAAATGAATAAAAAGTTTTATATCTTAGATTTTGTTTAAAAATTTTTAGTTACATTTTTTAAAAGGTTTTTAGTAGCAACTTGTTTTTAAGGAATCGAGCAATAATATAAATCAATTATTAAGCAGTTATTTTAGGTAGTTCTATTCCTAAGTCTACTAATTATACAGTGGTGTTTCTGCGGATTGCTGCCTGGAGAGGAGAACTATGCATGATTCTACTCAGAGTAGAGTAATGGTACAGCTGTGGACAATAAAAATATCCTACTTAGATCATTTTTAGTCTTTATACAATATTTAGAATAATACAATTTTATTGGTCTTTTAAACACAACTAGAAACATGTTTTTGTTCAAAGCTGTATAAAATCTTTCAGCACATTTTCAAAAGCACAATGTTGAATCCAAAAAAAAATTATGCTAAAATATTAATACAAAAAAATATATTTGAAAGTTATGTAATTGTAAAACTGAAATGGTGAGTGAAAAGAATAAAAAGTTTCCAACATAGACCAATTTCAGGCTTATATACAATATGTAGAATTTCAAATTGGAAATATTTTTTGGTCCACAGCTGCACATTTTCGAACACAGTGTCAAGCTTGAAGTTATATAACCTCCAATCAAATTTGAAAAAAAATATGGTTGCTCTAAAAATATGATGGCAAAATAATATAACAAAAAATATTTTAAGGTTATGTAACTGTAGAACTGGACAAAAAGTTTCCAAAACAGACCACCTTTAGTATTTTATATAATAATGCATAATTTTATTGGTCCTTTAAACTTTTTAAACCGGAAACATTTTATTATCCACAACTGCACATATTCTTGCAGCACATTTTCAAAAGCACAATGTTAATCTTGAAGTTAACTGTACTAAATGGTGAATGAAAAGAATTAATAGTTTTTCCTTTCCGGGCAGTAATCTGTGGAAGTATTGAAAAATTTCCAAGGTATTTCTACTCGTGAAGAATAATGGAATAGATGTTGTGACTTCGTGAATACTCAGTATTAACGAAGTTAACATAACCTCAAAATAATAATTATAATCTTTGACCAGAAGTCGGAGATTTGTGCGGGAGAGGGGGCAGCATATTATTGTGTAGGTCGCATTTGCGGAATTGTCCAGAAGCTGCAGAGAAAATTCAGACCGTGATAGTAATTGTTTTGAGTTAATAATAGCTGCTTAACCTCAAAATTGTTTTTATTTCTGCTTTAACACTTATAGTGATGAAGTTTTGGACAAAAATTATAAATAAATTTTAATAATAAAATAATTTCTAAATATAAAATACATTTGAAGTGCATTTTGCTTACATCATAAGAGAAATGAGATTCGCCAGTATGTTCAAAAATATAAATGTCGATTTTCTCACGAATGGTTGGTTTTTCCCACTTCAAACAAGAGTATAATGTTTTTAGATTAACCGTTAGTCTTTGAAAAAAAATTGCTTTTTACCCCCAGTGCAATTTTTTCAAAATTATTTAGAGGTTATGTAATATTAAAAATTATTTAAACTTGTACAATTGTGGACAATAAAATGTTTCCAGACCAAAACATTCTACTTTTATAAAACAACCGAAAGAAGTCTAGGTTGCAAACTTTTGATTGTCCACATCGTCATTTCAATATGTAGAATCACCTCAAAAATTTTTCGTTATTGTTAAACACCCTGTATGACAGAAGGAATATGAAACAAATTTGAACGGTACAAATACGGTGTTGAAATAATTTTCTCTAATGAGATCTAATTCTTTATTCCTTACCTTTAGCAAGTAGATCAAATTAGTAATTCCTTGAATGGTGCTTGAAGTATTTTCATCATAGAGATTTCCAAACTTACTGTTTGTTAGGTGCCAATAGTCCTCTTTATTCCATTGATAGAAACTCGCACTGTTTTATTTCATCTGAAAAAAATACGATTCATTAAACCACTTCGTCTATATTATTGTGTGCCATTTGGGCTATTAAATGATTGCTAGGGACTTAAACAGCTAATTTAAAAAAAAAACACTTTTGTATTGTACAAATGACAAATACAAATTTGATATATCACTGTCAGTGTCACTGACCGAGTCATTTATTTGAAAGGATTCATTCATCTTTAAAATACTGAAATATTTGAAAAAAAAATCAATTTAAAAATTGTTATTTAAAACATTTTTCACCAGTAGTATTACCATAATAAAATTGTAAAGGTCAAATTAATAGTTTTTCAATACTTCTAAAACTGTAAATACTCTAAACTCCACATGAATCCATGTAGGGATATGACAAAAAATTAAGCACGATTCACAAATTTTAATAGCCTCTTAAATATTATTATATTAAATTAACTAGTTGAAATTTCTATGCCATTAATACAAATTTTGATATTAAATGTGTAAATTCCTTGTTTATATATAATATAGTTAGTCAACCAGTCAAACTTAGGAGCAAAAATAATAGATGGTGATACTCTTCTAAAATCCAATTCACCCCTGTCTACAGCGCAAATAAGAATTACATGGATTTTAATTGTTTTTACTTTTAAGTTTGACTAATATAAACAAGGGTAAATCCTTTAAATTAAAGGATTTGCACATTATTTCAGTTAAAGGTCGATTGAAACAAATTTCATGATGCCGTTCCCATCACCTAGAAAATGCACCTACATTCATTAATTATTATTCATCACTCGCCTTTACGGTAGACAGACGGAGACTGAAAAAATGAATATGGAGGTATATTTCCTAGGTAATGGGAATGGTAACGGTGAAAGTTTATAAATCGGCCTTAAAATAACATTTATTCGTTGCAAAGCCACTTGAAAATAATGCAGACTATATTTATACAAAATCAAATGTATGTTTAAATTGCAAAATAATATATATATATATTATATAAATGTTGGCTTTATCGAGAATAAATTAATTATATAGATACGGCTGTATGACCTTTATTTAAACCAAATAATGTAAAAATTATTCCAAGAGCAATGCCAAATTGTCAGTATTATACTCTCCAAGTTTTTGATTTCTTGTGAATTTTGAGAAATATTCTTTAATTGATGTGCTTTCCCTGCTATGTGGTATGTTAAATTATAAATGTAAAATGGTTCGTGTTCATCTCTAAATATTAGGAAGACAATATTGTTACTGTATTGGAGTACAATATTTTATTGTTTGTGTTGGCTTGAAGGTAATGTGTACAAAATATACATTTTTTAAAGAATGTTTCTCAATTTTCTTTATTCTGTGTGCATGTAGGTACGCTTTACTTTTAGAAAAACATGTATATAGTGTAATGAATGAACATTTTTGTAAATTTGTATGCTTTTCATTTTAAATTATATAAGGTGTATAGTTACAATATTTATCTCGTACTATGCTAATACTCTTTTAATATTTTAACTATAACTATGTCCTTCAGGAAGCATTTGTAAAATATTTAATGGGTAAATAAAAATCACTGAGATATGTAGTTTTTTCAATCTCTTTTTTAAACATCCTTTGTACAAAAATTTCTAAATGACGTCTTCCATAAATGCAAATGTACGAACCATGTAAATGCCGGATATTCAGAAGTATGTGGATCAACATACAAATTTTTAATTACACATTCAAAGGTGAAAACTAAACAGTAAGGTGAGTATTTTAAGCCGTACTCATAAGTAGAGCGTACACTTCTAATATAATTTTGCATCACTTGACTCGCATTTCGGTTAGAAATGCTTTGCTTTAATAGTATTCACCAATTCATTATTAAACAATGATCGAATAGTAAATATTGAACCAATATGTTGTATAATTGAACTCCAAATACACATAGTTCAAGAGGGACCAAAACAAAAATAAAAAGTTTTATTTTCATTCTTTTGATATGCTTCACAATTCAGTGAGTGTTACTAGTTTTTTTAATGTATCTTAAATCAGTTGTAGCTAAGTGAGGGCACTTGAATGATTACATACATAACTATTTATGAAACTCGCCTTTTTCTTATGTAAAAAATTCTGAGTAAAGTTTAATGTTTAAACTTTTTTTTTTAAATAAACAGGCCGATTGTCATGTTATTAACTGTAAGAGAAGATAGAGAAAAACGAATTTGAAAACGTTATTTAAAAATTTTTTAAATACATATTTATCCTTAAAAAATCATTATTTAAACACTTTTTGAGACTGTTACTGACTGCACGTGATCTCCATTCATATTAGCCTGCATCAACGCTAGAATGTACCAGGAGCACCGTGTTACCGAGAGTTATGAGTTTAAACGGTTCTGTAAATTATTTATTCGATCTTCTATTATTTGATTTTCCAAATACATGGTCAAAATTAATGACATTATGACTGAATCCCCGGTAGAATGAATATTAAACATTCAGGATATGAATCAACATAAAAACTTAAAGTAAACGGTTTTCATTTACGTTTTGATATCTCAGTAAGGAATTTATTATTAAAGAAGAAATAATTATACAAATTAAATTTAATTTTGAGTTTAGATTTTGCAAAAAAGAATGGGTAAATATTTGTATAATTTAAAATTATTGAGCTCTTAGTTGTAGCTAGGAAATATCTATGTTCTATGATCACTATTTATAAAAAAGATTAAAAATTTTATTTATACAGGTTAGGCAGATTTGTAATATACAAATCAAAATCGTTGCGCACATATAAAACGTACAGTTTACTTTAAATCTCTATACGTATACCTAAACAACAGAGACTTTTGTATTAAAATTTTTATGTATGATTAGTATCAAATGATGGCTTATAAATAAGACCCAGACGAAAAGCTGTTATTTTTTACTAAAATTTGTTTGTCAACATATTCTTAAATATAAAATACAATGTGGAGACCTCCAAATTTTGTTTTTCATATAGGGCAAGTTCTTGGGAAACAACTGGAAAGATACAATATCGATTCTAATAATTGCAAAGGTGTACTCAATATTTTCCGTTTTTTGGTCCATGAACAGATGTGCAAAACCGTATCTTCATTTAATGAACTCTACTATTGTCGACAATAATAATTATTGTTTATGAATAACATAAATTGTTTGCTGTTCATACCACCTCTGTGTACGAGACAATTTTATAAATTTATATTTATATTATCTTACCTTACACGTATCACTTTGGTATGAATTTCATGTTAAAAGAATTAACAATAGTAAAAGAAATTGTGGTAAGTACAACGTTATTGTTTATAAACACTTTTCCTACATTGTATGATATCATTTGAAAAAGTATTTATGTTAGTTCTTCCAATGCTAGTTCATAGTTCAGACATATGAAACTGAACAACAATGACACTATACAATAACCTTTTATCAAAATTTATACACTCGCGTCAAGAATTCAGACGTCTTACGCCATGGTTGACATTAGGCAATTGTTTTTATTGTCAACGTAATTTTTCATATTTGGTCGCGTTAAAAATAAAAATTTTTTGCAATTTAGTGCAATATATAATGCAAACATTTAGTGTACTATATAGTTTTATTACTCTCAGTTGCAGTTTCTTAAGTATTTTGATAAAAATATAATGAATTATTCATTTGTTCGTATGACGTAAGTCGTCTGAATTCTTGACGCGAGTATACCTTTTTCATCATCAATGTCTGCTCTAAAATACTACAAATTAACATATCCGCACAAATATTATTCTTCAATATGCTTCTTCAATACCTTTTATTACTTTTAGGGCAATAAGTATATTAGATCCAGAAAAAAAAATGATTTTATTAGCTTAATATTTATAAAATATTTTAGAGAAGTAGTAATATAAAATAGAGATTATGAGGTTCTCATTGGCGGTGAAACTAAAATAACACCATCACCTCTAACAAACAACATTGGGATGTTTCTTTTTGTTGTTCTGTAAACCTCTTCATAAGTTTCCTCATCTATTTCAACTGTAGTTATTGTTTCTTCTGCATCGCTGAGAATCATATTCATGTGTTGATCATATGCCTTAAATAAATGTTTAAAAATATTTGTAACTACTGTAAGAAAAAACAGTTCAAAAGAAAATTTCTTACATGTAATCTTCCTTTAATTTCCCTGTCATTCCTCATTTTTACATATATCCTTTCATCTAAACTTAATCTAACCAAATCTAATGGTTCCTTAACAGTTATCGAAGGAATCTGCAAGTTATTTCGTTGTTAAATATCGAATAAACGATAAAATTAATAAATCTTACATTTTCCAGATCATCTGCCATTTTCAATTATGATTTTTGAATATAAATTAGATACGATAAATGTTAAATGTTATTTATTATCAATATTACAAATTAGGTTAAAAAAGAAAACTGACGTTTGACATTTACATTCAGTGTCACCAACCTACGATATTGAAAATATCCTTTGAGTTGCAATCACTGAAATGTACGATATGGAATGCGTTTAGTCCATTTGCGCAAATAAAGGTACCAAACCTAGGAGCAGACAAAAGGAGGCACATGAAACTTAGCAAAGACATACTTCATTGGTTATGTATATGGGTGCGAGAGAGACAACCATCTGCACGTGCGATATGAATTGTGTTCTTAATTTTCTATTATTTTGTTTGTAAACACGTCATTGGCGTACAGTATAGTTTCTTCTTTTATCTTGTATCGCGTTAGTGTTATTCTTTGTGTATTTTTGTGGGTGTTATTGTTGGAACATGTCATGTTTTATAAGGAACTGTAAAATTAACCAGCATATAACACCAAATAATTTTCGATTTCCAGAATTCAATTTCATTTCAATTCACAATTAGCTAAGCCCCTACTGCTCAGCCATTGCTAGAGGCACATAATAAAATATGGCGCTGATCATAAATAATCCATTTGCGCAGCTTTTAGCGCATTCCAGTCATCATAATATAAAATTACATTTCAGTGGTTGCAATCGTACCAGAAAGCTATAAGTCTATAACAGGTTTTTGAAATACGTAATTGGCAACACTGCCACCATAGAACCACATCATCACCATAGGACCATATATAACTAAATAACCATAGAAAAAGATAGATTATTTATCTTTTTCTATGGAAATAACTGGATAATACATTAACAGAGAATAAAGCAGAACAAGCAGATGTGGCGGTTCTTCTATGAGTAAGATTGCATAAAGCAAAAATAATGATTCCGTTTTCCTATTAGTGGCTAAAAATTGAGAAAATATCGCGATCCCAAGGCATACAGCAGGACTTCGCAAAACCAGCATAGAATTTCAATGATAAATACGAAATTCCGTATGTCTGTGGTATTTAAGAACGAAAAAATTAGGTCGGATTTTGAACAAAACTTGACGCGTTTTGCTTTCTGTGAATCTTATTCGGTTTGTTCGTGCAGCAGTTGCAAACTGTTTCAAACATCAGAAATGTTCGTCCAATTACTTTATTGCGTTAAATTCACGGGTAACTCGTTCTCAACTTAACTGGTCGAATATTTCTGATAGTAAGTCTGTTTCCACAGTAATCAAGGACAAGTTTGAAACTGTCGAATTCGGGAGAGATGCACTTGCTCCGTGCCAGCTCGTATGGAATTCGCACTTGCTCCAAGCGAGGTTAGTTCTAGCTCCGAGCGCATGGCCCCAATCACGTGACTGCACTGGCACGATTTGATCTTTCCGAGTTCTGCTCCAAATCGTGTTCGGGTAAAGCAGGTTGAAGGTTTTTTGTTTTCTGCATTTATGTGATCCTGCAACTATTATATTGCACTGCAAAAATAATAAGATTTTTATGATAAGCAATGAAACTATAGAAATGTTTGAAAATATTATCTTTAAGGAGTTTGTAACAGACGAAAACGGGAGCCTATAGAAAATGAGGACGGGACAATGATCTTGTGTGATACGATATAAATTTTTCAGTTTAGCCTTTTTTTTATTTGAAAAATAATGATTTCACATTCTAGCAATAAATCTTCTTCATCTTCGTCACTACTACTGCCGGATTCCAATAATAAATTTAGAAACATACCATGGGACATTTTGAATTTAACGGACAAATTTTAAATTTCAAAGAATGTCAACAGTAGAACTGTCGGTAATCACGGTGGAGAAAGTGCGAACTCCGAGCGTGGAAAACTAGTCACTCGAATACAAAACTTATGAACCCGAGTGCAGATCTCTTTCATCCGAATACAAACATTAATGCACTAACGGCGTGCAATATCGGTCGAATATGCGGCAACGTGACAGTTGCGCACTGGTGCGCACTAGTGCAATCACCCGAATTCGCTATAAACAGTTTGAAACTACTGACTCTGACTCTGGTGAGAACAACTCTAGTTTCATACAGTTTCCAACTGCTGCAAAAACAGACCTATTAATTGCAAAATTTAAAGTAGTATTGATGGAATAATAAAATTCAATATTATAAACTTTTTGTAGTAAAGCAAACGTGTTTTGTTTATATAGACCCGGTTTCAGAATAAACCACACTAGTGTTGACGTCATAAATTATGCAACCAACTTTACAAGTGTCGACGAAATAATACCTACTGTTTCATTTAATTACTGCACTTATTTAAGAAATGTCCTGTAGTAGATCGTGTATACAGAATGATTCAGTCATAATGTTACTAATTTTAAGGGAAGATAGGGAAAAAATGAGTATAATAGTAATACGCGTTTGAAAACACTTTTAAATTCATATTTACGCTGAAAAAACATATTTTAAAATCATTATTTAAACCCCTTTTCAGGCTATTACTGCTGATCGCTGGCAGCCCCGATTCACTTCTCGCTGTTTCACTTTAACGCTCTGCCTTTATTTGGTTAAATGGTTAAAATTAATGACGTTATGACTGAATCACCCTGTATAGAAGATAAGTCAAATTTCCTTTAGTCTTGATTTGAATATACATGATGAAAAAATAAGTTCGAAAAATTCATATGGTGATTCCCTGTGAATAAATTAGGTGGGTCTTTCATATAAAAAAAATCTTATTTGAACATCCCCTGTGAAGATGCAATCCCTTAAAGATGTCGCCAAAAAGATAGTTTTTAATTTTTTTCTGAAATATTTACCAACCAAAAAAGTGAACCCATAAAATTAAATAGACATCTGTTGGAATGAACGATTTCTTAAAAAAAAAATAAAAAATTGTAATAACAACTTAGTTCTTGTAATTAATAAAAAATTTCAATGTCCTAGATAAATTACAGATCGATAAAGTTTCTGCCCTATGCCAATTATGCCATGTAATTGATTTTAAATAATTTTTTTTGCAAAAATCGTTAATTTTACCAAAAAATTACGAGATACCTTTTTTGTTTAGAGTAAATAAAGCTTTATGAAATAAAATTTTAAAGCAATAGAAAAAAAGGTATGTATGAAGAAAATGTCTAGTTGATTTATTTTCTGTCATAAAAACTACTTATTTGGCGCCATCTTTCAGGGTCTTGTAGCTTCACAGTGGATGTTCTAATGAACTATTTTTGTATGAGAGCCCTATCTTATTTTTCCATAGGGTATCACCTCCTAATTTTTGGAATTATTTATTTACACCTTGTATAAGTATAATTAAATCATGTAAAACTTGAACAGTCTTACTAATTTGAATGTGTATATGTTATAGCTAAAAGTGTAAACTAACTGGCTAGTATACAAACTAACGAAACCAGTTAGTTAGTTACTTTGAAAGTTTACACCAGCCGTAACATATCGACAACTTTATTTGCTCGAAACTTATAACATCGACAATAATTACAACTGTATATGTATTTAACACTATAAGTTATAAAACCCATAAAGCACAGTTAAACTCACTTAAGCAAGATTTAAAATTAAAAAACAAAATCCATAATATATATATTTGTAAGTTGAAGTTTTCTAACAGATGGATTTTAAAAAGTGTATGCAAAATATTTAAAGTGAAACATATTTTAGAACAGTTACTCTAAAACTAGCACATAACATTCTTCTGTCGAATTCAAGTGATGCAATTTCTTAAAAATAGGTATACAGGGTGATGTAAAATATTTAAGGAGGTAATAGTATAAACCAAAATAAGCTGAAAAGTCTCAATAAACATGGGTCCGCAAAGTAACGGTTGCAGAGATATGGAATGTTTTATGTTTTTAGACGCTTTTTTATTTTGCAAAAACGTTGTGTATTTTCTTATAATAGTTGGTTGATATTTAGTGAAATAAACAGTACGTATTTGACAGTTGTTCTCAGTGCACAAGTTTTCTTTCGCTATGGCTGGTTACTCTAATGCAAAATTAACAGACATGCATTTCATGTATGGTCGTGCTAATGGGAACGCCACCGAAGCGCAACGTCTATATGTTGACGCTTATCCAAATCGCTAGATTCCTTCACAACGCATGTTTGGAAGAATTCACCAAAGATTACGTGATACCGGTTCCTTGAGCAAACAGTGCCATTTATCGGAAAGACCAAGGTCGGTATTCACTCATAGAGCAGAAGAAGAAATTCTAACACTGGTAGAGCAGAATCTAGGTACGAGTGTGAGGAGAATATCAGCCGAGGTAGGAATTAGTGGTCCTCTTGTTTGGAGAGCCCTTCACGAGCAACTGCTTTATCCATACTATGTGCAACGAGTACAGGCTTTAAATCCAATAAATGATCATCAAGCACGTTTGGTTTTTTGCCGCTGGTTTCTACGTCATGAAGCTGAAGACCCTCGTTTTCTTGCAAACATTCTTTTTACTGATGAGGTCGGATTCGCAAGAAATGGAGTGTTTAATTTTCACAATACGCATATTTGGGCCGACGAAAATCCTCATGCTCTAATAGAATCTGGACATCAGGTACGTTTTTCATTAAACATTTGGATGGGTATTGTAAGTGACAGTTTTCTAGGTCCTGTTGTTTTACCAAACCGATTAACAGGGGCTGCTTACCTCAACTTTCTGCAGAACACACTATATGAGTTTTTGGAAGACATTCCTTTGAATCAGAGGCAAAAAATGTGGTTCCAGCATGATGGTGCTCCAGCTCATTTTTTCATGGCCGTTAGAGAGCTTTTACACCAAACTTTTCCACATAGATGGGTTCCTTCCTGGGCCGGACCTGTTTTATGGCCTCCAAGATCGCCTGATCTGAACCCTCTAGATTTCTTTGTCTGGGGATATTGGAAGACATTAGTGTATGTAACTCCTGTAAATAGCCTGGAAGAGCTGCAGCTACGGATTAATCAAAAGTGTCAAGAAATCCAAACCAAGGAGGGTGTTTTCGAAAGAGTTCGAATATCGTTGAGGGCACTTTGAACATCTTCTGTAACTTTGTTTTTTGTTGGTTAAAAGCTTCCTTTGTCGGTTTATTCCTAGTAAAATAAAATGTTTGAAAAACGAATAGTGGTCCATATCTCCACAACCGTTACTTTGCGGACCCATGCTTATTAAGACTTTTCTGCTTATTTTGGTTCATACTATTACCTCCTGAAATATTTTACACTCTTTTTTTAACACCCTGTATGTATTAAGAACAATGTAATAAACCAAATTTCAATATCCTATTTTCAATCAGATAATTTGAACCTTAAATATAGGTTCCATAAGAATTATTATAACGATATTTGCTTAAAATGTAATTTCTTATGAAAGTACCGCGTGTTTCCTATTTTCTGACGTTACACTAATGTGGTCCATTCTATAACGCACAAGGCAAAACTCGCATTTAGCCGAATTCTATTTACCAGATATTTGATTTCAGCTAATCTGATGTGTTCTGAATGCTGATTGGTCAACTAAGTGAGATTAACTGAAAACTCAGGTAAACAACTACTCAGTTATTAAAGTTGCATAAAATAAATAATGTACAGAGCGTACACATTGACATTAACAAATGCTATTGACACTAGCTCCGTGCCATACATGATTAAAAAAAGAGAATAGTACCTAGCACCTTTTCAACATCAGAAGTTGTAATAAGATTATTCTTTATAATTATTTTTAAAAAATATCTTAAATATAATAGGTATCTACAAATTATTAAAAATAATTAAATATTTACATTGAATATTTATATTACAGTGCCGTCTGTACTACTACTGAGTTTCGCTATTGATTTTCCCTTTATTTGTTTCCATTTGCAGTCCTGGCTAAACCTGAACCTTATTCAGTTTAGGTTATGTGACCAAAAATACAAGATACATAATATTGGTGTAACAATAGTTGATTACAATGCCAAACGTTTAGTCAAGTTTACTTGCTTTATACCTTCACTAAATTGGGTAAGTGAATCTTTTAAATTAAATATTTACTACTGTGGGATTGCGGATACTCATTTATAAAATGCAAACAAAACAACCTTTCTCACAACTCTATAAACGCTATTTATAAACTGGTCCATTAAAGTTTTTCAGTTTATAAACAGAGAAGTTTAGTTTTAGTTCATTCAATCGTACTACTGCACAGTACTCAACATCGCGTAATATTAATGTTTTTAAAACCATAAATTTAAAATTTAAGTACCTAGTTTCATATACTATTGCGTAGATTCCAATTTGAGCAAGTTTTTCATTACTTCGGTTGTTTTTATTACTGTATACTGCAAGAAAACATGAAAAATGAAGCTAGTGCAGTTAGTGAATCAAGTTCAGATGATGATGCTGTTTCAGAAGATGAACAAGATAATTTTACTCGTATAACCCGGGTAAAGAGATATAATGAATGGTAAGTATAGTTTTATAGAAAATTTCTAATTTGTAAACGTTTTAATCCGACAACGAAATAGATATTTAATTAGATATCCTATACTATTTTCGTAAGTACTTATCCAAACTATTAAAGCGGGAAAGAATTGCCAAATTAATTTTTATTTTCTAAAACTGTTCACTGTTGGAGTATTTTCCATAAAGTATGGCTGATTTAAAACATTATTTGTTCAGCATAAGCAGGAACACAGGATGTCACCGCTTCTTCATGCATTACTTTGTTAATGGCATAAAAAATAGTCTGGGTCTTCTATTTTTTTTCTAACATGCTACGTTTTCATAATACAGGGCATCCAACTATTAAAAACTAATTTTACGCTCATTAATTATCTACTACATCACAATATAGATAATTATTGTTCTTGTTTTTGCAACTTGGTGCACAAAAATCGTAATAAAATATAATAATCACAATTTTTGAATGATATTTTCACATTTGAACCCCATCACCTTCTAAGCCAATGATGAAAAGTATTTTTTCCATACAGATATTAAAATTTTGATTTATTTTCTGGAAAAAAAACACTGTAAGTACATATTTCTTGTTAGATAACTATCATATATTTACTGCTTATAGGTCTATGATAACAAACATAATAAAGTTGATATTGTTTTAATTTAATTTAAAAAATATTCTATGATATTTTGTAGGTACAATTACAAAAAATTCTTCTAGCTCATTAATTTGACTTTCTTAAATTCATTTCTGAAACACATACACATACACACTCGTAATATTAACTATAAAAATTAAGCGTTAACTTCATTAGATGTATAATTTGTCCTGGAATCACCAAAATTGTGCTTTTATTTGAATATATCTTGTTTAGTCTAACTCTAGCCACTACTATAATTTTTATTAAGTCTGACAGTCGGACTATAAGAGATCCAGATGGTTGTGAATGTAGGTGTTCTATTAATATACGAGTTGTTTACAGGGTCATCCCGTGAAAAGATTGTATTCGATTTTAACTTCGTTGAATTTGAAGAGAATTTATTCATTCACTCTTAAATAAACAATTGAGCATCGTATCCCAAATAAATAGATAGATACCTACACTTTGCATTTTTATGGAACACCTTTTATAAATTTTTGCATACACTTTTTCTGCTATAATGCTTTCTTAGAATTATAAATAATAATTTCTTAGCAATAGTCAATCAAATGTCTCATACCAACAACCAAAGTCGACTTAAGTTAAATCGTAGTTAAATTACATTCTATATATAAAAGTTAACGCCTTCTAAAGCAAACTTCATACATTCGGATATTTCTGACAAATATATTGTTAGAAATACACTTAATTTCAAGTTTTAATACTTCGTTGTTTTCTCTACCCTATCCCGAGGAATTTGTTTATGCTAAATGAACACAAAGCAAAGGCAGAAATATTTGCAAAACAAGCAAATACCTCTCCCACATATTCGTAGAGCGTGATGGTAGTAACAGTGCGCTCTGGAGTTACATTTTCTGTTTAGTGCGTCAAAAATGGAGTGGTCCAACAAATATTGAATTTTTAGATTTATATGAAAATGCACCTTTTATTTGTTATGCGTTTCATTCTCTTCATAAGAACAGGAACGAGGTATTTGACGTTTGGAACAGAATACAACAAAAGCTGACCACCGGAAGGAAAAGAAAGAATCTCTAATGGCCAGATTCTGGCAGTGTCTTGCAAAGGTCTTTACCTTTCACTTCCATCTTTCTGAACATTTGTGCATCCCAAATCAAATATTCCAATACATACACTAACAAATATGAGGATGTTGATTTATCAAATAAGCAAATACCATCAAAATATAGACAAACATTTGTGTATTTGCCAAATATCCAAATATGTGGAGCCGCTTTAAGATATAGCCCGTTGAATGTGATACAGAGAATAACATTTATTAATAGGACTATTTTAGTTAGGAAGTTCATTTTTGATATGCATTGTAAGAAAATTATATACACTTGTCTTTGACTTGTCTAACAATTGTTGGACTAGTCATAGCACCCAGAGCTTTCTAGACAGGGGTGGCTAAGTGAAATTTTCTCACACCAGCTCTAGAGGGGCTGAGCCCCATGACTTGTCTAATAATTTCGTTTCGAAACTATTAGATTCTGACTGTCCCGTACAAAGAGAGTAATTCTGAGTTTACGGTTTTTTCGATTTTTCTCCAAAATTTTTCCTACCAACCAACCCCTAACATATTGCACATTCAATTAATCTGAAAAATGTAAGCTTTCATATGGTGCAATAAACAAAAATGGTTGCCATCACAGGAAAAACAACCTTATTCCCTTGCCCGCCGCCACTGGTTTCATTTTTGAGAATTGAACTTCACCAAAGTTCATCCCCATAAAACATAAAACAAAATTGACTTGTTCGAGGAATTTTTCCAAAAATTTCCATGACTTTCGAGATACACTGTATGCATTTAATCTTTATAAAAGACGAATAATTACAACTGAATTAGATGAATTTATTTGGTATTTAAGAATTAATAGTACATTACTACACTATAATTCTATTACTGTAATACCTACAAATATTTGTGAAGGTTTTCGTAGTTGTCTAAGTTTTCAAAATATTGTGAATATCTAGGTGACGACGTTTCATATGTAGTGTGAAAATATCTTATATAACAGTTTCGCGGAAGTTATTCGAATAAAAATAGCAGCATTTGAATGAAACCCTCACGGCTCAGATGTAGTAGGCAGGTATTTTAATTTGAAACCGAACCGTATGTACTCCACAGACCAGTAACGCTTATGCATTCTATCCTACATCTAAAAATAGTTATGACATTGACTCATTTCAAAAAGTAACAGTGCATATAATAATTAAATTTTTATCGATCTTCAATTAATGTTTGTCCTCATTTTCACGCAACAGCATCGCTCAAAAAATATTTTTGAATTATGAATACAATGCCAGTGTTAGTCTTAATTCCTGGAAAAATGCTTAGCTTATATTCCTGCACGTTAACCAGTGACGGAGTAAAAAACGTTAATTAAGCAATTTTAAATTGTTCAAATTTTTTTCACCCTTTCTACGATATATTCCTTGGAATGACCCTAGATGGTGAAAGCTATTTTTTATTGTTCGTTCAAAAGGACATTCATTTATATGCATAAATTTATTTGATGCAGATATAACGACGATAAGCATTATTATTTTGCTATACTGGGACCTCAGTCTTGCTTCTTAAAATGGCGTAGTAATTGATACTTTATCATCCGTAACTTTCAAGTAATATTTACTATATAGCTATTTTAAAATAGCAGTAAAGTTGTGACTATTTAAAGTTACATTGAACATAATCTTTGAATTTAACTTTGTGGTAGTAGTTGCATACTTATCCCTACATTATTATTTTTATTACATTTCCTTGTGGCTTTTCTTGTTACCACTGTTACATGTTTGTTCTTTTGATTTTTTGTAATATTTTGATTCAGCTATTTAATTTGGGTCAAAGTTTATAGTTTAGTAGAGATTAGTTAATAGTGAGTTTAAGAGGTGATGTGCACTTTGCTGTTGCTGTGTGTGATGATAATACTTCTACAAGTAGTGATAGCTTTGTTTGGACTAATAAATATTACTTACAAGTTCTACGGCTTTAAACAAACAACTAAGGTTCTCTGAACGTCGCGGCAACTAACATAGCTACTTGAAAGTGACAACGACTTTGAAGTCATATTTTAGTAACAGTTAGTCGTTTCTACGATCATTTGCCACTTTTCAAGTTTTGAAAACTTAAAGGTCATCCCACTGGTTACTAAGGCTCCCCAAAACCTGGAGAGCTACTTAGAAGGCACATAACTGTGAAGTAACTAGAAGTAGTCGAAAATACGTAGCAGTCAGCGTAACTTTGTTGTACGTAGGTACTCTTTGAAAGTTCCAGTCTTAATTAATGTTACTTTGGTGCTAGTTGGGTAGTTTTAACTTTCTAGAAAATGCCAGGACGTTACATTTCTGCACCTTAACCAGTGACGGAGTAAAAAGGGTTAAATCAACAATTTTAGATTGCTCAAATTTATTTTCAGGTGTGGCGTAAATACCGAAAATCACTCTTTCTACGAGACACCTCCTAGGAGGGTAGTATGGCCTCCTCCTTCTTCGTCCTCTTCTTCAGAACTAAATTATATAGATTTAAGACCCATAAGAGTAGGCAATCCGGTGCTAGGAAGCAAAATGCAGTTGTATTCAAAAACGGGCCACCACTTGGCAATTTACCCTGATGGGACGGTAAAAGGGACCCCGGATGAAAATGATCTTCACAGTAAGTAAAACTGCATCATGAAGAGTCATAATAGCCTTTGCCCTTATCAAGTTTAGCTGGCTGCTAGATAATTTCCAAACAGATTATAGAATGATTAATTTTTATACGGTGGACCATCCGGTGCCATATCTAATATTGATTTTTTTTTATTTTAGCGTATTTAGAGGTTATGTCAGCCGGATTTCCTGGACACGTAAAAATAAAAGGAATGTTAACGAATATGTATGTAGCGATGAACAAAAAGGGAATGTTGTATGGAGAGGTAAATATTTACCAATTACTATATTAAAACTAAAATAAAATTTATTGACATACTTGCTCTATTTAATATGGCTATGTTTCAAATTGCTTCTTCTCTACAAACGTCTAAGTTAGAATCATTGTGGTATAATATTTTGTACTAAATAGACTATTTCTGTCATTGTACATCTAATTTTACTTGGGCATCATTTATGAATCGTTAAGCAATTTAGTTAATATCTACATTTTCTCTCAAAAAATAAAGAAAATATTTCAATTAAAAATTTGTCGTCCCCAAACTCTATTATTTTATGGTAGCTAACGTTACTCACCAGGAGTACGTAGATCTACTGCTAATTTATGGAAATCTGTCAAAATTTAGCCTTAGTAGCTCATATACAATATGCACAATATTCTCCTGCCAGGTTTCATTCTCATACAGACTCTTCTGTTCGCGTGATACAAAATGCTCAGGACGCGGAACAATAAGGTCGTAAATAAAGTAAAGTTAGATACCTAACACCATGGGCGTATCTATGATTTTATCTTGGAGGGGGTAAAGTTGTAACAGACTAAAGAACTAAACATAAATAAAGACTTTTGTTAAATAAAAGAAGTTAACATCCAATATCAATAATAAAATATAAATTAAAAATTTATGCATTGGAGCAGTATTATAAAAATAAAAGATAATGGAAATTAAATTAATTTTTCTATTTTTTTTTACTTGCATATCAATAATTGGAATGTCTAACTTAATATGTCTATATATATGTAGAAGAGCAAGGATTTTTTATGAACAGAATAGGGACAGAGAAAGTTTTCGCCGGGGACGAAAGCATATTTAAAAATATTGTATTTTTCTAGATCAGAGGTAATTTCAGCATTCATATATGCAGCAACATCGAGCAAAATTACAGAATTTAGGCTTGAAATTCACATTAGTAATCGCTAAATATTTCTTATAGAAATATTACTTATTACACAATTTAATATTGTTTGCATGCGATTATCAAGTACCTAATTCAAATTACAAATACTTCACCCCTGTTTTATTACATGGAAAATTATAAAGTAATGTATTTCATTTTCTTGGGGGTAATTACCCCCATTACCCCCCCCCATGGATACGACCCAGCCTAACACATACATACATTGTAAATGAAAAAAAAAAATGTTTTAAATCTTTAAATACAGTTTTACTGGTTAATAATAGAAATATTTGACTTCACAGATAGATTTGTGTCTTTATAGTATCAGACATATGGGTAAATTACTCGAATACTTCACAAAAATAAGATATACCTCTTTGGATCCGATATATACTATATGAACTATTTTTTTAACGCCTTACATCGCTTCCTAAAGATTAGCTGATATTTCTGATGTCTTGTGTTATGGTTATCTCTGTAGAACATATCAGTGCCTATGTTATTATACAGGGTGTTTAAAAACAAAGGCGAAAAATTTCAGGGGGTGATTCCTTGTTGAAAATAAAAGGCAGTTTGGTATATAAACGTTGAGTCACAAGTCAACCATTAGGGAGATATCGCGTTGCAAAGATGGCGGAAAAAATAGGGTTTTTATTGTTTTTCTCGGAAACGAAAAGCGTGGGAATGGTAAAATTTTGTGGAAGTGTTACCACCATCAAAAGACACTTGTGGCATATTTTTTCACTTTTTGAAAATAATTGGAAAGGGTTGAAATAAACTACCCCTTTCAGTTTTTTTAACTATATTTTCAACAAACTTCCTTAACGACGTAGGAAAAAATAAATTAGGTTAAGCCGATTCATTTAGAAACTTTTTTCTCTCTTATACTTTTTTGATAAAGTTAACTGTTTCGACGTTAAAAAATAAAATGTAAAGTATTGCACGTCGGGAAGAGGCAGTTTTACTACACCATTATTAGGAAAAACTCTAGTTGGCTACTGTCAATTTCCGGATGTTTCCATTCTTGCTTTGACAGATAGCAAATGGTTTGTACTATTTTAACATTTTGAACAAATCCCAGGGTTCTCAGTATTCATTCGGTACAGCCATTGACAAAAAACCATTCTTGGCTCGAAATCCCTGGGTAAGAGAGCTTGAACCCTCTGTACCTGGTAACTGTTGTTCTTTTAAAATTCTCCATACAGTAGATACATTAGTATTTAATTCCTGTGCAATTTTCCTTGTACTGGTTTCAGGATGCGCTGCAATAATATTTAGGGCTGCAACTTCGGCTGTTCAAACTTCCCGGTGTCGGCCTGTATCAAAACTTCTTTTTTTTAATTCTCCGGATTCACATAGCCGATGAAGCTTAGCAAATATACTGTGATGAGGAATTCTACGATTAGGATACGCTTCTGCATAAAGGCGACAAGCATGTAAGGCCATTTGCCTGGCCGTACATAAAGTGCATGTCTGTCATTTCTGCATTTGTAGAAATAATCATTTTTGCTGTATTAACTTAGTATTGCATGGGCACTGCCGGTTAAGGAGTCACATGCACAAGTTGGGGCTGGCTGAGGAGGCCGAGTGCCGATTGTGTTTAGAAAGTGACGAATCGGCAGAACATATTTTATGTCACTGTCCGGCTGGAGAACGGACCAGATCTTCTATATTTGGCAAAGTGCATCTCTTGCCAGAAGATCTGGATAGAATCTCACCCAACAAGGTTATTGGCTTCATAAAGAGGCTAAACCTGGTGGGTGAAATATAATAAGTATGTGAGCCACAATAGACCACAGGGTCGCAGTGGAGGGCTAGTTTTTGGCCCACTCACGTAGAACTAAGACTAAAGACTAGTATTGCATCCCAACGTACTCTGCAATTAAACACATCACACAACGAAAGGCAAATTATCCCGTAGTACCACTCTCAAATTGTTAAAATAGTACAAACCATTTGCTATCTGTCACAGCAACAATGGAAACAACCGGAAATTGACAGCAGCCAACTAGAGTTTTTCCTAATAATGGATGTAGTAAAACTGCCTCTTCCCGACGTGCAATACTTTACATTTTATTTTTTAACGTCGAAACAGTTAATTTTATCAAAAAAATATAAGAGAGAAAAATGTTTCTAAATGAATCGGCTTAACCTAATTTATTTTTTCCTACGTCGTTAAGGAAGTTTTTTGAAAGTATAGTTAAAACAACTGAAAGGGGTAGCTTATTTCAACCCTTTCCAATTATTTTCAAAAAGTGAAAAATTATGTCACAAGTGTCTTTTGATGATGGTAACACTTTCACAAAATTTTATCATTCCCACGCTTTTCGTTTCAGAGAAAAAAAATAAAAACCACTCTTTTTCTGCCATCTTTGCAACGCGATATCTCTTTAATGGTTTACTTGTGACCCAACGTTTATATAACAAACTACCTTTTATTTTCAACAAGGAATCACCCCCTGAAATGTTTCGCCTTTGTTTTGAAACACCCTGTATAAGCAGCTACTGCTACCTATTAACCACTTGGCAGATAAGATGTTTATAGGCAATGTTGATTCGTTTTAAGATAGCGGTAGATAACATTTTCTGTGGAAAAATGGAGATTAATAACAATTTATCTTCTTGATTTAGAAAAATAAAATATAAACAGTGGTAGTCCTCACATATTGTTTTAAAAAACTTCAAATAGTTATTTATAACATTAGAGCTAAAAGTGACATTTTGTTTTGGGAGGAGTTCCATATCCTCGAACAAAATCAAATAACTTACCAATACCATTAGAAGTACAAATCAATGCATTTCTTACGTTATTAAATTTATAAAATATCATTTTGGAATTCAATTATTTATGAAGTTTATTGCTGCTAAGACAGTGAAAGTTCGACAGTTATGGTGCCAAGTAACTTCAAATCTCGTGACATGGAAAGTGATCATGGAAATAAATTTCTCTCGACAGAAATGGAATAAGCTGCTAAAAACGCCATTTTCGAGTTATTGCCTGGCAGTTTTCGTACAATGGTTTTGTGAGATGGCGTGATCGCAAAAATGTTAGTGGCAAGTTCAGTTTAAAAGTGCTTTTGTCATACTTTGAAAAATGCTCTAAAATATGGAAATCGTCAACGCTTTGGTAACATTACTTCATGTTGAAGGGGACCATGAAGATAAAGATTCAGGACGTAAGCAAATATTACAATCTTGTTAGTTTGAAGCGAAAGGGCGAAGAATATCGACCGAAAAAGTCGAAAATATTGACCACGGAACAAATCGACAAATTTCTCGCAAAAGCGCATGATGAAATATATTTCATACAGAAGGTGCACTAGACATATACCAGACACAAAAACTAATGTGCAACGAGAACTTTAGTTACACTTTCAAATTTAAATATTTGTTTTTATTTTCAGTATTATATTTATTTAAATATTCCTTAGGATATTTGATAAAATTTGGATTAATGATTTAATCAGTTATGGGCAAAAATTCTCTTGAGTTTGAGACACAAATCTGTCTACCAATGGCAGAGACCCACTGGAACACTATTCATTTAAACTCTAATATTTCTATGCCGCTGAATATTTTGGAAATTCGATAATTTAACTGCAAGTAGATTTCCAAGAAAAAGATGTCTTCCTTAATTTCAAAACTGCATTTCCTTCCATAAAAGAAAAATAATACAAATTTTTTAAGTCCAAACAAATCATTCGTGTTGACCGTTTAATTTTCTGACTACAGTCAACGTCAAAAGTCTTAGACCCTGGACCCCCTATATATAAAATGATTCGATTAAACCTAGTGGTTTTTCTTAGTGTGGTAAAAAAGTAAATGTATTTAGGCAACAAAAAAGACAATAAAAAATTGCAGACCATGAACCATTGCTTTATTACTAATGTTTTTACAAATCTGGTCAGTTTGGTTAGTGTATTCAGCCAAGTGTTCCTTTGAATTTTTGTACACTATAATGTCAGGACGTGAAATTTCTGCGTTTACCCGAGCAAGAATGACTACTTTATGTGATGCAGGACATTCTAATCATCAGATATCGATCATGTTGGGTATTACTAAATTACCTGTACCTAAATTACTATACACCCCTTAGAGTTGGGCCGTTTGAGGTGATTTTTTTTAATGTTCGTCATAAAATTCCCTGTCGATCCCTCCTTCTCAATTTTCGCTTTGAGTCTCTATTTTTGCGGAATTTGACTCCTAAAATGGGTTTGCATGGAAAAAACTAGATTTTTTCCAAAAAAATGACCCTACGGAACACGAGATTGAGATATTGCCGGACTTTTTTTATGAGGGAATCGTCTTGGAAAGCCCTACAAGACTGTCCACTTAGATTTCGGGGAGAAATTTTCCCTTAAAATGGCCACAATCATCCAAAAATTTTCACATATCAGAAATCGTTCTACTGAAAACTGGGAAAGCATTGGAAAAAATCTCATCTCACAAAAATTATTTGTACACATTCGAGAAATCCGCAAAAATTTTTCCAGAATTTTTGGACACATTTTTGGACATTCACCAAAATGGCCACATGCAGAGATTTTCCGAATTTTCCCGTAATTGTGAGAAAGGTCATAAAGGTTCCATAAATAATTTTGAACACTTTTTTGGGAATTTAATTTTTTGAGAAAAGTGGCCAAGTGGATATAATAGTTCTTTGTTAATGAGAAATGATTGATTTTTCCTGGAACTTATCGGATGGAAATGTATGATAGTGAAAATTTCTCCCCGAAATCTAAGTAGACAGTCTTGTAGGGCTTTCCAAGACGAGCATTCCCCCATAAAAAAGTCCGGCAAAATCTCAATCTCGTGTTGCGTAGGGTCATTTTTGTTTGTTTTTGTTTTTTTGGAGTGAAATTCCGGGAAAATAAAGACCCAAAGCGAAAATTGAGAAAGAGGGATCGATGGACAACTTTATGGCGACCTTTAAAAAAAAATCAACTCGAACGGCCCAACCCTAAGGGGTGTATAGTAATTTGGGTGGCACAGTGTACAAATTTTGTGTTTATGGACGACAACGCTCGACCATATCGCGCAAGAACGGTTCAAGAGACACTCCAAACAGGGCATATCAATAGATTAGATTGGCCAGCCAACTTTCCTGATACGAATCCTATTGTAAACATGTGGGATTTCGTTGCTAGAGCCATTGATAATCATATTCTTTCAACTCAGACTGCAGGTGAGTTAATCGTGGCGGCAGAAGAGGAATGGAACAATATTCCACAAGAGATCGTTAGCCGCTTGATTATCTCAATGCACAGACGTGTCAATAAGCTATTGGAACGGGGTGGAGGTCATAGCGACTATTAGTAAAGTAGAGAACTTGCTTTGTTACTTCTATAATAATAATAATAATAATAATAATAATAATAATAATAATAATAATTTTAGTGTTCTAAGTAGGTACTCAGTTTATCGAACATATTCTTTTCACAAAAAAAATTCAGAAAACAATATACATTTATAAATGTGTTTGGTTTTTCTAACAAAAATATTTTTTTAACAACAATGAAGGGGTCCAAGACTTTTGACGCTGTGTGTATGTAAATTTGTCAATTTATTCAAACAACAAAAGGTACTACAGATATAGCAAATTGTGTTACTAGATGAAAGATTGTTAAACCTACAGGGTAATTCAGTCATAACGTCAAAGGGGTTTAGATAATGATTTTTTTTAAATGTTTATATTCATTTAAAAAATTTCCACTCAAAATATGTTTGCTAAGGTATAATCGCTAAATATTTTTACTATTGATATTAGATTCCAAGAAAAATGTCTGATATTAAAAATATTTAAGATTCCAATGATGTTATAAAAGTGGTATGCTACTGGAAATACATTTTCGACTAGCGTCGTATAGATCTATTTTTATTTACATTTTAATTTGGAATGAAGGTCGCAAATACCATAGACACATGTTCAATTTAGGTTTTTTCTTTTTTCATTTTCTACGAAGTCTAAAGACAGTCAAGTTTTTCTATTTTTGTACAAGTTTTTTACGTAAATTTAAAAATGAAAATGATATGTTCTCTACATAGAAGTATTAAAGAAGTATTAAAGGAAACAAATAAAAAATAACTAAATTTGAATGAAGCACCTTTCTAAAAATTAAATAAAATCTTCATAAAAATTTACTAGTTCATTTTTTTTCAGACTAATCCTTCGGAAGAAGCCACTGTATTTATCGAGTCATTCCAGGGGTCATACAATGCGTACCTGTCAAGGAGATACGCACATTTAGGATGGTACATAGGTATAAAAAAATCGGGAAAGATCAAGAGAGGCCCTAAAACGGCATATGGGCAGAGAGCTGTACGATTTTTACCTAGAAGGTCGAAATTTGAATAAATCCTGCATTTTATTTCAACAGTATTAATTTGTAACAACAGTATTTGTGTATTCAGTAAATGATTAATGGTCGTAGTAGCAGACATGAATGTACACGGTGACCCAGTTAAAATTCGTTGTTCCTTATTAATTTTAGTCAACTTTATACAATAGTTGTGTAAATATTTTTTTACGTCATTTTGCTAATGCAAGCTTAAGTGTTACTAACTTCTAGTGGCATAACAAAAGTGCAGTTACAGATTGGCACATCCATATACAGACGCAGAATGGTTGAAGGCCACTCTCAGAAATATTTAGTATTTAGTATTTCTTTATTGTTACAATTGACAATCCACTGATTCATTTTGTCTATATGTCGAATTAATATTTTTGACAATAGAAAGTAATTTTGGGTGGAGGTGGAAATTAAATTTTGATGACTTTTATAGCGGTCTTATTTTTACAAATAAGCGTAAAAATTATGATAAATTAAAATATGGATTTCTCCCTGGCATCTCGAAAAGGACTGTAGATACCTATGTATGCAAGGTGGTTCTGAACTTATCTAAAAAAATATCAAAAAGGGCAGTTCGAAAATTATTTAAAAGTACACTTCTGCACGGCACTGGAAACTGGTCTACTGTAAAACCTGATAAGGGAACCGGTAAAAAAATGGAATGAAATGTCCAAGGAAAGAAACAAATAATATTTGATAACGCCTATTTTATACAGCAAATTCAAGTGCTTTTACTGCTATTGTTACTAATTATAAATAGAATTCATTTGTGTATTTAATTAATAAAATAGTTTGACATACTTGATGTTACAACAAAATTTTGGACC
Organism: Monochamus alternatus; assembly: GCA_037114965.1. NCBI lineage: Eukaryota > Metazoa > Arthropoda > Insecta > Coleoptera > Cerambycidae > Monochamus > Monochamus alternatus. The sequence goes on from CM073433.1 coordinate 37,644,412, forward strand.
TGTCTTACCCAGTTTCTACAAACACAAATGTTTCTGCTTCTTGTCCATTTTTGAACTTGTAAGTTAATAGGCCGTATTTATGAAACAGAGGATTTGCTTTTACTTGCAGAAATCGAAGCATTTACTTCATGTTCTATTCATAAGAAGCATAAATACGGCCTATTGGCAGTAAGTATGATACGTTTGAGTAAATCATCAATATTTATCCACTTCGGTGTAATACACTTCATTTTTTCCATCGCGTTGCACTACACTTGCATTCACTGCACACCGCGGTAAAAGTAGCTGCATTTGGCACATTACCGGGCAATTATTCTACTAAAGCATTTTTACATCGCCATAAATTAAAGCAATATCCATCAACTCAGTTGCTATACACGCGACAAAAGCCATTTTTGCCACTTGAAAAACTAATAACGTAGAGTCGCATAACAAAAACATTTAATACCTACAAAAAGTAATCGCTTGGCTAGAGACTATAGTAGCCCAGCGATGTAAAGATGGAAACTATAGAGATTGTAGAAAATTTGTTTTAGAATATTGACCCCATTTTTCACGACGCATCTATTCCCAAATTCTTTTAGATAATCACCCGAATCACCCTGTAATTACAAATTATATTTTTGCATAAAATTAAAAACAAAACATTCATATCCATTATGAAAAAAAATGTATTTTGAAAATATATGTAACGCCATTTTCGAGATTTCAAGGGGGAGGTGGAGGGTGGTAAACCATATTTTGGTATTCTACTTCGAAAACTGCTATCGATATTATTCGAAACTGCAACTGAGTAAATTGTAGTAAATTTAGCTAGATTAATTTTTAATTTAGGTAATTATCTAATAGAGCTTTGTCTGTGGAATTATTTATTAGCATATTTGGTATCAGAGAACATACATCTGACGTTGGCAGACATTGTAGGGATATTGATTTATATTAGCTTGACAGCGCCGTATTCTTTAAACAGTATTTTTTTACAAATACAAGTAATTTTAGATATTTAAGAATTGAATAATATAGAATTTAGCAAATATCAGGAATGTTATCTCATGCCACCTACTAATATTCAAAGGTACCGAAGTAAAACGAATATATAACGGCTGACAGTGGTCTAATCAACAAATGTTTAGATACAGAAATCTTTCAAAATACGTATTTTTTTAAATTCAACTGTAGATGTACATATTGTTATAACGTAAACATACATAGTTTTGCATATAAGATTGTTCACTTTTGTTTATAAGTATGTGAAAATAATTGTTAAAATGTGGGATCAGAATAGTAATAATATGCATTTTAAAAGTTATTATTTGAAGAGAATTTAAATAGTAAAAGTGGATAAACAAAACATCAATAATTTTATTTTTGGTATTACTTTTGCTCTACGTGTTTTATTTTTCGAGATTTCTGTACCTAAAAAACACCACAAATTTGATCATTTTAGGGCAAGAAATACGACGACCTTAAATACCTTTACAATACAGTAAAAAACACAAAAGCTAATAATAAAGAATATATGGGTAGATGTTGTTGGTGTAAATTCAACACTGGTCGGGGTTTTAGTCCGCAGAGTAGTTAGTTCCACACAATATTGTTAATACTAATAAAGATGTACCTATATAAAAATGACATATTATATTGTTGAAACACGAATAACCTACCGATTAAAACTTACAGGATGTTTAATTTAAAAAAGAACTTTGGCACATCTAAAAATTGCATAAACGTTGATCGATGGTTTATTTTTGAAGCCTTAAAATTACTACAATTCTATTACAAAACATTTTTCTTAAAGTAAAAAAATATAAGCTTCGATGGAAACAAATATTTTAAGTAACAGTAGGTTGTACCAATTTGATATATAGCGGACTATCAAAATTTATGTTACTGTCGTCTACGATAGTTTTTCTACAATTAATCAAGAGATCAATGGAATAATGAACATTAGCTGGGGCACTCTGTAGGCATATTTGTCATGCAATTTTCTACAACTTGTACATTTTACGATTTTTCATAATTTCTTAATAAAGCAACATGTGTACCTACATTATATTTATATTTTTATAATATTTAGTTTACCAAATATTTATTGTATTAGTAATAGCCTTGGTAAGTCGCACTATACGGCGATAATGTATGAATTGGTTCATTAACTTACATCATAGTTAATAAAGGTTTAAAGCGAGTACAAAGTGGTGTTGATTGCTGGGACCAGACTACAAAAGTATCGAGTCTATACGAATTTTGATGTCATTTGCAGTTTTCTACATAACTAACGTAAGTAATGTCTGCATCAAGAAATTTATTCTTATACATAGCGAAGTTGGCAGAATTTGCAAATTTTAAATGTAATACATATCTCCATTGCCATACAAAGCATAACAATAAGACGTTTAGAAATACAATGTTATATCAGTTCATAATATTTAAATAAAATGTAAAAGTAAAACTTTTTGTGTAAAGATTTTTTTCCTATCTTATAAGTGCATTTTCACATCTTTTATTAATTGCTATTTTTTAAAAAGATATGTTTGAATATCAAATACTATACAGGGTAGTCTGTTTTTTATAGCTCACCATTGCCATCTCGCAAAACGTAAAATATACAGGGTGACCTGAATTAAAAAAAAGTTGCAGTTCCCACAGTTTCAAAAGTGAACTTAAGTATTTATATAAATGATACTGCAGGAAATAACTACTCCGCGGACTAATGCCCCGACCGGTATTGAATTACACCTGCAGTATCTGTGTGAACAAGCAAGAATCCTTGTAGGCCACTCCACCAGACAGAGACTAGTGTCGGGCTTGTTAGCCCTCATCAGTATGCCATAGGTGAGATGACCGACAATTTAACTGGCTGTTCCTTCATACGTATGTTCACATATAAACTGCACATATATTTCACTTGCATTTATAGTTTTCATTAAACTAGGTTAGTAAATTCAGCTAGACTAATTTTTTATTTTAGATAATTATTAAATGCAGCTTTGTCTATGGGATTGTTCATTAGCATACCTAGATGTTTGGTATCAGAGAGCATACATATGACTTCATTGATAGGAATTGTAGGTGAATTCATTTATATTAACTTAAAATACCTTTACGATACTGTAACAACTTTACAAAAGCTAATAATAAAGAGTATATGGGTAGATATTGTGGGGGGAAAATAATTGGTTGACGTTACGTAATTGGTAAGTTTTCCACGAGTGAGCATTACCTTTCCACGCATAAGTATTACCATTAGATTTGCAGGAAATTGCTTATAAATCCAATGTAATTATGCCCTAAAACCTTCGAGGATGCACGACCGGTGTTAAGAACATACATGTTTTAGCACTTTTAACACTTCGCTGCCAAAACAGTGCATTTTCGTACAGTAGTTCCTAACTTATTTTTCATATCTTAACTTCCTTTACTGTGTCCCAAAGGTTGTAACCGTTATTTGAAACACCCTGTATTTAAAATTGTTTCTATCTTGAAAATTAAATTTATTATAAAATAAGCAGTAACATACCGAGAGACTATACTTATATACATTTTCATGTATTGTTTCTTTATCTTTAGAAATAATTGCTAGTTAAAAATGTTGTTATAGAACAGGAGTGTAGTGACGTGCAACTTTGGAATTTGCACTAAAATAACATTGAGGTAATTGATTTCAGTTTATATAACGTTTTATTTCCTCTAAAATGAATCAACAAATATTTTTGTTTCTTTGAATTTACATATATCAATATATTATTTAAAAAAAATGTATAAACGATTAGTTTATTTTTATGTTTAGTTTTCTCAGTTTTATTCTAAATTATGCTAAAAACAACACTTAAAATAAGCGATTGTACACGTGTTAGAAATTTGCACAACGCGTAAATCATATATTACACTTGTTCAAGAATAAATGGTCCATATTTTACGTGTATTTATAGGGTGTGGCGCTTCTAATGTATAAAAATTATAAGACAGCTTCATGACACAATGTGTAATAAAAAATTCGATCTTTATTTTGCTTTAAATTTCTATTTCCTAATATGATCCTGCATAAAGCATAAGCACTTCATGTAATACGGGCTTGTACTGATGGGTGGAGTAGCTGTATAGAGGGTGTCCTGAAATGATGAGCAAAAAATTCAGGGAATAATTCTAAACCGAAAATAAATGCTACCTCTTTCTATAACATTTTTTCCAAAACTGATTATTAAGGGAGTTAAAGTTAAAATTTTATTTTCGATATTTGTGAATAACTTCTTAAGAAATCCAAATATTTACATAAAATTTGTAAATCGGGGGTTTTTGCGGACGAGAAATTCAAATATATTTCTAATTTTGACGTCACTAGTAGACGGCGCCAGTTGTGGCACACCATGTTACTTTTAAATGGAAGAACTTTTTTGCATCTTAAGTATCTATCTGACTATCCAAACAATCGATTCTCCTACCTGTTTTATTTGAAAAAAGTATACCTTGCTGAAGTCGGTAGGCGTAACCATTTTTGAAATAATCATATTTGAAATGAACTCAGTACACCCAGTAAAAACTATTTTGGTTTCAGGTTTTAAATATTCAATGCACCTATTGAAAACTATTATAGTTTCAGTTAAAGTGCCTTTTCTGCTGAAAATACAGCAAAATGTTACTTGAAAAAGTTATATAGAATCGTACATTATGGAGACGTGCAAAATTTCCAGAAGATCGGTGAGGTTTGATGAAACCATTTTTCAACAAAGCACAACGATTTTATCAAAGCAGGACGATTTTGCTGTATTTTCAGTAGAAAAGGCACTTTAACTGAAACGATAAAAGTTTTCAATTGGTGCACTGAATATTTCAAATAATATTATTTCGAAAACTGTTACTCCTAACGACTTCAATAAGGTATACCTTTTTCAGATATAACAGGTAGGAGAATCGATTGTTTCAATAGTCAGATGGATACACTAAGCAGCAAAAAAGTTCTGTCATTTAAAAGAAACATGATGTGCCATAAGTAGCGCCCTCTATTAGTGACGTCAAAATTAGAAACATATTTGAATTTCTCGTCCGCAAAAACCCCCTATCTACAAATTTTATGTAAATATTTGGATTCCTTAAGAAGTTATGTACAAATATCGAATAATTTTTTTTTAACTTTAACACCCTGTCATTTTTGGAAAAAAAGTTATAGAAAGAGGCAGCATTTATTTTCAGTCTAGAATTATTCCCTGAATTTTTTGCTCATCATTTCCGGACACCCTGTATATAGATGGGCACTGCTAAATGTCAAAAGGTTTCCGACTCTTTGGTGATTTATTAAGAAAAAAGCACTACTAACTAAAATATACATTTATAAAAACGTAATTTTTATCTATTTGGATAGTGTAAAGTATCGTAAAAGCAGAATTCCAGGAAACAACTACCCCGACATTGGATTACACCTGAAAAACCTGTAAAAACAGCCAAAGGCATTCGTCAGCAGCCAACCAGACATGCACCGGTTTTAAACTCTCATCAGTATGCCATAGGCGAGGTAATTGACGACTAACACTGACTGTTCTGTCTGCCAAACCCGATAGAAGAGACCCTGAGTAGACACGAAACACAAATGGTCTTGCAATGCTGTAGGTACCATTGAAAGCTCCCGACCTCTATCGCGTTCGGCGATAACAAAATTTTCAATTCCAGGAAATAAGTTTAAAGTAAATTTTGTAGACAGTAAGCACAAAATAATAGTAACTAACTCCACACCCATAACTACTAAAATAGCGCGAAAGGAACTTCACAGGAAATTTTTAAATTTAACTTTATTGAAGTGAACACGTGTTCTCAGTGCAACCTACGTAAAGATCATTTTCTTTATTTCAACTATTGTGAAGAAGCTGTCTCAAAATTTTTATACAATTCTCAACTTAATCATATAAATCTACAATCTATTTTATTTTGTATATAATAAAATTGCTATAAATTCTAATTTATGGCAGATAGATGTAAATACTATTGTCAAGTCAAGTGGTATACTATAACTCTTTCGATTTTAGACAAACACCACTTACGTATTTTTTTTTTTTCATTAAATAACGTTAAACCAAAGCGCGCAAGCAAACAATTCAGTACGTATATCTATACTCTAAGAAGCTTATTATTGACGATTTTTAATGGTTCTGTTATTAACAGTCTTATGTAAAGGGCGAAGGCAGCATATTTTTAATAAATAATTTGCGAGTTTTTTTGTTTTGTTTTGTCATTTAAGCTCGAGATCGATGTAATGTAAACAGTCACAAAGTTCAAAAAACTAAAAACGGACGTGCCGCTGTTGCCTTCTTTTTGAATCGCAGAGTTCTTAAAAGAAAGTAAAATTATACGAAAATATCGGTAGTGGACTCTGACAACTTTTATAGTTATTGTCCTATCTATTTCAAGTTTGGTGCCGATGGGTTTTTTGGGGGTATCAAATATCATAGTCATTTTTCAGCTGTTTTATTGGGGCACCACATAACGTATGCAGAATGATTCAGAAGATATCTAAAAATTTTTTTTGAGTGTACACGATACTAACAAATACAATTTTATAAAAAAAAAACAAAAAGGGCAGTTCGAAAATGATTTAAAAATACACTTCTGCGTGGCACTGAAAACTGGTCCACTGTAAAATCTGATAAGGTGCCAATCTGCGGTCGAACGAAAACGGAAAGAAATGCTCAAGAAAAAAAAAAATAACATTTTATAACGTCGATTTTATACAGCAAATTTAACTGATTTTGTCGCTATTGTTATTAATTATTAATGGTTTAATTTGTGGTTTTAATTAATAAAATAGTTTGACATACCTAATGTTACAACATTTTGGGTCCGTCTTACCCAGTTTCTACATATTAACACAAACGTTACTGCTTCTTGTCCGTTTTGAACTCGTAAGTTATTGGCCGGAACTATAATGCGTTTCCGTAAATCATCAATTGTATGTATTCACTTCGGTGCGATACACTTCATTTTTTTAATATCTCCACAAAAAGTGGACAGTAAGATTTTTAAACCCTTGACAGATACTGTTATTTAGTAATAACTAAACTATTTATGGTTGTTCAAAAAATACCGATAATTGTATATTACGTGATCATACTCGTACTATGGTTAAATATGCCATAGACATACAACGGGCAAAATCATTAGAATCTACACAGATAGTAGACAATCACTACTGATCTTACGTAATCATAAGATAACAACTATATCAGCATGGGAATGGTGGACCGGTGCAATGGCAATAAAATAACTGACAAGTTGGCTAGGAGTGCATCGGGTCTGAATATTTTTGGACCAGGTCCCTCCAGTATGCTTCCGTTGTCAGCATGAAATTATCAAAGGAGACACCCACAAATGGCTGTCAATTTGCTAAGGAGTTCCTAGAGTACCCCTGCAAGGATGCAGCCAAAAAGTACGTGGCTATGTCTAGGACAAATCTTCGTCTGGTGACAGGTATTCAAATAGGACATTGCTGGCTAAGGAAGCACCTCTATTACATGAGGAAGTGTGATGCATCTCTTTGTAGGGGTTGCGAACAGGAAGACGAGACAATATTCCATGCACTCTGTGAGTGCACTGCCATCTCGTCAATAAGGGCCTTTACCCACGAGACATCGGTGTCTTGGACACGTGTGTCCGACACAGTGTCTCAGTCTAGCAGAACGTTGAAGTATACAGATAGAGAAAATATTTAACCGATCATGGGGAGATTCTATTACATACATTTCAAATGCATGTGGTATTGGTGGGAAGATGACACACGGCAGGGCGGGCTTAGTCAGTACTCCCCTACTCTCCTACGCCCACGTACGAACGCCAAACGAATAGTGTGCTATACGAATACTGGTTTAATCCGCCAAAATAGGGGAGGACGCGTCAAGCTTGGACGGCGAGCAGTGGAAGGGATTATTCTTAGCATTTCATATGATCGGTTAAATATTTTCCCTGTCTGTATGTGTATTTACATACGGAACACATCAGCGGGACACTCCGTGCCCAACACGGCCACTGTGTCTTGCAAGTGTTTTGCTCCGCCACAAATTTAAAACAGAGCGACTGTGTCTTTCTTTAGCAAAGCATTGTTTTCAATTATGCTTCAACAGACGGGAGACACCAGTGTCCCAGTTATATTTCGCGTGTTGTGATCGTACGTCAAAATGAATACTGAGAATTTCCTATCCGCAATAGAAAATGGCCTTTGATATGCATATGTAAAATAGATAATAATTCATCGAATGATTTTACAGACATGCGGAAGTACTGGAAAAATTTTGTCGAGTGATTCCGTAAATCCCAGTATAGGGTTGGATACAGCCCTTGTTGATACCTTTCGGCTAATAAAGGGTGCACCCTATATTTTCTTTGGCTGATGCATTTTCTTTTTTTACGTAGCCTCTTTCTTAATAAGAGAGCTAGCAAAACCAATGTGTGGCTGTCTATTGTCTCCATAATACTAAAAATAATTTTTAGAAAACTTTTAACATAACTGTACTACGGACGCTGTGTCCACCACTTTAATCACGGTGTGTTCTACGAACACTGTGTCCGGACACACGTGTCCCAGACACGTAAAGGCTCTAAGAGAGTTCGTGTTGGGACAGCGATGGCCTTCTCAAATAAAATAATAACTTAAAAACGTTTGTAAGACACATTATCTTGCTAATTCAGTATGCGCCAAAAGTATGGAATAAATTCAATAAAAACGAAACAATTATTTTTTGGGAAAAATCCTCGAACAGGTCGAGTTTTAATTTAAAAAATACATATTTTAGCGTAAAATGCGATTTTCAAACGTCATTTGTTTTCGAGTAATGACGTCATCGATTTTTTTTAAATGGCAACTCCATATTTTTTTCCTTGATTCTGAAAGACCGTTTAATTCTCTATCAGACAGTACTAAAATTTTGCCCTCTTACATAGGAATGTTTTTGAGTAAATGACGATTGAATGTTAGAAAACGTAAATTTTATCCATAAAAAAGTAACAATTCTGAGGTATGTAAAATAAAATACAATTGATTAAATTTTATACTTAAATTAAATGTTCGAATTGCCATCCACCAACTTGTTGACAATGCGCAAGTCTGTGAAGAAATTCTTCTTGCACATTATGAATGATTCCTGGAGTAACTCTGCGTATTTCGCCCCGAATGCGATTTTGAAGTTCTTGTAAATTACGTGGTTTATTAATGTACACTTTTGACTTCAAGTATCCCCATAAAAATAGTCAAGAGATGTAAGATCTGGCGATCTTGCAGGCCATTCTATCGGTACGCGTCTGCCGATCCACCTCCCAGGAAAACAGTTGTTCAAAAAATCTCGTACAGGGCGAGCATAGTGCGGAGGTGCACCGTCTTGCTGAAACCATATGGTATCGTCAGTAATGTCAGGGTCATTATTGTTAGGAAAAATTACTGCAAGGGCTGGAACAAGATCATTTTCTAGAAACTCTAAATATCTTTGTCCTGTAAGGGTTCCTTCAAAGAAGAAAGGCCCTACTATTCTGTCGTCAACTATTCCAGCCCACACATTTAATTTCTGAGGGTGTTGGTCTCTGCCATCCAATGAGGATTTTCCCGACTCCAATATCTGCAAGTTTGACGGTTTACTGTACTATTCAGACAAAATGTGGCGTCATCTGAAAAAAGTATTTGCCGGTGTAAATTTCTATTTCCTTGACATAAATCCATTAGAATTTCGCAAAAGTGTAAGCGGCGATCGGGATCATCTTCATTGAGTTCCTGCACAAGTTGAATTTTGTAGGGATGATATTTTTCCTTCCTCAAGATACGTAGCACTGTGCTCATTGTTTAATGCAACCAATCGTGAAGAATTATGAGGATTATCCACCATACTTATCAAAATGTTCTGTTTCTGATTTTCATTAATGCTTGGACGTCCAGGTTTTGGCATATTTACAACATTGCCAGTTTCTCTAAATTTAGACTCTACCTTACTGACTGTTGATTGGCTGATAGGGCGATCTGGATATTTTTCATTAAATAAAGCGCAAACTTCCTGCTGAGTTCTAGTCATATTCCCGCATCCGATAAGAATTAAAATTTCAATTCTTTGAGTAACAGTTAAATGTGCCATAATACTTTAAATTGAATAATAATTTCTATGTCGCTTACAATACTTATTAGAAAGTCGGTGTGACAATGACACTTTGCAAAGATTTTCACCTACGTGATCCATAAAAGAACTATGAAATTTGAAAAACTAAACTTGATAACGCTTTTGCTTTATTTTAATTGATTTACGTTTTCTAACATTCAATCGTCATTTACTCGAAAACTTTCCTATGTAAGAGGGCAAAGCTTTAGTACTGTCTGATAGAGAATTAAACGATCTTTCAGAATCAAGGAAAAAAATATGGTGTTGCCATTTAAAAAAAAATCGATGATGTTATTACTCGAAAACAAATGACATTTGAAAATCGCATTTTACGCTAAAATATGTATTTTTTAAATTAAAAAAAATTCGAGGATTTTTCCCAAAAAATAATTGTTTCGTTTTTATTGAATTTATTCCATACTTTTGGCGCATACCCACATTTATTAACAATTATTTTCACATACTTATAAACAAAAATGAATACTCTTATATGCTATAACAATATTTACATCTACAGTTAAATTAAAAAAATATATATATTTTGAAAGATTTTGTACCTAAAAATTTGTTGGTCAGACCGTGTTCTGCCGTTATATATTCAAATTTAAAAAAAAACGTATTTTGAAAGATTTTGTACCTAAAAATTTGTTGGTTAGACCATGTTCTGCCGTTATACAGTGCTTTCGAAAAGTAACGAATAAACTCATTATTTTTTAAATTGAGACGTTTTCGAAAAGATCCCCTGGCACGTCGATTTTGTTTTAAAAAAGGCACTTTTTGACATACGACCCACATTTGTGACGTCATCGTTGTTCGGGATATGACGCCATCGACAATTTTTTTAAATAGCAACCCCCAATTTTAACCATGCCATTTAAAAGAGCGTGTCAATCTGCATGAAAAATTATGGTGTTACATAACAAAAATTTCAAGAAAATAATGTTTAAAGATTTTAAAATTTAATTTTCACAATACTGAAAATGATAATGATTATGTAAAAAATCGACTAAATTTAATATTCAAATTGTGCACCATTGGCTGCCTGACAGTAGCCAAGACGATTAATAAATTCATTTTGGACATTATCAATAACTTCAAGAGGTATACGATATATCTCGTGACGATTTCTTGCTTTTAAATCTTCTAAATTAACCGGTCTAGTAACGTATACTTTACTTTTTAAGTATTCCCACAAGAATAATGGCTAATATTTTGACTTTAACAAACAGGCAGTCTGTGCCTCATTACTTATGGAACACCCTATATAAAAACAATAGAAGACATGATAAAATATGGAATGAAATAGGTCTGAGGGATGGACGTGGCTTAATTAGAAAGTAATTAGATTAAAAATCAGTAACAGCACGATTGGAGAGCGCATAATAAAAATAATTTATCTGTCAAATGGCGTGTTTCAAATATTGCTTTAAAATTAAATAACGTGGAAATATAAATTGTTCTTTTCAATTGTATTTTACATTATTTAGTAGTTTACTAAAAGTTATTTCTATTTTTCACCTAGATGCAGGAAGTGACCAGTGAGCTTTATTTGATATGAACAGTGAAGAGAGAGATTATAAAATATTTCCATGAACTAAGGACTTTTAAAATAAACATAAAAGTAATTATGCGACTATATTCACTGACTTTCTGATTACGGGTCAGTTATAAATATAATTACTGCCAGTCGAATTTAATCGATTTTATTTTCATATTTGCTGCTTCACTGAATGATGTGTGAATGTCTTTAGGAATCTACTTAATTTAAAAAAAATATTACACTTACCTTAGTAGCACCGTTTTGCAAAACTGCGAAGCAGAAAATTCCGTCATACATCACAAACTACTCTTCATAAGCATAAAAATCTGAAATTAAAATAATGCAAGTAAGAAAATAAATAAAAATAAAAATAAAAATTAAATAAATACGATTTTATGGAAGATATCTGAAGGTAAAATAAGGCGGTTGATCATTAACATTAATCTGATAAGATTAGCAATTTGCGCCCAGGAACGACTTACGTTGGTAGAGGGGTAGTCAAATGTCAACTGGTATCAATATCTCACATTAACCCAAGCCAACATTCTTCCACTCTACCATACCCGCAGAGAAGATGCCAATCCTCTCCACAAATATAGCTTATATACGGTCTACCGGCTGCGGGGGTCGAACCCACAGCGATCTAGTCACCTTGATTCAAGTACTGAATCCTTAAACCGCGCGACCACTGACCGAACCGAATAGTATATGCAAATTAATTTATTGATAAGACATACTCGAAATTTTATTATCAAGCTGAGTGATAAGATTGCAAAAATGATATTTTATTATTGAAATATAAGCAACTTAAATTTTTTTCTTGGTGCTCGATTTTAATTATTTTCATTTTTTACACTGTAAAAAAGTTGCTGTGTAAATGAAATTTTGCAGTGTGTAATTTAAAATGTGTAAAATTGCTGTTAAAATAGAGAACAAAGTAGTCTCGCTTGATTCCACCAGGCGACATGAATTTAAGGTATTAACAAGAAAATCCAGATACACTATATGTAAGTAGGGTTAAATTTTAGAGTAATATATTTTGTCGTCGAAAATACGCAACTAAATGGTTGATCTGCTTTTTTGCTATAGTCTGTATATTTTTGATAAAATTGTTTTTGGAATATTCTTACCCCTTTTCATAAAGGTAAATAAAAAATGTATCTAATCGTAAATTGGGGACCGAACTGCCCAAGATCACTCAATCTCTATGATCACGCTTACTTAAGTGGTATGCAAATATATTATTTGAATTGTTATATCTGTTTTCATTAGTATCGGTACACAATAAGCCTCCAGACTTCCAAAAACGAACCACTAAAATATGTTTTAATAAACACACATGCGAGCTGAAAGTCGTTTTTCACCAATATCTCAAGAATTTTACAAGTACACTATGCAGTATGCAGTATGCACATATGCGCATAGGTATTTTTAAAACAGGAACAATTTGAAAGAACAACAACATGTTAGTCGAACTTCATTTAAAAAAATATTATAACAAGTACTGTTAATTTTAATAACAAATTGCATTCTGCGTATACAGAGTGCCCGGAATATGAGTGTCTTAATTTTGCCATATGATAAGTTGTACTGAACAAAACATATTTGGCTTAACATTTTTTTTCTTTGACCAACTGTAACAGAATTATGACAGCAAACAGGTCTTGAATATGTGACAACGTCGATCACTTACTATCTTAGGAGTGTTTTGTTTTATACATAATTATTACAAACATATGTACTTACTGTGAATGGTTTTCTTAGAGCTCTTTTCATAACACATAATAATAGTTACAAGTGTTTAAAAGACTTATGTTTCTTGCAAGAAGCGTTTACTGCACAAACATCTCGTAGCCAGAGAGTTTTGCCTAGATTCGTCGTAAATTAATATGCGATGCAGCTGGTTATGGTTACTATAAATTGTTCCATTGTTGTTTATGTATACTCACAAATATCAAAGAAAAATTAGACAAAAATGAATCGCACTAGCTGTACGCACCAATATGACTAATATTACTTTTAGGTTAATACCAGCAGCCAGACACTGTTACGTTGTCGCACGATACAGGTTTAATCGGAAACTTCAATTGTTTACTTGATTAATACTAATCCAAAAATAAAATTATGAACAAATTACGTTACAGGCGCTTTAACTTAACCTTAATTGTACATTACTTTGCAATTTCGTAACATAGTTTTGCATATTATTGCAGTTGTATTTTTATTTTCCAAAATGAATGTGTAGACAAAGTATTCGTTTCAGACATTTGTTTCATAAGAGTTTTTTTATTGCATTTAATCAGATATATAAACCCCTAAAATTACAGCACTCATATTCCGGACACCATGTATAAGCTATTCTAACATTGTAGTATATGTCTTAGCAAAAACCACTCATAAACGAAACGAAATACAGTGTTTAAAATAATTTTTAAATTGTATGTACTCCGAAGATTTTCAAAATATTTGGCATTGATTTGGATCAATGAGGACGACAAAAGTTTTTTTTTCTAGAAACGCTTTAACCGATTTAGGGCGAAGTCATACAGCGGTTTATGCCGTTTCTACAATCGAATCGACACAATTCAATGTCATTCAATTCAATTCAATGACATCAATGCCTCAAATGCTGAAAATGACTCCATTCACCATTTGACACTCACCATGATGAAAATAAAAGCTGTCCACAGCATTCCGAATGACTTCAGCTGGTAAATTATGCATCTCCGTCCTAATATTGTTCTTTAAATACTCAATATTATCCGGTCTGTCCTGGTCGACTCTTTCTTTCAAATATCCCCAAAGAAAATAATCCAGGGCCTTAAGTCGGGGGATCTTGGCGGCCATTGCACTGTACCCCGTCTACCAATCCAACAATTTGGAAACATTTCATCTAAGTATCTTCGAACACCAAAAAATGTGTAGGAGCGCCATCTTATTGGAACCAAATTCTGTCATTCGTTATATCTGGATCAATTTCATGAGGAAAAATCACACCTAGAGCAGGTAGCTCAGGTCAAATGTTAGGAAATCCAGGTAGCGTGCGGCAGTAAGATTTTCTTCAAAAAAGAATGGACCCGAGATTCTGTTGTTGGTGATACCTGCCCATACATTAACTTTCTGTGGGTGCTGCGTATGCGATTCGCGTGTCCATTGTGGATTTTCCTGGGACCAAAAGCGATAGTTGTGCCTTTTAACTACTCCAGTTAAACAAAACGTAGTTTCATCCGAATAAAGTACGTTTCGTTGAAAACCATTATTGTCGTGACATCGTTTCATCATTTCGTCACAAAATTGTAATCGCCTATCATAATCGTTTTCCAAAAGCTCTTAGACAAGACATACCTTATAGGGGTGGTATTTCTCTTGTTTCAAAAACAGAAGCATCATGATTGCGGGCCAATGAAACAGTTGAACTAAGAGGATTTTCAACCAGTTCTAATGCAATGTCTAATTTCTTTTCTTCATTCAAAGCACGTGCCCGACCAGTTTTGGGCAAAGTCTGTACTGTACCGTGTTTCTCAAATTTGTGAAATATATCATTAACTGTCCCTTGCAAGATTTGGTTTTAGCGATATTTTGCATTAAATAAATCGCGCACTTCTTATTTTGTCTCCACATCCAAGCAATATCAAGATTTGGATACGTTGCCTTTCCGACAATACCATTGCGATTCAGTAAATAACTTGATTTTAACACAATATTAATGTTTCAAACCTCAATTTACAACTAAAGCGAAAAATTTGCCAGAAAGCCTGGCAAGTAAGTGGTACCAAAAAACACAACATAAAAAAGATATCTTTTTTGCGTTAGCAGCGACAGGTACAATTTCAAATTCTTTACTTTATTCCGTGCAAATTCATGGAGGATAACACTGAAGATAATTAAATTTTATTTCACTTGTTAAGTAGGTGTTTTATATAACCCTAAAAACCTTTTTTTACTGTTTTAGAAAGGTATTTTAAGCTAATATAAATCAAATCCCCTACAATTCCTATCAATGAAGTCATATGTATGTTCACTGATACCAAACATCTAGGTATGCTAATGAACAATTCCACAGACAAAGCTCTATTCAATAATTATCTAAAGAAAATAATATAATTTACTAACCTTCTAATGAAACACTCTATAAATATCTAACTTCACTTTTTGGCAGTGGGAACACGACAAATTCAACCACAATAGATGAGATCTAACCTATTTCTGCATTTTTAGGATTGCTTCTTCAGGTGGTCTCCTTTAAGTTGAATCAAATGTCTAACAATAAAAATTATTATAAAAATTAAAATTATTTGAAGTTAAATATCGACAATGACAAAAAGTGACATCCTGTCAATGAATTAAATATGACAATACCTACTTGAAAAATGTTCACCTTTTATGTAAAAGTTTTTTTATATTTTTAGGTATTAATAATATTGTGTGAAACTAACTACTCAGTGGACAAAAGCCCCAACCTGCGTTGAATTACACCCACAATATCTACCCATATATTCCTTATTATTAGCTTTTGTAACATTTTTTACTGTTTTAGAAAGGTATTTTAAGCTAATATAAATTATTGAATAGAGCTTTGTCTGTGGAATTGTTCATTAGCATGCCTAGATGTTTGGTATCAGAGAACATACATATGACTTCATTGATAGGAATTATAGGAGATTTGATTTATATTAGCTTAAAATACCTTTCTAAAACAGTAAAAAATGTTACAAAAGCTAATAATAAGGAATATATCGTCCCCTTTCTCACGTAGAGGCGTTTCTGATAAAAATGGAACAATGAGATACATCAGCAATAAGTAAGTTTAGGGCGACTGCTTCAACTCACATAGTGACGTATCTGCATTTCCAGTACCAATGTTAGACGGTCAAGGTTTTTCTAACTGTAGTATCTGTTAATTCTCCTTAAATTTTCTCAAATAGTGGCGTAAGTGACATACGTCGGTACGTATGGAAATGTCAGATACGCCTCTACGTGATATAAGGGACGATATGGGTAGATATTGTGGGTGTAATTCAACGCAGGTTGGGGCTTTTGTCCACTGAGTAGTTAATTTCACACAATATTATTAATACCTAAAAATATAAAAAAACCTAAAAACCTTGCTATTGAAAACATAAAACTTGTTTATTTAGTATGGCTGGAATCGGTTTTCTAAAAGCTTTTCAATTAGAATAAAAAGTAGGGGTAGCTGGCGGATAGGGGGTTGAGGAAAAATTAATTATTATATAACCGAAAAATGGGAAAAAATCAAGATCAGTTAACGTGCTTCGGCGTTTAAAAAAAAATCACTCATTCAAAAGATATGAATTTTCTTCCGTACGTCACCAGAATCAGTTTCCAATCGTCAGGTGGATGCACATTCCAACTAAAACATTTTCAAACTTATGCGGATATTATAATTATAGTGAGCGTGCGTGTGACTGTTGGAAACTGTTTCCAATTGTTGTGCGAACAGAACTATTATTTGCATGTGCCCATTCGTATTCTATCATAAAGAAACTGTTATTTTTTCTTTTACAATGCTTATGTATCTAATAAGTAATGCTTTGTGGAATTTAAAAACTTGTAATCGAAAACTGATCACCATTTTCAATGAAACTTAATTCGCTTAAAACTCGTTCGTTTCAGATTTCCATTCATATAAGACGTTTCTGACGTAAGTAAAGATATTCTGACTATAAGTACCCCAACAAACATTTAAAGTTAAAATTACGTTAACTTGACCTCTGAATTGGTCAAAAACTTTTCATGACCAATTTCGCATAAGGAAAGTTTACCTATATTCGTTGGTATTTCTCCTTATGTGGGAAAAAAATTAAAGTAATATGGAAGTTAATAATTGGTCGGCAAGGATTTTATTCCAATAAGATAATTGGACCTAAAAGAAATACGGACCATTTTTATGTTAAAATGTCAACATATTATTACCAAAATATACCCTAATTATGCCCTTTATATGAGTTACTTTTGCCAGAAAGAGACAACATTATATGTTTGCTTATGTACATTCTAATAGCGAACAGGGATAGGAAGAGAAAGGAAGAATATGTCAGGCTACAAAGCTATAAGTAGAGTAGGAGTTAGTATATGAGTATTTATAGATATTTAGATTTTAATATAATATAACGTCTGTATTTTTGGTTTCTATTCAACAAATTGTACAACCCAGGAATTTTTTTCGTATAATGTGATGATCAAACTTTCATAAAAATAACGCGCCTTATAAATATACATTTTTACTATTGCTTCTTAATAATATTATTATCCTGAAAAATAACCTAAAATAAAAACTGAATGTATTTCGTGATAAAATGTGTTTAATAATTTTTCGTCATAAATGTATTAAATAATATTATCTCTATTAACGTAAATTTAATGAGTAATCAATTAGAAATAATAAACAAAACATCTAACGTTTGTTACAACATGGCCGCTCAAATAAAATCAACTTTGAAGTCAATTTGTCAAGTTTAACCTATAGGACAGATTGCCTATGCCAATGTTGACGTCACAGCAAAATATTAACTTTGTGGTTGAAATTTCCTCCAAATAAACACATTTTATGGTAATTTATTACCAACTAAATTATTACTACATAAAATTCTACTCTTGGATTTGTTTGTGATTGAAAATTCAAATTAAAGCCAATAATATTATGTGTGTGTAATAACAAAAACAAAATAAATATTTTCGAACGGAATTCAATTCAAATTTCAATTCACATGCACTACTGAATTCATTTGAGACGATAACAGTGTTATCATATGGAATACTTATGATGTGTTTATCGATATATTATCATTAGCTTGATTTATATAATCTGCAGTGTTGGCTTCGATTTTGGTAGGCGAAATATGAATCCAATAATTATTTTTTACAGCTCTGAAATATTGTGTGGTAAGCCGCCTGTTGGGCTTTATCTTTTGATTTACTCGTACGACACAAGTAGGTTTTTATTGCAGATCATCAAAACACAAAACAACTTCAACACCCTATTGCATGAAAATATCTATCTCAATACATATAACAAGAACCTTGCTCCCTAAAAGATCCTTTTAAGAAACATTTACGTGGATAAATAAATTTGTACCATAATATAGAACAATATTTCTATTAGGTTAATTGAAATGATCAAATATTTCTTAGAAGTTATCAACAAAGTTGAATATATTTTATATTGTAATAAAAATAGAACTTATTAAATTGAAGGATTTAATATGGCAAAAATAACTAGTTATTACCTTATTCTTAACCACTATAGTTGAAGACAAAATAAGTTTTACAATTTTGTAATGAATATGTAAATATTTGCCTATTATAATTATTTAAAAAATCCCTGGATATTGAAGACAGATTTCAAGGTGAAATTAAGTAAATTATAACTTCGTTTTACACGTTATTGGAATGTTAGCATTTGAAAACGCAAAAAAGGTAAACAATATGTAATTTCGAACTGTATAAATTGACATATATTTTATTTTACTTGGAAGTCATTATATTACTCTTAGTTAACAAATTTCTGACTAAAATTTTGGTATTATTAGATTTTGTAACATTGAAGACTATTTTTATGGCGAAATGTAGTAAATCTCGATCAATTTAGGTTCATTTTTCTTGTGCAGTAGTCTATTATACTTAAATGTTAGTTGGGGTCACTATGGCACATCGCTGTGTGTGTTGTTGGTACACATATGCTACTCTCGTTTAAAGTGTGTTATTATAACAGTTGTAGTGTCCTGATATTAATATTTTATAACACACTGTGTGTTGATGTGTATGCTGCTTCATATAACGTTGACAGTTTCTGATGTTTGTCTACAATAATTGTGCCTTTTATTTATAATAACTGCGTTTAATGGTAATACAAAAGTTTAGCTGAAGATAGGTATGCAGCAAAAAAATTGATATCGCTGATAAGAACTATTGGTTTTTGTTTTACTGGTGTTTTTGTATTCTTTTTCAACATTGGCCAGTGGCGTGTTAATTTTATTTTGGCTATGATAATAAATTCCATTATCCTTGGACATGGAGAGTGATTGTATAAAGTGTAAACTAAAAGACAGCAAAGATTTAGTTTCTTGCGATGGTTGTCAATCGTACATTTGTAGAAGCTGTGCCAAACTTGGCGCAAGCGAAATAAAAGTTTTACAGGCCAGAGATAGGAAAGTCACATATTTCTGCGATTCATGCAAGAGCATTGGTCATGTAAACGACATTTTGCGCAGTCAAATGCAAGATAAAAATGATCTTTTTCTTTAGTTTTATTGGGTTTTTACCACACTTCTGATAAATAATAAAAATTAATTAAATAAGCCCTTGCGCCAAACGGAA
The DNA here is from genome assembly GCA_037114965.1 of Monochamus alternatus. Classification (NCBI taxonomy): domain Eukaryota; kingdom Metazoa; phylum Arthropoda; class Insecta; order Coleoptera; family Cerambycidae; genus Monochamus; species Monochamus alternatus. The sequence goes on from CM073433.1 coordinate 37,664,407, forward strand.
CAGTCAAGGGTTATTTTTGAAACTAAGTTTGCCTAGCCAAAAAATCTCACACTGAAAAAAGCAGAAAAGTAAAAAATAACAAAAATCACATCACTATCGCGCACTTCCGTATTATTGACGTTTCGAAAAACTCTCTGTTTTCGTTTTCAAAATAGTAGTAAAAATATTAAACGTATGTCAAGTTTGACAGTTTAAAATTTGTTTATCTGCTTCCATAGAGATGTTAAATGATTTTTATTTTATTTTTACTTCTTGTTGATACAGCTGTAGTCAACAATGATCGATGTTTACTGAACAGTTTGACACACACTTATCCCCGTTCAACAAAATAATCGCGGTCTCTTTTAATTTTCTTTTTGTCGCGTTATCTTCCTTCTCTAAAATTTTTGACGAACCCCATTGAATCACATGACCGTTTTCCCAAGCGTGTTCACAAATTTTTGATTTTTCAAATTCCCGTCTTTTTATATAATTTTTATGTTCCTCAACTCTAACATTCATAGGCCGAGACGTTTCTCCAACATAATGTTTATTGCATTCACAAGGTATACTGTAGATGCAATTTTTTGAATTTTGTATATCATTTTTTGGATGCGTTTTTGACAAAAATGATCGTAAGGTATTAGTTGTCTGAAAAACTGAATATTAAATTTATTACCGATTCTTCTTAACTTTTCTGATAATATAGGAATGTATGGAATTTTTATTGTATGATTAATTTCTTTTATTTGTCTTAAAGTGTTAGTTTTATCTGTAATATTTTTGAATATTTTATCAACAAAATTTGGAGGGTATTCATTATTTTTTTAGTTATTGACATTATATGATATACATGCACCCGTCAGAATAGTTAATATTAATAAGAAAAAAGCACCCTGGCTTACAGACACCTTGAAGTTTATGATAAAATTAAAAGCAACAGCTTTTTCAAAATTCAAGAAAAATAAAAATGATGCTAACTACAACTATTACAAACAAATTAGAAACATTACCAATAAAGCGATTATCAGGGAGAAGAAAGCCTATTTAAACTATGTATTAACGCAGAATTCCAATGGTAATGTCTGGAGAAATCTAAAAAACATGGCATATATTTCAAACCACCAACTGTGGAACTACCTGATGAATTGATAGGTGATATCTATGGCATAAACGATCATTTTATTAACTCCTCCAAGTCTCCATATAATCCCGATCCTCAGACGTTACAATTTTATCAAACTAATACTGTCAGTGATGTCGGCCTCTTCTTTCAATTTACTAATGAATCGAAAATATTAAATATAATTAGTACCTTACGTTACAACTCCACTGGATTTGATGAGATCAATGTTAAGCTGATTCAACTTGCATATCCTTATATTCTGCCATACTTGGTAAATATTGTTAACCGCTGTTTGGAAACTAATACTGTTCCTGAGGCGTGGAAAGTTGCTTACGTCATACCCCTACCCAAAACTAATTCACCCAATAGCCTACAAGATTTGAGATCTATCAGTATTTTGCCCACTATGTTGAAAATTCTGGAAAGAATTATGGAAAGGCAAATTAGGAAATTTTTAAATATCCATTCAATTTTGCCTTCTATTCAATCAGGTTTTAGACCATTGCATAGTTGTTCCACTGCACTGTTGGAAGTATCGGATGGCATATTTTCGAGTATTGATAAAGGTCGATTTGCAGCACTTGTCTTATTAGATTACTCTAAGGCTTTTGATCTTATCAACCATAACCTGTTTTTGGCTATACTACATTATATTGGTTTTAATATAAGCTCATTAAAGTTAATTGAAAATTACCTTAGAAATAGGAAGCAGATTGTAAAGCTAAAATATATTTACTCAGGTGCATTGGATATTAAAAATGGCGTACCGCAAGGTTCAATTCTAGGTCCCCTTTTCTTCTGCATCTATTCAGCCAATATAATAAAGAGCATACACAGTTGTAGAGTGCACTGATACGCTGATGACTGTCTTTTCGTTCCTTGAATCTGAGGCAGCAATTGTCTGTCAGACTATTAATGATGACCTTAACTCACTTTTTATTGCATAAAAAAATCACTGCTTGACCTTAAATCCTAAGAAATCAATTATTATTTTATTTGGTCCTAAAAAAATGGAAAAAATCGAATATATAACAAATGAACTTTATATTTACATTGACAACACAAGAATAGACATACAAGATTCGGCAAAAAATTTAGGTATTACCTTTGATTCATCGTTATGGTTTACTAAACATATAAATATGTGTATTAAGAGAACATATTGCAATCTCAAACTGATTTATGGTAGCAAACATTTTTTAAATTTTAAAACTAAAAAGTTGTTATGTGATTCTTAGTACTTTCCCATTTCAATATAGGAGATGTTGTGTATAATGCCTGCCTTACTGTTCACGATTCGCATAGAATGCAGTTAATTCAGAACTGCTGTGTCAGACTGCTTTATGGCAAACATGTTTCTGTGAGTAGGAAAATAAAAGATATGAATTGGCTTTGCATGCGGGAACGTAGATTGTTACATTGTTGCAGTTTATATCACAGTGTTATAGTAAGCAAAACTCCGTCATACTTATATGATAAAGTTACTTTCTTGGGACAAAGACAGTTTGATGATATGACAACTAGAAATACATATCTACTTAAAATACCATCACATAAGTCATCTTTTTTCGAACGTTTCTTTACTTATCAAGTAGCTAAAGTGTATAATTCCATTCCTAGGGAATATAAAGCCTTATCTTTATCCATGTTTAAAATTAAATTGCGAAAATTAATATTGGATGGCTTTGTTATTTAATTTAGATATAGTTGTGTTTATATTTTGCTGTTGGCTACTAGTACTTTTATGTATGTCAGTGTTTTACGTGTGTTATATATTGTATTATAAGAAATATTGTAATGATGACTAGCAATAACCAGATAAATTATAAATATGGTCATGTTATCGTTTCAGTGTACATAGATTTGAGAGGGATGCTATATGTGTCAATTATTATTGTTGTTATATATTTTTTTATTTATATATATGTTTTGGTTGAGTGGAAGAGCAGCGTGCTCATTTCTAAAATGAGCAGTTGAACTCCGCCTTTTTAATTGATAATGAAGTGTATTTGTTAAATTGTGACATTTTGTAATGTATTTTATATGACGTAACCTTGTAAATACGTTTTTTTTTTGTTTTTGTTCATTATTATTAAATAAAGTCATTTATTATTATTATATTATATTTCTTTTAAATGGCAGAACTTTTTTGCTGCTTAGTGTATTTATCTGACTATCGTAACAATCGGTTCTCCTACCTGTTATATCTGTAAAAGGTATACATTGTTGAAGTCGTTAGGAGTAACAGTTTTCGAAATAATCCTATTTGAAATATTCAGTGCACCGATTGAAAACTGTTATCGTTTCAGGTAAAGTGCCTTTTCTACTGAAAACACAGCAAAATGTTACTTGAAAGAGTTGTTCAGAACGGTAAATTACGGAGACGTGTAAAATTTCAAAAAGATCGGCCTGCTTTGATAAAATCTTTGTGCTTTGTTGAAAAATGGTTTCATTAAACCTCACAAAAAATTATAGTCAAATTTTATCCTCCCTCTCCCCCAGTTTATAGTAGTAAAATTAAGGTAGTTTTAAAATTTTATATATTTTTCTCAGTGTAATTTAGAAAATATCATCCCCCTTTATGTGGTTATAATTTCCAGATGAAGAATTTTTTGACCCACATTTATATAATAATAATCCCTAATAACCCACTAATAATAATAATCTTTACCCTTCATTCTAATGACAAGGATTGACCCAGAAGTCTTGAGACTTGTGCGGAAGAGGAGGCGGCATATTATGGTTATGAAAATCGCATTTGCACCCAGGAACGACTTACGTTGGCAGGTCATAACCACCATTCAGTGCAGAAATGAGGGAAAACCTCATTAATTAGGGAGATGGACGAATGTCAACCGGTATCAATCTGTCACATTTACTCACATCAACATTCTTCCACCCTACCATATCCCAGAGAAGATACCAATGCTCTCCGCAAATATAGCTGGTTTACCTGCTGCAGGATTCGAACCTGTTGGCAGAGGGGCTACCTCGATTCAAATATTGACGTCTTAAACCGCTCGGCTACCGACCGACCAGTAACAATTTTCGACAGAACATCTTGAAAAATTTTGCCCACTAATTTTGGGAGAGAGACCCTGTATTATAAAGAATACATAATATAATCATGTTAAAGAATTTAATAATTCGAAACATTTATTATAAATGAATTTAACTATTTTCTAACGTGTCTGAAATCTAACAGCAAATTTGCAAGAAGGAGTTTTAATTTTAAATTTATTATTATTATCAGTATCTGTTTATTTAGAAATTTTGTACTCTAAAATCTTTCTCCTTTAACATTTTCATATTAATACCTTACGTCTTACTATAACAAAAAAGAACAAGAAATCGCGCCTCTAAAAGTAAACAGTGAACAGATGGATTAGTAACAAACTTGAAAACACTAGATTTTACAGTGCGGAAAAACTAGTAACAAAGTAAAAGATACCTTTACCATACGCCCTTCCTCAGCTGTTCTATCCCCACCTTCTTACGAGCACGGGCAGCTAGCGCTTAGTGCTTAGTCATAGTACAAACCCCGTTAAGTTCATCTTAGGTCGACTTAGTAGGTTTTCCATTTTAACTCTTATTATATATTCCAAGAAAACATGGAAAATGAAGAAAGTGCAATTAGTGAATCAAGTTCAGATGATGATGCTGTTTCAGAAGATGAACAAGATACTCGGACGAAAAGAGATATTGAAGAGTAAGTACAGATTTACAGAAAGTAATTTAAAAAAATATGAATAATAATTCCGTAGCTTAAAAGTAGATACTTAATTAGACATACATATTCTATTTTTACAAGCACTTATCCAAAATATTTTGAGAAATATGTATGTTTGTTATAAAATTACTCACAACAGTCTAAAAAAATTAAATGTTAACTTTATATATGAATTTATAATTACCCTGAAAACGGAAAAATGTGGTTATATTTTATTTGTTTAGTCTAACACTAACCATTACTATAATTTTTATTAACTCTGGTAGTTGCACTGTCGATCCAGATATTTATGATAGGATCTAAATCTATTAATATATATCGTGTACAGGGTCATCCCGTGAAAAGATTAGATACGACTGTAAGTTCGTTGAATTTGAAGAAAAATAAAATATAATTTACATGTTCATTCACCAAGAGAATCGTCTTTATGATTCATAAAAAAAATTGAGCACCGCATTTCAGAGATATAAATACTAGTTCTATTTGTTGGAACAGTTTGTATATTTGTACATGTTCTGTTAGAACAACACATTGCTAGACGATACATTATTTTAATAACTAAATTTTTAGTAACGGCAAATCAAATGTCTCATATTTTAGCAATCAAACTCGATTAAGTTAAATAGTTGGTAAATTTCATTTAATAAATGGTTTTAGAATAAATATTATGTTGCTCTATCGTATCACAATCGGTGGGCTATTTCTCAGTAGACGATGATTTTTCTGTATAGGTAAGTTGATCTAAATTTCTTATTTTTATCGTAAGAGTCTGTGCTGTAGCGGTACCCCAACCATTTTGAAAGACCCTGTATAAAATACAAGAAAAATAAAAATATAATTGGTATTTATATATCTGAAATGTGTATTTTGTTTGTTAACAAGATATTTTGTAAAGAAATGAATCCCTCTGGAAAACTAATGGTAAATATTTAAGTTTTTCGCTATATTGTAATAAAACATTTTTTTATGTTTCATAAAGTTCTTGTTTCTGCTATTCTTCTTTGCAAAAACAGTTCCAACGATTTTATCGTCTATATTGTATATAAAGGATGTTCGGGAAAATGTGTAAAATCTATCGGGTGCAGATAAAACATAAAAAAATAAGATGAGGTCCTATAATTTTTTTTCCTACATGTCCTCCCTACGGAGATATGTGTTCCTGAAAGAAGCCGCTGGAAACCGGTTTTTTTGAATAACTTTTAAAGTACTAAATTTTGTATTTTTTCGAATTAAACATCTTAAAATGAAACTTTCCCGTTGTTTGAATGACTCGTATGGCACTTTGCTGTCGAGAAAAAAAAAATAGAAATCATGACTCTATTTATTAAAAATAATACATGAAGTCGTTTATTATTCTTTTACTCGTAAACGGTTCATTTTATCGACAACAGACAAGAGTACCATTTTTTAGTCTAAGGTCGAAGCTACCCAGATTTATTATTTTAATGTCTTTATCATACAATGTGTTAAACATTTAGGCATTAAGTACTTGGTTTACGAAACGAGTGGCAACTAAATTTGTTCCAAAATTATTGAATTTCGAACAAACACAGCGGCGAATGAAGTCACTAAATGAATTCAAATTTAAAGCAAATTTTGTTTTTTCTTTTTTTTAAGAAATAATTAATCTCCGATCGCACCAAAAATATATTCAGTTTCCATTTTGAATTCAATTAGAATTTTTTCTGCTGAAACTATACCAATTATTGTCATAAAACAAAAGTTATAATCTTTTCAGGACAATGTTTACTCCAAACATAAATTATTTCTTTAAATATCTAACAACAAACTACAAAATAAAGTGACAAGTAAATGTTCGGACAATCTTAATTAAAGAACGTTCTTAGGGAAATTAATAGGATGTAACGTCCCCTTTGGCATCTATTACCGCCTTGATCCTCTTTGGCATAGTATCCACCAAAGATTTACAATATTGTGGGGTAAATGCATTCCAAATTTCTTGGATTTTGGCCTTAAGTGCTGGAATTGATCGCTGGGGGCTATTTCTTAAGGATCTTTTCATGTGATGCCATAGTGTTTCGATGACATTTAAGTCGGGACTACTCGAGGGCCAGGACAAGACACTAATTTGATTGTCCCCAAACCATTTTTTGGTACTCTTAGCTGTATGGCAGGATGCCCCATCCTGCTGAAATATGAAATTCCCATGTTCATAAAGCTCCATCGTACTTGGCAACAAGTTTCTTTCCAAAATGCCTTGATATTTTTGGGCATTTATGGTGCCATCTACAAACTCAAGCCTGCCTACACCATTAGTGGACATGCAGCCCCAAATCATAACACCCTGTGGGAACTTTACTGTACGCTTAATACAATCTTTATGAAATGCTTCAGATTTCGTTCTTATCACCCGTTTCCGAAATTCGCCAACACAAACATCAAATTTGGATTCATCACTAAAAATAATTTTAGCCCAGTCTTCTTTGGTCCATTGTACTTTAGATTTTGCCCAAATAAGACGTTTTCTCTTTTGTATGTCAGTGAGCAGTGGCTTTTCTTTGGCCTAAAAATGTGAATTGCTTTAAAGTGCGCTGAGCTAATTATTACAATTTTTTGTATTTCAATCACAAATAATATTTACTTTATAAAATCCATATCCAGCTTTGTGTATCCACTGTCTGCAACATTCCCTTGAAACATTTAAATCTGCTTCTTCATTCCATCGTGTTTGAATATCCCGTACCGTACCCCTTCTTTGTTGCTTGCAAATTTTAACAAGAACCCTTTTTTTCCTTTCTGTTACAATCCTTGGTCGCCCAGAACTTTTGCCGCGGACATCAAAGGATCCCGTTTCCCCATACGCTTTTATTACCTCTCCCACGGTCGATTTGGCAATATTGAGGTCTTTTGCTATTTTTCCCATAGTTTTTCCGTTGGCATATTGTCTTATTATGATTTCACGCACTTTTTTATCAGTAGCAACTCCGCGAGCCATTTTGTTCGCGAATGCACTATTGCTAATGTCATAAAAATATATTAATTTTGCCATGGTGACAGATGGCATTTTTTTTTCAGAGCTTGCGTGTATTTCATTGATGATAAGAATCTTTGTCCGAACATTAAGTTGTCAGCAAATTTCGTTAAATAAACATTTAAACTATTTGCCAAAGCCAGCAAATCGATAATTATTAAAATAATGAATGATTTATTGGTCAAAACACTTGATTTAATAATTAAGTTTATGTAGATTTTTTAAATTCCAGGTGTAGTACTCAAAAACAATTTTTAATTATAAATATAATAGTCCGTCCGAACGTTTAGTTGTTAGGGCTCGTACGAACTGTATTTGAGGTAAAATATTGTTAATAATAATAATAATAATAATAATAATAATAATAATAATAATAATCAATTTTCCAACAGATTACATAATCCAATTACAGGACAAATATAGTAAATGAAGAGAAAAAATATACATTTACATAACTTTAACTAATTAACTTCAAGTAAGTACTAAATAATAAACCAACAGAGTAGTATAACGATAATAATAATGCCGATAAAGAATCTAAATTTACATATTTATGAAAAAGAGAAATAACAAAATAAAGCAATGATAAATTCAGAAATAACAACATAAAAACTTCAGATAAATAACAAAATTCATAACAGCTCAAAAAAGGTGACTGTGCTCAATTAGAACATCTCGAACTTGATCTAACTTTGCACAATTTATATCACATAATAATGAAATTTTATTCAAATTACTACATAGTATATACAAAGGGGAATGTAAAATCATATTAGTTTTGGCCATAGGCAGTCTAAATATTTGAACATATCGGGATGAACTCCTTGGTATTTGAAAGTATAATTCACTTATAAGATTCATACAGTCAATCTCATTATGTATTAATTTATAACCAAAAGTTATACTAGACAAAATTCGTCTCATATGTAAAGATGACACTTTAAATGTATCCAGTAATAATTGATGATCAAAGCCCCTCTCTGGATAGGTTCCATAATTTTTGTGATATAAAAACTTTAAAAATTTTCTCTGAACACTTTCTGTTCGAAGGATTTGATTATGAAAATATGGGTACCATATAATAGACGCATATTCTAATTTAGACCTGACAAAAGAATTATACACAAGCGTTAATGTTTGATTATTAATAGTCGTGGGCAAAGTATATTATTCTACTTGCACTAGTCTACGTCTTGTGTGAAATTCACCCTCTTAAATTACGCAGTCATCATTATGTGCTCATTCAATAATATAATTTTTTTTTTGAATTATCCTTTCAATATTATTAAAGCATAAATAATGTTTAAGTACAAAATTTTCACTTTGTAATCCATTTGTAGAAATCAAATTTTTGAAGTTCTTGTTATTTAACTGACGATGTTTTCATATTTGAACGATATAGATACTTTGAAATATATAAATACAGTATGCGCCAAAAGTATGGAATAAATTCAATAAAAACGAAACAATTATTTTTTGGGAAAAATCCTCGAACAGGTCGATTTTTAATTTAAAAAATACATATTTTAGCGTAAAATGCGATTTTCAAATGTCATTTGTTTTCGAGTAATGACGTCATCGATTTTTTTTTAAATGGCAACACCATATTTTTTTCCTTGATTCTGAAAGATCGTTTAATTCTCTATCAGACAGTACTAAAATTTTGCCCTCTTACATAGGAAAGTTTTCGAGTAAATGACGATTGAATGTTAGAAAACGTAAATTTTATCCATAAAAAAGTAACAATTCTGAGGTATGTAAAATAAAATACAATTGATTAAATTTTATACTTAAATTAAATGTTCGAATTGCCATCCACCAACTTTTTGACAATGCGCAAGTCTGTGAAGAAATTCTTCTTGCACATTATGAATGATTTCTGGGGTAACTCTGCGTATTTCGTCCCGAATGTGATTTTGAAGTTCTTCTAAATTACGTGGTTTATTAATATACACTTTTGACTTCAAGTATCCCCATAAAAAATAGTCAAGAGGTGTAAGATCTGGCGATCTTGCAGGTCATTCTATTGGTCTGCCGATCCACCTCCCAGGAAAACAGTTGTCCAAAAAGAACTATGGAATTCGAAAAACTAAACTTGATAACGTTTTTGCTTTATTTTAATTGATTTACGTTTTCTAACATTCAATCGTCATTTACTCGAAAACTTTCCTATGTAAGAGGGCAAAATTTTAGTACTGTCTGATAGAGAATTAAACGATTTTTCAGAATCAAGGAAAAAAATATGGTGTTGCCATTTAAAAAAAAATCGATGACGTCATTACTCGAAAACCAATGACATTTGAAAATCGCATTTTACGCTAAAATATGTTATTTTTTAAATTATAAATCGACCTGTTCGAGGATTTTTCCCAAAAAATAATTGTTTCGTTTTTATTGAATTTATTCCATACTTTTGAAGCATACTGTATATAATTATCTTTTGAAATTTCTATATTAACATTTATAACATATTTACAGCTACAGAGTACCTCCTATTACTTCAACTCGAATATTTATGATGGAGTTTTTCTCAGTTGTCAGAGTTCAAGTTTTCAAAATTTTGACTATTTAAGTCATGACGTCATGCCAATCTGGATAACTCAGTTTTGCGAAAGTTATTTCAATGATAATAGTGGTACGTGAATGAAATAGTCACGTTAAAAAAGAAGTACGAAATCGGTACCTAGGCAATTTAATTGATATCGGAACGACTGAATGCATGCTGACCTATATCTAAAAATAGTTGTGACAAGACTTATTTAAACAAATAACCGTACCGTACCCATAATGAGCAAATCCTTACTGATCTTCAATACATTATTGTTCTTAATTTCACCCGAAATTGCGATATCCAGTGCGCAATGCGAGTGTTAAAGTGGGACATAGAAATACAACGTCAAAAGTCTTGGGTTTCCCCTCATTGTAGTTAAAGAAATTTTTTGAATATTTTGTTTTGTGAAACGAATATGTTCGATAAACTGAGTACTTAGAAAATTAAAAACCAGCAAATGTGTGACATTTTTGACAAAATTTATTAAATCAAAAAGAAGTAACAAAGCAAGTTCTCTACTTGACTAATAGTCGGTATGACCTCCAACAGGTTCCAATAGCATATTGACACGTCTGTGCATTGAGATAATCAAGCGGTTAACGGTCTTTTGCGGAATATTGTTCCATTCCTCTTCTGTCGTCACGACTAACTCATCTGCAGTCTGAGATGGAGGAATATGATTATGAATGGTTCTAACATCGAAATCCCACATGTTTTCAGTAGGATTCATGTCAGGAGAGTTGGCTGGCCAATCTAATCTATTGATATGTCATCCATAAACATTTCACCTACTTCATTACGTAGGAGATAGATAATGGGCGTAATAACTTCAATGTAAATTTGACTGGTCATATTCTGTGGTATGCGAATTAATGGGCTATGGCGGTTGAACATTATTCCACCCCAAAACATTACGGTACCCCCTGCATACGGAGCAACTTCACGGGGAAAATGAAGTCGCTGTTGACGACTTGGGCCTCTCCAGACTCTTTGTCGATTGACATCAATAACCAGCCCAATTCTGGTTTCGTCTGTAAATAAGACCCAGCGCCACTGACGTAAAAGCCAACCCCTATGCTCTCCGGCCAACTGGGAACGGGCAGCACGATGTCTTGATTGTAGAGTGAGGACCCGTAATGGTCTTCTAGCACGTAAATTTACGTTGCGGAGTCGTCCTCGAAGAGCAGGTGCCGATATAACATGGCGAAACGTACCTTGAAAGTGGACCCTGAGAGCTGAAGCTGAAGATGTGCGGTCTCTACGGGCATATTGCACCAAATACCGATCCTCCCTTTCATTAGATACTCGAGGACGTCAATTACGTGGTCTGTTTTCCACTGTATCAAATTCTTCATATCTGTGTATTATTCGTACAACAGATGATCTAGGAATGCCTAACATATTCGATATCTGATGATTAAATGTCCTGCATCATGTAAAACAGTCATTCTTGCTTAGAAATTTCACGTCCTGACATTATAATGTACAAAAATTGAAAGGCTGAGTACACTGGCAAACTGACCAGATTTGTAAAAACATTGGTAATAAAGTAAAAGTTCATGGTCTGAAATGATTTATTGTCTTTTTTGTTCCTCAGGTGCATGTACTTTTTTACCACATTAAGAAAAACCACTAGGTTTAATCGAATCATTTTATATACAGGGGGTCCAAGACTTTTGATGGTGTGTGTAAAATGCTTGGACGTTACGTTTCCGAATTTCAACCAGTGATTAAGTAAAAAGGGATAAATAACCATTTTTAAATTGCCCAATTCCCATTTCTTTTCAGGTGTGGAGTAGATACCGAAAACCACGCTTTCTACGATACTCCTCCTCCTCCATCCTCTTCTTCAGAAGTGAATTATATAGATTTAAGATCCAAAGTAGGCGATCCTGTGCCGGAGGGCAAAATGCAATTATATTCAAAAACGAACTACTACTTGGCGATTGATACTGATGGGACAGTAAAAGGGAGCCCAGATGAAAATGATGAACATAGTAAGTGAAACCATCATATAGTCTTTACCAATATAGCTGCTGATTTTTAACATTGCTGAATGATCAGTTTTTATGCTGCGGACCACCGGTGTAGTACTTTAAAAAATGTTATATTTAATACTGATTTTGTTTTTTATTTCAGCGTATCTAGAAATTGAGCCAGCCGGACATACTGGACACGTGAAAATAAAAGGAGTGGAAACGAATATGTATGTGGCGATGAACGAAAGGGGAATGTTGTATGGGGAGGTAGGTAAATCCTTATCAATGACGATATTATTATTAAATAATATGTATACAGGGTGATTTAGAACCTACCTAAAAAAAATTGAAAGTACAGAGGACTCGTACAAATACAGTTTTATAAACAAAAAATCAAAAAATGCAGTTCAAAAATGAAATGATTAAATTAAAAATACACTTCTGCACGGCATTGGAAGCTGGTACACTGTAAAACCTAATAAGGGAAAGTATGCAATAGACGCCCGGACAAAACGAAAGAAATTCCCAAAAAAAGAAATAAATAACATCTATTTTATACAGAAAATTCAACTGATTTGGACGCTAATGTTATTAATTATTAATAGAATTAATTTGTGGTTTTAATTAATAAAATAGTTTGACATACCCGGTGTTAAAACAAAATTTTGGTATCGTCTTACCCAGTTCCTACAAATTAACACAAATATTTCTGCTTCTTGTCCGTTTTGAACTCGTAAGTTATTAGCAGCAACTATGATACATTTGCGTACGTCATTAATGGTAGGTATCCACTTCGGTGCGATACATTTAATTTTTTATATATCCCCACAAAAAGAAGTTCCATAGATTTAAAGTCAGGAGATCGTGGCGGCCACAGTACCGGTCCCCCCGTCCAATCCCTTGGCATTGATGCTTGAACACGCTGTATATGGTATGGATAAAACTGAGCCTCGTGCATGATACACCACACTGCTGCGATACGCCGTAGACGTCCTGGACCTCCATCCCTTCCACGATTCGGTTTCAAATTTCCCTCGCGTTACACTGCACTTGTACTCACTGCACACCGCGGTAAAAGATGCAGTAAACCAGCGATGTAACGGTTGAAAATACTACAACTTCAGTATATTTTTTTCTATAAAACTGTTAAAAGTGGGCTTTTTAATTGTCATTTTTGATGTTAAAAATGTCATTTTTTGACACGCGTGTTAAGTTACTTTTAACACTACTGTTAAAAGTAAATAAAAGTTTATTTAAATTTTGTTTTAAAAATTAATAAAACGTTTTAACAAACACATGAACAATTTTTTATTTTAAATAAGTACAAACCAACATTTTAACTAGTTATTACTATTAACATTTATAGTAAAATTAGAACAATTTGAAATTGTAATTCCCTGCGGAGTCATCATACTTAAGTTGGTTTTACTGTCAACATGTGTGACACATGTGCTAGTAGTTGCAGCAGTAGGAAGTATTTGGCACGCAATTTCCTTCTTCTGTTCCAGTGAATTTTCAAGGTAGCCTTCAGCTACCGTCGAAGATTTCCATCCTCCATGTGTCTTGATGGTAGTAAGATTTTCACCAAAATCTGCTAACAATGTCGCCGATGAACGACGAAAACAGTGTCCGGTGTAGAGTTGAGGATTTGGTAGATTCAAGAACTCTGCAATGTCGGCAGGCGTTTTACCAAACATGTTAATTCCGACTGGATTCTTCACACATTTATTCTTCATATACTTAAGAAAAAGTCGTCTATGGTCAGCGTTGGGTGGCCGGAGTGCCATATACTTTCTAAAAAAGTTTAAATAGAATTCACCAACAACACTGAAAGTCCGAGGCACTTTCGTTTTAGTATCTGGTATGGTCACAACAACCGAAGTGCCCAAATATTCGATATTGTCGATGGTCATCTGACACAATTCCTCCCGGCGACACGCCCCGAAGACACCCACTATTGCTGCGACTTTCATCATCAGATACTTTTCGTCTTCAGCTTCTGTGAGAAATTTGTCGATATGCGTCTTCGTCAAAACTTTTGACTTTTTTGCTTGATATCCTTCACCCTTCCGTTTTAAAAAAGCAATAAGTTTATAATGTTTGCTTATATCTTGATCTTGCTTTATTTTTAACATAGTTTTGATCATGGAATAATTTGACCACAGCGTTGACGATTTTCATATCTTGGCTTTTTCGTCAAAATATGCCAGTAAAACACTTTCGTTACATTTCCCAGGGACCTTTTTAATGTTGCACCATTCCGAAAAGCGTCTATAAGCGATTTCGTACTGTTCCTTTGATTTCGCCGGCAATAATTCCAATGTTGCTCGACTGGCGACTTCTTCGATTTCAGCAGGGATGGATTCGTTACACTCATTATCGAGATTATTCATTATACTTATAATATTACTAGAATATACTGTCAATATTTTTGCGTTTTTCCGTAACTAACAACAGCACTGGTTGCTACGAAAATTTTGGTTCATAAACATTGCGATCTGTGTGGTATTTTTTGATTTCTTATTTTTATTGAGTTTAAAGTTCTTCCGTTTGTTTTGTAGAAAAAATAGTGCATGATATACGTATAAAACATATAACAGTGATTTTAATTTGTGAGTGAAGATTAAAAAACGAGCGTAGCGAGTTTTTTAACTTCAGGAACTCGGCTTACTTTTAACACATATATCATAAATAGCTATTTTCTATTCCAATTTTTTTTAGATAAGTTGTGAATCACCCTGTATATGTATTGACATACACGGCTGAAGCGTAGTAAGCCAAAAATGCATTGGACTGATTGAGACTTGAAATAATAAAGCCATAATTACATACATTGTTTCTCAGAAGGATGCAATGGATACTGAAAGAACTTTTCATTTGAAACAGTCTGTACAACTAACTTTTTTTCTTCCAGTGTTTAAAAGACACACACCGCTTTTTGTATAACTGGAATTTTTCGTCCGCCACACACATTTTTTAAGATGAGACGGGCCCCATTACAATAAAAAATGTAACAAAGATAGCAAAAATAGCATAAGATAAATCAAATTCACAAATTTATTTTCACAGCTGGTATAGATATGCGCCATTGTTAAAGACGTATAAATAGAAATATTAAAAAGTAACAAAAATAATCGGTTCTTACAATATGTTTTCAGGGACTTGTGATGAAACAAGTGGTATGCTGCTGGAAAAACATTTTTTTGCATTTAAAGATCTCTTTTGTTTTGCATCTGAATTTGAAATGGAGGTCGCAAAGAACATAATATTATGTACTCGTATATGTCGTATTCATTGGGCATAATTCGTCATTCCACGAAAAGCCTAGTCATTGACTGTAGTGATTTGCTGAATTGTGTTGTGTAGAATTTCGGTCCGTAATAACTAATAATTCTACTTTTTTATTGTAAATGAATAACCATATGTACAGAGTGATCACGTGAATTGCCCTCCCTCCCCTTGTTCTGCGTTTTTGTTTGAATTTATTTTTTAAATGGAACACTATACAGGGTGTTTATTAATTGAATGCTGATACTTAAGGGTGTGAATCCTTGCGTCATTTTAAGAATAAAACTTAATATCAACATATGTCCTAAACCTCTTAATTTTTGAGCTACAGGGTGTTACAGTTTTAAAAAAAAAATTATTTTTATGAAATTTTGTTAATCATTAAGGAGCATTGTTTTAAAATCTTTGCCAATGACGTCTGTACGAGGTTTGACATTGACTAAACATTTTTGAAGAAAAAAAATGGTACGCCACTGCTTTTTCTAAAAACTAAATTATTTTTAAAATCTCCATTTATTTTACAGCAAATTCGGTCCCTAGACTTACTCTCGTACGACGCACCATTTTTACTTAAAAAAATGAAAACCAAAAAAGTGTTTCCCAATTTTACTTTAAAAATCGCGATTTATTTAGTAAAACGATAAATTCAAAATCTTAAACCTAAAACGAAACGACAAGACAAGAAAATACAAACAAAATGAAGAACCCAAATTATGTATTTATAGTAGTTGTTGAAAGTTTCCTCCACCCACACGTATGCAAGCATCTACTCTTCTTCGCATAGACTGACGTACATTTTCAAAAATTCCTGGGGTGTCTCTTATGGCTTGGCAGCATACTATTATACGATTTCGTAACTCTTCTTGGGCTTGAATCGGCACTGCGTACACTAAGCTTTTCAGATGACCCCAGAAAAAGTAGTCTAAACTATTAAGGTCGGGAGATCTGGGCGGCCATGATTGCGTTCCTCCGCGGCCTATCCATCGATCGCGATAGTTGAGATTTAAAAATTCACGCACCCGTAAGCTAAAATGTGGAGGCGCACCATCGTGGATTAGCCACATCTGGTTTCTTAATAAAAGAGGAAGGTCTTCAAGCATTGGTGGCAGATCTTCTTCAAGAAAGTGTAAATACGATTGTCCATCGTCAATAATATCAGCCCAAACATTTAATGAAAACTGTTCTCGATGATTTGATTCAATAATTGCAAAAGGGTTTTCATCCGCCCACAAATGGTTATTATGGAAATTTCGTATTGAGTTTCGAGAGAAACTAGCTTCATCGGTAAAAAGAATGTACTTGTCAAATAACGGATTTTTCAGCAGTTTTTGAAGAAATCACTCACAGAAATTAATGCGCAACGGGAAATCTCTAGGGAGTAACGCCTGGACTCTTTGAATGTGATATGGATATAACAAATTTTCGATAAGAATTTTCCAAACAAGTACGTGTGAAACATTAAATGTTGCCGCGATTTTCCTCGTGCTAGTTTCGGGGTTCTCCTCAATTTAATTAATTTTTGCCCCAAAAAAAATGGCAACAAAATATCAAAAGCAGTCTCAATGAACTTGGGGAAAAAACTTTTTTTGGTTTTAATTTTTTACGTGGTGCGTCGTACGAGAGTAAGACTAGGGACCGAATTTGCCGTAAAATAAATGGAGATTATAAAAATAATTTTAGTTTCTGGAAAAGGCAGTGGCGTACCATCTTTTTCTTCAAAAATGTTTAGTTCAAACCTCGTACGGACGTCATTGGCAAAGATTTTAAAACATTTACATCAAACAATGCTCCTTAATGATTAATAGGTGTGTACAAAATTTCATAAAAATAATAATGATAAGAAAATTATAATAAAAAAGTAAATTTTTTCTTAAAACTGTAACACCCTGTAGCTCAAAAATTAAGAGGTTTAGGACATATGTTGATATTAAGCTTTCTTCTTAAAATGACTGAAGGATTCACACCCTTAAGTATCGGCGTTCAATTAATAAACACCCTGTATTTTTACGCTAATTTAACTTTTCAGAAATATATGATACTTATCTTTTACGGTTTTCGATATATTACATGTTTATTGTTGATATGCAACATCATATAACTGATATACTTTTAAAGATTTTAAAGGCATATTAAAAATAAAAGCAATAAATTTATAAGAATGGTTCAATATGACCTTCTTCTTGAATGCAAAGCTGATAATTGTACTACATTTTACATAAGTACATTAAAACCGAATTCCCAATTAAAATGCTTAACTTTATATATTTCATTTAAAAATAACATCATATATCATGACTTATATGATGCTGCATATTAACAATAAACATGTAATATCTCGAAACCATTAAAAGATAAGTATCATGTAAAATATATATTTGAAAAGTTAAGTTGATGGTGTACAAGGTGTTAAATAAAATAAAAGTTAAATCTATTTACATCTGGGAAATGCGATATTTATTTTTTTCTGCTTTAAAAAATATTTAAAAGTTCCTTCATATAATAATATGTTTCTACATATGTACCTACAACTATTCGAGTCTGACTGTAGATAGCCAATTTCATTTACATTGAGTGTTTAGAATAGTTTTTTTTATTTTCCTCCAAAAGAGATTTTGATTTATAATCAATTTAAGTCCTACTACTACCATTTGGTATAGGATTCATAATATATGTTTGCATTGTTCTAGATGAATGGAAGTAATATTTTGTTTACTTTATATTTCGCATTTTTCTACAGGTATTATTACATTTCAAGAATATTCAGCAAATGACTAAACAAAAATCCGTCAAGCGCCGTAACGTGTAATCGATTAACCATTTACTATGTTTGACGAAAATTAAACAGGCAATCCGTGAAGTGACGTAAAATTTCAGTCAATCAAAGAAATATTCAATTCATTACATCCTTTGCCGGCAATACAGTAAATTACTAGGCTTTCCGTGAAATGACGAATTACGCCCAATGACTACGACATATGCAGTATGCGCCAAAAGTATGGAATAAATTCAATAAAAACGAAACAATTATTTTTTGGGAAAAATCCTCGAACAGGTCAATTTTTAATTTAAAAAATACATATTTTAGCGTAAAATGCGATTTTCAAATGTCATTTGTTTTCGAGTAATGACGTCATCGATTTTTTTTTAAACGGCAACACCATATTTTTTTCCTTGATTCTGAAAGATCGTTTAATTCTCTATCAGACAGTACTAATTTTGCCCTCTTACATAGGAAAGTTTTCGAGTAAATGACGATTGAATGTTGGAAAACGTAAATCAATTAAAATAAAGCATAAACGTTATCAAGTTTAGTTTTTCGAATTCCATAGTTCTTTTATGGATCACGTAGGTGAAAATCTTTGCAAAGTGTCATTGTCACACCGACTTTCTAATAAGTATTGTTAGCGACATAGAAATTATTATTCAATTTAAAGTATTATGGCACATTTAACTGTTACTCAAAGAATTGAAATTTTAATTCTTATCGGATCCGGGAATATGACTAGAACTCAGCAGGAAGTTCGCGATTTATTTAAAGAAAAATATCCAGATCGCCCTATCAGCCAATCAACAGTCAGTAAGGTAGAGTCTAAATTTAGAGAAACTGGCAATGTTGTAAATATTCCAAAACCTGGACGTCCAAGCATTAATAAAAATCAGAAACAGAACAGAACAGAATATTTTGATAAGTATGGTGGATAATCCTCATAATTCTTCACGATTGGTTGCATTAAACAATGACACTAGTCAGAGCACAGTGCTACGTATCTTGAGGAAGGAAAAATATCATCCCTACAAAATTCAACTTGTGCGGCGGGAACTCAATGAAGATGATCCCGAACTCCGCTTACTTCAAAACGCATTCGGGACGAAATACGCAGAGTTACCCCAGAAATCATTCATAATGTGCAAGAAGAATTTTTTCACAGACTTGCGCATTGTCAAGAAGTTGGTGGATGGCAATTCGAACATTTAATTAAAGTATAAAATTTAATCAATTGTATTTTATTTTACATACCTCAGAATTGTTACTTTTTTATGGATAAAATTTACGTTTTCTAACATTCAATCGTCATTTACTCGAAAACGTTGCTATACTCGCGACAAGAATTCAGACGACTTACGTCATACGAACAAATGAATAATTCATTATATTTTCATCAAAATATTTAAGAAACTGCAACTGATAGTAATAAAACTATATACTACACTTAAAGTTTGCATTATAAATTGAACAAAATTGCAAAAATTGTTTGTTTTTAACGCGACCAAATATCGAAAATTACGTTGACAATAAAAACAAATGTGTAACGTCAGCCGTAACGTAAGACGTCTGAATTCTTGACGCGAGTATATGTAAGAGGGCAAAATTTTAGTACTGTCTGATAGAGAATCAAGGAAAAAAATATGGTGTTGCCATTTAAAAAAAAATCGATGACGTCATTACTCGAAAACAAATGACATTTGAAAATCGCATTTTACGCTAAAATATGTATTTTTTAAATTAAAAATCGACCTGTTCGAGGATTTTTCCCAAAAAATAATTGTTTCGTTTTTATTGAATTTATTCCATACTTTTGACGCATACTGTATACAAGGCAAGGAGACATACTAGATTTGTCATTTAAAATTGTTACGATTTAAACCAAATTGTCAAATTTGGAATTTAAAAAGTGATTTTTAGTAATACTTAATTACACTGTCTTTGATTGTATCAACTTAAAAATTTGGGAATAGATGTTTTTGGATAAGAGAAATCATAATCTGTTGTTGATTTCGATGTATTCCCTAGATGGCGCCACATCCGGCTTATTTGTGACGTAAATGTGAGTGTAACAATTTTGGACCTAACCTTATCATTTTTTTTGTTAAACAATCTTAAACCTACATTATTTTTGAGGAAAAAAGTATACTTGTTATTAGTCTTAGAAATTTACCATTTTCGAGATAATAGCTTTACAACAATCGGCGCTGCATTTATTCACATTGCGGATTATCTACAAACTAATTCAGGACGACTCTCTGGACCTGCAATAATCAGTTAGACTTCCATTTTAAAAATGCATGTTGAAATATACTATTCCACACCAGTGCAAATTTTATTGATTGTCGATCTTTCAATATATAGCAAGGACATTTTGGCGCCTACTACGTTAAAATATTGTACAATAAACTATGCAGTTGATTGATTAAAAGCTATTTTCTCTAAAATGAATAAAATTTAAATTCCAGTATCTTTTCATCATCACATGCGATTTAAGGTAAATTGGCTTAAATCGTTATATTGAAAAATCTAGTATGTCTCAATGGGCCATTACTTACGAGCTACGCTGTATAGTATTGTGTTTTTACTTAGTCGAATACAAGAAAAACGCATCTCACGTAAAAATAACAGCCCTGTTTGTTTAAATAGATTGTTTCGATATATTTAGCTTTTCTCTAAAGGTTTTTTACTTTAAAATAAATCTTACGGAAATTTCAAAAATACAAAGAAGCAGGGGTATTAAAACAAACACAAAAAATTCCGAATCTAAAAAAGTATAAAACATATCTTTACAGACGTTTAAAATGTTCACACGAATACAGGATCATAGGTGACCATGGAATGTCGGAACCTCTAAGAGATACGAAATACTCAATAAATTGGTGTTTAAAATTGGAAGACATTTCAAATACCTTTGGAGACATCAAAAAGAAACATGAAATTTTAAAAATTGGTTTTTATTCTTTCTTGTCTTTACTGAAGATATTTATTCTTTAGAAAATATAAAGTGAGAATGAAAAAGGGAAAGGGAAAAATACAAATCAATTTTTAAAATTTAATTTTGCTCCAAATAATACCTATCTTGAAATTTCTTCAATTTTGAAAACGGTATTTGATTAAGAACCAAATTGACCAACTTTACCATAATTAGTTTCCGAGATGTCTACGGTCACTTTCAAATTTTAAAAGCCTTGCACACATATTACTTATTTATTATTTTTTAATTTTTCTTTCAGTCTGATCCCTCTGAAGAAGCCACTGTGTTTATAGGGTTAATCTCGAAAACACACAACACTTATGTATCAAGGAAATACAGTCATTTAGGATGGTACATAGGCATAAAAAAATCGGGAAAGATCAAAAGAGGGCCTAAAACGGCAAAAGGACAAAAAGCTGTGCTATTTTCAGCTAGAACGTCGAAATTTGAATAAAACCTGCATTTAATTTCAACAGTATTTTAAATAACTTAGTTATTTATACAGTAAAGAACTAAATATTCTATATTATTATTATGTACTTAATATTCCAGTCGAAGTTCGTTGTTCCTTGGGCTCGCTAACGACTATGCGTGAAGTCGCGATTCGCGATGCGTGATTCGTATGGAATTCGTGCATAGTGTGTATGGATTTTTAACGAACAAGACCCTACACACTATTCACGAATCGCGAATTCACACATAGTTTGTAGCAAGCCTTAGATCTTCTATTACGAATAATGTGTAAAGTAGCAATTTCTTTACAAGTGGAGATATAAATGATATAATTTTTTTGGATGTAAAGCATTTACTCTATAGATGAAAACTGTATAATCTTTAAACCTTTAAATCAACATTTTAGATTTAATGTAACACGTAGCATGTTCTAATACATGTCTCCAATGCCATACAATTTCTTAAGTATAAAACCTTTAGAAATAGAATATTGTATCGGATTATAATGCATATTTAAATAAAATATAAAAGTAAAGCTATTAATTTTTTCATATGTTATAAATATATTTTTTAAAACTATTTCACATATTATAGTTTTTATTAGATGCGAGGAAAACATAGCTTGGGCTCTTGTAATACAAACAACTTGTCAGTATCGTTTAATGAAGATTTCAATTTTTGTAAGCCTTATATTTTAATTTTGACAAGTGTTAATAGCAAAATTAATATTTGTTATTAAATGGTAATGGTACGTAATAATGGATCAATCGTCAAATATTGTATTGCAATTAAGGAAGTATGTAATTTAAATATAATAAAAATAGGCTTTATTTTTGAAATAGAAAATGGAACTAATGCGAAACTTTATCTTTTGATTTATTATATATTTTTCATTATTGTAATTTGGTTTAAAATAAGTCTATTTGAAATTGGACTTGGATTTTTTGATAAATTTGTATATCTCTTTGATAATGGTTTTACCTGGGCTAGGTAAGATTTTATTATTTCTTTCTTGCGTTGAAAATTAATGTAAGTATTTATATTACTATTATATTATATATAATCAATTAGTCAATTAGCAACTTTTGCTTGTGTAAAATTGTAATACGATTTTTATAAGATTCATGTCGCTTAAAAAATAAAAATGGAATATTGGTATAATCAGAACTAAATACCTTATTTATTTGTGTCTTTTTCCCGAATAAATTCATTCAATATTATATCACCCAGTAAACACATATACGTTAGAAAAACGTTTATAATGCCCGTACAACGTTTGAAAAAGGCGTGGCTTTTTTACGTACAATCAACTTAAAAATGTCGCGGTTTTACACGTTTCTGGTAACCAAAGTACAAACGTTTAATATTAGTAAATGTGGAACGATCATTTTTAGTATTAATAAGCTTTAAGATTTACGTTTAATAATGACATTTTATTAAGGTTTTTAACTAACATAAATTAAACCTTGTTATTTTAATGTCCAAAAAGATGTTTTAGAAACGTGTTTTTTAACGTGTTTTACAACGTTGTTTTTGGATCCTTCTGGCGGCATTGTACAGGGTGGTCCAGAATTATGTACCATAAATGCTAGCTTAGATAGTACGTTAAAAAATAAGGGTATTATATATATATTTAAAAACTAAATAATCAGGTACACTTAATCCTGTAAACCCGCAAAATAAAAACCACTTCTTTAAATATCTATAACACTGAACTAATTATAATACTTTTATAATGAATTTACTTCCCTTTAAGATTAAAGCGTTGTTTTGAGTGAAAAGTATTTTTTTGAAATACATAACTTCAAATTTAAAAAAATACAATCCAAAACTACCCCTTAAACATAAGTGATTGAATAAGTGGTAACAAAAAATTAATTATCCTAATATCATATACTCACCCCATGAACCCATTATTCAAAAGTATCTGAGACATTTAAAAAAAAATGATTTTTATTTCATCTCTCAGAGGGTTATTTTTATCTCTCTTATTATTGAGTTTTGAACAAAAATTTATGTAAAATAAATAATTCTCAGGGAATTAATATAATATAAATAAAATAGTTACAAAATCTTCTCTTATTTAATCCTGTTCTTGTTAATAATTATTATCGATATTTCAGTAGTGTGGTTCGTATGTTGAACTCACTACACGCCTACAAATAAGAGTATTAGGAAATATCAATACCTTGCTTAATTTCAAATTTAGGTAGGTAACAATAAATAATTGGTTTTAATATCAGTAATAGTTTATT
The DNA here is from genome assembly GCA_037114965.1 of Monochamus alternatus. Classification (NCBI taxonomy): domain Eukaryota; kingdom Metazoa; phylum Arthropoda; class Insecta; order Coleoptera; family Cerambycidae; genus Monochamus; species Monochamus alternatus. The sequence continues at coordinate 37,688,501 of CM073433.1, forward strand.
AAATAAATAATAATACGTATATAATACAAACAAAATATAAAAATACCAAAATAATATATCTTATTTATGCTACTAATTGGAATCTAAAAACAATGAAATTAGGTCTAAACAAGTTTCATATCAATAACTTCACTTACATTGGATAATATAGATTATTTAAAGAAAGTCTAAACTTTAAACATGTCTAAGTTTAATCTATTATAGTTATAAATATAATAATAATACTAATAATAATAACAATAATAATAACCTAATATACATTTAATATGACCACGAAGTAGATAGTCAAGAAAGGAAATAAAAAGTTTAAATCATTCCCAATCATTATTAGAAATATGTCACTGTATCTTAAATTTTAGTATAAAGTAAAAAAATTACCAAATCATAATAATTAATTTTACAAAGTAATTTAACATAGACATGTACGAGTATAAAATTCACACGCCTACTTTTACTAATTTTGTCATCGTCTTTGTAAGTATTTTGAAACATAAGTAGGAAAAGTTATAGATTCCATTATATAATTATTTGTAACATGTAATGAAAAAAAAACCTAATATTCTTATATTAATAAAATAAAATTAAATACTTATAGAAGTAGGTATACTTACCAAAATAAAATAGGGAAATATTTCACGGATCACAGTAGGTACATACAGTGATGAATATGCAACTGACAAACTTTTACAATAAAGAACTCGAAATGGTATGTGTGTTACACGTGATCTTTATCTACCAATAAGATTATTAAATTCGTATAGAACGTTTAACGGAATTATAATTGACACGTGTAAAAAACGGCAATTTGTATATATAAGTACCTATATACTCTAAATGCAATATCTTTTTATTAAATTATATTGTATAAAATTTACTTTGGGTTGGTATCGTTCCGAAATATTTATTAATTGCAAAACGTTTATGATACGTTTTGTAAACATTACTTATGCCTATTACTCTAAAACGTTACAAACACGTTTTTGTTCAATGTCAATATATTAATCAGTTGGTACAGACGTTTTATAAAGGTTTAAATAAATAAGTTTTATTTAAATATTTTAAATAACATTCATTTAACGATACAAAAGGTTTGCCAACATTTTTTGTTAGAAAAGTACGTATTTTAAACTTTATGTTAGACCGTTACTTTTCTAACCATAAAATAATGGTTGATTTTGTAACGTAACACGAATTATCAACCAATGGTATGTTGACAATACGTTTAAATAACGTATGTGTGGTTTACGAAAAACTTTATTCTCAAGGTTATTTTGTACTGTACGGTTAAGTTGATTGATGTTAACTTGACTGATCTTTCACAAAATTCTGGTACCTTAGGAAAATTCATGAAACTTTTATATTTCTTAGGTACTTACTACGTATTCAGCGTTCCATTACAAACATACAACTTTTAATCTGACACAAAATTCTTGCGCCACAATCTATCACAATTTTTCTTTAATAATAATTAAAGAAAAATTAAATCATACGTATTGTTAAATATTTTATTCAGTCTAACGAGAGGTTTTTTAATTCTGGAACGATCTGTCAAAGTTTGACAGACATTGTGCCATATTAACTGACTCAGAATTTACCTTAGTTTCAATATATTTGACAAAATATTAGTGTTCCAATTAAAAAAAGAGAGGTGACGTAACTTCCGGGAAAACCAAAAGTATCACATAAATGTTGGTAACTTAAAAGTAGGTTATTTCGAAAATAAAAATCGACCTGTTTACTAGTTTCAAGGGAGAAGGAGGGGCAGTGGAGGTGTGGCGCAATACTTTATTGCTGCACTGTATAAATATTGTATTATTCACTGGCATAATACAGCAATATAGGTTTAAATCTAGGTTTAAATTTATAATATTGTCATAATTACGTTAACATATAACAGTTTATCACTTCATCTTACCTCACTTATGGTATATTGATGACACCTAATAAGTTCGAAAGCGGTATGTGTCTGGTGGGCTACCGACGAGTGACTTTAGCTGTTTACTATACGTTTTTCAGGTGTAACTGAATGCTGGTCGGGGCATTATCTCGCAGAATAGTTGTTTCCTGACTTTACCATACCGCAGAATATAGAGTTTATTTGGACACTTTTGCGATGTTAATCTGTTTGATTTGACAAAAAAATTCAACACGTCAGGAAAATTCATGAATCTTTTATGTACTATTTCTTTATTTGCAAAAATAATAGTTGTTTAATATTAAGTAAATTGTAAAACACATTATACCTATACAAATTTTTATGTATAGTTATATTGTTTATTTAATTTTTGTAATAACTGCTAGTTAAAGGTATCGTTATACAGGGTGATTCTTTAATATTGCGAAAAATAGCCACAGTTGGCTTGGAAATTGGAGTGCCCACCAACTGTCAATAATTGTTCGTTGTCAATAGTTGATTACTGTTTGTCACATTGTGAGTGTAGACGTGATTAAAAATAACTACCGGTTTCGTGTTTTAAAACTGATATTTCTCTTCAAAGAATGAATTACACAAATAACGAATTTTGAAATAACAAGTATTAAAAGTAGATTACAAAAAAATGAACGCCCTGTATCTCGGGAACGAAGCGTTTCCGGACACATGCTAATGGGACTTTTTTTTTCTTATTTTTATCTAAAGAACCTGTCCCTGAAATTTTTCGCAATATTAAAGAATCACCCTGTAGAACAGGAACTTTGGAATTTGCATTAAAATAACATTGAAAGAGTTTTTGTTTGTCTCTAAAATGAATAAAATTATATTTCTTTCCATGAATCAATATATAATTTTAAAAAAATGATGCCTACAGTGGCATGAAGAATATATAAAATCAGTTTACATTTACTTTGCAATGCAACTTTTGCTAAAAATAACACTTAAAATATGCGAATGTGTATGTGCTTGAAATTTGCATAACGATGAGTGAATCATTTACAGCCTCTCAATCAAAACTGTTTGTTATCTCTTGATCATTCACAGTGCTTCATTCATAATATACGATTCTAAATATAGGTCAACCAGAATTAATGGTATTGCCGACAATAAGTGGTTAAAATATTTTCTTCACACATATAAAATGACACCTACGCATTCAAATAGGTTAATTTTTGATTTTGAAAAGAAATTATATTTTACGAGTATTTATACATACTACTTTACTTATTTTTCGATTAGGTTTTGCAAAGACTGTGTCTTAAAATGTATCTAAGTGTCTATGTAATTACACTGAATATTTAAATTTTGGCCCGAATAAAAATTCATATGGAATTTAATATTTTCCTAAGACCTTATCAGTCTAGGCAACAACTTATTGCAACAAGACGATTTTAAGAAAATTAGTTAGGGGTTGTATGATTTATTAGAAAGTAATAAGGTGAAATATTAAATATCAGTAACATGATTCAAGAGTGCAATAAAAACAATTTATCCAACGCCAAAAATAATGTTTGTCTTCATTTCAGTTATTGCAGTATTTTTATTTTTATATGAAACTATTGTTTACTATTATTAAAAAATATTATGACATATTAAAAGTCCACTAGGTAGGACGGGACAATCTGCGTCCACTGCCTCATTTCTCACTTCTGCCAGTGGATGTACTAATTCAAAAAAGATTTTTACAATCCAATAAACATTTATATAAAGATATTAGCAAAATTGCCCGCCCAGTTCGCTATAATTTTCATGGATGAATAATATTCAGTAATAAAATAATAGATAAGTACTAGAAGGTCTAGCATAATGCTATATTATTACTAAAAATCAGTATTTATATTTAATAACGTAAGTCGTTTATATTAAATAACGTAAGTCGACGCACGCATTGTTAACTCTATTCTGTTATTTCAGTCACTGGTTTTTATCTAATACTTTCGTGGGATAGATTGATAGATGGGAATTAGAAACAATGTCAATTGTATATGAATTGTACATGTACCTGTTTTTGTTTTGTACATAGATATACTCGCATAGCATTTGATATGAACAGTAAACAGAAGGAAATTTAAATATTTCAGTTAGCTAAAATAAATGAAAAATGAATTGCTTGACTGCTCAACATTAAAATAATGTTACTCTTGATAACACTGACTTCTGAGAATATGTCACTAAACTAATGTTTATCGTTTGGTTTTACGGATTAGATTAAGTTTTAATTACTACTAGTTGATACTCCAGTTTTAACTTTACTAAGGGACTATTTTTCCATTGAATAATTTCTCTAGGAATCTATTTAATTTTAAAAAGTTGATTGTACTTACCTTAATAGCACTGTTTAGCTCTACGGCGAAATTGTGAAGCAAAAATTTCCCAGAAAATATCCTTCATGAGCATAAAGATCTGAAATTAAAATAATGCAACTCAGAAAATGATTAAAATAAATATTAAATAAATTTGAGATCAAAATAGAGCGATTGATTATTAAGATTAATGGGATCATAAGATTTCCAATGAGAACAAGAGAAATTCGAAATTTATTATCAAGTCAGATGATAATATTCTAACATTATTCTTATATTCAATAAGGAGTACCTGAGGCCACAATTGTTATTCTGAAAGTAAAATTATGTTTTCTTTATTTGAAGTTTTAAGTGATTTGAAAGAATTACTGGCAATATACGAAATAATATTAAATAATATTGAGTAAGTAAATTATACAGGGTGTCTTGCAAGTCATTACAATAATTTTAGGAGGTGATAGAATACTTGATTTTGAGTCGATTGAAACAAACATACCTATATACCAAGTGTTACAATATTTGTGAAAATTAATTTGTTCATATTTTTTTAATTTAACCGTGCTTTTCTACAATTATTGAAGAAAACTAAATAAATATTTATTAATTTATTACTATAAAATTACACATTATTATATACGATTTTTTGGCCGATGATATACGAAAATTTGTAGTTGCTCCTGAAATCCTGACGTAATGTTTTCGGCCACAATCAATGTCCATTCATTAAAGCTCCTGAACATATTTGACACTTGTTATGTTATTGGGCGTGACCGTTACGGTCAACTAATGACTACACAGTACACACTATATAGCACTATTAGGGCTATTAAACAAAATAAAATCTACATACGCATTAAGATTAGGGCAAGGTGAGAACAAAGAGAGTACGTTCATGAATAATTTTAGAATGAATATTATTATTCTTAGAATAAAAAAAGATGAATAAATTACTATTCAAGTAAATAAAAATAACCTATTCTATATTAAATGATATTTTATTGATAGTTTAACAAAATATTATTAAGTAAATATTAAATTTAGTGTCATTGTAAGAAAAAAAGTTTTGAATTAAGTACAAGAATTCTTGGATGTCCAGATTATGTAAATATTTATATCAAATATACTTTATTCCTGAATTAATGTGTGTGAAGGTTAAAATTATATATTATTAATATACTTAAATCAAATCAGATTCTATCTATATCTACTATTTGGCAAAGTACAGGCGAGTGTTGCCACCCCTATTACAATTGTACTAAATCAATTACAATTTGATAATTTTTATTACTCTATTACCCAGGCCATAATATCTATTACAATTTTACAATTTGAATGTCATCGTAGTTATTGAAATTCAATTTTACCGCCACAATGCTGACAGTTATGGATTTGTATTCTGTTGTTCTCCGTTGACAAATAAATTATCTATAATCTGTCTGTTCTATGGACAAGATCGACACTGTATTGTATGTTGTGTGGTCGACACTCTTTTATTTGTGTTGTATGTTCTTCTTTTTCGTGTTTTGTGTGCAGTGGAACGGTACGTTGAATTGTTGTCTGTTAAAACCTTTATATTTTGTGGTCAAAACAAAGCTACTGTTATGTGTTGCTGTAGCAGTCGACACAAGCACAAATTGTTTTGAATTTTTTTATTTTGCACTTTTTTTCAGTAAAAAAGTCCCTAAGTATTTTTTTAACAAAAATTCATGTGCTTTATTCTTTAAGCTAATCTACAGATACATGCTAAACATTTTCAAATTTGACTGTAAAAACGGGACGATGGTTGACAGAATAATGTTAATTTTTTTTATTGTGTTTTATCATCTGTTACTAGATCTATTACTATTATAGCCAAATCTATTACAATTTTTATGAGGATCTATTACCGAACAATTTTCAATACCAAATACAGTACTTAAATACAGATTATATTTTTTCCGTGTACAGGGTGACCCAAACTCAATAGTATGGGCTTATTGTGATACAAAGAAATTAAATAAAATTTCGTACACGTGGTATTAAATGGGATGAGGCAAGCTCTATTTTCAATCAACAGTATTATCTTTCGAATTTGACAGAGACAACCAATCTTGCGTTTATTAACATTTCGCCGTTTAATTCATTGCTAGTGTTTCTGACACCATATGTTTCTCCTTAAGGCACATTCTGTAGAAGTGCAGGAAGTTCTTCTTGTATTAAATTTAGGTAACTCACCCTGTTCAATGTATGTTCATAAAAATAAGGCCCAATTAAATGCCTACCGAGGATCCCTCACCATACATTTACTCCAAAATTACCTTAGTTTTGGACTGAATTTACAATGTGGGGATTTTCAATGGACCAGTAGTGTTCGTCGCGGCGCCTGTTTGGCAAACCATTACAGACAAACCGACATTCGTTCGTCCAAAGAACGTGCCGAAAAAGGTTCTGATGAAGAATTTCTACATTTACTACAATTTGAGCTATAAAATTAAATTTGTTTTCAATGTGATACTCATACAAATACTCCAAATTGTGAATTTTGTAGTCATGATACTCATTGGTCTTTAAAATTCGTTGAACGGTTGATATATCCAAATTCAATTCCCGGCTAATCTGCCGCATAGAATTTCGTGGATTTTGTTCGAAATACTGTAAGAGTTTAGCTGTATTAACGTTGTTTCTTACTCTTCGGTCAATTATTTGATTCTTCTAAACAGAAAATGTATCTTCATTTCGTTGCAAGGTCGCCTTCAATCTTGTAAAGGTTCTATGATCAGGAATGAGGCGCTTTGGATATCTTTCTCGATATAACTGTACAGCTCTTCAATTTTGTTTGTGATTTGCCGTAAATTAGCAACATTTTCTGAATAAGAAAACAAAAGTTATACGTTTAACGTTTGTATTGAGTAATGACAAATATTGTGCTTTTTTAAAATATAAATTTAAATCTGATTCCAAACAATTCTGGAAACTGTTAAGGTCATTAAATATAAATAATAATATTAAACACAATATTAATAATAGTATTGATTCTGATACAGTGAACGATTACTTTATAAATAATTTACCTCATGTTCAGAACAACACAGCTAATATAATTACGAAAAAATATGTCAACACCTTACAGAATAATATTGACTGTGAATTTTCTTTCGCTACTGATGAAGTTGAAAAAATTATTCACACAATTAAGACGAACTGTCGATGATCAGATGATATTAGTTTAAGAATGATATTGCTGTTATTTCCCCATTTAAGTCCTTATTTTACCTTTATAATAAATTTTTGTCTAGTTAAAGCAATATTCCCTACTTGTTGGAAATATGCTCACGTAATTCCTTTACCAAAAATAGCAAAGGTGGCAATGACTTGTCTAATTTACGTCCTATAAGTATTTTATGCGCCTTTTCAAAAGTTCTTGAAAAAATTGTTGCTTCACAGTTAAAGAATTACTTGAAAAACAATGAGATTTTGCCTTGTCATCAGTCTGGTTTTCGTCAAAATCACAGTACAACAACTGCCCATTTAGATGTAACTGATGAATTATTTAGGAGTAGAGATAGAAGAGAAAATGCATTTTTAATTCTTTTAGATTTAAGTAAGGCGTTTGATACGTTAGATCATTCTATTTTATGTAGTAAATTGAGATATTTTGGTGTAAGTGCTACTGCCCTTTCATTTTTTAAAAGTTATTTGTCTAATAGGCAGCAATGTGTCATGATTAATATTAAGTTATCGCAATACAAGCCCATAACAAAAGGTGTAGCGTTTCGGGGCCGATTCTTTTTTCCATTTACACTGCTGATTTTTGGAGTTATCTTAAACATTGCTATATACACCAGTATGCGGATGACACGCAATTATTATATTCCTTTCCTATATCTGACCTCAATTTGGCCTTAACTAATGTAAATGAAGACCTAGAAACATTTTCTCAAGTAGCTTGGACTCATAGTCTAGTTCTTAATGAAAATAAAACTGAACTTTTAATATTCGGTAAGGATAGACAAAGTATCATTGACAATCCTAACTTTAAAATTACATTAAATAACAATATTGTGTCACCCACAGATAACTGTAGAAACTTGGGACTGTACATTGACTCTGATTTAAGATTTAGATCGCATGTTCAGCATATGATAAAGAAGAGTTTTGGCAAACTAAAACTGTGTGAGTTATTAGTGCTTTCCCATCTCGCTTATTGTGATGTTGTTTACTGGCCTGCTTTACTTAGTTCGGATAAAATGTCATTACAGAAAATTCAAAATTCTTGCGTTAGATATACTTCGATATTCCTTCGTAAATATGATCACATCTCCATTAAATTTCAGGGAACCAGGTGGTTGAATTTGTCTGAAAGATTTAAATACCATATGGCTTGTCTTTTATTTAAACTTAATCAATTTCAATCGCCTAAATATCTTATTAACAAACTGACAAAGGGTGAGGATATACACGACCGTATTACTCGTTATTGTGGGTTATACTCCTAAACATAATACTGCTCAATTCTGTAACTCGTTTACATATAATGCTACTAAGATTTTCAGTGAACTACCATCAGATACTAAATCGATCAATACAATAACTACATTTCGTAAGCACGTCAAGGCTTTACTGTTGAGTAAAAGATAAATGTTCATGGTTGTTTTCATTTTGTATCTATATTTGCTTATATACTTTTTACTATATACTCGGTGCATTTCTATTTTTGTTGGTTAGTCGAAGAACGGCTGAAAAACCGAACGGCGTCAACTATTGTTTGAGTTTGTTTGTTATTATTATATATGTCCAATAAAGACAAATTATTATTATTATTATTGTTATATTTATGTACTTTAAACAACAAAACATTCAATTATTTTCCAACGACTACATGATCCTTCCACGGCTAATATGATTTTTAGGTGGTATTTCTATTGAGACTTTTTAGGACGATATTGCGTATAACTTTTAAACGGGAAATAATACAGACAAATTTCTCTAATAAAAGTTTACTAGAAAAAACGACAGCTTTTTAACATGAGAACAATTTGGGTATGTTTCTGGAAAATATATAATTGATGACGTCATTAGCCGTTTCTGTCAAATCCCAAAGATAATACTTTGTATCCTCACAGTAGGCCTATACTACTAAGCTACCGCAGTTGTTTTCTTCACAGGCTACCATCTGATCAATGCATCATTGATATGAGGAATGAAAAATTCTAATTATACAAAAAGTGGTCTGTATCTTATGAACAGTTATGAAAAAATGCTTGTTCTTTTAATCTCTTTTAAGAAATGGTATACTTTTGAGAAAAAAAATTAGAGCGTCACGATGCTCACTCAAAGAGAACTCATTTTCCATGATAAAACAATCACCCTGTACACTTAATTAAAAAAGCAGTACTGTTAATTAACAGTGCTGGTTTTGTTTGTCTAAAAATGAATTTCTAAAATGACTATTACGTCACTAGCGTCTCGTTTGAAGTTATAAAATTTTACTGTTTAATCTTTTCAGTTGTGTTACACCTATGCATTTATACATCTGTTCGAATTACGTATATATACAATAATTGACATATGGAAGCGGGAACGTAGCTACTTATACCGTTACTACAATTATATAGCAGCAATAAACAGTTTTATTGACTAAATAAATTATTAATGTCTTTGTTGTTATCTGATCCAGATAGCTTATCTTTACGATAGCTAATACAGAGGCGTCCACGAATTCTTTAGAAAAAGGTACATAACAGTTATTTATGTACCAAGGGAGATTATGCTCGCAGGCGGCAGGTTGAAAGGGCATAATCTTCCTAGTATTTCCAGTGGTGCATACAACGTTTTATATGTCCTTCATACGAAATAAAAATTATAAAAGACCATAGCTTTGATTTTCTTGATTTGTGCTTATGGCTGATGCTAGATACTTTCAAACATATCCATAACAACCCAAGCGTCATTATTTTCGGGTTTCGGCTGCTATGACAGCGGGTATTATGAATGTCCGGGGTGATATGGATATATATCTCGTATCTTAGGAATTACAGTGCTTTCGAAAAGTAACGAATAAATTCATTATTCTTGAAATCGAAAAAATCACCTGGCACGTCGATTTTATTTTTTAAAAAGGCACTTTTTGACATACGACTCACATTTGTGACGTCATCGTTGTTCGAGATATGACGTCATCGACAATTTTTTTAAATAGCAACCCCCAATTTTGACCATGCCATTTGAAAAATCGTGTCATTCTACATACATACATACATCATGAAAGATTATGGTGTTACATAACAAAAATTTCAAGAAAATAATGTTTGAAGATTTTAAAATTTAATTTTCACAATTTTAAAATCTTCTTTTAAAAACAAAATCGACGTGCCAGGGGATTTTTTCGAAAACTTCTCAATTTCAAAAATAATGAATTTATTCATTACTTTTCGAAAGCACTGTATAACTAAATTATAAGGAAGTGAAATATAAAAGTACTTAATATTCCAATAAATATTTAAAAAAAAAATAGACATGAAACAAAAAATATTCATTGATAGAGTTCTCAATCTAGTGCCTCCATCTCTGATTCCTGTTCGATAGTGATAGGAATAAAAATAATGAGATAATTTTTCTTGAAATTTATTTATTATTAAACATAACTGTCGTTATGCATAATAAAATATATACACGTGAAATGATTATATAATGAATATTATTCAACAGAATGAGTCAAGAGCAGAGATACAATGTATCCTAAAAATAAGCGATATTTAAAAATACAGCTCGTGGTAGGTACCTACTCAAAAGAAAGGAAGTCTCATATAACCTTCGACGGCAACCGGTAGTTTTATGTAGTACTTACTATAACTCAAATAAAAGCATGTATAATAATAATAATAAGATAATACCCTTTACACCGTGTGTGTTACGCCTATATATAAATAATCGATATGTATTATCTATGTATATCGTACACACAAAGCAATGTGATTGTTTTTTATATTGTGAATTATACCGTAACTTAAGACATTAAAATCTTTGACTGAAGGAAATGAAACACATTTCGAATAGAGTCAAACATTACTAGGAATAACTACGAAGTGTTTATACATCTGAATGTTTACATTTAATAAGAATTTAAACAATCAGATGTCCGTACAAAAGTATATATATAATAATACCATGACTTTAAACCGGCATTTGAACTAAAATTTGAATAGACTAAACACTGATGTGGAAATGAATAGAACTCGGAATTTTTAATAGCTGTTAGTGAGTGTATTAATAGTTGTAGTGTAAGTTTGATATTTATAGTGTTCAGTGCGATTTATTAGACCTTTTATTGACAGCAAATGAAAGTTATTTTCGTTATGTGAGTAGTGTTCGTACTTTATAAGTCGTTTTGTATTCATACTTGCAAGTTAAATTGATAATAACATCAGTTTAGTTCGATATTTTATATCTAAGCATAGAATCATTCAAAATGTTAACGTTATCACGTATCAACAATATATAAACAAATAGTAAATTCCAAATTGTATATGTATAACAACAAGATTTAAATTTTTACTTTCAATACAGAAACTGTAAAAATGGATCCTTATGAAAAGTGTTTGTTTTATAAGGTTTCGTTCAGGAGGAAATACGGGGAGTTAAATTAAATTTTTTTTTATCTGTTATATCAATGGTTTTTCTTTAGTTTTATTAACATCTCTATGGAAGCAGATAAACAAATTTTAAACTGTCAAACTTGATATACGTTTAATATTTTTACTACTATTTTGAAAACGAAAACAGATAGTTTTTCGAAACGTCAATAATACGGAAGTGCGCGATAGTGATGTGATTTTTGTTATTTTTTACTTATCTGCTTTTTTCAGTGTGAGATTTTTTGGTTAGGCAAACTGAGTTTTAAAAAATAACCCTTCACTGATCCGTTTGGCGCAAGGGCTTATTTAATTAATATTTATTATTTTTCAGAAGTGTGGCAAAAACCCAATAAAACTAAAGAAAAACTAAAATTATGCTACAAATAAATAGTTTCAGACAATATATCAATGTATATCTCATTAACCCTTAACAATTTTTTTATAAAATATAATTTTTTTTTATAAAATTGTTACCCACGTTTACATATATGAATGAAGGTCTTTCAATCGGTGTAATTGTGTATTATAAGGACCAGTGACGTAGAAAGTAGTGTGGTATTTTTTGTAGAAAAAATGTGCCACTGAGTTATTTCGTGAAAATATTACAATATTTCGATGTTGATACACGAATTTCAATAAAAAATGTTGCTTGTAATTGATATTATGGCTTATTTACATATATTAATAAATATTCGAAACCCTTTATGAAATACTTTCTAGCGAACATATCTGTTATCTAGTTGCAACCATGCAAAAACACAATAATGTGAAATATATTGTATTATAACAATAAACACAAATTAGTAAATTCAATAGATACAGGGTGACTTGTTAGTTCACCGACAAACTGCCATACAATAGATCATGTCATTTTAAGAGGAAAACGTCATTTGGACATAATATGCTCGATTTTGCTTATTTAAGGAGTAAGGAAGCTTCAAAGTTTTGATCGCAAATGGGTGGTCCAGTGTCATGGCCATCGCAGTCCCTCGATTTAAGTGCAAAATTTCAAAAAGATCGGCCTGTTTCGATAAAACCTTTGTGCTTTGTGAAAAATGGTTTCATCAAACCTCGCCGATCTTATTGAAATGCACGTTTCCATAATTTACCATTCTGAACAACATTTTCAAGTAACATTTTGCTGTATTTTCAGCAGAAAAGGCACTTTACCTGAAACGATAACAGCTTTTACTCGGTACTTCGATAGTCAGCTTGATATACTAAGCTGCAAAAAAGTTCTGCCATTTAAAAGAAACACGGCGTGCCACAAGTAGCGTCCTCTATTAGTGACGTCTAAATTAGAAATAAATTTGAAAACCCCTGATTTACAAATTTTATGTAAATATTTGGATTTATTTACAAATATCGAAAATAAAATTTTAACTTTGACACCCTGTATCTTTTTTATTATGCGACTTGGGATATAGGTATGTTGGGTTAAATAGATTTATTTTCACTAAATGAATCTGTGGTTTTATTTTTGATATTCATTTAAAAACACCCTGTATAATTATAATGCATTTCCCTGGTTGAGTAATTTTAAAAAAAATTTAAAATTATAAAATCAAAATTTTGAAGCCTCCTAACTCATGAAATAAGCAACAATCGGACAATATGGCCATCTCTTTAAATGACATGATCTTTCATACTATGAGAGATCATGTCATTTGCCATATGGCAAAATTTGTCGGCGAGTTAATAAATCATCCGTATAATAAATTGTGAATCATTTTAAACTAAAATTATAAATAAATATAAATTTATCTACCTATGCCAGTATTTGATTGAAGTGTCGAAATCGAACTTGTCGAATTGACAACTTCATGCAAAAATTATCTCTCCATAGCTGTATTCAATAAGTATCTACTATAAAAATTAAACTGGCTAAATTTAGTCCAAAAAAATTAATACTTAGTACTTGATCTAACCTATTTCTGCATTTTTAGAACTGCTTATTCAGGTGGCCTTCTTTAAGTTGAGTCAATTATCTAACTATATAAATTAATATTAATTGAAATTAAATAATGATGATATCAAAAGTGATGTTTATCTATCAAGAAATATAAATTAAATACATGACATTCACCAACTTTATCTAAAATTCTACGTTGGTCGGGGCTTTAATCCGCAGAGTAGTTAGTTTTACATAATATTGTTAACGATAAAAAATGTATTAAAAAAAAATCATGTATATGCGGGTTTTAGTTAGGTATTGAATTTGTTGATATTCTGTTAGGGTTCATGATATATAACAGCTTTCTAATGCAAAACGTTGTAGAATAAAATGCACATGTTTTTCAGTAAAATTTTCAAATCAAATTAAGCTTTTTAAAACCACAAAGAAAACTGTGTCTGTATTTAATTTGAAGATGAAGGATTTTTAAAAACATTTTTTCCATATTTAAAACAAGATATATATCTTTGTACAGGTTATATACGTTTAAATACTATACAAATATTTGAGAAACAAATAATTACAAAGAAACATTTCCCGCAGTAATAAGTTTTGTTAGATATTTGCTAAAACCTATCCACATTCCACTCCATCCTCACTTAAACATTTAACTCTTGAGAAATTGACTGGAAAATTGAAAGTGATTGATTTAATCGATAATAAGATTTACAAGATTAATTTGTACTCTACTGGGTTTAAAACCTACCCATTAATTCAAATTTAATTTAACAAAAGGCAACGGTTTCCTACGTGGGAAACACTCCAATCTGTATTTAAGTATAATAATGTACCTACTTATTAATGTTTTGTAATAAAGGTCATAAAGTAAAATTTAAAATGCGGCTATAGTGCAAAATAATAATATTTATAGGATATATTAATACAACAACACTTGTGATGATCATTACCAAAATTATAGACACAATTGTAGCATTATTAACTACAAATTGTATTAAAGTGATATGTGCAAGTAGAGCGTCAGGTTCAGCGTGGCCACAAGATATACAGTATGCGCCAAAAGTATGGAATAAATTCAATAAAAACGAAACAATTATTTTTTGGGAAAAGTCCTCGAACAGGTCGATTTTTAATTTAAAAAATACATATTTTAGCGTAAAATGCGATTTTCAAATGTCATTTGTTTTCAAGTAATGACGTCATCAATTTTTTTTTAAATGGCAACACCATATTTTTTTCCTTGATTCTGAAAGATCGTTTAATTCTCTATCAGACAGTACTAAAATTTTGCTCTCTTACATAGGAAAGTTTTCGAGTAAATGACGATTGAATGTTAGAAAACGTAAATTTTATCCATAAAAAAAGTAACAATTCTGAGGTATGTAAAATAAAATACAATTGATTAAATTTTATACTTAAATTAAATGTTCGAATTGCCATCCACCAACTTCTTGACAATGCGCAAGTCTGTGAAGAAATTCTTCTTGCACATTATGAATGATTTCTGGGGTAACTCTGCGTATTTCGTCCCGAATACGATTTTAAAGTTCTTCTAAATTACGTGGTTTATTAATGTACACTTTTGACTTCAAGTATCCCCATAAAAAATAGTCAATAGGTGTAAGATCTGGCGATCTTGCAGGCCATTCTATCGGTCCGCGTCTGCTGATCCACCTCCCAGGAAAACAGTTGTCCAAAAAATCTGGTACAGGGCGCGCATAGTGCGGAGGTGCATCGTCTTGCTGAAACCATATGGTATCGTCAGGAATGTCAGGGTCATTATCGTTAGGAAAAATTACTGCAAGGGCTGGGACAAGGTCATTTTCTAGAAACTCTAAATATCTTTGTCCTGTAAGGGTTCCTTCAAAGAAGAAAGGCCCTACTATTCTGTCGTCAACTATTCCAGCCTACACATTTAATTTCTGAGGGTGTTGGGTAGGTGTCTCTGCCATCCAATGAGGATTTTCCGGACTCCAATATCTGCAAGTTTGACGGTTTACTGTACCATTCAGACAAAATGTGGCCTCATCTGAAAAAAGTATTTGCCGGTGTAAATTTCTATTTCCTTGACATAAATCCATTAGAATTTCGCAAAAGTGTAAGCGGCGATCGGGATCATCCTCATTGAGTTCCTGCACAAGTTGAATTTTGTAGGGATGATATTTTTCCTTCCTCAAGATACGTAGCACTGTGCTCTGACTAGTGTCATTGTTTAATGCAACCAATCGTGAAGAATTATGAGGATTATCCACCATACTTATCAAAATGTTCTGTTTCTGATTTTCATTAATGCTTGGACGTCCAGGTTTTGGAATATTTACAACATTGCCAGTTTCTCTAAATTTAGACTCTATCTTACTGACTGTTGATTGACTGATAGGGCGATCTGGATATTTTTTATTAAATAAATCGCAAACTTCCTGCTGAGTTCTAGTCATATTCCCGCATCCGATAAGAATTAAAATTTCAATTCTTTAAGTAACAGTTAAATGTGCCATAATACTTTAAATTGAATAATAATTTCTATGTCGCTTACAATACTTACTAGAAAGTCGGTGTGACAATGACACTTTGCAAATATCTTCACCTACGTGATCCATAAAATAACTATGGAATTCGAAAAACTAAACTTAATAACGTTTTTGCTTTATTTTAATTGATTTACGTTTTCTAACATTCAATCGTCATTTACTCGAAAACTTTGCTATGTAAGAGGGCAAAATTTTAGTACTGTCTGATAGAGAATTAAACGATCTTTCAGAATCAAGGAAAAAAGTATGGTGTTGCCATTTAAAAAAAAATCGATGACGTCATTACTCGAAAACAAATGACATTTGAAAATCGCATTTTACGCTAAAATATGTATTTTTTAAATTAAAAATCGACGTGCTTGAGGATTTTTCCCAAAAAATAATTGTTTCGTTTTTATTGAATTTATTCCATACTTTTGGCGCATACTGTAGATGTTCATAACGTCTACTCGGATTTCTTTATGCCCGGTGTTGCTTATTTTAGGAGGAGGCTTCAAAATTTTGATTTTATAATTTTAAATTTTTTTAAAAATTGCTCTAAAGCGTGTTTTCAGATATAACAGAGTTTAAATTGATGTAGGTATCTGTAAGAATGTACCTATTAATATGATTTATTTTTCAGATATAAGTGAATATGGCCAACGACAGACCTTTTGGAAGTCGCATGCAGCTATACTCTGAAACAGGATATAATTTGACAGTTAGAAACACAGGCGAAATACTAGGAACTCAAGACGATGCAGATTTAGATAGTAGGTATTTTTGTAAAACAAGCGAATTCAATAGAAAAATCAAAGAGAATACACGATACTTTTTATTCCAGAAAAAATATATAGTATGATAATTTACATACTTTTTTGTGCAGTATTCGTATGTGACACATGACAAAAAGAAACTACTTTTGGATATTATACTGACATGAAATTTTAATATATTTGAATATTGAATAATTTATAATTAGTGAATCCTACCACATGATGCGTTTAGAACGTACTATGCGGTTGCGGTCTAGGCGCATCGCGGACTGTTCTGTGCCAAGCTGATCATGAAATTTTACAAAATCGGTTACATATGTCGTTTTCTATGTGCTTGTTCTACTGTACTATTTAGATGCGAAAATATGTTCTGTGGAAGATGAATTTTCATTAGCTCGATTAACCGAAATTTTCCAATAAGTTATTGGTGAGACTGCGATGAGGGCCAGCCCTCGACCTACTATTGAAAATGTGTACATACATATCTTATTCAATTGTTGATGCTTTTCGAATTGGGCACTTGCCAATGATATATAGTTACTATGGTAGAAACCATTGCTGTATTCATCATTTACGAACAGTTTGAAAGCTTTGGATTTGTCACTTTCAAACGTTGTATTTTTTTGCCCTTAAAAAGTATAAAGAAAATATGGCAAAAAACAATCCATTCAAAGAAATTGATGAAGCGGCCAACCGAGCTAATTTGGACTTATTACCAAGGA
Source organism: Monochamus alternatus (assembly GCA_037114965.1). Taxonomy (NCBI): domain Eukaryota; kingdom Metazoa; phylum Arthropoda; class Insecta; order Coleoptera; family Cerambycidae; genus Monochamus; species Monochamus alternatus. The sequence continues at coordinate 37,706,270 of CM073433.1, forward strand.
AATCCCGGATTCAATATGAAATTGCATACAATAAGTTGGTGACGTGATGTGACAAAAAAGGCGTATCTGAAAATGTATTCTTTGCCTATTTTGAGAGGAAATCGAAGGTTTGGAAATCTTCATCTCTATGGTCTAATTATTATATGATTAAAGCTATGTTACAAATAAATAGCAAGCATTTTAAGCTCATTGCGTTTCTGAAGCGATAAGGAGAAGGTTATCAACCCAAAAAATCAAAGATGTTGACCAGAGACCAAATTGAACAGTTTTTGAAGAGCGCACCGAATGACGAGTATCTTATGATGAAAGTAGCTACTATTTTGGGAATATTTGGTGCCTGCCGTAGAGAAGAGCTTTGCCAGTTGACTCTCGACAACTTGGAAATTGTGGGCACTTCCAGTTCAATATTGGTTAAGATATCAGATACCAAAACCAAGGCTCCACGAAATTTCACCTTCGTTGAAGAATTTTATTTGGATTTTTACCGGAATAGATGGCTCTTCGTCCAGCAAATGTGGGACATCGGAGGCTTTTCCTAAAGTATGTAAAAGGCAAGTGTACGAACAACCCCTGCTATTGCTAAATTTCTGCAACTTCCAAATTCTAACCTCTGCAGGACATTGTTTTCGGCGTTCGTCTGCAAGCTTATTAACGGATAGTTAAGCAAATTTAATGACAATTAAGCGGCATGGGGGATGGAAATCTTCAATAGTCGCTCAGGGATACATAGAAGATTTGTTGGAAAGTAAAAATTCGATTGCCCGAAAACTGCTTCAGTGCCATCGATATCAACAGATTCTGCTCAAACGTCAACTAGGAATGCGGTTGTTTCAGTTGATAGTGGTAGAATTGTGGAAGGATTTAATTTTTCAAATTGTAAGAATTTATAATATAAGTATTTAGGTTAATAAAGAAAATACACATTAAATGTAGATATTGCAAGTTTACTGTCACAATTTGACATTTACTTTAAGGCACTAGTGCTTTAAAGTGATTATTTTAAGGCACTGGTGCCTTAAAGATATATTTTTAATGCTACAAGGGAGTGTTAAAAATTACATTTTTAACATGTTTGTAGAAAAAATATTTTTTCCAAAGTAATGGATGTAGATATAATAAGTAGATAGCCGTCACTACAATACCATATTGTTTCTGTCAATACCACTCAATTCATATAGACAGTAGTTTTTTATTGTTATTTTTATATTTAGAATGTCCCGTCATAATAATTTTTCGAACGTGTGTGTATATATGTCCAAGAAAATTTTTGTGCTCGCCGTGCAGCAGCAAAGTACTTGGAATTATATCGAGATAGTAGACAACCTGATCATAGACTATTTAAGAGATTGTACGACAAATTAGGTGAAACAGGATCATTTCGCCCGAAAAGAGACGTTGGAAGGCCGAAAATATCAACAGCGGACCAAGAAGATAATGTTTTAGTGCTAATTGCTGAAAACACACGTAGAAGCACACGTCACATCCGATCCGATCCGATACGATCCGTAGAAGCATCCGATATCAGAATACTCCACAAAGAAAAATTGTATCCTCATCGTTTTACTCCAGTTTCAACATTTAACGCCACACGACCCTCTAGCTAGGTTACGGTTTACACAGTTTCCACATTTACCCGACGAGGTATTTTTAATTGGAGAAATAGTCATTCTTGGGAACTAGAAAATCCTCATCTGTCAAGAGAAGTACATTTTCAGCAAGGGCTCTATATGAATATTTGGTGTGAAATTCTCTCCGATAAAATTATTTAAATTTTCTAATAAATGACCACTGTCACTGTTTCTTGAAGATAATCCCTTAAATTTACAGCAGAACTTCTGGATTTTGCATGATGGTGCACCTGCACATTACCCCCGACGACTAAGAGAATATTTTAATAGAAATTTTCCGCACCGTTGGATTGGAAGCCGCAGCTTGGCCTGCACGTAGCCCTGATTTAAATCCGCTGAACTTTATTCAACGTCAGACAAAATTTAAATAAGAGGCCAAGAAAGTGCATTGAAGTAGCTGGTGGCCACTTCGAGAATGTTTTAAGATTAATAAATTGTTAAGATATGCATAATAAAATTTTCAATTGTTGTAGTGTTCGTCTTATTGTTAATTCAGTTTTGATATCTTAAGACTGCCTAATTTTATAATTTAATTCTCGCCGAATCTCAAAAACTTAAACCGTCTGTTTCTCTAAAATGGTTGAGTCTATCGATTTGTAACAGATATACCTACCTTTTCTATTTAGAATTGAAGGTATTTTAATAGTTTCTTATTAAAAATTCAAATGTGTAAAATACAAAAAGTTAGACTTATTTTTACATCGACTGTACAGTATAACTAGCGTCCTCTAATCGTGACCTCAACACTGTTTGCATATTCATATTTGCCACCTCAAAAAGCATAAGACTACAAATTTTCAAAACAATCGGTCCATACGAGCAACAATTGAATAAGGCATGTTAGGCTCAATCGCTTTATTTTGACGTTAACAATCTGCGCTTAAGCTATATACCATTATTAATGACTCATCCTGTATTTTTTCTTATATAAAATGTCCTCTTAATCATTCACCGCATTTCCGATTTTGTACCGATTATTGAAAATTTTCAAAAACTGCAGGGCCCTCTAAAGGCACATTTTTGCATATACGTAAATAGCATAAATTTCACTAGAGTGGCTCGCTGGTACATGCGTTTCAAGGACACCCTGTACATACGCAAATTCTAAATGTTTTTGGTTGCGATATTTAAATGATGACTAAGACGTTTCTTTTTCTAGGTCATATAGAGTTAACTGCTGGAGGAGATGTCAGCCATGTAAGACTTCTTGGAACGAACAGTAACATGTTTATCTGTTTTAGGGGCAATGGCGAATTATACGGAGAAGTAAGTGCTTTAATCTTTAATTCGGCTATGAAACACACACATAAGAAAACTATTTAGGATTTAATTACTTAATACAATAATGTTATTCTAATATTAGTGTATTATGTTTCTCATAAAAATTCCATTCTAAAGGATTTATAAAATATTTTTAAGATAACACTTGGAAAAAAATTTAAAATATAAAAATATTTGGGATACATTATTTAATCCATTTATATTTATGTCTGTATTGCTTGATCTGATTAAGTAGAAAAAAATGTACAAATATAATATTAAAATTATATTCTATGTTACAGTTTTAACACTATACAGGGTAATTCAGAACTTATCCAAAACATTTTTTGAATGTAAATGGAACTCTTACAAATACAATTTTGTCAACAAAATCAAAAAGGGCAGTTCGAAAATGATTTACCTTGTACGAGTTATCAACTTTGCGAGGTTCTTTGGGTACACTAGAACCTTCCTATCTAAATAGTGTAATACTACGATGGAAAATATAAGTTCTATACAGAAAACGCATTAACACTAAAGTTAGGTTGTACCTCTGAATTGAAGCAATAATAAATATAAGTAGCTTGTTTTAGAAGTTGTTTAGTAGGAAGTTATTTATTAACAATATGTTTGAAAAACCCTTAGATTCTATGTCAGCTAGTGTTTATTTAAAACTGTGTCTAAAATAGAGTAGGCATATGGTTTTAAGTAAACTGTACCTTAAGAAACCAATTTAAGGCAGCGGCAAGTTAAATCATATTTACTTTTAACCTCATGTATCAATTTATTTTTGGTATTGTTGAAAAGAAAAACTACTTGTAAGTTTTATTGGCACCACTAAATAGCATTTTCTTTTAAAAAGCAGTATTCCAGAGTTATCCGCAACTGTTGGAAATGCACAATATAATATAGAATCGTTCTACTAGATTACTAGAAGATATACCTATATAGTTACGGCAAGAATTCAGTCGACTTACGTCACGGCTGACGTTACACAATTGTTTTCATTATCAATATAATTTTCTATATTTTGTTAAAAACAATAATTTTACGTAATTTAGTGTAATGTATAGTGCAAAATGTGTAGTATATAGTAGGAGAGACCGGGTACGAAAGACGGGTTGGTTGTAACAGTAAGCCTATTGTCTTTCTAAAGAGGTTTGTCTATGATATTATATCATCATAGAGTCGGCAGTGAAATCTACATTAATTTATTTGAACAACAATATCCGTAGTGTGTTCGAGTTGACCTGCACGGTGCAAAATGATATGCAAAGTAAGTTTTCATTCTTTATCTTAATCTATCATAAGCCTAGAACTGAACGTTATTTTGAATTATTTTATTGGCTTGTTCAGTTAATACCAATATTGGCTCTAACCTAAGCATGGTATTTTAATTAAATATAATCGTTAAAAATAGTTTTAAGCAAGTATCCTGTCAATTGTGTGAAAAATGCGTAATGGGACGATTGTAACAATGCCATAGGAGGACGATTGTAACATGTTACAACAGTCCCTCATATTTAATACCTATGATCGTATTTGTCATATTTAAAATGATAATTCTGTATAGATATCCAGATAATTACTTCAGTATTTGTTATACTGCGTGGGAATATACAAATTCATTCTCTTTATTTAGAATATCTAACAAAAGACTACGAACAATAGATCGTGGGAAAGATTGTTATGGATTGGAAAAAACTTGGTCCAACCCAAATATGGAATATGGACGAGTCTGACGACAGACAACTGTGCAAAAGCCAGATAGGGATAGGATTCTTTGTTATTACCAAAAAAAAAATTATTATTTTATATTTTTCTTTCATTATTCTATTTTTTCATTTATTTATTTTTTTCAAATAAAAAAAATATATATTATGTACCTGCACTACAACTTACTTTTATGTAGGTATAATTCATAAACAAATACCTTGTAAATATTAACTTTCTATACCTAGTTATTACCTATTCTTCATATGTTACAAACGTCCCCATGTTCTGTTACTTTTGACTCATAGCATTGGGTAGGTTGTAACGACGTACACTCTCTACTTTTTTTATTAATTGTACATCAATATGAACTTTAATTACTTCAATATTATTTTTCTTCTATATATAAAATGCCAAGGAAACGACTTATATTAAGTAAATTTATATAACTTTGTTAATTTTTTATTTATCCGACTTTAACAAAAATTTGTTACTTTCGTACCTGGTCTCCCCTATATACCAACCTCAAACATTTGTAATGTGGTGTGAAATATTCTTACCGAATATTCCACCACCTTAAGAGCGCCGTATTCTTGAAATAGTGATTTCTACAAATACATATAATTTTAGACATTTAAAAATTGAATAATATAAAGATTATCAAATAACAGGAATGTTATCTCATGCCACCTGCGAAAATTCAAAGATACCGAAGTAAAACGAATATATATTCGTGTATAATATATATTTTTTTATTTTTGAGTTTTTAATGGTCTGGATATAACTTAAAACAAATAAATATAGATTTACTATATTCTGTATGTAGCTAATTATTTTCAAATATAAAGTCTAAATGTGATATGTGGTCTACATTTCTACTTTGAAAATGATAGTTTGTTGTGAAATTTTCTTATCGAATAACCCGAAATGGTTCTTTGTTTATGAATATTATTCCTTGCCTTCGGTTTAGAATAATTTTTAAATATTCATTACCTAGACAAAATTTTCGAAAATAATTTAAGTACTAGGAGAACTACAAATTAAAATTTTGCCTTTAATTAATTCCAAATATGACCGCATTCTTTCTATCGTATACCGTATATCGTATACTCTCAATACCGTACTTTTTAATCATGTTTAATTAAAATGCATGGTACTGGGTTAATTATTTACAAGCAAATCGATTTTTACAGAGCGATCCCTCAAATCGGGGCACAATTTTCATCGAGGAATTCCAAGGATCTTACTCAGCATACAAATCCGCCCTCTATCCAGAATGGTACATTGGGATAAAGAACAATGGCTTACCGAAGAAGGGTTTTAAAACGAAATATGGACAGAAGGCTGTAAAATTTTTACCAAGAAGACTCTAATATTTAGAATAGATGATAATAGCAATACAGTATTATTTATAATTTATTTTTGTTTAACTGGGATATGTTCCAATTTTATGTTTGTAGTACGAAAATATGTAAACATGCTTCTATCATTTTATAAAGGGATGATTTTTGATTAACATTTGTAGAATACAATCTGTGAAGAAATAATTCATGTTTTGTATGCTTACAGTCTGTTTCAAATCTTTAATTATTTTCTTAGTTAAGTAACTAATACTTCAAAGTTAACATTCAGTAAATGAAATTAGTGTTTCATATAAGTTTCGTCTATTAGTAATATATACCAACAAAGAAAATGTAGCTGGAAATCCTACTCTTCCGATTTTACGTATTTTTTCCCGTTGAATACTAGTCTGAAGTCAGAAATAACGATTGCACATAGGGTTGCTAAATGTTCGGTTTCTTGTTTGGCTTCATGTAGTTCTCAGTATATTTACACACCAGTATTTTATACAGGGTGTCTCAGGTATTACTGACATTCTTGGAAGAGGTACGGTAAAAATAAATGAGATTTACCCAAATATACCTATATCTAAAAGTTCATCGTTTCCGAGATTGATTTTGAAATTTTTAATAAAAATTGTATTTACTCGGAAACCCTTTGTGATAAAACAACAACAGTTCTAGATTGTAATGGGATATCTTTTAGGTCTAATTATTCAGTATATTTAAATATTCCCAATGTCACCTGTGGTGTAGAAACTCTGTGTTAATCATAAAGAACGTCAGATACTTTAGGTTTCGATTAAATTGAACAAATAATTTTCTTTGTAATTTTCTTTAAAATGCATTGTAATCCGGTAATTGTTCATTTAAAATACCTCTGCATTTCGTAGTTTGTGCATATTTATATCAAAAGCTGAAAAAACCTTGAAAATTATCTCTTAAAAGCACATGGCCGTAATTTATCATTTTGAGTTACTTTTTCAAGTAACATTTTGCTGTATTTTTAGCGGAAACTCGAAACCAAAACAATTTTCCTTCGGTGCATTGAATATTTCAAATAAGATTACTTTGAAAACGGTCACTCCTAACATTGACAAGGTATACCTTTTCACATAATGAAGGTAGGACTGTTTTAATATTCAGAGGTATACACTAAGCCATATATGAACTTTGCTAAGCCGCAAAAAAGTTATGCCATTTCAAAGATGCATGATGAGCCTTATGTGGCGCCCTCTACTAGTAGCATTAAAAGTTGAAACATATTTGAAGTTATCGCCCCCAAAAACCCCATATCTCCAAGATGTATCCAAATATTTGGATTTGAAAAAAAATTAATTACAAATGAAATTTTTATTTTGACACTTTAAAGAAAACTGAAGAATAATTATTTGTTCTAAATAATCAAAATTTAAATTATCTTACGTTTTTTTTTATCATGAAACCAGTGGCGTTTTATTTTAAATAAAAGAAGAGTAGCACAGGGTTTCTACGCCACTGATGATAATAGGAATATTTAAACATACTGAATAATTAGACCTAAGGTATCTCATTACAACCTATAACTATTGTTGTTTTATCACTAAGGGTTTTCAGGTAAATAAAAAATATAATATAAATTACGAAATGATTGACACCCTGTACCTTGGAAACGGTGAACTTATAGATATATTGTATATTTGGCCAAATCTCATTTATTTTGACTATACAAACATTCCTTCCAAGAATGCCAGTAATCTTTCATTATATATTCAATAATTCGCATTAAGTAAGGATGTTTCTAGTAAAACTAACGACGGAAGGGCACAGAGACTGTAGTAAGGACCGTTCTTCCGAAATAAGGATGGGTGGCAACCCCACCTCCATCTATAATATGTACCTGTTATGTATGTAATACATTAAAAAATGTTTGTGGTTCAGTTTGTGTGCAAAAGAGGAGCTGTTTGTTTTTTCGGGGAAAATTTCCAACTAAATCGACAGAGAGACTAGGATTTTCGAATTTCAGATATGGTAAGCTTACTTGCACATCGAATTTACGAGAAAATTCATAAATATCTATTAAAATTCGTTTCACCAAACATTTTTGGCATTTTCATTGATTTCTAAAATATCTTTTATATAGAAAAAAAGATAAAAATATATTGCCTGTTCTTAAATGTTCTCTACCATTTTCATGGATTATTTATTATCCTCCTTTTGAAAGGAAAATAGACTTTTTTATTTTATCACGAACTTTTATAACTGTTTGTAGATAATACCAAATGAAGGAATGTGAGAAAATTTTTGAATTTTTAAAGCAATCAATTTAACGGTTGCAGAGATTAGATTTTAAAATTTTTTTACTACACGAATTTATTTTCATTGAATCCCATACACAAACAGTGTAGCTCATTGAAAAATAAATTAATAGGTTGTGATTAATAAATCATTACAAGGAAATATTTACAGGTATTTAAAATTTGTAGGTAGATGTTAAAAAATATTGAATCACTGGCGCATTCGCCAAAATATAGAAAAATTCAAATACGAGCCCTAACAACTAAATGTTCGGACGACAGTTTATTTTTTCCAAATATATTCAGTTTCCATTTTGAATTCAATTAGAATTTTTTCTGCTGAAACTATACCAATTATAATCATAAAACAAAAGTTATAATCTTTTCAGAACAATGTTTACTCCAAACATAAATTATTTCTTTAAATATCTAACAACAAACTACAAAATAAAGTGACAAGTAAATGTTCGGACAATCTTAATTAAAGAACGTTCTTAGGGAAATTAATAGGATGTAACGTCCCCTTTGGCATCTATTACCGCCTTGATCCTCTTTGGCATAGTATCCACCAAAGATTTACAATATTGTGGGGTAAATGCATTCCAAATTTCTTGGATTTTGGCCTTAAGTGCTGGAATTGATCGCTGGGGGCTATTTCTTAAGGATCTTTTCATGTGATGCCATAGTGTTTCGATGACATTTAAGTCGGGACTACTCGAGGGCCAGGACAAGACACTAATTTGATTGTCCCCAAACCATTTTTTGGTACTCTTAGCTGTATGGCAGGATGCCCCATCCTGCTGAAATATGAAATTCCCATGTTCATAAAGCTCCATCGTACTTGGCAACAAGTTTCTTTCCAAAATGCCTTGATATTTTTGGGCATTTATGGTGCCATCTACAAACTCAAGCCTGCCTACACCATTAGTGGACATGCAGCCCCAAATCATAACACCCTGTGGGAACTATACTGTACGCTTAATACAATCTTTATGAAATGCTTCAGATTTCGTTCTTATCACCCGTTTCCGAAAATCGCCAACACAAACATCAAATTTGGATTCATCACTAAAAATAATTTTAGCCCAGTCTTCTTTGGTCCATTGTACTTTAGATTTTGCCCAAATAAGACGTTTCCTCTTTTGTATGTCAGTGAGCAGTGGCTTTTCTTTGGCCTAAAAATGTGAATTGCTTTAAAGTGCGCTGAGCTAATTATTACAATTTTTTGTATTTCAATCACAAATAATATTTACTTTATAAAATCCATATCCAGCTTTGTGTATCCACTGCCTGCAACATTCCCTTGAAACATTTAAATCTGCTTCTTCATTCCATCGTGTTTGAATATCCCGTACCGTACCCCTTCTTTGTTGCTTGCAAATTTTAACAAGAACCCTTTTTTTCCTTTCTGTTACAATCCTTGGTCGCCCAGAACTTTTGCCGCGGACATCAAAGGATCCCGTTTCCCATACGCTTTTATTACCTCTCCCACGGTCGATTTGGCAATATTGAGGTCTTTTGCTATTTTTCCCATAGTTTTTCCGTTGGCATATTGTCTTATTATGATTTCACGCACTTTTTTATCAGTAGCAACTCCGCGAGCCATTTTGTTCGCGAATGCACTATTGCTAATGTCATAAAAATATATTAATTTTGCCATGGTGACAGATGGCATTTTTTTTTTCAGAGCTTGCTTGTATTTCATTGATGAAAAGAATCTTTGTCCGAACATTAAGTTGTCAGCAAATTTCGTTAAATAAACATTTAAACTATTTGCCAAAGCCAGCAAATCGATAATTATTAAAATAATGAATGATTTATTGGTCAAAACACTTGATTTAATAATTAAGTTTATGTAGTTTTATTAAATTCCAGATGTAGTACTCAAAAACAATTTTTAATTATAAATATAATAGTCCGTCCGAACATTTAGTTGTTAGGGCTCGTATTAAGAGTAAGCCACTGCTACGAGTATAGGTGCTTAAAATTGGTGATGGGCATGTTCGAACCTGCACGCTTATCTATTAGCTATTAGATACCACTCAAGTATATAGAATAAGGTATACGGTATAACCACTTACTGTAGACCCAATTATTATGAATAATATTGAGAAATGAAAACAAAAATATGAGGTTAGAAAATTACAAATTACTTACTATGGAGTACAGGCAGATAACTACAAATATTATTTTATTACTTACTTCTTACGTTATTTTGTAAAATGAGTCCATCATCTTTTAAAATGAAATCTCTGGTTTGGAATTACATTAATAAATAAATTAAATATATTTATTTCAAACATTTAGAGAGAAAAATATTTTAGAATAGTTGGTCTAAAACTAGCAAATAACATTCTTCTATTGAATTCAATCCAAGAAATTGCTTAAATATTTCTATTAACAGATATATTAAATTCCAATGTCACCGACTCTTAAATATAGATTCCATAAAGCTAGTCCCCATGGACGAGAAATCCGTGAATATTCAAGAGAATTTCGCAGTTTTCTATTTAAATCATTAATGGCTGGAAAGTCTCAACTTTTAGCGAATTTATGAAAACAGTAATATCACTGCTATTTTCATCATTAAGTTTGATTTGAGCTCACAAAATAAGTTTATACTGTCTTTGAGCTTTTTATAAGCTAGCATGACAGAAAATGAAGTCAATTGCTGAAATATTCGGTAATTTGGCCTAACACCACTTTGAAGTTAATATAAAATGAATATTTCATGGCAATTTTTGATAAATATTTAATCAGTAGTTTACTAATGACTGTGAAATTGACTATCGATGTGTTAAGTAGTAGAATGACTAAATAAGTCAACAAAATTTGATTTTAGGATTATTTATTACCCTTCTTTTGAAAGCAAAATAGACTTTTTTATTTTATCACGAACTTTTATAACTGTTTGTAGATAATACCAAATGAAGAAATGTGAGAAAATTTTTGAATTTCTAAAGCAGTCAATTAACCGTTACAGAGCTTAGATATTGAAATCTTTTAAATGAACCAATTTATTTTTATTGAATCCCATTCACAAACAGTGTAGCTCATTGAATAATAAATTAATAGGTTGTGATTAATAAATCATTACAAGGAAATATTTACAGGTATTTTAAATTTGTAGGCAGATATGTTAAAAAATATTGAATCACTGGCGCATTCGCCAAAATATAGAAAAATTGAAAATTTAGTGTACTTACGATTTGTGATGGGCACAATCGACAAATTTAGAATCGAATTTTTCAAATTCGAATATTTTTATAATAAGATGAATACGCAAACCTGCAAGCTTATGCAACCTGTAGATACCACTTAAGTATGTCGAATACTTAACCACATACTGTAAATTAAAATTATTATGTATTTTAGATATGAAAACAAAGCTCAGGTTAGAAAATTAAGTACTACTTTCTTTTCCTTCTTTTATTACTTAGTCCTTATGTTATTTTGTAAAATGAGTCTATCATCTTTTAAAAAGAAATCTCTGGTTTGGAATTATATTAACAAATTAATGAAATATTTTTATTTAAAACATTAACAAGGGGAAAATATTTCAGAATAGTTGGACCAAAACTGGCAAATAACATTCTTCTAATGAATTCAAGCCAAGAAAATTTCTTAAATATTTCTATTAACAGAAATATATTAAATTACATGTCCGTTTTTCAGATAATTTGACCCATAAATATAGGTTCCATAAAGCCTGGCTCTCATGTACGCAAAATTCGCGAATATTCACAAAAATTTCGCAGTTTTTGATATAAATTGTTAATGGCTGGAAAGTCTCAACTTTTTTTATCATTAAGTTTGATTTGGACCACAGTATACTAAGCAATCAGTAGAGAAACTCAGCTTTCCCGCGTCTTCCAAAAATCCGCCATCTTGTTGGCGACTGACAGTTATTACTATAATTTTTGTATGTCAGTTAGGTTTTTTGAATTTTTGACATTATTACAAAAATATAAAAATTACACTGGGCTTAAATTTGATAATCTGCTAACAAAATAAGGTAAAACTACACTACTAGTTGACCTAGTTTCCATGTTTTCGCAGATTTTTTAAATAAATTTAAATTCATACTGGTTTTATAATTAAATTCAAATTATATCTGCTAGAAACATAAATTAAGACAAAATGTGACCAAAACCTCAATTTACATGAAACTACACTGGATTACAACAGTTAATTAAGAATTAATGCAAAAGTATTAAAACTACGAACAACTTTGGTTATGTTTACGCCAAATTATTAGCTATTTTTTCGTATGTTCTCTGGGATCCGCCATATTCTTGGCGACTTTTTCTAGAGTGGGGGTATTTAAAAACTGCCAGACGTATTTCATTCATAAATTGTCTAGGATTCCGTACTGATTCCTTAGTATACTGTGATTTGGACTTACACAACTAACATGATAATCAATGACAGTTTCATGACATATGACATTGTACGAAATTCGCTAAATGTTGAGCTTTTTTCCGTCATTAAATAATTCGCACCAATATTTGAAAATTTCGCGACCATGAGAACAAGGCTCAAGAATAATTTATTATAATGGCACTTGATTGAAATGTAATTTCTTCATACAAAGCAACGCAGGTTGCATGGTTCATACTACTGCAACGTAACCTAATTCGAATTAGATAAATCAATAATCGTATTCTAAAGGTTATTTCAATAATCGAATTAAAGGTTAATTTTAATTTGAGTTCACTCACATATTAAAAAGTGGCACTCTACCCCATTACCAAAAACTTTTATGATTCTAAAAATTTATCTCGGAACAAAAATTTATTTACTAAATATGATGCCTTCAACAATGTACCAAACCCACGTGATCATTGTTATAAGTTGGGGTTTAAGAAATGACCAATAAAAAGTTACCACTTGTCTGTCGAATTGATAAAAAAATTCTATCTAGAACTGTAAATATTCAAAAATATGTCTCACAATTATATATTTAAAAGGGTGGCGCGATAAACACATTATTTGCATTTATGTAAATTATTGCCCGCACAAAGTCTTGCATTAGATTTTTATCTGTTTGGCCGCATGAACATTTAAAAATCGTCTTCACACACTTGTGAGTCTGAAAGCAGAGATTCGAATACCAAATGACTTTGAACCTGTGTTGGAATCTATGAGTAAATTTATGTTTAGAGAACGAAGGCCGTCATTTTGAACACCCGATGTAAACTTAAGTGTCTATAATGAATGTTAAATGTTAAAAATAAAATTAATAACAAATTAATTTTAAAATTTCAAACTTCTTGTGAAAAACTAGATCCAATAAGTGTTCTAAAATTTTAAGTTTTAATATTATTATCACTATCTCTGAAATGGAAAACTTTATAAAATTCTCAAACAATGTAGTATGATTATTTTTAAGGACGGCGTATTTTTGAAATAGTGTTTTCTACAAATACAAGTAATTTTAGACATTTAAGAACAGAATATTATAGAGTTTAGCAAATAACAATAATGTTATCTCATGCCACCTGCGAATATTCAAAGGTACCGACGTAAAATCAATATACAGTGCTCTCGAAAAGTAACGAATAAATTCATTATTTTTGAAATTGAGAAGTTTTCGAAAAAATCCCCTGGCACGTCGATTTTGTTTTTAAAAAAGGCACCTATTGGCATACGACCCACATTTGTGACGTTATCGTTGTTCGAGATATGACGTCATCGAAAATTTTTTTTAATAGCAACCCCCAATTTTGACCATGCCATTTGAAAGAGCGTGTCATTCTACATACATACATCATGAAAAATGATGGTTACATAACAAAAATTTCAAGAAAATAATCTTTGAAGATTTTAAAATTTAATTTTCACAATACTGAAAATGATAATGATTATGTAAAAAATCGACTAAATTAAATGTTCAAATTGTGCACCGTTGGCTGCCTGACAGTAGCCAAGACGATTAATAAATTCATTTTGGACATTATCAATAACTTTAGGAGGTAAACGATGTATCTCGTGACGAATTCTTGCTTTTAAATATTCTAAATTAACCGGTCTAGTAATGTATACTTTGCTTTTTAAGTATCCCCACAAGAAATAATCTAGGGGTGTCAAATCAGGCGATCTGGCCACTCAATCGGCCCCTTTCTCCCTATCCAACGATTCGGGAACAGCTCATCTAAATAAGCAGGGATAGGTGTTGCATAATGGGGAGGTGCACAGTATTGTGAAAATTAAATTTTGAAATCTTAAAACATTATTTTCTTGAAATTTTTGTTATGTAATACTATAATTTTTCATTATGTATGTATGTAGAATTTTACGCTCTTTCAAATGGCATGGTCAACATTGGGGGTTACTATTTAAAAAAATTGTCGATGATGTGATATCTCGAACAACGATGACGTCACAAATATGGGTCGTATGTCAAAAAGTGCCATTTTTAAAAACAAAATCGACGTGCCAAGGATTTTTTCGAAAACTTCTAAATTTCAAAAATAATGAATTTATTCGTTACTTTTCGAAAGCACTGTATAACGTCTGAAAGCGATCTATCCAGCAAATTTTTAGGTACTGAAATCTTTCAAAATACGTACTCTTTTAAGATCAACTATAGATGTAAACATTGTTATAACATATACTTACATAGTTCTGCATATAAGATTCTTCACTTTTGTTTATAGGTATGTGAAAATAATTGTTAAAATGTGGGGTTAGAATAGCGAAATAATGTGTGTCATACAAATGCATTTTAAAAGTTATTATATTATTTGAGGAGAGTTTAAAAAGTAAAACTGGATAAACAAAACATCACTAATTTTATTTTTGATACTACTTTTGCTCTACGTGTTTTATTTTTCGAGATTCCAGTACCTAAAAAACCACAAATTTGA
Organism: Monochamus alternatus; assembly: GCA_037114965.1. Classification (NCBI taxonomy): domain Eukaryota; kingdom Metazoa; phylum Arthropoda; class Insecta; order Coleoptera; family Cerambycidae; genus Monochamus; species Monochamus alternatus. The sequence continues at coordinate 37,721,356 of CM073433.1, forward strand.
TCATTTTACGGCGACAAATACGGCGAACTTAAGTATTTTTTCAATTCAAATAAAAATACGATATTAAGACTAAAATCTAATTTTTGTAATCAAGTAATATTTACTTCACACCACGTTTGTCTTTAAGGAATTTTGAAGTGCCAGTGTTCCTAACTAGTGTAGATTTGGTTGCCTAACGTTTCTGATAGCGTGGGTCTTGCACATTGTTGAAGGCACTGTACCACAGTATAATTTATATTACACTGTGACTGTACAGGGTGACCCAGAACTGATCGTTGACCGCCATTACGTAAAAACAGAAAGAGCAATCGCAAAACCGAAAACGTGGGTGTTTATGGTATGATGTAGTAAGTGTTTACCATAAAATACCATCTTGGTAAATTTAACACCCAATGGACAGTGACGTCATCTAAATCATTTTTCCCAATTTCATACCTATTTTTTTACATAATATAAAAGTCCTCATTGTTATCAATAACTTTTATTAAAACCTTTTTTCGATATCACCTTTCGTGTAAAAGTTATAAGACCATATGTATAGAAAAATTAAACAAAGTCTCGATTACGTATGTTGATGATTTTGACAGCATTGCCATGGAAAACAAAATATTCCAACAAAATTATTTATTATTATGTGTACCTATACCCAAAAAGAGTATAACAAATAAACAAATTTAGTAAGTATTTTTGGTTCAAATAATACACAATAAAAGCTATAACGATTAGGCATTTAATAACAAAATTATATAAAATTTAAAATATGAAAAAAACAAGAGTAATATTAGGTACGTATCATCGTGGAAAATAATTGTATGTTAAGTTTTCTACATGTCCACCAAATTGTTGTAAGCACATTTCTAGTCTATGTCGAGTCTATTTTCAGATGGGTAACTTTTAGAAGTGTATCTCTACTTATCCCCCAGCATGCGTTCCTAATATTTTCTTTTAATTCTTCTAAATTACGACATTCTTTCTTATAAACTTAATTTTTCAGGGTACTCCATAAATAAAAATCCGAAATCCCCATAGATCCGGGGATTTCGGAGGCCAATGAATATAACCTTCTGTACCAATCCATCGGCCAATTTTCATTGGCTTTACTTCTCACTCATTGTGTGTTGGTGCGCCATCCTGTTGAATCCACATATTTCTTCTAAGTTGTAATGGCACTTCTTCCAATAAAGTTGATAACTGGTTCCTTAAAAATTTTAAATAACGCTCTCCGTTTAGTGCACTATTGTAAATGTATGGACGAATTAGGTCTACCTATAATACCACACCATACATTGATACCAAAATGTCCTTGATTTTCAACCTGATTAATTTCTTGAGGGTTTTCAGTTGCCCAATAATGCGTCTTTTTTTTATTTGGTACTCCATTGCTGACAAAGCAGGACTCGTCTGTCCATAGTATATATTTATAAATGTTTGGCACATCTAACTGGATATCAACAATCTCCGAAATAAAATTTATCCGGCGTAGCCTATGATTTTCAGAGAGGGCTTGCACGTTTAAAATTTTATAATCGTGATACTTGTTTTTCTTTAAATTTCTCTGAATTGAACTATAAGAAATATTTAGTTCTCGGCTGGCATCTCCTATTGATTTTCTAGGATTATTATTGAAATACTCACACATCAATCACATTATTGTTGCAAACGGATTTATTTTTTTCAATGTTTTTTTTTTTGGACTTTAAAAGCGTCTGTGTTCCGTCTTAGTGCTTGTTCCAATATCAAGAACCTTCTGTAATACTTGGCGGTCAGGATATTTTTCACTGTAAATCCGTACTGCCAATTTTGAATTTTTTCTAGCTTCTCCAAAAATCAAAAGTATATCTATCTTTTCATTATTGACTATTCATCTTAGTAAACAATAAATTTGCATATAAATAATTAAAACAACAACAACAATTTGATAGGTAAATTTTATCGATAAATATGAGTAACATAATATTGACAGTATTGATATTTCCATGGCAACATTGTCACAATCATCAACATACGTGATAGAGACTTTGTTTAATTTTTCTGTACATATGGTCTTATATCTTTTACATGAAAGGTGATATAAAAAAAAAGTTTTAATGAAAGTTATTGATAAAAATGAGGAATTTTATATTATGTAAAAAAATAGGTATGAAATTGGGAAAAATAATTTCGATGACGTCACTGTCCATTGGGTGTTAAATTTACCAAGATGGTATTTCATGGTAAATAGTCACTACATCATACCATAAACACCCACGTTTACAGTTTTTCGATTGCTCTTTCTGTTTTTACGTAATGGCGGCCAACCATCAGTTCTGGGTCAACCTGTACATTGGTTTTATAAGCTGCTCCTGTATATTTAATGCTGTATATTAATACAAGATGGTTCCTAACTTGAAACATTTATTATAAAAGATCCTATCTTTTACTAAGTGCCAATAATGAGCACATGTTTTGATTCAACAGTTTGTTATAAATTTTGTGCCTGTAATAAATTGTATCAATTGTTTTGAAACGGGACGAGATGGCGTGGTTACTTTTCTGAGGATAGTTTGTCCATATTATTAAAATTGCTCATACTTATGACAATACTGAGTTAGTAGCCATGATATTAATTGTATCGCTTTTTTTAGATATTTCAAGAGTGATTTAAAAGATCACGAATATTGGTAAAGACGTAAGCATCATAGAAAATATTCAGAGTAAGATACAAATTTTGGAATTAGAACGTACTGTACAGTACAATATAGAAAATACAAAATAGGTACAAAACAATTTAATGCTAAAAAAATAAATCTTCAAACCATATTATTATTAGATATCTTCACAGACAGAAATTTTAATCTTAATCAAATTTATATAAAATAGATCGGGTTTGTTATGCAAGCGATTGGAAGCTTCACAAATAAAATGTAATAAAATAACCTTTAAAATATTAATTTTGTGAGTAATCAAATTAATGTTTCAGAAGGCGGTAAAGAAAATTTTCAAATTGTTTTATTTAAGCATCGTCGTGTACAAAGGTGTATGTATATGGGAATAGAAATGATACTACAACAAATTTGACACTTTATTTTTCAATAAATTCCACCAGGTTGAAATTTAACTGAATACAAATAACATTATAAATGAATAATACAAAACAAACAAATAACTATTCGCTTATTGACACACCACATATTATAACAATAAAAATTGGTGTCACATATTAAAGAGTTCTGTAAGGACAGGAATCAAACTCAACCACATCAAACTTTAAACTTTATTTTCGAAATAGTCTGAACAATAAAAAGTACTAAACCTACGGCGACTATCACATACTATAAATACCAGATAATATTAAATAGGTAAGAAGAATATCATTTAAATATTGCATTCAAATTATTTATCTTATTCTTGTGATTGTCTTTCAACAATTTCACATACGTTTTACGCCCGTGAAAGTTAACGAAAATGTATTTTGATTTGTTTTTTAGCTTAAACACTTTTATCCAGGACTGAGAAGCCGGGCAGCTATAACAGAAATAGAGAGAGACTTTTAATTCAAATTGACTTATTCGAGGACGGCTATAGATATGTTTCTGCCACGAGTATTGCGCCTATAAATTAATGGAAGTCCTCTAAGGACGGCGTACAGACTAAAATTACAAATTTCAACATAAGGAAAATTCAAGAAATAATGACCTCAATTTTCACTGTAGTTTATAATACTTATATAAAATAAAATAAATTGATATTGTACACAGTGTTTCTGTATACATGACATAATTATATTGACCCATGTTGATATAAATCGTGGGAAGGGAATTTTGAGATATAAGAAAACCATAGCATTGTTAAGCTATGTAATACTTTGATTTTTATTAATTACCAATTTTATTCCCCATTTTATGCAACACGGAAAACCTTTATTGGATTGTCCTAAAGAAGACTTAAATAGAGCCGAAACATTGACTTACCAACAAAGTTTTCTCTAAGCCTAACCTCATTCCCAACAACATTTTTGTGCATGTTTGTTATTTTAATTCGTTTTCTCGTTATCATATAGGTTACTTTGACAAACTGTGACACCTCGGCTCGTTAACGGTAAACAAAAAATGAAAATAAAATAATTAACTCGTGCTCTTAATTGGAATAAAGTCCATTTTAAGCAAAAAATAATTTTCTAAATGTGTATTATAGCCCTCAACAATTGTGTTCATAAAAGCATACTCAAATAACTTATTTTAAGTAAAATTTCGATCTGTTTAGAAAATACGAATATTCTTCGAAAAATGAACACGAGAAGTTGCATTAGATGTTCGACATAAATTAACAAACCTCGGTAGTTTTAGTTGTCACCAAATGCCTAACATTTCTTGAAGTTGGCTATACGTATTATAATAAAATAATGAAATGATATTGTAAATATTTTTATGAAAAATGGGCAAAAAAGAATGGATTGCTCAAAAGTGGATATGGCTTTGGCCACAGAAACAAGGGATATCTATATAAAAAATATATTAGTTTTAATTTCCACGTTGCTATACATATACCTAATTTAAAACAAAAATTTTTGCAGTATCCTTAAATTTATCTAAAAATTAAAAATCAATCATATATTGTGCCTGATTAGCAAATAATGTTATGTATTTTTAAGTTTTTATAAATGATTTAAACATAAGTGCTATACAAACATTTTCTGTTATTTATTAAAATGTCATCATTTGCATCAGTCTGTAAATTCGTTATTGGTATATCTATATGTTGATTGAACTTTTTTTATTTTCAATATTTCTTTTTTAAAAAGTATCTACCATTAAGTTATTTTTTTTATAATACTCATTCCCAACATAAAAAATTATTTGACTGATTTAAAACTACTGAAATTTGTGAACTTATTGCCATAGAGTATTTGTGTGACTTATATCTATTGTTTTTATGTATATAGTTACTGAGTTTTTTAAGAATATTTGTGCGTAGCAAAAATTTTTCATAAATATATAATCTTATTTTTGCGTATGTTGTGTGTGGAAAATAATCGTCTACGTCGTCATTTCATGAACGGAATATTTTTATATTAAAATCGACCATTTCAAGTTAAATTCTTTATTCTTGCTTTTTTTTTTGTTTTCACGTAACAAGAACAAGGTGCCAAGTTCTAAATACCCTGTATATTTGTAAGTATCGATAGTATTCTTCTATACATTCATCACACTTTATGTCACAAATTAACCCATCGAGGAAGTGTAATTACGGGACATTAAAATAATGCTTGGCTTGGAAATATTAATTTAAATTTGTCTCTAATTAAAATATTTTTCAAATGCTTCATTAAGTATTCTGACAAATTTGAAATGCAGTACCTCTCGAAGTACCTATTACCTTTACAATGTAAATGGAATTTTCAAGAAATTTTTATTCATCTATTACTTTACACTTTAAAATTTGTGTTTCCAAATATATCAATTTTCAAGCGAGAAAATAGAAAGTTGTGCAACAATTAACATATTGGAAGTAATATAAATATGACCAAATATTCAATGTGACATTAACGTGATCGTATGAAAATATATATATTGTTTCAAATATAATTACATTTATCCTAAACACAATGCCACTCCCAAAAATATCATTAAGCTAGTGCTTTTAACTGTAACATTAAAATACACTCCCCGATTCTAATGATATTTCGAAAGCAATAGTTAATAAAAGTGGGTTGTAAGGATAAACCATGTTAATGGTTTACCAAAACTGTATGTATTAAGCAGCTATATCGAATTTTCAAATTGCGTCAAAGTTGAACAAATAATGAAAATTTTATGTAAAAAAATAAAAATGTAGATGTCTTTTGTAAGGTCATATTCGAATGTTCAAAATAAATTTGATGTTTTCATATTAAATTGAGAATTATTTAACTGGCGTTTTATTATCACTGTTAAATAAACTGTAATATGTGATGTAACATAGAAAACTTTATACATAGAATATCGACAAAATTACCAAATTTAAAAGCGGACATTATATACATCTACTTTTTTTTTGCCACCAAGTAACTATACATTCATTGCCACTTGAGTGATGGAGCTTCGATTCTGTTCCCTCTATTAATAACCACCACTATTACTAAATTCTCATGTTCCTCATTTGCATGCAAAATTGTGAGACATGATCTTGCAAGATGGAGCAAGAACAAGACTTGCGGAATTCTTGTTTTGTTTTGTAAGGCCAGATAAGACTTTCAAATTTTGCAAGATTTCTTTTTCAGCCAATACTAGTTTAGGGTTTCATTTTGAAAGCATTGATGATGCTACGATGACAGTAGTTTCTATTATTAAAATTATGTACATTTGTATTACAAAAGTTGAATTGTAATGCCATCTATACCGCTATGTAGCATAAATATCAAATTATTTATGCATATTAACTACAATTGTTACAAAATTCCAACAAGAACGCGTTCTAGCAGTAACTGAATAAGAATTACTCATTTCGTTTATCAAGTCCTTCACTTTCAAGAATACTTTCATAAAAACATCTCTTATTTTGACTAGCTACGCCAGCTAGTTCCTCAACTATGTTTTACAGACAGATCAACTTCTGGAATTTCCAACTAAACAAGTTATCATTTTCGCAACTTATGTATTTCCAGTATACAGTGCTTTAGAAAAGTAACGAATAAATTCATTATTTTTTAAATTGAGAAAATTAAATTTTAAAATATTCAAACATTATTTTCTTGAAATTTTTGTTATGTAACACTATAATTTTTCATGATGTATGTATGTAGAATGACACGCTCTTTTAAATGGCATGGTCAAAATTGGGGGTTGCTGTTTAAAAAAATTGTCGATGACGTCATATCTCGAACAACGATGACGTCACAAATATGGGTCGATGTCAAAAGGTGCCTTCTTTAAAAACAAAATCGACGTGCCAGGGAATTTTTCGAAAACTTCTTAATTTCAAAAATAATGATATTATTCGTTACTTTTCGAAAGTACTGTATAGACGTAGATAGTAAAATTATCACTCAATAAACAATTATACTATTTTTGATAGCCATCCACGTACAAAATTATGGATCGGACTCATTGCCATCATTTTGTCGCCATTGCCACATCTGTTTATATAAACTTCATCGATATAAAGACACAGCAATAATTTGTTGTCCGTATTTTACGACTGAGGCGGGAGAAAAGTTATTTATTGGCCCCATTTCTGGAATGGGCACAACGAAAATCCTTTTATGATGCTGCCAAATGTTTTTAATTGCCCAATCGATAACTCTTAATGCGCCGCTGGCAGCCCTTGGATAAACTTGGCATTCATAAATGAAGTCGTTAATTTTTTTATTGTTAGCTTTTCTGCCCCCTTTCCAGCTCTTGATTTAAATAAACGAACTGGAATGAAGGGATAAAAAATGTATTCTTATTTTGATTTCATTCAATGGCTAATACCTTTTATATTATCTGCAAAAAAGTAATATTCTTTAAAAATATGTTTTTAAAACGACACCATAAAACAGGATCAATCAAAACATAAAAAATTTTCACGATTTTTTTCTATAAACCATAAAAAGTATCGTTTTCTTTATATTAAATTGCCGGCAAACTAAAACAAAACAAATGCTAACTTCCAAGAATACGTTTTCTTGAAAAAACTCAAAAACACGTCAGTGTTGACATAAATTTCAAACATCTACATTCAGCTCCTTAGGCATTATTGCTACCCTCCTTCAAAATTTTGAATGGAATGGTCGTCTGATATCTGGTATCATAATTTTTTATTATTATTATTTCTTCTAATTGTTAAATTATCAGAATTTGTACTCATATTTACTACCCCGTATATCCCAAAAAAGTTGTAATGTCTTTTCCATGATGATACAACCATTCCATTCTAACATTTTGGGAGTTGAAGTTTCAACTTTATGCCAACACTCTTGACGTATTTTTGTAGGTCCCTGCTTAAAAGACAAAATTCAAGAACTAACTGAAAAGATGTCCTCCTTGAAAAAAAATTACATGTTTTAAAATATCGTGCTTTTGGAAGTTACAAAATCTGTTTCGTTTTCGTTAGCTCACCCCATATAAAGGGCGAGCGACTCATAGAAAAAAATTGACTTATAATATTCTAAAAACCTCTGCATTTATTGCATTCTTTCAGCAACCTTATAAAAACCTTTTTTAAATTGTTCTCTGTTAGAAAAATTCATAAGGGGATATTTCCCTTCCCATAAATTTCAATTTTGTCTTAAATTAACAAGATTTCATATGTACTATACATTGTACTTTTTTTATAAAAGTAGATTCAAAATTTAAAAATCGTAGGGAAGTGACGTCATGCTCTCACTGTTAAAGAATCCAATCAATGATAAGAATAAAGCAACGTTGCCAAATCCAAATGCCAAATTGAGCGTGAAATAATCATAAATATCAATTTGACCAACCCTATTTAGGGAAAAAAATGAAATGTGATAAAAAATGTAATGTTAATTTATATTAAGTATTATTACTGAAAAGATGCCCGCCTTGGAAAACATTTACATGTTTTAAAATATCGTGCTTTTGGAAATTACAAAATCTGTTTCGTTTTCATTAGCTCACCCCATATAAAGGGCGAGCGACTCATAGAAAAAAATTGACTTATAATGTTCTAAAAACCTCTGCATTTATTGCATTCTTTCAACAACCTTATAAAAATCTTTTTTAAATTGTTCTCTAATGTTAGAACAAATTCGTAAGGGGATATTTCCCTTCCCATAAATTTCAATTTTGTCTTAAATTAACAAGATTTCATACATATGAAATACATACTATATACTATGTACTATATAGTACATACTATACATTGTACTTTTTTTATAAAAGTAGATTCAAAATTTAAAAATCGTAGGGAAGTGACGTCATGCTCTCACTGTTAAAGAGTCCAATCAATGATAAGGATAAAGCAACGTTGCCAAATCCAAATGCCAAATTGAGCGTGAAATAATCATAAATATCAATTTGATCAACCCTATTTAGGGGAAAAAATGAAATGTGATAAAAAATGTAATGTTAATTTATATTAAGTATTATTATGTGTGAAATAAATATCATTTAATACTTTATAAAGTGATCCATACTATTTGTCAAAAATATCAAAGCTCAAAGAGAGAGCTCTAATTGTTTGACACACGTTAATGACCACTGTGTGAATTGAGACGAGAGAAAAAGGTCATGTTTTGGTTAAACCAGTGATTTTCTTTTATTATTAAAAAGTACCAAAGCAGGTATCTTTCTTGAATTTTCCTTATTTTTGTAGTTAGACAAAGCAAATATGAAGGAAACAATTATCTCCTTATAATGAGCACAAAACCAATTGAATAAGTTTGATACACTCTGTGTGAATATCTGTCTATCTAGTTAAAAAAAAAACAGGAATACTTTAATGAACTAGCAAAATACTTAGGTCTACTGCTGGACAAAATAGATATCTTCTATAAATTATCACGCCTTAATACTATATACAGTTGTGACTGAACATCACTTTTAAACCACATAAGAAATGTAAGAAATTACAAATACCTCTAACAAAGTTTATTTTTATAAAAGGACCCTTCAATTCTTTATAAATGTAAGGGCTTCATAGTTAAGTGATTTTATAAAAATTAAAATTGTAATTGTTAAGGTAGAACAAATATTTTTTAAAATTGTTTAGTAATCCATAATAATTAGGTACTTTACTTATAATAATAATATGGTTAAATATACCAATAACAATTCAAAATAACGTACAGGATGATACTCGTTTTGAGAACCACGATTTGGTCACTCTTAATTTGGTACCGATACTTCTTTCAGAAAAAATCACCTTTGTATTCTATCGTCAACAATAATATATTAGAAATTTCACCATTTTTCACTTCTAGATGAAAAAATGAGCATAACTCCTTTGTCTCTAATTTCATTGAAATTTTGATTTCTATGTTAAATGAATTTGACACATTATTTTTTCGATTAGCATTACCCCATGAATTTTCTGCGCGTAGTTTCCGGACATCCTGTATAGTGTGAGCGAAATATTTTTAATTATTGCTTTTTTATTCGTTAAATTTAGATATTTTTTGGGTAAAAGCTACGTTATTAAAGCTGTTTCTACACAAAAAAAAATTATGATTTTGTATCAAGAATAACATTTATTTGGAATGCTTGTTTAAGCATACATAATCTTGAACGAAGAACTCGTTCTTCAGGCAAGATTTTATTTTAATAGAAATAGTATAGCTTTGACTTTAAAATATCAAAATTTAATGAGAAATAAAAAAGTTATGATAGACAATCGATTATTAAACTCAATTTCATTTTTTTATATAGACTTGTGGCGGCATTCTTAAGAGATTCATCCGAACCAAAATATTGTCCACCATTACTGGACATTCTGCATATTAATTTTCACACTAAATAAATATTGACTCTGTACAAAAGCACGACTGAGAATTATAAAAATTTACATAAACCTAGATACCTAATTACCGTCAACTCCTTGAAGGTCCTTTTATAAAAATAATCTTCACCTACTCTACAAGACTAACTAGGCACTGAACAAAACTACAGCATAAGAAACAACAGTTATTGCTATTACAAACTCTAATATCAGGAATGTGATTGTGTTGCTACTATCGTCGAATTTTCAACCCGTAGGACTGTTTGATTTTTCGTTATACTTTTTGTAAGAAACGTACGAGTTTACAATCATCACAATCTTTCTGCAGTTGACGTGAAAACAGCTTGACAGAAGGAAATGAAGAGTTGGTCCAGATTTGGCCACGATTAATATGAGTAAAGCCAGAGGCACGGCACACTTTATACTATTTTAGACTTTAGATCAACAAACAATACTATTTTTCCACTAAGGAACAAAATAAACCAAAATACAGAGATATGAAATATTTACTTTTCAATATGCATACAATACCATATGCCGTATAGTACATAAAATCTATTTTTTCGCACTGGTGATAAAAATGATTAATAATTTTAATATGGAACGTTAATAGTTGGACAGTTGGAAGGGATGATCTAATGCGACAGCTGTTGTTATTATTTCCGTAAAAATTAATAATTATTTAAATATAAATTTAAAAATATAATTCTTTATTGCACAAAATATTGACCAATTCTAACACATGTAAAATGTCTTCTTATTCCACTAAGTAACATTTTTTCAATATGTCCGAAGGAAGAGAAGATATATCAATTCAAATTTTGTCGAAAGGGTCTCCCAAGAAAGTCATTTCAATGTTATCAATATAGCTATTAATCGAGGAATTAGTTATGGGTTGCCTACAATTATTATTTTATACTCAATCAATAATGACACAGTAGCACATTGTCAAAAATTAGTAAGTAATAAAATATTCTTACTGACCGACGTAAATGAAATTGTGCAGTAAACACTTTTATGGCTCAGACTGTTGTGTTATAAAAGCCAAAAGACGTCTATAAAAATGCGCAGTAATTATACAGGGTGTCTCGAAATAAATGCAACATAGAGCAAAAGTAGATATTTGATAACAAAATAATGTAATAAAGATACAGATATAGGGTCTCAAAGTTAACATTTTATTTTTGATATTTGTAAATAGCCTTTTAAAAAATCCAAATATTTGCATACATTTTAAACGTCGGAGGTTTTTTTGCGGCTTAGTGTATCCATTTGACTATTGAAAAATATATACTTTGCCGAAATTGTTAGGAGTAACCATTTTTAAAAAAACCTATTTGAAATATTCAGTGCACCGAGAAGAAACTGTTTTGGGTCAGGTGAAAAGTCTTTTCCATTGAAAATACAGCAAAATGTTACTTGAAAAAGTTATTTAAAATGATAAATTATGACGACGTGTAACATTATAAGAAAATCGTCCTGCTTTGATGAAATCTTTGTGCTTCGATGAAACCATTGTTGAAAATTTGATTTCATCCAATCTGCACATTGTCAGAATTTACCATTCTGAATAAATGTTTCAAGTAACATTTTGCTGCATTTTCAGTGGAAAAAGGTCTTTATCTGAAACCAAAACAGTTTCTACTAGGTGCACTGAATTTTATTTCAAATAGGATTATTTAAAAAACGGTCAAGAATTTTCTCAGATAAAAAAGATAAGAATCGACTGTTTCAATAGTCAGATGGATACATTAAGCCGCAAAAGAGTTCTGTCATTTAAAAAAATAATGGATGTGCCATAAGTGGCACCCTCTACTAATGACGTCAAAATTAGAAACAAATTTGAATTTCTCACCCCCAAAAACCGCCGATCTCCAGAATGTATGCAAATATTTGTTTTTTTTTAAAGTTATTTACAAATATCGAAAATAAAATATTAACTTTGACACCTTGTATCTATTTAACTATACTCGCGATAAGAATTCAGACAACTTACGTTATACGAACAAATGAATAATTCATTATATTTTCATCAAAATATTTAAGAAACTGCAACTGATAGTAATAAAACTATATACTGCACTAAAAGTTTGCATTATATATTGCACTAAATTGCAAAACATGATTGTTTATAACGCCACCAAATATCGAAAATTACGTTGACAATAAAAACAAATGTGTAACGTCAGCCGTGACTTCAGACGCCTGAATTTTTGACGCGAGTATAATAACTTTTGACTAAGGTAACATCGCATTATTTTGTCGTCAGGGATCTCCCTGATAATCTACTCTTGCTCTATGTTGCATTTATTTCCGGACACCCGGTATTTAAAAATTGTAACTTTTAACACATAGATAAAATAAACATTTTTGCACTAGTGCACTAAAAGTTAGATTTTACTTACTGTATAGCGAGCGTAACGTTAATATTACACATGCGGTAGTAAAATAAAAAATAATATAAATAATACAATAAAGGCATTATCAAAATAAAAACTTTCTGATATGTAGTGTACTAAATCGATTCATGAATTCCTTAGTTTTTTTGCATGAAATGTTGGATGGATGTTTTCTAATTCCGTAATATTAACATTTAAATGCAAAACTTTTACATTTTACAATATTTCGCAATATCATCCATTTCTGTTAAAAAAAATGCTTTGATTTACACAGAGTGTCTGATAAAAAAGGCCTATTGTAACACCTGTTTTCTTGAATGAAAGTAAACCGATTTTGGTCAAGTAGCTTTAGTACAGTTTTACTTCTTACTTACTCTTTAAGAAGATACGAGCGCTTTTGTTTTATTTTTCCACTTACTTCTGTTAAAAAGCCGATATCTACTTAATAAGATCTTTCTGAATGCACAATTTTATAATTTACAGGGAATCTGAGTATGCAGGAGCTCGTTTTTTATCTATATTTACTATTACCTTACCTGCTTATATATGGATAAAATAAGATATAGGAAATTATACAAAAATTACCCTTTCTCTATGCCGCACTGTTTTGCGAGTGTTCTTGTTTTCCCAGTGCGTGTCTTAGTGTTTTCGATAATACCTTGGTGAAAAATAATAGAAAATATAAGAGTATGTGAAAATAATTGTTTTCCTGATACCACGTCAATGCCAATAGTGAAAAGTGCTTATTATATAACTCAACATTGCATTGCTTAATAGTGGTCGTATACGTTGCGGTTGCTAGTCGTGCTGTTTAAGGCGTTAGTAATTCAATAAATATTCGATTCAGGCCCAGGTTCAATCCCCATAACCACAAGGTCGTAGATCACCTATACTTGTAAAGAGGACTCCCATCCTCTCAACAGTTATGGTAGTTATGGCAAAGTTATTACACATAGTATTAGAGGTTTGACTGCCATAATTAACAGACGATAGTATATTAAAATAAACAAAAAAGTCTTATATAACATAGGCCCTAATCCGAACCGTTTTCGATAAACTAATTGAAGACCTTAGGGCAATAACGGTAGCCACAATCTTCTAAAAAATCAGTTATATGCATTTTTCGCGTTAATGGGCGCCTACTTACCTAAGAAATAGAAGTTATTGCTACTGTCACACAGATAGCCCCATAAACTACCGAAACCTTTGTTGCTTTTAAAATATAAACAACTATTTTAAGTGTAAAACCGGTACAAGCCACGTTATTTACATCATGACGGCATCATGCAGTATGACAGCTCGACAAGATACACCTTATTATGAAGGATCTGAAAGTGATCATACCTCAGATTTTGGGTCTGATGATAATGTACGAGATAAAGATTATGTACAAAGTGATAGTGAGAGTGACGATGGGCAGGTGAGTGATTTAAATATGTGGCTTATCCCCTTGTTAAGTAAAATTATTGTGGCTCACATTTACTTTTTTAATATTCAATAACTAAGTAAGTTACATTTCTTTTAATGCTAAAATATCACATTTGTCTATTACTTGTCCTATAATGCTTCAAAAAATACATATATATATCATCTCCATTTTGTATATTAATATTAAGAATGATATCTTATTGTGGCTTATCCCCTTTATGCATTTAAATTGCAAAGGATATAATGGTGGTAAACAAAAATAACGACAACTAAATATTTGATATGCATTTAATTTAATATGAAAATGTTGTAAATATGACGAATAACTTGATATTGCTATAATTCAAGACTGCTTCTCTTTTTTAGGAAGAGTCATGGAGAGACACTCTCTAAATAAAAGAGGTTCTCTCCCCACACCAGAGAAAGTGCCTCCTTCAAGATGGTGTATTGCAAACCTTGAAAGGCAAACCAGAAATATAGGAAAAATTAAACGGAATTTGAGTCACAACTATATAAACAAGTACCTGAGCGGGAAATAGGCCTGCCCTGTAACTGTAGCTGAAAATGTTTTAAACTTTAAGTCTAAGTATGAAAATGTTATTTTCTCCAATTAAAAGTTTCTGTTTGTTTTTAAATGTTTACTGCTTACTTCTTGTCGTGAACTATTTATAACAATATACGTTACGATTTGTTATTTCTAAAATTGTTTTAATGTAATAAAGGTATAGCCACATTTTTCTAATAAATACATTTTTAATATAATAAAACATATTTTTTCTAAATACTTTTTTCCATCATTCTTCGAAGAACGTTTGTAAATTTTGAATTTTTATTCCATTTCTCGGTATTTCAGGATTTAGTTAATAATTTTAAAAACTCAGTTTTGTGGCATGTATACCGTTGTTGCTCTAAGGTCTTCAAGTATCAAGAAGTTCAGTTAATTTAGAAAACTCTCCGCAGTTTTGTTCACTGTTTACTGCCTCTGTTATTTACTTTTAGTTAGAATAATTTATTCGGTGAAGTTGATCTCGTACAACATGACAACAATGAGGCTGAATCACACTTGTATACCTGATTGAGAAAAAAATATTCTATTACAAACAGCAAATAATAGAGATAGTATACATTGCATTTAGAAAGATTCCTAAATTAATTGAACTTTTGCACATCGAACCCGATAGCTTTCTACATTTTTTTCTCGAAAATGGTTGGTATTAGGACCCGTATTATATGGGACATTTTTATTCATTTTTATGTATACTCACGTCTGTTCAAATTAAGGCAGTCAAACCTCTGACACTCTATATATTAAAAAAATGTATGTTTGGGCCATATTTTACAAGAGGCAACCTGTAAATAAATTACAAGTACGCCACTGAGCTCAACGCGAAAAACTTTATGAGATGCAATTTTCACCATTCCGATATCTCAGTTATTCCTTAAGATCTGGACAATCTCTTAAAAGTATTTATTATTCAATTTCGCCCCATTTTTGGGAAAATAATGGTAAATAACTCCCTCTCCAGCAGTTTCTTGCGCACTATTATTATTACATACTGCAACTGTGCAACGTTTTCCAAGCATTGTTTTTCAGCGTACAGTTCAATAACATTAGATAAACTTACACACACTGTGTGTGTGTACGTCTCGACTGGCATGAGGCAACTTCCATATAATAACTTTGGGATGGAGAACGTTGGACTTGGTTCAATAAGAGAGATTGATACCGGTCGACGTTTGACCATCTCTCTAATTAATGATGTGTTCCAGGTTTCCCTCATACCTGTATTGAATGGTGAAAATGCGGCGTAAGCCGCGCAAAAACCCTATACCAAGCTTCATTTAATTACCAATTTGAAGACCATTCTTACCAGACACCCTATTCAATGACGGGTTTAATGTATTTATACATATAATTGTTGCATTTTTGTATAAAATAGATTTTGTAAGACTTTTAAAGTTACCTCGATGCAGCTACCTCAATTTTGAGATAGTAGAATATATGTAATGATTATTAAATTGATCAACCAAAATCTGCTCCCTCTTTAGATAAATTTTGTTTTAGATTAAAATATTTCAGGGAAACCACATGACGCTCTGACGGTAACTTAGAAAACATCCTGAATATTAGTTTAAATCAAGAATACTCCAGCTTAGAAAAATATATGCAAAGAAAATTGAACTATCTACTATAGTTGCTCTGAAAATATATTCAATACTAATGAATCAGTATCTATTTTTTTTTACTTTGTTACCCTGTATTTTGATTTAAAATATTCCTACAATCCTTCATCTTTTTCAAATACAATCTATAGGCTAAATATATCGAAACCAAGAACTAAACCTACTGAAGCTACTACCGATCATTTTCATTGGCTGTGCAACAATCACTGTCTTCGTTGTCTTCTTCTATAATATCTTCTAATCGCCTGTCTTCTATGATCACCACTACATCTTTTCTAAAAAAGGTTTATTCTAAATACCCTAGATGGTATACGCACTAGTAAAAAGCACAAAATAAGCTGCAAACTTTAACTTGAAGGATAGTTATTTTAGTTATATAATTACGTATAAATCTTCAGTAAAGAAAAAGGAATTGCATTGACGATCAATGTAGGTATCGATAAATTGTAATTTAAATTAAAAAAAATCGGCTATACATAGAAAAAAAAATTATATTAAATGAGTTGCTGCTGCTTGATTGTGAAACAAAATCTGTTATAATTTCATACCATAAAATTAAATAAGATTTAAGGTATCTCAGAGATCAAGGTATCACTTTGTAGGTATGTTCAAGGAATTGTAGGAGATTTGATTTATATTAGCTTAAAATACCTTTCTAATACAGTAAAAATGTAACAAAAGCTAATAATAAAGAATATATGGGTGGATATTGTGGGTGTAATTCAACGCTTGTTAGTAGTTTCACACAATATTGTTAATACCTAAAAATGTATTAAAAAATGTTCTTCTAAGATAATTATTTTTTAAAAACAAATTATTTTACAAAATTGCCGCTATGGAAAGTTTATTTTCCCGGACGGCAGTTACAAATAAAATTTAATTTTTATGATGTTTAAATTCATTATCCTTAGGTGTGAGTTGGTTATCTTTTAAATAACATTTATTTTATTAAAAGTGCCGAATAATAAATATAAGTCTGGTTTGTATTGTATTTTCAATTTCAGAACAAATATCTCGTTGTCAGACTGAAATCCTGATATTTGTTACATATGAAACTTTTTATAGAACCTTTGCTAGACTCAACTCGAATTGGCCATCAAGAGGGTCATAAAGGATCGATTTTACCGTCAAGTTTGCCCTTTGTACTGTAAGATGTTGTAATTTATATTTAGGTATGAGAAAAACTACATTCACACAAACACAACTTAAAAATATTTCAAAGCTTCAGACATATTGCGTAAGTAATTTTATACCGCGTAAGCAATATAATTTAATCAAAAACTGGAAATTTGATCTAAAATTTATTGAATATATCTTTCCCATAGTTTCTATGTTTACTTATTCTAACCTATAGTATGTCTAGATCTCTGTCTAACATAATGTAATATGTATTGCATTAAAAACGTATTACATACAGAAGCAGGGATTTGATAAAAGAATCGAACATGTTTGGGAAAACAGTCACAATATTCAAGGGAATTCGGCCAAAATTTTGGACAAAAGTAACAGCGTCAAGAGAAAATTACAACAAATAATTATTATTTCACTATATGGATCGATTTGTTCCTTGAATTTGGATCATTTCTAAGTTTAACACTTTCTTTCTATACAGGGTGTTGAAAAAAAAGTGTAAAATATTTCAGGAGGTAATAGTATGAACCAAAATAAGCAGAAAAGTCTTAATATACATGGGAGCGCAAAGTAACGGTTGCGGAGATATAGACCACTATTCGTTTTTAAACATTTTATTTTATTAGGAATAAACCGAGAAAGGAAGCTTTTAACAAACAAAAAACAAAGTTACAGAAGATATTCAAAGTACCGTACGTCCATTTCCAAGCAGGCACGATATCTTCGTCTCAACGATATTCGAACTCTTTCGAAAACACCCTCCTAGGTTTGGATTTCTTGACACTTTTGATTAATCCGTAGCAGCAGCTCTTCCAGGCTATTTACAGGAGTATCATACACTAATATCTTTAAATATCTCCAAACAAAGAAATCTAGAGGGTTCAGATCAGGCGATTTTGTAGACCATAAAACACGTCCGGCCCTTCCTACCCATCTATGTGGCACGTTTTTCATTAAACATTTGGATGGGTATTGTAGGTGACAGGTTTCTAGGTCCTGTTGTTTTACCAAACCGATTAACAGGCGCTGCTTACCTCAACTTTCTGCAGAACACACTGTATGAGTTTTTGGAAGACATTCCTTTGAATCTGAGGCAACAAATGTGGTTCCAGCATGATGGTGCTCCAGCTGATTTTTCCATGGCCGTTAGAGAAACTTTTCCACATAGATCAAGGAGGGTGTTTTCGAAAGAGTTCCAATATCGTTGAGACGAAGATGTCGTGCCTGCTTGGAAATGGATGGAGGGCACTTTGAACATTTTCTGTAACTTTGTTTTTTGTTTGTTAAAAGCTTCCTTTGTCGGTTTATTCCTAATAAAATAAAATGTCTGAAAAACGAATAGTGGTCCATATCTCCGCAACCGTTACTTTGCGGGCCCATGTTTATTAAGACTTTTCTGCTTATTTTGCTTCATACTATTACCTCCTGAAATATTTTACACTCTTTTTTAACACTTTGTATAGGATTTTTCAAAAATATATGGCACTAGTGCTAGAGCTGATAAACATTGAAAATAAGTGGGATGTGCTTAACAAACGAATGTCCTAGAGCCACTCGTTTTTGACATACAGAGCGTGTAAGATATTTTTAGAAAATCAAATTTGGAATTTATCGTACATACAATTTCATACACACACATTTCATTGACACAGGTCCGTTTTCGGCGGTATTGAACAGGCTGACTGGTGTTATCAGTTTTTATGTACAAAGTAGAGGGAGCTAGTTGCTAGCACTTCTACCGATATTTTATTCTATAACATTTTTAAGTTAGGTTTTTCCCACTTTAAATTAAGTGATATTATATAAAATTTCACATTACGCGAAAAAGGAGCTCTTGTTCGAGCACGTCTATTTAATTTTTTATATTTAAAACAGATCAAAAGGTAATGTCGATAATTGTTTAATATTTTATATTGTAAATCCTGTTTCGTGTGAAAAGCACTCATCCTATAATATAAATTTAGTTAATTAATTTTAAGTAATAAATTAATAACTCATATTTAATAAACGCTGCATAAGTGCAAACTATAACTGTTTATATTTAAATAATGTTTCTTGTCGATTGCACGTTCAAATTGTTTTACTCTTTAAGCATTTTTACAATGACAGATGTTGACATAAAAAAATTAATTCGTAAACGTGCTGTCATATCAATGGAAGAGGTGGAAGTTCACATACACATTTGGTAAATCAGTATGTACTGTTACCGAGACCGTCTGGCTGACTTTACTAGTTTTTTTTACATTTTTTCGAAAACGGCGCATTTTTAACAAATTTCGAGCATCATTTTTGTGTAAAATGAACTTTTACATAATATCACGTGACTTGATATGGGAAAAACCTGACTTACAAGAAGTTACATAATAAAATTACAGCGAAAATGCTACCAACTACCGCCTTATACATTACAAAATAAAAAACTGATAACACCAGTGTATTTCGCAACACCAAAAACATACCTGTGTCATATTTTGCTGAAACATGTGCTTTAAAAAATTTACAAAATTTGATTTTCAAAAATTATCACACACCTGTATCTCAAACATTAGTGAAACAAACCTCACTTATGTTTTAGCAACTCTAGCAGTATTGTTTCTAAACAATGAAAGAAGAAAAAATATCATCTGTAGCCAACCGCAATTATTGAAAAAGAAACGTCAATTAAAAGAAAATAGGTTTAATTTTCGGGGATTGTAACGTAATAAAAATAATTTGACAAATCCAACCCTTGACTGACTATTTTAGGGTTAAATACCCAACTAAAAAATTATAATTATTCCACAAATTAATAACTTCAGACAATTAAATGTGACATTATTTGCAAAACTATTAAAATTGATTTGTATGTAATTAAAAATACATCACATTGTCACGGAATTTGCCCCACTCACACCCAAACCGACGACTGTGGTATCGCGAAATGCTATGATTGCCCCGATTGCCCCTACACGATTCTGTTAAACAAACAAAATGCCGTTAATCGAGACGGGACTGGAAGAATGGGGAATCAACTAGAAACATTCGAGTCGTTCGGGAAAATGGATCTAGAGATACTAGAAAATACCTGGAATATTCGTTGGGTCTATAAAAGAAGAATAAACGGCCGAGTTAGTTAGTCTTGTATTACAGTCTGAATTGAAGTGTTTAGTTGGAGAGATCAAAGTGATTTAGATAGCGATTAATTAAATAAGTGTTTAGTTGAGTTGTAATTAGTGTTCAGTAGTGTACTGAGTAGTTAATGAAGATAAGTAATTAATTAACGGATTGTGTTTTTCTGGCAGTAAGAAAAAATGTGTAACACTGTACCTGAGAAACTAATCAATTTATGGCGTATATAGGATGTGCCCAAATTATTATTTTTAAAACAAAACAAAATAGAAATTTACTAGCCCAAAATAATATTATAATTTCCTATACAGACTAGATTTCTGACACTGATTTTTTTTTTAATAATTACACTGTGTTTGACTGTATCAACTTAAAAATTTGAGAATACACGTTTTAGGATATTAAAAATTATAATCTGTTTTCTATTTTGATGTATCTCCTACAGGCCACCACATCCGCCATATTCGTGATGCAAATGTAAACGTAACATTTTGGCCTTAACGGTATCACGTTTTTTATTACAAAATCTTAAACCTACATTGTGTTTGAGGAAAAACAGTATACTTGTCATTAGTATCAGAAATTCATTTTCGAGATCATAGCTTTTCAACAATCAGTTGAATATAGTTCCTTGTACAACATTTTAACGTAGTATGCAGCAATAGTAAGTTAAACTTTAACAATTATTCGCAATAAGCTAAAAAATCTGTTTACGAATTTAGAAATAAAGACGACGGATTATCCACAGAAGAAGTCAAGACGACTATATGGCGCTGTAAGGATCAGTATGACTTCCATTTTAAAAACGTTGCATGTTAAAAAATACCAGTGCAAATTTTATTGCTTGTCGACATATCTACAACATATCCAATTTGCAAGAGAATTTTGGCGCTTACTACGTGAAAATATTGTACAATGAACTATGCAGTTGATTGTTGAAAGCTATTTTCTCGAAAATGGCCAATTCCTGAGACTAATGACAAGTATACCATTTTTCTTCAAAAACAATGTAGGTTTAAGATTTTTTAATAAAAAATGTGATAACGTTAGGGTCAAAAAAGTTACGCTCACGTTTACGTCACAAATATGGAGGATGTGACGCCCTAGGAAATAGATTATTTTTCATATCCAAAAACATCTATTCACAAATGTTTATACATCCAAATACAGTGTAATTACTAGAAAAAATCACTTCTTAAATTCCAACTTTGACACCCTGTATCTTTTTTATTTCCAAAATTTTATTAAGGCTTAAAACGTAATACTTTGAAGTGAAAAATCTAGTTGTCTTCATGGTTCATTACTTACACGTACATTATCACCTTGTATGTATTCCGTTTTATTATACAGTGCTTTCGAAAAGTAACGAATAAATTCATTAATTTTGAAATTGAGAAGTTTTCGTAAATATCCCCTAGCACGTCGATTTTGTTCGTTGTTCGGGATATGACGCCATCGACAATTTTTTTAAATAGCAACCCCCAATTTTGACCATGCCATTTGAAAGAGGGTGTTATGGTGTTACATAACAAAAATTTCAAGAAAATAATGTTTGAAGATTTTAAAATTTAATTTTAATAATACTGTGCACCTCCCCATTATGCAACACTTGTCCGTGCTTATTTAGATGAGCTGTTCCCGAATCGTTGGATAGGGAGAAGGGGGCCGATTGAGTGGCCGACCAGATCGCCTGATTTGACACCCCTAGATTATTTCTTGTGGGGATACTTAAAAAGCAAAGTATACGTTACTAGACCGGTTAATTTAGAAGATTTAAAAGCAAGAATTCGTCACGAGATACATCGTATACCTCCTGAAGTTATTGATAATGTCCAGAAAGGATTTATTAATCGTCTTGCACAATTTGAACATTTAATTTAGTCGATTTTTTACATAATCATTATCATTTTCAGTACTGTGAAAATTAAATTTTAAAATCTTCAAACATTATTTTCTTGAAATTTTTGTTATGTAACACCATCATTTTTCATGATGTATGTATGTAGAATAACACGCTCTTTCAAATGGCATGGTCAAAGTGGGGGGTTGCTATTTAAAAAAATTGTTGATGACGTCATATCTCGACCCACAAATGTGGGTCGTATGTTAAAAAGAGCCTTTTTTTGAAAACAAAATCGACGTGCCAAGGGATTTTTTTGAAAACTTCTCAATTTCAAAAATAATGAATTTATTCATTACTTTTCGAAAGCACTGTATTTAACATCATATGTATTTCATTTTCCTACTTACTAAATTCATAAAACTGTTTGCATATGTTGAAATAATTAAACATCATGGAATAAAAGTGATATAATGTTATGAAACACCCTGTAAAGAGTTACATTTATACAGCCACCACTAATCATTATTACTTATATGAATTAGGCCCCCTAAATTCTTTTATGGAGCCACAAACACATTGATAAAATATTTCTGAATGATTTTTACATTTACCTAACAATTTAAAAGCATTATAAAGTGCGATAGGGATACCATTTAGGTGATATACCGATATAATGTGAAAGAGATAAGGCATCTCCTCAATTTGCATTCAAATAGATTGAACGCTTTCCAGCACAAGAGTTAAAAGTAATCGAGGTGGAAATACTACTCGCAGCTCGGAGGTAAAATGCTTACCCTTTTTGTGTACTAGATAATTTAGTTAACCAGTTCCATCCACTCGAACGATTAGGATATGAGGTACAGAAACAGAGAACACTTTTTTATTTCAATTTACTGGGGTTTTCCGGATTTTGAGCATGAGAAGACGCGCCTCGCATTATTCAAAACGTAATTCAGTTAAAGCCTCTCCCGAAATGTAATCCAGATATTTAGGCGGGATTATAAAATATGGACTCGCAGAGGCAAGTGGGAATACAAAAAAAAAATAAGATTTATTTTATGGTACCACACGGACTGCCTCATGTGTTCCACAGCCCTGATTTTTATGCGGATATTTCCACCATATTTATGAATGTTTCCCGTAGGAGGCATAACAGACTTAAAATAACGAGAATTAGTGTCAGCAGCTAAGTTGCACTTTGCACTGAAATAACATTTTTTAATTTTAAGTTGTTTCCTTTTAAACAGGGTTTATTGTAAGAATTAGAGAATATGTTTGCACATAAAGAGCCGTATTTACATTAACGTTTTCAAGTGGAACATCCTGTTTCCATTTCGCGAATAAAGCAGGTTCCCAGGTACATTATTAGGTCTGTTCAAGCAAGGAATCCGTAATGGTTTCAAACTGTCAGAAATATTCGACCAGTAAAATTATGAATTTGCAGGAAGTAGTTGGACGAGCGTTTTTGACAGTTTGGAACCAGTCCGGATTCTTTGCTTGAACAGACCTATTATGTGCGCAACACGTATGACGGTTGTTTGGAACTACTGGAATGCTGTTTGTATTCTAAGTTTAATGTTTTTTGTTTTATCTTATTGATTTTGCACTTCGACTTTAAATTTTGAATTAATGCTCCTATACACTAGTTTCTCTATAAGTTTGTAAAATAAATTAAAAAAGGACACCCTGTACCTGGGGGGTGGGGTAAGTCGAAGGTTAACTCAAGAGTTAAATTCGGCGCTTCACACTTTCTGAAACAATTTAACTACTGTGCAAAAAAATCGCTATTTCTAAGGAATTGTCAATTTCAGAATTTTTTCTTTAGTTTTATTGGGTTTCTGCCACACTTCTGAAAAAATAATAAAGATTAATTAAATAAGCCCTTGCGCCAAACGGAACAGTCAAGGGTTATTTTTGAAACT
This sequence comes from Monochamus alternatus, assembly GCA_037114965.1. Classification (NCBI taxonomy): domain Eukaryota; kingdom Metazoa; phylum Arthropoda; class Insecta; order Coleoptera; family Cerambycidae; genus Monochamus; species Monochamus alternatus. The sequence goes on from CM073433.1 coordinate 37,745,769, forward strand.
AAGTTTGCCTAACCAAAAAATCTCACACTGAAAAAAGCAGATAAGTAAAAAATAACAAAAATTACATCACTATCGCGCACTTCCGTATTATTGACGTTTCGAAAAACTCGGACTCGGACATACGGAAGTGCGCGATAGTGATGTAATTTTTGTTATTTTTTACTTATCTGCTTTTTTCAGTGTGAGATTTTTTGGTTAGGCAAACTTAGTTTCAAATATAACCCTTGACTGTTCCGTTTGGCACAAGGGCTTATTTAATTATTAATCTTTATTATTTTTTCAGAAGTGTGGCAAAAACCCAATAAAACTAAAGAAAAACTAAAATTATGCCACAAATAAATAGCTTCAGACAATAACTTTCACAATTTTTGTCAAGCTCAGAGCCACTGACATCGAATAATTTTATTATGGTTTTTTTTTATTGTACGTGTACAGGGTGTGACTAGGATCAAAATCAGTTTTTTTACCAAGAATGTCACAAGTCGAGTTAATACATCAGTATGTTTTTAAAAATAATAAAGAGTTCGTTCATACAACGTTTTAGTTAACATTGCATTTACAAGATACATCTTGTTAAAATTGTCACTTTAAAGCAGGTTTCTCTTAACTATCTTTGAATGGGCTAACGATGTCAAAGTGTAAATGCTACGGCTAGTGTAAACTTGATTATAATTACCTAGTATACAAAATAACTGGTAATTTAGATAGAAAACGCACATTCCACGATATTAGCGGATACTTTATAAACTAACCCACTCGATACTAAAAGGGCTTATTTTTTCTTTCATTAGTTTATAAACTATCCAATTTCGTCTAGCAGGAATGAAAACAATAATTATGGTAACACAATTATTTTTTTAGTTAAACAGATTTTTTTTCGTTTAATCATTTCCAAATCATGTTTATGAAACTAACCACAAAAAAAAGAGAAAGCTGCAAAATCGTGCAAATCACTTAAAATCATATGCAAAATTTGTAAAAATCAGAAAAATCCCGTAAATCACATGCAATCAGTAAAATCTTGAAATCAATAATCAAATTATTGAGAATTAATATTAACCTCCGTTTTATAAAGCATTTGAATATTACTTGGTATGTTGATTTTGTGTTTTTTTAATATTAAGTAAGTTTGTCTTTGCTTTTATGGAATTAAAATAGTTATAATTATCAATAATTAGTGTAAATAAGTAGAACTGTTGTTCAAGTTTAGCTTGATTTAGTTAAACTTTTATTAAATTCAAATATGGACAAAAATTTTATATCTTTTATACACATTTACATGATCCACTAAATCGTATTTCCTACAGAAGTGTGTTAATTGAATAAAAAAAGGAAATATTAAGTGTTATTTTATTGATTTTTGACTGTCATTTTTCTATAAAGTCGAATATTACTGGTAAATTTTATCGCCAATTTTCTTATAACACTTGTAATGCTGGTTGCTTACATCTGGTACAAATTTAAACTTCCATCTCTAATTACACCGTTGTTTAAAAAAGAAAATAGAAGTACCTTAAAACATTCAGCGAAAACATCTAATTACTCTGAAAATATACTATTACTGAAGTTTTAAAAATCTGTTTTGAATTTCTGTTTAAATAGTAGAAAATTCCATTATAAGATAATAATTAATTAATCAAACTCAACATATGAATTTTTTAGCGCAAAGCTCAGTACTTTAAAATACTATTAAAATCATTAAATTCAAATAGAATCTAAGGAAATCAAGTGCAATCAGTGAAATCGACGAAATAATGCGAAATCAGTGAAATCAAGTGATATCAGTAAAATCAAGTGAATTCATATAAAATCACGAGAAATCAAGTAAATCATGAATTCATGTGAAATCTGATTTTCATTAAAGTAATAACAATACATACAAAGTTCTTAGAAGTGTCACACTAGTCGCGTCAAATTAGCATTTCACTAGTAACTTTTTGCGGAGAGGTCCGATTGAGATGCGGTTTTCTGCAAAATGTTCAGCGAATTTTTAATTTTTTATTTAACAAATGACCCATTTTTGTTGAACATATGTCAAATGTCACACACGATTCAATGAAAATGTCTGGAAAATGTTCTCTCGGGGGTTTTCGAGGTCCCTCTTTATCACTTTGGTGTTAGCTTTATTATTTATTGCTAAATTGTTGTAACTGGGCTAATTAACATATTAAAAACTCCACCCCCGAAATCACTAGAGAACCGGAATTTTTTCCAGGATTTCTGGCTTATTAAAGCAAACCATCGGCGCAAGATTTTTGCAGATATAATTGTTTATTGTTCGATTGTTGCAACGTCGCTAATTAACAAATTAATAACTCTACTCCCGGAATCGTTAGAGAACCAGATTTTTTTGCAATAACTCTGGGATCATGGGGAGAACCATCGGCACAAGGTTGTTGCACGAAATTGTTTATTTTTCTATTTTTGCAACCTGGCTAATTAACAAATAACTTTACTTCCGGAATCACTAGAGACCCGAAATTTTTTCCTGGATTTCTGTCTTTTTAAGGCGAACCATCGGCACAAGATTTTTGCAAGTATAATTGTTTATTGTTCAATTGATCCCAGAATTATTGCAAAAAAAATCCGATTCCGGGAGAAAAGTTATTAATTTGTTAATTAGCGAGGTTGCAACAATCGAACAATAAACAATTATATTTGCAAAAATCTTGTGCCGATGGTTTGTCTTAATAAGCCAGAAATCCTGGAAAAAATTCCGGTTCTCTAGTGATTTCGGGGGAGGAGTTTTTAATTTGTTAATTAGCCCAGTTACAACAATTTAGCAATAAATAATAAAGCTAACACCAAAGTGATAAAGAGGGACCTCGAAAACCCCGAGAGAACATTTTCGTTGAATCGTGTGTGACATTTGCCATATGTTCAACAAAAATGGGTCATTTGTTAAATAAACAACTAAAAATTTGCGAGCGTACAGAGGTTAGATGTACCTTTTGTTATAAAAAATTCCCTGAACATTTTGCAGAAAACCGCATCTCAATCGGACTTCTCCGCAAAAAGTTGTCTATTTTCACATTTTTCATGCTAATTTGACGCGACTACACCTCTCGATGTATACTATCCAAAGAACTGGCTATTTTGTGTTATCAGAATGATTGTTTTCATTCTAGGTAGACCAAATTGTATAGTTTATACATTAACCAAAGAAAAAATGCTATTTTAATGTCTTTGACTATTTCAAGTAAATTAGTCAAGCGAGTGGTTTAGTTTATAAAGTTTAAGCTAATATTGTAAAAACTATTTTTTCTGTCAAAATAACCAACGGTTAAGTTAGTCTGTATGTTAGCCAGCCAGTTTACAAACTAACCAAGTTTACACTTTAGCCTTAACATATACGAATAATCAACTGAGTGTTAAGAAAAATGTACAAACCAAATAAACCATTTTCTTCCCAATAATAGTGATGTTCATGGATGCAAGTAGCTTCTGGGGTATAATTGAAAGAACATTTCATAAATGTATTAAGGGTTTCGCAAACCATAAAAAATAATACGAAAAAATATATAAAACGTATAAGACAGTAAAATAAAAATAATAACTGTAAATAGTTTATTCAAATAAAATGGAATATTTTTTCTTAAATACCTTATCCAATTAAATCCAGTGATTGAATTCCCAAAAGTATTTAATGACGTAGAGGTATTTAGTATTCTGTTATTTTTAATACAGTCCCACCTAGTTCTAGTACCTCCGCCACTGACGGACATATTTTTATACTAAGTACAATGCTCGTCACCTTAAAGTCACCACCTTTTGGAAGGTTCTCATTCTATCGCGCCCCACCATAAACAACTGCGGAATGTTTCGGACTAGAAGTGGGGTTTGTAGATATACTACACTGTGGCACCAAAAACTCTTATATTCAATAGATGTTTATTATTTTATGAATATAGAAGTAATGTAACATATCCTTGTTTAGTGAAATCATAATATTGAAGAATTCTTTAAAAATTAACAAACTATGCAAAATGTATATTTTTAAATTAAAATAAATATTTCAACAAAGAAAAGACGTAAACGTCATAAATTCGAAAAAGCTTAATATACAGAGTGTTACAATACAAATTGCCGAGAAAAAATAAAAATTACAAATTCGAGGAAATTTTTGGTTTTTGTGCTTCACGATGGTTATCAAACGTGCGAAAGACCGTTTCGTATACAAAGTGTTGAAACATTTTTGGCCGTTAAAAAAAACTCAAAATTAAGAAAAAAATATTGTTGAAACCTCTAACAAGGGTCTATTAGAACATTAAGTAACGAACAGAATACAGAGTGTTTAAAAAAACCTTAACAATCTTTAAAAATCATAAAATTTCATGGAACTTAATTTTTTTTTTAATGAAACCTATAATATCGAATAAAGATAACATGATTCAACTTTTAAAATACAAGGCGTTTAATAAAAACCGAACCAATCTCTAAAAACTCGTGGAATTAAAAAAAAAATTGATGAAACGTTTGTCGAGGGTCTATTAAAACACTAATTAACGAAAAAATACAGGTTTTTTAAAAAACCGAATCAATCTCTAAAAACCTTCCAAATTCATGGTACTCAAAAAATATTTTGAAGAAATTTTCAACAAAGGTCTATTAAAACATTACATAATGGAAAAAATACAGAGTGTTTAAAAAAACCGAACCCATCTCTAAAATCCCTCAAAAAATGCTGGTTACCTTAAAGTCACCACCAGTTGTGTTGGAAGGCTCTCATTGTGTCGCGCCCCACCACAAATAATTGCGGAATGTTTCTGACTGGGAGTGGGGTTTGTAGATATACTGACACCAAAAACTCTTATGAATAAATAATCTAATAACAGTTGCATTTGATATTTTCTAAATATATTTTATTAATGAATAAATTAATGTTTAACAAAGTATATGAAGGGTGCAGGGGAAATAAGACGGATGTCGTAAAATACAAATAAAATGAAGTTTCAAAGACTGACTTGTTAAAAAACATTTGACCTTCTTTTAGTTATTTTTTAAATAAATTTAGTTATATGGATCTATGAATAATAAATAAATATTTAATAGATATTGTATATACTAACAGAAAGAAAAAACGATTTCAAAAAAAAAAAGTGAGAAAATAAGATTAATGCCACTCAAGGAAAAAGTAGCCAGAAAGTAGAGGAAAAACTAATTCGAGTAGCAAGGTTAATATAAATACCTTATATTACGCTCGCTACAGACTATGCGTGAATTAGCGATTCGCGATGCGTGATTTGTATGGAATTCGTGCAGTGTGTAAGTTTTTATGAATGAATTTTTAACGAACAAGACCCTACACACTATTCGCGAATTCCTCGCATATCACGAATGGCGCGTAACGAACCGCGAATTCACGCATAGTCTGTAGAGGACCTTGGAGAACTTGAATAAAAATATAATATAAAATAATAGGAGGTAAGTCTCATTCAGATTGTGCGTCAACGCGTTTATGTTGCTTTTTGTTGTAAAATAAATCCTCAAAATAATGTTCAGTTCTTATAAGTGTTGCTTTTTTTTAGACTAATCGGAACGGATTGTTTTGATCAGTGGCGTGTTTAGGATTTTTCTCCTAGTGGGGTGTAACACTCTTTTGACAACAAAATACTTTTGAATGGTTATTTATACATAAATGGCAAAGGATACAGCAAGTTCCTAGTTTTATTTACGTAAAGATGAAATCAATTGAGAAGATTTTATTGAAGAAAATAGTTAGCAAAAAGTAAATGCAAATAAAAATTAAATTGAACATTGAAATTTTGGTTTAAAAAACGTTATCGATCTAGGGTTACAAATTGAGCTTGTTTTTAAGACGCTCACGGATTAATCTTTCTCTATAAGACCAATTTAAAGTACGCTATATCTACCGACCCTCAATTCTTTTTGTCAGTATGATTGTTTTCAGATAAGTAGTTGTCCCTCAGGCATCGTTACCTATATTTGTGTAGAATTGGCTATTAAGTATTCATTTTTTTTCGGCTGTACCCTTTTTAAATTAAAATAAATATTTAAACAAAGAAAAGATTGACAAAAAAATGTTTTCAGTACTTCGTGTAATAGCCCCCAGAAGCTATTACATCATTTAGCCTTTGCCCCATTGAATGGACAAGTGAAGCACAGTATTGTCTGGGAACGTTGCCCCATCTGTCATCAACATGTTGCCTCAACATATTTCTATTATTGATATTGTTTGGCCAATCTCGAGTTATGAAAGCCCAAAGGTTTACATTTGAAACATGAAAACGACAATAATTCGGACTGTCTGTATGTTATAAATGGCAAACAATGAAAGTCATTATTAAGGCGTTGGTGCTTTAAATTTTTTTATTCGTGGAGAATCTCAAAATTAAAACTATTACCTGCCGTGTGTTTTCAAAACGACAAATCATGACAATGAATGAATGAATTATTCTCACGGTGATAAAAACAGACAAAAGTCCTCAGGACCTCATAAAAAAATATTATAAAATTTCATCTCCAAGTCGAAGTACATTTAATATTAAAAAAATCATAATTTTGTTTTTTTATATTCGTTAATTCGAATAATTACGATTATCTTCGTTATTTACAACTGGTTTCGTAACTTCATGACTGCCTTTAATAATTTGATAATAATGTCTGCATACTTTTTCGGTTACTGGTGGTAATTGTGAACATTATCGTTTGAATAATATTGTTCATTGCTTGCCACTATAATTGTGCAGGTATAATTTGACGTTTTGAAAACACACAGACAGATAATAGTTCTAATTATTATTGTCGTTTTTATAGCTATTTCGGCAAAAAGATGGCACATTCACTTAAGTTTAACAAAAATCGTAATTTGCACAGAAAGTAAGTTAAAATAAAATTCCGAATAAAAAAATATGCACAACGTTCCATTTAAAAATAAAATAGTTTTAACCATAGATATTATAAGTTTTGGTTTTAACAGTTTCGAGTTATATAAAATTCAGCACTTGATTTTCAACACCTTGTATGAAATTAAACCACTTGTAACACATTGTTAGAAATCTTAAAGGTTCAACCATTTTGAATAAATATTATTTCTTTAACTTACATAGCATTCAATATAGCTAATTTCAAACAAAGCGATACATTATTATTTTCCGAAATATTTTAAATATCTCGGAAACGACAAAGGTTATGTGTATAGGAAAGTCTTATTGAAATAACGCGAGAAAATTGAATAAAAACTATATCATTCCATTTAGAAACTAAGTTGATGACGACATCCGGTATAATCGGAAGCGACAGCTTGAAAATATTTTCGTTGAAAAGGTCATATTGGACTATGTAGGGTATCAAATTTTCAAAAAAAAAAAATATATATATCACTACAACTATGCGGTGAATCAGCCTGTACTCGTATATCTAACACAATGATAATATAGGTATAAATAAAATATAATACAAGTAATTTTAAATATTTAAGAACTGAATAAAATAGAGTTTAGCAGATACCAGGAATGTTAACGGCAGAAAGCGGTCTAACCAACAAATTTTTAGGTCCTACAGAAATCTTTTAAAAAAACGTATTTTTAAATTCAACTGTAAAAGTAAATATTGTTTTATAACATAAACTTACATAGTTCTACATATAAGATTGTTCACTGTTGTTTATAAGTATGTGAAAATAATTGTTAAAATGTGGGGTCATAATAGCATAATAATGTGTGTCATACAAATACATTTTAAATGGTGTTATATTATTTCAGGAGAATTTAAATATTATTAAAGGATAAACAAAACATCAATAACTTTATTTTTGATAATACTTTTGCTCTACGTGTTTTATTTTTCGAAACTTGTGCACCAAAAAAACATTACAAATTTGATCATTTTACGGAGAGAAATGCGGCGACCTTAAGGAAAGTATAGATGTTTCTGACAAACTCCTAATCGCCGAATGAATACGCTGTCCTATTCACTGCAAATATACCGCAGCGGGAGGGTGTCACCTAGTGAAGTATTTTTTTTAAACCAACCTTTTTATACCTTGACTATATTTGATTCGATATGGCTATGTATAAATTTTCAATAATTAATACAGCTCTCCGCATAGTGTTTTTTCATATAAAGTTGTGAAAACATTAATAAAATTTACAAGCGCGATGTATGTTACAAAAAACATAATTAACAGTTCATTCCTACTCAAAAAAGTTTTAGAAATATAAATATTTGAGAACTTTCTTACACGAGAGTAGGCATATGAACATGTTCCAGTATTTTTTTTAATTGTTAATATAAGCTGTGTCAGGGAAAGCAACTTATGAAACACCCTGTATTACGGTTTCATAAAATTAGATAATTTTAAATGAAATAGAATAATTTATCCATCAACGCAGCTATGGCATTTTGTAGTAATGACGCGGTCGCGGCAAGTCAGCATCAAGAAAATAAAATACTACAATGCACTCATATACAGCCATGGTTTTTAAAACCGCATCGTTGTCACTGCCATGCCTCTTTTACCGCGTTCGTCGGTAAATTGATCCTTAAATTTGCGCGGCCATCATCGGTAAAATATATTTTATTTTATATAAATGAATATACAGTAGAGTCTAGAATCTCTATATCATATATGAGACCATAGACCGACGGATTATTAAAAATGAATTGTATGCGAAACATAAATTAGAGAGAAAGGAATTCCATTAATAATTAACAACAATAGCAGCAAAAGTATTGAATTGGCTGTATAAAATAGGTGTTATAAAATGTTACATATTTAATTCTTTCCTTGGAAATTTCTTTCGATTCTTGTCCGGTTGCCGATTGCATACTTTGCTGTCTTATCAGGTTTTACAGTGGACCCGTTTCCTGTGCCGTGCGGAAGTGTATTTTTAAATCACTTTCTAACTGCCTTATTTTAATTTTTTTTTAACAAAATTGTATTTGTAAGTCATCTGCACATTCAAAAATTTTTTTTGATAAATACTGAATAACACCCTGTATAACACACCAAATCGACGAAAGCAGTCACTGAATCCAGACGTGTTTTCCGGCTGTAGGATATTCAAAACAGTTTTCAAAATTGGCCAAGGATTCATCGCAAGAATGCACTGTTTCACAAAAGTCATCATGAGAAAACACTTCAGATGCATGTTTTTGTCCCCAACGAATTCTCCACCTGGACCCATGTTGAATGAGTTATTCTATTTTTTATTTTATTATAATTGTTTCAAGGATATGCAAGCCTTAAACCTTTTATAAGTATCCTATACTATAATAGCACATCAACCACAAGCTATTTTTTTTTCTATTACTAACATGTAGTTTTATGATTAACTACGCTTAAAATTATCTCTCTTAAAAAAAAACTAAAAAAAATTGCAATACATTAAAGTGCACTAATAGCTCTTTTCCAACACGGCACCTGACTGGTTGGAAACCTGTCCCAAGTGGATAGCCAAATCGTTCACCGACTTACTGTAGCGGAGTTGTGTCTAATATTAAACTGACTGACGGCTCGGACAGATTTCAAACTAGTCAGGTGCCGTGTTGGAAAAGAGCTAATATAAATACATATACCTACTTAAAATGTTGCACATTACATTTAATTAAAAAATGAAAGTAAGCTCCGATACTTTTTCTTAATTTTAAATAAAATTGTACAAGGAAATGACGGGTAATTAAATATGATTTGAACTTTTTGATACTCACATCCTTATTTAAAATGCGGCCTATGTTACGAACTGAATCTCCCTGCTGCCAAAGGGCAATTATTGTAGTTTTTTCCTGGTTAGTGCAACGCATAGTTTCGTATTAACAACAGCAACAAACGATTAAAATTTGCCTATTTAAAAACCTGACTTAAAACAGAAATGCGAGTAATAAACAAAAATGTTTTGTCCAATGGCTAATAAATGGTAGTGACATTTAAAGCGCATGCGTGAATGGCTGTTGTTTCTGCCAGTGCTTTATCAAATTTTTTGTGCCGTGCATTCCGAGACTAGAGTTAAAATTTTTAAATCCCACGCATGCGTAATGCACTATTCAGCAGTAGTAGGGTGGATCATAGATGTCTTACATATACCGACTGTTTTTATATTTAATATTTATATAAATTAAGAAATTCCGCTACGCAGTTGCTGTCTATAGGAAACTCAATGGTTATTAAGCTAGTTATGGACGGTGAGCGATAATATAATATATAATTTATTTCTTTGTAATGAGATGCATTCCTACAGACAAGTAAACGGCATATATATAAATATATATTATAGCGTCAGTGCGTAACGTTCTATGCATTTTAATCACAAGCGATATTTTTGTAATATATCAGATATATATTATAGCTCACCGTCCGTAACTAGCTTTAATATTATTAGATATAGCTAGCGTTACGAGATAAATGATTTAAAAAATTGGGTAATATAAAATTTTATGAGATTGAGTAAAAATATATGAAAATATATTATGTACTGTAAAACACCTAAACTTTTAATAAATCAATAAACATTCAAAAATAAACTCTATTATTCCATTTTTATGTGCATATTGAAGACCAACATATAACTAAAATTTAAAGAAACATCTGCACAAAATATATTAATTGTAATAATTAACATAACATAGAAAAATAGTAAAAAAGTCAATTTGTTTTTTGACTTTTTCAACAACTCCGACATTGCAATAATAATTTATGATCTAACATAAGAATTATTGCAGTAGGGAAAATCCAAATTTTATATTAAACTAAGTTTACGTTTGATTAATGTTTCTTGTAATGGCCCAATTAGAAAAAGAAATCTACATATGCCGTATTGCAAGGAATACTGAGAGAGAATAAAAGAAATAATTTTAAAAATGTTCGGTAACTCCGACGTTTACTTAACTAAAATATACATCTACGTCTCATTTTTTTTGTCATAATGAAAATATATGAGAGGCAGGCTCATATTAATTTATGAGTTCGTTTTCTACACTTATTATTTTTTAATAGCAAACAGTTTTTTTATTGGCCTTATTTATTCTATTGAATATACGATACCAATTTCAGTAATTGCAGAATTATTTAAATTAATGGAAACAAAATATAAACGAACAGACAGAGTAATCTATCGCTACTCCATAGTCTCACCAGTTTTTGGTGCCATCGTATAGCATGTACGCATACATATCATCAGATCCCACTCCAGTTTGAATTTAAACGCGGTCCGGATTTATTTGTGGTGGGGCTCGATAGAATGAGAGCAGCGCAAGAGGTGGTGACTTTAAGGTGACGAGCATTGTACCTACTTGAACGAATTGTTACCATTGGTTAATTAAATAAAATGCTAAGTTTCATCAATCTCCTTCAAATACTTTAGTAATCCGATATATTTTAAAATTTTAACACCCTGTATCTGTATCATTAGCATTTGTAGATTTAAAAAATCTAACGAATATCCGTCTGAAGTCTTGACACATAAACAGATATAAGTGCTTAACCTAGCAAGCACTCTATACTATAATATAATTTAAAAAATAATAAATTTCTCAATTTGAACTACTAATACTGATTTTCATTTCAGTTAATCCATAAATATCCTTGAATAATATAGTAGCAAACACAATAATTCGTATTGTTTTAGCAATATAAAAGACAAGCTCAAGTGTACTGACCTTGATTACCCCAGATATTTCGAATTTTGAATCATCTAATTTGTCACTGCCACACACGCACTTAAATTTATCTATGACTTTGTCTATTTACCAATTATTATCAATATTTTTCAAAAACTGGTACAGTATTAACCACTTTGTTATAATCAGTTACAGTTTAGAAACTAACGGAATTCATAACCTGTACACAAAACGTACTGCATAAAGAGGCACAAAAACAAATGAAAAACCACAGCCGCAAAAAACGCATACACGGTCTAACGAAAATAAAAGATGGAACTCGTACAGGGCTGGCATCTGAATAAATTCATTGCATTTATTGATTTAATGGTTTTATTATTTTTACGCAAAATGTATGGAAACACATACGAGTAATATTAATTTGCGTAGAATATTTATTGAAAACATCGTATTGTACAGGGTGCAAATTTAATTTATAATTGTTCTTTGAGCCTAATACAATTTAGACATATTTAACTTTGAGACATTATTATATTATAACATGGGGTCTATATTTGAAAAATATTTATGACAAAACAGGGTGTTTCATAAAAATGCGGTAAATATAACAATACATATTTTCAAAATTTTATTTTTACAGAATGTATAATATATATGCATTTCGTTGACGGTATTTTTAAAGACCTCAATAAGTATTTTTGTATAACAGATTTGCATTGTATTTTGATACAACCAGATTATAAAACAACTCAGTTTCCAGAATTTAAAAAAGTATCAATTTCAAAACATAGATAATTATTAAATTTTCTATTGTAAACAGTTAGATTTTCTTTCATCTGGCGAAGGTACTGTGTGAATTAAAGTTAAAAGGATAAACATATAAGCACTCATTTTATACATAGATAATTTGCGAGATAATTTGACTAAATTAATTTTGTATTCTTACAATGTAATAAAGTAAATACAGGGTGATTCATTAATAATGGGACAGAGGCCATGTTGCTGACATCAAAATAGAGCGATTAAGCCAAATATGCCTTATCAGAATGCTGCTCCTTTTCGATCTACAGGGTGTCAAAGTTGAAAAAATTAATCACATTTTCTTTATTATTTTTCGATCGCATCGACCGTATTTTATGAAATTTGGTATAGGGAGGTTTCTTGATACTAGAAGTTCGAATATGTCGACGATTTTGGTGTATCTGCTAGAGGACGCCACCAACGATGGTTTGAACCCCTTTAAATAGCTACGACTTTTTTATGATACACTGTATCTCATTTTGGACTGGAAAAATTTTCTTCCCTATCTTTTCTAGTTAAAAAAGTACACCTTGTTGATGTCGCTAGAAGCGATGGTTTCTGAGAAAAAAACATCTAAATCTCATGATGCATGTAATTTATCTAAAAGTAAAGTCAAATTGTTGCGTAAGTAATGGGCCATACTGTAACAGCATAATACTGCGACCAAAATAAGTCGATTTACTTTAGCTTATCCTAAAAAAATCCAAAAAATCCACCAAAATTAATAATAACAAAGATATAAGGTATCAAAATTGAAGAAATAATTCACATTTTCTTTCTTATCTTTCGATCGCTTGAAGCAAATTTCACGAAATTTCGCATATTTTGATTACAGTATTATGCTGTTACAGTATGGCCCATTACTTACGCAACAATTTGACTTTACTTTTAGATAAATTGCATGCATCATGAGATTTAGATGCGTATTTCTCAGAAACCATTGCTTCTAACGACATCAACAAGGTGTAACTTTTTTAACTAGAAAAGATAGAGAAGAAAATTTTTCCAGTTCGAAATATGTAGCACAAAAAAGTTGTAGCGATTTAAAGGGGTCCAAACCATCGTTGGTGGCGCTCTCTAGCAGATACACCAAAATCGGCGACATATTCAAATTTCTAGTACTAAGAAACCCCTCTATACCAAATTTTATAAAATACGGTCGATGCGATCGAAAAGTAATAAAGAAAATGTGATTTATTTTTTCAACTTTAACACCCTGTAGATCGAAAAGGAGCAACATTCGGATAAGGCATATTTGGCTTAATCGCTTTATTTTGAGGTCAGAAATATGCCCTTAAGCTCTGTCCCATTATTAATGCACCCTGTATACAAAGTGGTCTAATTTTTTATTATAACTTGTTCTACCTTTTCCGGTTTAACAAGAAACCAATGGGATAACAATTGTTTTTTGTTTATTTCGGTTCAAAAACACTAAACATTTGTTTTACATATTATTTTTCTAGGTTATTTATTAATTTATGAGTTTATTTGTTGGATATTCTTCTTATATTGTCTGAAAGTATTTATTTGTGGTAGTTTTAAAATTGATTCGACATATTTTCATTCTTTTTTATGCATTTTCCTGCAATATAAATTAAATAAATAAATTGTCAACTAGTAACAACTGATATTGTAATTTTGCTATATACAGGGTGTTAAAAAAATAGTGTAAAATATTTAAGGAGGTAATAGTACGAACCAAAATAAGCAGAAAAGTCTCAATAAACATGGGTCCGCAAAATAACGGTTGCGGAGATATGGAATGTTTTATGTGTTTTAATCCCTTTTTTTATTTTGCAAAAACGTTGTGTATTTTCTTATAATAGCTGGTTGATGTTTAGTGAAATAAACAGTACGTATTTGACAGTTGTTCTCAGTGCACAAGTTTTATTTCGCTAGGGCTGGTTATTCTAACGCAGAATTAACAGACATGCATTTCATGTATGGTCGTGCTAATGGGAACGCCACCGAAGCGCGACGTCTTTATGTTGACGCTTATCCAAATCGCCAGATTCCTTCACAACACTTGTTTGGAAAAATTCACCAAAGATTGCGTGATACCGGTTCCTTGAGCAAACAGTGCCATTTATCGGGAAGACCAAGGTCGGTATCCACTCATAGAGCAGAAGAAGAAATTCTAGCACTGGTAGAGCAGAATCTAGGTACGAGTGTGCAAAGAATATCATTCAAGGTGGTCCTCTTGTTTGGAGAATCCTTCACGAGCAACTGCTTTATCCATACCATGTGCAACGAGTATCATTAAGCACGTTTGGTTTTTTGCCGCTGGTTTCTACGTCATGATGCTGAAGACCCTCGTTTTCTTGCAAACATTCTTTTTACTGATAAGGCCGGGTTCACAAGAAATGGAGTGTTTAATTTTTACAATACGCATATTTGGGCCGACGAAAATCCTCATGCTCTAATAGAATCTGTACATCAGGCACGTTTTTCATTAAACATTTGGATGGGTATTGTAGGTGACAGGTTTCTAGGTCCTGTTGTTTTACCAAACCGATTAATAGGCGCTGCTTACCTCAACTTTCTGCAGAACACACTCTATGAGTTTTTGGAAGACATTCCTTTGAATCAGAGGCAACAAATGTGGTTCCAGCATGATGGTGCTCCAGCTCATTTTTCCGTGGCCGTTAGAGAGCATTTACACCAAACTTTTCCACATAGATGGGTAGGAAGGGCCGGACCTGTTTTATGGCCTCCAAGATCGCCTGATCTGAATCCTCTAGATTTCTTTGTTTGGGGATATTTGAAGACATTAGTGTATGGTACTTCTGTAAATAGCCTAGAAGAGCTGCAGCTACGGATTAATCAAAAGTGTGAAGAAATCCAAACCAAGGAGGACGCAGGGCACTTTGAACATCTTCTGTAACTTTGTTTTTTGTTTGTTAAAAGCTTCCTCTGTTGGTTTATTCCTAATAAAATAAAATGTTTGAAAAATGAATAGTGGTCCATATTTCCGCAACCGTTACATTGCGGATCCATGTTTATTAAGACTTTTCTGCTTATTTTGGTTCATACTATTACCTCCTGAAATATTTTACGCTCTTTTTTAATACCCTGTATATCTAAATATTTTCAAATTAATTTGTATTGAATTTTATATTAAAGCAAATAATGTTTTAATCATTCTGTAGATGTAATAATAACAAAACGTCAATAAAGTGTAACGGTGTTTTTTAGTTATATGTATGACATGACCCAATTCAGACAATTTGGGGTCACTATCTATAAATAGTTAAAGGAATAATGTGGATTCATGATTCCAATATTGTTGATCTAATTGGCTATAAATAAGGGTAACTATCACTAAGTACAAACATTTTACCTAATCACGTGCCTAAGGAGGGCTAAAAGACAATAAAAATTTATTTCTGCTAATTGTTTGACAATTTTGACAGTACGAAAAACACAAAAATATGTCATTACCACAGCTGTCACTACATGAAATTGTTGTATTGATGGTTGGTTAAGGAGTAAACTAGTGTCTAATATTTTGTTTGTCATAACACCAGAATTTGGGGTTGTTGCAGTGAACTTCTTGTAGAACAAATAAATTAAAAACAAGCCAATTGGTACACATGGGTGAATATTCCTTGAGTAAGTGTTTAATAATCCATGTTATGCATGTTTCTTAGCAAATAATAAATAATCATCTGCATTTATCAAATATTTTTTTTAATTCGCGGTAAATTAACCTTTGACATATACGAAAATTGAATTCGCGTCTGGTGACCTGCCGTGGGTGTCGATAAATATGGGTTTAATACAGTTTTAAAAAATAATTATTTCTACTTTTACTACTATTTTTTGAAGGACGCTAATTCTTATTTTTCTCTAAACTTTCTTAAAATATATGTACTTAGACATAGTTAACCCTGTAGAATTAATTAGTTTTTTTCAGAAAATGCATAAAACAAATAAATTAGAATAACTAAAAACATATAAATATTTATCACCATGTATGTCAAAATCAAATGTTTTGTAAATATTGTGCTTATATCAACTTTTTTTTCAGTTTCAGTTATTCCTTTAAACAATTGTCAGTAAACGCCCAGTAAAGGAATCTCGGAAAGCTTATACCAAACAGTATAAGGGTACCAAGTTTCATAACATTTCCTCTAAAAATAAAATAGTTGTGGAAGCCACTATTTCAGGGTTTATGAAAAATATCCATTTCTTCAGATAATTGAAAGGCATGAAATTACGCATTTTTTTCCTAGTAGATGATCATTTCCGAGATTTCCGAGTTACAGGCCTTCAAAGTGGGGGAAATGTTTCGAAAGAAATCTATATCTCTGAATTTCTTTAACTTGGAATAACCAAATTTAGTACATGATTCAGGTTTATTATTAGTATTCTTTGACTAAGAGTTCAAGTAAATTGAAACACTATAAGGTATTCATTGAGGATGAGCCATCCCTAAAATTATACCATTATATTATATGTTTGATATAATTTTAGGTGTGGCTAGTTTAGGTGTCGTCAATTAACACCTCACAGTGTTTCAATTTACTTGAACTCATAGTCAAAGAAGACCAATAATTAACCTAATGTATGTACCAAATTTGATTATTCCAAGTTAAATTCAGAGATATTATTTATTTTTTATTTTGAAATATTTAACCCCACAATATTTTGGGACCCCTTACATGCACCTGATATGTGTCGGTCTTATACGGAACATCCTACATATTTGCACATTATTATGGTACCAGTGTTGTTTTACATAGGAAAAGGGTACCGGTGTGAACTTAGCAGCCATTTTCTGGCAGCCAAAAAATTTCAGCAACCGCTTAATTTTCATGTGCAGTTGGCAGCTATTATTTAAAAGAGTTTACACACAATTATTTATACAATTATATTCGTGACTAAATTCTCCCACTCACTCCTAAAGCTAAAGGACAAAATTATTTTTTTTACTATTACAAAAAGAGTTAAAAAAATAAACTTGGTCCAGTTACTCTCCTTAACAGTATAAATTAGTGGCTGGAGCGACAATTCCTTGCGAGTCGTCCAAGGGGTAGCAACCCACCTCCAAAGCTAAATTTCGAAATTATTTATTCACTGTTACAAAAAGAGTCAAAAATAAAACTTGTCCAGTTACTCTCCTTAACAATATAAATTACTGGTAGGAGCGCCAATTCCTTGCGAGCCGTCCAAGGTGTAGCAACTCACCCCCAAAGCTATGTATCAAAATTAGTTTTTTTCACTATGTCACAAAAAGAGTTAAAGAATGAAACTCGGTCCAGTTGGAAATTAGAAAGAGACTAAGTGCCAAAAATAAAGTATTGAAATAATCAAGAAAAACTAAATAAATCTCAGATAACTTTCATAAGTAAACGTTTATGAACAATAAACTAAAACAATGACAATGAAGGTTCATTAACAATACTTGGCAAACTAAACATTGTACTACAACATATTATACACGTTTAAAAGTGTGACATTAGGACTGATGTTTAATAAGGAAACATACATGAAACACCTGTTCGTTCTTTTGTTATACTAAATCATTGTCTTCAATCTGAAGTAGCTGTTTATAGAAGAGTTGATGTTCTAGATTTTTAAGATAAGGAATCATGTTTTGAAGAGTTTTTTTTTATTCTGATTCCTTGCTTTCTGCTTGGACTGCACCACTACCTTTGTTTCTCTTTTTTTTTTGTTTTCTTCCATTATAATACACTATAAATCCAGAAATTGTGAGACACAACGTACACGTGCACATGTCTAGACATTACTGATGTTATAACCTATTGACCTTTTCTAAGGAAAATGCTTGCTCACATGCAACTATCGACATACACGAGAGGTTCCTTTAAGATTAAACTTTAATCTTGGTACTTAGAACTTTCCATAAGACATACATAAAACATGGTAGATAGAACGTTTCTACGTGGAAAACTTGATTTCGGAAAATATGGCACTTAGGCCCTTTTTAATGTCCACTCTTCAATTGTGTGTAAACTTATAAACAATGGCTGCCAAAAACTGCTAGAAAATGGCTACTAAGTTGACACTAGTGAAAACTATTACCAGTATTATTTTTCTTCTATATTAAAAAATATTCATAATTTAACAGAAAATTAAACGGTGCTCTCGACGATGCTATAGAGATTTACAAAAATTAATTTGCAATCATCCAAATATGTTGTTTTTTCTGTCGAAAGTCATAAAAATAAAAACAATGGAATAATCTGAGTACCCAGTATGAATATTTGTATATAAATAACTTACGATTGGAAAAGGTGATCAATAATTTTTCTAATAATTTTTACAAATCTTATTCTTTAGGCATGTTAGGACAGTGTCAAAATGTTTCTTCTATGCTAATGCGGGAAACATTCCTAAAAAAGTGCATACATATGCTGTGACACACATCTGCAGTCTGCACAGACCGCACAGACACTTTAGGATTTAATTACTCTGCGCTCCTATGGGATTCCTTGCAACATGCAGGTGAATTACTGTATCATAGTCTGCCGAGGAGTGAAACTGCCCGCAGAAAGGAAATATCAATATGGCGCCAGACAGGCGTGCAATTTATTAGTCAAGAAGTTTCAAACAATTCCAATTAAACCTTCACATACTAATTTGAAATTTTCCCAACATTATAATTTCGCAATTAATTTTCCCCGGTACATTATTCAAATTAAATACCAGTTTTACGCTGCTGCGAACGGTCCGCGTTAGAAATATCCTTCAAGTTAAATATAACCATGCTACCAAGTGCGCTACACACAGTTTGATACATATTATCGCCAAGTTCTACGTGAAGCAGTGAAGTCTTACCGATACTCATGCAAACCATGGATCTAGATCGTCTGAGTAATGTAGTCTGCATGCATAATACTCGGATATAATAAAACCTGCCATAAATAAGTGCAAAAACATGAAACTTTCCAAATATATTCAGCGATTTGCATAAAACCTGGGTTTGTCAACCCCGTAAAATTTAAACTTAAGATATAGGTAGTATTATTAAATAGGAAGCTTTGGGTGGTGATAGTACATAAAAAAATAACTTAAGCCTCTAGTTAAGCAAGGTGCCCGGCGATTATTCAAACCCTTTAAAATAGAACTAGACTAATGCCACCCTGGTATTAAAAGGGAATGATCCCATTCTAAATGTTAAGATCGACACTGTTCGTTTCATTCCCTTTCTCAGTACAAAAAATAGTGTAATTTAAATTTGCTTTGTACAATAAGGGTGTTTTTAAATGAAACAGCAAAAATGAGACCACAGATTCCTTAGCTGAAAATAAATCGATATAACCTAAGATACCTACATCCCAAGTCGCATAATAAAAAAGATACAGGGTGCCAAAGTTAAAATTTTATTTTCGATATTTGTAAATAACTTCTAAAGAATTCCAAATATTTACATAAAATTTGTAAATTGGGAGTTTTTGCGGGCGAGAAATTCAAATGTGTTTGTAATTTTGACGCCACTAGTAGAGGGCGCCACTTGTTTCATACCATATTTCTTTTAAATGGCAGAACTTTTTTGCAGCTTAGTGTAGCCATCTGACTATCGAAACAATCGATTCCCGTATCTGTTTTATTTGAAAAAGGTATATTTTGCTAAAGTCGATAAAAGTAACCATTTTTGAAATAATCCTATTTGAAATGCTCAGTGCATCAAGTAAAGACTGTTTTGCTTTCAGGTAAAGTACCTTTTCTGCTCTAATACAGCAGAATATTACTTGAAAAAGTTGTCCAGAATGGTAAATTATGGAGACGTGCAAAATTTCAAAAAGATCGGCAAGGTTTGAACCCATTTTTCAACAACGCACAAAGCAGGCCGATCATTTTGAAATTTTGCACGTCTCCATAATTTATCGTTCTGAACAATTTTTTCAAGTGACATTTTGCTGTATTTTCAGTAGAAAAGGCACTTTACCTGGAACGATAACAGTTTTCAATCAATGCACTGAATATTTCAAATAGAATTATTTCGAAAACTATATTACTCCTAACGACTTCAACAAAGTATAATTTTTTCAGATATAATAGGTAGTAGAATATTTTGTTTCAATAGTCAGTTTTAGTTTCAATAGATGGATATATTAAGCAGTAAAAAAGTTCTGCCATTTAAATGAAACATGATGTGCCATAAGTGGCGCCCTCTACGTCAAAGTGACGTAGTGACGTCAAAATTAGAAACAAATTTAAATTTCTCGCCCGCAAAAACCCCTGATTTACAAATTTTATGTAAATATTTGGATTTTTTAAGAAGTTATCTACAAATATCGAAAATAAAATTTTAACTTTGACACCCTGTATCTTTTTTATTATGCGACTTGGGATATAGATTTGTTAGGTTAAAAAAATATATTTTCAGCTAAGGAATCTATTGCTTCATTTTTGCTATAACTTCTTAAACGAAACCAATTTCCAGTTATTATACCTTAAAAGATACAATTACAAATGTAACACTTCTTTGGAAAAGGAAACAATGAAATTTTCAGACTAGTCACTTTAAGAAAATCAGTAAATACCTAATGTTAATATGAATAATATTGAGAGAGTGGAAGGGTGTTTATTAGCACCCTGCATCCTATTTTCTGCTAAAAAAATTCTTGAAAGATATAGCAAATATTGCAAGATTCTTAGAAATACTATTGAATTTAGATTTTTGTTGTCTTCTGCCTTTTTTCTGTAAAATATTTAGTTTTTTAGTAAATTCGCAAAATGCAGAATTTCAAAATAGTAGAACTAATTTACAGCAGCTAGATGAGTAAGGAAGGTGAGAATTGCAGGGGACAAGATTTCATAGACGTACCACTTGAGAAGGGTTGAAAACCAGTTAAATATGATGCAACGGAAGTATACTTTTTAATACTGTTCGTATACACTTTATTATATTATCATTATTTAAAAAAAACATAATAATAATGATAATGATGATAATAATAATAATAATAATAATAATAATAATAATAATAATAAATAATAATAAAAACAATATTCTTAAACAAAGTGTCTTTCCATTCATTTAAGGCTAAAGATTTTTCTTTTTTTACTGGCTCATGTGCATTAAAAAAAAACAAATTAGATAGCCTTTGGTGGATGTACGAGTTCAATAGAGTGGAGAGAAAAATTCATTGCGCATTATTTTTAAATATATTTAACCAATATATTACCCTCAAATATAAAGAGGTATACTAAATAAGAAGTACCTATCTAACTGAAACAGTTTTAAAGTATCTATAACCAGAGAGTACATGGAACGATTATTCGAGTTTTGAAATTAGGACAAAAAGTTCGCCAAAAACAATATTATATGTTCATGGGGAATTTGGTAATGAGACAGTGGAACCGAACAAGAAATACAATATTTATGCCCCTATGGAGTCCTTATTCAATCTCCCGGGTAATCAACTTACATAGACCACCAGCCAATCTGTTTTAGTGACAGAACGTGATATTGCTCAGGGGGGCCTCTCTCAATATGGATGCTGTGACTGAAACAGGGTAGTCGCTCTAGTCCTTTCTATTAGTTGACATTATGATTATGATGACTCGGAAATTATAAATTTAGCTTTAATCTAAGCAATGATTGATAGTCCTTTGAAATACTGTTCTTGGTGACCAGTAATTTTTTACTTTGTATTATTTGATAACCTAATACCAAGAAATTTCGAACTAGCTATTTTAAGATCATTTACGGAATTGTGCACATTTCTGAACAATAGGCAATGCGATTCAGATTTACCCCATCCTCCTAAATCAGATAAAGTTTAAGAAATACACAAAAGATATCCAAATCTAAGAATATGATCAATAGTTTCCACGATTTTGCTAAACTATGTTTTGTAAATAAATAAAATCATTATCCTTCTTTAATAATTTTATAATAAGGAAATTTTAACTTAGGGATATTCTGAAGATTTGAACAGGATTCAATTCAAAATATGGTTTATAAATTCCTGCCTGTTACTATAAAAAATATACAGGATGTTTTTAAGTAGAGGTCAGAGATCCAGGAGCGTATTCCGTGGCCAAAAATAAAGGTCTTTTGTTATATAACTGTGGGGTCTTAGCAGAGCCATTGTCCAGCTACAGCGTGTCAAAAATTAAAAACTGTTTTTTTACTAAATTCTTGGCTGCAGAATACGCCCCTGGAATTTTGGCCTCTACTTAAGAATCACCCTGTTCTTTTTTCGGAAGAACTATACTGTCCTACTAATCTATTATTTTCAATTAATCACTCTATTTTGAGATACATTAAATAAAAAATAACGCCCTAGGGGGTTATGAATATCTATAACGCCTTAGGGCGTTAAAACATACATGAAGTATCAAAAGAAGCTACCTATATTGAAACAAAATGTCCAATTTTTATTGAGACAACATTTAATTATAATATTTTAACTACAACAGAAGAAAATTATATGATGGTGTCATTAATGATAAACAAAAAATGTGTTTTAAATCGCTTTGAACACTGAATTTAATTAATATAACACCCCTGGTACTACTATATATCGCCCTTGATATCTTATTACTGTAACAGCAAAAAAACTATAATACCATGGAAAATATATAAATGTAATAGGGTACCTATATCACTACCTATGCTATTGTTGTTTTATGGTACATCGACTGATATTGTATTTGTAAATCATCTCAAGTGTATCAATAAAACATTTTAATCATATACGACTTTCATGACTAGAATAATAGAATATCATCTAAGAAATGTTAAGCCCAAAAGAAGTAAAAAAATGTTAATTACGGCTTTTTAAATGAAAAAGTTTTGCAAATATAAAAAAAACTTTTGAGTAGAAAATAGGATTACTAAAAGAATATTAGGCATTTTTTTATATAATTTGGGTTCTGTTACACCGGAAAGAATAATTTTACATAAATAACCCCTTGTGAATATTAAAATTATAAAATTCTTAAGTACAAGAAGTTCTGAAGGAAAATTATAAGGGGGTGGGCTACTCCTTCTAAAGAAACGCAGGAAAAAATAAAACCATCTTAAAGTCCTTGATAGGTACAAGACATTAGCCAATAACTGAATCACATTTGAAAACGTTTAAAGTGACCCGTTCACCTTATATTGCTGAGAAAAGTGTAACATTCTGAACATTCCCTTCTGCACCGGAATGCAAATATTCCGTTTAGTACGTCGATTCTCGAGAAGACGCAAATAGACTAAATTTTATATTCAGCAAACAGACCAGAATTTATTCAGAAAAGAGAGACCTAGAAGTTTATTAAGGCTTAGATTGTTGAAGTGTTTCGCACAAAATACATTTCTAAATAGGGAAAATTCTTTGAATAGCATACGTTTTACCTTCGTACACGTATGTTTAGGATGTGTTAACATTTACTTAACATTTAAAACGCTGCTTCCTAAAAACTTCCGCAAACCGGTATTAATCGTAGAAGAACAGGAAAAGGTGTAACTTAATATAAAAATAAATATATAGGGTGTTGCGAAAATAAGTTTACAACACTTGACCACAGGCTCCTGGGTTCCAAATAGATCTTAGGTTGACTTCAATCGATTCATTTTGAACCCAGCAATTTATGATCAAGTTTTCAAAGTAAATATAAAGAATGATTAGGTACCAGATGTTTTTCTCCATCATCAATTTACATTTTATATCTTCACTAAGTACTGTATATAAGATTGCATTGGAAAAGATAATAATAATAATAGTAGGTACTTTATACAAAAACTTCTACTAAAAAAATGTATAGAGGACTTTTGCTTTCAAACTGTAAGGCAATTGTACAAGAAAATTGAGTCAAGATGTTTGAACAAGAAAATTGACTCAAAAGGGCCTTTTGAATTGTAAAACGCTTTTTATAATAGTGAAAGGTAAAAAAATAGGTAGAGGTAAATATAATGCAATTCAAAATTGAATTCTGTTTCCAACTATAAAATAATATGCAAGGCGTTCTGAAGATTGTCAAGTTGATCAGTAAATTTTAAAGTCTGTATGTAATCTCTCATATAAAAATAGTTACAAAATCTATCTTTTATTAAAATATAATGAATTTGAAATCAATAATTATTTTCACGGTAAATGGGTGACAACACGAAGATGTTTCTCCCACTTAATCTGTTTACTTTCTACATCTTCATTAAAATATCGAAGGCTTAATGTATTTTATGGATTTCAAATCGCGGCACGGCATTTTGTCAGAAGACTATTTTTCAACACTAAAAGTTTTTGTCTCTTGCAAAAGTCGTTTCACCTACCTGAGGACACCCTGTATATACCAATTTGAACCTTTTACTTTACTTAAGAATGTGACTCATCTTGAATACTAAAACATGTACAATTATCACTTAAGACTTGTAGTATAAAAATGGAAGTGTGCAAGTTCAGTAAAAATATGTGATATGAATAAAAAGATTTGAACATTCTAAATCTTAAAATTTTTACTAAAATATAATCTTATCTATTTCCTCCTTTAAATCGATTCTAATACAAAATTATTAATAATTAAATACGATTTCCTTTAGTCGATTAAAAAAAGATTATCTACTAAATTCACATAAAATATTAATTACATAAAGGATACACACTGTATTCTTTGCGAGTATTTTCATCGAATTACTTTCACCCAATATCGGAAACCAAAAAAGTTCTCAATTTTCCGTATTAAATTTGACATTTGACTTTTGATGCGACATTGTCACGTCACATCCGCATCGGCTGGCAGCTCGGATTCACGCTGAATGCTGAATTCCATGGAACAATTTTAATTAAAAGGAATAGAGCGATGCGGAGGTGGGAATCGATCCACTTGCCAGACAGACTGATAGATCAACAACCTAAAATGTAGACTGCTCGACTACTGTTCCCTTAACTAGATGAACGTACGTATATATACAATGTGGTTGCCTATATCTAGTATCCCATCTATAGCTGCTATTTTCGTAGATAGAAAATATGTGAAATATAAATGTAGCGTGAATTGTTATGAAGGACCAGGCTGTCATACGATATAAAATACGAAGGTGGATCAAATATAAACGGAATTTTTACTTTAATGTTCGCTAGGTAAAGCGAGTGGCCCAAAGCCGTGACATACAGGATGTTACAGAATGATGTTAAGAAAATCTAACGGCAGGTTCTATGCTTAAAAATAGTAAAAAAAAGCCTCTTCTGCGAGATACAGGTTGTTTGAAATGACTACTTTTAGGTGTATAAATTTCTCTTGCAATATACTAGCATCAGTGGCGTTTGCGCCGTTAAATACTCATTTTTAGTGTAGTTGTTTATTTGTATTGTATTTATTTAAAAACACAAGTAGTGTATTTGAATAAAATACTGGAAATGGCTGCACACTGTGCATCAATACATGCTCTATGTCACCTTCGCATCTGTCTTGTAACTCTGCGGAATATCCCAGGTGCTTGGCGTATTATTTCACAGGTACTGGTAATACGTTCCACTAATGCAGCTTCATTCGTTATGTGGATAGAATACCTCAATGCTTTAGATGACCGCAAAGGTAGAAATAGGACCGATTTATGTCGGGTGATCGGAGTAGGCCCACCCTGACCAATTCCAATTTCCTTGGAACGTAAGATTTAAATAGTCTTTTATACAGTATGCGCCAAAAGTATGGAATAAATTCAATAAAACCGAAACAATTATTTTTAAGAAAAATCCTCGAACAGGTCGATTTTTAATTTAAAAAATACATATTTTAGCGTAAAATGCGATTTTCAAATGTCATTTGTTTTCGAGTAATGACGTCATCGATTTTTTTTAAATGGCAACACCATATTTTTTTCCTTGATTCTGAAAGATCGTTTAATTCTCTATCAGACAGTACTAAAATTTTGCCCTCTTACATAGGAAAGTTTTCGAGTAAACGACGATTGAATGTTAGAAAACGTAAATTTTATCCATAAAAAAGTAACAATTCTGAGGTATGTAAAATAAAATACAATTGATTAAATTTTATACTTAAATTAAATGTTCGAATTGCCATCCACCAACTTCTTGACAATGCGCAAGTCTGTGAAGAAATTCTTGCACATTATGAATGATTTCTGGGGTAACTCTGCGTATTTCGTCCTGAACGCGATTTTGAAGTTCTTCTAAATTACGTGGTTTATTAATGTACACTTTTGACTTCAAGTATCCCCATAAAAAATAGTTAAGAGGTGTAAGACCTGGCGATCTTGCAGGCCATTCTATCGATCCCCGTCTGCCGATCCACCTCCCAGGAAAACAGTTGTCCAAAAAATCTCGTACAGGGCGAGCATAGTGCGGAGGTGCACCGTCTTGCTGAAACCATATGGTAACGTCAGGAATATCAGGGTCATTATCGTTAGGAAAAATTACTGCAAGGGCTGGAACAAGGCCATTTTCTAGAAACTCTAAATATCTTTGTCCTGTAAGGGTTCCTTCAAAGAAGAAAGGCTCTACTATTCTGTCGTCAACTATTCCAGCCCACACATTTAATTTCTGAGGGTGTTGGGTATGTGCCTCTGCCATCCAATGAGGATTTCCCGACTCCAATATCTGCAAGTTTGACGGTTTACTGTACCATTCAGACAAAATGTGGCCTCATCTGAAAAAAGTATTTGCCGGTGTAAATTTCTATTTCCTTGACATAAATCCATTAGAATTTCGCAAAAGTGTAAGCGGCGATCGGGATCATCTTCATTGAGTTCCTGCACAAGTTGAATTTTGTAGGGATGATATTTTCCCTTCCTCAAGATACGTAGCACTGTGCTCTGACGAGTGTCATTGTTTAATGCAACCAATCGTGAAGAATTATGAGGATTATCCACCATACTTATCAAAATATTCTGTTCTGTTCTGTTTCTGATTTTCATTAATGCTTGGACGTCCAGTTTTTGGAATATTTACAACATTGCCAGTTTCTCTAAATTTAGACTCTACCTTACTGACTGTTGATTGGCTGATAGGGTGATCTGGATATTTTTCTTTAAATAAATCGCAAACTTCCTGCTGAGTTCTAGTCATATTCCAGCATCCGATAAGAATTAAAATTTCAATTCTTTGAGTAACAGTTAAATGTGCCATAATACTTTAAATTGAATAATAATTTCTATGTCGCTTGCAATACTTATTAGAAAGTCGGTGTGACAATGACACTTTGCAAAGATTTTCACCTACGTGATCCATAAAAGAACTATGGAATTCGAAAAACTAAACTTGATAACGTTTTTGCTTTATTTTAATTGATTTACGTTTTCTAACATTCAATCGTCATTTACTCAAAAACTTTCCTATGTAAGAGGGCAAAATTTTAGTACTGTCTGATAGAGAATTAAACGATCTTTCAGAATCAAGGAAAAAATATGGTGTTGCCATTTAAAAAAAATCGATGACGTCATTACTCGAAAATAAATGACATTTGAAAATCGCATTTTATGCTAAAATATGTATTTTTTAAATTAAAAATAGACCAAAAAATAATTGTTTCGTTTTTATTGAATTTATTCCATACTTTTGGCGCATACTGTATTGTGACTAAAATGAGTACGTTGTGTATATACCATAAACGACAGCGAACAGTGAGCAGTGTTGCCACCTCAATATTTTTTTCCGTATCAAAAGAGCGTTATATTTCGTACTAGGTTTATTGATTTCGTACTAAAACATTATAGTATTTAGTAAAAGGGTGCATAACCTTGTCCTCATGGACACGAAATTCGCGAAAATTAGCACGAATTATTTAATGACTTAGTCAGTTCTGCTAACCGCAATATTTTCTATCATTTTCATCACAAAACTGTCATTGACTGTCATGGTAGATTCTCAGAAGCTGAAGTTAAACTTACTAATCCCATATAATGACGAAAATCGCGATAATATTCCTATTTTGCAAGATTCGCGAAAAGTTGATGCTTTCCAGTGGTTATTAAATTATCTGCAAAATCCACATGAGAACAAGGCATAAGACATCTAACAGTGTCTGAAACTGCTTACAAAGGCACTTCTAGAAGAATAGGTATGTTCATCTATATAATCTTCTTGGCAAAATAAAAGGTCTAACCCAACAATTTTCAATAATTCGTGCCCACACATTGACTGAAAACTGTTGCTGGTGTCGCGATTCATGAAAAATGTATGAATTTTCATCCGTCCCAAAATGTTAATTGTGAATTAAAAACACCGTTTCTGGTAAATGAAGCTTCATCCGTAAACAAAATGAAAGAAATAAATTGCCGATCTTCTGCATATTTTTGACTTAGCTATTGGCAATACTGCAGTTCGACTAGAAACTCAGCTTCAGAGAGGGCTTGATAAGGGTATAGCTGCTGCTCTTGGAGGAATCACCATACATTGACATGGTTCATATTCCCTAATTCGTTTGCCAGATGCCTTGTACCTATTCCAGGATTTTGTTCAATCACTTGTAAAACATTTTCCTCATTTTCCTCTGTTCGTGCAATTAATTCTTTGCGCCCCACAATCTACAAAATTCCGCTACTTTTCCAGTTTCCTTCAATCGTCAATGAACATTCGAAAAAGTGTTTGCAATGTAATTGACGGTCAAAGAATGCATCTTCATAGGGACATCTTGCTTCATTCGAATTTCCGCTTGCTTTTCTATACATGTAATGTATGGCGGTCAATTCTTCAAAGGAATAATTCGCCATATTTACTTAATTTTTAAAGAATGTATTAAAAATTAAGCTAGTCACTAATTAGCATTCCAAAGTTGGCCTACTGTAATGTTTAATAAATTAATTTTCGAAAACGGTGCAGAATTAACTTTCACAGGCGTACAATTTTTTTTGCTAAAAATTAGTATTTAAGGAGAAGAGCGCTACTGATGCTAATATATTACAAGAGAAATTTAATAACAAAAGTACCCTTCACTATACACTTTTATGTACTAAATCTCATCTCAATATCTCGATCGGTTGTCGAGAAATGAAGACTATAGTACTTAAGACAGAACATTTTAAATAACCTGTATCTGGAAAACGAGGTATTTCCGGTTTATATAAACTTTTTTTCTTAACACCCTGTATATTAGGTGAGGATGTGATGCAGGGTTCGTCAAGATCAGTTCACTGTCAGTGTCGTCAGTAGCACGAGATCTGAGCAAGAAGTACACACAACCACATTTCGACCTTGGACAAGCATCAATGTGGCGAATATTCGTGCAATCCGTGATCTGATACAAGGTATCCAGCGCAGAACAGTATGAAAAATTGCTGCAGAGATCGGAATATTGTACGAAAGTGTTGGAAAGTTTTGGCAAGATGAGTTCTTCGTCTCTTAGCGGAAAAATAAACTATTTTACAGTTTGGGAAAGGCTTATGGTATACTATCGATCAGAGAAAGATGATTGTCGCATTGTCACCTCCAATGAGACGTAGGTGTACAGTTACACTACATCCAGAATAACAACAAGCTAGCGTGGAGTGGTGACAACTTGGAAAAGCACCACTTCGAAGTCTAAACTGGTCTTTATGTAGGGAAAATTCTTGCCACTGTTTTTTGATATTGCTCGGATGTACTCAATAATTTATTTTATGTACTGCTACTGCTAGCTCGTTAATCCACTAACACTGGTCATTCGACAATAAATAAAAATGTGGCTGTCTATAGCGTGACTCTTCAAGACAATCTTCGGCCACACACAGCTGCTTTGACTCAAGAAAAACTGGAAAAAGTCTATGGGAAAACACTCGAACATCCATCCTGTAGTCCAGATTTGTCACTATGTGACTATCACATGTTTATAATATACTCGTAAGTGCGTTCTTTTAAAAAGTAAAAGACGACGTAAAAATAAATAAAATATATAGCAAGTTTTGATGAAGATTATAATTCCACAAAAACTGGTTATATGTTGTAAACATTGCACGGAAGGACGACATAAATAATAAATGTTGTCCCTATTAAATTTCATTATGATTTATTAATTGGACTGAAAAAAGATTAATAATATCATGACAAGTGTAAAGCCTGACGATCTTAGATTTCAGAGTGAGGCGGTGCAAAAGCAAGCTAGAAAAGAAAAAGCAAACAAAAAAGACGGTATCTTCAGAAGTTCTTGATTTTAGAACAGGATTCAACAAATGTTTCCTTTATAAAGTATGTAACAACTGTTTCCATATAAATTTTGAATAATATAATTAAAAGCGAGAGAAGCATTGGAAATAATACAAATACCAGAATTCATCTTCAAAATGATTTGATAGTTTTTACATTGTAATAGTAAAATTCAGGTTTTTCCAAAATTAGTTAATTTTCATAAACATGTTCAAAGAATAATTTCATATTTTATTTGCAACAATTTCAGCAACTAACTTTTTGATAAAAAAAATTACACATTGACGCAAATTCACGTCTTAAAGCAAAATCTGTTTACTACGAAACTATCAAGAATTCGTAAAATTAACTTTTATAAATTGCATGTACAAATAATATTTTACATTTTTTCTTTTACAGGAGGTTTAGCAACAAATCATTTCATCGCATCGTCAAGTTTCATGTTTTTGAAAACAAAAAATAAAACCACTGACCTCTATTAGAGAAATGGATTGTCTTATAGGCTTAATGAGTTCAGCTAATTGATTTTGTTCAAGTGTAAGATAATTATGCACATTTAATATAAATGCAATTGTGCAGAAACACTACACAAGCTACACACATAAAAGAAAGTGTCAGATAACTGATTCATCAATCAATGTACAGCTTAGGCACTCACTAGAAAGGATTGTGAAAGAATCCGTCTATAAGAGAATGAGAGGAGTAGGAGTTAACATTTTATATAATAATAATTTTAATTTCAACAACACAGAAGAATATTTATTGCAAAAGCAAAACAGAAACCACCGAATATCCATGTATTTAATAGAGATCAGTGAGTAGAACAAGGCACTCTTACCTTCGCAGGGGCGAGGGCGGGACAGGAGTTTTCACCAGATCCAATAACTCCAGGACACTGGGAGGCGAAACACTCTTCACCACGCTAGCGCCCCTTAACTCCCTCAGTTCTACGCCCCTGAACAGCTCGCATCTAACGAGCTCCTCCAGCGTAGGGGTCCTAGAACTCTGAAAGATCAGTTCCAGGGCGTCGGCCACTTTGGGAGCCCTCTCCAGTTCCAGCTGGAGGTGGGCGGGTGTTGGAGGTCCTGGGAGCTCGTAGCCGGACGTCATCTCGAAAAGGAGGTAGCCGAAGGAGAGGGTTTCTGGCGCAGACGGCGCTTTTGGAAGGAGTCCTAGAAGGGAGTTTTCTAAGCCAGCCAATCGCGCTACGCCGTTTTGTATTATCACATTACCTAGGGAAAATATACAAAGTAATTAAGAAATAGAAGTGGGATGCAGACAATTTTTATGCCTAAAAATTTTAATATGATGTTTGTGTTTAAAGAACTTTTCTTTGACCTTTTCTGATACTTTTGTTCTTATTTGTATTGAAGATTGTTCTGATCTTGTATCGAAGGCAAAGTCAAGAAAACATGCTCTTATGAAATCTGCATTGATGTGCAGGCTTTTGTGACAGTTGACTTTGTTCAAGAATCATGGCCAAAATTATCTCTTTATCACTCCAGTCTTGCTTTTGTTAAGGTCCATCAAATGTTCTATGTTCCGCAACTGATGACTAAATGTTTTATTCTTTAGGTGGCCCTTGTGTTCTTTGAATCTTGTGCTAACGTGTTTATCTAAGATATACCTTGCCGCATCTACATGAGATGATATACAGGTATACACCAGTGCCAGTTGCAGTTAATTGACCGTGCAGGATCAGCTCTCAAGAAAAAAAAAAAATCAATAAGCCATCAGAATAACGTTTATGACATAGAAAAAGGAAAATTATCTGGCAACAATGTATATAGGTATATCAAGGAAGACAGGAGCAGTTTTTTCTATAACCAAGTGCAAGAGTTGTATACTTCCAATATTCTGGTATATAGTGTGTAACAAAAAAGCGGGTCATCTCATTAACTGCGTATTTTTGCCGACAAAATATGATGATTATATACCAAAATGCCTCCCTTAAAAGATACATAGTGTTGGAAGTTAAACTTTTAATAGTTCTTATATACCAAGGGAGATACAGGGATGATTATGTCCGCAGGTGACAGGTTGCTTCCGAGGACCGTTTAGGCCCGAGGAAAGCATGTGGACTAGGGGCATAATCATCCTAGTATCTCTCGTGGTGCATATAACGTTTTATATTTCACTTTATACAAAATAAAAACTATAAAAGGTCACAGCTTTGACGTTTCTTGATTTGTGGTTATGACTAATGCTAGATTTCAAATTTCAATTTAAAAAAAACACTTAAATGGACAACTCGTAAATAATTTGACAATGTTTTAAATGCCCTAACTGATTTTATACAGTGTGTCACTCAACATAGGGCTAAGCAGATTTACTTACCATTTTCACGCAAACAAATGTTCTCTATATCAAGTATATTATCAGATATTTAAAACCTCGGTAAATTATATACAAATTCGAATAGTCGAAGCTATCTTGAAAAAGAAGTTTTACTTAAATTATCAAGATAAAATAATTAAAATAAAATACTACGGCTTGATATTGAGAGAAATTGTACATGGATGTACGTAAAAAAATGGGAGGGGCAAAGTACCTCTTCCCCCCAGTTTCTATGTTTGTTTTTTACGCGTCGTTTACAATAATTTTCTTGAGAAATTGGTTAACCAAAAGGAGTATTTCTATTAAATTCAATTTCAAACATATTTGAAAAATTCTATATATTTTAAGGGAGGCATTTTAGGTATATAGGTAAGCAGAGTAAATGGGACGATTTTTTGTTACACTCTGTATACAGAATCCCTCATAAGTGGTATACAAGTGCCACCTAAGAGATAACAATAGTGAAAAATCACCAGAAGCGAAATATAGGGCGGCTACAAAGCATTCAATAGACTTAGATAAAACCAAGATTCAGATGAGACAGAAAGAGAGAATTAGAGAGACAGAAGATTCTGACCAAAACTCTACAGAAAGAGAAAGCTACGTGGAAAAACTAAGAATCGCAGGCTAGCGATCTAAATCATGCAAAGGAATGACTAGTGTTCACCAGCGTTAAAAGTTACTTCTAAAGAATACATATGGTATGGCTGTACCTACGTATGGTATGATATAAGTAGATAAGTATAAATCTACCTAAATCATAGATCAAATCTATTTGTCACTATGTGAAAAATTACAACTGACTTCAACACATAAAATTTTTATAACAAAGGGTATAGAAAAATACCTGCATGAAGATGATATATTGGGGGAAAATATCGGTTTCGCAAAAATAGAAGGCCCTCGAGTATTTGTCGTCCTAGGCACTGTACCTGCAAAAACAACATTTTTAAAAAAGCATAACACACGTGTATTAGTAACAAATTATCTCTCAAACACTGACATACAAAATCCATCCAAACGTGAATGAAATATAAAGTTATAAAATCTACATTAAATTTCTTTAAATTTGGTATAAAGTGTTTTAGTGTGTTTTCTAAGATTATATCATAACTTCAGGATGTTGTTTCTTGGGTCACTTCAATGCAAAAAGTCTGAACCACGAGTATAAAACCATATCAGATAGTGTGTTGAAATTAAAAAAAATATGCAGAATAATATCAATAATTGTAAGCAAAACCCTCTTTTCCTACGGAATGTCGGGGCCGATGATACGCATCGACAGAGATGGCTTAGATCGATAGATAAAACTTACATCTGTCAACAATATCTACTACCATGCGGTCGTTTTTTGCAGCATTTCTAAATGCAGAAACGACAAAAATTAACATTCTTATTAGTAATAATACCTGATAGATAGGTACGTAACAGTTAATCCAGTTCGCTACACTATTGCATTTGTTTTTCATTATTTCGTTACAAACTAGCAAAACTACAACATTTTCATTCATTATAACCAATCACTACCGATAAAACACACTTCCTGTAGGTAGATAAAATACCTATTTATTATAACAAAATCGAACGAAAGGAATAGATAATAGAAAACTTTTAATGTACCCGCGGCAGTCTTGTAACCTAGAAAACCAAATCGGTGAACCATATTGTGGGAAAGTATCTGCACCCAACACAAATTTCTTTATTTAATAACTATAAAATATAAAATTAAAAAAGGCACTAAAAACTGAAGAAAAACACAAAACGACAACTTAAATACATGGTAAACACAGGAATTAAAGTATGACTTGACCAAAATTTTACGGTCGTGTTGCTAGTTGCATACATTACATAGTCTAATTCTGTAAACGTGTGGCGTTCAAGTCACATAGGTGGCGTTAAATAAGGATTTAATATAATTTCGAAACAATTTTTTTTCGCTTCATAAATAAGTTTGGAATTTTTTTGAACGTTGATTCCGATAATTCTTAATTATCTCTATTCCCTCTTAAAATGTTTGTACTTGGCCATAGTTAACCCTATTCATTTTACATCGGTATGTCTGAATATTCGCAGGTGACATGAGATAGCATTCCTGCTATTTACTAAGCCCTATATTATTACTTTTTAAATGTCTAAAATTATTTGTATTTGTAGAAAACACTATTTCCAGAATACGGAGCCTTTAAAAAAAGTGCAAGTAATCTTCTACTTTATTGATAAAAGGGATCTTTATATGAGTTATTGTTTTTCTAATTAAAAATATGTTTATTAAATAGTTAAACAAATAAAAGTTATATCTTTGTCCAACAAGTCACTGAAGTAGAAATTTTATTGAGAACTGTATTAGATGATAACCATACCAATATTTTTATCGACTACATTTTTATTTTACTTATTGATATTAACAGGTTGGCAAAGTATGCTGTCACTTTTTTATTTTCAGAATATGATCGAAAAATGTGTGGCCCAGTGGCGGCTCGTCGTATGAAGCAACTGAGGCCGGGCCTCACTGTAAAATTTGGGTTTCACTGTATATTTTAATGCCCTATAATTTCCAATCCTATAGCCTACTACATTTACCAAAAATCAATGTAACGAAATAAAATAATTGCTTCAATCTTAGCCCTCGTATGTTATAACGTACCTCTGGTTTACATTTCAATATCCCACCGTTCCTGTTTCTACTCGCATGGGGAATCCGAGTCACCCACCAATCCTACCACAATGAGGCCAAATTTTCCGAGCCTCAAATTGCGTCACACATGTTTATACGTTATGGTTTCCCCCACCACGCGAGACGGTTAAATGTTTTTCGGTCCATGTCCGCTCGAAACTGAGGCCCGATTTCTGGTGCCTCTAGTTTTTAGTTCAACGGCAAATGGACGATGTGATAGTGGCTAGTGAACTTTTGAACTGCAAATTACTTACGTGTGTGACGTAACACACACTTTTATTTATGTGTTTTGAATTTTGTTTTGAATTTCCAGTGTTAGTGGTTGATTAGTAGAATGTGACTTCTTAAATATTCTGAAGATTAGGTGGTAAGCGCGGTGGTAAAGTTTTAGGGACAAGGCAGGTAGGATTAATTTAAAGACATAAAAAACAACTTACAAGATAAGACTAAATTTAACATAGAATAGGAACCTAATTTAAATATATATTATCGATAGGCTCCTCGATAGTTGCTGATAATAATCAATCAAATATCTCACGATATTGTTTTATCTCTATTTGAAACGTCTTTTCCAATAAGTAATGATTAATGAAGTAGAGAAACGATACATTTTGAATAGTCAGCCAACGCTTTAAAATATCCCGAATATGCAAACAAATTTCCGGAAATATCGTTTGATTGTTTACTACAAATGTATCCAAACATATTTGACATAGATAAGTTGAAAAACGAACTTTATGTTTTGTACAGAGACGAACAATTTTATAATTGAGAAGTTCAGAAAACGGTAGAAATATTATACAAGGAATTTAAAATGATATTTTCGTAAACATACAAATTATTTTGCTTAGTTTTAACAATTCCTGCAATAAGTGTTTCAGTAGAACGATATTTTTCGTGCCTTAGGCGCATTGAGAATTACTTAGGAAATACGATCAATGACACAGGAGCGCTTGAACAACTTATCGATGATGAGTATAGAAAAAGAACTGTTGCAAAGTCTTAGCGCCGATTCCCAATTTTATGAGACATACATAAATTTGCGAATTTAAAAGACCGACTTGTTTTATAGTGAAAGTTTTAAAACATTTTTGGTAAAAGTGGCTTTGTTTTGTATGTAAATAGATAAGTAGCTGAAAATTGGTTTTTATTTTTTTTATTGTTTTTATTTATTATCATATTTTTTAGTGTTTTAAACACGTAGGAACAATTTTTTAAATTATTAGATGCTGAAATATATATTTTTTTCTATTATTTATATTGTAAATAAAAATTGGAGTGTTATAGTAGGGGCTTAGCGAAGACCTTCATAATAAAAAATGGTCAACGGAATATTCCTCAGGGGAAACGTGTAAATTTATTCATATTTAGGTATTATTTGGGCCTCACCTCTTTCAGCTACCACGAGCCGCCACTGATGTGGCTGAATTCTATAGGCTGATAAAATGAACCGAAACCATAAAAAAGTCCATTGCATTGATTAGGTTATTGTTTCACTTCATCATGCAAGCTCAGCCTTATTAATGAAATGTTTGGCATTATGAAAGCTAATAAATTTCCACCAACAATTAGTTAAGTACTTTATTCACCGTCACGTTTTACACCGTCTATATATCAAATATAACGTGTATGACAGTGTGCGGGTTTGAAGAGGGTTTAGGAGTGTACTCAAATATCGTAGATAGATGCTAACCTACTAATCATACATTACAGAACCTGGTTATATACGCTAGTTTGGCTGTTAATATACAGGATGCAATTTAAGTACGTAAAAATGTGTCAGGCAGTAGACCATGATTTACCAACTACACTGATAAAAGTTATAGTATATTTACATGTTGATCACATCATATATTAATGTAAAACCCACTAAATGCATACGATATTACAAGAATCTCCATGTAAAAACGGTACATTTATATCTTTCAAGCAAAATTATATGATATTTTTCTAAAAATATATAATAATGTTGTAAAATTGCTTTTTATGTATACAAAAACACGGTTCTGGTATGAAAAAAAAACCTATACGTAAGTAATAATTTTCCATTAGATTTGTAGTATTATGTTGAGTTATTTTACACTATTTACCTAGGCAATAAATAACCAACAATCCACCCTGTAATAGGTACCACTAATAATTGGTTTACAAAGTTTAGAATATTACTACAGATAAAATTATCCGAGCACTAACTACTTATTATTATTAATCAATGTTCATATCGTTTCCAAATGAAAATAAAACTCAGAAAATTGATTTTTTATTATTTATGACTTATACCTCTTATCTTAGGGGAGACCGGGTACGAAAGTAACACGGGTTGGTTGTAACAGTAAGCCTATTGTCTTTCTAAAGAGGTTTGTTTATATCATCATAGAGTCGGCAGTGAAATCTACATTAACTTATTTGAACAACAATATCCGTAGTGTGTTTTAGTTCGAGTTAAGACCTGTACGGTGTAAAATAATATGCAAAGTAAGTTTTCATTCTTTATCTTAATCTGTCATAATCCTAGAAGTGAACGTTATTTTGAATTATTCTATTGGATTGTTCAGTTAATGCCAATATTGGCTATAACTTAAGCATGGTACTTTAATTAAAAATAATCGTTAAAAAAAGTGTTAAGCAAGTATGCTGTCAATCGCGTGAAAAATGCGTAATAGGACGATTGTAACAATGACATAGGGGGACGATTGTAACATGTTACAATCATCCCTCATATTTAATACCTATGATCGTATTTGCCATATTTAAAATGATAATTCTGTAGATATCCAGATAATTACTTCAGTATTTGTTCATTCATGTGTTTCAGTTTGTATTTGATGCCTAACAAAAGACAACGAACAACAGATCGTGGGAAAGATTGTTATGGATTGGGAAAAACTTGGTACATCCCAAATATGGAATATGGACGAGTCTGGCGTCAGGCAACCGTGCAAAAGCCAGATAGGGATAGGATTCTTTGTTATTACCAAAAAAAATTATTATTATTTTATATTTTTGTTTCATTATTCTATTTTTTCATTTATTTATTTTTTTCAAATAAAAAAATATATTATGTACCTGCACTTCAACTTACTTTTATATAGGTATAATCAATAAACAAATACCTTGTAAATACTAACTTTCTATACCAAGTTATTACCTATTATTCATATGTTACAAACGTCCCCATGTTCTGTTACTTTTGACCCATACCATTGGGTAGGTTGTAACGACGTACACTCTCTACTTTTTTATTTATTGTACATCAATCTGAACTTTAATTACTTCAATATTATTTTTCTTCTATATATAAAATGCCAACGAAACGACATATAGTAAGTAAATTTATATAACTTTGTTAATTTTTTATTTATCCGGCTTTACGAAAATATGTTACTTTCGTACCTGATCTCTCCTACTTCACATTTCAAAAGATTTGAAAAATTTTAATCTAGTTTTGTGAAAGAAAATTAAGACAAATTTCAAATGTACTTACTTATTACACACAGTAACTTAAATAGGCACAAACTCAAAATATTATCATGCTTCCATACATACTTAACACATTTAAAAATGTCTTTCTACATTACATCATAGTAGATAGAAACTGCAGTTATCGCTACCGTTACGGTTTAAATAAGTTAAATCTCTTGTTTCTTTAGTTTTCGTAAAAAGTATAATTCATTCGCAAACATTATAAAACAGTTAATTTCATGGAATTGTTATTAAAGTTCGGATTTAATTTACTTATACTCTCATTCATGACAAGGTATCAGAGCCATAGTCACCCAACTTTCTCAGGAGAGACCAAATGAAATCTTGGCGGGGCAAACAAAATGTTGCCTACATTCAATCACCTTGAGAAGTTATTGGACACGTATTTTTTTTTGATTTCACGAATTCTAATTCTAGGAGCTCTGGACCCCTTAGAATTAGTCCTAATTTATTTATTTATTTTTTGAAAAAATTCCCCCTGAACTCCTAAGCCGATTTTAATAGAATTTCCTGTAGTTTTAAATAACCTATTTATATAGTTTTATTAAGAGATCCCAAGAGGACTAGTTATGCGTCATGTCTTTTCGTATATTGTTTTAATTCTTGTCTATTCTGCTTCCAATTTTTTTCCAACTACATTTTCTGGAATCTGGAATTGTGGGGAGGGTAGCTTAAAGGCTACAATCCATCTGAGCCGCTAACCAGCCTAATAAAGGGAAAAAGGTAGTGACGTTCTCCGAACACGAATACTCTTATTGAGGAGATGGCAGAGCACTCACAGAGTGCATGGAGTACTGTCTTGTCTTCCTGTTCGCAACCTCTGCAATGAGGCGTTTCACACTTCCTCATGTAATAAAGATGCTTCCTTAACCAACAGAGTCCAGTTTGAATACCTGTCATCAGGCGAAGATTTGTCGTAGACATGGCCAGGTACTTACTGACTGTATCCTTGCAGGGGTACTTTAAGGACTCCTTAGCAAATTGACAGCTATTTGTTTCATATCGCCGTTTCCTAAAAGCTCTCTGGGTGTCCACTTTGATTCCTAGATCTGGTATAACACCAGTATTATTGAGGCGAAGCATAGTTGTCGGAGCCACTTCTTTTAGATAAACATCCAAAGGTGGCAGACATAGCATCACCTTCATGTTATGGTTGGTGTCGTACGCATAGCTCCAGTTATGCTTAGGCAGAAAATCCTTTGTACCTGGCTGAGTTTTCGTTTAGCTGTTGCCCGTTGGACTTTCGGCCATCAGGCATCAGCTCTATAGGCTAACACTGGTCTGATAATGGCAGTATATATCCACATGACCACCGTTGGTTTCATTCCCCACGTTTTACCAACGGTTCTGCGGCACTGCTCATAGGATATGTCTGCCTGTTTTAGTCATCTTTCCAAATGAAGATTCCATATCATCTTCGCATCAAGTGTGACTCCGTAGCGTTGGAGACAGTTGGTGCCTCTAGTGGCCCCATTTTCCTCTTCATCGTGAAGAGAGCCATCAATGGCTCTTAGGGCTGTTTGCATGTTTGCATTCTCTGGTAAAGGATTCCGTCGAACTTTCCACTAATCAGCATAGTAAGGTCATCGGAATAAGCGCGCAAAACGTAGTTAATTGCAGCTTTAGTTATTGTTAATAAAAACTTCATTCATTGATGTCGTTATTTATTCTCACTCAGTAAAGAAGTAAGTTTGACTCTGCTTAAAACTTGGAAAGCTATTTCTTGATTATTTCTAAATTTATTGAGGAAGTTTGATTACATGTATTACACAAAAAATGCCTCGGATTTGAAATCATCCTAATACTTGAATTATAACTAGTTACTAAGCAATAATTTCATTCTACATTTAAATAAACACAACTATAATTTAAATGATGAAACCGATATGGTACCAGTAATCAGTGCAAATTATGATTAAGGAACGTAACATATGTTTCTGCCGTAACTGGACTAATATTAATTGCGTACCTTTATTTCTATATGAATATGACGTGTTCATTACATCATACCACAATTGTTAAATTATAAAAGGTGACAAATTCATCAAAATAGCATTTCAAATAAAATTCTTTTGTCGGTACAATATTGTATATTTTTGGGACTGCAGTAAACAAGTACAACTGTACGTTCACTTAAATTCAGGTGTGCCAAATACAGGGTGATACTCAATTTATCTAAAAAAAAATTTGGGGTTAGATGCGCCATGAAAGATGAAATCAATATCGTACAATTTTTTTGTAACACCCTCATAGTTTCTGAAGTTTCGAATTTTTAACCTTTACACCGCCGTGCGACTGTAGTCTCTAGCCAGGCGATTCCGAATATTGAAAATATGTTTTATTACCTATTTTATTCCTCATTTTATATATTTGTATATTAACGGAAAACTTTTCTTGTATTGTCCTGAAGAAAGCTTAATTACAGCCGAAGCGTAGACTTGCCAACAAATTGGTTTTCTTTAATTTTAGACCGGAATAATATTTCTGAAGATTAACGTGTTTGTGATGCAAGTGTTTACATTAGTTTTTATTTTCAAACATTATTTTTTGAAATGTTTGTTATGTAACACATAATTTTTCTGTATATATCCAGAATGGGTTACTATTAAAAAAAATTGTCGATGGCGTCATATCTCGAACAACGATGACGTCACAAATGTGTATCGTATGTAAGAAAGTGCCTTTTTTAAAAACAAAATCGACGTGCCAGGGAATTATTTCGAAAACTTCTCAATTTCAGTAATAATGAATTGATTCGTTACTTTTCGAAAGCACTATATATGTGCCATGTACAGCGTGTCCAAGCATTAATACCAAGAGATTGGACGAGGAGGACCGATACCATGGCGGCTACGATCTCCTGGCATTAAATCCTTTGGATTTCTTTTTGTGGGGGTATAAAGTAATTCCAGCACCTGCCGAAAACCTTTTGGGCACAAACTAAAACGTAAAATTAAAATGACAAGTTGAACATTAAACGCAGTCTGAATTTTATTTATAACCATTTCTAACGAAGATAGCGAAACGGCAAGGAATTTAAACCAGTGATGTGGCAACCAGCATGAAATTTGTTTGACAGAATTCTATTTAAAAAATAATAGAGTAAAATTGCATACAATAATAAACATGCCACAATATTTCCTTTTGTCAAATCCATCGCGTACTGAAAGCCATCGGACACAATCTAAAAAGTTGTAAAATTACAATGATAAATTGGACATTCTACATAATGAACTTTTTTAAATGTAACCACTTTCTAACCGGGACATTCATGGTGGGCGTTTTTAAGTAAATCACCCTGTATATAATTTATTTTTGTTTGGTATTTAAAATTTTATTATAATACTGTAGAACACGTTACCTAGTTCACAAGTAAAGCGTATGAGAGTAGTTCTAGACAAAACAAATATTTGCTGGATGTGCTGTAAAAATTATTCATAAACATCTTGTCAGAAAAATGGAATAATTAATTAGTCATATAATTGTAGTTATAAAATCGCATGACTGTCATCCGAGAAGCGTGTATTTATGATAATTTTTTGTCGAATTCCTGAAAGCAATTTCTTGTTTTTGTTAAGTGAAACAAAATGGGTGTAAAACAGTTCAAGCAAAATTAAATCCACGGAACCCTGTTCTATTATACTTTGCTCCATCCCATTCATTCTTGCTTTGCGG
Source organism: Monochamus alternatus (assembly GCA_037114965.1). Lineage (NCBI taxonomy): Eukaryota > Metazoa > Arthropoda > Insecta > Coleoptera > Cerambycidae > Monochamus > Monochamus alternatus. Next base: position 37,788,354 of record CM073433.1, read on the forward strand.
ATTTAACGATCCTTTCTCATCAGGTTCACCTTTATTCTGGAGCATCTTTCAGTTCTCATAGTTTTTCTTTTGTGTTACTGGATCGTAAAGCGAATATAGATATTTTTTGCGGCTTCACTAGACTGTTCGATTTTATTAAAGTCTAGGTCCAAAATTGTTTTACATAAGAAACAAAAAAAATATCAATTTTTTTGTAAAGTTAACATATTTTAGATTTCCTATTTTTACACTAATATAAAACAGTATTTTTATTATAAACGTTATTAGTTTTCTTGCTGGTCGCTGATTGTAAAGAGACTGCAAACTATATAAGTTCTGATTTTTACAGGTCACACTTTACCTGGTCATAGAATTGTTCAAAATTAGAAAAAAAAACGTGTCTAACATATGGATGAGTAAATAAATAGTTTTATATAGGTACACACACAATTTTAAATTATTTATATTGCTCACTGCATAAATAGTGCGTCGTAATTAGGTGTAACAAATGTAATCATGATGATAAAAATGATTGGTCAAATAAATCTTCCTAAATGCCTCTTTAGAAAGATACAGGGTTTAAACTAAAAAATTGTTTTCTTATATTTCCAAAACGATTTTTTTTAAAAGTTTGTAATCAGGGGCGCTTTCAGCATTTTGGTTTGGCAGGGAGGGTAATGTGGAAATCATGTAAAATATAACTAAACTTTGTTTGGCTTATTCCTATTGAGTCAAAACAATAGAATTAAATTCCCTTTTCATTATAAAAAAACAGCTCCTACTAAGAGGAAAAATAACAGTTGAAGGTAACATCTATAGAAAAATAAATAAAAAATTGTCACAAAAAGAAAACTTCTGCATGACAGTCGTCTCAATTTGTTAATAAATATTAATAATTACAAATTTCGTTATACATTCTTGTTATAATAACATTCAAACTGTCACATTGACAAATTTTAATTTGGTGACATGAGTGTGATCATTAATCACAAGTACATCATTATACTTGAAGACACATATGACTATGTATTATAATATAGTCATGGATAAAAACAATTAACAGAATAATAATACCCTTCGCCCTAATAATATGATGTCGTAAGACAATAGATGGAGATAAATTGCTTTATATTGAATTACATGAAGATACGTCAACATTAAAAAAAAAACTGGCAGTAACTTAATGAAACAAAAGTTTATTTGATCAATAATTTTGTTTTGGTGACAAAAAGTTTCTATTAAATTATTTACATTCAATTACAACTTACCCTGTACTATAACAGAAACTTACAGAGCGATTCAAAAGTAATTTGACAAAGTTCACGCGGTGATTGCTGGCATTATTTTAAAATATAAAGTCTAAAGTTTATAAACAATAGTCCTTGTTGGCCTTTTTACGGATATAAGGTCTGAATTGTTAAAAGATTACCTAATCATTTTTAAGTAACTCCTAAACACGTTGAGCTTATTTTATGAAATTTTGTGAATAAAATAAGCTACAAACACTTACAAATCTTCACCGTTTAACTGAAACAGAGAATTTGGCGGGAGCACGATATATTTCTGGAAAACAGCTAACACCTCAAACTACGAAATAGGAAGAAGTTGTTAGAAGAAATCCAGGAACATACACCCGAATTATTGCTGATGCTCTCAATCCCATCTAAGTCACAGTTTGTACGATCACAAGTTCTTTTACAGAGAGTTTTTAGGAAAAAAATAACAATTTTTAAATCATGTACTTTTTACGAACAAGGCAAAACTTTGCTGAGAGTTATATTACAACACAACAACTACGCAGGTCCTTGGAAAATCTAGTTTTGGGGCAATAAGAAACAGGCCGTTTTTAAAGCGCATACAAGATTCCATGCAAAGAAGATTAGATTTCTGCATATTGGCCGAGAGTGAACATTTTCAATAAATTATTTATAAACAATTTAATTTCTGTTTCATGTTTGACCAATTTAAAATGAAGTTTTGAATAATCAAATAAAATGATGATCTACCCTTCAACTGTTTCTCGTATCAGATCAGATTAGACAAGATATCTTTTTATTGTAATTAAAATAAAGATCCATAAAAAATAAAATAAACTGTCAGTGGAGATCAGAGCAAAATTTCGTACCATCGCCACTGGTTAAATTTAAAAGAGTGTGTATACTTTTAAAATAAGTGTCTTTATGTGAATATTTCATTCGCCAAATTTCATAAAACAACCTTAACGCACTTAGAAATGAAAAAATATTAATTTCTTATAACAATTCAACATTCTGTATTTCCGTAACAAAACCGCCAAGGACTTACAAGAACTTTAAATCTTCAAATAACCTGCTAAAGCTTTCTAAAGCACTTTAAAATCCGCGATATTCTTGACATTAAGGTCGCCGTCTTTTTCGTCATGATCAAATTTGTTGTGATATTTAGGTACAGAATTCTCGAAAAATAAAACAGGAATTGTAACAGTAACATCATAAATAAAATTTGTAATGTTTTGTTTATCCACTTTTACTATTTAAATTCTCCTCAAATAATAAAATAACTTTTACAATTGATTTGCATCACACATTATTTTGTTATTCTAACCCTACATTTTAACTAGTCTAAATTTAAGGCACAAATGTTCTGAACTTTCTTTTCTATATAAGCTCTTGAATGGTCAGATTGTCGGGATCTTCTGAGTCAATTAAACTTTGCTGCGCCTAGACCATCGATCAGACATAATGTAACATTTTATTGTTGTGTACCGAAGACAAATTTGCTATTCAAATCACCAATTTTTGTGATGTGTGATAATTATAACAGACTTAGTTACCTCTGTGATATTAATGTATGTACACTAAGGGAACTTATACAAATAGCTGTCCTGAATTTGACTGATGATGTTTTTAAGTCTGTAGCACACACATGTATATATCCATAATCTATTAATGTATAAGGAATAGGTATTATTTATATATGATTCTCTATCATTATTATTATAGATATTGTATTGTAATTAGTTTAACTTTCGTTTTTTGTTTTTTTTTTCTGTAATTACCCTGTAAATGGAATTTCTGTTGGGCAATAAAGCAATTATTATTATTAACAATTATTTTCACATGCTTATAAACAAAAGTGAACAATCTCATATGCAGAACTGTGTAAGTTTATGTTATAGCGATATAGCATCGACAGTTGAATTAAAAAAATACGTATTTTGAAAGATTTCTGTACCTACAAATTTGTTGGCTAGACCGTTTTCTCTCGTTATTTGCTAAACTCTATATTATTCAGTTCTTAAATGTCTAAAATTACTTGAATTTGTAGAACTATTTCAAGAATATGGCGCCCTTAAGAAAAAATTAAGCGAGCGTTGTACTTACCGTCCTCAAAGGCAATCCCTCTCCTCTAGACACGTACTTCTTGTCATACTCGTCGTGCCAGAGCACCCCGTAAATTAAGTCCTTCAAACTTCCTGAAGGATTTAACGGACTAATAATGGCCGCCCCAACATCCCAGAATTCAATATCGAGCACGGGGTGGATGTAGGGATGCTGCAGCCCCCTGAATAGCACCAGCAGCGTGTCCCTTGTCGCTTGGGAGGGGCTGATGGGGCAGGTGGAGGGTAAGGATACTAATGTTAACAGTCTTTCAGCTCCTAGTATGTTATCGCGGACTATGAACCTGGAATGAAAATGAGATTTGTAAACAGACCCTTGGGGGTTAGTTAGAAGTTGAGACGTAACAGTATACAACGCTTATTTTGTTAATTTTAGTAATACGAAAGTTGACTGTGGGGAGCTTGACTATGCTCGACAAATTAAAAACCAAAAGTAATGGGGAAGGTACATGAATTTTATATTCGTTATGTATTACACGGTAATCTATCAAACATATTGAAAGGTCAGAATATGCGTCTGACGGCAATGATCACATAATAATTTAAATATTAACATTAATAAATTACCACAGAATGAAAACAATACCACGTGGTCGAAAACGCGATATCATTGGTTTGACGTTACACGGCGTTCAGCGCAGATGCAGATTACGATATTGGTGATGTAAACAGACGTTTGTTTATTGTATTTTTGCGTTTCTGTGGCATTTGTTAGGTAAGCTGAAGATGTTATACATGTATAAAGATATATTAAGTAGGGTTAAGTCTAAGTTTAAGACTTACAGATAGCTTGATTTTATCTATTTTAACTTATTGTGATATCGTTTTTTTGGCCCGCATTTTTGGCACACCACACATGATTTTGTTATAATTTAAAAAAGTTTGACCATATCTCCGAGGCTTTTAAAGATTCTGGGTGGCTCACTTTGAATGAACGTTTTCAAATTCATTTGGCTTGTCTTGTTTTTAAAGTATTAAAATTGGAAATGCCTGTATATCTATACAATAAATTAATTAAAGGTTCCACAATTCATGATAGGCCTACTCGCCATCGTGATTTACTATCCATGTCAATACATATCATTCTGCTATGTTTCAACGCAGCTTCAGCTACAATTCTGTTAATTTTTTAAATTTGTTGCCTAGGAATATTAGGGGTACCATCAGTTGTGCGTCTTTTGCCTTTTTTGTCTTATAAAGTGCGTGTACTATTTTTCTTATTTTCTTTATAATATTAGTTAATAAATATTGTTTTCGGAGTGGTTATATGAGCAACTTAGTTGGATTAATATTTTTTTGTATAATATTATATTAATTGGTAAATAAAGACATATTACTCTTATTATTATTTGTGAGTCACAGTGTAAATACTGTGTAGGTAATGCGATAATTATTAGTGGTGATGTAGTGAACTTACGGTATTGTTAGACGGACCATATTCCTTTGTTTACAATATAAATCCGTCACGATTATGGCGACAATGCCGTTGTGTAAATACCTGATAGATGGTTTTACTTGAGGTATTTATAAAATTATGCCATCTGATTTAACATTAAACTACTTGTTTTAATTTAAAAAAGTAATAAATAAAAGTGATGAATAATGACATTTAACATTTATAATTTAATACATTTGTATTGCTATTTACTACTAATTTCATTTATCCTTTAACATTTTTAAAAAATCCTTATTTATCACTTTTGTTTATTATGTTTTCAGAATGAAACAGGCAATTTAATGTAGTGAAGTCAGATAGCAAAATTTTATAAATGCCTCAAATAACATTCTATGTCAGATAAATGGTAGCAGCAAATGCAGAATGTTATTTGAAATCGGAATGAAGCGTTGAATACAATAAATCAGAAAAAATGTGCTTACATTTTTTTTTATTTTTTTTCGATGAACTTATAACCTGTATTTCCATTTAAACTCACATTAAAATAGTCTTCACAAACAATGTTGTAATGCTTCATTTCGTCGCGCTTCATCGCCCTACACCACATGTTTCTTTTCACTTTTTGGCATGGTGAAATATTTTTCATTAAGCGTTTTATGCTGTATTCGTACATCATGGCATAATGCAATATTTTGTCCAGTGAAATGCACTTTCTGTGGCCATTTTACGAGTCTGTTTTGCAGCTTTTTTCAATACCAACGTCTATTTAACACAATAACACCTAATAATATCACAAACGACAAATTAACTCTTCTAAATATATGTACTGCGCTGTCCATGTATGGAAATCGTATACAGAAAAGAACTAAAGCACGCTGCTGTATTTACGTACACGTGTGGCCAGCCTAAATTTCTAAATACCGTTTTTAGGCTTATTTTTCCACGAAATTGTCTAGGACAAACGCTATTTCGATTAAAACAATACATTCTTTCTTGTGAGCGTATTTGGAATAATCAGGCAATTTTCCCATTACGAAGGACTTGCATGTGGAACATAATTTTTGATTAGTTACGTCGACACATTCAATGTTCATTTAGGGTACATAGATTCTGATAGACAGTTGCCAAATGTAACTTTTTGAATAGATGAAAATGGGAACAACTTCGAGTAATTAAAAATTTGCGTTTATGTGAAAGAAAGGTGAAAGACGAATAAATTTAATTAGTTAGTATTTTAATTTAAGTTTTAATACCCAGAGAGAGTTTATTTTAGCAATTACAAAAAAATGTACCTAATACAAAAATTTGAAAATAAATATAGTAAATAAAAAAATAATTAAGTGAATGTCAAAAATATAAAAACGAAGCGAATTCCAACTTTTTCAAGTAGAACATCCTATATATTTTCTGATAATTATTTTTCTCATTTTTATAATAACGTTGCGGAAGTAGAGTTTTAAATCCGCATATACAGGGTGTAAAATATTTCAGGAGATAATAGTATGAACCAAAATAAGCAGAAAAGTCTTAATAAACATGGGTCCGCAAAGTAACGGCTGCGGAGATACGGACCACTATTAGTTTTTCAAATATTTTATTTTATTAGAAATAAACCGATAAAGGAAGCTTTTAACAAACAAAAAACAAAGTTACAGAAGATGTTCAAAGTGCCCTCCGTTCATTTCCAAGCAGGCATGACATCTTCGTCTCAACGATATTCGAACTCTTTCGAAAACACCCTCCTTGGTTTGGATTTCTTGACACTTTTGATTAATCCGTAGCTGCAACTCTTCCAGGCTATTTACAGGAGTACCATACACTCATGTCTTCAAATATCCCCAAACAAAGAAATCTAGAGGGTTCAGATCAGGCGATCTTGGAGGCCATAAAACAGGTCCGTCCCTTCTTACCCATCTATGTGGAAAAGTTTGGTGTAAATGCTCTCTAACGGCCATGGAAAAATGAGCTGGAGCACCATCATACTGGAACCACACTTGTTGCCTCTGATTCAAAGGAATGTCTTCCAAAAACTCATACAGTGTGTTCTGCAGAAAGTTCAGTTAAGCAGCGCCTGTTAATCGGTTTGGTAAAACAAACAACACCTAGAAACCTGTCACCTACAATACCCATCCAAATGTTTAATGAAAAACGTGCCTGATGTCCAGATTCTACTAGAGCATGAGGATTTTCAACAGTCCATTTCTTGTGAACCCGGCCTCATCAGTAAAAAGAATGTTTGCAAGAAAACGAGGGTCTTCAGCATCATGACGTAGAAACCAGCGACAAAAAACCAAACGTGCTTGATAATCATTTATTGGATTTAAGGCCTGTACTCGTTGCACATGGTATGGATAAAGCAGTTGCTCGTAAAGGATTCTCCAAACAAGAGGACCACCTTGAATGATATTCTTTGCACACTCGTACCTGGATTCTGCTCTACCAGTGCTAGAATATCTTCTTCTGCTCTAGGAGTGGATACCGACCTTGGTCTTCCTGATAAATGGCACTGTTTGCTCAAGGAACCGGTATCACGCAATCTTTGGTGAATTTTTCCAAACAAGCGTTGTGAAGGAATCTGGCGATTTGGATAAGCGCTAACATAAAGACGTCGCGCTTCGGTGGCGTTCCTATTAGCACGACCATACATGAAATGCATGTCTGTTAATTCTGCATTAGAATAACCAGCCATAGCGAAATAAAACTTGTGCACTGAGAACAACTGTCAAATACGTACTGTTTATTTCACTAAACATCAACCAGCTATTATAAGAAAATACACAACGTTTTTGCAAAATAAAAAAAGGGATTAAAAAATATATAACATTCCATATCTCCGCAACCGTTACTTTGCGGACCCATCTTTATTGAAACTTTTCTGCTTATTTTGGTTCATACTATTACCTCCTTACACTCTTTTTTTAACATCCTGTGTACAGTGTTCGGAAGTCTGAAAATAGGTAATAATAGTATTTATTTTTGACGCTAGGAAAAATGATACATATTAGAAAAAGTTGTTTAGAATTAATATTAGAATTAATTATACCAGAATTTCAATTTTTGAACAAAATCGACCTAATTATATTGCTTATAAAAAAATTTTAATTTTACATTTCTGGTAAAAAAAATTCTTATTAATAAAACACGATAACCATATACAATATTCATGAAATAGAATAATATGAAAATAAGCAAGAATTAATTACTTTTAGAGCAAAGAAGTAAAAGTTTTAAAATAAACCAGGCTATCTGATACGTATTATTGAATACTCAATTTTTGTCTAACAAATGTGTTCTGGCAAACAAATAATTTATGGGATGCTTATTTCAATCCCCTCCAAGGGACAGAAATTTTTGAAAAGCACATGCATTAGTAGAAAATTTAATCTTTTTTGGTTATCAAATTACAGCCACTATTTCATATTTTTTTGAAAACTTTGAAGATCTGTGTCTTCTAAGGAGTGAACATTTTACTAAGGTCATATCATTTCTGCTACTTCATTTGAAAACATCATGTATAATCAATGATTACAACTGAATACTGGTACCTATTTGATTTTAGCGTGTCTTGCTTTTGAAGATTTTAATTGTCTAATATAGTATTTGAATGATAGATATTTTTATAAAATATAATTTTTACAATGAAAATGATTTATCTATTGTTGATATTCGTACAAATATTTTATAAATTATTGCAGAATAGCGTCAATGTACTGTATAGGGTACTGGGTACTGTTAATAATAATAATAATATCTCCGTCGCGTGAAGACCACATGAACTACCTGTCCATACAGCTTCCACACAGGTTCTTTTTCTCTCAAAAGTAAACACAGCACGTATCAATTCGTAGACCAGAAGTCGTATACTTGTACGGGAGAGGGGGCGACATATTATTATTTACCAGGCCGCATTTGCGCGCAGAAATTACTTAAGTTGGTAGGCCCCAACCACCATTCAGTGCAGAAATGAAGGAAACCTGGAAAAACCTCATTAATTAGGGGGGTGGTCAAACGTCGACCGGTATCAATCTCTCACATTGACCCAAGCCAACATTCTTCTACCCTACCATACTCGCAGAGAGGATGCCAATCCTCTCCACGAATATAGTTGATATACGGTCTACTGGCCGCGGGGATCAAATTCACAGCGGTCTGTCTACATCGATTCAAGTACTAACGCCTTAAACTGCTCGACCACTGACTGAATATAAATTTCAATGTACTACAAACAGATTACAAAGCAAACATGATTTTTATTTGGTATTGTTCTAACACTTAAGTTGAATTTTAAATATATCTATGTAGTTTTAATGGATGCTGGGTACACTAAGACCTAAGCATCGATTGTCAGATACAAAGGAACAGAACTGGAATGCTGAGCATCGCTCCACTATCGTGTAAAATGCTTTGCTATTGTTAACCGAGGCAAGATAAATGATTTAGATGATCAATTATGTAAAAATCCAGTGAGTTAAGTTGGCTGAACACAGAGGCCATTGTCCTATTTGATATTGCATACTTTTATAACAAATTATGAGAAATTAATACATCTTTTACTTTAATGTCCTGGAAAATTTGAACAAATTCAAGTTTAGTTTGAAAGACCACTAGGGTATACAGCACGTGTGATGTACTTCTTCTAATGACTGGAACCGTCTAAGAAATTAATTTAGTAGAAATGTTTGTTAAAAGTTGATTAATGAAAGAGCTAAAATTTAGAAAAACTGAGTCCTCCAGCATTTACAGGAAATGCGTCGTATCGTATCATTTTTTCATCTGAACATTCCCTAAAAAATGGCAACCCTTTTTAGGTTAGGCAAGCTTTGCATTGCTTTCGAAATTAAATTACAGCCGTTATATACGGGGTGTCCGGGAAAATGTGAGAAATCTCTCGGGTGCTGATAGAATATGAAAAAATAAGATGACAAGATCCTATAATTTTTTTTCTTACAGGCCCTCCCTATGGAATATGTGTCCCTGAAGGATACCCCTGAAAATAGGTTTTTCTTGAATAACTTTTAAAGTACTCAATACAATTTTAAAAAAAAGATAATCTTGTCCTTGAAATATATTTAGATTTTTTAGATTACCAGGGACAGGCTAAGCTTTATAACTTAGTGCCTAAATTTTTAACACCCTGTATGATAAAGACTTTAAAATAATAAATATGGGTAGCTTCAACTTTAGACTAAAAAAAGATACTCTTGTTTATTGTCGATAAAATGAACCGTTTACGAGAAACAGAATAATAAATGAATTCATGTTTTATTTAATAAAAAGGGTCATGATTTCTATTTTTTTTTTCGACAACAGTACGATACGAGTCATTCATAAAGTTTAATTTTAAGATATTTAAACCGAAAAAATATAAAATTTAAAAAAAAAACGCAGTGGTGTCCCAGAAGGCACCTTAACAAAATTGTTGAAAAACTTCATAAGAGGGTTCAACATACGAACATAAGTCAAACTTTTTCTAATATATAGTTAATTTTATCGACAATAAACAAGAGTACCTTTTTTAGTCTAAGGTTGAAGCTACCCAGATTTATTATTTTAAGGTCTTTATCAAAGGATATTAGAAATTTCGACATTAAATTGTAAAGCTTAGAGCCCTACCAATATAAATCAAAATTTAGACATACCTGCATTACTTGGTGTTCATTGAGTACAAAAGTGCAAGTTGAAAGCATTGTCAGCATTAACATTAACTTTGTTCCCGCAGCAGTTGAATATGGTTAAAAACTATCAGAAATGTCCATATACTCGTTTTTAACTTAACTGTTCGAATATTTGTGATAGTTTCAAACCGTTTCCAACTGCTGCGGGAATAAACCTTATCAAATAGATCTAAAATCTATCGTCAAACATCTCTAACCTCCCCAAAATCTAGGTAGCTGATTTAATTCACCCTAAAAATGTTTCGGCGTTGTAGCCGCTAGATTAGCATAGGGCTTCTCCCACTCCTTGGAGGTTACGGTCTAATGTCTTAAAGTGACACAGTAAATGTAACCAAAGCATTCTTTCACTTTTGTATTTGAACTTTAAATTTAAATCTCCGTTATTTCTAATTTTAGGAAAAATGATGAAACGAGCTAATTGATTTGATTTTCAATGTTTAATCCAGCAATGTATATGTTCCATTTAAAAAATACATTCTTTTGTAGATTTCTCGCCAATGTGATGTTCACTGGTGATCACCTGAACAAACCACACAACTTGCTAATTTAAACGTCATCGTAGTTCTAATAATAAGAAAGCTATTGAAATTATAAGATTTGAATCGCGAGACATTTGTGTTCTGTTATCAATTCCGCAACAAATAGTTGGTGTTTTATGAAAGTGAACGATGTTTACAGTTGCAATAAAGAAAATTGGCACATAATTAGGAAAAATTAATGACCTACGGAGTTAACATTTCGAAATTTAATCAAGAAATTTGAGAGGGGTTCTGTTATTGATAAGGCAATGTCAATACGTTCTTGCCGTGGTCATTCTGATGAAAATATTGCTGCAGTGAGATACAGCGTAGGTGAGAATCCAAAAAAATCAATTTGATGTCGTGCATGACTATTGAATCTATCAGAAACTACTACGCATGGGATTTTAAAGAAAGATATCTGCATCAACCTACAAAATTCAGACACAACAATTAAAAGTTACAGACCATTTACAACAACGCACGTTTATTAATTGGATGAAAATAAACAAGGCGTTGAAAATAAATCTGATAATGCTGTTACAGTAAATGAGGAACGCTATCGTACCATGTTAAATTTCTTTTTCTACCAAATTGATTATTGGGGTTTGAACAACATGTGGTTTTAGCAAAATGATACATACCAAATTCCTTGATCGTGTTATCTCGCAAAATGCTGACATCAACTATCCTGCAAAGTGATGTGATTTAACACCACTAGGTAGAATTTTTTCTCTGGAGTGATGTGAAAGGAAAAATGTACGTCAATCGGCTAGCAAGAATCAATGACCCCAGTCAGTAGTTGAATCGATGTGGCTAGACCAGTGTGGGTTTAAGTTCCGCAGCCAGTAGACCGTATATCAGCTATATTCGTGGAGAGTATTGGCACCCTCTCTGCGGGTATGATAGAGTAGAAGAATGTTAGCTTGGGTCAATGTCACTCACTTCTGCACTGAATGGTGGTTATGGCCTACTAACGTAAGTCGTTCCCGGACGCAAATCGGGCCTGCTTAATAATAATATGCCGCCCCCTCTCCCGCACAAGTCTTCGACTTTTGAGCTAATCCTCCTGATCAGAATGAGGAGTAGAGATATTATTATTTTTCTTCGTTGAAAATAAAAATGGTAATGCTGTTACAGTAAATAAGGAACGGTATATTATAACATGTATACCAAATTTCTTGATCCTGTTACCTCGCAAAATGCTGACATCAACTGTCCTGCAAAGTGATGTGATTTACCACCACTAGACTTTTTTCTTTAGGGTGATGTAAAAGGAAAAATGTACGTCAACCGGCTAGCATGTTACTCGGAAAATAGTTTTACGTACAAATGTTATGGACAATTTTTCTAAACGAGTGGCATCATGCCAGACGAGGCAAAGGGGCCATATGAATGATATTCTTTTCTATTTGCAGCCGTTCTATCTTCATTATATGTTGGAGAGCCTTAATTTTTTAAACATTACAGTTTTCCTCAAAAATTTAAAACTATAGTTTCAAGCGAAACCAACATAAGTAGGTATATACTTACCTTGGTTATACGAATATTAAATTCACTACAATGTTTATGTTGTATTGTTATACTCAATTAGTCTCTAACTACATTTTTTAGTACCATTTGAATTTAAATGTGTTGATACAGGATCTGATAAATATTACAATTCACATGCTGGTTGTTACGCAGAGTTGTATAACCTGCATATTTCCTGTTCAAAATAAAAATAAAAATAAAAACTTTTTACCTTTTAACTAAAGCAAAGACCATTTTCTTGTTGCAAAATGTTCTATTAAACATTGACACCCATATATTACAAAGAACATGTCACCCTAGCTTGACCTCAGGAATCTGTTTTTCAGCGCTGTTCATCCTTTGTAATAACTAAAGGTATATTCAAAACCAAAATATAAAATAGATCTTAACACGCCAACGCTGCGACAACGTCGAGAGGAGCCATTAATTATAAACTTCAAAATCAATGCAAATTAGACATAACTACCCTGCCTTGGGGCCATCGGGGTCCAACTTTCACTTCACTTAATTACTTTTATGTCTTCATTCCATTCTCAACGTTCACACAAATCCTGCGATACAAGAAAGTAAAGTTTCCAGACCAATTTTCCGCGAACGAAATTTATTTTTTAACGGCCCCAGAAAAAGTTTGTTCTTCTTCATGATCCATATATCCACTTAAAGTTGAATTGGGCGGAAAAAATAAATCTTCTTCTATGCCAGCCGATATTGATGGATAGCGTGTTTGCAACGAATTGGTCCCACATATTTTGTAAAGGATGTGCATGTCACCCGCTTGCATACACATAATATTTCCATTTACGAGGTAGGAAAACAGATCGATACGAGATAAATGCTCCGAGGCTTGTACACATCCGAAATTAAATTAACTAATGGTTTTCAGTTAGCAAAAGTTAATGTCAGTAAATTATTCACGGGCAGTGCAACCGCTGATAATATCGCATGGTTTCAAATAATCTATACAAAAAACAATTTTTGACCAAGTGTCATTTTTAACGCATCGCATTGTGCGGGAAAATTTTTTCCCAACGCATATACTATCGACAAGAATTCAGACGACTTACGTCATACGAACAAGTGAATAATTCATTATATCTCCATCATAGCACAGTATACTAAGCAATCAGTAGGGAAACTCAGCTTTCCCGCGTCTTCCAAAAATCCGCCATCTTGTTGGCGACTGACAGTTATTACTATAATTTCTGTGTCAGTTAGGTTTTTTGAATTTTTGACATTATTACATGGTTATCCACTCGTTATCGTTATTGTACTTATATTCCTGCTTTGTATGTCGTGTTGAGTGTTTAGTTATTTGTGTTTTTATATTAGTGATTATTTGTTAGTGGAACTATACCCAGTAAATAATAAATAAACTATGGGAGGAAAATCCTAAAGAAGAATTAAAACATGAAAGGAGGCAAAGGATTTAACTCCAAATAGGAAAGAGACTGCTTTCATACATGAATCAAAGAAACCACTCCATACACCTAATAGAGCAACGGGGGTTTTTGATTATGTTACCTATATAGTATATCTTTTGTAAATCTCAAAATAAATTGTATCTAATATTCACGTTTAAATTTAATTTCGCACTTTCCTAAAAGAAATGAGTAAAAATATAAAAATTACACTGGGCTTAAATTTGATAATCTGCTAACAAAATAAGGTAAACGTAAATATAAAATAAAACTACACTACTAGTCGGCCTAGTTTCCATGTTTTCGAAAAATTTTTAAATAAATTTAAATTCATACTGGTTTTATAATCAAATTCAAATTATATCTGCTAGAAACCTAAATTAAGACAAAATGTGACCAAAACCTCAATTTACATTAAACTACACTGGATTACAACAGTTAATTAAGAATTAATGCAAAAGTATTAAAACTACGAACAACTTTGGTTATGTTTACGCCAAATTATTAGCTATTTTTTCGTATGTTCTGTGGGATCCGCCATATTCTTGGCGACATTTTCTAGAGTGGGGGTATTTATAAACTGCCAGACGTATTTCATTCATAAATTGTCTAAGATTCCGTACTGATTGCTTAGTATACTGTGATCATAGTATATTATGCAACGATCATGTAATGAGTTTCGTATGGTTTATGCGAGTGTATTAATAACCATTACATGAGAGTTGCATAGGCTATTTTTTCTACACCCGATAAATAATCAAAAACCATATTTTATATTTTCATTGAACACAATAGGTAACAGTAATTATTCGTATGAACTGCATTTTCTGTTTTCTCTGATATGTGTGGAGGAGTCGATGGTAATTCTTCTATATCGCTGATATCAGACATTTTGATAAATTATCGAAGTTTAGCTAGGTATCTACGAAAATTTAATACGTACTGATTTTGACATCTAAAATAATTACATAGGAACCTAGGATAAACGTCAAATGCACAGTATGCTTGATTGAAAAATTATGGGTTTCTATTGATTAAAAATCTGTATCGTAATGGGTATCATTATGAAACGGATTATGGGCATATAAGTTGTTATAATACGGGTGTAGAAATAGCTATTTATGCCATCAGTTACGAAATGCCTAATTTTGTGTACGTTACGAAATGAAATTTTGTGTAACTCACAAGTTACACAAAATTTCATTTCGTAACGTATTGCATACAAGATTTTTTCTAATTTTGAAGAAAGTATTAAAAAATAAAATTTAATACAATTGACAAAAATTTGGAAAACGTAAATTTAGTTTGTTGCTGTTACTTCATGTTAGTTGTCAGTTTGACATTTTGTAAAAAAGTCTAGACGGAAGGTTTTTAGCGAGATTGATATATTTTTAGTTTTATTTTTAAAAAATGAGTGATTCAAGTTCTGAAGAGCTACCAAGCGATATTGAAGAGGCAGCAGGTAATGCTCTATTATCAGTAATTCCCAAAAAGTCAAAGGCAGTTTATGATTTGGCATACGAAAAATTTGTTACGTGGTGTGATGAGAAGAAAATTAAACATGTTAATGAGAAAGTTTTACTTGCATATTTTGAGGGTAAGAAAGATCTAAAAGTTTCCACATTATGGACACTTTACTCAATGTTAAGGTCTGAAGTAAATCTGAAAAGGAATATTGATATTAAAAAATATACAAATTTGGTAGCATATATTAAAAGGCAAGCGGACGGGTACAGTGCTAAAAAGTCAAAAGTTTTTATTAAAGAAAATTTTGCCAAATTTTTAGTGGAAGCTGATGACAAAGAATACTTAATGGCTAAGGTTGCAATGATAATTGGAATGGCAGGAGCATGCAGAAAAGTAGAATTAACATTTCTTCCAGTTGAAAATGTTATAGACGAAGGAAGCCATTTTCGTGTTGATATCCCACCTTAAAAAACAAAAGTTATACGGCAGTTTGCAATTACCACTGAAGACATTGAAAATACGAATCTTGTTGAAATATTAAGAAAATATATTAAGTTGCGTCCCCAGGTTCTTAAACACAACAGATTTTTTGTAAAATATGCGAATGGAAAATGTACCAGAAATCCTGTGGAAATTAACACATTTAGCAGTCTGCCAAAAGTTATTGCATAATTTCTTGGTCTTTCAAATCCTGTTCTATATACTGGCCACTGCTTCAGAAGAAGCTCTGCCACTTTCCTAGCAGACAGTGGCGCTGATATTTTAAAATTAAAGAGGCACGGAGGTTGGAAATCTAGCTCTGTTGCGGAGGGATATGTTGAAAATTCCATGAATAATAAAAAACTTATAGCGCAAGAAATATTTGGTGAAACATCTAATGCAATATGCGCTGCTTCCCAAATAACAGCAAGTTCGAGCAATGAAAAAAATATGTCGTCGGGAATTAATTTGACTAATTGCAATAATTGTGTTATCAATATTTATAATAATTAATTAATTTATAATTTATGTTTTTAACTTGTATTATAACAGTTTAATAAATAGAATAATTCTTTTTGTCACTAATTTTGAAATACATTTTTCGTCACCAATTGCATAAAATTTTACTTTATGCAACTAGTTACAAAAAGTAAGACGTTTCATAATGTCAAGCAGTTTTAAAAAATGTCCCTTTATATGTCAAAATTAGAAAAAAAAATATTTAAGAAACTGCAACTGATAGTAATAAAACTATATACTACACTAAAAGTTTGCATTATATATTGCATTAAATTGCAAAAAATGATTGATTTTAAAGCGACCAAATATCGAAAATTACGTTGACAATAAAAACAAATTAATGTGTAACGTCAGCCGTGACGTAAGACGTCTGAATTCTTGATGCGAGTATACTTGAATATATATTGAAGAAATATTTAGGTTGGTGGTGACAAAATATGAAAGTTTCAGATTGTTTCTTCATAAAGTTAAAAAATTTGTTTGATATTATCCATTAATTTGTATTTTTTAAACAAAAAAAAGTAAAATTAGAAATATTTTATTTTGAAGAACCCTCGTATATATTAATAATTGTTGCTGCAGTAATTCAGAATACCATTTGGTTCTCATTGTTTATGTGACAGATGCTGTTTGAGATATCAATTTTCAATATTATGAAATCGACAATAAATTCATGAGATGAAGAACTTCTCTGAGAAAAATTTTAGCAGCAGCTAATGAAGCAAGTTTGAATTAGTTACTCCCATTTTACTGATTGGTGTAATACGAAAAAGGTAAAATCAACAAAAGAGGAAGTATTTTTTGTAAAGTTAAACAAGATCTGGATATTGGAAAATTTCATAAAATAACTGCCTTTATAAAGTAGAAATTATGAGTGACTCGATGAAAGTTACCTGATGATTAAGTTGCTAACGATTTTTGGATTAGCTAGTGGTTGCAGACGAGAGGAAATAACAAAAATCACCATCGACGATATAGAAGATAAAGAAGATAAAGAAGATCTAGTAATTGTCAATATCAACGACTCCAAAAATCATTCCGCCAGATCCTTCGTGACATGTAAAGAACAAGTAATGGATATTTTTTAGAGTATACAGAAAATATACAAGCTTACATCCAAACGAAAGTCCACGTCAACGATTATTTATACAGTACAAACATAGAAAATGTACCTACTGTCCAATCTGTACGTATCAATTTAATAGGAAATCGCAGCCTATTTATAGCTTTAAAATCCGGAAGTATGCACAGGTCACAGTTTAAAGCAGTTTTCTTGCCCATTGTGGAGAAGGTATCTCAAATACTAAATGTTTAGGAGGGCGAAAATCAACTTCTGTTGCTGAGGGGTACTTAGAAGACTCTACAAATCGAAAAAAAGATATGTCTAACAAAATCATTCATTTGAACACTCCATCATCTTCAAACTGCAATTTACAGCTATTAACGTCTTGCCCAGGTGTACCATCAGTAATCAACAGTCACGATTTGACATCTGTTTCTGAATAAACTTCTTCACATTATTTGTTCCCCCTATTAGGGTCTTTACGTTTAAAATTAATATCACTAATAATAAGTAAGAAGATAATACTTTTCTTAATACAATGTATTTGTATTCACTCATGATGTTACTTTTGTTAACGTTTGTATTAATACAGATTTAAGAACATTAAACTTTCCATATATTTTCATGACCATGTAGAAAGAATGTTGTTTCTAACTCATGCGGAAAGTGTCTTTCCTGCACTTGACTGCTTGCGGCAACGGCAGTCGCGTGTCACTTTCTGCACTTGTTAGGAAAATAACTATTATTACAGTTCGGGTACTTTATTCACGTTCATGTCACTTTTGACATTGACATTAACTAAAGATTAAAAAAATACTGATTTTGTGCAATTAATAGAAAAATAACTATTTTTTTATTGATATGCAGTGTTTTTATAATAATCTTCATCATTAGTTGATCTAGTAAACCTGTAAACAAAGTTATCACAAATAGTTCCTAAATTTCTCAATAATTTGAAAATCTATTAATTTTGTTGTTTATTTCGTATTTACCCAAGTAATGCAATAATACAAAATCAAAGTTTCACGTTTAGTTTAATTTTGATTGAACTTTGTTATTTTATTGAACAATATACAATAAATTATTGAAGCCATTTCCATAGATTTATTTACCTTACAATCTACTGATATATCACACGTTTTTGCATACGGCTGAAATTCCCCTCTGAAATTCAGAGGTCCAGAAGATTCTTTGACCTGCCTTTGTTACTCTCGACATAGACGGCTAACAATGGAGTGTTTCCCACTGTAGTAGCCGTAATACCAATAATAGAAACTAAGATTAATATATGGGCAGGCCTATGGGTACTTAGAGGGGTCTGTCCCATAAAACCAATAAAGGCAGGTCAAAGAATCGTAACCAGAGATCTGCACTTTAATTTTGTTACTAGCAGCAACCGCCACCAGTATAACAACTCGAAAAACCAAGAAATATGTGATCTTAGCAGTTTACCGAATATCATAATAAAAGGACTTTGTTCCATTTATGTCAAGGTGATGTCTTACTGAAAGTTTAATTAAGCGACTAATATCAAAATTCAACGTTATTTTAACATTAACTACTTTTGATTGGACGGATAAATAAATTTGATTTGCTTCTGAATGCGTATCTTACTTTTTCGTAGAAATCTAAACAAGGGCTACTACTGCTATCTACTACTACTATCTACTAAAGAAAAGTAAATTATATTGATGAGATAGAATAAGTTTGAATTATCTTTTCCAAGATTCTGATGCAATGTAAAATAAGCAGTAACAACTTGACGTGAGTAATATTATCACTAGCAATTTGAAAGCACAAGAGCAGTAGTTTTTTCTCATTTGTAGCTCTAATAATGTAATTGGATATGTATATTAAGTATGGTCGTTGTATAAACTAAACCATTGAATAATAAATAACTAGTTATTACTCAGTGACTAAACCTAAATCAAGATTGCTGGTGTGGAAGAATATTAATATTTTTTTAAATGTTCACTTTTTCTACAACTTTTAAAATAACTGATAAAAGGTTATAAAATAACTGCCCATTAAAATAATACAGAGGAAAGGTGACCGATATATACAGTATGCGCCAAAAGTATGGAATAAATTCAATAAAAACGAAACAATTATTTTTTGGGAAAAATCCTTGAACAGGTCGATTTTTAATTTAAAAAATACATATTTTAGCGTAAAATGCGATTTTCAAATGCCATTTGTTTTCGAGTAATGACGTCATCCATATTTTTTTCCTTGATTCTGAAAGATCGTTTAATTTTCTATCAGACAGTACTAAAATTTTGCCCTCTTACATAGGAAAGTTTTCGAGTAAATGACGATTGAATGTTGGAAAACGTAAATTTTATCCATAAAAAAGTAACAATTCTGAGGTATGTAAAATAAAATACAATTGATTAAATTTTATACTTAAATTAAATGTTCGAATTGCCATCCACCAACTTCTTGACAATGCGCAAGTCTGTGAAGAAATTCATCTTGCACATTATGAATGATTTCTGGGGTAACTCTGCGTATTTCGTCCCGAATGCGATTTTGAAGTTCTTCTAAATTACGTGGTTTATTAATGTATGCTTTTGACTTCAAGTATCCCCATAAAAAATAGTCAAGAGGTGTAAGATCTGGCGATCTTGCAGGCCATTCTATCGGTCCGCGTCTGCCGATCCACCTCCCAGGAAAACAGTTGTCCAAAAAATCTCGTACAGGGCGCGCATAGTGCGGAGGTGCACCGTCTTGCTGAAACCATATGGTATCGTCAGGAATGTCAGGGTCATTATCGTTAGGAAAAATTACTGCAAGGGCTGGAACAAGGTTATTTTCTAGAAACTCTAAATATCTTTGTCCTGTAAGGGTTCCTTCAAAGAAGAAAGGCCCTACTATTCTGTCGTCAACTATTCCAGACCACACATTTAATTTGTGAGGGTGTTGGGTATGTGCCTCTGCCATCCAATGAGGATTTTCCCGACTCCAATATCTGCAAGTTTGACGGTTTACTGTACCATTCAGATAAAATGTGGCCTCATCTGAAAAAAGTATTTGCCGGTGTAAATTTCTATTTCCTTGACGTAAATCCATTAGAATTTCGCAAAAGTGTAAGCGGCGATCGGGATCATCTTCATTGAGTTCCTACACAAGTTGAATTTTGTAGAGATGATATTTTTCCTTCCTCAAGATACGTAGCACTGTGCTCTGACTAGTGTCATTGTTTAATGCAACCAATCGTGAAGAATTATGAGGATTATCCACCATACTTATTAAAATGTTCTGTTTCTGATTTTCATTAATGTTTGGACGTCCAGATTTTGGAATATTTACAACATTGCCAGTTTCTCTAAATTTAGACTCTACCTTACTGACTGTTGATTGGCTGATAGGGCGATCTAGATATTTTTCTTTAAATAAATCGCAAACTTCCTGCTGAGTTCTAGTCATATTCCCGGATCCGATAAGAATTAAAATTTCAGTTCTTTGAGTAACAGTTAAATGTGCCATAATACTTTAAATTGAATAATAATTTCTATGTCGCTTACAATACTTATTACAAAGTAGGTGTGACAATGACACTTTGCAAAGATTTTTACCTACGTGATCCATAAAAGAACTATGGAATTCGAAAAACTAAACTTGATAACGTTTATGCTGTATTTTAATTGATTTACGTTTTCCAACATTCAATCGTCATTTACTCGAAAACTTTCCTATGTAAGAGGGAAAAGTTTTAGTACTTTCTGATAGAGAATTAAACGATCTTTCAGAATCAAGGACGAAAATATGGTGTTGCCATTTAAAAAAAATCGATGACGTCATTACTCGAAAACAAATGACATTTGAAAATCGCATTTTACACTAAAATATGTATTTTTTAAATTAAAAATCGACCTGTTCGAGGATTTTTTCCAAAAAATAATTGTTTCGTTTTTATTGAATTTATTCCATACTTTTGGCGCATACTGTATTTTTATGATGACTATGTATAGCCAAAAATGTAATAAATCATAGTGATGAATATTCTTAATTATTTTTTTATTAATTTTATTATTCCGGAATAATAACAAATTTATATCAGTGAAGGTAATTATGTGTCAGCCATTGCTTATTCCTTTATAAAATCGGGTAACGTGCCATAATTAGAATGTTGCGTGTTTGGTGTACAAACACAGTTTAAATAAAAAAATATAATGGCGAAGGAAATAAGTTACACCTGTAATTTGTTAATTGAAGGAAACCACATTTCATTAGAAATAAAAATAATGTTCCCGCTATAACACAAAAGCAGTTAGGTAATGGAAAATCAAATTTGCATAAAAATACATTGTGTAAGGAAATTGTGACAAACCCGCAGAAAGATTTTTTATATGTAATTATAGAAAATAAAGAAGTGAAAAAAATTGATATATATGTGTTATTATTATTTTATCACGTAATAATTATTACAACAATAAACGATATACAGGGTGTTTCATTGGCAAACGTACATATGTTAACAGTGACGACATCTAGGCCTCAAAAAACCTGGTGTTGAAGGGTCGCTTTACCAATGTTGGTTATTTCTTTAACTTCTCATAAAATGTGAACTATGTATAATCGAGTGAAATTCGGCAGGGGTATTCTACTTACTTCATTCAGTCCACTAAAGTTGTAAAGGTGTAAAGTTTTTGTCAAATTTGAAATTTTTAGTGCAAAATATTTTATGTGTAGAAATAGTAATACTCATAAAAATTTTATTATTTTGTTGTAAATTCGAATGGTTTTCAGAAATTGTCTAATTTAGTCAATTCATCTAATAAATTGATTTAAAGAGACAAATAAAACAGTATGCTAAGTAAGTTACAGATAACAATAGAAACAGAGAAGAAAAAACGAAAACAATTGTAGGAAACACTAGATTAAATGCTTACAATTTGCTCAATCTGTTGTTCCGAACTATTAATTTCAATTATTCCTTATATATTCGATTTTAATTATTAGCCCCGTACGTAATAATCAACATGAGTGATGTCTGGTGGACTTGGAAGCCACCCAGGATCTATGCACATGTTTGGAAAATTGTCATTCAAAATTTCTTTCCCCAAATGCAAAGGTAGTTTTACGTATAAAATAAGAATTAATTGTGAATTTGATAATAAAATTAGGTTAACCTACTAGTTTTTACTTGAAAAAATCCCTTACAGACAGATATTTGATCGAACAATCAAACAAAAAGACTTACATAAGCAACTAAATTTATCAAAAACGTGAACAAATTTTTGAAAATCCTACATACAAGGTGGTGTTATTGCGAATAAACAAAATAAAACAAATTATGCTATCGGACCTACATTTCTGTTTCTCTTACGACGCTAGTGGATTGAGAAAAACAAGAATAGCACCCCTGCCAAAACTCATTTGATTAGGTATACAGAGTGGTTCGCCCTTTATGGAAAGCTAGCCAAAATCGGTAAAACACCCTGTATCTCGGTAATGATAATGGTTAGACCCGTCAACAACAGCTTTATTGAGGCATCTGTGCTGATCGGAAGTGCATTTACAAAACAAAACAAAGAAATAGTTTACACTTTATAAACTCATGGTTTAAGCCTGATAACTATGATCTAGTAATTCAAATTCACCGCCTGTTCCATTCCTAATGCAAGTAGTTTCCCATGTTCCATTATGGACATGATCAAATGCTACACGGCGAGGATGACTTTCTTCTACTTTAACTTCTTTGATCTGATTTGAAGACCCCATGGTATTGTCCTTATAGATGATTTCAAAGAAGACGGTATGTTTTCGAAATAATTCTTTAGTAGCAGATCTTGCATCCTCAAAACACCCAGAAATTTCTACCTTGTAGTTCTGTGTACGATTCTTATCGCACTCCAAGCAGGACTGACTACGAATGGGAAAGTGTTTAATTTCGGGACTTTAGGAAATTGTATAAAAAAATATGAATCATAGAACAGACGACATCTGCTCTTGTTTTCAACACTATTTCATATATAAAATACACTTTCAGAACTGGATGTCGCATGAATGTTAAAAACAATACCTGGAAGTTACTATAATAAATGTCATGGGTTGATATATTCGATACTGTTCAATTTTCAGTTTTCTAACTTGCTTGTCTATATTTTTTAATGCTTCCGCTTCTTTTACTTTTGTTATTTCTGTTTGCAACATCTTCATCTTCGCTGTATATTCACATTACATATGTTGCATGTAAATGAGATGAGATTTCTGTAGCAAAAATTGATATCTTTTATAAGCAACAGCATTATTCGCGAATTTTTGCAGAAACACACAATGCATCTTATTAACATTTAGCTCTTCTGACAGGTCTACCTTTTTTTGAGTCAGCCAAACCATAATAGCTATTTCTACTTGGAAAAAATTTAATATCAGCTCGAATAATATCTTTTGTGTCTTGATGATAAAGCTTGAGGCGGGTTATTATGTTTTCTACGTTTATGCTTATGAATGCTACCGTTTGTTCTTAAACTCTTGACTAAATACTGCATTTTCTTCTTACTTATTCCATGCGTTGCTATAAAAGCTTTTGTACGTAGCTGTATATCTCGTGTTCAATTATCATCAGTAACGCTTAGTCTACACGTATGTGTGGCTTCGTTAATTCTTCTGTTGTTCTGTTTTTCTAGGTCTTCCATGACATGATTGGTAAAACACTTATAAGGCCAGACAAGTACAAATTTTGTTTTCTCAAGAGAATCGATTAAATAAATTCCCTCAAAATTATACTACGAACATTTTCGTTTTCTGGCAGCCCGGCAGCACTTTCTATATTTTTTCTATTACGTCATATAGCTCATTAAAAGTTTAAACATATATATTTCTCGTTATTCCACACTATCCTTAGTCTTTGGATAAAAAATTCCAACACATTTTTATTGCATTTAAGTGGCTCTAATTTAATTAATATTTTAGCGTGTGTTAAGAAATCTTTTAGAAATATCTTTTTGAATCTGGAGATTTTAAGCAATAATATCAATATCAATAAATGTAACAATAACTATGAAAAACGTTGACCATTAAAGAACATCCGCTTTCAGTACCTAGTTGATGTGATGATAATGCACGTGGTTACTTACATTGACCACCTGCATAGCTACTCTTAGATACTTACTTTTTTGTGACATATAAGATGATTATATTTACGAAATTTTAGAATATAGTGAATGTCACGTGATTCCTTGATACATATTTATTTAAACCTGCAAAAACCATTTATTTCGGTTTAGATTTTAACGTATTTGAAAATCGTTAGAAGAATATATATATTACATGTCTTTATTGTAAATGTCTATAAAAAAAGAGAATTTTCTAATTAATTAATTATGAAATTTAAGGAGGTACTCAGTCATCTTTCACTTTCTTGAGGATAAGCCTGAGAATGAAGCAAAAAGGAACAAGAAAATATAAATTCGGAAATGAAAGATGTAAGCGATAAGAGTTTTATAAGTAAATTGCTGACAATATAGTCCTATTTCATTAAGTCCTTGAGAAGATAAGCACATTAATAACGCGAAGGAAAGGAAAAGGAATCAATAGTAGTAGATGCGTTCTTGGAAAGGAAAAATAATAAGAAGAGAGATATTATATAATGTAGATATGTTAGAATTTTTATATTGGAGTAAATTGTGAGCTTATAAGGCAAATAAAATAAATACAGTTGTTACATTTATAAAACATAAACAACAGATGGAAGAATTATAAGAAATAAACTGAACTAGATAACAAATTAATTGAAAATGGCAGAAGTGGTGCAGTTAAGAGAATCTTACCATCTAAAAAATAACTTGAAAAAATGTATGGATAGCGCTGAAATACACGAAAAAATAAAGATTGCAAATAAATATGAGGATTACTACAGATGACTCAAGAAAAATAAGATAATATTTGAAAAAGAAGACAAAATACAATTCAGCAATATTTAAAAACTAAGTAAGTTTGACTATTTTTTAATGTTATATTTGAATTTAATTGTATCAAATTTACTAGTTCACTGTGATCAATAAGTGCGGTACAAATATGTCTTGTCTATTGTAAATTAATTCGCATTGTTTCATTTAAAATATTTTATCTTAGATGTTATAAGAATATTAATGAGTAAGAAGATTTGTCGATGTTCTCGGCATTTTTATTGAGAGCAATTTTATAAAATCTGGACAGTCCAAAACATTATGAATAAACTCATAGAAGAATACAGTACAGTTGCAGTTCCTTAAATATTTTGATGAAAATATAATGAATTATTCATTTGTTCGTATGACGTAAGTCGTCTGAATTCTTGTCGCGAGTATACAAGAAATATGTTCATTAATATTTTTGTTAAAATCGCGCTCACTTGTTTACGAAACAAATTTAATACCAATCGAAAATAAAAACCATAACGAACATGTAAAAGTTAGGTTGCCTTCCGTTTTCTGGTCAATATTACCGGATTGCTCGGTATAAACATTCAGATAAACAGGGTGGAACAAAAAAACAGGTAATTAACTACATATTTTTGACAACAAAATATGACGATTTAACTCTACTTACATATATACAAAAATGCCGACCTTAAAAGATACATGGAGTTGAAGAGGAAGAGAAGAAATAATTTAAATAAAACGCTATGATATTGAGAGAAATTGTCCACAAGCATATGTCAAAAAAATGGGAGGGGCAAAGTACTACCTTCCTCTCAGTTTATACATTTGTTTTTTAGGCGTAGTATACAATAATCTTCTTGAGGATTATTTAACAAGAAGTGTCTCTGATAAATTACTTATATGTGAAAAATTGACAAAGTTATTGCAAAAAAACATTTTTAAGAGTTCAACTTCAACACCATGTATCTTTTAAGGTAGGCATTCTTGTATATAGGTAAGTAGAGATAAATTGTCATATTTTGCTGCCAAAAATACACAGTTAATGGGATGACCTGCTTTTTTGTTACACTCTATATATTTTAATGTTTGGGCAACCCGGTAATATTGATCA
Organism: Monochamus alternatus; assembly: GCA_037114965.1. Taxonomy (NCBI): domain Eukaryota; kingdom Metazoa; phylum Arthropoda; class Insecta; order Coleoptera; family Cerambycidae; genus Monochamus; species Monochamus alternatus. Next base: position 37,814,763 of record CM073433.1, read on the forward strand.
GAAAAAAAGAAGGCAATCTGAACTTTACATGTTCCTTATCTTTTGTACTTTGGGTTGGTATTAAATTTATGTAGTAAGCAAGTGAGCGCAATACTAACAATATTTTTAATTAAGGGTACCCATGAACATATTTCATAAAGCAATCCATTTGCGATATTATTTTCGACAAAAAATACTTTTCATTAGGTAAGCAGATGGATGCTGGACAACCTTAGTTCGGATCTTATACTATAATTACTTCAAATAATTTAATAGCAATCGACTTTTTTTAAGAAACTCTGTGTGACTGTGCGCAGTAGTATAGTTTACCACCGCCATCCTTGCAGGGCGAAAATAATTGTCGTTGTCTCCATTATCGTAGAGTACCCACTTCACTTGTAATCATTCCTCTTCCACACTTAACTTTTTATTTTCAGAGGGTTATCTGCACTTCATTATTTTGTGACAATGGGCTATTAATCATTTTACGAAGCGCCTCCCAGCTTTTCCTGTTTTTTCGCATTAACAATACCTCTCTTGTGTTAATTAATGATATCATTCTGATAATAATAGAAAGGTAAATCGATAAAACAGACCACGAAAAAAAAACATAAGTTTAATTTTTTATTCGGTATTAGGTACACGCTCATTTTGAAAGTGCTACAAGTTGTTTCTGAAATAACGTCCTTGAAAGAGGTAAAAAAGGAAGTGAAAATAAACACTTTTCATTAAGCAACATGTGGTCTAAATTATCATGTGTTCCAGAAAATTAATGAAGAATATTACGCGGAATGTAGGCCTTCGATCGTATCACTTATTCAACTGTTTACAATGTATACAAACTTAATTGATGCACATTCAAACTTCATCAGTGCAGAAATACGGGGAGTCAAAGTAAACAGATGTGTATGTCTTCCGTTTTTAACATTACAATAATTATTAGTGGTGATGCGGTGTACTTACGGTTAAATAATGTTAAATGTAACTTATTTATTTGTTTACAAAATATATCCGCTAGTGAAAATGACGGCGGCAATAATTATGTTGGTTATGTTCAGGTTAAAAAAGATGGCAAGTTTTGCACAGTAAAGGAAACATTTCAGAATATAAAATAATTTTTAAAAAGCCTTTGTAGACACACATTATTTTGGTATTCTATCCCACATTTTAACATATTTATAAATAAAAGTGAACTATCTTATATACGAGTATAATACTAAGTAAGTAAGTTTATGTTATAACAATATTTAGATTCAAAGATTATAATTATATCATTATAATTGGGCGCCTTCTAAATTGGTACGTCTATGGCCCGTTGAACGATGAGTCACTCTCTAAATATTCGAAGACTGGGTTTAAGTTTATTTCTATTGTTTTTAAAAGAATTCCAATCTCAAAAAGTGTTTCAACATTTTCTTACCGAAAGCTCCTAAAATACTGCTAAAAGGTAAACCATTTAATTTCAGAAAGCATTATTTCAATTTGGTAAGTTTTATTTCTGAAGACATTATTTGTAATTCAAAGTAGTCAATGTTCTATGTTTATTAAATTTCAGGATATCAATTAAATTTCACAAAATGTCAGTTATATCAGAAAGGGATTTTCAGAAAACATCATTTCTATTTCAAAGAAAAACCAAATATATTTCTAACAGTTACTAAATCATTAATATCTAACAGCTACCTCTATTATATGAAATAATTATAATTAATTTATTTTTTCAAAACATTTATTTACGAAATTTGGTATCTAATTATTTCAGGGCATGCTGAATCCAGTGCCGTAGTTATATTTAAGGGAAAAAATCGCTAATTGCAAAATTTGGTAGTGGAAAAATGTCGAAGTAACGGAAAACAAATTTTAATATTCTGTACCAGAGTAAAGTTTTTACAGTTCCATCTTTTAAAAAATCCCGAACTAAATCAAATAATAAATACCATTTTTACAGACCTGTTTCTATTTGAAATGGGTCACACTGTATATACAATATCTACAAAAATATTTTAATAGGTACCTCTTAAAAACAAATTCGACTTATAAATAAGTGAATCTTTCAATTCCTCTTTATATTTTTCAACTTACGACAACTCTTGGAGAGTAGAGAGTCACTTTTTCTTATCTGTTCGTTATCATTAACTCGTTAAGACAAATAGGTTTCCCTCTTTTGAAGGTTGATTATCCCCGATCGTTCAATTCATACGAAAAGAGTTCACCCAAGCCAAATACTTCACGAAAAAAGGCGAACAGGGAACTCTGCATAATGGGCAAAAGGGACGTGTCCTTACGACAAATTTAGAGATAAAAAGGCAGATAATCAGGGGAAAATCTTTCATAAATTTCTCTCCTATCCTTTGCTTGTCCCTGTAAATATATGTTTAAGCGTATATGGTAACATATAAATAGGTTTTTGTTATACAGAGTGTCAAAGTCGAGGTATGAAGAACTTGGGTTGATATCACTTATAAAAATAATAAAAAATGTTTCTATGAATTGTAAAAGAATCAACTGAAGAAAAACCCTGAATATCGTCCGTCCGTCCTACCGATACCATGTTTATTAAAATTGTATCTGCATTCGATTGCGATTACTCTTTTAAATACTATGAATGATCTTGCTTTGTACAACTCTGGCGTCAAAATCTGGTGTGAAAAATGGTTCATGGTCTGGTTGGGATAGACTTCATTGAAAAGGTTTGTAGGCTTGAATTTGTGTCCTTTTGCAATACCCTTATCTGACAATTATTAAAATATAAAAAAATTGGATTATTTCTGTATTTGTTCAATTAAGTAACCATTTTTCCACAGAGAGAACTTAACAATCACTTGACGTTATATGCAAAGTGTCAAAATTTTCACTATAAGCATCGGCGGTAATCATGTAGTATCCTACGTATTGCATACAACGTTTTATCTACAACTATCCAGGTTATTAGTAATAATAATAATAATTAGTATCATTATACATAATTTATATGCTACTAGGAGGTATGGTAAAAATTGTCTATTACGAATATGTTACCGTAGCATCAAGAACAAACATAACTGTCATTCAATTTATATTGAATTATTTTTCGTAAATATTGTTAAAGTGTAAATATGAGTTCATGCGATGATTTTTTGTCATCAGATATTAAGAAGCAGTATTGTTTCCAATAGTCGCGTCAAATTAGCATGAAAAATGTAAAAATAGACAACTTGTTGCGGAGAAGTCCGATTGAGATGTTGAAATGTTCAGGGAATTTTTTTATAACAAAAGGTACATCTAACCTCTGTATGCTCGCAAATTTTTTGTTGTTTATTTAACAAATGACCCATTTTTGTTGAACATGTGGCAAATGTCACACACGATTCAACAAAAATGTCTGAAAAATGTTCTCTCGGGGGTTTTCGAGGTCCCTCTTTATCACTTTGGTGTTAGCTTTATTATGTATTGCTATATTGTTGTAACTGGGCTAATTAACAAATTAAAAACTCCACCCCCGAAATCACTAGAGAACCGAAATTTCCAGGATTTCTGGATTCTTAAGGCAAACCATCGGCACAAAATGTTTGCAAATATAATTATTTGCAAAAATCTTGTGCCGATGGTTTGCCTTAATAAGCCAGAAATCCTGGAAAAAATTGCGGTTCTCTAGTGATTTCGGGGGTGGAATTTTTAATTTGTTAATTAGCCCAGTTACAATAATTTAGTAATAAATAATAAAGCTAACACCAAAGTGATAAAGAGGGACCTCGAAAACCCCGAGAGAACATTTTCCAGACATTTTCGTTGAATCGTGTGTGACATTTGCCATATGTTCAACAAAAATGGGTCATTTGTTAAATAAACAATTAAAAATTTGCGAGCGTACAGAGGTTAGATGTACCTTTTGTTATAAAAAATTCGCTGAATATTTTGTAGAAAACCGCATCTCAATCGGACCTCTCCGCAAAAAGTGAAATGCTAATTTGAACGACTACAATATCTCGTGGCAGATAAATCGCGGAAGAAATACAAACAAGCATTTGGTCGCTATGAAAAATGGTGCGATTATGAGTATATTTCAACGACCTAAGCAAACACACAAGCCTTGAACTCTTTAGTGCCGTAACGTTCATTTTTCCATGGAACGTTCCCCTGTATAATAATCTGCAGTGTAAAATATTGTTTTGAGAATTATATTTAAAAGTATTATTTTATGTTACAGATCACCTCAGAGCAGCAGGCATTTTGCCTCTATCAGCGATTATACCAGTTTCAGAAATATAGATTAAGTATAATTAATTAATATCAAATCTTATTGGTTCATTCAGATAGTTGGTTATAATTTATTTCACACACATGTCAAGTTAATTATCTATTTGTTTATATTTACAATCAGTTTAGTACGGATCACATAAATATTTAAATTTCCAAGGTTGGTAATAACGATTTCATTTAAGTTGGCACGATAGGTGCACCTGTTGAAGGGAACTGAAACGCTAAGCCCTTTCTTCTGAGAGCAGGCACGCGGATCGAGCGTGATTTTCTCACCTCTATAGCGCGACTTAAGAACTCCAAAACCACGAGGTAAAACGGCTGAAGGTCAAGGGTTCTTCCGAAGGCTACGGAAGAGATTCATGGTTGCCTAAGCAGAAGAAATATTCAAAGAATTGAGACAGGGTGGCTTCTGATATTGGTGAGACCGACACAGTAGAGAGACATACTCAAATTTTCCTTAAGAATATTTAAATTTATTAATCGGACAGATTTTCCCTTAGATAAGAATTTACTTGTTTTGCTTTGAACCATATTGAAAATCTGCAACCATTATTACGTTTTGGTCATTATGACATTATTGGTTTTTTTTTAGGCTTAGAGCCATATGTAATACCACTATTAATTAACTATTTAATTTTATTATTTAAACAGTGTAAAGAACAAAATAGCTATTTTTTTTCTGAACATATTAGATGTTTGTTAGTTTTAATATTTAAAATTTATTAATTAGAATATTTATGTCCGAGTGGTAGTTATTTTTTTGGCAAACCACAATTTGATAACTCAGACATTATTTTAATAAAATTTATAAAAATTATTCATACATTTATTCCGAACCAAGACCTAGCTCCCACTATATAAAGTCTGAGACGGGGCCAGTCACACCTCAAAAAGATGTGACAGTGCTTACTCGATGATAAGTACAGAAATTTTATTCAAGAAGAATGTTGACATCAAAACATAAACTTGATTACATTTCCTGAAGCGAAAATCAGAATAGTACAAACCTAAAAAGTCTAAGATATTAATAAAAAAAGAATTATCCAGATTTTTAATGAATACGGACGATGATGAATTTCTGCTCTTGGAGATAGCTATATTATAAATATGTTTTTTTAGCAAACAAGTCTTATAAACAATATGTATTTTAGTGGTCATGCAGTTGGTAAATGTACCACAACCTATTAAAATATTTATTTACCAAGAATAAATGACAAAACACACAATTCGAGTCTAATTCAATTTATAATATTATTATAACATTGAGTGCGTTAACTTAGGCACTTTGTAATAAACAAATATACGTATAGTTATTGTTAATTCAAGATAAAACAATAGAATGTTTATAGATGTGTTTTTTCTTATTTTGGATGAAACTATCAATGCTTAGTATTCGCTACCAAATTTCTGCACCTTGAAATTCTTGATTACCTTTGTGAAAATTAGATATAAATTTAACGAAAAAAAAAGACAGAAATTTCAAGTGGCTTGTTAATCACTAATTTTAATTGGCGCTATATCTCGTACAGCGACGCCTGCAGTAAGTATCTTGGTAACTTGCCAAAACTTGTCGACCTCAAGTCGTTCAACTAAGGGCAAGCTTTACATTTTAAGAGCACGTTAGGTGGCTTTATTAAGTTCAGCGGTAAAAGCAAGCAAGGTAAAACAAACATTGCGAGTAGATAAAGTAAAAATTACTATTGTATGTTAGATGCAAACCTGGTATTTTTCATAACTTATCCAAAAACAAGTAAAAAATACATTAGAGGTGTAATAGAGAAGAATAAGGTATTTAAAACTGGCAATGATGATATACAGGTGTTCCTTACATTTGAATATTTTAAAGTGTAAATGCTCGGCTAAACTGAATCTCGGCTAAACTGAATAAAAAAATTGTCTAGCTTATTTCATTTATTTGTTATACAGGGTGTTTCAAAAAGACATGGCAATATTGCTAGAGCTGATATAGTCATTTATGTATCAAGGGAGTTGTGAAGAATTTAATTCTCGAGGGCAACAAATTGCCATTGTTAATATGCCCGAGATTATTAAGTTCCAATAACTCACGTGATAGATAAAGATTTTTTATACGACTGCCTTGCAAAAGAGGGTTTTGCACACGGAAAACACGCTCTGAAAACGGTATTTTGCATATGGTTATGTCATCTTTGCACGCCTCTCCAGATTGTGATTTTTGTTTGATGTTGTCACCCAAATTATGCCGGCCACAATTTTAGTCAATTCTGTCTCAAATCTGCTTGCCCTCAAACGCCATGGAGGGTGGAAATCCAGTACAGTTGCCGAAGGCTACGTTGATGACTGTTTAAGAAATAAAATGGAAGTGTCGAAAAAGATAGAGTCTTCAGTGTCTTCTGCTGCCACAGAACCATAACAACGATCGTCTACTGGAATATAACAAGAAAATAACGACCGCACGCTGAAAAACTGCACTAAAAACAACACACAAAAAATATTCTCTATTACCGAAAACAAGGTGCACAGTAATACTGCTTTTCCCAGCGTAACCTTGAGGGAATGTTCAAATGTTACCATAAATATTAAATATTAGTTTCTTTTGTTAATGCGTTAGCAATTTTCTTAATAAAAACGAGTTAAATTAAAAGTTGTATTTAATTTATTTTGTTAATGCGTTGGCAATTTTAGTAATAAAAACGATTTAAATTAAAATTAGATTTTTGTGGTCTCTGTTTGCAGTCGTATAAAAAGTATCGTAAAAAACTCGTTTGAAAACCTTTTTGGATACGAGCGAGACATATTGGTGGACCGAGACATATCAGGAAAAAGCAATAAGCCATTTACCTATGTAATATAAAAAATTAAACTACAAAACAACAACAACAAAAAGCAGTAGATAAAAACCACAATAGGAGGATAGAGATAATCATTATCATACATTTACATCTGATATGATAAATTTAGAAAGTATTTCTTAAGATTATGCTTGAAGGACATAAGGTTAAATTGTTTGAATAATAAGGGAATGTCATTATATAATTTATAGACGTTATAAGTGAAGCACCTTTTAAGCACCTTTTGTATATTGGAGGTGAAATGAGTCCCTGAAATCTTAAATTTAAAGTATGAACATCAGTCCTATATTTAATTTTGATATACAAATAAGGAGGCCGATGACTTATAATAATATGATGAAAAAATGATGCAGCATGAAGTTTACGCCTTTTTTGCATATATAGCCACTTGGCGTCTTTTAATTTATATGAGATGGCTGAAACTTTATAATACCATATATAAAACGAAGGCACAACTTCTGGACCTTTCCAATTCTATCACTATCCACTTTATGCCAACATGGCCCATAAACCACATCACAATAATTAAAATGACTGAACGAGAGTATCGGTAAGTTTTATTTTAAGTGACTGAGATAACAAATGCCGACTTGGATACAACATTTTTAAATTAGCATATGCTTTTTGAATTCTTTTATTAATGTCAGTTTTAAAATGTAAATCTGTATCTAAAATTAAACCCAGACTTTTTGCCTCCCTTACACACCGCAAACTCACGTTTTCTATATTAACTTCAAATTCTGATTCTATTCAGGTATGCTAATTACCAAATATCATAATAAATGACTTTGCCGGATTTAAAGTGATGACGTTCAGAAAAAGATAATAATCGCTGCAGATCCTCATTTATAATTTGTTTTGCTTCATCCACCTTATCAGGTTGAAATGAGTAATAAAGTTGAGTATCATCTGCGTAAAAATGAACACTACAGTAATTTAAGCAAGTCGTTAAATTAATTGTTTATTGAAACTGTTAGACTCTAAGGTTGTTAACTTTTAAAGGACCCCTATTATTGATATTTATTTGTATGTAAATACTTTCGACATACCGTTAATAAATTTGTAAGGGAAATAACGTTTTGTTTTCATTCTAATAATATAAGTTTCATAAGATTCCATCATAGATTTTTGCCAATCTATAAATTGATATTTCTGTTAAGTTAAATAGTAAAATTACACCGATAAAACTACTCTTACCCCCTTTTATGAAATAAAGCTAATAGGCCCTGAAATTAAATTTTCTTCACTGTAACTACACGTTAAATACAGGGTTAACTATGACTAAGTACAAAAATTTTAACCACGTGCTCAGGGAGGCCTAAAAGACAATAAAAAATTTATTCCAGAATTTTAGCTCGATATTTAAAAAATTGGGCAAAATCCTTTTTTCCTACGCAAAGTCGGCGCCTATGATAAGAATCGACTGAGATAGCTTAGATTCATAGATAAAGCTTACATCTAAACAAATGTCGACTACCATGCGGTCGTTTTGCAGCGTTTCTAAATGTACAAACGACATAAATTAACATTCGTATTAGTAGTAATACCTGATAGATAGATAACAGTTAATCCAGTTAGCTTCAGTATTTTGCATTCGTTTTTCATTATGTCGTTATAAACTGGTAAAACTACATATTCGCTCATTACAGCCACTCACAACCGATAAAAGACACTTCCCGTAGGTACAATTAAATAAAATGCCTATTTATTATAAGAAAATCGGACGAAAGGAATGGGTGGTACTAATAATACGGCGGGAGTCTTGACCCATAGCCTAAAAAAACAAACCGGCGAACTATATTCTGGGAAAATATCTGTACCCGACACACAGTCCTTTATTTAATAACTATAAAACGGTTAAAATTCAAATAGGGCACTAAAAACTGAAGAAGCACACAAAATTACAACGGAAACACAGCAATTGAATTATGACATGACAGCGATACCGACTGAGCGACTGTTGCATGACTTGCTTGTTGGTTGCCTACTCTACATTGGCGGCGATAAATAAGGATTTAAAATAACATCGAAAAAAATTTTTTTTGGCTTTATAAAAAAGTTTGGAATTTTTTTTGAAGGGTGAGGAAATTCCACCGCCGACCATAGCAAAAAAAACAAGCATCACAAAGTTGATGTTATAAAATTTGAAAAAGTATAACTTGTAAGAAACAGTGATGATGACTTTAAAAATATTTTTTTATCATCAAATTTCTTTATTTGTAATCATAGAAATTCCCTGGAAAATGGTATGGGCCCATGCTTTGTAATAAAAAAAGACCTATTAATTTTTTATAACCATCCCTAGCTGAATCGTGTTTACTGCCACTATAGTAAATATTTACCAATAGGCATTGGAAAGAATTGGAAACTTACCAATGCTTGTCGGCTCTGGAACCAATATCGTCCAACTGGGATTTCAGCTCGTACCTTTCATTATTAGACAAGTAATTCTTGCACGTCATGAAAGCTCCGTTTCGAATTTGCTTCTCGCCTTTGAATTTCTCGATTCCTCCATCTGTTTTTAATGCACTGTATTCATGCTTAGGCAACCCGGATTGTCTGGAACAAAATATAAATTATTACCGGAACTACCTTTTACTAAACAGGGTGTTTCATAATTACATTCAGAAAATCCAGAGGCGTGTTACGCAGTTAAGGTAAAAGGTAAAGTTTAATAAACATAGAGTGGTTTTTGTGTTACAAAGGTTTTCGGAGGTTTAGTGGAAAGGAATGCCATTTAGTTAAATTTTGTTTAGAATTATTTGAATTGTTATTTAGAGTTTAGTTATGATGCAATTGTTTTCTTTAATTATTTGTTGCAATTAAAAAATAAAATACTAATAACACAAGTAGATCATATATTGTTTTCTTTAATATTGAAAAACAAAAAATGTTCTGTGGAACTTTGGATTTACACTGAACAAGGCAACGTTACCAGATTTTTTATAAAAAAAATTGCTAATTTAAATTTGCCAGAAATGGCCCCGAAAAACACAAAAGGTCGTGGAGTGTAGGAAAAAATTGATTTGAATTATCTCAAATACCTTTACAATATAGTAAAAAAAATTAAATACCTACTCTGTTCTTCGAACACTAGTTGTTTTAGATTATAAAGGCTTTTTGACCGAAAATGACCAAAGAATAACCTCCTAAAGTTATAACTATAAATCTGATCAATTAAATGATCAATAAAGGCCAAACAGAAAACTAGTTTTATAGTTATTTTTATCTTCCCGACATAATATAAACTTTTTCCTACTCAAAATAATATTTTTTCACAGAATCCAGAACCTACAATCAATTTATGAATGGAAAATTTCAATATTTTTATGTCAATATTTAATAACAGGTCCTGGAAAAATCAGTAAATACCTGTTATATTAATATCTCGATAAATATTTGACGCGAATCCTAAATTTAGACACGATCGACCGTCTGTAAGTTTGTTACTTTCTTATGAAGTTATAAATAAAACATTCACTTGCCGACAATACCGAATAAATCGATAGCGAGAAATATGAGTTCGATTCAGATATTTTCCTCCCTAATTAAGTTCAATTTCCTTTACTGTCTTAGCCAATAGTCTCATTTCTTACCACTACATTAATATTTATGTCTCGAGAAAGTAGTAGCATTTCAACTTATACTGTATAATAAGGTAGTTGACAAGTAAGTTGTAAACTTACGAAATCGAAAATATTCAGTTCGGTTTTTGTCAAACGGTGATATTTGACAAAGACTTGGATAAAAAGATTATATTATTTATATTTATTAAATTGTAAGTATTTGACGGAGCAATTTTGTAGTTTCATTCATACATTTATCATTGGTTTCAGTAAGCGTCATTATTAAACAAAATATACGTACAAATTTCTCAGAATTATTCATTTATAACAATATTATTATTGTTTACCAGTTAGTTAGTTACACAAAATTAAATATAGAATTGTTAGTTAAGTAAATATTCATATACAAATACACAAATATTTTATCTATATACGTGAAATAAATAATAGTACCCAATTATTATAAATATAATATTGTCACAGAATTTGCCCCGCTCGCACCCAACTCGACGACTGTGGTATTGAGAAACGTTAGATTGCCCCGATCGCCCCTGCGCGATTCTGGTAAACAAACAAATAATGCCGGGTATCGAGGTGCAACTGGAAATACTGGGAATCGACGAGAAGCGTTCGAGTCGTTCGAGAAAATCGATCTAGAGATGCTAGAAAGTACCTGGAATATTCGTTTGGTCTATAAAAGAAGAAACGGCCGAGTCAGTCAGTATTGAATTGGAGTATTTAGTTGGAAATTTCTGGAGATTCAGAGCGATTTAGATAGTGATTAATTAAATAGTGCTTAGTGTACAGAGTAGTTAATAAAGATAAGTGATTAATTAACGAATGGTTTTTCTGCTAAAAGATAAACTCGGATTGGGAAATCCGTTACAATTTGGTGGTGGAAGACGGTGTCCTAACAAGAGCATGGGAGAACCATGACGGAATGGAGGTCAAGAGACAAGTACTATTCCCGAGGTCCCGGGTCAAGGTAGTGCTGCAGGAAGTACATGGAGGTACTGGGGGTGGACATTTAGGTATCAATAGGACTCTACAGAAGATTAGGGAGCGTTTCTACTGGTTGTAACGACTTGCAAGACACCCTGTATATTTAAGCCAATGACATTTAAAATTCTAAATCGGTGAAATTTTTAGGAAGAACACCTAGATTCTAAGTTGACATGGGTTTACCATACAAATTACATATGTAAAAAATATTCGTTTACTGTTTGAATCACAAACTTTGATAACACCTTACCATAGTCCTATTTATTCTATATTATAGTATAGTATTTTAATTTGGTGTCACTCTGCTTCTACTTCTGATGTATTCGCTTTGCAGCAGAAAAGCTATAAGAATTATTATAACTAGACTTAAATATAGAGACGATTGCACATACAAATTTATTAAATTAAAAATACTGCTTTGTGTATATATTTGGCAATGCCTGTTTCATTTAAGAAATAATATTGGAAGTTACACTGTGAGGAATGAGATTCATGCTCAATATACCAGAAGCAGTACCATCCTACAAGGTACTTTTTTGAGATTTGCAACACCTTGAAATGGTATTTGTTATTAGGGAATAAAATTAAAAATAAAGCACTATATTAAAAAATAATAATAAGATTTAAATTGTACAAGCTTTAAGTGCAAGTTAAAGATATTATGTACAATGCATTTTCTATTCCTCAGGAATTTTTAAATAGCAAATTATTAATGATGTATTAACGATAATGTCTGATGTCATCTTATAGTTTTTATTGTTTTCAAATGAATATATTTCGTTTATGTTTTTATTATTAGACTATTTGTAATTAATTTTATATTATTTGTAAGTATTTTTGTATTGATTATAAAATTGTTTTATTACTTTGTATATTGTACTTCGTATAAAAACTTAAAAAAATAAAAAAAGTCCAGGAAAAAAGGCAATAAAGAATATACGAAATAATCCGAAAGATTTGGAGAAGAGAATTTATGCTTGAAGATTGAAGAAATGCTATGATTACACCAATTTTTAAAAAAGGAGATGCAACAGACGGCAGAAACTACAGGGGTATATCATTACTAGAAATAGAGTATAAAATCCTGGCAACGTTAATAAAACAAAGAATATAAACTATAGCAGAACTACAGAATCAGGTTTTAGAAAGGAGAGGTCAACAACGGACCAAATCTTCATGGTTAAGGAAATCCTGACTATATGCTATGAATATGGAATTAAAACAATGGTCTTATTCGTGGACTTCAGGAAAACTTCAAAAGGACTAAACTAAGCAAAATATTGAAATAATTTGGGATACCAACCAAACTGATTAGGCTATTGAAAATGACCTTAGAAACTATTAAAAGTAAAGCGAATAAAAGGTGAACGCCGTAACGTTTTACTTTCTTCGCTTCGCTTCTTTTTAATTTAGTACTAGAAAAGATCATAAGAGATAGTCAGTTGAACAGAGAAAAATACATATTGTTTAAAAGTCACCAAATAGTAAGTTACGCAGATGACGTGGCCATAATTGCTAGAGATAGTAGGGAATTAGAAGAAGTGACGAGAAAACTTGTGGAGGAAGCACGTAAAGTGGGATTGCAGTTAAATCAAGAGAAAAGTAAGCTATTCAGTATAGGAGAACAAAGAAATATACCAATTTTAAATTGAGAACGCAGCACGGAGGGATGGAGTTTGAAGAAGTTCAAGAATATGTGTATTTAGGGGCGCTGATAACAGCTACATGTGGAGTAAGAAATTAATAAGACAATAATTAAAACAAACAGAAGTGTGGCAGCAGTCAATCTCTTAATGAAATTAAAAAAATTGTCCGAAGGAGTAAAATTTAGAATGTATAAAACAATTTTATGATCGATAGCGCTGCATGGCAGTCAAATCTGGATCATCAAAAAGAACTCAAGAGAAAACTTGTAAAGGTGGGAAAAATTCTGAGGGGAAAGAAGACGGAGGAAGGATAAGTAAGAGGAAATAATAAGGAAATATATGCAAGTACCAGGCGCCAAAAATAGACGAAGTTGTAAAAGCCAGAAGAGTGCAGTAGTTAGGGCATCTAGAACGTATGAAAGATCAAAGGACAGTTAAAAAAATTGTAGGGAGTAAATCTGACTACAAAAAAAAAAAAGAGGGCGACCGAGGAAGGGATAAAGAGAGGCAGTGGCAATAGATCTAAGGGAAAAAAAATGTAACAGATTGGAAAAGAAAGAACAGAATAGAGCGGAGGAGAATAACGCAGCTCTGGGTCTAAAAGGTCTGTAAATAGCTTTGTATAATTTTATATTATTTGTAAGTATTTTTGTATTTTTATATTCACTTCAAAATTGTTTTGTTGCTTTGTATATTGTTCTTCATATCCTTAGGCAGCAATATGTAAACTAAACTAGAATAAATTAAATTAAAAAAAAATGTTTTACTTTATAATAAATACCGTTTAGATCCAAAGAAAACTTTCGCCAAGGAATCGACTCTTTGCGGTGTAGATTTTCCACCGTCGTCACTCTTGTTTTCAGAACTCTGACTTCTATTCCTGAAAGCCGCTCTCTTATTAGCGGCGGAAAGCGCCGATATGGGAAACTCCCCCGCACTGTGCGTCCTCCTGGTAACCCTTTTCTTTCTCCTCGAACTCCTGCCGGTGGTCCTGGCCTGGTAGAACCTCTCGTGACCTATGACGTCCGGCTCCTTTTCCTGTTCCTCTTTCTTGTTGATGTTCTGGTACAAGTTAAACATCACCAACGCTTTGCAGGCAAACTTACAAACGGACGTGGTGGTGGTTACGTGCGCAGCCCGTGAGAGACTTATCGACACTGCTTGTCGAGGAATTTTTATGGATTTAATCCCATTTAGATGTGTCACGTTGGATTTTATGTTTTTATAAGTTCATAAAACTATTGCCTTTGTCTTTTGCTTGTGATTCATTTAATGGGATTAAGGGGAACAATTTAGATCTTTGGTGGGTAAACTGCGGATTTATGGATTATGGGAATGAATCTCTTGGTACATAGATGCATTTAGTGCTCATAATGAAGTAAATATAAATATATGTTTCTATTGACGTTTCATGTTCCAGAATTTGTTCATTAGACTTGTGACCTATTTTTGTCATTCTGAAGGGAACTGGAAACATATGGTACGAGGTGCATTTGAAAAATAAGGGCCGATCACAGGTATTTGAAAGTTTTTTAGTTGGTTAGCTTTAAAAATTAAGAAACGCACTTCCTTTTTCATTATACAAGGGGGTCCGCAAGTAATGGACATACTGGATTGATAACAAAAAGATGTGTCAAAGTTTTTGTAATAATTACACTGTCTTTGCCTGTATCAACTTACACATTTAGGAATAGATGTCAGAATTGATCATTTTCGAGATAATAGTTTTTCAGAAATCAGCTGCTTATACAATATTTTAACGTATAGTAGACACCAACAGTAAGTTAAATCTTAACAATTATTAGAGAAATCTATGTTAAAGTTAATAAGTATTTCTAAATATGTCCCGTTTTGGTTAAAATCAATTACTTTACAAAATCGAAAAATTCTAAAACACAATAATTTTTCATGTTCAGGTATGAGAGATGTGGCTGTTATTTGTTGGCAATTTAGAACACAGCTGCTTTCTGCAAATTCCTTGAATGATTCTACACAATTCTATTATCTTTATATATTATTATATATATTTTAATATGATAATTAATTTAATTATGATAAAACTAATGTTGTTTAAACTAAACTGTTCTTGATACTCAGTTTTTATGTGGTTCCTTGTTTGAGGAAGTTTGTGAAAACATCATGTATCTCTACCAAATGTTCGGTAACAGCGTGGTTACCTGTGTCATACAATTACTAACAGATTTTAGACAGTCCTAAATTAAAATTATCACCAATATATGTCTGGTAACTACCTTATGTTAAAAATAATAGTGTTGCAATCCACCTATCAAAAAATTAAATTAGTAAGTAGTAATTTTACCTTCAGCTCTGTCATAATACTTTTTGTCTCTGAGGAACTGTCAACAGTTGGATATGTTGAAGGTAGTCTCTACGGATAGTATTTTTCAACATGCAACGTTTTTAAAATTGAAATCATACTGATTCTTGCAGCTCCAGATAGTCGTCTTGAATTAGTTTATGGATTTCGAAATAGATTACAACCTGATAATTAAAAATTTAAAAAATATGTTTAGGAATTTAGAGAAAACAAAACGAAAAATTTATTCACATTGCGGATTATCCACAAACTAGTCCAGGACGACTATCTGGAGCTGCAAGAATCAGTATGACTTCCATTTTAAAAACGTTGCGTATTGAAAAATACTATCTGTATCATGTTACAAAAGTGCAACTTTTATTCCTTGGCAATCTACCTTCAACATATCCAATTTGTAAGGAAATGTTGGCGCCTACTACGTAAAAATATTGTACAATGAACTATGCAGTTGATTTTTGAAATGCTGTTTCCTGTAAAATTGATAATTTCTGGGACTAATGACAAATACACTTGTTTGCTCCAAAAAAGCTTTTGTAGATATTTTAATAAAAAGCCTGATAACGTTAGGGTAAAAAAAGGTACGCTCATACTGAAGTGACAAATATGGCAGATGGCGCCTTCTAGGAAATACGTCGAAATAGACAACAGATTATGATTTCACATATCCAAAAACATCTATTCCCAAATTTTTAGGGTTAAGTCGTCATATTTTTTACGGGCTGACCTGCTTTTTTGTTACACCCTGTATAAGACTGTATAGCGAATAAAGTAAAACAAACACACAAACAAAAATTGATTCACAGTTACAAGGGCTGTTAAATGAAATTGGTTACAACCTATGAATGCTTCAGCAATAATTATGGCATTTCTGAATAAATATTTCCCAGTGAACACAAGTTCAACTTGTCACTCTCCCCATACTAAATTAAATGTAAGAAACTAATTTAAACTATAAGATTAATATTTTAAAATATATGTTTTATATTACTATGAATTTTTAAATTCATATTTCCTAAATCAATTACTAAAACATTTTGTCAAAAGTGTAATGCCACTTCTGCAACTGCATAATCTAACTATTCAGATATTCATGAAATGCGGTGGATGTATCTCGTCTGAACTACTTTATGAAGGCATTAATATGTATTGTCATTTTACACTTCATTGCTGTAACGTTACAACATGTAGTTGTTTAAATGAATCACTGTTTTGTTTAATGTATATGTATAAGTGTTTTGACTTTTATTTTTCATTCATTAATTAAAACAAACAAAAGTTAATATTAAAAAGTGTATAATCAATTATTTGAATTACATCCTCCACATATGTAGTTTTGCAGCTAGCGTGTGTAATAAAGCATTTTTTATTAAAACAAACTAAATAAATTAATGTACAATGGTTTGCAATAATAATGACACTCTTTTAAAACAGTTTTTGAACTTCTGGAAGTTCTGAGTAGAAATTTCATTAAATCTATATCGGTGAGTGAAACAACTAATAACTAATATTAAAAATGTGAAGTATATTTTATTACAAATACATCAGAAGTTCTAAAGAAATCGCAAAATTCATTTTAATGAGTATCATTATTATTGCAAACGATAGTACCTAAATCATGGATAACCTCAAATAAACTAGATCACTTCATTAACAATTGCACGAGCACAGATTTTTTCTTACGTCGTACCCTGTATATTATATAAAAATATAATATACAGGGTATTATACACGCTCTATGACAAATTTTGGCAAATGATAGCTGGGTTAATTTCAAACACTTTTTTTATATGAATATAGGTCCAATTCGTTTTTTTTTTAAATAAAATTCATATTTTAATAAAAGTGTCCTGATAAATTTAAATGATGATTGCTATAGCAATAATTATTTTTTGTCTATACGAAATAATGCACTAAAGGGTATGTGGGTAGGTTGATGTCTATTTGGGTATCTTCGTCAGTATTATCCATATACGAAGACAATATCTGCATATTCTTCAGTTGTAAATAAATGAATTTTTTATATAGCACTTTAACCTTAAATGCCACATGACGCAAATAATAATTATTGATAGAGAAACCATTATTTATCAATCTACTTTGAAATATGAAATAATATTTTTTAACATGCTTGGAACTTCTACACGAAAACGAATCGGACCCATGTTCATATAAGAGAAAAATTTTGAAATTAACCCAGCTACCATCTGCTTGTCATAGAGCTTGTATAACACCCTGTATAGGGATAGGGTGTTCCGTTTAAAGAGCTGACTCCGCTTCTACACAATTTGACGTTCGTTTATTTATTAAAAAATAATAGATATACAGAAACATGTGAAATACAAAATACCATGGTTAATTTTATGCTAGTACATAACAACTTTTATAGAAGCATCTTTGTTTTACAAATTTTAGTAATCATAAGACTTATACTACAATCCATCCAACGAAAATATATACTATTTTATCTACGTATGTATTATATAAAAGATAGTTGTAGCAGATATTTTAAAATATGTATTTCTTTTCTATCCGAGACAATCTCACAATTATTATGAGTTAGTCAACTTAGGAACAAAAATTGATTTAATTATTTATGTACAATTCTTAAAATTCTGAATGCAAACTAAATTACACATAGGATGTTGTAACGAAAAATGAACTTCCTTCATTTGTAACTTTGTACAAAATAAAATAAGTTAGTGTTTATTTTACGAGCGGGCATTTTGATGTCAAGTGAGAAATTAGTATGTTGTATTTACCACTAAAAAGAATTATTTAAATAATTTTTATAGTTTATAACCAAAATTGATAATAAAATTATAATGCAAATAAGGAGTCAGTAAATAGCTATCTATTGATATCTACTGCATTGTTTTCATAGATTATTCTATCTAATAACGAAACTTGTTAGAGATCGTAGTTTTTGCTGCATACAAAATATTTGATTTTTTCATGGAACGTTCCCCTGTATAATAGTCTGCAGTGTAATAATATTGTTTATAATAATTGCTGAAAATTATAGATATTGTTTTGAGAATTATATTTAAATATATTTATTATATGTTATAGATCATCTTAAGCAGCGGGCTTGTCAACGATTATATCAGTTTCAGAAATATAGGTTAAGAATAATTAATATCAAGTCATATTTGTTCATTCAGGTAGTTGGTTATAATTGATTTCACACACGTGTCAAGTTAATTCTCTAGTTGTTTATATTTACAATCACAAACGGGGAGGTTTATCCAACAAGTGTGAGATAAATTGTAAGTAGGTTATAATTTCAGAATTTCGAAGTTTTAATGCTGGGCATATATTTGCCATTTCGAATTAGATTTTGGGTCTAAGCTGACAAACAACTCTAAGGAACCAATAAGACATCTGATAGTGGAGGTTTCTTCCGAAGGCTACGGAAGCAAAAGACTGGTAAATTCATGGAGTAGGGACAAGGTGGCTTCTGTCATTGGTGAGATCGACACAATTTGTCATTTAGAGAGACACTCAAATTTTCCTTAAGATTATTCAATTTCGGACAGATTCTCTTTTAGATAACGATTTATTTGTTTTTGCGGCGTTGAGCCATATTGAAAATCTGCAACCATTATTACGTTTTGGTCATTACGATTAAGATATTATTGTTTGTTTGAGGCTTAAAGCCATATTTAAAACCACTATTAATATTTAATTTTATTATTTTAAACAGTGTAAAGGACAAAATAGCTAAATATTAGACGCTTGTTAATATTAATTTCTAAAATTTGTTAAGTTTGAATATTAATGTCCGAGTGGTAGTTATTTTTGGGCCAACCACAATTTGATAACTGAGACATTATTTTAACGGTTGTTGGCGCTCAACAATTAACATCTAAATAAAATTTATAAAATTATTTCTTACAGTTATTTATTCCGAACCACGACCTAGCTCCCACTATGTAACATATGACACCGGGACAGTACGTGTACCTACATTTAATATGTCTGCGAAAGAGAGAAGGTTAGCAGCAAAAGTCAACGTTAATGGACCGTGTAGCGGAATTGAAGTGCCGAAGGTCCGGCCTAAACCGCAAAGCAATGATAACGTCGCGTGAAGTGTGATCCGAATGTCAAATCACACGAAAAAAACCCACCCTTTTGCCTAAAAAGTTACTGGCCTTAGAGCATTATTTTACAGTAAAAAAACCTGATGCTTTCAAATATAAAGAGATAAAGAGACCTATTATATGAAATTTCCCTTTATTTGTAGATAGTTAAGAGCGCTATTCCATCAAAAAGTATTTTTTATAAATACAAAGAGTTTATTCACGTAATAATACATGTTAGGCTTGTCACTAGCGACAATAAACAGCAGGCCGTGGGATGATATAAACATCTAGAAAACAGCTGAGGCTTTAATAGGGTTACGGATTTCCTAGCCCGACTTTTTCTTTTACCAGAAAAACAAACAGTTATTTTTTTACTGATATTTATTAAACACTCTGTACACTACTGAATAATAATTACAACTCAACTAAACACTATTTCACTTTGAAACTCCAGGAAATTTCCAACTAAACACTCCAATTCAATTATTATTGAACGATTCTCGTGGATTCTCAATATTACAGTCGCTCCTCGATACACGGCATTATTTTGTTTGTGATGTCATTTTTTTAGTCTGGTAATAGGTCAATTTCAGTAGAAAAACAATTTTTTTACAAATTGCCAACGTTTCGGCTTATATTTAAGCCATCTTCAGGGCTCTAGAAATGTAATGTGTGACATAACTAATATGAAATTACAATAAATTAAAACAAAACACATTGAAAATTACAAATTAAAATTACAATTTTTAACTTAAGCAAGCTAAGTATCTAGTAATATTTATTTTTATTCTATTCATTTTAAAAGAAAGAGGACAATGTAGGCACAATGGACAATGTCCTCGTTCTTTTAAAATGAATAGAATAAAGATAAATATTACTATTCATTTTAAAAGAAAGAGGACAATGTAGGCACAATGGACAATGTCCTCTTTCTTTTAAAATGAATAGAATAAAAATAAATATTACTAGATACTTATCTTGCTCTAATATTAAGTTAAAAATTATAATTTTAATTTGTAATTTTCAATGTGTTTTGTTTTAATTTATTGTAATTTTATATTAGTTATGTAACACATTTACATTTCTAGAACACTGAAGATGGCTTAACTATAAGCCGAAACGTTGGCAATTTAAAAAAAAATATATTTTTCTACTGAAATTGACCTATTACCAGACTAAAAAAACATCAGCAATTTATGAAAGGTCACTAGATACAACAAAAAAAAATATTTTGTTTGTTTACCAGCATCGCGTAAAAGCGATCAGGGCAATCTAGTGTTTTGCGATACCACAGTCGTCGAATTGGGTGGGAGCAAATTCTGTGACAATATCAATGAAATACAGGGTACAAATATAAATAGTTTTCATCAATCACCCTGTAGTGTAAAATTTCATATTTTAAAAGATTCAAGATAAAAAATTGTGAAATCGAAGAAACAGAACTAGCCCTGTTGTGTATAGTGCACGTGATAATTTTAAGGAAGTCACTTAGAAACGTTGCCAGTCAAAATAATTACTTTTAAATACTTTTTTAGGACTACGCAAACTGTTAGATATGGACTATTTATCATAAATTGGAATTGTAGGTAATTCTACAAAAAATCCTCTTAATTAATTCCCAGGAGCTAATAAGTAAGCTTCCAATCGGAGGTAAAAATTATTTCACTTGTGTGACTTAATTCCATGTAACTCCAATGGGCGTTCAGTACTAATTCTTGATCTGAATTGACATTTTTAAATAAAACAGCGTGATTAAATCTATAGTTGACAAGACACATCAGCGACCGCGCCGTTAACCACACTAAACTGGTCATCCAATTAAACAATGAACAGTTGGATAAATAGAAATAAGTACAGGCGGATTAAGTTTCGTGTATCTAATAGTTTTCTAGGACACATGATATTTTAAACTAGTGTTGCTAATTTTATCTTGGTTTTTCTTGATCTTACCTTAATCTCGCAAGCCAAGACAAGTCTTGGCAGCTAGAATTGCAAGACAAGCTGAGATTTAAAAAAAAGTGTTGAAAGACAGCAAAAAGTATCGCAAATATAATATAAGTATATATTTTACTTAAAATACTTTAAAAACATAATTTATTAAGTTTAGGTCCAGTTCTACAGAACTGATCTAATTATAAATTCACTGCAACTTGACTGAAAGCGCTCAGATTACGTTTCGCCTATGTTCTCCATTATGTAAAACTGGTTGTTTCTATACTTTATAACACCTACCAATCTACTGCTGTCGATCCACCATATCGATAGTTACGTGTGAGTTCCAAGAGGGATCGTAGCCGACCGAGACTATTCATGTAAAACTCTTGCAAAATTGCGAGACAAGAAATTTGCGAAACTCTTGCTTTTTTTTGCAAAACAACACAAGACTTTTTTTAATTTTGCAAGATTTCTTATCTCAGCCAACACTACTTTAAAACGCAAATTGTTTAATGAAAATTGTTTACGTTTACGTCTTCTACTATCCGTTTAAGAAACGCCTTTATTTCAAAAACACCCTTTATATGGAAATATTAAAAATTTAGATTGTATTGGTTTACCTTATCTCTTTACTTTTCAATTTGACAGAATAATTATTGAGGTCTACGTTGAAATCGACATTTTCAATAACATTTTTAAATATAAAATCGCTATATTTTTGCCGTAGGTACACAGTAAAAAAATATAATTGAGTACCTCACTAATTTAGGAGCGAAATAATTTTTGGTGTTGAATTTTGAATAGTTAAACATTTTAACAAAAAAATAGCTTATCAACTCAATTTTTGGCTCAAGAGGTTGAATAAAAGATTTAGAGAAAGGATCTGTAGCATGATTTTTATTCTCAAAAAATAATACTTATATTACAAGTTCCTCTCTATAGACCTATTCTATCAAACTTTCTGTCTGTACATTATTCACTGATAAAATAATAATGAGGAATATCAATTTTTATGTAGATACATTAAATTGTCCTTTGCCAACCATTAATTTAGTTTTCCTTCTCTTCCTTCGTCTGTACGACAACTTCAGAGCTAATTTTAAAAAACAGTAAAGATAATAGCAATAACAGATTTTTTAAACATTTTCATTATCAACTTATTCTCTGCACAAAACACCGCTAAAAGGCATTATTTTAACTGCATGTGCATATGTAGATATTTTTCTGTAGTGCGAAATGAAACAAGTAATCATTTTTATTTTCTATAAAAAAACAGTTACTATATATTTTTATCGATGTTCGATGTATCAAATTTCTGTAATAAATTTGCATAACATAACTAGTTATAGAAAATAATTATTCATAGGTAGAGACTTTAAGAGTAGACGTAGTAAAATGTATTCGTAAATTTCTAGTTTTTTAAAAAACTCTGCCGTCACCAATATTTGTGAGTATCTTATAAAATCCTTATAAAAAACACCAGTTTATAAGCACTTTCACCAATAAACATAATTCACAATTTGGCTACCTCTGACTGAAGACATTAAAATGTCATTATTTAAAAATATGGCGAATGCGCTAGTTATAAAATTTCTCGACACCAAGTCATATTTATACACATAACTACGTGACCCGGCAAACGTTATTTTGCCATATGAATTATTTCTAGTGAATATTTTGGTAGTCGGCTTCATTCTCATCCCTACTCCTTGCTGTTTACTGTGTGAAAAGCACAAACCTAGAAAAAATATAGACTGTCAGTGTCATATTGCCGGCGACCGCTAATTCATGACTGCCCTAAAAGGTCCAGAATCACTAAAACTTGGTTTTTATGCCAATTTACGTTGGTTGTATTGCAGCGTGAATCTCATTTGTTGTGATTGGTCACATTCATGTCACATTCTTTAATGACATTTAAAATGACAGCAAATTAGTTAATTTCATATTGCAATGCAGTCATCATATTTGCACAACCGCCAATATAAAGCGAATAAAATATCAAATTTCTGAACCTTAGGTATCTAGAAAACGCGGCACCTGTCACGTGACCTATATCATGAACCGACGCAGTCTATATTTTTTCTAGGTTTGTGGTGAGAAGTAACACCGGTAGACGCCTGGCGGGAATAGCTGATCTAGTGATAATCAGTTATCGAGCAGGGTTAAAAATGATTAAATTACTAAAATGGCTATTAAAAAATAGGGGTTTATGATAGAAGGATGAAAATTAAGGGTTGTATGTATTTTTTAATGTCACATCATAAAAAAATTAAAATAAAAAATTTTCTTATCACTTAGGGGTATGAAAAATAGATTATGACCGATTCTCAGACCTACCGAATATACATATAAAATTTTATAAAAATCGGTCAAGCCGTTTCCGAGGAGTATGGTGACTAACACTGTGACACGAGAATTATATATATATATATATATATATATATATATATATATATATCTTCCTTCTGTTCTTTGTTTCGCCTAGGGAAGGAAGAAGATAAACCAATAGGCAAAGCTCTCCTGCCATATGTCAAGGGAACTACAGACAAAATAAGCAGGGTTTTAAAGAAATACAAAATAGAAACTGTCTTCAACACGGACAGGAAGATTGGTAATATGCTACCATCAGCCAAAACAAACATTCCTCTAGAAGACCAAGGAGTATATGAAGTTCCTTGCGGAGGCTGTGAGAAGACGTACATTGGACAAACTAACAGAAGAATCCAAACCCGGAAAGAAGAACATCGGAATGCTGTCCAGAAAAATGAAAAAACTTCGTCATTAGCTCAACATGTAAAAGACACCGGCCACGAGATTGATTTCGATAATACCAAGGTATTAGCAAGAATGGAGCATAAGGCAAAAAGAATAATTAGAGAAGCCATCGAAATTGAAAAACATCCTCAAAATCTCAATACACGTGACGATACCCAAAGATTACCAACAGCTTGGAAACCTGTCCTGGGAATCAAGAAGATCAATAAACCAGTGACACGCAACGGTGAGAGTAGGCCAAGCAGAACACAAGAACCCACAGCACCATTAAACGCAAGACCCGTGACGCGCAGCCATGCGAAGAAAACCACACACCGGAACGAAAGCACAGTATATAACTCACCAAGTGGACAAACATCTTCCAGTAAGCCGAACGTAGTAACGCGAAGCAGAAGTAAGAAGACCTGAAGATGGTAAATGAGATTTTACCGAAACGTTGTCAAACAAATGGTTCTTTTGAAGACCATGCAGATTCATCGCGGAGAGGAACCCGGAGAAATTTTACAACCATATATATATATATATATATATATATATATATATATATATATATATATATATATATATATGTTAATTCGTAGGCTTCCGCGGGTGTTATATGTGGTTGTAAAATTTCTCCGGGTTCCTCTCCGCGATGAATCTGCATGGTCTTCAAAAGAACCATTTGTTTGACAACGTTTCGGTAAAATCTCATTTACCATCTTCAGGTCTTCTTACTTCTGCTTCGCGTTACTACGTTCGGCTTACTGGAAGATGTTTGTCCACTTGGTGAGTTATATACTGTGCTTTCGTTCCGGTGTGTGGTTTTCTTCGCATGGCTGCGCGTCACGGGTCTTGCGTTTAATGGTGCTGTGGGTTCTTGTGTTCTGCTTGGCCTACTCTCACCGTTGCGTGTCACTGGTTTATTGATCTTCTTGATTCCCAGGACAGGTTTCCAAGCTGTTGGTAATCTTTGGGTATCGTCACGTGTATTGAGATTTTGAGGATGTTTTTCAATTTCGATGGCTTCTCTAATTATTCTTTTTGCCTTATGCTCCATTCTTGCTAATACCTTGGTATTATCGAAATCAATCTCGTGGCCGGTGTCTTTTACATGTTGAGCTAATGACGAAGTTTTTTCATTTTTCTGGACAGCATTCCGATGTTCTTCTTTCCGGGTTTGGATTCTTCTGTTAGTTTGTCCAATGTACGTCTTCTCACAGCCTCCGCAAGGAACTTCATATACTCCTTGGTCTTCTAGAGGAATGTTTGTTTTGGCTGATGGTAGCATATTACCAATCTTCCTGTCCGTGTTGAAGACGGTTTCTATTTTGTATTTCTTTAAAACCCTGCTTATTTTGTCTGTAGTTCCCTTGACATATGGCAGGAGAGCTTTGCCTATTGGTTTATCTTCTTCCTTCTGTTCTTTGTTTCGCCTAGGTCTTAAAGCCCTCTTGATATTGTTGCCGGAGAAACCATTTTGTTGTAAGGCTAATTTAACGTTTTTAATTTCCTCTTCTTTGTGGTCGTCGTCAGAGAGTCGTTCTGACCTTGTCATTAGTGTTTTGATCACTGATTGTAGCTGCGATGGGTGGTGGTGAGATTCTGCATGTAGGTACCTATTCGTGTGTGTTGGTTTCCGATATACCGTATAGCTTAGACCTCCATCTTCTTTTTTCTTTATACATACATCGAGGAAAGGTAGCTGTTGGTCCTTTTCCAGTTCCATAGTGAACTTGATTTTTGGATGTCTGCTGTTCAGATGAATTAAGAACTCTCGTAATTTCTCCTCGCCATGTGTCCATATGACAAAGGTGTCGTCGACATATCTCAGCCACATGGATGGTTTATATTCTGCTGTTTCTATTGCTTGTTCTTCTAATTCCTCCATGAACAGATTGGCTATGACTGGTGACAAAGGCGATCCCATGGGTGCTCCCTCTATTTGCCTATACTTTTGGTTTTTGTAGACAAAGTAAGTGTTCTTTAGGCAATGTTTCTAATGGAATTGACGAATTGGCACATGCACACTTGATAAAGAAGTATTATTACAGAGAACTCCAGGTTGACATTACACTGAAAAAATGAATTTATAATTTTACTTATAGAATAAGGGGTATATTTTCTGAAGCTATTTATTTGTAGCATAATTTTTGGTTAGGCAAACATACTTTCAAAAATAACCTTTGACTGATCCGTTTGGCGCAAGGGATTATATAATTAATCCTTATTTTTTCAGAAGTGTGGCAAAAACCCAATCAAACTAAAGAAAAAGGGGTATATTATTATCCATTAATTTACCAGTATTTTCACAAATACCTTGTAGTTTTACAATTTTGTTGTAGAGATGTGCATCATGTGACAACAACGTGTTCATTTTTACATATGTTTTGTAAATCCACACATTCCTTATTGTAATTTCACATTTTTATCGACAATTTAAGTAGGTATTCATTATTTTTCCATTGACATTATAAATAAACAATGGTTAGTTACAAAAAAAAAGTATGAATTTATAGCAAACTTACAAAAAAGTGGTAAAAACACAAAAAATGCGTTTTTAATTCATTTTTGTATTTATACAGTAATGTTATTGCGATAATACATCACTTTTTTGGCAAAATTACAATATATTCACATACAATTTTTTCAGTGTACCACAGTTTTTTTTAATTTTCCTCAAAAACGGTGCATTATTAACAAATTTATTAAGACCTCATTTTTTTGTCTAAAGTTTTACGTAATAATCAAGTAACCATGTATAAAGAGATTAATTGAAAACGGATTGAGTTGTGAACATTAAGGTGCCCCAAGTTAACTGAATACAATCCTCTCGTGCATATTTAAAATGAATAATTAATTTTTAACACAGGTAATTCTCAAGCCGTATCTAACTATGCTTTCGCTACACATGTTCCTCGAGTTTCTCTAAAGGTATATCATGGTTAACCCGATCGTATATAACGTCATGAAAGGCATGAATAAACAGAGCAAACTTCCGAACCATTTTCCGAGGGATCTTACAGAAAGTCAAATAGTAAAGCAAATTGAGAGACAGATTTACTATTCTGGAAACAAAATCCCATTCTTCTATAATAAATAACCTTGATATACCTATGCAGAATGTTAAAAAAGTATAAACATTTCAAAAATGTAAAGCCTGCTTAGATATGAATAATACAGTTTAATCTAGTAATTCATTTTTCATTAAATAAAAACTCTATTTCATTTACCATATGAGCACAATATGCCTACTTGGCGATTTTGGTTTCACACCTTAATGAAGTTTTGCGAAATCAAGAAAAGGACCATTTGAGTTTCCACCACACTCCGCTGACTTAACTCCTCTAGATATTTTTATGTGGTTATCCTAAAAGTACTGTATATGAACAAACTAGATACTATCGAAAGGATTGATAATTAATATAAAAGATGTTTGAAAAACAGATAATATTCAAAATAAACTCACCGGCAAAAAAACCGGCTACTAAAAACTAGCCCCAATTTTAAAGTTGACTTCCTCGCGAACCGCTCATTTGATTTTGATGATCTTTTTTCGAGATGATCTTCGAGTTGCTATACACATAAGCCATTATTGATACTTGAAAAACTAATGCAAAGACACGCATCATAAAAAAGTTAATACTTACAAAAACTAATTGGATTTCAATGTTCGGAATCGCCTGGCTAGAGACTACTGTAGCCTAGCAATGTAAAGGTTGAAAATAGTACAACTTCAATAATTTTTTACTTTTTTTTGCGATATTGACTCCATTTTTCATGACGAATCTATAGAGCATTTACATTAACTCAGTGTCATTAAATTCAGCTAGGGGCGCTAGCGTCAAAGTTAGGTAATAATATTGATGTTCTATGGTCTAGTTTATGATTCGATAATTTTTTATTTGAATTTGTGAAAGTCAAATAGTGATTGTAAATCTAATTTGCATACGTATTATCAAAATAAAACTTATAATAAATCAATAAAATGTTTGTAAACACACAAAGACGACAGGAAAAAAATCACTTGAAAAGATATATTAAATTTTATTTATGTTAACCTCACATAATTTTGTTTATCTGAATTTTACATTAGCAATTTGGAAAGAGAAGTAACAAAACGTTATTTAACACAGAAATTGTTAACGTTGGAGTGCCTAAAGAATTTCCTGGTAATTCTTAATTTAAACCTCTTTGTTTTTAAAGAATTGAAATTTTATATATTACGAATCGATAGAAAAATGGTTAGTTGTCCCTCAGATTGCAAAAATGTTGCATGTAATATGCCTAGTAAATAAAAGTACATTAAATACCCAGTTTCTGAAAAATAGGAATATATATAAAAATATCAGTGTTTTAAATAATGCACATGTGACATAAATAAACAATAAACATATGCAGTTATTTAACACAGAAATTGTTAACGTTGAAGTGCCTAAAGAATTTCCTGGTAATTCTTAATTTAAACCTCTTTGTTTTTAAAGAATTGAAATTTTATATATTACGAATCAATAGGAAAATAGTTAGTTGTCCCTCAAAGTGCAAAAATGTTGCATGTAATATGCCTAGTAAATTAAAGTACATTAAATATCCAGTTTCTGAAAAAATACGAATAATATATAAAAAAAATCAGTGTTTTAAATAATGTACATGTGACATAAATAAATAATAAACATATGCAGTTTTTATTTGGTATATTCATTACAGTACAAGTACAATACAGAAAAGTTGAAAACCCTGATAGGTGTTTTAAATGGTTTTCATTAAAAAATTTGAGTGATATTAGTTGTGCCCTTTTATAACTAATAACATTTTGAATTGCCATATCGTAAAATAAGTTGTTACTATTAGATGCACTTGCTATACTCTCAGGATTACCGGTGTTATTATCATTCAAGTAATTTTCAATTTGAAGATCGTATTATCACATTTCTCAGTTTAGAAGTCTATGAACTCGTGTCACATTTCTACTTTGTTTCCATCTGCAAGTTTGCCTAGATTTTCATCCTGTTTTCGCCTTTTCAAGTACCGTTTTATGTGTTCATTATTTTTTATAATATTGGTATCGTATTTTCGTGTACGGGTAAATATAATGTTGAAACAGCTGTTTTTTAAGAATTTTCCATTGTCCTAAAAATAAGAATAAAACCTTATCAAATAATGAAAAATATACAACGAAAATAGATCATGAATGCTTGTACTTACCCATACTAGGAATAGTATTACATTATGCAAAATGATGTGGGCAGATCTTTGTGTACTGGGTTGGTTTCTTACTGGATGCAATTGCTATTAACCGTTTTTTTTTCAACATTATTGGGGAAGTTACGAAACATGAAATTTTTATTTTTATTAGCAACAGATAAACACTGCGGTACACAGCAGTTATATGGCTATTTTTTTATACAAATTGAAACACAACAAAAATTAAATAACAAATATTTGTGAGGTTAGATTTAATACCTAACATTGATCGCAGCGCCGCCTGCATGAAAATGCTCTATTCCCGAATTTTTTTAGATAAGTTTTGGATCACCTGTATATTTCATATAAAATGAACATCCCCATTCAACATCTTTTTGAATGTTGTGTTTAATTTTAGTCTCAGTATTAAAATGAAATAGATGTTTTCAGTATACAGGGTTAACTATGACTAAGTACAAATATTTTAACAGAGGATAGAAAAAATAAGATTAACGGAATTTCCTTTCAAAAAATTTCCAAACTTATTTATAAAGCGAAAAAATTTGTTTTTCGATATTATATTAAATCCTTATTTAACGCCGCCAGTGCGAGAATCAGAGTAGGCAACCAGCAAGCAACCGTCATGCAACAGTCGACGGTCGGTCCAGTCGAGTCGGTGTCGCTGTCATGTTATAATTTAATTCCTGTGTTTACGTTGTAGTTTTGTGTTCTTTTTCAGTTTTTAATGCCTTATTTTAATTTTAAATGTTTTATAGTTAATAAATAAAGAAATATGTGTCGGGTACAGATATTTTCCCACAATATAGTTCGCCGGCTTGTTTTTCTAGGTTCTAGTTTTCTGTTATCTATTAGAACCTACCTACTGATTCCTTTCTTCGATTTTGTTATAATACATAGGCATTTTATCTAACTGTACCTACGGAAAGTGTGTTTATCGGTGAGTGAAAATGTAGTTTTCCCAGTTTGTAACCAAATAATGAAAAACGAATGCAAAATACTGGAGCTAACTGGATTAACTGTTACCTACATATCAGGTATTATTACTAATAAGAATATTAATTTTTGTCGTTTTTGCATTTAGAAACACTGCAAACGCCTGCATCGTAGTAGTACATTGTTGACAGATGTAAAGTCAACTATGGGTCTAAGCCATAAGCCATCTAAGTCGATACTCATCATAGGCGCTGATTTTCCATAGGAAACAAGGGTTTTGCCCCATTTTTTAAATATCGAGCTAAAATTTTGGAAAAACTTTTTTATTGTCTTTTAGGTCTCCCTGAGCAGGTGATTAAAATTTTTGTACTTAGTAATAGTTAACTCTGTATATTATTTTTATGTTTGCATATTGCATAAAATAAACTCGAAAGTAAAACTATTTGTCTCTACACCAATTCCAAAATATCTACTATTCGTACATAATAAATAAATAAAAATAAAGCTAGCATCTTAACCATATAATTCTACGAACGAAACATTTTGTAATAGGTTCTTGTTATTTTTGTTGACAGACGTTATTACCAGTTTGTGCGCTTTTTATTTTGATACCGCTATAAGTTAAAAAAATAGATTGGAAATTTTGATATCAGCAGTTATTTTTAAAGGGTTGTAACATCTGAGGGGATGCTAAAATTAATATTTTTACATAAAACACCCCCTCCAGAAACGGCTGAAGCATTCATTGTTTCATTTTCCTCAGCTATTTTCGAAACACTTTGTACAGCGTTCTATTTAAAAACATTGCAGCAATGCTCTGTCAAATAAGAATAAAACACTGTAAGTGACTGTCAAAAATTACAAAGCGCATTAGAAGCTATAGATAGTTGGTGTTCTTGAAATAATTTACCCTTAAATGCATCAAAATGTAATGTCATAACATATACTAGGAAAACAAGCCCTCTCACTTTCGCATATAAATTAGGTGACTCTATTCTTTGCAGGCTTAGTTATGTAAAGGATCTTGGCGTTATTTTCGATCCTAAACTATCATTTACAAAACGTATAGAAACTGTTGCTTCTTCAGCATTTAAGTGCCTGGGTTTTATTATCAGGAACTCAAACGGGTTTGTTAATGTTTCTACTCTACGACTGCTTTATATAATCCTTCATACGTTCTAAATTAGAATATGCATCTGTAGTCTGCCCAATTTATGGCACTCAGATTGCTGCATTAGAGAAAGTACAAAGACGGTTCTTGAAGTCGGTATCGTACATATCGGATCATATATATCCTCCAGTGGGCTTCTCACATAGCTTAATGCTGTCAAGATTTGATGTACACGAACTTGCAATTAGGAGATCTGCGCATCAGGTTATATTTTTATATAAAGTTCTGAATAACTTATTATATTGTCAGGAATTACTTAATAATATCAACTTGCGGGTTCCGCCCCTGTCCGCTCGCAGCAGTAACGTTTTATGTCTACCCACACCAAGCACTAATGTTCTGATGTCATCGCCGTTGTATCAAATTATTTCGCAGTACAACAACATAGAGATCACGGTTGATATATATTTTTTGTACCATTCAGCAGTTAAAAAATGCTATTTATAAATAATATATCCTTTCTGTTTATATTTATGTTTTGTTTTCTATTTTGCTATTTATATTTTTTCTGTTTTTTTCCTTTTTAGCAATAATGTATGTCCAACTTGCTTTACATGTAAGATACATTTAAGGTTTTGTATGCTGGTTAGGTGCATTATGTTATATTATTGTATGGTATTGTTTTTCTACATTTATACTTATTACCGTATCCAGTAACTGGGCATGTGCCTGTTTGGATACGTATTAAATAAATAAATAAATAAACTAAAATATAATTTTGGGACACACTGAATTTATATAAATGGCAATTTTCATCTACAATAAAACCACCGTCGCTTTTTGGGCAAAATGTTTTTATATTAGTCAGTGACGATTAATAGAAACCTCTTTCAGTATTATTTCAATATGGAGTACCATTCATTTTTAGATTGTATTACTGCATTTCTATTACCGAAGGAATTTTCTGATACCATTTTGGAAAGTTAAAGTGCAATCCATTATCAAGTTCATTTGATTAATGGTAGCAGAGTTTGAACGAGTTTGGTTCTGGTTTCGTAAACATAGCAATAAATTTTCAATTGAGGTAATTTTACGTTAAATTGATTTTTCTCACTGCGTTTGCAATGTGTGCAAGATTTGAAATTTTACACTTCGCCGAAAGCAAAATGGGAATTTATCTACTTTAATTCAACTGTTGCAACTTGGACACGGTCCCACGTACCTACAACCTTTAAGAATTTAGAATTGTGTATACATTTCATCAAATTGTATATACAACAATTACTTCAACATACTTTGTTATCAATACATTATAATGGAAAAATTAAGCAGTATGTATTTTCATCACATGAGATAAAGACTACGTTTCGGTTTTTTATTACAATACCATCTTCAGATCTATAACTAAATTAAAAAAGCAACAGTAATTACACCAAAAAGCAATGATATACTCAGAACCTATTGCGATAGCAATATATGTAACCAAAATAACAATGTAATTAGTTAAAAAATATGTATAACAACTTTTCATTAGCAATTATAAATTTGCAATGTATCGGTAAATATTATAGAATAATAAAAGTTTTATAATTTTTAGCAAAAGACAAGAGCCATTTTATATTAGAGTGATAACGGCAACACAAGAGACAACTACAGAAAAACTTCTTTGGCAAGGAAATATATCAGAATACATGATGATTTTATATTAGGGAAATACCAACAAATCTATCGAGATGCAGAAAACGAAAAATTATTAATTAAAAGTTTAAAATAAGTTATGATAAATGTTACACTCCGAAAAAAATGCATATTAACAAGTAGGTAAAACTATCTATTTTAAAATATGCTTGGAGTACATTTTGAGTAGAATCCAAATATCCAATAATATACAGAGCGTTCCATTAAACAAATATAAGTTAGGTTAAGATTTCTCAAAATCATTTGTCTTTTGTTTTTTTTTTCAAATAAAAAAAAGTTGCTAGTCCACTATGCAATATGGTTTTTGCTTCATTCCGATATCTTTAAAAACAAAAAAGTTATTGAAACGCAGGGTACATGATGTATATTTATACAGGGTGATTCTTTAATATTGCGAAAAATTTCAGAGACAGGTTCTTTAGATAAAAATAAGAAAATAAGTTCCAATTAGCATGTATCCGGAAACGTTTCGTTTCCTAGATACAGGGCGTTCATATTTTTTGTAATCTACTGAATACTTGTTACTTCAAAAGTCCTTAACCGATTTATTTGAAAATTGACTGGTTTATGTTTAATAATAGGAGCCATTTTTTGTATCATTAATAACATAACACAAAATACAAAATGCAAAATAACATAATACAAAATGTTACAAAATAATAATTTTAATAACTTTTGCTCTGCACTTATTTATTCCATTTTTTGTATCATTAATAACATAATACAAAATGAAATAACAAGTATTAAAAGTACATTACCAAAAAAAATGAGCGCCCTGTATCTCGGAAACGAAGCGTTTCCGGACACATGCTAAT
Organism: Monochamus alternatus; assembly: GCA_037114965.1. Lineage (NCBI taxonomy): Eukaryota > Metazoa > Arthropoda > Insecta > Coleoptera > Cerambycidae > Monochamus > Monochamus alternatus. The sequence continues at coordinate 37,848,897 of CM073433.1, forward strand.
GGGAACTTTTTTTCTTATTTTTATCTAAAGAACCTGTCCCTGAAATTTTTCGCAATATTAAAGAATCACCTTGTGTAATGCATTGTGAATTTGCAAGCAAGATGTAATAACGTCTAATAATATCGTTTGCGCCATATTACGCAGTGTGAGAGTAAGGTGAGGAGTTACGTTTACGTACATATACATATGTATATTATTCTAAAGGAAGCATATCTGTAATCGTTTTTTGTGCTCTTGTATAATATTTTAACATAAACTAACATATATTATTTTATATCACTACTGTACTTTTAGAATACAGCAGTTCTGAGAAATACACAGGAAAAAATGATGTCACCAGTTCCCGATATTCGCGCGAATTATTTAATGGCGAGAAAAGTCTCGACAAATTTCGCCAACTGTAACATTTTCTATAATTTTCATTGTAAAACTAGCTTGACTGCCATGGAAATAAAAAAAATAATGATGAAAATAGTGATAATATTTCAACTATTTTACCGTTTTGTGAAATTTGCTAAAAGATGAGAATTTCTCGACATTAATCAAAAATTGCAAAAATTCGCGAATTTCGTGTCTATAGTGACTTGGCTTGAGGAAGTATTGCTTGTCTCTATTTTATGTTTAATTTAAAATTTTCAAATGAAGTAGCAGTAACGCTGGAAATACTACAACGTTTCCATTCAAAATTCAACAGGAAATATAGTTGAACTTTATGTTACGTTAATTTGGGATTTAGGCAAAATAAAAAACATATATGTTTTATGTAAATATAGAGTGTCCGGAAATTATGCGTCAAGACTTCAGAAGGTGATTCCTCACAATAAATTAGGTTCACGAAGTCCTATAACAATTTTTCGAAATCTCAATATTAGCGAATATACAGGGTGTTAAAGTTAAAATTTTATTTTCGATATTTGTAAATAACTTCTTAAGAAATCCAAATATTTACATAAAATTTGTTAATCAGGGGTTTTTGCGGACAAGAAATTCAAATATGTTTCTAATTTTGACGTCACTAGTAGAGAGCGCCACTTATGGCACATCATGTTTCTTTCAAATGACAGAACTTTTTTGCATTCATCTTACCATACAATAGATTCTCCTACCTGTTTTATTTGAAAAAGGTATACCTTGCTGAAGTCGATATACGTAACAATTTTTGAAATAATCCTATTTGAAACGCTCAGTGCACCGAGTCTTGATGCATAATATCCGGACGCCCTGTATATCTAGATATTTTCAAGGTTAACTCGTAGTTTTCTTTAAAATAAAAAAACACTCAGTAATAGTGTTTTTTATGTTTCTTGCAAAATATTGCCTAAACGTATTTATACGAATGCAAAACTACTACTTTCCTTGGTAATATTAATAATGAATAAGTTTCTTATTGATATTAATCCATATAACAAGGTATATTGAGAAATATTACCAGTTCATATATTCATAATATTACATCGAAAAGTTAGTAGAACCCAGGCTAATATTACAAAAGAAATAGAAACTTACATATGAATTATGCATGGAACTGGTAACAGTACTTTGCACTTCAAATAGCAATTTTTCATTGGAGTTGTAACATTACATTCTGATGTGTTATTTCATACTATATTTACCTTAGACAATATAACCAACACATGTAATATTACAAATAATTATTATCAGTGTACAGGTGGAAATTTCCCATATCTAACTATGCATGTCTAAACATTAGTATGTAAAAGTATAAGCTCAGTTATACATTCGTCTCTATTAGATATTCCATGGGAATTTATTCTGCCCTGAAGTGTTTTCCTTAAGAAACGTCTACAACGGTTATTATTTTAAGATTCTCGAAGTTTGGTGTGAAAATATTTACCTTCCATCAATGTCAATTTTCCAGTGTGACAATATTAATCCATCGGTCTTTCAAAATATACGTTGGTACTTAAATCATTAATAATGCATAAGTACATCATTGTAAAATCGGGATTGTATACTACATATACCGGATGTTTGGAATACGAGTGACATTATTTTGCTGCATGATAAACAGAATCAAACAAAACATAATTGACTTTTTTTCTCTGAGCAACGGTAGGTATTAAAATTATAACAGCAAACAGCAAGATGTTTTTATATGTGACTGTCGTGTGAATACCGTGAATGGTTTTAGAAATTTCCTCACAATATCGCTACATGAATTTTTCCATAGCTTCGAAGAAATCTAACAACATTTGATGCAGCTCAAGCTTAAAATGTTTCATTTTTTATTTCTGTACGCTCGCAAACATCAACTAAACACTAGGTACAAAAACGATACAGATTACATAATACGAAATAAGCATTATTGATAATAGATAGATAGATAAATATATTTAAGTATTTTTTTATACAAAGTAAGATACACACGACATAATAAAATATTAATAATACATACAGTAATTTTTTACTGTATTAGAAAGGTATTTTAAGCTAATATACATCAAATCTCCAATCTCAAGCTGTTTATTGTTTTTTTCTTAAAAAAAGTAAAGATTAATTAAATAAGCCTTTGCGCCAAACAGATCAGTCAAGGGTTACTTTTGAAACTAAGTTTGCCTAACCAAAAAATCTCACACATAATCTACTAACCTGCTAATGAAACACTCTATAAATATGTAACTTCACTTTTTGGCAGTAGGAACACGACAAATTCAACCACAATAGAAGAGATCTGACCTATTTCTGCATTTTTAGGATTGCTTCTTCAGGTGGTCTCCTTTAAGTTGAATCAAATATCTAACTATAAAAATTATTATAAAAATTAAAAGTTACATATTTATAGAGTGTTTCATTAGCAGGTTATTAGATTATTTTCTTTAGATAATTATTGAATAAAGCTTTGTCTGTGGAATTGTTCATTAGCATACCTAGATGTTTGGTATCATAATTTTAATTTTCATTGTTTAGTTGAAAATATGTTGTCTTTATACATATTTAGTAATTCCATTATACATTCTACGTTTAATTTTGTTCTGTTTGCCAAATTGATAGCATTTTCCAGTTTATTTTTAATGATATTCAGTATACTGTCTACTGGTACGTTAGTGAATAAACTACGTGAAAACTCACCATTAAATGATTATTATTAAAATTATTTGAGGAAGAAATCTTTTCTAAAAGATGATTGCTATTTTTAATATAGAATCGGATTGTCCAAATGAAATATTAATCAAAATATTCTCTATATTTCATCTGATTTTAATTTATTTATAGGTAGGTACTATTTAAATGAAAAATATACGTATACGAGAGAACTTTACGCCATTATCGTTTACCATAGATTAATCGTTTAACTTAAAGACCTTATTTTTCATATGACAAACTACCCAATATCGATTTGATCTCGAAGTAATTTATATATTCCCTGGGAATATGCGTACCGTTAATGTGGAGATTTTCAATAGCAAGTCGATTCAATGCGTTGCACATTTTCGAAGAAGCGAAATGTAAAATTTATTTAGAATAGAATTAATATACACATATGCTCTATTAATTTAAATAAAGAAAGATCTTCAATTTACATCAAAATATTTTGAGTTGAACAACGAATATTTGAAAGTTACGTTAGAATAGCCTAAACGGTAGTTTTGTATAACTCGCATTATAAAATCTTAAAGTCTGGAAAATCTACGAAAAGTTATCTTCGGTAGTAGTCATCCTTCTTAATTTTCTAAGCTACTAAAACAATTTAGGTAATAACTTGGCCTCCCTTTTAGGCAAATTGAAATTTATCTGAAAACTGTTTGAGTTTATGTAGTCGAACGTCTCGGCACTGAATTCGCTATATGGTTCCTTTTACAGTATATAGCACACTTTATGGAAAATATAAATGATAATACTAAATTTATATACAGGGTGTCCCATAATGTTGCACGCTTTTTAGAGGGTGTGTTTCTTGGATCATTTCTATAAAATTTTTCGATTTAAATCCTCCCTGACGAGATAACGGCTTCTAAAAAATTGAAAAATGTTTGGTTTTCATTTTCTCAAAAACTGTTAAACTTATAAATATGAAAATCGGTGAATACATTTACCTAATTAAGTGGTATTGTTGAGTATGATTTTTATTTTTACCAAATGTCTTTAGACATTTTTATTCTAAACGCTTCTCGATATGTAAAAATTACAGTAAATAAAACAATCAATTAAAAAAATTGTGCCTCTCTTAGTATTTTTATGCAGACATGCGTTTTCTTAAAAAAAAATAAAATCCGCATACGTACATATCCTCGGGTGTTCTAATAAATAAAAACAACAGGGATTGGTGGTTGCCACCCTTGTAGACAATGTCACTTAATTAACTAAATGTATTCACCTATTTTCAGATTTATATGTTTTTGAGAAAAAAAATGAAAACCGAAATTTTTTCAATATTTTAGAAAGAAAATTTTATAGAAAGTACCCCCCTTAAAATGACCCAAGGAACACATCCTCCAAAGGAGCGCACGTCATTACCTGGGGGACACCCTGTATATCTATAAAAAAATGTAAATTTAGAATGATTTTAATATTGGCCTAGATAACTGATCGCTGTCAGTCACCGAGTTAAGACGCACTTCTCCAACCTTAACTGGCAATTTTTAACCTGCCTTGTTGCTCTCGACCTTGAATTTGAAGCGACAAATCCGCTACCACAAATGTGTTAAAATTACTAGTAATATAATAAAATATAATGAATCTGTGTAATATTTAGCAATAATATGTTAGGAATACCCCGTTCTATGTTAACTTAACGCATTTATCTGTTCTATATTTCCACTCCTCATTGGCTGTTCATAACTGCGCAGCTGCTGTACATCAGCCAGCACACACTACGCCATTTTAATCTGTTGTGTTCAGTTAATTCACTTTGTTTAAATAGCGAATATTTAAATTTTAATTAAGATCAAATAAAATGGTAAGTAGGTAGCTACCTACCTAACTATAATAATTACTGTAGATAATTGAGTTAAATTGATCAGGACTGCTACAGTCTCAAATATCAGTTTAAGAAAATTCGAGTGTTTAGATAATTGTTTTTGTTTTTATTGTAATTTTAGAGAAAGATAAGTTCAGATCACTACAAGTCCATTTTATCTTAAATATATGTTTGTGTGTGTTTTTTTGTTTTGTTAAATAGTATGTTAAAAGACTTAAATTATAATTTATAAATCATAAAAGGAAAATGTCTATCTATATATTAAATCACTTAATTATGTAAATATTATACAAATTCCTGACCGCAGATAAAGTGAAATAATATAGATCATAGGTCGATTATGAAATATTGTTAATATTCAATAAAAGATTTAATAAAAAATTGCGGAGTGACAAAAAGTTAAGTCCGGTCCTGGTTGTATTATGAGCGCGCGCCAACATCGTACCCTGCGATAGATCTATCTGCGGAGTGAAGTGCAGTAGAGACCACAAGATCAGTGTTGACAGATGTGAATATTTTCTTTACATTGAAGAATTTTGACCTAATATTTGACCCCTGTGAAGAAACGATTTTTTTGAAGTCATTAAAATGTGAAGATTTTTCCGATTGACTTAGTTAAGTTTTCTGTTTTCTATACATTAATGATTCCTATGTTCCTATATAGTGCGCCATAGTAAAATGCTATTAGGACCATTTAGTGTAAAGTAGAGATTCGATTCGAAATCGTTAATGACATTTGACATTATTTTGAACAATGGGCCTTTGTAAAGTATAATATCAACTCAATTTATGAGCGTTAAAATTGTTTTTGCTTTTCCATTGATATTTTTGTTACGTGAAGAGATATTCAATACGTTATGACATTTATGAATTTGCAGTATGTTGTGTTTGTTTTGATTTGAGTAACACAATAGTGTATAATAGTGTTATTGTAATTTATTTATTAAGTAAAAAATAAGAAACGTCAGGTGCTACTTGTTCACCTAAATTGCGTCCATGCTAATATTATTTTCTATAAAAGCGGTAAGTTTGCACCTAATTTTGTATGTAGAAATCCAAAGTTTCTACAAACATCTTATCTCGGATTATACAATTCGTTCGTTTTACAAATTTCCATAGAATTATACCATCTGGCAATACTGCTCGACCTTTGGATTGGCAACTGTTCATAGGTATATTATAGGGTAACATTTTTAGCCAGGGTAGTACTAGAATTTACTTCAATTTTCTTGGCAAAACGTGAATATAGGACTTTTCAATATAAGACTTTTTTATTCTGAATATTTCCAAGAATTTGCATTTTATCTTTTCTGCATTAAAGACGACGCACCCTGTATATTATATAAAAAAATGAACGTGTAAATTTTACACGGTCGATAATACAAATAATACTTAAATATATGAGTTACACATAACATTGGATATATTAACACAGTAGACTGTGTTAATCTTTTTCACACTGCTAGATAGATAGAAAAATATTTAAAAATATACACAATTCCGTGTGGACCTCGATTAATACAGGATTAAATTTTTTAAGTGTAACACAAAATGTGAAAAACTTATTTTTCGTTATACAGGATATTACAGGTGCAATTTAAATTGTCGTGACTTTAGAATGGGTAATTCAATTTAAAAAAATATATTGCAATACAGCATGTCCAGGCTATGTATATCCTTTTCCTGATGTTAAATTATTCTAAATTTCTAAGATATATGTTGTTTTTGTATTACCTTATAAATTTACATAACCAAGATATCAACTTCAAGGCTTTTATAATGCTACAAAATTACTTCTAAAAGAACCATTCTTCTAACATAAATAATTTCAGATAGTGTCATATTTTAAGTAGCATCGGAAATCTATCACTACATATAAGCCCCCAACTAAACTTGAAACGATTCCAACTCGAGTTTTTTACTTCAGCTGAGTTGTCGGTTGGAATATATAACGAAGGCGGTATATATAGTTTTTCTTTTTAATCGGGAAATGGGGCAGAGGAAATTCTTTAAAAGTCAGAGGCAGAAATTATTTAGAATTATGTCAGAGCAGCATCAAGCCTTCAAAGAATATTTAAAGGATAAAAATACCAACTGCAAAGAAATGTTAATGCAAAAATATAAATACTTAGTGTCGATATTCCATGTACTCACTTGAAGCCATCACGCCTTTAGGATCAAAATAAGATGATTTAAATGATATTTGTAATGTTTTCCTTTACATTTTAAAGATATTTTCTTAATATAACAATCTTAATTAATAACATCCTGTAAAAATATAAATAATCTAACTGAATACTACATACTCAAATTCTTATTGTTCCAAAAAAAAGTGTTCAAAATTGTTTCCGTATAAAATGAAGAAATAGCTCAGGTCTCGACTATCGTGACTGATTGTGTGCTAATATACAGAGTGATTCTTAACCAATACGCATAAACTTGGGAAATTATAGCTGAGAACAAATAATGACAAATAGTGAAAAAAATATATTTTTCAGTTAAGCACGTTCCTACAGGCACGGCCCAAATTAGGCTGTAGTCAAATTGTCTCAGCGGCAGCATGTATGCGATTTCGCAACTCTTGTTCAGCGTTAACTTCGGTAACATACACCATAGTTTTTATGTTATTCCAAAAATAAAAGTCGAGGAGATTTAGGTCGGGCGATCGAGGAGGCACCCAATTGGACCACCTCGGCCTATTCACCGTTCGGAAAATCCATGATCCAAATGTTGTGGCACTAGTCGCGCAAAATGTGGTGGAGCACCATTGTGAAGAAACCACACACGCTGTCTAATGTTGAGATTAACTTCTTCCAGGAGTACTGACAAATTATTACGCAAAAATGGTAAATAAAAAGCACCCGTCAACCGTTTCCAGAATGAAACGGCCAATAAGTACTCTATTCAAAATTCTAACCCACATATTTACTGTAAATCGTTATTGAAAGTGTGTTCGCCTATTGATTATGAAAATCATTATCTGTGTAAATTGCGTAACTATAATGTTCATTATGGTAAAGTTTGGGTTTAACTGTTGCTGATGTAACGACCACTCACAAAAGTTCTTTCGAAGGAAAAACTTAGGCAACGCTGAAATATGGTATAACCGTAAATTTAAAATTATTATAACAAGAGCTTATAATCCTTGCCGTTACATTTTTATAAATTCAAACAGCTATAACTTTTTTAATGCAATTAATGTCATATTTGCAATATTATCAAATTAGCAATGGATATAAACATTTCAAAAACAATAAAACTGGCTTGGCATGTGTCAAATATTGTTGTGTTGTACCTCCGTAGTTTATATTCATGGGAAATGTGATAACATGATATCGAAAACTGCCAAAATAGTAGAAATTTTCAAATATCTCCAAAAGCAGTAATCGCAACCCACAGTGAAAAAAATGCAGTGTTCAATATGAAATAAAAAAGTTATGGCTGTTTGAAGTTACTACTAGAAACTAATTTAATTAATAACTTCCTATTCATTGTTTCTTAAAACGTTAGTATGAAGTTGAAGTGGTGGTAGTTTTTCTCCGGCTGCCACTCCCTTTTAGCGATCTAAACTTTTACAGTGATTATTGATATTTTTTTAAAAACGAGCAGCAAAATTGAAAAGGCCGCATTATTCTAAAAAAAATTGATGTAAAAATCGCCTATGGATAACCATTCTTTAGAGAAATGGCGCTATTTGTAGTTCTGTATAAGTTTCGCTTTATGTAGCAAGTGTTATGAATTCAAAACTTTGAATTCAGAAGACGATGAAAACAAAATGTTTACTGTTGCTGTCAGGTTAATGTCATTTACTCCATGTTTATTAAAACAATATTAGTAAAAAAACTCTATCCTAAATAATCTAGTAAAACTGAATTTAAAATATTAGAATAATCAATTAATATTAAAATAAAAGTAGAGAATGAATGATATTTATGATTTTAAGAGTAAAGATGAGAGAATGAGTACATCCTAAAAATCCGGATCCAAGCATTTTTAAACCAAAACGAGGAAAACCTTTAACATTATTTATAACACACAACCTAATTTATTTATTTAATTTAGATTCTACGTTATACATTTACTACATCGAGGAAAATTTTTCTTATCGATCAAATATCGGCCCACGTTTTATATAGAAATTTTAATCCAAATATACCTAAACTGTTTTTTTTTATTTATCCACGGCAAAGGAATCTTTCAAATCAGCATTTAAATGGTACCAGAGTGTCACGTTTTCTACACAACTCAGAGCGTTCTCTACAAAGACGAAAGCAAAGTTAAATAAAAAAACTCCAATAAAAATGACGGTTATCGGCAATGTAATAAATCAGTTGATCTTATGATGTTCCAAATTCTTCAAGTATAGAATGTAGCTTCTAGTTTATCGATGAACTCTAAAATAAATTTTACTAGCTACCTATATTTTTTTATAATTGACAATAATATTCGTATGAATATGTAAATATATATATATTTTTAAATAAATTATTTATTTCCTTTTCATTACGGAGATATAGGTATTTCAGTGTCAGACAAGATGTGCGCATGCAAACCCCTTACCACTGCCATCCAAAAATATTGTAATGAGTCGGTCCACTATCTACTTCGAACTTAAAATTTCTCTCCTGCCAATGCACTCCTTCTTGGCTGCCAACTTAATGTTGATCGCTGGCTTGCCGGCGATTCGCAAATTTGATATGCAATGTCGAGAGGTAGGAGTGAAACATTGAATTTTATATAATAAAAATTTAAGATGCTTACACTACAAATTTTCGGTATTATTTAGACTGTAGAACATTGTTACATCTATGTCTATTAGTAAATATATATAATAGTAAGTAGGTGCTTACGTAATATCATAATACTTTGCTAACAAAAGGTTATTATAGAGGGTTATCTATGACTAAGTACAAATATTTGAAGAGGGGCTAGAGAAAATTAACGGACTAACCCTTCAAAAAATTCCAAACTTATTTATAAAGCGAAAAAAACATTTTTTCGATAATATATTAGTAGTTGACATTGTTGACAGATATCTTAGCTTGAGCTTTATCTATGGACCTAAGCCATCTCAGTCGATGCTTATCATAAGCGCCGACTTTCCGCAGGAAAAGAGGGTTTTGCCTTATTTCTTAAATATCGAGCTAAAATTCTGTAATATTTTTTTATTGTCTATTAGGCCTCTCTGAGTTCGTGGCTAAACTTTTTGTCACAGTTAACACTGTATAAATTAATTCAATGAAAAATCTAGAACAATTAAGATAATATTATCGTTTTCTCTAACCTTCGGAAAAATATCTATTATTTCTTTCACTTAATTACCTAAAACCATCATAGGTATATATTAGGGAAATCAATGAAAAAATTCTATATAGAGATATTATGGAAATTTAAATTTACATTTTAATACAAATGTGTTAAAATTAGAATGTTAGATTTACGTAGTACTACCATAATTTCCATAAACAATAAAAATGATTACTCTTTTACTACGTATTATTCCGAAACAGATGATGGATGAGTCTTTTGCTAGTATTTCAATTAGACATTACGGAAATAAACAATGCTTCAGTTTATGTTGTAATTCTGTAGCAGACAGAAAACATTGGTGTATTACTTGTGTGATGACCAATAATATTTGCTTTCGAAAATAACTATTGACTATTAGACAATGAAAATATTATTTGTTTTCTTATTTATCTGCTTATAAATAGTATGAACTGCATAGATGTTTAATGACCAAATATGCATTTAAAGTTATGGCGAATGCGCCGGTCTAAGAGCAAATATTAAACATTTTAATAATTTGTCCACGACTATCCTATAAAATGTCCATTATACATGTTTCCTCAATAACAATAATGTCCATTATTCACTGGTGAATAGTTAAAGCATTATTTACCGGTTTCAAGGAATCGGTAATGAACTAACAAAACAAAATTCTCCTATGTCAGCAATTGAACCTGAACCTCCTGCGTGAAAGCTAAACGCTACCCACTATTTACCATTTACCGCAATATTATCATTTTTCCGAATGTTGGTAGCAGTTTGCTAATTATACAGGGTGTCCCAAAATAAAAGGCCATACCATTAACCACATATTCTTTGAACAAAAATAATGCGACTTTCCTTATGTCATTTTTTATTTGGGCGTCCCTGTTTTAATATACAGGGTGTTAAAGTTACATTTTAAAAAACTATTTTTGTTGATAATCCCATTGTTTTTTTAAGATACACATTTGAAATTTTTCACGTACTTTTATCTTATTGCGGCATACTTATCATGTAATTTTGGTGAAAGAAATGAAGGGCGAATGGAGGTAACTGTGGGATACAGTAATTAGCAAATATATTACGATTTGCTAAGTTACCAAGGTATTGTAATAACAGGTATATCCACAAAATTTCAGTTTCACTTGAAAATGATAGTGAATGATAGATTTATGGGCACTACAAATTGCCGTTTTTCTCCAAAACGAGGTATTTAAACAAAAAATTCCAAAAAAGGTAAAATGATCAGAAGAAAATTCTACGTCTGATAATTCAAGAAAAAGCTGCATAGACGCACTTATAAATAATTGGAGGGTATAAATACTATTATTTTTGAACCTAATATATTATGAATTATAATTACGGTAAGAATATAAATATATAATTGAAATAATAATAATAATAATTGAAATATTGTTAAGTAATAATTAATTTAATACATATTTTAAGAACGAAGTTGTAATCGTAAATAAAATATTTAAAAATCGAAAGAATATACAATATTTTGAAAGAATATACAATATTTTCAATAAAAAATAAAAGTTTGGTTGATATCTCCGAAACGCATCGTTCATTTGCTTTTATAAAAACACTGAGAAACGTAGATACATTTCCAAAAAAAACTGTATCTATTAAAATTAGATATTCGCTACAAATGTAAAGAAAATTTGCTATAGGTATATGAAATTTAGTACATGTCAGTAAATAATAAGAATAATAAAAGTAATTATGATAATTGTTGTTGTATTGCCTATTCCATTTTACATTTTCTTATTTGACTACAAGCAGTCAAAATATTAATATTTGCATGATAAATCTTGATGTTTTTCTTTGTAATGTTTATAATACTTAAATGCCAGCACATAGATTGAAAAAATCTGATCTATATTTAAGTATAATAATATAATTAAATTTTTAAACTTTATTCAAGCGTATATGTATTCATTCAATAATACAGTATATTTGATATAAATATTTACATATTCTTGACATCTTATATTTAATTTAACACTTTTCTTTCCTAAATGACACTAAATTTAAGATTTACTTAAAGAATAATTATTATTATTAATATTTTGCAATAAATGTCATACTGTAAATTTTAAAATGCAAATGCAAAATAATAATACTTATAGATCATACAGCAGTTGTGGTGTCATGGATCATTATTAAAACTATGGAGACACGATTGTAAGTGTGCATGTGGACTTCCAGGTTCAGCTTTGACAACAAGACGTAGTTGCAAGTGTTGCACAGCGTCTACTCAAGTTCCCTTCTGTCATATATGTTGCCTCGCCTGCTATGGCATATTGAGGAGAGCTAAGAAGCTCAAAAGCGGTATATGTCTGGTGTGTAGCTAATAAATGACTTTTACAGTTGACTATGTCTTTCATTTCTTATATACATAATTAAATATTACTGAGTGTGTAGTATTTAATTATTTTCTAGTATTAAAATTTCAAAATTTCATATAACTAAATTCATTGTATGTAAGTATTGTTCAAAATATTATTTTTCATACAGGTTTCTTGTATGAAACATATTTTAAATTAAAATACCTAAATGCTTATCAATTTTTAAGTTTAGGATTATTTAAACTTGTCCTTCAAAATGCAAAGAGAGTAGATAGAGTGCACTATAGTACCAACAATGATGTAAGAGACATCTTTATAAAACTAACCCTTACTGCATTTCCCATTTGCAAACGTCAAGGATCAATACAGTTCATTTTCTTTTAATTTCCTCCCACTACTCCATATTCTAATATATGTAATTACTGTTTAAATAATTAAAAAAGAAATTAACCTACTAATACATTTTCTACCCAATTTCCGATAGAATAAATTTAAATAACGGATACTAATTTACATATAAAAAATATTACTTATTAAAATGCCTTCAAACAAAAATTTGTTATAAGTAAAAGTATCGACTCAAAATTAAGTGTCATTAAAAAGTACTAAAATTATTTTTTCGGGAATTTCTTGGAAATTCGCTCTTTACTATTTTCATCTAAATGGAAAAGCAAAAAAAAGATGTTATGTGGATACCCCTACAAGGTTACATAAAAACTCGAATGTGAGTGATATCTGACAAGCGGAAATGTAGTTACTAAAAGTTTCCATCATATTTAAGAATATGCCTACGGATGATCGATAAACATCTCACCAAAATAATGAGAATCCTAACGGGACCTTCAAGTTTCAGGCTTTCAAGTTTCTAATAAGAAGATGCGTTAGCTTCTATTTGAATGAATCCTAAAATTGCGATAAAAATTTAGTTGCGTATGTAAGTAGTTCTAGTAAATGTACTATTAGCATTGTATATTAGTATTATAGATTTTTTTACTTGTCTATCTCTGTGTCTACAGCAAAATTATTGGCCACAATAATTATTGACAGATATAAATATTTTTTCACACCTATAATTTTCACCATATGATTGCTAAGATATGATGATATTTGATTTGATTTTTGCTAAGAGTTGGTACTAGTTTTTTTTTTTGATAATTTGATTAAATGTCGATGAAAGTACATGCATAAAAAAATGTTGTGACATTGTCTGAAGCTATTTATTTGTGGCATAATTTTAGTTTTTCTTTAGTTTTACTGGGTTTTTGCCACACTTCTAAAAAAATAAAGTTTAATTAAATAAGCCCTTGCGCCAAACGGAGCAGTCAAGGGTTATTTTTGAGAGTAAGTTAGCCTAACCAAAAAATCTCAGACTAAAAAAGCAGATAAGTAAAAATAACAAATATCACATTACTATCGCGCACTTCCTTATTTTTTACATTTCGAAAAACTCTGGTTTCGTTCTGAAAATAGTAAATGTATTAAAAGTATGCAAAGTTTGACAGTTTAAAATTTGTTTATTTGTTTCCATAAAAATGTTAAATTATTTTTATTTTATTGTTACTTATTTCTTCTTGGTACAACTGTAGCCAAAAATAATCAATGTTTACTGAACAGTAAACTTCCGTATTATTAACGTTTCGAAAAACTCTCTGTTTTCGTTTTCAAAATATTAAACGTCAATAATACGGAAGTGTGCAATAGTGATGTGATTTTTGTTATTTTTTATTTATCTGCTTTTTTCAATGTGAGATTTTTTAGTTAAGCAAACTTAGTTTCAAAAATAACCCTTGACTGATCCGTTTGGCGCAAGGGCTTATTTAATTAATCTTTATTTTTTCAGAAGTGTGGTAAAAACCCAATAAAACTAAAAAAAATGTGTTAGTATATATAATGCAGCTAAAATCACATTTGGACCATCATACTCTCTAAATCTACGAGCTGCAATACGTTTCATGTGGGCGATCCCGCATAAACATTAGATTCGACATTAACTTTGTTATTTTAAGAGATATCGAAACGTGTTTCAAAATTTCAGGGACTGGGGGATAACAAAAATAACGCGTTGGTTTTTTCTTATAAAACACCCTGTATATTATTATATTTTTAAGTTATCCACTTTTTTTCTGATTGCATTGACATAAACATGTAATTGTTTATCTTTTACTGTTCGCGAGATATTGACGATTAAGTAATTCCATAATTAAAATTAAATTTTTTAAGATAATACTAAACTATTTTCGAATCCAATTTATGGAGCAATTTAAAGAGTTTCCTTGCTTTTCTATGTTGTTTTTTCAATTTATTTAAACAATTATGAATAATTATGAGTGTTGATTTAAGTTATCTAAACACTTCTTAAAATAGCCTCAGAAAAATGCGCTAGGTGGATAATTTATGAAATATTTAAACAATAATTATATAGAATGGTTAAAGAATACTGTTTATAAAAATAGACCAACCACTATTTTACAAATTCAAGATAGAATACAAGAAGCTATAGATTACATAAAGCAACATCCAACGATGATGACAGTTTAAATAATTCGGAAAAACGATATAGGTTTTGCATAAACAAGCAAAGAAATGAGTAAATTACTTCATAAAATGAATTCAAATTTAGTTTTGCATTCTTTATAATAAAAGTAATAAAAGAATAAAACTTTAATTATGGAATTACTTAGTCATCTAGCGAACAATAAAAGATAATTCATTACATGCTTATATCAATGCAATCAGAAAAGATGGAGAATCCAGAAATATAATAATATACACAGTGTTTCGTAAAAAAAACCAAGTTGATATCAATATTTTAGTAGCATGAAAATTCTTGAATTTATAATTAGAAATACTAAACAGTTATCTAGTATTGATTGTCTAACAATGTTATATAATTCATTTGTCAGAAGTCGTCTTGAATACTGTAGCGTTTTGCCTGGGGTCCACATAATGTCTACATAAAGCAACTTGAGCGCTTCCAGTGTAAATTCTGTAAATATCCATTTTTCTTTGATATAAAAGATATCCTGGCCAGAACTATAATTATAGTGACACATTGAGATAATTTGATATACAGCCTCTATTTACGTAGAAAAATTGCTAATGTAAGTTATCTATACAAACTTATTCACGAGCAAACAGATAACTCTAGGTTCTTATAGCAGTTTAATGTCCCTACTATTGGTGCTAGATAATTTATTTAATGTTCCTCATTCGCTATTAATTTCTATGTGTAGACATACAGGTATTTGCTGACATTTTTTGTGATAAATATTCAACATTTCTGCGAAATGTGAAGAACGGAGTTTTAACTAACTCGATATTTGAAAATTGAAATATCATTCCCTATTATGTGTATTTTTGTTTTTCTTTGCATTGTTTAATTTGAACTGTTAATTTGTTTATAAATACCTATATACTCTTTTATTATTTGCTTACATTATTTATTTTACTTTAACCGACAACAATTTTGTATTTGATTTTAATAAACAGTATTATTAGTAGTACGATGGTCGATGGTTTTTAATAAGAACAATGAAATTTTTGTGAAAAATTAGTCATTGAATGCATATTTCAATTTTCCGATATCTCCTAAAATAACAAAGTTATAGTCGAATTTAACGTTTACGCATGATCACCCTGTAGATATTATAGGTGACTTTATGGAAGACTCATTTTTAGCTGTTTAATATTGGTTTTTACCGATTTTCAATTTAACGGAAAGTTCAATATTAATAGCAGGATTCATATTACCATGTATCTGGTATCTTGTATTTTTAATAAACTAACAAGACAAGAATAACTGAACCCGATAAATATCTAGACGAGCTTCGATTTTCTGTAACGCTTATCTCACATTACCACGACATATTTCAAAATAATATCGCGTGTGGTTTCTTTTACGGCGTTAAATTTCGCTCCGTCGAGATATTACACTATTTTTAAGCTCACGGAGCTGTCTCTTAATAAATGTATATTATTTCATTAAGAAGAAATCAAATTGTTGACTAACAGAAATACATCTGAAATGTAAGGAACATTTTTCCTAGTTTTAAATAAATTGTTGGATCAGACACATACATTTTTTCTTTTGTAAAATTTGCTGACGTTTAGACTATACAGGGTGTCACCGACAAATCTGATAAAACTCAGCGATGTATTTATTCTACCGATTAAAAGACTTGGGTGTTTGCCATATACAGGGTGATTCATTAAGAATGGGCAATATCTGAACTGGAGATACTACACACCAAAATATGACGATTGAGCTTAACATGTCTTATATAAATATTGCAGGTTTACGAGATACAGTACAGTATTGAAGTCGAAGGCGGGCATTTTGAGCATTTACTTTGAAGTTTTCTTTTATTACTGTTACTGATTGTCCTTTGTTGTCTTTACTGTTGTTACCCCGCATAGTAGTAATTTAAAAGAATAAATTCATTTTTCAATAAATAAAATTCATTGAATGTGTAAAATGCAAATAACTCAAAAACTGATAGAGTTACATGAAAAAAACAAGAATGCCTTTTGTATTCAAAATTGAACTGCCTTTTAGATTTTCTAGTCATTTTAGTCATAACTCATTAGGTAAAAAAGATATGTTGTAATTTACCTAAATAACAGGGTGTAACTAACGGCCTGTATAAATAGTGCTAAATTCAGCATAAAATTCGTAATTTTCATGCCAAAAAACATAAAGTCGCTAATTTTCAAGACGATACTGCTTAAAATCACAAAATTATTAAGAAATTTCAAATTAAAATTCCAACTTTAAATACCCTGTATCTCGTAAACCTGCAACATTTGTATAAGACATATTAAGCTCAATCGCCATACTTTGGTGTGTAGTATCTCCACTTCAGAGATTGCCCATTCGTAATGAATCACCCTGTATAACAGTTTTGAGCTGAAACTTTTATAAGAGTTTAATAAAATTGTTAGTTCTTTAGCCATAACTTAAATTTTGAAAAAGATTTTTTTAACAAAATTTAAGAAATAACACGTATCAATATGGGCTATTTGAAAATTTTGATAGCATAAAGGCCAAATGTTCGAATGGAATTTTATATTAATTTAAATAGATTATCAACGCTTTCGACATTGTTTCAAAATTATTTTTTTTTCAAATAATTTTAACTCATCATTGATTATTTGTAGTTAGATATTTGATTTCATTTAAAGTAAAGGCCACCTGGGGAGGCAATTCTAGAAATGCTTAAATAGATCAGATTTCATCTATTGTAGCTGATTTTGTATGTTCGTATATGTTCAAAAGCAACTTTGAGTTTTTAAAATCATTTAATGAGTTCATTATGGCAGGTATGTCTTTTAGTATATAGATTCAAAATTTTGTTTTTGATATTTATTAAATCTAAACTTGTCTATGTAATTCCCAAGCAGCATTTTTAGTGAATGGAACGTAGCAGGCACGGTAAAATGGGGAACGCTTTTTTGGAGACTACGTTACAACAACGTTTTACATCTTATACAAATACATTTAAACCGTTGTTGCAATTACGTGGCGAAAACGGAGGGATGTGGTTGCTGCCTATAAAAGAGAAACTGGAGAAACAGAGAAAGTTTACTAGATATACTTGTTTTTGTTGGCTAAATATTCTTATGTAGCAAAGATCACTTTCCTACATATTATTTCCTGTTATATTTAGGAAAATAGCGTAACATACCGGGTGACAACGGAAAGTGGGAACACGCTGTAACTTTTTTATGACTACTGATACAATTTTGAAATTGGGTGGGTTTATACTAGATAGTGCCATGAATTCTTTGAGGTCAATTCGAATTTCATGTCATTTCCGGTTTGACCGGAAATGACCGAAAATTTATATTTTTAAATAGGACACCCTGTATTTTTTGACATTTTTGGAATCAGCGGATCATTGATGTGTGTTGATCATGTAAGTTGCCGCGACTGACAGAAATTGTTTTCTTTTTTGACGGATTTTAAAAATTCAGAAAAAAATCCTTTATTAAAAAATCAATAGGGCCCACCCTCTTTACATTTGAAAAAATTAGTTTTTAAGGAAATACAATGAATCGAAATTTTTAGTGGTAATAACTAAAAAAAAATGTACAAAAATATTCAAATTTAGAATTTTTTCCATAATTATAAACAAAAAAGAAAACAATTTCTGCCAGTCGCGGCCTTCTAGTGTTATTTTTAAAAATTAAAAAAAATATTTACATCCAGAAAACGTGTCAGAAAATTGGTCCAACCATACGTATAATGATCCGCTGACTCCAAAAATGTCAAAAAATACAGGTCAAACCTGAAATGTCATGAAATTCGAAATGACTTCAAAGAATTCATGGCACTATCTAGTATAAACCTACCCAATTTCAAATTTTTATCAGCGGTGTAATATAAAATTAGAACGATTGAAAGTTTAATGTTAGATATGGAGGTTAAAGTCCCAAATATAAACAAGCGCTGCTGAAAAATTCGATATAAAGAGTAAAAAAAAAACAGTTCAAATAATTCTGTATATTTCGCTTACCAAAAAATATGTATGTATGCACAAAATTATTTTTTATATATTTTTTTTTTTACGTGAAACCAATAATTATGTACAGACCTACGAGAATTCATACAGTACTAATATACTAATATACACCTAACATGTATACTTAAAATGACAGAAACTAAAATCTCTAACTCTTTAGATACATTCATCAAACAAGTGGCCAATGGAACTTACCCATGAACTTTCCGGCCATTTAAAAGTGGTAAAAACGCTACAATAACGTTGTTTCGCCATAACCTCATAACTGCAATAGTTCACGTCAACATCTCGCGCATTTTTATATCTAGTGTATATCTACAATGATTTTTAAAATAGAGTCTACAAAAGAGAGAAAAAATATTTGTTTCTGTGTCGTTCCATACCACTGGCAAAATGATGAAACATTATGCTGGCCAGAACATTTGAACCATTCTCAAAGAGAAACTTTAAGATGCAATCCAACAAGTGCTCCCAAAGACACTTGGTTTTCGGTTAGGTACATTTTAAAATTCTCAAAATTAAGAAATCTATTATCTCTAGCGTTAGAAGGTCATGTAGGAAGCAGGTCACTACTGGGTAAGGGTTGCTACATAGAAGATTTTGAAGGTAGTAGCAAATTTGTAGTAATTTTGATACCATGTAAAATGTGGAAATCATAGTCGCGTCAAATTAGCATAAAAAATGTGAAAATAGACAACTTTTTGCGGAGAAGTCCGATTGAGATGCGGTTTTCTGCAAAATGTTCAGAGAATTTTTTATAACAAAAGGTGCATCTAACCTCTGTACGCTCGCAAATTTTTAATTGTTTATTTAACAAATGACCCATTTTTGTTGAACATATGGCAAATGTCACACACAATTCAACGAAAATGTCTGAAAAATGTTCTCTCGAGGGTTTTCGAGGTCCCTCTTTATCACTTTGGTGTTAGCTTTATTATTTATTGCTAAATTGTTGTAAATGGGCTAATTAACAAATTAAAAACTCCACCTCCGAAATCACTAGAGAACCGGTTTTTTTTCCAGGATTTCTGGCTTATTAAGGTAAACCATCGGCACAAGATTTTTGCAAATATAATTGTTTATTATTCGATTGTTGCAACCTCGCTAATTAACAAATTAATAACTCTTCTCCCGAAATCGTTAGAAAATCGAATTTTTTTTGCAATAATTCTGGGATCAATTGAACAATAAACAATTATATTTGCAAAAATCTTGTGCCGATAGTTCGCCTTAAAAAGACAGAAATCCCGGAAAAAATTTCGGGTCTCTAGTGATTCCGGGAGTAGAGTTATTAGTTTGTTAATTAGCCAGGTTGCAAAAATAGAAAAATAAACAATTTCGCGCAACAACCTTGTGCCGATGGTTCTCCCAATCATCCCAGAGTTATTGCAAAAAAATCTGGTTCTCTAACGATTCCGAGAGTAGAGTTATTAATTTGTTAATTAGCGAGGTTGCAACAATCGAACAATAAACAATTATATTTGCAAAAATCTTGTGCCGATGGTTTGCCTTAATAAGCCAGAAATCCTGGAAAAAATTCCGGTTCTCTAGTGATTTCGGGGGTGCAGTTTTTAATTTGTTAATTAGCCCAGTTACAACAATTTAGCAATAAATAATAAAGCTAACACCAAAGTGATAAAGAGGGACCTCGAAAACCCCCGAGAGAACATTTTCCAGACATTTTCGTTGAATCGTGTGTGACATTTGCCATATGTTCAACAAAAATGGGTCATTTGTTAAATAAAAAAATAAAAAATTGCGAGCGTACAGAGGTTAGATGTACCTTTTGTTATAAAAAATTCGCTAAACATTTTGCAGAAAACCGCATCTCAATCGGACCTATCCGCAAAAAGTTACAAGTGAAATGCTAATTTGACGCGACTATCAATTATGGATGAAGTAATAACGTGGCGACAACTGCCACAATTGTATAACCAGGTGCCGTCACATTAAAAATTTGCTAAATATTCCCAATATGTCGCCAAAACTATTAAAAACTCATTAAAGCTCCTGTCACTTCTAAGTAATATGTAAATGATATTACTTGGTTGCCGTTACCTTTAATATTCACTTTAAAGTTTGGGCAACTTTAAGGTGCTTTTGCTTAGATTTCATAACGTTCCAGATACCAAACTGCCCCACCAAAAATTACAAAACCATGAAGGGATTTTCAATTGTGAGAATTACGTATTTCCAACTATGCTAACATAAATTTGAGTTATTTTTGCTATATGACGGGAGATTTAGTAATTACGTAATTTACGTAATAGCCGCTTAATTAAAGTTGTGGTATCAGTTTTCGTTACTATAATGCTACTTAGGATTGTTTCTTAGTATATTTGTAGGGAATTGTAGGGAAATTGATTTATATTAATTTGAATACGTTTACAACAATATAGTAAAACATAATTGTGTTAGGATTTATTATGAAAGCTTACGACATTAAATATCTACTAATTTATTACTTTTTTTATTTATTTCTACTAAACTTCCTAACTAGATTACGCCTCTGCCAAGTAACCATTCAACATATACAATTTAAAAACTAAAATTCTAAAAGCATTGAACAAGCATTACTGCTCAATGTCTTAGTTAACAATATACATTGTTTTGTATATTTTATGAATAATATCTTATAAAATAACTAAATATTTTATAAAAATAATATTTCATACTTTTGCTTATTATGCTGACATCTTCACTAAAAAAAAGTTGGAACAAGTTTCTAACTGTTACTAATTGCAATGATGTTGAAATTAATTTCTGTGACGTTTCAGAATTTTAAAATTGTATGGCGGCAACCATTAGATGTTTACTGTTTAAGAAAACTAAAATTAATTTTGCGAAATCGTATACCATTATCCCGTATTAGGATTTGTCCTGATTAATTTATATTTTTAAATCAGGTCGTATGAATTCTTGATTATTCTTAAGGACGCCGTATTCTTGAAAGAGTGTTTTCTACAAATACAAGTAATTTTAGACATTTAAGAACAGAATAATATAGAGTTTAGCAAATAACAAGAATGTTATCTCATGCCACCTGCGCCACTCAAAGGTACCGAAGTAAAATCAGTATATAACGTCAGAAAGCAATCTATTTAGCAAATTTTTAGGTACTGAAATCTTTCAAAATACGTATTTTTTAAAATTCAACTATAGATGTAAACATTGTTATAACATATACTTACATAGTTCTGCATATCAGATTTTTCACTTTTGTTTATAAGTATGTGAAAATAATTGTTAAAATGTGGGGTTAGAATAGCGAAATAATGTGTGTCGTACAAATGCATTTTAAAAGTTATTATATTATTTGAGGAGAATTTAATTAGTAAAAGTGGATAAACGAAGCATTAGTAATTTTATTTTTGATATTACTCTTGCTCTACGTGTTTTATTTTTCGAGATTTCAGTACCTAAAAAAACACCACAAATTGATTATTTTACGGTGAGAAATACGGCGTCCTTAACGTATGCTGAATAAATTCAAAAAAATGTCCTTGCGTAGTTTCATCACGTGAGTAGGAAAAGCTATCGCAATAGAGGCTTAAGGCGAGATGCGTATTATTTAATAAATATGAAGACGGGACGAAATGTTTACCCTATATCAGACCCGAGAAATCCCACAAGCGGAGAAATACAAAAAATATTTTCTTATAACAGATCCCTATCTGCGTAATACATACACGTGTCCGATTTCTTTCGAGAAAGGATTACTTTCATGAAGACAGTTTTCAAAATAATTACAGAGAAAGTCAAAAATATTTATGAAGATACAAGTTTCTAGTTTCACATGTTGTTTTCGATTCATTTAACTGTTTAAAATGAAGAAATAATTCTGAAATATTTTGTCAAATAAATGAAAATACATTTTTATTTATTTTGTGGGGATATCCACACAAACAAAATCAAGATTTACATTTATTTGGTAAATCTTAAACATATGTATATATAATCTTGAACTGAATAACCTGGTCTTCAGTATATATCTTAGTTAAGTGGTTTTTAGGGTTTCACGGCCGATGCTATTAGTTTTATATATATACACTGTGTCCCACTTTTCATAGAGCCGCCCTGATATCTCGCTCACCTGGTATCCCAATACATTGAAACTTTGGTGGTGAATATACAGTATGAGCCAAAAGTATGGAATAAATTCGATAAAAACGAAACAATTATTTTTTGGGAAAAATCCTCGAACAGGTCGATTTTTAATTTAAAAAATAGATATTTTAGCGTAAAATGCGATTTTCAAATGTCATTTGTTTTCGAGTAATGATGTCATCGATTTTTTTAATGGTAACACCATATTTTTTTCCTTGATTCTGAAAGATCGTTTAATTCTCTATCAGACAGTACTAAAATTTTGCCCTCTTACATAGGAAAGTTTTCGAGTAAATGACGATTGAATGTTAGAAAACGTAAATCAATTAAAATAAAGCAAAAACGTTATCAAGTTTAGTTTTTCGAATTCCATAGATCTTTTATGGATCACGTAGGTGAAAATCTTTGCCAAGTGTCATTGTCACACCGACTTTCTAATAAGTATTGTAAGCGACATAGAAACTATTATTCAATTTAAAAAGTATTATGGCACATTTAACTGTTACTCAAAGAATTGAAATTTTAATTCTTATCGGATGCGGGAATATGACTAGAACTCAGCAGGAAGTTTGCGATTTATTTAATGAAAAATATCCAGATCGCCCTATCAGCCAATTAACAATCAGTAAGGTAGAGTCTAAATTTAGAGAAACTGGCAATGTTGTAAATATTCCAAAACCTGGACGTCCAAGCATTAATGAAAATCAGAAACAGAACATTTTGATAAGTATGGTGGATAATCCTCATAATTCTTCACGATTGGTTGCATTAAACAATGACACTAGTCAGAGCACAGTGCTACGTATCTTGAGGAAGGAAAAATATCATCCCTACAAAATTCAACTTGTGCAGGAACTCAATGAAGATGATCCCGATTGCCGCTTACACTTTTGCGAAATTCTAATGGATTTATGTCAAGGAAATAGAAATTTACACCCGCAAATACTTTTTTCAGATGAGGCCACATTTTGTCTGAATGGTACAGTAAACCGTAAAACTTGCAGATATTGGAGTCGGGAAAATCCTCATTGGATGGCAGAGGCACATACCCAACACCCTCAGAAATTAAATGTGTGGGCTGGAATAGTTGACGACAGAATAGTAGGGCCTTTCTTCTTTGAAGGAACCCTTACAGGACAAATATATTTAGAGTTTCTAGAAAATGACCTTGTTCCAGCCCTTGCAGTAATTTTTCCTAACGATAATGACCCTGACATTCCTGACGATACCATATGGTTTCAGCAAGACGATGCACCTCCGCACTATGCGCGCCCTGTACGAGATTTTTTGGACAACTGTTTTCCTGGGAGGTGGATCGGCAGAAGCGGACCGATAGAATGGCCTGCAAGATCGCCAGAGAAAAGTGTACATTAATAAACCACGTAATTTAGAAGAACTTCAAAATCGCATTCGGGACGAAACACGCAGACTTACCCCAGAAATCATTCATAATGTGCAAGAACAATTTCTTCACAGACTTGCGCATTGTCAAGAAGTTGGTGGATGGCAATTCGAACATTTAAAAAACAATCGATGACGTCATTACTCGAAAACAAATGACATTTGAAAATCGCATTTTACGCTAAAATATGTATTTTTTAAATTAAAAATCGACCTGTTCGAGGTTTTTTCCCAAAAAATAATTGTTTCGTTTTTTTTGAATTTATTCCATACTTTTGGCGCATACTGTATACCTATAAAGTGAGTCTTTAGACGTAGCCATATTTTATTATAGTCAGAGGCGTCCGATTCTAAGATGGAAAAAGGAGGTCAATTTAAAAAAAAAGTATTAGCGATTTTTTTTTTAAAGAACTAGTAAGACAATCTTAATCAGCACTAGAATATTTGTTTCTTAATAATTTTTTTCTAAAACTCTTCTTTTTCGAGATAAATTCGATTTTTAAAAGTCATGCAATGTTGGAGAGAAACAATTTTAAATTTAAATTTTCAAAGAAAAACTCAAAGCATCAATTTGTAAATAATTTACCGAGATTTTAAATGTTCTCTCAATATAGAGCTAACTAGATTTACAGATATAACATTTTTACGCAAATAAATGTATATATTTTACTGCTCCGTTTTCCGTACTAAGAAAAATGAAAACAGAAGTAGATTAGTAGACTTAGGTACTATACACTACAATTTAATTTAACATAGTAATATTAACATTTTAATTCACTATTTCTATATTCCATAGGTCTTTCTAATTCCTAAAAATTTAATATATTGAAAAACTTTTGGTTTTTGCCAAAACTATTCAGTTGCATTTGCAAGATGCTCTTTTCAATTGATTAATACCTAATCTCCATCGATTTATAATAAATACCATGTTTTACATAAGCCCACAAAATGAACTTAAATTTAATGAATTAAAATTAGGTGGCCACTGAATATAGTTACTCTTCCATTTATCGATTTGGAAAACTTATTTTTTACTTAAAAAGTATTTGATATATGTAATGTAAAATACTTCTGTTTTTTTAAAAACATTTGTCTGCGTAAAAATTGTAAAGCTGGATAACTCTATATTCAAGCACTCTGTATAAAATCTATTATCAGATACTTTAAGCCACGGTAAATTATACACAAATTGTTTCTTGGATGTTTGTTCAGAATTTAAAATTTAAAAATAAGTATAAATGCAAGCCAATCTTCTGCGAATATCTCTAATAATGTTGCAAGTTATCTAGAAACAGGAGTTTTACAAAAAAATATCAAAAGTGCAATTTAAATAAAAATTTACACTGCTTTATTGAGAGAAATTGCCCATGGGCAAACATTAAAAAAATAGCAGCAAAAAAGGAGCAAAATTTCAAACTCATACGTGAAAAATTGACAAAAATATTGTGAAAAACCATATCTATATCAATCTATTAATATAGATACAGTCATATTTTTTCGCAAAAATATGCTGTACAAGCTAGCTAGCTACCGGCAGCGCGTGAACATGTGGTCTGCTGGCTCTTCCAGTAATTTATGTAAAAGGTGGAATAAAAATGTGGTTAGTGCACTTAAATGTGACAACTGCCAAACTCTGTTTCATTCTAGTTGTGCTAAATTGACTAGTACTGTAAAAATTTTAAGTGACAACAGAATTATTTGTTGTAAAACCTTGGATGATCCCGAGACTGACTTCTTCGATGCCAAGGATGATTTTACCAAAACTGACACTAAGGTAGATAAACAAGTTTTTAATTATATAATAAAACAAAAAGATATAATTACTGAAGAACTGCAGGACACAATTAATTTATTAAACAATCATATAAACCTATTGAACAAATATGTGTCGGATTTTAATACAGGAGAACAAAAACTTAAAGAGATAAATACTTCTGTTGAGAAAGTAAAGAAAGTATCGCAAGAAACTGTAACTAAAAAAATCCTGTGATTAAGAACTGTACTAGTTCGACAAGTACTAGTTCGACAAGTACAAATAAAAACCCTTTGTATACAAACAACAACCAGCATTCAAATATAATAACAAATAATGACGTAACAGAAGGACTTAGACAAGTAGAAGCACAAATAAAAATGAAAGATTGTATTCATCTGACTAAGACTAATGAACCAAATGCAACTTCCTCACGAGAACAGCAAAAATGGCAACAAGTAGTTAAAAAACGGCGTCAAAGGCCAATTGTTGTTGGGAGTAATGTATATCGTTTGGATGTCAACACAACACCTGCAGATTTGATAAACTTTTTAAAACCGAATTTCCCTGAAGTGCAATGTGAGCCTTTAAATTCTAAACATCCAGAACTGTATGCATCATATAAAGTGTCCCAAGAAAATTTCAAAAAGGCGATGGAAACCCAGTTTTGGCCAAAAGGAGCGTGCATTCGGCAGTTTTTTTGTATTGCGCAAGAAGAGAAAGCCAGAAATAGCTTGATTTTTGACCCCGACATTTTATTGCTAAATGTTCGAAGTTTAAATGTAAGAAAAATTGACGATATTTATATAGATATAAGTGACTATTTAAATTTATGTTTTCTATGTTTTACTGAAACTTGGGAAAATCCAGAATCTGTGCATGCTTTGCATATTCATGGATTTAAATTGATTAGTTATTTCTGTAGATCTGATTTCATTGGGAATGGGGATGCAATATTTGTTAAAAACGATATTGATGCTGCACTGTTAGATTTACAAAATTACTGTGTCGAAAAACATTTTGAAATTTGTGCTTTAAATTGGAAATTTAATAATAGCGATACAGTACTGTTAAACTGTTACAGGTCTCCTTCGGGTAATGTAAATATATTTATTGACAAATTGTCCGATGTACTTAATATTATAAGTAAAGCGAATACGCAAATTATCCTTACATGCGATTTTAATATTGACTCCTTTAACAATTTAAAGGATTTTAACTTTTTGTGTAATTTATTGACATGTTTTAATTTAGTTAGTTTAATGAAGTGGCCTACCCGGGTAACAGAGACTTCCTACAAACAAATTGTATTAAAGACACTTCTAGTAAAAGTAAGGATGGAAGGACGCTGAGGCTGCAGCAAGGACTGTTCTTCCGAAATAAGAATGGTGCCAATCCTGGTGCTTGTAATATGTACCTACGTAACAAATACACAAAACCACAATTTTGTTAAACAAAATGCATTTAGTTCATGTGCAAAAAAGGATTTATTCGGTTTTCCGGGCAAAATCTGCAGCGACGTTGGCCTTTTCTAATTTTAGATATGACAACCGAAGTATTACTAAACATTTTATATAAATTAAAATTTCTTTATGGTTCATTCACACTGACCTGCATTTTCGTATCCAGAACACAGCCAAGGCAAATATCCCCAGTCCGATCATAACCAACGACGTTGACACCTGTAAGAAGATTAAAGACTTTCTAATTGAATTACACACAAAGGGAGGAGGAGACAGTGAATAGAGGTGTATCCCCCGCCTATTTTAATCCTTTTAAAATTAAATCGTTCCTGGGTAAAGGTATATTTTAATAACGTTAAAATTTTATCAAGGTCCAGGCGATCGATTTAAAATAACTTTTAATCAAACTTGCGCCCCTAATTTTAATTTTAAATGGATATTAATTGTATTATTTATGTTGGAAATTGATTGGCGGGTTTTGTATTTCTGGTTAAATTTACAAAATTAATTTGAAGTAACTCTGTTACTGGTATTGCATTTATACAGCTTATTGATTTTAGTTCTATGCATGAATATAATGACATTTACTGTGATAATCAATATTGTATGACCTAACGTGATGTAAAAAAATCGATCTGTACACAATTTTTTATACAGTATGTAATAAATTCAGTAATTTAATAATAACGTAAATATTGCAGAAAAACGCTAACACAGGTAATCTAATGATTTTAGTGGAACTTATTTGAGTTATTTTCATTTTCCATGTTTGAGATGTCATCAAGTTTTGAATTATGAAATCACATGTTCTTTTTAATGGAACGGTGTATATTTTTATGGCGTTTCTTATGTGCTTAAATTTCAGATACAGTTTCTTGTGAAATGGATTATAGGTATGGATAGTTCACATTAAAATTTAATTTCGCAATGGTTTCACCAATTTGAAAAACTTGCTGTCATAATACAGTATGCGCCAAAAGTATGGAATAAATTCAATAAAAACGAAAAAATTATTTTTTGGGAAAAATCCTCGAACAGGTCGATTTTTAATTTAAAAAATACATATTTTAGCGTAAAATGCGATTTTCAAATGTCATTTGTTTTCGAGTAATGATGTCATCGATTTTTTTTAATGGCAACACCATATTTTTTTCCTTGATTCTGAAAGATCGTTTAATTCTCTATCAGATAGTGCTAACATTTTGCCCTCTTACATAGGAAAGTTTTCGAGTAAATGACGATTGAATGTTGGAAAACGTAAATCAATTAAAATAAAGCAAAAACGTTATCAAGTTTAGTTTTTCGAATTCCATAGTTCTTTTATGGATCACGTAGGTGAAAATCTTTGCAAAGTGTCATTGTCACACCGACTTTCTAATAAGTATTGTAAGCGACATAGAAATTATTATTCAATTTAAAGTATTATGGCACATTTAACTGTTACTCAAAGAATTGAAATTTTAATTCTTATCGGATGCGGGAATATGACTAGAACTCAGCAAGAAGTTTGCTATTTATTTAATGAAAAATATCCAGATCGCCCTATCAGCCAATCAACAGTCAGTAAGGTAGAGTCTAAATTTAGAGAAACTGGCAATGTTGTAAATATTCCAAAACCTGGACGTCCAAGCATTAATGAAAATCAGAAACAGAACATTTTGATAAGTATGGTGGATAATCCTCATAATTCTTCACGATTGGTTGCATTAAATAATGACACTAGCCAGAGCACAGTGCTACGTATCTTGAGGAAGGAAAAATATCATCCCTACAAAGCTCAACTTGTGCAGGAACTCAATGAAGATGATCCCGATCGCCGCTTACACTTGCGAAATTCTAATGGATTTATGTCAAGGAAATAGATATTTACACCGGCAAATACTTTTTCAGATGAGGCCACATTTTGTCTCAATTGTACAGTAAACCGTCAAACTTGCAGATATTGGACCGGGAAAATCTTCATTGGATGGCAGAGGCCCATACCGAACACCCTCAGAAATTAAATGTGTGGGCTGGAATAGTTGACGATAGAATAGTAGGGCCTTTCTTCTTTGAAGGAACCCTTACAGAACAAAGATATTTAGAGTTTCTAGAAAATTACCTTGTTCCAGTCCTTGCAGTAATTTTTCCTAATGATAATGACCCTGACATTCCTGACGATGCCATATGGTTTCAGCAAGACGGTGCACCTCCGCACTATGCGGGTCCTGTACGAGATTTTTTGGACAACTTTTCCTGGGAGGTGGATCGGCAGACGCGGACCGATAGAATGGCCTGCAAGATCGCCAGATCTTACACCTCTTGACTATTTTTTATGGGGATACTTGAAGTCAAAAGTGTACATTAATAATCCACGTAATTTAGAAGAACTTCAAAATCTCATTCGGGACGAAATACGCAGAGTTACCCCAGAAATCATTCATAATGTGCAAGAAGAATTTCTTCACAGACTTGCGCATTGTCAAGAAGATGGTGAATGGCAATTCGAACATTTAATTTAAGTATAAAAATTAATCAATTGTATTTTATTTTACATACCTCAGAATTGTTACTTTTTTATGGATAAAATTTACGTTTTCCAACATTCAATCGTCATTTACTCCAAAACTTTCCCATGTAAAAGGGCAAAATTTTAGTACTGTCTGATAGAGAATTAAACGATCTTTCAGAATCAAGGAAAAAAATATGGTGTTGCCATTTAAAAAAAAATCGATGACGTCATTACTCGAAAACAAATGACATTTGAAAATCGCATTTTACGCTAAAATATGTATTTTTTAAATTAAAAATCGACCTGTTCGAGGATTTTTCCCAAAAAATAATTGTTTCGTTTTTATTGAATTTATTCCATACTTTTGGCGCATACTGTATACCTAATGTGTGAACGCAGCATGGACATTTTCAGCACGTCCGTTAAGCAGTTACGTATAGTTTATTGTACAACATTTACAGTTCTTACAATTTGCGTTATTATTCTTGTTCTTTCAAAAAGTGTTGTTATTTCTAAAAATACTATCACAGGCATGTAGAATAAATGAAGTGCCTTTAAAAACACTAGAGTATCTGTTTCAATATTTTTTCAGCAATATTTACACTTACCAAATCACTGAATTTATTCCATACGTAGTCTCCATACTGTATAGGTCCTTATTCTAGTCTCATTATATATATTATTTAATTTATTATTGTAGTATCCTGCGAGAACTGTCAACACTTATAATGTTAAATTATCTTATTTCATTTGACACTCTAAGTATAAGATTAATATTCTTTTTACAATGTGTATCTTTACGAATTAGAAATACAAACTCTGCTGGCTAAGCGCTAAACCTGAAGTATTTGTGTGGAAATCCATTACGGTCCAGGAGCAACAGTTCATTAATTACAATTCTGTTTGGGTGCCTGCCATCTTTTCATAACTCAGAAAGGATTATCGAGAAATTAAATATCCGTATTGGAAAAACGCGATATTTAATAAACTTAATGCATAAGTGTGGCTGATAGATAAATTTTAAAAGGTTGCCCAACTAACATTTAAGCCTAATAGACTACTACACAAGAAAAATAATTCTAAATTGATCAAGATTTACTACTTTCCTCCATAAAAATAGTCTTCAAAGTTACAAAATCTTATAATACCAAAATTTTAGTCAAAAATTTATTAATTAAGAGTTATATAATGACTTCTAAGTAAAATGAAACATATGTCAATTTATACAGTTCGAAATTACATATTGTTTACCTATTCATTGTTTTCAAATGCTAACATTCCAATAACGTGTAAGACGAAGTTATAATTTACTTAATTTCGCCTTGAAATCTGTCTTCAATATCCAAGGATTTTTTAAATTATTACAATAGGTAAATATTTACATATTTATTACGAAATTGTAAAACTTATTTTGTCTTCAACTACTAGTTAAAAATAAGGTAATAACTAGCTATTTTGCCCTATTAAATCCTTCAATTGGTTAAGTTCTATTTTTATTACAATATCAACCTATTTTCAATTTTGTTGATAATTTCTAAAAAATATTTAACCATTTCAATTAACCTAATAGAAATATTGTTCTATATTATGGTATAAATTTACTTGTTAATAATACTTCGACGTAAGTGTGTCTTATAAAGGATTTTTAGGAAACAAGCTTCTTGTTATATGTATTCCGACAGATCTTCAAGTAAAAACGCGTAGAAATTGTTTTGTGTTTTGGCGATCTGCAGTGAAAACCAAGCCCTACACAATATTACAGAGTTGTAAAAAACGAATTTAAGCCAATACTGCATATTATGTAAATCAATCTAATGATAATATATCGATAAACACTTCATATATAAGTATTCTTATAACTGTTATCATGTCAGATGAATTCAGTAGTGCACGTGAATTGAAATTCGAATTGACTTCCGTTCAAAAATATTATTTTGTTTTTGTTATTACGCATACATAATATTATTGGCTTTAATTTGAATTTTCAATCACAAATAACTCCAAGAGTAGAATTTTATATGTAGGTACCTAGTAATAATTTAATTGGTAATAAGTTACCATAAAATATCTTAATTTGGAGAAAATCTCAACCACAAAGTTAATATTTTCCTGTGACGTCAACATTGGCATAGGAAATTTGCCCTAGGTTAAAATTTACAGACAAATTGACTTCAAAGTTGATTTTATTTGAGCGGCCATTAAAATTATGTTAATACAGATAATATTAGTTAATAAATTTATGACGAAAGATTATTAAACACATTTTATCACGAAGTACATTCAGTTTTTATTTTAGGTTATTTTTCAGTATAATAATATTATTAAAAAGCAATAGTAAAAATGTATATTTGTAAGGCGCGTTATTTTTATGAAAGTTTGGTCATAACATTATACGAAAAAATTTCCTGGGTTGTACAATTTGATGAATGGAAACCAAAAATACAGACTTTATTATATTAAAATATCTATAAATATACTAACTCCTATTATACTTGTAGTTTAGTAGCCTGACTTATAGTCTTTCTATTTCTTCCTATCCCTGTTCGCTATTAGAATGTATAAAATATAATGTTATCTCTCTCTGGCAAAAGTATGTCATATAAAGGGCATAATTAGGGTATATTTTGGTAATAATGTCTTTTATATTTTGAAATTTTAACATAAAATTGGTTTGTATTTCTTTTAGGTCCAATTATCTTATTGGAATAAAATTCTTGCCGACCAATTATTAACTTCCATATTACTTTAGTTTTTTTTCCCCACATAAGGAAAAAGACCAACGAATATAGGTAAACTTTCCTTATACGGAATTGGTCATGAAAATTTTTTGACCAATTCAGAGGTCAAGTTAACGTAATTTTAACTTTAATTGTTTGTTGGGTGATTTAGTCCCACTCTTCACATTTTCATTGTATAAACATCCAGGCAATAAGTTTTTTTATTATAAAAACACAGATACAGGAAATTAGTTTTCTCTTTAATATTACATAATAAAACAGTCTTTAGTACAAACGACCCATCCTTATAAAGGTGTTTAAGACCATTTTTAAATCATCTCTTAAAACCTGCTTCCAGTGTTACCAAAAATATATTCAAGCCACCGGGTTATACTAATAGAGGCACAAGCAGTAATGATGTTTCGTATAATTCTTAATTTCAGGGGCTCATCTGAGGAAAACTTGCGTGCGTTTCACAACTCCAAGGCCTTGTTTTCTCTTATAATAATGACTGTACCCGGCCAGATAATTATACTTTAATTTTCTACCCATGTTTTTAATAGTTACAAAGGTCATGGGATTTTATAATTTGACAGAAAAAAAATCCTTTTAAACTCTTTACCCAAAAAAATATTAATATATAAACTACTTACAAAACAAGTATTATGCCTAGTCAAGGTATGAACATAGTCATACAATTTCTATTCAGTGATTTTTTATTGAAGATTATGAATATTCAAAAATATTTTTTAAAACATTTTCAGAAATATCAAAATGAATGTGTAAAAAAACTGTATCACTTGATTTTCAGTCAAACAAAAATGTATATGTACTTAAAATAAAATAAATGAGTAAAATAAGGCGATGTGATTTCAGATACGTTGTATGTGCATACATAGATAAATTATGGTAAATTCTCTAGGTTCAAATAACTTGGTAAAGAAATTTTAGGTAAAGAACTGGTTCACATTTATTTATTTTTGAAAAAAAATCATTAAAAACTGAATGTTGCTTTAATGAGAGGGGCAAATTTGGGTCCTTACACACTTGTGTTGATTATTACTGTTGTATTAGTTTGGTATAAGTCCATTATGTTCGCTATTATTATGACCGATTTTTATTTCAAAAAATGGTTGCGATAAATGTGACAAATAAATTGGTGAATTCGTGGCACCATGGAAAATAGTGGCTTTTTGATCCAAGCAGTTATTTATTTTACATATAAGATTAAATATGTTTAAATCATTTTCTTTGTTCTCAGTGTGGCAAAATACCAAATCCAATATATCAAAGTACTACATATAATACCACAGGAGAGAATAATATAAATTCACTTAAAAAATAAGATATCGAGTAGGAAGTTTTGTCGAAAATTGTTTATAAAATGTAACAGGAAAATAATATTTTAATGAAGTTTCATAATTTATTAATTTATCCAACTTGAATTTTATTTCGTAACAGAGACAAATAGTATCTTAACATACGTCCTATTTCTAACCATAAATGATCAAATTTGTTGTGTTATTAAATGCAAAAATCTCGAATTGTATAACAAAAGTAATATCAAAAATAAAACACTTGATGTTTTTAAATTCATTGTAATTCTTAAATTTTCCTCAAATAAAATAACTTCTAAAATGTGTTTCTGCACATATTATTTTGCTATTCTAACCCTACATTTTAACAATTATTTTCACATATAAATAATGATGAATAATCTGATAAGTAAATTTTTGTTATAACAATATTTATATCTATACAGTTAAATTTAAAACGGTACCTAAAAATGTGTTAATTAGATCGTTTTTCTCATTATTTTTTACTTCGGTATATTTGAAAATTTGCAAGTGGCATTAGATCACATTCCTTATTTGCTAAGCCTTACATTATTCAGTTATAAAATATCTAAAATTATTTGTATTTGTAGGAACGCTATTTAAAGGTACGACGGTCCTAATCAAAATTCAGTCTACAGAACAAATAATTATACCAAAAGATGCTTTATATTATTTTCAAAGATACACCTGACTACAGTTTTAATTTCCAATTGACCTCGACATTTCCTTAAATAATAATAATGAGACCATCCCATATTAATAGTAGGTTGTAACACTATGCAATGCATAACAATTATACAACATAAACAAATTAATAAGTGATGATTTTTATTGTAATTTTGAAATGTTATTTTCAACTAAAACTAAATTAAGAAGAGGAAGAAGCTGTTTCTATGTTAATTTAATTTAATATAAATGTCCCTTGCACACTATTAACATATGTGCAAAATATTTATTTAAAAATCTTGTTAATTGGAATATATTTGTTTTATAATTCAGTTACATGTAGATTTCGTAATTTAAAAAAATTTATAAAACGGGGTACAAAAGTGAAAAGTTTTTATAAACAGAACCCCTCACAATTGTTCGTGACCTCTTAGTTTTTAGATGAAATCTTTTAATAAAATTACTCTAAAAGAGGCTACATTAAAATTTAAAATCCTCGTGTCTAATAACTCTATGAAATATAGGACGTATTGTAAATTTTGAACAATATAGATACTGTTTCCAAATGAAATCTTTTATTAAAATTACTCTAAAAGAGACTACATTAAAATTTAAAATCTTCGTGTATAATACCTCTATGAAATATAGGACGTATTGTAAATTTTGAACAATATAGATACTGTTTCCAAACTTTTACGCACCCTACGCAACTAGTGTCATAATTTAAAAAATATTCATATAAACAAAATGAATCTGTTGCGGATTAAAAAAAATAAATAAATAAAAACATCCCAACGTATACAAGTTAACCTAAAAGGAGGCACGTGAAATTACATTGGAAACAGGCTTACCCAAGGATGAGCATTGGAAGCATGTGACGGTTTCTTTACTTCCGCTTTCATCTTGAAACATGTTTTATAGGGCCTTAATCGAAGAAACGTCCGTCAGGAACGCCAGAACGCTATCTTACATCTCTACGGCCATTCACAAAACAAACGCGACTAATTTGTTTATCCGCGGCAAGCGGATGACATGAAAGCTGCCGAGGAAATGTCATAAGCGCCAACAATCACGCAATTCACTCGAACACGCATGGTATCAAGCTGGCTATGAAACGGTAGCTAGTCGATAAACAAGTGACGGGCGCCTGCGCCATTTCCACTCACCCTTTCCTCGTTTTTTTACCGGATTGGTGGAAAGTGGCGGGCAGTTTTCAGCATGGCAAAATTGGGTCGCGGAAATAGGCCACTACAGATGTTAACAATACAAAATATGGTCAGTGTCAATGTCAATGTCGGTTTTTCAAGGAGACTGGCTCGGAAAAAAATCTGAAAGTTTTCGGCATGTGGTGTAAAATACCTGAAGATTACATGAATTTGTTCGCATAGTAGGATTTTTGCAACGGCAAACGATGTAGGTATGACCAAACGTTGAATCCATTTTTGGCCTATATGAAAAATGTATACAGAAATATGTAACAGGATGTCCCCAATTTTTGTTCTTAACTTTGGGGAAAGATATAGCATGAAAAAATAATATGGGTCTTTCCGTATATTTTTTTCTGAGGCACTCCGTCTTCGTGATACAGGGCATTCAGCTTTAATCAAAATATTTTATTTTCTACTCTATCTACTAAACAAATTAATATTTTTGTGTCAAACTTGGTATGTAATCATAAAGAAAATTTTAATATTTTGACAAACAACTTGTTTACCCTTGAACCCTAAATATTGTAAATATTAAAATGTTATACTATGTTTTGGAAAAAAGTGCTCTTACAGATTACAAAGATCTACAATTATGTGACTAAATAGACATTGGTTGTTTCTAATTTTGTAACAATAGTATTAACGATATTGCCAAATCAGTGAGTTTGTTGTGCAGTTAGAGCATGTTGAAATTATAAATTGGCTAAATATGATCTGCGAGTAAAGATGGATTGGTCGAGGTGGTCCAATTGTTTGGCTAACTCGATCACTGGACCTTCGCTCTAGATTTATTTCCTTTGGGGCTTGTTAATGAAAAAAATGTACTCAGCTCTGGTGTATAACGTCACATTGAGAACCATTCAAATTAAGTTGTTTACAAACCGTTGTTTTTATTTGTTTAATAAATTGTTTAACTTCGATCTTTAATATTTCATAGGATAATTCTGATTAGAAATAGTAAAAATATCTGAAAAACAAAGCTTCTTAGTGAATTTTCTGAAGGGCATTTTTTCAGAAAATAGAATAACATTTTAATCTTTGCACTGAAAAAATACTTTTCGCCACTGGCGTAGAAGTTTAGAGGGTTCAAGGGCGAACAAGATCCCATATCCAGGCTTTAGTTGAAAAAAATTATTCACCTCAAAATAATTGCTTTTTATTATGATTACTGTATTCTATGTTTAAAGCAAAAATATTTATTTGTTTAGTAGGTTAAAAGTTGAACGTATGAGAAAAACGGAGTAACAGAGCGATAGAAAATACCTCTATTATTTACTCATGCTGTATTGCATCCCAAAGTTAAGAACGAAAAATCAGTAGTTGGTGGGCATTCCAATTTCCAAGCCAACTGGGGCTATTTTGTTTGAACACGATAAGATAATTTAATCAGACATTTATCAAGACACATACCCTAATCGTATAGTTAAAGGACTATTGAAATAACAAGTATTAAAAGTAGATTACAAAAAGAATGAACGCTCTGTATTTCGGAAACGAAGCGTTTCCGGACACATGCTAATGTGAACTTTTTTTCTTATTTTTATCTAAAGAATCTGTCCCTGAAATTTTTCGTAATATTAAAGAATCACCCTGTATAAATAAATGAATGTGGATACTATTTGAAATTTAGTCGAGGCAATGAAGCACTAAAAAGGCCAAATATAGGAAATCTTTTAGGATAGGACGTATCGGAATGCGGTTTTTTGCATTCACTTGCAAAAATTATTTATCATTCGTACCTACTTTGTACCTATTACAAACCGGAAGTTGCATTTTTCGGCAAATTTAATAACTTCGTAAAGAAGAGTCAGAATTGGCTCAAGTCGGGTACCCAGGGGTTTTCGAGGTCGCTGATCACGATTATGATGTTCAAATTGACCCCCCGAACACCTGGAACGCTGACGAACGTCATCTCCGGGGACTATCCCGAACTTTATGCGAGAGAGGAGAGAAACTGGGCACCCGGGGGTTTTTTGGGTCGCTGAATTCGAATATACCATCGGCGAACACCCCACGGACACCTGGTGGGAGGATTTTCCAGACATAATTGAAAAAACCCGAAAATCGTTACGGGGGGATTTTTGGCTCGCTGAAATCAAATATGGCACCGGTCAACACACTACGGACACCTGGTGCACCCTAACCTGGCTCTGAACGTCATCCCTGAGGGGTTTCCAGACACAATTGAAAAAGACCAACCAAAAATCGTCCCATAATTTCATACATTCATTCATGGGTAACTCTCCCCCGGGGCTCTCAAAACATGTGATTCAGTCCTGTAAAAACGACTGATTGGTCTTTTTCAATTGTGTCTGGAAAACCCTCGGGGAAGACGTTCAGAGCCAGGTTAGGATGCACCAGGTGTCCGTGGGGTGTTGGCCGGTGCCATATTTGATTTCAGCGAGCCAAAAAACCCCCCCTAACGATTTTCGGGTGGTTTTTTTTCAATTATGTCTGGAAAACCTTAGGGGATGACGTTCAGGGCCAGGTTAGGGCGCACCAGGTGTTCGGGTGGTCGTTTTCAACATAAAATTCGGATTCAGCGCACACAAAAAGCCCCCATAACGATTTTCGGTTCGTTATTATCGATATTTTCAGAAAAATTCTCGAAGATGACGTCCGCGTTCAGGTTGGGGCCCACCAGGTGTACGTGGGGTGTTCGCCGATGGTATATTCAAATTCAGCGACCCAAAAAACCCCCGGGTGCCCAGTTTCTCTCCTCTCTCGCATAAAGTTCGGGATAGTCCCCGGAGATGACGTTCGTCGGCGTTCCTGAGCTCCAGGTATTCGGGGGGTCAATTTGAACATCATAATCGTGATCAGCGACCTCGAAAACCCCCGAGTACCCGACTTGAGCCAATTCTGACTTTTATTTACGAAGTTATTAAATTTGCCAAAAGGCCTCTCAAAAGATGCATTTTTTGCATGCATTTTTGGCTGCAGCAATGCAACTTCCGGTTTGTAATAGGTACAAAGTAGGTAGGAATGATATAAATAATTTTTGCAAGCGAATGCAAAAAACCGCATTCCGATACGTCCTATCCTAAAAGATTTCCTATCATAATGCTTCATTGCCTCGACTAATTAAAAATGTAGTGCGTAAGTACTCTGATACCATAACATTAACATCTAATACTTAACCATAATTATATCCATAATTTTCACAAAAAGAAAAACAGCAGAACAAGGTACATAATTTTCTTGAGTAAATAATATGTTGCACATTCTATGTTATAAGTGCCAAGAAATTATGTATCCCTGCATCACAAGAAATGCACAAGAAAATCAATAGGTAAGTGTATAATTTGGTGCATAATTAGAAAGAAATATGATATTAGAGACTGAATATTTCCATGTTCTAATATTGGAACTGATCGATACGCTAATAAGCGTGTAATTTTAATTGTTATAGATTATTGCATTGTACTTTAAAACTACATTTACTATCGGTAAAACTTAATTTGAAACTGAATAAAATGATGTGAAAACATAAATAAGTTTTTAAATCATACTAAGCAATAATTTAAAAATTGTCTAAATAAAGAATTAGTAACCACAACGAAAAGATTTTCACCCTAAACACGTATACTACTTTTAAAGGGATGAGCTGGTATTAATAGAAATTTTGGAAGGCATCGATGATTAGGTCCTCACGATACTAGTGTTGGTGGCAATCTTGTCTTGCTTTTTCTTGGTCTCGCAAGACAAGACAAGGCAAGACTAAACCTAGACAAGACTTGACAGATAAAATTGCAAGACAAGACAAGAAGTGACTTTTCTCAAAACTGGCGAATGCGCCGATGGTAATTATTAGTGTAGACATTTTAAATGCCATATTAAAAAAAAAATTGCGGGAAGTACAAATATAAGAACGGGTAAAATTTAAGTGAGCATTATCTGAAAAAATAAATATTGGATTTCTACTGTAAGTATATTATGTACTTTATTTAAAGGACATCCAGCATACAAGTAAGTATACAGGGTTAACTACACTGTAAAAAATAATTACAGTAAAAATAGATGGCAATTTATTTACCATTCATTATTGCTGTGATTTTCTTATAGATTGTGATTTTACAATTAAAATGTAAAATTGCATTGTAAATTTATTTTGCGATGTAATTTTCGGTTTAGTAACTGTAATATTACTTTGTAATTTTACAATACAAAAATTTTTACAATGTAACTTATATAATTATTTATAAAAGTACAAAGTAACTTTACAATCAATTGTATAATTACATTGTAATAAAACATTTTTCGCTATAACTACAATGTAATTTTTATTTATTGTACAGGATGGTCCAGTTTGGATACTTAGGTACCTACAGAAGGTTTCTCCTATTTTCGGAAAAGACAGAAAAAAGTTCAGCAGATGTTTCGGGCTCAATTTTCGAGAAAAGTTGAATTGCGAGAATCACATTTCGATTTGTTTAAAAAATACCTAAGTGATGTTTTTCAATTTTGGCCGTTTTCTGTGATAACTGTGAAACTTTTCTACTTATAAAAATATTTAGCGGCTTAAAAGTTTGTGTAAGTCACTAGATTCTACACAAAAAGCTGAATATGCTAATCTCATTAGAGAGTACCAATATTTTCAGAAATAAAAAAAATATAGAATACCATAAAAAAAACCTAAAATTAACAAGTGTACTGTATCAAGATATTGAAATGAAATTTTCGTCATTCAACTTTTCTCAAAAACTTTTTCCGTGACATTTGGACTATTGTTTCTCTATCTTTTCCGCAAATAAAAGAAACTTCCTAAATGTACCTAATAAATTTTCTGAATAGTAATTCCAGAATTAACAATTGTTACTTACCTTACGTAACAATCATGTCAGGATTTTCTGTAAGTTTCTCAATAACATCACTGCATCAGGATGTTATTTTAAAAGAAAAATCTTCTAAACTAAATATTCGTTCTAGTAAATATTTTTGTACAAATTGTGTGAAAAACATTTACAAAATCGTACTATTCCTAACCGATTATATAAGTTCAGCTCAGTTAGCTAATCCGTAGTTACAGCTATACCTATTATATCTTCAATAAATTAACTACCTTATTTTGCTTAATTTTTTGAAGTTAGAAAAACTTGTAGGTACACCTAAGTGGTACGCTACGAATATAACGAATATATTTTACTTTTTGATAGATTAGTAAAAACGTAGGTAATGGTTCATATTATTGTCGACTACAAAAATTCTGGTTTCACAGCTGCAACAATAATTTTACTATTTTTTCTAGTATGTTATGCAATTTTGAGTAAGAGTTTATAATGTTAGAATAAATATAGTTAGATTATGAAAAATAAAATATTAAGGTCTTTCGATAATTTTTATTTAATTTGGTACCTGTATATTTAGGCCATTTTTACAAAACAGGACACTTAACGTTATACAAAACATATATAACAAAGTAAATCTATATATTGTATATATCAAATAATAAAGATCTAATGTGTAATTTAGGTACCTACAATTTAAATATAATTCTAACGTAGAAAATAATATATTGTTTATATGTAAGATGAACAGAGTTCAATATACAGTTGGTATCTGATTTTTGTAGATGCAAAAATACCATTGTTCCTTTGCTTCAATAATTCTGTATAAAATACATACCTGTTACGTTATCTCATATAGGTTATGTTATAAGCAACACAAGACAAAACTACTTATTGTAATAAAAGCACTCACTAGTCACTCTAGATTTGATTATTTTGCTTGTCACTACTCACTAAATTAATTATGTAAGTACTTAAGTCCTAGGTACACGCTGCATTTGTCGAAATAAAGCATGCTTTATTTAGGTTATGTTACAACCAGCACTAGACAAAACTATTTATAGTACTAAAACACTCACTTGTCACTCTAGATATGATTATATTGCTAGTCACTACTCACTAAATTAATTATGTAAATACCTAAGTACTAGGTACACGCTGCATTCATCGAAATGAAGCAAGAAATAATGAAGGCGTCACCACCCAACGCTCTCAATGGTTAGTGGCAGTGCATTTTAAAATTAGTAGTATCTTCACACACAAATTAAGCATATTTTTACAGTCAATTATATAGTAAATTTGGTATGTTCAGTAATTTTACAATGTAAAAGTGGATTTCACGTTGCTAATTGTAAATTTATTACAATATATTCTATAAATGTACATATTACATTATAATTACATATGAAGTTTACGGTTTTATTGTATATTGGCAGTTTTCTTGTAAAATTACAAGCGTCAGTGTAATATCATTATTTTTAGAATTATTTTAAGATAATTATAAGGATATTTTTACAAAGTATATTTGTAAAGTTACTGGCCTTTTTTTCAGTGTATGACTAAGTACAAACATTTTAACGACTTACTCAGGAAGGCCTAAGAAAATAAAAAATTATTACAGAATTCATGAATAAAGCTTACTTCTGTCAACAATATCTACTACACTACTACCATGCATCCTTTTTTTTTGCAGCATTTCTAAATGCAGAAACGACAAAAATTAACATTCTTATTAATAATACCTAAAATATGGGTAGGTAACAGTTAATCCAGTTAGCTTCACTATTATGCATTCATTTTTCATTATTTCGTTACAAACTGGCAAAACTACATTTTCACAACTACAACCGCTCACTACTGATAAAATATACTTCTCGTAGGTTCAGCTAGATAAAATGCTTCTATTATAACAAAATCGAACGAACGGAATAGATAATACAAAACTTTTAATGTACCCGCGACAATCTTGTCCCGTAACCTAGAAAACCAAACCGGCGAACTATACTGTAGGAAAATATCTGCACCCGACACAAATTTCTTTATTTAATAACTATAAAATGTTTAAAAATTAAAAAGGCACTAAAAACTGAAGAAGAACACAAAACTACAACGTAAACACATGGTAAACACATAGGAATTAAATCATGTTGCTAGTTGCCTACGTTGCCCGCTCTGATTCTGTAAACGTGTGACGGACAAATTGCATAGGCGGCGTTAAATAAGGATTTAATATAATTTCGAAAAAAAAATTTTTCGCTTTATAAATAAGAGGTATTTTTTAGAAGGGTGATTCCGTTAATTCGTAATTTTCTCTATCCCCTCTTAAAATATTTGAACTTAGTCATAGTTAACCCTGTAAATTTCTATCTATATTCTTATAAATTAAAAAGAATTAAGTTGGCACACAAAAACATTTTTAAAATTATCTACTTATAATAAATGATGTTTTTCAAATCTGGCGAATGCGCCGATGGTAATTGTTAGAGTTGGCATTTTAAGTCATATTAAAAAAAAATCTTGCGAGGAGTCTTACAAATATAGCAAGGGGTAAAATTTTAGTGAGCATTAGCTGAAAAAATAAATATTGCGTTTCTACTGTAGGTATATTATATACTTTATTTAAAGGACATCCGGCAAACAAGTAAGTATATAGGTACTTTTATTTATATTCTTATAAATTCAAAAGAATTAAGTTGGCTTATAAAAAAAAACATTTTATAAAAAACGACTTTTTTCAAAACTGGCGAATGCGCCGTTGGTAGTTATTAGTGTTGTCATTCTAGATGCCATTTTAAAATCTTACGGAAAGTCTTACAAATATAAGGGGTAAAATTTAAGTGAGTTTTATCTGAAAAATTAAATACTGTATTTCTATTGAAGGTATATTATATACTTCATTTAAAGGACATCCAGCATATAAAATTATTTTTAAAATTAATGCTTATTGAGTCAAGATCCAATTCTGTTGAACTAAGACTTATTATACATTCATCGCCACTTGACTGAAAGAGCTTGGATTCTGTCTGGCCTATTTCGTCCATTACCTGTTATGTAATATAGGCCGTTTCTATACTTTATAACGTCTACCGATCGACCACTGTCAACGATTGACCATAGTTACTCGTGAGCTCCAAGCGGGACCGTAGCTGACCGAGAGTAATCACCACTATTAACCAAATATGACTTTAAACTTTTGTCTTATTTTCTAATACAAGATAAGAGTTTTTCAAGTTTTGCAAGATTTCTTGCTTCAGGTAACACTGTCTATATTTGAAAATAATTGTTTTTGTCTACGCACTTGGTGAGGCACAATCGGATAAGCGATAAACAAAATATGATACCCATTCGGGTGGAAACCTTTATGTTACGGCCAGTGTACATATCCCCTGGTACATGTCTGGTGATACTACAAATGGGTGACCTCAGCTATTTACTAGATATTGGGGATTAATTCAATGCTGGTAAAAGCATTAGTTCGTAGAGTAATAGCTCTTTCTCGCAAAATTGACAGCAATCATAAACATTGGCTGACAGAAAATATGATATTCGGTCCTGCAAAAGAGTAGGTTGCTCTTTGCCAGTCGGTTCATAGGCAAGACTCAGGAACTGAGTAATGACACATTTCAAGACACACATGTATTATTCACTTCTGCATAAACAGAAAGTTTCTAAAAGACATAACAACTGCAACCAAAGAAGTTTTATTTTTTGTACGGAAGTCTGACACATTTTTCTTTATTACACTGCTAATAATTATTTGCGATATTACACGGTGGATTGTTGGTTATTTATTGCCTAGGTCAATACTATGAAATAATACACCAGAATGTAACGTTACTGGAAAATTACTAATTGAAGTGTAAAGTACTGCTACCACTTCATATGTAACTTTCCATTCCATCTGTATTATTAACTTTATTATGTAATTTTCATGTGAGATTTATATTTATAATCATTTTTCCAATTTCATTGTATAA
The DNA here is from genome assembly GCA_037114965.1 of Monochamus alternatus. NCBI lineage: Eukaryota > Metazoa > Arthropoda > Insecta > Coleoptera > Cerambycidae > Monochamus > Monochamus alternatus. Next base: position 37,893,889 of record CM073433.1, read on the forward strand.
TGTTCCTCAATCCGCTTTGCAATGCAGTTGTTAAATTAATATAAATAAGTAGCTTACTCATTATACATTATACATTTGTACAAATGTTGCAAGACATTATTTTTTGCAAGAAACAAAAAAACACTTAGTTATTTAATTATGAACACTAATTATTAAAGAAATTTAAAAGTAACTAAAGAAAACTACTAATATAACATAAATCTTCAACTATAAATTACTAATACAATAACAAATAACCAAGGTTTTCAAAAAAATTTCAATCTCACAATCCTTTATTTTTTGTAGGAATTTTTTCACGAGTTTGGAGGCCTACTACTAACACCCCATCTTCAGATCATTACAAGGAAGACTAAAAACATTTTCTATTTTATTTTTTTAATTTGTGATAGTGAAATAATGATTTGTTATTTTATTTTTATTCACTTTTTACAACATGTAAGTTAAGGTCTGCTAAAATGGGTTCACATTTTTTTTTAAGAATAATTACAATTAGTTCTTATCTGATTAAAGTCAACATAAATTTTAAGAAATTAAAAAAGAAACTGTAAAATTGAAGGTGCATACTTACATATCAGTTTACAAGAAAAATAGTCAAGTTTGAGCCAAACATAATTAAATGGTGAAATTTTTGCTTTAACTTCCATCCATATTAAAAATAAGTTTGACAATATTTAGATTTACTTAATAACAAAATACAAACAATGTCACGGATACAAAATAGTACAATTCAACGTTTTAGAAGTTATGTTGATCAAAATCAAAATTTTTAAGTATTTTTTGAGAAGTTTTTTAAATTTAGTGAACAATGCAAAAATAGTATATACATACCGAGGTGGAAAGTCCTTCACCTTAAATGCAAGTGACTGTTTTTGTAACAAAAATAATTACGTGAGAAATTAATAAAGTAGGATCCCTGCATAACTAGATTACAGATTAAAAAAAATGTTGTATCAGTTGACATTTTGACAATGGTTCCTATTATACTAAAAAAGTCAAACATACAAACTTAAATTAGTTGCATTTTTGATAGATTATTATCAAAAAAGCCAAATTTCCAAAGTTAAAAAGCCATCAACATGTGTGAATAACATTTGTTGAGAATGTTTTGGTTATTTAATGAATGTTGACATTTATCTTGGTTGAAAGTAACATTTGTCTGAGTGAAAAAGTACGCACTGTCCATCTGGATATATGATACATGTTTTTAGTCTTCCTTGTAAGAACCTGAGAAAGCGGTGTAAGTAAAAATAAAGGATTGTGAGATTGAGTATTTTTGTTTTTTAAAAACCGTAAACAGGGATTCAAATGTATAAATTTTGAACTTAATAAATCAGTATACAAAATAATATAGTAATAAGTATATCTTTGACTAACAAGAATGATCTCAGCTGCTGGAGCATTACTGAATCTTAGATAGGTTTATCCATCACATTTTTTATTTGCTTATTTAATTTGCTTAAAATTGATTAGCCTTAAATTTACAGCACAACAGACCTACTTCAAATAGTAAAAAATCGATAACTTATATTAATGCCTGACAAATATCATTCACAGCAGGAACATTTATACATTAATATTTGTTGCTCAAGCCTCTATCAAATTGATTTCAACTATCAATTACGATTTCAATATTTGATAAGCTACGTCGGTCCCTCTACATAAAGTTAATCCCTCTCATTTCTAACTTCTGTTCGCCCACGTAAAAGTTCTAGGTTCGTGGCGTCAGTAGCGAACGTATTTAAATTATTTATTTGTTTACGGAAGTTGCGCTGTATAGTAGTCTCCCACGCTTTCCAGTTCTACTTGCTTTTAGACTTAGTGGTCATAGGAACTTTGCATCAAATTTAATTCATTCCTAAATACCTCAAATTAAATATTAATAATAATAATTAATGTAGCCAATTTGAATAATATGGATGTCATTCATATTTGTTAAGTTAAAATACCTAACCAAATGTCGTACAATTTAAAGTTGAATTTGATTTGTTGCATAAAGTTGAATTTAACGTACAAAACCTATCTAGTATAAATGTTCTTTAGAGTACATAGACTCATCAAATCGTTTGTAATTCATTTAAATATTATAATAAATGTATAAGGGTGTTTCATGTAAAACTTAATCCATAAAATATTAACCATGTATGGTGCTAAAAAAGCTCTGATATCACCTGATAAAATGTTTCATAGATTTAGAGTACTCAGCCAAATTTTGTTTTTCACAATGATACCACATATTTATAAGATATACGTCTAATGGTATTGAGTTTAATACTTTTAGCACATTGTAGGAAAAACACTTTTTAAAAAAAGAAAATTTATGTTTAGGAATCTGTATCTTATGTTTTTGTCTGGTAAGTAATTTCAATTTGCTAAATGATTTTTTTATTAAGTTATTAACATGATGTGTGAAATGCCAGTTCTGATCACAAAACAAACCTAAATTTTTTGCGTATTCAGCCACTTGTAGTTCAGAATTCTCAACATAAATATAAATATTTTGAGAAACATATTCACGTTTCTTTTTAGTTCCAAAAACCAAAATAGTTGACTTTAAAGGACTAATTTTCAAACAGTGTTTTTGTGAAATTTTCACCAATTCTTTAATATCATTATTTAAATTATGAGAAGCATGGTCTAGTTGAGTAGGTGGGAAGGAAATATATAACTGCGTATCATCGGCATAAAAGTGAGACGAATAAAAGCTTAAACTGTTTTTTAGGAATGATGTATATATAGGAAACAGTAATGGACCTAGAATGGATCCTTGTGAAACACCATTTTAACGATCAATGGTTCAAAAATATTATTTCCATTTTTTACAAATTGTTGCCGATTTCTAAAATAACTAAAAAATAATGATATTGTATTCTGACTCACGCCTATATAGTGTAATATATTTAACAACAAATCGAAATTTATGGTATCAAAGGCTTTGCTATAATCTAATAGTACAGGTACTGAAACATTGCCATTATAACTAGATTATATTGTCATCACTGACTTTCAGTAGAGCTGTAGAACAACCATAGTTTTTTCTAAAGCCAGATTGAGTTTCCGGTAAAATTTTAAATCTATGCAAATAGTTCCGTAGTCAAGAATCTATAACTTTTTCAAATATTTTTGAAAGTACACTGAGAACACTTATAGGACGTAAATCCTTCAGCTCTTGAGGTACATCTTTTTTGGTATAGGAGTAATACGAGATCTAACTGTTAAGTATCATTTGAAATTATCATTGTTACAAATCTTAATAGACATCCGCAAAATTTAAGGAGTTTTATACCCAAACTCAAAATTTTACACCATTACAATATCTAAAAAATATAGAATTTTCCACTTGCAAATGTTAACTTTTGACAATCAGGTTTTCATATATTACCCCATATATGTGTAAGAAATTTCATGCAGTTATTTTATTTATTATAACTTTTATTTTGCTATTTTTTTGATTATCGAATAGTAACAAAACTATTGTAGGTACACTGTTGCCACACTAACGGACTATACAGTGTATCAACCTTACTGTACTTAAGAGAAGAATTTGTAGTAGTAAGTATATATTCCTACAAATTTAATAGAATTAAGTTGGTATAAAAAAAATAAATTTTTTAAACTATTTACTTTAATAAATGACTTTTCTGAAAACTGGCGAATGCGCCGATGGTAATTATTAGCGTTGGCTTTTTGTCTTATTTCTTCTTGATCTTGTCTTGGTCTTGCAATACAAAACAAGATCTTCAGTCGTCGAATTCACTGTTCACAAAGTATGTACTACAGGATTAGCTCGTAACTTCAGTGATGAGGGGTGCTAGATGCTGTTCTTCAGCCGCGAAACATGCTATTACTGTTGATGTACTACGTGCACGGTTCTCTTTAAGTTCTGATGAGGGATTTTATGCTTTGAGAATGCTGTGGGTTATTTTATTTTTGTTATCCAAACAATCGTCAATGTACGACTCAGCTACCGCTGTGGACTTCCACCCACCATACCGTTTTATATTTGTAATATTGGACACAAAGTTGGTTAATTATGTGGCAGAAGCATTGTAGGAGATTTGATTTATATTAGCTTAAAATACCTTTCTAAAACAGTAAAAAAATGTTACAAAAGCTAATAATAAGGAATATATGGGTAGATATTGTGGGTGTAATTCAACGCAGGTTGGGGCTTTTGTCCACTGAGTAGTTAGTTTCACACAATATTATTAATACCTACAAATATATAAAAACTTTTACATAAAAGGTGAACATTTTTCAAGTAGGTATTGTCATATTTAATTCATTGACAGGATGTCACTTTTTGTCATTGTCGATATTTAACTTCAAATAATTTTAATTTTTATAATAATTTTTATAGTAAGATATTTGATTCAACTTAAAGGAGACCACCTGAAGAAGCAATCCTAAAAATGCAGAAATAGGTCAGATCTCATCTATTGTGGTTGAATTTGTCGTGTTCCCACTGCCAAAAAGTGAAGTTAGATATTTATAGAGTGTTTCATTAGAAGGTCAGTAAATTAAATTATTTTCTTTAGATAATTATTGATTAGAGCTTTGTCTGTGGAATTGTTCATTAGCATACCTAGATATTTGGTATCAGAGAACATACATATGACTTCATTGATAGGAGATTTGATTTATATTAGCTTAAAATACCTTTCTAAAACAGTAAAAAAATCCATATTAGGTATTAGGTATTAGGTACAAAATGTCACCATTTCAAATTTTGTACCTATTACAAAATGGCCCATTTAATGACCGATATGTTTTTAATATAAAAGTTCGATAAAGAAAACTATGACATATTTCGTAAAAAAGAATCAAATTTTATTATCAAAAACTAAATTTTTTATACGAAAAATACAAAATGGTATTCCGTATATGGCGCTCCTCCTCTACATACCCTTTGTCTTCGATATAGTGGATCGTCATATTTGCCAGTTATTCGCGGCGAGAGACATCGGCAATTCCAAATATCGTAGCTGGTTTTGGTCATGCGATATAAATTTTCTATTTCCTTTCTTTCTAATACCTTTAACTTTTTTAACTTGTAACCAACATTTGATTTCTTCAAATATGCCGTTAGCTTGAGGTATTTTCCTATATCAATGTCCTTCTTTACTTTTAAGTATAGTTCGACATCAAATACTTCGACCATAAAGTTGACGGACAGTTACATTTTGCAAAATAGTGGAAATAGGTCAAAAATCAATCTTCTTTTAAAGATGTTCTTCTCCGTACGCCATTGGTCGAAGGCTACAAGCTCTTTTTCATAACAAATTCTTGATTTTGCAGGAATTAAATTAAATTAGCGGCCTCCAGTATCTTTATCGGAACATCATTGAGAGACTCTTCACTCATTTTGGGTAGTTTACGACGAAGATAAATGATAAATAAATCAAATTCAACGTTCAAACTGAACTGATTGAAGAGCAACAAAATATTAACAATCAAAATTGCGCGTAGTTATGAAAAAGTATATCCAGCATATAAAATTATTTTTAAAATTGAAGTTTATAACAATGAACATTATGTGCTCCTTAAAATTGGCAAAAGTCCAGTTATTTCGACTAATAAAATTATTAGCATAACAACTAGCTATTCTAAATAGTGCCTAAATAATATAAAAACTTAGTAAATTGAAACAATAATTAGCGATATTACAACAGCGTAATTAATTACAAAATAAAATGGAATAATACCGAAATCCCGAACTAGTTGGCATTGAAAACATTTCACAAACTTGTTTAAACATTTGCGTATCCCTTTAGAGTTTCTAGGACCCTTGTCACTAAATGGTAAACATGTGGCATACTTTCAAGAACACTGCTCATTTATCATTAATTCGCAAGATCAACGTTCTATTCTAGACAAAGTACAAAGACCATTAAATTAATAATGAAAAATGGTAGGAAAGGAGCACGAACATATGTTAGCTTCTAATCTTTTATCCTTAGACGTGGTGTGTTCAAAACATATACACCTTTGGAAAGTAGAAATGTCCCACTCATCCGCAATAAGAAGGAAATGAATTTGATGGATTTACCTTAGTGGACATTGAAAGTATAGTGATGACACGTAAATAAGATTTCACCTATGCATTTTTATAAACACTGGTATGACGCTATTCTTTCCGATCATGCACAGTAGGATTAACACAACTAATGTTAAATTTTTACTTTGTTTAAATTTAGGAATATTATTTTGTTTTTTTTGTATGTTTTAAGCACATTAATGTATCTATTTTCCGAAACAAATGTTAATTACTCTTAAATAATTCTAAATCCATGAAGTTGTTCATTTTTATAATCATGATTTACATTCGATCTGTATCCTACAATTTTAATTATACAGTATGCGCCAAAAGTATGGAATAAATTCAATAAAAATGAAAAATCCTCGAACAGGTCGATTTTTAATTTAAAAAATACATATTTTAGCGTAAAATGCGATTTTCAAATGTCATTTGTTTTCGAGTAATGACGTCATCGATTTTTTTTTAAATGGCAACACCATATTTTTTTCCTTGATTCTGAAAGATCGTTTAATTCTCTATCAGACAGTACTAAAATGTTGCCCTCTTACATAGGAAAGTTTTCGAGTAAATGACGATTGAATGTTAGAAAACGTAAATTTTATCCATAAAAAAGTAACAATTCTGAGGTATGTAAAATAAAATACAATTGATTAAATTTTATACTTAAATTAAATGTTCGAATTGCCATCCACCAACTTCCTTGAGAATGCGCAAGTCTGTGAAGAAATTCTTCTTGTACATTATGAAAGATTTCTGGGGTAACTCTGCGTATTTCGTCCCGAATGCGATTTTGAAGTTCTTCTAAATTACGTGGTTTATTAATGTACGCTTTTGACTTCAAGTATCCCCATAAAAAGCCCTGCTATTCTGTCGTCAACTATTTCAACCCACACATTTAATTTCTGAGGGTGTTGGGTATGTGCCTCTGCCATCCAATGAGGATTTTCCCGACTCCAATATCTGCAAGTTTGACGGTGTACTGTACCATTCAGACAAAATGTGGCCTCATCTGAAAAAAGAGTAAGCGGCGATCGGGATCATCTTCATTGAGTTCCTGCACAAGTTGAATTTTCTAGGGATGATATTTTTCCTTCCTCAAGATACGTAGCACTGTGCTCTGACTAGTGTCATTGTTTAATGCAACCAATCGTGAAGAATTATGAGGATTATCCACCATACTTATCAAAATGTTCTGTTTCTGATTTTCATTAATGCTTGGACGTCCAGGTTTTGGAATATTTACAACATTGCCAGTTTCTCTAAATTTAGACTCTACCTTACTGATTGTTGATTGGCTGATAGGGCGATCTGGATATTTTTCATTAAATAAATCGCAAACTTCCTGCTGAGTTCTAGTCATATTCCCGCATCCGATAAGAATTAAAATTTCAATTCTTTGAGTAACAGTTAAATGTGCGGTAATACTTTAAATTGGATAATAATTTCTATGTCGCTTACAATACTTATTAGAAAGGCGGTGTGACAATGACACTTTGCAAAGATTTTCACCTACGTGATTCATAAAAGAACTATGGAATTCGAAAAACTAAACTTGATAACGTTTTTGCTTTATTTTAATTGATTTACGTTTTCTAACATTCAATCGTCATTTACTCGAAAACTTTCCTATGTAAGAGGGCAAAATTTTAGTACTGTCTGATAGAGAATTAAACGATCTTTCACAATCAAGGAAAAAATATGGTGTTTCCATTTAAAAAAAATCGATGACGTCATTACTCGAAAACAAATGACATTTGAAAATCGCATTTTACGCTAAAATATGTATTTTTTAAATTAAAAATCGACCTGTTCGAGGATTTTTCCCAAAAAATAATTGTTTCGTTTTTATTGAATTTATTCCATACTTTTGGCGCATACTGTATAAATTTGTTGCGAGTTGCCTAAATGCCCAATAAAACTAAAGAAAAACTAGAATTATACCACAGCTTCCGAGAATAACATATGACGTCATACTAAACGAGTCTATTGTTGGCATGCCGACGAATCGTCGTATAGTGCCTGTCCCACAGGTGGAGTGGTAGATTTAATTTTATCTAATATGGATTTAATGCCTACAGTACAAGTGGGAGCATTATTTAAATCGTGAAACGTTATTATGACATATGTGTCTATTGATAAGCTTTCTTCCTTTTACCAAACACAACGGAGAGATATATGACTTTCCGATACTGTAGATAACAGAACTATATTATAACTGCAAAAGATTTTATCCCATTGGAATTTTTAGGACTCTTATAACTAAATGATAAACATGTAACATATTTCAAAAGAACTGCTGATTTACTATACAATTCACATTATCATTATTCAAAACACAAACAAAAAATGTCGCTAACATTATTTTTATTTTGGTTAGAAATGCATTTTTAAATTATATTATGGTCTAAACATATTTTAATATCTTTGGACGATATATTAGAATAATATCGCACTAACAGAACGTTTTAATTTCAAATAATATAAATAAAATATAAGGGCACCTCCATGTAAAATGAAATACAGCTACAAATAAAAGTTTAAAATGAAACATTTATCAATTGTAAATACAGAATACAGACAATGGCGTATTTAGCAAAGGACTAAGAGGCCAAGAGGCTTAGTTACTACTTTTAATTTGAGTTGTGAAACTGTACAAATATTTAAAAAAAAGTAATTTTGTGATTATTATTCATAATGGCATGTAGTATGGTTTACCAAATCTGTAATTTTCGTAAATATTTATTACTTTGCGATATACGATATACACTTTCCATATGTATGACTTCATAAATAGGCAACCAAGCATACGTCTTTAGTTAAGTTGGTTGTCTACGTATTATACTAATTTTCCCTACGAGCAAAAGACAAAAAATATTACAATATTCCCATACAATATAATATATACAATATAATTATTATTAAATCTTGTATAAGCTGAAATATTATTTAATATTCTTCAAGTGGGTTTACAGTTAGGCAACCCAAATATATATATTATGTTTAACTGGTTGCCTGACAGTAATTAATAGACTCTTAACATTGTATTACAGTAAACAAACATAAATATTTTCCTAATTATTTAAGTAATCATTAAATAATTAATACATTCATTACTTAATTAACCAAATAACTAACTAAATGATTGATGGGAAAAATTTATAATCAACCTTATGATTAGTGAACGAATCGGACGTTTTATCTCTGGATTATTATAATTATGAATTTACTACTTGTTTTATTTTAAATAGCAATTTTGTTATATTTACAGAAACATAAAACTGTATTCAAATAATGTTCTATATTATGTTTTATTGTGCTTTGTACAGGTACTCGTACTGGGATAGAAAGCGAATATTTATTGAAGATATTTGAGAACACCCTTTATATTTACATAATTATCTAGTCTTGAAATAGTATCTTCTACAAATATAAACAATTTTAGATATTTAAGAACTGAATAATATAGAGCTTAGCAAATAACAAGAATGTAAAACGAATATATAACGACAGAAAGCGATCTACACAACAAATTTTTAAGTACAGAAATCTTTTAAAATGCATTTTTTTAACTGTAGATGAAATATTTTTATACTTACATAATCCTGCATATAAGATTGTTTAAATAATGTGTCTTACAAACGCTTTTTGAGTTATTATTTGAGGAGAACTTATAAATAGTAAAAGTAGATAAAAAAATATCAAGAATTTTGTTTTATATTATTTTTGTTTTATGTATTTTATTTTTCGAAATTTCTGTACCTGAAAACATCACAGATTTGATCATTTTTCGACGTGAAATATGGTGACCTTAAGTACTCAGGAGTATGATTTAGTTAAGGTATTCAAGTAGGTAATTATTTGAATATAAATACGAACATTTACTTATTTAGATTGACCCGTAATCAATATGGCATACTGTATATATATATATATATATATATATATATATATATATATATATAAAGCTGTTTACAGGCCTTTTAGACCCAGAGCTGTGTTATTCTCCTCCATTCCATTCTGTTCTTCGCCTTTCTTTTCCAATCCGTTACATTTTTCTCCCTTAGATCTATTGCCACTGCCTCTCTCCATCGCTTCCTCGGTCTACCTCTTTTCTTCTTGTAGTTAGGTTTACTCCTTACTATTTTCTTAACTGCCCTTTCATTTTCCATACGTTCTAGATGCTCTAGCCACTGCACTCTTCTGGCTTTTACAATTTCGTCTATTGTTGGTGCCTGGTACATTGCATATATTTCCTCATTATTTCTCCTTACATAGCCTTCCTCCGTCTTCTTACCCCCTAGAATTCTCCTTAAGATTTTCCTTTCCCACCTTAAAAGGTTTTCTCTTGACTTCTTATTGAGAACCCAGGTTTCACTACCATACAGCGCTGTCGGTCTCAAAATTGTTTTATACATTCTAAATTTTACTCCTCTGGACAAATTTTTTGATTTCAATAAGTGGTTGACTGCTGCCGAACTTCTGTTTGCTTTTATTATTCTCCTATTTATTTCTTGTTCTTCATCACAGTTAGCTTTATTAGCGCCCCCAAATATACATATTCTTGAACTTCTTCAAACTCCATCTCTCCATGCTCTGTTCTAAATTTTACGTGCTTCCTTCACAAGTTTCCTCGTTACTTCTTCTAATTCCCTACTATCTCTAGCAACAATAGCCACGTCATCTGCATAACTTACAATTTGATGACTTTTAAGCAATATGTGTCCTCTGTTCAACTGACTATCTCTTATGACCTTTTCTAGTACTAAATTAAAAAGAAGCGTTGAGAGTGGGTCTCCTTGTCTCAGTCCTGTATCAATAGTAAAGCCTTCCGAACATTCACCTTTTATTCGTACTTTGGATTTGGTATTTTCTAAGGTCATTTTCAATAGCCTAATCAGTTTGGTTGGTATCCCAAATTGTTTCAAAATTTTACTTAGTTTATTCCTTTTGATCGAATCATATGCTTTCTTGAAGTCCACAAATAGAACCATTGCTTTGATCCCATACTCATAGCATGTAGTCAGAATTTCCTTCACCATGAAGATTTCATCCGTTGTTGACCTTCCTTTTCTAAAACCTGCTTGATACTCCCCTATTTGTAGTTCTGCTATAGGTTCTATTATCTGTTTTATTAACGTTGCCATAATTTTATACCCTACATCTAACAATGATATACCCCTATAGTTTCTGCAGTCTGTTGCATCTCCCTTTTTCAATATTGGTATAATCAAAGCATCTCTCCAATCTTCAGGCATACATTCTCTTCCTCAGATCATTCGTATCATTGCGTATATTTTTTGTCTTAAATCTTCTCCTGCGTACTTAATGTTCTCTGCTGTTATTCCGTTTTTTCCTGGACTTTTGTTATTCTTTAAAGCTTCTATAATTGTATCTATTTCCTTTTTTGTAGGTTCTTCTACATCCACTTCCTCTTCTCTTCCCGGTATCACCTCCTCGTGCTCCTCTCCTTCCCTTACACTCTCTTCATTCAACATATCTGCAAAGTATTACCTCCATCTTTCTCTCACTTCTGTTTCCTCTGCAATTAGATTTCCACTTTCATCCCTCACATATATTACTTCCTTCTTTATCTTTTTTCCCTTTTTTATCTCCCTGTAGAAATTACGTATTTCCTTCCTCTTATAATGTTGCTCTATTTCATCTATTTTCTTAACCTGTTCTGCTCTCTTCTTTTGTCTAAACACTTTCTTCGCCTTTCGCCTTTGTTCCCTGGATTTTTCTTTATCTTCCTCTTGTACTGACATACTGTACTGAAGCATAATTCACAATCAAATGATCAACTATTCGTTTTTACATGCGGATTTAATACTTTATCATGGTTTCCTGCAGGCTAGAGATAATAATATGTTCGGAGACGGAGTACGGGAATGAAAACGCAATTATTTCTTATGCAATTACTCCTTATACTCATAACAAAACTTAATTTAGATTAAAATCAAACCAAGCAACAATGTGATAATAAGATCCTTAATTAAATATATGATGAATATGCATATGCATGATTTTTTGTACAACAATTTTACAATGCACCTGAATAAATAATTGAATATTCATTCAAAACTCAGACTCATTGACGTACATATTTTCATATTTATACTTGTAATTATTTTTCACGAAATTAATTCCAAATTAAATTGGTATTACCATACCATGGAATATAGAAGCAGAGGCGCCAGAGATAGTATCGATAATTATTATTATTGCTTAATAATAATATGCTGCCCCCTCTCTCTGCCGGCAGGTCGAATTCTGCGGCAGGTAGACCATAGCTATGTATGCGGAGAGGATTGGCATCCTCTCTGTGGGTATGGTAAGGTGCAAGAATGTTAGCTTGAGTGAATGTGAGAGATTGATAACGGTCGACATTTGACCACCCCCTAATTAATGAGGTTTTCGAGGTTTCCCTCATTCCTGCACTGAATAGTGATTAGGGGTTACCAACGTAAGTCGTTTCTGGGCGCAAATGCTGCCTGCATAATAATAACATGCCGCCCCCTCTCCCACACAAGTCTCCGACTTTTGGGCTAATTCTCGTGACGAGGGGTAGAGATATTATTATTGAACATTTTTGTATTTTTATTAAATGTAAATTGAATTGTAAAAAAATTGTTGAACACTTAAATTTAAATAAATCAAAAATTATTCTCTAAGAAGAACTCTTAGTTTTTTGCAGATGATGGAATTAATTAGATTCTAATTAACAAGGGGGTGTATACATTAGGTGCCAGCAATGTCAATTTTGAATTTATATTTTATAAAACTAGAATGAGAAGAGTGCAGCAGTAGATTATGATATCCATAGTATCGATATGAGTTATTGTCTAGAAAAAATTATTGAACATATGCCATATTCATATTTCCGAAACCAGAACATTTACAGATTACAGACATAAAAAATATGTCATAGAATTTATTTCCTAAGATCAAAAAATAAAAAAATATATTAGAGAAATTAATAAAAAAAATGCAGTAGAAGAAAATGATTTTATAGTTATTACACTTTCTTCAAAAACTAAAAAAATTATTAGGTTAATAATTTTCGGTAGAACCCTCTATTTCTAGCATTTTTACAAATAAAATCAAGCCAATAGTTCCATTAATAAGACTCGTGAATAAGCTGTTAATTAAATAATATCATTGGACGTTGCTGAAAAAGTTGATACATGGGTAAAAGTACAAATAAATCATGTGGTAAAAGCGTAATAAACGGAAATTTCGTTGTTGTTAATAGGTATGTACATATTAATTGGTGTTGAATAGGTGAGAACACCTTAAATCCGTCTGTAAATGATCAATTGTAGAAGTTTAACAAATTTAAAAATACTAAGGAAATCATGAACTAAGCATCACTGGCAATCATTTAAAATTTTCTCATTGACGTGAGAAAGTCGTTTTATGGAGAACATATTCAGCCCAAGTATGTATTATTTTAGTCATAATAACATTTACGTTTTTTACTGTATTAGAAAGGTATTTTTAGCTAATAATAAAGAATATATGAGTAGATATTGTGGGTGTAATTCAACGCTGGTTGGGGCTTTAGTCCACAGAGTAGTTAGTTTCACACAATATTGTTAATACCTGAAAATATATAAAAAACATTTACGTTATTTCAAGGTCAAATGTTATACGTCAACACCTTAAATTTTTATAGTATGTATCCCCCTGTAATTGTTAAGATAAAACGGCGATGTTATTTCGTACACGTTATGTGTGTTAATTTTAACAGTTTCTTAAAGACAAGGAATTAGGTGTCGCTATAGTTTGACATAATATGTGTTATATGAATTGTGAAAATGGACGGCTTATTAAATTTACATTTAATTCGGGGTTTTATACATGCACATCGATAGAAAGTTTTACTGCTTAAATGATTGATGACAATTCGGTTATTGTTTTTTTAATTTTAATGTATAAATATGATAATTAATTTAATTATCACAAAACTAAAACTAACTAAACTGTTCTTGTCTCAGCTTACTCAGTTTTTATGTGGTTCTCTGTTTGCTGAGTGTGTGAAAACAGCATACATCTCTCTAATATACCTTCGGTAACAGCATTGGTTACCCGTGTAATACAGTGACTAACGGAAGTTTGACAGTCCTAAATTAAAATTATCACTAATACATTGGTAACTACCCAATGTTGAAAATAATAATGTTGCAAATACTAGAACCAATCCTCTCGTCAAAAAATAAAATTAGAAAGCTATAATTTTACCTTTACCTTTAGCCGGAATCTTTTTGTCTCTGAGGAACTGAAAAAAATGGTTACAAGAGGATACATACTACAAAAATTTAAGGTGAAGAAATATAACATTTAACCTTGAAATAACGTAAATTTTATTATGACCAAAATAGGATACATACTTGAGCTGCTTATCTGCAGAAAATTAAAGAATATTGACTAGCTCTTTAAGAGCCTAAACATGCATCGTACATTTATATTCAACTCTTTATAATTCCTAGAAAAACTGTAGCGATTTGCTTGTTCTTAAAAAAATTGTTGACGTTTGTAGATGACACTGATGACAGTGCTTTTCTGTAAGCAGTGAACGCCAGCAGAATATTTCAGAATCCTTTACTTAACATGGCAATACAGAACAATAAAGGATTTTTTATACTGCAACAAATATCACTTTAGTATCTGCAATAGAAGAAAATGATTTTATAGTTATTAGACTTTCTTTATTTTATCAAACAATAAATCAATCAATTTATTGGTCTGGGCAATTTATTTCTCTCTGTACATCTTAAACTTTTTTTACAATGCAGGATCCACATAATTCACATAAAAATATACATCAAACGACAGAAAATAACGTCTAGAAAGAGCATGGGCGATGAAATACCTTTGATCCTCCAAATTATATTTAAATAAAACATAAATGTTTTAGCCGTTCCTTAAATATTCTTTCTTAATCAGTTCAATATGCTCCGGTATCTCTGACGGTGTGGCACCATGCCAGTAAACAGAGACCACCAATTTTGATTCTTTGATGTACTTCTATATTTCAGATACCTTTCCACATGAACGACCGAAAAAAATCGTTTTAAAGAACTGTACTAATTAAAACGTATTCCGTGAAATATTGACTGTTTCCATTCTTCTATTGTAAAGGAGATTGTCGGCTTCTGTTACAGATTTCTAATCCGTATTCTAAAATGTACTTTTTTATTTGAGGCTATATCATCTGGGAGCGTAACGAAGGCGTATTATACAACAATGGCTCTATAATGGAATTCCAAATAAAGGTTTACTTGCATACTTAGTTATGGAGATCAAAGTCAGAAGTTTTGCGTATAAAATGAATCTTTATTTTCAATATACGTAGGTATAGGAACACTTTAGTACTTTACACATCGAACAAATATCTACTCTCAGATATACAGGGTCTTAAAAAAGAGTGTAAAATATTTAAGGACATAATAGTATGAACCAAAATAAGAAGAAAAGTCTCAATAAACATGGGTCCGCAAAGTAACGGTTGCGGAGATATGGAATGTTTTATGTTTTTTAACCCCTTTTTTATTTTGCAAAAACGTTGTGTATTTTCTTATAACAGTCCGTTGATGTTTAGTGAAATAAACAGTACGTATTTGACAGTTGTTCTCAGTGCACAAGTTTTCTTTCGCTATGGCTGGTTACTCTAACCCAGAATTAACAGACATGCATTTCCTGTATGGCCGTGCTAATGGGAACGCCACCGAAGCGCGACGTCTTTATGTTGACGCTTATCCAAATCGCCAGATTCCTTCACAACGCATGTTTGGAAAAATTCACCAAAGATTGCGTGATACGAGTTCCTTGAGCAAACAGTGCCATTTATCCGGAAGACCAAGGTCGTTATCCACTCCTAGAGCAGAAGAAGAAATTCTAGCACTGGTAGAGCAGAATCCAGGTACGAGTGTGCGGAGAATATCAGCCGAGGTAGGAATTAGTGGTCCTCTTGTTTAGAGAATCCTTCACGAGCAACTGCTTTATCCATACCATCCAATAAATGATCATCAAGCACGTTTGGTTTTTTGCCGCTGGTTTCTACGTCATGATGCTGAAGACCCTCGTTTTCTTGAAAACATTCTTTTTACTGATGAGGCCAGGTTCACAAGAAATGGTGTGTTTAATTTTCACAATACGCATATTTGAGCCGACAAAAATCCTCATGCTCTAATAGAATCTGAACATCAGGCACGTTTTTCATTAAACATTTGGATGGGTATTGTATGTGACAGGTTTCTAGGTCCTGTTGTTTTACCAAACCGATCAACAGGCGCTGCTTATCTCAACTTTCTGCAGAACACACTGTATGAGTTTTTGGAAGACATTCCTTTGAATCAGAGGCAACAAATGTGGTTCCAGCATGATGGTGCTCCAGCTCATTTTGTTGTTTTGTTTGGGGATATTTGAAGACATTAGTATATGGTACTCCTGTAAATAGCCTGGAAGAGCTGCAGCTACGGATTAAGCAAAAGTGTCAAGAAATCCAAACCAAGGAGGGTGTTTTCGAAAGAGTTCGAATATCATTGAGACGAAGATTTCGTGCCTGCTTGGAAATGGACTGAGGGCACTTTCTGTAACTTTATTTTTTGTTTGTTAAAAGCTTCCTTTGTCGGTTTATTCCTAATAAAATAAAATGTTTGAAAAACGAATAGTGGTCCATATCTCCGCAACCGTTACTTTGCGGACCCATGTTTATTAAGACTTTTCTGCTTATTTTGGTTCATACTATTACCTCCTGAAATATTTTACACTCTTTTTTTTAACACCCTGTATATACAGGGTGTTTTTCATCAGATACCTCACTCATGGTCCTTTCTGTCGGACTTAGACAGACTTAAAACAGCTAGGGCAATTCGTCAGATACCTCATCTATAGCATACTGTGAGAGCTAATAAGTTCGAAACTGTTATATGTCTGGTGGGTTGCTGACGACTGACTTTAGCGGTGTAATTCAATGCTGGTCGGGGCATTAGTCCGCAGAGTAGTTGATTCCTTGAATTCCCTGTTTGTAATGTATAGGTATATGGTCGTATATTCTATACAATTCAGAAATTTATGGTGCTGCCTTGTATGGCATGTATAAACAACTGTAAAATTTCACTTATGATTCCATTGAATTAAACGAATTTATATAAGAATCCTCCTCATCAATCACCCGCCTTAAATTACCAATTAAAATTTCACATCGCATTTAACGCGCACGTCAATGCCTTCGGCTCGCGGTGGATGTAAAAATATTGTGTGGTCTCGGTCTGCGTGCTCACAGCTCGGCAAGAAAGATTCATCCCGGGGCAGCGAGAGGAGTGTCTGGCCTGTAACATATAATTTGTATGTCAACAAAGAATAATAACAGCGGACTTAACGAGTTTTCAACTTATCTTGTTATTTATTTGTATATGCACTGCTTGAGGTTTTATACGGGGGGCGGGACATGCCTTATTATAGTCGAGAAGTATGCAAATTGGCGACCGTATTTGTTTTATAAATCACGATTAAAATGTTTTGGTAATCTCTATGTTGACCCGCTGGTTACACCCTGTCTAGATTTGGCGAAAAGTGGACCGGCGCCTTTTCGGTTTTTTATTGAATTAATAACAGGAGGTTCGGCATAAGCTTTCGAAGTAATAGCCGCAGCTAAGCAGTAGCCTTCGTGTCGATTTCAATTTGCGTTTCTTGCAGAAAATAGGAAATTTACCGCTACTAGGCTGAGTTTTCATTCATGACGTTATAATTACCACTTGACTCCAAATGTGTTACTACACGCAATATTTGTCTTGGTTATATCTCTCCATTATTTCATTACCAAGTTATTTTTTGTATATGATTACCATTTTTTAAATGGCCAAATCAAGACGTGAAAAGTTGCTTCAATACCACTACTAATCACTACACTTTTGATTAAATATTTCTATTTTACCTTTATTTAACAGTGTTGTAATGTTATTTTAAATTTAAAAAAATATAACCTAAATTTGGTTCCTGTATTTTGAATAAATTTTAAATATTTTTATTTTATTTTCGCTTTTACTGTTTTAACAGAATCCCAAACGAACAAATGCACATAGAATAAATCACGTCTAAGTAAGACTTGTGTTGCGTGATTCATTCCACTAAAATCAATCAAACAAGAATATATTATTTTAAATACTGCCTACTTTATACGCAAAACATAACAAGGATACTTCCGTGTGCTTTTTTTTTGTTTTTTATTAAATTATAATTTTCAATTGCAAGTGACTTTAATTCCCTCTTTAAAACTAACATTTTAAAAATACTTTTTATTCTTTTTGATAATATATTAAATAATTTAGGACCCAAATAGGGTGAGAATCTTTGAGTATGACTTTTATTTTCTTCTGGGAATATCTGTTGGCTATGGAACGAGTATTATAGGAATGGGAGATATGAGATATATCAATACGGAATAAATGTAATAAACAATGATGGACGAACAGTTCTCTGAGTCTAAACACTTTAGTTTCTTGATATTAAGCTTCAGTGTAATAAATTTTATCTTTTTTTTACATAATTTTCAAAAAAGTATTTTACATACATTTAAATTATGCAGCGATATGCAAACCTCTCCACACAGTTACGCAATATCTTAAAAGTGACACTGCCAGAGTTTCATAAACAATAAAAATGTGTTTTCTATCCAGAATATCCCTCAACTGGTAAAATATGTAAAATAATTTTCTTAATTTCTTCACAGTATATTCGATATGTTCAATCCAACGTAGAAACTATTTGATCATTATTTCTAAATATTTCAGAGAATTTACTTTTTTAATATTAGAACACACGAATGTTTGTGAATTTTGAAAATATCAATAGAAGATTGATCAATTACTAATGATATAAAAGTAACGTTTAGACTGCAAGTCAACCAATTAAAGAATACTCTAAGTTCTGTTTCCGCTTTATGATATATCTCAGGTCACCAGTAAATAATATAACTGTATTGTCTGCATATTAAATAACGATAGCAGTAGTGTTAGATAATGTAGATATGTTATTTATATAAATCAAAAACATAATAGGGCCCATACCGTCCCTTAAGGTACGCCCATTGTAAATGGCAAACTTGATTTATTTTTACTATTTGACTTCTGCCTGCTAAAGAGTTTTAAAAAATATCTAATGCGACACCCCTAATAGCAGCATTCTAGAAGCGTTCAAACAAAATTTCATGATTTACTGTGTCGAATGCTTTGGTGAGATTAAGAAAAACAGCAAATATTTTTTCTGTTTATCTATTTTATTAAGAATGTCACATACAAGTTGATGGACAGCGTCTTGACCTTTCAAACTGACCACTCGATAAAATTTTATGTTTCTCTAGAAAATATTGTAATTTATTTTTCAAAGCTTTCTCGAACACTAGCAAAATTATTTTATTATTTTTATTAAGTGATTGTTTATAGTTATTCACAAGTTTCCTGTCGCCAGATTTGAAAATTGGAGTAGTTACAGACTCCTTAAATGCTTTAGGAACAACTCCAGTAGAAAAAATCAAATTTATTATAGTTTGTTTAATTAAACAATTAAGAAAATTCCTATAAATTTTATACACTGATTTAGAAGTATCTGTACCCGTTATATTAAATTTCCTTTATAGATGATCTCTATGATGAATAGAATTTAGAAACCCTTGTGTCATTCAAGGTTTTAATATCTTTGTGTTTGTTAAATATTTTATAGAGGTAGATCTTTTAATATAGCCAAGAACTTTATTAATATGTTATAAGCAATATCAGGATCGTTTTGATTAAGAACTTCTTCCCAATTTTACTGTTTAAGAAAATTTCCGAGATTTAAATAGTTTATAGATTTTATTTCTTTATTAGAAACTTTATTCGCATTTTTATTTGTATAAATTTTCATATCAACGCCTAACAAAACGGTGTAATGATCAGTCAAATTAGTTTTAATTGTATATGACTGAATTAGAAATGAAAATGTGAATAGAATTCATAATGTTTTTCAAATCATATGCGATAAGTAAACATACGATTTTTAATATTCTGTTAACTCTTGAAATTCGCATGAGAATTGTTCCCATAAAATGGAAGTTCAACATTTTCATCTCTCCATTAATCGCTGTAGACAACTAAAAAGACCACTTACTTCATATAATTTGATAGCAGTTTACATGTATTAATATTTAAAATACAGTAAGATGTAAAAGATAATATATAGTTCATTAAATTGTTAAATACAGGAAGCACCTGTTTTATGTGAACCCATCGCGTCGTGCCAAATTGATGTTCTAAGAAAGTTAGCACTTTATAAAACGCTGAAATTGAAATAATTTATCGGTACCATAACTTTGATGTTGTATAAATGTGCAAAAATTCGTTTCAAAATGTTACGATTTGCCTACGTGTTGAACAATAAGAGGAAAGTAGCATGTAATACTAGCAATGAATATATCTGAAGGCACAATAGTGTATGATCATCGAGCTTTGCCATATATTTATTAATTTTTACTTGAGCCTTTCACTTGCTATTGTATAGTAATAACAGAATTAAGATTTCTCTCTACTCAAGTTAAATATTGATATATTGATATCTGGTGAAGGTTTATGTTCAACTTTTTCTGTTTTCACTATAGTACCACACCTCCGGTTTTAATCATTATAATTAATAATACTTATATATGGAATTACTTACAATAGTATATTGTTATATTACGATTAAAAGTGTCACTTTTGTGACGAGCAAATTTTGTATTTGTGTAGTGTAACCGAACGGATGCAAAATTGCGAGACAAAAAAAACCTTCTTCCATTTAATTATTAATTTGTGCAAACATTAGTAGCTCATTTGCTTGTGGTTCAATTTGCTGAAAAGTATGTAAAAATGGAATCTAATGAAGATTTAGGTGTACCTGAGGAGATACTGGAGTGTGCCAAAGAGATTTCTTCGAATCTTCTCCCAAAGAAATCTCGAGAAATTTATGAATATGTCTACAAACGTTTTATGAATTGGTGCAAAGAAAGAAACATTAAGTTGTGTTCAGAAGGTGTACTGATGATGTATTTCTTAAACTTAGCAAATAAAATGAAGCTGTCAATGCTTTCCTCACAAATATTCAAATTTACGTGCTTTTCTCGAGAGACAGAACGAGGGATATGTACCGAAAAAATTGCGAGTATTTACAAAAGAGCAAGTTTATTGTTTTTTGAATAAAATACGTTTTAAAAAATAAAAGAACATTTTTAAAAAGCTTCTTTATAGGTCGTCCTAATATTGGAGGTTGCAGGCGTTTGCCAATCTGACGAGTTAGTCAATTTAACAGTTTATAATGTTGAAGATGTGAAATCTACTTTAATTATAAAAATTCCCAGTATCAAAACCAAGAGACCACTTTCTTTTACTGAGCTGGGAGACTTATTTTTTTCCTTTCCTTGGTATCGTTATTTTATTACGCCTTATTCAAATAAAAAATTAGCAGATATGGTGAGAATGCGCATTTACTGAACGCCTATTTTCAATACCGTCGATCTTCAACTGTATTTTTACTACTACCTACTAGTCAAATTAGACAAATTCCTGCAGTAATAGCGAGTATGTACACGTTTCACCACTGCTTAGAAACATACTTTTTGCTCCTGGAAATAATTTCAAGCAATTTTTGCATTCGAACTACCTAATATTGTAAACATATTTATAATATTTTTTAATTAATGTCGGTCCTAGCCGTGTTTCAACACTTTCTAAACGAGAGCTGGGTATCCATTTAGCGTAGCTGTCGCATAAACAAAAGTAATATCAATAATAAAATCCAAAAATGTTTATTCATCGTTACTATTTAAATTTTTCTCAAATATAATAATATTTAAAAGGTGTTTGTAAGATACACATTATTTTGCTATTCTAACCCCACATTTTAACAATTAGTTTTTACTTAAAAATAAAAGTGAATATACAGGGTGTTCCACAATGATGGTCAAATATTTTACCAGTGTATTCCACAAGCCATTACAGGGGGATCTTGATATAAAATTTTTCAGTTTGGATCCTTATTGTTGAGATATTCGAGTGGTTCGAATGGCGGAAAAAAATAGTTTTATTATATTTCCTTAAAAACGACTACACTTATAAACTTCAATTTTGGTACACATTATCAGCTAGTTAAAAGCAATTATGAGGTGGTATCTATTCCTTGGCTCATGTTTCTAGAGGGCGATAATAAGCAATCCCTAGATTTATTTCTTTCAGAACTTTTTTCTGCAATGGTCGATTTCAACAAAACTTTTTTTTTAATACTACATATAATTATACTACTTTTTCCCTCTTGTAATTTTTTCATACAACCAACAGTTTGCGCGGAAAAAAATAAAAACAGTTTTCTTTACTCTAAACATCACCGTCACCGGTTACTGATAACCGCAGTAGACGGTTGCTATGTTGATGTTTCTCTGTTGTCTTATCAGTCTTATCACACAAATCGCCATTAGGTCTATAATTGACAGTTTTTGCAAATATTTATAATCAAATGTTTTCCTAGAACTGTTGACAATCCTGTCGTATGCATATTCCGTCAATTTATTCGCTAATTGTACGGAACAGTCAGTTATGTTTACAAATATTTGCCAAAATTGACTTGTTTGACAAGACAACAGAGAAATATACCGCCTACTGCGGTTATCAGTAACCGGTGACGAAAAGATGTTTAGAGTAAAGAAAACAATTTTTATTTTTTTCCGCGCAAACTGTTACTTGCATGAAAAAATTACAAGAGGGAAAAAGTAGTACAATTATATGTAGTATTTAAAAAAAAAGTTTTGTTGAAATCGGTCATTGCAGGAAAAAGTTCTGAAAGAAATAAATCTAGGGATTGCTTATTATCGCCCTCTAGAAACATGAGCCAAGGAATAGATACCACCTCATAATAGCTTTTGACTAGCTGATAATGTGTACCAAAATTTAAGTTTCTAAGTGTAGCCGTTTTTAAGTCAAAATAAAAAAACAATTTTTTCCGCCATTTTGAGACTCGAATTTCTCAACAATAAGGACCCAAATTGAAAAATTTCATATGAAGATCCCCCTCTGAAATGGCTTGTGTAATACACTGGTAAAATATTGGACCATCATTCTGGAACACCCTGTATACGTAGTATTAAGTAAGTTTATGTCAATAACAATATTTACGTATGCAAATAAATTTAAAAAAAGATTTGTGTACCTAAATATTTGTTGGTTAAACCCTTTTTTCTCGTTATTTATTCCATTTACTACAGTTTGAATATTCGCAGGGGGTACGATAAAACATTCCTGTTATTTACTAAGCTCTATATTATTGTTACAAAATTATGTGCATTTGTAGAAGATACTATTTCAAGAGTACATACGGTGCCCTTATAAAAATATTGAAAATTGTTTATTTTCATGTCCTCTATTACTAGTTGAAAGCAAAGCACTTATTTCAGAAACACTCTGTGCACTTCCGAAATCTGGAGTTGTGGGGAGGGTAGCAGAAAGGCTACATCAAGGGTCTCTCTAATGTAGGCCATAGAAGGCCATCGTTCCTCATCCCAGGTTCTCTTATTGACGAGATGACAGTGAACTCGTAGAGTAGTCTCGTCTTTCTGTTCGCAACCCCTACAAAGATGTGTTTCTCTCACTTCCTCATGTGACAAAGGTGCTTCCTTAATCAACTGTGTCCAGTTTAAATACCTGTCTCCAGGCGAAGATTTGAATGTATCATTGCGAGGGGTACTCTAGAAACTCCTTAGCAAATTTATTACTATTTGTTTCATCCCAACGTTTCCTAAACTCTTTGTGGATGTCCTGTTTGATAATTTCAATAAATGCTGACAACGGAAGCATATTGGAAGGTCCAGGTCCAAAAATATTGAGACCCGATGCACCATTGCACCGACCGTTCGCATGCTGATTTAGTTGTTATCTTATGATTACGTAAGATCAGTCGTGATTGACTACTATATGTGTAGATTCTAATGATTTTGCCAGTTGTATGTCCACGGGCAATTTCTTTGACGGCTATGGTTATACCTGCTAATTCCGTTTGTACCACGGTAGCATGCCTATCTATTGCCCACTGATATCGAATATGAAAGGATCTGGAATAAATCCCACATGTGCAAGACCTTCATTTTGGATCCGTCTGTGAAGATGCTGATTACATGTTCGCTAGCGGTCTCCTCATTCCTGAAGTACCGTGTAGGGTCTGTCAAACACAAACTTGGAAGAAATACTGTCAGTGTCTGCCTGCAAAAGGGGCATCTTTCTAACAACCCAATTCCACAGGTAACTCCTAACTTCTACACATCCTACATCAAGTATAATACCAGCATTTTTGAGGCGAAGCATAGTTGTCGCATTACTTCCATTGCTATGGTGGTGTCATACCTCCAATTATACCACAGTTTATTATACAGTTCGTCGAGTGAAGGTTCCAGAGGGTGTGGCTAAATCGCAGCTAAATGCGCAATGAACATAAATGAAATTCATTTGTACACGACGAAGTGGGAGAAATTCCATTTCTTGACAAATCACAGTGCCCCTTGAGCGCGCGAATGTGCGCGGCTAAATGCGCAGTCGTCTAAAAAAACGAAATCTGTGACCTCAATATCAAAGGAGCCGACGTGAAGACGCCGGACTGTATAATAGACTGTGATGATACAGGCAATCCTTTGTACCTGACTGAGCTTTAGTTTAGCTGTTGTCTGTTGGACTTTCGGCCACCAGTCAACAGCTCCCACCCTGTGCACCTTTATTAAGAAGATATCTCGTATTTTTTTAATTCATTCAATTTAATTTATTAAACTAAAACAAAAAAAGTTACTCCTCCAAACTGACCATACTTTTTAACCTCAAATGTTGATATTATATTAAATCGCCTTAATAAAACATAAAGCTAAAATGTCCGCTTTCAGTACAATTTACTGTAATTTTCACTTATTTATGTCCTTTTGATAAAAGCCCAGACAAAAGCTACACATCACCGGTTATAAATTTAATTCCTTGCTGTGTCATAATTTATTACTGACTGAAAATATTAAATAACGTACGCGACGGTAACTTCTTTCTATCTCAGAATTTTATGGTTCGAGTGTAAGAAGCCTTTCGGAAATGCCGTTATAGGCACGGCGCTGCTTTATTAGTAATATATTAAATATTTGCTAACTACCGACTGGTAGATTTTATTTTGTTGGTCCTAGAGAAATGTAAATATTTAACGCATCTGAAGGTGTTTAAAGACTGTACTCATTGTAGTTTGTACCGAGCCGACAGTACTGAATGAATTCCATTGTGAAAGTATCTCTGTCATTTCTAATGTGGAATATTGCTGCTTGTTATGGCTTATAGATAAATTTATTTAACTATGTTTTATACAAGGAGGAAAATACAACTGTAGCAAGTAGAAAAATATAAAAAGTGTATGTAGGAATTAATTAAAAAAACATAACATACTAATGAGTATAAATATTATAGACAACAGTTTAAGGCTTACGGTGAGCGCTCGATCCAAAGGGATATAGTTTTCGCTCAATAACTCCTCAACGAAAAATGATAAAAATATGCGGTTTCTTTTAATAGACTACAAACATTATTTTACGTCGACGCTGTGTTTTGAAATTTTGAAAATATGCAAAATTCAATTAAAAAAAAATAAGTATACACTTTTTCAAAATTTCAAAACACAGCGTCGACGTAAAATAATATTTATAGTCTATTAAAAAAAACCGCATATTTTTATCATTATCCGGTAAGGAGTTACTGAGCGAAAACTATGGGTTTGTTCCAACACAGCAAGAATCGATTCCGAACCGTCCAGAATTAGTCAGTCAGTTCAGTTCAGGTCAATGTACTCTCGGCGAATGCGACGTAAGACGGTGTTGGTCAAACATTTCTCACGGTACTGAACCAGTTCTCGACGGTTGTTGGAACAGATCTTATATATCGTTTGACAGAGCGCTCACCGTAAGCCTTAATACTGGTATTTTATGAGCAAAGAATCGCATCGTAGGACTGATTCACAAAGAAAATCTAATCAGGAGGTGGAGGTTTTTGTTAACGTAAAGCTAAACTGTAATACTGAAATTGAATAATGTCCTTCAACTTTTATAGGAAAAATGCACTAGAGGACATGACTTCCCATTGGAAGACTGAATTGCACATTTATTATTTTATAACTGTAAAAAATACTTTCAACTCAAGTGTTGCTAGAATTTTAAAGAATTGTACAGGATGTGATAATGTTTATAAAGACGTATCTGTACAATTTTTCAGTGTGGACGTGTGAAATTCAGGAAACATGATAAAACGTAACAGGTCAAAATATGCTCTTTTCTTATCTTGTCAGGCTGTAAATTGTTATACACCCTGAAAAAAACTTGTTAATTGACATAGATAGAAACTAAAAAATACAGGCTGAGTTTGTATACCTCTGTTGTACTAGTGTGCCTTATTTCTGGAGCGTATGTAGATATGTGTGGTTAACCATCTTGGTCGCGAATAATTTTGTATAAAATAAATTACAAAAATCGAATTTATTTAAAAAGCCGGCATACAAGAAAGCTAAAATTTGTATTTGTTGGCATGTTACTTTCGAAATGTTAATGGCTGTAAGAAATAACAGTTTTTAACAGTGTTTTCCAAACTTGTTGATTGTATTTGAATTCAAAAGCGGAATTTCAGGAAACAACTACGCTGCGGGCTAATACCCCGATCAGCATTGAATTACACTTGAAAAATCAATAGCAAACACCCATGGTTAGTCGTCATCAGTGCCACTAAACATGTACAGGATTCGAGTTTGTTAGCTCATCGATATGTAATAAATAAATGAGGAAAACTGATTAAGAAGGACAAGATGTAGACTCTTACATCTTGCGTGCTGATCTACAGGGTGTTTGGAATATGAGTGCCTTAATTTTACCATATGATAAGTTGTACTAAATAAAACATATTTGACTTAATAATTTCTTCCTCTGACCAATGGTAACAGAATTATGACAGTAAACAGGTCTTGCATATGTGACAATGTCGCTCACATACTATCTTAGGATTGTTATATATTTATACATAATATGTAATTACAAATAGGTACACCTAAACATATGTGTGTGCTACTGTGAATGGTTTTCTTAGAGCTCTTTTCACAATACAGAATAATGGTTACAAGTGTTTAAAACTTCTGCTTCTTGCAAGAAGCATTTACCGTACACTTACAAACATCAAAGAAAAGCTAGACAAAAATGAATCACACTAGCTGTACGCACCATTATGACTAATATTACTTTTAAGTTATCACCAGCAGCCCGACACTGCAACCTTGTCGAACGTTACAGTATGCTACAGTTTTAACGAGTTTCTCGGAAACTTCAATTGTTTACATCATTAATAATGATTCAAAAATCAAATTATGAACAAATTACGTTACAGGTGCTTTTACTTAACCTTAATTATACCTTAGTTTGTAATTTCGTAGTATAGTTTTGCATATTATTGCAGTTGTATTTTTATTTTTGAAATGTATTTATAGACAAACTAGACATTTTTTCATAAGAGTTTTTTATTGCTTTCAGTCAAATATATACACATATGTAAATTTATATAAAGGACGTATTGACATTAGTCTGGCCTCATATACTTTCCCATGAATTTCGTGGGTCCACCTTTATCACACACCTTGTATAACTTTAAGATTGTTACCGCCTAGGAAATGGCGACCACTTGAATTATTGTAACGGGCTTTTCCTAAAATGCATGTACCAGCGAGCCACCTTAGATTCTTAAGATTAAAATACGACGATTTATGCGATTTATTTATTTAAGCGTTAAACAATTACAATTAAATTTAGTATATAAAAATATATTGGTAAAAGGTTTTATAATGCAGTTAATGCTGATTAGCGACTTGCATAAATGCTTTAAACTGGATACCTCAGTTAAAAAATAATCATAGATTTTCTGTGTATTACATTACTGTAGGATTTTTTCTGGTAAATGCTAACACTTTTTTTAGTCAATTCTGTATCTTCAAACATTTTGCACCGTTTAGTCGCAAAAAATCCTGTTCATACAAATGGGCTACCTAATCTAACCTAACATATTTATTGTAAATGAAGAAGAAATCCATCGTTCACATTTCCCTTATAAGTAGTGGTACATTTTCTTCTCCACCTACTGGGTGGATATTTTTTGTGCATTTTTAGATACAATTACTTGTCCTTGAAATGCTAGCTATAAAAATCTAGAGTGACTCGCTGGTTCATGCATTTCAGGAATACACACGCAGTTTTTTAACTAGTTATAATAGCCGATACTGCGTATAAACCTTTTTTTTTGTGAAATTGTTTACAGACAAAATTCACCTGCGTGCCATTGTAAACCCAGAATATTAATCTCTTTCCTGTACGGTAGCGGTCTAGAAATTTATTACAAAGGTCGGCCCCTTTTGATTTTGATTAGATGAATCAAAACTAAAGGGAACCGCCTGTTTATTTAGTTTTCGAAAGCCTCATTGTTGGGAAATTTAACCGGTGGTTAACTCATATATTATATTTCTTATTTAATTCGGTGGGTACGTTCAAAGGAAATCATGTTTACGTGTACTTAGCAGCCACTACGTCGGCTTCTTTAGCAAAAACCTGCGGGTGTATATTTCTAGCACATGGCAAAAACCTACATTGTTTGGACGTTTTAGGAATAGGAGTACATTAAATTTATTTGAAAATATTTTTTTTTGGTATCATCACTTCCATAATAGCTTATAATTTCTTTACCGGATATACTATTGTATTATACGGAACGATTTCTTACCTGTGGTTGTGAACATGAACCTATGCTATATTTAAAAAAGAGTGTGTACAGAAAGATAATTCAACATGATCCATAATACTTAACTGAGAATTAATACAGGGTGTATTTAAATGAAGGAGCACGAATGGTACCAGGGACTAAAATATAACTATACCTTAGTACATAGCTGCTTCGGTTTCAAACTTGTGGAAATAATATTGTTATTCATATTTCTCAAATCAATGATTTAATAGTAGGCACGGTTTTAGTACCAAGTTATAAAAACTTTTCTCTCCTCCCTGCAATTTGGTTCGCAGTTCGTCCGCAGTAGCAGCTTAGCATTTAAGTAACCTCATAAAAAAAAATCGAGATGTGTCAAATTTAGTGCTCGTCACTATATTTCCACGACACTTCAAACATTACGAACATATATATCACCAGTAAGAAGAATTCGAGTATTTTACCAAAAAAATATTAGAAATTTTAAACACCTATGATTATTTTCTTATGAATAATATATATTACCATTCATCATTGCATTCCTCATATTACTCTTCAAAAATGTTAACCTGTGTCTCTTTTTATGAAAATCTTAAAAGTATTGTTTTTTAATAAATGGACTGCGAAGGTCAATAAATTTAACATTTTTCAGTTTAGTCAGCGGATTCATGTTTTTCTTTGAAAACGTGTGCGGAAACCCTGATTCTACGCCACTGCAACTTGATATTAGAAATTTTTTAGTGAGTTTAATATTGAACAATAAATTTACAAAATTATTACAGTAAAAACTACCTCAATAACTGAGTGAAATGTCCACCATTAACATTTTCTTATGCCCCTACTTAAATAATGTCTTACTTTAAATAAAGTATCTTCCTTGTTTCGAATTACATTAATACCACCATGAATTTTTTAAAGAAGGTCTTCGCGGAATAAAAGTTCTTCTTTATAAGCTATCTTTCAAATGGTCCCAAAAGAAGAAATCTAAGGGGTTAAGGTCGGGGTTATGAGGTGGCCAAGGAAAATTGCTGCCACGATCTATCCATTTATGTAGAAAATGTTTGTTCGAGAAATTTGTAACCAGTAGGGGGAAGTGGGCAGGTGTACCATCGTGCATATACCACAGGTCTTACCTATAACTGCTAGTGGAATGTCTTCTAACAATTCTGACAAATTATCTTGCAGAAATCTCAAATAGACGTCACAATTAAGGCGGGCTGGCAATTCATACGGTCCAACTATAAAATCATCAACAATGCCACACCAAATATTTATGGAGAATTCATGCTGGAAATGTGTTTGTTTCCCTAAATAAGGGTTTTCTTGTTCTCAAGTGTAGTTTTTTCTTCAGTTGAATATTCGTCTCGTAAAAGTGCCCTCGTCCGTAAACAATATCTTATTTAGGAATGCATGTTCATTACCTTGTTTTTGTAATAAAATGTTGCAAAAGTTTTTTCTTGCAAGTAGATCGTTAGGCAACAAATTCTGGACAGGGATATAATGATATGGATAAAGTCTTTCGTCATGGACTACTTTTATGATTGTTGTTCTACCTCTGTTAATGCACGTAAGCGCCTTGCGCTTATCCCTGGATTATCAACTACGCTCACCAAGATTTCTTCTTCCTGTTGGACGAAATTCACCCGTTTCACTCAATCGGATAAAAAGTCTACAGGGTATCCCAAAATAGAAGGCCATGCCATTAACAACATATTCTTTGGACAAAAATAATGACTTTTCTTATGCCATTTTTTTATTTGGGCGTCCCCGTTTGAATATACAGGGTGTTAAAGTTACATTTTATAAATTTATTTTTGTTAATAATCCCATTGTTATGTAAGATACACACTTAAAATTTTGCACGTACTTTTATCTTATTCCGGCATACTTATGATGTAATTTTAGTGAAAGAAATCGAAGGGCGAATGGAGGTAACTGAGGGTTGCAGTACCCTTTATCCCCTCCAATTATTTCTAAGTACGCCTATGCAGTTTCTTCTTGAAATATCAAACGTGGAATTTTCTTTTGATCATGTTATCTCTTTTGTAATTTTTTGTTTAAATGCTCCGTTTTGGAGTAAATCGTTGTAAGAAAAATTCTATGTACTTTGTAAGAAAAATTCTATTCACGGATGAGGCAAGCCTTACAAGAAATGGATTGACAAACATGCATAACAGCTACGGATGGGCGGCATAGTTAGCCTATGGCGCATTCATTATGGACCACCCTGTATGTTTGACGTTAAAGGCTGAATTTTGAAAAACAAACAATTATCCCTCGAAAAATACGGCCGTCGCACTAAACCAGCTATAAGTTTGTGGATGCATCTTATCCCACTGCGGCGGATTTCACAATTCAAGTAATCCTACCTACAATAAAATATGCCGCGATGCCGCCGTGCGCATACATGGAAACTAGAGTTTAACAGATTTATTAACATTTAACGTAACGTATAACTTAATCTCCATATTTATTCGTCAACTCTGTTCTTTTTAAGTACCGATCAGAACTAAAATTTTCAAAAAGAACGTTTGCTAAGAGTAAACTTTACATCCATCTAGAAGCGGTGAAAAATGTAAATAATTACAGGGAATCCTATAGAGTGTTTATTGTAAGATTTATTTTATTTGTTAAGATTTTATTTTACATTGCTTCAGTTGAAACAAGGGTTCTATTCTTTAATCGACATTCTAGATATATTTTTTTTAAAGCCATCAGGCTTTAACAGATAATTTTTTAAAAATCAGTAAGTAAGAAAATAATGTGGCGAACAAAGCATTGAAATTTGAAAATAAAATTCTAAAATAATTACCCTCCACTGAGCTCTGTTTCTCTATTTCGCATTTCTCTCAGGACAATTTATGAAACTGCATCTTACTTCTGCTGCGATACCCTCAAATCATTTCCATATAAAGTCAATATATGCACTGCTGGTATAAGTTCCATTAATATTATGTAGTAGCGCGTAAGAAATACAGAGCAAAATAAATTTTTAACAAGATAACAATATTCACTAAAAGACAAATAATTACTATTCAAACCAGAGAATAAACAATATACTGTAATTTTTCGGAAACAAAATGTGACATAATGGTAGACTTCCGAGTTTAACACGTGTTCACACGTAGAAATAAGGTGCTATTACAGGGATCGCCTGGTTGAGTTTACCATAGTTTTTTGCTCGAAAACAAATCTACTAAGAGCGTCAATTTGTGTAAAGTGGAGTTCTGTATAATATCACGTAATTTAGAGATGGAAAATCCAACTTAAAAAAAGTTACAGAATAAAATGTTCTCTACTTTGTACAGAAAAGATTATAACACCAACGTGTTCAGCACCATCAAAAACGTTTTCTCCCTTAGATCTATTGCCACTGCCTCTCTCCATCGCTTCATCTGTCTACCTCTTTTTTTCTTGTAGTTACACTTACTCCCTACTATTTTCTTAACTGCCCTTTCATCTTCCATACGTTCTAGATGCCCTAGCGACTGCACTCTTCTAGCTTTTACAAATTCCTCTATTGTTGGTGCCTGGTACATTGCATATATTTCCTCATTATTTCTCCTTACATAGCCTTCCTCCGTCCTCTTACCCCCTAGAATTCTCCTTAAGATCTTCCTTTCCCACCTTAAAAGGTTTTCTCTTGGCTTCTTATTGAGAACCCAGGTTTCACTACCACACAGCGCTGTCGGTCTCAATTCTGTTTTATACATTCTAAATTTTACTCCTCTGGACAAATTTTTTGATGTCAATAAGTGGTTGACTGCTGTCGAACTTCTGTTTGCTTTTATTATTCTCCTATTTATTTCTTGTTCCTCATCACAGTTAGCTGTTATTAGCGCCCCCAAATACACATATTCTTGAACTTCCTCAAACTCTCTCCATGGTCTGTTCTCAATTTAAAATTGATATCCTTTTTTTGTTCTCCTATTCTCAAAAGCTTTCTCTTCTCTTGATTTATCTGCAATCCCACTTTACGTGCTTTCTCCACAAGTTTTCTCGTTACTTCTTCTAATTCCGTACTATCTCTAGCAATAATAGTCATGTCATCTGCATAACTTACAATTTGATTTTTTTAAAACAATTGTGTCCTTCTCTGTTCAACTGACTATCTCTTATGACCTTTTCTAGTACTAAATTAAAAAGAAGCGTTGAGAGTGGGTCTTCTTGTCTCAGTCCTGTATCAATAGTAAAGCCTTCCGAACATTCACCTTTTATTCGTACTTTGGATTTAGTATTTTCTAAGGTCATTTTCAATAGCCTAATCGGTTTGGTTGTTATCCCCAATTGTTTCAAAATTTTTCTTAGTTTGTTCCTTTTGATCGAATCATATGCTCTCCTGAAGTCCACAAATAAAACCATTGCTTTGATCCCATACTCATAGCAAAGCATCTCTCCAATCTTCAGGCATACATTCTCTTCTCCAGATCATTCGTATCATTTCGTATATTTTTTGTCTTAAATCCTCTCCTGCATACTTAATGTTCTCTGCTGTTATTCCGTTTTTTCCTAGACTTTTGTTATTCTTTAAAGCTTCTATAATTGTATCTATTTCCTTTTTTGTAGGTTCTTCTACATCCACCTCCCCTTCCCTTCCCGGTATCACCTCCTCGTGCTCCTCTCCTTCCCTTACACTCTCTTCATTCAACATATCTGCAAAGTATTACCTCCATCTTTCTCTCACTTCTGTTTCCTCTGCAATTAGATTGCCACTTTCATCCCTCACATATATTACTTCCTTCTTTATCTTTTTTCCCTTTTTTATCTCTCTGTAGAAGTTACGTATTTCCTTCCTCTTATAATGTTGCTCTATTTCCTCTATTTTCTTAACCTGTTCTGTTCTCTTCTTTTGTCTAAACACTTTCTTTGCCTTTCGTCTTTGTTCCCTGTATTTTTCAGCAAAAACATACCTGTACAATATTGATCCAATACCTATGTTGTGCTTTAAAAAATTTACATTTAAAATTTGATTTTCTAAAATTATTTCACACATCCTGTATCTCAAAAATGAGTGAGTGATGAATGAAATTACGTCGAAAACAACTAGATTTTTTATTTCATTTTATCTTTTTAATTGTATGGGTTATTCTTCAAATAAAATTGTAATGTTACATATTAACGTGTGCCAAGATCCAATATGGCGAACATAAGAAAAAAAAATGAATGTTATATAACCGGATTTAGTGGTGGTGTAATGACGATAATGTTGACGTAAATGACGCTATATACAATTTTAAAAAAATTATTTTCACAATATTTCAACAATGGCAGGAGATATCTTGGATATCAGCTTGAGCCACCCTGTATATTTTACGGTTTCCTAGATGCCAATGGTGAACCATGAAAAACAGACCACCCTGTATATCCGTATGGCATTGAAGTTCTAACGGTGCATTTTTTAAAGCTGTGTATTGTAAACTTCAAAGTTATATAAAATTCATGTTTTCAATGTATCAAAGAATTTGATGTCAATATTCGTCACATCTGTTAACAAGAAATAACAGCGCTACTGATTTTCTAAATTACTAACTATTACTGGACCAAAGAGGTGACGACAACTGCATCTTTTGTTGATACAATAGCAATATGAAACCACGAAAGCAATTGTAATCGTTAAAAATAGTTTTTCCACGTATTTAAATGGGATGAGTTTCCGTCACTTAAAAATCTGGAATGAAATTACAAAACACAAAAAGTCCAAGGAAACCATACCTGGCTGTAGCAAGATCAATATATTTTAATAAAATATTTGTACATTCCGTAATTAATATAATTTACATGCACTAAATATACATTTATATATGGCCAGGCGTTAAATTGCATTTTATAGTAATTTTTTAGGATGATTAGTGTCACTTTAACAGTCTTAATTACTGTAGTTACTATAATACATTAAATAATCACTCTCCTTTAACTAATGGTGTGTACTCTATTTTTTATTGAAGAAAAATATTTTGTATATCACATTTTATAAAAAATTATATTACTTTGGTTAGGCAAACTTAGTTTTAAAAATAACCCTTGACTGATCCGTTTGGCGCAAAAGCTTATTTAATTTAATCTTAATTTTTTCAGAAGTGTGGCAAAAACCCAATCAAACTAAAGAAAAACTAAAATTATGCCACAAATAAATAAGTTCAGACAATAAAAAATACTACAAACAATAAATTATAATTTAATTATACTAATATTATTATGAATTATATTTTTATGTTTACAATAAATACAATTAATGGAATTACTTAAAAAGTAACCACAAAAAAAAAACATTTTTTCGCCCGTTTTTGTGTAGTGTGTAGCAAGAACGGGGAAGGTCGTCCAGAGGTCTCAGTGGGTTTAAATTGATCGTCATGAAAAATTTAGGAGAGCATAATTCAATTTTTCCAATATTTGTCCGACTTACCCCTACTTAAGGGGTGGAAAATGGTCGATCAATTCTTGGTAAAAATTGGCGGGGACATGAATGGCAAGAAAGAGATCAGGGATGTTCTTCCAAAAATGCTCAAGGTGAAAAACACCCGCCGCGTGGGGATAAAACCACTACTATTGCCAAAAACCGGCAGCAAATGATGTTCTATTCATGAATTGCCTTTTTTGTGCCACTCTTCCTTATAACATAACTCCAAATTATATGAAATACATGCCCCCATAATTCGTTCTTCTGTCGGATTCTGATCAGTTACCCCTACTGAAGAGGTAGAAACCACCCCTAAAACAAGAAAACAAAAAAAAATGGTCACCAAAATCTGGGTAAAAATTGGCGGAATTCCACATGGCGCGGGTAACATCAAGAATGCCCTCCTAAAAATGCTCAAGATGAAAAACACCCCCCGCGTGGAGGTAAAATCACTCCTATTGCCGATAGCAGACGAGGAATGATATCCACTTTTTCCCCCACTACCCGACAAATGATACGAAAGACGGAAAGATGGAAAAGATGGAAAAATCGAATTATGCTCACCTAGATTTTTCATGACGATCAATTTAAGCCCACGGAGATCTCTGTACCACCTTCCCCGTTCTTGCTACACACTACGCAAAAACGGGCGGATTTTGCTCTTTGTTTTGCCCATTTTTCTACTTGTTCTTCAGGATTATTTTTTGTAACACTTGTATTTTTGGAAAATTCTGCGGAAGATCCAAAGCACCTACTAGTTGACAGCATATTAGTGCCAACAATTTTTTTTTACTCTTTCCATTTTGTTGGACATTGAATTTTGAATATAGCGTTCAGTAACACTGGTTGATTTCCAACCACCATGGCGCTAAATATTAGTTATACTTGTTCTAGCGTCGGCTAATAAAGTTACCGAAGAACACCAAAAACAATACCCGCTATATTCCTTTGGGTTTGGTATTTCAAGACAGTTTGCTATTTTATACGGAAATCGACCCAACGTCTCTCTCAACCATTTGTTCGAAGCATTTATTATTGTTATAATATACCATAAAAAACGTCGATGCTCAGTATCCGGTTGACGAAGAGATGCATATCTTCTGTACATGGCTAAATATCTTGGTGACTTGTTTTCATTATCAGTTATCTAAATATGCGCTGTATTTTAGTCTTGGATTCTTTTATCAGTGCCACCTTATTAAAAAAATAATGTAGGTACATTTTGTTTGACATCTTACCTTGTCATTAACAATATTTCATCGAGAGCATCTCTCAGAAAAGTGTCAATTTCCTCTGTAGTCAACATTTTTGACTTCTTCGGTTTGTAACCATAATTTTTTTGTTTTTAAAAATGTTATTAACCTTGAATATTTGCTAATGTCTTTGTACCTAGAATAATATAACTACAAAGACAGATTACCTCACATTTTTCC
Organism: Monochamus alternatus; assembly: GCA_037114965.1. NCBI lineage: Eukaryota > Metazoa > Arthropoda > Insecta > Coleoptera > Cerambycidae > Monochamus > Monochamus alternatus. The sequence continues at coordinate 37,930,552 of CM073433.1, forward strand.
AAAAAATATGTTGGGAACACATTTTCAGTGCAGTGTTTCATGTTTTTAAAGGAACGCCATTTAACAAAATCACCATAAGTTTGGTTGTAAATGTTTTTTGATTTTCCCAGCAACAGGCTTCCTTTCGCTTCCCCCGCCGCTTTAACAATTTCAGAAGGCGTACTCGAAATTTCTTCTGTAGTGCTATCATTATTGAAATCCATATTTTACCAATTATTTATGAAAAAATCTGTCACTTTGTTAGAGGTTTTTCACGTATTAAATATGACGTACATGAAAACACGTTTGTTGATATTATTGCTAGGCATCCGTCACAATTGTCAATTCGGATCCAACAAAAATTACTTGATTTTAGTTATAGAGACACATATTATCTTCACGCTACGGTTCTTAAACGCCTACTTAACGTCCTTGACATATAAATAACTGTTTATGCAGTAAAATGACGTTTAAAACGTATACGACAGGTATTTATATTCTAGTCTTACTACCTTAAAAACCCATCCAATTTCATTCAAATAATTAACAAATTGAGTTATCCCAACAAAACAAATTAAAAAAAAATGTTTTTGAATGCGTATAACGTTTTAAGGCAGAAATATTATCATTTAATCTAAATTTATTTATTATTATTCAAGAAAGCTACATTCGGTTTTAGACACTGTACAATCTATTGCAATAATGCACTCGTTCAAATCAATTTTTGAACAATTGGTATTTCTGAGTAGAAATTTCGTAAGATCTCTATTGGTGAGTGGAACAATTAAGAACTAATGTTGAAAGTTGATTTAATGAAATAAAATAAACCGCCAAATTCGTTTTAAAGAGTGCCATTATTATTGCAATAAATTATTCACTAACATAAAAAGGATAGCTGAATAAGTTTGCTGTATGTAAGCGTTTTAGACAGTAAACAATGTATAAACACTAAGTGTTCTGTATAATTTTTTTTTAATTTCCTTAAATTTTTATTATGATAATTACCATCAACATGAAAATCTTCTCAATTTATCTGTCTGCAGATTCAAAGGAAAGTTATAATACATATCTATTATTTAATTAAGCGGAATAGCATGCTGTTGTAATTAATTTAAAATCACACACAGATGGATATGTCCAGCGATTATGTTGAATTCGACATTTAAGTAAATAGAAATTGACCGGAAATACGTTTGTCTAATACTAATGAATACGTAATCTATTGAACATATGTTTAAAAATGTTAAAAATGTAGTAACGTAGTGTAAGTAAACCTATTGTGAATATTAAATCGACAAAATTCCAAAGAAAAATAATTAGCAACTAACATTTACCGGAAAAGCAATTAATTATTAATGAGTACTTTTTAATAAATAATGGTTGTAGGATACGTAGGTATCTGGAATGCTCATACAGTTTTACTTTTATTTCGTTTTCAGATATACTTTGTCTTATATTAAAGTAAGTTAATCATAAGGCCTTATATAGTTTATTCAAGTTTACAGCGATAATTCACTGCACTTCTGAAAAACCAGTAGTTGATAAACCTATCCAACAAGGTCCACAACTTCTTTTATAAGATTCTTGCAGTTTGATGGAAGACACCCATAACTTGACTTGAGTGGAAATATTTTTCACTTAGCCTTCAATAACATTTAATGGTAATAACGCCACAAGACGTTTTAAGAATATAAAAATAAGTTTTTCTCTACATTTATGATCGTTTCCTTTAATCCTACTTTATTTACAAGTTTATATTTAGACAATATCCTGATTATTAAGTTCCGAAGAGAGAAAATTGTTATCTGTAATTTGTAAAAATAAAAACAAATTGGCATAAAATTTCTTGGTTTTTCTTAAACTTTTATGTTGACTTAACCTTCAAATAATTCATGTAGAAAAACAAATTTTATTGTCAAATAGGTTTCAAAATAATTCACAACTGTCAAATATGATTGCTTTGACGTTTCGTCTTTCGCATTCCACTTATCGAGAATGCCTATCCAACCAAATGTTGTAGAAAACGTTAGAGTTAGCAATCTTTGGGTTAGTTAGGACGTAAAAATTATAAAAATCTCCGCCCGTCGACTTCAGGGGCGGAGGGTGGTACAAATGTCTCATTTTTGGGTTTTTTACTTATATCTCGAAAGCGGTGTGTTGCAGCAAAAAATGTTTTCTAATAAGATTGATTTCATACATTTTTGCGCTACAATGTACCGTTTCCGAGATATCTGCTGTCAAATGTCGGTAATTAAAAGAAAATTAACAAACGTTTTACCTAATTTTCTCTGTTAGATCATCTATCAAGTTCCGCGATGAAAACTTTGTAGTAGATCCTCTCCTGTTTTCCAACAGATTTGCATCAGTAAAAAAGTGATGTCGAGTTGAAGGATTATTTGCAATAAGAAGTGGCTCCATTTCCCTTAGTCTTATTCTTATTCAATGAGGGTGGTATGAGGAAAACAAACAAAATCCGTACTTTACAAGCTGTTTAAATTATCTCATATCGTCTGGCAAAGAGGATCCTCAGTTTCCACAACTAACATATAGAAACATAAGGCAGAAGATGTACCACTGTTTTTGATGGATATAGCAGCTCTCCCAACAGCATTATGTCGATAGAACAAAAAATACGCTATTGTATGAAAAACTGTGTCAACATCAACTCAATCTGGAAATTGAATTTCAGTGACTCAAAAATTATTTATCTCCAACCACTAAAACAAAGAGAGGCTGGTCAACCTATTGAGCTTGTAGCTTATAAGCACCTGTCCGTAAATGAAACAACCAATGTGGCTGTTACAGGGGGAGACTTCGACCTCACTGTGCTACTTACAACAAAAACGCCACCTGACCATAACATCCTGTTCATTAAACCTGACAGAGGAAAAATGCACACCAACCGTTTACTCCACCCATCAAATATGGGACTCAAGGAAATTTTATTCTTATACGCATTCACTGGCTGCGATTCTACTAGCACGACATTCCGGAAGAGTAAACTTGATTTCGTAAAAATATTACTAAAAACATCATGGCATAAAAAGTGCAGCTGAAGTGTTCCACAACTCATCTTTTTCGCATGATGATATTGAGAAATCTGGGTGAATATGCATGCTGAGATGGTGCAGTGTCCCTACTAAGATAAGTTCTCTGAACACGATTCATTTTTGAAATTGGCATCGAATATAAAAAGAGATCTTGTATCACTTGCAAGTGCAGCTCTGGCTGGGAAACCAACTAGCTTCATACGTGTGGGGGTTGGGAACGCGAATACAATATCTTAGATTCTGTGATGACAAAAAACGAAGCAACATCCAGAGAAATTGTGAACCTCATATTTTGTAGATGCTATGTAGCAGTGGAAGGTGCAGCTGCAAAAAAGCAGCGATAATTTACTTTCGATTATGCCAAAACTGTCAGGATTACTGTTTAAACAGCGTCCCCATTTTAAACAAATATGGCGAAAAATACTTAGAGCCCATTCCCACATCTTCTGAGGCTGATGACTAAGAAAAGGATGATTGGCAACTTGTGCTGCGATCGGTATTGAGGGTGCACCCAGCTGGAGAGAAACAGGACCAGTAAATTTTGTTTTGTCAAGATTTTTCATTTGTTACGTTTTCTCCTTCTTAGTTTTTATAAAATAAAAATAAAATTTATAAGTTTCTTACACATTTCCCTTCTCCTTAGGTTTTCAATTTTTCACAATTAACTTGAAAATTGATAAATTTTTGCATATTTGTGTATGAATGTACAATAAATTAGCTTGTAAATTCTGTAATAACGAGTTTTTTAATTTTAGGGAGTTCTCTTGAGAAATGAATACTTTCACCCAAAAAAATCAAATTGCTGTAACTTCTTCTCCATTGGAGATAAATTAGCATATTTGTATATATTTTTGAATAAAATTTATTGCTCCATAACATTCCCTTATGGAACATTTATGTAAAACCAACGATCGAGAAGGGAAATTATGACAAAAAATATTTTTTGAATTATCTATTTATGAGAGGCGATATCTTCGAAACGGTACATCGTAGTGAAAAAATGTGTAAAACTAATCTTATAGAAAATTGTATAGTCTCTCATTTTTATGTAAATAATTTTTCGATGGAACGCACCGTTCTCGAGTAATAAGAGAAAAACCAAAACCTTTTCAACTTTTAATATATTTACGTCCTAACTATCCCCAACACATCCCTGCACCAAAAAAATACTATGTTTCTTTAATGGAGAATCCAATATGGCCCGTAATATAATCACGGATATTTAAATGCAATTTTGGACCTAATTTTCTATCGGCCACGCCTTCTATGAATTTAACACCAATCTTTTTCAATATTGACTGATATTTCAGTAAAAAAAAAACATTTTCCCATCAAGCAGGCACTAAATAATTACTCGTTTTCCACATACAAGAAAAATAAACTAAGACACTGGTAGATCAATTACTTATAGCATTTATACTTATAACATATCTAATCGAAAAAGTTAAAATAATTTAAAAATTATTGATGAAATTAATTTTATAATTGACAAGTAACTATTACATAATACATTAGTTTGACACATACATGCAAAATGATATACAAAACTACATACCCACTGCACTAACTCCACCTCTGTTATTTGCGCCATGTATCCAAATCGTCCGACCCCTATTTATTAATATTTTTTTGAATATTATATCTAATTGTTTTCTTTTTTAGTGAAACAAAAAATTCAATTAAATAAAAAACCACTAAATAGCGCACCAAATAAATAATTATATCTTCAGGATATAGTCAAATTAGTAAAGCTGGATTATTTACGCCTAGTAAAGCAACGAACAGCTATTTAGAAGGTGTTTTCGTCATGTCACTTTTATTGAAATGAGATATGCGTAAAGCGTTTAATATGGAATAACCCGACGTCGACAAAAACATGATTAAACAAGCCTAAGGAGAAACAATTTTAGAAAATGGTAGTGAGGTTATCTCAGAAATAACTAAAATTTAAAACGCTTTTTCTCTTACCAAGAAAAGAGGCGAATGCGCGGGCTTGAAGGAAAATAAATGATTTATTTGCCATGTCATAAAGAAAACAAATAACTAAGTATTTAAAAAACGTAAAATAAATAATTTCTTGTGCCAAATTCATATTCTCATTGAGAGATTTATGGATAGACAAAAATAAATTAATAAAAACAATCCGTTAATAAGGTATTTATTTAAAATATAAAATATATATACAGGAGCTATACAAGTAATATGGCAATGAAGAAGTTTACCTCGTAAAAATTTAAGAACATGTTCTCTGTATAATATTTTGCGCGGAAAGCCTTAATTTAATTTAGATAAAGTAATGAAGTTATTTATATTACATTAACAAACGTACGTACGTAAATATATTTTGAACAAAATAAAATTATGTGTACAAAATACAGGGTCAACATATTTCAGAATTCTTGCTCGATATTTAAAAAATAGAGCACAAACCTCATTTACTCTGGAAAATTGGCGTCTGTGATAAGCATCGACCGAGACCGTTGACTTTCAAAAAATAATCCGTATGCGAAATTATGTCTAATATAATCTATTGAATTACATGAAGTTGTACAATATTTGCTTCAGTGATGAGTGTATGTTTTTTTTAATGGAGAAGTCAACAGACGTAACTGGAGGTATTCTGACAAGAATCTGCATTTGTTTAGAGCCCGTTCTTTATTGACGATAATTCGACTGGCGTTACTTACCTTGAACTTCTTGATATGTACCGCTGTTGATCCGCGCGTAACAGAACTACTGAAAAATTACAAAAATTTGCTTGAAAATAAACTAATTTTCCCCCAAGATGGCGCACCTCCTCACTATGCGGTTCCCATTCGAGAATTTTTGAACGATCGGTTTCCTGGACGATGGATTGGAGGACGTGGTCCCATCAATTGGCCGGCTAGATCACCCGACCTGTCTCCGTTGGATTATTTCTTATGGGGCGCATTCAAAGTGTATGCAACACAATCAGCCAACATTGAAATCTTAGGTAGTGAATAATAGAAGAATGTCGACAATTGACACCGCAAGTTCTCGCAAATGTTCGTGAACTCTTTCAAAGTCGTCTTTACTACTGTATGGAAGTTAACGGAGGTCATTTTGAACAATTACTTTAACGGTAAATAAACAGAAAAAGGTTTTTTAATTTTTTTATCTCTCAATTTCACGAGAATATACTAAATTAATAGTAAAATGCATTCCCTAATAAATAACCTTTGCAACGATGTGCCACATATGGTACGGTGCCATTTGAAAATTTAGAGGGAATGGCTGTGACGGCTAAGGGGTTGATGGCAGAAATTCGGATTTTATTTTAAAAGATGTCCCCTTTGTTGTCTTTGTTGTTGATGTCTTGGCAATTTTCAAACAAAAGATATTTTTAAAAGATAGTAAGGGTGGCTACTTTTCGTTGAAAAACCCTGTATAGTTTAAGATGTATATCTCATCATAAGAAATAACATGGAATATTTTTATCGCAATTCTTTATTACTAGATGGTAACAAATTTAATCCTGAATTACTTCCCGTTTAAAGCAATATCGTTCTAAGAGTCTCAAAAGAAATACCACCTAGAAATCATATTAGCGGCGAAAAATAATTGCATGTTCGTTGTTTAAAGTGCATAAAGGTCATTGAGAATAAATAATAAGATTAAATTCGATAATTCTTTAATACAGTTAAAACAAAAGGTGATGAAAATCATAACTAAACTTAAAAAATAAAGCAAACGCCCTCATGCTATATACATATTACAATCTATTCACTATATGACCTCCTTTCATTTCAAGACACATAGCCAATATATGTCTGATTTCTTTGTGGGCTGCGTTTATTAAAATTTCACCGTTTAACTCATTAAAGACGTTTGTATTTTTTTCTTTCAAATGATTAATATCCCGCGAAGGTGTTTTGTAAACCTTATTTTTTAAAACCCCCATAAAAAAATGAAGGGGAGTTAGATCTGGTGACTTTCCAGCACACTGGCCTGGAAAGTGTTATCTAAATACCAATTACTCCACAATCCTCGTCGTTTCCGTCAAATCTCAAAGGTAATACTTTCTATTGAAAATGGAGCTTATCTTATCCCAACACAACGTGTCCCACATTTTATTTAAATTTTTTGTATCCTCACAGGGCCTACTGTCTCTATCGAGTTTGAGACATCCTGTACCCTGTACCTACTATCATCTTTTGATATAGATAACAACTACTACTACTGAATTTCTAAGTTCCTATTTCCACACTGATGACACTCTTCTCTTTAAAGTATTTACTTGGTAATGCCGACACTTCCATAAAAATCAGTAAAAACTGTTTTTATTTTTGCAAAATCCCATCTCACAGTAGATAAACCTTGACGGGATGTTATGACGTTGAATTTATAATGAAGTCACAGACATTACACACATTTATTATGAATTATGTACCTGTTAATACATCATTTACGATCGATTGTCGTTGATGGTTATGAATTATGCATACGTTAAAATGAAGGCAAGTAATTTACTACATCAGTTCTATCGTCAAGTATGAATAAATTCAGGTGTTAAATATGTTTTTCTAAATGTACGTTTAAGTTCTCACTTAATAAATTTTTCAAGAAATTATACAGTTTACTGTACAAGATGTTCTACAACTTATCGGAAAATGTATAATTATACTCGTGTATAAGTGTATAATGGACTTTTTAGTAAGAATTGGTGGAAGTGTGCTTCCGCTGTTAGTATTTATTGAAATTATCAAGGATGCCACCCACAAAGAGTTTAGGAAACGGTGGAATGAAACAAATAGCTGATAGCTGTCAATTCCGATGCTTTCAGGAGTTGCTAGAGTATCCCTGCAAAGATAGATATTCAAACTATTGGCAAAGGAAACAGCTTTAATATATGAGGAAAAACGCAACGCCTCTTTGTAGAGTTTACAGAGAAGATAGATAGATTACTATCAGCTGATTGTAAATCAGTTCCAAATAGGAACACATTTACGACATTCGACATTAACTAGTTTCTTTCGTTATGGTTTAAGTGATTTGACATGATTGTTGTTTCTTCAGTTACAATCAGTTCCTTCACTTCAACTTGAAAAGCGATCGAGATGTGAATTCCTTGCACCCCTCAAGTATGTATTTTCTTCAATCATCAGTTTGCTATAACGAAACCTTTTAAAATTGATGTTTGTGCTTGTCAAAAACGGAATACATTGAACTATATGATGCCGAAAGGCATATAGATTACGAGCCAGTTTTATATTTTGTGGTCATCAGGAAGCAAAGAGGTGCGAAAATGATAAATAAAGATATGGAAGTAACAATATAATATAAATAGGCCATACACCACTGCATTTTTTTCAATCTTGTCAAATGGCACAATTTCACTACAGAGGTTCGAGACGTTATAGAACAGCTTTTAAAATCGCCCTCGGAATACGCACCGCAGTGCCAAAATAATTTAAAAATTTTTCATGTTTTTCGCAATCAAACATTTCATATTCACTATTCACTGAAGAACACTGCTACTACTTGAATCGTCACTGTCGCTGCTACTGTTTTCCTGCATAACAATTAATTTACATAACGTTAACGTCACCTGTAGAATGTAAAAATGTTTTATTCTCTCGCATTGCTCTCCCACTCAGCCGATTGCAACTGATTTTATCAAATAATTCACATAACTTTAATCATATAAGTTACATCAGTAGACATTTCTAGTAAAAGTAAGAACGGAAGCACACAAAGGCTGATGTAAGGAATGTCCTTCGAAGTAAGGACAGGTGACAGCTTTAGATAGCAGGGTTAATGAGATTACAAACATACGATGCAAATCAAGTCAATCGAATTAGTTTCCGAATGTTATTATTCAACTTTAGATTAGGAAACCCCTTTGAGTGCAATAAAAAACTCTCAACTTTCGATCAGAAAACCCCTTGTGAGCGCAACAAAAAACTCGAAAATAATTTTCTAAAACGAATACATTTCTACAAACACATGTCACAAATAATTAATACAACTGCAATAAAATACAAAACTATTACAAAGATACAATTTAGGTTAAGTAAAAGCTTCTGTAACGTAATTTACTTTTATGTCAGTATTAGTGAAGTAAAGAATTGAAATTTGTTAGACAATCCTTAAAATTGTAACGCGCGATACCAAGAAAACCGTCAGCTGCTACTTTTATGCTGTTAACCTAAAAGTAATAATAGTCATAGAAGTATTGTAGCTAGTGTGTTTAATTTTTCTCTAGTAGGTACTTGTTTGGTGTTTGTGAGTATAAACAAACAAAAATGGAACAATTTATAGTAACCATGACCAGCTGCGTGATATGTATATTCGAGGTATGTTAGCTGCCATAATTCTGTTACCATTGGTCAGAGAAAAAAATGTTAACTGAACATGTTCTGTTTGATGCATTTTATCATACAGCAAAATAAAGCACTTTTATTCCGCACACTCTGTATAGAGAGAGCCCACTGAGCAACGGCTGTAGCTCTTTAAGCTACCCTCCCCACATTTCCAGATTTCAAGATGTCGGCTCTAAAACGGGCATTTTAACCATTTACTTGCAATAATTATTCCATTCAAAAGCCACTAATTCCTCGTTACTGTACACATGTGCCATTTTTATTGAAAAATACTTATTAAAAACACTTTAAGAACACCTTAATTAACACAAACTGATTGTTAGACACTCAGATTAAACAGGATAAAAATAAAACATACACTGACGCTCTCATCACAGCAGAAAAATTTGAAAAAAATCTTTGAGTCTTCTTTCTGTCACTTCTTTCATGGATTGTTTATTTTACTACAACATGAAATAGCTGGGTTCAATTTAGGAATTAGGAATTTTATCAATTTTTTAAAGTTAAAATAAACTTACAAGTGTTAGACCAAGATGTGTTTAGAACCACTACAAAAGATCAATTCTAAATTCACTAAATAATTCACCGATTATCCTATTTATTTTCTTTAAATTCACTTGTCCCCTTGTATACAGGGTGGTCCATTGACGTCTAGAAAACATTTCTTTAATTTTATGAGTTATTCTTCAAATAAATTCAAATTTTGCATATTGACGTAGTAGTAATTTTTCTCCATCTGCTACTATCAGGATTCAATATGGTATAGTCATCGTAGAAATTTTCTCTCGACAAAAATCGATTTACTGAATATTCTTATCTTTCTGTACCAAATTTTACATCTTTCTGTTGTGAAATAATGTGGCTAATGACATTTTCTAAAATCGTGAGTTTCAGTTTTTTCACAACACTTCAGCACAATAAATATATCACCCTGTGTATATACCACCCTATGTATATTTTACGTTTTTCTAGATCATGGTGAGCCATGAAAAACGAACCACCCTATATAACTGCTTTTTCTTTGAACATCTCGAAGTATAGAACTATTCCCTACAATTTTCGCAGAATTTCAAGCTGTTTATTACTATTTTTTTATTTTACTGTTTATTTTATTTCTAGTTTTATTTTATACCAGTATATTTCGTCGTCATTAAAATGTTTATAAATTGCCGCACTCAATCTTCTAAACTAATAAATAAAGATTGCTTTCAGGTATTTAACATAGGTATAATAAATAGAAGCGGAACGAATTCTGAAAACATTTTTAAATTTAATCGGTTCAAAAAAAATAAACAAACACATTGTCGAAACTTGTTCACCAGTGACGGGTAAATATCGAGGTTTATCAAGTTTGACCCTCAAATGAACATTTACAAAATATACCACAGCTTTGCACAGCTCTTTCTCAATTTGCAGCCAACAAATTTGAATACGTTATGCTATGTTAATGATTATGCATAATTTTGCACAATTTCTTAAATTTTGCGCACCTTGCAGAAAAGAGTGGAAATATTATTTTTGAAATCAGCCAAATATACAGGGTACCCATAACTAATGAGCCATACAGCAAAAGGGTGTAGTACAAGTCGAAATAGTCCGTTTCGGTTTAAATTCTTATAACAAACTATTTATAGTTAAAATAGTTATAGTTAAATTAAAGTCAAGTGGTCAAAACCATTATAGAGGTAAAAAAATCTGCAAGAACTTGCGCAGTCCATATTGTGTAACTAGCGCCATCTAACAGGTTTCTTAAAACTAATTATAAAATCGAATTTTTTACCTTCTAAAACAAATTTGATTTGATTGAATCACTCCGTATCTCTTTAATCGTAAATATTTTATTGTAAGAAATTAATCAGAAACTGCCTAATTTGACATCTGATATACTCTGTTGTTGTATGGATCATTAGTGAATACAAAAGCAGATTATTCTGTTAACTACTTTCGGCGACAAAATGAAACAATCTAAACCTACCTATCTCTATCGCCTATCTAAATCGCTTTATTTTTTCGCCGAAAATAGCTAATAGGGTGATCCGATTTTTTGTTACACCCTATTCGATAAATTTGACACATATATTTGCATACCTCAATCTGATCAAAAGAAGTTATATGTACCTCAAGAAAAAATCTCCTGCGTCATCGACTAAATGCAACTTTTTATACAGGGTCTCCGGAGAGGTCATGTCAAAAATGAAAGGACATACAGGGGAGGTCAAAATAATTATAGTACTTCATATACAAATTTTGCTAGAAGGCTTCGTTATGGAGCTATTCGTCTTCAAAGCAAAAATAAATTTCAATTATATTATTTTAAACCGTTGCATTAACAGCAATGTAACTTGGTCGATTAATAACTCATAGTAATGCTCATTTCCAAGTTTAAACTGATATTTATATCTGCATTATACAGAAGCAAAAGAAATTATCTTAACTTGATGGTATCTTTGACAGCGTTACCAAATTTGGCATTTTTCTATCACATTGATTTTGAGTAAATTCTACAATAACACCTAAAATTTAATGTAGCATAAAAATACTGAAGTAATATTTTTCAAAATAAATTGTTTCTGTAGAAATTATAAAAAAAGAACTGTTAAGTATGATTTCTAAAATATCTCTGCTCTACTCGAAATCGCATTTGGTGACCATTTGTAATGACAACGGCGTACGCAATTATACGATTTAATAATTCAGCTCTGCTATTTGCAATTTAATAAACTAGGATTTTATGATGGTGCTAAAGAAAAAATTAAGGGGGTTAGGATCGGGAGACCGAGGCAGGCACGGAAAACGACTAACTCTACCGATATCGATAGGGAAATTCGATATTTAGATACGTTCTTACTGCGCTGTTAAAATGAGATCAACAGCCACGTTATTTCAAATATTTAAAGGAACCTTTTCTAAAAACGGGTTAATAAAATGCGGTTTTCTCAAAATCGGGACAAAATATAGATGGAAACATAGTATATGTTTTTTTTTACAAAATAAGAGAGGAATCAAATTGTGAAAGAAAAATGCCAATAGTATCACTGTCAAAGATGTATATATTTAAATGGATAATTTCGGCTGCTCCTATATAATGCAATCAGTTTAAACTTGAAAATGATCATTACTATGAGTTAATTTAATTGCCCAAATTTCATTGTTGTCATGGCAACGGCTTAAATGTTATAATTTCTTACTTTGAAGTCGAATAACTCCATAATTACTCCATACGAAGCCCGATAGTAAAAGTTTTTATATGAAATACTACAACTATTTTTACCTCCCCCTGTATGTTCTTTCATTTTTGGTATGACCTTTCCGGACACCCTGTATACTTGGCCAATTTTGCACATATATTTTCAAATTTGACACACCTCATCATATGAAGTTTAGTTTAGTGTTAGTGCACAAATTTATACCTACATCTAGTTCCTTTTTGCACACGCCATTAAAGGAGACTATAGCTCATGAAAATAAAAGAATCCTCCTCCGAAATAGCCCAAATATAACTATATGCCATTTTATTTGGATAATTTTGCAATTTTGCACAACTATTTTCAAATTTTGCACCCAAAATTATCCCCCAACGTACGAAAATCATTTCAATTCCATTTAGATACGTGTGCAAAATCAAATGGAAATGCAAAGTTGTGCAAGATCATACCTTTTGTATAAAATAAGCTCAAATGATGAAGGTCAAACTTGACGAATCTCAGTACGGAGCGATTAATTATTGTAATGGATAATCAACTGTGAAATATTAGTTCTTCATTCATTGTGATGTGACTTCGTTAACGAATACCTATAATCTAAACAATTAGTAAAATGTTTATGAGTCTTAAGGTGTCTGAAAAACTACAACATGCCACTTTTGAGGCATGTGTTATATCCGGCTAACTCGCCATAGACGTACTGAAACGGCAACCGGTTGACGGACATTTTTCTGTAACACTCCTTTTAACAATGAGCGAGCTAAATCGGCTAAATCTCACTTAACAATACTAGTTCGTGCATCGCAGATTTTTGCAACTATTCACAATACTATAACGACCTATCATTACTGTTGACTCGTTAGCTAAAAAATCATCATCCTTGGGGCGATTTGAATACCACAAAGCTATAGAAGTGTAAAAGTTTGCTGCTAAATTTAACAGTAATCAATTTATCCTACTATGTTGAAATTTCAAACTGTAATTTTCTTATTAAAGGACTTGGAAATTAACAATGTACTAAATTGTCTGTGCTAATAATGACCAATGGTAGGGACAGTTAAATTTAATCGCAATGAAGCGCCAACGCAAATGCTATTGCCAAGAAAGTTGAAATGGTCAGTATCTATATCAGAATCAAACTCAATTGACATTGACAGCTCCTGTAATTCCAATTCAATGTGTAAATCTCAGATACTAATTTTTCTCTTCATTTAGAATGTTATGTGTTAAATACCTACATTAGGCAAAAAATTCAGTTTCTTAAACCAATCGATTCAACATATATATTTGAAATTAGATTTTTTACGAAACAAGACCTGTGACCATAAGACATGTGACGACTTGAAGTTGGGTTATTAACCAAAGCTAAATTAGTTTAATCGTAAATTTCACCTGACAAAATTATGTTTCTAACAAAATAACTTACTAACAAACACGATCGATTCTATAAATATCATACAACAATTCCAACTTAATTTATGATAAAATCCAATGTATCGTAAATTAACACTTAATCAAGTAGCAAGTACTATTGGCTGTTTTTGGCACTGCTATCTGGACTGCAGACTGAAACGCTACAGAATTGCCGACAAACTATACTATGCAAGTAATCAACATTTTTTATTATATTATCAATGTAATCTATTTAGCGTCTTCCAATTTCAATTCTAACTGGAAATCTTCAATTTCATCCTTTCTGCATGTATCTCTTATAGGAAGTACTATGTCAGATAGAGATAAAAAACACCAATTGTTTGCTTCCATCACCTGACCATCTCTGGCGATGGCAGTTGTGGCGTAATATTTCTGTTAACGATCTTTTGTTAATTAATTATGACAAATGCCTTCCTTCCATCCCCGAAGCACGCCCAAGCAGCTAACTAACCTGCCTAAAATAGCTTGTTTAGTTTTTTGAACAATCCGGTCCATCGAGGAGCTTGTAAAGCTTAATTTAAATAGTCGCTTGGGCTCGGCAACTTTCGATGAGCTTTCGGTATAACAACATTCCAAACAGCGGCCGTCTACCTACTTGAATCTCTCCGATCAACTTTAAAAACTTATTCCGTCGGAGACCGTGTAGGGAGGAGGTCTGTTCGCGCGCGCGTTGCCAACACAATGTTTTTATTGCTGCTGTTCGCTTTTCTCTGGGGCGTCTCGTTTTCGGAGCCTCTGCTCCGCACCTGCGAACCCATAAGGGTGGAGATGTGCACGGGGTTGGGGTACAACATGACGGGGATGCCCAATTTGGGGGGCAACGATATCCAACAGGAGGCCGATTACAATTTGAAGTCCTTTTCGCCGCTGATCCAGTACGGTTGCAGTCAGCACCTGAAACTTTTCTTGTGTTCTGTTTATGTGCCCATGTGTACGGAGAAGGTGGCCAACCCCATAGGACCGTGCAGGGGACTTTGTGAGAGTGTCAGGTCCCGGTGCTACCCCGTTTTGCAAGGTTTCGGGTTTCCTTGGCCAGATGCCCTGAACTGCTCCAGATTTCCTGTGGAGAATAACCACGAACACATGTGCATGGAGGGTCCTAAAGACAAGATTGACGTGAGGGCCCCCGTAGACCCAGCCGTGCAGAAATTCGACTGCGGGCCCCACTACGTGAAGAGCAACGGGGGCTGTATGCCACCCTGCGACTCCAACCTCTTGTTCGATGAGTCGGAGAAAAAATTTGCCGAGGTATGTATAATTTGACATACCTGCTTCAGAAATATGAACAAATTCGTTAAGATAGCAATTTTCAACGAATTCATTCATAGCTGTTTTTCTAAGCAAGTTATAATATCTCCTCACTGCATCATCAATTTACAGACTGATAAGTCTTTTAATATAAGAAAAAACGCATAAGTATGTTCACCTGTTACATTTCATCTCAAAGGTTCCTGAATATTACACCACAACTGCACGCTGAGTAAAATATATACGGCATTATAAATATTATCACATACCGCATAAGTCTTTTAAAAAACTACTAATATAAATTAATAAGTAGGTAATTTTCAGTGTTACACAGTCAATAGGTCTTCCAATGAGGAGCCTTGTTCTCTGTATACCTCTTCCAAAAGTTAAAGAAAATGATTAATTTCAGCATTACAGTTTGGCTGATAAGAACCACTACGTCCTAGGTGGATTATTTCCACATAACTCGTACTAAAAGTGCTATTCTTCGTATCTCCAACCTTATTCTTGATGGCATGTCCCTTGGTTCTGATGAATGAAAACATTGCTTTATTACAGATTTCTAATCGAAGGCAAAAGGAACTAAAAAATCGGAATACAGTTCTTACATTAAACGTTCAGCACTATTGCTGATCATGATATCTTCATTACAATAACTACAAGGGAAATAATAATTATTGAACATTGTATGTACCTTTTTTGAAGTAATATCTCCAACTTTATTCTTGACGGCATTTTCATTGGTTGTGATGAATGAAAATATTGGTTTACTACAGATTTCTGATCGAAGGCAAAATGAACTAAAAAATCGTAATACAGTTCTTACATTAAACGTTCAAAACTCTATTGCTGATCATGATATATTCAATTCAAATCACATTTTTATATATATTTCATTGTTATAACGAATATAAAGAGTTAATTATCATTTTTTTTTACTGTTAATTGCAATAATTACAACGGACAGAATTAATGATCCTACAAAATTCCTACAGTTACCCAATGGAGGCGAAGATGCTGATGAACTTTCAAAATATGTTTTATGTGGTGTCATCTTGGATTATATAAATGTTGCTTAACCTTTGTTTATTTTTACTTTACTTTTCCTGGATTCCTCACTTTTTCAGCATATACAAAGTGTCTCTTCCCTATTTTCCAGGTTTGTAGGGGATTTTTTTAAATAAACATGGGTGCTGCTGAAGGAATCATCATTGAATGGTTGATTAATAGATTCAACACTCAAAAGAGTTAAATAAATTAAAAGTTAGATACAGTTCACAAATTTTAGATTTCTTATTTTGAAGGTAATAACGATGGACCGATCCTTGAAGCGTTTATTTTACGCTCCACAACTGCAAGTAGGACAGTAAAAGTACTTGATTATGTCCTTTATTACTCTATAAGGGATTACTTTAAAGTTCAATAGAGGACAAACTCGCATTTCATATCTAGTTTTGACATCATATTCATAAACGTTATTTATCAGAACTAATATTTGAACTGATTGAATGCAGTCAAATGCGTACACATTTTATATATGCATTTTGTTTATCTACTTCTACCAAGAAGAACATGATTAGTGATTAGTTATCAATGTAATTAGCTACTACTATTTGCCACTAATACATACCAATGTAGTATTTAAAATGTATTTAAGCATAGACTCGAGTATAGATTAGATGTAGATAAAAAATCAAAATAAAATTAATGTTGTAGGCATGAATATCGAGTTTGAGTTTACAGTGCCTAAATAGCATTTTAACAAAAGCTTTGGTTAAATCTTTTACCATACGAAATTATACAAAACGTAGTCTGTTCCGTACGTGATTTTTAAATGGGTTGCTGTTCTTTAAACGGATTAATCATGGCATTAACCTTGAAATCTTCTGGAGCTGGGAGTAATGCGCTGCATTAAGTTGGATCACGTTATTTTTAATATCACCGTTAAGGTTGTAATCTATGGACAACGAGAAGAACATTGCTGTATAATTTGTTAGCCGCCTGTTAATTAAAAAAAAAACAAACAAGATGTAGACATGTATTTATGGAAAACTAGCATATTTCTAACTACATGAATAATTTTATAGTTTTCACACTACCAGATATGTAAAATTATTATTTATACAAGGTGTTTCATAGCGAATTGTACCCACTTTGTAGTAGCAGAGTGAGATAACTTATGCAAATGATCCATTTTAAAAAGTGTGCATGCATTTTTAGTAAAACCTATTTTGGTAAAAATTCTTCAATCAGTTATGAGAATGGATTTATTTTTGGAATACATCTACGCTTCCCAAAATAACCGAGAATATAGCTTTTAGGGAAACTTTATGGATAAACCTGTAGATCCACTTATGATATATGACAATAGAGATATGACAAACTGCTACCAAAGAATTTTTATCTGTGCTTATTTCAAGGAAACGCAACAGGTATTATTATCAAAATTAAAGGATACTTGCTACACATGAAGTCTACGATCTTTAAAATAGCTAATAAAAACAACATATTCTTTCATTAACGCAGTGTGGGTTCAATTTACGTATTCAATAATAGCACTGCATACTGTGCTACCTACTCATCTTTTATATATACCACATATTTATTTGTTCCGTCTGACGAACGATTATTTACCAGTGCATGTACTGATAAGGAACAATAATCATGAAACGTTGATTGCAACAGCTGTACTGCAACTTCCATTGTATTGAATTTTATTGTTTACCTACTACTGATTTCTTTATTTGTTGTCTACAATATTGTGTTTTATTTAAAAGTAAAATTTCTAATAAAAATTACATTCCCTCAATTAACTAAACCGGTCAATAACATTTTTGGTTTTTACAATTATTTTCGGTTTCTTTAAATTGTAGTTTCTATTATTAGCTCTTGTATAGGTACTTACACTAAGTACCTTAAAAATAATACGCCAATTATTAATAAAATTAATTCTAATAATTTTTCTAAATACTCAAATGAGACTACATTTATTACAAGTACTTCATGTTGAAATATTATAGAGTATCTATAAACAACGTGTCCACAACGAAATTTTTTTAATTTTCAGAAAAAAATAAGTAATTGTCAAATGAAAGAAACAGAAAATTTTGTATAGTACTAAGCAATTTGAAAAATAATTTATGTAAATTTACCATGATTTGGTTTTCTATACCCATAACTCACATGGTGATTTTACTTACGATTGGTAAAGTTACTAATACTCTGTGAAATTTCAATTAAGCAGTTAATACATATAAAAATTATGTAATATGAAAATTTGCTAATTCTTTGTAAAATTAGAATGTAATTCATTTAATGCGTGTAAATAATATTCTACCTACCTATGTACTATGTAAATTAACTAATTCTCCGTAAAAACTCCAATGTAATTAAATGAAATAGATGTACTTATGTAAAAATTATACAGAGTATTCCAATTAAAGGGCATTCTGTTGCTGAGAAATTTTTATAATCATAAGTCCACAAATATTAGTTACCCAGATAAAAAGAGCTTTAAGAAGCCAAGAAAAATAAATCTAGATTTTTTTTATAAATTTTCTGAAATATTGACATAATATGTCTTATGTCAAGTAGGGTGAGTAGAAGAAAAAACGAACTTGAAACATAAATTGCAAAATTTATATTAGAATAAAAATAATGTTAAATGGTACATACAATTTATTGCATTAATAATGACACTCTTTAAAAAAAGGTTTGGCGATTTATTTGAACTGCTGACGTATTTGTAATGAAATCTACTTTCAAGTTTTTTTAGTTCTTAGTTCTAATCTCACGAATAGAGATTTTATGAAACTTCTACTCATAATTTCCAATAGTTGAATAATTACTTCCTTAATAGTAGATCAGATATGCGCATGCTTAGATGTCATAATAGGGGTAACCCTAAGCAATACTTAACCTTACGAGACGTACTGTATTAATAAGGGTGAGTTCTCCAAGGTCAGGGCTATGAATCTAGGAAGTAAATGAATATTAGAATCAATTACAGCAGGAATAGACATGCTTCTGGGCATTCCTATATTTTGAGATACATCGCAGACTGGGTTTATCAAGCTTATTGAAAGCTACTAACAATTCTCCGTAAATATATATTTTTATGCTTGAGGGCGGCATTTTACGGCGGCAAAAACGCTAGAGCCGACCCTGCTGAGGTGGGCTATAATCAGTAGAGACTTCGAATGTAGAAGTAAGAATACTTATGTGACTTTTTTCTTATTTTTTAATAGCCCGTGTCTAACAGCTGGTAATAAATTGTTATCTCACTCCGTATACATTATTTTTACAACACGATTAAGAAGATCCCGTTCCTTCACGACTTTAACAATTTCTCGACGGATAATTTGACGTGTATTGCTATTTTGAAATGATTTCCAACTGGCGGTGAAACGAGTTTATATACATATATTATCGGATTGAGTAATGCCTGAAATAAAGATTGATAGGTAGTTAAATAACACGCTAAAACGTCGTAACAAGTTATTGCCGATTTCAAGCTGAACGATGTCTTGGAGATTTCGGCTTGAATGATGAACGTCATTTATAGCGAGTTTAATATTTTGAAAGGTTGATAAACGTGGTGCTGTGATTAACACTTGGAGATTAATGGGTTTAATTAATATTTAATGTGTATACATATATGGTTTTGTTGAAATATATTAGTTCGCTTTTATTTATTGATGACTTTGGTTATGAAAAAATGGTTAAGGGGCGTTCCCAGGATTCAATCACAGTTGAGAAGTTAATCAGCAAGTCGTTATTAAAGTAGTTGGAACATGTCATTACAAATAAAAAATTGCAGTCAAATAAGTAATATACCAATATATTTTTTAAAGATCTTGACAGTTTTTAACTGATACTTAAGAATACACAATATGTGTTTTTGTTTAAAAAATTTGCATTTGAGGAAAAATTTTATGAACAAGAACTTTTTAAGAATTACCAATAGAAGGCCGAGTAGAAAACTCTATAGATTTGGAGGAAACGTTCGACGAATTTTTATGAAAACTCATTTATGGACGCAGTTTTTATACGCAATTTTTGAATAAATTCATAGCTGTTCTTAAAGGCAACATAAAAAAGTCCAATCATACATTTCGAAGTTACTCTCGTCACTCAATATTTTTTTCTGGAAGCTGTAGGAAAACTAATACAGCCACTGACCTTAGCGTGACACCCCTTATACAGCATTATAAACGTTCTCACATCCCACAGAACTATTTTAAAACACTCCATGTGAATTTTATGTAAATTATTGAGTATTTTTTACCGTGTAAGATTCAAAGTAAACAGGTAAAATTTACGGTCTTTCAATGGGCAACCATTTTTTCTGCAGAAGTTAAAGAAAATTCAACTTAAGCATTATAGTTTGGTTTTAAGGTCACCGTATTTCTCGCCGCAAAATAATCAAATCTGTCGTGTTTATAGGTACAGAACTTCTAATTTTATACCATACAGTCTTACCAACCAAGAATTACTACAAGATGTTACAGTTAAAAGAATACTGTGGTCGCCGCTAAGTTGCTGAATACTCGTAACTGTAAAATAACCACACACCTTTTGGCAACATAAAAAATATGATTTTTTTCCGATCAGCAAAAAATATACAAAATTGTGCTACGATGCAACATATAAATACAACCAAAACCAAGTCCAGGCCATCAAAAAACTAAAGAAAAATCACCATGCCTCTTATCTGTCATTTTGCACACATCAGGATAAGTCGTCAAGATGGAGAACCTACTGAAAGGGAAGTGACGGCTGCAGTTCTAACGTTTCCAAAGAACTGCACAGGGATCTGCTTTTTTAAGTAAATTAAGAATATTCCAACTCTGTTGCCTTTCACACGTCCAAAAACCGATCCGGTCAATATGCTGCTGAATCAGTCACCCACCCAATTGCTAGATACGTATCACATCAAATTACAAATTTAGTGGAAAGATAGAACACCATGCCAAAAGGATTGGAGGTTTCATCAACAAGATCAATGGGATCGAATCAAGATGGCATTCTAGTGAGTTCTGACGTGACGTTTTTTTCATAAAAGTGCCAATCAAAGAAGCTTTGGGAGAACTTAGTCCAAGGTTTTTTGCAAATGGAAAGGATGAGAATCCAGTCGACCAGACAGACCTTCTTTTCCTAAGAACTATAAAGATATGGAAGAAACAGCTATGCGCATCACTTACATCAAACATCTGCATGGAAGCCTTTTAGAGGCATTGCAGTTGGCAGATCTAAATCTATAATGTTGGTTCAGGTATATTGATGATGCATTTATCATATGGCCATTTTTGTACTACATTAATGGAACAATGAAATCAGTTTCACTGTGGAATTAGAAGAAACACATGTTGAGAGATATACTTGAATAAATGTGATGCATTTTAAACTCCAAATTGATAGTTTTAGATCCTTTAGTGTTGGCTGAGAGAAGAAATCTTACAAAATTTGAAAATGTCTTATCGTCCAAAGCAAAACCAGAGTTTAAAGCCTCGATCTTGCAAGATCATGGCTTGTGGTCGATTGGTAAACGTTATAAAGTATAGAAATGGTCAGTTTTACATAATAAGTCATAAGTAATGGACGAAATAAGCGAAACAGAATCACAGGCCCTTTTCAATCAAATAGCGAATTTATAATCAGTTCTAGTTCAGCAGAACTGAACCTCAATAAACCTAATTTTAAAAATAAGACCAACATTAATCCTTAGTCCGTTAAAGAATTTTTACTGTATTTATATAGATCACGTGGACTTAAAAAACACTTTGTGTTGTTTCAATGTGATGGACTTTCGACTGTGAAAAATGGAAGCGCTGAATATATTAACAGCAACATCCTCATGATTCAGTTTCAGTTTCTCGTCAATCTTTAACTAGCAATATATTGAAACTTTTTCATAACCAACATTGTATGTTTTACAATTTCCGTAATACAAAAGTTAACGTTGAAATATTTCCCACCGCATATTAAGAAAAAAAACCCTAACGTGATTCCCATCATCATCATACTGTTTACTCTTGTCAAATATACACTTTTTACAAAGCTACACGCGTATATTTTAAAGAAATTAAACTTTTAATAAATCACTCCGCTCGCCCGTTACCGTACACATGTTCTAAATAATTCGCGAGCGTGTTTTATTTTAATTTTAAATTACGGGACGCGTGTAAATAAACAGAATAAAGGATGTAGTGTGTGTTTATAAACATTGGCAATATTGTCGTAGTGTGTACTAAATAAACAGATCCATTCAAGCTGTCAAAATATTACTCCCTGAGGATCATTGATTAGTCTTGGGCCCCCTGAAAATCCAGTATGTTTTTATAACGGTGTACGAAAATAAACTATAAAATATAATTATTAAAAACAATACATATATGACTTTACCCCAGCATCACGCTTTCGTTGGTAGATCATTTTTTATTTTTTTGTAAATACATTTAAATGAATTTACTAATCAAAAAATATAATGCAATTAATAAATGATTATTTAAATTGACATTTGGACAACACGTAATCAGCATCAGTCACAATAGATGAGACCTATTTCTGCTATTAAAGGAATCAAAATATACACGGTGATTCAAAAATAGTGACCAAAAATTAAAACCTCGTATTTGATGAATTTTAGAGGTCGTTTATACTGGGTGTTACAGAATGACGTTAAGAAAATAGGGGCAGGTTCCATGTTTAAAAATAATAAAAAAAGTTTATACAGGGTGTCTCATAATTAGCTGCCAACCCTGAACAGGCCGATTCTATGATCAAAACTAAGTAAAAAAGTTCATATAAACATGGGTCCGTAAATGCTTCCTAAGGGCACAGGGACCCATTGAAGAGGGAGGAATGGAAATCATTTTTTTGCAATATCTCTCAATCGCGTTGTGATAAATTAATAAAATTTGGTATACACAACTAAATTTTGATGAGCAACTTGATGGACTGATCCATTTATTTCCACAAGGTCCATTGGGGTGGGAAGGGGGTGGCCCCTTGGTATCTTTGACTTTTTAACAAATTCCGTTTTGCCGAACTGTTTTACGTTGAAAAGGTACTCTTGTTTCAAATCGTTATCTTTAACTGTTTCTGAGAAAATCGCTCTTGAATTAATCCCACTTTGGTCAATTTCATAGCAATTTAAACAAAATTATCAAGGTATTCTTATGTCAAAGTATTGTCAACCCGATTGCCAATTTAATAGTTCTAAGCGAAAAAAATGGAAGAGTTTACGGGACAAGAGTTAGTTGATATATTTATTTATGGCTTTTGCGATGGTAATGCTGTAGCGGCAGAACGCGAGTACGGGAGCAAATTCCGTTTTCCCGAGCTGTTTTACGTTAAAAAGGTACTCTTGTTTCAAGTCGTTATCTTCAACGGTTTCTGAGAAAATCGCTCTTGAATTAATCCCACTTTGGTCAATTTCATAGTAATTTAAGTGAGGAATGTCCTCCTTGATGTCAGCCTTCTGTTTGTAAACCTTCTGCCGTACTCGCGTTCTGCCGCGCAGCATTACCATTGCAAAAGCCATAAACAAATCATCATATCATAATTGTTCTACATCAATAATGTGTATTACTGATTACGTATTAAATTATTATTATTATTTTTTGTTTAATTAATAATTTTATATGGACGGTTTATATGGAAAAGCAAACGGAGATTCAAATGAAGCAAGGCGTCTCTATGAAGATGCATCCTTTAAAGGAATAATTCACCATTCATTTGTAAAAAAAATGTATGTATGTATGTACACTTTAGAATCTGATGCCTTTTCCTAAGATTTAAATGTTCCAGTGGAGGAGATACAGGGTATTGGTGGCATATTTTTCTAAATAAAATAATACACCACTGTTTTATTATAATAATCATGATATCTTCGGATCCTCTTTTAATTTTCTAGTTTTAAGTTACTAGTTCTTTATGTATTTCGGAAAAAGCTTCATTTTCGAGTAGATAACTTAAAATCTAACTGAAAAACACTTATTTAAATGGTACTACAAACACTTTTTTTAATCATACGGTTATTTAATCGAATAAAAACATAAATCGTCATTTTAAAGATTTTATTTCAGTAAAAATGTAATTTGTTTGAAAATTATTTATACTTGTAATGTCTTGCTTTTCATCCAACTACGCGAAATTTCATTAGGTCATATTTAAGGAAAAGAGTACAATATGTGTTATATAATAATGGTTACAATTTTGTTCAATATATTGCTATTTCAGGAGTTCCGCAGGAGTCAAACTTGTGACCACTTTTATTTGTTTTATTTATCAATGATTTAAGTGATGTAATAAGTTGTTGTAAGTTTTTCTATGCGGACGATTTAAAAATATTTGTGACTGTTAATGTATACATGATTATTTAAGGTTGCAGAATGATTCAGATAATATTAGAGATTGGTGTGTTACTTTCAGTAATTGAATTTAATTATAGTATTGTCGGTGATATGTTATCTCGTTGCAACACCTATAAAGACTTGTGTAGTGTAGTTTTTGATGCGAAATTACGTGTTTTTTTTTAATTGAACTGTGGATGTAAACATTGTTATAACATAAACTTACATAGTTCTGCATATAAGATTACTCACTTTTGTTAATAGGAATGTGAAAATAATTGTTAAAATGTGGGGTTAGAATAGCGAAATAATCTGTGTCATACAAATGCATTTTAAAAGTTATTATATTGAACTGTAGATTTTATATATTTTTTTATTTATATTATTTAAAGGATGTTATGTAACGCATTTTTAAGTTTTGCACTGTAAATAGATCTCTGTTGGGCAATAAAGCTATTATTATTATTATTATATAGTAATTTTTCACAATAACGTATGACAATGCATAAGTACGAGTTCGTATAGGTACAGATAAAGATAAAAATGAAACATCAGCAACAAATCATTGATACGTACTCGTGGGTTATCCTCTATTCTTACACTATTTACTCTCCCACAGGAAATATTTGTCATCTTGCATCTTTTATAAACTGTAATCAGAATCACAAATAAAAGCTTCAAAATCGTGTAGCGTATGCTTATCTCCATTCATTCCAAATCGTGTGTAGCTCATCTGAATGCTGACGCTTCGCCCAGGTATAAAAATAAATGCGTTTATCGTCTGAGGCACTATCAGCGTGGCCTAAATAAATCGATACAACGCCCATGTGGTAATAAAAATTGACTCCTATACTAACAGGACTTTAGGCAGGTACCTGTTACCTGGAAAAATTATAGGTTTTCTAATAGACATAACAAATATTCCCGTAACAACGCTATGATTTATCGTTATTAAGGCAGCGTCAAGGTAATAAAGTGTCATGTTTTATTTGAATTGAATTTTAAGTAGAATCGGCTTTTTTGGTGTGACGTAATGGTCTTCTTAAATTTATATTTACTGAATAGAAATTTCTGTTTTATGCTAATATAATTATACGGTAGATTTTGAAACCATTACGTGAAAATAGTAAAATTTATTGAGCCAATAGATGATTATTTTTTGTGGCAATGAATCTGAATAACGTTTGAGAAATAGATACTTGTTATTTTTCTTTCGTAGATTCTCTTATATTTGACTAATGGTCTTCATAATTAAAAATTTTGACCTTTCTCCCAGCTATTAAAGTATAATGCCATAATACGAGTACCTACTTAATAATATCATCAATTAAGGTCACAAACAATGTTGCACCCTCTAGGTATTATTTAATATACAGGGTGTCCGGTATGTACACCGTAATCGTTCGGGAATCTACAAGGAATATCAAAAAAATAATAGTGGTTCCTATTTTTTTTATTGTAGCTCTTAACATGGGGCGTCAAAGAAGTACCTTGAAATTTTCGTTTAGGGTTATAACTAAAAACCGCACTCGTTCGCAAATAACGTTATTATCAGGGGCGCACTTAGGACGCTAAGTTTACTAAACACTCTCCATAACTATTCACTTGTAGTACTGGAATGAAATTGAATAACCAGCAACTGATGTTAATGTTCAGGCGTTTGTCGTTAATTCGTCCAATTCGGTTTCAAAAACGTGTGTTCAACGTCCCATAACGTAACTGGGGCATATTTAAAATATATATTTTTTTCATGGATGGTACATTTAGGGTGGGTTCAGAAAAATCTACTTTTTTGCCATCAAAAAGATCTACTATAGTCTGTTTAGAAATGAAAGAGAGTAATAAAAGCTTATTATGTATGCAAATCGTAAATAAATGTAGTACTGGTGCTTATATTCAATATTTTTATATTATGTATTATCGGTATAGATGAGGTGTACTTTTAAAAAAACTTCGTGTGATCGAACCGTACTAAATTGTAGCAGGTAGCTAACATTTAATTCTCCACATTTAATCATCCGTCTTTGTCTATGCCGCTTCAATTTCTCGGTCCATTTCTCTCATAAGTAAACAATATAAAAACAGCATTTCAAAACTAGAGGCTACTTTAAGCATCATAGCCGGGTTAAGAAGGTTTTTAGTAATTCAAATAAAATTATTCAATATTATTATCAAAATATTTATTTAAATTTAATTAATAGACTTTTATTCCACACAAAAATATATATATTTTGAAAATTCAAATTATGGTGAGTAAATGTAGTGTTGTATAAATGTACATTAAAGAAAATAAAAAAGTAGGTATATTAAAATTCATCCTCTGAATATTCTGATCAATTATCTTGGTCTCCTTGATGGATAACGATAGGTTCCACAGTAACGTCAATTAAATTATCGAGTTCCCACATGTTCTCCTCTTCTTTTTGTACATGATCTTTGCCAGTTATTTGCAGTTACTCGTTCCAAGGAATTTTTTAACAAAATTTTCTCGTCACTTAATTTAAACGTATTATTTCGCGTTACATCTCCTTTTACCTGCGCCCAGACTAATTCGATTGGGTTAAGTTTACAGTGATAAGGTGGTAACCGTAGTACCGTTATTTGGCGATTTGTTGCCATTTCATCGATAACATATTTTTTTCTGATCTTTATTAAGATTGACAAGTGTCAAAAGTTCCTTTTTCACCATATTTGTTTCAAAAGAAGTGTTTTTTCCCGGATAACCATTGAATTATATCGGCTTTCCTCCAAGCAGTCGTAGGCGCCCGCTCGGTCTGCCGTGAATGGTAACTGGCATTATCCATGACAATTACAGACCCCGGAGGCATAAGATCAACCAACATCTGTGTAAAATACTCTTCGAAAACATCTGCGTTCATGTCTTCGTGATAGTCACCTGTATCTACAAAACCACTGGCACTACCTATATGTGTCACTGTTAATCTTCGCCCTTTACCTGAAGGTGCCTTGAACCCTGTTGAAAGTCCATCCAAAATGCTTGTCGAAAACTTTTTACATTTTTATCATGCCATACTTTTGTTACAGTATATCCCTCGTTGACCCAAGTTTCGTCTAGATAATAAATATTCCTTCCTTCGTCACGGAATTTTCTAATTGATCTTAAGTATGATCTTCGCCAACAAATAATTTCATCTTTATCGATAAGAACTGACTTCCTGTTCTGCTTTTCCCAGCAAAAATTCAACTCTCGTAAGACGGCCCATAATTTGCTTCCACTGATTTTTGGCAAATCGTTGTTCTCTGAAAGTTCACTTAAAATTTTGTTTAGCGTTGGTCGAGGTTGGTATTTCTTTTTTAAAATAAAATTACGATAATTACCTGAAACGAAATATTACCACGCCCATGGCCGGTTCTTATCTCGGGGTTTTATTACTCTCTTTCATTTCCAAACAGACTATATACGGTATATAGTCAAGAAATCCCGCATTGTTCTGCAAAACGGTGAAAAAAATATATAGATATGATATTGTTGGTGTAATTAAATAAAAAAATACGATTTAAATGTACTCTTCCAGTTTCCAAAATATTCGATTGCATCCAAATCCTATAATTCTCGTGGCAGTTTATAATTAGGCAAATAAGCTATATCTATTTATCTTGTATTTGAAAATTTGCAAGACGATAAAAACGAAGTTGACTTCCGTTAGCGGTTAGATTCTATCTGCGCATGCGTCTGACTAGTGGTTTCCTAATAATCCTCAAACCGATTTGACTGTCAGCAAACAGTTTCCAAACCATCCACTTTTGTGTTGGAACAAAAAATCTTACAACTAGTTCCCGGATTGATTGTGTTGGAACGGTTAAATTCGTACTGCGCAAACTCGTGCCAGTTTGCTGCTAGTTTGATGCTGTATAGGAACAAACCTTATATATTCGTTTTACTTCCGTACCCTTAAATATCCACAGGTGACATGAGATTGTTCTCTGTGTCTCAAATAATTTGCATTTGTAGAAAACACTATTTCAAGAATACGGCGTCCTTAACAACACTACCTTATCATTAAAAATCTTGCTTCTTATTTGAATTTCTTCGTAACTGATTAATTTCTATAACTTATTTCCTAACTAGTTAACATTTGTTTTTCCATCGCATATTTATTTGCTCTATAATGAAGATCTGCGCCTGCAGAATCCACATCGTGCTTATCTACCGCCGTTTTATCTTCACATAGGATAAGTATGAGAAAAAATTTGAAGTGTATGCACATTGCTTTCTGAATTAGCAAAACTATACTTTGATCACTTGACACACACTTAGCCAGACGCAATTATATATTAAGTTTATTGTATCTGGTGCATGGGTAGTACCTACTTTAATCTTTTACGGGAAGTTCAAAGGAATATACTTGGTTCAGGAAAAACTTTCTAGTTATAAATATAATTTTTAATCGCGAAATCATTTTCTGTCTGCTTCTGCAAAGTCTATGATAAGCATTGACAAATGGTAGTAGGGTTGACGGCAAACATTTTTTCTTATATGAACATAGGTCCGAATTGTTTTTGTTTAGATGTTACAAGCATTGAGTTCAGTAGGCGATGAAATCAAAATGTTGCTTGTGGTAAGAATAGTCCTTATTTCAGCCTATGTGTCCTTCCATCCTTACTTTACACAGAAATGCCCTTACTTGGTGGAAATCGTTAAATTCATATTAAAATAGAATTATCGGGCCACAAAGAGACGAAATATGTAAAAAAGTTGTCTATTTCAATTAGAAAAACGGTAAAAATTATATAATTAACTTAAAAATCTTTGAAAATAATACGTTAACCAGGGGTGGAGACACCGGAAGTCATTATCACTAGCAACTCCGGAAGTTCAATCAGACAATGGAACCGACCATTTTCGAATGAGATACTACTTTCTTTAAACATATATTACCGTTCAATATAGCAAATATATAGCTCTATAGGTCTACTAATTCTTTTTCGTCCTCCTTGAAATTATAGCATCTATGAAGGAATATTCATTTTTCTTATTTTGGCCAGCCGAATTAAAATTTTTAATTTGGTAAAAGCCCTTTAAAACAGAAATGTATAAGCATAAGCTTTGACTGGAAATCTGTCTAAATCTACTAAGACGATTCCAACTTCAAGTCTCATGATAAGATTAAATGAAATTTTGCATCCTAATTCCAGAGCCACTGGTTACTTTTATTTAAATATTACGTGTATGTAAGTAAATACTATGAAAGAACTTCACTGTGCCAGTTTTGTTTATTTAACATCTTTGTACCCTGTTTGTTTTCCGGTCGAAAATGGAATTCAATTTTTATTGCTAAATTTTGGAAGAAAGTTTCCTATAAAAAAATGAATATGGCTTTTTGAGGGCTTCAAAAATTTATTTTATAAAAAACAATGAACATTGCAAATGCTACTTCTATGCGTGTTTACTTCAGTATTTTTCCCTATAGAATATTTTTTATGCATGGACACTGTGATTGTTGTCCACTAATATACAAATGTATATTTAACCTAACTTCAACATTTATTTTATATACAAGATACATCATTTAAGATTGTATTATTGTACTCGTATGTCCAATATTTGACAACAGTAAATCTCTTTACGAAAGATGAGGCTAATTAGATTCCAATTAGCTCCATCATTTGAAAAATAATTATATCGAACAGAAACGAAAAAAATATAAAGATGTTGCAGTCTTAATTGGAACGACCTATACAGGGTGATTTAGAACTAATTCTAAAAAAAATTTTTTGAGTGTACAAAGGACTTTTACAAATACAATTTTGTAAAAAAGGCAGTTCAAAAATGATTTAAAAATACACTGAGCGACACTGGAAACTGGTTCACTGTAAAACCTGATAAGGCGGTAACCTGTGATCGGACAAGAAATGGGAAATGCTCAAGTAAAGAAAGAAATAACAATTTATAACGCCGATTTTATACAGTAAATTTAACTGCTATTATTATTAATTATTAATAGATTTAATTTGTGGTATTAATAATTAAAAAATAGTTTGACATTCTTGATATTACAACAATATTTTGGGCCCGTAGTACCTATCCAGTTTCTACAAACTAATACAAATGTTTCTGCATCTTGTAAAAGTAGCTGCATTTAGCACATGTTTACCGGGAAATTGTTCTGTTAAAGCATTTTCACAGCGTCATGTCATAAATTAAAACGATATCCATCAATTCCGAGTACTATAAACGTAAACCATTTTTGACACTTGAAAAACTAATGTAAAGCGATGGTTGAAAACTCGGATACTGTAAGAATTTTACAAAAAAGTGCCAATATAAATTGAAACCTTTTCTAGAAAGACGCTTTTTAAAGTTTCTATTAAAAATTATAATAATAATTTAGGCTCGATTTACGGCCAAACGGTTGCATGTAGCGACTAGAATAAAGTGACTGTTTTAAAGAGTTTTTTAATATCTTTGAAATTGCCTAATATCAATCATCAATAGTCCCTTAGGCAAAAATGTTAATACTGTGTGTGGGTGTGTGTGTTTAGGTTTCTATGGCACTGAGCAGAGCCAACTAGCCAGTCTTCTTTGTTATATAACTAACTAGGTTACATTTTGTACAAATATATTCATACAGTTTGTATGTATTTTACAATTTCAACTCATAAAATGTACCAATTTTTTTTATCTATTTATTTATTATTTATTTTTTTTTATATATATATATATATTTTCTACTTAACTGTCTATATACATCGTTCACTAGACCTCGCATGTTAATGCTGAAATTATTTTTGGATTGTACATAAACTGTAAGGTATAAGAAACTGCCATGTGTAAAAATGCATTTTTTATATGTCAAAATAACGTTTGCAACATTCAGTTTTTTTTTTGGCCGTATAACTTTGATAACAAACTTTTTTCCTAAAGCCAAAAATGAAAAAGTTACCAGGGTGATCATTTTCGGTGGGAATCCCTGCACCTACGAAATATTTCCAAAGGCTCTCATTCGTTTACTAACAATGCCTTTATTAATTTTTTCAGGTATGGGTTACGGTCTGGGCCCTAATATGCCTCGTCATCAGTTTGGGAGCCGTCCTAACCTTGACCATAGGCGGAGGTCGCGTCAAGGCGAGGCCCCTGGTCAGTTTGGCACTGTGCTACGTCCTGGTGAGCGCCGGCTGGGCGTTGAGAATGTTCTCGGGGAGAATGTCGGCTTCCTGTCCCAAGGTTCCCGAAGACGGCCTGTCAAACGTCAATTGTGCGTTCGTCTTTCTTCTCCTGTACTATTTCGGGATGGCTGCGAACGCGTGGTAAGTGTCAGTTGTTTTTTTGGCGTGTTTTCTTTATCCGTCGGGAGGTGTCGCAGATGTGCGGCACCTTTTACGTAGTAATTTTATATATGCATACAGAGTGTGCATCTGTAAGCGTATGTTAATTGTTCTGGAACATATTCAGCCCAAGTATGTATCCCATTTTGGTCATAATAACATTTAAAGGTTAAATGTTATATTTCATTACCTTAAATATGTGTAGTATGTATCCCCCTATAACTGTTAAGTGTAATTATCTACATTAGCGGATACCTCTCCAATCTTAATTTAAAAAATTCTATTTTCAAGGGTGCTGAACACGAATCTAAAATTACTTTTGTACGGTCGACCCTAGTTTTTCAAAAAAACAATTTTTCAAAATTGTAACCTTTATACATTAGCTACATTAGGTTGAAGTTACACTATAACCCCTGCTACCTTCAGTTCATGACGTCACACTATTGTCAAAGGTAACTTCAACCTAATGTAATCGATAGATAGAGGTTACAAAAACCTCGAAAATAAGAGGGTAGGAATTTTTTAATTAAGACTGTAAAGGTTTCCGCTAATGTAAATAATTACACGTTATGTAGAATTTTAACAGAGTTTTTTAAAGATAAGGAATTAGGTGCTGCTATAGTTTAACATATAGATTATTTGAATTGTGCACGGCTTATTAAATTTGCATTTAATTATCAGTTTTATAAATGCACATCAAAGATAAGCTGTAATGTTTAAATC
This sequence comes from Monochamus alternatus, assembly GCA_037114965.1. Taxonomy (NCBI): domain Eukaryota; kingdom Metazoa; phylum Arthropoda; class Insecta; order Coleoptera; family Cerambycidae; genus Monochamus; species Monochamus alternatus. The sequence continues at coordinate 37,963,176 of CM073433.1, forward strand.
CAACGAAAAAGGAATTAAGTAATCCTTTTAATTTGCCTGATAAACAACTAAAAAAATTATTTAGATGTAGTAAAAGCAATATGGCTATTTATTAACGAATTATAACCATTTTTGGCAGTTCCTTAAAGACACAAAAAGTATTCCGGCAGAACTAAAGGTAAAATTACTGCTTTTTAATTTTAATTTTTGATAGGTCGATTGGTTCTAGCATTTGCAACATGTTATGTTGTTTTTCACATAAGGTAGTTACTAGACATGTATTGGTGATAATTTTAATGGTCAAACCACCATCAGATCAGCCATCTTAAAAGCAGTGGTAGAATCAGAAGTGGATGTCGATGGCATTTAAAAGAAAACAGTATTTGTTGGATTATTTTGAAGAATACAGTTTTTACGGATTAGTACACAAATAAAAGTACGCACTGTATAAGTAGGATAGGTAGAAAAAGTATTTTCTTAAAATATATTACTGCTTAGTAACATCATCTGACTTCTGTCAGTTGAAATGGTAGAAAAATTATCTACTCGTAGTCAGGCCTTGGTTGCCAAAAGAATAATAAATCATTGGATAAATATAAGTAGATGATAACAATTCTGGATATTTATTTTAAGACCATTAATCCTCCAAAGAGTCAGCTTATTTTTGTAGATGTTTAAAAAATAACATGTATTTAATATAATGAAATAATCATTATTTAGAATAAATTAGTGTTATGTTATCTAGAACTTACTTTTAAGAGTTTATCTCAAACCCGTTTTCTCGAAAATTGAAAGATGGAATTAATATTAATGAGATGACATTTAGCAAATACTTTTAAGATAATTACAGATAACTTCATTGTATCCGTTCTGAAATCAGTTGCAAATAATTATTTCAATAAAATCGATAATGTTACCGTTACCATATCAAATGTTTGATCCATATTATGAGAAATTACCATTGTCATTATTTAATGTCACTATTTAGATACAGTTGTTTAAATGGCGTGTAAAATACTAACGTTTTTCACGGATTCAATCGACCGGATCGAATAAAAAAAACGTACACACCTAAACATTTTTATTTTTAATAAATTTCATAAAATAAATAGATTTGGTTAAAACCGGAATTGTACTATTTATCGAGATAGTATAGTTGTACAAGCATTCGTAAATTAATATAATTTATAACCCATAAATCTTTGATATAAAGATTAATTCTCAATTAAGCCCTGTTCCTGCTAAATACAAAGTAATACCAGTAAAACGTCCTTTTAGACTTCTCAATCGTAAAATCCCTTATCGATACGATATCTACGTAAAGTTGGATGCAGACTATGCGCACAGTCGCGATTTGTGATGTTTTATCTCATTCATAAGTTCGTAGTAATTCGTGAACAAAATCCTATCTAAAATAATCATGGACATGAAATTCGGGTTTTTTTCTGAGAATTTCGCAATTTGTTTTTTGACATTTAAGCTGCTAAGTTAATTGCAATTTTAAATATATACAGGGTGTCCTGTTTGTAATTTATTTTTTGTCATGAAAATGACATTAGTATCATTTTAAATGGAACACTAATATTTTTTTACAGATATCGAATCTAAGGTAAATTGTGAGTCAGATGATATGGCACAATGCCTGTCAAACTTTGACAGATCGTCCAAAAATGAAGAAAAACCTTTCGTAGGACTGAATAAAATATTTAACAATACGTATGATTTAATTTTTGTTTAATAATAATAATACCTACTAATTTTATGGAGTAAATGTTCTGAACCTCCTGACAATAATAAAATCTGTTTTTACACTCTTCACGCACGATAAAGTTTAAGTTAAATTATACGCATTGTTAAATATTTAATTCACTTCAACGAAAAGTTTTTCTTCTTTCTGACTTAGAATTTACCTTAGAATCGATATATGTAATAAAAATATTAGTGTTCCATTTAAAAAAGAGAGGAAAACCGGAAGTACCACATTAATGATAATAACTTAGAAGGAAGTTATTTCGAAAATAAAAATCGACCTGTTACATATTAAAATATTATAATTATTATTTTTAACGAAGAACACCGAGCTTAACACATACGTTAAACACAGTTTGCTCTAAAATGGTGCATTTTGGTGACATACAACAAGTTACCTTTTAAAAAACTACTCTAAATATAACTAATCATTTTCCAAAAATCTCTATACTTAAAAATTTTGAAAGGAATAATATAGTAGCAGAACCCCCTGTACATTTAACTCAATCAAATCAATTAGATATTCTTGCTTATCTCACAAAAAAAAAACTTCTTTTCCAAAATTTGAGTACAATTATCCAACTAATAAGAAAATGATAATAACATAATTTTTTGCTAAGGAAGCTAACCTTAAACTATGGCCCATTTTTTACTGAATACCCTGTATATTAAAATTTGATTATAATTTTGAAATAGTGAACTTATTTAAAGATGTTTGACTTGAAAAACATTTTTACTGTAGCAGCAATATACCTACCTTTTATTTACAAACTGATTACTCAACTGTAACATTTTCTTTTATTTTCACCATAAAACTGTCATTGACTATCATATCAGATTGTCATAAGCGAAAGACAAATTTACATACTCGTCACAAAATGATAAAGATAATATTTCTGTTTTGCGAAATTTACTAAAAATTGAGACTTTCCTGCCATTAGATAATTTAGATATAATACTGCCAAATTATAGAATAGAACATATATTTTTTGCGTCCATGAAGATAAGTTTTAGTATTGAGCAAGAGAATACATGGCAGAATGCGAAATTGTATAATGAAGATTTCTAATTATGAATTTTAATAAATAGGCCATCATCCATCCATGTTAATATTATATTGAAAAAATCGAAGAAATATCATACAAAATAAAGTAATTATACTATAGAAAAGTCACTTTTATGTTTATACATTTCATATAAAAACGACCTCATTATAATAAAGTAAAAACGCTCTTCCAGATAATTTCAGACTTTACGTTTTATTATGCGATACCAGAATGTATCTAGCTTACTCTTGTTTATAGAGTAGGTAATTAGGGGTTATAATAAAATGAATTAACACCTTTGCCCAAAAACACCTGCATTCTTAATCTCTGGTTGAGCTTAAGACGCGTATTTATTCAGGATTCAAGTTCTGTTCCCTTGTTTGTAATGATGTTAATTATCTTGGAAATGAATTAGTACTCTGTGTTTGCCATCTCTTATCAGATTACGTTAATTATATTAATAGAAAAATTGTATCATGCGTTTAGGTCGCAGGGGCGATTAAAGTGTACATATTTCAGTTCTCAATAATTTATGGTTCTATTATCCGGTCGAATTCCGTTTTGGAATTCGATTAATTTAAAATTTAATTCATAAAATATAGATATTTTTGTTACGTGATGTCAGTCCCTGAATGAAATCTTAAATAGGAGTAAACTTATGTTTTAATGCACTTATACGGAGAAAATAACATTTTTAAAGTTTTTTTTTAAGTAGAAATATTTTAACCAACAGTACAGTTCACTCTTTAGAATATGTAATTAATACTATTTTTACAAAAAAATCAGAAATAAAAAGTCAAATTTTAAATTTTGTAATTTTTCAATAGAAAACTTGTTGAAGACCGCTAACTTCATGAGTCATGGTACTGTAGATTTAATGTAATTTTTTAATTAAAATCAATCGCAAAGATTTTTACATGAAAGTAAAAAAAATTATTTTAGAGGTGCTACGGCAACCTCGCTTCAGCAGATCATATGGTTTATTAGGTTAGGTCAGTGCATCTAAAATTAATATCCGTAAATTTTTTAAATGAAGAATGTGATTCTTTAACTTATTCTAAGAAAAGCAGCAATGAGTAAGCAAACGTATCGTTTTCGAGGTATAGTGTCCTGAAACAACTGAAAAAAAAATCTTGTGTGATGTGTTTGCGAACTTTCTTAGAATGAGCCAAAGAATCACACCCTTCATTTTCCGACACATGTTTTGAAACATTCTGTATATCCAAAAGTGAATTTGAAAATCATTTAATAATTTTGTTGTGCCAGTTATGGTTTTTATTAATAAATTAGCTGCGGCATTAGTTCACAGACTAGTTAGTTTATTAAAAAAAAAATTATAAAAATTGTTGGTGTCATTCGTTTATTATAAATGAAATCACATAAAACCCATAATTCGCGATATACATATGCTTAAATAAGGGTTCAGGAAACCTAATTGCGAAATGCAACTGAAACCAGAGCCGAGACGCAAGAGGTTTACATTTTTCAACGGGCCAATTTAATCGAATTTCCCAGTGAAAGATATATTTGGACGGAACCATGATGAACGGCACGAATTAACAAACTGTTTGTTTAAAATCTAAATATTTTATAAACTAAGCGCCTTCGCTTTGGTGAGGCCGACACGAATTTTATATAAAACTTTAATCTTATCTGAACGCATACAGGTAAATATTTACTCGGATGAAAACATGTGTTTTTTAAATTGGAGTTTAATTAATTTAACATTGTTTTGTAATTCACCGTTCGAGTGGATAAAGTGGTGTCTGGGAAGATTTAATTTTTTAATATACCTACCTGACAGCTATAATATTTTACAGCTAATATAAATATTATCTAAAAATTGTAGAAATACAAAAAATTGCAATATGGGGCTACAACACCATACATGTAATTGAAGTAATAACATGCTGTTATCTATATAATGTATTGACATACACAGGTACCCACTACCTGTGAGGTTGTGGATTCAGTTGAAGCTATCTTGCAATCCTTTGAGGAAGAGGCTCATAATATAAAAAATTTGAGCGTTGGTATTGTCAAAATGTGTATATAGAAATATTACCAGAAGTTTGATACAACGAAATTTGATTATAAGTAGGTACATGCAAAAAAACCAAACTGAAATATGAAAAATTTTATAGGTACCAGCATTTCTCGATACGTTAGATTAAAACAAATTGAGTGAAAGCTTTAATAAATAAAATACTCTTTATATTTTTTTGGGTAGGAAATAAATACAATATTGCATTCATAAACATGCATTATTTAATATATTTTTTTATTCACTTTGAAAGGATGCAAAATAATTGTAAAAAATGCATTGTTCCCATTTCAAATAAACGAGTTTTTGAAATTCGAATTTGCTGCCGCTCATTTTTCAACACCCTGTGTGGTCTAGAAATACTGGCCTCTATTCTCGATATTGTCTCTATTTATTTTATTTTTAGAATTACAACATCTAACAGTTTACACTAATTACGGGATGAGGTGAACGATGAAAAAGTACTAAATTACTGCAAATATCAATAAAGACAAGAGTAAACTAACCTAAGAACACTTTTTTAATACAAACAATAGTTGTGTTAAATATATCAAACTGGTTACTTAAATTATAGTTAGTGCAAATAAAGGAGATTTGATTAACATATTAGTTTCAGGAACAGGAAGATGGAATGTAACAGTAGAGTGCGATAAGAACCTGGAAATTTAACCATATCTTTTGTAAAATGCCAAGATCATCGGCAACATTGTTCATTACTTTTTAAACAAAAATATGGTTGAATGACACTGTCTACAAACACTTAAGCTTTTAAAACCATGTATCTGAAGCAAAGAATCATGAGGTGTACCAATATCAGGGTAAATGGCATCTATTTTAAAAGACAACAGTAAAACGCCTTTGACCTCACATAAGCGTAATATAATATTTTTAAAGTTTCAGTATTACAAAAATCCTTACTGTAACGCGCTATAAATCCATACATACGATTGGATTTCGAAACGATCTTATCAATATGAGCATTGAATGAGAGACATTTATCAAATGTTACCCCTAACTCAGATATGGTTTCTGGTCTTTCAATAATAATATTATTTAACTATTCTATTTCAATATTATTGCGACACAATTACTTTTTATATAGCTAATTATTTAAATTATGCCACAGGAAAGAAAATAGATTTCTGTCGTTTCAAATTTACTAAATACGTATAAATGCACGCTCGTTGTGACACCCTGTATATTAAATATTGACATTGTTTGTTATACTTATATTGTAAAAAAGCATTACTATATTTGCAATGAAATTATTTACTATGCCTCTGTATTTTTTGCTCAATTATGTAAAATTAATCCCCTACGCATTATTCGCGAATTCCTCACATATACCGAATCACGCATAACGAATCCTGAATACACGCATAGTCTGTAGCAAACTTTAGGCTATGCACGAATTCCATACAAATCGCGCATCACGAATCGCGAATTCACACATAGTTTTTAGCGAGCATAATAAGAACATTGTAAGTTAAAGCATTGAGTAAAGAATAGTATATTATTCAATGGTTAAGGTCAACGTATTCCTCGCCGTAAAATGATCAAATTTGTCTTGTTTTTAGGTACAGAAATCTCAAAAAATAAAACACGTAGAATAAAAGTAATGTCATAAATAAAATTCTTGATATTTTGTTTATCTACTTTTACTATTTAAATTCTCCTCAAATAAAATAATGACTTTTAAAAAGTGTTTGCAAAACACATTATTATTTTGCTATTCTAATCCCACATTTTAACAATTATTTTCACATTTTTATAAACAAAAGTAAACAATCTTATATGCAGAACTATGTAAGTGTGTGTTATAACAATGTTTACATCCACAGTTCAATTAAAAAAAACACGTAATTTCGATATTTTGAAAAGATTTCTGTACCGAAAAATTTGTTGGTTAGACCGCTTTCTGTCTTTATATATTCCTTTTACTTCGGTACCTTTGAATATTCGCAAGTGGTACGAGATAACGTTAAATGGCTGACATTATTTGTATTTGTAGAAAACACTATTTGAAGAATATGGCGCCCTTAAGATATTTTTAATTTTTTTGTCTTGTAAAAATTATTCGTAAAAATTAAATTGGCTCTAAATACAAAAAGTTAGCTTTAAAAATTCAAGATACTATACGCTACAGCTTTTCAAATAGATATTCAAAAAATTAATAGGAAGATTAATGGTCTAATATTCACTTACTTTTTCAAATATGATTTAAAATGTGATAAACTAAACATCATTGATATTACGAGAATAAAGCTACTGAATTTAGTGAAGATTTATTTTAAATCGTTCTTTGTAAAATAAATATTATGTAAGAATAAAAAACAAATAATAGTCATTTGATTAATTACTCTGTAATTTCCGAAATTTTCTTACTAAATCCTAGCAGATCTGTTTTAACGACATAAAAACACAGGCATCTATTTTCGCTTCGATAAGATTTTGCTTGAGTGCTTTATCTTGCAGCCCCCTATGATTTTGCCGCACGTTGTCCCCTTCATCCTAAGCCGATTGTGGGTACTGTCGATAATGTAGATTTGCAGATTAAACAAGATAATCCGTTCTGTTTTGCACTTTGCCAAATATTTTTTCTTTTGAAACCGCATGATAATAAAATGAATTCTAATTTTAGCACATTTAAGGGGAAACGAACGATACCAATCTCAATAAATATCAACGTTGCTTAATAATTAGATTTACATGCTTTACATTGCATTATACGTTTACAAATTGTTATTAGAATACAAATTGTAACATTTTTTTAAATAGGTCATAAATAAATTTGTACCCAAATGCAGAAATATATTAATTAATGTAACGTGGTAAAGCTAGCAGTTTGTGTTGATCCTTGTTCAAAGTGGCCTAGGAAGAATAACAATTTGCCTAATTTTTTATATTTCTTTGAAAACGTTTGCCTAATAAAATATTTTATATGTAATAGGATGTTAGCATGAAATAATACTGTTTTCTAAGCTGGTTTATAGATCAGTTGGAAAACAAACACACCAATTGTATAATCGTCGACGTTTCGTTGTGTTACTTCAACATCTTCAGGAGTCTGGAGAAAATTGATAATTATAATATAATACAAAAAAAAAACTACAAACACATGGACTATATAAACGTCTTAAAAAAATAATTATTATAAAATTGAGACGTAATAGTATTACATTAACGTACATACCTATATATTTTAATGTTTTAGTCATACTAATGTTAGAAATAATAAGGGATAACTCATCGGAATGAAGCCGGAAAATTTTTGTTTTAGATTTTGCTACCCTGATTATTGACAGTAACCTAACCATAGAGCGTGTTTACAAATCACGATTACGGTAAATAAATACGAAATTTTTTTTATTTAACTTTCGTTATCGTGTTTATTTATAGTCGTGAATATACAGCCGGTGTCGGTGAAATTTGCGAACACTGTATATTACACATAAGTACATTTTTCATTCTGCATCTCGTAAACGGTTCTTTGTCTAAAAGCGAAAATGACATAAATATGAGAGAAAATGTTTCTATTTTATTACGTAACCACCTTGTTCTCCCATAATTACCTAATGCCCTACAGATATTTAAAAAAAATGCCTTAGTACTTGCTTAAACGTGTCATGAACTACACTTTGTACATCTGTTTTTTCTTCTGAATGTCATTTTCTTTTTTAATTTGTAAGCTCTCTGAAATACCTTGTATAGACACAGCTGAAACCTTATCTCGCAAGAAAAGATTTGAAATATTAAACGGTGGTCCCCATATGTTTAACATTTATTTGTAAGAATTATCTATATTTACATCATAAAACTGTTTATTTTTGCTTCCTCGTATTTGATCAATTCAAATGTCGTTCACCGTAGGAGTCGTAACTGCAGAGGTTGAAATAGTTTAACCATTAATAAAAACGTCGAAACAAAAGCTAGAAGAAATCAAAATTAAAAGATGTATTGTGAGCTGGGAATGAGGTATTTCATTTTAATTACCATTTTAATACCAGTGATCGCGTATCTGTACTTTATTAGCAGTAAAATGCAGTGGCGCCCATGATATTCTTTGTTTCTGGTAAACATTCGGAACATTCGGTTGTACGGCAAGTGTGTAGGATATAAACATCATAAAACGATAATTTTACTATACAGTTTATCAGTTTTCCATTAAAAACTGAATATACAGTTCATTATTGAATTAATAGCTATTTTTATTTTATGTATGTGTATTTATTGTGCATTTGATCCCTGGATTTACAGGATTCTTTGTTGACTGGACATAGAAGTGTAGAGAATGGTTAAAAATACGATGATTAAACATAATTCAGTTCGTGAAATGTAACCTCAAGGTTACATTTGACTCAATCCATATAATAAGGCTAACGACTATTTCAAAGTCTTAGGTGTTAATATAAGAAATTTTTGAGACTTTTAGAATTAAAATGCCATTAAATTTCTTTTTTTTGTTGCTTATACCAAGTCGAGACTTGACTATGTCTGTATTGTATGGAGTTCAAATTTTGATAGATATATAGATGACCTGGAGAGAATACAAATACGTTTTCAAAAATATCTTCATTATAGGAAATGTGGCGTTTATCCACCAGTTAGGCTTTCACAGTTTGATCTTTGCAGCGAGTTTTCGTTTAATTCCCTTGCAAACTGCAGATGGATGTCTGAGTTAATATTCTTATTTAATTCATGGTCAGACGGACTGTAAACAAATATTAGAAATGATCAGTTTTCATGTTCCTAAACAAATTTTCAGGTATACTTTTCTATTTTATCTGCCCACTGCCATGTACAACAATTTTCACCGTTATTTTGAATGTGTAACAGTGCTAATAGATATAACACACATAACATCTGTTCTCTTGCAGACTAGCATGCTTAAAAGCTTTACATTTGTATTTTTTTCATTTTGTTTGTTCTACCCTGTAACTGGATTTGTAATTTGAGTAGTATATATATATATATTGGAACTCCGGAAGAACCCAATTTAAATTCATTTTTCTAAAATTTCAATTTTGACAGTCTTAATTCTTAAACTAATAAAATTTCATGCAGGAACTATCTTTACCCTTATTATTATTTTAGTTCATTAATTTCTTGATAAATGCTAATATCTATTCGAAAGTTTGGAGGTTGGGGTTAATTGGGTCGAGGAATTTAAATCTGTTCAAAGTTTAATTATAGTTCATATAGGGCGGGCGCCAGGTGCGATAGATTGAATATGTTAAAAACGACAGAACTTTGTTATACTTTAAGGTGTCTCATCTTTGGTATTTTCCAACTTTTTTCCACAAAATGGTATACCTACTTTATAAAAGTCGCTGTCTCGCATCATTTCGCTTTGGCTTTGAGACTTCCAGTGCTGATAGTTGAAATAATTAAAATAATTTAGATATGTCAAAAGCAAGGGTTCATTTAGAATTGAGAATTGTAATAAACAATAAAATAATAAACATAACAACAGCAAAAATGCCTTTTTGACAATAATTTCTAAACATGCCATTATTAAGAGATTGTCTTATTTTAAACATACTTATCGTAAAATGAATTAGCAGCATTTAAATTATATTTTTTTATCGATGTTTACTATTTAACTGTTCATTACAATTATTCTTAACTCTAAAAAATGCCGTGTATTTAACATTTCCAAATTATTTGAATTATTTCGACTATCAGTAGGTATTGAAAGATTCAGACAAAATATATCAATAACGGTGGGAGACCTTCATAAAGTATTTTTGTATAAAAATTTCATATCAAAAATAAGATACCTTAAAATATAAAAAAGTTCTGTCGTTTTTAACACATTCAATCCTCCGTACCTGGCGCCCTCTATGTACTTATAACCAAATACTGTTCCTTTTAAACACTTCATTTGAAAAATACAGAATGTCTTATAACTGAACCTGGTGTTAACACCAACATGTTTAAATATATTTGCCAATGAATAGTCACTAAAACATGTTCCTCGTTTGACTTAGGTACATGTAATATACCTACATGACTTCCACACTGAAACGTTAGTTTTTAATTTTTTAATTAATTTTGTAACATCATGTCAACAAAAAATATGTACTTTTAAGGAAATAAATTATATAACAAGTAATTAACAGGACTACCGTTGAATTTTTACAGCAATATTGAAGATGTATACCTCGTTAAGGAATGTGAAACTACTGATGTGAAGGATGCCGCTTATGTAAATCCGCATATTTGACAGACGTGCCTAATAAATATAACCCAATCCAGTTGTAAGAGAAAGAATCCTTATATTTGATATATTAATAGGTTTGATATTTCTTAGTGAAATCTAAAATTATTATAATTTAAATATTATGTGATACAAGCATTAGTTTAAATTAAGTAAAACGAAGCTTCAAGGAAAACTAGGAAACAGCACTATAAAAACGAATTTAAATTTATGAAATGCTGATTAAAATTAAATCTAAAATTATTGTATACACTATATCGCCCTTATTTCGAACGTCATAACTGTCTTTTTGAGATGTTTTGTTATTTTAGGCATGTTATTAGCTATCATTTTAGTAAAAATTACATATGTAAACATTTTAATCATAAGTATAGAAAGATTTGTACAAGTAGAGGGGCGGTATATTATTATTCAGCGTAAAATAATTTAAACGTATTTTTAAACGTACTATATAAATAAATTAAATTCGTCCTAACTGCACAATTATTTTCGCATAAAGCGTAAGAATAATAATATGATTGGCATTAATTTAAATTAGTTTATATTTTTAGAATAGAATAAAAACACAAAACGTATTACCAAAAAATTATTAGAAATTAATCTAGACATATTGTCAATCAATGATACTCAAAAATTGTACTATATTTATCAAAAAATTACCAGAAACAAAAAACATTCTAAATTTAACAAGCATTCACAAAGAATTTTATTTCAATCGTAAAAATTTACTCCAAAAATAATGTAATGAATAATATACAGGTGGTACTTTATTTCATCGCCTTCTGACAGGACCAGCAGAATAAAAAATACTCTGTCAAAAGAAGTTTCATCAGCCTAAATACCTTGCAAATGTCACTTCTTAATTTCATAACGTTTGAAGGAAGTTAAATAAAAGTCTAAATTTATCACCTCCTGTCAAGGGGTGGTAACTCCTTAATGGGAGCTCATATCAAAAAATTGTTTTGCACATTATTCGAGACGACCCTGTATATATAATAGCGAAGCTCATATATCCAATGATTAGATATAATTCATAAACTACAAAATGATTGTGATTGGTTTACAATGAGAACTCGCGTGTTAAAAGAAAATTTTAAGCTACTTTGGATGGTACCAATAGATGAGTTTGATTGTATTTCATTTGACAAAAAATTTTGGAATGAATTTGATTTATCTTAATTCCTTTAAGGTCACCTTCGCAAAATGATCAAAATTGTAGTGTTTTTTAGGTACAGAAATCTCGAAAAACAAAGCACGTAGAACAAAACAAAAATAAAATTCTTGATGTTTTGTTTATCCACTTTTACTATTTAAGTTCTCCACAAATAAAATAATAACTTTTAAAAAGCGTTTTTAAGACACGCATTATTTCGCTTTTTCAACCCCACACTTTAACAATTATTTATATAGGTACTTATAAACAAAAGTGAATAATCTTATGCAGAACTATGTAAGTATATGACCGCTTAGACCGCTTCCTGTCGTTATATATTGATTTTACTTCAGTACCTTTGAATATTCGCAGATGGCATAAGATAACATTCCTGTTATTTGCTAAGATCTATATTATTCAGTTCTTAAATGTCTAAAATTATTTGTGTTTGTAGAAAACACTATTTTAAAAATACGGAATCCTTAAAGGGAGAAGACAAAGAAGTAAAACAAATAAATAACAAGAAAAAACGGCTTAACCAACAAATATTTACTTACAGAAATCTACGAAAAAACGTATTTTTATTTAAATTTAACTGTAGCTATAAATATAGCGCCTTTTAAAAGTTATTACTTTATTTGAAGAAAATACCCCTTAATTAAAGTGAAATAAGGAGAAACAGCTTTCCTGTCGTAAATTTTATTACAGGAGTTCTTACGTAATTTTCATTTAGCTTAATTCAATGTTAAAATATGTATTGTGACAAGGCTTTCCCGTCATATACTTATTTTGCTATAAAAAGTTACATAAGCGGCTAGTCCTAAAGTAAAACACTGTTTCATTAAATAAATTGCAACTCATTGCCCTGGGGAGCGCCATGTCCGACTTTTTTAGAATAACTTACGTAACGTATCCCTCGTTTTGACAAGCTGTTATTCTTTGATAAATAATCTGCAAAACAAGCTGATGGCCGAAGATATAAAAAAAATTATACAAGCAATCACTCGCGAACTCCGCATAATTGAATACCGGTACGCCTCTGATCCGGCACAACATCTCGGGATAATAAAGTTTTGCATTCGACGCGCCAACAAGGCTTTATATAGCAGCGCTTAAACGCTTTTCTTTTTTACGCGAGTTGTTAATTACGATCTGTCTTGTTTTCTGCCTCTCCTGTTATTACCGCAGAGAGAGAGGTGGTTTCTTTAACGAGAAAGTTTAAATCACGGGATAAATGGTCGGCGAAAAAGCGGCCTTGTTTAAATTGCGAAATGAAGATCACCTTAACGACGTGTTAAAATGCTTAATCGGCGGCTAATTTAAATTGTTTTGCAATAATAAATTGATTAAGTTTATATTCTGTTATGCAACTGAATCTCGCACCAGACTTCTTCTTTTTTAATCATAACAACAACATTATTGCTGCTCTGCGCGAGTCGTACTTTGGAAAGCTTCAAATTAGTCACACACATTACAAAAAGCGTTATTTGCATTTTGCATTTCAGAAAATGTAAATAGTATTTCAAAATCTGCCATATATCACAAAGAATCAAATATAGGTATCTAGAATTCATAAAAAGTATGTTCTTTTAAAGAAATACTATGATTTTTCTCGTGGATTCGCAGTTTTAACATTTGCAGTGACCAAGCAATGAGTGTAAGCATTTTCAAGGATGAACATAAAATATATGACGTCCTATATGCCATGTCTTCGAGATGTAAGGCGTCCAAGGAGATTTTTTAAAATCAAACTTTCAAGATTAAGATTTAAATCAAAATTGGACAGCTAAGTGAATTTCATCATTTATTTTCTGAACTAGAGAGAGATCGACAAAATTTTTTTCAAATATTTCCAATTTTTTGAGCTCTCGTATCGTCCTTGCCTACAGTACCAAAACACAAGATTTCCATCTAACGAAGGACTTGCAGTTTGTTTAATGTAAGTAAATATAGGTTGTCGATAAGCAAGGGTGCGTGACAGTTCAGCGACACATTCACAAGTTGTTAAGTAACTGATCGAATATTTCTAACAGTTTGAGCCAATCCCAGACTTTTGTGGAAATAGAACTTTTGTCATACTAGCGCGGTATGGCATACCACCGAGACGACCTGCAATGATGCAGGTATAATAATAATAATTGAAATTTTGCTCATATTTTTATCTCATTCCGGTATACTTATCATGTAACTTTTGTGAAAAAAATCGAAGGACGAATGGAGGTAACTGAGGGTTGCAGTATCCTTTATCCCCTCCAATTATTTCTAAGTACACCTATGCAGCTTTTTCTTGAAATATCAAACAGAATTTTCTTCTGATAATTTTATCTCTTTTGTAGTTTTTTGTTTAAATGCTCCGTTTTGGTGAAAAACGGCAATTTGTAGTGCCCATAAATCTATAATTCACTATCATTTTCAAGTGAAACTGAAATTTTGTGGATATATCTATCATTACAATACCTTGACATCTTAGTAAATTATAATACTGAATGAATATTTTCTAATTAAAACAAAATGGATAATTCTAAATTTTATGAAATGAAGAATACTTATGAACTGAAAAAATAATATGGCATTAAAATCTGCAATACAGTTCTTTTATCAACCAAAAAATAATAGTCTCATTTAGTGATAGTAATAATGAAAGATCAACATAATAACTTTTTACTTAAATAAAATAATTAATTAATTACTACTAATTTAACAAATATTATACTTGCCCACCGTTCTCTTTAACATATGTATGTGCCCTTTTATGTAGCCAAAACCTTATGTTTGGAGAGATATTCTCCTTTTGCCTAAGTTCATCAGCTGCCATTACTATTCCCTCTCTGAGATAGTTAATGTCGTTTATTTCTGCAGCATAAACCATATCTTTCATAGCACCCCAGAAAAAAAATCCAATGGATTAAGGTCAGGAGATCGTGGTGGTCATTGAATAAGTGTCTTGTCCTCGACCAATCCAACGATTGAGAAATAGATGGGTATTTAAATACTGCGGGACGTTTCTACCATAATGAGGTGGAGCACCGTCAAGTTCCATCCACATACCGTCACGTACGATAACAGATCGATCATGTACAACATCTTGAAATTCATTTTACAGAAAATTTAAAAATGATGCTGAATTTAAAATATTTGGTATGAAAAAGGGACCCAACAGAATATTATCCACTATTCCCGCCCAGAAATTAACCCTGAATGTAAATTGATGGTGTGCTGCAATGGTTGCATGGGGATTCAAATCCGTCCATAAGTGGATGTTGTGCATGTTTGTCAATCCATTTCTTGCAAAGCTTGCCTCCTCCGTACATTATTCTGTGCAACAACAACCAACGACTAAATTGCATCCTAGAAGCAAAATCTTGGGGAAGAATATTTTCTACGGATTGGATGTGATACGGGTGCAGAAGTTGGGTTTTTAAAGTCCGATGAACCATTTTTGTACAATTTTCTATTTGTCGAGAAATAATCCTTGTACTTCTGCTTGGTTCGTTCTTCTTCTACCCGTGCTAAGATTTATTCCTCTTGTGTGTAAAGGCTTAATTTTCTATGTACGCCACAAATTCTGAATTTCTGATCCATAAACTTTCCGGTTTCACGAAGATGTCGATGCAAATTTAAGAAAACCTTCCTTTTAGATGTGATCTGTTGGGATAAGGGAGCTCACTATTTTTTCCTGACATTCATCAGCCGCTAAGACATTTGTAATCCATCAATACATGTCGTTTTTCTCCAAAACGGAGCATTTAAACAACAAATTACAAAAGAGATAAAATGATCAGAAGAAAATTCTACCTTTGATATTTCAAGAAAAAGCTATATAGGCGTACTTAGAAATAATTGGAGGGGATAAAGGGCACTGCATTCCTCAGTTACTACCATTCGCCCTTTAATTATTTTAACCAAAATTAAATAATAATTATGCCGGAATAAGATGAAAGTACGTGCAAAATTTCAAAGGTGTATCTTACAAAACAATGGGATTATTAACAAAAATAGTTTTTTTAAATGTAACGCCTTGTATATTGAAACAGGGACGCCCAAATAAAAAATGGCATAACAAAAGTCACATTATTGTTGTCCAAAGAATATGTGGTCAATGGTATTGCCTTCTATTTTGGGACACCCTGTATAACCAATGTTTTGACGAACTGTCAGAGGTCACTGGCTACAATCTTTCATTTGCTAATGATTCTAGAAAGTAACTTTCTAAAATCTACTAAAAACTAAAAGCAATAGCAATAAAGTTACAGGAAATATAAAGGTTTCGCTATGATAAACTCTGCATGTAAAATATATAAAAAGTACTTAGTATTCATTAAATCTTTGCGATGTGAAAAACGTATACGCGTTACTGATTTTATATAGTTCAAGAAATATACATATAGTCTATATAATATTTTAATACACATGTAACTAACGTATTAATGAATCCATAAATTATTACCACATATGAAGGAAGCAAGAGTATATCTAATATTAATGGCAACACGTTAGCGTAAATTATTACATTCAGTTAACCATGAAGAATTTCTTGTTACCTAGTATAGTAGAAGAAGTATCTAGTTTATTGACTTAATTACATGCCTGTAATAATAATCTCGTCAAATTATATATGCGCTAGTTTATATTGCTTTATCCATAGAATATGTAGGAAATATTCAACGAAACATTAAGTATAAAATATGTTTCATAAATGCAAAGAAATATTAAGTTGTTTTATGGTCATGGCGTGCAAAAAATATTGCAGGCAATCAAGACAGGTCAGGTCACGAAGGAAAAATGATCATAATGACGCTACTTTACGATGTGTCTTTCTCCGTTGTCTATCAAAGTTTCATAAAACGGAAACTAAAATAATTCATGTGCTTGTTCAGGAAATGATGTACCATCTTCAAAAAGTTTCAATGCTTATTGGTCTCTTTGAAACGCCTAATACATAATGTGCCTTCTCTATAGTCATTTTTTATTTTGCCAGCTATTACTGTTAACACTCACTACCTATGATTGAAAATAAGCGTTGCAAATATTGAATAAAACAAGGTATGTTTAAAAACTTTCAAAGTAACATTTCTTTACATATTTGGCCACTTTTTATGGAGTTATTTTTATAAAAAAAATATAAATATTTTGGTATCTATGAGACCAGGTATGAGAAAGAATAAACAAAAACAAGAATAATATCCATTTCTAAGACAGTTCCTAAGGGTTGTACGATCCAGTTACTCAAAACCAAGATATAGACTTTCTGAATTTACAATATGAGGAAAAACTAGTCAGTTCGAAACTGCCAGAAATCCATATTGTTCAGGAATTACTTGATATTTTACTAAAGCAAAAATTTCATTTATAAATTAATTTTTCAAATACCTTTCAGAAACATAATTTACAATGGAACGGTAATTGGAAGACATTTTCCATTTGTTAGGAAATCATCCACTTAATAGAGATTGACTACAAAATATGTGTTTAATAAAGAATGGGCCATATTTTAAGGATGGCTTTCTTGGAAGAAAATAAGGTGATGTAAATCTACTTACCTTAGGACCATCTTGCTTCCCTAACACTTTTTACGCTAATTTTTATTTCTTGGGTAATCGTATTCAAATTTTGTACAAGAAGGTTTTTTCGTAAGATACACACGAATATCTTTTTTATGTTCAATCTACAAGACGTTCTGAGCACTGTGCCACTGTATTTTTCCTTTCACATTTTTTTAGAGGAAAATCTTTGGATAATGATTAGTTATTTTGAAACAGCATTCTATTAGCTTTAAAAAAGGTATACTTGTTACATATCGCTAAAATGCACCATTTTAGAGAAAACTGCAAGTTTGAGTTGTAAATGTATGACTAAACCCTTGTCCACATGGCGTGACATTCGCGTGAATTATCATTTTCTTCATAAAAGTGGCATTGACTGTCATGGTAGATTGTCAGGAGCTAAAGTTAAGCTTACCCAACACAATGATGAAAATAGTGATAATATTCATGTCTTGCGAAATTCACGTGAAGTTGACATTTTCCTGCCATTAATAATTTAAAACAAAATTTACGAATTTCGCGCCACGAGGAACAGGTTTTACTCTACAATCTCGGATATTCATTAAACAGTGGGCCATACTTTAAGGCTAGCTTTCTTGGACGGCAGCAAGGTGATTAAAGTTAACTTACCTTAGTAGAACTTTGCTTTCTTAAAGAGTTATAGACCCCAGAAAATATTTAAGTAAAACCTTTCCAGACCTATAACTTCTTAAGGCAGCAAATTTGTCACCTTATTTTCGTCCAAGCAAGTAATAAAAATCAATCAGATATTCGTGCGTATCATACAAAAAAAACCTTCTTGTACAAAATTTGAATACGATTACTCAAGAAATTAATATATTGGAAAAATGAAATAAAAAAAAACTACTTGCTCGGGTCTATAATTTCTTAAGGAAGCAAGATGGTACTAAGGTAAGTTGCTTTAAATTACCTTATTTTCATCAAAGAAATCTAAGTTTAACGTATGGCTCATTCTTTCGTAAACACCCTGTATAGAGGGCAAGCAAGACCCGCGAGTAAAGGACGTATTACCGTAAGGCTCGAAAGCGTAGTCTTTAAGACGTGGAATCGAAAAAGATTAGCCCGTCTTCGCGATTTCCAAAAAAAAAAAAAAAAATTTACCATTGCAGTAATTTGATAGCGATGTTCTTGACTTCATTAAAAATCATATTTCGTATTAAACTTTTTTTACCATTCCAAAAAGTTAATTGAAGGCGAATATACAAAATGTAGGAACCACGCAATAAAGACTGATTCAGAATTTATCTACAAAAAATTTTTGTCCAAATGATTAAGTCAGGAAATTGTGGCGGTTATGGTACCGGTCCTCCGCGTTCAATCCCTTGGTATTTAATGCTTGGACACGCTGTACATGGTACGGATATAATAGAGCCTCGTGTATGATATTTACGTTATGCTTCTACAATACGCCGTGGATATCCTGGACCTCGATCTCTTCCACGATTCGGTTTCAAATTTCCATCGCGTTGCACTATACTTGCACTCACTGCACATCGCGGTAAAAGTAGCTGCATTTGTCACGTTTATCGGGAAATCCTTCTGCTAAAGCATTTCTACATCACCATAAATTAAAATTATATCCCAGCAAACTTATGTAACTCGCATCAAAAAACGTTAATACCTACATAAATTAATCGGATTTCTATATTCGCAATCGCCTAGCTAGAGACTACAGTGGTCCAGCGATGTAAAGGTTGAAAATACTACGGCTTCAATAATTTTTTACACCGAAGCTATAAGGATTTTATAAAAACGTGTTTCATGATGTTAACTCTAGTTTTCATGACCTATCTATTCCCAAATTTTTTTAGATAAGTTCTGAATCACCCTGTATATTTTGTTGCGATATCAGGTTTGATAAGTTTACGAAATTTGAAGTCTATAAATGAAATATCAAACCGCTGGAACACACACCTAAAGAACCATTAAAATTTAGAAATGTGTCTTTTATATATTTTTACTCGAACTTTAAGAACCCACCATACGCCCATGCACACCGTTCCAGCATTCATCTAGAAGCGGTCTGGGCGTTCGAGGACCCATTCAGACGGAAAGAGAACCGAATACCTGGCCGACAGGCCTGTTCTCCGGTCTAATTTACAACCGGGGCCGGGCCCTGTTACCAAAAAAAGAATTATTAATAATTTCCGATAATTTATACCCTGCTGCCTCCATGTTTATTTACACAGCGCAGGCTAATTGCCTGTTATACGAAATTAAATATTTTAATGGGGGCTCCGGTCCTGATTGAGTTTGACGGTTCGCGATTGCTGCCTCCTTTGGTGTTGAGACTGATGATAGAGCTTTTTATCCAACGCAAATCGAATTTTTTGTTGGACTTTTAAATCTTCGTTCAGAGAAACTTGAACGTTTATATCTTGTTAATGGAAATCGTATCTTTATAGAGGACGATTCACCTTAATTTTTCTAAAATTTGAGGATTACTAGAACTTCAGAAAATAATCTTAAAAGACAATCCGTGAATTTGGCGACTATACTCCACCGCCTAAAAGACTCAGACTCAGTGTTGAAGTTTTTAATAGTTTTCTCAAATAGAGGAAAATAGCCAATAAGGGCACCAAATCTTCTAAACACTACGTTAAGCTTGGCATCGGATGTGAAATACCTTGAAGTCATACTTGATGTAAAGCTAACATAATCTTCATTTGAAGAGAAGACTAATGCCAGCCTATGGGACTGCCATCTGGTGCCCGAAAATCCAACAGGCAACAACTTAACAAAAGCTCGGTCAGGTACAAAGGATTACCTACTTGATCATAACTGCTCTCCATAGCAAAGGAGGTAATGCTATGTCTGCCGCCTTTGGATATTTACCTAAAAGAGTTGACTGTGACAACTATGCTTCGCCTTAAGAATAATATTATTATACCAGATGTAGGATGTAGAGAGAGGTTAGAAGTGACCTGTGGAATGGGCTCTTCAGAAGGATGCTTCTTCTGCAGACAGATGCTGATAGTATTTCTCCCAAGTAAACATCTTCACGGACAAATCAAAAAGAAAGGAAGGTGCAGGATGTGGAATCTATTCCAGATCCCTGCACATCCGATATCAGTGGGTAATGGATAGGCATGCTACCGTGGTACATATGGAACTAGCATGTATAACCATAATCGCCAAGGAAATTGTCTGTAGGCATGTAACGGACAAAATCATCAGAATTTACACAGATAGTAGACGATCACTACTGATCTTACGTAATCATGAAATAACAACTAGATCAGCATGGGAGTACCACCAAGCACTGAAAGTGGCCTCAATCGACAACAGCATATCTGTATGCTGGGTAAAGGGACACGAGCGATGATATAGCAATAAAATAGCTAATAAGCTGGATAGGTGTGCATCGGGTTTCAGTATCTTTGTCCCTCCAGTATGCTTCCGCTGTCAGCTTTCGTTGAAATTTTTAAGGAGAACACCCACAAAGTATTGAGAAGACGGTGGAATGAAGCAAATAGCTGTCAATTTGCTAAGGACTTCGTAGAGTACCCCAGCAAGGATATAGTTAAGAAATACCTGTCTAGCGATAGGTATCCAAACTGGACACTGTAGGAAGCACCTGTATTATGAGAAAGTATCAAACACCTCTTTAGGGGTTGCGAGGAAGAAGACGAGACCGTTCTTCATGCATTCTGTGAATGCACAGCAATCTCATTAACAAGAAAATCCGTGTTATATGGAGAATTTGTGAAAATTTGCATCCCCGATATCAAAGGTGTTTAGACTGATATGGCGACTGCATATAAAAATCAGGTAACTATGTATGTATTTAGAAACAAATATACGTTTTTCATTTTGTCATTTTTTTATAACCGATGGGTCACTTTTGAAAAGCACCTCATATTTTAACACCAGTGGTACATTGCTAATTTTACGTAAATGTAACTCCTTACAGCTCTCTCGCGTTGTCAGCTGACAGGTGATATAGTACATACAATTTTATTGGACGTTACTACATCTTGTTTATAAATTCACAAACAATATGTAAATAATACATAACATGCACTTGTGAATATGTGTATTTTCGAAGTATAACTGCATTTTAGTGCATGAAATGCAATTTTACATCGTAACGTATTTTTAAATTAATTCATTTCAGTCAATTGGCATAAAAGATGGAAGTCTATTGTATTTGCCTGGAGTTTCTTATAGTACAGAATATATAAATTTACAAAAAAAATTATCACATGCCCATATCCAGCAATCTTTTTGCTTAAAATTGCATTTCTGTTTCCGTTTCGTACCACATTTTAGAAACACCCTGTATAAATACAGAAGTACTGGACCAGACCTTATTAGTCCTGCCGCAGAAACAATAAATGTTATTTTAGTGATTTATTGGTATATTGACGTCCAACCAGTCGTACCAACTCTATAAATATTCCCGCAATGGATGGTTAATGGAGTTATTTTCATGTAACACAAACGAACGTCTTTGAGTTCTCACATTATTAGAGCAATTCACTCCGGCTGGTAACATACCGGACGTTTTTTAATTTAGCAAGAACTCTGACGAATGGCTAAAGTTGTCTGGTTAATATGCAGAGGATATAAAGCAAGAGCATTAGCTCTAGACGTTAAGAAGAGCATATGATATGATATTCTTTCAACACAGTCACAGTGTTTCTGAATGAAGTGCGTTCGTTGAAAGGGGTGGAAATGTGAAAACAAACAATTCTTATTAAACAGCCTGTGGTCTAAACGTCTTCATTTCAAAATAAAAAAATGCTGATATAAAAAAAAACAGAAAATTTTGAAATCGGCTCTGGTGTGTAACGTAGCAATTCAGTACTTTGCAACGCAAAATTGCTTCACATTACTTCCACGAGCTAATACTTCTAAACGGCGGTGAAACTTATTAAACAAGTGTGCGTTTGATCCAGGCGTTTGTCTAATTTCCTTGGCTGCAGCAAAAACACGATGTTAAAAATTGGCGGCATTTACAATGTGCTGGGTTCCACCAGTGCTTGAACAGCATTTTGGATTGGCTATTCGCACTTCCCACACATTTGTTAGACCCTATCTGCTAATTCTGGATTTGAATAAGGCATTTTATAATAATAAAAAAAAAAATCTGCAGCCGACGAAAGCAAGCGGGAGACTACACCGTGCAAAAGTAAACCTAACTTAGTTAATGTATTGTGAACAGTTCATCAGTTGAATAAGTAATAATTATTCTTCATTCATTTTCTGGGACACATGACACTTTAAACTAATGCATGGCTTAACGAAAATTGTAGGTTTTAATGTCCTTTTTGAAGAAAAGCATTTATTTCAGGAACACCCTATATAACTGATGGATGGGTCGATTTCGACATTCAAGTAACTGCCAATATTACAGTCGATTAGACTTGACACTTCAACTAATAACACAGCCCCACAAAAAAAAAGTTCATACACAAGAGAGTGACATATGTATTCCTATGTATTTTTCGACGCTGAATCCGATCCTGAGCTCAGAATTGGGCCTACACGTCTGGAATTGGCCCCAGGGGCCGAAAATGGACTGAAATGCGGTTCCCGGGATAAGGCGAAGTCGACGCTGAATTTCGGAGCTAAAGATGGATTTGTGCTCGAAAAGTTTATGGCCAACAGAAATTCCGGGTTTGGGTCCGAGAAAATGACCCCTTGGGGCGGGAAAATCCTGTTTTGGACGTCCCGGTCGCGACTGTGGTATTTTCGTGTGTTTTTCAATTCTGGACCTGAGACTGGGTATGAAAAGTTTTTGGCCAGCTGAAATTCCCAGTTTGGGTTCGGGAAAATGGCCCATTGGGGCCGGAAAATCATATTTCGGACGTACCAGTCGCAAAAGTGGGATTTTCATGTATTTTTCAATTCTGGTCCTTAGAGTACGCTCAAAAAGTTTTTGGACAGCTGAAATTCCCAGTTTGAGTCCGGGAAAATGGCCCATTGGGGCCGGAAAATCATATTTCGGACGTACCAATCGCAACAGTGGGATTTTTATGTACTAATTCCTGTAGCTTAGACTGTGCTTGACAGGTTTATGGCCATGTGAAATTCCCTATTCGGGACCGGGAAGATGACAAAACACAATTTTCCGGCCCCTAAGGGTCACTTTCCCGGTCCCGAACAGGGAATTTCACATGGCCATAAACACAGTCTAAGCTACAGGAATTAGTACATAAAAATCCCACTGTTGCGATTGGTACGTCCGAAATATGATTTTCCGGCCCCAATGGGCCATTTTCCCGGACCCAAACTGGGAATTTTAGCTGTCCAAAAACTTTTTGAACATACTCTAAGGACCAGGATTGAAAAATACATGAAAATTCCACTTTTGCGAATGGTACGTCCGAAATATGATTTTCCGGCCCCAATTTGTCGAAAAATACATGAGAATACATATGTCACTCTCTTGTGTATGAACTTGTTTTTTTTTTTGTGGGGCTGTGTAATATTCAAGGTTTATCATAGAAAAATTAATAATGGTTCAGAATTCGGGAATTGATAACTGGATAAATTTGACATTGAAAATATCTATGTAATTCCGCAAGGAACTTTTTCAACCGTGTTTATGTACTTGTCGCAAAATTGAGATGAAATAATTAGTAGTATATTCAAGAAACCACCGGATAAAGAGCATTAATTATTGAATCACGTAAATTTTTTATTAGAAATCCTAAGGTTTCAAAACATTTTGTTGTTATTTTAATATGGTTTTAGAAAGCTAATGTGTTATCAAATATGGCATCTACACCAGAAAATGTTGTTGGTGTAGGAATTGAAAAATTCTATAACAGTTGAAGCTACATCATTTCTGGAACTCTAATAGTTTATTATATCAAGATCTTGTCAAACAATCTTCAGTTATATTATTAATAGAATACCGCTTTTTTAAATTATATAATAAATACCTAATGATTTACAGTTTAGACAAGAATTAATGTAATTTATGAATATTTGTAGTAGATTACCTAAATTAGAACCTAGCGGAACCCCAGATGTAACTATCTTTCGATGGACCGAAAACTATAGCATTAAAAATTAATCGAAGTATATTATTTAAAATTCCACATAAACAGATGCAAAATATATATAAAAACTATATCCACTTCATTACTATGGAAGTTTTATTTTTACATATATATGCTTTGCAACCTTGTAATGCTGAAGAAGAATGTAATGTTTTCAGTGAAAACATTTCATGTCATGTTAGTTCAAGATTAAAGAAAGGATCATGTAATAAACAGTAGGTACAGATTCGTTCGTGTACAGTAGAACACAATGGTTTTTGAGTGGATTATAGTATTTTCTAACACGATATTATTTCGACTGATTACCTCATTACAAAATCAAAACATCTTAAATACAGTTTGAGCCAGTAGCATTGAAATACCAATTTTAAACCACATTTTGAAATTGCGTCTTACATACATTGCCCAAGACGTTGTTTACAGAAAAAAAAAATGTTTCACAATACGATCGTTTCACTTTATACCGCAACTGATTCCTATCCTAGAACGTATATTAATATCAAGCTTGTATAATGGATTTTTAAATAAACCACGCAAACCATAAAATTGTAAGTATTATAATATCGAATACAAGGTACGTTGATCTTTTCTCTTGTATTGTAAAACTTTATACCCATAAAATTCGTTCATTATGCCCCGTTCAATGACAAGTGATGATAAAATTGTTATAAAAGGTGTTATACAAGCAACTAAAATGCGTGACCAAACACCTGCAGAATGTAGAAGGGGACTTGAGAAGTACCTGAGATCCTATTAATGTTAGAATTTAAAAATAATCACTATTGTATGCGAAAATTGGAAAAAAAAATAAAAGTGGATTGTGCGGTTGTGGAACGAGTTACGTGAGATCTAAAACGTATATATTATACTAATGGATTATGTCCGTACTATTTCACATAATACTATTTTATATAAGTAATTATGTTCTAAAAAATAACAACAAACAACGAAATTCACGTAATCTCCACTCAGAAGAAGCTACGTATTAATTTTGCACTGAGTAGAATCAGCAAGGTTTGTCAAATAATGTAGATACGTACTTAACACAGTAAAAATATGTATTTATTATGTTACAAAATTCATAATAATATGGAATGTTTTGGTTTCTAAAAATTAAATGTTAGCCTTGCTTAAATTTTAGTTAATTTAAAGTTTGTGTATACAAATCTTCAAATTTATTAGTTCTGACTCCAAATATTGAAAATTTTAAATGAAAGTATAAATAATTTCAGTAGCTTTATTGTAATTTAGTATTTGATTTATACAGTATGCGTCAAAAGTATGGAATAAATTCAATAAAAACGAAACAATTATTTTTTGGGAAAAATCCTCGAACAGGTCGATTTTTAATTTAAAAAATACATATTTTAGCGTAAAATGCGATTTTCAAATGTCATTTGTTTTCGAGTAATGACGTCATCGATTTTTTTAAATGGCAACATCATATTTTTTTCCTTGATTCTGAAAGATCGTTTAATTCTCTATCAGACAGTACTAAAATTCTGCCCTTTTACATAGGAAAGTTTTCGAGTAAATGACGATTGAATGTTAGAAAACGTAAATCAATTAAAATAAAGCAAAAACGTTATCAAGTTTAGTTTTTCGAATTCCATAGTTCTTTTATGGATCACGTAGGTGAAAATCTTTGCAAAGTGTCATTGTCACACCGACTTTCTAATAAGTATTGTAAGCGACATAGAAATTATTATTCAATTTAAAGTATTATGGCACATTTAACTGTTACTCAAAAAATTGAAATTTTAATTCTTATCGGATGCGGGAATATGACTAGAACTCAGCAGGAAGTTTGCGATTTATTTAATGAAAAATATCCAGATCGCCCTATCAGCCAATCAACAGTCAGTAAGGTAGAGTCTAAATTTAGAGAAACTGGCAATGTTGTAAATATTCCAAAACCTGGACGTCCAAGCTTTAATGAAAATCAGAAACAGAACATTTTGATAAGTATGGTGCATAATCCTCATAATTCTTCACGATTGGTTGCATTAAACAATGACACTAGTCAGAGCACAGTGCTACGTATCTTGAGGAAGGAAAAATATCATCCCTACAAAATTCAACTTGTGCAGGAACTCAATGAAGATGATCCCGATCGCCGCTTACACTTTGCGAAATTCTAATAGATTTATGTCAAGGAAATAGAAATTTACACCGGCAAATACTTATCTCAGATGAGGCCACATTTTGTCTGAATGGTACAGTAAACCGTCAAACTTGAAGATATTGGAGTCGGGAAAATCCTCATTGGATGGCAGAGGCACATACTCAACACCCTCAGAAATTAAATGTGTGGGCTGGAATAGTTGACGACAGAATAGTAGGGCCTTCCTTCTTTGAAGGAACCCTTACAGGACAAAGATATTTAGAGTTTCTAGAAAATGACCAACCCTTGCAGTATTTTTCCTAACGACAATGACCCTGACATTCCTGACGATACCATATGGTTACAGCAAGACGGTGCACCTCCGCACTATGCGCGCTCTGTACGAGATTTTTTGGACAACTGTTTTCCTGGAAAGTGGATCGGAAGACGCGGACCGATAGAATGGCCTGCAAGATCGCCAGATCTTACACCTCTTGACTAGTTTTTAATGGGGATACTTGAAGTCAAAAGTGTACATTAATAAACCACGTAATTTAGCAGAACTTCAAAATCGCATTCGGGACGAAATACGCAGAGTTACCCCAGAAATCATTCATAATGTGAAAGGAAGAATTTCTTCACAGACTTCCGCATTGTCAAGAAGTTGGTGGATAGCAATTCGAACATTTAATTTAAGTATAAAATTTAATCAATTGTATTTTATTTTACATACCTCAGAATTGTTACTTTTTTATGGATAAAATTTACGTTTTCTAACATTCCATCGTCATTTACTCGAAAACTTTCCTATGTAAGAGGGCAAAATTTTAGTACTGTCTGATAGAGAATTAAACGATCTTTCAGAATCAAGGAAAAAAATATGGTGTTGGCATTTAAAAAAAATCGATGACGTCATTACTCGAAAACAAATGACATTTGAAAATCGTATTTTACGCTAAAATATGTATTTTTTAAATTAAAAATCGACCCGTTCGAGGATTTTTCCCAAATAATAATTATTTCGTTTTTATTGAATTTATTCCATATTTTTGGCGCATACTGTATTATATTTTTTTAGTCTATATTCATACAGACTTTTTCTCTTATAGTGAAATAATGTTCTTGTAAAACATTGTAGCAATATTAATCCTTTTTTCTCTAATAATACCAAAGTTAGATCATTCTGGGCCGGCATCTAGTTGCATTCAATGGTAATACTACCTATAAGCTGCCATGCCTTTTATATATTTTTATGCACCCTGCTATTTATGTAGTGTTCAGGCAACTATGTTGCTATTTTGAACAAAAATAAGCTAGCACCAGGTCTATTGTACAGCCTTTAGTAATTCTTTAAAACATAATTGGAAACGTCAACCGCAAAACGTTATTCTGTAGTTTTACATAAAACATTTTACAACCTGCTCATCCGCAATTCCCGTGATTTATGGACAATATAAAGGTACAATATTATTATTTATTAGTCTTTATAGCGTCGTAGGCACTTTAGCGTGTTTCGTGTAATGTTTTTCCCGAGCAAGTTTTCTGAGAGCAGATGTTTTTAATACGAAAAACATATTATTCAAATTAGTATAATCAACTGTTTCGCGTGGATCTTTGTATCCAATTTTATATTAGCAAATAGGGGTACGTTTTTACGGAATATGTAAAATATACGTGGTATTCGGAATGAAATTGACTCTACTTCAAGGCAAGTTTCCTGTTTAACCAAGTTAAGTTGTTTTTTAAATAGAAGAGTGAAAGTATACACATTTCGAAAATTAGACACATGGAATTATCAGGCAGGGCATGCCGTAAATCTGAAAATGTCAGAAAGAAATTTATCTAATTATAAGAGAAATCAATTATATTTTGTGTTTTTAAGATGTGCCTAGTGGCAGTAGATGGACTCCACGATGCTGAAAACCGTGAAAATTATAGATAGTAAAAAAGGCGTGTCTTGCAAGCTTTTTATAATTTATTATTTCATTTGAGAAAAATCTTAACTGTAAAGAAAGAATAAACGAAAGATCAATGATTTTATTTTGTACTTTTATTCTATTTTTCGGGATTTTGGTACCTAAATACACTAGAAATTTGATCATTTCACGCCGAGAAATGAGGCGACCTTATATGACATTCTATCTATTGTTTTAATTTGACACCATATATTAAAATCCACCTGTACATTATTTTTAAACTTTTAGAAGTATTCTTGCCTAAATATCAAATCTATCATAATATGCAGATGTTTCCATACCATTTTTATCACAGTTAATGATTAACTTTGACTTTTCTAATTTTACTCAGGCATTACAAAATAAATTATTATTTTTTTCTTAATTAAGTTTCAAGGTAAAAATATAAAATAATAGTTATTTATGTATCTAGGGCGAAAAGTGAAGCCGTACCTACCCTAAAGTAATTTTAATTTAGTAGTAAGGTTTTATGATATATAGCAATATTTCATACTGCATTGAAATAATCTATTTGCGTTTTCAGCTGTCAATATTTTCATGACTAGTTATTTAAAAAATCAAACTGTCACGTCACGGTTTTGAAATGTCACTCATGGAAAAATCCTTGAAGTTTTACTTTATCATCGCAATAATTTAGTTTCATTTTTCGTCCAAAAAATGCATCATCATTGAACAGTATGACAAAATAATTTGAGATCTCATAACTTTTTAAGGGTGTAAAATTGATATAAATCGGTTATTTTCAACCTAGAAGGCTATACCCTTAAAATTTGATGTATTCGCTTCAAGACATCCTGTATAGAATGCTGTGGAAAATACAGGGTGCCTTAAATCAAACTTATTTTTATTAAAGTTCGATTCGTATGAAAATATGTCATGTGAAATTTTTTCCGCCGTTTTGAATCAAACAAAGAACTTCAGTAATCTAGGCTATTGAAAGGTTTCATAAGGAAATCGCGTTTCGGCAGTTGCCATATTTTCGTTTATACAGTAATTTTAAGATTTACATTAGTGCTTGGTATAAATTAATGAATTCTAGCATAAATTCCATATGGTAATATATTGTAATTGTAGTAACTTAAATCTTCTCTGCATCAAGGCAATAATAATTTATTAAATATATTTATTTCTTCGTTATTCCATACTAACAAAATGTAGAGAATATATGGCAACGTTGCTTATTCTTCTACGCACGTGTTCTTTGACATTTAGTCACCGAATTTAAAATTGATGATAATGATGATGCAGCAATAATTTTTTTAAGGGAATTTTAAGTTGTATCACACTATCAAATTTGAAACAGTTTGAAAAAGCTGAAACTTACCAAGTTTGTAAATGTAAAAACAAAACAGCATAATCTAAAGTTGCATACCAAATTTGAATGCTGCCTTTTTGTAATGCGTACACGTGAATTCAAGTTTAACCAAGCATTTTAGTTACTTCTTATACAAGAAAAAGTTTGCCTTAATATGTTTGTTGACTTAACTTATGCTTCAAATTCCTAGTCTTTTATTTCACTTGAATGTGATAAGTACACGTTTTAGATATCTTGTCTCATACTTTTAAGCCTAAGTAATAATTAAGGTTTAGAATAATCTACATGCAGACATGATTTATTTGACACGTCGGACAGCAGCATTATAACACCATTATAGATGCAAGTTAACATGATTTTCATTTTATAGACAAATACTGGATATTACATAGATACCGTACATAATTATTCCAGTTTGCAAGTTGTTTGCAACACTGCTATTAATATTAGTTACAGCGCGTTATCGCGATTTTCTAAAACATTAACATAAAATCAACATTAAAAACGGTCGGATCTAGTTAACCACTCGTTGAGTTGATAACCGTGGGCTAGCATCCACTGTAATTCTACCTTTTACCAGCCTCGGAAAGCTGCATCGCATGCACGGCATGCACAAACCAGGGGCGTCCACAAAAAGGTTTTATTTTTAAGTTTCGCATTTTACCACGCTCCAAATTAAAAATAAATGTAAATTAATCCAAACAGGACAAAACTCAGTCAAGGGTTGTATTTTTAAGAGCCTGGTGTAAAGCTCTCAGTGGCGGTAGCCAAACTAACATTTAAGCAAAGTAAAATGAAATATATGTCAATTTATATAGTTCGAAATTACAAATTGTTTACCTTTTCTATGTTTTCAAATACTAACATTCCAATAACGGGTAAGACAAAGTTATAATTTATTTTTTCCACGGTCGGGAGTAGAAATCAGTTTCTATGACATCAAAATTAAAACAGAAGTAGTCGATTATTCCCAAGGGAGTATAATGCTCCCAAGGGAGTTCACATTATGGAGAACGTTTTTCATGCAAAAAAAAAGATAACATTGAAATTATTTATTGACATTTAAATTAAATGTTACATTTGTACAATTTTCAAAGGAATATTACTTTCGCTTACATTTACAGTTTTTGTGATTGCGCTAGTAGTGGTACCTACTAAAACCTGATTAGCAATTTTGGTCTTATTTTCAATGGAGTTCTCGACATAACCCTCAGCGATTGTCGTTGATTTCCAACCAGCATGACGCTTTATTGTCGTGATATCCACACCAGCATCTGCCAGTAATGTCGCTGAAGATCTTCGTAAGTAGTGACCAGTATAACATGCAGCATTAGGTAATTTTAAATACGAAACTACTACACTCGGAATTTTTCCCATGGTATTCTTGCCAACTGGCTGCGAACTACATTTTCCTGCTTTGTAGTACAAAAAAAGGCGCCTATGCTTGACGTGGGGAGGACGAAGGGACAGGTATTTTCGAAACAATTCAAGCATATTTCCCACATACCCAGAAAGTAACCAGAAAGGTTCGTGGAATCTTTGTCTTAGTGTTTGGAATTTTTACAATCAAGGAAGAGCCTACATCCTCAATATCATCTACAGTTAAATTGACTAGTTCATCAGTTCGACAAGCTCCGGCAATCCCCAGAATTAATCCAACCTATAAAAAATCAAAATACTTAATAATTGAAATACCTAACAACAAAAGTAATCTTACCTTAATCATTAAGAATTCTTTGTCATCTGCACTTGAACGGTCGATTTCACCCTTTGTCAATATTTTAGATTTTTTCGATTGATATCCATCACCGGTTCTTTTCAAAAATGCGATCAGCTTGGGGAATTTGCTTATATCTATGTTGTCGTAAATTATCAAGCATGACTTAACCATAGAATATTGCGCCCATAATGTGGAAGACTTATAATTCTTTGCATTTTCACTGAAGTATGCCAACAAAACATTCTCGCTGTATACATTTCTCGGCGCACCACTTTTTGAACCGATTGTAGGCTATATCGTATAAAGATCTTGACTTCGTAGGCAGCAAATTGCTTATTGCAATATTTACAGCCTCCACAATCTCTTCCGACTCACAACTATTCATTGTGCACTAAACAAACTTTAAACTAAACCAAACTAGCACCTTAATTTGACAATTCTTTTTGTTTGTTTATTTTGTAGTAATGACAATAACTCAACGACTACTAAATAAATGCTCAAATCTGAATACAATAATTCTGGTGCTACTTATTTCATAATGACAAAATATGTGTTTTTAAGTTAATGAGACCGTGGAAAAATAGTATATACCATTCGGGAGAGATGCTATTTTGTCCTCGGTGCATTGTAGCCCTCGGGCTTCAAATTGCACCTCTGCCAAAATAACGCATTTCTCTTCCTTATAGTATAATGTACTATAATTTCGCCTTGAAATCTGGCTTTTAGTAAGTATCCAGGGATTTTTTTAAATTATTATTAGAATAGGCAAATATTTACATTCATTATTTTACTTATTTTGTCTGCAACTAGCAATTAAAAATAATGTACTAACTAGTTGTTTTGCCTTAAGTCCTTCAATTAGCTGAGTTCTATTTTTATTATTTACAACTTTGTTGATAACTTCTAAGGAATAAATATTTGACCATTTCAACAAACCTAATAGAAATAATGTCCTATATTCTGGTACGAATTTACTTGTTACATAATTTATAAAGATATCTAATTAAATAATGCAAACTGTAGAAACAATAGGAGATATTTTATCTGGCAATTGAAAATACTAGTGAATATTACTGTTTTTTATTAGTAATGTATGGTTAGTTACTTTTTATTTTTGTTTTAGATAATTATAAGCATACCAAGACATTTAGTGCAAACTATTCTTCATCGAGAATTATGAGAAATTTTTAATAGTTTAATACTAAAGTGTTCCTTCGCAACATTTTTGTATTTCTTAAATTGTTTTTAATATTGTATAAGTACCTAATATTTTATTTGTTTCAAAACAAATAGATACTAGATATACTATAGTTACTATAAAATTTGATTATAGAGAAATACAATTTTTCGATTTTATTTCGTAAGGATAACTCTAGAAATATCGATTTTTATCTCACAAATAGACTTTCATAGACGAACGGCACTGCTAAATGTTTTATACGAACTAAATATTTATTACATTTCTGTAATGTATACTTCGCCAGTTTCGTAAATTGTTTAAAACAGAAATACACATAACAAGTTATCTAGCTGGTTGAACCAAAACGATTCCCGCCAAATTTACAGTTATGTTTTATGTATTTTTACATCCGAAATAGTAAAAACACAAATTTTAAAAAAGTAATTTATATTTATATTCATTATCGGTCGGTGGGCATCAAGGTTGCCACTCTGCCGACAGGTTCGAATCCTACGGCAGGTAAACCGTAGACCAACTATATTTGCGGAGAGGATTGGCACCCTCTCTGTGGGTATGGTAGAATGTTGGCTTGGGTCAAAGTGAGAGATTGATACCGGTCGACATTTGCCCACCCCTCTAAATAATGAAATGTCTCAGATTTTCCTCAATCCTGCACTGAATGATAATTAAGGCCTACCAACCTAAGTCGTTCCTGGGCGCAAATGCGGTCGGCATAATAATAATATGCCGCACTCTCCCGCACAAGTTTTCAACTTCTGGGCTAATCTTCGTGATTAGAATGAGGGGTAGAGATACTATTATTATATAAAAGAATAGATATGAAGTAGTAATGTCATAAAAGTACAAAATATAAAAATACAATTAAATATAAAATTCTTAGTTCTACACAACGTACACTATCTGTATGTATGTATATATATTTCTTGTATATAAAAATTATGAAAAATGTTAGAAAAGTTATATATCATCATTAAATTGTATATATTTATTTCCTAATAAAGTAACTATTTTTGAAAGCAGTAGTACTACACATTTTATTAAATGATACACTATCCGCCTCTCCACTGGTTCCACTGAAGACGCTGCAGTAAGGCTTTAACACCTACACGATTTAAGTCAAACTAGTCTACAAAAATTACACACCTCAGAACCGGATTGAATACACGGAGTGCCTCTTCTAGCTCGCTTGACGCTAATTATACACACATTTTAAGATTTATTGGCATCGTCTTATTGATAGAGAAGTTTGTTTGATTAAAAATTAGATAGATCAAGCGTTCATTTATCTCCCGGCCACAGAAAAATAAATAATTGTACATAATTACATTTTTAGAATACCTACAACGCCAGATTTAAATACATCGAATATTTATTTATATTCTACAGTCTGCAGCTATTTGTCTTTCGGAATGGTATTCTATGACATTTAATAAACGTAATAAAATACTAATTCTCTAACTCTTATTTTAACTAATAGAATTTTCAGACGACCCGATAAATATTGGGATATAGTTGCCATCATCATCATGTGCTGTTTAGATCAACTTTTACTAAGTTTGGAATATATTCTAACTTCGCCTGCAGCTGTATATCAAACTAACAATGTTGTCACTGACCAGTTCTTTAACCAGAACTGAATCGCACACACGCAGCTAACGGGCGAACTGTGTCGCATGCAGCTAACAGCCCCAAGATACTCCATATCTCATACCGTGCCTCGCGGCCTTCACAAATAAAACACAAAATAATAGGCAGGCCTCGTCAGTAATATACTGTTATTCATTATATTAAAATAACTCATTAATCAAATTAGCCAATAAATAAATAATAAGTACGCCGAGATACTCAGTGATAACTCGCCTAATAATTCACACAACCGAGGCCACTATTCAATAATTTAATTTAATACACAGGCCCACACACCTTCCAACTTTCTTATAGAAATAGTCATCCATTACTGTAAGACATATTAGATATTAGGGTCTGACTAGAATTATCCTTCTCTTTTAATATTATCAATGTTTATATTAACATTACACCTACTTAAGCCAGCTAATCGCCTGGGCAGCTAAATAATTTCACTTATTAAAATACTCCTAACGAGAATGATGAACATGAACAATGTGTTTACTAAAGCATAAAGTAATGAGTAATAAGTAATTTTCCCCCCTTTATTTTCCCTATCTCTTATTATTTTCTTCTTGTTCATAATTTCGTTTTCTTTCTTACATTATATACCTAATTGTAATATTAGTGTATTCGATAATTTCTTCCGTTTTTCTTTCTGACTACTTAGATATAACATTTTTTTTTGTCTACGAGTATAACAGAACTCTTCCTTTAAATTGTAAAAATTTGTTTTAGAAGAAATTAATAAATAAATAATAATAGTACTTCGTCTCATCAATATGTACACTTATTATTTTTTCGAAAAAGTTTATATAAGTTTATACTGACTTCAATATATCACATATGCATGTATATTTAAATTAACTTTGTGTTTTAACCACAAATATATTGTTAATTAATTAACAAACACGGTATTCAGTTTGCATACAATTTTAACTAGAAAGTAGATAATACTTAAATCTTTCATTTGTTAAAAATTACCATTAATTATCGTCTGCCTTGTTTAGAAAATGCTTATATTAGTAAGTTCCGTTACACAATTTGAATAAATATTAGCTACAAAGAAACTTAACATTCTGCAGATGGCTAAGTAAATATAACAGAGATTTACAGCCGTTAAAACTTTAAATTGATTAGCATGTTATTATTAAATATATAATGTACTAATTCAAGTTGTCTTTGTTCCAAAGCGGCAAACTTTTTGCATAAAACTAATGCAAGTAAAATATTATTATACGGGATGTTTCCAAAATAAATGCGTTCCTGTAAAGTGGCAATAGAAGAAAATACAGTTTTCATTAGCAATCTGTGGAGTAAAATATATATTTTAGAAATAAAAAAAATTATCGATTAAAAAAATGGAAAATTGTGAAACTAGCTGTTATGTAAAGTGCAGGAATCAATATTAGATCCTTTGGCTGTAGCAATAATACGATGTTGAAGATTGTCCATATTTGTCATTTGATACATAACCCATACCATCCATATCAGCTAATTATCAAGTCGAATGAGGCATTTTTAAATAAAACAACGTAACTGAAAGTGAAGTGCACAGAGCTCTTATAGATCTAAATCCAAAGAAAGGAGCGCGACCTGATGGCAATTACTTGCTAAAAATTGTGCTACTGGTCTTGCTCATCCTTTATATATTCTCTATAACTAATCTTTAATGGTTATTTTCCTAACAAATGGAAACTATCTTCTGCTG
Source organism: Monochamus alternatus (assembly GCA_037114965.1). Taxonomy (NCBI): domain Eukaryota; kingdom Metazoa; phylum Arthropoda; class Insecta; order Coleoptera; family Cerambycidae; genus Monochamus; species Monochamus alternatus. The sequence continues at coordinate 37,999,597 of CM073433.1, forward strand.
TTCCTATTCATAAAAGTGGACCAAAAAACAATGTTGCTAATTACCGTCCTATAAGTAAGTTACATATGTGTTTTTGCCAAACTATTTGAAAAATTAATTTATAAATATATTTTTGCATTAGTTAAATGTCAAATAATTCCCGAACAGCATGGATTTTTCTCTGGAAGATCCATTGAAACAAATATTTTTACTTATAGCGAGTATTTACGTAATAACCTACATTCTAGATTGCAGGTTGATTCTATCTACACTGACCTAAGTAAAGCCTTTGATAAAATAAATCATGATATACTTATTACTAAACTAGGTATGGTTGGCGGAGATGGAGTTCTCCTCAAATGGATAGTCTTATTTATCTGATCGTTTTATGTGACAATTAATGGAGTACAGTCTAACATTTTGTCTACTATATCTGGAGTCCCTCAGGGATCCCATCTGGGTACTCTTTCCTTTCTGATTTATATTAATGATATTAGTGAATGCTTCCATTACTGTAAATATCTTCTATATGGGAATGACTTAAAACTATTTACAACAGCTAAATCTCTATCTGATTGTCTACATTTACAACGTTTCTTGAAGTATTGTGATGAGAATAGCCTTTTCATAAATATTAACAAGTATTCATATATTTCCTTTACAAGAAATCGATCACCTTTTAATTTCAATTACATTCAAGCTTCAGAGATTAAGGATCTAGGTGTAATTTTTTATGAGAATATTTGATTCACATGTTAATAATTTGGTAGCTAAATATTTTCAGTTGTTAGGCTTTATAAATCTACAGACGAGAACTTTTAGAAATGTTATCTCATATTTACACTTATATTATGCATATATTTACAGCAGAATAAATTTTGCATCTATAATTTGGAATCCTATGTATTCTTCATATATTCAGAGAATTGAAACTGTTCAACAGAAATTCTTAAAGTGCCTTGTATAAGTATAATTATAATTTAGTTGCTGCTAATATAGACGCTGTGAGACTCAATTTTAATCTATTAAGTTTAGAGAACCGGAGAATTTTAAATGATCTATTTATATATAAACTAGTCAGTCATGCTATTGATGCTCCTCAAATGTTGGCCAGTATTAATTTTAATATTGCTCCTCCGCACCTTAGATCTACCTATCTCTTTAATATCCCTTTTAGAAAGACAAATAACTCACATAATGCATCTTCTTGTAAAATGATGAGATTGGCGAGCCGCTACTGTTCTAATGTTGATTTTCAAACAATTTCGTACGCTGCCATTAAAAGCAGATTAAAGAAATATCTTATATGTAATATATAAATCTAAATATTTTTAATGTTCCCTATTAATTCACTTTGCTTAGTATAGTATTGTATTGTGTTCTGTTATATGCAATAATGCACTTCCTTCCTTTCTGGTCTTGTTTACTTTATTTAGAATACTAATTTATATATGTTATTGTATACTTTCCTACTTATATTATTGTGTACTATTAAATGTGAAATAACCTCCATATTAGTGGATACTATTCTTGGGCTTGTCCTGTAAGTATCGCAAATTTCGTGTCTGACAATTTCCTGAGACTTTCACATGATTCTTGAATACAAATGAGAAACATGGAACTTTATTACAAATTTTGTAATAATGGTGGTTACTCTCGGTCGGCTACGGTCCTACTCGAAGCTCACACGTAAATATTGACATGGTCAATCGCCAACAGTGGTTGATTAGTAGATGTTATAAAGTCTATGAATAGTCAGTTTTACATAATAAGTTATAAATAATAGACGATATACCTACTTACAATAGAAATGCAATATTTATTTTTTTGCTATATTACCCCTTCTTATATATTTGCAACACTTTTTTCCATAGCAATATTTCTCGTTTTGTCTGTTAAAACTTTTGTAAATCTTGTCGTGCAATTCAAACTGTCAAGTAATATCTTGGTCTTTATATTATCTACTACCCTTCTGAAGGAACCTACTGCATTCAGAAACGTTCTGTATAGTTGTGAATTATTTTTACACATCTTTTGAAAAAAAATAATCAAAAACTGGAAAACGTCTCTGTTCAGCATTAAATGCATTGAGAACTAAACTTTTCACAATTGTTCTATTCAAACAATTTTTTAGTTTACTTTGTCAACATCTAAAATTTCCATGCAAATATCTACACTTTTCTTTCACAGTAGTGAGTAGTCGCTGGTTTGCAGTCGTTATGCTTTTGTTATGGTTATTTATAAGAACCTTGCACCCATTTCAACACCTAATTTATTCTCACACTCCTACCGATATCAATTACAGCATTGCAGCAACCAATGCAAAACACTTCTTGCGAGAACGGCTAATAAAAGAGTTTGGTAGCGGCGTTACAATGTTTACAATTCAGTAGACGTTTTGTTCGAGAGAAATACCTATATAGACTGAAATGAAATAAGCTTTTCTTAAACTGTTGGCGTATTAAAAAACGATAAGGGAACGAATAACGCGCAACAAATTAATCACAAACGCAATTAGCACCACTCGTTTAACGGAGTAATGATTCAAGTTAGTAAAAACATAAACAATAACATTCTCAGAGCCTCTATAGACATTGAGAAGAGAGGAAGAGGAAAGGAGAGAGGAAGGAAAAATGTTCATTAGAGGAGAGGATAATGCAAATAATCATCATTTATATAAAAAAAAGAAAACATATCAAAAAGTTCGATCTTTATGTATTTTCATGTAAATTAAACTTTAATTTTTGCAACGAAAAATTGTCACGGTCCTAGATGCAACCAGCGTAGTAAATTCTTGTATTAATTGATAGATGAGCTGCAAAATAGACAGAGTTTCTAGACTCTTTGGTGATTTTTCAAAAAAAAAAAAAGCAGAAACTAACTAAAATAAATATTTAAACGTCATTTTTATTTCTTTATCTCGGTAATGAATTGTCTTATATTCTATAACGTATAAATTATTTGTAGAAAGTAGACATAAAATAATAGTAATGGGAAGACAAATAAATATTTACCATTCTTACAAATGTTGGAATTGACTTCCATGAGCGCGGACACAGGCATGGCAACGACAAACCCAAGTCTGGCTCTTAATTGTGGAGCAGCTTCTTGAAGTACATGGTGTGTAATTTCTCCACTGTGACAATGGGCGCACTGTAAACCAGTGATTTAATGTGACCCCAAAAAGAAAAGTCCATTGGGGTCAAATCAGGAGATCGCAGTGGCCACGACACAGGACCAAAGCGCCCAATCCAGCGCTATGGAAACATTTCATTCAAAAGCGTCCTTACTGCTCGAATACTGTGTGGAGGAGCCTCATTTTCAAGAAATACATACGCGCTCGTAATTGTATTGCTATGTTCTCTAACGACTCAGGCAATCGATTCTCCAAAATATCAGCATATGCTGACTCATTTAATCGTCTTTGGAAAAAGTAGGGACCAAGAAGGACATAGCCAATAATGCCAGCCCAAACATTTATCGAGAAACGATGTTGAAAATTATTTTCAATAGTTGCGTTAGGATTTTCATCAGTCCATAATATGGGTATAAAATTTTCACCCCGTCACGGATAAATGTTGTGTCATCTGTTGCGCAAACATAAAAATTTAGTTCATTTAATTCATACGTTGTTTACAATTTACTGATAAAATCTGCTGAACAAGGATGTAGGCTGTAGATGATAAGAGTGTAATAGCTGACATCGTAATATGCGATGTACGGTACCGACGGAAGTCTCCATTTGCTACGCTTTTCGATGAGTGGTATTTGTGTGATCTTCTTCAAAAGTTTCGATCACTGCATGTTTTACAGTAGAGTTAACTTGCCTGCCACGTCCTTCTTCTCGTAGATTAACACTTCTTGTTTTCCCCTTGTACTGCACTGCATGTACCACCCTTGCCCCGACATCAATCCTCTTGATTGTTTCTTCTGGGGCTGTATGGAAAATTTAGTTTATTGTGATGAAATTCCAACTCGGAACGAATTACTACAGAAAATTGAACAGCCTGGTAATTTAGACATAGTGAAGGTATTTTCTTCTAAGTTCGAAGTCATATGAACAAATCTTTGAGAAAGTGCATTCACGTTAATGGACATAATTCATTATTAGACCTAAATGCTGAAAATATAAAACTTCAGAATGAAAGTATCCATCCATGTGTCGGTAACTGGAGCTCTCTATCAGTAATCTGAGACTAAAATTCAGATTTCTTGTCCTAAAAAACATAATCGTACCAATTTTAGTTCCAAATTCTATCGCTTCTAAATTAATACGTATTTTGATAAATAAACTTCGACTTTCAATATCCTGTATCTCCTAAACGAGTTACATTTTACTATGGCATGTTTGGCAAAATCTTATTACTTTGAAGAGTATAATATACAGTTTCGATATGACCCATTCATTACTTGACACTCTGTATAAACCTTATCAATTATTAATATTGATGTAGCATGTACGAACCTACTTAATTTCTAATGCAAATATGAAAGTGCGCTTTGAGAAAAATGCTATGGCTAAGAAAGTGACTAAGCAATTATAACAGTGTATTTTGATTTAAATAGAACTAAAGTTAATCTATGAGTAGAAAAAATATTTTTATCATATCGACCTACTACATTCTCTTTATAGTTTTTTTCGATGAGGATTTTTAAACACAAAAATGTATGCATAAATACTCCATAATGTTAGAAAACATTTTGAGTAATGTCTCAAGTACTGCATGCAAGTTGGTGACCAGCATTTTCAACATCTAATAAAGTAAAATTAATGATAGTGAATTTGACCATCAATTTCTCAAAAACTGATCATCAAGGATTAAAAACACTAGATAGCGTTGAAAAGATAATTCAGTGCCTTAAAATGTCTTACAACACTACTTCCCAATTAAAATTTTAAGAGTGAAGGACACCCGCGCTTAGGGGTAGAAAATTGGGGAATGAGTAAGAAATATTCATAAAATATGTCCGTCTCTAAACAAAAGTTGACGGGTCCGAGCGTTTTTTAGGTTTTGGATTGAAATGAAAAAACCTCAAGTGACCTAGACGTTTTGAGTGGCCCAAACTGTAGGTATTGATTCACAAATCTAAAAAAAATTGGGAATAGATGCGTCATGAAAAATGGAGTCAATATTGTAAAAATAATTGTAAAATCATATATTTAAAATGTATTTTCAACCTTTACATCGCTGATCTACTGTAATTTCTAGTCAGGCGATTCCGAATATTGAAATCCCCTAACTTATAGTATTAATGTTTTTGTGATGCGAGTGTTTACATTAGCTCTTCAAGTGTCAGAAATGACTTACGTGTATAGCAACTCGGAATTGATAGACATCGTTTTAATTTATGGTGAAGTGAAAGTGCTTTAACAGAACGATTTACCCCCGGTAAACATGGGTCAAATGCAGCTACTTTTACCGCAGTGTGCAGTGAGTGCAAGTGTAGTGAAACGCAGTTGTGACACGGGATATTTGCAACCGAATCGTGGAAGAGATGGAAGTCCAGAGTGATTACGGCGTATTCCGGCGTTTCCTCCACTCGCAACAAAATTCTGTCAAACTGAGACACGAATTACCATCATTTCAAATTATTTCATTCAAAAGACTCTAATAAATCTGTTGCCCATAAGTATCACTCATTATTTACAAAAGAATTCTTCAAAATTCCTATTTTAATTCGTATTTTCACAGAAAATAGCGCACGCTGGGACTCCTTCCCTCAACAAACAATCTCACAGCGTGACCGCCCCTCTACGGTCGCGGCGGTCGTGAACAAAAGCCGCTCGAAAGGGACATTTGAATAACGATGCTGCGGTCCATGGCCTGCTCCGTTGAAAGAGATAGGCATCGGCCACAAATCATTGTTAAAGGTACGCAACGGACGACCCGTAGAGATTATGCCGGCTTAACGCCTTGTTAAGAACGAAGGCAAAAAATTTAATATGAATATTTTACACTTGTTATAATGTCGATTCATGCACCTTCTTCTGGAGTTCAGGATGACTGCCGCCGTTTCGACATCGGCCGTAGAAGGCCATTATTGTTAAATTATTTGTAGACATAAAAAAGGTACGAAGCGTTTGGAACAAATTCTTGTACAATTTGTATTGGGATGATGTACAAGTCCGTAGCGTGTTTGGTTCCCGTGATATGATGCCTTGGAAGAAGAATTTTTAAACATAATATGTCAAAGTTATTAAAATGTCATACTATTGTTTAACTGAATAGTCTTCGAGCATAGAAATTTGTACAGATTGTGTAAATTATTTGCAAAATATTATCAAGTAGAAGAAAACAGACATTTTCGATATATCTTTTTTTGTTTGAGTGTTGTATAGGAAACTATTTAAAGCGTCTTTACAGTATTCAATTCTCTCTGCAAGTTGCAATTCTGCACGTAGGCATTCGCACTGAACAGCAGCGTACTGCAAAAGCCGTCATATCTGTAAGGCACTTGCACTTTCAAAGTATAGGTCTTGCTCGATTTTTATTGCAACTCTTCTGCAATTCTGGGGAATAAGTTAGTGCAAAAATTCGCTTCTACTTGATTATTGAGCTTGCTTGCTTCTTCTGAAATTTGGATAAACAGCTTTGTTTTTAGTATGCCTTCGGATTAAAGTGTTGGTATCACTTCTATTGCAATTGCCAATTGATGAATGTAACAAACTGCGAATCAGACTTGGGTACTGCAGGTGTAAGGGCTTGCTGCAATTCATTGCAGAAAGAATTGCGAACTGTAAACCAATTTTTATGAAAAATTGGGGAAAGCACGTCACGAAAATAGGAGAGGATTCCCCTATTGACTGAAACAGTGAATGACATATGGTGATCACCAAGAAATCAGTAGATGGAGATAACATTATTGTAGCTGCCGAAGATACGATATTTTCTACTTAACATATTTCAAATAAATTTTAGAGATACCGGTGACGAACGCCTGGCTCACTAACCCTCATGCACAGGTCTGAAATCATCTGATACAGACGACCATTCCTGCTCGACTTGGACCCATCGAAAAATACTAGAGGTAAGGAACGAGGATCTATGATCTGCACCGAAACTGTTTTTTTTTACTTTCTGGGGAATCTTTCAGGCTGATGTGTTTGCTACCTCTGCATGCTTTCAATAAAATCTCAAAAGGAAGTATGTCATTCAGCAGATTCGAATATGCTCGAATATGATTATGGAAATGAAATATCCCTTCTGTTAAAGAACTGTGTGCAGACTTGGGTCATAGTGATATGACGGGTAACGATAAAACTGACATGTTGGTCAGATAAGGCTCAAACAGACAAGTTGTGAAACCAGAACTAGTTTTGGAGCTACCATAATGTTATACTGCAGGATCTATTGATAAATAAATCAAAGATCGACCAAAAGATCGAAGGTTGAGAATCAATGAGCCAACGCAAATTTGAATGTTACCACGTTTAGCAAAAGCAATTTTAGGATTGTCGGGGTTTTTTTTTAGGGAATATAGAGACATCTTAACAAGCGCCTTTATAGGATTAATCAGTGATGGAATATGTACGTATCTCCTCTGTGGTGTGTCTAATGGCAAAGCAACGCAAGTATCTTCCAGCAAAAGCTAGTGTTGGCACACAGTATGAGCCTGTTTTGGATTCTACAATTAACGGTATGCACAATGTTGGTCTACAAACCTGAGTGCTGCGAGTTTACCGCGAAGCTTCTACAACAATAACACAAAAATGTTTTTTTCATTTCAAATAGAATCACGAACGGTTCTATGCGTAAACTGATGTTATAGTGGTGGGACAAAGAGGCGTTATTTACTATGAATTGCTTCCGAGGAATGTAACCATCACTACTGATATACATATATTTCTAACGACTTGTTCCAATGTAACTTAAAAAAAAAGAGAACTTATCTAGTGATTTTGCAGCATAATAACTGTCTCTCATGCTGCTAGCTCACAAAAGCGTTTATTTAGAACCTCGGTCGGTTATTCAATATTCGACTTATTCTCTTGAAATCATCATCATAGTTACTAAAATGTACCATTTTTGTTTATTCGCTCATCGCAGCATAAAGGGCTTCTTCTTAGTCTTAATTGTGCCTTAGTTTGCAATTTCGTAACACAGTTTTTCATTTTTCTATAAGAGCTTTTTGTTAATTTTGGTCAAATTTACAAACACTCTCAGTTTTGACACTCATATTCCGGACATCCTGTATAATTCAGGAGTCACATAAAAGCACCAATACAATCTCTAATGGACCAAATGTCCCTCTGGTTTTCAGTTTCCATACTGCCATTTTTCTATCATCCTCGGTAATATTATCAAAACATATACCTATTGTATTCTTGTGCTATGTTCTCACATAACAAAAATGTAATATTGTAGCGCAAATTGAAAAAGTTTCATCATATTCATGGGGAAATCCCAATTTTTTTCTCTTACATCTTAAGATAGATACACCACAATTAAATTTTTTGTTGGTATCGCAAACAAAAAAAAAATAATAATTTTGATGAAATGAAACGCTCTTGTTGAATTCTCAGTGCAGACTAATTTATTAAATAGGCAAAAAAGGGATGGTTTGTTACAAAATGTACACTCTCTCCTATACCTAGAAAAGCGGTCAGACCCTATTGCCAGATGTCCTTATTATATATTTGGGCTCATTTTAACACTCCCACTAGCACAAATATACGACAGTCTGTATAACATGAATCAGAAACCATAACACTTATAATATATTTACAATACCCAATTTCTCTAAAAAACTGTAATGTTTCATAGAACACAGGCTCTTTGTAAGAAAGTCGGCAGGCATTTCGGTTGTCTGTAAATACTTTATATTTATTAAATTCTGAGCTACAGAGTCCCTAACAAAATGATGCCGAATATCAATGTGTTTCGACCTTTTATGACTGGTGGAATTTACCGACAACTTCTGTGCGCTTTGACTGTCATTATAAAGAGTAATACAATTTACTACACCAAATAATTCATTCAATAAATTCCTAAAATAAATTGCTTCCTTGGAAGCCTCAGAAATTGCCATGTATTCAGCTTCTGCGCTGGATAAGGCAACAGTCTTTTGTTTCCTACTTTCCCAGGAGATGGCGGAACCAGAAAATTTAAAGCAAAAACCAGTATATGATTTACGATCATTTGTATCACTGGCCCAATCAGCATCTACGAAACCTTCTAGTTCCTCATCATCCTTTACAAATTTTAGGCCAAAACTTTTAGTTCCCTGCAAATATCTTAAAATGCGTTTGGCTTGTTTCCAATGGCTTTCATTGTAACAGTTATTAAATTGACTTAAATAACTAACAGAATAAGCAATATCAGGCCTAGTTAACACAGCTAAGTACATTAAACTACCAATGAGTTCCTGATATGGAACATTAATTTTTAAATCAGTTTCACTCTTAACTAATCTAGCATTTTGCTCCATAGGTGTGCTAACAGCCTTGCAGTTTGACATATTAAATCGCTTTAAAACATGGTTAATATACTGTTGCTGATCTAAGGTAATTGAATTATTTTTCTTATCTATTCCAACTCTCATGCCAAGACACTGTTTCACTTCACCGAGATCTTTAATTTTGAATTCGTTCGACAGTCGATTTTTCAAATTTTCAGTTTCATGACTATCGTTGGAAAAGACAAAGAAATCATCAACGTACAATGCAATTACCGTCATTAAACTACCATTTATTTTAGTAAACAAACATGGTTCTAATTTGGATCGTTTGTAGTTTAAATTTCCAAGCATCACATCAACCCTTTCATACCAAGCTCTACTAGCTTGCTTTAGACCATAAATCGCCTTTTTTAACTTTAAAACTTTGTTGCCAGTGCAACTAAAACCTTCAGGTAACCTCATATATACATCTTCCTTTAATATTCCATTTAAAAATGCTGTTTTAACATCTAAATGTGAAATGTCTAATCCTAGCTTAACAGATAAAGACATCAACAGTCTCAAAGTTGAAAATCTAACTACAGGTGAAAAAAGTCTCATGAAAATCAATACCTTCTTTTTGTGTAAATCCTTTTGCTACAAGTCTAGCTCTATACCTTACACGTTCATCACCGTCGATTTTTCGCTTAAACACCCACTTGCACTGCACAATAGTTTTATCACTAGGAATATCGACTAATTCCCAAGCATCATTTTCTTCAAAGGAAAGAAGTTCATCCTGAATTGCCTCTCCCCATTTCTCCTTGTCTGGTCCTGATAAGGCATCCTGCACCGTCTCTGGGTCGCTGTCTAAATGGGGACTGTCAGAACAAATGTACGTCACAACATTTTCAAACTTCCTTGGTTTTGGAGTTCTTTCTGACCGTCTAAGTGTTCCAGTGGGCTGCTCTGGATGTTCTGGAGTGTAGTCACTATCATCGCTCTCATCCGTTCCACTAAACGTTTCCGTGTTGCTGGATTCGTCACTAAAGTTTGCATCGTCATCGTTCTCTGTATTCTCGCCGTCTTCGACTCCCACTGAAACTGGAACCTCTACACTTTGGTCACTTTCTTTTTCAGTGATTTCCTGGACGTTTTCCATTATAATGACATCTCTGCTTATGGTTATCACATTGGACTTCATGTTATAAACCCGATAGCCTTTAGTGTTATCGCTATAACCTACCAAAATGTGTTTTTCAGCCTTTCTGTCCCACTTCAGTCTTTTCTGCTTCGGAATATGCACCATTACTGGACTGCCAAAGATCCTTAAATTGCTAACGTCGGGTTTATCCCCTGTCCACATTTCATAGGGGGTTTTCTGCAACCCTGATGCAATCGATCTATTCTTCAGGAAAACTGCAGTGTTTACTGCTTCAGCCCAAAATTTCTTCTCCAAGTTTGCATCAAAAAGCAGACACTTTGCTTTCTCGACAATGGTACGATTTAGCCTTTCTGACATACCGTTCTGTTCAGGTGTGTATGGACTCGTCTTCTGATGCAGGATTCCATTAGCTCTCAGGAAACATTCAAATTCGGTGCTGCAAAACTCGCCACCATTATCTGATCTGAATGCCTTGATTTTCTTATCTATTTGGTTTTCGACTAAATATTTAAAGTTTTTGAAGCAACTTAAAACTTCATCTTTAGCCTTTAAAAAATAGACAAATACCATTCTGCTATAATCATCCTCAAAAGTTAAGAAATATTTGGCTCCACCAATTGATTTGGTTTCCATGGGACCACATACATCTGCGTGTATAACCCCTAGCAATTCTTTAGCTCGTGTGCCTTTGTGTGTGAATGGCAGCCGGCATTGCTTACCTTCACAACAAACTTCACAGTTTTGTTTCTCTATTTCCGCTACACCTGAATACACGAGACCATCTACCAGTTGCTTTTTCTTCATTTGGTTCAAATAGTTACTATTTATATGCCCAAATCTTCGATGCCAAGTGTTCGCTGTGACTTGTTGTGCCACTGACGATGATATCAAACAATTTTCAGAGCTTGTATTGTTTATTCTATATACACCATCTTTTAAGTCAGCTGTGGCTACTAACACTCCTTGCACATTATATATTTGGCAACAATCAGATTTAAAATGAACAGAATTCCCATTTTGAATCAATCGACTTACAGACAATAAATTTGTAGTCAACTCTGGAGCACATAACACGTCTTTCACAGTAATTTCGTATTGGGTTTTACCAACAACAGTTTCGAGCTTCACATTTCCGGAACATACTACCGATATTTTGTCTTGATTGGCTACCATTATTTCACTGGTCTCTGTATTCGTTGATCGCTGCTCAATCCAGTGTTCATTCGCTGTTAAATGAACACTTGCACCAGAGTCCACATACCAATCAGTCTTTTTAAAATTACCACTTAAAAACACGGCACTAAAAGCATTCGGAGACTTTTGTTGACTAAATTCCGAAATACCAGCATTTGGACATTTAGTTTTAAAGTGTCCCATCTGCTTGCATTTGTAACACTTAATATCTTTCAAGTCTTTCTTGGTTTTCATCGTGTTACCAGCCTGCTGTTTACCGCCATGCCATCTTTTGGAAACGAATGCATTAGCAGTGCTGCCAACATTTCCATCCATCTCTAACAATTTGGTTTTGATAGCATCCGCAGAAATAGGTATTCCTGAATGCTCGATCGCCATTATCATCGGTGAAAATTTGTCAGGTAAACCCGCTAATAACAATGAACCAATCCATTCATCGTCTATGTTAAACCCTGTACCACGTAACTTTTGCCCGGTTTCCACTATCTGGTTAACATAAGCACACATGGATTCGCAGTTTTCTAGTCTTGCGGAAATTAAATTTCGTAACAGTCCTATTTTTCTGGCGAAACCAGAATCATCAAACAACGATTTTAACTTTTTCCACAATTCCACTGTAGTTCTCGCTTCCTTTATATGCACGTACAACGATGCATCAATGGTGAGAATTATTTTTGCTTTTGCCTTGGCGTCATCTGCCTCCACAACTTCCGATACACACTTTGAAAGTCCTTCAAGTACCAAAAAGTTTTCAATAGCAAACGCCCAATCTGAGTAATTTTCACGTCCTTTTAACTTCGGGACATTCACTATATAATTCGCGGCCATACTTGCACTAATCAGAGAAAAACTATCAACTTGTTTCGCACAATCGCGGGACTGGGCCCATAACCTGATGAAATGAAACGCTCTTGTTGAATTCTCAGTGCAGACTAATTTATTAAATAGGCAAAAAAGGGATGGTTTGTTACAAAATGTACACTCTCTCCTATACCTAGAAAAGCGGTCAGACCCTATTGCCAGATGTCCTTATTATATATTTGGGCTCATTTTAACAAATTTGCACATCAAAACTCAAAAGTAAACAGTTGCATGTTGTGGTTTCAAGTATTAATAACAGGAGCCAAATACGCTTAATGAATTTACTAAAAGAAAGCGTTGCCGCACCTTTTGTTTATTTATAACCACTTGTTTCGTCCGAATGTGCACCGTAACGACTAATTATTTCTCGAGAACGTCTTAAGGAGCCAATATTATCGATCCATAGGAGTTCATGTTTAAAAGTCCCGCTATGGAAACCAATCAAGTGCCAAGGCCCGTCAAGTCATTTATCATTTAGATAATCATCGGCGTGGCGTGTTCTTAACTTTTTTATAATGCCCTGCATTAATTGTGGAATGACAGGCCTGTCTCGACCTGTGACAACACGCTGTAGTCTTGGAATACTGGCATTGGATTTCGCTGATACACGATACCCGGGTCCTGTTGATTTTTGCAACGACCGAACTTGTGGAATGTGGAAACTTAATCCCTGGCAGGTTTTATAAAGTTTTCTTTTAACTTCGTTCGTTCGTCTGTTGATATGTTGACTTGAATTTGTTTGTTGCATCTGATGACCTCAAATTTGTCTAATTTTTTATGAAACATTTATAATGTGTGGTCAACTCAGAAAAGTCGATCTGATAAATAGTTTTCGGAACATACGAGGTCAAATTGGACTATTTTAACACAAATGACCAATTTGTAAGTGTTGAAATGGGAGGTGTAAAAATGCAAAGGTAAGTTGTAAAATGAAATTGTTAATAGCAGCTAGGTTGTTCAAATAATGTAAATACTTAAGTATCTAATGATATTTATTCATTATGTTACAAAATTAATAATAAAACGGAATGTTTTTATTTCTAAAAATAGAGTTTTATGCATATAAGTACAACAAAAAAACATTTATTTTGTTCTATGCCTATTTAAATTCTAGTTAATTTATAGTTATTAAATATACATATACAAAAATATCTTAAAAGTTATTTAAAATATTTTTGTTATTCCTTATTTTAAACTCAACCTTAGGGCTCAACTGTAATTTGAATTTTGGTTAAATTGGATGAAAATGGAAGTCAACTGAATAAAAATCATCAAGGGCACCAGTGGATGAGACTGGCAATAGACAGTTGACCCTAAACAAAATCATCATGGGCACTAAGCCCCAAAACAAAAATATCAATCATTATTTTCCACACTCCCTAGTCTTATAGCTCCGCCTAATATCTTCCAGATACTCAAAAAATAACCTCTACAAAAGATTTAGAGGTGAAAGTCAACAAATGACGATCTTAATATTTTTTTTCAACGTCATTTGAAGGCCAAAGTGTGTTTTTAACAGAAAATTGTAATTTTTATTCTAGAATCAGTTACAATGTTGTTTATTCCAATTTCTTATCAGAGTTGAGAGGTATTAGAAAAATGATTCGTTGATTTCAATATCGAGTATGTTTACGTTGATTTCACATTATCTAGAATCGACACTACTAGAAAAAAGTAGCTTAAAAATTATTCAACTTTGACTTCGGTCTTGATTACGTTGATTCAGAGTTGAACTAGTAAACAAAAACAGCTTGAAAATGATTTGAAATTGGTTTCAATATCAATTACACCTACGTTGACTCAGAATCGACGATAGTAAATCAAAAATAATTTGGAAATGATTCAACTTTCATTTCAATATTAATTGTACACTGATAAAAATTATTAGAAATATTACACGGTGGATTGTTGGTTATTTATTACCTATATAGTAAAATAACACACCAAAATGTAATGGAAAATGTTTAATTATTAATATGCATTTTTTTTCATAGCAAAATTGTGTTTTGATATACATTTAATAATCTGTTATATATGACTTCATACTCTTGACCGGATGTTTGTTTTACTTTATTTTAAAAATTATAACTATAAATATTGATCTTTCAACTATTGGGGAAAAAACTACGTAGGTATCTACTACGTACTCTTGTTTCAATATTTAAAATGTGTTCAAGATAATCTCAATTATTTTCAAATATACTTCAAAAATAAACTTACTAAATTTAAATGTTTGACATAGAATATCTGCCTATGTAATAGATATGGTTTTGATGAAATATATATATATAAAAGCTTTCAAAAATAATGGTTCACCTGCAACATGTGTTTTCATAATATGGACCTGACTAGTTAAAATATCCATAAATCATCCTAACTCTATATTATCTCCGATTAGAGATCAGGTGATCGTTTTTTCCAGCAGGTAGAATGATTATCTAATTTGATTAATTGTAAATTAAATATAAAAAACGAAGAAAGATATTTGTTGCTGTCTATAATGATTTCATTGAAATATTCATCTCAATTAATAACATATAAGATTCTACTAAATACTAAATAAACTACCGAATACTAAACAAAAATTATAATCTTTAATTATCTTTGTCATTATTACTAATGAACCAGTGTCATTTTACATTTGGTTTTAAATATTTTTAAACTTTGTTAATGAAACCTGAGTAATTCTTTGAAAATCTTTGGTTGCGTGACTCCATTATATACTGTCAGTTTATCTTGTAGATGTGCCATAAAATTGACTTTCAGTTATTTCCAACAATTGGATTTTGTATAAGAAAATTTTTTAATGTTCAGGGGACTCTTATAAATAATACAATTTTGTGAAAAAAATCAAAAAGAACAGTTCGAAAATTGTTTAAAAATACACTTTTACACGGCACTAGAAACTGGTTCACTATAAAACCTGATAAGGTGGCAAAGCATGCAATCGGCGACCAGACAAAAAATGGAAAGAAATTCCCAAGCAAAAAATAAATAAATAAATTCAACTGTTATTGGCAGCCACTATGATACGCTTGCGTATCATCAATAGTAGATATCCATTTCGATGCAATATATTTTTAAATTTTTTAAATATCCCCACAAAATGACATCCAAATTATTTAAAGTCAGGAGACCGTGGCGGCCATGGTACCGACCCTACTCGTCCAATCCCTTGGTATTAATGCTTGGATATGCTGTACATAGTACGGATATAATTGAGCCTCATGCATGATATGCTGCAATACGCCATGGACGTCCTGGATCTCTATCTCTTCCACGATTCCGTTACAAATTTCCCTCACGTTGCACTACTCTTGCACTCACTGCACACCGCAGTATATGTAGCTGCATTTGGCACATGTTTACCGGAAAATCATTCTGCTAAAGCATATTCACATCGCTATAAATTAAAACGATATCCATCAACTCCGACTTGCTATGTGTAAGTGACTTTTAACACTTGAAAAACTAATGTAAATGGGCGCATCACAAAAACGTTAATACCTACAAAAAGTAATGGCAATTCAATATTCAGAATCGCCTGGCTACAAACTATAGTAGTTCACCGATGTAAATGTTGAAAATACTAGAACTTCAATAATTGTTTACTCGGAAACTATACTGATTTTTAAAAAAAAATTTTTACGATCTTGACTCCGTTATTCATAAACTTAAAAATTGAATGTGCAATGCTTCCTTGTAAAGAAAATAAACCGATTTATATGGAATTACTTAACAAAAAGTCTAGAGGCCCATAGTCTATAAGGAAAAAGATCATTACTATCAGCATCTAAAATGTTTACTCACTTCGAGGCCACCTCGTATTATTTTTAACGAAACATCCAGTATAAAAATTGCTTAAATACAAATTTGAGCCTAATATCACACCTCTATCTATTTTGGAATACCTAAAATTAATGTTCCCTTATTGTCCACAAAGCAACCACTTGTTTTTTTGTCCAGAATAATTTCTATTATTTTACCGACTCCACCTGCCTCCTCGGGCATTTTTTCAATCGCCTCCCAGTTAGCACCTTTCCCATATTTACATTCCAAAACGACCTCGAAAAAATCGGTACCCCTTCCCCGCTTGAACCGAGGACCGTGTAATTTCGTTGATGAATCGTTTATTGCGGTAGCCGGATCGTAAATCGTTTCGGGCAGCTCTCGGCCATCTTCTTGCGACTGGGGCCGGGTCGTTTGTGTTTGGATTGGGGTCCGGACGTTTGACAGTCCACATTAACGAGACTCGGTATCTGGGCTCGCATCTGCCTTCGTGGGGCCCTCGAACGGACCTGCTGGGCCGTCACGGACAAGAGTTATTATCGGAAACAAATTTGACAGGCTTTTAAAAGTGATTCGATAAAAAATCTACTTCGATCGAATATGTTGGATGTCTTGAAATACTTTACAAGTTAGAAACACGTTCTTGATTAGTTTTGAAAGAAATAAATGTTTAGGATACTATGCCGTATTAGATATTACAGGGTGTTTCGGTTTTAAAATGACTTTGGGAAACGATAGATCTGATTGAAAAATAATGCCACTTGCCAGATAATAGTATGTTATTCAACGAGCATATAATGATGGCTGTAATTCACGAAGGTGAAGGTTACGGCACGATCCTTAGACAAGTTTTGTAAATCACCCGAGTGAATTACAGCCATTATATGCAAGTAGAATGCTATACTGTGTCCACGACTAGTAACAATATTGCCAAAAGTGTCAAAACACCTTTTAGGTTTGACCAGAATCGTCGTTCACTTGATAAAGTAAATAAAAAAACTTAGGAATCTTCTACTATCATTCGGAAATGCACCGAAAAAAAATTGTTTTGCTCATTTTTTTGTCAAAAATAAATTAATTTGTTTGGCAAGCAAAGTTCATTTATTTGACGAGCATTTGTTTAAACGAAACAAATAGTCATTCCATTTGACCGTCTTATGAAAATTTTATTTTACAAAATGATTTTCAAATATATCTATCTCTATATCTTCTCTAAACAATTTGTTCAAATCTGTATAAAAATAACGTTTTGAAATGAAAAAAGTTTTTTGATTGAAATGAATGTGCATTTCGAATCAAATATTGCGTTTATTTAATTCAAAAATATGTAATCATTTAATTCTTTTTGTAAAATATTTAAATGAAGTTTTATTAGGTTATAATCTTTTGAAAATCCGTAAATTAAAAAAACTCAATGTTCTAATATAGTCGTATCGTCAAAAAAAGTATTTTTTTGAAAGAAAAAATTCGAATTGTTTCCTATAAACAAAAAATAATTGTCAATAGGTGGCCGGTAGATGTCGCTGTGCTATATTTCGTGTACTCAGATATGTCGTATTTGAAAAAATTTCGAAAAAATACCCCGAAAAATACATATATTGTTATCGTAGAATATAATAATCAAATCAACACCAGAAGTGTACCTATCATTGAAATGGAAATACTGAAAAATAACTGTATTTTTACTTAACTAATTTTGTTTTTTTTTTTAATTGAAACCGATTATTACATAAAATAATATAAGTAGTTTGTGTTGCGCAAGTGTATACAGAAAATTCAGAGATAATTTTTGGTCGAAAATTTTTAAGGGGGTATTTCATTTAAAACTTCTTAATTGGAGCAGCCCCTAAACAATTGCAACCCCTTACAACCTGATTTTTTAATTTTTTCTTAAAGACTGCATATAATTTTGACAAGAACGTAATATGCACTTATAAAACGACATTTTACCCATCCATGAGATGGATCTTTAGTCACAAAATTAGAATGTTAGTACTGAAGGATTAAATAACTGACGAAATGGAGCAATATATTTATCTTTTAATTTTTTCTTATACGTTCAAATAACTGACGAAATGTGACACTTTTTTAGTAAATTTATATTTAAACAAGAGACAAATAAATGCATAGGTTTTAGTCATGATAACTTTCTGATATGGAATAATCTGACTGGTATATAGTACTATTCCAAAAATCTTCGCGTCTACATGAACAAGCAACACTATCGTAAACAAATGTAGAAAATACTAATGAAAATAATAAAATAAACATCATACCTAACGAAAATAAAATACGTATACACATTTAAATTCTTTATTAAAAATGGCGAATGCGCTAGTTATTAATAAAGGCGGTTTCAGTGTACTTTTAAGGTATCAAACCACTTACTCTAATACTTTCTGTTGGTTGATGACACACGTCTTATGAAAATGAGAGGGTGCAAGCAAGCATTATGTACCTACTGTTTGTACGAGCAGAACCAATAAACTATTTAAATCTGGGTTTACGACAATATAAAATCCCGAATATTCCAAGGTGCAATTAAATTTTATAAATAGTTAATGCCCCTTTCAAACGTAAACTTAGCCGGGCCTGGTCGCATCTTGACTAATTTATGTTTTACTATTTATATGCTAAAGCTTCCAATAAAACCAATTATAACAAAAATGAATGTTAATTATCTAAGGACGGGTAAATATTTATGTAGGGTGCACCCATCATAAATGCGATCTGTATATCTACTTCACGACAGGATAACAATGTAAAATTATGTTTATACAGGGTGTTTATAGAAATCTTATATAGCTAGATATAACTTTTCATATCCAGTGGTACACTGAAAACATTATATGTGAATATATTGTAATTTTGCTAAAAAATGGAGCACTGTCACAATGCATTTTTTTTGTTTTTTACTACATTTTTGTAAATTTACTGTAAATTAATACATTCTTTTTGTAAATAACCATTGTATTTTTACAATGCCAATGCAAAACTACTGAATGTCTGTAAATTGTCAATAAAAACGTTACATTACAATACGTAAAATCATTAAAAGCGATATACGAGATATTATCATGTGATGTATATACGCTAAGTCTATCTCATCTAGCCATAATTGTTGGTGCAGTACTGCGAGTATTTGGTAGGACGTTCAAGGTGGTAGGTAAATATTTTGTATGGCTTTGTATTCAGTGCCAAAACTTAATAAAGCTTTCCAAATATTAGAGTTAATTTATAATGAACAATATTATTTTAAAAAAATATAGAAATTTCGCAATGAAAAATACAAAAAATAGGTATTGTAAAAGTACAAAAAAAATCACTCCGAAAACTTACAAATTATTATGAAATCACATAGGAAATTTACGAAATTACTTGTAAACATAGACGTATACATATATTATTACATTATTTTAAGGGTGTCCTTATACAGGGTGTCCGGAAAATGTGGAAAATCTCTCGGGTGCAGATATAAAATGAAAAAATTGAAAAGTTCTCAGTAAATTTTTTCCTACGGGCCCTCCTAACGGAGATATCTGTCCTTCAAGGACGCCGCTGGAAATCGGTTTTTCTTGAATAACTTTTAAAGTGCTCAATATAATTTAATAAAAATTTGTGATGTGATGGACACTAGTAAAGACCTCTTAAAATGGTGTTCTTGAAACATATTTAGCTTTTTTTGTTTACCAGGGCATTAAGTTGTAAAGCTTAGCTTTAAAGAGGTTCTTATTAGTGTCCATCACATTAATTTTTTATTAATGTTAAGTACTTTAAAAGTTATTCAAGAAAAACCGATTTCCAGCGGCTTGCTTCAGGGACATATATCTCCGTAGGGAGGGTCTGTAGGAAAAATATTTATAGGAACTTATTTGATTTTTTCATGTTCTATCTGCACCCGAGAGATTTCCCACATTTTAACGAACACCCTGTATATCTAAAGAAAAATGTCTGGGCATTGTTTGTAAAATATTTTCTTAAAAAAAGTAGAAGAATATTTGCTATATCGTACTACAACTCTAAAAATAACGAATTACACTAGAACATAATTATTAGGAATTTACAATTGGTTTACAGATAATAAATTTCACCGATTTGGCGCCGGCAATAAAGCCTAACAAAACGTAAAATTAGATCTGAAGTTCTGTTGTCTTTGCCAAACTTGTGAAACCAGAGATGGATCTTTAGACGTATGTGGCAATAATTCAATTTTATGGCTTTTCGACCTGCTATGTATAAACCAAAGTTTGTACGTAGGTCTGTAGACGTTTTCTGCTCTTTATTAAATACATATTTTCAGAGTGATCTAATTGTAAGAACAACATGTTTCTGTTTATCTTTCTCTTGAAATTGTTAATATTAATACTGGTTTGAGTTCAAGTAGGTGACAAATTATAAGTGTTCTGCGGCATAATTTGTATTATGTATAAGATTAATCAATTAAGATTTTTATCAACATTTTAGATTTTTCTGATCATTTGAAATAAATACATTGAACAACATTTAGAGGATATAAATTAAATAAATTTCAACAAGAACTTCTGGAAGTTCTGAGCAGAAATTTCATTAAATCTCTATTGGTGAGTGAAACAACTAAAAACTAATGTTAAAAGTACATTTCATTACAAATACGTGAGTTGAAAAGAAATCGCAAAATTGTACAATTGTTTATAATAATAATGGCACCTTTGAAAATAAAATTTGCGAATTCTTGTCAAATGGTGACGTATTCGTAATAAAATCTACTTTCAACTTTTAACATTGGTTCTTAGTAGTTTCACTCAGCAATAGAAATTTTATGAAATTTCTACTCAGAACTTCCAGAAGTTCAAAAACAGTTTTGAGGAACTGTCATTATTGCAACAGCATGCAGAATAAGTATAACAACTTACTATTTTTGTTTGTTTTACTTTACATATAGACCATTACAAACTCAAAAATATCAAGTACTGTCAAACAAAACGTCCTCCTCTACAATCGTAAAAAAATGTTCAGTGTAATCACATACAGCTTGGAGGATGAAAATTTCCGGAACTTTTTTGTATTACCATGGTAACAGAACCAAATACAAGCTATGTAGGTGCCTATTTAACTAATAATAGTATATATATTCAACGAGCATATAATGATGGCTGTAATTCACGAGAGTGAACGTAAATTACTCGAGTGAATTTCAGTCATTATATGAAAGTAGAATACTATACTTTGTCCACGATTATTAACAATATTTTAACACACTTTTTACTTAAAACGTTACACAATACTTTGACACTCATAGCATGACATACAATTAAAAACTGTCAAATCACCTTACTTTCAAGTTTGACATTTGTCGTTCACGTTGAATTACTTTTAGTTCATTCTGGAAACCATTTAGGGAAAAATAGATACTCTAAAAACTGCCCTAACAACAGCGGAAAATCTAACAAAAATATATCGATAGGTCCTATAAAACATGTGTTATATTTGAAAAACAATAATAATTTAAAGGCGTCCCGCTCTGAAGAAAAACATAAATGGTCACGTTAGTCATGAACTGTCGAAAAAGCATAGCACATTTAATTGATCTTATAGGAACGTAATTGAATTAAAAAAAAATCACTTGAATACATATTAACAAATTAAATAAATATGCCACAAAAGGGGTATACGTATGAGCTTTTGAAGTTTAAAGAAGCGATTTTATGTATTATGTTTTTTCTGAATAAAATTATGTAATTAAACAGAGGTGGATTATATACTTAATAATTTATAGTTAAAACATATTTTACCTAATGTTGTTATGGTGAATTTCAGTATCACCATTAAAATTAGTTAATCCTTGCTATTTGGTATTTACCAACGGCATTATTTAATGGCCTGACATATGTTCGATGTAACGCTTAATGCATTCCCAATCCATCGGTTTCAAAATAACCAGAAACCTAATTACCCGCGCACAAACAGCATTTTGTTTATTTCCATTTTGTCAGGTTACATTAGCCCACTTCATATCTTTAAACAAATCCCAGTTTATAAATTCAAAATCAACAGAACATTCGACAATCGTGTACGTTTAACCCGGTTACGCGATTATTTAAGTTGAAAAAGAAAAATCAGTGTCTTGAATTTATCAAATTATATCTATTACAACAAAATTCACATTTTGTCTTGTTTTTTCGAAACCTTACTTTTGAAATAGACTCATTAATATCTAAGAACTGGACATAAGGATCTGACTCAAATTTGATATACGTTATAAAGGGGCGTGTTATGCAACAAAAATCAATGTATTTTCTCTCTTTACTCAAAAACTTAGTATTAATAAAGCATCCACTAAGTTGTTTTATATGAAAAAAATCATTTTGGTTTCCCTTAGAATGTCTAGACACAACAAATAATTTAAAAAAGTGAAGTTCATTCACTTCTCCGAACGCTACTGCTGCAGGGAATGGAATGCTTAAATACCAATAGACCAGGGTCGATAATTTTTGAAACCAAAAAAAATAATAGTATAACGAAACCCATTTGAAAAGGAATATTTAAAATATTTATTTTTTCACCTTATTTTGACTTAATATCGAAAAAACACCCTAATTTTCAATCGAAAATTCTCACGTCAAAATATCTGCTTTTTTTAAAAAAGTCGGTGGGCTTTTTGTTCGTTGAAAACTCTACTTTCTGATGGTATAAAAAAAATATACATTATTTTGGTAAATGTTCTCAGAAAATGCAAAGAAACGAAAAAATATTGTAGATGTTTTATTAAATTAACTTTATTAACTTGCAATTTTTTTGTTTATCAGTGCAATATGGAATCTTACGTTTTTCGAGTAATTAAAGTATAAATTTTAATAATTAGCCCAAAATTGTACATAATGATTAAAAAAAAAATTTCGGATTCGAGTTTGTCGCATCATTCCATTGTTTTTTCTGAGAACATTTACCATAGTAATGTATATTTTTTACACAAAAAGCCAACCGACTTTTTCAAAAAAGCAGATATTTTGACGTGAGAAATTTCGATTGAAAATTAGGGTGCTTTTTCGATATTAAGTCAAACTAAGGTGAAAAAATGTATATTTTAAATCAAAAAAATTACAGTGTATTTGGGACATAAAAAGATAAGTTTTCACCAAATTCCGCTTCCGCTTCCCAACCTCAGATCGCCCGTAAATTATTTTTCCTCTCATTTTTGTTGTATTCTCTTCCTTTTCCAATGGGTTTCATCCTACTATTATTTTTTTACTTTTTACCATTTTCAAAAGCTTCAGCACT
Source organism: Monochamus alternatus (assembly GCA_037114965.1). Classification (NCBI taxonomy): domain Eukaryota; kingdom Metazoa; phylum Arthropoda; class Insecta; order Coleoptera; family Cerambycidae; genus Monochamus; species Monochamus alternatus. The sequence continues at coordinate 38,023,220 of CM073433.1, forward strand.
GGTCTACAATACAAATGTTAGATTTTAATATGCAATTTTAAGCAAAGCATTTTTGGACGGTATGCTGACTTCAGTTGTTTTTGCCTCAGGAATATGTTACTCTATGATCTATGACCACTATTTTGTGGGATTCAAGAACTTTTTTAAAAACTAACATGGCAAGGTAATCTTTGCCATAAATGAACCTGAACCTTAACCTGAATTTAAATAAAAGTTATGAAAAAATTATTAATATTTACAAGTAACTTATTGTGCTACTTTGCTTCATGAGACTTTGCAACTAAAACGCTTTTATTTCAACTCGTTTTATGTCTAATTGATTCTTGTTACATATAGCGTATTGCGAGATATATAAAATATTGTCAAATTGATCGAGTTCCATAAAGTGTATTAATTTCTTCAGTCTCAACAACATACAGAAATATTTTAATAGTTTAAACATACGTTCAACACTTTCACTTAATATGCTTTCCCTATATACATCATTATTAGTTTATAGCCCTTCTTCTATTACTTTTTACTTATTAATATATTATTTCTTTCATGAAGTGAAAAATATATATTTTTTAATTAATTTAAATTTACAACTTTTAAACGCAAATAACTTGAATAGCATTCACTCGATGATATTAAATAAATATATTTATTTATTTGGTACTACAACCAACAGCCAGAAGGCCAATTACAGATTGAGAAAACAAAACAGTTAAATTCGATTAAGTTAGTAATAGATAACAAAATATATAACAACATACAGTAAAGCAAACAAAAACATTCAGTAAAGCGTTAAAGTTAGTTAAGATATACTATAAGAAAACACTCGTCTAATGTCTAATATCATTTTCAGTACAGGCAAATATATCAATACCATTCTGCAGATTATTATAGTTGGTGCATATATAATGAAAATTGGCTAAAATTTTAATATATTCTTATGCGGGATCAGAAGGTAAAATGTCATGTTAGACCTTCAATTCTGGGCACAAAAATGTTCAGATGTGACAAAATCTGGGGACAGTCATATTTGTTGTTAATAATTTTATATAAAAATAACACAGATTGCTATTTATGATGGTCTACCAAACTAGGTAGACAACCTTCTGAGAAGATCATTCTGAGGTGCACCTATGGGAGGGCAGTTGCCATCCAGCTTATAAGAGAGAAAAAATATAACCTTATCCTTGCAAAATCTATCCTTCTCAACATATAGGTACGAGGCTTTCGGCCTGTAAAAACGCAAAAACCTAGACACTGTATGTTTACTATTTAAATCGTTTGTTGGATCAAAACTTAATAACATGCGATTTCGATAGCTATCTATACCAAATACGTAATGTCTATTGAGAAAATTCGACGCCGATTTTTCAAATCAGCTAGAACTGTCAAGCGGATTTAGATCAGGGGGTCTATGGAGACCTCAGTTGGACCACTTCAGCATATCCACCGTTCGTAAAACACATGATCGACATATGCTGTCTAATGTTGAGATTAACTTCTTCGAGGAGTCTACCGTTAAATTATTATGTAAAAATTGCAAATAAAAACGTCAGTTAACTGATTTTCTAGAATGAAATGGCCAGGAAGTATTCCGTTCACAATTCCAGTCCAGACATGTACTGAAAATCGTTGTTGAATATGCGTCGAGTGGAATGCGGATTTTCCAATGTCCAATAATGCATGTGGTGAAAATTATGAATACCATTACGTGTAAGGCTTCTACCCGCTGCACGTGAAATGAGGAGAGTAAGTCGTGCCTTAACGTTCGCCAAACTGTGGATTGATATCCCAAATTGCGCTGCAATTGTCCTAGTGCTTATGCCAAGGCGCTCCACGAGATTCACAATTTACCTATGTTGCCCAGGCCTCGGCCGCAAATTGCCAGTTTCTCTACCCCGCTGAACCACACGTAAAGAGACTTCACGTCTCGCATGATATCTTTGGGAAAACCTTTGGGTAAGAAGATGAGCTGCAATCACTGAATTTTGATGTAATTTCTCGTATGCCAATAAAATGTCCATAAGTTCTTGGCTTGATAAATTATGCACCATACTTTTATAATGATAACAAAGTAGTGTTACTTTTTTTACTGTTTTAGAGAGGTATTTTAAGCTAATATAAATCAAATCTCCTACAATTCCTATCAATGAAGTCATATGTATCTTCTCTGATACCAAACATCTAGGTATGCTAATGAACAATTCCACAGACAAAGTTCTATTCAATAATTATCTAAAGAAAATAATATAATTTACTAACCTTCTAATGAAACACTCTATAAATATCTAACTTCACTTTTTGGCAGTGGGAACACAACAAATTCAACCACAATAGATGAGATCTGACCTATTTCTGCATTTTTAGGATTGCTTCTTCAGGTGGTCTCCTTTAAGTTGAATCAAATATTTAACTATAAAAATTATTATAAAAATTAAAATTATTTGAAGTTAAATATCGACAATGACAAAAAGTGACATCCTGTCAATGAATTAAATATGACAATACCTACTTGAAAAATGTTTACCTTTTATGTAAAAGTTTTTTTATATTTTTAGGTATTAATAATATTGTGTGAAACTACTCAGTGGACAAAAGCCTCAACCTGCGTTGAATTACACCTACAATATCTACCCATATATTCCTTATTATTAGCTTTTGTAACATTTTTTACTGTTTTAGAAAGGTTTAAGCTAATATAAATCAAATCTCCTACAATTCCTATCAATGAAGTCATATGTATGTTCTCTGATACCAAGTGAGGCAACACCTACTTCACTTTTTTTATTTCTCAAATTATATCTGAAACGTTTTTATGATGAAATTTTTCTCTGTGGAAGCATAAACTCACTAGAAATAATAATATAGGTCCTACCTTACATTACCAAAATATCATGAGTTTAATTTTCACCAGTTGCCACTGTTCCCAAAATGTACAACACTTCATATGGTCCTTCATCAACATAATATACCTGTACTCAAGTATAACTTCTAACCCTTTTATTATTACGGACTTCATAAGTGTTAGCTCTTTGAAAGAACACACTATTTGTACAGTGAGACCCATATAGTCCACTTATTAATTACCTATTCCCGAAACCTGTCCGCAGTAGCTTCTCTGGATGTTTTCATTCGAATTAACAACATTTTTCGTCCGTTGACTCGTCAAATAAATAATGGTCTGGCCGCACCGTGTAATGGGACCTTTTCACGATAAGCAAATAGAAATTATGTCAACAAGGCAGGTGGGCTGTCAGTTCAAATATTTGATATGGGAGACTGCTGCTGGGTTACCTGTGTACTTTCGTTATATTTATTCGACTTATTTATGTCGTTTTACACCTTTCATATCGATAATCCTGCGACTGGCTGGTAGAGGTGATTAGAGAGGTATTAGTGAACAAATAGAGGTGTAGAAAGGGACAGTTTCAGAAAAATACCGGCTACCAGCAACATCGCATACTCTTCTGCTTTCACATTTAATACTATACAGGATGTTTTTTTAAGTAGTGGTCAAAATACAAGGGCGTATTTTATGACCAAAAATAAAGATTTTTTTATTATTAAAATGTGGGATCTTAGAACAGCTATTGTCCAGCTGCAGCGTGTAAAAAAATCATAATTTAATCAAATTCGGTGTGCATATTTAGTAGTAGACAGTAGGTATGAAACAAAAAATTGCCAGCGTTAGAATCTTATCAGTGGCGGAGGAGTGGGTATCATCAATCATTATTTCCCAAAATAAAATATATCACTCTGTAATAATAATATAATATTACAAATAAAATATGTCATCATATGCGCCATTGTATCCTCTTCGCTTTATGTTTCTTTACTCTTTTTTGCATTCCAAACCGATTAACAACAAAATTGATGCAAAAACAAAAAGATTAAGTTTTAATAATGGCTTATACATATTTAAATGCTCAAATGGCCAATATGGTTTACATTTATGGCCTTGCAAATGAAAATAGTACTGAGGCTAGACAAATTTATATGGACGGAACGGCCTTCGAAGTCAAACACATTTCAGAAAGGTCTATTTCCTGGTGATTTCCTGGAAGTAGTTTAAGTTTTGTCGATCACATCAATCACATTCAGTCTCATGCCAGGAAAATGTTCGGGTTTATTGTTCGTAACTGTCATTCATTATACTAATATTAAAGCTTTGGAAATTCTGTACTATGCGATCGTTTGATCGAAACTTGAGTATTGCTCGTTGATTTGGAATCCTTATTATCAGGTATACACACCGACACTCTTGAAAATGTACAAAGGCGTTTTTTATCTTTAAAGTCTACTGGCATATGTCCGGTACAAGGTTTTAATCACAATGCATTATTAAATATGTTCAATTTCCAAACTTTAGAAACCTGCAGACGATGTCAATCGGTGAAATTCCTGTAGAATCTAGTACACAATAAAATTGATTGCCCAGATTTGTTGGAGCAATTAAGTTTCTTAGTACCGCGCAATGGGATGAGAATTCATGCCACTTTTTATTTACCAAGAGCTAACACAAATTTGCGATATAAATTATTGTTCTGTCAAAATGTTATGCATGAATATAGTGAACCATGTCCACAGTTGATGTACGCGTCTTTCTGTCTCTGGGTCCAGTCTTTTTTCGCTTTAAGTTATGTATCTTAGGTTAGTTTTTTTTATTAATTCCTGCACTTTACTGTACTTTAGTATTCATTTGTTTTATTATTTTCATTGTTATGGAATTTATCATTATTTATATCAGTTATTCCAGTGTAATTTAGCTCTCTAAATGAAGTTACTTCTGTTGGGCTAATAAATTATTATTATTATTACCTTTGAGTGTTAGAACTATTGAGTTGGAAGAAACTATTCCACACGAAATTGAAAAAACCCAGATATTAATACTAGGAAGATCGCTGCAAATTTTAATCATAAATTTGTTTGGTCCGTTCTGTAGAATCAGCAGTTATATCTGTATCACATACAAGGGGTTCAAGCCTTACTGCCGCAAGATTATCCTACTTGCCTACAATTCTGCGACTTGTTGTTGCATGAAATTGAACAAAATATTGACTTTACCGCTGGCATATTGTTTACCGCCTAAACTAATTTTTCTAGAGATGCTATAACGAGCTTCCACAATAAACATGTTTTGTCTGATGAAAACCCTAATGCCATAATGAAATCTCGATTTAAACATCAGTTTTCTTTGAATGTGTGGGTGGGTATTATTGGAAATTTTCTTGTTGGGCCTTACTTTTTACCAAGAACTTTAACCGGTGCCTCCTACAGACATTTTCTTGAAAACGTTTACCTGAATTACTTGCCGATATTTCGTCACATCTTAGTTTTGACTGCTCATGAATTTTGAAATTAAATACGTTATTGGACGAGGCACTCAAGAACCAAGTCAACCGTGGCCACCTAGATCACCCGATATGAACCCTATTGATTTTTTTTTATTGAGGACATCTCAAGACATTAGTTTACAAGGTTCACATTGAATCTGACGACCATTTACGTCCACAAAAAATAGCTGGTTGTGACGTGATAAAAAACTCTACTTAAGAAACACCCTGTATATCCATTGTTGATTCAGATCCCCCTTCTACTCCCACAGTGTTAATTGCAGACAATGTGTTTTTTATTATCCTATGTTTAAACGGTGCTATTTAATGATGTCCGCTCAGAGAAATTGCAGAGAGAGGCATTTGGAAAATTTTAAAGCACATCATCAATTGTGCAAATTACTTTTTCTAATTTTGACATATAAAGTGACACTTTTTAAAACTGATTGACATTATGAAATGTCTTACTTTTTGTAACTAGTTACATAAAGTAAAATTTTATGCAATTGGTGACGAAAAATGTATTTCAAAATTAGTGACAAAAAGAATGATTCTATTTATTAAACTGTTATAATACAAGTTAAAAACATAAATTATAAATTAATTAATTATTATAAATATTGATAACACAATTATTGCAATTATTCAAATTAATTCCCGACGACATATTTTTTTCATTGCTCGAACTTGCTGTTATTTGGGAAGCGGCGCACATTGCATTAGATGTTTCACCAAATATTTCTTGCGCTATAAGTTTTTTATTATTAATGGAATTTTCAACATATCCCTCCGCAACAGAGCTAGATTTCCAACCTCCGTGCCTCTTTAATTTTAAAATATCAGCGCCACTGTCTGCTAGGAAAGTGGCAGAGCTTCTTCTGAAGCAGTGGCCAGTATATAGAACAGGATTTGAAAGACCAAGAAATTGTGCAATAACTTTTGGCAGACTGCTAAATGTGTTAATTCCCACAGGATTTCTGGTACATTTTCCATTCGCATATTTTACAAAAAATCTGTTGTGTTTAAGAACCTGGGGACGCAACTTAATATATTTTCTTAATATTTCAACAAGATTTGTATTTTCAATGTCTCCAGTGGTAATTGCAAACTGCCGTATAACTTTTGTTTTTGAAGGTGGGATATCAACACGAAAATGGCTTCCTTCGTCTATAACATTTTCAACTGGAAGAAATGTTAATTCTGCTTTTCTGCATGCTCCTGCCATTCCAATTATCATTGCAACCTTAGCCATTAAGTATTCTTTGTCATCAGCTTCCACTAAAAATTTGGCAAAATCTTCTTTAATAAAAACTTTTGACTTTTTAGCACTGTACCCGTCCGCTTGCCTTTTAATATATGCTACCAAATTTGTATATTTTTTAATATCAATCTTCCTTTTCAGATTTAGTTCAGACCTTAACATTGAGTAAAGTGTCCATAATGTGGAAACTTTTAGATCTTTCTTACCCTCAAAATATGCAAGTAAAACTTTCTCATTAACATGTTTAATTTTCTTCTATCACACCACGTAACAAATTTTTCGTATGCCAAATCATAAACTGCCTTTGACTTTTTGGGAATTACTGATAATAGAGCATTATCTGCTGCCTCTTCAATATCGCTTGGTAGCTCTTCAGAACTTGAATCACTCATTTTTTAAAAATAAAACTAAAAATAATAATATATCAATCTCGCTAAAAACCTTCCGTCTAGACTTTTTTAGAAAATGTCAAACTGACAACTAACATGAAGTAACAGCAACAAACTAAATTTATGTTTTCCAAATTTTTGTCAATTATATTAAATTTTATTTTTTTATTACTTTCTTCAAAATTAGAAAAAATCTTGTATGCAATACGTTACGAAATGAAATTTTGTGTAACTTGTGAGTTTTTGCGAAACTCACTTCGTTCGTTCCGCAAAAATCTCACGCGTTACACAAAATTAGGCATTTCGTAACTGATGGCATAAATAGCTATTATAGTATAATAGTATAATTTGTATATTTAATTTCAATAGTTCTGTCATTAACGGTTGATAATAATAGTTAATATAAAATTTATATATTTTTTCTTTAACTTAATGTATTCAACGCAATATCTATGTTCACTATTTTTTAATTAGAATAAAAAATATAGTTCTAAGGACATATAAATACGTACTATTAAAATGTCTAAAATTGTTTTTTGTTCAAAGTATATAAAAAGATTTACTTCCTGGATCTTTTCGGTCACGTTTAATTGTAGACGAAGAAATAAAAACAGATTATATAAAATTCATTATTTATTACTACGTGCGTTTCGGGATCAATCCCGTCAACAAAATTTACAACGAAAAGCTATTTATCAATGTTACAACATTGTAAAAACTATTTATTAAAAATTATAAGTCTCCATTGAAATTATTTATATTAAACTGTATCTTTCTCTTTTAACTTGAACATAACCAATTTTTTGAAGTACCTACATATAAGATACAAATCAGGCATTTGTAACAGTAGACTGTCACAAATTAATAAATAAATCAAAAAATGAAATTACAAGAATTCATTTCTAATTGAAAAATTAAAATATACCAATGATGTGGGAGCGTTCACAATACAGGGTGTCCGGAATCTGAGTACCGTAATTTTAAGGACTTATATATCTGACTAAATGCAATAAAAAACCCTTATGAAAAAATTGTCTAAAACGAATAATTTGTCTATAAATACGACTCGAATAATAATATGACATACATAATATGAACATAATAAAATAAAAATGATTGTGCAGCCTTATGTTTAAGTTTAAAAATCTCGAGAAATAATAACTTTACCGCTATGAAGGAATAGTAGGTTAATTGCATAGAAAGTATTGAAGAATTGAAAAATTGTACCAAAATAAAAATTCTGCCAGTGGCGTAGAAGTTAGGAATGGGAAACTGTTCCTCTACCCCTATCGTGTGCCTCTGGTAGTAGCCATGAACGATTTTGTAGCATTTTTTAGTATGTTCTAAAATATTTAAACTTTATGCCAAGTATGACACGGATATATCAAACAGAGTTAAAGTAATGGGCAAAAATCATTTAATTTTATTTAAATAAAACACCCTCGTAAGATGCCATGTTTTATCTAAGCGTTATGTGTCAATTCTTCACATTTTCATTTCGTGCAATATTATTGTGTTTTTCGTGTTATTTGTTATATTCTGTTTAACCTTGTCAATATTTTATAGAAAGTGCATAATAAACATTTTTAGTATTTTTAAGTAACACATACTGATTATAGTGCTTGGAAAGGTAGCAGCTACACCGCTCGATAATAACGAAACACCCTGTAACTTTTTCAGTAATGTACGCCGGTGTAGAAGCAGGTTCTTTCCGAGTTCCTTGCCTCCCCTAGTTTCTACTCGTATATCAGAGCCTCCATACAATGAAACGCTATAGAAATAAATATTTAGAAGAAAAAATAAATAACAGCAATCAACCTGGCCATGTGTTGGGCGATGGGCGGCTGGCGTTTTCGAAAAATGCCTAACACGTCGGTCGAAGGCACCAAACAATGCGTAAACAGGTTGGAAAAGGAAGGTGAATTAAACGGACGTTTTTATAAAATATGCGGGACTACATCTAGTTAAGAATGACTCAGGTAAACGATGGGGATGTTCCGGATTGCACGAATGACAAAGAACATTATAATCTGAGAGGACGAACACATTTTTTCTGCTGTCTCTATTTAAAACTGTTTAATCACATAAAGTAAGTTCAAGTAATCCCTTGAATCTTATTATTATATAAGATAGGTATGTGAAAACATCACAAATGTAATCATTTATGACGAGAAATAAGTACAGCAACATTAAATAAACAATTGGGAGAAGTATTAACATTACCTCTACGTATATTACTTGTTATTTCAATAGATTCAAAACTGTCTTTGCTAATATTTCTCATTTTAAACACTGAACTGAAATCAAACTAAACTCATATCAAGCAGAGGGTTAGTTTTGGTTCCAACACAAATTGTTTCAAAAAACAAAATTCTGTAACTTAGTAATTGGCTAATTTTTTATAAAAATTTAAAATTCAAATGTCTTATAAATGAAATTGCCAAAAAAGGGAATGTAAATATTTTTTCGTTTTCTCAAGATTAAAAAAAAAAATTGCCTGTGCAGTTTGCCGGACCCGCAACCGGTAAGAAAGCGAGCCCGTCCAAGAAAAGTTTTACGTTGCCCCACGAACCGAACAATAGAGCATCTTATTAACTCGACAAGATCGTTTATTTCGTTAGTGTTTTGTTCTTATTACCCGATGGCAACTTTAAATATTACGGCCGGCAGCTAACCGTATCGTAAATCTTCGGTCAATTTAAATGCCCTTTGTTTTCTAATGTTCCCCGAATTGTTTCGCATTTCTCGGGATGCAAATGTGCCGGCGCGCTGCGAAAAAAAAAGTCACTGAGCGGCGACTCGTTAATTGGCCGACCCGTTAAGGCGATTAACAGGTGCTCATTGTTATTAGTTACACGGTTGTCATAATGCTTATTAACACCCATCACGTTTATTTTAATTTTCGCATTTGTTTATGTTTGCGCTCAATGGATTACTACGGCCTTCGAGGTCGCGTCCAGATGATGAAGCCGATTGAAAGAATCGTGAAAGAAAAACGTTACGTAAGCACCTACGTACAGGGTGTTTTATAATTCGCTGTCATAACTTCATGGGGTTGTCCTCTGTAAAGTTGCCAGATTTCCGGCTTTAGCCGGACATATTTGACTTTTGCAGGTTTGTCCGGCTGAAAATTAACCACGTCGTGTTTTTGTTGAACATGGAAGGACAGGCAGAATGTAACGAAACTTGAAATAGTATCAATTACAAATTTTTAATTTTGTTTTATTATACCCACTTACCTCCTATGTATAAGACTGTAACAAAAAAATAAGTCTTCCCGTTAACTGCGTATTTTTTGACGGCAAAATATAACGATTTAATCTTATTTAAAGTTTAACTTTCAAAACCCGCTATAAGTTCATTTTGTTTACATTTTATTACTCTCGACAGTTTTTCATAAAAACTCTTACTTTTCGATATTTGAGTAAGGAACATTAGAGACAGTCGCAGCAAAATGAGCTGCACTTAATAACAGTTTTGAAATACAAACTACAAAGGAACAATTTATAATATAGTGATGACATGATGATTTTCCGGGTTGTTGTGCCGTGACCTCGGTAACTGGTAGCTGCCAGAAACAGAGTTAAAATGCACATCCCTAGCATTAGCCGGGATTCTTTTACCTGCCCTGGTTGTTCTCGGGCTAGGCTCTGTAGGGAGAGACTCGCTATCGGTGTCTCTGGGCTAGTCCATATATTGATTTCGGTTCCTATTGTTGGTATTATGACTGCTGCGGTCGGAGCCGTTCCTCGGATAATGGTGGTCCTCCGAGACGTTCCGTAGCCGCCGCTGCAACTGGTCGCATCCTATGCTTCCAAACGTTTCGCCGCTCTTCACTGTCGGCATCTTCAGTGGTGACTCTGCAAAAGCTTCGCCGCGACTGAGCTCAGCCACACCACCACAGATTTTTCAAAATATCAGATATTTTTTATTTAATAGAACTCGTTTATGCATTTCGGAGGCAGGGGAACATGTTGAGGAATTAATAAATTAAATATGGAATTAGTGAATTAAAACGTTAAAATTACAGTTTTAAATACAATTTTAGTATAAATCTTCTGTTTAATAATTAATATATTTCATAAATTTCTCTTAATAAACGAATTTATTGATAAAAGACATTTATTTATGTAAAAAATGGCTAGCTCAATGTTCATAGACACTGTATAAAATATGAATATTTTAGAACAAGTTAGAACATTACAAACTTATTCTTTCTTAACATTGAAACTAATCATCCATCGGAGTACGTCAGAAAATAGTAGGTTTCTACGTTTGTTTTTATGCGAAGAAACAATTTTAAAAGTTCAACTTTAACACCCTGAATCTTTTAAGGAGAACATTTTTGTATATAGGTAAGTAGTTAATAATTTATATTCAATAATTCAGACAGATTATACTTTCTTCATGGCTTAACCATTTAAATTCGATAATTCCATCGCAAATGTCCACGCATATAAAAAATGTGGCCTAAAATCTAGACAGCAATCATCTGATGGCATGACAGATTTAGAAAATACCTTGTATATTTTACAAATAGGCTTTTAGCGTCTGCAATTAGTGTCAAAAATGTAATTTTATGGCAATTTATATTAGACAGTTGATAACTAACTGACTGATTACAAAATATATTTTTATGTGATGCCACTTTGGGATACAGGGAAAAAGAGAAGAAATAAATCAATATTCTTAAATTTCCGACATAAAACTAGAACAAATTTGGATAAAAAAAGCTAAAAGAATAAAATGTTTATATTAAAACATTCATATATACACTGAAGAAAAGATCTGAGCAATTTTTATCCACTACAATGTATTCCAATACTCTTTAAAATGAATTTGGCGTTGGCGATTTATTTTTTTATTAACTGCTAACGTATTATTAGTTCTTAGTTATTTTCACTCATAATAGAGATCTAATGATCTAATCATTCAAGAACTGTTATATTATTACAATGGAGTGTACATTTTGTAACGCCCTCTAGCGTCTCAAACAAACATTTTTCTCGTACCAGGAAACCCCAAATTATATTTTAAAAGCAATTTATTAAGAACTTTCTAAATCTTTTAAGAATTTTGAATTCAAAATTTTAACTTTGATATAATGTTTCCCTCAGACTAAGATACATTTAGCTGCATTGCATTACCTATACTTGTTCTGTGTCTCATTCATTTCTGGATACCCTGGTTGATTTCTGTTAATTGCGGCAAAAACATACACTAATTTAGTTATTTCAGTTAAATCCTTTTCTGTAACTTGATACTTCTTCATTTTTTTTTCTACACAGGTTATCGACACCGCCATCAAAACAACAAAATTGGTTATTAATCGATTGACAAGCTAATCTCATCAATATTTAATAAAAATTAAGTGTGTTTATTTTCGGCTCCTTTAATCCTAAATTGCCCTTGATATATCAGTCGTATCTATCGAAAGCCGAATGTAATAAGAGATAACGCGTTAATAATAATAATAGATACATGTAACAGGTAAGTGGGAAGGTGTGTAATATTTGTTGTCTCACCATCACATCATCAATCCCAATATAAAGTCAGTCTTGTCCACGTAGATGAGTGGGCAAATCTATTGCCACTGAAAATTTGGTAGCAATAGATGCCACTGAAAACTTGGTAGCAATAGATTCTTTCAAATAAATATAATAATACATTTTTAGATGGCTACCAATATCGATGGCGAAGGGGAAGCCATAGCGTATGAAAGATGAAAGATATTAACTGTTAATGCTACTTTTTAAATATTAGAAAAAAGATCGAAAATACAATGACACATTTAGAATTCTCCATTATGGCCCTCATATTAACACGCAAATTTTAAGTTAGTTACCACTTTTACTTGTTATTATTGACTATAAACAATTTGTTAAATTAATTCCAGCAGAAGACAAGTAAGTTTATTTCCCGAATGATTGAAAATATTTGAGGCCACTTTCTTCTTATTTTCTTAGGAATCTTCTATATAACTTTCCTGCCACTGTGTTAGAGCGCCAACCACCATGCCTCCTAACAATTAATAAATCGCCTCTTGAATCTGCAAGCAGCGACGCAGATGGTCAACTAAAACAATGTCCAGTATATTGTTGAGGATTTGGAAGACCCAGGAACAATGCTATATTACATGGCATTTTCCCAAAAGTATTAATGCCAACTGGCTGCTTAATGCATTTTCCATTTCTGTACCCCACAAAAAATCGACTAAGATCTGCGTTGCTTGACCTCATAATATATATCTTCGAACCATTTCCTTCAATGTTTCCGTTTATGACAAAAAAAATCTCGTGATATAATTGTTTTCGCAAAGGGAATAATCATATGAATGCATTGTCCTTCATCTTTAACATTTTGAGTAGATTTATCAATTCATTACGCTTACAAGCACCTGCAAGCCCCACTATCAATGCAACTTTTGTCATAAAATGAGTTTTATATCGTCCGCTTCCAGCAAGAATTGAGTTATGTTTCCTTTTATTAAAATCTTAGATCTTTTTAATATCCATATATTTTTCTTCATTGATATAACTGAATGCCGCATAGAATAATATATCCAAGCGACGAAGGCTTGCTATGTTTTGAAAGATATTCGAGATATGCTAGAAGAACCTTTTCATTGCTGCTATTCTTGATTCGTTTCCCTTTACACGAATCTTCAAAATTGGCTCGTACGTCTATCTTGATTTTTCGGGAAGTAGGGAATCGACAAGTCTTTGAGCAATATTTTCGATATCGGAAGAGACACTCTCGAAATCAGAATCGCCCATATTAATATTCTTTTTCACTAAAACTGAACGTATGACACAAAATTGACATCGTCAAATAAGAACATAACTAGAATTTGTAATAGTTATGGAATAGTTGTATAATAATTCTTAAAACCGAATTGAGACTATTATAAAACTAGTAATATTTAAAATTTAGTATAGCTGTAAAGCAGATGGTAAGCTACAGCATATAACCGTTTAAATATAGGTGAAAACGTTTTAAGAGTGTTTTGTATTTAGATAAGATTTATTTATAAAACTGCTGTCAGTATTTCGACGAACAAAGTGATCAGTAGATCCATACGTTAAAACCAACTGAAAAGTGTGATTTGTTAAGTATAAATATATGTAGTAACTTACTTTATTGTAAGGACAACTCAAAATACTACACTTGCACAATAACCATTTTGACTGTGAGTGATACTATAATCAAATTGCAGCTAATATACTGTTTAATGCCCCATAAATTCATTACAACTTCAATTCAAACTGCTAATTAACCTTCATATATATAAAATGGTGTAAACTTTAATAAAATAACGTTACAATATCCTAATAAAACCCAAAATTGAATTCCTTTTGTAAACATTTCAACTCGTTTTGTTTTAGTATTTCAAATAGCATAACCCTAGAAATATTAATTATAGTTTTAAGAAACATTTTTAGAACTATATCAAACAGAATTTCATTAATTTATATCCCCATTTTTGCAATACTAAAAACTAACACTTACCTTTAACGTTGTTCTTTGTTACAGGTGGGTCTGCCTTTGCGCTTGGTGGGTCGCCAGGGTGGGTCTTTCATGGTCCCCTGAAAAAATGAGGAGTTTGAGTTCGGTCCTTCATGTTTGTGCCTGGGGATTCCCAGCAGCCCAAACAGTTGCCGCACTAGTAAGAAGGGACGTCGACTCTGATGACTTAACAGGTAAAAAAAGTTTTCCAACGAGTTTTTGAGCTGTAGTAAATGTCACTTGATATACATAATTTGTTTTAAAAAACAGTGATTCCGAAATAGATGGGAAAATTTGAATTTATTTTTTAATTTTCTGACATTCTGTTTTAACTTATCTATTTCCCATTAACTTTTCGTTGTTCATGAAATGCCCTTTATAGGGTATTTCTGAAATAAGCGCATTTCTTCAAGGGGGTATTAAAGGACATGAATATAAATAATTTTCATTATTCAAGCTGTACAGATCTCTTACATTTGAAAATATTCTATTATAACTGTTACATCTAATATATTCTTTATTTAAACTGGGATATACATATTACTTATAAACTGAAATAAAAACAAACATATACAAAGTTCTTACAAAAAATAAACATGAACCATTAAGGAAACGATAACCATATTCTTGAACTTCTTCAAACTCCATCTTTCCGTATTCTATCCTAAATTTGAAATTGATCTTTATTATTTTGTTCTCCTATTCTCAGAAGCTTACTTTTCTCTTGATTTTTCTTCAATCCCATTTTACTTACCTCCTTCACAAGTTTTCTCGTTACCTTTTCTAATTCCCTCTATCTCTTGTAATTATGGCCAAATCATGTGCATAATTTACTATTTGCTCACTTTTAAACAATATTTATCCTTCTCTGTTCAACTGTCTATCTCTTATGTATATCTTTTATAGAACTAAATTTAAAAAAAGTATTGAGAGTGCATCTCTTTGTCTCAGTTCTGTGTCAATAGTCTGAACATTCACCTTTTATTCGTCCTTTGCTTTTGGTATTTTCAATAGCCTAATCAGTTTAGTTGGTATTCTAAATTGTTTCATTATTCTCCTTAGTTTATTCCTTTTGACAGAACCATATGCTTTAATAAAGTCCACGAATATGACCATTGTTTTAACCCCATATTCATAACATGTAGTAAGGATTTCCTGACCATGGTTGGATGTTGATCTTCCCTTTCTAAAACTTGCTTGATACTCCCCTATTTGTAGTTCTGCAACAGGTTCTATTCTTCGATTTATTAACGATGCAATAATGGTTTTATACCCTATATCCAACAATGAAATACCTCTACAGTTTCTGCACTCTGTTGCCTTGTCCCTTTTTTTAAATGTATAACCATAACATCTATCCAATCTTCAGGCATATATCCTCTTCTCCAAATCTTTAGTATCATTTCGTATATATTTTGCCTTAAATGTATATTTAATGTTCTCTGTCGTTATTCCCTTTTTCCCTGGAATTTTGTTACTCTTTAAAGCTTTTATAATTATGTCTTATTTCCTTTTTGTTGGCTCTAGATCCATTCGCTCTTCCCTTCGAATTGTAGTAATGCAATTATAATGTAATGCATGGGAAAAATTATGCGCGGAAAAAGTGAAATTAGGAAATAGATTTATTTATTTTATGTGTTATTAAATTAATAATTTACATCTATTCATTTGACTGTTAGCAGAGCGATTTAGTTGCAAATTTGTAAAGTTATTGAGAAATTTGAAAATAAAATTCTAACATTCAGCAACCTGTATCTGTGTCCTGTTAATTGTCAATCAGTCCAAGTATGTATCCCATTTTGATCATAATAACATTTACGTTATTTCATGGTTAAATGTTATATTTCGCCATCTAAATTTTTGTAGTATGTATCACCCTATAACTGTTAAGAAATAACGGTGATGTTATTTCTAACAGTTATAACGTTATATACAGGGCTTTCGAAAAGTAACGAAAAAATTCATTATTTTTAAAATTGATAAGTTTTCGAAAAAATCCCCTGGCACGTCGATTTTGTTTAAAAAAAGCCACTTTTTGACATACGACTCACATTTGTGACGTCATCCTTGCTCGAAATATAACGCAATCGACAATTTTTTTAAATAGCAACCCCCAATTTGGCCATGCCTTTTAAAAGAGCGTGTCATTCTACATACATACATCATGAAAAATTATGGTGTTACTTAACAAAAATTTCAAGAAAATAATGTTTGAAGATTTTAAAATTTAATTTTAAAAAGTAAGTAACAATAAAATAAAAATCATTTAACATCTCAATGGAAGCAGATACACATATTTTGAACTGTTTCAAACTTGACATACGTTTAATATTTTTACTACTATTTTGAGAACGAAAACAGAGTTTTTCGAAACGTCAATAATACGCGCGATAGTGATGTGATTTTTGTTATTTTTTACTTATCTGCTTTTTTCAGTGTGAGATTTTTTGGTTAGGCAAACGTAGTTTCAAAAATAACCCTTGACTGATCCATTTGGCGCAAGGGCTTATTTAATTAATCTTTATTTTTTCAGAAGTGTGGCAAAAACCCAATAAAACTAAAGAAAAACTAAATTTATGCCACAAATAAATAGCTTCAGATCGTAACATTTAACCCTGAAATAACGTAAATGTTATTAGACCAAAATGGGATACATACTTGGGCTGAATATTGTATTAAACTATCTCTGACTCCGAGATTTCTCATTCGTAATGAATCTCCTTGTATACCAAATAGCGTAAATCACATAACCATGAGGAGTCCCATGAAGGCAGTTTGGAATTACAAAAGGGAATAGTGCAAAAACGAAATCTACGGAGAACTCGTTTTTTTTTGGGATGGTTGACCGGTTGACAGTCCTGATGTGTAAGCTCTCTTGACGGCATGCCCGCGCTGAAGGCTGCCTCTCGTCGCGATAAAGCCATTAAAGAGGTGAAAATCGCTTGGAATTTTAAATATGCCGTTTTAACGCGTGTTCCGAGCTGCGTCGTTTTTCTTGCGGCCTGCTCTCGGGTGGCTTTTTAATTTGGTCCGACATGTAGGATCGTCGAGCTGTCCACGCGTTTTAATAACTAGTACATATATACGTTATACGTTACGTAAATGAAATGCGACGTGAGCTGACCAGTGTTGCCAACCCTTGGGACCAAAATTTCCCTCAAAGCAATTAAAAAATTTCCTAATCACCCACAACAATTTTTTAAAGTTCTCTAAGAATTTCCTGCGATAAGTAGGTAATAATAAAACATGTTTTGGAGAATATAGAAAGATCAATAATAAAAAATAATTTACTCTAAAATATGACAAAAGATATAATTTATTATTATTTAAGGTAATTATTTACAACAGCATAAAACTCTCCAATATTAACAAAAAAATTCCTACCCCCC
Source organism: Monochamus alternatus (assembly GCA_037114965.1). Taxonomy (NCBI): domain Eukaryota; kingdom Metazoa; phylum Arthropoda; class Insecta; order Coleoptera; family Cerambycidae; genus Monochamus; species Monochamus alternatus. The sequence goes on from CM073433.1 coordinate 38,041,092, forward strand.
TATTTTCGAGGGTGCTGGTTGAACACGACTCAGATTTCGGCAGTCGCATGTAGTTTTCGAGAAAAATGTAAAAATTGTAACCTCTATGTATACATTACATTAGTTTGAAATTGCAATATATCACATCTGCCTTCTTCATTTCATGACGTCACACTGTTATCAAAATAATTAGGCGTTATATTCCAACTTCAACCTAATGTAATGTATACATATAGAGGTTACAATTTTCTAGATTTGTGATACAGAGCTTTTCTCGAATTGTAAAGTTTTATTTGTTAATTACGCCAATATAATAAAAGTAAAGAAAAATGCAAGTAAGATATAATAAAAGACTTCATTGAAATTTTTCCCACGAAAACTAACATTTCTTAATTTTCTTCCCTTTTTCCCATTTTGCATTTTTCCTTCCAAAATTTCCCACAAAAATGGAAATTTCCCACGAGTTGGCAACACTAGAGCTGACTACAAAATATGAATGACTTCCCATTCATCTTCTAGTATGTAGATGAAGCACGGCCAGAAAAATGGCAAAGCAATAACAAATACACAAAAACATAGTTAAGAAAAATCTGTAATATACATGGTGATTCTTAAGTTATACGCATAAATTTAACTGCTGCTCAAAATAAAACGAAAAGTAGATGACAACAAGGGGAGTAGTGCTTCATTTTTGTGTACATTTTTTTACAATTTCATAGCAACCATGACATGACAATCTTTTACATAAAAAGGTACTCTTGTTGAAATTCGATGTCAACAACAGTTGTCGAGAAAAAATGGATTTTAATATCTGGGCGCATGCTAAATCTATGGAACTTGAAAGAAAATAAAAAATTTTGACAGCAATTCCTCCTCAGCTATAATTTTTCAAGTTTATGTGCATAGGTCACTGTATATTCATGTTATGCCAGTTAGCCATTGAGTCTATTTCAAATATTATTAGAGTTTTGATGTAAACACTAAAAGTACTCGTCAACATTGTTTTAACGAACACATATTTTATTTATATACTTACTCATTCCTCAAATTTCTATCCCCAAACGGAGTTGACCTTCACCCTTAAAATCTTAAATGGAAAGTGATGTTGTGAGTACCAAAATTATTAAAAAACCTTTTTTAATAATCCTTTCTAATAATCTTGGTGTTGTACTCATTTATAGGTCATTCAATTATCTTTGCAACGCCATCTATTTTTTGATTTTGGATCATCAGTTTTTTCGAGAACTTAAGGTTTTCACTTACAAATTCACTTACCACTAGTTTTACTTTATTAGGTGTTGCAAATACCCACCACCAATCTCTATGAACTAGTAGAGACATTGCTCAAAATGTTCTTTAATATTGTGGAACATTTGTGGAGAAAGGCTACACTCGTGTGCCATGCGTTGTCGCAGGTCTTATAGGTAAATTCAGGGTGTGTGGCATAAATTTTTGTCCACAGAAAAAAATCCAACAGAAGCAAATCTGGTGAACATGCCCGCCATTCAATCGGGCCTCTCCTTCCACAATGTTCCAGTAAACATTCTCTGACAAGTTTTACGTAGTGTGAAGTCCTATTTTTTTGAAAAATTATCGGCAGGTAACGATCGTCTTACTCATGCATATCAATTAAAGCAGGATTCACGGTGTTTGCCAACAGATCCAAAATACATTTATCCGGTTAAATTTCCAGGTACAAAAAATTGAGCTAACAATGCGATCTTCAAAAATTCCTAACAAAAACGTTGAATTTATCTGGATGCTGTGTGTGCACCTCATGAAATATTCTTGAATTGTTGTCCGACCAATAACGGTAATGACAGTTAACTTCTGTGGCGGCATTTAAACACGAATATTTATGCCACACAACCAGAATCATTACAAGAATTATTTCAATTATTGTATGTTTTAAATTTTATGGGTTATTCTTCAAATGAAACAGTAGTGTTACTGTCCAATTTGGCGTTCAACATAAGAAAAAAAAACAATTTAGTTACATAACCGAAATTTTTTTTACAATATTTCAGCAATGGCACAGATATCTCAGATCTGTTTAGTTTGTCTTGATGACCATCAAAATGCACAACTTTTTTCTAATTTTGGCAATCCTATATATTTTACGGATTCGAAAATGCCAATGGTGAGCCATGAAAACTAGATCACCCTGTATACTAAATTTTTGCAAAATCTCCCCATTATTATCATACAAATTACGTAAAAACTATCAAAGTAATAGAATCTTATACTACTATTGTTTGTAATAATTAAGATACTTATTTAATCCAAATCTTAAAGTGCTCATAATATATTTAATTTAATTTTTAGTTTAATAACAAAGAAAACAAAAACGTTTTAGTGTTCAAACTAAGGTAAATTTAATTTAATTCGACTTACTTTAATCCAAAGCTAGGGTTAAATTTGATATAGATTTTTGTGTGAGTGCACTGAAGCTAATTATACAGAATGATAACGAATTTTAAATACTAAAAACAGCCCATTAGAAATGTTACAGCATATTTATTTATAATATACTTAGAATTCATGTTTTTCGAATAATATGGAGTCATAATAAATCTGATATAGCAATACACAATAATATATTTTGTTAACTTTTTCAACAGCAAAATATTTTATTGACAGTAACGAAATTTTGTATATTTTCATCATCCTAAAATATTACCCACTTTCTACATTACATATTTTTTATTTAACAAATAATTGAAGTTCCGTTCTTTAGTGCCTAAAAATGCCATACACTTAAAACTACTGAAAGCTACTGAAAAATACACCAAATTTAATTTGAATTTAAATAAGTATTCAAAAATTATAAATAAAAATATGGTTTTCGAGTTGACCTTTTAATCTTCTGTATTTTCAACCCCATATTCATATAAAAACTTACATTACAATCTTTTTAAAGGAATTTTATGTGCACAATACCCTAAATAAAACCAGTCAAAAAAAAATGTGAAAAAATGTCTCAAAATGGAGTAAGCTATACACTATCTTCAAAAATATGCCACCCGGAAATCATCATTATATACACAAAGTAACAGGTGGCGCAAAAGTCATCACCCTATCGGAAGTTGTTATAATTTTTGTAAATGGTAGCAAATTTCAATTCTGCTTTGACATTTGTGAAGTAAACAAGACATGAATCGCTATACTCCTCAAGAACGCGGAATAATTGTTTCGATTATTTTGCGGACTAATTTGTCGGTGGTGTTAGCACAGCGTGAATTTCGGCGCAGATTTCTCGGTCATATCCGACACCAACTGGACAAACACTACAGTGTTTAGCCGCTCGCTTTGAAAAGTATGGGACGGCACGAGATGCTGCCAGGTCTGGCCGGCCCCGGAGCAGCCGTTCTGCTGAGAATATCGCGGCTGTGGCTGAAGATGTCGCAGAGGACCCCGGAGTATCGACCAGACGAGATGCCAGGCAATTGGGCATCAATCGGCTGTCTTTACAGAGAATTTTGGTTAACGACTTGAAGCTGTTCCCTTACAAAGTGCAGACAGTGCATCAGCTGTTAGCTGTTGACCACCAAACGCCTGTAACCTACGTTCAGACCATCCTGAATCTGCACCACGAGGAAGACAACTTTTCATCGAAAATCATCATGAGCGACGAGGTCCATTTCCATCTCTGTGGATATGTTAATAAGCAAAATTATCGTTTCTGAGGCATCAAAAATCCGCATATAACCCACGAAGAGCCATTACACTCGCTCAAAGTTACTGCATGGTGTGTTGTTTACGCTAGAGGCGTCACCGGGCCTTAATTTTTCGAAGACGCTGCGGGCCAAACGACTACTATGGATAGCGAACGCTACAGAGCCATGCTCAACGACTTTCTCCTTCCTCAATAGAGTGAATTGGGACTGGAGAATATGTGGTTCCAACAGGATGAAGCAACGGCGCATACTGCGCAACGCACAACAGAAATTCTGAGGACTGCATTTCCAGGTCGCCTAATCTCTTGTTTTGGCAATTTGCACTGGCCGGAAAGATCGTCCGATTTATCGGTTCCAGACTTCTTTTTGTGGGATTTTCTGAAGTCACGAGTCTATGTGAACAAGCCGCATACTCTTGAATCCCTCAAAGAGAATATCCGTCAAGAATGCGAGAACCTATCACCGGAAGTTGTGGCAAGAGTGATGGAAAATGCCATAAATCGAGCCCGTGTGGTCATCACTTATGGCGCCGGCCACTTGGCCGATATCATTTTCTCGACTTAATGGAAAAAAAATGTAAGACTTCAAATAAACATAATCCAAAAGCAGAATCAAAGTTTTTCATTCATAAAAAAATATATATAGCCAAAGAACATCGGGTGACAACTTTTGCACCACCTTGTATATTATACTTACTAATAAAGTTTACAGAATATAAGCTGTTTCACGCATCCCCACATGTCTATATTTCCCCCGTCTGCCGTTTCTGGTACACATTGGTACGCTAACGTTAGCTCGACACATTGGGTTATGCGGGGAACATCGGGGACCGCTTCTTTAGGTGAACTTTGTTAATAGTAACAAATTTTACTGTCATTTGTTTACTTAAATAATTTAGAATATCACTTACTTTCCAATAATGACATGTCAAAAAAAAATTCTCAACTATCCAGTTAATGTGATATATGACTTAAATTATTGATTTTATAATTTCTACGCCAACTGAGAAGTAACAGAAATTACTATTTTTTACGTCACTGTAGACAAATTATCGACTGGATTACATTACATATTTTACCATTATGTACAAGTTTTTCTATTTTTTCCCAACGCATAAGCGCTGTTGTTTCCAAGAACGTCAAATTTAATGTCCAATATTATTACTATTCCACATAGCCATGAGGCTATTACCGCCGTATTTATGGTAATGTCGACTGTAAAGAACTCGTTATGGACTGAAAGAACTGTTGTGAAGGAATTCATAATGTCCCTTTGTGCGTATATTCCTATGATATTCCTCGGCATTAATTTCATTTAGTTTACGATACAAATTGAATTTTTATGAGTGCATGTGTTCATGATAACGTGGCCACCTCGTCATATGTTTAGTTTTTGTTACATTTCTAATAGTTATTGAAGAAGACAAGAAACTGCTTCTAACAAAGTCGATGCCCCTCCAGATTTTTATTTTGGCTTTAGCATTTCAGCAATTAAAAGAATATCTTTTTAAAAATAATTTGTTTGCCAGTCTGGATTTAGGAAGCAACACTTGTGAATTTGCTATTAGTTGGTATGTCAGGAGACAGGAGGTTGGTATGTCAAAGTCAGGAGATCGTGGCGGTTATGGTACCGGTCCTCCTCGTCCAATCCTCTGCTATTAATGCTTGGACACGTTGTACATGATATGGATATAATTGAGCTTCGTGTATGATACACCGCACTGCTGCAATACACCGTGGATGCCCTAGACCTTCATCTCATCCAGGATTCGGTTGCGTGTAACGCCCGCGTTGCACTGCACTTGCACTCACTGCACACCGCGGTAAAAGTAGCTGTATTTGGCACATGTTTACCATAAAACCGTTCTGCTAAAGCATTTTCGGATTTCAATATTCGGAATTCGAATTCGATTTTTTGTACGACGCATTCCAAATTTTTTTTAGATAAGTTGTGAATCACCCTGTATAGAGAAAACAATGCTTATTCAAAATCTGAGTAAATATAGTGTAAATGATACAGTAATAGCCGGTTTGCTGATTTTCTTAGTAACAGAAAACGTAAATTAAGGATAAAACCTTTCAAATAGCAGAAAGTGTGCAGATAGTACCTCAAGGTAGTGTGTTAGGACCACAGTTATTCTTAGTTTATGTAGATGACTTGTACACTACTTAAAAACTCATTTGTCAACCTTTTCGAAGATGATACACTTATTTCTGTTTCTGGCTAAAATTTGAAAGATTTGACGGTTGTGAACTAAGAATTTTATATTTTTTTAACTAGTTATGTCATAATAGACTAAAGTTGAATACAAATAATACTAAATGTATGGTATTATATTGCAGTTTATTACAAGATGCAGATTATATTAAGCTGTGGTAAAAATGCATATAAAAGACATGTTATCAGAATTAGGATGGTTAATTATTTAGCAGAATAGTTTGTGCACAAATTCAAAAATATTAACTAAAGAAAAAAAATGTTTGAACGTAGTCGAAATTTCATTATTTTCTACTATGTGCAAATAGTAGGTACCGTAGAATTACTAATACATAAACTTTTGCCTTAGAACTTCGTCAAAGATCAATGCTAAACCGCTGATGCTTTAGTGAATATTGATCTAACAATGAAATAACAATAAAATAAAAATCATTTAACATCTCTATGGAAGCAGATAAACAAATTTTAAACTGTCAAACTTGACATACGTTTAATACTTTTACTAATACTTTGAGAGCGAAAACAGAGAGTTTTTCGAAACATCAAAAATACGGAAGTGGGCGATAGTAATGTGATTTTTGTTATTTTTTACTTATCTGCTTTTTTCAGTGTGAGATTTTTTGGTTAGGCAAACTTTCTTTCAAAAATAACTCTTGTCTGATCCGTTTGGCGCAAGGGCTTATTTAATTAATCTTTATTTTTTCAGAAGTGTGGCGAAAACCCAATAAAACTAAAGAAAAACCAAATATTTGCGTGTTTTTGACAGTGTAAGCTCGACTGACCTAAATAAGATTGCACAAAAAAAGTTCTGGTTTTTTTTTAGTTAATGCAACAAATACATTTGAATCACATAAACCGTCACATCCTGGACAATGTAAAATAATCTATATCTTCAATAGTAACTCTGCGCAATATCCTTGAAGGATCCATTGCAGAGCTATTAAGCAACGTTTTAAGGAAAAATTATACTACATATTTTGTTTTATTATGACGACAAAGAATCAATCGTGAAAATTTGTCGCAACAGCGCTGTACCATCCTCTGTAGCAGATCGTTCACAGCATTTTCACAGATAGAATTTTTTAATTTGCAACTTAAATCGTCTGCTAAGCACGACTTCAAAAAGGTGATTACCGAGAACAAGCGCGGGCAATGAAGGCGATCTGATAAAGAAAATAGCTTCGTGGAATTTAACGATGATGGATATAGAGGCCGCTTGTTCGTCCATAATCGCCCCCGACATGGCCACATTACTTAAATATGTAAATGTTTGTAGAGCTTTAATTAAGTTTAACTGCGGATCGGGACCCGGGCCATTTTCTTCTCGTTTAAAACCTGATCGGGTTCTGAATTTTTTATAATAGAAACGATAATAATTGCAACATTCAGAATATATCTTTCTTCTAATTAATTAAGTGCATTTTTACACAGTTACTTAAATTACTTAAACATATCTTAGCGAGGCCATGCAAAACGATAATAATAAGAAGCCGTCACCTTATTTAATATAATGTAATATTGCATATTGTGAAATTAAGCTTACTTTTTTAATTAAATTTTAATAATGGCTTATGCATATTCAAATGCTGCAATAGCCAATATGTTTTACATTTATAGTCTTGCAGAGGGAAATAGTACTGAGGCTATAGTCAGGGGTCGAAATTGTAGAGAGTGACTAATCGCTAGCTTGTAGAATAGCGCGACGGACGAAGCGTGCGGGGAGCAACATTTCCTAGGCGTACTAAATTTGAATGCGATCAGATATAAAAAATATACAAAGTTGACAAAAATAATTGCATTACATAACATCCATTATTTTTAGAGTAGAAACAGTGATATAACAGTTTTTATGAATTTCGAGGCGTTAGATAATAAAAATAATAAGAATATTTCAAAATTTAAAGTTTTTATCTTGTATTATCAATCACCCAAGGTCGAAAATAATAGAGAGTGACTAATTCACAACACAGAGATGGATGAGTACGGAAGATACGGGTGGTATGATTATCTAAGCGTGCCACTTGAGAAGAGTTACAGCAATTATCAAAAATAAGTTGACGTCGGCTGAACCTAGCACATTAACAATTTACTATAAATGTGCCACCTGTGTCATAATCTCTACAAATTAGAATGTCGTCCCTTTGGACGACGATTGCCCACCACCACCCACTTATACCTATCTGATGCGCACTCCGCGGATATCACACTTGCCTTGTCCTCATGGACGCGAAATTCACGGATTTTTGCACGAATTTTGCAACTTCTGTTTTAATTATTTGTGGCGGAAAAATCTCAACTTTTGACAATTGCAATTTGCGAAACTGTCAAACACTACAAATACCATTGCCCCTTTCATTGTTATGTGGTGTTACTAAATTTGTTTTGAGCTTCTGATAATCTACCATGGCAGTTTCGTGATGAAAATGATAGAAAATGTTATAGGTAGTTGACAAAATTTGTTACAAATAGAGATTTTTTCACCATTAAATAAATCGCGCAAATATTTGCGAATTCCGCATTCAAAGAGACAAAGGGCTTTTTAATACATACACACTATTTATAATTGGTTACTAGCACTGTCACTATAACAGTCACACATTAACATAATATCGTACCGCTTTCCGTACGACTTTCATACGTCCATGTTTCGTCAAAATTTAATATATTCTTCGATCCAGATTCTTATTTTTTCGTCTTTCTATCAGTATACTTTCCTTTTCACAGTTGTACTTCTTTACCACTTTTTTATTTGCACACATATGCTATTCATGTACAATTTTGTTAATGAAATACATATTTCAACATCACTTACACTCATATTTTGACCTTGCGCTCTAAACTCTTCATACATGTCATCATCCGATATTCCTCACTTCGATCAAATCACTAATAAAATTAATTACATTCATAATTAAATTAACGAGATATTTTGCCCGCCCGAACGATATACCCGCCCATGATAGCGTTGAAGATGAAACAGTTGGATCCGACAATTCGTCGCAGCCAATCAAAAGCAGAAACGCATGCGTACTAACTGCAGCGCATGCGTAGCAGAAGCTGTGTAATCGAGTATGCTCTCAGAAATATGCGGCACATGATTTTGTAGGAAAAATATACGGGCTGCATGTATATTTCTTTGTGTTGACTGCTATAATGTGAGCAGGTTTATAACAATAGTTACCCTCTACAATTTTGGAAGTTAACTATAGGAAAATTTATATGGAAAGATTTCCAAAGTCATTTATCTCCAAATCGAAGAAACATTGTATAACAGTTACTACTTTATATTTTGGAAATTGTCAAAAAAAAACGTCAAATTAATAAAACTGATGTTGCGTGGTGCATAGTTGGCCATGTATTTTATACAATTATACAAAATTCACTTTAATAATTCTAAAAATTATTTCCTTTTTATTAATTAAAAAAATAATTTTGAACAGGATAATGATATTAGCCAATTATGTGTAATTTATAAATATCTTCATCTGAATAAGAAAATTAATAGACAATATCATTAAAAAAGCCGAAGAAAAATATTTAATATTGAAAAAATATTTAGAAATTGTTTAAATTTTCCCCCTGGAGCCAATTTTAAATACTTGAAAACAGTCAGTAAATTATAAAATAGGTATAATTATAAAGAAATATGTATCTTAGATTTATATTTTTCCAATATTAGTTAATAATATTCTTAACACGCATCGTATAGTATTATTAATTATGGTGCTGAAGATCTGCTAGATATAGCATACAAAGTATCGACTATTTGTTATATAACTTAATTGTTTAAACAATCTGTTTGCTGAACAGACTCCAAATTTTGATTGAGAGCATGGAACATTTTTTTTAATTTTCTCGCACTTACTAACGTGCTTTTCGCGATTTTTTGCCTTTTCCAGCTATTTCTCGCAATTTCTGTGCAACATCTGTGGGTGATGCAGCTTAATAGACTTCATATTTGAAATACATTAGAAACACACTTGATCAAGGTCAGGAAAAATGTTTCCAATTTTTTATTACGCTGACTAACGCGATTTTTCATTATTTTTTGCGATTTAATTATAATTTTGAGAGTGTTTGAATTAAACGGATTTCAGTGCGTCAAAATACATAAACATAAGTAAAGTGGGTCCGCTCAAAAGTATAGGCCACTATTTTTGTGTGTGTTGGTGTATTCTTTCAACATATACATGTTTCGAAAATATATATTGACACCCTCAATTTATTTTTCGTCGACTGGAATGCACAGAACCTTTAAATTGTTAATTAATGGCACACCGTCTTCGATCAGATTACAAGTCACAAAATCGCGTGATTAAAATTCCCTAAACAGACATTTGAATGGCCGGTTTCGAACTGAGCATCCGCCATCTAGATCTGAAGCCAAATTTATGGTTTTACGGTTTCAATTTTATTCCTCTCCTAAAACCCATCCAAAGGCGGAGCAGTGAGTTTTCGCGAGTGGGTCATTATCATAGAATATCGGAAAAATTAAATACGGTTGCTAATTTTCCACTATCTGGAAACATGGAAAGGTTTGTCACTTCTTTTCTAATAAACATTACTATTGTATTTAGGAAAGTATTCTTTTATAAGTGCAGGCACACACCTATACAGGGTTAATTACCACTAAGTACACAAATTTAAACCACATACTCAGGGAGACCTAAAAGATATTAAAAAAATTATTCTGAAATTCTGACTCGATGTTTACAAGATGGAAAAAAAATCCTCTTATCCTCCAGCAAATCGGCGCCTATGATAAGCGTCATTCGAGATGGCTTAGATCTGTCAACTACCATGCGGTCATTTTTTTACAGAATTTCCAATTACTGTAGAAACAACAAAAATTAACTTAATAAGAATACTTGATAAGTAACAGTTAATCCGCTTAGCTGCAGCATTTTATATTCGTTTTCCAAACTGTCAAAACTGCATTTTTACTCATACAGACGTGTCAGGATTATCAACTAAAACACACACTTTACATACAGTCAAAATCCTCATTTACTCTAAGAGAATTAAACGAAAGGAATATGAACAGATAATAGAAAAGTTTGAATGCATCCGCAGTTTAAAATATTGGTACTTAGTCATTACCAATTACAAACATTTCGTTTTAGTTTCAATTGTACGCGCCAGCGTACATTAAGTTTTCCCTAAATAGCCATTTTCTAACTTCTATTTTTGAGTGCCTGATTTCTATGGGTGCCAATAACATATTTTTTATGCATTCAAATTGTTACTCTATGCCCAGAAAACCATCGCCACAATACGACACTGATTCCCAATACAACCCGTCAGGGTAAGTGAATAATGTGGCGCGGTCCAGACAAAGCCTTCTACATACACGTAAGGCAGCTGTTTTGCATACAGCTCGATTCTCGCTTGTTCTTATCGGCCACAGCCAGCCTCCTGCTATGGTGACACTTTAGTGTGGACTGGTAGATCGTTTGCTTTAATCACGTCACGACATTTAACTTACTACAGACTTATTTTAATAGAACATTACTTACTTTTCGAGTACTATTGTATTGTTCGTAAAAGGTTCATAAAGTAGGTACGTAACTACTCTTTCTATTTTTAATACATACAAAAATTACATCAGTACTACTGTGCTGGACTTCGATCCAACGTGTCTCTTAATTGAAGTAATATTAGTGCCAGAGTCTGCCAACAAACTAGCCGAAGATCGTGGAAGCAATGCCGACAGTATAAGGGTGAGAATCTGGCAAATTTATAAATTCAAAAATATTAGCAGATATCTTGTCAAATGTGTTGATTCCATCTGAAGTCGTGGCACATTTATTCTTAATGTATTTTATGAAAATTCTTGAATGGTTAGTGTTCGCTGGACGAAAGGCTATGCACTTTTTATAATAGTTCAAATATAATGTTCCAATAATAAGCAACGCTCGTTGCACATTAATTTTTGTATCTGGTATATGCACAATTAGTGAAGTTCCAAAATATTCGATATTATTGAATGCCAAGTTGCGCAGTTCTTTGCCATGACAGGCTCCAAATACGCCGAAAATTGCGGTAACCTTCTGCATGAGATTTGTTTCATCCTGCGTTTCTGCGAGAAATTTATCGATTTGATCAATAAATACTTTCGACTTATTCAGTCGATATCCTTCGGCCTTTCGCTTCAAAAAAGTAACGTTGACGAATTCCACATTTTGGACTTTTCTTCAAATTATGCCAAAATCGACTTGCCACTATAATTCTTCAGATCAGACCATCTCAAGAAACCATTGTACGAAAACATGTAGTGTTGCTTTGATTTCCACAGAGAGAAATTAATTTTCCATCACTTTTCACGTATGATGGAACTTTCATTGCCTTAAAATATTCGTTAAAACAATCATCTTTCGATTTTTAAGTGCGACGTCCTGCGTATTTTTTATTATTAAAAATGGCATTCTAAATGCAACCATGTGTAACTTTTTACATGTATTGTAACTAATTAATATTATGAAGATGTATCTTGTAGTTTCTGAAGATAATTTAATATTTAATAAACGAAAACATCACAGAGAAAAATTTTACCGCCATATGCCAGTAAAGTAAATCAAATATCGCACAATTTAAAGCTACACATAAGAGTTCAGATTTTTCGGTGCGGTTTCGATCCGACTTGATATTTCGACTCGATTTTTTCTGCAAATCGATTTAAAAATAAAATCGATTTGAATCGATTTATCGACTTTTTGTTCAGTCCTAATCGGGATACTTGCTGTGAGTAATGAAATTTATCAAATAGTGAAGTTTTTCAAGAAAGTTAAATGGCACATTCATAAAATTGTTGTGATGATATCTATTATACACTTATAAAAATTATTGTACATTTACATCTCTCGTGTAAAATTACATATTTTTTTCTAAAAATACGTAACGTGAAATTACATTTCATGTGTACAAACATACGGTTTTGTTATGAGAAAATGCATATACATAAGTAGCAATTTTCCATTACAGTTGTAACATTACATTCTGGTGTGTTATTTCACACTATTGACCTAGCCAACAAATAACCAACAATCCGCCGTGCTAATAATTTTTACCAGTGTATGTATAAAGTATTTATAATAATAATATCTCTACCCCTCATTCTAATTACGAGGAGTAGCCCAGAAGTCGTAGGCTTGTGCGGGAGAGGGGGCGGCATATTATCTTTAAGCAGGCCACATTTGCGTCCAGGAACGGAACGCAACGCAACGCCTACTTTGGTAGGCCCTAACCACCGTTCAGTGCAGGAATGAGGGAAACCTGGAAAACCTCAATAATTAGGGTGGTAGTCAAACGTCAACCGGAATCAATTTTTCACATAGACCCAAGCCAGCGTTCTTCCACCCTACCATACCCGCAGAGAGGGTGCCAATCTTCTCCACGAATAGTTTATATACGGTCTACCAGCTGCGAGGGTCGAACCCAAAGCGATCTAGTCACCTCGATTCAAGTACTGACGCCTTAAGATGCGCGACTATACTTGACCGATATTACTTAAACAGTACCTACAACTCAGTTCGCATACATTTTCATTGAATAAATTTCAATAACACAATAGTACACATATGGAAACTTTTTATACAATATGCGCCAAAAGTATGGAATAAATTCAATAAAAACGAAACTATTATTTTTTGGGAAAAATCCTCGAACAGGTCGATTTTTAATTTAAAAAATACATATTTTAGCGTAAAATGCGATTTTCAAATGTCATTTGTTTTCGAGTAATGACGTCATCGATTTTTTTTTAATGGCAACACCATATTTTCGTCCTTGATTCTGAAAGATCGTTTAATTCTCTATCAGACAGTACTAAAACTTTTCCCTCTTACATAGGAAAGTTTTCGAGTAAATGACGATTGAATGTTAGAAAACGTAAATCAATTAAAATAAAGCAAAAACGTTATCAAGTTTAGTTTTTCGAATTCCATAGTTCTTTCATGGATCACGTAGGTGAAAATCTTTGCAAAGTGTCATTGTCACACCGACTTTCTAATAAGTATTGTAAGCGACATAGAAATTATTATTCAATTTAAAGTATTATGGCACATTTAACTGTTACTCAAAGAATTGAAATTTTAATTCTTATCGGATGCGGGAATATGACTAGAACTCAGCAGGAAGTTTGCGATTTATTTAATGAAAAATATCCAGATCGCCCTATCAGCCAATCAACAGTCAGTAAGGTAGAATCTAAATTTAGAGAAACTGACAATGTTGTAAATATTCCAAAACCTGGACGTCCAAGCAATAATGAAAATCAGAAATAGAACATTTTGATAAGTATGGTGGATAATCCTCATAATTCTTCACGATTGGTTGCATTAAACAATGACACTAGTCACAGCACAGTGCTACGTATCTTAAGGAAGGAAAAATATCATCCCTACAAAATTCAACTTGTGCAGGAACTCAATGAAGATGATCCCGATCGCCGCTTACACTTTTGCGAAATTCTAATGGATTTATGTCAAGGAAATAGAAATTTACACCGGCAAATACTTTTTTCAGATGAGGCTACATTTTGTCTGAATGGTACAGTAAACCGTCAAACTTGTAGATATTGGAGTCGGGAAAATCCTCATTGGATGCCAGAGGCACATACCTAACACCCTCAGAAATTAAATGTGTGGGCTGGAATAGTTGACGACAGAATAGTAGGGCCTTTCTTCTTTGAAGGAACCCTTACAGGACAAAGATATTTAGAGTTTCTAGAAAATGACCTTGTTCCAGCCCTTGCAGTAATTTTTCCTAACGATAATGACCCTGACATTCCTGACAATACCATATGGTTTCAGCAAGACGGTGCACCTCCGCACTATGCGCGCCCTGTACGAGATTTTTTGGACAACTGTTTTCCTGGGAGGTGGATCGGCAGACGCGGACCGATAGAATGGCCTGCAAGATCGCCAGATCTTACACCTCTTGACTATTTTTTATGGGGATACTTGAAGTCAAAAGTGTACATTAATAAACCACGTAATTTAGAAGAACTTCAAAATCGCATTCGGGACGAAATACGCAGAGTTACCCCAGAAATCATTTATAATGTGTAAGAAGAATTTCTTCACAGACTTGCGCATTGTCAAGAAGTTGGTGGATGGCAATTCGAACATTTAATTTAAGTATAAAATTTAATCAATTGTATTTTATTTTACATACCTCAGAATTGTTACTTTTTTATGGATAAAATTTACGTTTTCTAACATTCAATCGTCATTTACTCGAGAACTTTCCTACGTAAGAGGGCAAAATTTTAGTACTGTCTGATAGAGAATTAAACGATCTTTCAGAATCAAGGAAAAAAATATGGTTGCCATTTAAAAAAAAATCGATAACGCCATTACTCGAAAACAAATGACATTTGAAAATCGGATTTTACGCTAAAATATGTATTTTTTAAATTAAAAATCGATCGATTCAAACCAAGGACTAGGCCGCCGTACAACAAAAATTTAAATTATATCTAGAAAGTCGCTGATTTGAATGATTTGGAATTTAATATTAATTTTCTATTATTTGTTTCTTCTTTTCTATGCTTGGAAAACTGATTATAATTTTATAAAATATTTAAAATATATCTCAAAATCACTAAATATACATAAATAGATGGTGTCTCATAAAGTCACTTATAGACCTTAAAATGTGAAGTACTGTTTTTTGTGAAGAGGAAACATAATGAACATAACATAATGAAAATTTCAGGGACTAGTCAGCTTTAGGCAAGCCAATAAATAATGTCGATATGAAAAAAAAATTGAGAAAGTGAAGGGGTATTTTTTTTAACATCCTGTATACTATTTTCCGTTAAAAAAATTCTACAAATTACAGCGAATTTCACAGGATTTGTAGAAAGGCTATTAAATTTAGAAATTATTTTGTCAAAGTAAGTCGGCAAAGTTAGCGATTTCTTTTAAACTACTGACATAATGAAATCTACTTTCAACTTTTAACATTAGTTCTCAGTTGTTCCACTAACCAATAAAGATCTATTTAACTTTCTACTCAGAACTTCCAGAAATTTAAAAACTGTTTTAAGAGAGTGCCATTATTATTGCAAGAACTTGTAGATACATCTTTTAATTGACAATTTCAAGTATGTAGAATAAGACAATTTCTTGTGAATAGTTTAAAAGTTCTTGCCTGATGGTATAAAGTCCCGTTTTAAGTAAAAGTCTTCTTGTTACTTTGATTTTATTAATTTATTAGATATAAATCATTAGTATATAATAAATGTTTTCTCTTTTGTTACAGGAACGTGTTACATAGGGAACAGAAACTCGACCACACTGCTCTCGCTCGTCTTGATCCCATACTTTCTCTACTTCACCTTTGGAACCCTTCTGCTCATTTTGGGTTGCACTTACGTCATCAGAAAACCGCGCCCCCTGGCGGCAGCGCCTCTAACGAATGCGGCGCCAAGGAAGGAAAGCGACTTTTTAGGAGCCATCTGCACACTATACGCCATTCCCACTTTCTGCGTGATGGCAAGCGTTTACTACGAGTACAACAACAGGGACAAATGGCTATCAAATGAAAGTAAACCAGCTTTATGGGCTTTCCTGCTGAAACACTTCATGGCGTTGTTCATAGGCGTCAGTGCGATGTTCTGGATTTGGTCTATGAAGAGCGTCACTGCGTGGAAGTCCGTCTTACGGAGGCTCGGTCCTAGAAAGCAGCCACCCTTGAAAGTACAAAACATCCCACCTGTTATTAGATATGTACCTGCACAAACGTTATCTACCAGTTTGAGTACGGCCTCGAGGCACTCTTCACGATCGCATCCCCATCGAAAACCGAGGGTCCACCATATGAGATCTGGTGGGGAAACAGTCATATGAAAAATGTCCATACTTTCTATTCATAGCTTTTCCGTCATCGAGTTTCAGTTACTTTTATGAAAAGTGACAAAGAAGCCTTTAGATGTAGGGCTACAGCCCAAAAGAACGCAAAGGAAATAAATCCTACTGTATTTTTTTGTAAATAGACTGTGATCTAATTTGTATACAAATATTTATTTTTATATATATGCAACTCCTGGCCGTACAGTTTTTTTGTACTACAAGTATTAATAAATAGTAACGAGTTCTCCCATTTGCCTTCTAAAAGTCAGTTTTATGACTTAACCAAGTATAGGAGAGGGTTTTTCAGACTTAAGCCTCCACAAAGATTACATATCTGCCTGACTCATTGTAGTGTATAACTATCAGTTAATTTCTGTTATTTTTGTACATAGAAAGGTGCCATTACGTTATATACTTCTTTATTATCTAAACACTACTAAGTAATTAATTGTAATACTTTTATACATATTTTAAAGATCTTTTAATATTTATTTAGGTAAGTTTGTGTAAAAGTGTCTAATATTGTGATATATGTCCCTAGATATAAAATTTAGACAATAAATCTTTTGATAATATTTGTCTTGTCTATATTCTATTTAAAACCCTTGTATATCGTTCATAGTTGACTTGAGAAAACTTAAGAAAAAACTACCTTTTTCAAATTTTGCATTGATGTACCTATTTCTAAACTATTCATATTCTAACACAGTACTTTAAAAATAAAAAAATACCTACGTAATGTAAATAAATAACTGTTGTAATTTGTATACCTCTGTAAAATTGGTGATGGAAAGTTCAAATATTGAGGGTGTTATTAGAAACACTAAAAGAAAACAATCAAACAAATATTTTGTTAAAAAAAAACATTCCATGTTATTATTAACTTTATAAAATAATGAATACATAATAATATGTTTTAGTTACTACCTATCTACATTATTTAAAAAAATTGGCTGGTATTTAAGGGTTTCATTTTACAGCTTACCATAACATTTTTACACCTCTCACTGCAGCACTTACAAATTGGTGATTTATATTAAAATAGTCTATCACAACTAAATCTAGATTAAACAAATAACATGCTTTTAAATAGTCACGTTTACAAATTGCAAACTTTAAAAATAGTACATCTACCAAACTGCCTTAACACAGAAGGACCTTTGTCGAGTTCGATTCGAAGCGAACGATTCCTGACCAGATGTATGAGGCAATGACGTCACGTCTCGCGATCCGAAGAAGCGCTTAATTCTTCGAATGTTTCGAAAACTCCTTATCGCAGTAACTTCAAATTTTCAGGATTGGCCATATATCATGAATACTTGATTAAAATTAGGCAAATAGTGTATCTTGTGACTTGACAAAATGACTCCGCGAATGGAAACCGCGGCACGTCTCTCTAGACTTAGGCATCCACAAAAAGTTCTGGACCCGTGGATCAATTTAGGAAAATCGGCCGATTTCCACTATACCCGAACGGATCTAAACCGTTGGTGGATTTGATAAAGGAAATTTGACGAATACTATTTGTACGTTAATGGGCGACATTAGGCTGAGAGTCCGTGGATTCAATCCGCGAATTAGGTCCGTCACAAAAATTAATTCTTGTATGGCTAAGCTATTCACAATCACCTATATACAACTTAACTGTTCAACATTAACGTTATAAATCTACCAAAAGAATAACTTTTGTACTAATTAATGACTGCAGCGAAAATGAAACATGTATTTTTTTTTGATTTTGAAATTTTAAGTTCGACTGGCATTTTCTTTGTTTCTCTATTACTAAAAAAAAAGAAATAGTGTTATGATATTTTAGTTGTGGTGCCAAACCCAATTCAAATTTGCATTTTGTATATTATTAAAAATTGCCAAATAAAAATTTTAAAAAATAAGTTTTCTTCCATACTATAATTTTATGACAGTATTTGAAGATAAATATCCCATTACCTTAGGTAAGTAAAATTTTTTCCTATCAAAAATAAGTTGAGTGTTGAGTTGAGTGAACCTATATAACACTTTAATAGCTTACTTTAAAAAGTTTATACTCACCCTTAGAACGCCGTCCTTTTAAACCGCAATGGCCTGCCATCACCCACTTACACTTACCTGATGCACACTCCACGGATATCACACTTTAACACATAATACAACACATTTTAACACTTATCGTCGGCTATGTTTTCGTCTGTCAAACTGTTCGTAGAACAGTTGGAAACTGTTTCCAACCGCCAGACGGACGCTCATTGCTTTTATAATGCCCACATAAGATTGAAAATGCTTTGTGTGCACTGCACTGCTTCTGACGGTTGGAAACTGATTTTGGTGTATTACAAACAAATTTATTATAGTGGTAAAACCGTGCCACACTTTTGTTATGGTATGGCCTTTTTTAATCCATGTTCCGTCAGTGTTTATATAATCTATAAGTATATAAAATATATTGTCCGATTCAGATTTCGACCTTCTAATATTTGTCTAAAATATGGAAATAGTTATTTCCCATATCACTATTTCGTCTTTCTATTTCATTTTATAAAAGAAAAAATCATGTCACGCATAATTCGCACCCTTCTAGATATTCTAGGTCGTTTTTTTCTGTGAGATAGTAACCCGATTTTTTGACTGTCGGAAGCTTATTTTTAAAATAAGCAATCTCTACAACAATCTATACCTTACTCTTCCTTACGCGAGTTTCCATTTTGCCAGTGGCGCACAGTGGCGCAAAACGCCACTGTGCCACTCAAATTACTGTATAGTCCTTAGGGTTGGGCCGTTTGAGGTGATTTTTTTTTTAAATGTTCATCATAAAATTCCCTATCGATTCCTCTTTCTCAATTTTCGCTTTGGGTCCTCATTTTCGCGAAATTTGACTACAAAAATGGGTTTGGACGGAAAAAACTAGATTTTTCACACAAAAATGATCCTATGGAACACGAAATTGAGATTTTGCCGAACTTTTTTATGGGGGAATGCTTGTCTTGGAAAGCCCTACAAGACTGTCTACTTAGATTTCGGGAAGAAATTTTCCGTTGCCCTTAAAATGGCTACAATCATCCAAAAATTTTCACATATCAGAAATCGTTCTACTGAAAACTGGGAAAGTATTGGAAAAAAATTTTATCTCACAAAAATTATTTGTACAATTTCGAGGAATCCGCAAAAATTTTTCCAGAATTTCTGGACACATTTTTGGACATTCACCAAAATGGCCACATACATATTTTCAGAATTTTCCCGTAATTCTGAAAAAGGTCAGAAAGGTTCCATAATAAATGATATTGAACATGTTTTTGGAAATTCAATTTTTTGACAAAAGTGGCCATTTCGGATACAATAGTTCATTGTTAATGAGAAATGATTGATTTCATTATTTTCTTCCCAACACACAGAGATAACATAAAACAACGTCAAAATTTGCTTTTTTATATCGAGCGCTGTACAAAAAAATAAAAGAAATAAAATATACAAAAACAATATCTGTCCTAGAAAAACATACACTATTCTACATTAATTTATATATAAGGTATTTATAAAATATATAACAATAACCCTTCAAAAGACTGAGGTTTTTGAGAATTTGTTTGGACAGCCAAAATATTTAAACGTTTTGGGAATGCCAGATGATATGCCAGTATTTTTGAACATTTGAAGATTTTGGATCAAAATGACTAAAAAGAGAAAGATCCTCATAAAATCTTATGGTCTCGAAAGTTTAAAGCATCCAGTAGATGCTGAAGACTTTCACTATCATACATTTCCATCTGAACAGTTCCAGGAAAAATCAATCATTTACGGGAAAATTCGGAAAATCTGTATGTGGCCATTTTGGTGAATGTCCAAAATTTCTGGAAAATTTTTTGCGAATTCCTCGAATGTGTACAAATAATTTTTATGAGATGAGATATTTTTCCAATACTTTCCCAGTTTTCAGTAGAACGATTTCTAATATGTAAAAATTTTTGGATTATTGTGGCCATTTTAAGGACAACGGAAAATTTCTCCCCGAAATCTAAGTGGACAGTCTTGTAGGGCTTTCCAAGACGAACATTCCCCCATAAAAAAGTCCAGCAAAATCTCAATCTCGTGTTCCACAGGGTCATTTTTGTGCGAAAAATCTAGTTTTTCCATGCAAACCCATTTTTCGTGCTAAATTCCGCAAAAATGAAGACCCAAAGCGAAAATTGAGAAAGAGGGATCGATAGGGAATTTTATGACGAACATTTTAAAAAAAAAATCACCTCAAACGGCCCAACTCTAAGGGGTGTACAGTAATTTGAGTGGCACAGTGGCGTTTTGCGCCACTGTGTGGCGGCTGGTGAAATTTCAGGTATGTCATATCTTAATAACCAGACATGGGACCCAAACCAAACTTTAGTATATATATACTGTGGCTGTATAGAGAACTTCAGTATAAGGAGAACGATTTTGCAATTTGCGAAAAAATTTAAAAAAACGTGGGCCTCACCTAAGATTTCCAAATTGGCTTGTTTAAATTTTGAGAAATATTTTTTTCATAAACATAATTCTAACGATAGGTTTCAGATTTTATTAAAAAAATTTAATTTTTGTTAAAGTGACAGCAGTTTGAAAATTAATATTGTATTTGTGATACATTATAAAAATTTCAAAATGTTATAAATTCTACAAATATAGTTATTTTTTAATAAAACTTGAAACCTATCCCTAAAATTACATCTAGTTTATGGAAAAAAATGTTCCTCAAAATTTAAAGAAGCCATTTTGAAAATTTGAGGTGAGGCCCACGTTTTTTTCAACTTTTTTCGCAAACTCTAAAATCGTTCTTCTTCTACCAAAGTTCTCTATATGGCCACAGAACATATACCCTAAAGTTTGGTTTGGGTCCCATGTCTAGCTATTGAGATATGGCATACCTGAAATCTCAGCAGCCGCCACTGCATTTTGCAATATATATTTGCCATTCTTTATTGCGCGATATACGCTACTCACAGGCACTCTTGTTAATAAACTAGGTACATATTCAACCATATCACTTACACTCATATTTTGACATCTGGCCCTAATTCCAGCATACATTTTCTTACCATCCGATAAACTTCACTTGTTAAATTAGGGCGTGTATATACGATTTTGAGAACACACACAGTATCCATTCTCCGCCGTATAAATAAAACATATAGAACAAAAGTAATATCATAAATAAAATTCTTGATGTTTTGTTTATTCCGTATTCATTGTTACTGTTTAAATAGTATTCAAATAAAATAATAACTTTTTAAACACGTTTGTAAGACACACATTATTTTGCTATTTTAACCTCACATTTTAACTACTATTTTCACATACCTTACATTCACACATGTATAGTTAAATTTAAAAAAATACTTATTTTCTGTCCGCTTTCTTCCGTTGTTTATTTGTTTTACTTTAGAATCTTTGAATATTTGCAGATGGCATGAGATATAACAGTCCTATATTATTTGCTACAAGCCCTAGATTATTCAATAATTAAATATCTAAAATTATTTGTGTTTGTAGAAAACGCATTCATGTTTTATTTTTAATAAAGAGGACCATGACTTCTATTTTTTTTTCTCATTGTGACCACTGCTTTTTTTGTAAATTTTGTATTTTTAGGATTAAACATCTTAAAATGAAACGTTCCTGTTGTTTGAATGAAAAAATTTGTATAGGAACTTATTATTTCAAGTTCTATCTGCACCTGAGAGATTTCCCATATTTTTCTGGACACCCTCTATATTTGTATGAATAGTAGAATTGTTAAAATTTGGAAAGTCAACACTATACTGCAGCCCTGTGCATATTGCTTCGATATTATACAATCACTATAGAAAAGACTACCTATATCTCAGTAGACATGATTTTTTAATCTAAATTAATTAATTTAGTCCAAATCGCAAAAATATTACAAGAAACATTAAATTTGATTGAACTACAATACTCAGTTCTTCGTAATTGACTCAGTATTTAAGATATAATATATCTCAAGTATATCTATCTTTTTTACAGTGAGTAAAAATAAAGTAACATTTCAAAAAATTACTGCACTTTCTGCGAGCAAAATAATGAATCAACTAACAAGATCTTCAAGGTGTTCATATAGGAGCCTTTCCAATTTGGATAAACGAAGTATTTATATCACTAAGTATCCTAAAAACATTATTGTGCCAAGTTTTATTGAAAACTGAAATATCTCAAATAGTAACGAAATTATCACAAAAAAAAAAATAAAATTTTTCAATACTCTTTTTGGAAGAAAACAAAATTGGATTATTTTTGCCACGCCATAACTTCATTGGATATTCTAAAACATCTTGGTACAAAAAGTACAAAGTCCATACTTTTTGCTATCATGCTGTCGCGGATGGTAACGACAGTTCTTGCAAAGATAATAAAAAAAACATTTGTCGAGTAGTCAACTCTTAATTACTAACATTTTTACTTATTTAACTCCATAATTCTACTGCTATTGAATGCTTTTGTAATAATTCTTTGGTTGGTGCTTACCTGCTTTTAAAAGAGCTTGAGGACAGATTTCGAGAAACGTTGAAGATACACTACATATCAGTCACCACAATCACCACATACTTTAATATTTATTTTATCACAATGTATTAAGCAGTTACTGTTTATTATAGTTAATTTTATGTTTTAAATAAAAATCACTCACCAACATTCTTACTATTTAACAGACATCTTGTTTTTGATTTTCAAATGTTATGCATGCTGATGCCGCGCACTAGGTACTTATTATTAAATTTAAAATACATTGTTGACAGAAAATTGCAAAACTACATTAAACAATAAAATATATTATCCTAGACTCTTCTTAGTATATATCAGGCTCAAGCTTGAAGATTTCCGTGTCACGGAAAAGAAATAACAAATATTCCATATGTCTATGGGTTAAGATTTCAGCAACCCTGTAATCTATGGTTTGAACCAACTGCTACGAGTTTCTGATTATGGTAACGCAAATCTTGATGATATTGAATTGGTATGATTGGTATCTACTACAGATTAACACTTAGGTAATTATATTATTGATGACTTGTGAATATAATGTCTAATTTGAATTTAGTGAATTAATTCAGTCTTTAAACATTGGTCGAATCTACTATTAAAGACAAAATACCTATATATCAAATATAATAAAGTCGAAAGCATTCGTTTTGAAAAGTGATCATTCTTCAACTTGTTCGGCAGTTATAGTTGCCAAAGATTTTAACAATTAATTTTTTGTAAAGATGTGACTATGTGACACAAAAGTCATAGTCCTTGTTAGTTCTATGAAGTAATCAACTGCTCGACTCTGTTGTAATAATCACATGATCAGTTTTAGCGATATTTAAGTACTTACCTAAACCAGTCGGGAAGATGCACCACATTTCGGGTCGTCACCATTAAAGCTACATTGGCTGCAGCTTTTCCACACTTTATTGTTAACCCCTCATAACAGTGCATTAAGCAGTTATCGTTATTATTAAAATAAAGTTTTAAAAAAAATTAATTCACTAAACTTTTACAAGTTAACCGACATCTTGATTTTTAAACGTTGCAGCAATCGTCGTTACAGTTCTGCGCATGCGTACCACTATTATTATTGAAAAACACCACAGAACAGTAATAAGCGATATTATTTAAAAAATGTATATAAAATTAAGTGTACTCATTTAAATAAATAATATATAATTTCAAAAATGTTACATAGGTATATGGTTGCACAAAATTTTCGAATTTCTTTTTACTTTGTATTGGTAAAAAAACAGCGATTCTGCCGAAGGTGACGCGATTCAGATTATACTTCGAATAATTCACAGGACCGGCTCTAAACATTTTTCAATATTTAATTTATTTTTTAACAAAATGATTTAATATATTAAAAATGTTACCTACAGCTTTTCAGAAGTAAAATGTATATGAAGTTAATCTTGTCAGAACTTTAATTTATTAATAAATAGAAACAATGTACCTAGGTATGTAAAAATTTTATTTACATTCATAAATTAATTATTATAGTTTTTTAACGTACTTCAGCTTTTATCTACTGAAGTTGGCGACATGAGTGGAAAAATAACTACTTGCAGAAAATTGTTTTTATAATTACAAGAACTATCAAATGAAATATTATTAAAAAAATCGCCATACTGTTAAATTTAACATGTTTTGTATTGATATTAGCTTTTTCAGCAGCCCATATTTCTCCATGAAATACATCTATTTTTCCTCTATTTCTTTCTTTTCTTCTTGCTCAGAGTCATCCACTTTAGCTACTTCTTTCGTTCCTGAGCTTAATTTAAATACAACAGGCACTTTACCTAAATTCGGATAGCCATCATTTTCTAGATGCCGAATCCATGACAACAAAGAATCTTTGCTCGAGGTACCTGTCGCACACAAAGAAAATATAATTCCATCCTCCTGTTCATGGACCAAGGGAATAATTCTTAAGTTTTTAGCTATAGGTGGTTTTAAATTAAATTTAGGTACTTCAATTTTGCTAACATCGTCCATATCTAACTCGTCATCTATAATTGGTTTTGCTTTTCCTCTTAATATAAAATAATTTATTGGATTTCCCTTAATCCATACTTTATAAGAACCTAAAATTAAATGTGTTATAAATAAAAACAAGATATGTTTTAATTTAAGGATGCAATTCAAGATATAAATATATTTAAAATACCCTCTACAAAAACTGGTTCCTCGATGTTATATTCTGCTAATAAACGCTGTTGGCTTTTGGTTTGAGAACTCACAATCCAAGTGTCATCTATGGAGTCTTTAATATCTGCACTGTAATACACTTTTACCACAGAATTGACATCGGCACTACTTATCCGTTCTATGGCATATTTAGCTAATTCGAAAGTATCTGTTGGTAAAGGGTCAGGCACAGGCCATGGAGATAAATTTTTAAACTTTGGCATCCAGTACATCATTCTCCAGTACCTTCTCAATGGAAACCCCCTTTTACCAAAAATGTTGAGAAGCAAATCTTCCATTTCGATATCGGGCATGACGCCATTGTCTTCCATTTGCTGAAGTAAATCTACTATACACTGCTGTTGTTTGGGATAGTGCATGAACTCTGCTTGGATTATGTTGGTTGGAATAAATTTACCTGAAGTTATAATGGCATAATAATATAAATTTAATTAAATTATTATTTCTAGCAAACGTATTAAGAAAAAAAAAACATTATCAGTGCATTTTTTAGGAAAGTTACTTATATAGGCCAAAATACTCAGTAAAGACTGACGAAAATCATTATATTTTAATAACAAAGCATAGAACAATTTATTTATAGACCCGAATGGTTATATTTTGTTAAAATCAAAATATGGCATCTATCCTGAAGATCTTACCTTTTGGTAAAACGTCTATAAGTGCTTTATATACTTCCAAATCTTTTTGGACTCCAAATTCCTCCATATTTTTTAACGCTGAATAAATAAACTCAACATGACCTCTTCGGTAAACATTATCTCTGTTAATAAAGATTTTCACCATTTCCAAGTACGTATTTTTATTTTTATTTTCTACTTCTTGAAAAGAGTCCCTAAGAACAATAGCCTTTTGCGTTTTTTGGTTTTCTTCATAATTTATTAATGATGTATGAACAGTTCTAACGTAATTTATTACCGGAAGGAGAGAAGAAACGTTCTTATATTTATACACCATTGAAGTACACTCAATTAATTTTTTATAAAACATTTGTAGTATTTAAATATCACATTTTTTATTTTAAAATGCACTTTTCAACTTAACCTAAATTAGAAAACATAACCTTACTTGTCGGTTAGGGTAATAAAAATAAAATTTTACAAATATCAGTTATGCAACTAGTCATACGTTGTATTATATAACATGTTGTATACAAATATTAAATTCAAAATTTTTTGATTGAAATTTGCATCAAAATTACTTCGACTATTGAATTTATTTCATTGACATCTGAAATTAAACTTAAGGAAGTTGTAATTATTCTTCGGTAACATGTAATTGTAATCACTGTTCAGGAATGAGGAAAACGGTATCAAACATATCCATATGCCTACCAATATGAATTTTCTTCAGATATGCAAAAGGTATACTGCATTCACAAATATTTCTAAAGTCTCAAGAAAGGTATAATGAATCTAGTTGCAAAAGGGTCTTTTTAAGCTCTAAACCAGTTTTATGTTCTCCTAAATACTTAGTAGATAAGATCGGAATAGACCTTAATAAAAATTCACGTGTATAATCTTTCACTTACCTTAAACTTGTCGGTTGCATAAAATATTGTTAAAGTTGAACAGTAATTAAATACTAATTAGGAACGAACTTGAACAAAACCGTTTAAAAGTTAGTATTTCAAGTGTTTTTGGCATTTTATTTGATGTGGTCCAATTTACATTGTTACGAGAAGTTTGATTCCGTTGTCTCCAAGTGGGTACAAGTCTAGTAATTACTACATTTTGAAACAAGTTTTGATAACTGTTCTCTTTACCATCTAGTTGAAAGAAAATCTATAAAGATTCAAATAAACTGTCATGCTAAGTTGTCATTATAATCACAGTATACTAATCAATTGATTAGTAGTCTAGTAATTAATACATTTTGAAGTAAGTTTTGATAACTGTTCACTTTACCATCTAGTTGAAAGAAAATCTATAAAGATTCAAATAAACTGTCATGCTAAGTTGTCATTATAATTTTTTCCATGAAAAAACAGCATAGTTTTCAAATTTTTATATTACCTGTAGTGTATGTTTGAGACAATTATAAATGGTCTAAAACAGCAAGAAGAAAGGAACTGGGAAAATGAACTCATTACAACTACATGAAAGCAGCATACAATACAAAAATCAATATAAATTACTCTCTTGAAAGTTTATTTTAATAAAAAAGTGAAAAAGGGTAATATGTATTCAATTAAATACATAATACGTTGGGCGGAAAAATTCTTATCTTACCATATGTAAGTACCTGTCTACTATTATTAAAAAGACCATCGAATTTCAAGTTATCCATAAATTTTTTTTTTAATCAAAAAATAAGGTTTTCTGAAATATTGGACATCTTCGAATAGATAAAAGCCATTATTATTATTTACATAGAGTAGACTCTCAACCATCCGGGTCACAGTTATCCGAACCTCATGTTATCTGTCCTCAACTGAGGCAAAATTTTTCGAATTTATATGATGTATGTAGGTAGTACATATTTATATGCTATTTCAATAATAATGACACTTTAAAATGAATTTAGCGACTTGTTTTGAACTGGTGGCATACTAGCAATGAAATTTACTTTCAATTTAGTATTAGATCTTAGTTCTTACTCACCAATAGATTTCGTTATGAATACGTCAGCAATTCAATACAAGTCGTTAAATGTATTTTAAATGTCATTATTGCAATAGTTTTTACATATACACATGCATTCATATTTCATGCAGTGCATAGACAGCAGGTAGTTTGGTAAATTATTTATCTCGTGATGAACAATAAACGAAAGAATATAAATACTAGAAAAACAGTATAAATAATCGAATAAATAAAATATATGTATGTAGTACATTGCATACATACGATGTGTGGCAATTAAGTTCCGGGAATTTGTCAATGAAAAAACAAGCAAATTAAATTTCGCCAAAATTTTATTATCGACCTTCACAATAATCTCCCTCTAACTCTACACAATGATTCCTACGTTGCTCCCATGATTGGAAGCACTCTTAGTAATCCTCCACAGTTAACCCGTTCAGCACCACTGTTACAGATTCTTTGACCTCCTGTATGCCGCCATGATGAGTTCCCTTGAGGTGCGACTTCATCTTGGAGAATAAAAAATGGCAGGGGCACAATATCGGGGCTATAGGGTGGGTGCGGCAACGTTGGAATGCCATTTTATGCCAAAAACTCTTGCACAATGAACGAGGAATGGGCTGACACGTTGTCGTGGTGCAACATCTAGCCGTTCTCGACAAGTTCGGGTCACACACGGAAAATGCGGGCCCGCAGCCATTCCAGGACGCCAACATAGAACTGTCCAGTCACTGTCTGGCCAGCAGGAACATATTCACGATGAATAATGCCGTGGATATCAAAAAAACGATCAACATTGCCTTCAGTCGTGACTTGGACATCCTCGCTTTTGTTGGCGGCTCTCCACCCTTTCCCACCCACTGCTGATTTTGTTTACGGGTCTCGGGGTCATACTCAAACATCCAGGTCTCATCTCCAGTGACTACCCGACTCATCCAGTCTCTACCGTCGCTCCGAATTCAAGACAACACTTTGCTTGTAATTTGAGTCACGACGCCACTAAAAAAGTTACTTTCAAAAAATACACATAAAACACAAACCAAACGTGCTATCGACTTCGGCCTTGGACTGAAACTAAAAGGAAGGCCCCTCCTCTCTAGAAAAACGTTGACAAACCATGCAGTGTTGCCAGTTTCTGAGTTATAACTAAATTCCCGGAACTTAATTGCCACACCTCATACTATGTTTTTAATTAGTAACATTCTACTTATCTGGACCAACTCGCCGCCACATTAAATCATGTAGTCGAGAGTCGACTGTAATTGGATTTTTAACTTTTCTTAAGCATAGCTCAACAGATAAAAAAATATGTTTTGATTTACCTTAATAATACAGTGAAACTAGTGCCCTCTAGGAGCAACGTCAAATTCATAATTCTCACATCAAAAAGTCCAACACTGACAATTTTCGGAGGCATGCTATCAAAACTTTCTCAACTATTTGAGAAATTTCAGAATAAAATTTAAACCTTGAACATCCCGTATTTCTTAAACCAGCGACAATTGTATAAGGCATGATGAGTTCAAACATAATATTTTGGTGTCTAGTATCTCCAGCCTAGTGTTAACCTATTCTTTCCGACTTACCTTGTATATTCCATTGCAAAGACCACTAGACTTTTAGGCAAAATATACGCTCATTAAACAACTCTTTTTTTACAAATGCATTTATTTTTTTCTCATAAATCCTTCATTTATTGAAATAACTTGAAGAGATCAAAGTTAGTAAATGATTGCGGCTTTTTACTTAAAAAAAAAAAAAAAAAAAAATACAAGAATTTCAACTCCTTACAACAATACATCAGAGTTGAAAAAATTTCAAAATGTGTAGTTTTATTGACAGATAATGTTTGCAAAGCTTGGTTTCTTTAGCTTGATGAACACGGAAGATAAAAAAGAAACACCTATTTTTGGAATTTTTAGAGGGGCATAATTTTTCAGGGAAGGGGTTTTACAAAAAAAAAAAATATACCAGAGACCTCTATTAATTTTTATCAGAGAATCGACCCTTATATTTTTTTGATGTTATTTAGATACACCCTGTATATCCACTCTATTTTTTTATATAAATTGTTGAATATTTATTACCATCAAAACAAACCCTCATGGGTCTCATTTAACTTTAATTTTTAAGAATTATTTGACTTGAATTGTCGTTACTTGTATTTCAACAAACAAAAAACAGCATATTTTTTAAATTTTTGTATTACATCCAGTTACATAATTTTCACAAATAGAGATGGTCCAAACATCAAATAGAAAGGGGCTGGGAAAACTGTAACTCGTTACAACTACATAAAAGCCTACGATACAAAAATCAATATAAATTACTCTCTTAAAAGTTAATTTTAACAAAAAACTGTATGGAAAATGTAATCTTACCACCTGTAATTGCCACCGCTGGGTCTACTATTGTTATTAAAAAGATTACCGCCGAACCTGGAGTTGTTATCCATCCTGCTTCTCTGATCGAAAACGTTGGATCTGCCGGAATACTGAGTGTGTTCGTGTGGAGGAAAGTCGTTACTATTATTTCCATAGTTGGGACCAAAAGAGGTGGTACTCCTCGAGAACGGCATTAGAGGTCTGTCTCTGGCCCCTAAAGAAGAACCCGACATTCCCAAGTCCCTTGGAGGTACGACAGGCCCTCTGCTATCTCTACTTAAACCACTTGGTCCCCCAAAACTCGGAAGCCTCATATTTTCCCTAGACCCGAGAACAGGTGCTGGCCCACCGAGCCCTCTAGCCGGTCCTCCCATATCATATCCTGGACCTTGCCGTCTCAATCCCATATTCCTCCGGACATCGTCGAAGCCCATCGGGTCGTTTCTGTCTAGCATTCTAGGAGACGAGACTCGATTCAGATGTCCAGGGTCGAAATTTAATTTACCACTGTTAGATCTTAAAGGTGACGGAGGCTCAAAATTAAGCGGCCTCTCCTTCGGTTCTTCTTGCGACATCATCTTGACGTTGTTCACGATACTGGCTAGATTGGCGACATTTATGCTGCTCAAAGTCTTCGCAAAATCAGCAGTACTTGTCATGATATTGCTGGGAGTGTTCATCGAGGTGATAGATGGATTTGGAGTGGCTACTCCCAAACCTAAGAGATCGATAGTGTTGGAATTAGAACTGCCTTTGCTGAAATTACTCATCAAGTTGGAAATAAGCGCTTTAGCATCTTTTAAGTCTACTTCATTTTTGGCTTTATTGGTTTCGAACTTCATGGTCTCTTCGACTATCTTCATGTTATCTTCTAGTTCCTTGTCCTTAACGTTTTTCGAGACCGCTTTGACCACATCCTCGTACGTGTAGTCCTCCTCGTCTTCCGAATCGAGATGAACTTTAGCCGGTTGTTTCTCTTTTTCTTCCAATATATTTTCTTCTTTGTCGTCTCCCATGTCTTCTTCGTCAGACTCGATTCTTACCAAATCGTCTGAAGCAGGATTAACGCTACCATGTCTATTAGAAAAGGGACTTTGCCGATCATCTTTCATTTTGTTCTCAGAAATTGTTCCCCTTCCTTCTTCTTTTGGTTTTGCGTTTGGATCCAGGCTCACAAACTTCCTCAACCTCTCCACTCTTTCAGGTTCCTGAGTTTCCAGTTTCTTCAAATAATTTATAAGGTTGTGTTGTTCGTCAGTCGACAGGTCTTTAAAGTTTTGCAACAGAGTTTGTAGATCTAAATCGGACAAATTCTCCATATTACTAACAGAACTTTTTCCCGGGCTCGGTGTCAAGGGCTCCGTGAGTTTCTCCAGTTCTACCACATTTGACTTCTTACTAGACGAGGGTATTATAATTTTATCTTCAGCCCCCGTTACTTCACTGTGTTTGTCTGAGGAAAGAAGAGACGTAGCTCCTCCGGCTATCTGCTGCAGGAATGTTGCTGTAGTCATGGGTTTGTTGGAACCCTTGGACGCTTCAGCCATGCCAACCTAAAACATTAACGGTGGACATCATGACATATCATCGAATTCTCAAATTAAACTGGATAACACATATTGAATAAAATGAGAAAAATAAAATCATTAAAATAACAAGCACAAAGTATATATGAATATAGGATTACTTCAATTTATTTTGTTTTTAAAGTTTAACCATCGTCTAGTCTATTCCACTGCCCTGTTACCATGCGTTATAACATAGTTGTGAATTGTTTGTATTGGTAATTTGACGTTTCTTAAAAATTGTGTCAAACGTTAAATATATCGAGATGTACGTGTCTGTTTACATTGACAATTTTAATTTGTTAATTTAAACATCTTAATAATATTGTATTGTATTTTCCATAGTGAAAGTGAAAGAGCCCATTATTAAGTATGTACACAGTTTTCTTAAAAATGTAAAATATTTAGACAGAAGCACTTTGCGTGAAATAGAATTAGTGGCGTAATTTTAATCTTAAAATACTAGATGAAATATTTATAAAGCAAATTATAGAAGTACTCTTTATTATTAAGAAGTCGATATCAAATATCAAATTCTGACATTTCCGACCCTGAAATTTGTGATTCCAAATAGTAACACCACAGCATAGGTAGACCAGCAGTTTCACTCCATTGTCGGCACTTTGAACTGCTTTCAGTTTCTGCGGTGACCTCGAAATGTGAGTGCGATAGCACATCCGATAGAATTGACAGAATCGGTGATCAGGACCGGAATAAGAAATTTTTATTTGCGCATGAAAGCGTAGTAATTCCACATGAAAGTTTACGTTATATATATCCACATTATGTAATAATTCATTATACAGTTATAAACGGGTAATTCAACATGTACTGTACATCATTTACTGCTATACAGTGTGAAAATTTGATTTACTTCTTTGGACTCTTTAAAAAAAGAGATTATTGCACTACAAAACATTTTTTGGGATTTTTTTAAATTTAAAATTTGACGTTTGAAGTTTAGTGGACAAATAATTTATTATGATTTTTTTCGTCTTAAATGATCTACGTAAACCAGAAGACAAGTATTTTTCAGAACAGAGAAATTATATTTACTTAACTTTGAAAATTGTTAAATTGGAGATAAAAGTGCAGTAAAATGTAAATTGGGAAAAAAATTATTTTTTATTATTTTGTTTTGAGACTTACTCTCATTATAGTGACTACAAGAAATATGATCATCTACATAATTTGAAGATGAGCCGTCTTGTGCAGGAAACGTTGGAACGGCCTCTTTGCGTAATCTATTGTGCGAATCGTTAGAAAACATATTATTTTAAAACTGTATTTGACATAGTTTGTATGGACTATTACTAATCCTGTACAGCTTTTCTAATAAATCTTCTCTATTAGAAGCCTCTGCACAGAACTTTGCTCTAAAATAAAAAATTGTATTTGTAAATAATATAAATATGTATATTTTAAACTTCACTTTCATGAGAAGTATTTATATTCCAATGTTATACTTAAGAAATAAGTTAATAGGTAAGGCAATAGCAGTAAAATATCATTTATGATTTGTACAGTATATTATAGATTACTTATTATTTATTTATGTCTTTAGTAAATTTAAAGAAACTTAAATTACTATTTATAGATGATATATTTAAACATCTAACTGCTGTGCACCGTCTCGTTCCTCGATCAGACTCAAAATATTGCTTTAATACGGCTCTGTATAACAGATGTTCGCACTCCCAGAGTTGGATGTAAACTGAGGTTTCTGCAGCTTGAAATGGATGCGCGAGCTGCTATGCGCGACTTATTATTTCGGCCCGAGTGTTTTTACTGGTCTCCCTATACTGTGGTAACACTGAAGTTGCCATACTACAGTACATTACAGAATTATATATTGAAAATTGGCTAATTTGACCGACAAATATTAGAGAGGCGACGCGATTTAGCAGACAACGGTTTAACTAATCATAATTTCACAGACGAGGTCAGCCGCTAACTAAAAGTTGCTAGAATGCTAACAGGGGTGTTAATCAGCCGCTTAAACAACACCGAATAGTGTGCTGATTGTTCTCCGCGGAACTGCGAAAAAATATATGTAACATAACCGTACATTGTCATACTAAAAAGTCATAATATCTATTACACAGAATAATAAATTTAAGTATTCATCAAATGTAAAAAATAACTATTTTTTATTGATAACAACATTCAGCCAAATAATTGAAATTGGACCATTATTATAGGTCTTATGGGGGTGGCTCGGTTTCAAGTAGATCACACTTTATGTACAGTGTTCTAATATCACATATTCTTCTTCTTTAAAAATAAAATATATGAGAAAATATTGTTAACTTTATGGTACAACATAAATTAAAATTTTCTATCTACGTTGGTAATTTTAACATTTTTATCTTGATCCCAAGAATCTATAATAGCTCAATGTGAGTGGTGAATTATGACTTTTTAGAGCCTGATTCAGAAGCCCCTAAATAGCATATTTTTTGTCGGTTGTCTAGGGATGAGGGCGCGAATTATGAAAAAAATTATGTAATAAGTAATAAATGAATTTATTTATATTCTATGAGACAAACCCAGAGCAAAACATTCATTGAAATTCCAAAGCATAACCCTTAGAAAGTTGTAAATACTTAGAATAACAACCATGTAAATAAATAACATAACCTCAGAAACAGTGTTCCGCTTACGAAGAAAGCGCAAATTTTCTTGTCTTACAAAAATATTCAGGGGCTAACAGTTGGCATTTAGTCAGCGTTTTATTCAGTCTGAATTTCTTACTTAGCGGTTCAGCGGCTGACCTTGTCTGAATACGCCCATAATTTCATGTTGTATGATAAAAATGTACGATGTAAATTCACTTTTGTCACGATGTTGCTACATTAGCAATAATTTTAATTAATAGCACTTACCACCGCATTAATAAGATATTCCAACTCCGCCTGTGTAACGTCAGTTTTGCCTTGCATAATGAGCGCCGTCGCAATTTGTTTAGCGATAGCAGATTTGTCCACCGTGCCAACTCCGGGTACTGTCACCGGATGAATCTTGGGCAACATACGTTCCCTCTGTCTCTTCCTCTGGCCGGCCATATGTATCAAAGTCGCGGTCTTCTTAATGGCCTTCTTAAAAGCCCTCTCCTGCATAATGTCAACTAGACCAGCCAAAAGCTGCCCCTTCAACTTCTCCTTCACCGTTTCAAATAACACGCAATTCAAATCGCTATCTAGCAACGTTTCGGAGCTGTTAGCTTCTTTCTTTTCCAAGGCGAGGGCCTGTGCGAGTAGGTCGATAACTCTGGGGCCTAGGGATCCTAGGCGTTCTTCGAGGGCTGTTAAAATGCGCAGCACGTCTACAATATTAACTTCTCCATCGTCATCGTCCTCAGGCATTACCACTTGCATGCCAGGGATGTCGGACATGATAACGGGCTTCCTAGTAGCATCCCTCATAACGGCGGGAGGTTTGTAATAGTCTTCAAAATGAGATCTATATACTGCTAAAATATACAGAATGCAAATTTATTATATAATTATTCAATATCTCTATAAATACACTGTCTCTGAAATAAGTAATAGTGGACTTGGAAATGATCTATTTTCATTAAATAACCTGTGGTTTAAAGTATTATTGTAATAGACTAATTGAGTTAAGTCCACTGCAGATTTGTTTTATTTAAATATGTCTTGTTCAAATCAAGAATTAGCAAGTAAGGTGTAACCAACGAGAATATACAATAAGAGAATGCACTCCCACCACCTTTCCTGGATATATTTGCTTCTCGCTCGAATTGCGCGTAGTATGCCACAAAGATAATACAGAAATTCGTCAGGTTCTGTGCAGTAGTAATAATTGGCATATGTTTGGTTTATCATCTTTGTTATCGCATTAGAAATGTTCAAGGAAGACTGAAATAGATAAAAAGCGGATATTATTTAGATGAAATTTATCAGGTCAGTGGTCAGTCCCAAAATCGAATAATTGTGAACATTTTACATGTGTGTTTTTACAGCGTAATTTTTCACATTTTCAATCTAGTTGAGTATTTATTGTATTGTGTTTTAGACGTTATCTACCGAGACATATTTATTGTCTTTTTTACAAGTTTATTAGCTGTGAAATTATAATTTTTATTATATTTTTTATTAAAAATGCCTGTAAAAAGGCGAAGAGAAAGCCGCGTATATTGCAGCGTAAAGAGTTGTGGAAATAACAGCTTTAATTCAAATGTTAGTTTCTTTAGATTCCCTAAAGACCCTGAAAGGTGAATACATGCAATTTTAATAGAAAAGTAGTCACAATTTACCAACGTACATTTTAGGTGTTCAATATGGCTATAGAACTGTGAACGTATGGACCTCGCAAAATTTACTCCTGAACATGTACACAACAATTATTATAGGATAGGATGCAGACAATATGTTTGCAGAGCTAGTTGGAGAATTTTTTTTTTAATTTCGTTCCTATGCCTACTTATAACCTCAAATAAACATGCCAAATTTCCCATTTTTCGACAAAATAAAAAAACTTATGCCATTTTAAAGATACTTGATATAGACACTAATTTTCAGTCGATTTGGCCAATAAAATGATTAAACATCCATTAATCAATTTTTAATAGAATCGGATATTAAACGACAATAAGTTAAACGCCATCTATAATCTTTATGAAACAACCCTGAAGTTGTCCTATTATATTAAAAAAGAATCGTCTAAATCAGTTTACAAATGCAAGATGTTGAGGTACCATACATAAAAAGACTGATACAATCGCAATTTCTATTTTTCTATTGTGAGATATCAGAAAGTAATTGTTTTTTTTTTTAAATGTCGAGAAAGAACCCAAACACGGATGCAGCAAGCTAACAAATAAATGTTTTTCAATAAAAATATTCCGTGTATCTATTACATTTTTTTAATGTATATTTTTGTAAAAATTTAATAATTTTTTACCAAATTTCTTATTATTTAAGTGAATATGATGCATTTGTTTGTCATATAAATTATTATTAATACCTAACATATTAATGTACATACATTAATCAATATATTTCTACACTAGATTGTCTTTATTGCCAATTGTTAGTCCCAAACTCCACTATTACACTTAGGCGGAACCGGCCCTGGCTATTAAGCAGCAATAATCAAGTTTCTTTTTGTGGTTGCCAAGTAAACGCTGTGATACTCACTGTGCAGGTGTACAGTATGCCCAATTATCTCGTAAAAAACGAAACTTGGAACATGGGGAATTTGTATTGAGTGAAATACTCTTATTGTATATACTGTTTGGTGTAACTGTGAGTATGTATGAAGCAAATACTCGTTGACATGACCGACCTTCAACAGCATATTTTTACCGCAGCAGATGAAATTAGATGTCAAATTCTGGCATTTAATACCTGATATTTATCTTTCCAAATACTGAAGTCGTCACACTACAGGCTATTATAGAACTCTATTTTGAAATTCAGGTGATTTGACAGATAAACATTACGTAGGCATGTGATTTAGCAAACGAAGAAGTAATGGCATGCAACAGAGTTAATTTTCACCACTGCTTAAAATCATGGTTTTAAGTTCATACAAATAATTTCAAACAATTTTGTAGAGTTACCTAATTATCAATTTATAGTATGTAATTTATTAAGAGCCCTTTAAAAGTAAAAATTTCTACTGGAGAAAAATATTCCAAGGCAACATCCTTAACATATACATAGTAGGGCCGGTTTCAAAATGTTCCGTTTACTTGATTTGACAATGTTTTATTTTGAAAATATGACACTTTTAATAGGTTGCTTAATGAAAATTGTTTATTTTCACATACTCTACTCCTTTTTTGAAGGAACGCACTTACTACTTCAGAAACACTATCATATGATTATTTTACGATATATCTCCCTACCTTTTTCCCTCTCCCAAGGCAGATCCGCCACTGTCCTAACCCTCTCTCTTCCCCTCATATCTCTCTCATAACTGCTCTCTCTATAGTCCATCCTATCCACGTCTCTCCTTTCACGACTCTTGTCTCTAGACCGAGAATTCCTATCTTGTGAATGTGATCGTCTCTCCCTCGAATTTCTAGGATCCGTTGATCTAGATATGTCCCGAGAAAGTGACCTCTTGTCCTTCGTCCGAGAGTTATCTCTCGCAGGTGAGTAATCTTTAACTTTTGCAACTTCCCTTGAATGGGACCTATCTCTTGACCTGGATCTTTTAGAGAAATGCCTTTCCCTGGATCTTGACCGTTTTGAGATATACTTCTCTCTCGATTTCGATCTGACTTTCACAGGACTTCGGTGATTTCTATCTCTAGATCGTGATCTCTTCCGTGAACGTGGAGAAGGGCTACGTCGGTCTCGTGGTTTTACCTTTGTGACAACGTCTTTTTCCCATGGACTGCGAGACTTGGAATCGTCATCCTTGTCGTCTATTACGATGATTTCATTGTCTTGGTCTGGTTGTGCAGCCATTGGTAAGTTTGGTTTGTTTTCTTTGGGATTTTCTTTCATTATTGGAGGTCCTACACCTATTCTGAATTTTATAGGATTGATTTCTTCAGGAAGACCCAATCTGTAAAGACATACTTTTGAAATACAAACGTGATTTTAATCATTAATTTACCTTTTTCGCAACGCATCCTTTCTATTACGAAGTTCATCGCTATGTAACTCTATCATTCTTTTATTCCAAAACTCAATCCATTCTGGTTTGAAATCGTGTTTGGAAGCATCTACGCCTTGAGTTTGCAGCTCCTTATACCTAAAATAAATAAAAATTGTCCAGTACAGCGAAATCGATCGTTGCTGGTAAAATATACAAACCTCTTATTCCAAAATTTTTTCCACTCATCATTATATTGAGGATGTTTTTCAGGATTCTTTTCATGCTGTTTAAGGGTTTTATGCATATCATTTTCTATAGCTCTTGCGAGTTTTCTGAATTCTTCTATTTTCTTAATTTTCTCCATTTCCTTTTCTGTCATTTTCTTTTCCGCAAATTCATTTTTCTGTTTCTGGTAATTAGGATTCTGCCACGGCATTTCACCTTTCTTTTTCGGGGGTGACTTACGCCTTGGAGAAGGCGATCTACGCCTATATGAGGAAGTTCATAGCACAATAAATACACCAAGTTCTACGCAAGAATGTCTTTTATACTGTTAACAGTTTTGTAATAGGGTCATTTCCATAAATGTAATTTTTATTCCCATTAAAAAATATAAGTTTTCCTATTTACATTTTGTAAAGTCGAAAAAGCAACAGCAAATATAAAACCAAAGAATAAAGCTCAGTTTAATGGTTCTGTTCTGAGGTCAGCACGCCGAACCTGTATACTGGAATTGCATGCACTCGTTTTGTTTTAATAAACTTAGCAACCGGGTCATCTAATTTAATATTTTTAGTGTTTTATAAAGCATTATATCTAATAGTACGTAATTTATTTTGTAATTAATTATAAATAATAACTAATACACTGGCTGAAGCTCTTCGTTCAATAGCCATTTAGTTTATCCGATAAAATACATATTTTATTATAATACACAAATACATGCAAATATCTACAAAAATATATTAAAAAAATATATGTTGGGAACATCCGAATTCTCAAGCAAATACGTAACTGATGAAAATGACTTAAATGTAGTAATTGCTGTACACATAAAATCAACATACTTTTTCAGCGACATGAAATTAAAACTTGTTTACAAATAGCATATTCTGACAATACAGGGTGTAAGTTTAAATGGAGACCATACTTTTGTAAGGACGCTACTTATGACTTTTCTCATTTTCAATTCTGCCATGAAAACAATTTTTTTTCTTCATACCCCCATTGCCAAACAGTCTGAATTTACTATGTAATGGCAAGCAGAGCAGGAAATTTTATTTTTAGAAAGCAATGTTCCACACCATCTATGAGGGAAATAACTTTGTCCACCACTAAATTATAACAAAGCAATAAAAAAATTATTTTGGAATTCTAGCTTGATGCTTAAAAAACTGGGAAAAACCCTAAAATCGCTATAACAATCATCATCCGAGATGGCCACCACATGGAAACAACAAAAATAAACATTTTTGTTAATACTATATGATAAATAACAGTTAATATAGTTAGCTGCAGTATTCTGCATTCATTCTTCGTTGGTTGCACACTACCAAAACTACATTTGCACTCATCACAGTTCTGTCCAGAATTATCCACTAGCAGAATACACAGTCCATATTCAGTTAAATAAATAAAACACCCATTTATTCAAAGGAAATTTAAATAATGAACACGCGGCAGTCTTTAGTTATAAAATTTTGTACGATTGCCGTAACTCCATTAGATTTGCACATAGCATAGGGCAAACCATGTACTATCCCCTCTTAAAATATTTGTACTTAGTTATAATTCTGTATATCCATTATGAATTATAGCAGTCAATCGTTGTTCACTTGTGACTAATGATTAATTACACTTCTGTTCCAAATTAAAAAACTTCAGTGCGACAGTATTTCAAATGCACTAACAAAATAAAAAAATTTCCAGTGTTAGCAACTGAACCCGAACTTCCTGTGTAAAAGCCAAACACTCTACCCACTACACCAGTCATGACAATATTAACATTCTTTCGAATGATGAATGAATGTCAAAATATTATATAATTTTTTCAGTAAAAAGTTTGCTAAAATATTGTTAATAATCGTGCATATAATGGCTGTAATTCACTCGCCTTAGCCTTATCATAGACCTACAATACACAACGCACTTCACTAAATACCACTTTGAATTTTACTATAACAATGAACTTAATGAAACACAACACTAAAACTAAAACTCTAGGTATGCAGTAAGTTGAAAAATTACCTGATGTAAACCCATAGAAAAGCAATTTTTTTTATAAAAATATTTTCCATTGCAGTTACGCTCTCTGCTACTCCATTGTTTTTATACAGTTAGTTTTAAAAGGCAACAACAGTTAAGCACGCTAATACAATGGCAGTTTAGACCAAAATTTAAGCGCAATTTAAAAATATAAATCAGTCTAGTATTTTAAAAACCACGTACTATTACCCTTAAAAATCTGGCCTCCTTACTTAAAGTTACACCCTGTACCTCTGTACTTTATTCCTAATACCTCTGATAAGGAAGTGGCCTCCCTCTAGGTGTAGGGGATTCTCTCCTCCTCGGACTTCTACCCGCTTTTCTCCCTCTACCTTCCCCGTCACTCAAGTCGCTGCTTGATATGCTAGAAACACTAGACAGGGATCTTCTCCTGGTCTGTGGTGTGGTGGTTTTCGTGCTATTTTGTCCCACTGGAACATACGCAGGAAGTTGCTTTTTATTTGCCAGTGATTTACTTTTTTTAGTAGGACAAGCTACAACCGGTGGTGAAGGGCTTCTCTTCTTAAAAGGCCTCTCGATATACGCGCTTCCACCCCAATTGTTAGACGCAGTTGATTCATACGATTTTTCTTCTAAAAATGGTAAGATTTTTTTACACAACTATTATGAAACTATTCTATGTCCATGTTATTTTGAAATCGACGTTTTTATATGAAATAATCCTGTCCGAAGCGCTATGTGTCAATATATTCTAAATACACGTATAATCAGTAGTCAGTAATTAAAAAGACTATCTTATTTTATGTCCATGCCACCTTATTAAAGTTTGAACCATAGTATTCCAAGTCCAATCAACCGATCAGGTCACAGTATATATGGGGACATAGAATAAATTGTCTCATGCTATATACTATTGGCAACCAATGTTTTGTGTTGTAAATAGGACGAAAAAACAAGCTTTAATTATTTTTAAACCATAATAATGAGAAGGAATCGATTTTTGAGTTCTTTGGAGTCAGAATATCCACCATCAGAATGGTTGGTTGTGGTGGTTTTTGCAAGGAACTATTTATTTTTTTAAATAAACATTATTCTAGTACAAGTTTTATATCTTGAAATAAAATTGTACACATAAAAATAAAATGATTACAAAAGCTTTTATTTTAATTTATTCTATGTCCAAGACTGTTTTATGTAATTTATTTTTTGTGTGTTTTTATATCTGTAGAGTATTTATTTTAATATTAAATAGTCACTGAAAATAGACAAAAATTATCGGGTACAAAAAAACAGTCAAGAATTCACATATTCCTAAATTTTAAATATATTCTCATGTAGGATTTAATAAAATGGACATAGAACAGTGTAGTTGTCCAACGACAAAATGCCACTTTGAAAAAAAAAAAATTAAACCATAATCAGACAATTTAAATTATTCCGTAACATTAAAAATTTACTATACCTCCATGAGACTTTGTCAATTCGTCATGGACGATCAACTCCTCGAATGTCCAACCAGACTGTTCGGAAAAATGCTTGCCCTTGGAAATCTGCTGCAGATAATGCATCCTCTCTTTCTCAAACTTGTCTTTTTCAATGGGGAATGGTTTGAGACGACCAAATTTTTTTTCAATCGCCTCGGCTATCTTTTGCAATGTAACTTGCCAGTTCCTCTTATACTGTTTTGTCATGTACGGAGCAAGAGCACGGTAGCATGTGGGAAAATGTTTTTGCAGATACTGAAAAGTAATTAAAAACGAATTAGAACAAATATTTTGTAAAAATTGAGAGGTTTTACCTGAGAAATGTGATTATAACTGGCGAGATGAGTTAATACGGTACGAGGGTCTCCTCGCTTGTCGCACAAAATGCATAAATAAACGGGTTCCTTTGACGGATCATAATCTTGCAGCTCAAACAAATATTCCAAAGCTATTAAAGGTCCAACTTTAAAACCATCAAGTCTTTCCTACACAAGAAAAAAAGAGTTTAGTTTTGAAATGTTTAAAACATAACATATATTTTTTTTTGTGCTATTGGTTCATTTGTTAAGGATGGACATATTCCTATACTCTATTTTTAAACTAAGAGGAGTAAATGAAGGAGTCATATATACACAGCAAAAAGTAACTAGAAAATATCACAAGATCATTTTGGCGGTAAATTTGAAAAAAAAAAGGAAAATAGACAAAAAAACAATACAATTCATTGCTGAGTTATGAACAGAACTATTTCATTTGATTTAGGATTAACTAGAAGGCAGAATAAACACAAAATAATCAACGAAGTGGCAACGTGTATCTTAGACAAATATAACTGACATTTTAAATGTTAGTAGCTGACAGTATTGACATCGACAATAAACATGAATTTATGTGAAGCTGTGTAAACTTGGCTACAAATTAACCAATAACAAGCTAGTGTTCAAGCGCGAGAAATTTAAATCACTCCTCTTAGTTTAAAAATAAGGTATAGTGTTTCTGAATCACCGTGTATACATAATATATGTTTAAATGGGACTGTGTCCCCCAGAATATTAATCTCAATATTTTTCTCATGAAATAAAGAAAATATTTTAGTTATTTCTTTGGAAGTACTTACATCATAAAAAAAGGAAAATTGTCAAATTGATAACTGGACTTGGGCCTGTTCAAATTATGACTCAAGTTTCTTTAAATAAAAGTCATCAACAGTTACTTTAACAAAACATAACTTACTTGAATCTGGGCAACTCTTCCGATTTCTTCTTCAAACCCAG
Source organism: Monochamus alternatus (assembly GCA_037114965.1). Taxonomy (NCBI): domain Eukaryota; kingdom Metazoa; phylum Arthropoda; class Insecta; order Coleoptera; family Cerambycidae; genus Monochamus; species Monochamus alternatus. The sequence continues at coordinate 38,084,642 of CM073433.1, forward strand.
GAGGGACGGGTTCACCTGGCGCCACGTCGATTGTGATAGGATCCTCTTCAGGTTCATCTCTTCGTGGCTTATCCAAGTGGCGATTATTCATCGCCAAATTTTGAGTATGACGTTTGCCAATTTCATGTTGATAAACTCGTCCCATAACAGGGCACTGGCAGACGTTACAGAACCAATGCTCCGCTCCGTTGACATAGCTGAGCTCAAATATATTGTCGTACTGACCATTTTTCAGTATAGCTTTCTGTTTTAGCAATCTCTCTTGTTCTGTTGCCTATAAATAAAATAAATTAAAACCAATCTATAACATATTTTTAAGTATCAATTATGTTTAATATAACTAATAATTTAAATAATGGAGAAATATTTATTAATGCGGTAAGTAATAAGGATATTTCTTAAAAAAAAAAATAATAACTACACACTGTGTTCCCATATTTTAATATTTTTCAAATACAAATACTTACCTCTATATGTACAATGTATTGAAAAATAGTTTCTACTACAATTTCGTACTGCCATAAATGATTTTTAAAGTACTGCTTTTATTAAAATTTTCCATAGTCTTCTAGAAAAATTTATGGTATTATTTTTCATGTCAATCAAATTGATTTTATCATACAAATTGAAGAATTACAGAAAAACTTCTTTTATGAACTTGCAACAAAATTAACATGGCTGAGTTGTCTTTCTTACCCACGGATTTTGAAAACGAGAAATATTAAAATTTAACAGAAATGTACAAATATCTTTTTCTGTATATCCCTTAAAATAACAACTAACAAGTAGAAATTTGATAGGATTATATACAAGATGTAACATTAAGTGGGGGTCCAGCTTTTCAGCGGTATGTATTCCCCAGAATACTAATCTGAAATGATTTTTTTTTAAATCAAGTAAACAGTTCATGAATGTGAATATTTGCGCAAAATATTTAATGGTGGAAAGTTACAGTAAATTTCACCAACTGTAACATTTTTATCATGAAACTGTTATTGTCCAGAAGACAAATCTTTATAATCCATTTGTAAAATTGTCATGCGAGTTATTATATTTGCTGCTTATGAAAAGCAGTATCAATGACTCTAATATTGATCTAGTTTAGCTCAGTTACTGCTCTCTGTTTTTCAGCTTTATATAATTTAATAAATGCTTAGTATACAGTAAAAGTATATGTCATTTACTAATGCACCTGACATATAACAGCGACAACAGTATCAGGATAGTAGACCAGCAAAAAACAAACGATCACCGTTAGTTTGACAATACGAAAGTATCCGTGAATGTCACAGCTTCATTTTACATTTATTTCAGTTTTCATAGACATTTTCCTACAACATCAAAATTTCAGAAATAAACTTAAACTTACATAAGGTGTCCAGCAACTAGTGGTAAAAAAGTGATAAGGCATCAGAGGGAGTCAAAATAATATCAGTACTTCATATACATTTTCATCCTATCTGGCTTCCTTACAGATATACAGAGCTTCCAAGTTGTTAGTTAAATACTGAATTTCAGTCATAATTTCTAAATTGTTACAACGGCAATCTGAAAATTTGGGTGATGGTATAACTCACAGTAATACAACTTTCAGTATTTAAATTGGAATTAGACATGATTGACTATATAGGTACAGTCAAACAGTTTTAGAATTTATACAATTTTGACGTTGTTGTAAATTTTGACATTTTTCATTCACAATGTCAATTCAATGTCAAATTTGACAACACCGTCAAAATTGTATAAATTCTAAAACTTAATTTTGAGCATACTGGTATACTAAAGAATGTCTAATTTCAATTTATATTGTGAAAGTTGTATTACTATGAATTACTTCTATGATCCAAATGTCAAAGTTGCGAAGGTCACGGTTTAGAAATTATGGCTAGAATAAAAAAAAATACTTCTTGAAAGCCTTGAAGTACCAACATTATTTTGACTCCCTTCTGTATGCCTTATCATTTCTGGCCACTTTATATAAAGGTCACAAAGTAGACTCCATATAAATCTGACTTCCATTAAAAAATACGCCCTGTATAATTAACAAGAACAACAAAAGAGGCTGCAAAATTGTACAACCAAATTTCCTCACATAAATTGCACAGTTCCTTTAAAACAACAGAAAAAAGTACTAGGAATAATTAATTATGCAGAAGAAATACTCGCTAGAAAAAAAAATTGAAATGGAAGTAAATAACAAAAGTACAACCTACTTTAGAACCACTCTCTAAACTGCATGACAGGTACTAAATATGAAAAGAATCTGATCAAATTATCGTCAGTAGAAAAATCGTATGAAAAAATTCATAGCTATATTTAGAAATAACCAAAACTGGTTTACACTCACTTATTGTTGCTTTCTGCTAGAAACTATGCTGTTTGTAGTTTATTAAAAGATTTAGTGTGTTTATCATTGTTTTCACAATTCTGCAAATATGATTATGTATATTTTATATTTTCTGAAGCTCCTAAATAAATAAGAAATCAAATTATATGAAACACAGTATGTCGACTTATATGATCATTGGTTCATAATTTTAAGTATCTATTTCTCCATTATTTAAACTACATATTTGGTATGCCTTATTTAATAATATAAATACCACAACACCAAGACAATAATTTTCAGTATACGTTAGAATTCGCACACCTTCATAAAACTGTTCGGCAAATATAAAAATTTTCGGTGCAGAAATACATTTTCGGTTGAGGAAAAATTGATTGAAAGATTAATTAGTATTTATTATTCATAGATCTTTACACAACAGTAAAACGATAAACAAAAATATAGTAATTGTAGTGTAAAATATATTTTTTTATTTTTACTATCTAGATTATATCTACCCCTTGGTTGTATTCTTAATCTTCAACAAGAACGTTGAAAATCAAGAAATACTCTTTTTTACACGCAATTACACTTCCACGTACACACACTAACTAAGTTATGTTGAATACAACACAACTTACTTTATGTCTTTAATTTTGCAATAAGAACATTCAAAATTGAATGATCTAAATAAAGCAGTTGCTCGATATATGTAAAGTTGACCAAAAGCTTTGTGTTAAATAACACAGTTGTATATAAAAATTTAGCGCAATGTATTGTTCTAAATATCTTAAGTAAGACCTTTAATACTAGTTAAAGGCACATGTATTTAAAGTATATTCTTTATTACTTGGAAAGTTATATTAATATAATTTGTACGACTTGTAAACAATTTTCAATACATAATTTCCCCACTGTATGGAAAAAATATATTATTAATTTAATAACAGTCAATTATTAATAACCGAGCGTTTTGTTTTGTTTGTTGTTAGATGCACAATTAATAGATGCCAAGTATAATACATACATGTATAGTATTATAGTAATCCCTTATTAAATATTTTGAACTACTACATTGCAGTTACACAATATTTATAGTATATGTATGAGTTAATAAAAATAATAAACCAAGCCTAACCAGACTTAACCTAATATGAGTAGGTAATATGTTTTTCAGGCATCAAAAATAGTTCGCATAAATGCTCTGCAAATAGGAATAATAGCTATGACAACCACATATTGTTGTTTTGAAGACTATTATTTCTATATGTTTATTGTCATTTTAGAACTTAATATTTAATTTAAATTTAAATGTGAATATAAACAGGCATTTATCAAAATAACCCAAATTTAAATAATGTATAATTTACTGCAATTTTTAAATAAATTTATACTGAAACCATTATCAAATTCAACTATTATCCAATTACTTACCACATAATATTTTTTACACTTTTACATATTGTTTTCAAAATATTTCTAGCACTCATTATTTTCTGAATAAAAATAAAGCTATTGCAAAAATTATAAATTTTTGGTATGTTGCATCTACTTAAGTATATGTGTAGTTAAAAAATGATACCTTTAATTCTTGTTACAAGAATAGTATTATCATTAGTGTAAGGACTTTTAGAGGCTCGTATAAAAAAAACTATGCAAAAATAAACAACATCTATGGGCATACGATTTTACAATACACAATAAATTATAGCAAAGCATGTCTTCTTGTCACTAAGCTTATTTAAGTAGTTTTATATTAATTATGTTTGCATGCAAATATCATATATATTTATAATATATATTATTTTCCAGTACAGACTATTGCCTTTAGTCAAAAGTTAACAGTCATATCTGTTGTATATGTACGTTTGATTTGTGTTTATCTTTTCTCTTCAGAAAAAGAACTTAGTTGCTTTGTCAAGCGCCAACTACATGTCGTATTAGATGTCTCCAATTATTTTTTATATAGGGACGGAGTGATAACAATTGTGTCTGATATACATAGTAATCAAATGATTGTATCTTTCATAATCGTTCTGTAACATATAAAATTTAATAGGGGTTTTTTTACCATAAAAAATAAACAACTCTATTTCAGGCTATGTCAGTTAAGTATTTCTCAGGGAAAACAGTAACAAAGAAATCATAAGAACTTTAATAAATTTTACAAAATGTGCATATTTATTGTTAACACATTCTCAAATACAGAAACATACATTGATTATAGGAAAAAAAAAACAGGAATGCTGTACTATACCCTTTGCCTGAAGAGATAAAACCATTGCCAATAAATAATAACAATTAATCGTTAAATTATTATTATTTATTGACAATGGTTTTATCCCTCTAGAAAGTTGTGCCATATTCCTCTTTGTTTTTCAAATTATCAATACATTATAATTTGACAGGTTCTCTTAACAATTGTATAATTTTTTAATGTATCCGTTTGTTATTCAAAATTATAATACAATATGATGCAAGTTAACGTTTTTTGCTTTATTCTTAATATAAAATCAGTGTCGTTTAATTAAATAAGTTTATACTAAAATAATCATTGTGGAATATAAACCTCTAATAAAACGCTTATGAAATAGGCAGTCGATGGACTCAGCTCACAGTAGTCACCAATCAGTTATTTGATACTTTACGTGTATGAGAGATTTACGAATTGATCCGACAGTGTTTTTCATTTGACTGTGAAACGGCAAAGCAGGTTTATATGGTATGCTTTATTCTCGTTTACAGGCAGGTATAGACCACTTTGTGTCGACAGCGACTTGAACTTTAATAGTCCTTACACTAATTATCATATACATTACGTATATACATTAGACCAACCTCATTACAAACGACTTCAGTTTGAATATTAATTTCTTCACAAATTCTTCAAATTGACAAAATTGTGAATCATTCTTTGATATAATACAGCCCCACTTTTAATGTTCAATAACAAAATATATTTAACCTTATCAAGTGTATTTTTTTCGCTTAGGCTGTTATTTAATTTATAAAAATGTTATAGAAAATGGAATAGGTACCCACTTAAAATTATTAAATATATTTTCATCTTACGTTAACAAGTTACTTCTTCTTTGTAATATAAAGCGATTGTGTATGAAACAAGAGATAAATTTTCTCCTATTCTGAATTTGCCGGATAACAAATTTAACAAAACTGTATAAATTTTTCCTCCAACATTAAAATATGAGCAATTTTATTTCCGTCACACAAAATCGTAAAAAAGGATGCCAAGAAATACTTACCTATTTGTACTGGAATTTTAATACATTATTAATACAATTTCTATAGTCACAAGCAATAACTACAACTATTATAAAAAGTTGTAAGTACCTGTTTGTTCAAAGTGGAATACATGATCGGTGGATCATCTTCTGTTCCAGGTGCACAGGGCTCCATAACACTTACACTAACCGAGATCTTCCAAATTTAAGGTTCTCCTCGACGCAATATTTCTTCTGGAAAAAATGATATACCATAAAACAATGTCACACACTTACCGCTGTTAAAATTTCTTAGTCATAACTTACCGTAATAGAGACTTTTATATAAATGGTGAAAAAGAAATTGTTTAAATTTACCGCCACAGAACACAACACAACATGGCCACCTACAGCTAGATTTTTTCAGATAGGTGCATTTGTAAATATGAAGCTTCTCTGTGAATAACCTCGTTAATTTCCAAAACTCAATATAATAATAATATAACTCAAAAGAGAAAATATAATGGATAAATCAAACGAAAATATATATATTGGGGCGTCATTATTAGCATCTTTGACTCTGAAACAAAATATATAAAACGTACCAATTAAACTTACCTATTATAAATGTGTGTGTAGCAGCGATGATTTGACAGTATGACAATCAAGGCAGATGCAATTGATATTCTGTAGTGCGTATTGTAATTAAATTAATAATATAGTTTACCGACCATACATTTTTTCAGCAATCAATCACAATACAATCACCAAATTAGCGTCAATGATCAAAAGAAAAGAAACTCTAACGTTACGCCTGCGTGTTGCGGTGATGTTATTGAACAGTTCGGTTACGGATACGACTGTTACAGTTATATGTTTTGTGACTGTTACCACTGTTACGTTGAGCTGCGACCTTACTCCACGCTTACTCTGACAAGTTACATTTACGTCTTACTGTTGACGATTTCGATTTACATGCACTTTTGCACTGAGTGCGCACTCTGCTGGTGGAAAGTGTTCGGTTTAGAAGTCAGTTCGCACTAAGATTTTTTGAATGTAATTCTTCTGAATAACTTATTTTCTTCATCAGATAGTTTATCTGAAGAGGAATATGTTATTAATAATAGTTATATAGAACAAAATAAAAGGAAATATATTTTTATGGAATTAAAGTAGTGCATCGGAAGATGTAGCAAATCAATAATAATTAGACTTATTTAATTACTGCTTGTACTACTTGTTTTGTCTTTAGTTAAAAAAAAATGATTAAGCAGAAAAACTGGTGTACATTATTATAATTGACGATTTTGAGAAAACAGTGTTTATCCAAAAAACAAATTTGGAAAAAAACTATAACACTGAAACGCATACATTCTTGCATTTTTATAGTAGTTTATTATAATCAATTGATACTTCTGTTTTTCATCTGCGTTTAGTGCCTATTTTTTCAATTTTAAGCGTTTATAGATCCATATACTTTTTAATTTTGGTAACGTTTTATCAAATAATGCGGTTATGTAGTGTGCACTAAAATCTGATGCGTATTCGATTTAGTTGCATGCTCGGAGTATTCCGGACAAAATTTAATAGCACTCGCATCAAACTTTGCGTTATATCAGTGCGCACTACACGTTCTCAGTGCATATAAATGGAAATCGTCATGTGACGTCTGTTGCAGGTTGCAAACATTTGTGTTTTAAATATTGTCATTTAAAAACAAACTATGAGATTGAAAAAAGTTTTTACATGAGCCATATTTTTCATTTATAACTCATAAAAATTAAAATTTTATTTATAGAAAATTTAGCATTTACTTATTAAAAATAAATAATTCAATTGATCACAGAAAAATATGTAAAAGTATTTTTAGCAATTATTATTTATTGTTAAAATACTCATTATGAAGGCAAATTCTTTTTTAATTAGGTACCTATTTTATATGCTTGCAAAAACTTAAGTAGTAATTTTTGTATAAACATATTGCGCTATTTGGTTTTGATTATACAGGGTCTCCCTAAAAGGTCAACGTTCCACCAGATACAGTGCGGCTCAAAATAAGTCGAAATAGCTAAACTTACCTTTTTTTTATAAATTTAAAACGCCTTATGCGGTTTTGCTAAAATTTGGTAAGTTGATGTCCCTGCTATATAGGACAATATAAACCCCATATCAAAATTATCAGTAATATCAATCCATTGGCATAGAATTTGTACTCTTGATAAGACTCGATTACTCTCGTGGTTTTTTCGAAATTTGTAATTTTAATCATTGGCAGCAATTTTGACATAAAAATTAAATTAGGGAAAAATTATTTACAATAATTGTTCCTGATATTCTTGAAAATAAAATGAGACTTTTTAACAAGCACGCCTATTCGTTTCCGCGTATTACATATGGTATATATGGTTTTTTTCACGTTTCCAGGTACAGGTACCAGGTAAGTACAGTACACGTTTATGCAGACGAAAATCCGCACACAGTGAAAGTTAGACATTTTCAATACGAATTTAAAATTATTGTATGGGCAGGAATAATTGTAAATTTTATTGTTGATCCTGTCATTTTACCACAGAGATTAGCGGGACAAATTTATTTTGAACATCTATAAAATACGTTGCCAGACTTGTTAGAGGATATACCTCTACAACTTCGGTTAGATATGTGGTTTATGCATGATGGGGCTCCACCTTTTTCATTACCTGTTCGTAACCAGTTAAATCAACAGTACCTAAACAAATTGATAGGTAGAAGTAATGAGCTCCTATATATTGACCACCACGTTCTCCAGACTTAAATCCATTAATTATTTTTTATGGGGTCATCTTAAGTCTGTGGTTTATATGACATCAGTAGAACACGAAGAGCAAGTATGGCAACGTCTTCAAGATGCAACAAATACTCTTAGAAGCGATGAAGAAATTATGCAAATAGTACATTTCAATTTTCTTCGTCGTGTAAATATTTGTATGTGTGTAAGTGGTGTCCACTTAGAACAGCTACTGCGACATCTTTATTTATTTGCATTCATGTTTTCCTAATTTAATTTTTGTGTCAGAATTGCTGCCAATAATTAAAATTACAAATTTCGAATAAACCACGAGAGTAATCGAGTCTTATACTGAAAAATCTTTTCTTCCACTGGCGTAGAATAATTAACAAAGGTGTAATTACTAAAAAAAAAAACACAAATTCCACGCCAATGGATTGATATTATTGATAATTTTGACATGTGGTTTATTGTCTTATAAAGGGTCAACTTAACAAATTTTAGCAAAATCGCATAAGGCGTTTTAAATTTATAGAAAAAAAAACGATTTCAAAATTGCAACTTCAGGGTCATATAGCGTCTAAACGGGGCAACTTTAATCTAAGGTAAGTTTAGCTAAATCAACTTGAACCGCACTGTATCTGGTGGAGCGTTTTAAAGACCTTTTAGGGACACCCTCTATATTCCTTTCATGATTTTTTGAGACATGAGCAATTGAACTACTAAATTCAAGTACCATAATTAATTTAGTATAGTTGCGGAATTAATTATATTTTCATCAAAATATTGAAGAAACTACAACTGATAATAATAAACCTATACACTACACTAAATGTTTGCACTAAATTACAAAATATGATTGTTTGATAATAAAAACAATTGCATGATGTCTAAATTCTTGACACAACTATATGTCACTCTTCATTATCTTCCATGAGGAAACCCTCCTCCTCAATTATTTGGCTGATACTGATACTTGTATTTTCACCATACTGTAGATATTGTTGGTAATATAAATCATTTCAAATATAACTGGCAAAATTTATTTAAATAAACATAATTCTAAATTTAATCAAACTGCATTGTTAAAATGTCACTCGTTCTTAATATTCCAAATTTCAAGGGACCAGGTAGAGGAGTTTTTAAATTTTCCACAATAATATTTTCAAAATTCAAATCAATAGATTTTACAGTACCGACTACTTCAGTATTTTCAAACATCCTTATGTTGCATTTTTTATTACCTAAAACATTAATATTAAAATTATCATTTACAATCAAATATTTTACCTCTACCACAAATTGCAGATATTAAATATAAATAACGTTCTCTAAGAAATGCATTAGCTTCTTTTTTGTTCTCTTCTAAGTTTTCATTATTTTGCATTATACCTTCTTCTGACATGGTTATTGGTTGTGTTAACCATCTACATCTACAGACATACAGATACCACACATCCACAGTGGATGGATATCACATGTGATCACTTATGTGATGGATATTCAGGATATTCATAACATAACCACACATAACTATTCTGTGACATAACAATTTTATTTCATGTCTACCAACATATACAATAAGGAATACATAAAATGGCAAAAGATATTTACTTTTGTGATATTTACCATTTATATATACAAATACAATGTATTACTACCATTAATTCTATTAGTTCACATGCAATCTACAGTTTCAATAAATTACAGAAAATAAAAAATACTATATACAATCAGACACAATACATACTTTTAAATATTAAAGCCTGCTTTTCTCATACATTCTTTGTGCGCTTCAATTAAATGTTGGCAATTTTCTTCCCCATTTTCAATAATGCTAGAATTGTGTAAAAATTATTACTTAAATTTTTATTAATATGATTACTTACCATGCGTCTCTTGCTTTTTTAGTCTCGGGACAAGCACAACAAGGTTTTAATTTTTTAGGTGCCTCTGTATTTTGTACTTGAGATGTTGAAGAAGCAGCTTCTACCTTTTCGTTAACGTTACCCATTCTACAAATAAAATAAATAAATAATTCACAATTCCTGTATAAATTGCATCATTTATAAAATACTTGTTAATTAGTTTTGATTATCTAACCCTAACCTAAACCACAGGCTAAACCATAGACCACAGAACTTATAATCCATAGACTGGAACCCACAGATTCTGCAACCCTTTGGACCTTTGACCATAATTATTAAACTTTTGGTCATAGAACATTGCCTAGGTCGTGATTTGTCACTGCCACTTTGGTGAACTAGTTCAGAAAGATCTTTTTCAAGTCAAATTAATTTATTTATCATTAAAGACAAAAGTTAACGCAATTATGTACATACAAACCCAATTACCATGCAGAAATATGATGGAAACGCAGATTACAGAAAGCTGTTTGCACAGACAATCTATATGATTTTAGTAGAGCAGTACATTTACCAAGTGATCTAAGATAAATTGTAATATTTGCTACATAATATATAAACAAATCAAAATATTCATATCAGTTGTAGAAGTAGTACCTTTAATAAACAAATAAAATTTGAATTTGAAAATTAACAGGAACTAAAGTGGGGGTAAAAATAGTCCCATGAATTTCACCTAAAAAGGATGAACTCTTAGAATTAGTTCATTTAGTTCCGATATTGTAAAAACTGGTACACCAAAGAACCATCACAAGTTCATATAATTAATTGAATCTGAAATTGTAGATTTACATGCAATTTTTTGTTTAAGACAATTTGAATTAACCTCTCAAACACAGCTACTTATTGCACATTTGGTTTGTTATAGTTCGTTCCAATGAGTGAGGTCAGTTTAAAGGTTTGGTTTTGCCCATAGCAAACAGTTATCTAGAACGATTCAAACTTGCTGAGCATTTCATTAATCAGTCTAGAATCATTCAAGTTCGAAACCAAAACAAGACTTACTTTGGAAAAAATCATAAAAATTTACATTATCTGCGTTCGGCATGTCCTTGGTGGCTCAGATCACTTACCTTCACGGATTAGAAATCCGTGCTTCCCTTGATTCAGAATATTCAGATCATAGCTAAAAGAAACGACAGACCACAAACCTGTGCTCCTGTGCTCACAAAATATATAACTAGCCTGTGCTTCAGACACTTCAAAACGGAAGCGTTTTGTTTGGAGATTTTTATTGCTAAAATTTTTTACATAAAGTTAACAATAAACTAGCAACCAGCAACTTTGCATTCATTAACATACATTTGTAATATTCCATAAAAAATATTCCAAAATAAAAGTATTAAGCAAATAGAGTAACAAAATAGGTCTTGAACATAAATAAATCAAATGGTTATATATATATTTTATCGTATTTGAAAAATATTTGGAGGTGTTAAGTGCAAATTAATCATAAATTAATTAATAATCAAATACTTCATAATAATAGCTTGCATGACTGGAAAGTTTTGTTCTATCGAGTTTAAAAAATGACAGAAATAAAAAAGGTAAAATATTTTTATTAGTATATTTATATGTTAAATGTTCTAATTTAAATCTAATTTCAGCAAAATAAACCCAACAAAGGCAAATGTAATATACTCAAAACAGTGCTTTCATTCATATCTTATTATGTCAATTTATTAATTGACAAAATATTTGGCTACTTTTACAACTCTAGACGTATTCAAATACAAAAATGTACAAATCCTATTATTCTGTCGAGTGCTAGCTCTTTGGCACAAAAAATAAGAAAAGGAGAATTAAAGTCGGAGGAAGTTGTCCAAGCATTTATTAGTAGAATTCGTGAAGTAAATCCCATTTTGAATGCTGTTGTTGATAACCGATTTGAAGATGCATTGGAAGAAGCCAGAAAAATAGACAAGGACATTCAAATTGGCAATATATTGGATGTAGATTTTCAAGAAAAGCCTTTTTTGGGTAAATATAAATTTACTGTGTAAAAAAATTGCAATTAGTAAATAAATAATTTCAGCAACGATAAGCAAAATAAAAAGAATACTGAAAAATGATTTATCTATCCTAATATTATGTATACATAGCATTTAAGTTTTTATATTCTAGGAAAATTCTTTCCAAGAAAATAGAAAAAATGTAAAGAAATTTTTAATGTTAAGTATTATTATTTTAATTTAAGGTGTACCATTTACGACAAAAGAATCAACTGCCGTAAAAGGATTATCGTACACTTTTGGTTTAATAAAACGAAAAGGCAGAAAGGCGCTATTCGATGCAGACTATGTTGCTCTCATGAAACGAGTTGGAGGTATATGCCTAGGTAAGATGTAGTAGACAAATTGTAATTTAGGTACCTAGGTACTTATTAAATAAAAAATTTGACCTTTTTGAGATAGCATATTATGAGTCTATTTTGAGTTCAGGTTTCGTGATGAAGTGAAAAAATAGTTCTCAAAAGAAGACATCTCATATAGGTATTTTTAAATATGCACAGAGTGTATTTACATAAAAGAGCACATATGAAATTACTGAATGTGAAGTAAAAATTACCGACACATTTTCTATACACATTTAAATTTTTTTGCTCTTTTCGGGTTGCAGGTTCAATATAGTTGATCACTTCACTTTTGAGAGAAATCAAATGAAAACTTGTTGAAAATGTACCTAGGGGACTATTTTCAACCATTTGCTGCCGGAACACGAATATGCCTTTTGTCATCAAAAATTTGATTGATAACGAAAGGCAAATACAGACTCTATATTAAATTGCCAGCACAGATTTGGTCATCTAGCTAGACAGATCTCAAAAATAAATGTAGTGAAAATAATGTTTATCGGTTCTCCTTTGTCAATTTTTTTTTATAAAACATTTGCATCTAAGCTCAACACAAAAGTGTTTTTTTTTAACAGAACTCATTTTAAAACTGTAAAATATTAAACATTTTTATTTCAATATACAAATTTAAAACAGCAAGCTATGGACTGAAAATATTATTATTTGAAGTTGTTACAAGATGTACCAGGCATATGATGTGTCAAAATACAGAGTGTAACTGTTAATAACGTTCGGCTTGGTGGAGTAAAACTGTTATTGAATTAATGAAATCGGCTGTTGTAACCTACATTTGTTGTTGCTTGAATTTGTATTGAAGATATGAAAATATGCAATGCAACCTCGGCTAGGCAGGGAGTGTGCTTGAGATCGGACCTCTGTGCAGTAACAGTAAATTTTGAATGAGGTCAGATTTATACGGAGGCTACAACTTGTGACCTTTACGAACATATAAGTTTGTGTAACTCCATGGTCTGTGGCTGTAACCACAAATTCTTGAGAGCAAACATGCTCTATTTTTAAATCTCATAATTGAAGAGAAAGGAGGAACTTTATTAGAAACGAAATTTCCACACCATCCAAGAGAGGTCTTGCTACACTCAAACGACTACGAAATATGTATCATTTTCAATATTAATATAAAGTTAAACTTAATAAAGCACAACACTGAACTTTTTAAATTCCATTTTGAATATATTAAAACCTAATACTTTACGTAGAATATTGCAAAATTCTCATCACATTAGAAATACGTTCTTGTGAACTGATAAACTGAAAACTAAAATAAAGGTAATAAAATGCAGCGGTGATTATTATTATTCCCATTTCGCTGAATTTATGGCCGTTTCTTTTCTTTTCCTTCAATCGTTGCAGGTTATCACATTATCACAACAGGTGTTAGTTTACTTAAGGGGGTCCTCTAGTTTCTCGGTTGTTTTTTTTACGGGCAAACCATTGAAATAATAAATCTCATTGTTTTTACATAATCTTTAGTAACATTTAAATGAGCTTTATAAATTTTTTGAAGACAAAATATATAATAGAATCAAAGTTATAGTGGCCGACAGGAAGACATCATGTTTTGCTTATCTGATATCAAAAAACCAAACGGCATTTTAATCTTCATATTTATAACTAGCGATTGAACTAGAATGAAATCTGAATTTCAAAAATTAATTTTATTATACACTTTTGAAAATTAAATTCTATTTTTTACTCATTTTTTCTTAAGTTTCTCGCTTGTAGAAAAAAAACTATCAAAGCAATCATGATAATCCTAGTTCAATCGCTGACTTATAACATATTAAAGATGTTGTATAAATTTGAACAAGATCGGTGCAGTAGTTTCTGAAATATCGTGGTTACCGTTTTGAAAAATAGTGTTTCGAGAAAAACACACATTTTCTACACATGTTGTAGATGTGATTTATGAAAAAAAAAAAAATCGATTTTTTCGACCCAAGAAACTAGAGGACTCCCTTAAACTAAGCAAACAGTCATTGACAGTGTTTAAAATAACATGTAGTTATAGGAACACAAATTATTTTCCATTGCAGTTATGCTCTCATATCGTTAGTTTAAAAAGTTAACAAAGCAACACTGATAATAAGTATGTTGATATACAAACTTGTATAATGTCTGTCTACATCAAAGAATGAATTAAATACATCTCAATTATTTGGATAGAAAAATATTGTTTTAATAGTATTTTACGGTTCACATAGTATTACACCTAAAAGAGCCGACTCTCATTTATAGTTACATTGTCATGTTTTGCATTTCATTGCAGTTGTATTTTTGTTTTTGAAATGTATTTGTAGTAAAACTATTCATGTTAGACATTTTTTTCATAAGTTTTTTCTTTTTTTGGTTAGGTATACTAGCCCCTTTAGTATCGGCACTTATATTCCAGACACCCTGTATAAAATACATATAAAAACTTAATTACGGTATCTTTTTGTTATAAAAAGCACAATCAGCGAAATGAAAAGTGTAATCCGTAAATAAAATTAAATATTTTCAAAACAAAATACAAATTAAAAATTTACAAGGGCCAATTACACAAACCAGAAGATACATTTTAGAGAAAACTATTTAACAGGAAAAACTATATATTTTTTAATAAAACCGTCATTGCAATGTAGGTGTGACTAACATTCCTCAGTTGAATTTATGGCAAGAGACAAGTAATCCTTTGTTCGGAATAACGAATAATCCTTACGATACAACAAGAACCGTAGGCGGTTCATCTGGAGGGGAAGCCAGTATATTAGCAGCCGGAGGAACACCTATTGGTATTGGTATGTATTAAAACCAAAATATATCTTTAAAAAAATGTAATGTTTGGATTGTATTTATAAAAAAATATTTGCATATTTACACAAATAATAATATTAAGGTAAATATTAAGTAACAAGATTTCAAAAAATTTTGTAACAAAATTTCAAGCGGTATTTTCTACCATAAATCATTGCATTTATATAATGTTAAATTATTGTTACAAAATATTCAAAACTTGAAATTATGATTGTATTATCAAATAAAATAAATAATTCTGTAATTCTATATACCAGATAATTCAGTTAAAGGTACCATTAAAACAAAATGGTTATATGTCTTACACAACTACGCATTTAACAAACAAAAATCCTAACAACTGGTTGAAGTACTAAAAAAAAAACATTCTTTTAGAACTCGTCAGCACACATCACTCGCTTTCAGATATACGACAAAAATTATCAAGTGACCTTACGATAGAGTTCATCTGGTTCTCTTCCGTCTTCAATTGTTTATTTCTTCTCTTTTTACTTTTCTTACTCTTATTGCTATCGAGATATTTAGTTACAGAGTGTCCTGTTTTTAGGTCTCCGTGTGCCCACTCGTCTACAAACTTTCTTTTTTTTAAGTTTACGTCTTTATTGTCAAAATCGCCCATTGATTCGTCTTCGTCATTCTCGTCCTTGAGCTTTTGTAGAAATATTCCTGTAGAAGTATTCCTTTTGGCTTCAAGCTTTCTTTTCTTTTTTAGCTTTTTACGTTCTGCTTTTGAGAGATCGTTTATATTGAATTGGCCCTCTTCAAAACTTCTGTGATTATCTTGCATGTCATTATTGTTATTTTCAATATCTTGCTCAATACCTATAAGACATATGATTATTACATAACAAATTCAAATATAAATACAGCAAAGTTACCTTCATCAGATCCACTCGCTGTATTTTCCATAATAGGTTCATTACTATTTTCATCCTTCAATGATCCTATTTCACTATCAAAACTAGTATCGAGATCGACAGTGTAAATTTTTGTAACAGTTTCATTAAACGAAACACTTTTCCGTTTTTTGTTAGATTTTTTCTTTAGATGATTAGAGGATGTACTTTCCATGCTATCCTCAATAATAGGAGTGTATTTTTCTCTGCCTTCTTCTTTTTGTTTTTTAAGTTTTTTTAATTTCTTCTCTACCACATTTTTCTCTTTATCATCGGACAGCGATACCTTTTTCATTTTCTTAAGCAATAATTTTTCCTGTTTTTCTATTCTGGACAGTTTTCCACTAAGTTTTAAGCCATGTCTAGCCCCTTTGTGAGCAGTTCTTCCTCCACATGCCGCAAATAATTCCTCATCTGTGAGCGAACTGAAAGTTTTCAAAGACTCTGGTTCTTCAAAAGGTTCTATTTTATAACTCTGAATGCCGCTTTCGGTTAACTTTTCAGTCTTTAGAAAAGATCCGTATTCTAAGTTTTTGTTCTTTTTTAACTGTTTTACCGAGTAATTCTTTGTTGTAATTTCTACAGAATCTGCACATTTTACTCTCATCTTGATCTGGTTTTCATCGGCGGTGTCAATCTCTATATTCTCTGCTGCACTATTGAATACTTTTTCCCACCAGTTGTTTGTAAAATGTTCTCCAATATTATGACCAACACCTGCATTATCAAATTTTAATTTTGGTTTTAATGCAGTTGATATGCCGTCTTCATTCTTTCCCAAGCCTTTACCTGGTAAATATTAAAAATAAATAACAAATAGTATGTAAAATACCTTTTGGGCCAATAAATAAACTAAGGTTATGTCGATATATTTAAAACGGTTTTGGAGTTCCTTACCATCCGTCCAGCCATATTTTTCCAACTGTTTACGAGCAAAATCCATATTAAGTGTTTTTCAATAATTATTTTATAAATTTACGAACATGGCTAATCAGTTAACTACTGGAAAAAAAACCACAAAACATACGAAATTCGAAATGGGAAACATAAAAAACAAAAGTAAATTTTTATTTCAGTCGTCATTCGTCACAGTTGGCAGTTCTGATAGTTCAGTTATTTGTTAGCGCCACCTGTACAAATGGCGGGCATTTGAATATTATTAATTAATGATCTTGATCAGATTTCACTACAAATCCAAATATAACATTTATTATATAATTAATAACTACTTAGTTATTATGGAACATGTTATTATTTATTTATTACATTTATTATGCGTAGATTTCAGATTTTAAGTAGTAGTATGTATATAAATGTGCATAGATCCTAAATTAGATTTTTTCTGTATTTTAATCTTTTTTCAAATGTTTTGTTTTGCGTTAAAGTGTACAATGTGGACATATATTTTAATTTTTTCTGTTAAATTTGCCAATAAAGCTGCCTAACTTATTAATACTACAGCCAGCATTCAGCATACCTACACAGGGTGTTATAAAAAAATTATATCACCGTTAACCACATATTATTTCTTTAGAAGGACCATATTAATATCAAATCCATATCAAATCAACCAATGATGTATATATTTAAACTTACTTAACTGTAAATAAACAAAAGAAAGGTAAATGTTAATATTTTCTAACTAAAAAGAAAAAAATAAATAAATAAAAATGTTAATGATAAAACAAATTTCCAAGAAACATTAATTCATTGTCTTGTAATAAGCGTTTAATATTTCATCGCTGAGACGTTATTAGATTTTTAGTTATAAATTTTTAAATATAGCTAAAATTTCAGGAAGCAGTATTAAGTGCAGATTTTACATAAATAACACGTAATCAATATTAACCAATTTTTTCTTAACTTATTCATAGTTCGCAATCTGAAGTATCTATACCGGGTGTCCCTGAGAGGTGAAACAACATTTGTACGAGGCAAAAAATGTTGGTGTTACAAAATGGCCTTCTGGCATTCAGTTCTGCTTGATTTAGAAACAAAATCTGCCATAATTTTAAATTCATAAAATCTAGTATGCCGTGGAAATTTGGAAAAAAACAATTTTTTTCACTAAGTGCTGTTTCTGTATGAAATATGACAAAATGTGATTAAGAAAAGTTTCTTGGAATGGAAAATTGAGTATGTATTTAAAATTTTAATATCCTAAGCCCACCATCAATATTTTGATTCCCTTGGTCTTTTGTCCAATGTAGAATGTCTCAGAAATGACAATTTTACAAGAATGGGAAAACGTTATAAAGAAACAAAAGCTTTAGATTTAAAATAATAATACCTTTATGCTATAGGCAAAATATTTTATATAATTTGTAGGTACCGATATTGGAGGTTCTTGCAGAATTCCAGCTTTTATGTGTGGTGTTTTTGGACATAAGCCAACATCACATCTAATTTCAACTAAAGGTGAGCTCACTGTTGAATTGTTATTAATTGTTAATTTTACTAATAAATATTTAGGAATGACCTTTAGAACTGGTAAAGAGGAGCAAACAATGGTGGTGGTAGGAACCCTAACAAAATATGTTGAAGATATTGTTCCACTGTTAAAGGTGTTGGTAGCTGAAAACCTCAACAAACTAAAACTGGATGAACCTGTAGATGTTAAAAAACTTAAAATGTACTACATTACTGATCCAAAAGATCCTTTTGTGTGTCAGTCAAGAGATGAAATGAAAAGTACTTTGGCGAGGTATTGATTTCAATTAAATTTGTTGTAAATAATAGAACTCGAACTAGTTTGTTGTTTCAGTGCTGTTAATTATTTCACTGAAATGTCGCTTCAGAAACCGCAGGAACTTGAATTTGAGGGTACTAAATATACGGGAAAATTGTGGAAATATTGGATGAGCAAGGAGTCTGATACCAATTTTAAGAAGGATATAACAAATAGAGAAGGACAGGTAAAAAGATACTTTAGATTTTACATTGATTTAGAGGAATTCCAATATGTAGTTATCAAAATTCATATTATAGGTAAATCCTGTCATAGAAATTCTAAAACATTTTACTGTTGGAGGAGATTATACCACAGCGACAATTTTTAACTTTGTGAATTCTCTTCTGCCCTACCCGAAGGGTGAGTGGGCCATCAGGGAGACTGAAAAATTGAGAAAAGAGCTTATGGTGAGTTATTGCTTTATTTTATTGTTTTATATCGTTTTTTTAAATGAAACTCTACTCAAGTACAGCAAAAAAATATACATCATGTTCAATTTAAAAAATTATATATTTGGGTCCTATTTTAAAAGAAACATCCTATAAAGAAATTACAAGGACACCTGTACAAGTACTTTATGTAAAAAAAGTCTGTCAGAAGCAATTTACGTAACACATCTGAAAAATACTGTTTTTTGGATGGGTACACAAGATTGAAAGTCTGCAAGGTTAAAAAAACAGTTCCCGGCCGTGTTGCATACATTTAGAACATGAACGTAAGGTACAGGATACCCCATTAATTTTGAATTTTTGAAAAAGTGTTACAGGGTTTTGAATCATTAATTTTTCATGTAGAATCAACTCCCGATGCATCATCTACGGACACCCTGTATATCATTCAGTGACATTATGTCACAGCCACTGTGTCTTTAAATTTCTTATATTTCCACAATTAGCAGCAAATAACGACCCTGAAGTTTCACGAAGGCAATGGCCTTGAGTAGCTTTAAGAATTGTGCAATCCGTAGTCCTAGATTTCCAGAACTGTGGATACCGACAGGCTTAATCGAACATTTTCCTTTTTTGTAATTTACAAATAATCTATTGTGTGAAGCATGGAATGGCCGTAAAGATAAATATTGTGTATATATTTCAAATTTTCTTGCCCAATTACAACAAATTGTTTTTTTCTTAAGCAACATGTCTTCGTTTTTGCTTATATAATCAATTGATATTTTTTTTATTTCTTCCCGTCTACACGTACCGGCTAATCCTATAATTGTTACTATCTGAAAGTAAAAACAAATACTGTTTTCCTACAATCGTGATTTTTTTTGTTAAAATTATCTTTGACATTAAGTAGGTTTCATTGTCTGTTCCCTAATAAATTTGTTGATCCGCTTGCTATTGAAGACTCGATTTCTTTAGTTTATAACCAATGTTTATCGTTTTAAGAAATGGAATTACCTTCTGGATTTTGACTATGTTTACTATTTTGACTATCTTTACGAAAGTGGTACTTTACAGAAAAAAATGGTTTTGTACAGAGTACGTCTGACAGAGTAGAGGATTTAATAATTTTTGATATCTGTGCCAAATAAGGTAAAATTACGTCCTCTGTAATAGTTTTACATTTCTCTTAAATTACTCGAGAAAATAATAGATCGAAAGTAATTGTGATAATATATCACACAAGTCGACCTTTTACATTGACAGTTTTTTCAAAATCAATTTTTTTTTAGAAAGTTCAATTTTCTACTCGCACCCCTGAACGTGAAAAATTGACAGTATAATTTTTTATTAAAGAAATATAAATATTTTTATTTCTGTTCAAACCAAGTCAATTCGTCCACAAATTAAAAAAATAAAATTCCAACATAATTTTGAATAATAATAAATTTAATTTAATTTTGTTTTGTCAAAGTACAGTTTCCTGATCGCCTTGCACACACAAATTTAAAATTTTCCACAGCAACCTTAGTTTAAAGGCAAAAGAAAAACTTTTTTTGAAAAATTAAGAAAAAATGATTTGCCTTTTGCTGGCTATAACTGTTATCATACTGTACATATAAATAATTCTTTAAAGTAATTTTTATAATTTATATTAAAGGAAAAACTCAAAGACAACGGTGTCCTTCTGTACCCCTCTGCGCCATGGCCTGCTAGTTATCACCACACAGCCCTATTGAGGCCTTGGAATTTTAATTTGTTTGCTATTTGGAATGTATTAAAATTCCCAGTGACGCAAGTTCCGATGGGTTTAAAAAATGGACTGCCCGTTGGTATACAAGTTGTTGCAGCGCCTTATCAAGATCATTTATGTATTGCCGTGGCTAGAGAATTGGAAAAAGCCTTTGGTGGATACGTACCCCCATTTCAAACTTCCTAAGTGAATTATAAAAATAATTTTACTTTTGAGCTGAACTCTTCTGTAATTTGAAAAAACAAAGAGAAATATGTTATTTTTTTATTATATAGGGTAAATGATAACATTCCTATTGAATACAGATATCTTTATTCTTTCAATGTGTTGGGTATTATAGTGAATTTTTTTTACTAAGAATTTTTTGTATGGTGTTATTTTTTTTTATTATAAAGATGCATATTTTATTTAAATAAATGGTTTGTTTATATATCTTATTCTAGCTGAAGGATGAAATATAAAGGTTATATTTCATTGCATGTCAGAATGTGCTCTCAAATTAAAAATGATTCAATGTTGAGTTTTTCAAAAACTTATTCTACAGGGTGTCTGTAAAAGATAGAGAAAAATACCACCACATATGCCGAGGACCAAAATATGATCAACTTATATTAGTCCAAAATTTTATAGTTTATGAGATACAGGATACAGTATACAGGGTGTTGAAATTAACTTTCATTATAAATTGTAGAGCGGGTTGATAGATTGGAATTTTCTGGCATGAAAAATTAAAATATAATAAGTAGTCTCGAATTTGCTTTCAATGATTTTTTAATTAATACTTATTCTTTGAAATTTTTTCTTAAAAAAAGGTATACCTACTTGGTAAATGTCGTTTTAAACCAACAGATTTGGACAAAGGGACAGATCGGTCAATAATCTCTCGTGTATGGACAGCTTTGGCTTGCTTCATACTTTATTGAATTACTATCAAATTTTAGACTAAGATAAATTGGGTTAGATCATCATATCTTGGCCTCAGGAGCATGTAGCATTTTCTCCAGACAGATACTCTGTGCATCTACACACATCCAGTATACAGGGTGTCTCTAATCTGCGCTCTCTACAATTCAATTTCTCATGTTAGAAAATTCCCCTCTACCAAGTTTTATGTATTTACTACAATTAAGTTATCGAGAGGAAAACGAAAATAAAATTATACTTACTTGTATTTCAGAAAGTATAAAATTTTAGACCAACTTGATTTAGATACCCTGAATACGAAATTACATCCCGAGTGAGCATACAAAAGTTTACAGAAATGTAGAACCAATCAAAATATGTATTAATATCTTTATCATTTTCTTTATATCTTGCAAATTCTCTGACTTGCAGGGCCTTAAAGTAAAAAATAACAATTTCTGACCATAGTTTCAGAACCGATTGAGGAACTATAATATTTTTAGATCACTACAAAAGTGATTAAAAGCTTGTGGCAATTGCTTATTTAATCAGACATCAAATGAGGCAATGTTCAACTTGTAAATTACCAATTCGCAACTTTTCTGCCCTTAATATTTTTGAAGATTAAGATTTTTAATTCAGTGACTATTTTTTAAACAAATTTGCTGTTCATTTTAGTAAGTTTGTTATGTAGTTGTTGCATTCGAAAAACCCCTTTGACCTTATGCTCGTAAAAACAAATTTGAGATCCATGGCCACTTTATGAGTAATAAAAAAACCTGTAAAGTTCCCAAACTTTAAGGCTGTCTAACTTTTTTATTTTAAGAGATAGACAAAACTTATTGGTAATAAATTTTTATTGCAAAATTGATACCTTCCAAACAGATTTTTGGAATATCGTATGTGGTTCGCTGCGCCCTCTAGGCGGATAAAATTTTTTTTATTGAAGCAGGCTAGGGCCACAAAAAATTGCCTGTTTTTTCGTCTTTCATGCAATATACTATTTACAATCATTTCTTTTTTAAAATATTTATTTAAATGGAATTTGGCATGTTAATACTTTTACATAGATAGGTCAACCAGTGGCGTAGCCAAAAATTTGACATGGGGGGGGGTTCAGTGAACAAAGTATTTCAAACTAGATTTTTTTAATAAAAAAAATAAATAATTTTTAATAAACTGAAACAATAAAAAGTAAATAAAAAAACAATCTCATCATAAATATGTAAATAATAAACGAGTACGAACAATAAAATTAGAACTTAGTTGCAGGTGAACCCTAATGTAAGGTTGCCGTATGAGATCTAGTTCACTGACCGCGTTGCTAAATCTTGGCGAATAGTGATTGCAGGTTTGTAGTGAGACATTACCTATATGACTCAACCAACACAACCCATGGGGGGGGTTCTGATTTTTAGTTTTTGAGAATAGAAATATTTTTCAGAATGATGCAAAAAAACAGTATCACCAACCATTCTCTGCTAAAATTGCACTGCCTGCGGATAAAACACGAGTGCTGCGATTTTGCAGAAGATGGAAAACATATGCATTATTGAATTTTTTTTCTCTAAAATTAATATGAAATTTTTGTACGAGGCAAAAAAAATCTGAATGAATAAAGCTACTTAAAATACGATTTCAATTAAAAATTTAAGATTGTTCACTTTTGTTTATAAGTATGTGAAAATAATTGTTAAAATGTGGGATTAGAATAGCAAAATAATGTGTGTCATACAAATGCATTTTAAAAGTTATTATATTATTTGAGGAAAGTTTAAATAGTAAAAGTGTATAAACAAAACATCAATAATTTTATTTTTGATAATACTTTTGCTCTACGTGTTTTATTTTTCGAGATTTCAGTATCTAAAAAAAAACACAAATTTGGTCATTTTACAGCGAGAAATACGGCGACCTTAATAAATTTGCATTTTTCTATTAACATTTTAAACCCTGTAGATCGAAAATTAATGCCGCGTTCAGACCGAGATTCCAACGCAGACCAAACCTTGCTACAGACTATGCGTGTATTCGAGATCTGTTATGCGCGATTAGTGATATGTGAGGAACTCGGGAATAGTGCGTAGGATCTTATTCGTTAAAAATCCATTCATAAAAACCCTACACACAACACATTTTGCACAAATTCCTTACAAATCACGAATCGCGAGTTCACGCATAGTCACAGTACAGAATATGTCTGTAGTAAGCCTTCGAAATCATTGGAATAGGTATGCACGACGCGACTCAACCAAAACCAACAGTTTCCAAGTTTGGCGTTGGCGTTCGCAGCAACGCTTAGGCCGCCGTTTTTTTTATATTAAAGAATGCAATGCATTATTATAAATCCCACACTAACCAACATAAATCGTCTTCATCGCTCCACATTTTAACGGTCTAGCACCGATGAACCTTTCCCAACGCTGTTGAAAGTATTGAATTCAAATGTAAAATCTAAATTTTAGTATGGACCGGTGTGAAAGATTCCATTCCATCCCACAGGTCAAAGCCACGTGTGCCATCGTTGGCGTTGGTTTGCATTGGAACTTGGTAGCGCTTTCGGAATATGGTATAAGGAAAAATTGCTTGTATTATGTAGTGCTTTCGAAAAGTAACGAATAACTTCATTATTTTATGAAATTTTTGAAAATCTCCTGGCAGGTCGATTTTGTTTTTAAAAAAGGCCCTTTTTGACATACAACCTATATTTGAGATGTCATCGTTGTTCGAGATATGACGTTATCGACAATTTTTTTAAATAGCAACCCCCAATTTTGAAAGAGCATGTCATTCTCCATACATACATCATGAAAAATTATGGTGTTACATAACAAAACTTTCAAGAAAATAATGTTTGAAGATTTTAAAATTTATTTTTCACAATACTGTGCACCTCTCCATTATTCAACACCTGTCCGTGCTTATTTAGCTAAGCTGTTCGTTGGGAATCGATTGAGTGGCCAGCCAGATCGCCTGATTTGACACCTCTAGATTATTTCTTGTGGGGATACTTAAAAAGCAAAGTATACGTTACTAGACCGGTTAATTTAGAAGATTTAAAAGCAAGAATTCGTCACGAGATACATCGTATACCTCCTGAAGTTATTCATAATGTCCAAAAAGAATTTATTAATCGTCTTGGCTACTGTCAGGCAGCCAACGGTGCACAATTTGAACATTTAATTTAGTCGATATTTTACATAATCATTATCTTTTTCAGTATTGTGAAAATTAAATTTTAAAATCTTCAAACATTATTTTCTTGAAATTTTTGTTATGTAGCACCATAATTTTTCATGATGTATGTATGTAGAATGACACGCTCTTTCAAATGGCATAGTCAAAATTTGCAAATAATTCATATTCCGAACAACTATGACGTCACAAATGTGGGTCGTATGTCAAAAAGTGCCTTTTTTAAAAACAAAATCAACGTGCCAGGGGATTTTTTCAAAAACTTCTCAATTTCAAAAATAATGATTTCATTCGTTACTTTTCGAAAACACTGTATACGTATAACCTTTCTCTCAATATCATAATTTTATCTTCATAAATATGTTAATTATGCATATTGTTGTATGTTGCATACAGGGTGATTCAGAACGTCTCTATATATTTTTGTAATTTACAGTGGATTTTTACAAATACAATTTTGAAAAAAAAAGAGCAGTCGAAAATGCTTTAAAAATGCACTTCTGCACTGGAAACTGGTCCATTGTAAAACCTGGAAAGGCAAAGCATTGGCGACCGGATAAAAAATTTAAAGAAATTTCCAAAGAAAGAAATAAATAACATTTTATAGCATCTATTTTATACAGCAAATTCAACTGCTTTGCCGCTATTGTTATTAATTATCAATAGAATTAATTTTTGTGATTTTAAATTAAATAATTAAATTAGTTTGACATACCTGATGATATGGTACGGATATAATTGAGCCTCGAGTATGATGCCTGCCTCTTCCACAATTCGATCTAAAATCTCCCGTGTCACGCTCGCGTTGCACAACACTTGCACTCAATGCACACTGCAGTAAAAGTTGCTGCATTTTACCGTTGTTCTGCTAAACTTTTTCACTTCACCATAAATTAAAACGATATCCAGCAACTCCGAGGTTCTATACAGGGTGAAGAGCTGGGGAATGTAGAGGGAATGAAGATAATGAATCACAGTCTGTAGATTACTAATCTTTATTTTTATTAAATTAAAAATGTATATTAATTATGAATGAATTAGTAATAACATAACAACCTGCATGACTAGACACTTTTGTTATATTGCAAAATGAATCCATCAATGGCAAATGCAATATACTCAAAATAGTGCGCTTTCCTTTATTTCTTATGCCAATTTATTCATTGTCAAAATATTTAGCGATTTTTGCAATTCAAGACACAACAAATAAGAAAAGGAGAATTGAAATCAGAGGAAGTTGTCCAAGCATTTATTAGAACAATTTGTGTAAAACCGATTTTAAACGCCGTTGTCGATAACCGATTTGAAAATACATTGGAAATAGCCGGAAAAATAGATAAGGCCATAGGGTAAATATAACTACGCTATAAAAAAACGCGCAATTAGCAGATAAATTAGCGACAATATAGCAGAATAATAAGATGTTCATAGTATATAGTATTTTTTATATTTTCTATTCTATTTCGAGGACCATAGGAAAACAGAAAATATTAAAAGTAAATTAAAGGATTATCACACGTTTGGTTTAATAAGACGAAAGGGTAGAAAGGCGCTTCCATGGTCATCATGTTAGATCATCAAATCTGGGGGGCTAAGCCGGGGTGGACTATGTTTTAATTTCGGTTTTGAAATGTGGGTGAGTTGTTTCCGAATATTTTTGGGGGGGCTAATTTGATTTCAGAGGGGGGCTAAGCCCCCCCCAAGCCCCCTCTAATTTCGCCCATGACTTACTATCCGGCTGACTTAAGTCTTATCCTAATGCACACGAATTTCGCATAATAGGAGCATTATTGCTATTTTCATTATTATGTGTGATTAGTAAGTTTAACTTGAGTTTTTGAGAATCTGTCATGGCAGTCAATGACAGCATTATGATGAAAATTATAGAAAATATTGCAGTTGGCAAAATTGACTAAAAATTGAGGCTTTTCCCGCCATTAAATAATTCGAACGAATTTCAGGTCCACGAGTACAAGGTTTTACTCATGCACACGTGGCCAATTCTCATGAATATTTGCGAAGAAATATGTTTTTGTGTTTTTTTTTTCAATTATACATAACACCCTATATATATACATAATGAAACCTTTTTGATATAGTTTATATAGTAAACTAGGGTTACTTTTCGATGTAGAATTCATAATTAACGTATGGCGATTTGCTTTCTGGACACCCTGTATAGTTTATTTTTATATTATTGCAGTTAAATCATTTTCATATTTTTAATATGTGTGTTGAGGGCAGCGGCTTAGGGTGAGATATTTACATATGGACGCGCTCACAAATATGATATTCGTTTAGGATTGACTCAGAGTGTGGCTATTAATGGGTTGATCGTTACCGAAGGATGAATTTTTTAAGAAACATTTTTGAAGTAAAAAAATAAAAAGCGGTAGTCACTTGGCAAGAGGTAAATCGGCGTATTCAGAACATAAAAAAAACGTTATCCAGAGAAATGGCACTTATTATTTTTAATGACACAAATAAAATGTTAAAGGAAAGTTGTCTAGAATTTGACGTTATGTCAAACTTTTAATTTGGGGACAAATCGGTCTAGTTCAATTGTTCTGACATAAAAAAAAAATTGAACAAATAAAAACTGGTTTTGAAATCCCGTCAGATTTTAAAACTTTCAAAAGGAATATTTACTAGGCAATTATTTGTACTATTAATTTGAGTTGTAATAAAAATCTTTAACGGATTTTCAAAATCAATTATAATTTTACCGATCTTGGAACAATCGAAGTTACTCTAGCTGATTTATATATTTTTTTCATTTTCTGGACACAGATGCAATATTAAAATTATTAATAGCTGCGTTGATTTGTTACCAAACATTTTTGTATATATTTTTAGATATTAATAATATTGTGTGAAACTATCTACTTTGTGGACAAAAGCCCCAACCATTAGCATACCTAGATGTTTGGTATCAGAGAACATACATATGACTTCATTGATAGGAATTGTAGTAGATCTGATTTATATTAGCTTAAAATACCTTTCTATTAGAGAATAATAATTACTTTTTCATAAAATATATATTTTTTTTCATTTCAAGTACACCCATCCATTTGCCCACGATTGAAGTTTCGACTTTTCTAAACCTCTGAAAATTAAAATTCTTTACAGCAACTTTATTTTTCACTAAGGCAATTTTTTTGTTCAAGAATTACTTTATAAAATCACGTTTTTCCTTTGAATCGAACTAATATGGACATACTGTGTATTATAATTTGCGAAAATATAAATATTCCCCATTCTTAAGGTCGTATTCTAGAAATAGACAAGTGTTTTCTACAAAAATATAAATAATTTTAATAACTGAATATCTAATCTAGAACTTTTCAAAAATTATTATTTATTTGAGGGATAGGTATATAAATAGGTAGTAACAATGAATAAATAAAACAGCAGAACATAATTTTATTTTTCAATATTTCTGTACCTAAAAATAAAAACCACAAATTTGATCATGCTACGGCGAGAAATACGGCAATCGCACTTGGCTATGTTTTTATAATTAACTACCTATTTATTGTAAAAGATTTACACTGTCCATTCTGCTACTGCAACAACACATGTTACATTGGTTGTAACACAAAATATGTGACATTTTGTTGCTGAAGGTCTTTTACAGCATGTAGGCGGTACACATTCTTATCATTAATTTACATGATTTTAAAAAACTAAGCACATTACAGTTATTGGTATAATTGTAATACTTTGATTCAGATTCCATTGACCCAGACAAGGTCCTCGATATTTAATATCGACCTTGTTCCTCCAATATTATAAATAATGAAATTAAAGTCAAAATTTATTTTTGTCAATATTTAGGTGTAATTGAAATATACAGGGTGTTATATTAGCAAGTAGACAGACGCTAAGTAGAAGATTCTGGCTCAAAATAGGTAAATTTAAATACTCAATAATAAAAAGGTCCTGCTTAATGAGATACAGGATGTTTTAAATAGAATTTTTAAATAGCCTTATTTGATTCAAAATTAAAAAGGTAATTGACAGTGACAAAAAATCGGTATATTTATTTATTTATTACAATAAAATAGTCAGAATTTATAGTTAAAAGTAATAAAATTGAAACAATTAAAAACAAACAATATATAAACAAATTTAGGGAAAATATAAAATACATATGCCCATAAGACACAAAAAGAATAGAAGAAAAAGAGGTTACATAAAATGCTGCTTTATATCACGAAAGTGTACACGATAATATATCTAGAGTTTCTTCAATATTATGATAATTATTTTGCATTTGCAATAATGGTAATTTAACCAAAAGTACGGCCTTCTAGTATCAGAAATAAACTCAAATAATTTAGCAAAGGATCTAATTTAGTAATGTATTTGACGTCTAGAAATTAGACTATAATTTAAAACGATTGCAAAATATGTCCTGTGGTGTAGATACCTCTAGCAGGATAAAAACCATCTAGGATAAATGTTGCAGATTTAATAAATCTCCTCTGAACCTTTTCAAACATAGAAATCTGAGTCACATATATCGGGTTCCATATCACAGAGCCATATTCGAGTTTGCACCTAACAAAGGTATTATATAACAGGCAAAGCGTGGTTACGTATAATAAACCCTAAGTTTATATATGTCTGAGATATGCAGACCTTCACCTGACGCGAAAATTTAAGTTGAGGATCAAATAGAATACCCAGATCTTTAATAAATTCAGGTCTCTCAAGGACATTAATGTTAAGTGTGTAATTAAATATGAGTGCGGCAAAAGGACATAACCAGACGCTTGGTAGCATTTAAAGACTAAAGATTATTATCAATACACCAGTTGTTATACAACAATAATAACAAAATATGTAAGAGAGTACAAACAAAGTGCAATATATACACATATGACAATATATAAAATCAATATTTGTGAATAACAATATAAAATTCAAGATTGCTACTCTTATTGGTCAAAACAGATACGTGAAAGCAGCTGCTGCATGAATATTGGTTTATAGTGTGAAAGAAGTCAAGATTGGTACAGTTATTAGCAGACCTTGATACTGGCTAAAACCCAATTCAGTTTCTAACTGATAACAATCAAATGGTGCAGTATACCCCAGTATACCCCAGTTTGAAAGCGGCATATCTTAAAAGCAGATACTGAACATGTTCCATCTGTTGTATATATATTATATATTATAATTAGGAGACCATAAACTGGAAGTACACACTAGGCGAGGCCTAACAAAGTGCACAGTACAAAATCTTTAACGTTGTTACATCTAAAAAATCCTGACTACATCTCTTTATAAAACCCAACATTTGCAATGATTTAGATGTGGCTGCAGATATATGTGGAATAAATGACAGAGAACTATCAATGATCACACCAAGGTCCTTTATTATAGGTACTGTAAACTGTATTTAAAGATCATCATCGTTTATTCGATAAGTATAATATAATTAACAGTAATTCTAGCACGGCAGAATATCATAGCATGACACTTTGCAGTGTTAAGTTGCATAACGTTTTTAAAACACCAATCGGTAACATTGTTAAGATCTGTTTGAAGGAGATGGCAGTCTTTATCACTAAGAATGCTAGAAAGCACTGAGATATATCATTTATAAAAATATTGAACAAGAGAGGACCCAAATGTGACCCCTGAGGAACTCCCGAAGTAACCTGTATTTCTCTAGATTTGAAGTTACGCACTCGAATTATCTGAGAATTGACAATTTATGTAAGAGCACGATGATTGACTCGATCGAAGGTTTTGGAAAAATCGGTATATAAGAATAAACTTGACATCCCTCCTCCAAGGCTTCCGACACGAAACTGGCATAGGTATGTCAAAAGTTAGTACGTTAGTTCAGTTAACCTACCAGACATAAATCCGAACTGTTCATCTATAAGCATAATATGATGCTCTTGTTACGTTTTGTTTTTAGTGGAGTAACTAAAACAATATAATGTTTAAATAAAACTCTGGATAATTTGATCCACACCATTTAATTGTTAGAAATCCACTGTACATGAAAAATACGCTAAGCAGTGTGCGATAGCGCTCGTATAAAAACTTACTACTTTTTTTACTACTTACAATCCTACTATTTCCAAAATAAACATTTATATATATATTGATTTATATATACATATATAATACTCTCAAACAGTTTGGGGATAGTACTCAAGATGCTTATGGGACGATAATTTGTTAATACCAGAGTCTTGCTTCCAGATTTATGAATAGTGGTTATGTAGCTTTTCCTTTATATTAGGAAAGCGACTCATTAAATATAATAAAAAGTGGTCTTCTAAAATAAAACTACAAAACTTTAGAGTACTAGCTATTTCTTCATCATAGTTATCACAGTATCACAGTTAGTATCACAGGATACTGATGGGAAGTTTTGAGCAAATAAATTGGTCATCTCTTCTCCATAAGGGTATCACTGTCACTGTATTCTATTTCACTTGGTATTCCAGAACTCTTTCGTTCAGAGTTAACGAATTTTTAAAAACTTATTATTATTATGTACAGAAGTTTCAGTATAATTATTGTAACATTGACGTTTCAGAGATTTGCACAGAGATCTTGGCCTAACAAATTATTTATAATTAAACGGCGAGATTTTTATAGTGCAAGTGACATTTTTTCTTCGTTAGAATCACAGTATATACTGTGGTTACAATAAGTTGTTTTAATTTAAGCCGGCTCCAGAGAACGACATCACGTGACTCTCAGCCAATGAAATTAATTGTATTCGTTGTTGAAGTCGAGTGAAGTGAAGTTCAAAATTTCTGACTTCAACCATCCGAAGGAGCAACATTTGCACATAACATAACTAACAAAAACAAAACCAACTTTATATAATCTTTATTTCACTGAAATTAAACTGGTGGTGGGGATGTTGCCAGTAATACTACGTTGTTCTCTGAAGCAGGCTTTAGGTGTAAGCCAGCGGGGAAATGTCATGTTTGAGAATTTCTTTAAAGGAACAAATAATTCAATTAATTGATACATGATACTACAATAGTTATTTACACTATTTACAGTGCAAGTGGTATATAGGCATTATTATATATGAGACATTTGGACGAAGAGGACGTAATAGTGTGGTGTAATTTTACCAATGTAATAAAAAATGCCGTTGTCCCACGTATACTATATAAAATTTTATCTAGATGTGCAAAAAATTGTATCTACAACTACCTTAAATTGAGAAAAATCTTAAATCAGATCCAGTTTGTATCCAGGCATTGTTATGGTAACCTGTCAAACTTGATATAAATAAAATTGAGTTTTCGTCCGTTTTTACATTTTCTTGTGAAAATAGTGGTGTTGATTGAGATAATGAATCGGAAACAGAAAACTTGTCTCTTGAAATTGAAAAAGCTGCTATAACTACAGTAGCTTCACTTTTACCAGATAAATTGAGAATCAATTTTATAAGCGATTGACTGACTGCTGTGCATCTAACAATATAAAATATGAAGCCTTTTTGTTTTCGAAGAATTACTCAAGATCAATCACCTAGTCTTATTTGGGCGTTCTATTCTATATGCTGCGGTCTACAATCTATATGTTGAAATGTTGCAAAATGTTAACATTAGTAAATTTAACAATTTAATTGCTTTTTCTGAAAAAGCAATCAGTGGGATACAAAATAAAAAAGGCGGGATGTTTCAAAATGTTTACAAGATGCCGATGACAGAAAATTCTTGCTAACAAGATAAGAACAAGAAAACGTTTGCTATTTGAAATTCATAAATGCATAATTTAAGGTTGGCTTAATTGCTGGACTTGGAGGTGCATGCAGAGTGGACGAGTTAACTAATTTGCTGTTAGAAAACGTAAAAAATGAAGGAAACATTTTTCAAATCTTCATACCGGATACGAAATCCAAAGTTTTCCGAGAATTCTTTATCATTGACGCGGAAATAAAAAATGTGAATATGGTCCAAGTAATACGAAAATACCTCGCCCTGCGTCCTAGTCATGCCGATCATAGAAGATTTTTTGTTGTGAAGGCTATATTGTCTCTTGAGAACAAGAAAAAGATCGCCACAAAAGTTCTTGGAAAAGAGATTGCCGTCATTGAAGCTACTTCAAGTGCTTACAAATTGTTATAATACAGCTGCATTCTTCTGGAATTAATCTTACGAATTGTCAAAGTTGTGTTGTTAATATTTATAACAAGTACTTAATTCAATTTAATTCAAGTTAAATTATCTATGAATTGTCAAATTGATAAACCTGTTGGTTCTTAATAAAAATTACCATTAAGCAGTGATCTATTTTTTTAATATTTCACTAGTGGGGTAATATGTTACATTACTGGTGTAATGATTCAACTGATGCAGTGCCAAATAAATGCTGTAATGAGGCTCTTATAAAGCAGTTGTAGATAAAACTTATTAACCATCATATCATCAAGAGTTTGATCAGATAAGAATAAAATATGTAAAATTCAAAATAGCATTAGTCGTAACGTATTGCCTAAGTTATTGTTGACATCTTTATATTGGGCGCCTTTTATTTTGTTTACACATGAGCGCGCATCTAGCTTGCCGGCGTCTGGCTCTGGCTAGGCAAGTCAAATACCGATCCACAGCCAATTTTATTCATTAAAATTCGGGCGCTCGTATATACGGTATGGCTGCGACAGAGCAAATAGACGGTATGAGTGACGGTGTTCAATTTTTCGAAGGGGTTGAAAAGCTCCTCGAAATTTGGTTTACCACGAGTGACAGCAATAGCAAAGCACCCGATTTACGTAAAATTCCAAGGTTTGTTTATACCGCCTTTTAAATAATATCAAATAAAGCCGGTACGAAGTTTATTCTTCTTCATTTGATGGTTAGAATGTGCCATATCGTAGACTGCATTGATTTTTCTCTTCCTATCTTCAAAGTAAAGTACAATCTAATTGCACGGACAGCTGATTTCGTTTTTGGTGTTTATATTTTCTAAATGATTTGATTTGATGATCCTTGTGAATCTTTCGCAGTTTTCAATTTGTCCTACATTTAAATTCAATTACTTAATTTTGAAACTACATCGTTTTGTTCTAGAACAAAATTGGAATCGCTTCTGAAAATTGTACGTTGTGAAATTATAAGTTTTGTGAAAAACGACCAAATTGATGCTTACGTTTTAAGGTAAGACGCTAAAATTAATTTAAATATTATAATTATTTAATTTTTGCTCAACTCTAAAGCAAACAGTCAACCTTGAAAAATATTTTGCACGCTATTAATATAGTAAAGTAGGTATTTATTAAAATTCTCGTAATAGTAACTTATTATACTATAACTAGGTACAGTTTACAATAATAATTACTTATGGAGATAAAAATTAACATATATAAACTTTGGAAGTGTGGTGTGGAAATTTCCACTACCTATAAAAGTGTATCCAAATGTTGCAGAGGTATGTACGAAGGTAGGTGCGGGTACCTAATTTTGTAATAACAATAATTTATGTCGGTATATTTTATATATCTATTCCCTAAGTATCTTTTGTAGGTAATACTTCTTCATTTTATGGACATTTAACATTCCCTGCAATAAAAATATTGAGGCAGGACAATACACATTTGCAATGAACAATATTTTAACATACCTATATAAACATAATAATAAACATCGATCTATCTGACATTTAAATTACTTTAAGTGTATAGTGCAATAGACAAAATTGCTACAAAAGCACAATGCATTCCTAAATAATTTAAATTGAATTGTTGATTTAAAAAAAGTGTAGATGCATGAGGTATGTTCGAGATAATACGCAAACAAGAGTAGGTAAGCTTTTTTATTGCAGTGATACATTTTGCAACATTGAAATTATTCTGGCTAAACCACAAGCACCGACATCATAAGTGGCTGGAAATTACACGCCATTCTCGATGTAACAAGCTGTATAGGTATATAATTAACTCAATCGGAACCTCTTATTAATAATTGCTAAAGGCACAATTTTTACAGTGATATACAGGGTGTCCGGAAATTATGCATCAAGACTTCAGGAGGTGATTCCTCACAAAAATATAGGGTCACAAAGTCCTATAACAATTATTCGAAAACTCAATATTGACGGAGATACAGGGTGTTAAAGTTAAAATTTTATTTTCGATATTTGTAAATAACTTGCTAAGAAATCCAAATGTTTACATACAATTTGTAAATCGGGGGTTTTTGCAGACGAGAAATTCAAATATGTCATGTTTCTTTTAAATGACAGAACTTTTTTGCATCTTAATGTATCCATCTGACTATCGAAACAATCGATTCTCCTACCCGTTTTATTTGAAAAAGGTATACCTTGCGTATACCTTGCTGAAGTCGGTAGGCGTAACCATTTTTGAAATAATCCTATTTGAAATGCTCAGTGCACCGAGTAAAAATTGTTTTGGTTTTAGGTAAAGTGCCTTTTCTGCTGAAAATACAGCAAAATATTACTTGAAGAAACGTAAATTATGGAGACGTGCAAAATTGCAAGAAGATCGGCGAGATTTGATGAAACCATTTTTCAACAAAGCACAAAGATTTTATCAAAGCAGGCCGAGTTTTTAAAAATTTTGCACATCTCCATAATTTACCTTTCTGAACAACTTTTTCAAATAACATTTTGTTGTATTTTCAGTAGAAAAGGCACTTTAACTGAAACCAAAACAGTTTTTACTCGGTGCACTGAATATTTCAAATAAGATTATTTCGAAAACTGTTACTCCTAACTACTTCAATAAAGTATACCTTTTTCAGATATAACAGGTAGGAGAATCGATTGTTTCAATAGTCAGATGGATACAATAAGCAGCAAAAAAAGTTCTGTCATTTGAAAGAAACATGATGTGCCATAAGTGGCGCCCTCTACTAGTGACGTCAAAAGAAACATCCGCAAAAACCCCCGAGTTAAAAATTTTATATAAATATTTGGATTTCCTAAGAAGTTACAAATATCGAAAATAAAATTTTAACACCCTGAATCTCCGTTAATATTGAGTTTTCGAAAAATTGTTATAGGACTTTGTGACCCTAATTTCTTGTGAGGAACTTCATTTAAACATTTTTAATAAAATATATGTACGCCGCAATATACAGAGTGGTCCAGCTTTATCACGTTTTAATTAGTATTTTAAGGTGGTTTTTATGCAATATCTCAAAAAACGATGTCAAATCCAAATTGATACCGAGATATCTACAAATTGCAACAAAAGAGATACAGATCATGTCATTTTCTTAATAATTTAAATAGCTTTTCCAACAAAACTGATTACATTTCCGAATTCTACAAAAATTATCTCTTATGGATTTATCTTAAAAGTTTTTATTAAAAATATAAAAGAAAATGATTGCCATTCTCAAAAACGAAAAATATGCAATCATTTTCAAGATTAAAATGGAGTATTGAAGTCTCAAAGCGATAAAACATTTCATATTGATTTCAGGTAACATTCCTTTATATATATCCCAACTGTTAAAGGAGGTAGACCTATCACTGCAACCTGAACAAATCATTATGTAAGGTTTTTTTCCAAGTATAACTACAAGAAAATTTACTAGATGTGATCCGTCTCCACATTTTTTTTTTCTTTTAACTTACGGCATTACTTTCTATGCCTACGTGGACCCATGTCAGTAAAATTTAAGTTATGTGACCATTTGTTTAATTTCTCTTTGATAAGAGTCACTGAACTGATAAGGATTACTTAATGTGTGGTGGTAACCTTGGTGGAGCAATTATCATCAGCTTAATAATACCCCATTATCGTCTATATATAGGTCAAGATCAGGAATCATAATTATAGGCACATATTGAAAAAAGTAATTCACTCTTTTTTTAATATGTACTTATGTTATAAAGATTGAGGGTTGTTAATACTAGTAGTACTAATAGTAACAAAGTGCTGTATACAAGTTCTAGTCATGGTTTGAGCAGCAGGCTTCATTTTTATTTATTGATGATTGGTTCAACGCATTTTTTGTTATAGATTCTGTTCATTTTAAATTTCACACTCATGGCTAACTCTGACCATTTTTAAATACAATCATTAGTAAAATGTTTTAAGGAAAAAATCCATAAAAAATAACTAACAGAACATCTTTAATTTTTGAATCAAAAAAATGATCGCAATTGGGCAAGGCGTTGAATTAAGTGGATGATATTTGCATTCGTTTTTTGCGCAGAATCAGTCTTACAAATAAGTAAAGGATAGGTAGAATATTCCTACGACATTATACACTGATACAAATTATTAACGATATTACATAGTTTGAAATAACATACCAGAATGTAATATTGCAACTGTAATGGAAAATTATTACTTATGAATATGCATCTTTTCATAGTAAAACTATGTTTTTGTACACATGAAATGGAATTTTACACCGTTATTATGTATTTTTAGAAACAATCTTATAATTTTACATAAAAGATGTAAATGTACGGTATATTTTACATTAATGTATGGTGTGACCAAAGTGTAAATTTACGATCATTTTTATTAGTGTACGTATTTTATTTTTAATTAAGAATTAACAAAGCAATTTTTTTTACGTTACATGCAATTTAACTTCTCCCGCGTTCTGGTAATTTCAATTATTAATAAGCATGATTATTTTTAATATAAAAATAACTCTTCTCATAGTAAAACAAGATAAGAACATTAGGTCAATAAAAGTTGAGATATTCTTGGATATTTAAAGTATTTGATAATGTAGATTTAGATATAACTGGATTTATTCAATATACTTTAATGTTTCAGCGACACGTGGTGAGCCTAGCTTCCGTATATGTATATGTAACAGAGAAGAACTAGGGTACCCATTTATATTACAAACTTTGTATGGTCATAAAAAAATATTGGAAAACAGGAAACTTAATGAAATTTTTAGGAACTAGTCAGCTTTACGAAATCAATAAATAATGTGGAAAGAATAAAATAGAGAGAGCGGAAGGGTGTTTTTTAACACCCTGTATACTATTTTCCGCTAAAAATTAGTTTACGGCAAATTCATGATTTTTTACATTTTTTTGTCTCGTGTTTTTTGAAATGTTGAGTTTTCTAGTAAATTTACAAAATACAAAGGATGAGTGCTCCTATATTTTCTATATTCGAATAATAAGGGAGATGAGAGTTGCAAGGGACAAAATTCTATAGGCATACCACTTGAAAAGGGTTTAAAGAACACAAAAATGCTAGGTTTACATAGCGTCAACTTACTATTGATAATTTTTTGTTCTTTGAATTCTTTTCAAGTGGTGCGCCTATGGAATCTTATCCCCTGCAACGCTGACCTCCCTTTATTCATCCAACTACAGTAAATTAGTACTATTAATACTCTCCCTATGCATTTTGTACTAGGAAACTAAATATTTTACAAATATTTTACATAAAAAACACAAGAAACAAAAAAAATCTAAATTCAATACGCATTTCTAAAATTCTTGTGAAATTTGCTGTACATTTGTAGATAGTATACAGGGTGTTAAAGAACTCCTTCCGCACTCTCAATTTTATTCATATCCACATTATTTATTGGCATCCTAAAGCTGACTAGTCCCTGAAAATGGTGTATAATTTTTCCAAAGAAGAGCTACGTCATAAAAACTACTTTTGTAGTTGCATCTTTTAAGTTCTATAACTGAAAACGGTACGTTTAGTAAGTTATGTTTATTAGTTTTTAGTTTTTTTATGTACTATCGCCACCCAATCGTTATAACATACTTTACCGCGCACCCTGTATACATGTTAAATGATTTGAACTGAGAAAATATGAAACTAGAAAAAATTGACTGTGTTTAATCCTCCAATTATTTGTAAAAAATAAAACTACACTAAAAGGGTGGGCTTTTATATTGCAAAGCGATTCAAATTCTGTTCACCCTGTATGCATGTGCATTCGAGGGGAACGAGACTTTGACCCGTGATTTTGAATTTGGTAATAATAAATTCCAAGAAAAGAAATGATTGATCTAATTCTCATAGTTCTTATAAATAATATCATTTTTTAAAATTACATTAACAAGAACTTCTTGATCTTTAGGTTCCCGTAATCATTTTTGTTAAATAAACAACGTCGTTTCTCGACTGATTACGATGATACTAATAATGCAGAACGTAACAAACAAATAAATAAAACTAAAATAATAGATTAGGAATTAAGTGCATCCTAATGTAGGAAATCACGTTTGTTAAAATTTGTAGACATCACAGGATGATATAAAACATAATATATTTTATAGTTTTGAAAAATAATCATACACAATCCTAAAACAGTTGAATTACAAAAAATAAAACTTTTAGTAAGTATGACACATGATTTGAAAGAAAATATTACGCAAATTTATAAAATCAAAATATACAGGGTAACTATGACTAAGTACAAAAATTTTAACCACGTGCTCAGGAAGGTCTAAAAGACAATAAAAAAATTATTCCAGAATTTTAGCTCGATATTTAAAAAATGGGGCAAAACCCTTGACTGAGATGGCGTAGATCCATAGATAAAGCTTACATCTGTCAATAATATGTACTACCATGCGGTCTTTTTTTTGCAGCATTTCTAAATGCAGAAACGACCAAAATTAACATTCTTAAATAATACCTGATAGATAGGTAACAATTAATCCAGTTAGCTCCACTATCTTGCATTCGTTTTTCATTTCATTACAAACTGGCAAAACTACAACATCTTCATCCATTACAACCACTCACTATCGATAAAAACACTTCCCGTAGGTGCAGTTAGATAAAATGCCTATTTATTATAACAAAATCGAACGAAAGGAATAGATAATAAAAAACTTTTAATGTACCCGCGGCAGTCTTGTCCCATAACCTAGAAAAACAAACCGGCGAAGTATATTGTGGGAAAATAGGGTGCACCCGACATAAATTTCTTTATTTAATAACTATAAAACGTTTAAAAATTTAAAAACGGCACTAAAAACTGAAGAACACAAAACTACTAAGTAAACACATGATTATAATTATGACACGACGGGATCGACGGGAAATTTTATCGTCGTGTTGCTAGTTGCCTACTCTGACTATGTAAACGTGCGGCGGATGGATCGCATAGGTGGCGTTAAATAAGGATTTAATATAATTTCGATAACAAATTTTTTCGCTTTATAAATAAGTTTGGAATTTTTTTGAAAGGTGATTTCGGTAATTCTTAATTTTCTCTATCCCCTCTTAAAATATTTGTACTTAGTCATAGTTGACCCTGTATGTACAGGGTGTTTTTCAATGAAGTAGAAAAATGGTACTAGTGAATGTAGAGCCAAAAATAAGAGGATTGAAGTAAAAATACTTATGAAAGTTGCACCCCTAAGGAGATATACCCTCTTAAAGGAGGGGATTGAAATTCACAATTTATTTTTTTTCTTTAACATGGGGAATGCTGGACACGAAGTTGTTATG
Source organism: Monochamus alternatus (assembly GCA_037114965.1). Classification (NCBI taxonomy): domain Eukaryota; kingdom Metazoa; phylum Arthropoda; class Insecta; order Coleoptera; family Cerambycidae; genus Monochamus; species Monochamus alternatus. The sequence continues at coordinate 38,125,339 of CM073433.1, forward strand.
AGCATCCTACTAATAAAGAGACAACTTTTCAATATTTTTTCGATCATTGGCATATATTATAAAGAAGTGAAACAGTCAACCCCATTGCGATATTTTATTATAAATTTTTTGTATGAGGGAAATTATTTATTTAAAAATATTTATTGGAAAGACTGATTGATTACGCAACTTTATTACCACTTGTAACAATAACAATATGACAAAAAAAAAACAGTCAAAATTTGCTTAACTCTTCTAAACCCTTCTAAAAGTACCGAAATTTCTGTGAAATTTCTCGAAAAGATAAATGTGAATTTAAGATGTCTACAAAATTGGAAGGTAGTATATCTTCATTTATTTAAGGGTGCAAGTCGTGTTTGGGTTTTTTCATTTTGGATTTTTTTTTAATAAATACGCGATATTAATACAGTGTAGGCCACCGAAAAGTAGTCACTCTGGGTTTCTCCATTTTGATACAATAATTCCCCAGCCCCTAAGTAATAAAATCTTAAATGGAAAGTAGTTTGTGTAACATCATTTTAAATGGCATTCAATTATTTTTTCAAGGCCGTCTAATTTTTTTTATCAGTTCTTAAAAAATTAAAGTGAAAAGTTCGGCATTAAATTCAGTTACCATTAATTTTACTTTTGTCTTTAAAGGGTCCGAAAAAAGAAAAGTTCAAATTAACCGACACAACTACCGTTATTGATCTCGGACAACAAACCAAGAATATTTCGTACACATCCATCATCCAGAAAAACTCTATTTTTTACCTGGAAATTTAACAGGAGAACTGTATTTGGATCTGTTGGAAATAGGATTTGCCATATTATCTAAAATTAGAAATGCTGAACGCCACTGTCGATTTAGCCGAATATGTTGCCAGTACTTCTCTTTCTGCACATGAAATAAATAAAAAACAAAACAAACAAAAGACATGGTTGTATGTATTACATATTAGGTACAGGCTACAGGTAGAAGGGTTGCTGCCCACTTATTTCGGAAGAACAGTCCTTACTAGAGTTTGTGTCTTTTCGTCTTTACTTTTACGAGGAATGTCCTTACATAATGCAAATTGTTCTTAATGCCAATAAAGTCCTTATATCATATCTTAGATGGGCGGATACGAAATTGATTTAAAATGACCTTGAACTGCATTATGGCTATGAAGGTGAATATCCAAATTCTCTCCCACATTCTTTGGAATAGCTGTGAGTCTTGTTGAATCAAAAAACATGCGGCAAGAATTCAACCAATAAGCTCCTATTTGGACTTCATTGGCGTGTCATAGATCATTGTAACACCACAAAAAAAAACCATTGGTGCCAAATTAGGTCTTCGGTTTGTTCATGTAACGAGTCCCTCCTCTCTTCTTATCCATCCATTAGGTTTAAGCGATTATGTACTTCAAGCGCGATATGTGCTAGGGCTCCGTCGTGGTATAACCACATGATAAGTCATCATGTGGTTAGATAAGTCCATTATTTATTTTTTATTAACATAAATATCAAATGTGCAAATAGAACTGTTATATATAGTAATTCCTGCAACTTGTGATCCCAACTCAATATTATTATCTGTAGTTTGCTAACTTGTATACATGTTGGAAATATTTGTGACCGTTGAAGTTAATGGATAAGAATTTTTGCATTTTGACGGTAAGATTTGCCTGGAAATAATATATTGATTTTCTATGGAGTTTTCTACATCCACCGTCGAAGATCTTCAGCCACTGTGCTTTTTCAAGAGCTTCAGTATTGGCGAGTAAAGTTGAAGAAGTTTACCTAAAGCGGTAGCCAATAAATTCTTCAGAGTTCTTCTTTCCAAGGTATTTGGCGATCAGCTTTGGAATTTCACCAAGTTTGTGAATCACAACTTGACAAGTATAATTGTCTTTTTGAAGCCTTAAAACCAACTTGCCTCTTCTAATGTCGATCGGCTGAAAAGCTACGTACTTCCTATACAGAGAAATAATCATGCTGCACAAGTGTGAAATTATGTCCAATATGTGTTTTCAAATCAAGAATATATATTGTAAATTTCATCCCTCCGTGAAGCTCCAAAAATTTCCAAAATCAATATCATATACAGGGTGTTCCGGTTTGTTTGGAACAAATTGAAACGGTAGATAGAATAAGCAATTTTAAGAGGAAAACTTTATATGAACACGGTCTTTTTCTCAATCAGTAGCGGAGTTACGGGGGGCTAAAGTTAAAAAAAATAAATTTATTTTTTTTATTACCAAGTTATAATGAAACCCTTCAAAAAATTTTTCTTGTACGTCCCTGGTAAAATTTGAAATGTTTTTTTACTCCCTTGATTCATTGTCTAAATTTCGTCTCTCTTGACGAATGTATTCTTGTAAATTTTCTTGTAAAATGTTAATTTTCGTGTATCGAAGCGAAATTATCAAAAAGTATCAAATTTGAATATTACGTACGATTATTTGTAAAAAAAAAAAGAATTTTATAAAATTACTATTTTAGGATGCAAACAAATTTTAAGTGCAATTAATATTTATTGAAAATACCTACATCTTACGCCTTCTATAGAAAAGTTTATACACTTTCCCTGAGTAGGCATGGTAAATTTTCACAATTTACATGGTTTGGGTCCAGAAAATCTACATACAATAAGAGATCTACACATTTTTTATCAAATTTGGAGGCTCTGTGTGCAATACGAAATTGGTAATAAAAAAAATAAATTGATTTTTTTTGAAACATTAGCCCCCCGTAACTCCGCTACTGATCGAGAAAAAAAACAATGTTCATATAAAGTTTTTCTCTTAAAATCGCTTATTCTATCTGCGGTTGCAATTTGTTCCAAACAGACCGGAACACCCTGTATATACGGCTCCAAAAATCCAAAACCAATACTATGTAAAAATAAAATAGTTATTCCACAGTAACACAATCAACATCTAGAGTATTCTCCAGGAAATAACTGATTTCTGTCTACTACACACTCGCGGGCGATAACCAACTTCTTGTCAATATTTTCGTTAACACTGATCATACATTTCACCATTGATACGTACTCCCTAAAGATGAAAACTTTAACACAGCGGATTTCTCTTCTAGGTAAACCAATAAAATGTTCGGAAATGCCTCATATTTTTTTCTTCTCGCACAACAACTTGAATGCAACGTATGTCTTCTCGTATAGCTATTTCGACTTAGCACAACTTGCCGCTTTTTTTAACTCTAGGTGAAGTACACGAAATAATATTTCACGACATATTAAGGATGTATACAGAGTGTCTCAGTTATTACTGGCATCCTTGGAAGGGGTGATCGTCAATCAAAATAATTACTCAAATATATCTAAAAAACATTATTTGTAATTTTCTTTAAAATGTGATGTATTCAAGTAATTGTTCATTTAAAATATCTCTGCATTTCGTAGTTTGTGCATATTTGTATCAAAAGCTGAAGGAAACTTGAAAATTCATTCTTAAAATTTTGCACATGGCCATAATTTATCATATTGAGTAACTTTTTCAAGTAAAATGTGTATTTTTAACGGAAAAGGCGCTTTATTTAAAATCAAAACAATTTCTCCTCGGTACATTCGATATTTCAAATAGAATTATTTCGTAAACAATTACTCCTAACGCCTTTAACAAGGTGTACCTTTTTCACATGAAGAAGGCAGAAGAATCGATTGTTTTAATAGCTAGATGTATACACTAAGCCACAAAAAAGTTATGCCATTTGAAAGAAGAGTGATGTGCTATATGTGATGCCCTCTACTAGTAGCGACAAAATTAGAAACAGATTTGAATTTCTCGCTCCCAAAAACTCCAGATCTCCAAAATGTATCCAAAACCATGCATAAACTACGAAATGCAGATATTTTTAAATAATTATCAAAATACGATGCATTTTAAAAAAAATTTTAAAGAACAATTATTTGTTCAAAATAATCAAAATTTAAAGAATCTTAATTTTTTATAAATTAGACAGTGGCCTACCATTTTTATTTTAAATAAAATAAGAGTGCCACAGGGTTTCTACGCTGCTGGTGATAATGGAAATATTTAAACATACTGAATAATTAGACTAAATATATCTCGTTACAACCTAGAACTATTGCTGTTTTATCACGAAAGGTTTCCAAGTAAATAAAAATATAATAAAAATTTCGACATTTTTGTCACCTTGTATCTTGGAAACGGTGAAATTTTAGATATCTCATTTATTTTGACTACAATCACCCCTTCCAAGGATGCCAGTAATACCTGAAACACCCTGTATAACCGATATTGTAAGCAGATGCCTCTGGTGCCATAACAGCACATTTTCGAACAGATTCTTATTTTCGTCTTTCAGCTCCTCTACTATAAGCTCCAAAGTTTGTAACCTTTTTTGAAAGATCCTATATAATAGATAGCTATTCGCCATAACTATTATCAAAATAACCGAAAACTGTAAAACACGCCATGTATTTCTTAATAGAGACATTGCGCCCTGTTTTCGCTAGTTAGGTTTTGTAGACTTAAATTTAACTACACTGATACCCGAACACTTTCTGTTTTAAAAGATGGATCGTCAAAATAATTCGTTCCATATGTTGAAGGTGTCTTCCAAGTAATACTAATATGCACACTTCTACATATTCTAAGTTCCTAGTCAGGATAACCCGGGGTTAGGACGGAGAACTTAATCAAATTAATCAATTGCGTAAAAATGAGGAAATAAAGTTTACATTAGTCTCTAAAATTCTGATAAAAATTGTTTACTATGCTTGAATTACAACAATAAAGGTCAATTTCACTCAAGTCATTTTTTAAGAGCTAAATGATGGAAAGCTTGAATAAAAAGCACTTATCTCGACCGAGATTAAAACGGAGCAAAGGTCCTAAGATTAACAACCTCACAGTTAATTTTACATCGTTTCAATAATTAAATATGTCCACGCTGTCTATATTAATACCATGGAAGTGAGTAACATTTTTGCCCTCGTGAACCGAGTTACAGAGATAACTTAGATATTTTTCAAAAAATATTCTTTTAAACAAACAAGCCAAAGTGACGAAAATATTATTTATAATAATGGTATTATTTCAAAAATTATAACGTGGAACGTTATATTAGCCTCCCTTTGAGAATTCCTTATCGAGAGCCTGCGGAATGTTCTCAGTTTTGTTATAGATTAGATAACTAAATTTTGTTTATATTCGATCATTAAACGATGAAAATCATGCTTAAATATGATGTTACTTAAATGTTAAATTCCCAGTTGCTACAAGTTTATATCCATATTTATTGAGACGCGATTAACGATTCCAAAGGCCATTCTTCAGTTGATGATACTTCGTGAAAATTTGCTATACCTACCTAGTTAAAGAAGGTACTTGGTGCTTCAAATGGGTATTTACCATTTGGATATATTTCCATTAAATGAAGTAATCTGGAAAAAACTTGATCGGTAGGTTTTTTTCAATGAACCTTATCTCGAGAGGTACACATCCAGCACCCAGAAAAGAAACAGCAATATTTTTTCAAAATTTGCGTTTGTTGACCCATCTTTTTTGGAAAACGCTATTAATGACATACTTGAGCAAAACGATCGTTACTACACTACTGAAAACTTAATCTTTCGATGAAACGGGGCTCCTCCATGTTATGCAATGCCTGTGCACAATTTTTGAACGAAGTATAAGATTTGTCTCCGTTGGACTTTTTTTTTATGGAGCCATTTAAGGCAAACATTTAGGTTTGAGTATACTACACAGCATGAATCCTGAAAATTTGACAAAACACATCGTACACGAATACGTATCTACACTTATTATTCAATAAATGCCCCATATTGTACGCATTATTGTAACGTAAGTGATACATCTACCTTAACTCTGGCAATCAATCTTTTAGTGTCAACATTAAAGGTATATTTTGGAAGAAATCGAGCAGGAATTTGACAGATTTTAATAAAAGTGCTAGTCCGCATGACATTTCTGTTATACAGGGTTATTTACAACTTATCTAAAAAAAATGGGAATAGATGCGTCATGAAAAATGGAGTCAATATTGTAAAAAAAAAAATGTAAAATCCTTATAATTCCGAGAAAAAAATTATTGATGTTGTTCAATCTTTACATCATTGGGCTACTGATGTCTCTAGCCAGGCGATCTGAATATTGAAATTCGATTACTTATAGTATTAACGTTTTTGTGATGCGAGCGTTTACATTAGTTTTTCAAGTGTTAAAAATAGCTTACGTGTATAGCAACTCGGAGTTGTTTTTAATTTATGGTGAGGTCAAAATGCTTTAGCAGAACGATTTCCCAGTAAATATGTACCAAATGCCGCTATTTTTACCTCGGTGTGCAGTGAGTGCAAGTGTAGTGCAACGCTGGCGTGTCACAGGAAATTTGAAACCGAATCGTGGAAGAGATGGAGGTTCAGGGTGTCCACGGCGTATTGCAGCAGTGTGACGTATCATACACGAGGCTATATTATATCCTTACCATATATAGCGTGCCCAAGCATTAATACCAAGAGATTGGACGAGGAGGACCGGTACCATGGCCGCCACGATCTCCTGACTTTAAATCATTTGAACTTCTTGTTGTGCGAATATTTAGAAAGTGAAGTGTAGCTGCTTCCAATAACTTACAAGTTCAAAATGAACAAGAAGCAGAAACATTTGTGTTAGTTTGTAGAAACTTTGGGAATATTAATAATAATAGCAGCAAAACCCGTTGAATTTGCTGTATAAAATAGGTGTTATAAAATGTTACTTATTTCTTTCATTGGGAGTTTCTTTCAATTTTTTTGTCGCCGATTGCATGCTTTGCCTTGTCAGGTTTTACAATGGACCAGTTTCCCGTGCTATGGAGAAGTGTATTTTTAATTAATTTTCTGCTCTTTTTGATTTTTTTTACAAAATTATGAGTCTCCTGTGCAATTCAAAAAAATTTTTCTTAGATAAGTTTAGAACAGTCTCTAATTTTAGCGTTGTTCATTATATTCAACAAATCCTTATAGCCTTATAGCTGGTTGTTTTCTTAACTTTTGGAAAAGAGCAGAAATAGTTTTTAAAAGTAGTTCTAACTTGAAGTCAGCCATATCGTCCCATTTCTTTACTCTGTGTATTTGGTAAAAATTTTAAATGTTTACTAAGGCTTTTTTAATTAAACATTTAATAAGTGGCAGATTCATTCTTACTAATTTAATGCCTTCTTTCTTTTTTACAAAGATCTCTTGGAGCTATGGACAATAAAATGCGGGTGGACGCTGTGTATACCGACTTTCCAAAAGTGTTTGAGATAGTACATCAACTGCCACTATTAACTAAGCTTGATAATTTCGATATTCATATGAATTGCTTCGCTGACTGAAGTCATACATCACTAATAAAAGCCAATGTTTTAGACAGAACAAGTACTTTTCTGAGAAACATAATATAATCTCTATAATACCACAAGGTTCTCACCTGGGACCTCTTTTTTGTCCTTTATGAACGTCACTGGTTCCTGCTTCAAATTATAATTTATTTGCTGATGACCTTAAATTGTAAGAGTATTCAATCTGTGGATGATTGCGTTAAACTCGAGGAAGATCTCTTCAGATTAAATGAATATTGCAATTCTGATAAAATTTTCCTTAATATTACTAAATGAAGTAGAATAACATTTTCCAGAAGATAGGATAATAATATTGTTTACAATTACACCATTGGCACTTTGAAAGTTGTTTGTGAAGCTAAGGATCTAGGTATAATTGTAGATAGTCAATTATTTTGATATACATGTTGACTCAATGACACAAAAAGCTATGAAAATTCTAAATTTTATATTTCGCAATAAAAAGCATTTCACTAACCCTTCTTCGATTATTGTTTTGAATAACACGTTAGAAGTAAATTACAATATGGTAGTCTTTTATGAAGCCCTTTAAAATTACAAATACATAGATAGACTTTAAAATATTGAAAAGATTTGTTGATATTCTCAATTATAGGTGTATAGAAATATCTATTATAAATAAATCAACAAACTCTTGCACTACCGTTTAGAAGAACTAATCCCGAGGAGAATAATTGTTTGTCTTATACAGAGTGTCCAGAATAGGAGTGCCTTTATTTTGCTGTATAATAAATTGTAATTGGAAGGTAAGGCATCGTCAGATCGTTAAATCACCATTTTAGGACAAACGTGAACATTCGGTAGCGGTATTAATTTGGGAACTTTAGTATAAACTACGTTGTAATTACCATATATTAATAGAAAGTATAACTAAAATCTTATACCAATATCACTGTCCCCGCCTTTTTTAGCAGTAAAGAGGCAGAAGAGAAGCTACTTCAATAAGATTTTTATAGTAGCACGTATTATCAGTGAGTTTATATATATATAGCTTATATAATCAATGATGTTATGATCTATTTCGTCATAAATTTGGAAGCAATAGTGTAGTAATCACCTACGAATCTTTAAAAAAATATTAAGAGGTATTAGTAGAATGGCTTGTAGTAAATAGTAAGCAAATAGTATTTTTTTATGCAAACATCACATTAATTGTATCTATCAGAATCATAGTAGAATAGATTACGTAATTTATCTTTACATTGCCGAAGAAAATAATTTTAAATAGAAAACTTCCACACACTACTTTATCCGCGATAGTATTATTCATGAAATATTTCGTATTTATTTTTTGCACAAAATCATTGTAAATCTTTTGACAAAAAAAAATAAATATACAGGGTGAGTTATTAATAAATAGCTTAAGGGTAGATTGTTAACGTCAAAATAAAGCGATTGAGCCCAACATGCCTTATTCAATTGGTGCTCCTTTTCATTCTACAGTGTTAAAGTTGAAAAAATGTTTTCGATTTTTTGCTATATTTTAAGAACATATGGGCCGATTGTTTTGAAAATTTGTAGTCTAATGTTTTTGATGGTAATTACTAATATGCAAACAGTGTATTAGAACAATTATTTTTTCCAAAGTAGTAGGCGTGGAAATAATAAGTAGACAACTGTCACTACAATACCATATTGTTTCTATCAATGCCATAATTTTTCGAGTATTGAAATGAGAAACATGATATGTGTATATGCCCAAGAAAATTTTTGTGGTCGTCGTGCAGCAGCGAGGTACTTGGAATTATATCGAGATAATAGACAACCCGATCATAGGCTATTTAAGAGATTGTACGACAGATTAGAGACGTTGAAAGGCCGAAAATATTAACAGCGGACCAAGAAGATGCTGTTTTCGTGCAAATTGCTGAAAATACACGTACAAGCACACGTCAAATTTCGGCAGTTATTGGCATCAGTCAGTCTTCCGTAAGCAGAATACTCCACAAAGAAAATTTGCGTCCTTATCATTTTACTCCAGTTTAACATTTTACGCCACAAGACTCTCTAGCTAGGTTACGATTTGCACTTCGCCAACAACATGATGACCCAACATTTTATAATAAAATATTATTTACGGACGAAGCCACGACGAGGTATTTTTAATTGGAGAAATAGTCATGCCTGGGAACTAGAAAATCCTCATCTGTCAAGAGAAGTACATTTTCAGCAAGATTTGTCTATCAATATTTGGTGTGGAATTCTCCAATAATATTGTGAGGCCGTTTGTACTAACGGAGAAAATGATTTAAATTTTCTAATTAATGATTTGCCACTGCTTGTAGAAGATATTCCCTTAAATTTCCGGAAGAACTTCTGGTTTTTGCATGATGGTGCACCTGCACATTACCCCCGACGAGTAAGAGAATATCTTATTAGAAATTTTCCGCATCGTTGGATTGGACGCGGCAGCGAAGTTCCTTAGCCTGCACATAGCCCTGATTTAATTCCGCTGGATTTTTACTTTTGGGGCTATATTAAATCTTTAGTTTGCAAAGACTGCTTTTAAGCTATGTACCATTATAAATGACTCACACTGTTATTATGTATATGAAAAAAATGGGAAATGATCATTGTAATCGCATCTCATCTTTGAGTTATGGTGAAACCCTTTTAGAAATTGTTTTAGACAAATATTTTCTTAGTTTTGACGAGAGGAATCACTTCTTAAAAGATTGTCGTAACATCGTTGTTAAAAATTGTAATAAAAAGAGTGGCGCATGCATGTCAACCCACTGGCAATTGATACTGTAATAAATAAATAACTGAATTACAGCAATTTGGTGAGCGCTGCGGTTTGCAGTCTGTGAATTGTACGACTGGAAATCAGCATTAGCATAATATACACAAGACGATTTCTAAAAATAGTCCTTCGAACAACTGCGTCACAAGGATGCCATCCGCTGTTGCGCAATGAGGGAGATAAAATGTGACGAAAGGGGTAGTTTTGTTCCCGGGCACCTGCCCGATCGATTAATCTTACAAGGACAAGGTCGTTTATTTGAATCTGGACCAAAATATACTAAAATATTTTAATACACTCCAATTTGAATAAAAACGGGAAAGTTTACAAACAACTTGACGCACGCGACAGGCGATGCTCGGAAGTGTCTGAATTTTCAATGTGACTTTTATGAAACTTCCCTAAACCAAAAAGGTAATATTTATGCTGAATATTTTTCATTCGAGACACAATTAGAGATTTGCATGTAATGAGGCATACTTAACATTTAGAACGGAATAGAGCTTCGTGAGAGACTCCTGAAGTCAAAATAGAAGTACTGACCGAAATATGCTTATACCGTATATATACCCAATTAAAATTTGTGAAAGATAAATTATTGTAAAAAATTAATGGAGTGAACATCAAAAACTGAACATGAACAATACTCGGTCCAATTTTAAAGACACACCCTACTACTGACTTTTTGATTTCTTCTAATAAATACTATTAAAATGTTGTTTTAATGAATGCGTTTTTTCTTAAAATTTAACAACGGCAAAAATGTATGTTACATTAAATTCTACGCGGGATGTTATCATCTCTTAAATTCGATCAATGGTATAATTTTTGGATTACTCACTCAATAAACACCTTGTAGTGTCGATTTACTCGAACTCATAATCAAAGAAGACTTAATAAACCTAAATCATGTACCAAATTTGGTTATTCCAAGTTAAAAGTAATTAATTTTTCTCGAAATATCTGGCCGCACTTTAAAGGTCTGTAACTCCGCCTCTGTGTAACTTTATATAGGCATGTTTGGTTGTGGAACACCTGATCTGTGTTCTTATGCGGAACATTCTGTATAAATGAAATATAATAAGATGACAGATATAGAAAATTTAATAGTTCATATTAAGACAGTTGTTTTTCTTCTATCCTTAGAAAAAAAGTTATATTTCAAAAACTCCCAAAAACGGTTTGACTTAAATTTAACGCAAACTGAACATTTTGCTACGACCAAAACTCGTCGACTCAAATTGCTGTTTAAAAAGATGTAAAATGTGATTAATGTTATATTTATTTAACGTAAACGTAATACAATTGAATGTAAATTTATATTTTGTAATGTTCTATTTCATGCAATATTATTTTTCATTTTATTTGATACATTATATTTAACTTTCATATATTTTCTATTTTGCAGAAAGTGTATAAGTAATAAACATTTTTATTATTTTTAAGTAACACTTAATTTTGTGAATAAACCATAGATATGTTTACCAAAAATAATTTTTTGCCCAATTTGAATTTTTTACTCTCAATGTCTGTACCCATGAAAACATTTTACTTTTTTGACCCTCCGTCATTACTTTTGATGCAAACTGTTAAATACATCATACAAGTACTGAATCATTAGAACAGTGTCAAATTTACAAATTAAAATTAATGGTTAAATTAATCATAAGCGATTTATTTCAACCTCCGGTCTTTTCTCTGCGACAGACAATGCCACCCTAGACCCACAGCGATGTTTAAACCTACAAAAGTTTTTTAGAATAATAATTTTGGCTGGCAAAAAACGTTACAAGGTGAAACATCTTCTCCAACAAAGATAACATAGTCATTTTTTAATAAGATGCTCATTTTCTAATTTCTTCTCTCACAAACATTCCACTAGTGTTAATATATTGGCATATCATAAACTATCCAGTCAGTATCTAAACATCCACTGTATATCAATATTAGTCACTTGTTGAATTAAGGGAAGGAAAAGTAAATTTTTCCCTTTATCTTATCTCGTCGTACAATTTAAGCACATACAAATTTTCCATTGATTTATATATGAATGTAATAAATCTGTTAAAAGTATTTAAGTAGATATCCTACTAATAATAATCTTGGAATGGAAGGCTTTTGGTATTATATCTCCATATTTCTATATCTAGAATACAGCTTAATATTTTATCTTATTCAAATTAAAAGTATGTAAAATTGGTTGTACACAACATTAGTAGAATAATTAATTATATGATCATCGTCTATCATGATGAAGCAATGGCGTACACACAATTTTGCCATGGGGAAATTTTACAAAAAAATTGGTCTTACTTTTGCAATGGGATAACAATTACCTAATTTTCACTTAATGATAACTTACATCAGACACATTGAATGGAAATATTGGTCAAAATAATGTTCTTCCATAAAAACATTGGTAAATACTTAAAATAGATTCTTATTGTACAATATGAATATTATCATAAGGGAAATAGGTAATAGGTAAAAAATTTCATTTTTGTAGTTCAGAAATTTGGTTATATACATTTAATTTTACTTTTTAGCAATATTTATTTTGAAAATCCAGTCTGTAAATAATATCAATCGCTAAAATAAAAATATATTAATTTTTATACTTCGCAAACAAACTAATTTTAGAATTGTTGTGTAAGCATATCAGTGCTGCAGTATTTTTTTCAGGTATAATAAATTCATAGAAATCAAACTGCGTTTTCCAATACCACATACAGGAAAAAATATCACAATGTTTATGTAATTATTATTGTTACTGTATTAAGTACCACAATAAATGTGTGATGGATACCTAATACATTGTTTAATATTTACAGTATATGTGTTTTACAAGTTTTGTGTTCTAATAGTTTATTTTTAGCAAGAACACAGACTCTGGTTCAAGGTTGATTGCTTGAAGATCATTTCCTTAATAAGAATTTTACATTTATCTTTTAAATATTATCTCCTTCGATTTGATCATTGCCTTAATGATATGTAGGTAATGAAATAAAATTTATTTGAAAACACCTATACCTACTTATATGCATCATATATTAAATTGTTAAGATATACATATTTAACTAAAAAGGGTATCTCAACTGTCTCAAATGTAACAAAAATAATTTTTTTCATAAAACATTTCTTAAAGACTGAAGTTACGTTAGTATTTTATGTGTTTAAAGTTTACATGCTTTAAACATTATTGTGCATTATTACTAAGACTGAAATCAATGTCCTTAGTAGTTTCATCAAAAACTGTATATAGTAAACCTATACAGAGTGAAGGATTATGGGACTTTTCAGAATTGTTTTATGGAAAAATGTTTTATTTATTTTGAGAAGAAGAGCCCTTTGTCACACCGTGTTTAATACGCATATATATCAGTCATTTGAAGAATAAGAGGATTTCAGAAACTATAAGAATTGGAAAACCGCAATTAAATGGGTAAAAACTTCGGAGTTTTTGGGTTTTCGGTATTTATTTTTGAAACAAAAGATTTATGTAATTACATATTGCATTTTTGGGAATCTGATGGAACCATCTTTCAAAGTTGGAATATATTTTAAAATTATAATTATGCCAGAATTGTTTTATTTTTACGAAAATTTGAATTTCAAATAAAATCGTTTTTCATCAGTTTCATTATCAATCTCAGGTTCTTGTTTTAATTTTCTTTTTTGTTAGTTTTTCGTTATTTTATTGTTTTTTTTTACATATAATGAAACGTTTCCATCTAACTACTCTGCGGACTAAAGTCCCGACCAGCATTGAATTACACCCACAATGTCTAGCTTATACCCTTTATTATTAGCTTTTGCAATTTTTTTACTGTATTGTAAAGATTTTAAGTTCATATAAATCAATTATCATACAATTCCTATCAATGAAGTCATATGCATGCTCTCTGATATCAAACAAACATTAAGTATGCTAATGAACAGTTCCATAGAAAAAGCTGTAATCAACAACATTCAATACATATGACTTCATTGATGGGAATTGTAGAATTGATTTATATTAGCTTAAAATACCTTTACAGTCTTATAATTTCCTAGAACCCAGTACATGTACTGGCAAAATGACCCATATGGTGTAGTCACTATTTTAAACTATGTTGAATCCGCACACATTTTTAATTATAAATGGAAATATAAAATACACATTTTTTTCCAGTGAGAGTTCTATGTTTGTTTCAAAGAGACGTTTTATTTTGAAAACGTGCGGTACTACTACTCCTCTTCTATGTCTACAGCCTCTTTTGCTGTTGGCAGAGCAGTATGCAGGCTTTACAGAAGTTGAGGACCTGTTTTATTCCCGAAAAAATTTCAAAAGGCCAGATCTGCAGGTTACACCTCATCAACATTTTGATCAGGAGGTTAGTTAATTTATATTTTCCATGTACCATTAGATTTTTATAATTTTAACATGTAAGCATATTTCTTATAGTTAACTTTATTTAAATGTTATAATGTGTTGCATTTTAAATATTTAAAAATTCTCTGGAATTGCAGTCAGTGGCGGATCTAGGAGGGGGACTTGAGGAGTTCAATGTTATTTTTTATTGTAATTGTTTGACATTAACTGAAAAATCATTTTAGTGACAGCACCCTACTAAGGATCCCAGAAGTTGACAATATCGTATTTTGCATAGTTTTAAAAAAATCTCAAAAGTTTAGTTTTACTTTGTTTAAGAAATTTAAAAGTACCTATATGAAAATTTGTAAAGTAAAAATGGAAAGGAAACATTATGCTAGTAAAATATAATTTTATAAGTATTACTTTCCTGCCTGCCTCATTTGTTTATATTCAACTGTTTTTGAGAAAATCTGATTTTATCCCCCTCCTTTAAGGGGCTGTAATTAAAAATAAAACTATATCAAAGACCCTTTAAATTTGCCTAAACAACTACCTCTACGAAACCTACAAAATTTTAATTATCAAATGATTGCTAAAATTAATTAATACGAATAAGTTGCCACCATTTTGTTTTAGTGTGCATATTATTATTGTATTACAGCAGTGAACGGTCCAGTATAGCCAATCACTTCCCTTTTCAGAGAAATCAAATGAAAACTTATTGAAAATATACCGTAGAAACTATTTTGAACCATTCTAGAGCTGTTCTGTGTCGGAACCCGAATATGCTTATATTTTATAAAATTTATAAGAATTCATAAGAGTTATTTGGAGTTTCAAGCTCCTCCCTTAAATGATTCCCAGATTCTCCACTAATTGCAACATTCCAGTATTATCCTATATTATTTCCTGAAAAAGTTTTGGAATTTATCAATTCATAAAAAATAGTCACTACTAACAAAACGTAACAGAATATTTCTTAAATAATTTTTAGGTAGCCCTTTTAGATACTTTATTCCCCGATGGTGCGGCTTATTGCTTGGGAGCTGTCAATAAAGATTGTTGGTATTTATATACGTTGAATCCGCTACCCCCGAGAAGTAGAATGCTTACTCTACCTGAAGCTGAAGAGCCAGATCAAACTTTAGAAATTTTGATGACTGATCTCGATCCCGAAATTATGGCTATTTTTACAAAAGAGGAGTGTTTAAATGCTACGGAAGCCACAAAGGTTAGTGGAAATTGTGTGTACTTTTGAAAATGTAAAATATAAATCCCTCATTTATCTGTAAAATGGACGGAACTTAAACCACTGTATACAGGATGTTACGAAAATAGTTGAGGAAGATGAAATAGTCGATTCTTCTGCTGATTTTAGATGGGGTATTTTATATAAAAAAAATATTATCCTCCTAAGAAATTACATCCTTTTAAAAGTGGATGTCAATCAAGTTTCCATGGATATTTTAAAACCGGCTGAAAAATTAAAAACTCCAATATTTGCATAGATGCAGTCGTAGTAAAATGTCACTTTCCTAGCCTATTCTACTCATTGCCACCTCACAGTAACGGATTAAATAGGACATCTCTTGTACATTTATTTGCAGCATTTTTACAAATTGAAAAATGCGGAAGAAAAAAATTTTTTTGAATAGCCTTGTTCAAAACAAAACTTTTTTCTCCACACAAATTGCGAAATACCTTTTAATATTTATACAGGAAAATTAAATTTATAAATCTGCATCTCAACCTTACAATTCTCCAAACAATACTTTAAACGAAATTATCTTAGTAGGTTCCTGTCAACTGTCTTATCAGTTTTCTTAATATAACACAATTGCATTTATGCAGTAATTGGAGTTTATAATTTGAACCGGTTTTGAAATAGCCATGGCAACTTGATTGTAACATTAAATAAGGGGCTGTAACTTCATCGGGGATGCTAGAATAAAAAATTTGTATATACTTAACACCCTCTCTAAAATTGGCTGAATAATTCATTGCTTCATTTTCCTCAACTATCCATAACCCTGTATAGCAACTATAATCTTATATATATCTAGATGAAAATATTTCATCAACGAATTATAAATTGGAATTAATATATGTTTATTTATATTATTTATAGGATCGAATACGTATTAGGCTTTACAGTTATTACGAAAATAGTTTTAACTTACAAATCTGTCAGGCTTAAAAATAACTTAAGACTAGAATATAGACTAATAAAAAGTTTTATTTAAACTGCTATGATTTTTCGGGTTATTATGGCCTAGTTTTGGCATAACAACCCGAAAAAACATTAATAAAGAGTATTCATATAAAGGGACTTTATATGAAAAAACTTTTAAAATGAAAATTACTTTCTATTTATTACAACTTTGCTCAAAACCTATCTAAAATATTTGAAGAAAATATTTTTGGAACAACAATATGAACTTCACCCAAAAATATTAACAAATTGATTTTTGTATTTAATTTTATTTTCATATGTTTTCAGAAAGCGGGGATAGACAAAATAATACTCAGCACGATTGTCGATGACTTCCTTTTTCCGCAAACTACCAATTTGGTAATACGAATGAAATATTTTATTTGGTTTATTTTGGTCCGGTAATAGGTCAAATTGGAAAAAACAATTCTCTACAAATTTCCAACGTTTTGGCCTGTATTAGGTCTTCCTCAGGGTTCTAAACAAATTTTTTTTGACAGTATAAACATTATGTTAAAAGAATTTTTCAATTATTAAAAAAATATATTTTTTAATTATTTTACATTAAAATTATTATTACAATTACAAAATTACAACAATGTAGGCAACGCAATATTAATAGTTACCTACATTGTTGTAGTTTTGTAACTGCAATAATAATTTTAATATAAAAACAAAAAAATAATTTAACGTGTTTTTTTTTCGGTAGTTTCAAAACGTAACACAGGCTGAAACGTTGACAATTTGTGCCGAATTGTTTTCTTTTTTTTTCCTATTTTGATTTATTACCGAACTAAAATAAACCAAATAATACAGGTCACAAATACATTTAGGAAATATTGTATACCTTTTTTTTCCACAAAGTAATGAAAAGTCAACAAATGAAATTATATATTTAATTAATTTAGGTAAAGAAACCACAAAAAATAGAATAGGAGACGGCCCTAGTAATAATTGTCAGCTTGTATTGAATCAATAATTTACCAACCTTAAGTACATAAATAAATAAAGGGTACATATATATGAATGTTTCAATATTGTCGTACAAACTAATTTATTTAATTATAATTTTTTTTATTGTTGTAATAAAGATTATAATGTATATCTCTGGCCCCAGTGCTGTGAGCTGCAATAATTGAAAAATGTTTACCGTTACATTATTAAATTATTTAATTATTAATTTTATTAGGTTTTTGTTATAGAAATATATAGAAAATTTATATTTGTTTTCTATATATTTGATATCCTTGAAAACCGTAAAAAATGAGTATTCCATTATGACGTTACAAATTTAATTTTTTTATTTAATATTTCATATTTTCAGAAAGCAGGGATAGACAAAATAATTCCCAACATGATCATCGATGACTTCCTTTTTGAACCATGTGGATACTCTATGAATGGGGTGACTAAAAATGTAAGTTTGTCCACACTTACCATCAGTTATCACTCTATAATCAAATATTTTTATATTTTAATCATTTCAGTAATAATTTAAGACAATTCTTTGCTGATTTGCTATATACTGATATCAAAGTATAAACTTTGTTAGTAACAATGACTGATCTTTTAATCGGTATGTTTATAACCAATTAATTATAGTGTTGTATAATAAAACCTTTGAATTCAATATGATCATTTGGTCAAACCTCAAATTACATTATTTGCCCAATTTTTATAAAGCATTTATGATGCATGGTCAACCCAGAAAAATTAAAATTGATCTGATAAGTAGTTTCCGAAATATATGAGGTCAAAATTGGAATTACACGATCGCGAGATGTGACATCATTGCCTCCTACAGTTACTCGGTACTCGTTTGTCTCGAACTCGGGCAAAGGTTTATTTGAAAACAGATAAAAGCATATTCGTCTAATCTACTGATGGTATATTTAATTATGATGATGGACTATTTTAATATACAAATCATACCTGCTGCGGAAATATGAAGTAAGTTCCACAATGAAATTGTTAATAGCAGCTAGGTGTGTCAAAATATGTATAGGTACTTAAGAAACTGAAAAAACATATTTATTGTTACAAAATTAATGATAAAATGGAATGCTGTGGTTTCGAAAACAAGAATTTTAGACTATTGCAATAATAATATTTTTCAACTATTAGAAGCTCTGAAATTTCATTAAATCTCTGTTTGTGAGTGGACAACTAAGAACTATAATGTTTAAACTTTAAAGTAGATTTCATTACAAATACTCAGCAATTCAAAACAAATTGCCAAATCCATTTTAATGTGTGCCATTATTATTGTAATAGATTGTACCTACAACAAAACTAACTAATATAAAAAATAAGAAAGTTTTCCTCCCAGGGACAACTGACAGTCCTTGAAGATAGTTTTAATGTAAGTTTTTACAAATTAACTCCATAAAAATTCAGGAACGTCAAGTGCTGGCTTGAGCGAGAAACTTAGTAGTTACAGTTTCATAAATATGCTTAATCGGCTTACGAATAAATGGGTTTTACGTGTTTTAAAGTATCTTATACCTATCAGCATTTTTAAATTTTAGTTAATTTAAAGTTTGATTACTACTAATTATACAGCGAGTATGTAAACAAATCTTCAAATTTAATCTTTCTGAATTTAAATATTGAAAATTTTATATGGATGCCTCAAAAGAAAAAAAAAATCTATTTCAGATCTTCACGAGAAATCTAAGGAGATAAATTAAAAGAGAAATTTACAAGTCTTTTCTAACTAAAAGAAAACCCCAATTTCACATAATAATAATAATCTTTTAAAATTTAAATTGCATACTCAGCAGTAGAGATAAAAAATTAAGCAATCTATAAACTCGATTTTAAAAAGGCTAATGAGGTACCTACTTAATACATAGGTATGTTGTTTTGTTTTAAATGTACGTAGGTACCCTACATAAGTATATTATAAATTATTATTAATCATATTTTATTATAAATCTTTTTATACAACACATGTTTATTTGTTTTGGATCGAAGAAATATGTCGTGTTTCATTGATTTTTGCCACAAATTTCACGTATTGGGATTCCGAGGTAAACTAATAAATAATTTATCTGAGCATTTTCATTGTATTGAGCCATTTTGGTACAATACAGTATCTAAATTTTGATTGTTTCATTTTAGTGTCTCTAAATAACACATTCAGTAAAAAAAAACATAATCCTAAATATGGCGATGGCTCTCCTGCGTTTCATATTCTACATGCAAGTAAAAGGTAGCTAGCACAACCTGTCTATAGGAGGCAATGACGTCACACAGCGTTTATGCGAGTCCATGTTCTCAAATTATTTTTATGACAATAATTTTTCAAATCGCATTAAAATTATGAAATCATTGAAAAAATGCTAAATGACCCCATTAAAATCCAATTGTTTATTGTTCAGATTCCCATTTATTTTTTCTTAACATTCCTATTTTTTTTTTTATTGCATGTCTTAACAGATAAATACAGAAGTGTCAGATGTAAGTAATATTAACTTTCAATGTAAAAAAATTGTTTAATGTAAATTTTAAATCCCTATAGATGTTAAGACTGATGAGGTAAACAAAGTTCAGTTTTTAGTGGCATACTTCCTTGTAGTAATAGATATATCCTACTGATATTACCAAATAATAATTGAGTTCCCTTCGATAATACATGGTGCTATATTTCAGCTTCATAACTGAAAAAATTTATCAGTAGTCACTTGTATCTCGTATCCATTTCGATTTAAACAATTTTTATTTGAATACATTTTTCCCAATGGAAAAAAGGATGTGCGACTTTGTTGATTACTGTTAGTTAAAGATTAGTTTCAAGAAATTTCTGCTCATTTAAATAAAATTAATTTGCAGATATACGACCTGTGTGCACTTGTGGGCCAATATGAACAAAGTAAGGTAGGCATTTATTTGATAGATTTGTTTAAATGACAAGTCGAATGTAAAATGTCTGAGTATTTGTTAATACATGGGTATTGGTAATGGTAACATTAGACCATTGCACTTTGTACTGATTAGAAAGTAATGTGTATATAAAAATTTTAAAATATACATGGTGTTTGAATAAAAAGACAACACACTTCATTGTAGAGTTTTGAGACAAAATAATAAAAGTGTAGATTCTACAGAACTTTTCTGAAATAAGTGTTCTTTCAAAGGAGTAATAGAGATTGTGAAAATAAACTGTTTTCTTTAGGCAACCTGCATGTAGTCTTGAATATCACAACTTTATAATAAAAATTTTCAAATCAAACCGACTCTGTTGTGTAGAATACACAAAGCAGTCTCCAGGAGGTTTCTGTGTAACTTTTGCCAAAAATGTTTACTTTTAAATACATTTTAAGATGCTTTCGACTAAAAAGTGTTGAAACACCAGGGACTGAAATAAATTAAAATATACTATAGATATAAACTACTTATGATAAATCAATATTCACATGTTCATATATTCAATGTTCAGACAGTACTTTGCATTGTTTGTTGTTTTTGGAGAAAACAATTCTAATATAAAAGACAAATCGTACTTAAATAATTGTATTTACACTCTCTGTACATTAAATACCATATCTACTAATTCTTGATTTTAATAAGACATTTTGAATTAAAACGACGTAAATTATTGTACACTTTATGAGAGTATACATTGAATTTCATTTAGTTATTGCATTGTAAACAGTTTATCAGTTGAATAAGTGAGAATAAGCAGGGTCGATCTTGATTTATATTTTCGAGTACATTGACAGTTTAATACACAGGTTACTGAATGAAAACGTTCTCTATTACCCTTTTGACGAAAGGCACCTATTTCAAAAACTTTCCACATAGTACCCAAATGCATTATGTAATTGAAAAATAAAAAAATATTTTTTAAAAATAATGTGATTCCTTGAAAACTAACTTGCTATGCCATGGCCACAATAAGAAAATTTTCATCTAGTTTAAAAATCATAATGTTGCCTACTTGTTATTACCTTTTCATTTGTGCTGCAATAAATTATTTCTATTTCAAATTTTTAAGTAAAATAAGAAAATTGTTATTTTTTCAAATTATGTAATATGTTTACAAAAAGCATGATCAAGTAAAAAATGACAAAATCAAATTCATTCAATTTGGCATTATGCAAGCATTTTTCTAAAATGATATCTCCTTGAAAATCTACATTTACAAATGTTTAAAATTTTATGAAAGTTACTCGTAATTACAGCAAAAATATACTTGCTTTATTAACTCATATTATTTCTGTAATGAGTGAGTACTTATTTTATATTTCTTTTTTGAACATCCCTGTTACTAGTTCATGTACTATATAACACTTCACATTTTCCCCCTATTAATTATATGACATTTGGCAGAAAATTTTGTAAAATTTATTCTCATAATATAGACTTAAGATTTTGTTCTGTTATATGTATAAGAAGTTTCACATTTTACCATTTGTTTCAAGCAAATTTTTTAAATGGCTCAAACTTTAGTACAACATACTTTACATTTTGTTTTAAGTGTTTTAAGAAACCTCTTTAGGTATCTTGAAACTAGTTTCAAAATGACTTCCGTAACAAAGATCCAATATCAATGTAGGATGCCCTAAATCACATTTTTTGATACTAATAAACTAGGATTTAAACTGTAAAGAAGACAAAATAAATGGGCATCCTAAAAGCGGCAAATTATTTTATTAATTTATATATAATCTGTTTCTGAAAATAATTGACAATAACTTTGTAAATTTGGAACTAAGAAAGTGCATTTTAAGTTAAAGTAACCGCTTATGTTCAAATAGAAACAGACCATAAGAGATATGAGACAAGCAAAGATGGAAGGAAAGCCATACGATTGCAGTGCGAGCTTAGCGAGTTGACCTTGCACTTGGAAATGTAAATCATTATTTTTTATTATCATTATTTTCTGCTTACTATTTTTTTTTGTGGTATTCAATTTTTTAACTAAGACATTTATTATATCTTTCAAATATGGCTAAACATAGTGTGCCTTGTCTATTTCTTTGTACAGTTGGTCATCGTGAGAAATTGGCTTTACTGTGTAATTATTCAGGTAAATTTTTCACCATTTTGTATTGACGAATATTAGAACTTATCAATCATTGTACCCTAGGTTTATCAACAATTTTTATATAAAATTATAATCATAATTGTAATTTGAGTTTCTGCATTTCCCCTCTTTTTGTTCAGTTCATCATTTTACATTGTATGACTATAATTTTTTAATGTGCCTGTCTACAATTCAAAAATCAAACAAAAATCCATAATTAGATGTAGAGTGTAATGATTTTATGTATTTTTTAAATCCTTACAATGCAGTAACTTTACTGCCAGATGTAAATGTAAAAACATACACATTTTTTAATAAACAGTTTTACAACTCAATTAGATCTTTGGATTTAAAAATAATAACTAAATCAGTGTATTTAATTAGAAATATGTAAATAATTACAAATTGGCAGTCACACTCTAACAGTATATCTGCAAATTGTTACTAACAATTACTCATTGCAAATATTTGTATGGTAAATCATAAAATTTTTATAGCATTTAATAAGTGGTAGATGGGGTATGGTTGCTTATGATTAACAACTTTTAAACATTTTTTAACTACAATAGATCTGTAAAATGAAGCAAAACTAGCACCATGTATATGATCCTATTTATCATTCTTTTTTTAGAAGTCACACTTTTGCCGTTATTTTCCGTAGACCACCATCATTCACCTTAAAAGTGTTTGCTTACACATAATGGTTTTTGCAGTTGTTTACTGTTAATATGACATTGTAATCTTAAAAAACCATGCTTACTGTGGTGTATTAATGATTTCTTTTTATTTTTTGTCAGGGCTGCTACATGACGATCCATATCACACCAGAACCTGAATTTTCATATGTTAGTTTTGAGACAAATATTCCTTCTAGCTCTTATAGAGAAATCATCAACAAAGTATTGGACACCTTTAATCCTGGAAAATTCACTGTTACCATTTTCGCAAATCAGGTATTTTATCTTTCTTATTATTTTAGTTGAGAAATATTTTTATTATAAATGATTGATTTAGCAGTATTTTTAACATGCATATGCTACAATTTATTACTAGATCTTGGTGGCATTGACTGGATTTAATATTAATCTTAACTGTTATTATCTGCTGTTGCTAATAATGGTTTACCATCACATGCCTAATGATGTAATATTTTATCAGAGGTCATCACCTAATAACTTTTTAAATTAATTCAAAACTATTTAATTCATTAAATTAAAAATTGCATAAAAAAACTTCTCGTAATACATTAGATGTGAAATTTGATTTGTATTGATGATACAATCTATTGGGAAAAATATACATGCAATCTTACAATATATTTTAATAATTTTTCGTTATTGAAAGCAATAAAATTAAATTTGGTAGTGTTCTTTGTTAGTTGTTCATTTTTGTAAAGGAGAACACACTATAGGACTGCGGTCCAGGTGCAGCGCGAACTGTTTTGCACTAAGCTGATCATGGTCTTTTACAAAATCAGTTCCATATGTCTCAATGCGCTCCCGACTTATTCTACTGTATTATTTAGGTGTCAAAATACGTTCTGTGAAAGATGTATTTTTATTAGCTCCTTTATCTGACAACTGCAGAAATTTTTCAAAAAATTTTTCGCGAGGCCGCAATGTGAGCGAGTCCATAGACTCTCAGTCTACTATTACAAACACGAAGATTTAAAATCATTAGAAGGTTATTCACTAAACACCTAACATGTATCTAGACCACGACCGCATAGTTCGTTTTCTCCTTAATACTGGAGCAGCAAACGAATGTTTCATACGATCAACACAGAAGTGGAGAAATTGTAAATTCAGTTTTTTTGACAAGCTGCCTAAAATTTGTTAAATTACAAAAAAATCGCATTTAAATAAATACTGCTACTACTACTACTAAATTGAATGTTTGCAGTTTGCAAAGAAATGTGGAAAAATTGTGCAGGAATTTTTAAATTGGCTTCTTTAATTCTACTGAAACATTTTTTTTCATAAATTATACTCAACGGCTGAAAATCTAGAGAGTGACTAATCGCTAGCTTGTAGACAAGCGAGACAGGCGAAGTGTGCGAGGAGAAACATTTCATAGGCATAGTAAATTTGAAGACGATCAAATACAAAAAATATATAAAAATGACAAAAATATTTGCATTACATAACATCCATTACTTTTAGTAGAAACAACGATATAATAGTTTCCGCCAATTTTGAGATGTTAGGTAATAAAAGATAGAGTATTTCAAAATTTGTTAAAAGTTGTTAACTTGTATTATCAATTACCCATGGTTGACAGGTATAATAGAGAGTGACTAATTTACAGCACAGAGATGAGTACTGAAGGTGAGGGATGCATGATTACCTAAGCGTGTCACTTGAGAAGGGTTCAAAGCATACAAAATTATCAAAAATAAGTTGACGTCGAGTGAACCTAGCACATTAACAGTTTACTTTAAATGTCTCCCCTGTACCATCCTCCACAAATTAGAATGCCATTCTGTTGGACGGAGATGGCCTAGCACCATCCACTTCCACCTACCTGATGCACCCTCTACGGATATCACAGTTAAGCCTTGTCCTCATGGACATGAAATTCACGAATTTTTGAACAAATTTGGCAACTTCTGTTTTAATTATTTATGGCGGGAAAATCTCAGCTATTGACAAATTTTGCAAAACAGTAAAACATAACAAATATTAGTGCTCATTTCACTATTATGTGGTGTTAATAAATTTGTTTCAAGCTTCTAACAATCTACGGTTTCATGATGAAAATGATAGAAAATATTATACCTAGTTAACAAAATTCGTTACAAGTAAAGATTTTCCCATCATTAAATATCGCGCAAATATTTGCTAATTTCGCATCCAAAATGACAGGAGGATTTAGATTACATTCACAACATTCACTATTAGTTACTAGAACTGTCACTATAACGGTCACACATTAACACTTTATATCATATTATACCGCTTTCCATATGACCTTCATGCATCCATGTTTCGTCAAAATTTAATATATTCTTCGATCCAGATTCGGATTCTTCGCCATATCACCATTTCGTCTTTTTCTATCAGTATACTCTTTTCGATTTCATTTATACGGAAATTCACATACTATAATTCACAAAAGCACTGTTGTGTATATTCTACGAAAAGTTTCATCTTGTAAGATACAGCAGTTTTTGTTAAAAACTCATTTTAAAAATACCATCTTCCTTCTGCGTGTTTCCACTATCTTCCGTTTCGCAGTTTTACTTCTTTACCACTTTATTTTGTACTAGATATATATGCTACTCACGTACATTCTTGTTAATGAATTACATATTTCAACATCACTTACACTCATATTTTGACCTCGCACCCTGTCTCTCTTCATACATGTCATCATCCGATATTCCTCACTTGTTAAATTATAGGAATATGCTGTAGAGCTTGAATTATTCTCCATTCTTAAAAGAACACAAAATCACTAATAAAATTAATTACATTCATAATTAAATTGTCGAAAAGATATATCCGTAATTTTGCCCGCCCGAACGATATACCCGCCCATGATAGGACTGGGAATGGAACAGGTGGATCTAACAATTCGCCACAGCCAATAGAAGGCTGCGGCACATGCGTACTTACTGCAGCAGAAGCTATATAATCGGGTATGCTCTCAGAGATATGCGGCACAAGATTTTATAGGAAAAATATACGGACTGCATGTATGTTTCTTTGTGTCAACTGCTATAAATTGTAAGCAGGTTTATAACATGAATCACTCTCTAGATTGTCAGTCGTTGAGTATAGATGTAATTTTATCGACAAATGATATTTGTTAATGTTACAGCGGTTTGAATTTTATATTTGTATTGATTATAAAAATTTCAAAATGCTATAAATTCTACAAATATCATTGCTTGATATTGAAATGCACGCATGTCAAATTGCTCTTATGATACGTTCTTTTGCAGATTAATCTCATTAGAGATTGTATCAATATCAATGTATTTGTAAAGTAATATCCTATCCGAATATAAAAATTTATATTAGAAATAAAAAAAAAAAATTGTAAACTTCACGCTAATACTATTATCGGATCGGACAGTATTTATGGTTTCCAGTTATGTGACTAACCCTGTATAACAATATATTCTACATTAATATTACACTTTAGGTTTCTCCGACAAAGGATACATCAAAAGAGCTACTATTTTTGGAGCAGTTTGGAAAGTGGCAACGTCGTGATGTTCAGCAGTGTAACTTCAAAAACTACGATCTGATTTATGCATTTTACTGTAAATTCCCAAGCTGAGGGTGTCCGGTCAAGCTGTGTGACATCGCAGCTAATAAATCATTCTTCCTCTCTCTATTCCTAACATCAAATCCAATATTGTCATATAATCCCTTTCCTTTTCCTTTAAATATCATTTTAAGTAAGCTGTCTCCTGCTAAATCTTCCATTTTACCCACATCTTCATCCATTGAAAGTATTATTTACGCTATCGATAAATTTCTTTTAACCTCGGATCCCCATCTCTTATTAAAACGAATCCTTTATTTACAAGGATTTTTGGAATCAAATATTTTGTTGAATAATATTGATGAGGCGCAGAAAAATATTTTACCAAAAGTGTTTTTATCAAATTTATTTGTTTACTATGACATTTTGCTTTTGGTTATTAAGGTGTATTCACAGTACAAATTTAACATGAAAAACCACGATTGTCATTTCAATAACGCACATAACAAACAATCTAGGCCTCAGTTCAGTCCCTTCTCATTTTTTTACATTTATTTCACCTTGTTCGCTCCTGTTTTCACATTCACCGATTTTGAATCGCCACTGGTTTTGTTTTCTTGGTGGCGCAACAAAATATCGTGAGAGTTACTGAAAAAACTTTTAAAGTAAGTAGTGCATAGTGGACTTGTATGTTATTTGCCTTCAACCTATGAGGGTTAGGAAAGACATATATAGTTTTAATTCTCCCCAATTACAACACTATGTCCTACTCCTTTAAGGGTTTTACTCGATTTGTTTCTGATTTTCAAGTAGAGTGCATATTTGCACTATGTGTCATTTTAATGTAAAAAGGACCTTTGAAAAGAATTTCGTCTAATTTTATTTGTGTAGTTTCTATATCAGGGTTGGAAAAGGTCCATTTATTGTAAAAAAAATAAGCTCTAGTATTACCTACTCGTTATACATAAAGCCCAGAGGTATTTCTCTTGTACAAACTAGTAGCTTATTTTTTGTTCTGTTTTTGGTAAATTTAAAAAGAGTATATATCTTTTTTATATAAATATATGAATCTACTTTTTAGTCCATTTTATTGTAGAAATTTTATCATTTACATATTAGAACAAATTTTCCATATATTATCTCGGAATGTAGTATTAGTTTAAACATATATAAAAATATATTTACATAATGTTGATGTTTAAAACAATTTAAAAATTAATAAACATGAGTTCAGTGATTAAATTGGCTGTTATTTTTTTTTATTATTAGTGCAGGCTGTGTTCATTTATATTTTGACATCCAAAGGGTTTTCTACTAAGAATTAAATAAAAATTGTTTATATCAGCTTTACGATGGTTCTACATGTCTCTTCCCATGCATCTTTTATTTATTAAAATAAACAGATGAATGAAAAAATATAAACAAAACCAACTTTAGCTCTTTCGGATGGAACCGAATAATTAGCAATATAGTACATTCGATACGTATCCCAAGAGGTATGTCAAAGCGAAAACTGCAAATTTTATATTATACCTATACTATACCTAGACATGCTAAAAACAGATACCAAACTTTTGAGAACCAAATACTCTGCGGACTAATAATGTACTGGCCAGTGTTGAATTATGTCCACAATATTTACCTATATATTCTTTATTATTAGCTTTTCACATTTTTTACTATATTGTAAAAGTATTTAAATTAATTCAAACCAATTTTCCTACAATTTCTATTAATAAAGTACTATTTATATATATATGTAGGTATGCAAAAAAACAATTTTATATACAAGATAATATTCAACAAATATTCTAAAATAAAACAAATCTAGATAAATTTACTAATGAAAAAAATGACTTACCAGGCATAACGAAATCATTAAATGATTTTCAAAACTGGAACTCACCTTTGAACATTCAGGAACACACAAATAGTCATAATAGATGGATGCTGATCTATTTTTCCATTTCTAACTATAAAAGAATATGATATAAATTAAAATTATATGAAAAACTACCATTAAATCAAAACCCAAAAATTGCTAATTTGTGACAGATAATAGGAATATGTAAATATGAAAAAAATTTAAGTGAACTTTACCTCTGATCAAACTATTTTGGTATGTTTTCTATTGCATACATAAAAGTTCATCAGTAACTGACCAAAATTTCATAATTTAACATCATACACCGTTTATTATTTAATAAAAAGCATTTTGGGAGCACCCCTTTCCGGTTAAGTTCTTTAGGGGGCGTTTGAGAGAAAAAACTATGTTAGGTACTCACCGTCTTTTAGTTTGTTCTACATGCACTACAATTTTAAATACTCATTTTAGAGACGCCTTGTATATATACAATAGTAATAGATAATATATAAGATAGCCCATAGAAACATAAACAAGGGAACTATTTATCTGTGCGTGGTGTGTGCATAGTCGGCTAAATCGCAGCATCCGTGCTTTTCAAGACGACGCGATAAATTTAGCAGATGATGATTCAATCATGGTCGGCTAATCACATAGCAGTGTAGTCGCTCGTTTGCACTGACTCGCCGCGCGTGGCAGCACTCTGCAGCACAAATGTCAAATATCTGTTAAGGTATATGTTTCTATTTCGTCTAAGTTTGTAAATTGATACAACCTAAACTAATAAGTATTGTGTTTTTATGGTGAAAATTAAAGGGTAGCAGTCCATTATTAATAACGTATGTACTCAGTTATGAAAAATGTAAAATATTTGAAGTTTTGTGTGAAGTATTAGAACGGTGATACCGTGCCACGTATGTTTTAAAATATGAAATAAAAATACGTAAATTTTTGCAAACCAAATTAAATAAGTATGTTATATCAAAAGATAAGCTATTATAGTGTTAATATCAAATGTCAAATTCTGACATTTATGGCATGATGTGTATGTTTCCAAATACTAAACGATGGTGTCGCCACACTATATAGAGCACATTACAGAATTCCATGTTGAAATCATATTTGAAATTCAAGTGATTCAACAGAATATAAGTATACAAAGCGATGCGATTTAGCAGACGATGGTCTGTGCATAGACACATATACAGTCAAGATGTCAAAATTGCCTTGCTTTTTTCTTTCCAGGGTAATTATTTACAACAGCGGAAACCTCACCAATCTTTATTAAGAAATTCCTACCCACCTATTTTCGAGGGTGCTGAACGAATCTAAAATTATTTTTATGTGGTCGAGTCTAGTTTTCTTAAGCAGCTTAAGTCTATGGAAGAAACACACACTACATTTTA
Organism: Monochamus alternatus; assembly: GCA_037114965.1. NCBI lineage: Eukaryota > Metazoa > Arthropoda > Insecta > Coleoptera > Cerambycidae > Monochamus > Monochamus alternatus. The sequence goes on from CM073433.1 coordinate 38,155,520, forward strand.
TGTGACGCTAACACATGTAATTTTTAAAACGGCAAATCAACAGTACAGGCAGTGTATTTGACTAAAATTCGAGTTGGAAAATAAAAATTATTGTGTTAAACGGAAAGAAATAATAATTATTGTCTAAGTACCATTGTATTTATTTATATATTATGGTGTGATCTGGAGTCATAGGCAAAACTCTCCTGGATGGAGCTATTTGACCAGTGAGCAGTGCGTAACTAGCACCCATTACAGGAAGATTAGTGACCACTGACCGAACACCCTCTGGTACACCGCCAGTCCACCACAGATTATATGTACTACACTACTACTAACTACTACTACACTGTCACCATCGATATGCACATATAAACTTAACTACCTATATCACTATCATAAATATCTATAAACGCAATCTACGTTTATATTTAATATTAACTAAATACATAATTACATATTGATTGTAAAATAAATTATATTAAAGCCACTTTATTTATCTTTATATGAAATATGGTTTATTAGGTTTAAACGATTTACGAATTTTGACACAACACTCTGATTGGTTGTATAACAGAATTTCACTTACACCATCTTAAACTAACAATAGGGTTCCGAAATGCACAATAGTGCGCGTAAATAATAAAATTTCTAATATTATTATAATATATATTTTTATTTATTAAATTAACGTGCCACTATTCTAGGTAATAATAATTTATTTAAATTATCAAGTATACAGGAAAATATTATGTCATATTAATAATAATGTGAAAGAAGACATACCTATCTTTCTATCTACTCCATATTTCAATTTCTCCATATTTAATGTTAACGAGTTAAGCTCAGAGTTACGTGACTGCGATGTTATTCTGTGCACAAAACATATAACATAACCCAACATAACTAGATTAAACAGAGACAGCAGCGGGCGTCGTTCGTCTGTGCTAGTTTTCGTATTTTCCGCACGCGGTAAAAGATGGTACGGTGTTGATTTTATTTCGTTAAAAAACTATTTTCCAATAAACATGGTTATTTTGTGATATTGATTTATTTCGCAAAGGTATGTATGTAATCTAATCATTTTACAATGTTTAATAGTGCATTTGGACAGCTTCTTTTGCAAATGTTCGTGAAAGAAGCAGATTTAATGTAGTTATTGTTTTCATCTTGTACACCATTTTGGTCACTTTAAGAAAATTTAAAGTTACTTGTCCTAATGATATAAATTAGTTACTAATTTTATGTACTTACAATCTTGTACAATAATTGTAGTATAAATGCTATCAACATTTAATTTTTTTTGTAGATGCCAAATAGGCATTATTGTGGACCAAGGGAAGTAATAAAGATGGGAGACTGCAATCTAAGTCATTTTAGGAGTCCTAAGAATGAAGAAAAATATTGTAAATATTCTTATTCCTCATGGTGCTCTACTTGTGAAAAAAATTCACCCAGAAGGCGTTCTAGAAGTGAAACCAATGAGCCCTGCAGAAGGAGATGTAAAGAAATGAAAACATTTTCGAAAAAGTACAATCGTAGTCAGGAGTACGAAAATATGGAATTTGAATTTGAAGCTAAAGATCAATGGCAAGAGAAAGATATACGATATGAATGTTGTAGAGTGAGATCAAACTTGTGCGAATTGCCTACTTCCTATATATCAAATAATTGTCAGATATCTATTTTGACGAATATTCCGAAAATGTCAAATGAGACAAATGATTTTGTGGACTGTCTTAAAAGTGCCACATCTTATGAACGAACATTAAAATTTGTAGATTTCGATAGTAAGTTAGAAAATTTAGGAAGTATGCAAGAGAAATCAAAGGTAGACACTTGTAATATAATTAGTCCAAATAAATTAGATTATGTAAAGAATGTAAAGAAAAGTGATATAAAAAGTTCTTTAAAAAATGGATATTCTTCGTCAAAAGGATATATTAAACATTTTACTGAGCCTTTAAGTGTCAGTCATACTGATTTAGTTAAAGACAATCATATCGAGTACAGAAATGCAAATATGAGGAATGGTGAAACATCTAAAAATTGCCGAGAATGTTGCACATTAATTGATTTAAAATTTCATGATTTATCAGATCGTAGACCACTGTGTTATGACACATGTACTTATTTCGATAGAAGAAATGATTCAGTAAATTTGCATGAACGTTATAGTAAAGAGGTGGAATATTTACGGGAAAAATTGAAAATGCTCAAAAACAGAACTTGTACAGCCCCTAATAGATCGCCCATTACTATAAAAAAATTGCATAATATTGTAAAAACAGATGAGTTGCCAGATGAAATGCATTCGAGCTCAACGGATATTAAACTGAAAACGAAAAAGGAAAGGAAAGTTCTATCTCCTCCATTAGTAAAAAATGTTAGATCTAGGGTTGTCCTTAAAACCCGAACCAAATCGTCAAAATTAAAGAAAATAAAACATAAACCACCGAACAGTGTTGCTTCTAGTTCCGATTTTAATCAAAGGTAAGTTTATATTTTTTAAGCAAAAAAAATATATATATTAAATTTGAGTTAAACTGTTAGAATACTTACCTATGTGTTAAAAATTCGGTGTAATAGCATTTATTTTCTATTTTTTAACTTCAGTAGTAGTGTCGGAAAGACTGTTTTTGAACAATAGTATGTTCTCAATGGTTTTTTTTTGTATGGAGACTTCATTGTAGCCCCATTTTATGTAAAATTTGTAGGTGCAGGGTTAATTGAGTCTTAAATAATACATATCGCCAAAAGTAGTTATTGAAATCACCCAAATCGTGCAAAATTATAACTAGATTTATTTTTATTATGGTTAAATTTTGGCCTTATTACAGTGTAATGTCATTGATGGAACGGTAACTTAACCACAAAAGCATAAAATTTTATGAATTTCAGAGTGTAATTGAAATAAAATGTAGAGTAATTAAAAATCTTAAAAATTGCTACTGCATGTAGGTGTGACAATTATTTTGGAGACACATTTTAGAATATTTTGAAGTTCAATAATGAAATTATGTCATTTGATAAAATTGGAAGAAAATGCAGTGGTGGATGGCCTGCTACTTTTATCTCTTTACTTACCGTTTTCACATTTCTTTGCTTTCTCGTGACCACAAAATATAAAACTCATGTGTAATCTATGTAACACCTTTCAACATCATATAATTCTGTCTTCAACTTTTGACAAGCGAAAATGTCAATTTTAAAAAGTTTGGTTATAACAAACTGATTTGATATTACTCGAAGGGTGCGTTAAATTCACATTACGATCACTTTTTTGAGTTGAAGTGGAGGAAATGATTTTAAACTATAAAAACAACAAACTATCACGGCAAATCACTTTTATGTTAGTAAAATGAGTAAAACTATCTATTGTGTATGCAATTGGCATACGTAATTTATTGCCAAACTAAATTATCAGTGGTTTTCATTTACAAAAGATTTGCTTTTCTATCTTTACCACAATAGGCAAGACTGGAGTGTACTTCTTATAAGTATTTAAATAAATTTGTTTTTTTTTTATGAATTGCTAATTAATATTTATCTTAGTTTTTTTTTAATTAAAATTTTATTTGAAGACAAATTAATCTTTTAACAAAGTCATAAACCAACATTTCAGAGAGGAATATTAAAGTAGATTGTGCTGAGCCATATTTGGTTTCTGTTTGGAGTTGTTTCTTCAATTTTGGAACGGGATGCGTACAAAATATTATTTTAAAATAGAATGGGTGAACTCTAGAATACGTGGGATCCTGTTGTATTTATAATTAAGTAAAAACATGTTTTTGGATTATTTTAGTTGTCATTCATTATTCACTCATTCTATTTATATTGCAAGCGTACACAATAAATCATTTGAAAATATTTTATTCGTAGAAAAATTTTATAAAACCCAGGAAATCTCAAAATAAGTAAATCTATTAAATCATTTATTTCAGAATAATACATGCTGTCTTATAGCGACAGCTCATTAGAATATTTCAGAGCACTACCTACTTCCATTTCAATTTTAAAAATTTAGGTTTTGGGGATTTCTCTTTAAATAGAATAATGCCATTTTTGTACCACTAATACTGGAAGTTGCCATGTACTTGCTTATTTTAATTATAACACCCTTATTGCATATTTGGATTCTACAGGTAATTTTAAAGTGTTTTTATCAAGCTTCCTTATATCTAATGGTCATCGCGATATTACAGTTCTTTCAAAAACAGTTGCCTTTATAGCCTAATTCAAAATTACCCATTTTTTACATCCTGCAACTTGACTGCTAGGAAAACAAAACAACCGAACAAATGAGAAATAGAATTATCCGTAGAATCCAAATATATATAAATATACAGGGTGTGCATTTTGATGGCATGCAACAAGTATACTTTTTTAAAATTAAGGCTGTTTGAAAGTAACTAATCATTTTTCAAAAATCTCTATCCTTAAAAAATATCTGACAAGAAAGTCTTAATATAGTGTCACAAAAACCTTCTTTTCAAAAGTACAATTACTGAACTAATAAGAAAATTGTCAAAAAAATGAAATAAAAAAAGTACTTTCTCCTATAACTTCTTAAGGAAGCAAAATAATTGTACTATGGTAAGTTGGCTTAATTCATATTATTTTTGTTCAAGGAAGCTAGCCTTAAAGCATTGCTTATTCTATACTGAACACCCTGTATAGTGTATTCCATTTGAAATAAGGCGAGAGCTACCCTCGGTAGTTCCGGAAATACTCGAAAGTTTAATTATTTTCTTTAAAACATCGTATCTCAAATACCCTGTATAGCAATTTTCAAATCATTGTTGATTCTCTAGGTGCCTTTAGCTTTAGGTCGTCGTAAATGACGCTGTACATGATATTAAAATTAAATGTGAAAACTAAAAATTCAGTAATTATTTTCTTGTACTGAAATAACTTAAAAGGTTTTTGTAGAAAAAATCTTATTTACATACTCCCAAAATGCTTGTTGCAAAAATCCGTATTAGAAACAAGTTGATATGACATTTCTTTTAAAAACTGTTAATAATATCCTAAAAACACCCTGTATTAAATATACTGTATATTTAAGTTACTAATCATACTCTTTTTTATATATTTTTCTTATGTATATTGTATAACTGCTATTAACTATAAACGTGAATACACAACATATTTTTTTCCATTCCATAGTTTTTTAATGATTTTTTTTATAATAATTGACTGTTTTTTAAAAAAATGAATAGAGTATTAAGTATATAAATAACTGTAAAAATTGTGTTTTCTATGCGAAATCACTTTACTAATACTGTTAAAAATACGAGTTACCCTTGGCTAAAATTAGTAACTTTTCCGATACTTCTTTATAGGCTTCTAGTCAAAGCTAGAATCAATTAGTGTCGGCTTACCAAATCAGCCGTAGAGTCTAGATAAAAAAATGTGATTTATATCGTTTTATTTTGGGAATATTTAGTCATTTTGCAAATATCCAGCATACTTTGGCAAGAATTTAAAATAGTTTTGAGAAACATTTAAAATTAGGATATCCTTCTTACGGGTGATTAAACAATCAAAAACTTAGGTGTTTCATTTTATATTTGGCTGCCAGCATGTTGAAACGCTACACATGAGGCAACACGTTTCTTACTTTAAACAAACAAATTATTTTTAAGTGTTATGAATCTGTAATATAAAATACTCTGAACACAAAGGAAAATGAAGTTAGATATAATAGAAACTGAAAAGTAATTATCAAGTTATGTTTTCTAAAAGTTCTACATAATAAAAAGATTTTTTCCATATTTTAGTGACTATAGTGCTACAGACAGTGAAAATGAAGTTACAGTGGACGAAGAACTTAATAGTATAAGTGAATCTCTAACTGATGAAAGTAATAGAGATCCATCTGGTGTTAGTACTCCTCTTCCTCATGATTCAGGTAAGCTTGACAGTAAACTTAGTTCTTTTCATTTACATTTTTTTTATGTGTAACAAAAACGACTAAATGCACACAGTGGTTTGAATTACCAGTTTTAATAGAAAAATTTATATTAAACATTACTTTATAAAATAAAAAAAAAGGAAAGTGCCAATAAAACCGCAAATATCTTTCATCTGTCGCAATTTTTTACATACGTGATAAATAGTGACCAGTTGTGTTCCGTGAAATATATTTAGAAAATTGAGTGTTCACACCATTAGATAAAATATAACCCATTATACTACATTAAATAAAATGTTGACATATTTACATCCACAGTGAATGTATTTCATGTTAAAAAAAACTTACTGCCTATAAATATGTTGCCTGTCACCAAGCTTCGTAGAATAATTGATGGAAATTCAAACAAACGATTTTATTTCAGACCAAAATTAAATTTCTTTTCATATAAAATTTTTAATATGAATTTTATCGATATAATATAGCAAAGGCTTTTTATAAAATTCGATCTACAAATTAAAAAAAAAAAAAAAAAAAATTGTGACTAGGAAAATATGTATTTCAGTTAATTTGCTCTTACTAAATATTGAATATCAAATTTTAGTAGTATTTTTCATTTTAATACAGAACAAAATATGACTTAAATAGACATATTTTTGACAACCCTGTTTCACCTTTTTTACAGAATTTTCTTTGTAGATTATATATTTGGAATTTAATAAGAGTAATTGTTTTATAAATATTTTTAAATACAGAGTGTCACAAAATGAAAGACAGATTTTCGAATTGTTAACTAACGTGTTAAGTGTTAAGGTGAAATTGTCTACTTTCTCAATGTCAGATATTTTGTTTTTTAAGCGAAACTAAATTTGTAAAATCAAGCCCTTGACTGATCCATTAGGCTCAAGGCATTATTTACTAATATTTTTATATTTAAGTGGCAGAAATACTCAAACAATATTATAAACTTTTTTTTTACTTTGTCATAAAATGTGCACATAAATATTCAATTAAGCAAAAGAAGTTCATACAAACAGGCAAAAATATACCTTCTAAGGGGACTACAATTAATTCCCTGTAAGTTTTTTTCCAGATAGGCACGAAACCTTTAAGATAAAACAATTAAATTTGGAATTGTGTGATGTTATTATGTTATGAATCTAAGTTGCATTGTTTTGCAATAAAATTTAATTAAACAGTGTTACATTCTGAAAATATATAGCACGGAATTTGTAAACACATATGTTTTTAAAACAATTAAGAATTACTTTATTTGTTGAAAAGATTACAAATGTTATTGAACAAAATGAAATTTAGTTATTTTATTGTTTTTTTTAACGTTTTTTCATAAATTTTTTGGTTTATACTCCATAGTAGCACTAACTTTATAACTTATTTATAATCAGTTAATTCAAATTCAATAAAATTTTAGAAAAAATCAATAAATAATTAATAGGTCCTCTTATTTCTGTTTGATGTAGTTTTTATACCTATGCTTATATCAACCTTTTCTCTTATTTTGGTCATAAAATTTGCTGCTAAAATATCGATTCTAAGTAGTATAGAGAAATAATATTTGTACAATATTTAAAAATATTATAATTCTCTTCAGACATTGGAATGAATATTCATATAAAAATAGATGTTCAAGTTCATGTTGTGGTATTAAAAGTAGGTTATCCCAAGAATCTGAAGTTATATATAATATTCGTATCAAGGGATGTGTCCTGTTACACACGTTGATATTTTCAAGTGTTTCTATTTTGGTTATGAAGGTAGGAGTAATTAAAAATACACAGCTGTATTCACTTCATAATTATTAACACAAGGAGCAGAAAACACAAGTTACTTGCTAATTGAGTACTAAATATATAGGGTGGCATATAAAACTTGAAATATGTAACTTTTAAATTTTATTTTCTGTGCCATTTTAAGCAGTCAGCGAAAATGATTAATAATGTTGGGTCGATCTTTGAATTTAATTCCCAAAATTAATTTTAGACGCCACATTAGAAGTTGTTTTGCAATTAATTATGGATAAAATTTGTCATTATTCCGTTCCAGAAACTGGTGACTAATTTTATGAACAGCTATGTTATGTATGTCTAAAAAAGGAATGATACGTTAAAAATGTCACAGTCATGTATCTCTAGAATTTTATACGCACTACGCACTCTTAAACTATTGATTTGTTTACAGGTTCTGGTGATAGCTTAAGTTGGCCAATTAGGCCTAGTTTATTTCCAAACATTCCACCATACATCCATTTCAACACTCATGACTCAGAAGTTGAATTTAAACTTCCGAATGGAAGAAAATTTTTCAAATGGAAACTCAGCACCATTACACCGGTAGTAGTTAGAAAGACTTTAACAAATTCAGGGTTCGCGCTGGTTAGAAGTGAGTTCACAAGAGGTAAACCCGCCCCCCTTATCCTATCCTAATATTCCTGTTGCATCAAAAGCACAATTTTATTTATAATAACAATTTTAGTATACAGGGTGTTTTAGAAATGTGTGTAAAAGTATATTATGGGATAGAACATTACATTTGACGGCTTTTTCCTATGGACAAAGACATATTATGTTGTCTTTTGTTTTTGAGGTATATACAGGGTGTCAATGGAAGATCATATCTTTTGCAAAAAAATGATGTATTGCATTAAAATTAATACTCCACAGATATTAGTATCTAGTATTTTTTAGGATTTAGTTCATATTAGGGTTGTCAACCCTGAATTTTCGGGATCGTGGGGTTCTACTAATTGTCAGTCCCAAAAATTCCGGGATGTCGTTAGCTTGGTTTCCGGGATTCCCTAAGTTGCGGTCTAATGTGAAATACGAGGCCACAGAATAATTAATTAATACATAGATATTATATTTAATTTAGTGATCAGGTCTAAAAAACTGAACATTGATCACATTTTTACAAAATAATAACTGCTTTGCAGTCTAATAGGTATTTTTAATATGGCTTTGTTCATTACATAAAAGTAAGGCCTGAAATAGTGTATGTAGCCATTTCGGCCAGGTTTAACTACAAATAAAAAAAATTCGTTATTTTCTACTCTAAGCAAAGAAATGAAATTATATAAAAATGGTGTATTCTACGATTTTTTTGTTATCAATTTCACCTACAAGTGTAAAATTGGTGACGGCCTTCTCGATGGTTGGAACGTAGTCCACCAAAATTCGTTCGAGTTTGAATCTGAATGTGCTGGATGAATTAGTTTTTCTTATATATTTTTTTATTTTTTACAAAACATGAATAAAAATAAATAAATTTCGTTTATCATTATTTGAAAATACGTATTAATTATTATATATATTTTTTTTATATTTACCATTCTGTTCTTTTTAAATAAGTAAAATTCAAAATAATATTAATTTTTCATAATATATCGACATTGTTGAAGGCAATTAATCCCAGGAGCGAAATTATTTCTGGGATTGACATTCCTAATTCACATCTAAAATTATATTACAGGCTTTAGAAACAACTATACAAAATTTCTTCTTAATAAAGTGACACTTTAGTCTTGATGTAATTTTATATTTTCTTATGTTTTTAACATCCTGAAATTTTCCACGCCATTTTCACGGTTTGCTATGCACATTTCAAGACCAGCAAATTTTTTTATTGAATTACTTTTTTCCAAAAATTGTGTAATAAAAGTTTACAGGACACACTGTATAGGGTGTCAGAAACAAAATGGGCTATACTTCTTTGGACGCAAACATACTATTTTTATTTTGTTTTTCTAGAAAGTTACTGATTCTCGTAACTTTTCCTTTTTGAAAGGTAATCACTTTTTAAGGAAATTAATCTAAGTCTTGTACATTAAGGAATCGAAGTTCATTGCATTTTAAGTTATTTCAACAATAATTTGTGCAAAATGAAACTAGTAACTCTAACTTCCAAAAAAGAGATGATCAAAAAATAACAGTGATGTATTTAATAAATATTCTCAAAAATATACATGTACTTCAATGCAATACATTTTTTTTTTAACAATATGGTTTAACTTTGATTCAACCATATCGTTTGTTGTTTTATGCAATCACCTTAATTTTTAATGTTCCGTTACCCCCTAAAATGTTTACATTAATTTTTAAATCACTCAGTATATGCTTGTCCGCATTCTAAACATACATATTTTAGAATCTAACCAGTGGCTTGGTACGTGGGGGAAGCACATGAAATCTCCCATGTTCAAAACTTTGAAGGAAACGCAGAAATTAAATCACTTCCCTGGTACTTTTCAGTTAGGAAGAAAGGACAGGCTGTGGAGAAACTTCCAAATAATGATAAATAAGTTTGGTCACAAAGAGTAAGTAAAAAAATTTTTTGTTACTGATTTGTTTGTTTATTTGTTAATTAGAAGGTGTAATTAAAATGCTTGGCTGAATTTTAAAAACAGATTCTGCTCACAAATTTGCAGAATTTCTGTAAAATATGTCAGTAATGCTGTATTTTCGAGATGCAGGCAGGGTGTTAAAGTATTAAATAAATTGTAAATTTTTAAATTACAAGAACATGGCTAAAACAAGTTATTTAAATTTGGTATGCAGCTTTTATTTTTGATTTTTTATTTAAATTTTTGGATATTCTAATTTATAAGTATTTAAGTAAAGTATTTGTATTTCTATTGCTTGTCACAATAATCAGCAAACTGAAGTGTCTTCAGCAGTCGACAGTTCATGTGACTAATAAATAAACTGTAAAAAGTTGAATGACCTCTGAACGTTAAGGCTTCATCCTTAGGTAGAAGTATAGGTAATATGTTTTGCAAAAGGTTACAAATAAACAGCAGATTGTGAATAAATGGAATATTTTTTTGTTTTAATAAAGTTTGGTTGTTTGGAAAAAGCTCCCGTAAATAACCTACACCAAGGCCAGTGTACCAAAATGTGAAATATTAAACAAAGCAATATCGGCGAAAGATAAGTTTACATGTAAAGTAAGGATAAACAATGCATCTATGAAGTTATCCTACACTGGTTGCCACTCTTCTTTTAATAAAAAAAATGTCTTCGATATTTTATTATATAATTTTCAAATAAAACAACAAATCTCAACAAAAACTAAACATGACACTTATTTTGTATTGTTGCATTACTTAGTTAAAAGTGTAAATAAATTATAAATGCGCTGGATTAAAACATGGTACTAACATGAAAATAAAAATCAATTAGGATGCCAAATGTACAGAGAAGTACCAACTAGGCAATAAAATAATTTTTATACACAAATAACATCCACTGGTCATTATTATCAATACACTTGGGCCTTTTTATATCACTGTGTCAACAAAATATGTTTAACACAAAATGATACAACACACACTACAAAACACCAAAATTTTAACCATAACACGATTCTTTTTTGACATGTATAATACGTTGGTTCGGTTGGACTGGAAGTTTAAGGTTAGTAAAGTTACCCAAAGGAATAAGACATTCAGCAACGACTGCGCACCATCGTGTTACATGTCCTGATCAATGATGTATCGGTTAACATTCATGAAACAGCTGTTCGGTTAGGGTTTTATTAGTGAGTCGGCTTCAAAATTTGCAATAAGTTTAAATTCAATTACATCGGTTATTAAAATACATTATAATTATTTATCTTAATGCCTACTGTCATTAAAATTGATATCCCACTTTCAAAGTCAGCCTGTAAAACAACAAATATTTTATTTTCGATTAACATTCTATTTCTACCTAAAATATATGTATATATTTATTCTACCAGTAACTAACACCCTCTACTGGTGAGAATAAAATATAGATGCTAAAGCAAATAATAAAGCTAATATGTCAAGAAAGACAGAGATAGTAATCTGAGCACAGAGGATTTTTGTATCTTCTATTATTTTTTAAATTCCCATCCTAAAAGTGCCCTGTTGAATTTTGCAACTGGATTCATGATAAATTTTTCAAAATTTTAACAAAATACAATTATTTTCTGTATATTTCTAGACTGTAAATCGATAAGAAGCAATATTTCATTAAAGCAAATTTATTTGAACCTCAAAACTCTCCTGTTAAGTTGTAGTTCTCATTTTTAATAAAACACTGTAAATTGTACAATTGTGTTTATATGCAGAAGCATTATTTCAGAAGTTGATGTAATAATTTTTATGACAATTTTTGTTTCCGAAATATATAATTGATTTATGAGTTAAGTTTTTTAAACTGAACGGAAAATTTAGAGTTAATCATTTTAAATAATTAGTCTTATTGTGTAAACAGGATCTCTAAATATAATTTTTGACCATGATCTAGAGCCAAATATTGTCATTTGATTATTTTTAAGTGACATGTTTATCATAATTATTTTGTGCCAAAAGTGTTATTTTCGAGGTAATTTTGGCATCTGCATATCCGTCTAATCGTTTAAATTTTACATGGACATAAATTGGATGTAATGGTTTTTAGCATCCAAGTTGTAATGTTCTTTTTTTCTGCAAATAAAACTTAATACTGTGTTTATTTTGGCACGTTGAAAATAGCCGCTTAAAATATTTGTCATAACGATTTAAAAGAAATTCAAATATCAATTTATGAATTTAAAATTTTTAAAACAGAGGCATACACCTCGAGAGATTTTTGACATTTTTTGTAGAAAAGGTACGAGTGTTGATATTTGACAGACATTGTTTAAATCTAGGCGTTTCAATTATTTGACATTTGAAAAAAAAATGACAGATGACAAGGTTTGTAAGAATCGTATAACTTTTTAGAGATAGATACATTTAGGCATCTACTACAGTATATATGAAATTTTAAGGTCTTGCACCTGTACTACACCAAGTATTATATGTTTCCTATTACATTTTATTAATTTCAATAGGCGAAATCTTTATTTTTTCAAATAGAACATTTTATATTTTTTGCTTCAAGTTGTGCAGAATTAAATCCTGTTTTCACAGATGTAGATCCTGTTAAGTTTAAATTTACTGTTTTTTAAACAGTTTAGAAATGAAGTCAATCAAGCTACTATGATTTAGTATTACTTAGTTGAAACATCGTCTGCTTAATCGCGTTGCCTTTGTAGTACTTGTCTATCAAATCGGTCAAATTTCAATATAGAATTCTGTAATGTACTGTAGTGTAGCGACTTCAGTGTTACTATTTGGAATTACAAATATCACGGTTGTAAATGTCAGAAGCTGACATTTGATATTGACACTGCAATATACTCGCGTCAAGAATTCAGACGTCTTACGTCACGGCTGACGTTACACATTTGTTTTTATTGTCAACGTAATTTTCGATAATTGGTCGCGTTAAAAACAATCATTTTTTGCAATTTAGTGCAATATATAAAAAAGCTTTTAGTGTAGTATATAATTTTATTACTATCGGTTGCAGTTTCTTAAATATTTTGATGAAAATATAATGATTTATTCAATTGTTCATATGACGTAAGTCGTCTGAATTCTTGACGCGAGTATAGCTGTCCTTTCACTTTCGCTATGGAAAACGTAATATATTATTTTAATTACATTACTTAAACTGAAATTTGTAATATAAACACACCAAATTACTGATACAAACAATTGACAACTGTCATATGTAAAAAGAGAGGTCCGCTGTCCTGATGTGTACAAGAGGGATGAAGCTAGTCCGGGCAAAAACAGTTGTTCTATGACAGAAAAATATATAAACATAACCTGAAGAAACCTTTCCTAAATAATTAAAACTTTCCTTACAAATTGTTATTATCAAAATGTAAATGTAAATGAGTAAATATCAAATATAATTCGGTCTGTCACGTCTGTCATTTACGGTTTTTGTTTTTTTCGGCTAATGATCTGTTGGTTTTTGCCCGGACTAGCTCTATCTCTGTCGCACACATCTGAGCATCAACGATTTGTATAGGCAGAAAACGGTTTCAGGCGCGTCCATGATTTATAAGGTCTATGACTGTAAAGTACTGCCACACATGGTGAGTCAGCAATGCAACCGGGCAATGGAACAAACTAGACTTGCACAGCTAGTGGAATTTAGCAAACAATGGTTGAAAATATTTACATTTATAACGATTGTTGGGTATCGAAATAGTAGAGATGTTATAAAACCGCTCACAATTTATAGCAATCAATGGGAAAGAGAAATACATGCTGCCCGTATATTTTTCTATAAAATTATATTGAATTGTATGTTTCGTATATCTGGCAAAGCATACATAGTTCATTAGCAAAGAGTGTCTGTGAATAGTGTATATCGTGCAATAAAGAATCGCAAAACTGTGAAACGGAAAATACTGGAAACTGATGGAAGGAAGAAGATAGAGAGGTTGATGATACAAAATACGCAAACAATTCATGGATTTAAAAATGAGCTGATAATAAAAAAAAATCAGGTTGCTATCTCACAGAATTAAACTTTGCCTAGAACATCAAAAGGGTGCTTTTGCAAATAATGTGTAACATGATTTTTGTTTTATAAAACAAAATAGAAAGAGTATGCTGATAGAAAAAGAAGAAGAAGAAACTAAAAAAATATATTAGATGTTGAAATCTGAATCAAATACTGAAATGTACGATGTGAAATGCTCTTAGTTACACTGCGCATCCATATAAAGTGACAAACCTAGGAACAGACAAAAGGAGGCACATGAAACTCAGCTTCTTCAACTTCATTGGTTATGTATAAGGGTGCGAGAGAGACAATCATCTGCACGTACGATATGAATTGTGTTCTTAATTTCCCATTATTTTGTTTGTAAACACGTTTGTTTTGTGGGTGTTATTGTTGGAACATGTCATGTTTTATAAGGGACTGTAAAATTAACCAGCATATAGCACCAAATAATTTTTCATATCCAGAATTCAATTTCATTTCAATTCACAATCAGCTAAATCTTTTTTGCTCCGCCATTGCTAGGAGATACAATGGCGCTGATCATGAGTAATCCATTCGCGCAGCTAGACGAGCATTCCAGTCATCATAATATAAAATTTCATTTCAGTGGAATCAAATAATGTATTACACTGACTAAGCATGGATATATGAAGGCCATATCATGACAAAAGTGTGGCACTGTTTTGCCACACATGGAACCAAATGTTATTGGTTACTGTTATCGCGACAATGCTAGTAACCAATAGTGTGTATGTAAATCGTGCAATATATTATGTGTTAAAGTGTAGGGTGAATGTAAACTTTTAACTGCTACGTTCACTCAGCGTCAACATATTTTTGTTAATTTTGTGTTCTTTGAACCCTTCTTAAGTGGCACGCCTATAGAATGTTGCCACTGGAACCCTCACCTCCCATACTCATCTAAGTGCTGTAAATGAATCAGCTCTACTATTTTGGAACTTGGGTGTCATATAATGCAACTTTAGCGAGAAACCAAAAAAAAAAAAAACCCAAAAAATAATAAATTTAACTAGTATATCAGAGAAAAACAGAATTTAATTTTGCACAAATTGAATACTTGGTGTAGTATTTAAGAATTGCAATTAAATACAAAAGGCGCAAAACCTTAAGATTTCATAGTTCATGAAAAATTAGTCTTGTATGTCTTGTTTGTTAACTGTTATTTTTTAAATAATTTTAAAATGACTGGGTATAAGTAAGTATAGGATAGGTTACATGTTTTTTAAATTGTTAACACTTTTAACAGTGGGAGGAAAAATCCACAATATGTGTGTAGAGTATAGATTTTCAGACCTACGAAGATTTTATGACGATTCAAGTTTGTAATAACGTAATTTTGTTTTCATTATTCTAATTGTATTATGATATAGATGTTTAATTTGGGTAAGCTGTATAATATCCCATTAATCATGTTCTCAAATCCAGGTTCGGATTTTTACCTCATACATATGTTCTACCTCAGGAGTTGAAGTTGTTGAAACAGAACTGGGAATTCAAAAATGGAAATGGTGGAGAGATGTGGATAATTAAACCTGTAAGTATTTTTTTTTTTTTGGTGAATTTGAATTTAATTACCAAAAGAATAAGAACTACTATTAAATAACTCAAATTTAGAATGGTTAAAGAAAAAATAACTTTTGAAGATCGTTACACATCAAGAACTCATTACAGGCTAGTGGTGCCTCATTAATCAAGCATTTTATTTTAAGTATTGCTTGCCTTGCGAAAACAAAGAGTGGTTTAAAAATAGAGATGTTCAGGGACGATGAAAATAAAAGCGATATTTTATAAAATTTGTCTGAAAAAAAAAATTGAAATAAAAATTTCTCTGTATAAATTAAAAAAAATATTAATCTCGAATATAATTTTAGATACAATTTGAATGATATTTCCTTTTTTTTTTGCAGCCGGCTTCTGCCAGGGGGGTAGGCATTAAAGTGATAAACAAGTGGTCACAGCTACCAAAGAAAACTTCGTTAGTCGTACAAAAATATATTTCCAATCCCTACCTCATAAATGGCAGCAAGTTTGACTTGAGGCTATACGTTCTAGTAACCAGTTTTAGTCCGTTGAGGATATATCTTTATCCTGACGGATTAGCCAGATTTGCTAGTGGTAAGTGGTCGACAGATATATAGGGTGTGCAATATTCCATTAATACAATTTTACAGGTGATTTTCTTGTCAAAATTCAGAAAACGAATTCATATGAGCCACAAATGCCTAATTTTTTAAATGAAATCACACATACTCTCAAAAGTTAAGTCTTGCGAATACATATGTAACCTGTATTTTCTTATTTTTGAGCAGGAATGTAGAATTTTCTTCATTGAACTTAAATTAAATTTGTTGATAGAAGTTCTGACATTTAAAATATGATTGTTTCATTTTTTAAAATTTTGCGTAAAATATTAAATATTTAGACTGAATTATTTATATATTTTATTTTTTTGTGTGAAAATGAGATAAAAGAGTTGAAGCAAGAATTAAGACGAGTTACATCATACGAACAAATGAATAATTCATTACATTTTCATCAAAATATTTACGAAACTGCAACTGAGAATAATAAAACTATATATTGCACTAAATGTTTGCTCTATACAGGGTGATTCAGTCATGTCATTAATTTTAAGAGAAGATAGGGAAAAATGAGTATAAGAATACGCGATTAAAAAAAATTTGTAATGCTTTACTCCAAAAAAAAAATATTTTCAAACTATTATTTAAGCCCCCTTTTCAGACTGTCACTGACCGCTTGTGGCAGTTCAACTCGGTATCAGCTTGACGTGATGTTGCCAAATTTAAAAATTTACCTATAGTATTGTAATATGTAATTAATGCTCTAAATTATTTTTTTAAAGCATGCAATTAACATATTAAGTTTCAACATAAAAAATATTTAATATTGAAATTACAAAACTCCAACGGATCAAACCATTCACATTCCATTACATAAATAGTGAAATAAAATTATGACAGGCTGAAGCGTTTTTTTTTATTTAAATACAGACTAATAAAAACTCGTGCCGTCAACAAAAAACATCTATTCAGTGATAAACAATCCGCCAATTCATGTCTTAGGTCAATAATTTTGTTTTTAATGTCTACTCAATGACAAGTGCTGCAGAACCGCAAAATAATAAAATAACATAAACCATAATTGAATTTGCATTTTTAAAAATCTGGTGTAATCAATAGAAAATCATGAGAATTTTATAATAAATGCCCAACCGCAGTAATCTGCGTTGACATCAGATAGGTTGAAAACAAAATCATTATTCATGGTATTTGATAAGTATTTGTCTATAAAATGTCTATAAAACATTTTATATACGTACAATTTTACTTACTGAAATTGATTACAAAACGGTTTCACCTTCATTTCAGCCAAATACAGTGATGATGCTAAAGATTTAAAGGACAGGTACATGCATTTGACGAATTATAGCATAAATAAATTATCCAGTCAGTATACTGCCAACGAGGATGCCAATGCTTGCCAGGGTCATAAATGGTACGTTCCAAATCGTTAAGGCAAATTCATATTGAAAAATAATGTGCATTTGTTTTATTAATATGGTTGTGACTTTTTTTTAGGACTGTATCAAAATTAATGGAATACCTTGAGGAAACTGGAGTAGATACCAAAGCCTTATGGAAAAATTTAGAACAATTAGTTATTAAAACCATAATTGCCTGCGAAGATCCCATTACACAATTGTGTGAAGAAAACATGAATAACCATTATAATTGTTACGAACTTTTCGGGGTCGATGTGCTCTTAGATTCGAAATTGAAACCTTGGTTATTAGAGGTGATTGTTTTTATTTAATTTTTGACTTATTTCTAAAAAAAATCCGTTGTAGGTTAACATATCACCCAGCCTCCATAGTGCTTCCCCGTTAGATGCTCACGTTAAAGGTCCCTTAGTAAAAAACTTGTTCGACATGGCGCAATTCCATCTCCCTCCAAAGATAGCTCAGACGGTACAACAGTCCCCTCAATGTTTTGAACCAAAACTTTACACCATCAACTTGACTAAGAAGGAGAAACACAAACAAATTTCTTTCTCTCAGTTCGAAAACCGGGAGGACTATTTGTACGACATCTTAAGAGATCTAACGGGAGATGACGTTAGACATTTGGCGAGAGCGGAAGACGAATACGTCGTGCGGGGAAAATTCGAAAGGATATTTCCTAATGCCCATACTCACAAGTACCTGAACTTTATGGAGACAAGATATTACAACAGGTTGTTCGACGCTTGGGAGACGAAGTACGCTGGTCGTAGAGAAGACGGTGAGTACATATGAAAAGTTATTCATTCTGGTAATAATTTTATATGAATCGTAGATGTCGTTTTTCAAAGTGATTCATAATTGAAATGTGCAGCACATATTCGTATACTTCTATGAGCCCATGCATGTGTTAGTTTGGCAAATTTATGTTGACAACAAAGTCAAAACTAGCTTTCCATTGGTGACACCTTCAAAATTTATATGTATTATTGAATTTATAAGGCATTATAAACATTTTAACTAACACACCACAATACTTATATATGATTAAATAAAAAATTACAGACAATGGTCAATATGATGATGAAGATAGGGCACACATTACTCACAACTTTTGATGTTTATAGGTCATCAGGAATGTTAGAATCCAGGGTCTCAATTCTCGAATCTTTATTGACAATTGTGAGGTGCAACAAATGTCATTCAAATTGTCGCATTATTTAGAAAATTTATGTTCTCGAAAAGTTATAGAAATAATGTTTTTTTTGCCATTTACTCGTAATAAGACAACAATGTTAAATCTGTGGTGATTTAAACAGTTGTTTATATTTTCAATCTTTTTAAAGCAAATGCTGGTTGAACTGCTAAAAGATGATAAAAATATATATTCTTATAATATATGTAATATATTCCTTAACGGCGCCATATTCTTGAAATAGGGTTTTCTACAAATACAAATAATTTTAGATGTTTAAGAACTGAATAATATAGAGCTTAGCAAATAACAAATATTATCTCATGCCGTCTACGAATATTCGAAGGTAACGAATATATAACGACAGAAAGCAGTCTAACCAACAAATTTTTAGGTACAGAAATCTTTTAAAATACGTATTTTTTTAAATTTAACTAGATGTGAATATTGTTATAACATAAACTTATACAGTTCTGCATATAAGATTGTTCACTTTTATTTATAAGCATGTTAAAATAATTGTTATGTGGTTGTAGAATAGCAAAATAATGTATCTTACAAACACTTTTTAAAAGTTATTATTTTATTTGACGAGAATTTAAATAGTAAAAGTGGATAAACAAAACATCAAGAATTTTATTTTTGATAATACTTCTGTTCTATGTGTTTTATTTTTCGAGATTTCTGTACATAAAGACCCCATAAATTTCATCATTTTATGGAGAGCAATACGGTGACCTTAAATAAGTAATATACTTAAAAGCTTTTTTTATTAAGTATTGAAGCATTTTATACTTATTTAAGGTAAAGATAAATGGCAATTTGTTACTTAGTAAAAATAATTTATTACTTTATACTGTTCATAATAATTATTCCAGCTACCCGATTTCAACAAATTGTCCGTTTAATTTTAAGGTGATCTTTTATAAGCAATAATAAAAAAAATATTGTGTCCTTAGGTTATTTTTTATTTTATAGGAATCACGCTTCTGCAAACATTATGCGCGCAAAAAGTTCACCTCAAGGTTGCCCCTCCCAGCACTCTGCGCAAGGTGAGTAACGTTCATATTTCTTTTCAAATTAATATTTTAAATTGCTCAGTATTGACTTTAACATTTGGCATTTTCCCTCTCCAATGTTTTATCATTCTCTCACATAATTTCAACGTTTTCTTGTAATGGTAACAATCATTGTCACAAGGCGAGAAATTTCATGCTGGCTACCATACAGAGTGTTTGCTCGCAATGTCGCAGTAAGTTGGAACTGTGGGTCGTATATGTGTTATAACTAATTTTTTGTACTAAAACTCGATGGTCAATAGTTTTATTAATACCCACATTGATGGTTCTAGGGCTTTATTAGAGTGATAGTGATTACATTTAGGTAAATAACTAATAGAAATAAATTAATGTTACTAATGGCGTAGAACTGTTTAGAATGGAATGTGTTTTAGTGTAAATGCTTTATTTTTCACATAGGCGTTTTTATTTTTTTTTTTTTCGTCATATAGCATGCATGAAGTGTGAAAACACTACCATTTTCCAATAATATACAAAGTGATAAAAGAATAAGTACATTTTTTAAAAATGTGATTACTTAAAAATAAACCTCATTTTGTCTTAACTTTAAAGCAAAATGATCTCGATGCTTATACTTCAACAGTGAATAACAAACACGACAACACAAACCGACAATATTTCTTTCATAAGCAACTTTATAATCTAAATTTTATTTGACCAATTACACAAGACAACTTTCAATAACATAACAAGCGTCTGTTTCCAGAAAGACAAGATTTTATGTATCTTGGTACATATGTAAAATAATTATGTTGATTTATTTGAAGATTTAAAACGTCGACCTCAGCAGTGAGAAAGGGCATTCAATTTCAAAAAATCTTTTCAAATATAGTCGTAAAAATTCAAAGTAATTTTTTTTTAATTTCTTCAATTTTTAAGCGGTATCTGATAGACCTGAGTTTTCATATATCTTATGCCTGTACCTATATAGTCGATACTCAATCTGAGTCTTTAGAACGACTTACCCAAGTCGTGCTCAGATCTCAAGTACAGCTGAAGCTTATAATGGAGACTTTGGTAATACTTGCCAGAGTTTGTTTTTTTTCGGTACTACATTAGTAACTATAATTTTCCTGTAATACATTGACTGGTATATATGTGAATTTTTTGTTTATGAAGTTGGTCAGTGCCCTAAAAGTTTTGTTGCCTTCGGTTTGAAATTACATCCCTAATAAAGAAATTGCAATTATATACGTATATACAGTTCATAAAATAATTGTTACAAAATCTATATTAATATAAGTTGATATATTATTTTTTACACGCTTTCAAAATTTTGTTTTGAATTAATATATTTCTTGGATATTAATTCATTGGTAATTTATGTGGATGTCTAAAAATGGTATCAATAAACTGCATCAGTTAATTTTCTCAATGAAGATTATGAAGCGTATTTCTCAAAAAGAAATTGTGTGTGTTTTGTCCATCCCTGAATAGTTTAGAAAAGAATGAACTTCTGGTATTCGTCAGCGTTATGTTTAAACATCCTATATAAAATGGGTGGGGGTGACTCTTGGTTAATTATGAATTAACATCTTATCTTTTAAATTAGATAGTTTTTGATAGATTTGGCTTCTTGTCTTCATAGTTTCTCTTAATTTATATGTATGTGTGTAAAATAATACAGGGAAATTCAGATTGACTGATGTCGATGTCATGCATAAAGGTCATAAAAGTTATCAAAACTAATTTCCAACTGCTCAATATAGTTTTTATTTTGTCAAAATTATCAAATCAGCGTCACTGTTGGCAAATGTAGTAATACAAATTATTATATATCTGCATGCTACATAAAATTACTAATACCACATAAAATATTTTTAGACAGCCATTCTGGATCTCTCTGTATGTGAAGTGATAAAATTCATAATTGTATAACTTAGCGTGTCAGCTATCTATGTATGTACATACATTAAGTAAAGGATAATATTTTTTAAATTACCTCATATTTTAATCTAAATCTTTCTTAAAAATATACTTATTTTTAATATTTTTGCTGATGGAGTTAACTTACATGAAATTGGGTTTTTGTTTTTTGAAATTTGATTTTATGTATATGACATCACTAGGTGAAAAATCGTAATTTAATCGTATGCAATTAGTGACTAGCATGGAAAATTGTTGTTTACTTTTAACCTTGTTTAACAATACAAGGTGTTTCACCGGGAACTGTGTCGATCGTTATCTGGAAAAAATACTATTCCGATAAAATTTTGGCAACATGGCAAAGTAGAGCTAATACCACTAAATATCTCCATTATAACCAAAAGTGCAGGAGAGTTCTAGATATTTTGTATTCGTCCCAGGCATGGTATTTTCCCAGGTAACAATCGCCGCATCCCCTGGTGAGAGGCTGAATCTGACAGTACTGAAGTTGGTCGTAAAAATGTAAAAGCAATAGATAAATTTAAAAATTTATGCCTGGTAAAGTTTTTGCTTAGCGATGTCATAATACATTTTTTTTTTTTTTTCACAGGTTTAAACGAAAATAGGGATCCCATTGTTTAACCTGCTTTATTTTTTCATGTAATTAAATGCCCCATTATTCAATATAAATTTACTTTTATTAAGCAGTTAACAATAAATCAAATTAACAAAATTTATCTGATTTGACCGTATTTTTTAATTTCATATTCCTGAGCTTAAATAATAAGAGTTTTTCATGGCTCACATCCGGAGTATTTTAAGAAAAGAATAAAATAAAAAAATTTTAAATTTTAATTATTTAAATGTAATATTCTCATGTAAAATTTCTCCAGAGTTCGCAGAGTTCGATCCCTTCGGATACGAGTGTCCTGCAGTCCAAGGAGGGTCAGAATCACACTCTAGAAGAAATAATGCAAAAGGCGTCCATAATAAATGACATATTGACTACCTATTAGCCGAGGTGTCAATGTAGTGATGTGTGAACAAGGTACGATTGAAATTCCTTAATTTTTGTCATATAGCAAAAATGATTTTTAATTATTGCAATTATAGAACGACATAAAAATATGGAACAGACGACATCAAATTATATACTGTATATTATGATTTCTTTTTACTGTTTTTATTTAATTGGGTGTTCCTGCCACTTGAAATATAAAAATATTAACAAGTAACCATTTAGAAAAAGTAGATAATTTCACTAACACTATTCTCGTTATCAAAACTTAACCGATCTATTAGGCGGAAGGGGTTATTTATAAATATTTTTATATTTCAATGACAAGATTAGTCCAGCAAAAAAATTCCACAAAAATTACAGGCAATGTGTCTTTTTATAGTAACAAAATTTTTACAAATCCGTTTTATGAAATAGCCATTTTTATTTTGTTAATTATGATACAGTATATATCGGTTATAATGACGGCGCTGTGATCCTATAAATGGTGTTATATCCCATTGTCTCTATAGGAGATTGGTACAGGGTGTTTCCTAATTGCCTGCTACAAATCCAGGGGTGTCATTTTCGAGATATTGGGTGGGCACTTTTACGACACCCAGTATATGGTTTTGGGAAACGGTAATGTGCACATACAGTGTGACTTAAATTAAGAAAGAATTGTGCAATTTTATGCCGGTCAATTTTCTCAAAACTAATATATTTTGTTACTGTTAATATTGTTGCTATTATTAGTATTAACAGAATTGAATTCCACAACAACATAAGAAGTTCAAAAATGTATCGCCGTGAAGAGCACCTTGCATTAGTGACCTACAGATGTCGTCAGACGTCGTTTGTCGTCTGTAGATGTTAAATGATATTTTATGTGTGCAAGTGCATCGTGTGGCGGCGTAATACCAAAGACGTTTCCTGAGTACACAAAATATTAAGCTGAATTCTTTTTGAACCACATTGAACAACTGTTACAATGTTATGACAGTAAACGCGTAACAGTGTTTTTATGTATTTGTGTACATATGCGTGTATTTTGTTATTCTTTGTTGTTTTTTCCCGATGTAAGTAATCGAATTGGTCATGACCGCCAAACCAAGTAGGTATCTCGCTTTACACAAAAAGAACGGTCGAGAGAAGGAGAGGTCCACAGCAAGTACAAAAATCTTTGCAGGTTTTAATTTAAGTAAGAAAACGGAAAATGATACAACATTCTTAAAATCTCTCCAAATATCAATTCTGGAAATAAATATTAGTAAGGTAGGTGCTGCCTACCTGTGCTACCATACTGTATTTCTCATTAAATAATAATCTACATTCGCGGCTGACAGAAGGCCAGTGGCGATAAATAAGAATTTAATAGTTTTAAAAAATAAATTTTTTCGCTTTATAAATAAGTTGTTTTTTGAAGGGCGATTCCGTTAATTCTTATTTTTCTCTATCCCCTCTTAAAATATTTGTAGTGTCATAGTTAACCCTGTATATTATCATTTGCGAGCATCATAAAAGCGACCACCCTGTATAGCGTTTCCAAAGTTGATAAAAAATAAATTTAAAATTCATAGCTTCTAAATGTTTAACCAACTAAACTTAAAGAATAGAATATGCCCCTGGATTTTCTGCACACAATTAGGAAAGATATTATGTATTACCACTTATCTTTGTTTTGAAATAAAATGTGGAATTTATAAATTTAACGTACACACTTAACCTTAAATGATCTATGAATTCCACCCTAAAATGGTAAGTTATAAAATAATTAATTCTAAAATTTCTTGCCCATGCTTATTGGAAGAAAATCAGAACAGAACTTTAAGATTTGGTCGTTAAAGCCAATATAACGTAATATCAAATGTTATAATCAATTTATACTGTACAATAAAGGATATAATCACTAATGGTCATTGCAGTGTTCTCTGTAACCAAGGGTTGTATATTTTCAGGTACACAAGTATCAATGGATCTCTTTAAATTAAAAGAACACCAGCAAATTGACTGCCATCAATTGAACTATACGTTTATATTATTTGATATAAAACATATTTTCTTTAAGGTTCATTTAAATTATAATTGTGTAACTTTAGTTATATTAAATTTCAGTATAGAGATTTTGCATTTATTGTATAAATACTCTTTTTTTTATTTGTTATTTATTAATGTTGTATTTTTAATCAATCAGAATAAAATATTTCAGTAAAAAAATAGTTTAATGTCAACTTACATAAAAAAAATATAAATCGTTACATTTTAAGTAGAACAGATTACAAAGTTGAAATAAATACAAATTAATAAATACAGGACAATTGCTGTTGCAATACCAGTTTAAAAAATCTTGAAATATTTATTACCATCATTCGGTTTCATCAGTCACGTTTTGTTCATCCACAGTAACCCAAGAGCCTAAAATACAGTTGCAGCTGAAACAACTGTTATTAAGAAAAAACAATTTGAATTTTTAAATGTAATTCCAATTTTCCTTTGTTTCGGAACTATATTATGTGTTCATATAAGATTTAAATTTTTCTTTTATAAAGGAAATTATATCTATATTACATTAAAAATTGTATTACACATTTCCTCTTGGATTAACACTCTTGCATATTTTTAGACTATTTTCATCATCGTACACCTAGCTAAGATAGCTTACAAAAGGTTAATATTTCTTAAAACAAAAAATAGGGAAAAATATTTGCATTTAAAATTATGGAAAGCCTGTTCTGTTGTATGTCTCTTCCAGCCACGAGGTCAGAGATATATTGATGAGCTATTACAATACAATTATTGATTTAAGTAACTCGAATTAAAACTATTTGGAAATTAATTATGGAACGTTAAACAAAATAAAGAACCAAGTAGTTTTTGAGCCGAGCTGAACCTGCTGAAACTCACATAATACATAAAAATATATTATTATCAATATTTTGTCAATATAATGAGTACGGTTTTTGATGTTGATGCTTCCGTCAAAGCCAAAATGTTAAATCGGATTCGACTACAGAAATGGTCAATATTTCATAGCAGACTCGAACATTTCCGAAATGAGAAGCCTATGTTTTGTCCAATAAAATTCCTTGGGGTAATTTTTGTGATCTAACGGAGTCATTTCTAAATAATGCCTTATTGCCAGAAGGGATTAAATACCAGACCAGACCAGAGATCGTTGCTACTTAGGAACATTGTCTGTACTCGTAGAGCTGCAAGTTCGTACTTCGTTTGTGGTACATCTCAAAAATTTGAATAACTTCTGCAGACTTTACATGGGGTCAAGTACTTTTCTGACTTATTGAAACATTCCAATCCGGAGATTTTCTTTTCCAACCTGGTGGATTTATTTTTTACAATAATAATGTTAATAATTATTATCCAGAGTAAGCAATTCCAGTTACATGTATGGAATAGTGTCTAGAGCACACTGAGATATATGAATAGATACACCCTAAAATTTGCCCAGTTATGCCCATCACTAGTCACAAACCACTGCGGTGAAATTAGGTTAGTTACATAACTAACTTTGTGCAAAACATGAATCAATCAATTTCAATTAATATAATAATAATATCTCTACCCCTCATTCTAATCACAGGGATTAGCCTAGAAGTCGGAGACTTGTGCGGGAGAGGGGGCGGCATATTATTATTAAGCAGGCCGCATTTGCGCCCAGGAACGACTTACGTTGGTAGACCCTAACCACTATTCAGTGCAGGAATGAGGGAAACCTGGAAAACCTCATTAATTAGGGGGGTAGTCAAATATCAACCGGTATCAATCTCTCACATTGACCCAAGCTAACATTATTCCACCCTACCATACCCGCAGAGAGGGTGCCAATCCTCTCTACGAATATAGCTTATATACGGTCTACCGGCAGCTGGGCGCGAACCAACTCCGATCTAGTCACCTCGATTCAAGTACTGACGCCTTAAACCGCGTGACCACTGACCAATCCAAAATTATTATTTTATAATTTACAATAGCCAGTATTACTGTCCAGCAGTATGTAGATATGCTGCTAAAGCAGCAAACTCTCGAACGGTCACTAACATTCATAACATGCTTTTAAGCAGACATTTCAACAATCATTTTTAGTTAATGTTTAGGTCAGTACCGTGAAAGGATTAATTATCGGATTATTTATTCTACCTAATTTTCTACAAGATGATTTACCGAATTTATTAGATGAAATATCAAGTGCTTGGCATGGTGTGTGATTTCAACAAGACAAATTGCTATCGCAAAATGACACAGTTTTTGTCATATTCTTGTCTAAATATATGGATCACAAAGTATATAGATTGGGTGTGTGTTCCATGATCTATGAAGTCATTAATGTTTACCAGTGAAGCGAGTATGAGAGATATACCGCCGTCTTCACATTGGCTCCTTTGATGTCTAGGTCACAGATTTCGTTTTCTTTTGACGACCAAAAGACAACTGCGCATTTGGCCTTGTGCTCAATAGGCACGGTGATTTGTCAAGAGACGACAGATTGTCTCCTACTTCATCGTGTACAAATGAATTTCATTGGTCTTCATTGTGCATTTAGCCACAACCTCTGGAACCTTCACTCAGCGAACTGTATAAATAAACTGTGGATATACTTTTACAATGAATTGTCAATGCTAATGCAGACATTAAAAACAATAAAGCTTTATTAACTTGTACTATTTCATGGATGCATTCCACTAGACTGTGGATTTAGACACGTGGAAGCTATTTTGCTTTATTATCACATTTAAGACACAGGTTCGCCTTAATGGAAAAAATTACTTAACCTCTCATAAGCTATCTCCATTTGTTTTACAGGTTTCCTGGTAGAACGAACTGGTTGCAATCGCTCTATTTACTAACTAGTTTGGTCACCAGGCATGAAACACATTATCCGCTAGCCAGTATATTACACAAAAAATATGACTATGCTTACTAACCAAAATGAATACCAACCAAAAACAAAAAAAAAAAAACAATCTCAAAAAATCTCAGTAAGTTCTAAAATTTGTGTATGGCATTGGGATTAGTTATTTAAATACATGGTGATTACAACTTATAATACTTCATGCATATCACTGACCGCTATGAGTGTCTAGTAAACAATTGAAATAGTGAATCAAGAATAATTATGTTACTATATAGCCATGTCTCTACTCAATTAATAAATTAAACTAAATGAGCACCATCTTTTAAATTAAGTCAAACAAGAATTAAAAATTTTATAAGGATGTTACTAAATCTCATCCCTAGCTCGGAAATGCCTTCCAATTTTTTTTAAATGTATTTGTGTTTCACTGAATCCCTCGAAGGTCAAAATGTAATACAGTACTAGAATTTCTTCTTGATGTTTGCAAAACAATGCATACAATATTACATATTTATCATTCAAGTTTGAAACGGATGTTAGCCATTACTATTAGACCCTTTTCAGACGATACAGTTTTCCGTCATCTGGTGTATCTGACATACCGCCGGACATAGAAATAACCATTGTTGCTTATGATTACACTGAACGCATCATACCACAGTTCACTGTTTATAGTGTGAAAAGTACAGAGTTAAATATGCGAGTTCAGACATTGTGCCGTCTGCTGGAATACTGTCGACAACAGCACGTCTTCTATTGTCTACGGCGCTGTGTCAGACATGCCAAGTCGTACCGCCTGAAAGAGGCATTGTTAACCAAATTTGATACGAAGTTGGTGCAATGTTTTTTCAGCTAATTCATACGATGTTCGTTTTGGCCGTTTCTTTTTTTTTTTGTCCACTTAAGACATCTTGCTACTTATACTTAGATATGAGTCAATAGAAATTGATGTCATCGTTTGCTAAATGTTAGTAGTCTTGTTGTTTTGTAGCTGAATCATGTTAACACTGAACACTACGTACCCACCAGTGGATATTTTGATTTGTAATCAGGAGACATATGACCACTAGTGTGCACTTTCCGTTTTTAGTGAGACGTGACCACGTGGTCACACTGTCTTATACATTACAGGACTGCGTGCTCACCTGTGGCAACGTTTTACATTTATTTAGTATAGACAATGTTAATGTTTGGTCCCAGGATATAAACTTATTTTACTTGGACTTAGCAGTTTGGGTTGTCTAGGTATAAAAAATACTCGGTAAGATTCTGGAAAGCAATTGTGAACAAATATGAATTCTATGATGTATATTTTGTGTTTTCATATTTACTGAACATTTTTTATTTGCATACACTTGCTAAACGGGAATAACCTAATTACAAAGCAGGGAAAATAGTAATTAGAAAAATAAATACAAAAATACATAAAATATACCATACAAATTAAAAAAAAACAGTTAACTAACAAAAAAAAAGTTACAATGGAAATTTTTGATGTTAGGAACATTAGAATAAAAAATATCCAAGCTATCATTCATAGCGAAATAATTTCTACACATTACTTTTAATGATGAATAATATAACACATTAGTATTGGCCGTTTTTAAGTAGAAAGTATCACAGGAACAAGTAGTTACGTTAAGGACATAAAAATTTAATAATAATATGTAATATTTCCGGTATATCAAGATTTCCATTTATTATATTACAAAAAGATATTATGCTATGCATGCTCCACCGGACCTTCAACGATTTCAATGCGTATTGCTGACGCAGCAAGTGCTCCTACACAAAAGTTTTAGAAACTTACGTTGAGTTCTTTCTAATAAATCGATGTATTTGTATAATTTGGTGACCAGACAAGGGAACAATATTCTAGATGTGTTGTGACGATTATAAAAAATTTTATTTTCTTAAAAGTGAACAATCATGAAGTCAAAAATATTCAAATTCAAAACTACTTGAAGATTTTTTACTTAGATAAAAGTTATAATTTAATTACGCTCTTGGAAATACACTAAACACATAGGTGTGTCATATTGTTCAGATTTATAGTGTTCACTTTTTTTGGGCATATGCGGAATTGTGTAGCTTATACATGTTTTTATAGCATACAGTACACCTTTTTATTATATTCTAGGCCGCAAGAAAAAAAAATGTAAATGTAGCAAAAAAGTTTTAATAAACAACAAAATATATGAAGTAAATTTTATGAATAAAAACGACTCTAAAAATATTGGTACCAACCAGACAAAACAGAAATGACCACCGGTGAGCATATGGTATTCTACTAAAGAAAAAAAAGGTGCTCACGTGGCGCTCAATATGTTAACTATTGTAAATGACAAATTGGCCAAAATGAACATCGTTTAATTACGTGAAAATAACATCATTACAGAAACTATTGGTCCTAAAATGACTGATCGATTTTGAAATACTTGGAAATGATTATTTGCAGTGACCATGGACGGGATGGTATTAGATCTCGGTAAATTTAAACAATTCACTGAATTACAAATTAACATAATCCGTTAGCATTTAATACTTGTTACGCAACATAAAATATTAAAATTACATTTCAAAAATAAATATATCGAAACTGTAAATTTTTCTAAAACCAGTTTTCAATCATTGCCCGTATGCACTTAAACTCATATAAGTGCAATGACTTCAACAGTGTATGAGACCCAGTGATCAAAATAATTTTGGTCCACGTAAAATTAATTTTCTTAAGTTGGTATTTAATAAATTACCAATTTTTTAAACCAATGCTACCACCAGTGCAAGGATCTCGGACATTGTTGAAAGCACATATATTATTTCAGACTTTACACTCCTTATGTTGTCAATATCCTAGTAATACGGAAAAGTAGTATCACAATAATAACAAAAAATGGTTTACGAGCAACCCATCCACACACATTGAAAAAAGAAAGCAAAATCATTTTAAATGAGTTTCATTTACACAAATGCTTATTTCTCTGTGATGTTGGCACAAGTAGTACAATCACAAGATT
Source organism: Monochamus alternatus (assembly GCA_037114965.1). Classification (NCBI taxonomy): domain Eukaryota; kingdom Metazoa; phylum Arthropoda; class Insecta; order Coleoptera; family Cerambycidae; genus Monochamus; species Monochamus alternatus. The sequence continues at coordinate 38,186,353 of CM073433.1, forward strand.
TACTACAAGCAGACGTTAAAAATATGACACACTGACATTAATGTAAATTTGCTTTCTTATCTCACCCAAAGTAAGGCAAAAATTCTTTGCACTTAATTATACGTTATCCACCGTAAACTTTAATTACCATCTGACCCATCGTCAGGATTATCCTCGATGTTATTTTCAATTTGAGGTGTAGGCTGTGAACGGGGTCGAGGTATTCTTCTAGTCTGTACGTTTATGTCCAACTGCATTCTAATATCTAGAACCATAAATCCAACTGTGATTAGAAGGGGAAGGCGATATCTACAGTCCCAAGCCAGTTTTAACAGAAATATGAGTGGGCTCATTGTTAAACTAGAACAGAGGTTAAATATTACTATTAGGGTTGTCAATCTAATTTTTCGGGATCCTGGGATTCTGCTAATTTTCAGCTCCAAAAATCCCAGGATGCCCTCAGCTGCGTTCCCGGGATTTTCGGGTTTGACCTTGTCATTTTGAATGTGGGAAATCTCTCGAGTGCAGATAGAACATAAAAATAATAAGATGAAAAGTTCCTATACATTTTTTTCCCACAGACTGTCCCTGTCCCTAGAGTCTTCCTGAAAGACGCCGCTGGAATTTGGTTTTTCTTGAATAACTTTTAATAATTTAATAAAAATTTAATGTGATGGACATTAATCATATTTTTACAAAGTAATAACTGTTTTACAGTAATATTTTTAATAGGGCTTTGCTCGTAACTGAGCTACGAGGATTATTAATGTTAATATATCAGGTAAAATCAAAATAAAAATCAACACAATGCGTTTGGTCATATCTTCCTTATTATTAGAGATTACTATCACAACTCAAAATATTGAAAAAGTAAGTTTTGAAAAATGGATTCCAGATGGCCTATTCTATGTAGGAGAAACCATTTCATGTGAACTTAGTAGTGCCTAAGAAATGGCATGAAGTAGAAGGCATTTGTTAAATTGATGTTTACTATTTTTATGTTTCGGTATTTGTTTATTACACTCATATTAAAATAAATATTACTTCTACAAAAAATATATAAAAATTATTTATCTTTTTTTTTTCATTATAAAAAATGCTGTAATTTTTTCAATAAATATTAACTATCTATACTCAAGTTTACATTAACCAATTCTAAATGGACTTTTTTAAAATTAGTATGGAAAAGAAACAAAAATTTAATTAAAAAATTATACAACCGTGCCCCTTTTTTATTAACAAAAAATGCAATATAACATACAGACAAAATACCTACTTCTGAACCAAAATATCTAAATCAAACAATAATATTCCTTTTTACATAAAATCAATTAGAGTCAAAATTGTTTGCTCTTTCTAAAAAGTCAACCTTTTTGAGTTGCGACAGTTTTCTTTCAAATGGACAAAAATCTATATACAGGTCATATTTAAAAATACACAAGTTTGAAGTGTATGTTCAAAACGTAACTTTTAATTGTTTTCTTAAGTATTAATTTTAAATCCTAAAAACGCTGTAGTATAAATAAAATATTACCTTGAATTAACCAATTATTCTGAATCCACTGAAAAATTAATTAAAAAAGATATGAATTATGCTTCAAATTTTTGCATATAGTTTAGATGTTTACAGAGGAACTTGTCATGTTGACTTTCATACAAGAAACTGGTTCTTAAGAAGTAAAAAGAATAAAATACTGAGACAATAAAACAGTAGTATACTACACTGTTACTGCATGGGAGTCCCACTGAAATGTCCTATTAACCTAAATTATATTTGTATAATTAATGTATAATGATTTGTGACGGTTAATTTTACTTTAACATTGAGTAAACACAGTCAAAAACATTTGTTCTATAACTTAGAAATCAGTCGCTAACTTTCCTTTAATAGTACTAATTAAAAAAATAGGTGTACAAACTTTTTAACAATTCCATAAAAGATTAATTTTAATTATTACTCTTTTCATTGACACTAAATACTTTGAATATCAAATTATAAAAGCAGTTTGTAAATATCAACCTGCTTTAATTAATGAGTTACTACCGGAAGTATGAATTTCCTCTTATTATATCAGGAAAGTATACTCTGTTGTTATCAATATTTATTTGTAGTAAGCTTTTAAAAGCATTGTACCATTTTATTCTACATTCTCTCTTCAACATATAAAATTTCATTATTTATTTAACAGAAACTGGATCAAATCAATAGTTTTTAAATAATTGCACCATAAATACCCATTACTTTTATAACATCGTAAACTTTTTATTTATATATTACAAGTTAAAAAAAATAGTGCTTTAAAAAAATTACCTTACTGAAAGAAATTTCATGCATTTATTTGAATATGTAATGTGCGAATATATGAAAAATTAATTTTGACATTCTAATGACCTTGTTACGGCTTATAAATGTTCTATTTCAATATAAATGACCTTGATTTGTTTTTATGCACAATTACTGCTGCACCGTACAGATTCAGGTCATGTGTAATTGAAGAAAATTACAAATCATTTATATTACAATTTAGACTTAAATTTGTATGCACACATCATGAGAGGATAATAAAAATACATATCAAAGTGAACCATTTATTTGGTTATATATTATATATTCCATATATTTTGTAATACACATTGTAAATTTATATTAAAAAGCCTTTATTTGTTTTCTTAGAAAATATAATGCATGTAATCATATAATAAACTAAACACTACATTGTCTTCATAAAAACTTAATTTCTATCATAATAATCGATAGTATCCCCCGTCTTAAAATCACCTTTTTCCAAAATATCCAAAAGTTTACTCACAGTTTGTTCTGTAGTTAATACAGTGCTTTCCTTCACTTCTCGGAAATTTTTCTTTATAACTTCAGACTGCGCGTCTGTAATGATACTCTCAAACATATCTGTGTCTACAGGGCCAGGCGAATAATTTAAAACAACAATTTTGGGTTCCTCAAGAGCCAAAACTTTAAAGAACAGTTCTCTAGCAGCTTTACCAGATCCATACATTGATAAATTTATAGTGGGAGAACGACCACAGAGTGAAGTTATATTTACCACAACTAGCTGAGGTGCTACAGATCTAATTTGTTTAATAAAAACGCTGTTCAATAAAGCAACCGAAAATAAATTTAAATCGTAATAATCGCGCCATGTTGTCAGATCCGTTAAATCAGTTGTTTGTTTTAAAGTACCTACATGTCCGGCATTATGAAATATTAATCCAAATTCTATTCCAGATGTATCAACACATGATAAAATATTTTGGAAGAGTTTGTTGTAGTCATTTATATCTGGTTTCGATAAATCTAAAACATATGTTTGAACTGTTATAGACTTATCTACCATAAGAATTTGTGTTTTTGTCTCATCAAGCCCTTTTTCGGATCGAGCTATCAAAACAAAAATAGAGTTTTGATCCAAATGTCTAGAAAGTTCTACAGCGATTGTTCTACCTATACCTTTTGAAGCTCCGGTTATGAAAACAATAGATTTTTTACTAAAATTTACAGAACAAGCCATATTGACACGAAAATAAGTAACAATTTCACAAATATATTGTTAGTAAAGTATTACCTATTTTATTTATGGGTTACAATTTGCACTAGAATCCTTGTTTACTTCAGAATCACTATCATCGTTTTTCAATTGATCGTACTTAACTAATTCAACAATTTCTCCTTGGTTTATGGCCTGCTTCTGAGGGGCAATGGTTCTTAGAATTTGAGAATTTGAAATGGGTTCATCTAGTTCAATGATTTCTTCGTCAATGTGTACTGCACTAGTAAGAAGTTGTTGCATACAGTCCTCTTTTTTAGCAGCTAATTGAGCAAGAACTCTGGGATCGTTTTTTATTTTTCTTAGTTTTTCCTCTAAAATAAAAAAAATATATAATTTCTCTTTGACTTAACAAAAAACATGCATGTTTACAATACAATGTAATCTAAATTAAGATAATAATAAAGTTGTGTATAAAAGATTTATTACTTTACCTAAAACAGCAAGGTACTGTTCCGAGTCTGGCAACTTCTCGGTAATTGTTGGTGTAAAGTTATCTTCAAATTTTGTAATGGGTATTTCTGGAATGTTGACATTTGCTTGACAAGTCGACCAAGGATCCATGTTGTTTTTATTATAAATAGTACCAACATATGGATAAGAAATTTAAAAACTTGATACCTGCTACCAACACAAAACTTTTCTCTGATGCCGGGGGGCGGCGGTTTAATATGAACGGGTACACTTTTCAATTAAAATGAGGGTCCTGTTTCATGCTTCATAAACACTTAGTACAAGTGTAAATACATATAAAAATATATAAATATACAGTACAGTATACTTACCTGAATATTATAGGTTTCGATAGAGGTATTAAAAATCAGAAAATATCTTAGTTATTTTCATAATTACTACTGAAGAATATGGATTTCGCTGGAATTGGTGGAGAACAGAGAAATGGATTCATTTCTCTGATGGAGAAGCTGAACCACAGATTTTATAAATTAAACTGGATAGTTAAATACTTAATATATCTACTTATGGAAGGATATAAATTGTGATATTACATTAGTTTAAATTACAAAAAATATCGCCGCAGCGCAACTTACCACAATTTTATGGTATATTTTGTTGTATCATCGTCTGCTAAATAGCGACAACCACGATTGCTTCGATTTAGCTGACGATTGTTCCATATATTGAACCATCGTCAGCTAAATCGCAGCAGCGTGTGCTTTTTCTAATTTGTTCCATTGCCCGTTTGCAGTGACTAACGGCGCGCGGCAGCACACTACACAGCACAAATGACGTAGTTGGACATAGTCGTCAATTGTTTTCATAGAAATTATGACATATGTCAAATATTCGAAAAGGTGTATACGTACTTCTCTGTTTATGTATCATTTTTAAATTGATACAATCTAAAATATTGTGTTTTTATAGTGAAAATGTAGGAGTAGCAGTCCATTATTAATATGTATGTACCGTTTTATGTAAAATATTTAGACACCAAAGCTTTGTATGAAGTATTCGAATGGTATCAGTGTATCACATATTTTAATGTTTTAAAATAATAGATAAAAAAATACGATCATTTTGGCAAACCAAATTAAATAAGTAGGTTCTATTAAAATATAAGTTATTACAGTCTCAATATCAAATGTCAAATTCTTACATTTATGGCCTGATGTGTATTTTCCAAATACAAACATTGATGTCGCCACACTACAGAATTCTAGATTGAGATTCAGGTGATTCGACAGGCAGTATTACAAACGCAACGCAATTTAACCGTCGATGAATGAACCAAAATACTTGCAAACAAAACACAAGCACAACTATAGCAATCATAAAACATTCATAATAACTAAATAAAATCTAATACAATTTTAGCATAATATTTTAATTGAATTTATTTTAAAAAATCCACAAACGAAACGAAATCTTGATGCAATATGGTTTTTATATTAGTTGCCCCTCAAAAAAATGCTGAATTCTAAAATCTTCACTGTTCAAAGAACTGAAAAATACTTCTATTTTTTGTCAGAAATGCCAAGTGATTTACTCACCAATTAGACACTGGCTATTCTGGATAAGAAAAACCAACAAGCTTGGTTGTACCACTCTTTATTTTAATATATTTTTTATTTCACTTTTCATAATTTGAAACACAGAGAGCAGAAAAATTTCATGTTAAGTCCAGTCAGTAGTTGCAATCTGTACAAATCTATTTTTAATTTGTGTGAGAAAAACTAACATGAAATCTAAAAAACAAAGAAAAAAGCAGCAAAGTATTTATTAAAGAAATAAAAGTAAACAGTAAAAAAAAATAAATACTAGAAAATTACAAAAAAAAAGACTTTAACGAATAAATATGGCAATTAAATAACAGATCTTATATCTTATTTCCTTGAAATCTGAATAAGGTGTCCGCCTATTGGCCCTTAAAGTCATACACACTACAACCAATTGAGGAAAGTTGAGAAACCGTCGTAACTCGGAAAATCAAAATGTTGCCAGAAAAAACTAGTCTAAATAAAAAAAAAATATATTAAGTACAACGCTTTCATAAAAACAATAAATGGCTTCCCAAATAAACTAAAGCAGTATAATGAACATTTTAAAACTACGATAAACTGTATTGTTAAACAATATTAGAAAAATACCAAATCAAAATTTCTGCCAAAGACAGTGTCACAAAGTCAAATAACTTCAGGTTTTATAAAAATTAACAAAAATAAAACTGTATTCAGAATAAAAAACTCACAACCCCAAACTCTCAACAAAGTAACAAATCAAAGGGTTTTCAACGTTTATACTCTGTTTCAAAGTATCAAAATAATTTTCTTCTGTTTATTTTGCAATTTCCTAAATCGATGTTTCTTAAAAACAATACGCGTTTCCAAAATATAATTGCCTTTTCATTTGCGATTTGAGTTTTTTATTTTAATCTACAAATATCCCAAATATATACAATTCTTTTAAAGACTTTCTTTTTATTATCAACAAGATATTAAATAATAGTTACAGTTAATGGAGATCATGTCGAGTCAGCCAATAGCAAGCCACTTTTCAGAAAAAATCAGTACCCTTGTGCTTAAATATACAAAAAAATATATTATATAGAGGGGCTTTCACCTCTAAGGTTTAGGTACCACAATCATATAAATAATTATATCACATTATTTTAAGCTAACAAACGAGATTATTACGAAGTTTACGCAAAATAACGATTGACCAGTGTTACTCCCCTATCAAACAAATCACGATATCACTACAAAACAAAATTTAGTGTACGAAAAATTATAAATACCAAATACAGGATGTCCAGAGACTGCAAGCAAATAATTCCAAGGGGATTCTAATAAAAGTAATGGTAAAGTTGCTACCAGAATTCATATTATAGAATTTTTACATAACTTTTTTTTTAGTTAAATTGGATATTTTGCCCCACTTCTGAAATAAATAAAAATTAATTGGATAAACTCTTGCGCCAAAAGGATCAGACAAGGGTATATTCAATCAATCTTTATTTTTTCAGAAGTGTGGCAAAATACCCAACTAAACTAAAGAAAAACTAGAAATGCCACCAACAGTTACAAATATTCAAAAATTTTTTTTAATTAATATTATGCCATAACTTTTTCTCAATGAAACGACTTTTTTCCTAATTGATATAGTTCTTTCAGTTACAAAATACACTTATGTAAATAAAAGTCATCAAAATTCTGATGCTCTAAAGGACATAAATGATCCTTATTGGTCAGAAAATTGAAAACATTTTTATTTGCACTTTGCAAATCTTACATAAAGGCCCTCTTGATTCAAATCGATAACATTAATCGTTCCGTTCCGTTAATAAATAAGATATTTTGAAAAATTTTCAAGTCCGTTTCCAGACAGATTGTTCCAAAATATTAATAAAATTTTCAAAAGAAACTACTGTCATCAGCTCGAAACAAAATAAGTTTCTTATAAGATTTTTTGATAATTTTTAGTGTAACCTGCATTCATCATCAATGATTTTGACCGTCAGATAAAATGATAACACAAAATTGTTATAAAACGACGGAAAATGTGTTGGTTTTCCTTCATACATCTTTCTGCAATTTTGCAACAGTTTTGATCAAACAAATCCCTCCTATGGGTAAAAATCATCGATGCACGATAACGCAAACAATTTATTTTTTAACTCTAAACATCAAATTTCTGGCAAATATAAACCATTTAATGTCTTTAGGACTTCCAAATTTTCATTTTTTGTTTAGTTTCCGTTTGCTAGCAATAATAACTACGTATAACAAATAAAAAATATGACAAAAAATTATGGCAAAATATCAATTGAAAATAACTTAATATTGAGTTATCCAGAGTGCCGCGGCAACGTATTCACAAGAATAGAATCACTGCAAAATTTTTTGCTCATAGTCTGAATATACTCTATAATTTAAAAATTGTAGTACTCTCACCTTGAAATCAAACATTTATTTCGCACTGAACAGGAAAAGAAATTTACATAAATAATTCCAATGAAAAGGGAGAATAACACCGATGTAAATGTAACAAAAACAGCATCAGCGGACGATACCGGGGGGCTAAGTACGGGGTCAAACTAAGCTTCCGTGGAAGCGATGAGGGAGCTTTTAGGAGTGTAGGCCGTCGCATTAGGGTCGAGGTTGGATGGTGGACTTTCGGCCAGTCGTACTCTGGAGATATTGCTGGAGGAAGTTGGGCCGCCGAAGGTATCGTTCGGCATCACAGCTAGAACCTGTGCAATTTTGCCTTTCAGCTCTTCGATTTCTTTTTCTTGAGTTCTATTGGCATCTACAAAGAATAAAAAGGATTACTTTAGTCTTCTTCATTCAAACTGTAGAGGGAGTCCCAAATCCAATGGTGTCCATTGGGATACAAAAACACTTAAATTGTGACAATATTGCCCAATCAAATGAAATTTTATAAATTGAATTTGAAAATAATACGTGTAAATTATTTTATTCTATTTTTCATATCTAGGCCCCTTCTAAACTGATACGCCTATAACTGTTGCTCTCTGCCTGCCTTGTCCATTGTACTATACTCACCGGCCAAAAATCTAGATAGTAAGTCATGTTATAAAACCACTCACAAATTATATCAGTCGACACAAAGACATACATGCAGCCCGTATATTTTTCCTATAAAATCATGTGCCACATATCTCTGAAAGCCTACCCGATTACACAGCTCCTGCTGCAGGAATTAAGCATGCACTGCAACCTTCTATTGGCTGTGATGAATTGACGGATCCACCTGTTCCATTTCCAGCGCTATCATGGGGGGGTATATCGTTCGGGCAGACAAAATTTTGGGTATATTTTCTAATTTAATTATGAATGTAATTAATTTATTACTGATTTTGTGTTCTTAAGAATGGAGAATAATTCAAGCTCTACAGCGTATTCTCAAAATCGTAAATGGCCTAATATAACAAGTGAGGAATATCGGATGATGACATGTATGAAGGGTTAGGGCGCGAGGTCAAAATATGAATGTGATGTTGAAATATGTAGTTCATTAAAAATAATGTACATGAGTATATATAGTGCAATGTAATTTATTTAAAGCCTTTGGTCCTTTGGATGTGAAATTCCCGAATATTTGCGCAATTTATTTAATGGTGGGAAAATCTCTACTTTTAACAAATTTTGTCAACTAGAACATTTGCCATCGTTTTCATCACAAAACTGCCATGGTGGATTGTAAGAAGCTCAAAATAATTTTATTAACATCACATAATAATTAAAGTAGCTGTAATATTCATAGTGTTTTACTGTTTTGCAAAATTTGTCAAATGTTGAGATTTTCCCGCCATAAATAATTAAAAAAGAAGTTGCAAAATTCATGCAAAAATCCGTGAATTTCACGTCCATGAGGACAAGGAGGTGATATCCCGGAGTGCGCATCAATAAGTGAGTGGTGGTGGACCATCGCCGTCCAACAGGACGGCTTTCTAATTTAAGAGGATGACTCAGGAGAGACACTTAAAGTAAACTGTTAATGTGCTAGGTTCACTCAACATCAACTTATTTTTGATAAATTTGTGTGCTTTGAACCCCTCACACTTAGGCACGTGACACTCTTAGGTAATCATTCAACCCTTACATTCCATACTCATCTCTGTGCTGTGAATTAGTTATTCTCTATTATTTCCAACCTTGGGTAATTGATAATACAAGATAAAAATTTTAAATTTGAATATAACTCTATCATTTTTATTATGTAACACCTTGAAATTGTCAAAAACTGTTTCTACTAAAAATAATGGATGTTATGTAATGCAATTATTTTTTCATTTTTGTATATTTTTTATATCTGATTGCCTTCAAATTTAGTACGCCTATGAAAGTCACTCTCTAGATTTTCGACCGTTGAGTATAGTCCAGAAACTAACGATGCCACTCTATATTTGGGTAATTGGGTATAAATAATATTACACTGGGAGAATAGACATTTCTACTGAAAAATTCAGGATTAGGAACTAATGAATTCTATATTGGTAATTCTATCACAGATTATTGCTAAGTTAGCAGTATCAGCAATTATGCATTTTCATATTAGATGTCGTTGATTTACAACAAAACGGTAGTGTAAATATTAAAACATAAGCTGAAATGAACATGTCGAATATATTTTTTTTATTTGTTTAATAGACAGTACTGAAAAATTATAAGTAACACGTTAAAGACTTATGCCGGTTCAGTACATAATATGAGTCAAAGGACAAAAATTAATTAATGGGCCAAATATCTTTCTTTTGCAGTAAAATTATGTTATTCAGTCAACCCTAGCGGTCCAATGTAAATGGTAAATATTAAATTAAAAGCAGATCGGATGCACCGATGGCGGTCCCGCTACCCCCCACCCAGCTTGAATCCAGCATTGCCTACTTTACTTGTCATTTAGGATGTTACATAACCTCACTATGAACTGTCATATTACCATGTTTAACGTTTGATATATTTAAATTTTTATTTCAACTTATTTTTAATGTTGTACATCCATGTTACTTTCACTATTTAGATAATGAAGTCTTCACGACATACAAAGAATGGAATTGTTTTTATAGTAATGGCCATTTTTAGCTATGCTAAAACTGTATTGCCATTTTACAAAAAGACTTGATTTCTGATATTTAAATTTTTAAATAAAATATTAATTTTTTTTGCACAAAATGAAAATCAAAAAAGGTCAATTATATTTTCTGAAAAGTAATGGAATGAGAAATTAAACTGCTATTAGGAAAGGCTACATCAAGTTTATAAAGATCTTTTAACTTAAATTTTGACTGTCAAGTCCTGTAGAACATAGAAAAATGAATAATTCAATTATTTATAACTCATTTCCTAGGCTTTTTTCAAAAATATTTTTCATGTTTACTTTTGCTTTGTAAAAAATCATGTTCCATACCGCAAAACAACAATCTGTACTAATAATTGCATCGTTTTGTATATAATTTTCAAATTTAAACCTGAAATCAAAACAGCTGAATGGCTGAATTTAAAAATGTATAGCTTGTTATCGAATTCAGCATCAGTCGTTTTGATTTCAGTTCACAATAAAATAATCATGAACGAAAGAGATTTATTTTATACTTACTCTCTTTGAGCTCTAGTTGCCTCTTAGCCTCTCCGAGAGCGCTAAACAGATCGAGTTTAATGCGATTTTCTGCTGACAGCGAGTTCTCCAAGTGGGAATTTTTCTCCTGCATTGCCGACAAGGCAGACATAAGTATATCTGTGTCTCGCAACTGTTCTACGAAAGCAGCCTTTTCTCTCTCGAGCGCTTGGAGTCGATCCTCTTGCCAGTGCTTTGCAGAACGCATGTCAGAGAGTTCAGCTTCGAGCTCCCTTCTTCTGGATTTGCATGCTTCTGTACATTCGCCCCTCGATGATTGCTGCGCTGCAACCTAATAAGAGAGATACACATTTAATGACATAATGCCAATTAAGCTAAATTTTGGAAAGAAACTGGACTAGCAAAATGATATAATTACCTGAGCTGCTCTTGCATCTTCTTTACGATTCTTTCTCTCCTGGCTTAACTGTGACTCTAAATTAGATCTCAGTCGCCTCTCTTCCGCTAAACGTCTCTCTAAATTACTTATAGTTTGTTTGTCTAGGGATTTTGTACTTAAGGCGCTCTGCAACCGCTGTTGAAGCTCCTCTATTTCTCTCTGCATGGCAGAGAGCTCTCCTTTTGACACTTTTTCGGTTGTTGTCAGGGAGGCAACCTAACAAATATACCAGGAACATCAAAAATGCACATTTGATTTATAAAAACAATAAAAAGAGATTCACTTAAAATTGTCATAATAATAATAATCTTTATTGCAAAGATATGTCTTTGCACTTTATACTAGTAGTTAAAAATTGCAAGAAATAAAAATTAAATGATTGAAGAATCAAAATATTGCAAAAAGATTCTATAATAATATTATTTATGGTAAAACATTTGTTTCATCATTCTTATTCATGCTGCGATCAAATAAGTTTATACTATGAATATTAAGGGCTCCGTATTCTTGAAATACTGTTTTTTTACAAATACAAGTAATTTTAGACATTTAAGAACTCAATAATATATAGTTTAGTAAATAACAGCAATGTTATCTCATGTCACCTGCGAATATTCAAAGGTACCGCAGTAAAACGAATATTTAATGGCTAAAAGCAGTCTAACCAACAAATTCATAGGTACAGAAATCTTTCAGCATACGTATTTTTTGATGTAAATATTGTTATAATATAAACTTACATGGTTCTGCATATAATATTGTTCACTTTAAGTATGTGAAAATAATTATTAAAATACTGGTTTAGAATAGCTAAATAATGCGTCATATAAATGCATTTTAAAAATTATTATATTATTTGACGAGAATTTAAATAGTAAAAGTAGATAAACAAAACATCAATAATTTTATTTTTGATATTACATTTGCTCTGTGTTTAATTTTTTCGACAATTCTGTACCTAAAAAAAACCACAAATTTGATCATTTCACGGCGAGAAATATGGCGACCTTATGTGAACGCTTTATGTTTACATAAAGATACATGGTGACATTTTATTAACTTTCTAATTATTTTCATTTATTTCCAATATCGATACATATAAGACAGGAGCTTCGTTACTAAATTCGTAGATTGAAGTTTACTTGTTACTTCAATTTTTATAGAAGAGTTTTTAATATTTGTAAAAAGTACAGTACAGATAGTTCGCCTAATATGTATGCCCTTATAAACAAAATAATTCACTCAAAATTGTATTTGTAATTTTTGAATTGTCTGATTTGCAGTTATCTTGAAAAATATTAGAGACCAAAAAAATTGTATTTGCAGTAAAAAAAATAGGTTTCGTATCCATATTTACGCTGTGATTAAAAAAATATATATGTTATAAATGTTAAATATATAATTTATCTTTACAATATTAATTATTGTTATTTACTTCCAATGTCAATACTACTAATTTTAAAGTAATATAGTCTGTAATATTATGACATACTATTTTTGCGATTATTATTAGAAGGACACCTATTAAACATTCTAATACTGGTATTTATAGCTGATAAAATCTCCCTGATACATCTCATTTTAGGTTATTTTTAATGTTTCTATAGATATAGAAACTTTATAAGATTCTAGTTACTAAGACAATGGCTGTCATATAAGATATGCATATCAATATTTATACTTTTGAGTTTTGAATTAATTTTATTAATATCTCTCAAGTAGGAAACATATAAAGTAAAATGTATGTATGTATGTTTACTTAATATTTATAAATAAAATACCAAATAACAACTTAAAATCATATTGATAATGTATTAGGAATGTTTACATACTATCTGGGCAATTAATAACAAACCATTTAGATTATTTAAAAATATTCCTAGTATAAATAAACCTTAAAAATATGTATTAAATTACTATAAAATTAAAAATTAGTTCTATTTTTGAACTTGTCCATCAAATATATATGTAAGAGAAAAAAATATACTGAACTGAAAAAGTTGGCTTTCCGAGATCCAGCCGTTTGTTTGAAATGAAAAATATTATTTGTTTTACTAGTAAAGTACCTTTTCTCTGAGATACGACAAATTATCATTAAGAACAGTTTCTCAAAATAAAAAATTGTTGAGTTGATTTTATGCCTAATTTCGGATGTCCTAGTCTTAGAGTAGGCACCCTGAGAAAAATCTATGACTAAGGATTACTTAATTTCATTGATTTGAAATCTTAGTATACTTTGTTCAGACTTGAATCCTAGAAGGCTATATTTTATTATAACCTTTTTTTTTTTTGGTTCTTACAAAAGTTATAAAAATAAAAAGGAAATTTAGAATCTAACAAAGAAATGTTTAACCTTGGCACTACAAAATTATTTAAAAAAAAAACACCCTACATATAAGAATTTAATAAGAAAAACTCAACACCACGATCACTATTCTAGTGCCAGACAGTATTAAACACATGTATAAGCAACAACATTTAGATTACCAAAGTTGCATCTGGATTATAGCACTTGAATTTTCGTATTTAAGATTACTGAACATTTAGATTAAAAAATGGTCTATGTTCAACACTTACCTGCAGCCTTAGCTCTTGTTCGCTTGCTCTACTGCTCTGGAGATCGGCTCTAAGCTTTTTAGCATCAGTTTCCAACCTTTGCAAATATTCTGCCGCTTCGCGTTCTTTGTCTTGTTCCTTTTTCTCCCGTCTCCGAGTTGGCTTAGGCTCAGGCTCCTGCGGCGCCGTGTCTTCCATTCCAGCACCTATCGCGGACCCATTGCTGTGTGAATGGTTCACTTTCTGTCTATCTATGTGCCTTTCTGTGTGCTTATGATCGTGCTGATCACCGTGATCTTTACACTTATCAACGGACTTTCTATGGTGTGATTTTGTGCCATGTGTGTTATGGACCCCGTTGGCTATCGTCCCATTGGGGATGTGTCCATTTTTCTCATGGGATTGTCTGTAAATGTTAAAATAAAAAGCATTCCAAAATTTATTGTACATAGGGTGTCTCAAGACGAACTGTCATATTGCAATGCTAGTCAGTCAACCTTAGTTAAGTACTACCTAAAAATATGGTTCAAAAGCTATGAGGTTCCAGGGTTCTTTCTTTCACAAAAATTTATTTTGACTAGGGCGTTTCAATTAGTAGGAATTAATTTTGCTTATATTATTATTGTTGACCAGCAGACTATAGAAGTCAGCACTTAAAAATTCTCAGCACTCAGTTTTCGTCACGGTGACAAAAACCGTGAAAGAGGTTTTTAATGTCACACTTTCTACGACTTGAATTAATAATGAAATTATTGTTTCATAAACCAAATTAGATAAGTACTATTTATTAAAAGGCACTGCCGTGTCAATATAAAATATCAAATTCTGACACCCTGCTATTTATGTTTCCAAATACTAACACTAGAGCCACCACACTATAAGTTTGTGAATCAGCTGAATTCTAGTTTAAAATTCAGCTGATTTGACAGACAAGTATTAGGCAGGAGATATATTTAGCAGACGATGGTTGAACAAGTAATTTTAAGCTCTATCTAATAATCCAAAAATTCACTATGGCTAAAATAAGTAAGTTAAAAAAATAGCTGTGAAATCAACAATATACCAATACAGCTGAAAGATGCTGAACTGAAGACACAATTCGAAATTATCGGCAGGAAACGATACGTTTCATTCTGATTGATCTCACTGCTCGTAATACTATGATAAAAAACATCATGTTTTAAATATAGCTTAAGTTCCCTAATCTTTTACGTTACATATATGTCTCTTTTTATTTTCATAATGTGGGTTACCTCGTTTTCTGTGATCATCGTCTGCTAAATCGCAACAGCCGAGCTCTTTCTGTTCCTTTGCCCGTTTGCACTGACTCACTAAGCGTGACAGCACTCTACAGCACAAATGTCATAATTGGACACAGTTGTCAATTATTTCATAGAAATTATGAGAAATGACAAATAATATCTGTTTAGGTGTACGTTTCTGTTTAAATTTATAAATTGATACCACCTAAAATAACAAGTATTGTGTTCTTATGGTAAAAATGTAGGAATAGAAGTCCATTATTAATACGTATGTACCCAGTTTTATGAAAAATGTAAAATATTTAGACACAAAAGCTTTGTGTGAAGTATTGGAACGGTATCAGTGCCGTA
The DNA here is from genome assembly GCA_037114965.1 of Monochamus alternatus. Classification (NCBI taxonomy): domain Eukaryota; kingdom Metazoa; phylum Arthropoda; class Insecta; order Coleoptera; family Cerambycidae; genus Monochamus; species Monochamus alternatus. The sequence continues at coordinate 38,202,057 of CM073433.1, forward strand.
ATGTTTTAAAATAGTAAATAAAAAATACATACATTTTTGCAAACAAAATTAAATAAGTAGGTTCTATTAAAATATAAACTATTATAGTGTCAATATCAAATGTCAAATTCTAACATTTATGGCCTGATGTGTATATTTCCAAATACAAACGTTGGTGTCGCCACACTACAGCATATTACAGAATTCTAAATTGAAATTCAGGTGAATTGACAGACAGGTATTACATAGGCGATGCGATTTAGCAGACGATGGTGTGATGATTTTCCCCCAAATAAATGTATAATTCGAAATTTGTGGTAACAAGATGAAAAAATGGTGCCCTGTAACTACTTTTGACATTTTTGACTTGTTGACAGAAGATCTGAGTTGACGATAAATAAGAATTTAATATAGCTTTGAAAAATTTTGTTTTCGCTTTATAAATAACTGGAAATTTTTTGAAGGACGATTCAGTTAATTTTTATTTTTCTCTATCCCCTCTTAAAATATTTGAACTTAGCCATAGTTAACCCTGTATTGTGTATCTGCTCTAATTATTGTATTATACTGCAATAATTATAAACATTATCATTTTACAAAAAAGTATTTCATATCGTCTGAAGCTATTTATTTGTGGCATAATTTTACTTTTTCTTTAATTTTATTGGGTTTTTACCACACTTCTGAAAAAATAAAGATTAATTAAATAAGCCCTTGTGCCAAACGGATCAGTCAAGGGTTATTTTTGAAATTAAGTTTGCCTAACCTTGTGAATGCAATAAACATTATGTTGGAGAAACGTCTCGGCGTATGAATGTTAGAGTTGAGGAACATAAAAATTATATAAAAAGACGGGAATTTGAAAAATCCAAAATGTGCAAACACACTTGGGAAAACGGTCATCTGATTCAATGGGATTCGGCAAAAATTTTAGAGAAGGAAGATAACGCAACAAAAAGAAACTTAAAAGAGACCGTGATTATTTTGTTGAACGGAGATAAGTGTGTGTCAAACTGTTCAGTAAACATTGAACATTGTTGGCTACAGTTGTATCAAAAAGAAGTAAGTAACAATAAAATAAAAATCATTTAACATCTCTATGGAAGCACATAAACTGTTAAACTGGACATACGTTTAATATTTTCACTACTAATTTGAGAACGAAAACAGAGAGTTTATCGAAACGTCAATAATACGGAAGTGCGCGATAGTGATGTGATTTTTGTTATTTTTTACTTATCTGCTTTTTTCAGTGTGAGATTTTTTGGTTAGGCTTAGTTTCAAAACTAACCCTTGATTCATCCGTTTGGCGCAAGGGCTTATTTAATTAATCTTTATTTTTTCAGAAGTGTGGCAAAAACCCAATTAAACTAAAGAAAAACTAAAATGTTTCATATTTAATAAACCTATGAAAACGTTATTATACAAACATAAGCATCTTAATACATTGATTTGACAGATTACTTGAAAATGTCCTATGTAGCAAATGACTGAAGCTCATTCATACATACATTAGGTTTTTTCTCCAGACTCAATAAACTGTCAAATCACGCATGTCATCTGTCTGTTATTTCTAAACATATAGGTTATAAACTATAAAACATTCAAAAAGTAGTTCAAATGGCCATCATGAATGTTGGGTACTGAGGATTGCCGTGTAATATTATCATTTGACAAATGATATCTAATAATCTATCAAATCTTTTAGCCACTTCAGAATCTCCCTGCAGTATCGTCATGAAACACCCTTTCTAACATAAAAAATAAAATGAAACGTAGTTATCTGTGAAACGTACCTGTTACTATGTATTTTATTATTATTTTGTACAGGCTGTGCAGGAACAATAGCGTTCACTGGAGCTTCAGTCTGCTCTATTGGAGGGGTAGTGTCTACAGGTAACGCTTGTTGCATCAGTTGCATATAAAACTGATTCTCCTTAGCCACGACCTGCTGTTTGCGCTGTCGCATCCTGTACCCCACATAGGATTTAAAGCCGAAGCCCAGGGTCACTACGGGGTACCCTATGCAATGTGCCGCAAACGGTCTGCACAGATCCAGGTGTCCCGGCATGTGTTTTATATCACGCAGTCTCACTGCGGCCTCCAGATAAACAAATAATATCCAGAGTATTATCGTGGGAGCGCATATCCCCCTGTCCGTGTGCCAAACATATTGCACCCATACGTATGTACTGGCTGCGAAGAACAGCCAGTGCACCGGTATGAAGAAGAAGCACAACATGTCTGATGTAAGAGCTATGCACACGAAGAAAATTGAGAAGGCTAAGCCTTGGTATTTAAACGAATCATAAACAGAACGGAGAAGAAGGTAGAATGGCCATAAGAACTCGAAACGGAATTCTAATATGAAATCGGCCAAGATAACTAAGGCCCAGAGGATTACAAACTTCAGGTAAAGGAGTGTGCTGAAACACAAGAATAATTGTTAATGACTGTAGCTTACAAGTTTTTACTAGTTTACTATTATCTTTGTTTAAAAAATTGTTTAATTGTTTTAGTATTATTTTATATTCAGTTAGTGAATGTGGTCATGCCTTTTTGCAAAATCAAATAAGAGGCTTTTTTAGAAATTTATAGGGATACTTTATAATATACAGGATGTAACTTTAAGTGGGGGTCAGTTTTTTAGGGGAAACAGTACATGATCTATATAATACTAGTCTGAAATTATGATTTTTTAAATATAATAAATAGTTATAACTTAAACTTTTGTCTATACCACCACAAAAACGTTATTCGTTTAATTCTTTAAACTGTATGAAACTAATGGAACAGCAGAGAACGCACATAACTAAAATTGAAAAAAAATTTAAAGAAACAATTTAGTATTCTATGACTTTACAACAGTTATGTGTCAATGATGCACAGGTTTTCAAAGGTTAGGTCACTCTCAAAACACTGACCTAATTTTGATGAACACCTGTTGTTATGCCAATAGAGAGGTAGATAGACAAAACACAAACGGTTAACATTAACTTGCCAAAATGAGAATGACTGAATATGCAACAGCTTCATTTCATTACATTTATTTTAGTTTTCAGTTCATTGATTTACAAGATGTTTATAATGGGTTAGGTAATTTTGTAACTTTCTGCTTAAATTATCAGTTATTACTGGAATCAAATTAGAATGTGCATATACACAATAATTTCTCATAATTTAGTGTAGATAATATATAGTGTAATATATAGTTTTATTATTCTCAATTGCAGTTTCATTTGTTCACATAAGTTTTAAGTGGAATTGAATGAAGTTATAGTTCATCTAAAAATTATAAAAAATTGAATGATCTATGGCAGCCTAAAATTCAGTCTTAGGCAGAAGTGCACATGAAATGATATTTTTTGGAACAAATAATCAGCAAATGGTGAATAAATGGGTGGAAACTTTTTGTTTTATTAAAGTTCCATTAACATTGATTCATATTTAACAGCCATGAAAATACTTGTTTTATATAAATTAATATACAATCGAACATATGTAGTTAAGAAAAAACTCACAAATAACCTACAGTGTGCCCAAATGTGAAATGCCAAATGTCAAACGGAGCAATATGCGAGAAAGATAGGTTTATAGCATGCACTCGTAAAACAATGATAAATATGCATCTTTGCAGATTTCAGTGATTGACACTTTTCTTTCAACAGTAAAAATGTCTTTAATAAAACAACAAAATTCAATAAAAACCAAACTAAATATGAGGCATTACTTAGGTAAACACACAATACAAAATAAACAATAAAATGAACACAATACCCAATTATTATGACAGTTTTGTTTATGCGTTTACTAGGTCATTCAACTTTTTATAATTTTTAAATGGACTATAGTGTAAGTGAATTAACTTCGTAAAGTTAACTATTTCAATATGGTAGGTATGATGTGTTTATGAGTATCTCACAGGTGGTGTGGAAATTGGCTTTCTGAAATTAAATTTCTTCGCCTTTATCCTAAATTATGGGATTTGACAACAATGCATGCTGTAACTAATATTTTCACTCTAGTGTGTTACTATCTGATCACATTAGTCTGTCCAGCAGCAGCATATGAAAATTACAAAAAAAATTTATAAATTTTCAATATAAAATTGAGGACACAAATTTGTGTCTCTAAAAGTGAAACATACCCTCCGTAATATGACCCCTAGTTACATCCAATATAAAAGAAAATATGTGTGTAATGAAATGGGAAAACTGGCCCCGAATATTTTACTAACTACTAATTTTACTAACTGCTATTATTTATTGTGTTGATAAATAATTTGAACATACAGGATGTTCCTGAAACGCATGTACCAGCAATGCATATACGCTAGATTCTTAAGAATAAACAATTTATGCTAATTTACCTGTATGTATAAATGTACCATTAGGGGGCACCAAAATTTTTGAAAAAATAGCAATAACCGGTTATAAAATGAAAGAACGATTAAAATAAAATTTGGTGTATAAAAATATATTAGTAAAAGGCTTTTCTTGATTCATTTAATGCTGGGTTACAAATGGCTTAAATTGGATACTTCAGTTAAAAAAATTACTTTTTTTATAGATTAGGTATCTGATTGTTTAATTGTTACAATTTTTTTTTTGGTAAAAAATAAACTTTTTAAATAAATACTGTTTCTTCTAAAATTTTACTAAATACTTAGGGGTACATTTTCTAGTTCAACGGGTAAAATTCTTTGTAAGAAATTCAGATAAATTTCCCCATTTTAAAGTGTCGTTACTGGACTAATCATTTCCCAGTAAGACTACCAACCATTTTAAATAAAAAATTTCTGAATTTATTAGAAACAGTTGCTGAACTAGAAAATGTATCCCTACATATAAGAAGATAAATATTTATAGGATAGGGGTATATAGGACCTATTTGCATGAGCAGAAAATTTTGCAACTAAACGGTTTTAGTTATCAAGATTCAGAAGAGACAGAATTTATATATATGACATAGTCGTTAATTGTTTTTATCAGTAATTTGCTGTTTGTTAAAAATTATGACAAACATGAAAATATAAGCTGAAGTGAACATTTCTGTTTATATTATCAATTTATTAATTGTTGTATCTTAAAAATATTATTGTATTGTGTCTTCCATAGTGAAAGTGATTGAATATCTCATTGTTAACACTTATGTACTCAATTTTCTCAAAATATTTAAAAAGAAGCACTTGTGTGGAAAACAATAGTATCAGTCGCATAATATTAGTCTTAAAATAGTAGATAAAATATATACAACTATTGCAGTGTGCCAATATCAAATGTCAAATTCTGTCTGCCAAATGCTAACATTGGAGTTGCCACTCTACAGTACATTACAGAATTATATATTGACATTCAGCTGATTCAATGATTTAGCAGACGATGATTGCATCAAGAAAGCTGTTTAGGTACTAATATATTTTCATATATAAAATTTCATTTTAATAGTTACCCTTTCTGTTTTACAGCTGATTACTGATATTTTTTCAAAAACTTTGATGTTTCCTTACGATCTGATGCATATTTACATATAGGTAAATTAGTATAAATTCTCGTATTTTGACTTTATGAATCTCAGGGACATCCTCCAATGAAAACCTACATGTATTCAATACTAAAAAAAATCTACATATAAAAATAAGCATATGAAATCTGTAGGTACTCGTATTATGTTTTGGGAAAACCATAACAATTTAAAAACTTTATCATCACAAATTGAGTATAACTTGTTTAAAGATGAACAGTAGGTATCATAATAATAGGTTTATTCAAGCAACAATCAGGGATTAGTTTGAAACCGTCAGAAAAATCCTTCAACTACTTCTTGTATTAAATTCACTGGTAACTTAACTGGTTGAATATTTCTAACAGTTTCAAACCATTTCCAAGTGTTGCAGAAAGAAACCCGTTTTAAAAATAATATAAAAATTAATTAAATATAAATAATTTTATGCCAGAAAGTATAACAGATTTTGTAATTCACTTTCTTAATACGTATATTTAAATGTAATAAGATTATGTTCTTGTGTATGATTTCTGCGGCAGTAAACAATTGTGAATAATAATTTACTAATCAGAAGATTTTTAATTAAAATTTCAAGGTTTTGTATTAGAGCAGGATTTTATTTAAAGCCTATATTTAAGAATATACTTAAATATTTTTAATGTAAAACAAATGTAAGTTATATGCTAATGAACAGCATGTTAGTGTTACATTAACATAAGTTAAGCATACAACATAATACTGATATGAAAACAGATGATTTAGAATGAATTAAATTTGCACAAATTTTAATATTATGTTGCATAAATATTACTTAATACTATTTTTAAAATCACTACTTTTTTCATTTTAGTTTTTTTTTTAAATATTGACAAACTTAAAAGTGTAGTACCTACTAAAGAAAATTGTAATCCTATTTGTGACTCAACCCAATGGCTCTAGAATTTCCATATATGTAAGTACCTAAATATTCTTATATCAATGAAAAGTTTACTTATGCAGATTCAGTATTAATTTTATCTAAGAGTGGTGTTAAATTTGTTTACTTTGATAGCAAATATATAATAATTTCTGAACTAGAATGAAACATACCTATCTATATTATTTATTTGATAAGTCTTATATTTATTTAAGCATAGATATTTCTGCTAAACATTTCTTACTTTTTTTTCACTTTCAGTAAATTAAACTACCAATATATGACACCTATAGTTACATGACATTGTTTGTATCAGAATATGTTAAAATTTTATATTTCATTTAATTTTATTTTACCTTAAAATTTAAAGAGTATAAAAAATAATGTTACAAAAAGATAGATGACGGATGCTAACAATATATATATAAATTGATTTAGAAGTCTAATAAACCAAAATTATATTTAAAAAAAAATAGTTGAACTATTTTACAAACAACACTTATAAAGATGACAGATAATAGAAAACTATTAAAATTTTTAAGTAATAATATGAAATTGTTACAGGTATTAATTAAGGGCATACAGAAAATTAAGTGCTTAGTAAACATGCATGAAGTAGTTATTATGGGATATAGAAAGTTAAAAATAAATTTGTTTTGACAGTTGGTGTCCTAACCTATGGGGGACTATTTCTCAATTATATATAATTAAGCTAGAGGCTAGAACGGTACGGATTCAATAGAGGTACACCAAACGTTAAAAAGTCTTCGCTAAATTACTGAAAATATCACATTTGTTTAGGAAACCAGCCATTTTGAAACACATATGGGATGAATGAGTTTAGATTGTGATTATTTATGTTTCACTGTGCGTAAACTGTCACAGTCTTAATGCGGAAACGTACCTTCCGTAAAATCCTTCTGTAATTTTGTTCTTTTTCATGGGCCTTCTCATTTTAGCAATCTCAGCATTTCGCCTCTTCATAATTTCACTCAAAACCTATTCACTAAACTGATTATTTAACTCACTCCACACGAGGATTTGCAAAAATACGCGTTTCTCTCATGGATTCTCGTCACAAAAACCTTACTTTTGCGGTAAATGTCTTTTGTTGTCAACTTACGCTCAGTTTCAGTCCCGCGACTTGAGAGGGCGCCACAACAGTTTAAGTAATTATAGTATAGCCAACTTTGTGAAATTATTAATTAATTAAAGAATATGTAATTAGTCGATGTGTAAGATTAATTTGTTTTAAAACCAGTAGTAGATACAAGCAATAAAAATAGAAACATAATATAATACAATTTATATACATATTCAAATTATCTAGATCAGAAATTATTCTAAACATTTCAAAATATTTTTATTTAATGCCACAACATCCAGTCCAAATCAGTATCATAGATATTTTTTGTTTAAATATTATGAGGGCTTAACCGCTTGTCCGTTATACATGTGCATAGAAACATATTTGACACTATATCCTTACGTAAATCCGTGCCTTAAGTATATGTTTATCTGTGATACTACCTATAATAATTTATAACCACCTCCCCAAATTCCTATTAATAGGCCGCCGCCTCACCTCTATAAAAATTATACCACATTATACCTACGTATAAGTAGAATATGATCTTATGTTGCGGTCACTGAACACTTTAGAAATATGTAATTATACAATGCTGTTATTTTATAGTTTTGATGTGGGGTATAATAGTTAGCGTTTATTTATTATTTATACATCGTGTCCGTTCATCATAATTTATTGAAGTTTAGATTTAGTTTGACGTTTTTTTTTCTGTAAATTTGATATAAATAAAGCTTTTACTTTTGAAGTTGCCTTTCTTACTTTATTACTAACATACCAGTCACAGCCTTGTTTAAATAAAGTTAATCTCCATAGCTACAAAATAAAATACTGTTATTGTGTTTACGCGGTGTATTTCATAACTGATCTTAACAGAACAAAACTGCTCTGTGAACTTATATATATATTATTTTCTTATCGGCGCCTTTAAAGTCGATGAATTTTTTACCATCCTTCCCCTCCCCCGAATATGTTTGACAGTAGTTCATATCAGTAGTTTGACGTTGCTACTGACATTTGAGGTTAGGTTTAGGGGATTTTCTTTAAATATAGCAAAAATTCTGTTATTTGATTTGTGGCAGTTGTGCTGATATCTTTTCACAAGTATTAACATTTTATGATTAATTTAATCTTATATACCAAAACAAGCGTCAACTGATACTAATTAAATATTTGTTTACATAGAAATAATGTCTTTAGTAAACTCATTTCAAGACTTAGATATAAGTAAAAACGACACCAATGAACGTTTATTCACCTACTTAGACGTTTTTAAGGTAATATTTAATAATCTATAATTTTAATTTCGTTCATTGTAATTTTATTTTAGAATCCAAATAATTTGCCAATTAATCAAATACATCTTCAAAGTAGTTGGTATGAGTTACGGAGAGATGCCCCAACAGATCTTGTAAATTTACCACTTTGTATAACAAATCGTAAAAATAATTAACAATCAAATCTTTGTAGGATGTCTCTGAACTATCTGACCAAGAAATTAAAAAACGGTTTTATGAGAGAAAGTCTGAAATAATTCCTGCCTTGGTAAAACATTTATATTTACATTTATATATTTTAATAATTATTTATTTCAGGATAAAAGATGGGTACCTAAGAATATTTTATATAAATATGAACCATACGTTTTTACATTAAACAAAGAAGAAAATTTAGCATTTGTGACAAACAATATGTTATTCATTGATAGCTTAGATTATCTTTTGAAATGTAATTACCACCAATTTTGGTGTACAATTTTATTTGAATCTACAGCTGCTGTAGTTTTAAGAAGTTTTATATTGCATCCAGTACCTTGGTATCAGACTGTTTATTTAGAAGACGAATATGCTGATGTGTATAAAACAGTATTTAATAAGTTTCTTTCTGTTTACAAAAGGCTGTTAACTTTTAAGGCGTCACAGGTGAGACTTTAAGTATTTATTACTCACTAGAATTGTCGATATTTGTTACCTATAAATGGAATTTGAAGGGATTAAAATTCATACATTAATAAAAGTTGTGTTTAAATATAAAAAAAATAACATAAACCATATTAAACAAAATAGGTAGTAGTTAAGTTCATATTTTCAGAAATACCTCCCTTACCTAATAAAAAATAACATTATGCAATCTGACATTAACCTATATTTACATTCCGAATAATATCCCATATGCTATAACCAATTATTAGCAATTATGCTATAAGCAGTACAATTTAATTTCTAAGTAGGTATTATTTTTAGATCGAATACATGTCGGAGGAATATGGTTTTAAAAAATTGATTGAAAGAAAATTAATCAACTTACCCATTGTGATATCACTCGCATTTTTATATAAAAATTATAACTTAGACTTTGTCAATAAATTGACTAATCTATATTTCAATGATACCTCTCAGCTGGACTTTCAAATAAGAGAAGTAGAAGAGATGGTGAATCAGACATTACTTGTAAGTGTCATTAATAATTATTTTTGTTTGTGAATATTGTAATTGACTGAAGTAAACAGAAGATTTTTTATGCGAAGATTAAGAGATTTTCAATAATAGGAATCGGATTTTTTTAACAAATTATAGGTACTTTTTATCCACAAGCGTGACATTTTATTCACTGTTAGTCGTAAAAACCTACACTTTATTCACTAGAGAAATAAACTTGACATGTAAAATCTTATTTCAGTGTTACTGAAATTGAAGAATAATTAATACAACTGTAATAATAATTTGACTTCTTTGTCATTGCTAGATTGTCTACATCTGTGGAATTAACGATGTTTGATGCATGTTTGGAAGTAGAAGAATTGTATTGAATTTTTCTTGCTATTGCTGAGTACCAGTGCCCAATGTGCCGTTTGATCATTGTAATGTCAGCACCTTTATTCAATAATAAAGTAGTGGAAATAGGTCTCATGTAGGTTTATGCACTAGGAAGTTTTAAAAACAAAGTAACTCTCGACAATATTTTTCCTGTTGTATTAATTCCAACAGTTTGTGTAGTACATTTCTGATTCATATACGTAAAAAGAATATGCGGTGTGCCAACGCATTTGGCCTAGCAAAATTTACTTTCTACTCAAAGTGAACCTATGTGAAACATTCGTCTTAGTATGAGGTATATAAACTAATAAATCAGTATCTTGTATCTCATCGTTCTTCAAGATTATCAATTCAAAAGTTCCACATACACCTGCCACTTTCATTATTAATTAAATAATTTCAAATTTATACTTAATATCTAAAACATTTAAATTTACCTTTAATCATCAGAGACTCTTCATCAGCAGTTCTTGTTAGAAATACTTCGATGTTTTCTCTATCCAACACACTTGCTTTCATTGTTTTATTTCTTGTAGAAACATTTTTCAAAAAGCCGTCAATCTATCGTATTTTGACAGATCCGTCTTCATGCGAATTTTGAATGTAATCTTATAGTTACGCCAAGAATTCAGATGATTTATGTCATGGCTGAGGTTACGCAATTATTTTTATTGTCAACATAATGTTTGATAACTTGTCAAGTTAAAAACAATTGTAATTTAGTGCAAATATTTATTGAAATTTATATATTTATATATTTTTATGTATTTTATTGAAAATATAATTAATAATTTGTTCGTATAACGTAAGTCGTCTGAATTCTCGCCGCAACTATAATATAGAATACTTCATTCACATTAATAATACCACATTCCTCGTTAATATTAAAAAAATATCAACCATGACCTGCCGTTTTTTTCCCCAGCTGTTAAATTCTGCAAATTTTTTCTTGTAAAGCTTCTGCAGATATTTCTCGAGGAATAAAAGAAATACGTATTCCATTTTCACCAGCATTTCGAACAGAACTGAATGAACATATACACAATCCACCATAGCAATCTGTGCGACTTGTAGTGATATTCCGATTCTTACCTAGTTTTTCTTTCTGACATTGAAAAATATGTTTCCTTTTAATTAAACTCGACTAACTTGCAATCGAGCTTGTGTTTGTGGATAAATTGTTGTATTGCATTCATGTTTTATTTACTTAAGAAAATTCATACAATGTTATCTTGCTTGAATAAAACGCTGTCTAAAACACTTGCAATAAATAATTATTATTAAAATTGACATCTCGGCTGCTCCGAACAGAAACACAGTAACCATTTTTATCAAAAATGAACTTTGTTTCTGCACTCCTTTTAAGGTAACTGCAGTGGTTCTAGCTGACCTAAACCTAGACCTGACCTGATTTTGCATCTGTAATCATGTATAAACACAGTATCTAGTACCTACATTTTATTTCGACCTATTCAAGATGAAACACCATTATCTGTATAGTCACATGCATTATACACAGTAACTATCAGATCTGATTTAGGAAACATTATTTAACATTATTACTTTGTTTCTGCTTGAAGCAGCCAATCTGTTAAAGTAGAATTTATTTGGAATGAGTGCATTTGTTATGATATTTGTAGGTATTAGAAATGATAGGGGGCCATGTTTGTGGATTCGATGAAAATGCTGTAGTAGTTCCCGTTTCTATTAAAGAAAGACCAAAAGTATTCAATTTGTCTTGGGTGTACTCGGTAGTAAACTATTTATTGAACACACTTTCCCTATTAAACACTCTTCTGCAGTTCTACAAACCGGCTATTGAAATTTCTTTGGATAAAGAACTTCCATATCGGTAAGTAATATTATTAATTACAATATATTTGTAGTGGATCTTTGTCAATATTAATGCGTTATAAAGCATTCTGTTTTTTACATTATAAGATTTCCTGTCGACCTTTTTTTCCCCGATGTAGTTGTCGATCTTTCTTCCTTCTCTCTCCCTATCTTTCTCACCTCCTTCAACTATCTTCTCTCTCTCTGCATAGTTTATTTACTCATTTTGCTTTTCCACCTTCATATTTCCTTATATTCCTTCTGTTTTTATCTCTCCTCTCTAATCCTCTCCTCTCCTCTCTGTTTGCCTTTGTCTCTGTATCTTGTTACCTTCTACCATGTCCTATTTCACGGTTTTTGTTTCAAATTATTAATAACGGGAAAGTCTCAACTTTTGCTAATTTTACAAGATAATATTATCACTATTTTTTATTATTATGTGGGGTTAGTAAGTTTTTCTTGAGTTTCTCACAATCCACCATGACAGTCAATGACAAATGGCAAAATTTTGCTGAAAGTTGACTTTCCCGGCTTGAGGACAAGACTTTTTATACTCCATTACTTTTTACAGAATGCCATACATATACGTCCACGTTTACCGAGAATTGTATGAGACGTTAGGTAATAGAGAAGAACTTAAAATTCAAAAAGAACTTAGTAACAAAGTCTTTGACGAAATAAATTTAGGTCGAAGTGAGTTTATTGATGTTTATCATGTATTTATTTCTCATTGTCTGGATAAAACACTTGAAACAATGTAAGGCGGGTTATTTTCATCTTTTCTTTATCTAGTTTATACTCATATTTTTTAGAGGAAATACCAAGCAACAAGAAGTTATAGTAGAGACTTACTTAAAGCTGTTAACAACAGCCTTGGAGGATGACTATTTCATTTGTGATTATAATATGAAATATAACGTAGCAAGCCAAAATGAAATAATTGAAAGTTGTTTTCCACTGTATCCTTATTTTCAATGACAATACCAATCTCCATAAATATATTTATATTATATTTTTCTTACCGAGTTTTTTAGGGACACTACTAGGACAGAATTTATAGTTTCATGTATAAACAAATTCCCAAGACATAAAAGGCTGCAACAATTATCAACGTTAAAACGGCAAACTATTGAAGATATTTTCAAAGAATTTAAGCCGCCTGAAATAGAAGAAGAAGAGGAAGAGCCTCAGGCAAGTTCGTCTCAAGTATCGACACAACCACAAGAACACGAAATAGAAAATATGATTAGGGATATTATGGAAATGTTTCCCCATTTGGGAGATGGTAAGAAAACTTTGATATATCTCTACAAAGCAAAACGACGTAATCCACATATTTGTACAGCTTGATATTTTTGTATTAGTGGAAAGTATTAAACGCTGTTAATGAAATAGAAAAACCACATAATAGACAAAATTTAAATTTAAATACTTATTTTGAAAAAATTAACAATATAATAGACCCATAGTTCTTATTCTCTTATACCTACAATTAATATGTTATGTTGAAATATGTTGAACATTAAGGTATCTTTAAAAAGTGTGTCAGAAAACTGACACATGTTTCAATTCTAGGATTTGTGTTACAATGCTTAGAAGCCTACAATTACAACTCAGCTGATGTAACAAATGCAATCTTAGAAGAAAATTTGCCACCTCATTTGTACGATATTCCGTTTGATTCCATAAGAATTCCACCTGAACCTGAACCTGTAAAACCTACGTTAGCCTACAAAGGCAAAAAACCTGACTACGACGATGCCCTGAAATTATTAAATGACAAACGAGATATGGAGAAATTAAAAACATATGTTTTGGATGGAATGTAAGACAATACTTATTTCATTTAAATCATATTAACATTAATCTTTCAGACAATATAACAACGATTACTTATATGATGATGAATACGACGATAGGTTTGATGATGATGTGCCCATAAAAGTAGCCGATAATCCTATAGAAGAAGAAATTCTCACTTGTAATCCTAATCACGAAGACCTAGCAAGTGATACGAGTTACTCCACTGATGATGAATATGACGATAACGGGAGACCTCTTAATAAATCAAAACCTGATGAAAAATCAAATGGTACAACAAGTAACAGGTATGAGTTTCGTAGAAAAAAATCGATTTTATTGACTAGTTTCTTTTTTCAGATCAAAAATGAATTTCTGTGAAGATCCCGCTCTAATTAGAGAAAGGCGGGAAGCAAGATTCAGATCTAAGCATCCTCAACCTCATAGTTCTCAAAAGAAGGCCGACGTGGTTGGAAAGCCCAAGGGCCAAGGACAAGAGCAAAATGTACAGAAGGCCAGGGATAAGAAAAATGTGCATAAGTCCAGTAGAGCAAACCACAATAGAAAGGGCGGGGCCCAATTTAAACGGAATAGGGGAATGATACCTTCGTAATTTATCATGGTAGGCGGTTCGTCTGTCAAAAAAATGTTGTTTTGTTTTATCACTTCTGTACACATTCTTTATTGGTCGTGTAATCAAAGAAATATATATTTTTGAGTTCTCTGTTCCCTCTTGAATTATTATTTACTCTTCTGTAGTAGTTCTGGAATAACGGCAACTGTACATTCTTATTACCTATACAGTCTCCCTCTTATTTTGTTCTTAACTTTGGTAAAGGATAGAGCTAGAAACAAATAATACGGATTTTTTCTGTAACATTTTTCTTAGCATCTATTTCCCGTATTTGGTCATTCAATTTTTTAAAATACATATTAATCTTTTATCTAGCAAATAGAGATTTTTCTTTAAACATGGCATACAGTAATCATAACAAAAGGTTATATTTTAATGTGAAAACTGTTTTCAATTAAAACCAGTGCCGTAAATATCTATCTAAATGTTAAAATTTTATTTTTTGGAAAAAACGATGCTTGATAAAATTTCTTACAAAGCTTTCTTTTTGAGATATTTAGATTTTTTCTAATCAGGATCATGTAGTTAATTGAAATTTTCAAAATTACTGTCAATAATTTATAAAATACACAACAAATAAAAACAACAGTTTGTAAAAAATTTAAATGATCCTAAAATTGATCGACAATTGTCTTTTTCTACGTTCATGTAAAAAAACTAAACTTTATTGAACTATATTTAGCGGAAAAAGTGGTTCTTTATTGCGCTAGTGCAATAAAATGTTTATTGCATTCATTTGCCATTCTACTACAGCGTTTTGTCATCATGACAAACATCGATTCAATTCGACGTCATATTTTCCTAGACTTAGTGTCATCTAAATAAAACATTTTTTGGTTTTTGCATGAAAAAATATTGTATGCAACTCGTACAAAACGTGTTTATTGCACTCGACATGTTGTCCTACTCGGTCTGATAGCCTCGTTGGACAATTTCACGTCGCGTGCAATAAACACTTACTTTTTGTACTTGTTGCAGAAATAACTATTAACTAATTGATATGTCATTATTTATTTCACTAGAATACCATTTAAGATTTTCTCTATTAAATACAAAAAAATCTAGTGACTTCAACCGATCCATCTTTCACAGATCATGTCTAATCAAATATGAACTTGACGTCTGTAATATGCAGCTACCATTGTATCCATGATCATCAATTTACTGTATTTAAAACTTGACATTACCTATTGGCGAAAATGACGAAATGGCTGACATCTATTGATAGATTTCGGAACTGCTGAAGGGGTGAATAGAAGTGTGAAGTTTTGTGTTTTTTTAAATATTTTTTCTGCATAAATAGTAGCAGAACAGTTTGAAAATAGTATAATTTATCTTGAATGAAGAAAATTACAAAATCTGCATAAGAATATTTGTAAGAAATCTGGTGTGCGGTTCAACAACAATTCAACAAATGTTTTGTGTACAGTCGGTCGGTCAGTGGTCGCGTGGTTTAAGGTGTCAGTACTTGAATAGTGGCTAGACCAGCGTGGGTTTGATTCACACCGGTAGACCGTATATCAGTCATATTCTAATACTCCCCTAATTAATGAGGTTTTCCTCATTCCTGCACTGAATGGTGGTTAGGGTCTACCAACGTAAGTTGTTCCTGGGCGCAAATGCGGCCTGCTTAATAATAATATGCCGCCTCCTCTCCTGCACAAGGCGCCACCGGCGGCGATTTCTAACTATTTAAACCGTTACAACTTTTTTGTTCCACCCTGTATATTATTTTGGACTAGAAAAATCTCTTCCCCAGTCTTTTATAGTTAAGAAAGGTTATTGAAGTCGCTTGGAGCAACGGCTTCCGAGTTTTAGGGACACCCTGTATAAGTATAGCAAGGTTATGTTGTGAATTATTTAAGGATGTTTTTAAATCTGTACTACACATTATATTGTCAATTTTCTCCACTACTTAATGAAGTAGATATTTCATGGGGTGGCGGATGAACTAAAGCATATGTCTGTAAACACAGTCTTTTGACAACATGGGATTGATCACATTCTACCCCACAGCAAATTATGTACCCGCCTAAAAAGCCCTCACCTTCTCTCAGAGCTTGCACACGATCCCCTAAGTAGTCCAAGATATCTTATTGTATTTCAAACTGAACCATTATATCAGAATCTGAAAGGTTACGAGCAAACTAGGAATTCAAAATATATGTGCACCCTAGGAATTTGTCTTACATTAATGTTAAAATAATCCTTTTGATAAGTCTTAAAAATACACTTTCACCTTAAAAATTACATAAATACAAAGAATTACACCATAAAACACATCATTGGCAATTAAATGCTTTAAAATATATAGCGGCAATTGTAAACAAATTGTTGTCACACCTATTTCCGACATCTGGGATTTTACAACGCCATCTAGTGGTTCGTGAATTGTAATTGTTTGACATTTACCGAAACCACAAGTAATTTTAATAACTGCAGCCTACTGAGAATAAATTGCACAAAAACTCAAAAAGTTGATTTTGTATCGTTCTAAGAAATCTTTTTCTCAAAAACTAAAAACAATATGAAATTTTTGTAAGAGACAAAAAAGTTTCTGAATAAACAGTTACCTTAGAATTTCACATCGATTAATAAATTTAAAAGTATAGAAAAGTTTGGAAATATACTTGATAGGGTTGATTTATTTTACTCTCATAGTAAACCAGCAAAAAATATTGTTTAAGAATTATTACCATCCTGCTGAAATCGTTTGTTTATATTAAACTGTTTTTAAAAATAATCGAAGAAAACAGATTGTACCCCTCTTGGGGGATGTAACTTTTTAGAGGAGGCTCGAATTGAAAAATGTTAAATGATAGACCTCACTCTTAAAATTTTCCAAGAAAACTACCTTTCAATTTTCTGAGTACACTTATTCAACATCCTATATATTTTTAAATTTGGACTAGATATGTCTGTATTTTTGTATATGTACTACTAATATGAACTTCACTGTCCAGAGTCCTAAGTCCATTTTTCTGCCAAGCCTCTCCCGCAAAATATGAAACTTGTTTAGTTGCTGCCACTGGTTGATTCTAAATTAATGGGGATTTTGTTTGAATCGTTTTTCAATTACAATTCTGTAAACACTGAATCAATATTATTTAAATTCATTTATTCACATAATTGAGTATAGTTGACAATTTTGTTTCATAATTTATAAATAAAGATTTATTTATAAAAATTCTAAAATTGCAAAAAAGGCAATACGTAAAACCATTCAAATTTACCTGTTTTTGTATATATTTAAGAAAAATTTGGTATAAAGAAATAAAATTTCACTAACAAAAATATTCACCATTTTTATCAGATATGAATTAAAATATTGCAATAATTATAAAACCTAAGAAAGTAATAGTCCAATTTCATTTTGTGAAACTTTGGTAAATCAGAAAAATAAAATCTGATAATCTGTCGATGTATCGGTTAACATCATAACATTTTGGGACTCGAAGTTTATATATATTCAATATATTTTTATCGTTTAAAGTTATCAATATATGTTCCAGTTAAATAAGCATCTTCAATAATTCTATTGCAAACTACTGATAATTACCAAAACAATGGCAAGATCTATAACTACGGAAAACTACCAAAAATATTTATAGAAAATATCACACATGAAAAATTATTACACACATAGGACTTAATAAAATCCAGTATTTCAGTCTTGAAACTAAAAAAAATTTCAAAATCTACTGGCAAACGTAATAAAATTGCCTCAATATATCGATTAATTGATGTTTCATTTTAGAAAAATTATAGCGTGTTAATTCTTGCTTTGTTTTAAAAAGATATTGTATTAAATTCGCTCATAAATGTTTTACTCATATATATAGGACAATTTTATCTGATTTCACATCGAGTATATAGGAGCGTGAAAATTTATAGGCCTTAAGAAAGTTAATATTTGGAAATAACTTCCACAAAACTGCAAATTTGAACCTACTGTAGTTTTGAAAATAATTGCAATACGTTTTTCCTGAAATTTGATAACACATTTTACTCTATCCTCCTTAACGTGGCCTACTGCATTTTTTTTTTTTTTTTTTTTTTGTTAATTATCGAATAATCGTATTGTACGAAAAAGGTAAATTGTCCATGGAAAATGCAAATTGGTCATTTTTGAACGATTATTAAAATGAGTATAAAGTAATTGAAATAAATGAAAATATATCAGGGACATTTAAAATTACTACACACTACATATAAATTTGAAAATTAATAATGCTGTGCCGTTATAGGGTGGCCATAAGAACGTAGAACATTTCTGTAACAAAATCGTATTAATAGTTTTTTATCGGAAATTTAGTGGTAACACGTTATTCTCTACATCTCAAAAAGTTCTCACACAAATGTATTTAAAGATCCATTCACCTTTAACCTTTAGCTGCTTCAAATGTATACGTGTTTAATTTAAAACTATTTCAGGCACACTTATACATTTCGTCTAAATATCGCTTTAGCAACCAGTCAAACTTAGGAGTAAAACAATAGATGGCGCTACTCTTTTAAAATCCATGTCATCCTTATTTAAGCTATAAACAAGGACGACTTGGATTTTAAAAGAGTATCGTCATCTATTATTTTTACTACTAAGTTTGACTGGTTGAAAATAGCGATGAAAGGGTTATTTGGGTGAATTAGAAAAATATGACTGGACTGACGAAAAACCGATTGCAGTTACAAGTATATTTCAGACACATGAAACATAAGTATAGTATGCTACAGAAATATAAAACAAAAAAATTGTGTAACCAATCAAAAATTTCAGTATACTGGTGTAGGTGTATAAGACGAGCGCCAAGCCAAAAAGTTTCACACAGTATGCAAGACATTATATAAGTATATGGTGAAAAATTATTATTTTATTCAAACATATTTCTCTGAACTGATTATGATATAAGAGCATATTTGTACCCTTTTTAACAATAAATATTTAACAATCGAGAATAAATCACAGTAGGCCATGTTAACTGTAAAATAACGTGTTATTAGATTTCAAATAAGAAAGTTGCTAACAATTGCACTTACGTAAAAAAAATCTTAGCAGTCATTGCAAACTTGAGGAAGTACTAGTTTCCAAACTCCCACTTAGGATTGTTTGTATTCATTTTCTTCTTATGCAGATGGTTTGTATACCTATAAATTGGGCCACCCTGTATACTGATATGCTATCATTTGCACAAGTTTTTAAATTAGATCAAATTCTGAGAAAATCAAACAGTAATATATAGTACTATGAAAATCAAAAAGACTTAATGTTACACTAATTCAAAACCCAGAAATGAACAATTTTAAATCAGTCTACGAAAAAAATCTAAATCTGTCGAGTATAATATGTGAATTTTTCTGAATTCCAAACTTTCATCAAACGTCTAATTCAAAATTAATATAAATAAAAACATTTATTTAAAAACAACACTAGCAAAAGTTACAATATTCTCTCGTAAAATAATAAATATGCCTGTGCTCCTAAAACTTTAGACTCTGGAACTTCATTAACGAAAGAGTCACTAATATAGTACCATTTACCCGGCGGAACGTCCGGTTCACCTAGGGCACCTTTTGGAGAAATAGCTACTTTTTCCTTCTGGTTCTTCGGCAGGAATTGCCATCTATAACTATTTTCTTCTAATGGTGGACGAACTTTAATGTACGCCACGTAATGGCCTCCGTGTATGGAGCCGCTGTGTTCGACCACTCCATACAATGAGTACAGCACCTTCGTTTGACCAGCTTCAAACGTGGGGAGATACTGAGACCGTTTTGAGCAAAATGGGGCCAAGTCTAGCAATGTTGAGAATTTCACAAATTTTGACACTTTTGCGGACCGAAACCTGTAAACCTGGAAAAAGTAAATACAGTAAAGGCCACTTATAACGTACCCTCGACTATAATGTACCACTTCCTGGCACTTACTATGCAGCTTTCAATATTACATAACGATAATTTTACTATGCAGAAAAAGTACCAGTTCTGTTGAATGTTCATTTTTAGTCCAAAGATGTCCAACAATTAGATAGAGAGGCAATAGAGACATTATTATTATTATATTATTGAGGCGAAATTAGGTTAGTTAAATAGCTTTCATCAGCATGCTACATAACCTAACTTTGTAAGATATGTATACAGGGTGTCCGGAAAATATGCGCACAAACTTCGGGAACCTAATCTACTGATAAAAATAGCCGTATAAGCTTATGTAACACATTTTCGAATTCTCAATAATAACGAAGTTATGGCCTGTCAAAAAAATTTTTTTTAATTTTTATTTCTGACATAACTTTTTTTGTAGTAAACCGATTTTCTTCAAATTCGGTACAGTTGTTATACGCATTAAAGTGGACCGTAAACATGAAAAAGAATTCAAAATAAAAAACCACAACACCTTTAAACCTCCAATTCATGTAAGAATTCTGGTCAAATTTTTTTTATTTATAATTATTTTCTAATTTTGATATGCCAAAATAAAATCCCATTAAATATCCTATAAAAAAGGTACTCTTGTTTCAATTCACTAAAAGTAACCGTTTTCGAGAAAAATGCCATTGAAGTTTTCATGAGATCACGTAGGACTACAAAAAAATACAAAGCGTGCTTTGGAATCGAAAACAGGATTTATTTAATACGTAACTAATAAAAAAATATTTACAAAAGACTTTCAAAGTGGTTCCCTGCTACTTCTATACATAAATTAATTCTTCGTAAAAATGACTGGCGGGTTCGAAAAAATATTCCGCGCTTCTATTTAATAATATTACAACTTTCGATTATTTTTTCTCTTAATTCCACAATGTTGTTTATTGGTCCGTTATAAACAAGCGTCTTGAGGTACCCCCAGAAAAAGAAATCCATGGGATTAAGATCTGGTGATCAGGAATAAAAATTAAAAAATTTTTTTTTGACAGGCCATAACTTCGTTATTATTGAGAATTCGAAAAAGTTGTACATAACCTTATATGACTATTTTTATATCTAGATTAGGCTCCCGAAGTTTGTGCGCATATTTTCCGGACACCCTGTATAGAGTATTCCAAGATTCTGTCAAATACAAATTCAAAATGGCATCGACAGAACACACAATCACATCTTGCACTATTCGGTTCGTATGTAGTTAATAATATATTAATATTGTCAAAATTATGCACAACGATTCCCTGCCAGGTTTCATTTTCATAGAGATGTTTGTATAGCACCTCGAATCTGGGACATAGAACAATTACAATCAATCATGACGGTGTAGGTTGTGGACGAGCTAGTCATATATTGGGCACGTTTAGCAAGTACAACATCGGAAAGTTAGCACTCTACACTTTAGTTTTGATTACTGTTAGCAGTTGTAAATTCGCTAAAGGTAAACGAAAGCAGTTGAATTGAAGACTTGTCATCTTATCAATAATTCTGCTGTCACAAAAGTTCATAAAATTAGGCTAGAGGTTAGATTTTAAACCTGTGTGTGGTGATTATTTGTAATTTAAACACCTCTATTCATAGGCAAAGTTACAAACTTTTAATTGGAGACATCCATCGGATTTTCTTCATTTGAAACATAAATAGTACGATGTAATGCAAAGAAAAACTAAAAACCTAATCTAAACTTGTGCCCACACCTTATGTTGACTAGAACCAACGTATAAATTTATCGCGTACAAGGCTGATCAACAGTTAAGGATAGCATTATGCAACTGCATTGTTCAGTGAACCGCTGCCAACAGTTGTATTCGCTAAACGCGGTCATTAGAAGCCATAGAAAATATCACCACACCATAGAGGAAAATCCTTCCGTAAGCACTTTCATAAAACCAAGAAAATATTTTCGGTTATGAATTCAATTTTAACCCTATCGTATACAAAAAGGTTAAGGACTTCAACTCAAAAATTTTACACGAACAATACAATTTTATGACTGGCTATTAGAAGTGCAGGCTCTTGGTGAAAATTTTATTTACCATATTCTTGTGACAGATGAAGCGACTTTTACTCGTTGTGGCATCACTAACACTAATAATCTGCACTATTGCCTCCCAATAGTCCAGATATAAATTTGTCAGATTTTTATGTGTAGAGTATATGAAGTCGTTAGTGTATACCAGTAACCTAATTATGACAGATGGATGAGTCTGCGCATTAAATTACATCTGGGAAACCTGTAGCAAACAGCTAAAGTCACTCATTAGCAACCTGCCAGACATATACCAGTTTCAAGCTTATTAGCTCTCATTAGTATGCCATAAGTGAAGTAGGCTTCAAAATTTACAATAACCTTAAACTTAGTTATCTTGATTATTAAAAAATATTATTTATTAGGACAGTAAGGCCTACTGTCAACAATTAAAATTAATACCCCACTTTCAAAATCACCCTGTATAACTTCGCAAGTGAAATTATTTATATGATATGAGTACTTACTTGGAATCGTTTTAAATGGAGGATAAGTACTGCAGGAGGATTATAGATTAGGAGTTGTTTGGAGGCGTCTGTGTAGATAGTCTTCTTGTCGGGACCTCCATTCCGCTTTGTACATAACTCGCAGCTTACTCTGTTGGTACCGACCATCAACTCACACTCTGTAAATTGGTTAAGGCAGGACTGCACTGAACACTCGCCTTCTTCGCACTGATACCTGGCAGATATCGTTCCTGACCATAAATTGGCATCGTCTTCGTAGTCGTCTTCCTCCATCTAAAAGCAGAAAACAAATCCACTTTATTTTTCAAAGATGCTTTCGGCGTGTATTATAAATAAAAATTGTCACACAAATCAGACTAATAAAATATTGTGCCCCAGAGATTGCTAGAATTCTTTATAAACGTAAGTTTTGCTCATACTAAGTGTTAACTTTAACAGTTCATATGAATGCAGTGTTCAGGTTTTGTCTACATAATTTTTTGTTTATGCGACACAAAATGCCCGGAACAAGAGACAATTACAACTAAGATGATATCATGCACACCATAGAAGAAAATCCTTTTGCATTAATATGCACATGAGATAGACTTTTACAGTGAATTGACAATGCTAGATATCAGAAACAATAACGCCTTTTTAACTTGTACTACCTTGTTGCCGTGTAAAGCTAAACTGTGCAGTTAGGCAGGCAATAGCAATTTCGAACATGTAAGGGAGAGTTTTTGACAATTTAGATGAGATTTTATTTTTCACATAGGCATATCTTGAAATACAATTAGAAATTTTCTAAATATTACCATTTAAAATTAGACTTTAAATACGTTATTCGTAAATTCACATACCTTTTCATCTTCTTGTTCGATGGGGCCGCACGCACCTTCCAAATTATCTAATTCGTCGTGGTTGAACGCTTTCACCTTATGAGAATCACCATCGTTCAGTAAACTAAGTTTCTCTAAATCCACCTTGAGATCAATATTTTTATTCGTTACAAAGGCTAACCTTGATTCGGGTCTTTCGAATTCTTCAGTAATGCTGAAACTTAACATTGCACGAAACTGTACATTTTTTTAAATTAAATAACTTACTCTTCATTAGGGCTATTATTTCCGCACATAGGACTGCTCATATCGATATTAGTTTCACTGGAAGCCGGACTGTTTTCTGGACTACCCGGAGAAATACTGAGCATACCGATGATTGGGCTCGGTACTCCGCTATCGTCTACTCTCATTTCCGGCGAACCGTTGCGGTTGTTAGAATCTGGACTGCTGTTGTCCACTTTATCAGAATTGTAACCTGATTCCATACCTTTTGGAACGTCGTCTGCTTGAACATTGTTCACTCCAGAGTCCTGAAATCAACACAGGGTGTCCTTATTTATGGATGTAGAGGACAATAAGAATAAATAATGGCAAAATGACTAGTCACTGAAAAATAATTAATGTACTGGAGAATATATATTTGAAAAATTATGTTTATATCAAAGTGGTCATGGCTTAAACAACAAAATGATACCAAGTACATATAAAATATACTGACTATGTGATTTCAAATTAATTACCCTATATAATATTGTAACCTCGAAATTGGGTTAGTGTAGAAACACGTCATGTAGACAAACAAACTTTATTATCACTCTTGATTATACAAGAAATATCCTTCAAATAAATTTCACTGTCAACGCTTTACTTTGACGTTCGTCAATCGCCTTCGACTGCCCGATGTAAACTGACTCTTGCAGCGAAAATGATGCGCTTATATAGGTTTTTAGGGTTCTAAAAGTTTTCGGCGGTTTTGAGAATCAAATAGAATGTGGCCGAGAATGTTCCACAAAACGTCAAAATAAAAGCATCACAAAAATTATAAATTCTAACATAAACAGAAACGTAATTTACAATCTAACGGGGTAGGTGAGCTTCAATTATAAATTCTAACGTAAACAGGAACATAATTAACAACATGAGCTTCCATAACAATATCTTATTTTTAACAGAATCTGATACAGTCTGCAGTCGCCATCTGCAGGCCAAGTGCAAAATGTATTTCACACCGATACATTTTTAAACTTCTTGTGTTGCTGGGAAATTAAATTCTGTTAATACTAATAATAGCGACAATATTAACAATAATCGACAATGTATACATTTAAATAATTAGAATTAATTTAAACTATAACATCCCGAGATGTTTACAGTAGTCTGTAAAAATCCCTTAGAATATTCCTTCTAAGCTTTGATTAGTGTTCTTTGATGTTTGGAGAGTATACAACTAGCAATACATAATATCAAATTGTCATCATCGTAGTTTCTACATTTGACAACACTGTAAAAAACGATAGGTAGATAATTGACATTTCTAAACCATCTCGGATGATGATTGTCATAGGCGCCGATTTTCCACGGGAAAAATGTTTTGCCTCATTTTTTAAACATTGGCTAGAATTCCAAAGTAAATGTTTTATTGTCTTTTAGACCTCCCTGAGCGTATGGTTAAAATTGTTATACTCAGTCATAGTTAACCCTGTATTACAAAAATGAAGTGTAGAAAATTTGTAACTATTCAAAAATTAGACAAATTATTAAAAATATAAAATATTTGAGATGTGCTTGTGTTTTATTGAAAAGAAAACTAACTTAAATCAAAATTTAAATGAAAAAACTATTAAACATGTTCAACAAACCTCAGCGTTATCTTCAACGTCAGCGTCGGATTCACTGTCAGATTTATTATCCATGCTAGGATCGGTAGACGACATCTGACTGTTCGGGAAATTGTTGACTAAATTCCTATGATTCTTTTGCTTCTTATTTTTCTTTCTCTCTGCCCGTTTCTCCTTCTTAGTTTGATGTTTGGAAGGCTTATTATCTTCTATTTCTTCAGCCTTGCGCCTGAGCAGAGGTGGAAGTTGTTTCTCGGATATTGGTAAACTAAAAAAAAAAGATATAAGTAATACAAATTTTATTAAAATTTGTTGGTATTACCTTAGATCTAGGAAGAATTCATCACGATGTGAAGTGTGCTCGCATACTTGACACTGTAGAGTGCTTACCAATACACCCCTAAATACTTGTTCAGTTGGTAAGAGCATTTCGGAAGCTTGCTGTCCATAGAACTTAATGATTTTCTTCTTCTCCCCTTCAACGGTGGCGGGATCTGTCTTACAATTGAAACCTGTTCAAAAATGTTTGTAAATAAAACACACCACACATACACACCACTAAGAAAATTGATTAGAAAATTAAAACACGCATCAACTTAACAGAATCTCAAAATACCAAGATAAAATAAAGCATTTAGTATTCTTAATTAGTAACAAAGTTAGTCAAATTACTAACCTAACTTTTCCAAAATTACAGATTTATATCGTCTCAGGTCTTCTTCCCGTACAGCTTCTAAAAGGTGTCGTAACAATTCGTGGGAATCGTGTTGATCACCTCCTCCGAATTGGGGCATTTTACCAACAAGTCTTGAATGTAACATTCTGGGGTTGTATACCTCGGCCCTACCACTTTGAAGTTCTCTAAGGGTTTGTGCTAACGTTGCTGTTAGAGGTCTCCACTTTTCCAAAACACCTATTGTTATAATAAAAATAAAATCCTACTCAAAAGACTATTGTCATTTATAATGAAACGAATAATAAATTTTGATAGACACATTATGGCACATCTTTATTTAGATATACAGGATGACTATACTCGCGACAAGAATTCAGACGACTTACGTCATACGAACAAATGAATAATTCATTATATTTTCATCAAAATATTTAAGAAACTGCAACTGATAGTAATAAAATTACACTAACAGTTTGCATTATATATTGCACTAAATTGCAAAAAATGATTGCTTTTAACGCGACCAAATATCGAAAATTACGTTGACAATAAAAACAAATGTGTAACGTCAGCCGTGACGTAAGGCATCTGAATTCTTGACGCGAGTATAGAAAATTTATCATTATATTTTTATATAAAATTTTTCAAGAAATTGAACATCATTAAAAAATATTACAAAAGATGTTTTTTTCGTAAGCCAGTAAAATTAAACATTACCGAGGAAAAACGTATTTAAACTTTTGGTTATTTCGTTGGTAACAATAAGTATACTAAATTATAAAAAAAAATGTGAAAGATGTTCTTTTTGTAAACCAGTAAAATTAAACATTACCGAGGAAAAACGTATTTAAACTTTTGGTTATTTTGTTGGTAACAATAAGTATACTAAATTATAAAAAAAATGTGACTTGTGAAAATGTTTCTGCTTCTTGTCCGATTTGAACTCATGTTATTGGCAGCAGCTATGATACATTCATGTAAATCATAATAGTGTCATTTCAGTGTGATACACTTCATTTTTGAAATATCCCCACAAAAAAATAAGTTCTAATGAATTGAAGTCAGGAGATTGTGGTGGCCATGGCCACTGTACACCATGGTAAAATTAGCTGTATTTGACACATGTTTTCCAGGAAATCATTCTGCTACAGTATTTTCATTTCGACATAAATTAAAACGATACCCATGTACTACGAGTTGCTATACACATAAGCCATTTTTGACACTTGAAAAATCAATGTAAACACTCGCATCACACAAATGTTAATACTATAAGTAATTAGATTTCAATATTCGGAATCGTATGGCTAGACTACAGTAGCCCAGTGATGTAAAGGCTGAAAATACTACAACTTGAATATATTTTTTTCGGAAACTATATATTTTACAAAAAATTGTTTTATGATATTGGCTCCATTTTCATGATAGATCTATTCCCAATTTTTTTAGATAAGTTGTGAATCCCCCTGAATATATTTTAAGTTGCACATATTTACAAATATATTAAATGCTACTTACCATCTAGAGGCGGCAATTCAACAGTTTCATTATTTTCCTGACTCATTTTGCCCCCGGGTAGTTGAAAATACTGGCCTCCTTCCGACGTCTCTTCCAGTAATTCTAATAAATACGGTGTCTGTCCAAGGCACTGCATTACAGAGTTGAAAAAGCAAGTATTTCCTAAATTTGTAAGACCTCTACCTCTGGGAAGGCTTGAACTGAATGAATTTGTAAGCTTTGGCAAAGCTCCAGTACTGGTAGAGGGTGGTAAAATTGTCGTAGTTATATCTAAAATCTGTAAAAGAATCGTATATATTTACCAATGCCTTATAGGATAATTTTATTCCGTACTCACTCCATTATCAGTCTGAGACGAGCTAGTTTGTTTGATCTTATTGGATTCCGCTTGTTTTCTAAGAAATTCCACAGCTTCCTGTAACTTTCTCTTGCAAGTTATATTCACTTCGTCATCGCAATCATAGCACCACACACTCCAGATAGTTGTGTTGACACACATTGCATGGGAATCTGAATGAGGTGTATTATAATGTTTCAGAGCATGTTTGTTTCGCCCCCTTCCACAGGCTTGATTTCCACATTTCAAACACAACCATAAAGAAAGATCATACTCTATATCCCCATTATCATTATCAGGTGGTAATTTTTTACATTCCTCACAATCGGTCATAAATCCAGTTCTAGTTAGCGATTTCTTCACTCGCTGCAGGTCCACAGATTTGTTAATGTGAACACATTCTATGCTATTTGCATTTTCATCCCAGGATTCTGATGACTCGTCTCCATTGGGATCAGTCTGGTGCTTCTTTTTATTCATCTTCCTTATATCTATGTTGATTTTTACCCTAATTAGATATACACGCTTTAACCTTCATCAGCAACGTGTTGCAAGAGTTTCCAATTATTTATATTATCTGAACGAGTAGAAGTATGAGTTGAACTATTAGCAATAATTGCAAAATCAATATATTTGTGTTAAATTAATACAATAGCACTAAACTTCTATAAAACCACAAAGACGTATGATGTATATGCACTTTTTGACAATACAGAATTATCTTCTAGTAACTTCTAGTGTTTTTTATCATAAAATTTGGGAAAATATTACTATAGAAGGCTTACTCAAATTTATAGATTTGTAACTGACTTGTAAAGGATTACAAAAGATTTAGCAGTACTATAGACACAGTTTAATTACGTTTATTTTTACTGAAAATTATTAATAAAAAAAATCAATTAAAAAATTGTCATTGTGACCTTTTTTTTTATTCTACTACTATTAGTTATTTTATTTTTCGTGGTTGGTGGTTTCAGATGTGTTTGAAGTTAGAAGAAGAAGAGTGACGACATGATTTAACCTCAATTTTTCTGATTTGAAAAAATTGGGTCTATAAAGTATATTTTTTAATTAAAATTCATTTACATACTTCCTTTCGCATTACTAATATATTTTATCTAAAATAATGCGGCACGCAAGCTTTATTGCTCGGACAGTATTTGTTCAAAACAATGACGTTGAAGCAGCTTGTAGAATTTTAAATAGAATTTTAGGAAGAGAAGATATATTAGACCAATTTCGTCGTACCCGTTATTATGAGAAGCCTTTTCAGGTAATAAAATAAAATGATTGCAAACCAGTTTTAATTTCAGATGCTTTTAGTTTCGGAGACGCATAAACTTTGAAAGATGCAAAGCTATTTACAATGAGGATATGGATAGAAGAATTCAATTTGTTTTAAGAAAAAATAGAACTGATCCATTCCCTGGATCGTCATGATTAAGAATGTTAGACTTTAAGCAATATTTTTATTAGTTTTTGTAGTGTATACAATATGTAAACAGGTAATACAGTAATGCTTAATATAAATTATGAAAATGGGTTTAAGTTTTTATCACAATCATAATCGTCTCGAAACGGATTATTTTCATCTAATTCATCTTCATTGAATGGATTTTTAGCTTCATCATAGTCATCTTCAAATGGGTTTGACGAAGCTGTAGGTAATTTTTTATGGTCGAAACTTTTTGAAGCAAATCTAGTCATGTTTGCTTCTAACGATGAACTGTATCTAAAATCAAAATTTACAAAATGTAAACATGAAAAAGGAATGCAGTGATTTTCAAAATAGCAATTTTTCAAATTATCAACAATTGATTTACCTTTGTTCTTGTACCCTCATACGCCCTTCGGAAACAGGAGCAGCCTTTACAGCACTTTTTACTTCCCCTTGTCTTAGTCTACCTTCTGCCCCATAGCCATAATTTAAGTTTTTCTCTTCCGGTTTCTTAGGTACTGGGTTAAAGATATTAATCTTTTCAGGTAAATTAAGATTCTTAGTTACTTCCTCATCGCCGATGACCTTGTATTTATTAAATACTCCTCTACCAAAATATTCCGCGGCTACCGTAAATCCATCGTGCGCTTTTTCCAGTTGGGAATGAAAAGTTTCATGAAGATCTTTATTATATTCTCTCGCTTTCAGAAGTTCTAGAAGGTTCTTATTCTCAGGTTGACAGGTGGGGCATTCATTTTCATCGTCAGAAAAGCTTTGGAAACAATGCTGGTGAAAACTGTGTTGACATAGGAAGTGGATTGTCGGAAGTTCTAGAGGATGATGACACGCCGCACATCTAAAAAGTAATATAACGGGAAAATATTTAAAGTCATAAGAATTAAATTTTGTAATTTTAAAAGCACACACCTAGATCCTTGTATGACTACGACTCCGCTCTTCAAAGTATCCAAATGTTGTTTTAATTTATCCGTGTCCCTACGGTAATTTGTTGTTAATTCAGATACCTCTTTTGTTTTTTTCTGTTCCTGTTGCAGTTCATTGGTTATGTAGGATCGAATATGACCTAAAGTGACTTCGGCATTACCAGTGCCTACTGCGTCGATTACAAGTTGTGGAGAGAGTAATTTTTCTTTGGCAATGACTGTTAAAATCTGAAATAAATAAAATACTGATGTACAGGATGAACCAATTTTGGTACATTTGGGGGGTTTCTTCTTGTGGAGGTAGATCAAATGCAGTTAATATGGGTTGAACTCAAGGATGATTGTAACTAACATATTCGTAAAAAAAGATGCATGGCATCCTGAATTACATTTAGAAACAGCAGAATTACACACAAAAAAATAAATAAATAAATAACTGTGTTTACTTCTTTATTTTTAAGTATCAATATTAACCTTAGTTGAAAAAAAAATTAGTTTTGGAACAAAATAAATTTTAAAAAACTAGAAGCAATATGTTTTCCTCGAAAATTGAACCTGACACAACTATGTTTTGTCTATATTTCCTAAAAGTGTCGAAATTGGTCAAAAAATGCATTTGATAATAAGTATTTTTCTTAAAGTTACGAATAAAGATTACCTAAGCTTATCTAATTTTTTTTATCAATTGTAATATACAGGGTGTTTTAAAATAAGTGCATTCAAAGGATCTGACAATAAAATAATTTTCAGTAAATGCAAGTTAACTTGACTGTTCCGCTTGATTCTATTTAAACATAAGTGGTACTTTAACTGAAAATGCACTTTCTTAGTTTCAAACTTACAAAGTTATCAATTATTTTCAGAAACAGAATGTATATAAATTAACAAAATATTTCGCCGCTTCTAGGTTGCTCATTTATTTTGTTCTGTTTACGTTTTAAACCCCAGTTCATTCGTATCAAAAAATGATATAGAGTATCCTAGAAAACTGGCACAATCAGCATCGAAATAGGATTATTACGAGTTATTCTAGAAATAATTTTAATGCCCCTAATAATTTTTTATTTCGAAAGGCATGACACTAGACCACAGGTTGTTTAATGAAAAAAATTGTTTATATGCATGTCCTTTATAGTCCCTTTGAAGAAATACACTTATTTCAGAAACACCCTGAGGATTTACCTCATTTAATAAATCCATAGAGGGATTTTTCGTATTCCTAGCAGAAGACCACAAAGCCTGTACCCACAGTGTTGGATCTTGATGTCCAAATCTTCTACAGCATGCTAGTACAGAGTTGGAATCATTCTTGGAAATATGATACCTAAAATTTTTGTGGTTTTTTAAGTTTTCTTATTCATTCAAATATTATCTATTTACTTAATTCATTAATTATTAAAGTTTTTTTATGTGGATACGGCTATAAAATTGACCGTACAGCTGCCTACACTGATAAGTGTCATACTAAAAATTGAGGTGAGATCTTACGTAATCTTACTGGTCACAAATTTTGAATGGATGAACTGACCGAGTCGAAAGAAGTATTAATCCATAGCTAAAAATAAGTCACACTGAACGTGATACAAATGAACGTTGTAATTTTAAAATTATGAGTGTGAGAGTGCTCTGAAGATGACTCATGAAATTAGTTCTCTGACTAACTTTGGTAAATTTGCACTCACTACAAAGTCAGTTCACTCTATGACGTGACATTTGAAATGCAACTAGATAGATCACGTCCTCATGTCAGAACTGTGTAGAAAATATGAGATGGTCCCAATCCCAAATCTATCTATTTTGAATATTTAAGCAATATTAGGCTTTTCTCATAGTGGATGCATGTATGCAATTTAAAAACGGGCGGAAACGTCCCAAATTATTTATATCTGCTATACATTTTTAAGAAGACGAACAATGCACATAAGGAGAAAGATATGCATAAATGAACTGTTTAGAAAAAGAAATGAATTTGTCAATTGCCACATATTTGGAAGATTTGCTTTCCATTGGTCCTACCAATATTTATGTTCTAGTTGTTGCTGTTGAAAACGGCAAGGACAATCCACAACACTTAGGTCTGAAGACCCATTGTGTACTGTAGAGTTTTAAACTGGCCCGTGCTGCGTGCAACAGTTAGCATCAGTTCTGCTGAAATCCCTTCTTGAGAAGAAAAAAAAGCCGCCCTACGATACTTGTGTCTCTTCACCACTAAACAGACACATTTGCAAAGAATGTGAATTGAATCCACATCTGCGGTCTCGCGCTCCACACCTCGCAACACTGCTTAAGCCAATCCTCTGCAGGAGCTTGTTGAGATGATCTAGTCATCAATGAACCTTGCGAAATAGCATTATGGTAACCCCAATACTGATTCAGGTGCCACAAATTGTTACCTGTCACATCACTGTGTTCCGGAATCCAAGTCAGCTTAACACGATTGTCCCTTCCCAAGAATAAAAGTCTTGACACTAGTTTATGACCACGCGAGAGGTAACTAAGCATTCATAAAGCCTGGCTGCCTGTGAATATTTGAATATACCGATTTACATATCTCCTGATATTCTCTTGATTCTCGTGCATTTGCATACGTCATATAATTTGCACGTACACGCATCTACTGTGAGAAAAACTTATAAATCAAAGTGTCCGTTTTAGTTGACATCTCAGTGATGATTAAAATAAATAATTTTAATAGCGGTCCTCATTAATAAGTGTTCAAATAAATGTTATTTGCAACGTTGTACTTTGTGAATGTTATAGAAGTTTGTAAATCTTATAAATTAGTAAAAATTATTAACTCTTTGTATTTATTAAGGTTTGTACTTGATTTTATATAATTTATTTAGATTTTGTGGATTTGTTGGTATCACCCCATGTTTTTTTTTTTAAGTAATAATGTTTGTTATGTATGTATGTTACCTTAAAATTTGCTGATACAACTTCTGTTCCTCGTAAAGGTATAAGATTCCCTCTCTAAATGAATGCATATGACAAACAACCAAAGCTTGCGATTTGTCGTATTTCACATCGGGACTCTGTAACAGCTTCAACGTTTTCTCTCCCAACTTATTTTTTTCCGATACATTTTCCAAATTCGACCATACGTGTAAATAATGTTCGAGTAAAGTATTGTATACTGGGGTACTCAATATGCATCCTTCGTTCATCAGATGCTCCAAAAATTCGACTAACCTCTCTGAATTGTTTAAAAACAAATGAATATAATCTTCTGGGTCGGCCCGCAACTCCACATCGAAATTTCCAGCAATCATATTCTCTGAAATTATCGCACTGTTGTTGGGTTTGTAGTTTGTACAAAGTCTTTTTAGGAGTTGAGTGCTTTCGTACGGCACGTTTTCTACAAGTATGTTTCCATATTTCTGCATATAGTGTTCAGCCTCTTCAAAATTCAAATTACCGATGTAGTCTATGACATCAGAGTATTTTTGGTGATCTTCGATTTGAAGTTTAATATACCAGTCGTGCTTCTCATGTTTTTTTGCCAACATAAGTGCTTCCACTGGACTTCCCTGCCTACAAATTATTATAAACAGAAAACTTAACGTATTTATTATCAGTATATTATCGTTTACTTACCTGCAAACTTTTATAGCGATGTCTACGTCATAGTTCAGATCTCCCTCTTTCATTAGTATGAATTCTTTTAAACTATCGGTTTGGCCTACGGTGTTATTTAGTTTCGTGTAACAGTTCAGCAACAATGTTGTGTGGTCTTCGGTAGCATGGCCTTGTTTATGTAAAGCTTGTAGGTACATTGTCAATTTTTCAATATGTTGAGAATCCAAGAACTTTCTTATAACATAACTTGGTTCTAATTTACCTATTGTTTTAATGTACTGTTCTATGGCACCAGAAAAGTCTCCTAAAATATAAGAACAACTGCTAGTAATGCCGGATGGTTTTTTTTTTCCATCAAATATCTGTAATCTATCTAATAATTTGTTAAATATTTTTCCAGGCACACACATATAATAAATAGAGAGAAATTTTGCAGACAAGGAGTATTTTCTTATTATAATTTAATTATTGTTGTAGAAATTGGTAGTGGTAAGTACTTTTATTTAAAAAAATACCAAGTTTACCAAGTGACTTAAGCCGCAAAAAATTGTTTAGTTAAGTGATTAAAGTTTAGCAGCTCATATATATGTATGCACAAAATTTTCCTGACAAATCTCATCATTATAGAGAATCTTTGGTTCGTATGGCACAAACACCTTGAGACAGAATAATTACAACCAAGATGTGGGCCATGGTAAAACCCGATGTATTTTACAAGTTAATCAGTTAACATGAACTTTTATGACAAATGGATAATGTTAGTAAAGAAGTTAGAAAAAAATAATACCTTATTGACTTGTAAAGCCAGATTAAGGTAGACTGGAGCAGTTTAGAACACACACCTTTTTGTTAAAAAAATATTCAGTCATTAAATGGGTGTTCGGAATATGAGTGCCATAATTCTAAGGTTTTATATATCTGACCAAAAGCAATAAAAAAACTCTTATGAAAAAAATATCTAAAACGATTAGAATAATATGTAAAACTATGGTAC
Organism: Monochamus alternatus; assembly: GCA_037114965.1. Lineage (NCBI taxonomy): Eukaryota > Metazoa > Arthropoda > Insecta > Coleoptera > Cerambycidae > Monochamus > Monochamus alternatus. The sequence continues at coordinate 38,237,190 of CM073433.1, forward strand.
GAAATTACAAACTAAGGTTAAGTAAAAGCGTCTGTGACATAATTCGTTTTTTGGATCAGTATTAATGAAGTAAACAATTGAGGTTTTCAAGAAACTCATTAAAACTGTAACGTACTGGAACATTCAACAACGTTGCACACTGCTGCTAATAAGTTAAAAGTAATATTAGTCATAGTAGTATGTATAGCTGGTCAAAAAAAAACATAAATAAAAATGGAACAATTTATAGTAACTAATCACCTGTGTGACATGTTAATTTACGGCAAATCTAGGCAAAACTCTCTGACTATGACAAGGTAAACGCTCCTTACAAGGAACAGAAGTCACTCTAAACACTTGTAATTATTATTTTGCGTTGTGAAAAGAGCTCTAAGAGAACCATTCGCAATAAATACCTATGTTTAGGTGTACCTATTTGCAGTATAAATGTATAAATACATAACAGTCCTTAATATGTAAGCGATGTCACATATTCAAGACTTGTTTGCTGTCATAATTCTGTTACCGTTGATCAGAGAAAAAAAATTCAAATATGTTTTGTTTAATATAACTTATCATATGGCAAAATAAAGGCCCTTATGTTCCAGACACCCTGTATAGGGTGTCCCGTTCAAATTTAAAAAAAGTATCTTCAGATAAACCGAAGGTGAATGATTTTTTTAATGAATTTAACCCATTTGTTAAGGTGACCTAAACGTTTGGGCAACTCGGTAAGTATGAAGCTATTATTATTTTTTGCTAATCTACCTAAAATTTCAGAAAAATAGATGATTTATTCAAGACCTTTTAAAAAAATCTCATCAAATGATAACATAATTTACCTTTATCGCATAAATGATCTCCATATTGCTTAAATATATCTACTAATCCATCAGAATCGTACTGCTGAGATTTAGCTATCCTTATAGCGACATCGTACAGATTTTTTTTAAACAATAATGATAACTTCGACTGCAGATCCTTTTCATCTAAATGATACATTGTATTATCCTCATCGAGAATATAAAAAGCTCCCCATTCACTTAAAATGGCTTTAATCTTTGGCATGGTAGCCGAAAAAACAATAAATTTATTATGAATATCGAGAACTGTTATCAAATCTCCCTGAGAGACATTGTTTTGTATTTTATTCGGTATAGTGTTGAGAGATGCTGGACGACTGGTTTTTGAAATGATTATTAGATACGTCCTGAACCATTCCAACATTACCTTCTCTCCTTCTACTGCATAGCAAGGACCTCTCCCATCTGTAGTATAGCAATATATAGCCTAAAAATATTTTTCGTAAATGATACTACATGGTACTATATTGTACACTTTCAATATAAGCATGTCACATGTAGAAAAATGGTAACTTATAAAATATGAACATAAAAAATGTGTTAATTTTAAATTATTAGGTGTATAATACCGCCCCAATAAAAGACTAATCTATATCTTTTTTTTTTAGAATTTTATATAAAATGGGATTCGCTTTTGTAAAATGTAACAAACGGTAAAAAAAAGGAAAATCTCACATCATTTCTTCCAATCATGAAATGACTCTCTTGCATGGATTCTGCCAAAACACTGCATTTTCTTGCACACCCTATATTATCTAAATGCACCTAAAATTTCACAATAAAGTTAAAGCTGTTGTCTTTATCTAAATACATACCTACTTTTTGTTCTTTATCCTTCTGGGTAATATTATAAACATTTACGGAATTATCTGTAGCAACAAATAAATATATATTCGTTGCTGTTGACTTAAAAGCTAACCCTGTTATAACTGAACTTGAATTTCTAAGGACTTTCTGTTTAGAACCGCGATCCCTTGTTATATCACCTCTATAAATAAATAATATTAATAAACATTCTATCTTTACTACGTTTCAATATAAATGTACCTGTATATGACCAGAGAACCATCCACAAACCCCACAGTCATTAATTGTAAACTATCGAGGACACAAAGAGCACTGACTTGAACCACTTTATTACCTGGCATTGCCCTTGTTATCCTATGACAGTAAGGGGTGCCATTCTTATCAATTCTACTTGTGTCCCAAACTTTAATCAACGGATTAATACCTGGTTCATCTTGCTAAAAATTGTAATAACTCTCTAAACAAACGAATTAAATTTCTTTTAATATCTTACTCCAATTGTTACCAACAGTGGTGAATTCCTTAGCTGATGAGAGAAATCTACGCTAATTTCATACCCTCTGAAAGTTGTAACATACCATGAGCGTGAAATAATATAAATTTGACCCAACGAATCGCCTAATATCAAATGATTATTGCCACTAGATGTAGTACTGATTTTGCTTTCCTGTAAATAATGAGCAATAATTTTTTTCACTTTCGAGGATCTACCCAAAAACAAATTGTATAATATAGAATTTAGGTGTCAGTTACTATACCTTAAACAATTCAGCAATTTTTCCATCATCTACATTTTTCTTCAAATCAAAGAAATGGAATTTTCTCCACTACAAAAAAAATGATAAATGAAACTTGAACCAATTTTGAATTTCGTTTATACATACCTCCAAAAATGCCATAATTTCAAAATTTCTTTATTTTATATTGATGATTATTCAGTTGGATATTATTTTAATTCTACTTTTAATATAATTTTTTTGACAAAACAAACATTCTTTTATATTCATTAGTTAATAACATAGATCAAGATGAAAGATTAGTTATGACTTTTATTTGATGATACATTGAACGAAATGTCACTTCTTTGACATTTTATTTGAAAACAAAAACATTAACCTTAGACTATAAAAAGGGAATGGTAATAGGATAGAACCAGAGAAATAGAGGAGAGGGAGAACGCGCTTCGACGAGTGCGCATCCACATTTCACTAGGATGCTACGGGCGCAGCCATTTTGAATTCATGTACGTCACACTTTTAAGACAAAATATTTACAGACAACGGTCGGACGGGAGACTGAACGCTTCGTATTTCGAGCAGAGAAATAGAGGAAGGGAGATATTTATACGAGGGGGATTGATAATGTTATTTTACCAGGTCGTTCAAAAATTTCTATTTAGAAACATATTAAATTTGAAATGAAATATGAACAAATATGTACTTTTGAAATTTTCAGATACATATTAATTTTCATAATGGCGTTATTATGGGTGATTAGAGGGGAGAACGAGCTTCGACGAGTGCCCATCCACATTTTACTAGGACGCTACGGGCGCTGCTATTTTGAAAGCCATGTACGTCACACTTTTACCACAGCTTAAATTACGTCAAGTTCCGGTTCCATGTTGTTGGAGTTGGCGACTAGCGAGTAGTGTGAATTTGTGTTATAGTTTTATATTTTGTGGATTTTAGAGCGGCAGCAGGTGTTTTTTTATTCAGTTATACTTATATATTTTTAATAATAGTGTTAGTTTAGTTAATTATTAGTTTTTTAATAATAATAGTAGTTAGTGTTAGTATCGTTTTTATTGGACTGTAAATATGTCTTGTGCTGTGAAAGGTTGCACAAATCTTGTGTAATATAACTTTTCATGCATATATATTATGAAAATTAATCTGTAACTGAAAATGTCAAAAGTAGATATTTGTTCATGTTCATTTCATTTCAAATTTAACATGTTTCTAAATAGAAATTTTTGAACAACCTGGTAAAATAACATATCTATCCCCCTCGTATATATGAATTCAAAATGGCAGCCTCCTGTATTACTAAGTTCGCGCATCTTGACGCTCATTCTCCCCTCCTCTATTTCTCTGGATAGAACATAAGTTTCAGTAGAAATTCATAAGTGAAAATGTCAAAGATTATTCGGAAAATATTTATATTATATCATACAACCTAGAATTTTGCTGACTTATTTTTAAGATTAATTATTATTTTTCAAAAATTCAAGTAAAAATAGAAACGTTCAGCTTTACGGTTATCTACTGTCTATTTTCAGTTCTTTAATTCAGTTATACTTTGTGGTGACGTCAGTACTATATTTTCTATGGTGGTGATTTTTGTGAAAAGAAACTAACCCATTCAAACAACTGTCAAAATAAATTTATCTGTCAGTGTCAGGTCAGCTGTCAAACTGTTAAAAAATGGACGAGTTGTATCTTTCCGATACTCTGCAAAGATATTTTTCCGATGTTTTTCTATGTTGCGACGAGGAAAAATCTGGTAAAGCCACTTTAGCAAAAACGGTGGAACTTATAAAATCTGGAAATGTACCTGAGGATGTAATTTCGCAGGTATGTTTCTACAATGAAATTTTCACAATTTGGCAGTTGTTTATTTTTTTTGTATTCGTTTAACTACAAACTTCTAATAGGAAATTTAAAAATTACATATATCATTTAAAACTAATTTAAAAAGGGGTAAAGTTTCATATTTTATACGTATAACATTAATTTGTTTACAATCTAAATTACCTTAATTGCTTAAACAATTTGTTTGCACTAGTTATTTTATTTCATCGGATTAATGATGTTTGAATAATTGCTGTTTACATATATTAAATTTTTCTAATATCTTTAAATCATAGTTCTATATTTTCAATTTATTAATTATTATTCTCTAGGCTTTGCTAATTAATATAATTGTATTATAATGTAATCAGTAATTTAAATATACATTTTATTGTTGTTTATGATCTAATATAATCATCACACATTTTAATTATTGCATTTATGAGGTTGAGCAAACACTATCAAAAGATTTAAAAGGTCATAACTATCCTGAAACCACTACAATCGACATATCATTTTAAATTATTGGTACCAGATACATACCATATTCAGGGAACAGACCAGGCCTCAGGGCAAAAATTTTTGCCTGTACCCAATAATTTTTCAGGAAGTTCAGTCATGTTCTTTTTTATTTTATATAAGGCTACATAATGGTTTCAAAATATTGATAATTAATTAATGGTATATATCAATATGTTTGACCTCAACAGACATGACCGCAACAAACTATTAAACAAATATTTATACTTATTTTGTGTACTACGATTTTTTTTTAAATGAGGTGTGGGCTCAAGAAATTTGCCCACCCCCCAGTCCCCCTATCGTCGGGTCTGACCATATTTAAAAGTAAAATTTTAACACAGCCTTAGTAAGTTACCACATGTTGTATGCTTATTGATATTTTCAACTTAGTTTTTATGTGACCTGGGAAATTTGCTAGGTATAATAAATTCGACAAAATGTATTGATTTTAAAATACTAATATACTTTTTCCATATTAATATGAACATTTTGCGAATTTTTCGCAAGATAAGCTACTTTAGTAACACTTTAAATAAATCTTTATTGTGTAGTACACAAAAAGTAGGAATTCGGCAATGCCGTTCTTCCATTCCACCAATAACTAATATATTATAATAATAAATAATAATATATAATATATTTAGGTATCCAACTAAATAATTAATACAATATTATTTATCATATTTACTAAACTAAAAAACTAATATCATATTTTATTCACCACTATCAATTAACTTCACGTGTAGCAAGCATTGTGTTTTATAAACTTGACATATGGCAAGTTGATTTCTTGTAAAACTTTATGTAACAAAGTAGGAGCAATATATGAAAATGATCTCTCATATTTACATGTTGCATCTTGATTTACAGTATAACAATTTGTTCTAATATTAACATTATGAATGTCAGATCGTTTTTTTTAAGGAGTTTATAAAAAAATTTGAAATATAAATACAAAATTCTACCACACATTTTTGGTTCGGACAGTCTAGTAAAATAAGGGGTAATATGACCCATATATGGAACGTTGCAAATAAACCGCACACAAGAATTTTGAATTCTTTGTAATTTTCCTTCGTTATACTTTGGCAAAAAATAATAATATACCGTACAACAATATTCAATATGTGACTATATTAATGATTTAATGAGTTTTAATTTAGTATCACTAGACTATATTTTGGATGGTACAGAGACTTAAGTTTGTAAAATGCCTCTTGATAAATATACTTGATGTGTTTATTGAAACTTAAAATGTCTATGTCTAGCCAGTCAATAGTAATTTCATACTAGATAGCTACGAAACCATAATGTAGCACCCTGATCAAAACCAATACCAAACTTAATTTTGTTCAAAAGATACTAAATCAAATGCATTACTTTGATCTAATCATATTAATATCGTCGAAAATGATTTATCGCTGATGTTCTAAAATCAGTTCTATGAAAATATTTTTTTAAGATTGCAGACATTTGTTGGAACCAATGCACAAACTATCTAAACCGAAAGCAATTTTTTTCTGCTCTGAAGTTAGTGGCAGCTTACCAGGCCAATATACCTATTAGAAGTGAAGTAGTTACTTCAAAAATAGATCTCCCACTTCCTCGCTTTACATGGACCAATATAGAAAGGGAAAGCCCCATTCCTGATCTAATAGAATTGAGGCAGGATGTAAACGATTATACAGAGCAGGTTAGAGATTTTATATTTTTGTATGTATTTGTTTATACATCACTTATTTGAAATTACAATTTATGAAGTAATATGTGTTGTAGGTTGATACAACAAGTACAGATTCAGAAGTGGATAGTGAAACGGTAAGAAACGGGTCACCAGATGCTTCTAGTACCGCTTCTGATAGTCCCACGCCGACCAATAGTGTGCAGGATAGAAGTTGGGCGGTGTCTGGAGCTTGGCAAGGTCTTGTCTCTGAAGAGCAACGGCAGTTGCTAGGTAAGCATTTTTTTCCTTTTGCAAATTATAATAAAAGGTATTTATATTGTCGATGGGTTAACAGCTAACTAAAATAATGTACACTATTTTCCATTATTTCTTATAAATTGATATTTTTGGATACTATCTACGTATCTCCTTTCACTTCCCGTTTTCTATAGATTTTCCCCACATTGCTTTGAATTTTCTCGCATTACATAAACTTTCACCGAATTACATACAATTTTGCTGCATTCTTAACGTTATAGGAATGTTTCTATTTCCAAGAATAAGCTTGATTCTTAGTTTCATACACTGTTGGATGCAGATATAGGTGGTTTCATATTAACTAAAAAGATAGATTTTCACAATTTTACAGAAAAGTCTATGTTGGAAACAGCATTGCAAATAATCAAGTTGCAATATTTTTTATAGCTCTCAATTATTACACAATACTATTATTTTTTAATGGAACACCCTATATATTCTTTATTTTTGGAATTTGCATAAAATACCCTTTTGAATGATATGTTACATCATTCATTTACACAAAATATTGCCGAGGTATAAACATGAACTTATTTTTTTTAATCAACTGTCTTGTACTATTTATCGCTGCTGTATTGATAAAAAAAATACAATTTTTGATGTTGATGCTTTGAAGATTTCTTTTTATATTACTAGATCACTACTTAAAGATATGCTGTTTATGTTATAATAGGAAACCCGGAAGTTATAGAGAAGTATATTATAATATGCATTACCTAGTACTTCTTTGAATTTTGTGGTGCTTCCATAGAATGTCTCCAAATTTTCTGCAATTTTCCACTAATTTGTAAAATTGTAGGTATCCTATATTATCTTTGTAGTTCCTTATGAGTACATCAAATTTCCTCAATGGTTAAACTTGACTGCAACCTGTGTACATAGCTGTAAAAGTTTCTAATATATATATTCTGTTTAATATAACATGGTGTAGATATCAGAATATGTAGTGCAAATCTTTATATTTAAACCTTCTTGAGACTGACTTCACTTAAGAAAGTGTAGGTACAGATATTTTAGCACACTTTGTATATAACTTACTTCTTGTGCTAGTCAAAACTTGACTTTTCTTTTAGTGATGAAAATGTATTTATTATTTTGCTCGATACTATAAAACAACAAAAATTTAAAAAAAAACACTTAAACCTAATATTTTTACTTTGTATATTACACTTCTTAGGTAAATGCAAAATAAAATTAACATATTCCCTAATTAATGTAAAATTGCAGAACTAGATGTGACAACTTTATTAAACAGGTCACTTATGTCATGTAACTCAAGCATTTTTAGAGAGACAATAGGTATTTGTAACATTTTAAGATATGTTGTTAAATATGTTTAGTTGTTTTAGTAGTATTTAGCCTCTTATGCCTAATTTTACATGGTGATATCTAAAGACAAAAGCTTTCCCTCAAGTTTTAATGCTCCCGTCTGCCTCCATACGCAGTCTGGCTCTATGCAGCCACAAAGTAGAATAAGTTAATAAAATTTGATTGTTTCTGAGTTCTTCACTAACGTTGTTAATTCACTGTGAACGTTCTCTCGTGTTCGTTTCACTTCTATACTCGTATACTAATGAGAGCGTGCTCTGCTTCTGTAAAGGGCATTCACAAAATTGTACCATTTGTGGAAAATTATGGAGTTTCTATCTAAAAGGTAAAATTGATTGTCTCGTAGAGTTGGAGTAGAGTATAACATAATCCTAAACTTTTTCTTGATTCGCAGAAGGATTTTCTTATATGGTGTGCACGATATAATATTTAACTTGTAAAATACATTGGGTTTATCCAGAATCTATAGCTTCATGTCTTGGTTGTATTTGCCATCATATATTAACACCATTTGCACATTCTTGGTTAGCCATTATCAGTTACACGGTACTCACAAATCATAAAATAATTGTCACATAGCTAAGTTAGCACTTTGATGAAAACTATTCAACTAATCTAATTTTACCTCGGTTGTTAGTGACTTCTTGTGGCTAAATGGAAAGGTGCAACAGAAAATTTAAATTTTTAAATGGAAATATTTTAGCATTTTTTAAATTGAAAACAATGGTTTTAAAAACATTACTTAATTATTAATATTTCAGCTAATATTAGGCATACGATATATTTAATTTATTTTATATATTTAACTTATAAACACAACTGTCAAAAATACGTGGATGACAAAGTTTGTATGTGCAAGAGATTTGTAATAACATTGTTGTTACATTTATTTGCTTAAGATTTTTAAGCTTTAAACATTTTTGTTCAATTTAAATTAATTTGAATATCGAAGAACCTAATTCAAATTTAATATGTCATAATGTCGTTATTGTGTAACGTTAACAATTATAAGTCACTGCAACTGCTACACATTTTTATGCATGTAACAGATCACAAAAAACCTAACCTAACCTAACCTATAAATCATTACAAATTCTGAGGTTTCTTCACCCTATGTTGAATAGACATTTATCAGTGTATTTGATATTAATACTGACTTGAAGGTACAGAAGAGGAATCGTCAGATAAGCACAGCAGCGAAGAAGATACCGAAGTTTCTAACGAAGTATGGACAATAACTTCTGAACAACGCGAATACTACACAAATCAATTCAGATCCCTCCAACCTGATACCAATGCCTTATTGGCCGGACCTGTGGCAAGAATGTTTTTCGAAAAGTCCCGCCTCCCTGTCCACGAACTACGCAAAATTTGGCAACTCGCCGATGTCACAAAAGACGGTGCGTTGTCTTTACAGGAATTCAATACCGCCATGCATCTCGTGGTGCTGCGAAGGAATCACATTGAACTGCCAGATGTTTTACCGCCAACGTTAATGCCGGGAAATGAAACCCCGGTGTCGGTCAGTCCAGAAACAGAACCTATCTTATCGCCGCAGACTAAGGATACCGCGAAAGAATGGACAAAGTTTGTCGATAGCCCTACAAGTTCTATTTCTTCGCCAGGACCCAAGCCAGTCAATTTTGATTTCCAGAAAATCACTTTAGATAAAGATTCGAAAATCCTTCACCCAGTACCTTTACGCGTTACGCCGGAGGTAGCTAACAGCCAGGCCGATGAACAAAGCGATAATATAGATCTGCATAGCCCTAAGAAGTTTATAGACACCACAAATCCAATGCAATTATCTCAAAACATGCAAAATTTGTCGGTCAGCGCACAAAATAGTGCTATACAGCGCCCCCAGCCAAAGAAAATTAGTATACCCGGACCAGGAGCTATACCACCCCCTCCAACAAATCAAACTAGTAACGAAGAAGGTCCCGTAAGTCTCCCAGCATTTCCACCGCCGAAAAAGGAAAAACCTCCGCCTCCGCCACCACGGCCTTTTAAAACTCACGGGCGTAGCTCTTCTTTAGACTTAAATAGGCTAAGTAAGTTAGGTGCCCCACCCACTGTTCCGCCTAGGGTTAGTCCCAATATCCAAAACTCCAAGAAACTCATTAATCAAAGATCTGAAGGAGACTGTGTATCTCACGAAACTGACACTCCTTTCGCAAACTTCGATCAATTCGAGAAGTATGAAAACGTTTCCGAGGGAATATTTCCTGGCGACGTGTACGAGGCAGAAAGAAAAAAGTTGTTTGCACAGTTTTGCACCGCGGAAGCTAACGAGGAGGTGCCTAGAAAGCATGGAGCGTTTGAAATTTACAGGAAACCCACAAAAGGTAGAGATAGTCCTGTAACAGTGGAGGACAAGGCAAAGTGGCAATTATTTAAGCAATTACAGGAAGAAAACACCGTACTATTAAGGATCTGCCAAGAACTGAGTCAGGAGCTGGCCGATTTGAAGGAAGAAAAATTGACGCTGAAAGTTAGGTTAGAAAAACAAATGAATGGTGGATAGTTGCAGAAAAGGTCAGTTTGTGATCTTCGGTGTAATTGTTTAATTCCCCTATTTTTCTCAGTACTGATAACTTCTTAAGAGATCTAATTAGTGTACTTTGGATCAGGCTTTGTTCAGTATCTTTTTTAAGTAATTTTTTTTCATCTTAATATACTTTGAGTTGGTGCCTCTGAGTTTGCTTAAATTTTTATTAGCAATATTTCATGTTACGTTGTATCACTTGCTGTTTAAATAAATGTTTCAAATTATACAAGACGCTGCATAGTATATTAACGTAATATTAAAGCTAATGTGTGTTGCCGATTCCAATTTATTGGTATTTGTTATCTTTGGTGTTGTAAAGCAAATAATATTTAAATGTCTCTCAAAAAAAAAAATATTTTCATTAGGTTATTATAGAAAAATAAATTTGTGATATGAAAGTTTGAGATGAAATGTGATTATAAGTATGATGTTTTAATAGGAGATATTCTCAAGAAGCAAATAGGACTACCTACTCTAGATATAAATAACACCAAAAAAAAGGGCTTCAAGTAGTATAATTTTCTTACAGCATCGGCATGACTAGGAAAAATATAAAAAATTTGTTGACGAAAAAGGAAAGCATTATAATTTTCATGTATTAAAACACTATATATTGCAACACTGTGATTTTAAAACTTTTGCTTATTGAGATTTAGTTATAAATCTTTGACTTGTCCTTGTTATGCTCAGGATCTATAGGAAGTAGACCTGTTAAGACAAGCCCTGAGCGAGCCCAAATATTAACTGTGGTTGATATTGTTGGTTCAAAATTATATGGTCTGAATAGTTTATAAGGCAACAGTGGTTGTATCGGATGTTCAATAGTTATTCACATTTCTTTGTAAAATAATGAAATATTTACAATTTCTTTATAAAAAGTGCCGCATAAAAATATATTTGATTTACAGAACACGCAGATATGACAAATAGTAAGGTTTTTGAAAAAATACTTTGGGATATGTTTAAGGAAAAATTTAAAATTCGGTAATTTTACAAACTGACCCAAGAAAATTTTGAACATTTCTTTTGTTAATGGCTTGTACAGCTATCAATGTGGAAACTGGATATATGATTGCAAAAGTTGACATAATTTTATTGTCATTTTAAAGAAATCTTCACAGATTATTAATTAAAATTTAAGAAAAATATTAAGCTTGAAATATCTCCTATTGAAACGTTTTGTTATTCCTGAAGAGGGATTGAAAATAAAATTTTTTGCTCACTTTATAAAATGATTTGCTGAGAAGAAATCTCAAAATAATTCTAATTTTTGAGAGACATTATTTTATAGCCAGAATAGCCTGTTGAAAATAAATATAATCCTTTATCACAGCATTGTACCCTGCTTGAATTTGCAATTGTTTTTGAGGCAGTGTTAACGTTATATTTTCGGAGTAGTAGAAGCTGATTCAAGGTCCTAACTTGAACTGTCTGTCTTTTCATCTTGAGTGCATTGCACATGAATAAACATTTGAAAAATAAGAAATACTTCACATACTACCTAACATTTTGTTGTCAATAAACATTTAATAAAGTAAGAGTGATAATTTTTCGTAAATAATTGAATACCTATTTACAAATTTAATTTAATCATAAAATATAGTCGAACAACTTACATTGAAAATAAGGTAGTGTTGTTTCTCGAGCTACATCAGCCCTTTGGATCAAAGGGCAACATAAATGCAAGATATGTCATTCATTAAGCTAGTTTTTATCAATATTATTTTAGAAGTATTTTCATTATTTTGGACACATTGTTGAGAGAAACAGCATTGTTGACTTGAATCGTAATGATAAAGCATTGATTAAAATTATTTTATTGACAAATTGAAAACATTATTATTTTAAAATATAAATTATTTAACTGGTGGAGATATAAGTTGTATAAAAATAAACATTTTCTCTAATAATTTAAATTTCTTAGTAGTTTCTCTTCAAATTTAAAGATAAATTATCTAAGTAGATATGTTAAATAAATATTATAATTAATTTAAATGAATGATAAAATTAACTGAAAAATCAGACAAAAGCAAAAATCTTTAGCTAAATGTTTAATTTTATTCAATTTGACTTCTCAACATTTTTTTTTATTAATCTAGTATACGACAAGTGTATTTTTACTCAATATTAATTATAAGTAAATTCTACACTGCAGAGGTGTTCATAAATATTAAAGAAAATTAATTCTTAAAAATTTGCCCTTCAGAATAATTAATTTCAGAATTTGTAAAGTTTGCTAAACGTGTTTGCAGAATTATTATGTAATGTAATCAAATTTGATATGAATTACTGTTTACTTATTTAACTTTTTTTGCAACAGGCCTGAAGTGCCATAACTGCCTATATCTGAAAATATCTTCAAAATAAATAATTTTATTCAACAAATTTGTAAATTAAGGAAAACACTGATATTGTACATAAAAGAAATTATTTGAAAAGTGATATGTCTATGATGATGAAATCAAAAGAACTAAATTATTATACATTATGAATCTTTATATTTGGTTATAATTTAGTTGTTGATATTTGTTATATGTTTTAAAAGTAGACAAATATATATATTTTTTGTGTAGCTATATAGCGAGACTGTATTTTAAAATTAATAAACATATTGAAAATACTTGCTTTTCTTTCTTTCTTAATAAAATGAGCATTTGTATCTGTTTAAAATGTATTTGTCACAATTTTACATTTGTTAAATTTTCAAGAAATATGCAATCCAAGTATCCGGTAAATGAAGACCACAAGTTATAATTCTAGTAACAGATTGGTGATAGCAGTCATTACATTATACAATACAAATTTTCTTAATACTAGTGTCATTAAATATGAAAAAAATTACATTTTCTGATTATGTTCTACACTCATACAAAATATAGATTTATTTTATTTATTCATTCGTTTTACGATTAATATCCAATTATCAAGCCTAATTACAGGGCAAGTTACAGTTAAAAAGATGACAAATACAAAATTTTAAAATAAAAAAGTTGAAAAAGAATGTCGTTACACTATTGGCAGTATAACTGTGGTATTGTATCAAAATTTCTTACAGAGAATCATCCAATGAAGTATATATTACATTAACACTACCTTTGCCTTAATACAGATATATTTACTTTATATCATGCATTCAAAAACGTATTCAACTACATTTGGTAGTGATGGTCAATTTTACAATGTAGCTAATGTATACAGTGTGTTTTACTTTGATACTTGAAAAATCAGTATTTTTTATTGGAACATTCGGTTTGCACCTAAATTATAAACACTCTGTATAAGATGCAACTTTGAAATTTGGTATTAGGTTTCGAAGCATGGCTAAATCCATTGGACAAATAGTTTTTTTGTTAAAAAATGCCTAATACGATTTTGCTATTTTTAGGGTTACATTTAATACCACAGCAGGCCATGCAAAGGGCCTAAATGCAAAAAATGCACATCACTGTGTAGAGCTTTTTAAGTGCAATATATTTTAAAAAAAGAAAAAATTAAATCGGATGTTCCATCGGATCGGATGTGTGTTACAGGGTGTTACCTAGCAACACTATTATTTTTCCTTAATTTTATTTGTTATAGTCTAATTGGGTATTTTGCTACCACAAACCTACAAAAAATATAGACTGTGCCGGTGTCATATTGCCGGCGACCGCTAATTCATGGCTGCCCTAAAAGGTCCAGAGTCACTAAAACTTGGTTTTCATGCCAGTTTACGTTGGTTGTATTGTAGCGTGAAGCTCATTGGTTTACTGTGATTGGTCACATTATTTAACGACATTTAAAATGACAGGAAATTAGTTAATTTCATATTGCAATGCAACCATCATATTTGCACAACCGCCAACATAAAACAACAACATAAAATATTCATTTCTTGGATCGTAAGACTGTAGGAAACGCGGGACTTTCAATTGACCTATATCATGAACCGACGCAGTCTATATTTTTTCTAGGTTTGTGTTTGCTACACTTCTGAAAAAATAAAAATTAAATAAATTCTTGCGCCAAAAGGATCAGTCAAGGATTATTTTTGAAACTAAGCGAAAAATCTTACACTGAAAAATCAGATAAGTAAAAAATAACAAAAATCCCATCACTATCGCGCACTTCCGTATTTTTTGCCAAAAGTAAATAGCTTCAGAGAATATCTTAATTATATTTAAGTTGAAATTATATTAATAAGTACTTATTATTATTAATTGAATAAACCCTTGCGCCAAAAGGATCAGTCAGGTTTAACTAAGTTTGTTAACCAAAATTTCTCACACTGAAAAAGCAGATAAGTAAAAATTAACAAAAATCATATCACTATTGCGCACTTCCGTATTTTTATTGCCACAAATAAATAGCTTCAGAAAATATCTTAATAGTTAATATTAAATTGGAATTATATTAATAGGTACTTTTTTCTTTAGTTTAATTGAATATTTTGCCACACACTAAAGAAAAATAAAAATTAATCAAATAGACCCTTGTGCCAAAAGGATCAGTGGAGGGTTTATTTTTGAAACCAAAAAATCACATTAAAAAAGCAGATAAGTAAAAAATAATAAAAATTTCATCACTATCGCACACTTCCGTATGTTTTGACGTTTCGAAAAACTCGTTTTCGTTCTCAAAAATTGCAATTGTATTAAAATAAAACAAAAATCATTTAACACTTATTGCTAATATTTCATTTAGCATGCTTTATTTTATAATTAAGTTTATAAAATATAATTGTAGATGTACAGGGTTATCTTCATGTTTTAATGTACAATAAACCTCGAAGGTCAGTAGAAATTGGAAAAATTATTTATTTTTTTTTTATTTTGTGGCTTTATAAGGGAGATCAGCATGTTGAAGTTTAAAAAAAGTATGGATATTTTAATGTAGTTACCAAAGTAGTGAAGAAACTTAAACCATATTTGGTATACAGAGTATATAAGTTTAAAATGTAATAAAAGTGTGTTAGTATCAAACACTTTCAACAAGGGTTTAGATGATTAGATCATTTTTAACAGGTAAATTACACGCACTTAGTACCGTTAATTTAGAAAAAAAGTGATATTTCTAAACGGAGCGAACTTATATAATTTTCAACAAAAATTGTATTATGATTTATTTTCGTATATATTGTAGCTACATTGCAAATTTCACTTTTTGTATTTAATTCAATATTCCTACCAAAAACAATTTTAAGTTCTACTACTCTCGAAGTTTGTGCTTTAAAACCCAAATCATCATCAATCTGTATATTATAAACTAAACTAATAAAAATACCTACCTAATATTTCTAGTAGATTAGCATATACTACAATTTTTACAAGTTTTTATTTAATTCATGGGACCAACATACACGAAAGGGACATATTTACGTTAAGTAAATGGACTAATTTATATAATTATCTTCTGGCTTTTTGTCAGCTTCGTCACAACCGTAAGTCTCTAAAAAAAAGGAAAACTGTTATTTTTTAAATTTTAATCACAAAAGTTTGGCGAAGAAAAAGGAAATAATGCAGATATCGATGAAGAAATAAATAGCTTTATTGTTGGTGATTCACGTGTTGATAAAGATGAAGAAGAAATAAAGAGTGAAAATTGATTTTTTGATTTTAATTTTCTATTGTATTTCGATAAGAATTAGGACTAGATATATCGCATAAAGAAACGCGACTTATATAGTACTCAACATCCCCCCCTCATGTTAAACTGGGCTGGACACATATAGCATACCCAAAAAATGTTGCCTACTAGGAAAATGACTATAACGTGAAAATAATTGTCAAATAAAGACAGAAAAAACAGTAGGTAGGCAGTACCTGAGTTATTTTCGTCAAATTTTCTTAAACTCCTTTCAGGCCGCAGTAATTCTTTAGAATTTTTGGGACTTTGATTGGTCTGATCCAGACCACTGCTTTCTCTAGAGAGACTTAAAACAGTACGTCTACGTCCTCTCCTACGACGACGTTTCCGTTTCCTTCTTCTAGCTTCTACTGGGTCATCAGGTGAGCCATAATCTAAGCAACAAAACGAATGTAACATTCTCTAATTTTTGGCTTTTGCTCTACCGAAGTTTAAACCTATATTGGAATGAGCACCAGGCCTTGTTGTTATCGAAATATAACTTTATACAATAACATACAAATTTCAAAATGACGACTAATATAGTAACTATGTGATTATCAGTTCGCGCTGAGGCTTTTTCCCAAATAAGTATTATAGACTTGGTAAACTGTCTCTTATGCGTGAGCAGCATATTTTATTGAGAGATTGCAATTTAAAATCATCTGAAATAATAGGTTATTAAAATAACTAAGTAGGTACCTAAGTTCTAAGCGAGTGGGCCAAAAACTAGCCCTCCACTGCGACCCTATGGTATATTGTGGCTCAAGTAGGTACCTACTATAAAATCATAAACTTAATCCAACATATATAAATCGTATTCAGGCATAAAATCAGGCATACATTGAATTTGTAAACTTCGCTTAATGAAATAAATCTAGTTTGGGAAAAAACCTATAGTTTGCTCAGTAAAGCTTCATGCTTCTTTATTTTCTGTTTAAATTTCGAATTTTTGTATATTGTCAGTGTTTTTGCCTGTTTAACTATTTAGTATAAAATAATTGTTTCACAAGTTGTTCAAGTAACGTTTTTTCGAAATCTCAAAACCAAACACCAAATTCAAATTAGGCAAAAGAAATTATTAATAAAAAACTCAAATTATATTCCTGTGTAAAACTTTTATCATCATCATGTATACGTGCTACATACTATGCGTTATTTTAAACGGTGTATTGTTAACGGTATGCTTATTGGACCTTATTTCTTCCAGATCGAATAACTGACTTAAACTCTTTCCATATTTTGAAACATAATTTGCCGGAATGACTTGATAAAGTGCTCTTATATAAATATTAGACAATCCATGTGGTTCTTACACGACTGTGCTCCACCTCATTTTAGAAGGTCTTGCATAGTAAAACAATTTACCCTAGTCTAACTAACCTTTGGCACTGTAATCCGTGTCTGAAAAGTCTCCCATGGGCCTCCTCCTTCGCCTCCTTCTTTTTCGCCTCTTTCCTCTCCTTCCTCTTCTGCATTTATTACAACAGGAATTCAGCGAACCCATCTGCTGAAAGCTCTTAAAGAGAGCGAAGTCGCGTGGGTGAATCCCAAGAACGAATTTGCCTGCCCGTTGCTTTAGGAGTCCGTTCTGAACACCATGCTTCAGAGCTCTCTTGATTTGCATGGTCACGTTGCGCGGTCTCGGGGTAATTTTTTTCGTGTTAATTATGCATTGGATGTGTTCTAGGATCTTGTTTTGGGTGGAACCGTGTCCTTCCTTGAGGTCGACGATGGCTTGCATAACGTCCGGCAGGAGACGCGGTTGCCTTCCCGACAACTTCATTTTTATCCAGGAGTCTTTCGGTTTCGGACGAAACTTGCCTTGACTTCCGCCTATGTTTTGCTGAAAAAGGATTTGTTATTATATAACCAGTGCGTTGTTATGGACATTACATAGTTTGACTGGTGTAGTCCAATCCGTACGACTTAAAATTGGATAATTCATGGAATGAGTGTAATTCGTTCTAGTTTCAACGGTACAGTTTAGGTTTGTTCCTACAACAGTTGGAAACGGTTTGAAACTATTAGAAATGTCCGTACAACTACTTCTTGCGTTAAATATTCTCTGATAACTCGTTCTCTTACTGGTCGAATATTTCTGATAGTTTCAAACCGTTTCCAAATGCTACACGAACAAACCTTTTAACTACATTGTTTGACAACGTCGTCATCCATACAGTTAAACTTTGTAATGTATGAGAATCACTAAAAATACTTAGAGTTTTGTACTTACCTCTCAATATTTAATGAAAAACGGATTTTAAGTTTTCATTTCAACATTAATTTGGAACCATCTGTAAAAAACTATAAAATAAGAACAAAGTCCTGAAAATAACGGATATATGTCTTACTTGTAATAATTTGCCGAATTAAACGTTTCAGTTTGACATAACTAATAAACAAATTTTGTTTATTTGATTTGTTTACCAAGCTGCACTGATTTGACGTGTTTTGATGTCACTAAAATTATATTTTTTAGAATTGAAATCATACGCCCATCAGAAGAAAATGTCTTCAGATATTGGGTAGTACACCTATATATTTATTGGTGAATAAAAAGCATTGGAGCATAAATTTTGTTCAGTATTCATTTAATAGAACATTTTAACTGCCTACAATATGTTGGTGGGAAAATTAAAGGCGGTAGATGCAGTATCTTCTTTTGAAGTAATGGAGAAACATTTTTAAGCAATCCCGTATGTATTTGTGTCCTTATGCATATAATTTCTATTATAGCATGAGGCTTCAGTAGTAATTCGTTTATTAGGTTCATATGAGAATATAATGCTTTTCGCTTTTAGTACATTTGCGCTTTATCTTTGGTTCTTTATTCTACAGAGCAACTGTGACTCCTATTAAAGTAAAATCATATTCCGAGATCATGTATACAACACTACTTTCATGTAAAACTAAACAAAGAACAATTCGTCGTGGAATAGTTTGTACATATGTTTTAACTATTAAATCATTCATCATCGCGTTCTCTATGAAAATCATTGTCATTATTTCTAATCTAACACTCGATTATTATGAACCCTCTAAACCTTAGTAACAACACAACAGAAAATTTGTTTATTTTGTTTTTGCCATGTCAAAATTAAATGAGTAATGTTTGTGTCTTCAAGAAAATCCAAAAGTTCGTGATTACTACGTATTATTTGAATTTATCCATCCAATAATGTATTAACTGTGAATTTGACTTCATTGTACGTCCGTAAAGGTAAGTCAGTAAAAAATCATACTTCTTTCAGTGCCATCGAACAGTCACTTTGAGGGCTCTTTATTTAAAAAATATTATCCGTATTTATCACTCTTATTTTTGGCACATACGCTGTGCGTTGTTGTGAGTTACTTCCATTTTTTAGTACAAAAAATCATAGGTGGGAGTCAGGGAAAGTACGGTTCAGCACCAGAGGTGATGGCAAAAACCGGAAACCAACCTCGCCTCCTGACCGCGGTCATGGAGGCCATTGCTAATCTTAAGGAAGGAAGTGGGTCGACACAGAAAAGAATAATTGACCAAGTACAATGTCTACTCAGCGCCAACAAGATGACGTTCAGGAATCCAGTGGTCCATATCAAAAAAGCCTTAAGGCACGGCGTTCAGACGGGTCTCATTAAACAGAAAGCAGGCAAATTCAGATTGGGTTTGGACTCCAAAGACTACGCCATATTCAAGAACTTTCAAAAGTTGAGGAAGAAAAAGGAACTTCCTTTGAGGGAGCATAGGAGACGACGTAAGAGAAGTAGGCGCAGGAGGAGAAGGAGGAGGAGGAGGAGCGCAAGTAGTCCCGATGAAGACGCCTCAGCAAGCGGATCTGCTTCTGGCAGTCTTACAGGTGCGAATATTAAATTTCTGAATGATCTTTTGTACATTTGGCTCTTATAGGCACTCCAGAACCGTCTGATAGAGCTAGAAGAAGGAGGAAGAGGAGGGGAAGGAGGAGAAGAGGTAGGAGACGCACAGAGGAAAAAGAATTGAGTAGTGAACACGGCAGTAGTGAACCTAAGGAAGTTAGCCCGAGTTCCTCCAATGAGCAAACAAAACCTGACAGAGACAGAGATCGAGACTCAGAAAAGATCAGAAGCAGGGAGAGGAAAAGGGAAAGAGATGAAGATAATTACAATGGTAATTAAAATTAATTAAAACTTTGTCCTTCCAATCGTTTTTGTATATGTAATTCAGGTCGAAACTTTTTTGTTAAATCATGATGGATGTAAAATATATCCCTGACTCAGTGACTCAATTTATCTGACTGTAAGAATAGTGTATCTTGTAAATGAGTATATTTATACAAATATATCTTTATACAAATCAACTAAGTTATTCTCAATTATTTATAGAAATTCATTAGCACGTTGTTTGTGTAAAATGAGAACGTATACAGTTTTTATTTTCAGCAGGGTAGCAAATGATATGATTGCAACTGTGTGCAATTTAACATGAAAGAGATCTTTTATTTTACTCTAATATATGACAAACTTTGGTCAATCAATATACTCAGACGCATGTAGAGCATTGTCCAACGTTCAATTTCGTATAGCAAAATAAAATCAAAATCGGCAATTACCTTTTACCTTATTTTTTAGAAAAAAAAATTGTGGAGAAAGGTAACCTTGACGATCCAACCTGTGGTAACCCCGACTGTCTGTGTAGTATAAAACAAGAAATGACCGATAACGTGACAACGTTGAACCCTTGAAATGTTTTTATTTTTACATGTACTCTATAGAAAATTTATATAACAAATGTAGTTTATATAAATATATCTGCCTAGTTATTTCAAGTGTTATTAAAATTTCCAACATGTCATAATATTTTATGTCAGTAACGAACATACCTACTCGTATTTCAAACAATTGATTTTCTATAATTTTTTTATAATTTTCTGGAGATATATTTTTATAGCTCCTAAAAGTGAAATAGTAAATGATATCAGTATGACACTGAAAATTTATGAATATAAAAAAATGCGAAGAGGGTATAGCTTTTAGTATAATCAAAATATACTTATAGGTGCCTGAATCAATAAATAAAGTCGAGTTCAAACATTTTTCAACTGTATACATGAATATTTGTATTCATTACAGCAATTATACAATAATGATATTTATTTTAGATGTTTTTCCGAACTTTGATGTCAATATTTACCTACATGTATTTCCAATTTCCAAAGTGATCTATACCATGAGTGACCGCACAAAAATTTCTCAGTGGAGGTCAAAATCAAAAACCTGCGTATTTGTATCCGCAATCACCTTATAATCGGACTTTTATCCACACATATGAACCATCTAAAGTGATATTTTATCCACTAGTGCCACAAAGTAATTTTATTTCACTAATAGAATGATGAAAAAATAATAAACCTACAATAAATCAAATTTAATTTATTAACTTATTAAAATTAACATTTACATTTATACTTTATATAGTAATACATATTTCGTTTTTTATTTTATCATATGTATCTTCCTTTTCGTTAATAACAACCCTTGTAGCATTGTTGCCATCATTTTCAGAATGCATAACATTTGCCGAAGTTTGTGAAGAATTTGCACCGGTTACGGATGTCTCTTCTTGTAAGGAACAACCATATTTTCATTGGATTTTCCTTGCAATATCAAGTTTGTGTTTCATTGAGTACTAAGAAATATCAAGTCGTGCGTATTTTTTTTATTAAATTCCAATAATCCTGACCACAAATATGATTCTGATGTGATTATGGATAAAACGTTGCATTGTATTCGTGTTTTCGTGTTTTAATTTTCACATTTAAACATTCTTGCGTGGATAAAATGCTACTTAAACACTTATACAATAAATAACTATTGTCCATGACTATAATATTATAAAATGTTCATTATACTTGTGTTTCCTCAATAATAATAACATTCATTATTAACTGGTGAATAATGGGTTTGTTCCTGCAGTAGTTGGAAAAGGTTTGAAACTGTCAGAAATATTCGACCAGTTAAGTTGAGAACGAATTTGTGAATTTAAACGCAAGAAGTAGTTGGACATTTCTGATAGTTTCAAACTGTTTCCAACTGCTGCAGGAACAACATCATTCACTGGTTTTAAAAAATCGGAAATGAACTAACAAAACAAAAATTCTCTGGTGTCAGCAATTGAACCTAAACCTCTCCTATGTGAAAGCCAATCGCTACCACTGTATCAGCTATGACGATATTAAAATTTTTCCTAATGATGGTAGACGTTTACTAATTAACGGTTTAAATTTATCAAGTGAACGACAAATGTCAAATTTGAATGTAAGGTGTTTTGACAGTTTTGAACTGTTAATAGTCGTGGACAAAGTATAGTATTCTACTTGCATATAATGATAGCTGGAATTCACAGAAAGGAACATTCAAAGTAGGTACTGCACTGCGATGAAATTAGGTTCGGAAGGACAACTTTGAACAATTTACGTTAGATGAAAGTATTAGGTTGCGAATTATCCGGTATATTATGTGGTAATGATTTATACTCAGAATATATGCTATTTATGTGCACTAGGTACGCAACATTTTTTTTACAAAAGTGACTATCGCCGCACCGTACATCCTAGAGAATACTTGTATAATTATTACCATGCATTGAAGAGATATTATAAACAGCTAAGAATTCATAGGAAATTACATTTGCTTTTAAAAAGGTGCTCTTAATAAATATTAATTATTAGTAATACGGTATCTGTAGATCAACTTGATAGTTTAAATGTGTTTTCCTCAACGATTCCCATGGCCAAGCTGTCCAGAAGGCAAGAATAATATACTCAGTTGTGCAGGCGCTGTGCACTGTCACCAGCACCAGAACACCCGATCACTGAATTTCGTATTCGTAGTCATATTTAAGAGTACGAGTGTGCGAGTGTATGTGTGTGTCGGAAGTGTCGTTAAATCTTGCGTAGGTACGCATAAACCTCGGAGGTGTTTATAAGAAAATAGGTATCTATTTTGTAGAGAATAATAGGAAGTGTGCTATGCAGATAGGTTATCAATTTCAAGAACGTATAATATTTGCCAAACACGTGTGTGGTTAACCGCAAACCTGAATCTAAGTATTTTAATTCAAATTTATGGAAAATTTTTTAGTCGCACTGTCAAGTAGCAGCTGAGAACTTTCGGGTTACTTTTTGAAGAGCTAAACTGTAGAAATGAATAAACTCTAGAACCCTGTAAGGTCTGGATAATCAGAATTCTTTGAGGGATTGTTACCAATATATTTGTCTTTAGACAAAGATAAAATAAGTAATTTTATATATTTATAATTCAGTGGCATGTAAATTTAAAATCTTTTGTTCCCACTCTATCAAGTATTTTAGTAACAATTACTTATTTCATTTACATACAATTAACATTAAATAACAGCGACAGGACTGGAAAGGATTAATGATTTTATCTTCTGTACAGGGTGTCCCAAAGTAGAAGATCATACCATTAATCACATATCTTTGGACAAAAATAGTGCGACTTTCCTCATGCCCCTTTTTTATTAGGGCGTCCCTGGTTCAATATACAGGGTGTTAAAGTTACATTTTAAACAATTATTTTTGTTAATAATTCCATTGTTTTGTAAGATACGCACTTGAAATTTAGCACGTACTTTTATTTTATTCCGGCATACTTATCATGTAATTTTGGTGAAAAAAATCGAAGGGCGGATGGAGGTAACTGAGGGATGCAGTACCGTTTATCCCCTCATACAATTATTCTATGTAGTTTTTTCAATATCAAACGTAGAATTTTCTTCTGATTATTTTATCTCTTTTGTAATTTTTTGTTTAAATGCTCCGTTTTGGAGAAAAACGGCAATTTGTAGTGTCCATATATCTATCATTCACTATAATTTTCAAGTGAAACTGAAATTTTGTGGATATACGTATTGTTACAATACCTTGGCAACTTAGCAAATCGTAATACTTACTGAATGAATATTTGCTAATTGAAACAAAATGGATAATTCTAAATTTTATAAAAAGTAACTTTAACACCCTGTATAGTAAAACAGGGACGCCCAAATAAATACTGGCATAAAGAAACTCACATTATTTGTGTCTAAAGAATACGTGATTATTGGTATGCCCTTCTATTCTAGGAGACCCTGTATAATAAATGTGTAGTGAAGTAACGTAAAATGATTTTTTTCTTTGGAATAAATACAAGAGATTGACGATATTCATCAGTATTGTCGATCTACTCGTTTGGAATATTAAATTGATTATTCCAATACAGGGCTTTGCATTTTCTTTGCATTTTTGTAAAAAGTTATAGACCGAGTCTAATACACCCTCCCTATGGTTAAATAAAGCAATAATGTTTTATTACAATTGTTAGAACTGCATGTTTCTTTTTCACGTTCAAAAACTATATTACTTTGAATATATCTTTGAACATTGTAAAACAAGAAAAATTCAATCCATTTATTATTAGCTTTCAGTTAAATGTTTGTATGAAATCCAAACATGTCTAGTGAGAGAACAATAAAAACTAATTTATTAATTTTTAACTAATAATAGTTTAAAAATAACCTCATCTTAATAATAAACATTCTGAGTCAGAAAATAGGAAAAATCTTACATAATTTTACATAATATACGCTCGACTGAACGGAAACAGAAACAATAGGGAGGTATTTTTTTAAAGTCGTCTAAATAAATATTTTTATGTCTATGGTCTTTATTTAAATATTATTGAGAATGAATTTAAAAACTAGAGTCTTATTTGTCACTATCAGTTATTATATAATTTAAAAATTTGGCTCGTCACTATTGATTTTTTCACGTAATGGATTTGTATTTTTTTAGCAATATATCACCGTATTTTGTCAATAAAATTATGTTTTGTGTCAAAATGTTTTGGTTAAAATTGTGCTGTGCAAGATTTTAGATGGAAAATGTACAAATATTTTTTCCGGGCAAAAATTTTTTAAATTTTATTAAACTTTATTATACAGGCTGTCCATAAACTAGTGGTCAACAATGATACCTCATACAGGAGAAGTCAAAATAATGTCAGTATTTATATACATGTTTGTCCTATCTGGCTTCCTTATGTATATACAGGACTTCCAAGTAAGAAAGCTAAATACTGAATTTCAGCATTGAATAATAAGTTTTCAGTTCGATTACCCTATCAATTTGTTGCATAAAAGCTATACGTTGTTTTATTCGATATACAGAGTGTTCTACAAAGCTCTATGAAAATCTTTGGCATATTAATTTCTAACATTTTTTCTTATATAAACATAGCTATCGATCGTTTTTGTTTACTTACGAGCATTTGAACAGCCTTATAAATAAAAATGATGGTTGCTGTATCAACAATTATTATTTGTGTTTAAATATTAGTTTACCTTTGTTAACCAAATTATCAAATCTTAAGACTATTGTTCAAATTGTCCATCCTCGTTTGTATGCAAGCCTCACATCGGCAAACTAAAGCTTCCATCACTCGACGGATGAAAATTGAATCATTTTTTATCTAGTTAGCTGCATCCTGAATACATACGGTAAATTATTGTTGAAAATGGTACCCCAAACGTTGACATTGAAACGTTGCTGAAATCGTCTTGACATAATTGTATGCAGAATTTGTAACGCCCAGATATGGTCAATATGATTATTATTTACGCCGTCCTTACTATATAGAAGGCGCTTCATCAGACTACATGACAAGCGAAATGAATATATCATTTTGTGCATTTTGCTGTAGTAACTAGCAACACGATTTTAATCGCTTAGGAGCATCTCCAGAATGTAGCGCTTGTACATACAGTTTGGCAATGAAACATACAAAATTCGGTATAAATATGAAGATTACTTGCTATACGCTGAACACGAATTGAAGAGTTGTCAGTTACAGCATCTATTGTGTCTCTTTCATTTTGTACATTCGTATCAGTATGACGAATGGCCTTTTTTGAAGCGGTGTTACCTTCTTCTTGGGTATCTTCGTCGGTATTCTCAGGCTGCTTGTCTGGCGTTTCGATTGGAAGAAAATATGTTTGAAATTAACCCAGCTACCATCTGGCAAAGTTATTCATAGAGATTGTTGAACATCCTGTGTATCGAATAAAACAATGTGTAGCTTTTTTGCAGCAAATTAGGAATCGAAGTGCGAATGGCAAATGTTAAATTTGACAATACCGTCAAGATATTAGAAACAAGTTCTAAAACTTAATTTTGACCGTACCTGTATAATGAAGTATATCTAATTTCAATTTAAATATTGAAAGTTGTATTACTAATGAGTTACTAGTATCATCCAAATTTCAAGGTTGTCATGGTACCGATTTAGGAACTATGACTGAAATTCAATATTTAATTTCTTACTTCGAACCACTGTATATCCGTAAGGAAGCCAAATAGAACAAAAATGTATATGAAATACTGACTGAAATACTTGACTCCCTCTGTATTCTCTATCATTTTTGGCAACTAGTTTCTGAACACCCTGTATAAGCTTATAAATGAAAAAATACAAAGTCTTTGTTCGTATTCAAATATTGTCCAGGTAAATAATTGCAATTATTTTTCGGAGATTGGGTAAACAAGTATAATTTTACTGGTAAATTCAACTATGCTGTTCTAATTTAGATATGAAAGACTTGCCCATTTTTTATATCAACTTTTTTATTAGTCTGAAGATATTTTAAGAAGGAAATCAACCTTTCGCAGTAAATGACCCTGTTCAACAAAAGCGAATATATGTATCTATTTTTTCTCGAATGAAATGAATTTGAGAATTTGTGTCAGGGCCGTAACAGTATAATTGTCTTATTCAATCACCTTGATCTTAAAACTCTTGTATGGGTGTGATTTCACCTATCCCAGAGGCAAAGATTAGATCATTGTACAGGGTGTCGTTTTTACGTTCGTAACTTTTATAAAGGATAGAGCGTGAAAAAATAGTAGGCCTCTTTCCTGCACCAATTTTATCTATGATACTGCATTTTAGAGAATAGAAGGCGTACATAAAAAATATTTGATCTTATTTATTGTTTACTAAACAAATAAATATTTTTTGTTTAAACTAAATACACAGTAATCGTAATAGCAGCATTGGGTATACAGGGTGTCCCAAAATTAGCCTGCCAAAAATTAACTGTGGATTCTACGATCAAAAATAAGAAAAAAAGTTATATAATCATAGGTTCGTAAACGCACCCTAACGGAGATATTGCTCTTTAAAGGGGGCCCCAAAATTTGATTTTCTTCAAATATTTTCAAAACGGATCGAGATAAAATAATCAAATTTGAAATTGAATATCACAATTAGATTTCGAATCAAATGTTCTGAAAATAGTTCCTCATAATTGGTCATAGGCGTGCCAAACTGGGGGATCAGTGGGTAAATATTGATCTAACTTTCTTGTATCTCAAGATTTTTGTCATCAGATCAAAAAATTAAAAACTTTGGTTTATTTTACATGAAAAAGGTACTCCTATTTCAATCCGATAAACTGCTCTGTTTACGAGTAATTTTAATTTAAAAATTTTGTGACATACCACAAAAGTTTAAGATGGAAATTATAAATAGGCAAAATATCCCTAGTAGGCTATGAGAAAATACTGTCGACTTATTTAAAACATATCAAAGGTGTTATTGAAGCATTTTAACATAACTTTTAAAATGCATATCAGTAATGTAATTATTTGCAAATTTTTAAATTTTAATATAGCTTATTAATACTTAATTTTTTTTAAAAAACATATCTAAATAAAAATAAACTGACAAATATTCTCACACATTCAAATATTCATATCTAATATTTTTGTGGTATGTAAATTTTTAAATTAATATTACTCGTAAACGGAATAATTTATCGAAGTAAAACAAGAGTGCCTTTTTTTTGTAAAATTGTTCCACATTTTTATTTTTTTGATCTGACGACGGACACCTCGAAACATGAAAAAATTAGAGCAATATTTATCCAATAATCCCCTCAGTTTGGCACGCCTATGATTAATTATGGTACTGTTATTAGATCATTAGATTCGCAATCTAATTGCGATTCTCAATTTTAAATTTGATTACTTTATCTCGATCGGTTTTGAAAATATTTGGAGAAAATCTAATTCTAGGGTCCCCCTTTAAAGAGCAATAGCTCCGTTAGGGGGCGTTTACGGACCTATGTTTATATACTCGCGACAAGAATTCAGACGACTTACATCATATGAACAAATGAATAATTCATTATATTTTCATCAAAATAATTAAGAAACTGCAACTGATAATAATAAAACTATATACTGCACTAAATGTTTACATTATATATTGCACTAAATTGCAAAAAATGATTGTTTTTAACGCGACTAAATATCGAAAATTACGTTGACAATAAAAACAAATGTGTAACGTCAGTCGTGACGTAAGACGTCTGAATTCTTGACGCGAGTATATAACTTTTTTTTCTTATTTTTGATCGTAGAATCCACTATTAATTTTTGGCAGGCTAATTTTGGGACACCCTATACACCTATATTAATTAGTATACAGGGTGAATCAGAAAGAATGGGTCAACACTAAGCTAGAGATCCTAGACACTAAAATATTATGTTTGTGCTCATCATAC
This sequence comes from Monochamus alternatus, assembly GCA_037114965.1. Classification (NCBI taxonomy): domain Eukaryota; kingdom Metazoa; phylum Arthropoda; class Insecta; order Coleoptera; family Cerambycidae; genus Monochamus; species Monochamus alternatus. Next base: position 38,265,985 of record CM073433.1, read on the forward strand.
CTTATTATCTATCTCTGGTTTAAGAAATACAGGGTGTTCGCACGTAAAATATGCTAATATTTACTGACATGAGAATTTGACACAAGCCTACTAAGAAAACAAATAGTAATATCAACAAAACCGATAAATTTAGGCTACCTGAACAAGAGTACATTTTTAAGTAGAATTGAATGCTCTTTTAGTTTTAACTTTTTTTAAGCATAGCTCAACAGATAAAAAAATATCATTTGATTTACCTAAATAATGCTGTGAAACTAGCGCCCTCTAGGAGCAACGTTAAAATAAGCTTCAAATTCATAATTTTTACATAAAAAAACCTAACACTACCAATTTTTAGTCATGCTATCTAAACTTTACTATTGAAAAATTTGACAATAAAATTTAAACCTTGAATACCCTGTATTTCTTAAACCAGCGACATCAGTATAAGGCATGTTGAGCTCAAACATAATATTTTGGTGTCTAGTATCTCCAGCTTAGTGCTGACCCATTCTTTCTGACTCACTCTGTATATAAACTCAATGATATAGTAACAGCTAGTTTAATATTTTAACGTAAGTTAACTTTTTTTTACTTAAGGCCAGTGACAAAACTATGAGGTTTTATTAGCGTTTGAACCTCTTAAATCTCTACGCCAATGGCAAAAAACGGTTTTTGAGTACATACAGTGAGGGAGTGAGGACGGAAAGGCGGGCATAAATTCAATAAAATTTGTACAAAAGGAATACAGAAAATCGCTCGGGAACGTCAACCTTTATTTTTAAATGCGCAAAGATCTCACAAATTTATTAACGACACACTGTTGTAGCACATAAGACATCATCTCCTTCTTTTTAAATATTTTTGATAAGCCATTTGAATTACGTTATTATGTATACAGATTGATGAATTTTCAGAGAGGTTACATGTTAAGATAAAAAGTTCTAGTATTCACTTTAACAATACAAGTTTAATTAGGTAAACAAATTAAGTAATAATGAAATTAAATATTCAAACTGTCTACTACTCATGGCCAAAAATATTCAGAAATATTATCATATACATATCAGAACCGAAATTTAAAAAAGATTTTCACTGTCCACCGGCGGCCTTAGACTCCTCCCCCCTCCCCCCTGATATGATAACCTAGCAATTAGGTTAACCCATGCTAGCAATGATCAAGACAATATTCAAATTCTTTTATCACAGTTTTACTATTTATTGCTTGGGGAGTAGGCTTGGTAGGTATTTGAGGTTAATATTGAAGATTAGAATAATGGAGGAATTCAGGCAAATTGAAGTGGCTGACATCTGTTGATGGATTTCGGAACTACTGTAAAGGTGAACAACAAATTATCTGCATAATATAGAAGTGTGAAGTTTTGTTTTATTTTTCTATATTTTTTTCTATATGAATAGTACCAAAATAGTTTGTAAATTTTTACAACAATTTTATCTTGAATGGAGAAAAGTAAAGAATCTGCATAAGACAATTAATAAATCGCATACAATTTGTGCCGTTCCTCAATGCTATTGTACTAAAACCAAATCGCTTAATCGCATAATTTTCCGATAAAGATAAAATTATGTAAACTATTTTAAGAATTGGGAAATCAGTATCAAGATATATTATGTTTGTAGTAAGCATATTACACCTGAAGAACAGCTAGATTTTTATTTAAATTATTGAATTTTTAAAATTTTATGGGTACGATTCCTGATCCCGATATTCCTCATCATTCATTTTGGATAAGATGATGAACCCTATAGTTCGGACATTGATTCTACACTTATATTCTAATGGCTAACCCATTAGGTCATATTAAAATTGGCCTAAACCCAACGGCGAAGTTATGTCATCAAATTTGGGGGGCTAAAGTACCAGGTGGAGTGTGAAAATATGTTTTTAATATCGGTTCTGAAATATATGTGTGTATCAAAATAAAAATGCTTCAATCAAACACAAAATACAGTATCAATGTAAAAAGTGATGTTATTATAGATTGACTTCTGTCTTAACGGTTTTATATGCCCAGTTTTCTGCGCTGTGAAAGTTTTGATGTCACTTTGAAACTGTTTTGCACTGATTTTGAAATATTTGACTTATATAAAAAGTACAATATTGAAAATTGGCATATAGCTATTGGAGATAAGACTCAAGACCCACTTAATAAAAGAAAAACTAAAAACAATACATAGTCGTGCTGTGATTAGTGTCTAAAATGAACGAGAGTGACTTACAACTTGCCAGAGCCATAGTGGCAGATGAAAAATTAAGATGTGAGAACAATTCATCAGGAGATTCTCCTCTCGTATCGAAGAAAACTGTTTTGTCCAGAGCTGCGGAAAAGTTTGATAAGTTTAGGTGAGTTGTATACCTATATTTTTAATTTATTTGTAGTCTTATGAAATAAAAGATAAATAGAAATGTTATTACAACAACTGTTCTTACCATATTCAAGATACATTGAATGTTGTATAAATCTTTTATTCTTGAAATAGTGTTTTCTACAAACATAAATAATTTTAGACATTTAAGAACTGAATAATATAGAGCTTAGCAAATAACAGGAATGTTATCTCATGCCAAATGCGAATATTCAAAGTTCAAAGGTACCAAAGTAAAACGAATATATAACGACAGAACTAATAAATTTTTAGGTACAGAAATTTTTCAAAATGCTTTGGACTGGATACTCCAAATCTGCAATCCTGGCGTCTTGGAGCTTTATTCTTTTTATCATACGCTTCAAAATCTAGCTCTAGTGCTGCACTCCAATCTGTGGCTCTAATACCGACCGATTGGCGTGTATGTGTAAATAGGCCTAATAGGTACCAAATTTTTCTAAATTAAAAAAAGTTAAAATTTATCTGCTTAACATAAAGACAGAGCACTTTCAAATTTGGCAAAAATTTCAAATGAGAAATGAACTTTTATAAGCATTTTACGACGTCATCGTAAATTTACGGCTCTAAAAGATCTAGGAATAGACTTTATTTTAAATATAAATGGGTTTGTTAGATATCTACTTTTTAAAATATACAAGCGAAGTATTATTTATCCTTCCGCTTCACCTATTATTAAGTCCACGAGCCGCCACTACCACTTAGTAGAATTATTAAAGAAATAACGCCCTATTAGGCCTCGGTCTAGGCGCATCGCGGACCGTTGTGTGTCGAAACTGGTAACATGGTTTGTCATGTGCCTAGACAGCAGCTGCCTAGTACGTTTCCTTCTCTATGGTTCCAGTTCTAATCTTCATAAACTTGTCAACATCCTTGAGAATTATATGTTTTTTACCATTATAAATAACTAGTGCTTAGTATACGGAATACATCAAACCAGTGTTTATTAATTTTAATAACACAGAAATTAAATTTGCATATTCCTTAGGATAGATGTATTGCCCAGGATATTGAATAATTTGTCACACCTGTTTTTTTTTGAGTAGGTCGTGTATTAATGATTGGTTTGTAAAGTTTATTGACAACATCCGGTTGTATTATATTTAACAAAGCTTTAAGAAAAAAATAGTTTTGATATAGTTAAATTTGTGGCAACTACTGACTACTGAGTTTCTGGATTAAATTGGCGTATAAAATTTAAAAAAGTGAATTTAATAATTTATTGACTTTGGACATAAACACCCTGTATCTAAAAGTACCTATCTAAAAAGTAGTTGATACTTTTACATAAGTTTACGTAATAAAATCCTATAATTTTTGCTTATTTTATCCGTTTCTTTTAAAAAATAATTTAATATTAAATTTTAATACGACAAATAACATGTAATACGAACTCTATAAAATGTTGAAACCGTTTAATATCGGCCCGGGTAGCTCAGTCGGTAGAGCATTGGACTTTTAATCCAAGGGTCCAGGGTTCAAGTCCCTGCTCGGGCGGAACTTTTTTTTCCAACTTTATTAAAAATTATTTTACGTGTATCAGAACAAAATATTTTGTTATAAAAACGTTTTTTTATAATTATTTACTTAATTTTAAGTTAATTAAAGATATAGTCCTTCAATATTTAAATCGTTCTATCTATATTTTATATACATATGTATGCCTAGAACTATTTGTCGTTAATTATTTGAATACTTTTATCAGTGTTAAGATTAGTAGAAATTTATGAAGGCCAGTGCCGTACTTTCTCATTAAAAAAGATTTTACTCAAGCACATTTTGGCATTATGTTCTTCAGCGTAAGAATGCAAAGGATATTAATTGCAGAATTACATGTAATAAAATGCTATAGTATTATAAACATAGGACTTTCCTTGCATCTTCCATCTTTGCCTGCCTCGCATCTCTCATCGCCTGATTCTATTCGAATGTAATCGGTTACTTTTAACTTAAAATATGCTTTCTTAGTTCCAAATTTAAAATTTACAAATTTATTACCAATATTTTCACAAACGGATTTTATAGGTACTTATAAATTAATAAAATGATTTAAAATATCATAGATAAATTAAATAAAGGCTAAGACTGCCTTCACTATGACGTAGGTGAAAATGCAAGCTTTAGTGTATAAAAATATAATAAAAAAAAAGTGCACTGCCCGGGAATCGAACCCGGGTCGCAAGAATGGGAATCTTGCATGATACCACTACACCAGCAGTGCGATAATGACATCATGTCTTAGTTGGTATATAAGTAGGCATATAAAGATATATTTAATAACATTTTAATACAGTAATATTTACTGTTTATAAAGTAAAATTTTAATTATAATTACTCTAATAAAGAATTAATTAGCTTTAAGTAAAGGATTAAAATGGAGCATTCTATATGATATTACAGTTTTGCTTGGTGTATTTATTATCCATGCCAAAATTGATCAAAATGAAAATTTTACGTGCCCTGCTACCTCTTTAAGTTAATTTGCAATGATATTAAATTTATTTGTTTATATATTCTGTGGTTGTATGTACCTATTTATATAATATGAAATATCTAATATAATAGTATGAACATATATAAATATTAAAGCAAATTATTTTTTTAATATGGTTTAAAAAATTATTATTTTTGTAAAAATTAATATTTAAATTAAAAAAGCTTCCGGTACCGGGAATCGAACCCGAGCGTCCTGGGTGAGAGCCAGGTATCCTAGCCACTAGACCATACCGGATTGTATAAAGGTTTGTTCTGAGCAGCTTTATTACTAATTTTAAGTTATAATGTATGTATGCAACCAATAATACTCTGTTGTATGTGTTAGAAACGCTTGCTTACTCTCAGGGAAATGTATTCTATTGTATATATTATAGAAATAACTTCAAAATTTATTTATTATTAGGATCATAGGTAGCATATATACTTTTGGAAATTATTGTAAGGTGTCCTTCAAAAATTAGTTATATTTTGATAATAAGCATGGAACCCGTTCAGTGGTTATGGGTCGATTGTTTATAATTAAGTCACAGTGAACACAGTCATTAAGTAATAACTGTATATTATTTATTCAATGACACAGGTAAAAATCCATTGAAATTTGGTATTCAAGCACATTGTTTATTGTTGAAAAAAAAAAATGTTTGTTACTATATAGGTATTTTATTTAGAACTTTTACAGTTTTTCTATATGTGGTAATTTATTGTTTACCTATGTTCATTTTTTATAATAAATAGAAAATCTAATTTTACTGTTCCATTGACTAGGAATGAGTTAGGTAGGAATACAAAATTTATTGTACTATTACATTTTACATGATTTTTTTTTGTGGCCCTAAAATCAAAATGCTGTTATGCGCCATTGTATCTATATGTACATACTATTTTCTTATATTTTTCCTAAAATTAAATCTTTTCGCAATATTTAGGTACTCATTGAAATTTATTATTAAAATATGAATACTTTAATTATAATTTCTTCGAATTTTAACAAAGACGATAAGTATCGCTTATATACAATTTTCTAACATATATTTTGCAAGTGCGATGGTGGTGTAATGGTCAGCATAGTTGCCTTCCAAGCAGTTGATCCGGGTTCGATTCCCGGCCATCGCATATTTTTATTGTTTTGTTTTACTGCAATTATTAATTAAATATAATGCCACTTTCTTTTTTTTGCATATTACCATTAATATTCAATACAATTATAGATTAGAGACATAATGGTATTTAAAATACCTATTCTTACAATCTCCAAGATTTGTGATCATAATCACTTACCTGCTACAAAGCAAATAATGCAAAACGCATTTACAGTAATACCAAAACATATTTCTAATTTTGATTAAATTTAGACGTGAGTTTTGTAAATTTTGCTCTGGCAAAATTTACAAAACGACTTCCAACCAGTGTATGTACACATTTAAACAGTTTGTGAAAATTAGGTATACCTATTTGTTTGGCTTAAATAAAATTATTAAATTTTAAGGATTACTGCTATTGATAAAACTGAACACAATTCCATAATTTAATGAACAAATTTGATTATCGCTATTTATTTTCTGCCATGATACAAGGACGAGGACACCATAATAGAAACAGTTTTGCATCTATTGCATAATTATCCGTACGATGGTGACGTTATGTGTATAGAGTGTAGAGGATAGAGGATATGATACAGACAGACAGTTTGACGTAAGCAGTAAGCAGAACATGGATATTTTACCTCATTTTTGCCATTACCTGGTTTTAACTCGTAATTGCAAGTAGGTGAATTGTACAATGTACATAAGAAGATCGTTGTTTTAATAGTCGTTATTATAAACGAGAGCTGATTTGATGTAACCTAGTAGGAAATATGGAAAACTCAAATTATATACCATATAACCTAATTCTCACCAGGTGATTGTGATATTATTGTGTGTAGTTTTTAGTGAATAATTTACAGAAGTTGCAATATTTGAGCAAAATGGCTTCTATGTGGGTCGGTTCAGACGTGGATTTGTCTACTTTACACCAGTGTAGACTAGCCGATAGGTTAGAATTCAGATTAGCCTGTTTACATAACAAAAAGGCCTCAAATAATAGTTATATGAGCACAACATCAAACGAATTTTTAGATAAGCATTCATTTGAAGATGATGATATTTGGAGGAGGAGGAGAAGGTCAGGGACTTGGCCGTAAGTGTGTTTTATTGTCATATTTTTTAAACTATGAGCTTGTCAAAATCGTAAATTTTTGTATTATTGGGTTTGTTTAGTATTAGTGATAGATAAAAATCGATTTATTGGTTTGCAAAATTGTAAATGTACAATTATTTAAGATAAATGAATAAAAATGGATTATCATATAAATGGGTGAGTTAAATATTTAAGTAAGAAAATGTAGACGTTATAATTTAATAACTATTGGTGTAAAGGACAAGGTGTCTCACATTTAATTGCCATAGCCAAGAGGTTTGTAGTTCGAATCCTGGTGCTGGAAAGTTTTTTTTTAATATAAAATATGTATGTCCTTGGTCGCAATTTTGCATTGTTTACATGTTTAATGTTTTTTATTTGTTAGAAAATGTGTTAAGAATATACAAGGTTAAAATTATCAATTACTTACAATAACTATAAAATTGATGAAACCTTTGAAAAATTTATATATTATTGTATATTCAAAGCACTTCAAACGAGGGGGAAACCACTGAGGTATTTTGCTGTACAAGCTGTAGGTAATTAAAGGTACTTTTTGCATTTTTTGGGTATTTGTGTGTATTTATAGGTATTTTTAGGTACTTTGTGTATTTTTGACTACTATCAAGGTAATAATGGGTATTTACTGGGTATTACGAAGATAATTAATGGGTATTTTAAGAGAAAACTAGTATTTTTCCGCCAATTTTTAAATACAATGGCGATCGCGCATGCGTTATGCCGATGGCACAGTTTAAATATAATATGTGGCATTTTATTGTATTCGTAAGCCTTTAGTTTAGTTTAGAAAATAATATAGGGTGATTAGAATTAGATATATTCTATTGCAAAAATAATGACACTTCCTCAAATCAGTTTTTTGACTACTGGATGTTCTGTGTAGAAATTTCAATAGATTTCTGTGGGTGAGTGGAACAACTAAGAACTAATGTTTAAAATTGAAAGTAGATTTCATTACGAATATGTCAGCAGTTCGAAATAAATACTCAAATTCAACTAAACAGTGCCATTATTATTGCAATAGATTGTACAGTACAGTACCATATAAACAAGTATCATATGAATGTTTTATAAGGCATTTATGCAGAATATATCCACTCACATATTAGCACATTCCACTCTTATAACAAATTTTGGTATGGTATAATTTCTTAAACTTTATCTTTAAATCAATATATTACGTATTATTTCGATACATGTTCTATTGATGAAAAATATTTAATAAAAAGTGAATGAGTCTATAATAAAAATTAAAATATTGCTAAATTAGGTTATCCTATCAAATTCATATTCTATTTAACAAAAAAGATTTTTTATGTAAACAACTACCAATTATCTAATTTTAATCATACATGACGTTTCCGTCATGCAAGCTGGGGCTAAAATTGAATTCTCCCTCGATATCCATGTATTTACACTTGCTAATAAAATATTTTGGTTGTACTGGAGACACCGATGGTACCCGATGAGTATTTGGGATCCGGACAATCATTTTAGGGACACCCTGTATAGACCGAATATTATGATTTCATAGACGAGGAAGAAGTTTGTTTTTAGTCAGCTTGAAGGGGCATGGTGTAGGTATTGGCACCCTTCTTGGGTGCGCCAATGAGTTTATGATACATTTTATGTAATCCAAAATGTTCTTTCCAGATATATTCAGATCGAGTCAAAGGAGCCCTTAAAAAATCTATATTATTTACGTAGATCTGTAACTGGAATAATTTCTAAGGAAATGAGAGACAGTTTTGGAAAATTAAACGTATATTAAGTAAAATCGTGGGTCATTTAATGTATTTTTCATTTCTTAGATATCTGGGTATTTAAGGATATTTTTGGGTACTATTCGGTATTTCTCGGTACTTAATGGGATTTTTAGGTACTTAAGGGTATTATTGGGTAATAGTCGTAGGTATTCTTTGGGCACTTGAGGGTAATTCGGGGTTTTTGGGTATTTTCGAGGTATTTGCTTATTTGATGAGGTATTTTTTTTGGCAAAATAAGGTATGTACGGGTAATATTGAAAAAAAATGGTGTTTCATTGTACAAATTTCAAGCAGTGGTTTACCTCTCGACTTCAAATAACGCAAAATATTTGTATCATTCGATTTTTATAATCTGTAACATCTTCAGACAAATTAAGAATGCTGAGATGAGATTTTCATTCTCCTGTTTCTTCCTAATTTTTTTTATAGGTATACCAAGGTAAACAAAACATTGATAAGAACATAGCTTCCAAAATCTATTCTCTGGAATGCAAGCATTTCTATTTTATTGTATTAACTTCCAAATTTTAAAAAACCTTCAGTTTTTTATATTTTTCTCTTAATTTAATCATATCAGCAAAATTATAAAGTACTGGAACTATTGATCTTCAAAGAACGATTATTTATTAATATACAGGGTTTCCCAATTTTGTCGTAATTGCAGGGTATTTCAGAAACTACAAGAGATAGGAGAATGCGGTTTTCAAAAGTAGCAACATTATGAAGGAAATAGGTATATAATGCAATTGAATGACATAAAAATATAAAGGTGTTTTAATTTAAAAAAATGTATGTTTGGGCCATATTTTAAAAGAGACACGCTGTAGAGAAAATACGCCACTCAACTCCACGTAAAAAACTCTATCAGAAGTAATTTTCACCATTTCGGTATATCAGCTGTTCTTCGAAATACAAAGAAACCCTTAAAAGTAGTTTTTTTTAAGTCCTTATTGCGGCATTTTAAGTTTCTCGAAAAAATAGTCCAGTGTGCAAAAACCGCATCCCTCTATTTCTTGTAGTTTCCGAGATATCCTGTAATTATAACACAAATTGGGACATCCTGTACATACATGAAACGCTGTCTATATTGCCATTTTTTTTTTGAAAAGTGTAATTTAAAAAATCAATTTACCTACAGGGTGTCTCGCTTTAAAGTGGAACAAACCTGTACCATGCCTACCGTGCGACCGATTTTAATAAACTTTTTTTTGTTACATACATCTTCAAAAAGTCTATCTTACACATACCTGGTTGTTCTCTAAAATTCGAAACCGTGGCCGACTACGATACAATTTATGTAGCCTAAAATCGGAAAATCATATTAGGGACTTTTTGATTGCAAAAATTCCCACGAATTCTTGATCAGGGCCCCAGAAAACCCTACCAACCACATTTTTGTTGACACATTATACGGGGTGCTCAGAATAACTTGGCTGTGTCGCTTAAAAGTGGAACAAGACTGTCACATGTTTACCGTTCGACCGATTTCAATAATTTTTTTTTGTTGGATACACCTTCAAAAAGTCTATCTTGGACATACCTGGTGTTCTCTAAAATTCAAAGCTGTGGCCGACTACGATACAATTTATGTAGCTTAAATTCGGAAAATCATATTAGAGATTCTTTTATTCGAATAATTCCCACGGTTTTCTGTGGTCCTGATCAAGAATTCATGTAATAAAAATGGTTTAAGAAATGAAGACATTTGCTAACAAGAACGCACCCTTTAGAAAATATTGAAGTTATAAAAACCGGAGGATTCAAAACGCTAAATATTTATTTCAATTGCTCAAATCTTAAAAGCCATTTTTTTGCGATTTCGTTTATTAGGTGCTGAATTTTTAAACAATATAACAACAGCGATTGTAAAATTCGGTGTTAGAATAGTCCCGACACAGATTTTCTTCTAGAATTGAATATGCTAGATTAATTGAACTCATCAGGTAATTTTCAATGTCATTTGAAGATCAACGTTTACTAAATGGAACCATATTTTTGACCCCGGATTCTGAAAGTGGATACGCTTTAACCCATGGCAAAAGTAACTCCAGGATGTCATCCAAGGTTAAATATCTCTCGAAATTCACAGACAGGTAACTCGATCGGATAGCGAGATGTCGGGACCATTTTTAAAGGCACCTCAAAAAATATACAAAAAGCAGTCATTTCAGATTTCATACTAGTTTGCCATTAGAAAAAAAAATATCACTTCAGTTCCGAACTTTAATGAACATGCAGTTGTTATCTGTATGATCCTGAATGGCAACGCTGTTTCGCTTGAATATTCAAACGCCGAATACTCTGGTGCGCCGTGTTATCGAGTTATTTTAAGATGATACAAGTGGTAGCCCTCGAAGATATGAAGAGGTTATTTTCCCATATATCGCTATCCATTCTTGTCATCAGTCTGTGAAGTTCGAAAGAAATTTGACCTTCAGATTACCTCTAGAGGTCATGTCATTTTGACCATGAGTCAAAGCGTATCAGAACGTAAAATTTGAGTATGAGGTCAAAATGTGTTTTTCTTTTATGAATAAAGGTTAACCTTCAAATGACCTTAAAATTACCCTGATGGGGTCGAGTAGACTTAGGATTCCGATTCTGCGATCTCAACAACATATAGATGGACTGGTCTAGTCGTTTGCTAAGCCATGTTGAGAAAATCTGACCGATTCCGGGTATTTTCTAAGGTTTCTAGAAGAAAATCTGAAGGTGCTGTGGCTATTTTGATTTATCGATTCTAAAACAAAAAAGTTGGTCTGTCTGGTCTGGGGAGCTTGCCCTTGGTTAGTGTTGTATATTCGATTATCCCCTAGTAACATGATGCAATTTTAATGTTTGGTCATTAGTTTATGTTTTTATTCATTATGGTTAGGATTAGTGGCAATGGTTTAGGGAAAATGTTTGTTGTTTAGAAATTTCGACTTCTGATCATAGAAATAATAAAGTATATAGAACGCCAGAAGCTTTTACATTAGACACTTAAAAATAGTCAGACTATGGAGAAGCTTAGAAAGCAGCCATTTAGGGAAAACTTAATGTAAGGTATTGGTTATACTGCATTTTAATCCCAGCATACAATTGAAACCAAAACGGAATGTTTGTAATTGGATCATAGAAATTATATGTTGCTACGAATTGAATGTAAAATTTTCATATTTTGAAATTCCCGATCATTTGTGCGAAGTTACCCAGTTATAGTCTGTTTAGAAATGAAAGAGAGTAATAAAAGCTTATTATGTATGCAAATCGTAAATAAATGTAGTACTGGTGCTTATATTCAATATTTTTATATTATGTATTATCGGTATAGATGAGGTGTACTTTTAAAAAAACTTTGTCTGATCGAACCGTACTAAATTGTAGCAGGTAGCTAAAATTTAATCCCCCACCATCCGTCATTGTCTATGCCGCTTCAATTTCTCGGTCCATTTCTCTTATAAGTAAACAATATAAAAACAGAATTTTAAAATTAAAGGCTACTTTAAGCATCATAACCGGGTTAAGAGGGTTTTTAGTAATTCAAATAAAATTATTCAATATTATTATCAAAATATTTATTTAAATTTAATGAATAGACTTTTATTCCAAACAAAAATATATGTATTTTGAAAATTCAAATTATGGTGAGTAAATATAGTGCTGTATAAATGTACAATAAAGAAAATAAAAAAGTAGGTATATTAAAATTCATCGTCTGAATATTCTGATGAATTATCTTCGTCTCCTAGATTGATAACGATAGGTTCCACAGTAACGTTAATTAAATTATCGAGTTCCCATATTTTCTCCTCTTCTTTTTGTACATGATGTATACATCTTTGCCAGTTATCTGCAGTTACTCGTTCCAAGGAATTTTTTAACAAAATTTTCACGTCACGTAATTTAAACGTCGTATTATTTCGCGCTACATCTCCTTTTACCTGCGCCCAGACCAATTCGATTGGGTTAAGTTCACAGTGATAAGGTGGTAACCGTAACCGTTATTTGGCGATTTGTTGCCATTTCATCGATAATATATTTTTTCTGATTCTTATTAAGATTGACCAGTTCACCATATTTGTTTCAAAATAAATGTTTTTTCCGGATAACCATTGAATTATATCGCCTTTCCTCCAAGCAGTCGTAGACGTCCGCTCGGTCTGCCGTGAATGGTAACTGGCATTATCCATGACAATTACAGACCCCGGAGGAATAAGATCCAACATCTGTATAAAATACTCTTTGAAAATATCTGCGTTCATGTCTCCGTGATAGTCACCTGTATTTTTAGATTTAAATAAAAGTAAACCGCCATCTACAAAACCACTGGCACTACCTATATGTGTCACTGTTAATCTTCGCCCATTACCTGAAGGTGCCTTGAACCCTGTTTGAAGTCCATCAAAAAATGCTTGTCGAAAACTTTTTGCATTTTTATCTTGCCATACTTTTGTTACAGTTCCCCTCGTTGACCCAAATTTCGTCTAGATAATAAATATTCCTCCCTTCGTTACGGAATTTTCTAATTGATCTTAAGTAGGATCTTCGCCAACAAATAATTTCATCTTTATCGATAAGAACTGACTTCCTGTTCTGCTTTTCCCAGCAAAAATTCAACTCTCGTAAGACGGCCCATAATTTGCTTCTACTGATTTTTGGCAAATCGTTGTCCTCTGAAAGTTCACTTAAAATTTTGTTTAGCGTTGGTATTTCTTTTTTAAAATAAAATGAGTGTACTTTTCTGTGAATGACATTTTTGAAGAAATCATCTATAACGACTTTTGACCTCCCTGTAGATGATTTTGGGGGATTTACAGTATATTGTTCATTTTTTGTTTCCTTTAAAAGTCTGTAGGTAGTCGACTTTCCAATCCCTGATTTTGGAACACTTTTCCACGATGTTGTCAATACTGTTGGTAGGATTTTGGTGTTTCAATGCATTAAATACATTTAATATAATAATCTTCTCATTCTGAGACAGCGCACATCTTTTCACGCGTTTAGCAGGTACGTAATCTGATAAGCTCGACATTTTACCCAAACAGTATTATATCCACTGGCACAATAATCACTAAACACAAGTCGAATTTTACTCTACTGCACGTCTTCGTATATTCAGCTCTAAGACTGGATTGATCTGTCACAATACTCTCGCTCCTGCCCTATGATGTATCCAGTAAAATATACTAATGTACACCCATTACTTATTAGCATTAGTGTTACCCGATAATTACCTGAAACGAAATATTACCACGCCCATGGCCGGTTCTTATCTCGGGGTTTTATTACTCTCTTTCATTTTCAAACAGACTATAGAGCAACCAACTCGTAAAAGCTAAGTTACTGCAATATTGCCACACTCGCGTTTTCTCCATAGCTTGACTATTTTTGGTACCTCTTTTGGGTTCTATATTTTATGATTTCTATGCTTCTGATTCGTTAATATTGGTTAGTAGTGAGGTTAGTAGCAATCGTGGTAGCAATGGAACCTTAATTATTTGTTAGAAATAAACTTAACTTATTAACTGCCATTAAAGCAATGGTAATTGGCATAAAAAAAACTGATAGTGGTAGATGCCAATCTATATTTTTAGCTCGGTTTTGAAAGCCGTAGTCTTGTTCTTTTTTTAAATCAAAAATGGCGGGCAACTGGCCTTCTAAACGAGAATAGTTGTGATGCATTGTGAATTTATCTGATAACTAATTACAAATAAATAATTATAAACAATAGGTACTAAATTTACATAAATATTCCTGGTAATGAAACCTAATTAGTTCAACCGCTCTATCGCTGCTATAAATACCATATTATGCAGGTAATTATCGATTTTTATTATGTTAGCCCTTTTCGGTACCTTTATTGGTGTATGCAAGGCAAAGGGATTTAGTATAGCGTTGTGATTTCGTAGCGAAACACTTCAGCGTTGTGAAAATTTTCAGAATATCTGACATCAGACTTCTTTTTATTTCAGAATTACGGCGAGCGGTGATTCTATTTGCGCTCCGATTCAATGATAAACAATTGCTTCGTTTTTCGTGTTTATTTAGCATTTAAATTTATCTCAGTTTCGTTGGTGGTTTCAGTGAAATAACACGTACCCGAACAGGTCTCTGGCAAGGCGTTCATATTTTTTTAAAATGAACTCCAACAGCAGTTATTCGCGTTGCGTTAGTTTGGTAGATGAACAGGAGATGACCAGGTATTTTTAATCATTATGTATAAAAAATAAGGTATGCGATTTCTTGCCTGTTGTAGGTACTACAATCGATAATATTAAGTGAACTTTGAAAGTAAAAAGTATTTAGATACATTTATTACTGGGATCAAAAAGCTATATTTAACATCATATTTTGGGTTCGATATGCATCCTTGTTGTTCGTAATTTATCATGTTTGCGTTTTATTTACATTACATGCTTTCAAGGTAACTGGAATATTGATCATTGTTTATGTCAATCGATATCTGTGTGACAATATAATTTTTAAGATATCGTGCAATAACAAATCTGTAGTAGCTTTTAAGATGTACCGTTTTAAGTAGGTAAATTTTTATACGCAAATTTTCAACTATTTTCTTAGCTGTTTGCTGAAACAGTCTAAAAAAATCTGAGGAAGATAGAAAGAATATCTCTTCACTGTCAGTTATACAAGTTTTCGCCAGGATATGAAACAATTTCCAGGCTGACAAGTCACTTAGAGTAAGAAAAAGGAGCATCATTTTCATCTATTATGTTTTATCATAAAATTCCTGAATTTTACATCACATCCCGCAGAATTTTTTTAAAACACTAGTAACACTTGAATTTATGTAAATTAAGTATTTTTAGTACTACTCTAATAAGAACTTCCATCTACTTGGTGTATTTTTTTGTGCAGCTTTAGATATTACAATTTTTATAGACATTGAAAATAATGATACACCTGATGTGTTGCGAACTGTAAAAAATAGATTTCTCAAGCTACATATTTAAAATCCTCTAGCTGGATGCAAGTTAAATTTTTATTTTTTGGAAAAAATGCCCTTCATCAAAATTAAAAAGTAGGTATAATCGTTGTTTTTATTATCAACATAATTTTCGATATTTGTACACGTTAAAAATAATATATTTTTTTGCAAATTAGTACAATATATAGTGCAAACATTTAGTGTAGTATATAGTTTTATTATTCTCAGTGCAATTTCTTAAATATTTTGATCAAAATGTAATGAATTCATTATTCGTCCGTATGACGTAAGTTGTCTGAATTCTTGCCGCAACTATATGTATATGTATTAACATAAATCAAATATTATATTGAACATTTGATGTGCTCTTCTAAAATAAAAAAGTCACATTCAACTCCACTAAAACTAGTACTTAAAATATTATTCAGTGTTGTATTTTACCAAATTTAATAATGGTTTTTATTATGCCATAACAGCTTAACGTTTGACACTATTGTTGAACTCGAGGGATGTAGCACTTCCAAGAATTTTGTACACCTGATTTCAGATTCCCTATTACTTTAATGGAAATCAAGAAATCAGATTTCATGTGAATTCATGATTTACTTGATTTTATATGAATTCACTTGATTTTACTTGATTTCGCATGGTTTCGTCGATTTACTGATTCCACTTGATTTCTTTAGATTTCATTTAAATTTTGACGATTTTTAATAACATTTTAAAGTACCGAGCTTTGCGCTAATAGAAAATTTAATGTTGAGTTTGATTAATTCATTGTTTTCTTATATTGCCATTTTTTAGTATTTAAAAAAAAATCAAAACAAATTTTTGAAACTGAGATAATAGCGTATTTTCAGAATGGTTAGATATTTTTTCTGAATGTTTCAAAATATCACTGTTTTTTTTTTTAAACTGGAATTTGAGATGGAAGTTTAAATTTGCAACGCGTTACAAGTGTTATAATAAAATTGGCACTAAACTTTTACTGCAGTAAAGTTTATATAAAACATTTTAGATAGATGGTCCAAAACTAACAAATAACATTCTTCTATAGAATTCAATTGAAGAAATCTCTTAAATATGTATGATAACAAATAAATAATCCAAACCGATTATCAAATGCTTTATAATCCAGAGGTTAAGATTAATTCTCAATATTTGAGGCCTCTTTACAGATTATATATGATTTACGTGATTTTGCTGATTTTACAGATTTCGTATGATTTCATGTGATTTTATTTAATTTGCATGATTTCATAGATTTCACTAGTTTCTACAGATTTTTTTGATTGCACACAAAACGTATACCTGATTTTAGGTGATTGAACGGCTAGCAAATAATCCATTCTGTTTATAAATCATAGAAGCAACGTTTTTATTTATTAGAAAATTCTCAATTCATTAATAAGCGAAATTCCTAAAAAAAAATCACATAATTCGTCAAAAATTTTGCGCCAAGCTCGAATCAAATTCTACTAAGTTGGCAACACTGGACAGTGTTCGCTTATTTTTGAGCGTGTTATATTAATACATTTCATTTACTAATACTGGTGGCTGTTTAAGTATACATATGTATACAGGGTGTATCTTAAGGGATGAGTTTAATTTCAAGGGGTGATTCCTTGTCATATTTTAAGCAAAAAAAAAGCATATGAACATCGGTCCGCAAGTGCTTCGTTACCGAGATACAGGGTGTCAAATTTGGGAAAATAAATCGCATTTTCTGAAATATCTTTCGACTGATTCGAAATAATTTAATGAAATTTCATACACGGGGGTTTTTTGGAATGACAAATTCAAAGCTGTAGTCAATTTAGGTGTATTACGTAAAATGCGATTTATTTTCCCAACTTTGACACCCTGTGTCTCGGTAACGAAGCACTTGCGGACCGATGTTCATATGCACTTTTTTGCTTAAAATATGACAAGGAATTGCCCCTTGAAATTAAAGTCATCACTTAAAATACACCCTGTATATAATTCGGAGAAACAGTTCAAGAAAAATATACACACAAAATCTCCAGAGGGACTATGAGTGTTTAAAATACAGCTGAAATTAATTAATTATATATTTTAGTTATTTATACATTACATATTGATGTTGCCTAGTTGGTCTTGTATTTTTTCCTGCGCTGTATATCATTGTAATTCTGAAAAATGTTCTGCTCACGTACTTATCTCAAATAAATTTAAAAATTCGTTTTGGCAAATATATTTCAAAACGATTTTCAATTGATTTTAGTTAGCACACATTAATCGGCAACGAAGTTAGCAATAGTGCTAATTCTCTTTAGTATATTGTCGATATTTTGCTATTTGAATGTACATTTCATTGGTTTTCATCCTAGGTACTTACTCAATAGGTAACAAATTGTATCGTTAAATGGATTCCATTCTGCTCCTTATATTATTACTTCTGGTGTGCTGCAAGGATTCCCTTTGGAGCTACTGCTTTTTATTATTTATCTAATTGATATACGTTTATGTTATCATAATAGTAAGTTTGTACGCTGATGATATAAAGATATTCTCGGAAATAAATAGTTTAGCTGATTGTTTACTCGTTCTAAGAAGTTTTATTGTTATTATTAACATTCAATAAAGGCAGAGACAAAGTCTATTATGCCCAATAGGTAAATAAAAATAGCTTAATTGTTAATGCGAAAACAAACAAATAAAATCATACAAAAAGGTATACAGGGTGTCCCAAAATTACCTTGCTAAAACTTAACGATCAAAAATAAGAAAAAAGTTGTAAAGACAATACCATAATTAGTCATAGGCGTGCCAAAGTTTTTCATGTCTCGGAAGTTTTTGCCGTCAGATCAAATGTTGAACAATTTTACAAGAAAGTACTCTAATTTTACTTCAATAAGTAATATTAATTTAAAAATTTTGTGACATATACCACAAAAATATTAGATATGACATGCAAGTGGTCAAATTGTCTCGAGATATTTGTCAGTTTATTTGACACATATTACAAATGTTTTTAAAAATATTTGTATTATTAGGCTATATTAAATTTCAAAAATTTACAAATAATTACATTACTGATATGCAATTTAAAAGTATTTTAATATGTTAAAACGCTTGAATAACATATTTAATATGCATTAAATAAGTCGACAGTATTTTTTTCAGAGCCTACTAGGGATATTTTGCTTATTTATAGTTTCCATTTAAAACTTTTGTAGTATATCACAAAATTTTTAAATTTAGATTAATAGAAAACAGAGCAGTTTATCGGATTGAAATAGGAGTATCTTTTTCATGTAAAATAGACCAAACTTTTTTAATCTGACGACGAAAATCTTGAGATACAAGAAAGTTAGAGCAATATTTACCCACTCATCCCCCAGTTTGGCAGGCCTATGACCAATTATGAGGAATTATTTTCAGAACATTAAATTCCCAATCTAATTGTGATTCTCAATATCAAATTTGATTACTTTATCTTGATCCGTTTTGGAAATATTTGGAAAAAATCAAATTTTGAGGTACCCATTTAAGGGATCATATCTCCGTTAGGGGACGTCTACGGGCTTTATAACTTTTTTCTTATTTTTGATCGTAGAATCCACAGTTAATTTTTGGCAGGCTAATTTTGGGACACCCATACTCGTATAAACAGAAAATTCAAATAAATAATTAAAACACATGAGGTAGAATGGATACACTAAATAGTTAAATAACATAATATTCTTTTCTTTTCATTTTCATATAGAATCAAGAGAAAAACCTCAATATTACATCTTTTAAGAATTACGCAAACTTATTCATAATGAGTAGAAGGTAATGAATTTTAAATTTCTGTCATTGGAAATATCCACATCACGGATCTGTACACGCCGCATTATCTTATCTAACCTGTTGCATATCAATTAGGGAGACCATAAATGTTTGTCGTTATTTCGATATATAGAGTATTCAAATAAGAATGTCCAAAATTCGTCTGCGTTTATTCCTCATATTTGAGTAATACTGGACTGATATTTAGTATGTGTTTACAGTTGTGCCAAATTATGAGGGAGAATTTCACGATTGCACAGCGTGTACAAAGTGTTAAAGTGCATTATGAAAGTACTCTAACTGTTAATGGCCAAAAATATAGCGAAAGATAACTAAGTATTTGTGGCTCAAACTGGATGGTATAAGCTTTTGGAACTCAGCCTTTCGAATTCGCACTATTAGTCGAAACCATGATGGACACTTGCCTGACATATTTTTCGTACATAGAGACATCGATTGTACGTGCATGCTTTTGCAATAATAATGACACTCCCTCGAAAGAGTTTTTGAACTACTGGGAGTTCTGAGTGAAACGACTAAGAACTAATGTTAAAAGTTGCAAGTAGATTTAATTACAAATACTTCAGTAGTTCAAAAGAGTGCCATTATTGCAAACGATTGCACAAATAAAAAGATTTACAGTATTTCTTTATTTATTTATTCTTATTGAAAAACCCCGTGTATTCGTAACTACTATTTCGTTAATTGTAGTAGTTTACTTTATCGTTAATTGTTGTATTGTTTTTTGCAGGAGGACTAGGTCGCTAAACGCTCCTTCACCGGTTCAACAATTCGGACCATGTGGTCGTATTATGAAAAACTCCGCGATGGTCATGTAAGTACATATATATTTTTGTTTTATGTATATGGATTCCTTTTGGAAAATCACTTTGTTGGTAGTGTTTAGATTTGCCATCTCAATATTGATATCAAATCAAGTAGTGCATACAATGCAACTATTGAATTTTGCTGAGAAGTCACAGGGTTGTTAAAATTGAATATTGACGCCTTATTTATAGAAACAAAAAGAGTCACCAAACACTGTAAACAATTTCGTATTGATATCGACATCAGTATTATAATGGAATAAGGTAAACATGAAGATATAAAAATCCATTATTAGATTATCTGACCATATTCTGTTACATTGTATTCGCGTAGGCGTATATTGTGTTGCCTAATCTGTAAATGTACATAAGGCAATGTAAGGATGTTTGCATAAAAAAGGGAACTGTTTCATTCCTGATTCTACGAGGAAAATTATCTGGATAAGCGGTTTTACTAAAAACTGCTAACTGTATAAATTTGTTTTTGATTTTAAAGCATATTAGGTATATAACGTTTTATTTCTCCACTGATGAATAAATGAAGGAGGACAGTGGTGTGACATTTTAGTTACATTTTCTAATAACAGATGGCGCAATTACACACAGCCTGATTTTTTAAATTTTATGCAAAGTGTCGCAGTTTTATTGTACACAACTGTTTGATAAACAGCTGGAAATGTATTTAGTATGAATTGGATTGATAATTACCTAGTTAAAATACTTGTTAATTTAAATGTGACTGCAAAAGTTCGTATTAACCTCAGTTCCTGATTAACGATTTATTCTTTTTTATTCTTACTTTTTCTTAAAGATCGTGCACATGCGCCTGCACGGGCCTGCAAAACTTGGTCATGAAAGTTCCCATGAGCATCGCACACTAGACCAGCACCAGCATGTACCGTCACCTGCAACGACCGTCACTTTAGCTCGTATCGGTGACCTGCAATTTCTGTCAGGCTGCGCTAGTGCGACGTAAGTTCTGTTCCACAAAAGTCAGGGATTGGTTTTAAACTGTTATAAATATTCCACCAGTTAAGCTGTGAATGTATCGCTGAACTGTTGGGTACTTTCGTTTATAAACACCTATTTACTTACCTTAGAAAAGTCCTTCGGCAGATGCCAGTACTTTGTGAAATCTTACGTTTTGGTGCTGTAGGAGAATTTTTTTTGTGACATTCGGAAATATTGAAAAAAATGTCGTTGATCTTCCTCTGTTCAAAAAATAAATGGTGAAATTTATCATACAGATTTTCCTTTTTATTGATAGACTGAACCCAAAACTTTGTCTTTTCCTGACTTCTCTTCATAGAACGGTAAAATACAAATTTTGTCTTCCGAGCTACACTCAACTACTACTGGTTCGTGCAAGCGTAATGTGAGCGAGCATATGTTCATTAATTATAACGTTTATATGGTTTAATTATAACTGTTCAGTGCCATTTATCCAATATGCAGCAAAGGTAGCTGTGTAGGGCGGAGTGGAAGACAAGGAGTTGAACACACTGATACAATACACATCTGGGGGAAGGGGTCTGTGCCTAGGCATGCCTTAATGCAGCCCTGTAACTATTAACCTCTGCAGAGAATATGGCGATTGTTAAATTTACTGGGTTTATTTTAACATAGTTTGATATTTTAGAATTTTTTATATCCAGAACTAATGGCGCTACTGTCTTAGTTATGTATTTCCTGGAAATAGATTGTACGAAAAAAAAAATTAAACAGATTTGTCACAATACGAAGTAACAACTACTAACTAATGGATTGCAATGTTGCCGCACGTTATATATGTTACAGTTTGAAGGATTTTTAGAAAATCTTCTATTGTTTACTTCATAATACTGAGACAAAAATACGTCTTTACTTAGTCCTAAGAGTACAATTTACAGCAATGATAATGGCATTCTTTAAAACGAATTTGGCGATTTATTTCAAACTGCTGACGTATTCATCATTAACTTTCAGTACTTTTCCACTCACCAATAAAAAAAAATGTAATTAAGTTTCTAATCAGAACTTCCAGTAGTCCTTTAAACACTGATTTGAGGGAGTGCCATTATTATTGCAATAAATTGTACCTTCGTTTGCAATTTCGTAATAGAGTTTCGTGTCGTAGTTGTATTTTTATACAGGTTGTCTTACGGTGACGGACCGTTAGAATATTTCAGAGACAACTTTCGTATTTGAAAGTTTAGACTTTGGGATTTTCAGGGCAAAAGTTTCGAAATAATAGTTTTTCAACAATCAGTTGCATAGCTCCTTGTACAATATTTTTAGGTATGTGGCCAATTTCTGAGACTAATGACAAGTTTTTTCTCACAAACAATGTTACGTTTAAGATTTTTTGATAAAAAACGTAATATCATTAGGTCCAAAAAAGTTACACTCATATTTACGTCACAAATATGGTGCCCTCTAGTTAATACGTCGAAATAGACAACAAATTATGATTTCCTATATCCAAAAACATCTATTCCCAAATTTTTAAATAGTACATTTTGGAATTCTGGAATTGTGGGGAGGGTAGCAAAAAGGCTACAGCACTTAGGCCCCCATTGGGCCCCTTGCACCTCCTCCCATTAGGAGATCAATCCACCTGAGCCGCCAACCAACCTAACAAGGAGAAAAAGGTGGTGACATTGCTCAGGGGGGTCTCTCTAATGTAGGCTGTAGAAGGCCATCGTTCTCCCAACACGGATTCTCTTATTGATGAGATAGCAGTTCACTCACAGAGTGCATGAAGTATTGTCTCGTCTTCCTGTTCGCAATTCCTACAAAGAGGTGTTTCGCACTTCCTCATGTAATAGAGGTACTTCCTTAGCCAGCAATGTCCAGTTTGAATACCTGTCACCAGACGAAGATTTGTCCTAGACATAGCCAGGTACTTTTTGGCTGTATCCTTGCAGGGGTACTCTAGGAACTCCTTAGCAAATTGACACCCATTTGTTTCATCCCAACGTTTCCTAAACTCTTTGTGGATGTCCTTTGATAATTTCAACAAATGCTGACAACGGGAGCATACTGGAGGACCAGGTACAAAAATATTGAGACCCGATGCACTCCTAGCTAGCTTGTCAGCTACTTTATTGCCATCGCACCGGTCGTGTTTCTTTACCCAGCATACAAATATGCTGTTGTTGGTTGAGGTCACTACCAGTGCCTGATGGCATTCCCATGCTGATCTAGTTGTTATCTTATGATTACGTAAGATCAGTAGTGATTGTCTACTTTTTGTATAGATTCTACAAGAATGGCATTATTTGATTTAAAGAGAACAGCCTCGAAAACCCCAAAGCTTAAATTTTCAAGATCTATGTAGTTCCTGAAATCTTCTAATAGGACGTCACCGTAGACAGCCTCTATTTGAAATGTATTTGTGGAAAAACTATTCGTTTTGGACATTTTTGTTGTTTGCATCAGATATAGGAGACCTCAAATTTTGCACTGATATTCCGGATACAGTATATACGTTATTACCAAGGAAGTTTTGAATGCGGAAGATCGAGACGCATTAAATTATCTCTGTATTAGGCGTTGAAATTCGAAACCATGAATAATGGTTATTAACCTCGGTCCCCAATTAAATAATTACCCGCCGAACAAACAAGGTTACCGGTAAATTAAATAGTAACCAGTCTTCGATCGCGAATTATTGCCGCCCGATCTCGCGTCCGCAGCTACAATATTCAGTGGTACGGACCTGCGTGATAAATTATTTTTATCAGTTAGTATTTAAGTCGGTTTCTGAGGTCACTTCTAGCATTAATCAAATATACATGTGCCAGTCGTCATACGGTCGCACGAACCATCCTGGTGGTTAGTCGCCTGTATCGATTCCATATAAACAAAAGACAGTTTGCCATGGATTTTGGTCGGGCCTGTTGCACGAAAGGTACGCCGTGTCAACTCGTCGACTAGCCGCAACACCGTGACAATCGAAAATTCAAATCGCGCCTTTTGTTTGTAAATTTACCGAATCGTAATTTTCGTCGATTCGCACTTTTTTCTGTGATAACTCGACCTCGTCAGTGATGTGCCTGGTGACCATGGTGGCCAGCGGTGATTTGTATTGTGTGCCCCAGTGCAAGTGCCACTTTGGCGAGGATAGGCCCGATGATAATAATAATAATAATACTGAGATTATCGAAACTGCCAGTGCCGCAAATGAAACTGTACCTGTTGCCAAGAAGCCTGAGTATAGGTCTGTATATTTTTTTTGCTTCTGCTGTATTCATTGTTTTATTGGTTCGATATGTAGTTGTGAAGAATATTGTTGCGCTGCGAAAAAAAATCGATAGTTTTGTTTCTATTTTTGTGAAGATATACCTAGGAATCCTCCGTTATTTGTGCCAATTGTGATTTAAGGCTCATTCGTTTGTTGGTTTAATTATTTTTTAATTAAAATCATTAAAAAATATTTTAAGTAAAAACGTTTTTGCACCATTACTGTTACACTCTGTACTTTTGGTAACATAACTGCAAGTCATTCTCATTTCTACAATCTTAAACCTTTTATACGGGTGTTTCAGGAGGAGATATACTGTCAAATTTTGAAAAAAAATAATTACATTTTCTTTAATAAATCAGTACTACTTTGAGTTAAATTCATGAAATTTTGTATGCGGAGGTTTCTCGGGATGGAAAATTCAAATTTTATAGACGATTGGCTGTATCTCCCAAATAAACAATAACTCGATCCACTTTAATACATAATTTGCATGCATCATCATCTTTAGACGAGTTTTTAACGGAATCGGCTGCTCCTAGAGACTTTAATAAGGTGTACATTTCTTAAGTAGAAAAGGTAGGGGGCAATGTGTTCTATTCAGAAATGACATACACCGTGGCACAAAAAAGTTGAAGCGATTTAAAAGGATCCTAATTGTCGCTTGTGGTGCCCTCTGGGAGATACAGCCAATCGTCCATAAAATTTCCCGTCCCAAAAAACCTCCGCATACAAAATTTCAGTATTCAAGAGTATAATTTCAGTAGTCGAGTTAAGTTAATTGAATTAGGAATAATATTTATTCGGTATGCTTATATATTAAGCATATACAAGGTACAGGAAAAGTAATGCGATATGGCTATAAATTGTTTATTTTAAGTTTTTCGGAAATGTAAACGAAAGTTGTTAGGCAACCAAATGTGACCTTGAATTTCTATTACGGCATCGTGGCAATGCGCAGCTGTTTTTGAAATAGAACAAGTTGTTTTCAAATTTTATTAATTTTCGTATTAAAATCATTTTTACTGTGATTCTTTATACTGAAAAATGAATACAAATTTTGAT
Source organism: Monochamus alternatus (assembly GCA_037114965.1). Taxonomy (NCBI): domain Eukaryota; kingdom Metazoa; phylum Arthropoda; class Insecta; order Coleoptera; family Cerambycidae; genus Monochamus; species Monochamus alternatus. Next base: position 38,291,671 of record CM073433.1, read on the forward strand.
GAAAGTAGGAAGACGCAACAGAACAAGAACTTATAGATGCCTTAAAATTACACGTGTACACACTTGTACACCTCCACAAGTCTCTGTAACCTTGTTACGTCACACTTCGTATTCTAAATGCAAGTAAAGCGCAACCCGGCAGTGACGTCACACAGCGGTTTCCTCGAGTCCATGTTCTAAAATTATTTTAAAGACGTTTTAAAGTATAATTTTTTCAGATTGCACTAAAATTACAAAATCATACAGAAAATGTAATAAAATAAAAATGCCAAATGATCCCATTAGGTAATTATACAAAAATGTGCTTGAAATTATTTGCATTTGCTAATAAGCATGCTTTTAAACGACGGTTAAAATTATCTCGCATGACATTATTTCAGGTAACTGTCATCGAATTTCATCGGCTGGTGTAAAAATACTCTGTTAAAGATTGACGTCGTCGACAATAGGCGGTACACATACATACATACCCAAGTTATAATAGTTAATTCTTCATTTGAATAAGGAATTTCTAAATAAAACAGCGTAAATTAATCTACAGTCGTAGAGTTTCGCATAATAATTTTTAATTAATTCTCTGAAGGACAATTTTAAGGCAAAGGTTGCTGAATGAAAATTATATTTATTCACATTTTCTGTTACATTTGTAAGAAATGCACTTATTTCAGAAATATGATATGATGATTCAAATTTTCATTCTGTAAAGGGTATCGATATTCAGATTATTTTAATGTTTTGGAAATGCTACGTTATAATTCGTATTTGAACTATTTTATGTTTCTTTAGATAATTTGTTTCATACTGTTTTATCGAGCAAGCTACTGTTACGAAGAAAATACCTATTATAGTTGTTCTGACGGCGTACGATTAATGGGGGTTGATAGAAATGCAATGCTCATTAAGAAGTAATTTGTACTTTATCAACTTTGTAAAAAGTTCACATTGATCAGCTGTTGGACATGTTAACCAATTGGGTTATTTTGTATACATATACAGAGTGTCTAGAAATAAATGCGTCATAATCGTTAATAAGTTCCTTGGATAATAAACCGATCAAGTTTAAGCGAGACTGAGGTATGGGATGCATTGAAGCAAATGAAACCAGATTTTGAAATTCTTTTGCATAATCGCCTATATCACCACGTCAGCATAATGTTAACTGTACATCAGCATGGGTTTATAAAGGAGTTCTACCACCACTAATTTAGTAAATGTCACACAATTTATTTCGGAAACTCTGGCAAGCAGTCCCAGGTTAATGTCGTATACAGTGACTTGTCGAAGGCATTCTACAAACTTGATCATGGCATATTGTTATGGAAATTATTATCGTGTGGTTTGCCATTAAATTTAATTAATCTGTTCATTTCTTACCTGAGGGACAAAAAACAGTATGTCATGTTCAATGGATTTAAATCTACTGAATACGTTTCATCCGGAGTGTCTCAGGGAAGCAACCTGGGGCCTTTATTTAATATTTTGATAAATGAGATAGTTAATGTTATAGATGTTCAGTGCCTTCTTTATGCAGATGATTTAAAAATTTACTATGAGATTCACTCTGAGGCCGACTGCGTTCGGTTATGTGATAATTTGAAGCGCGTTGAAGATTGGTGCACTTTAAATCATCTTAAGCTTAATGTCACAAAGTGTAATATAATATCCTATTCCCTCAAAAATGATCTGATCTATTATGATTGCAAGGTAAATTATATTATTATTGAAAGACGAGAAACTATATCTGATTTAGGGGTAATATGCGACAAACATCTGTCATTCTATGCACATATTGATAAGATTGTCTCCAAATTATTATTATTACTATTAAATGCAACTGTATGTATGGATTTATAGCGTGTTGCAGTAAGGACTTTTCTAATACTGAAACTTTAAAAATATTATACTATTCTTGTATGAGGTTAAAGCTTTAGTATGTCTCAGTAGTTTGGTGTTTTTAACCTCAAAAAATGCTAAATCTAAACATTTTTCTAATATAATAGTTCAGAATTGTCATAACTTCGAGACTTTTTGCAATTGTATTGTTGCTTCTTAATGAAACTAACTACATATGTCGATATAACTAGTACTACTAGTTGGTTCATTAATAATTTTATTAGTCTGTTCATTGTTATCAGAATAATTGTCATATACATCTTATTTAAATTTGCTGACGCTTATGCTGACTTTGCAAAATAGCCGAAATCAATCAAACGTAAATTATTGCGGCTATATCTATCCATCCCTTTCAATTAAACGCCAACCAAAATAGGTAATAAAAACATTAAAACAGTGTACTTATGATTACTCGCAATTATCTGTTAGCGTTACTGATACTGTGAGATAATTTATTAGATAAACAGATATTAATTTTTGTTTGAGTATTAAATCTTTCCAAATTAGGTAAAACGTCCACCAAGGGCAGACAATGATTTGCACAAAAATTTAATCGTTAAAATGTCTTGGGATGTATCAATTTAAAAATCCGTGGCTCTACTTCAAATAGAAATTTCTGTGATTTCTTCTTTTGATACTCTTATCTTTCGAGTATTTATGGTTTCGCAGATATTTTATTTTTTAGTTGGACTGTTTTCTATTTTTATTTATCTATGTATGTATAGATTTATAATAATTCGTACTTGTGGAGAATGACACTTTACGTGTACTACGGGGGATGGTAGTTGCGTGGAACAGCAAAGATGAAATATTTATATATGAGTAGAGATTGTAGCATAAGTGGTGAAGATGGAAGTGCAAATGTAGAATGAATGTGTCGCACGTTGGTAAAAAAAACCTGAGTGTGTTGTTCTTGCTAAATTAAAATTAGAGCAGTAAGGATGGACTGTAATCATCAATCGTAAGTAGCTGTTACAAACTAATAATTTTGCTGAGATTGATTTAATATTAGTAACTTTCCTTTTTCTTGTCAGACGGTAAAAAAATGTAGCGTTAAATTTTACGCTGAAATTATGTTTTCCACATTTACTAGTAGAACTGAACCGTACGGGACAAATCATCTGTGTGGGCACGGTGTGGCGACGGTTCAACATGGATAGAAAGCAAATATCAGTTTTCCGTGCTATTCACAGCTGCATACGCTTTTAAATTGTTATGTGTATAAACATGTCTATTATTCCTCGCCCATCAATGTTGATTTGTATATAGGGTGTTTCAAAAAAACATGGCAATATTACTAGGGCTGATAGTGCATTGAAACATATTTATATATGAACATTTCTTTATGAAATTAAATCCACTTTTTATTAATGAGCGTATATATAATTTTTAAAGTCAGTTGTTGCCTATTTATCATAAAGATGTATACTAGTATAACGCATAATCTGGAATCCTAATAATTTTCAATAGCATGAATTTATAGGCCATCTGATAATTATGGTTTCTGACAGTTTCCATTTGTTCTCGAAAAAGGCTAACAAATTAAAAATATTTGAAACTTATCAAGCGAGTTGCACACTGTATTGAACAATTAATTGTTTGCAATCTACTGTGAAACAGAAAATAGTTCTTAGGGGGTTATAAACATCAACAAACTATTGCTTCATTTATATTTATTCCTTCATTTTTCTAAATTTGGATTAATATGAGTCAACAACCGTTCCAAAATGGAATTGTTATTAATTTCACCAACTGTCATGAAGATTATCTCCACTCCTTTTGTCAATTTTGTTGTTTGTATGTATTTAATAATTGGTATGTTATCAACTCATTTATAAGACTAAAGGCGGCCACTCACGGTCCAACAATGTCGTACAATTTTGTTGTATTTTGTAAGAATAAAAAAGTTTTAAATTTAAATTTCCTGTAATACTATTTAATAATTGGCATACTGATAAAAAAATCGATATAATTTTAAGGGCGTGCTATTCTTAGTCCGGTCATTATTTGGGCTTCCAACATATTTTTATTTTTACCAATTAAAGATAGCAATAAACGCAAATCATGTTAAGGCATTGCTGAAATATTATGTTTTTTCAAAATTTAACACTCATCTTTAGAGGCTAATATCTCAACGGTACATTTCAGAAAAAAATGGTACATAACAAAGCGGCATATTTTAAGATTCTCTAAACGCGCCTGCTCTGTGTCCGTAGAGTTATGAAACAATCTGTACTTTGTCCACGACTATTGACAATATTTTGGAAAACTTTTTACTCAAAACATTACACAATATTTTGATACTCATAGCATGATATAACATACATTTCAATACGGACAAAACACCTTATTTTCAAGTTTGACATTTGTCGTGCACTTGATAAATTTAAAAAAGCAAATAATATTATATTATTTAACGAACATATAATTATGGCTGTAACTCACAAGGGTGAAGGTCACGGCATGAGCCGTAGACAAGAGAATTTCAGCCATTATATTATATAAGCAGAATACTATGCTTTGTAGTAGCAAATTAAACTTGAATTAATAAGCTTTTACCATATTTCGGTAAAATTTTAATTTTGCTGTAACTGGAATAGTGGGTAGCATTTGGCTTTCACACAGGAGATTCAGGTTCAAACCAGTGAATAATGATTTTATATTTCACTTTCTCGTATAATGAAGAATCGTCTAATGATGATGAAATTTTTGGAGACTCGTCCAGTCGCGTCAAATAAAAGAACTAATAAAAATACTTCAGAAGCGACTGATTTTGTAAAAGGCTCAGCTCGACGCAGAACGGTCACGATGCGCTTAGACCGCCGCCGCATAGTGTGTTCCCTCCTTTAAAATAACATTACAATATGTTTAATCGCAACGTGACGCTCACATGCTGTGTTTTGTGGTTATCTCATGCTCAATTTGGAGCTTATTTAGTTTGTATTTTAAATCAAACCGAAGTTAATTACATAATTAATTATAGTCGTATGAGAGTATAATTAAAATAGAATACACTGATAAAAATAGTCTCTTCAATCAAAAATACATTTATTACCGTATATACAAACGTACTATCATTTAATGGTTATAACCCAAATATCTTTTCCATGTATGTTTGTTTTGAATTCTTCATATCATTAGAAAGTATCACCGAACGTTAAATTTTGTTTATACTTGCAATAATTTTCGAGGTCAAGGCCAAATTACATTATTTATTATTATATAGGTTCTTATTTTCTCTAATTTTATAATTTTCTTTGTTGCCTTTGACAGATTTGTAGCTCTGTTGGATCTGCGTTGTTCATGCTGATAAAAATTATTAGCGAAATTACACGGTTAGTAGTTAGTTATTTATTGCCTAGGTCAATAGTGTGAAATAACACACCAGAATGTTATGTTATAACTGTAATGGAAAATTACTACTTATGAATATTCGTTTTTTCATGGTAAAACTGTGTTTTTGTACACATAAAATGTAATTTTACGTTATTATATATTTTTAGAAAAAATCATATAATTTTACATGAAAGATGTAAATTTACGGTATTCACATGCAGCTTTTTGTATAGTATGGATTTGGTATATTTTACATTAATGTGTGATGTGGACGACGTGTAAATTTACAGACACTTTTATCAGTGCACTTTATTATCTAATAGTGCATGAAAAGTCAGTAAAAACTTAATTATTTGCTATTAATTCAATATTAGTATACAGGGTGTTAAAAAAAGAGTGTAAAATATTTAAGGAGGTAATAGTATGAACCAAAATAAGCAGAAAAGTCTCAATAAACATGGGTCCGCAAAGTAACGGTTGCGGAGATATGGAATGTTTTATGTTTTTAACCCCTTTTTTTATTTTGCAAAAATGTTGTGTATTTTCTTATAATAGTTGGTTGATGTTTAGTGAAATAAACAGTACGTATTTGACAGTTGTTCTCAGTGCACAAGTTTTCTTTCGCTATGGCTGGTTACTCTAACGCAGAATTAACAGACATGCATTTCATGTAAGGTCGTGCTAATGGAAACGCCACCGAAGCGCGTCTTTATGTTGACGCTTATCCCAATCGCCAGATTCCTTCACAACGCATTTTTGGAAGAATTCACCAAAGATTGCGTGATATCGGTTCCTTGAGCAAACAGTGCCATTTATCCGGAAGACCAAGGTCGGTATGCACTCCTAGAGCAGAAGAAGAAATTCTAGCACTGATAGAGCCGAATCCAGGTACGAGTGTGCGGAGACTATCAGCCGAGGTAGGAATTAGTGGTCCTTTTGGTTGGAGAATCCTTCACGAACAACTGCTTTATCCATACCATGTGCAACGAGTACAGGCCTTAAATCCAATAAATGATCATCAAGTACGTTTGGTTTTTTGCCGCTGGTTTCTACGTCATGATGCTGAACACCCTCGTTTTCTTGCAAACATTCTTTTTACTGATGAGGCCGGGTTCACAAGAAATGCAGTGTTTAATTTTCACAATACGCATATTTGGGCCGACGAAAATCCTCATGCTCTAATAGAATCTGGACAACAGGCACGTTTTTCGTTAAATATTTGGATGGGTATTGTAGGTGCCAGGTTTCTAGGTCCTGTTGTTTTACCAAACCGATTAACAGGCGCTGCTTACCTCAACTTTCTGCAGAACACACTGTATGAGTTTTTGGAAGAGAATCCTTTGAATCAGAGGCAACAAATGTGGTTCCAGCATGATGGTGCTCCAGCTCATTTTTTCATGGCCGTTAGAGAGCATTTACACCAAACTTTTCCACATAGATGGGTAGGAAGGGCCGGACCGGTTTTATGGCCTCCAAGATCGCCTGATCTGAACCCTCTAGATTTCTTTGTTTGCGGATATTTGAAAACATTAGTGTATGGTACTCCTGTAAATAGCCTGGAAGAGCTGCTGCTACGGATTAATCAAAACTGTCAAGAATTCCAAACCAAGGAGGGTGTTTTCGAATATCGTTGAGACTAAGATGTCGTGCCTGCTTGGAAATGGACGGAGGGTACTTTGAACATCTTCTGTAACTTTGTTTTTTGTTTGTTAAAAGCTTCCTTTGTTGGTTTATTCCTAATAAAATAAAATGTTTGAAAAACGAATAGTGGTCCATATCTCCACAACCGTTACTTTGCGGACCCATGTTTATTAAGACTTTTCTGCTTATTTTGGTTCATACTATTACCTCCTGAAATATTTTACACTCTTTTTTAACACCCTGTAGTGTCTGCACTTTTTCCTACGCTTTTCTTGGAAAAAATAAAAACTAATGCAAAGTCATTACGTGAAGTTGTAATGGTTTTTAAAAATATCTGATTTTTTATTTCTTTGTAAAGTAATTATTTAACTTTTAATTTAAAAAATTTAAAACGAATTCTGCGTTATTTATATCTAGATAATTTATGTATATCTTATGCTATTGTTTATCTAGTATAGTTTTCCAGAGGTAGGGACATTACCTATTTTTTAAACACTGTGTTATTTTGCATATTTGAGGGCTTGCTCATGATTATAGTTATATATCGTTCCGACAATTTATCTCTAATATTGAAATATCCAGGTTCGAAAAGTGTAAACGTTCCTAACCTACAATAAGACAGAACGCAATAAATTCACACTCACACTGTTAAGGCAATCAGACAGAGAAATTTGATTTTGTGGAGACAAGATTTGAGATGCGCCTACTACAAATAAACATTATTTAAATCGTGCCAATATAGAGATCATTATCCGTCCTAGAATACAGATGCGTATTGATTTGCTTTGTCATACTACACATCACATTATTACAAAATCCTTTATTTAAAAATTCATAAGCAGTTAAACTAAAATGTGAGGGTGTCCCTTAACGCAAACGTTTTCAAGAAAATGTCTGTAGAAGGCACCAGTTAAAGTTCTTGGTAAAAAGTAAGGCACAACAAGAAAGTTTTCAGTAATACCCACCCATACATTCAAAGAAAACTGATGTTGAAATCGAGATTCCAATATGACATCAGGGTTTTCATCACTAAACGTGTTTATTGTGAAAGTTCATTACAGCTTCTCTGCAAAAAATAGCTTCGTCGATAAACAACATGCCAGCGGTAAAGTCAACATTTTGTTAATTTTTTTTGCAAAATCCAGTGGCAAAATTGTACGCGAGCAGTAGTTTTGCGGCAGTAAGGTTTGAACCCTTTGTATGTGATACGGGTATAACTATTGATACGTCAGAACGGACTAAACTGATTTATGATTCACATTAAGATTTACAGCGGTCTTCCTAGTACTAGTATTTGGGTCTTCTTCAATTTCGTGTAGAATAACTTCCTCCAACTCAGGCGTTCTAACAGTCTTGTAGAAATTGTACTTTTCTGAAATGTCATAACTGGTTTAATGAAATAATTTAGTGATTTTCAAAACTCAAATTCACTTTTTCTTTAGAACATATACGAACACACAAAATCGGCCGTAAAGGTGAGATGTGACTTATTTCTGCATTTCTAGGACAGGAAATTTTTTATAAGGTCAACATATTCCACCGGACGAATTTGCAGACCAACTCTGTGAGTACTTGTGGAGACGACATTGTAAGAAAAACAGTCTAGATCCGATGGATGAACTCATTAATTGTATAAAATTATATGGAGATTATTCAAATAAATAGTTTCAACATAAAAATCATTATCCGTCACAATATTGCCACAAAAGATACCATAACTTTTAAATACATACAGAATTCTTACAAAGTCACATGATTTTTATTTAACATTTTTATTTTTATAACAAACATCTATGTGGATATAATTAATATACGCGGGCGAATTTTAAAAAAATGCTACAAATCCACTTACTTTTTATAACTTGAATAACATTCGTTTATTCACAAAACTCAAAAAACATGAATACTAATACTAATTAACCGTCGATTATTCACAAAACCCTAAAAAACATGAATATGTAAATGATTTTCCTCAATATTTTCCTTAAAAAAATTCCGCAAATAAAATAATATATCATTAAAGCGCAAATTAGTAGTCAAATCAAATTATCTAATTATCATTTCTATAACAGATTTCCCCTATTCTAAAGACAAAGGAAAATGGAAATTTTCCGTAAATTTTTACATTTTTACATCAAATCGAAGCCGCAATTTTATAAATTTTGTATTTATAGAGCAACATGCAATATAAAGACATTTAAAAAATACATTTTTGAGGCAATTTTCAGTTAAAATATAATATAAGAAAAATTCGAGTTTTCCGGAAAACGAAACATTTCCGAGGAAAAAGAAAATTGGTTATACAGGGTGAATCTTAAATAAGTACAAATATTTTAACCAGCAGTATAGTTTTGTGTGTAGAACACATAATTAATAGTTTTTTTACAAAAAGACAGAAATAAAAAAGTGAAATTTTAAATAAATTTCGTAATTTTTCAGTAGAAAACTTGTTGAGGACCGCTGGCCTAGACCGACCCTTCATACTTTTATGAGTCATAGTGCTGCAGACTGAACGTGTGGTTCACAGTGTTGCCAGTATTACACAAATGTCTTTGCTTCAAGGAAGAAAAAATCTCAACTTTTAGCGAATTTTGTCAAGTGTAACATTTTATATTATTTTTTATTATCAAACTGTCATTGACTGTCATGACAGATTATCGGAAGCCCAAGTCAAACTTGTTAACCCCACATAATGCATGAAAATAGCAATAAAATTTGCTAAAAGTTGACATTTTTTCCATTTTAAATAAAAAACGCGTGCATAGTTTTTCGTTATTCTTCATAAAATAACTTAAGGAAATTGTGTTTTGTGTCCCTTTCTAACAATGTACAATGACATTTAACTTGTGAAATGTGGATTACTGATTAAATAGTTAATTTTTTAACAAACAGGTAAGCTTGTGTGCACGTTTATGTATAATTTTTGAACATTGGACATAGTAATATCACGTAATATCTTCCTAAATATTTTACGGTAGTATTAAACTTGCGGAAATTCATTTTTAATCGTTGAAGTATAGTAAGGTTAGTTCAGATGTTAAAATTTATGTGAATATTGCTGCGTATCATACTACATACCCAATTTTACTGTACTTATGCTTAAAACAAGTATTTTTAAAATAGAACTATTACGTTAAAGGAAACGTAATATTTATATTGGAGGAGATATGGCAACCTCGCAACAAATCATATGTTTCATTACGTTGTTGGATGAAAAATCAGCCAGCGGTCCTCAAAATGTGGTTATTTTTTTAAAAAATTAATATCTCCGTAAATATTAGAAATTTTTAAAAATGGCTTTCACTAGACTGATTTAAATGACGAACTACACCAGCAGTTAAAATATTTGTACTTATTTAAGATTCACCCTGTATACTAGTAATCTTGTGTAGAACCTTCCTATAGAACAATTTCTTTTATAACTGATTTTCCATGAACGAAAGTTGGGCCGAATCAAATATCTAACTATAAAAAATTAACATAAATTATAACTATTTGAAAAAATTTAATTTTGAAACGACAATATCAAAAGTGTTGATAATCTTTATTTTAGATATTTGTTGAATATTTGATGCCAGAGAACATACAGATGTAATTGTAGGAAAATTGATTTATACCTTTACAATACAGTTAGAAGTAATAGCTTTCAATTTCTTGGACCATTTGGTCAGATTTATTTTATTTGCCAGTATAACTTGCTACTATCAGTTTTCAGACGGATGTTGAGACGTCTAGTGTATCTAACGATGTCTGATTAACATCAATTAACTTTTCTCAGAAACTTTATTTATTTTGAAGGTCGCCTATTGTTGCATTGGTCGTCGGACAATTTTGTCAAAGGTCGACAGGAATCTATTAGAATGAAAAAGTAAACAGTAACCTATTGAAAAATTGATTATGACTCAGCTTTTATAGAAATTGTTTAAAATTATGTGAAAAAAATGTTAACATCGGTTTAAAATTTCTGTTTAGTCATGAAGCCAGTGGCGGATTTAGATGTTTGTGGGTCTGATGCCGAAAAAATCCTTGTGGAATGGATAAGATGCAATATATATTGATAATCCATTTTGTTCAGTAGTAGCCATATTTGTGATAGTACGTATGCATGTCATGGTATATAATATGGAAATAAACAGCCATCTCACTTCAATTCTATTGGTAAATTCGACACTGGATAAATAAATAAAACTATGTCAAATGGTTATGCTGATTAGGTATATTGTGTAATTTATTTAATTACTTGTTGTATACCAGTTGCCATTTATGTATTTTTGTGATGTTTATTTATTAAATATTAATAATGTAAGAACAATTTTTGTCACATTATTTAGATACACACATAAATTACAGGGCCAAACAAAACATATTACTTATTTACTTAACAATTTTTTTTCTCTGACCAACAGTAACATAATTGTGACAACAAATATGTCCTGGAATGATACCATGTCAGTATTGTCAGATGGTTGTACATAATAATTACAAACACATTTAAACATACTTACTTTGAATATTTTTGTTAGAGTTCTTTTCACCACACATTATAAATAGTGAAATAGTTCGTAGTATTCAAAATGACTCACGCTGCTTGCGAAAAGAGTACGACGTCTCGTAACCAGAGAGTTTTACCTAGATTCGTCATAAATTAACATGTCATGCAGCTGGGGATGGTTACTATAAATTGTTCCATTTTTGTTTATGCATACACTCACAAATATCAAGCAAGCGCAGTAAAATGAAACGCACTTGGCACAATACTACTATGACTAATAATACATTTAGGTTAACAGCAGCAGGTCATAGATTGCAATGTTGGATTTTTTGGGAAACTTTGTTTACAATTGTTTACTTCATTAATACTGATAAAAAAGTAAATCCAGGAGCTTTTACTTAACCTTAGATGCAGCTTTAAATTTGAGAAAGTTGGAATGAAAAAGTTATGGAAGAAAGAATTGTAATCAGTAAATTATAAAATTGCCTGTATAACAATAAAAATAATCAAGTTTAAATACTTTTAGGTTATGCATTATCAAAATTCAAGTGACTATAGAATTTGAAAAAGTCTCTAATGTACCAAAAAATACAATGATACATAGAAGGTATGCGTTTGGTCTCATGAATACCTTCCCTTCTTCACCACTCTTGACATCAGTTGCTATCACTCCCACCGAGCCTATTCCTTATAATAAAATTGTTATTGCTCATATAACTCCAAAATATGTAGGGCGCCTTTCCCCCTTTTCTTCATCTCGGGCTTTGCAAATGAACTTCTTACCTGGCTATCTCAGAAATCAGGGCCGTAGCGTTCGAGTGCTCATCCAAGCACTCTACGTAGTGGAACCAATACTTGGGGCCCCACGTTGGACGCCATGCCACCGGTGGTGCTCCTTTTAAACGTACTATCACGCGACTGCCTTAAAATTACATTTATGTCACCAAAGATAATGAAGGTAAGATAAACTTTTATTCATATTGCAATTGTGGGAGCAGTGTCCCAATAATTCACTGCGATTTGTGTTTTTACGTTTGAGCCGAGTTTTGATTTATCAGGCTGAAGGCTTAGGATCTTAGGATCGATTCACAAAACATCCCCTTTGCTCGACTGACTATTGATTTTGACATTAACAATATTTTTTTTATGAAAATGCAATGACGACGTGATCCACGAAATCGAGAATACTTTTCTATTTACAGAACCCAAAGAACAAAGTGGTGTTAAATCGCATGATCTTGCAGGTCGATTGATGTTACTATTCCGTGATTAGGAAATTTGATATGCAACAGAGTTATGGTTTCACGTGCTGTATGACAGCATTGCCAACTTCATTTTCAACAAAATATTGTTCAATTTAATTACTCCAAAATGCTAAACAAACCATGCGTTTCTTTTTCTTGATAGTATGTGGAATTTCATCACCCCGAATTCATCAATTTTATGTATTGACGTATCCGTCAAAATGAAAATGTGCTTCAGCGCAGAACAAAATTTGGTTACAAATAATCGTCATCACATTTCTAACATCAAATTAACAAATGCAAGTGGTTTATAACTTTCAATTGTGTCAACTGAATGTTATAATGCTAGATGCAGATTTTTATTAAAATTTAGTTTTATGTTGCTGTCGTGGTATTTTTAGTAAGTACCTTAGTAAATTATTTATGGTCCTTGTCCATGCTTGATTTAAACTGTGGCTATTGAGAATGATAAATTCATCATAGTTTCATATACAGGGTTAACTATGACTACGTACAAATATTTTAAGAGGGGATGGAAAAAAATAAGAATTCCTTTCAAAAAATTTCCAAACTTATTTATAAAGCGAAAAAAAATGTTTTCGATATTAAATCCTTATTTAACGCCGCCAATGCGAGAATCAGAGTATGCAACCGGCAAGCAACCGTCATGCAACAGTCGACAGTTGGTCCAGTCGAGTCGGTTCGCTGTCATGTTATAATTTAATTCCTGTGTTTACGTTGTAGTTTTGTGTTCTTCTTCAGTTTTAGTGCCTTATTTTAATTTTAAACGTTTTATAATTAATAAATAAAGGAATATGTGTCGGGTACAGATATTTTCCCACAATATAGTCCGGTTTGTTTTTCTAGGTTATGGGACAAGACTGCCGCGGGTGTTAAACGTTTTCTGTTGTCTATTAGAACCTACCTACTCATCCCTTTCTTCGATTTTGTTATAATACATAGGCATTGTATCTGACTGTACTTACGGAAAGTGTGTTTATCGGTAGTGAGTGAAAATGTAGTTTTACCAGTTTGTAACCAAGTAATGAAACACGAATGCAAAATACTGGAGCTAACTGGATTAGCTGTTATCTACCTATCAGGTATTATTACTAATAAGAATGTTATAATAATTTTTGTCGTTTCTGCATTTAGAAACACTGCAAACGACCGCATGGTAGTTGTTGATAGATGTAATGTCAACTATGGATCTAAGCCATAAGCCATCTCAGTCGATACTCATCATAGGCGCCGACGTTCGGTAGGAAAAAAGGGTTTTGCCCCATTTTTTAAATATCGAGCTAAAATTCTGGAATAACTTTTTTATTGTCTTTTAGAACTCCCTGAGCATGTGGTTAAAATTTTTGTACTTAGTTATATTTAACCCTGTATACCAATGCAATTTGATGAATGAACTACTGCCAATGTATGTTTATCTTTACCCGTCACCGTTATAGATATACGTATGTACCCGCAAAATGGCTAATGTGTTCTTCCCTTTTCTCGATACAGATGATATGAATAGATTTGAAAATATTCAAATAACTGCCGTGAGAAATTGCCGGACTTAATTGTTTCATGAAAAACAGTTAAAATAATAAATGATGTTTCTATTGAGGAGGAGTTATCCGTAACATGTGTAATTTTAAAGAAATAAAGAAGTATTTTTAAACTAAACAGTAACGAACAAAGTGCGGATAAAATTGCGGCACTGAAATATCGATGAAAATGTTTTATCCTTCAAATCGTGTTCGTAATATACCCACGCCTGAATTTTTTTTTGCGGTAATCTCTGTTGTTAGATAAAACGAGTTTAAAGGTCACCAGAGAAATGCAGATTTTTCTGTGAAGAAAATCATTAGTTTATAAATGCTACGTAATTAGTATCATTTTAAAACTAGTTTATACATTCATTCATCATGTCATGATCATCATGACTCATGTACAGGGATATTCATAGAAAACATTTTTTAACTTTATATTATCTTCTATCAGTTAGGTAGGTACATGTTTTTGCAATAATAATGACACTCCCTCAAAACAGTTTTTGAACTTCTGGAAGTTCTGAGTAGAAAACTCATTAAATCTATATTGGTGAGTGAAACAACTAAGAGCTAATGTTAATAGTTGAAAGTAGATTTCATTACAAAAACGTCAGCAGTTCAGTAGAAATGCAAAATGTATTTTAAAGAGTGTCATTATTATTGCAAGCGCTTCTACCTAAGTATTTTCCGAAAATTCCAATTTACTTACTATAAATTGATATTCGGTAAATTCGACAAATATTGTTCGAAATTCCATGATCTAATAAATACGCTTCTAAAAGCAAAAATACGCTGTACGAATTATTAATAAATATCCTACAGTACCTACTCTAGGTAATAGGAGATTGTCTCAAATAACCTTTCCCAAATCAACAACTAGAAATACACAGCAAACATACGCTGTTGAAGATTAACAATGAACGTTTGATATATAAGCAAACAAAGATATAGAGTATGTACCAATTCTTGATTTGAATAAAACATTTAATACAATAACATAAATCTATTTACTCACAAGTAAATCAACAGTGCTTGTTTACATCTTAGCTACCAAGGTGAAAACATCGATTTTGCGACAAGTTAGCTGTAAAGTAGACAAAACACAGTCCACAAGGTTCACAAAAAGCCTATTGATTGTACCCAATATTGGGTTTGTTCCAACAACAGCAAGAATCGATTCCGAACCATCCAGAACTATTTAGCTTGTTCAGTTGTAATGTACTTTTGGTGAATGCGAGTTGGTCAAACATTTCTGACAGTTTTCAGAGAGTTCTCGACTGCTGTTGGAAGAGACCTGTTAAAAATTAAGCGATGTATAATTCATTATTTGAACTTTAATCTTTATAATTCATTGGTTAGTAATAGTTTGAAAATTTTTGCAAAACTACTTCCATTATGTATAATTGGTGAAACACAGTTTGAAATATTTTGGAAAATAATCTCACATCAAAATTTAAGTAACTTGATTTGTCGACTATTTCTTCGGATGTAGAAGCCAGCAATTGGCTGCTTTTTTGTAAACCGGGTAATTTTTTTTCATAGATTCATTTGAATCTTCCAAATATTCATCAGCTACAGAGGTACTCGTCCAGTATCCATGCCTTTTCACAGTTGGCTCCATTGGCGCCGACCAGTCGCTCACGTCCTTTCTGAAGCTATGTCCTATGTATCTTTCCAGACTAGGCATTGTGGCATATTTCACTTCACGTGCAGCACGATACCTTGGGAGTGGGGACCCGTAATGGTCTTCCAATACGTAAATTTGCATTGTGGAGTCGTCTTCGAATAGTAGGTGTCGATATAACACGGCGAAACGTACCTTGAAAGTGGACGGGTGCGCGGTGTCTTGGTGCATATTGCACCAAGACACTACGTGGTCTATTTTCTACTATATCAAATTCTTCATATCTGTTGATCAAGGAATGCCCAACATGTTCGATATCTGATGATTGCATCATGTAAAGCAGTCTTTATTGCTCGGGTAAACGCAGAAATTTCACGTCCTGGCATTATAATGTATAAAAATTCAAAACAACACTTGGCTGAATACACTGCCAAACTGACCAGATTTGTAAAAACATTGGTAATAAAGTGAAGGTTCTTGGTCTGCAATTTTTTATTGTCTTTTTTGTTCTCTAAGTACATGTACTTTACCACATTAAAAAAACCTCTAAGTTTAATCGAATCATTTTATTAACAGGGGGTACAAGACTTTTGACGTGTGTATAATTTGTCATTTTTATATGAAGTTAAAAATCTTAAACAAGCTGTCTCTATTACTATCTATTGACTGTTCAGAAAAAAAATACTTTATGTAATGAAAATAATTAAGTAATGAATTCATTTAGGCAACTGCTAATATTTGTGTCACAAAGAAAAATTGTCAAAGTTATCATTTAATTACGAAATTGTTTCTAACAATACTTTATTTTGTTTATGACATAGTTGGGTACTTTACAATTTTTTTCAAATAATTGCTGTGAATTTGTTCCAAGGTTAATACATTTTCAAATTGCTTACGTTTAATTGATTTATACATTTTTAATGTTACTTTAATTAGGGTTTTAAAAGGACATAGCAATGTCAAAATTAAGTACACAGGCACCTGACACATACAAGGATATACAGGGCGAGGAAAAAATATGCAATATAGTATTTTTTTTCAGTCTAAAGTTGGAGCTACCCAGATTTATTATTTTAACCATTTTATCATACAGGGTGTTAAAAATGTAGGCATTAAGTTGTAAAGCTTAGCCCGCGGTAAACTAAAAAAGCTAAATATGTTTCAAGGACACTATTTTAAGAGGTCCTTACTAGTCTCCATCATATTAAATTTTTATTAAATTATATTGAGTACTTTAAAAGTTATTCAAGAAAAACTTATTTCCCACGGCCTCCTTCAGGGACACATATCTTCATTAGGAGGGCCCGTAGGAAAAAATTGAATGGGAACTTGTCATCTTATTTTTTCATGTTCTATCTGCATCTGAGAGATTTCTCACGCTTTCCCGGACACCCTGTATATGTGGTGGAAAATATATTTGGGATACTATGACATTTTATCCTTTACTGAGAGAAATATTTTGCAAGGAATTAATTTATCTTTTGTATGTAGGTTGCAGCTGTTAATTATTGTCAAGATTTTTTAAATGGATTATCAATAATCCATGACTTCTTCTAACCTATACACTGTCCTCGAATGTTTATGTCTTAATCGTAGCGTTAATATTATTGAAATAGTTTTACTCGCGACGCGAATTTTTTAATATTTTTCTTTGAGATTTTTTATTGACTTTTTTATATTAAGTTAGTTGCATTTTTTTTGACATAGGTCATAGGACATTTTGTCATTTTGTGTAATGTTAAAATTGATAGAATGTATGAGGGACAAATATTAGTCTATGCAGTGCAAACGTAGGCTGTGGAACGTTCTAAATATGCAATCCCCTGTTTACCTAAAGTGTAAAATAGACAGGTCAAATTTGGCTTCTAAAAATTCATTATTTTCAGTAATATAAACTTATTTACCACTCACTCTCACGGTGGCATCTCAAATTTTTTAAATGCCAACCAACATTTTTTACAAATTCTGATTCTCCTTGAAATTCTGCGTACATCAAGTATATTAATGGTATTATGTTAATACTTTACGATTTTAAGCAAATAAATGTTGTTGTATACCTTACCACTATATGACAAAACAAACACAGAAAAAACAAATGGTAACAATTAAAATATAAAGAAATAAATCTCAGGTGACCGAGCTGGCCATTCAATTGTTCCCCATCTGCCAATCGATAGCAGTAATCGAGTATTGAGAAATACATTTTCCAATCAAATTATGTCATAAAACTGTTAACTACACAAGGCTATTATTTAATATTGATAATATTAACAATTGTTTTAACCAAAAATGCATTATACAGGGTGTTCAGTAAAGAATGGGCCAAACTTCAGATGTAGATAGTTTGGATAAAAATAAGCTGAATTAACTCAACTTACCTTAATCCAAAAGCTGATACTAAGGGTGTCAAATTTGAAAAAATAAATCACATTTGCTTTATTATTTTTTGATCGCATTGGCCGTATTTTATGAAATTTGGTATAGGGGGGTTTCTTGGGACTAGAAATTCGAATATGTCGACGATTTTGGTGTACCTGCTAGAGGGCGCCACCAACGATGGTTTGAACCTCTTTAAATCGCTACGACTTTTTTGTGCTACAGTACATTTTGGACTGAAAAAATTTTCTTCCCTATCTTTTCCAGTTAAAAAGGTACACCTTGTTGATGTCGCTAAAAGCAATGGTTTCTGAGAAAAACGCATCTATATCTCATGATGCATGCAATTTATCTAATAAAAGTAAACTAAGCGAAATTTCGTGAAATTTGCTTCAAGCGATCGAAAGATAGGAAAGAAAATGTGATTTATTTCTTCAATTTTGACACCCTGTCTTTGTTATTATTGATTTCGGTGGATTTTTGGATATTTTTAGGATAAGTTAAAGTAAATCGACTTATTTTGGTCGCAGTACTATGCTGTTACAGTATGGCTCATTACTTACGCAGCAATTTGACTTTACTTTTAGATAAATTGCATGCATCATGAGATTTAGATGCGCTTTTCTCAGAAACCATTGCTTCTAGCGGCATCAACAAGGTGTACCTTTTTTAACTAGAAAAGATAGGGAAGAAATTTTTTCCAGTCCAAAATGAGATGTAGTGTAGCACAAAAAAGTCGTAGCGATTTAAAGGGGTCCAAACCATCGTTGGTGGCGCCCTCTAGCAGATACACCAAAATTGTCGACATATTCGAATTTCTAGTCCTAAGAAACCCCCCTGTACAAAATTTCATAAAATACGGTCGATGCGATCGAAAAATAATAAAGAAAATGTGATTTATTTTTTCAACTTTGACACTCTGTAGCTCCGTTAGTATCAACTTTTGGAATAAGGTAAGTTGAGTTAATTCAGCTTATTTTTATCCAAACTATCTACATCTGAAGTTTGGCCCATTCTTTACTGAACACCCTGTATACTAAATTTGGGTCTTGGTTTAAAATAGTCGAAGTTTAAAAAATAAGTATGTTTTATATTACTATAAGTATTAAAAATGATGTTCTAAGAAAATTTATTATTTTGTTTTCAAGGCAATTGTTTGATATAATCATATTTGTAATTATTAGTACCGAAGTTGTTTAAAACATATTTTTCTTGTTTTTTTTTTAATTTTTTTTTGAAGAAAAATGATTGCCAGATGTCAGAAGTAAAATCATCATTTTCTTTGTGTTTTACTTGAAATTAAATATTGATAATGTGGTTACAAAAAGTAAATAGTATGAAAATGTTCTGATGGTTTTTCTTAATGACGCGACAAATGATCGTAAACTTAGTTATGATATTGACAAAACGTGATACTGAAATAAAATTGTTGTTATACGGTTTTTAGCATAAACAGAATACATTTTAAAAATCTTTTTTATTTTACATCTCAGAGCAATAGAAGACTTCTTGTTTAAGAAACTTTTTTATATAATAATTTGTTTTAATAAATATTTCTACTTATAAATACTGATTAATATTTTTGAAAGCAGATATGGATATATGCATTGCAATGCAAGTAATGAAAATAATAAAAAACCGCAGTTGCATACTCAGGATGTTAAGGTTTTCCCATTGGAATTGTTGTTTAAGGAAGGAAGTCATATATCATTTGGATATATCAATTTTCAGTTGTGTCCTAACATAACATATAGATAGTGCATGGTATACTGCTTTGTATTTTTAATATAAAGATTGTCCTGAAATTAACTTGTAGTATTTCATCAGTGCATTTTATTACTATAAATAAGCAGTTTAAATAAACATAGACGGGAAAATTCCTTGAAGCTTATTTTTTGATAATTGTTTTTCATGATATGATTTCAAATCGTTTAAGATGGAACAAGGAAAATTATTTTATAGGAAAAGGATGTATCATTTCGACAAATTGGACTTCATAGTAATTCTCAATTGTAGTAAACATTTGAATATCTGATAAAAACAACATTATGTTAAAATCTGGAAACAATATTTTTATAACTTAAAAATAGTTACTTTTAAAAGTAAGGTTAAAGAAACAAAAGAATACATGGATATCTTATTATTTTTGTTCTGCTGTTTAGTATTTTTTTACAATTTGAAACACTATTCTCTTCTAATTTAAACAAAACAGTATAACGAGTGATATATAAATTATTAGAAACACCTACAAAATAGTATATTATTCACCGAGCATACAGTATGCGCCAAAAGTATGGAATAAATTCAATAAAAACGAAACAATTATTTTTTGGGAAAAATCCTCGAAAAAGTCGATTTTTAATTTAAAAAATACATATTTTAGCGTAAAATGCGATTTTCAAATGTCATTTGTTTTCGAGTAATGACGTCATCGATTTTTTTTTTAAATGGCAACACCATATTTTTTTCCTTGATTCTGAAACATCGTTTAATTCTTTATCAGACAGTACTAAAATTTTGCCCCTCTTACATAGGAAAGTTTTCGAGTAAATGACGATTGAATGTTAGAAAACGTAAATTTTATCCATAAAAAAGTAACAATTCTGAGGTATGTAAAATAAAATACAATTGATTAAATTTTATACTTAAATTAAATGTTCGAATTGCCATCCACCAACTTCTTGATAATGCGCAAGTCTGTGAAGAAATTCTTGCACATTATGAATGATTTCTGGGGCAACTCTGCTTATTTCGTCCCGAATGCGATTTTGAAGTTCTTCTAAATTACGTGGTTTATTAATGTACGCTTTTGACTTCAAGTATCCCCATAAAAAATAGTCAAGAGGTGTAAGATCTGGCGATCTTGCAGGCCATTCTATCGGTCCGCGTCTGCCGATCCACCTCCCAGGAAAACAGTTGCCCAAAAAATCTCGTACAGGGCGCGCATAGTGCGGAGGTGCACCGTCTTGCTGAAACCATATGGTATCGTCAGGAATGTCAGGGTCATTATCGTTAGGAAAAATTACTGCAAGGGCTGGAACAAGGTCATCTTCTAGAAACTCTAAATATGTTTGTCCTGTAAGGGTTCCTTCAAGGAAGAAAGGCCCTACTATTCTGTCGTCAACTATTCCAGCCCACACATTTAATTTCTGAGGGTGTTGGGTATGTGCCTCTGCCATCCAATGAGGATTTTCCCGACTCCAATATCTACAAGTTTGACGGTTTACTGTACCATTCAGACAAAATGTGGCCTCATCTGAAAAAAGTATAAAATTTAATCAATTGTATTTTATTTTACATACCTCAGAATTGTTACTTTTTTATGGATAAAATTTACGTTTTCTAACATTCAATCGTCATTTACTCGAAAACTTTCCTATGTAAGAGGGCAAAATTTTAGTACTGTCTGATAGATAATTAAACGATCTTTCAGAATCAAGGAAAAAAATATGGTGTTGCCATTTAAAAAAAAATCGACGATGTCATTACTCGAAAACAAATGACATTTGAAAAATATTTAATTATTTTTTAAATTAAAAATCGACCTGTTCGAGGATTTTTCCCAAAAAATCGTTTTTATTGAATTTATTCCATATTTTTGGCGCATACTGTATAATGATTTATTGCGCTCGCCTACCGTTCGTGTTGTACGGTCATTACATGCAAGTAGAATACTATACTTTGTCCACAACTACTGACAATATTTTGACACTCATAACATGTACATGACATACCATACTCTTCAAAACTGTTAAAACATCTTATTTTCAAGTTTGACAATTTATAAATTTTAACAAAGCAAATAAAACTTTAATGAGTAATAATTACCATCATTCCGAAAAATGTTAATATTGCCGAAACTGGTATACAGGGTAGCGTTTGGCTTTCACACAGGAGATTCAGTTGATTGGTGACACCGGAGAATTTTTGTTTTGTTAGTTCATTCTCGATACTTTGAATAGTGAATCATGGATATTATTATTTAAGAAACACATGTATAATGAATATTATAGGATAGTCAGGGATAAAATAATATTATTTAACAGTAGGTATGAGATTCATATGTAAACATGATAACATAATTTAGAAATTTGCTTTTAACATATTTAATATCTTCTTGTTTATGGGTTTCTGTCTTATCTTATCTTCTGTTAACATGTATATAAGGGTAGATTGTTAAAATAAAAGTAAATACTCTTTATTTCTTTCTGTTTCATTAATCAAAAATGCGGAAGGGTTCTATTTTTAATCTGTTCTTCTCTCAACTAGCCATGAAAGGTAATTAAAATATGCTACCTTGACAATATATTATATTAATTATGAAATCAGTGAGAAGTAATTTTAATTCATAATTTAAATATTTTTGAAATGTATTGAAATAAAATCGGATATGTTTACACATTCCTTTGCTAAGCATTTAAATGCAATGCTGTTTTTCTATTAGTCTTAAAAAAGAATATTTTATATTTTTATAGTGTGGTCTACTTTGGTGCTACGTGTATTAGTATCTGGGAAACTATAAGATATAGGAAAATGGTTAAATGGGGAAAGTTTTATATAGATCTGTTGCTAACTTAATGGCGCTTACAGACCGACCTTAGCTCTTCAGGGTTTTGAGTTATTTTTAAATCCTCTGTAAGTTTTTCATTTAGAGGAATTTTTAAAATCTGAGCAAATTCGCTATATATTTACATTTTCATTGCGACGGTTCGGTTGCGAGAAACCGTGATCAAGTTTTTTTTTTTTCTTATGGGTGCCGAAACCAAAACGTCGCAATGAAGATTTAAATAAATATACAGTGAGATTTCTAGAAAAGTGTTGTGAAAAAGTATTTTCAGATTTTAAAAATTCCTCTAAACAAAAAAAGCTACAAATGATATTCGAAAACATACAGATTTATTTTTTTCAAAATAACTCAAAAACCTGATGAGCTAGAATCGGCTAGCATTGGTTATATAAGCATATAGAAACTCAATGCGGTTAACAACAAAACTGTCGACAACTTTCCCTATTTAACCAGTTTCCTAGATATCAATACATACATCACCAAAATGACCCACACTGTATATGTTACCTATTCATAATATTTAGTAATTAAAGTAAGTTTTATGTAAGTGAGTTTTACTTTAATTACTACTTTATTTATCTATGATAAATTTTATCACAGAAAATGCATTTTTAATCATTTGCTTTTTAATTGACTAATTTTCGCAAGATCTGTATATATTTTTTTCTGTTTCAGGACTATCCAAGACCCAGCTAGTCAAAGACTGACCTGGTACAAACCGCCATTGACAGTTCTTGTGATAAAAAAGGTTCGGGATGTGTCTGTGTTGTCGCCCTTTGTTCAGCTTGTGCATTGGCTCATTGAGGTATGTATTTATTTAATATACAGGGTGATCCCGAATAATGTGCAAAACAATCGGGGATAGATTGTACGACCCATTTTAATAGGGGTCGTTCACATATTGACATCAAAGTACCATGAACTGTCATTAAATGCAAAATTATGGAAATCTACTAGATATCGATGTGTAAAATAGATATTAGAAAGGAAACTATGTGCGTGTAGGGTCATGAAACCGTACTACATATCAAAAGACATTTTTAATTCAACAGGCATTTAAAAATATTTTTTTTTCAATTGAAAAAGTTACCCCCAAAAAAGTATAATGAATAATATACAGGGGGTACTTTATTTCAAGGTCTTATGAAGAATGAGTAAAATGAAAAATACTCGTTCTCAACCTAAATACCTTGCCAAATTTCACTTCTTAATTTCAAAGTGTTTGAAAGAAATTAAATAATACTCAAAATTTACTACTCCCTGTTAAGGAGTCGCAATTTGTTAAGAGGGGCTAATATCAAAAAACTTTACGCGAAAGACCTATTACAATCGGTCGTTCAATCTATCCTTTTTTGCACATTATCCGGAATCGTCCTGTCCTGGCTTAGGCTGATAATTTTTAAAAGATAGTTCAAGAGAGTAAAATCAAGGGCGGCCTGACACGCTTTATATTCTCAGTTCTAAACCAAAGGTGTTTTATCGCGATCTCATTTTTGAAATTGGCTCGAAATAGTTTCAAACAGTGCATTCGAAATTGGTTTAAATATGTGTTCCTTTTTAGTTCTTCTGTTTATACCGGGCGGTCCACTTACGAAGCATTTTTCGAATGTAGTTTATAATACAAACTGATATTATTTTGTGGTTCTCTGTCTACCTCTAAAGTTTCCGCTTTCGAAAGTCGACCACCCTGTATATAAAATTTAACAAGTTTGGGTTGTCCTTTTGTTAAAATTATTTTTTTTATAATGAAATAGGGGACTCATACCGTTTTTAGGTAATGATTTTTATACCCGCAAAGAAAATTTTCACTTATATCTCTCTAGTGCTCAAATTATTTTAGGAAATTTTTTCGAGGTCATGTATATTTTCTAAAAATATTCATGAACAAGATTATTAATTTAGTTTACATTTTATTTTTTTTTCTTATTAAACTTACATAAAAATGGCCTTCACAAACAATCAATATTGCACTACTTCCTTTTATCGCGCTTCATCGCCCTACACTACATTTTTCTTTTCATTCTTTTTGGCACGGTGAAATATATTAGGCGCTGAATGCTGTATTCGTACATAATGGCATAATGCAATACTTCTTCCATTTGCCCGTTGAGATGCAGTTTTTGTGCCCATTGAGTCTATTTTGCAACTTTATTCAATGCCAACGTCTGTTTAACACAATAACACCTAATAATATCACAAATGGCAAATTAACTCTTCTAAAAGTATGTACTGCGTTGTCCGAAAGCATGGAAATCGTATACAGATGTGAACTAAGGCACACTGTTGCATTTAGGTAACACGAGAGAACGGCGTCTGACGTCACAGGTTTACGTTGTGGCGGTGATCGTTTTCTGCGAGCGCGGTCAGATTAAATACTGTTTTTAGGCTTATTATTTCACGAAATTCTCTAGGACAAACGCCATTTCTTCTTCTGTACGTATTTGGTAAAATCATGCAATTTCCCCATTAATGCCTTCAGTGTCAGTGAGGGAAAAATCCGTCGGAGTCGCTATCATTCTGGTGCCGCTGACGGAATTTTCTGTCGCTTCTCTGGTGTAATTTGTAGCTGGGTTATTTACGTCAGCACTGCATTTGACGAACGGTGATTTACATAGGCACAATGAAAAGGTTTTATAACATAATCTTCTGAGTACGGTTTATCATTTTGCTTGTCTTTTTTTAGTTAAATTAGTAAAATTATCAGTTATAATATTAACCCAGTAAAGATATCATATTTCAAAAAAATAAATGCGGACAAGCTGATTTTTTCAGAAAAGAATGAAAAGCTGTCTCCAACCAAAAAATCACTCTCGACACTCTTGTGTTTTTTTGCTATTTTGCTTTTATGTACTATACTTATTATGGTTCAGTAAAGATACAACAAAAGGCTGACCAGCTGGTTTTTGCAGGTCTCCTCAAACACTGTGTTCTGAGTCTCCATCCAAAAAAGCAGAGTCCAACCCCTTCGTTGTTTTGAGCAATAGGGGTTGTTTATTATATTGTGTCATCTCTAAAATATTTTGTGTACATGTACTTAATACAAGTCATTACTGCTGTTCCGGAGGGTCTATTGTTTTAAAAACATTTAAGGATATTTAATAGGGATGTTCAAATTAAATAGGTATTTTGAGGTACGCCAGTTTGAACCAATGGGATGTAATATCCAAGTAACTTTGTGTTTTCAGTGCTTTGAATTGTTAATTGAACTCATTTCCTTATCACTCGTACCACCACCCTTATTGCGCAAAACACCGAAGGGGTGGACTGTCCTTTTTTGGGTAGCCACTCGGGAGACAGTCTTCTAAGAACCCTCCAAAAACCAGTTCCTAAGCCTTTTGTTTGTCTTTCCTGAATCATAATAAATAAATATCGTTTTTTTTCATTTAATAGACGGTGTAGCGTTAAATATGTAAGTTACAAAAAAGTTAATATATTAATATTATTATGTTATTGGAAAAAAAATCCAAAAACAAAGTAAATAAGAAACTACCTCTATTGCAAAAAACGCACAAGGGTCTCTAGTGTCTCAGGGTGGTTGAAGACAGCCTTCCATCCACCCTGAAAAATCAGGTTGTGTGCATGTATTATTTGAGTACTTTGTTCAAGAATGGCAGTTTATACAGGCATTTGGAAAAGGCTTTAAGAGATAGGTTTACACGGCTCGAATTCCCTGTCTTTTTTTATTAGAATAAGGCTGGAAAACTGGCAAGGCTGGTACTATATCAATCTCAAAAAAAGCCCGAATAAACCATTACCATACAGATGAAGGGTTCCTGCAAATTTCAGAACATAGTTGTTCGACGGAGGCGAAAGAGACACTTGGTATCCAGATGGGGCAGATGATGCAGATGAGGTGAATAAGCAGGTTCTTGGCGACAAAATAATGCATTTTACTCAACTTATCTTAGTCCAAAAGACACAGGATCTCAAATTTAAAGTTTTGAATTCAAAATTATTCACATTTTTAGAATGTTTTCAATGAATTGCTTTGAAAATCAAATCCGTACTTTGTTCTAAACGCTAAAAGGCGTGTACACGCGGATAAAAATTGGTCATAACTTTTTTCTCACTGTATGTATCAATGTTTTAAAAGAAAGTTATTATACTAATTTTATGTCGCATTTTCTGTTTGTTGTAATTTAATTTGCATGACATCGTCGGTTTTAATATTCGTAATACAAATTTTACATTTTATTATCACTCAACTTAGTAAATAAGTTGAAACTTGAAATTTAATATAAATAAAATAATTTTACATACTCAAAATTAAATTAGATAAAATGGAAAAATAGCAAATAAATTGAATACGGTTAAATTTAGCGATTTGAAATTAGTATGTACTTATATCATATTTGTGTGCAAAAGCTAAGAGAATATTATTCTACTTTGATACATACAATGAGACGAATGTTATGTTTATCCACCAAGAGTACTTATATTTTGTAGCGGCCACTAGCGTTTAGAACAAAGTTAAGTACAAATTCGTTTTTCTTGTCTCAGATAATACCCGAATCCAAATTTTCAAAGCAATTCACTAAGAACTTGACAGACAAGATTTGCGTAAAATACTGTGACTGGCGCATAACTTTCAATTTAGTTAGACGTGCAGTGCCACTGACGGAAAATGCCGTCGAAATTAAAATTACAGTACAGTCAGCAAATTCGCTATTACAACTCATATAGACATAATTTAGATAGTTTTCAACTATTAAATTTCAAATGTTATAGAAAAAAAGCCACTGGCATGGACAACAAACATGTTATCGAAACTGTCACCGGCAGCGAACCTGTTAATTAGTAAATAACGGTATGGGTTCTATGCTTCACAATGATAATGCAAAAGTGCCTTTTTAATTTTCTACAGGCGCCACTAATGAAAATAATTTTTTTATTGTACTGTGAAATTATGATGTCACATTTAAACTATTTTAAACCAGTATTAAAAAATGTTTTCAAATATTCAACTCGCGAAAAAACATATTAAGTGTCAGGTCTCCAAAAACCACATCAGGGACGACTTCAAATAATTTTCTTTTTTTTTTTAGGAGAAGCGGATGGTTGTATTTGTGGAGGCCGCCGTAATGGAGGACGCTCAATTGGACCAATACAAAGCTTTTCTGAATATCAAAGATAAGCTGATGACCTTTAGGGACGGAAAGGACGATCTTACGGACAAAATAGATTTTATTATATGTTTAGGTGGCGATGGGACATTATTGTATGCTAGTCAGTTGTTTCAACAATCCGTTCCACCAGTTATGGCATTCCATTTGGGGTCTTTGGGATTTTTGACTCCCTTCCAGTTCCATAATTTCCAAGAACAGGTCAATAATGTTCTTGAAGGTAAGTGACATTATAAGGATTATTTTTACAGGTTTTTCACTGTTAAAACATTCAGTCAGTATACAAAGTTTGATTCGAAAGAGAATTCTTTATTTTCATTTTGAATGTGTTTGGTTTTAAGTTTTTTATATTCTGAGGAAATGCATTAAAAAATTGTATTTCTGTACAATCAGTTCCTTTCCTCGTTCTAAAAAGTTGTTGTTTAGGTCATTCTTTTTCCTGGTGTTATAATCATGAGACCGAATTCTAGAATTAAATTTGTTCAAATTGCATTTAATACGAAGAAGACACTGAAATATGTTGATGAAATGTTGAAATAAGTTGATGGTACAGTGAGAATATTTAAGTTTACAAAACAATTTTTGCAGTTATCTCTAAAACCGAGCCCAGAGATAATCTGTACGGCTTTCCTTTCTAAGGAAAAAACTCGTGCACTATAAGGCGCATGACCCTATATTCTAATAGCATACGATATAATATAATGTATTAAGCGTGATAAATTGTCTTTGGTAGTTAGGGACACTGTCTACTAAACTTCGGTGTAATAAAAGATATTTTATTACAAATGTAATCAATATGCTGAATTTTGTTTTTCTTATGTTTCTTAGACTAAAAACCATTGTTTCTGATAGTAAAATTTACAGTAAGTTTATTATTGGCAGACCAGTCGTCCGCTAAGGATTGTGTCTGAGGCAAATAATTGAGAACAGTAGATAAATCCGTACCTGAAGCTGACATACTGATACCATCAGCAGAAAGTATGCTTAAAACTTCGCTGTCAAAGATATTGGGAAAATAATGTAGATGAGAAAAAGTGAGGCACCCGGAACTGATTCTTGTGGAACTTCATGTTTTATTTCAGACATATTGGAATTGACACCATTATGTGTAACATTGAAATCTACTTGATAAATAGGATGACAACAGACACACTCGGAGCTGAGAATTCGTAGTAGTGTAATTTATTTAATAAAATGGAAAACACAATCAAAAGCTTTGCTTAAGTGTACAAATTGAGAACTTACATACGTTTTCTCCACGAAACCCTTATTTATAAATGATGTTAAACAGTCAATGGCTGCTACTGTTGATGAACTACACTGTACTGTATTACGAAAACCATACTGTTACTGAGTAAATAATTGAAATGTTTCCATATAATTAGTTACTTGAATTTTCAGACCACCTTCATATACTTTAGCTATTTGTGGTATGATGGAAATAGGTCTATAGTTACCTGGGTATTATTTTTTGCATATAGGCACAACTTTTGATACCTTCAAACAATTTGGAAAACATTACTTTCAATACAATTATTAATCAGATGTGTCAATGGTAACAGAATAGAGTTCAATAGAGAGTCAATAAGCGTGTGGAGTTGGGGTGGTTGAAGCGTATTTGCGTACGGTTTATTTGATTCTAGGGGTAGAGGATGGTATCATATTGTGTCATGACTTAATACTGGTTCTGAAAGTACAAAAGTTCCCTCTTGCTTGCAATAAGATAGAAATAAACTCTTGTGTTGTCATACAGAGAAATAATAAAAACCAATCGGTTCACTCTTCATTTGTGCCTAAAGTTTCCGTTCTACCGATGCTCTTATTTCAGTTTACCCACTCAATATCGATGGTCGGCTTCCCGGTGACTCGCTATATCAGCTTGTGTGACCTGCAATGGACGTGGAAGAAAGATTTGAGACTTTCTGTTATCCTATTTAGTTCGTATTCATGTTTTGTAGTTTTAGTTTTTAAATTTTACACCTTTAAGTTGATTCCCAATTGAGAAAAAGCAATGCGAAGCGAAGACACGCGTCATATTAAATCTGTGTTACATCGTATCCTTCATAGAATTCAAATAGTGCGAATTATTAGTTTGTTTTTTAATATTACAACAGTACCTACTTAAGTATTTACCTCGGTATTTACTTAGATAAGAAAGGGTACTTGCCCACACAGACAAAAGGACTAAATTACGTGATAACAAGATGAATGTAAAAGATGACAATCAGTTAATCTTGTTTATCAGTCAGAATCTAAATTAGAATTACATATGACGATTTATTTGTAGCGTGGTTAACATTGTATCGCATGTGCATTGAAATGTCACCGTATATGGTTATATATACAGGGTGATTTTAAATAAAGTAGCAAAAATGAGACCACATATTCCTTAGGTGAAAATAAACCGATTTAACCTAACATACCTATATCCCAACTCGCTTAATAAAAAAGATACAGGGTGTCAAAGTTACAATTTTACTTTCGATATTTGGAGATAACTTCTTAAAAAATGCAAATATTTACTTAAAATTTGTAAACCAGGGGTTTTTGCGGGTGAGAAATTCAAATTTGTTACTAATTTTGACGTCACTAGTAGAGGGCGCTACCTATGGCACATCATGTTTCTTTTAAATGGCAGAACTTATTTGCAGCTTAGTGTATCCATCTGACTATAGAAATAATTGATTCTCCTACCTGTTTTATTTGAAAAAGTTATACCTTGCTAAAGTCGTTAGGAGTAACCATTTTTGAAATAATCCTATTTGAAATGCGGAGTGCACCGAGTAAAAACTATTTTGGTTTGAGGTAAAGTGCCTTTACTGCTGAAGATACAGCAAAATATTACGTGAAAAAGTTGTTCAGAATGGTAAATTAAGAAGACGTGCAAAATTTCAAGAAGATCGGCGAGGTTTGATGAAACCATTTTTCAACAAAGCACAAAGATTTTATCAAAGCAGGCCGATCTTTTTGAAATTTTGCTATATTTTCAATAAAAAAGTCAATTTACCTGAAACGATAACAGTTTTCAATCGGTGCAATGAATAATTCAAATAGGATTATTTCGAAAAGTGTTACTCCTAACGACTTCAACAAGGTATACCTTTTGCAGATATAACAGGTAGGAGAATCGATTGTTTCAGCTAAAAAATAAATATTTTTTGCTATTCTAACCCCACATTTTAACAATTATTTTCACATACTTATGAACAAAAGTGAACAATCTTATATGCACAACTATGTAAGTTTATGTTATAACAATATTTACATCTACAGTTAAATTAAAAAAAAATTTTTGAAAGATTTCTGTACCTAAAAATTCGTTTTATTTCGGTACCTTTGAATATTCGCAGCGGGCATGGCATAACATTTCTGTTATTTGCTAACTCTACTATTCTACTCTATTATTCAGTTCTTAAATGTGTAAAATTATTTGTATTTGTAAATAATACTATTTCGAGAATACGGCGCCCCTTCATACCTTATTTAGATGGATTAGCGGTTATGCGGTAAGTGTTCCGGACGCCCATTGTAGACGCCATTTCATTTTATAATTATTAATTAATTGGCGCGTGCATTTTACACAACATGGACGCTTTACAAATTTCTGTTTCTTTCACAATTTTAGTATCCTACAAATGTGATATTTTAGAACTTATAAATTAAATTATAAACATTATATGTGATGTATGTATTTATTTTAGGACATGCAGCTTTAACGTTAAGGAGTCGCTTAAGATGTATTATTATGAAAAAAAGCGATCAGGGTAATACTGCCGGCGATAAATCAAAACTGAGAAAAATTCCGACCAATTTGTTGGTTCTTAATGAAGTTGTTGTTGACAGAGGTCCTTCCCCTTATTTATCTAATATTGGTAAGTCAAATTCGGCAGCTATAGTACAATCGTTTTCGGAAGGCGGACAGGGAATTAAAACGTTGGTGGGGCGAAATGTATAGATTTATTTCATTTCAACGTATATCTTCTTATGGCAGGTATAACTGGGTGGTAGATGGCGGGCCGGCCCAAATTATGCTAGGAAGGTCTTTAGGAATTCATGTGCAGTGGAAAGATTAGAGTAGTGCAGGTATGAATTATCTCTAGATGTAAATAGCCAGGGTCTTCTGGGAAATTTTCCCATAATCAATGATAGTAAAAGCTTATTCTGATTTATATAAAAAATTAGGTAGGTAACGAAAAATTATAAAGATAATAATAAAGGAGACGGTAATACCCATGAAACTAGTGCTAACGAAAACTGTATCACAAATACACCACAACAGAAGAATCAACACAACGAAACAGAATGATCAAATTTCAACTATTCCAAATTCGGTTCTGTTCAACCATTTGCTGAAAACAAGGGCCCTAATTGTCTGTCCTTCTCTAGTGCAGGTAATTTCTCCGTAACATTAGTTGTACCTTATTAAGGGGCGTACCTGAGCATGACTTAGGAGGTATATTACAAACAAGTGGAAAGGGCTCAGAGGTATATGTCGCGTTTCACCAACGTTTTATTGCCTACTTCCGAAAACGATTCTATCATTTAACAATGATACCATGTAAAATGTATATGATTATTTCATTATTTTATCGATGTGACATTATTTTTTATAGATCTCTTCTTGGATGGGAAACACATAACCTCAGTTCAAGGCGACGGCCTAATAGTTAGTACGCCGACAGGTAGCACTGCGTACGCTGTTGCTGCCGGTGCGTCAATGATTCATCCAAGTGTGCCTGCCATCATGGTAACTCCAATCTGTCCCCATTCCTTAAGTTTTAGGCCTATCGTAGTTCCCGCTGGAGTCGAGTTGAAGGTGAGGTGCTAATTAGAATTTTTGTTGATATTTAAGTATGCTTATTAATATGAACATGTCTTATCTAATTAAGTGAATTCATGTGCGTACTTGGAAACGGTCGAAATTTTAAGTACATGATACACATTTACTATTTACTTTGTAGCTCGTGGTCTTAGTGCCAAAACTCATTAAGTCACAATTTTTGCTAAATTATGTTTATTCTGAATAATGCAATAATTTATAACTTCTATTTAATTATTATCTCATATATGTGGTTATCAATTGTAATAATAAAACGGCAACAAAATAATTTGGATTTTTGTCGAAGTTGTACATTAAAAAACTTTAACCACGTTCTGCTGGAGCTAAACTATTTTGACTTAGTGAGTTTTGCCACTACGCCCACTACTATACATACTAGTTTTTAACGGATTACTGTTTATTATTATGAAATTAAATTTATTTATTATATTACAACTTTTGCAAATTAACAGTACTAGTATTTCTTACTTTATATCAAAGTAGTCGGATTATTTGACCTGCCCTGGTTGTTCTCGGGCTAGGCGCTGTGGGGGACAGATCCGCTATCGGTATCTCTGAACCAGCTCACATTTGATTTCGGCACTTGCTGTTGGTATTACGACTCCTATGATCGGAACCGTTCCTCGGATAATGGTGGTCTTCCGAGACGCCCCTAGCCGCCTCTGTAACTGGTCGCATCCCATGCTTCCAAACGTTTCGCCGCTTTTCACTGTCGGCATCTTCCGTGGTGACTCCGCAAAAGCTTTTGCGGAAGACCACCATAATCCGAGGAACGGTTCCAACCGTAGAAGTCGTAATACCAACAACATCAGCCGAAATCGATATATGGGTGAGCCCAGAGATACCGATAGCGGGTCTGTCCCCACAGAGCCTAGCCCTAGAACAACCAGGGCAGACCAAAGAATTTCAGCTAATACTAGAGATGTGTAATTTAATTCTGTTACTGGCAGCGACCAGTTACCGAGGTCACGGCATATTTTTTCGAATAATCGAATCGAATTTTTAATTTTGAAATTCAGTAGGGACGTTATCAATCAAACATTTTAAAATTATTTGAAGGAATTCGGTTCAAATATGCTATTTAATGATTTTGTTTCCAAGTGTTTGAAGTGTGTATATTTGTGGCAAGAATTCAGACAACTTACGTCATACGAACAAATGAATAATTCATTATATTTTTATTAAAATATTTAAGAAACTTCAACTGAGGTTAATAAAACTATATCCTACACTAAATGTTTGGACTATATATTACACTAAATTACAAAAAAAAAAATTGTTTTTAACTATCGAAAATTATGTTGACAATAAGAGCAATTGCGTAACGTCAGCCGTGACGTCTGAATTCTTGGCGCAGTTATATAATATTTTGTTTAGAATTTCTCTTATCTTGAATTGACAACAACGACATTGTGACAAATTTTTAGGGTTGATTACACTCCAACTAATAAAAAGACAACTGTAACCATTTACTTTGAATACAGTGTTTAATCAATTATTGAAAAACTATTAAATATACAAGGTCTCAGGTATTATTAGCATCTTTGGAAGGGGTCATTGTACAGTCAAAATAAATGAGATTTACTCAAATACATTTAAAAGTTCACCGTTTTCGATATACACCCTGTATCTCCTGTGTGTCAGAAACTTCGAAATTTTTATTATATTTTTTATTTACTTGGAAACCCCTCATTATAAAACAATAGTTCTAGGTTGTAATGGTCTAATTATTTAGTATGTTATTGTAATTTGTTCAAAATAATCAAAACTTAAAGTCTCTTACATTTTTTTACAATTAAGACAGTGGCGTACTATTTCTTTTATCGTAATTAAAAGACGAGTGCCACAGGTTTTCTACGCTGCTGGTGATGATGGGAATATTTAAACATATTAGAATAAAACCTAAAATAATTGTTTTATCATGAATGGTTTCCAAGTAAATACAAAATATAATAAATATTTCTAAATCTTTGATATTTTGTATCTCGTAAACGGTGAACTTTTAAATATTATAGATATATTTGAGTAAATTTATTTTGACTGTATAGTAACTTCTTCCAAGGATGGCAGTAGCACCATGTATACTTCAAATTTAGTAGTACAGTTCCCAAGTAAAATTTGAATGGCATCGGAATTAGAAGAATCTGAGAGATTCAATTGTCAAAAAAAGTTATGTTCTATTATAGAAAATCTTATTTAAAAAATTTGAATTTTCCATTTCCAAATTAAAGTTCTATGGCTTTTAAGTTTTTTATATGGAGTAGAACCACCGTTGTTAAACAAAAAGCATAACAAGGTTACTTTCAAATATTTAAAAAATAGTCAAACACACAATTTCAAACTTTCCATAACAGATACTCTAAAGGTTAATGGTTAAATAGTTGCTATTGTCAAAGTTCACAGAATATATTTATAAGTTGCATTACTTACTCTCCATTCTTCCGTACTTTTTCTGGCAGGTTTCGGCAGACGAAGTTCGGCTGGCTATTGCACGGCCATTACATCGTGGTTCGTGTCGCTACCTTTAGGCTTTAGCGTGAGTCACAGCGAGTTTTATGCGGGAGGAAACTGCTCGCGCGGGTACCGCGCATTTACAATTGCAGTTTTTACTTCGTAGGCAAGCCATATTACTGAAAAATGGCAACTGCTACTGCACTCATTGATTATCAATTTAGTTCTGAATTTGATTCAGAAGACGAGTTTGAGTGCGAAATGGCATCGTGTATCACCCAGATACTTACTATTTTGCCATTTAAAAGAAAAGAAGATTTTATGGATGATTTCTCATATTCGTTTGTAAACAATAATATGCCAACAGCGCTTTATCTTTTATACAGAATTTTAACATTTCTAACTTGGGCTTGGTCTATGGCTTGGGCAGGCAGCGTAGGGAAATTTATAGTAGAGTAGGGGAATTTCATACTTCGGCGTAGGGAGACAAATTTTAAAAGGTTAACATCACTGGTCTTGGCTTAGCAGCCGTTAACGATGGAAGGAAAAATCGACGCTCCTGCCAAGTGTGAATTGCGTTCGATGATTAGATTTTTGTGGTTTAAGGGGTCACCCCTTGAAATTCATCGTCAGTTGACCGATGTGTATGGAGAAAAGGGTATGAACACAAAAAATGTGATGTAGAGTTCGCAGCCGGTCGTACAAATGTGCATGACGAGGCCGGCCGCGGGCGTCCGTCAGTTTCGGACGAGTCAGTGACGAAATTTGAGGAGCATTTGCTTGTGGAAATCATACACCATCCTCCTTACAGTCCTGATTTGGCCCCTAGTGACTACTATTTGTTTCCCAACCTGAAACAACACTTAGGATAAAGGAAATTCTGCAACGACGAAGAGCTGAAGGCAGCCGTCGATACCTGAGAGTGGTACGATGTGGGTATGAAAAAGCTCCCAGAAAGACTCCAAAAATGCATTGATCGTGACGGAGACTACGTTGAAATATAGTTAAAAGTCCAAGCTTTCAGAGTATGTAGTTAGTTTTGCAATAAAAAGATGTTTACTATTTGAAAAAACATTGGAGACTTTAAATTGCGGACAACCCTCGTATTATTACTTAGATTCACAAAAACTCGCCGTGACTCACGCTGCGTCACCTCACCAAGCTGCGTCTCATTTTGCGCCGGGTCTTACAGTTATGTCGACTGACCGCATTCGATCCGTAACAATAAAAGGTAACGACTGAGAATGATGCAACATATTCTGACTTTGCTACGGTTTTTGAATATTTTTCTACGTTCATGCATATAACAAAACTTTATTGAACTATATTTAGTGGAAAAAGTGTTTCTTGATTGCACTAGTGCAATAAAATTTTTATTACATTCATCTGTCATTCTACTACGACGTTTTGTCATCATAACAAACGTAAACGTTCAAATCGACGTAATATTTAGTCAATTTTCTGTGAGATTGTATTATATTTCAAGCAATTGCTTATTTTATATTATTTTCAATCATGTTTATTACATTCTGGATTCCGAAATTACTAGAAAATGCAGTAAACAATAAGATTAGTTTCATTTGAATATCAGCTGAATTACAAAATATTTGTTGGTTTTTGCATGAACGTAAAAAAAATATTGTATGCAACGCGTATTTTTGCACTTGTTGCCTAAGTAATTATTATTCAGAAATTCTGCATTGTTTTAAAATATTTTTTTAAACAAATTTTTGATAATTTAAATCTCTCATACTCCTAATTCGACTATGATTACTGTTTAAATTTTACGTGGAGGTAATTAAAAACTGTTTGTGTTTATGTTTGATGTGATATGATTATCCCTTGAAGTTTGTCGCAACGGCGCTGTTAACATCCTGTATAGTGATACCTTATCTTAGATATCAGTGTCCCCCGACAGCAGGAATACGTCTTGGGTGTCATTTGACGGGAGAAATCGACAAGAATTGTTGCACGGCGACAGGTAGGCTTTTTAGAAGATATGGTCAAACACCACCACTGTTCATTCTCCTTTATTTCAGTTATTTTCTTTCTTCTTTTTGCAGTTTGGGCTTATAGTTAATGTTCGGACACACCATATATTTTTTTGCAAAAAAACTATTTTTCCTTGCAGATAGCCCCATCTCCTGAGGCAAGGGGTCCGAGTTATATTTGCTTTGATGGCCGGTATCAGCAGGAATTGCACCCTGGCGAAAGGTGTGTTGTAATTTTTATATCAACATTGGGTTTCGTGTCTAGGTATATGGTGGCAATGAAAAATATTGTGTCAAATTAATTAGACTTACATGAACAAAAAAATATTCGATCAAAAATATATTTATTAACGTATACATATTAATATATTATAATATTGATACGGACAGCATTTCTTGGGTCAAGATTTATTTACTTAAGAGTGAAAAAATTGTATTTAGTTTGAGATAATAATCTTGAACAAAAGAACGATTTTCTTGAATTAGGTAGTTTCTTTATAGAATATTGTGAAAATATTTTTTGCATGTATGTCAGTCTTGTCAATAACAGAAAATAGGTGCAAGAAATAAAAATATATTTTTTGCAAAAAGTTTATATGGCTTTTATACGTCTTATCCATGTTGCTTTCTTTCTGTAGCTTTTCTCATTTGCTGCTTTTTTGTGGAGAACGTGGTGGTGTGTGGATTTAATTACGTATATGTACAGGGTGTCCGGAATATGAGTGCCTTAATTTTTGCTGTATGATTAATTGTACCAAACAAAACACATTTCTTTTCTGTGACCAACGGTAACAGAATTCTATCAGCAAACAGGTCTTGAATATGTGACAACGTCGCTCACATTCCATATTAGGAATATTAGGTATTTGTACATAATAATTACAAATAAGTACACCTAAACATAGGTATTTACTGTAAATAGATTCCTTAGATGTCTTTTCATTGCGTTGCATGTGTTCAAAATGACTTATGTTACTTGCAATAAGCGTCTATCGTACAAACGTCTCATAGCCAGAGTTTTACATAGATTCGCTATAAATTTGCATGTCATGCAGCTGGTCATAGTTGCTATACATTGTTCCAATTTTATTTGTATATACAAGTATCATAGAAAAACTAGAGAACAATGAACCGGACAATGATATCACTATGACCAATATTGCTTTTAGATTATCAGCAGCAGCCTGACATATTGCAACGTTGTCGAACGTTACAATTTCTCGGAAACTTCAATTATTTTCTTAATACTAATACAAATAATAAATTACGAGCAAATAACGTTACAGGAGCTTTTACTTAACCTGAATTGTACCTCAGTTTGTAATTTTGTAACATAGTTTTGCATATTATTGCAATTGCATTTCTATTTTTGAAATGTACTTGTAGACAAACTTATTTTAGAGTTTTTTGTTGCTTTTGGTCAGATAAATAAACCCTTAAAATTACGGCACTCATATTCCGGACACCCTGTATCCAAAAAGATTTTTTTTTGCGGAAAACGCTCGTACTTCGTTTTATTGCTCATTTTTGCAATGATTTTATGTAAACATATAAGATTCATATTGTATCAGCGTCTTTCCCAAAAAAAGTATATACTTTTCATTGAATTGATGCCTTGTTTTATGATCTCCCTCTGTGAATTCATTAAATTTTAATTTCTAATTTAAAAAAAAACAATTAATTACGCACTTGCACTCTGTATATCTTGTTTTAAGACCTGAAGTTTATAGACTTACACAGTGAGAGCTACCAAAAATTTGCCACCTCAGATTTTCTTCGTTTTGATGTAAAAGCTAAAAACACGCTCAGACCGTCATCTTTTATTTAATGGTGACGTATTTTAAGGATGTACTAATTCCTCAAACCTACTTCTAAGCGGGAGTGACCTTCACGTCATTTTTAAGGATTATTTTTTTAACGCCATCTATATTTATGTTTTGGATGATCACCTCTCGAATAATTAAAAGTGAAAAATTCACTAATTTCACTTTATTAGATGTTCAAAATGCTTGAAAATGCCCATCACGAACCTCCATGCTGTATTAGATACATCGCTCAAAATGTTTTTTTAACATTATAGCGCATTTGTGTAGTAAATGGGTTACATTCGTGATGCACTGCCGTAAGTTTTGCAATGATTCAGTGAAAAGTTCAACTCAGACATAAATATGACGAATTTTGAAAAAGATAAATTTCATATTGGAAGAAAATGAACAACAGGGAAAAAATTATTGTTATAAATTACCGAAGATTGAAGGAAAAAAAAACAGATATATATCAATATTTTACATTAAATTTGGCATCAGAAAGATATGCCGTATTATCGGGTATTATGAGTTCTTCAGAATGCCATTTGGACTCAAAAATTCTCCTGCGTTCTAGAGAATATTGAACCACGTACTCTTAGGTTTACTAAATAGATGTCTAATTTATATGAATGACATGCTAATATTATCAACATCATTCCAAGATTACGTTGCATAATAATTTTTGACAGATTTAGACAAATCTGATAATACAGTTGGATCATTGAGAATTCTTTAAACAAATTGTAAAACTTTTGAGGCACATTATAGCACGTAAAGGAATATTACCAATCTTGACAAAATTGAAGCAATTTGCGGCCATTTGGTAGGTGGTCCTCTACTTCCAATTTTATGCTGAAATGTTTTGTTTAAAAACTAGATTACGTTGGAAAGGTAATAGTAGAAATTTGAGGAATGAATACATACATTCATAAATATGCCATAACAAAAATTGACGTTTCCAGTGGTCTAACATTATTTAGGTAATGCAAATAGTTAGTTATTGTAGAAAGAAAATCTGATGCCTACTAATTTTTTCGTGTATACAGGGTGGTCTTCAATGTCTACTAATAATGTTAGGATAGAAAGTGTAACTAAAAATAATAGTATTTCTATAAACTTTTTCCATTCTTAATGAAACTACAACTACAATGTTTTTATTAGTTTTTTACAACTTATATTTGTTTTAACCAGTTTAAGGGTAACCACCTCTATTTACCCCGTGCCGAGTATATGCGCGCAAGACCAAATTTCGGACTGGTTTGACTCACTGGCCGAATGTCTTCATTGGAACGTTCGCAAAAAGCAGAAACATTTAGATGAATTGACAGACCTTACACACTCTTCCTCAAATGATACACTGGACTCGTTAGATAGAGAATTGATCGAAAAAGAATAAGAAATGTACTTAATAATTTTTTTTTCAGCAATAATTTACCGAAAAATGTTTTTCAAATATTTATTTGGCACTCTTTTTAAATTGAGGTTTTATAGGGTTACATTTATATGTTTGACAGATTATTGATGACAAGGAAAAAGTAGACAAATATTTTAAATTTGCAAAAATATATTTTGCACAGTTTACAGTAATAATTAGTTTTATTATACTTGTACCTCTGATTTAAGAGTAATACATTCACTTTTATGTTTTTTAAAAATTAGCTTTATTAAAGCGTAAAGGTACAATAACAATATTTTGGCTTGTAATATATAAGATCAGCCCCTAGTTCTGTAATATATATATATATACATTTTCAGTGTCTGTGTTACTCTTAAAGCAAATAAATATTAGCATTGTTAATTGTTTACAATGTAATAAAGTGTGATAAATTCGTTTATATTTTTGTACACTCAGGATAGGGTAGTAGTAGTTTTTTATAAAGCAGTTGAATATAGTCGATTTGTATATTTTTTTATTGTCGACTTTAAATTTTTTATATGGAAGCACATAAATTTTTATATGAAGAATAGGACCAATTGTTGTGCCAATATTTTATTTGTAAAGAAAATTATTTATTTGTATTGATTTTAAAATAAAAGTTGTTGAATGAAATATGAGTTTTAATAGTTCCACTTCTTTCAGTATAATTATTCTATGCGATGTTTAGATAACGTTGACTGAAATATTGTAATAAGACGCTAACCGTTTTGTATAATTCTGTTATATCTACCCCGCCACACGTCTCCGACCCCTCGCACATAAACGCGGTCTCTGTAATGTGGCGCCATCGTCGGCACTAAACGAGACTAATGCATTTCTTCTGGAAAGCTTTATCGCCGAGTTAAATAAAATCGCAATAAAAACCGTTACTACCTCAAAATTTTCATACGTTTAAAAATATACAGATACACAAAAACGTACATAAATATTGTTGTCATACACAAATTAATATTAACGTTTAGTTAAAAATTAGTTTAAAAGGTTTGAAATTTATTTGCTTTGGAAAATATTGACATACCT
Source organism: Monochamus alternatus (assembly GCA_037114965.1). Taxonomy (NCBI): domain Eukaryota; kingdom Metazoa; phylum Arthropoda; class Insecta; order Coleoptera; family Cerambycidae; genus Monochamus; species Monochamus alternatus. The sequence continues at coordinate 38,333,059 of CM073433.1, forward strand.
ATCAAAATGTTGAGAAATAGTTTGTAAATTTGTGAAAAAATATCAGGCAAAATATACTAAACTGGAAGTTAATGATTTTGTCATTGAACATGGTATAGTACGAGTATAATATTAATCATTATTAAAAATTATTTTATTTTTTATAAATTTCATTATATATGTACCTATACATAGGTATACAAAATATATGTCATAATCTTAGTAAATCCAATTTAAGCTTTAATATGTATAGAAAAGTATAAAACCTTTTAGTTGTACTGAAAATATAGGTACTATCGTTTGTAATAATAATGACACTCATTAAAATGAATTTTGCGATTTCTTCAGAACTTCTGATGTATTTGTAATGAAATCTACTTCACATTTTTAATATTAGTTATTAGTTGTTCCACTCACCGATAGAGATGTAATGAAATTTCTACTCATAACTTCCAGAAGTTCAAAAACTGTTTTAAGAGAGTGTCATTATTATTGCAAACGATTGTACATACATATTTGGTGTGCAATATAAATTAATCAATAAATAACTATTATAGGTATATCAAGTTAATAAGCACTTACTGAATTAATTCTTTTTTTGGGTTATCGTGCACTTAAAACATACCTAGATCAATACAATTACATTATTAATACAAGTAAATTACTTACCTGATAATTAAATAATATATGACCCTCAAGCCTATAGAGCAATTATTCTGCCAGATTGCTGTCAATGATTTGAGATCAATGATATTTTTCAGTTATTTATCTATTTAGGTATCTAAATAAAGCAAACAATTTTTGTGAAATTACGTGAGTTTACGATGTCTCCCGCTTATTCTATTAGCAAGAAGCAAATGTCTCTATTCATTGAAATTCATTTATCGAAGCGCCGATCCCCTACAATTGGCTATCCAGCCACTTAAATGCACATGTATTTATTTGTGCTTCGCTCATTTTGCTTTCTAGAAACGGGAATGAAAATAATTTCTAATAGGAATTATTGTAATAAGATCCCATGAAAATAATGTTATTAATTTTTAAATTAATAATTATTAGTAAAGTGTTTCATTGGCAGCATTGAAAAAGCAGCTGCGCGTTACATTATACATCAGGGTTGCCACCATTTGAATTTTAAGATACGGGACACATTATTTTTTTATTATATCTGTTGAAGAGAGGGGGGGAGGTTAGCGCCGCAGGCGACAATTTTGAAATTTTCAAGGTCAAATTGCTTAAAATAAGTTAATTCGCGATACCACAGTCGTCGAATTGGGTGGGAGCGGGGCAAATTCTGTGACAATATTTTTTTTAGTAGTTCAGAATCTTATAATTTTTGGTAAAAGTTTGAGCCCACAATCTAACGAATTGTAAGATTGACTATGCTTAACGCAGTGGTAGATTTGCCCAAGCTCTGCTGCAGTAACATCGTTAGTTTCTTGAATATTTTCTCTGTTTGCAAAAAATTTTGTTAAAACTTGAGAAGATTTTTCGACATTTCCGCGTCTTCTATGCTCTTTTGTATTAGAGTGCAGTTTGACATAACTAAGGCCACCGTGATTAATTCAAAAATCCTTTTTGCATAGTAGACATCTTGCACAAAAATCGTTTGAACCCTTTATTAGCCAAATATACTCTGCCACGTTGGTCGATAGCTGCAGAGGCGCTTTGCTTTTTTTGGTGGCGTAGGTGGTCCTTTTCCGAGGTCCCCATTAATATTTATCCATGTCCTTTAATTTTTAAATGATTATAAATAAATAATTTTAAAAAATTTTAAACTATGCTCCTTAGCCACTTACCTTAATAATTATCTAGTGTGCGCTTAAAACACGAAGTAAATAATTTAAAATAATTGCCAAATTATTGTAAAGCACCGCGCAAGACACTGGAAAACTCAACTGTTGAATGAGGAGCCATCAATCACCATACAAGTGACAAAGACAACAAAAGAAGGCATTTGACAAGAATAGAAACTTTAGATTTAAGTAAACTTGACACTTTTCTTCTTGGCGCCAGATCTGTCTAAGCACTGACACTAAATCTGTCAGTGCTGTTGTCCGACACTTAAATGTTATTGTCATTATATTTTTGGATTGACATTTTATTTTTCTGAATATCAAAATACGATACTTTTAGCGTCCCGTATGAACTAACGGCGGGACGCGGGACATGTGACTGAAATACGGGACTGTCCCTTGAAATACGGGACGGGTGGCAACCCTGTTATACGTATATTAACTTTATACAGGGTGTAAAAAAATAATATACCGGATTTTAGGCGATGGTAGTAACAAAACCTTATAACCTTTAAAGCATGGAAAAAAAGATAACTTTTATTTAGTTTTCGGAAAAATGGATTTTTTAAATTTTGTTTTATTCTAAATATTTGTGGAGGAATATTATATTGGAAGGTAAATATTTCTGTTTAAAGTTTGTAATACAGAAGAAAAGAAAGGAATATATTTCAGTTCTTTGACACCGAGACTGTCGATCTGACTTCAAAATGGCACAATTTTGTTGCTATAAATGGAGTGGATTCAGATTTGAACACCTAGCAGACAAAGATGGACCTACCGCACATAATTCAGTGGTAACCAAAATAATTATTTAATTAACTTTTTACATGATATTTTGTTGGATAGAACCAGAATCTATTTCCTATTTGCCAGCTGTGAGGACATAGAGTTTGATGATTTCCCGAATTTTTTAATTTTTCAACACCCCCGCAACCCCCTTACTCCCCGGAATATTTTCGTTTTCGTAATACATTTTGTTTCTAATCCTTATTACTATTTTTTGGCAAAATATCAGACCGCATCAAACCCTGGTCTAGATTTCCCGAATTTTATAATTCTTCAATATTCCCGCAACCCCCTTACACCCGGAATATTTTTGTTTCCGTAATATATGCTGTTTCTAATACTTGTTACTATTTTTTGGCAAAATATCAGACTGTATCAAACTCTTCTCTAGATTTCCCGAATTTTTTAATTTTTCAACACCCCCGCAACCCCCTTACTCCCGAAATATTTTCGTTTCCGTGATATATGTTTTTCTAATGCTTATTACTATGTTTTGGCAAAATATCATACTGTATCAGACTCTCCTCTAGATTTCCCAAATTTTTTAATTTTTCAACACGTTCACAATGCCATAATCCCCTTTCACCCTGTAATATATTTTTATGTAATATAATTGTTTTGTATTGCTTTAGTATGTTTACGCTAACTGGCGACAAAATAATGAAATACCTACGGTCTTCATCAGGGGGGTGAAACTCATGGGAACAGAGTTGTTGAGGGCGCCATCTATGATTTCTGCACATAACTTCCTTCAAATTAGTATAGTTTTACACCACATATTATAGATATTTGTACTAAATTATTTAATTCATCCTTGGAAAGTAACGATGCCATATTTCCCACAATTATTAAGATCTACGACATTTTGAATTTTTTTATTAATAATGAGCTTCAAATAACGTATAATAACATTAAATTAAAAATTTTGTTCTAATACAAATGCAAACATGTGTTAAGAAACGTAAATTTTATACAATAATTGAAAATAAATAATATGTTTATTTATTTCTACTTTCTACATATAGAAGATATTTTATTCAAAAGTTACATATATAAAATGTATGGAAAGACGAATGAAACATTATTTTTCAAAAAGAATAAATTTCATGTTTTTTATAGTTGAATTTTATGTTAATGTATAATAAAAATGAGAAAAATAAATACATATTTTTTGACAGATACGTATAAATACATTTATACGTATTTTTTTAAAATTGAACAGAAATAGGTATTTAATATTGTTGTTTAAAGTTGAAACTAAAATCTTTATAATTAATTTAAAGCAATTCTCTATCACAATCTGACAATAATGCATTTAGTTCGGATTCGGTGGATCGCGGATCAGTCGAATTTTCAAATTAACTTTTATAACTTGTTTGGATGATTTGTATCTGTCTTTGTTGTCCTATCCAATGCAGGTGCACTTGTAACATTTACTTACAATATTCATTGCATAGTATATGTTGTATTAGGTCCGTAACAACTAATTTTTGAATATTAAATTGAAAAAACTGTAGTGATGGAAAGGAAACTAACTGTTGTGTGCCTGACTGTCAAGATAAAATTTGAAGACGGTAAGTTATTTTAATAGTTTTAGATTAATTTATAAATATAACATAATTTATTTGTTTTTAGTTTTTCACTGCCTACAAGTGTATAGAGGTGAGAAGCATGTGGATGGAATGTATTGGTAGTGATTGGTTATTAACAGTTCCTGAATCAAGAATTAGAAACTACGTAATTTATTATTGTGCTAATCATTATTATGATGTCTGGTTTGATAAAAGTGGAAAACTATACCTAATTTTTCTTTTCGGACAATATATCTACAAGATTTTCAATTTTCTCGGTAGGTATATTAAGGCAAATGTGCATAAATTTATAAATGTGGTTGCAACAAATGCCATCACATTAATACCACCACACTTGAGTTTTTTTTTGTATGAATATATTATGAGTACAAAATGTAAAAACATGTATTCTGTGTCCCTATAACTATATTAATTTTAACTCGTACATTTGTATTCTAGATACTTTGACGACTATGTTTTTAAAATAAATTATCTTAATATGTGAAAGCACTGTGGGGCCAATTAGAATTCCTAGTAAAGTGTATAATAAGTAGGAGCCAGTTGTATAAAACATCAGAGTATCTACCAAACCCTCCAATGACAATTGTGAATTTCCTGAACCATCGCAATATGTTGCTGTAGGGTCGTCAAGATGAATAACTAAATTTGGGTTCAAGTAACGTAAAAATCCAACGTAAGTATGTAATAATTATTTAAAAAAAGGATTTCAGAATCTAAATTAGGCTAATTTTAAAATCTATCAATTTGTGCTATTGAAAGTATACTTTCTTAATAAATAAAGCAATTTTAATCATTAAAATTATGTTTTTTTTTTTTTCAGATAATGTTAGAAGACTTAATTTAAAAAGTTTGGTAATTATTAAGGAAATACAACTTTCTTCAGAGGGCAAGATGATTCTTTATGAAAGAATAAATAAATTGAAATGTAGGTATTATTCATGAACAGATTATTAGGAAAATTAAACAATTTCAAAAAATGTTTCCCATATAAATTTAAAAATGTAATGTTCGACAAGTAAGTTTATGTATAGTAGCAATTATTTCCGAGCAAGGAGCAACTAAACGGAGGGAGGAAATTATAAGAAAACTAGAAACAAAGAAAGATATTGATTGTTTTATTAAAAAAACATGAAAATTACAAAAACATATGTAACTGTATACTACTTGCACACACAATTTATTGTCAACATAATTTTCGATAGTTTGTCGTGTTAAAAACAATCATTTTTTGAAATTTACTGTAATATATAGTGCAAACATTTAGTGTAGTATAATATAGTTTTATTATTCGCAGTTGCAGTTTCTTAAATATTTTGATGAAAATATAATGAATTATCTTCGTATGCCGTAAGTCGTGTGAATTTTTGCCGCAACTTTATACTTTTATAATGTGTATTTTACTTATTACAATGATTTTTATTTATCAGAAATTGTTTTAAATAAAAGTGTCATGAATTTTGAGGTTTTTTTTTAACAAATATTGTAATTCCACTTTAATGTTAACAAATTTGATACATAAATAGTCAGGTTAATGTTTCCACATTACCCTGACTATTTTGTATTAAATTTGTTAACATTTTAAATAATAATAAATTATTATTTAGTATGGATATACACCCATAAATAACGCAATTTATAGTTATCTATATTACCTACTTCAGAAAAGTTCTGTGCAGAAATGTTAGATGGCGCAGCAAACACTCTGTTCCGTCTTCAACAAGGATAGAGTGGGCTATCTATTCTTGTTTAATCTGTGGTCTTCATATTCTTTTAGTTGACGCTTATAGCGTGTCTGGTTCACTGTAATATTCCGTTTCTCTGATTCTGTGTTCAGCCACATTAAATATTTCAGGTAATGATAGTACACAATGTAAATGTATTATGTTTTGTTAGATTTAATTTCTCAGCAAAATAAAAAAGTATGTTATGTAACTTGTTCATTTGATATTGTCCGTTAATTTAAAGGACATGATTATTATATTTTATGCTGCTATGAGAGTAACACGTGTGTCTAAATTAATTGTTGTTCTGTGAAAAGTGTTTCATTAAATCCAAAAGGGTCGTTTATATTAGAGACCATTCAGATTTTACGTGTTAAATTGGGTTACGACATGTAAAGTTATAGCTGATAACTTACCATTCCTCTATTTAAATTTCATTTATTAATTTTTAATTATTTTTACAGCAAAAAAATGTTGGAATTATTTTTTTGGGAACTGTAAAGTATTGTAGCTTGGAAGATGTGCTTTCTAGAATAAGTATAACTTCTTAGGATAAAAACTTTTTTCAGTCATCACTAAATTTAAAAAAGCATTCCTTTTGCTTTATAATACAGTGCCTTCATAAATGATTGCAATCCACGTGACCAGGACTGTGATTCTTGAAGAACGACTCGTATGCAAATAGATTTCTTATCTCTCGATTGCCGTAGTGAGGAAAAGGATATTCGCATATGAATTGCTCTGCGATTGATTTGAGAATCTCGATCCTGATCACGTGGCTTGTAATCATTTATGAAGGCACTGTATATCTTAAACACATTACATACATACATATAAACAACGCAAATTATAGTGATTTTTAGGCTGTCACGGCCTGTGCTATCATTTGATACATAGTGATTAGAGATGGAACTTTTAGTTCATTTTGGTGAATTCATTCTATCAGTCTCATTCACCTAAGAGAAGCATTCACTTGAGTAATTCATTTGATTCAGTACGGTCGAGAATTGTATTTTTGTAATTCGACCACCGATCGTTCAGTCTCGACGTTCAATATCGGAGTTTGCTTACAACGGCACTGTTTCATGACTCGCGTGGTATCGTAATTTAGAGGCATAGGTATAACATACAATGCTTTCGAGATTACAGACAAATCTAGATTTTAGATTAATACATTTATAGGTAAGCATTTAAATATAGGTAATAAAATATAATTTTAGGTGTGAAAATATTGTATTAAATTAACAAAAGAAGTAATATTTAAAATAAAAAAAAACTTATTTCATAAATTCTAAACATTAAAAAATTCGCGTTTAAAAACAAAATTTTAGAGATTTTGTCTAATTTTAATGGAGCTCGTTTTTCTGTTACTCTGCTTTAGAAAATATTCTGTCGCAAGACACCGAGCTAGCCATTCTATATAGGTGATCCGACTGAAACCGGTCATTGAGTATCATCTCTGATACCGTCTACGTCTAATCGTCAGCTGCAATTTTTCATTTAATTAAGTGAACTACTGAATAAGTATAGAAGGACTGAATTTGACTCGCCTGAATTACATTGTTAATTTTTTTAGAATCAACGTTGCTTTTAGTTCACAGAGAATGATTCAGTCCGACAAGAAGGAATGATTCATTTCATTCAGTGAAGTGAATAGTTCGTTTGTACTAGTTCGTTCGCGAACTACCCATCTCTAGTAATGGTATTTTAGCCGGTCGAATTATCGCGTGGAATCTTTTGACGAGATCTTTATAAGGGAAATATTTCAAAAGGAATTTTTTCCGTACAAATTTTTGGGCAACTATAGGTGCCAGCAGGTCGGGAATGTATACTCCTATACATTCCTCCCGGTGTTTCTAAGAGGTCTCCGGAGCCGTTTTGCTCTAAAACGAACGGTTTTCGAGATATTTGGATTTTTTTGAAATTATAGGCTATTTTCGGGACGACATAGCTCCCTTATTGTTCGACGCAGGGGGCGCGGTTTATTTCAGGCGAAAGCTCCCTCGAAATGCTAATTTGATCTTTCCTTCAGTTTTTCCATAACCGTTTGAGAGTTACGGTCGATCGAAGTTTTAGAATTGTCCCACCAACCGCATCCGTCGAGAGAAAACCAACGCTGATGCCGTTTACAATAGTTTGTAGCGTCCCTAGCAGTATTTCAGTCGGTCGGAATCGATACATTATCGCGTGAAGCTTTTTGACGAGATCTTTATAAGACAAATATTTAAAAAATATTTTTTTCTGAATAATTTTTCGGGCAACTCTAGGTGCCAGCAGGTCGGCAATGAATCCCCCTATACATTCCTCCTGGTGTGTCCACGAGGTTTCCGCAGCGGTTTTGCTCTAAAACGAACGGTTTTCGAGATATTTGGATTTTTTTAAAATTATAGGCTATTTTCGGGACGTCATAGCTTCCTTATTATTCGACGCAGAGGGACGCAGTTTGTTTCAGGCGAAAGCTCCCTCGAAATGCTAATTTGACCTGTCTTTTAGTTTTTCCGTATCTGCAACAGTTCGAGAGTTACGATTGATCGAAGTTTTAGAATTTTTCCACCAACCGCAGCCGTCGAGGGAAAAACGACACTGATATCGCTTACAAAATACCGCCTGTAGCATCCATAACGGTATTTTAGCCGGTCGCAGTCCAAACATTATCGCCTGGAAGTTTTTGACGAGATTTTTGTAAGAGAAATTTTTAAAAACGAATTTTTTCTAAAAAATTTTTCGGGCAACTATAGGTGTCAGCAGGTCGGGAATGAATCCCCTTATACATTCCTCCCGGTGTTTCTAAGAGGTCTCCGGAGCCGTTTTGCTCTAAAACGAACGGTTTTCGAGATATTTGGATTTTTTAAAAATTATAGGCTATTTTCGGGACGTCATAGCTTCCTTATTATTCGACGCAGAGGGACGCAGTTTGTTTCAGGCGAAAGCTCCCTCAAAATGCTAATTTGATCAGTCTTTTAGTTTTTCCGTATCTGCAACAGTTCGAGAGTTACGGTCGATCGAAGTTTTAGAATTTTCCCACCAACCGCAGCCGTCGAGGGAAAACCGACGCTGATACCGTTTGCAAAATACCGCCTGTAGCATTCATAACGGTACTTTAGCCGGTCGCAATCGATACATTATCGCGGGGAAGTTTTTGACAAGATTTTTGTAAGGGAAATTTTTAAAAACGAATTTTTCCTGAAAAATTTTTCGGGCACCTATAGGTGCCAGCAGGTCGGGAATGAATTCCGCTATACATTCCTCCCGGCCGTTTTGCTCTAACCACAGACTAAATAGTTGCACATGCGAGCTGCTTTATCTGTGCTCTAACAGTTTTCGAGATATTTCGATTTAAAAAACAAAAATCTAAAATGCGTCGTAACTTATCCACTACCACAATTCAGTGGTGGTGGTAGTAGCCTTAAATGCTAGTCAATATTTTTTCAGGAAGAATTAGACAAGAGCGACTCCAGATTCCGTCATAACCAATTTTCTGTTGTCTGCTGTGAAATTTAATTATATTTTACATACAGCGCGATCTGTCCTGCTGAAACTACATATGTCTAAGATGGAATTATATGAAAGGAAAAAATATTGTCTAAATGCCTAATATATGCGCTTACAGCATAAACATTGACAAAAACCAAATGTATTCACAAAGTACAAAGGGGGGAAAACGTTTGGTATATATTATAGGTGCATAATATTCTCATAAATGTTATGCAAAAAAAATATTTTCTCTTATAATTTGTATAAAAATAGATTTGGAGCTTATATTTATATCATCATATGAAGTAAAGTCGTCTCTAGGTCTTCAAGTTTTCGATTTTTAAATTAAGCCTCTCTCAGAAGAACAGACCCCCCCTTAAGTAACACTTCCATATTTAGAAAATTTTCTAGACTATCACAAATATTTTCAGAAGACTTTTACATGTCAGAAAAACCCGAAAAAATTCACGTGGACAATAAACACCCTGCAGAATCTAAAACCGTTATCAGTTCTTGTCTCTAGGTTTTCACATTTTTGAGATTTTAAATTTGATTTGCCAACTAAGTCACTTAGAGAAGAACTGCAGGCTGTAACAGCCTTTCAAGCCGTCCCAAATACGTACGTCACCGTCTTTGACTAGTTCTTCCATATTTTGAACATTTTCATGGACTATATTTCATCGATATCTTCAGAACACCTTTAGGTGTCTCAAAAACCTGAAAAAATTCTCGAGGGCAATAACGATCCTGCAGAACCTAAAACCGTTATTAGTTCGTCTCTAGGTTTTCAGGTTTTTGAGATTTTAAATTTCGTTTGTCAACTAAACCACTTAAAAACTACCAACAGACTACCAGCGTATTCAGCTGCCCCAAATACATACGGCACTGTCTTTAAATAGCACTTACATTTTTTGAAAATTTTAATGGATGCTCATCGATATTTTTAGAAAACCGTTAGGTGTCTCAAACCACCTAAAAAATAATAACGATACTGCAGAATCTAATACGTATGGCATCGCCTTTAAATCTCACTTCCACTTTTAGAAAAATTTCATGGACAGTTCATCAATATTTTCAGAAAACTTTTAGATGTCCATATCTCTCTAGATCTTTCACATTTTCGTGATTTTCGCCTTTCATTGCCAACTAAACCACTTAGTGAAGAGTGGAAATACGTACATATGGTGTTCATTCAGAAAATTTATAGGTCTAGAAAAAATTCGCGTGAACTATTAAGGGGCCTGCCAAATTTAAGACCGATGTCTTTACCTCTCTGAGGCTTTAGACTTTATTTACCAACTATAGTCGAGGTCCAAAATAAGAGTGGTTCATGTTATAAACCCGCTTACCATTTAAAGCAGTCAACACAAAGATAAATCCATGTAGCCTCTATATTTATCATATAAGATTTAAGTGCCGCATACCTTTAAGGACATACCCGATTACATAGCTTCTGCTGCAGCAAATACGCATGTGCCACATCGTAATGTACGATTTCTATTGGTAATCATGCTGTGACAGACCCCACCACGCACACACGCCAACCACCATGGACGTGTGCTTGAGAAAATGTTCGTTCCTTCTTACTGCTAATTTAATTGTGAATGTGAATTAATTAATTAGTGATTTGTGTTTGTATTCTTTAGAAAGGAGAACAATTCAAGCTCTACAGCGTGTTCTCAAAATCATAAACGCTCCAATCTAACTAGTAAGCAATATCAGATGATGACGTGTATGAAGGGATTAGGGCGCGAGGCAAAAATATGAGTGTGGTGTGCTAGTTCCTTATGAAAAATGTCTGTGAGCAGTGTATACATATAATGCAATAAAAAGTGGCAAAGAAGAACATACAACTGCGAAACAGAAAATAGTTAAAACTCCCTAAAGGAAGAGATAGAGGTTGATAATGGCAAAATACACGAACAATTCATGGATGGTATTTTAAAAATAAGCTTCCGAAAATAAGAAAAATTGAGTTGCTTACACAGAATCAAACTTTGCCTTTGCCTAGAATATTTAGAGTGATTTTGAAAATTATGCGTGACATGATTTTTTGTTTTATAAAACGATAGAAAGAATATGATGATAGGAAAAGACGAAATAGTGATATCGTCAGTTTGGAACAAGACAGTCTTAACTCAAAATATTGCATATTTTTATGTGTAAAAGAGTTACAAGGGTTACAAGTGAGGTTTGCTTAATAACCGTCGAATGGCTCTGCGTTGAAATATCACATCTCCAACATTGGTTTTGTGCTTTAGACAAAACTGTCACAATTAGTCGTGCTGTGACGTTTATGAGATGAGATGAGCAAATTTTGGAAAATAGTGTCACAAGTCGAAATAATATCAATAAGAACTAGTTTCTTTCTGTGTATTTATATGCAAAACTGTCAGATCTTTAAATAGACCAGTCATTCTCATAAGCTAAGTCTAATTTTTGTTCCCATTTCATACAATAAACCGTAATATTTTGCGCAGTTTTATAAATATTTTTATAATAATCTTTAAAATTGTATTATTTTAGTCTGCTTTAATAAAATAATTTAGTTTATTAGAAATTTATTTCATTTTATTACCTAAACTCATGTTGAAAAACTTGTAAAAAATATGTTAAAGATAGTCACAACTCGGAATTATTTAACAAAAATAACAATAACAAAGTGCCAAAAACCAAAGCAAACAAAAAATGTTATTAAAAATACTAAGGACTATCCACACAAACATTTTAACATGACTCAAACATTATATATTTATTTATTTTCCAATATTTAGAGTAAGATTATTTATAAAACTTTACCGAACTCTCCTGAAAATTTACATTTTTTGAGTTATGACAGTCTTGTTGCAAACTGACGATATGGAGGAGAAACTGTTTAAGACAAAAATTAGAAGATCGAAGAATATGTTTGATGTACTTATATATTATATAAACACTAACGGAACATGAATAAATGAAGGACAAACGATGACAAAAGTATGACACTGTTTTGCCCATATGGACCCAGGTGCTGTCGTGGTTGTATGATAATGTATCCTATAATAATTTTGTACACCAGAATCAGTTTCCAACTGTCAAAGGCATGCGCACTACATCTAGAACAAAGGATTTTCAACCTTATATGGGCATTATAAACACAATGCGCTTGTATTTGAGGGTTGGAAACTGTTTCCAACTGTTCTATGACTATATACACTATATACGAGCCCAGAGTCATATCATTTGGCCCAGCGGCTATTTTAATTCTTCACTTTACTTTAGAAAACACTGGTAGACACAAATGGAAAATTTATTAATTCCAACTATTTTCGTTGTAATTTGAGATATTTTGGAAACATTTTTTATTAAAATTAATTACTTAAATGCTAGAAATGTGCCCATAATAACAAAGTATATAATTTAACAACAAATCATTTCGTTTGGCCCACATAATAAACATAGGTTTTTATCGTCGTATTAGCCTTGAGTTAAACATAACTTTTGCCTATTTGTTGATTGTTGTTAGTGACATGTCAGAAATTAGTTGACAGTATTTTCCTCTCAAAAATGGTGCGTGGTAAAGCTTTGTCAAACGATATGCGTAAAGTTATTGTTAATTTATACAGTGCTGGTCATTCACGCTATACTGTGCGAAATATAGTCAAATTTGGGTAGAACTTCAAAAATAACCGCGAAGATTGTAAAAAGTTAGTAGACACTATGCCAAAGCGAATTCAAGAAGTTCTGAAGCAAAAGGGTGATGTTACACAATGGTGAAATCACCAATTTGCGGATATGATTGTTGGGCCAAACGAAATGATTTGTTGTTAAATTATATACTTTGTTATTATGGGCACAGTTCTAGCATTTAAGTAATTAATTTTAATAAAAAATGTTTTCAAAATGTCTCAAATTACAATGAAAATAGTTGGAATTAATAAATTTTGCATTTGTGTCTACCAGTGTTTTCTAAAGTAAAGTGAAGAATTAAAATAGCCGCTGGGCTAAATGATATGACTCTGGGCTCGTACTCAAGGGTATAAGTTATTTGTAAAGAATAGGCTACACCAGCGTGTTTAGTAACCCCAAGTTCCAGATGTGCCGTCTTTATATAGCATTTTAATTATTTGCACATTTTCATGCGTTATTAGTTATCATCTCAGATCAGTTGATAATGCCAAATGGAAAGATGAATAAAAAATAATTACTAGTGAATACAACATTTGTAATTTAAAGTTACTTTAACTGTTTCTATGAGTGAATTATTTGAGGGGAGGAATAAACAAGCCGAGTAAAAGAAAAATGTTAATTTATTTAGAATCCTTAACACGTTTTATAAAATGGATTCAGTATCGGTATTTACATAATAAATAAAAACAAGTCTAAATTATATTGATATTTATAAACAATAACATATACAAATTAACAATTATATACATACACAAATCCACAAATTACGTAGTTAAAACTTTGCGACACTTGTACAAATCGTTAAATTGCAAATCTGGCCTAGTTTTACAGTTTACAACTTTGTTCTCGCCCTGCGAACAGTTCTTTTTCTCAAAATATTTACAGATTTCCCTAACTGCGATGTGAGAATTCAAATTCGTCAAGTCGTGTAAGGACCTCGCTCGTTTCGTACCGGTGTCTACTTTTAAAGAAACGTCCTCCGTACTGCGAACCTTCCTCCCGTATTTACAAAGGGATTCGAAAAGGAAAAGCTTTTCTTTCACCGGCACGTAATTTTCAACGTTTTGGCATTTCTTTAATAGGTCCTCTACGTGTTGTTCTTCTACAATCGCCACCGTTCTAGCGGTCCTTTCGGGTATTCTCGTAGTCGTATTGATATTATTCGTTTTAACTGTTGTTTTATTAACGTTGGTTATTTTTTCGCAATGGTCTTTGCAGGTATCGCAATTCTCTTCGGGCTTGGAGTCTACCGGGACGCAGTTGTTGAAATTCCAGTCTTTTTCGTAGTTTTCCTCTCTCCTCTTCCAGCAGTCGGCGATGGTCAGAATGTCCAGGTACTTGATGGCGTCCAAGGGAGTTTGACGGATAAGTTCGATGGCGATCGTTTTCACCCATTCGTCGAAAGCGCGTTGGCTAGCAGTCTGTAACAGAGCAACTGAAATTAGAAAATAGTCCTAAATTAAAGAAAATAGTAATTTTTGTATCTAGAACGCGAAATGGTACTTTTGCGTTCAAGAATGGAAGTTCACTAAGCTCAGCAAAACATCTATATGAAAACGCAATAGCATTTCGCGTTTGAGTACAAACATTATTTTCGCAAAAATTGCAATAAAATAAGACAATTTGTGTTATGTACAACAATTTAGTTTATATGTGAAATCGTTTGAAACGTGTTTAGACGGTTTAGGCGCGGTGACTATCATAACGATAGTAGCCTAATGAACAATAAAAATTAGTTGTTTGGAAAAGTAGTGTCAGAATTATAATATTTTAATTCATATTCAAAATGAGTTTGGAAAATGAAGACAAGTATTTACCAGGGGAAGTATTGAAAGCGGCACAAAGTTCTGTTTCACAATTAATCCCCAAAAAATTGTCGAGACGAGATTTGTTTATAAGGAATTCAAATGGTATAGTTCGAAGAAAATTCAAAAAGTGTCCGAAGCTGTATTACAGATGGCGCAAAAGTCGGAAGTTGTTATAATTTTTTCAAATGGCGGCAAATGTCAATTCTGGTTCGACATTTGTAAAGTAAACAGATACAAAATACACGTCAATAAGACATGAATTGCTTTACTCCTCAAGAACGCGGAATAATTGTTTCGATTTTTTTGCGGAATAATCCGTCGGTGGTGTTGGCACAGCGTGAATATCGGCGCAGATTTCCCTGGTCGTCCGACACCACCTGGATAAACACTACGGCGTTTAGCCGCTCGCCTTGGAGAGCTTGGGCCGTTCTGCTGAGAATATCGCGGCTGTGGCTGAAGATGTCGCAGAGGACCTTGGAGTATCGACCAAACGATATGCCACGCAATTGGGCATCAATCGGCGGTCTTTACAGAGAATTTTGGTCCAGTGTGACGTCATTACACGCAACTCTAAACTAGGAGATCTATCTCTAACACGCTAATACTCGGTCAGATTAAAATGTGCTATGTTGTTTCGTTGCTGTGTTGGAAATATTTTACTATAACATGTCCAATTTGAATTTAGTAAACTGGTTTTGACAATCTACCAGAAGTTGATATTGCCATGATTACGGATTACTCTAATAAACATAAAGGCTATATGTTACAGAAATGAAGAGAATAAAGTTATATAAATATTTCTTTCCATTTCGTATCACTCCACTCATTCTTTTTTCTCGTGTCCATCCATTTAGGTTAGGATTTATAAAATAAAGTTATAAGTAACCAAATTAATTTTTATTTAGTTGTTATTATTTAAATATATTATTGCTATACTCGCGTCAAGAATTCAGACGTCTTACGTCACGGCTGACGTTACACATTTGTTTTTATTGTCAACGTAATTTTCGATATTTGGTCGCGTTAAAAACAAATATTTTTTGCAATTTAGTGCAATATATAATGCAAACTTTTTTTGTAGTATATAGTTTTATTACTATCAGTTGCAGTTTCTTAAATATTTTGATGAGAATATAATGAATTATTCATTTGTTCATATGACGTAAGTCGTCTGAATTCTTGTCGCGAGTATATTACTCTTATTTTACTTATAACTGACTAATACGCAAAAAGTAATGGTATAAAATGACAAAGTTAAAACTTTATATTTTCCCAAAATAAAAAAGTATACTGCTTATTTTTGGATTAAAATCCTCAATCTTTGACTAAATTATATTTATATGGAATGGATATGAAATATTTTAAAAACAGAATGAGTTATTTTATTTTTTAACCGGACTTACAGTTTTCTCTAAAATATTTAATTTATCATAATATGAAGGCTGCTAAAGAAACACCACCGTTACAGTAGGCGCAGTACCGACCGCAGCAGCCGTAATACTAGGAATAGAGGAACCGAAATAATTATATGAGGAGGCCCAGGGATACCGAAAACGTGTCCGCTCTCCACAAAGCCTAGCCCGAGAACAACAAGGGCAGATCAAAGAATCTCAGCTAAGACTAGAATTGTGCAAGTTAATTATGTTACCGTCAGCGACCAGTTATCTAGGTCACAGTTTAACAACCTGAAAGAAACAACAGACCGACCGTAGAAACTATAAAACGACTATTCTAAATAAATTTGCCAAAATTTTACGTACTAATTCTTCTATAATGACTTTTCTTTCTGTGTTAATAATCAAGACTTAGAAGTGTGTAACATGAAATGTTTCAGGCTTCAATTATATTCTTCCACATTTCATGGGTTTTAAATAAAGATAATTTTCTATGACCTTTTCAACTTATTATTAAAACAAAAATTACTAAACAATGTGATCGTTATAACAAAACCTCGTGCCTTTGTCGGATACAAAAACATCTCTGCATTGCAAATTACCATGCTCTTCCTTGCTTTTGGCCCATTGGTAAACAAATAAATAATTTTTCCGCATTTGTACTTATATGTATAATAATTATTCTAGTTATCATATTCCTACGCTGTTGCGTTGGTTCTCTTTTACATTGCAAATAATAGCGAATCGTTGATGTTACTTCGAAGTGATGTAGCCAGTGTTAAGGAAGAATGCGTAGTTCATTTTGGCTCGGTGGAATGAGCGTAAAAAGCTATTTCTTTGTTCTGTGTAGGAACAATTGAATTGGTTGTACAATTAAGATAGGTACTTGACATTTAGAATGTGGGTAGGACTGGCAACACGAAAACTGACCTTTCTAAATAGCGTTCGCACTGTGTAATCGAGCTACTCGTATATGGGCGACCTTTAGGAGCAATTTCAGAAACTTCATGATACGAGAGTTTTTATTAGTATTCATTTAAGAACGTCTAATAGAAAATATCCCAAAAACACAAATATAATGACCAAGCATCGCAACATTGTTTCTGGAGACCATTTTAATTGGAAATGTAGGTAAGTTTATCTTCATCGAAGAAAATAAGATGTAAAGTTATAAAGAATCAATTCAACTTTTCTATTACGCTACAAGAATGTATACATGGCGTTTGGAAAATCAATGGTAAAGCAAACTTACATTTTATCTCATTCCGATTCCAAATAACATGTTCTGTATTTGTTTCTACCATTTACAAGATGTAGAATGTTATTTGAGGCATTTATAAAATTTTGCTATCTGAATAAGGATTTTTTAAAAAATGATCAAAGATAACTTAAATCAGTAGTAAATAGTAATAAAAATGTATTAAATTAATTATTATAAATAACCAACAGTAGTGTCGCCGTAATTGTCACGAGCGGATCTATGTTGTAAACAAAGGAATAAGTTACGTTTAACAACAATACCGTAAGTTTACCACATCACCACTAATAATTATCGCATTACCTACACAGTATTTACACTATGTATGTATGACCCACAAATATCACGACGCAACAATAGAATACAAGAAGAGACGCCTGTTCAACCCAACACCGTAATCTGCACCTGTATCCACGGAAACAAACCACGCTGAACGGCGTGTAACGTCACACCAATTATATCACGTTTTCGGTCACATGGTTTTGTTTACGTTTTATAGAAATTTATTAATACATATTTTAATTATTGTGATTATTGCCGCCAGACACATGTTCTAACTTTTCAATATATTTCAAATCAACATAAAATTCATGCAACTTCCCCATTTAACCAAACATACCTATAGTCTGTTTGGAAATAAAAGAGAGTAATAAAACCCCGATATAAGAACCGGCCTTGGGCGTGGTAATATTTCGTTTCAGGTAATTATCGGGTAACACTAATGCTAACAGGTAATGGGTGTACATTGTATATTTTACTGGATACATCATAGGGCAGGAGCCAGCGTATTGTGACAGATCAATCCAGTCTTAGAGCTGAATATATGAAGACGTGCTAGTACAGTGGAATAAAATTCGACTTGTGTTTAGTGACTATTGTGCCAGTGGATATAATATTGTTTGGGTAAAATGTCGGGCTTATCAGATTACGTACCTGCTAAACGCGTGAAAAGATGTGCCCTGTCTCAGAATGAGATTATTATATTAAATGTAATTAATGCATTGATGGAAAATCGACTATCTACAGACTTTTAAAGGAAACAAAAAATGAACAAGATACTGTAAATCCCCCAAAATTTTCTACAGGGGGGTCAAAAGTCGTTATAGATGATTTCTTCAAAAATGTCATTTGCAGAAAAGTACACTCATTTTATTTTAAAAAAGAAATACCAACGCTAAACTAAATTTTAAGAGAACTTACAGAGGACAACGATTTGCCAAAAATCATTAGAAGCAAATTATGGGCCGTCTTACGAGAGTTGAATTTTTGCTGGGAAAAGCAGAACAGGAAGTCAGTTCTTATCGATAAAGATGAAATTATTTGTTGGTGAAGATCCTACTTAAGATCAATTAGAAAATTCCGTGACGAAGGGAGGAATATTTGTTATCTAGACGAAACTTGGGTCAATGAGAGATATACTGTAACAAAAGTATGGCAAGATAAAAATGTAAAAAGTTTTCGACAGGCATTTTTGGATGGACTTTCAACAGGATTCAAGGCTTTATCTTCAGGTAAAGGGCGAAGATTAATAGTGATACTTATAGGTAGTGCCAGTGGTTTTGTAGATGGCGGTTTACTTTTATTTGAATCTAAAAATACAGGTAACTATCACGAAGATATGAACGTAGATGTTTTCGAAGAGTATTTTACACAGATGTTGGATCTTATTCCTCCGGGGTCTGTAATTGTCATAGATAATGCCAGTTACCATTCACGGTAGACCGAGCGGACGCCTACAACTGCTTGGAGGAAAGCCGATATAATTCAATGGTTATCCGGAAAAAACATTTCTTTTGAAACAAATATGGTGAAAAAGGAACTTTTGACACTTGTCAATCTTAATAAAGATCAGAAAAAATATGTTATCGATGAAATGGTAACAAATCGCCAAATAACGGTACTACGGTTACCACCTTATCACTCGAATTAGTCTGGGCGCAGGTAAAAGGAGATGTAGCGCGAAATAATACGACGTTTAAATTAAGTGACGTGAAAATTTTATTAAAAAATTCCTTCAAATGAGTAACTGTAGATAACTGGCAAAAATATATACATCATGTACAAAGAGAAGAGGAGAAAATGTGAGATTTCGATAATTTAATTGACGTTACTGTGGAACCTATCGTTATCAATCTAGGAGACGAAGATAATTCATCAGAATATTCAGAGGATGAATTTTAATATACCTACTTTTTTATTTTCTTTATTGTACATTTATACAACACTACGTTTACTCACCATATTTTGAATTTTCAAAATACATATACTTTTGTGTGGAATAAAAGTCTATTCATTAAATTTAAATAAATATTTTGATAATAATATTGAATAATTTTATTTGAATTACTAAAAACCCTCTTAACCCAGTTATGATGCTTAAAGAAGAAACTGAAGCGGCATAGACAAAGAAGGATTATCGGGGATTAAATTTTAGCTACCTGCTACAATTTCGTACAACCCGGTCACACAAAGTTTTTTTAAAAGTACACCTCATCTATACCGATAATATATAATATAAAAATATTGAATATAAGCACCAGTACTACATTTATTTACGATTTGCATACATAATAAGCTTTTATTACTCTTTCATTTCTAAACAGACTATATATACAAAGCTGCACATAAGCGGTGTTATAGGCCTCCAATGCGGGGCCAAATATTTCAAAAAAATTAATATCACTAAACTGCTTTTACTTAGAATAACCGAATTTGGTACATAATTTAGGTTTACTATTGGTCTTCTTTGACTCTGAGTACAGCGCGTACAAATTGTTAAAGTGTATTATGAAAATGTTCTAACTGTCAATAGCGATAGAGTGAGATATCGGGTAACCGGTTACTTATGGCCCAGACTGAATGAGAATTTTGATTTTCAACAACATTATTATATACATATTATATATAATATACAATATACATTATATTATATCTCATTTACTGATCAATTTTGAATTGATCATGTTGCATGTGAAATTCACAATACATATTTTATATTCTTTCATATTTCTACATATTTTTTATGTGGTCTAGGTGTTAGATGTATCTCAAAATCAAACAATTATAAATAAATGAAGCAAAGGTTTTATTCGACCAATGCGATGTACATTTTTTTTTAAATTTAATTTCTAATTTATATCAAATTAAAACATATACTCGCCTATTTATCTGTAACATGAATATATAAATATTAAAGACACTAGGGGTTAAACCACTATTTCTTAATATTTACATTTAATGGCATATGTGTTCATAGTCATGTAATACCAAAACAGTAGCACAGTTCGTGGTAATAAATATATTTAAATATATAAACACTTCTTGCTTGTGTTGCGGTTTAGGGATTCTCATCAATTAAAAAATGAATATACTTGGAATTTGAAACAACAATATTATGCAAACAAATAGTTTGAATGTTGAAAATTTACGATAATTACTAATCCATTTAGTTTCGAATATAAATTCTCTATAGGCAGATTTTTCTTAAATAATTACTGTGTTATTAATTATTAATGTGTGGTCTGATTGATATACCTATATCTGTGTTATACAGGATGAATCAGAACTTATCTAAACAAATAGAATGTACAGGGGACTCTTACAAATACAATTTTGCAAAGAAAAAATAAAAAAAGAGTTAAAAAATGATTTAAAAATACAATCGGCGACTGCAAAAAAAAATTGAAAGAAATTCTGAAAGAAAGAAGTTTTGGACTCGTCTTATCTAGTTGCTACAAACTAACACAAATGTTTCTGCTTTTTATCCGTTTTAAACTCGTGAGATATTAGCAATAGTTATGATACGTTTGCGTAAATCATCAATAGTGTCCACTTCGGTGCAATACACTACAAATGATTTAAAGTCAGGTGTAAGGAATTGGTACCAATTCCTTGGTATTAATGCTTGGACAGGCTGTACATGGTACGGATATAATTGAGCTTCGCGTATGTACGTCACGCTGCTGCAATGGACGCCTTGGACCTCCATCTCTTCCGGGATTCGGTTTCAAATTTTCAGTGTAACGCCCGCGTTGTACTTTGCAATCATTGCATGTTTACCGGGAAATTGTTCTCCTAAAGCATTTTCAAATCACTAGGATTTTACAAAAATTTTTTTTACGCTATTGACTATTTTTTATGACGCATATATTCCCAAATTTTTGTAAATTACCCTGTATAATAAATATATAAGTTATTTTGCCATTTCATTAATAAAATTATCTACATTAAATTAAAATATGTAGTGAAACCACGCCTTAAAACTTTATACATAGGGTGTCCCAAAATTAGTCTGCCGAACATGAAAGCAAGAATTTTTTAAATAAACATGCATCGTATAATGCCTCCTAACAGAGTTATGGCCCGAAGAGAAATCCCTAACAGAAAGTTATTTTCAAATAGCTTTGGAACGGTTTAAAATAATTTACTAAAATTTGGACTGGCACATCACGAATCTAGCAGTATTGGAATTCCTTCAAAATTTTAATCGGAAACGTATAAAACAACTAAGCAAATGATGACTTCTGACATATTGGTAGTTTTGTTTTTAAGTTTGTTATGCCGCATCCACACTCTCATGCTCGACCGGTCTCGGACTGTCTGGCCGAGAGTGTGGAAGCAGCATTAGCAATTTAAGCATTTTAATTACTTATGATAAAAACCAACAATAACAAAAAAATTAAAAGAGTTAGTTAGGTATTGGGGAAAGTAAAAGGATAAATATAGGGTAAAATTCTATAATAGTTTTTGATTAAATACAGTATGCGCCAAAAGTATGGAATAAATTCAATAAAAACGAAACAATTATTTTTTGGGAAAAATCCTCGAACAGGTCGATTTTTAATTTAAAAAATACATATTTTAGCGTAAAATGCGATTTTCAAATGTCATTTGTTTTCGAGTAATGACGTCATAGATTTTTTTTTAAATGGCAACACCATATTTTTTTCCTTGATTCTGAAAGATCGTTTAATTCTCTATCAGACAGTACTAAAATTTTTCCCTCTTACATAGGAAAGTTTTCGAGTAAATGACGATTGAATGTAAGAAAACGTAAATCAATTAAAATAAAGCAAAAACGTTATCAAGTTTAGTTTTTCGAATTCCATAGTTCTTTTATGGATCACGTAGGTGAAAATCTTTGCAAAGTGTCTTTGTCACACCGACTTTCTAATAAGTATTGTGGCACATTTAACTGTTACTCAAAGAATTGAAATTTTAATTCTTATCGGATGCGGGAATATGACTAGAACTCAGCAGGAAGTTTGCGATTTATTTAATGAAAAATATCCAGATCGCCCTATCAGCCAATCAGCAGTCAGTAAGGTAGAGTCTAAATTTAGAGAAACTGGCAATGTTGTAAATATTCCAAAACCTAGACGTCCAAGCATTAATGAAAATCAGAAACAGAACATTTTGATAAGTATGGTGGATAATCCTTATAATTCTTCACGATTGGTTGCATTAAACAATGACACTAGTCAGAGCACAGTGCTACGTATCTTGAGGAAGGAAAAATATCATCCCTACAAAATTCAACTTGTGCAGGAACTCAATGAAGATGATCCCGATTGCCGCTTACACTTTTGCGAAATTCTAATGGATTTATGTCAAGGAAATATAAATTTACACCGGCAAATACTTTTTTCAGATGAGGCCACATTTTGTCTGAATGGTACAGTAAACCGTAAAACTTGCAGTTATTGGAGTCGGGAAAATCCTCATTGGATGGCAGAGGCACATACCCAACACCCTCAAAAATTAAATGTGTGGGCTGGAATAGTTGACGACAGAATAGTAGGGCCTTTCTTCTTTGAAGGAACCCTTACAGGACAAAGATATTTAGAGTTTCTAGAAAATGACCTTGTTTCAGCCCTTGCAGTAATTTTTCCTAACGATAATGACCCTGACATTCCTGACGATACCATATGGTTTCAGCAAGACGGTGCACCTCCGCACTATGCGCGCCCTGTATGACATTTTTTGGACAACTGTTTTCCTGGGAGGTGGATCGGCAGACGCGGACCGATAGAATGGCCTGTAAGATCGTCAGATCTTACATCTCTTGACTATTTTTTATGGGGATACTTGAAGTCAAAAGTGTACATTAATAAACTACGTAATTTAGAAGAACTTCAAAATCGCATTCGGGACGAAATACGCAGAGTTACCCCAGAAATCATTCATAATGTGCAAGAAGAATTTCTTCACAGACTTGCGCATTGTCAAGAAGTTGGTGGATGGCAATTCGAACATTTAATTTAAGTATAAAATTTAATCAATTGTATTTTATTTTACATACCTCAGAATTGTTACTTTTTTATGGATAAAATTTACAAATGACATTTGAAAATCGCATTTTACGCTAAAATATGTATTTTTTAAATTAAAAATCGACCTGTTTGAGGATTTTTCCCAAAAAATAATTGTTTCGTTTTTATTGAATTTATTCCATACTTTTGGCGCATACTGTATATCTGTTCCATTTAAAATAAGCAAGTTTTGGCGGTTTGAAGTTAAACAAATTGGACAATAAATTTTTATCGCCATGTGCAGAATTAAACAGTTTTTAATATATTTGTAACAAATGATAGACATCCTCCTAGACCACCAGCATCCCTTCTCTTTTTAAATATTCATACTTCAATTTTTTTAATATATATTTAGGTATTAACAATATTATATGAAACTAACTACTCTATGGACTAAAACCCCAACCAGCGTTGAGTTACACCCATAATATCCACCCATACATTCTTTATTATTAGCTTTTGTAACATCCTTCACTGTATTGTAGGACATTTGATGTATATTAGCTTGATACTTCAACTTGCACGATGTAAGAAATAGACAATTTTGAATTAGGCTATCGAAAAGTAACTTTTTGATAGAATTGAAATATCTCGAAGACCATTAAAGACAGACATTTTGCCAAAATTCCTCCTAAAATTATGCGTAAAATTTAAATATGCAAAAATATACAGCGGCTTCCAATATAACCGTAAGACAGCCTAAAGGTATTAAAAAAGTAAAATCTACTAACAATCAAGGTATATAATAATTCATAAATGTGTATAGAAACAACGATTTACTGCTAAAACTAAATCCAAAAAAGATAATAATTTCTAAGATCATTCACAATTCTTCAAAGCTAATAAATTATTCTTCATTTGAGTGATTCTAAAATTAAAGTAAACTTGTCTTCATGATGTTAAAATAAGTATCGGTAACTGTCATTGGTATTATGTTACAATAACTATTTGCCTTGTCCATATTTGTTACTGTAGAGAAATGTTCAAAGTGAAGGGATGCTTTTGTCAACTTTTTGCTTTTGTAGTTTACTAACAATATATCTCATGAAAAATATCCAAGTGAAAGTGATTATGATCAAATACTTTAGAGACAGATTCAAGATATTGCAAAGATTAATAAACCAGTGCTACTTTTTATGTCTATGCATTTCACTAACACCGCAACTTGTTAGATAATAATTCTATAGAAAACCAAATTCATTTATTGTTATTGTGTGGTTAGATGATGATTTGCATTTCTCCTAGGCATTTAAACTGTAGATGCAGAATATTATGGGCATTTATAAATTATTTATTTCGGGTATCACACTGTAAAATAATATTGTGCAAATTCAAACTTTTACAAAGAAATGAGCTTATCAACATACTTTTATATCAGTATGTGTGAGAACAACCATATTGTGATCAGAATAAGAAGTATATTGACGACACAATTCAGTTTTGTATTTGTAACAACACATACTTTAGTATGCTGAGTATAATTATTCAGCGTTACCCATCAAAGATGTACCTATTTAGCTAGAAAATAACTGAGTTTTCACTCAGTGTAATGCTTATTCAACGGCTTGTGTTATTACTTTAGCACAATCAGATGTGGACACATTGTTACAACCAATTGTGTTGATTTTAATTGAAAATTTACTCAAAATTCTTTATACATGGCCGGGTGTTAAATTGCATTTTATAGTAAATTTTTTTCGGGTGATAAGTGTCACTTTACAGTCAGTCAGTTTGTCAGTTACTGTAATGCACTAATTATTCACCCTTCTTTAGCTAATGGCGAGTATTCTATTTTTATTGTAGGAAAATATCATTTTATATATCACATTTTATGAAAAAAGATAAAGAACTACAAACATAAATTATAATTCCATCATACTAATATAATTATGAATTACATCTTCATGTTCACAGTAAAATTAACAGAATAACTTAAAATATTAGGGTAGAATTTGGCCTGTCCATTTCTACTTGTTCTGCAGGACTAGTTTTTGTAACTTCAGTAACATGAGTATTTTCAGAAAATTCTGTCCAGAGCAGAGCTGTTGAAGACATATTGGTGCCAATATATTTTTTTTGATATTTCCACTTGCTGGATAATGAGTCTCAATATAGCCGTCAGCAACAGTGGTTGATTTCCAGTCACCATTGTGCTCCATATTAGTTATATGTTCCAGAGTCGGCTAATAAAGTATACGATGAATGTCAAAATCAATGCCCAGTATAATTCTTTGGGTTTAGTAATTTAAGATTATTTGCTATTTTGTACGGAATCTGACTCAAGGTATTTTTCCCAACCACTTGCTTGGCGCATTTATGATTGTTATAATATACAAAAAAAAAAACGTTGATGCTCAGTATCCGGTTGACGAAGAGAAGTATGTCTTCTGTACATATCCAAATATCTTAGTCACTTGTTTTCATTATCAATTATACTAAACATGCGCTATATTTTAGTCTTCGATTATTTTATAGTTCCTATTAAAGTTTTATCTAAATCCTGAATATCATCTAATGTTATTTTACATAACTCTTCTCTACGACAACTTCCGCAAATGCCAAAAAACAGTGCCACCTAATTAAAAAATAATGTAGATAGGTATATTTTATTTTACATTTGAAGGTGATCATTAAAAACATCTCATCGGGGAGGGCATCTCTCAGAAAAGTGTAAATTTCCTTTCTAGTTAATATTCTTAACTTATTCGGTTTGTAACCATCATTTTTTGTTTTTAAGAATGTTGAATATTTACTAATGTCTAAAATATAGATCTACAAAGTTTTGTTGTAAAGTTTTTTTCCCAACAACAGGCTTCCTTCGCTTCCTCCGCCGCTTTAAAAATTTAAGGAGGTGTACTCTTCTGTACTACTGTGATTATTGAAATCCATATTTTTCCAATTATACAGTGTGATTCAGATTTAATCTTGATAACTTCAGGAAACGATAGAACAGGTTAAAATAATGTTCATTTGTGATATAAACTTATTTTCTAAAACGCATCGTTTCCGAGATAGAGGGCGTTGAAGTAGGATTTTTTTTCTCGTTTTTCCCTGATAACTTTTGATCCACTTATCCGATTTAACTGAAATTTGGAACACAAACACTCCTTATGATCTTACATAAGCTTCTTTAGTTTGAACTACCTACCCCTCTTTGTAGTGTATTTTGTATGCTACCCCCCTTTTACTTTATTTCAAAACTACAAAAAAAAAAAATTAATTTCAATCAAACATCTACACACCACTTTGACCTGATTAATTTCGAAACTTTTCGTCTCCTGTTTTTTTTTCGACGTTTGGTCTTGTTTCTGAGATATTCAAAGAAATTGGTGACAGTTTAGCGCACGAGTCGCGTAAATTTCATTTAACGTTAGACCTATGTCACACCGACATAGCCGATCCAAACTGGTTCCACGAGCAGTCGTCTCCCAGCCACCTCGGCTATCGCGGCGCCCAAAACGTTAGTTTACACGAATCACTGAGTTTTATTTTCATGGGTTGCTATAACGTTAAATGAAATTTACGCGGCTGGTGCGCTACACTGCCACCAATTTCTTTGAATATCTCAGCAACAAGATCAAACGTCGAAAAAAAAACAGGAGACGAAAAAGTTTCGAAATTAATCAGGTCAAAGTGGTGTGTAGATGTTTTATTGAAATTAATTATTTTTTTTTGTAGATTTGAAATAAAGTAAGAGGGGGCATACAAAATACACTTCTAATAGGAGTAGGTAGTTCAAACTTAAAAAGCTTATGTAAGATTATAAGGAGTGTTTGTGTTCCGAATTTCACTTAAATCGGATAAGTGGTTCAAAAGTTATGAGGGAAAAACGAGAAAAAAATTCCTACTTCAACGCCCTCTATCTCGGAAACGATGTGTTTTAGGAAATAAGTTTATATTACAAATGAACATTATTTTAACCTGTTCTATCGATTCCTGAAGTTATCAAGATTAAACCTGGATCACCCTGTATATGTCACTTTGCTAGAGGTTTTTCGCGTACTAAATATGACGTACGTTTATTGATATTATTGCTAGGTATCCGCCGCAACAGTTAATTCGACTCCAATGAAAGTTACTTGATTTCAGTTATAGATGCACTTATTTCCACAAATACATATATACGGTGTATAGTAAGTTTACTCAGCTTAAGCCTCGGGTTATTATCTTCACGCTATGGGTCTTAAACGCCTACTTAACGCCTTCGATGTATAAAATAACAGCGCAATCTAAATTTTTAGGGTGTTATACAGGGTGTTTTTAAATGAACTAGCAAAAATAAGACCACAGATTCCTTAGGTGAAAATAAATCGATTTAACCGAGCATACTTATATCCTAAGTCGCATAATAAAAAGATACAGGGTGTCAAAGTTAAAATTTTATTTTCGATATTTGTAGATAACTTCTTAAAAAATCCAAATAAATACATAAAATTTGTAAATCAGGGGTTTTTGCGGGCGAAAAATTCAAATTTGTTTCTAATTTTGCCGTCACTAGTAGAGGGCGCCACTTATGGCACATCATGTTTCTTTCAAATGCTGCTTGGTGTATCCATCTGACTATCGAAACAATCGATTCCCCTACCTGTTATATCTGAAAAAGGTATATCTTGTTGAAGTCGTTAGGAGTAACAGTTTTCGAAATAATCCTGTTTGAAATATTCGGTGCCCCAATCGGCCTGCTTTGATAAAATCTTTATGCTTTGTTGGAAAATGGTTTCATCAAACCTCGCCGATCTTCTTCAAATTTTGCACGTCTCCATAATTTATCATTCTGAACAACTTTTTCAAGTAACATTTTGCTGTATTTTCAGTAAAAAGGGCACCTTACCCGAAACCAAAACAGTTTTGAATCGGTGGACTGAGCATTTCAAATAGGATTAAGTATGGTTACTCCTACCGACTTCAAGAAGGTATATCTTTTTCAAATAGAACAGGTACAAGAATCGATTATTTCGATAGTCAGATGAATACACTAAGCTGCAAAAAGTTCTATCATTTAAAATAAACATGGTGTGCTACAAGTGGCGTCCTCTACTAGTGACGTCAAAATTAGAAACAAATTTGAATTTATCGCCCGCAAAAACCCCCGATTTACAAATTTTATGTAAACATTTGGATTTCTTAAGAAGTAATTTACAAATATCGAAAATAAAATTTTAACTTTGACACCCTGTATCTTTTTTATTATGCGACTTGGGATATAGCTATGTTAGGGTTAAATCGATTTATTTTCACCTAAGGAATCTGTGGTCTCATTTTTGCTCCTTCAATTAAAAATACCCTGTATATTCTTGTCCTGTATGAAATAAAATCAACAATTTTTTTTTCAGTGACCAACGGCATTAAAGTTATAACAGCAAACTGGTCTTGAATATGTGACAATACATGCCAGTTGTTTCTACGTAATAAATACAAGTCGGTACTACAAAATATACTTGCCGTGAGTTTTCTTATAGCTTTTCGTACACAGTATAAAATTTGAAATAGTTGTGTTCAAAACGACTGCTGTTACTTGCTGAAAACGTTCACCATCAAAATATCTCGTATATCCAAAGAATTTTGTCCAGAGCGTTTTTGATCAGAGAAGCCTTTTCAATATCGGCACTCATATTCCGGATACCCTGTATATAACTATTCTATACCCGTAAAAGCATACATTATTGTTAACTAGTAATGGCAAAGGCATGCAGTAATTATTTTTCTGATTACCAGTATTAACTATTTGTCTATTACCAAAAATGGAAAACTTAACGACTTCAAGATAAACTACAAGATAATACACGTCATAGTTTTCTGAATTCAAATGGAATAATACAAGATATATATAAATATAAGGCGTCACAAGTCTATTATAAGTGTGTAAGAGAAATGTGAACTACAAATCAAGAGTTCTCGTGTTTTCAAGGTACAGGGCGATAAAGTTTTGTTTTGTTCAAGATTAAAAAGTTATAAGAAGATTAGTACTATAATAAGGACGATGATAGACACAGCACAGTAAACAACAACCAACTCGGCTGCCGAGACGGCACAAACCGTTGTGTCTGTCATTGCCCTAAGCCTCAATTTCTAACCTTAAAAACCTTTAACCAAAAATTGTACAGATTATACCATAACAAACGCCCTCTATAAATCAATCAAATCAAAATATTTACGGGCTCTTAAAATATAGATCTACCAATGTAATACGTTCATTTATATATCTGTAATAATTACAAAAAACAAAACGTCGTTTAATTTAAAATGGATATGGGCTGTTTGTAGTATTGAATGCCCTATTATTCCACATATTTTTGATATGTTTTCCTAAAACATCTTACATAAAGATGTTTTAATTTGTTCCCACGATCTTACTGCTTTGAAGACTTTCTGATTTGTTGGTGACATAATATTAGAGAAAACCTAAATATCTCGAAGACCATTAGATATAGATACGCATACGAAAGCTTGTCCCCCTAAAATTAAGCGTAGAATCCAAATATGCAAAAATATAAAAGGAGTTCCATTTAAAATAAGCAAGTAGATGGCAACTTTCAGTATAATCGGAAGTGCTACAAGAACGGCATTATTTTATTTAAAGAGAGCACCTCCGAAAACCCCAAAGCCTAAATTTTCAAAATTGAAAGCGAAGTAGCCTCTGAAATATTCTAATGGGCCTGTATTTGCTGATACCGTTATCGAAATTGGAATGTAGTCAAACCAAACATCTACATCTACTTGATAACTGAAGTTTGTCTCGATATTAATTGTCAATAATGACGGTAAATATTTATTGCCATGATTATTGTCCATGTACAATTTGAAAAAAATACATTTTTTCTACAAAACTGTTAAAAGTGGGCTTTTTATTTGTCATTTTTGATGTTAAAAATGTCATTTTTTGACACGCGTGTTAAAAGTAAATCAAAGTTTATTTAAATTATAAATTAAATCTCATTTTGTTAAGGCGTTCTATTCTACAAATTTTATTAAATGTAAAAAATCATTTTTGTAAATAATTTATAAATTAGTTTTTGAACAATAATTGACTTTTTTTATTTTTCATCTATTTATTGGAATATTTTCTTGATCAATCCAGATTTTGAACATTTCTATATTAGAAATAAAATAATATTTGAGAATTCTTCAGATGTTTTTAAACAACAAGCTAAGGTCTAAGCTTAAGCTTATCAACATTTTTTTTAGATTATTTCAATTCTAACCTCCAAAATTACATAATATTTTTTTGGTTAAAGGTTCGAAACAGTGTTTTATGAGTCGTTCTAAATTCAACATAAGGATGCTTGTAAATTATTTCTAAAATCCGTTTTGCCTTTTTTTATAGGCCATAAAATATGGCGCCTCCAAACCCTACATAAGCCGTTCCCCTTATATAGGGCGTTCCTAAAATATGGTGTGTATAAGTTATTTTATTATAGTAAAAAGTTTGTCTATGAATATGGCTCCCAAAACTTTTACGATAAAAGCTACAAGTCAAAAAGTATGCACTGCCAAATCATCTACCAAAACGAATTGTTAGATTTAAATGAAATAAACTTGTCACAACTCTTGCAGTAATTTCATGGAATGTGTAGCATAGGAAACTAAACTGTCCATGGCATTATTATATGCAATTTGATGATTTTGGTTCTAGAAATCAAAAGTGCCATTAATTGCTTTCAAATTTTATTTATGCATTACCCTATTGAAATTAAAACGACAGTTACTAGGAAAATTGGTCTGAATGTTTTCATATGTATGAAATTTAAGGCCGTTGCAATTTGAGAACTAAAAAATAATATACCTACCTGATTAAGAATGGATTTTAGAATCAATGTCTTAGTTGTTTATATTCAGCAAAATATATTATCAAAAATGCCACATATTTTTTTTTAGTTAAGAAATATTCAAAGCTCTCCTATATATCTGCCATTACCTATGAAAAAAGAATAAGAGTTTCATAGTAGAGTTATTAAAAAATGATGTTCTTGACAAAATTATCACCCTGTAACTCTCTCAATAAACGGTTCTGCAACTATATTCACAGGAAACGTTTTGCTTAAAAGTATTTACTCTATGTACTGTTTCATTTTAGCATCCTATATAATGAAGGGAGTAGGTATATTTTTACACTCTTCTTAAACTACTACAGATATCTATTTACTATCCGATCCCAAATTTTCAAGGAAACGAGAAATGCAGACGCAAACAACAACAAACACTGGCTACTTCCATGCGGCGCCGGAAATGAATTCAAGTTCCTTCTACGTAGGTTAAAGATAATCGAAAGAGTACTCGATCTTCCAAGAAATAAGGTGCACGTCATTTCAAAACCACTTTTTTTAATCTGGGGCTGTATTCTGCACCACCGTGTTCAGATATTTTTCATTTTATTTTATTTTTTTTTGAAAGCTACAGAATAACAGTACATACAGTGTGTCCCGTTTTTCAGGATAACACCTTTGGAAATATAAAAAGGCTGTGGAATATCGGCAAGCCAATATTTTTATTACCAGGTTATCCCACCCATCACCCACCATATATCAAATTT
This sequence comes from Monochamus alternatus, assembly GCA_037114965.1. Classification (NCBI taxonomy): domain Eukaryota; kingdom Metazoa; phylum Arthropoda; class Insecta; order Coleoptera; family Cerambycidae; genus Monochamus; species Monochamus alternatus. The sequence continues at coordinate 38,365,377 of CM073433.1, forward strand.
GATCGACAAATGTATATTGAGCGATTTTTTATAGGGTGGCAAACTTCGAAAAATCAGACAACTAAAAATTGTAATAAGCAGGTCAAAGATTGCCAAGACAGTGAAAACAAATACCAATCGGACAAAGAACACATACAAGTTTAACACTTTAAATTGTGGCTACAGCAAAAATTGTTAACGTACAAAAAATGTAATGAATTATGAATACTAAATTTTTAAAAAAAGTTACAAAAGGTTAATTTAAATTTATTTTACCTAAATAAAATTGACATGGTTAATTGTTTTTACTGTAGCCACATAAAATAATTTGAAATTTAAGAAGAAAAAATGTGTTCGACTGGAATAATAATAATAATTTTTTTTTCCTTTTGACAACTTACATTGTATAGGAATAGTCACATTAACATTGAAAAGAACGAGTAGAACAAAGAAGAAAGAAAAACAGACACAAAATACAAAAAAAAAAAAAAACAAAAAAAATACAAATGAACGTATCGGCAGGGACAAATTCACTCAAGCTATAAAAGCATCTATCCAATAGATAAAGTTTTAATTGTTTTTTAAACAAGATCAAACTGTTTATATTTTTAATATATACTGGTAATTTATTAAAAACTTGTTTGCTTAAAAAGTTAGGTGAATTTATTGTTACATTATATTTGCTCGGAATAAGGTAATGATCTCTTTGTCTCGTATTTAGACCGTGCATTCGTTCATTTGAAGCCAGATTGCTTTGATTTTTAAAAATAAACATACACAGCTCGAAAATTAACAAACATGGAAGGGGTAAAATATTATATTTTTATAAAGACTTCTCGACAGGAGTAAATAGAAGAAACTCCGGCTATGTACCTTAGAATTTGTTTCTGCGCAATGAATACGCCTAATGATTGAGTGGAATTATCTCATAAACATATGCCATATGTCAACCTGGAGGAAACCTGGCCATGATATACTAAAACCAACTGATCTACAGTCAAAACGGTACGCAGATTTCTCAACAGGTAACAAAGCGATTTCAATTTTGGCATTAATTGACCACAGTGCCATGTCATGCCATGTTAAACATTCATCTAAAGTGATTCGCAAGAATTTTACGTCGGTATTAAGTTTCATATAATCTTTGCTGTTGTTCGTTTTCATTTTGAGTCTTAAACTGTTCTTTTGCCTATTGTGGAATCTGATTAACTGTGTTTTATTACTATTAGATATAAAGTGTTAGTGACGCACCAATTTCCCACGGGGTTCAACGCAGCATTACATTTCGATTCTAACAGTTTATCATTGGCATCTGAAATAAGCATAGACGTATCATCAGCATACATCACAAGAGAAACGTTGGACATAAAAATATCAAGTTCATTTGTATATAGTAGAAATAGGATAGGACCCAGCACAGAGCCTTGTGGAACCTCCACGCTTACTTCTCCATGCCATGCCCGGAAAACATGTTGCTTGTCTGAAAACACTTTATATTTTCCAATGAAACTCAATAAACGATCAATATAGCAGTATTCAAATATTTTTGAGAATACACACGAGACGGCCACGGGGAAGGCAGCATGATGGATAAAACTAACATTTAATTTAGCTTAACGTTTTGTAATTTTTTGTTATAAAGCAATAAAGTATTCATAATTTATTACATTTTGTGTACGTTCATTATTTTTACCGTGGTTGCAATTAAAAGTTTTAAAATTGTAGCATATTAATTTTTTCTTTGTAGGATTGGTATTTATTTTTACTTTTTTGGCAATCTTTGACTTTATTATAATTTTTAGTTATCTTAATCGGGACACACTGTATATAAAAAATAGTATGTAGATTCTGAGGTTGAATGTTTACAATCCACAAAGTTAATTTTCGAAGTTTTTATAAAATAGAAATATTCCAACGTAATTTTATTATCAATAGATATGTTAATCAAAATAGAAAAAATAAATGTCTTAGGTTTTCTCAGTATGAAGTCATGTAGATGGATTGAAAATAATGCCAGAACTTCATATAATTTTGACATTTATGATATACTAACTGAAGCTTAGATATAGTAACTTATCTCATTAGGAGGTTTAGGTATAGTATACAGGGTGTCCGGAATATGACTGCCTTAATTTTGCCATATGATAAGTTGTACTAAACAAAACATATTTGACTTAACAATTTTTTTTCTCTGACCAGCGGTAACAGAATTATGACAGTAAGCAGGTTTTGACAACGTCGCTCATATACTGTCTTAGGATTGTGAATTTATACATAACAACTACAAATAGGTACACTTAAACATACTGTGAATGGTTTTCTTAGAGCTCTTTTCACAGCATATAATCATAATTAGAAGTGTTTAAAATGACTTCTGTTCCTGCAAGAAGCGTTTACTGTGTAAATGTCTCGTAACCAGGTAGTTTTGCCTAGATTCGCCGTAAATTAACATGTCATGCAGCTGGTTATGGTTACTATAAATTGTTCCATTTTTGTTTATGTACACTCACAAATATCCAAGAAAAACTAGCGACAAAATTAAGCATATTAGCACCACTATGACTAATATTACTTTTAGGTTACCAGCAACAGCCTGACACAGCAGCGTTGTTGAACGTTACAGTAAGTTACAGTTTTAACGAATTTTTCGAAATCTTCAATTGTGTACTTCATTAATAATGATTCAAAAATTAAATTACGAACAAATTACGTTACAGGCGCTTTTACTTAACCTTAATTGTACCTTAGTTTGCACTTACTCGTAACATAGTTTTTCATATTATTGCAGTTGTATTTGTATTTTTGAAATGTATTTATGGACAAACTATGTATTCGTTTTAGACCTTTATTTCATAAGGGTTTTTTTTATTGCTTTTGGACAGATATATAAACCCTTAAAATTACGGCACTCATATTCCGGACACCCTGTATGATGACCTATTTTATTTGTAATATCATACAGAGTGACTTTTTTTCAAATAATGATCGATGATACCCACACCTCCATCATTGGTAAGTTTCTAAAGCTGGTAATTTTCTGTTTCATACCTACTGCCATACTAAATATGCACACTGAATTTGTTTAATTTTTCTCAAGCGGTTTAGAAATTAAAAACTGATTTTTATTTAAATTTTGACACGCTGCAGCTAAACAATGGCTGTTCTAAAACTTCACATTTATACAGGGTGTCCGGTAACTACGGGGAAAAAATAAAGGGTTATATAGAGCAGGTCAAATGAGTGCTAGTACTTCATATAAACTTTTTACCTAGGTGCCATTGTTGAGGAGTTATTGTCACTCAAAGTAAGAAGTTGAAAAATGAATATTGTGCATAATTTCTAAAGGGCTACTTTGATTAACTTGAAATTTGGGGAATCAAAGCAACTCATTGAAACGTATCTTTGTATATTTAAAACTGAATCAAATATTTTTTATTATACAAGGTCGGTCGAAATTATATTCTAAAATTTACGCAACTTTGACGGAGCTGTCAAATTTGACATTTCGCCCTCGCAGGCAGATAGCCATGTTACTTTTCTGCAAAAAAGGTATACTTCATGACTTACGAAAAAATGTACGGTTGTCAAGATAATGAAATTTTTTTATTTTGTGTAAAGGGGAATTAATTATCACATTATAATCAAATTAGTAGGTTGCTAAATATGACAGGAGACGCGTAAAAGATGACAAGCATTAAGGCAGCTTAAAATTAACGCCCCTTTTAGTGAAAAATTAAAATAAAATAATGGAATACTCTTATGAAGAATATGCAGATATGCACTTGATTTGTGGAGAAGCGCATTGCAATTCTTTAGAAGCTCAAAGAATTTACTCGGTACGATTTCCAGATCGGAATGTACCAAATTGGAAAACTTTTCAAAGATGCGATCGTCGCCTAAGGGAAACAGGTATAAATGAATAGAAATGTAGTTACAAATTTATTTTAACTGTTCGCTATACAGGAAGCATATTGCCACGACGTGGTGGGGAAGGAGCCCCTAGACGTGCCAGAAACGCAGAAATTGAAGAACAGATCTTGGATCGACTAGAAGCAGATCCTTCAATAAGCCTACGAAAACTTTCAGCTCACCAAGTTCTAAAAGAACAATTATTGCATTCCTATCATATTCAAAAAGTACATGCAATGGGACAAGAAGATTATGCTGCAAAATTAAATTACTGCAATTGGTTTTCGCGAAAACAAAGAAACAATTTAAATTTTGTTGAATCTGTATTGTTTACGGATGAGGCAGGTTTTACCCGGGACGGAATAACGAATTCCCATAACACGATCTAAATCTACTACTAGAAAATATGTCATTGCAAACAAGACAGGAAATATATTTCATGCATGATGGGGCACCGCCCCACTTCAGCCGTGAAGTTAGAAATTACCTCAACGCAACATCTGTTGATAGGTGGATTGGTCGAGGCGGACCACACTTATGGGCACCTAGGTCACCAGATCTTAACCCCCTTGACTTCTTCTTGTGGGGTTACCTAAAAGAATTGGTGTATTCAACTTCGATTTATACTAGAGAAGAGTTGATGGCAAGAATAGAACATCATTGTAATGAAATTAAACGGAATCCACAAATGTTATTTAGAGGACAACAAAATAATCTTAAAAGAATAAGGAAGTGCATTGAACTAGATGGAGGACATATCGAGCATTTACTGAAGTAACCTCTTTTAATCCATATGTTTCATTTTTAACTTTTTTCTGTTGTTGTGTCCCCGGTTGTAGCTATACACAAAATACAGAAATTTAATTATCTTGGCAACTGTTCATTTTTTCACAAGTTATGAAGTATACCTTATTTGCAGAAAAGTAACAGGGCTATCTGCCTGCAAGGACAAAATGTCAAATTTGACAGCTCCGTCAAAGTTGCGTAAATTTTAGAACATAATTTCGACCGACCTTGTATAATAAAAAATATTTGATTCAATTTTAAATGCACAAAGATACATTTCATTGAGTTGCTTTGATCCCCCAAATTTCAAGTTAATCAAAGTAACCCTTTAGAAATTATGGACAATATTCATTTTTCAACTTCTTAGTGACAATAACTTCTCAACAATAGCACCTAGGTAAAAAGTTTATATGAAGTACTAGCACTCATTTGACCTGCTCTATATACCTCTTTATTTTTTACTCGTAGTTACCGAACACCCTGTATAACAAAGACCCTTATTTTTAGCCACAGAATACGGCTCTGGATTTCTACTTAAGAAGCACCCTGTATATGAGAAAATATTAGTGTTTCCAAGAATGATGTTTTTTTAAGGTTATGTTAATGACAGGCATGTAGAAGAGAAGAACTATAAAATATGATAGCATAAAATACAGTCTCATGTATTGAAAATAGGAAAAAACGTGCTTTGTTTCATAAAAAAATTACTCTTGTTCGATTTCGATATCTCGCTTGGTTATCGAGATATTTGCATATACCTACAAATTTCTATGCATTTCGCTTTTCAGCAACTTGTAATCCTTAAATTAAATTAATGCGTCTTGACGACTAGTGTGAAGCAAATTATTTACAGTTTTTTAAATAGGAATTTAAAGGGAAAGTAAACAGTGATCGTATCATTTGAATACCTATTATTTTTTATTTCCTGCCTATCGTGGTACTAAACATTATCTATTTTTCATTGCTCGGGAAAATGTGTCAGTCAAATTGCTCTGGTAAAAGTACAACACCTCTAAAATAAGTAAAATATTGGGGCTTCTTAAATAAAACATATGTACTCAGTTTTACAGAGAATGAACGTTCTAAACTAACAGTATATAACTCAGTATTCGAACAGTATGTTAAAGTTACATTTTTTCCGTCTTATGATGAAATTAATTGAGTTAATTGCAACAACTAGGAACTAATTAAATTTACTGTAATCGCACCGTTTTTTTAAGCAGATTTATACCTTTAAGTGCAAGACTGATGGGTTCAACGGTATACGAAAATTAAGTTGTTAATTTTAATTAATCATCGTGGAAGTTGCACATACAGGAATTATTAAAATGATATAACGCGCGTGTATGCTGGAACTGAATTAAACGAACTGTAATGTGTAATAAAATTAATCAACATGTGGTATTTGTTGCGACATTCTAATGCCTTGTTGTAGGTGAAGTATAAACTAATTAAAATAATACGAATAACTTGAATCCAAACACGCGATTGTTTCTTAACTTTAGCTTTACATTTTGAATATGAGAATAACAACAGCATTTTGTGGTTGCTGTAGCTGCAGTAGATAAAAGATGCAATTATTATTGGCATTTTATAAACAAAATGTGTAATGACAGAAACGTTCGGACTATACGAACCTGGTACGTGACTTAAAAAACATTTATTTTTGTAATTCTTACAGATTAAAATATGTATGTAGTTAGTCATAGTATACGTTTGTGATGTGTTACTGCAAAATAATTATTAAAGGTAGTGGTAGCTTTTGTTTAATTTAAAAATGATATTTTTCACTACTACTAACATTACGCACATATACATTAAAATTTTATTTTTCTCATAAAACTATGACATTTTTTTACTGTCAGGAGCAGAAACCTAGAGAAAATATAGATTGTGCCAGTGTCATATTGCCGGCGACCGCTAATTCATGGTTGCCCTAAAAGGTCCAGAACCGCCAAAACTTATTTTTTTATGCCAATTTATGTTGGTTGTATTGTAGCGTGAAGCTCATTTGTCTACTGTGATTGGTCACATTCTTTAATGACATTTAAAATGACAGTAAGTTAGTTAATTTCATAGTGCAATGCAGCCATAATATTTGCACAACCACCAACATAAAGCAAATAAAATATCCACTTTCTGGACCTTAGGTCCCTAGAAAACGCGACACCTGTCACGTGACCTATATCATGAATCGACGCTGGGTAAATTTTTTCTAGGTTTGTGGTCGGACATTTTCCTTACTGAGAAAAGAAATGGTATCTTAGCAACAAAAATATTCACTATTAATCCTAGGAGCTGTTGACACTTTTAATCATTTGAAAAGTGTTAATCAAGTTTTAATTTGTAAAAGTTTATTCAACACTACTTACAATAATTGTTGTTTATCCACTTTGATGTTAAATACACAGTTTAGAACAAGTATTAAAATTAAATAAACCACGGAATCTGCAACTATCCTCATTCTTGGAACAATTCTCAAAGCAGTTCAATACAGTATATTAAAGATCTTGGTGTGACTTTAGATGTTAAATTATCTTTTGAATACCATATAAATAATATTGTAGGAAAAGCTTTACGTAACTTGGGATTTATTTTGCGTATTTCTAAGTCTTTCTGTAACCCTAGAACTCTAATTATTTTATACAATGCATTTGTGAGATCTCATCTTGAATTTGTGAGTTTGGTTTGGAATCCTCAATATGTCATATATATTGACCGCATCAAGAAAATTCAAAACAAATTTATTCAGCACCTTAATTACCGATACAATCGTAACTTGCAATTTGGAAATTATAATATAAGACTTAATCACTATATGTTAAAATTAAGTTCTAGGAGAAATATTGTATATATATTATTTTTGTTTAATTTGTTAACTGGTAAACTGCAGTTATATATTGGGTCGTTTGTCTTTCTATATAAAACTAAGTTCTACTCGATCATGGAATTTATTTTATCATCAAATATATAATACCAGCGCCTCAACTCACTCACGTATTAGTTTGTTACAAAAACAATACAACATGTTCTTTAATCACATAGATATACTCCATCTGTCACTAAATTGTGTAAAACGCCAAGCTATTCAAGTCTTCCATAATATTTTATATTTATATAGGTATTTGCTTTTACAAAGCACAATATGTAGAATGTTATGTATTATTCTCATTTTTTTATATTTCTCTTTTTTAGCTTAGTTGTAGTATGATTTAGCTTAAGGATTAGCTATATTTTTATTGTCATTACACGTCATTGTACATACCTCTATTCTGTATTCTATATTCTGTTATTTTTTAGTTATTGTGCACCCTATAATTGTAATGCTCGATAGCATTATGTTGGGTTGCCTTGCATAAAATAAATAAATAAATAAATACATTTTCATTAATAGTTATGTTATTAACCACTAGCAACTTTTAGTATCCTTTTCGCAATATTTTCTTTATTCAACTGTAGTCTTCCGTCACAGATCGATCTTGATCCTCTGTGTCTTTTAAGACAAGTAAGGTCACCACCACCGTCAACTTAAAGGGTAATAGACGTTCGTCGTAATGTGTGTCCATTGTACTCTTTCCAGTTGTCCAGCTTCAAAAATTTTGCTACTTCTTGTGAGACGGCACTGGGTTTTATGAATACCGGCCACCATTCGATGACACTTGCACTAGCATATCTGAGAAATAATGAAGTGATACCAATCCCGGTGAACGTAGAGCAACATATTTTCGATAAAAACTTAAATAATTGTCTGCCAGCACAGTAAAAGAACGTGGTATTTTGGTTTTAGTATTAGGAATTTTTATAATTAAGTCGAATTTCACATCTTCAATATTATCAATTGTTGAATTGATTAATTCATCAGAACGGCATGCGCCTACAACCCCCACTACGACGACCTATAAAGAAGCTTCTTAAAAATTTTGTTCTTTTATTTTTATCATCATCATCAAATATAAATTATCAGGTGCATTATTCAAAAAGCAATCAACTTGATCCTTTGTAAATACCCGCAATTTTTTCGTAATATATCCCTCATTTTGTCTCTTGAGAAAAGCACGTAACTTTGAATATTTGCTTATATCAATCTCCTTCATTATATTGTGACCAAAGCGTTGACGGCTTTATTTAATTTGCTAAGTTTGAGAAATATACCATTTAATACATCTTCTAAATACAATTTAATATTTTTTTTCTTTGCACCAATCCATAATGGTATACGCATTCATAGATTTTTAGAGATTTCTTTGGGAGAAAATTCAAATAAACCTCTTTCGCAGACTCCAGATCTCCTCAGATACACCTAAATCTTCATTAGATTCAATTTTTACAGTTACTTTGACGACTACACTGACTTACACTATTTTATTTAAAGATGCCTTACTGAAATTAAGAATTAGCAGATATTTTTATTGCAACCGTTGAAATTTTACATATGCCCAGAGTAAACACACGCAAATTTACCTAATTTCGATTTATGGTAAATATTGTATTTCTATTATTTTGTCGTCCTCTATCACCCTTTTAAAGAAACGCGTTTATTTCAGAAAACCCCTGTAGATCTAATACATCGTTGTCTCCAAAGCTAAATGAGTTCTAAAGGATTTAGAATAATCATGGTTTCCAGTGCGAGCTTATAACAGTTGTCATTAAAATGACTGATCACAGGCTTTTCAAAAACCAACTTTCCCAATGATTTTATGAAATTAACAATAAGCAAATAATAATAACGTACAACACAAAAAGCTGTTCAGGAACATAAAAATTTTAAAACGCCGATAGTTCGATTAAATAAACAGATAACGAGGACTAAACTTTTAAATTGTGTAAATATAGATAATCAGTGTCACGTATCTGTTAATCCACCAATATTTGTTTAATGCGCCTTTCATGTGCAATAAATGATAAAAATTATTTTGCAATAGGAAAACAAAACGATAATTGTTGTTATCGATAGCTTATGAAACATTGCGTTAGAGAGAACACGATATGTCACTTAAACATAAGAAAAGGAACAGGTGTTATTAACAATTCTTAGAGATATAAACTGTTAACTATTTTACATTTTGTTTTTGTAATAACTAAAATTCTATTTACATACAGTGACAAAAGCATCATCAGTGCAATGCGTTGCAAGTGTGAATTCTAAAGTTGTTTACAGTTGCAAGTATGGTTTCTTTAGATTTTATTAGCATTTAAGGTCATTTGTCAAGATTTGTAGAAGTAGAAGTGAGCAAAAATAGGTATTGCCTAAGACCTAACTAACACCTATTATAGGTACATAATGAGTTAATATTTTCCCTTATTACTAATTTTATTATATTCCCTACGAATAATTTAAGATTCATTGTTTTAGGCGGAAGCGAATGGTTTGTTAAAATGTTCAGGAGAAGACATGACAGTCGTTCTGAAAGAACTATCGGAGAAATAGAACTGGATCATTTGTTAGATCTATAAATAAAAAATTAAGAAAATGGTGCGTTGTACACAAAGATTTAGCTTGATACATACACTAAAGCCACTGAATCATTCAAAACATTATGCGCATTTGTCAACTGGATGAAACAGATGATTTTCCTCAAAAAAATCTTTTCCGATGAAGCAGATTTTGAAATTGATGGCAATGCCGATAATGTTGGGATGAGGAAAACCCACGATTGATTCATGAGAAACCTGTACAATCTATTGCAATAATAATGACACTTCCTTTTTTTGAACTACTGGATGTATCTAAAATAGAATTTATTTTTTCGGTGTAGGTATGTACAGGGTCTCTCAAATTTGATAGTATGGGCCTTCTTCGAGGCCAATACAAAAAATTTGAATAGAATTTGGGACACGTGGTGTTAAATGGGATGAGGCAAGCTCAATTTTCATTCGAAATTGTTATCTATGAGATTTGACAGAAACGACTAATGACGTCATCAGTTATACTGTTTCCAGAAATACATCCAAGTTTTTTGTTAAAAAGCTCTTTTCTCTAATAAACTTTTATTAAAGAATTTTTTTGTCTAAGTTATAAGCAATATCATCCTAAGGAGTCTCAAAAGAAATCTCAAGTAGTCATTGGAAAATTTAAAAAAAGTGCATAAATGTCATTAAGAATAAATAAAAGGATTAAACTCGATAATTCTTTAATACAGTTAAAACAAAAGATGACGATAACAATAACTAAACTTAAAAAATGAGGCAAACGCCCTCATCCTACATGATACATATCGAATTTTCTCTTTCAAAATATTAATATCTCGCGAAGGTGTTTTGTAAACCTTATTTTTTAAAACCCTCCATTAAAAAAAATCGTGGGGTGTTAGATCTAGTGACTTTTCAGGCCACTGAATAGATTAATCCCAATTAATTTTTCTGGGAAATTGTTACCCTGTATAATCCTGGTCTAGGGGGTAGAGCTCCGTCGTGCTGAAACCATACGTTTCTCCTTAACTGCAAAGGCACATTCTCCAGAAGCGCAGGAAGTTCTCCTTGTAGAAAATTTAGATAACTCACGGTGTTCAGTGTATGCTCATAAAAATAAGGTCCAATTAAATGCCTGCCGATGATGCGTAATTTGAGCAATAAAATTAAGTTTTCATTGTAACGCTTAGGCAAATACACCAATTGTGAATTTTGTAGTCATGATACCTATTGGTCTTTAGAATTTAACCAAATTCAATTCCCGGCTAACCTGCCGTATAGAATTTCGTGGATTTTGTTCGAAATGCTGTAGCAGTCTAGCTGTATTAACATCATTGTTTCTTACCCTTGGGTCAATTATTTGATTCTTCCGAACAGAAAATGCATCTTCGTCGCAAGGTCGCCTTCAATTTTGTAAAGATTCTATGATCAGGACTGAAGCGCCTGGATACCTTCCTCGATATAACTCTCCAGCTCTTCTTCAATTTTTTTGTGACTCGCCGTAAATTAGCAACATATCAACTTTCTCTGAATGATAAAATATTTTGTAAGCGCAAAACGTATGCGTTTGACGTTGGTATTGAATAATGACAAGTATTTTGTGATATTTATGCACTTTAAACAACCAATTCAATTATTTTCCAATGATTACTTACTCCTTTCACCCCGATTTTTTAGGTCGCATTTCTTTTGAGACTTTAGGAGGATATTGCTTACAACTTTTAAACGGGAAGTAAATAGGACAGATAAATTTCTCTAATAAAAGTTTATTAGAAAAAATATAGTTTTTTTAACAGGAAAAAAATTGGATGTTTCTAAAAAAAATATAATTGATGACGTCATTAGTAGTTTCTGTCAAAACCCAAAGAAAATACTTTCGATTGAAAAAGGAGTTCATCCCATTTAACACCACGTGTCCGAAATTACAACAAATCAATTAATTCGTGAACTAAATCTATGCCACTCATCAGCGCATATACTATTTATGAGATAATACATAAGTATTTAATGGGTAAAAAATTTGTGAATAATGTTGCTATTACGAAAAGTTTGCGTTTGCGTTTTCCCCCGTTACTCTCAAAATGTTTTTAATTAAAATAACGTGTGCAGATTTGAATGCGTACTCGGCTAAATCTATTAAATTCAACCTTACTAGCTTTCCAGCATAATGCCAGCAACCATTAATTTAATGAACGTTCTTTCATCAAAACATCGTGACAAAAGGTAAATCTAGAATAATTCATGTCTCATTATTCACTACAATTTTAATATTATGCACAGTCGCACTAATAAAGGATGTTTGCGCTGTCCTTGCAGGATCCACAGGTAGGTCAGAAAGTCGCGAGTGGGATGAGACAAAGGCTGTTGCATAACCAAACGATTTTCATGGCATCCTAGATAAAATCGTTCGTTACCGTACCATTTGCCATTGCTTAAAAAGTACATAATAGGAAAATGTCGACACAACATAATAGCTAATTATCCGCAGAAATACGATTAATTGTTTATTAGCGTATTTATTTAATGATAGTTTAATACACAACGGTGCAATAAATATCTAGTATGTGCGCTATCCTATCTGTTATTATTACGGCAATAAATATATAATTTCATCGATAGAAACATTATCTAATCACCTGATATGCATACAGTTCGTGGTTAGATTTTTCAATAAATATAATAAACTCAGTAATGGAAGAAAATAATGTATAATTATAAAATGTGCATAGCGTGACCGATGGGAGTAGCTACCATATTTATTTATTATATTTGTTCTTATAAAAAAATAGCTGTAAAATTACTTTCTACAGTAGGGACTTGTATGCAAATAGTTCATAAGTACATTCATCAAGGTTCTTTTCGTTCTTTTCTGGTCCTAGAGGTTCTTCAAAAATGACTGTGACATATGACGTCTACTATTCCAATGAAACAGTAAAAGTTGTCATAATATTTTCCTCATGTTGAGCCCCAATAATTAAATGAAGAACTATTTATCATCTACGATCAAATGAAATATATTCGTACCAATAGCAATATTGAAAAAGCAGGACACTTGAAAGAGTTACTCAAAATGGTAAATTATGGCGATGTGCAAAATTTTGAGTTGATTTTCAAGTTTCTTTCAGCTCTTAATACAAAAATGCACAATCTACGAAATGCGGAGATATATTAAATGAACAATTACTTGAATACAACGCATTTTAAAGAAAATTGCAAAGAATACTCACTTATTCAAAATAATCAAAACTTAAAGTATCTTACGTTTTTTATAAGTAAGACAGTGGTGTACTATTTTTATTGTAAGTAAAAGATTAGTGGCACAGAGTTTCTACGCCACTGGTAACAATGGGAATATTTAAATATAATGAACAACTAGATCCAACCACGTTACAACCTAGAATTATTGTTGTTTTATCGCAAAGGGTTTTCAAATAAGTAAAAAATATAATAAAAATGTCAAAATCTTTGACATCTTGGAAACGATAAACTTTTAGATATAGGTATATTCGGGTAAATTTAATTTATTTTGACTGTACAATCTCCTACCAAGGATGCCAGTAATACCTGAAACACCCTGTATATTTACCTAAAATAGAAATAATAAAATTTATTTTTTTCAGCTAATGCTCACTTATATTTTTCCCCTTGCAAGACTTCTTGCCGTAGCAATATTTCTTGTCTTGTTTCAAGACTTTTTTTAAAATCTTGTATTGTTTTGCAATTCGAGCTGTCAAGTCTTATCTTGGTCTTGTCTTGTCTTGTCTTGCTTTGTCTTGCCTTGTTTTGTTTTCCAAAATCAAGACAAACTTGAGAAGAAGCCAGCACTATTCTAAACGGAACTTAAATAATAATTTCTCTGTATTGTTTTTGCAGCTTGAATTCCCTCTAGGTCCTGAAGGTCTGAAAAAATACCTAAAAATTCGTAGGAAAACGTAGGCGTACTAACTATTCTCGTAACGTTCTGAAGCAAGTGTTAAAAAAGAACATGAATATATAAAAAATGTAAAATTAAATTCTATTTTAAATTAATTGTTAAATGACAGTCTATGTCATACAGATATTAAGTGTATTACAAGTGACTATCATTTATACAGGGTATTTTAGGAGGAGATGTACATATTTCAGTATGTTATTCGACTTTCAATTTTAAGCAAAACAATTCCTATGAACTTAGGTATGGAAACGCTTCGTTTAGGATATACAAATTACAGTGTTACCTTACTTTTATTTAAAAAACAAGATATAACACTTTAAAGACTAAGAACTATTAGTTTTTCATGAAAACAACCTGAATTTTGTGGGAGGATTGCAAAAATAAAATATCTAAACAAAATTTACAAAACCCGATAATAACTTTCGATTCACTCTAATACATAATTTGCATGCACCACCATCTTTAGATGAGTTTTTTACGGAAACAGCTGCTCCTAGGTACTTCGAAAAGGTAGGGAAAATGTTTTTCTATTCCAAAATGACATACATCGTGGCACAAAAAAGTTGAAGCGATTTCAAAGGATCCTAATGGTCTCTTGGAGATATAGCCAATTGTGCATAAAATTTGAATTTCCCGTCCCAAGAAACCTCCCCATACAAAATTTCATGAATTGAACTCAAAGTAGTCGAGAGTTATTAAAGAAAATGTAATTACTGTTTTTAAATATAACATGTATATCCTAAACGAAGCATTTTCCGACCTAAGTTCACAGGAAATTTTTTGCTTAACATTGAACGCAGAATAACATACTGGAGTATATTGCATCTCCTCCTGAAACACCCTGTATAAACTTTCATATACTTAATGAGGATTTAGAAACATGTTTTGATATTTATACTTTACCTGTAATGTCAGTACTATGTTTTGCCCCCTACACAGCGAGAGACTGTTCGGCAATGGTCCAGCTTGAAGACTCAAGTGCCTGAGGGGCAATTTCAGCGAGGAGGGACCGTCTTCTCCATGTGCAGTGGCCACATGGAGTTGTCCACCCCTTATTGTCACCCTTCTAGGCCACCAGTTCCTTTCGTTTCCGCATTTCAGCAGGAGGTCACCTGAAACGGAAACATTGTTGAAGAGATGGACAGAAAAAGTACATTTGCGGTAACATAAAGATTACAACCTGAATTATACAGAGTGATTCAGAAATAGTGTCATTAATTTTAAGAGAATATAGGAAAAAATTGGTATAATACGAATAAGCGATTAAACAAAATTATATACATATTTAGGCCCAAAAAAATTATTTTCAAACCATTATTTAAATTCTATTTTCAGACTGTTACTGTTCGCTGGCGGCAGTTCAACTCGGTGTCGGCCTGACGCAACGTTGCCAAATTTAATTATTTTCCTAGCACTTATGGTAATGTTAAAATATGCAGGGTGTTTTTAAATGAAGTAGCAAAAATGAGACCACCGATTCCTTAGGTGAAAATAAATCGATTTAACCTAACATACTTATATCCCAAGTCGCATAATAAAAAAGATATAGGGTGTCAAAGTTAAAATTTTATTTTCTATATGTGCAGATAACTTTTTTAAAAATCCAAATACTTACATAAAATTTGTAAATCGGGGGTTTTTGCGGGCGAGAAATTTAAATTTGTTTTTAATTTTGACGTCACTAGTAGGGGGCGCCACTTGCGGCTCACCTTGTTTCTTTTAAATGGCAGAACTTATTTGCAGCTTAGTGTATCCATCTGACTATCGAAATAATCGATTCTCGTACTTGTTTTATTTGAAGAAGGTATACCATCCTGAAGTCTGAAATGCTCAGTGCACCGATTGAAAACTGTTATCGTTTCAGGTAAAGTGCCTTTTCTACTGAAAATATAGCAAAATATTACTAGAAAAAGTTGTTCAAAACTGTAAATTATGGAGACGTGCAATATTTAAAAAAGATCTGCCTGCTTTGATAAAATCTCTGTGCTTTGTTGAAAAATGGTACTTCATTTAAAAACACCCTTTATAAGTAATGGATTCTATAAATTATTTTTTAAGTATGCAATTATTAAGTTTAAAAAATATTTAATATTAAGTTTCAAAATTCCCACGGACCAAATAGTAAACTACTTACATTTCATTACATAAATAGTGAGACAAAAATATTCACGAAGTAAATTATTAAGAGAGGCTAAGAATTTGTTCGTATTTAAATATTGATGGCAATACAAAAAAATCCTCGTGCCGTCAACGAAAAAACTGTCCGAGACATGTACAGTGATAATAATTCGACAACAGTGAATCTTGACCTATCGTTTTTAGATCAATAACCTGTTTTAAATGCCTACTCAACGACAAACGCTGCAGAGGTGCAGAACAACAAAATAATAATAGAAACAAACATTTCGAATTTTTATAAACACTCGTTGTAATGAATATGAAATCAGTAAACAGATTAGTCTCTTATCATTTAACATATTTATTAATAACGTTGTCTGTAGTTTGCGAGTACCTTATCTTTTGTGCAGACGATATGATCTATTCGAGGATAAATACCCTGCAGGTTTGTATGTTATTGCAGGAGAACCTTGATAGATTAAATCACTAGTATAAGCTAAATAAAGTTACCTCTGAACATAACCAACATAACTTTTACTAGGAGAAAAGATAGATATATGTTTCTATACAGTATAGATAATATATCTCTTAATAGGCCTGAAGTTGTTAAGGATTTGGGAGTTTACTTTGATTCAAAATTAAATTTTAATTATCACGTTTGTTATACAGCTTCTGCAGTTAACAAAAGTTTGGGATACGTAATTGGTGATACGAGTATCTGCAATGTTGATACTATAAAACTATTGTATAATTATTTTGTTCGATCACATCTAGAATATTATTCTTTTATCTGGTCATCAAATTATGCAAACTACATTGATTTATTAGAAAGAACTCAATGCAGGTTTCTAAAATTTTTAACTTTTAAGGACACTAGAGCGTACCCTGGTGTAGGATGTCCCCAGCGCTTGCTGCTTCAGCAATACCTATGGATTGATATCCTTGAATGTTCGACGGAGCATGCACAAAGTAATATTTCTTTTTAATATAATTAATAGAAATCTTGATATACCGGAAATACACAAATTAAATTTTTATGTCCTTAATGCTACCGTTCCTGTGATAATTTATATTTAAAAACGGCAAATTATTACACTGTAAGTGATAGTTTGGATATTTTTACGTTCCTAACATCAAAAATGTATTTCTATTAAAACGTTTTTTTTTTTGTTAATTATCTGTTGTTGCTGTTTTTAATTAGTATGGTGTTGTTTCTTGTTTGTATCAATAGTGTAGTTAATAATAATTGAATTTACAGTTTACCTAAATAAAAATACAAGTTAAATCGGGTCAAATTAAATTCCACAAACTATCCTACCAAACACAATTAATAGTGAAAGACCGTGGTCGTTTCTTGTTGAACAAAGCCGTGGACACGTTTAAGAAACAACTGGATTTGGTCCGAGAAAAATTGATTTTTTTGTTTTCCGTGAGCTGTCATGTGTAAGAATTATACCAGTCAAACCTCTAACACCCTGTATATGTTTGCTTACTCGTAAGAATACAATGTTAGAACAATGTCGCATTGTGCACTAGAAAATTATGTGAGATATGTAATTGTTATTGCAAATTATTATAATCCTAGTCATAATCTCATCTCGGATAATAGCTTCCTTTTGTTTATTACAATTCGTGACCCGAGCAATTTCACTTTCTTATGCATTATATGGAAAGCTTCCCATAAATAAAGTTAAAATAACTTTAAACCAATTTGTGCAACACACGGTTATGTTTGAAAAGTTTATTATTTATGGCGATTCATATTTTTCGAGATACATATCTAAGAAATAAGGAAATTTATAAATAAAAACCGATTGTATGAGACTATCATTAATGTATGTATCTGTTGCAAAATGTTGCATGGTCTGTGAAAGCTTTTCCTAAGTCATAAAGCAGTTAACTTTCAAAAGCGAGTTTATTTTGTTGGCATGCATAGACATCTCTTTTGAGAAGATTTATACATTTACATAATTTCAAAATATTAAACATATGTATGTAATTATTATGTAATTTTTTGAATAATTTATATTTCTCATATTATTTGCCCTCAATGGAACTCAATCATGTAATTCTTTGAAATAGGTAAATGGCTCACATATCGTTCATCAAAAGAAATCACAATTCAAAATGGTTGATTTGTTACAAGAAATTAATAATTATTGTTAATTGAATGTCAATCTTTTGGCATGTGATTGATTTTACGTAAAAAAGTATAATTTACTGAAAAATGTAGGCAGTTATTTAAATACTTTGGTTTCATCCAAGTTATATAAAAAGAGATCTATCTAAATTTAAGAAAGGCCACCATTTCCTGGATACCTCTATCTGACTATCCATCTTGGTGCATATGGATCTCAGAAAATTTAAGACAAAAATGGTAAATAAGTAAAGTTCCTCATTCTGTTACCAACTTTGCGCTTGCAGATCGATTGGACGTTTGGATTTTTCGAGATAATTTGAAAGGATTTTTACGTATTATGGTACGTAAGGATCTGTTAATCCTACTGGAAATTTCTCTCTTCAACAAATCTACTTCGCGCAATCCAACAGTCCGCCCCCTGTCAAAGTCACTAAGCTGGAAAATCTGTCAAAATCTGCGTACTCTAGGCATAAAAATGTTTTAAAAAATGTCGCTTGCAACAAGCTTCACAACACTTGCAAGACAAATGTGAGCAGAAATATTTAAAATAGAATGCTACGTTATCAAAATACGACTTCTGCAAACTCCAAAAAACTTAAACTGATAAACCTGAAAATATAATCATTTTTTACTTTGACCGAGAAAAGTAAACCTGCGAAAAATTAAGTGATATTTATTGGGTGTTTACCATTATTTGCCACGTAGGATAAACTCAAAATGCAACTAACTGTTCCTGCAAACGTTGGCAAATTCAATTGACGTATTTATCAATATGAATATTAAGCAGATTGAAATTCTCCAATAACAAATATTCTCGAAACACTGAGTCAAGTGGTGCAGATAAGATAATCCAATCAAACTCGACAGCCATAGTAAAGGTTAACAACAACTTATTAATGAATGCATTCATACAATGTTTTTATTAAACAGATTAAGAGCATTTATTATAATTAATTGTGATAGATTGGACCTTATATTATTGGAATATACAATATTTATCCACATATTAAAATGAACCAACTAGAAACATATAAAGTACGCCCTGCTTTTGGATAAAAGTAGTATAATTCGCACTTCTTTACCTCACACAGTGTAAACGTATTTGTTTCTCTATAAATGATTCTATTGGACTACACCTGCAGTATCTGTGTGAGCAGCCAAGAACCCTTGTCGGCCACCCCATCAGACACAGACCGGTTTCGGGTTTGTTAGCTCTCATCAGTATGCTATAGGTGAGATAACCGACAATTGATTCACCGACAATTCCTGCATATGTATGTTCACATATAAACTGAGTTCAGGTGAGATATAAGTGGTCTGCTACTTCCTGCTCGGCCTAAGCGGTTCGACTTGCAGAAAGTGACCTACATTGCAGCAGGTACTTAAATGTAGACCTTTCTCTGGATGATGTCTCCTTTGTTTTTTTCTCTTAAATTGGAGTCTCAAACCGACGAAATCGTTGGCATTAGTCCGCAGCTGTAATACACATTCCTCGGAAGCAATTCGTGGTAGACGGTGCCTACTTTGTCCCACCAGGTGCATAACATCATCAAAAAACTGTATATATTTGAATTGTATACGTTCTGACTAAGTCCCAGTGTTACCAGCTTTATCTAAACAGTGAGCATAATATATTGGTGTTATACTTGGTAATCCATTCATTTTAGTTAAAATGGAGAGGAGGTACAACTGAAAAAATCTGTGGTGAATTATAGCCATCATTATATGCTCGTATACTTTTATTTGTTATTTATTTGTAAATATATTACATACATATTCAAATTTCGGTTACAAAAAATCCCCAATAATTTGTCGTAAATTTTAGAAGCGCGACCGTGGCTAGGTATGTTGTTTATTTTACTATTTATTTATTTTGTTGAAAATGAATGTGCTAGAGCAAGCAATTGTTAGGGAAGCCACCAGCATAGCTTCAAGCTTATTGTCAGAAAAATAATATTCAAGATACGTGCGTGAATATATCGATTTCAAAACTGACAGAAAAACATGGTTGGTGATCCAGTAACAGCAGATGTTGGTTCATATGAATCAGATATTTGTTAGACCCAGTTCACATACATGGCTAAAAAGTTGTTTAGAAATCAAAGAAAGATGTTCAAGTTTGCAGGTTTGTTTTTTATTTAAAATTGTATGGTAAAATGTGATGTTTAGTTGATATTACTAGATTCCTAAAGGTAATTGTATTTTTTCAAATAAAAGAATGAGCGATATCCAACAAAAGTCAAGGTTTTAACTAAAGAAGAGATTGAACGATATGGAAATCCGATTAAATTGCCACGATGTTGATGATTCCATCAATAATAAAATCGAAATGTCGAAAAATTATTTCCTAGTAAAGAATTGATAAATTTTCTAAAATAAATAATATAACTTTGAAAAATTGATAGTTAACCATAAAAATTTTACAAGTTAGTAGCTTGTAAAACTAAACTTCCTTGACTAATACGGTATTTTGATAAACTACTGTTTACAAATGAGTAACAAATAAAATAGTTTCCAAATTGATGAAGTGAAATTTATTTGTAAATTTTTATGTGATTGTTTAAATGTATTAAATATTTACATTAGTACTTAAATGTAAATACCAACATTATTATGGCGCCACAACCATTGCCTACTCTATGTAGTTATGTCACTTGATGCGGCAATATGCTGTTATACATGCTATCGCGATATACAGAACTAAATTTCAAAATAGTAAGTAGTAAAATGCGTATTACGAACAATGACTTTCTTGCATTTAAAATCACATTAACATACTTTGTTTAATTAGCGTTCGGTGTTTAAATTTTAGGAATAATTACATGAAAACTACGTGCCCGTTGTGAATATTACATTCACAGGAAAAATGAGTGCAATGGAAAGTTAAGCTTGTAGAACAATTGCATCTATGAAACAATTAGATTACCATTTGTAATTTTATAGCTTTGAATTATGAAAATGTCGTAACGATGAAGCTAGACAGTTTTAAAGAATTTTCTAATGCATATTTAAATGAGAACTATGAAATTAATGGATAATATTATATTTTTTCTCTCAATGTATTCTTTAGATAATTCCCTCAATAAATATTTTTAGTAATTTTGGTTAACTTAGTTGTATTTATTAATATTTTTTTTGACTGTTCGGATGCTCTTTATGTACTTATTATGTATCATATAAGGGACCACGTATTTGGATAAACCCTATTAAGACATTTTTCATTTAAACTAAATATCTGCTTGAAAATATGGAAAATATTTTTTTCTTGGTACAGGGCCATACTACTTTTTATATTTAAGTATGCCTATATGGCATGTAGCAATTTAGTTTGAATCTCTCCATATGGAAAAATATATAATAAAAGTAGTATAGACTGGTTCTGAAACATGTCACATGTCATGTGTTTCAGGAGGAGATGTACATACTTCAGTATGTTATTCTACGTTTAATTTTAAGCAAAACATTTTCTATGAACTTAGTTTTATTTTTTCTTAATACAATGTTATTATTTACTTACTCAAAAGTATTTAATATTATTCCAAATATTTGCAGTACCTAATTCTTCCAAGTCACTTAACACTTCAAATAAAGAAAACAATTTTATTTTGAAACAACAATTGTTGACATAAGTAGTTCATATTATCTAAATAAAACAAAACAAACATAACATTGCCTCATATAGTATGTATAGGTCATAAGTATAGTAGTTTTCTTGATTTCAAATAATTTCCATTCTTAAATGAAAAATATATAATTTTATTATACAAGAATAAGTTAATTTTTCAAAAAAGTCTTACTATATTTGAGGAATAGTGAAACTAAGCTAGCGTTGGAATAAGTGTATTAATCTTGATATTAGTATAGCTTGTTTCCGTGTACCTACTAACTACTATCATATAGGTATTTTAATGTTCAACTGTAAAATTGATTCACCCTGTATGTGCTATCTACAATTATTTTTAGTTAATAAAGGAAAATAATAGAAATCAATTAGTAATTATTTAATAATTTTAGATATATTTTTTTCGATATCAATTTTTAACAGATAAATATTTATTATATTATATTTCATGTTTCACTTTATTTTTTTAATATCTGAATACAAGGAAGCAATTTTTACTTAAACTTTGATATTTTATCAAGTTAAGCCAGGTAGATATGTGACGACATAAACCACTTAGAACTTATCTAAGTTACTTACAGAACAATAGTTTGATAAAATTTGACATACTACATATTTAGCTTATCCAGTTTTGGAATTAAATCGATAAACTAATTATCAAAATAACTGATCTTTTCAACTTCAACAAGCTATACCCTTTCCAGACAAAAAGGTAGGAGGATCGATTGTTTCAATAATAATTTAAAAGAAATACTAGTGACATCAAAATTAGAAACAAATTTGAATTTCTCGCACCCAAAAAACCCCTATGTATGTAAATATTTGGATTTTTCAAAGGTTATTTACAAATATCTAAAATAAAAGTTTAACTTTGACACTAGGGTGATACAGTGGTGACTTTTCAACCATCATCTTTTGGACTATGGTAAGTATGGCTACATCGCATTATTTTGTCGTTGGGAATCTACTCTTGCTCGGTATCCTACTAATTTCAGGTCACCCTGTATAAGTGGATATATATTTTTTAATTTAAAATATTTATAAGTTCCCTTGGATGCAAAACGTGCATCGTTTATTAATAGGTATCATCTATTTAGATAAGTCAGATAGGTACAGAAATATATTCTTTCTGTTATGTGCTTGAAAGTAAGTTTTTTTTACTTTGTCTATAAAAACACTTTTTAACTTTAGAAATGAAAATTAAAGTACTTAATTTATTAACTGAATTTGCATAAACTTATCATTAATTTAATTTCAATTGAATATTTTTGCATAAACCTGTAATATTTTAACGTTTTACTTGATAAGTAGGAATACTTTTCTGCATATTTGCTATAATATTGAAAGTGCTCTTTGAAAAGAAACACGCGTTTAGATATAGAAATGATGAAAATAACATTTAATAATTTACACCCCACCAATTTATTTATAATTTCCTTCCAATTTTGGTTATACTTTGATGCCATATACAGAAAGTATGCTTATGTTTTACTAATAAATATAATTTATAAAAAAATTGTGTGGTCTACCAGTTCAAATAAAGATATAGGTTGCCTAGGTTTTCTAAAAAAAAATGAACCACAAATACAATCAACAAAAATTCCATCCCTAACGTTTGTTGTTTTTCTGGATGCTCGGTGTGTACCTCATGAAATATTGTTGGATTGTTGTGCGACCAATAACGACAGTTCTGGCGGTTAACTGGGACCCTTTCCTGTGTTTAAAGACAAAAATATATGCCATATAACCTGAATGATAATAAAATTTGGGGCAACCTATCGTACACGAGTGTAGCAACATTCTCTTAATAATAAGCTAACTACTATAATAGCTAACATCTTGTAATCATTTTTTAATTGCTACATATAGAACATTAAATACTCAGTAAATTAAAAAATGCTCTATAAACAGAAACATTGCCATATAATTACTAATTGCAGAGCATTCTGGCTGTATGTATGTACCATCTTGTCTATTTGCAAATATGTTACTATTCGAGAAATTATTTTTTTTATGTTCAAAATTTATTATTTTATAAGTAAAAAATAATGGAGACGCGCGAAAATATTGGCCAAAAAACCCATTACAGTAAACTAGGATCTGCAACAAAATAGTTAGCGAACAGAAATATAGTTAGATACTCACATTTTATTATTTCCATAGATATTTCTGTTGTGGTAGTTTTAGATTCGATTGATGTTGGAGAAAACTAAGAACAATTATGCTGTAGAGATCTATAATTTTTTTGTAGTAGTATCTTTTCATTGCTTTCAGTGATAACTAGTCTTAAATATAACAATTATAAAACACATTTATCGAAGTGCTGTATAATAGTTTTATAAGAAACTGTTATATGACAGCAACAACAGTTTTATAATCTGTTGCCCTTTTACACTTACGAGTACAGAACACTTGTTAAACCACATATTCTTTGGACAAAAATAATGCGACTTTTCTTATGCCATTTTTTATTTGGGCGTCCCTGTTTCAATATACAGGCTGTTAAAGTTACATTTTATAAAATTTAGAATTATCAATTTTGTTTTAATTAGCAAATATTCTTTCAGTAAGTACTACGATTTGTTAACGTATTGTAATATAGGTTGTAATATAGGTAAATTTCAGTTTCACTTGAAAATGATAGTGAATGATAGATTTATGGGCACTACAAATTGCCGTTTTTCTCCAAAACGGAGCATTTAAACAAAAAATTACAAAAGAGATTAAATGATCAGAAGAAAATTCTACGTTTGATATTTCAAAAAAGCTTCATAGGCGTACTTAGAAACAATTCGAGGGGATAAAAGGTACTGCATCCCTCAGTTACCTCCATTCGTCCTTCGATTTATTCCACCAAAATTACATGATAAGTATGCCGGAATAAGATAAAAGTACGTGCAAAATTTCAAGTGCATATCTTACAAAACAATGGGATTATTAACAATAACAGTTTTTTAAAATGCAACTTTAACACCCTGTATATTGAGACAGAGACGCCCAAATAAAAAATGGCATAAGAAAAGTCGCATTATTTTAGTCTAAAGAATATGTGGTTAGTGATAATTTTCCATTTAAGAAAATTTTGGGAATTTGAGTACATCCATAAAAAATGTACCCTCAAAGTTGACGGGTTCTAGCGTTTTCTATTTTAGTTTTTGCATAAAAACGATGAAAACTTGGGTGGCAAGCAATCGCTTGCCTGTACTGTATACATACTTACATTGTACACACATCAAAGATCTCTTGTATTCATGGATGGTTTGAAACAGAATAAATTATTTATGTACAATAGAAATAAACATTTCATTCGCACTTTTAAATTAGTCATTACATATGTAAAGCAAGGTGTGTACTGGTTATAAATTATTAATTGTATAAGGTCTCATTTTCAGTACAGTTGTTACCTCGGTAGCTACCGAAGAAAAAATGCTATTTTCAGAGTCATTCAAGATAAGTCCATATACAAAAGAACTATTATAGATCGGAATTTCAAGAATTGGAGGAAAATATACTTGACCAAGCGACTGCAGCAGAAATTACTTCTTTTTTTAAGATGAACTAAAGCCAGCTTTCTTGATATGAGGGAGAGTTGACGGTGTCGGTAGCTTTAAGTTATATGTATCGAGTTATGAGGATGTTAATTATTGAGAGCCCGATATTATTAACATCCAAAAACTCACGTGATAGATACAGATTTTTATTTCATACTAATGAAATATGAAAACCAAATTTGGTTTTGAAAATTACACGAATGTTTAATAATTATGTAGGCATGATTATCATGGATACATCAACTGACAAGTTTGTAAATAAAAGTTTATCAAATTTATTAATTTGTGAAAATTAATGAAAATCTAAAGAGAAGTGAGATATCAGGCGATTTATTAAAAAAAAAGGCCGAGAAAGCTCGTGAAGCACTACTACCAACAAAGTCGGAACCAAAGTATAAAAAAAAATATGACAAATTTCTGCAGTGGCTGAAAGTTAACTGTATTAAAAACAAAAATATAACTAAAACTATAATGTTGGCATACGTTCAAAACATGGTATGTATTTATTCTTCCATGTTCTAGTATAAGTGATACTGATTTTTTTTATTACAGTCTCTATGACAGTTTATAATAATACAGATGAGAGAAAGTTTCATGAACTGGAAGCGTTTCTCAAACGAAAAAGTAAAGGCTAAAGTCAAAAAACTCTAAAGTGTTTAGTCTAAAGTAATGCATTGAACTGTAGAGGTCAAGAATTTTTGATTATAAAGATTAATCATATTGACGATAGGGGCTCGGTTATGGTGGTTGACATTCCGGAAAGTAAACCAGATATCTATAAGAAATTTGCATTTGTGAAATAAAACGAGTCCTCCGCATTGAGCCTAGTGAGGAAGTATATGTCTTTGCTTCCGTCGGGTTCAGAAAGATTTTTTTCTACAAAACTGTTAAAAGTGGGCTTTTTAATTGTCATTTTTGATGTTAAAAATGTCATTTTTTGACACGCGTGTTAAAAGTAAGTTACTTTTAATACTAGTGTTAAAAGTAAAACAACGTTTATTTAAGTTTTGTTTTGAAAATTAATAAAACGTTTTAACAAACACATGAACAACTTTTTATTTTAAATAAGTACAAACCAACATTTTAACTAGTTATTACTATTAACATTTATAGTAAACTTAGAACAATTTGAAATTGTAATTCCCTGCGGAGTCATCATACTTAAGTTGGTTTTACTGTCAACATGTGTGACACATCTATTTTCTGTAGAAATACTACTGGTAGTACTGGTGGTCTTGCTAGTAGTTGCAGCAGTAGGAAGTATTTGGCACGCAATTTCCTTCGTCTGTTCCAGTGAATTTTCAATGTAGCCTTCAGCTACCGTCGAAGATTTCCATCCTCCATGTCTCTTGATGGTAGTAAGATTTGCACCAGAATCTGCTAACAATGTCGCCGATGAACGACGAAAACAGTGTCCGGTGTAGAGTTGAGGATTTGGTAGATTCAAGAACTCTGCAATGTCGGCAGGCATTTTACCAAACATGTTAATTCCGACTGGATTCTTCACACATTTATTCTTCATATATTTAAGAAAAAGTCGTCTATGGTCAGCGTTGGGTGGCCGGAGTGCCATATACTTTCTAAAAAAGTTTAAATAGAATTCACCAACAACACTGAAAGGCCGAGGCACTTTCGTTTTAGTATCTGGTATGGTCACAACAACCGAAGTGCCCAAATATTCGATATTGCCGATGGTCATCTGACACAATTCCTCCCGGCGACACGCCCCGAAGACACCGACTATTGCTGTGACTTTCATCATCAGATACTTTTCGTCTTCTGCTTCTGTGAGAAATTTGTCGATATGCGTCTTCGTCAAAACTTTTGACTTTTTTGCTTGATATCCTTCACCCTTCCGTTTTAAAAAAGCAATAAGTTTATAATGTTTGCTTATATCTTGATCGAAAAGCGTCTATAAGCGATTTCGTATTGTTCCTTTGATTTCGCCGGCAATAATTCCAATGTTGCTCGACTGGCGGCTTCTTCGATTTCAGCAGGGATGGATTCGTTACGTTCATTATCGAGATTATTAATTATATTTATAATATTACTAGAAAATGCTGTCAATATTTTTGCGCTTTTCCCGTAACTAACAACAGCACTGGTTGCTACGAAAATTTTGGTTCATAAACATTGCGATCTATGTAGTATTTTTTGATTTCTTATTTTTATTGAGTTTAAAGTTCTTCCGATTGTTTTGTAGAAAAAATAGTGTATGCTATACGTGTTAAAAGTGAGTATTTTGTTCGTCATCTTCACTCTTCTTCTTCTTCTACGCTCGTTTTTTAATCATCTTCACTCACAAAATAAAATCTTACTTTTAACACGTATATCATAAATAGCTATTTTCTAACGTATATCGAAAAGCGTTGCACAGTTCAGCCCGTTGGGAAAAATACATTTGGAAAAATGCCAAGCAAAACTGCTAGTTTTTTGGTTTTCCAGATCTAGAAGTCTTCACGAGACATTGTCTGTGGAGGACTTCCGCGACTGCTCTGGTTAATGCAAGAGCAAATATGACGACATTGAAGAGACATGGTGGATAGTGAACTTCAACGGTTGCAGAAAGGTATTTTATTTGACCGAAAGCATGAAATTGAAAAATAAAACTGCTAGAATGTTGGTTGGCATGTCACATAAAAGAAATGGAACGTCAACTTCATGTTTGACTACTTACAGTCATAGGCAGACAGTTCAACATAAATTCTTGAAATTCGGGAAATAATTTTAGTGGAAAATCCGACAATTGTTTATTTTTATAAATACATTAGAGAAAGTTAAGGATTTATAACTACTTAGTATAACTCCCAAAGGAGTTATGAACATGTTTATAGTTACGGTAATTAAGGGTTTATTTGTTTATAATGTATTAACATGAAATAAACTATTTGACAGACCATATTAAAATGCTTTTGACTTGTTTGTATGTTTACTTTTATCAAAGTTCATAGTATAGGATGAAGACATAGTTAATGTGCACCAAGTCTAAGTGCCAATATGTGTAAGATATGTAGATTTCAGTTATATTTTACGTTACTCCTGCTGGGACAAAATACGATATGATGAAGCATATTTTTTACTTGTACATTTATTTTAGTTGTATTCCCTATTAAATATACTTGGACACAATTAAAAATGGCAAGAAACATTACTATAATTACTACATTTTGCAAAATCCCAGCAGGAATAATATCTATAATAATTAAAGCTAGATGTATGTTACAATCATTCAAAGAAAAACAATACAATATCTAGTGAATATGAGTTTGTGGTTGATGAGTTATTGTATGTAAATATCAAAATTTTATTTTTCTATGAAAAGAACGAGGCCACATTGGTTATGGTAATAATAACACTACGTAATTGTTACAAAATTACAAAAGGAAATGAAAAAGTCATAGGTATCTGGGAAAAAAGTAAAGCCATTGTTCTGAAAATTGATTAATAAGTATTGATAATACAATATACAGAAATACAGAAATGTACTCAGTGCAAGCAAAAATATTACGTATACTAATAGAAAAGTGCATATTTATAATTATTTAGTCCTCGCTTTTATTTGCTATTAGTCTTAAATAGTTATATTTTAATATTCATAATAATAATTTACCTTGAGTTTCAATTAAATTGAATGCGAGTTACTTATATTAAAAGGAGGTTTATTTAATAACCTGTTTTTATTTCCTCATATTAAGCATTTGAATATATATTAGCTAAAATTTGTAGAATACTGAGAGAGAGAGAGAGATGTTCTATTTTTGATACGATAAATTTCAAGTTTAATCTTATCCACTCACACACAATCACAGTAATTAATATTTTAAACAAGATTAATTAACAATTATTCATATGTTATCTTACCGAAACAATACACAGTTTCAACATTAAAAAAATGCGAAAATTCTGTTTCTCATTTAGTGAAATATTGACTATTCTTAATGTTTTTTGTGGTGTTTGGTTTCAAATACCTTTGTAAATAAATATCCATAGTAGTCAAATTAGGACTCAAGACGAGATGGTCAAGGATTGGTTAAGATAACAGCATTAATAATTAACTCCACTTTACTTTGTGAAGATTTTTGAAGATACTTGGAAAGTATCTAAAATTAAAAGCATTCTTGAAACGGCAATCGGATGGATATCATGCTAAAAAATCAAGCGTTTTAGAACATGAACAAATTAAAACATTTCTTAATAGAGGCTCCTGATGATAAGGACATGGGATATCCCTTACAGGATGTTCTGATTTCAGTATAAATGTTTAAAATAAATACAATTACTTTTGTTAAAAAACAAATTTTAATTTTTTATTTTGCGGCAATGATTCTTATACCTGATAACTAGAACACAAACAAATTAGTGAGAATGCTGAGAATTTCTTCATTCCGGATGAAATCCAACAAGAAGCCCAAGAAGCAGCATTACGTCTGTTATCAACGAAAAGCAAAAGTATGTACGAGAAGAAATTGGTAGAATTCGATAACTGGAGAAAAAAGGGACATAGGAGAAGGCGCAACTACAGAGAAACGGTATGCTGTCTCCAAAGAATCAAAGAAGGTAAAGGTACTGGAGATAAACCAAATCGAAGAATTTTTGAAAAAAGCACCGGATGAGGAATATTTACAAGATAAGGCAGAAAATACACGATTTTAATATTTCAATTTATACATTAAGCGTTTTATTTTGAACTTTTTACAGCTTGCAACTATCGTGGGAGTCGCAGGTGTTTGTCAATGCAATGAATTAACCTTTTTGGATATAACCCATGTCCAAGACAAAGGCAGTTACCTATACGTACTCATTGCGGATACGAAAACAAATATTTCAACAAGTTTCACGATCATGGAAGCAGCTTTCTCAGTCAATGTCGTTGAAATGTGTCGAAAATTAATCTGCGACCTAAAAATGCCGGTGGGAGTTTTTTCTTGCGATATGTGGCTAGAAAATTTACTACGCACATGCAGGCATCAATACAATTTCGAAAACTAGTGTGTTAAAGGCCTTTAATCCACGGAAAACAGACGCATTAAACCTTCTTAATAGAGTAGTCGTTGAAAAATACATTTCTATACCTCTGTGTACTATTCAAGTAAGTGAAAATCGTCAAATTTAGACCTTTTTGAGGTTAGAGAAGAACGCTGACGTGACAAAATACATATAGATACTTTTTTTGTGGGTGACAATGTTATCTATATCACCATTTGATGTTTAGGTACCTCAACTAAATATTTTTTAGAAAATGCTGGACAAACATCCAGCATTCCGTGCACAAATAAGGCATTATTATTAATATTATTCAACATTAGTATTCTGGTATGCGGGGAACTCTTGTGATTCAAATTTGAAATCATCGAGATAAATAAAGACCGTCGGACATGGAGGGGCGGGTCTTCGACTTCTTATTACTTCCATTCCAGCTAATTGGCGCGAAAAAATTGCCTAGTTTGGCCAAAAGTAAGAGTCCGCGACACGGTGTACCGACCACGGTTAACCGAGATGCCTTAATTAGAATTCTAATCACGCGTTTAATCAGTACGTTAGAATTGTGGAAAATCAGATCGTTATTATTCAGTCCGCTTGACATTGGCCTTGGGAGTATAAATAAAATAAGTACAATTATGAATTTCTTTAGCGTAAAAGCGCAATAAGAATATTCCTCGGTTTCCATACTAGGAGTGCTAAATTAATTTCCGATAAAAAATCCGACGTGCTCTATTGTTAGCTCAAATTGCGGCTGATTAATTTTTTTTGCATCACGATGGAAATATGCGTGAGACGCCATGTAGGGGAATCGATAACAATTTTTTCATATATTTCTAAAAGAAGGAATGATGCCAACACTTTGATATTTTGCATACTCACTTTAGGCTATTAAACGCAACTTGCAAATCATGGATAGGGATTTTTAATAACAATAATATTATGACGGGAAATATTTAGCATGGGAATATAAAAAAAATAATACATTTTATTTTGAGTTAATTTTACTTTCTATTGTAAATCCGTCTTCATTATTTGATATACTTATACAAGGCTGTCAGGGAAAATGTGGGAAATCTCTCGGATGCATGAACATGAAAAAATAAGATGACAAGTTCCTATAAAAATTTTTCCTACAGGCTCTCGCTACCGAGTTATGTGTCTCTGAAGGACGCTGCTGGAAATAACATATTTAAGAGCCTCTATTAGTAGTTCCCTTACGTCTTTTAATTTATATGTTTTATTTTTGTTTGCCACTTCCTTCTTCACCTGTGTCCAAATCAATTCTATAGGGTTTAATTCACAATGACATGTTTCATCTAAATAATAAATAGGTCTACCTTCAGATCTAAACTTTTTAATTGATATCAAGTAGTCAAGTCTCCATCTCACTATATCATCACGTTCTATCAACACACTTTTACGACTTCGTTTTAAGTATCTGCAAAAGAAAATGTTTTTATTGCAATTATACTTGCTTGAGATAGGTATTCAACCTTACTTGAAGTTAATTTGTTTGTTAACCAATAAGAAACCAACATTTTGGCGCGCAATATTTAAAACGTTCCCCTTAGTTTAAAAATATAATTAGTATAATTATTACATTTATTTTGACGTTTCTGATTTAAACGTCTGTTTTATAACTGTCGCATAGAAGTGTTTCCCAGTGTGAGAGTTACATCTGAGAGGCAAGCTGGTCGTGCTGATCTAGCAGTGGAAGAAGAAATTCTAAATATGGTAGAACGTAGCCCGGCTGTAAGTACAAGGCGCATTGTAACCCGTCTCCAAATTAATCAATTACGGCATGGGAAATCATTCACAAAAATGGTTTAAAACCTTTCCAAATTCAGCGCGTCCAGAATCTTCAGCACGGTGATAATGATTTGCGGATAAATGCGGATGAATTGGGTAAACGCAAACCATACACTTTACAAATACATTTTGTTCATTGATGCTGCTCAATTCACTCGTAATGGAGTAAATAATTGTCACAATGAACATCGTTGGTCAGATGAAAATCCGCACGCCACCGTGGAAAGTAACTTTCGGCATCGGTTCAGCATTGTCGTGTGGTGTGCTATGATTAATAATCAGTTACTTGGCCCAGTTGTGCTAGATGGAGCTAAATATGTATAATTTCTAGAAAATAATTTGACAGCTCTACTGGACCCTATTCCATTGGGCATTAAGCAAAACATGTACTTTCAGCATGATGGTGCTTCAGCCCATTTCAGACGTGTTGCGATCAATCATCTTAACAATCGCTTTCCACAGCACTGGATTGGCCGAGGTGGTTTCCAAAATTAGCCATCAAGGTCACCACATTGGAATCCCCTTGATTACTGCTTTTGGAAATAGATTAAATTATTAGTATATGCAACAAAAGTGAACACACGAGAGGCGGTATTCGATCGGATTGTCAATTGTGCAGCACTCATAAGAGAAAATCACCGTCCACTTCAATGAGCTACCAGTGCAGTCCGCAAACAAGCTGATGCATACATCGAGGCGGACGGTGGTATATTTGAAAATTTAATTCATTAATTTCGGTAAAATAGATGTTTAATTAATGTTATAATTTATAATACCTACAGAATAAACACTTTTGTCTACTGATGCATTTTCATTGCTATCTCAGCAACCGTTGATATTTGACCATTATTAGGCTTTTTTGTTCACTTTTGCCCCCTAAATACCATTTTCGAATATTGGGGTTCTCTCCCAATTACCCTGTATACTCATATGGATTAAGCTTTCTAAATTACGTACTGAAATTCAAAATCAAATTTTTATAAGAGTCCCTAGGAACATTCAAAATTAAGAAACTTAAGGTGAAACATCAGATGTTACTACTGCAAATTTTTTGAAAATTCCTTAAAACTGACTGAATACGTGTCATCAAGTATAGTTTTTTTAACAAAAATTAAAATAGTTCCCTCATCACTACCTGGTCGCAATTTATCGGTTGTTACACTGTGCCTAAAGGAAAGAAGCAATTTTCACTTTGCTCATCAAGGTCTTTGTGTGATCTGTTGTTTTTTTTCAATGCCCACTTTGTCGATGTAATTATTTCACCATGACAGACTTACGTTATTAAATATATATTAGCAGGACACCGAACATGAGTGACTGAAAAATATAATTATTACGTTACATAATCCAGCAGGAACAAAGACTCGTCAGGACGTAAAAATAATATTTATCTACTAGGTTTGGCCAAGTTTGTATAGATATAAGACTTATCGTCGTGTGCAAACAAGAGATAATTTATTATACACTAATTGTGTCCAAAATTGTTTTATCTTACCCAGTTATTCTTACTAATAATGTTTTGGAAAAATAATCAATTTCTAATAAATATTTGATCTTTTCTACAATTTGAAGTTTTTGTCTTTAATAAATCGTCTACAGTATGTTGCATATAATGACGTTTTAACAAAATAATCAATTTCTAATAAATCATTAATCTTTAATATAATGCAACAATGATGGAATGATGGCCACACAAGCATGATCAGTACAAAACGAGCCGCATGCGAGCTTCGTATACTCCTATTTCATGCGAGTGTACCTATTACAATGGTCATTACAAAAAATATATATTTGTGATAGAACCGTCAAAGTAATACCATTTTGTAAGGATATCTGCCTACTTGGATAAAAACTAATGAGTATTAGTTCAAAAATCTGTTTCATAATGATTTTTTCTAAATTCCTAATGAGGAAGTTCCATGCATTTTATATTGGTTTGAAATATATTACAGGATAATATATCAAATATATTGAAAGGTTAGAACATGTGCCTTGCGGCAATAATCACATAATAATTAAAATATTAAAATTAATAAATTGCTATATAATGTAAACAAACAACGCGATGTCACTGGTCTGACGTTACACGCCGTTCAGCGCGATTTGTTTCCGTGGATACAGGTATATGTTTCAGTGTTGGTAATGCAAACAGGCGTTTGTTTCTTGCATTTTTGCGTTTCTGTGGCATTTGTAGATCATAGATACATAGTGTAAATACTGAATAGGTAATACTATAATTATTAGTGGTGATGCGATGAACTTATGGTATTGTTGAACGTAACTTGTTCCTTTGTTTACAATATAGATCCGTTCTTGACAATTACTGTGACAATGCTGTCGGGTAAGTAACAGATAGATGGTTTTACTTAAGATATTTATAAAATTATGCCAAATGATTTCATGTTACTTATTTTAATTTAAAAAATAATAAGTAAAAGTACTAAATAATGATATTTAACATAAAAATTTATTAAATTAATTTTTATTACTATTTACAACTGATTTTATTTCTCTTTAAACATTTTAAAAAAAAATTGCATGCTTCAAATAACGCTCTCCATCACGGAAGTGGTAGGAGCAAATATAGGACATGTTATTTAAATCAAAATGAAGCGCTGAATACAATAAATAAGAAACATTATTTGCTTTACTATTGAATTTCTAAATGCCCTGTTTACATTCTGGTAGCTTAACAGAAAAGTTTAATGAACTTCAACATACCTATATTTCCAATTAAACTTACATTAAAATGATCTTCACAAACAATGTTGCAATGCTTTATTTCTTCCCGCTTCATCGCTCCACACCACATTTTTCTTTTCAATTTTTGGCATGGTGAGATATTTTTTATTAGGCGTTGTATGCTGTATTAGTACATATCGGCATAATGCAATATTTCTTCCATTTGCCTAGTGAGATGCACTTTTTGTGCTTCTTTCACAAGTCTATTTTGAAATTTTATTCAATACCAATTCTATTTAACACAGTAACACTTAATATCACAAATTAACTTCTAAATATACGTCCTGCGTTGTCCGAAAATATGGAAACCGATGCAATTTCCCCATTAATGATATACGTATTTTTTTTGTGGACAATAAAATAAGATATATTAAATCCCTTTACATAAAAAACACTTTTTGTTATTCATTTTACAAATATTATTAGATTAATCAACATCTTACTGGTTTGAATTTTTAACTGTTTAATTTATGAAATCGATGAAAAAATAATTTATTTATAATCTAAATCGCACGAAATATTGCACACATTTAACAATGTATGTAATAGGTCGAATATTTCAAATATACTTTACTTACAACATATAAGATATATCTACCTACTGTTACTAAAAATTGTATATGCCAACTTCAACGTTTACTATTATAGGTAAACCACTTAATGCTTGTTTACCTTTGATAATATTTAATGTACTTTCCACATTCTAAGGGGACTATTCAGCAGTAGTTCAGCAGAATCTTATCTGCATGTAACGTGGCGTCACGTTCTTGTCAATATTCCAAGATATATTTTACCTGTTGCTCAACATGGCTTTTAAGTGATTGACCGGGTACACATTCACATTACAAAACAGAAGTTTCAAGTAAGAATAGCTAGTTTTTTACATTTCGGTTATTTTTCCACACTGAAAGCTAACAAATAAAACAAAGGAATAAAGTCAATCGTTCCCCATCCCACGTGAAGCCAGCATTTCCAGGCTTGTATAAATTGCAAATCCTAGTAAATAATCACTGGCTTGCATACTAATACTTTGCTGTAAACCAGTCAAATATATCAGTAGTATCCTTTGCTTTATTCTAAAGTTTAATTTGCCAGGATATTGAAACACTACACCTTTATCAGCGAATATAAAATGAAATTTATATGAAATTTTGAATATCGTTTATATACAGTAGAAGCATTACGGGGCCGAGTATAGAGCCATGTGGTACTCTAGAAGTTAATTCAAATGTAAAGCAGGATTTTTAAATTGCTGATTTTGCATTAAACCAAGCGATATTTTCCTAAACTCGCAATTTTCTACTTCCCTAGTGACATGTGTTTTTGGGAAATCCATATTGCAAAGATCTGTATTTTCAATATATTTCAAAATTGTACGTACATATTATTAGGTTTTCCTTGCACATTTTTGGGACAGAGATTAAGAGTAAATTTAATTCTAAATTTGATACTTTTCTGAAATCATTCTTTTAATCTATAGAATGTACACAAATTAATCAGTTTCGGTATTAAAAATTTTATAACACTTGAAACAGGAACAAAATAGTGCTCCATTAAAATGATTTTTTTAATTGCCCCTATTAATTTAATTTGCAGAAACAGGAAGTGGAGGTATTTTTACTGTTTTTACAATAATTAGAACTGACATGAATCTGAGAACAGTTTTATGTGTTCCCGTATTATGTACATCATCATTTTTTAA
This sequence comes from Monochamus alternatus, assembly GCA_037114965.1. Lineage (NCBI taxonomy): Eukaryota > Metazoa > Arthropoda > Insecta > Coleoptera > Cerambycidae > Monochamus > Monochamus alternatus. Next base: position 38,402,061 of record CM073433.1, read on the forward strand.
CAATTAGAAATTTGTGTCGGTAAATACGTGTTTACATTAAACATTGGAATTAACCTTATTCACGTAAAACCGTCATTCTTTATATCAAAATAAGACAATATATTTGTTTACAGTTTAAAGTTATTATACAGGGTGTTAAAAAAAGAGTGTAAAATATTTCAAGAGGTAATAGTATGAAATAAGCAGAAAAGTCTTAATAAACATGAGTCCGCAAAGTAACGGTTGCGGAGATTGGACCACTATTCGTTTTTCAAACATTTTATTTTATTAGAAATAAACCGACAAAGGAAGCTTTTAACAAACAAAAAACAAAGTTACAGAAGATGTTCAAAGTGCCCTCCGTCCATTTCCAAGCAAGCACGACGTCTTCGTCTCAACGATATTCGAACTCTTTCGAAAACACCCTCCTTGGTTTGGATTTCTTGATACTTTTGATTAATCCGTAGTTGCAGCTCTTCCAGGCTATTTACAGGAGTACCATACACTAATGTCTTCAAATATCCCCAAACAAAGAAATCTAGAGGGTTCAGATCAGGCGATCTTGGAGGCCATAAAACGGGTCCGACCCTTCCTACCCATCTATGTGGAAAAGTTTGGTGTAAATGCTCTCTAACTGCCATGGAAAAGCTGAAGCACCATCATGCTGGAACCAAATTTGTTGCCTCTGATTCAAAGGAATGACTTCCAAAAATTCATACAGTGTATTCTTTAGAAAGTTGAGGTAAGCAGCGCCTGTTAATTGGTTTGGTAAAACAACAGAACCTAGAAACCTGTCACCTACAATACCCATCCAAATGTTTAATAAAAAACGTGCCTGATGTCCAGATTCTATTAGAGCATGAGGATTTTCGTCGGCCCAAATATGCGTATTGTGAAAATTAAACACTCCATTTCTTGGGAACCCGGCCTCATCAGTAAAAAGAATGTTTGCAAGAAGACGAAGATCTTCATGACGTAAAAACCAGCGGTAAAAAACCAAACGTGCTTGATAATCATTTATTGGATTTAAGGCATGTACTCGTTGCACATGGTATGGATAAAGCAGTTGCTCGTGAAGGATTCTCCAAACAAGAGGATCACTAATTCCTACCTCGGCTGATATTCTCCGCACACTCGTACCTGGATTCTGCTCTAGCAGTGCTAGAATATCTTCTTCTGCTCTAGGAGTGGAGTTTTCCGAATAAACAGCACTGTTTGCTCAAGGAACCGGTATCACGCAATTTATGGTGAATTCTTCCAAACATGCGTTGTGAAGGAATCTGGCGATTTGGATAAGCGTCAACATAAAGACGTCGCACTTCGGTGGCGTTCCCATTAGCACGACCATACATGAAATGCATGGCTGTTAATTCTGCCATAGCCAAATAAAACTTGTGCACTGAGAACAACTGTCAAATACGTACTGTTTATTTCACTAAACACAAGAAAATACACAACGCTTTTGCAAAATAAAAAAAGGAGCTAAAAAACATAAAACATTTCATATCTCCGCAACCGTTACTTTGCGTACCCATGTTTATTGAGACTTTTCTGTTTATTTTAGTTCATATTATTACCTTCTTAAATATTTTACACTCTTTTTTTAACACCCTGTATAGAAATCATATATAAATAATGAAATTTTTATAGCTTCTATCTAGTATAACAAATAGATATGAAACTGAAACTGAATTTAAATCTTTAAAGCAGTGGCTTTCTGAATTAGCTATATATTTCAAATACGAATAGAAATATTACCCTTATTCAGAAATTCGAAAATGGCAAACATATTATTATGCGTAAAGGGTTTCTTGAAACGTCACATTCTCGTTATTTTTGTTTACTTATCCGCAGAATACATAATGGAGGCTAAAAATAGAATTCCAGTTGAATTTCAAAATACATATACCAATTAAATTAACCACACTTTCCTGAACTTACTTGTACTCAGGAATGTGTATGCTTTGATATGGTTATTATGTTTCATGATAATTTGAAATACTGTTTAGGTTAACAAACCTCAGATTTTTTTAATATGTATTGTTATAAGAAAACATATGCGATTCAAGATTTCGTGAGAGAGAATTAGTTCTATTAATAATACTATGAGTAAATTGTGGTGGTCTTTATTCCTGCGATAATTATATTTTGCTAAATATACACTGGAGGATGTAAACCTTAAAGCTGTTTTTAAGATTTATCAATTCTTAACCAATAAACTGGGCAAATTATGTTGGTTCAATATTATACATAAATTGTGATTTTCTTAGACTTTATAATCAAACATTCTCATTTTAAGATTTAAAAAAAAAATAAGTTACCTATAATTTAATTTATATACAATCACCTTATTAGCGGATTTTTATCCACACATATGAATCGTCTAAAGTGATACTATATCCACTAGTGAAATAAAGTAACTTTATTTCACTAGTAGAATAATGAAAAAAGTAATAAACCTATAATAAATCAAGTCTAATTTCTTTACTTATTTACATTACTATATTTACATTTGTAGTAATATACATTTAGTTTTTTGTTTTATCACATTTAACTTCCTTTCCGTTAATAACAACCCTTGTAGCATTGTTGTCATTATTTTCGGAACACATAACATCTACCGAAGGTTGTGAAGAATTTGCACAAGTTACGGATGTCTTTTTGCAAGGAACAGCTATATTTTCCTTGGATTTTCCTTGCAATATCAAGTTTGTTTGTGATATAGACTCTTATACATAACTTTTAGTTACAGAGGAGCTCTTCATCCACCATACCGTTTAGTGTTTGTAAGTCCAGCATTGGCCAAAAAAGTTGTTGAAGTGCGCCTCATACAATGGCCAGTATATGCTTCTTGATTTGCGATATTCAGGAACGAAGCATCTATTGAGGGTACCTTCACCAATGTGCTGATTTCAACAGGTTGAGAAATACACTCTTGATTGACTTAAAAAGAATCTGTCTTGTGTTAAACGAATCGGACAGAAATATATTTTCTGCATATTTCAACAGCAACACGCAAAATCCTTTTTCAATAATTGTAAATTTTCTTGAAACGCGTGGCAGGTATTGGAACAAGTAGGTAACTGCCAACGTCCTGTACGTCAGTAATTTTCAAATTTGTCAATTCGCAGCATCGACGGGCACCAGAAACCCCCATTATTAATGCAACTTAAAATAATTCAGAGTTCACTATATACCAAACATGTAAAAGGTAAAGAGATATTACCTTAATCATGAAATATTCTTTATCGGAAGCCTCAGTCAAAAATTCTTCAATATGTGGTTTTTTTCAGTACTGCTTTTTTGCTTTGTTGCTTTGTTTCTCTCAATTCACTTTTGAAATAAGCAGCACCTGTTATATTTTCCAATATCTTCAGTGCTTTCGAAAAGTAACGAATAAAGTCATTATTTTATGAAATTGAGAAGTTTTCGAAAAATCCCCTGGCACGTCGAGTTTGTTTTTAAAAAAGGCACTGTTTGACATACGACCTACATTTGTGACGTCATTGTTGTTCGAGATATGACGTCATCGACAATTTTTTTTAATAGCAACCCTCAATTTTGACCATGCCATTTAAAAAAGCGTATCATTCTACATACATACATCATGAAAAATTATGGTGTTACATAACAAAAATGTCAAGAAAATAATGTTTGAAGATTTTAAAATTTAATTTTCACAATACTGAAAATGATAATGATTATGTAAAAAATGGACTAAATTAAATGTTCAAATTGTGCACCGTTGGCTGCCTGGCAGTAGCCAAGACGATTAATAAATTCTTTTTGAACATTATCAATAACTTCAGTAGGTATACGATGTATCTCGTGACGAATTCTTGCTTTTAAATCTTCTAAATTAACCGATCTAGTAACGTATACTTGTCTTTTTAAGTATCCCCACAAGAAATAATCTAGGGATGTCAAATCAGGCGGTCTGGCTGGCCACTCAATCGGTCCTCTTCTTCCTATCCAACGATTCGGGAACAGCTCATCTAAATAATGTGAGAATTAAATTTTAAAATCTTCACATTATTTTCTTGAAATTTTTGTTATGTAATTTTTAATGATGTATGTATGTAGAATGATACGCTCTTTCAAATGACAAGGTCAAAATTAGGGGTTGCTATTTAATAAAATTGTGGAAGACGTCATATATCAAACAACGATGACGTTACAAATATGGGTCGTATGTCAAAAAGTGCCTTTTTTAAAAACAAAATCGACGTGCCAGAGGATTTTTTCGAAAACTATTCAATTTCAAAAATAATTAATTTATTCGTTACTTTTCGAAAGCACTGTATATTCCTGTAGACTTTTATAGAAGCCTTCAGCATACAACAATACAAAATAACAACAACAAATAACAATGTATATATCTGGAAAACGACGCTACACATCAAAATCAATGTAGTATACCTTTTCTACTTAGAAGAGTTTCTTCTTCCATAACATAACATTCTAGTTGCAGATATTGTGATTAAACAAAGATGCTCGATAGTTTATATCTACTGATACCTTTACGATACAGTCAATAAATAATTTACTTTTGTTAATGAATTTTATGCTACAAACATGTGTTATTGTTGTTTACTTGATTTGTTGCTACTGTATAACTATATAACTTGTTAATTATTTCCATTGGGCCTTACAAAAACAAAGTGTTTTATAATGTTGTGCTCATTTTGGTTGTATAGTTGCTGTATAAACCTTACAATAGTTTTGTGACTTATGTTATTTTACAAGATTTGTTTAAAAATCGTGTTTCCTCTTTTTATAAAATACCAAATTACTAGTTGGGATGGATTTGAAAATATATAATCTAGACTAATTCGTTTTGTTTGCTTTATTGTCAACCATGGCAATTTCGGTATAAAGCATTTGTGCAAGCCGAAAATTAAAAGCACATGTCAAAATGAGTGCCATTAACAATGCCTTTGTTTGTTCAGAAAATAGAAAGGCAATAAATTAAAATCGTGTCGTCTATTCAAGACACCCCGCCAATATTTGGCGCAAAATAACATGTGTTTAGGGCGACTGCGAATAACTTCCTTCTGACTGTAATCTTTCTTTTAGTGCCGACGTGGAACGTCTTTCACATTTCACAGTTTACAACCGATTTAGAATAGCTGAATATACAAAAGACCGATGAGGCATAACCGATATTAGTCACGGTGCTTGTTTAATGTGTGTATAAGTTATCGTTAACGAACAATAAAATTGTGCCACTTGCAAAACGCAAATATGATTTATGATAAACCTAAAATTTTTGTAATAGCGTTATTTTATACAACTTAAAGTCTTAAAAGTCCAAGTTACATTTTCCTTATCTGCATTTAACAACGTGAAAATTGAATAAGTACCAAATTTAGCTAGTGCTTAGGTAAACGCTGTTTACCACGAACGTTGTGAAATAGCAAGCTACTAGAATGCTGCTAAACTAAGTTCTGTTGTAGTTGTTTTATATTAACAATTTACTAATGAATTAATTTACAAAGTTCTCCAGGAATTAATTCATCAACTTAGTTTGGTTTACACACTGAGGGAAATATTTTTTAACCCAGTTGATTATTACCAGCAAAATACAAAATTGCTAAATGGTTTTTCAACTTTTGGTTGGTAGTAGCGATTCATTGCTGGAATCCCATCTGCTCATTACAGTAGCTTTTGCAATTTTTGAAACTGAAAACAAAAAGTTATTAAATAATATCTCTATTCCTCATTCTAATCAACAGGATTAGTCCAGAAGTCGAAGACTTGTACTGGAGAGGGGCCGGCATATTATTATTAAGCAGGCCGCATTCGCGCTCAGGAACAACATAAAGTTGGTAGGTCCCAACCACATTCAGCGCAGGAATGAGGAAAACCTGGAAAACCTCATTAATTAAGGGGGTAGTCAAATGTCGACCGGTATCAATCTCTCACATCTACTATATCCACAGATAGGGTATAGTAGGGGGTACGAATATAGCTAATATACGGTCTACCGTCTGCGGGGCTCGAACCCACACCGGTCTAGCCACATCGATTCAAGTACTGACGCCTTAAACCGCGCGTCCTCTGACCGACCCAAATACAAACCAATATTCTGTGGTTATCTATTACGTTGCAGGACTTTAAAAACTCGAAGTTATCTTGAAAAATAAAGAATGTTTTAAGAAAAATTAGCAACAGTGATAAAATAATTGAAATAAGTAATAATAGCGTAATATTTATTAAGCTACGATATTGAGATAAATTACGTCAGAAAAATGGGGAGGCAAAGTTCATATTTCAAGAATTATTAAGAATAAAACATTATTATAATTGTTTTAGTGGATCAATACGAGAAAAAAAAGTTTCCAACAATTGTTGACCCCTTTCTCAACCAATCATTCACTAAATAATGTAACTAAGGTAACCATTCAAAAGAAATTAGTATTGCTAATGATGGACACGATGATGAAATACAATAATATGCAACTTTTATCTAATTTGCTTCTATAAAATGTTACTATTAGTACTAATTTCATGAAGTGCATTCTCAAATATAAAATGAATGTAGTTATTTGTATTATTTTTCGTGCGTTATCTGTTTTAAACATGATTTAATAGTGAGCAATGACGTCTGTACTAGCAGCAAATAAACGGATGTAGCTTTTTCTAAGTAAATTCCATGTGTAAATTCATCTTCCTTTAAACAGATGTGTGGATGTGCGTTAATTAACGTATATATTTAGATCAAGACCTCTTCTGATTTTCGTAGCGAACAATTTGGCGATAAGATTTTATAATCTCACATAAACATCATTTTTTACTTCATATGCAGCAAAACAGTGACGATTAATAGTTATTTATGCAACAAGTACAAAAACACTTTTTTGTACGAGTTGTATACAATATTTTTTCTACGTTCATGCAATAACCAAAAAAATGTTTTATTTAGATGACACTAACTCTAGGAAAATATGACGTCGATTTGATTATGCTTGTCATGATGACAAAACGCTGTAGTAGAATGACAGATGAATGCAATAAACATTTTATTGCATTAGTGCAATAAAGAACCACTTTTTCCACTAAATATAGTTCAATAAAGTTTTTTTGCATGAACGTAGAAAAATTATATTAATTATTAGTTAAGTATCTACACCTTGCATAAAATTACTGAAACACAACATACACTAATAAATGAAAACAAATTAATTACCCCAAAGACTTTAAAAATGAAGGGTACTTTCCGGAAACAGAAGGAATTTTACATTCGAATATACTTTGATCTATAGGTCAAAGTGACCTCTAAGGGTAAACTGAAGGTCAAATCTTTCTCTCGTACTTCTAGGGTATCTCTGTATACAGAGTGTTCCATAATGATGTGCGTTCCTTTGAAGGGTGTGTTCCTTGGGACTTTCTATAAAATTTGTCGATTCAGTCTTCCCTATCTAATTAAAAAAACAACAGAGGTTGGTGGTGGAGTTTTAGACATTTGATTAAAATCATACTCAACAGTGCCACTTAATTAGCTAAATGTATTCACTGATTTTCATATTTCCAAGTTTAACCGTTAAAAAAAAATTGAAACTGAAATTTTTCAATTTTTTAGAAGCCCTTATCTCGTCCGGGAGGGCTAAAATTGAAAAATTTTATAGAAAGGGTCAGCGGTCCCTAATATTCAACGACTCCAAAACGTATCGTACACCTGTTCTCTTCGGAAGTAACTTTCGATTTCATTTTGTGGCCTGTGTTATCAATGAAACAAATTATATATTCGATTGCTAAATGGCACTCTTTAGTGAGGATTAACACAATGTGTTCTATTGGACTAAAAGTCACTATGTTGACAATGCATTCTTTAAATAAACTAATTGAATTATCAGTGCAAAGTATGGTATTCATTTATGGCTACTGATTATTATTTAGTTGTATACACCTATGTATAGCCATATTGATAAAAAACTAATGTCTCTGACATTATTTATAAAGTGAGGCTGTCCAACAATGAAATAATTAAATAATATAACACATACATAAGCCATGTGACGCCACTGGTGCTGGATAGAACACAGCAACGAAGTTACTGGAACATTGAAGATTTCTCTGGACCGCTCTTGAACTTTGAGTGGTCATGCGCGCGTGGAAGAAAGTTGAGTCAAACGAGACGAGTATAGTTAATAGTTAATAGTGTGGAATAGAGACTCGTAGACAGAAAAACGTTGAATGCGGTGCGCGAAGTTAATTGTTAGGCTCAAGTGTTTATTTGTTTATAATTAAGTTATTTTGTTGCCATGTGCGGTAACGCAAATCGAATTGTAGATGGAAAATTTCTATCAGATCTTGCATTTTTAACATTTTAACGAATTAAATTTGAAGTTACAAAGAAAGCAGACCAATAATACCAATTTATATGGTCAAATAAGAAGGATTTAAAAATAAAGTTAAGCTTTTCAAGTCTTCACTAGAAAAATATAGTCATGATCAAAGCTCTAAAGAGCATTTTGAAGAAATGAAGGATTTTGAGAACGCTTCATATTTAACTCATATATAAAATACATTGACATAATTGCAGAAGAATTCAGAAATCGATTTAGAAATTTTACGAAAATCGAAAGAGAAATTTCAATTATTACTATTTCTGTTGAGAACGTAAGAATAGCGAACCTTAAGTTTTTTCCAGGGTAATACCAAAATGGGATTGGATTTTTTTAAGTTACTCGCAGGAGAACTTATTCCCAACTTGTGCAAAGCAGCTTTTCCAACATGAAATCTACAGTCAAAATATAGCTGTTCCCTGTCTAATAAGTTACACTTGGTTAGTGAAAATCAACATCCCACACTCCCAACTAATTTTGTATATATATATTGCTATGTTATGTAATTTTGTTGGGCGCCAAATAATATTTATGTTTGAATTGTATTTGTGTTTCTTTAATGATTTGTGTTTATGTCTTCTGTGTGTAAAAGAAAATTGTATTTATTGGACTACAAACCTGTATCTTATATATTTTTTTATTATTCTTATTCAATTACCCTGGCTGCTTGTAGAACATAGACTCTGGTAGTCGGTTCGCTCATCAAGTCAATTCCTTTTTTTTTTTAACACACTGTACCTTACTTCATCAAATAAATATCAATTCAAAATGGACAATTTTTATTTCATAAGAGATTTGTTTACTACTTATTCAAAATTATTTAAAGTTTTATGAACATAATTTATAGGTAACAGATAAAATTTCTTTAAAGGCAGTTGCGTATTAAAAGTTGCCTATCTTTAATATTTTTAATTCTTAAAATTCGTGATTCAGTGGTATTCTTCTAATGGATGTTCATTGCTGGTGATGTATTATATTTGCCAATCATACTTTATTTGACAAATGGTCCACTAAATAACGAGTTTTAATATATTAAATAGAAAAGTAAATATTATTAACTATACTAAGGTAAGTAACTTATTATTTTAATAAGTCTTAGAGTCTGTGACTGTCTATTTTGTGAATTTTATGGCTAGCTAGCGTTTCTTGTCTCTTATTAAATTTACGTAAATTTCTGTGAATTTATGTGCACATAAAATACCTTTCTGATGTTAATTTTCTTTTTATAAGACTTCTACTAGACATCCCTCTTAACTTGTGATTGGGCTGCTGATATTGATGGCTGGTTTTCCCACTATATGGTACTGCCAAATTCCTAGCTTGGACCTGGATCTCTGTTTATATTGTTACTCGACACTTTTCTTATGACGTAAGTATTACTTTTAACTATTACTTTACTTTTTCTTGCTCAATTTCTTATTTTTCTAGGACCTTTCTTCAAAAACCCACGCTGCTTTTCTTTCTATTCTTTCGTCTCTAATCAACAAACTTTTGTTTTTTTTAATATTTTTCTATCAATTTGATATCTTGATTCCTTGTTGTAAAATTTGCATACATATTATGGTTCATACATATGATCTTATTTAGTTTTTCGATGCACTGTTTTTTTATGTTTTCACTGAACTACTTAAATCTACTACAAAATTTTTTTATGTAATTACAATTTTACTTATATCTAATTATTAAATATTCTTCAATATTACTCTTTTTATGTACATTGTTATATCTCTTGTGAAGCCAACTTTAGACTTGACATTTGTCCATGTCTATGATATTTATTTGACATTTCGCAACATTTTATACCTTTTATTTATTTAAATTGCTAATATTTTAATTATCTTCGCATGACTTCTGTCGATATGTGTATGATATTATTAAATGATCTTTTCTTTTTCTTTCTATATACTTTGATCTGGGTTTAACTCCTTTTTTGTTTATGAACTATTGATAAATATGAGATCATGTCCCAATATTTAATGAAATTTAACTATACAGGGTGAATCTTAAATAAGTACAAATATTTTAACTGCTGGTGTAGTTCGTCATTTAAATCAGTCTAGTGAAAGCCATTTTTAAAAATTTCTAATATTTACGGAGATATTAATTTTTTAAAAAAATATCCACATTTTGAGGACCGCTGGCTGATTTTTCATCCAACAACGTAATGAAACATATGATTTGTTGCGAGGTTGCCATATCTCCTCCAATATAAATATTACGTTTCCTTTAACGTAATAGTTCTATTTTAAAAATACTTATTTTAAGCATAAGTACAGTAAAATTGGGTATGTAGTATGATACGCAGCAATATTAACATAAATTTTAACATCTGAACTAACCTTACTATACTTCAACGATTAAAAATGAATTTCCGCAAGTTCAATACTACCGTAAAATATTTAGGAAGATATTACGTGATATTACTATGTCCAATGTTCAAAAATTATACATAAACGTACACACAAGCTTACCTGTTTGTTAAAAAATTAACTATTTAATCAGTAATCCACATTTCACATTTTTAGAAAGGGACACAAAACACAATTTCCTTAAGTTATTTTATGAAGAATAACGAAAAACTATGCACGCGTTTTTTATTTAAAATGGAAAAAATGTCAACTTTTAGCAAATTTTATTGCTATTTTCATGCATTATGTGGGGTTAACAAGTTTGACTTGGGCTTCCGATAATCTGTCATGACAGTCAATGACAGTTTGATAATAAAAAATAATATAAAATGTTACACTTGACAAAATTCGCTAAAAGTTGAGATTTTTTCTTCCTTGAAGCAAAGACATTTGTGTAATACTGGCAACACTGTGAACCACACGTTCAGTCTGCAGCACTATGACTCATAAAAGTATGAAGGGTCGGTCTAGGCCAGCGGTCCTCAACAAGTTTTCTACTGAAAAATTACGAAATTTATTTAAAATTTCACTTTTTTATTTCTGATTTTTTTGTAAAAAAACTATTAATTATGTGTTCTACACACAAAACTATACTGCTGGTTAAAATATTTGTACTTATTTAAGATTCACCCTGTATTTTATTTTCAAGAATGTTAATTTATTTAATTTACACTATAATAACTACTTATATGTTCTGCATTGTCACTTTTTATATTATTTTGTTTAATTCTACTATATTTTAATTTTAATAACAATAATAATTTCTATTCTATTTTATGGTTTTTTAAAATAAACATGTAAATCCCCATAAGTATTGAAGCTGATATTTCATATTGTCTCAATATATTTGATATTTTTTTTAATAAATAAAAATAATTATACAAATCACTAATGAAGTTGTATACGAAGTATTTTATGATGCGGTCTTCACAATCGCAATTTTATTTACAGCGGCCCTTGGGTCTCTCGAAGTTGGACAACTCCTGCTATAAAGCATTTGTGGAGTAATAAGGTAATTTACACTTGTAGACGTCTCGTAATGATTCAAGCTGTTTGGCATAAGTTTTAACATTAAATGGTCCCACATGCAGAAAAATAAAACGGAGGTAAATCTGGTGAACGTGCGGACCATTCAGTAGGATCTTATCTTCCAATTCATTCTCGGAATGTTTCGTTTAAACATTTTCTCACAGACATCGCATAACGTGGAAGAGCCCCGTCTTGTTGAAAATTTAAGATTCTGACAAAGTAACAAAATCATCTGTTTTCCAACGGATCCAAAATTAAATTTGTAAAAAAATGGACCAACAATCAAATAAGACCAATAACAGCAGTTATAACGCTTAACTGATTAAAATCTTGCACATAAACGTGCAAACATCAATTTCAAATACCTTTCTTGTATCATTTATTTACTTCCTCACCTAATATTTGTGTAGACAAAGTAGTAAATATATCTTTTTTGAAATACTTAACGGAGCTTGCGAAAAGACTTATCTCGGTATTGTTTTACGTTACGAAATAGTGTTACAGAAATATATAAGCCTGCTACCGCAGGATTGCTATCTCGAGCACATTATAATAATTTATTTAAATGTTTTTTATTACAACAGAGATATTTGTCCTCCTTTGTGCTTTCCACGTACCGTATACTTAAAAATTTGCTTGTTAAAATATTTCATCTATTTATGTATTATTGGGACATGATAAATTAAACGGAAATTGTTGTGACTCATTTTTTTAAATAGATCCTAAAAAACTTAATCTTATAACTACTTCACATCTGTCTGATCCTATGTGTAGATACTAGGAAACTTTGATTTCAAACATTCATTCATCGATATAATAAAATAAATATGTTATTATACTTACGCCTTGTTTCAGCAGTGACATGATTACTCCTCCTGTAATAATAATTTCACATCACCTGATTTAAAGGTGGTCTTATCACAGTGGTATGGCGGTAAACGGAGTATATGCAGGGTGTTCCGCATAAGAACTGATACAGAGCAGCTACATGTAGGGAATCCCAATATATTGCAATTTAACATACCTATATACAAAAATGCACACAGGCGAAGTTACAGGCCTTCAAAGTGGGGCCAAATATTTCGAAAAAAATTAATTTCTCTGGATTACTTTACTTAACTTGGAATAATCAAATTTGGTAAATGATTTAGACTTTGACAATGAGTTCAAGTAAATTGAAACACTACAAGGTGTTCATTGTGTGTTCCTAAAATCATACCAACCTTTTTTCCATTGATCGAATTTAAAAATAATGATAACATCGCGAAGAATTTAATTTTAAGCACTTTTTTTACTCTTGTTACATTTGAAAAAAGTTCAAGGTTTTCAAGAAAAAAAGCACTAATTAAAACAAGATTTTAATAGCGATTATTAGAAGAAATCAAAAAGTCAGTAGTAGACTTTATCTACGTTTATCTTGAGAAACTGGATTATCAAGAACTTCTATACACCAAATTATTAAACGTAATCTACTACGTCCATAAGGGATATTAATTTTCACAAGAAAAGCGAGTTTGAGACATAGGTTTGGGCCGGTATTACTGATTGTTATTTGATTGGACCAGTTATTTTGTCAAATCGTTATTTGGATTTTTTAATCGAAGATGATTGATTTAATCGAAGATTTACCACTTCAACTAGATTAGAGTTTTGATTTATGCATGATGGGACATCGCCTCATTTTAGTGCTACTGTGAGAGACTTTTTCAATTTTAATAATAATAATAATTTTTCTCAAAATTGGCTATCACGATCAGTGACCTCAATAATGTGATTATTTTCTTTAGGAAACGTTGAAGGATTTTGTTAAGCTAATTGAATCCAGAAAGAGTGAATTTATATTTTAGAGAAAATGGTGCCTATTTTGAACAATTTCTTTCAAGTTTTAATTTCATTTTTTTAATTTTCTTTTATAGATTTTAGACTTTTTGATTTCTTTTAATAAACACTATTAAAATCTTGTTTTAATTAATAAATTTGTTCTTGAATATTTTAGTTTTTTAAAATATAACGAGTAAAAAAGTGTTTTAAATTAAATTCTGCGCGGAATATTATTATTCTTTTTAAATTCGATAAATGTAAAAAAGTTATTATTTAGTTTCTTTATATGTATGCAATTGTAACAGAATTAAAAAATATATCGTTAAAAATGGCTCTTACAATAAAAAGAAAGATAACTAATCAAAACAAAAATCTCATATCACAGTATTATAATTGCCAAAGATAAATGCGAAACGAAAATTTTTGCCTATTGGCGAAGTTATTTATAGATTATGACTATGTAATGCAAACATTTCTGACACCTATTTTAATTTTTATTATGGTTCTACATTATAAACAAGTAATTTATTACAAACTACCGCAAGTTTATGTACCGTGTCCGTATAGTTCAAGAAATGATCATAATTCATTTTTAAATTGGCTCAAAAATATGCATTTTATTAAACAAGGCTGTTGGGAAAGCTGTTCTTATATGCTGTCAAGCACCTGTTTAACTTATTTTTTAATCTATTTATTTGATTGGTTCTCCGACACACCTTCTGTTGAAAATTGATCAAAAATAATAGTATTAATAACAGTACCTTTTATGATGTTAATTTAATGATTATTGCTTTAATAAAACAGTCATAAATATTACCGAGATTTTTTTTTGTATAGTAAACTATCATTAACTATATGAAAATATTTAAACAATTTTACCTTTCAGATAGGAAATTGGAATGTATTCTTGCATTACTGATTTCTAAAAATAGTAAAAAATCATCTCGATCATCGCAGTAGTCCATAAGCTAGCAATAATGGGGAATGCCATTATCTTGGAAAAGTTTTTGAAAACTCAGTAAATTACATTGTTTTGGAAATATATGAAGATCATATTCGTTGTTTTTTAAATTAAATTAAATTTAAAAAAAATGATTGGCAAATTAATGTACATGTGACGTCAGATGTACATTTTTAACATGCGGCAACAGAGCAATAGCATGCAACTTAAATGAAATGCTGTACTGTATAAATAGAGACAGATATAGTGCCTGTAAACATCATTTGTCACTTCAAACAGTTGAAGATCAACCACAAATAAGTACTAAACAATTATTTCGAGAAACTGGATTGTCAAGAACTTCTGTACATACACCAAATTCTTAAACGTAATCTGTTACATTCAAAAAGTGCAAGAGATATTGTCTCAAGATTTAAATCGATGAGTGAACTTTTGAGAGTTTGTCTTGATCGGGATAATACAATAACTTCTGTACATTTTCAACACGAGTATAAAATAAATGTCTGGGCCGGTATTATTGATCGTTGTTTGATTGGACCAGTTATTTTTAGTTTTTACTGTTAGACACTTTTTGAATTTTAAGTTTATATAAATGGTTAGGATGAGAAAATAATTGTCCTCAAAATTGTTTATCACGTTCGCCCACCTCACCAAATGTGATTATTTTCTCTGGGGAACATTAAAGGATTTTGTTTATTCCTCGCCAATTGTAATGTATAAATGTAACGTCATAAGAAACGATCATCATTTATACAGTGTGCGCCAAAAGTATGGAATAAATTCAATAAAAACGAAACAATTATTTTTTGGGAAAAATCCTCGAACAGGTCGATTTTTAATTTAAAAAATACATATTTTAGCGTAAAATGCGATTTTTAAATGTCTTTTGTTTTCGAGTAATGACGTCATCGATTCTTTTTTAAATGGCAACACCATATTTTTTTCCTTGATTCTGAAAGATCGTTTAATTCTCTATCAGACAGTCCTAAAATTTTGCCCTCTTACATAGGAAAGTTTTCTAGTAAATGACGATTGAATGTTAGAAAACGTAAATCAATTAAAATAAAGCAAAAACGCTATCAAGTTTAGTTTTTCGAATTCCATAGTTCTTTTGTGGATCACGTAGGTGAAAATCTTTGCAAAGTGTCATTGTCACACCGACTTTCTAATAAGTATTGTAAGCGACATAGAAATTATTATTCAATTTATAGTATTATGGCACATTTAACTGTTACTCAAAGAATTGAAATTTTTATTCTTATCGGATGGGAATATGACTAGAACTCAGCAGGAAGTTTGCGATTTATTTAATGAAAAATATCCGCCCTATCAGCCAATCAACAGTCACTAAGGTAGAGTCTAAATTTAGAGAAACTGGCAATGTTGTAAATATTTCAAAACCTGGACGTCCAAGCATTATTGAAAATCAGAAACAGAACATTTTGATAAGTATGGTGGATAATCCTCATAATTCTTCACGATTGGTTGCATTAAACAATGATACTAGTCAGAGCACAGTGCTACGTATCTTGAGGAAGGAAAAATATCATCCCTACAAAATTCAACTTGTGCAGGAACTCAGTGAAGATGATCCCGATGGCCGCTTACACTTTTGCGAAATTCTAATGGATTTATGTCAAGGAAATAGACATTTACACCGGCAAATACTTTTTTCAGATGAGGCCACATTTTGTCTGAATGGTACAGTAAACCGTCAAACTTGCAGATATTGGAGTCGGGAAAATCCTCATTGGCTGGCAGAGGCACATACCCAACACCCTCAGAAATTAAATGTGTGGGCTGGAATAGTTGACGACAGAATAGTAGGGCCTTTCTTCTTTGAAGGCACCCTTACAGGACAAAGATATTTAGAGTTTCTAGAAAATGACCTTGTTCCAGCCCTTGCAGTAATTTTGCCTAACGATAATGACCCTGACATTCCTGACGATACCATATGGTTTCAGCAAGACGGTGCACCTCCGCACTATGCGCGCCCTGTACGAGATTTTCCTGGGAGGTGGATCGGCAGACGCGGACCGATAGAATGGCCTGCAAGATCGCCAGATCTTACACCTCTTGACTATTTTTTATGGGGATACTTGAAGTCAAAAGTGTACATTAATAAACCACGTAATTTAGTAGAACTTCAAAATCGCATTCGGGACGAAATACGCGAGTTACCCCAGAAATCATTCATAATGTGCAAGAACAATTTCTTCACAGACTTGCGCATTGTCAAGAAGTTGGTGGATGGCAATTCGAACATTTACTTTAAGTATAAAATTTAATCAATTGTATTTTATTTTACATAACTCAGAATTGTTACTATTTTATGGATAAAATTTACGTTTTCTAACATTGAATCGTCATTTACTAGAAAACTTTCCTATGTAAGAGGGCTAAATTTTAGTACTTTCTGATAGAGAATTAAACGATCTTTCAGAATCAAGGAAAAAAATATTGTGTTGCCATTTAAAAAAAAATCGATGACGTCATTACTCGAAAACAAATGACATTTGAAAATCGCATTTTACGCTAAAATATGTATTTTTTAAATTAAAAATCGACCTGTTCGAGGATTTTTCCCAAAAAATAATTGTTTCGTTTTTATTGAATTTATTCCATACTTTTGGCGCATATTGTATTATTAAACAGAGTAAATTTTAATTTTCGGCGAAGAGTTATGTTTCAGAACAATTTTTTTAGTTTTAATTATATTTATGATATTTTATAGTTTTATTACTAACTGTCTAATTTTAAAGGCAAAGCCTACCACTGATGACTTTTTGATTTCTTCTAACAAACACTATTAAAATCTTATTTTAATTAATGATGTTTTTCTTGAAAACCTCAAGCTTTTTTAAAATGTAACAAGAGTAAAACACCGACCAATGGAAAAAAGTTTGGTATAATTTTATGGGTCACTCCCCCGCCCTCAATGAACACCTTGTAGTGTGTCAATTTACTTGAACTCATAGTCAAAGAATACCAATAATAATCCTAAATCATGTACTAAATGTGTTTATTCTAAGTTAAAATAGTTCAGAGACATTATTTTTTTCGAAATATTTGACCCCACTTTGGAGGGTTGTAATTAACTACTGTAACTGTAACTACTGTAATATCGTCAAATTATGACTAATACTCAATGTTAAACATTTACACATTTTAATTAACTTCGAAACATCCATTCCAATGACTTCGGTGATTTATAGCGTCATTCTATTTAACATGGCCAATGCAATTATTTAACACACAATTAAAATTATTCCCAACAGCTTGAACTGCTGAATCATCTGCGAACAATCCATTTAAACTCTAAATAAAAAATAATAATTACACATATAATTACAAAATAAAACAATTAAGTATGCACATGGCTGTTATGATGACCGCGTGTACCATTTCCTTTGATATTGTTTTATTTTACTATCAACGATATGTTTTAAATGGTTAATAACAAAGATATGCGTTATTATTAACAGATAATTAGACATGTGTATTGTTTTATTTCATTATGTGAGATAAATACATACATTATTTTGTTATGAATGGAAACAGTTTCTATTTTATTGATTATTTCGAAAAAACGACCCAGTGCTTGTAAACAAAGAGGAAATTAATATTTTCTTCTATATAACTAAAATAAACAACAGGATACAATTTTTTAAATATTTTTATTGGTTATAAAATTGGATTTCAGCAATTTTAGTGCTAAAATGTGATTTTCACATCAACGTAGCATTCTCAGACTCAATATCTTCGAAAAATAAAAATGCTACTACAATAAAATGCATATATGTGTTACGAAGTAGATACAATTAAAAGATCGCCCACATTATGTCCGCACGGACCAGCACGAACCTACAAAGCCTAGGGTCCCATGTTATTTAATGAGCATCGCACACTAGACCGGCACCTCCATGTACCGTCACCTGCAACTACCGTCACTACAGGTCGTCTCTATGGCCTGCAATTTCTGTAAGGCCGCACTATTCTGACGTAAGTTCTGTTCCCACAAAAGTCAGGGATTGGTTTCAAACTGTTAGATTCGGCCAGTTAAGTTGTGAATGTGTTGGTGAACTGTCGGGCATCCTTGTTTATCAACAACGTCTATTTGCTTACCTTGAACGAACTGCAAATATTTCGTTACACGACACTGTTTTGCGAGATCTTGTGTTTTATTGCTATAGGTGAGGACCATTCAAGAGCTGAATTTTTTGTATGATATTCGGAAATATGTAAAGGAAATTCTGACTACATGCTATGAGTATGGGATCAAAGCAATGGTTTTATTTGTGGACTTCAAGAAAGCATATGATTCGATCAAAAGGAATAAACTAAGTAAAATGTTGAAACAATTTGGGATACCAACCAAACTGATTAGGCTATTGAAAATGACCTTAGAAAATACCAAATCCTAAGTACGAATAAAAGGTGAATGTTCGGAAGGGTTTACTATTGATACAGGACTGAGACAAGAAGACTCACTCTCAACGCTTCTTTTTAATTTAGCACTAGAAAAGGTCATAAGAGGTCATAGTCAGTTGAACAGAGAAGGACACATATTGTTTAAAAGTCATCAAATTGTAAGTTATGCACAGCTAACTGTGATGAGGAACAAGAAATAAATAGGAGAATAATAAAAGCAAACAGAAGTTCGGCAGCAGTCAACCACTTATTGAAATCAAAAAATTTATCCAGAGGAAAATTTAGAATGTATAAAACAATTTTGAGACCGACAGCGCTGTATGGTAGTGAAACCTGGGTTCTCAATAAGAAGTCAAGAGAAAGCCTTTTAAGGTGGGAAAGGAAAATTTTAAGGAGAATTCTAGGGGGTAAAAAGACGGAGGAAGGCTATGTAAGGAGAAATAATGAGGAAATATATGCAATGTACCAGGCACCAACAATAGACGAAATTGTAAAAGCCAGAAGAGTGCAGTGGCTAGGGCATCTAGAACGTATGGAAGATGAAAGGGCAGTTAAGAAAATAGTAGGGAGTAAACCTAACTACAAGAAAAAAAGAGGTAGACCGAGGAAGCGATGGAGAGAGGCAGTGGCAATAGATCTAAGGGAGAAAAATGTAACGGATTGGAAAAGAAAGGCGAAGGACACAATGGAATGGAGGAGAATGACACAGTTCTGAGCCTAAAAGGCCTGTAAACAGCTTTATATATATATATATTTGGAAATACTGAAAAAAAAAATCGTTGACCTCTCTGCAGTTTAGAGAATAAATGATGAAATTGATAATACAGCTTTTGTATTTTTATTGATAAGGTGAACCAAAAACTTTCTCATTTTCCTGGCTTTCTGCTCCTCCTCCTCCTCGTCATACAACATCGCTAAAATAAAAATTTCTTCCGAACTACACTCAACTACTACTTAAAAATGTTCGCCATACACATAACCAGATCTATAAGACTAAGCAAAAACTTTTTTAACGTAATTTATATCAGTATTAATGAAGTATACAAGAAGAATTTTTCCTAGACAACTTCTAAAGTATAACGTACTGTAACGTGCGATATCATTTCAATTCATTACCTGTTAATGTTAACTTCAAACTTGATATTTTTAAACCAACTCGAGAACTCCAACCTACCCGAATAGGTCAAGCAACTGTATTTTATGATACCTCATCGTTAAGTGACGTGATAAGTCGCCCACGCTGTCTTTTGTTTAGTTTATAACCTAAAAGTTCCATTAGATAACCAACGTACTTGTTATAATCGAATCGTGTTATATCATTTTGGTGTGTTTTGTATAGTATCGTTTTGTATTAAACGTAATTTGCTGACAGACCGATATAACAATGGCCTATGTAATTGATAAAAATTAACCTGTGTATGTTATTATAGTGTAGAGAGAGTGTAATTTAAATGTACATAAATTTCCTTGTAGATTTCCTCTGTAAGACGATTTGCTTTAATTGTTTAAGTCCGTGATATAGGTAAACTACTGAAGACAAAGATGATATTCAATATTTACTATGCGATAAACATGCGAAAATAGGTGATGCTGATATGATTTTTTATGTTAATATCTTATTGAGCTATTTAAGTAGACCACGAATGAGATAAAATAAATTTTATATTGACTGATTGTTAATAATAATATATCATTTTGTATTTTTATGTAAAACGTTACAATTTTTTTTACTGTTTTAGAAAGGTATTTTAAGCTAAATCAAATCTCTTACAATTCCTATCAATGAAGTCATATGTACGTTCTCTCATACCAAACATCTAGGTATGCTAATGAACAATTCCACAGACAAAGCTCTATTCAATAGTTATCTAAAGAAAATAATATAATTTACTAACCTGCTAATGAAACACTCTATAAATATCTAACTTCACTTTTTGGCAGTGGGAACACGGCAAATTCAACCACAATAGATGATATCTGACCTATATCTGCATTTTTAGGATTGCTTCTTCAGGTGGTCTCCTTTAAGTTGAATCAAATATCTAACTATAAAAAATTATTATAAAAATTAAAATTATTTGAAGTTAAATATCGACCATGACAAAAAGTGACATCCTGTCAATGAATTCAATATGACAATACCTACTTGAAAAATGTTCACCTTTTATGTAAAAGTTTTTATATATTTTTAGGTATTAATAATATTTATATTAGCTTAAAATACCTTTCTAGAACAGTAAAACAAAAGCCAATAATAAGGAATATATGGGTATATATTGTGGGTGTAATTCAACGCAGGTTGGGGCTTTTGTCCACTGAGTAGTTAGTTTCACACAATATTATTAATACCTAAAAATATATAAAAACTTTTACATTAAAGGTGAACATTTTTCAAGTAGGTATTGTCATATTTAATTCATTGACTGGATGTCACTTTTTGTCATTGTCGATATTTAACTTCAAATAATTTTTATAATAATTTTTATAGTTAGATATTTGATTCAACTTAAAGGAGACCACCTGAAGAAGCAATCCTAAAAATGCAGAAATAGGTCACATCTCATCTATTGTGGTTGAATTTGTCATGTTCCCACTGCCAAAAAGTGAAGTTAGATATTTATAGAGTGTTTCATTAGCAGGTTAGTAAATTATATTATTTTCTTTAGATAATTATTGAATAGAGCTTTGTCTGTGGAATTGTTCATTAGCATACCTAGATGTTTGGTATCAGAGAACATACATACGACTTCATTGATAGGAATTGTAGGAGAGTTGATTTATATTACCTTAAAATACCTTTCTAAAACAGTAAAAAATGTTACAAAAGCTAATAATAAGGAATATATGGGTAGATATTCTGTGTAATTCAACGCAGGTTGGGGCTTTTGTCCACTGAGTAGTTAGTTTCACACAATATTATTAATACCTAAAAATATATAAAACGTTACAAATCTTTTGATGATTATATCCAGTTGATAAAAAAATCTTATGGATTTGGGTTATCACAGTTGTAAGTATAGAAAATACTTAAACTATGTAAAAAATATAATAAGATACAGCATACGTTGCATTTACGTACACATAAATGTTATTGGCGGAATGGACATATAATATAAGAGAAGAAATTCCCATTTTTCCTTACACATACAACTATAAAACCAAGCTTTTGGTAAATATTACCGATGTAAGGAACAAAAGTGAAAATATCATGAAATATTTTCTTGCTAAGCTAAAGTATACAAGATAAAGTTTATACCTTCTAGATTACTAAGAAATCTATTATTTTCATTAATGGCACAATTTATATTTATTTAGAATGGATTAAATACCAAACGACTTTCAAACTTAGTTGGCTTGCAAAAAAATTGCAGCCGCTACTACATGACATGGGCCTATTTGTTACAACGCACCACGCGAGTTCTTTTAAGTGAAATATATATGGCTGACTTGAACTTGATACCCAAACAAATGTAATGAACTGCTTTTCGTGGAACAGTTCGGACACAGAAAAAAATAAAATGCGACAATCATTATAGTGTTGGAATTTATGCTTCATCATATCGTTATTCCAGCAACGGCTGACATTTTGCATAGGACCTTTCAAAAATTCTTTTACTTTTTGCATCTCCACCGACATTTCAGTATCTCAGTCGCGTCGCTCAAATTGCAGAGGCGCCTCACGCCATGACGTGCCTACTATTTATCCCAATTTCACTATCGCTTTCTAGGCATTCGTCATAATTCATAATCATAACACGAACACTGCTTCTCGGTACGACTGAAATATACACATGATACAATTATTTTATTTTTTTGTAATTTTACTGATATGAATAAGCCTAAGCAAATATGCATTGCTCATATGTAATTATCAGAAAGTGGTCGAGTTAATTTGTAGTATAAAGTGAATATACATGGCGTTTAGTAAAGAATGTGCCGTACTTGGCAAGTTTCCTTGGACAAAGATCACGTGAATTAAATCAACTTACTTTTGAAGAATTTTGCGTCCTTAAGAAGTTATAGGCTACAGGTTATCCAAAAACCTTTATTTGAATTTTTGAAATATACGCCACACAGCTACTTTACTTGACATTGCTAACTGTATTTATGAATAGATATCCAATCTTAAGGTCGCTGTATTTCTCGCCGTAAAATGATCAAATTTGTGGTGGTTTTTAGGTACAGAAATCTCAAAATTACACGTAGAGCAAAAGTAATATCAAAAATAAAATTATTGATGTTTTGTTTATCCCCTTTTACTATTTAAGCTCTCCTCAAATAATATAACTTTTAAAATGAATTTGTATGACACACATTATTTTGCTTTTCTAACTACACATTTTAAGAATTATTTTCACATACTTATAAACAAAAGTGAGCAATCAAACAATCTTACATGCAGAACTATGTATGTTTATGTTATAATAATATTTACATCTACAGTTGGATTTAAAAAAAATATCTATGTATTTTGAAATATTTCTGTACCTAAAAATGTGTTGGTTAAACCGCTTTCAGTCGTTATATATTCGTTTTACTTCGATATCTTTGAATATTTGCAGATGGGATGAGATAACATTGCTGTTATTTGCCAAATTCCATATTATTCAGTTCTCAAATGTCTAAAAACTATTGTACATGTAAAAAACACTATATCTAGAGTATGGAGCCCTTAACAAGTATTTCTCGCCGTAAAATGATCAATTTTGTGGTGTTTTTAAGTACAGAAATCTCAAAAAATAAAAACCGCAGAAAAAAAGTAATATCAAAAATAAAATTCATGATGTTTTATTTATCCGCTTTTCTATTTAAATCTGAATAAAAATCTCCTGAAATAAAATAATAACTTCTTTCTACAAACATGTTAAAAATGCAATTTTTAACACTACCTTGTAGCATTAAAAATATTGCTTTAAGGCAGTAAATGTCAAATTGTGACAGTAAATTTGCAATACATTTAATTTGCATTTTCTTTATTAACATGAACACTTATATTACAATTCAAACAATTTGAAAAACCGCTTCATCGATTTCTTTAAATGGATTGTTCTTTTCCATATTTTCTTTATACTTTTTAAGGGCAAAAAGACACAACATTTAAAAGTGACAAATCCAAAGCTTTCAATCTTTTCGTAAATGATGAATACAACAATGGTTGCCTCCATGGTTACTATATATCATTAGCAAGTGCCCACTTCGAAATTTTGGTATAGTGCCTACGATGCTATTTAAAACTTAACTTATTTCTACCCGGGTTAATTCTTTTTAATGCTGTTTGTAGAAAGAATATTTGTGTTAAAAGTGTTTTAAGGCACTCATGTAAATTTTCTATGTAATGTAACTTTTACATGCGTGCCTTAAAAATGCAGTTTTTACACTCATATCATAAATAACTATTAAAAACCGTTTGTAAGACACACATTATTTTGCTATTCTTACGACACATTTTAACAATTATTATCACATACTTATAAACAGAAGCGAATAATCTTA
This sequence comes from Monochamus alternatus, assembly GCA_037114965.1. Classification (NCBI taxonomy): domain Eukaryota; kingdom Metazoa; phylum Arthropoda; class Insecta; order Coleoptera; family Cerambycidae; genus Monochamus; species Monochamus alternatus. The sequence continues at coordinate 38,426,531 of CM073433.1, forward strand.
TATGCAGAACACATATACAGTTACATTTTTAAAATACGTGTTTTGAAAGATTTTTGTACCTAAAAATTTGTTGGTTAGACCGTTTTTTGTGTTTATATATTCGTTTTACTTCGGTACCTTTGAATATTTGCAGATGATATGAGAGAACATTCTTGTATTTCGTATGTTTTATATTATTCAGTTCTTAAATGTTTGAAATTATTTGTATTTATGGAAAACACTATTTCAAGAATAAGCAAACACAGGATACATGTGTCTATTTGGTTAAAAATAATGAGTATTGACTAAAAAATCTATTTCATAATGAAAATCTGTATCATAATGACACTCATCATGAAAAATCTGTTTCGAAACGCAGGTAACTTCTTTTTTAATTTGCAGCTGTCATGCTAATTTCTGTCGTGACTTTTGCGAGTGCTTTCTTAGATTTGCTACTTATTAGTTTTATTTTTTACGATAACTTGGAAATATTTATAGCAAACAGTTTTTCTAATGATGAATACGTTGACATGGTGCAAGTATTTTTAGAATGTTGGAAAAATTGTGTCTCAAAAGGTCTAATAACAGAAATTAGCATGACCCGTCTATATAAATATTTGTTATGCGAATGCTAAAACTTCTATTTTTATTTTTTTTGTTAATAAACAAATACTTAATTTTTGTCGAACAAAGTTGTAGCGAAAAATAATTTAAGGGAATGTTTATTTCAACCTCCTCCAAGAGGCAGAAATTTTCGAAAAATTATTGAAAAGTTGCACATGCATTAGTAGAAAATCTGTGTAAAACTCGCCAATTACGAGTATACCTTTTTTGGCCAAATTACAGCCGCTATTACATATATTTTTTTGGAAACTTTGAACTAAAGTAATTTTTATGCAAATCGTGTTCTTTCTGACCTGTAAATTCACCGATGCACCATTATTTGTGCTACTTCTTTTGAAAACACCCCATAGACTGATATTTTGTTGGACAGGACTTAATATTTTAATTATTTTTATAATAATGGTCTACATATAAATAAACAAAACAGAAACAGTAAGTTATTATCATTTTTTAGGTATATCCTACATGTATAATTATTTTCAATTGTAAAATCTAAATTGTACCTTCAAATTAATAAGTAGTTTGGCGTGAAATATTTTTTATCCGTTTAAATTAATATTCAGAAATTCTTCCTAGTTCATGGCTATTTTTAGATAAATATCAAAATATTTGTGAGCTCGAAACATTTCTTGGTTATTAGGTATATCAGTAAAATATGTAAAATGACAAGTATTTTCCAGATGGTAGCTGATGCTATTTGGAAGTGTTTTTCCTATTCTGCACTTTTTTAAAATGAATTGAACATAATTTTATTCAGTACTACAAAAATGTGGCATAAGAAACATAAAAAGTCAACTTAACCGAAGTAAGCTGTGAAAAACTACAGGAACTTCATTATTTGTAGATTCTTGTACATATTTTAATGTAAATAGTTTTTCATAGCCTACTTGGGCAAAATTAATGACTTACAGCGTTCATCTTACATTTTTGTGGCAAAAGATCTTACCCAAAATATGACAGAATGGAATGCATTAATTCATACACGGATAGAAGAAGCCCCCACACCTAACGGCATAACGGTATAACAATTACCATGATACAGGTAGTATATTAAGTTTTTTTCACTATAATGAAGCGGTTAAGCATAAAGTCGTTGTTTTTTCAATTAGACACTTTTTAATCAGGAATTAAACTTTTTCATTAAACCGTCAAACAAATTAGAAATAATCAGAATAACGGGGTTTTTATGTTTAAACGATTACATACATCCGTTGTGGTTAAGTACTCGTAATTGGTAGCTTTATAAATGGCGCTATTATGTAGAACGATTGCAGAATTATATATATATAAATATTTCCACTCATATTCGAGCAGTAATAGTTTTAAGAAATCAAAACTAGTTTCACTTTTTTATTATACTGACGATTAATTTTTCAAACAGGCGCGAGGCCGATGTATTAAACAATAAAACAGTACTTAAATTAGATACATTTTGTAATTTTTTTTATAATAATTATGTCTATTAAGGAGGAAGACGTTTCATTGTAATTTCTAATACGTTTAAAATCGTTGTGATATTAGCAAACAGTTTCCTAGATGTCTTATATTGCAATATGTAAGAGTATTGCAATAATTAACCGTTTTACTTTATATTGTTTCACATTTCACAAAGAACTGTGTCCTTCATATGGTAATTCTTTACTCTAACTTGATCAGATTGGTCACAGGTATGCCTTACGGTGATCTTACGATCACGCGATAATTTCTTTCGTCTACGTTCTTATTTTTTTTATTTTTAGCTAACTAACTAGAATTAAATTTCAGTCCTCTGCTTTTTGAATTGTAAATCAATGACATCCAACATGTAACCAGCTCATTTATTAAATCACTTTAGTGTTTTTACATTGTTACTTACGGAGACACTGAAGCAATATAAATTGCTAGTGTATGTCTAAACTAATACAATTTTAATCTTTAGTTAAACAATATATTTTCCCATTTTTTGCATTAAATACTTTATCTACAACTGCTTTATAAGAGTCTCATTACAGCATTATTTGGCACTGTTTCAGTTGAATAATGAAGGTCATTACACACTATTAAATAAAGAGATCACTGCGTAATAGTTATTTTTATTAAAAACCAACAATTTGACAGTTAATAGATAATTTAACTTAAATTAAATCGAATTACTTGTTATAAATATTAATAACATAACTTTGGTAATTGGTAAGATTAATGCCAGATGAATGCAGCTGGTTTGTATTTGTATTAACAATGCTTAAATTTTCTTTATAAGCTTCAATGACGGCAATCTCTCCTCCAAGAAATTTTGTGGCAATTATTTTCCTGTTTTCAAGAGACATATCAATAAAGCCTTCACACACTGTGTTGGACTTTCAACTACCATGCCGTTTTATAGTTAGAAGGTCTGCCCTGTGTTGGCTAGAAGTGAGGTAGATGTTGAGGTTGTGATAAATTGAAAAAGTAATCTTCTTTGACATTACACTAAAAGTATTTATACCAACAAAAAGTTTCGTGCATTTACCACCTCTGTAACTAACAAAAAATCTTCCATAATCTTCATGACTAGCACGCAGGGCGAGGTATTTTCGTATTACTTGGACCATATTCACAATTTCGATTCCTTCGGCAGTGATAAAAAATACTCGGGAAACTTTGGTTTACGTGTCAGGTATGAATATATGAAAAATGTTGCCTTCATTTTTATGTTTTATAACAGCACATTAGCATTCTGCATGCATTTATAAACATTTTTTTGTTCTTACCTTTGTTAGCAAGAATTCTGTGTCATCGACATTTTGTAAAAATTTTGAAACATTCTCTTTCGTTAATATCTTTGACTTTTTTGGTTTGTATCGCAAAAAAGCAATTAAAATGTTGAATTTTCTATTAACATTTTGCCACATACAGATTGTAAACCGCAACATAGAATAGAACGCCCAAAAACTAGATGATTTGTACTTCTTGGATAATTCTCCAAAAAATGATAATAATACCTTTTCTTTTGCTTTATATTTTATATTCTTAGATGCACACCAATCAGTGAATCATTTATAAAATTGTTCGTAAGTTTAACAAGAAATTTGACAGATTACCATAATAATGCCTTTGCTTCTTGATTTTGAACCAAAATTTACAAACTGGAGTTTTGCAGTTCTAGATAAAATTTTATATAGTACACGTGGGATAGCGGCATTTTTTATTACATTCGTTCTTAACGTCTCGCTCATGTATAATAATGCCTATATCCCATTTGTACTATAAATAACTATTGCCTTATATTTCATTCTCATGCCTGTTACCTATACCTCACATAAAATAACATGAGGTCAGTATACAGTATGGAATAAATTCAATAAAAACGAAACAATTATTTTATGGGAAAAATGCTCGAACAGGTCGATTTTTAATTTAAAAAATACTTATTTTAGGGTAAAATGCGATTTTCAAATGTCATTTGTTTTTGAGTAATGACGTCATCTATTTTTTTAAATGGCAACACCATATTTTTTTCCACGTAATTTAGAAGAACTTCAAAATCGCATTCGGGACGAAATACGCAGAGTTACCCCAGAAATCATTCATAATGTGCAAGAAGAATTTCTTCACAGACTTGCGCATTGTCAACAAGTTGGTGGATGGCAATTCGAACATTTAATTTAAGTATAAAATTTAATCAATTGTATTTTATTTTACATACCTCAGAATTGTTACTTTTTTATGGATAAAATTTACGTTTTCTAACATTCAATCGTCATTTACTCGAAAACTTTCCTATGTAAGAGGGCAAAATTTTAGTACTATCTGATAGAGAATTAAACGATCTTTCAGAATCAAGGAAAAAAATATGGTGTTGCCATTTAAAAAAAAATTGATGACGTCATTACTTGAAAACAAATGACATTTAAAAATCGCATTTTACGCTAAAATATGTATTTTTTAAATTAAAAATCGACCTGTTCGAGGATTTTCCCCAAAAAATAATTGTTTTGTTTTTATTGAATTTATTCCAAACTTTTGGCGCATACTGTTTATGGTGATGTCAGTATACATGATATGACAGATATATATATATGTTTTCTGTATCGTGTAGTTATGTCAATTCAGTTGAATATCCCAGTAGTTAAATTATTCCAGTTAACATGATTCTTTAAGTTCTCACATTTTTATAGCGCCAACTTGATTTGGTCAAATTTTTGCTTATTTAGACTGTGAGAATAAGTTCATGTTAGTGTGTCATAACAAACTTGAAAACACATCTTGGAAACTGTCGATTTCTTTTTATTTACATTTTTACAGATGTACAGATGTCAAGTGAAATTTGTTTCACATTATCTAAATGCTGAAATTAATAATAGTAATAAATACACCCAATGGAATAGCGCCAAATGTCTAAGGATGTACTGCAAACGTAGGGTTTCTTATAGATAATGTTAATTATTATAAACAGGTATCATTTGTAGAACTGAATCGTTCCGAGATAAGTCATCGGCGTGGAAACGGTGGGGCCGCGAATCACGATTGATGCTAGCATACATTTCCGTGCTGTTCACGGCTGCATCCGGTTATGAATAATTATGTATACTTACCCATTATTATTCACTCATCAATAATAAACCTTCAACCGTTTTGGTTGACATATACATTCGGCTGGAAGTGAATGTTGCACTGTATTTAGAAAATGAGCGTTCTACTACTAATGACGTAATATTCACATATGTAAAGTTAGATGCTCACTTATTAGCAACATTTTTTTGAGAATATTAATCAAACCTAAAATAGTCACTGCCAAATTGCTTGCGTCTTTTGGGTAAAAATCTGAATCTGATTTGAAAATGTCTATAGTAAAAAGGCTGCATGTGGCCATATTTCCCGTCTCGCACGTTTTCATGATTTCATTCTAGTCTAGTTTTAGAACGAAACTGTCATGGAAGCATATAACTTCGATGTTTGATAGTAATTTCTACAGCTTTATCGATTTTTCAGTTTTTTTCTTCTGTAGAGACGTGTAGGGGTTAAATTGACCTTTTTTAGTATTAAAAATTTAGAAAGATACGTACAAATACACAAATTATCACTTATGGGTAAGAAATAATACGAGTAAATTCATATGCAGCCGTAAACAGCACTGGAAATTATTATTTGCTTTATACGAATCGTGACCCCACCGTACCCACACCGATGGCTTGCCTTGCAACAATCCATTTCTAATTATCAGGTACACATACTATATGAACATTGCAATTTAATTATCTATTATACTTTATTAGTCAACCTTTTCTTTCATAACATTCCTATATGTATATGAATAAATTTTAGCCAGCTTGTTCATCGCTTGACAAATCATGAAATATGCGAAATTACAGGATGCGATACATTCGCGTTGCACAACGTATTAAAAGGAATATTAAATTTGAATTTTGCAACTGAACTGAAAATTATTGTTGCCAGGAGAAACTTGGTAATTAAAATATGTCTGTAGGTTCTACCTAAATAAATCGTTCTCTTATTGTTGCGCAAACGCCGTGTACAGGAAATGGGAAGTTAAATTTGAAATTAAATATGAGAAACGTCAGCATTAGAAATTATAGCTGTATACGGTCGATGCCTTCCAAATTGTTACACAGGGTGTTCATTTACTAATTGGCAAACGTCGCCAATAAGTTCAAATTAAATTTTATCGCAAAATTTTCATTACCAAGATGAAGTCGATAAAATTGAAACTATTTTCACGCATATCTTGGAAAATTGTTAAGTTGGAATAGCAGTATAGCAGTGTTATATACTATTGTTTAGAGAATAAATTGTTTCGGGAACGTCAAAAACTGACAGTTGCAAAAGAATCGAGTATCAACTTACTTAATTTCAATTTCATGGAAAAGATTGAAAAGTATTCTTATTTTGCCTCCAAGTATTTATGGCAACAAATATTATCACACACTATATTATGTAATTCTAAGTTCACAGCTTATCATAACTAATAAAGGATCAATAAAAATAACGTGACCCACATTTTTTTTAATGTGAACTTTATTTTTACTTAATAATTGCAAATTTATGTGTATTTCATCGGTTTTATTTATGTCTATTATAACACATTGAATTTACATATTACATACGATTATGAAATAACAACGGATTAAGTATTTTTAACCGATAAATAAATTTTAGCAATATTTAATCTGCTTACAAGTGTCATCATATATTATCAGTCCTTTGGATTAATATTATAAAATCATAATATTAATGCTAATAGGTAAACACATACCATGTTTTATATGTCTTGGAATCTACGAAGAGATTCCTTATACAGGGTGATTCATTACTTCATAGTGTCATTAATTTTAAGAATGTATTTGGAAGGCCTGAGAAAGATAGGAAATCGAACAAAAAAGTTTACTCGACCTTTTGAAAGAGAAGCAATCATAACTCAACATGGCGCTTCTGGTACACAACAAATTTTCTGATGACGAACCCATAAACCGTTCGAGCGTTGAAGCGAAGCAGCGTTAAATGAATCGAATGCGGTGGTCAGTAACAGTCTGAAAAGGGATTTAAATAATAATTTGAAAAAGTATTTTTTTTGCGTAAATATGTATTGAAAAATTTGTTCAATAGCGTATTGATATTATACTCATTTTCCCTATATTCTCTTAATTAATGACATTATGACTGAATCACCTTGAATAATCAAATCATAAGTGTAATTTTATAAATGTTGTATATTTAGTAATAAATTTAAATTTCTATATTGGAGTTGAATGTCTCACCAAAATGCCCGGAAATATTCCGGGGGATCAATCTACACGAATAATTGATGTCATAATGTCCTATAATATTTTTTCGAAAACTCAGAGGGAAGTTTAAAATTATTAATTATCAACATTAAATTCATATCAAAACATTTAAGGAAACTAAAGCGCTGATTTTTAATTCGAGCTTTGTTCATTTTGAAAATGATATCAAGTGAGCCATTGTTTATTTAACGTTGACACAACAAAAGAGTTTCGTTAATACGCTATTTGTTATTTTTTTGTAAGTTTGTTACACTATCGTTTGTCACGCGTGACCGTATTTTAAGACCAAAAACTAGAAAATTTTTGTCCCAGCTGTAACAGTTAGGACACTGTATGAACTACGAAATTTGTTAACAAAGTTTAGCATTTCAACTGCAACTAGTGGCGTATGTTTACGGAATAAGGCAAAAATTATGTGGCGCCACTGATTAAATTTCAAAAACACGCCCCTGGTAAATTGCACTAATTCTGAACCAAAATGGTATATTTACGTTATTTTCACATTTTTTTTTAATTCTGTAATTCACAACTGAATCAAACTAAGACAAACATTATTTAAATTGTGCTTTTTCATATTTCTGTTCCTAGAACTCACCCTTGTGTTTGTAATAAATCAAGATCAACATCCTTATGTCGAAAAACAATTAAATATCCAAAAAATTTGAATTTAAAGTTTTCTTTAGTCACATTTTTAATTGAACTACAGTTTATCCTGACCTGAAAGTCCGACATTCATCCTTAAACAGAGACGTGCGTGGTAATTTTTGGAAAGGGTTACAAATAATCAGCAGATGGTGAATAAATGGATGGAAACTTATGGTTTTAGTAATAAAGTTCCATTAGCAATAATTCATTGAGATTTAACAATCATCAAAACAGTTGTTTTATATGTCTGTACCAAAGAAAGCAATATCCGATAAAGATAGCCTTATATGTATAAATTTGTAATGCTATTTCTCATATAGTGGTTGCCACTTATTTTTCAGAAATCAGAATGTCTTCAATATTATTACATTGCATAATACAACATAAATCTCATTAAAAATAAATTAAATATGAAACTTTCATTTGTATTTGTGTTATTGTATTTCTTTGATAAAACAAACAATATTTTCACATTTCTGAATTATTCAGTTTCAGTTAAACAAATCTTTTTACGGGTTAACTTGGTCATTTAACTTTTCATAATTTTTAGATGGACTGATCATTTTTAATAATCTCTCAGAAGTAAAAGTTGATGAAACATTAAATAAAGTCGACTCTTCCCAAAGTACTTATTACTATTGACATAATGACGTATTTAATTAATTTGAACAAATAATTTCCATTTTGATGACCTGACGAAAGCAGTTTGTAGAAAGTAATCCTCAACACGTGTATGGCACACGTTTCCTATGAAATTATATTACTTATTTGTATATGTCCACTGTTTTATAAATATAAATTACTATAATGTACATAGAGTTACAATTTTTGTAACAGTATGTTTATTTACACTTTTTAAGCGGTCATATCACGTTCAAATTATTTATTAGAACATTGTTTAAGTGAATATAATCTTAATATGTTCTACTGTACTAGCTGTCCCATTTATATGGAAATTCAGAATGTCTTAGGATATACGATGAAAGAAGTTTTTAAGATAATTTCTTCATATCTTGGTTTATGCATTGTTGCTATTAATAATAAACAAAATTTACCTCAAGAAAGCGCCATTACTTTTTGAAATCAAATGATTTTTATTTAAAAAGATCGATCTCTAAAAATTTCATCTATCCTTTATCGATTATCTGGTAACACAACAGGTCTTTTTGGAAAAAAAATACGTAAATTTTGAAACAAATTATTGTTAGATGTGTCTATATCGTAATACCTATTCACCATACGGAAAAAAAATCAGCAAACAATTCAATTTATTTAATTTATTCTCGTGAAACAAATATTTTTTGGTGTATTAACCACTTTTTTGTCAAAAATAAATTGATTTATTTCGTAAGAAAATTTAATTTTTTTACGAGTATTTGTTTAAATGATACAAAGAATTATTCCATTTAAACATCGTATGAAAACTTAATTTTAAAAAATGATTTTCAAATAAATATGTTTTCTTTCATTTCCCTAAATAATTTGTCCAAATATGTATAAAAATAATGTTTTGAAATAAAAATACGTTTTTGAATGAAATGCAGTTTGAATAAAATAATGCGTAATCTTTAATTTCTTTTTGTAAAGTTTTTAAATGCAGTTTTATTAGGTAATATAAAAAAATCGAATTTTTTCCTATAAACAAAAAATAATTGTCAATAGGTGGCCGCTAGATGTGTTATATTTTGTGTACTTAGATGACAGACAGACAGACCTAAACAGCTAGGGTTAGCAGTTAACTCACCAGTCACCTATGGCGTACTGATGAGAGCTAATAACCTCGAAACCAGTATATGTTTTATTTGCTGTAGACCTTTCAGCTGTAATTCTATGCTGGAGGGATCATTATTACCCAGTTGTTTCTTGAAATTTCTGAGCAGTAACTTCTTGACCTAAATAAGCAGTTTAATTTGAAAAAAAATCTTGTTTTATCCTAGAATATAATTAAATCAACACCAGAAGTGTATAAATTAAAAGAAAATTATGTTTCTTAATTGGAACAAATGCTTTCTTTATACAAAATAACTGTATTTTTGCTTTATCAAAAAAAAAAAAAAAAAATTGGTATCAGGAAATAAATATTAATTTGTCCTTATACAAACAATAAAATTATTACCATAAAATTCAGGCACCAATTTTTTTTTCAGTGCACTTTCTATACAAAACAGTAATTATTTTTTTTAGAATGGGTAACAGCTATTACATTTATCTTTTGTTGATTTTCTGTTAGCTCAAAAGATGTCATTTTGAAAAAAAAAATACGTAGATTTAGAAACAAATTATTGTAAGATGCGTCTATCAGGAATGGTAATACCTATCTACCACTTCCTTTCTATACAAAATAGTAATTACCTACGTTTTTTACAATGAGTAACATCTATTACGATTACCTATGTAAAATTATGCATACGTTGTATTCGTAAATCAATCAGCAAGAAAAAACAACAGATGTGGTGAAACGCACGTGTATCAGAAACAAATGAATGAATAAATGAATGGCGGCGATAAATCATGGTGATGGAAAACCAGGAAATTAGAGGTCATTAATTACCACTGATTTTCTTCTATGTTTTAGTTCCTTTGTTAGTTGGTATAGAGCAAAATTAAAATATATGGAAACCCATATCCTGGAGTCACGTGTCGGAAAATGATTATTTATTCAAATTTCAAGTACAGGCAACTACAAGCAGTTATTTTTTACGTTTGCACGCAATAACGCTGGATATTTTTAAAATAATTCCTACAACGTATTTTGCTACGTTAAATTACTTTTGGTATTTTTTTTCGATACCCTCCAACGCATTTCTAAAAATACATTCCAATTTAGATAACTGTATAACCATCTTTACATTCCTATGCAACATGGAACCACGTCTATCGCCACGATAGCGATATCGCTGAGCTATTATTTACTCAATCCAGACTCAATTAACAACTTGTCACTTTCCTGCCGTTCACAAATCAACTGACACAGTATCGTATTTCCTCAAACATAAATAGGATCTATCGCTCTAACGGGAAATATTTTACAAATTAGAATTCCATTTAAATTAGAAACAAGTTGTACCCCTGTGGGTATCCACACAGTTCTAAATTTCAATACATATTTTATCAAAAAGCCATTTCTAAGTTATCCGAAAATAATTACGAAGCATCTCTAAGTTTAGAAAACATTTTTCTATCTAAACTTGTACAGGGGGCAACTTTGAATAGAGGTTGCCATTCCGTTAGATTCGTTTAAAAAGATAATAACAGGCAACACTGACAAGAGCACTTGTACAGCTCTGTTCCGGTACTGTCCAGTGGTAGTGTAGATAAGTAAGTGGAGTTTAAAAAACTCTCTTTAATTCGAATTTTTACTGTAACGCTCACAATACCCGAAGCCCAAACTAATAGAGAGTGATTCATTCACAGCACTTTGATGATTACGGGAGGTGAGGGTTGCAGGGGACAAGATTCCATAGGTGTGCTACTTGATAAGGGTTCAAATAACACAAAATTACCAAATAAAGTTGACGTTGAATGAATATAGTACTTTAACAGTTTACTTTAAAAAGTGTATACTCACCCGTAGAATGCCGTTGTTTTAGACACCTACCTGATGCGCATTCCGCAGATATCATACTTTAACACATAATACACTGCACTATAGTATGCGCCAAATGTATGGAATAAATTCAATAAAAACGAAACAATTATTTTTTGGAAAAAATCCTCGAACAGGTCGATTTTTAATTTAAAAAATACATATTTTAGCGTAAAATGCGATTTTCAAATGTCATTTGTTTTCGAATAATGACGTCATCGATTTTTTTTAAATGGCAACACCATATTTTTTTCCTTGATTCTGAAAGATCGTTTAATTCTCTATCAGACAGTACTAAAATTTTGCCCTCTTATATAGAAAAGTTTTCGAGTAAATGACGATTGAATGTTAGAAAACGTAAATTTTATCCATAAATAAGTAACAATTCTGAGGTATGTAAAATAAAATACAATTGATTAAATCTCGTATAGGGCGCGCATAGTGCGGAGGTGCACCGTCTTACTGAAACCATATGGTATCGTCAGGAATGTCAGGGTCATTATCGTTAGGAAAAATTACTGCAAGGGCTGGAACAAGGTCATTTTCTAGAAACTCTAAATATCTTTGTCCTGTAAGGGTTCCTTCAAAGAAGAAAGGCCCTACTATTCTGTCGTCAACTATTCCAGCCCACACATTTAATTTTTGAGGGTGTTGGGTATGTGCCTCTGCCATCCAAAGATGATTTTCCCGACTCCAATATCTGCAAGTTTGACGGTTTACTGTACCATTCAGACAAAATGTGGCTTCATCTGAAAAAAGTATTTGCCGGTGTAAATTTTTATTTCCTTGACATAAATCCATTAGAATTTCGCAAAAGTGTAAGCGGGGATCGGGATCATCTTCATTGAGTTCCTGCACAAGTTGAATTTTGTAGGGACGATATTTTCCTTCCTCAAGATACGTAGCACTGTGCTCTGATTAGTGTCATTGTTTAATGCAACCAATCGTGAAGAATTATGAGGATTATCCATCATACTTATCAAAATGTTCTGTTTCTGATTTTCATTAATGCTTGGACGTCCAGGTTTTGGAATATTTACAACATTGCCAGTTTCTCTAAATTTAGACTCTACCTTACTGACTGTTGATTGGCTGATAGGGTGATCTAGATATTTTTCATTAAATAAATCGCAAACTTCCTGCTGAGTTCTAGTCATATTCCCGCATCCGATAAGAATTAAAATTTCAATTCTTTGAGTAACAGTTAAATGTGTCATAATACTTTAAATTGAATAATAATTTCTATGTCGCTTACAATACTTATTAGAAAGTCGGTGTGACAACGACACTTTGCAAAGATTTTCACCTACGTCATCTATAAAAGAACTATGGAATTCGAAAAACTAAACTTGATAACGTTTTTGCTTTATTTTAATTGATTTACGTTTTCTAACATTCAATCGTCATTTACTCGAAAACTTTCCTCTGTAAGAGGGCAAAATTTTAGTACTGTCTGATAGAGAATTAAACGATCTTTCAGAATCAAGGAAAAAAATATGGTGTTGCCATTTAAAAAAAAATCGATGACGTCATTACTCGAAAACAAATGACATTTGAAAATCGCATTTTACGCTTAAATATGTATTTTTAAAATTAAAAATCGACCTGTTCGAGGATTTTTCCAAAAAAATAATTGTTTCGTTTTTATTGAATTTATTCCATACTTTTGGCGCATACTGTATTCACTACAAGTTACTAGAAATCATTATAATGGTCACACGTTAATATTTATCGTCGGTTATTAGGCCTGTTCATAGAACAATTGAAAACAGTTGCTTTGTTTTAGATGCAGTGCGTATGCTTCTGCCTATTGGAAACTGATTCTGGTGTACTACGAACAAAGCTATTAGGATACATTTTCATACAACCACGACAGCATCTGGTTCTATATGTGGCAAAATATTGCCATACTTTCATCATATGACCTTCATTTATCCATATTCCGTCGCTGTATATACAGGATGTCCCAAAATTAACCTGCTAAAAATTGTCTCACTTTTGAAACTGTGGGAACTCGAAAATTCAACCACAACAGATGAGATCTAACATATTTCCGCATTTTTAGGATTGCTTGTTCAGGCGACCTTCTTGAGTTGAGTTGAGTTAAATCTAACTATAAAAATTATTATACCAATACATTAAAATTATTTGAAATTAAATACCGACAATGTCAAAATTGACTTTAACCTATCAATCAATTAGTAAATTAAGCTATATTAATTTTTATTTTAGATAATTATTGAATAGAGCTTGGTCTGTGGAATTGTTCATTAGCATACCTAGATGTTTGGTATCAGAGAGCATACATATGACTTCATTGATAGGAATTGTAGGAAATTTGATTTATATTAGCTTAAAATACCTTTCCAATACAGTAGCAAAAATGTTACAAAAGCTAATAATAAAGAATATATGGGTAGATATTGTAGGTGTAATTCAACGCTGGTCGGGGCTTTAGTTCGCAGAGTATTTAGTTTCACACAATATTGTTAATACTTAATATATAAAAAACGAATATTTGTCATTGTTATGTAGGAGCACCTGACATGGTATCTTGCTATCATTATTCTATTACCGATGGTCAAATAAAAAAATTGTTAATTGTTAAGTTAATTATGTTCTGTTTGCCACAACAGTTTATCATGCGACCAAATCTAGAAACTTATACTCCGGACACTCCTTCACAAAACACACTCAATATCAAATTATTGCGAGATTTAATATTTTATAGATACAGGGTATCCCGAAATTAATGGGACATAGAACAAGAGTAGAAATATTTGTGTTTTGATGAAACCATTGTTGAAAATTGATAGATGCCGGTTTCATCAAACCTTGTCCTGTCCTTTTCTTGAAATTTTGCACGTCGTCATAGTTTAGCACTCTAATTTAACTTTTTTAAGTAACATTTTGCTATATTTTCAGCGGAAAATGCACTTTACCAGGAACGAAAACAGTTTTTACTTGGTACACTGAGTATTTCAAATAGAATTATTTCAAAAACGGTTACCTCTAACGACTTCACAAAGCGTACCTTTTTATTTCAATAGTCAGATGGATACATTTAAAAAAGCAGCACGTGCCATAAGTGGCCCTGTCTGTTAATGGCGTCAAAATTAGAAACAAATCGTCCCTCCAAATATTTGGATTCTTTAAAAAGTTATTGATAAATATCGAAAATAAAATTTTATCATTGACACTGTATCTTTTTAACCACCAACTTTTGGCTACGGTAAGTTTGGCTACATCGCATTATTTTCGGGAATCTACTTTTGGCCAATGTCCCATTAATTTTGGGTCAAATGCATTTTGATATACTTGATGACAGATTATATTTAAAACGTGAGAAAATCGTACATAGAAACTGAAATCCAGTTCTTTGTAATAGTAACAATAATTAATATGTAATTACGTTGTCCTCAAACTTGCACGCCATGATTTATAAACATAACAAAAGAATAATTCTGTCGAACACTGCTTTGTCTATTGTTTAATTAAACGATGAAAGTGCAGAGACCTTCCAAAGGGAGTGGAACTTTTTAAATACACAGGATAGAATATGACAAGATATTATAATCAGTAATGATAATTATGTTTTATAAGTTATGGTTGTTAAGTAAATAAGTACCTTGACATTACAGGCTATATATGACGGTTATAAATAAGGTTTCATGGGATGTAATTAACACATATAATTTTATGTTATCGTTAATTAAGATTTATTGTTCTATGTTAATATTTACGAGACGAAAATGTGACTTATCTTACCGTTAATAAGATTTTATGTGGTGATTGCTTTTCACAGCCTTTCTCTATTTGTAAAGAAAATAATGCAATTTGTCAAACTGTAGATATTAGGCAGCGCATAGTATTAATTATGTGGCAGGTACAGCTACGGACAATAAAAAATGGACAGCAACTGCATATTCCTCTCTATATAACACGATTTTTTATCTACAGCTGTACATACAGTGCGTCCCTAAAGCCACGCACAAATTCATTATTAGGTAAATAAAAGACATTATTGAAAATTTCCGAAACAGGTCGATTTTTGATTTTAATTTACTTATTTTTCAAATAATAATTTAATATGCAGAATGTCCTACATTCGAGTAATGACGTCATCACATTTTTTTTAAATGGAATACTACATTTGTTTTCCAATTTTCTGATTACCCTAGCTGAGCTGTTTCCAAAAAATATATCACAAGTTTCTAATTGTTACAGGGTGGGCAACAATACCCAAATTATTTACAAATACCAAAGTTTTTATCACAATTTCTGTGATGCTCTTTTAATTTTATCTGTCTGATAGAACGTGCTCGTGCATTTTTTTACAGGCAATCAATTTTAAACATTTTAAGATTCTAAGATTGTACGAGTGAATCCATTTTAAATGGTTCTTTCTTAAAGTATTAAGTATTTCTTAATTAATTAACTTGTTTTCGTTTTGTAAAAATATGAATCTAAGTGAAACTCTCATCATGGTGATAGATTTTGAACTCGTGAAGAAGTTTGTGTTTTGTTTAATGCAGCACATCCGAATCGTCCACCAATAAATCGATCCACTGTAAGCCGAACTGAAGCGAAGTTTCAAAACCATGGTCACATTAAAGATCTGGTCGACCAAGTATACTAAATGAAGATGTGCAGTTGCAAGCCCTTTTGACCCTTCATGGAAACCCGCATTCCACTATGAGAGTCTTAGCAGGTGATTTAGGTGTGAGTAAAAGCACATTGGGTAGATTTCTTCACAAAAGCAAGTACCATCCCCACAAAGTTCACTTAGTGCAAGAATTGTGCGACGACGATTTCGACAGACAGAGTTTTGCCAAATAATGATGTAACAATGTCAGGCAGATCTGGATTTTGTCAAACGCATAATTTTCTCGGACTAGGCGTCTTTTTATCTGAGTGGTCCCTCAATAAACAGAATTGTCGACACTGGACGATGGAACCACACACTCAGCGTCTTCAGAAGGTGAATGTTCGAGCCGGAATTGTTGAAAATCGAATTTTGGAGCCGTATTTCTTTGAAGAAGATTTAGATGGCGCAAGATATTTAGATTTTCTTCAATTTGATTTAGTCCCTTCCTTGGTTGTACTGTTCCCCAATAAAGAAGAACCAGATTTGCCCAATGAGACAATTTGGTTACAGCAAGATGCATCGCCGCACTATGCCATTGCTGTTCGCCGCTGCTTAAATGACGTGCTGCCTCATCGATGGATTGGCAAAAGAGGACCTAAGGAAGTTCGTGCCATCCATCCCGCCTGAAGTTATCTGAAATGTACGACAAGAATTTGTTTCTAGTTTGGCCCATTGTTTGGCAGTAAATGGTCAACAATTTGAAAATTTAATTTAGTTTTTTGTGTCCAAAGGTTTTATTAGCGAACAATAAAATATCCTACGATCGATCACGTTTCTCTACGTTTTTTTACGTAACACCAATGTTTTTATAAATTGAGTGCATTCCAGTAGACACTTTAAAATGACGTGTAGTAATTTCAGTTAATTTCTAGTATGTTTATTCATTTGTAAATAACTTTGGTATTTGTAAATAATTTGGGTATTATTGCCCACCCTGTAACAATTAGGAGCAACTTGTGATGCATTTTTGGAAACAGCTCATCTAGGGTAATCCGGAAATTGGGAAAAAATGTGGTGTTCCATTTAAAAGAAATGTAATGACATCATTACTCGAAGGTAGGTTACCTTGTATATCAAATTATTATTTTAAAATAAAGTAAATTAAAATCAAAAATTTACCTGTTTTGGGAATTATCAATAATGTCTTTACTTAATAATGAATTTGTGCGTGAATTTAGGGACGCACTGTATACTTACCGTCAAATCGCTCAACATATTTGCAATAAAAATATGTTCACTGATCATACCATTGTTAAATATCATAATGACCCCTAAAAATCTACGAAATTTTACGCAACACTAGAGACACAGAAGAGAACAATCGATTGTGTATAAGCATAGTGAAAAAAACCTATTACAATATAAGAATTAAACAAAAAATATCTGATGGAGAAAATAATTGAGATTTACCCAGATATACCTATATCTAAAAGTTCAAATTATATGAACTCTATAATAGTGTCTTTATTTTATTTTTGCTTATTTTAAATATTTATTATGTAAAATATGTTATATATATTTTTATAATCTTATCTAGGAAAAATGCAATGGAAGCACACAAATAGTATAAAACTAAGTGCGTGCTCCACGTTCTGCAGTCTTATTGTACGAAACATTTATAACGCATAATAAAGTTTGTTAGTAGTATCTCGCTAACTTATTTAGTGTCAAAAGGGCCAAAACCTAAAATTTTCAACTTTCGTGTTAAAACAGCAATAGTTCTAGGCTGTAATGAGATATCATTAGCATAATAATTATTCAGTAATATTCCCATTACCACCAGTGGCGTAGATACCCTGCGGTACTCTTTTTTTATTTAAAATAAAAATGGTATGCCACTGTCTTTATAAAGTTATAAAAACGTAAGATGCTTTTGTTGAATAATCAATGGTGCAGTTATAAAACTTAGTAAAAAAGTAATTAAGAAGCTAATTTCGAAAAAAGCGGACTTTCAATATAAAAAAATAATATGATTGTACTTTTTTCTATATTTCAGTAGTACTTGGAAGTTACTGATCTTTATCAATCGGTATCTTTCTTATTGAGTGTTCTAAACCCTTTAGTTAAAATGGCGTTCATGTTTTCTGTTTCAGTATCGAATCACGTTTCTCAAACACCTTGTATAAAGGAAAAACTCTACATCACATATAATATCAGAAGAGCTTAAATTATTTCCAGGAATAATTTACGCTCGTGTGGTATTCGTTAAGAAAATTTTACACCCCAAATATAAATCAAACGTGACATTGTAAATTAATTTGACTCGGCCAAGGTATTGTTGTTGTCGACATATGTTGATTTGTCATTTTTATTTGAACGGTTCTGTCACAGTAGATGTCAGTTACTAGTTTGAAGCGTATGCACGTTGAGTTTAATAAATGTATACTGAAATATCGCGATTTGATAAAGAAAATCAGTAAGTTATTAGACAAGAAATTTGAAACCTAATACCAGATAATACTAGAAAATCAAAAGCAAGTGTATGGAAACTGTTTGTTGAATTTTACAGGTATATCCACCGTTAATTTAAAAAATTACCAACTTTAGTTACATCAAATGCTAAAACTCAGGTGGGTAGTAGTTCAATCTACCGTTCTTTGGCAATTTTAGGTCACTAAAGGTGGTAGAAATATATTTTTTATATGTAACACAACACGACACATATCGAAAAAAATCATATGTAGGTATATCCACCATATTTCGTATATAGATAAGATGCCAATGTGTAGATCATATATGTTTACCTTCTCAACTATCAAAAAATTAGACATCTTATTGGTTTTAAAGTAGATGTGTGAAATTTTCAATAAAATATTCAATGGGCTAAATGAAAGGTTAATATAATAATAAAGGTAAATAAGTTAATGAATAAAACTACAATAAAATATATTTACATATACAAGACAATATTGTAAACACACAAAATAGAAAATGAGTAGAAGGATAAAATAAACACGGGCAATACAAATAAATAAAACATTTAATTAAATAGTAGAATAGTAAGTAAATTTTAATATCTTGCAGACTCTAAGAAAAGATGCACAGAATGTGGTCCATACTAAATTAATTACTAACCATTTTATAGGTACATAAATGACCTTAGTAGCAAATTTATGTATAATGCAGGTAAAAGCATTAAGGTCATCTGCATAGACTAAATGGCAAATGTTCATGTCTTTGATTATTGATAAATATTATAAACGGAAGAGGGTTCAATAATGAACCTTCTGGACCACCTGAAGTTTGTTGGAACAAATCTTGAAAGCATGATGTCCAACAACAATATTCTATGACAGTGTTACAAATTTCTTAATTCTTTTATACACCCTATACATGAAAGGGATACAATCCTATTAGCCTCACAAAAGTTTCTAAATTCATTGTATTTTAAATAACTATCGACAATTAATAAGGCCTTCGTGAGTAATTTAACTTTTTTGACGGCTTATTGTTATAGTAAGACACTTTCTATGTATGGTACCTATAAGTCTCCGTAGGAAGTACCAGCTAATAAAAAACGCAACACTTGGTTGAACAATTAGTCTAATCAAGACTAATTACGGACAACAATCGAAAGTAGGATACTTTTTTATACACGCTAATCATATTGGATTTGGAGTATGTATAAAAATATCATTAAATATTTTTTGCCTACTTTCTAAATTCGGGATAGATTACACTGAAATCCTCTCAAAACAGTTATATATTTAGTTTCAGTTATTCCGACCGTTATTACTGATGTTTTGTTTATTCACTTTTACTATCACAATTCTCCTCAAATAATATAATAACTTTTAAAATGCATTTGTAAGACACATATTATTTTCCTATTCTAACCCTACATTTTAACAATTATTTTCAAATACTTTTAAACAAAAGCAAACAATTTTATATGCAGAACTATGTAAGTTTATGTTATAATAATATTTACAGCTACAGTTGAATTAAAAAAATACGTATTTTGAATGATTTTTATACCTAACAATTTGTTGGTTCTGTCGTTATAATATTCGTTTTACTTCGGTATCTTAGAATATTCGCAGATTTCATGGATAGCATTACTTTTATTTGCTATAAATTCTATATTCTTCAGTTATTCAATGTCTAAAATTACTCTAATTTGAAGAAAAAACCGTTTCAAGAATACGGTGCCCATAACTGAAAAATGAAATGAAAAATATTCGTTGGTAACTATTCGACATATTTGGCAGTTTTGAAACAATAAATCAACTTCTACTCCACACATGGCTGTTTATGTGGAAATATTCGATATTTAGACAACTGTGTGAGTAGATGAAAAGTTGGCAAATATTCGAAGTCAGGAATATTTGGTTACTTAAATTCATGTGTGAATAAAAAGTTCATTCATATTCTTTGACGTCTTAAGTCAACGTACGTTAGAGAATCCGAATAATTGTTTTTACTCTGTTTACAAATAATCATTTTCTGAAATAGCCAAGGCCATACCAGTTTATTTTATTTTTTTATATAGCAGATATATTCGCTGACAAATCTCCGAGATCAAAAATACTTGTGAATCTCTACAAGTGCGGAGCAGATATCAAAGCCTACATTGCTGTTCTGGCACTATTTACGGATAATTATTTCTCTAATAAATTTAGATGATATACAGGGTGAGTCAAATTTAACGTTGTTTCATATAATCATTTCTCCAAAAATGTTCTTTATTCAACTAGTGACGGAGAACAAGAGCTTTCACATTTGGATGCTATTTTACTTTAATAGTATGCCCCTATACAGGGTGGTCCGTTTTCCAAGACCCACCATTTGCATCTCGGAAACCGTAAAATATATAAGGTGGCTCAAATTAGAAAAAGTGGCGTCTTTTGGTGGCTATTAAGATTAACCAAACAGATCCAAGATATCTGCTGCCGTTGCTGAAATATTGTGTGTGTGTGTGAATTATGGCTTTGGTCTTACCAATTAGCCAGATCTTTTGTTTAAATAAATTTAATTTAAATACGATGACGCGATTAAAAAAAAATAAATGCAAATTTACGCTGAAAAAAAAAAATCAAATCATTTAAACCCCTTTCAGGTCAACTCGTTGACCACTTGAGTGCAATGTTGCCAAATTTAACACTTGACTACGTAATACCTATTGCCATAATAATGGAACTATTTAATTTGGTGGCTTGTTTTAAACTACTGACATATTTATAATAACATTTACTTACATCGTTTGCCATAAATTTTTAATTGTTCCACTGACCAATAAAGATCTAAAATTGATTTGAGGGAATGTCATTATTATTACAATAACTTGTACGTCACTATCTCAATGAAGTCGAGGGAAATGTAAATAAGCAACTAGCATTATAATCCGAAAGTTAGAATAAATGCGTAAACGTTTTGCGTCCAGACGAGCTCCAGACCTTGCTTGGTGATATCTGCATTTTGCAATCGCCCTGAAATTATTCTTGTCAAAGAAATGTCTTTCTAACTTTGTGTGTGTATTTGAGGTTTTATTTTGTATATTTGGGCATTATCTAGTGATCTGACCTTTCTGGCATGCTCCTTTATTTTCTTGCATTTTATTGGTTTTGTACATATCAGCGGATAATTGTCTGAAAGAACACGAACATTTAGCCGTGACGTGGCAACGTAAGTGTGACGTTGCTCGTTCCACCGCTCGCCGCTGTGATATCGTGACTAAGAAATAATAGTATGGGTTGCTTTAACGGGACGAATAAAAATTAATTTTTTTCTGTCTTTGTCAGGTCTTCCGAATACGTGGTTAAAATTATTGACATTGTGACTAAATCACCCTGTATATACCAAGATTCGCTAGCGACTATTTGTATACGCAAGTGTGGAGTCGGGCTTAGAGATCAAATGTTGTATTAATCCTTTAATAAATTATGTAATAATTTTTTAATGAGAATGTTTGGTAACCGGTTATTGAACTCTTACGATAACAATAAACAAGAATTAAATAAGACTAAATCAAAGGCTTAAAAAGTAGTATAAAATTTTAAATACTCATAAAAATAAAAACGGGACCATGTCGCGAGAGGAATGCTGCAAATGTATAATAAATTTCCTGGCGGATAAGTAGCATAAAATATGATAATTAAGGAAGTCGCTTTATCGGAACATAAAACATGCTGAAGATAAACTGAAAAAAAATTATAATAATAAATTAATATGCTATTTTATTGCTCAAAGGATTATTCCATGTTCATATTTAGAAACTGAAAATTTATTTATATACAAACTTTTATAAATCATCTGTTTCTTAATTAAGAATAACAGTTGCAAAGAATGAAAGTTGTAGGAAAGTAACTTTTTTCTTGCAACATAGGGTGTTCTGAATGGAACAGGCCAAATATTATTTAGCTCAGACTTAGGGGTAAAATAATATTACACAGTATGTTTAAAATGAAATTGTTTGTGAGAGATAAAAATCAACTTTAACATATGTGCTTCATTTTTGTTTCTATTAAAATTTCATGGCCTACTGTATTCAAAATAACTTTTTGAATTCCTGAGGTTATGAAATTCGAATGATAATTAAAAAAATACACAGAAATTACTTTTAAAAGAAAAACAGTTTACAGTAGGTAGGTATATAAAAACAGCATTTCAACAAACATATGTTTCCTCGAATTTTTTTGCCAAAAAAGGTAATAAAACACGAAACATACTTACGTTCTTAATTTTATTTTTTGGTACAAAAGAAAATTATATTAATATTTGGCTGTTACCATATTTTAAAATGGAACCGAGATATAGTAAAACTATTTTTTGAAGGCCGAAAATATACTATATTTATGTTCATTATTATTCATTTTTGCGTAATAAAACTAATTTTTTAGTAAAATCTGTGGTGCATGGATGTACAGGGTCACACAAAAATTGCCCCCCTCTTCATTTTCTTCATTATTATTCGAGATACCAAAAATGTGTAAGAATGAAAGTTGTAGGAACTTAAAAAATATTGAAACAATACATAATACAAACAATAATTGAATATCGCAGATATCGCAAATGTGTTTAACTTTAGTTTTTTAAATGGAATATCCTGTATATTTGGAATACAGTATATTTTCACGCTATTGGAAAAACCATCAACTGAATTTTTATATTATACAAGACACTTTTATACTTATCTTTTACTGTTTACGAGATATATGTTTATCGTTATATTGCAACATTATATCACATCATACGATCATGAATCATGATATCTTTATAAAGATTTTAAATGAAAGATATGAAATTTTGCATTATTAATTAGGAATTAGCTTTAAATATATCATAAAGCTATGCAAAATTTAGTAAAAAGATATCAGCATTGCACTGAAAAAGAAGGAAGTCATATTCAATCATTCTTATAAATTTATTTCTTCTGTTTTGCAAAAAGATATGTTTCATGAGATATATGAAGTGATGTTATGATGTATATTATCAATAAACATGTAATATTTTGAAAACCGTAAAAGATAAGTATCTTGTATGTACAGTATGCGCCAAAAGTATGGAATAAATTCAATAAAAACGAAACAATTAATTTTTGAGAAAAATTCTCGAACAGGTCGATTATTTATTTAAAAAATACATATTTTAGCGTAAAATGCGATTTTCAAATGTCATTTGTTTTCGAGTAATGACGTCATCGATTTTTTTTTAAATGGCAACACCATATTTTTTTTCCTTGATTCTGAAAGATCGTTTAATTCTCTATCAGACAGTACTAAAATTTTGCCCTCTTACATAGGAAAGTTTTCGAGTAAATGACGATTGAATGTTAGAAAACGTAAATCAATTAAAATAAATCAAAAACGTTATCAAGTTTAGTTTTTCGAATTCCATAGTTCTTTTATGGACCACGTAGGTGAAAATCTTTGCAAAGTGCAAAATCTTTGCAAGATCGCCAGATCTTACACCTCTTGACTATTTTTTATGGGGATACTTGAAGTCAAAAGTGTACATTAATAAACCACGTAATTTAGAAGAACTTCAAAATCGCATTCGGGACGAAATACGCAGAGTTACCCCAGAAATCATTCATAATGTGCAAGAAGAATTTCTTCACAGACTTGCGCATTGTCAAGAAGTTAGTGGATGGCAATTCGAACATTTAATTTAAGTATAAAATTAAATAAATCGTATTTTATTTTACATACCTCAGAATTGTTACTTTTTTATGGATAAAATTTACGTTTTCTAACATTCAATCGTCATTTACTCGAAAACTTTTCTATGTAAGAGGGCAAAATTTTAGTACTGTCTGATAGAGAATTAAACGAACTTTCAGAATCAAGGAAAAAATATGGTGTAGCCATTTAAAAAAAATCGATGACGTCATTACTTGAAAACAAATGACATTTGAAAATCGCATTTTACGCTAAAATATGTATTTTTTAAATTAAAAATCAACATGTTCGAGGATTTTTCCCAAAAAATAATTGTTTCGTTTTTATTGAATTTATTCCATACTTTTGGCGCATACTGTAGTTGCGGCAAGAATTCAGGCGACTTACGTCATACGAACAAATGAATAATTCATTATATTTTCATATATTTAAGATACTGCAACTAAGAATAATAAAACTACATGCTACAGTAAATGTTTGCACTGTACAATTACAGACCATGACTGGATTTATACAGGAAGGTTCTAGCTGACCCAAAGAACTTAAGTATCAAAATTGTTAACATAGAACATTATAATTTGTTCAGGCAGCGATTTGTTCAGTGTTTTCATTTACTCAAAAATCCTATACAGATTCATATACTTGTAACAGTGAGTAGCTATTTGTGTATAATTCAGAAGTCTCAGTCTCCAAATGTTTACAAAAGACCATGTGATGCACACCACTACGTTTCACGGCAAACAATAGCCAATTAAACAAGTCAGATAAGTCCCACATCATTAAATACCTACCCTGTAACACAAGACGCAGTAAATACTGTAAAGTATTGTCGAAATAAAGGGAAGCCCGCATTTGATATTAGGGAATTTAAAAACGGAGGGGTGCGCTACCTGACCCACAGGGCACAATCAGCTCCTCGAATATGGTTTTATGAGAAAATTTCTATGGGGAATTTTATAGAAGGGGACAAAGTTTTAATAAAATGCAAACGGAACATTTTATACAGTATTTATAGGCTAGTGGCGTTCCTTTATTGTAAAGGCAATAACTAAGTATTAAATTTATTATACAGGATATTCCAAAGGTGAGAAATTTTCAATAGTGCTTTTATTGAATCAAAATGTCCAGTGTCCCAATTTCGTTGTAATTTCAGGGTATTTCGAAAGCTATAAGAAATGGAAGGATGCGATTTTCGCAACACTGGGCAACTTTTTCGAGAAACTGAAGATTATAATACAATCGCAATCATACTGTTCATAGACCTCTTCGTTTTTATGATACTAGCGAAACTTAAAAAATTACTTTTTAGGGATTCTTCGTAAGTCAGAGAATATCTATTTGAATAATGAAAATTGCTTCTACTGACTTTTTTATGTACAACTCAGTGGCGTACTTGTAATAAAATATGACAATACAATTTTTTGAATGGAACACCCAGTATGTTTTTATGCAATTTATATATTCACGTTATTTGTTTCCTCTTTTGTATAATTATACATTGTAAGAGGGGGCTCTTTCTATAAAATTTTTCGATTTGAGCCCTCCCTTACGAGATAAGGGCTTCTAAAAAATTTAAAAAATTTTGGTATTTATTTTTTTTCTCAAAAACGGTTATTTTTGCCAAATGTCTACAAGGGTGGCAACCACCAACCTCTGTTGTTTTTTTAATTAGAACTTTTTATTGTAAACGTTTCTCAATATGAAAAAATGACAGTAAATGGAACAATCAATTTACAAAATTTAAATGTATACTTAAAGTGTCAGAAATTAAAAATATCTAACTCTTTAGTTACATGAAACAACTGACCAATGGAACTAACCCAACAACTTTCAGGTCACCAGGGGGTAGCAACGCTACAATAACGTTGTTGTTTTAATTTGCCATAACCTCAAATTTGCAATATATGTAATTCATGTCACGTATTTTTATATAATATAATGAATAACATAATATACAGTGCTTTCGAAAAGTAACGAATAAATTCATTATTTTTAAAATTGACACATTTTCGAAAAAATCCCCTGGCACGTCGGTTTTGCTTTAAAAAAAGGCAATTTTTGACATACGACCCACATTTGTGACATCATCGTTGTTCCAGATATGACATCATCGACATTTTTTTTAAATATCCTATTCTGACCATGCCATTTGAAGAGCGTGTTCTACATACATACATCATGAAAAATGATGGTGTTACAACAAAAATTTCAACAAAATAATGTTTAGATAAGATTTTAAAATTTAATTTTATCACTTCTAAGTAATATGTAAGTGATATGTATTGGTTGCCGTTACCTTTAATATCCACTTTAAAGTTTGGGCAACTTTAAGGTGCTTCTGCTTATTTTTCATAACGTTCCAGACACCAAATCGCCGCATCAAAAATTACAAAACCATGGACTGATTTTCAGGCGAGGGTTACATACTTACAGCTATGCTAACATAAATTGGAGTAATTTTTGCTATATGGTGGTAGATTTAGTGATTACTACGTAGTATATACCGATTTTTATTAAATTTTATGTGTATATTCGTTAGGTCTGAGAATCGGTCGTAATCTATTTTTCATACCCCTAAGTGATAGGGATGGTCCACCCCAAACAATTTTTTTTTTATTTTTTGGAAAATTTTTTTTATTTTTTTATGATGTGGCATTAAAAAATACATACAACCCTTAATTTTCATCTTTCTATCACAAGCCCCTATTTTTTAATAACCACTTTAGTAATTTAATCATTTTTAACCCTGGTCGATAACTGATCGATTATCACTAGATCAATTATCCCCGCCAAGCATCTGCCGGTGTCACTTCTCACCCAGTAAACAGTACGGAGTAGGGATGAGAACGAAGCCGGTCTCCTGTCTCTCTCACACAATAAGCCTTCTCTCACTCCCTACACAGTTTTCGACCATTATTATTGTGTATAAATCGAGCGTAGTAGTGACGTTTACAATTATCATTTTACCTTCTAAGTGTAATTCTCAAGTAAATTTATTATTAATTTGCTGGGTCATAATTATTTATTTCCTATTTTATCAATAATTAATAAAATTATTAATTGTAAGTGTAGTTCTCATTATTAGTTAATTAAGTGATCTACATAACCTCAAAAGTACGCAACATGTGTCACGAGCTCCCGCCAACAACGGCTATTATTTTGTACAGTGAACAATGTCAACAAGACGTAAAGATGCTAATTTGGGCTGTCAAACAAGTAAAATTGCAGGCACGCGAAATAATTCAAAAAATGAATGTTTCGTGTTTTGTTATTCTTATAGGCTGTCATCGTTCACAGTGTTCTATTCCTCTTTTAGTCATATACCACATCTCCACACACTTAAATAAGTTAGTTATTTTTTATTTAACTGTCAAAGTATTCACTAGAAATAATTCATATGGCAAAACAACGTTTGCGGGTCACCTAGTATATATATAAATGTATTTACAGCTGAAATTTAGTTAAGCATCTATTCCTAAAGTTTGACTAATTAAACTTGACTCACCCTGAATCTACCTTCCGTCTAAGGTCGTCGTTAATGACCCTGTATATGAGGTTTCCATAAACAATTAATTAAAAAGTAAAAAACGATTAAAATTGTATCCAGTTCGTGTCACAAAAACCATTTACCGTTTTTTGTCCTCTAAGAAACCTAGATTGATACTTGTTTCGGAAGGTTTTCTTTATGATTAGAAATGAGTTCCAAACTACTAGCGAAAACTGTTATAAGATTTATTATACACCAATATGCAAATTTATGGTGGTCTGAAACGCTTTAATGCAAATTTAATCCAGTTCAGACTGTGGCGAAATATCAACAATAGCATCAGTTATTTAAGGAAGTGTGCTACTTAACCGCTTTGTTGTGTACATATTTTAGGTAAATAGAAATAAAAAATTAGCGGTATAAACCGCAATTTTATGTTACTTTTTATTCACTCTTACATCTGTCTTGTAAATTAATTATATAAACAAAATATGTCTATACGCTCGTGATTGTTTACATTAGAAGTAAAAATAAAACATTTTAAAAAAATAACAAGAAAAATTATATTGTACTCGTACAATGATTGTCACATTTACTTCTAGAGTCTACTTTTTGAGTGATTTTAAAACTTTGACTGTAAAATTATTTTTTCCATAACCCCTAAAAAATTAACGTATAATAGTCAACTACAGTAGGCGCAAAAACAGTTGTTAACACACAAATAACATACAGCTGTCACATCTTTGTTGTATAATACCATAAATATATAGGGTGTCTGGGAAAATCTCTCGGATACAGACAGAACATGAAAAGATAAGTGGACTAAGGACCTGTTAGTGTCCTTGAAACATATTTAACTTTTTTAGTTTACCAGGGGCGGGCTAAGCTTTACAACTTAATGCCTACATTTTTAACAACCTGTATGAACCTTAGACTAAAAAAAGGTACTCTTGTTTACAAGGAAAAGAATAATATATATATAAACAAAATCACGTTTTAGTTTCAATAAAAAGAGCCATGATATCTATTTTTTTTTCTCGACAATACAACGCGATACGTCATTCAAACAACAGGAAAATTTCATTTTAACACGTTTAATCTGAAAAAATACAAAATTTAAAAAACGGAGTGGTGTCCCTGGAGGCACCTTTACAAAATTATTGAAAAACTTCACGAGGGAACATAGGTAGAACTTTTTCTCGTAAACGGTTCATTATCGACAGTAAACAAGAGTACCTTTTTTAGTCTAAGGTTAAAGCTACCCAGATTTATTATTTGAAAGTCCTGATCACACAGGGTGTTAAAAATTTAGGCATTAAGTTGTAAAGCTTAGTCCGCCCCTACTAAACTAAAAAGCTAAATATGTTTCAAGGACATTCTTTCAAGAGGTCCTTACTAGTGTCCATCTGGGTAGTGCTGTAGTGTCCATCACATATTTTTATTAAATTATATTAAGTGCTTTAAAAGTTAATTAGGAAAAACCGATTTTCAGCGGCGTCCTCCGAAAAGCCTAAATAAAATGTTTCAGCGTGTATAATATTTTGCATAATAATTTCCATACAGCTTCTTATTAAAAATTGTTATTAATTTGTGTTTAGAAAACTAAATAATGTTTTTTTTCCTACGTTGTGGATTATGCCAAAAATATTATTCACAACCTGAAATCCTCTCGTGAGATTTACGTGAAATTTCACACTTGTATGTTATAAGTGATTTTCCACACTTGTTATGTAATATACTATTTTCATACATTTCCTACCTTTTTAAATTGTACTTTTGATAATAAATTAGGAAATACTTATGTAGTATGATGTAAATAATCAATTATTTAAGGACAATATACATATATTGTATTCAGGAAATTGTTTTTTAGAAATAGTTTCAGCTAGCCATTTTCATTTTACGTACTAAATAATAAACGATAGAAAATTTAAGTTTTTACTTACAGTAGTAAATATACGTAGGTATTCGATGACAGTTGAAAAAACGACAGTATGATCTTACCTGAAAAGAAAATGCAAAAATTAGTTTAAAATTCCCAAAATGATAATATTTTGCATGTATAAAAATATGGAACTATTTAATTATTTTTCAAGTAGTAATTGCTAAGGGTAAATATTTTGAACCCTGACTTGGTTAACTAGTCATATGGTTAGACTGTTAATATACAGGTTTTTTAAATGAAGAAAATAAATATATAAAATATAAAAATAGAAGAAATAACAAAAAATTAATGATAATAAAACAATAACAAAAGTAAAAGAAAAACTACACCTATATTGGAAATTATTGGAATAATCGGATGCAAGTCATTAATATCACAATGCAATATATCACATTGATCTGCTTTTTGATTATAATTATTAACCATTAACTAAATAGGAAATTTTATAAGTACATTTGTTCTAGCATTGCGACAATAGAACAGTGAATTGAAATATTGGAACAAAACTCATCCCATACACATCTACACATAGTTTTAACCTTTTTCAAATCCTCTGTTTTGTGCTGCATCTAATAAAACAGTAAAACTGTGTATAATTTTCGTTTTCCATTTCAATTTTAATTTTCTATCTTTCTTCCAAATCTGCACCTTCATAAATTTTTGTTTCAAATACTCGCAATAACAAAAATCTATAATGGTCAGAATTATTCTTATATGTTTTTATGATGTGTCTGGAAAATTAAGACTAAAGCCACTTCGATCTTCAACTAATTCACATTTTCTTTCTTTATGAGCACTCTATATATCAGTATCTAAATTTATCTACGGTAAAATGACTAGTTTGGTAAACAAAAACTTTTATAATAATTTTTTTTCAAAAAAAAAAAAAAAGAAAGTAATAATAATAAAATAAATAGTTAAATAAACATATCTTTCCTCCTAGGCAGTAGTAATTCGTGGAGAAACTATGAATTGTAATAGTATTTTATCAATGAATTAATTAGTTATAATGTGAAGTTTATAATCATCAAGCTTGCTTTATAAAGGAAGAAAAAATGTTTACTAATAACTATGTTTCTATAAGAACTTATAATATGTGTCCCATCTCAAAACATTGTAGAAAACACATTACAACTAATTTACTAAAGAATTTTAATGATAGTTTCTCTTAACTCATTAATTTTACTTAAGTGAATATACACTGCCTACACAAACGGTTCTTTATTTCCAATTTTCATTTAAATTTAAGAATAATGAATATGTCTGCGACACGCTTAAGCATAAGGCGTTTTTTAAAGCTAAAGAATATTTTTTAGATAAAAGCCTATTCGAAGGTTTTAAACTTTTACTGCCGAACTATAAATTCTTCGTCGCGTTACAAGTACACCTTTAGGTATAAATAAAAGGTGCTGTACTTTTAAGTCCAAGTCTAAAGAGATGCACTTAATGAGGGTAAAAATAACGGAAAGAAAGGTTTAAATTAAAATTAAACAAGCATGCATGTTGAATTCTTGGTTCAATCAGAATAGTATTTTTTATTAATTATACAGGATGTTTCCGGTTTTTTGTTCTAACATGAAATACTAGTTATCTTTCCTATAACATTTTTCTCTATGACACTGCATTTTCCTGATACACAGCGTTAAACTTAAAAAAAATTATTTTATTTTTCATTTACTAAACAAATAAATATTTTTTTTTCGAACTTGGTATGTAGTAATCATCATAATACGGGTTAATATAGCGTTTCAAATACGTTGATAATATTTCGTATTTCATGCAGTGATAAGTGAATATTTATGTTTTTTTATGGTTTTTCAACACATACAAACGTTTAATATAAGTTTATATTTTAATAATATTAAACCATGCGCTAAGTGCAACATTTGTAAAACATCGAATTATACGTTTTAAATACAAATAATATAATAAACGTGTTATCCAAAATGCGTTATCTACACAACGTTTTTGTAACATAAAAATAAAGCGTGTAATATACATTGATACTCCACCTATTTTCAACTAAAGGTAGAAATTAACATGTATAATACAGTTATATTTTAATAATATTTAACTGTGCTTTATGTGCAACGTTTCTTTTATTGTTATACAATATTGGTAAGACTGAAATACAAATAGATATTGGCAACTATTCGACGCCACAGTAATCTATGATAACTGTGGCAGGAGAAAATAATATCATATCGTATTGTATTCTGGCGTATAACCTTATTTATTTACATAGCTGCATATAGTATAAGTATAGAGTACACCCATTGGATACACATACGTTTATATAATGGTTTTAAACCATTGGTGTCGTTGACTAAACGTTTTGTGTTGTAAATTTAATGTTTATTTTTAGTTAACACTTAAACATATAGAAGAGGTTGAGATGAACACTACAAAATTACGTTTATTTTATAACGTTTGTGTAATGTGTAATTTACGTCCAAATCGGCAAAATATGAACTAATGACCGTAAGATGTCAACACATATCTTGCGCACTCATGTTCTTCGATACTTCTATTCTTTTACCGGCTAGATATAGAATCAAGCAGTCATGTTTATTGTCGGCCTAACGAGGTAACAAGCTTGAAACCGTAGGTATATGTCTGGTACCACCTTGACTCTGAACCTGGTAAATTCACTACCGGTCGAGTCAATAGCCCTCAGACTTCAGCGTAGTTGTTTCTCGAAACTCCGCTATATATAATCATCACTGAATTATTATTATTATTATTACTATAATTTGAAAATAAAAATGTACCATAATACATATTTTTATTAATGTTTAATTTCCATTATTTGAACGTAGCTTAATAACGTTTAATAAACATTTCTTTTTTAGTTAGAAATACGTTTTCTTGCCCGACATTTTTTGGTTGTTTCAACCACTTTTAAATGATTTTTAAACGTATGCGTGCCCATTGGGTAGTTACTATATGACTCAATCATTACGGACTACCCTGTATAATAATGTTAGAATAATTAATTTGAAGAATGTGATTTTATATTATAGCCTTTTGAAGTTGTCACAACCATTTTGTGAGCTTTGAAAATCGTTCATCAATTTCTGTTCTACAATGGAATTAGTTCCCTAGTCAATCATGTGAACGTAATGCAATTTTATTCACTCAATCGACAAGCAATTGAAAGAAAAATTATTCTACAAGACAGCAGTAATACGACCTGTACATTATATAAAGCAGGGATTATCAAACAATTGTTCTATGTGCTATCGTTTTTCTTGTACATAATTTAAACACGAAATATCTAGCGCTATGTGAACATGGATTGTTTTCTATAGAGAATCGTTTGTAGTGAAAATTTTTTGTTTGTATTAGCAAGGGAAAAAGACTACTTTAAACTTCACGGAACTACAAACAAAATGATAGTTATTACAAACGATTTTTTAGCCTTAGCTGGAAGTATAATGGTTGTACTTGAGATTTCGAGGAACTACAAACGGAGTGAAGGTTACTAGAAACAAATCTTTAGTCTTCGCTTGAAGTATAGTTACTCTACTTTAGATTACGAGAAACTACAAATGAAATGAAGGTTACTACAAACTACTACAAATGATTTTGTAGCCTTCGATTGAAGTATATTTTCTCTAGGTTAAATCCAGTCAAAGCCCGGCAAAATTATAGTATTTTATTTTTCAAAATTGTCACCTCTGTAGTAGTAATTAAATCAAAATGATGGAAAAAGTTACTGTTTAGTATACATATTTAAAATAGGAATGGTTTTATATATTTTACATACAAGAATAAATTGAAAATATTAAACATAGCTATTTTCCTTCGCTACTACAAATTAAATTTTTTTCACTACAAACGATTCTTTATAACAAATATCAGATTTTCGTACTGTAAAAGTTGGGTGATGATTTTTTCAATCATATAGTAAAAAAAACAAGTACAATAATCATAAATCATAAAAAAAATTCTAAAAAATGTTACCAAATGCTTCAGAAAAATTCATACTTTTATTTTATATTTAACATTATTATTGATATACAAAAATAACAGCTGCAGGTGGGTTGCTATTATATATATATATAGCACTCTGTTCTGTTCTTCGTCTTTCTGTTCCAATCCATTACATTTTTCTACCTTAGATCTATTGCCACTGCCTCTCTCCATCGCTTCCTCGGTCTCCCTCTTTTTCTTGTAGTTAATTTTACTCTCTACAATTTTTTTAACTGTCCTTTCATCTTCCATCCATTCTAGATGCCCTAGTCACTGCACTCTTCTGGCTTTTACAACTTCGTCTATTTTTTTGCCTGGATACGCCGCATATAATTCTTCATTATTTTTCCATACATAGCCTTCCGCCGTCTTTTTTCCCCTTAGAATTCTTCTTAGGATCTTTGTTTCCCACCTTAACAGGTTTTCTCTTGACTTCTTATTGACGATCCAGGTTTCACTGCCATATCCCACAGTCGACCTCAAAATTATTTTGTACATTCTAAATTTTGCTACTCTTTTTGATTTCATTAAGTGGCTGATTGCTGCCGAACTTCTGTTTGCTTTTATTGTTCTATTTATTTCTTGCTCTTCATCACACTTAGCTGCTATTAGCATCTCCAAATATACATATTCCTGAATTTCTTCAAACTCCATATCTCCGTGTTGCGTTCTTAATTTAAAATTGGTATCTTGTTGGTTTTCTCTTGATTTATCTGCATATCTTATTTTACGTGCTTCCTCCACAAGTTTTCTCGTTACTTTTTCTAATTCACTACTATCTCTACTTACTATTTGGTGACTTTTAAACAATATGTGTCCTTCTCTGTTCAACTGACTATATCTTATGACCTTTTCTAGTACTAAATTCAAAAAATATGTTGAGAATGGGTCTACTTATCTCAGACCTGTGTCAATTGTAAAACCTTCCGAACATTCACCTTTTATTCGAACTTTGTTTTTAGTATCTTCTAAGGTCATTTTCAATAGCCTAATCAGTTTAGTTGGTATCCCAAATTGTTTCAATATATTACTTAGTTTATTTCTGTTGATCATATGCTTTCCTGAAGTCCACAAATAAAACCATTGCTTTAATCCCATATTCATAACGTGTAGTCAGGATTTCCGTCACCATGAAGATTTGGTCCGTTGTTGACCTCTCTTTCTAAAACCTGCTTGAGACTTCCCTATCTGCAGTTCTGCTATAGGTTCTATTCTCTGTTTTATTAACGTTGCCATGATCTTATACCCTATATCTAGCAATGATATACCCCTATAGTTTCTGCAGTCTGTTGCATCTCCATATTTTAGAATTGGCATAATCATAGCATCTCTCTAATCTTAAAGCATACATTCTTTTCCCCAAATCACAAAAACCATTGAACACAATATTCATAGGTGTGTGTATCTACGTGCCTGTGATATTGTGTCTGTCTGTATATTTGAGTTCAAATAATAATTAATATGCTAATATTGTTTGTGACTTATATCACTTAAATCTTCTGGAATACTCATATAATTAAATAGTAAGATATGTTTAAGGGCACGAAATCCTTAAACTTAATATTTCCTTTAATAAAGAGTAACATCCATTTAATAAATGACAAACAAACTTCTGTTGATTCTTCCAGTCTACTGGCTGAATCGGCGTTTCTGATGCATTACTTTATCATTAACGAGATAAGAGTTTATTTATCTAAATGTACAAACTTTAATACCAGAGATTAGAAATGACGAATTAAAAGATAAAAGGCTCTTTCAGGCTATTGGCTTTGTTTCTAATTTCCCATGGAATTTTCTACAAACTTCAAGAGAAGATTAAGTAATAAATCATTGTGATCCTTTCCCGAATATCCTGAATCCAAAAATTATCTGAAAACATAATATTTATTTGTTATATTCATTTTTATGACAACGTAGATACTTACGTAATATTTAAAAATGAATATTTTTCCTACCAGTTTTTTTAAGTTACGTTTATATAATTTTTGTCGAATATTGTCTACAAATAAAGTTTACTGGTACGATACGCTTCGAAAATATTCAGTTTAAATGAGTTCTGCGAAGCAATTCGATTTGAAGGAAGTTGTACAGAATATATAAAAAATGTTCCATCGATCCTCATCCAAATATATGTAAAATAGTAGTTCTATTCCTTTTAGTAGATATCTTATATTTAATGTATACCTAGCTTTTTCTGCAAGTTTAGAAATTTTATTGAAATTTGAGTTATTAAAATAGTAAATTAAGATGCAGGTAAAAAACATTATATATTTTTCCAAGTTTATTCAATCAAATTTACAATAATTTTTGTTTATCCACATTGATATTAATGACACAATTTAAACAAATATTAAAATTAAATAAACTACCGAAACTGCCACAACCCTCATTCTTGGAGCAATTCTCAAAGCAGTCCAACACGTTTCCGTTAATAGTTATATTATTTTCAGATGTTGTGAAATCAGAAATGACAAGGGTGCTTGGTTTATCATTACCACTACTAACTTTCTTTTCGCAATATTTTCTTTATTCAAAAGTGAGTCTACAATGTAGCCTTCCGCTACAGTGCTCGATCTCAATCCTCCGTGTCTTTTCAGACAAGTGAGGTCACCACCGCCGTCAACTGAAAGGATAGCAAACGTTCATCGTAATGCGTGTCCACTGTATTCTTTCCAGTTGTCCAGCTTCAAAAATGTTGCCACTTATTGTGAGACGGAACTAATTTTATGAATACCAACCCACATCTGGACAACTGGAAACAATACGTTGTTGATTACGGAAATAACATCAAATTATTGAACAACAGAGTCAGATACTGTATTACTATCACTTGGATAGATGTAAGATTGCCATAAAAAAAACTATATCCTCAATTTCACTTAATTTCATATAAGCGATCTGTTTTATTTAATTCAATAAAAAAATAAAGTAGGTTAAGATGGAGACATGTAGGAAGCCAATTTGTAAATTAAACCATTGAGATGCTATTTTCATTCCTTTATGATAAAAAAACCTAGCATTATGTTCTTCTCTATTTGAATCGATCTAATCAATCAAAATTTTTTAATAAACCAATAAGAGTGCATTAATGGATTCAACCACATCAAACTGTCTCAATTCCATATCTCTCAAAAATAGTATATGTCCAAAACTTGTCATTTTTGCTGATTGTCTGCTTATCTATTAAACACGTCATCGCCTTGCAACTAAAGTGAATAGAAGAGGGTTCGTTCATATGTGATGACCTATGTGGACTCGTTTTCTGCAATAACCCGATTTCAAGAGAGAACACACACACTTGTAACAGAACTTCACCGCAAACCTCATAGCGTGGCTAGTGGTAGAAAAAAGTATAAATTGATAAAGTATGGTGTAGCTGACGAATAACATGCAAATATTAGTAAATTATTTTGGCCTATATCCGATCTTTTTCGATATCTGGAAAGATTCCTAAACAGAGTGAATATAAAAAACCCTTCTAAATCGTCCTCAAATTTTCGTACAAGGAAATCAGGCTGACCAACCTAAAATAAAATTTTACAGAGGGATTGGTAATCGAATATCGTTTAATTTTATGCTGTATACTGATTAAGAGAGTATGACTACAGAGAAAAGAGAGCTACCCGATGATACGTAATAAAGATCGCGTGGACATTACTGAATCATTATCAGAAATTAAGCAGCCCCCTAAGTAAGAAAATCTGAACATAGTAATTACGATCTGAAAGCTCTTTTCGCATACTTTGAAATATGTCAAATTACCCCGCAAAAATATAATATATACGGTCCAAAGTTTGATGTTGCAGAAAAAAAGTGGAGTGTATAATATAGGAAATAAGGATTTCCAAATTATGAATGATGAGGGTATACAAATAGATAATAATGAATTTCCTCCCGCCGGGGTCTTTACAAGTTTATTAAAAAAAAAAAAATAATAATTACAGTAAAAATGGCACGGAATATTATAAACATATTGCATTACTTTCTCATGTATGTACCCTTTTTGATACTTTTGGTCCAATTGAACTAATCAGCAACTCAACTAATGAGTTGAAGACAGCCTTGTAATTTTTTTTGTAAAGATCACTGATATGTTGGAATTTTAAATCAGTCAGGAAGTTACTAACACTGTACTTCATTCTTCTAGAATACAAACGTATCTTTTTTGCCTTTTTTTGTTACATAATGGATATAAATATATGCCGCTGTATGAGGTTCGCGGTGAGGTTGGCAAGTGAGAACGCGGCTTTAGCTGGAGTCTTTTGAGTTTTGGTAATATTTTAGCAGAATCTATAACCGGAAGTTTGTATACGCGCACACCAGAATACCCTGTATACGATAGAATTTCATTTATGGAAACGACTATTACAGGCTTCTGCCTAATGAAATAAATCTGAAGGACAAATATTCCAGTTAGTTGTTTATGGTTTCTCAGTGATGTGAAATAAATTAGTCATGGTACAATCCTATAAATCACAGTCCAGTATCAGTCCAGTCTTATCAAGACTTCAATGCCCGCTCGCCGAACAGGAAAATATAAAAAAGTATAATACTTCCAGTGAATGGGATCTTTTAAAACGGCTGCATTAGTTACTAGGTCAGCACAAAAAGAATGTCATCCAATTAAGCGGATCTGTAGAATAATTAATATCATTATTTATAAATGCTACGATCGGTTTCGATTTTTATGCGGCAGCAGCCGCCAGGACGGCCTTCTTTTTTAATTAGTACGCAGTATGCCTCGCCATGAACGTTGACAGACGAAGATATGACTAAAACCAACTCTGAAGTTGTAAAAGACATTATTTCTGTAACTAAGTAATCGTTAGCCTTCGTTAGGAAACGAGAATCGTTAACTGTTATCAACACTTACTAACTTGACGTGATTGCTCAATCTAGCAGTTTAAATTAGAAAAAAGTGTAAAAGTGCTCGATTACGTTTCAAAAGATATATTGAAAACAACACTATTATATTACAGTTGGTACAATATGTTCAGAGAATCAGAGCACATTTTTGGATACTCATTTTGCAAACTAATACGAGCTTTGTCGTCATATGTTATGTCTACAATCCTGCTGATACTGTTATAGGTACATTTTCTGGCAAAGGATAATCCAAATCACGTTCAAAAGGTGATTTAGATATATTTAAGAAATCCAGGTCCGGTACTATTTTAGTCTTTAATTTCAGGGAATACTTCTTTTATTTCAAATAACGTCACTGTTGTCACTTTCTTTCTCTTTGGGTTCAGACTTTCGAAGTGATTATAATACAGGGGGCCTTGCAAGTCGTTATAATAATTTTAGGAGGTGATAGAATACTTGATTTTGAGTCGATTGAAATAAGCATACCTATAGACCAAGTTACAATATTTGTGATAACTAATTGTCTAATTTAATCGTGCTTTTTACAATTATTGATGTGTAGAAGAAAAACAAACCTTTTCATAACAAATATTTATATACTTTTTTTATTAGGAATGAATGGATTATTTAAATGATTTAACCAATAAAATCCTTACTTACTTACCTAGAACTTCATAAACATGTTTTTGCTACTTTGTAAAAGCGAAGAGTCAAATTTACAGGTGGATTTTATTTAAACCTTTGTGTGTAGGTTTATTCAGATGTTATTGAAAACTTACCTAAGCAATGCTCTTTTAGTTCTTAGGAAAAGTTTCTTGATAAACATTCTAAAAATTAGAAAAATTAACCTCAACACTTTTAAGTATGCTATTATTAATTATTAATGATGTCATTTTCAAAAGTTTTTAATAAACGTCTAAGAATAGTACACTTTACATCCATTTGTCTCGAAAACGGTACGCGCTAGAACTTTTTATGAAGACTTTTTTGTAGAAAACATTGACGTTTTAAAACGTACTTTCAAAATGCCAATCTTCTCAGAGTCGTAAAAATTAGAGCAAAAAACTTCACGCAAAAGTAGCGCATGTATTAATAATAATACGTGTACAAAATTCGTGTTCTATATCTCAAATGGTCCCTGAGATGAAAAAAAATCTTTTCTTTTGAGACTCAATATCTCAAAAACGGTGATTTGGAGTTAATAAGAACTTTTCTTGTTACAATGACCCAAAAAACCACACCTTTGATTGTCCGACGCATATTTAGAAATGCGCTGTATAATTGCCCCTGTTCTAATTTCGTTCGTTCTTTATGTAATCGTTTTTTTTTATTTATTTTTAGGTATTAACCATATTGTATGAAACTAACTACTCTGCGAACTAAATCCCCGACCAGCGTTGAATTACACCCACAATATCTACCCATATATTCTTTATTATTAAACAGGTAATTGTCATGTTTAATTTAAAATTCATTGAGAGGTTAAAGTCACTTTTGACATTGTACATATTTAATTTCAAATAATTTAAATTTATCGGTATAATAATTTTTATAGTTAGATATTTGACTCAACTTAAAGGAGGCCACCAGAAGAAGCAATCCTAAAAATGCAGAAATAGGTCAGATCTCATCCATTGTGGTTGAATTTTTGAGTTCCCACAGTTTCAAAAGTGAATTTAGATATTTATAGAATGTTTTCATTAAACCAGGTTAGTAAATTTAACTAGATTAATTTTTATTTTAGATAATTATTGAATAGAGCTTTGTCTGTGGAATTGTTCATTAGCATACCTAGATGTTTGGTATTAGAGAGCATACATATGACTTTATTTATAGGAATTGTAGGAGATTTGATAGCTTAAAATATCTCTCTAATAC
Source organism: Monochamus alternatus (assembly GCA_037114965.1). Taxonomy (NCBI): domain Eukaryota; kingdom Metazoa; phylum Arthropoda; class Insecta; order Coleoptera; family Cerambycidae; genus Monochamus; species Monochamus alternatus. The sequence goes on from CM073433.1 coordinate 38,467,045, forward strand.
AATCAAAAATGTTACAAAAGCTAATAATGAAGAATATATGGACAGATATTGTGGGTGTTAATACCTAAAAATAAATAAAAAACCATTATTTATAAATATCGAAAATAAAATTTTAATTATAACACCCTGTATCTACCATCAACTTTTGACTAATGTTTGTAAGTTTGGCTACATTGCATTTTGCGAGGAATTTATTCTTGCTCTATGTCCTATTAATTTCGGAACACCCTGTATAAACATTGACAAGAATACCATCCAGAATTAACATTTAAAGTGCAATATAACTGTTTCCTGAATACATATCCTTTTCCTCTAGACACAAAGTTGAGTATACCTACATCTATCGTCTTTTTATTCTTTTAATTTAACTTCCTTAAATATATTTTTATTCAAATAAATTATACTTTCTAATGTTTAAAATTAGTCATACAGATGCAGCTAAATACCAGACACCAACTTCCTTCCAGGCAAGAGTGAGACGGAAATAAACAATGGTGACTTTTTTAGCGGCGTTATTATAAATAATAAAGCAATAAATTTAATTACAAGTCTTCGCAACACGGATACCATTATATCAGATTCACGAAGAGTTCCTCTTCTTTTTCTCATCGCTATCGGTCGCTTATTAATTGAACATCCTTGAATAATGCTGTACCGTTTACCTTACATAATAATGAGTAAAAATCACGCTGGATGTGAATTAGAGAGTAATTTCCATTTCAGTGGCATTGAACACGACCTTTGCGTTCTTTGTGCTAGCTAATGTCAATACACAAGTCGAATCTTATTCAGAAACCTTGGATTTTTATAATTCGAATTTGGGCTTGGGTTGTTGCCTCATTCATAACAATGGTAGGTTAGCTGAGAGTTAAAATAATGAAACACAGCTCAAACTAAGTCATTACTTGACTAACAGAATATAATGTTTCTTTTCGTTACTTTAAATTTGTGGAACACATAGCTTTATCTAGTGTTCCACAGGGAAGTATATTGGGCCCATTATTATTTAATATTTTCATTAACGACATAACCGAAATTGTAGATGTAGATTAGAGTTCGACACTCACTGCAGATTATATTACAACAGCATAACGTGAAAATTATTTAAAAAAAGTCAAATATCATTCTACAAAGACGGACCCACATATGTTTTAAGGTTTAAGGAGTTACGATTGATAGAAAGTTTTTTTAATGCACATATGGTTTCATTGCAAGATATAATTAAGATTTTTCTTGAACAGACTACTATAAGCCTGTCAGGTCAAACTTGGAGTATAAAGGCATACTCGCTACTATAGATATAGTACTGTCTAAAATTAAAATATCTTTGGACGATGTTCATTGTTCACAGTGTGAAGTCCGTGATATATACAATATAATAAACTAGAACCAATTTAAATACGTTCATTGTTGTCATTCATGTTAGTGTATATTCAAAAGTTGATCTATTTCATGGTTCTTTCCTTGAAACACGTAATATTAAAATTTAAAATGCGTGGAAATACCAACTTTGTTATGTTCTTGTTTAAGGTAATGAATAGTATCATTGATTGATGACTCAGCTGTTTTTCAAATTTTCCAGGACTACCAGAGTACGTTCTTCCCTTACTTTTTTATTACTGATTCCTAGAACAAATATTTACTCAGAATTGGTCAGTTCATTCAGAATCTTCCAAACTGAATGTTTTTTTTATTATTGAATAAAAGACAATTTGCCTTGATTCCAATAAAACATTTTATTGGTAACTGAAATACGAAAAACAATATCTGTCAAATGACCATCTCTAGCATTTTTATAGGTGTTCCTTATTTTATTAAAACTTTATATGACATATTGACGTAATTGTGGCTCTATATTACCAATAATGCGGATAATTTTATCTTTCGGTTCAGAAATTCATTGTGATTGTTCTTATATGCCATTTTCAATGATCAAATAGTTTTAGTTCCCATGTTACTTGTGCTTTATATGCATTCAGAGATTAATCTTTGTGTAAAACTTATTTTACACTATGAATCCACAACATGGCCTACCATTGATATTGTTCAGTAACAGTTTCACGAACCGACTCGATATGCTCTTGTTCGCCACTATATGTTTATTTTCTTATCTTCCACATAATCAATTTCTCGAAATTTTTGAACAATATGACTGGTGGTGCTTTCAGATGGACGATTGTTCAAACCGTAAATATATCGTAATTTTCTAAACATTTTTCATTAGACGTCCATTTTCATGCAATAATTCGACAATTTGAACACGTCGTTATATTACACTTTTTAAATATCATAAGATACAAGACCCAGGTAGATTCAAAACATTTTGTATTTCCTTAAAGAAATAGAAAACTGCTCAATTTGGAAGATCTTTACACCTATGAAAAAAATTGCGACCATTTGGCAGAGGTTGATTTACAGTGTTTACAGAAAAAATCAGAGGAACATTAATCATCCAAAATATTGCAACATTGTCATATAAATCTGTGTAAAATTAGTTTCAGCAATCACTAAGAAACGAAGAAATATATTTTTATATATGCACTGTAAAAAAATAATTACACATTTTAACACAAAAGAACACAATACTGTGTTAATCGAGGTCCACACGGAATTCTGTATGTTTTTACACATTTCTCTGTATGTAGCAGTGTGTTAAAGGTTTAACACAATCCACTGTGTTAATATAACAAATGTCATGTGTAACTTTTACACATTTCTGTGTTATTTGTATGATTGAAAGTGTAGGCTTTACACATTAACATGTTAATTTTATTGTATAATAGGTATTGATATGGAAGACTCACCTATCTTTTTAATTTCTTAATTTGTTAATTATGTTCCCGTTTACTTTCGAAATAATATAATATAAATAATATATATATAGGCCTTTTAGACAGAGAGAGAAATAATTTTTAATAAATATAATTTTTGAAATACTTTTATTTTGACATTTTCTAGAGGTTCTGCCTATCGTCGAGAATGCATTGAATATAGCCTGGAATGTTCTATTAAACGGCAGAATATATGTATTAAAAATTATAATTTCAAAAGCAAACAGGAACATAATTAACAAGGTATGTGAACTTCCGTATCAATATTTAGAATTTAATGGTGTAATTATAAAATAAAAGATATTTTACTTTTTATGATTTTATTAAAAAAATAAAATTCTGCTCAAATGAACAACAATCAAGTCTGCTAACAACATATGCATGTATTAAAATTAACAGTATAATAATACCTATTCTAATAAGGGACTAATAATGTTCTAGTAAATCATAAACAATGAAACAACAAACAAAGAGGAGGGACATAATAGGAGTTTACGAAAATTAACTGGTAGTGATCTGAACATATAATTTTCTTTCTCTAAACGTTAATAACATCAAATCAAATCAAACAATCAAATAACATTTCTTATACTCTACCTTTCTCTGACATTTTTATACGCATGTAATTCATGTATATAAATTCACTTACGAAAACGATTTTATTAAGGCCTATGTCCAATTGATCGGTTTCTTTGAATATAGTTTGAACGAACATATCTTCTCGTAAATATCTCGACTTGTTACACAAATTAGCCGAAACCTGATAGCAAGATGGGTTCTCCAGATGAGGGGTATGTTGGCTGGCAGAAATTTGTAAGGGAACTGAGGTGTGTCGACCTTGATATATATTTAAAACAAACAATAGGCAATTCAGAATATTTGAGACGCAACGTGGGATTTGCCAATATGTTATTACCAATGACAATAAAAAACAATATTAGATAAATGAATTTAGAGTGCCTGTATTGAGAGAGCACTGCAAACTCGCCATTTTAACTAGAAAAAAAGACGTCAAAGATAATTTTCCTTACCTGCTGGCATATACTTGTAATAGATATATCACCATAAAGCTGTTTTTTATGGTACTAGGACTATTAGCTAAATTCATTATAGTACCAGTACTAAAATGAATAAATGCTTATTAATTTTTGAAATTTTATTAGAACTAAATTATTATAAATATCAAAAATACAGTAATTACAGTCTGTTAAATGAATGATATATGATGGTTTTAAACTATTAATTGATTAATTTTCCTATTATACAGGGTGTTAAAAAAGAGTGTAAAATATTTCAGGAGGTAATAGTATGAACCAAAATGAGCAGAAAAGTCTCAATAAATATGGGTCCGTAAAGTTACGGTTGCGGAGATATGGACCACGTCGGCCCAAATATGCGTACTGTGAAAATTAAACACTCCATTTCTTGTGAACCCGGCCTCGTCAGTAAAAAGAATGTTTGCAAGAAAACGAGGGTATTCAGCATCATGACGTAGAAACCAGCGGCAAGAAACCAAACGTGCTTGATGATCATTTATTGGATTTAAGGCCTGTACTCGTTGCACATGGTATGGATAAAGCAGTTGCTCGTGAGGGATTCTCCAAACAAGAGGACCACTAATTCCTACCTCGGCTGATATTCTCCGCACACTAGTACCTGGATTCTGCTCTACCAGTGCTAGAATTTCTTCTTCTGCTCTAGGAGTGGATACCGACCTTGGTCTTCCGGATAAATGTCACTGTTTGCTCAAGGAACCGGTATCACGCAATCTTTGGTGAATTCTTCCAAACATGCGTTGTGAAGGAATCTGGCGATTTGGAAAAGCGTAACGTAGTTGGATATTTTTCGGTCCCAACGTTTTAATTATCTCTCTGAAAGTATTAAGGCTACAATAACAAAGCTTAGAGCTGTTCTATTTATATTTAAAGAATTTTAAACGTATTTAGAGTAGTATATTCTCAAAATATTTAGGCACAAATACGAAATGTAAGAATCACTTTAATATTACGTAGTATGTTGCAACGCCTACAAGCTGACACTTAAAGTGGCTACTAGAGATGCATTCAGCACTTAAAATCACACCTTTTTACCAAATTCGGTGAGGGTACATCGTCCGGTTATTGAGAAATTAATATTTCGGTAATAATAAGGGTTGCGTTGCATCCCCTACGGCCTGACACTCAACGTTGCTACAAGCACAAATGTTTGTTTGTTTATGTGTGCGTATGTGTGTGCTGAAATCTGTTTCTAGCCAATATTAAAAAACAAGTCTAATATATAGGATTTGTATAGGATCATCTCCAGATATATTTGAAAGGAATTCCAGATAAATTCTGTGCCGATAAAGGGAAATCGAAATACATGGTAAGCAACACTTGATTAGTTACCTCAGTTTTCTTTGTTTCAATGATTCCATTAACGCTTTTTATTCATATTATATGGAATAAAACCTGTATTTTAAATTAATAGACAATAAAAAAGCAATAGTGATTACTAAATGAAATTCGATTTAATTGAATTAACTAATTAATTGTTTATGCATTTTTATAATTATTTAGAAGTCGTTGCCTCTAAGGATAGAAGGACGAAGATAAAAACGTCAATACCAAACATCGGAACCTAGAAACATTTCAAACGAAATATATTCGAATGGCAGAGTCCATAAAGTTACGTCCTCCATTATATATCCCGAAACATTCACTGGAAAATATCGCCCTTATTGGAAAGCGGTGAACATATCTTAATAAGATTGAAATAAGCTATTGCACATAAAAGTGATATTTATTATATTCGAGGGTGGCATAACATTTTTCTCCATCGACGTTTATTAAGTTATGAACGTCAAACACCGTATAAGGCACGGCACAAAATAAAAATTGTGGAGTGGAGTGACACTTCACGAAACACGAATACGGTACTAGAAATCAAAACTTAAAATGCAATTATTTACCTGAGTTAATGCTGCATCAGGTGGAAATTCCGGTGTTTCTCCGTGAACCTGAATACAAAATACCACTCTTTCTATCGTTGACCTTTATCAGTGACAACTTAAATGCGTATCTAGTTATAATAGGTGGTATACCGAGTAGGTCAAGTCATAGGATGGTTTTTGATAGTTCTGTACAGAGTGATTTAGAACTTATTTAAAAATAAATGTGAGTGTACAAATACAATTTTATAAAGAAAAAATTAAAAAGGGCAGTTCGAAAATGATTTAAAAATATAGTTTATTGTCGTTTTCTAGAACATTTCAGCTATATTCAATGCATTCTCGACGACTGCGAAAATTTCTAGAACGCGTCAAAATAAAGGTACTACAAAAATTATATTTATAGGTAGGTGAGCTTCCATATCAATACCTATTAGATAATAAAATTAACATTAATGTGTAAAGTCTATACATAGTATGTGTTACATTAAGACAGTGGATAGAGGGAGTATTTGATAAAACAACCTTCTCCAAAATAAATTCAGCTCTTGTGGAAAGGGGAGTTTCTCCTACCATCTGTGGTTGGATATCAAACATGCTCACTAAAAGAGCCATATAAATCAGCGTGGCGAATGCCTCCTTAAGAGGCCTTGTTGCAAGGGGCTGCCCGCAGGGAGGTGTTTTATCACTACTGCTATGGATCTTGCTTCTGAACAGTCTCCTGCACCACCTCAACTCGGAAATTGGCATCGATATCATCGCTTGTGCCGATCATCTTACCTTGCTGATTAGTGCAAAGTTTGAAGGGATTCTTTGCCAAAGAGAAGCCCGCAACAGCCTTAAGAGTCGTTGAAGAGTGGTGTGAGGACCATGCTCTGTCCGTTAACCCTAGGAAGACAGAAATGGTTCTCTTCACGAGGAAGAGGAAATTGGGGCCCATAAAGGCATCAACTTTCCTAAACACTACGTTAAGCTTCGAATCGGATGTGAAATACCTCGGAGTCACACTTGATTCGAAGCTAACATGGAATTTTAATTTGGAGACTAAAAAGGCGTACATATCCTATGAGCAGTGCCGCAGAACCGTTGGTAAAACTTTCGGAATGAAACCAAAGGTAGTCATGTGGATATACACTGCCATTGTGAGACCAATGTTAGCCTATGGAGCTGTCGTCTGGTCGCCGAAAGTCCAACAGACGACATCTAAACAAAAGCTCAGCCAGGTACAAAGGATTGCCTGCCTAAGCATAACTGGAGCTATGCGTACGACACCTACTATAGCAATGTAGGTGATGCTATGTGTGCCACCTTTGAATATTTATCTAAAAGAAGCGGCTGCAACAATTATGCCTTGCCTCAAAAATACTGGTATTATACCTGATCTAGGATGTGGAGAAGCTAGGAGTCGCCTGTGGAGTGGGGTCGTCAGAAAGATGCCTCTTTTGCATGCAGAAACTGACAGTATTTCTCCCAAGTTTGTGTATGACATACCCTACACGGTACTTATGAGGTATGAAGAGACCGCCAGCGAAGATGTTATCAACATCTACACAGACGAATCAAAAATAAAGGAAGGTGCAGGATGTGGGATTTATTCAGGATCTTTACATATTCGTTATCAGTGGAAAATGGATAGGTATGCTACCGTGGTACAAACGGAATTAGCAGTATAACTATAGCCGCCAAAGAAATTGCCCGTAGACATACAACGGGCAAAATCATCAAAATCTACACAGAGAGTAGACAATCACTACTGATCTTACGCAATCATAAGATAACAACTAGATCAGCATGGAAATGCCATCAGACACTAGTAGTGGCTTCAGTTAACAACAGCGTATCTGTATGCTGGGTAAAGGGACACGACCGGTGCAATGACAATAAAGTAGCTGACTAGATGGCTAGGAGTGCATTGGGTCTGAATATTTTTGGACCTGGTCCCTCCAGTATGCTTCCGTTGTTAGCATTTGTTGAAATTATCAAAGGAGACACCCACAAAGAGTTGCTAAGTTTGCTAAGGAGTTCCCTGCAAGGATACAGCCAAAAAGTACCTGGCTATGTCTAGGACAAATCTGCGTGTGGTGGCAGGTGTTCAAACTGGATATTGCTGGCTAAGAAAGCACCTCTATTACATGAGGAAGTGCGAAACACCTCTTTGTAGGGGTTGCGAACAGGAAGACGAGACAATATTTCATGCACTCTGTGAGTGCACTGCCATCTCCTCAATAAGAGTGTTGGGAGAGCGATGACCTTCTATGGCCTACAGAGATCTGCCTGAGCAACGTTACCACATTTTTCTCCTTATTAGGTTGGTTGGCGGCTTAGGTGACTGATCTCCTAATGGGAGGAGGTACAAGGGACCCAATGGGGCCTAAGTGCTGTAGTTTTTCCTCCCCTTAATTCCAGATTCCAGAACACAGTGAATAGCGTCACATATTTAACACACATAAAATACATAAAATTTGTAAAAATATACTAATTGGACTTTGATTAACACAGTATTGTGTTATTTTGTGTTAAAATGTGCAATTATTTTTTTTCAGTGTATAAAAAAATCGCCATAATTCCCTAAATTATATTGGGACGCTCAATTGCACTTATTTCAATTCCAAGCTCCTTATATGTCCTAAAAGCGTATCTTCAGTCAAAATTTTTAATTCTGGTAGGTATTCCTATTCAATGTCTGGAAACGAGGCCAAATTTGTTTTTACAAAAATTTACCAGAAAATTTAATGATTTGCGTGACAGTTTAAAAATTAAATCATAAAAAGTAAAATGTCGTTTTTTACTAGTCTAATACCTTAATTCTGTGAATACTAAATATTATATAAAATTAACGCTTTAGTGTGAGCTGTACACAGTGGATTGGTTAAACCTTTAAATTGCTACATACAGAGATATATGTAAACATAAACACAATCTGGTGTATATCCTGATTAACACAGAATTATGTTTTTTTGTGTTGACATAGGAAATATACCAAATTTGAGAACTATACTGTTTAATATTACTACGGTTTTGGGCTGCTCTTGTAAATTCTATGCATTATATCAATATTTCTATTTTTTTCAATTTCTTATAAGATCCATTAGATATTACTAAATCCAGTATGCAACCATTTAAATTTACAATACTGTTACAGTAATTCATGTTTACAAATTCCAAAAATGAATTCATATAATGTTCCTTAGTATTATTTTCTCGCTATTAAAACTTGCAATATTTAAATCACCATCACCATTTATGGATAGATTTGCTTTTGTCTAAATAGGTACTATAGTAACTTGGCCAAAGTTTTCTAATTTTCATTATATATAATTTTATTATCAGCTTCACTTCCGACATTTTTTGGAAATTCTACTACTTCTAATTGTTGATATTACCCACAATTTTTGACGATTGGGGGCCACCAGATAGATAATGGCCCGTGTCAGAAAAAAAAGGGAAATTTAAGTGCTTATCTGATAGCGTTTATATAACCAATGTTTACTACAAAAGTGTAGTGATGATGTTAAATGCAGTAAACATTATAAAATATTCTCTTGCTATTATTTACCTGTTGTTAACATATTTGCACATGGGAACCTACTGTAAAACGGAAACTCACGCTTAAAAAATATTTACTTCAAATATGCGATTGAGAACTTTACTCCTACCTATGCTGATGCCTGTAAACATCTGCACATGATCATCTTGGATATCATAAAATCTATGCCAGATGGATTCCTCGAATAACAATCAATGGAAAGTCCTGACCAAAAAAGTAAGCAAATATTTTCTAATAGATAGAACCTAAGGTTACACATTTCTGAGTAATAAGGGTATTCCTTTGGTCAACTTTATGACCTCAGGTAAAACAATAAAACACAGTTATTTTGAAATATTTTAACAAATTAGACGGACCACTCAAAATACCGTAAAAAACTGTTGACTAAGGGTATTGTGCTTTTACACAACAATGCCTGCCCACATATTGTTGTAAATATTCGAGAATTTCAAACTTTTAGGTGGGAGATCATCAGTGTATTGTTTAATTTTCATTTATTTAAAAAACTTAAGTATTGCTTAGGTGGTAAGCGGGTTTGAGGCAGAGAACAATTAAAATTAATTAACTGTAAATGAGTGGTTGCCTGAACAGGCGGGAGAGTTCTATGAACCCAAAATAAAAAAAATGTCCTATAGTAGCGTTTGAAAATAGTAGAGAAAGATTCATTTACACCACGTAGCACCATGAGTACGGCAGGCGAAGGTTTCAGGGAACAAGATTCCATAGGCGTGCTACTTGCGAAATTTTTCCACGCGTACACCCATAGTAGTGGTGTAGATGGAACAGCTGGATCCGTCAAAAACATTTTTAATTCCTGCAAATTTGTTTACGTTTCACAACAAATAGCTCTGGCAAAAGTACTTTTCAAAATGAGTGATTCTAATGGAAGTTTACCCTCTGATATAGAAACAGTGTTAAACGAAGCGCAAGTCTAGTTCCGATAAAATCCAAGGCGCGGTATGAATTTGAGTACCAAAGGTTTGAGTGACCTCCTTTACCTTTTGGCTTATTTTCCCGAAAAGCAACGCTCCCAGAAACCATCTACACTATGGACCAATATATAATATATAAGAATTGTGATTACATGCACAAAATCAAAAATTGTCCGAGAATTTGTTATAACAAAAGGAAATGTGGCAGGTATCAACTCTAACGAGGATATGCTGAACTTGGTCCTCCTAACGCAACTCACAGGCGGTTTTTTGTATTCTACAGACAAGCAAAATGTACCTCCCACCCTGTCGGTTTTAACACTTTCGGTTTTTCTTTAGTTTTATTGGTTTTTTTGCCACACTTCCGAAAAAAATAAAGATGAATTAAATAAACCCTTGCGCCAAACGGATCAGTCAAAGGTTATTTTTTAAAACTAAATTTGCCTAACCAAAATCTCACACTGAAAAAAGCAGATAAGTAAAAAATAACAAGTCACATTACTATCGCGCACTTCCGTATTATTGACGTTTCGAAAAACTCTCTGCCACAAATAAATAGCTTCAGACAATATCTTAATACTTTTAGAATCATGCAAAATGAATCAACAAAGCTTGGATTTAATAATATATTGGACATTGTTCTAGAAGGTTCTCAGTCACCATTCTAGTTGATGGCGGTGCAGTGTTGAGCTATTCTTTAAAGAATAAGAAGCAGATAGCAAAAAAGATCATGGGGTCAAACACACATTTTTCCATCGCATCTACTTTCGGTATACCAATTTCTAATTGTAAAAACTGTATTGTTAATGTTTATAGTAAGTAATAATAATAATAGTTTCTTCTAAAAAAACGTGTTCTATTTAACAGAAAAATGTTAATAAAAACGTTTTATTTTTTATTACAGCACTAGTGCTGTATTAGATATCCTTATGAAGGTTAGGTCCTTTATAGAATAGCGGTAACATTCGTATTACCAAATGAAAGTAGATAAATACTTTTACAACACAATAAAAACATTAGTTGTGTGAAAAAACACCACTTTTCCTAAGAACCCCAAGCCATAAGTTTAGAGATATGAAAAATTACAATTAAACGTAGGAAAAAATTGTGTATTGACCACTATATTATGTAATCATTGAACTACTACAACTTCTTTTACCTCATTTAATTCCTTTTTCTAAAATTACACAAGAAAGGTACAGACACACGGTGCAAGTTTCAACTGGATTTCTAAAAACAACGGTGTTATTAAAAATTGTTATTTTTACATTTAAATTCGACAATCAGATTTTAAAATGGAGCGCCTAAAAGAAAAATTGCAGGAAAGAAATAAGTATTAAATTATACATATTGAAATATTTAGCAAGGTTAAAAAAGTAAATGTTTATTCAGTGTTAGGAACTTTTACTATGAAGTGATTAAAATGCAGAGTGGCGTGTAACATTTAAAGCATATAAAAGCGCGTTTATACTAAAATCCGGTACTTTTAACGAATTTCTACCAAACTCAGTGTTTGTGTTTGGAATATTAAACTCCTGCGTTGAATACTTAGCAATGATTACAAGAATAAATTAGTAGTTTAATTTAGGAAGTTTATATTTTATTGGAAAAATAAATACACTTTTTACTTACGCACAAAATGTGTAATTTGTAATTCTTTAAAAAATATACATTATTGATTCCTAAAATTACGTAGTTTATTTAATAATTGTATACCAAAAATCTAACTGAAATCGCCACTTGTGCCACATTGACAAATTGATATTACATATAAAAATGTCAAAATTTTCATTAGGCACCGCCCTCTCTACTTGAATTCGGAATTTTGCATTTTTACTGAAGTGTTAGGTTTTTCAAAAAATTTTATAATGCATCTCTTTACACATTTTACACGTCTATAAGCAAAATAATGAGTTCCAAATATGACCAAAAAATAGGATGGTGGTATTTAAAAAAACCATATTGGTGGCAATGAAATTACTATCTTCCAAACAAATTTAACGTCACTAAAATATGACTTAAAAAATTAACTAAACATGTGTTGTATTTGAATTTTTTTTAATAAAATATGGTTTTAAAAGTTATAAACATTATTCCATACACGTTGAGCACTCTGTATAAAACGGTTCTAAAACTATAAAATTACCCAATACAATAATTACAAAAAATACGTTTCGATAAATTCAAAATAGGCCACCAATGTTTTTTTGCCTTTTATTTTTTAAATTATCAGATGTTTTTGCTTCTGTTAGCATAAAATGTTATGTAAGTTGCATAATTAAATTTTTAAGAAGAAAGCTATCTTTGAAAACTTAAAAATGTGTTCAAAACACGACAAAACAAGTCAAAGCTGTATTCAAATGATTGATGATTGAATGAAATTTAAAGATTAATAAAACATTAAAATTTTGAATGTACATTTGTTCATGTTAATGTCACTAATAGTATATACTAAGCATAATTATTAATATTTTGAAAAATTAAGCAGTCATTTAAGGAGCTGGTTTCGCGAAATAATTTGCAACCATCAGCATATAAAAGAACTTCTGAATTCATCCCAAAGCAAAGGTCATTCAAAAACAAGTTAAAAAGAAGGGGACCCAGGACAGACCCTTGCAGAACCCCAGACTTAACAATAAAAGTGACAGACTTGTAACCATGGTACTGAATAAATGACCTCTCAAAGAGATACATTTGGAAAAATAAAACAAAGTTGTTAGACAAACCAAAGCTCGAAAGTTTTCCAAAAAGCAAACCATGGTCAAGTCTGTCAAAAGCTTTAGAAAAATCACTATGAACGACGTCTACCTGGAAGCAATACGGTGAGCAATATATTGTGGGACACAAGCCAAATTAGAATTAGTTGATCTTCCCTTAAAGAAGCCACGCAGGTTTTCAATAATCTGTGATTTAGCATGAGAGTATATAATCATGCAACACCACTTCAAACAACTTGCTAAAATTGCACAGAATAACAATTGGTCGATAATTTTCAATTATACTTTTGTCCCTTTTTTCGAAACATCTCCTTTGCCTTTTTCCAGTTGTCTGGAAAATAGAACGTTGCAAATGCTATATTAAAAATAGTCGAGAGTGGAACAGCAAAAATTGACGCACAATCTTATATTGAAACGACTTCTATATCTATTTAAAACCAACAAAAGATTATATGAAAAAATGTTCAAAAGGAACAGATTTTCTACAAATAAATACACAAAAAATAAAAATTCTAATCCATCAAATAAAATAAATAACTAATACGTTTCGTGCAAATTCTAAATTTATAGTTAAAATTTATATTATAATATTTATTTTTCACCGAAAAATAAAATCGTTTAGAATTCCCGTAGAAATTTGATATTTGCTGATAAGACACTATAAACTTATAACTATAAACAACCATTAACCCAGTAACCGATAATTTAATAAATCTATTGGCCATCCATGCGTTAATTAAAAATAACAATGTATCCTTGCAAATATAAAAAACGAATCCACCACGTGCATATATAAGGCAGACAACAAAAAATTACGCAACCTTCTCACATAAATTGCGCTGCCGTTCGCCTTTGTGAGCGTGCTAGCTAGGCCAAGATTAAGGTTCCTTACCTAAGAAAGATCCACGGTCAATTAAATGTTTCTCCATTTGTTTACCATCTGCAGGGCATACGAATGAATGGAAACCCCGTCGCCTGTCCCCCGACCACGTCCCTGGCTCCCTAGATTATAGTGATACGCAGGGCCAATATTAATAATCCCCTTAGGAATTAGGACCGCATTTATGTCGGAGATACCAAACACCGGTTTTTGGCTTTTATCATAGAGAAAATTACTCACCACGATCTATCGGGCGGCGTGTCGCAAACGTCTCTATGAACGGGCTTTGAATTTTAAAGGGGTGTTACAAGTAGTTCTTCAGATAACCCGAACTAGTCTTACACGTAAGGCTTTGTGTCCGGCGAGTTCATTGTGAAAGATGAGATGGCTCGTTAATGTTTCCCATGGAGCGGGGAAGCTGAGACCAACGTAATTTGTAAAAAAAAAATAAATAAGTATCGGAAACTGAGAGCAATGTAATTTATATAAAAAAAAAATAAGTAAGTATCGGAAACTTAACTGATAGGTGTCTTTATAGGTACCGAAATAAATAAATCATGTAGAACAAAAGTATAAGCATGTTCTGTTTATTCATTGTTACTATTTGAATTTTGATAAAAAAAATTTGTTTGTAAAACACGCATTTACTTTTATCTTAAGGGCGCCGTATTCTTGAAATAGTGTTTTCTACAAATACAAATAATTTTAGACATGCAAAAACTTAATAATACAGAACTTAGCGAAAAATATGAATGTAAAACGAATATACAGGGTGTTCCAGAATGATGATCAAATATTTTACCAGAGTATTCCACAAGCCATTTCAGGGGGGATCTTCATATGAAATTTTTCAATTTCGGCCCTTCCTGTTGAGATATTCGAATCTCAAAATGGCGGGAAAAAATATATATTTTTTTATTTTTGCCTCGATTTTTCCTTAAAAACGGTTGCACTTAAAAATTTCAATTTTGGTACACATTACCAGCTAATCAAAAGCTATTTTGTGGTGGTGTCTATTCCTTAGCTCATGTTTCTGGAGGGCGGGAATAAGCAACCCCTAGATTTATTCCTTTCAGAACTTTTTCCTGCAATGGCCGATTTCAACAATTTTTTAAATACTACACCTAATTATGCTACTTTTTCCCTCTTGTAATTTTTTCATACAACCAACAGTTTTCGCGGAAAATACAAATAGTTTTCCTTACTCTAAACATCTTTTCGTTACCGGTTACTGATAACCGCAGTAGGCGGTTGCTATGTTGATGTTTTACTGTTCGTTTCTATTAAAGTATTCTGTATACACAAATTGAAATTATAAAATAAATTTAAATTCTAAGCAATTTTAATTAATAACGTATTTTTTTATTGTTAAAAACAACGGCAGTTTACTTGTGAACGATTTTTACATTTTACAGATTTTCTGATCGCCCTGTACATGCACCATAAAAGGTCGCCATGGCAACGGCATGATAAGCAAAAATTTTAATCAAGAATGCCTTTTTTCCGTAAAATGAAAAATACAAATATTTTCCGTCTTTTCCACTCTAACCGTGGACATACCATATATGTAAACTTTATATATATTTACCTATCTATCTATTTAATTCATATTGTATATTATTTTATTCAGTTTGATGCATATATTACATTTTTCTTTAACAAGGGTTACGTGGCAGATCACACTGTTTGTGAACTTCCCCTTGTGATATAAAAATTCACACTTATACTACCTTTTTGTTTCTCTTTTTGCATTTTATTATATATTTTGTGATTACTTCGATATCTTTGAAAATACCCAGACTATTTAGTTACTAAATGTTTAAAATTATTTATCTTTGTAGAATAGATATAGATACATTGGATCTGACATTGATTTTAATATACAGGGTGTCCCATAACTAAAGGGCCATACATGCACCAGTATAGTAGACGTCAAAATAGGTCGTTTTTAAAATATTTACGGTTATAGAAATACGGGGTGATTCAATTAAACCAAATTTACCGAAAATCGGCAATAACTCTAAAGCTGTTGGACTGATATGGGTCAAATTCGGTGGTTATAGTAAATTTTGTTTAAATATATTTGGGAAATATTATAAATACTCTTTAAACAACACTTTTATTTAGAAAACATAATTGTTCGGAAAAATACGATATAAGAATACATAGTGGACTACCGTAAAAAGGGCTGAAAGAGAAGGTCAGCATATCTTCTAAATGTTGCACGGTTGTTATAATTTGCTTGGACAAGTACAAATATCAATCATATCAATTCAGCATTGGAGAATAATGAACAGATTGTGTCTTTGCATATTCGAGATATGCAGCAAATATTCAACGAAAAATAAACATTAATTGTTATTCTAAAACGTCAAATGATAACAGTCATTGTCGCGATGGTATGCTACGGTGATCTATAGTAACATGTCACGGTACATTTAAATTAATTTTTGTTTACAAAATTGCTTTCTAATTTAATCTCAAATACATCTAAAATGAATTAAGATATGGAGATGAGAGAAGTACATCTTTTTTTTATTTTAGAGGAAAAAAATCTGCAAGATTTATGCAATCCATATTGTGTAACAAGCGCCCTCAAACATATTTCTTCAAACTAATTATAAAATCGAAATTATTACCCTCTAAAACATAACTCCACCGAATTTCACTCATATCTGCCCAACCATTTTCGAGTTATTGCCGATTTTCGATAAATTTGATTTAATTGAATCACTTTGTATATTTTTAACCGTACATGGAAAACATCTAATTTGTATTTAAGTGCAATAATATACTTAAAATTTTAAACTCCATTCAAATGTATATATATATTAATTCAGTAATTTGTTTTTAGTTTTTTAATAAGTATATTTGATATAAATATTTACATATTCTGGACATCCAAGCGGTCTTATACTTAATCCACACTTTTCTTTCTTAACATAATAGTAAATTTAAGACTTTTTTTAAGAATATTTTGTTAAAATATGTTATTAAATATAGAATATGATATTATTTCTTAAATTATAGATTTGCACGAATTAAAATTATTATTTTGTAATAAATGCCACACTGTAAAATTTAAAATGCAGATATAGTACAAAACATTAATATTTATAGATGATATTGTGGACCGCCAGGTTCAGCATATGACCAAAAGATGTAGTTACATATTGCATTACGTCTACTTAGGTTCCCTACTGTTGGATAACAAGCTCAAAACCGGTATATGTCTGATGTGCCACTAATGGACGACTTTGACAGTTCGCTCTAACTCTTTCTTTCTTTCTTCGGGTAAAGTAGTAACTACTTTAGGAAGGAAATACTTCAGTCGTATTTTTTCTTAATGCCATGTTCTTATTTACTTTATTCAAAATTATTTAATGTTATTTTATATATTTGCATTAATTCTTTCAAGTCACCTAAAACTTCAAATAAAGAAAACATAACTTTATTTTGAGTATTACAATTGTTGACAAAAGTAATTCATATTATCTAAATAAACCAAAACAATTATTTAAACAAACATAACTTCATCTCATATTAACTATAATAGTTGTCTTGATTTCAAGTAATTTTTGTTCTTAAATGAAGAATATATTATCTTATTATACAGGAATAAGTTAATCTTTCAATAAAATGTTACTATACTTGAGGAATGGTGAAGCTAAGTGAGCATTGGAATAAGTAAGATTAATTCATTTTGATGGCCAAGTCGAGATAGTGGAGCCGATTCTAAAAAACATTATTTAGTTGTTATTAAGAAATGATTTAATTTTTTTATGGAAAATTAAATAAAAATTGTGCGGTAAATGACTAATAAAATGATTAATTATGTAAAAATCATCTAACAAATAATCAAAGCAACTTTGGGAGAAAAATTTTTAGTTAAATCGCAAGATATTAAATGCTATCTTCTTTGATTAGAACGATATCAGAACACTATTTAAATATTGAAGTAAATAATTTACATAAACCTCGATATCTTTACAACACTGAACACTCGAACAGAAGTATCCAATCCACCGTGATGACCTAATGCAGGGATTATTGTGTGGGTTTACACCACATCTTAAGAATATAGTCTTTGTGAGTCACCCCGTCTTTTATCAGTTAAGTACATACTATTCTTTATGTTGGAGCTAACCAGACGTTATGAGACATTGAGTTCTTCATCGAAGCTCGAAGGATAATAGTTGTTTTACAAAACAACAAAATTTATGATTCACAAACGACCAAATAACAAGTTAATTATTTTTGATGGATCAATAGAAACAAATTCTATCCTTGCATATAAGTGTTTCTATAATTGATTCCAAGGAAATAATGAAAGAATCAACGAAAAATTTAAGAGAGGAGGAAGTGGTTGCTTTTTATTCTAATTTTTGTGAAAGGAGATGCACAAAGTTACAAAAAGGAATATGAACTGCGTTTAGATGTGAAAAAAGATGCGTCAGATACTTAGGTAAGATACTGCCTAAAAATCACAACGATGGGGTGAGTTTGATATTTTGCTAAGCAATGGTAGTAACGTCACATTAATTATTGATATTTACATTCTTCTTCCTAGCTAAATCGACTATTTTTAAAATTTCGTATGCATAATGCCACATAACTTAATTCAACCTTAATTAAATAATTTGTTGTGTTATTTCGTTTTTCTTCTCTTCATTTTTCCCGCAAATTCTTTTTTAGTTTCTTCTTCTTCACACAACGCATCCATGTTCATCTATTTCTTCCTTTTTACCTATAAATCCCAACACATTTTCATTCGTAGTTTTATGTGACATATCAACAATGGAATGTTACCTACATACAGTTTAAAAAAATAATAGATAAATGCAAAGAATGCAAGAACTAGATATACTAAGTGTACGAAGAAGGGTAAACATCTATATATGTTTATTTAATAATTTAATGATTTTTGGTAAACAGGTTCAGGGTCACTTATTTATTGAATGGTTACATTTTCAACATGATCAGAAAACCTACTGCAAAAATTAGTTCAATAGTGTGTTGAGAACACACAATTCCTAATACATTCATTCATACACCTGGGCTCGGATCTAATAAGGTTGTCGATAAGATCTTGGAATATCTCATTCCAAGCTGCCTGAACGTCATAACGTAAGAGCTGCTAGAGTCTGTGGGGGGTGCTGTAAATATAGTAATATGCGGCTAATCATGTCCATGTTCAATAGGTAACAGATCCGGCGATCTTGGCGGCCAGGGTAAACAGTTGAACTGATGTTAATCCATAAAAACTGTTGTTTATCTGGCACCATGAGGTCTAGTATGGTCTTGCTGAAAAATGGTGTTTTGGATGTTGTGAAGTTATGGGAAGTCATATGGCTCCACCACTTCCTGAATGTAGTGTTGTTGCCTGTAATTGAAACGAATGGTGATCTATTACCATACGCGACAGCACCCTATACCATAACGTCTACTGTGTGATGGTCATTCATGACGCTTTCTGTCAAATTGTGAATCGTGCCTTTTACCACGTCACCTGCACGACCATCGCTTATCCCCAGACAGAAACGGGATACGTCACAAATATCACTTGATTCTTGGTTCGACTGAATCCTCTTCCTACACCAGTGTAAGCGTTAACTCGATATTGACGAGGGAAAGACAACACCCAATGTAGACAATAAGACAAAAGACTGAAACTTCGTCGATGATATACTGTACCCATACCGACCATCCTCCCATGTACTTCAAACCACTGATTTGCAATAGTCTGGTTACTGCTAAATCGGTCACCGAGAGTTAAAAACTGCAATCGACGGCTAGTACCTCTCGCTCCGTTGCCACGGTCTTCCTGAGCTCATGTCTGGTTAATGCTATGGTACGTAAAGATCTGGCAGTCCTTCTCAAAATTCATCACTCATCAACAAACCTGCTTCGCGTAACCCAACAATCCGCCTCCTCTCAAAATCACTAAACTGGGAAATCTACTCAAGTTTACGTATTCCTGGCATAATCAGCTGTAAAAAAATTTCGTTTGCAACAACCTTCACAACACTTGCAGCACAAATGTGAGCAGAAATTTTTAAACCAGAATGCTACGTTATCAAAGTACGACATATGCAAACTTCAAAAAAACCTAACAGATACACATGAAAATTTATTCATTTTTTACTTTCACCCAGAGAAGAAAACATGTAAAAAATTTTCAGAATAAAATGATATTTAATAGGTTTCCTACTTCATTTTATATGA
Organism: Monochamus alternatus; assembly: GCA_037114965.1. Classification (NCBI taxonomy): domain Eukaryota; kingdom Metazoa; phylum Arthropoda; class Insecta; order Coleoptera; family Cerambycidae; genus Monochamus; species Monochamus alternatus. The sequence continues at coordinate 38,487,106 of CM073433.1, forward strand.
AACTAGGTGACCCGGCAAACATTGTTTTGCCATATAAATTATTTCTAGTGAATATTTTGGTAGTCGGCTTCGTTCTTATCCCTACTCCGTGCTGTTTACTGGGTGAGAAGCACAAACCTAGAAAAAATATAGACTGTGCCAGTGTCATATTGCCGGCGACCGCTAATTCATGACTGCCCTAAAAGGTCCAGAATCACTAAAACTTGGCTTTTATGCCAATTTACGTTGGTTGTATTGTAGCGTGAATCTCATTGGTCACATTGATGTCACATTCTTTAATGACATTTAAAATGACAGCAAGTTAGTTAATTTCATATTGCAATGCAGCCGTCATATTTGCACAACCGCCAACATAAAGCAAATAAAATATCAATTTTCTGGACCTTCGGTCCCTAGAAAACGCGGCACCTGTCACGTGACCTATATCATGAACCGACGCTCTCTATATTTTTTTCTAGGTTTGTGGTGAGAATGACACCAGTAGACGCCTGGCGGGGATAACTGATCTAGTGATAATCGATCAGTCATCCCCCCATCTACCAGGATTAAAAATGATTAAATTACTAAAATGTTGTATGTATTTTTTAATGCCACATCATAAAAAAATAAAAAAAATTGTCCAAAAAAAAAAAAATTTTTGGGGTGGACCACCCTTATCACTTAGGGGTATGAAAAATAGATTACGACCGATTCTCAGACCTCTGAGGAGCATGGCGCCTAAAACTGTGACACGAGAATTTTATATATTAGATTTAGCGGAACTTTAACTAAATCTAAAATTATTGATATATTATTTTTAACTGAACAAAACACTCTTTCGCATCCCCTATAGAAAATGTACATTTAACGCTAAAAATGTTTCCTATATACCCTGAATCAGTTATGTAAGTGTAATCAAATGTCGTTAAAATTCCAGTAATATCTTAATGACAACTAACACTATCAAAACATATTGTACACGGCTGAAAACAGTAGAGAGTACTTAAACTACACTACTTTATTTGTCATCACTTTTAATTTCAATGAAAGTGCTTTTATTTATAAAACAAATTACCAGTCTGCTGTAAGTAGTGGTTTGATATAACCGTAAAACATAGCAACAGTAATCTGATAAACTGTTAATTAAGCCTGCAAAGCACCGAAAAACACTTTCATCTTACTTTTACTGCAGCAGCAGCGGATAATGATTAATGCAGATCATCATCCAAGATCATTAAACAATTCAGGGAGTGAAAGAAGGTTTCTATATCTCAGTTTGTTATTCAAATTCGTTTGGATTCAAAAATAAAAGTCATCATAAATCATTTAATATGCTTAATGTTCTTTAGAAAATTTCAAATAATGGGTTTGAATTAAACATTTCAACGGTCGTTTATTACAGCTTCATTTAAAAAATCATTAATTGGCTAGGTGGGCTCCAATGTTTCTAACAAATGTCGAGAAGGCCCATAGTACAGGGTGTCTCAAAATCGATAGTATTAGCCTACTGTGAGGATACAAAATCTTTCAATCTAAGATCTGGGATTTGACGGAAACGACTAATGACGTCATCAATTATATTTCTAACAAACTTTTATTAGAGAAATTTCTCTGTAAACTTCTCGTTTAAAAACTATAAGCAATATCGTCTCGTCCAGAGCGCCTCATAGAACCTTTACAAGATTGGAGGCAACCTTGCGACGAAATGAGGATGCATTTTCTGTTCGGAAGAATCAAATAATTGACCGAAGGGTAAGAAACAATGTTAATACAGCTAGACTGTTACAGCAGTTCGAACAAAGTTCACGAAATTCTATAACGGTAGGCTAGCCGGGAATTGAATTTGGATAAATCAACCGTTCAATGAATTTTAAAGACCAATGGGTATCATGATTACAAAATTCACAATTTGAAGTATTTGCTTGAGCGTCACATTGAAAATGTGTGTATAGTTCAAATTGTAGTAAATGTAGAAACTATTGATAAGAACCTTTTTCGGCACGTTCTTTGGACGAACGAAAGTTGGTTTGTCAGTAATGGTTTGCCAAACAGACCCAACGAACACTATTGGTCCATTGAAAATCCCCAATTTATAAATCCAGACCAAAAACCAAGGCTATTTTGAAGTAAATGTATGGTACGGCATTATCGGTATGCATTTAATTGAACCTTATTTTTATGAACATACATTGAACAGCGTGAGTTATCTAACTTTCCTACTTTCCTCCTTTCTTGCACTTCTGGAGAATGTGCCTTTGTAGCTAAGGAGAAACCTATGATTTCAGCATGACGGAGTCCCACTCCACTCCAGGATTGTGCAGCAATATTTATAGATAACACTTTCCCAGAAAAATGGATGGGGATGAATGGACCTATTCAGTGACCAGGAAAGTTATCAGATCTAACACCCTTCGATTTTTATAATGAGTTAAACGGAGAAATGTTAATAAACGCAGCCCACAAAGTCATATATAGAATAGATTGTAATATGTATGTAGTATGGGGGCGTTTGCCTCATTTTTTACGTTTAGTCATTGTTAGATATCATCACCTTTTGTTTTAACTGTATTGAAGAATTATTGAGTTTAATCCTTTTATTTATTCTTAATGACATTTATGCACTTTAAACAACGTATACTCAATTATTTTTCAACGACTACTTGATCCACCGCTAATGTGATTTTTAGGTGATATATCTTTTGGGACTTTTTGGGACGACGTTGCCTATAACTTTTAAACGGGAAGTAATTCAGAAAAATTTCTCTAATAACAATTTATTAGAAAAAAGAGAGCTTTTTAACAGGAAAAAAATTGGGTATGTTTCTGAAAAAAATATAATTGATGACGTCATTTCGTCGTTTTTCTAAAATCCCAAATATATTTTCTATTAAAAATGGAGCTTACCTTATCCCATTTAACACCACGTGTCCCAAATTTAATTTAAATTTTTTTGTATCCTCATACCTCATCCCCATACTATCAAGTTTAAGACACCTTGTACATTTCAATAACTTCAGCATAATTTGACAAACTTGACAACACTATTAAAGATACATTTGGAAGCCAACTGAACATTATCGTGTTTTGATAAATACATTGTATTGTATAGCTAGAATATACTTGTTTTCAACAAAACTGTTGAACTTCTAATAACAAAGAAGGCTACTTTTTCATCGGCATGCCTAATCCATGCTTCACAAAATAGTATAAAAAATAGGTAGTGGCAAAAATTGCGAATTCCAACAAAAACTGAAATGTTATAGCTTTTATTGTAATATAAATATTGTTATTCATGAGTTATATTGCGCAAGCATAGTCTGGGATACAAGACGTCAACTTTTTGCTTTACTTGGTAATAAACCTTGACGGCCTTGACTTTAAATGTTGGATTTCACACGAAATCCAAAATGTTAAGTAGGTACTCACACACATATTATATACCTACTTTAATCCGACTTGTTTCAAAATGATCTACAAACACGCATATCGCGAAACACGTTCGCCAGTTATCAGATGATTAATGTAACTTGCAGGTCTACTTATTTGGTGAGAAATAAGTTTTAATTTTTTCTAGATCAACATCGCAGCAAATTTTAAGAAGAAATAAACAATTTTTTGTGAAAGCGTTTCGAAATCGATAAATTCTGATATTGATTAGAATTTCGAAATGATAATGATTTAGAGACTAGTGTCAAAAAATGAAATATATTTCATATAAATTTTAAAGTAAGTTATGTAAATTATTAAAGTGAATACTGGAAGCATCCAACTTCTCTTCTCTAACAGCAATGCAAGTCCTAGTAGTCGGAATGAAAAAATTGCTAGTAGTGGTAATACTGATAACTTCTGCTTCCGCGTGAACTTCTTTTAATTGCTTATGTGGTGTATCTTTCTATGATATATGATTCTTTTTGCTATTTCGGTTTTCTATTAAATGGAATTTTCAATATAACCCTCGGTAACTGAACTTAATCGCTGACCTCCATGTCACTTTAAAAGTGTCATGTCCGTTCCAGAATCTGTCAATATTGTTGCAGGGCTGAGCCGGAAGCAATGACCAGTGTATTCCTTGGCGTCGAAGAGTCCGCTTTTTTTTGGCATATCTCCAATTACTGTATTGATTCCAACTGGCAGGGTATAGCATTTATTACTTCGATATATCAAGAAAAATCGCTGATGTGTCGTATTGAGGGCACAAAGTTTTGCGTACTTACGAAATATATCTAAAAAATCGATACCATCTATTGATCCCTCAGTAATCGTAAACATTCTTGGAACACGAGTTTTGTGTTCGGAATTTTGACACTAATAAATGACTGACAATCTTTTATGGCATCTACTGTCAAAAATTTGATTTCTTTTCTCCTACATGCTTCAAACACTCCAACGATTAAAACTATTTTGGCTAACAGGAATTTTGTAAACTCGGCTTGTTTCATAAAGCGTTCTATTTCCAGCTTAGTAAAAATTTTTGATTTCTTGGGCTGATATCCGGAAGCTTTCCTTTTTAAAAATGCAATTAGGTTTGCAAATTTGCTAATATTTACGTCCTTCAGGTAAATCATGGTGCGGAACATCGAATATTTACTCTACAAAGTTGACAGCTTTAACGTACTGGATAACTTCAGGAAATAGACTATAGACCAGTGCTGAAGCCTTTGAAAATGGTAAAAAGTGAAAAAAAAAAATACTAGGATAAAACCCATTGGAAAAGGAAGATAGTACTTCAAAAAAGAAAGGAAAAATAATTTACGGGCAATCTAAGGTCGGGAAGTGGAAGGGGGTGAGTTTTTAAGGGTAAAAAACTTTGCTATTTAACTTTTTTCCATAGGACTTGTAGTTTTGCCAGAAATCGAGGTAAACCGTTTTTTCCCTTAAAAACTCACCCGACCTCAAATCGCCCGTAAATTATTTTTCCTTTCATTTTTGTTGTAATCTCTTCCTTTTCCAATGGGTTTCATCCTACTATTATTTTTGTTGGTTTCAAAAATCATCGACCCTGGTCTACAATACCTTTTCTGTAAAATTCTCATTTTGTTTTTCTTGGGCCCAGGTTTCAAAGTTCTTGTAGAAGTTATCGTATAATTTTTTCGATTTTTTGAGCACGTGGATAGTGCAGCTTTAGCAGTTTGTTCAGTATCCAAAGACTCGTCATTATCACTATTTTTGTCGATTTTTTCGCAAAACTTTGTAGGAAATTCGGCGACACGCGACATTTAAACTTGACAGAACCTAACCAACAATGTCTTAGAAACAGATTGGCGACCCACTTTTCAAAATATTTAAAAATACAAATAAAATCATAAAAATATCGAATTTTTCGTTTTCACAAAAAATCTTGTCTGAAATTCATCGCGAAATCGTTGTGTTTAAGTACTCGATGCATTGTCCAACTTGTGAACGTAAATAGCTATTTTTCTCACTTAAGGGAACAAAAATAAGTGGAGCTGAGTAAGATCACTTAAAAAGATCACAGGATACTGAAGACTGATGAAAATTTCTACAGCATGAAACTAGTAGAGAACTGAATTTGTTAGTTTTAACTGAAAGGAAAATACAGCATTGGGTGAATGCAATGGTTTAGCATGCCTAATATTTTGTGTATCTGGACACCAGGGGCTTTTATGCAAAGAACAAATCTGATGAACGAATACGTATCTAGTGGGAAATACAATACAATTCTTGCTTCTCTGATGCGACAGAAAATAATAATAAACGTTATTGACCTAACAATTATGTTGTTAGAAATTTCTTGTGAAGTTATAAGGATATGAACGATTTTGGCCACAAATTTTACAAAAAAAAAACAATCCATCACGAACGGTTCGCGAATTCCTTAGAGCTAATGAGAGGTAAAGGCCAAGAAACCTGAGTCACATCCTGAGGTAGGTGTATTTTTTGCCTCAGCTGGTACTTATTTACCTGTTTCTATCCAAAGGAAAATGTTAATTTTTGTTAATGTAGGCGCTTCTTTGCGTTGGCGAGTTAGAATGATTAATTATTACAAACAGATAGAAAAAAATTTAGCAATAATTTCGGCACGATTAATTTTTAGCGAATACATTGGAGACATAATAAGGTAATTAGGACAAAAAATAGTGTCATTCAAGGAACGTTAATTATATAACGCTGAGGTCATACACTCGTCTTAAATTACACCTTTAAACATATTTCTGACCATTGAATTACGATTGGCTAATAATTTATTCAATACTTTTCAATTCGTACCCACCAAGAACATGTTAGGTTAGAAATTAAATCCTAGATATAGAAAATACTGTCTTCGAGCCTTCAATGTTCACATGTACTTATCTCTATTCTGTAAGTGATTAGTTACCTTTTTTTGTCAATAATTAAATCAAGTTAAGACTAATATATATAATTATCCGGTCTTGATTCTAAGTATTCCCATTTCCACAAATAATTTTAGAGTGTTTATAATGTAAAATACATACCTACTTGAGAGATAAAACGATGATATTTCACTATACAAAAATAGACATAAATTAATTAAAACCGTCATAAGTATATTTATCATTATATTATAATGGATGGCGTTGTACTATCTTCATTATTCTGTATAAATTACATAACTGTTTTTTTTTATTAAAAATTTCATGGCAAATTATTTAGGTAGGTATCAAAAAAAATAAAAATACAAGAAAATCTCCAAAAAATAATCACGAGGTTTGAAATTTTTTAGAATTGTGGTACCTAAAAATGATTGATACCTCAATTTTGTTTGTTAAGATCAAATGAATCAGTGTATGCAGAATCATTACATGCCATGTCCACCAAAGCAAATTATCAGGAAATGGATAAAACATTTTATTATTAGGTATTTAGAATACATTTTGCTTCATTTTAACCATTAAAAATTATAAAAGCATTGATTTTACAAATTTTAACATGTACAACATAGCTATACAGAGCTTTCTACAAGCTTTATGACAAACTTTGGCAAATGGTAGCTGGGTTAGTTTCAAACATATTTTTTTATGTGAACAGAGGTCTCATTTGTTTTTGTTTAAAAGTTACAAGCATTTTAGGAAACATAATTTTATATTTCAAAGTAGTCTGATCAATAAGAATGATGACTGCTATAATAATAATTAGTATTTGTTTATTCATGTGACACTTAGCGTTAAAGTGCTAAATACAAAGATGCATTTATTTGTAAATAAATAGTATGCAGATATTGTCTTTGTATATGGTTATTCCAATGGGAACGCCAGACAAGCAGGCTGAGAATACCGGTGAAGATGCCCAAATAGACATCAACCTGTCCACACAGTGCATCATTTCGTAGACTTCGAGAAGTAACCCCGCTCTAAGAAAAAAATAATTTCTCCTACTCAAGTGAATATACAAAATGAAGATGTAATACATTTATCATCGAATTTTGTATGGCGTGTATGAAACAGAGATATCCGTTTCATCGCCAAAATGTACAAGCGTTATATACTGGAGATGCTACTCAGTTATTGGAATTTTGTCGCTGATTATTTTAACAACATTCACAAAATGATAAACTCATTTCGCATGTCATGTGGTCTGATGAAGTGTGTTTTAGGGCGTAATAATAATTATAATGAACATTGAACATATCTGAGCGTTACTCAATCCACATGCAATTAGATCAAGACGCTTTCAGCAACGCTTCAGTGTTAAAGTTTGGGGTAGCAATTTCAACAATAATATTCTGCCTGTACATGTTTTAAATCATTGTCGATCTGTATAGCAGTTTCTTGGGAAACAAACTTTTTGATATCATTGATGACGGCTTAATATTGTTCAAAATATGTGGCATCAGCACGATGGTGTACCACCATATAGAAGGGGACGAGTAACTGTATGGTTAAATAATTATTTCCCAAATAAATGGTTGTCAACAAGGTCCAATAGCATGGCCACCGCTTTCCCCAGATCTAAATCCTTTTAACTTCTATTTATGGGAACATATGAAGCAGCTTATCTACTATATTGAAACCACTACCCGTCAGCAGTTACATGAAAAAATTCAGCTGATGTGTGGATTACATTCGAGAAGAGGATGGACATTTTGAACAATTTTTATAGTCTTATGATTTGTTAATTTGGTTAATAAAAATTAACTGAAGTTAAAACTTTAAATATAAATAGCAATGTTTGAAATATGAAATTATATTTCTTGAAATGTTTGTAACTTTTAAACAAGTACGAATAGGACCTATATTCAAATGAGAAAAAATGTTTGAAATTAACCCAGCTACAATTTACCAAAGTTTACAGAGCTTTCATAACACCTATATTATAATTATATTCGAATAATACGATTAGGTAGGTACTCTTTATTATTAATGGAATTATAAACTTTGTAATATGTAATCGTTTAAAAAATACCAGTTAAAAAATTATTGTTTATAAATGTTTTTAGATGATTGCAGCTATGGCCTAACACCTAACTACTAAAAAGTAAAAGTGGATATTTTATTTATCTAATTGCTATGAATACGAACGTTGCAAATTGTTTAGCATAATTATTATTCCTTATTAATTATCTGCTACAAACACGTGAGTCGTTAAATTATAGCTATAAAATTGAAAAACAATAATGACAATGAGACAACAATTAATTATTACGACAGGTGAGTGCTTACCTGTCAATTTCGGTCTGAAACTGCTAGGAGCACAATTAACATAACTTTTCCTGATTTCGGAAATAATCCTGGGTGGGCTTCTATCTCTCACGTCAAAATCTCTGTACGGCGTTGCAATCAACATATTCGCTAATAATGGAATAGATACACACGCACCAACTAAAGCACTTCATTAAAAACCATATCTTAAACTGACTTCAACTCTTCTTTGTTGACAAACAAGTCTCTGATTCAATCAATGTCACTCCGTCGCAAAAGGAATTGGCACTTGGTATTAGAAAAGCGGTTTTTGCTGAACACGACGATTTTTCTTTTAGGTGTACCGCTTTCTTACGCATCGCACAAAAACACTGCTACCATCGCGCACCGGCTCGTTTTGTTGATAACGCAACTGTCAACGCTGTCCCAGTTATTCAAATGATTTAGCGCGCCCGATCATGGCTAGGTCGATCTGATCGGCGGTGGAAGGAAAACGGCCAGCTGCTTGGCGGATATCCCACAGCAGTCTATGATGTGATTGTATTGTGACTGTCGAGTTGTGGAGTCGACCCGACTACACTACATCTTCGCCGCAAGACGACTGTAATAATTATTATGGTTCGGGTGACGGGTAGGACTTTCTGACAATGTTTTTAGCCGTTGGGTATAAATGTCTAGGCGGAGTCCCCTCTCTTCCTTCGTAGATAAAGGGATTTCGTTGATATATTTCACGTTCAGTGTAGATAGCAGATATGAAAGCGAAATTATGGGTCGTTATCTTTTAAATAGGTCTCGTACTGGATATGTTCTATCTAAAGTACATTTTTAACTTGCAATACTTTAACTGATACTATGCCGATTAGGTATTTATTTGAATATACACTGTGCTTCAGGTTTTGGTCCATTTAACCAGCTGATATAAAACTCCATATGAACGTGGGCCTTAGCGCAATTCGTTTAAAAAATACAGGGTGTTTAAATTATAGGTAAATTATTTAAATCAGCGGAAATATCTCCAATATTAATTAGAACATTCCTACCCCAATATCTTCGAGGATGGAAACAAAATAAGGGAACAAAATAAGGTTTTAAAAGTACGTTCATCAGAAAAGTCTAGATTTGCTATATATAAATCCATAAGTAATGCACTAGACACAATTTTATTGATATACTCAATGAAAGTCAGTTCGTTGTCCAAAGTTATTTCCAGATCCTTAAAGCTTTCAACCCGATCAATAGTGTAATAATTAACACAGTAATCATTAATTTTACATGTAAATGACTTACATTTGAAAATGTTAAGAGACAATTGGTTTAAATCACACCATAACGATATACCTACTGTTCATCTGAAGCCGATCGCAATCTAAAGGAAAATTTGTCATAGAATACAGTTTGAAATCATCTGCAAGCTGCAATTTTTCACATGATACTACATATGAAATATCTTTGATAAAAAGTAGAAACAAAAGTGGTGGTTCTAGCCTTGAGCGCGACCTGAAGTGGGAGAAAATGAAGTGTCTATCTTCCTAATATAATTTTTAGAGTGATACCAATGAATCTGAAAAACTGAACATAGGCAATTTAGCTAATAAAATGTTATGATTTATTTGGTCGAAAGCCTTTTGAAAATCTGTGAATATACCGTCAACCTGTCCTCCAGCGTCTCAAGTATCTGATTGACGAAAAATAAATGGGTTTGTTATTCTTCCTTGCATACATCCATGCTAATGTGCAGAACTCAATTATTTAGTAAAGTAGTAAATTTCACTGTATAACGTGGACTCATCAGATCTTCAAAACAAAAATTGAAAAATTACGCAACAAGCTCTATTATGTTTATCCTTCTTAAATATTGGACACACATATGCACATTTTCCAAGTTGATGGAAACGTGGAATATTTAAGTATACAATTAAATAAAATATATAAAGGTTCTACAAATGCATATGTACAATCCCTCAAGATAAAAATGCCATCTACTCCCATAGTGAAGGACTCTTTCAATTTTTTAACACTTTAGAAGACATCTTCTTCCCTAACAGATGAGATGATAAGAGGAACACGTTCATTTCCACTCCCTGCAAATTTGGTAGGATTTATGGGGTTGCACTAAATAAAGATACTGTTGAAATAATCTCCAGAGGCATTTACAATATTAGAGCGACTAGAGAATTTATTGTTTTCATAGACCATGATAGTTGGTATACGTGGCAATCTCTTCTTTTACTGTATAAAATTCCAAACCGTTTTGGGGTTATTATCTAAGGATTTTTCAGTACTATTTATGAAGGCTTGATAAGCTTCTTCACTAAGTCGTTCGAACGCTTGTATTTAATGTTGTTATAAAGATCCATGGTTCTCAACTTCTTGCCTCGCAAGAGCATTGGTCTTGCGAGGTTGGTTGAATAGACTCAATAACCTTTCCTGTAAACCACAGTGACCAATTAGTCAGAATAAGGAGATCCTATTTTTCATATATTTTAATAAAAAATAAATGTGTTTCTGAGGAAATTTGTAGTTTGAACTTTACTAAGGCCCCTATGTACCTTAATCACAAAGTAGCAAACTAGCTTACTAGCTTACTAGCTTTACTTTAATTTGAGCTGTAATAGTTATTTTCTTAACAAGTACGGAAAGTGTCACTTTCCCGCCCACGACTGCCGTTATCCGAACGACGCGAAGCGGAGTTTAGGGAAGCAGTCAAGGAAGTAGGAACAACATTTTTTCTACAAACTCATGAAAATAAATGGAAAGTTTAATGTTCTTAAATCTGTATTAATACAAACGGAAACGAAAGTAACATAACAATAGTAGATACAAATACATGAAAAAAAGAGAAGTATTACCTTCTTACTTATTTGGTAGTGATATTAATTGTCAGCGTACAGTTAGACGCGTTATTTAAGTTAATTGCGGAAGTCAGCATGTGGGTTCAAGTTAGCTGCTTCTTGGAAGAAGATTGCTCTAATACAGGGAACAAATATTGGGGAATATCATTGATTGCTTATGGTACATCTGGTCAATACGTTATGGCTGTAAATGACAGTTTAAAGATGATGGAGTGTCTAAATGAAGAATTTTGTTGGACATTTCTTTTTCCGATTTGTAGAGTCTTCTAAGTACCCCTCAGCAACAGAAGTTGATTAGCACTGTTCTAAATGTTTATATGTGTGATACCTTCTTCATAATCGGCAAGAAAAGTGACCGAGGACCGCCTAAAACTGTAACCCGTATATAGTTTCTAATTTGGAGGTGTAAATAGACGATTTCGGAAGTTATTTGTTCTATTGAATTGATGCCTACAGGTTAAACAGTACATTTTGCATGTTTGTACTGTATAAATAATTGGCGAAGTGGAGTTTCTTTTGTGTATTCTGTATACATTAAAAAATATTATTATATATATTGTAAATATTATTTGGTTATTTACATATCACGAAGGATCTGGCGGAATGATTTTTGGAGTCCTTGATATTATCAATTATCAGGCCTTCTTTATTGTCTATATCTTCGATGGTGTTTTCGTTATTTCCTATTGTCTGCAGGCACCAGCCTATCTAACAATTATTACCAACTTAATCATCAGGTAAGTTTCATCGAGTGCTCCACTCATAATTTTTTTTGCATCTACTGGACGTTGAAATTTTTTCTTTTTTTGGACGAAATCCAACAGTGTTTTTATTAAGGCAGTTATTTTATGAAATTTGACAACATTCAAATCTTGTTTAACTTTACAAATACTTTTTATCATTGAATAACTGGATCATAACGTGTTTGCTTTCCAAGATTTGGACATTTCCAAAAAAATAAGTTAAAAATACTTCCTCTTTTGTTCATGATGCCTCTTTAGTATTACACCAATTAATAAAATGGGACTATTGTTTCTCATATCTTTCTTTTGACTTCACGGGTAACAAATTCAATATTGCTGCTAAAAGTTCTTCATGAACTTCTTCGCCCGATGAATTCATTATGGATTTCATAATATTAAAAACACAGATAGAAATTTGCTATAGATTGATGTTAAGCAACGTGCAAGGCAACATAAACAATCAGAACCAAATATTATTTTTAATTGCTACAGCAACAATTATTAATGTCTATATGAGGGTTTTTCATAAAATTTTTCTAATTTGTTATAATTATTATAATTTTTTTGATTAAAAATAATGCAAAGTGGATAATATCAAACACATTTTCTTTATGAAGAAACAACCTGAGACTTACATATTTCGTCACCAACTACCTAATTTTTTTTTTCAAAATTATGCTCAAGTATGCATTTGGAAAAATTTTTTCCACACACTCCGACCTAAAATACATGTGACAAAGCTTGACTGCAGTTCAATATCGGTTTAATTAAATTTAAACCACAAATAAACTTCTCTTGTACAACAGGGCCTAACCTAAAGTAACCTTCCTACAAATATTACCCTCATTCAATGTTATGACCTGTATATCTTAACTTATACCATATACATATACCTTCTATAGTTAGGGTTTCTTATATATAAAGATTATTACTGGTCTAGGGTTTACAGTCAGTTGTAGAAGAGAGAATTTTTCTAACCGAAACTTGATGGTTTTCCGTATTTTCAATTTATGTGTTTTGTATGTAAAAATTCGATTTCAAAATCATACTATTTATAAAAATAAAAGCGACGTGGATACTGAGTTTCAGAGACTAGAAAATACAAGGTTGGTACAAGTTACTTGAACTTTCAATTTTTTTATAATGATATATAAAAAAATTCCAATTAAAGATTTATCAAATGTTTGTTGGAATTATAGCTAACTAAAATTTTGTGTAGGTACTTTTCTCCGTTCTACTAGCAAATCCAAAAAAAAATATATGCATATAACATATGTTATATATTTATCTACCTTTCTATTACTTACACTTTATCGCTCTCCGTATAGTAAGGTAACCAATTATTAGGCTACACTTCTACTAATAATGTAGAATTGTGATAGTTCTCTTGAGGCAAAAATTGTGAAAAAGTGAAATGTATATATTTATAGAAATAGAAAGCAACACCTGCATCTTGACACATTTTAGAATAATAATTAATTTGATGTCGGGTGTAGAAGATATCAAATTGATAAACCAGAGAATTACAAAGAAATTGCCTCGATTACCTGCAGCAATTTGTTACTTAGTCACGTTGATGCAAATAATGAAGTAATTAAGTATTCTTACTTATTTAGGACGTATGAAGTCGCAACCAACGGTACTATTGTTTAAAAATCAATATCAGCTTTCAAGAGAAGAAAAGACAAATATGGTTACCAAATTAAGACTCCTCCTAAGCTGCTTACTACGTATGTGGTTGAGTAATGAACAGATACAGTCAGAACTACAAAAAAAAGTTATGCCCACTCTGCATGTAGGTACATACCTATGCGTATTTCCATTCCTTCTTTTGTTTCGGGTATGGTATTATTTACTACAAATTCTTATAACAATATCCAATGACGGCTCATAACTTCCATACCAAGGAGAAATTTAGGTTTAAACTCTACAAACTATCAAAAAAGTTCACAAATATAATTGGGTAGTTTTATTTTAAATACTACTGAAACATAATTAATACCAATAATATTATTTTTCACAAAATTTCATTGTTCTGCCTTTGAAGGAATTATGTTTGATATACATGGTGATTCAGAGTATACTTAGAAATACAATTTTGTAAAAAAAGTAAAAAAGTGCAGTTATTTAAGAATACACTTCTACATGGCACTAGAAAATAATTCGCTGTAAAACCTGATATTGCGCAAGGCAAAGTAATCAGTCGGCGATGGGCACGACGGCAAAGTGTAATAAAAAATGAACGGATAAGAAACTGAAAGAATTTCCCAAAGAAAGAAAGAAATAAAATTATATAACACCTATTTTATATAAGCAAATTTAACTGTTATTATTAATTAATAAAATAAATTTGTGGTTTTAATTAATAAAATAATTTGACATAAGTACTTGATGTTACTACAACAACTGTTCAAAATATTCTCCACCTATGTGTAAATACATTTGGACCCGTATTACCCAGTTTCTACAAACTAACACAAATGTTTCTGGTTCTTGCTCGTTTTGAACCAGTAAGTTATTGGCAGCAGCTATGATGTTTGCGTAAATCATCAATAGTGTGCTACACTTAATTTTCTAAATATCCCCACTGTTGGAAATGATCCCATTGAATCGGGTGGGATTTCAAAATCCCAAACATGAGTATTATGAATGTTATACATTTCATGCCGTGTAAAAATAGCTTCATCTGTAACACGTCACTTGAAAATCTGGGATTTTGAGTATTTTGTCGCAGCAACCATTCACAAAATCTAATTCGTATGGAATAATTCCTTGGTATTAATGCCTGGACACGCTGTATATGATACGTATATAATTAAGCCTCGAGTATGATACGCCACACTGTCGATTGGGACATTCGGGGGTTATATTCAACAATCTCTAAAATGTGTTCCTCAACTCGGCTGCAAATTTTCAGTGTCACGCTCGCGTTGCACTATCGCGGTAAATGTAGCTGCATTTCGTTCCTGAAAATCGTTCTACGTGCAGAAGAGAAGCTGCATTTTATCTTACTTCACCATAAATTAAAACGATATCCATCAATTCCGAGTTGCTATACACATAAGCCATTTTTGATCCTTGAAAAACTAATGTAAACACTATCGCAAAAACGTTAATACTAAAAACGCGGATAGAATGCATTCCGATGGCGCTAGAAACTGCAGTAGCCTAGCGATGTAGACAACAATTTTTTTTACGATATTCGCTCCATTTTTCATGACGCATCAATTCCGATTTTTTACATCACTCTGTATTATATATCGAATTATGTTTTCATTGTAGTTTGATAATTAGTGCACTACTGATTTTGATATTGATTTACAATAGATAGTTAGTTCAGATTAAGCTTTTTTTTGCATTAATTCGATTGTTTTTTGATATATGAATAATTTTTGTTATTGACGTTTTTTTCTTAAATAATTTAAATGTTCCTTGCTGTGAAATTGCTAGCGAATTTAACAACATAACCAAAATTTGGTGGTTCTAAGTTAAGCAAATTCGACAATACATTTTTACCACCCTGTGTAAAATTAAACAGTTTTAAAATATCTCTTTAAAATATATGCTATTCTTCTATCTCTCTTTTAATTATCAATACTTCAGCTTGCTCGATGTAAAAAAATAGATAATTTTGAATTAGCCTATCGAAAAGCAACTTTTTTGATAGAATTGAAATATCTGGAAGACCATTGGAGATAGATATAAGTAAGCTTGATAAAAGTCCCTGTAAAATTACGCGTAGAATCCAAATATGCAAAGATATACAGGGTGTTCCGTTTAAAATAAACCAGTAGATGACGACTTCTAGTATAACCGTATTTGCTAAATTTAAATCGAAGTAGTCTCGGAAATATTCTCGTGAACTGTCATCGTAAGACAGCCTGTAGAATGTATAAAGGTTACATTTCTCCAGCATCGGTGCCTAAATTTGATTTAAATCTTTCACGGATTGTTTTTTTGTTCTGAACGGGAAGAAGTAATTTGTATAATTGGCCATTGGCTACATAATATACCTACAATCGCGATGTCTACCAAATTACAATAATAAAAGTTGTGGTAACTCTTACCCACGACCAATGCTCGAATTGCAGTGTTGCATTCTTTATGATCTTATTATGTTTGGTTGGTATTATTGCAGCATCTGGAACAACATATTGTGTCTTCATTAATATCATTTAAATAAATCTGTTGACGTATAGGGATCAATGCTCTCTTCGTATCTAAGTGATATATTATGCCGCTGCTGTATAAAGTGCTTTTCTAAGCACAAAGACGATATAAATAATAGATAATAATTAATTGTTATTGTAAAGGATGTACCTTGATTTTCTTATAAACAACGCAAGCATGCAAATTATATGAAGTAAATTCGTTGAATAAATGTTATTCTACTCCTTTGAAAGCAAACAGTTTTTGAATTAGTATACTACTAGTCAATGTATAGTTGTATGTAAGGAGTGTTTCTGAAATAAGAGCATCTCTTTAAGACTGGAATTTCAAGACCAAAGAATCTTATCTAAAGATGCACAAAACAGACTTATCCAGTAGATAAAAGTTCTTATTAGCGTAGTGCTAAAATATAGAATTTACCTAAAAGAAATTGGGAATAGATGCGTCATGAAAAATGGAGTTTACCTTTACACCGCTGGCCCACTGTAGTCTCTAAACAGTAGATTCCAAACACTGAATTCCGATTAATTTTCCCGATAAACATGTGCCAAATGCAGCTACCTTTACCGTGATGTGCAGTGAGTGCAAATCTAGTGCAACGCGAGGGAGATTTGAAACCGAATCGTAGAAGAGATGGAGGTCCAGGACTTCCACGGCCTATTGCAGCAGTGTGACGTGTCATACACGAGGCTCAATTATATCTGTACCATGTACATAACGTCCAAGCATTAATACCAAGGGATTGGACGAGGAGGACCGGTACCATGGCCGCCACGATCTCCTGACTAAATAATTTGGACTTCTTTTTGTGGGGATATTTAACACATGAAGTATATTGCACGGAAGTGCCAATAATTTACGAGTTCAGAAATATTTATGTTAGTTTGTAGAAACTGGGACAGACGGGCCCAAAATGTTGTTGTATCATCAGGATGTCAAACTATTTTAGTAATTAAAACTACAAATTAAATCTATTAATAATAATTAATAACAATAGCGACAAAAGCAGTTAAAATCGCTGTATAAAATCGGCATTACAAAGTGTTATTTATTTCTTTCCTTGAGCATTTCTTTCCATTTTTTGTTCCGTCGCAGAATGCTGCCTTATCGGGTTTTATAGGGGACCAGTTTTCAGTGTCGTGCAGAAGTGTATTTTTAAATCATTTTCGAACTGCCTTTTTTTATTTTTTCTTTACAAAACTGTATTTGTAAGAGTCACCTGTGCACTCAGAATTTTTTTTTAGATAAGTACTGAATCACCTTGTATAATGCTGAAATTGACCTTTAATTTTTGGGGAAGAAATGCGCTACAGAACATAGAAGACCGTGAATCGTACCTTATCAGTATCACCATGAAAAATACTTAATTTACATCACTAAATAACTTTTTTCGCTTACTTAAAGTAAACTTTAGAACTTGGATTATTTAGGTAGATAAGTATGTTTATATAATTGGTGTTTGATAGAAAATTGTATACTTATTTTATTTTGAGGAGTTTCAAACTTAAAATTCTCTATTTCGAAAACTAAAACTTTTGTTCTTTATTTATTTTAAGGTCTACGTAAATTTTGATAATCTTTATTCTTTTAAATTGACACTTAAGTGACAGTAATTAACATTGACTGACATTAAGTTACTCTGAGCAATTTTTAATTTTCATCACTTCATTTTATTTGTTTTAAAAATGTTCAGTACAGATATTATTATAAAGTATATTTTAAAAAAATTAATATACCTAATGTTCAGCATTTTAACAAAAAAAAAAGTTCGCTGCGGACAGGATTCGAACCTGTGCGGGCAGAGCCCAATGGATTTCAAGTCCATCTCCTTAACCACTCGGACACCGCAGCCGTGAACGTATTTAATGTTGGAAAACAATATATAATATATTTGTATGAATTTATATGAACAATTTGTATTTTAAGTGCTGTTAATAAAATATTAATGTAGATATATTGTGAGAAATACGTTAATTAGAAAAAATACTCTAAATTTCCAATTTTTAATAATTTATTACAATGTGGCATTGTTGACAAATTTTTAAAATTTTAGGTTTTCTGACATTATTACAACCCTTGAGTAATAAGTATAATATTGTTGAAACTGTTTATTTGTGGGATGTGTGGGTTTATATTCATTTTATATATTTTGCCTTTTGCCGTTTAATGAATAATATTCACATCGATATAAAAATAAATAAAAAAATTGAAGAGGCAATAAAAAATTACAAATAACACATCAAGTTATTACTAGTTATTTATTTGTCTGTTTTTCAGTATAATATTTTTATTTAGGCAGAGAAAAACTTCAAGAAAATATTCTTTGACTGATTCTTTTGGCCAAAAATTTAATTTATTATTATTATTATTTTTCATTATTATTCATTTTCTGTTCTTCATATTTTGCACATATAAATATATAATGACAAAACAAATTCATTTTTTCTTCTAGTTAGGATTAAAAAAATTGCTGAAGTAAATCACTTAGTATATAAAAATTGCAGTTTTTCTGCAGTCTTCTATTTTTTTTTGCTCCAGGCAACATGTCTGACAAAATTATAACATCATAGAAAAGAGTATATACATTTTGTTACATTATTGTGGGACACACTGTATATATGTTCAATCAGCAAAAATAATAATAAGTAGAAAACAATTAAATTAGATTTTTTGACAATTTTTTTATTATTAAATATTTTGTATCTTTAGAATATCTTTTAGGTAACGGTTTATATTTTCTGTGTATAAATAAAACATGATTTCTAATGTTAATGCGATAACATTGAACAATTTTAGATAAAAAAATCAAAGATGTGTTGCACTTTTCTCTATCGTTTTTCTCTCCCCGCAATAACAAAATTGACGTCATTTACCCGTGACGTCCCTACTGAGAGTTTAAGTTTGCCAAACCGCAGGTAGGTGGTATTGAATTATCCTCAGGGAATCCTGGAACCCTCGTATACTTCCTACGCAATCAGTTTACTCTTCCGAAGTTTGGTCAGTGGATATTCAACCAGATATTTTAAAACTTTTTTTATTTTTTTGCTTTGTACAAAATTTGTTTAATTAATTTATTGTATATGAACCTCGAAATGTCGAGAAACCAAAAACTGTCAACGTGGCAACCAGCCCGGGAACTGTTCAACCAGTATACACAGTGTTTCATAATTGAATGATAATATTTCAGGGGTGTCTATGATTTTAATACAAAAAGTTCATATAAAAATTGCTTTGTTATATACAGGGTTTCACAAAGTTATTACTTTATTAATTTATCTTTCGCTAAAATTATTAATAACGTAGTTCTTTAATCAGAAACTGCTATTATAGTTGCGACAAAAATTCAGATGACTTACGTCATGTGAACAAATGAATAATTTATTATATTTTCGAATTGCCGTTTTTAATTTTTTATTTACAAAATTGTATTTGTAAGAGTACACTCAGAATTTTTTTTTTCAGATAAGTTCTGAATCATCCTGTTACTTTTTAATTGACTTTATTACATTTTTTTAAATACAAATTTTTAAAGTAAAATATAATTGCCTTTTAATTGTTTTATATTTTTGACAATGTTTAGGCATTCCTAGTTATCATTGATTATACAAGTGTGGTCCTATATATATATCTAACGATAGTTATAGTTGTCAGGCAACCAACATTACACTTTCAATTGTATATATTACGAATTGTACCTACAAGATGTCTCGTGGAGTAAGATGCTCTTGGAAAAATAGAATGGATACTTCGTATGACTCTTTTCCATTAACGTAGCGTTGCTAAGATACAGGGCATCAAAGTTATTACTCTACAGATGGTTTTCTTAATTATCTTAACATTGGTTGAAGATAAAGACAGAAGATCAAAGTTGGAACATGAATTAATATCATCTGTGTCTTGAGGTAGTTTGAGAGGTATAAATAAGAACAAATGTGTAAACCCCAAGTGATAAAACTTATTGTTTTTTAAGTAGTATGGTACTAACCTGTTAACTGCACTCATCCGTCCATAGCACTTTATTAATAAAATTAGGGTCAGTCGCATTTTGTAAACATTCTCCATATAACATTTCCACATATTCGGAATTTGTAAAATTATGCATTTACGACGAATACGCGAGACCGAAATAAACAAACTACTGCTTACTGCTTGTATTCTCACTATTCTCTCCATCCCCCCTCCAAATGTGTGGCGTGAGCTACAAATTTGGGGGGAAAGAAATGCGAGAAATGCGGGTAAATTTGAATAATACGCTGATGTGTTAGACGATATTATGTATGTAAACATGATGTGGCAACGATGTTTAATCCGGTCGTATGGACGCGCCCTCAGAAAGTTCGTAGCGCACCAGGAGCGTCGTGTTACTAATTTTTATAGAGTGATTTGTTTATTTTCTTTAAGGTCGAGTAAAATTTTTTTTTCGATTTTCTGCCTTTATTAGGCCTCCCGAATACGTGGTTAAAATTAATAACATTATGACTGACTCACCCTGTATATTTAGAAAAGTTAATTTGTCATTTGTGATATTATTAGGTGTTATTGTGTTAAATAGAGATTTGTATTGAATAAAGTTGCAAAATAGACACCTAAAATGGGCACAGAAAGCGCATCTCACTGAGCAAATGAACGTACTGTATGTATGTATGACTGCATGTATGAATACAGCATACAATGCCTAATAAAAAATATTTTACCGTGCCAAAAACTGAAAAGAAAAATGTGGTGTAGGATGATGAAGCGCGACAAAAAGAAGTATTGCAACATTACCTGTTTGAGAAGACCATTTTAAGTTTAACTGGAAATACATAAGTAGGTACGTTGTAATCAATGGTAAAGAAAACATTTTTTTTCAATTATTATACTCAACTATTATAACATTTACGAGATGTAGAATGTTATTCGAGGCATTTATAAAATTGTGCTATCTGACTTTACTATATCAGGTTACCTATTTTACTCTGAAAATATAATAAACAAAAGTAATAAACAAGAACTTGTTAAAAATGTTTAAGGAGAAATAAAATCAGTAGTAAATAGCAATAAGAAATTAATAAATATTAAATATCATTATTCATTACTTTTATTTATTAATTTTCAAATTGGAATAAGTAGTTTAATGTGAAACCGTTTATTTGGAACTACCCAACAGCATTGTCGCCGTAATATTTACGAGCGGATCTACATTGTAAATAAAGGAATAAGTTACGTTTAACAATACCGTAAGTTCATTACATCACCATTAATAATTATGGCATTGCCTACATAGAACTTACACTATCTATGACCCAAAAATGCCACAAAAAGACAAAAACACAACGCTTGCTTACATCACTAACACCGTAACCTGCACCTGTATCTACAGAAACAAACCTCACTGAACGGCGTGTGACGTCACACCAATATCATCGCGTTTTCGGCCACGTAGTTTTGTTTACCTTCTATAGCAATTTATTAATTTCAATATTTTAATTATTATGTGATTATTGCCGCCAGACACATGCTCTGACCTTTATAATATATATAATAATAGATTACCCTGTAATACATTTTGTTATAAGAGTTTATTTCTTTATTTACAGGCTAAAGAAAATGTTTGTACTTTCCGAACCTGTATACCGACTAAATTAAGATGAAATATTGATTAAAAAATAGCAACAGTTCTACGTCAGTTGGAAAATATAATTTCATGCAAATTCGCTGATGGGAAATAAATTCACAAAGAATTTTTAATCACGATCTCTTTTCGTTCAGCGGCAATTAAAATGCTACAAGAGATAACGCGATGATTTTCCATTTTCTTCGCATCAATTAACATTAATGTAGGCAAATCAAAGTCGTAACTATATCAAACATGTAAATGGATTCACTTCCTTTTTTTCAAAAGGGGCTGCTATTCCGGTACTTCCTCCCTCGGACCAAACGCCAATATTCGTCCTGTTATTTGATTATATGGCATGCGTAGACGGGATAAATTCCGCCTGAATGGATCGGCC
This sequence comes from Monochamus alternatus, assembly GCA_037114965.1. Taxonomy (NCBI): domain Eukaryota; kingdom Metazoa; phylum Arthropoda; class Insecta; order Coleoptera; family Cerambycidae; genus Monochamus; species Monochamus alternatus. The sequence goes on from CM073433.1 coordinate 38,509,461, forward strand.
AGAGCCGTGACAGGGGGAAGGCAAAAGGGGATCAACTTCCAGGTCATGACGTCATTCGAGAAAATAAGTAAGTACAAACAGGTGACTCAGCAGATTAAATTTTCTTCTAATTTCATGTTATACAGGGTGATTCATTAATAATGGGACAGAGCTTAAGGGCATGTTGCTGACATCAAAATGGAGCGATTAAGCCAAATATGCCCTATCCGAATGTTGCTCCTTTTCGATCTACAGGGTGTCAAAGTTGAAAAAATAAATCACATTTTCTTTTTTATTTTTCGATCGCATCGACCGCATTTTATGAAATTTGGTATAGGGGGGTTGCTTGGGACTAGAAATTCGAATATGTCGACGATTTTGATGTATCTGCTAGAGGGCGCCACCAACGATGGATTGGACCCCTTTAAATCGCTACGACTTTTTTGTGCTACACTGTATCTCATTATGGACTGGAAAAAATTTCTTTCCTATCTTTTCTAGTTAAAAAAGGTACACCTTGTTGATGTCGGTAGAAGCAATGGCTTCTGAGAAAAACGCAACTAATCTCATGATGCGTGCAATTTATGGGCCATACTGTAACAGCATAATACTGTGATCAAAATAAGCGAAATTTCGTGAAATTTGCTTCAAGCGATCGAAAGATAAGAAAAAAATGTGATTTATTTTTTCAATTTTGACACCCTGTATCTTTGTTATTATTGATTTTGGTGGATTTTTTGATTTTTTAGGATAATCAACTTATTTTGGTTGCAGTATTATGCTGTTACAGTATGGCCCATTACTTACGCAACAATTTGACTTTACTTTTAGATAAATTGCATGCATCATGAAATTTAAATGCGTTTTTCTCATAAACCATTCTAACGACAGCAACAAGGTATATCTTTTTTAACTAGAAAAGATAGGGAAGAAAATTTTTCCAGTCCAAAATGAGATACAGTGTAACACAAAAAAGTCGTAGTGATTTAAAGGGGTCCAAACCATCGTTGGTGGCGCCCTCTAGCAGATACACCAAAATCGTCGACATATTCGAATTTTTAGTTCCAAGCAACCCCCCTATACTAAATTTCATAAAATACAGTCGATGCGATTGAAAAATAATAAAGAAAATGTGATTTATTTTTTCAACTTTAACACTCTGTAGATCGAAAAGGAGCAACACTCGGATAAGGCATATTTGGCTTAATCGCTCTATTTTGAGGTCAGCAATATGCCCTTAAGCTCTGTTTCATTATTAATGAATCATCCTGTAGAAATGTTTCTATTAAACTGCGTACTGCGAAAATACAGTATTCAGTATTTTTTTCTGCCTTGGTCTTGGATTCCAGTACTTACAGTGCTGTTTTTCATCATAGTCTGTTTTACGGTACTACAAATAATGCCAAAAGACAGTTCTGCTCATTGAAAAGATGTTTCAGATCCCTTACTTGCAAGTTAGTCTGCTCTTTAATTTCATTCAATTTCTTCATGTTCTAGTACCCAACTTAGCCTAATCCGCGGATACTCGCTGTTTATCTCATAGCAAGCCTTGTTTGAGTAAAACATATTTATTGTAGCATGCCTATATTATGCTGTAGCATGCCTATATTATGCTGTAGCATTTTTGCCATACTAATCAAACTCCAGTATCTGTTTTGCGGTTTTTTAAATCATAACTGCATTGTATATTAATTCCAATTCCTCTTGCTTACGTACTGAGTGTTTCAAAAAGGTATGACAATATTACTAGAGTTGAAAAAAGTACTTACAAGACTTGTAAGATAATTTTAGAAAATAAAATTCTTAATGTAATTTTTTGAATGCATATAATCAAAATTTGACGTAGATACGGGTGTTAACAGATTTTTTGTACAAATTAGAGGGGTCCAAAAATTACGTAGACATTTTATTCTATAATTTTTTTTTAAGATAGATGTAGAACTTCATTTCGCACAAAAATGGGCTCTTAATTGTTAATAATGCAGAGTTCATAAAAAATGCAAAACTCTATTACTATTACAGAGATTATCTGGTAAGTAAATAAGTAAAATCTTTATCAGTTCACCTTGTATCAATTACAAAAATACCCTTAGACTGTAGATCTCGTCAATAAAAATAGAAAAATCACAATTTAGCAGATAAAACTTAATATTAAAAAATGGCATTAAAGTAGAATAAAATGCATATTAATAATTAACTACAAATAACTTAGGTTGACTTTAAAACAGTTTTTTGTATTTAACTGTATTTTATGTGTAAAATGAAGTCGTACATAATATCACGTATTAAATCGATGGAAAAAACTTTTTGTTACTGTATTAGCAAGGTATTTTGAGCTAATATAAATCAAATTTTCTACAATTCCTATAAATGAAGTCATATGTATGTTCTCTGATACCAAACATCTAGGTATGCTAATGAACAGACAAAGCTCAATAGTTATCTAAAGAAATTAATTTATCTAAATTTACTAACCTGCTTTAATAAAAACACTATAAATATCTAACTTCACTTTTGGCAGTGGGAACACGAAATTCAACCACAATAGATGAGATCTGACCTATTTCTTTTTTTGGATTGCTTCTTCAGGTGGCCTCCTTTAAGTTGAGTCAAATATCTAATTATAAAAATTATTATATAAATTAAAATACCTTTCTAATATAGTAAAAAAATGTTACAAAAGCTAATAATAAGGAATATATGGGTTGATATTGTGGATGTAATTCACCGCTGGTTGGGGCTTTTGTCCACAGAGTAGTTAGTTTCACACAATATTATTAATACCTAAAAATATATGGAAAAAAACTTAACTCAAAAAAGTTACAAATTAAAATGTCAGAAAAAGTGCAATTAGTGCCCTCTACTTTGTACAGAAAAGCTTATAGCACCAAAAATGAACAGAGTGTCGTAAACTCTATAGTTTGGGCCTATTGTAAAGATACAAAAAATTTTAATAAAGTGTCATCAATTATATTTTTTTCCAGAAACATATCCACTTTTTTCCTGTTAAAAAGCTCTCTTTTTTTCTAATAAAATTTTATTAGAGAAATTTTTCTGTACTATTTCCCGTTTAAAACTTATAAGCGATATCGTCCTACACTGAAAAAACTTATAATTAACAAGTCCCTTATTCAGGCCATATTTATTTATCAGTAAGATACTAAATTATAATTAACAAATTTTATTAAAATTTTTATATTCATAAAAAATGTGAAATAATAATTAATATTTACAACATGCATGAAAATATAAATGTTTGACATCATATTATTTTTCCTGCAAAAAATTCTTGTAAATATTTTACTACAGTAAATGTTTTAAAAAAATTCTAACGTAGTCATATACATTAAGCACTACCTTATATTTATTAATCAATCATATATGTCATTTAACATTAAGCAAATAATGTTAATGTGAAATTAAGGTAGGGCATTATCTAAATACTTACGTATTAATTCTGTATTTTTTAAATATATTATGGCAAATTGTCTAGATCAGGGGACGGCAACCTGCGGCCCTTTGCAACTTTTTGTGTGGTGCGCTAAAGCACCAATATTATTTATTTCTAATAATATTTATACTCGTATATATGATATAAAAACACTTTTTAAGTTACATTTGAATGTGCGGCCCGCATAAAAAAAAATTATTTTGAAAATGGCCCGCTCTCCGAAAAATGTTGCCGACCCCTGGTTTAGATGACTTTACTCTATTAAGATGTTAGACATCAAGTTCTTCAGAATTTAAGGAAGTAATATCGGAATTGGATTTTGATCTTAGAAACCTGTGAACCGATGATATTTCAACCCTAGATATTACAGTTGTCTTGTGAATGTATTTATACAGATAATCAAATATATTTATAACGTATTATTAATGCATAGGTAATATAATGTTTAATGTACCATATACCAAATATTATTTGCTGCTAATATGTTTTTCAGTTTTTATAATATATTTATGGGATATAATAATAACACATACCTATAGTCATTATTAAAATAACCTTATTAAATGTAAATAATGATTATTCAAATAATATTTGATAATAATTGATGATAAATAAATATATATTTCGCCATATTTCAATATATAGTAAATTTATTGTTAAAAAGCCTAATTGCTCAAAAATAAATTGTTTATTCAGTGTAGTGTTTTAAAATAAATACCATCTAACAATCACATTGGCGGTGGAAAAAAAATATTTAAATTTTTTGTATCCACACAGTACGTCCATGCTATCGAGCTTGAGACATCCGTACCTATGTCTAATTCTAACAAAATATGCCGTACATCCAAAATTTGATTTTGTAAAATTATCTTAGACGCCTTGTGGCTCTAGAATGTACATTTATTAAGCAAACCTCATCTATTACCATGTTTTCTATAATCGCCTATATAATATTATTGAACAGGAATTGCACATTTTGTTGATGCAAACCTTTCAGTTTGTGCATAAACTGAGAAATACGAAAACACAATGCATCGCAAGAAACACTGCAAAATTAAATCTAAATGTACTTACATGGCTACAAATACGTTGCACTTTTTTACGGTGCTACGTATTCTATATATATTTTTTCGTTAAGAGAAAAAGTTTTTTAAGTAAGTAGTCATTTGAACAGAAAAATACGAAAATTTATATCTTGCCCCGGGCACCATTTTTCATGCGCACGGCTGTGGGTTTGGGGCTTATTTTTAGATGGGATGAAACGCCATGAGGAGCAATTTGGCCAGCTAGAATTCATTTGGCTCTTGTTTGATCCCTGCTTGTTTGTTCGCCGTAACGGTAAATATGAAAAGATTGAATTAAGAGTCTCCACAGCCGACAACATACGTCGGCTCCGTCATATTAAATGTTTTACACGATCTAATAGTCGGGCATGTCAACAGTATTACTTTAATTTAGTCATGTTTCGTATAATTAGGTGAAATTGGGTTGTTTCCATGTAAAAGTAAATATTTACCAGAAGCAAAGAAAACATCTGTCAAAATATAACAGCGAAATTTATGATTAATTAACAAAATGTATGTTAAACTGGATGTGTAAATTTTTGTATTTTACTTTGAGAGATATTTAAATTTAAAAATTTACTGTACTTTGCCATGCTTTTACTAAGTTTCTTTGGGTAACCATAACAATATTATTTAAACTTTATATATTTTAAAAGCATTTTATAAAAAACAGTACATAATATACAGGGTGTCTCATAATTAGCTGCCAACCCTGAACAGGCCGATTCTATGATCAAAACTAAGTAAAAAAGTTCACATGAACATGGGTCCGGAAATGCTTCCTAAGGACACAGGGACCCATTGAAGAGGGAGGAAAATGGAAATAATTTTTTTGCAATATCTCTCAATCGCGTTGTGATAAATGAATGAAATTTGGTATACACAGCTAAATTTTGATGAGCAATAATGTGTATTACTGATTACGTATTAAATTATTAATATTATTTTTTGTTTAAATTACTATGAAATTGACCAAAGTGGGATTAATTCAAGAGCGATTTTCTCAGAAACCGTTGAAGATAACAATTTGAAACAAGAGTGCCCTTTTAACATAAAACAGTTCGGAAAACGGAATTTGCTCCCGTACTCGCGTTCTGCCTCTGCAGCATTACCATCGCAAAAGCCATAAATAAATATCATATCAACTAACTCTTGTCCCGCAAACTCTTCCATTTTTTTCGCTTAGAACTATTAAATTGGCAATCGGGTTGACAATACTTTGACATAAGAATACCTTGATAATTTTGTTTAAATTACTATGAAATTGACCAAAGTGGGATTAATTCAAGAGCGATTTACTCAGAAACCGTTAAAGATAACGATTTGAAACAAGAGTACCTTTTCAACGTAAAATAGTTCGGGAAAACGGAATTTGCTGTCCAATTTGTTAAAAAGTCAAAGATGAAAAAGTTACACACGCAAGTGGATTAGTTCATATGAACTTTTTTACTTAGTTTTATGAGACACCCTGTATTAAATCATAGGTATATCTACTGTGTGAATCATGAAAACTAGATGGCTATGGTATAAGGGAGGTGGCCTATGAATGAATCTCTTCATTTCTCAAAAATCGAACACAATTTGTAAGTATTTCTTGTTCCTCAGTTGGTACCGTTCAAAGAATACATTCAGGATACAGGGAAGTGGGTATGGGTGTGTCACAGGGCTCAATATTGGGACCTGTATTGTGTTGTACACGAGTGAACTTGATACCTTATATACGCTGACGATACGTCGCTAATTGTTTCTGATGAAACTGATGATGCACTGGTACTCAAAGGCAACTCGGTCCTAAATAAATTTAGCAATTGGTGTAGCTCTCACTCATTATATTTTAATCCCTCGAAAACATCTTTCAAGTTTCACATTGGACGAGTGCCTAAATTGGGAAGAGCATTGCACCAGCCTAATAGCAAAATTAAATTATCTGTGTTACCTGTTTGGAAACTTAAAATCAGTTTTGATGAAGCATCAGTTTATAAATTTGCATTACGCTCAAGTTGACTCCCGCTTGAGATACGGTGTATGTTTTTGGGGGGATACTACCCTATCACCTCTTGTATTTACTGCCCAGAAACGGGTGTTGAGATGTATTGAGGGTATTCCAAGTTATCATACGTGCAAAGCTTTGTTTAGGGAATATGGAGTGTTAACTCTTACAGGATTATTAATTTTTGAACTATGTATACAGGGTTAACTTTGACAAATATTTTAAGAGAGGATAGAGAAAAATAAGAATTAACGGAATCACCCTTCTAAAAAATTTTAAACTTATTTATAAAGTCAAAAAAAATTGTTTTCGATATTATTTTAAATCCTTATTTAACGCCGCCAATGTAGAGTAGGCAACCAACAAGCAAGTCATGCAACAGTCGCTCAGTCGGTATCGCTGTCATGTCATAATTCAATTCCTGTGTTTACGTTGTAATTTTGTGTTCTTCTTCAGTTTTTAGTGCCTTATTTTAATTTTAAACGTTTTATAGTTATTAAATAAAGGAATATGTGTCGGGTACAGATATTTTCCCACAATATAGTTCGCCGGTTTGTTTTTCTAGGTTATGGAACAAGACTGCCGAGAGTGCATTGAAAGTTTTGTATTACCTACATATTAGTACCACCCATTCCTTTCGTCTGATTTTCTAATAACTAATAGGCATTTTATCTAATTGTACCTACGGCAAGTGTCTTTTATCGGTAGTGAGTGGTGGTTGCAATGAGCGAATATATAGTTTTACCAGTTTATAACGAAATAATGAAAAATAATGAAAAACGAATGCAAAATACTGGAGCTAACTGGATTAACTGTTACCTATCTATCAGGTATTATTGCTAATAAGAATGTTAATTTTTGTCGTTTCTACATTTAGAAACGCTACACAAAGACGAAAAAAGGGTTTTGCCCCATTTTTTAAATATCAAGTTAAAATTCTGGAATAGTTTTTTTATTGTCTTTTAGGCCTTCCTGAGCACGTGGTTAAATTTTTTGTACTTAGTCATAGTGTATATATTTTTAAAAATCAAGCAACATTCAAAATTAATAAGGAGATTCACTCAATTAATATGCGTCAAAATGGTAACTTCCGTATGCCCCTCTATAAATTTAATATATCACGAAATTGTCGTAACTATCTTGGTTTGAAGCTTTTCAATCATCTGCCGGAAGAACTAAAGCGAATTCAGTTTTCTAAAAGTTTTAAATGTAAATTAAAGTTATTCTCAGTGGACAGGTGTATTTCTTCTGTAGATAAATTTCTGTCGTCTTACGTTAAGTAACATTGACTATTCCTATATTTGTGTATACGTCTTGAAGGAAAATAAATGCATTATTATTATAGATAATATTGTAGTAAGAGTACCATCCTAAAACTGGCGCATTCGCCAAATTTTCAAATTTGTTTTAAAATTTACTCGAAAATCAGTAATAATGAAAAAAAAATAGAGAATTTTCTGAATTACCTAAACTTACACAGGCTGTCTTCGTTTTTTCATTCTTAACCATGAGTTAGGGTATGAGAAAATAATAGGGGTTTGTTCTATAACATTTTCTCTATAACACTTCGTTTTTCTGATCAGATAATAAGGCTTTTATTACCAAATAAGTTAAACAAACATGTTAAATAAAAAGTAGATACGGTAAAAGGTAGATTTCAGAGGTCTAAAGAACCTCTCCGCTTCCATATAACCTATAGTAAGAGAGGAAATAAAAGTATTAAACATAATCTAGAAATATTTAACAACAACGGCACATACAAAAAAAGTGACAGCAAAGAAAATGGTTATGTAATACAAATTTAATATAAATTTATACATTTCGAATCTAAATTTTTTATAAGACAATTCCTTAAAGAAAGACGGTACACCATTATACATAGAAGCAATTTTATATGAAAAACCAGAACGGAATCTACTATAATTTTATATATGTTTAGAAATGGTAAGAGTAGATTTATACCTTTATTCAAATGGTGAACGTCAGTTGTATAAGCAATTTTATGACAGAGACAAGGTGGAGATTTCGTTAATATAATTTTATGAAAGATACAATAATTTTGTATAGTAAGTTATGCAGATGACGTGGCCATAATTGCTAGAGATACTAGGGAATTAGAAGAAGTAATGAGAAAACTTGTGGAGGAAGCATGGAAAGTGGAATTGCAAATAAATCCAAGAGAAAAGTAAGCTTTTGAGAGGAGAATAAAAAAAGATACCAATTTCAAATTGAGAACGCAGCACGTAGAAATGGAGTTTGAAGAAGTTCAAGAATATGTATATTTGGAGGCGCTGATAACAGCTAACTGTGATGAGGAGCAAGAAATTAATAGGAGAATAATAAAAGGAAACGGAAGTTCGGCAGCAGTCAACCACTTAATTAAATTAAAGAATTCCAGCGGAGTAAAATTTAGTACGTATAAAACAATTTTGATACTGACAGCGCAGTATAGCAGTGAAACTTGGATACTCAATAAGAAGTTAAGACAAAATCTGTTAAGGTGGAAAAGAAAAATTTTAAGAAAAATTGTAGAGGAAAAGAAGACGCAATGTACCAGATACCAAAAATAGACGAAGTTGTAAAAGACAGAAGAGTGCAGTGGCTAGGGCATCTAGAACGTATGGAAGAAAAAGGACAGTTAAGGGAATTGTAGGGAATAAACCTAACTACAAAAAAAAAAAGAATACCGAGGAAGCGATGGAGAGAGGCAGTGGCAATAGATCTAAGGGACGGATGTGACGGATTGGAAAAGAAAGGCGAAGAGCAGAATGGAGTGGAGGAGAATAACACAGCTCTGGGCCTGAAAGGCCTGTTATATATATATATATATATAACAACACTGTAAATAATGTATATATTTAATATTAAGCCAACTAAGTTCCCTCAGAGACGAGGACACAAAATCATACACAAATTAAACGAACGCAGCTATTTTGTATAAATATCACTTTTTTTATTACCCAGAAAATTTTCTACAGTCTCCTTAAAACTATCCCCATGCAACTTTTTCTGTGTCATTTATGTGTTTAATAAAAGTATCATCTCTGAGCATATTTGAATTTGCGATCAATCTAAAGTTTCTTCTTTTAGTTTTGCTTCAGATAGTTTTGGAAATTGTTCTTTAAGTACTGTTAACACTCCCCTTCTTATTTTTTTGAGAACTTTAACTAACCATTAGGCCTTGTTTGATATGTAAAAGTGGAAGCAGTATTCTGCTAGGTTCGATCAGAGGTTCACAAATTACTTTCATCGAATTCACGTCCTTTTGAGTCTATACTTTGCTCTTGTACCTTCAAAGTCAAATTCAAGGTCGGCACACATACTGACGAATACCAACATGAAAAGTTGAAAAGGAGAATTAGATATTTAAATGACTTTGAAAATGGCCTTAAAAAATAACTAAATCGTGTATCCAAAAACAGGAAATTCTTCGGTATTTTAGAATACAAAGGCAAAAAAATCGCATTACCATAAAGATAAACGTTGATCTTCTAAGGACCTTGAACGCAACTTTAAAAAATGACTCAACCACGTACTTGAACGTCATTTATTAGAAATAATAAGAAATATTTGCTACTATATAGAACTAATCTTCTTAAGGTAAAAGACTAAAGAAAGCTAAGAGAAAAAAAAGAGGTAAGGTATACATGTTTACTAGAGTGAAAATTTAAAAAAGCTCCTATAAATAAAAAGTAGGATTGTGGAAATAAATCAAAAGTAAAAAATATAACGTTTCAATCACTAGTAGGTTCCCTCAGAGCAATTACACATTACAGTTACATCGATGATAGTAGACCGTATTCGTAACAACTTTATATTAGTTCTGTAAATTGATGACACCATTTCTTGTAGTTTCGGCTCGTAACTGACAACAATAAGTCCCTGTGATTTAACCAGCGTGTATTTGAAAGGGAAATACATTGTGAGAACTGCTATTAGACTCGGAAACATGAGTTTATGGAGACAAAAAGCAGTGGCGATACACACAATGCGCATTGTAAGGAAGGAAAACACTCATCCCGTTGTCAATGACATAGAATAGTGCTTCGCCCTTTAGTTCGACTTTAATATACAACGATGCTCTTCGTAACAATGGAAATGATAAAAGATGGTTTCTTTCTTTTGACTGTATCTCTGAGTAATTAAGTATTATTTCATATTTCCTCCTGGTGGTTATTTGTTTTGTAATTATTTATAGGTAAAGTCACTGCCAATTTTATTATACGTGTCCAGAGAAACTAGTAGTTAAAAATGAAAGGGCACACCGAAAAAAAATGTAGTGCCTGTAATAAAATGTTGTTTCACCAAACAAATACTTAATTCTTGATATCAATTTTTTATTTTTTTTTAAAGCGAAAATACAGTTTGTGTAAAGAAAGCATTTATCTCCATTAAAAAACATTATTTCCTTAACAGTCATACACAGCTGCAAAATCTATAGCAAATATCATCAGTATGCCACAGGTGAGTAGCGAGTTAACTGACGACTAACCCTGGCCGCTTAAACTCAACATACCTAAGTACGCGAAATATAGCACAGCTACATCTAGCGGCCACCTATTGACAATTAATGTTTGTTTATAGGAAACAATTCGAATTTTTCCTTTCAAACAAACACTTTTTTCGACGATACGACTATATTAGGAAGTTGCGTTTTTTAAATTTAGGTACCAATTTTCAAAAGATTATAAAATCCAATAAAATTTTATTTAAAAAATATTACAAAAAAAAATTAATAAAGATTATATATTATCCTTTTATACATCCTTCCATAAAAAATATGCATTTTTGAATTAAGTAAACGCATTATTTGATTCGAAGTGCACATTTATTTTAATCAAAAAACATATTTTTTTATTACAAAACGTTATTTTTACGCATATTTTAACAAATTATGTAGGGAAATGAAAAAAAATTGAATATTCATTTTCTAAAATTAAGTTTTCATGATGCTCAAATGGAATAACTATTTATGTCATTTAATCAAATACTCGTCAAAAAAATTAAATTTTCTTACCAAATAAATCAATTTCTATTTGACAAAAAAGTGATTATTACCACAATAGATTTATTTCCCGGGAATAAATTATATTTAAATAAATTGAATAGTTTCCTGAAAAACTTTTTTTTTTCGGTGCATACACTGATAAAAATTATTTATTTCCTAGATCAATAGTGTGAAATAACACACCAGAATTTAATGTTACAACTGTATTGGGAAATTACTACTTATGAATATGCATTATTCATAGTGCAGCTGTGAATTTGTACACATGAAATGTAAAAATTTTAAAACCACTTTACAACCTAAATATAATTTCTGTAAGGCTAACACAGTTGTACAGTGACCTAGAATGGGATGGTGGAGAATATTAATAAAGCTTGTGAAATATTTTATTCAAAGATTGAGTCTACTATGGCTATTAGTGTTCCCAAAACTGTTCCAAAGAATAATTCGAAGTATCCTTTATGGTATACCAGCGATATAATAAGAAGGTTGAAACAAAAGTATCGTTTATGGGTACAATTTAAGAGTACCAATGATATATCTATACAGAATTTAGTAATCTACGGGCCAAAATTAAAAGGGATGTTAACCAAAGTTATTGTAATTACACTATGCATATTGAACAGCAAATTACGATTGATCCTTCAAAATTCTGGTCCTATTTAAATTCTAGGAGGAAAGTGAGTAGTATTCCAAACTGCATGAATTATAACAATTTGATCGACCTTCAGGACATTGTAAACGCTTTTGCTGACTGCTTCCAATGGAGTTATATTGTACCTTCCTCTTCAATCTCTGAAAATCAGTCAATAAACTATCCCTCCTGTAATATTCCCATCTTTTCGGAATTTGAAGTTAAATGTGCCTTAAAAAGACTGAAGCCTAAAATTACAGCTGGGCCTGATGAATTACCTGCATTTCTTTTTACAAATTGTGCTTCAATTTCTGCTAAATCATTGTGCTTTTTATTTAATATAGCTTTAAAGACAGACAAGTTTCCTTATACATGGAAATTGGGACTGAAATCGAAAATTATCGCCCGATTACTATTATTAGCAATCCTTTAAAGGTTTTTGAAACTCTCATATATGAGAATCTATTCATGTAAAGTCTTAGTCACTGAGCAGCATGAATTATTTCCAGGTCGATCAACAGTCACTAACTTGACTTGCCTGACGCAATATATTTCTTAGCATCTGGAGTAGTGGACAGGTCGATGTGATTTATTATTTTGTTTTGTATTATATTCTTATTAACTAGCTGTACGTTTGTTTGTATGTTTATTAGTAATGTTTTATGTAATTAGCATTGTGTAAGTAGGTATTACGTTCTATACTTCTTTTGTTTGACGCGTGTAAACACTATTATGTGTATGTAACACGAGATTTGTATAAATAAATAAATAAAAATAAATTTATACAGATTTTCCAAAGTTTTCAATCGGTTGGACCATGGCATTCAACTGTCAAAACTTTATATAGGACTCACTAATTCATTCCTTATGTTTTTTACCTCTTATTTATCAAAGAGAAAATTGACAGTGAAATATCGTGGTTCCCGATCGATACGTAGATATAAAAGCTACATCTGGAGTTCCTCAGGGGTCAGTTCTCGGTCCATTATTGTTTTTAATATTCATAAACGATATCACCTGGACCTTAGACTGTAACGCGCTTCTTTACGCTGATGATCTCAAGTTGCATTTGTCTGTGTCAGATATTAGGGACTGTCTCTTACTCCAATCCGATGTAGATAAAATTAATTATTGGTGCACTAAAAATTCACTGCCTTTGAACTTCTCCAAATGCAGTTCGATGATTTTCACTCGAAAAACTAATCCTGTTGCATAAGATTACTTCAACATGAAGCATACATAAACCTTGGTTGGAAAGTATTCACCGTAAATATATAAAAGACCTGTGGTTTAAATCTGACAATTTTTATCCACCACAAGGAATACTGCAGGACACTTTACTTGGACGGTTCCTATTGAAGGATCTAGCATCGCGGTTAATGTGCAATTCACTGATATTCCTTCATAATATTATTATCGGATTAATTGACTGCCCGGAAGTATTTGCTAATTTGCACCTTCACGTTTCCCGGTCTGCCACTCGATCTTCGTCTTTATTTTGTCTTCCCACGCCCTAAACCAATTTATTGAAATATTCTCCATTATACACTATGGTTGATAATTACTCTCGGATGCGGAACTTTATTGACATTTTACACGATAATGTTTTGCATATTTTAAAAGAATTTTTACTGGTCATGATTTGTTTTGTTAGTTTTAATTATGGTCGATTTGTTTCTGTGTTCTTGTGTCTTTCATTGGTTTTGTTTTGTAAATTTTTTTTCGTTATATTTGTTATCTTGTTACATGCTACAAACCCTTATGTTATATTTTATATTTTAACATTAGTTATGTATACGAGCCCCTTCCCATTTCAGTTGGCCCACCTACTGAAATATTAGTTTTTTGGCCAGCACCAAAACATAAATACTACAGGTTGTTTTCAGGCCCCAAAGTAATTAGCAGAGTATATTAAATAATGTCCAGTAAAAAATACCAAAGTCCTTGCTCTCTATTTAAATTTGCAAGGAAAAGCCAAAAATTTTGTAAATACAGCAAATCAACCTATGTTTGTTCTGGTACAAAGGATGCCTATAATTCAAAGATTGCTGTGGAAAACTGACACCGTGACAGTTGCTAATATTCATATAGCTGTCAGTACGCATTTAGTATAGCTTCAAGTACTTAAGTAGTTGTGTTTTTTTAAAATGGGTAGAGGAAAGGTTATTGATGAGAAAATTCGTTCACTTATTATTAAATTTTTCAATTCCGGCAAATCAAATTCGGAAATTGCAAATTTATTAGAGTTATCGCGGTATAGTGTAAGAAACATAGTTAGACTGTATAAAAATACCGGCTCAGTTGCTGCAAGGCCCCAATATATTAAAAAAAGCAAAATTACAAATGTGGATAGACGTTCGTTGAAGAGGATTATCCAGAAAAATAGGCGAGCTAATTACTTAGAGCTAAGTGCTCTATGGAGTGACGCTGTTGGGAGACGAATTTCGAGATCCACAACGCACAGGGAGGCTCATAAAATGGGTTTTGGCACTTATAAGGTAAATTTTTTAATAAGCAAAATTGCGGTAGGAAAATAAGAAATGACAATATTTTGCTTTAGGCCAAAGAAAAGCCGCTTTTAACACTGCAGCAGAAGAAAAATAGAGTAAGGTGGGCAAGACAACATAAGGATTGGACAACTCAGCAATGGCGTGCAATACAATGGAGTGATGAGGCCAGATTTGAAGTGAAGTGTTGGAGACAGTCGCAGTCGAGTTATTCGAAAAAAAAATGAGGCGTTTCATCCGGACTGTCTCAAACGAAAGGTGAAATTTCCTGCATCAGTCATGATCTGGGGTAGCATGTCAGCTAAAGGAGTGGGAAAACTTCATTTTATTGACGGCATTGTGAATACGGACAAATATTTAGCCATTTTGGAAGAATCGCTCTTACCGATCATGGAAGAATGCTTGACATCCCGCCAAGAATTTGTGTTTCAGCAAGATGGTGCAGCATGTCACACCTCAAAGAAAGCATTAAAGTGGATAAAGGATAATGGTATTGCACTTTTAGAATGGGTTTCTAGCAGTCCGGATCTATCACCAATAGAAACTTTGTGGCATGAGATGAAAAAGGTGCTACGAAAACATCCTGCTAGAAATATCCCTGAGCTGAAGCAAAGACTTCAGGAAATATGGGATTCTTTTACACCGGAATTATGTCAAGGCTTGGTTAATACTATGCCCCAACGAATTGCGGCTGTAATAAAAAATAAATGCGATGTTACCCAGTGGTGAATTTTAAAATTGTTTTGTTAGTTTTACGCTACTTGTTCTTATTTTCTCTATTTGTCTTTATTTTCTGTTAGATATTGGTTTTCGTTGCTTCATATTTATGTATTATGTTTAAAATACTGTTTAAGAGATAAATAAATTTACAGGTTAATGTTGTACTTTTATTTTTGCTTCATAAAAACAAAATTTCTGCCAAATCCTATGGTGGGCCAACTGAAATGGGAAGGGGCTCGTATGTATATATTATATTATTGTCACTTGTTTTTTTTTCACCCATTAATTGGTTTTTTACTGTCGGGTGGTGTAATGCAAATAAATAAATAAATTTCGGAACATTATGTATTTTTAGACTAAATCACGTGATTTTACATGAATGATGTAAATGTACGGTATCCACATGGAAATTCTTGTAATACAGTATGGTATTTTTTTACATTAATGTATGACGTGAACGTTTAAATTTTGCAATCATTTTTATCAGTGTGTACAACGACGGTGATAATTTTAGAAAATGTAGAGAAACCTGAGATGCTCATATTGAAAGTGTTCCGTTATATTATTCATTTTTTTGCCTGGAAATGCCAATTAATAATAATATTAATAAATTATTATTATATACATCATTAATATGCGTTTATCTCGGAAATGGTAAAAAATATCGCATAAAGCAATATATAACTTTTTTGCAGCAAATTGAAAAAGGAATCGAACCGCGAATGCAAAATGTCAAATTTGGCAACAGCTTTAAAATTCTACAAATTCTAAAATTTAATTTTGACCGTATCTATATAATGAAGCATGTCAAATTCCAATTTATATAGTGAAAGTTGTATCGGTACGTAATGGTTATGACTGATATTCAATATTTTACTTCTTACTTAAAAATTGAACTTCTTACTTAAAACAATGTAAATATGAAGTACTGATATTATATTGAGTTCTTTTGTATGCCCGATGACTATTGACCACTAGTTTATGGACACCCTGTATATTTTGAATTTAAAAAATTGGGAATTAATAAATTAAATTATAATTTTTCATGAGAATTTCCTTTTAGTAAAATTGTAAAAAACTTCTTATTTAACAGAAGAAGATTTGCCTTGCTTGTTAATGCCTTAATTATTTGATATAACTTTTATCGTTAATAAAATAAGTTAAATATCATGGTTAAATGGAAATTTATAGCACATCAGTAGTTCCATTAGGATTTTATATTAGCGATAAAGTCATAACACTGAATCTATTATGGAATCTTATAGTGAAAGATAAAATAAATTTTACGATGACAGTCACCATCTCTAATGTATTGCCTACAAAAATATTACGTTAAGGTTAAACTAGCTGGTGGCCGAAAGTCCAACAGACGACAGCTAAACTAAAGCTCAGCCAAGTACAAAGGATTGCCTGCCTAAGCATAACTGGAGCTGTGCGTACGACACCTACCATAGCAATGGAGGTGGTGCTATGTCTGCCACTTTTGGATATTTATCTAAAAGAAGTGGCTCCGACAGCTACGCTTCGCCTCAAAAATACTGGTATTATGCCCAATGCCCCTTTTGCAGGCAGACACTGACAGTATTTCTCTTTGTGTATGACAGACCCTACACGGTACTTATCAAGAATGAGGAGACCGCAAGTGAAGATGTAATTAACATCTTCACAAATGGATCAAAAAGGAAGGTGGGATTTATTTCAGATCCTTACATATTCGATACCAGTGGGCAATGGATAGGCATGCTACCGTGGTACAAACGGAATTAGTAAGTATAACCATAGTCGCCAAAGAAATTGCCCGTAGACATACAACAGGTAAAACCATTAGAATCTACACAGATAGTAGACAATCACTACTGATCTTACGTAATCATAAGATAACAACTAGATCGGCATGGGAATACCATAAGGCACTGGTAGTGGCCTCAACCAACAACATTTACATAATATTATGCCTTAAACCTTAAATTAGTTATTTAAATAAAATAGTCCCAGAATCGGCCACTTCGTACATTTTTAATTTCACGAAATTATTTTAAACATAGGTATATATACAACTTAAAAGTAAATTGACAATATTATTGTCCAAATTACATTTATGAAGGACTAAATAGGAATAATGTGTTTTAGTTTAAAACTTACATTATTCCATTCAATAAAATAGTCCTGGAAACTAACACTTCCTATTTTTTAAAATTTCCTGGTTAAGTGACATAAAATATATTCAAAATTCCTTCATAAATAAATATAGGGTAGCATAGTGTATAGAATTAAAAGATAAAATAATTACCTTAAAAAATGTTCCAGATTACGCCATTTGCCAAATATATATAGCCGACCTGATAAGCACATTTTTCAATAATAATCCATTAAATGCTCATATATACAGCAATGTTCCAACGTTCCAAAATGATATAATAAAATTCATATTTTTTCTAGTTATTCTTAAAATAAACAGGTTAGTATTAGATATTCTTGATTATTTAGCCTGTTCACGGTTCCGTTTAATAGTTGTTTCGTCACTGAACATTTCAAGTTTTTAAATTCCTCGTAAAATTGTTATATTCTGTCTATGTCATCTGCACATAATTGTTACTAGATATTATACGGATGTCATTTTTGAGACATCATAAGAAGTTATTTATTGTTAGTTAGTTAGTTAGTTATTGAACTAGACTTTGACAACTTCAAGTTGCTAACCGACTAGCATAACATTTGATTCAGGTATATATTTGATATTTCCGGTTTCTTTAGAGTCTTTGGATAACTTTACTTATTATAGCTCGACTAATTAATAATTTAATGTTTCGAAGCTCTCATACATCGGATTGAGGATAAAGTTTTTATAAATTTGTCTCATAAATAATAATGTTTAAGAGTAATATTTTTCATATTTTTTCCAGATATCCGTACATGAAGGATTTCTGAAAGTATACTTCAAGAGATGTCACTTTTAATTAGAAATTAGCTTAGATTAGGAACATACAAAATTATTTATACATTTCACTTGAATTATTAAATTATTATTTTCAGACATTACAATCTCATGTTTGCTTTATACAGGGTTAACTATGACTAAGTATAAATATTTTAAGAGGGGATAGACAAAAATAAGAATTAACAGAATTTCCTTTCAAAAAATTTCCAAACTTATTTATAAAGCGAAAAAAAAATGTTTTCGATATTATATAAAATCCTTATTTAACGCCGCCAATGCGAGAATCAGAGTATGCAACCAGAAAGCAACCGTCATGCAACAGTTGGCCACAGTCGGCAGTCGGTCCAGTCGAGTCGGTTCGCTGTCATGTTATAATTTAATTCCTGTGTTTACGTTGTAGTTTTGTGTTCTTCTTCAGTTTTTAGTGCCTTATTTTAATTTTAAACGTTTTATAGTTAATAAATAAAGGAATATGTGTCGGGTACAGATATTTTCCCACAATATATTTCTCCGGTTTGTTTTTCTAGGTTATGGGACAAGACTGCCGCGGGTTTAAACGTTTTCTGTTATCTATTAGAACCTACCTACTCATCCCTTTCTTACACATAGGCCTTGTACCTACGGGAAGTGTGTTTATCGGTAGTGAGTGAAAATGTAGTTTTACCAGTTTGTAACCAAATAATGAAAAACGAATGCAAAATACTGGAGCTCACTGTGTTAACTGTTAACTGCAAACGACCGCATGGTAGTTGTTGACAGATGTAATGTCAACTATGCATCTAAACCATAAGCCATCTCAGTCGATACTCATCATAGGCGTCAACTTTCCGTAGGAAAAAAGGGTTTTGCCCCATTTTTTAAATATCGAGCTAAAATTCTGGAATAACTTTTTTATTGTCTTTTAGGGGTCCCTGAGCATTTGGTTAAAATTTTTGTACTTAGTCATAGTTAACCCTGTATAGTAAACTGCTTTGAATAATTTGTATATATTTAATATTCTTTACAGTTTCTTATTAAAATAGTAGTTTTTATTTCCAAATACAATTAAATTTTACGAGAGCTATATAGATGGCGAACAGAACATATGCATTTTTCATATTTTAATTCCTCAATATTAAGACATTGAATTTAAATTGCATTTCAAATTCACAAAACGTACTGTTATAAAAATTGGGGTGTAAAGTTAGCTCGCCTCCTCGTGGTGCACCCTGGGTAACACTAAAGAGCTAATATCTAGGTCACTATAAACATCCACATACTTAATCGCAACTTATAACATAAATCGACCTTGACATGACATACCACACACGCGAATTCACGCCTTCGTTCAACAACCACAACACACTTGCGTAACTGTTTCAGTCGTTCACCGTGTTTGTAGTTTCGTCTGTACCGGCAGGAGATCGGTTGGCGGTCCTGGCTATGGCGGTCAGCTGCCATAGTTAGGTGTTGCCGGTGAACCGGGTGAAACGTAACGCAGCATCCAATCACAACACACCCCTACTAAATCGACCTTGACTTGACATACAACACACGCGAATTAACACCTTCGTCCAACAACCACAACACACTTGCGTATCTGTTTCAGTCGTTCACCGTGTTTGTAGCTTCGCCTGTACCGGCAGGAGATCGGTTGGCGGTCCTGGCTATGGCGGTCATCTGCCATAGTTATGTGTTGCCGGTGAACCGGGTGAAACGTAACGCAGCATCCAATCACAACACACCCCTACTAAATCGACCTTAACTTGACATGCAACACACGCGAATTAACACCTTCGTCCAACAACCACAACACACTTGCGTAACTGTTTCAGTCGTTCACCGTGTTTGTAGCTTCGCCTGTACCGGCAGGAGATCGGTTGGCGGTCCTGGCTATGGCGGTCATCTGCCATAGTTAGGTGATGCCGGTGAACCGGGTGAAACATAACGCAGCATCCAATCACAACACACCCCTACTAAATCGACCTTGACTTTGACATACAACACACGCGAATTAACACCTTCGTCCAACAACCACAACACACTTGCGTAACTGTTTCAGTCGTTCACCGTGTTTGTAGCTTCGCCTGTACCGGCAGGAGATCGGTTGGCGGTCCTGGCTATGGCGGTCAGCTGCCATAGTTAAGTGTTGCCGGTAAACCGGGTGAAACGTAACGCAGCATTCAATCACAACATACCCCTACTAAATCAATCTTGACTTGACATACCACACACGCCAATTAACACCTTCGCCCAACAACCACAACACACTTGCGTAACAGTTTCATTCGTTCACCGTGTTTGTAGCTTCGCCTGTACCGGCAGGAGATCGGATGGCGGTCCTGGCTGTGGCGGTCAGCTGCCATAGTTAAGTGTTTCCGGTGAACCGGGTGAAACGTAACGCAGCATCCAATCACAACATACTCCTACAAAATCGATCTTGACTTGACATACCACATACGCGAATTAACACCTTCGAACCGGGGAAAACGTAACGCAGGATCCAATTACAATTAACATACACCTACGACATCGACCTAAACTTGACAATAACACTCACGCGAATTATTGTCTTCATCCAACTACGACAATTGATAAAGATAAAAATACAAGCATGAGTAGTATTATACTCAACGATTTTAAGAAGTGTTAAATGAAAGAATAGATCATACTGCTGATCTGCACCTACGATAATTGATAGTGATAAAAATACAAGCATGCATAATATTATAACCTTAATTTTAAGAGGTGTTAAATAAAAGAACAGATCATATTGCTTATCTGCACCTACAATAATTGAAAAAAAAAAACAGACAAGCATAACTAATACAGTTAACGATTTTGAGAAGTGTTAAATAAAGGAACAGCTCGTACTGCTGATCTGCACCTACGGTATTTGATAATTAGTAAAAAACAGATAAGTATATTTGATATAGCCATCAGCTGCAAGACGTGTTAAATTAAATAACATATACATCTGATCTGCATCTACAATAGTTGATAATGATAAAAATACAAGCAATATAATATATTATAATAAAAAATTTATAGAAGTGTGTAAGAAAAGAACAGATCATACTGCTGATCTGCAGCAGTGATAGTTGATAACTGATAAGTATATTTGATATAGCCATCAGCTGCAAGACGTGTTAAATTAAATAACATATACATCTGATCTGCATCTACAATAGTTGATAATGATAAAAATACAAGCAATATAATATATTATAATAAAAAATTTATAGAAGTGTGTAACAAAAGAACAGATCATACTGCTGATCTGCAGCAGTGATAGTTGATAACTGATGAAAATACAAGCATGCATAATAATATAGTTAACAAATTTTGGAAATATTAAATAAAAGAACAGATCATGCTGCTGATCTGTACCTACGATAATTGATAACTAATAGAGAAACTGACAAGAATAACTAATATAGTAAACAATTTTAGGAAGTGTTGAATAAAAGGTCAGATCATGCTGCTAATCGGCACCTACGATAATTATTGATGATATAAATAAAAATATAAGCATGCATATTATAATAAAAATTTTAAGAATTACGAAACAATAGAAGAGATCATACTGCTCGCCTGGACTTACGATAATTAATAGCTGATAAAAATACAAGCATGCATAATAATATAGTCAACAAATTTAGGAAGTATTAAATAAAAGAACCTATGATAATTGAAACATCTGATCGAGAAACTGACAAGGATAACTAATATAGTCAATAATTTTGATATATATGTATATATATAATATGTGTACCCCTCATTCAAACACAAGGATTAAGTATATAGAGAGTCCTGAATATGAGTGTCGTAATTTTAAGGACTTTAGATCTTACTAAAGCGATAAAAAAACTCTTTTATAAAAAATGTCTAAAATGAATAGATTGTCTACAAAAATATTTCAAAATTAAAAATGCAACTGTAATAATGCAAAACTATGTTACGGAATTACAAACTAAGGTATAATAGGGCTTAAGTAGAAGCGCCTGTAACATAATTTGTTCATAATTTAATTTTTGTATCAGTATTAATGAAGTATAGAACTGAAGCTTCCGAGAAACTGTTTAAAATTGTAACGTACTATAATGTTCGACAACGTTGCAGTGGCAGACTGCTGCTGGCCTAGAAGTAATATTAGTCATAATGGTGCGTATAGCTAGTGCATTTCATTTTTCTCTAGTTTGTTTTTGATGTTTGTGAGTGTATACAAACAAACCCTAATTAGCTGCATGACATGTTAATTTAGGGCAAATCTAAGCAAAACTGTCTTTCTTCGAGACGTTTGTACGGTAAACGCTTCTTGCAAGGAACAGACGATATTTTAACACTATTATTCTGTGCTGTGAAAAGAGCTCTAAGGAAACCGTTCACAGTAAGTACCTATGTTTAGGTGTACCTATATGAAATTATTTTGTATAAATACCTAACAATCCTAAGATAGTATGTGAGCGACGTTGTCATATGTTGAAGACCTCTTTGCTGTCATAATTTTGTTACTGTTAGTTTGACAAAAAAAGTGTCAAAAGTTCTGTTTAGTACTTAACTTATCATATGGTAAAATTAAGGCAGTCATATTCCGGACACATATATACTAAATTTAATCCATATTACATCAGTCCAAAAGTTCAAGGTTGTCAACTTACAGGGTGTCAAAGATAAAAATAAAATTTTGTCTTTTGCGAATATTACACACTTTTCGAGATATTTACTTCTATCGAAAATTTTTAATTTCAAAGAAATCTAGGAAAATTCTGTTCTGGAGGTGAAATTTACAATTTCTCAAAAAAATAGAATAATGTAGAGAAATTTTCATTTCTTTCAACCAATCTGGTTCCTTCAAATAGAAGTTGATATCTTTAGAACGTAATAATACACCTATTTAGAATGCAATCCTTAATGTGTTAATGTGACTTTTTCTGTCTAATTAATTAATTTGTTACAAATTGTTTACAGGAAATATGGGTAGTAAAATTTAAAACGACGAAAACACATGTCTCAAATTTTAACAGCAAGTTAGAAAATTATATGTTTCTTTATAAAATTATGCTTGAGGTTTAATTTTTACAAGCTTGTATTAATTTCAGAATATATGCTCTTAATTATTTTATTATATTTAAAAGTACATAATGAATGAAAAAAACATTACTCTATTTTTTTTTATTTTAAGTTCTCAAGTACGATATTAAATATTCATGATTGTACTAAATTATTTTCTATGTGAGTCTTATAATTGCGATATATTCGTATCATTATTTTCTTTTCATACGTTAAAATTAGAATAGGAAAATTAAAATATGATTAGCATAGAATTTCCCTGTATTGATTAGCAAGTCTATTTATAGACTACCTACGGAACAAGTCAAAACTTTGAACATATGAAGCCATTTCGAGGTTATTGACCAGTATCGCATGACCGACTAATGCCGTCGCGACGACGACGACTACGACGACACTTTTTCGCCCCACTTTTCAAATATTAATGCGAGGATGTATAGCAGACAAGTTGTTATTGTTAAAGTCAAATCGAATGCAATAAAACTATAAATAATGCATCCTTGATCCTTTCAAAGTTATCAACTTAATGTTCCTATAAGGTATACAACGTATAAATAGAACAGAAAGAATAGATAAAAGTACAGGGTGTGTTCGTTGAATGTGGATCATATTTATAACACGTTCGCTTTTCACAATTTAACAAGTTGGGGAACGCCTAATTGGACAATGCATCGGGTGCTTAAAACACATCGATTTTGCAAAAAAAACTGATACAAGATTTTTTGTGAAAGCGGAGAATTTTATATTTGTATGCTTTTATTTGTATTTTTAAACATTTTGAAATATGGGCAGCCAATCTGCTTCTAAGACATTGTTTAATGTCAAGGATCTATCAAGATCAAACGTCGCACGTCGAAATCACATTTTTGACAGTAGATGTCATAAAAGATTGTTAATCAAAAGATTTATTAGTGTCAAAATTCCGAACACAAAAATTCATGTTACAAGAATGTTTACAATTACTGAGGGATCAATAAATGGCATCAATTTTATAGATATATTTCGTTAAGTGTATAAAACTTCGTCCGCTCTAGTAATAGAGTACTCAATAGTATACTCAAGTAATAAATGCTGTACCCTGCCAGTTGGAATGAATACAATTGGAGGTATGCCAAAAAAGATAGCGGAATTTCTTGAAACCTCCAACGTTAATTAATACACTGGCCATTGCTTTTGGCGCCGCTCCGCAACAATGTTGGCAGATTCTGGAGCGCACGGTTAGCGATCAAGTCCAGTTGCCGAGGGTTACATCGAAAATTCCATTGAATAGAAAAACAAAATTACAAAAAGACTCATATGTCAGAAAGATACACCAAATAAGAAATAAAAAAAGTTTATGCAGGAGTAGAAGCTAACGGTATTGCCACTACTAGCAATTTATTCATTCTGACTACTAGTACTTGCATTGCTCTTAGAGAAGAGAAGTTGGATGCTTCCAGTATTCACTTTAATAATTTACATAACTGTACCTTTAAAATTTATAATAAATAAATATTTTCATTGTTTTTAATGAATCATTTTTACTTTTAGGCACTAGTGCCTAAAAGAGTGTCGAAATTCTAATCAATATCAAAATTTGTTCATTTCGAAAGGATTTCACAAAAACACATTTTGTAAGCTTGTTTTCAACTGTGCTAGAATTTTGAAATTGTGGCTTCATGAATATGTTTTTCAATGAATGTTTCGGAAATTATAACCAAACTAAGTTTTTAGCGAAAATTTGTAGTTCACATTATATATTTCCACTATTGACTCTTTTAAAACAGTTATTCTTTGTCTACTAAGTTAACCAACTCTGCATGTCATTACAGTTTGATATTAAATTTCGAATACATATTGTGTAAAAAGAAGTTAATAAAGAGTTACTTAGAAAGGAATTAAATACACATGACATGGCACAAAGAAAAACACTGCCAATGAAAATAATAAAAAACAATTTAAATACGTAAATGCCACAATTCTGAAAACTAGACATTGCCTTACTACAAATATTACATGTTTTATTTTCACAGTCCCTGCAGTCCCTGCACCGGTATCCCTACGTCACATTGTGTCTGCTGCCTACCGTCCGGCTCGTAACACCTATGCCTACGACATCACAACCTCGCGCAGAATCTTTAATAATCCATCATCGGATCGTGACGTAAGACTAAGCCGTCTTTGTTTACGATTGCATTTTAGTGTGAAGAGAATTATTGTGAATTTCTACAGGGCGATTTAAAACGAAGTAGCAAAAATGAGACCACAGATTCCTTAAGTGAAAATAAATCGATTTAACCTAACATATCTATATCCCAAGCCGCTTAATAAAAAAGATACAGGGTATCACAGTTAAAATTTTATTTTCGATATTTGTAGATAACTTAAAAAATCCAAATATTTTCTTAAAATTTGTAAAGCAGGGGTTTTTGCGGGTGAGAAATTCAAATTTGTTTCTAATTTTGATGTCACTAGTAGAGGGCGCCACCTATGACACATCATGTTTCTTTTAAATAGTATAACTTTTTGCTGCTTAGTGTATCCATCTGACTATTCAAATGGCTCCACACCTATTTTATAGCTAATTCAACTGCTTTTGTCGTATTATTAATCAATTACATTAATTTGTGGTTTTAACTTATAACATAATTTGACACACCTGATGTTACAACAACTGTTCAAAATTTTCTTCATCGAAATGTAAACACATTTGGGCCTGTCTTAACCAGTTTCTAGTTATTGGCAGCGGTTTTAATACGTTCACGTAAATCATCAATAGTGTCGACTTCTGGCGATACACTTTAAGTCAGGAGAGTGTGCCGGCCATACTAACAGTTCTCCTCGTCGAATCCATCGTATCCCTTCAACTCCATTAAGATACTCCCCAACATTTTGTTGAAAATGAGGGGGAGCACCATCGTGCAAGAACCACATTCGGAGTCACTCAGCTAAGGGCACATCTTCCAGAAATCCAGGCAGAAGGAACTCGATATACTGAACTCTGGTTCGATTTTGTAATATGAATGGTCCAACCAAACGATCATCGACAATTCCCGCCCAAACATTTAACGAAAAGCGTTTTGGAAATGATTCCGTTGATATACGGATATAATTGGGTCTCGTGTATGATACGCCACACTATGATTGGGACATTCTTTGTACTTGTCGAGCGATTTATCTGGTATTATTATATTATTACTTAATAGGGGATTCTCTTCAATAATCTCTAAAATGTATTGCTCAGCTGCTGAAGTACGCCATGGACGTCCTGGATGTCCATCTTTTCCACTATTCGGTTATAAATGTCCCTGTCATGCCCACTGTACTTCACCATAAATTAAAACTATATCCATCAATGCTATAGACATAAGCACTTTTGACATTTGCTAATGTAAACACTATTGCATAAATGTTAATACTAATATCGGATTTTAGTATTCGGAACCTCTTGCATTCCATTGACGTCTTTCTCGGTAACTACATAAAACGTTAAAAGTCTTGGACCTCCCTTGTATTTAAGATGATTCGATTAAACCTAGTGGTTTTTCTTAATGTGGTAAAAAAGTACATGTATTTAGGGAACAAAGAAGACAATAAAAAATTGCAGACCATCAACCTTTACTATATTACCAATATTTTTACAAATCTGGTCAGTTTGGCAGTGTATTCAGCCAAAGGTTCCTTTGAATTTTTGTACATTATAATGCTAGGACGTGAAATGTCTACGTTTATCCGAGAAAGAATGACTGCTTTACATGATGCAGGACATTCTAATCATCAGATATCAAACATGTTGCGCATTCTTAGATCATATGTTGTATGAACAGTACACAGATATGAAGAATTTGATACAGTGGAAAACAGACCACGTAGTGGACGTCCTCGAGTATCTAATGAAAGGGAAGATCAGCATTTGGGGCAATATGCTCAGGGCCCACTTTTAAGGTACGTTTCGCCGTGTTATATCGGCACTTACTATTCGAAGACGACTCTATAACACAAATTTACGTGCTAGAAGACTATTACGGGTCCCCACTCTACTTCCAAGACATCGTGCTACCCGTCTCCAGTGGGCGCTACAGCATAGGGGTTGCCTTTTATGCCAGTGGTGGTCTTATTTACAGACGAAACCAGAATTGAGATGGTTACTGATGACAATCGATAAAGAGTCTGGAGAGAACCAAGTCGTCAACAGCGATTTTCCCCGTGAAGTTGCTCCGTATGAAGGGGGTACCATAATGTTTTGGGGTGTAATAATGTTCAATCGACGCACCCCATTAAATCGCATACCACGTCGAATAAGTTATTGCACCCATTACCTCCTATGTAATGAATTAGGTGAAAATTTTGTGTTTATGGACGACAACGTTGGACCACATCGCGCAAGAAGAGTTCAAGAGACACTCGAAGCAATTCATATCAATAGATTAGATTGGCCAATCAACTCTGCTGACAGAATCCTATTGAAAACATGTAGGATTTCGTTGTTAGAGCCATTCATAATCATATTCATCCACCTTAGACTGCAGATGAGTTAGTCGTGGTAACAGAAGAGGAATTGAACAATATTCCGCATAAGATCGTTAACCGTTTGATTACAGATGTGTCAATATGCTATTGGAACGTGATGTAGGTCATACCGATTGTTACTCAAGTAGAGACCTTGCTTTGTTACTTCTTTTTGATTAAATAAATTATGTTAAAAATGTCACACATTTGATGGTTTTTAATTTTCTAAGTACTCAGTTTATCGAACATATTCTTCTCATAAAAAAATACAGAAAACAATATACTTTTATGAATGTATTTGGTTTTTCTGACAAAAAGATTTCTTTAACAAGAATGAGGGGGAGTCCAAGACATTTGACGTTGTGTGTATAAGGATTTTACAAACAAATTTTTTACTCCATTTTACATGGTGCATCTATTGTCACCCTGTATATTGTTATGGATTAGCTCTTCATTTTGACTTCACCGCCTCTGAAAATGTAATTTTGTCCCTTAAAAAACGATAGCTGAATATATTGGTACAGATAAATTAACTGGTTTCGACAGCCATCACTTGGACAGAGATTAGAGGCAGCAATTTTCCAACATGACAAGTAACTCGATCAGACAAATGATAAATTTCTTGAGGCATTTTATCTTCATTCCGGCTATACAAGATTAATGTGAGTTATTTTCTTTCCCATAATTTTCTGCAGAAAAAACTCGAAACGGCAACTGGTTTATTAGCAATTTTTGCAAGTAACTTTAAATGACATTATAACCGTATTTAGTCGTATTTGTAAAAAAATATTTTATTGGACTTAATTGAATAATGTTTCAAGATTTGTTCTAAATGATTACAGTTTTCAGTAGAAATGAATTTCTAAACTATTTATTTATTCTTACTCAGTCCTACAGGTTACAAAACCCAACTATAGAACAGGAGAGCATATAAAAGTATAGCCTTAAATATTGATCAAATAGTGTACAAACACATAATGGTAATAATCACATATAACAAATAAAAGAACTCTCAAACTCAATAGTATGGGCCGAGCGTGAGGGTACAAAAAATTTAAATAAAATTTGGAACACGTAGTGTAAAATAGGATGGGAAAAGCTCCATTTTCAATGGAAAAAGCTCTCTTTTTTCTAATAAACTTTTATTAGAGAAATTTTTCTGTATTACTTCCCATTTAAAAGTTATAAGCAATATCGTCCTAAAGAGCATATCGTTCAAAAGAAATACGACCCCAAAATCACATGAGCGGTAGAAGAATCAAGTAGTCCTTGGCAAATAATTGAATGCCCGTTGTTTAAAGTGAATAAATATCACAAAATACCTGTCATTACTTAATACGAACGGCAAACGTATAGATTTTGTGCTTACAAAATGATATCTCATTCAGAAAAAGCTGATATGTTGGTATTATACGGCAAGTCACACAGAAAATTAGGAAGAGCTGTAGGTCGGGAAAGTTATCCAGAGCACCTCATTCCTGATCATAGAATCTTTACAAAATTCGAAGCGACCTTGCGACGAAATGAAGACGCCTTTCTGTTCTGTTAAGAAGAATCAAATAATTGACCGAAGGGCTAACAGCTACAGTATTTCGAACAAAATCCACGTTTTAGGCCAAACCTTGGCCATTTTGGAGTAAATGTATGGTGCGCCATCATCGGTAGGCATTTAATTGGGCTTTATTTTTATGAACGTACATTGAACAGCGTGAGTTACATAAATTTCTTACAAGAACAACTTCCTACACTCCTGGAGAATGTGCCCTTGCTGCTATGGTGAACCCTACGGTTTCAGCACGACGGAGCTCCACCTCACAAGGTCAAGATTGTGCAGCAATATTTAGATAACACTTTGCCATAAATGGGAACTGATGGACCCATTCAGTGACCGGGAAACTCGCCAAATCTAACACCATAAAAATATAGGGGGTTTCTAAAAATAAGGTTTACAAAAAACTTTCGCGAGATATTAATCATTTGAAAGAAAAAATCACAAACCCTTGTAATGAGTTAATAATGGCGAAATGTTAATAAACGCAGCCCACAAAGATATCAGGTGAAGATTGCATATATGTCTTGAATGATTGTAATATGTATGTAGTATGAGGGCATTTGCGATTTTTTTTAAGTTTAGTTATTGTTATCATCACCTATTAGATCAGTGTCGATAATTTTTGAAAAAAAAATAATAATAATAATAATAGTAGGATGAAACCCATTGGAAAAGGAAGAGAATACAACAAAAATTTAAGGAAAAATAATTTACGGGCGATCTGAGGTCGGGAAGTGGAAGGGGGTGAGTTTTTAAGGGTAAAAAACGGTTTATCTCGATTTCTGACAAAACTACAAGTCCTATGGAAAAAAGTTAAACAGCAGAGTTGTAGGTATAAAAAAAATCTACTTTTATATTTACACTTTTTTCACATAACCTCAAAATTTATGTGAAAAATTGAAATAACCAAGTTTTTGGTTTTTTATTTTGATCTTTTACAAAAAAAAATTTTTTCTCGAAATTTGGTGAAAACTTACCTTTTTATGTCCCAAACACACTGTAATTTTTTTGATTTAAAATATATATTTTTACACCTTATTTTGACTTAATATTGAAAAAGCACCCAAATTTTCAATCGAAAATTCTCACGTCAAAATATCTGCTTTTTTAAAAAAGTCGGTAGGCTTTTTGTTCGTTGAAATATTTACTTTCTGATGGTGCAAAAAATATACATTACTATGGTAAATGTTCTAAGAAAATGCAAAGGAACGAAAAAATATTGTAGATGTCTTATTAAATATTAACTTATTTGGTTGTTAATTATAGTAGTATATTTCGACTTGCAAATTTTTTGTTTATCAATGTAACATGGAATCTTACGTTTTTCGAGTAATTAAAGTATAAATTTTAATAAATGGCTCAAAATTGTACATAATTCGAGTTTTTCGCATCGTTTCTTTGCATTTTCTGAGAACATTTGCCATAGTAAGAATAGTATAGATTTTTTTTTCACTTTTTGCCATTTTCAAAGGCTTCAGCACTGGTCTATTTGGTTTTAACTGTATTAAAGAATTATCGAGTTTAATCCTTTTATTTATTCTTAACGACATTTAAGCTCTTTAAAACGAACTTTCAATTATTTTCCGACTACTTGATCCTTCCGCTAACATGATTTTTACGTGGTATTTCTTTTGAGACTCTTTAGGACTCTATTGCTTATAACTTTTAACGGGACGTAGAACAGACAAATTTCTCTAATAACAGTTTATTAGAAAAAAGGGAAGTTTTTAACAGGAAAATAATTAGGGTATGTTTTTGGAAAAAATATAATTAATGACGACATTAGTCGTTTCTATCAAATCATCAAGAACATAATCGCGATTGAAAATTAAGCTTATTCAAATTTATTTTTTATTTGTGATTATTACTATTATGTGTTTGTACATGTACACTATTTGATCAATATTTAATAGTATACTTTTCTTTGCTCTCCTGATCTGCAATTGGGTTTTTGTAACCTGTAGAACTGAGTAAGAATAAATAAAATAGTCTAAAAAATGATGACTGAAATTCAATATTTAACTTCTTACTTAGAAGCCCTTTATATTCGAAAGGAAGCCAGATAGGAAAAAAATGTATATGAAATATTATTTACAGTTCCCTTGTATGCTCTATTAATTTTGACCACTAAATTCTGGACACCCTGTCTTTAATAATTAAAACTCTTAAACTTTTTTAGTAACGCCTAATATCCATCATTAATAATGGCACCTCATGAAGCTAATATAATAGTAATAGTGATTTCTACTACGTGTTGACATTTAATTTAGCTGTTATCCTTTTCCCTCCCGAGGGGTTTATCGTGCGATATCCTTATCATGCAGTGATTCTTCAGCAATACTAGATTCAGGATGTGCTTTGAACCTGCACATTTTACAATTACTTGTCAAGTCCTGCGCATCCAGTATTCTATTTATATCCCGGAAGATTAAACAAGGGAAAAGACGGAGCATTCCTCCATATTTACCCTCAAATTGACATGTATATATAGACCCAGTAAACAAAAAGGAATCAGTGGCTCGTCAACCGAGAAGGGTCCACGAACGCGACTGCGACGCGCATGTCCTGCGACTTCGCCTCTTCCTATCGAACGAGGACCCGCAGTGTGTAGTCTGACGGCGTCGCGACGGTCTGCGTCGGGACGCTTTTTGTTCGGTGGGCGTACCGAATGCAATGTTTTTGACAATACCGTTCTCCGTCTCACACGCACCCGTTTCCTGCTATAGAGCTGTCGCCCTCTAAGGGCCGCTTTGTGCCAAAATTAGATTTTGTTGTAGTTCGAATTTTTGACTTTTTTATCGACTTTTTTAACGGGTTTTCTAGAGAATATTTTGTAGTTTAGCAGCTTTTGTGGCAAGAGGTAAGGTGTTACATCATATATTTTATATTATTTGCTGCATTACTGCATTGGGGTTATGTTAAGACAAGTATTGTAATAATACAGTAGCTCATAATGTAATTTATAACTATTTTAAAACTTATTAAATTTCAACTAACTTGCTCCTTTAACTTCTCCAGGAGAATAGTTATTAATACAGTAACAAACTTTTCCCATTCATCTTTTTAATTTATAAAAAGTTTCTTAGTAGAGGTCAAGGCACTTATTCTGTGGCCAAAAATAACAGTTTTTTGTTACATAAATGTCTTAGGACAGCCATTGTCCAAAATTAAAAAGAAATCAGTGTCTAAATTTTTTATTTCTACACCGGTTCAGATAATTTAACCAAATTTGGTGTGCATATGTAGTATGGTAATAGATATGAAACAAAAAATTGCCAGCTTTAGAAATTTACTAGTGGCGGAGGTGTGGATATCATTGATCATTATTTGCAAAAATATATGTCACCCTGTATCATATTACAAATAAAATAGGTCATCATATGCTCCATTATATTATCTTTACTTTTTGCTTCTTACATTTTTATGTGTTTCAAACCGATTAACAACAAAATTGACTTATTTGATCAAGTGAACTTTTACGATAATTACTTAACGTAATAAAATAATAATTAATTAACAATGGAATTACTTTACTATGATTTATTATAACAAATGTTGGAAATGGTCAGCTTCAAAGATCTTTTTGAAACTGCAACTCGAATACGTGTAAATATTATATATATAAATATCTATGCAATATGCAAACCAACTTTGGTTAAATTATCTCAAGCGGTTTAATTAATTAAAAACTGGTTTTTTAACTTTTGACAAGCTGCAGCTGCACAATGGCTGTCGACCCCATGTTTATATAACACAAAATCCATATTTTTGACCACAGAATGCGCCCCTGGATTTTTTATCTTTACTTAATAAACACCCTGTATATAACATATTTATTATATGAAACAATATATAGAATGTTTCATTAATTATTGGATATACTCCAACTGTACAATTCTTGGACCACAGTAAGAATATTTAGCCTAAAACGGTTACATAAAATGTTTATTTTACAATTATCTTTTGCCATTCATTTGAGACAATATTATTTGTTCATATTTAACAGAAAGTT
Source organism: Monochamus alternatus (assembly GCA_037114965.1). Classification (NCBI taxonomy): domain Eukaryota; kingdom Metazoa; phylum Arthropoda; class Insecta; order Coleoptera; family Cerambycidae; genus Monochamus; species Monochamus alternatus. The sequence continues at coordinate 38,542,856 of CM073433.1, forward strand.
TAGGTACATGATAAACTACTATTTCTTGCTATTATTAGAGGTATACTACAGGAATAGGGGAGCAGTTTCTCCCCTCCAAAGTTTACATCAGTAGAGGAATAGTAACTTTAGAAATATAAGATTAAACATATTTTATTTCTTAGTTGCAAGTTTATAAGGTTATTTTCAGAAACTGAGTGTATATAAATTATTAAAATAATTCACTATTTACGTCAAAAACCCTATAGTACATTTGTGTAAAAAAATATAATTTATGTAGGTCATCCAGGAAACTAGTTTTTTTTGTAAGAAAGCTGGAGCAAGCTGCATTGAAATATTATTTTTATTACAGGAATTATTTTAAAAGTAGTTTCAGGATACCTAAAGAGGCCTCTTATGGTGGTAGTTATTTGTGATTGATTTTCTACATATTTTTTTTATTGGATAGATTCCGATCAAACACACCTCGTACTTAAGGCAATCATATTGATTTAGAGATTAATAGAATCTGCTAGAGCTCGATCAGGATATAAATTTTAAATGTGTTCGAAATCTCACTTTTTTAGCTAAAGCAACAGTTGCGATTCATTTCACCAATCCCATCAATCAATCATATGCTACCTACTGATATTCACTATTTAATTTCTGTCAGTATCAGTTAGCAGATAGAGGGAAATATATTCTGTGTGAATGGTAATTATCAGGTATTATAATCAAATACGAAATATAAATAAAAAAGTGGGGAGGATGCTTTATATATTTATAAAATAGTTGTTTATTATACAAAGGAAAAGTATTATATTTTTACCTGTGTTCAATACATTATTTTCTTCTGTTACAAGAAAAATGACAATTTTATATGAAAAAACATATTATTACACTATATTAGAAAATATTTAAAGTTTTGAACTAGTAGGCTGTTGTACTTTTTGTCTGCGTTGCTAAGAAAACCTTTTAAGTAATCAATTTAATTTCTTGATTGGGTTTAAAAAAATTGCGAACTTGCGATCAAGTTATTTCTTAGTTATTTAGAATATTCAAAGTTCAAAAATTGACATTTCTGATTCAGAGTTTTGTTTTACACTGGAATTAGTAGAATCAGTGAAAGTAGCATCACTAAAAGTATTGCCACCTAAATGTCGGAAAATTTACGAAATCGCGTATTCAAGATTTATGGAATAGAAGGTGAAAGAAACAGATCTTTTTCAGAGACGGTGATATTGGCTTATTTCTCAGAATTGGCGCAACAACAAAAACCATCAACAGTGTGGTCGAATTATTCAATAATTAAAAGTACGTTGCAATCCTATAATAATGTAGCCATTTCAAAATATTGCAAACTAATTACAGTTTTGAAGTAAAATGGGACATGCCCAAGAAATATGCGATTTTTACGAGTATACATTTTACTGATTTTTTTAATAATTCCCCTGATAAATATCAGATACCAAAATCATGGTTCCATGAAATTTCACTATCGTTTTCAAGAATTTTATTTGGATTTTTACGGGAGATACATGGCTCTTAGTCCAGCAAATGTCATCGGAGGCTTTTCCTAAAGTATGTGGAAGGCAAGTGTATGAAACACCCTGTGGGAATAAATACGTTTGGAGGATTTCCTACTGCTATTGCTAAATTTCTGCAACTTCCAAATTCTAACCTCTATACTGGACATTGTTTTCGGCGTTCGTCGACAAGCGTACTAGCGGATAGTGGAGTAAATTTAACGACAATTAAGCGGCATAGGGGATGGAAATCTTCAACAGTGGTCGAGGGATACATCGATGATTCGTTGGAAAGCAAAAATTCGTTTGCCCGAAAACTACTTTCAGTGCCATCAATATCAGCGGATTCTGCTCAAACGTCAGCTAGGAATCCCGTCGTTTCAATTGATAGTGGTAGAATTGTGGAAGGATTTAATTTTTCAAATTGTGTAAATTGCAACATAAGTATTCATGTTAATAAAGAAAATACAAATTTACTGTCACAATTTGACATTTACTTTAAGGCAATAGTGCTTTAAAGTGGTCATTATAAGGCACTATTGCCTTAAAGCAATATTTTTAATGCTACAAGAGAGTGTAAAAATTGCATTTTTAACATCTTTATAGAAAAACATATTTACCTTCTTTTGTAAATACATTGTACCTACTATTTGACGAATGCTTTTTTAAAATTGTCGCATTTTACTTAAAAATTTGATCGTTTTGCCGTAGGAAAGTATTTACTTTTAAAATGTTTATATTGCTTATTATCAAATATATTTATTTCATAAAACATAAAAGTCAGTGAAGTAGATATTGACTGGATAGATCATATTTACCGTTAATACTTATTATGCAAGAATATGAGCAAGTTTTGAGAGTTGTAAAACATTTCCTCGATAACTATTTCTGTAATTACTTAAAATACATTAAATTATTATTATGTTTATATATACAATACTTCTATAGACTACATATTTCCATAAAATTAAAAAAGTCAACATTTGTTTAATATATTTACATGCATTTCTGATAGAATCGTCTCTTTTAATCCATATTTCGTGAATTTAAATACCATTTTACTGAAGATAGACTAATTTCTTGTTAGATGCCAGTTCATAACTCCGTACTACTCTCTGGAGGCCATTCCATTGATTTACCAAATGATTGGTTTTAAGAACTTGGAATTAATTTCCTTCTAATTGCCATGATTCATTTAATTGGTATCGAATTTTCCTCAAAGAAATTTCACGCTTCAAAAAGTAAACACATTTAGAAAGCAAACGTGTTCTTTGTGTTCTCGTATGCTTATTAATGATTTAAAGTTTTCAGCGTAAAATATTGATTTTCGATAACAGTCACCTTATGTTCGCTTTTTTATAATGACTGCTACTAGAAATTTAAGTGGGAGTGTAATTTGTCGTTTCTTGAAGTAAATATTCTATAAAATTAACTAGAATGACTGACTCCTTTAATCTAATTCAAATTTATTCTATAAATATTTCTATACTTTCAGTTAAAGGAGCCAAATATATCTACTTTTAAGAAATTGCCCATATAGAGTCTTTTATATTGAGTAGTTTTATTAAATTCTTGGATGAAACACATATGGGGTTATGGATTTGTCTAGGTTTTGTGACATTTGAGAAGTGAAATGTATGATATGTATACAAATGGAGTCGCAAACAACAAAGCAAAGCGTACAAATTATTTTATGAAAATAGGCGTTTAGTGAAAATGTTTTTGAAAATTACTTATTAATATATTTAGGATTTGCATGTCCATCTGAAAACACTATCAATCAAATTATCTTCAATAATATCAAGAAACTTCAGATTTCAAACAGGCCCGTACTACATGGAAAAACTAGCATTCGCTCTGCTGGAATCGCACTAATACCTTGAGGAGAAGAAGATACTTATGTCTCCGTTGCAAAGGATGTGAACCGAATCCTCATCTGTGTTGTTACAAAGCCTGCACCTTGCGGTATTTTAAAGCCTATCCTGGTTTCTTAAGTAGAGATAATCTAGAGGCGTATTCTGTGGCCAAAAATAAATGCTTTTAGTTATATAAATGTGAGGTCTTAGGACAGCCATTGTCCAGCTACAGAGTGTCAGAAATTTAAAATAGGTCATCATATGTGCCACTATATTATCTTGACTCTTTGTTTCTGTAGACTTTTTTCTATTCCAAACCGGTTAACAACAAAATTGGTTTATTTGATAAAGTATATTTTTACACAGTTAAACACACACACACTTAAACATATCTTAAGGTGCCAATGCAAAACGATAATAATAATAATCGTCATCTTATTGAATATTTTATATTGTCAAATTAAGCTTATTTTTTAAAAAGACTACTTTTTAATAATAGACAATACTGTAACGTTGGTCGCTTCCTGCAAGTCGAGCCGCTTAGGCCGAGCAGGAAGTAGCAGACTATTTAAATCTTACCTGCACTCAGTTATATGTGAATCTACATATGAAGGAACAGCCAGTTCAATTGTCAATTATCTCACCTATGGCGTGCCATTTGGGAAGGGTTCAAAGACTACAAAGTTACCAAAAATATGTTGACGTTGAGTGAACCTTTAATAGTTAATTTTAAAAACGTAGAATGCCGTTCTTTTAGACGGCCATGGCCTACCACCACCCACTTACATCTATCTAACGCGCACTCCGCGAATATTATGCATTAATGCATAATATACTGCAGTATTTATATACGCAGTATGTACTTTTTGTCATTCCATGGCCTTCATTTATCATTGTAGTTTATGCTTAGATTTCAACTACTACTACTATTCCAGCATCCTCTTTCGATTTCTTTATTTAATTATAAAAAGTACCCTTCTAGATATTCTAGGCAAAGTTTTATCCTGATTTTTTTGTTGGTAGAAGCTCATTTTTAAAATACCTTCCATGAATTGTTTTACGAATCGCGGTATTTTATATCATCTTCTTTGTCATTCTTTATTGCACGATATACATACTGACACTCTTGCTAATAAATTACATATTTCAGCCTCATCAGTTACACTTAAAAATTTTTTCTCATTCGATATTCATCACTTGTTAGATTAGGGTTAGGGTTTTTAGAACATGCTGTAGAGTTTAAATTATTCTCACCCGAATATAGACTTGAACACATTTACCTATATGTAAAATATTAGACATGGAGAAAATTTGAAACAACAAAATCAGGGGTTGAATACATACAGGGTGGTCGCAATGTAATGGGCCAAAATTCATGATTAGATTCCTGACGTGAAAATATTGCGAAATATTATTTTAGGTTTTTCTTATTTATTTCATAATAAATGCTCATATGGAGATGAAATTTTGGAGTTAGGGGTTTTCTGGGGCGAGAGATGGAAATATATCCATGGTTTGCTTGTAGCTCATAGAGAGCGCCACCTGCGCTAGGTCGAATGCGTTAAAAACAACAGAACTTTTTTATCTTTCAAAAATCTAATCTCAGGTAGCAAATTCTGATTTTACAACTTCTTTTACACAAAAAAGCTATACTTTTTGATAGTCGCTATCTTGCACCATTCTCGTAAAATTTGCCATTGAAAATTCCAATGTATTTGCATTCAATTACAAATCGGCAAAAATTTTCAAGTAGGCTTATGTTAAAATCCAATTCTGACATTTTCCACTTATCTTAGTGCTGTCAGTAATATTACAGTATTATTCGTGCCTTATTAAAAGTATTCTTTACATTATGATCTAAATCGTAGTGCGAGATAACATGCCACGCCATGATTTATTTTCAAATGGAGAAATGCGCGATATGGTTTGCGTTTATGCGCAATCAGATTATGTTGGACGTCAAGCGCTTCGTCGGTATTCAGATTTGTATCCGAATAGAAGGCAACCAAATCGGAAACTATTTCAAGAACTTTTTAATAGACTTGGATAAACTGGTAGTTTTCGCCCTAAAAGAGACAGCGCATGGCGTACTGTTACAGTTCACCAAGAAGAAGAAATTTTAGTAGGAGTGGCAGGAAATCCAGAAGTTAGCAGCAGGCAGGTAGCTAGAGAAACCGGTGTTAGTAAAACAACAGTTCTCAAAATCTTTCACAAGAAAAATTTATATCCCTACCATTTTACACCCGTGCAAAATCTGTTAGCAGCAGACTTACCAGCTAGATTACAATTTGCTCATTTTATGCGCAATCAGCAAAACCTTGACCAGGAATTTTTAGATAATGTACTATTCACTCATGCAGCGACCTTTACTCGTCGAGGAATTTTCAATTTTAGAAACAAGCACATATGGGGTAATGAAAATCCTCACGTAGTCAGTGAGCGTCACTTCCAACATGAATTTAAGATAAATGTTTGGTGCGGAATCATAGGAAATCACCTTTTGGGTCCACATGAGCTTCCTCCAAATCTAAATCGTGACTTGTATTTGGAATTATTGTAATATTCGATATTCAATTCTTCATCACAATTTATAACTTGAAATAAACTCTTGTTCTTTTTGATACTCGTACCTTATTTTGATTACACGAATTACCAAAGCTAAATATCTTGAGAACGGTACAAGATAGCGACTATCAAAAAGTATAGCTTTTTTTGTGTAAAAGTTGTAAAATCAGAATTTGCTACCTGAGAACTAGATTTTTGAAAGATAAAAAAGTTCTGTCGTTTTCAACGTATTCGACCTAGCGCAGGTGGCGCTCTCTATGAGCTACAAGCAAACCATGAATATATTTCAATCTCTCGCCCCAGAAAACTCCTAACATCAAAATTTCATCTCGATATGAGCATTTATTATGAAATAAATAAGAAAAAACTAAAATAATATTTTGCATTAAACACCCTGTATCTCTGTAAGTATCAACTTTTGGACTAAGGTGAGTTTGTCTAAATCGCAATATTTTCACGTCAGGAATCTAATCATGAATTTTGGCCCATTACATCGCGGCCACCCTGTGTATATATATTTTTAATAACTGAAATAATGTATTTGAAATTATATGAAACTCATACGAAAACTAATAAAATATCAGAAACTACACTTGTAGAGCAATCGACCAAAGTTACTTTTGGGGTTTTATAAATCCTGATAAATTTTTCGAAGAGTTGGGTATGCACATATTAAATATACATTGGAATACTGATACAAACTAAATTTTTTCCTCTTACGGCCTCCATATATCACAAGAGAAATTTATTTCTCCCGTTTCTGCTTTGACAGATTCTCATTTCCCTCTCTTTATCCGCTTCGTCCTGTCTGCAACGCACAACGTTTTAAATAACTTTCGTTCTGTCAAGTATCGATTTCAGTACTTTATTATGAGGTATCTAATGCCTTACTAAGGGAGATTTCTGATTGCGTTCTAAAACTTATTTTACAGTAAATAAATTCGACAAAATAAAATAAATCAAATATATTCCATTAAAAATTGACAAACAGGAGGAATTTAAAACAAAGAACATAAGTTCTGATGCTAAACGAAAATAGTATTTTTATATTTGTTCTGTAGGTTTAGGTAGATCCAGTTAGAATAGAATAGGATAGGATAGGATAGGATAGGATAGGATAGGATAGGATAGGATAGGATAGGATAGGATAGGATAGGATAGGATAGGATAGGATAGGATAGGATAGGATAGGATAGGATAGGATAGGATAGGATAGGATAGGATAGGATAGGATAGGATAGGATAGGATAGGATAGGATAGGATAGGATAGGATAGAAATGATTTATTGTGTAAAGATTACAAAAGAGAAAATAATTACACAAAAGGTAGGAGATTTGGCTTGCGCCACTCTTCCACTTCACCTATGATACATAAAATACAGAAAGTGTACATCTAAAAATACGAGGAAAAAAAAAGAAAAAATAAAAAAACACATATAAAGGTATATATATATAAAAATGAAATGCAAAATTAAAGCATAATACATACAAAATGTAGAACAATAAATTAGAAAAGTAAACTGTTTTGTTAATTAGACGCTAACAACAGGGCCTTCAATTCTTCTTAAACACATTTTTTAAATAAATTGCTATCCCGCCGCCAGTTGTTGGACGATCCAATCTTATTACTTTATAATTGGGGATGTTTACATATTGATTTGGAAAATCATTTTTTAACCATGTTTCCGTCACAGCAATGAAATCATAATTTTCTTGTTGCACTGTTACGGTACTAAAAGAATATACTAAATTTTAAATTTTTGATGATGTAATCGGGAAATCTTTGTTGGTTGATTTTCCCAAAGTGAACCGAACAAATATAGTATTTTAAGTGCCGTTACTCGCGGAATAAAAATACAATAGAAACGAGAACGACACTGCTAGCTCAGTGGGCGGTGGGGTGGGTAAAATGGTGAGTTGTGAAATAAATATTTAGTAGTATATATATATATATATATATTTACTTTGCATCAATACTTTCCAAAAAAAATTATACAAAATCTTAAATCACTACCTATACGTAATATTAAGCCAAAAGGTAAAAGAAGGGTTCTATTAAAATGTGACGTAATGCAGTACTAATTCAAATTTTAGCAGTTAAGACAAAATGTCTATAAAAAGGCAATAAACTTATATATATTATATATATAGATCTGTAAATATTTTCTAATTTTTAGTTTTGAATGAATAAAACAAATATACCGTTTATTTCTTTGTAAAATTTATGGAAGCCCAATTACGGAATCAGATTCCAAGTGACAATGCCTGATTCCAAGGAGCTGTCCTGTTGACTGCCTTGCCCAGCCGAACAATGGAGTCCTGGAGTTGAATGGAAATCCTGGCAACTTCTGGTAGAGCCCCGGTATAGGTTACCATCAGAGAGGACAACAATCTGTAGTTCAAGTCGCCCAGATTGTAGCAATGGACTCGATGTTTGATTCCAAAAAAAAACCCAAGGGAATACTCAAATTAACCCCTTGTCTCCTTGGACAACATGAAAAACTACTTGAAAATTTAAACAGTTATGCACCCAAAAGGAAAAACAGGATAATAACAAAAGAATAAAATTTAGTAACATACCTTCGGTGAAGGGTTCTTTTTATTTGATGAATGTCGGAAATTGCGTGGTATTTAGTGTACTGGAGAATCGCTCAGAATCCTAATAAGCAGCAACTTTCTTCACTCAATCACCTGGAAAGAACAGTCAGCAAATTCTAGCTCGAAAATCGCTATGCACCTTTTCTTTAAATTAATCCCCAATAGGATGACACAAGATCAGTTTTATTTTCAAAGAAGAGGTTCGATTCACCATCATACACACAACTCTTAACATAGGAAGGAAGTGAAAAATCCCCACCAAAGCCAATTTCCGAATCAAACCACAAGAGCACCTACTTAAAAGAAACTGCGAATAGCTAGATTCGAACAAAATTCTAAACCACTACTGACCAATAGAGGGCGATACAAGATTGATAAATTTTATTTTATTTTGAAGAATTAAATTTACGAAAATGTCTATATTTAATGGTTAAGTTTACATTTTAATATAATAAATTAATTTTTCGCAAATTGTAGTAATTTAAATATATTTTGATTAGAATTAAAATTATACTGTAACAGTACGTGGCTTTTCAGTATATTAAAATTTTTAGTAGAGATCTACTATTTACGTGAGAAAATTTAATTTCTAGTTTTTTGTCTTGGCAATAGTAGGGATTCCATTAGCGTATTTAATATATATGTTTTGTTCTCCGTTTTGCTTTCAATTAATTCACAGTTTATTTCCTTGTAATATTGTTGTTGCATTTTTGTTTGATCAGTGGAGATAACAATATCTTTATATCTGTTATTTGAGGTAGCCCGTCAGGTATAATAGATTTTAAAATGTCACTGGCTTTTTGTAAATCGGTGTTGGGAGTATTAGAGGCAGGCAGCTTAAATATAATTATGTTCTTCTCCCTATTTTGCCTTTCTATAATTTCATTAATAATGACTTCCGGACTACAATTGCTAGAAGACTCCAACGTAGTCTCACTTTTTACTTCCTGCAATTGCTTTTGTAAAGTGCTTACAGTATTCTGCAAATTTTCAATTGCTTTCATAATAAGTTCAGTGTTAACAGTTTTCTTAGTACACCCTGTACATTTCTAAACACAGCCATCATTTATGTTTACACATTTTATATGAAAGAAATTTTCACAAAAAACGCATTGAAGGCCGGGAATTCTATGGCTCACTGATGTAGAACACACATTGCAAATTTGTGACATTTTAATATTTAATTAATATCTTCAATGTGCACAAGCGATGTATAAAAATGAGGTGCTACCATATTAAAACTATAGATATGATAATTACAGTTTATAAACTTGGGCGATTGCTCACTTTATACACTCAGTTAACAAGAGCTGCAAACAGTGCGATGTTCACTCCACTCACACGATAGTATAGTTCAGTTCAGCTCATAGACTAGGGCATTTATTTTGTATAAGTTCCATACCGCTGAATTTCTGAATATTTAAATTCCATTTGCTTACGCCAATAATCGGATTGTAAAGGCTATTTCAATAATCCGATAAAAGGTTCTTTTTAATTTGAATTCGTTTATCGTTAGTTTTAAACATTTGCCACTAGAATTGGGGAAATTATATAAAATAACAACTGTTAAAAAAATGAAATATATTTATATTTTGAACGAAGTTCACACAAAATTAAAAAACAAATTAAATTCATTTAAAAAATACACATAACAAATAACTTTGTATTATACAAGGCGTCTTACTAATTACACATATTACATTACATATATTTACAGTTTTCTATATTAAAACACAACGCTGCACTACGCACAAATCCTATTTCGATTAAAGTAAAATCTAATACTTTATACAGAAAGCCTCAGCATTATTTACCACGTTAAAAGACCTTATAAAGGGATAAACTGAAAACTATAATAAGTGTAATGAAATGAAATGATGAAATATTCAGTTATTCTCGTTTGGTTAAATTCATGTTTGCCGTTTGTATTTCGCCAGTTTATTACCATGCCGTCATATCATATCAGCTGTTCACCTAACTAGGAAACAAGCTCTTTTTCATAGAGAATTCTGATTTGCAGGAATTAGTGCATTACTTGTATCATTAATGACCTCCAAGCTATCGGAACATCACTGAGAGGCTCCTCATTCATTTTTGGTAGTTTACGACCAAGAAAAATTAAAAATAAATCAAACTCAAACCTTCAAACTGAACTTATTGCAAATTTGAAAGCTTAGAAAAAAAATTATCTATCAAATCTGAATATAGTTATGGAAACGACAGGAATTTTTATCCGTAATTACTTCTGCCTAGCGAAATTTAGTGTCTCAGCAGCATTACTGCTATTTACTGTTAACTGCATCGAGCGGTGCTCATAAACATCTTGAGAAAAATCTAGTGTAAACTTTCTCACTTAATGCTGCCTCCGTCCGCTGAATTACGTTAGACACAAGCATTGTCACAACAATACGATAGACCTACTGTGTAATGTAATGAAAATTGAGTGGAAAATTACACTTCACTCTTAACTTTACCGCACTAGTGCGGAAAAGTACACCCCAACTAGTAAAATAAATTTTATAAAGATCGTATAAATTGCTATAAAATAAATTTTATAGGAGCGTCAAATTAATATAACGTGGTTAAATGCCTTTATACGATACTTATAGAATAGAAAAGGGCCCACTTATAAAACACTTTGGTAATGTAACAGTTCTATAAAAACTGTATACAATACTTTGTAAAAACTATTATAAAACAATTTTACATCATTACTTTCTTTAGGAACAACATTATCACAACTATTTTCTCTATAAAATCAAATTGTTCGTTAAACAACGCTATTCGTCAGTTAAAAATAATTCGCTTCTTTTAAAGTTTTATATTGCTAATTGGGACTTCCGCATTAGTGTGGAAAAATGTCATTGCCACAAAAAATCAAAATCAATAATCGCAGGAAAATAATTTTAAATTAATATTTACAAATCTAACCTCATAAATGTTACATCTGTATACTTTTCTAGAAAATTAACTACCTTTTATCCAATAATATCCTGCCAAATCAAGTTCCTGCAAAGGACATTGATATCTGCAGGTCATTATGTACATTTAATTACATGAATATTCACGTTCAAACTCCAGCAATTCGTCCTACGCCCACGATATCCGCTCGTCATTTGACGTGCCCTTTCATTCCCAAAAACAATGCGATGGTTTGACGTCAAAAGGAGAATAACCAATTACGTATTTGACTCCCACCTGACGGCGCTAACTTGCAAATTCAATTCGATACATCACATGTCATCCCTCAACTTCTGTGGACCTTACGTCACGGTTTGATTGGACTGCAAATATTTTTAGTGTTTTATGTGTAAAGAAAATCGATCGGGCGTTTGTGGTTTTACACGCAATGTTAAAAAACGGTAATGATCTAAATCGTGCAGCAAGGCCAGCGTGTAATACTTTTAATATGTCTGTGACCTAAACCTGAATAAGTATGAAATTAGTTCAGGTATAATCGTGAAGTGTGTTATTGAACTGAAAGAATTTAGTATGGTACACAGCATCAGTGTAAAAATAATTATATTAATAAAACATGCATTGCCCAACAGAATAAATTCCATTTACAGGACAAAATAATAGAATTATACAAAAAAAATAGTGTACTTATGTACATAACAATTATAACTAAAACCCGCACTCTGTTCGCAGATGATGTAACTATCAGGGGCGCACTTAGGACGCTAAGTTAATGTTTGTAGAAGCCAACATACACTTACGAAAAGTTGAAATAAACATCTTACCTTGTACTGGCAATTTATAATATCCAACACTATTCATATCAGGTTTATTAGTTTACAAAACACTCTACATAACTATTCACTTGTAGTTAGCAACTGCTGTAAATGTTCAGGTGTTGAGTTGTGGCGCACCTACACTACTTCCTGGATGTAGCGTTGGGCTACTGTGTACTGTGTGATGGACGTGGCCTTCTTTGTCAAATTGTGGATCGTGTCTTTCACACGTCGCCTTCTCACCCTTGCACCACCATCGTGTATCCCTAGGCATAAACGGAATTTTTCACTAAAGATCACCTGATTCCACTCTTGGCCCCACTGAATCCTCTCTCTACACCATTGTAAGCGGTTAGCCCGATTTTGATGATGTGGATGATGAGACAAGAGGCCAAAACTTTGTTTTCGACCTTATACTGTACACATACCGACCATCCTTCCATGTTCATTAAACCACTGATTTACAATGATCCGAGTACTACTAAATCGGTCTCAGAGTTAAAAGTCGCAATCGATGATCTCTACGCTCGGTGGTTCCTCTACGACGCACAGTGGTTCAAAACGCAACTGTGCCACCCAAATTACTGTACACCCCTTAGGATTGGGCCGTTTGAGGTGATTTTTTTTAAATGTTCGTCATAAAATTCCCTATTGATCCCTCTTTCTCAATTTTCGCTTTGGGTCTTCATTTTCGCGGAATTTGACTCCAAAAATGGGTTTGCATGGAAAAACTAGATTTTTCTCACAAAATGTATTGGAAAAAATATCATCTCACAAAAAATATTTGTACACATTCAAGGAATCCGCAAAACTTTTTTCAGAATTTTTGGATACGTTTTTGGACATTCACCAAAATGGGCACATACAGAGATTTTCCGAATTTTCCCGTAATTCTGAAAAAGGTCAGAAAGGTTCCATAAATGATTTTGGGAATTCAATTTTTTGACAAAAGTGGCCATTTTGGATACAATAGTTCTTTGTTAATGAGAACTGATAGATTTGTCCTGGAACTGTTCAGATGGAAATGTATGATAGTGAAAATTTCTCCCCAAAATCTAAGTGGACAGTCTTGTAGGGCTTTCCAAGACGAGCATTTCCCCATAAAAAAAGTCCGGCAAAATCTCAATCTCGTGTTCCATAGGGTAATTTTTGTGCAAAAAATCTAGTTTTTTCCATGCAAACCCATTTTTGGAGTCAAATTCCGCGGAAATGAAGACCCAAAGCGAAAATTGAGAAAGAGGGATCGATAGGCAATTTTATGACAAACATTTAAAAAAAAACAATCAACTCAAACGGTCCAACCCTAAGGGGTGTACAGTAATTTGGGTGGCACAGTGGCGCTTTGAGCCACTGTGCGACGGCTGATGCCTCGCACTCTATGTCCACGGCCTGAGTTCACCCCTGGTAACACCGTACGTAAGAATCTGTTAGTCCTTCTAGAAATTTCTCTCAACGACAAACCTGCTTCACGCAGCCCAAAAATCCGCCCCATCTTAGTGTCAGTAAGCTGGGAGATCTTCCCAATTCCACTCTAGGCATAATCAGCTGTTAAAAAAGTAATTTTCAAGAAGCTTCACAACACTTGTAACAAATATAAGTAGTAATTTTTTAAACGGAATGCTGCGTTATCAAAGTGCGAACCATGCAAATTCCAAAAAAACGTAACAAATAAGCCTGAAAATAATAAATAAATCTTAGAGGTTGTTTTTTCTACCCCTTACAAACAATCGTAGGGGAAAATTATTTATTGAATGCCTTCTCGATAGCAGAAAATGTCTACATCATTTCATTTCTATCGCTTTTTTGCTATTTTAGAAAAAAATAAAACCTACCTTTTTGGCACTCTTTTTAAGGGATTGTATCTTCACAAGAGATGTTCAAATGAGATTTTTTTTATATAAAAAACTCGCTTTCTTTTCCTACAGGAAATAATCCCTTAAATATTTTGCACGTGTTTATTTATACCCTGCATAATTTGAAATTCGTTTGTATTATTATTTAAAGCAAAGCATAAGGCAACAGCTCATTGTATATTGATATCATATGACCAACAAAACCCAATAAATAAATATATTGTTCTTCTTTTTTCATCGATTAATTAATTCAAGTCAGTTGAGTAGACACAGTTTATAAAGCTACTTAAGAAAATGCTTGGCAAGTAAAATCCTAGATTTCCCTCGATAGCAATAAAAAAGAAATTAGGTTCTGCTCTAGGAGATTTTAGTTGAGGTATTTACTCCATTTAGAATTTACGTTGTATCGCAAGTAGTAAATACACCTAACCGTATAATTTGAGTCATGGCTTCACCACAGGCACTATGCTATGAATCTAATGAAGCGGCGTTCAATAATTTGGTTAACAAGGCATACGGGGAAAGTTAACGATGGTAAACTAATTTTCTGTATGATGTACTATGTACTGCAAGCTTTAATCAATTTATTAATTTTTAATAATTGTGAATTGAATTAAATTTCACTTGAGCTTGAGTTTCTGATTTGACGGTTGACATCTTCATTTAGAGTGAATGTAGACCCGTCACAAAAAAATGTTACCTAACTAGCTACAACATGTGTATCAAGTAAGTCCATAATATGCTCACAAGATTGAGTTCAACGGTCTGGATCGCCTTAACGTATTGAAGTTTATATGGATAAAGCTTTTTTTTAATAGTTTAATAATGTTGTATGGCTGTTACCATTATTCACCTGAAGAAATTGTAGGATTTTCTTGAATGCGTACTTATAGTCCAGTAACTTTGTCACCTAAACCCCTTTTCAGACGGCAACAGTTATTTGTGCGGTAAGGAAAAGTGATTTTTTCCCCGCATCAAAATATATGCCATATGCGGAAAATCCACTTTTCCTACGAGCTGCACACATGATTTTTTAAATAGTGTATTGAAAATAGGTAAAACAACTATAGTTATCATACTTTTTTTATTGAAAATTGTGAATTTCGAAAATGTGAATCAAGAATCCTGAGGGAATGTTGATACAGAAACGAGTTTATTTATTAGGTTTTCGTTAATATTATTGTCAGTGGTTTATGAAAAATGTCAGAATCTTCCGCTTACAACGATAATGTAGATATAGAAGGATCATAAAAAATCGTGATTCATACATTATTGCCGACTAAATTCAAAGGTAAATATGAAAAAGTGTATCACTTAGGGCCGGTTGTATAAAAAGTACCTGAACTGCCGTTCAATAGAACTGTGCTGTATAAACGAAACTAATGTGTAGTTCAGCTGAACTATGCATTACCGAGGTTGGTAGAAGTGCGGCTTGCTGAATTTTGATTTTTAACTGTGACATTTGACAATTTAACCTAATTTGGAGCGAAATTTGTCCAATTTTGTAAGGTTATATTCTACCTTTTGAGTTTTATTTTACTGTAGATCTTTAACATTCTCTTTAGGATATATGTTACTTAAATAATAAATAATATAGTGTTTTATCCATGTTTCATCTAACTTACAGTGATAGTAGTAGTGGGTATTTATCTCCCATTTATTTTAATTAATTGCTATTGCAGAACAAATAAACACAATATTGTCAGTGAAGAAGAATATTGACAAAAAGAAATTTCCAAGCTTAATTGCTTTTCTTAAACGGAAATCGGTTGGACCAGGAAATCTAATGTTTTAAGAAAATTAGAAATTGAGAAATTTTTTAAGGAAGCACTTCACACTTCTCTCCAAATATTTAAATTGTTTCTTGCTTTAGATAGTATTGATTACTGGTATCAGTAGTGGCGTCGTGAAAAATTATCATTTATTCAGCTTAAACATATAAAAAACATATGGGAGAATCTATTATTTAAGAAAAGAGAATTTATTATTTCTACCATCGAACATCGAAGGCGTCAATCTTATCAAAATGTTTCGAAAATATTCCTCTCTGCGTCCGTCACCAATTGAGCATTCAAGATTCTTCTTAGAATATAGAAATAGAAAATGTACAAGACAGTGCGTTGGTATAAATTCTATAAGAAGTTTTAAAAAAATTTGCAGAATTTTTGAAATTGCTGAATGCTGGGAATTACACCAGCCACTGTTTCCGAAGAACGTCTGCTACGATACTGGCTGATGCAGGAGTCTTAAAAGACATGGTGGATGGAATGAGGCAGAAGGATATACATATAGAGAATTACCTTCAAGAAATACTTCAATTAGCCTAAAAAATATTGGGTCAAAGAAAGTTCAATTTAAATACAAACTCGGTCTCTACTTCATCAAATACATGCAAAGAGATTTCTATAACCAATTGTAAAACTGTTACAGTTAAAATTTATAATAATAATGTGAATCAATTGTTTGGTGTGCTAATTATGCTGTACATGTGGATGCTCTAGAAAATGTTCAGCGTAAATTCTTAAAATATATTAGTTTTAAAGCCGATGGTGAATATACCTCTGTTGGGTTCCCTCAGCTAACAATGCTTAATAGATTTGGTCTTGAAACTTTGGAAAATCGACGTAAAAAGGCTTATTTAATTTGTTTACATAAAGTAATGCATAACATCATTGACTGCAGTGCCATCTTGAGAATGTTGGGCTTTCATGTTCCCAGAATTGAAGCTAGACAATTTTACATATTTTATTTGCCACCTGCTTGGACAAATATTCTGAAACACTCTCCACTTCATAATATGTGTGATTTATATAATGAAGTTATCTTGCCCGTAGATTTTATGGATTTTATTTCCCGAAGGAAATAGACTTACAGGATCGATATTCCTACAGAACAACAAAGTATTGCTAACAATTTTCGAGTTAGAAAAAATTTATAAACTTTGAAGAGCTGTATTTAGGAAACTATTGGGATTACAAAGACAGCTGGCTTCAAATTGTAGCAGATTTACTCTATATACTTTGAAAACGTGCACATAGGTTATAATCGAAAAAACTAGTTTTTCAGGATTAAATTCTCCAAAAACTTTAAAAATCATAGTTTGGCATTCGACGTCGAAAACTTGGATTAATGGTTAGGTCAACATCATAAACAACTCAATAAAAAATCAGAACTACCGGATTTGATGCTAGCTAGGTCTGATGTACTCGTATATGGTTACTGCACTGTCAAAAGTAGTAGCCTTGTGGTAGTTAATTTTTGCATCGTCTTCAGCAACTGTTCGGTTTCATTGCCATAGACCTACGTGGTCATATTTCTGGAATTGTGTTTCAATTTTGGAAACAGTTAAATAATAATTTTTGTTAGTTAGGACTTAGCACTTCAGTATAATACTTGCTTACATTTTTAGACCATCAGCAAATATGTAAGTAATTAATTGTACACATCAAGCAGTTTTACTAAACATTCTAAGCTTTCTAATACTTTTGATATAGACGCTTATCTAATGTGTCTTCAGGTGGACTATGCATATGTTGAATTTCATGTATAAATTTAATTTCGCATATTCGGCGTTTTCAAAGGCAAGTTTTATTATTCAGCTAAATTGATTTTCATTTAGATAGATACATTAAATATTCGAGAACAGAGAGGTTAGGTGCACGATTTACTAGCAGTAGAATGGCTCAACGAGTGAATTAAATTTACTTCTCAAATATGTTGCAGCAGCTTAAGTTATAGAGTAAGATATCTACAAGATAATATTAAAATCCTTATAAATTTAAAGAAGATAAAATTGAAACCCATCTATTCGTATACAGGGTGACATACTTTCAGAATTGCTTCTTCAACAAATCAACCAGATCAAGACGTTAAAAAAATCTACCATAACTATGACAAATAATTATTGATAATTGTGGTTAAGATATTTTTCAGAATTATTTAAGGCTACTCCAAAGCCTCATAAATAAACTGATTTCAGTTTCAGTCTTTTATTCGACAGCCAAAGGCTTATCTTTTATAGGGATTTTTCTTTTTTTATATAAGTTTTTTTAATTTTTATGTAGGTTATGTCTGCCTTAAATTATATTATCCTTACTCTTAGATTATTCTATAGTATGAATAAAAATATTTATGTTTTTTTACTTCTGGTTTTATTTAGGTCATGTTATGAGTAGCATCTTTGCTAGACTACCTATTTAATCCCGCACATTCAGTAAGTTTATCTGTACTGAATTGTGCATTTATTATTACTTATAAAGTCTGTGTTAAGAAACGGTAAGAAATACAAATGCAATGTTACATAATATTGTATTTGTTAATTTGCAAATAATCCGCCAAAGTATCTGTCTCATAGTAACGAATCAAATCATAAAATCTCGTGTTCAGCGACCTTTTCATTTCGTGAACCTTGGCGTGTCCCTAGACACTTTAAAATCAGTCAATAATGCATGCACATGAATATATTTCACTCTTAGAGCAACGATTTCCAATAAATTTCCAAGTTCAGCTTGGTGAATGTATTGCCTGTCGTCAGTAACTTATTCTATTTTGCACATGCTTCATTTATCATCAGCTGTTTACTGAAGTTATTTCTGTTGTAGAATACACTCAAGATGCCGCAAGGTCCTAAGCCTAGCCCCCTGATGAAGCCCTTTGTGGTCCTCGCACTTCCTGGAATGTATTTATTTTATAAATACAACCAGTACAAGAGAAAAAGGAAAGAAAATGCAACAAAACGACTGGCCGAAAGGGAATTGCAACATTTAAATTATAAAATAGTAAGTACATGCTAATAACAGGTGGTGCAAAAGTCATCACCCTATCGGAAGTTGTTATAATTTTTGCAAATGGCGGCAAATTTCAATTCTGTTTTGAAATTTGTGATGGAAACATATACAAAATTCAGGTCAACAAGACATAAATCGCTATACTCCTCAAGAACGCGGAATAACTGTTTCGATTTTTTTTGCGGAATAATTCGTCGGTGGTGTTGGCGCAACGTGAATTTCGGCGCAGATTTACTGGTCGTCCGACACCAACTGGACAAACACTACGGCGTTTATGGGATGACACGAGATTCAGCCTGGTCGGCCCCGGAGCAGCAGTTCTGCTGAGAATATCGCGACTGCTGAAGATGTCGCAGACGACCACTGAGTATCGACCAGATGACGTGCCAGGCAATTGGGCATCAATCGGCGGTCTTTA
The DNA here is from genome assembly GCA_037114965.1 of Monochamus alternatus. Lineage (NCBI taxonomy): Eukaryota > Metazoa > Arthropoda > Insecta > Coleoptera > Cerambycidae > Monochamus > Monochamus alternatus. The sequence continues at coordinate 38,562,151 of CM073433.1, forward strand.
CAGAGAATTTTGGTTAACAATTTGAAGATGTTCTCTTACAAAGTGCAGACAGTGCACCAGCTGTTAGCTGTTGACTACCAAACGCGTATAACCTACGCTCAGACCATCCTGAATCTGTATCACGAGGAAGACAACTTTTCATCGAAAATCATCATGAGCGACGAGGCCCATTTCCATCTCTATGGATATGTGAATAAGCAAAATTAACGCTTCTAGGGCATCATATAACCCACGAAGAGCTATTACACCCGCTCAAATTTATTGCATGGTGTGTTGTTTACGCTAGAGGCGTCATCGAGCCTTAATTTTTCGGAGACGCTAGGGGTCAAACTACTACTGTGGATGGCGAGCATATAGAGCCATGCTCAACGACTTTCTCTTTTTTCAATTGAATGAATTGGGACTGGAGAACACAATGGAGCAACAGTGCATACTTCGCAACGCACAACCGAAATTCTGAGGGCTGCATTTCCGGATCGCCTACTCTCTCGTTTTGGCGATTTGCACTGACCGGCAAGATCGCTCGATTTATCTATTCCAGATTTCTTTTTGTGGGGTTTTCTGAACTTACGAGTCTCGGGTGACAACTTTTGCGTCACCTTGTTGTAAACTTAACTCACGGTGTAATTTTTAACATGGGATTTTGAGAACAGCTGCCATTATAAGTTGTGGGAATAGTATGAACATCAACAAAATACCATTTTACACGGAAAATGTGTTAAGAAAATTGTTTAGAATAAAACCTTAGGTGGTTTTAAAAGAGAATTAAAATTAAATATGCAATAAAAGAAAACTCCAAACAATTTAAAATACAATTTCAACCAGTTATTATTATAAAATTAGTTTAGGCAACATCCATCGCGTTAAAAGCAGTCATACACTACAAATAATTAATTTATAACATTCACTTCACTAATTTTCATAGTAAAGACTTAGTTAGCTTGAAACTATAGTACATTAAAAATCAATTTAAAAGAGAGCGACACAAAAGTAACAAAGTACGAAATAAATATTTTGATTTTGTATAAATATGCTATAAATAAAAAATCTCACTAGTACAGAATGAGTCTCAAAGCACTTGTTTATTACAAATCTACAATCCGTAACGCTCGTCGACTGATCACAGCGTACTGGAAGCGAGCCTCCAATAGACTTTGTTTCTAGATTTGTAGAATGTTTTTGACCTGCAGATCAACGAATGAGCTGAGATGACGAATTTTAAAAACTTGTCACATATTTAAATATGTATAATATGAGTTACTTATACAGGGTGTTTAAAAAAAATATGATAATATTACTAGGGCTAATAGAACATTAAACGATAAGTGGGGTTTGCTTCATTTTTGTGATACAAGGCGTGTAAGAATCAGTTTAGATGCAGTTTAAAAAACAACACAGATTTAATTAAAATTTGACACAGGTACTGCCGAACACGCTGGTGTTATTACTTTTTTTATACAAAATAGAGGGCTCTACACAACCAGCCATAATTGGTTGATGTAAGTACCCTTCAGATTCAATGTGAACCTTGTAAATTAATGTTTTGTGATGTCCCCAAACAAAAAAAATTATAGAATTCATATCCGGTAATCTGGGTGGGCAAGATTGACCTGGTCTTTTAGTGCTTGTCCAACCACTTTTACTGAATCTTTCATTTAATAATTCACGAGCAGTCAAACTAAAATGTGGTGTAACTCCGTCGTGCATAAACCATCGTCAGGTGGTTCAGGTAAAATATTTTCAAGAAAATGTCTGTAGGAGGCACCGGCTAAAGTTCTTGGTAAAAAGTAAGATCCAACAAGAAAATTTCCAATAACACCCACCCATACATTCACATAAAATTGACGTTGAAATCGAGATTCCATTATGGCATTAGGATTTTCATCAGAACAAACGTGTTTATTGTAGACGTTTATTTTAGCATCTCTGAAAAAATTAGCTTTGTCGGAAACAATATACCAGCGGTAAAGTCAATATTTTATTAAATTTTTTGCAAAATCTAGTGGCTTCAGAACGAATTATGATTGACATTTAGAAGATTTACAGCCATCTTCCTAGTGTTATTATTTGGGTTTTCTTCAATTTCGTGTAGCATAGCTTCTTTCAACTCAGACGTTCTAACACTCAAAAGTCTTTCAGGAACTAGACCCTTCTGAAATGCGTTTGGCTCCGAAAGACTGAAAAACATTTTTAAACATTCTTTGATTTGGAAATCTTTTATAAATTCGTCTAGCCTCAGTACTATTTCCATCTGCAAGGCCATAAATGTAAACCATATTGGCTATTTCAGCATTTGAATATGCATAAGCCATTATAAAAACCTTAAATCTTTTAAAAAACTAAGCTTAATTTGACAATATTAAATAAGATGACGGCTTCTTATTATTGTTTGCATGGCCTGCCTAAGATATATTTAAGTAATTTAAGTAACTGTGTAAAAATGTACTTGCTCAAATAAATCAAGTTGTGGTTAACCGGTTTGGAATACAAAAAAGTGTAAAAAAACAAAAAGTACATTATTTTATCTGTATTATTATACAGGGTGATATATTTTTTTGGCAAATAATGATTGATGATATACAGCTCCATCACTGATAAGTTTCTAAAGCTGGTAATTTTTTGTTTCATACCTACTGTCATAGTAAATATGCACATCGAATTTGGTTAGATTTTTTTTTTAATTTTGACACGCTGTAGTTGGCACATTTATATACAAAAAACCCTTTTTGTCAAAAGAATATGCCCTTGAATGTTTAACCTCTACTTAAGAAACACTCTGTAGTATCATAACGCTATCTACAATGAGCGGAACATAAATATTTACAAGCAGAAAACACACTAAATTATGTTGTTCATCCATTCTAATTTCATTAATGACTCATCATTAATCATTTGTTAAATTTGGGGCACTCTGCAATCTGCCTAAACTTTAATTATGTTCAATTACATCAACTAAACGTCACTGACACGCAAAGCCTGATGAGCATTGTCTATCGAGTCTGCTTCTGTCTGAAGTGACAGTATGTATAGAATACTCTTAGATTCAAATTAAATCAATAAACTTTGTCACAATGGATCCGTGTCATGTCGGTTCTTGTCTGACAATATGATCATCCATTACACGGATCGCTCTGTACTAATTCTCATTTTGCAACATTTTACAATGTTAATAGATTAAATTTAGCCGAGCCGTACAGAACCGGCTAATTAATTTTCTCATCGCAGCTATCTCAAGCTAAAACAGCGATCCAGCGTTTAATATCTACACAGAACCCAACCTCGCAGATATTAAGCTCCTGGCTGAGTACACACCGCGTAGCATAAATTAGCAGGATATAAATCTCCCACGGCCATTCCCGTTGCCCAGATAGTCACGAACGACCCATTCAAGCGCAAAAAAAAGTAATTCCAGAAAGTGCGGTGACTACCCACTAGCAATGAGTGTATGGGTAACGGTTTTTTCGAGGTAAAAAGTTTTTAGAATGGTTTTAAGCTATGCAATCCAGTTAAAAAATGTACTGGAGTTTTCATTCAAACTAATAGAAGGGTTTTGTGTACGATAAATTTCTAGGTCCTCAGGTATACTGCAATGTAGTCTAAGCCTCATTAAGTTTAATTATAGTATATCTATTTATTCCGCAACGTAATAACAAATACTTACAATTTATACTTACTTCCATGTTATACAATTATTGACGGTTCTTGTAGATAATCTTGAAATGATCCCCTGCTTAGTTTTGCTTCTCTAGAAATGGATTAACCCAATACACATAACGTCAAAAGTCTTGGACCCCCTGTATATAAAATGATACGATTAAACCTAGTGGTTTTTCTTGATATAGTAAAAAAGTGCATTTACTTAGGGAACAAAAAAGACAATAAAAAATTGCAGACCATGAACCTTTACTTTATTACCAATGTTTTTACAAATCTGGTCAGTTTGGCAGTGTATTCAGTCAAGTGTTCCTTTGAATTTTTGTACATTATAATGCCAGGGCGTAAAATTTCTACGTTTATCCGAGCAAGAATGACTGATGACATGATACAGTACATTCTAATCATCAGATATCGATGTTGGGCATTCCTAGATCATCTGTTGTATGAATAGTACACATATATGAAGAATTTGATACAGTGGAAAACAAGGTACGTTTCGCCGTATTATATCTACACCTTCTATTCGAAGACGACTCCACAACGCAAATTTACGTGCTAGAAGACCATTACGGGTCCCCACTCTACTTCCAAGGCATCGTATTGCCCGTCTCCAGTGGGCGCGAGAACATAGGGGTTGGCTTTTACGCCAGTGGTGGTGGGTCTTATTTACAGACGAAACCAGAATTGGGCTGGTTACTGATGACAACCGACAAAGAATCTGGAGAGAACCAGGTCGTCAACAGAGACTTTTCCCCATGAAGTTGCTCCGTTGCACCCCATTAATTCGCATACCACAAACTATCACCATTCAAATTTACATCGAATAAGTTATTGCCCCATACGTAATGAATTAGGTGAAAATTTTGTGTTTATGGATGAGAACGCTCGATCACATCGTACAAGAAGAGTTCAAGAGACACTCGAAGTAGGAGATATCAATAGATTAGATTGGCCAGCCAACTCTCCTGACATGAATCCTATTGCAAACATGTGGGATTTTGTTGCTAGAGCTATTTATAATCATATTCCTCCATCTCAAACTGCAGATGAGTTAGTCGTGGCGGCAGAAGAGGAGTGGAACAATATTCCGCAAGAGATCGTTAACCGCTTGATTATCTCAATGCACAGACGTGTCAATATGCTAATGGAACGTGATGGAGGACATACCGACTATTAGTCAAGTAGACAACTCGCTTTGTTGCTTTTTTTTATTTAATAAATTTGTCAAAAATGTCACACATTTACTGGTTTTTAATTTTTTAAGTGCTCATTTTATCGAACATATTCTTTTCACAAAAAAGATTCAGAAAACAATATACTTTTATAAATGTATTTGGTTTTTCTGACAACAAGATTTCTTTATCAAGAATGAGAGGGGGTCCAAGATTTTTGACGTTGTGTGTATGTCGCAGCATGATAAACGGTAATATTTGATAGTAATAATATTAAAACTTAAAAGTAAAAGGGGGTAAAGGGGGGGTGTAGTACCCACTGCCCTCCCCCTTACGCTTATTGACAACATATTTTTTTAGACAGAGCATATTTTTATTTTTTTGACATTTGATTTGGCGGTCGGTTTACTAGATATTGCAACTTTTTTGGATGTGTTATGTTTTGCACATATTGAATATCCCTAAATCTTAAATAGCCACTCCCATTTTATTCAGCAAATTGAAATAAACAAAACGGCAGAACGAACAACAAACATCAATAAAGGACAAAAATGACACTCAGTTAGACTAGATATTCAATACAGGTACCACCTTTACGAAGGGCTCTTTTGATAAGAGAGTAACGAACATTTTGGAAAATGTGTGATTTCAGCCAAAAGTGCCCTCCATCTTGTACAATTCATTCCATTAGCTGTTGTTTACTTGTTTAAATGTTCAGAACAATTTAAATGAAATTTTTTCTAATCTGTGGATTGATAGAAGACGGCTTGCACCTAATAAATGACTATTCCGTTCCTCTAAACTCAACTCGTTAAAATTTAATTTCTGGAGATTTATGAAAGATTTTGTTTACATGGTTCCAACACTAACTGAACAATAACTAAGGGAACGAATTATGCAAGATGGAGAGCACTTTAGGCTGAAATCACATATTTTTTAAAATAATCTGATAAAGGTGATGGCAAAGGTAGTGCCAATATTGAACACTTAGTTTAACTGAGTTAAATTTTTTGTCTTTTTTTGTACTATATTGTTGGTTGTGTCGTTTTTTTATTTAAATTTACTAAATAAAATGAAAATGGCAATTTAATACTTAGCGATTTGTGCTAAATCAAGCATATCCAGAAAAAACGCAGTACCTCGTAAATATAGCGTCAAATCAAAATTTTATAAGAGTGAACAAAAAAATAGATAAAACTACGCTCTGTCTAAAAAAAGTTGTGAAACTATAGGCGCACTCAAAAAAAATTGAGGGGTCATACCACGTCACATACTTATGCAATTTCATATTGAATCAGGGATTTTCTTGGTAATAAATCCCAAGTAGCTCGCTTGATCACTTATCGATTTCTTTAAATGGATTGTTTTTCCCATATTTTCTTTATACTTTTTAAGGGCAAAAAGACACAACGTTGAAAAGTGACAAATCCAAAGCTTTCAAACTGTGCGTAAATGATGAATACAACAATGGTTGCCCCCATGGTTACTATATATCATTAGCAAGTGCCCACTTAGAAAATTTAATATAGTGCCTATGATGCTATTTAAAACTTATTTCTACCCGGGTTAATTATTTTTAATGCTGTTTGTAGAAAAAATAATTTATAATATTTATGTTAAAAGTACTGATGTAAATGCGTGCCTTAAAAATGCACTTTCCACTGGATTTGTGTTTATTTGAAAAAATGTTTTTATTTCAAACAATTTTTAATTTCAAAAATAATCTGTTCCGGTATAGGTTGGAGGAATGATAGCAACCGTAGCCAAGCCTACACTTCTGAATTTGTTTGGACATTTTGATTAATGTTTTACGTCGAGAACGTTTATATGTGAAAGGTCAGATAACTAGCAGAAAATGTCAGAAGTGGGCGAAATAGATTACGAAGTAACCACTGTTCGATGTTTCAATAAATGAATAATATATTACTTGACAATCGCTAGATACGTACAGGGTACTCGATAGTATAGACCTACTGTGATGATATAAAACATTTAAATACAATTTGGGACATGTGGTACTAAATGGGATGACGTAAGCTTCATTTTCAACAAATGGAGCTTACCTCACCTTACAAATGACATCATCAATTAAATTTTTTCCAAAAACATACCCAAATATTTTTCTTGTTAAAAGCCTCTGATTTTTTTAATAAACTTCTATTAGAGAATTTTTTCTGTATTATTTCCCGTTTAAAAGCTATAACCAATATCGTTCTAAAGAGTCTCAGAATCATATTAGCGGTGGAAGAATCAAGTAGTCGTTGGAAAATAATTGAATGTACGTTGTTTAAAGTGTTTTGTAAATCTTATTTTTAGAAACCCCCCATATTTTTATGGTGTTAGAATTGGTGATTTTCCCGGTCACTGAATGGGTTTATTATTTCCCGTTTATGGGAAAGTGTTATCTAAATATTGCCGGACAATCTTGACCTTGTGAGGTGGAGCTCCGTCGTGCTGAAACCGTAGGGTTCTCCTTAGCTGCAAAGGTACATTCTCCAGAAGTGTAGGAAGTTGTTCTTGTAAGAAATTTATGTAACTCACGCTGTTCAATGTACGTTCATAGAAATAAGGCCCAATTAAATGCCTACCGATGATGCCGCATCATACCTTTACTCCAAAATGGCCTTGGGTTTGGACTGGATTTACAATGAGCGGATTTTCAATGGACCAGTAGTGTTCGTTGCACCTGTTTGGCAAACCATTACTGGCAAACCGACTTCGTCCGTCGAGAGAACATGCCGATAAAGGTTCTGATCAATAGTTTCTACATTTACTACAATTTGATTTGATACAATTAAGTGTTTTCAATGTAACTCTCAGGACACTACTCCAAATTGTGAATTTTGTAGTCATGATACCCATTGGTCTTTAAAATTCGTTGAATAGTTGATTTATCCAAATTCAATTCCCGGCTAGCCTGCCATATAGAATTTAATGGATTTTGTTCGAAATACCGTAACAGTCTAGCTGTATTAACATTATTTCTTACCCTTCGGTCAATTAATTGATTTTTTCGAACAATCTTGTAAAAGTTCTATAATCAGGAATGGGGTGCAACATATCAACTTTTTTTGAATAAGAAAACATTTTGTAGGTACAAAAGTTATACGTTATACCAATATTCAATTATTTGATCCTTCCACCGCTAATATGACTTTTAGATGGTATTTTGAGACACTTTAGGACAATATCGGATATGTTTAAGTTTTTATATATTTTTAGGTATTAATAATATTGTGTGAAACTAACTACTCAGTGGACAAAAGCCTCAACCTGCGTTGAATTACACCCACAATATCTACCCATATATTCCTTATTATTAGCTTTTGTAACATTTTTTTACTGTTTTAGAAAGGTATTTTAAGCTAATATAAATCAAATCTCCTACAATTCCTATCAATGAAGTAATATGTATGTTCTCTGATACCAAACATCTAGGTATGCTAATGAACAATTCCACAGACAAAGCTCTATTCATTAATTATCTATAGAAAATAAACTAATTTACTAACCTTCTAATGAAACACTCTATAAATATCTAACTTCATTTTTTGGCAGTGGGAACACGAGAAATTCAACCACAATAGATGAGATCTGACTTATTTCTGCATTTTTAGGATTGCTTCTTCAGGTGGTCTCCTTTAAGTTGAATCAAATATCTAACTATAAAAATTATTATACAAATTAAAATTATTTGAAGTTAAATATCGACAATGACAAAAAGTGACATTCTGTCAATGAATTAAATATGACAATACCTACTTGAAAAATGTTCACCTTTTATGTAAAAGTTTTTTTATATTTTTTTAGGTATTAATAATATTATGTGAAACTAACTACTCAGTGGACAAAAGCCCCAACCTGCGTTGAATTACACCCACAATATCTACCCATATATTTCTTATTATTAGCTTTTGCAACATTTTTTACTGTTTTAGAAAGGTATTTTAAGCTAATATAAATCAAATCTCCTACAATTCCTATCAATGAAGTCATATGTATGTTCCCACTGCCAAAAAGTGATGTTAGATATTTATAGAGTGTTTCATTAGAAGGTTAGTAAATTATATTATTTTCTTTAGATAATTATTGAATAGAGCTTTGTCTGTGGAATTGTTCATTAGCATACCTAGATGTTTGGTATCAGAGAACATACATATGACTTCATTGATAGGAATTGTAGGAGATTTGATTTATATTAGCTTAAAATACCTTTCTAAAACAGTAAAAAAATCGAGTATGTTTTTGGAAAAATATAATTGATGAAGTCATTAGTCATTTCTGTCAAAATCCAAAGACATACTTTCGATTGAAAATGGAACTTATTTCATCCCATTTAACACCACGTGTCCCACCATAGGCCCATCCTGTCGAGTTTGAGACACCCTGTATACTGAAAAAAGAAAAGCAGTGACAAATATCATATTGCGTCTGGGAACATGTCTGAGCGCAAAATTTAACTTTGTTAGACCTACGTATAAACCGCAAGAACTTTTGTTAAGAGATAACTGGGTGATGTTAGGTATAATAAATTTCCACTTCCTTACGTCTCCAGTGGGTCCTCGGGGGCAGATATTTTCATGGGAGAACTTGAGACGAATACAAACTGTTTCGAACAAATCCCTGGACACTGGGAACTCATTGCAGTATGTTTTTATGGATTCGCTGGCATAAATAACAGCCGGATATAGTGTTGCAGATTACTTGGAAAGTAAAAGATATACAGGTTGAAGCTTAAATAAGTACAAATATTTTAACTGCTGGTGTAGTTTGTCATATAGATCAGTCTAGTGAAAGCCATTTTTAAAAATTTCTAATATTTACGGAGATATTTATTTTTTTTTTTAAATACTCACATTTTGAGGACCGCTGTCATAACCAACCTAATGAACCATATAATTTATTGCGAGGTTGCCATATCTCCTCTAATATAAATATTAAGTTTCCTTTAACGTAATAGTACAGTAATACGGTTAAATTCTATTTTAAAAATACTTGTTTGAAGCATAAGTACAGTAAAGTTGGGTATGTAGTACGATACGCAGTATTATTAACTTAAATTTAACTGCTTAACTGACTTTACTATAAACGATTAAAAATAAATTTCCGTTAAGTTAAATACATACTACCATAAAGTATTTAGGAAGATATTACGTGATATTACTATGTTCAGTGTTCAAAAAATATAACACACAAGCTTATCTGTTTAAAAAAATTAACTATTTAACCAGTAATCCACATTTCACAAGGTAAATGTCATTGTACACTGTTAGAAAGAGACACAAGAAACAATTTCCTTAAGTTATTTTATGAAGAATAACGAAAAACTATGATTTTCACACAGCATATTAAATTTAATTTTCGTCACATAACCCCAAATGAGTCAGTATTAACCATTTATTTCGAATCCAGAACCATAAAGTGACTTTGCACTTTAATCAGTGAAACAAATTTTCAAAATAAAGGTACACACAATATTAAATAACAAAATAGCAGCCTGACGTATGAATTAATATCAAGAAAAGCAAAGACATTTGTGTAACACTGGCAACACTGTGAACCACACGTTCAATCTGCAGTGCTATGACTCATAAATGTATGAAAGTCAGCGGTACTCAACAAGTTTTCTACACAAAAGTTACAAAATTTATTTAAAATTTTACTTTTTTATTTCTGATTTTTTTGTAAAAACTATTATGTGTTCTACACAGACAACTATACTGCTGGTTAAAATATTTGTACTTATTTAAGATTCACCCTGTATAGAAAAACCTTTTACCTTTCTGAAGTGAAGATTAAAGCAATAGGTGTAATCAAAATGTTTCTGATGTCTTACTTTTAGCGTAACTTTCGAGAAAAATCCATTCCTGTTGTAAAATAATGAGGATTAGGTATGCATAACGTAATATTTTTTACACATCACGAGAAGAAATTGTTAAATAGACGATTATTGTATCTTAAGCATCATATCATACGTTAAGTATATTTTGAAATATATTTAGGTGCGTCAATATTACGCAATATATTGTGCATTTTAAAAGTATAATTATGGATTAACCGAAATATTTCGCAAAATAACTGTATATCGCCAATTTGTCAGTGCTGAAATGAGAGGTGTAAAAATGCAACGGTAATTTCTAAAACTAAATTGTTAATAGCAGTTAGGTTTTTCAAATAATGTATATAGGTACTTAAGTAACTAAAAAGTGTGTATTCAGTAGGTTACAAAATTAGTAATATAATGGAATGTCTTGATTTCTAAAAAAAGAGTTTTATATAAGTTCAACAAAACAAAACATTTGACTGTTATATACATATTAGTAGCAGTATTAAAATTTAGTTAATTTAAAGTTTGATTACTAATTATACAGAGTGTGTAAACAAATCTTGAAATTTATTCTTTCCGAAATATTGAAAATTTTATATGAAAGGCAAAGTGCCTAAAAATATTCTATTTAAGATCTTCACACGAAACCTATGGAGACATTGCAGTGCAGGCTATGTTTTAATTAAAAGAGAAATTTACAAGTGTTTTCTAAATTAAAAGAAACCCTAATTTCACACAATAACTATAAAAATAATTAAGTAGATATTTAATTTGTAAATCTTATTAGTCAAATTTAAATTGCATACTAATTTCAGTAGCTTCATTAGAATTTAGTAGTTTAATTTTTTTTATTGGGCATGTAAAACAAAAAATTAAACAATCTATAAACTCGATATTAAAAATACTTCGCCCCATTGAAACTGCAAACGATGACGATGGTTTACAAACCAAGTATAAGACGAAATAAGTGATACATTCCTACTTTCTGATTTCTTAATTTGTAGTTAATTACAATAGGAAAATATAGAAAAAGTGTAAATGACAACTAAAATTTGTCGATTCACGTCTTATTTATTACTTTTCATCCAAATCCTGTACTCATGGATTTAAAACCACATATGCGTACTCTTGGAAATGTGTTTTCTGATAAAACTCTGAAGGTATGCGTGCCTTTAGAGGCGTTACCACCCTTTGAGTTCTTACCCCTATCCGTTCGACCAATTTTCCAGTGGCAGTGATTTCAAATATTGGTAATATTATTTTTCCTTGATGCATCATATTTTTTTAGACAAAATGAACCGCGATACATGTTCATTATGTAGGGATTTTTAGGTGAAATGTAAACTTAACAAATAACTGGATTCTGAAATGTTTATAGATTTTTACTCATTTCGTCAATATTTTATCTCTACGGAATACACTGCACTATGTTGTACAGGCAACTTAACAGTCACATATAAAAAAACATTTTATTTTACATTTTGTACTACATATATATATTTCGTGCATGTACTGCCTGTTTCGTGCTCTAAAACGTTTTGAAATTATCGCTCTACAGTAATGAAATGGAATGCTAAAAGGCTAAAAAGAGCTTTGGTGCGCTTATTTATTACAAAGCAGCCGTGGGAGTGTTAAAGGAATCCAATAAAGCTTAACCCGTCAAAATAAGGGCCCTGGGTTAAGTTTACTGTTAATATTAGCCCTCAGGGACAGATTTTCCTCCGAGGAAATTAGTTCTGCCCACGAGGAATTATGTGAGGTTAGTTGATACAGTTTGCGCTGTACAGTGTGGTTCCTAATTATCTTTTTTCCTCGCCTGGTCCCAAATAACACACTGATGTAAATAAAACGTAGGTATATAAAGTATTTACTTACGTATCTACCACCTAAATGTCCGACAGAAAAATAGTAGTTATTTATCCACAATCACCTTATATAATCGGACTTTTATCCACACATATGAACCGTCTAAAGTGGTACTTTATCCACTAGTGGAATTTGCTTCACTGGTAGAATAATGAAAAAAGTAATAAACCTATAATAAATCAAAGTTAATTTATTTACTTATTAATATTTACATTTATAGTAATAGACATTTCGTTTTCTGTTTTATCACATTTAACTACCTTTCCGTTAATAACAACCTATGTAGCATTGTTGCTATTATTTTCGGAACGCATAACATCTGCCGAAGTTTGGTTAAGGAACAGCTATATTTTCCTTGCAATATTAAGTTTGTTAAGTAACGTTCAGATAAACGTTAGTGCAATGGCACTGCAGTTGTACTGTTGTATTGTAATTGTATGGTGTTAAATATTATTTACTCTGTTTACATAAAATTACTGTTGACTTAAGAAGTTGGGAAATTTTTCCGCTGTAAGTTGGCGACATGCAAAAACGCAAGATTGTTGACCTGCAGAGAGGTTATGTTTATGTTTTGTCAACTACGTCTCTATCTACGGAAATTGTTTTTTATTTGCCGAATAGTAATTAAAAGCCTACCCTAGATAAAATATAAGCCTACAATCTGCAGGAATAGATGGTCTATTTGAATGTTTGGTTAAATCACAATATACTAGTATACTGTGAGTTAAATGAGGCCCCACTAATTTCAGCAAGTCATCAAACACTGCCACTGTCATTCGGGTGAAATGAAAAAATAATCGGCATTCTCATTTCTCATTTCTTTATATAAATTATAGAAATCACCTTGCATGTGCTATTTGCGATTAATAGGTCGCACCCACCATCTCCGAGTTCTTCTTTTCATTTTTTTTTGCATATATAGTTTTTATACATATTGACGTCGCTGCGAATAAGAGCAGCAAAAGTAACTGTTTCTAAACCAAACAGTCCTCTTCATCCATTTTTTTTTAGAAACAAATCAATTCTAAACTAAATATCTAAATTAGAATCTAATTTAAAAACTTAACCTGCAAAAATGTGAATCTTCTGTTTACTGTCAAAAAAGCAGTTTTCTGATTGTATGATTGTTGGAAAAGGATTGGTAAAAGCTAAAATGCGTTTAGCTTCTGCCATACAACTGCAGTACAAAGGCGTTACTGTTAAGTTTATCTGAACGTTACAAAAGTCACCCGTATTTCTCGCCGTTTTAATTCAGTATCTTTGAATATTTGCAGGTGGGATGAGTTAACATTCCTATTATTTGCTCCTATTATTTGCTAAACCCTAGATTATTCAGTTATTAAATGTCTAAAATTATTTGTTTTGTAGAAAACACTATTTCAAGAATACGACGCCCTTTTTAATAACTTTTCTGCAGTACCAATGCAACCGCACTAATCTTATGTGAATGAAGCTTTAGATATGGACTCCTCAACATAACTTTCTGTTACAGAGGAGATCCATCCACCATGCCGTTTAATGGTTGTATATGCTTCTGGATTTGTGATATTCAGAAATGAAGCAACTATTGACGGTACCTTCGGTAATATGTTGATTCCAACAGGCTGAGAAGTACATTATTGATTGATGTATCTTAAAAAGAATTGTCATTTGTTAAGCGAATTTGGCGAAAGAAATATATTTTCTGCATATTTCAACAGCATTCACGCAAAATCCTTCCTATAATGGTAAATTTTCTTGAAATGCCCGTCTTGGTGTCAGGTATTGAAACAAATAGATAACTGTCAGTAATTTTCAAATTTGTTAATTCGCAGCATCGACAGGCATCAGGAACCGCTATTATTAGTGCAATATAAAATAATTCAAAATTCACCTAACAATATGTAAAAAGTAAAGAGATATTACCTTAATCATTAAATATACTTTAACTGAAGCTCCAGTCAAAAATTCTTCAATATTTGTTCTTTCTAATACTGTAGCTTTTTTCCTTTGTATCCTCTCGATTCACTCTTCAAATAAGTAGTAAGCTAAAATTGCATATTTTTTGTTCAAATTGTACAATAGCATGATGTCTTCATTTATTTTCATTACTCTCCCTCCTTTCCGTGAAAATAACCTTTAAGATCATATCGAAGTCGTTCAGTTATTTTAGCTGTCCAAACATAGCAAATAAATAATTTGGCATTTACAAATGAGTAACAAACTCTTTTGCCTACGACTATCCTATAAAATGTGTTTCCTCAAAAATAATATCATTCACTGGTTTCAAAGAATCGGGAATGAACTAACAAAATACAAATTATTCAGTGCCAGCAACTGAACCTGGACCTCCTGTGTGAAAGCCATACCTTATAAATCATGGACCGGCCCTAGAAAGAGAGGTCCGCTGTCCTGATGTATACAAGAGGGATGAAGCTAGTCCGGGCAAAAACAGATGTTCTATAACAGAAAAATATATAAACATAACCTGACAAAACCTTTCCTAAATAATTAAAACCTTCCTTACAAATTGTTATTATCAAAATGTAATTATAAATTAAATTTCTGAATAAATGAGTAAATATCCAATATAATTCGGTCTGTCACACGTTTGTCATTTACGGTTTTTGTTTTTTTCGACCAATGATGTGTGGGATTTTGCCCGGACTAACTCTATCTCTGTCGCACACATCTGAGCATCAACGATTTGTATCAGTGTTTTTTATAAACACTGTATATAAAAAAGGTATATAAGAAAACGATTTCGGGCGCGTCCATGATTTATAAGGTCTATGGTGAAAGCCAAACGCTACCAACATAAAGAGTACAATTTTTTATTGTCAAAGTAGATGGTTGTCATGTTTAATTTAAAATTCATTGACAGACACTTTTGACATTGTCGATAATTAATTTAAAATAATTTTGACTTATGTTAAAAATAAGTATTAAGTAGATTATAAGAAACACTATACACATATATGCTAAATAAACGTCTACGTACCTACCTACCTACCTATTGGAATAATAATTTTTATAGTTGGATATTTGACTCAACTTAAAAGAGGCCGTCTGAAAAAGCAATCCTAAAATTACAGAAATAGGTCAAATCTCATCTATTGTGGTTGAATTTTCGAGTTCCCACAGTTTCAAAAGTGAACTTAGATATAGTTTCATTAAACCAGGTTAGTAAATTTAACTAGACATTTTTTTTAGATAATTATTGAATAGAGCTTTGTCTGTGGAATTGTTCATTAGCATACCTAGATGTTTGGTATCAGAGAATATACAGTATGCGCCAAAAGTATGGAATAAATTCAATAAAAACGAAACAATTATTTTTTGGGAAAAATCCTCGAACAGGTAGATTTTTAATTTAAAAAATACATATTTTAACGTAAAATGCGATTTTCAAATGTCATTTGTTTTCGAGTAATGACGTCATCGATTTTTTTTTAAATGGCAATACCATATTTTTTTTCTTGATTCTGAAAGATCATTTAATTCTCTATCAGACAGTACTAAAATTTTGCCCTCTTACATAGGAAAGTTTTCAAATAAATGACGATTGAATGTTAGAAAACGTAAATCAATTAAAATAAAGCAAAAACGTTTAGTTTTTCGAATTCCATAGTTCTTTTATGGATCACGTAGGTGAAAATCTTTGCAAAGTGTCATTGTCACACCGACTTTTTAATAAGTATTGTAAGCGACATAGAAATTGTTATTCAATTTAAAGTATTATGGCATATTTAACTGTTACTCAAAGAATTGAAATTTTAATTCTTATCGGATGCGGGAATATGACTAGAACTCAGCAGGAAGTTTGCGATTTATTTAATGAAAAATATCCAGATCGCCCTATCAGCCAATCAACAGTCAGTAAGGTATACTCGCGACAAGAATTCAGACGACTTACGTCATACGAACAAATGAATAATTCATTATATTTCCATCAAAATATTTATGAAACTGCAACTGATAGTAATGAAACTATATACTACACTAAAAGTTTGCATTATATTTTGCACTAAATTGCAAAAAATGATTGTTTTTAACGCGACCAAATATCGAAAATTACGTTGACAATAAAAACAAATGTGTAACGTCAGTCGTGACGTAAGACGTCTGAATTCTTGACCCGAGTATAGAGTCTAAATTTAGAGAAACTGGCAATGTTGTAAATATTCCAAAACCTGGACGTCCAAGCATTAATGAAAATCAGAAACAGAACATTTTGATATATATTGAGTATGGTGGATAATCCTCATAATTCTTCACGATTGGTTGCATTAAACAATGACACTAGTCAGAGCACAGTGCTACGTATCTTGAGAAAGGAAAAATGTCATCCTTACAAAATTCAACTTGTGCAGGAACTCAATGAAGATGATCCCGATCGCCGCTTACACTTTTGCGAAATTCTAATGGATTTATGTCAAGGAAATAGAAATTTACACCGGCAAATACTTTTTTCAGATGAGGCCACATTTTGTCTGAATGGTACAGTAAACTGTCAAACTTGCAGATATTGGAGTCGGGAAAATCCTCATTGGATGGCAGAGGCACATACCCAACACCCTCAGAAATTAAATGTGTGGGCTGGAATAGTTGACGACAGAATAGTAGGGCCTTTCTTCTTTGAAGGAACCCTTACAGGACAAAGATATTTAGAGTTTCTAGAAAATTACCTTTTTCCAGCCCTTGCAGTAATTTTTCCTAACGATAATGGCCCTGACATTCCTGACGATACCATATGGTTTCAGCAAGACGGTGCACCTCCGCACTACGCGCGAGATTTTTTGAACAACTGTTTCCCTGGGAGGTGGATCGGCAGACGCGGACCGATAGAATGGCCTGCAAGATCGCCAGATCTTACACCTCTTGACTATTTTTTATGGGGCTACTTGAAGTCAAAAGTGTACATTAATAAACCACGTAATTTAGAAGAACTTCAAAATCGCATTCGGGACGAAATACGCAGAGTTACCCCAGAAATCATTCATAATGTGCAAGAAGAATTTCTTCACAGACTTGCGCATTGTCAAGAAGTTGGTGGATGGCGATTCGAACATTTAATTTAAGTATAAAACTTAATCAATTGTATTTTATTTTACATACCTCAGAATTGTTACTTTTTTATGGATAAAATTTACGTTTTCTAACATTCAATCGTCATTTACTCGAAAACTTTTCTATGTAAGAGGGCAAAATTTTAGTACTGTCTGATAGAGAATTAAACGATCTTTCAGAATCAAGGAAAGAAATATGGTGTTGCCATTAAAAAAAATCGATGACGTCATTACTCGAAAACAAATGACAAAAAATAATTGTTTCGTTTTTATTGAATTTATTCTATACTTTTAGCGCATACTGTACATATGACTTCATTTGTAGGAATTGTAGGGGATTTGATTTATATTAACTTAAAACACCTTTCTAATACAGTAAAAAATACCTCATTTTATTTTACCAGATATCTTCTAACTATGAAGTGAAGTAAGTTTCAGTTTTAGTGTACAGTTTTTATTAAAACACTAAATCGACATGAATTATTTCAAATATCATATTTATCCCCGGACGACAGTCTGCTGCAGCACCTTCTTTTCCTCGATCTCCTTCTGCTTGAACGGCGGCGGTTGCGACTTTCCGCACTCGAGATGTTCCAAAAACTCCTTCGCTATTTGTTCCCGCTCTTTTATCTCCAGCGTGGCCCTTTCGAACATCTGCAGCTCCAGCTTCGTCAGCCAGGGGACACCGCAGTTGTGCACGAATCCGCCTCGGGAGAATTGGACGGTTGTCACCAGATGCCTGCCGGGAAGTAAGACAAAGGGTGCGGTAACAATGGGAAATAAGGCCGAGGCGGTGGAGTATTATGCTCCACTTCCAAGATTACTTTGGTAGGGGTGGTGAATTAAAGCAATAAAGAGTGTTACACATAGATTATAAGATATCTGCATTCTGCACCAATTAAGGATTGTACCATTGAGATAATACAGGGTGTCCGGGAAAATGTGGGAAATATCTCGGGTACAGGTAGAACATGAAAAAATAAATTGACAATTTCCTATAAAATTATTTCCTATAGGCTCTCCCTACGGAGATATGTGTTCCTGAAGGGTGCCGCTGGAAATCGGTTTTTCTTGAATAACTTTTAAAGTACTCAATATAATTAAAAAAAAATTTAATGTGATGGACACTACTAAGGTACTCTTGTTTATTGTCTATAAAATGAACCATTTATGAGAAAAAGTTCGACCTATGTTCGCATGTTGAACCCTCTTATGAAGTTTTTCAATAATTTCGTTAAGGTGCCTCCTGCTACACCACTGCGTTTTTTAAATTTTGTATTTTTTCGGATTAAATATGTTAAAATTTATCTTATCCTATCTTAAAACTTTCCTGTTGTTTTAATGACTCGTGTCGCACTTTGTTGTTGAGAATTTATTATTATTATTAAAGATAAAACATGAATTCGTTTATTATTCTTTTTTTCGTAAACTGTTTATTTTATCGACAATAAACAAGATAGACCAGTGCTGAAGCCTTTGAAAATGGTAAAAAGTGAAAAAAAAATAATAGTAGGATGAAACCCATTGGAAAAGAAAGAGAAAACAACAAAAATGAGAGGAAAAATAATTTACGGGCGATCTGAGGTCGGGAAGTGGAAGGGGGTGAGTTTTTAAGGGTAAAAAAACGGTTTATCTTGATTTCCGGCAAAACGACCTATGAACTGTATTTTTTTTTTAATATATACAATTTTTCACCTTATTTTGACTTAATATCGAAAAAGCACCCTAATTTTCAATCGAAAATTCTTACGTCAAAATATCTGCTTTTAAAAAAAGTCGGTTGGCTTTTTGTTCGTTGAAATCTCCATGGTGTAAAAAAATATACATTACTATGGTAAATGTTCTCAGAAAAAAACAAAGAAATGATGCAAAAAACTCGAATCCGAAAATTTTCTTTTAATCATTATGTACAATTTTGAGCTATTTATTAAAATTTATACTTTAATTACTCGAAAAACGTAAGATTCCATATTGCACTGATAAACAAAAAAATTGCAATGGAAAATATACTACTATAATTAACAACTAAATAAGTTAATAAGTTGATTTAATAAAACATCTACAATATTTTTTCGTTTCTTTGCATTTTCTGAGAACGTTTACCAAAATAATGTATATTTTTTTACACCATCATAAAGTAGAGATTTCAACGAACAGAAAGCCCACCGACTTTTTTAAAAAAGCAGATATTTTGACGTGAGAATTTTCAATTGAAAATTAGGGTGCTTTTTCGATATTAAGTCAAAATAAGGTGAAAAAATAAATATTTTAAATAAAAAAAATTACAGTGTATTTGGGACATAAAAAGATAAGTTTTCATCAAATATTGTGAAAAAAAAATATTTTTTGTAAAAGATAAATTAAAAAACCAAAAACTTGGTTATTTGAATTTTTCACATAAATTTTGAGGTTATGTGAAAAAAGTGTAAATATAAAAGTTGTAGATCTTTTTATTACCTACAACTTTGCTATTTAACTTTTTTCCATAGGACTTGTAGTTTTGTTAGAAATCGAGGTAAACAGTTTTTTACCCTTAAAAACTCACCCCCTTCCACTTCCCGACCTCAGATCGCCCGTAAATTATTTTTCCTTTCATTTTTGTTGTATTCTCTTCCTTTTCCAATGGGTTTCATCCTACTATTATTTTTTTTTTGTTTAAAAAATTATCGACCCTGGTCTAAAGAGTATCTTTTTCAGTCTAAGGTGAAAGCTACCCAGATTTATTATTTTAAAATCTTTATCATACAGGGTGTTAAAAATTTAGGCAGCAAAACTTAACCCGCCTCTGGCAAACTAAAATAGCTATAAATATGTTTCAAGAACACTGTTTTAAGAGGTTCTTACTAGTGCCAATTACATTAAATTTTTATTAAATTCTATTGGGTACTTTAAAAGTTATTCAAGAAAAACCGAATTTCAGTGGCGTCCTTCAGGGACACATATCTCCTTAGGGAAGGCAATAGGTGCGTCATGAAAAACAGAGTTAATATTGTAAAAAAAATTATAAAATTCTTATAGTTTTCAAATAAAAAGTTATTGGAGTTATAGTATTTTTAACCTTTACATCGCTGAGCTGTTTTTATGGTGGGAGTTACATTAGGTTTCAAGTGTCAAAAATGGCTTACGTGTACAGCAACTCGGAGTTGATGGATATCGTTTTAATTTATGGTGAAGTGAAAATGCTTTAGCAGAACGATTTAACGATAAATATGTGCCAAATGCAGCTACTTTTACTACGATGTGCAGTGAGTGCAAGTGTAGTGCGACGCGAGCGTGTCACGGAAAATTAGAAATCGAATCGTGGAAAAGATGGAGATCCAGGGCGTCCACGGCGTGTTGCAGTAGTGTGGCGTATTATACAGGAAGCTCAATTATATCCGTACCATATACGAAGAGGACCGGTACCATGGCCGCCATGATCTCCTGCCTTTTGGATCATTTGGATTTTTTTTGTGGGGATATTTAAAAAATTAAATGTATTGCACCGAAGTGGATACTATTGATGATTTATGCAAACGTATTATAGCTGCTGCTAATAACTTACGAGTTTAAAGCGGATAAAAAGCAGAAACATTTGTGTTAACTTGTAGAAACTGGGGTAACACGGGCCCAAAATTTTGCTGTTATAATGATTTTATTAATTAAAACATCAAATTAATTATATTAATAATTAATAACAATAGCCGCAAATTAGTTGAATTTGCTGTATAATAGGTGTTATAAAATGTTATTTATTTTTTTCCTTGGGAATTTCTTGCAATTTTTTGTGCGGCCACCGATTGCATGCTTTGCCTTGTCAGGTTTTACAGTGGATCAATTTCCAGTGCGGCGCAGAAGTGTATTTTTGAATCATTTTTTAACTGCTCATTTTTATTTTTTCGTTATAAAATTATATTTGTAAGAGTCCCCTGTAAATTCAATATTTTTTAGATAAATGTAGAAGTCAGCAATAATGTAGGTAAGCTTAAATTTCCCAGAGGGTTATGTCTCAAACAGATATGTTATGGAAGTTATGGGGGTTTTATGTTCTATTTCGATGCTAAAAAAAATGTCATGGAATTTTAAAGGGTAACACTGTAAACAAAATTTTCTAAACAAATAAACATTTTCCCTTCAAAATTGGTATATAGTAATCATAATAAAAGGTTAATATTTTGACACGAATAACTTTCTTGAACTAAAGCCTGTGACGTAAGTATGGGGTCTTGTTCATCCTTAAACTCCCTAAACTTTTACACTAATGGCGAAAAATATTTTTTAGTACAAATTACAATTCTCTGAAAAAGTGCTCTTGAGGAAATTCACTAAGCTGCTATGTTTTTCAGTTTTGTTAAATTCTAATAAGGTGATGATGAAACTATGTTTTGCTGAAGCTAATTTTTACATATTAGTTTGATAGTTTTTGAGAGTTATTAATTTTTAAGCATACAGGGTGTCCGGTAAGTACCTCCTAATCTCTCGGGAGTGTATAGGGGAGGTTAAAATAAAACTAGTCCTTCCTATAATTTTTTTTCCTAATGTGTCCCCTAACGGAGTTATGGAGGGTCAAAGGGGTACCTAGAAATTAACGTTTAGGGGATATAACTTTGAAACCACCCTGTATATTTTAATAAAATTGTCGTACGTTGTATTACACATGGAGCTCTACGATTTTATGCTAAAATCAACTTTTTGCTATTATCAGGTGTCCAGAAACGGACTAGCCCTATCACAATTTTTCTCAAAATTTTGACAGAAGTAATTTTATCAATCTGAAAATATTATTATTAGATACTCTGAAGGTTTTTCTTTAAAAATGGTACTCTTTATTTATTTCGAAAAAATGAACGGTTTGCGAGATAAATCGGTTTTGAAAAAAAATTGGTAACAAATACAACAATTAAAATTTATTTTTTTTTACATATTATTTCATGCATTTAATTTCTTTAACTTTATCAAGTCCAGAAATCTTTGAAAGGGTTGGCTATACTTTATGAGCAAGTAGTGACCAATTAAAAATAACATTTGAAAAATAACTTACAAGACATGCAACAAAGAACATTCAACAATGAACAAAGGTACCTAAATGTTACTTCGGTAGATGTTCAAAATGAGCACCCCGTACTTCAATGCACTTTCTAATCTTACGAATGTTTTCCCGGTGCACTTGAAATAATATTCCGTGATTATTGCGGAGATGGTCACAGTTCTGTGTTATCCTCAGCAGAAGTTCCTCTCTACTATTTACGGGTGTTGAATAAACGTTATTTTTTATATGACCCCACAGAAAAAAGTCTAATGGGTTTATATCGGGCGACCTAGGTGGCCATAATACAGGTCCGCCTCGACCTATCCATCGATCACCAAAAACATTCGTCAGATGTTGACGTACTAAACGATCAAAGTGGGGTGGTGCACCGTCATGCATGTACCACATTTCAGTTCTTATTTGAAGGGGCACTTCTTCTAACAAAATATTTAGATTTTCCTCTAAAAATTGCAAATAAAGAGCACCATTAAGTCTTTGCTCCAGAATAAATGGACCAATCAAATGATTCCCGATAATTCCAGCCCACACATTCACCATAAACCTTTGTTGGTAGCGAGTTTGAACTAAAGCGTGAGGGTTTTCTTCATCCCAGACATGTAGATTATGCGAATTAATTATGCCGTCTCTTGTAAAACCTGCTTCATCGGTGAACAAAATAGATGTACCAAAATTATGATTCCGAATATAATGCTGTAAAAACCAATTGGCGTATTGAAGTCTTTTTGGATAATCATCTGGAGACATAGCATGTACTTTTTGGATATGGTAAAGCAATTGTTCTTTCAGAGTTTTATGTACAGCCCATTTTGTAACATTGTGTTGTGCCGCAAGCTTCCTTATGCTATTTGAAGGATTATTAGCAACGTCTTCCAATATTTGTTCCTCTACATGAGGGTCTCGTACTCTCCTCGGGGCTCCTGCTCCACCATGGCGTGGCAAAAAACTTCCTAAATAAAGGATTCGGAAGAAATTAGTTTCACTAACGTTTTTCACTATTTTTTTTACCTGTTTCTCTTAAACTACGATCAACTCTTTCAAAAGTTTTTCGACTCGGCAAATGTCGACCCGGAAATCTGTCATCATAAAGTCTTCTTGCGTCCACGGAGTTGCATAATGCTTCCCCATAAATTAGGTGCATATCAGCATATTCTGCACAGGAATATTCTTCCATTGTTAAATGTTATTTCTAACGGCTTAAAACGAATACCACAATAAAATTGAATTTTTATTCTGTCACGCACCTTTGACAAGTACTTTAAAATCAACAGGGTCTAACAACGAAAACAATAGAAAAGAACGCCATGGAGACAAGAGCAATAATAATTTGTAGATGTATTTTGGTCATAGATGTTGATTTTACAAGAAACGGCATTATTCATTCCCTTAATTCACCACCAGTAAATGTTTATGGTGAATCTGTAGGCTGGCACTAGCGGGAATGATTTTATTGTAAAAAAATAAATTTTAACTGTTGTTGTATTTGTTACCAATTTTTTTCAAAGCCGATTTATCTCGCAAACCGTTAATTTTTTCGAAATAAATAAAGGGTACCATTTTTAAAGAAAAACCTTCAGAGTATCTAATAATAATATTTTTAGTTTGATAAAATTACTTCTGTCAAAATTTTGAGAAAAATTGTGATAGGGCCAGTCCGTTTCTGGACACCTGATAATAGCAAAAAGTTGATTTTAGCATCAAATCGTAGAGCTCCATGTGTAATACAACGTACGAAAATTTTATTAAAATATACAGGGTGGTTTCAAAGTTATAACCCTAAACGTTAATTTATAGGTACCCCTTTGACCCCCCATAACTCCGTTAGGGGGCACATTAGGAAAAAAATTATAGGAAGGACTAGTTTTATTTTCTCTCTCCTATACACTCCCGAGAGATTAGGAGGTACTTACCGGACACCCTGTATATCTGAGTATATTTTGAATGCATTGGGAGTAGTGGATCAGCACACATTTCTGTAATAATGTATAACATTGTGCAACTTGCAATTTGGATATGGCTTGAATGAGAGAAAACATTGCGGTCATTTTTTGTCTATTTTTTATGCTAAATTGAATCAAAACCCTATTGATTTATTCTTAAAGTTGCACCAATACTTACTTGCAAGTGTTTACTAAATTTGATCTCACAAACGCATTACAATATGCTTTCTCGTCTCCACATAGACCCAAGCCTATAGTAGAGATCATATTCCATAGAGCAAAAGCTTCACTAGTAGGACAATATTCCAGGTAATTTGGTTGACTCATGACTTTCGGAAACTCATGTTCTTTGACGCCACGGAATTTAATCGCTAACTGTTTAGCAGATCTGTCAAAATCAAATATGTAATCAGAATTTTCTGGAACGTGCGTCATTTGCATCATAAAATGTTTTTTTCATAGTAAACAAATAGCTTATTTATTTTTTTCTAGTCTTACCTATCCGGTAATTCCACTGGAATTGCTTTGCTGAAAAGAGGTACCGCGAGGTTCACTTCGGGCCCTCCTATTAGAGGAACGTTGCATATACGTGGATCCAGGCCTTGGGTTCGTCCCATCAAAGTATTAGCTGTAATCTGAAATACAGAAATTTCATCTAAACACACACAATGTCATATTTTCAGGATAGCCTATCTTTACAATCCAGTTTGTTATCCTAAGTTCAATTTTAAGCAAAACATTTTCTATGAACTTAGGTCTGGAAATGCTTTATTTAGTATATACAGGATGACAATTTTTTAAAAAAATATTAGATTTTCTTTAATAACTCTCGACTACTTTGAGTTAAATTCATGAAAATTTGTATGCGGCGGTCTCTTACAACAGGAAATTCAAATTTTATGCACAATTGGCTGTATCTGTAAGGCGACGCCACAACCGACCATTAGGATCCTTTTAATTCGCTTCAACTTTTTTGTGCCACGGTGTATGCCATTTTAGTATAGAAAAAAAAATTTCACTTAAGAAATGTACACCTTATTTTTGCAATTCTCAAAAAAAGGCTGTTTTGATTAACAATTAATAGTCCTTAGTCGTTAAAGTGTTATACCTTGTTTTTTTAGATAAAAGTAAGGTAGCACTCTAATACATAGTTTGCATGCATCATCATTTTGGATGAGTATTTAGCGGAAACGGCTGCTCCTAAAGACTTCAATAAAGTGTACATCTCCTCCTGAAACAATCTGTATATACAGTATGCGCCAAAAGTATGGAATAAATTCAATAAAAACGAAACAATTATTTTTTGGGAAAAATCCTCGAACAGGTTGATTTTTAATTTAAAAAATACATATTTTAGCGTAAAATGCGATTTTCAAATGTCATTTGTTTTCGAGTAGTGACGTCATTAATTTTTTTTAAATGGCAACACCATATTTTTTTCCTTGATTCTGAAAGATCGTATAATTCTCTATCAGACAATTTCACCCTCTTACATAGGAAAGTTTTCGAGTAAATGAAGATTAAATGTTAGAAAACGTAAATTTTATCCATAAAAAAGTAACAATTCTGAGGTATGTAAAATAAAATACAATTGATTAAATTTTATACTTAAATTAAATGTTCGAATTGCCATCCACCAACTTCTTGACAATGCAATGCGCAAGTCTGTGAAGAAATTTTTCTTGCACATTATGAATGATTTCTGGGGTAACTCTGCGTATTTCGTCCCGAATGCGATTTTGAAGTTCCTCTAAATTACGTGGTTTATTAATGTACACTTTTGACTTCAAGTATCCCCATAAAAAATAGTCAAGAGGTGTAAGATTTGGCGATCTTGCAGGCCATTCTATCGGTCCGCGTCTGCCGATCCACCTCCCAGGAAAACAGTTGTCCAAAAAATGTCGTACAGGGAACGCATAGTGCGGAGGTGCACCGTCTTGCTGAAACCATATGATATCGTCAGGAATGTTAGGGTCATTATCGTTAGGGAAAATTACTGCAAGGGCTGGAACAAGGTCATTTTCTAGAAACTCTAAATATCTTTGTTCTGTAAGGGTTCCTTCAAAGAAGAAAGGCCGTACTATTCTGTCGTCAACTATTCCAGCCCACACATTTAATTTCTGAGGGTGTTGGGTCTGTGCCTCTGCTATCCAATGAGGATTTTCCCGACTCCAATATCTGCAAGTTTGACGGTTTACTGTACCATTCAGACAAAATGTGGCCTCATCTGAAAAAAGTATTTGCCGGTATAAATTTCTATTTCCTTGACATAAATCCATTAGAATTTCGCAAAAGTGTAAGCGTCGATCGGGATCATCTTCATTGAGTTCCTGCAAAAGATGAATTTTGTAGGGATGACATTTTTCCTTCCTCAAGATACGTAGCACTGTGTTCTGACTAGTGTCATTGTTTAATGCAACCAATCGTGAAGAATTGTGAGGATTATCCACCATACTTATCAAAATGTTCTGTTTCTGATTTTCATTAATGCTTGGACGTCCAGGTTTTGGAATATTTACAACATTGCCAGTTTCTAAATTTAGACTCTACCTTACTGACTGTTGATTGGCTGATAGGACGATCTGGATATTTTTCATTAAATAAATCGCAAACTTCCTGCTGAGTTCTAGTCATATTCCCGCATCCGATAAGAATTAAAATTTCAATTCTTTGAGTAACAGTTAAATGTGCCATAATACTTTAAATTGAATAATAATTTCTATGTTGCTTACAATACTTACGTTTTTGCTTTATTTTAATTGATTTACGTTTTCTAACATTCAATCGTCATTTACTCGAAAACTTTCCTATGTAAGAGGGCAAAAATTTAGTACTGTCTGATAGAGAATTAAACGATCTTTCAGAATCAAAGAAAAAAATATGGTGTTGCCATTTAAAAAAAAAATCGATGACGTCATTACTCGAAAACAAATGACATTTGAAAATCGCCTTTTACGCTAAAATATGTATTTTTTAAATTAAAAATCGACCTGTTCGAGGATTTTTCCCAAAAAATAATTGTTTCGTTTTTATTGAATTTATTCCATACTTTTGGCGCATACTGTATAATTACTTTAAAAAGAATGCTTCTTTATCTGTTTGTAATAAACAACTCTATTTACTAAATATACACAATGCACTTTTTGAGATACCTGTGCTATAGCTGCTGATCCTATAATCCTCCCCGGGTGGTACCAATGGGTCTGCTTGAAAACTTCTTCAACAAGTACCGTTGTAACAGATACTGGAGGAACAGCAACAATAATAATAGACCTCGGAGAATAACTAGCGCATTCCTTTGCCATATCGCACACTCTCTTGCCTTCTTTTAAGATCCTGTCAGCTATGGACGTGTCTTCTTTCATATGCTCCACGCCAAGTAGCAATATAATGTCAGAACTCTGGAAGACGTTGAGAGATCCGTATTTAATCTATAGAAATATAATGTAAACTGTTTGTCACTCACCTTGATTGATTGCGAAATGCCAATCGAACCTTCGAAACTTTCGACGTTACATTTCGTATCGATGAAGCTTAAATCTAAAGCTAAATTCTTGATGTTCTGTTCACCTTGCAGTCTTAAAAATGATACCAATGGGTTCTGCTTTAGGAGAAAACTTGTGAAACGCCCTAAAGGGGTATGGGCGCCCAGAATAGTTACTTGGATGCATTTTTGGAATTCTTGGGGTATGCATAGGAATCTTTTGAAAACAGGCTGTAATATTTCTGTAATCAACAGTGAATTTAAAATGCTATAATTTAAGTATATTACAGTCACACTCACTGTTTTTAGTATAGCTGTATGTGTTCATGTTATACTTATAATTTTTTGACAATGACAAATGTGTCACATAATTGATAATCAGTAATGTAATTGTTGCTATGACACTAGCAGTAGATGCAAAAGTTTTTTTTATAAACGTCAAAAAATGAAGAGGTTCGCGAATTGATAACAATATGCGAAATGGCGCATTTTGATTTCCCTACGTTATCATCACACCGTGCGCGAAATACATATTTCGCGCACTATATGTAAACTATATTAAATTTTTGTATTTTAACCTTTGTGATCTTCAATCAAGCAAATCTAAGAAATCATTTATTTCTAAATGTTTACCAATAATTAACACTTTTTTCAATTTTAAAAGAGGCACCCTGTAGAGAAATTACAAGTACGCCACTGAACTTTATGGAAAAAAACTCTATCAGAGGCAATTTTCATCATTCCGATATCTCAGCTATTCTCTGAAATACAAAAAATCTCTTAAAAGCAGTTTTTTTTTAAATTTCGCTCTGTATATCAAAAACTAAGAGGTCTATGTAAGTTTAGATTACGGCATATTGTTCCTCGAGAAAGTAGTCCAGTGTTGCAAAAACTGCATCCTTCTATTTCTTTTAATTTCGGAGATACCTCAGTTCATCAGGTAAATTTGTTTCTAAGAAATTCTCCAAACTATAAATTCATAATCCTAGCATTTATGAAGACAAAAGCAAATTATACAAGGTAACAATGGCGTGTCGTAATTCAAATTCGCGCCTGGAATTATATTTTACAAAGCAATCAAATCGCTTTCACGCTAGCTCTTGATAATATACCGGCTTTATTGCTGATCTTTATAGGCTTCTAAATTAAGGAGTATTGTGAGAAATTTATCACCTGACCCAAAACCTTAATTAGAACAATTTCTGAACATAGGCTCCACTTTGATGCTCTTTGGTCTAATTTAATTATTCTGAAATAATCGCGGAGAAACAGGATATTGATTTTAGTCAGTGGATATTTTAGTTAAAAGCTTTATGAAGCAGGATTATATATCAATTAATAAAAGTTACGTTTTTCCAGAACGTCTGGTAGTAAGTTCAATATGAAAAACTTCCACTTGATAACTACAGCTTTATTCTTTATCATACGGATTCATCAACAAGGCGTAACGTTAGTCAGACTAGCGGAGGTTACGCGAAAAATTTACGCATCTGTTGCACCAATTTAAATAAGAGGCATACTCCTATTCACTGCTATGTATAATACTTACTTTATGATATGTTAACTAATCCGTAGCACTGATAAATACTGTTTTTGAATATAAATACTAAATATACAATGGGAAACGCAAGGAACTAGAGGCCGAAGTTACGCGATTTTTAGACAGGTACAATACTGGGTCTAACTTTTGGCGCAAATATGGACGTAAATAAACAGCCTACCTAGCAACGAATGTTTCGTGAATGGGCGTAAGGCTGGTTAGACCAACTAAAGCGCTTTACACGGGGGCAAAGCTGGTTAGTCCGACTAACGCTACGCCCGTTTCATGAATCTGGCTGTATGAGTCTATAGTTTTGTGGTCTAAATATCATCAAAACAATGGTCAGCTGCTGGGGGGTCTCCACATATCAATAGTGGTAAGCCAAGATAGTAAACAGACTTCGAATTACACTGATCCAGAACCAGGTCTTGATATAGCTCCGTTTAATGCCAAAAAAAATAGCAAGATTAGTTCATGGAGACATTGACAACAAACTGATATGAAAAATTTAAATTTTTGGTTGGTTATGGATACCAACGATTAAAATATCACCTACACAAGTTGAGCTTAATCGAAGAGACAAAATGCCGATTGTGTCCTGACAACGAGAAAATGAATAAGGAATCGACAGAACATATATTTTGTGGCTGTATGTACCAGATATTCTATATTTGGTAAGGTGCATCCCTTACTGTAGGATCTATTGTTATTAATTATTAACAGAATCAATTTGTGGTTTTAATTAATAAAATACTTTGACATACCTGATATTACACAAAAAAATTTAACGCCCATCTTATCCACTTTCTACAAACTAATACAAATGTTTCTGCTATTTGTCCGTGGGTTGAACTCGTAAGTTATTGGCAACAGAAATCATCCATAGTGTTCATTTCACTTCATTTTTCAATTAGGATTTAGTCAGGAAATCCTGGCGGCCACGGTACCGATCTTCCTCGTTCAATCCCTTCATATTAATAATTGCGCACGCTGTAGATGGTACGGATATAATTGAACCTCATGTATGATACTCTATACTGCTGCAATGCACTGTGGACGCGATGACCTCAATCTCACCTCCATTTCAAAATTCAGTGTCACGGCCGCGTTGCACTACACTTGTACTAACTGCACACCGCAGTAAAAGTAGCTGTATTTGGTACATGTTTACCGGGAAATCGTTTTGCTAAAGCATTTTTACTCATAAATTAAAACGATATCCATAACTCCGAACTGTTACACACATAAGCCATTTTTGACAAAAACTAATGTAAACACTCACATCACAAAAACATTAATACTATAAGTAATCGGATATTTGAAATCGCCTGGTTAGAGACTACAGTTGAAAATACTATAATTATAACTGCAGGGATTTTACAATTTTTTTACCATATTGACTTCATTTTTCGTGACGGATCTGTTCCCAAATTTGTTTAGATAAGCTGAGAATCATCCTGTATAGCATAGTATAGCATAGCACTGTGAATATATGTAAATTTAGTTCTGGCAGCTATTTAGAGACGCGTTCATAGATTCGTTTGCTTTGATTTCTTTAAGTGCTGTTCTAATTTCTAAGTTTGCTTTACACTTTATGCTGGAAGGAGGTATGCTATTGTATGAACAGGAATAAGAAGAATATCAACTGTTATTCTGTAGCATCTCACTGTACTAGTTAAGCATTAAAATTATTGTTAGGCCAATTTTCCTAGACATTTTGTAAATAAGTAAATTGGTGAAACCCATCCCACATTTTGTATATGTTAAGCGTAAAGAAACAAGGAAAACATAGTTGCATGATGAAATTAGCGTTCCTCGTACATTAGTCATAAGGCTCATGGAACGGATAAAGGGCGTAAATTATTCCGAGTGAATTAGCTTGTTTCGTGCTCTTTTAACATTAATATCAAAGGTTACTCGGATTCCGTAAGTATGACATACTTCACGCACATTTTCTATTCTATACCTTTTTGCCCATAATAAAAAATTAACTTACTTGGATATTTATTATTACAGTGCTTCACTCTTACTACAACTTTGTTTATTACACAGAAAGAGTGGGTTTTTTAATTTTATTTTTTTATCAGCACAGTCAGTATTTTACAATAATGTCTTTACTTGGAAACATTGTTTTATTTTTAATATATTTTTGATTCTGTAAATACCATTTGATATAGTTCATCGATAAGGTCACTTAAGATCTCAAATGGAACTTTCTGAAGGTAACTGTAGAGTGCGCTGAAACTTTTGGATTGCAGAAACTTTACATTTATATCAATTTAACCAAATTATGTCTTGTACATAAATTTTGAAATTTTTATACTTTTTCAGATATCTTGTCATGGTCAAATGCCAAATTATTATAGGTTTTTTTATTAACTAACCAATTCACATCACTTAGATGAGTACTGGCGTTTGATAGTCTAGATGTGTCTTTATTGTGTGCTAAACTTAAATATTATGGCTTTGACAATACATCTTTAAATTTCTTTTCATCATATCTTAAAGGGCGGCAGCAGAGAGTTGTGCTTGAGGGTTTGCAGTCAGGCATAGGTAGTGTTACATCGGGGGTGCCGCAGGGGTCGGTTTTGGGTCCTATTCTTTTTTTAATATACACATCCGACATGTTTAGTAAAATAAGTTCATCTCAAATGCTTGCGTTTGCAGATGATACTCAATTGTTTTTTTCATTTGATCCTAGTGATACTGTTGCGGCCAGTGCTTGCTTGAATAGTAATCTTCTGGCAATATCTAAATATTCTGAAGCTCATAATTTAAAACTAAATTTGAACAAGTGCGGTGCCTTACTTTTCTGTTATAAATTCAGAGAGCGTTTACTTAAAACTCAACTTGTGTTAAAACTTGATGATGAATTTATACCCTTAAAGCAATCTGCAAAAAATCTTGGCATTATATTTGATTGCCGACTTAGATTTCAAGAGTACATATCACTGATAATTCAAAAATCTTATTTGGCTCTTAAACACCTCTACAGGAGTAGAAATATTATGACATTTGAATTGAGGAAGTCTCTAGCCGAATCAATGGTTTTATCTTATCTATTACTGTCTCATACTTTACTTTCCGTGTTTGGACAGTGTAACAAAGTATAGAATTCAAAAAATTCAGAACTCGTGTTGCAGATTTGTGTTTGGTCTGAAGAGGTTTGATAGAGTATCAGCTAAAATAAAAGAGTTGCATTGGCTTAATATTGAAAATGTTTTTAAGTACCATATGTCTGTATTTGTGTATCGTTTGTTTCAATCTTCAACTCCTTCTTATCTTCGAAATAAGTTTATTTTTATGTATGAGACACACTCCGTTCAAACTAGATATAATTTTAAATTATCTCTTCCTAGGTACTCCACGGCGGTATTTACAAGATCTTTTACTTACAATTCTATTAAAATTTATAATAACCTTAATGATGAACTAAAGATTCTGTCTGTGAACAGTTTCCGTAAAAGAATTAAAGAGTTTTTCTTATCTTGTCAGTAACGTGCTAATGATAAAATATATTTGAATTGTAATGATTGTAATAGTAGAATTAAGTTGTTTTTGTTATGTTAGTTTTTATATTTTTTTTGTACCTTATACTGGGTTAAGTAGAGTAGCGAAAGCTAGACTTCGCCCAGATGTTGTGTGTTCTTTGCAAACACTAATAAAGACCTTTTATTATTATTATTATTATTATTAAATCCACCAAAATCAATAATAACAAAGATACAGGGTGTCAAAATTGAAGAAATAAATTACATTTTCTTTGGATTTTTTTAAGATAAGCTAAAGTAATTCGACTTATTTTGGTCGCAATTTGACTTTACTTTTAGATAAATTGCATGCAGCATGAGATTTAGATGCGTTTTTTTCATAAACCATTGCTTCTAGCGACTTTAACAAGGTGTATCTTTTTTAACTAGAAAAGATAGGGAACAAAATTTTTCGTCCAAAATGAGATATAGTGTAGCACAAAAAAGTCATAGCGATTTAAAGGGGTCCAAACCATCGTTGGTGGCGCCCTCTAGCAGATACACCAAAATCGTCGACATATTCGAATTTCTAGTCCCAAGAAATCCCCCTATACCAAATTTCATAAAATACGGTTGATGCGATCGAAAAATAATAAAGAAAATGTGATTTATTTTTTCAACTTTGACACCCTGTAGCTCCGTTAGTCTCAACTTTTGGATTAAGGTAAGTTGAGTTAATTCAGCTTATTTTTATCCAAACTATCATGTGAAGTTTGACCCATTCTTTACTGAACACCCTATATACTACACCATATACATTACTGGTCACTAGCTAGCTGTCCCTATCACTGTCATCACTAGAAGTGTCGTATTCATCACGAGCTGCTGTCGTATCCAAGGGACCTTCATTTATCGATGTTTCGTTCTTGTAATATATTGTTCAATATAAGGACTGTTATCACAAGAGCCAGGGATTAGTTTCAAACTACCAGAAATATTCGAGTTAAGTTGTGAATGTGTTCTCGGTGTATGTAACTCAAGAAGTAGACAGTCGAATATTTTTTACAGTTTCAAACTAGTCCCTGACTGCTGTGTGAAGAAATCTTTAAATTTCTCCATCCATCCAACGGGTGGAATAGGTCAGGAAAGCGATATTTTAACACAACTGCATCGATGCAAAAATTGAAGTGTTTAATTTAAGCTAGCCCATGAAAACTTGATTCTATATATCTACATTTAAAGGACTGTAACTTTTTATGCTATAATAATTATTTTTTTTACATGTAACACCCCCTCTAAAATCGGCTCAGGAATCCACTAGGTATTTCATTTTCCTCAACTATTTTCGAAACACTATAATTCGGCGCTAGATTTACAACGGCGCCTTCGCCACATTTAATAAAATGTTAAATGTTGAAGTTCGTTATTTCTATTTTCTAAATTATACGTATTTTTCGAAAAAGGTTATGTTATTGCTATTAGAAAATGAAAGAATAATGTATTTTTACAGTCTCATTAAATTTAAATAACACGCCAATATTTTTTCTTTAGTATGAATATTATTAGGATTTGGAACCATTATTTTTATTTTAGTCAATAATTGGTTAGCTTGTTTATGGATTATTTCTTTAGAATACCTACTACTACGATTGAATTACCTCAGTGTACTTAAAGAGGTTTATTTTAAGTAAAATATGAATTAATCTGCAAAAGTGGTAGTAAACACCGACCAGCATTGGATTACACCTGGAAACATATAGCAAATAGCTAAAGTCACTCGCCAGCAACCCACCAGACATATATCTGTTTCAGGCTTAGTAGCTCTCGTCAGTATGAGGTAACCAACGGATAATCTTAGCTGTTTTAACTGTACTAACCTGATAGTAGGGATCATGAATAACGTGGAGTAGCACAGCTACCTCTAGAGACCATTAGCTTCATCAGTATACTATTTCGATTTTGTTTTATAAAATGGAAATTCATGTCACGCATAATTTGCAAAAGATTCCTTCCAGGTATTCTAGGGAAAGTTTTATTCTTTGAGATAGCAACTTAAATTTTTTAAAATACCATCCATGAATTGTTATACGAATCGCGTATTTGAGAGTTTTCACTATTTTTCGTTTCGCAGTGTATGTTCTTCTTTACCACTCTTTATTGCACCATATACACTGCTCACAGATAGTCTTGTTAATGAATTACATATTTCAACCTCATCAAGTTTTTTCTCATCCGATATTTCTCACTTAGATTAGGAGGTTTACGGTTTTGAGAACACGCTGTAGAGCTTGAATTATTCTCCATTCTCAAGAACACAAACCCAAAATCACTAAAAAATTAGCGCAAATATACAGGGTGTTTTATAAGCTCTATAACTAGCTTCGGTAAATGGTAGCTGGGTTAATGTCAAACATTTTTTCCTATATGAACATAGGTCCGATTCGGTTTTGTTAGTTAGAAGCATTGTAAAAAATATAATTTGATAAAGTTTCATAAATAATTATTATTTGTGTTAAAAGTTTAAACCTTAGCTAACCATTATTAACCAAATTAACAAATAGATGAGATTTGGATCATCTCTTATATGGTCAGCTGCATCTTGAATTATTTCAAGGGACTGCTGACGGGTAGTGATGTTACATGATAGACAAACTGCTTCATTTGTCCCAATAAATAAAAGTCTAAAGGATTTAGATCTGGGGAACGCGGTGGCCATGCTACTGGACTTTGCTGACCTATCTGTTTATTCAGGAACTGATCATTTAACCAAACAGTTATCTGCTTCTACGTGGTAGTGCACCATCGTGCTGATATTTTGAACAATATTAAGCCCTATGTCATCAATGAAATCAAAAGGTTGTTTTTTAAGAAAGTTTTATACAGATATGTATTTAAACAATAATTTAAAACATGTACAGGTAGTAAATTATTGTAAAAAATGCTAACCCAAATGTTGACACTGAAACGTTGCTAAAATCGTCGTTGATCTAATTGCATACGGATTTTGTAACGCCCAGATATGTCCATTATGATTATTATTTATTCCATCCCTAGTAAAATACTCATCATCAGACCACATCAAGTGAAATGAATCTATCATTTTGTGCATGTTGTTATAGTAACCAGCGATAAAACTCTAATCGCTGAGCAGCATCTCCACCATGTAACGCTTATACAGGGTTAACTATGACTAAGTACAAACATTTTAACCATGTGCTCAGGAAGGTCTAAAAGACAATAAAACATTTATTTCGAAATTCTGGCTCGACGTTTAAAAAATGGGGCAAAACCCTCTTTTCCCAAGGAAAGTCGGCGCCTATGACAATCTATCATCATCCGTCATGACTAGATATGTCAACTACTGGTCGTTTTTTCAACATTGTCAAGTGTAGAAATGACGAAACGAAACATTTGTATTAATAATAATGATAATGTCTAAGTACCTGGTAGATAACAGCTAACCCGGTTAGCTGCAGTATTTTGTATTCATTCTTTCGTTGCGCACTGCCGAAGTACATTTTCACTCCTTCCAGATTCATCATAATTATCCACTAACATATCCGACATAAAATACTTTATTTAATTACTATAAAATTAGTCTCTTAGCTGATTTAAAGTAACAGTAAGTTCTAGGTTATGCCATACTGCATTGCTAATTGCATACCCTCCATGCTCTAAACCATCCAGAATGCGAAGTTAGTTATAATCTAAGGGTCATTTTTACAGAACACTGTAAACATCTTGGGATGTTATAGTTTAAAATATCACTAATTATTTTATGCAAACATCGTCGATTACTGTTAATATTGTTGCTATTATTAGTATTAACAGAATTTAATTACACAACAACACATGAAGTGACCTTGTATTAGTGACAGATGTCGTCTGTAGATATCAAATAACGTAAATTTACGGTTACGGTACTCTGATTAGTTTGAAATAATTTTTCAGTACTTGATTTTCACAAATTTAATTTTTCGCGTATTTTATGTGTATTTACAAACATGTATTCAAATGCCTAGATGACGGATAAGGTGCTGATTTATGGGAGTGTGATAAGTGCATATTATCGTGCGGTAGCCTCAAAGACGTTTCCTGAGTATACAAAATATTTTGCTGAATACTTTTTGAACCACATCGAACATCTGTTTTATACCGTGGCGGTAAACGTGTGGCAGTGTTTTTATGTATTTGTGTACATTTATGTGTATTTTGTTGTTATCCTTTGTGGTTTTTCCCGACGTAAGTAATCGACCTGGTCAAGACCGCTAAACCAAGTAGGTACCCTGCTTTACACAAAAAGAACGATCGAGGGAAGGAGAGGTCCACAGGAAGTACAAAAATCTTTGCAGGTTTTAATGTAAACAAGTAAGAACACAGAAGATGATTCAACATTCTTAATATCTCTCCAAGTATCAACCCTGGAAATAAATATTAGTAGGGTAGGTGCTCTGTGCTACCATATCGTATTTCTCATTAAATCATTAAATAATAATCTACATTTTGTAAAGATTTTTTTTTTCTTTCAAAGCGGTTTAAATTGATACACGTGTCAATGGACCTGTCACTATATTTGACACCTTTGACTGGCAGAATATACCTAACCTCGCGGCTGACAGAAAGTCACTGACGACGATAAATAAGGATTTAATATAGTTTTGAAAATAATTTTTTTTGACTTTATAAATAAATTTGGATTTTTTTTAAAGGGTGATTCCATTAATTCTTATTTTTCCTTATCCCCTCTTAAAATATTTGTACTAAGTCATAGTTAACCCTGTATATCCTGACGATGAAACAGATGTAATATTTATCTGTTCAATACATAAAAAATTCGGTGATAAATGAAAATTCCTATACTCCGAGAACTATTTGCAGAGTTGTCAATGGCAACATCTATTATATCTTCTTCATTTTGTACATTCACTTCATTAGGTAGAATGGCATTTTTTGGGGCGGAGTACCTTGTACCTTGTCTCTGTACGTCTATTCTTCGACGGTATTCTCGGGCTGCTTGTTTGGCATTACCATTAGAATACCCATATACAAAGGCAATATCTGCATACTCTTCAGTTGTAAATAAATACATTTTTTGTTTTGTACTTTAACGCCAAATGTCAAATGAACAAATAACATGACACCAAAAATAATTATTGTTATAGAAACCATCATTTTTATTTATCAGGCTACTTTGAAATATGAAATTATATTTTTTTAAATGCTTGTAAGTTTTAAACAAAGATGAATCGAACCTATGTTCATATAAGACAAAATGTGTGACATTAACCAAACTACAATGCGCCAAAGTTCGTCATGGCCTTGTAATCACCCTGTATATTCAAACTTTATCCAAGTGCACGCCCATGGCAGCTGCACAGATGGAACATGTGCATCCGTCATGAAACGCTGATATAAAAAATGTACGAACAGTCTGTATTTCTTATTGTATTGACTGCTATATGAGTCACTTCCTACTATTTTGAAACCGACTAAAGAAGATTGTAGTGGTTTTAAGGATTTCGCGGTCGGTGCTGTTATTTGAATTAAAGTGCACAGCCCTTGTTGTTCCCGGGCAAGGCTCTGTGAGAGATGAACCTTTTAACAGTACCCCAAGGCCCACCCATATATTGGTTAAGAATAGAATAAACGTGGTTATGTGTCGCTTTTAAAACAAACTCATTTTTAAAAGTAGAATCTAGAAATTTTTACCTAATCCATCAATTCTAAATAATTATTTCGCTGATAGTTGAGGAAAACAGCATTTTAATAGTTTTATAATTTATTGAATCTATTATTATAAATATAAATAATCTTTGGATTTGGGCTTTGTACATATTTTTTGCATAACTTAATATTAATAACAATTCTTAATATTAAGTACATTAAGTTTTTTTATTCAGTTCCTGTTCTCGCCCACTCCTCATTCCAAATGGTTTGCTTTCGTGTGTAATTAGGTGGTATGCCCCTCGAGCTTTACTGAAACAAAACAACATATATGAAATTCAGGCACTGAAACATTTTATAGTGATTTGTTTCATTCAGTAATGGAAAATGAATCGTATCAAGCGTAAAAAATTTGGCCGAAAGTATTTAATGTTTATCATCCTTAAGGGTCGGTAAAACTCATAACAACACGATTTTGTAGTTTTCCGCAATCCAGATATTTTTTATT
This sequence comes from Monochamus alternatus, assembly GCA_037114965.1. NCBI lineage: Eukaryota > Metazoa > Arthropoda > Insecta > Coleoptera > Cerambycidae > Monochamus > Monochamus alternatus. The sequence goes on from CM073433.1 coordinate 38,601,353, forward strand.
GTTATTTGTGTAATTTGGTATTTTAGTAATTTTCTTATTAAATAATCATACCAGTGTTTGCGATTAAAACACATAAATTTATTTAGTAATTTATTAACATTGCACTGCAGGTTTCTCTTATTATTTTTGAATATGAAACTAAACTATACAGGATGGTCCATACGTAATGGCCTATGGAGACATAATAGATTTTGTACTTCAAAATATTACGCTTAAGCTAACTTGCCTTAATAAAATGTTGATAATAAAAAAGACTAAAGGTGTTAAAGTTGGAATTTAAAAAGTGATTTTTTGTAATAATTACAATGTATTTGCATATTTTGCTAAGAATACGATTTTGTAGTTTTCCGCAATCGTTTTACAAAATGTTTCATTAAATAATCATATCAAAGTTTGCAATCGAATAAATTGTAATTTTTTTTATTAACATTGCATTGCAGGTTTCTCTTATTATTGTTGAATATACAGGGTGATTCGTAAGTAATGGCCCATGGAGACATACTAAATTTTTCACTTCAAAATATTGCGATTTAAGCCATAAAATGTTGATAATAATGTCTTTGAATGTATCAACTTAAGAATTTGGGAATAGATGTTTTTAGACATGAGAAATTATATTTGTGACGTAAATACGAGGAACTTTTTTTGACCCTTGCGTTTTCACATTTTTTATTAAAAATTCTGAAACTTATATTATTTTTGGTAAAAAATGGTATACTTGCCATTAGTCTCAGAAATTGGCCATTTTCGAGAAAATAGTTTTTTTTTGCAGTTAGCTACATAGTTTATTGTACAATATTTTAACTTAGTAGGCACCAAAATTCCCATGCAAATTGAATATATATTGAAGGTAGATCGAAAAGTAATGCAATTTGCACTGGTGTAAAATGCTACGGATATTATTTTTCAACATGCAACGTTTTTAAAGTGGAAGTTATACTGATTCTTGCAGCTACAGATAGTCGTCCTGAATTAGTTTGTGATAATCCGCAATGTCAACAAATGTTTCTCCGTTTTTTTAAATGCCTAAACACTTTTTGTAAGTTATTTATTATCAGGTTGTAATCTATTTTGAAATCCTCCCAAATATTTTCGTTGCCTAGCACATCCATTGAAATTTAGTCCAAACAAATTTTAATCTATCGTAGTAGGCCATGAAACAAAAAATACTACTACTATCAGTGTTTTTACATTTTATAATGACAGTTAATTGAATTGTTTCAAGTAATTTATTCGAGTTAATGTTAACATTGTTATTAGAGTGTTGTGTAAGTATTAATCTAAAAAATGTTTTTTTCTAACAACGAATACGCAGATATCCATTTTTGCTACGGATTTTGTGATGGAAATGCAGAAGCGGCAGTTCGTGAATATCATAGACGCAATTCAAATAAAAGAATTCCAGGTGCTCGCGTTTTCATCAGAACACATCAGAATTTTCGTAACTTTGGCCTGCGTGTTAATAATGAACGGAGCAGAAACCGTCGATATAATATTCAGAATAATCGTACACGTAATTTTGATAACAATCCGAGGCTGAACTCTCGGAAGGCAGCTCAGCACCTTCACATTTCTAAGTCTAAAATATTACGAACAATATCCGATGACCACAGACATGCATATCATCTAAAGCCTGTTCAGGATTTGCACCCTGGTGATGTTGAAAAAAGAATAAGATTGTGCCAGTGGCTTTGAACAAGGATTCTAGAAATAGTTTTTTTGTATAAAAAAACATTAGCGTACCATTTTTTTCATTAAAATTTCCAGAAGATCTGTCCGTACGCATGCCACTGGTGGAAGAAAAATAATATTTTTTACGTAAAAATATGTATCTAGATTACCTAGTCAAAGCTTCCAAATTTCATTTAAATATCTAAAGTAGTTTTAAAAATATTAATAAATTTTGAACTTTTGATACAAACTTTGACACCCTGTATCTTTGTAACGAAGCATTTTTCGAATATAGTTTATAATACAAACTGATATTATTTTTCGGTTCTCTGTCTGCCTCTATAGTTTCCGCTTTCGAAAGTGGACGACCCTGTATAAGCGAATCGGTTTCGCCGTCACAGTCAGTTTATATTGAGCAACCAAACGTGACAGAAACGTCAAAGTAAAGCGTTGACAGTTGTGGAATTTGTTCGAAGGATATTTCTTGTATAATCAAGAGTGACAATAAAGCTTTAGTTTTATTGGGTTTTTGCCACACTTCTGAAAAATAATAAAAGTTAATTAAATAAGCCCTTGCGCCAAACGGAACAGTCAAGGGTTATTTCTGAAACTAAGTTTGCCTAACTAAAAAATCTCACACTGAAAAAAGCAGATAAGTAAAAAAATAACAAAAATCACATCACTATCGCGCACTTCCGTATTATTGACGTTTCGAAAAACTCTCTGTTTTCGTTTTCAAAATAGTAATAAAAATATTAAACGTATGTCAAGTTTGACAGTTTAAAATTTGTTTATCTGCTTTCATAGAGATGTTAAATGATTTTTATTATATTTTTACTTACTTCTTCTTGATACAACTGTAGCCAACAATGATCGATGTTTACTGAACAGTTTGTCACACACTTATCTCCGTTCAACAAAATAATCGCGGTCTCTTTTAATTTTCTTTTTGTCGCGTTATCTTCCTTCTCTAAAATTTTTGCCGAACCCCATTGAATCACATGACCGTTTTCCCAAGCGTGTTCGCAAATTTTGGGTTTTTCAAATTTCCGTCTTTTTATATAATTTTTATGTTCCTCAACTCTAACATTCATAGGCCGAGACGTTTCTCCAACATCATGTTTATTGCATTCACAAGGTATACTGTAGATGCAATTTTCTGAATTTTGTATATCATTTTTTGGACGCGTTTTTGACAAAAATGATCGTAAGGTATTAGTTGTCTGAAAAACTGATATTAAATTTATTACCGATTCTTCTTAACTTTTCTGATAATATAGGAATGTATGGAATTTTTATTGTATAATTAAGTTTATTCACTAACGGACCAGTAGACAAGACACTGAATATCATTAAAAATAAACTGGAAAATGATATCAATTTGGCAAACAGAACAAAATTAAATGTAGGATGTATAATGGAATTACTAAGTCTATGTATAGAAACAACATATTTTCAAATAAATAATGAATTTTATCAACAAAATTTCGGAATGGCAATGGGCTCATCATTATCACCAATTTTAAGTAATATTTTTATGGATTTTTTTGAAGAAAATTATATTCAAAATATAAATAAAAAACCAACTATCTGGTGGAGATATGTAGATGACATTTTTGCAATTTGGCCTTTTACTGTTACAGAATTAAATGAATTTTTAAATGATATTAACAATGAAAAACCAACAATAAAATTCACTTTGGAAATAGAAAATAATAATATGCTACCATTTTTAGATGTTTTAATTAAAAAACACGATAATTATGTAGAAACAAGTGTTTATAGAAAACAAACTCACACCAATAGATATTTAAATTTTAAATCTAACCATCACATCGATATTAAGAAAGGTGTTGTTAAATGTTTATATGATAGAGCAAAATTAATTTCATCAAATAATGATATTTTTAACAACGAACTAAAATTTATTAAAAATGTTTTAATAAATAATGAATACCTTCCAAATTTTGTTGATAGAACATTAAAAAATATTACAGATAAAACTAACACTTTAAGACAAATAAAAGAAATTAATCATACAATAAAAATTCCATACATTCCTATATTATCAGAAAAGTTAAGAAGAATCGTTAATAAATTTAATATCAATTTTTCAGACAACTAATACCATACGATCATTTTTGTCAAAAACGCGTCCAAAAAATTATATACAAAATTCAAAAAGTTGCATCTACAGTATACCTTGTGAATGCAATAAACATTATATAAAAAGACGGGAATTTGAAAAATCCAAAATTTTGAACACGCTTGGGAAAACGGTCATGTGATTTAATGGGGTTCGGCAAAAATTTTAGAGAAGGAAGATAACGCGACAAAAAGAAAATTAAAAGAGACCGCGATTATTTTGTTGAACGGAGATAAGTGTGTGTCAAACTGTTCAATAAACATCGATCATTGTTGGCTACAGTTGTATCAAGAAGAAGTAAGTAAAAATAAAATAAAAATCATTTAACATCTCTATGAAAGCAGATAAACAAATTTTAAACTGTGAAACTTGACATACGTTTAATATTTTTATTACTATTTAAAAAACGAAAACAGAGAATTTTTCGAAACGTCAATAATACGGAAGTGCGCGATAGTGATGTGATTTTTGTTATTTTTTACTTATCTGCTTTTTTCAGTGTGAGATTTTTTGGTTAGGCAATCTTAGTTCCAAAAATAGCCCTTGACTGTTCCGTTTGGCGCAAGGGCTTATTTAATTAATTTTTATTATTAAGTGTGGCAAAAATCCAATAAAACTAAAAAAAACTAAAATTATGCCACAAATAAATAGCTTCAGACAATACAATAAAGCTGTTTGTCTACGTCATGTGTTTCTACGCTAACCCAATATAGAGGTTACAATATCAATAAGGGTCAGTATACTATCAAAATCATTCGATTCGAACGAATCTAGTAAATGGAATCAGCTAGCTGATTCCAATGATCAAAGTGTGTTGTTGACTGCCTAACAAATAACAAAGTATAAGCCGTCCACGATCTACCTTATAAATCACACTGACAAACAAAGCAATAGCGAAGCAGCGACACCAACGTTGTTATTTTAAACAGAACATCCAGGAATTCCTCCAGACACTCTCCCATCGTATATATTCCGCGATATCGGGCATAAATCGCGCTCTGAAATTAAATTATCCTGTTTCCAGTCCAATAACTCTCCAAAACTAGTCGCGATAACTTACTTGGCATTAGCATAACCCATATATGCGTCCGTGGAAAAGTCGCACTGCTTGTTGGGCCCTCTCCAAATGTTGCATTTAGTTGCTGGAAAGGCCTTTTCATTCCTCACCGATTCAGCATAGAGTCTCCACGCCCTCACGTGACTGCAGGCCACTGAAATAATGAAATGTGTGCATGAGGGCAATCGTTATCGACCAAAACTGTGATAGGTATTCTTGAAAATCGAACTTGTTTCTAAGTACTGCATTAATGTTTTTTTCTTTGTTAAAACGACCTTCAGAGAACGACATAGTGTTGACGAAGTCGCGTGATTTTCAGTCAATGATTCGTATTCCCCTCTTTTCGCTATTGAAGTCAAGTGAATTTCAAAATTTGAACTTCAACTATGCAGCGGGGCAACAATCATACAACATAACCAGCAAAAAGAAAACCGACTTTATAAAATCTATATTTCATATAAATTAAAATGGTGGTGGGGATGTGCACTACATTGTTTTCCGAAAGAGGGTTAAAAGCATTAATTTGAGCACATACATAACAGAAAATCACATGAATAGTGTATTGTTTGTTGTATATTTTAACAAAAATACTATATCTATAAAAAAAATATAAATAGGTATTTTAAGTTTACAAATAATCTTTACTAGAATGATTTGATTAAGTTTGGTTTACCTAGCTTTGCCTACCTAGAGATGTGTATTTGTTGCCTTGAGGCATACCTAAGTTCGTGACATTTTTATTGAATTAATAATTTATTTCTTTTTATTAAACAAAATATATGATCTAATCAAGTAAGAGCTGCGAGATGTAAGTGTCTACATCTTGTGAAGTGGAGTAGAGAGTGATCTTCTATAACAGAGGTTCCCAACCTTTTTTTGGTGTATCGTCCTTTTTTGAAAAAAAAAAACAAACTCGCTGCCGTTTTTGAAATTAATAATGTAACCCTTTCAAGTTTTTCAACTTTTTTGGGTCATTTACTACCTTTGGTGAAGTATGCCATCTTAAATACTAAAAAATAAGGACAGATTTTTAAAATAACTTTATCAAAAGACAACAAACAATATTAGTGTAAAGTTCAACGTTTGATTAACAAATTAATGAATTAATATAATATTATTAGTGAGAGGGCTAAGTTTGGTGTAATGACTAATTTTTTCGATTGTTGGTGCCATATTTATCAATAAAAAAGCTTCTTCTTTGCTACCTTTAAAGTCAAAATTCTTGATATTCTATCCAATCTGAAATGATGGTGTTAAGGACATCTTGAAGTCTAAATCGATGTCTAAAATATTCTTTATATGCTTGAAAATACTGACAAAATACCAAAATCTCGTCATCATTTGTTTCTACAGAGGAAAGATTTGGAAATATAATTTTTTTAAACTATGTTAAGCGCTACGGATTGATCTTTTCTCTAACGATTCAGATCGATTTCCAAGATGAATGTTTTTCCAAAAAATTCAGCTGTTATGTAATGTGCACCAAGTGTACCTTTTTTTTCTTCAAGAATGGTTTCCAGCTTTGGAAAACGTCTACATAGTAACATTGCTGAAACTTAGAGTCAGTTATCCTGACATTCAGCACATGACTTCATCGATATGACAACATATAAAAATTTTTAGGCCACGTTGATGGAAGTATATGGCTATCTTCCGTTCCTAGATGTATGTGAAAACAAAACCTGATGGTACATTAGCACACAGCACTTATAGGTCTACCCACATTGATAGATATTTGAATGCCGTGTCATCACACGTTCTAGAAACAAGATATCATCATCTACTAACACATTAGTACATCCATACGTACTATTTTATAAACCTATCATCATCATCATCTACGATTTGTTGAAGAAATGGATACACCAACAGGAATACTGAACGAAACATCAGGAGGACGCTTAATATCAGGAAATAGGAAAGTTACCTGGCATGATAAACAACATTCTAAGAAAACATACAGTATTAATATCATCTATAATACTATAAGAAAGATAGAGGCAACGTTTACGAAGAACAACTGCAAGAGTAATACACTCCAAGCCCCTGGTGTATGCAGCATCTCTCATGCACGTGGGATAACCTTTACATTGAATAAACAGAGAGGACGTTGGCATGAGGTGGAAGAAGCACAAGTGTCATGTAAGAAATATCAGTGAGAATTTAGCAGTTGTGGAACATAGGGTGGATAGACCTTGATAAAACCAGGATGAGGGAAAGAAGATTCTGATCCAAACTCAAAGAGGCAATATAAATCCGAAAAAATCGTAATAATTTCAACCGAAACGAAGTTTGAAACTATTGTCAATTTGGAAATGATCTATGCGTAACGCACACACAGAATCTATCCAACTGTCCCATTCCAGAATTAGTTAATGTGAATTATTATTAATTAAAGTGCTGAAATGATCTTCATAGAATTTAGATGGTCTTTTGTTCGTAGATGATAGTTATCTGATACTTTCTTTGAAAGTAATAAACCATTTTTGTGCTGTAGTTGCTCAGTGGTACAATATAAAGTTATATTCTATCTAATACATATTTTAATTAGCAGATAAGAAAAATGAAAAACGTTTAAATAAGGCAGTATTGAGAAAACTAGTATATTCTGAAATATTAACTACAATATTGAATTCATGGAAGATGGATATGTTGAAAATAAAATAATACTATCTCTAGGAAGAAAAATGTTTACTCCTGTAAAGTTTCTAGAAAAATATAATTCAAATTTAAATTTATGTGCGCTCAATACATCGGTATTATTTATTTATGTATATGGAATAGACATTCCGTGAGACACGAAGTCAATTATTTTATCCTCTATGGCACCACATTGCATTTTTATAAATAAAAATAGAAAAAAATATCTAAATATAGCTCGATAATTTGAAAAATGTCTGCTTAAATTGATGTTTAAAGACGTGCAAATATTTCATGCAATTAATAATAACACGAATTAACAATTTAAATGACGAATTTTGTAAGTAATTTATATAATTATATGATGAGTTTGACTTTCAAGGTTTTTCATTTCATAACTCACAAGTTAATTGAAAATTTTAGTCAAACATTTAAAATATTTAGAAAACGTGTATGCCAAAAATATAAATAATTTTTTGGAGTTTGGAATACTTAAGCATAAATTATTGTAGAAATTATTTACATAGAATAATGTCAGTTTTTTCAGTCCGAGTATTTGCCCCTCTAACTCGCCCAACAATGGCCATTCTTCAAAACATCCCAAGAATTAAATTCTTGTGATTTGCTGGGGAATATTTTTCCACTCTTCTAATAGACCTTCTGGAAGTTGTACAATATTCCTTATACGTCGCCTATGACTCGTTTGCATAACTCGTCCTAAACGTGTTCTATGGGATTCATACCTGAGCTACGAGCAGGCCAATTGAAATTTTGCACTACATTAGCGTATTATCGTGCATGAAAATAAAATTTTACATAAATGGCTCGTAAGATACAAATCTTGCGAAGGTTCATTCGGTGCGTGCTTGTAAAAATATTCCAGCCCGTACCATAAACTCACCATCCAATATCTTTTAAATGCCAGTTTCTGGAGATGTGTGACATATATCAAGATGATTAAAAATGATTAAAAAACTTTTAACACTCAATAAAATGAATTTTAGCCTTTCAGTCATTTTACAGGTGTATACCTTCTTGCTAACTCTACAGGGCGTTTCAAATTTAATGCAGAAAACATTGCTTTGCGCTACCGCTACCTATATATCTCAGTCCCATCAATATTTTTCTAAAGGTACCAAGCCTGTTGCAAATTCAATAATAATGCCTATAATTTGATGATCGTCTAAATCGATGGAGAAATAAAAAGATATAAAGTAATAAGCGTTGGCAAAATTTTGGGTGACCTGGTTTTTTTGCTAGTCAGTGTATTTGAATTTCTTTTTTTTTTCAAAATACCTGAATTTTCAGCATCCTGATTCAGTTAATATCCTCAAGTAATTGATTTATTGACTGAGGCTACACTTTTATTCATTCAATATACTTACAAACTTGGTTTACTAGCCTCTGTCTAACCAAGTAGCTTGGCTGGCACCCAGGCTGTAGAGCTCTTCCTCCATTAGGATAGAAATCCGCATGGCCTATGGACAGCGGAAAACCAAATATACCTGAATCGGTGTGTATGACGTCTACATAATCGGCATCTGATTTTGTAAGTCTCATTGAAGTATCTACAACAACAAATATTTAAACTTTATATAAAAATATAACTTCTTAAAAAAGAATTATTCTGTTCTCTGGTGACTTTCCCTAAACTGGGTGAAGTACCTGAAACCGTTTTGCTACGGCTCTAACAGTTGTCGACATATTTCTAGTTTTTCAATAAAGAAAGCGTCATAACTTTTTTATTTTTCGACGCAGAAAGACATCGTTTGGTTGAGCGAAAACCTCGGCCGAAATACCAATTTGATCTGTATTTTCAGTTTTTCGATTTCATCAACCGGAAAACTAGTAATGATACCAATACAAAATATTTCTATACAGAAAAAAATATCTATGGCTTAGTATCCATTTCTGTCTATTATTTTTCCTTTTTAACATTACCATAATTATTATTAGTGGTATTATTTGTATTACACCCACAATATCTACCCATATATTCTTTTTTCTACAAAACTGTTAAAAGTGGGCTTTTTAATTGTCATTTTTGATGTTAAAAATGTCATTTTTTGGCACGCGGGTTAAAAGTAAGTTACTTTTGACACTAGTGTTAAAAGTAAATCAAAGTTTATTTAAATTTTGTTTTGAAAATTAATAAAACGTTTTAACAAACACATGAACAACTTTTTATTTTAAATAAGTACATACCAACATTTTAACTAGTTATTACTATTAACATTTATAGTAAAATTAGAACATTTTGAAATTGTAATTCCCTGCGGAGTCATCATACTTAAGTTGGTTTTACTGTCAACATATGTGACACATCTATTTTCTGTAGAAATACTACTGGTAGTATTGGTGGTCTTGCTAGTAGTTGCAGCAGTAGGAAGTATTTGGCACGCAATTTCCTTCTTCTGTTCCAGTGAATTTTCAATGTAGCCTTCAGCTATCGCCGAAAATTTGCATCCTTCATGTCTCTTGATGGTAGTAAGATTTGCACCAGAATCTGCTAACAATGTCGCCGATGAACGACAAAAACAGTGTCCGGTGTAGAGTTGAGGATTTGGTAGATTCAAGAACTCTGCAATGTCGGCAGGGATTTTATCAAACATGTTAATTCCGACTGGATTCTTCACACATTTATTCTTCATATATTTAAGAAAAAGTCGTCTATGGTTAGCGTTGGGTGGCCGGAGTGCCATATATTTTCTAAAAAAGTTTAAATAGAATTCACCAACAACACAGAAAGTCCAAGGCACTTTCGTTTTAGTATCTGGTATGGTCACAACAACCGAAGTGCCCAAATATTCGATATTGTCGATGGTCATCTGACACAATTCCTCCCGGCGACACGCCCCGAAGACACCCACTATTGCTGCGACTTTCATCATCAGATATTTTTCGTCTTCTGCTTCTGTGAGAAATTTGTCGATATGCGTCTTCGTTAAAACTTTTGACTTTTTTGCTTGATATCCTTCACCCTTCCGTTTTAAAAAAGCAATAAGTTTATAATGTTTGCTTATATCTTGCTTTAACATAGTTTTGATCATGGAATAATTTAACCACAGCGTTGACGATTTCCATATCTTGGCTTGTTCCTCAAAATATGCCAGCAAAACACTTTCGTTACATTTCCCAGGGACCTTTTTAATGTTGCATCATTCCGAAAAGCGCCTATAAGCGATTTCGTACTGTTCCTTTGATTTCGCCGGCAATAATTCCAATGTTGCTCGACTGGCGGCTTCTTCGATTTCAGCAGGGATGGATTCATTACGCTCATTATCGAGATTATTCATTATACTTTTAATATTACTAGAAAATGCTGCCAATATTTTTGCGTTTTTTCCGTAACTAACAACAGCATTGGTTGCTACGAAAATTTTGGTTCATAAACATTGCGATCTGTGTGGTATTTTTTGATTTCTTATTTTTATTGAGTTTAAAATTCTTTCGATTGTTTTGTAGAAAAAATAGTGTTTGATATACGTGTTAAAAGTGATTTTATTTTGTTCATGAAGTTAAAAAACTCGCTACGCTCGTTTTTTAATCATCTTCACTCACAAAATAAAATCTTACTTTTAACACGTATATCATAAATAGCTGTATTATTAGCTTTTATAACATTTTTTACTGTATTATAAAGGTATTTTGGTAGATATTGTGGGTGTAATTCAACGCTGGTTGGGGTCCACAATCCACAGAGTAGTTAGTTTCACACAATATTGTTAATACCTGAAAATATAAAAAACGATACATAAAGGGTACAATTTTGTTATTTATTTTAGTAGGTCGTTATGATGTTTAAATTCATTGACAGATTATTCAGTTTGACATTGTCGACATTTAATTTCAAATAATTTTGGTATAATCATTTTTATAGTTAGATATTTGACTCAACTTAAAGGAGGCCACCTGACGAAGCAATCCTAAATATGCAGAAATAGGTCAAATCTCATCTATTGTGGTTGAATTTTCGAGTCCTTAATGTCAGAAGTTAGATATATATAGAGTGTTTTCATTAAACCAGGTTAGTAAATTTAGATAGATTAATTTCTTTAGATAATTATTGAATAGAGCTTTGTCTGTGGAATTGTTCATTCGCATACCTAGATGTTTGGTATCAGAGAACATACATATGACTTCATTGATACGAATTGTATGAGATTTAATATATATTAGCTTAAAATATCTTTCTAATACAGTAAAAATACAAAACATATTTTAAATCGCAATAAAGCGCTGAACATAATAAATGAGAAAACAATGTAAGTTTGCTTTACCATTTCCTAAACGCCTTGAATACATTCTTGTAACTTAATAGAAAAGTTTTATTGATTCTTTACATTTTAATTTTTTCGATGAACTTACACCTACCTTATAAATAATTTATTATATTTTCAGCAAAATATTTAAGAAACTACAACTGATAGTAATAAAACTATATACTACACTAAAAGTTTACATTATATATTGCACTAAATTGCAAATAAATATTGTTTCCAACGCGACCAAATATCGAAAATTACGTTGACAATAAAAACAAATGTGTAACGTCAGCCGTGACATAAAACGTCTGAATTCTTGACGCGAGTATATCTACTTATGTATTTCCAAATAAACTTACATTAAAATGGTCTTCACAAACAAACAATGTTGCAATGCTGGAAAGCTTAACATTTACCTTTCGTCGCGCTTCGTCGCCCTACACCGCATTTTTCTGTTCATTTTTTGATACAGTGAAATACTTTTTATTAGCCGCTGTATGCCGTATTCGTACATAATACAATACTTCTTTGATTTGCCCGGTGAGATGCTCTTGTTTATTTTACGAGTCTATTTTGTACCTTTATTCAGTACCAATGTCTGTTTAACACAATAAGGATAATATCTCAAATGACAAAGCGTATGTACTGCGTGGTCCAAAAATGGAGACCGTATACAGATATAAAGCACAATGCTATATAAGGTATAGATACACGTGCAAACGTCGTCTGACGTCATAGGTCTTCACTGTGGCGGCTACCGTTTTCTGAGGGACTGGCCAAACACAAATTGTAAATACCGTTTTTAGGCTTATTTGTATACGAAATTATCTAGAACAAACTTCTGCTGTACAAATTTGGAAAAACATGCAATTTCTCATTGTGAACTGTAAAATTAGTTTCAATTCACTATTTTTAGTTAAGTGTTAAGTAGTACTTATTAAGCTGGAACAATCAGGTAAACCACATTTAAGTGTAATATACAGGGTGTCTGTAAAAGGTCTTTACAAAAACATACCACATATTCCTTAGACCAAAATAAGTCGATTTAAGTAAGATTACCTTAGTACAAAGTTGCTTCGTTTGGGCTCCAGAGAGCCTTGAAGTTACAATTTTTAAATCGTTTTTCCCATATAAATTTAAAACGGCATATGCCATTTTGCTGAAATTTGCTATATTGGTAGAGTTTTATGTGGCCAAAAAAATGGTGTTAAATTTTTATCCGATATTAATCCATAGGCGTAGAACTTGATTTTTTTTAATAATTGCACCTTTAAAAATTCTACGGCAATGGAAGAAAAGGAGTTTGAGTATGAAATTTAGATTGCTCAACTCATTTACTTTAAAAAAGGTACTCTTGATAAGACTCGATTACTCTCATGGTTTTGGCTAAATTTCTGTTTTAATAATTTAGAGTGTATAGGTTTCACAAAAATATTTATTTACAACATAATCAAAATAGAGATTTTACAAAAATTGTTCAAAATGTTCACCATTTTCACGCATACAAAGATTTATACGTCGAAGAAAATTAAAATGTATCCTTTCCATAACTTCTTCATCACCTCTAAGATTGTTTATTGCATCTTGAATACGTTGCCAGAGTTGTCCCTCATTTTCTACAGGTTCCCTGTAAACTGTAGATTTCAGATGTCCCCATAAAAAGTAATCTATCGGTCTGGGGAACGTGGTGGCCAGTTTACAGGTGCGTCATTACCTCTGCCTATCCATTTGTGTGGATATTGTTCATTCAAGTGGTTTCTAACGTTTACAGAAAAATGTGGTGGAGCTCCATCTTACATAAACCACATATCTCTCCGAAGTTGGAGAGGTAAATCTTCTAACAATTCTGGCAACGTATTTTGTAGAAAATCAAAAAAATTTTCTCCAGTTAATCTTCGTGAAAGTATGACAGGACCAACAATAAAATTACCAATTACTCCAGCCCACACATTAATTTTGAATTCGTGCTGAAAATGGTTTACCTTTATTGCATGCGGATTTTCAACGGCATAAACATGTTCATTATGGGTATTAGTTATACCTCTTCTCGTAAAACCCGCTTCATCGGTTCTTGACAAAGGTTGGATCTCTTTCTCTTTGCATATTAACAAATCGACAAAAACCCAAACGATTTTGAGGATCATGGACTAATAAATCTTGTACTGGCTTCTTATGGTATGGATATAGCAATTGTTCTCTAAGCACTTTATGAACGACATCTTTACTTACTCCTAGTTCCCTTCCAATTCGTCTGGTGCTTAATTCTGGATCTTCTTCAACACGTTCTAAAATGTCTTCTTCAACTTCAGGAATCCTTACAAAACGTTCTCTTCCATTATCAACATTGTTGGGAGCAAAGGAACCGGTCTCCCGAAGACGTCTCTCAACAGCAGCAAAAGTTGGGTGGCTAGGTACACGACGATTTGGAAACCTTTCAAAGTGCACCCTGACACTCTCTCGAGCATTTCCTTCACAAAATCCTAATGTCAGTAACATATCGGTATATTCTGCATTGGTATATTGTACAGCCATATTAACAAACCACGCAATTTTTTTTTTAATTATTGAGTCAGATAGAACACTTTCAATCGTTAACAAGAGATTAGATGTTAAAACTTGACAATATATTTATTTAGATGAAATTATGGAAACCAACAATAAATGTTTTTGTATGGTATTGCAGGCAAATAATTAATATTCCTCAAAAAATCGTACATGGCAGGAATCGAGTATTTTTGTTAAAAGTCTCGATTAGAGGTGTTGAAGAAGATATGAAAAAAGTACATTTTTGTGTTTTTACTACAAAAAAAGTACCCTTGATAACAATCGATTTACTCAAAGTTTGTAATTTAATAGTTATTGTTTATGTTCTAAAATGCAAATTTCGTCAAAACCATGAGAGCAATCGAGTCTTATCAAGAGTACCTTTTTTAAAGTAAATGAGTTGAGCAATCTAAATTTCATACTCAAACTCCTTTTCTTCCATTGCAGTAGAATTTTTAAAGGTGCAATTATTAAAAAAAATCAAGTTCTACGCCTATGGATTAATATCGGACAAAAATTTAACACCATTTTTTTGGCCACATAAAACTCTACCAATATACCAAATTTCAGCAAAATCGCATATGCCGTTTTAAATTTATATGGGAAAAACGATATAAAAATTGTAACTTCAAGGCCCTCTGGAGCCCAAACGAAGCAACTTTGTACTAAGGTAATTTTACTTAAATCGACTTATTTTGGTCCAAGGAATATGTGGTATGTTTTTGTAAAGACCTTTTACAGACACTATAGTTGGAAAACATATAAATGTGATATATTGTTGAGATTTAATACCAACGGTGTGGTTATTAAAAATTTACATCATAATAGACCCGCATTATCCCATTTTCGCAGCGAAATTTCAGACATCGTAACTTTCCGCGGTATTGTGACCGTGGCTTTTCTCATAAAGTCCACTGTAATGCCCCGATGATTCACGCTTAAATCCCTTCCAAAGCACCGTATTCTAGTAGGTAGGTGTGTAAAAAGTCAATAATGTTAATCTGGCTGATGCTTTGTCAAGATTACAGGGCTTCGTTCTTCATATCACGGCTGTGTTACAGCCACGGCGCATTATTGGAAAGGTAGACTTTAACTAACCAGTAACTATAATGCCATTTAGAACATTTTGATTACAATCTTTCACTGTGAAATAAGCGGCAACTGAAATTGTTTATATTTCAGATAGTACAGAGTATGTTATTAGGAATTACAAGGTGTACTAAAATAAGTATTCAAAACTTTGGTACATGTAGAACAACAACCTTGTATAGTTTTTATTTTCTCAAACACGTCCAAAATGTGTAACAAAAATCGCAAGAAATAGCTGGAAAACATACGTATCTTTTTGCACGATTCGTCAATTTAACGTATTTTTGGACGATCTGTCAATTTAACGTATTTACTGGTTGGATTAAAAGGAATAGTAAGTTGTTTTTACAAATGTCAGGTCGGTAAGAACAGTCACTCACCGATCGGAAGACGGTATGTTATCAAATATGAAAAATGTGTAATTTTATTTTTCTACGTTCATGCAAAAAAACAAAAATTTATTGAACTATATTTAGTGGAAAAAGTAGTTCTCTGTTGCACTAGTGCAATAAAACGTTTATTGCATTCATCTGTCATTCTACTACAGCGTTTTGTCATCATGACAAACATAAACGTTCAAATCGACGTCATATTTTCCTAGACTTAAGGTAAGTTCATGCACTAGCGATTTGCGAATTGCGATTAACGATTTTACGATTTTTGCGATGAAAATTTTACATTCGTTCATGCACACACGCGAAAACTAGTAGCTACACCCTTGCTATTTGACAGTAAACAAAATAATAATAACAAAAAACAGAAATTTATAGATTTTCTCATATACTCGCGTCAAGAATTCAGACGTCTTACGTCACGGCTGACGTTACACATTTGTTTTTATTGTCAACGTAATTTTCGATGTTTGGTCGCGTTAAAAACAATCATTTTTTGCAATTTAGTGCAATATAGAATGCAAACTTTTAGTGTAGTATATAGTTTTATTATTCTCAGTTGCAGTTTCTTAAATATTTTGATGAAAATATAATGAATTATTCATTTGTTCGTATGACGTAAGTCGTCTGAATTTTTGTCGCGAGTATATCATTTTTTTTCATTCAGATGGCTGGTAAAGCAGCTGGTATAAAATAAAGTACAACTTAAATATAAGTAAAACTTATAAACACCTAACTTTTGATTTATTTCATACATAACATAATAAGAACAGATATTTTACAAACTAATCACTGCTGTGTTGCTTTATAGCAATCAGTATCTCACATAAATTTTCTTCTCCTATTACTCCTGAACTTTCATTAATATTAATTTCACGTTCATTATTCAAGTATTCTGTACATACATGTCCCGTTAACTGAAGGCAATTTTCACAAAAATTAAATATCTACAAATTGTAAAAAAAAATGTATATGAAGTATTAAAAATAAGTTATTCACACTTGCTTGACTTTGTTCTTCTACGTCATTTTCCATTTTTTAATATTTATTTAATATTGTAAATACTTATAATTGTGAAATAAATAAACGTTTTACAAGCGAGACGAGATTGTGATTGATTTGGATGCTTAATTGGCATTTGGCATTTGTGTTGCGAACTGTCAACAGAAAACATATGACGGAATTATACATGCGCAGTTTGTCAAAATTATTGCGATAATCGCTAAAAATTGAAACTATTTCTATTTTCCCGCCCCCTAAATTTAAATTTTGCGATTCTCGCAATAAATTGAAATGAATGAATTGATGTCAAAAATATTTTATGTTAACCAATCAAATTGAAGTCCACAAATCGCAAATCGCTAGTACATGAACTTACCTTACGTGTCATCTAGAAAACATTTTTTGGTTTTTGCATAAACGTAGAAAAAATATTGTATGCAACTCCCGTTCGGCCGTCAGGCCGAGTAGGACAACACTTACTTTTTATACTTGTTGCATAAATAACTATTACAAGCATTTTCATACCGTTCTCTCGACTTCTCTGGTATAACAGTCGTCGAACATGCTATGTGCCACATTTGTTATTTATAATAGTGGGATTTTGAGATTTTTTAGTAAGTGATTGTCACTTCGGAAACCAAACATTTGTATTCGACCAGGAATCAACCCTTACAGCTTTTGATGCTTAAATAACTATTCTGATCTCGATCAAGTATGTTTCTTGTGTATTTTAATGCACTCAATCTAAATTTGTGTGTTCAGCCAAATATATTTTGCGAAAATTGCAAAAATAACCAAACTTTAGAATTTTTTTTATATATTTTTAGGTATTAACAATATTATGTGAAACTAACTCTGCGCACTAAAGCCCTGAACAGCGTTGAATTATACCCACCATATCAATATATTCTTTATTATTAGCTTTTGTAACATTTTTTACTGTATTAGAAAGGTATTTTAAGCTAATATAAATCAAATCTGCTACATCTAGGTATGCTAATGAACAATTCCACAGACAAAGCTTTATTCAATAATTATCTAAAAAAATTAATCTAGCTAAATTTACTAACCTGGTTTAAGAAAACATTCTATAAATATCTAAGTTTACTTTTGAAACTACAGTTTTTTTTTTATTATTTAAGTAGGTTTGTAGGTTTGTTTAATTTAAAATTCATTGACATGTTAAAGTCACTTCTGACATTGTCGATATTTAATTTCAAATAATTTTAATTTATTGGTACAATAATTTTTATAGTTAGATATTTGACTCAACTTAAAGGAGGCCACCTGAAAAAGCAATCCGAAAAATGTAGAAACAGTTTCAAAAGTGATCTTAAATATTTATAGAATGTTTTCATTAAACCAGGTTGGTAAATTTAGCTAGATTATTTTTTTTTTAAATAATTATTGAATAGAGCTTTGGCTGTGGAATTGTTCATTAGCATGCCTATATTTCTGGTATCAGAGAGCATACATATGACTTCATTGATAGGAATTGTAGGAGATTTGATTTATATTAGCTCAAAATACCTTTCTAATACAGTACAAAATTTAGAAAAATTGTTTTCTAGATTGGAGCAAAAAGTCAAATTAAAATCTGAGGTCTATTGAGTCCCATCACCCAAAAATTTTGCAAAAAGAACTGGTATCTTCGGTATTGTTTTGACTTTCTTCGGAAGGTTCCTCAAATTCCATTTCTTTGTCCTAAAGCAATATTTCACACGCAAACTTTTCTTCAGTCGTAAGACCAGCCAAAAACAAAAATATCAGTCGTGGATGAAACTGTGGTTCCTATGGTTGTGGATCATTCTCGCAAAGAGGAAGAAATGAAATTTGACGAACCATCCGAAGAAAGTCAAAACGATTCCGATGATGAGTGCTTGTCGGTTTCTTTGCAATATTTTGTGATTTTTGAAAAATATTTGGACGATAGAGCTCCACAGACTTTAGATTAAATTTCGACTTGGCAAAATATATGAGGAGAATACTTGATCCAACCTAGAAAACATTTTCCAAAAGATTCTCACTTTTATTATGTTTTTTTGACATTTTCAGCGATTTTTGCTAAATCTGTGGTAATAAAGCTGAACAAACTCCAAATTTTGATTGAACACCTCAAAATACATAAGAAATATACTTGATCGAAATCAGAAAAAATGTTTACAAATTTTCTCGCTATTACAAATATGATTTTAGCGATTTTTAATAATTTTTTTTGCATTTGCAAGCTATATCACGCAATTTTTATAAAATTTGTGGGCGATGCCCTTTAACTGACTCGATAGAAACGCTTAATCAAGGCCAGAAAAAAAATTACGATTTTTTGTGATTTTTCGAAATTTTTGAGATTTATTCAAAATTTTGAGGATGTTTAAGCTAAGCGGACTTCAGATTCGGATTTCGTGCGTAAAAATTCATAAAAATAGGCAAGTATGGTCAAAAATACAGACCACTATTTTTGTGTATGCTGGTGTAATTGCTCTTCTAATTTATAGCAAAAACTACAGTTTTTCGAAAAATTTAATTTAGAAATTAATAAAAAATTGAATTTATTTGTTACTAATAAGTCAAAATCTTAATATTTTTTGGAATTTCAGTTTGATCTATTTTTGCATCGTTTCTGACATATAGTGTTTAATTTTTTATTCAAATTTGTCAAGTTTCTGAAATCATATTAAGTACATATCAATTGTCAGTGCAGTTGCTAACATTTTCTTAGAATTGGAAAAATGCATAATAATTTCACTTCCTCTATGTTTTATAACAAAACCTACAATTTTTTAAGAAATTTGAGTTTTTTCGTTTTTAATAGGTCAAAATATTAATATATTTTTTAAATTTGTGTTCATTTTATCTTTTAAACCAGCTTATCTCTCATTTCACTCACTTCCGGGAAAAGTATACAGGGTGATCCCTAATGTTGAAAAAATTGAAGGTATTGTTTGACCAATTTGAATAGGTGTAATTTATATAAAATTGAATCTGACCCTCCCTTGGCAGTGGGTGATAAATTTACTTCTTCTGAGCGAGTATTTTTTTTTATTCTCCTCGTTCAGTCATATGGCCTTGAAATAAAGAACCCTCTGTATATTATTCATTACATTTTCGATTACAAATTTTTTTTAAATGCCTGTTGAATTTAAAATATTTTTTGTCTTTTGCAATGTTTTGATAAGTAGTATAGTTTTTGAGTAACCCTTACAAAGGGTGCGTGTAGAGTCATGAATATTATTCTGTTACTCAGACTGTACTATTTATCAAAAAATTTCAAAAGATAAACAAATATTCTAAGTTCAACAGGCACTAAAAAAATATATTATTTTCAATCTTAAAAGTTTACCCCCAAAAAAATTTAAGAAATAATATACAGGTGGTACTTTATTTCAACGCCTTATGACTGAACGAGGAGATTAAAAAACTACTCGCTGGGAAGAAGTTTCATCAGCCTAAATATCTTGTCAAATTTTATATCTTAAAGAGTTTTGGTTTGGAGTTTAGAAACTAAATAAAACTTTATCACCCCCAGTTAAGGTGTCGTAACTCCTTAAGGGAGGCTCAGATCAAAAAATTGTACTTATATGAAGTATCTCTATTAAAATCGGTCACACTTTATTTTTATTTGTAACTTAATAACAACTCAATGAGTATATTCGAAGGAAGATGTTTATTTTTTAGCCCTCTGTAACTTGATATATTTATAAAATGGTCTACTAAATAGTCCATTTCAGCAAGTGACACGATTGCGTGCGTCTGGGAAATTGATTTTGATAAATAATTCAGCGTTGTGGCTGGCGCTAATGAATGTCTCAAAACGTCGCTTTTTTAAATTTGAATTATAAATGGATCGTTCCAGTAATTTAGATTTAGACTTACCCATGTCGTGATGTCCATCAAGTAAATCTGGGACTAATGAGATTCTAATCGAGAACTGCCATTGAATTTTAGGGGACTAATTTGTTCGCAGTTTTAAAATTAGAGTCAAATGTTTGAAATTTGATGACTAGGGTAATGTAATTTTTTTACTGTTTTAGAAAGGTATTTTAAGCTAATATAAATCAAATCTCCTACAATTCCTATCAATGAAGTCATATGTATGTTCTCTGATACCAAACATCTAGGTATGCTAATGAACAATTCCACAGGCAAAGCTCTAATCAATAATTATCTTAAGAAAATAATTTAATTTACTGACCTGCTAATGAAACGCTCTATAAATATCTAACTTCACTTTTTGGCAGTGGGAACACGACAAATTCAACCACAATAGATGAGATCTGACCTATTTCTGCATTTTAGGATTGCTTCTTCAGGTGGTCTCCTTTAAGTTGAATTTGATTCAACTTAAAGGAGACCTATAACCTATAAAAATTAGTGTTTACAAAGTGTTTACGTTGTAGTTTTGTGTTCTTCTTCAGTTTTTAATGCCTTTTTTAATTTTTTAAACGTTTTATAGTTTTCCACTTTCCCACAATATAATTCGCTGGTTTGTTTTTCCAGGTTATGGGACAAAACTGCCGCGGGTACATTAAAAGTTTTCTATTCCTTTCGTTCGATTTTGTTATAATAAATAGTTAGGCATTTTATTTAGCTGTACCTACGGGAAGTATGTTTTATGGGTAGTGAGTGGTTGTAATGAATGAAAATGTTGTATGAATGAAAAACGAATGCAAAATAGTGGAGTTAATTGGATTAACTGTTACCTACCTATCTATCATGTATTATTACTAATAATAATGTTAATTTTTGTCGTTTTGCCGAAAAAAACGACCGCATGGTAGTAGATATTGTTGACAGATGTAAGCTTTATCTATGGATCTAAACCACCTCAGTCGATGCTTATTATAGGCGCCGACTTTCCGTAGGAAAAGAGAGTTTTGCCCTATTTTTTAAATATCAAGTTAAAATTCTGGAATAATTTTTTTGTCATTTAGGCCTTCCTGAGCACGTGGTTAAAATGTTTGTACTTAGTTATAACTCTGTATACAGGCGGTTGTTAGATACAACAATTGGAGTTACTTTCATTGGACACCCAGTAGATAACACAATGGTTTTGTTTTTCTAAAGCCATACAAATTGTCTGCAAAGAATGTTTTTGTATACCCAACCATTTTCGTATGTGTAGATATCACACAATAATGTTTTTGTTACATATTTTACATAACTTAGTATTGCGGCTACATCGATACATTTTTATTATATGCATCGAAATGTTTACTGAAAGCTGCACCGGAACCTTAAAATAGCAATAAATGGAACAATTACCATTCAAGGAAAACTCGGGCAAAGCAGGATCAAGCGCCGTTATCCTCGGTATCCTCAGATCCGGTCGAATAAGTTTCCCTGCAATTCCCGCAACATGGCAGCCCAGACTGAAACCGATGATGTGCAAATTTTCCACGGGCATTTCACCACTGTCGTTGTACATTTCGATAAATCGCTTTAGCCTCATTCCTACGTATTTCACATTCATCACTGCCGTCCTATACCAAGGGAAAGGTCCGAGCTCCGACCAATCTAGGAGGATTAGGTTGAATTTTTTCTTTTTGCTGAAATATGCTGAAAATAATTGAAGATATAAAATAAAACCTCTATATTGATATATTGTCTGTAGTTATTTGTTCGTGGCATTTTTTTTACTGTTTTAATTTAATTTAATTTATTCTACTCATGAAAGTATGCAACATTTTCTTATAACTTTTTTCTGCACTACCATCAGTCATTGTAGTAATTCCGAAACCATTTTTAATAATAGAAGCTAAACATTTTCACTCTTGATTTGAAATATTTATTCTGAAACACTTGCTCCTTATGTATTTTGCATGTATTTTCATTCAATAGGGTGTCTCAGGTATTACTGGCATCTTTGGAAGGGGCGATTGTACAGCCAAAATAAATGAGATTTGCCCAAACCGTTTCTGAAATACAGGGCGTCAAAGATTTCAAAATGTTTATTATATTTTTTGTTTGGTGATAAAACAGTAATAGTTCTAGGTTGAAATGAGATATATTTAGTCTTATTATTCAGTATACTTAAATATTCCCATTATCACCAATGGCATAGAAACCCTACAATAAAAATGGTACGCCACTGTCTTAATTTTAAAAAAACGTAAGATACTTTAAATTTTAATTATTTTGAACACATAATTATTCTTTTAAATGTTCTTTAAAAATCTGCATTTTGTAGTTTGTGTTTGTAGCTAGAGTAGATTCGGACGACAAAATAATGCGATATAACCAAACTTACTTTAATTAAAAGTTTATAGTTAAAAAGATACAGGGTGTGAAAGTAAAAAATTTGATTTTCGATATTTGTAAATAATTAAAAAAAAACAAATATTTGGATACAATTTTAAGGGAGTTTATGGAGGCGACAAATTTAAATTTGTTTCTCATTTTGACGCTACCAGTAGAGGGCGCCAGTTATGGCACAGCATGCTTCTTTTAAATGGCAGAACTTTTTTATAGCTTAGTGTATACATCTGACTATTAAAACAATCGATTCTTCTACCTTCTTGAACCTATATGAAAAAAGTATACTTTGTTAAAGTTGTTAGGAGTAACCGTTTTCGAAATAATCCTATTAGAAGTATTCAATGCACCGGGTAAAAATTGTTTTGGTGTCAGGTAAAGCGACTTTTCCGCTGAAAATACAACAAAATGAAACTTGATATTGAGATATTTTAAATGAATAATTATTACTTGAATATAATGCATTTTAAATAAAATTGCAAAAAAATAATTATTTGTTTAAAATAATCAAAACTTACATACATACAAAAGTATCTTACATTTTTTTATTATTAAGACAGTGGCATACTATTTTTATTGTAAATAAAAGAAGGGTGGTACAGGGTTTCTACGCCACTGGTTATAATGGGAATATTTAAACATACTGAATAATTAAACCTAAGATTTCCCATTACGACGTAGAATTATTGTTGTTTTATCACGAAGGGTTTCCAAATAAATAAAAAATATAATAAAAATTTCAAAATATTTGACACTCTATATCTCGGAATTGATAAACTTTTAGATATAGGAATATATTTGAGAAAATTTCATTAATTTTCACTGTACAATCACCCGTTTCAAGGATGTCAGTAATACCTGAGACACCCTGTGTAGCAAGATACAGAATGAATATTTCGTAATCGAACTAAACGACTAGATTGTCATGGATTTCAAAACTGTCAGTGTCAAGTGTAAGTGGCGGTGTCGTAATAATTGTTAGTTTCAGGCAAGTTTTAATTGAAATAAAATATTGAGAGAAAGATATCAATTAGATATAGAATTTGATATACTCGCGACAACAATTCAGACGACTTACGTCATACGAACAAATGAATAATTCATTATATTTTCATCAAAATATTTAAGAGACTGCAACTGATAGTAACAAAACTATGTACTACACTAAAAGTTGGTATTATATATTGCACTAAATTGCAAAAAATTATTGTTTTTAACACGACCAAATATCGAAAATTGCATGAAAATAAAAACAAATGTGTCACGTCAGCTGTGACGTAAGACGTCTGAATTCTTGACGCGAGTATAGTACACTCTACCTGAAATTACAAATTATGCAAATAATATAGGCGAGAATCTGCTGCCGCAAAAATCGAGACATGAATGTGAAAAGTATTATTGCCAACAAGAAACGGAAACGCACTCCTTTTTCGAAAATGTTTTCATTGCATTTTCCGATGATTTATTAAAAAATGGAAATCCTCGACTCGAAACACGATATCGATATTTCAAGATATAAAAATTTAAAAACTCTGTTAAAACGCTCTTCTAAAAAGTACGTCCTAGTTAAGAAATTGAAGATTTTTATAGAAGAAAACATTAAGCAATTCTTTGAAAATGCTCCGGATGAGATATATTTATCTACAAAGGTAATAAAAATTCTAATTTAAATAGCAATTTTAATAAAATATAGTTTTTATTTTTGGGTCGCCCTTGTCATTGGTGTTTTGAGAGCTTGTAGCACGAATGAGCTTTACAACATTAAAATTTTCCACATTAGAGATTTGGGATGTGCAATACTAACTCCAATTCCCTATACAAAAACGGAAAGCCAAGAGAGTTTACAATCACGGGAGATTTTTATAATATTATAAAAAATACTGGGCTTTGAGACCTTATAATGTTCTTTGCCACTTGCCACATTTCTGAATCTAGACAAGCCACAAAAGTATACTGTTTCCTCCGTACATTAGCGACTACGTTGGTAAATGTTGGTGCTGATATAACAACATTAAAAAGGCATGGAGGTTGGAAGTCTTCTCAAGTAGCAGAAGATTCTTAGAAAATTCTCTGCAAAATCGAATAAATGCTGCAAATCAATTAGTTTCTTCAAATACTAATTAGTAGTAACCGTCCCCTCAATCTCCAATTCTTTATTCTACAATACTGTTAACTCTGCCTCTACAAATCAAAGATTGGAAAGTAAAATAAAATTTTCGATATTTTGCCGGATGCGCCAATGACAAAATAATATTTTATCAACTGACGCAAAATATCCAAACCTTTACAGTCACGACTGCCAGTTAGAAATTTGAAATAGTTATTTTCCTAACAAGTGAGGAAAGTGACAATTTGCGCATGAGTTAGGAACAATATTTTTTCTACAAGCTCATGAAAACAAATGGAAATTTTAATGTACTCTATATTAATACAAACGGAAAAGAAGTAACATAACAAGAGTTATGTTACTTTTCTTAGTGATATTAATTGTAAACGTACAATTAGAAGCGTTATACAGGGTGACTCAGGTTTATTCTTGATAACTTCAGTAATCGACAGAACAGGTTAAAATAATGTTAATTTGTGATATAAACTTATTTTCTAAAACGCATCGTTTCCGAGATAGAAGGCGTTGAAGAAGGAATTTTTTTGTCATTTTTCCCTCATACGGGGAACAAATATTGGGAATAAGTTCCTTCAGAAACAGGCGGCAAATCGTGACTGTTGATTACTGATGGTACATCTGAGCAAGACGTTAGTGGCTGTAAATTGCTGTTTGAAGATGATGGAGTGTTCAAATGAAGATTTTTGCTGGACATTTCTTTTTCCGATTTAATGAGTCCTCTAAGTACTTCTCACGGACAGGACCGCTTAAAGCTGTGACTTGTGTATAGATTTAGAAGCTGTAAATAGGTTGTGAATTCGGAGAGTATTTTTACTATCGGTGATGTGGGGTTTCTTTTGGACGTAAGTTTGTATATTCTCTCTATATATTAAAAAAATATCCGTTATTTATTTCTTTACGTATCACTAAGGATCTCACTCATAATTTTTTTTACGTCTTCTTGACTAAAAATTGTTGCTTCTTTCGGACGGAATCTAACACTTTTTTACATGTTATTTAACAACGGTATTAATCAGAGATCACTTTCAGCTTTTTCACCAATCAGAGTTGAAATTATAATGTTTGCAGCAGGTAAAATGTTACTTAGTTATTAGTTGAGAAATTTCAAATGAGGCTCTTACAATATTTTCATTGTTACAACCAGATGATATGCTTTACAGTTTGTATGCTTTCCTTGAGCTCTTGTTACTTATCCTTTGTATCCAAATTTTGTTGAAGTTTGAAGGGCTTTATTGCTTCGTCTCACAAAACTTCTTAATATAACACCCATTACGGTTCCTGATTGTCTTCTGGTTCTATACATATAACGCCAATTGAGAGGTATTCTTTACCGTAATGCCGAAATTTTTTATGATGAGTGGAAGAAGTTTTATTTTTCTTTGAATAAGATGCACCTCTATCATATTAATCAGTACTTTTGCGTTTTAAAATTAAGGCAGCATATGAGTACCTAACTAAACAAATTTAGGCTCATAAGAGGGTCTCTTTTTCTATCTTCCACTAACAACATTGCAAATCATATAATTTTAGAACAAAGCAAGAGATGTTACTGAACAACAAATTCGGTAAATTTATATAAAGTAACAAGTTACACTCTGACATAAGAGAATGCATTTTTTAATTATAGTCGGCCGAAAATCTATAGAATGACTACTGGTTAGTTTGTAGACAAGCGCGACAGGCGAAGCGTGCGAGGAGCAACATTTCATAAGCGTACTAAATATGAAGGCAATCAGATATAAAAAATATACAAAAATGACATAAATAATTGCATTACATAACATCGATTATTTTTAGTATAAACAGTAATATAACAGTTTTTGCCAATTTCGAGGCGTTAGATAATAAAAATGATAAAAATTGTTTCCAAATTTAAAGCTTTTATCTTGTATTATGAATTATCCAAGATCGAAAATATTAGAGAGTGATTAATCCACAACACATAGATTAGTACGGGTGGCATGATTACCTAAGCGTGCCACTTGAGAAGAGTTGAGAGCACACAAAATTAGCAAAAATAAGTTGACATCGTCTAAACCTAGCACATTAACAATTTCCTTTAAATGTGCCCCCTGTGCCATCCTCTCTACAAATTAGAATGCAGTCCTCTTGGACGGCGATTGCCCATCATCACCCACTTACATCTTACCTAATGCGGACTCCGCAGATATCACACTTAAGCCTAGTCCTCATGGACGAGAAATTCACGGATTTTTGCACGAATTTTACAACTTCTGTTTTAATTATTTATTGCGAGGAAATCTTAATTTTTGACAAACACTACGAAATATTATTGCTACTTTCATTAATATGTGTGTGTTAACAAATTTGTTTTGAGCTTCTGACAATATACCATGGTAATTTTATGATAAAAAGATAGAAAACGTTAGAGTTGACAAAAGGACAATGTTAAAAATAGCCGATTTTTGGCTTATCCGGGGAGCGCATAAATCATTAAAAAATCAATTGATTATTGTTAATTAACATTAGAAATGGCCCAGAAATACGTCAGATAGCTGGGGAAATGTCTCTACTACCCCAAAACCTATATAAACTACCCTTAAATAGCTTTAAATGGATAATCATTAATTATTGTTATAAAATGTGTAAAATGAAAAAAATGCTTGAAAATTATTTGAACAGACAGTAAGTATGTCAATATAAAAAATGGTTACTAGCACTGTCACTATGACGGTCACACATTAACAATTATTATATGATATCGTACCGCTTTCTGTATGACCTCCAAGCATCCATGTTTCGTCAAAATTTAATATATTGTTCGATCCAGATTCTGATCTTTTAATATTTATTTTAAATAGTTTCTTCGTTATATCACAATTTCTTCTTTTTCCATCAGTATATTCTTTTCGATTTCATTTGTACGGAAATTCACCCACCTGTAATTCATGTCACGCATAATTTTCAAAAGTACCCTCGCATTTTAGGCAAAGTATCATCTTATAAGATATAACAATCCAATCCTTTTTTATCGAAAACTCATTGTAAAAATACCATCTTCCTTCCGCGAGTGTCCATTATTTTCCGTTTTGCAGTTGTATTTTTTTACCACATTTTTAATTGCTTTATACATATATGCTACTTACGTATGTTTTTGTTAATGAAATACATATTTCAACATCACTTACACTCATGTTTTGACCTCGCGCCCTAAACCCTTCATACCTACTTACATGTCATTCGATATTCCTCACTTATTAAATTAGGACGATTTTGAGAACACGCTGTAGAGCTTGAATTATTCTCCATTCTTAAGAATACAAAATCGCTAATAAATTAATTACATTCATAATTAAATTAGCGGAAAGATATACTCGAAATTTTGCCCGCCCGAACGATATACCCGCCCATGATAGCGCTGGAAATGGAATCCATCAATTACACAGCCCCAGAAAAAAAAAGTTCATACACAAGAGAGTGACATATATATTCCCATGTATTTTTCGACGCTGAATCCGATCCCGAGCTCAGAATTGGGCTTACACGTCTGGAATTGGCCCCAGGGACCGAAAATGGCCTGAAATGCGGTTGCCGGGATAAGGCGAAGTCGACGCTGAATTTTGGTGCTAAAGCAGGATTTGTACTCGAAAAGTTTATGGCCAACTGAAATTCCGGGTTTGGGTCCGGGAAAATGACCCATTGAGGCGGGAAAATCCTGTTTCTGACGTCCCGGTCGCGACTGTGGAATTTTCCTGTGTTTTTCAATTATGGACCTGAGACTGGGTGTGAAAAATTTTTAGTCAGCTGAAATTCCCAATTTGGGTCCGGGAAAATGGCCCATTGGGGCCGGAAAATCATATTTTGGACGTACCAATCGCAACAGTGGGATTTTTATGTACTAATTCCTGTAGCTTAGACTGTGCTTGACAGGTTTATGGCCATGTGAAATTCCCTTTTCGGGACCGGGAAAATGACCCTTAGGGGCAAGAAAATCGTGTTTTGTAAGTCTCAGTTGAGACATTGGTATTTTCATGTACTTTTAAATTCCGGATTTGGTCGATTGGAATCTCTTATATATATATAAGAGATGCAAAAAACAATATCAAAACATGCAAACAAAAAACAATAACGAAATATGTAAAAAAATAAGAAAACTTGCAAAAAATACATGCCATAAGAAAATTAACAGTAACAAAACTTGCATTTAAAAAAGTGTACATTGTAACAAAAAAAGGGATCAACAAGGTGCAACCAAGAACAATCAAGAACAAGAAAAAATATATTCATACAACAAAATCAAATACAAAAAAGAAACAAAAATAGAAGGAAATCATATACAGCAAATATACCACTGACTACTTCCGAAACCACAAATACCACTGTTGCGACTGGTATGTCCGAAATATGATTTTCCGGCCCCAATGGACCATTTTCCCGGACCCAAACTGGGAATTTCAGCTGACCAAAAACTTTTCACACCCACTCTCAGGCCCGGAATTGAAAAACACACGAAAATACCACAGTCGCGACCAGAACGTCCAAAACAGGATTTTCCCGCCCCAAGGGGTTATTTTCCCGTACCCAAACCCGGAATTTTAGTTGGCCATAAACTTTTCGAGCACAAATCCGGCTTTAGCTCCAAATTTCAGCGTCGACTTCGCCTTATCCCGGGAACCGCATTTCAGGCAATTTCCGGCCCCTGGGGCCAATTCCAGACGTGTAGGCCCAATTCTGAGCTCGGGATCGGATTCAGCGTTGAAAAATACATGGGAATACATATGTCACTCTCTTGTGTATGAACTTTTTTTGTGAGGCTGTGTTTTTTGTCACAGCCAATAGAAAACTGTAGCGCATGCGTACTTACTGCAGCAGAAGCTGTGTAATCGAGTAATGCTCTGAGACACGATTTTATAAATTGTGGCAGGTTTATAAGAGTCACTTTCTAAATTTTCGACCGTTTAGTATAGTTGTTAAATGGTTTAAAAATTGACTAATTGGCGATTTCAAAATTTATTGATTTCAATTTGACTAAATGTTGCCTCATCCGTAAATAAAATTTTCTTTGCAAAATTTTCATCTGCCTGTTGCTGCAAGTTCATACTTATTGAATAAATAAACGGGTAAACCCTTTTATATCTTAACTGTAACACAAACAGAAATAAGAAACATTGTCATTGATCCAAAATTTCTAATTTAAAATATTTGTATGTAACGTTTAAATCCTATGAAACCATTCAATTAGTCCCTGTAGTAAAATTAACACATCAATTTCGCAACAGATATAATGAATTGAATAAAATTATTCATTGTCAATTCGAAATGATTTGCATAAACCGAATAATTTGCAAGTTTTACACTGATAATAACTACAAATGGTTTCCATTATTTATTTAAATTAATTTAAAGCGCCGTAATCTTCATAGGAAACCTATAAGTTACATAACAAAAAAGCATTGTACTGTATTTGATACATTGCAAAGATACACATCTTAATTGCACAGTTCAGTTCGGGTCGTGATATATGGGATTATAAAATATATTCAGTATACTTCACTCTACGTGAGAAAGGATCCGAGATGGATGGAGGTGAGTGATAAATTTCTTGGAAGCCGAGGATAACGAAAAGGGTACAGAAAAGGAAAAATCACCGGAATGAAACCAGTCGGAGTATTGATTCTAAGGGCAGATTTATTTTTGTGTGAGAAAAGAAATTACTTGGCAGCAGATCTACAACTTCTATGTATTATATTTGTTTGCCGATTAAGTTTTATAAATATCAGCAGTCATCAGATGGATGTAAAATAAAATTACTAAGTATATACTACCTATATGTATAAAAACAACATTTTATTAACTAAAAGTTAAAAAAGTTAAGTGGCTTTAAGATCTCTTATATTAAGAAATATACTTATAGAATATTTTGGATATTTCTAAATATATTAAACAAAGAACAAACAAGTATAAGTTGATGTAAACGATATTTTTCCAATCGGTCTTGTAATTTTTATGAATTTAATAATTTTTTTAAGTATAGGGGATAATTTTATTATACGTCTACTTATTCAAACAAGTGATATACAAAAAATAGCTCAATAAAATGTTAATATAAAAATCATAATAAATCACCTATTTTTGCAGTTTAAAATTATGTAAGCCGGTCCTGCACGCTCACAGTACAGTCTGCTGAGGGATGAAATTTGTATGCAAATATTCTGTGCATTTCGTTCAACAGCGTCAGCTGATTTTGATTACATTCTGTGTTACAATAACAACATATCCACATCTTTATTATTATCAATACAATTGAGCCATAGATATATCACTGTGTCAGCAAATTACGTGTAACACAAAATGATACTACGCACACACTAAAAAATATATAAAATAATAAAAATACCACGATGCGTTTACGTACGTGTTACGTTATTATTTAAGGTTAGGGTTATAAACGAAGCATGAGTTCACCAAAGCCTGCGCACTCAATTAGAGTAAGTTAGGGTTGCACAGAGGCTTCTAAATTTGCAATAACTTTAAACTCAGTTATCTCGATTATTTAAAAATATTTATTAGTATAATATTTTGAAATGATTATTTTAATGCTTACTATCATCAGTTAAAATAAATACCCCTCTTTCAAATTCACCCAAGGCACAATCGGTTAAAATTGCTTTAGAAATTGAAAGGGATAACACATTGCCGTTCTTAGATGTTTTGATTGACATAATAAACAATTATGCCAAATTTTTTAAAAATATCTGAAGGGGTTTAAAAATTATGAATTTCAAATTAAA
This sequence comes from Monochamus alternatus, assembly GCA_037114965.1. NCBI lineage: Eukaryota > Metazoa > Arthropoda > Insecta > Coleoptera > Cerambycidae > Monochamus > Monochamus alternatus. Next base: position 38,633,288 of record CM073433.1, read on the forward strand.
TTTTTTATCAGCTTTGGAAATCCTATATCTCAGAAACGCCCTTTGGACCCTATGCTTATTTATCAAAATTACTTAGAACCGTAGAATACGCCACTTTATATTCTACACGTAATTTGGAAACATTTTGTATACTACTTCATCATTAAACGCCCTGTATTTATATAATAAACATTGTTGGTGATTGATAACACGTAAATAATTTTGAAAAAAATGTACGAAGTTATCAGTAAATAGTCAAGTGTTTTAGTTCGTAACAGTAGAAACTGTAAATTCATAATTAGTATAATATGTCACCTCAAATAAATACGTTAAATGCCAGATCTTAATTACGTTAATTACAAATTGAAATATTCTCACTGGAATTTTAAAATTCCAACAGGCTCTGCGATACCCTTGCTACTTGAGAAGCTCTTCGCTTATTTATTAATTCACATTTTCCAACCAAACTTGGCTCAGGTGTACTTCTAGCTGCTTAATAGACTCAAGAGGATTCTCATATCCGTAATTTAGATACAGACCAAGTAAATTTTGTGTTCAATATTAATCCTTCATTTGTAGGGAGTGTTACTTCAACCGTATTTTAAATTAGTACCAGTCATAGGCGGAGCAGTGAAGGGGTGCTATTGATGTCGGTTCTTAGAGGTAGTTTTGAGACTCATACGGTCGGATTTTCGCTTCAGACAACGATGGTCTTCTAAGATATTCTGTAGTAGTTTCTCTGATCGAACTGATCGAGTCCTATGGTATCAAGCGATTCGCTCTAGGCATCTCCAGTGATGACTGAAATATCTGTCACTGAGAAATTTTCTTAAGCTGTTTTTATTTATTTATTTATACACAAACTCAACGGGATAGAAATCGAGGAAAACATAAAAACACAAGAGAAATTGACCTAACAAGAAAAAGCACGTTTAACTCACAGACCACCTAGACTGTACCTATGCTATTCAATACAACTATACCAATGAAGCCTCGACAGGGGAGCGGTGGAGTGTGTGCGGAAGTTTGGCTCCGCCTTCTTTTGACAGAGTCTGATTCAGTAAAATGTATATTATCATAATATTTGATGAAAATTTAAAACAGGTAATAGTTTTTATTTAAAAGTAATGTGCAATAGAAAGGAATATATTTTTAATCAACTAACATAAAATATTTAATTATTTTGAGAAGTTTTGTGAAATATTTTTAAATCAGGATTTAAAATAAAATTCTAGTTATATTAAAATCTTTATTGCCCTTTAAATAGTGTTACTTTATTTAATACTTGTTGCTTTGTGCTTTTTAAGGAACTGAATAATTTTATTTTATAAGTTATTCTTACATCTACATTTTCTATATTTTTCAGAAATTGCTCTAATAAGTTCTAATCACTGTGTAATTATGGGGAAGTGCATTGTTGACAATTTTAATAGCCGATCAGATCGGAATAGTGATGAAATTTCATTTTTTAGCATGTACGAGCCGCTTTTTTTACAGCAAAATTCTGGGCGTTTTAACTAATGAATTAAAATTAGTTACCATCAAAAATAATTATAAATATAAAAAATATTTCAAATTTTAATAAAGTTATATATATTTAGGGTGTAAAATTGTTTCTGGAAGTAATTATCATCGAAAATAGTAACTGTAAACAATTTTTCAACGAGAAAATTATGTACATGACCAAACATGAAAATAACAAAACAAGTGATGTAGTCATTTAAAGTTGAAGCTAAGAACAGTAGATTCTGTGAGTATCAGATTTTTATCTTGCAGTCAACACGCTCGTTCCATAGCCTGAATATTGGGATTTTTAAAAATTTCAAAACTTCATGCAAAGTTTTCTTCTATAAAGAGTGGGCTACTCAGGTCAACTTGTGGCTGAATTTTGTCTATGATATGTATACTTAATTCCTGCGGAACATGAATTTTTAACTCTCAACAGTTAAGACGCTAGAGTTGATTGAAATTCAAGAAAAATGACTAAAAAACACTCATTTCAGCACGCTGCTATTATTCAAAAGGATCGTCCGAGCCAATTATCTTCATTTACACTGAAACTACTATCTTTTCCACTCTGAATTCCGTCTTGATCATTCAAATATCTTCAAACAGAAAAATTTTGCAGCAAAAATTAATAAAGCTAAAAAATAGCAATTTTTAAGAGTCTTTATTTAAATAGGCGGAAACAAGCACTTGTAAAAATCAAACTCGTGTAAATTTTGTTGTTTGGGACCCTAGAGAAGAGATTTTCAAAGTTACACCAAAATCTAAAATGGGTCAGCTTTGCCAATTAGACGATTTCAAATGGAATGACCCGTACGGATACCAACCATCTCGCCACGCATACCAACCACTGATTTGCAATAGATGCACCGTTTCTAAATCGATCTCTGAGAGCTAAATGTAACAATCGATAACCTTCACCTCTGTGGTTGCTCTACGATGGCCCGTAGGCATAATCCAGTATCCCTAAACAGAGGAGGTTGCCTATAAACTTTCGTCTAACAGCATTGCATTGCAGTATTTTTGAGACCGGATGACGTAGAAGGTATTTAATAATGATTTTAGCCATCCGATTCAGTGTTCAGTTCTCAAATTTCTCTGTCGATATATGCTGCAAGTTCATCGAATGCATATATAGCAGTACAATTAGCATTACTGATGAGTGACTCTAGCTGTTGCTATAGTTTTTCCAGGTATAATTCAATGCTGGTCGGGGCATTACCACGCAGAGTAGTTGTTTCCTGGAATTCCGTGTTTGCAAAATAGCATTACTTTATACATTATAGTGATAAAACACTACAAAAAAATAATAAATCTTAACCTTAAGAATGTTAATAGCACGCCTCTGCGAATTTTATTTTTATCTAGATCGAAATTTTGATGACGTAAATAATGTATTAAAATCTCCCTAGTAACAAATTTATTTATATATATATTATGCTCGGTATTGGAAATTAAAAGTTTAAGACTTTTGGAAATTTATTTAAATAAAAACTTACCCCGTAATTATAACTTTCGTAGAGCTCATCTGTATTTATTTCAGACCAGAAAAAAAGAAGTTGTACCAATTTGACGTAATAAAAAAATCACAATTTTCTTGATAATAATTATTTATTTGTTTAGTCAATACATAAAAGAAATGCAATATGAAAATAGGTATATATACTAAATTGTCACAAACAAATAGTAACTACAAGTGGTACAACGCAATATCAGTTACTATTCAATCAACAGTAGCTTGTGTCTACATTTAATATTTGACATTTTCATTTCAAATACCACTGATGTCACTCGTAAGTTTGTGGGCGGGGGAAGCGAAGGGAATCAGGAGTTGTAGGCAATCTACTCTGTTTAGGGATCTTGGGCATAATCAGCTTTAAAAAAGTGTCATTTGCAATAAGCTTCACGACATACAATTACAAAATAAATAATACTTAATGGTGTTAACTTTAAAGTCTCCAAAAAATCTGAAATAATTTCTGTATACTCTAGCCACCCTGACGAATCTAAAACTGCAATCAGTACTTCTCTAGCCCCGAGGGTTTCCTAGATATATAATTTTTTTCCTCAACGGAGACGCGTAGACAAGAACCGACCATCTCTGCGTGTGCACCATCCCTTAATACGTACGAATCCACCCTCAAATCGCAAATCTATTTTTTGAAAATTTCATGAAATTTTCAATTCGATTTTTACGAAAACTTAAAGGTCTCCAAAAAATTGTCACATACTTTTATTGAATTTTCAGATTTTCGTTTCATTTTGATAGAGATAGTTCTATTTGTAACCACTTACCATCAAGTACAGTTCTTCCGCTCTGTCCAGGTGAGACCTCTGAAAATCCATGTATGAATATAACCGTAGGCAGCGTCTCGTTGAGTCCTGCTCTACGCGCCGCCCCTGGCTTCAGCGGCTCGATAGCGACTCCTTTATTTGGGTTGGCCCTGGTGTAGAGCACGAAACGTATGTCTCGGTAAACTTTGACTGGGCAGCAATTGGAGCAGAAGCCTCTGGGGAGAGCCGTGAATTTCAGCTCGTTCTCACCTGGAATTTGGCGAAATGGAATTTAATTTCGTTTATTCGCAATACGAATTATCCTGTACAGGAAATGAATTGACGTCGCGCATCGCTGCAAATTGAGCGCGATGTTCGGCGGTATCTAGTTTAGTGACCGCTTTATTGCAGTTTATGAGTACGTTCATAAAGTAACGCATAAATTCATTTAGCTAAATAAGCAATATTATGAAAAATTCCCGAAACAGGTTGATTTTTGAATTTAATTTACGATTTCAATTACGATTAGTGATCTTAAGTCTCAGCCATGAATTCGCTGAAGTCGATGTAAGCCAAGGAACTGAATTCCGGGCGTATATATGATGTATATGATGCACCAAAATAATCGAAATAACAATTTCATTGCTAACGTTTTATTTTCCGACAAGGCAATATTCTATTTGAACGGGCATGTTAATCAGCAAAACACCTGTTATTGATCTCAGGAAAATGCACATTGGACAAGAATATAATATGCAACTACCACAAAATGTCAATGTGTGGGCTGATATTGTGAGAAATTGGTCCATATTTTTTTATGAAAATTTGTATCTGAATTTAGTACACACCTTTGGTATTGTTGCCCAATCAGCTCAGCAAGGGAAATCCGTAAATGTGGAAAAAATGGGCTGTTCCATTTAAAAATACCGGTGATGACGTCATTACTCGAATATAGATTATCCTGCATATTAAATTATTATTAGAAAAAACAGTTAAGATAACAAATCGACCTGGTTCGGGAATTTTTCATAATATTATTTATTTAGCTAATAATGAATTTATGCGTTACTTTATGAACGCACTGTATTAACTGCTATAAAGCGTGTCACTAAACTAGATACCGCCAAACATTGCGCTCTTAATTTGCAGCAACGCGCGCCGTCAATTCATATCGAGATAATTCGAATTTTTTGAATCAACTCAACAAGGGAGATCCGAAAATGGGAGAAAAATGAGGTGATTCATTTAAAAAATCAGTGATGACGTCATAACTCGAAGGTAGATCACCCTGTATATTAAATTATTATTTGAAAAAACAATAAATTAAAATAAAAAATCTACCTGTTTCGAGAATTTTTAATAATATTGTTTGTTTAGCTAATAATGAATTTATGCATTATTTTATGGATGCACTGTATTTGTTTGGATTGGTAATTTTAATTATTAATGCATATTTTTTAAAGGAGAAAAGCGTTTAAAGTTTATGTGACAAAAGCCTGGCCTACTACGATTTTTTAAAAGGGTCATTCTTCCTTAAAATGGTGTTAGGCATATACAAAATTTAATCGACAAATGTATATTGAGTGTTTTTTTATGGGCTGCCAAATTTCGAAAAATCAGACAACTAAAATTATAATAAGCAGGTCAAAGCTTGCCATGACAGTAAAAACAAAACCAATGGGACAGACAACACATATACTACAAGCTTAAGACTTTAAATTGCGGCCACAGTAAAAATTATAACGAACAAAAAAATAATACTAAATTGCTAAAAACATTATAAAAGGTTAATCTAAATTAAATTTAGTTTTCACTGTATAATTCACTGTAGTACAAGTTAGTTTTAGCGATAGTATGCAATAAACAACTTCATTTTGGATAAGACAGACAGGCGACCACTATAAATGTTTCTTCAATTTTAAAATTGCAAAAACATCATTTAGTAACGAATTTCGTTGGATTTGTACACATGAAACATAGCTGTAGAAGTATTTGTTGTAGTAAAATGAAAACATTTTTAACAAATATTAAATAATTTAATAACTATAATAATGATAGAGTACACAAAAAAATACAAGTAAATAATAAAAACGAAAAAACAAAAAGTGAAATAATATTTTAGGAGGAAGGAAACAAGATTAGATGTTACTTTACTTTACTTTAACGAATTAGATTTTATTTTTAAGACTTTGTTTTATTTTGTAAAACTCTCTCATTAAATAAAATTGCAATTTCATATTGATACAAGTCACTGAACTTTCTATTTCTGTCCCGAAATTTCTTCGAAGGGACAAAGAACTTCCTAGGTGAAAGGTTGTCAGATCCTTCTTGTTAAGGTAAATATTAGAGTGACAAGTCGTCGACCTTACGCCCATGCAGACCGACTAATCAAAATTTCAGTCAATAGAGGTTAATGTGATTCAGATTGTATCTGCTACAAATTTAGTTCATTTCAGTCACCAGCTATCAAAATACAAAGACATAAGATACAATAACTACTGTTTCTCTGTTGAAAGAGAAGAGACTTTTCATTTAACTGTAAGTAAGATAGGTGTAGTATTTAACACATGATTAGACAAACATACATAATACCTATAATACAAACAAAATATACAGGGTGTTAAGAAATTCGCGGACACGGACTGTGAGTTTATGTTAAGTAAGATGCCTAATGTAATAAAAAAATGTTTGCATGAGTTTTTAATCAGACCAGCATTTTTCTAGAAACAGCAAATATTCAAAAATGATAACAATATTATTAACAAATTTCAAGTTTTAATCATTTGATAAACAATTATTTCAAACTAGTTAAACAATTGTTCAATATTTCCACCATTTGCTACTGAATATGCTTCAGCATGTTGTGTGACTACTCTAACGAAGTTGTGTATAATCTTTGGTCATATACAAGGTGCCCGGGGATAGTGCCGATATTAAATGGACTTATATATTTGACCAAAAGCAACAAAAAAACTGTTATGAAAAAAATGTTTGAAACAGTTTTTCTGCAAATACGGTTCAAAAATAAAAATACAACTGCAGTAAAATGCAAAGCGAAATTACAAACTGAGATACAACTAAGATTAAGTAAAAGCTCTTGTACCATAATTTGTTTTTTGTATCAATATTAATGAAGTAAATAATTCAAGTGTTCCAGAAAATTCCTAAAACGGTAACGTATTGTAACGTGCGATAACATTGTAATCTGTTACCTGTTGCTATTAATCTAAATGTATAATTAGTCATAGTAGTATTGTGGCTAGTGCGTTTCGTTTTTCTGTGCTTGCTAGATATTTGTGAATTAACAAAAACAAAAATGGAACAATTTATAGTAACCATCATCAGCTGCATGACATGTTAATTTATCAGGCAAAATTCTGGCTGCTTGACTTTTGTACGGTAAACGCTTTTGGTAAGCAACATAAGTCATTTTGAACACTTGTAACTATTCCACATTTTATTCTGTGTCGAGAAAAAACTCACAATTACACTAAGTTTGTTTAGTATGTGAGCGAAGTTGTTACATATTTAAGATGTTGAACTTGTTAAGTAAAATATGTTTTGTTTGGTAAAATTTATCAGCCAGTAAAATACTATTTAAATTTGCTACAAGTGCTAAAACTTGCGGGAAGAATTTAGACGTCTTACGTCATGGCTGACGTTACGTAATTGTTTTTATTGTTAATGCAATTTTCGATATTTGGTCGCGTTAAAAACAATCACTTTTTGCAATTTACTTCAATACATAATGCAAACTTCTGGTGTAGTATATAGTTTTATTACTCTCAGTTGCAGTTTCTTAAATATTTTGATGAAAATATAACGAATTATTCCATTAAGTTTCATTGCTTCATCCATGTTGGACACGATATGACATGAAAAAGATAATTCCTGATCGAAAATCACTTCCAGGTCTTTAATTGTAGTCAAACTATTAATTTCAATGTTATTAATTAAGTAACTATAATGACAAAGAGATTTCTTCTTGTAAAGCTAATAAAATTGCATTTTGTAGCATTTAGATGTAAATCATTTAAATTACACCAGGCTTCAATTTTGGCTATGTCTCCTTGAAGAGTACCACAGTCATTTAAGGAGGACATGTTTGAAAAAATTTTTAAATCATCAGCATACATAAGTTTTCGGCAGTCCAGAGTGGCAGTAATGTCATTAACAAATAAGAGAAATAACAGTGGACCCAAATTCGAACCTTGAGGTACTCCCGACATCGCCAAATATTTGACAGAATCATAACCATTATAAGAAACATAATGTTATCTTTCAGATAAATATGACTGTAATAGTAAGAGTGAATAAGAATATAAACCAAAGCTGTAAAGTTTTTGCAAGAGAATATTATGATTAATTCTGTCAAATGCTTTGGCAAAGTCAGTATATATAACATCGAACTGAGCTCTACTGTCCACCGCTTCTAATGCATACTGAGATACAACGGTCAGGTTGCTGGTTGTTAATCTCATTTTCATGAAACTATTTCAACATATTTGTTGAGAAACTGAAGAGTAAACCCTATTATACAAAATGATTTCAAAAATCTTGGAGAAGTTACAGAGGATAGAGATCGGCCTGTAATTAATGATTTGAAAACAGGACACACTTTCGCCTTTCTCCAACTTATATGAAAAACTCCTGTTGTAACTGAAAGATTATATATTGCAAGTAAAGGAACCATTAAAACTCTGACCGTGTCTTTAACAACGAAAGACGGTTTACCATCTGAACCGCAGGTAAACTTTTTTGAAATTTTTTAATCTTTTTGATGCTTTAGCCACCTCTACCTCAGTGATGATTTTAAATGAGATACTACAATTTGCCGACGATAAAAGATTGTTGTTATGATTATTAATCTTGGGATCAACAAAAACGCTGTGAAAAAATTCTGCAAAAACATTAACAATAGTTTGTTGCTCATTTATTGTTTGACCGTTGTAGTTCATACCAGGAATTCTTCAGGAACGATTTTTTGCGTGAATAAATGGCCAAAATTGCTCTGGATGATGACGCACATTAAGTTCAGCATTAACTATATAATCATTATAAGCCAATCCAAAACAGTGCTTACTATATGCTCTCTGCTCTTTATATTCACACAAAAACTGCCGGCCAGTATTCTTAAACTGTTTAAAGTACCGCGCTTTCCTCTTAATACTCTTAATTATGTCAGCCGAGTGCCAAGGGGGATACTATCGTTTAAAGACTTTAAATTTTGGAACAAAACTATTGAAAATGGCATAAATTTTATCATAAAATAAATCTAGCGCAACATTAACATCTAATATATTCTCTAAAAGTGAAATCCCACAAAATGAGCTCTCCTAAAGTTATAATTTGTCTGACTCAGACAAGTGTTGACATCGAACTGCTTTTCACGCATACCCAGATTAAAAAAGTTAAGAACTAGTGCAGGATGGTATTGTGCATCTATAAACAGTAACAAGCAAACCAGCTGACAGATCGAAATTGGGAGAATAATAAAAGACAAAATAAGGTGATAATACTTGGAGAGGTACCTACATTATTATCGTACGGCCTTATACTGTGGACACTCTGTATATCGCTCGATGAATACCAGTACAATATCTTTTACGTAACAAGCAATTAATTATTTGCAGATTGAAAAGGCTGTCAGCTTTTGAAACGGCTCGACAAAGAAAGTGTGGTCGGATAGGCTCTATCGCAAACAGGATACAACAGGTGAATCACAATTGCCATGGAATTTAATTAATGTACTAATCTGATTATGTGCACGATACACTTCGGCACTTTCAGTGCATATTATTATATCAAAATTAAAATAGGTTTGGTTAACGTCAAACCGAAATTTATATTTGTTGTAAAATTGAATTGCGCACATGTCTATTATAACATAATTTTATAGATATAGTAGTTTAATTTTTCGATTAATGTGTGTGTGGATTATTGCTTTGGTTTTACCTATTAGCCAGCATTTAATTACCTTCTGTTTTATGCGTATTATGTTATTGAACGTTATGTATATTATTCGTATTGTAACCTCTACGTTGACTTAACCTTGAAACACGCCACGTAAAAACACAAACTTTATTGTCACTACTTATTTACACAACGCATATACTTCAAACAAAGTCGCAACTGTCAAATCTTTACTTTGACGTCTCTCACGTATAATTCGCGTTCGCCTTCTGAACATAAACTGAGCTCTGGGGTTGAAACTCATCCGCTTGATGGGTAATTCAGAACTTATCTAAAAAAATGTTTCAATGTGCAGGGGACTCTTACAAATATAATTTTGTAAAAATAAAATCAAAAAGAGCAGTTCAAAAATGATTTAAAAATATACTTCCGCACGGCACTGGAAACTGGTCCACTGTAAAACCTGATAAGGCGTAGAATTGGCGACCGGACAAGAAATTGAAAAAAATTCCCATGGAAAGAAATAAATTACATTTCACAACATCTATTTTTGTACAGCAAATTCAATTGCTTTTGCCGCTATTGTTAATAATGGAATTAATGTATGGTTTTAATTAGTAACTAACACAAATGTTTCTGCTTCTTGTCCATTTTGAACTTGTAAGTTATATGATACGTTTGTGTAAATCATTAGTAGTGTTCACTTCACTGCAATATGCTTCATTTTTTAAATGTGTCCACAAGTCCAAATGATTTAAAGTCAGGAGATCATGGCGGCCATGGTACCAGTCCTCTTCGTCCAATTCCTTGGTGTATATAATGTTTGATATGGATATAATTGAGCTTCGTATATGATACGCCACACTGCTGCTGCAATACGCCGTAGACGCCCTGGAGCTCCATCTCTTTTACGTGTCACGCTAGCGTTTGCACTTACTGTATACCGTTGTAAAAGTAGCAATATTTGGACATATTTACAGGAAAATTGTTTTGCTAAAGCATTTTCACTTCACCATAAATTAAAACGATATCTATCAACTGCGAGTTGCTATAGACGTAAGCCATTTTTGATATTTGAAAAACTAATGTAAATACTTGCATCACAAAAAAGTTAAAACGATAAGTAATCGGATATTTAAAATCGCTTTGTTATAGACTATACAGTAGCCCAGCGAAAGGTTGAAACTGCTAGAACTTCAATAATTTTTTTCTCGGAAACTATAAGGGTTCTGCAAAAACATTTTTGCGATATTGACTCCAATTTTCATAACGTTTCTATTTCCAAATTCTTTTAGATAAGTTCTGAATCAACCTGTAGATATTTTATTTTTTATTTTGTTCATGATTAGATTTTTGGATTAGTATTAATGAAGAAAACAATTGAAGTTTCCGAAAAATTCCTTAAAAGTAATACGAGGGGTAAACCACTGCTTGAAATTTGTACAATGAAACACTATTTTTTTTAAATATTATTCGTAAATACCCCATCAAATAAGCAAATACCTCAAAAATACCCAAAAATCACGAATTACCTCCAAATAACCAAAGAATACCTATGACTATTACCCAATAATATCCTTAAGTACCTAAACATATCGTTAAATACTCGAATAGTGCCCAAAAACACCCTTAAATGACCCACGAGTTCACTTAATATACCTTTAATTTTCCAAAACTGTCTCATATTTCTTTAGAAATTATTCCATCTACAGATCTACGTAAATAATATATAACTTTTTAAGGGAAAATTAGTTTCTAATCCTTATTCAGTATAAGTAAACATATCTAAACTCGTGTCCAAGTTGGTAGGATATTGTGGATTATCATATTGCGACTGATCGTGGAATTGATACTTAGATCGATCTTTCAACTCGATCTGAATACATCTGAAAATAACATTTTGGATTACATAAACTGTATCATAAACGCACCCATTGGCGCACCCAAGAAGGATACCAATACCTACCCTATGCAAGCTAACTAAAAACAAACTTCATCCTCACCTATGAAATCATAATATTCGGTCTAAACAGGGTGCCCCTAAAATTATTGTCCGGACCCCAAATACTCATCGGGTACAACAAAATTATTTTATAGACAAGTCTAAATGGATGGTATAGAGGGAGAATTCAATTTTAGCCCTAGCTTTTTTTTCGTCATCTATCACTAGAATTAGATAATTGTTGTGTACTTAAAAAGGCTTGTTTTTTTTATTAAATAGAATATAAATATGATAGGAAAACCTAATTTGACAATATTTTAATTTTTATTATAGACTTTCATTCACTTTTTATCACATATTTTTCCTCAATAGAATATGTCGGTGAAGTTTGACCAAACGTTTCGTTAACATGTCGTATGGTACCTATAATATGTAATATATTAATTTAAAGATAAGGTTTAACAAATCATACCATATTAAAATTTGTTAACAGAAGAGAGGAATGTGCTAGTATGTGAGTGGATATTTTTTGCATAAATGCCTTATAAAACATTCATATGATACTTGTCTCCAAGATCGCCTGATCTGAACCCTCTAGATTTCTTTGTTTGTGGATATTTGAAGACATTAGTGTATGGTACTCCTGTAAATACTCTGGAAGAGCTGCAGCTACGGATTAATCAAAAGTTTCAAGAAATCCAAACCAAGGAGGGTGTTTTCGAAAGAGTTCGAATATCGTTAAGACGAAGATGTCGTGCCTGCTTGGAAATGGACGGAGAGCACTTTGAACATCTTCTGTAACTTTGTTTTTTGTTTGTTAAAAGCTTCCTTTGTCGGTTTATTGCTAATAAAATAAAATGTTTGAAAAACGAATAGTGGTCCATATCTCCGCAACCGTTACTTTGCGGACCCATGTTCATTAAGACTTTTCTGCTTATTTTGGTTCATACTATTATCTCCTGAAATATTGCACACTCTTTTTTTAACAGGGGTATAAAGAACTTCAACATTTTGTTAAATGTGGCGAAGGCGCCGTTGTAAATCTAGCACCAAATTATACAGGGAGTTTCGAAAATAGTTGAAGAAAATGATGTGTGTTTTGTGTAAAAAATAATTTTAGAATCCCCTATAAAGTTACAGCCCTTTAAAAAATGGGTATTGGAATCAGTTTTCTATAGGCTATTTTAAAACTGGTTCAAATTAAACACTCAATTTTTGCACGGATGCAATGTTAAAATATCACTTTCCTAACCTATTCCACTCGTGTCACCTCACAGTAAGGGGATGGAATAATACACTTCTTGTACGTTTATTATCAGAATTTCTTCATAGTTACAAATTTTGAAGAAAAAAATTCTTTGAATAACCCAATCAAAACAAAACTTTTTTGTCTCTACGCAACTCACAAAATATCTTCTAGTCTTTGCAGAAAAAAAAATAAAAGCCAGCGTCTCGACCCTAGATTCTCCGAACGATACTTTCTGTAGCAGGTTCCTGTCATTTTATTGCTCAGCTGTTATTGGGGCCTATGATTGATCACATCCAGTTATCATTAACGGGCCTGTTAAAGGTAACTGGTGGGATAATCAGAAATTCGTATGATTGGCACTTAAGTCAAGTTTTTTTCTCCCAGTTACTTAACTTAAAAATGATCACGTGACCCAGTTATAAAAGTGCTTTGAATAACCTGCCGTTAAATGTAACTGGAGCTTTTTATTGGTCAGAAATTTTAATTTTATTTCTGGTAATTGACGTATGACATTTGGCATATTAATATAATGTATACTTTTATTATTATTTGTCAATAGCAAAATTTAGTGTCATTTTCTTGCCATATCATAGTTTTACATAATTAGTAATATACGGTATTAATAGTTTGACAGTAAATACAATCTGAAAAAACCTAAAGTTTGTTCTAAGTGGGATTATATTTTTATACAATTAAGATTGCTATTCTGAGTATGATAGTGATACCTAAATGAATATTAACAAACAAAAAGAAATATATTTTATTACCTAATATTATTAATAATTAATTTATGAATAGGAAGATAGTTAGGTACCTAGTTTTTAATTATTGGTAATAATTTAGATTCTATAAAGAGTAGGTATGAATAATACATTTTATCTTTTTTAAATATTATTTTTATTAGATAAGTATATGTTTTTGACAATAATTTCTAATGGATTACTATTAACACTGATATGCTGCATCCCTATACTATCCTCCTATAATTATAATATTTTGCAACATTGACTCCACCAAGGCCAAGTAAATTATAATTAGTACAGTAGCACATATCACATGCCTAAAGGTACATTTTTGATTACCCACGTAAACTGTGTATAAATATTGAATATGCGCATCCAGGTTTTACTAGTTTTTGATCCTGATCAAGTTTTCTGCTCTTCCTTTTTACATTCTACTTCCACTCTGCATGAATCTAAACTAATTTAAATAATTGTATCAATAAGTTAATATGAAATAATTCACTTATCTACCACCACTGTTGGGGATTTGTGTGCGGTCCATACACTAAAGAATTTTTATTTCAAAATTTTGCCAAAGTACCTATATTAACATGCGTTGGGTTTACTTTACTTCCAACAATATTTTCTTACATTTAATGCAATTTAGCATTTCTTCATATTGGCGTTGCCCATTGATAGGCTTGATTATTACCAGTTTATTTAACTGTTTTTTATCATTCTTATGACGTTAAATTTAAAAAAAAACTACTTTTAAGGGATTCATTCGGGCTTGTTAGTCCTCATCAGCAGCTTAGGCCGAGCAGGGAGTACATATCACCTTCACTCAGTTTATATGTATAAGTGCATATTCGGAACAGTCAGTTCAATTGTCGATCATCTCACTGATGAGGGCTAGCAAGCCTGAAACCGGTGTATGTCTGGTGGGGTAGCCGACAAGGGTTCTTGGCTATTCACAAAGATACTGCACGTGCAATTTAATGATGGTCGGGGCATTAGTCCGTGGAGCAGTTGTTTTCTACAGTATCATTTATAGAATAACAATTGTTGCCTTAAGTAATTTTTATTGTCTATTAATGATAACGACTATATGAAATGAAAAATCAAGAATGGTGAGAAGCAGTCTTATATTTTGATTCATTTACTTTAATAGTCATGCACTACAATATTTTGGAAATCATTATTACTACAATGAATAACTGACCTTTGGTGAGCAAACAACTGTATACCATACATCTTTATCGTTTTCTTTCTATGTTATTTTTAAGATATTTAAATTGTTTTGCTATAGGAACTATAAGTTCCCTAAGGGTTTGAAAATACTTTGCAAATTTCTATTGTTGTTGAAAACAGTAGTATGACTTTATTAGAGACGTGGCTTACTTGATACAGCCACCTCATCATACATTTGAGTGTGTGGTATGAAACTATATCCGATATTTCTACATTTCCTGATTATGTTTCATGGAGCTTTCTATGAATAAATAGAAATGGTTCCCATTTAAAATTCATGCTTGGGTGATATTTCCAATTATACCGAGATGAAACATTTGTACGAAGGCTTTTAAGGAGCTTTCACGAGCCAGCTCCAATTTTCATAACTCCGGCATTTCAGACAAGCTAGAATTGCTCCCATAAAAATTTCCGCGAAAGGTCAAACCCGCTGCTGCAGAACAATAAAAGTTTACTGTTGCCATTTAAATTCGATGGGTGTGATTAATTTCCACTCGTTATGGAAGCTGTAAAGGTTAAAGAACTATTTCCTCAATAATTTCAACTTAGGTAAATATCGTTCCTACGCGAAGTGAAGTGGGTGTATCAATTTTAAAATCGCTTCAGACGTACTTTGTAATGGGTTTGACCTTTGATTATCACGGAGAAGATGGAATTTCCACCTTTGTGATATTCAATGTATTTTGGTGAAATACAAGTGCTTTTAAGCTTCTGTTTATGTATGTTTTAATGAATGTGACTTGATAAAGATTTTATTTAATATACAAATTTACTGAAACGAAGAAGAGAATTATTCTTGCATGTTTTTGAACTCCGGATTCAGAACTGTGACATTTTCAATTAATGATATTCCATTTAAAATTGTTCAGAGGAATAAATAGAAAACTTGAACTTGTACATGTTAATACTGTTATCTATTTCGATGTATTTTCTAGAAGGCGCCACATCCGCCATATTTGTGGCGTAAATGTGAGCGTAACTTTTTTGGCCCCATTTTTATCACGTTTTTTTTATTAAAAAATCTTAAACCTACATTGTTTTTGAGAAAAAAAGATATACTTGTCATTATTTTCTACCTGGAGATGCACGATGCGTCGTGCAAGGGTGAGAAGGCGACGTAGTGCGACCACTTAATCCTCAATTTCACAAAAAGCGTCCATCACACAGTAGGTGTTATGGTATGGGGTGCTATCGGGTATGGTAGCAGATCACCACTAGTTTTCTTTAGAGGCAATATTCAAGAAGTGGTGGACCATATGTCGTTTCATATCTTCACACCATCCAAAACGCCATTTTCCAACAGGACAATACTAGACCTCATTTCCCAGATAAACAATATTTTTCATGGATCGACATCAGGCCAATCGCTTATCTTGGTGACCAAGATCGCCAGATCTATAACCTATTGAATCTGGGACATGATTGGCCGTAGACTACTGCATTTACAACATCCCCACGGACTTTAGCAGTTCTTACCCATGAAGTTCAGACAGGTTGGAATGAGATACCCCAGAAACTTATCCACGAGGGCAGGTTCTACGTTTAAAAATAACAAAAAATAATATAAACATTGATCCGGAAATGCCTCGTATTTGAGGAATAGGCAATTTTCTATAGTGTATTCATTTCTCAAAAAACGATAAAGATATTGAGTTAAGACTTGGTACACAATAGTAGTATAAATTTCTTTTGTAATATGCTAGTATCAGAGGCGTTCGTGACGTCAAATATTCATTTTTAGGAAAACATATGCGCCAGTTATTTTTGGTCAAATTGTGCAAACAGTTTTTCGAATGTTCATAGACGTTTAAGGGAAACGGGAAAAGTTAAAGGCAATTTTGTACAAGGAATTGCACGAACAGTGGAAAATCAGGAAAAATTTTTACAAGCAGTGAGCAAAATCCTACAATAAGTACAAGGCGTCTGGTAAATAAATTAGAGAATATGAACCATATTAATGTATGGTGAGTTCAAACCCTCTCTGAAGCTAATTTTCCAGTCAGACTGCAGTATTGTCAATGGCTAAGCTAAAAAAATGCAGAAGATCGGCAATGTATTTCTCTCATTTTGTTCATGGATGATGCTTCATTTACCAGAAGTGGTGTTTTTAATTGTCACAATGAACATTTTTGGGCAGATGACAATCCATACATTATTCTTGAATCGTTACATCAGCAGCAGTTTTCAGTCAATGTGTGGACAGGAATTATTGAAAATTGTTTGGTTGGACCTTTTATTTTGCCGAGAAGAATAGATGGACGAACATACCTGGATTTTTACAGGAAAATCTACCTATACTTCTAGAAGCTGTCCCTCTTAATGTTCTCTGTCTGTTATAGATAATGCACGACAGAACACCTGCTCATTTTAGTCGTAATATGACGTGACTATTTAAATCTTACGTTCTAAAGAAATTGGAATGGTGGGGGCGAGCCTACTCCTTGGCCACCCCGACCACCCGATTTAAATCTATGTGATTTCTACTTTTGGGGGCATCTAATGCAACTGCTATATTCTACTCACATAGCGAATGAAGCGGCATTAGTGGACCATATTATCAATACCTGTGTAGCAATACGCCACACAGCTGGGATATTCTGAATAGTTAGAAGATAGATATGAAGGCAATTTAGAGCATGTATGCACAGCATTTCCAGCATTTAATTTAAATTTAGTACACCTTCTTTCTAAACAAATAACATAAAAATAAACAATTTGCTAATTATATCGTGTATGTTAAAAACTAATCTTATAAAAAGTGTTCTGTACTCTAAGTCCTATTTTTTCTCGCTGAATTTTTACATGAAATTTAAGACTAATGTTTACAGACGCCAACTATTTTTTATGTAGGTAAGTTTCTGAAGATCATTTCTGTATTGTAATGATTAACAAATTAATTTTTATCTCGAAAAGGGTGCGTTAGCAGGAAAAAGTCCAAGAGACATTTTTTAAGCAAAATCTCACCTCAATATCTCGATCGGTTTTCCAGAAATGAAGACTATATAAGACCTATATATATCGAAACTAGGCATCTCCTTACCCATGTTTATACACGGTGTCTTGCAAGTCGTTACAATAATGTTAGGAGGTGACAGAATACTTGATTTTGAGATTTTGAAATAAACGTACCAAGTGTTACAATATTTGTGATTGTGCTTTTCTACAATACAAGTGTAGAAGAAGAACAAATCTTTTTAAAACAAATATTTGTGTACTTTTTTGTTAGGAATGAATGGATTATTTAAATTATTTAACCAATAAAATCCAAAGGGGCTTCGTTACTTATCTAGAACTTCAAAAACATGGTTTTTCTACTTTGTAAAAGCGAAGAGTCAAATTTAAACGTGGACTTTATTTAAACCTTTGTCTGTAGGTTTATTCAGATATTATTAAAAACTTACCTAAGCACTGCTCTTTCAGTTCTTAGGAAAAGTTTCTTGATAAACATTCTAGAAATTAGGAAAATTAATCTTAACACTTTTAAGTATGCTGGGAGCGCATTTGCCAAAACAGGGGACAACCGTTTAGTATGTAATAAAAATGATTTAAGAAATGAAGACATTTGCTAACAAGAACGCAACCTTTAGAAAATATTAAAATCATTAAAATACCGGAAGATTCAGAGAGCTAAATATTTATTTCAATTGTTCAAATCTTAAAAGCTAATTTAAAATTACGGCGAAAAAAGGAAAAGCCAAGTTTCTATTAAATAGCTTGGTATGCAATGAGAAAACAATTATCCTTAGTTTCCATACCAACCGTAAATGTAGATCAACTGTCAAACTATACGTTCGAATCTCAGTTAAAGTACTATTATTAGACTCTTAGACCCTGCATATTTAAACGTGTTAAGATTAATTTCCCTAATTTTTAGAATATTCATCAAGAACATTTTCCTAAGAACTGAAAGAGCATTGCTTAAGTAAGTTTTTTATAATTTCTGAATAAACCTACACACAAAGGTTTCAATAAAATCCATGTTTAAATTTGACTCTTCGCTTTTACAAAGTAGAAAATCCATGTTTGTGAAGTTCTAGGTAAGTAACGAAGTCACTTTGGATTTTATAGGTTTAACCGTTTATATAATCCATTCATTACTAATAATAATAATGCTTTTTTGCCCAACAGATTCCCATTTACAGGGCAATTTACAAAATAATACAATTTAAGAAATATAAACCAAGAAAAATAGAAAATAGAGAAAATTACAAAATATATAAGCAGACGCGTATACTTCAATATACATATACAAGTTTGTTAATATTACAATGACATAAATTTAGTCAAAAAGTGGAACATTCAAATAAAAATAATCATTGCCTTGCAGCGTTCAATAAGGTATGTAAAGAACAAAAAAATATATAATGAATTACACAATCGGTTAAAATTGTCACACATGATATAAACCGGTGATTTACATAAAATATTAGTATTTGACGTTGCAAGTCTAAAGGTGTTAGTAGTACTTCTTGAATTTATCCTAGGTACTAAAAAGTTTATAGCAGCAAGCAAATTAGCACAGTCAATGGTGCTGTGCAATAACTTATATAAAAACATGAGTGACATACAAATTTTACGAGAACCCAGAGTTTCAAATCTACTGACTAAAATGTCGTAATTAAGTCCTATTTCAGGATAAATCCCATCAACTTTGTAAGCTAAATATTTTAAGAACTTTTTTTGGACTCTTTCAATTTGCCACTTTTGAATGTTGTAATAAGGATACCATACCAGAACACCATATTCAAGCCTAGAACGAACATAAGCAAAATATAGTGTTTTAATAGCTCCAATATTTGAGAATTGCTTACAGTTGCGAACTATAAAACCATAAAATCTCAATGCCTCTTTCGTCTTTTCAATAATATGCTCATTAAATGTTAATTTAGCATCAAACAATATTCCAAGATCTAAATAAGAGTTACAACGGGATAAATTCTTATTGTCAACGCTGTATACAAATTCATAACGCGATTGTTTCCTTGAGAAACTAAGAATTATACATTTAGAAGGATTAAGATACAATCTGTTTTTTAAGCACCAAGAATTTATGTGGTCAAGACCAATTTGTAACTTCAAGCAACCCTCTAAACTATTTATAACAGAATATAATTTTAAATCATCAGCGTAAAAGAGTCTACAAAAACTAATTGCATCATTTAAATCATTAATATATAAAAGAAAAGAAAGGGTCCATATATGGAACCTTGAGGAACCCCTGAGGTAGCAACATATTGCGTCGACTCAAAACCATTATAATAAACAAATTGCTCTCTCTTACTTAAATAGGATTCAATAATGCATTAATAAAAAAATATAGAAATATTTGTTATAAAAAGGTTTGTTTTTCTTCTACACTTCAATAATTGTAGAAAAGCACGGTTTAATTAAAAAATTTATTATCACAAATATTGTAGCACTTGGTATATAGGTATATGTTTGTTTCAATCGACGTATTCTACCTGCCCCCCCGATTTTCTTAACATCAATCTGTAACACCTCCCAGCAAAGCTTTATTTCACAATGGGCCGTACATTGGTGGGAATCATTTATTTTTTCAAACAAACATTTTCCGTACGTTTATTTATAAACACTAAGACAATAAATTTATTCTCCACAAGAGGTGTATTCAACAGGCTAAAAAATAGCTTTTATATACAAATCGTTGCAATTTATTTGGGTCATGTCTGATACAACCGTACGAAATTAAACGTACCGAATTACTTTCAATTAATTTGTAAATGCTTATAAACAAAAACCTTGAAATTAGCAACGAAACTTTTTGATTTCTAAATTTATCCATATAACAATAAATAAACGTCTCATTAGTTAGGAATTGTATAGCCTGGTTAAGGTACACGCGCTTATTAGCTGTGAAAAATACTGAAAATACATCGAGACTTTAAAGTTTGGTTAATTTAGTGTAACTAATATATTTCAAAGTAATATATGATCATTAGAAGTTAGAAATCATATTCTTTATAGTTCCAAAGTCAAGAGCTTGATTACATATTATTATTTGCAGTAGATTGATGATGGTAGGACTTATATAAATCACTATAATAGTATTGCAGTTAAATTTGTATTATATTAATGACCGAGAAGTAGGTAGTCATTTTTAGATCACCTTAAAAATATATCAAAGACTATACATTCAGCTGTATTTATTCCACTGGTAGGAATAACATATTTTACAAATTTAATATTAATTGTTTTAATAGTTGAAATAATTCAGTTGAGTGTCGTCTTTAAATTTAGTAAATGGTGGTATCTATTGCGAGTATAAAATTGTTATATTATTGCAAAATTAACAGATTCTTGTGTTGCAAGCATGTCTTCCTAGATATGGCACAATTCTTAATGGACTAGTAAAATATATTAAAAAAATAACAGATAATAATTTTCAATGTACTAATTGAAATTTGTACACCACTGACTTCATTTGACTTCAATGTAAATATATTTTTTACATAATATTTGAACGAATCGCCGTATCATTTTTAAACACCATATTATTCTCATTACCGTCAGCCTTTCAACACATTTAATGCTTAATCATTTGGAACTTATTAACATTGAACTATTGACTAACCAATATAACATTAATTATTCTTAATGTTATATTTTAACCTGTACCTAACAATTTTTATTCAAAGTTGCATTACCTTTGTTGAAGCTACAGATGCTTTAGAAAAAAAAATCTAAATATAAATAAATTCGCGTTAATTACTGAATTAAATAATATGTCTATCCCTCATTCTAATCACGAGAAGTCTGAAACTTTTGCGGGAGAGGGGGCGGTATATTATTATTTAGCAGGTCGCATTTGCGCCCAGGAACGTCTTACGTTGGTAGGCTCTAACCACCATCAGTGCAAAAATGAGAGAAACCTGAAAAACATCATTAATTAGGGACGTCGTCAAACGTCGACGGGTATCAATGTCTCACATTGACCCAAGTCAACATTCTTCCATCCTACCATACCCACAGAGAGGGTGCTAATCCTTTCTACGAATATAGCTGATATAGGGTCAACCGGCCGCGGGGTTCGAACCCACAGCGGTCTGGCCACATCTATTCAAGTACTGACGCCTTAAACCGCTCGACCACTGACCGATAAAGTAACCCCAAGTAGTTGATTTTAAAAATTTTGTTTTTATTTATTTTTTGAGGGAATAGTTGAATTCAAGGGCGCCGTATTCTCGATATAGTGTTTTCTACCAATACAAATAATTTTATACATTTAAGAACTGAATAATATATTAGAATTAAAATAACAGAAATGTTATATCATGCTACCTGCGAATATTTAAAGCTACCGAAATAATACAAATATATGATAACAGAAATTAGTCTCACCAACAAATTTTTAGATACATAGTTCTGCATATAAGATTGTTCACTTTTGTTTATAAGTATGTGAAAATAATTGTTAAAATGTGCTTTAGAATAACAAAATAATGCAGAACGTTTTTTAAATGTTATTATTTTACTTGAAGATAATTTAAATAGCAAAAGTGGAGTTTGCTGTTATCATGAGTGGTATTATAAAAGCTGGTAGCAAATCTCACCAATAAATTGGTGAATTTAGTCTACCGCATAAAATTTTTATCAAATAAAACTAACTCTTACCAATTACTGAAACAATTTATTGGACCAACAATTAAAAATGTAATCTATTAAATTACAGAATAATACTTTTTTACAATTTGGAAGTTCGTAGTAGCAAGATGATTCAAACATACTCTATTATATTGTTAAAGATTTCCTACCCCAACTCCTTCTTTTACTTTTTTATATATTTTTATGTATTAACAATATTGTGTGAAATTAACTACTCTACGGACTAAAGCCCCGACCAGTGTTGAATTACTCCCACAATATCTACCCATATATTCTTTATTATTAGCTTTTTGTAAATATGTCGTAGTAAAATGATGCTGTGAAAAAAGATATAGGATTTCAAAGTTGAAATTATATGTTCGTTTTTTTTTTGTAATAACTCGAGTACCGCTCAACCGATTGTAGTAGGGAAACATTTCTTAAGAAAGGAAATCATAATTTATGTATTAAATCAGTTTCGGCCATAGAGGGCGCCATATTAGCAATGCCTGATGATGAATTTCTCTCTTATTTTTGTTGACGAAACGTTCTGATCCAGTTAACTACAAAATCTTATTCAAAATGAGAGAGAAAGTTTTCAGTTCACCTTGTCAATAAAAAGTGAGCTGTATGGTGAATTTCATCATTTATTTTTCCACTGGAGAGAGATCAACGAAATTTTTTTCAGTATTTCCGGATGTCACGTCAAATTTTTTTTTTTTTAACTTTTGGATCGTCTTAGCCTACGGCACCAAAACACAAGATTTTACAGAGCATTGTCATCTGATAAGTGTTGTTGATAAGTGAGAGTATCCGACAGTTCAGCGACACATTCACAATTTAACTGGTCGAATATTTCTAACAGTTTTAAACTAATCCATGACTTTTGTGGGTACAGAACATCAGACTAGCGTAACTAAGCATAGAAATTGCAGGCCACCGACATGACCTGGAGTACCGGTCGCTGCAGGTGACGGTACATGCTGGTGCTGGTCTAGTGTACGATACTCCATGTGTTGTGCATGGTGCAACAGCTATCGGCACTGTCACCGTGACAGATTAAAAATTTAATATAAACATTTATTTCTTATTTAGATTGAAATATAAACTTTGATATCTCCGTTTTTATGTAATGCATATATTTTCTTGATAATATTCTGTATTCTGTAGTCATTTTACCCAAAAAAAAAATTAATTCATTATTTGTTTCCATTAAATTTATTTTTAGTAATATCAGTATTTACACTACTAATTTAATTGACGGTAATGACACACATCGAATAATAATATGTTTTGTATTGCTGAATTCCAAAGAGCATTAACAGAACTGTAAATTGCTAAGTGTCATTTAATAATGTTTATCTGCAAGTTTTGTCGTTGGCTTATAAAATTACGATATGTCCTTACTCCTTAATTCTATTGCTTTACTACTTGCAATAACGAAGTATTGCTATGTAAGAGCGAATATAAAAAGTAACTAACCTTTGATGGACTTTGTAAAACAATAACCTCAATCTGGCATATTTTAACACTATCTATGATGTTACGCAGTAGGTTTATATCATTAATCATTCTCTAGATGCTTTTGTACCTCTTACCTTACCGTACAGCTGTGGACAATAAGAAATTTCCGCTTAAAATATTTAAGGCGCCGTATTCTTGAAATAGTGTTTGCTACAAATACAAATAATTTTAGACTGAATAATATAGAGCTTATTAAATAACAGGAATGTTATCTCATGCCACATAAAGTGATCTAAACAACAAATTTTTAGGTACAGAAATCTTTCAGAATGCATATTTTTTTAAATTTAACTGTACACGTAAATATTGTTATAAACTTACATACTTGTGCATATAAGATTGTTCATTTTTGTTTATAAGTATGTGAAAATAATTGTTAAAATGTGGGATTAGAATAGCAAAATAATGTGAGTCTTACAAACGCTTTTTAAAAGTTATTGTTTTAACGAGAATTTAAATAGTAAAAGTGGATAAAGAAAACAACAAGAATTTTATTTTTGATATTACTTTTTTCTACGTGTTTTAGTTTACGCGATTTCTA
This sequence comes from Monochamus alternatus, assembly GCA_037114965.1. Classification (NCBI taxonomy): domain Eukaryota; kingdom Metazoa; phylum Arthropoda; class Insecta; order Coleoptera; family Cerambycidae; genus Monochamus; species Monochamus alternatus. The sequence goes on from CM073433.1 coordinate 38,657,791, forward strand.
TACCTAAAACATCTCAAATCTAATTATGAAATGAAAGAGATGAAAGCCTGTTTTACAACCAGTTTAGGACGCGATTTATTGTCCACATCTGTACATATGGTGTATTTTAAATGTCTCTCAGTACTCAGTTTTATGTAAGAAACAAAATGTTTTAGGATTAGTAAAAAAATGTACCTAAGTAGATATCCTCACATTTGGGGGCATCCCCCCACCACTTTCTTTTTATATGCTAATCAGAGTGATAAGAGGTTATACAGCATTGGTGGCAAATCAAAAAAATTTACATGATAATCAAATTGACGGAAAATTGAAATGAACGTAATATTAAAATTGGCGGGAGATTTAAATGTGACTAAGATAACAGACATCACTATTGCTAGGGATCCTGACATTTCGACGCCACTGAATATTTTTAAAATTCTAACGTGATTTGTATTTTTTAAATTTAATTAATTCTTACTTTTACAGTTAAGTATAGTTACCTCTACCTAACTGTAGAATAACACGTTTTTACATATATATTTTTATAGAAAACAAATACAAGTAGGTACAGTGTAATCACGGAGAGAAAAAAACTAATTGATGTAGATTTTCTATGCCTCTTTTTTAATTCTAAATACAAATTTTCTAAGCCAACGATTTTTTTGCATGTTTTATTGCACTTTATTTAAATTCGTATTTTGTAGTAAGTAGTTTTGGAATTATTTTAGTTTCAATGAAGAGGCAACAATGCAATTGGTAAAAGTAACTCAAAAATTGTGCATTATTTAATTAAATAGAACATTTTTAATCTTGAAAATATGTACTAGAAATTACAAATGAAAATGAAATTTGAGAAATACTCGAGGAGTTTTTTTTTTGAGATCATTAGTAAGAGTAATCTTATCCACTAGTAAATGTAAATGCAATTTATAATCTGAATTTAGCGGATACTTACACTCCATAAGATACCTAAATCATTAGCAAATGTCTTTACAAATAAGTTAGGAATCGTAGTCCTATTTATTTCAACACTGTGTATCCCTATAAATTTCCGAACATTTCTTCATTAATTCGTATTGTTTTATAAGGTTAACAACTATATATTGAAATAATCTGTTTAAAATAATGGTTAACAGAAACGTTATCAAAAAATAACTAATTAAACTTACAGAAAAAGCATATTAAATTTTGTACTTTATATCAAAATGTGATTCACTTATTCCAGGTGTGATGTGGAGAGATGCCAAAAAGTAGAGATGAATAATACTTCCGAAGTCGTCATATTTGGCAACTTATTTCGTTGCGGTTACTGTTTCGGATGGATAATGGTGTTTTAATGTCTACTGATATCAATAATATTTCCATTTGTAAGCGACTGAGGAACAAGTTAACGACCCCATAAATAAATGCAGTAAATAATAAATTAAATATACCAATTTCTTTCGATTAATAATCGAGATACATTACTAAAAATCTGTTGCTGAAATTATTGTATCTTTCATAAAAATTGTGCAGTTTACTATGCGTGTGCAAACAATATTTCGATTCAGGCAATTTTGGAAAACATTATTAACATAGAAAATTAAGTTTTCTTTAGATAAATAAAAATGTTTAAGACAATGCTATTGTGAACTCCATATGAATGAAGTATTATTTAAATTGCATTTATAATAAAAAGGTGATAATATGTAAAAATATATAAAACACGTTTTCTGAAAAATAACATTAAGGATTAAAATATATAGCTAATAGTTGAAAACTTAGAAGCTAATTCAGTGATTTTTTTGTCTAATTACTTATATTATTAGTTTATATATTTTCAACTACTGGCGAAGATATTGAGAAGCTACAAATATATTTCAAATAAATGTAATAATTCTTTAAACTTCTGTATCACGAACCTCTTGATTTTGAAAAGAAAAGGCCGAACGAACAGTATTTTTGAAGTTGTGATATAAACTTACTGAATACCTTATATAATAATTATTGTAATAATATACAATAAATCTATTATTCATTTAAAAAATTGTTTTTGTTCTTTTTACGCAGTTTCATTTTTAATGAACTTAAATATTTTGTCTCCAAGAACTGCTATTAACATAATCCCATATCTATTTAACCTTAACATTTAAAATAATACATATCTGTATATTAATAATACAAACCTGATCTAAGTGTATATAATTAGGAAACATATAATTTGCATATCTCCATAAAATTGTAAAGACGATAGGAAGTATGTACTTGAAAATAATAAAGTGCTAATGTTTTCTCAAAGATCAAGGATATTTGCAAAAATGGTGTCGACCATAATATCATTAACATCATCTAATAATTCAATATACCAGGCAGATATATAAATACAAACACAGCAAATGCTGCATTTTTTAAATTATTTACTATAATTATTAACATATCTCAAAAGAATGATCTAATAACATAACATGTATAAATTAAAATACTGAAAAAAACACTTTAAACCGTGACATATAGGGTGTTTCCTAAATTCGTACCTACAGGAGATGATGCTTTAAATCATTTTATGTCAAATAGCCTTAAATAAACCCACACATTATACAATTATTTGCAATACTATATGATGGATGGTCATTTGTTGCCTAGGTCAATAGTGTGAAATAACACACCAGAATGTAATGTTAACTGTAATGGAAAATTACTACTCGCATTTTTTATAGTAAAACCTTGTTTTTGTGCATATGAAAAGTATTAATATTTTTATAAAAAATCATGAAATTTTACATGAAAGACATATACGTATGGTATTCACATAGACATTTTTGTAATACAGTATGCATTTGGTATTTTCTACATTAATGTGTGATTGACTATTTCTTTTTTTTTTCTCTTTGACATAATATTAGGAATTAAATGTACTTATCCAATTTCTAGAAAACTCAGTGCTTTCAGAGACATTTGAATGATTATATTTATTTAAAAATAATAATCTCCGGATTACATAGATTTACGAAACATAATGTACTCTATATATATTTTTATACTTTTTATACTTGAGCATATTTGAACATTCGCTTACGTTTTTCGCCTTTTCATTTATCTAATTTTAAAACTAGTACACATTCTAATTCTCCAATGTTTGTTATGTGTATTAATCATTTTGTCAAAAATAGGATTGATATTTTTTTTACTGCAAATCTAATGATAATTCACGCATTTTTTAATTCCATTTAGTTTTAGAATTTGATGTATTTTACGTAAATAATCGTTCTTATTTTTAAATGCTATTTGTTTTTGTTTTTTTATACGTTTTAACTGATATTTTTATTTTATATTATTGATTTTTAACATATAATACTCTATTTCCTGCCATATAATTATATAAATACAAACCCGTGTGTAATGAACTTATTTATATTCAAGAAAATAGTAAAGTTCTTTGATTATCCAATTTCTAGAATATTTACTGCTTTTTAATTATTATATTTATTTTAAAAAAGTCATCTCTGGAATATTTGACATAACATAGATTTAAGAAAAATAATGTACTCTAATTAACGAACCTATTAGAATACCCACTTACATTTCTCCACTTCATGTGTCTAACTAGTGTACATCCTAATTCTCCAATGTTTCTCCTGTGCAATAACTATTTTATTGTCCAAAATAGGATTGATATTTTTTACTGCAAACCTAATGATATAAGACACAAATTTTTTAATTCCATTTTATAATTTGATGTATTTTATGTAAAAAATCGTTGTTTAAATCTCGTACTTTATGTGTTAATATAATATTGCATTTCCTGTCCTATAATTGGATTTATGTCTGGACAGTGTTAATAAATAAATTAATAAATGAGTGAACAAACAATTAATGAATGAATGAATGAATAAATACATAAATAAAAATTGCATATACCTAAAAATCCTATCTAGGTATTGGATTTTATAATTTTTGATCTAACAAATTTTCCAGTGATTTATCAAGAAATTGTGACAATGCTGAACGTTCGTTTATGATAAATACAAACCCATAACAATTTATAATTTTTGTAATTTACCGCAACTGCTGTAAGAAACACATATATGCAAAAATATTACGAGCAAAAATAAGAGTTAAAACTAATACATAACTCAAATTGTTGCTACTGAACAAATATTACAGAAATCAATATATAAAATCGGCCAATCAATTAAAATCGGTGTTATTGTCTCTAACATATTGACCAATTTATGCAGTTAAAGAGAAACAGATCTTTATCTACCAAAATGTTGACGAAAAAATGTTAATGTTGAAAATATGGAAGAATAATAATTAAATATTCATTCATACGCTACAAGTGAAAACATCTTACCCATTTTAAAAGTGATCGTAGTACACGGTTCAGGCAAGTTCCTCAAAGTACTGAAAGGAAAAATGGAAAACTCGTCCTTATCCGGAACACCCTTCCCATTTCCCGGTAGGGAAAAGGGCAGGTGCATAATATTGAACATTATTCCCAGAACCTGCGAGACCAAAGACATTCTCTAAGGAGCGCACTTTACTAACATCCACAAAGAAAAAACAAATAATTTCGGAAACCCGCACGTGAAACGCAATAGCAAATCACGTTTCCAAACAATATTTCCTTAGCTTCAGTAAACCAGGCTTCAATTAACTTTTAAGCCACGCGCACTGTAGGTTGCACTCAATAATTTTTATGTAAACACATATTGTCACACACTGTAGTTCCGCGCCTCGTTATTTTTTTATTTATACGAATGCATCCGCCAGTCCATCGGCAACAGAAAGAATAAATTGATGAACTTGGTAACTTGTTTATTATAGTCTGGTGCACTCGCGGCAAAATTTGACCATGATAAGTTTCAAACCCACCGTTTACCCAAGAAAATACATTAATATTAAATCATGATTAGTACCCACATTACCTGTATAGGTAGATACATCTATTTTTTGAAGCGTTATGCAACGAAGCATATACAGGGTGTATTGGTATACAAACAAATATTGTTAATCACTCACTCAACTCAATTCCTCATTTAAATTACTTTTAGAACATACACAGGGTGAGTCATTAATAATAGTACATAGTTTGAGGGCTTAACGTCAAAATAAAGCGATTGAGACCAACATGCCTTATTCAATTGTTTACAGGGTGTTAAATTAAAAAAAAATGTTTTCGTTTTTTTGCTGTATATTAAGAACGTATGGACCGATTGTTTTTAAAATTTGTAATCTTATGGTTTTTGAGGTGCCAATTACGAATATGCAAACAGTGTTGAGGGCACGACTAGGGGGCGCTAGTTATACTGTACTGTCGATGTAAAAATATGTCTGGATGCAAGTATTTCCATTAGCTTTTCAAATATCAAAAATGGCTTACGTATAGCAACTCGCAGATCATGGGTGTCGCTTTAATATATGGTGAAATGAAAATGCTTCAGCAGAACGATTTTCCGGTAAACATGTGCCAAATGTAGCTACTTTTACAACGGAATCGTGGAAGAGATCTAGGGCGTCCACGGCGTATTACAGCAGTGTTTTTATTTATTTTATTATTAATTTATTTATATTTGACCTAAAACTGCATGTCTATAAATAGTAAAAAATGTCCCAAATTTGAGAACAAATTGCTCCAGTATTAAAATAGTTAAAGCAAAAAAAAAATCATTATATGCCAAAGAAAAAAATTATTAAAATATTAAAATAGCAAAAAGAACTATGTTGACACATTACCTTTTCGAGTGTTTTCCCGAATTTTCCGCGTTCTAAAAAATAATTAATATACAGGGTGTTTAAAAAAGAAATGGTAACACTGTTGGAGCAGATAAAATATTGGATCATAATGGGGTGTGCTAAATAAACGTATATCTTAAAACCATTCATTTTTGAGATATAAAATAATAAGATAATTTTAGTAAATAACATTTTGGATGTAACTTGTTAATATTTCATCAACATTTCACGCAGGTAAAGGTACGTTTTTGATGGTGCTGAACACGTGGCGTTGTCAGTTTTTTGTATAAAATAGAAGACCAGTTTATAGCAAACTTTTTGTTAAAAATGACATTCATTTTAGGCCATATTTTGGAAACATCTATAAATATGAACATTCTGCCTGTTTTTCTTACATATTACCTATCTAAATCTTTAATGTCCATAAATTTGTTATTTCACTCTTTTAGACAGATAATGTTAAACCCATCTCTAATATTTATTTTGAAGGTAAATATATGAAACGATACATAAATGTAGTTAGTATGAAACGTGTTTCACGAGAACATTATTTTGATTCATAACTTTTACCTTGCCAGTTTAGTTGAAGGTAGTAGTATATTTATATTTACATATTTATGTTTTGGGATTTAACCTCGAATCTTGTTTTACTTAATTTTATAAACTCTTGCATAATAGAAAAGCAACAAAATTACTACCTGAATCATTTCACATCGTCGTAGAAGTATAAAAAGGGAAAATGCAATGTTCAATGCGTAGGGATCAACAGAGAAATGCCTTCCGAAATAATTGCATCTTTGAAATCCTGAACGATACATAGGCCACAATTTCAGAAGGTTGTTCAAAAGAAAAAAAAATTTTAGCGCCCTTTTAACTTTCATCATCTTCAACAGAATTTTTAAATAAAACCACCTTGAATAACACTCAGTTGCAACAATAGTTAAGTTGAGCTATAAATTTGTAAAATTCTATAAATTGTTCTTTCACAATTAACATTAACAGTAATAAAATAGATTTTTTTATTAGTTTCAAAGTACTAATAAATAATTATTATTAGTTTAATGTTCAAATATTGGTTATCTACTTTAAATACAACATTTTTCTTATTTCTTTATTTTCTTTATTCACGTAAAAAAAATTTTGTTACTATCTTGTGCGGGACTCGGCTTTTTCCGCACTGGATAGCTACCCATCGACTATCGGCGTGCAGGAACTAGTAAAAAAAACACTGTATATTTTAATTTTATATGTTAATTCAGAATGTATTTGCATGGAACAAAAGAGAAAAAGATAAAACTAGACATTTTCTTTTTTTCCTTTGACTGTAGATCAGTTCTTTGGAGATTCGATATACAGGGTATTTATTAAAAATTAGAAACAATTTTGAGATTCCTAAGAGCAAAATAGAGCAAATGAGATGAACACTAATATATAAGCTACCAAAAGTGTTCTTATATATACCTAATAGAAATATTTCATTAATAAATTAACATTTTTCAACTTTCTTTTGACTTGATAAAAAGTTATCTTCCAAAATTAATTACACTTCAAATTTTTTGCAACAAGTTAATATACAGTGCAATAAATATTTTTTATTGTCTCAAAGCAAACTTTCAAATTTACCCAAAAGTGAAGAACAAATAAGTTGATAAATATGAAATTTGAGTCATTTTTTACAGATCTAACAATTTCTTTTAACAAGAATGGTTCTTAAAATAGATCCATAAAATGAATTTAACGAGAATTTAATTTGGATATATCTTTTCGTTGATACAGTTGTATTATTACTAGTATCAGCACGTTCTTGCTTTAACCTAATTTGCGTCAAACTAATTATATAAAGTAAATGACCTGTGCTGTGTCAATTATATGTAGTATATATCCCGTTTTCATAATTAAGCTCCTAACTTTGTTGTAGCCTTACTTATGAAAAATTGAAGTCTCATTTCATATTTAAATAAAAATTGAACTATTGGCCAAGCGAGATCTGTTGTACGTTTTCTTTTAGCCACGAGAGGTCGCAGATCACCAAAGTGAAATTAGGTTAGGATTTTATCAGTTAAATTTTATTATTTTATGATTTCCGTGTAAGTTATAATGGTTAACATTACTAACCAGGAGTATTGTGGCTAGTAAACTTATTAAAATTCAGCCTAGTAATACATTACAGGTTCTCACCTGTAATTATTCTTATATGCTGTTTTTCACAATCTAAATAACTTGTCAGCCTGTAACCAGCAGTAATATGTAACTGCTACCCTGGAGAAAACTTGTATAGGTGGCACAATGAAAGCATTTTTTTCTAACTTTCTTACAATTTTTTAAATAGACATTCGTTAAATGTCACCATGTGAAATTAGATGTACGATAATAAAGACACCCTGTATATTTATTATATTTGTCAGTAATTATATTTGTGTAGCTAGCATAAACAATTACTTATTCCTGATGATATAGATATTTCGAGGATATGTTGTACAATATGGCTGTATTATCCATAATTTTGTAATTTTTACGGCATTTTAGGCGTAAATTTTAAATTTAATTAAACTGGATTAGATTTGCGAAAGCAAAGAATTATCCAATTAGTTGAAAGTTTAAATATATTGGCAGTAACATGTCGGAATTGGTACCTACTTAATGATAATAATATATACCGTAACAGATAACATAATTTTGATTCTTGTAGATATAGTGATCGACTGAAAGAATTTCAGTGCCTATAGGATATGATTTCTATAAACTGTATAAAACAAAATGAGTAAAAGTTATTATATTAATTTGTATAATAATTTTCAAAAAAATTAATATATTAATTCAAATTCTGTTGCAGGATAAACTATTGAGTAAACTAGAAGAAAGTGAACCTGAATTAGCATCTTGTCAAGAAGAGGAGGTGAGTAAATATCATAATACATATAAGGATTTAAGTAAAAATATATCTAGTTTTAATATAAAAGCCTAGAAGGCTTGAGATTTTATGTAAAAAAATGATCACTAAAGTAAATTATCAAATACATCTTAAAGCAATTTTTATGTTATAAGTCTACCTTCAATATATTATTTTATACAGCTAAAAATAATATTCAAAATACATTTTGTGTATAATTATAGTTTTAATACAAACATACTTGAAAAATACGTATAGCATGAAGTAAATATCCAGTTACATCGATATAATAATAACAAATAATTGAAATTATATAAAAAATCAATTTAATATTTCTACGATTTCTAAGATACTTTTCTTAATATATATATATATATATATATATATATACAATGTTTTTTACTGCTTTAGAAAGGTATTTTAAGCTAATATAAATCAAATCTCCTACAATTCCTATCAATGAAGTCATATGTATGTTCTCTGATACCAAACATCTTGGTATGCTAATGAACAATTCCACAGACAAAGCTCTATTCAATAATTATCTAAAGAAAATAATCTAATTTACTCACTCTATAAAAATCTAACTAACAATTTTTGGGCAGTGGGAACACGACAAATTGAACCTCAATAGATGAGATCTGACCTATTTCTGCATTTTTAGGATTGCTTCTTCAGGTGGTCTCCTTTAAGTTGAATCAAATATCTAACTATAAAAATTATTATAAAAATTAAAATTATTTGAAGTTAAATATCGACAATGACAAAAAGTGACATCCTGTCAATGAATTTAATATGACAATACCTACTTGAAAAATGTTCACCTTTCATGTAAAAGTTTTTATATATATTTAGGTATTAATAATATTGTGTGAAACTAACTGCTCAGTGGACAAAAGCCCCAACCTGCGTTGAATTACACCCACAATATCTACCCATATATTCCGTATTATTAGCTTTTGTAACATTTTTTTACTGTTTTAGAAAGGTATTTTAAGCTAATATAAATCAAATCTCCTACAATTCTTATCAATGAAGTCATATGTATGTTCTCTGATACCAAACATCTAGGTATGCTAATGAACAATTCCACAGACAATGCAGAAATAGGTCAGATCTCATCTATTGTGGTTCAATTTGTCGTGTTCCCACTGCCAAAAAAGTGAAGTTAGATTTTTATAGAGTGAGTAAATTAGATTATTTTCTTTAGATAATTATTGAATAGAGCTTTGTCTGTGGAATTGTTCATTAGCATACCTAGATGTTTGGTATCAGAGAACATACATATGACTTCATTGATAGGAATTGTAGGAGATTTGATTTATATTAGCTTAAAATACCTTTCTAAAACCGTAAAAAAATGTTACAAAAGCTAATAATAAGGAATATATGGGTAGATATTGTGGTTGTAATTCAACGCAGGTTGGGGCTTTTGTCCACTGAGTAGTTAGTTTCACACAATATTATTAATACCTAAAAATATATAAAAATATATACAATGTGTCCCACTTTTCATGGAGCCACCCTGGTATCTCGTTCACCTGATATCCGAATACTTTGAAACTTTGGTGATGAATATATACCTATAAAGTGAGTCTTTAGACGTAATCATATTGATTATAGTCAGAAGCGTCCGATTCTAAGATAGAGAAAGGGCGTCAATTTTTCAAAAAAAAAAGTGTTAACGATTTTTTTTTAGAAGAACACTAGTAAGATATTCTTAATCAGCACCTTTAGAAACTCCCTTGTACAAGATTACATCGTTGTGGGTTCAAAGGTGTTTCAGATATGGGCCGTCGAAAAACAATTTTTTTCATCTTAAAATAATTTGTGTCTGTAAAATGGACTCTCAAATGAAAAAAATGTATTCTTTATTTTTTGTTCAGCATAATGGTATCTACTGATATGAAATCATTCTAAAAGAAAATAATAATATAAACTTTTGTTTTCATGGCTTCCTTAGGTTTTTATTGAAGATTATTTGTTAGAAAAATGGTAGGTACACCTACGTACAAATTAGAATTTTTGTCTTATTAAAAAAATATTATTTTGTTATAGAATCAATACATTATTCTGAACAAAAAATAAATAATACATTTTTTTTATTTGAGAGCCCATTTTACAGATCAAATTATTTTAAGTTTTAGACGGCTCATATCTCAAACACCTCTCCATCTTAGAATTGGACGCCTCTGACTATAATCAAATATGGCTACGTCTAAAGACTCACTTTATAGGCATATATTTACCATCAAAGTTTCAAAGTATACTGATATCAGGTGAGCGAGATATCAGGGTGGCTCCATGTGGGACACATTGTATATATATATACAGGATAAACTATGACTAAGTACAAATATTATAAGAGGGGATAGAAAAAAATAAGAATTAACAGAATTTCCTTTCAAAAAATTACCAAACTTATTTATAAAGCGAAACATTTTTTTTTTCAATATTATATTAAGTCCTTATTTAACGCCGCCAATGCGAGAATCAGAGTATGCAACCAGCAAGCAACCGTCATGCAACAGTCGGCCACAGTCGGCAGTCGGTCCAGTCGAGTCGGTTCGCTGTCATGTTATAATTTAATTCCTGTCTTTACGATGTAGTTTTGTGTTCTTCTTCAGTTTTTAGTGCCTTATTTTAATTTTAAACGTTTTATAGTTAATAAATAAAGGAATATGTGTCGGGTACAGATATTTTCCCACAATATAGTTCGCCGGTTTGTTTTTTAGGTTATGGGACAAGACTGCCGCGGGTGTTAAACGTTTTCTGTTATCTATTAGAACCTACCTACTCATCCCTTTCTTCGATGTTGTTATAATACATAGGCATTGTATCTAACTGTACCTACGGGAAGTGTGTTTATCGGTAGTGAGTGAAAATGTAGTTTTACCAGTTTGTAACTAAATAATGAAAAACGAATGCAAAATAGTGGAGCTAACTGGATTAACTGTTACCTACCTATCAGGTATTATTACTAATAAGAATGTTAATTTTTGTCGTTTCTGCATTTAGAAACACTGAAAAAAAACGACCGCATGGTAGTTGTTGACAGATGTAATGTCAACTATGGATCTAAGCCATAAGTCATCTCAGTCGATGCTCATCATAGGCGCCGACTTTCCGTAGGAAAAAAGGGTTTTGCCCTATTTTTTCAATATCGAGCTAAAATTCTGGAATAACTTTTTTATTGTCTTTTAGGGCTCCCTAAGCACGTGGTTAAATTTTTTGTACTTAGTCATAGTTAACCCTGTATAAGAACATTTTTAAATTTTTAATTATGGCAGACTTAGTTAGATTAATAAACAAATAGGTCTGATTCTCAAACGAGCATTTTCAACATCCTGTATACATCATCTAGTATGAGAAATTGTTCATTTAGTCACACAAGTGTTTCTAATTTTTTTATTGCATTAACTAAAGATCATACTGTCTATTACCATAACATATGCCGTCTCCATTACGAATATCCATATTTTTTTTTATAACTCTGCAATTTATGTATGATGACGCTTGTATTGCGAATAACGGTGTAAATAATAATTTGAAACCTTCTCAAGTGGCATGTTTATGGAATATTGTCTCCGGCAATCTTCTTCTCCCATACTCATTTAAATGCTGTGAATTAACGACTGTTTTTTATTTTAGACGTCGAGTATAAGTATATACTTTACAACTGATAAAAAAAAGCTATGACAGATGTCAACTACAAACAAAACAATAGCAGCATTCTATAGAGGACTTTTGCGCCACCCTGTACTTAACTATTTAAATACATATGGCAACAGAAAAATGGATTAGGATTACTGGACCTATTTAGTGACCCAGAAAGTCACCAGATTTAACACTCCTTGATTTTTTTATGGGGGGTTTTAAAAACTCACTGAATAAATTCAGTAATCTTACTCCATTTTTCTGGGAAAGTGTTATGCAAATATTGCTTCACAATCCTGCCTCTGTGGGGTGGAACACCGTCGTGCTGGAATCATAGGTTTCTCCTTAGCTACAAAGGCACATTCTCCAGAAGTGCAGGAAGTTCTTCTTGTGGGAAATTTAGGTAAATCATACTGGTCATAAAAATAAGACCCAATTAAATGCCTACCGATGATGCCGCACCATACATTTACTGAAAAATGGCTTTAGTTTTGGACTGGATTTGCAATGTGGGAATTTTCAATGGATCAGTAGTGTTCGGTGCGCCTGTTTGACAAACCATTGCTAACAAACCGACTTTCGTTCGTTCAAAGAACGTGCCGAAAAAGGTTCTGATCAACAGTTTCTAAATTAGCAACATATCAACTTTTTGTGAATGAAAAAACATTTTGTAAGCACAAAAGTTATACGTTTGACGTTCGTTACCATCGTGAAATTCTAAGAATATTATTTCATTTTCAATTAACGAGAGCAGTTTATGTATTTACCTTTACTGTTTTCATTTCCTCATCACTTCCTTTTCCTTGTTTTCTTTCAAACTGCACTACTTTGCTAACTTCACGCGATTTCAAATAAACGATTTTTCCTATTTGAAAGAGAAAAAAGAAATGTGCCTTTAATGCAGTCACGGGAATTAGACTGCAAGGGAATTTACTACCCAGAGTAATTAAGTTTAATTTACTTGATAGCAGCGTCTTGTATGAGTCACTAAATTAATTGCTGGATAATTGTTTGCATTATGTAAGCGTGCCTTCATTTTCATCCACAATTCTGTTACTTTTTTGTTCAAATATTTACATACATCGATTAAGAATAAACTTCGACACTGAATGCAGTCGATTGTTTTCTTTTTTCCCAATTACCTGCTGACATTCTGTCTTTTACTTTTTTCTTCTCCGGTTATTGGCTAAATGGATTATAATTTGTGACACGGTCTTGACCGTGGGGATTTTTTGATAGATCGATTTATTAAAGTGGGAATGTCAAAACATTCCTCTGGTGCTCCCAAATATTAGCAAACCCACAGCCTTCACAGCCCAGTGGTCAAGCACTAAATGTTCAGCTTTGCGGCAAGTTGTCGTATTCATTATGATTGCGCATCCTGCATTAGCGTGGTTTTTTCGTTTTTTATGTCTAATTAGGGGAGAACATTGTTTAATCTATTTACATATTTATTCTACTAACGATCAATTTAAACTATTTTGAGTTTTCTCGGGCTGGTGAGAAGTAATTATGTATTTTATGCGTTGAGACTGCTAGGTACTTGAAATAATATTTCTATAAAGATAAAATGATATTTAATACATGAATTATACAGGATGTTCAGTAAATAATCACCCATATTTTAAAGGCTAGGTTCCTTAGACAAGAATAATGTGATTTAAATCAAATTTTTTATTAGTACAGAAACATACCCAATTTTCTGTTAAAAAGCTCTCTTTTTTCTAATAAACTTTTATAACAGAAATTTGTCTGTATTGCTTCTCGTTTAAAAGTCATAAGCAATATAGTCCTAAAGAGTCTCAAAAGAAATACCACCTAAAAATCAGATTAGCGGTGGAAGGATCAAGTAGTCATTGAAGAATAATTGATTGTCCGTTGTTTAAAGTGCATAAATTTATTAAGAATAAATAAAAGAATTGAACTCGATAATTGTTTAATACAGTTAAAATAAAAAGTGATGATAACAATACCTAAACCTTGAAAATAATAGGAACACCCTCACACTACATATATATTACAACCTATTCTCTATATGACCTCCTCTCATTTCAACACATATATCCACTCTTCGGATTAACATTTCGCCGTTAAACTCATTACCACCGTTTGTGATTTTTTTATTTGCTTTGTATACCTTATTTTTTTGGTTTTGGACTGGATTTACAATGTGGGGATTTTAAATGGACCAGCGCCTGTTTGGAAACCATTACTGACAAACCGACTTTCGTCCGTCCAATAAACATACCGAAAAAGGTTCTGATCAACAGTTTCTACATTTACTACAATTTGAGCTAAAAAATTAAGTCTGTTTTCAATGTGACGCTCAGGCAAATACTCCAAATTGGAAATTTTGTATTCATGATACACATTGGTCTTTAAAATTCGTTGAACGGTTGATTTATCCAAATTCAATTCTCGGCTAGCCTGCCGTATAGAATTTCCTGGATTTTGGTCAAAATACTGTAACAGTCTAGCTGTATTAACATTGTTCCTTACCCTTCGGTCAATTTGATTATTCCGAAACGAAAATGCATCTTCATTTCGTCGCAACATCGTCTCCAATCTGGTAAAGCTTCTATGATCAGGAATGAGGTGCTCTGGATACCTTTCTCGGTATAACTCTACAGCTCTTCTTGAATTTTTTTGTGACTCGCCGTAAATTAGCAACATATCAACTTTTTCTGAACGAGAAGCACAAAAGATATGCGTTTGACGTTCGTATTGAGTAATAACAAGTATTTTGTGACATTTATATTATTTAAACAACTAACATTATCAATTATTTTCCAACGACTACGTTAATCTGATTTTTAGGTGGTATTTCTTTAGATACTCTTTAGGACGATATTGCTTATAACTTTTAAACGAGAAGTAATACAGAAAGAATTCTGTCGAGAAAATAGAGCTTTTTAACAGGAAACAATATTGGGTATGTTTCTGGAACAAATATAATTGATGACGTAATTAGTCGTTTCTGTCAAATCCCAAAGATAATACTTTCAATTGAAAACTACACACTACTGAAAATAAAGATGTTTTTCTACAAAACTGTTAAAAGTAGGCTTTTCAATTGTCATTTTTGATGTTAAAAATGTCATTTTTTGACACGCGTGTTAAAAGTAAGTTACTTTTAATACTAGTGTTAAAAATTAATAAAACGTTTTAACAAACACATCAACAACTTTTTATTTTAAATAAGTACAAACCAACATTTTAACTAGTTATTACTATTAACATTTATAGTAAAATTAGAACAATTTGAAATTGTAATTCCCTGCGGAGTCATCATACTTAAGTTGGTTTTACCGTCAACATGTGTAACACATCTATTTTCTGTAGAAATACTACTGGTAGTATTGGTGGTCTTGCTAGTAGTTGCAGCACGCAATTTCCTTCTTCTGTTCCAGTGAATTTTCAATGTAGCCTTCAGCTACCGTCGAAGATTTCTATCCTCCATGTCTCTTGATGGTAGTAAGATTTGCACTAGAATCTGCTGACAATGTCGCCGATGAACGACGAAAACAGTGTCCGGTGTAGAGTTGAGGATTTGGTAGATTCAAGAATTCTGCAATGCCGGCAGGCATTTTACTAAACATGTTAATTCCGACTTGATTCTTCACACATTTATTCTTCATATATTTAAGAAAAAGTTGTCTATGATCAGCGTTGGGTGGCCGGAGTGCCATATACTTTCTAATAACGTTTAAATAGAATTCACCAACAACACTGAAAGTCCGAGGCACTTTCGTTTTAGTATCTGGTATGGTCACAACAACCGAAGTGCCCAAATATTCGATATTGTCGATGGTCATCTGACACAATTCCTCCCGGCGACACGCCCCGAAGACACCCACTATTGCTGCGACTTTCATCATCAGATACTTTTCGTCTTCTGCTTCTGTGAGAAATTTGTCGATATGCGTCTTCGTCAAAACTTCTGACTTTTTTGCTTGATATCCTTCACCCTTCCGTTTTAAAAAAGCAATAAGTTTATAATGTTTGCTTATATCTTGATCTTGCTTTATTTTTTAACATAGTTTTGATCATGGAATAATTTGACCACAGCGTTGACGATTTCCATAGCTTGGCTTTTTCCTCAAAATATGCCAGTAAAACACTTTCGTTACATTTCCCAGGGACCTTTTTAATGTTGCACTATTCCGAAAAGCGTCTATAAGCGATTTCGTACTGTTCCTTTGATTTCGCCGGCAATAATTCCAATGTTGCTCGACTTCTTCGATTTCAGCAGAGATGGATTCGTTACGCTCATTATCGAGATTATTCATTATACTTATAATATTACTAGAAAATGCTGTCAATATTTTTACGTTTTTTCCGTAACTAACAACAGCACTGGTTGCTACAAAAATTTTAGTTCATAAACATTGCGATCTGTGTGGTATTTTTTGATTTCTTATTTTTATTGAGTTTAAAGTTCTTACTATTGTTTTGTAGAAAAAATAGTGCATGATATACGTGTTAAAAGTGATTTTATTTTGTTCGTGAAGTTAAAAAACTCGCTACGCTCGTTTTTTAATCATCTTCACTCACAAAATAAAATCTTACTTTTAACACGTATATCATAAATAGCTATTTTGTTATTGCGTTTTGGTTTAAGTGGTTATTTTTTATTATTTTATTTTTTAAATGTTGTATTTCTTTCACATTGTCATATTTCTCCATGATGTGTTACATGCTGTTTATAAAAATAACATTACTAACTGTAATAACTTTAAATTAATTTTTGTTTTTTTGTTGTTGTTAGAATTTATATATTAATCTAATCTAATCATTTTCTAAAAACTTCTATCCTTAAAAATATGTGAATGAAATAATATAGTGGTACAGGCGCTCAGAACGCCCCGTACATTTAACGCAAAAATCAATTAGATATTCGTGTTTTCTCATAAGAAAACCTTCTTTTTCAAAATTTGACTACGATTGTCCAACAAATAATATCATATAATGATAATATAATACATACCTAGTATATTAACGTAAAAAAATGAAATAAAGAAAAGTACTTTGTTAGACCTATAAACTTCTTAAGGAAGCAAAATTGTATTAACGTAAGTTGATTCAAATCACATTATTTTTGTCCAAGAAAGCTATCCTTAAAGTATGACCCATTCTTTACACTGAACACCCTGTATAAAGCTTAGCAAATAACGAGAATGTTACCTCATGCCATACACTTGGCTATTTTTAAGGAAGAACAAATAGCAACATAAAATGCTCCAATAATATTTTAGGTACTGAAATCAAGAAATTTAAGTAATAATGAATAAACAGAACATGACAAATTTTATTTTTGAGCTTGCTTTTGTTCTACATTTTTTATTTTTCAAGAATTCGATACCTAACGATATCAGAAAATTAATCATCTAGAAATACAGCGACCTTAATAGATTTTGAGAAATATATGTATATATATGTGTTCAACAAGAATAACAAAAATCATTTGATTTGACTTATTGTTTAAGGTCTTTCAGAAATAGCGAGTATTGTAACAATCTATGGCAAACAGATTTTAAGAAACAGAAAGTCCCAATATGTATATATTTAAGAAATAATAATGTAATTGGTATGTTTAATTATTTATATCATTATATATACAGGGTGTTCTACAAGGAATACCACAAACATTCTTCAAATAAAAACGAAAGCATTTATAAACTAAAATTGCGCCGTGTGCTTCATCGTTAACGTATAATTAAAGAAAATGAAATAAATTGTAGGTATATGTAATATTTCTATGAATATTTTGTTATTTTCAGTGTGTGATTTGTATAAATGCAAAAGCAACCATGCAAACAGCACCATGTGGACATCAAGTCGTTTGTAGGAAATGTTTTGTGAAAACTATACAAATAGCAGTTTCTCAGCGACTTCTACCATTGAGATGTGTTATTTGCAGAGCAAAAATATTACGACTTAAGGTAAATGTTCTTTTATTTTACTTTTCTCGCATTCAATTAGAATTTAACGGAACTAGACATACACTGATAAAAATGTTTGTAAATTTACACGTTTACATCTTTTCTTTTTTTCTAAAAATACATAATAACTTTGTAAAATTACATTTCATGTGTACAAAAACTGTTTTACTATGAAAAAATGCATATTTATAAGTAGCAATTTTCAATTACAGTTGTAATATTACATTAAGGTGTTTTTTCACACTACTGACCTAGGCAATAAATGACCAACAATCCACCGTGTAATTTTGATAACAATTTTTATCAGTGTAGGAATAATAATAATTTTAATTGATGTGATGCTAAATATAATGTATAAATCCTATAGTTGTAAAATGTACAACTGTGTTTTTTTTTATCAAATAAGAAATTTTGATTACCTGATTAATTCTCTGTACGATTAACATAAATATAAACAATAATTTGCATTTACTGGTGCTACTTTAAACTTTATTTGTTTGAAACGTCCTTCACTTATCAGCAAACCTACTTAGTGCTTTCGTGCAATAAACTTTACCCAACGTTGGCCTTTCATGTTCTGCTAACACGTTATCAGTAAATTATGGAGGAAAAAACTGTATTTAATGACATTTTTAAAGTCGAGGTTTCTGTGGCGTACCAAAATGACCTTGTTGCAGATTAGTCTAATCATTATTTTAGCGAAATTAATGCGAAGAAATTGTAGCTGAGAAAAAACGCCCTTGAAAAGTAGTTATGATGATACCTACTTAGTGCATTATGTATCCAATAACCTTATTTAGGAGGTCTGATCTAAAAATTCATGACAGATTTTTTTATAAATTTATTGAGAAACATTATGATCGTCCAATGTACGTCTCATACAGTTATATTGTGCCAAATTTTGGGGGAGTACTTGAGTTTGACAATTGTCTCTAAACCACTAGATAATAAAAACTATTGTCTTCAAGAAGGAATTTATGATGAACAATTCCCTTCAATAAAGAAAAATAGCCAAAGAAACCTTGACATTCAATCTTGACCGATGTAAATTTCTCTGTGTCTCTCCCCCTCTAAATGTTTTATCTGCTTTGTTTGCTTTATTTGTAAAAGATTTTTGTATAACCATTTAAAGATTTCCATCCCCACATCGCTTTAGTGCAATTAAATCTACTACACCGTGTCTTGTATATTTATCTGCATTTGGCAGATTTAATACATTCGACATTCAATCTTATCCGATGAGTTTTCTTGGGTTTTATAACACTTCTGCGCTTCCATTGCGATGACTGGTCTTTAGCTTCTATGACATAACCGTAAACCCATGTTTTATGATCTATTATGGTACAATTAAGAAATAAATTGTCGTTACTTGTCTATTCAAGAACTTGCTACTGCACTATTCATTCCGGAAACGCATACTTTCTCAAATAGTTAATCTGTGTGTATTTATTCCTGCAGTATGACACTTGTCGATCAATGTTGATGGTCGTCCAGAACGGTTATCCGATTAATTGTCGCTTTTTCTTAAACCTTTTAAACCGTTCATGGCACCGTGATCGACTAACTTCATGCTCGTATGCACTTTGCATTATTTGAATATGATCCTAACACGTTTCTCTTCAATGGAACGAAATCACTAAATATACATATAGTAAATGCTTTTGTAGATACAACTATAGCTTCACAATGAGTTGGTGTAACAGTAATCAACAAACAGCTAATTACTTGTGAAATTATGTTCAAAACAGTGCTTCCAATCACATGACTATACAATGAGTACATAGTTCTAAAAGTTTTTGATCAGACCTTGTAAATGCTCTTACCACTGTTTGTAAAATAATTGTGTTTATTTCTTCTTTGATAGTAATCTGTATTGACTTATTTGTATTTTAATAGTAATTACACAAATTTAAAATGAAGAATAAAATCGTCATCAGTATGCATAATTGCATTGCATAATTTCATTAAAGAATAGCTTCTTCATACATAGCAACGTATATGTACAGAGTGTTTTTTTCATGAAATGTTATTACCATATATATTACTATGTAGCATATTGAGTAATGCTACTGTGAATGTTTAAAATCATAATGAATGTTATGCTTTTAAATAAACAATTAATATTAAAGCAAAAAGGAGAGAGGTCAAAGTTTTATAATAAACCAATATGATATGCATTTTTGAATACTTAACTTTTGTCAAATAAAAAAGTGATAGAATTTTTGAAAAATTGCTTTTGTAGTAGTATAATTTCCGAATTATATCCGCTTTTCCATATTTTACTGCAAATTTTGAAAGACTTCAACTCTTAAGCGGTGAACATTTTACTAAGGTGATTTTATGCACAACGTGTTCTTTCTATCTCTAGATTCACAGGTATCATTACGATTCCTTTTAAAAAACTTTTGTACGCCTATATATGCAGGAAGTAGTACAGAACTTTTTATTTTATTTTCTTTAAAACACCTATTGCATTTTTGTTGCAGAACGATTTATTTTTCTTACATTATAATGACCGATATGTGAAGGGTAATAATTGAAAAAATAAACCCAGATTCATAGAAAATTGTTGGTATACAAGGTGTTAAAAAAGAATGTAAAATATTTCAGGAGGTAATAGTATGATAAGCAGAAAAGTCTTAATAAACATGGGTCCGCAAAGTAACGGTTGCGGAGATATAGACCACTATTCGTTTTTCAAACATTTTATTTTATTAGGAATAAGCCGACAAAGGAAACTTTTAACAAACAACAAACAAAGTTACAGAAGATGTTCAAAGTGCCCTCTGTTCATTTCCAAGCAGGCACGACATCTTCTCTCAACGATATTCGAACTCTTTCGAATACACCCTCCTTGGTTTGGATTTCTTGACACTTTTGATTAATCCGTAGTTACAGCTCTTCCAGGCTATTTACAGGAGTACCATACACTAATGTCTTCAAATATCACCAAACAAAGAAATTTAGAGTGTTCAGATCAGGCAATCTTGGAGGCCATAAAACAAGTCCGGCCCTTCTTACCCATCTATGTGGAAAAGTTTGTTGTAAATACTCTCTAACGCCCATGAAAAATTGAGCTAGAGCACCATCATGCTGGAATTACAGTGTGTTCTGCAGAAAGTTGAGGTAAGCAGCGCCTGTTAATCGGTCACCTACAATACCCATCCAAATGTTTAATGAAAAACGTGCCTGATCTCCAGATTCTATTAGAGCATGAGGAATTTCGTCGGCCCAAATATGCGTATTGTGAAAATTAAACATTCCATTTCTTGTGAACCCAGTCTCATCAGTAAAAAGAGTGTTTGCAAGAAAATGAGGGTCTTCAGCATCATGACGTAGAAACCAGCAGCAAAAAATCAAACGTGCTTGATGATCATTTATTGGATTTAAGGCCTGTACTCGTTGCACATGGTATGGATAAAGCAGTTGTTCGTGAAGGATTCTCCAAACAAGAGGACCACTAATTCCTACCTCGGCTGATATTCTCCGCACACTCGTATCTGGATTCTGCTCTGCCAGTGCTAGAATTTCTTCTTCTGCTCTAGGAGTGGATACCGACCGAATGGTCTTCTAAACATGCCTTGTGTCCAATTAGCACGACCATACATGAAATGCATGTCTGTTAATGCTGCGTTAGAGTAACCAGCCATAGCAAAAGAAAACTTCTGCACTGAGAACAATTGTCAAATACTTACTGTTTATTTCACTAAACATCAACCAACTATTATAAAAAAATACACAACGTTTTTGCAAAAATAAAAAAGGGGTTAAAAAACATAAAACATTCCATATCTCCTCAACAGTTTATTGAGACTTTTCTGCTTATTTTGATTCATACTATTATCTCCTTAAATATTTCACACTCTTTTTTAACACCCTGTATAATATTTACTCTTTTACTTCGGTACGACTAGAGTATTTAGAAACATAGTAATGTACTATATATTTATTTTTAATTGTTTTAGACCGGTCCTATCCTTCCAACATCAGCAAGTGGCTATTCGATGACATCCCGTTCTTCTTCGGTGCCTCAGTCGGATAGCTTGTACAGTGTTAGCAGCGGAGGTTCCTCCATTTCTTCCACATCATGTTCTTCCGACGGCAGTAAAGGTAATACATTGGAATTAACATTGTAATAAAAAATAAAAGGGATACTTTATCATTATCTAAGACTGTAGACTTGAGACATTATATGGTCTTGAACAGTTTTCAATAGTGTTAATATTCTTGAAAGTTAAACGAAACATTACCATCCTAAAAGCTGTGCCACATTATAATACGTTCACATTTATTTTGATTTTAGTAATTTTGCTGTCAGCATTTGTGTCTTCCATTATTTTTATCTCCTGTCTAGGTTCTACAATTTTTAGCGACATTGTTTATGTCATCTTATATCTTTATATTTTATCTAAAGAAAATAAACTAATTTACTAACCTGCTAATGAAACACTCTATAAATATCTAACTTCACTTTTTGGCAGTGGGAACACGACAAATTCAACCACAATAGATAATTATTGAATAAAGCTTTGTCTGTGGAATTGTTCATTAGCATACCTAGATGTTTGGTATCAGAGAACATACATATGACTTCATTGATAGGAATTGTAGGAGATTTGATTTATATTAGCTTAAAATACCTTTCTAAAACGGTAAAAAAATGTTACAAAAGCTAATAATAAGGAATATATGGGTAGATATTGTGGGTGTAATTCAACACAGGTTGGGGCTTTTGTCCACTGAGTAGTTAGTTTCACACAATATTATTAATACCTAAAAATATATAAAAACTTTTACATAAAAGGTGAACATTTTTCAAGTAGGTATTGTCATATTTAATTCATTGACAGAATGTCACTTTTTGTCGTTGTCGATATTTAACTTCAAATAATTTTAATTTTTATAATAATTTTTATAGTTAGATATTTGATTCAACTTAAAGGAGACCACCTGAGGAAACAATCCTAAAAATGCAGAAATAGGTCAGATCTCATCTATTGTGGTTGAATTTGTCGTGTTCCCACTGCCAAAAAGTGAAGTTAGATATTTCTAGAGTGTTTCATTAGCAGGTTAGTAAATTAGTTTATTTTCTTTAGATAATTATTGAATAGAGCTTTGTCTGTGGAATTGTTCATTAGCATACCTAGATGTTTGGTATCAGAGAACATACATATCACTTTATTGATAAGAATTGTAGGAGATTTGATTTATATTAGCTTAAAATACCTTTCTAAAACAGTAAAAAAATGTTACAAAAGCTAATAATAAGGAATATATGGGTAGATATTGTGGGTATAATTCAACGCAGGTTGGGGCTTTTGTCCACTGAGTAGTTAGTTTCACACAATATTATTAATACCTAAAAATATATAAAAACTTTAAAAGCAATTTGTAAACATGTGTCTCACTTAGAATAAGTTTTTTCAATTTGTATTTTGTTTCTCTTTTTCATGTATTTTTTCATTGTCTTTTTATTCTCAATTGCATGTACTTATTCCTGTGATTGGATTTTATTCCTGTTGGAATAATAAAACATTATTATTATTATAATTCTTGGATTTCTTTATTAATATTCGATTATTGCTTAAATATATTTCCCATGATCCATCTATCAAATCTCTTCACATCCTTAAAAGTAAATATATGACCACTCCATACACTTGTCTCTTTTATCCTTTCTTGAGAACCTTTTCGTCTTTTCGTTGCCAGTTTTATCTTATATTTGATAAAATTGCTAAGTCATCCCTTGTTATGGTTAATGATCTTTGCCTATGTCTTTCGTAGAGTATTTTCCAATATAAAACAAGAAAGTAATAATGACAAAGGATTGCCTTGTTTTAGTTCTCCATTAACTTCACTGATATTGTGTTATGTGTGACTGTACTTAGGATTGATTTTAGGGTCAGTATGCTGTGGGGGACACTGTCTTGGGGCATATCCACGACAGCCAACTACAGGTGCTATCCGTAGATCTCAGCAGCATGCTATGAAGATGAGACTGCAGGACTACTGTAGACCGGAAAAAAATCACGTGAATCGATTGCCGCCTATTAGAGAGTTGCCTGGACAGAGTCCTCTTCACAATGCTCCTCCTGCTTCTACGAGAATAAGGTAATTATTTATTTAATAATAAGTATTTCTCCACTTAGTAACAATAGAATTGAGAATAACTTAAATCTGGTTGAAACCTAATTGCCCTACCTAATTCCAAGATTCCGTTAGTTTCTACTCAGTGTAAAAATGCTTGAGAACTGAATAACATTTGAGTGGCACAGATTCATCATTAGATAGTTATTCACTGAGTCATTAATTCAGATTTACCAATCAAACATCATTCATATAAATTAATGTATTACCAAATGTCTACAGTTAAGAAAGAGCGCCCGTGAATAACTTATTCTGACGCTAGTGTATCTAAATGTCAAATATACTTTACCAGAGCAGAGTAACTTTCAAGAATGATACCTCTGCATATGCATTTATAAAACAAGGAAGAATATTCATCAATATCTTTGAAGGTCGTTTTTTAGCGGTACTAGTTTTCTTTCAAAACTAAAAATGTGTACATTATAGTTCAATAAAACACAAAACTAAATAAAGAGCTAATTAATCATAAAACTTTTATTTTGTATTGTAAATAAAATTTCCAACTCATTAATGTAAAATTTCGCAAATAGATGGAAAAAAACCT
This sequence comes from Monochamus alternatus, assembly GCA_037114965.1. Taxonomy (NCBI): domain Eukaryota; kingdom Metazoa; phylum Arthropoda; class Insecta; order Coleoptera; family Cerambycidae; genus Monochamus; species Monochamus alternatus. The sequence continues at coordinate 38,682,668 of CM073433.1, forward strand.
ATTGACAGGTTTACTGATTCAACTCCCAAGCATCGAATAAGCCATGAAGGAGCTTTATTTACGATATATTATGGAACGATAGCTTTTGCTACTGCAGCTTTGCTATAAATATTTTGTTTACTCCTTTTTAATCGTTAATTCTATCCAAGTTTTCCCCACTCGGAACAATGTAAAAACTGTAAGGTTTTATTAATTAGCTATTTTCATATTTTTTATATTTGCTGTATTTAACATTTCTTAAAGCCTCTAAGCAAAAATTGTGAGTACTAGTCAAGGCCAAGAGATGCTGAATAGAATATCAGCAGAATGTGGTGCTATTCATGCCAATTTTCTGGAAAATGTAAATATAAATTTAATAAATCATTATAATTTTTCTGAAATCGTTTCTCTTCATATTCGGTCCAATTTTAGATTCGAAAATACCGTGTTCTAGTATTTTAGTTCGTTACTAACCAACCATCAGCAAACAGTATGGGAAAGTTACTTTTCAGGCCTAGGCCAAAATTTTTTACTTCTTTGGTTTAAAGTTGTCACCTTAACGTTTCAGGAAAACAAGTAATTTTGATATATCAGTGTCCTCCTTTGTACTAAATGTTGCTCTTAACATAGAGTAATTTGATCATAACCTAAATACCTTTAACTTTATAGATACATGGGAAAAGTATGCAATCATAACATTTTCAGATCGTGAGCTTGATTTTTTCCAAGGCAATAAGTCTTGAAACATTTGAAAGCGAATTCGTTCTTTTTCCTAGATTTATTTGGTAATAAATTTAAGGTCACATTTTTTGCAGCTGCTACTAACTCTAGTGGTGTTCCAGACACCATCATCATCAACATCATCATTACTGTCCATATTAAATATTAAGTTTACTTAGTTAAAACGAATTTGACCTTTATCACAACAATAAATAGACAGTGATTGTCAGAGAAGCGATTTCATAAGCAATTAGATTGTAATGAAGAAATGTCAAGTATGCATTAATAAAAATATTTCAGTTCATATCAATTAATATTGTTTGCGATTTCAGAAAAAATAGTGTGGATTATATATAAAAGTAAAGTTGTTTTCATGGCCAATTTGATGACATAATAATATTTCATATAGTGCATTAAAGACAAAAATCGCCCAAGAAAATAAATTTTCGAAGATGGCTATTTAGTAAAAATAATTTGTTATTTAAATTAAATGGTTCGCTTAGAATACCTTGAATAGACCTACAAAAATGATACCTTGATTACTAATATATCTTACAAGAGTATCGGAAACATAGGCATTGGAAGTTTGTAGTAGCGGACCCTGTATAAAAAACTATACCATATATAAATCTTCTGATTTTATTATGCTAACTTTAATACAACTTCTGAAAAATCACAATACGCACCTGTTATTTATTGTTGAAACTCGTCTGGTGCATGTTACTGACGTAAAAGGTTCAATTATATACGTTCATGTCATTAGTTGTAAATATTTATCTGCAAATAACAGTAGATACTATTAAATTGTATTTATATTCATTAGACGTCATCACAAATTTGATACTTAATTTGATGTCCAGTGTTTGGTCACGTAGATAGTTTTACGTATTAATTTAAAAAGATAGCAGACATAGAATAACTCGCTAAGTATTTTTTAAGCTGTAAAGATAAACCACATGCATATATTACTGATTCAATTAACATATAATGGATAAACTAATAATGTGAGCAGTATGTAGTATTTATCTAAAAAATAAAATTGTAGAAATATATCACGGTTCTGTTCTATAATATACACATATTCAAAATGGGACTCCTAATCTTTAAGATAGTAGTTTATACACGCTACTAAGTAAAGAACAACAAGCTCAGGTCAATGATTTTAAGTTAAGTTAAGGAAATGCATATTAATGGTGTGACTGGAATGATCATTTACCTAGGCAACTGGATAAGAGGAAATCATAGTATTTTGTTTATTGAAAACAAAACAATTTTAAAATTAATAAAAATGCTACCAACGTATGCTGCATAAACTAACTCAATACTTCAGATAACAGGAATTTACCTAACAAGTGCGGGAAGTGATACTTTTCCGAAGCAAAGCGGAGCATTCGGTCAGCAATCGAGTGCAGAAAATACACTTCCCGCACGCGTTAGGTGCAATATTATTCCTAAGATCTTTAAAGACGAAGTGTTCTTCTTCATGCGCCATTGGTTGAACGCAACAAGCTCTGTTTCACACCGAATTCTTGATTTTGCAGGAATTAATGTATTACTTGCATCATTAGTGGTCTCCAATATCTCTATCGGAACATCATTGAGAGACTCCTCACTCATTTTGGGTAGTTCACGACGAAGAAAAATGAAAAATAAATCAAACTCAACCTTCAAACTGAACTGATTGAAATTTGAGCGCTGTCAAAAAATATTAATAATCAAAATTGCACGTAGTTATAGAAACGACAGGAATTTTTATCGGTGATTACTTGTGTCCAGCGTAATTCAGCGTCGCAGCAGCTTTACTGCTATTTACTGTTAGTCAGTACCTAGCTACTCATAAGCACCTTGAGAAAAATGTAGCGCAAACTTTTTCGCTTAATGCTGCCTGCATCCGCTGAATTACGCTGGACACAAGCATTGTCACAACAATACGATAGGCCTACAGTATAATGTAACAAAAATCGTGCGGAAAAGTGCACTTTACCGCACTAGTGCCGAAAGTGTACTTTTCCGCATGATCATAGAAAATGCCTTTTTTCAATATTTTAGGTGTGCCCAGAAAATAGTAACCCAATTGGAACTACCCCTTATGAAACCGAAGGGGTACAAGTATGAAAAATTATCCCAAGAAGACGAGGAAGAGGCTGCAGAACAGGACAAGACGCCCGTGAAAGAGAAGAGATGGTGGTCTGACAAAAAGAGAGACAGGACAAAGAGCGAGGAGAGAATAGACAACAAAAAGAACGAAATCGCGGAGAAGCAAATGGAATTGAAAGAGAAACTGATAGCTAAAGCTGACAAACAAAGAGAGAAAAACAAACAACTTACAGATGAAGAGAGGTTGTAAATTGTATATTTAAAATCAAAATACTTTTTAAGTTGAACTGTTCTCGTTCTAGTCAATTAGAGTTTTAAAGTCAATACTCAAACTATTTATTAACGCATTTAAACTACAATAACCAATCGTACTATAAATATCAAAGGTTGTTAGTGTATGAGTTTATCATTTTTTACTATTCAAATTAAAAATAGTACTCCGTACTCATCAATATACGTATATTAAATCATATCTTTATATTTTGAAGCATTTATACAGAATGTCATGGAAAACATTGAAGAATTATTGAGTAAAATTGAATAATAATAATTCAAATAAAAAATAATTTTAAAAAATATTTACAATAGAAGCCATCGTTTAATATACAGGCTAATAAATTTAAAAAATATCACTTCTCAAATATTATTTCAACCACTGAAAATATTGAATCGAAAGCCTAACGATTTACAGCCTCTTAAAGGTGAAGTGGAAAAAGTAACAATACAAATTTCTCCATACAATACGAGGTTTCTTATTTATATTAGTAGAAGTAGCAATACCTAAAACCTAAAATACATATAATACACAACGTCAAAAGTCTTGGACTCCCTCATTCTTATTAAAGAAGTCTTTTTATCAGAAAAACCAAATACATTTATAAAAGTATATTGTTTTCTGAATTTTTTTTTTGTGAAAAGAATATGATCGACAAACTGAGTACTTAGAAAATTAAACCAGCAAATGTGTGACATTTTTGACAAAATTTATTAAATCAAATGCAAGTAACAAAGCAAGTTCTCTACTTTAATAGTCGACATGACCTCCATCACGTTCCAGTAGCATATTGACACGTCTGTGCATTGAGATAATCGAGCGGTTAACGATCTCTTGCGGAATATTGTTCCATTCCTCTTCTGCCACCACGACTAACTCATCTGCTGTCTGAGGTAGAGGAATATGGTTATGAATGATTCTAGCAACAAAATCACACATGTTTTCAGTAGGATTCATGTCAGGAGAGTTGGCTGGCTAATCTAATCTATTGATTAGTAGGACATCTTCGAGTGTCTCTTGAACTCTTCTTGCGCGATGTGGTCGAGTGTTGTCGTCCACAAACACAAAATTTTCACCTAATTCATTACGCAGGGGGTAGATAATAGGCGTAATAACTTGTTCAATGTAAATTTGACTGGTCATATTCTGTGATATGCGAATTAATCGGGTGCGGCAGTTGAACATTATTCCACCCTAAAACATTAAGTACCCCCTCATACGATGCAACTTCACGGGGAAAATGAAGTCACTGTTGACGACCTGGTTCTCTCCAAACTCTTTGTTTATTGTCATCAGTAACCAGTCCCATTCTGGTTTCGTCTGTAAATAAACCCACCGCCACTGGCGTAAAAGCCAACCTCTATGCTCTCGCGTTCACTGAAAACGGGCAGCACGATGCCTTGGAAGTAGAGTGGGGACCCGTAATGGTCTTCTAGCGTTGTGGAGTCATCTTCGAATAGCAGGTGTCGATATAACACGGCGAAACGTACCTTCAAAGTGTGCCCTGAGAGCTGAAGATGTGCGGTGTCTGCAGGTATATTGCACCAAATACCGATCCTCCCTTTCATTAGATACGCGAGGACGTCCACTACGTGATCTGTTTTCCACTGTATCAAATTCTTCATATCTGTGTACTATTTGTACAACAGATGATCTAGTAATGCCCAACATGTTCGATATCTGATGATTACAATGTCCTGCATCATGTAAAGCAGTCATTCTTGCTCGGGTAAACGTCCTGGTATTATAATGTACAAAAATTCAAAGGAACACTTGGTTGAATACACTGCCAAACTGACCAGATTTGTAAAGACATTGGTAATAAAGTAAGGGTCATGGTCTGCAATTTTTTATGAGCTTTTTTACCAAATTAAGAAAAACCACCAGGTTTAATCGAATCATTTTATATACAGGGGGTTCAAACTTTTGACGTTGTGTGTACTTTAAAATATAAGACACATGGACATTCTGTATATTTGCAGCATTATGTGTTCCTTTAAATAATTAGTTCGTCCACTAACCGTACATATTAATTCGTTATGTATAAATACGAATTGAAACTGTTGAAATACTGTTTATAAAACTCTAAATTATAAAGTTGTGTACAAGTATACTTAGCTGTTCTTCATAGGTCAACTCTTGTACTCTTTTAGATCTCTGTTGTTTCTTACCCGTTTGAAAACAAACATTGCTATAAAATTAAATTAAAAATGCTTAAAGCCTAATTAACCGAAACTATATATTTCAAGCAAGATGAGTAGTTATAAGGTTATGTATGTTTCAAATTTTCTGAATGATGTCTGGCAAGTATACAATGTATTTTTCGTACTACTGCGTAAAATATTAATTTTACGTACGCTGTAGAAAACTTCTTAGCAGTAATATATAAAGCAAATATTTTGATATACAGGGTGTCCTGCGAGTAGTATCACACTGAAAAAGGAGATTATAAAATAACAAAAATCATGTTTCGAAAAACTCTGTTTCCGTCCTCGAAAATTACAGTTATATTAAAAGTAAGTCAAGTATAATACAATTGCAATTTCTGAGAACGAAAACGGCAAGTAAGCGTAAAATGAAATACGCATAAAGTATATTGTGTAACTTCATTTATGACATATTTATTAGTAGTAGGAAAAATATTGTATCCAGTTTGTGCGTAAAGTGCTTTATTTTGTTCGTAAAAAAGTGTTACTTTACTAACTTGTATAAATAATTTTGAAACTGTTTGTTTTTGCAAGTGAAAATGTTTTGAAAGCATTTTTAATGCAATTACTAATTTAAACGTGCCAGAAATAAATGTACTCTTTCTTGAGTGAATTTTTAAAAAACGATTGCATCATCCCGATCCATATATAGAGGTACATGTGTACTGTACTATCACTCTGTATATAAACAATAGTTCTTAGAATATAGACAAACATATCCCAAAATCAAAATATTAACAATAACTGAAATATTCAGTACAAAGTTACTTGTTTTTATACAAAGTGAGGAGTATTTTTAATGTTGGCAATAATGAAACTTAGTTGTATAGTGTATTTATGCTGTAAAAAATAGAATTTTAATTTTATAAAGTTAGTCGTGTTGTATAACGTTGTGTAGATAGTTGACGAGGCAACCAAATTAAAATTATTTGGAAATTTTGATGTATAATTTATTTTGGATACCTCTTACCTATGTTAGAAAAAATATTACAATAAAAGTTCGAAAAAGATATAAGTAGTTTTATTTTTGTAATTGTCAATATTACTTGTTTCTTAATTTCTAATAATTTAGTGTTTTACTGTACTTGAAAGGTAAATAACTCCGTTTATGATTATCACGACGTCTATTTTGATTTTTGGCTCTTTTGGAAAATATGTTGCTCGCTTTTTCAGAAGATTAAATCGTCAGGCCTGACTAATAGAGATCGTTTATTTGTATCTAACCTTTGCTTGATGTTTTGAATGTGCATAGATAAAAATGATACAGTTTAGATGTACATAGTTACACGACATGTAAATTTATGGCAAAATTGGGCAAAATTCTCTGGCCATGAGCTTTTTGTACGATTATCGTTTTTTGCAAGTAACGGCAGTCATTTGGAACATTATTTATTTCTATTCTGTGCAGTGAGAAGAGCTATAAAGGCCTCTCTTTACGATGGACTATCATGCTGGCCTACTATGATAGTCCATTAAATGCCTCCATCATCGACAATTGCTACTACCCACACGCTGGCCAATCATTCATACAGCGATGGCCAGAAGTACGGAATAAAATTCATATCTTTTGAATGAGTGATTTTTTTTTTAAAACGCCGAAACACGTTAAATGATATTGATATTTTCCCATCTCTTATACAGGGTGAACTTTAAATAAGTACAAATATTTTAACCAGCAGTACAGTTCACTGTGTAGAACACATAATTCATAGTCTTTTTACAAAAAATCAGGAATAAAAGAGTCAAATTTTAAATAAATTTTGTGATTTTTCAATACAAAACTTGTTGAGAGCCGCTGTTCCGGGAGTCATGGTGGATGTGAATTCCACAGCGTTTCCAGTGTTACATTAGAATTTTTAGAAATTAAATTTAATATGTTGTGTGAAAATCATAGTTTTTCGTTATTCTTCATAAAATAACTTAAGGAAATTGTGTCTTGTGTCTCTTTCTAACAGTGTACAATGACATTTAACTTGTGAAATGTGGATTACTGATTAAATAGTTAATTTTTTAACAAACAGGTAAGTGCATGTTTATGTATAATTTTTGAACATTGGACATAGTAATATCACGTAATATCTTCCTAAACACTTTATGGTAGTATTTAACTTGCGAAAATTCATTTTTAATCGTTTACAGTAAGGTCAGTTAAGCAGTTAAAATTTATGTTAATATTGCTGCGTATCATACTACATACCCAATTTTACTGTACTTATGCTTAAAACAAGTATTTTTAAAATAGAATTAACCATATTACTTACTATTACGTTAAAGGAAACGTAATATTTATATTAGAGGAGATATGGCAACCTCGCAACAAATCATATGCTTCATTAGGTAGGTTATGACAGCGGTCCTCAAAATGTGGGTATTTTTTTTTAAATTAATATCTCTGTAAATATTAGACATTTTAAAAAATGGCTTTCACTAGACTGATCTATATGACGAACTACACCAGCAGTTAAAATATTTGTACTTATTTAAGGTTCACCCTGTATAATAATTAATTTTTCTCAATCCCCTAACCCCCAGCTACCCCTACTTTTTTTCAAATGGAAACGTAAGGCATGAGGGAGCTCGTTGAAAGGCTTATAAAAAACTGAATCCAGTCATACCAAATAAACAAGTTTTATATTTTCAGTAGCAAGGTTTTTAGAGTTGTATAAAACACCTACTTAATAAGTGAAATAAAACCTTCAGTGTTATCCTCTATGAATTTGCACAGAATAAAATAAAGAATTTGAAACTGTACCTATCATTTCTAACGCAAAAAAGATGTCTTTTTTATGTTGCGTTTTTTGGCACCACTTATTTACCAGGCTTTTTGGTTAATTTTTCGTTTTAGTTGTAAATTGGACTTCGAAACGTTACTATTGTGTCAAAATCAAGTTATTTACTGAATCGCAATGGATGTCGAAAAGGCAACGCATCGAAATCTTTATACTGCTTGGATGTGGAGACAAAATAAGAGGTCAGGCTGAAGAGCGCAATTTATTTAATGCGATATATCCCGAAAACCAAATCTCGCAAGGGACAGTTAATAAAATATTTCACAAATTTGAGGAACACCGTACAGACTTTGAATGAAGAAAAGAAATTAGACATTGCATTAGAACTTATTGATAATCCTCATATTTCAACTGTTTCATTGGCCCGCAATCACGATGCTACTCGAACTGCAATTCGAATGTTTTTGAAACAAGAAAAATACCACCCCTATATGTCTTGTCTAGGTATGTCTTTGGTCCCAGGAAAATCCACTGGACATGCAAATCGCATACCCAGCACCCACAGAAAGTCAATGTATGGGCAAGTATCATCAACAACGGAATCTTGGGCTCAGTCTTTTTTCAAGAAAATCTTACTGTCGCACGCTACCTGAATTTCCTAACATTTGACATGATACCTGCTCTAGCTGTAATTTTTCCTCATGAAATTGATCAAGATTCGTTGGATTGATAGACGGGGTACAGTTGAATGTCTGCTAAGATACCTCTAAATGAAAAAAAAACTTGTTGAAAAAATAAAACTTTTATTTGGTATGGCTGAATTCGGTTTTCTATAAGCTTTTTAACTAGCCCCCTCATGCCTTATGTTTCTATTTGAAAAAAAAGTAGGGGTAGCTGAGGGTTCGGGGGTTGAAGAAAACTCATTCAAAAGATATGAATATTATTCCGTACTTCTGGCCATCCCTGTATAATCACGTTCGATGTCATTTTCCTTTGATTTGTACTCAAAAAAAAAACGACACCGAAGCCATCATCGGCAATAATCGGTCATCATATGCCTATCCTAGGCAATTGCGCTTTCTACATGACAATTTATTGCAATGGATCAGCATGATGGCCCATCATCAGGAAGGGCCTTCAGAAAACCATACACCATTATGTAGAAACACCTGATATTGCAGGTCTGCTATGTTATCATATATTCAAAAACTTTTTGCATCAGAATCCACTACAATACCAATACCAATGGTCAGAGAAAAGAAAATGTTAAGTATTTTGGTTGATATAATGTATCATACAACTTACTAAAGGCATTCATATTCTAGACACCTAGTATTTATTTACATTTTGTTACTCTCTACACTATTACATCTATATTTCTTAATAGGTAGAGCATAGACGAATTTTGCAATAAAAGATGATCTTTGTGTAATATTAATAGTCATTATAACATCGTGGAGTCCATGAATGTTTGATTGCTGAAATCTGAAGTCAGTTTAACCCCTACAAGTCACAATTCAGCCAAATATCAAACATAGTATTTTATGACCATTTTGTGTTAATACTACTGACCCCGAAATACTTCAGGAGCGATTCATTGATCATTATCAAAAACCCGTTAAGATCTTGTTTCTGCAAACCTGTTCATGGTTCTAAAAGTTACCCAAAGGGTAAGAAAGAGTACCTATATTAAACAGACTTCAATAATCACATAATCTTGAGGACAACCAAGACAGGTGACACCTAATATTCGAATTCAACAGGTAAAAGACGAGATAACATATGATTATCTTAGCGTTCACACCTTCGTATACATCGTATAGGCATTTCCCTTTCACAACACTGTATCTCATCTGTTCATAAAATCTTTATTAATTACAGCGAAGAGCGAGGAGAATAATTTCATCAATATACCAAGAAAGTTGAACGATGAACATTATCAGGGTAGATGGGATACAAATATGATCACTGCCTCCTGTTCGATGGTGAAGAGAGAAAGAAGCGTTTCGTATTCCGAACATTGAGTGCTTACTGTCTGGGTTAAATTTTTCTCAGTTATGTAGTTATATGGATTTGCTGTGTAGGTACTCTTCTTCTCTAGGTTGTGTGGTTAATGGGATTCCGTCTGTTTGCTGTTAAAATCTTCCCAAGCTTTGTGGTTATTGGGTTTTTATGTGATGTGTTGGATCAAGATTTATAATGAATGAATCATCTTAGCTCGAATTAATTCATTTCCTACTTAATAATGAAACTGTTCAAATCTACTATGAACTGGTTGTTCAGGCCCCTATCCATGTCTAGTGATCGGTATCCATATATCACTATGTGTCACTAAACAACTGCTATACTTATAGAGCGATAAGCGATATAACTGGCTACTTCAAACCAAGTTAATGCTTCATGAAATTAACTGTGCCGTTGTTTTAGGTAATCTGTTACATTACTAATTCAAAAAACAAATGCCTACTTTGTTGCAAATGTTTTACCAGGAAGATTTAGTCTCTGTCACGGCCTTTACTGTACCTATATGTTGTATAAAAATTTTAATCTTACAAGGCATACTACAGATTATTTAAAATTCAATACACACATATCAGTTATTAGGATTATATCCCAACTTGGCTTTGTAACAAATTTTGCTAAAAATTTACGGTCGATTTTGTCTCATATTTATCAATCCATCTGAGTTCTGTTCATTATGTAATCGAAAAACAACTTGTTGCACCCTTATTTGATTTTACCGTTCCATTTGTTTTTACATAGTATGTAAGGACGAAGGTTTTTGTGTAGATATATTTTATTAAATTTGCTGAAAGTTTAGACCTTTTCCTGTCATTCAATAGTTTATAATTTCGCGTCCATGAGGATTAGATTTTATGATGTTTGACTATTTCAGATCATAGCTTCAATGTCTGACAGTAAACTTTACAATAATTTGCTTTTCGATTATAGATAAAATGCTGACGTTGTTAATGTTCAATAAGCAAAAATTAATGCAAATATGACGACATTGCTCAGGTAAGATTTGTTTTGTGAATCTATATATCATTTATTGCTTAAAAGATTTCTCTAATAACATAACAAACTTCATATGTATTTAATTTACAATACATTAGGGACATGAAATACAACTACAAATAGAAATAATACAAAAATAATAAAGAGTGCAGAGATATATTTACATACATCATACTATAATAGTTCAGTATATTAAGAAAAGTAAGTTGCATACTCTAGATATCAAAATGTATGCTGCTGTAGAGAACATTATATTTTCTTGTCAGATAATCATCAATTAGTGCAAAGTATAAAATCTGATTTTAAAAATGTGGGGAAAATGGAGAAAATACATATATTCAATAAAGAAATATACCAAAAAGGATTAATCGGAAACTTCAAAATTCAGACAATGTCAGGATTAAATGTTAAATTTTTAGATAGGTTGATTTTTGCTTTGACGTAAAAACAATTTCAATTTTTTTAAATTATTCTATATATGTGTCTAAATGTACATTTTTATTTAAAAGGATATCATATATAAAACATACAATTTGTTTTAAGTCCTTAAACTGATAGATTAAAGATACTCTGAAGTGTATTTGCACATAATCTATTTAGCCAGTTAATTTTTGTAAGCTTACATGTAAAATATAAAAGCAATTCACTTAGAAAGAAGAGTAGTTGAAATATGTATGCTAAGAAAAAGCAGAATAGAGAACAAGTCGATGTTGAATGTAGGGGAAGCAGACACATTTAAATAATAATTAAGAACTATAAAACCCAAACTCTTTTCTGTCCAATGGGTCACATTTCATGTATCTCTCCAACCAAGCTTTGCCCCTTTCGGTTCTGTTTAGAGGTGGATGGCACTGGAATCTGCCATTAACGTGAATCATGGCGTAATCGTCACAGTTAGTGACTCCGTCACCGTTGCAGTCCTAGAAGAGAATTAATAATACTAGTATAAATTGTATTCCTGAAATATGCAGGGTGTCCCATATAAAACTTTCTACCTTAATATTTCGGTTAATATGAAGTTTTGAAAAAATTCTAAAAACACGTCGATTTTTAATTTGAGGGGGACATCGACTTACATCGTTACTTATTTTGTAGTACCAACTTTGAAATTTCAAATGGGCGTGTGATACATCGTTTGAAACTGTTTTGATTCTGAATCCGTAAAAAAAATAAAAAGAAACATTATTCGTATTCAAGTAAAAAAACATTGAAATATAAATTTTTGGAATTTAATTAATACAACGTTTACAAATGAGTAAGAAATAAAATTATTTTCAGTACGATCATAAAATGAAGTAAATGTGAAAATCTAGGATGGACTTACCCTTCCATATCGATGAAAATAGCCTAAGAGTATTCTTTGGGCACACTCATAACTCAAAGAACAATCTTCGTAAGCTGAAAGGACAGATTGATATGAAATATTTTGAGTCTAATATTTATTTATTAATACACCACGCAACGGTCAGAGACTTTTAACTGGGTGGGAAAATTCAAGATTATAAAAAATACAAACACATTAAGTGAAAATATAAAAGAAACAGATACACCATGCATACATTTTCTTTATGTTTTTAATGGTTTGGTTACAAATGTCTAATTAATCCTGTTGCAAAATGTGTCACATAACCAGGATTCCAAATTAAGGAAGCAAACTCCAGCGTAGATCTAATGAAGGCATTAAAAGGCACAATTTACAATCTACGAAATTTCTTGAAATGACAGTTCAGAATCAAATCAAGTCGCACCAATGTCTTTATGTATTGAGGCCTAGTTAGAATGATATCGTCAATTTGTATTCAAATAATATTAAATCATGTTTTCTAGAGTATGTTGTTACATTATATTTACGGATATTTAAATAGAGATGGTTTAACAGCAATCCTAGACCCTGTTTAAGTCATTTTACAACTTAATCCGACCCCGTGGTAATTGAATAAAAAAGTTTTATATCGTCAGCATGAAGCAGATAAGATACTTCTAAATTATCAACAATATCGTTAATGAAAAGTATGAAAAGAAGAGGGCCTAGAATAACACCCTGAGGCACTTCAGAAGTTACTTTAAACTCTAAAGATTTGAACCCGCGATATTGAAATCTTATCTCAAAATAAGATTTAAAAAAGATTTAAGAATTTAGATACAAAAGCACATTCAAGTTTATATAAAATTATCTTATCGTCCATTTTATCAAGAGTTTTGCTGAAATTTATATATATGACATTCACTTAACCACCACGATCTATCCATATGCTCGGGTAGATATTGGGTAACAGAATAAGTTGAATTGGAAGTAATCTGTATATAAGAACAAAACACATTATGCAAGGCAATTTCAAAACAAATACCTTTGCAAAGTTACAAAGATAAGAGAAGCATTATAAATTTGAGTAAATAGAATGTTACTAATGAAACCACTTGTGTATTAATTACTGTGATGAAACATGCTATTTCACTCGCACACTTACCATTATATCTTTCAGGAGTATCCTGCGGAAGGGTGATGTTGCCAGCATCAATCCAGTATACTCTAGAAATTCTGAAAGGACCACAATATCCTTCTATACAGCCCAGGGTGAGATCACATGCTCCTATTGTCGCTTCACAAATGCATCTTAAACAGCGCATGCCATAGTTTGGTATGTAAGGAAGATCTACAAAAATAGCTCAAACACTGAAAAGCAAAATTTGAATGCCATAAATTAAGAGATGAGAGAAAAATTGATTGAGGGAAGAAATTTTCTTTGATATGAAACAATTTCTTTTTAATGATATAAGTTGTCCAAATTTTCAAAAACAATATAGTGTTAAGCTGATAGTAATAGTAATATTAATATTAATAGCAAAAGTAATAGTAATAGTAAGAGTAGTAGTAACAGTAATAGTAATTTTATTATTCCAACAGGATAAAATCCCAATTACAGGAATAGCTCAGTTGCTCCAAACAGAAGCAGTAATCAACGTTTTTATCAAAAATGAGCTTTATTGTCATATGCATATACTTTGCTTCTTAGCACCTTTTAATCTGCGGCGATTCTAGTTTAACTACCATCGATTCTGTACAAATATAGTATCTAGTAGGTGAAACACCATTATCTGCATAGTCCCATGCACTATATAGACAATAACTACCAGATCTGATTTAGGAGACATTCTACTCCGAATCGATAATTTTAGACACCAAATTCATTTCGATGTTTTCAAAAATAACGTAGTCTTTGGACGTATACACGCATTTTAACTTTTAACACTTAGGTACTGTGTTTCTGATTGCAGCAGTCGAACCGATACAAAGTTAAAACAGTTCCTACAATTACGATAGATAAAGCCATAAATCTGGATAGCATTCGATATAACGTTGTTAATATGCAAAGCAAAAGTGAATTTCCTGTCAAAGGTAATTCGTACTTTTAATCAACATTAACCAAACTTTCACAGTGTTTTACCAAACTTATCCTGATTTGAAGAATAATTAAGATAGGATAATCTTTTCCCACTACCACATTGTAACTAGCAGTATCTAACACTGAGGCTGTTTTTGAAATTATTGTCCTAGCAAAAATAACTACTTTGATCGATGAAATAGTTCTCAAAATATTGAGATTTTAATACCTTGTAAATTGAAAAGGAGCAACCTTTCATTAAGCCATGTTTGTCACTTACTTGCCCATTTTAAATCGTTCAGTATTAATTACTAAAATGTATGTTCCTACAATTCCTATTAATGAAGCCATATGTATTGTCTTTGATACCAATTACCTGAATATGCTAAGGAACAATTTAATAAACAATGCTGAATTTAAGAATATTTAAAATAAAAAATTAATGTAGCTAAATTTGCTACCAAAAAAGGCATTCCTGACAATAAAAAATTTCAAAAATCATATTTACTTTTGAACATATACGAACCACAAAATCAACTACAATAGATGAGGTATGGCCTATTTTTTCATTTCTAAGATTACTTCTTCAGGTAGTCTTTATTTTAAATTGCATCAAATATACAGGGTGTCCCGAAATTAATGGGACACAGAGCAAGAATAGATTCCTTACATCAAAATAATGCGATTAAGTCAAACTTATCTCGGTCCATTTGTGGCTAATAAAAAAGTTACAGGGCCTTAAACTTCAAATTTTGAATTCGAAATTCTTAAAAATCTTAGAAAAACTGATTATAACTTTTTTATGAGTGTGTGTACGATAGTTTTAATAGAAAAATATTGTTCTCCTATCTATTTTTCACAAATAAGGTATACTTGTTTTATGTCGATAAATTTAACCGTGTTCGAATTATTTCTTGTTTTTCTATAGGATGCAATAAAATAAAATAAAAGTTTGTAGTTACTTACGCAAAACTGTCATAGTAAGCTTTAGTTATTTGAAAACAAATTAATTGTACTATTGACAATTAGCTGATTGACAAATAACTTATGTTAAATAGTGTAAGTTTTTGTTTACAACTAATAATATCGCGTGAAATATGCCTCGCTATAATTTATGTTCTAATGAAGAAATGCGAGATATGGTGTGTATTTACGCAAAAGAAGACTTTAAAGGACGTCGTGCGTGTCGCAGGTATTTAGAAAGTTACCCAAATAGATTACAACCAAATCACAAATTATTTAAAAATCTTTATGACCGAACTCCAGTTCGTCCTAAATGACGAGATGCTGGCTGTCCAACAACTGTTACTCCAGAACAAGAAGAGAATATTTTGCTTCGTGTAATAGAAAATCCTGAAATAAATTTACGACGAATGTCTGCGACTGTAGTGGTACCTACATTATCTATTCATAGATTATTTCATAATGAAAAACTATACCCGTATGACTTTAGCCCAGTGCAGAATTTACTACCTGCAGGTTACAAACGAAGCCACATTTAACTTCAGAAATAAACATGTTTGGGATAATGAAAACCCGCATGTATTAAGAGAACGCCATTTCCAACATGAATTTAAAATGAACATTTAGTGTGGTATTGTTGGAAATCATGTGTGGAGCCTTGTTGAATTGCCATATAATCTGAATGGCCGTTCTAACTTACATTTCGTAGAACATGATTTTGCGGAACTTTTTAATGATTTACCATTAAATGAATTGAATTGAACTTTAATGCCCTGTAACTTTTTATTAGCCACAAATGGACCAAGATAAGTTTGGCTTAATCGCATTATTTTGATGTAAGTAATCTACCCTTGCTCTGTGTCTCATTAATTTCGGGACACTCTGTATAACTATATAAAAAAATATAAATTAAAACTATTTTCAAAACGACAACGTCAAAACTGTCTTTATTAATATAAATTGAAACGATTCATCTATTTCATTCAAACATGTCTGGTTTATGCTATTGTTTTTTATATATTTTTCATTAAATATTAATGATACTGTATGAAACTAACTACTCTGTAGTAAAATTTATATTAGCTTGAACACCTTTACAATTCAGTGAAAAATATACATAAGCTAATAGATAATATTATATATATTGTGGGTGTAATTTTTTCAGGTATGATTCAAGGCTATTCTAAGTCTGCAGAGTAGTTATTTTCACACATTTCACATTTTTATACAAAAATGTATAAAAGGTTACTATATTCATTATATTTAGTTACTATTTGGAAACAAGTAGTAACTCACTATAAAAATTCTTTGTTTCTTATCTGCCTAAAAATCCTAATAAGTTCGAGTATATATTAATAGGAAACAAGTTTATATAATGGGTTTACAAATGAGTTATTAATAATTACGTCAAAGAAACGTTTTGATATAAGAATATGATAACATACCTTCACTAAAAACACTATTTGTTATAAGTACAATACAGATAAATATCCAATGTGTCTGCATTTTGTAAACACAATCACTGCGCCTTGCTAACATAACCCGACTGCATCATTTTCAAGTCTTTCAAGTTCATCTTTGATATTAAAATTTAAAATACGGAGTTAGTTTTATTAATTATGTTAAATATAAGATTCTAAGTAATAAATATTTATAAAATATGTATAAACGACGATGTTATACGAAACGTAATTTAAAATTTTATAATTGATATGCGGAAAATCCAAACAGGTTTTATCACATAATATACCAAGTGCAACAATAAATTACAATAGATATAACTTAAAATATGAAACAAAACAACCGCATAACTTTACTATATTTTAAAGTACTATATATCCCCTCTTTGCTTTAACATTGACGTTAGTTTATATATCAAACTTTCTTTTATTTATAATAATAATAACACACATTTTTATTCTATTACGAAGTACCTTGTATAGTGAACACGAACATATTTTTCATTTTGTCAAATATTAGAGGCTGCTAAGTTGTAAAATAAATCATACCTTCTGTTATAACTTGATATAAAACAAGTAAAACACAAATAGTTATGTATTGTTTTTTCATTTTGTATATTATTCAATCACTATCACCACCGCATATTTGATTTAAAAACTGCAAAGTACTTATAAACATTTCAAGATTAAATATAAGGAGTGTAATAATTGCATGTTTAATTACACATGTTAATAAATACCAATTTATGCAGGTATGATAGATAATTAGATATATGAGTGTATAGTATAAGTAGATAGAAAAACTATGTTCAAACTACAAGCAAACAGAATAAGAATTAAATGAGTTTAGTTTCAAAAATTTTTACTTGAATATAAAGACTACATTAAACACAGAGTAGATGAGTAAATATCATTTAATATTATTAACAGGTAAATAAGAGGATAAATCTATTATGCCCATAAGATACAATGAAAAGCAGTAAATAACATACAAAAATTAATACAGCAGACGGAGGGCACTTTGAACATTTTCTGTAACTTTGTTTTTTGTTTGTTAAAAGCTTCCTTTGTCGGTTTATTCCTAATAAAATAAAATGTTTGAAAAACGAATAGTGGTCCATATCTCCGCAGCCGTTACCTTGTAGACCCATGTGTATTAAGACTTTTCTGCCTATTTTGGTTCATTTCCAAGCAGACACGACATCTTCGTCTCAACGATATTCGAACTCTTTCGAAAACACCCTCCTTGGTTTGGATTTCTTGACACTTTTGATTAATCCGTAGCTGCAGCTGGATTTAAGGCATGTACTCGTTGCACATGGTATGGATAAAGCAGTTGCTCGTGAAGGATTCTCCAAATAAGGGGACCACTAATTCCTACCTCGGCTGATATTCTCCGCACACTGGTACCTGGATTCTGCTCTACCAGTGCTAGAATTTCTTCTTCTGCTCTAGGAGTGGATACCGACCTTGGTCTTTCGGATAAATGACACTGTTTGCTCAAGGAACCGGTATCACGCAATCTTTGGTGAATTCTTCCAAACATGCGTTGTGAAGGAATATGGCGTTAGAGTAACCAGCCATAGCGAAAGAAAACTTGTGCATTGAGAACAACTGTCAAATACGTACTGTTTATTTCACTAAACTTCAACCAACTATTATAAGCAAATACACAACGTTTTTGCAAAATAAAGAAAGGGACTAAAAAACATAAAACATTCCATATCTCCGCAGCCGTTACTTTGCGGACCCATGTTTATTGAGACTTTTCTGCTTATTTTGGTTCATACTATTACCTCCTTAAATATTTTACAGTCTTTTTTAACACCCTGTACATATAAAACATGCTATATGAACAATAAAGAAATGTATGTATGATATTATAACAACACAATACAACAGCAAGATAACAACATGTTCATCATGTTCACATTCACTGCTAGTGAAAATTTACGTGGTCACAACCTAAAATTGTATAAAGAGAGTTTTAGATCAATCTCACGGCAAAATTTTGTAGTAAATCGTGTCTTCAGTATGTGGAATCATTTGTCTGTCGACATTGTAAATATACCATCTACAAATGCTTTCAAAAATCGATTAGAGTAGTGGTAAATTAGAGAAGTACGAGTAGATCAAAAAAGGATGGGCTCAAGGACTGAATCATGGACATCTAGTTAAAGTGAAAAAGACGATCCGACGTGAACAGAAAACGTGCGGTCAGTGAGATAAGCAGAAATCCAATTCAAAAGTAAACCTCTTATGTTTTGGGCAAGTCAACGTAAAAAATATCAACTGGTTTATGTCAATTTAAGTCCGCTGTTCAATGATTTAGGATAGTTAGCAAATTAGTAGAAGTAAAAATCCATGTTGGGTCAGAGGAATGACATCAGTAGGAGTGGCGAATGAAACCAAGACATTGGACATTATCCTCTTCATTATTTTATGTTTATTATTTATTATTATGAACATTTAAGCAGTTGTCAGAAGACTTCTAAAGACATAGTCACAAATAAATAACTAAGCTATAGAAGATACTACTATACCATAAATAATAATAAATATTTGTTTTCTGGAAGTGACAGTTATACATTTTGTATAAGACATATTTATGTGTTGTTATTGACGATACATTCTAATATTTCTTGTTGTTTTCGAGGTACCACGATTTATTTGAATTTTAATTGTGATTCACGCAATCAAGATCACAGGGCGTGTGGAATAAGCACATAAAAATTTTTAAATGTGAAATGAGTCTACAAGCGGATCTTGTTTTGACGTTTTGAGAAACGAAATTATTCTGATTGGAATGTTAATATCTACAATATTTATAAATATCTGTAATTTTACAAGAACTGACTAGTGGAAATTTATATACCTACCTATTTGAACTTGTGGGCAGTAAATATATATAAGTTCAATATATTTTTATTGAATTCAAAATTCATTTATTTTTAATAAATAACATACATGGACTAGTAAAGAATACATTATTGTTCATTGTTAAAGATTGCCTCTCAACATGGCAATTTTTCTATTTCACTCCTGAAGAAATTAGAAGGTTGTGAAGTGAAGTGAAGAATTGGCCTAAGCCAATTTTAAAGCCTAATGTAGTTGGATAGAGGAGAGCAAAATATAGAAATCTGGTGAAGCAAGTTGAGAGGAATAGATTGTATGTAGAAGAAAGATCGTTGTTCATTTAATAATACGACACATTAACTGCAACTGCTATTTGTATGAGATTAAGGGCGCCGTATTCTTGAAATAGTGTTTTCTACAAATACAAGTCATATTAGACATTTAAGAACCGAATAATATAGAATTTAGCAAATAACGAATATATAACAACTGAAAACGGTCTAATCAACAAATTTTTAGGTACAGAAATCTTTCAAATTATGAATTTTTTTAAATTCAGTTGTATGTATAAGTAAATATTGTTGTAACATAAACTTACATGGTCCATATAAAATTGTTTAGTTTTGTTTAGAAGTATGTGGAAACAATTGTTAAAATGTGGGGTTAGAATAGCATAATTATGTGTGTCATACAAATGCATTTTAACAGTTATTATATTATTTGAGAAGAATTTAAATAGTAAAAGTGGATAAACAAAATATCAATAATTTTATTTTTGATGATCGATCAGTGGTCGCGCGGTTTAAGGCATCAGTACTTGAATCGAGGTGATTAGATCGCTGTGGGTTCGACTCCTGCTGCCGGTAGACCGTATATAAGCTATATTCGTGGAGAGGATTGGCACCCTCTCTGCGGGTATGGTAGGATGGAAGAATGTTGGCGTCGGTCAATGTGAGAGATTGATGCCGGTGAGATTTGACTACCCTCCTAATTAATGAGGTTTTCCAGGTCTCCCTCATTCCTGCACTGAATGGTGGTTAGGGCCTACCAACGTAAGTCGTTCCTGGGCGCAAATGCAGCTTGCTTAATAATAATATGCCGCCCCCTCTCCCGCACAAGTCTTCGACTTCTGGGTAAATCCTCGTGATTAGAATCAGGGGTAGAGATATTATTATTATATTATTATTGTTCTACGTGTTTTATTTTTCGAGAATTCTGTACCTAAAAAACACCACAAATTTTATCATTTTTCAGCAAGAAATACGGCGGCCTTAAATGTGAATGCGCGACAGAGTATCTCTGCTGGAATGTGGTTTAAAACATGCTACCTATCAAATATCTTCTTTCCTTTTCTCGTCTTTGTCTACTATGAAGCGGCCATAGCCATTTCTTGAAAAGAATTTATTTTTTTATAACTACGCGTGAGATGAGCTGCAATCTTCGACATAAGAAGATCAATGTATTGTTAAGAGCTTAACTTTCAACCAAGTTTTTTAATAACTGCTTTTATATGTATGTATAACATAAGTCATATATAATTTTAAAATTATAATACCCAAATGGGTAACTTTAGAACAAAACAAGTGTTAAAGACTATATTAATTTTGAATATGATCACCATTTTATCCAATACATAGAACTTCTCCTTTACAAAAAAATTGTCTAATTAAAAAAATGGAATGTTGTTTTTAAAGTGGATCAATGCATGTTGATTTTTTGATCGCACCTTAACCTTAAATTCGTATTGAAAATGTCTTACTTTTTCATATGGGGATTTTTTAGTTGCTAAGAATGAGATATTAAAGTTAGAACACCTCTTCTTGTGAAAGTTGCCTAATACGTACAAAAAAATTTTGGAATTGTTGCTTTGACTGTTTTCGGTTATAATACAACTCTAAATACCTACAAACATCTTCATGTCCATTGAAATTAACTTGTGCAAAAACACATATCATATTGCTCTTTTCTAGAAGAGACAAAAAATTTTTGGTATGCATATTAATACAAAATTACTACTATACAGTTGACACAAACTGACAGATTTTTTTCATTGGTTTACTTCTTAGTTTACTTCAAATAAGATAACGTACGCACTTAGTTTATCCTTTTTGCAGGTTAATTGATAAAAATTGCATATTAAAGTTAAGTAGAGGAATTTGTGTATCGAATTTTTTAAATGCAAATATATTGAGAACATATGGGTTTCCACAAAATATGATATAAAAAAAAAATCATATTTTTGCTCTAATGGTAATTAGCTACCATCTAGGGCGCTTTCTATATATATATATATATATATATATATATATATATATATATATATATATATATATATATATATATATATATATATATATATACCAGCGTTCGTTTTTCTTTTTCAATCTGTTACATTTTTCTCCCTTAGATATATTGCCACTGCGTCTCTCCATCGCTTTCTCGGTCTCCCTCTTTTTTTTTCTTGTAGTTTGATTTATTCCCTACCATTTTTTTAACTGTCCGTTTATTTTCTATACGTTCTATATGCCCTGGTTACTGCACTCTTCTGGTTTTTACAGCTTCGTCTATTGTTGTTGCCTGGTACATTGCATATATTTCTTCATTATTTCTCCTTAGATAGCCTTCCTTCGTCTTCTTTCCCCCTAGAATTCTTCTTAAGATCTTCCTTTCTCACCTTAAAATGTTTTATCTTGACTTCTTATTGAGGATCCAGGTTTCACTTCCACACAGCGCTGTCGGTCTCAAAATTATTTTATAAATTCTAAATTTTACTCCTCAAATTTTTTTATTTCATTAAGTGGTTGACTGCTGCCAAACTTCTCGTTGCTTTTATTATTCTCATATTCATTTCTTGCTCCTAATCACAGTTAGCTGTTATCAGCGCCCCCAAATACACATATTCTTGAACTTCTAGTTGAACTTTCTGTAAAAACAATGTTTTACTTCGACATCTTGAATCTCAGTTCATATTAACTATAAGTGTTTTTCAAAAAAAATATTGTCAGTTTGCTATTTCTTTTTATGTCTATATAAATTAATATTCTCAGTCATTTAAATTGTCGGCCATGGAAGTAATGTATGCAATTTGCATTTCAGAACAAAAATAAAGATTTTTGTAAACAACATGTTATGCGTTAAGGAGGAAACGCACTAGGCGGTCGCGGTCTATGCTCATCGTGGATCATGCTAGTCTCGTTCTCGTTTAGTGAAGTGTCTTTTAATATAAATTTTTAAATGATAGATTAGATTACGTTTACAAATTCGACGTACAGAAGTTCTTGATAATACAGTTTCTCGAGATAAACGTTTAGTACTTATTTGCGGTTCATCTTCAACTGTTTGCAAAATATTTTCTTCAACTTATACCCATATTACACTAGAACGTTCTCGGATATTACTGTCTCTCGAACCCGTCTTTCAACATTAGAATATGTTTCTCTATGGGGAATCACTCGATTTGAAAATCTCCTACGATATTCTTTTCACAGAAACCTCTAGCACAATTAACATGTCAACTTATTCGCTGAAAGTAAATTTTCTAGCCATTTTCAACAACAAGCAGTACCAGAAATAAAATAGTTTTATTACTGTCAAAGCTTAAAGACAAAGCCTACTACTGACTTTTTGATTTCTTCTAATACACACTATTTGTTTGATTATGACAACAATGAACTGTATTACAACAATGCGATCGGCAGAAAACAGAAGCTTACCTTTAGGTCCCTTGTCTGGAGGTCTGGGAGTTCTAGATTTCGCCGGCCGGCACTGAATAGAAAATTTAGGCACTGATTCGAGAAAAATAGATTTTTCATACAACTATCGCAAAGTATATCACTTTCATTCGCTATTCGAAAGGTGCTAATCTTTTGTTATCACACAAAAAACCCCCTCTCCCTTTCGTGGTCTTTTTAATTCAAAACCACATGACCCAGAGGCAACAGCGTACAACCGCTGAAATTTGTTAACAAAGCACGCGAATTATAGAATATTAATATTATATCCAATATACACATATACAATGCTCACCAAAAGGTTAACAGACAAACAAATATATATATTAACTAACAAATAATAATAATTAATGATAACTGAACACTATTAAAATCTTGTTTTAATTAATGCATTTTTGCTTGAAAACCTTAAAGTTTTTCTTTAATTTAACAAGAATAAAAAAATGTTAAATTTTGCGCTGATATTATCATTCTTTTTAAATTCGATTAATGGAAAAAAAGGTTAGGAGTGACTCAACTTCAATGAACACCTTGTAGTGTTTCAATTTACTTGAACCCGTAGCCAAAAAAGACCAATAATAAATTTAAATCTTGTACCAAATTTGGTTGTTCCAAGTTAAATAATTCAGAAATTCTATTTATCCAAAAAATTTTTTGAAATATTTGCCCCACTTTGAAAGTCTGTAACTTCGCCAGTATACTCGTATGTATGTTTAGTCAAATTGCAATATATATTGACCTCCCTACATTCACCTGATATGTGCCGGTTCTTATGCGGTACACCCTGTATACATTTTTTAGTGAAGCGTATTGTGTTGGGTATACAAAACGACTTGCGTTAAGTGTGGTTAATAAATGATCAGAAATATCTGAAGGAAGGCTTTTTACAAACGGAATGCAAAAGGAAAGCAAGATATACACTATCAAGGTCCTCTCCCAATCCAAAAAAAAATATAAAAGTATTACATTTAACACCCCCAAAATAATTCTAGTTTATCAATAACAGTGAAGATTATACAGAGTATCGCTTAATCTAAATGCCTGAACAAATTTCTACAAAATGTTTCAATCCAGCATATCAATCACATCGTTATTTCAAAATCATAGACTTGTAGAGATGCATTGGGCAATGCTGTCATGTTGTGCATTTTATGATACTCACGTATAATACCATTACACTATTTTATGATTCACAGAAATACTGAATTCACATAACACTTTCTTGATATCAAACAAAATTAATGTATTCTATTGTGAATTATAAAGTATCATACTTGTATGAACCAAAAATATATACAGTGCTTTCGAAAAGTACCGAATAAATTCATTATTTTTGAAATTGAGAAGTTTGCGAAAAGATCCCCTGGTATGTCGATTTTGTTTTTAAAAAAGGCACTCCTTGATATACGACCCACATTTGTGACGTCATCGTTGTTCGAGATATGACGTCATTGACAATTTTTTTAAATAGCAACCTCCAATTTTGATCATGCCATATGAAAGAGCGTGTCCATTCTACATACATACACGATGAAAAATTATGGTGTTACATAATAAAAATTTCAAGAAAATAATGTTCGAAGATTTTAAAATTTAATTTTCACAGTATTGAAAATTATAATGATTATGTAAAAAAATGACTAAATTAAATGTTCAAATTGTGCACCGTTGGCTGCCTGACAGTAGCCAAGACGATTAATAAATTCTTTCTAAAGCACTGTATGAAGTAGTTAGCTATATTCTTCATATGTCCTTAACTGGACGGAGAATCAGTTAAACCTCTGCAAAATTTTCAACAGGAACATTCCTTGTAGTACGAATTGGCCACAAAAAGACTTTTACAAAAATTGAATTTTATTTAAAAATTCTCACAGCATAATATGACTATATCATTTAAATTAAAGCATATTACTATTATTACATCTTCCAGCATATGTTTTCTGGATATACGGTTAATTTTCAAGATAACTTAAAATTTATTATTTTATTCTAATATCAAAAAGGTAAATTTGGCATGTCATACAGTAGTTGAATATTTTTGTAATAATTTGAAAACAGCAAAACATGTATTAACTTAGGGTCTGAGTTGTCCAACGATTTGCTTGCATTGCCTATAACGTTCTCCGTATGGTTCTGGGAGTGGTACGCCCTTACACCCATATCCTCCAGTTTTGTGGATGGTGGCGAAATCGTCGCAGTCGATTTTTCCATCACCAGTACAATCCTGTAAATAAATAAAGCGTTAGTTCGTTTGATATGAAAGAACACACAAAAAGAAAAAATAATAAATTTATTAATAAGTCTTTAATAAAAAGAGTTTTCTTTCATTATTAAACTAAAGATAAGAGCAAAGGTCGAAACCTTTTATGCTCTATAAACAAATATTAGAGGTTGTACAGTACAGGGTATCCCAAACTCTATTGTGAGCATACAACAGATTTAAATAAAATTTGGGACACGTTGTGTTAAATAGGAAGAGGTAAGCTCCATCAATTATATATTTTTTTTAATTTGTTTCCTCTTAAAAGTCTCTCTTTTGTCTAATAAACTAATAATTACAGAAATTTGTCTGTATTACTTCCCCTTTAAAAGTTATTTTAAAAGTTATCAGCAATATCATCCTAAAGAATCTCAAAAGAAATACCATCTAAAAATCATATTAGCGGTGAAAGGATCAAGTAGGTAGTCGTTGGAAAATAATTGAATGTTCATTGTTTAAAGTGCATAAATATCACAAAATACTTATCATTACTCAATAAGAACGCCAAACGTATAATTTTTGTGCTTACAAAATGTTTTCCCATTCAGAAAAAAGTTGATATATTGGTATGGAATATTGCTAATACGGCAACTTACAAAAAATCAAGAAGAGCTGAGCAATTATATCGAGAAAGGTATCTAGAGTGCCTCATTCCTGATCATAGAACTGTTACAAGATTGGAGGCGACTTACGACGGAATGAAGATACATTTTCTGTTCTGTTCTGTCTTCGGAAAAATCAAATAATTGACCGCAGAAACAATGTTAATACAGCTAGACTGTTTCAGTATTTCCACGAAATCATACGAAATTCTATACGGCAGGCTAGCCGAATTTTAAAGACCAATCGGTACCATGACTGCAAAATTCACAATTTGAGTATTTGCCTGATTGTCACATTGAAAACAGACTTAATTTTATAACTCAAATTATAGTAAATGTACTAGAAACTGTTGGTCAGAAGAGTTAATAAGTAATGGTTTGCCAAAGAGGCTCAACGAGCATTACTGGTTCATTGAAAATCTCCACATGTAAATTTAACCCAAAACCAAGGCCATTTTGGAGTAAATGTATGGTGCGACATCATCGTTAGGCATTTAATTGGGCCTAATTTTTATGAACATACATTGAACAGGGTGAGTTACCTAAATTTAATACAAGAAGAACTTCTGGAGATTGCGCCTTTGTAACTAAGAAGAAACCAATGGTTTCAGCACGCCGGAGTTGCACCCTACAAGGCCAGGATTGTGCAGCAATATTTAGATAACACTGTCCCAGAAAAATAGATTGGAATTCATGAACCTATTCAGTGGCCCGGAAACTTACCAGAACTAACACCCTTTCGTTTTTTACGGGGGGGGTTTAAAAAATAAGGTTTACAAAACTTTCGCGAGGTATTAATCATTTGAAAGAAAAAAATCACAAATGCTTGTAATGAGTTAAACAGCGGAATGTTAATAAACATAGCCCACGTAGCCTATCGCGTTTGAGAGACCCTGTACAACGTTGTATATATATATATATATATATATATATATATATATATATATATATATATATATTAAGTTGGCCCATGGCTTGATCTACCATTTCCTTCCACACTTTCCTATCTTTCGCCTTCAGTTTCCATCTGGTAATTTTGAGTGTTTCTATATCCTTTTCTACTTCCGACTTCCATCTGGCTTTTGGCCGCCCTCTTCTCTTACTTCTACTTATCGCTTTTTCCATTACTAATTTAGGCGTTCTTACTTCGTTCATTCTTTCTAGGTGCCTCAACCATCGCAACCTTTGTGCTTTAATAATTTCTACTATGTTTACTTCTTTGTATAGATCCTTCAGTTCGTTGTTTGTTCTTCTTACCCAATTATCTCCTACTTTCTTTCCTCCATATATCTTCCTTAATACTTTTCTTTCCCATACTTGTAGTCTTGCCTGATCCGCTTTGCTAAGAGTCCACGTTTCACACGCATACGTCACTACAGGTCTTATTACTGTTTTGTAAATTTTCACCTTTGCTTTTCTAGATATATTTTTATTCTTCAGTATTCTATGTAATGCTCCTAGACACCGATCCACTTCTTCAAACTTATATTCTTTACCCTCTTCAGACACGACGTTCAAAAAACTTTTCCCTCTAAACTCCTTATTACTCCATTCCATTGTTTTTTGCTCATTGATATATAGTCCCATTTTTCTGGCTCCTTCTTCCAACCTCCTTGTTACATTCTTTAGCTCTTCTCTACTTCTCGCCACAATCACAATAACATCTGCGAACGCTGGTGCCTTTTATTATATATAAGTTCACTTCTGTTAAGTTTTGCTTTCCTTATTGCCTTCTCTAGTATTATGCTGAAAAGGATTGACGATAGTGGATCTCCTTGTCTAACTCCCTGCTTAATTTCAAATTTTTCCGATAGTCCACCGTTTATCCTAACCATACTCTCGGTTCCTTGTAACGTTATTTTTATCATTCTAACTAATTTACTATTAATACCCATTTCATTCAATGCTTTGTATATTTCCTTCCTTTTTACTTTATCGTACGCCTGCCTAAAGTCAATAAGAAGCACCATTGTTTGATTTTCATGCTCATAGCTTTCAGCCTGTACCTCCCTTAATACAAAGATTTGGTCCACTGTACTTCTTCCCTGTCTAAATCCGCATTGATATTCACCTATCACCTGCTCTACCTCCTTCTTCAACATGTTCTTTAAGTACATTGCCAATATTTTGTACGCCACGTTCAGCAGAGAAATACCCATGTAATTTTGACATTCGCTCTTGGCTCCTTTTTTGTATATTGGGCATATTATTGCGTGTTTCCATTCGCTAGGAATCTCTTCTTTTTGCCACATTTCTTCTATCAGTTTTTGCATGTGTTCCGTTAACTGTTCTCCTCCATATTTAAACAACGTTGTATAAGAATGTTAAATGTACAGTCTTATGAGCATACAGCAAACTTAATTAATTCTGGCAAGAGAAGAAAATCAAAGCAATTAACTCACACATAAATGTTTCAAAAAGACATTGGTTATAATAATTATAAGTATGGCTATAACATCAGTTAAAGTATGTATTCTAAATTAGTTCACTGGCAGCAGCTTATCGAAGCTTTTCTTTGGACACTCTCCGGAATAGATATTAGTAGGATCAGTATTAAGCCTTGTCATCATGGACGCGAAATTCTCACGAGTTTCTCAGATTTTGATTTAAATTATTAATGGTGGGAAAGTGTCAACTTTTCGCGATTTTTGCAAAATAAGAATATTATTGCTATTTTCATCATTATAGGAAATTAGTAAGTTTAACTTGAGCTTTTAATAATCTACTACGACAGTCAATGACAATTTTATGATGAAAATTATAGAAATTAATGCAGACAAAATTTGCTATAAATTAAGATTTTTCCCGCCATTAAATAATTTGCGCGAATTTTCACGAATTTCGCGTCCATGAGGACAAGGCTTTATTGCCCTTCTTAAATATAGCAATAGATGACGCAGTCATCGAAGATTATATAAAAGTAATATGAATGAACTCAGAATAAAGCCAAAATAGATATTTAAGAACATCTTACGGTACCAATATATCAATGTCGGAAGCAGAAACTTCACCGCTAATGTTATTATTATGTAATATTTAAATTTAGACAATGCTGAAGATGTATCATCTATTGCCTGTTGCTAGTTCATAGATACAATGTATACCAATACTGTAAAGCCAGTTCTAAAATTTTTAAATTGCAGTTTTTTTCTCTCAGAGTTAATCCTTAATGGATTGGAACTTTTAATTTATAAGTCCGGTTCGAGCGTGTAACAGGATTTTAGCAATTTTATCACCTGCTATTTATAAACAGGTTAGAAGACGCGAAGAAATATCTGAGATACTGAGGTGACTGTTAAACTAAATATAGAACTTATTTGCCTGTCCTCTGTAAACAAGAACATAACTTATAAAAAATTATTTGACATCGGCAATTTCAAGTCGAGTGTTGTTCGGAATAGGCGCATCATAACTTTAATTCTGTTTTTAATTACAGAGTGAGTCTCAGAAAATGTTCATGTTCGATAGCTTGAAAAAGAAAAAAAGAATTTTTCATTATGTAAAAGATAGGTGATAGAGCTTTTCGATAAAGCAGACTTCTTGTCAATAATAATATGATAAAAAAAAGTAAATATTGCTCTCACTTAAGTTTTGGCACAATTTTTAAAATACTATATAATACTTTTGGTACTCAAAATCCTCACACTCTGCTTTGCATTTATCAAATATGTTTGGATCGAACATTTGATAAGGTGATAATGATTTGGTTTCATGATATTTATAATAATAAAGAAAATAGTGCATGCTTTGTGATTTCAATAGGCTTTTGAATTGAGTAACCTGTCGATTTCAACAGCCAAAAAGTGGCATTTCTAATTGCAATAATAAAAAAACTGGTGCATGATATGTGATTGCAAATGACTTCTACCTGTACCTGTTGGTATGGTCGCCAAAAAATTTTGTGATATTTATAATTGCAATAATAAAGAAAATAGTGGATACTTTGCGATTGCAAGTAACTTTTTACGACGAACTTATTGGATTGGTTTGATTCGCCAAAAAGTATTTCGGGTTCTAGCATAGTGACATTTCTAATTGCAATAATAAAGAAGAAAGTGTTTCCTCTGCAACACATATACATTCTATTGCAATAATAAAGAAATTAATGGATGCTTTGTGACTGCAATAGACTATTGAATTTTGACGTACCTCTTGGTTTCATTGAAATGCGATTTGTATTCTAACATAGTGACATTTTAAATTGCAATAATAAAGAAAATGGTGCATGCTTTGTGATTACAATCAACTTGTTAATTACGACGTACTTATTAGATTGGTTTGATTCATCAAAAAGTATTTGGGGTTTCAGCATGACATTTCCAATAGCAATAATAAAGAAGGAAGTGTTTCGTGCTGCAGCACAGATACATTTCTCTTGCAATAATAAAGAAAATTAGTACAAGTTTTGTGATTCCAGTCCACTACTGAGTGGTAACGTACCAATTGGTTTCATTCAAAAAAACAGATTCGTATTCCAGCGTAGTATCATTTTAAATTGTAATAATAAAGAAATCAACTTGTTAGTTATGACGTACTCATTGTATTGGTTTGATTCGTAAAAAAGTATTTCGGTTTCTACCATAGTCACATTTCTAATTGCAATAATAAAGAAGAAAGCGTTACGTGCTGCAACACAGATACATTTCTCTTGCAATAATGAATTAGTACATGTTTTGTGATTGTAGTCAACTACTGAGTACATATTGGTTTCATTCATAAAAACGGGTTCGTATTCCAGCATAGTGACATTTTAAATTGTAATAATAAAGAAAATGAAGCATGCTCTGTAATTGCAATTAACATTTTTAGTTGTGACGAACCTACTGGATTGGTTTGAATCGTCAAAAAGTATTTTGAGTTCCAGCCTAGTGACATTTGTAATTGCAATAATAAAGAAGAAAGTGTTGTGTGTTGCAGCACAGAGTCATTTCTAATTTCAATAATAAAGAAATTAGTGCATGCTTTGTGACTGCAATCGGTTTTTGAGTTGTGACATACCTGTTGGTTTCATTCGGCAAAAAGTGTTTCGTATTCAAGCATAGTGACATTGCTAATTGCAGTGACAATGAGCATAGCGTATACTTTGTTATTGTAACCAACTTTTGTGACGTACCTGTTGGAATTTGCTCATATATCCTTGTACGGCAAGAGCAGAGCAGTAAGTGTCTCTGGCACAATTGCTGTAGGCAGTAGCAGCTTCAGGCGACTCTCCTCCTACTGTTGGTTTGCCAGCGTCAGCCCAGTATGCCCAGGTGATTCTAAACGGTCCGCAAACGTCACCTATGAATGTTTAATTACATCTTAAATATATTCTTTCAACATTTTTACGTGGTGGTTTTAAAGAACACAGTTAAGTAAAATATGAATTGATTAGTTATTTTTTTAATGAATTCCTGATTTTTGTGCAGACACAAAAGTTTTCAATATAAGATATTTAAGAGTTTAAAGAACGCAACTAGTAAAGGATAACATTAGACAAGTTAATTTTTTGTTGCAAAGGACGATGTTAAAAATAACTGATTTTTGGCTTATCCGGGGGAACGCATAAATCATAAAAAAATCAATTGATTATTGTTAATTAACATTAGAAATAGTCCAGAAATACGTCAGATAGCTGGGGAAATGTCGCTACTACCCCTAAACCTATATAAACTACCCTTAAATAGCTTTAAATGGATAATCATTAATTATTGTTATAAAATTCGTGTAAAATGAAAAAAATGCTTGAAAATGATTTGAACAGACAGTATGTCAATATAAAAAATGATAAATGACTGTAAAAGTGCCCATTCAATGGCGAAATAGCGCCAATTGTTCTCACTTTGCGAGCGCGTACTGAAAAAATGGCAATTTATCCTTGCGCCCATTTTTCAGGTCGCAATAATATAAATGAACCTTAAGAGTGATTTAAGCATTTTTTTCATTCTAAACGAATTTTACAACAATAAATAATGATTATCTATTTTAAGCTATTTAAAGGCAGTTTATATAGATTTAGAGGTGCAATTAATATTTCCCCACTTACTTAATGTACTCTAGTACATGCATTTTTGCATTTTTTGACAGTAATCTATAATTTTTTTCTAGCAATAGATGTTCCCTTGAACATTTAACCATTATCTATTTTTGATGTCGAAGTAAGCTCACCATTAGCTTTTGAAAGTTTTTTTTTAATTTTTAGGGGTGGAATGGACATTTTTACAGTTATTTATCACTTTTTATATTGACATACTGCCTGTTCAAATCATTTGCAAGCATTTTTTTCATTTTACACGAATTTGATAACAATAATTAATGATTATCCATTTAAAGCCATTTAAGGGTAGTTTATATAGGTTTAGGGGTAGTAGCGACATTTCTCCAGCTATCTGACGTATTTCTGGGCCATTTCTAATGTTAATTAACAATAATAAATTGATTTTTTTATGATTTATGCGTTCCCCCGGATAAGCCAAAAATCGGCTATTTTTAATATTGTCCTTTGTAATTTTTTTACTATGAAAACTGGACCCAATAGAGGAAACTAATATTAACAAATGTATAATAGTATTAATTCCAATTTTTAATCCCAGTAAATCTGAATATTAATTTAAAAACAACAATTTAAATATAGTTATTAGTTTTTTAATGTGTATATTTTTTAATAACTTATAAAATAAGTAAATGTTATATTCTTTATGGTCCTACTTTATTAACAGAACTGTAATAGCTGTTTATTAACGAATACGTTACATCATATGCAATAACAATGATAACCATAAAATAAATATAATGAATAACTGAAAACGTGTTATCATACACAAATGATTCAATTATGGTTCATCCTTATATTAAATGCTTAAAATCATTTTCCCATTATCAACATATTTTTTATTTATTAATAAGCAATTTTAAAGATAATAAAGAAACAAATTAAAAAAGTGATGTATCAATTATTATTGTATATATAATCTTGTTTATAACAAATATCGCTATTATTATAAATACATATCTAAATTATGTCAACTTCCTGGTGTATTCGATTAACTATCACCTCATTTCTTATTTTAAAATATATTTTTATGGAGATATTTGTAATTGTAAATATGTATTGAAATTTGAATCTGATATTCTATAAAATTAATTTCACTTGAATAGTGCTGATAAAATATGTATCAATATCATATATAAAAATAAACATTTCTTTATTTGGTACATACAAGGTGATTCTGAAAGTAGTGCCATAATACTAACTGATTTTTCTAAAGTTATAAAAAGTAATGAGATTGTGCCAAATTGTATTAATGTATCTCTATGCGTTTGGGAAATACTAATTAAAGACCGTCATTAAGAAACTAATCTATTGAAAACGAAGCGTTTTACTATACACGTTTATGTAAGCTTTTTTCTTTTTTTTTACTGTATTGACAAGATATTTAAACTACAAATATTATTACAAAATTGATTTATATTATCTTTACAATATAGTAAAAATAATTTAAAAATACAAATACATATATTTAGATATATTTTTTTAATAATTCTTAAAAAAATTTAGTTGAAAACGATAAAATATGAGCTGACGATATATCAATTTTCACTTTTCTTATACACTATGTATATTGTGTAAATATTACCTTACTATTAATTTCCGTAATATTTAATCAATGAAAGTACCTATTAACCAATTTAGTGAAAGGCTGAAATAGGTTTATACTAGTACTCAGAATAAAGAACAGGTTAAGAATGCAAAATAAACAATTACATTAAATAAACACCAATATATTACCTTCATCTTCACAAATAGAAATTAAGCAAATACAACTGTCCTATGTGTCATGTATCCAATTTGAACAACACTAACTGTATAAGAGTAATTTTTATGGAAGCTTAGCTAAACGTGTGTAATATTAAGGACAAGAACACTTACCTACATATTTTTTTAAAAGCATATATTATTGTTATTTTTTTTTATATAGAAATAAAGAAATTAAAGCGTTTATATAAAGTGTCTAAATGTCATCTATAATAGCAAGGAAGAGTGACAAACAACTAAGTGAATTAAAAATAAACTATTGTTAAATAAACAAAAATGAAAAGTACAAGTTCTGTTAAGTATATTTTGAATTGATGCAGTTTGCTTATACAGGACGTTTCTAAATATGTGTGAAAAAATTTAAGGGGTAATTCTTTGATGAAAATTAAGAGGGGTCCTTTATATACCATTTAAAAAACTTTCTCCTCGTAATTTACGCTCCTCCAAAGAACGGTTAAAAAAATCGTTTTTTTTCTTCCCTCTATATTAAGCTATGCAAAAAATTTTCATTAGTTTCTATGGAGTCATTTGTAAACAACAGCCTACTAGATTTTATAGTCGATACTGTTTCTAACGATTGTTTAAAAATTTATTGAAATACATTTATTTTTTTTATTTCCTAAACTCTCAATTTTTAGAAAAAAATTGAAGAGACCTAGAAGTTAGTAAATGAATCGTGCTTTTGAAACATATTTCTGAAATGAGAATTTAATCCATAAAAATATGTTCTAGAAGTTGATTATTTCAACCCCTTACAAAATTACTACAGGGTTGAAATTTGTTCACAAAGTGCGGCCATGTTAGTAGATAACGTTCACTAAGTTTTGTTTCCGTAGCTTAATATGCAGGGGGAAAAATAAAATCGGTTTTTTCCATTTTTTGAAGCAACGTAAATTTTGAGGGAAGGTTTTCCAAAAATAAAAGATCCACCCAATAATCACCCCTTAATTTATTTATATACTTATTTAGAAACACCCTGTATAGGCACCTATGTTATTAGTAGAGATAAATCCTATATTCGTAAAGGAATAACAAATTAAATAATTACGATTTAAGTCAACTTATCTTAATAAAATTTTGATAATAAAAAAGATACAGGGTACCAAAATTGTCTTTGAATGTATTAACTTAATAATTTAAAATATGTTGTTTATTTTAACTATTTCCTAGAGGTCGCCACATCCGTCATTTGTGACGTAAATGTAAGCGTAACATTTTTTACCCTAACGTTATCTAATTTTTTATTTAAAAACGTTAAACCTACATTGTCTTTGAGGAAATAAGATATACTTAGTTTATCAGTAGTCTCAGAAATTGGCTATTTTCGAGAAAATAGCTTTTCAACAATCAGCTGCATAGTTCATTGTACAATACTTTACCAAAATTCCCTTGCAAATTATGTTGAAGATAGATCGACATCTTTCTCTAAATTATTTTTTAAATTATTGATTATCCAGTTGTAGTCTATTTCGAAATTCTCCCAATTATTCTCGTTGCTCAGCACGTCCATTGAAATTTAATTGCCAACAAATAACATCTCTCATTTCTCATATCTGAATATGAAAAATTATTGTCTTTCAGAATTTTTCGATTTTGTAAAGTTTGATCGAGTATAGACAAAACTGGATAAATACCTTACATTTACAAATATTTATTAACTTTAATATCAATTTTGTCTAATAATTGTTAAAATATAACTTGCTATTATTATATTAATAAGAAAAGTGATAACGTTAGGTCCAAAAAAAGTTATGTTCACATTTAAGTCACAAATATGACGGGTGTGGCGTCTTCTAGATAATACATCGACAACAGATCATTTTTCATATCCAAAAATATCTATTCCCAGATTTTTAAGTTGATATAATCAAACACAGTGTAATTACTAAAAAAATCACTTTTTAAATTCCAACCCTGTATCTTTATTATTATCTACATTTTATTACGGTATAATGGCTTAAATCGCAACAGTGTGAAGTGAAAAATCTAGTATGACCACCCACGTATAATTTTACTATTTCCACAGAATAAAGGAACTACCCTTTATTCTGTGCTATTTCAATGAACATAATAAAATGTTCATACATACCTGAGCATGCGCTGGTGGTATTACAAGCAGAAATAGCTTCACAAATACATCCCAGACACTGTTGGGTCACTGGCAGGTCACTTTGGGACGCAACATCTGCAGAATAAATAATACGAATTAGTGCTTTGAAATCATGTGGGCGTAGACAAGCTTATCATGACAATATCGGAATTATAATTAGACGCTCAGGTGAAAAAAATTACATCTAGCGGTTGTTGACGTCATACGTAACAATGGGACAGAAACGTTTCGGTGACTATATCTAGAGATAAAGAAACGTAGGATATGAATTAAGTAAAGAATATTAATAAGGCTTCTATTAAGAATAGTTAATATATAAAATAAACTCGATATGTTTTTTTAATTATGGTCATCTAGATTGTAAATAAAATCTGACATAGACTTGCTCCGTTAAATTATTTATAATATATTAAAATACATTTATTACAAATGTATTAAATTTGGGATATTTCATAACATTATAAAAAATAAAGTACGATTTATCATGTCAGACAGTAGCTGATTCCAAATTCTTAGTTACAGTAGATAAACATAACCACCGGTATCAAGTCTATACAGGATGTCTGAAAATGTCAAAATTAAAGGGACTGGTATATCTAACGAAAATCAACAAAACAATATTATGAAAAAAGTCAATATTAATTGAAATAATGCGTAAAGCGTGTATAAGTGTATTATTTTCAAAATGTATTGTAATAGTTCTATTTCACTTTGTAATTTGAGCAGTAAATTGTGTAAAGTTCTGTACATTTAATAAAAATCATCAATATTATGTATTTTTACAAAGTCTCGATCCAGTAATGATCGACTTGTCTATACAATCATGTACGTTATAGATATTGTAGTTCAGATGGAATTAAAGTGGTACAAGACCTTGCAAGTATGTGTACGGTTTAATTGTGCTATAAAATAATGTATGAGAGACTCTCTGAAGGTGATAAAAAATACATGTTGAAATGAACATTGTGTGGAACTGTATTTATAGCCACCCGAAAATACAATATAGCAATAGTCAATATTATCACAGAAATTCTCAAGAAATATGTATTTCATGTTTAGTGCAGCTTTCTGCATGTTAAATATATTATACAGGG
Organism: Monochamus alternatus; assembly: GCA_037114965.1. Lineage (NCBI taxonomy): Eukaryota > Metazoa > Arthropoda > Insecta > Coleoptera > Cerambycidae > Monochamus > Monochamus alternatus. The sequence continues at coordinate 38,719,946 of CM073433.1, forward strand.
TGTCCGGAAATGATGACCTCTTTCTATAACATTTTTTTCAAAACTGATTATTAACGGAGTCAAAGGGTGTTAAAGTTAAAATTTTCTTTTCGATATTTGTAAGTAACTTCTTAATAAATCCAAATATTTACATAAAATTTATTAATCGGGCGTTTTTGCGGACGAAAAATTCAAATATGTTTTTAATTTTGACGTCACCAGTAGAGGGTGCCACTAAGGGCACATCATGTTTTTTTTTAATGACAGAACTTTTTTGCTGCTTAGTGTATCCATCTGACTATTGAAACAATCGATTCTCCTACCTGTTATATCTGAAAAAGGTATACCTTATTGAAGTCGTTAGAAGTAACAGTTTTCGAAATAATCTAATTTGAAATGCTCAGTGCACCGAGTAAAACCTGTTTTGGTTTCAGGTAAAGTGCCTTTTCTACTGAAAATACAGCCAAATGTTACTTGAAAAGTTGTTCAGAACGGTAAATTATGGAGATGTGCAAAATTTAAAAAAAATCGGCCTACTTTGATCAAATCTTTGTGCTTTGTTGAAAAATCGTTTCATCAAACTTTGCCGATTTTCTTGCACGTCTCCATAATTCACGATTCTGAACAACTTTTTCAAGTAACATTTTGCTGTATTTTCAGCAGAAAAGACACTTTACCTGAAACCAAAACAGTTTTTACTCGATGCACTGAGCATTTCAAATAGGATTATTTCAAAAATGGTTACGCCTACCGACTTCAGCAAGGTATAACTTTTTCAAATAGAACAGGTAAGAGAATCGATTGTTTCGATAGTCAGATGGATACATTAAGATGCAAAAAAGTTCTGCCATTTAAAAGAAACATGGGGTGCTACAAATGGCGCCCTCTACTAGTGACGTCAAAATTAGAAACATATTTGAATTTCTCGTCCGCAAAAACCCTCGATTTACAAATTTTATGTAAATATTTGGATTTCTTAAGAAGTTATTTACAAACATCGAAAATAAAATTTTAACTTTAACACCCTGTAACTCCATTAATAATCAGTTTCGAAAAAAATGTTATAGAAAAAGGTAGCATTTATTTTCGGTCTAGAATTATCCCCTGAATTTTTTGCTCATCATTTCCGGACACCCTGTATGTGTTATGTTTAATAAACATTACTACCTATTTGAAAAATAAATATTGTCTACATGGGACCTGCTCATTTTTTTTTGTCACTAACTTTTCTCATATTTTGCATGCTTTAATAATTTTTATATTAATATTAATAGTGCAGTAACACATTCAACTTATATAGTATCTAATAGAATGTAAGAAGACGACAGTAAAAATATGTATAAGTACAACTTTTACATACATTAAATGAATAATTACATTCTAATTTTACAAGCAATGAATACATTTACATGTTAGGTACGAGTATATTTAATTTCCATAGTAAAAATTCATATAATTTTTACATATGTTATCTGCTTAATTACATTGAAATTTTACAGAGCATTGGTAACTTTACAAATCGTAAGTAAAATTACCATGATAGTGATGGGCATAAAAAGTCAATCATAAATCATTCTTTCAGTGTATAACGTAATTTGTTTTATTGTATTAGTATCAATGAAGTAAACAATAGAGGTTTTCTTAAAACCGTAAGATACGACAACATTGCACCCATTACTTACTGCTATGAACCTTAAATTATTATTATTTGTGATAGTAATAGTAGTTGGTGCATTTCGTTTTTCTGTACCTGTTGTATGTTTGATATTTGTACAACAAAAATGGAACAATTTATAATAATCATGGCATGTTAATTTATGGCAAATCTGGATAAAACTTTCTTGCTACGAGACATTTATCTGGTAATCACTTTTCGCAATGCAACAAAATTTACATGATTCTGTGTTGTGAAAAAAAGCTCCAAGAAACCATTCACAGTAAATATATTTAGGTGTATTTGTGTTTAAATATCTACAAACATCTGACATGGTAGGTGTGCGACGTTGTCGCATAGTCAAGACCTGTTCCCTGGATAGCTATATTATGTTTGCTACAATTTATCATACAGTAAAATAAAGACATTTGTATTCCGAACACCCTATATAACCCCATTATCAGTTGTTCTCGAAATAACTAATTAAAAAATTTATTTCATACCTTCTTTACCATAAGAAATTAGAATTCTTATACATCAATTCCATTATTAAAATGCAAGTTACTAAATAAAAATTTGCTGGTGTCTATTCTGACAATTATAAATGTTAAACTAATTATATTACCAAACAGAATTTTTGGATAAATTTTAGTAAATATCCGAAGCTAAAATTAAAAATTATAAGATATATCCTATTTTTATAACTTGGCGGATGCGCCAGTAGTAAAAGGGATAAGTATAGAAATAGGTAAGATATTGTTTATTATACAGTCTGTTTGGAAATGAAAGAAAGTAATAAAACCCCGAGATAACAACCGGCCATGGGTGTGGTAATATTTGGTTTCAGGTAATTATCGGGTAATACTAATGCTAACAGGTAATGGGTGTACATTAGTATATTTATATTAATTATCGGGTAATACTAATGCTAACAGGTAATTGGTGTACATTAGTATATTTTACTGGATACATCATAGGGCAGGAGCCATTGTATTGTGACAGATCAATCCAGTCTTAGACAACACGTGCTAGTGCAGTAGAGTATAATTCAACTTGTGTATAGTGACTATTGTGCCAGTGGATATAATTGTTTGGGTAAAATGTCGAGGTTATCAGGTTACGTATCTGCTAAACGCGTGAAAAGATGTGCGCTGTCTCAGAATGAGAAGATTATAATATTAAATGTATTTAATGCATTGAAGTACCAAAATCCTACCAACAGTGTTGACGACATCGTGGAAAAGTGTTCCAAAGTAACAAGGATTGAAAAATCGACCATCTACAGATTTTTAAAGGAAACAAAAAATGAACAAGATACTGTAAATCCCCCAAAATCATCTACAGAGAGGTCAAAAGTCGTTATAGATGATTTTTTCAAAAATGTCATTCGCAGAAAAGTACACTCATGTTAATTTAAAAAAGAAATACTAACGCTACAAGCATTTTTGGATGGACTTTCAACAGGGTTCAAGGTACCTTCAGGTAAAGGGCGAAGATTAATAGTGACACATATAGGTAGTGCCAGTGGTTTTGTAGATGTCGGTTTACTTATATTTGAATCTAAAAATACAGGTGATTATCACGAAGACATGAACGCAGATGTTTTCGAAGAGTATTTTACACAGATGTTGGATCTTATTCCTCCGGGGTCTGTAATTGTCATGGATAATGCCAGTTACCATTCACGGCAGACCGAGTGGACGCCTACGACTGCTTGGAGGAAAGCCGATATAATTCAATGGTTATCCGGAAAAAACATTTCTTTTGAAACAAATATGGTGAAAAAGAAACTTTTGAGACTTGTTAATCTAATAAAGATCAGAAAAAATATGTTATCGATGAAATGACAACAAATCGCCAAATAACGGTACTACGGATACCACCTTATCACTGTAAACTTAACCCAATCGAATTAGTCTGGGCGCAAGTAAAAGGAAATGTAGCGCGAAACAATACGATAAATTAAGTGACGTGAAAATTTTGTTAAAAAATTCCTTGGAATGAGTAACTGCATATAACTGGCAAAGATGTATACATCATGTACAAAAAGAAGAGGAGAAAATGTGGGAACTCAATAATTTAATTGACGTTACTGTGGAACCTATCATTATCAATGTAGGAGACGAAGATAATTCATCAGAATATTCAGAGGATGAATTTTAATATATCTACTTTTTTATTTTCTTTATTGTACATTTATACAACACTAAATTTACTCACCATAATTTGAATTTACAAAATACATATATTTTTGTGTAGAATAAAAGTCTATTCATTACATTTAAATAAATATTTTGATAATAATATTTAATAATTTATTTGAATTACTAAAAACCCTCTTAACCCGGTTATGTTGCTTAAAGTAACCTCATGTTTTGAAATGCTGTTTTTATATAGTTTACTTATAAGAGGAATGGACCGAGAAATTGAGGCAGCATAGACAAAGACAGATTGTCGGGGATTAAATTTAGTACAACCTGGTCACACAAAGTTTTTTTAAAAGTACACCTCATCTATACCGATAATACATAATGTAAAAATATTGAATATAAGCACCAGTACTACATTTATTTACGATTTGCACACATAATAAGCTTTTATTACTCTCGTTCATTTCTAAACAGACTATAGTTGATTACATGTTAATATAGCTATATGCAAAAGTGATTTTGAATTTTTAAAATTATTATGCCAGGTATGTTTTTAGGTAGGTTATATTTTATTTTGGACATCTATTGAAACCGACAATCTCCAATAGATTTATTCTTTAACATACGTATCTAGATAGATATTTGATGTCGAAAAATGATGACTTTGTTGAGAGGATACAAATTTTCTTGTTCTTTGTTTAACATAAAACATTTTGAAAATGAATTTATCGAAACCCTTGGAGAATTTATTCACTTTTTTTACTTTGTATAAACACTGACATAATTGTGTCAAGGAAAATATATATGTAGGTAGGTACCTGTTCAGGTAGATATCTATATATTTTTTAATAGTTATTAAGTTCGGATTAAAAATTTAAATAATGACATCCTGGTTTGTAGATCAATGTTCTTACAAACTCAGACCTTCAGATGTTACTATATAGAAAATTATTTAGCCAACACCCAACACCACCCACTTCATATACCTACTTAACCAAAAATACTTCTAAGAATATTCCATCTATAAATAAGTAAATATATCTATGTTCTTTAAGGATATGGGGTGGTAGGAACAATAAACGATGGTGCAGTCATCTAAATATAGATGATGAGTGGTAAATAAACTTTTGACGTTGAAAAAAGAAGGTGTATTCAAAGAACCTAACCGTCATCACTGGAAAGTTCAATACGTGATCAGAACAGTAACCTTGTTCTTAAAAACCCATAATACGTTTATAACAATACACAAATATTATTTATAGAATTTATAATAGTTATAGCACGAGCAATAACGGAAACGCAAAAAGTCAATGGTATTGGTTAGGAATGTTCCTGCTATGAAAAATTGCGCTTAAGTAATGAAAGTATAGAAAGCGGTTAGATAAAAAGTGTGAAGTAATTTGAAATTACACGGATACGTTATGCGCGATTAGCGAGATCAAGTATAAGAATGAGTAGCCTGAGATACGAAGTAGGTAAAATCAATTTAAATAACGCACGGAAAGGTATTATTTAATAAATTCATATTGATACGCGATACCTACGAAGCGGATATCCACACGGAAAAAATCTAATGTGTATATTAATATACCTTACTTAAAAGTTTAAACTTCAATACTTTTTTTCTTACAATGACACTAAATTTAAGATTTAGGTACTTAGAGAATAATAATTTATTAAAATATTATTAAATATAGGAGAGGTTATTCTTCCTTAACTTATAGATTTATCGATATGGATAAATTAAAATTATTAATATCAATATTTTGTATAAATGTCATATTGCAAAATTTAAAGTAAGGCTATAGTGCAAAATAATAATATTTATACATGGTATTAAAACCTAACCAACACTATAGAGACACAATTGTAGTATTATTTACTATAAATCGTATGATAGTAGTATATGTGTAGGTGACCGTGTGCAAAAATAAACAAAATGTGCTTTTTTGGAGGACTGTCAGGTTTAGCATGTGGTAACAAGATGTAGCTACATACTGCATCACGCCTACTCAGCTGCTAAGGTTTGCTTCTGTAGGATAAGTCGTCGGTTGCCTCAGCTATAGCATACTGAAGAGAGCCAACAAGTTCGAAAACGCTACATGATGTGCTGAATGACTTTGACAATTTGCAGTCTTTCAGGTGTTTACACATGCATATTTATTTTATAGACGTTTGTCATTATTTTTCTGAGACCCACTTTATAGAAATAATTAAATACTGCTCTAGAAAATACAATATACAGTTAAAGCAAAAATACTAATTATGTACTCAGTTTTATTTATGCAGTAATTCATTCAAATTACTTAAAAGTTCAAATTTCAAATAAAGAGAAAATAATTTTACTTTGGGAATAACAATTGTTGCCTCAAGTAATTCTTATTGTCTAAATAAAAGAAAACATTTCTTTATACAAACGGAACTTCATCTCATATTAAGTATATTAGTTTTCTTGATTTCAAGTAATTTGTATTGTTAAAAGAAGAATATATGTTTTTATTAGACAATAATAATAATTCTTTCAATAGTATACAGGGTACTATGATTAAGTACAAATATTTTAAGAGGGGATAGAGAAAATTAAGAATTAACGGAGTCACCTTTCAAAAAAATTCAAAACTTATTTATAAAGCGAAAAAAAAGTTATTTTCGAAATTATATTAAATCCTTACGCCGCCTATGCGACTTGTCCGCCACACGTTTATAGAATCAGAGTAGGTAACGCAACTAGCAACACGACCGTAAAATTTCCAGTCAAGTCATAATGTAATTCCTGTGTTTATCATGTGTTTACATTGTAGTGTTATGTTCTTCTTCAGTTTTTAGTGCCGTTGTTAATTTTTAAACGTTTTATAGTTATTAAATAAAGAAATTTATGTTGGCTGCAGATACTTTGCCACAATATAGTTCGCCGGTTTGGTTTTCTAGGTTATGGCACAAGACTGCCGCGGGTACATTATAAGTTTTCTATTATCTATTCCTTTCGTTCGATTTTATTATAATAAATAGGTATTTTATCTAGGTGTACCTACAGGAAGTGTGTTTTATCGGTAGTGAGTGGTTATAATGAATGAAAATGTTGTAATTTTTCCAGTTTGTAACGAAATAATGAAAAACGAATGCAAAACAGTTGAGTTAACTGGATTAACTGTTACCTACCTATCTATCAGGCATTATTACTAATAAGAATGTTAATTTTTGTCGTTTCTGCATTTAGAAATGCTGCAAAAAAACGGCCGCATGGTAGTAGAAAGTGGAGCTAACCGGATTAACAGTTACCTACCAATCTATCAGGTATTATTACTAATAAGAATGTTAATTTTTCTCGTTTCTGCATTTAGAAATGCTGCAAAAAACGACCGCATGGTATCAGATATTGTTGACAAATGTAAGATTTTATGTATGGATCTAAGCCATCTCAGTCAATACGTATTATTGTACTTGAGGCATAGTGAAACTAAGCTGGTGTTAGAATAAGTGTATTAATCTTGATATTAGCATAGCTTTTTTCGTGTATATAGGTAGGTAATTTTTGACATAGACCTACTTATCATTATCTGTAGATTCTACCATAATACATAATTCATATTTAGCTAAGTATGAATTTGCTTAGACAGTGACTGAAACATGTTAGGTTATTTGTTATTATTCTACACAAACATAAGTACGAACCTAATTAGATACGTAGATATTATGGATAAAACAACATATCTATCTATAGTCTTTAAGAAAAACAAGTACCTACATATTTGGTCAATAAGTATTTCAAAATTGTAATGATGGATGAATGTTTAAAATAGTAGATATATATCTATTTCTTAAAAAAGCAAATGTAAGTATACCTATTTAATTTTCTCTGATTAGGAAAAGATTTAAAAAATATTTAATAACACATAAATCATATAATAGCGAAAAATGCAGAAGTAAATAAACTAATAGAAAATTTTGGAAAATAGTTAGGTATAAAGAAAAAGAAATATTATTTTGAATCAAGAATAAGATCTAAGTAATTGGAATTTAAGCATAGAAGCTCTTGAATTAAGTAAATATTTATTTCTTTAAGTAAATTTTACTTGAAAATTATAATTATTTGTGTATATATTGTTATTGGAGAACGTTTTAATACCTACTACTTAGCTATATGTATACGTAACTATATTTTATTTAACTTTTGTAGAAAATTTATGAAAGAACATGGCTTTCCATTGAGAATTGTACCTTTTTTAATTTGTACCTTGACGCAGTAAAAATTACTGAATAATTTACGTTCATTCAAATCTTATTAGTTTCTTAAAATAATAATAATAATTCTAGGCGGTGTGATAGATAATGTTTATAATACATATACAATTTCCTCGGTCTACAGTTGGTATGAACATTTTAAAAAAACTTTATAGCGATGTATAATTGACACAGTGATATTCCAACCTGTTAAAAATTTTTTAGACTACCTCTATAAATAGCTACCTACCAATTCGTTGAAAATTCCGTATTAATACGGCGCCCTTAACATGCACCAAATAAATGTTATTCTTTGATTTCAAATAACCTTTGTGATTTTAAGTATGTATATACAAATCGTCAATATTTTTTATTATAATTGAATAACTAATTTTAATTTTAATAGTAATACTTTTTTAATTTCCGCTTTTTGCAATAATTCGAATTTAAACTTTCTAAATAAACCACTGATTTGGTATAAACTCCTTTTAAGGGCTGCTAGACGTTTTGATTTACCTAATAGATACTAAATATGGAGTTTTATTCTCAATGTCAACGCCCTCTACTTTTTTATAATTGCTTCCACGAAAAGCATCCTAATATTTACTTACGATAAAAAATGTTACATCCACATTGTATTCTAATTACATAATTTGTTATGTCTAACTAGTATACTAACAGGTAAATTAATAAACTGAATATCAACCTCTTGACTTGTTACACCCACCTGCATAATATATTCCATTCAAATACGTATAAACAAAACAATGATTATGAATAAGTCCACGAGTCTATTTGGAATTTCCCCGGATACAATTTTAATGTTAATTCTATCGTCATACGTACGAGGAGCCAAAGATGTCACGATTGTCACGAAATACTTTTCATCACCCTTTTGTTTTTATGTTAATACCACATGTTTTTTTAAGCGAGACATGTTTATAAGAAATGCAAATGCGTGGATTTTCAAGGATTACCCATTTTTGTTTGGAATCTACGAATACAGAAACGACCTTTTCATTGTAATTTGCTAATTTATTAGGGCTTTTCAGCCAATTAACATAGTTGGATATACAGGATGTTTTGTTAATGACGGATGCCTTAATTAAATGTTAGTTATTTTTAACCTATAGTTCAACCAAATTCAATTTTCTCAGAACATTAGCTATTCTTTTTTTCTGAATTTGAAACATTTTTGTAATTTTGTAAAGTGCCTTTTCTGCTGAAAACACAGCAAAATGTTACTTGAAAAAGTTGTCCAGAATGGTAAACTATGGAGACGTGTAAAATTTGAAGAACATCGGCGAAGTTTGATGAAACCATTTTTCAACAAAGCACAAAGATTTTATCAAAGCAGGACGATCTTTTTGAAATTTTGCACATCTCCATAAACTCCATCCATTCTGAACAACGTTTTCAAGTAACATTTTGCTGTATTTTTAGTAGAAAAGCCACTTTATCTGTATCAATAACAGTTTTCAATCGGTGCACTGAATATTTCAAATAGGATTATTTCGAAAACTGTTACTCCTAACGACTTCAACAAAGTATACCTTTTTCAGATATAACAGGTAGGAGAATCGATTGTTTCAATAATCAGATGGATACACTAAGCAGTAAAAAAATTCTGCCATTTAAAAGAAACATGGTGTGTCACAAGTGGCGCCCTCTACTAGTGACGTCAAAATTAGAAACAAATTTAAATTTCTCGCCCGCAAAAAACCTACTTAAATTAAATGTTCGAATTGCCATCCACCAGCTTGTTGACAATGCGCAAGTCTGTGAAGAAATTCTTCTTGCACATTATGAATGATTTCTGGGGTAACTCTGCGTATTTCGTCCCGAATGCGATTTTGAAGTTCTTCTAAATTACGTGGTTTATTAATGTATACTTTTGACTTCAAGTATCCCCATAAAAAATAGACAAGAGGTGTAAGATCTGGCGATCTTGCAGGCCATTCTATCGGTCCGCGTCTGCCGATCCACCTCCCAGGAAAACAGTTGTACAAAAAATCACGTACAGGGCGCGTATAGTGCGGAGGTGCACCGTCTTGCTGAAACCATATGGTATAGTCAGGAATGTCAGGGTCATTATCGTTAGGAAAAATTACTGCAAGGGCTGGAACAAGATCATTTTCTAGAAATTCTAAATATCTTTGTCCTGTAAGGGTTCCTTCAAAGAAGAAAGGCCCTACTATTCTGTCGTCAACTATTCCAGCCCACACATTTAATTTCTGAAGGTGTTGGGTATGTGCCTCTGTCATCCAATGAGGATTTTCCCGACTCTAATATCTACAAGTTTGACGGTTTACTGTACCATTCAGACAAAATGTGGCCTCATCTGAAAAAAGTATTTGGCGGTGTAAATTTCTATTTCCTTGACATAAATCCATTAGAATTTCGCAAAAGTGTAAGCGGCGATCGGGATCGTCTTCATTGAGTTCCTGCACAAGTTGAATTTTGTAGGGATGATATTTTTCCTTCCTCAAGATACGTAGCACTGTACTCTGACTAGTGTCATTGTTTAATGCAACCAATCGTGAAGGATTATGAGGATTATCCACCATACTGATCAAAATGTTCTGTTTCTGATTTTCATCAATGCTTGGACGTCCAGGTTTTGGAATATTTACAACATTGCCAGTTTTTCTAAATTTAGACTCTACCTTAGTGACTGTTGATTGGCTGATAGGGCGATCTGGATATTTTTCATTAAATAAATCGCAAACTTCCTGCTGAGTTCTAGTCATATTCCCGCATCCGATAAGAATTAAAATTTCAATTCTTTGAGTAACAGTTAAATGTGCCATAATACTTTAAATTGAATAATAATTTCTATGTCGCTTACAATACTTATTAGAAAGTCGGTGTGACAATGACACTTTACAAATATTTTCACCTACGTGGTCCATAAAAGAACTATGGAATTCGAAAAACTAAACTTGATAACGTTTTTGCTTTATTTTAATTGATTTAAGTTTTCTAACATTCAGTCGTCATTTACTCGAAAACTTTCCTATGTAAGAGGGCAAAATTTGAGTACAGTCTGATAGAGAATTAAACGATCTTTCAGAATCAAGGAAAAAAATATGGTGTTGCCGTTTAAAAAAAATCGATGACGTCATTACTCGAAAACAAATGACATTTGAAAATCGCATTTTACGCTAAAATATGTATTTTTTAAATTAAAAATCGACCTGTTCGAGGATTTTTCCCAAAAAATAATTGTTTCGTTTTTATTGAATTTATTCCATACTTTTGGCGTATACATACTTCTATGTATAGGTAATGCTAATTGTGCTGCTACATATGCACTCGATGAACTGAACTTGGTAATTTTTTAGAGGTACAAAATATGTTCCTTTTCGTACCTAGATCGTGCTTCCCTAGTAAAAATAACTTGCCCGTGCTGAAAGTAAGTCATAAAGTTATGATTTGTAAGGTAAACGCTTCGTAACTGAAATCATTCAGTCATTAGCAGCATTGAAAACACTTGACATAGCTTTTTAAAGTTAATTTTTTTTTATTTTATTATGATGTACACAGGATAAAAATATATGGTATTTTGCTACATCTGCTGAGTTATGTACCATATGTCAGGTATATATACTTGTACGCATAGGTAATGCTAATTGTACTGCTGTACATGCACACAATGAACTTCTTTCTTTTTCTCTCTTTTTCTTTTAGAGGTATAAAATATATTCCCTCTCGTACCTTTGTGGTGCGTCTCTAGTAAAAATAACTTGGTATACCTAATTAGTTAATTATAGGTTACAGAATAAACTGTCTGTTTGTGATTCTTTATTATATGTTCGAAACTGTTAATGATATTATAATGGTACTGTTTAGCAACATATATCCACACAGAAATTTTTAAAACGACTGAAAATTCAAGTATAACTAATACTGAATCTACAAAATGCGATACCAAGACAAGAACAAATAATACAAGATTGCCAGCACCTATATACTTTAATTTTGTTTTCATTTTTATGGTATTTTTATTGACGATTAATGACTTGATTACCATATACATATTTAGATTATACACGAATATGGATTACTTAGATGAATATATGGATTATCTGCACATTGAATTTTATTTACTTTAATAAAATACACTTATATAATGAAAAAACGTACCTACTAATGTCTTAATGAAATAGAATTATTTTTTTTTAATTTGTAATGTCTATTGCTTCCATTATCATTTATTAGTTTTCTTTAAATACTTTTTTATACTCTTGGTACTTGCATAGATATATATCCTTTTTCTTAATTCGCTCATTTTTTTAAAACTTTAATACTCTACAATATCCCCCAAATTATTAACAGATCCAAAACCTATTTGGAACGTAAAGTATATAGTATTTCAAAAAACAGCTGAGGCTTAAAATGGCGGATTCTACGTCACAAATTCATCAGAAATGAAAATAATGTAATTAATGTTAATGTCCATTACATAAATTATAAACAAAAAAACATTTTTAGTTGATAGTCACCTATAAACAACTTGGTATTGTTAATTACATGGTCCCAAAAAAACGCGATAGGTATATTTTAGGTATACACCCAATTATGTTAATTTCCATTTTAAAAGAATTTCCAATAGACATTAAAATACATTTGGCGTTTTATTAGAACAAGTACCATTAAGGGGGGCGTTTTTATGTGCATTTTTCAACGAATTTATAGGTGTTTCTTGTCGCAGTTAAAGAAAAATCTAAGCAAGTTAGAAAAAATATCTCTTCACTGTGCCAATCATACAAGTTTTCTCCAGGGTGTGACATATTTTATAGGCTGGTAAGTCATTAGGAAATGGGAAGAAAACCATGTTTTCGCCTCCTATGTTTCATTGTTACGTTTCAGAACTTTATAGGGCAATTATGCACTGAAAAAATCGTATGCGGTATTATAATCACTGTCACAACCGGCAGGATACTTTTTAAAAGACATTAACACTTGAACTGATATAAATTATTGAGTATTTATCACAGTAATTACAACAAGGCTAAAAGGTGCAATTCACGGTCTTTGCATAGGTAAATCTGTTTTCTAGCACGTTTCTTCACCAAAAATTAAAGGACGTGAATTAATTTCAGCATGTTTTAGTTGGGACACTATCGAAAAGATGCCGTTAGTTACGGTCTGTAGGGTATTGGCACTTGAGTATTTTTTTTATCCGTCAGGGTCGGACTAGCTTTTTAATGCTTATTATCAGTAGTAGTAGTAGTACCTAGCAAATCACACACAAATTGTTATACAAAATTCAGAAAGTATCATTATTGATGTTGAACATTATGGAGGAGATAACAGCAAGTACAGTGTCATGCAAATCACAACGAAATAGTAATGTTTTTTCAATTACTATATTAAAAGAAATTTTTTGATAAAACCTCTAACAGGGGTCTAGTACAAGACAAATTAACGAAAAAACTACCTTAAAAATTTATGGAATTTAAGCAAATTTTTTTATGGAACTTTTAACAAGGGTCTGTTGGTACACTAATTAACTAAAAAATACAGGGTGTTTAGAAATAACCGAACCAATCTCAAAAATCCCTAAAAATTGGGAAATTAGGTTTTTGATTAAACTTTTAACAAGGATCTGTTAGAACACTAATTAACGAAAAAATACAGGGTGTTTCGAAAAACCGAACCAATCTCTAAAATCCCTAAAAATTAAGAAATTTGACCAACATTTTTTATTAAACTTTTAACAAGTGTCTGTTAGAACACTAATTAACGAAAAAATACAGGGTGTTTAGAAAGAACCGAACGAATCTCTAAAATCCCTAAAAATTACGAAATTTGACCAAGGTTTTTGATTAAACTTTTAACAAGGATCTGTTAGAATACTAATTAACGAAAAAATACAGGGTGTTTAGAAAAACCGAACCAATCTCTAAAATCCCTGAAAATTACGAAATTTGACCAACATTTTTGATTAAACTTGTAACAAGGGTCTGTTAGACCACTAATTAACGAAAAAATACAGGGTGTTTAGAAAGAACCGAACCAATCTCTAAAATTCCTAAAAAATACGAAATTTGAGCAACATTTTTGAGTAAACATTTAACAAGGATCTATTAGAACACTAATTAACGAAAAAATACAGAGTGTTTAGAAAAACCGAACCAAACTCTAAAATCCCTAAAAATTACAAAATTTGACCAACATTTTTTATTAAACTTGTAACAAGGGTCTGTTAGACCACTAATTAACGAAAAAATACAGGGTGTTTAGAAAAACCGAACCAATCTCTAAAATCCCTGAAAATTACGAAATTTGACCAACATTTTTGATTAAACTTTTAACAAGGGTCTGTTAGACCACTAATTAACGAAAAAATACAGGGTGTTTAGAAAGAACCGAACCAATCTCTAAAATTCCTAAAAAATACGAAATTTGAGCAACATTTTTGAGTAAACTTTTAACAAGGATCTATTAGAACACTAATTAACGAAAAAATACAGAGTGTTTAGAAAAACCGAACCAAACTCTAAAACCCCTAAAAATTACAAAATTTGACCAACATTTTTTATTAAACTTTTAACAAGGGTCTGTTAGAACACTAATTAACGAAAAAATACAGGGTGTTTAGAAATAACCGAACCAATATTTAAAATCCCTCAATTATGAAATTTAATTAAACTTTTTGATGAAACTTATAACAAGGATCTGTTAGAACATTAATTTACGAAAAAATACAGAGTGTTTAAAAACCCAAATCAATTTCTAAAAACCCTCAAAATTTATGGGAATTAACCAAAATTATTGATGAAATTTTTGAGAAGGGTCTTTTAGAACACTAATTAACGAAAAAATACAGGGTGTTTAGAGAAAACCGAACCAATCTCTAAAATCCATAAAAATTACGAAATTTGATGGGGTTTTTGATTAAACTTTTAACAAGGGTCTGTTAGAACACTAATTAAGGAAAAAATATAGGGTGTTTAGAAAAACAAAACCAATATCTAAAATTCCTCAGTTTATTGAATTTAAACAATTTTTTTTTAAACGTAACAAAGATCTAGTAGAACACTAACGAAAAAAGTACAGATTGTTTGAAAAATCAAACGAATTTCTAAAAATTCTTAAATGTCAGGAATTAAAAAAAATGTTTGTCAAATTTCAGCATCAAATGAAGATAACCCGATTCAACATTTGCAATACAGGGTGTTAAAGTAACCAAACATGAAAAAACCACAAAATTGACAGAATTTTACATCT
The DNA here is from genome assembly GCA_037114965.1 of Monochamus alternatus. NCBI lineage: Eukaryota > Metazoa > Arthropoda > Insecta > Coleoptera > Cerambycidae > Monochamus > Monochamus alternatus. The sequence continues at coordinate 38,735,186 of CM073433.1, forward strand.
TTTTAAAATAAAATGCCAGCTACTTTTAAAAATTATTGTCAATAAAAGTCAGCCAAGGTCGGGCAGCAACCTTGCTGTACCTTTCTAGTTAATATTATTTGATGAAAAATTGACGTAACTGAGCTTAATGTAATATAGGAATGTACGTTACTATTAGGACTAAAAATTAATCATTTATTTCATATTTTAAATTACACAGTATAATAAAGCTCTAAGCTAAAGCATGAAGTACATTATTTCCATCACTGTTGCCGTCTCGATGAGTTGTTGGCTCCAGAAACTGAATAGAGATCTTCGGTTTAGGGAGCGATTCATATTTATGGCTCGATACGCAGTGGATCGCGTCAATGTTATAATTAGGTGCGCCCGATGGATTTTAAAATTAAGTTAAATTTATTCAATAGTAATAATGGCATTTTATTTTTATGTTGGCAATTTTAAAGCAAACTAATTTCTGGCGGTTTGTTTACTATAATATCAGAATTTTAAAAAAGTAATTGAATATTAAATTTGCGCTAATTGTAACGGTACGAGTTTACCTATATGTATTGGATATTTTTTATACGTATGCATACCATATTTTTTTTACAAACCTTCATGTAAATGAAATGAAAAAGACCAGTAGCGTACACACTTCATTCTTTTATAAAAAAAATATTGCGCTTTGTATGAAGCAGAATCATATGATATTTAATAAGGAAACAAAGAATTTTCAATAAAATTGTGTATGAACACTAAGTAATTTTCACCTTACATTTTAGTGGTAACATTAAATCGATTAGCAACTGAACATTCAGGCAGCTGAATCAGAAATTTTATCATCACGTATCGTTGTTATTTGTCACATTACCTTCTTATAATATTAACAATTTAGCTCTAGTTATAGAACGACTTGGAACAATTATAAATTAATAGATTACGTTATTATTATGTTTTATCATTTTTTCCTATTCTGTCCATGAAAATCTTGAAGAAATAGGCAAATACTGTAAAAGTCAGTGCAACCTTATAAATATTTATCTAATTTAAAAGTCCCAAACGTTTTTTTTTTTACTGTTTTATTTCAATGTTACTTTATGACAATGAAGAATGTTTCGTACATAAATAAATGTCAAATAATGTGATGGTAATCGAATAACTATCTATATGAAAATCTATTAAAATAATTTCTTTTTTCAGGCGCACACTTATTAGCAATCTTGCGACTGCTTTGACCATCTAGTGCGTGTACATTTGATACACGACACATTTATATCTGTATTGACTATTGACCTTCGGGACCACAGTATATGGAGTCTACCTATGCTGTGTTCGGGACCGGATTACCTAAATCACGATACTGAATAGGTTGTTACGCGCCGCAAATTCTTGTGATTTATAGAGTATCTCAAACAATTCGTAGTGAACTTATTTTATTTAATAATGTCCAGACATCGTTAGTCTGCGGATGGGTTTTTTACTGCATACGATAGGTTCCATGGGGACCATTTTCCAATGAAAAGAGGTAAACACAATATAATAATAAATTCCAAAACATAGTTTACGACTCAGATTTTTCTCCTGTAAAAACGTAAATTTTCAGCAAATATTTGTATAAGAACTTTCTTACAGAAATAATGCTTTATGCTTTAGAGAAACATAAATATGGTGATATTTCTGCAGATCAGAGTTATAAACTAATAATACAAATACAAATCTGTCGTTTCTTCTCTAACTATAAAAATTATAGGTGAGTTAGCAAAATAGAAATCCGTATCATTTCTTTATAAGAAACTGTATATATATTATTACGCATGAGAATTAAAATGAAAACAAATAACCTTTGAATAAAACGTGTATGTATTAAGACAAAAAAAATCATTTGGTAGCTCTAGAAATATTCTGGATTACATAATAGCAATGGAGGATGCTTTTCTTGACATGTTTAACAATTTGTGAAAAGTCATTTGGCTAACAATTAAAAAGTGAATTTTTAAAAATATTATATCACCACCCATGTACTAACTTTCCTTTCGACTATTTCATTTCACTATATACAAGAGTATGTATTTATTTTACTTTAAAATCATAAATATATACATAATATATAATAAAACATGAAACGCTGTTGCAAAACTTAATCTTAAAAATTTATAAAAAGAAAATATATTACAAAGTTGCTGGTAGTTAGGTTACTATGTCTTACTGTATTAATATATGTTTAAGAAGTTCTATGTTATTTTTTGGAAAAATTACGCCAACAAATTTTTGCAAACTTGATACACATATGTAATTATTCCAACGAAATAAAATTATTTAACCAATTTTAATGGGTAGGTATCCAGTTTCTTTAATAAAGTCATATTACGGAAAATAGTTACAAAAAGTCATTTGTTTTTTAATTTCATTGATATTAATATCGATCCTTGTCAACGCCAGAAACAGAATTCAGACTGGGTCACCTCGTATAAACCAGTCCTCGGACTGTTTGGCGGTTGCGCTTTGACCTGGCTTTTTCAAAGACGTCGCGCTGAAATAATTCTGTAAATTTCGGTACGGTGTACGATTCAGTGCTTCACTACCTATCGTATAACTTTTTCAGTTGTATTTGATAGATATACAAATACTCGTATATACGTAATATTGGGAAAATTTTTAATTTACTTCAGGTATCATTATTGTATTAAACGATTTTCCATGTCTTTACTGTAGCCGTACTTTATAAATTTCTTTTGGCTAAATATTTTACTACAAATAAAGTTAAATATATACCTATATATTAAAAGATGAAAACCAACAAAACTATTGCAAGTATTTTATCTAACCGCTTTTCGACATACAGGATCTACCTCTCAGTTATTAAATAAATCGACATTCTTAGTAATAGTATAGATAATTATCGGAAAAATAATATATCTAAAAATTTGTTTCAATAATGTGTTACTTTTTCCTGGAACAAAAATTTATTGTATATTATTTATCCCAACAAACCTTATAGAAACATCCCGGTATGTTATGACTATATTCTGTGCAGATACTGATATTGTTTTGTTGTTTCTGTACTTTAGGCCGATTTTCCTTAATACGTCTCTGATCCTACGGATAAAACGTTAGGCGAATCTACCGAGTAAAGAAATCTGCAACACCGATCTTCTACGCGAAAATGTATCTAGCTCTAGTTCGGCTTTACGCTAATTGGAACCGCCACATCCTGAGTGGATTGTCTTTGGGCGATTTTCGACGACTAAAACGCGGCCCTTAAGGGACAAGCTGCAAAAGTTATATTTATAGCTATAATTACTTACGAAAACCTGCTTGACTGCATTGCAGTCTTTAATAAACGCTTCTTGTGGGCAATTAAATCAGCATCATCTCATTCATAAAACATTAAGTTTTATGGAAACCCGTCCTTAACCTCCCATTAATTTTTATGGTGGCTCAGTGGCGGAACTAAATATCTTTTCCACGTTTTATAGCTGTCATTAAGAATTGTGATTCAGGTTTTAATCTGGAAATGTAACCACTTAAATGCATATGTAACAATGCATAAGCATTAGATCATTGAAATAAATTTTTAAATAAATATTGAAGTTTTAAATCTGACAAATACCATAAGAGTTGAAAAATGTTTTTCCTCGTATTCGTTTCATTCAATCTTTTGAGTTTTTATGAAATCTTTTAACAAATTTGCAGCAATACAGGGTGTCACCTGATGACACAAGAGTATATACAATCTAGAACCCAAAATGTTGCCGATGAAACCAAACTTGCTTAAACTTGCTTTCTTTGAGCAAAATTTGCTGTTGTTTAGTTTATCTTTTAGTTTATGAAGTATGCAATGATTGGAAATAACTACGTGTCCATGACAACATGACAATTTCGATAAGTCACGTCAAGTTTGTATTTTGCAAGAGTTGCAAGATAAAGTTGATAATTGAACCAATCTGACTGCACATAGTAATGGCAGGAAAATCATTTAATAGTGGTTATAAATCCACTTACTTAAAATAAAAAAAAATATCTGCTGGCACTGCTATAGAAATAGTCATCCTAGGATGAAAGTCTAGCAGCCTCAATATAATTTTTTCCTAGTGTGAAAAATTACAGAAGCTACTTTAATAAGGTAGGGCTGCAGTAACAAAAAAACTGCTACTAGTGGTAAAAAACTAGCTAGTTTTTTTAGAGCTATTTTTTTATTACGACACGAACGTAACCTTCTGGAGCCTGCTTAATGAAGATATTTTGCTGGTAGGTATAAATCAATATTTACTAACGGTTAAAAAATATTTTACTAAGCTGAATGTATCCGGCTACAGATTTCTGAAATTTACAAATTATTTCGTTTTCGTTATGAAATTTATCAAATTTTCTATTGCAACTGAATCAAATTTGGATGGAAAATACATTGGTAATGACAAGTGGAGGATTGTGAATATTACTTCATTTACACACATTGTATGATGTTCTGAAGAGCAAATACACTTTTTGAATAAAATATCTGGTAAATAAAAAATATACAATATGTAATTCGATAAGCTGAGAAGGATATGTATAGAGAATACAGATATAAGACAACACTATAACCAATGTCGAAAAAATATTAGCTTAAATCTACATACAATTAGACTCATTATATAAAAACCCGTTGACAAGGTAAACCCATATGATTTCACGTAGTATAACCTTGTAAGATTTCATCTTATAATTCTCATATAGGATGCAGGATGATGTCATTTGGCTTTTCTAAGTAACTATGCTATTGAAATTTGATAAACTGTTAACCTTTGATGTAAGTGTAATAATTAGATAATAATTAAATAATGCTATTAAGCACAAGTAAATATTTTTGTTTCTGTATTGTCTATAAATACTGATAACAAATTTCCAAACAGCTTTATTAGTCTGCATTCAAATAATGGTTTATATTAGATATTAAATATGTCAATGACAAAAAAATTTATGAATATTTTTTGTAAGGACGATTCATTCATTATTTTATTAATGGAAAAAATATACCAAAATTAAAACTTTTATGGGATGGGTTGAATATGTTTAGAACGTTAAGATACATAATGTAATTTATTAAATTGAATTATCTAAATAAAATACTGTTGCCAAAACCAGTATATTAATTAATAACATACCTACTGTAATTCTAAAAATATCAGTTACTGTTACCAACTGATTTAAGACAACTACATTTAAAATAAAAGATAATGCAGGATACTTAAAATGATGTCTCAACTCAAGTGTAGTAATTTTTAAGATGCCTTAAACTTTTTTCGCATCATTATTGTTGGTTGAATATTAAGAAATTGGTTATTGTTGCTGTAAATAAATATTTAAGTATTAGAACTTTCAATGTAATCCTACTGAAAATGTGCTATTAACTTTTTATCAAGATCTATAGAATGAAATAAAAATTCTTGGCTGGCCTCAAATGGTGGTTTTTGAATCACAAAATAAAACAAAAATTCATTCAGGTGTTTAAAATAATTAATTACAACGTAAGATTTATTCAAATTAAAAAAAAAAAATAACATACATCGTGTCTGGATTTATAGTGTACAAAGGCATTAACATAAAAAATTTAAAAGAGACCATATTTTAAGTATTGAACCTGTTACAATTTTTTAAGTGTCATTTTATGATAAAATTGTATTCATTGTTTGCAATCTTTATAATATGCTGTTTTGATGTACTGAGATTTTTAATTTAGCAAGAACAACAAGAAAATATTTAAGCAAAAGTGCATTTTACCTTTCTTCAACGTTAATTCAGAAACATATAAATGAAGAAAAATAAAACAGTACAATTAATTGAAAAAATTAAAATATAGAAGAAACCGTTGGATATCTATAACTATTTAATTAACATAAAATTTAAAGATAATATGTTTTCTATAAAATTGGTATTGGATATTTTGACGGGTTTGAAATTACGTGGTATTAGATTTGAGATAAAAAAATTGATAATAACATTTTTCAAAAGTTGACAGTAGCAAGCTTAGGATTTGCTATTTTGAGTAAGTAATAATTTCCAAATAAGCATGTACTTAGGATATTTAATACGAATATAAAATACCTTAAAAATTTAAGTATGTAATATGCCAACGGTCTTTTTAGATGAATTGTATGTGACAGTTTTATCTATAATAATATACCCAACAAGAATAAGATACTAGCCAGATTTAAATATATTGAAAAAATTAAAGTAGAAGGAAACATTACAAATCCTGTTTTTCTTTGAGCGCTTGTGGAATAATATCTCTTTTTTCTAATACGAAAATTTTCCTGATACACATTTATAAGAACTTTTCTTGCTAATTTGTAAGATTAGTTTGTCTTTAAAATTTGACTTGAGTTCCACATATCAGTCAATTTTCATAGTAACAACAATATTAAGAAAACAATAATTAGTTTTCCATATTGATAAAATATAACAATTTGCCTACCTAGCTTCAATTTTCAAATAATTGCAACCATTTTATACATTTTAAAAGTTGCTATATACACTTAATAAAACAAACAAATCTGAAAAAGAGCTACAACATGCGTACCTTATGGAAACATTCTAACAGTATTCTAAGAAGTAAAACCGATATTTTTGTGAACTTACTTGTAGCGAAGAACGCCAGAACTGCAGCAGCGGCCAAAGCGAGGAACTTGTACATTTTTGAAATTAGTGATACGAAAAAACTACAAACTAACTAAACGGCAACGTCTTGAGTACTGGCAGAACCTTGTTTGGTTCAAATATTTATGTAAGTAGACGCGGATCAAGTTATATACTAGAGATCATTAATGTAGGGAACCCGTTCTTAAACGGTGATTGCTTAAAAACATGAGCGTCGAGCTAAGGTGGGAACATTTACGGTTTTATTTTTATTGCTTACAATCCCATAATAATACCCATTCGTAAACACTGTTTATTTTACTTGTTTGCCCGAGAATATAATGGGAATGATTTTACATTATAAAAAAGAAAATATCGTTTAGTTCCAGCCCATAGGTATATTGATATTTAGATTATACTAACCTTTTCTATTATGCATACAGTATGTGTCAAAGATATGGCGCCAAACGGAAACAAGATATAGGAAACTTAAGATTTATTAGTAAAAGGAAGTATATAATTTACATTTTGGAGCGATCTGGGAACGTCATTCTACTCATTAATCTAGATGATTAAAAGGTATTATAGCAGCTGCAAATACTGCTGCAATTTTAAATTCTACTCATAATTGTCAGATACGGGCTTATGCTGATGATACACAAGTTTATTTTAGTTTTTCGGCTCATGATTTTGCTATGGCCAATGAAATTATTAACAGTGAGCTTAACAGTATCAGAAATTTGGCTTTTTAACACAATCTTAAATTAAATTCTAATAAATCCTCTGTGCTATTTTTTGGAAGGAATAGCCAGGTAAATTATTTAAGCATTCATATTGATGATGAACCGTTACTTATTGTCGATTCTGTAAAAAATCTAGGTGTCATTATTGACACTGATTTAAGATTTAGAAATCATATTAAAAAACTAATTCAGAAATCTTTTAGTGTTTCCAAACCGACACATTTTGAATTTTAAGTTGAAAATTAATTTATGTGATTCCCTTGTACTCTCGCAATTTAATTATTGCAATTTCATTTATGGACCTGATCTTTTGGCTGTAGATAAAAAAAAGAATACAACAAGTCCAGAATTCATTCTGCAGATTTATTCATTCATTCTATTGTAAACCAACCAAATGCTTCATCTTTATTAAAAAAGTTATTTATTCCCCGCTCTAATGTGCATAGAAATTTAAGATGTATTAACTAGTTCACTCTACCTCATCATCGTTTGACTTTGTTTCAGAGATCAGTCATTTATAATTCAGTTAAAATCTACAACTCATTACCTAACGAATATAACAATTATAGTGCCCGTAAATTTAAAAATATGTACAAATCCTTTTTGTTAGCCAGACAAATGACTTAATTGTTTGTATGTATAGCATCTCCTTGTAGATTACTTGTTTTTACTTTTCTTTAGATAGTATTAGCACAGTTTATAGTATTAGTATAAAATATATTTTACTTATGGATTTATTTAGGTTAAGTTTGAGTAGCATTTTTGCTAGACTTCGCCTATTAAATCCATCACATTCAGTAATTTTCTATTTGTATTATTTTTATTGCATTCATTTTGTACATTACTTAATAAAGGCGATTTATTATTATTATTAAATCTTCCCGAATCTTGAGCCACAGTATTCACAGTGCTTTTTTTAAAACCATCTCGCAGCTTGTTTTACTGCACTGTAAGTAATGCCAAAAGCTGGTTCTGGTTTTAAGAAATGTTTCTGATCTCCTTTTACAAATTAACTGTGTAGATATCTGTCAGTTCATTAGAAATTGCATATAATTTGTGAAGACACCTTGTTTGAGTCTAAGGCTTCTGATTTTCTGAGACTATAGTATAGGTTCCAGACCAAACTAATTTTATTTGATATTTAACATATGCACCGTTTCGGAGAAAATTGGCAATAAACATTTTTATTATGCACAATCCATTGTAATAATTAAAAGTAATTTCTATTCAGAACATCCCGAAGTTCAAAAACTGTTTTGATTGAGTGCCATTATTATTGGAAAAGTTTGTACTTTGATGATACATATTCAGAAAATCAGAAGGTCCTTAGTAGATTATTATTCTTCGTAACTTACTGTTATGCTGTTATATTGTAGTATTTAAAATAAGAAATCAAAATAAATAAAGATTAACATTGATTCTAAAATTTGTATTTTCTAAATTGTACCTATGTCTACTTTTTTAACTTTTATTAGTATTTTTCTCGAAAACGATGGAAGATGTAGATATTGAGCAAGAACTTATTTGTCTTTTAAAATGTTATTTTAGAAAAATTTATTACTCTACCAACTCTACCACCTGTGGGAAAAACTGTTCCTGCATCATTATTGCAATCGATAGTTTAAAGTTTCATTTATAGTGACTGAATTTTGAAGCAATTTAAAAAAATTGTTCTTTTTACAGTTTTGTATTCATCACCCTGTAACTTTTTGCATAGCATTTTCGGGTACATCTTCACGGGGATTTTTTTAAATAAAATATTTCATTTTGTCTGTCAATGTGTCATCTTTACTTGGAAACACACTGTATATTTAACTATTGACTTTTGTATTTCAGAATATATTTCCTTTCAACAAATTTTCAAATTTTGTAAGTCAAAATTATGTATACAGAGTGGGCCAACGAAAACTTTACACCTCGATTTTCGGATTTTAAAATGAAAATGTGGAAAAACGCTCGGATCCGTCGATTTCTGATTCGAAGGGGAACTACTTGTCTGCTTTTTTCATCCCCGTAACTTCAACCCCCTACCGGAGGGAAGCAGGACTCCCTGATTTTGAATACAGGCGAGAGGTGCTGCGATACCTCATTTTGAAGATCTCATCGAGTACTATCTGACCTTATAATTTCACGTCAAAATAATTTTCATCGATAACGAAATGACAACTAAAATAGTAACGCTTTCTCAAGTTTCTGAAATACGTACCTATATTCTTATCTTAAGAAAGCCTATAGTAGTTTGTTTGATAATCTTTAAATTGCCAAATTTCAGAATCACTTAGATATTTCTGAATAAAATTTTGTAAATGGTGTCCTTCTAAATAAAATTTCGTACGTTGAAGTCATTCTGAATAAAATTTTTTAAATGTAGTAACCGATTTTTTATTTGAAAATTTGTGGATTAAATCTGTACAAAGTGTAACCTTTGAAGTGGTTGCATTAGTTATTCAGTTTAGTAGGCCTAAGTTTTTATATATTTATTTTTAAATTTTCACTTAAATAATTCTTATATATAAACTGAAATAATGATTATTTTATATTAATTTTTATAAATTTACGAATAACTAAATAAAAGTAGGTATATTTAACTATAAATTTTAATTTTTTCTTAAATAAAAAATGAGTTGATTTGTTTATGTGATTCCTACTTACTTTAATTGCAAAAAATTAAATAGCAACTAAATTGACTTAAGTTGGACGCCTATGAACGAAAATTCAAAGAAGAGTGGGTATGCACCTAATTTCGGCTAAACTATTTTTTCGCCTTGACCTCACACTGCACCTTCTTTGGAAAACGTCAAAATGAAAACAGAAATACATTTACATTGATGAAATCAGGATTTACAAGAATTTGGCCGACAGTCATTCAACAGGTATGGAGAAATTAGTCACAATGGTTTAAATTTTAGTGATGTTAAAGTTATAACCCACGCATTGTTGATATTTTAATATTTGCCAAGGTAAAGGATGTAGGACACAACGTATTTCAACGAAAAATATATATGTATATTTTATTATTGAATGATGAAAACATTTCTAATGTGAGTAATGTGCCATTATGTTATAAATTATTACAAAGATTTGTAAAATTATTATAAGACTATAAATAAAAAAAAAGAGAAAAGAAACCAGTTGTATTGAGAATGACATTTTCTTATATTGGGACACTCTATATATATAAAAACATTGTGTCATAGAATTATTATTTGCTTTTTTAATAATTTGAATTATACATGAAATAGTCGCTTTAACTAATTGAAAGAAATTTCTGGTTAATTCGCTGGAAAATGTAATTAAATTTTTAGACATTTGTGAGATGTCTTCTATTTAAATATTCCGCCTTAAAACAGTTTCTTTATATTTTGTATGTTGGTAACAGAACAATTGGCAGGTGGTAGTAGTGTGTCACTGGTGCCAAAGTTGATGGAAGTACCAAACATTCTAACAGATATGAGAGAAAAATAAAGTTTTAAATTAAAATTTGACTACCAGTGAGCTGCATTTATCTAAAAAATTTATCATTCGTGATATAACCGACAAGTCTGAATAAACTATGGCGGATTTTATCGACTCCGAGGCCGAAGAAAGTAGCGAGGTAACCAGAGTTTCATAACGCTACTGCAAAAATTGCTTGGCATATCTTCTATCTAAGTAAACGTTTGTGATATTAATAAATACATACATCGATATTTATTAAGTGAATATGATAGTTTATAATTTTTTAATGTAAAAAATGCGACCTGGACATAACCTCTAAATTCACGCTTTCATTTATTAGGAAGAAGAATTAGAACCCCATGAACGCAAAAAAGCCAAAGCTGCTGTGGAAGATAGTTCCGAAGAAGAAGAGGATGGTAAATATTATACCCTATATATCTTTGGAAGATTATTATTTTTAATTTATTTACAGACGACGAACGTTTACGTGAAGAACTTAAAGATCTTATCGATGACAACCCTATAGAGGAAAGTGACGCAGAATCTGATGTATCCGGTAAGTTATACATTTATAGTCATACATATTAAAAATTTCAATGTATTACCCTTTTTCATGTAGGTAGGGAGAAACGCAAAAAATCGGATGATGAAGAGCTAGATGACCGATTAGAGGATGAAGATTACGATTTACTCGAAGAAAATTTGGGTGTTAAAGTTGAAAGAAGGGTATTATGAATAATACAAGTGTTAGTTAAAACATATTTTCTAATTTTAATTTTAGAAATTCAAACGTTTACGAAGGATACAAGATGAGGAAAGTGAGGGAGAAGAAGAACATGATCCTGAACAGGAAAGAGATCATATTGCTATGGATTTGTTTTCGGAAGACGTAAGTAAACAAATACTTTCTTCAGAACTTGTTTTTTGAATTATGGTGACTTATCTCAGGTGTATTTATGGTATGATTTGTAGAATCCCATCTATAAGTTTTTATGGATAGTAAATATTTTTTGAAAAATTTCATTGATTTTTGCTGATATATTTCAACAATTGGTTTTTATAATGCAAAAAAAGCCTTGTTATGTAGTTTATTGCTTTGTCCCTAATTACCCACAAAGGTATAAATGCCTTAAGTTTTATATATAAAAAAGTTGTTACATTATGTACCGTTCCTGTGGCATATACGTTGGTTGTTGTAGTAGTTATACAGGGTGATCGTTAGGTTAAATTCACTGCAACTAAAGAGTTATAGAAGAAGTAAAAATTAACAATCAAAAATCGAAGAAACCAAAACTTTTTATATTGTACTGTACTATACTGTTTATGACATGACTTTACAGTAGAGTTAGCATGTCAAAGGTGTCACCTTGCAACAGTTTTTCCCAGTTCAAATGTTTAGTTTAAAATAATAAGCTTTATTATTCCGAAGGGAAAAAATCTCAATTACAGGAATAAGTTAAATATAAAAAGTAAAAATAAGACATATGGATAATAAAGTTAATAAGAGTAAAATTCACAGAAGCTGAATACACAAAATAATAATATAAACATACGAAAGCCAGTTATTCTAAGCGAGACACATACACAATCCTTTGCAATCTTATTAAATAAGTTGTACATTAAGAAAATTGGTGATTTTGCTAATAAATTAGTCCTAGGAACATCACAGGGGAAAAACCTGGTTTATCTCGGATTATCACGTGAAACCCGAATACATAATATCTTAATAAATAATATAATATTAACCGTGATATACAGAATGATGAGATAAATAAAAAAATGCAAATGATTTTAGAACATACAATGCCTTTCAATGTGTGTGGACAACGCAAACATTTAAAAATTTTGTAATAAATTATATTTTTTTCTTAGTTTATACTTAATAATTCACACATAAGGAAAATATAAACTAATACAACTGCATATCTTAATTGAAAAAATTTAAATTATTTGAACATTATTGGTTATTTGATCATTTTGTACATGCAAGATTAAAGCTTTCCAAGCAAAATTTCTCATCAAGAACATCTTCTAATCTTTTAATTTCAGTTTATATACAGAAAGATAGTTTGTTCTTGAAAGTTTTTCATATATATTGATTTCCTAACCACCCTGTATGCGTCGACTGCATTTTAAAGAGCAAATTTTTTAATCAATACCTTTTTCCTGTAAAATGAAAAATACAAATATTTTGCCTTTTTTTTCCCTTTAACCGTGAACATACAGTATACAGGGTGATTCACAACTTATCTAAAAAAATTTGGGAGTAAATGCGCCATAAAAAATGGGGTCAATATTATAAAAAAAAATGTAGCTACTTTTGCCACGGTGTGCAGTAAGTGTAAGTGTAATGCAACGCGAGGAAAATTTGAAATCGAATTGTTGAAGATATACAGGTTATCCAAGCATTAATAGGGATTGGACGAAGAGGATCGGTACCATGGCTGCCATGATCTGACTAAATCATTTGGACTTCTTTTTGTGGGGATATTTAACAAATGAAGTATATTGCAGCAAAGTGGACATTATTGATGATTTACTCAAAGTGTCATAACTAATGCCAATAACTTACGAGTTGAAAACAGACAAGCAGCAGCAACATTTCTGTTAGTTTGTAGAAACTGGTTAAGACGGGTCCAAAATTTTGTTGTAACATCAAATTATTTTATTAATTAAAACCACAAATTGATTATATTAATAAATTTGCTATATAAAATAGATGTTATTTATTTCTTTCCTTGGGAATTTCTTTCAATTTTATGTCCGGTCGCCGATTGCATACATTGCCTTGTCAAGATGTTCTGAATCACCCTGTATAATAACTATAGCAAAACCTGGATTTTCTCACTACAACAGTTCAAAATTTATTCACATAATTCCCTTTTGAATTAACAGAGCACTATTGTGATCAAATGATAGATATTTTGAGTTAAAAAATATAATTCACTAATAGAGTATTGATTATTTTATTCTAAATTCAGCTACATATTATTTAAATTTTATCACTTTTTTACCTTATCTAATGATTTATTCTGCTATACCTAAAAATTTACACATTTTTGGAAAAGTATGTTTGATTGTATTAACATTGTAAAACTGATTATATTTGTTATGCATTTTAAGAGAAATACGTATGTCGTTAATTTTATATTAACTTGTTACAGATACAAATATTAACTACTTTTTTCACAAAAATATACTTTAAAATAGAGTAGTTTGCTTTTACATATGAAAATATAGAAATACATTTGCGTTCAAATTTTGTATTTAAGTTTGCAACAGCTGTTGTGACAACTAAATAAAAGGACAAATTGTTATTTTGCTCTCCTAAAGGAAAAAGAAGAACAGGTACGAAGAAAGGTAAACTTATAACTTATAACTAAATGTTAGAAGATTTGGTAGTTCATGGTACATTCACTACAGTTTACCAAAAAAAAATTATAATTATAATGAAAATTGGAATAAGTATTCATTTTGATATGAATTGCATGCAATTTTTAAATTATCTTTCTATCGGCTATAATAAATGTCATAAAAACGTCTGACCTATTTTCTGCTTTTGTGTCTAACATTTTGGTGTCATATAATTGAATATTTCTGCAAGTGTTGATAATTTTGTTTCTAGGATGACGAAAGGCGATCGGAACGCAGTCACAGACCAGCTGTTGAACCTGAACAGTTTGGAGAAGAAGAAGAAGAAGGAGAGTATTCGGATGCTGATGATTTTATTGTAGATGACGAAGGCAGACCTATACGAAAGAAGAGGAAACCTATTTTTACCGATGCTGCTCTTCAAGAAGCACAAGAGACTTTTGGAGTCGACTTTGACTATGATGAATTCTCGAAGTACGAACAAGACGACTACGAAGAAGAGGAGGACGAGGAAGAAGAAGATGAATACGAAGAGGATGAAGATGGTGAAAGAAGGTAAACTACTAAAATATAAATATTTAGTTTATTAATTTTTCATTTACATACATACAGAGTGATTCAGTCATAATTTCACCCTATAACAATCGGTAACACGACGCTCCTGTACACTACAAATTTTCTGATAACGTGTACGAGCATTGAAGCTAATAGAAGTCCAGCAGCGTTGCCATGCATTTTTAAGGTATTCATTAAGCGTTTTGTCAAGTTCTGACATCAAATTCATTCGTCATGCCCTTGTAATGCAATACAAACTCCGTAAAATTTTATACAGTAAATAATTTTGGATAAAATATTAAAAAGGTACTTGTTTTGTGTCACCTTTTCGTTATGTTTTTGAATGCAGAACAAGTTGAGCCCGTACGTTGGTATTACCAAAGTATGAATATGAATCAGAATCAAATCCATTACTCATGATCAGTAGGTACCGAATAACACAGACACGCACACCACACACGGAAAGCACAGATGCACCTCTATTAAAAGGTCTTTTGTAACTTTTTCTACGGCTCTGTTCAGCAGAAGACCACTGCGGTTTAGTACTTCACTTTAGCCAACTTGAATTGCATTTGTATTTAGGCAAATAGCAAATTTTATTAATAATTATAAACTACACTGGCGACACAAACACGAAATTCACCAACCTCTACAACGCGAAATCGTGAAAATGTAGCTGACGGATGTGTAATGTGGATAAAGAAGTCGGATCGTGTGCATCTGTTCCTGATGAGTTGACTGTGGGCACGCCTGTATAGGACCCGCACGATGTTCTACATATTAAACGGGAATTTGAACTGCCAACTTTTTAGTTGTGCCGAGTGTGCTGATTACTGCGGTTGGCATTTATTATAAAATTAATATAATCTATTGATTACACCTGGTGTTTATAAAAATGCAAACTTAATTATTGTTTGTTTCTGTTATTATTTAGCCATTCTGCAGCGCTTGTCATTGAGTAGACATTACAAACAAGGTTATTGACCTAAATACGGTAGGTCAAGACTCAGATTACAGGATTGTTATCAGTGAATGGGTATGTGTTGACAGCACGAGGGTTTTTTTTATTACTGTCTGTATTTAAAAGGCCTCTTTAGATATCTTAAAAATAACTTCAGTAATATTGATCCGATTTTGATGCGGCTTGCACCAGTTTTCTTAGAAAATAATCTACTTTCTTGGATGTCCTAAATCATATTTTTTGACAGAAGCAGAAGGTTTAAAAGGTAAAAGAAACAAAATAAAAGGACATCCTAGAAGCGACAAATTATTTTACTAATTTATACACAATTGTTTCTGAAAATAATTGAAAATAACTTTGTAAATTTAGAACTAAGAAAGAGCTTTTTAGGTTAAAGTCTGCTAAAGAAGTCGCTTAAGTTCAAATAGTATCAGACGGTGAAATACTAGGCAGGCAAAGACAGAAGATGCAAGGGAAGTCGGACAGTTGCAATGCAGCTAGCGTTGCCCCTTAAATAGAAAAGACGTTTCAACCTATCTTAATAATTTAACCTAGTTAGTATTGAATTTTATTTTACTATTTATGTAATGAAATGTGGATGGTTTATTTTGATCCGTTGAAGTTTTGTAATTTCAATATTAAATATTTCTTATGTTGAAACTTAATATATTAATCGCATACTGTTAAAAAATAACTTATAGCATTAATTACACTATAGGAAAATATTTAAATTTGGCAACGTCGCGTCAGGCCGACATAGAGTTGAATTGCCACTGCAGTCAGTGACAGTCTGAAAAGGGAGGGTTTAAATAATGATTTGAAAATATTTTATCCGGCGTAATCTGCATTTAAAAAATTTTTAAATCGCGTATTCGTATTATACTCATTTTTCCCTATCTTCTCTTAAAGTGAATGACATTATGACTGTAACACCCTGAGTATACTCGGCTCTCATAAAAATATAACAAAAAGTATATATGAACAAGAGATGAAGGGTATTGTAAATAGATGACTTGGAAATCATATTTTCATGTAAACTTTGACAACTTCAGCATTGCCTAGAATAATGGGACACACTGTATAATATAAAGTAATTTTAAAATGTGCCTAATTTCCATTTCATTGTCACGAACAATTACATTTTATTACAAATTATGAAATTATTTTTTGAATATCGATATCGAAAATTTGATAACAATTTTTTATGCACTCATTTTCATAAAAAAAAATACAAAAATTTTGCGCTTAAACAAATGTGTCATATTTTAGGAGACGTCCTAAAAAAGCTGCTAAGAAAAAACCTACCAAAAAATCCATATTTGAGGTGTATGAACCTAGCGAACTCAAAAGAGGTTTCTTTACCGATCTTGACAATGAAATTCGTAACACCGATATTCCTGAGAGAATGCAGATACGAGACGTGCCTATTACAGCCGTTCCCGACGATTCCACAGAATTAGATGATGAGGCTGAATGGATATACAAGCAAGCGTTTTGTAAACCGACGATATCTAACATGGACGCACATTTAACACCCGAGGCGAGAGAGAAATTGAAGAAGGGCCCTCAAACCATCGGAAAGATTAGAAAGGCTTTGGATTTTATGAGAAATCAACAATTAGAAGTTCCCTTTATTGCTTTTTATAGAAAGGAGTACGTGCAGCCGGAGTTAAATATAAACGATTTGTGGAAAGTTTACAAATTTGACGCCAAGGTATATTATAACTTTATAATTAAAATTTTTAAGTAGTGTATCAATAATATTTTTTTTAGTGGTGTCAATTGAAGAACCGTAAAGAAAACCTCCTCCAATTATTTGAAAAGATGCGTTCCTACCAGCTTGATCAACTGATGAAAGATCCCGACGCTCCTATTCCCGATAACATTCGCGTCATGAAAGATTCTGATATAGAAAGGTTGAAGAACGTGCAGACTGCCGATGAACTAAACGACGTGCACAACCATTTTATTCTTTATTATTCCGTCGACTTACCTGCGATGCACGCTGCATGGAGAGTTAAGGAAAAAGAGAGGAAGAAACAGGAGAAGAGAGATGCAAGGTAATTTGTTATATGCAATTAACTTTTACAGGTTATAGATTACACGAGAACGGGAATGGTAAGCTGAACCAAGGAATATTATATATAATGTTGTTCTGACCCTATTTTTGTTGCTGTCATATCGAAAGCATAACCTTAATAACACAGATGGCAATTATTTATTAAATTAATAAAATGTATTTTGACGGTGACGTCATAATACTATACTCTCTATTAGCACTTTTAATCCTTACGGATCAAAGACACACGACGTTGCAGCTAGAGGCGCATCAACGGGAGGTACTGCGTATTATTTCAAACTTAACCTGCCAAAACCTGCTAGGTAGAAAGGTGGTGAATGGAATAGGGAATTTAACGATATCTGGAGAGTAACGCTTCTTACCCTTGTTTCTGTTTGGTGGTGATATTAACACAGACAGTTTTCTTCGACATATGCCTAACTTTAATTGGAAATAGGAAATAAATGAGCGTGTCATTTGATCTGCTATTTGTATTGCCTAGACCTAGGACACATTGCAACGACCTGGAAAACCATAGATCAAATAATATGGCTCGTGTTATTATTTGATGTATGGTTTTCCAGGTTAAGTTGTGTCCTAGGCGTAATAACACAGAAAACCGTAGTAGATCAAATGACATGCTCATCCACAATCTACAGCACATCTTGGTTATAATAATTATCTTTTCAGTCTCAAAACCACTAGAACCCGTAATATTTACAAGCCTAAGAATCTACCATGCATCCCATAGAAGCAAATCCTTTTGCGAGCACTCCTTTAATAGCAAACCAAAAGAATATTTGCCATTGTTACATATGGCGTACTCTCCAAGAAAATCAATTTGCTCCTAGTATATACAAAAAGTTTAAGGATTGCAACCCCTTAGAAACGGTACAATTTTGTGAATGCCTTTTAATGCAGCAAAACCTCAGTGAAAATTTTACTCGCTATATTCTTGAGACAGATATAATATAGCTACTTTTACCAGTCCTGGCATCACTAACATTCATAATTCGCATACTCGGAGTACAAATGCTCATTTTTTTAAACAGATTCGCTTCAATAAAAATTTTCAGTCAATATCTACTTATTGTGCCATTTATTTAACCTAATTGTTTAACTGGAAATACATACTTAAATTTTCTACAAAATTTAACTGGGTTATTAGAAGAAGTACCATTAAACGTTTGGATCAATATGTGGTTTCAGCAGGATGGTGCTTCACCACACTTTTACCATAAAGTGAGACAACTTTTGTCACTCTTATTCTCAAATAGTACGAGATCCGACCGCGTGATTACTACGTCTATTTGTTTTTTATCTAAAATGCAATTTTAATAAATGAAATAGAGGAACACGTTTCTGCTAGGTTGCCTATCAAAATATGGTCGAAACATCAAAATCGATTAAAAACTTTGTATTCGTTAATATTTTTCAAGCCGTTGACACAATGAGAGGTAGGTATTTTGTTATCCGGGGCCTATATGGGTCCTTTTGTGACAATAAACGACGATTAAAAGTTTTTGAAGAACTGCATACAGAAATACCCATACAATCACCTTTTTTGACAGATGCCTTAGTAGCTCAGTGTATAATGTACCGGATTAGTAAATCAACTACCAAACTGATGGACTTTTTTATTTATTTGTTATGTTATATTTATTAAACACATGCCATTATGACACTTATTATACATAGTGTTTTACAAAACCAGACCAGGCTACAATTAAATATTTATTTTTTGATATCTACCAAAAGATTTCAACAAATGAATATTAAAAAGTGATCTTTTAATTGTAGCTTGTTCCGGTTTTGCAAGACTTATCTATAAGTGTCGTAAAGGTATATGTTTGATAACTATAAAATTTTTAACCGAATTTAAAATAAGAATAAAAAAAAAGTTCCCATCTGGGAATCAAACCACCGACCTTGGGTTTACTAAAGCGGTATGCTGTACACTGTGCCACTGAAGCATCTGTCAATTGTGCTTATTTGAGTGTTTCCAAAAACATTTAAAATGTTCATATTAACATTTAAGGGTATAATGCTGTCATGAAAGGGCCTGGGTAGGGCCCAGATGGTAAAAACCCTCGACATGTGAACGGTTTGAAAAATATACCTGAATACAAAGTCCTTTTTCGTCATTTCTGATGTTTCATCTGACATTTGTTGGACAAGTGGACAAAAAAAATATATTAAAGGTACTTGAGGTCATATTTTGATAGTTAACCCAGCAGAAAAGTATTATTCTATTGTATTGAAAAATATATAGTCAGATTGTCATTAAATATCATTTTAAATTAGGTATACAATGATAAAGCCATCGTATGAACAAAATATATGACATCAAAATCCAAAAACATTAAAATACAAACATTTTTAAGACATCATACTTGGTCCTGTAATAGTCGACTGAGTGGTAAGGAAAACACACTAAATGATAACAATAAAGTAGGCAATATCGTACAAATATTTTGAAGTATTATCTCATTAGTTGCTGCAATTAAGGTTAATAATTGTCATCATACATTTTGAGTTTTTTGTGCATCTTTTAAAATATTTAGAACCACCCTGAATATTAAAAAAAATTGAAATAGAAATCTCTGTTGAGCTTCAATTTTTTTTATGTTATTATTGTAGATTGAAGTTAATAGCGGAAAGTGAAGAGGGGGCTGATATTCCAGACGAAGTAGAAGAGATTGATGATGACGAACCGGAACCAGAAACTTTGAAGTACGCTAATAGATCGGGAAGTTATGCCCTGTGTACTAGGGCAGGTATAGGTGAGTCAAACTGTTCTTGCGATATGGTGAAAGGTGAAATTATTCAAAAAAATTTAATTATGGTGAAATATTCAAAGTAATTTAAACGATATTGCTTGTATTATTTTACTTTCTAATTTAATGCCACAATATTTTAAAATGGTAAAACTATCCATAGACCCCCTCGCAAAGAAGTTTGGACTGTCCCCTGAGAATTTTGCCGAGAACTTGCGAGATAACTATCAAAGGCACGAAGTTGAACAGGAGCCTTCCGATCCCTCCGAAACAGCAAAAGAATTCATTTCACCGTACGTTATACCGACTAACTGTTAAACAGTCTAAACAATTCTGCTTTTAGTAAATTCCAAACGGTGGACGAGGTCATTCAAGCCGCTAAATATATGGTTGCTTTACAAATAGCGAGGGAACCTCTGGTAAGG
Source organism: Monochamus alternatus (assembly GCA_037114965.1). NCBI lineage: Eukaryota > Metazoa > Arthropoda > Insecta > Coleoptera > Cerambycidae > Monochamus > Monochamus alternatus. The sequence goes on from CM073433.1 coordinate 38,756,110, forward strand.
AAGTGTGTCAGGGAGGTGTTCTTCGAAAGGGCGAAATTGTGTGTTTACCCCACAAGGAAGGGACAGAAAGTCATAGATGAAGCTCATAATTGTTTCAGGTAATTTTTTGTTACATATCTAAAACAAATAAGGAAATGTAATAAACAAATTTAAAAAAAATAAAAAATGAAAGCTGAAAGAAGTTAATGACAAATGTGAGAAAAATATAAAATATAGAAAAAATATAAATTAAAAAAATTAATACCAAAATAATTAATTTTTTTCTCTTGCCTTTAATTTTGATATTTGTTTGTTTTTTAGAAAAGCTTCTTTAAAAAAAAATGGACGGAGAAATTAATACTGACATTGACAGACCATTGAGCAAATCGCCTTGTCGCCTTAACCGTTTCTAGAGTTAGTTACACGACTTCCTATTGTGTATTTTTTTTTAGCCGTACCAATGGGAAAATGAGACATTTTGTCTTGTCTTTTTGAAAAAAAAACTGAAAAATTTAATTTTTGTTTAGATCATATTCAGAGAGATCAAAATAGCTAACGATAGCTATACAGGGTGTTCAGTAAAGAATGGGCCAAACTTCAAATGTAGATAATTTGGATGAGAATAAGCTGAATTAATTCAACTTACCTTAATCCAAAAGTTGATACTAACGGAGCTACAGGGTGTCAAAGTTGAAAAAATAAATCACATTTTCTTTATTATTTTTTGATCGCATTGACCGTATTTTATGAAATTTGGTATAGCAGGGTTTTTGGGACTAGAAATTCGAATATGTCGACGATTTTGTTGTATCTGTGAGAGGGCGCCACCAACGATGGTTTCGACCCCTTTAAATCTCTACGATTTTTTTACTACGACTATGACTGGAAAAATTTTCTTCCCTATCCCCTATAGTTAAAAAAGGTACACTTTGATGTTGCTAGAAGCAATGGTTCCTGAGAAAAACGCATCTAAATCTCATGATACAAGTAATGGGCCATACTGTAACAGCATAATACTGCGACCAAAATAAGTCGATTTGCTTCTAGCGATCGAAAGATAAGAAAGAAATGTGATTTATTTCTTCAAGTGTGACACCCGGTATCTTTGTTATTATTGATTTTGGTGGATTCTTTTAGGATAATGATGCATTTATATTTTGAACATTTTGAATGGAACAATGCAAAAAGCTATTACACAATTTTTTCGATTTATACACTCAGTTCCAAAAAAAAAGACGCGCTTGATTTTTGATCTAACTTTGTTTTCTTTTTACTTATAAACCAGTCGGCCGATTTTTAATTTTTTTTTATGTGTTGGTAGGTAATTCCTTTACCTTTCCAAAAAAATTAAAGACGCTGAAATTTTTTCAAAGCCTCCTGGATGGTAGTGGAAAAACTCGAGTGATGTTATTTTACTCATTTTTGACTCACCCTGTGTGTTAATCAAGTAATGTTATAGTAGGTGATTACACTCTATATGAAAGATGCTTCTCTTGCGAGCATATTGTTTTTTTATTCATTGATTTATCTCTAAAATTGTCCAAATTACAGCTTAAGTTTTGTATATACCAACTTTCTTAATTTATCATTTACGTTTATCCCATATTTGTTTGTAGGATCATATTGCCTTTGAAAAACAACTGCCACTTGCAATTTGACGTGTCATTTAACGCATTTGACGTTTTGTCATTAATTAAGTAGCATTAAACAAGTTTTAGTGACAAAAATTATATAAAATGCCTCAAATAATGGACAGGATAAGAAACCTAATTTCCAGTATGACACGTAGATTAGTTACCCTTAGAGTTGCTAGGGGAGGCAATACACGGAATTAATCAGTTACCCCAGGTTATAATATTGCGTTTAATAAAAGTGTTTCGTGAAAATCGTATGTTTATTTCACTTGAAAATTTTCTCGATAAATTAAGAAAGTTGCAGAACTTGAACAAAAAAGCTGTAATTTGGACAGTTTTAGAGATAAATCAATGAATAAAAAAACAAAATGCTCACAAAAGACGCATCTTTCATATAGAGTGTAAGCACCTACTATACCATTACTTGATTAACACACAGGGTGAGTCAAAAATTAGTAAAAAAACATGACTCGAGTTTTTCCACTACCATCCAGGAGGCTGTGAAAAAATTTCGGCGTCCATAAAATTTTTTTGGAAAGGCAAAGGAATTACCTACTAACAAATAAAAAAAAATAAAAATTGGCCGACTGGTTTAGAAGCAAAAAGAAAACAAAGTTAGGTAAAAAATCAAGTGCGTCACTTTTTTGGAATATGGATATGAAAACATTTTATACTCAATAATCACAACAGAATTTATCTTTTTACCTTTTTCTAGTATGAAATATATAAAAGATAAGCCAGTTAGAGACCTTACCGGCGATCAGTTTCTTAAACTTTGCATGGCTGAAGAAGAAAATCTGCTAACGATTACCATCAATGAAACAATTGAAGGGAACACTACCTCCTCTTACATAGACGAGGTCAAACAGCTCTATATTAGGGTAATAAAATATATATTTGTTATGTCACGGCATATTAATTTATATATTTTAGGATGAATTTAGTAAAAATGTTCAAGACTGGAACGCTCTCAGAATGGAATGTGTGGAAAGGGCATTAACGAAAAGTGTCTTACCCGATTTACGCTCGGAATTAAAGAGAGCCCTGCTAGCGGAAGCCAAAGAATTTGTATTAAAAGCTTGCTGTCGTAAGTTGTACAACTGGATAAAGGTAAAATGCATGTATTTACTGTAAAAACATTTTATGAGTACAATTTTTGCAGATTGCCCCATATACGATTACATTCCCAGATGAGGACGAAGATGAGTGGGATACCGCAAAAGGAATTAGAGTTATGGGTCTAGCGTACGTTCCTGATTACTCAGTATCAGCGTTTGCTTGCATATCGGCACCTGATGGCGAAATAACGGATTATTTAAGGTTGCCCCACCTCTTGAAAAGAAAAAATAGTTACAGAATTGAAGAGAAAATGATGAAAGTAAGTTGTAAATATTTTTCCACAATTATAACATTTTTAAGTAGCGCTCTTGGAATTTGAAACCAGGGGTGTATGATTTGCCACAACATAAATATCTGCCCAGCAACTTTTGTTAGAAAATTCACTCGAATTATTATTGTATGAAAATGAATCCCAAAAACAGTGGTTGGAAAGTGTAACTTTTTTTTGTATCAAATTCAATGTCATAATATTTAGTATATTCTGAGGCTGAAAATTTTAACTTTGATGTCCTTACTATATACTAAGTGCTTCCTAATACAATTGTGAAGTCATATACAGTATGCGCCAAAAGTATGGAATAAATTCAATAAAAACGAAGCAATTATTTTTTGGGAAAAATCCTCGAACAGGTCAATTTTTAATTTAAAAAATACATATTTTAGCGTAAAATGCGATTTTCAAATGTCATCGATTTTTTTTTAAATGGCACCACCATATTTTTTTCCTTGATTCTGAAAGATCGTTTAATTCTCTATCAGACAGTACTAAAATTTTGCCCTCTTACATAGGAATGTTTTTGAGTAAATGACGATTGAATGTTAGAAAACATAAATTTTATCCATAAAAAAGTAACAATTCTGAGGTATGTAAAATAAAATACAATTGATTAAATTTTATACTTAAATTAAATGTTGGAATTACCATCCACCAACTTCTGGACAATGCGCAAGTCTGTGAAGAAATTCTTCTTGCACATTATGAATGATTTCTGGGGTTACTCTGCGTATTTCGTCCGGAATGCGATTTTGAAGTTCTTCTAAATTACGTGGTTTATTAATGTACACTTTTGACTTCAAGTATCCCCATTTTTGGACAACTGTTTTCCTGGGAGGTGGATCGGCAGACGGGGACCGTTAGAATGGCCTGCAAGATCGCCAGATCTTACACCTCTTGACTATTTTTTATGGGGATACTTGAAGTCAAAAGTGTACATTAATAAACCACGTAATTTAGAAGAACTTCAAAATCGCATTCGGGACGAAATACGCAGAGTAACCCCAGAAATCATTCATAATGTGCAAGAAGAATTTCTTCACAGACTTGCGCATTGTCAAGAAGTTGGTGAGTTATGATGATTTATATAGCTTTTTTTTTACCTATTTCTCTCTTTTTTTGCCGTAAAATATGATTATTAAAGTTACTTTTTATTTTTAACAGATTTTGTTTGGTAAACAAATGATATATAACGTCAAAAGTTAAAATTACTTTTAGGCTGGTACGGGTGACATCTGACAGCACACCAAAGTGCGCGCTGGAAGAAATTGATGAATTCATCAATTTCTTCATCAATAAATTGTAAGTGTAATGCCTGCTTCATTGATTTAATTTGAGGTTAAGGACTAGACATCACTAGAACAGAACGTAACACATCGGGGCACTTAGTTAGAAACAGAACATCTAATATATAAAATTCTCGTGTCACAGTTTTAGACGCCATAGTCCTCGGAAACGGTTTGACCGATTTTTTTGAAATTTTATATGTATATTCGGTAGGTCTGAGAATCAGTCGTAATCTATTTTTCATACCCCTAAGTGATAAGGGGGGTCCACCCCAAACAATTTTTTTTTATTTTTTGAACAAAATTTTTGTCATTAAAAAATACATACAACCCTTAATTTTCACCCTTCTATCACAAACCCCTATTTTTTAATAGCCATTTCAGTAATTTAATCATTTTTAACCCTGGTAGATAACTGATCGATTATCACTAGATCAGTTATCCCCGCCAGGCGTCTACCGGTGTCACTTTTTACCACAAACCTAGAAAAAATATAGACAGTGTCGGTTCATGATATAGGTCATGTGACAGGTGCCGCGTTTTCTAGGGACCTAAGGTCCAGAAAATTGATATTTTATTTGCTTTATGTTGGCGGTTGTGCAAATATGATGGCTGCATTGCAACATGAAATTAACTAACTTGCTGTCATATTGGCATAAAAACCAAATTTTAGTGATTCTGGATCTTTTAGGGCAGCCATGAATTAGCGGTCGCCGGCAATATGACACTGGCACAGTCTATATATTTTCTAGGTTTGTGCTTCTCACCCAGTAAACAGTATGGAGTAGGGATGAGAAGAAGCCGACGACCAAAATATTCACTACAAATAATTCATATGGCAAAACAACGTTTGCCGGGTCACCTAGTACTAATATAAAATGTTTTCTATGGTAGTATTGTTGTTTTTATTTAATATTACACAATCAGTAATTAAAATGATATAATATGACTTATTATTTTTTTATATGGGGACTAAATGCATCCCTGGCTTTAACGCATTCAGAAACATTACTTATGAATCACCCGTATAGTTATATAATTTGGAATTAGCTCTATTTGACATTCTTACAATTTTTAGGAAGCCGATCTTCAAGCATTAAAAAATTTCATATACACTAAAAAACCTCATGTTATCTCAATCGGAGGTGAGTCCAGGGAAGCTTTAATGATAGCAGACGATCTTAAGGCAATCATAAACGAGTTGGTAGAATCTGATCAATTTCCTTTGATCAAAGTGGAAATTATAGATAATGAATTAGCCAAGGTATATGCTAATTCTAATAAAGGTCAAGCAGACTTTAGAGATTACCCAGAACTCTTACGTCAGGCCGTTTCATTGGCCAGGAAAATGCAGGATCCTTTGATAGAATACTCTCAGCTCTGTAACGGGGATGAGGAAATACTGAGTTTAAGATTCCATCCACTGCAGGTTAGTTAAATTGGTTTAAAAATTTATGTTTGCAGTCGTTTTTAGTTTTGCTTAATCAAATTTTATGTCATTCCTTTGATGGTCAAAATATTGTTTATTGAAACAAATTTCTGATTTGATACGAATAAGTTTGTTATAGAGCTTATAAAGTTTACTCTACCCAACCGTCAAAAATTTAGAGAGTGACTCACGTTATAAACCCGCTCACAATTTATAGCAGTCGACACAAAGACACATGCAGCTCGTATGTTTTTCCTATCAAATCATGTGCCGCATATCTGAGAGCATACCCATTTACACAGCTTCTGCTGCAGCAAATATGCATGCGCCAGATCGGAGAAGTTAGCCTTCTATTGGTTGTGACGAATTGATGGACCCACCTATTCCATTTCCAGCCCCGTCATGGGCAGATATATCTTTTGGGCGGGCAAAATTTCAGGATCTTTCCACTGATTTAATTATGAATGTAATTAATTTATTAGTGATTTTGTATTCTTAAGAATGGATAATAATTCAAGCTCTACAGTGTGTTCAGAAAATCGTTAACGCCGTAATTTAACAAGTGAGAAATTCCGGATAATGACATGTATGAAGGGGTTAGGACGCGAGGTTAAAATATGAGTATAAATGATGTAGAAATATGTAATTCATTAACAAGAATGTTCTAAGTAATGATATTAACAGCCTTATTTTTGTTTAGTTTGTTGTCGATAGTGGGAAATTAGAGGCCAAATTTCAAAGAAAACATCAAATTTTCTCAATTGTCAACGTTTCATCACTTATTGTGACATCTTCAAGCCACTATAAAATTTAATAAATTCAAAATACATCACAATTTATAAATAACAAACTTAAGATTAAAGTATTAAAAAAATGTGTTTAAAACATTACAATAAAATGAATACAACGATATCTATATAAACGTGAAAAAAGAAAACACAATTACACACACACACTAACAATAATTATATTCCACAAATTTAAAAGGAAAAGTATTAAAATTATATAAACAAAATGTCTTTATATAATGAATAATAAAATAACAAAATAGAATGAATGAGAAATGTAACAAACAACCTGTGCATAACACGCAAAAAAAAATTTATTTAATTTAAATTTTTAAAAAAATTATATGCCACAAATTTAAAAGGAAAAGTATTAAAATTATATAAACAAAATGTCTTTATATAATGAATAATAAAATAACAAAATATGGTGAATGAATAAGAAATGTAACAAACAACAACCTGTGCATAACACGCAAAAAAGAAATTATTGAATTTAAATTAAAAAAATTTTTTATTGCATGTTATGCACAGGTTGTTGTTTGTTACATTTCTCATTCATTCAAAAGTTGAGATTTTCCCATCATAAATAATTAAAAAAAATCGTTAAAAAATCTGAGAATTTGCGTGTGCAACCCTCACCTTCTGTATCCATCTCTGTGCTGTGAATTAGTCACTATCTGTCACTATTTTCGACCTTGGGTAATTGATAATAAAATATAAAAACTTTAAATTTGGAAATAACCTATTTGTACTAAAAATGGATGTTATGTAATTATTTTTGTCATTTTTGTATATTTTTTATATCTGATCGTCTTCAAATTTTGTGCGCCTATAAAATGTTGATCCTCGCACGTTTCGCCCATCGCGCCTGTCTACAAGCTAGCTATTAGTCGCTCTCTATATTTTCGGCCGTCTAGTATAGTTGCAATTTGTATTTTTGTTTAAATACCAACGTACACTCAAATTTCAAAATAGTAGAGAGTGATTCATATTATAAACTCACTCACAATAACAGGATCGTCTTATTTTAATATCTATACATTATCCACTGTTTTGTAGGAACAAATAGCTAAAGAGGAGCTTTTGGAGGCCTTATGTTTGGAGTTCGTAAATCGAACGAACGAAGTAGGTGTCGATGTAAATTTAGCCGTCCAACAAGCTCACAAAAGCAATCTAGTCCAATTTATCTGCGGCTTGGGCCCTCGAAAAGGTCAGGCGTTGCTCCGCGTTTTAAAACAGACAAATCAGAGGCTGGAAAACAGGACACAACTTGTCACTGCTTGTCATATGGGTCCAAAAGTATTTATAAATTGCTCTGGTTTTATTAAGATTGACACTAATAGTCTGGGTGATAGGTAGGTGTATGCTTTTTATTTTGATTGAGAGATTGAGAGGAAATGTTTTTAGTACCGAAGCCTATGTGGAAATTCTGGACGGATCTCGTGTACATCCGGAAACTTACGAATGGGCTAGGAAGATGGCTGTCGATGCTTTGGAGTACGATGATGATGAAGGCGCTAACCCCGCAGGTGCATTAGAAGAAATTTTAGAAGCTCCAGAAAGACTGAAAGACTTAGATCTTGACGCGTTCGCTGAAGAACTGGAACGTCAAGGATTTGGTAAAAAAACAGCGCCCAGTTTAATTCCTTAGCAACTGACTTTGTTTAATTTTCAGGTAATAAAAGCATCACACTGTACGATATAAGGGCCGAGTTAAACTGTCGATACAAAGATCTGCGTCAGCCGTTCCACTCTGCTAATCCTGAAGAATTATTTGATATGCTCACAAAGGAAACTCCCGAAACGTTCTACATCGGTAAAATGGTTACGGCCACCGTTATTGGTACGAATTGACCTGTGATTCTTTGGATGTAATAATTTACGTTGGAAATATTCCTTTCAGGAATTGCCCGTAGGAAACCAAAACCAGATCAACTGGATCAGGCCAATCCCGTTCGTAACGATGAGACAGGCCTCTGGCAGTGTCCGTTCTGCTTGAAGAATGATTTCCCAGAACTTTCCGATGTGTGGAATCATTTTGACGCAGGATCCTGCCCCGGTCAAGCGACTGGAGTTAAACTGAGATTGGATAATGGTATATCAGGTGAGTGATATAAAAAAAAAGGAAACCTTTGTAATTTTTAGTTAATGTTGAATTAAACTGAGGATTTGGCATATTGATATGAGAAGAATAGTGACCCTTAAACAATTTTTTTTTATTATTGTATTAATAACTTTCAATTTCTCTTTTATTATGCAGTGATTCAGAACTTATCACTGGAAGTATACTCTAGGTGAAGCCTAACAAGAACACAGTACAAAATCTTTAACGTGTTACATCTAAAAAATCCGGAGTACATCTCTTTATAAAATCCAACATTTGCAATGATATATTGCTGCAGATATATGTGAAATAAATGACGGAGAACTATCAATGGTCACACCAAGGTCCTTTATACTGTAAATTGTATCTAAAGATTCATCAGAATAATTAACAGTAATTCTACCATGGTTGCATACCATTTTTAAAACACCAATCAGTAACATTGTTAAGATCAGTTTGAAGATGAGTCTTCATCACTAGATATTTACAAAAATGAAAGCACTGAGATATATTATTTATAAAAATATTGAACAAGAGAGGATCCAAATGTGACCCCTGAGGAACTCCCAAAGTAACCTATATTTCCTTAGATTTGAAGTTACGCACTCGAGCTATCTGAGAATGACCACTTAGATAACTTCCTATTCGATCAATTAATGAGTCAGTCAAAATCAAATTTTGTAAAAAAAAAATTGAATTTCTCTTGTATTGCACTACACTTGTACTCACTGTACATGGCGGTAAAAGTATCTGCATTTGGTACATGTTTACCGGGAAGTCGTTCTACTAAAGCATTTTCACATCACCATAAATTAAAAATATATCTATCAACTCCAAGTTGCTATAGACGTAAGCCATTTTTGACACTTGAAAAACAAAGTAAAGACTCGCATCACAAAAAAGTTAATACGTACAGAAAGTAATCGGATTTCAATATTCGGAATCGCCTGGCTAGAGACTACAGCAGCCCAGCGATGTTGAAAATACTTTAACTTTAGGATTTTACAAAAAAAATACGATATTGACTTCATTTTTCATGACGCATCTATTCCCAAATTTTTTTTTGATAAGTTCTGAATCACCCTGTATAGATAGGGATTTGTTCAATTTTTTTCTTTTTTAATTTTGTTAAAAAAAATACAAAATAGGACACACTTCTATCTATGCAAGTAATTTGTTGTTCACCCCTACAGCAGTTCCAAAATCTATCAACAGATGTCAGCTTATTTATTTTTGCCAATATTCAATTTATTAAACTATGTTGCAGCAAATTTTAAATTAATAAGATACGAGGCTAACAACATTTTTCATTTGATCTGTTGGCCGACGTTAGGTAAAACAAAAGTATCTGGTGACGTAATCGGTTAACAGATATAATTTTGCAGAAAACGGGGAAAATGATAATGTAAAGTACATAAAATTTTACCATCCATCTTTAAAATGAAATATTTGTGACTTATACATACAATAGAACCTCTATTATCCGTGCGCGGTTGATCCGTGCGGCGGATTCTTCGTGCCATGCGATGTTTATGATTGTCCGCTATCCGTGCTCGGATTATCCGTGGCGGGCCGAAAAAAACGCTCGGAAACAAAAAAAAGACGAGTCCGCTTATTTGTGCAAACTTAAATATGTTAATTTTTGTTTTACATAATCTACATATGTATAATAAAGTTCACATGCTTTGCAAAATTTGTGTTATTTCAATTATCCGTGTTTTCGATTATCCAGCAATGGTTCAGTCCCGGCTGGCCCGGATAATCGAGGTTCTACTGTACATGAATTTTTTGTCACAACTTTCCTTTAATGAGAGATTCGTTATTGATGTATTGCAATATATCCATAATTATTTTAGGATACATCTACATTAAGAACATTAGCGACAAACCAGTATCTAACCCGGAAGAAAGGGTGGGCGTAGGCCAACTCATCCATTGCCGAATAATGAAAATAGACGTCGAACGTTTCTCTGTAGATTGCACGTCAAAATCTAGCGATCTATTGGATAAAAACCACGAATGGAGACCCCCTAGGGATCCATACTATGACCAAGACAAGGAAGATAGAGACAATAAGGCAGAAGCCGACAAGAAGAAAGAAAAGCAGCGTAAAACATACATCAAAAGAGTCATCGTTCATCCTGCGTTTCACAATATATCGTATGCCGAGGCAGAGAAGTGTATGGCTAATATGGATCAAGGGGAAGTTATTGTAAGGCCTTCAAGTAAAGGTGCGGATCACCTTACCATAACTTGGAAGGTGGCAGATGGCATTTATCAGCATATTGATATTCGTGAAGAAGGAAAAGCTAATGCTTTTTCATTAGGTATGTTTATTCTTATTATACTAAAATTTTTCATGTAATATTTTAACGGTTTAAGCATTTTAAAAATTCATTTTTCAAATTTTTTGTGTTTATTTAAGAAATGATTTACATTTTTTATAGGGAAATCGTTGTGGATTGGCAATGAAGAGTTTGAGGATCTAGATGAAATAATCGCTCGACATGTCACACCGATGGCTGCGCACGCTAGAGATTTATTATATTTCAGGTATTACAAAGACACCGAAGGGGGTCATAAAGATAAGGCTGAGGAATACCTCAAGGAGGAAAAGAAGAAAAATGCCTCAAAAATCCATTACGTGGTGAGCGCTGCAAAGGTAAATAAATGATATCGAAAATTTGTTTTTCAAAATTTAAACTAAACTGTTTTTCTAGAATATACCTGGCAAATTCTTGTTGTCTTATCTTCCTCGCAACAAAGTGAGACACGAATATGTCACTGTGACTCCCGAAGGTTTTCGATTCAGACAGCAGATGTTTGACTCGGTTGCGTCGTTGTTTAAATGGTTTAAAGAACACTTTAGGGATCCACTCCCAGGTGGTATGACGCCTGGCACGCCTAGGATGTCTTCTGGACGTACGCCTTACGGTGGCGGTAGTGGCACACCTTCATTCAGTAAGTGGAAAAAAAATTGTAGTAATGTTTCTTCAATTATTAATTATACACATTTGTTCATAAAAAGTGTGTTTTGTGAGATATGTTGAGATTATAGACCAGGGTCGATAATTTTTGAAACCAAAAAAAATAATAGTAGGATGAAACCCATTGGAAAAGGAAGAGAATACAACAAAAATGAAAGGAAAAATAATTTACGGGCAATCTGAGGTCGGGAAGTGGAAGGGGGTGAGTTTTTAAGGGTAAAAAACGGTTTACCTCGATTTCTGGCAAAACTGCAAGTCCTATGGAAAAAAGTTAAATAGCAAAGTTGTAGGTAATAAAGAGATCTACAACTTTTATATTTACACTTTTTTCACATAACCTTAAAATTTATGTGAAAAATTCAAATAACCAAGTTTTTGGTTTTTTATTTTTATCTTTTACAAAAAATAATTTTTTTTCACAATATTTGGTGAAAACTTACCTTTTTATGTCCCAAATACACTGTAATTTTTTTGATTTAAAATATTTATTTTCTCGCCTTGTTTTGACTTAATATCGAAAAAGCACACTAATTTTCAATTGAAAATTCTCACGTCAAAATATCTGCTTTTTTAAAAAAGTCGGTCGGACGAAAAAATATTGTAGATGTTTTATTAAATTAATTTTATTAACTTATTTAGTTGTTAATTATAGTAGTATATTTTACCTCGCAATTTTTTTATTTATCAGTGCGATATGGAATCTTACGTTTTTCGAGTAATTAAAGTATAAATTTTAATAAATAGCTCAAAATTATACATAATGATTAAAAAAAAAATTTCGGATTCGAGTTTGTCGCATCATTTCTTTTTTTTTTCTGAGAACATTTACCATAGTAATGTATATTTTTTTACACCATAAGATAGTAGAGATTCCAACGAACAAAAAGCCAACCGGCTTTTTATAAAAAAGCAGGTATTTTGACGTGAGAATTTTCAATTGAAAATTAAGGTGCTTTTTCAATATTAAGTCAAAATAAGGTGAAAAAATGTATATATTAAATCAAAAAAATTACAGTGTATTTGGGACATAAAAAGGTAAGTGTTCACCAAATATCGTGAACAAAAATTATTTTTTATAAAAGATAAAAATAAAAAACCAAAAACTTATTATTTGAATTTTTCACTTTTGAGGTTATGTGAAAAAAGTGTACATATAAAAGTTGTAGATCTTTTTATTACCTATAACTTTGCTATTTAAATTTTTTCCATAGGACTTGTAGTTTTGCCGGAAATCAAGATAAATCGTTTTTTACCCTTAAAAACTCACCCCCTTCCACTTCCCGACCTCAGATCGCCTGTAAATTATTTTTCCTCTCATTTTTGTTGTATTCTCTTCCTTTTCCAATGGGTTTCATTCTACTATTATTTTTTTTCACTCTTTACCATTTTCAAAGGCTTCACCACTGGTCTATTAATTAGATTTTTAGTCTATTAATTAGATTTTTAGTTTACTTTATGCACAGTCCACACTTGCTATACAGGGTGTTTCAGTTTGATATGTCACAAACACGTGAGCATATTTTGGGAATAAAAATAAGAATAAAAGTTTGGTAAACTTTTGTTCTAACTTCCTTCGTTATGAAGATACAGGGGGTTGAATTTTTTCTATAAATTAAAATTTTCTTTCAAAACTTTTAAACGGATTAAGATATTGTTATCAAATTTGGGGTACTGTTTAAGCCGAGAATATTGCATATGCTGCCAAAATATGGCTCTTTAAAATTAAGCAGTGGCGTAGATACAGTGTGAGTCTGTCATTTTGGGCAAATAAATATGTGACGCCACTGGTTAAATTAAAAAAAGTGATCATTTCATAATTTTACAATTGATTTCTAATAAAAATGGTCTCTTTCATTTTTTTTGTGTCTCTCGTAGTTTGGTCACAAATTGGATATTCATAGTCCGTTTTTCGACGACTGTGCTACGATGCGACAATGCTTCTGAATTCAGTATGCCGTGAAAACAAAATCCAATTTATTATGTAGTTTTGAATGTGAAAGTTAATGTTTATGATAAATAGCGTTTATGCAGTTTATGCTTTAATTGTTATAACAGCAATATTTTAAGTTAACAGTTAGCAACATTTTAAGTTTCAATTATACGGATTAATGTGGTTTTTCAATAAAGCTAGAAGATTATACGCAGAAAACTTTCGTGGGAGAAGTATTCCTGACCGAAGGGTATTTCAGGCAGTTGACGTGCGTTTAAGGGAAAGAGGAATTCGTATAGGTGCTATTGAGAGACTGCAACTCCGACAACCAAATTTTGAAGATCAGATTCTTCAAATGGTGGAAAGAGAACCAACGACAAGCACCATAAAAATTAGCTCTGAACTGGGCGTAAGTCATAAATCGGTCTGGAGCACAATTCGTAATCAGCAGCTGTATCCATTTCACTTTCAAAAGGTGCAAGGGTTGACTCCAGCGGATTATCCACCTCGACGACAATTTTGTCGCTGGCTGCTGAACCGTTGTGTAGAAGAGCCTAACTTTGTAGCACACATATTATTTACTGATGAAGCCAGTTTTGCAAGAGATGGCATAATGAACTCACACAACATGCATTACTGGGCTGACGAGAACCCTAATTGGGCTGTCACTGGTACGCATCAACAGCAGTTCTCGCTAAATATCTGGTGTGGTATTATTGGCGATATTTTAATCGGCCCACATGTTTTGCCAAACCGTTTAACTGAACAAGCCTATAGGCATTTTTTAGAGGAAATCCTACCAAGATTGTTGGAAAAGGTTCCACTTGCAACAAGAGTATTGCTCTGGTTTATGCAGGACGAGGCACCTGCCCACTTCAGTTTAGCTGCCAGGAATTATTTGCAGAATATCTATCCAAATAGGTGGATAGCTCGAGGGGGTCATATAGCTTGGCCAGCGAGGTCGCCTAACCTGAACCCCCTTGACTTTTTTTTTGTGGTGTCATTTAAAAAGTTTGGTATACGAAACAGAGGTTCAAAGTATTAAAGATCTACAGTTTCGCATACAAAATAGTTGTAGAGCAATTTTAAATATCCCAGGGATTTTCGAACGAGTTCGGAGATCGTTATTACGTTGAGCTGAAGCGTGCATCCTAGTTCAAGGACGGCACTTCGAACAATTATTGTAAATTTGTATTAGATAGGGGTCTAATATTTAATAATAATAAATTATATTGAAACAAGTATCAAGCAAGCACTATGTATAGAAAAATCAGACGCACTAGGCACAATGCGACTGACTAATAATATTTTTAGGTTACTAAATTTGAATGCGATCAGATATAAAAAATATACAAAAATGACAAAAATAATTCCATTACATAACATCCATTATTTTTAGAGTAGAAACAGTGATATATCAGTTTTTACCAATTTCGAGGCGTTAGATAATAAAAATAATAAGAATATTTCAAAATTTAAAGTTTTTATCTTGTATTATCAATTACTCATGGTCAAAAATAATAGAGAGTGACTAATTCACAATGCAAAGATGATTACGACAGATACGGGTGGTATGATTACCTAAGCGTGCCACTTGAGAAAAGTTAAAGCACACAAAATTATCAAAAATAGGTTGACGTGGGCTGAATCTAGCACATTAACAATTTACTTTAAATGTGCCACCTGTGTCATCCTCTACAAATTAAAATGTCGTCCTTTTGGATGGCGATTGCCCACCACCACCCATTTACACCTACCTGATGCACACTCCGCAGATGTCACACTTAAGCCTTAAGCTCCTCATGGACGCAAAATTCAGGGATCTTTGCACGAATTTTGCAACTGTTTTAATTATTTATGGCGGAAAAATCTCAACTATTGACAATTGCAATTTGCGAAACTGACAAACACTACAAATATTATTGCCCCTTTCATTATTATGTGGTGTAAATAAATTTGTTTTGAGCTTCTGATAATCTACCATGGCAGTTTCATGATGAAAATGATAGAAAATGTTATAGGCAGTTGACAAAATTTGTTACAAATAGATATTTTTCCACCATTAAATAAATCGTGCAAATATTTGCGAATTTCGCATTCAAAAGGGCAAAAGGCTTTAGATAACATACACACTATTTACTATTGGTTACTAGCACTGCCACTATAATGGTCACACATTAACACTTATTATATCATATCGAACCGCTTTTCGTATGACCTTCATACGTCCATGTTTTGTCAAAATTTAATGTATTTTTCGATCCAGATTCTTATTTTTTAATATTTATTTTAAATAGTTTCTTCGCCATATCACTATTTTGTCCTTTCTATCAGTATACTCTTTTCGATTTCATTTATACGGACTAAGTTTCATCTTGTAAGATATAGCAATAGAATTTTTATTTGGAAAACTCATTTTAAAAATACAATCTTCCTTCCGCGAGTTTCCATCACTTTCCGTTTCACAGTTGTACTTCTTTACCTGTTCGACCATTAAATATCAACTTTGAGGATGTGTGGTTTCAAGAAGACCCGCTCATAATGCACGTTGAGTAACAGCATATTTAGAAACCACATTCTCTCAGCATCTTATTAGTACAAGAGGCACTATTCCATGGCCCCCCAGATCGCCAGATTTATCGCCCGACTTCTTTCTTTGGGGGCATTTAAAACAGGCCATTTATGGACATTCACATGATAGGCCACGTAATTTAGTCAATTTACAGGCCCGAATTGAAGACGTCCTACATAATATTTTCCCTGAAATGCTAGAACACGTAAGAACCGAATTCTATGACAGATTAGGGCATTGCGAGGCACAAAGGGGAGCATTTTTGAACAACTTATTAGTTAAACATCAACATTAATTTCTTTCTTTCGTTTTTACTGCAATAAGTTTTAAGTTTATTTATGTTTTAGAGTTTTAGTATTACTTTCTACCATATCGGCTATTAAATAAATACAAAAGCGGAAAATAATTGCAATTATTTTTATACACCGTTAGGTGGTTGGTTTATGAAATAATTCTAAATAGTTAAAAGTACGTAAGAATTTGCTTTGTTTTAAGCAAATGCGTCCTACTCCGCACATAGAAACATCGGCACTGAAGCTGCCAGCTGCCTGAAGCTTGAAGTTAACAGAGGCCTGCCAAACCTTCCGGCCAATCGGATGCGCTCGGTTAGAAGTGGGAGCGACTGCTTAGATGTTATTCTAATTTATAAAACGTCGTCAATATAGTCATCCTTGTCTATCGCACGGATTTCTATACTTTACTTTGTCGCTCTCGTGTAAACTCAGATAGACCATCAGCGTTTTCCGACCCTGTATATTTCTTTGTGTTGACTGCTATAAATTGTGAGCAGGTTTATAACATTAGTCACTCTCTATAATTTTGGCCGCTGACTATAATAGATTACAACATTGTCGTACGTTACAGTTTCAAGAATTCTCTGGGAAACTTCAATTGTTTACTTCATTAATACTAATAAATAATCAAATTATAAACAAATTGAGAATATTTTTTAAACACACAGATTTAAAGTTACAAAGATTACTCATATCATGTTACATACACTCTGGTTTAGGCTTTCAATTACTAATTGTTTTATCTCCAGTGATTCATTATGTTCCATAGAAAAACATATTTTTTTTGTTTTTAGACATGAATACTGAAGCTATTCAGAGGGTAGCACAAAATCTTCCGAGCCATATGATGCAGACATTGTCTGCAGTAGCAAACCAAACGCCACATTATCCCCACACTCCTGGTGGTGCTTATGGTGCTGCTAATTATATAAATACGGTAAGTCTAATTGAATACTCAAATTTCAATAGTTTTTATTTATTTTTATCATTTATTTTTTTATCAAGTTTTTCTAAAATATTTTATAAGTATTTCACATTACTTTTGCTTATTCTGTATCAAAAGAGGTATAAAGTCTTCACTTTCAAAGCAATTTCTCTTCTCAATGAAAATGTCATTCCCACCTATTAATATTAGTTTGAGGACATGACACATAATGTAAAGAATTGTTAAATTGATGTAATTCAAAATTTGATCAGTTTGCAAAATGACAGATTATTATCGGAATCCATTGGAATATATCCTTAAAATACACAACACTTTCCAAAATCATATTAAAATATACAGAAATATGTTAGAGATATTTGACTTTAATCTTGATTTATGTGACATCGATGGCAAATGTTCGATTGTCAGAAATTTCAACAAAACGTTTTTAAATTCGTTACTAGAAAGGCAGACAAGTCAGCATACACCGACTTGGCCATTCTTTCTTTTATGCCTACGGCACTCAAGCTGCACTCTTAAAGCAGGTCAGTAAATATAATACAAATACAGTATGCGCCAAAAGTATGGAATAAATTCAATAAAAACGAAACAATTATTTTTTGGGAAAAATCCTTGAACAGGTCGATTTTTAATTTAAAAAATACATATTTTAGCGTAAAATGCGATTTTCAAATGTCATTTGTTTTCGAGTAACGACGTCATTGATTTTTTTTTAAATGGCAACACCATATTTTTTTTCTTGATTCTGAAAGATCGTTTAATTCTCTATCAGACAGTTTTCGAGTAAATGACGATTGAATGTTAGAAAACGTAAATTTTATCCATAAAAAAATAACAATTCTGAGGTATGTAAAATAAAATACAATTGATTAAATTTTATACTTAAATTAAATGTTCGAATTGCCATCCACCAACTTCATGACAATGCGCAAGTCTGTGAAGAAATTCTTCTTGCACATTATGAATGATTTCTGGGGTAACTCTGCATATTTCGTCCCGAATGCGATTTTGAAGTTCTGCTGATCCACTTCCCAAGAAAACAGTTGTTCAAAAAATCTCGTACAGGGCGCGCATAGTGCGGAGATGCACCGTCTTGCTGAAACCATATGGTATCATCAGGAATGTCAGGGTCATTATCGTTAGGAAAAATTACTGCAAGGGCTGGAACAAGGTCATTTTCTAGAAACTCTAAATATTTTTGTCCTGTAAGGGTTTCTTCAAAGAAGAAAGGCCCTACTATTCTGTCGTCAACTATTCCAGCCCACACATTTAATTTCTGAGGGTGTTGGGTATGTGCCTCTGCCATCCAATGAGGATTTTCCCAACTCCAATATCTGCAAGTTTGACGGTTTACTGTACCATTCAGACAAAATGTGGCCTCATCTGAAAAAAGTATTTGCCGGTGTAAATTTCTATTTCCTTGACATAAATCCATTAGAATTTCGCAAAAGTGTAAGCAGCGGTCGGGATCATCTTCATTGAGTTCCTGCACAAGTTGAATTTTGTAGGAATGATATTTTTCCTTCCTCAAGATACGTAGCACTGTGCTCTGACTAGTGTCATTGTTTAATGCAACCAATCGTGAAGAATTATGAGGATTATCCACCATACGTTTTCTAACATTCAATCGTCATTTACTCGAAAACTTTCCTATGTAAGAAGGCACGAATTTTAGTACTGCCTGATAGAGAATTAAACAATCTTTCAAAATCAAGTAAAAAAATATGGTGTTGCCATTTAAAAAAAAATCGATGACGTCATTACTCGAAAACAAATGACATTTGAAAATCGCATTTTACGCTAAAATATGTATTTTTTAAATTAAAAATCGACCTGTTTGAGGATTTTTCCCAAAAAAATAATTGTTTTGTTTTTATTGAATTTATTCCATACTTTTGGCGCATACTGTATATAAAACTCAATTCAATTAATAAAAAAAAACTATTGGCATTGTCTTTATCATTGACTTTATTTGCATCATCAAGATCATCTCCATAATCACATCATCAGCATTATAGTCATTGTTATTTTCATCAACAGAGTTAAAACAAGTAAACAGAATCTGGTCTATTTGTATTTTAAACTTGCCTAATTTTGTTAATCACTATCTCGAAAAGACATCTAGTATTTTTCACAAAATCACTTCAAAATAATTGACTTATTAAAAAGATAAAGAAAATTGGGTCAATTGGTGATTGAACCTGGTTCAAATTTGTTAAAAACTATGTATATAAACTCAATATAAAGTCTTAAAATAACCTAGTAAATTTTTTCACTAAACAATTTCCAGTCAGAAGAGTTTTAATTTAATTAATTTATTAATTTACGTTTTAATTTGAGTCTGGTTTAGTTTTGTGAAACACTAACTACAATAAGTCTCATAAACGCATTCGTTTAACGAATAAATAATAAATAGTGTCTAAAAAAATGACCCGTCGGGTAATTGAACCAGAGACCTTGGAATTAGTAGGTTGAAACGCTACGACTTGTGTCACGACATTAGTTAGTCAATTTGTATGTAATAGGTTGTACAGCTCGACACAAAAATAAATAAAATTTTCAAAATGTTCAAACTTAGATTTCAAGCTAAAATATTGTCTCGAAAGACCCATAGAGGTTCTGCTGGGCAAAGTAACGACCCAATGTCACACGGAGAACTCTAAAATGATCGCAAATACAACAATTTTGTGATCAATTTTAACCGTATTTTGTACAAAAGAGTGCATCTGAAAGCTTTAAATATTCATCGTAGAACTAAAAGCAGCTTGGCAGTCAGTCATTTTCAATGTAACCTTAAAAATATACTGTTTCCTCATGAATAGACTTTCAAAAACGGATAGTAATTTTGCAGTACAAGAAAACAAACAATTGAAAAAATTTTGAACAGTCATGACAAAAGAGAGTTTATCCTAATGTCACGTTTTAGTTTATTATCTCTGGTTTGATTATTTTGTTTCGGATAAGGCGAAATGCATATGATGTTATGATCGAAAGAACTAAAAAAGAATTTATGCATTAGTTTCGAAACATACGATGGGATTTTGTTTTAACATGGTTTGAATTATTATTTCATAATAACGACAAATCAAAATAGTAAGGGCATCGTCTGCTAAATCGCATCGCCTTTGTAATACTTGTCTGTCGAATCACTTGAATTTCAATCTAGAATTCTGCAATGTGCTGTAGTGTGTCGATTTGGTTTGAAAAAATGTACGTATTTTTTATTTACTATTTTAAAACATTAAAATACGTGGCACTGATACCGTCCCAATTCTTCACACAAAGCTTTTTTAAAACCATAAACACACAATACTTATTATTTTAGGTTGTATCAATTTATGAATTTAAAAATGAGACGTAAACAGAAAGGTACACCTTAACAAAAATTTGACATTCGTCATAATTTCTATGAAACAATTGACGACTACTGCAAACGGGCAGGTCAAGTTTAAGAAATTCATTAATGACGTTATTTATTGTTTAATGCATTTCATTGAACTCTAATTCATGGGTATTGCGATCAAAGCATATTGGATAAATTGGATATATTGCATATATTGGATAAAACTAGTATAAATATACCTCACCTACTTTTCAGCCTTATACACCCAGTGGACAAACGCCGTTTATGACCCCATATCAGACGCCTCACACTCAACAAACTCCCCGTTACGGACAACAGACGCCTTCACAACACATGCCGAACACAGCCCCTCATCTCAACGGGCCATTCTTACATCCCGGTGCTGTGACTCCCTCTCAGCGTACCCCTAGCTACAGGAACCTCCCGACCCAATCGCCCATGTTGCAGCCCAGCCCAACACCGAGCCCGGGATCGCAGAGTTCCTTTGGCAGCCACGCTCACAGCAGGGGTAGTGGCGGTAGTTACGATCCAGCGAAGGCAGGGGGATACCAACCGATTGATTCTCCAAGGGGTTATATGAACAGGAACTATCCCGACGGAGGAAGATACGGAGGAAATTCGGAGTCGATGGATTGGCAGAAGGCTGCGGAAGCTTGGGCGGCGAGATCAAAAAGTAAGTTTTATTATTTATTATAGTTTCACTGATTCAGTAATTAATTTTAATTAATTGTTCTGCAGCTTATGAATTATCTCTGACTTAATTATATATATAAAGCTGTTTACAGGCCTTTTAGGTCCAGAACTGTGTTATTCTCCTCCACTCCATTCTGTTCTTCGCCTTTCATTTCCAATCTTATATATTTTTCTTCCTTAGATCTATTGCCATTCTCTCAAAAGCTTGCTTTTCTCTTTATATATCTGCAATTCCACTTTACGTGTTTCCTCCACAAGTTTTCTCGTTACTTCTTCTAATTCTCTACTATCTCTAGCAATAATGACCAATAATGGTGACGTTGCTTTGGGAGATAGCTGTTGTGTGAGAGAGTTCAGTCATCATCTGCTAAATCGCATCGCCTTTGTAATACTTGTCTGTCGAATCACCTGATTTTCAATATAGAATTCTGTAATGTGCTGTAGTGTGGCGCCACCAACATTAGTATTTGGAAACATACACATCATGCCATAAATGTCAGAATTTGACATTTGATCTTGACAATATAATAGCTCATCTTTTAAGAGAACCAACTTATTTAATTTGGTTTGCAAAAATGTACCTATTTTTATTTACTATTTTAAAACATTAGAATATGCAGCACTGGTACGGTTCCAATACTTCACACAAAGATTTCGTGTCTAAATAATTTAAATTTTTCATAAAACTGGATACATACGTATCTGCGACTGCTACTCCTGCATTTTCACCATAAAAGCTTACTTAAAATACTTATTGTTTTAGGTTGTATCAATTTATAAATTTAAAAGTGATATATAAACAGAAATATACACCTTAACAGATATTTTGACATTTGTCATAATTTCTATGAAACGATTGACGACTGTGTCTGACTAGATTGAATTGAATTTTAATTAAAATAACTAAATGACACTTCATTAATACAATGCCACATACGCAAAAGAAAATAAACAGCATTAAATTGAGCCTATTGAATGTTTAATCCCTTATCAATTTTTTTTATAATTTGACGCATGCACCTCTCCATCATCAACCTGATAATAGAGTATAAATTTTATTTTCTAGCTACACCAAGGAGCGAAGGTCGTAATACTCCACGTTCGGGCGGTCAGAGGACCCCGAGATTCGATGACGTCAGGAATGACTTAGAGAGGACCCGCATGAAGAATGTCGGTAAGAGCCCGAGGTCAGTTCGATCCACTCCACGCACTAATACTTCCCCCCACTCCATGTCGCTGGGTGACGCCACACCACTGTATGATGAAAATATATAATTATCCTATATTAATTTTTGTACAGTGCGCTCTAGTTCTGAGCAAATCTTGTTATTTTTTATTAAGAAAATTAATGGCCACAATTACTGATCGAAGCAAAAACTGGGATGTACACACAAGTGGTAACTGTTTTTATGAATTATTTATATGATCAAGGTTTTTTTTAATTCCTCCTTCTTAGCTTTAGTTTATTTATACAAATAAATATTCAGTACAGTTCTTGTTATTCTTTCATTACAAAGTTCCAACCATGTCCCATCGTTAAGTCCTTGTTCATTCCTCCCCGAATCCTTCCTATCTGGCAGAGCATACCCAATTACACAGCTTCTACTGCAGCAAATACGCATGCGCCACAGCAGAATGCTCGGTTTCTATTGGCAGTGACGATTTGACGGACCCACCTGTTCCATCTACCATGGGTGCGCACGTGGGAATATTTCCTATAATTAAATTAAATAATCAAAACGGGTCCAGAGACCAGCTAAAATAACTTTATGGACGCTACAGGCGGTTTTTTGTAAACGGTGTCAGCGTCGGTTTTCCCTCAACGGCTGCGGTTGGTGGGAAAATTCTAATACTTGGATTGACCATAACTCTCGAACTGTTGCAGATACGGAAAAACTAAAAGACAGGTCAAATTAGCATTTCGAGGGAGCTTTCGCCTGAAACAAACTGCGTCCCTCTGCGTCGAATAATCTGACACCTATAGTTGCCCGAAAAATTTTTCAGAAAAAATTCGTTTTTAAAAATTTCTCACAAAAATCTCGTCAAAAACTTCCACGCGATAATATATCGATTACGACCGCCAAAAATGCCGTTATGGACGTTACAGACTATTTTGAAAACGGTATCAGCGTCGATTTTGGTGGGAAAATTCTAAAACTTCGATCGACCGTAACTCTCGAACTGTTGCAGATATGGAAAAACTAAAAGACAGGTCAAATTAGCATTTCGAGGGAGCTTTCGCCTGAAACAAACTGCGTCGGATAATAAGGAAGCTATGACATCCCGAAAATAGCCTACAATTTTTTAAAAATCCAAATATCTCGAAAACCGTTCGTTTTAAAGCAAAACGGCTCCGGACATCTTTTCGAAACACCGGGAGGAATGTATAGGGGAATTCATTCCCGACCTGATGACACCTATAGTTGCCCGAAAAATTTTTCAGAAAAAATTCGTTTTAGAAAATTTTCCTTACAAAAATCTCGTAAAAAACTTCCACGCGATAATGTTTGGATTACGACCGGCTAAAATACCGTTATGGATGCTACAGGCGGTATTTTGTAAGCGATATCAGTGTCGTTTTTCCCTCGACGGCTGCGGTTGGTGGAAAAATTCTAAAACTTCGATCGACCGTAACTCTCGAACTGGTGCAGATACGGAAAAACTAAAAGACAGGTCAAATTAGCATTTCGAGGGAGCTTTCGCCTGAAACAAACTGCGTCCCTCTACGTCGAATAATAAGGAAGCTATGACGTCCCGAAAATAGCCTATAATTTTAAAAAAATCCAAATATCTCGACGGCTGCGGTTGGTGGGAAAATTCTAAAACTTCGATCGACCGTAACTCTCGAACTGTTGCAGATACGGAAAAACTAAAAGACAGGTCAAATTAGCATTTCGAGGGAGCTTTCGCCTGAAACAAACTGCGTCCCTCTGCGTCGAATAATAAGGAAGCTATGACGTCCCGAAAATAGCCTATAATTAAAAAAAAATCCAAATATCTCGAAAACCGTTCGTTTTAGAGCAAAACGGCTCCGGAGACCTCTTAGAAACACCGGGAGGAATGTATAGGGGCATTCATTCCCGACCTGCTGACACCTATAGTTGCCCAAAAAATTTTTCAGAAAAAATTCGTTTTTAAAAATTTCTCATACAAAAATCTCGTCAAAAACTTCCACGCGATAATATATCGATTACGACCGCCAAAAATGCCGTTATGGACGCTGCAGACTATTTTGAAAACGGTATCAGCGTCGATTTTCCCTCGACGGCTGCTGTTGGTGGGAAAATTCTAAAACTTCGATCGACCGTAACTCTCGAACTGTTGCAGATACGGAAAAACTAAAAGACAGGTCAAATTAGCATTTCGAGGGAGCTTTCGCCTAAAACAAACTGCGTCCCTCTGCGTCGAATAATAAGGAAGCTATGACGTCCCGAAAATAGCCTATAATTTTAAAAAAATCCAAATATCTCGAAAACCGTTCGTTTTAGAGCAAAACGGCTCCGGAGACCTCTTGGGTAACACCGGGAGGAATGTACAGGGGGATTCATTCCCGACCTGCTGACACCTATAGTTGCCCGAAAAATTTTTCAGAAAAAATTCGTTTTAAAAATTTCTCTTACAAAAATCTCGTCAAAAACTTCCACGCGATAATATATCGATTACGACCGCCAAAAATGCCGTTATGGACGCTACAGACTATTTTGAAAACGGTATCAGCGTCGATTTTCCCTCGACGGCTGCGGTTGGTGGGAAAATTCTAAAACTTCGATCGACCGTAACTCTCGAACTGTTGCAGATACGGAAAAACTAAAAGACAGGTCAAATTAGCATTTCGAGGGAGCTTTCGCCTGAAACAAACTGCGTCCCTCTACGTCGAATAATAAGGAAGCTATGACGTCCCGAAAATAGCCTATAATTTAAAAAAAATCCAAATATCTCGAAAACCGTTCGTTTTAGAGCAAAACGGCTCCGGAGACCTCTTAGAAACACCGGGAGGAATGTATAGGGGGACTCATTCCCGACCTGCTGACACCTATGTTGCCCGAAAAATTTTTCAGAAAAAATTCGTTTTTAAAAATTTCTCTTACAAAAATCTCGTCAAAAACTTCCACGCGATAATATATCGATTGCGACCGCCAAAAATGCCGTTATGGACGCTACAGACTATTTTGAAAACGGTATCAGCGTCGATTTTCCCTCGACGGCTGCGGTTGGTGGGAAAATTCTAAAACTTCGATCGACCGTAACTCTCGAACTGTTGCAGATACGGAAAAACTAAAAGACAGGTCAAATTAGCATTTCGAGGGAGCTTTCGCCTGAAACAAACTGCGTCCCTCTGCGTCGAATAATAAGGAAGCTATGACGTCCCGAAAATAGCCTATAATTTTAAAAAAATCCAAATATCTCGAAAACCGTTCGTTTTAGAGCAAAACGGCTCCGGAGACCTCTTAGTTAACACCGGGAGGAATGTACAGGGGGATTCATTCCCGACCTGCTGACACCTATAGTTGCCCGAAAAATTTTTCAGAAAAAATTCGTTTTTAAAAATTTCTCTTACAAAAATCTCGTCAAAAACTTCCACGCGATAATATATCGATTGCGACCGCCAAAAATGCCGTTATGGACGCTACAGACTATTTTGAAAACGGTATCAGCGTCGATTTTCCCTCGACGGCTGCGGTTGGTGGGAAAATTCTAAACCTTCGATCGACCGTAACTCTCGAACTGTTGCAGATACGGAAAAACTAAAAGACAGGTCAAATTAGCATTTCGAGGGAGCTTTCGCCTGAAACAAACTGCGTCCCTCTGCGTCGAATAATAAGGAAGCTATGACG
The DNA here is from genome assembly GCA_037114965.1 of Monochamus alternatus. Lineage (NCBI taxonomy): Eukaryota > Metazoa > Arthropoda > Insecta > Coleoptera > Cerambycidae > Monochamus > Monochamus alternatus. The sequence goes on from CM073433.1 coordinate 38,782,343, forward strand.
TCCCGAAAATAGCCTATAATTTTAAAAAAATCCAAATATCTCGAAAACCGTTCGTTTTAGAGCAAAACGGCTCCGGAGACCTCTTAGAAACACCGGGAGGAATGTACAGGGGGATTCATTCCCGACCTGCTGACACCTATAGTTGCCCGAAAAATTTTTCAGAAAAAATTCGTTTTTAAAAATTTCTCTTACAAAAATCTCGTCAAAAACTTCCACGCGATAATATATCGATTGCGACCGCCAAAAATGCCGTTATGGACGCTACAGACTATTTTGAAAACGGTATCAGCGTCGATTTTCCCTCGACGGCTGCGGTTGGTGGGAAAATTCTAAAACTTCGATCGACCGTAACTCTCGAACTGTTGCAGATACGGAAAAACTAAAAGACAGGTCAAATTAGCATTTCGAGGGAGCTTTCGCCTGAACAAACTGCGTCCCTCTGCGTCGAATAATAAGGAAGCTATGACGTCCCGAAAATAGCCTATAATTTAAAAAAAATCCAAATATCTCGAAAACCGTTCGTTTTAGAGCAAAACGGCTCCGGAGACCTCTTAGAAACACCGGGAGGAATGTATAGGGGGATTCATTCCCGACCTGCTGACACCTATAGTTGCCCGAAAAATTTTTCAGAAAAAATTCGTTTTTAAAAATTTCTCTTACAAAAATCTCGTCAAAAACTTCCACGCGATAATATATCGATTGCGACCGCCAAAAATGCCGTTATGGACGCTACAGACTATTTTGAAAACGGTATCAGTGTCGATTTTCCCTCGACGGCTGCGGTTGGTGGGAAAATTCTAAAACTTCGATCGACCGTAACTCTCGAACTGTTGCAGATACGGAAAAACTAAAAGACAGGTCAAATTAGCATTTCGAGGGAGCTTTCGCCTGAAACAAACTGCGTCCCTCTGCGTCGAATAATAAGGAAGCTATGACGTCCCGAAAATAGCTTATAATTTTAAAAAAATCCAAATATCTCGAAAACCGTTCGTTTTAGAGCAAAACGGCTCCGGAGACCTCTTAGTTAACACCGGGAGGAATGTACAGGGGGATTCATTCCCGACCTGCTGACACCTATAGTTGCCCGAAAAATTTTTCAGAAAAAATTCGTTTTTAAAAATTTCTCTTACAAAAATCTCGTCAAAAACTTCCACGCGATAATATATCGATTGCGACCGCCAAAAATGCCGTTATGGACGCTACAGACTATTTTGAAAACGGTATCAGCGTCGATTTTCCCTCGACGGCTGCGGTTGGTGGGAAAATTCTAAACCTTCGATCGACCGTAACTCTCGAACTGTTGCAGATACGGAAAAACTAAAAGACAGGCCAAATTAGCATTTCGAGGGAGCTTTCGCCTGAAACAAACTGCGTCCCTCTGCGTCGAATAATAAGGAAGCTATGACGTCCCGAAAATAGCCTATAATTTTAAAAAAATCCAAATATCTCGAAAACCGTTCGTTTTAGAGCAAAACGGCTCCGGAGACCTCTTAGAAACACCGGGAGGAATGTACAGGGGGATTCATTCCCGACCTGCTGACACATATAGTTGCCCGAAAAATTTTTCAGAAAAAATTCGTTTTTAAAAATTTCTCTTACAAAAATCTCGTCAAAAACTTCCACGCGATAATATATCGATTGCGACCGCCAAAAATGCCGTTATGGACGCTACAGACTATTTTGAAAACGGTATCAGTGTCGATTTTCCCTCGACGGCTGCGGTTGGTGGGAAAATTCTAAAACTTCGATCGACCGTAACTCTCGAACTGTTGCAGATACGGAAAAACTAAAAGACAGGTCAAATTAGCATTTCGAGGGAGCTTTCGCCTGAAACAAACTGCGTCCCTCTGCGTCGAATAATAAGGAAGCTATGACGTCCCGAAAATAGCCTATAATTTTAAAAAAATCCAAATATCTCGAAAACCGTTCGTTTTAGAGCAAAACGGCTCCGGAGACCTCTTAGAAACACCGGGAGGAATGTATAGGGGGATTCATTCCCGACCTGCTGACACCTATAGTTGCCCGAAAAATTTTTCAGAAAAAATTCGTTTTTAAAAATTTCTCTTACAAAAATCTCGTCAAAAACTTCCACGCGATAATATATCGATTACGACCGCCAAAAATGCCGTTATGGACGCTACAGACTATTTTGAAAACGGTATCAGCGTCGATTTTCCCTCGTCGGCTGCGGTTGGTAGGAAAATTCTAAAACTTCGATCGACCGTAACTCTCGAACTGTTGCAGATACGGAAAAACTAAAAGACAGGTCAAATTAGCATTTCGAGGGAGCTTTCGCCTGAAACAAACTGCGTCCCTCTGCGTCGAATAATAAGGAAGCTATGACGTCCCGAGAATAGCCTATAATTTAAAAAAAATCCAAATATCTCGAAAACCGTTCGTTTTAGAGCAAAACGGCTCCGGAGACCTCCTAGAAACACTGGGAGGAATGTACAGGGGGATTCATTCCCGACCTGCTGATACCTATAGTTGCCCGAAAAATTTTTCAGAAAAAATTCGTTTTTAAAAATTTCTCTTACAAAAATCTCGTCAAAAACTTCCACGCGATAATATATCGATTACGACCGCTAAAAATGCCGTTATGGACGCTACAGACTATTTTGAAAACGGTATCAGCGTCGATTTTCCCTCGACGGCTGCGGTTGGTGGGAAAATTCTAAAACTTCGATCGACCGTAACTCTCGAACTGTTGCAGATACGGAAAAACTAAAAGACAGGTCAAATTAGCATTTCGAGGGAGCTTTCGCCTGAAACAAACTGCGTCCCTCTGCGTCGAATAATAAGGAAGCTATGACGTCCCGAAAATAGCCTATAATTTTAAAAAAATCCAAATATCTCGAAAACCGTTCGTTTTAGAGCAAAACGGCTCCGGAGACCTCTTAGAAACACCGGGAGGAATGTACAGGGGGATTCATTCCCGACCTGCTGACACCTATAGTTGCCCGAAAAATTTTTCAGAAAAAATTCGTTTTTAAAAATTTCTCTTACAAAAATCTCGTCAAAAACTTCCACGCGATAATATATCGATTGCGACCGCCCAAAATGCCGTTATGGACGCTACAGACTATTTTGAAAACGGTATCAGCGTCGATTTTCCCTCGACGGCTGCGGTTGGTGGGAAAATTCTAAAACTTCGATCGACCGTAACTCTCGAACTGTTGCAGATACGGAAAAACTAAAAGACAGGCCAAATTAGCATTTCGAGGGAGCTTTCGCCTGAAACAAACTGCGTCCCTCTGCGTCGAATAATAAGGAAGCTATGACGTCCCGAAAATAGCCTATAATTTTAAAAAAATCCAAATATCTCGAAAACCGTTCGTTTTAGAGCAAAACGGCTCCGGAGACCTCTTAGAAACACCGGGAGGAATGTACAGGGGGATTCATTCCCGACCTGCTGACACATATAGTTGCCCGAAAAATTTTTCAGAAAAAATTCGTTTTTAAAAATTTCTCTTACAAAAATCTCGTCAAAAACTTCCACGCGATAATATATCGATTGCGACCGCCAAAAATGCCGTTATGGACGCTACAGACTATTTTGAAAACGGTATCAGTGTCGATTTTCCCTCGACGGCTGCGGTTGGTGGGAAAATTCTAAAACTTCGATCGACCGTAACTCTCGAACTGTTGCAGATACGGAAAAACTAAAAGACAGGTCAAATTAGCATTTCGAGGGAGCTTTCGCCTGAAACAAACTGCGTCCCTCTGCGTCGAATAATAAGGAAGCTATGACGTCCCGAAAATAGCCTATAATTTTAAAAAAATCCAAATATCTCGAAAACCGTTCGTTTTAGAGCAAAACGGCTCCGGAGACCTCTTAGAAACACCGGGAGGAATGTACAGGGGGATTCATTCCCGACCTGCTGACACCTATAGTTGCCCGAAAAATTTTTCAGAAAAAATTCGTTTTTAAAAATTTCTCTTACAAAAATCTCGTCAAAAACTTCCACGCGATAATATATCGATTACGACCGCCAAAAATGCCGTTATGGACGCTACAGACTATTTTGAAAACGGTATCAGCGTCGATTTTCCCTCGACGGCTGCGGTTGGTGGGAAAATTCTAAAACTTTGATCGACCGTAACTCTCGAACTGTTGCAGATACGGAAAAACTAAAAGACAGGTCAAATTAGCATTTCGAGGGAGCTTTCGCCTGAAACAAACTGCGTCCCTCTGCGTCGAATAATAAGGAAGCTATGACGTCCCGAAAATAGCCTATAATTTTAAAAAAATCCAAATATCTCGAAAACCGTTCGTTTTAGAGCAAAACGGCTCCGGAGACCTCTTAGAAACACCGGGAGGAATGTATAGGGGGATTCATTCCCGACCTGCTGACACCTATAGTTGCCCGAAAAATTTTTCAGAAAAAATTCGTTTTTAAAAAGTTTCCTTACCAAAATCTCGTCAAAAACTTCCACGCGATAATGCATCAATCGCGAACGGCTAAAATACCATTATGGACGCTACAGGCTGCAATGATAATAAAGACAAATCCTGAATTCAGTTTCTTTATTTCATATAATACTTATACAATTATACAATAATAATAATAACGACAATTGTTTTTGTCAAATAAACAATAAATTACAAATTCCCTAAATTGTTCTACTTAATATTTAGTAGTACGTAATACATATTTTATACATTCATAGCTTATAGTAAAGCATAGCAGATGTGTGTCATAGGGAGAAACCAACGAAGTATAAACTATAAAAATAAATATATGATTTTTAACAAGCACCTACAACAAATATAAATTTACGAACTGCAATTTTCTAGCACATTCTGCGAAAATAATAACAAAATACTTACAGGGTGAATTGAAGCTTATATACTCGATTTATTAAACCGAAAACATGTAAGTTAAAAATATGTAACACAATTTAAAAAACACTTTTATTCACTGAATACTTCAACTCCACCCTGTAACAAGAAATCAGTCACATGGTCATTGATGTAAGAATGCAACTTACAAATGCCAGATCCTTAACTAATGAAAATAAGGTGGCATGAAAAGTTACTTTGATAACTTGTTTAAATGGAAATTATTTGACTTGTGCAATTACTCGTATATACAAAATAAAACTGAGAATCAAGGAATGAAAAATATTTAGTGGGTGTCTGGAAATTATAAGCGAAGAATTTAGGGGTTAATTCCACACACAAAAATAATAGTACAAGTAAAATGTACATACACAATCTAACAGCATTTTGGTAATGACGTTATTCAGCTAGGGATTGATCAAATGCAAAATTGATAACTAATCATATAGCTTAGCTACTATATGTTAAACGTGACCAATATTAACTAGACATGGACAAGGAACTAGCTCATCGGTTCTCGATCAGTAAAAAGATACAGTTCACTGAACAGGCTGAATCGAGCCCATTGATGTTACAATTTCGAATTAAATGTGTCAAGGTCGAATAGAGTTGTAAAGTCAATATGCATCTGTATGTATTTTACTATTGCATGTTTATTTTTAGTTACTGTTATTACCCTGTTTTTTTTTTTGTGTTACCAGAATTTATTGTTTATGCTTATTATTATGTTAAAATACATTTCTGTGTGGCAACCGGCAATCGATAGTCAAAATATCATTCTATACATTTTTTTTGTAAAGTGTAAACTTTACATCGTTTTCATGAAAAACTGCATCAGTACTCTGATAGAACCGACACCAAGAGTGTCACAAAAATTTTATATTACTTTAATGGGTACAATCGCTCGTTAAAATTCGTACTTATAGTTTCTAGACACCCGGTATAAATGTACATCTAAAACAATAACGATATCCCAGACAAGATTATTATTATATTAGATATTATAAAAAAAAAATGTAATAAAAAAATATTTAAAAATAAGTATAAAATTATATTAAAATGGCTTTATGTATAGAATCATGGCTGGGAAAAATGGAAAGTCAAAAAGCAAGTTAAAAATGAATAATGTAAATGAAAAGGTAAACACCCTGTACATTATACACTTACTGTGCCCGAACGTAAGGAAAATTTGGTGTTTATTTTACATTAACAATTACATTACTGAATATTGCACTAAAAAAAATGAGGCCTTAACGTTAGAAGTTTCTTTTAATATAAAGGTGAAGATTTAGATTGGTACATGTATTCTCATTATATTTAAATTTTAGAGTAAGCTTTCTTAACTTCTTTTGAAAACATTGAGATCAATCCAAAAATTAAGTATAAACGTTAAAACATTATTTGAGATTCGTATTTAACAAAGTTATATATCTTTTTTTCTTACCGCGATACAATTCCTCTTTAAATAAATTCTACTATATATTTATTTCACTTTAAACTCTATCCATTTGATCACTGAAATTCACATTCAGACATTATACAGTGTAAAAATTATAAGTTAAATGACTAGAATAAAATACCGTTAAATAATTACTTAGAAAAACGTATGGAACCCGTAAAATGAGAGAGTAAATTGTAAAAAAAATCACAACCTTCAATGTCTCCAAGAAACTTTTCAAATTAGTTTTTTTTTTGGGAAAATATATTAGACTATATTAATGTCAGCAAAGTTGTGACAATTTATACATAGTGACTTTTATATAATTAAAAATACTTACTTTTAGATGAATTATATAAAAACTGGGTACACACAAGGTTTGACAGTTAGCTCGTGAGCTTGCCACTGTACCTTTACGTTGGCAGCACCGTACATGCTGTTTGGGAATTTATTTTGACCTTGCGGTCAATATTCTACTGCTATGTTTTTGTCAAGGTACGCTTATTACTACTGAGAGACGTTTATTGTTATTGTTCTGTTTTTGTGTGTCGTCGTGAGAATGTTGGAATTTCAACTACGCAGTGTCCACTACAGAATGATTCAAATTTCTGGACTATTCTTAGAAACAAAATATAGCGATTTAACCCATCTTACTTCAGTCCAAAAGTTCAAAGTTGCCTATTTAAAGGGTGTTAAAGTTAAAAATTAAATTTTGTTTTTTGCTAATATTTCACAATGTTTTAGAGATATTTACATCAACATGGGCACTGGTGGGGTTTTTGAAATTATAAAAATTAGTAGCACATGAAAGACCGCATGTAGCGCCCCTAGAAGATAGAACATAACTTCGGCCATAAGTCACCTCTCAAAAAACCCCCAGTGTCAAATTTGAAGCAAATATCTCGAAAACTGTGAAATATTAGCAAATGAGACAATTTAATTTTTAATTGTGATCTCTGTAAGTTTGCAACCATAAATTTTTGGACTGAAGTAAGTTGAGTTAAATCGTTATACTTTGGTTCGAAGAATATAGTCCTGAATTTTGCACCATTCTTTAATGGACACCCTGTAGAACAAATATTAAATTTCTCCTCAAACTAAGCAAATGTGGCAGAAGTTTATTGGCATAATACAAAGAAAACGACAGTGTACAAATTAAATGATGATGATGAGAGACAGTGTCATTCATGAAGAGAGATACGGACTACCAGTAACGAGCAGAACAGGCATATAGAAACAATTCAATTAATTGTGCACAATTACAGCAGAATGACAAACACATTGGAAAAATTTGTTAAATTGTACACAATTAGTCCACTTTTTTTAATACTTCCATCAGCTCTGCTCGTATCGCCATCCTGATCTCTCATCATCAACAATATCTCCGAAAATAGTTTGCTACCGTTTGTATAGTGCCATTTTCTTCATATTTTCCATAAAAACTTGTATTAACATGTTCCTGATTTCACTTCCACTCTTACCAAATGTAACAAGAAATTTAACGTTTCTCAATTTCAAGTTTCAATGTTTTAATTAATGCTCTTCAACAACTAACAGTTGTAACGTCACAAAACGTAGCTCTGAAACACTGACACGTCAAGGTCAAATAAAATTACCAGCACATCTGTACAGTGCTGTCAACGTAAGTGTGGACTGGCAAGCTCGGGATCTTAATCGTCAGATCTCGTATAAATAAAAATCACAACTTCTGGAACATACAATACACATTAAAGCTACTAATAAACCAGTACGGATTCCATAGTGATTAAATCTCACTTTACGTTCACCACGACCTCTTTGGTCTCGTTTGCGTTTTGTGGGTTGCGCCTTGCCGACTTGGACCTAATCTGACCAGCGAGAAGAGGATTGATGGCGTATAACCAGTCGTGGACTTCCTTTTCATGAAGGGTTTGTAGTAAGTAGCCTCTATGTTTGCTTACTACGCTGAATGTGTTTGGTAAGCGGACCATCGCCAGCTGATCTTCTGAATATTCTACTTGAGCGGTCGCTAAGTTTATTAGGGCTCTCTCAACAGGGTCCTTTTCATCTCTAAATATAAACACGTATGGTCGACGTACAGCCTAAAGCAAAGAGATAATTTTAATATTCATTAGCGTACATTAAGATGTAGAGGGCAATTCAGAACTATTGTACAAAATGGAATAAGAAAATAAATTTGAGTTTTTATGGAATGCTATAACAAGATTAATGCTCTTAACGCAGTGACATTATTGAACTCTTGCGAGTGTACTGATTACAGCCTATCTGATGTCAGCGCTGATTACAGCGGTTGGCATTTATTATAAAATTCTCATGATTTCCTATTAATTACAGCGGGTATTTATAAAATTTAATTATTGTTTGTTTTTGTCATTATTTAGTGATTCTGCAGCGCTTATCATTGAGTAGACATTAAAAACAAGCTTACTGACCTAAATACGGTAGGTCAAGACTCAGATTGCGAGATTGTTGATCACTCGGACTGTTTTTTGTTGATACGAGGGTCTTTTTCTTACTGTCTGTATTTAAGAGGTCTCTTTTAGTATCTTAAAATTAATTTCAAAATAACTCCAGTCATAATGATCCGATGCGGCATGCACCAGTTTTCTTAAAAAAAAATTTTGTTTTTTGGATGCAATAAATCATATTTTTTGATACGAGTAAACTGAGGTTTTGAAACGTAAACGAAACAAAATAAACGAGCATCCTAAAAGTGGTGAATTATTTTACTAATTTATACACATTCTGTATCTGAAAATAATTAATAAATTTGTAAATTTTGAACTAAAACTAAAGTGCATTTTAAGTTAAAGCCTGCTAAAGGAGCCGCTTATGTTTAAATAGTATCAGACAATGAAATACGAAGCAGGCAAAGACAGAAGATGTAAGGAAAGTCGGCCGGTTGCAATGTGCTTAGCAGAACGGTTGAGTTGACTTGCATCTAGCGTTGGCCCTTAAATATAAAAAACCTTTCAACCTCTCTTATTAATTTAACCTAGTGAGTATTGGATTTTATTTCACTATTTATGTAATGAATTATGAATGGTTTATTTTGATCCGTTGGAGTTTGGAACTTCAATATTAAATATTTTTTATGTTGAAACTTATGCATAATTTTTTAAAATAATATATAGCATTAATTACACTATGGGAAAATATTAAATTCGGCAACGTTGTGTCAAGCCGACATTGAGTTGAATTGCCGCCAGCGATCAGTGACAGTCTGAAAAGAGGGATTAAATAATGATTTGAAAATATTTTTTTCCGGCGTAAATATGCATTTTAAATTTTTTTAAATCGCGTATTCGAATTATACTTAATTTTCCTTATCTTCTCTTAAAATTAATGACATTATGAGTGAATCACCCTGTATATGTGTGTTTTGTTGTTAGTGAGGCGCCAATTTTCTGGAGGAAAAGAGGAGGGTTTAAATACCGAGCAAAAATTAAAAAAAAAAATATTTTTTTTAAGCCGTCCTGAGCACGTGGTTAAAATTTTTATACTTATAGTGTTAGTTAACTCTGTATAAAATATCTCAATTAAGTGTGGTTTCTAAACACAACAAAAAAATTGAAAAACAAATACTTACCACCCATCTCTTTTTCCATCCATGGGTCTTATGTTCCAAAACATTGAGATAACCTTTCCGTGCCACGACTGGCGAAATTCTGATCTCCTCCATATCTGGTACATATAATACAAGTTCTGGATCTCTGGGTCCGGGAGGCGAGGCTGGAACAGGAGGGAAGGGTGCACATTCTCCGGGTAAAGCGGCCCGTTCTGGAGAGCACAGTTCAATGGAACCGTTAGACATTACACTCGAAATCATACTCGTACTCAGTTCGGTTATTTCGTCGGAAGGACTGGCCACGTCATTATCTTTGATATTATTTGAGCTATCCCGATGCCTACCTTGTATCAGACGTACGCATTTCTTGAGTAGCTCCTTCTCTCGTTCACTGTATTCGTATGTGTCGTTATTTGCTGAAACAAAATATTACCTCACAACAAAGCACACAAAAACAATTTTGGCAAAATTTTAATTGAATATGTGCTCTTATTATCTAAAAAAATACATATTTCCGGAGATGTAACCTTAAAATTATATTTTTTTGTTAATATTTTGATATTTTTTTTTTTTTTTTAATTCAGTAACAAACAGTTTATATGGTGTAACTTTAATAAGTGAGGGTCAGTTTTTTTTGTCACAAAAGTATGTGTTTCAGAATACTAATCTCAAATTATTATTCTTTTTATCAAATAAATAGCCAAATTATACCCAATCTAACATATACGGATTCGTAAAGTTCATGTCTTCATATTGCTTCTGTAGTGGGAGAATATTAATTCCCTACTCATTAAAATCAAATCATTTCACATCTATTTCGAGATACATACGCTAATGTAATGAATCGGTAGCAAGCCACCCATGGATATTAAGTTGCTAGACCGGTAGAAGTGCGCCAGCAACTTATTAGAACATCATTTTTCGATTGCATAAAACCTTTTGGAAAAGAATGGCACCTAATATTAACACATATTGGAAGTACTGAAGGTTTTTTGAAACAAGGTTTACTTGTTTTTGAATCACGACGAACAAGAAATTATCACGAGAATATGAATTTAAAAAATGGTTCGAAATCATTTTGCCACAGTTGAATCCGGTGTGTAGTTGTAATGGATAATGTACCCTATCACAGCGACGATTAGAGAAGTTTCAAACACCAGCATGGAGAAACACGGAAATTACAGACTGATTTAAATCGAAAAAGATCGAGTTCAACAAAACAATTCTTAAACCTGAATTACTCAAAATCAGAGAAAGAAAAAAAGCCAATACATTCATAAAGCATGTAATACAAAAAATGAAATGGCTACAGCTCATAAGATAATATCAGTATGTACTTCGCTTGCCGCCCTACCACTTTGAACTGCATCTCATCAAAATACAGCATTGTTTTGGAAAAAAATACTTTGAGGTTATGTAACATCGTTAATATCAGATTTTCGACAACTCTTCGCACCGTCACTTATACAAGTAAAATAATTCCCCTAAAAATTTTTGAGCAAAAATTTTAGACATCTTGTATTAACAATTACTCACCTGCAACATTAATGTTATTATTTTTGGCAACCATATTGCAAACTTCTTTTTCGCTTTTGGTATATTCTAGGTGATATTTATTGTAATTCAGGGCCCTGTCCAGACCCAGTCTCTCCCTTAGTAATAACGTGTGCCTGACCCTTTCGACTTCTTCTAAACGTGTCAATTTTTCTAATTCCCACTGATGGTCGAATATGAGGGAATCTCCCCTTGGCCTCCAGCCATGTAAATTTTCTTCGCCACGAACATACGTGGAGCTGGTGTCTAGTACACGTCGTTGTCTCCTTTGTACTCCTGGAATAAGGTAGGAAATGTATGATAGTTTGTAAACGAAGCCCAATTTTATAACAAACTTTAAGAAATGGCAGAAGAAGCAATTTTGTGACGAACATTTTTTGTAGCTATTTTAAATTGACAATTTATTAATGAATCAATTTAAAAAGTTCATAGCGGTTTGGTTTTACAATGTTCTAAAATTTGCAAAAGTTTTTTTATACCATTTAATTTACTGTAACAAACTTGAAACCAATAGATGTATAAGAAAATGAGGATCCGTTTAATTGTTTATACTGTTCAGAATTGGCTTCTATGGATCGACAAGATCTAGGGGCACTGTGATCGACACCATCAGATCTATGCTACAAAAAGAAATAATGAGTTGCTTAAACTGTTATAATAGGGTAATAGAATATGTGTAATGTTAAATGCTTAATTTTCACATTTGAGATTGTTGATATCAGTGCCCTCTGGATCCTAACAATTTACGTACATTAAAATTTGTAGGTAGAAGTCACTATTTTAATTTCTAAGTTTGTAATAAAGTTGGATCATCGTCTGCTAAATCTCAGCAGCCGTGTTTTATCTAGTCTGTTCCACTGCCTGTTTGCAGTGACACACTGCGTGTGGCAGCATTCTACACTACATATGTCATAGTTGTCAATTGTTTGTATCAGAAATTTGACTTTTATTGAAAACCAGGAAAAACATTATTGTATATCTATTTTATCAACAATCTACAATATAGAGCAGTCCACTGAAATGTAATTTTATATTATGATGACATTGGAATGCTCGAAAAGCTGCGCGAATGGGATTACTCATGATCAGCGCCATATTTGTTTTGGACCTCCTAGCAATGGCGGAGCAATAAAGATTTAGCTGATTGTGAACTGAAATGAAATTGAATTCTGGATATTAAGAATTATTTGGTGCTATATGCTGGTTAATTTTACAGTCTCTTATAAAACGTGACATGTTCCAACAATAACACTAACGAGATACAAGATAAAAGAATGTACTGGTTAACCACACTGTACGCTTATGACGTGTTTACAAACAAAACAATGAGAAATTAAGAACACAATTCATATTATACGTGCAGATTATTGTCTCTCGCACCCACATACATAACCAATGAAGTATTTCTTTGTTGAGTTTCATGTGCCTCCTTTTGTCTGCTGCTAGGTGTGGTACCTTTATTTTGATGTGCAATGGAACTAAGAGCATTCCACATTTCAGTGGAGCAGTGGAGCCCTAACCTCAAATAATTAACAATGGCGTCTGTAGAACAAACAGTGCGAATTTGTATAACACAACAAAACAAAACCATTATAAAAGTTTAAACTATCTTTAATATTCTGAAATAGGTATAAAATACAATGAGAAAAACACACACTTTACAGTTCTACACATTTCTCCTTATTGTCATATGTCAAATTGTTTGTCCTACAATCACCATTTTTAAAGTGATTTGACACTTTGACAGCATGTTAGATTGTCTTATTTGGACACAAGCACGTTCTGTGGAGCACAAAAATGATATTAATGTGACATATTTAAGTTTTAAAATAGTAGAAATAAAATAAGTACATTTTAAATAACCCAAATTAGATAAGTAGGTACTATTAAAAGATACGCTATTATAGTGTCAATATCAAATATCAAATTCTGACATTTAGGGCCTGATATGTGTGTTTCTAAAAATTAACATTGGAGTTGCCACAGTACAGTACATTACAGAATTCTATATTGAAATGCAGGTGATTCGACAGACAAGAATTACACAGGCGTCGGTTTAGCAGACAATAGCTGAACTATATTATTCACGACATGCAACACTGAAAAAAAAAACAAATATCATGCAAACATTTATGGCATTTTTGATAAGTAGAAAAATGGGTTAGATAGATTTAATCAGAGCAAATCACACAACTGTCAAATACGAGGTGCGGTCACGTTATAAATCCTCCGATTTTTTGTTTCGGAACTGGGAGTTGATAGACACCTGCGGTTTGGTTTAAAATACGTGTGAATTATTTGTAAATGCGTGACAGAGATGGTAACATTTTCATTACCAGAGAAGTGAGTAATAATTCGTTTTCTCCACTTGCGTACGACACCCATTGAAATTTATCACTAGTTCGCTTTTTCATCATTGTGACAATGGATGAGGCCAAAACTTTTTTGTCCGACGTTCAGCCTTCTTTGAACTGTCTTATCCACTAAATCACATTTTTCACATTCATGACACCATGTCTTAGCGAACCGATGCTAAATTTCAATAGGTGTCATACCATGTAAGTGGAGAAAACGAATGATTACTCCCTGTTCCTGTAATAAAAATGTCACGATTTCAAATGTCAACAACACTTCTCACTCTCACCACCACCACTAGAGGGACTGTGTGCCATACAGTGCTGCCATCTCTGTCATGCAGTCACGAGTTCACATGTATTTTAAACCAAACCGCAGAACTTGAACGCAGCTCTTAACATCATCTAACACTATTAAATGCTGTATTTTTTACACTGTATTAAATTTATTACATTTATGCCCATTTAGTGATTTTGAAATATATTTGTACTGTTTTTGTTGTGTTTGAGTGTTATTTGTTAAATTCTTATGTTCTTAGGTATTGCGGTTTCTTTACTCTTATTTATTGCTTTTTAAGACTTGAATTGCCCATAACCTTTTTAAACTAAACCATAGAAGGTTAGAGGTGAGAACAGGACACCAAGGACTTGCATGTAAAACAATTTATAACTAGTTTAACATCATAAAAAAAATATAATAAAAAGAAAATATATGCACTTCAGTGTCATTATCATCTTTAGGAAATTTTATGTTCATTTTGTCATTGGTAAGTTTTTGAAATAGTAACATAAATGATACTTTTTGCCTACTGTTTCACGAAAATGTATGTGTAGTGTGTCGTAAAATCAAAATTTGTTCATTAACAAACAGACAAGCCAACACAAGGAAAAACAAGAATACTAAATAACAGAGGTTGTTAGGGTATATCATACAGAAGAGGCTGGGAAGAGGATACTAAAGGGGATCTACCTGGACTACCTGCTTCACTAGCACGCCGTAACAGCAGTTCATAGACTCCCGATAAGCGATTTGCCTCTGCGTTGCGATAGCTTCCGGAGAATAAATGCTTCAAGGATCGTGGACCAGTTCTCGCGTCTCTTCCGTATATTACCATACTCAAATCCTTGGTTATAATGGCTGGACGTCCACAATTTTCTAACTAAAAATCAAAAATATTTTATCACAAATTTGTAAAACGAAATAATAATAATTCTACTAACTCATATAAGTACGACTTTTTGTGAATTCAATATCAGAGATACATAACCTTAAAATTATTATTATAAAAAAGTAATTTTAAGGTTAAGTAATTCGGTTTTCAAATATACATTGTAGGAATTTATATCACTATTTAAAAAGTAAAGTCACCTAGTTTTTTGCTCAAAAAATCGAGATACATATCCAAATTACCTCCAAATAAGCTGATATAGTCATGAAAATCTGCTCCCCTTGGGAGGTAACTCTGTTGAGTAAGGGAGAATTGTGTAAAGAGCTATCCCAAGCAGCCTCGAATCTAAACATAACCCTATCGTCGCCAGTTGTCTCTAGGTATTCCCCGGGAAACAGTCCTAAGGATAATACTGAATTGTCATTATCTTCATCTTCGTCCGACTCCGGACCATTCCTTATTCTCCCCACCACTAACTCCCTTATATCCTTCCACTTAATTTCAGCTGCCTGATCGTGAACTATTGTGATTCTTATTCGGCGTTGGATACCCTGTGAAATAATTTGTTATTGAAGCCACAGATTTCTTAAACTGGATCGTTGATGTCAATTCATTGAGATATTGTTTTTATCACATCTAGCAGGCCACCACATTGTGCTTAAAATTTATTGGTTAGTTTATTATCCAATGATATATACGTGTTATGGTGGCAAATTTTTAAAACGGTTTTCTATAGGTATCTCTAAAATTACAAATCAAATGTGTTGTTTGCACAGAATTATTAACAAAAAAGATTAAATTCAATGTATGGAACAAAATTACATTTTCAACTTTTAAATCACCATCAAAAACTACATAAGCTTAAATGTAGTGATATATCTATATTATATTTTGGTGACTTTAACCAACCATAAAGTTACAATAGGTCTGTTCCAACAACCGTCGATAACTGGTTCAGAACCGTGAGAAATGTTTCACCAACACCGTTTTACGTCACATTCGCCGAGAATACATTAACAACTGAACTAATTAGTTCTGGACGGTTCGGAATCGATTCTTGCTGTGTTGGAACAAACCCAATAAAACACCTAGAATGCCACATGTTGTCTCACTGAACTAATGATGTGGCAACATTGTAACCCAATAATTTTTTTCTATTTCTTCCACAAATATGTATTAACTATTAAGTTTAAACTGGAAATTAGTGCAAACACTTACTTGGTGCAGTAGAAACAGTCCTCTACAAGGAAGGTCGTCGCTGTGCTCGACAACCACGGGCACATACTCGCCGTTAGGGGCTAATTCGCATATTTCAAACCAAACCAAAACGTCTACTTTGGCGTGAATGTGAGCAGTGCATGGGGACGGTAGAGCGCCAAATTTACTAGACCTCACAGGTTGAGATATCGGTATGGAAGGAGGGAGCATTCGACGGGGTGGCTGACGTACGCTGCCCTCTAACTTTGCATCCTTGTGAAGAGGATGCTGCTGGTAATGACCGAATACTTCAAAAACTATGGGTTGGGTTTTAATGTATTCGATAAACGATTTCGTGATGGACACAGTTATCTGAAACAAAATCATTTCGTTTGCCAAATACAATTTAATTATATTTTGTTACCTTACTATTAAAAACAAAAATTCTATGTTTTATTAAATAACAAATTTGTGAGTATTTAATTACTTTGATGAATTGAGAATGTGACATTTGAACTACTTTTTGTATATCTCCTCTCAAGTGTGAGAAACTTCACAAAAAATTTTAAATTAATGATATTACAAATAAAACATTATAAAAAATAAAAAAAAACTTACATTTTGAACATGATAGAAACCAAGAGGTGTTCCCTTTCCTGTATTTTTCACAGGCTCAGTAGAGAATGCTTCGTCGTGTCTATGAAGAAAACTAAAACAAATAATTGAGACATTCAAAAAATCTAATTCCCAACAATTTATCACTCTTGATTGAAAAACTTGTAAATCAATATTATAATAATAACTATCTCTTACTTAAACTGACAGAAAATATCGGCATATTCTGTAGAAATTCCAACAGCCTGTAAAACTGTCACCCTGAATGTGAATTCCCTTCCTATAGCAAGATGATCTGGTATGTCCTCCTCTTTTAGGTCGGAAGAAACCGAACTGTCGCCACGCCCTGAATCAGCATCACACTCTATAAGTTCATCAAGTTTAATAGGATCGATATTGTTATGACCCTCAATTATCCTATCTTCAATGTTATGAATATTTCTTTCAATAATAGCTAAAGAAACATTATGTTATAACAAAGAATGTCATATATTATATTCCCATTTTATAAATTTACCTTTCGGAGTTGATTCGAACGCTATCCTGGCACTTTGACGGACACCAACTTGATCGGAATTGTCTTCGTCCATTACAGCCTGGACGGCTACTTTCAAGTACCCTCTAACGTCTCCTTTTTCGCTAACAATAGCCACTTTATGTATTAATGTAATGGGATAAAGCAAATTGCTCAGATAAACAAAACCTCGGCCTACCATCCTAAACCAGGGAAACCTATCGTAGAATGGGTCTCCCCCTGTCAACGACTCGACATTGTAATCGGGTGATGTGGGAGACATTTCCGCTTCATTGTGGTACATCTCACGCATCAACTCTAAGCGTTGCCTGAAATTACGCAGTCTTAAAGGTGTGTATAACTAGTCTAATGTGGCGTGTTTATTTACAAAGGAATATTGTTTACAAAATAATAAACAGAAATGTTAGGTTGGTGCCACCATGAGAAGAAAGAAGCTTGAAATTAAGTACAAAAATTAAAAACAAGGCTTCACAGTAAAAAGCAAGTGGAAGATAATCCAGCTAATTTACTTACACATAAATATTTTTACAGCGGAACTACAAATATTACAAAATAAATTTCATAAGCTGATTACTCAAATAGTACAAAAGTATAATGGTATAAAAATCAAAGAAAAGCCAAATTTATTAAATTCAAACGAAAACATTCATATTTCTCTTGTTCTAATTTTTTATATCAAAAATTCACAAAATTTTGAATTGATTAAACTCTAAATAAATTTAAAAAACGCTTAGGTTTTATCAAGTAAATTAGCTTTCAAATGCGAAGTAATATGGCACTGGATTTTAATTTTATTTGTGTACATTCAAAAATCATTTGAAATATTTTATTTATGCATAAATTAATTGTCTATAATTTATTATATTTTTCGGTGGTAGAAAAAAATTTCAATACAACTCGCATGTAAAGTTGCTTTCAATCACAGGACAAAATGAAAGTAGCAGAGGGCATATTTGAGCATGACCTCTAGTGACTGATAAAGCAAAATATGTTAACTTTTCATTATTAAACCTATAAGTTATATGACTACAAAAGCATTTTTTAATGATGCAGATAATATAGGATAAGATTCACTTTCACCTGGAATAAAATTAGACTTAGGTAAGTATATTTTGATATATAATCAACCAAAACCAAACTATTCCATATATGTTAGTTTGAAATCGATATTTTTATAAGAAATTATTCTATACCCAAGGGCACCAATATATTCTAAATACACATACTTTGAACCACAGTGTTCCACGTCAAAGTGACCTATCAGGTCACAGTATTATAGTCGTATGTGGGGACATAGAATAAATTGTTTCATGTTTTTAATACTTAAAACAATAATAATAATAGTAATTAGTGAATCAGAAGGAATCGGTTTATGTGCTCTTTGAGGATACAGGATCAGAATATCAACATCAGTGTCATGGAAATGTTTATGTTGACAGTTGGTAATATTTAATAGTAAGCTCAAGTTACAGCTTTTGATACTGGTCAAAGGATTAGTGCGATAGAGGCACATGTTCCTGATTCACGTTTGATGATAAAGAAATAAAAAAACTATTAAAATCAAAGAATTCAATTATAGAAATTGACACAAAAATTATACAGGATATAATTAAAATGATTGGTCAAACTGTAACAGTGGATTATACTCCAAAAATTAATTTAAAAAAAGGACCGAGATATAGAGTGGTCAAAATATTGGTTTACAAGCAGAAAAATCAATTGAGGAAAATTATAAAATAGTCTATAATGACATAAAGTAGCTGTAGATTGCCAAACATACTGTAACCTCTATGTTGGGTTAGCGTGGAAACAAGTCACGTAAATAAACAAACTTTATTGTCACTCTTGATTACACAAGAAATATCCTTCAACAACGGCGGTGACGGCGAAATCGATCCGCTTATATAGGTTTTTAGAGTTCTCAAAGTTTATGTGCTCTCGAGAACGTGTCGAGAATATAGCCTGAAATATTCCGGAAAACGTCAAAATAAGGGTATTACAAAAATTATAAACTGTAACGCAAACAGGAACATAATTAACAAACTAGAAAGGTAAGTGAGCTTCCGAAACAATACCTTAATAAAATATTACTGGTTAACTAAGTACAGGGTGCTAAAACTTCAAATTATTTCATAATTTAGACACCTTTAGTGAAAATGGTTAGACTTAATTTTTAGATATAGAGAGCGCTATAGTTACGCCCTGTGGCATAGTTATCTTTCATTGTAATATTTCCTTCCTGGATTTTGAATAAATAATTTAAAAGACCTATTATTTAAAATAGAAAAAGCTATAGTTTCAAGATATTTTCACCTTCCAGCATTAACTTAATTCGATTTGTCTTGAGAAGCCGATGCTAATGACAACAAAAAAATAATGTGAGTTGTCTGCCATTCCTGAAAAATTGATAATCTTTTGTAGATTTTTTATAATATAATGAATTTATATATTTTAAAATAAGGGATATGATTTGTTTTTACGCAGAAAGCATGTATCGGCAATGGATGATTAATGTGGAAAGTGGACCAGAGTGGTTTATCGATTAATGAAAAAAAATACCAATACCACATTACCTGCGACATTTAATAGATATCTGTAAAATGAGAAAGTATGTGGAAGCAAAAGTATTTACATGAAACGAACCAAAGAGGTGGTATACAGTGGCACCAACCTCGACGGTATTAAACTGGTTAGTGAGAAGCGTGATGGCGAAGATGGACACTGAGCCAGACATCTCAGTAGAGGTCGAGTAGAGTCTACACCAACTTCCGGACTTTGAATTTCTGGCACTTCTTCGTTATAGATTAGACGCATAATCTCCAATCTTTGACTTATGATTCGGAAAATATACAAGTAAGATATTTCATTTATGTATTTAATCTGTAATATTACATTTTGCTAAAAGATTTTCTCTCGCTTTAATTTTTGGAAGTTTAAATAAAGTAATATTACAGATATGAAACCTTGTGTAATGTGTACAATTCTGTGTTTCATGTGTGTTTGGAGAATAACTGTAAAATATGTATTTTATCACATAATACAATATTATATAAAATTTGTCAAATTGTTTGTTTAAAGTTGTTTATAAGATGGACCAGTCCTATACTCTAGAGAATTCCTTATATTACCTAGGAGATAAGAAAAAAGTAGTTCAAATGATCCGGTCTTGACGTTTAAGAAATTATCGGCAAAAACCACATCTTGATATATCAATTCATTTAAGAGAACGTTTGTTATTTTTTAACGCTTTTACTCTGATAACGGAGTAAAAATATTGGTTCCAATTTATGGCAAAAATCAAGACTGGAACATCAATTAATCTCCTTGGCAAATACGAAAAATCTCAAAAGTGTCGAAATTAGACCACTACATACATTTAACACAAAATAATTTTATATTTTAGTAAATGCGCTATGTTTCTCTTTTAATCATAAAAAACAAACTTATTAACATTAATCACCTCATAGAAATATTCAGTATACATCGTTTTGTTGAACTGGCATCTTAAAATAAAATGATACCAATATTAAAAACAATGAAAATAATGTCAATTAAAATAAATAATTAGGTATATTGGATTAATAAAAATGCTGTTATCAAATGATTTGCATATGAAAATTGATATAATGGGTAGGTTTTAAAAATAACAGCTCCAAAAGTGAATATTTTTCATAAAAAAATAAAAAGAGAAAACATATTTTTAAGCATAGTGTTTTTACAGCTATAGTGATGATTTATAATCTGTATTGTTAAGTATGTATATTTATTGCTTTGTGCCCTTAAAGATATTTGTTTTCTTACCGCAATTTATCCAACGACCAATAATGAGTGGCTCCGTTTTTAATATCTTGTACTTCAACTGCCACAATAGTTCTTGGAATTGTGGTGTCTTCATCCTGGTCATAATCTATAACAGGTCTGAGGTCTGGTGGTAGAGGTGAATATAGAGTGTCGGTGAGCAAAGTAAATTGGAACTGAACCTGAAACAGTACCATTAACATTTGATGCAATACAGTAGTAATGGGCTAAACAAGATTTATATTAAAAAGTAGTATTATATATAACCAAGTAGTCACTTTGAATCCATACTTATAACTTTTTTCGTACATCGAGTATATCCAGTATATACTGTGCCGTTCTCTATACACAGCAATACAACTCTGGATACCATAAAGGCTCAATAAAATTGAAGTCCTATGTGTTCTCTATCTTTGTTTATTGCATTAGAAAATTGTTTTTTTGGTGTGTATGTACTTGATTTAGACGATGTTAGAAACGTCTATAGAATAGTCGTAGGCTGGGGTGCGACTCGTAATTTCTATAGTTATATTAAATTAAAAAGTAAATTAACACAACCCTAATGTTTGATACACAATAACTAAACTCTATCGCAAAATTCACGAACCACTAGATGGCCCTGTAAAATTCAAGACGTCGGATGTAGGGCTGATTAAGAACTTGTTTACAATTGCCCCTAAAGATTATAAAGCTTTAATTGCCACTGATGTTGTATTTTGTGGAATAACTCTTTGTATTATTGTAATATTTTAGGTGAAAGTGTGTTTTAGGACTTATCAAAAGGATTATTTTAAGTTTAATGTAAGACAAAATATATATGCACTATATATCGTGAATTCCTAGTATGTGTAACCTTTTAGATTCAGATATAATGGTTTGGTTCAAGATATTTTGAACTATTTGGGAGATCATGTGCAATTTCTAAAAGAAAGCGAGGTACATAATTGTGTCTGGGGTAGAATGCGAGAAGCCTCATGTTGTCAAAAGCCTATGTTTACAGCGCCTGCTTTAGTTCAGCCACATGAAATATCCATCTCTTATTAAATGGAAAAAAATGGCAGTGTAATGTGTAACACAGATTTAAAAAGATCCTTAAATAATTCACAACATAACGTTGTTATAATTACCTGGCATAAAATCCTCTAAAGGAAAAATTTGCTCCATACATTCATGTGTTTAGTTATCGGTTTTCCGATTCTCAACAGAGTTTCAGGTCTACGGAAAGTTTATGCAGGGAAATATCAGTAAGTACAGTAATAGGAACAGATTTTCCGAGATTTTGTGCAAATATTCTTGCGTATGTATTGCATTTTTGTACATTTTTTATAACTAAATATCGTACGATCTCAATAAAGTTTGCAAAGTTACTAAAAAATACAGAAAATTTCCACTACACCTACAAAACAGATATGTTGGATTGTTGTTCACCCCCACACTCGATTTATTACAAATTGTCTTATGCAAATTCTGCACTTTTCTTCATTCAAGATAAAATTATACTATTTTCAAACAGTTCTGGTACTATTTATACAGAAAAAATGATAGAAAAATATTAAAAAACACACAAAACTTCACACTCCTATTATGCAAGTAATTTGTTGTTCATCCCAATAGCAGTTCCAAAATCTATCAACAGATGCCAGTCACTTTGTGATGTGCGCCAGTAAGTGAAGCTGTTGATATGTGTAGTATAAGTAAATCCAAAGACAAAATTGTAGAAACATGAGAAAGGAAAGAAATAGAAGTCGATGATGATGTAAAATACACCATTTGTATGAAAATTCATGGATTCTACCGACGGTAAAGAAAATTCAACCTGTGACAGCTGAATATGAGAAGATGCCTAAATTATCTGATACAGTTCTTAGAAGAACAATACATGATACAAATTTTTGGTATATGTAACAAAATATCATAAACGCAAACTTGTTGAAAAAGACGAAATTGTAGTATGGGAAGAGAATACTTAGAAAAACTAAAGGAATTTCATTCGGCTGGTAAAAAGATATATTAGATAGATGAAACATTGTAAACAAAGGCTATTCCGTATCAAAAGTTTGGCAAGTATTGTTTAGAGTAAAAGAGAAGCATTTTTAGATGGATTTTAAAGACACCTGTTTGAATGTTGTAGATTGTAGAGGGAGATTGAAGATATGAACAGTGCAGTATTTAAAAAATGGTGGCAATCTATTTTATCACATGTAGAGCAAGAAGGTTGTAACGGATAATAATTTACAGAACCAAATATGAAGCGGATAAAATTAAAGAATATTGAATATACAAAGACCATGGTAAAAAAGCACAATTATTAAAAAATGCCCAAAGAGAAAAAGGTCAATATACAATGGATGAGATGGTGAAAGCTCGACCAATTCATATACTTCATTTACAGCCACACCACTGTGAATTAAATGCACCTTTAAATTAAGCGATGTGCAATTATTATTACAAAAGGCTATTAATCATGTCACTGCTCAAACATGGCATACGTGACAAAAAATAGTTTTATATCATTGTATCTACCAAAATTAATAGATGTTATATAACACTATTATTTTTATTGTCTCTTTTGTATCTGGGGTTCTAATCTTGTAAGCCTAGAGAACATTGCTCTTCGTACATTTCGTCTAGAAGCTAACGATGGTTAGTCTATCTGTTACGGTAAATAAAAATGGAACAAACATTTTACAATAAACAACAATCCAACTAATAAATATGGTACCTTTTTCTTGAGCTCTACAGAGATGGCGTTGGCCTCTTTCAGGAAGATGGCGTTACCCCAGAGGTCGTCTCGCAGAGATGTAAACTGGTGGTGTTTCCACTTCCTCCAAGCGTGCGCCGCCAGCTCAAACTGCTTCTCAGTCCAGTTGCACTCTGCGTCAAACAGAGGGTTCACTGCAAAAGCGCTCATCTCAATGTTAAAGCTAATTGAAGCAGTCATGCGCTTGACTTTATCTAAAGTCGGCAGAGAACTAGCCAGCCAGACAGGGGGTGCTCGTGTGAAAAAAGCATCGCAATTTGTCTCTAGGATGGGTACTACAGCACTTTTATAAAAAAAGAGGAAAAATTATATTGCACTTAGAAAATAATGGTGCATATACAATGTAGAGGTTTCCAATTTTGAATTGGGTTTGATGAAAATGTACCATCCTGTAAAGTTTTGTGTACGTAGTAATTCTAATTAATGTGACAAAGAAGCATGCAAAATTAAATTCAAATGAAAATGTATGTAATATGTATATGTATGTAATATTCAATGAACCATTAGTTGGTTATACACAGAAACATGCAAATTTAATTACATAGCAAAATGATAATTTCCTCACTTTCAATGCATAAAATACTAAATTTATGTACAATAAATGTATAGGCTGCATCAAATTTGGTGTATGGATTTTATAGAAAAAAAAGTTATGAAAGCATTAGTTTCCTTCACTTTATGCTTCAGAAATATGGTTCTTAGAAAAAGGCATTTTTAGTTTACCCTGTACATTGCATAAAAATGTAATACAAACACACTTGTGTTTAAATAATTTATTCATTCATATAAAAAATAAATTATTTACGTTTAAATTTTTTAGTATCATTCATTCAAATGTTTTTGCATGTTTTTTACACAGATAATTTGAAATATAGAAACATGTTTTTTCACAAAAAAATTAAGTGCAAAATCATCACTGCTCTTATACAGGGTGTTAAAAAAAATAGTGTAAAATATTTAAAGAGGTAATAGTATGAACGAAAATAAACAGAAAAGTCTCAATAAACATGGGTTCGCAAAAGAACGGTTGCGGAGATATGGAATATTTTATGTTTTTAGTCCCTTTTTTTATTTTGCAAAAACGTGTATTTTCTTATAATAATTGGTTGATGTTTAGTGAAATAAACAGTACGTATTTGACAGTTGTTCTCAGTGCACAAGTTTTCTTTCGCTATGACTGGTTACTCTAACGCAGAATTAACAGACATGCATTTCATGTATGGTCGTGCTAATGGGAACGCCACCGAAGCGTGACGTCTTTATGTTGACGCTTATCCAAATCGCCAGATTCCTTCACAATGCATGTTTGGAAGAATTCACTAAAGATTGCGTGATACCGGTTCCTTGAGCAAACAGTGCCATTTATCCGGAAGACCAAGGTCGGTATCCACTCCTAGAGCAGAAGAAGAAATTCTAGCACTGGTAGAGCAGAATCCAGGTACGAGTGTGCGGAGAATATCAGCCGAGGTAGGAATTAGTGATCCTCTTGTTTGGAGAATCCTTCACGAGCAACTGCTTTATCCATACTATGTGCAACGAGTACAGGCCTTAAATCCAATGAATGATCATCAGGCACGTTTGGTTTTTTGCCGCTGGTTTCCACGTCATGATGCTGAAGACCCTCATTTTCTTGCAATCATTCTTTTTACTGATGAGGCCGGGTTCACAAGAAATGGAATGTTTAATTTTCACAATACGCATATTTGGGCCGACGAAAATCCTCATGCTCTAATAGAATCTGGACATCAGGCACGTTTTTCATTAAACATTTGGATGGGTATTGTAGGTGACAGGTTTCTAGGTCCTGTTGTTTTACCAAACCGATTAACAGGTGCTGCTTACCTCAACTTTTTGCAGAACACACTGTATGAGTTTTTGGAAGACATTCCTTTGAATCAGAGGCAACAAATGTGGTTCCAGCATGATGGTGCTCCAGCTCATTTTTCCATGGCCGTTAGAGAGCATTTACACCAAAAGTTTCCACATAGATGGGTAGGAAGGGTCGGACCTGTTTTATGGCCTCCAAGATCGCCTGAACCCTCTAGATTTCTTTGTTTGGGGATATTTGAAGACATTAGTGTATGCTACTCCTGTAAATAGCCTGGAAGAGCTGCAGCTACGGATTAATCAAAAGTGTCAAGAAATCCAAACCAAGGAGGGTGTTTTCAAAAGAGTTCGAATATTGTTGAGACGAAGATGTCGTGTCTGCTTGGAAATGGACGGAGGGCACTTTGAACATCTTCTGTAACTTTGTTTTTTGTTTGTTAAAAGCTTCCTTTGTCGGTTTATTCCTAATAAAATAAAATGTTTGAAAAACGAATAGTGGTCCATATTTCTGCAACCGTTACTTTGCAGACCCATATTTATTAAGACTTTTCTGCTTATTTTGGTTCTATTACCTCCTGAAATATTTTACACTCTTTTTTTAATACCCTGTATACAAGATGGTTCAATTTTTTCCTTACCAAATTTTAAAACAAGTAGCTTATATGAGTAAACAGGGTGATTCAGAACTTATCTAAAAAATTTGGGAATTTAGGAAGTTTCCGAGTAACAAATTTAGTTCAGTCTTGTATAGCAACTCGGAGTTGATGGATATTGTTTTAATTTATGTCTATGTGAAATGCTTTAGCAGAACGATTTCCTGGTAAATATGTGCCAAATGCAGTTACTTTTATTGCGGTGTGCAGTGAGCGTAGTGTAACGTGAGAGAAATTTGAAACCGAATCGTGGAAAAGATGTAGGTCCAGGACATACTGCAGCAGTGCGACGTATTATATGTGAGGCTCAATTATATCCGTTAGTATGTAGAAACTGGGTAAGACGAGCCCAAAATTTTGTTGTAACATCAGGTATGTCAAACTATTTTATTAGTTAACGCCACAAATTAATTCTATTAATAATTAATAACAATAGCGGCAATAGCAAATGAATTATTTGCTGTACAAAATAGGTGTTATAAAATCTTATTTATTTATTTCTTTGGGAATTTCTTTTCATTTTTTGTCTGGTCACCGGTTGCATGCTTTGCCGCTATATCAGGTTTTACAGTGGACCAGTTTCCAGTGCCACTGGGAAGTGTATTTTTAAAACATTTTCGAACTGCCCTTTTTCATTTTATTTTTACAAAATTATATTTTAAGTCGCCTGTACATTCAAAAAAATTTCTGAATCACCCTGAATATTCAACATATAAAGATGGTGACAAAATTTTGTCAGTTAGCAATGAAAAGAGATGCTATTTCAACTTATTTTAGTTAGTCATTTAAGTTTTGGGGGTGCTAAAAATGTCACGGTTACTTTTTTAGGATCTGCTAGAGGTTGCTAGCTACCATCTCTGTCACATTTTTTAAATTTTTGCAGTATATCATAATTTACTTATTTTCAGACACTCTGTACATCAAGTAATATAAACTGATTAGGACAGTCAATAGCCTTTTTCTTAAACTTTAAAAAGTTTTTGCAATTTTAATGAGTATCTTTTTTGTGTAACTCAAACAATATATAACATACATATTAACCTCAAAAGTTATGTTAAAAAATGTCACTTAGAGAAAAAGTAGGTAGCAACCTCTACCAAAAATCAAATTTCCAAATTTTAATGCAATGCACTGTACTTTGACACTGACAAAGCTCTGGAAACATTTAAAATTTTAAAGAATTAAAATGCTATATCTCAAAAAGTTCACATGCAGTATTTAGAACTATTAAGTATTATTTTTCGATAACTATTTGTTTGTTCTTAAATTCCACTAATCAAATCAATATGTTTGGTATTCTGAAAAAGCAACAAAAACTACATTTTTATCAAAAAAGTTACAGGATGGAAAATATTTAAGCATACTAAGTGAAAATCTCTAAAAAAACTCCTAGTTTAATTGTTAAACAATTTCAAAGTTGTTTATAAAAAGCCAAATTTTATTGACTTACCAAATATGTCCTCTTCATTATTAAAATCTTCAGGAGTATATGAGCTGTACATCGACATGGTCATACTCTGCTCTTCGACTTGTTTTTGCAGAGCATCGATTCTTGCTTCGTAATTCTTTAAAGAGTGATACGAAATAGAAACGATTACCTTAACCTTACACTTATGTGTTCAACAAAATTTAAAAATACTTACCTTCCTCTGTTCTTCGAAAAGCTGATCAGCCGTTTCCTTTTCCTTGCGATACTGTTCTTCCAGTGTCACCAATTTTTTCTCCATTTCAGCTTTCAGATCGACACCTTGCTTCTCCAACAGCTCAATTTGTGCGAAATTCCAGTCGACAGTTTCCGACGTGGCCATATTTTTCTCCCGCATTTCTCTCGCTTCGTCCGGGTGGTTGAATCTAAATACGTGATTTTTACCTAAAATAACTCTGGAACCGGTTTTTAAAAGTACAGGTTCAGTAACCTAAAAAACAAGAAAATCAGAAACAATTAGCGAAGCATAATTCATTTTCTTTTACCTCTCTACCGTTAACATAAATCAATGCTCCGTTTAGAGGCACCAATGTAACACGATTGTCCTTATTCTCAAAAACGCAGTGTTCTGATTTAATGTGAGATCCACACAGCTGTATGTCTTGTGGAATGTTAGCTTCAGCCGAACCTATTCTAGTTAATCCCTCCTACAATTGAAATAAGGATATAAAGACTTAAACAAACCAAAAGGTATACGACAGATCATGCAAAAAATTTTTGAAAAAAAAAAATGGTTCTTAAGCGTTTGAATAGGCATTGGATAATTACACTCAGGTATGCAATGTTGCCTAATTGTGCAGATTATCCAAGTTTTTTCTATTAATGTAAATGATAATATTTAGAACCTATGTTGTGTAATTCATTTTTGCTTGTTTGGATGTAGCCTATTTAGTGAAATCCTTTACTGATTGTATAATTTTATTTGAAGCTGTATATTCTACTTTCAGTGAATTATTTTTTATTTAAGAATTATGCAATTTTTACGTTACCTTAATATAGTATATCAAACACTCTGACATAAATGGATCTTCATTCAAATTAACAAGATGAGGCGTACACTTTGGCGAAAACACACCGAGAGTGTCCCCATCTTCTTTGACCGCAACTCCCATTTCGGCAAATACGGCTTCCCTTTGAATTCTTATAGCTTCCGTTTTCTTCAGTTTTTCTTCCCAGGTTTCGTTTAATTCTACAAAACAAAAATTATGATCCGCATTTGAACGAATAATACAATATTGTACCTGCTATAAGTTTTTCGCTAGCTTGAAGCTGGTCTACGGCTTCTTCAGCTATGGTGGTAGATTGCGTCCTGGATCTTTCATTTTCTTTATTATTTCTAGCAACGATATTGGTATCTTGCACCCCTATAAAAATAGGTTATTTTAAAACAATTTACTGTATAGTATTGATAATGTAGAGTACATAGTTTTATGAATCTTAAAAAAATGCTTAAAGCTCATAGAAAGACATTACAAATTTAGAAATAATGATTCGCCAATTTTATAGATACTTAGCAAAGCTTAAGCTTCTGCATTCACAATTTCTTAGGGCAAAATTAAACAAAGAAGAATTATATACTGTAACAACTGAGAAGCAAATTTAAATATGAGATGTCACGTTACAAATAATTCACTGTGGATTTTTTTTTATGAATTAATTTTACTATTTTACATTACGCATAGCATGGTTTGGCTAATAATAAATTATTATACTATTACTATTATACTCTATATATTGCCCTTAAAAAATATCACATATTTTTTGTATTATAATTAAATAATGTACATATACAAAGTGTTTCTGAAATATGAGCATTCCTTTATCCAAAAAAATAGTAAGTACAGAATGTGAAAATAAACATTTTCATTAAACAACCTGCGATCTAAAATGTCATATATTTTCAAAATAAAAAAATGATCAGATCAAGCAAACAGAAAATGCTGAAACTGACAGTTGTGTCATACATAGTACTATCATCCATGTTGCTTTGCAGTTAAAATGATTATTTTTTAAACGCATTTTTTAGTAACCTTCGTTAAGAAAATGTTATGAGAATTAAATTATTTACCATGAATCACTATTAGATAATTCTACGCACTGATCGAAATTATTATTATAAGCTAATAAGCAATGGATTGCATCTGCTAATTCTTGATTTAAATACAGAATTTAAAATAAATTAAATGAGATGCTTCTGAACTTGAATTATTTGGTGCATTGGAAAGAGTTAAATAAGTAGAGTAATTATTTAATTACTTTTCTTAAACTTATAAAAATTGTGTAGTTTCATGTCCTCTATTACCCCTTCATAAAAACAGATATTTTAGAAACACTCTGTATATAAAATAACACATTTACTAACTTTTTATCCACAAATCAATCAAGAAATTAGTCTAATTATATCGGTACACACAACATAAAAATTATTAAAATTTGCTGCTTCAATGAATCGAAAAAATAAAAATGATTACTGTAATAACACTTCCAATTTATTGCAGTTTTGTTATTTTAATTGAAGTTTTACATTTACCAATTTGAACTTCAATAAAACCAATTACAATAACAGCAAACCGCAGATAATAACAAATGTATACAATCATTTGTTAAATTGTAGAACCTGTGGTATTTTCACTCTGTCGAATTACCTCTGTCGAATTAATTCATTTAAACTTGTGCTTTTATATTCGCTGAAGTGTCTTCCTTTAATTATGTATGTTCTATAAATTTATATACTTTATTGGTTTTTAAAACGCTGGCACTGCATTTTCCATTCAAAGAAAAAATTTAATTGTTGTTAATATGTTAGAGTTTTTGCATCATTACAAAATGTATATATCTATATAATCTCTAAAATATTTAAAACATATGTCAATTTATTGAAACTAGTAGAGAGTGATTCATGTTATAAACCCGCACACGATTTATAGTAGTCAACACAAATAGAAATAAATGCTCGATTTCTAATTGATTTCGCTAATTTAATTGTGGTTATAATTAATTTATTAGTAACTTTTTGTTTGAGTTATTAAGAATGGAGAATGTGAACTCTACGTGTTCACAAAGTCGGATGATAAAAAACGTGTCTCAAGGGATTAGGGTTCAAGAAATATGTATGTTAGTGATGCAATTGAAACATATAGTTCATTAACAAGAGTGACTGTGAGTAGTGTATATCATGCAATAAGAAATGGCAAAAAAGTATAAACAAAACGTAAAACGGTGGAAACTTACGGAAGGAACAAGATAGAGGTTGATGATACCAAATAATGCAATTCATAGAACAATTCCTGGAGTGGTATTTAAAAATGAGCTTTCAACAATAAAAAATTCAGGTTGCTAACTCACAAGAAGAAACATTGGCTGGAATATCTAGAAGAATGATTTTGCGAATTATATGTAACATAAATTTTTCCGTTATAAAACGATATTGAAAGAGTATGCTGATAGATAAAGACCAAAAGTGATATAGTGAAGAAACCATTTAAGACAAATATTACAAGGTCGAAATTTGAATCAAAGAATATATTACACTGACAAAACATGGATAAATGAATGCACCCTATAACAGCCGACAATAAGTGTTAATGTGTAACCCTTACAGTGACAGTGTTAGTAACCAGTAGTGTATGTAAAAAATGCAGTGTATTATGTGTTAAAGTGTGCGTAGGTAAGTGTAAGTGGATGGTGGTAGGCCATCTCCAGCTAAAAGAACGGCATTCTACGGGTGAGTATAAACTTTTAAAAGTAAACTATTAAAGTGCTAGGTTCACTCAACGTCTACTTATGTTTGTTTTCTCTGAACCCTTCTCAAGTGGCACGCCTATGGAATCTTGTCCCATGAAACCTTCACCTTCTGTACTCATCTAAAAGTGCTGTAAATGAATCACTTTCTACTATTTTAGAACTCAGGTAGAGTAAATTTTTCACAATTAGCCAATTTCTTGATCAATATGTGACGAATAATAATTGGTAAATATAAAATACGTATGTGTACGTCCAGTGCACATGAAACACAAAATGTGCCAACTAACCTTAATCGAATAATAAACATTTTCTAAAGATCTCTTTTTGAAACAAATTATTTGATTTGTAGAGGTAGAGGTGATGATGCTGATACATATCTACGGTACATTGTAATTTAATTTTGAGCAAAAGTATACCTATACATGTGACATGCTATATGATGCAAAGATACAAACACATTACAATGATCTTTACAATGTCTTACTACAAAATAGTCTTAGGCCACCTATCTATACAAATATCAATAATGTTACGATTTTTCTTAGTTCACAGAAAATTTATAAATCTTACTTTGCCATATTTTCCATTATATTGTTTTACGCTTTTTTAGCCGCTCCTATTTTAACATCTTTTTAGTATAGGTGGTCTTTATCTAAATCACGCATAATTTAGTTAAAATACTACTACTAAAGTGGACTAACAACAGAATTTTCATCTGTTTCATCAAGTCCACATAAAATGATAATCCTGATGTTGCGTAAAAACAAAAAAAGCAATGATCGACACAGATACAGGGTGGCTGACATTCAGGCTGTAATGTACGTAACAGGTGCCAGAAGCCATTGTTGTTTTTCAAGCAGATACTTACTAGGAGGCTCCTTTTTCTCATACATAACTTTACCATCAGGGCCTGAGTAGCGGTAAAACCAAGTTTAAAATTACATCAGCCACCAGGATTTTAAGAAACTTTACTTGGAATATTACACAAAATAGTAACTCTTTCCCAGAAATAACTTACTATATTTTTAAAATTCCAACTTAAGAAATAATTTTAATAAACATTTATTCCTGAGTAGGAGAAACACTTTTATTCTAAGCTACGACGTCAACAACTACGAAATATCTAGTAGATTACGGAAAAACAACTCCTTACCCTCATGAACTTCAATCCCTTCCTGTTTAAGTAACTCCCTGAGTTTCTGAATCTCTTCCTTAAGTTCTCTAATGAGTTTGGCGTTAGCATCTTCATTGACGATAGCTTTGCATACGATTTGTTTAGCTCTATCAGCGTACCTAAAGCAGAAAGTCTTAGCTACGTTTTGTTTCACTGTACAAACATTTGTACCTCAAAGTTGATAATGTCTCATCATAGTTGATATCTGCAGGTGATATCGCAGCTATCATAGCTGTTTTACTGTTCCCACCAAGGTTTTCTCTAAGAAGCCACGTTAAGACGGAATCTCTGTATGGGATAAAATCCGCTTTTTTGGATTTTTTACTCTTAGATGCCTACAAGCAAAAGATAAATGTTAATTCTAGGAATATATGTTAACACTTCTAAATTTCTACTTACAGACTGCAAGGGAAGCAATGAATGAAGAAATTTATAGTTAATAAGTAAGGTTGTTTTTAGGTTTATGTTTAACTTTTATATACTTACTATTTCGGCTAATGCAGATATAACCTTTCCGAGAGTTGTAAGACTTTTATTAATGTTAGCGCCCTCTTTCAATCGTGTTCCTTTGGCCCCTGTCGAATCCGCCCTTTCAGATCCTGCCAGATCCACCAGGGATATTTTAGACACCTTTTCCGTACATAACTGTGTTGCTTCGTCAACCCTAAAATGATTGTAATTCAGTCATAATGTCATTACTTAATTTTGAGAGAAGATAAAAAAAATTAGAATAATACAAATATGCAATAAAAAAGTGTTTAAATGAAAGTAAAATTTACATTGAAAAAAAAATGTTCAAATCATTAAAATACTCTTCAGACTGTTACTGACTGCTGGCAACCTCAATTCATTCAACACTACTTCTCTTCAGCGCTCAAATCTTGAGATTTTATTGAAGCCACAGTGCAGTTAAATATATCAAAACAACTTTGCAATTTATTATAGTTTTCACAAATCTGGTGAACGGGTGAATATTTTGTTGCATTAATTATCGATTTTGTAGTGTAAAACAACATATAGCCTAGTGCCAGGTCTAGGTATCCCGAAGTTAAGTATATGAGTACAATCTAATAAATTATGCAGTATTTTATACAGAAATATTTGTTGAGCCATTACACGGCACACCACCAGACTAATGATATGAAATCTATGCAGTAAACTCTCATAAGGATATCCAATATTTGGATAAACCCCGTCCTCCTTATAGCATAAGAACTTTAGAAAGCGTCTTTTTGAATGCGTTCTCAACAGCATATTAAAGAACAATATTCTTTACATATGCAAACGTGGGTTCACGTAAAAGCTTTTCAAAAACTTTCGAAAAATTATTTATAAAAGTAATGGGTCTGTAATGTTCCACAAAGCTATTAAAACTCTTTTTATGAACTTGAATAACCTTCGATAGTTTTAATATATTAGGAAATGTATTATAGTCAATTAAAAAATTAAATAAATAAAATAATGGAGGAGCAAAAACACCAGAACCATTACGTAACAAAAAAGCTGGAATTCTATCAGGTCCCATGGTACATTTATATTATGACTAAATCAACCTTGCATCTATTCCTATTAAAAATGAGAATATTTCATTTTTGAAATTAAAAAATATGAATGTGTGTTTATACAGTATGCGCCAAAAGTATGGAATAAATTCAATAAAAACGAAACAATTATTTTTTGGAAAAAAACCTCGAACAGGTCGATTTTTAATTTAAAAAATACATATTTTAGCGTAAAATGCGATTTTCAAATGTCATTTGTTTTCGAGTAATGACGTCATCGATTTTTTTTTTAAATGGCAATACGATATTTTTTTCCTTGATTCTGAAAGATCGTTTAATTCTCTATCAGACAGTATTAAAATTTTGCCCTCTTACATAGGAAAGTTTTCGAGTAAATGACGATTGAATGTTAGAAAACGTAAATCAATTAAAATAAAGCAAAAACGTTATCAAGTTTAGTTTTTCGAATTCCATAGTTCTTTTATAGATCACGTAGGTGAAAATCTTTGCAAAGTGTCATTGTCACACCATAGACCTTTAAGTATTGTAAGCGACATAGAAATTATTATTCAATTTAAAGTAGTATGGCACATTTAACTGTTACTCAAAGAATTGAAATTTTAATTCTTATCGGATGCGGG
This sequence comes from Monochamus alternatus, assembly GCA_037114965.1. Taxonomy (NCBI): domain Eukaryota; kingdom Metazoa; phylum Arthropoda; class Insecta; order Coleoptera; family Cerambycidae; genus Monochamus; species Monochamus alternatus. The sequence continues at coordinate 38,817,202 of CM073433.1, forward strand.
AACTCAGCAGGAAGTTAGCGATTTATTTAATGAAAAATATCCAGATCGCCCTATCAGCCAATCAACAGTCAGTAAGGTAGAGTCTAAATTTAGAGAAACTGGCAATGTTGTAAATATTCCAAAACCTGGACGTCCAAGCATTAATGAAAATCAGAAACAGAACATTTTGATAAGTATGGTGGATAATCTTCATAATTCTTCACGATTGGTTGCATTAAACAATGACACTAGTCAGAGCACAGTGCTACAAGTCCCTACAAAATTCAACTTGTGCAGGAACTCAATGAAGATGATCCCGATCGCCGCTTACACACACACACACACATACCCAATACCCTCAGAAATCTGTGGGCTGGAATAGTTGACGACAGAATAGTAGAGCCTTTCTTCTTTGAAGGAACCCTTACAGGACAAAGATATTTTGAATTTCTAGAAAATGACCTTGTTCCAGCCCTTGCAGTAATTTTTCCTAACGATAATGACCCTGACATTCCTGATGATACCATATGGTTTCAGCAAGACGGTGCACCTCCGCACTATGCGCGCCCTGTACGAGATTTTTTGGACTGTTTTCCTGTGAGGTGGATCGGCAGACGCGGACCGATAGAATGGCCTGCAAGATCGCCAGATCTTTCACCTCTTGACTATTTTTTATGGGGATACTTGAAGTCAAAAGTGTACATTAATAAACCACGTAATTTAGAAGAACTTCAAAATCGCATTCGGGACGAAATACGCAGAGTTACCCCAGAAATCATTCATAATGTGCAAGAAGAATTTCTTCACAGACTTGCGCATTGTCAAGAAGTTGGTGGATGGCAATTCGAACATTTAATTTAAGTATAAAATTTAATCAATTGTATTTTATTTTACATACCTCAGAATTGTTACTTTTTTATAGATAAAATTTACGTTTTCTAACATTCGAATAGATGTGATAGGACCGGCGGCATGTTTGTATAAAGATACAGTGCCTTTTATTATTAACATTATTTGATTGCATTTCATAATATCTGCTTACCTTTGTTGTGTAAAAAATATAGTAAAAACAGCGTGTGATCTAGAACTGGTTTCATTCATGTTAGTAGCTGCGACAGTTCTAGCTTTATTGCCTTCATCAATGAGGTCGTGTATGTCTTGATAACTCATAACTGCTAATTTGCTCAGGTCTTCCACATACGGTCCCAAAAGCGGGTGTTCTCTCACTCGTAGGTTACCCTTATTTTTCGGATTCAACAAATCCCTAACCCTCTCGCAGTATATTTCCATATAACTAACTTCTACCGAATACTTAATATCTGGAGAACTATTGTTACGTATCTTGTTAAATAAGTCTTTGCAAATTTGGGGGATTATTCCCTCCTGACCGTCTTCTTGTTTTCCCATCATAGTATATGACTTGCCCGCTCCCGTTTGCCCATAAGCGAAAATACAAACGTTGTAGCCGTCGAAGGAATGCTGCAACATTTCCTCACCTATATCCCTATATACTACAATTTGCGAGGAAAAATTTGGGTCGCTTTCCTAAAACAGTTTAAAGTTACAAAATATCAAAGGGTGTTCCCTAACTTACTTCATGTGACCAATAGGAATAGTCGAAGTTGAAGCTTTTTTGAGCATCTTTTGTGTTAGGTTCTGCTTTTGGGTTCGTGATTGCTGAAAGCCAAGAAATATACACATTCAAGTTTAAAAATGTAGTATTCCTCTTCAATCCAAATTAAATTTATACAGATTGTTTGAAAAGGACATGGCGATATTGCTAAGGCCGATAGAAAATTTAAAAATAAGTGGGATTTGCTTAATAAGAGCATGCCTTAGAGTCGCTCATTTTTGAGGTACAGTGCGTGTAAGATATTTTTCGACAATCAAATTTTGGATGTAACTTTTCGAAAAACGACATATTTGATCAAAAATTGACGCAGGTATGTTTGGTGTTTTTAGTTTGTTTGAACAAAATAGAAGGCACCAATTGCTAGCATTTTTGATGACATTTTATCCTTCAATTCTTTTAAGTTAGTTTTTTTCTATTCAAAGTCTTGTGATATTATGTAAAATTTCATTTTACACAAAAAAGGTACCTACTCTTGTTATTGATTCTCTAATTTGAATGGTAATTTGTTCTTCTAGTAAATATTGTATACTTCTTAAGATTTTATTCTGCTGTGTTTGTAACGCACTACTGCATAATAATAATGGAAACATAACATTTTTCTACAGATAATTCTCTCTAAGAACAACAATTGCACCCATGCTGTGGCCCTTTTAATATAATCCCTTAAAAGTCAACATGTGTAATAGTATAAGTTTCTATTATTATTATTATGTAGTGTGTAACAAACAGAGCAGATTTTTGTTTTAACAAGATTACAAATTACTATTGAAATCAGAAAATAAACAATATACCGTAATTTCTGTTATACAAAATATGATATATCAATGGAAGAGTTTGGGGTTTGACAGATATACACCTGATAATAAGTACTATTACAGGAATCGTCTGGTTAACTTTAACACAGTTCTTTGCATTCTACTCGAAAACAGCGCAATATTAACAAATTTACTAAGGGCACCTTTTTTGTGAAAAATAATATTTTACATAATATCACGAGACTTAGAATGGGAAAAACCCATCTTAGAAAAAGTTACAGAATAAAATACAATGATGGCAGCAACTGGCACCTTCTACTTTGAACAAAAAAAAAAGTTCATTTTTTAAATGATAAGACAAATGATCTTACTGATATTAAAAGCTCGATCAAAAAAGATCGGTAAGTTCTACTGGTGTTAATTTTTAAAAGTTAGATTAGACAACTATTTAGTAATACACAAAACTTATTGAATTTTATATAAATAATTCACAATGCAATATTAGTAATTTATAAACAAATGTAAATGTAATATATTACCTACCTGTAGTGTTTCCACTCATTTGTATTATACATTTGCATTCCCTTGAACGTTCTCTATTGTTGAAGGGCCTTACTCTCACAGCTACTTTTACAGATGACATTTTGTTATATTATTATATCTGAAACTAAAGAAATGAAAGCTATATTTTTATTTTATTACATTTATTGCAAAATACTTCTAATACTAATAATCTGTTGTCAACATTAATTCATATAATAGACAGAAAAAACTCTGTAGGTTGTTTAGGAATGAAAATTAATTATTTTTACATCTGTTATTATGCACCATTTCATATGAAGCACTCTGTATAAGCACATTTTTTTTAATAGAAAAAAAGTTATGAACAATACACACCAATAGCAAGCAATTTAAGTAAATCAAACCATATTTAACTCTCTTTAGAAGTTTAATTACAATGTCTTAAATTTGATTATATACCACAAAAGAAACAAGGAAATTTATATGTCAATATCTTCTTTTATTCAAGAAGCAATTTGTTAATTGATTACTTTGAGTATCAGGAATAGACTTAGTAATCAATGAATAATTACGTTAATTGAACGTCACCGTCAATTTATTTTAAAAATGTTGAGTTATTTTCGTAGCCATATTTCTGTATTTTTCTTTATTTTCTGTAAATTAAATACGGAAAAATCATTAAGAAAAAATAAAGAGATATTAATTATTAAATAATACTACCTAATTGAAAATTAATCAGATTATGACCGCATCGCTCTGTGTACAGCCAGAAATTAACAATCATTAATTATATTCACTTACAAAATTTATACAGGGTATACCTACTTCAAAAAATATCATTTATAAGTTATAAATTATAACGTCATGTTACCAACACCTACGCATATAGCCAACCGTTATTCAAATTCTCTGTAATACTTCTGTATTTCATCTAGTGAAATATTAGCAATACTGTCGCTAATTTCATCTCTCACTGATTTCGCATGATTCAAGATCAGAACATTAACAAACCTATTGTATAAATCATAACGGTCAAATCAGGACTGCGAAGTGGTCAAAAGTCCAAATCTTCGTATTCATTTATTGTCAAAAATACTGAATTCAGAACAAGAAGTGCAACATTATGCTGAAAATAAATTGATATCTTTCATATAATACCATTTCTTTTCTCATTTACCAAATGGTAATGGTAACATATACCTAATATATTTGGCGATAAATATATATTAAGATACAAACCCTGCCCACCCATGAGTCTTGGTTTCAACATTATAAATATTTATTTACGGTGGTATTTGAAACAAAATGGAAATGTACAAAGTGTAGCAAATGTTCGGTCGCGACCACTGGGCGTAAGGGTAGGCCGATGAGCGAAAGTCCAAACGTCTCATCTCAAAAAGTGCCTACGGTTCGATATTATTGATCATAACAGTTCAAACAAAATAATTTTCATTCATATCGATAAATCAATCAATACATGGCAAAATGTTAACTTAAACCTAAACCAATATGTTTCACAATCTATATATCTACTCCCCCTTTATACAGTATGCGCCAAAAGTATGGAATAAATTCAATAAAAACGAAACAATTATTTTTTGGGAAAAATCCTCGAACAGGTCGATTTTTAATTTAAAAAATACATATTTTAGCGTAAAATGCGATTTTCAAATGTCATTTGTTTTCGAGTAATGACGTCATCAATTTTTTTGTTAAATGGCAACACCATATTTTTTTTCCTTGATTCTGAAAGATCGTTTAATTCTCTATCAGACAGTACTAAAATTTTGCCCTCTTACATAGGAAAGTTTTCGAGTAAATGACGATTGAATGTTAGAAAACGTAAATCAATTAAAATAAAGCAAAAACGTTATCAAGTTTAGTTTTTCGAATTCCATAGTTCTTTTATGGATCACGTAGGTGAAAATCTATGCAAAGTGTCATTGTCACACCGACTTTCTAATAAGTATTGTAAGCGACATAGAAATTATTATTCAATTTAAAGTATTATGGCACATTTAACTGTTACTCAAAGAATTGAAATTTTAATTCTTATCGGATGCGGGAATATGACTAGAACTCAGCAGGAAGTTTGCGATTTATTTAATGAAAAATATCCAGATCGCCCTATCAGCCAATCAACAGTCACTAAGGTAGAGTCTAAATTTAGAGAAACTGGCAATGTTGTAAATATTCCAAAACCTGGACGTCCAAGCATTAATGAAAATCAGAAATAGAACATTTTGATAAGTATGGTGGATAATCCTCATAATTCTTCACGATTGGTTGCATTACAACAATGACACTAGTCAGAGAACAGTGCTACGTATCTTGAGGAAGGAAAAAATATCATCCCTACAAAATTCAACTTGTGCAGGAACTCAATGAAGATGATCCCGATCGCCGCTTACACTTTTGCGAAATTCTAATGGATTTATGTCAAGGAAATAGAAATTTACACCGGCAAATACTTTTTTCAGATGAGGCCACATTTTGTCTGAATGGTACAGTAAACCGTCAAACTTTCAGATATTGGAGTCGGGAAAATCCTCATTGGATGGCAGAGGCACATACCCAACACCCTCAGAAATTAAATGTGTGGGCTGGAATAGTTGACGACAGAATAGTAGGGCCTTTCTTATTTGAAGGAACACTTACAGGACAAAGATATTTAGAGTTTCTAGAAAATGACCTTGTTCCAGCCCTTGCAGTAATTTTTCCTAACGATAATGACCCTGACATTCCTGGCGATACCATATGGTTTCAGCAAGACGGTGCACCTTCGGACTATGCGCGCCCTGTACGAGATTTTTCCTGGGAGGTGGATCGGCAGACGCGGACCGATAGAATGGCCTGCAAGATCGTCAGATCTTATACCTTTTGACTATTTTTTATGGGGATACTTGAAGTCAAAAGTGTACATTAATAAACCACGTAATTTAGAAGAACTTCAAAATCGCATTCGGGACGAAATACGCAGAGTTACCCCAGAAATCATTCATAATGTGCAAGAAGAATTTCTTCACAGACTTGCGCATTGTCAAGAAGTTGGTGGATTTTTATATATTTTTAGGTATTAATAATATTGTGTGAAACTAACTACTCAGTGGACAAAAGCCCCAACCTGCGTTGAATTACACCCACAATATCTACCCATATATTCCTTATTATTAGCTTTTGTAACATTTTTCATCATTTTTCAACATTCCTATCAATGATTTGATTTATATTAGCTTAAAATACCTTTCTAAAACAGTAAAAAAAAGTTGGTGGATGGCAATTCGAACATTTAATTTAAGTATAAAATTTAATCAATTGTATTTTATTTTACATACCTCAGAATTGTTACTTTTTTATAGATAAAATTTACGTTTTCTAACATTCAATCGTCATTTACTCGAAAATTTTCCTATGTAAGAGGGCAAAATTTTAGTACTGTCTGATAGAGAATTAAACGATCTTTCAAAATCAAGGAAAAAAATATGGTGTTGTCATTTAAAAAAAATCGATGACGTCATTACTCGAAAACAAATGACATTTGAAAATCGCATTTTACGCTAAAATATGTATTTTTTAAATTAAAAATCGACCTGTTCGAGGATTTTTCTCAAAAAATAATTGTTTCGGTTTTATTGAATTTATTCCATACTTTTGGCGCATACTGTATATCTAATGGAATAGTCACAAAACACGCCTGCAGTCAGTAGCAACATAAAAAACGAAAATAATACCAGTACCAGTTAATGTCTCTATTATTTAAGGAGACATTATTTTTTAACATTATCCAACCGTCATAAATATCCTCGAATTACGTTTTGTGCAGTCTCCTGAGACACATTCTACGGTAACATCCACTTAACTTTCGCATTTTGCAAACTCTCATATATAATTCTATGGACGAAAACTGTATATGCCGTCACAGAAGGATAAGGTGTAGTGCCTTGGGAGCATTAATACATAACAGTTTTACATGGATGTTCCACATGAGATATTTCTCTGAGGATATCATATTTAATATAATTGAAACAGCGCATACAATTAATTTAGAAAAATATATTCTAAATCTATCACGTGCTACGCATACATTACGTAAAAACAATTCGACCCAAAAGTATTAATTTTATAACAAAAATCACTAAACAGTTAATATTTGAGAATATAAGAAATTACTGTAGGTCTTATACCTAACATCTAAAGGTTACAAAAGACAAAGTATAGCTTAGCTTTTAATTTGGTTTAGTTTGTTTATAAAGAAGAATATATAAATAAAAAACACTAAGTCAATTATGGAATGAACACATTACATTACAAATTTAAAAGCAAACAAAAACATATTTAGTTAAAATAAAATAAAATGTGAACAGTAGTTCTAAGACAAACAATTACTGTTGAAAAATCCCCGAATAATGTAAAATGCATTATATTTGAAACTTGTACAATTATGTATTATGGTTACTGGAGCTTATGACTCTTCTTTGTAGAGGAAATACAATTAAAATAACATATATGATAATACAGAAGACTTATCAACATTTCAGATTTACGATTAAAATATATTTATGATTTAAAATATCTTTCGTTGAAATTTAAAGTTTGTTAAAGAGAAACCAGTTTTGGTTCGTCAGCAATAGTTAAAACTTAGTAGTTGATTGACAGAGGTAAATCATTAACATATATTAGATATAAACAGGACCTAGAATTGAACCTTGTGGTATCCTTGGATTGATACCGGGACAAGTTGATGTAATATCATTATTGACATTATTACAAGAATGGATTGCTTTAGTCAGATCTAGAAATTCTATATACGAATTCTTTTTGTTCTCCACCTTACCTCGACCACACTGTATAAAGGGAAAGTGACAGAGGAGGAAGTTCGAGTTTTACTGTTGTTTGTTTACGAGATGTGCTATGTAATTTTCTTACTAACTTATCCTTTTTATTTATGTCTTGGGACTGTGGCAAGATATAGCTATTATTTTTTGTTTTATTACACGTTCATTTTAGGTCCCCGACAGTACATTTTATTACGAATACGCTATTCTAAGAGAAAGAAGATGCAAGTAAGTTATTTGTCATAAGATATGTTCATTAAACTATCTCGGAAAAATATTGTTAAAACAGTATTCTGATCGTACTGCAAAAATTATGCAAATAATTAATAGTAAAATTTGGTTATACAGGATGTCCCTAAAATATCATGCTAAACTAAAAAGACACAAAATGCCATTTCACAGTTTGACATTAACATAGGTCCGAAAACTCTTAGTACAAAAAAGTTACTTGTGTTAAGTTGCCAAACCAAAAATACATATTTTTAAAACGTTTCTGAAAATGAAAAATATCGAAAATTGCTTTTAAATTGTATCTACTGTTATATTAAATATAGTAATTATTAAAATATCCACAGAAGCTATTAAGAACATAAAATAATAAATACAGAACAACTAATAACTCTAAAATGGTTAAATATAGGAATGTCGCATTTCTGAAATCAGAAATAAAGCATAATTTAAAATTTCAACAATATACAGGACGTTCCATTAGAAGATATATATTATTGCTCTTGTACCCCTCAACTTTTGCACGCCACTGTGCTTCCATTAAGGGGTTCAGTTCAGTTACAGAAAACTTTTATTCAAAATTTTATTTTGTATCTCTAATATTTTTAAGGGTGCCGTATTTTTGAAATAGCGTTTTCTACAAATAGAAGAAATTTCAGACATTTAAGAACTGAATAAAATGAATGTTATCTCATGCCATCTGCGAATATTCGAAGATATTGAAGTAAAACGAATATATAACGACAAAAAGCGGTCTAACTAGCTAATTTTTAGGTATAAATATCTTTCAAAATATGTTTTTTTTAAATTCAACTGTAGATGTAAATATTGTTATAACATAAACTTACATAGTTCTGCATGTAAGATTGTTCACTTTTGTTTATACATATTTGAAAATAATTGTTATAATGTATCTTACAAATGCATTTTAAAAGTTATATATTGTTTGAGGAGAATTTAAATAGTAAAAGTGGATAAACAAAACATCAATAATTTTGAATAAGATAAGCAACACTTTTTTTTAAATAATTAATTCTTTCGAAAAAATATGAAATAAAAATTTACAGGCATAGTTAAGTGCATCCATGGCACACTGTATATAGAAATTAGAGGTAAATCAAGTCGTTCCTGAAATTCCTGAAAAAAAATGAATATTTGAATTGTTTGCTCATATATTTTTCTTATTACTACTAGGACGTATACATATTGTTACGGAAGTTCATCTATGTTTGTAGTTTGTTAATTATGTTATGCTTTAAAATTTATAATTTTTGTAATACCTTTATTTGACGTTTTCTAGAACATTCCAGGATATTTGGTTCTAGATGCGTTCTCGAAAACTTAGGAAACTCCGAGAACCCTAAAAACATATGTAAGCGGATCGGTTTCGACTCCCCATTTTAATTTATGTTAAAAAACCGAACACGAGTGACAGAAGTCAAAGGGAAGATCTGACAATTGGGAATTATTGTTGTGTAAATCAACGTAGATGTTACAATATATTATATTATGTGCTCTGTCTGTTGCAACTGGAAGGTGTATACATTTTCCAAGCCTAGTAAACTAGATTAAACTTTTTATATATTTTTAGGTATTAATAATATTGTGTGAAACTAACTACTCAGTGGACAAAAGCCCCAACCTGCGTTGAATTACACCCACAATATCTACCCATATATTCCTTATTATTAGCTTTTGTAACATTTTTTTTACTGTTTTAGACAGGTATTTTAAGCTAATATAAATCAAATCTCCTACAATTCCTATCAATGAAGTCATATGTATGTTCTCTGATACCAAACATCTAGGTATGCTAATGAACAATTTCACAGACAAAGCTCTATTTAATAATTATCTAAAGAAAATAATCTAATTTACTCACTCTATAAAAATCTAACTTCACTTTTTTGGCAGTGGGAACACGACAAATTCAACCACAATAGATGAGATCTGACCTATTTCTGCATTTTTAGGATTGCTTCTTCAGGTGGTCTCCTTTAAGTTGAATCAAATATCTGACTATAAAAATTATCAGAGAACATACATATGACTTCATTGATAGGAATTGTAGGAGATTTGATTTATATTAGCTTAAAATACCTTTCTAAAACATTAAAAAAAATGTTACAAAAGCTAATAATAAGGAATATATGGGTAGATATTGTGGGTGTCATTCAACGCAGGTTGGGGCTTTTGTCCACTGAGTAGTTAGTTTCACACAATATTATTAATACCTAAAAATATATAAAAACTTTTACATAAAAGGTGAACATTTTTCAAGTAGGTATTGTCTTATTTAATTCATTGACAGGATGTCACTTTTTTGTCATTGTCGATATTTAACTTCAAATAATTTTAATTTTTATAATTTTTATAGTCAGATATTTGATTCAACTTAAAGGAGACCACCTGAAGAAGCAATCCTAAAAATGCAGAAATAGGTCAGATCTCATCTATTGTGGTTGAATTTGTCGTGTTCCCACTGCCAAAAAAGTGAAGGTAGATTTTTATAGAGTGAGTAAATTAGATTATTTTCTTTAGATAATTATTAAATAGAGCTTTGTCTGTGGAATTGTTCATTAGCATACCTAGATGTTTGGTATCAGAGAACATACATATGACTTCATTGATAGGAATTGTAGGAGATTTTATTTATATTAGCTTAAAATACCTTTCTAAAACAGTAAAAAAAATAGATTAAACTTGACCAACAAATTTCTTTAAGAGTTAAAAAACATCAATTTCATAATTTAATTTTGATATCAAACAAATGATTATGATGCTTAAATGGTATTTCTTTAAAAAGGTCACCCTGCGTACGTCCTTTTCTTGAATCTACGAATTACTATTTGATCTTTCGTGGCGTACCATCTACGTATACGTATAATTTTCTATTTTCATTTCCCAATGAGTTTTCTTGGCGCCGCGCCGCTTGTATGAATATGACTGAGCCTGGCGCCAGCTAATCAGAGGGCAAATCTAATATGCAAGTCACGCGATCGCTCGAACTTCGAGGGCGTCGTTTTCAGTCCTGAACATTAATTTGTAGCCGCAAAATCTTATAGGATTGGTAGGATGTTGTTTTTTCGGATCAGGAAGTTTTGTTATCAATAAAATGCAGATAATAGATATTATTCGTAAATTCGATGTCAGATAATTGCTTTCATGTCAATTTTTACTTTGAATTTTCTATTTTTTTCTTTTATAATAACTTCACATACAGGGTGTTCTGTTGAACAGTTTCCCAGGACGATATCTAGAAAATTATATATAAAAAAATATAATGAATAAAACTATTGTGCAGTTCATAGAAATTAATTAAATTTTGAATATAAACATTAGGTAAAGCCCGTTTTACATTAACAATTTATGTGTCAATTAATTGATCAAGTGGCTTCGTCAAGTTAATTGACAAATGTCATGCTAAAACTTGGACGTCAAATAAATTGATGAAGAACTTCGTCAAATTATTGACGACTTAAAACTTGTTCTAATATTTCATTAATTTTTACTTCAATTCAGGAATACCAACCTAAAATAAATGTAAATATTTAACCAGTAACCGCATAGTAGCAATAATAAATGCAATGGAACCTTTTTATTAAATTATTTTTCACTTTTTTTGCCTTAAAATATAATTATTACTTTTCATTTTTAATAGTTTTTGTTTCGTATACAAATGGAAATGATATAACATCAAAAGTTAAAATTACTTTTAGGTTGGTACGAGTGGCATCTGACAGCAAAATTGTTAAAAAAACATGACAAAGCCCTGTACACACATGTAAAACCAAAGTGCGGCCTTGAAGAAATTGTTAGTGTAATGCCCGCTTAACATTTACTGAGCGACCTTCAAATATTTTTTATAGTATAGTTTCGTTTTGAAAATGGCATTGGATGGCAAACAAAACTCCATATATCTTCAAAATTCGGCTTTTATTTCTTCCTCTATACATGATCCATCTGAACTGAGGGAACCTATTGATATTGTTCCACAGATTGCTCTACCGATTGTCACTGATGAAGTGATGTTCTATTAGCATTAAAACGTTTCAAGAATAAATTGACCACAGGTCCCGATGGAATTCCAGCTTTTTTATTGAAAGACTGTGCTTCTCTTTTTGCGTTACCGCTGTCCATTATCTTCAATTTGTCTCTGCAGTCAGCTACATTTCCAAGGATCTGGTGTAAATCAAAAGTCTGCCCTATTTTTAAAAAAGGAGACAAGCGACTTGTAGAAAACTACAGACCTATAACAATTCTTTGCAACTTTTGTAAGTTATTCGAAATTATATTATATCATATTCTTTCTTTTCAAGTAAAATCAAGATTATCCGTTTTTCAGCATGGATTTATATCCGGTAGATCTACAACATCCAACTTGTTGAATGTTACTCATTTCATTGCTAATGTGTTGGACCGGGGTGGTCAGGCTGATGTAGTCTATACGGACCTTTCAAAGGCTTTCGATAGATTGGATCATGGTCTGCTATTGAGTAAGTTGTCATGTTTCGGTTTAACTTCAAATTTTTTAGCTTTCTTTGAGTCATACTTAGCAAATAGAGTCCTAAAAGTTAATTACTTTGGTTACGAATCCACAGATATATATGCTACATCTGGTGTCCCACAGGGATCAGTTTTGGGACCCTTGTTATTTATTATGTTTATAAAGGATGTATGTACATCTCTTCATGTGAATGTTCTGTTGTATGCTGACGATTTAAAGATATTTGCACAGATTAACTCACTTGATGATTGTTACCTTTTACAAGAAGATATCACAAAGGTTGATCTATGGTGCCAAGAGAACAAATTGCCGCTGAATATTGCAAAATGTTGTGTTATGACATTTACAAAGAAAATGAATTCAATAGATTTTGCATATACCATTAATAATAGTGCATTAAACAGGTGTGGTGAATTTAAGGACCTTGGAGTTATCTTCGATTCTAAATTGAATTTTGTTGCACATATAAATCATATATTGTCGAATGCCTATAAAAATTTGGGGTTTATATTTAGAAATGCTAAATTTTTTAATAAGAATACATCTATGTTGATCACCCTGTTTAGTGCATTTGTCAGACCAAAACTAGAGTGTGCTACAGTTATTTGGAGTCCTCATGCTGATATTCACGTTAATAATTTGGAGCGAGTACAAAGAAAATTCATTAAATATTTAAGTTTTAAAGTCGATGGTGTCTAACCGCCACAAGGAACTCCACAGTTGGACTTATTGAACAAATTCCATTTGAATGATCTAGCCTCGCGTCGTACTTACTTTTCTCTATTGTTTTTACACAAACTATTGATAAATAAAATTGATTGTCCGAGCGTTCTTAGTTATTTTAATTTTAATGTTCCGTCAGTTCATACTCGTTCATCTTCATTGTTTAGGTTTGCTACTCCTAGAACAAATGTATTAAAGTATTCTCCTATTTATACTGTATGTACCAACTTTAGGCGCTATGAATTGAATCTAGATATCTTTTCTTGTTCTGTTAATGACATAAGACGCTGTGTTTTAAATTCGTTTGCAGTTTAATTAATCTGTTGATTTGGATTGCAATATTTGGATTTGCTAACTATATGCTGGCTTGTATGTTTTGTTATGACAATGTATTACTTGTTGTGTTTACTTGTTGCTTGTTTGTTTAGTTGTGTAAGTATACATTATTGTATTTTTCCCCTGCCCTATAATTGGAGTTTGTCTGGGCAGTGTATCCTTAAAATAAAATAAAATAAAATTGTAAGAAACAGCATTAACATATTCTAATAAAAAGCTTTATATGTAGCTGTGCGCTATTTATCATAAGATCATTTTTTTGTTTGCAAAGGAAATACAGATTTTGATCGTATTCATAAATTTATTTTTTATCTCAATTTTTAATTAAAATTTTCAATTTTTTATAACGACTTCACATACAGAATGCAGTTCTCACTTTCAACATTTCGAAACTAGAAAAGATTATAAAAAGTATTGTCTAATTCATAAAAATGGGATCAAATTTGAGTACAAACGAAATTTATTTGCATGTTCTTGTACAATTAGTACCATTTTGCTTCCTTAAGAAGTTATAGGTCTTAGAAAGTACTTCTTTATTTAACTGAAGCTTGTTTAAAAAAAATAAACATTTTCCAAAAATCTCTTCCAAAAAATCCGAATGAAATAATATAGTGGCACATGCGCTTAGAACGCCCTGTACATTATATTTTTAAAATTTGGGCGCAATACCCAACAAATAAAAGAATTATCGTAAAAAAAAATAAATGAAAAAGTATTTTCTCAGGCATATAACTACTTAAGGTCGCAAAATTATACTAAGTAAGGTAAGTTCATTTAAATCACATTATTTTTGACCAAGGAAACTAGATTTAAAGTATAGCTCATTCTTTACTGAACACCCTGTATATTTGCTGTTAAAATACAATAGAATTTCTAAATTAAACCCAATAAAATGTAAGTTTTTAATCATTTTTAGAAATAAACCTGGGATAAAAAAATAGTTATTCTTTAGTAAATCTAAAAACTTTACAGACAATCTCAATTTTACAGAGATACTTGACTATTATATAGTTTCCAGTTTAAAGACTGGTATAAAACTCGTCTCATGCCCTCTACATTTTTACAAAATCAATAAACCCACTACATCAATGATAATTAATAACGCCTTTAAGGCTAATACCCTTCACTGTCTGGTACAGAATAATATTGGCAAATTTATAAATAACTGTAAGTTCAAATTCATTTGATTCACTTAGCTCTACGTTTAAAAATGTCGTCAATTTTAATATTATACAGAATGATATTACTTTTTTATTAATTAAATTATTGAGTTCATATTCCTCCGCCACTGTGTTGTTGAATGTGTCTGATGCTAACAAATAATAATATTTATAAGTAGCATTAACTTGTGATGATCATTACCAAAACTATAGAGACACAATCGTAGTATTATTTACTACAAATTGTATTAAAGTAATGTGTGCAGATGGTCGTTTGCAAAAATAAAAACACGTGTGCTTTTTTGTGGAACCGTCAGTTTCCGCAGGTGGCCACAATATGTAGCTAAGTGTTGCATTACATCTACTCATCATCACTATTACATCAGGTACGCTTGTATCGGATAAGTCGTGGCTCACCTATAGCATACTGAGGAGAGCTGGCAAGCTCGAAAGTGGTAGTATATGTCTGGTGTGCCGCTAATGAATAGCAGTTTCCTATAAGTTTTTCAGGTGATTACACATATTTATTTTATAAAAATCTGTTTTATGTATCACATCTTACATAAATAATTAAATAGTGCTTTAGAAAGGAATACAATACAAATTTAAAGCAAAAATACAAATTATGTTACGCATGTAGTGCAGTTTTATTTTTTCTTAATGCAATTTTATTATTATATACTTTATATATTTTATACTTTATACTTTATTCAAAATTATTTAATATTATTACAAATATTTGATTTCTTTCATATCAATTAAAAGTTCAAATAAAGAAAACATAATTTTACTTTGAAAATAAGAATAATTGTTGCCTCAAGTAATTCTTATTGTCTACAATTTGTCTAACAAAAACTATTTTTTATACAAAGTGAACTTCATCTCATATTAACTATATAAGTTTTCTTGATATCAAGTTTTTTTATTCTTAAAATAAGGATATATGTTCTTATTATACAAGAATAAGTCAATCTTTCAATAAAGTATTACTGTACTTGAGGAATAGTAGAACTAAGCTAGTGTTGGAATAAGTGTATTAATCTTGATATAAGATCTTTGACTTTAAATTGCGTCTATTTTTTAAATAAAATATGCATGCATACCTAAACTTTTTTCTTTTATTTAGCCAACCAATTATTAAAAAGGCACATGTCACATGTTCGTCACAGTACACGTAAAATATTTTTACTCGAACCGCCACGCTATATCAAAACGATGTGACTAAACTGATCAGTGCCCAAATGTACCAGCACTTATCTGCCATTCTGCAAACGTGATAAAAATACCCGATGGACATGAATGTTGCTGACTAATAATCGCTGGAAAATAATGGGCATTACCTTTTGTCATAAGAGACTGATATATTCAAAACGCTAAACTGAAGGGATATCCTGTTGACATAAAACCGGGAATAAAAAAACACAAACTCTTATTGTTTTAATAATTGTTTAATACTAAATTTCCGTTTCTGCAAAAAGCATATAATAATAATATCTCTACCACCCATTCTAATCGCGAGGATTAGCGTAGAAGAAGGCGACTTGTGCGGGAGATGAGGCGGTATGTTACTATTCAGTAGACCACATTTGTATATATTTTTAAAATAATGATGATCCTAAAATATGAGTCTCACATAGAAAATAATAATTGGAATACAGGGTGTTAAAAAAGAGTATAAAATATTTCAGGAGGTAATAGTATGAACCAAAATAAGCAGAAAAGTCTTAATAAACATGGGTCCGCAAAGTAACAGTTGCGGAGATATGGACCACTATTTGTTTTCCAAACATTTTATTTTATTAGGAATAAACCGACAAAGGAAGCTTTTAACAAACAAAAAACAAAGTTACAGAAGATGTTCAAAGTGCCCTCCGTTCATTTCCAAGCAGGCACGACATCTTCGTCTCAACGATATTCGAACTCTTTCGAAAACACCCAAACAAAGAAATCTAGAGGGTTCAGATCAAGCGATCTTGGAGGCCATAAAACAGGTCCGGCCCTTCCTACCCATCTATGTGGAAAAGTTTGGTATAAATGCTCTCTAACGGCCATGGAAAAATGAGCTGGAGCACCATCATGCTGGAACCACATTTGTTGCCTTTGATTCAAAGGAATGTATTTCAAAAACTCATACACTGTGTTCTGCAGAAAGTTGAGGTAAGCAGCGCCTGTTAATCGGTTTGGTAAAACAACCGGACCTAGAAACCTGTCACCTACAATACCCATCCAAATGTTTAATGAAAAACTTGCCTGATATCTAGATTCTATTAGAGCATGAGGATTTTCGTCGGCCCAAATATGCGTATTGTGAAAATTAAACACTCCATTTCTTGTGAACCCGGTCTCATCAGTAAGAAGAATGTTTGCAAGAAAACGAGGGTCTTCAGCATCATGACGTAGAAACCAGCGGCAAAAAACCAAACGTGCTTGCTGATCATTTATTGGATTTAAGGCCTGTACTCGTTGCACATGACATGGATAAAGCAGTTGCTCGTGAAGGATTCTCCAAAGAAGAGGACCACTAATTTCCTACGGGGGGATGTCCAATACACTATTGAACCAATTTTTGCAGAATGTTCTCTGATCTTGCTGAAAATGTAACCACTCAATAAGTGGCCCTGAACCTGTGTACTAAAAATGGTTAAAATCTAATGAACATATACAAGTTTCTTTGTCAGGTAGCACATTTTGATAATATGAAAAATATCAGAAGCGTAATACACAAAACTTAATTTTAAATTGTCATGGATTAGGCGCTTGCTTTGGTACAAAATCATATGAAAACGTTAGACTACAACAATTCATTGTTTTTATCAAAAAACAATTCAGCGTCGCATTAACTATTAGATATTTGCATTTATTATAGAAAAATATAAGGTTACATCATATTAAGGGAAATGTATCCAGAATAATATGTCATAAGCTGAAAGTCTTTAGACTTTACCAAATTGGTCAATTTTTAGATATCACACCATTATATCTTGATATGTGACCGGGATCTACACTTTCTCTAGATTTATGCTGAGATTTTTGTTAACTTTCTTCATGTAATCTGTTTTTTATTAGTAACCTTCGCTGAGCTGCCAAAATCAATAATTCCCCCCCAATTTATATCCAAGCCACTGACTCATCAAACTTTCAATGCAAATTAGGTCCATTTAGACCCTGTAAAGGCAAGAATTATTCGCCATAAAGGGGAAGAGATGGATGCGTTAACTGAGGCAGGTATTTTGTTCAACGTTGATCCGAGGTGGAAACGATTACATGAAATTCATTAAGGATAATGGAAAGCCCGGGAATGGCTGAGAAGTAATAAAACCTGAATTGAATTCCGCGACAATCGAAACGGGTGTCAAAAAATGAAAAATTCGACATTTCAGAGAACCGTTTTTTAATCGATTGAACTTTATTTAGATGCGTTATCGGTGGAACTGGATAAATATTATGGAATAGTTATTTATGATAAAGTGATGAAAATGATATTTTATTTTGTGAGACCTTCAAACAAAATCTTTTCTACAAATTAAAAGTACAAATCAATGGGTTTCTTACGTTGTTAAATTTGTTAAAATATCCTTTTGAAATCCAATTCCATGAAGTTTATTGTTGCTAAGGTAATGAAAGTTCGATCGTACGTTCACAAGTAACTTCAAATCTCGTGACATGGATTTTGTACATGAAAAGCGATTAAGAAAATTAATTTCTCCCGACGGAAATCCAAGAAGACTTTCGAGTTATTACCTAGTAAGTGAAAGGAACAGTACGAGTTTTTGTACAATCGTTTCTTGAGATGGTGTGATGTGAAAAATGATAGTGGAAAGTTCAGTGTAAAAGTGCTTGTGGCATACTTACTTTGAAGAAAAATTCAAAATGTGGAAATCGTCAACGCTTTGGTCATATTACTCCATATTGAAGGCGATGATGAACATACAAAATCAGGATATAAAGGGCGAAGGATTTTGACCGAAAAAGTTGAAAGTATTAACTAGGGAACGAATCGATTTTCTCGCAGAAGTGCAACATATCTCATGCAGAAGATTGCCCTAATTTTCGGTATTTGGAGCCTGTCGTCGCGAATATCGAAGATTTGGGAACATCACTAGTTGGATATACCAGACACAAAAACTAATGTGCAAGGAACTTATACATATATTTAAACCGTTATAAAACGTACATAGTTCTTCGTTCAGCGAACAGTAATCATTCAAGAGTTTTCATAAAATACATTAAAAATAATTGCGTCGACTCCAGTTGACGCCGGCTCCAGTATGATGCCGGCCCAATGTTGCTGAATTTCTAAATTTGCCTGATTCTCACCTTTATACTGCACACTGCTTCCGACGATCTTCGATTAGTTTGTTGGCAGACTCTGGTGCTAATTTTATTACAATTAAGAGAGGCTGCGGACAGAAGTCCAGTACAGTAGCGGATGGTTGTATACATAGAAGACTCATTTCAAAGCAAGAAGTGTTCTGTCCAAAATTTTCTTGGATAACATTCCTCCCTACCCTGATATAAGTTTCATAGAAATAATTACTATTACAGCTAATAAGATCTGTCATGTAATTACTTATTCTAATTGTAGTAGTATAATTGTACAGTGGCGTAGCTAGGCGGGGGCGAAGCGGCCCCTCGCCCACGGCCTCGCACTTAAAGGAGCCTCGCGCGAGGCCTCCTTGGGGGTGATTTAAAACTGAACGTCATGATCTCTAAATAGTACGAATAGCACCCTAAAAGACCTTACTAAGAATAAGCTTTACCACACATACTATAATTAATTTGCACACCCTGCTTTGTGGGCTCTATTATCGACATATTTTTCCGTACTGAAGAGGTTACAAAAAATATTTATTTTTAGCATTTAAACACCTCATAATTATTAAATTTTCAGATCATCCAGACTTCACTACTTTAACTGGTTTCGTCATAAATGAATAATTTTGTAAACAAACTTTCGGATTTTTCACCATTCTTTTCTTGAAAATATACAGGGTGATATTGAAAAAACTACAATGCATAGTATCACGCGATAGAGGACCAAAAAATAATAAAAAAAGTATACATATACTAATGTCCGATCGCCTTAAATTTTTTAATTTCTCCCAAATGTACAAAAATATTTGAACCAAAATTGATGCACACTGTGACCTTGCATGTGGCTATTGCTTGCAGTTCAGTCAGCATCCAATGGTGGAAGAAAAGGGCCTCGCTGATGCGATTTCGCCCACGTCTAGATTAGTCCACGCTACGCCACTGTAATTGTATATATAATTAAGTGAATAAATATTTCTTTGATTAAAAATTTCTTAATTGTTTTCTTTTTCCGCACCAACGCTAAAAGTAAATTAGTTGTATTTAATTTGTAGACACTGACACCGTGCGTTAAAATTATACTTCTACTGAAGTTTGCCTATAAAATAAATTATTACGCAATTTTAACGTATATATTACGTCAGTTATGGATTCTGGAGTAATATGCGTAATGGTATTCTAATCCATAATTTCACAGTGCTTCATCACGTCACTGTACGTGCGTGTAGCAGGATAATTATACACTTCCGCGCAAATATGATTATGCCAACGACCATTCATATTATTCAAGAGCTTCAACTAATTGTGGATGTAGAATTAATTATATAGATGCCTACTATTTTGACCTTGGGCTTACTTTTCCAGAAATTATAATTGTAGGTCTGTTATTTAATAACCTTGAGGTCTGTTCCCAACTCTTGAATTGAAATAATAATATCTCTACCCCACATTCTAATCACGAGGATTAGCCCAGAAGTCGAAGACTTGTGGGGGAGAGGGGCGGCGTATTATTATTAAGCAGGCCGCATTTGCGCCCAGGAACGACTTTCGTTGGTAGGCTCTAGTGCATGAATGAGGGAAACCTGGAAAACCTCATTAATTAGGGGGGTAGTCAAATGTCGACCGGTATCAATCTCTCACATTGACCCAAGCTAACATTCTTCTACCGTACCATATCCGCAGATAGGGTGCTAATCCTCTCCATGAAGATAGCTGATATACGGTCTACCGGCTGCGGGGCTCGAACCCACACCGGTTTAACAACATCAATGTACTGTCGCTTTAAACCGCGCGACTACTGACCGACCGAAATAATTCATATCCAGACATAAATATTTCTAATTGAGACCTCCCTCCATCATAATGTTAAATGGTAGGTATCTTGTCACTACACTATTTTGAAGCTTATTGATTAAACTGCATAAGGATAATTAGTAACAATATAATAGTAATATCTGTACCCCTCATTCTAATTACGAGTAATAGCCCAAAAGTCGGGAGACTTATGCGGGAGAGGGGGGTGGCATATTATTATTAAACAGGCCCCATTGGCGCCCAGGAACGACTTACGTTGGTATGCCCTAACCACCATTCAGTACAGGAATGAAGAAAACCTAGAAAACCACATTAATTAGGAGGGTGGTAAAATAACAACTGGTATCAATCTCTAACATTCAAGCTAACGTTCTTCCACCCTACCATATCCGCAGAGAGGGTAAAAATCCCCTCCACAAATATAGCTGATCTACAAACACGATTCAAGTACTGATGCCTTAAACCGCTCGACCACCAATGAATCCGGTCCAATTTAGTGAATTAAAAGAAATGAAAAGATATTGTTGCAGAGTTACTTACGCGGTGACGATTTGCGGTGCAGTCTCCTGCCGCTAGCCACGGGAAAGACAAATTCGGAAATGTTTACCTCTGCTATTATTTAGTGTCGCGTCACTTCTGTCGGTCTTTAATATATATTTAATTTATCTGGATTATCTTTTATCAACCGTTTAGGTACTTAATTCGACGCTATACTATTTTGTCTTGGCTGCTAATAAAATCGGAAAGTACAATACCTACAATATTTTGGGAAGACGATGTCTACCACTATTCGCCATTGGAAATCAGGTCATTGAAAGTCAGGAAAGTTGGCAGGATATTCAATGACACTCCTTTTTCAGGTTCTCTGACTTATCTCTGTTGAATAGTTTTACACTGAGATACCCGATATCACTACTGGTAATTTGCTCCATACATAGGAAATTGGAAAGATTGGATAATATCTTTAGCATTTTCAACATTTAATAAAATAACCGTTTTTTAATTGATCCATCCAGTTAAAAATAGATTAATTTTTTTTAGAATTAGATATTTCAACTTGGCAACAAATTTCAAATTAGGCGTGTTCCTAAATGAATTTGCATTTTAAGTCAAAATTAAACAACACATGAAGGACATAAAAACATAAGATCATATTCAAGAAGTTAGATGCACTTTGTAAAAAGAATCCTTTCACCCTATATACAGAAATGCTTATAACCCTGTTGACACAGCTATACTGGTTCTGATTATGTTTTGTAGTCTCTCAGGGTCAATAAAGACTGTCTGCTGGATTTTATTCTTCCACTATGACTGCGAACAGTCTCGAGCCACCGTTTCCACTACGATGGTGGAACCAATTGTAATGGAAATTACTCTCTCGGATAGGATCCATTTAAATGGAACTCGTAAACATCTTGGATAACAGTCCGCCCACCCTCCTTCTTTGATCTAACAGTAGAAAGGTATTTTAAGCTAATATAAATCAAGTCTCCTACAATTCCTATCAATGAAGTCATATGTATGTTCTCTGATACCAAACTCAACTTAAAGGAGGCCACCTGAAGAAACAATCCTAAAAATGCAGAAATAGGTCAGATCTCACCTATTGTGGTTGAATTTTCGAGTTCCCACTGTCAAAAGTGAATTTTTTATATATTTTTAGGTATTAATAATATTGTATGAAACTAACTACTCTGTGGGTTAAAGCCCCAACCAGCATTGATTGCATCCACAATATCTACCAATATATTCTTTATTATTAGCTTTTGTAACATTTTTTACTGTATTAGAAAGGTATTTTAAGCTAATATAAATCCAATCTCCTACAATTCCTATCGATGAAGTCATATGTATGCTCCTGATACCAAACATCTAGGTATGCTAATGAACAATTCCATAGACAAAGCCCTATTCAATAATTATCTAAAGAAATTAATCCATCTACATTTACTAACCTGGTTTAATGAAAACACTCTATAAATATCCAACTTTCACTTTATAAACATGCCAATGCGCATCCGACACCACAAATCCTTTGAAACTAACCACTGAAGTTTTTGATGTGAATGGCAACGAATTTAGATTTAGAATAAGTAGGTCTAGGATGTTATAAAGATATTCCAGAGACAGATTTCACAATTAACATATTTTGAAGAATGTAGGGTGATTAAAAGTACATAATAAATAACAGGGCAATTTGTAGACAATATACGTGGGCGACATTAAATTTCTGTTTTAAATGCAAAATTGATCTTACACGACATAATTAATTTATATAAAATTAATACATTTATACCCACCACTAGAATTACATCACATCATTAAAGTCTAGTAGAACATGAATGAAACCTGATCGTTAATTTACTTTTGACACACTTCATATAGATACTTAATCGTACAAAGTATCCGAAAATTTCCAAAAGCAACAAAAACACTCTTAATAACAACATTTTTAAAACGAAAAGTTTGTTTAAAAATTAATTTGAAAAATAAATATACAACTACAATAAAACTGTTACAAAATTGAAAACCAAGGTACAATTAGGACTAAACAAAAGTCCTTTTAACGCAATTTGTTTTTTTTTATATCAGTATTAATGAAGTAAAGAGTAGAAGTATTCCTAAAAACAACATTGCAATCCATTACCTATTAATGCTAATCTCAAACTATAGACCAAAATAGTTCTACATAGTACATACTTACTTCGTATTGAGACTAATAGGTTATTTATTTGTATCTAGTGTTTGATTGATGTTGTGTGAGCGTATATAAACCAAAAGGGAACATTTAGTAATGGTAAGCTGTATGACAGGTTATTTTACGGCGAAGCTGGACAAAATTACCTGGCTACGATACATTTGTACGGTGAACGTTTTCCGCGAGTAATAACATCATTTTGAACACTTATTATAACTATTTGAAACTTTATTCTGTGTTATGAGAAAAACTCTAAGCCATTCACTAAGTAAATTTAGGGGGACTTGTAATTATTATGTAGAAATACCTGACAGGGTAGGTGTGTGACATTTTCAGATATTCAAAACCTGTTTGCTATTACCGTTGATCATTTTATCATTTGAATTATATTAAAAAATTTACCACTCTTAACAATAATTTGTATTATTTAGCACAAGAAATTTCAGTAAAAATACAAGAAATATACAGGGTATTTTCTAAGTTAATTCCATAACGTCAGGTAGTTGCTTTGTTGTTGTTCTGGACCACTGTATCAAGTCCCAAGGATTTCGACTTTTTTGAGTATTTCGGAATTTATATATATTTCTTTTTAAGACAAATATATTTTGATACAATTATACATACAGCAATTTACCATACAGCAAAATAAAGGCGAGGCTTGGCACTCGGAATTAAAATTTTTTATGATTCAATGTCCTAAAATTCAAAATAAAAGTTTATTTTCTTTACCCTTTTGCTTTCTTATGTTAGTATTAGTAACTTCCGTAGGCCCTTTTCAGTCTGCAAACTATTTCCATTGCAGAAAGCGACAATAATTAACAATGTGTACGCGCTGTGATATGGTGTAATTCTCCATGATAATTTGGCACAACTAACTGTGAATATCTGCCAATAATAACAGAGCAAATATGGCTACTTTGCGCAGATAATTGAGCGCTCACTGATTGCTACTGGGTGTTGAATGCGACCACTTGAAAACCTTATAGTTTCAGAAACTCTGAATTCCCATAGAAAAAAAGGAAAGTCTGAATAAATATGGTATTATTTATAAAAAAGAAACCAAAAACCATTGTCGTTCTCACCATGTGTGAAGAAAGAGGATAACCGCCATATTACATACATTCCTGTAACGCTGTGGATGTATCCCTTCATCCCTATTTCAAATAAAAGGGACCCGGCCAAACCCTCTTTATATGACACATGAGAGTATATTGGGGAAGACAAGGACAGTTTTTGTAATTCCTTCCCCCTGATGGCCAATAATTTTAAAGGTAGGGTTTACGTAAAAGCTAAAGAGAGGACATGTTTGTGGTCACATCTGACTGTGTTCATTAGTGTAATGTTGAATGAACAATATTTAACTTGTTGTGTAACCAAAGTTTGTACACAGTTTAATTCCCTGAATAATTTATTGGAGTTTTGGGGATCACTTTTACTTTTTAAATTTTTATTTTATGGTACCTTGGAAATATATGTATACTAATAAAAACAGTCATTTACGTAAATATTAAAATAAAGTATCATTAAAAATAACGTTATACAATAATATGGAACACAAAAAAAGAATAATAAAAATAAAGAGCATGCAAAAATATTTGCCAAATCCCAATCCTTTAAAAATTTTACATGAAATACTTTTCATAAATTACTCAAAAACTATTAAACTATACTTAATTTTTTTATAATAAAATTCCCTTTTAGTAACAAATTGCATATACTATTGGCAAATTACGTTTCGAAAAATAACGAATAAATTCATTATTTTTGAAATTGAGAAGTTTTTGGAAAAAATCCCCTGTCACGTCGATTTTTTTTTTTTAAAAGTCACTTTTTGACATCGACTCATTTGTGACGTCATTGTTGTTCGAGATATAACGTCATCGACAATTTTTTTAAATAGCAACCTCCAATTTTAACCATGCTATTTAGAGCGTATCATTCTACATACGCATCGTCAAAAATCATGGTTGCCTGACAGTAGCCTTTTTTAACTATTTATTGTCATGACGTCATCGACAATTTTTTTAAATAGCAACCTCCAATTTTAACCATGCCATTTAGAGCGTATCATTCTACATACGCATCGTCAAAAATCACGGTTGCCTGACAGTAGCCTTAGCGACCGAGAATGTTTTTTATTGCTGTCAGATAAAAACTTGAAATCGTACTTTATTAAATAGGTTTTTTTTGTTTTTTTAGTTATTTCTTTAGTTCTTATCCTTTGTTTGGCAAAAGCAGTGCGTTTGAAGTGTTTATTGAGTAGTAACTTTGTCATTTAATAAAAAAAAAATGGTTAAATTAACTGAACCAGAACGAATTGAAATTCTCTGCATAATCGGATTTGGAGACAGGATGCGCACCCAAAAAGAAGTAGTTGAATTGTTCAATGAAACTCATCCTGATCGACATCCCATTAGCCAAAGCATGGTAAGCAATATTGAGTCTAAATACCGCAACTTTGGACATGTTCGTAATCTTCTTAAATCTGGTCTACCGTCAAAATCAGTAGATGAGGAGCTTAATGTTTTGTTGGCAATACAAGAAAATCATCACTCAACACTAATCATCCTTATAAGATATGCCTTGTTCATGAGCTATCTGAAGACGACTTTGATCGGCGAAATCAATAATTCTGCGAGCAAATGCAAGAGCTATGCAATAATAATAATTTCGTAAAAAACGTAATTTTTTCTGACGAGGCTACGGCCATGTCAATAGGCAAAACTGCCGTTATTGTGCCGTTATTGGGCTACCGAGAATCCCCGATGGATGATTGAGTATCACACTCAAAGTGGCCAGAAAGTAAATGTGTGGTGCGGCATAGTCGACGGAAGAATTTTGAGTCCCAGTTTCTTTGACGTCAACCTAACTGGTGTAAGATATTTGGATTTTCTTCGAGACGTCCTCATTCCTGAACTAATAACTTTATATCCAGATATAGAGGGACATGATCTTCCAAGAAATGACATTTTCTTTCAAAAAGATGGTGAACCTCCCCATTATGTAGTACTTGTCGCATTTTACGCTAAAATATGTATTTTTTAAATTAAAAATCGACCTGTTCGAGGATTTTTCCCAAAAAATAATTGTTTCGTTTTTATTGAATTCATTCCATACTTTTGGCGCATACTGTATATTCACCACCAAAGTTTCAAAGTATTCTGATATCAGGTGAGTGAGACACCAGGGTGGCTCCATGAAAAGTGGGACACATTGTCTATTCTATCATTTTTTATTCATTTATAAAAAACTGTGCATAACTTCCAATTTGAAGGGCAAGACAGCAATAGTTTTAAAAAATGGTAGGTACTATTGATTTCCTGAACTGTTGCATTATATTTATTGTTTAATAAATTTTGGCGTAAAAATAAACAGAAAACCCCCGAAACAGTAATTAGTTGTCTTAGCGAGACAATTTTTCAAAAGAACATATTAATACCCTGCAAAATATGTACCCATTGTTCGACTGTCACCATCAAACTCATATGGACATCTCCCATATCCTGCAGCGACAATGAAGCCCGTGAAAACGAGATCCCATTCTGTAAAATAAATGTACCCCACATGCGAGAGCTGTCGGATAAATTAACTCCATCAGTGACAATATAGTCAGCGCCAGCTTGATAAGCCGTTTCGGCCCGTTAGACCCAGCACGGAGATTAATGAATGGACAATGGATCGCGGATTATCCTGGATCCGGGTCTAAATTGTGCTCTATTTATTTTGAGCGTGGGCAACGAAGGATCCGACGGACGTGTGGGCCGGAGACTGCGGACAATCTATAAGCCGCCGCCAGGGGCTGGACGGATCAGTTTTGGAACGTCGAATAAATACAAATTATGGTATCACGAGAGTGTAATTACACGAAAAATTGTTATTCTCCTAAAAAGTGCGGAAAGTGACACTTTCCCGCACACGACTGCCGTTGCCTGAACGATGCGAAGCGGAGTTTGGCCATGAAAATAAAAAAAGTTTAATGTTATTAAATCTGTATTGATACAAACAGTGAATACAAACACATTGAAATAATAATAATAATCCATGGTTATACTTCCTAAGATATCAGGGAGGCCGTTTAGTCTTGAGTATGGAGTGCCTCCATGGCACAGTGATATTGGGGAAGGCTTGTAAAGTCATCAGGAGCTTGGATCCCCTTCTCTGCTTGGTCCAAGACCATAAGTCATTAGGGATAGGAGCGTTCTTGTATAAGGCAACGCAAAGAGTAGCCGGTTTCGTGTTCGATACTGAGCGGGAAAATCCAGACTCTGTCACCGAGCGGGAACCTACTCAGTTAAAAGCCCAGATTAAAGCTGCACAAACACGTCATCTTCTGCAGATGCATAAGAATATGCATGGTCTCTTCTATCGGAATATAAAGGAGCTTGGCTTATCTAAAAAGTTGACCTTCGCCTTTTTGAGGTAAGCAGGGCTGAACTTTGAGACCGAGAGGTTCATAATGGCTTGCCAAGATGGTGCAATTAACACTCGTGTCTATCGTAGTCGTGTCTTGGATATCGAGGTACCTGATACTACATACATCATGTTAATGCATCTTCTGTTCGCCTGCCCAATATATGCGGCCACTGCCTATATCCATAGGCACGACTCAGCGTTACGGGTGTTGTACTAACACCTGTGACACTCGCATGAAACGAGACACCAATACTGCCTTATGCTCCGGGGGGTATAGAATCCGTTGTGGGGAATGAGAAGTGCCGAATTTATTGGAACTACTCGTTCCCCACGCTCAGGCAAATTCATACTAATAAGCCTGATGCAGTCCTCCTGGACCACCATCTCAGGACAATGTTTGTGATTGAGTTCTTGGCTCCTGCGGATAATAACATTGTCCTAAAAGAGGAAAAAAGGGGGAGAGCTCCGTAGGCTCTATTCAGACCAGTCTGTCAAAATTATCGTGCTAATTATAGGAGTCCTGGGTGGAATGAGACATACGCTGCTTTCTGAATTGAAGATCATACCGGCTTGCCGAAATTCGGCAGAGATCTTAGCCAGCAGAATGCAGAAGGCAATCGTCATTGGCTCGTCATATCTACTCAGACACGATATATGGGCGCAAAAACTTCTCAATTTAAAAAATAATGAATTTTTTCGTTACTTTTCGAAAGCACTGTATGTACTTACTATGAATGGTTTTCTTAGAGCTAATTTCTTAACACAGAATAATATTTACAAATATTTAAAATTACTTCTGTTTGGTGCAAGAAGCGCTTACTGTACAAACGTCTCCTAGCCAGATAGTTTTGCCTAGATTCGCCGTAAATTAACATGCGATGCAGCTGGTTATGGTTACTACAAATTGTTCCATTTTTGTTTATGTACACTCATAAACATCAAAGAAAAATTAGACAAAAAAGAATCGCACTAGCTGGACGCACCAATACGACTAATATTACTTTTAGGTTATCACCAGCAGCCTGACACTGCTACATTGTCGTACCTTATAGTTTTAACGAATTTCTCGGAAACTTCAATTGTTTACTTCATTAATACTAATCCAAAAAATAAATTATGAACAAATTACGTTACAGACGCTTTTACCTAACCTTAATAGTACCTTAGTTTGTAATTTCGTAACATAGTTTTGCATGTTATTGCAGTTGTATTTTTTTTATTTTTCAAAATGTATTGAGACAAACTATTAATTTTAGACATTTTTTTCATAAGAGTCTTTTATTGCATTTAGTCAGATATAT
This sequence comes from Monochamus alternatus, assembly GCA_037114965.1. Taxonomy (NCBI): domain Eukaryota; kingdom Metazoa; phylum Arthropoda; class Insecta; order Coleoptera; family Cerambycidae; genus Monochamus; species Monochamus alternatus. The sequence continues at coordinate 38,846,418 of CM073433.1, forward strand.
AAGCCCTTAAAATTATGGTCCTCATATTCCGGACTTAATGTCCTTAAGTTCTCCTACATACGTATATTATATTAAATATTTTTAAACAAATAGCTGCTTTACGTGATCTAAATATTTGTACAGTGAGAGAACTACTATCTGTTGGACCTCAGTTTTCTAGAAATATCTGATAGGAACAAAATTCAAAAGATTTTTCTATTCTTTTTCTTAGTTACTAGTCAAATCGAATAAAGTCAAGATAAAAGTTGTAATTCCGACAATTACCACTGATTTCAACTAAAGTAATTTTCATTTTATTGTTACTTTCTTCTACTTGATGCAACTGTAGCTAACAATCACTGTTTATTGAATAGTTCGACACACACTTATCTCCTACAGTTGTATCAAAAAGAAGTAACAATAAAATAAAAATCATTTAACATCTCTATGGAAGCAGATAAGCACATTTTAAACTTGATTTACTTGTAATACAATTGCAATTTTGAAGTACGAAAACAAAGTGTTTCGAAACGTCAAAAAATACAGAAATGCGTGTTAATGATGTGATTTTTGTTATTTTTTAATTATCTGCTTTGCCAGCGTGAGATTTTTTGGTTAGGCAAACTTAATTTCAAAAATAACCCTTGAATGATCCTTTTGACGCAAGGATTTATTCAATTAATCTTTATTTTTTCATAAGTGTAGCAAAATACCGAATTAAACTAATGAGAAACAAGAATTATGCCCAGAAATAAATAGCTTGAGAGAATATGAAAATAATACATAGTAACAAAACTGTATCTCCTGTACGTAGAGAATTGATTTTGATCATATCAACTATACAGTATGCGCCAAAAGTATGGAATAAATTCAATAAAAACGAAACAATTATTTTTTGGGAAAAATCCTCGAACAGGTCGATTTTTAATTTAAAAAATACATATTTTAGCGTAAACTGCGATTTTCAAATGTCATTTGTTTTCGAATAATGACGTCATCGATTTTTTTAAATGGCAACATCATATTTTTTTCCTTGATTCTGAAAGATCGTTTAATTCTCTATCAGACAGTACTAAAATTTTGCCCTCTTACATAGGAAAGTTTTCGAGTAAATGACGATTGAATGTTAAAAAATGTAAATTTTATCCATAAAAAAGTAACAATTCTGAGGTATGTAAAATAAAATACAATTGATTAAATTTTATACTTAAGACAATGCGCAAGTATGTGAAGAAATTCTTCTTGCACATTATGAATGATTTCTGGGGTAACTCTGCGTATTTCGTCCCGAATGCGATTTTGAAGTTCTTCTAAATTACGTGGTTTATTAATGTACACTTTTGACTTCAAGTATCCCCATAAAAAATAGTCAAGAGGTGTAAGATCTGGCGATTTTGCAGGCCATTCTATCGGTTCGCGTCTGCCGATCCACCTCTCAGGAAAACAGTTGTCCAAAAAATCTCGTACAGGGCGCGCATAGTGCGGAGGTGCACCGTCTTGCTGAAACCATATAGTATCGTCAGGAATGTCAGGGTCATTATCGTTAGGAAAAATTACTGCAAGGGCTGGAACAAGGTCATTTTCTAGAAACTCTAAATATCTTTGTCCTGTAAGGGTTCCTTCAAAGAAGAAAGGCTATTCTGTCGTCAACTATTCCAGCCCACACATTTAATTTTTGAGGGTGTTGGGTATGTGCCTCTGCCATCCAATGAGGATTTTTCCGACTCCAATATCTGCAAGTTTGACGGTTTACTGTACCATTCAGACAAAATGTGGCCTCATCTGAAAAAAGTATTTGCCAGTGTAAATTTCTATTTCCTTGACATAAATCCATTAGAATTTCGCAAAAGTGTAAGCGGCGATCAGGATCATCTTCATTGAGTTCCTGCACAAGTTGAATTTTGTAGAGATGATATTTTTCCTTCCTCAAGGTACGTAGCACTGTGCTCTGACTAGTGCTACCAATGCAATGCAACCAATCGCGAAGAATTATGAGGAATATCCACCAAACTTATCAAAATGTTCTGTTTCTGATTTTCATTAATGCTTGGACGTCCAGGTTTTGGAATATTTACAACATTGCCAGTTTCTCTAAATTTAGACTCTACCTTACTGACTGTTGATTGGCTGATAGGGCGATCTGGATATTTTTCATTAAATAAATCGCAAACTTCCTGCTAAGTTCTAGTCATATTCCCGTATCCGATAAGAATTAAAATTTCAATTCTTTGAGTAACAGTTAAATGTGCCATAATACTTTAAATTGAATAATAATTTCTATGTCGCTTACAATACTTATTAGAAAGTCGGTGTGACAATGACACTTTGCAAAGATTTTCACCTCCGTGATCCATAAAAGAACTATGGAATTCGAAAAACTGAACTTGATAACGTTTTTGCTTTATTTTAATTGATTTACGTTTTCTAACATTCAATCGTCATTTACTCGAAAACTTTCCTATGTAAGAGGGCAAAATTTTAGTACTGTCTGATAGAGAATTAAACAATCTTTCAGAATCAAGGAAAAAATATGATGTTGCCATTTAAAAAAAAATCGATGACGTCATTACTCGAAAACAAATGACATTTGATTTTTTAAATTAAAAATCGACCTGTTCGAGGATTTTTTCCAAAAAATAATTGTTTCATTTTTATTGAATTTATTCCATACTTTTGGCGCATACTGTATGTCAAACTTTAATCTAAAATAAGTTATCGATTTTATTTAGAAAAAGTTGATGAAAATTTCAACTGTCAGTCTTACCAATATTTGCTTTCCTTATTTCTGTTTCTGTAAAATAGACGAGGTAGGATTTAAATCACTTTTAATACATATAATTTATTATAATTACTGCAAATATTAAGTAATTTCAAATAAAGTTGAGTTTTTGAATAACAAGTCACTATTGTAACAAGTTAAATGACTTTCCTATGTAAGAGGGCAAAATTTTAGTACTGTCTGATAGAGAAATAAACAATCTTTTAGAATCAAGGAAAAAATATGGTGTTGCCATTTAAAAAAAAATCGATGACGTCATTACTCGAAAACAAATGACATTTGATTTTTTAAATTAAAAATCGACCTGTTCGAGGATTTTTCCCAAAAAATAATTGTTTCGTTTTTATTGAATTTATTCCATACTTTTGGCGCATACTGTATGTCAAACTTTAATCTAAAATAAGTTATCGATTTTATTTAGAAAAAGTTGATGAAAATTTCAACTGTCAGCCTTACCAATATTTGCTTTCCTTATTTCTGCTTCTGCAAAATAAACGAGGTAGGATTTAAATCACTTTTAATACATATAATTTATTATAATTACTGCAAATATTAAGTAATTTTAAATAAAGTTGAGTTTTTGAATAACAAGTCACTATTGTAACAAGTTAAATGATAAAGTCTTAGTCTGAGTTCCATACTTAGGGCATTATATAATAATAATATTAAGGCCTTACATTTTCTCTACGCATTGCGTGCTGTGACATGCCAAGACGTACGTATATGTTTCAGCGTTCACATCAGTCTTCATTAAAGCTTAATGGATGAAACCCTTTTCAGAAGAAAACGTCGCCAGAACCATATATTTTACATAACAAAACCTTCGCCTTACATTATTATCGCCGTCACTTTTTGTATAATCCCAGACAGTTAAAATGTAACCGAAAAACTCGTTAATTTTCAAATTAGAAAAAATTCAATGGAAGTGAAACCGTCGTCAAAACTTCTATATTATGTATTATAATTAAATGCAATAACAGCAGATTCATTACTTGATGATGAATGATGAGAAATAAAAAATCGAACAAAGAAATTCTAGAATACGTCAGTGTAATGTAATGAAATTAGTATGACGTTATCTACATTTTTGAACAGAACATCGTATACATGATACTTTTAAAAATTCGTTCATTCAAAGGGATAATAAAGGACATGAAATCTCACAATTTTCTAAGCAATCTGTGATCTAAAGTGTCATATGTTTAAAAAAATTAAAGAATAAATTTAGTCCGACCCTGTATCGCTCCACTCATTTAACTGTTTACAAGGGCCAAGTTCACTAGTTCAATGCAGGCAGTGTGCCCTGTCGATTGTAGATTGATTCACGTTGTTTTATTTTCAAATAAAAAAATGCATATATGATGTAACAAAAACAAAGAACGAACGCCTCTGACAAAAAGGAGCAACTTTTGAAAAAAAAAATAAAAGTTAAGTAGATACACATTAAATTTGAATAAAGCATGATTATGCAATTTAAAATGTAGTTTTATTAGAAGCTTATTAAATACAAGCCTTTGGTACGGGTCTTAAAATAAACAAACTATTATATTATTGTGGATATATCCATGTTGTGCAAAAACTCTTCTGTTTTACTTGCTCCTGGACAAACTGTATTGATTTCTTTTTAGGTTTTCAAAAAGACCATAAGAAGTTATGGGATTGTGCCAAAAACTGTCATTAAAAAGTAACTTTTCACACAAAATCCCTTTTATTATAATTTTTCACAAGTACATTAACCACTAGACAGAGTGTGTTAAACATAATAGTTAGGTCTTTTATAAAAATCGTACAAAAGATACAATTTCCTTTTCGTTGCAGGAACGAAAGCTGTATTTCACTAAATACCATTCCATTTTCTGCAGGAAACAAATAATACGCAAAACAAATCCAATCCCTGTAAACCACACCGAATTTGCATAAAACTTATGATTAATGCAAACGCAACGAAGTTTACTGTAGCCATGTTTCCGCTTTATTTGCTGCTTTGCATAAAGTTTCCTGGTTTTCTTATAAAATACTTAAGATGAACACATTTGGTCCTTTATATTCCGACCAATAAAACTGTAACCGGGCAAACACAATAAAAGGGGACCCAGTAATAGAATCAGCTTCGGAGACACATTTTATATTTGTTGTGGCTTATGGCGAATAATTAGTATACAACTAGAGACAAATATCACACAAAGTTTTAAAATTGAAAATAATAAATTAAGAAAACTGATTGAATTGGCAGTATAAACAAAATCAGACCAACTATTTGAGAAACGCGGAAAATTTGAGAATGCTCTTGTACTTATTTAGGAGCTAATTCTTCTGAGGAATACTCTTACCGTACCTTTGATAAAAAAATATGTATAGATCATCCTAAGCGTACTGGACACACCTGTTAATACTCTAGAAATACCCTGTATAAAAAACCGCTAGGTTTTCCCACTGAGGGTACACAACAGTTATTGCTTATTTTCTATGTATCATGTCATGTTGACTTTACACAAATATAAAAATTTTCACTAGGCAAAGCTCTTGAATAGTGTTGGCAATTTTATCTTGTCTTTGTCACCACTTTTAGCAAATTCGTAATAAAGTTGAAAGATATAATGTGGCGCCATTAAAAAAAATAAATAAAATTGGTTGCCATGGCAACGAAATTACTAGCTATGAAACAAATTCAAGGAGAGAGTTAATTTAAATATGGTAGCTTTGCAGCTGCTATTGTTTTATACTCGCGTCAAGAATTCAGACGTCTTACGTCACGGCTGACGTTACACATTTGTTTTTATTGTCAACGTAATTTTCGATATTTGGTCGGGTTAAAAACAATTATTTTTTGCAATTTAGTGCAATATATAATGCAAACTTTTAGTGTAGTATATAGTTTTATTCCTATCAGTTGCAGTTTCTTAAATATTTTGATGAAAATATAATGATTTATTCATTTGTTCGTATGACGTAAGTCGTCTGAATTCTTGTCGCGAGTATATATGAAACACTGCTACAAGTGTTACTTATTTAATTTTTTGCTTATTTTTAATCTTCGAACTGTATCAATAGCAGAAAGATGTAGCTAATCACCAGTGAACTTAAAAAGATCATAAAGTAATGCTATAGGAAAGAAAATTGGCTTAACGCACATAACAATTATAAAAAATTGATGAGTGTAGTGCAAGACTTGGAATTCCAAAGCCTAAAAATAATCGATTACCGAATTCCATGTTTCATTCAATCACCTAACTAAAATTTTGCTTAAACTGCACATTGTACAATTTTATAAATATTTATTTCTGTGTTACCTACCAAATATGTTCCTTTCCCAACAAACAATTAAAGTTAAAATTAACTTGACCTCTGAATTGGTCAAAAACTTTTCATGACCAATTCCGTATAAGGAAGGTTTACCTATATTCGTTGGCCTTTTTTCCTTATGTGGGGAAAAAACTAAAGTAATATGGAAGTTAATAATTGGTCGGCAAGAATTTTATTCCAATAAGATAATTTGACTTAATAGAAATACGGACCAATTTTATGTTAAAATTTCAAAATATAAAAGACATTATTACCAAAATATACCCCAAATTATGCCCTTTATATGACATACATTTGCCAGAGAGAGACAACATTATATGTTTGATTTTATACATTATAATAGCGAACAGGCATAGGAAGAAAAAGAAAGACTATAATACTAAACTACAAGTACAGTAGGAGTTAGTATATTTATAGATATTTAGATTTTAATATAACAGTCTGTATTTTTGGTTTCCATTCATCAAATTGTACAACCCAGGAAATTTTTTCGTATAATGTCATTACCAAACTTAACGCGCCTTATAAATATACATTTTTACTATTGCTTTTTAATAATATTACTATACTGAAAAATAACCTAAAATAAAAACTGAATGTACTTCGTGATAAAATGTGTTTAATAATCTTTCGTCATAAATGTATTAACTAATATTATCTATATTAACATAATTTTAATGAGTAATCAATTAGAAATAATGAACAAAACGTTTACTGTTTATTACAACATGGCCTCTCAAATAAAATCAACTCTGAAGTCAATTTGTCTGTAAGTTTTAACCTATAGGGTAGATGTTGACGTCACAGGAAAATATTAACTTTGTGGTTGAGATTTCCTCCACATGAAGATATTTTATGCTAATTTATTACCGATTAAATTATTACTAGGTACCTACATATAAAATTCTACTCTTGGATTTATTTGTGATTGAAAATTCAAATTAAAGCCAATAATATTATGTATGCGTAATAACAAAAACAAAATAAATATTTTCGAACGGAATTCAATTCGAATTTCAATTCACGTGCACTACTAATTCATCTGACACGATAACAGTCATAAGAATACTTATATATGAAGTGTTTATCGATATATTATCATTAGATTGATTTACATAATATGCAGTGTTGGCTTAAATTCGTTTTTTACAACTCTGTAATATTGTGTAGGGCTTGGTTTTCCCTGCAGATCGCCAAAACACAAAACAATTTCTACGCGCTATTACATGAAGATCTGTCGGAATACATATAACAAGAAGCTTGTTTCCTAAAAAACCTTTATAAGACACACTTACGTTGAAGTATTATTAACAAGTAAATTTATACCATAATATAGAACAATATTTCTATTAGGTTAATTGAAATGGTTAAATATTCTTTAGAAATTGTCAACAAAGTTGAAAATAGGTTGATATTGTAATAAAAATAGAACTTAACCAATTGAAGGATTTAATAAGGCAAAATAACTAGTTATTACCTTCTTTTTAACTACTAGTTGAAGACAAAATAAGTTTTACAATTTCATAATAAATATGTAAATACTTACCTATTGTAATAATTTAAAAAATCCTTGGATATTGAAGACAGATTTCAAGGAAGAAATTAAGTAAATTATACCTTCGTCTTACACGTTATTGGAATGTTAGCATTTGAAAACATAGAATAGGTAAGCAATATGTAATTTCGAACTGTATAAATTGACATATATTTCATTTTACTTAGAAGTCATTATGTTACTCTTAATTAACAAATTTTTGACTAAAATTTTGGTATTATAAGATTTTGTAACTTTGAAGACTATTTTTATGGAGGAAATTAGTAAATCTTCATCAATTTATAATTATTTTTCTTGTGTAGTAGTCCATTAGGCTTAAATGTTAGTTGGGTTATTTTTTTATTTTTCGTTAGTTTTATTTAGTTATTAGTTATATACTATTAAAATTTGCTGTGGTGCATATGCCACTGACCAGCGAAATACAATGGACAAAAACCCTAGTAGTAAACGCAAGAAAAAGCTGCATCCTTTGTATCAGTAAGTAGAATTTTATCCCATTAGAGTTAATCTGTTATAGTTGCTTATTTGCCCATAGCTATATCTTTTATATAGTTAAATATGCAGTTTGATTGCAACCTTATCATTTTTTTTAGCATCGTTTACAGTTCATTCGCTTACAATTTTTTGGTCCTCCGAGCCGGATTCTAATTTGGATAGTTGGTCAGATAAAACGAATTCTAATTGTTTCAATTGCAAAATTAAAGTTTGACAAAAATGGGGATAACTTATAGATTATTTTATTATACATAAAAAACATTTTTCGACTGTCAACAACACTTCACAAAAAATCTGTAACAAAAATATCCCATACCACTCCCTACTTCACATAATCCAAATAACTGAACGTAGGAAATGAGAACTGATTAGATCCTCTCCTAAATCCTCTTAGGCCTTTAAATTGAACCGAATATTGAATTGAACCGTTTCAATGTGCTTTCGATTCAGTCCCACGCGAAATTATTGTTTGTTATTAAATTATCTCCAACAATTTCACTTTATCGACTGTAATACTTGCTGACAGTTAATTTAGAAACTCAGATATTACGAATTTGGTTGTTGCCTCGACGGTATTAAAAAAGGAATAATATAAACAGGGTAGTTACTCAACAATGACTCATTCAGAGGGTTGGGTTACAGTTTTCTGTAAGATTGAAATGACTAAGTATATTCGCTAAAGTTGGCAACAACATTGCATTCTTTTAAAAACTTCTCTCCCTTTAAAATATCACAGATACAAAAAGAGACACAAAAAAAATTCCTCTAGACATGAATTTTGTTTTTTTTCTTGCATTACTTTTTTCTCAAGATAATTCAGAACACTCAAAAGATAATCTCATTTTCTAAATAGCAACAGCGATGTTTTTGCCCACAAAATACCGCTTTGTTAATTTAACCGACCATGTATCTCTCTAAATAAAAAAGTTACTCGTATAATAGGATATATAAAATGACCACCCTACCCAATATTTAATACATTACAGAAAGAATAACTTGCAGACATTACTTGAAAAATTAAAGTGGACATGGTAAATTTTCCTTAATTTAAGATCTATGTAAGTAAAATACCATTAATACAGGGTATTTCAAAAGGGCATGTCAATATTATTAGTTAATAAAACTTTGGAAAATAAGTGGTTTGCTTGATAAACTTATGTCTACTCATTTCTGAGACACAGAGCGTGTAAGATAATTTTGAATATAATTTTTTATATCACAACATATTTCACGAAAATTTGACACAGGTACGTTTTTGGTAGTTCTGAACACGCTGGTGTATTCAGCTTTTCTATAGAAAGAAGAGGGCGCTCCTTATTGGAATTATATAAAATAAATCAATTTAATGGATCAAAGGAATTCATATATAGTATGAACCTTAAATAAGTACAAATATTTTAACCAGCAGCACAATTCACTGTGTAGAACACATAATTAATAGTTTCTACAAAAAAAATTAGGAATAAAAAAAGTCACATTTTAAATAAATTTCGTGATTTTTCAATCGGAAACTCGTTGGGGACCGCTGATCCGACTCCGATACTAATATTTTTAAGGTCACGATTAAGGTTTTAAGGTAACAGTAAATGCGTATTTCACAGCGCTGACAGTGTTACACTAATGTCTTGGAATAGACTTCAGCAAAGTTAACTAGAATTTTTAGACATGTCAAAAAATGATTGAAATATGTTTACTTTTGAAAATATTAATAACCACATCCTCCCCTTTACCATTCCTATTCGTCACTAATAAATTGAAAATATAAACCACATTTTTTAATCACAATCATAGTTATCCAGAATTTGATCATTATCCATTTTTACTGCACTTAATCACAATATATGTTATCGTTATCACTATCACTGATTATCCCTGCTGAACAAATATGCTTTTAGCATTTATTACATGTTTTGTTTCCACTTGTACCTTCCCTTTGCTACATCCTATTTCTTTGCCCTGGACCAGTACACCGGTCTCAACATAACCTCTTCGTCGACCTCACTGACTATGACTATCAATCACGAAAGGGCTGGTGCCGGACATTTCGCCTACTGCCCGTGAGACCTACCTGTTACCTGCGCCTAGACAGCAGCTTCTTTTTTGCATGCGATTGACACTGTTTTTAAATATTTTATTTTGCTTTTTCTTGATATGGAACGTATACAAAAAGCTGGTTATTATGTTATTACATGTTTTTGCTTTATTTTTAAAATCTGTTTCACCCACTACGAGTACGAAACGGTTAGCACTGACACGTTATGTGGCTAAAATTAACTGTAAGATGTGTGAAAATCATAGTTTTTTGTTATTCTTCATAAAATAATTTAAGGGGATAATTTGTGTATCTTTCACAGTGTACGATGGTTTTAACAACCTCGCCTTAAGTAAATCATATGGTTTATTAGATTACTTCAGTGATCAGCGGACCTCAAAATGTGAGTATTTTTTTTTATTTATTATCTCCGTAAATAATTTTTTAATTAAACCGTGCTTTTCTACAATTATTGAAGTGTAGAAGAAAAACAAACCTTTTTATAACAAATATTTCTATAGTCTTTTATTAGGAATGAATGGATTATTTAAAGGATTTAAATAATCATTTAAATAAATTTGTTTTTCTTCAATAGTTGTAGAAAAGCACGGTTTAATTAAAAAATATTAAAAATTTAATTATCACAAATATTGTAACACTTGGTATATAGATATGTGTGTTTCAATCGACTCAAAATCACGTATTCTACCACCTCCCAAAATTATTGTAACGACTTGCGGGACACCCTGTATATTTATGTGACAGATAAATTGTTGTTTTATGAAAATATTTTAAGGTATTTTTCAGGATGGATGTTTTTTTTAAACGTCTTTTTAAATTCGGTACTGACGACTTATAACAAATAGTTTCCTTATAAATAATAATGGAAAAAAAATCCGAGCTGGACTAGTTCGCCTATTCATTTTAGTTAAATATTAAATCGAAAATAAATTCAATCGCTAACAGCCAAAAATTCTTCTAGACGTAATACATTTATATTCTAAACCTAAGCTAAGAGCAAAAAGCTAAGCTCGTGGCGTGCCTGTGGTAGAATGGAATGAATGGAATGTCCATTCCCATTTCCGTTCTGTCGCATCTCGAGTTGCGCAGTGCGAAACACGGAACATGTAAGGTGAAGATACAAGAAAAGAACAGGTGAATAGGTTTAGACATATGAGTAACTAAATACTAATCATATGGGTTTAGAGAACAGAGTCCCAAGTGAAGCTGGAACAGTTAGAACAGGTTCACAGAAAATGCCTGTTCTGTAACAACTCTAGTTCGAAAAGGTTACATTTTTTGTGTTCATCTTAACAGTTTTTAAGTGTTATAGAGCGCGCCAATATTTTTGACAGGAAATGATGTCAGATATGCGGGGTCGAGAAAGACTATCTCTCTTCCTTCATCCACATCATTACTCCATCCTTCACTGGTCCACCAGCCCACCTCAATGTAGTTGATGCAATATATTATTAAAGAAGTAAAAATTACATACAGGGTACGCGAAATGTAACAAGCTACATCTAGCGGTCATTAGCTCCTCCATGTCGGACGAATCACGTGCAGTTCAAATAACGGCAATGGCTTCCATTGGCCCAACCATAATCGCTCGTGTCTGTTCGTTCGCTTATCGAGGAGAACAGTGCCAATAAAAATTCTTTTCAAGTAAAAGGCTAGTTATCTGATTCAACATCTCATATTGTTAAACTGAATTAGTTTACACTTTAAAATTAAATTTTTTTTGGTTGGGGAGAATTAATTAGAAATGTTTAGTTTAATTTAAAATAACAGTTTATTTATTATCGCTGTAGTTTTATGTCAAACAATAATGATAAAAACAATACAGAAAAATCATTGAATTAAATTATCAGAAGTTGTTTTATTTCAAGAAACATGTTCTTGTGGCAACAATCAAAAAGTTGACATCAAGAAAACTGTTGCTCCAAGAGTTTGTCTTTTCTCAGTGTACCGAATATAATTATTAAAACTTAGTTCATTTCCGAGAAAATAAAAAAAACCCACCAAAGCTGTACACCCAAAAATATTCCAAATCTAATGTTAAAATAAAAAAAATCATATTATTCAATATTTGCAATGTCGGCAGACACCTACTAAATATTTGATAATTTTCTTTGTCAGGCAAATCATAGGTATCCTTGACATGTTTTCCGGAATAAAGACTGCTTTTAATTTTCTGTTTACCATGACCTAATGTCGATCCTTTCAATATCACAAATTCAATTTGTTTACCAAACAGTTCATATGGACCATGCACAAAAGCATAAAAGTTGTGACATTGTAGACATATTTTGCAATATATACGTACTTACGATTGCAATAGAATCGTGTGGAATGTTTCTTCCAAAAAATTAAGGATGGCTCACACTGTATACAAATAATTATTTTCTATTTTAGTTCATAAAAATATACAGTATGCGCCAAAAGTATGGAATAAATTCAATAAATACGAAACAATTATTTTTTGGGAAAAATCCTCGAACAGGTCGATTTTTAATTTAAAAATTACATATTTTAGCGTAAAATGCGATTTTCAAATATCATTTGTTTTCGAGAAATGATGTCATCGATTTTTTTTTTAAATGGCAACACCATATTTTTTTCCTTGATTCTGATAGATCGTTTAATTCTCTATCAGACAGTACTACAATTTTGCCCTCTTACATAGGAAAGTTTTCGAGTAAATGACGATTGAATGTTAGAAAACGTAAATCAATTAAAATAAAAAAAAAACGTTATCAAGTTTAGTTTTTCGAATTCCATAGTTCTTTTATGGATCACGTAGGTGAAAATCTTTGCAAAGTGTCATTGTCACACCGACTTTCTAATAAGTATTGTAAGCGACATAGAAATTATTATTCAATTTAAAGTATTATGGCACATTTAACTGTTACTCAAAGAATTGAAATTTTAATTCTTATCGGATGCGGGAATATGACTAGAACTAAGCAGGAAGTTTGCGATTTATTTAATGAAAAATATCCAGATCGCCCTATCAGCCAATCAACAGTCAGTATTGTCAGTAAGGTAGAGTCTAAATTTAGAGAAACTGGCAGTGTTGTAAATATTCCAAAACCTGGACGTCCAAGCATTAATGAAAATCAGAAACAGACATTTTGATAAGTATGGTGGATAATCCTCATAATTCTTCACGATTGGTTGCATTAAGCAATGACACTAGTCAGAGCACAGTGCTACGTATCTTGAGGAAGGAAAAATATCATCCCTACAAAATTTAACTTGTGCAGGAACTCAATGAAGATGATCCCGATCGCCGCTTACACTTTTGCGAAATTCTAATGGATTTATGTCAAGGAAATAGAAATTTACACCGGCAAATACTTTTTTCAGATGAGGCCACATTTTGTCTGAATGGTACAGTAAACCGTCAAACTTGCAGATATTGGAGTCGGGAAAATCCTCATTGGATGGCAGAGGCACATACCCAACACCCTTAGAAATTAAATGTGTGGGCTGGAATAGTTGACGACAGAATAGTAGCGCCTTTCTTCTCTGAAGAAACCCTTACAGGACAAAGATATTTAGAGTTTCTAGAAAATGACCTTGTTGCAGTAATTTTTCCTAACGATAATTACCCTGACATTCCTGACGATACCATATGGTTTCAGCAAGACGGTGCACCTCCGCACTATGCGCGCCCTGTACGAGATTTTTTGGACAACTGTTTTCCTGGGAGGTGGATCGGCAGACGCGGACCGATAGAATGGCCTGCGAGATCGCCAGATCTTACACCTCTTGACTATTTTTTATGGGGATACTTGTCAAGTCAAGTCAAAAGTGTACATTAATAAACCACGCAATTTAGAAGAACTTCAAAGTCGCATTCGGGATGAAATACGCAGAGTTACCCCAGAAATCATTCATAATGTGCAAGAAGAATTTCTTCACAGACTTGCGCATTGTCAAGAAGTTGGTGGATGGCAATTCGAACATTTAATTTAAGTATAAAATTTAATCAATTGTATTTTATTTTACGTACCTCAGAATTGTTACTTTTTTTATGGATAAAATTTACGTTTTCTAACATTCAATCGTCATTTACTCGAAAACTTTCCTATGTAAGAGGGCAAAATTTTAGTACTGTCTGATAGAAAATTAAACGATCTTTCAGAATCAAGGAAAAAAATATGGTGTTGCCATTTAAAAAAAAATCGATGACGTCATTACTCGAAAACAAATGACATTTGAAAATCGCATTTTACGCTAAAATATGTATTTTTTAAATTAAAAATCGACCTGTTCGAGGATTTTTCCCAAAAAATAATTGTTTCGTTTTTATTGAATTTATTCCATACTTTTGGCGCATATTGTATATAAATAACTGTTCCAGGCGCATTCGCCAAAATATGCAGTTTTACTAATCAGTCTTGCAACAAAAAATTTCGTGTAGATATTAATTATATATTCAATTTATTCGATTATTTCGTTTTTAGGAACAAAAATATAGCTGTAAACATTGATTTTACATCCAAATCCTTTGTGTTGCTAAATACATGTGTTATTTTCAGCTTACAAGGACATGATAGGTATCTATTTGAATAACTACACGTGTAGACACAATTTATATACATGTATAAAGTTGTATATTTAGCTATAGGTACATTGTATCCAAGATCGTATGCAACTAAAGTAGGCTATCTAGTAGCAAGAACTAGGACAATGGAGTTGGTTAGATATAAAAGTTACTAGCAGTAATTTGGATTTAGTTTAAAAATATTTAGATATACCAAAACTACATAAAAAGGTACGATCAAAATTTGAAAAATGTTTCTCATAATTGTAGTAAATTTAGGAAAAATAGGAAAACGATCAACATATGTTGCAACAAATATAATTTTCTACTGAGTGTTCAGTTAATAACTGGCCAGATGTTACCGATGCATACAATAAAAAATTAGTAGTCAAAAATCATTTTTTCCGAGGTACAGAATATTTAATTTGAGACAATAAAATTATTTTGAAGAATATCTTGAAAACTAATTTTCTCGATTTTTTTTTCTAATTTGACATGGTGAGTGCTACACTGATAAAAATTATTAGTTATACGGCGCATGGTTGGTTATTTATTGCCTAGGTTAATAGTGTGAAATAACACACTAGAATGTAATATTACAACTCTAATTCTAAATTATTACTTATGAATATGCAGTTTTTCATAGTAAAACGATGTTTTTGTACACTTGAAATGCAATTTTACAACGTTATTATGTATTTTTAGAATAAATAATGTAATTTTGCATGAAATATGTAAATGCACGATATTCACAGAGATTCTTGTAATACAATATGGATTTCACATTTTTACATAGACGTATGATGTAAACAACGTGTAAAATATATTATATTTTTTATCAGTGCAATATAAGAAATATTAATTTTTATGAAGAATCTATATGTGTCGTTAGCAACTGTACACCCTGTATAAAAAATATTCTCAATATATGTATGAATAAAATTTCTATTACTTTAATATATATGTAAAAAATTTTACTGAAAATTACAGATAATTTTACACGAAAAATTCAAAACAAAATTATATATCCGAAATCAAACATATCTAGCTATGCCTAAAATTAGAATCAGTTTTTCTGTGGAATATTTTTATAACTGTTAATTAAACCCACATAGTTTTTAATATACAGACATGAAATAAAATATAACATCCAAAATATTTGCAAATAAAATTCCAAAACATACAAAACACTGACAACCACAATTTTCCGTAATCGCATTAGTGTAAAATTGTTGCGCAATTTTACTCTGAGTGGTTAAAATCATATGTAAAATGACAAATTTAACAGAAGAATAAGTAGAATGAATGAATAGTAATATGATAGATATAATCCAAATTATTAATAATTTTCAAGTGTATTTTATGCTTGCAAGAAAAATACTGAAAAAGTAATCGCAGTGCACTAACAAATTCTTCAAAAAATCTATCAAATAATTACTACAAATCAATACATATACAGTCGTCAAATGTGAATTATGCAATGTTAATATTTTTCTGATACGTGATTGTCAGTAAAAATATCTGCTTTTCGTTTAAATAAGCAAATTAGAGCAATATTCGTAAATGGCAATTCATAAATTTGCAGATATATGAATCCCATTCGAATAAACTGTAATACATGTGTACAATTTAACTACTACTGAATAAATAACTTATTAAAAGTCTTTAAAATTGGTAAATAAAGTAGAACCAGTTCTACTGTCTTCAGTTTCTTGAGCAATTTCAGGAAAAATTTATTGCACCATTTTTGATGTCAAACGGATTTTATATAATGAAAATATAAAGAAATACTGTCAGAAATTGTTGTACTGAGTGTTTTAAGATTACGGTTTAGACAAAAAGCAAACAAGTAAATTACCGAAAGCCAAATTTGACATATGAATTCAATTTTCAGTGAAATGTTATATTTCGAAATGGTTTGCGATGACGAGTATCCATTATTGTTTATTACGAAAATAAAAGTACTGTGTGGTAATTGCTGGTATATCTACAAAAGAAAATTAATTCTCTTTCTTCAACGAGTTAAAGTTACGTAATATAACGAAAATATACCAAAAACAAGACTATAATAAAAAATATCTAAATAAGGACAAATACCAAATAATAATTATCTATAGATATAAAAAACTGACAGATATAGAAAACATATATTTAATCTGGTAATAAGAAAATAAATATTTAACTAACGACAAAAACCATATTTTTGTAGAAAGTACTTACAGATTTTTCAAACGTATCGATAAAGGAAAACTTCCCTTGTCTTTGACGTACGCCGCAGACAGTCTACTAAGGGCTAGTACAGACGACGCCAAATCGCTGGCTAACGATACTGTAATCCCAAGATGAGATGCATCTCCAATTACGAATTATTTTTGAACCCACTCTGCCCCCCTCAAAAAACAAAATAGGACCGCTCTAATTTAGGATGTACACTAAACGATTCCGAACACGAACACGAAATCGTTAATTTCACCTTACAAAGGCCTTAACATCGTAAGGTTGCGAGAACACCTGCCACGGGAAAAATACCTTGAAATTTTATATTGATCGCCTCCTGATTCTCCAGGGACGTGTTTTTGTACGATACCAAATACTATGATAACTCGTTAACAAAAAAATTACCATTTAACCCTGCTCGGGAGAACATATTCTAATATTCGAAAGCAAAACAATATAATTCTATACAAATAAAATTAAAAAAATACCTTGTTAAATGGTGTACGCCAATCTACATCGACTTGAACTGAGATTTGTCACAAAACCGAGTTAGGTGAGGACTGGCGAAACAACATTTTTCAGACTCATTTCGACTGAAATTCACTCGCGTTGAAAATTCCTGTATTTTCAGAACGGTTCTGACGTCCTGAAGTCCTGAAAGGGCCGCTTATGCGCAGTCGACGGCACGTGATCAAATCAATAGCGCTCTTCGCCAGCGGAGTCTTAATAGTGGATATGTCGAATCAATATGTTTATAGTTTGAAAAAAAAATGGCTTTGATTTTATTGTACCAACAAAAAAAAAATAGTTCATGGCACACCAGTTATGCGAATAACTAAAGTTATTTTGGTATTCCAATGACTGTACTCATCGATTCTGTATAAACGATGTCTAGTATGCAATCATTAAATTAAAAATTGATTTAAATCGCATACAGGAAATCGCAGATTTATTATTAGACAAATAATTTAGTTATTATTAAATATCTAAAACATGAGAAAATGGTAACCCCCAGAGTTATATAGAATAAATGGACAAATAACACCGCACCTACAAATTTAGTGAATGACTCATCCTTCAGTCCAATCTATGAATTCTTTCTACAGGGAAAAAAATCTAATTTCTAAGTATAATAATATCCTTGTTTATATAGAATATAGTTAGTCACCCAGTCAAACTTGAGAATAAAAACCATGGATGGCGATACTCGTTTAAAATCCATGTCATCCTTATTTACACTATACAGGGTGTCCCGAAATTAATGGGACACAGAGCAAGAGTAGATTCCTTACATGAAAATAATGCGATTAAGCCAAACTTACCAAAGTTCAAATTTTGAATTCGAAATTTTAACATTCTTAGATAGTTTTCAAAAGATTCTTTTGAAAATTTGGATTGGCGGGTTTTCTAGGACGAGAAAAACCAATCCGTACTTAAGTTTGCTGTAGACGCTAGAGGGCGCTACTTGGTTGATAAAAACTGGTTATAACTTTTTTATCGGTGTGTGTACGAAAGTTTTAATAGAAAAATATATCCCGGTAAATATGTACCAAATGCTGTTCCGTTAACAACGGTGTGCAGTGAGTGGAAGTGTAGTGCAAACGCAAGCGTGACGCGGGAAATTTGCATCCGAAACGTGGAAAAGGTGGAGGTCCAGGGCGCCTATGGCGTATTGCAGCAGAGTGACATATCATGTACCATGTACAGGGCGTTCAAGCATTAGTACCAGGAAATTGGACGAGGAAGACCGGTACCATGGCCGCCACGATCTCCTGACTATAAATCATTTGGATTTTTGTGGGGATATTTAAAAAATGACGTATATTGCACCAAAGTGGACACTATTGATGATTTACGCAAATATATCATAGCTGCTGCCAATAACTTGGCGGACAAGAAGCTGTTAATTTGTAGAAACTGGGTACGACAGGTACAAAATTTTGTTGTAATATTAGGTATATGTCAAAGTAGTTTACTAACTAAAACCACATGTTAATTATATTAATAATTAATAACAATAGCCGCAAAAGCAGTTGAATTTGCTGCATTAAAATAGGAGTTGTAAAATGTAATTTATTTCTTTCCTTGGGAATTTCTTTCAATTTTTTTGTCCCGTCGCCGATTATACACCTTATCAGGTTTTACAGTGGACTAGTTTTCAGTGCTGTGCGGAACTGTATTTTTAAATCATTTTAGAACTGCTCTTTTTGATTTTATTTTTACAAACTTGTATTTGTAAGAATGATCTGGAGAAGAGAATGTATGCCTGAAGATTGGAGAGATGCTTTGATTATACCAATCTTAAAAAAGGGAGATGCAACAGACTGCAGAAACTATAGGGGTATATCATTGTTAAATATAGGATATAAAATTATGGCAACGTTAATAAAACAGAGAATAGAACCTATAGCAGAACTACAAATAGGGGAGTATCAAGCAGGTTTTAGAAAAGGAAGGTCAACAACAGGCCAAATCTTTATGGTGAAGGAAATTCTGACTACATGCTATGAATATGGGATCAAAGCAATGGTTTTATTTGTGGACTTCAAGAAAGCATATGATTCGATCAAAAGGAATAAACTAAGTAAAATTTTGAAACAATTTGGGATACCAACCAAGATTGCAGATAAATCAAGAGAAAAGTAAGCTTTTGAGAATAGGAGAACAAAAAAAGGATACCAATTTTAAATTGAGAACAGAGCATGGAGAGATGGAGTTTGAGGAAGTTCAAGAATATGTGTATTTGGAGGCGCTAATAACAACTAACTGTGATGAGGAACAAGAAATAAACAGGGGAATAATAAAAGCAAACAGAAGTTCGGCAGCAGTCAACCACTTATTGAAATCAAAAAATTTGTCCAGAGGAGTAAAATTTAGAATGTATAAAACAATTTTGAGACCGACAGCGCTGTATGGTAGTGAAACCTGGGTTCTCAATAAGAAGTCAAGAGAAAACCTTTTAAGGTGGGAAAGGAAAATCTTAAGGGGAATTCTAAGGGGTAAGAAGACGGAGGAAGGCTATGTAAGGAGAAACAATGAGGAAATATATGCAATGTACCAGGCACCAACAATAGAGGAATTTGTAAAAGCCAGAAGAGTGCAGTGGCTAGGGCATCTAGAATGTATGGAAGATGAAAGGGCAGTTAAGAAAATAGTAGGGAGTAAACCTAACTACAAGAAAAAAAGAGGTAGACCGAGGAAGCGATGGAGAGGCAGTGGCAATAGATCTAAGGGAGAAAAATGTAACGGATTGGAAAAGAAAGGCGAAGGACAGAATGGAATGGAACTCTGGGCGTAAAAGGCCTGTAAACAGCTTTATATATATATTATATATTTGTTAGAGTCTCCTGTCTGATAATACAGGGTGAACCTTAAATAAGTACAAATATTTTAACCAGCAGTATAGCTCACTGTGTAGAACACATAATTAATAGTTTTTTTTTTTACAAAAAAATCAGAAATAAAAAAGTGAAATTTTAAATAAATGTAATTTTTCTGTAGAAAACTGGTTGAGGATCGCTGACTTTCATACATTTATGAGTCATAGCACTGCAGATTGAACGTGAACCGTGTTGCCAGTGTTACACAAATATCTTTGCTTTTCTTGATATTAAACGCATACGTCAAGCTGCTATTTTGTAATTTAATATTGTGTGCACCTTTATTTTTTAAATTTATTTCACTGATTCAAGCGCGAAGTCACTTTATGGTTAATACTGACTCATGTGACGAAAATTAAATTTAATATGCTGTGTGAAAATCATAGTTTTTCGTTATTCTTCATAAAATAACTTAAGGAAATTGTGTCCTGTGTATCTTTCTAACAGTGTACAATGACATTTAACTTGTGAAATGTGGATTACTGATTAAATAGTTAATTTTTTACAAACAGGTAAGCTTGTGTGCACGTTTATGTATAATTTTTGAACATTGAACATAGTAATATCTTCCTAAATACTTTATGGTAGTATGTATTTAACTTGCGGAAATTCATTTTTAATCGTTTATAGTAAGGTTAGTTAAGCAGTTAAAATTTATGTTAATAATAGTGCGTATCATACTACATACCCAAATTTACTGTACTTATGCTTCATGTATTTTTAAAATAGAATTTAACCGCTTTACTTTACTATTACGTTAAAGGAAACTTAATATTTATATTAGAGGAGATATGGCAACCTCGCAACAAATCAAATGGTTCATTAGGTTGGTTATGACAGTGGTCAAAATATGGGTATTTTTAAAAAAAAATCATATCTCCGTAAATATTAGAAGTTTTAAAAAATGGCTTTCACGAGACTGATTTATATGACGAACTACACCAGCAGTTAAAATGTTTGTACTTATTTAAGGTTCACCCAGTAAACTTAAAATTTTAAATTTCGTTCAAGTGTATTTGTATTAATTCAGTAATAAAGTATATTTTATATAAATATTTACATATTTTTGACATCCAAAGCATTCTTGTACTTAATTCAACACTTTTCTTTCTTAAAATGGCTCTAAATTTAAGATTTACTTAAAGAATATTTTGTCAAAATATAAATAAAATATTATTAACTGTAAAATAAGTTATTCTTTCTTAAATTATAGGTTTCTAGATATTTGCATGACTTAAAATTATTAGTATTTTGTAATAAATGTCATACTGTAAAATTTAAAAAGCGGTTATAGTGCAAAATTATAATATTTATAGATGGTATTAATACAACACTTGGTGATCATTATCAAAACTAGAGATAGACAAATGTAGTATTATTTATTACAAATTGTATTAAAGTTATGTGTGCAGGTGGACCGCAAGGTTTACCATGTGGCCTCAAGATGTAGATGTTACATAACGTCTACTCAGGTTCTCTTCTGTAGGATAAGTCGTCGGTTGCCTCGCCACCAATTATATATCGAGGAGAGTTATAAAGCTCAAAAGCGGTATATGTCTGGTGTGCCGTTAATAAATGACTTTGACATTTTGCTATCAGTCTTTGTTTCCTTATATAAATTATTAAATACTATTGAGTGAGTAGTATTTAATTATATATTATAAGAAATATAATATAGCAAGAATACTGAAATACTAATTATGTACTTCAGTATTGTTTTTTCTTAATGCACTGTTATTCTTTTCTTTATTGGAAATTACTTACTTAATATTATTTCAAATATTTCCAGTGATTCTTTAATTTCACTTAAAACTTCAAATAAAGAAAACTTTATTTTGAATAAGTTAATAGTAAAACTAAGCTAACGTTGGGTTAAGTTTATTAATCTTGATATTAGTATAGTTTTCTTTCCGTGTAATACAAAAAACTACGAATCTTTGAACAGACCTCAGACCAGACTGTTTTATCATAGACTAAAGATATTCTGGATTGTAGTTCTTTTTAACAGGATTTCATTGTATCTCAGAAAGTATTATATTGGCACATTTTGTACATTATAGGTAATCCAGACAAATTCAGCTGTTAAATATACAGGCTGGTATTATCAACCTGAAATTATATATCAAATTAGTTGTATATCGTACATACTACTGTCAAGAAAGCCGGCAACCCATCAAAGCTAAATTTTACATTACTTTAATTCATGGCATGTTCTTCTTGTACACGGCATTATTCAGTATTGATTTATCGAAAAAACTATTTCTTTCATTTCAACATTTGAATTATAAGTACTAAAAAATGGTCACTCTAACAATACATTTTATTATTTAGCAAATGAAATGTTACCATTTCAGTAAACATGCAATAAATATACAGGGTCAATATCAATTTATGTCAAATATCTTCAGAGATATATGAATGAAATATAATTTGTATCATGTATTTGTATTTGTATATTTATGTATAAAAAAAAAACGAAGTGTGAAAAACCAGGGGCATCCTCATCCTTTAAATTATGAAATCCTCTTTCAATCGCTTTGAGAATTGGAAACTTTACATTAGATAAACATTTTTCAAAAGAAAAACATTTTCAAAAATTTTTGGATTTATTTTTTTACGAAATACACTGCAGATACTACCACCATGTTCTACCACTTATCCTACTAAGCTCTTTCCTGAAGAATCTAATACTCAGTCTGACCATTTAAACTTTACTCACCCTGTATAATTAAAAGGAATATATTTTGTTAAACAAACATTTTAATATGTACTAGGTAACTAGCTGAGAATTTCCCACAAAAAAATTTTTGAAACTCATTAAATAAAGGAAATTTTGAACATTTTGAAATTTTATTAGCAACGTACCCACTATGAATATTTTAAATCAAATTTTGGTAATTCCACTAGATTTAAAGGTAACTACCTGAAGATAACGTCCTAGATAAGTGAAGCAAATAAAAAATTCTGTCGAAATAGATGAAATATGAAATATTCATCCCCCTTTCCGCCCTGGAAGCTCCCTCTTTCAAAAGATCTGGACACGCCAGTGCTGCTAATAAATCTTTCAGAGACAAAAGCCGCTTTAAATATTAAAAATAATATTACAAGAATACAAAAGCGATGAAAAGACAAAATCCTTTTGAAACAAGTTTAATTCTCTTAAAATATGCAATTTTTCATCTAACAAATGAATGTTACATTCAGCAGCAGTGGGCGAAAGAAGAATTCCGTTCCGTATTTTATTTTCAGGAGACGAGGGCTGGAAGAAACTAATTTTATTACTGTCTAGTGGGTTGAATTTTACGAACTCGGATAGTAATTTCTCCCCAGTAATCAATGACAGATTCAATGACAAACCAGTGGGGAAAAGAGTGCGTCATCTTACGCAGACAAGCAGATTTAGAGCTTATATTGTTAGTCTAGAAAACAAAAATAAACAAGAAACAAGTCGCGAATTAAAGGTGTAATGCAAATGAACAACTGTAAATGAATTTATATGGAAAACTGAATATGGTACGCATGTACAAATTTGAAATTCCGAATGTACAAAATATACTTCTGTTTTATTATATGTATACGAGTACACGGATAGAAAAAAAATTGTTCATTTAGTTATAGAAGGGTTATAGTTATGTATCAAGGGAGTTATAAGTATGTTAATTATCGAAGGCAACAGATGACGGATTGTTAATTTGCTGTGTAAAAATAGCTTCATCTCTGTAACTAACACGTCAACTGTAAATATGGGATTCCTATATACCACACTGTTGATTGGGACTTGTTCGAAGATTGTCTTCAGAGTTGTATACGGACACTATAATATACTACTAACAATAATGTAATGTCCTAAGACAAAGCAATCATCCTGTATAGCTTAACACGCTTGGACATTGTACCGACCCACTTAGATTCGTATAAAATAAGTTATTAGTTGTAGTAATAGTGTTACGAAATATTGCTGAATAAATAAAACAGCAACCTCGTTAACTTTTGGGTAACATTAAAGAGCAGATTAACTATGTAAGTTAAACAATAAACTTGTAAAGAAATTAGATACTCTTTGATTACACCACATGGCGATCCTGCCAGGATGATTGCTTTGTCTTAGGTCATTATAGTAAGGTAAAATTATTTTAATTGTCCTAGGTTACGTATTCATATGCTTAATTTACCTAATTTTTATTAATTGACACATGCAACAAAATAACTGGGAACTACTACAATCTAAATTAGCAGTAATAAAACAAGAAATATACAGTCATGCCAAACGTGCTATAAAAAAAGAGGTTCCTATAAGTGAATCAGTAAGACATGATATTAGAGATAACTTAGTTTCATATTTTAACAAATTTACTCAGACTGTAGCTTTATCGTGGTTTTCCCTTACTGAAGAACAAAAACACGAAATTAGAGTACTTTTCAGAAAATAAGAGATAAAACATTAACTGCATTTTTAGTACTAAAAGATAATTATAAAATACCATCCTCCTGTATAGCAAAAATTGATCCCAATATTTTAGTGGATTTAGCAGAAAATTCAGACGAGGCAGTAGAAATGCTCCTTACAGCGGTAAGTTTTTAACCTAGCAAGCAAAATAGTGCCTAACGAATTAAATTCAGACGGTCATGTTAATAATGCAATCGCATATGCAAAGACACGTTTAACTGGAAAGGCGCAAGATTTAATGACTAATGAAATAACGTTAGAAGCTATAGTAGATACTACTAGAGTCACTAACATCGTCTCTGAAAAGAGCATTTATTAATGAGGGTGTACCGTGTGGGGTAGCTGAAAATTATGCTACCGAAACCACGGTTAAAGCCTTCAGTCAAAATGCTAGTACTGAAAGAGCTAGAATAGTCATGGAAGCAGGTACATTTAATAGTATTCTAGACGTTGTTACAAAATTTATCAACACCAGTCCTCAAAGCAATGACGCAAGTATTTTTCATATTAAGAAAAAATATAGATATAATAACCGTCAGTTTAATCATGGTTATAATGAATTCAATAATCGGGGACAGCAGCAGGATCGAGGGTTTGTACATCGTGGCAGAGGTCACATAGGCGGCCGCGGAACGATAGATATAATAATTCAGGATATAATTACTCTCATAATAAGTCCTCCTCGGTAAGATTTTACGAAACGCAACAAAATTCGAGGGAGGGAATTGAAACATTTTTAACTTTGATTTATCACTTTCAAATTTTGTGGTGCTTTACATGAAAATGACAGGTTTCGAAAGCTATTATTTATAGTCGACACTGGAGCTGATATTTCAATTATTAAAAACACAAATATTGACTCAAATCATTTATTAATAGCTCAAATTCTAGTAATATAAAGGGAGTAACGCAAGGAACTGTAACTTCGGTACTACCAAAACTACAATTTTAATAAAAGGTTTTGAATTAATCCATCAAATGCATGTCGTGGATTCAAAATTTCCAATTCCCTCCGATGGAATTTTAGGCAGATTTTATTACCAAATTTAAATGTAATCTTGATTACAACAATCTAAGTGGGTAGGTACAATGTCCAAGCGTGTTAAGCTATACAGGATAATTGCTTTGTCTTAGGACATTGTAATAATACTTTCTTCAATGTCGGCAGATGAGGTTTGCTAATTAATCATTGAATAAGTAAAAATGCTCCAAATTGTGAAAATATCAAAGGCGGAAAATCTCACACAAACATTTTTTTCAAAAAAGCATCTGTATAATTTCATTGGCAGAATGCAAAACTTTGTATCATTTTTAAGAGAATTTAAACTTCAATATCAGCATTTTTTGTGTTCAAATATATTTACATATTACTCTCAATCTCATCCATATTCTAACATGGTAATGCAATAAAGGCTTGAGAGTGGAACAATATTGGATTTTGGGAGCGTCCTTGCTTCTCACCAAGTTATGAAAAACGTTTTTCACGGTTTGTTTTTGAACGCGTTATGCGTATACCCAATCGTTAGTTTCACAAACGTGACACAATTACTTGAAAGTCGGCCACCTGATTTCAGATTATGATGAAGTTACACGTACCAAGTCGCGATTATAATGTGATATTAAAATTAAATTAGCATTTTGTTGATATCGCAAAGTAGGTAATGACCTGAAAACTATTGTAGGTATGAGGGTAGGTTCGACGAATTTAGCAAAATGAAGCTACTCTAATTACTACATGACAGTAATTCTATAATCTATATTTAAGTATAATAATATAATAAAAATTGTAAAGTTCATTCAAGTGCATAAGTATTAATTCTTTACCCGGAAATTGGCACTGATCACAATATGTTGCTAAGGCGGCATGCCGTACCTAGTCTTGAAAACAGGTCTGTTATGCACTCCCAAATCTTCCTTTTTAAGTTGATTAACAATTTCATTGATTGTCCTACTTTATTAGAAACTTTAAGTTTTCATGTTCCTAGAGTGGACACGAGGAACGATGCACTGTTTTACCTAAAGACACCAAGAACCAACTTACTCTCAAATTCCCCAATGTATGCCATGTGTAACACAAATAACACTTTATTTAAAAACAAAATTGACCTGTTTAACTCTTCAGTGGCTAATATTAGATCAGTGTGTACGCAGTTTTTGTAGCTAATTTGAACTAACTTTCTTTTAATTTTTTGTGCTAATATTGTTTTTATTGTCATAGTGTATGTTTATAGTATAAAATGTGTATTTTTATATGTTGTCCCGCCTGTAATTGGTACAGTGTACTGTAGGTTGGTGTAATCTAAAATAAAATAAAATTCAGTAATTTTGGGCAAGAGACAAAGGCCAAGCCAATGCCATGCCTATGATAGTGAATGTGAACAAACGGTGATAATTATTGATAGCTGAAGAATAGATGTAATAAATTATTTAATAACTAAAATATTTTCCCTTCTGAGTCACCATAACAGAAAATGTACTGGAGGTCCGTGTTATTTCTGAAGGAAAAAATAACAAAGTCTCAAAGTATACAGGGTGATTTAGAACTTCTCTAAAAATGTTTGGGAATAGATGCATCATGAAAATCAATATCGTAAAAATGATTTTTCTTAAATTCTTATAATTTCCGAGAAAAAATTATTAAAGTTCTAGTAGTGTCAACCTTTACATCGCTGGGCTTCAAATATCCGATTACTTGTATTAACTTTTTTGTGATGCAAGTATTTACATTAGTTTTTCAAATATCAAAAATGGCTTACGTATAGCAATTCGCAGTTGATGGGTATCGTTTTATTTTATGGTGAAGTGAAAATGCTTTAGCAGAACGATTGTCCGATGTGTCAATTACAGCTACTTTTATAACGGTGTGTTGTGAGTGCAAGCATAGTATAGTGCAAACGCAGGCGTGACGCGGTAAATTTGCAACCGAGTCGTGGAAGAGATGGAAGTCCAGGTCGTCCATGGCGTATTGCAGCAGTGTCGCGTATCAAACACAAGGCTCTATTATATGTGTACAGCGTCCAAGCATTAATACCAGGAGATTGGATAAGGAAAACCGGTACCATGGCCGCCCCGATCTTCAGATTTTAAATCACTTGGACTTATTTTTGTGGGGATATTTAAAAATTGAAGTATATTGCACCGAAGTGGACACTATTGATGATTTCCGCAAACGTATAATAGCTGCCCAGCTAACAATTTCCTGTTCTATAAAAATCGTAAGAACGTTTCCAAGCAAATTTTATAGAGCATTGTTTGTTCTAAGAACATTTTCAAAACGTTCTTACAACACTTATACCATAAAAATGGGCACTGTTCTATAGAACCTTTAAGCGGTTCTGTAAGGTTTGCAGGAAATACTTATAGAATTGTTGAATAAACGTTTTCACAGGTCTTAAGGAATTTTTATAACATAGTTTTTCTTCACAATATGGCGACAGAAAGAAAGGCATTATCTTGTACTTCCAATGGATTCTCACTAATATGACATTTTTGTGTCGATTGCAATGATTATGGAGCAAATATGCTTGGTAAGCAACTACTATAACAGATCTATGCCACTTAATATCCACAGTGTTGTGTTATTTTATTGTGATATTTCAATCTCATTTAATGAATCTAATAAAATTCTATAACTTCAACATCTAGAAGTGCAAATGGATAAGGTTTGGAATGGTCTAAATTAAATATGTTACTAAATTTGTATAAGAAAATCAATTTCTATTAGCAATTAAATAAACGACTATGTTATACAAATTTCTCCATTATACTTTAATCAAAATATTTCGTACTTTTACCGGCAGGTTAAGTCAGATGGGAGTATGGGAAACCTACATATATAAGAAAGGTAGTTCTATAGCGTCTCTTTATGGAACAAAAAAGCTTTTGTTACTTATTTACTCTATAATGATTCTATAATAACTGCATGTATTATTATTCTCTACAACTGTTTTAAAGAGCTTGCTGCCAATAACTTATAAGTTCAAAATAGTCAAAAAGCAGAAATATTTGTGTTAGTTTGTAGAAACTGGGTACGACAAGCCCAAAATTTATTTGTAGCATCAGGTATGACAAACTATTTTATTAATTATAGCCATCTCATCTATACCTTAATGATACGAAAGTTAATTTTGTTAACGAAATCAAGGATTTGGGCGTTACTCTTGACCAAAAACTTATTTTTGATAAGCATATTGAAGTCACTGTTCAAAAATCTTTAAGAGTTCTTGGTTTTATATTTAAACAACAAAATATTTTCATCACTACACTTCTTTGATTACAATATATACAACAATGGTTCGACCCAGTTTAGAATATTGCTCCGGTGATTGGAATTCGTGCAGAAAAAAATCATTAACTATGTCAATTATAGATATACATAATAGGAATAGACATTATTTTACGTATGAAAATAATTTGTCTTTTTATAAATTTTCTCGGATATATTTTTTGTTTATAAAATATTTAATAATTTAGTGGATACAATATATTGCACAAATTTCTTTTGCTTGAAATGCAGATCGTATCATACAAATTATTTGTTAAATTTACCTTTGTAATGCATTGGGAACCGATGTCGACTTATTTCATTCAAATTGCTCTTCCTTCAAAAAGTGTTTGAAACGACACCTTCTTCACAATTAGTTGCGCTTCTTTATTACATTTATTTAATATATTTTTGTAATTTTTGTTGTGTTTATTATTGCTTCTCAATTGCTTAATTTTTTCTGTACTCGCATTTTTAACCTGTCTTAGTTTATACAGGGTGTACGGAAAGTAATAGAACCCAGGTTAAACATAGCTTATGTGATCAAATAGAACCGATTTAAGACAAACTTAGCTTAGTCCAAAAGTGCTTCATTTAGAAGTTACAGGGAAGTCCAATCATGTTGAAATTTGGTACAGTTATGTTTTAAATAAGTACAAGCATTGCGAAGGAGAAAGTAGGGGGCGCTCAAGGCAGTTTATTTGTAACTCATTTTTATCGTATCTTTTTTGTTGGTCCTTTTCTGCTACGCTTGGCGGCAAATCATGACGAAGAAATTAATTTTGCGTAGAAAAGCTATATCTGTTCCATGTAACTGTACCTTCTTTCTGCAGCTCCTCCATTAAATTGATTTTGACAATAAACAGCGATCATATCTGCCGTTTCTGAGTTGGAAAACTGATTATGTCGAGGTGAGGTATATTTTCAAAATTTGACAAAATAATACTAATAATTTGAAATTATTTACACATTACATTTACACTTTACACAACGATAATTACTAACTCAGTACAACAATTAATATTCATCTGACAGGGTTTTGATCAAATTTTATAGCGTATCAATGTCAGTTTGACAAGTGGTAATTTGATCGAATTAGAAAATATATTTCTATTTTAATGTACGGAAATTTTAAAACGTGTGTTTACCGAAAACGGTGCATTTTATCAATATGGAACAAGTATACGCCGTATCAGCTTTTCCAGTGGACCAGTTTCCAGTGCCGTACGGAAGAGGATTTTTAAATCATTTTTGAACTGCTCTTTTTGATTTTATTTTTACAAAATTGTATTTTTAGATAAGTTCTAAATCACTCTGTAAATGTTTATTATTTGAAGTAATAAAAGAGGAAAAAATTAGAAATGTAGGAATTCTAGTTACTTTGAAGTCCAAGAAAGAAAATAAATAAAAAGGAAACACATTATAACATCAATGCAGTTTTTGGTAACGACGTATTTACTAAATTTTCTTTTTATTATTTATTTTGTAATATTTAATAATATATCTTTTAAAAACATTGAGGGAACAATTCAATAACATACCAAAAATGATAATATCCATCCAGTAAACATCCTAAAAACCTCACAACTGTGTAATTATAAAAAATTGAATATCGTATTTGAGAACATTTCGATTAAAAGTAATTATTTAATTTTACCCGTAACATTTAGCACTGACCTTACCACGATGAGAGGTGTTAATGGCATTAGAACAACAGAATTGTTTCATCAATATTCCAATAACCCAAATACTGAAAATCCTATTTGCAGAAATGCATTGCTTTCCTATTTCGTTTATTATCATTTATTTAAAAATCAATATTTCGTGGAACAAGTGATATTCCTGCTAAACAGTACATCTACGCTGAATGGTAAATGTGTCAATTCCTGCTATCTGTACACAATTTGCTTATCTTGATGCATAGTCAGGGGTTTAAATAGGTAACACATTCAATTAAACTGCTTTGTGGGCAAATACAGAATACAATTAACAACGTTAAATTTTTAGTATATAAATAAAGGTATTTAAACAAAAACTACTGACGGAAACAAAAATCTAATGGTTATCATTCTTTTACAATGTAATTCCTAATAATACTCGAATTAATAATTATATTAGTGATAACAATAGTAATTATACATAATTAGGTATTAATAATATTGTGTGAAACTAACTACTCAGTGGACAAAAGCCCCAACCTGCGTTGAATTACACCCACAATATCTACCCATATATTCCTTATTATTAGCTTTTGTAACATTTTTTACTGTTTTAGAAAGGTATTTTAAGCTAATATAAATCAAATCTCCTACAATTCCTATCAATGAAGTCATATGTATGTTCTCTGATACCAAACATCTAGGTATGCTAATGAACAATTCAACAGACAAAGCTCTATTCAATAATTATCTAAAGAAAATAATATAATTTACTAACCTTCTAATGAAACATTCTATAAATATCTAACTTCACTTTTTGGCAGTGGGAACACGACAAATTCAACCACAATAGATGAGATCTGACCTATTTCTGCATTTTTAGGATTGCTTCAGGTGGTCTCCTTTAAGTTGAATCAAATATTTAACTATAAAAATTATTATAAAAATTAAAATTATTTGAAGTTAAATATTCAACTTAAAGGAGACCACCTGAAGAAGCAATCCTAAAAATGCAGAAATAGGTCAGATCTCATCTATTGTGGTTGAATTTGTCGTGTTCCCATCGCCAAAAAGTGAAGTTAGATATTTATAGAATGTTTCATTAGAAGGTTAGTAAATTATATTATTTTCTTTAGATAATTATTGAATAGAGTTTTGTCTGTGGAATTGTTCATTAGCATACCTAGATGTTTGGTATCAGAGAACATACATATGACTTCATTGATAGAAATTGTAGGAGATTTGATTTATATTAGCTTAAAATACCTTTCTAAAACAGTAAAAACAATAGTAATATTGTCTGCAAACAATACAGTCAATAAAACCAACAATTTTTTTAGAATAACATATATTAATTTTCTCCAGTAAACATTAATTATTAAAGGAAAAGTAGCCAATTTATAATTGACCTATTCATGTAACGATGGATGGTTATTATTATTATTATTATTATTTGACAATGGTCGTTTTCTTCACTAAGTAAGGGCTGATAATTTTTGTATTTCTGTTCAAAAATCAATGTTTTTTCATGTTTTATATGATCAGTTAACAGATTTTATAATTTTAATGCGTTTACTGAACTGTAATATTTTGTTACTCTAGTTTCTAAAAAAAGTTCTTTACATTTTTGTATAGTTTTCTAAAATTATGAATAATTATTTAAAGTTTTGTATAGCTCTTTCAAATTTGCTTCTCTTATACTATATTTTAGCCTCGAAGATTTAAAACCAAAAACGAAACGTTGATGGCATAGCCGGCTATATACAGGGTGTTAAAAAAATAGTGTAAAATATTTCAGGAGGTAATAGTATGAACCAAAATAAGCAGAAAAGTCTTAATGAACATGGGTCCGCAAAGTAACGGTTTCGGAGATATGGACCACTATTCGTTTTTCAAACATTTTATTTTATTAGGAGTAAACCGACAAAGGAAGCTTTTAACAAACAAAAAACAAAGTTACAGAAGATGTTCAAAGTGCCCTCCGTCCATTTACAAGCAGGCACGACATCTTCGTCCCAACGATATTCGAACTCTTTCTAAAACACCCTCCCTGGTTTGGATTTCTTGACACTTTTGATTAATCTTTAGCTGCAGCTCCTCCAGGCTATTTACAGGAGTACCATATACTAATGTCTTCAAATATCCCCCCCAAACAAAGAAATCTAAAGGGTTCAGATCAGGCGATCTTGGAGGCCAAAAAACAGATCCGGCCCTTCCTACCGATCTATGGGTTTTAATTTTATGTAAATATACAGAACAAATTTAGTATGTTTTAATCAGTAGAGATTTAAAGTTTTTAACGGACTTCATTGTTAGCAGAAAAATTATTATTTTTTGGCCTGATTTAAATTTTACTCACTTTCTGCAGTACTATTTATCTCTCACATTTATCTCTATTCAGTACCGTGGATTCAGGTCTGTTAATGTACGCGCAAAGTCAGGTGTGCCTCAAAGTTCGGTCTTAGGACCACTTTTGTTTAATTTAATTATAAAAACATCAATCTGGGTACTGACAGTAACACATTGTTGTATGCTGACGACTTAAAATTGTTCAGGTGTATCTGAAACATCAAAAACTGTTTAAAAATGCTATCTAATCGACGATTGGTGTGACACAACTTCCTGCCCCTTAACATCAAGAAATGTTTTGTATGTATTTTATTACAAAGATAACTTTTGCCTGTATTAATTTGCATATAATTTTATTATAATTGGTATGGTATATTTGACAAAATGTAACCAATTTAAGGATTTAGGTGTTTATTTGACTCTAACTTTTGTTAATAATATTAATGTCATAACTAGCAGTGCCTATAAATATTTTGGATTTATCATTAGTTTTCGGTAAACCTTATTAAATTACTTTATTGTTTACTGGCTATGACATTAATAAAATCAGCTTAGAAAAGATTCAGAGGCAATTTCTTAAATATCCAAGTTTCAATTCTATCAATCCGATCTATTGCCAGGTTTCAACTAAGAGACTTAGCCCAAAGAAGGCTTTATTTTTCAGTTTTGTTTTGTTTAAACTTGTAAATGGGATAATTGATTGTAGGAAGCTACTAAAATATTTAAATTTTAATATTTTAGGAGTAGGAATCTTTGAAAACACCAAGGACAAATGTGCTTCAATTTGCTCCCATAAATTTTACATGTTCGAATTACCACCGTTATCACAGTTATCTTGATATTTTCTGTTGTAATGCTGTTAGTATGAAAAGGTGTATCCTCAATAGTAGCTAAGTCATATTTTATATAGTTCTTAGACTTAAAACTTTTCTGTGTTTGGTCTTTTTTTTTTTGTTCATCAGTGTGTTTTCAATTTATGTTTTACTTATATTAACGTAAATTGTATTGGTAATATTTTTGTCTAATTTGTATTATTCCTGCCTTGTAATTGAGCTATCCTGTATTGGTAGTATGTCTAAATAAATAAATAAATAATGCTAGGTATAATTAGCGATTTTTGTTCCGAATTAAAGTCAATATTGTTTAATTTTTTAGCACTTTTGAATGAAATATGAAAATAGCTAATGCTTAACTTTAGGTTAACATTTACAAATAAGTTAGATTCTGAAGCAAAGAAGTTACTCAATTAAAAAGCTTTTTGTTCCAAAACTCCCTTTTTATCGCCGAACGGTTAAGAAAAGCGGAAAATGAAATCTGAGAAGGTTAAAAGCCTGCGAAGTTTTATCAGTGCGATTTCTAGAAGGGGTACAAATAAAATTTAAAAAGACCATTAGTTCAATAACCTTTTCAGAAAACATAATAGAGCGTAAAGCAGCCTCAAGGGATAATTTTCTTTTTCAGATAAATCGAGTCAATATTTCATTTCGTAATATTCGTTCATTTTCTGTTAAAAGTTTCGTATACTTAATAAATTAAGCAAGAAAAAAGTTCGTATAAAAATTACTGCAATAATACGTTTTTGAATTAAAATAAAAAAACATGTAGGTATCAAACTTCATTCTACATATTTTAAAGTTGGAAAAACAATTACGTTAAAAGCTTTTTCAAGTGTATACATAATGTTTAACAACTGTCAATATGTCTTGAGTTCATACGTAGAAAAAAACAAGTTTTTTGACACAAGAATAATATTTAACTACTTTATACAGGGTGCCGCAAAATGGAAGGCCATATCATTAACCACATATTCTTTGCACAAAAATAATGCGACTTTCCTTATGCAATTTTTTATTTGGACGTCCCTGTTTCAATATAAAGGGTGTTAAAGTTGCATTTTAAAAAACTATTTTTGTTAATAATTCCATTGTTTTGTAAAATACAGACTTGAAATTTTGCACATATTTTTATCATAGTCCGGCATACTTATCATGCAATTTTGGTGGAAAAAATCGAACGGCAAATGGAGGTAATTGTGGGATGCAGTACCCTTTATCCCCTCCAATTATTTCTAAGTACGCCTATGCAGCTTTTTCTTAAAATATCAAACGTAGAATTTTCTTCTGATTATTTTATCTGTTTCGTATTTTTTTGTTTAAATGCTCCGTTCTGGAGAAAAACAACAATTTGTAGTACCCATAAATCTATAATTCACTATCATTTTCAAGTGAAACTGAAATTTTGTGGATATACCTATCATTACAATACCTTGGCAACTTAGCAAATCGTAATACTTACTGAATGAATATATTTAAAACAAAATGGATAATTGTAAATGTTATAAAATGAGGAATACTTATGAATTGAAAAAATAATATGGCATTAAAATCTGTAACACAGTTCTCTTATCAACCAAAAAAATCTCATTTAGTAATAGTAATATTGAACGATCAACATAATAACTTTTTATCTAAATAACATTAAATAAAATAATTCATTAATTACTACTAATTTAACAAACGTTCTACTTGCCCACCCTCCTCGTTAACATATGTATGTACCCTTTTAAGTAGTAAAAACCTTATCTTTAGAAAGATATTTTCCTTTTGCGTAAGTTCATCAGCTGCCATTACTATTCTCTCTCTGAGATGGTTAATGTCGTTTATTTCTGCAGCATAAACCATATCTTTCATATAACCCCAGCAAAAAAAGGATTAAGGTCAGGAGATCGTGATGGCCATTGAATAAGTGCGTCTTGTCCTCGACCAATCCAACGATTGGAAAATAAATGGGGATTTAAATACTGCCAGATTTTTCTACCATAATGGGGTGGAGCACCGTCAAGCTGCATCCACATACCGTCACGTACGATAACAAATAAATCATGTAAAACATCTCATTCATTTTGTAGAAAATTTAAAAATGATGCTGAATTTAAATTATTTGGTATGAAAAGGGGACCCAAACATTAACCCTGAATGTAAATTAATGGTGTGCTACAACGGTTGCATGGGGATTCAAATCCGTCCATGTCCTGTTATGCATGTTTGTCAATCAATTTCTTGAAAAGCTTGCCTCATCCGTGAATAGAATTTTACTTACGAAGTCCCTATTTGCATCATTCTCTGTTAACAACCAACGACTAAATTGCATCCTAGAAGCAAAATCTTGGGGAGGAATATTTTGTATGGGTTGAATGTGATACGGATGCAGAAGTTGGGTTTTTAAAGTCCGATGAACATCCATTTTTGTACAATTTTCTATTTGTCGAGAAACAATCTTTGCACGTGGTTCTTCTTCTACCAGTGCTAAGATTTGTTCCTTTTGTCAAGAGCTTAATTTTTATATGTAGGCCGCAAATTCCAAACTTCTGATCCATAAACTTTTCGATTTCAAGAAAATGCCGATCCAAATTTAAGAAAACCTTCCTTTTAAGATGTGATCTGTTGGGATAAGGGAGCTTACTATTTTTTCCTGACATTAACCGGCCGCTAAGACATTTGTAACCCATCAATACATGTCGCTTTTCTCCAAAAGGGAGCATTTAAACAAAAAATGACAAAAGAGATAAAATGATCAGAAGAACATTCTATGTTTGATATTTCAGGAAAAAGTTGCATAGGCGTACTTAGAAATAATTGGAGGAGATAAAGGGTACCTACTGCACCCCTCAGTTACATGATAAAATTACATGATACGTATGCCAAAATAAGATAAAAGTACGTGCAAAATTCCAAGTGTGTATCTTACAAAACAATGGAATTATTAACAAAAATAGATTTTTAAAATGTAACTTTAACACCCTGTATATTGAAATAGGGACGCCCAAATAAAAAATGGCATAAGAAAAGTCGCATTATTTTTGTCCAAAGAATATGTGGTTAATGGTGTGGCCTTCTAATTTGGGAATAATTAAGCAACTTGATATTTACTTTTATTTATTTCAATGAATATTTTATTTTACTTAGTTCAAGATTGTATTATGTTTGTATATACGCAAATAAATTATATAAAGAGTGACGGTTTGTACTTCAACTAAGTATCTCTGGAGAACAATGTGCATACCGCTTTATTTTGAACAGCAGTGGCATATGTAGGTAATTTGAGTAGTATAATAATTTGATGAGTAGTATTGAAGAAATATGTTGAAAGTGAAAATATGAACATAAATAGTATGTTACCATAGATTAAGTAGTAGTAGTTGACAATAAATAGGCATGGTCTGATATCATAAAATTAGTACTGTTTGAATGAATTTGTCGACATGCATATATTACATGATAAAAGTTAATAAAATTGTTTTGATATCTTGTGGCCTTTACTATCTAATGCTATCAAGTTATAATGAATCCATAATAAAATACTATGTAATGTTACTATTTTTAAACTTATTACTATTATGCGAGCAGAGAAAATTCATCCGTTTGCAAAGGCGTTAATATAGTTATACACGACTACTATATTAAGAAGGTATACGTCTGTTTTCCGTAGATTAAACGCCTTTTAACACACTAGTGGATTGGAATTCATAATACCACACTTCAATTTTATCGCATTTAATTTAAAATTATTATTTTTAACAATAACATTTATCTCAAGAACGATCCTGTCATTATTATTTAAATTCACTTAATGAGAAGTTTCAGAAAGACTGGAGAGACACGCAACTTCGCAAGGTAGGATCTGCATTTTTCAGAAATTGCCATCTTGCTGGACAGTGAATTTTCAATATAACATTCCGCTATGGTAGTCGATTTCCAACCACCATGACTCTTAATAATAATAATAATAATCGTGTTTATTGAAGAAAATAATAAAAGATACAGCATACAAAGAAATAATAATTAAACATAATCGTACACTCATGGCGAAGTCTAGCTTAAGCTACTCTACTTAACCACAAATGACAAAGCAATAAATAATACATGAACAAAGTATATAAAAAAAAGTACAAAATATAACATAAACATAACCAAACTGAAGGGGGGAAATTAGCAAAGCTAATAGAAATATCGCAATGATAACAAAAGATGTTACAATGAATATTAGCAAAAATTACTTACTGAGCAGAAACGATTTAAATTTTCTTTTAAATTTTAACGAATTTAAATGTACAAGTTCATCAGGAAGTGAATTTAGTAGTTTAACAGCATTATACGTAAAAGAACGACGATAGAGAGCCGTGTGATGACGAGGCATGGTTAATTTATATTTATGGCGAATATTGACTGCATGGACATTAGCACCCCAACAAACATTTAAAGTTAAAATTACGTTAACTTGACCTCTGAATTGGTCATAAACTTTTCATGGCTAATTCCGCATAAGGAAAGTTTACCTATATTCGTTGGTCTTTTTCCTTATGTGGGGAAAAAAACTAAAGTAATATGGAAGTTAATAATTGGTCGGCAAGGATTTTATTCCAATAAGATAATTGGGCCTAAAAGAAATACGGACCAATTTTATGTTAAAATTTCAACACATTATTACCAAAATATACCCTAATTATGCCCTTTATATGAGCTACTTTTGCTAGAGAGAGACAACATTATATGTTTGCTTATATACATTCTAATAGCGAACAGGGATAGGAAGAGAATGAAAGAATATACCTAACTCAGGCTACAAAGCTATAAGTAGAATAGGAGTTAGTATATGAATATTTATAGATATTTAGATTTTAATATAATATAAAGTCTGTATTTTTGGTTTCTATTCAACAAATTGTACAACCCAGGAAATTTTTTCGTATAATGTGATGACTAAACTTTCATAAAAATAACGCGCCTTATAAATATACATTTTTACTATTGTTTCTTAATAATATCATTATCCTGAAAAATAACCTAAAATAAAAACTGGATGTATTTCGTGATAAAATGTGTTCAATAATTTTTCGTCATAAATGTATTAAATAACATTATCTCTATTAACGTAATTTTAATGAGTAATCAATTAGAAATAATAAACAAACATCTAGCGTTTGTTACAACATGGCCACTCAAATAAAATCAACTTTGAAGTCAATTTGTCTGAAGTTTAACCTATAGGGCAGATTGCCTATGCCAATGTTGACGTCACAGCAAAATATTAACTTTGTGGTTGAAATTTCCTCCAAATAAAGACATTTTATAGTAATTTATTACCAACTAAATTATTACTAGGTATACTCGCGTCAAGAATTCAGGCGTCTTACGTCACGGCTGACGTTACACATTTGTTTTTATTGTCAACGTAATTTTCGATATTTGGTCGCGTTAACAACAACCATTTTTTGCAATTTAGTGCAATATATAATGCAAACTTTTAGTGTAGTATATAGTTTTATTACTATCAGTGACAGTTTCTTAAATATTTTGATGAAAATATAATGAATTATTCATTTGTTCGTATGACGTAAGTCGTCTGAATTCTTGTCGCGAGTATACCTGCATATAAAATTCTACTCTTGGATTTATTTGTGATTGAAAATTCAAATTAAAGCCAATAATATTATGTGTGTGTTATAACAAAAACAAAATAAATATTTTCGAACGAAATTCAATTCAAATTTCAATTCACATGAACTACTGAAGTCATTTGAGACGATAACAGTGTTATCATATGGATTACTTATGATGTGTTTATCGATTTTGGTAGGAAAATATGAACTCAGTAATTATTTTTTACAACTCTGAAATATTGTGTGGTAAGCCGTCTTTTGATTTACTCGTACGACACAAGTAGGTTTTTATTGCAGATCATCAAAACACAAAACAACTTCAACACCATATTGCATGAAAATATCTATCTGAATACATGTAACAAGAAGCTTGCTCCCTAAAAGATACTTTTAAGAAACATTTACGTCGAAGTATTATTATAACTTCTTCTTACACGTTATTGGAATGTTAGCATTTGAAAACACAGAAAAGGTAAACAATATGTAATTTCGAACTGTATAAATTGACATATATTTCGTTTTACTTGGAAGTCATTATATTACTACTAGATTTGTAACATTGAAGACTATTTTTATGGCGAAATGTAGTAAATCTCGATCAATTTAGGTTCATTTTTCTTGTGCAGTAGTCTATTATGCTTAAATGTTAGTTGGGACGTGGAATAAGTTTACTTTTTAATGACAAAGGAGCATTTTGTTCTTCTGTTAGACGCATAATAAAGTTCCCGAAATGGTGAAGTCTACGATCATCCATTTGCCACTTAAGTTCACGAAATGTATGAGAAATATGATCGTACTTTTTTAAATTGTAAATAAATCGCACACAAGAGTTCTGAACAAACTAAATTCGATTTTTGCAAGCGCTGTCTAAAGAAAAGCTATACAAAAAGTCGCAATAATTAAAATGAGACAAAACAAGAGATTCACAAAGAGCTTTTTTCAACGAGAAATTTAAAATGTGACGATTAGAATATAAAATTTTCAAAGATAAAAAGGATTTCTGTAGGAGTTTTTTTACGTAGTCTGTAAAACGGAAGTCGGAGTCTAATATAATACCTAATTTTTTTTGTCGAATACACATATGGTAAGCGTACACTATTTATAGTTACACTAAAATTTTCCTTTAAAAAGTTGATACGACTTCTGCTACTAAAAAGCATTAAATGAGATTTAGATGGATTTAATTTTAAATTGTGACCGGCCGAAAGTTGACTTAAAGTATCTAAATTACGGTTAATTATTTCTCATTTCTATTTTCTTCACAGTGGTAAGATCACCCCCAGCACTGGCCAGTAATATTGCCCAAAAACACCTCTTTCCATGATCGCTAAATCTTTCTGGATCAGGAAGCCCAAGAAATGCAGCCACTTTTGAAAGCGTTTTCGAAATTGTGTTGACGCCTACATGTTGTGTAGTATATTTTCCAGCCACATACCGCAAGAAAAATCTCCCACCGGCATTTTTAGGTTGCATATTGATGTATTTTCGACATATTTCTACAGCATTGATTGAAAAAGCTTCTCCCATGATTGTCAAACTTCTTGAATTATTTGTTTTCGTATCCGGAATGAGTACGTATAGGTAACTGCCTTTGTCTTGGACATGGGTGATATCCAAAAAGGTTAATTCATTACATCGACAAGCACCTGCAACTTCCATGATCGTTGCAACCTGTAAAGAGTTCAAAATAAAAGCCCAATATATAAATTGACATATTAAAATCATGTATTTTGTTTTCTTAACTTGTAAATATTGTTCATCTGGTAATTTTTTATTATTGGTTTCTCTCCAATATCTTTGCCTTCTTTGCTTTATAATTTCTTCAATATACTTTCAAATATGAAGTAAGTTTATCATACTCCGAAATATCAATACGTTTGTGCATTGATTTTAGCTTTTGTCCACATCGAAGAGGCAGCAAACCGTTTCATTGAAAAAGTAGGATAGTGGCACCTCTTCTGTAACTGCCCCTTATCCTATGACCTTTTTTTCACCAGTTATCGAATTCCACTCATTCCTTTTCGTATACACTTTTGCCTTTCGCTGGTAACAGACGTTTCTTGGGGTACTTGCTGGATTTCAGCCAGAATGAAAAAATTCTCAGCATTATCACTTATTTTTTGTGTTGCTTTTGCAAATTGTTTCACCCTTGTTGACAAATAAACAAACGCATGTCATAGAAACGATTCCAAGACTTTCTATTATTCAGCTAATAATCAATTTTCTTGATTAAAATAAATTTGTCCAATACGACATTTTTCAAAACCAGAATTTTTCACCTGCTCTCACACGGCTTTCAGTCTCTTAATTGACAGGTTTTGATCGTGGATAAAAAGTTAATTACATTCGGGAAATTAACCAGCCTTTTTTCCGTGGAACAAAGGTTTGTTAATTACTTATATAATTAATAACTAATAAGAATTTTCGACTTTAATAGATTTTTTCTTCAATTATACCCCTCAATTCTCCCCTCCCTCAATCTACGCAATTGCTATTGAAAATATATAAAACAATTTACGCTTTGTCAAGACATAGTTTATATTTAACATCCTGTATCAAGGCAACTGCTGGTGTATTTCATCATATAGATCAGTCTAGTGAAAGTCATTTTTTAAAATTTCTAATATTTACGGAGAAATTTTTTTTAATACCCACATTTTGAGGACCGTTTCATAACCAACCTAATGAACCATTTGATTTGTTGCGAGGTTGCCATATCTCCTCTAATATAAATACATACTACCATAAAGTATTTAGGAAGATATCACGTGATATTACTACAGTATGCACCAAAAGTATGGAATAAATTCAATAAAAACGAAGCAATTATTTTTTGGGAAAAATCCTCGAACAGATCGATTTTTAATTTAAAAAATATATATTTTAGCGTAAAATGCGATTTTGAAATGTCATTTGTTTTCGAGTAATGACGTCATCGATTTTTTTTTAAATGGCAACACCATATTTTTTTCCTTGATTCTGAAAGATCGTTTAATTCTATATCAGACAGTACTAAAATTTTGCCCTCTTACATAGGAAAGTTTTCGAGTAAATGACGATTGAATGTTAGAAAACGTAAATTTTATCCATAAAAAAGTAACAATTCTGAGGTATGTAAAATAAAATACAATTGATTAAATTTTATACTTAAATTAAATGTTCGAATTGCCATCCACCAACTTCTTGACAATGCGCAAGTCTGCGAAGAAATTCTTCTTGCACATTATGAATGATTTCTGGGGTAACTCTGCGTATTTCGTCCCGAATGCGATTTTGAAGTTCCTCTAAATTACGTGGTTTATCAATGTACACTTTTGACTTCAAGTATCGCCATAAAAAAAATAGTCAAGAGGTGTAAGATCTGGTGATCTTGCAGGCCATTCTATCGGTCCGCGTCTGCCGATCCACCTCCCAGGAAAACAGTTGTCCAAAAAATCTCGTACAGGGCGCGCATAGTGCATAAATCCATTAGAATTTCGCAAAAGTGTAAGCGGCGATCGGGATCATCTTCATTGAGTTCCTGCACAAGTTGAATTTTGTATGGATGATATTTTTCCTTCCTCAAGATGGATTATCCACCATACTTATCAAAATGTTCTGTTTCTGATTTTCATTAATGCTTGGACGTCCAGGTTTTGGAATATTTACAACATTGCCAGTTTCTCTAAATTTAGACTCTACCTTACTGACTGTTGATTGGCTGATAGGGCGATCTGGATATTTTTCATTAAATAAATCGCTTCTTCCTGCTGAGTTCTAGTCATATTCCCGCATCCAATAAGAATTAAAATTTCAATTCATTGAGTAACAGTTAAATGTGTCACAATACTTTAAATTGAATAATAATTTCTATGTCGCTTACAATACTTATTAGAAAGTCGGTGTGACAATGACACTTTGCAAAGATTTTCACCTACGTGATCCATAAAAGAACTATGGAATTCGAAAAACTAAACTTGATAACGTTTTTGCTTTATTTTAATTGATTTACGTTTTCTAACATTCAATCGTCATTTACTCCTATGTAAGAGGGCAAAATTTTAGTACTGTCTGATAGAGAATTAAACAATCTTTCAGAATCAAGAAAAAAAATATGGTGTTGTCATTTAAAAAAAAATCGATGACGTCATTACTGGAAAACAAATGACATTTGAAAATCGCATTTTACGCTAAAATATGTATTTTTTAAATTAAAAATCGACCTGTTCGAGGATTTTTCCCAAGAAATAATTGTTTCGTTTTTATTGAATTTATTCCATACTTTTGGCGCATATTGTATGTTCAATGTTCAAAAATTATACATAAACATACACACAACCTTACCTGTTTGTTAAAAAATTAACTATTTAATTAGTAATCCACATTTCACAAGTTAAATGTCATTGTACACTGTTAGAAAGATACACAATACACAATTTCCTTAAGTTATTTGATGAAAAATATCGAAAAACTTTGATTTTCACACAGCATATTAAA
The DNA here is from genome assembly GCA_037114965.1 of Monochamus alternatus. NCBI lineage: Eukaryota > Metazoa > Arthropoda > Insecta > Coleoptera > Cerambycidae > Monochamus > Monochamus alternatus. Next base: position 38,890,343 of record CM073433.1, read on the forward strand.
TTTAACTTTCTCCACATAATCCCAAATGAGTCAGTATTAACCATTTCGAATCCAGAACCATAAAGTGACGCACTTTAATCAGTGAAACAAATTTTAAAAATAAAGGTACACACAATATTAAATTACAAAATAGCAGCTTGACGTATGCGTTTAATATCAAGAAAAGTAAAGACTGTGGCAACACTGTGAACCACACGTTTAATCTGCAGTGCTATGACTAATAAATGTATGAAAGTCAGCGGTCCTTAACAAGTTTTCTACAAAAAAATTACAAAATTTATTTAAAATTTCACTTTCTTATTTCTGATTTTTTTGTAAAAAAAAACTATTAATTATGTGTTCTACACAGTGAACTATACTGCTGGTTAAAATATTTGTACTTATTTAAGGTTCACTATGTATTATTTGCATATTTAAATATGCCTGAAAAATTGAAGATACGTAAAGGGTGTAAAAGGTTTACTTAAAAAAATCGACCTATCCTTTTCGAAAAGAATTATCTCCAATTTGCTTCAGAATCGATGCGACTTTTATACCATTAATTTTGATCCCTCCATTAATATTACAAGGCAGTTTTGTCATTGCTGAATTTAGCTGTGTTACTTTATGGAAATAGAACGAATTTCCTTTTCACTTTGTAATAACCTTCACGTAATCAGAGAAGACACAGTTCCGGGCGTTTTAAGGAAAAATGCTTTTAGAATTTGTTCAGGAACCACCGACGAGAGAGCAATTTGTAGGAGCGATTATTAAACCCATTTATATTATTCCAAAAATTTAGAATGACAAAAATTTAATTGTAGGCGAGGAGGTTGAACTAGAAACTTAATATCTGAAAACATTTATTTATCCGCTTTTTCTTTCTTTAGGGTATTTTGATACACTGTAAATTTTGAAATCCTTAAAAATTGTGTATATAAATTCCTGCGCTACAAGAGTTTTGTTTTTCATCGATGCGTTTCGAAAAACAATAAAACGAGTTGAATCATCTCCTCCTTTTCTAGAAGTCTACAAATTTTAAGAGAAATTGGTAACAGACATGTGTGAGATCGACAGATATTTAAGAAATTCATGATTTCCATGGGCGAATATTTGTTTTCTTCAAATGTTTGAAGACTGTACTGCTTCCTATGCACTTATAAAAATATTTAAATAAAACTCCTTATGTCAGTTTTTAGATATTACTGAAGAACTATTTCAAAAACACATTAATAATTTTTACACAAAGCATTTTTGAACTGAAGGAGGTCGACTCAAATTCAACTGATTTTATATTAATCAGCTGAGGTTACCAAATAACCATTAGGTTAGTAAATTTAGCTCGATTAATTTTTATTTTAGATAAGTCTGAGTCTGTGTCATTAGCATACCTATAGATGTTTAGTATCAGAGAGGATACATATGACTTCATTGATAGGAATTGTACAAGAATTGATTTGTATTAGATTAAAATACCTTTCTAATACAGTAAAAAATATTACCAAAGCCAATAATAAAGAATATATGGGTAGATATAGTGGCTGTAATTTAACGCTGGTCGGGGCTTTAGTCCGCAGAGTAGTTAGTTTCACACAATATTGTTAATAGAAACAAATTCGATATATAACATACTTTAACATAGTTTATTTAGCATTCTTGAACTAAGAAAAGTTGACGCCAAATTCATGACATCTCTGGTTATGATGTGACCAATGCTATCTAGGATACTACGCAAAATAATATAATTCTCGATATTTTGCCGAATGCGCCAATAACAAACAAATATTTTCTTCACGGATGCACAGCATTATCAAAACCTTTATCGTAGCCATTGTCAGTAAAATAATTGAAAAGATTTTAATATATCCTCAGTGTGCATGTAACAGATTTTATTTAATACCCTGTAACTTTTAAACGAAGCATTCTTGAACTAAGATAAGTTGACACAAATTCAACTAAGTTTATTTCGAAACTCTTCATATGTGTCAAGTGTTATCCAAGAGACTATGCATAATAAAATACAAACTTCGATATTTTGCCGGATGCGCCAATGACAAATAAATATTTTCCCAAGGGATGTACAACATTATCAAAACCTTTATCGTCGCCATTTATAGAAAAACATTTGAAATGATTTTAATATGTCTACAATGTGCCACCAACTTTATTTAACACCATGTAACTTTTAAATGAAGCATCCTTGATCTAAGGTAAGTTACCCAAATTCAATTAATTTTATATCGAACATCTCTGGTTTATGTGGTCAATGTTATCCAAGAGACTACTTTTAAGCAGAGGTAAATTTACTCAAGTTCAATTGATTTGATATATGACCTGTGTTATCCGGAAGATTCTGTATAGTAAAAAAAAATCCATTTTTGCTGAATACAACAATGACAGTTAGATTTGAATATACAGTATGCGCCAAAAGTATGGGACAAATTCAATAAAAACGAAACAATTATTTTTTGGGAAAAATCCTCGAACAGGTCGATTTTTAATTTAAAAAATACATATTTTAGCGTAAAATGTGATTTTTAAATGTCATTTGTTTGCCCTCTTACATAGGAAAGTTTTCGAGTAAATGACGATTGAATGTTAGAAAACGTAAATCAATTAAAATAAAGTAAAAACGTTATCAAGTTTAGTTTTTCGAATTCCATAGTTCTTTTATGGATCACGTAGGTGAAAATCTTTGCAAAGTGTCATTGTCACACCGACTTTCTAATAAGTATTGTAAGCGACATAGAAATTATTATTCAATTTAAAGTATTATGGCATATTTAACTGTTACTCAAAGAAATGAAATTTTAATTCTTATCGGATGCGGGAATATGACTAGAACTCAGCAGGAAATTTGCGATTTATTTAATGAAAAATATCCAGATCGCCCTATCAGCCAATCAATAGTTAGTAAGGTAGAGTCTAAATTTAGAGAAACTGGCAATGTTGTAAATATTCCAAAACCTGGACGTCCAAGCATTAATGAAAATCAGAAACAGAACATTTTGATAAGTATGGTGGATAATCCTCATAATTCTTCACGATTGGTTGCATTAAACAATGACACTAGTCAGAGCACAGTGCTACGTATCTTGAGGAAGGAAAAATATCATCCCTACAAAATTCAACTTGTGCAGGAACTCAATGAAGATGATCCCGATCGCCGCTTACACTTTTGCGAAATTCTAATGGATTTATGTCAAGGAAATAGACATTTACACCGGCAAATACTTTTTTCAGATGACGCCACATTTTGTCTAAATGGTACAGTAAACCGTCAAACTTGCAGATATTGGAGTCGGGAAAATCCTCATTGGATGGCAGAGGCACATACCCAACACCCTCAGAAATTAAATGTGTGGCCTGGAATAGTTGACAACAGAATAGTAGGACCTTTCTTCTTTGAAGGAACCCTTACAGGACAAAGATATGTAGAGTTTCTAGAAAATGACCTTGTTCCAGCCCTTGCAGTAATTTTTCCTAACGATAATGACCCTGACATTCCTGACGTTACCATATGGTTTCAGCAAGACGGTGCACCTCCGCACTATGCGCGCCCTGTACGAGATTTTTTGGACAACTGTTTTCCTGGGAGGTGGATCGGCAGACGCGTACCGATAGAATGACCTGCAAGATCGCCAGATCTTACATCTCTTGACTATTTTTTATGGGGATACTTGAAGTCAAAAGTGTACATTAATAAACCACGTAATTGAGAAGAACTTCAAAATCTCATTCGGGACGAAATACGCAGAGTTACCCCAGAAATCATTCATAATGTGCAAGAAGAATTTCTTCACAGACTTGCGCATTGTCAACAAGTTGGTGGATGGCAATTCGAACATTTAATTTAAGTATAAAATTTAATCAATTGTATTTTATTTTACATACCTCAGAATTGTTACTTTTTTATGGATAAAATTTACGTTTTCTAACATTCAATCGTCATTTACTCGAAAACTTTCCTATGTAAGAGGGCAATTTTAGTACTGTCTGTTAGAGAATTAAACGATCTTTCAGAATCAAGGAAAAAAATTTGGTGTTGCCATTTAAAAAAAAATCGATGACGTCATTACTCGAAAACAAGACATTTGAAAATCGCATTTTACGCTAAAATATGTATTATTTAAATTAAAAATCGACCTGTTCGAGGATTTTTCCCAAAAAATAATTGTTTCGTGTTTATTGAATTTATTCCATACTTTTGACGCATACTGTATTTAGAGTGTGGGTATTACCGATTTAATTTAACATCCTGAAATGTTTAAATAGAACATTTTTTAACTAAAACTGACTTGACTCAATTCAATGGACTTTATATTGGATATCTGTGATTGTTACATCACCAGTATAATCCCAGAAGGCTATGTATAATATAATAAAATTTTCGATATTTTGCCGGATGCGCCAATGACAAAATATCAATTTTTTTTTGTCACCAATGTGAACGAAACACCCTTAAAGACCGACATTTCTTAAACGAAGCATATTTAAACTAAGATAGGTTAATTAAAATTTTATTGATTTTATATCAAACACTGTTAACACTGACCACTGTTATCTGAGAGATTTTTTATATTAAATGTTCGATATTTTGCGTCAATGATAAATAAATATGTTCCTCACGGATGCAAAATATGAAAGCCTTAACTGTTGCTGATGTCAGCAAGAAATTTGAAAAGGTTATATTCAAATCTACAGTATGTAACAGACTTTACTTAACACTATGTACCTCTTAAACCAAGCATATTGACTCAAATTTTTGGAAAATCCCTCCGACCCGTCAATTTTTATTTTTACTTGCGCATTTACAGCGTGAAGCAAAACAAAAATTATGATATCATGGTTAACTTTTTTAAATGGATGTTGAAAACAGGTCCTTTTGACGAAAAAGAAACGATTGTTCAACCATTGACAACTACTGCCACGAAAATCTGGATAACATTTCTTTCTAAAAAAACCTTCTGATTCATCAATTATTGAAAAACGAAACAGTTTTAGTGAATTGTTTAAAGCGATTGAAGATCGAACCAAACTGCCGAGTGCTTGTCCATAAATTAGATGCATGTCACTCAATCAATCTGACAACTTTTACAAGTGTTGCAAATAACACTTTTTAACGGCATAAAAACGACTGTGCAGTATTCTGATTTATTATTCTAATGACGTGTTATTCAAAACCTATTTTTTTTTTTAAAATGACTAATTTTATCGAAACAAATGTACAGTACCTTTTTTAAAGAGTAACGACCAAAGTATTTAAAAATTCAGTTTTCACCTCTATAAAATGACACCTGTCAAAATTCTGGTCCAACGAGTGTGATGCAAAGTTCGTTCCTGACTTCACTGACAGTGCAAAATATTTACTATGGTTTTATGAGCTTTTATGGCCTACATAAAATATTAAAATTTAATTAAATTATGCACGTCGGTTCAAAAGTTGGGTATGAAAAAAGTATGCCATATACTTGCCAGACACAGAATAGGGGAATATGAAAAATTGCCAAGGAGGAAACAATACGTATTCTAATAGATAACTTCAAATTAGAATTCTAAAATTACTTGGTAATTATAATCTATACTTAGGCACCTGTCTACCGCATTACCTACAATTTAGCACGCCTCTTCACAAAGCCATACAAATATCGTGAAACTTTACGAATCTGTGTAAGTAATTAATTTGCATTTAACCACCTTTGGACCACGTCTATACTACGAGCATTGCTCAATGTCAAGTCTTTATGTACAGACACGTGTATCGTTTATCCATGGGTGATATCACGAATAATGAGTATAATATTTTCATTCACCTAATTTTGTTTACAAATTCAGTTATTCATTCATCTTACAAAAATGACGTATTTTTTAGATAAAATATTAACTCTTTTACTATTATTTCGTAATTTATCTAAGGTCAACAGATATTTCTTTTAAAATCAAGAATGGTGTTTGTTACATATACAAGAATCATTGAAGTATGGCCATGTAAAGAAAGGAAAATACCTTTGAAATAGTATAAATATAATTTCATCTGTTAGTGTGTGAATATGAAGTGAAATTTGACGTTAAAAGTGAAAATAGCCTGCAATGCACGTGGCATTATTTAAATTCATCTAATGAAGTGTTAAAGTGTTAATGCACAGCAAATGGTAGGGAAACATCGAGGGGTAAACCACTGAGGTATTTTAGTGTACAGAGTACACAGAGTTTAGTTAACTTATCTTAGTTTAAATATGCTTCGTTTAAGAAATGTCGGTCTTTAAGGGTTTTTCGTTCACATTGGTGACAAAAAAAATTGATATTTTGTCATTGGCGCATCCGGCAAAATATCGAAAATTTTATTTTATTATACATAGCCTTCTGGGATTATACTGGTGATGTAACAATCACAGATATCCAATATAAAGTCCACTGAATTGAGTCAAGTCAGTTTTAGTTAAAAAATGTTCTATTTAAAAATTTCAGGATGTTAAATTAAATCGGTAATACCCACACTCTAAATACAGTATGCGTCAAAAGTATGGAATAAATTCAATAAAAACGAAACAATTATTTTTTGGGAAAAATTATCGAATAGGTCGATTTTTAATTTAAATAATATATATTTTAGCGTAAAATGCCATTTTCAAATGTCATTTGTTTTCGAGTAATGACGTCATCGATTTTTTTTTAATGGCAACACCATATTTTTTCCTTGATTCTTAAAGATCGTTAAATTCTCTATCAGACAGTACTGAAATTTTGCCCTCTTACATAGGAAAGTTTTCGAGTAAATGACGATTAAATGTAAGAAAACGTAAATCAATTAAAATAAAGCAAAAACGTTATCAAGTTTAGTTTTTCGAATTCCATAGTTCTTTTATGGATAACGTAGATGAAAATCTTTGCAAAGTGTCATTGTCACACCGACTTTCTAATAAGTATTGTAAGCGACATAGAAATTATTATTCAATTTAAAGTATTATGGCACATTTAACTGTTACTCAAAGAATTGAAATTTTAATTCTTATCGGATACGGGAATATGACTAGAACTCAGCAGGAAATTTGCGATTTATTTAATAAAAAATATCCAGATCGCCCTATCAGCCAATCAACAGTCAGTAAGGTAGAGTCTAAATTTAGAGAAACTGGCAATGTTGTAAATATTCCAAAACCTGGACGTCCAAGCATTAATGAAAATCAGAAACAGAACATTTTGATAAGTATGGTGGATAATCCTCATAATTCTTCGCGATTGGTTGCATTAAACAATGACACTAGTCAGAGCACAGTGCTACGTATCTTGAGGAAGGAAAAATATCATCTCTACAAAATTCAACTTGTGCAGGAACTCAATGAAGATGATCCCGATCGCCGCTTACACTTTTGCGAAATTCTAATGGATTTATGTCAAGGAAATAGAAATTTACACCGGCAAATACTTTTTTCAGATGAGGCCACATTTTGTCTGAATGGTACAGTAAACCGTCAAACTTGCAGATATTGGAGTCGGGAAAATCCTCATTGGATGGCAGAGGCACATACCCAACACCCTCAGAAATTAAATGTGTGGGCTGGAATAGTTGACGACAGAATAGTAGGGCCTTTCTTCTTTGAAGGAACCCTTACAGGACAAAGATATTTAGAGTTTCTAGAAAATGACCTTGTTCCAGCCCTTGCAGTAATTTTTCCTAACGATAATGACCCTGACATTCCTGACGATACCATATGGTTTTAGCAAGACGGTGCACCTCCGCACTATGCGCGCTCTGTACGAGATTTTTTGGACAACTGTTTTCCTGGGAGGTGGATCGGCAGACGCGAACCGATAGAATGGCCTGCAAGATCGCCAGATCTTACACCTCTTGATTATTTTTTATGGGGATACTTGAAGTCAAAAGTGTACATTAATAAACCACGTAATTGAGAAGAACTTCAAAATCGCATTCGGGACGAAATACGCAGAGTTACCCCATAATCATTCATAATGTGCAAGAAGAATTTCTTCACAGACTTGCGCATTGTCAACAAGTTGGTGGATGGCAATTCAAACATTTAATTTAAGTATAAAATTTAATCAATTGTATTTTATTTTACATACCTCAGAATTGTTACTTTTTTATGGATAAAATTTACGTTTTCTAACATTCAATCGTCATTTACTCGAAAACTTTCCTATGTAAGAGGGCAAAATTTTAGTACTGTCTGATAGAGAATTAAAGGATCTTTCAGAATCAAGGAAAAAAATATGGTGTTGCCATTTAAAAAAAAAATCGATGACGTCATTACTCGAAAACAAATGACATTTGAAAATCGCATTTTACGCTAAAATATGTATTTTTTAAATTAAAAATCGACCTGTTCGAGGATTTTTTCCAAAAAATAATTGTTTCGTTTTTATTGAATTTATTCCATACTTTTGGCGCATACTGTATAATGGAGTGCAAAAACATTTGCTAAACAGATAAAAACAAATTATTAAACAAAAAATTCATGGCGCCTCAGTGGAAACCATTACTTTGTCCATAATTCGTTTTTCTTAATCTTCAAGATAGCTGGGATTACATCTGTCACATGTTAAAAATGTGCTATTTTTATTCCATTTAGCAATCCTGCAGTTTCATTCGGAAGTAAACGTTGTGTTTATGTTATTTAAAATCAAAAGTACACCTAAATCTAAATATGTTAAAAAACTTAAAAATGGCTAAAGAATTTAATGAATTTCTAGGCTAACATAAAAATTTAATCTGGATGTTTTATTTGAATATACCTACTCAAGAATAGAATACTTTTTCTTCTAAACAGCTCCGTTTAGAATATCAAAGAGCATCCTCCTTTTTAACGAGGTGAAATATAATACAAAAGGTTTTATCATGCACATTCTAGGCAGCATTTTACTACAAGAGCTTTTGTAGAGTAGGACTTTTATTGCACGTAAAAAGAGATGGTTTTGTTAATCAAATACACTACGGCTTTCAACATCATATTTCTCTAGGATAAAACAAAATATTTTGGAATTCATTCGACAAATACATATAACATAAATATATCATCTACTTATTATATATACAAGGTGTGCGGAATATTCAAAGGGTTTCTTCATATATCTGTCCAAATGCAACAAATTCCTAAAACGATCAGTTTTTCTAAGGTATACTTAAGACTAAGTAAAAGCTCATTAGCGGTAGAAGCTTTCCTAAAAATCTAGCAAACTGTAATGTGCGACAATATTTCAACTATTACCCGCCCTGTAGCTGCTAACCGCAAATTAGCTGTGGATGGTACATGCTTTTTTCGTTATTTTATTTTGTACCTAGTGTTTGCATGAAGTTGTGAGCGTACAATCTATTTCCATAGTAATGGCTCTCCTTCAAAATAATTTTTGAACTACTGAAAGTTCTGATAGTAATTTAATGGAACAACTACGGGCTAATGTTAAAAACTGAAAGTAGATTTCATTTCGAATACGTCAGCAGTACAAAACAAGTAAAGGGCCATTATTATTTATTGCAACCGATTCTACATAAACAAAAGTGAACTTTTTAATAACCATGACTGTATGACCTTTGTGCGGATGAATGAATTTTCCGCCAGCACAGCAGTCATTTTCAACAACTGAGCTCTAAGAAAACCATTAACGGCAAGTAGGTTTAGAGGCAATTGTCATTATTGTGTAGAAACATTACATACAGGGTATCTCAACGAAAATTTGACTCCTCCTATAATTGGAAAACCGAATAATATTTCAAAATTCGCCGAGACCCGTCGATTTTTGTTCTTGGGGGGAGCTTTTTTGACAGTCAAGCCAACTCGATATGTTCATCCCCCTAATGCCTAGCAACCCCAACTTAAAAGTTTCAAATGCAACTACCCCACTTGTGGCACATCATTTTAAAGCCCTTTTCATTGCGAATACAGTGACGTACCGTTTTTAGAAATCGGTTGAGATTTGACAGAATTATTGGTTACAAACGAAAAAATGACAAATCAACTTACGCGTAGTAATTTCTACACAAATGCCCACCACTAATAAGTTTTTCATCTACTACACAAGACCGCATTACCTAATTGTTATTGATGTGTCTATCAGTTTACAAAAAAGTCAGAAATTAAATAAAAAAGCTGAAGCAAATAAAACTAGATACTAAAATAGTTATTAGTAGAAGATACTTAAGTTTATAGGAATTCAGACCTTTTCAAAATAACAAAAAATCAGTACTACAAAAAAAGTCGGTGTTTTTTGCTTGTGTTGCTAGAAATCGTTAGTTTCAGCCGTTATTGAAAGTATTAGCGTGTGTTCGAAATAGTTTATTCTATCGCGGAAACAGTAGAAATTGTTGCAATATATTATCGAAATCACAATTGCGCTAAAGCTACAGCACGAATTTTTAATGCCAATCATCCTGAAGAAAATGTAAACCACCAGTACGTTAAACACCTGATTGACAAATTTGTTGCAACAGGTTCGCTTTTAAACAAGAAACGTGAAGTAATTGGGCCAGTTCGAAATGAAGCAGTTGAAGTGGCAGCTATGGGTCATGTACAGATGGATAATAAGCAATCGATTACAACTGTGTCTCAAGCTTCTGGCGTATCCCGTTCCAGTGTTCATCGAATTTTGAAAAAACATAAGTTTCATTCATTTAAGATGACGCTGGTTCAAGAGTTACATGAAGATGACTTTGATCGCCGTAACCAATTTTGCGAATACTTTAGTGAACAACTTCTACTGAATCCAAATCTTCTCTACAATACATGTTTCTCCGACGAATGCACATTTATGTTGAATGGCGAAGTGAATAGACACAATTGTCGTTATTGGAGTGATACTAATCCGCATTTAATCAGGGAATTTCATACTCAGACACCTCAAAAATTGAATGTTTGGGCAGACATTTTGGGTGACCATCTTGTTGGACCATTTTTCATCCAAGGTAATCTCAATGGAAACACCTATCTAGAATTATTGGAAAGTACAATTGATCCTAGGATAACAGAGATTTTAGAAAGTGACGACAATTTATTAGAAAATGAAATAACCTTCCAAAAAGATGGTGCGCCCCCGCACTATGCTGCTGCTGTGCGACAATTTTTGGATGACCATTTCCCGGGGCATTGGATTGAGGTCCCGTCGAATGGCCACCAACATCTCCGGATCTGTCCCCTTTTTTCTGTGGGGTCATTTAAAATCACGAGTGTACGCCACTTAGCCGGAAACATTGCAAGTGCTACGTCAGAGAATTGTAGAAGAATGCCGATTAATAACTGCAGATGTCTTTAATAATGTTCAAACAGAATTTGAAAACAGACTCTATTATTGTTTGGGAGTTAACGGGGGTCATTTTGAGCAATTCATCAAATAAATCTGATTTATTATTTGCTTCAGCTTTTTTATTTAATTTCTGACTTTTTTGTAAACTGATAGACACATCAATAACAATTAGGTAATGCGGTTATGTGTAGTAGATGAAAAACTTATAAGTGGTGGGCATTTGTGTAGAAATTACTACGCGTAAGTTGGTTTGTCATCTTTTCGTTTGTAACCAATAATTCTGTCAAATCTCAACCGATTTCTAAAAACGGTACGTCACTGTATTCGCAATGAAAAGGGCTTTAAAATGATGTGCCACAAGTGGGGTAGTTGCATTTGAAATTTTTAAGTTGGGGTTGCTAGGCATTAGGGGGATGAACATATCGAGTTGGCTTGACTGTCAAAAAAGCTCCCCCCAAGAACAAAAATCGACGGGTCTCGGCGAATTTTGAAATATTATTCGGTTTTCCAATTATAGGGGGGGTCAAATTTTCGTTGGGATACCCTGTATATGGTAGAAACACCACATCTGACATTGCTAAGTAGGCGGCGTTGTTACATATTCAAAACCCGTTGGCTGTCAATTCAATACAACAGGCAACAAAAGTAAAGTAATTTTTTTGTCATGTACGATTTCTGCGCTGTTTAGTTGGGTTTTATATGGGTTATATGTTGTAATTTTTGTTTGAATAAAAAGTTTGATAAAGTTCCTGATCAGGAACGAAACGTAACGTTACTCTTAGTAATCGAAGATTTTAATTTTTGTGGTATAAAAGAAACGAACCTTGTTGCCAATAAATCCAAAAACTCTCGAAATAAATTTGTCAGTGTGTCATATTATTCGTATACTCTCCTATAACAAATGTGACCCTTAACAGATTCGTACTCATTTAAATTGCGGCTTCGGCATTTCAGTTGTTTATCTGACATGTGCATAAACTAATATGCCTAAGTTGTAGTCGCTATGTGTATTTAAAATTACTATATGTATTGGTTGTTTTATAATGTTTTAAAACAACCATGCCCCGTTCACCGTTAAAGGGTTCATTTTCTATCAACTTAAAGAAGCGTCACTTGGTAAAAATGATAAATAATAGCGACATTCAAATTATGCACGTCGAAATTATTTACTATTCTGAATAATTATTTCAAATGACATTGTGCTGCATGTTCAGCGGAAATGGTACTTTACCTGAAATCAAAACAGTTTTTAAGGATTTCAACAAGGTATACCTTTTCCAGATAAAAATTAATGTGTCAACTATAACAGTTCATGTCCTATTTATAGAAACATGAACATTATTATTAATTAACTATGCACTTAGTTGTTTAACAAGTATGTTTGTGTATGTATGTTCTGCATACACTGCAGTTGTTGAAAATTGCAGGAATACATGTGTCTTATTTGGACCTAATGTCGATAATATTTTGAAATTAAAGTTCACAGTATCTCAACATGTATGTCGTGCGTAAAAAATAATACAGATTCTAATTTCATTAAAATTCAAAATGTAAATACGGAAAAAATCGCTCAATATGATGTATATCAAAAGAAAAAACAATACTTTCTACAAATGTTTAAACATACTTTAATATATTATATGCTCAAGTATGTTTAGACACTTATTCGTTGATTAGATTTTTTTTAATCTACTAGTCTACTAGTCTACTTCTAACTGAACTAGTTCGAAATTAGTCGCGCAATGAACACTATCAAAGAAAAATTATGCAAAATATTTTTGTGACAGATTCTCAATAAAACGTTGCTATATTTTAATTCCTGCTAATTTCTAAATAGTTGAAAAGGAAAATTAAGGTAAATGAAGTGTTTTTTTTACTGATTATTTTTACAGATATTTTAATTTGACTGATATTACGTATGTTTATTAAATAATATAAACAATAAGCAGGGTGAACATTTCGAGTTACGAAAAAAGTATGAGAAAAAAGTAGAAATTTTAAAAAAATACATATATTACGAGAATAATTGAATGTAGTATTTGGGAAACATATTTTATTATTTAAATGGAAACAATCTATACAGCGTGTCCCAAAATAGAAGGCCACACCATTAAGCAAATATTCTTTGGACAAAAATAATGCGACACATTTTTTATTTGGACGTCCCTGTTTCAATATACAAAGTGTTAAAGTTGCATTTTAAAAAACTATTTTTGTTAATAATTCCATTGTTTTGTAAAATAAACACTTAACATTTTGAATGTACTTTTATCTTATTCCGTCATACTTATCATGTAATTTTGATCAAAAAAATCGAACGGCGAATGGAGGTAACTGAGGGATGCAGTACCCTTTATCTCCTCCAATTATTTCTAAGTACGCCTATGCAACTTTTTCTTGAAATATCACACGTAGAATTTTCTTCTGGTCATTTTATCTCTTTTGTAATTTTTTGTTTAAATGCTCCGTTTTGGAGAAAAACGGCAATTTGTAGTGCCCAAAATCTATAATTCCACTATCATTTTCAAGTGAAACTGAAATTTTGTGGATATTATCATTACAATACCTTGGCAACTTACCAAATTGTAATACTTACTGAATGAATATTTGCTATTTAAAACAAAATGAATAATTCTAAATTTTATAAAATGATGAATATTTATGAATTGAAGATGATGTGGCATTAAAATCTGTAATACAGTTCTCTTAAAAACCAAAAAATAATAGCCTCATTTAGTAATAGTAATAATGAGCGATCAACATAATAGCTTTTTACCTAAATAACATTAAATAAAATAATTAATTAATTACTACTAATTTAATAAACGTTCTACTTGCCCACCCTCCTTATTAACACATGTACGTGCCCTTTTAAGTAGCGAAAACCTTATCTTTGGAAAGATATTCTCCTTTTGTGTAAGTTAATCAGCTGTCATTACTATTCTCTCTCTAAGATGGTCGTTTATTTCTGCAGCATAAACCATATCTTTCATATAACCCAGCAAAAAAAGGATTAAGGTCAGGAGATCGTGGTGGCCATTGAATAGGTGCGTCTTGTCCTCGACCAATCCAACGATTGGGAAATAAATGCATATTTAAATACTGCCGGACGTTTCTACCATAATGGGGTGGAGCACCGTCAAGCTGCATCCACATGCCGTCACGTAACAGGTAAATCATATAAAACATCACGGCATTAATTTTGCAGAAAATCTAAAAATGATGCTGAATTTAAATTATTTGGTATGAAAAGGAAACCCAACAGAATATTATCCAGTATTCCCGTCCAGATATTAAGGTGGCCGTATTTCTCGCCGTAAAATGATCAAATTTGTGATATTTTTTAGGTACTGAAATCTTGAAAATTAAAACACGTAGAACAAAAGTAATATCAAAAATAAAGTTACTGATGTTTTGTTTATCCACTTTTACTATTTAAACTCTCTTCAAATAATACCTATAATAACTTTTAAAATGCATTTATATGACACACATTATTTCGCTATTCTAATCCCACATTTTAACAATTATTTTCACATACTTATAAACAAAAGTGAACAATCTTATATGCAGAACTGTGTAAGTTTATGTTATAACAATGTTTACATCTATAGTTGAATTTAAAAAAATACGTATTTTGAAAGATTTCAGTACCTAAAAATTTGCTGGATAGATCGCTTTCTGACGTTATATATTGATTTTACTTCGGTACCTTTGAATATTCGCCAGTGGCATAAGATAACATTGTTGTTATTTGCTAAACTCTATATTATTCAGTTATTAAATGTCTAAAATTATTTGGATTTGTAGAAAACACTATTTCAAGAATACGGCGCCCTTAACCCTGAATGTAAATTGATAGTGTGCTAGAATGGTTGCATGGGGATTCAAATCAATTCTTACGTAGCTGTTATGCATGTTTGTCAATCCATTTCTTGTAAAACTTGCCTCATCCGTGAATAGTATTTTTCTTACGAAGTCCCTATCTGCATCATTCTGTGTTAACAATGAACGACTCAACTTTCTGGTTTCACGAAGATGTCGATCCAAATTAAAGAAAACCTTCCTTTTAGGATGTGATCTGTTGGGATAAGGGGGCTCACTATTTTTTCCTCACATTCATCGGCCGCTAAGACATTTAATTGTAACCCATCAATACATGTCGTTTTTCTCCAAAACGGAGCATTTAAACAAAAAATTACAAAAGAGATAAAATGATCAGAAGAAATTTCTACGTTTGATATTTCAAGAAAAAGCTGCATAGGCGTACTTAGAAATAATTGTAATGTGTAATAATAAGTTACTACCATTCACCCTTCGATTTTTTTTAACCAAAATTACATGATAAGTATGCCGGAATAAGATCAAAATTTCAAGTGTGTGTGTCTTACAAAACAATGGAATTATTAACAATAATAATTTTTTTAAATATAACTTTAACACCCTGTATGTTGAAACAGGAACGCCCAAATAAAAAATGGCATAATAAAAGTCGCATTATTTTTGTCCAAAAAATATGTGGTTAATGGTATGGCCTTCTATTTTGGGATACCCTGTATAAACTACTGCAAAGCTGGACAAGTATATGTTTCAAAAGAATAGTTATATGAAGATATAATAAGGAAGTATTCTTTCTAGAAGAAAAATAAAATAATTTTAATTTGATAAAAATGTAAAACCTAGCTGAATTCGTGTCATATTTTAAATAAAGTGACAATAGCATGCCATCTTCAGGAAATATTTTTCAAAGTTCATTATTTAGCTAAAGATTAACGTTACTTATTTAACTGTCAATAGCAATGGAAAAAGATACACAGGGTGTAACTTTTAAAGAGTGACCTCCCCGAGATTTTACATATTGACCATTTTTTACAAAAATTTCTATGTTGTCAATATTGTTACTAAAATATTCATATTATAGAAAGCAATAATTTACGTCGCTGCTTCATCTACCAAAATACTGTTCACGACATATACAGGTTTTCCATTTTGGCCCCCACTGAGAAATTTTTCTGCGGAGGCCTATGAAGAACTCTCTGATTATTACGATCACAAATACTAAACAAATATTTCAATTATTCGTATTTCCTAAAGTATGCCTAAAAATATATATACATTATTTATTAGGATGAGAAAAATAATAAATGTTTCAAATAGATAAATGAAAATTGAAATATACGATAGTATGCAGTGAAATTTACCGATTTATTGTGATACATAAATAAATATATTTTCTAAAAGGACTTTTTCACAATCCTGGTACTTTAGAAAATTATTATTTTTATATACGTATGATTTTATAACAAACCTTATCTATTATAGATAGGTACTATAACTACTATACTTGTATAAATATCAGAATTAAGCAAGTTTGGTTTGATAAAAATCTCAATTAAACAAATAAAAGCAAAGAATAAGATTACCAATTATTGATTCTTACAAAAAATTAATATTTAATTACCTTAAGCATTTTACAAGGCTTTGGCACTAAATCAGAAGCAGTTTAAAATTACTACCTACCTGAATCCTATTATCTACCTACTGGTAGAATATTCATTCTTCCATGTCGTAGCGATATTTAACAATTAATTACACATAAATACAGAAATTCCAAAATATCCCCAATGAGTCATGCCATCCCCACACAACCCTACTCGTGTGGGGGTTGTAAAATCAATGATCATGACCTAGCTTCAACCCCTGCGCGTTGAAATGTTAAAAATATAAACAGTTTTTGCAATGTATAATATGACAAAAATTGAGTAACCCCACACTTAAAAACTTTACACACATTTGCATATAAACAAGCATGTTTCCCATAAACAAATATAAATGACTAATTTACTATTATGACACTGATACAAAGAGCGCTTTGTTATTAATTTTATATAACATTTATAATAATGATACGTAAAAATATAAATAAGTGTTTAAATTACATAAATAAATTTTAAAACTCACCTTATTGTCTTAATTCCGCTTGAAAAATCACTATTTTTGTCGCAGAAAACAATACTTTGACATTTCTACATGAAATCGATCTCACATGCGCATGGCCAGGAGTGTTTGGTTGCTGGCACAAGTGCACAAGGCGCCAGACTATCTGTAAACAGGACCGCACTTAGTGAATTTGTAAGTAAATTACCCAATAATAAATGTGAAACTGTTTTAATAATTCAATAAAAGGATTGTTTCCTCAGGTAAATTCCCATATAAAATCTTATATATACAAAAGTCAAGGTAATTATTTACAACAGCGTAAAACTCACCAATCTTAAAAAAATGTCTACCCTCCTATTTTCGAGGGTGCTGATCACGAATCTGAAGTCAGATATCGGGGGTCGCATGTACATAATAGTAACAACAGTAAGAATAACAACAAACTAACATATATAATAAAAAATAAATAAAATCGAAAATTTCAGAGTATGCATTTAATAGTTGGCTTTGAAAAACAGATAAAGTAAAGAATTTTATATTAAATAATATCATAAACTGGCACAAAACGATGATTAACAAAGCCAACAAATTTTAATTTTATAAAAGATGCTCTACACAGCATCTTTCAATGCATAAAGTGATTCGTTTCTCTAACATTCTAATCTTCCCTAAAAAAGACCTCTACCTCCTTTAGGAAACATTGTTGAATAAGATGATTTATGTCAAATCGATATGAAATCATTCCTATAATTTGATGTCTTCCTTTGTCTATTTAGTTTCCGATCCCCCTGTATGCCAAACCATATTTAATGTTTAATTTATTAATTCTGAAAAAGTTGACGTTGACATTTTTTGTACATTTTTTGACATTTATTTGTATATAGTTTATTGAACAGTTTTAAAAATTTTATATAGGTTATATATATATATATATATATATATATATATATATATATATATATATATATATATATATATATATATATATATATATATATATATACATTTCTCGGTCAGTGGTCGCGCGGTTTAAGGCGTCAGTACTTGAATCGAGGTGACTAGATTGGTGTTGGTTCGAGCCCAGCTGCCGGTAGACCGTATATAAGCTATATTCGTGGAGACGTTTGGCGCCCTCTCTGCGGGTATGGTAGGGTGGAAGAATGTTGGCTTGGGTCAATGTGAGGGATTGATACCGGTTGATATTTGACTACCCCCCTAATTAATGAGTTTTTCCAGGTTTCCCTCATTCCTGCACTGAATAGTTAGCCTACCAACGTAAGTCGTTCCTGGACGCAAATGCGGCCTGCTTAATAATAATATGCCGTCCCCTCTCCCGCACAAGTCTCCGACTTCTGGGCTAATCCCTGTGATTATAATGAGGGGTAGAGATATTATTATATTTATTAAATTATAAACCATCACCAAACACGCTGTACAATAAAACCATTCACATTCACAGTGACAGATATTTTAAGATATCGTGCGTACAAAATAATACAGATTCTAATTTCATTAAAATTCAAAATGTAAATACGGAAAAATCGCTCAATATGATGATTTTAGGTATTAACAATATTAATAATAAAGATCCAGCAGAACAGCTGAATGTGATGCCACTTTCTTTAGAAATATTATTTGCCAAAGATGTCACAAAATATGTTGTTGTTGTTACATGGTTGTTACTGACTCGTTGTCATTATTAGCTGGAAAAATGTTTTGTCAGTAGAAGGTAATTTTTAATGTCGCTAGTAAAAGAGATAGAAGTTAATTTTGATAATATTTATGATGCATGCATAACCTTTTTTACTCATTCTGAATCTCTCTGCATGTATACTGTCCGTATACACAGGGTGATTTACAACTTATCTAAAAAAAATCTTGAATGTAGCTTCAGGGGACTCCTACAAATACAATTTTGTAAAAAAAAGGGAGTTCAAAAATGATTTAAAAATACACTTTTGCAGAGAAACTGGTCCACTGATGTGAAACCTGATAAGGCGGCAAAGTATACAATCGGCGACCGAACAAAAAAATTAAAAGAAATTGCCAAGGAAAGAAATAAATAACATTTTATAACACCTATTGTATACAGCAAATTCAACAGCTTTTGCCGTTATTGTTATTAATTTGTGGTTTTAATTATAAAATATTTTTACATACCTTTTGTTACAACAAAATTTTGGGCCCGTCTTACCCAGTTTATGTAAACTAACACAAATGTTTCTGCATCTTGTCCATTTTGACCTTTGTAAGTTTTTAGCAACAGCTATGATACGTTTGCGTAAATCATCAATGGTGTCCAATTCACTGTAATACATTTCATTTTTGAATATCCCCACAAAAAAGAAGTTCAAATGATTTAAAGTCAGGACATCGTCGCGGCCATGGTACCAGTCCTCTCGCCGTATCCCTTGGTATTAATGCTTGGTCACATATATAGTACGGATATAATTAAGGCTCATGTATGACACACCACATTGCTGCAATACGTCGAGGACACCCTGGACCTCTATTTCTTCCATGATTCGGTTTCAAATTTTCCGTGTCACGCTTACGTTACACTACACTTGCACTCACGGCACAGACCGGTAAAAGTTGCTACATTTGGCACTTTTACCGAGAAATCGTTCTGTCAAAGCATTTTCACTTCGCCGTAAATTAAAATGACATCCATCAACTTCCAGTTGCTATACTCGTAAGACATTTTTGTCACCAATTTAAACACTCGCATCACAAAAATGTTAATATCTACTAGAAGTAATCGGATTTCAATATTTGGAATTGCCTGGGTAGAGACTACTGTAGCCCAGCAATCTAAAGGTTGAAAATAATACAACAAAGAAATTTGTTTATGATATTATGATTCCATTTTTCACAACAATCTATTCCTAAATTGTTTAGATAAGTTGTGAATCACCCTGTATAATTAAACAAATATACATGTTAAAGTTCATGTACGACTAAAAATAAATAATTTAATAAATACATATTTTTTCATCTTAGGTAGTCTTGTAAAAGAATATTAATTTTTGTTTTAATTTAAATCAAATGTTTCCATCAGATGCTACTACAAAATTTTACAAAATTAAAAGTAGAGTGGGGTAGACAGATGTAAATGTCCATAAATACAAAGGAAAAAAATGTACATCTGAGATAAGGGTTTAATTTCTTTATAATTAATCCTATTTTTAAATTATGCTGTAACTTTCTATGAATTCAGTAGTTGTTGAGCTTTTTTATTTCATATTTGAGACTTGAGGAACTAACGTAAACGTAAAAATTTAAAAATTAAACTATTGTTTTATACTATATTCTATTCTATTTATAAAACAATTCCACTTACCTTTTACGATTAACAGCAGACAAAAATACAGTTGAAAGAAAAAATATCTTTATTCGACAAAAGCTAATAACGAACACTTCTAGTGCCTTTATTAACTTTATTATATCGGGGAAACAGCTTCATATAATGAGAAATAAAAAATGAAACAAACATGCGGTTTAGAACTATACAGTTTTCTTCTTAAAATGGTACCTGATTTACTAGAAATAACTTAACAATTCAATTACTTAATATATTACACTCAAAACTTTGACTGTTTTTGTTTCAATACAGCTTGCACGCATTTCGCCATAGTGGGAGATGCTCTGCTGATTGCGTCGGTCATGAAATAATCCTGAAGTTCCTTCAGTTTAACATCGATCGGGGTGCAGTTGTCTAATTGGGTCTTTATTTTCTAAAAATATATAAAAATATTTTTTGTACCTACCTATTTAATATATTTTATAACGATTTTCATTTATGGTTTTAAAGTTATCACAAGGTTGGTTACAAGGATGTCCGGTCTAAAACGGTCCTCAGACAACACTGATCGTTTGAGATGTCTCGAACTAGTCTAGTCAACCAGTTGCATCCAATACTGCCAAACATTTCACCGCTCTTCAGTCTCATCATCTTCAGAAGTGACTCTCAGAAGAAAGTCTTTTAATCATGGTCAAGTGCGGAGTCACCACCAAAGAAACCAACATGAAGAGCGAAGAAACATTTTACATTGTTGGCTGCGACCAGTTACAGACGCTACTATGCAACATTTTCGAGGACCACTGTTGTCTGAAGAGCAATTCCGGAAGTACAACCTTAGAACCAACAATACGAAGTATACTTGAGTTGATGAGTAAGTAATATTATAAAACTGCTTTTTTTAGGAAACTAAAGCTAGAAATAATACAGGGTGTTAAAAAAAATAGGCATTAGGTTTCATTTGAAGGTACAGTGTCAAAGTTTAGTTTAAATTTTGTCTGTGGCAGGTTAAATTTGTTAAGTAAGCATAATGTTTTCCATTTTTTTGTAGTTCAACTGTTTTTATCATATATTTAATAAATCTGATGTATAAAAAAACACTGAATTATGTCATAAAATAATTACTCCTTTTTTTTGATTTTTGTATTTTTTAAGAAATGTTTTATGTAAATATATTGTGACACATTATTTTTAAAGGATATTTTATACAGATTTCAAAAACCAAAAAATGTATAAGGTGTTTTATCTAAATATATTTAATTTTGTAGTGTAACTAAGAAATTCACAGTTATGGAAAAAGAAACAAGTGCATCCCTAGGTTCTATAAAAAAAAAACTATTTTTTTTTACAAAAATTAAATATGTTCACAAATAAAAAGTTATTAGGATCACAGAAATTGGTAAAAATTGAAAAACACCTTGTAGTTCCAAAACAAATGAAAAATCAAGAGCTTTATTTGACTTTTCTCGAAAATAAAACACAATTTCAGAACATATTTTTTCTTTCTTTTTAGAAAATAGAAGAAATTCCTTGACAGCACATTTTTGGCATAATTTTGATAAAAGGAAATCAAAACAGTTACAGGCAACATAGGTGTTCAACATAGATTTATAATTAAAAAAAGAAATAAATAAATTTAAACAATTACATTCAATCAGAAATTTTCATATTATTTAATCAGGTCGACTGGAAAGTTTTATACAAAGATTGTCACCAATCGCCATTTTTTTTATGCAGCAAATTACAGATCTACATTAGTGCTTGCCATAAATTAATTAATTAATTCTAGCATAAATACTATATCGTAATATATTGCAATAATAATTTAAATATAATTTTACCAACACTTCTTTGCATCAAGGTAATAATGTGTTTTATTAAATATATTTATTTCTTGCTATTCGATACTAACAAAAAGTAAAGGAAGTATGGCAATATTGCTTAATCTCCTATATATGTATTTATTGATACCCCATCCCGCCACTACATATAGTAAGCCTCGGTCGACAAGGTTGCAGTTAGTCAGAATGTATTTTTTATGGTTTCTCAGTGTTTTTTAAAAAAACTTTTACCAAAATGCTAAGAAAATGATGTGTCAGTGTCAGGTCTGTGGAAAATTAAGTTCTTCTCAATCTGAATTGTCTTTTTATAAATAAGATTAATCAGCTGGAGTTGTCAACATATGCTCAGAAATCAATTGCAGTAAGTAATAGAATATTCACATTGTCTCTCTTTATTAGTGTTTTTTATCCTACACATGGATAATGTCTGATACAAATCAACTGAATGAACGGTTTGGTGCCTCTTTGCTTATAAATCTATAGTGTTCACCCACTAACTTGGGGCCCCTCCCCATCTACTGTTTATTGGCAAGAGAAGAAAATCTATCCAACTAAATTTTTATAAACAAGAAATTAACAAAATATATATTTTTCCAATTTTGATACCTTCTATGTTGAAAACGAGACATCTAAATGAAAACGGTCTAAGGAAAATGCTATTATTTTAGACCTAAGGATCCATGATGAACGCTTTGATCTACATTCTTTTGTAACACCCTGTATAAGACAGCACAAAGCAAATTGTTTCTAAAATTCTGCTTGACACAAGTGGACATATCACAAAAAAAAATCTGTTTAATCAGATTCCAGTTTCAAGAAATTCAGAGAAAGTTGGGACAAAATTAACAAACTTACTTGCGCTAATTGCTCAGCCTGTTTAAAATAGTTCGCCTCTTCAGCAGATCCATATCTCGTCAAGTGTGGTGCTACTTCTTCCAGCCTATCACGAATTTCGTTCAAGTTATCATAAGGTAATTTAGCTTCGACTATCTCAGAAAGTGCCCTGATTATTTTCCAGTCTTCTCTTGCCCTTCCAGGTGCTGTTACGGCGACTAAAGTTTCTTGTGCTCTTCCTTCAGTATTTACGTAAGTAGCTTGCTTCTCGGTATATGCTGCACCAGGTAGAACTGCGTCAGCAATGGAAGCCCCCTGATCACCGTGATGACCTATTGAGAATTAAATAGAAATACAGGGTGATTTTGAAAGTGAAGGTATTAATTTTATCTGATGACAGTAGGTATTAAGAATCATTTTATAAAATATTGCCCTAATTAAAAATATATTTTAATAACCTAGTTAACTGAGTTTAAATTTACTGCAAATTTTGAAGCCGGCTCTGTAATAAAACCCTAACTGAATGGCTGTTTCATGAATGTAGGCCAATATGTCATTGATGATATTTGAAACGATGGCTTGCAGTCCACTCTTCCTTTGGGTAACTTTACTAACCGTTAAACTTCCATTCCAACCAAACCAACGTATTATACGTGTTAGAAAAGAGTTGTTATGGTTAAAATTTTGGTGCTTTGTAGAATGTGTGTTGTATCATTTTGTGTTAAACGTAGGTAATTTGCTGACACAGTGATATAACAATGGCCCAAGTGTATTGATAATAATGACTTGGGGATATTTCATTAGTATTCTGAGTGAAAGTAAAATCAGTGAGCACTACTAGACAAAATACACAGAAATTTACTTATAGATTTCATCCCCCTGCACCATGATCTGCTTATTTATACAATAAACCGGATGTAGCAGTCACCGACACTGCTCACCGACCTACATCTGTGATCCCTACAATTTACGACATTTGCACTAAGGCACCAAACAAATCAATGCCAACAAAAGCATAAAAGTAACCCTCAGACCTGAGCCCATTTATGAAAATAAACACATGGCCAGACATTAACCAGACTCCCGAGACCTTCTTCGAGAGGTCCGGCGAAGACCACGCCAGTTACTTTTCGCTTGCCTTCAACTGAACATCCGTCCAGACTTCTTTATTGGTGGAACATTCTTTCCCAGTTGTTACATCTTTATTAATATATTTTAACGTGTTACAAACCGTGGACTTGTTATTTCTAATCTAACAACCCCACACTGGGGATACAGGTACACTGGGAAATGTGGATATAGTTTTGAACATTTATCATGGGTGTACAGGACCGGCTTACATTATTTAAAAATGTGAAATTATAGGTAAAGAAATTATCATAACTCTTCTAATTTTATCGAAATTTTCATAGCATTTTCTTAAAAACTTAAGGTTAATCTAAAAATACAATACTCTTGCCTGAAATTGGAAAAACCAACCATTTGTGGGAAATCTGACATTTAAACTATTTAAGTTTTATTGGTGAATCTTACTTCTTTTATGATGTACTTCCAAAACAATTGACTGATAGCTGTCACAGTATTTGACAGTTCCACTATTAAAATTGTTCTAGTAAATATTAAAAAGAGTTATAGTCAAAAAATATATTACAAAAAATAACTTCGAGAAACATAGCTCCATTAATACTGGCTTCAAAAAAATGTAACATGAACTTGGCTCATTATTTTTTCGAGTATTATCACTTTCTGATCTTTGTAGAATTTCCGGACACCCTGTCTAACAAAATTCTATTTTTTAATTTTATAGCAGTAAAAAATTAAATCACCTTGCAAACATGTATCTTTTAAACAAAATATACACTATCAGTAATAGAATTACATCTTTGAATTTGGGTGTTCGTTTATCATCTACCAGGATTAAAAACTAAATTTTTCTTCTTATTGATAAAATTTTTATCTTAACAGTGCTCATTTCATATGCTTATGTTTTTGTTTTCTTTAAATTTCTATTAGAAAGAATTAGCATAAAAATTTAATTAACCTAACATTGCGACTAGAGAAATAGATTAGATCAAACAAATAATTCCCAAGTATTTTGTTGCGTTTTATTAAATTTTAAACTTACCTTGGTAAATCACAAAGCAATCTTTAGGTAAATCAGCTTTATCAATAGCACCTTCATCGGCGCCAATTAAAAACAGGACTTTCAAATTCCCTTCTCTAATTTTGTCTACTCCTGGAGTATAGCCAATATCAAAGGCTGCTACCTAAAATAAGATATATTTGAGTCAACGACAAGAAGAAACATTTAGATTTATTTACCTGACTAGCAACTTTATGCAAGATGTTGAGGACTTTCCACTCCTTATTCTCACTAGCTGTGTTAAGAGCCAGAGTTTGGATTGTTGACAAAATAGCAGCGCCGTCTGGTCTTTCCAGTACCTCTGACCCTACGATTATTAAAGGTTTCTTGGCCGATTTCAATTTGCTGCTGAATTGATGGCGTCCGCCGACAATTTCTTTGAGTACATTTGTATCGTCTCCCAAGTGTTCATATTCGTAACGTAAATCAACTGCTGGACCAATCAAAGCCACCTACCAAATAATATTATATTAGAATTTAAATTTTCATATATTTTTTGGTGAATGAATGTCGGGTACCTTTTCTATTTGAAAAAGTCAAACTTTGACAAAAATACAGAAAATGTTCGGTTTTAAGAAAATTACTATGCTTTATGATATGTGACAAGATGGCGTGCAGTCGTTGTCGAATGTCACATTTCCTTTGGCTAACCTTACTAACATTAAACTTCCATTCCAACCGGACCAACGTATTATACGTGTTAGAAAAGAATCGTGTATATCGAATATAACAATAGCCCAAACTATATATATACAGGTACACTGGGAAACGCAATCCAGAATAATAAATTAAGTAGCCTTTAAAACAATCAAATGGATACAAATCTGGAGAATACAAAGGACTGGTTTGTCTTATATATTCATATATAAGATTTTCTGATTTATTATTTCTTGCAAAGAAGGCATGTTATCCTCAATTTCAAACAAATGGATTCAATGTACAATGGAATGTTTCTTTTTTATAGAGTTACTTAAAAAGGTGTAATAAAAAAAAATAATAAAGAATTAAATATTTTTCCAAATAAAATCTGGCCAAAATGAAAGCCACAATTTCAAGATGTGGTCTGTACCGCTCAATTTTTTTTCAAAAATCAAGTCAGTTTAACTACACTGTGTCTATCAAAAGAGATTTTGTAAAGGTGATGAAATCGGCACACTTCATACAATAAAACGATGGCAAAGATAAAGGAATAATCACAATTTTGTAATATAATTTATATCTACATACCTGAAGTTCATTGTGTACCCAGCCCTTTCTAAGTCTTGAGTTCAAAAGAGGTGCCTCGAGCCTAGGATTGGTACCTACTAAAAGCACCAAATCTGCTTCTTCAGCACCAGCTATTTTATTATTCAGTAAGTAGCTCGACCTAAGATCGGTACCAGATCCATCTAAGGGGAATGTATGTTCGGTACATAGAGCTTCAGATCCCAGCCTATTAAGAAGATCTTTGACTGCTATAAGGACCTCTGCATCCGCCAAGCCACCAGCAATAGCTCCAATTTGTGGCCCTACAAGACATTAAGAGTGGTAATAAATTAAAACACTGATTCCTTGTAATATTTCTTACCCGCATTTTTAATAACTTTAGCGACAGTTAAAAGCGCGGCCTCCCAATCGACAGGTTTTAATTCGCCGTTGCAATCTCTAATCATCGGTGTGACAAGTCTTTGTCTCTTAAGACCGTCATAGGCAAATCTGGATTTATCGGCTAACCTAAATATTAAAAAATAATAAAAATAAATCATAATCATTGTAATGGACCAAATATCGGTTAAACTAAACAATATTTGCATAAAAGAATATGTCCTGGCGCAACTACAAAAAATATTAATTTCACCGTCCTATCTACGCATGCCATAGAAAATAATTCTAAATTTGATTTTAATAAAATTGAAATTCTTAACAGTAACGTAATTTCGAAAAAAAAATGTATACTTGAAATGATTCGAACAAAAAAAAAAAGAAAAAGAAATCTCTTGATAACGGAACTGACTTGACATATTTTGATTTAATTAATTGATCAAATAAATACTGTAAGTTGTATCTGTATTTTTAATATTAAAAAATATATATTTCATATTTTTATATTTGTTTTATTTGAAATGGAAAAAATTCAAACATTTCAATCCTTTTCCTTGTTTGGTTTTATTAGTTATTAACTGTTTCAATATTTACTTCAAATTTAGTAGAGTAGATCAAATTAAAGATTTACATGTCGGTCAGGAAATCTATATTTATGAAGCTATTTTGAAAAATTTAAGAGTTGAAGGAATAAAAAGAAACAATTAAAGAGTATTTTTTAAGATGAGTAGATAAAATGTACAAAGAAAATAACGAATGTTCCATGTAGGTATGTATCAGAGAAAGTATCATTTGGGTTTTCAGCATTTACTCACCATTCCTCGTTTATTTCCTCATTAGTTCTTGGCACTATTCTCATGACTTCGCCTGTTCTGGTGGAAACAATAATATTTGATCCTACGGCATCTAAAACATCGATAGAATCTATTTTACGGATTTCCCAAGGTCTAGCAGTGAAGCTATAAGGTTTGCTAGTCAAAGCTCCTACTGGGCATAAATCTATTATATTTCCTGACAATTCGGACATGAACAATTTTTCTACATACGTGCCCACTTGCATGTCATTTCCACGACCAGTGGTACCTAACAAAAAAAAAAATATTTTAAACATACATTTCATATAACAGTGTTAGACCAACCTAAATCATCGATACCAGCAACTTCTGAAGCAAATCTTATGCACCTTGTACAATGGATGCATCTTGTCATTATAGTTTTGACAAGAGGTCCAATGTCTTTATCTTCAACGGCACGTTTTCCAGAGAAATCAATATCAACAAACCTGGAACGATCTGAACCGAAAGCCATACTCTGATCTTGAAGATCACATTCGCCACCTTGGTCACAAATAGGGCAATCTAGAGGATGGTTTACTAACAAAAATTCCATTATGCCTTCCCGAGCCTTTCGGGTCATTTCCGAATCGGTTTTTACACGCCAACCTAGAAGTATTTACATATAATTTCCAAAAATTAAACTGTATCATATCAAATGTTATTGCTTAAGTTATACCTTTCATCACAGGCATAGCACAAGCCGCAACTGGTTTTGGCGACTTCTCTACTTCAACAAGGCACATCCTACAATTTCCAGCAACAGCCAGGCGTTCATGGTAACAAAACCTTGGAATTTCTATTCCAATTAAAGCAGCCGCTTGTAGTACTGTTGTACCTGGTTCTACATAAACAGGTTTATCGTCGATAAACACCTCTATTTTTTCGGGCTTCTTCACTTCGTTGCTTTGACTTCTTGTAGCCACACATACATGTTTGGGGCTCAATTTTGCCCCGTTCAGAATTTTACCAAATGTTATACGCAGCATTCTAAAATTGTTCAGGGAAATATGTCTTTTAGTTATATTACATAATAATCGCTTATCTAACCTAACTTATTTACAAAGCAATTTTAAAAGACAGCTATAAGTTGCCTAAAGAATATTTTCGTATAATAGGAGGAATTACTAAAGTACCTGAGCTATTTTGTTAAATAAATAAAATTATATTTTAGATTATAAATACATGTTGACGTTTGACACCACTGACATTACTCCTTTCAGTCTATTTTTTACCGACAAGTTGCCAGTCACTGGCACCAGTTGGTAGCATCTAGTACTAATGATCGCTAAAGTCACTAAAATTATAACGATTTACATAGGTTATGCATCAAATTACATAGGCAATGAATCAGTTTGATAAACAACGAAAGATGTATAATTACACTATAATCAATATAAAAATAAATAACAAATTTAAATATCTATCAAACGATTCTTTATTTCAGAAAACCAACCGTGATGTCATTCAGGGATGCAAATGTAGTTCAAATATATATTGTCGAAAAATCGTTCAAGGCGCCGGAAATCTGACTTTGACAGATCTCAACTCAACCTAAAAATTCTCTCTTATCCGGTCCACTCCTCGAAGAAGGTTCATTTGAAGTCGTTCTGAACAGATATCTCGATTAATAACTATAAAATGGCTTTTGGAGATTTAACAACCGACAAAGGTGTCAAAGAACTCAATACCTTCCTTGAGGATAAAAGTTACATCAGTGGGTGTGTATTTTCATAAATATTTCAATGTGCGATATTTTCTACTTCTATTTTTATTACTAGATACTCCGTAAGTCAAGGAGATGTGGACGCATTTAGCCAGTTACCAAAAGCGCCAGCTGCAAACTTTCCCCATGCTCTTCGTTGGTACAACCACATCAAGTCGTTCTCGCCCGAGGAACTGAAACAGTCTGGCATCTCGGCTGCATCTCCACTAAAAACAGGCACTACAACAACTGCTCCAGCTCCTGCTGTTGATGACGATGATGATGTTGATCTCTTCGCGTCAGATGAGGAAGAAGATGCAGAAGCAGCCAAAGTGCGAGAAGAAAGACTTAAGGCTTATGCTGAAAAGAAGTCGAAGAAACCTGAACTTATTGCCAAGTCTAGTATCGTTCTTGATGTGAAACCTTGGGATGACGAAACAGATATGAAAGAACTGGAAAAGTCCGCTAGAACTATTGAAATGGATGGTTTGATTTGGGGAGCTTCTAAACTTGTCCCTGTTGGTTACGGTATTCATAAACTTCAAATCATGTGTGTCGTTGAAGATGCTAAGGTTTCTGTCGATGAACTTGTGGAAAAGATTCAGGAATTTGAGGATTATGTTCAGTCTGTGGATATTGCTGCATTCAATAAAATTTAATATGTTCTCTTTTGTTATGTTCATTTAATAAAGTGCTATTTTGCAGATTTTAATACTTTGTGTTTTACTTATTTCTGATTATAAAGTATAAAAATTATAAATCTGTTTCAAATTAATATTACATTAATATCAATTAGGTTATTATATTGTTTAATACTTCTGTTATGAGAAGGTTCACAACTTTTATATAGTATAGTATAGTAGTAGTATTGTAATTACAGATTCTTCAGTTTTGTGGACATTTATATTTATTATTTAATATAATTTTGCAATGACGTAGAATGAAATTTTTAAATATATACACCATATAAAATTCATCCGTTTAATAAAAAATCTTTAGTTTACATATATTCTTATAATCTAATCGTATGCTCCTATTTTATTTATATTTTTGTAATGTTCTATACAATCTCAAATTGTCACAACTAATTACTACTGGTTCAATTTCGACCTTAACAGTCGGAGCGTAAAAGGACTGCTGTTCTTTACTTTGCCTTGGTGTAATGAAATCCGAGAGAACAGGTTCCACGTCCTTTTGAGGAAGAGGAGGTCTTGATGGTGGACGCTGAGGCTGAACTTTTCTACAGGCTAACGGAATTAAGTCTTTATACACTGGCTTGTCATAAGGAAAATTTACTTTCTTTGTAACCTGAAAGAAACTTTTTATGAGATACTTAACAGCAACAACTAAATAGTTACCTTTTCATCAACCGTTAGTTTTTGGTCAACGTCAGAACAACTCTTTGTTTTTCTTGGTTTTACAACACTGTCAATTTTCTTGGATATTTGTAAAGTTGAATAAAGTTCAGGTAAATCTAAATTGGTTTCGCTAACCTCACATCTTTTCTCTATAGGTTTGTCGGTTTTTTTCTGTGGGGCAATACTCTCGGTAGATGTTTTTTTTAAAGATGTTTTGGAATCCTCTATAATTACCTTGCTCTTTGAAATAGGCTTTTCTGTATTTCTCACTAAAATTTTCTTACATTCTGTTTTCTTCGGTTTATTCATTGTTACTAAGTTAGCTAATAAGTAATAAGTTCCAAACTATTTATTATTTTTGCTTTTATAAAGTTATAAACTAACATCAAGATATTTAAAAAACTGTGTTTAAAAAACAACTAAACTCGCTTTGCATAACCTCAAAATTTTAAATTTGACCCGCTTTCCGCTTTTAAAGGAAGTGTCTATCGTATCTGTCCACACTCTACACTGCAGTCTACACTTCCATATTGCCCAGGATCGGCTCTAGGGGGTAGGCATTGTAAGCAATCGCCTAGGGCGGCACGTTCAGAGGTGCGGTAAAATTATGAAAAATTTAAATTTGAAGTAATAACAGACTCACATTTGGAAACAAAAAAATAATATCAAACCTCCATAAAATACCTTGCAAATTTTAATGATTGTTTTAAGAGACTCTGTTTTATAAAACATATAAACCTAAATTTTCCACTACAATATTCGAGCCCGTATAGTGTGTTGCGGTGGAAAATTGCTGGTGATGTGATGACAAAGGGCAGAGGGAAAATTAAGCTTTATGTCCACTTGCAAGTAACTATGAGATTTAATTGCATTAGATTTATAGAAATAGCTTTAAAATCAATGTTGCTTGCTAGAGCAGTTGCTGTTGCACTTACACTAGTAGCAAAGTACTTTCGGGACAACTTCCTATAGATTTTCTGATTTTATGACCGTTAACAATTATATAATAATAGTTTTTTAAAAATAAAATTGTTTATGTTTTTCTATAAATGATTTCATTCTGTATGAGATCCAAAATCCAAATGACGGCTATGGATATCCTATAAACCTAAAAAAATAATAAAACATTGTTTGTGAATCCCCATTATCGAGTAAATCATATTATGTTGTATCTAGGATTTCAGCAAATGTCAGCTGTTCAGCATACTTATTGGATTAAAGAAGACTAACTGAAATCTGAGGTAAATACGAGTAGAGAACAAATATATCTCAATAGTATACAAGTGGTCATTAAATCTAATAACATTTTTCCATAAACTGATCCAAAATTGGCACACTTATCATCAAATTTGTAATTATTATTAACAAAAAGATTAAACTGGATTCTATATCAAATCATTGTTCTTTGTTTATATGATTTTTTTTGTATTTTTACATATAGATGTTATTTTCTTCAATACATAAAAACCTTGCTATATATTTTTTATAATAAAAGAGTCTTTCAATCTACAGGGTGATTTTAAATAAAGTATAAAAATGAGACCACATATTCCTTAGGTGAAAATAAACCGATTTAACCTAACATACCTGTATCCCAAGTCGCTTAATAAAAAAGATACAGGGTGTCAAATTTAAAATTTTATTTTCGATATTTGTAAATAGCTTCTTAAGAAATCCAAATATTTTCTTAAAATTTGTAAACCAGGGGTTTTTGTGGGTGAGAAATTCAAATTTGTTTCTAATTTTGACGTGACTAGTAGAGGACGCCACCTATGGCACATCATGTTTCTTTTAAATGGCAGAACTTTTTTGCTGCTTAGTGTAGTGTAAGAAATTTTAAGTAAATATTTGGATTTTTTAAGAAGTTATCTACAAATATCGAAAATAAAATTTTAACTTTGATCCCTGTATCTTTTTTATTAAACGACTTAGAATATGTGTATGTTAGGTTAAATCGGTTTATTTTCACCTAAGGAATATGTGGTCTCATTTTTGCTACTTTATTTACAATCACCCTGTATTGCAACTGATTAATAGGAATGAGGAGTTATATAAAATTTAGTTTAAATTTACAAAATTCGCCCCAAATTGAAATGTTGTACGCCACTGACTGCTATCATCGTCTATATTATAAACACTGGACCAGCCATGCTGTGTACTACGTACTTGTGTGTACAGAGATAGGTATTATTGGTATTATGTATGTACATACTTGAATACGTTGTATTTATTTGTGGAGTATTCCATATTTGTGTAATCAGTATTTAATACTTTTTTCTAATAGTATTCAGTATATGTATTCATCACGTTTAGATATGTATTCAGGATTCAGTACGACAATAGTGTTCTTAAGTAGTAAAAGTATTTTATGAATTTAGGGTATTCATGAATTCTGAGGATTGTAGTTGTACATGCAATAAATTTAACTCAAATTGCTAAATATCATGTTTAATTTGACTTCATAGTTATCTAACTTAAACTTACAATCTTAAAACATACAAAAAACATATGTAGGTTACATAATCTTGCACCACAAATATACAAATACACTGAATAAGACAGGAAAGCTAACATTTATTTTATATACATACAATCTACTCTTTGATGCCGGGTTCGGGTACCTAAACAGAGCTCAAACAGCTTATGTATTACCCCATTGCCCCTTTCGGTGATTGCCAACGGTAATGATGATTCGGCGTTTGATATTTGACGCACTTTTCAAATTTAACATTTCCTTTTTAATGTATTTTACCAAGTTCTAAATATGTTTATTGTTATGAAAATTTGCACTCTTACTTGGTGTTCTATAGACCTATATTTTTACTTTTAAATGTATTTTAAGAAAATACATATTAATCTACACATTAGTAAAGTAGTAAATATTAAGCATCATATTCATATATGAATAGGTACTTACTTGGATATAAGTAGGTATTCAGGATCAAGTGCTCTTTGAATGTTGTATTCAGGAAGTATACAATCATGAATACTTTTTTAACGCAGTATTCCTGGATTCATACCTAGCTTTGACCATGTAATACTCGGTATTGGATATTTTCATAAAACATTATGAAATTAAAAGAAAATGTCTGGAAACATTTATTATAATCATTCAGTAGGTAATTCTTTACTCAATGCTATAATGATGCAAAACGTTGCGTTTAGCCGCGAAAAAATATTTGTACACTTGTGCAAAATATTCCATCATACGAGTATATACTACAAAATGCTGTATTAGCAATGCTAGACATACAAATATTTAAATATTATATACCGTACAGTAATTTGCAAAATTTCATTGCAGTTTAATTCAATAAAAAAGCGTATATGAATAATTAACAGGAATAAACAGAATAGTATGGAGAAAACATTTTATATATTATGTGCCTTTATTGCAACAGGAAATTGTTGGAGCCTAAATTTTTTTGGAATAAATGAAAACTATTATGTTTCTAGTATCGCGATATACAGGGCGAGAGCTTTCTTGGCATTACCTAGAAGCATTTGTCATAATAATGTTAGCAATCCCACAGTAGTTGAAGTGCCTTGGACGGGTAATTCTAGATATCCGGCATCAAATCATTTTAGGTAGGTGGTATAATTTAATTTTTTTTTTCTAAAATTAGTTTTGCTATTATAATTTTCAAATAATATATGTAAATTCCTTAAACTGTAATAAAATAGCTTATACATATCTAGTTAGTAAGTGTTTCACACTAGATTTTGTTAATAAAAAAATAAATAATTTTTAACAAATAAAAACCTATAAAAAGTAAATAAACAATGATCCCATAAACATGCAAATAATAAACGAATCATATCTGTTAAAAAAAATCACAAAAATAAAACTAGAACTTAGTTACAGGTTGAACTCTAATGTAACAGAAGTCTTCTTTAATTTTTAAGAAATTCATCTAGCACTTTTGCTTCCAATACATTAATTTCTCTGTACAGGGTGTTAGAGGTTTGAATGTCATAATTGTAGCTGGTTATACTATACATTAGAATAAAATATTCTATATAACTCAACCGTTTTCCAGAAAAAAATATCAAAATATCGGGTTTGATGTGTAAAAATTCAGTTAATTTAGCAATCGCTTCGTAATTTTCTACATATATCATAAAATGCAATGTTTACTACCTCTGTTATTTACTTTTAGTAATATAATATATATTTTTTAATAATAACAGTTCTAAGGTACATGTTCAGCTGCTTGACATCAAAAGTCAATGTGATACATTGAAATACTTAACAGGTTATTTTTTCTTTAGACTTATAATTCAGGTACATATTTTGCAGTAATTTAGAAAATAATTTTTCGAAAATAAAGCAGTAATGTTGAAGATAAGCTATTTTACTTGGTGTAAAAATAATTAAGTCTCTAATTGAAAAATAGTAGTGGTTGAGTTTATATAAAGTATATTAAGTAAAAAGTCTTTGAGGGAGAGCAAACCTTGAAATATATTCCAGTTTGTTATATTCATTTTTTATCTTGCGACTTTGTGAGAGACAAATGGGTATTAGATATTCCAAAAACTTTGGATTTTTTTAGTATAGTTGTCAAAGTAGTAGGGACCCCATCACCCATCAAATATGTAAACCATATTTGGTGAGTAAGCTAATATGTAAGCCATATTTGATGGGTGGCAGTGGTATGTGCACTTAGTACTACTCTTGTAGAGATAGGGAGAGTGAGAAAGATGTAGGTACCTTGGCTACTGGTTGTCTAGTCTAGAGCTGTTTTTTTTTGCGACGAAATGTGTTCAACCCGGTTCAAAACATTATTTTTTTTCCTTTGAAACAGTGATGTCACACACGTCGCTGTTTAAACTGTGTTTAAAACATCCACTGAGTCCGGTTTGAATTCTTTAGATGCTTTGCTATTGGTTTATGCAGTAGCTGCCTAAAAAGTAGAGATTTGAAAATCGGTGTGATTTAAAATTTTAGATTAATATTCAAAATGGTTGTTATTTTGATATTTCTTATTCTTGTTTATTTAAAAAGGAGTTGATTGTGGACTATTGTATGTACCTCTGTATATTTATACTTATTCTTAGACATCCTAAATTACATATTCTAAAAGCATAATCCAATTACTTTTCTATCAAAATTTCATAAACCTATCACTCATATAAACATTTTAGGTATTTGTTTTTGGTTTGCAGTTGCTAAAATCAATTTCTATGTTTTTGTTGCAAATTTCACACATTTTCAAAATATATGTACAAAAACATGCGGAAATAGGTATTGTTATTAATTTCTATCACTAATAATTGTTCAATTTTAATACAAATCTAGTATAGACAATAGTGTAAACAATAATAAAAAAAGTGTGAGTGTGATATCAAAGAGCAACAAATATTTGATGACGTTACGTTTTGAAACTATACATTGATGCAATACATTAGTGACGTTATCAATGAATACGTTTTGAAACAGTCGATGTATACGATTCTTCACAAAAAAACAGCTTAGTTTTGCGTGACCACGAGGGATTACAACAAGTTAATAAGAAGTTATTGCTGTATTGTGAATGTAAAATGAAAGCTTCCTTTCTGGTCACAAAGAAGGAATTCAAAACTGCTATCGCCTGCCTTAACTTCCTAATTTTGACACTAGCATTGACAATGCGCTGAAAAAGTGTATAACTAGTGCTATCTCCAGTTAAAATTAGGCCTACAATGATGAAAACATCCAAGACTTGAATTATTTTTCATATTCTATTTTAAAGGTTCAATATACTGGAATACCAACAGTGGAGAAAATGCAAAGATATACAGGACGCAGTATCTCTAGATATGGAACCAAAGAAACCTAAGCTTTGGATTTTGGATAAAGGCAACGAATTTTGCCATCCGAAAATTTTGTCTTACAACGTAATCTTTAACACTGTGTCTGAAATAAGTGAATTGAAGGATGTGCCTGGGGAAAATTTAAATGTTATTACGGTTGATCCTGAACAAACAAGTTTTGGTTGCAGGATATACATAGGAAATGCAGGTGAATTGCAATTAATAAGATAAGGCATTTTTTTTATCTGCCCAGTCAAGAAGTTATTTATTTCTATTTTTACGATTATCACTGAATAGGTTTCAATGTGGCAAAAACATATTTGATATACCTATACAGGGTGCCCTACAAGTTCTGTGACAAACTTCAGCAGGTTAATGTCAGTTTTATTTATCAAGCTACTTTGGTCGAAATATGAAATTATATTTTTTTAAAATGCTTGTAATGCCTAAACAAAAACGAATCGGATCTATGTTCATATAAAAAAATAGCTATTTATGATATACGTGTTAAAAGTAAGATTTTATTTCGTGAGTGAAGATGATTAAAAAACGAGCGTAGCGAGTTTTTTAACTTCACGAACAAAATAAAATAATTTTTAACACGTATATCATACAATATTTTTTCTACAAAACAATCGGAAGAACTTTAAACTCAATAAAAATAAGAAATCAAAAAATACCACACAGATCGCAATGTTTATGAACCAAAATTTTCATAGCTACCAGTGCTTTTGATTTACTTTTACCACACGTGTTAAAAGTAACCTACTTTTAACACGCGTGTCAAAAATATGACATTTTTAACATCAAAAATGACAATTAAAAAGCCCACTTTTAACAGTTTTGTAGAAAAAATGTTTTTTTAAATTTTTTCCCTATTTTCTCAGCCACTGGTTAAGTAAACGTACAGTGCCAAATAATTTACAAAAATTTTAAGGGTAAAACTTCATCACTTACAAAAATCGAAAAACAATTTTTTTATGGGAAACAACGTGCTGTATCTCAAAAAATTAACATTTGTCGGTTATAGTTTAGATAAAAAATTAACATTATTTTTTGAAGTTTGATGAAAAAAGTGGACCTTGTAGATATGGTATTATATTGCAGGTGACAATTCGATTTTGGTATTCTCATCAGACAACTTAAAATGGTGGAAATTAACTTTACGGGAAATGAGTAACTTCGCTTTTTCCATCAATGCAGACTATTTGGCTATTTCAAAAACTGAACCAGTTATGTATATTACTGGAAGAAAAAGTTTGGAGTTGTTTTCAATAAATTTAGATGATATTAGAAATATGGAAGCACCATTATTCTACGAAGGAGCTGTAAGTAGAAAAAGTCAGTATTGAAATCTTATTTCATTGTTTATTTTTGCAGAATATTCCCATGGCAGTTAATATTACCTTAGTGGGGCAAAAATTGGGTATGTCTATGGGGTTAGAAACGGATTTTAAATCTGGATTATGTTATTACATGGTTAGAGATTACGTCGTTGTAAGATGGTTAACTGGGTAAGATCAAAACTTTAATTTTTATTTCGGACTAAATTTCAAAATAAAAAAAACATATAAGTGAAAGCTCATCTCATATAAGTGGAAGTTTATTTGCATTATATTTTTTCTGTATGTTTCATTTGTTCAACATGTTTGGTACCATTGATTCTATTAGAGGCTTGTTAGGTGACTAAACTTAAAATCAAGTTATTAAATATCATTCAAACAATTAAGAGATATAAGAAGTTAAAGAATAAACAAAAAAATCTTGCCACTAAAAAATAATAGGGATTGGAGGATTATCTGTTTATACATTATTTGGAAATATAAATTGAACATTCTGATGGTTCTCAAAAAAACCTAGTTTGAATTAAGTAAAAGATTGTATCAAACTAATAAAACTAATTAAAAAACATCATACATTTTGATCAGGAAACCACCTGAAAATTTTTGTGGTGGATTGCATAATTTTCCGGCGAGACGATCAAACGATAGATTGCGTTTTGTCTACTCGACTGAATAAATAAATATTGTTATTTTAACGATGGGAAAGCTATTTCTGATATGTTCCTATTAGACGACTTTCATTAATTTTCACTGGTATCAGGAAATGTCTATATAGTGTAAATTAATATTATGCGAAATGTTTGGTTCATTAGCAAGCTAATTAAAAGATTTTTTAATAATCTGATTTCCTCATGCAGTATGGAAATTATTGATTGAATAAATTCAATAATTTGATATATGTAAATATTGCAGAAAAGTCGAAACAGGCAGACTAGTTATTTTTGTGGCGCTTAATTTCATTTTGTATACCTGTGATGTCACCACGTATTTTTTGAATGGAACAATATTTTTTTTTTGATGTGTTCTTTCAAAGAGGTTATTGTGGACGTAATAATAAGTTTTATCCACGACGATACAAGGCGGGCCATTAATAATGGGCCATAGAGCTGGAGCGACATCTTTGGGACAAAATATGATGTAGCTAAATATGTCTTAGTA
Source organism: Monochamus alternatus (assembly GCA_037114965.1). Taxonomy (NCBI): domain Eukaryota; kingdom Metazoa; phylum Arthropoda; class Insecta; order Coleoptera; family Cerambycidae; genus Monochamus; species Monochamus alternatus. The sequence continues at coordinate 38,929,408 of CM073433.1, forward strand.
AAATGTTACTTAAATTATTTTTTTGTAATAACTCAAGTACCGCTGAACCGATTGTCACCTTTGGTAGGGAAATATTTTTTAAGTAAATGAATCACAATTTATGTTTAAATTAGGGTCAGCCATAGAGGACGCCACATATAGCAATGCTCGATGATGCATTTTTCTCTTATTTTCTTGTTGACGAAACGTTCTGATTCGATTGACTACACAATCTTATCAGGATGTCATCCGTGACAAGTGCCTAAAAGTAAAAATGAAACATTAAAAACAATGAAGATATATTATAAATTTTAAACGTACAAGTACTAGTAGTCGGAATGTATAAATTGCTAGTAGTCGCAATATTGCTAGCTTCTGCTTCTGCGTGAACATCTTTTAATTTCTTATTTGGTGTGTCTTTTTGACCTATGCCTTTAGCTATTTCATAGTTCTGTTCAATGGAATTTTCGATGAAACCCTTGGCTACTGAACTTGATCAGCAACCTCCATGTCGTTTTAAAAGTGTCATGTCCGCTCCAGAATCTGCCATTATTGTTGCAGAGCTGCGCCGGAAGCTATGGCCAATGTATTTATTGGCGGTGGAGAGTTCAAGGAATTCCTTTCTTTGTTTAGCATACCTCCAATTGTATTGATTCCAACTGGCAAGGTACAACATTTATTACTTCGATATGTCAAGAAAAATTGCTGATGTTTTGCGTACTTATGAAACGTAGGTATTTAAAAAAATTGATACCATCTATTGACCTCTCAGTAATCGTAAACATTTTTGGAACATGGGTTTTTGTGTTCGGAATTTGATAATAATAAATGACTAACAATCTTTTATGGCATCTACTGTGAAAAATATGATTTATTGGCTAACAGGAATTCTTTATCCTCAGCTTGTTTCATAAAGCGTTCTATTTCCAGCTCTGTAAATATTTTTGATTTCTTTTGCTGATATCCGAAAGTTTTTCTTTTTAAAAATGCAATTAGGTTTGTAACGTCTACGTTTTTGTTCAGGTAAACCATGGTGTGGAGCAACCGAATTTTTACTCCACAAAGTTGACGACCTTAACGTACTGGATAGCTTCAGGAAATAGACTGTAAAATTCTCAATATATTTTCCTTTGGCCCAGATTTCAGTTGTTGTAGGGGTTTTCGTATAAATTTTTCGGTTTTTTGAGCATTAACGTGGATAGCGCAGCTTGTCCAATATCCAGACTCGTCATTATCACTCATTTTTGGTGGTTTTTTCGCAAAACTTTGTAGGAAATACGGCGATGCGTGACGTTTGATCTTGACAGAACCTTAAACAATGCATACGCAATGCCTTAGATGCAGATTGCCTGCCCACTTTTCATACATATAAAAGCATAAAACTATCAAATTCTCCGCTTTCACAAAAAATCTTGTATGAAATTTGTTGCGAAATCGATGTGATGTGTGCGACAGGTCGTGTTGCCGTTATAGGTGTATTATCTCAGATATAAGTGATCAACACACACAGTAACATGAACACACATACAGTATGCGCTAAAAGTATGGAATAAATTCAATAAAAACGAAACAATTATTTTTTTGGGAAACATCCTCGAACAGATCGATTTTTAATTTAAAAAACACATATTTTAGCGTAAAATGCGATTTTCAAATGTCACTTGTTTTCGAGTAATGACGTCATCGATTTTTTTTTAAATGACAACGCCATATTTTTTACCTTGATTCTGAAAGATCGATTTTTAATTTAAAAAATACATATTTTAGCGTAAAATGCGATTTTCAAATGTCACTTGTTTTCGAGTAATGACGTCATCGATTTTTTTTTAAATGACAACGCCATATTTTTTACCTTGATTCTGAAAGATCGTTTAATTCTCTATCAGACAGTACTAAAATTTTGCCCTCTTACATAGGAGAGTTTTCGAGTAAATGACGATTGAATGTTAGAAAATGTAAATCAATTAAAATAAAGCAAAAACGTTATCAAGTTTAGTTTTTCGAATTCCATAGTTCTTTTATGGATCACGTAGGTGAAAATCTTTGCAAAGTGTCATTGTCACACCGACTTTCTAATAAGTATTGTAAGCGACATAGAAATTATTATTCAATTTAAAGTATTATGGCACATTTACTCAAAGAATTGAAATTTTAATTCTTATCGGATGCGGGAATATGACTAGAACTCAGCAGGAAGTTTGCGATTTATTTAATGAAAAATATCCAGATCGCCCTATCAGCCAATCAACAGTCAGTAAGGTAGAGTCTAAATTTAGAGAAACTGGCAATGTTGTAAATATTCCAAAACCTGGACGTCCAAGCATTAATGAAAATCAGAAACAGAATATTTTGATAAGTATGGTGGATAATCCTCATAATTCTTCACGATTGGTTGCATTAAACAATGACACTAGTCAGAGCACAGTGCTACGTATCTTGAGGAAGGAAAAATATCATCCCTACAAAATTCAACTTGTGCAGGAACTCAATGAAGATGATCCCAATCGCCGCTTACACTTTTACGAAATTCTAATGGATTTATGTCAAGAAAATAGAAATTTACACCGACAAATACTTTTTTCAGATGAGGCCACATTTTGTCTGAATGGTACAGTAAACCGTCAGACTTGCAGATATTGGAGTCGGGAAAATCCTCATTGGATGGCAGAGGCACATACCCCACACCCTCAGAAATTAAATGTGTGGGCTGGAATAGTTGACGACAGAATAGTAGGGCCTTTCTTCTTTGAAGAAACCCTTACAGGACAAAGATATTTAGAGTTTCTAGAAAATGACCTTGTTCCAGCCCTTGCAGTAATTTCTCCTAACGATAATGACCCTGACATTCCTGACGATACCATATGGTTTCAGCTAGACGGTGCACCTCCGCACTATGCGCGCCCTGTACGAGATTTTTTGGACAACTGTTTTCCTGGGAGGTGGATCGGCAGACGCTGACCGATAGAATGGCCTGCAAGATCGCCAGATCTTACACCTCTTGACTATTTTTAATGGGGATACTTGAAGTCAAAAGTGTACATTAATAAACCACGTAATTTAGAAGAACTTCAAAATCGCATTCAATCGTCATTTACTCGAAAACTTTCCTATGTAAGAGGGCAAAATTTTAGTACTGTCTGATAGAGAATTAAACGATCTTTCAGAATCAAGGAAAAAATATGGTGTTGCCATTTAAAAAAAAAATCGATGACGTCATTACTCGAAAACAAATGACATTTGAAAATCGACCTGTTCGAGGATTTTTCCCAAAAAATAATTGTTTCGTTTTTATTGAATTTATTCCATACTTTTGGCGCATACTGTATATTACTGCTTCACAAGAACAAACTACAGCTTAATAATGGTATAAATAACCATTTATAAACCAAATAAACTAAGCTAGCAATACTTCGCGAGCGAGCTCACATATGTCCGCTCTCTCGCGTGTCTTTACTCTTTCTCCCGTTTCTCCTTTCGACCCCTCGCGGCGTCTTCGCGCACTACATGTCCACTTCCTATCACTTTCGCGCCACTTTCAAACAGAACCATCACATGCGATGATAAAACACACACATGAAACCTAATTACCTACTCGTTTATATAATAAAAACTTTACCTTATTCTTGTTGTACTCGTAGGTTACCCATGGAAGCAGAGTACCATCAAGTTTTGACCCAGTCTTATGAAAAGCTCCCATTCGTCTCTGACTTGTTTACCGATTCTCAGTATGGACTATGGGCTTTGGTAAATCCATTGTCTTTAGAAGACTGTCGTGAAGTAAATACGATTCCAGAAAATGTTCCCAAATTGGAAACCAGAGTTATAAAAATTATGAAATATAATAAACTTTTAGATGCCATAGAAGTACATAAGTAATATAGTGTTAATAAAGTGACTGTTTAATTAAAATAAAGATGTAATATGCAACAGGTAAATAAATTATTTTTTAATTTATATAGTGGGTAATGGATTGGTACAGCAAAGTAAATAATTATTGCAAAGAAGAACTTATGTATACAGGGTGTTTCAAAAAGACATAGTATTATTGCAGGAGCTATTAAAACATTGAAAAATAAATGGGGTTTGCTTAATAAACGTTGTTGAAATAAAGAGCTTGTAAAATATTTTCAAAAAAATAAATTTTGGATGTAACTTTTTTAAAGCACAAAATACAGGGTGTTGTAAAATGTTGTTCAAAGAATCCTAGAGTAGATTTTATATATAAAAATATAAAAAAAATTCTATAAGCCTACGTCCGCAAATGTTTTATTTTCGAAATACAGGCTTTAAAAAAATGTTCAGCACATGACTCAGAAGTATTGCAGGATGATGTATTGTCATTATCGTGAAGAATTTTATCTGCATGCTCCAGTTTATTTTGAAGGAAATCTTTGACGTAGCTTTCGGCAACGGTCAAGGATTTCCATCCTCCATGCCTATTTAGCCCTAACGCATCTACACATCTATTCGCTAGAAGGGTGGCTGAAGTAGGGCAAAACGAATGACCGGTATGATTTGTATACATGTAAAATCTTCCAAGTTTACTTTATGAATTAAATATCTGTCATCTGGTGCCTCAATTAGGAACTGGGACATGTCTTTCTTAGTAAACACACTGACATTTTGCCATTTGAGGTAGACAATTAATGTCGAAATTTGGAAATGCCAAGCGAGTCATGAACAAAAATTGTACTTTTTAACATTGAATACTCTGCCCATAAGCTTCCTGGAGCTTGTAATTTTTCATTCCTTTGGACAAAGTACGCCACCATATAACTTTCTCGGTAATATGTTGATTTTTGTCTCACACCATTTCTTGAAAATCTTGTACTTATGTATTTTATGTATTACCATTTATTGTTAAATAACACCATAGCTACCAGTTCTAGAATTATCAATTAAGAAAGTCGTGATAAAAATAAACATCACTAGATTAAAAAAAACCTACTCCCCAAATTTATTCAAAAATGTTATGTTTGACATTCCATGAAAAATTAAATATGTATATATAACTTCGTTTTCATTTATTGCGATCGTGCACAAAATATTATAAGCATCACGAACATTAAGAGTTATACCGTTTCAGACAAAATTGTTTGAAAATTAATTGATTGGATTAAAAATACTTATAACTAAATAAGTTGCTTAAGACTACAAGTACAAATAATTTTAGACACTTGAATTGAATATTATAGGCACTGAAAAAAAGGCCAGTAACTTTACAAATTTACTTTGTAAGAATATCCTTATAATTGTCTTAAAATAATTCTAAAAATAATGATGATATTACACTGACACTTGTAATTTTACAAGCAAACTGCCAATATACAATAAAACCGTGAACTTCCTATGTAATTATAATATGATTTGTACATTTGTAGAATAAATTGTAATGTATTTACAATTAACAATGTGAAATCCATTTTTACATTGTAAAATTACTGAACATACCAAATTTACTATATAATTGAGTGTAAAAATATGCCTAATGTGTGTGTGAAGGTACTACTAATTTTCAAATGCATTGTACCACTAACTGTTGAGAGCGTTGGGTGGTGACGCCTTCATTATTTCTTGCTTCATTTCGATGAATGCAGCGTGTACCTAGGACCTAGGTACTTACATAATTAATTTCGTGAGTAGTGACTAGCAATATAAACATATCTAGAGTGACAAGTGAGTGTTTTTAGTACTATAAATAGTTTTGTCTAGTGCTTGTTTAAACATAACCTCAATGAGATTAATAAGTAATAGCTGTGGTAATAGATATGTAAGTTATACATAATTATTGAAACAAAGAAACATTGCATCTACAAAAATCAGGTACCTCACTGTTGTTTTGTTCATCTTAAGCAAAGGGCAGTGAATATATTGAAGATATAATAAAGCTGTAACTACTAATTAGCTAACTGAACCGTAATCGGAGTACAAAATAGCTATATATATATATATATATATATATATATATATATATATATATATATATATATATATATATATATATATATAATCAGTTAGTTAAAGTACGTTTTTTGTAACAAATGTTTTTCACACAATTTGTCCAAAAATTTTAATTATAAATTTAAAAAGGGTTATTCTGCTGATTTTAAGGTATACATGGGGGCTATAATAGAAATAAGTTTGTATATAAATCTGAAAAGCATATAGAAAACGAATCTATTGCTTCGAAAATGTTTGACTTCTCTGGGGATATTATATCAAAAATTCAGTATTACTATTAAGGCTGTTTGTTAACATTAGAAGCAATTGGCATTCATGTTAATTAGGTTACTTAAGGTAAGTAACAATCGTTAATTTCTTACGATATTTTAATTTTTCTCATGTAGGCATAGTAATCTATTTGGTATAAATGAATTACTATTCAGATTTTTTTGGTATCTATGTCAATGCACTGTTAATGAATTGTAAGCAAGATGTCTTGTGTACGGGTTAGGTCCGTTTCGACACTTTTAGGTTTCTTTTATTCTCGGAAAAGGTCCAAATGTCACGGGAATATTTTTGAGAAAAATTGAATAACGAAAATTTCATTTCGATATCTTGATTAGTTTTGATATAGCACTTTTTTATTTTAGGCCTTTTCTGTGATGCCCCATATTACATACGTATGATGTTTCATTAAAACATATATATGTTTGTTATAGCAGGGGAAAACTAGAAGTTATAAAAAAAATATTCCTCAAGCCACTAAATACTACACATAGAGAAAAAATGTCTTTACAATGTATAAATATTAATATAATAAGTAGAAAAGTTACCACAGAAAACGACCAACATCTCTTAAACAAATCAAAATATCAAAATGTGATTCTCGCTATTCAACTTTTCTCAAATATTAAGCTCCAAATATCTTGGCTACTTTTTTCTAACTTTTCGGAAAATAGAGAAACCTTCTATACCTAAGTGCCCAAATTGGACCATCCTGTACAATAAATAAAAACAAATACATTGTAGTCATAATATAAAATGTATTATTACAATGTAACTATACAACTGCCTGTAAAGTTACTTTGCAATTTTACAAGTAATTGTGGAAGTTACATTGTAAAAATACTTTTCGTATTGTAAAATCACAAAGTAATATTACAATTGCAAAACCTAAAATTACACCACAAAATAAATTTACAACGTAATTTTACATTTTATTTGTAAAGTCACAATCGATAAGAAAATTACAGCAATAATGAGTGGTAAATAAATTGCCATCTATTTTAACTGTAGTTATTTTTTACAGTGGGACGTAGCAAATGACAGGAATGTTATCTGATACCACCTGCGAATATTCAAAGGTACCGAAGTAAAAAGAATATATAACACAGAAAACGTTCTAACCAACAAATTTTTAGGTACCAACATAAACTTACATAGTTCTGTATTTAGTATTGTTCACTTTTAATTATAAGTATGTGAAAATCTTTGTTAAAATATGGAGTTAGAATAGTAAAATAATATGTGTCTTACAATCGCTTTTTAGAAATTAAGAGAATTTAAATAGTACAAAATGGATAAACAAAACAATCATCATCATTTTATTTTTGATACCACTTTTATACCACCAATTTGAGAAATACGGCGACCTTAATAATTGTTAAATAATAAGAGCGTGGTACGAAAATAACGAATATTTTAAAATCTCATACACGGTAATGTAAACTTTCTGCAATTTTCTTGATTCATTCTAGTAATTAATGACCTCTGAAACATGAAACTTTGACTTAACAGCATCTAGAAAATTTTGTTTCCCTGTGCATGATCAAAATGGCGTGACCGCTGCTCATTTTTAATGCTTCGTCCGTTATTAAGAGACCACTTTAGTAGACAGTCAAGAAACGAGCTAAGCCCTAAATACATTTTATAAATCATTTAAGAATTTGAGAGGACCACTACACTATATAATTTATTTTTTTACTAGCGTATCATTTACAAATATTTTGTGACTGAGAGTGTCGTTGGTACCACCTTTCCCTATTTTATTTCTAAAAGTTTTTTAAGACGGCCCTCTTTTGAATTATTAAAGTAGCGCCAGGAAATTTCTATTATAAAATGGCTAATACCATACAATTTTCCTTCAGTCATGTACATATTTTCCTTTGTTTGCTATTCTTCGGTCTCCATATTAAATATCAATATGAAAGTGATTTTAGTTCGACGCAAATTTTTGCTTTGCTACTTTAATTTCCTATTTGATCAAAGTGCTAACAAAACTACTTGTACTATTTTCTATTTACTTTCGTACTTACATTTATTTGATGCATGGAACAGCAACCTGGAAAAAAGAATAGATAAAATTAGATATGGAATCATATTGCAGATAAAAAATGTTTTTGCAGTATGGGAAGAAAGTGTCAGCCGAAGGCGTATTATCTTCAAAACATGGAAAATTGTAGTTGTAGTTTGCTTACTTTATTTTTATTGTAGTGCCTGTTACTTAAACGTCAATTTGATATTTGAATTCAAATTGAATATAGCATACTCTTTAAGCTTTAAACTGCATACGTTGCTTGTTTTGAACGTAAATATATCATATGAGTATAATGCTTTGAATTGTAAACTGAGCAATATCGAATATAATGCAAGTTTTTCTATATTTTCATCTACCTATGATCTTTGCTGTGGATGTATGCCATTCTCATGATTTAATTCAAAGGTAAGTAAATTTTTAATTTGTAAGCCTGTGAAAAAATAATACTAAAAACTTAGTTTATTTTATTTATTTATCACGCAACAAATAATAGGTACATGGCTAGACACTGAAGCATTCAATTTTCTTTAAAAAAGAAGTGGCAATATTAAAAAACTTATTATTTTTTTATTTGTATCAATGCGTATCAATGCTTTAGAGTATCACAAATATTTTTTCCTACGGTTACTTAAAAAATTAACAAAAATACACTAATAACTATATTACAGAAAAGCGTATCTATTTTTTTCCTTAAAAAACCTTTAATTATTATTATTTATATTATTTTGACATGACAAACCGAAGTCGCTAGTTCAAATCCCAAAGATCCTTTTTTTTCTCTCTTTTATTTATTATCAATATTTTTTTATATAGATACATTATTTTTACTACACTAATTAGTATATACCTATTACCTAGCGTATCTATTTTTTTCATTAAAAAACCTTTAATTATTATTATTTATATTATTTTGACATGACAAACCGAAATCGCTAGTTCAAATTCCAAAGATCTTTTTTTCTCTCTCTTTTATTTATTATCAATACTTTTTTATATAGATACATTATTTTTACTACATTAATTAGTATATACCTATAATAGGGTCATTCAGCAAATTTTTTTATTGTATTTTCTAAATCATTTTGTAATTTTAGTGCGATCTGAAATATATTTCTCTAAAGAGTTTAAAATAACTAAACAACATACCTACCTTAGTTTTTAGACATGTCAACAAAGATAACAAAGGGAGCATCTTTTTAAATAAAATCCGAATTTTTGCCATCAACCCGTTAGCCGTCACAGTCACCCCCTCTAAATTTTCAAATGGCACCATACCATATGTGGCACATCGTTGTAAAAGTTATTTCATAGGGAATGCATTCTACTATGCATGTTGTATATTCGCGTGAAATTGAGTTTGAGAAATTGATGCATAACTGCATCTCCGTAGCTTTTTCATTAAGATCTTCAATATAATAATTTGTAAGTTGTATAGTTACATTGTAATAATACATTTTATATTATGACTACAATGTAATTTTTTTTATTTATTGTACAGGATGGTCCAATTTGGGCACTTAGGTATAGAAGGTTTCTTCTATTTTCCGAAAGAACAGAAAAAAATAGCCAAGATATTTAGAGCTTAATTTCTGAGAAAAGTTGAATAGCGAGAATCACATTTCGATATTTTGATTTGTTTAAGAAATACCTACTTGATATTTTTAAATTTTGGTCGTTTTCTGTGGTAACTTTTCTACTTATCATATTAATATTTATACATTGTAAAGACATTTTTTCTCTATGTGTTGAGGAATATTTTTTTTATAACTTCTAGTTTTCCGCTGTTATATGTTTTAATGAAACATCATACGTATGTAACATGAGGCATCACAGAAAAGGCCTAAAATTAAAAAAATGCTATATAAAAACTAATCAAGATATCGAAATGAAATTTTCGTTATTCAATTTTTCTCAAAAATATTGCCGTGACATTTGGACTATCTTTTCGGAGAATAAAAGAAACCTCTTAAAAGTGTCGTACACAGTACATCTTGTTTACAACATTCGAATTCACTAACAGTGCTTTAACATACCTAGATCCCTAAAAAAATCTGAATAGCAATTCATTTATAACTAATAGATTAATATGCCTACGTGAGAAAAATTTAAATATCGTAAGGAATTAACGATTGTTACTTACCTTAAGTAACATATCAGGCTTTTCCGTGAGTTTCTCAATAGCATCACTGCATCAGAATGTTATTTCAAAAGAAAAATATACTCATATTAAGTAACCTAAGTAACATGAATGTCAATTGCTTCTAATGTTAACAAATACACATAATAGTAATATTGAATTTTTGATATGATATCCCCAGTGAAGTCAAACATTTTCGAACCAATAGATTTGTGTTCTATATGCTTTTCAGATGTATATACAAAAAATTAAGTACTTTGGAATTTATGACGCATTTAGTTGAAAATAATACTTATTTCTATTATAGCCTCGATGTATACCTTAAAATCAGCAGAATAATCCTTTTTAAATTTATAATTAAAATTTTTGGACAAATTGTGTAAAAAACATTTGTTACACAAAACCGTACTTTTCCTAACTGATTATATAAATAGCTATTTTGTACTCCGATTACGACTCAGTTAGCTAATTAGTAGTTACAGCTTTATTATATCTTATATCTAAGTGCCCTTTGCTTATTTTTTAGCTTATAAATACATGTACATACAGGTACTGAAGTAATAAAATATTATGGTTTTACAGCAATTTTTTATTAAAATTTGGTACCTACACATTTAGGTTATTTGTACAAAACACTTAACTTTATACAAGACATATAACAATGTAAAAATATATTCGTAGAACTAAACTAAACATTTTATAATATTCAAACGAAATCTATGATCTTATACTAACTATTATAAAGTAATATTAATTATATAAATGTGCATAGAGAATAAGTAGATACCCAGAACTGAAATCATGCTAATCCTCTCCTGTTCATCAAATATGTATAAAATATAATATAATAGAAAATATTATATTTTTATATATTATGTAAGATGAACAAAACAACAGTGGGGTACCCAATTTTTGTAGATGCAATGTTTCTTTGTTTCAATAATTATGTATAACTTACATACTTATTAGTTCTTAATCTCATTGAGGTTATGTTTAAACAAGCACTAGATACAACTATTTATAGTACTAAAAACACTCACTTATCACTCTAGATATGTTTATATTGCTAGTCACTATTCACTAAATTAATTATGTAAGTACCTAGGTCCTAGGTACACGCTGCATTCATCGAAATGAAGCAAGAATAATGAGGCGTCACCACCCAACGCTCTCAACGGTTAAGTTAGGTTAGCACGTTTTAAACCTTCACATACACATTAGGCATATTTTTACAGTCAATTATATAGCAAATTTGGTATTTTCAGTAATTTTACAGTGTAAAAATGGATTTCACATTGTTAATTGTAAATGTATTACAATATATTCTATAAATGTACAAATTTAATTACAATTACATAGGAAGTTTACGGTTTTATTGTATATTGGCAGTTTTCTTGTAAAATTACAAGTGTCAGTGTAATATCATCATTATTTTTAGAATTATTTTAAGACAATTATAAGGATATTCTTACAAAGTAAATTTGTAAAGTTACTGACCTTTTTTTCAGTGTAGTTAGCTTTTGCTAATCCGTTTTAAATTAACACAGAAAGACCCTTGCACGAGTTCAAAGTGGACGAATACCAAGAAGTCGTAGGAGGCATTGACGTCACACCTCGAGAACCGATTAATTCCAATTTGATCTTGTATATTTCGAAAACTGCACATCAGAGCCATACATCATAAATGCTTCATAAAAATTAACCAAACAGTGTAATTTGAGCTTTGATCAGGAGATCCTATTAGTGGTTTTGTTATTTTCTTGTTAAAATTATGATTTTTCCTTTATATAATTATATAACAAATAAGTACGAATTAGGTTAACCACTTGTCAAATTTGAAAATAGTTTTTATCTGCGTTATTCCGTATTGTGTCTCAAATGCAACTGTAGGAAAAGTATGGTGTAAAACACACACGAAAAGCATTTTTTCATTCCTGGGACTTGTTGCACTCGCCTGAGGCTCGTGCACAAACTGTCCCACTGCATGTGAAAAATGTTTATTTATGTCTACTATTTACAGTTAGTTACTATATATACTCCAGATTGTAAAGTAATACAGGCAATATTTCTAATTAAAATATTTTTCAGATTCCGCGTGAGTACGAGCAGCTAATGTAACTGTTCAAGGACAAAAACCTGGCACTATCGCCCACTCCTTCACTAAATCACCTGAATAATTACGTATTGTGAAATAAATAATTGCACATTAGTATCTGATGTATTTCCAACATAGTTCCGACATGGAAATTATAATTTATAAATTTTTAGAATAAAAAAATTAAATAAATTATTTTCAATTAAAATTTGTCTGTGCCTAGTCCCCTTTATTCTGCCCCACCTTTGGAAACACAAGTGGTTTTCAATTTAAAATACTCAATAACAAGAAAACATTTTTTTTAATATATTTTTATTCTGGGAAATTCACTGCTGTGTATATAAAATGAAATACAAAGGCGTTGACATATTTTTTATTCATACGGAGGGAAGCAGCTTATAAAACATATCATTAATGGCGCCTTTAAAAATGTAGGGGTTGGATATATGAATTTATTATAATGGGGTGTGTTAAGAAGAGTATCGTTAAAAATGTATCTACTTGACGCCATATTTTAAAATAAAACTCATACACTGTGATCAAATATCAAATTAAATTAGATGAACAAAACTAGTGCATTTTTTCGGAATATACTTTACTAAATATAACAGAGAAGGTTTTTAATTTTAGACTTATTTCATCTGAATTAAAAAATATTTAATGAAAACAAATTAATGATCCACTTTATGTTACATTTTTTGTTTTATTTTAAAATTTTTCATTAACAAATATTCCTTTCGTACATATTGTGTTTTATCTTTAAAATCATGTGATAACTTTGGAGTTATATCAACATGAATAATACTTTAATACAATAAATATCAATTGTTATAATTTATTTCTAAGTATATTTATGACCCAACAGTTTAACCTTCAGAAATATTATTGGGAATAGGGTTTAAAGTTAAAGAAAACCAATTTGTTGGCAAGTCTAAGTTTCGGTTGTATTTGGGCCTTCTTCAGGACAATCCAAGAGATCTGTATAAAATCCAAATATATAAAATGGGGAATAAAATAGGTAATATACATATTATAGAAGACACAGTAGATTCATTATTCTGAACATTCTTAAGTTATGTGCTACTGTGTGTTCTATAATAGGTTATACCACCTATTTTATTCCCCATTTTATATATTTGTATTTTACATGGAGAAATTTTCTTGGATTGTTCTGAAGAAGGCTCAAATACAGCCAAAACGTAGACTTACCAGCCAATAAAATGGTTTTCTTTAACCTTAGATCCCATTCCCAATAATATTTCCGAAGGTTATAATTTACGACAAATTTAATTTATTATTTTGTGTAGCAGTTACTTTTTAACTAATTGCGATGTATTTCACTATATTTTAAATTGTTAATCTTTTACTCATCATAATAATGAAAAATTAAAAAGCACCATAAATATTTTTAATTAACATTGGCACATTCGCCATTTTTAACAATATTTTCAACAAAATCAACAAGAGCCTTACTCGTTATAATACCAACAAAAATAGTAGCTTTTCACTCGTACAAATATTTTTTGACATTATTTTTTGCAAGAAATATAGAAGAACCACGTTGTATTTCATTTTAATTATTAATTATTAATTAATAAAAAGTAACTAATGTAAATAAAGAAAACTACTAAATACAGGGTGTCTCTAAAATATCCGTAAAACCTTACCTTAGTCTAGAAGTTGATAATTTCCGAAATACAGGGTGTTGAAGTTAGTAGAATAGCTATGCCGATCCTGCTCCACAATTCAAGATGGCGACTGGAGCAGGATCGGCATAGCTTTCAGCCGTCTACGTCACAATGTTTGGGAGGGGTTACAAGTGTGTAGATAGATGACGCTAAGCTATTTTAATAATAATCGTATTATACTCGTGCTGAGCGAAAGTGTTTAACACTTGAAGTTTATTGTTTAATCGATTTTCTTCTGATACAATGAGTGGCCAAAAGCGGGTTGTATTTAACTTAGACAATAATAAAACCATTATACTTATGGATCCTGATGGTTGGTTTAAAAAAGCAAGAAAATCAGATTGGATGCAGATGGCTAGAGATAGAGCTCGCTTTCAAAGAAGAATCAATGATGTCTCATTTATTATAAGTAGTGTTTTAGATAATAATCATCGATCACGTATTTACTATGAAAGGTTTTGTTGCATGTCTATTACTATAAAATAAAGTTTTATTTTCATCACTCTGTAGAAATATTATTTTGTGGATACCTAACCTGTTTAGTGTAAGGGCTGTTATAAAAGTATGTGACGCTCAGTTATTTTAATTATTATCAAATTAGAATCTGCTGAGCGGAAGTGTTATTAATTGCAATATGCCTGTTCCAGTAAAGTATAAGTGCATCAAATGTGGTGGAGATTGCGACCTGCCAAACAGAAAATGTTTTACATGTGAAACTAAGGATTATTTTGAGGGTGCTGATGGATCAAAACATGTTCCTAGTTCTTACTTTGATAAAAGTGATTCCAAGTAACTGTTGCTAGTTGTTAATTAAAGAATTACTGCATCTTACTTAATTTTATTACTTTTTATTATTTAAAAATTAAACACAGTGAAGTTTTAAAATATTTTATTTATTAAAACAATTGAATACAATTCAATTTAGCCTCTTTCTCTTCCACATCTGCAGTTGGTGTGGTTTCTCTTCTTGTTAACAGTGCTCTGTTGTCTATCAGCGATATTTTCCCGCTCTCCATCAAAATAATGATACAGTTATTTATTTGATGAGGGATATATACAGCTAACAGATACAACTTATTAGCCTCTCTATTATAAAAAGTAGGAGAGTAAATTATAATTCAAAATGTAAGATGGAGGGGGTACTAGAGAAATATGGGTGGGTGGGTAAAGTATATATATGCATATATGAGACTTATTTGAACAGTCAGTCTACTATATTCATTTATATTCAACATGGATCTGAAAAAGTTGAACAAGGCAACTTCATATAAAGAAATTAAGAACGTAAAAGATTTAGAAGTAAATCAAAAGTTTAAAATAGTGAAGCTGAGGTTTAGTAAAACCAAATATGGTGACAGTGTTGTGGCTGAAACTGAAAATTTTTCCTGCTATTTACCAAGAAGATTTTACATGCATTTTGAGATGGAAGGTATTGAAAACTTTAACGATTCTTTAAGAAGTCGACCTGTATATCTGGTTAGTAAAGGAAAAATTGGTTTAACAACGGACATCACATTTATCCAAGACGATGCATGAAGAATTCATAAAAGGATTATTAATATCTTATATTCATATGTATTTGTCTACGGGTCTTATACTCCAAACAAATGTGTTATTATACCTAGTTATAAAATAAAAATAATTTAGAAATAAATAAAAAGTTTAAAATAGTGAAGCTGAGGTTTAGTAAAACCAAATATGGTGACAGTGTTGTGGCTGAAACTGAAAATTTTTCCTGCTATTTACCAAGAAGATTTTACATGCATTTTGAGAAGGAAAGTATTGAAAACTTTAACGATTCTTTAAGAAGTCGACCTGTATATCTGGTTAGTAAAGGAAAAATTGGTTTAACAACGGACATCACATTTATCCAAGACGATGCATGAAGAATTCATAAAAGGATTATTAATATGTTACATTGATATGTATTTGTCTACAACTCTTATATTCCATACCAATGTATTATACCTAGTTATAAAATAAAAATATTTGTATCGAATTAGCAATTATTCTACCTCGTACATATACTATAAATAAATCCTTGTATACTATATCTTCTGCTCCAGTGTATTACCGAAGCATGAAAAATTCATAAAACGAATATTAATATTTTATGTTGATATACATTTGAAGTAAACCTTTGTCTACAAGTCTTACATTTCAGGTGAATGTTTTATTGTACCTAGTTAGAAAATAAAAATATTTATATTGAATTAGCAAATTTATTATTCTACCCCGTACATATATTATAAAATACATGATACAGTGAATGTTTTGTCATAGTTTTTCTCCTGAAACTTGATCGAACCTTGTATATAGGTAGAATCTAACATTTTACACATATATTGTTATTATTATTTTATATAGAAAATGTAACACATTACTGAGAATGAGTTTCTATTGGACCGTTTTTGTTGCAAGCATGACCATAGGCTTAAAAAAGACAATTGCGTTTAGCATTGGTTACTTAAAAAATCTATAAAACAGTGCAACAATAACCACCCTAACATTTTGACATCTCATTTAGTTTAAAAACTTTTACTAAGTAACATATATTTTAAAATTTTTTAATATTTGAATTATAAACTATAATCCATTGCATTAATAATATTTTATATGATTCTGAAAAGCTGCTATGTAGCACATATTTTACTTCACGAGAAAATATATTTATAATTAAAAAACTAAATAAATTTGTTATTTTACTTGTAATCAAAAACTAAATAATTTCAAAATATGCTTTATTATTTATTAGATATTCAGGTTTGAATTGGTAAAGAAAACAAATGAATAGATAATAATACTATATATTTTTTAAAAACTATACTATAATACATAATTAAAAAAAACAAAATATAATATAAATATATACAAAACAACAAAACATATACAAAAAAGAAGATTATTTAATGAAATTAATAATTAATTATTAATTTCATTAAACTTTGCAGCGATGGCCTCATATTTTTTTCGAGTCTCGTTAGCAGAACGCTCCCTCTTATCGATGGAGCGTTCTTGCTCATCAAGCTGCCGAATCTGTTCCCTAAGGGTCTCTCTGTGTACCCTCAGTGATTTTCTTTCCCCTTTTAGCCGCGATATGAGGTCATCGCTGTTTTTAATCTTCTTTTTTATAGCAGTCATTCTTCCATCCATCCGCTGACGGAATTCTGCCCTCCGCTGCATTTCTTCGTTAATTGCTCCTATCCAATCTTCGGAATCCGAAGAGGAGGAGCAGGTCGAGGGCGTAGGTGACAGCGAGCGAATGGAAGATGAGGGCCGTCTAATATTTTTTCGAGCCAAACCCAAATTTTTGCCTCTGCAACAAAAAATAACAGATAATAATTCATACATTTTTCGATGATGTCTTTAGACTTTTTTAAAATTATTTTTTGAATATTTACCTAGAAGGAAGTGCAGGACTTTCCCGCGGAGGATTTTGGAATACGTCCGCGTCATCCTCTTGTTGAAAACACTTTCTTTTGGCAGCAGCCACCTTCGCTGAAATTGGGCTTGGCTTGGTCGAAGCTTCCAAGGAGGTAATCGCCTTTACTGCCATATTGAGTTCCTCTGATATTCTGTAAAAAACGAGAAAATAGTTTAACAAAACGTAGAAAAACATTAGAAAAAAACTTACGCCTCATGTATGGCTTCATCCAAATCAGGATTCTGCATTTGTTGCTGGTAGGTCTCCTGCAGCTCGAGACGGGCCTCTTCAGATAAAAACAAAGTCATTTTTAGAACTGAATAAGAATTATTTGTGAATCGAAGTTAATACTGTTACCTACTAATAGGTTTGTATAAGAATGAATATATTCAACGAATGCAGTATGCTTATATATCAAATTGTTGCAACTTACACAGTAATATGAACATCCGGTGAATTCCGTTGAACTGTACAGGTCACTAACTTTCTGTTGTCAGATAAAATTCAGTTTCATACTTATTCTTTGAAAATTGTAATCCGACACCATTTCCTGCTGAGTTAACAAAATATGTAATTTGACACCACGTTTTGAAATTTGACACCGCGTTTTGTAATTTGACACCTTATTTTGAAATTTGACACCGCGTTTTGAAATTTGACACCGCGTTTTGTAATTTGATACCGCGTTTTGAAATTTGACACCTTTGTTTTGAAATTTGACACCGCGTTTTGAAATTTGACACCGCGTTTTGAAATTTGACACCTTTGTTTTGAAATTTGACACCTTTGTTTTGAAATTTGACACCGCGTTTTGTAATTTGATACCGCGTTTTGAAATTTGACACCTTTGTTTTGAAATTTGACACCGCGTTTTGTAATTTGATATCGCGTTTTGAAATTTGACACCTTTGTTTTGAAATTTGACACCGCGTTTTGTAATTTGATACCGCGTTTTGAAATTTGACACCTTATTTTGAAATTTAACACCTTTGTTTTGAAATTTGACACGTTTGTTTTGAAATTTGACACCTTATTTTGAAATTTGACACCTTATTTTGAAATTTGACGCCTGTGTTTTGAAATTCGACACCGCGTTTTGAAATTTGACACCTTATTTTGAAATTTAACACCTTTGTTTTGAAATTTGACACGTTTGTTTTGAAATTTGACACCTTATTTTGAAATTTGACGCCGCGTTTTGTAATTTGATATCGCGTTTTGAAATTTGACACCTTTGTTTTGAAATTTGACACCGCGTTTTGTAATTTGATACCGCGTTTTGAAATTTGACACCTTATTTTGAAATTTAACACCTTTGTTTTGAAATTTGACACGTTTGTTTTGAAATTTGACACCTTATTTTGAAATTTGACACCTTATTTTGAAATTTGACGCCTGTGTTTTGAAATTCGACACCGCGTTTTGAAATTTGACACCTTATTTTGAAATTTAACACCTTTGTTTTGAAATTTGACACCTTATTTTGAAATTTGACGCCTGTGTTTTGAAATTCGACACCGCGTTTTGAAATTTGACACCGTGTTATGTAATTTGATATCTATTTAAACAACACCAACAGCATACATATAAAATTATGAATTTTAGTTTCTTTTTTTTTTTTTTTTTTTTTTTTTTAAGTCGCTTATTTTTTTTTATTGCATTTTTGGAAAATACTTTTGTTCTACAAATTAAAAAGTAACATTGCTACCCCTCATCCTTATGTAAAATTTTGCGCTACCCCCACCCCCGATTTTCATACTAGTTGTGAAACCAAAATTATATCATCGTTCGATAGCTTTCTCTTTCCTCTTCATAATAAAAAAAAAAAACCAACTTTCTATCTCTTACAGTAATCAAGTTATAACGAAAAAACTGTTTAAGGGTATTTTGTTTTTTCACCCCTAGCCCTTAAACGTGACGCTTGACGACGAAGTTTGTATAAACTTTTTTTCTCTACTCAACCTCTAATATGACTTGCTAAAATTTAAGAAAAATTCTACGATTGGTTTCATTTTCAGATTTCAGAAATTTCTTTGAAAATGTCCAAAATTTTGGATGTGCATAGGATCTCTGTTATAGGTTTATTTTTGGGAAAATCTGATACAGGGTCAATTAGGGAATGTCAAATCATGTAAGATTTTTGTATATTAAGCAAAAAAATACGTGACCTTGACATACTACCTATTACGATTTCCAGAAAATAGTATTGGCCAAATTCATCTAATCTATTTCACTTCATACTATCTGCTATATACTTTCGTTTCATGTTAAAAAAAAAATCAAAAAAATTTTCAAAACTCAAAATTTTTTCAAAAATCATGTTTTTTTTCCAGACAGGTTTTTTCTGATGACAAATTTTGAAAGAGCACCCTCGAAAACATAAAGATATACAGTTTCATATTTTCACCTATTCCATGCAAATAACTTTGAAATTTTAAATTTTTTTAGATTCGTACTTTAAGTTAGGCAAACAATTTTTTTCATATCTTCTATGTATTTAAGATGACTTAAAATCTTATAAAGTTATGTAAAGTGTTCCACCAAGACGTATTCAATAATGCTTAATGTTTCACAGACTCGTTATTCCTCCCACCACAATCATTATAAGCGCTGACTTGATCATTTAGAAAGTATATAAAGCAGTATCCTAGAGTTTTCAACCATATTACAGATATTAGTATCTGAACTAAATAGAACATTATATTTAAAGATCTTTCGAAAAAGATGACTTCCGACTGCGTGGTAGACATTCAGTGTTTCAAAATTAGTAACAAGAAGGATGACATCAGATGGGCTGTGAAGGAATTGGGGGTTTATAATGGTAAAATCTCCTACCATTATATATTTAAACCCCCTTTCCCCTTTAATCAGCTGTCACGGGAGCTACAAAAAGAGGCGTATTGGGTAGTCAACTTCCATCATGGTATTCCATGGAATAATGGCGACGAATCCCTCGAGGATCTTCCAGAAATCCTTAAGGCAGCAACCCAGACAGCTGGAATAATATATGTGAAGGGAAATCAGAAGGCTGAATTCCTCAGGAAATATGTAGACAAACCGGTGGTTGAGCTTCTGGAACGTCCAAAATTGAAGCCCATGGTTCCGGAATGTTGGCACCACAAACTGCAGCATTGCGCATGTGCGTTGGCAAATGTTTACAGTTTATATAATCTTTATTTAGAATTTACAAAATAAAGAAATAAATTATATATTTTTTTGTTTTATTGTTTTCCCTGTAATATAGTTGCTGCAGTATATTTTTTAAGAACATATCTTGTTCAAACTCTGAATCAAAATATACAAATAATTTATAAATTTTATATAAGTTTTATTAGATTACCTGTAATAGAGCTATTGTGGTGTTATAGTTAAGAACATGTCTTGTTCAAAATAAATGTGAAGGAATAAGTTATATATTTATTAAGCGGTTGAGGTGTTACGTTTAACAATAGCAAATGCAAAAATGCAGATCTGCGCAAGCTCCAGCAGGATTGCGCATATAAATGAGTCGTACTCTTTAAGAAATCGCACAGTTTATATTTACACTTCTCATACTAATCTGGTATACTTGCTGCTGCTGCTGTTGTTGTTATTTTCCTTGATTCAGTGCTACCGTACAGTGACATGAATCCTGAAACCGTAACCTCTATTAGTTCTACAATTGTGAAAACTACTGAAGAAGCCGTAAAATTGGTAAAAACTAAAGAAGAGATAATAAGGCAAATAAAGTTAGTAAAAGGTAATGTGAAATTGTTGGAGACGGCGATTAAAAATAGAATTAACCGACAAGAGGATACTGAAAATCCTTTTAAGTTAGAAGGAAACTTAGCATTATTGAAATATTATTTAGCTAAATTGCAGCACTTACGATATACTTCTAGTAAAGTTGGAGCAGGCTTGGAGAACAATACTGCTGAAAAAAAACGTAGTCGAAATTTAGTTTGGCATTCGATTGATTCTTGCTTCGACGGACGAGTGTGTACAGGATTAATTGCAAATTTAAGTATCAAAGATCCATTATACTTCTTAAATAAGGCATTTAATAATTTTCAAAGAAAAATTAGATTATATCGTCAAAAATCAATGCTTAAAGTTAATGTTGTATTAGTATGTAATTTTATTAAACCTCAAAGTGGTGATATCGATATGAAAACGTTTTCTACAAAAAATCATATAATCGATATAAATACTAATTTAAAAACTTGGTACAGGGATAACGTAATCCATACTTTAACAAATAAATTAGAAGAATTTAGTGAAAAAGATTCGGGGTGGGCTCTTTCAGAGGTTTTGCACTTAAAAGTCAATATTAACAAATTTTCACCTTTAAAAGGGGGAACATCAACTTATGTGAGTTTACCAGGTTTTATATCACGAAAAAAAGCTGTAATAAATGTAGAAAATAACGATTCATTTTGTTTTCTGTGGGCTGTAATCTCCGCTCTATATCCAGCTAAAAATAAACATCCTGAAAGAATAACAAGTTATCCTCATTTTAAAGATGTTCTAAAATATGATTCCATCGAGTTTCCAATAAAACTTAATGATATAAAGAAGTTTGAAAAATTGAATAACTTGTCTATTAATTTGTATTGTATAGAAAATAAAAACGTTTTGCCGCTTTCTTTAAGCGATTATAGAAATAGTAACAGAGAACCCATTAATTTATTAGCGCTATCGACTGAAAATAATAATTTTACAGGATTCTCAAACGATAAGACATTTTTCCACTTCGCATGGATAAAGAGAATGTCAGCACTACTTTCAAAACAACTATCTTCTCATGGACATAAAACTTTCATATGCTATAGGTGCTTAAATCATTTTAGTTCTGATGATTTACTTAAAGGACATTTAGTTTACTGCAATAACATGAATAAGTGTGCCCTCAAATTACCAATGGAGTCGGATAAAATTTTAAATTTCAAGCATTTCAGTTACAAAGAAAGAGTACCTTTTGTGATATATGCCGATCTTGAAAGCATTCTTGAACCGTGTGAAACCTTAGGAGTGGAAAAGTGCAATTCAGTTAATTATCAAAAGCATACACCATTCAGTGTAGCATATTATTTGAAATGTTCATATGATAATAATTTATCAAGACTTAAACTATATCGAGGTGATGACTGTATAAAATGGTTTATTTCAGAACTACAAGATATTGCATTGAATATTGATAGTATCCTTAAAAATTCAAAAGAAATGGAAACTTTATCATTCGAACAAGAAATAAATTATGCTACCTCAACACACTGTCACATATGTACCAAACCATTTAAATCGAGTGATATCAAAGTTCGTGATCATTGTCACCTCAGCTCTAAATACAGAGGTGCTGCTCATCAAGATTGTAATCTAAATTATCAAAACTCATTTAATATACCTGTTGTTTTTCATAATTTAAGCGGTTATGATGCAAATTTTATAATGAAACAATTGGCTACCGGTTTTGCAGGTCCAGTTCGGTTGCTACCAGTTAATAAAGAAAAATATATTTCATTTACTAAAACGGTTGAAGGTACTGCTGTACACTTGCGATTTATCGACTCATTCCGCTTTATGTCTAGTAGTCTTGATAAATTATCTTCCTATTTAGAAAATGAAAAGAAAACCATTGTTAAGGCTTATTGTAACACTGATCAAGAATTTAATTTATTAATAAGAAAGGGTATTTTTCCTTACGATTATATTGATTCGTGGGAAAAACTCACTGAGTCATGTTTACCACCAAAAGCGAATTTCTATAGTCAATTGCATGATGAATGTATTAAAGATGAAGATTATCAGCATGCCCTTAATGTTTGGAAAACATTTAACATAAAAACGTTAGGTGATTATTCTGATTTATACTTGAAAAGTGATGTTCTCCTTCTTGCTGATATATTCGAAAATTTTCGACGAACTTGTTTATTAACATATGAATTGGATCCATTACATTTTTATACTGCTCCAGGTTTAGCGTTCGATGCTATGCTTAAAACGACTGGAGTACACTTAGAACTTTTAACGGATATCGACAAACTTATGTTTATTGAGAGAGGTATTCGTGGTGGAGTGTCTCAATGTTCCAATAGATATGCAAAGGCAAATAATAAATATATGGGAGATCTCTATGATTCAAGTCAAGAATCTGTATATCTAATGTATTTTGATATAAACAATTTATATGGGGCTGCAATGTCTGAATATTTACCATATGGAGAATTTGAATTTCTGAAAGAGAATGAAATTGAAAATTTAGATATAATAAATATTCCAGATAATGCAGAAGTTGGCTATATTTTCGATTGTGACTTAGAATATCCCACTTATCTACATCAAATTCATAGTGATCTACCTTTAGCTCCACAACACATGACACCACCAGTACCTTCAAGATCAAAATTAAAGAAATTATTACTAACATTATATCCAAAAAGTAATTATGTTGTTCATTATAGAAATTTAAAGCTGTATTTGAAGCATGGATTACGTTTAAAGAAAATTAACAGAGTTCTCAGATTCAAACAAGCTGCGTGGTTGAAAAAGTATATTGATTTAAACACCACGTTGCGTCAGCAAGCTAAAAATGATTTTGATAAGAATTTTTATAAATTAATGATAAATGCTGTGTACGGCAAATTAATGGAAAACGTACGGAAATATAGAGATGTCCGTATGACCACTAAATGGGACGGCCGTTATGGCGCTCAAAATTATATTGCAAAACCTAATTTCCACAGTTGTAGCATTTTTGATGATGATATGATTATTGTAGAAATGAATAAATTAGAAATTTTATTTAATAAACCTATATACGCAGGATTCTGTGTTCTAGATATATCTAAAACTTTTCTATATGAATTTCACTATGATTATATCTTGCAAAAATTTAAAAATAAAGCAAAACTTCTGTACACAGATACCGATAGCCTAATTTATCAATTGAATGTGCCTGATATTTATGAGTATATTAAAGAAGACAGTCAGAGGTTTGATACATCTGATTATGATCCTCATAATTCATATGGAATAGAACGGAAAAACAAGAAAGTGCCAGGTTTGATGAAAGATGAAAATAATGGAAAAATCATTCTAGAATTTGTAGGCCTTCGAGCAAAAATGTATGCTTATAAAGTTCATAACAACAAGATAGTTAAAAAGTCAAAGGGTTCTACATCAGCAAGTGTTAAGAAAATTACATTTGAAGATTACAAAAGAACTCTGTTCGATCATGAAATTATTTACAAGCCACAGCATCTAATTAGATCTAAAAAGCATTGTGTTTATACAATTCGACAACATAAGATGATTCTTAACCCTTACGATGATAAAAGAATTTTAAATTCTAAGAGCACAGATACGAAGCCCTGGGGTTACGAAAGAATTTCAGTTGACAACGATAACATTCCAAACAAAAGAATTTGTATTCGATAAAATTATGTGTGGCAATGTCTACTATAAACTGGATAGTGTGTTCGTGAGTCAGCAAATTACTGGTATATAAGTTGTAAGCTAACAGATCAAAATCAGTTTGTTTTTCATCTCTCCAACAAATAACATGACTATGAAGAATCTGTGTAGTGAGATGCATATTGCTTTGCATTATGCAACCGTTGAAGTTTACAATAAATTTATCGAACGTTGCATTATCGAGTGCTGTTACAGTGAAGAAAGATACAACTTATTAAAGAGTATCTTGGAAGAAGTGGTAATTCCAGAGGAAGCCTTTAAGTGGTTATCGGAATATGATATAGAACCTCCTTTACAATTCATTGAATTGTTGATGGACAAGAAAATGGAACTTGATGAGTTTATTCACAGCGTGTTGGCGGTGTGTCACAAAGAAGGATATGAATACGTATCCGTTAAACGATTGAATGATATTATACAAATATTACATCCCTCAATTAAAATATCATTCAAAATATACTTATTTCAATTGTTACTAGATGACAAATATTATCCATATCTTGACAATACCACTTTTCCACTAAGAAATATATTAAGTAATTATAAAACCATTGACAAAACGATTGATGAAGCCATGTGTAAAGCGGCATACTATGCCAGAAGCCGTACACTTCGCAAATTGTGCACGCTACAAGAGTCTAAAAAGTTGCACTGGAAGTTTCAGCCATCTACAAATTTTCATCATGGTAATATTCTTAAATGGATTGAGGATAATATACAAAAAGCTGAACAAGATTTAGATGCTTGTTTAGGATGGAGCTGTGGTCCCGATTCCGCCCCATGGCCTTCTACACATTTGTATGATTATAATAGAACTCTTTGTATATTAAATGAAATTAAGGAATAAAATGATTTAAAGCACTTTAAGACTTATTTTTATTTATTAAGTAATATACAATAATAACAAACAATAACAATGATTAATTATATGTTTTATAAAATCCTTACAGTACTAGTTAGAGGACTATATTTAACTAATCTATCATGAAGTATAAGAGCGTAACAACTTGTATTTGAAGGAATATTTTTATTAGTTTCGAATTCTAGTCGAATATCAACTGAACCAGATTTAAGACTTTCATTCTGATGAGAACAATCTATAACAATTAAAGGTGCATATTTCTTGAACTCTGCACGTGTATAAATAGGTTCATTTTCCTTTCCATAATACGATCGTTGAAACTTTGCATACATGTCATACAAGGTTGCTATCTGATTGTTGTCAAAATTTATATTCAAATTGTCATAAGGAAACATCTCAGAATTAAGATACAGTTTCATGTTAATTAAATTACAATGATCAAAGTGACTGAAATTTTTTTTCAATTTATTTTTACGGTCAGTATGGAAACCTACAATTACAAATCTAGGTTTCTCAAGTTGCGTCGCCGTCTTGATATTCCAGGTGTGACGTTGAGTTTCTTGTAGGAGAGGATACTGATGCAGTTCCCAACCCCTAAAGGGAACTTCCAATTCCTTGTTCCTAGCTACATAGTCAACTAATTTCAATCTTTCCACATCTGACACTGATATATGAGGCATTTTCCACAATACTTTATTTAATACAACTTTAACTGACTCGTTCTCTGCAGAATTTATTATAGCATTGGTATCCGAATTTGAGCGAATTAACACCAACTCCTGCCTCAAATTTAAAATAATTCTCTTAAAGTCTTCGCAAAATCCGAAAATGGTGGATAAATCGATTGAAACATTAAAATTTCCATGATCGTCAACTATAAGTGACCGTTCGTTGTTATTAAAAAGCCATCCACTATTTTGTAGATATTGAGTATCACTTGTGTTGAATGACACGTATCCTTTTAGAATGGAGGTTAGACCTGGATGACGGATGCGATCTATTACATATCCACCCATTTCATATCTGATTTCATCGAATAACAGCATTACACCGTTATTCGCAAATGTAGCAGTTTTGGAGGGTGTATTATCAGTTTTCAGTAATTTACCTTCAATATACAATGAACTTTCACTGGGTAATGTGTAGACATCCTGCTGTTGTATTGGAATGCGAATTTCATCATTATTATTCAAAGACGTAGATGCGTACGGTTGATGAGTATGTTTCTCAGAGTTAATAATAGTGTTGTCAAAATAAGCCCTCTCGTTGACATTTAATATATCCATTTTTATTATCACTTCTTAAAAATTACCTTAAAACCAAGAGATTCGAGAAACTTTCGATTTCTTACTGTTATTGGTTTGATGGTTCGTGTAGAACTGATGGAAGGTTTTAAATATATACCTCCTATATAGTTTCGACTACTAGAACCGCCACGTTTGTTGTACCTTATTACCATTGCACTTATTGATCACGCTTCCTTCAAATGTAGTCTTAATGACACCACCTCTCTTCCGAAATTGATGAGTTCACCATCTTGACTGACTATATTAACAACAATCTGATCGATAAATCGAGTGTTGATGGGTAAATAGACAACGTTACTTGGAGTCTCAACAATTTTGAAACCAGCTGGTACTGTAGGGAAAAATTCGTGAATAACGTGAGCTTGCCTGTCATTAATATAGGATCCACTCACAATATTGCATTCTATGCAAATGGTATTTACACTAAAAATATCGACTGGAAAATCTGATACATGGTAACCAAATGCAGCCAATTTTCTTGGTTTAAAACCAAGCAAGTGTCCTATTGAATCTTGTTTAGTAAAATCAATGTCCTCACTGCATTTGATTCTACACTTCAGAGTGTTATTGTTAGCTTTAATAGAAATGAGCTTTTGATGCTCCTTAACAATTCCCTCTCTTATGCTGTCATCATTATCATGCCATCTGAAGTCACCTAAGGCTCGTTGTAGATATTTATTTATTGCATCAATATCATAGTTACCCTCTGGAATTTCAATGTATTTACCCTTGGAACCATAATAAAATTTGTTGTTCTTATTTTTCTCGATATTTGGAATTGAATTGTAAGCCTCAAAGCTTATTAACCCTAAGACGTAGTCTTTACTATCATCTAATATAATTGGAGGAGTATACCTAGAAGTAAGAGTTGAGCTTCTTCCAGACAGTAAAAAAGAATTCGACATCTTCGGTGTCGTGAAATATACTATTCAAATACAGCACTGCATTTTTAATTATACAAAAATTTCAGACATAGATGACCACAGTTGAATGTATTAAATGTTTGTAACTGTTCATGATTATACAATATTTTACACGGTCCATTTGTATTTAGGTAATGTACCAATTCTCGTGGAGGCCTTAAGTTGCCATAGCTATCAAAATATACTGCTTTTTCTCCAGTTTTCTTATATGCAGTCCAGTGCGTCCCAGAGCCTCTTTCATTGTCTAGATTAATAATACCACATTCTTTATAATGCACCCGACGTGGTAAACTATCTCTCATAAATATGCCTCGAAAATGTTGAATATTTAATTTCTTAGTCAATCTTATTAAATCCAAATTAGTAAGAGCTCGTTTCGGTAATTTTATCGGTAACGCTTGGAAGGTTTTTTGCGTCCTAAAAAAAGACCAAAGCCTTGCTTGTAAGGTCTCATGTATAGTCCTTTACCCATAGCTATTTCTTCCATTGCAGCATTGTGACGTTTACTTTCTTCAAGCTTTTTCTTTGCAGCTTTGGCATCATTAACAGCCTTTGCAATTCCTGCTGCTCCACCACCTAAAGCACCAAGCGCACTTAAGCCTGCAAATAATGGAATTAGTGGTAGAAATCCTCCTGTCTTAGGTATTGGTATTACTCGGGCAGCTTTAATATATTTCTTCTTCTTAACTTTATTAACAGCTTTTAATGCAACTTTAATAGCATCTTTCATATTCTGCACATTTTTACCTTTTAGCGCTACTCGTGCTTGCTTTGTTACATCTTTAAATGCTAACGATCCACCAACCTTTTTAGATTTCGCTTTAGGTTTACCAGTTTTACTTTTATTTTTTTTAGTTTTTCCGTTAATGCATCCCATTCCTAATTTAACTTTAGCTTTCATTGCTGCTGCCACAGCCAAGGCTGCTGCCTTTTCTCCTATAGATGCGTTTGGTGATTTAAATCTCTCCACAGCCTTCTCACCCAAAATTTTATCAGCCGTATGTCGTTGCTCTAAGTTTTTCTGTCTGCTATAAGCCACGTCGTGTTGTTTACAAGCTTCGTCTAAACCATTAATACCCACATCACCTCTTGCTAATCTCTTCGCAAGTTTTGTACCAGGACCACAAAATTTATATCCTGGAATATGGAGCTCTACTGGTAAATTATTTATAGCAGAGTTCAATATACCTCTGCCAGATTTTCTTGTTGTTCTAAGCATTTGGCATCACGAACTACTCACGAATGATGATAATACCAGTATCACATCTAATATATATATACACACACAATCATAGACTGAGCTTTATTTATAGTATTGCTTCCGTCATGCGCATTATAAAACAGCCAATTGATTTACCTATTAACAACAATGATATCGCAGAAATAAAAATCTCGAAGAGACATGGAGAATTGTTACCATCTACAATCCGCTGCTTGGTTGTCGGTCCATCAAACTGTGGTAAAACTAATGTTATGATTAGTTTGATTGAGCATCCCAATGGATTAAAGTTTGAAAATATTTATATTTTTTCTAAGTCTCTCTATCAATCAAAATATCAGTATTTAGAAGAACTTCTAAAACCAATAAAAGGAATTGGATACTACGCCTTCAATAACTGCAACAACATTCTACCGCCTGAAGATGTAAAACAAAACTCAATATTTATTTTTGATGATGTAGCCTGTGATAAACAAAATGTTATGAGAGATTACTTCAGTATGGGGCGTCATAAAGACGTAGATTGCTTTTACCTTTGTCAAACTTATACACGTATTCCAAAACATCTAATACGTGATAACGCAAATATGCTGGTAGTCTTCAAACAAGATGATTTGAATTTGAAGCATATATATGAAGATCACATAAATAGCGATATGAGTTTTAATAAGTTCAAGGAAATTTGCTCACTGTGCTGGAAAGACAAATATAGTTTTATGGTGATTAATAAAGACAGTGACATTAATAATGGTAGATATAGAAAGACATTTGATCATTACATACATATATAAAGAGAAATAAGCTCTGCTAACTTTATTCATCATTATTAGTATTCATACTGAACTGCTCTTAACACTACGCTGTTTTAACTGTTAAGTATCTGTTTTTAACTGCCAGATACCTACTTTTTACTGCCTGGGACCTGATTTTTACTGCCAGCTACCTGTTTTTTGCTGCCAGCTATCTGTTTTTTACTGCCAGCTACCTACTTTTTACTGCCAGCTACCTGTTTTTTACTGCCAGCTACCTACTTTTTACTGCCAGCTACCTGATTTTTACTGCCAGCTGCCTGTTTTTTACTGCTTATTGAGGATCTATACAAGTACTACAATTAGGAGGAAGATTTGATGCTTTCAAAATGAATAGAAAGGAAGTTGAAGTAAAAAAATTGTTAATACAAAGGAGGAACATAGTAAAGCAAAAGCTGAATGCTCTGAAAGAAGGAAATATAATTCAAGAACAATCGTTTCTCCCTATCACGAAGCGTTTACAAACAATTGCCGAGAAACTTGATGGAGAGCCTAATATAAAAAGTGAAAAGCTTATAAAAAAGGAAGTGAAATCAAGGTTTAGCTCACCAAAGAAAAGCATAGCGAAACATAATAGATCGACGGCTTCTGATGCACCAAGTTTCCTAGATACATCAGTTGTCGCAGAAGGAACTTCAAATGATAATGACATTGCTGATAGAGATAATGAGGGAAACAATGAGGAACTAGATGATAGTGTAAGAGATGCAAAAGAATATATTCAAGACTTTGGTAATTCGCCCGATATGATGTACTATTTAAATCACCTTGATCCCTTACCTAGAGAATATGTTCATAAAATGATTGGTGATGTTCATAATGAGTTTGACTTTAGGTATGGCGTTAGATATGATCCCGAGCATAATGAACTAAAAATTGGTAATGCATCTCTACAATTCGATGGTAATAATTTAATTATAGGAGGGTTAAATTATACTGGGACTCCTGGACTCTACGAATTAATTTTTAAGAAACATCCAAAAAGTTTCACAGAAGGTGATAAAAAAACCTACTTAGATATTGTTAAACGAACGAATGCTCATAAAAGAAACTACTCTGAAAATGAGCAAATTCAGGGTAATGCATCTTACAAATATAAAAAAATCATCTCCGCATTGAGTATACAACCACTAACATCACGAAGACCTCGCATCATAGCACCCTCAACTCGAAAGAGGTTAGGCCTTGGTATGTTAATGGAAGCCTCGAATAATCCAATCGACTACGTATACTGGGATGATCCTAATGAGCTTGTTGATAGATTAAGGCTTTTAGTTGCCTCCCAAACCGCTGGCCATACAGGTCATTCTAACGAGATCGTCTCTATTATCGAAGAATTGCGTGAATCTAAAATTATTGAGTAGTAAGCAAAAACTTACAGCTAACTTAAAAAATGACAGTCGATAAATTTGGTAGACACATAAGTCAACCAAAGCATTCATCTGCGGATCATGATGATTTTGAAGTAACGTTAACAAGCATCTCAGGAAACATAGTGAAGGAATTATATTATAATATTGTTTTAACATTTGAGTCTACAACCTTTCATGAAAACAGTAAGAACTATTTAATATCTGATATAAAAACATGTCAAGTTTTCTTCTACGAAGCAGCTACGATTGAACATGCTACTGGTTACCCTACTGATATCATAACAATTATAAATGAAAAGGAATTTACTTTGGCAGAACTAGTCAACGTTATGCTACGTCGCAACGATAATATTTCATTTCGAGAAAAAGATCCGGAAACAGAAAACAAAAATTTATTTGTAGAAATTGTTATACGAGTTCCTGTGGGGTTAAATATATAGAAATTTGTTTTACATACTGTAATTTTAATTGGAATCCAATATGAAATATCTCAACAACTTTAACAAATATGCAACAAATGTAAAAGAAGATATTGTCAATGAATTACACAAGTCTGCCAGAATCAATTTTAAAAGACGTAGAACCGTAATAAAAGGTCTGAATGATTTAATACAAGCTGATTTAATTGACTTGATACCATATTCCAAGGAAAATAATGGATATAAGTATGTACTAATCGTTATTAATTGCTTCTCTAAATTTATATGGACAGAACCACTAGCGAGCAAATCAGCCCAGGATGTTACAATTGCAATGAATAGGATTTTACAACGTTTTAAAAAAATTCCGAAACATCTACAAACCGACATGGGAAAGGAATTCTATAATGAGAATTTCAAGAAACTGATGAAAAAATATAGCATTAACCATTACAGCGTTTATAGTACAAAAAAGGCTTCGATTGTGGAACGCTCCATTAGAACTATAAAGAATATGCTTTGGCGTGCTTTCAGCTTAGGAGGAGAATATAGGTGGAATCATATTTTAGATAAAATTGTTGACAAATACAACAATACAGTCCATTCTACAACTAGGATGAAACCAATTAAAGTTACATCAAGGAATGAAAGATCATTATTAAAATCAACATATACACATTTAAAAATTGCTAATAAAATAACAAAATTTAAAGTAGGCGACCATGTGAGAATTAGCAAATATAGAGAAGCTTTTAAGAAAGGATACACTCCAAACTGGTCTAGCGAGATTTTTATCATTAGGAAAATAAGATTAACCAACCCTACAACATATTTATTGAATGATGAGAGTGGTAAAGAAATAACAGGAGGCTTCTATGAATTGGAATTACAAAGAGTAAAACATCCTGACGCTCACTTAGTTGAAAAGGTATTACGAAAAAAAGGAAATAAAGTTTTTGTCAAATGGTTAGGTTACGATGACAAACATAATTCTTGGATTGATAAAAATAATGTATTGTAGCATGTTATATTGTATAAGAATTATAATAAATGATATACATTCTATATTCGATTTTTAATTTTAATAATTAACCCTATTAGTTACATAATAATGATAAGCAGGTCATCAACCCAGCTGACGTAGTCGACAGAAACCGACTATATACTTCCGCTCAGCACAAACGGTCCTCAACCTCTACCGCGCAGGTGCCAGCCGCTGTGACGTAGACGGCTGAAAGCTATGCCGATCCTGCTCCAGTCGCCATCTTGAATTGTGGAGCAGGATCGGCATAGCTATTCTACTGAAGTTATTATTTTTTAATTAATTAAATTTAATATACCGAGACACAACAGAGTTATGAACTTTTAGATATAGGCGAAGTGCGACTGGTGGCGCCCTCTGAAATTCACACCGAAACTGTGATCAGATCTCGATTTCTCATCCTAAAAAAGACCTAAGTACCAAATTTCGTGCCAATTATGCTATTTCTAAGATAAATATTTACAAAAATAATAACTTTGACACCACATATTTTAGCCTCAGGAATTTGTGCTACTATATGTACAGACCTTTTAGAGACACCCTATATAACAAAGGTTAAAAAAACCCTGACGGAGTTCTAGGACAGATATTATATCAAAAGTTATAGCAAAAATTCCTAATAAACATGCAGATGGTTCCTTAACAAGGTACAGGACGTTTCTATAAATGTATACGTTATCGTCGATAATTCCAAAACATTTTAACATTTCAATCTCAAATTTACCACTTGCAGTTAGCACCTAAATACTAATTATTTGATGTACTACTCAATATTTTCCGAAAAACAGTGGCGTAGAGGCGGAGGCAAGTTAAATTGAACCAACAAAATTATTTAAAACGTGTTTTATTTAAAAACT
The DNA here is from genome assembly GCA_037114965.1 of Monochamus alternatus. Taxonomy (NCBI): domain Eukaryota; kingdom Metazoa; phylum Arthropoda; class Insecta; order Coleoptera; family Cerambycidae; genus Monochamus; species Monochamus alternatus. Next base: position 38,963,254 of record CM073433.1, read on the forward strand.
GTTGATTTCATCAACATTTTGTAAGACATCAATTTAATAGATAATTGAACACTCTATACGGAAATAGCATCCATTTTACAAAAGTAACAGTGGCGTAAACAATACTTTTAAAAAAGGGTTACATTGCCGCCGCCTCTACGCCACTGTTGTTTGTAAAATATTGAGTAGCACTTCAAATAATTAGTTTTTAGGTCCCAACTTCACGTGCTAAATTTGAGATTAAAATGTTAAGGCACTTTGGAATTATCGAAAATAATGTATAGGTTTAACAAAATTTTAACGCCCTGCAACTTCAGAAAGGTTTATTATGAGATGTAATGCCTGTATACACATTTTGTGTTTTAATATGTGTATATTGTATTAACATAACCGTTTCGTACATTTTGTAAAAAAATGTGATCTTGACCTTTTTTCTCTATTGTTTTATTTTGGTATATTTTATGTGAATTTTATATTCTTGAAAGTTTTAACCTTACTATTCTTAGTTATAGGACTGTGCTGTTTTCTCATCCCGCTACTGGAATTATTTTATGAATATTATAATCTAAAAAATTACACATTTATTTTTGCTGGCCACTTAAATTATAATGTAAAGATGCTCATTATTTGAATAGAAAATTAGTAGTTCAATATAAATAAAATATTACAATATGATATTTCTCAGGAGTTTTAATATTAATCTTCTCAGGAATTTTAATATTATTAATTAACATATTCAAATATGAAAGTAAGGAAAAATTGTATAGGTACGTTTCATATTTTATGCAATGTGTCTTCATTCCTTAACAGTCCTAAGATGAAGATGTTTCAACTGAAAGAATACCTCCATTACAATCTGGTGATAATGAAATATCTCGGGCTTTGGCCAAAAAAAGATTACATTTCCGACAAATTTTACTTGATCTACACAATCATTGCGAATGGATTTTTCAATTTTGCAATGAGCGTTGGTCTCACAGGATACGTTTTGACGTCGTCAAATCTGCTAGAAGACGTTATTGGTGCGGGATATTTCCTTCTTGGTATCATGGCCACCGCGAAAACGTTTTTCATAATGAAATACAACAAAATGTTCAAGCTGTTGGTAAACGAGGATATTCATAAAACTGTAAATGTAGCACTGAACGACGAACAAAATAAAATTTTATGTGACTATGTGGGTATCTGGAAAAGAATACATCTGAATTATAACTACCTCTCTGTGGTCATTTTCTTGAACTATGTCACTTTGCCAATTTTTAGCAAAACTCCTTATACATTGCCACTTAACTGTTGGTACCCCTTCGATTACAAGAAGCCTATAATTTATGAAATCGTTTACTTTCATCAAAGTGTAAGCGCTCTAATTGACGTTTTTGTGAATTTGAATGGAGCGACGTTGGCTGCTGGATTCTTAGCCTATTTGTCTGCTGAATGCGATGTATTGGTTGACTTGCTGAGAAATTTGAACAGGGGATCTGTGATGAATGACATCAATTTAGATACGGACAGACTAAAGATTTGTATCGAGTACCATAAAAAAATCGTACAGTAAGTATCAAGGGTGCCAATATATATGGAATACTATGTACGTCATATGGAATATTCAGTAGAGACATTAGCAGGTCATGAGGCAAAATAGCATACAACTTCACTTTTTTTCCCTAGAAACGCTTTTATTACGGCTTTATCACAGAAAGAACGGCAATTTTAGAAAAAAAAGTGAAGTTGTATATTATTTCTCCCATGACCTGCTAATTCTTCCACTGAATCATTGATTTGGGGACCATAACAAAATTTATGGAATATGTTAGCACCATAATATATACTCTGAATTTTCTTTCACTACAGTCTCTACTGATGATGTTGACAAATTATTTGCACAATTAAGACATATTGCCAAGGATCAGATAAGTTTAAGAATGATATCACTGTTATTTCCCCACTTAGATCCTTATTTTACTTTCATATCAAATTTCTGTTTAGTTAAAGCAATTTTCCCTACTTGTTGGAAGTTGGTTACGTAATTCCTTTACCAAACAATAAAAAAGTGGCAATGATTTGTATCACAGTACAAGCCAGTAAAAAGAGGTGTCCCACAGTGTAGCGTTTTGGGGAATCATTTTTCCATTTTCAATGCTGATTTCTGATCTTAAATATTGTTATATACACCAATATGAGAATAATATACAATTATTATATTCCTTCTCTATATCTGACCTCGATTTGATCCAAGTCGCTTGTTTTAATGAAACCAAAACTGAAATGTTATGTTATTATGTGGTAAAGATAAAGTTTCTAACATTAACAATTCTAATTAAAAAATTAGGTACACTACATCACAATACTCTATCTGTCATAGATAATTGTAGAAATTTGGGACTGTCGACTCTGATTTAAGATTTAGATCTCATGTTTAGCATATGGCAAAAACAAGTTTTGGCAAACTAAAACTGCTCGTGATGTTCTGGATAGGGTTGTTAAAGAGTTACTGTACGAGTGTTTAGTGCTTTCCCATCTTGCCTACTGTGATGTAATTTCCTGACGTGCTTTACTCCCTTCCGATAAAATGTCTTCGAAAAATTCAAAATTCTTGAGTTAGATATATTCATGGCCTTTGTAAATATAATCACATCTCCATCCAATTTCAGGAAATCAGGTGGCTAATTTTATCTGAAAGATTTAAACACCATATTTGCTTTGCGTCTTTTATTTAAACATCGTTTTAACAAGCTAATGAAAGACGATTACATACACCATAGCATTACTTCATATTGTAGGTAATATGTGTTTTAACATGATGTTGCTCATGAGCTACCATCAGATAGTTATGCTATGTAATTATATATTATTTTTTGGTTTGTGTTGGTTACGTAGAGGAGCCCTGCATACAAAATTACTTTTTACACCCTTTGATAACCTAAAGAATGCTTCAAAGTCAGTAATTTCCTATGCTGAGGCAATTAATTTTGTTTTTTTTAATGGCACCATACTTTTTGTTGGGAAACCAAATCGGAATCTCTGAAGGCCTCGCCTGCGACCAAAAATAAATGTATTTCACTATGGGGAAATATAACACAGTCTTTCAGGCTGAAGTATTTAGTATCTCTGCCTGCGTTCAAGAGAATATCGGAAGAAGATATGTCAATCACCATATTCAAAAATGCATAGACAACCAAGTTGTTTTACGCGCGCTTTTGGCCTTCAAACTATTTCTTTCTTAGCAAGATAAGATCCTGTTAGGCTAACCTAGGATCCGGGTTACAGTGACGTGATAAGCAATGAGAGAACTTGTTGGCCAGAAAGGGTACAAATACTTAGTTAATTTATGGGGAATCATTTAGAAATTACCACAATGCTATCTCGCAAGGTCTATCGACGACTCGAAGATTGATTGAGTGGATTTGATCTGCGCTAAACCAAGCTTCTTGTAGAGAGCCCATGGGCTGACGCAAACCGAAAATTTATTATGTTTAATGGAAGCAACATTAGGATTGTCACGGAGCTTCTTATAGGTCACACATCTTCTGTCACTGTGCCGGTTTAATGGTAAAGAGATACAAAAATATCTTGGGCGGCTTTTCTTTCTCCATTAGAGAGGTTCCAGCAAAACTGATGCTAGCCTTTACACGCAGCAAGGGCTTGTTTTAAACTCTGCAACCAGCGCCATACACAATGGATCTTTAGACCTGAGTGCTGTGGGTAACCCGCACCGTTTCTAAACAACAAGAAAGCAACATTTTACACGCTCGTACGTAAAAAATAACTGATTCCAAATAAGGGCAGAAAGTAGTGCGATACCAGTCACCAAAAAAAAAAAAATTGGTGGCTATAGCAACGAAATTACTCGCTAAGAAACAAACTCATGGTTACCAAGGAGTACTAAAATTGACTTAAATACTTTTGTTTACACTTTTTGCATGGGTGTTTAAAAAGTTATAAACGGTTTCCACAGATATTGGACATCCGGTAATATTAACAATTCTTAATTATTTGCTAGATAGATTTAAGATAATTAAATAATATCTATAAATTTTATTAAAAATATTACTATATAGACAAACTTTTAAAGAATAAGTAATAATAATAAAACATAAAAAAATAACAATGAAAGAAAAACATATTTAAAAATACAATATTACTAATATATTAAAATCAAATCCGATTTTCATTTAAAATGTTATGTAAATAATTTAATAATATCTATTTTTTGCATTAGGTATAAATTAATAAATACCTAAGAATAAAAATATTTGCAATAATTTTTGTCTCTTAAACCGCTATTTATCAGTTTTTGTGTGAAACTAACTACTCTGTGGACTAAAGCCACAACCAGCGTTGAATTACACCCACAATATCTACCATATTCTTTATTATTAGCTTCTGTAATATTTTTTACTGTATTGCAAAGGTATTTTAAGCTAATATAAATCAAATCTCCTACAATTCCTATCAATGAAGTCATATGTATGATACCAAACATCTGTTAAAAGTAAAGTTAGATATTTTAGTGTTTTCATTAAACCAGGCTAGTAAATTTAGATAGATTAATTTCTTTAGATAATTATTGAATAGAGCTTTGTCTATGGAATTATTCATTAGCATACCTAGATGTTTGGTATCAGAGAGCATACATATGACTTCATTGATAGGAATTGTAGGAGATTTGATTTATATTAGCTTAAAATACCTTTCTAATACAGTAATCATAGTATCATAAAATATCCTAAATTCAAATAAATTGTAGACAATGATTATAATTTGTTGGTCAATTTAGGGAAATTTTAATGGCATTTATCTAAAAGTGTTTAATAGCGCCAATTTTAGTTACAGTCTAGAACATATTTTGTTTCAATTTTATGGAAAACTTGTTAGCTGTAAATTTGAACTTGGTTCCTTTATTGCAATATTTAGAAAGGTGCCATACATATAGCCAATAGTAACAATTTCTTGATCAACATTTTGAAAAATCTATTAAATATAAAATTAAATATAAAACCTTGTCATATGTATTTACAACAGGTTTTTAGAATAGAACGTATAAGTAACTCCAAATGCATTAAAATTGTTTTAGGTATTCCAAACTTGTTGAATCGTACTTCAGTAACTATTTATTAATTCAGTTTACATCATCGTGTGTCTCAACTGCTCTTATTATGACTAGTTTGAGTATGGTAAGTGATGATATATTTTTTTAACATTTTCCAATATCATGAATAGATTTTTCCCATTTAAATCGACATTTTGGATTTGTTATTTAACTTATTTACTCAGTTTTAAATAATTATTTAATTTTTTCATCATTCGACTAAAAGAATAAGACAAAAATTTATATTTCTTCTAATAACAACAAAGTATTAGTCAATAGAAAAATAAATCTTAAGTTATTATTAAGTTAGGATTTGTATCGATATTCATCTATATACATGTATCAGTACATCAGTTAACTTTAGTTACTTGTATACGCATTTGTACAAATTACCGTCTTTTGTCTACGACGATGTGCAGTTATTCAGTCATGTGTATGTTAACTGTGACTTATTTCATAATTTTTAGAACCATGAAGTTAACCTGGACTTTTGGTTTCTGAGTGTTTTGCAGTTGGGTGTTTGGGCAGATTTATATATTTACTGTTGGTATGGAAACGAAGTCACGGAGAAGGTAGGCAATTTCCACAAAGTATTCTGTGTACACATGTTTATATTTATAAGAATATAGTATGGTAAAATATTTATAGATATAATTAGGGAACTTTTGCATCGGTTTTGATCTCGGTTTTGATTAAATGTCCAATTGAATTTCATTATCTTTTCTATAATTTTATATTATCCTCAACTAGACATTGCCATTCAATTGTATAATAGGCAATTATAGCAACTAGTTTTGGCTGTGACAAGAAATTATGCAAAAATTGAAAACGTCTTGTTTTGCAATCGTTGACTTTGGTCAATTTCTAGACGTTATAAAATATAGAAACGATCAATTTTACATAATACATTATAAATATTGCAAAAAGTAGGAGAAACAGAATCGGAACTCTTTCAGTCAAGTAGCAGTGAATTTATAATTAGATTAGACTCAATAAACTTTGATTTTAAAGATAATGTTATATGAAAAATGTACCTCCAATAGAAATGCAATATTTATGTTCACTTATTATCCCAATATTACCATCACAATATTACCCCTTTTTATATTTATTTTTTTAATGTTCTGAAATATTGACATAGTATCGACCATACTTTACTTTCGTAAAGTATGGTCGATTGAAGAGAAGACAAACCAGTAATCTAGGTATTATGCTATTAAGTTTAAGTGAATTAGTTATGGCCGAGGCAGTAGGAACAACATTTTACGATTGATTTTTTGTCGAATTCGTCTTCTTACATACTACTACTGTATAAGTTAGAAGTGTTATTGCACTATTAATATAGAAATTACTAAAGCATGGAATATATGAAATAAGTTAATGAAAGACAAAAATAAATGTATAAAGGTATATAAACAATATTTTCAAGTTGATAATAATATTTATTCAACATAACAAGACACAAAGCATGAAACACATTTACATATATTTTGAAAATTTCTATGATAACATCGATGTAGGTACCTATGCAGTATTTTCGGGTAGCTATAAATGCAGCACCACACATTGTGAATTTAAACATTTTGTATTGTTTAAATCACCTTCAGAGAACCTCTAATACACTATTTTACAGCAAAACTAAATCGTACACACACTTGAAATGTCTCGTACCACTTCAATTTCAACTGCATCACAATATCTATATTGCACATGATTGTATAGACAAGCCGACCATTACTGGGTCGGGACGCTGCGTAGATGCATGCGTTGGAATATATTTACCATAACTATCTCTATAAAAATACGCAGAACTTATCTAAAAAAAAATTAGAATTTACAGAGAATAAGAGCAATTCAATATTGAGTTAAAAATACACTTGTGCACGGCACTGGAAACTGGTCCACTGTAAAAGCTGACAAGGCAAAGCGTGAAATCAGCGACCGGAGAAAAAATTGAATTTGCTGCCATTATTAATAATTATTATTAGAATTAATTTTAGGTTTTAATTTATAAAACAGTTTGACTTACCTAATGTTACTACAACAAAATGTTGGGCCCGTCTTACCCAGTTTCTACAAACTAACACACATGTTTCTGCTTTTTGTCCGTTTTGTACTAGAAGTGATTAGTAGCAGCTATGATACATTTGAGTATATCATTAATAGTGTCCACATCGCAGCGATACACTGCATTTTTGAAATATCTCCACAAATAGAAGTTCAAATGATTTTAAGTCAGGACGGCCAATCGCTTGGTATTAATACTTGGACACACTGTAGATATTGCGTACATTATTGAACTTTGTATATGATACGCCACACTGCTATAATACACCTTCGACGCCATGGATCTCCACCTCTTCCCCGATTCGGTTTCAAATTTCCCGTGTCATGCTCGCGTTGCACTACACTTGCACTTACTGCACACCGCGGTAAAAGTAGCTGCATTTGGCACATATTTACCGGGAAATCGTTGTGCTAAACCATTTTCACATCACCATAAATTAAAACGATATCCATCAACTCCGAGTTGACATACACTTAAGCCATTTTTAGCACTTGAAAAACCAATGTCGCATCACAAAAATGTTAATACCTACTATAAGTATTGGGGTTTCAATATTCGGAATCGCCTGGCTAGAGACTACAGTAGTAAATATAATAATTTCTTTGAAATTTTAGTAGTAATTATAGACATTACAGACATTTTTTTGAGTGTGTGCGGGCTCCGCTGTGGAAATTATCGTAGCACATTTCTTGTCTTGTCTCGCAAATCTTATCTTGTCTTGCAATTCGAGCTGCGAAGTCTTGTTGTGGTCTTGCGAGGCCAACCACAAGACCATGAAAAAGCAAAACAAGATTGCACACTAATAATAACGTTTATTCTTATTACAGAGTAAGAAGATTCCATACGCAGCATTCGAGTCAAATTGGGTATCTGCTTCAAAAGGATATAAGAAAGATTTATTGTTTTTCATATGTAGAACTCAAAAACCGATAAAGATATACGCGGTTAATTTCTTCGAACTCTCTTTAAGTACATTTATTGGTGTAAGTATACTTATTTTTCATACAGAATATTGTGCAAGAATGTGTCTAGTAAAAATAGCGTTTTTCAAATGAACACTCTGTGTAAACATTTTAGTTTTCAATATACATCCAGAATATAGGGGCCTTTATATCGGAGAAAATGTCTAAAACGAATCGTTTCTATACAAATATAAGTATTTCAAAAATAAAAATAACAACTGCAATAAAATGTAAAACTGTGTTACGAAATTACAAACTAAGGTACAATTAAAGTTAAGTTAAATCCTGCAACGTAATTTGCCTTTTGTATCAGTTTTAATGAAGTAAACAATTGAAGTTTTCCACCAAATCCCTAAAACAGTAACTTTCTGCAACATTGCAATGTGCCAGCTGCAGTTGCTAACCTAAAATATAATATTAGACTTGTTTGATATTTGTGAGTGTACATAAACAAAAATGGGACAATTTATAGTAACCATAACCAGCTGCATGGCATGTTAATTTATGACGAAAACTTTTTGACTAGGAAACATTTGTATGGTAAACGCTCGCAAGCAACATTCATTTTGAACAGTTGTAGCTATTCACGTTTTATTCTGTGTTGTAAAAAGAGCTTTACTAAGAGCATCATTTACAGTAAGTATCTGTGTTTAGGTATACCTATTTGTAATTCCTATGTACAAATACTTGACAATCCTAACGTGGCATGTGAGTGGAGTTGTCACATATTTAAGATCTATCTGCTGTCATAATTCTGTTACTGTTGGTCAGAGTAAAAAAATTATTAAATAAAATTTATTTTTATGATACAATTTACTATACAGCAAAATTAAGGCACTCAGATTCCGGATACCCTGATAGATTGTTAAAAATTTTCTACAAAATATTATTTTTTCTATAATTGATAAATTAGTCTGCAAATATTTACTAGTACATTCAAATTTTTTGCATATTAATCGGGATTATGCGCTGGTAAATTATTGCAAGTCAATTCCGAAACACTCTGTGTAACCTTTGTCATATTTACTATAAAATAAACTTGTTTTAATGTTTAAAATTTGTATAGTTGATACACTTTATTTTGTGGGAGAGAATAGCATTTGCAATATATTAGATGATTATTTTGTTGATATCGCTCACAATATATTAGCTAGGTTGCCTAACAATCAGCATGATATGGAGTATTTTCGTAAAATGCCTAGACGGATAAATTTTAATTTTGTTGAAATATCCCCCTGGGAGGCTGCCGATGTAATTTTAAACTTAAAAATAAAAAATGGATGTATGCATATAACCTTAATATTAAAATTATGGAAAGCTTATTGAATGTCCTACTAAATCCCATTACAAATTTAATTAATTATAGTATAGCTCTTAATACTTTCCTCAATTCCCTAAAACTAACTAACGTTGTACCTGTTTATAAAAAGAATAATAAAAGTGATCCTACTAATTACAGACCCATTGCTGTGATTCCTTTTTTAGGTAAAATTTTTTAATGTTTGTTGAACTGACAGATAACTAATTACTTGAAGGTAATAAATTATTTAATTCTCACCAATGTGGTTCCCGTAAAAATTGTTCAGCTCCACTTGCTATCAACAAAATGACAAATTTTGTGAATGATGGGTTTGAAAAAGGCGAATGCGTGTGTGCTCAGTTTTTGGATTTAACCAAAGCGTTTGACTGTATATCACATAACATTCTTATTGACAATTAAAATGGAATGAGTTTACTGCGGACAGTCTCAAATTGATGAAATCGTATATTTCAAATAGAAAACAATTTGTAACTTATAACAATGTGAAATCTAACATGAAAAGTGTAAAACATGGTGTTCCTCAAGGATCAATATTGGTTCCTACACTAATTTTCCTAATATACATAAACGATTTCATAAATTCGTTGAATAACAACGTACTAAGTGTACTATTTACCGATGATACCAGTTTAGTTATTAAAAATACAATTTTATAGAATTTGTTAGAAGATTCTTCTCTATAGTCTGTTTAGAAATGAAAGAGAGTAATAAAAGCTTATTATGCATGCAAATCGTAAATAAATGTAGTATTGGTGCTTATATTCAATATTTTTATAGTATGTATTATCGATATAGATGAGGTGTACTTTTAAAAAAACTTTGTGTGATCGAACCATACTAAATTGTAGCAGGTAGCTAAAATTTAATCCCCAACAATCCGTCTTTGTCTATGCCGCTTCAATTTCTCGGTCCATTTTTCTTATAAGTAAACAATATAAAAACAGCATTTCAAAACTAGAGGCTACTTTAAGCATCATAACCGGGCTAAGGGTTTTAAGTAATTCAAATAAAATTATTCATTATTATTATCAAAATATTTATTTAAATTTAATGAATAGACTTTTATTCAACACAAAAATATATGTATTTTCAAAATTTAAATTATGGTGAGTAAATGTAGTGTTGTATAAATGTACAATAAAGAAAATAAAAAAGAAGATATATTAAAATTCATCCTCTGAATACTCTGATGAATTATCTCCTAGAGTGATAACGATAGGTTCCACAGTAACGTCAATTAAATTATCGAGTTCCCACATTTTCTCCTCTTCTTTTTGTACATGATGTACACATCTTTGCCAGTTATCTGTAATTATTCGTTCCAAGGAATTTTTTAACAAAATTTTCACGTCACTTAATTTAAACGTCGTATTATTTCGCGCTACATCTCCTTTTACCTGCGCCCAGACTAATTCGATTGGATTAAGTTCACAGTGATAAGGTGGTAACCGTAGTACCGTTATTTGGCGATTTGTTGCCATTTCATCGATAACATATTTTTTATTGATCTTTATTAAGATTGACAGTTGTCCTTTTTCACCATATTTGTTTCAAAAGAAATGTTTTTTCCGGATAACTATTGAATTATATCGGCTTTCCTCCAAGCAGTCATAGGCGTCCGCTCGGTCTGCCGTGAATGGTAACTGGCATTATCCATGACAATTACAGACCCCGGAGGAATAAGATCCAACATCTGTGTAAAATACTCTTCAAAACATCTGCGTTCATGTCTTCGTGATAGTCACCTGTATTTTTAGATTCAAATAAAAGTAAACCGCCATCTACAAAACCACTGGCACTACCTATATGTGTCACTATTAATCTTCGCCCTTTACCTGAAGGTGCCTTGAACCCTGTTGAAAGTCCATCCAAAAATGCTTGTCGAAAACTTTTTACATTTTTATCTTGCCATACTTTTGTTACAGTATATCCCTCGTTGACCCAAGTTTCGTTTAGATAATAAATATTCCGCCCTTCGTCACGGAATTTTCTAATTAATCTTAAGTAGGATCTTCGCCAACAAATAATTTCATCTTTATCGATAAGAATTGACTTCCTGTTCTGCTTTTCCCAGCAAAAATTCAACTCTCGTAAGACGGCCCATAATTTGCTTCTACTGATTTTTGGCAAATCCTTGTCCTCTAAAAGTTCACTAAAACTTTTGTTTAGCGTGGGTATTTCTTTTTTAAAATAAAATGAGTGTACTTTTCTGCGAATGACATTTTTGAAGATATCATCTATAACGACTTTTGACCTCCCTGTAGATGATTTTGGGGGATTTACAGTATCTTGTTCATTTTTGTTTCCTTTAAAAGTCTGAAGATAGTCGACTTTCCAATCCTGTTGGTAGGATTTTGGTGTTTCAATGCATTAAATACATTTAATATAATAATCATCTCATTCTGAGGCAGCGCACATCTTTTCACGCGTTTAGCGGGTACATAATCTGATAAGCTCGACATTTTACCCAAACAATATTATATCCACTGGCACAAGAGTCACTAAACACAAGTCGAATTTTACTCTACTGCACTAGCACGTCTTTGTATATTCAGCTCTTAAGACTGGATTGATCTGTCACAATACACTGGCTCCTGCCCTATGATGTATCCAGTAAAATATACTAATGTACACCCATTACGTGTTAGCATTAGTGTTACCCGATAATTACCTGAAACGAAATATTACCATGCTGTTTTATTACTCTCTTTCATTTCCAAACAGACTATAATACAGTCAGACGCTGAGAACTGTTTTACTAATAATAAGCTCTGTTCAAATGTAACAAAGACTGAGACAATGGTATTCGCCCTATGCGAATTTAATGATGATTGAAAGAATTGTGATTTTGTTAAATTCTTTTAGTATACCTCGATTCCAAACTGCTGTGGCAACAACATACTACATATATATGTAGAAAAATATCCAAGTACATGTATCTTCTAGTCTAGTATCTAATATTTCATATGCAAAACATGTGTGGGGGCATGCAACTTCTATCATGAATGTTTTCGCTCACTAGAGAAGATCTGTCAGGATTATGACTGGTTTGGGTTACAGAGATGATTGTAGAGATCAATTTATATAATTGTATAACTAACAGTGCCTTGTATGTACATATTTTGTATATAAAACAGAATTCGAGTGACATGTTGACTGGAAATCAGATACATTCGTATGATACCAGAACAAAAAATAATTATTATACAAATTTCTATGGGTTATCTAGAACCATAAATGGTACAGATTTTATAGATATAATACGCCTGTTTAATGTGTTGCCGCTTTGTATAAGGAATCTGAATATTATGCAATTTAAGAATAGAATCAAATTATTTCTATTGAGAAACGCTTTTTATTACATATAACAGTTTTTGTGAGTGATCTCAATTTAATTTAATTATTTATCTGCCGTTCGTCTTAATTCAGTTTTAGTATTGATTTGTAGTACACTTGAAAGAATATGAATGTATGCGATATTTTAAATTATTTTTACTTGTGTATTTGACGTTTACTATTTTAATTTCAACTAAGGTCTATGTTGTTATTGTTTCATTTGAACTTTAGCTTGTGTTTGTAATTTTTATCTAGTGAACTTAGTTCTACTTCCCCCATCTCCTTTTTCTTGTGACGTGTGTAAACACATTTGTGTATTGACACGAAATTATAAATAAATAAATAAATCTAGGAATAGCAATTATTAAAATAAATATATTTTTTTTTCAGATATTGCGAACGGCATATTCTTACTTCATGTTATTAAGCCAACTGTCTAAGGATGAGTAAATGCGAATACATATTTTTCCTCTATACATTTAATTTAATGATTTTAATTAATATGTGCACGATAATTTTAACACTGATTAATGTAAATCTTGCATAGGTAGATACACATTTTACATATCGCGTCAGTATACAGGGTGTCCCAAATTAGCCTGCCCAAAAATTAACTCTGGATTCTACGATCAAAAATAAGAAAAAAAAGTTATATAAACGTAGTTCTGTAAACGCCCCCTAACTGAGCTATTGCTCTTTAAAGAGGGGCCCCAAAATTTGATTTTCTCCAAATACCTTCAAAATGGATCGAGATAAAGTAATCAAATTTAAAATCGAGGGCGTGCTAAACTGAGGGGGTTATTGGATAAATATTGCTGCAACTTTTTCATGTCATTTTAAAACTCTTGTTTTACTTCGATAAATTATACCGTTCACTATTAATTTAAAAATTTTGTGACATCACAAAAATATTAGGTATGATATGCAAGCGATCAAATTGTGTCTAGTATGTTTTGAAAAGTTATTTGTCAGTTTATTTGACACGTATTGTTTTTAATTATTTTTTAAGTATTAATTTTCAAATTTGATTACTTTATCATAGTCCCTTTTGGAAATTTTTGGGTATAATCAAATTTTGAGATCCCCATTTAAGAGGCCATATCTCTGTTAGGGGGCGTCTACGGACTTATGATTATATAACTTTTTTTCTTATTTTTGATCGTAGAATCCACAGTTAATTTTTGGCAGGCTAATTTTAGGACACATAAATCCCCTTTGAAAAATTCATTTAATATTCGTTCGAAATGTTTATCTATTTTCTTTATTATTTTTTATTAGGTATTAGTTTATCCAAATCATCAAATCCTTGTGGTGTAGTTTCCAAAATATTAAAAACTCATGTAAATGCATGAAAAATCTTAATAATATTTGAAATTTCAAATTTTTTTTCATTGAACGCTGTCAACAGGAAGTAAATTTAATGAAATTAAAACGCTACCAACTTTAATTTTATTTATTATATACATTGTGGGTGGGCCATCGGTCCTACCCAAAACTATATTATTTTTTTTATGTATAATTATCTGCGGTTTATAAATCACCGTTACTTGTGAGCAGAAAGGCAGCTTTGATTGAGGCATTCAATATCGATTCTGATATGTCACTTGCATTCATAAAATTAATCACGATATTTAATATTTAAAAAGAAAAAAATTGCACAGTTTGTAACATTGAGTAAAGAATACAAATATCAAGTCAATTGGTACTGAGTGAAACATATTATTTGATTATTACTTAATAAAGACATTAAAAATAAATAAAATATGTTTATTTAAGCGTAAACCACGTAGTTTTTGCTATGATAAAGAACAGGTTTTAAGTTACAGTTAAATGTAGGTATTTATTTATTTTTTAAAATTAATTTAAATGTAAAAGTCATAAATATTTAAAAGTAAACAGTGAGACAAGCTATGCTGTGCTGTATCTCGATGCAACTTCATCTCTGTACAGGGTGCTTTTATCACAGTACGCCTAATTTTAAATGAAGTATAAGTTGATTGTTAAAGATTGTTAAAATAAGATCTTAGCTGAATTAAGACTTTTTATTAAACCAGACCTGTGCCCTCAAGAAGATGTTTAATATTGCTACAGTGTCCCTCAATATACTGTAGTCTGGTTCTACGCAGCCACAAGATAGTACAGCAAGTTAATATGGCGCTACCGGACCAGACTTTAACTGAAAATCCTAATTTAAAATTAACCTGTTTAAAAGCATGTGGACAATTATGGGTATATCGCCCTTAAAGATTTTGTATATGATAAAAGTAAAATAAAATTGTTTTTCACGTAGGGCAATACAACAAACATTTTTTTCGGTACTGAACAAAGATTTTCGTTTCGTTGGTTTTTAAATACAGGCTCGCGACGATCTACATCTTCCTTGCTAATTATCCTGTGGCCCAGGCTCTATCAGATTTCGATCTCTTACGATCTCTACCAAACAACCTTCAATGTATTTCGTTTAATCTGATATCATGCTTCAGTTAAGTTAATTCTTCACTTTCAATCCAATACGTATGTTCATCTACTTTACTATTAGTTTATGTATATTATTTATAAAAATACATTAATTTTGACATCCCCCAATAGATAAGCAAATATTTCGCAATTTTATAGAAAAAAAACTCCGTGCCCGGATACATGCACGTAACAATGGAAATGACAACTTACGGTTTATATAAAAGGGAATATAGAAGGATATGGCGCCTAAATGAACACTCACTATATTTCTACCGTTTATAATTTATTATTATTATTATTTTTTTAATTTTACTAACCACATTATGTGCACCCAAAGCCAAGGACGAATAATTTCCGTTAAAATTACTACTGTCATACACTCCCGCATAACCACAAAAAATAAATTATGCATTTTGAAATTACATATTATATAACATGGAAATCTCATGCAAGTTCAGAAACTTGTATTTTAAGACATATGATATGGTTATTGTAGAGAAATGTAACATTTTATCCAAATATGTACCTTAATCTCTGCTTGCCTCTTGCAGAAATGATATTCTTAAAGGATATAATTCATTTAGAATTTGTTAGGAAAAAACGTTTTTGGAAATGCACATTTTATAACTAGGATGATATTTGAACTCATGATACATTAATCGATTAGTTTGGCAAAATAATTCAAAACACCCTATATGTATGAAAGGACTATTATATTCATATTAGGTTTATCTCGGTTAGTACCTGCAAGGGGGGAATAAAACCAATCTGACCAATAAAAAAACTAGGTCATCTAAAATTTTGTCAAAGTTATGGATTTAGTTAGATGAATCCTTCATCAAGTTTACAAAATGTTGGTGCTGGCTAAGACTGTAAAATGTCTAGCAGGCTAAAACCCATTTTTTTGCATATCAAATATTTTTTGATAGTTGCCATACTTCTCCAGAAAGTGGTATTTAAAAGAGACCGTATAATGTTTAAATTTTGTATACTAACAATTGATTACACAAATTGCAACAAGAACTAACCAAAACATAGAACATAACAAAAAACGACGACTTTAAAGTCAGTTTTTTCAGTACCGAGTACTGCTCTCTCTAGCTTAGATGACAGTAGCCATTCTTCTAGACATCGCGTGATACGTGTGCCTAACTCATCCCAAACGTGTTCTATTGGATTCGTATCCGAGCTACGAGCAGGCCAATTGAGTTGTTCAATTCCAACTACCTCTAAAGGTACGGATTCGCTGGTGCGACTGCGGCTGCGACTGCGACTCGTTCCGGCCAATAGGCAGTCTAAATGCTGGAGTTGATGAGAACATTCAGACTGTCTATTGGTCGGCGACGAGTCGCAGTCGCAGTCGCAGCCGCAGTCGCACCAGCGAATCCGTACCTTAATACCGCATCCACACTCTCGGCGAGATATCTCGGCAGAGAGCTATAGCGACCGCGATACTGGACTCCATCCACACTCTCGTGCTCGACCGGTCTCGGACTGTCTCGCCGAGAGTGTGGGTGCGGCATAAGAAATTTTGTACTATACAGGGTGTTAAAAAAGAGTGTAAAATATTTAAGGAGGTAATAGTGTGAACCAAAATAAGCAGAAAAGTCTCAGTAAACATGGGTCCGCAAAGTAACGGTTGCGGAGATATGGCATGTTTTATGTTTTTTAGCCCCTTTTTTTATTTTGCAACAACGTTGTGTATTTTCTTATAATAGTTGGTTGATGTCTAGTGAAATAAACAATACGTATTTGACAGTTGTTCTCAGTGTACAAGTTTTCTTGCGCTATGGCTGGTTACTCTAACGCAGAATTAACAGACATGCATTTCATGTATGGTCGTGCTAATGGGAACTCTACCGAAGCGCGACGTCTTTATGTTGACGCTTATCCAAATCGCCAGATTCCTTCACAATGCATGTTTGGAAGAATTCATCAAAGATTGCGTGATACCGGTTCCCTGAGCAAGTGCAGTGCCATTTATCCGGAAGACCAAGGTCGGTATCCACTCCTAGAGCAGAAGAAGTAATTCTAGCACTGGTAGAGCAGAATCCAGGTACGAGTGTGTGGAGAATATCAGCCGAAGTAGGAATTAGTGGTCTTCTTGTTTGGAGAATCCTTCACGAGCAACTGCTTTAATCCATACCATATGCAACGAGTACAGGCCTTAAATCCAATAAATGATCATTAAGCACGTTTGGTTTTTTGCCGCTGGTTTCTACATCATGATGCTGAAGACCCTCGTTTTCTTGCAAAAATTCTTTTTACTGATGAGGCAGGGTTCACAAGAAATTGAGTGTTTAATTTTCACAATACGTATATTTGGGCTGACGAAAATCCTCATGCTCTAATAGAATTTGGACATCAGGCACGTTTTTCATTAAACATTTGGATGGGTATTGTAGGTAACACGTTTCTAGGTCCTGTTGTTTTACCAAACCGATTAACAGGCGCTGCTTACCTCAACTTTCTGCAGAACACACTGTATGTGTTTTTGGAAGACATTCCTTTGAATCAGAGGCAACAAATGTGGTTCCAGCTGATGGTGCTCCAGCTCATTTTTCCATGGCCGTTAGAGAGCATTTACACCAACCTTTTCCACATAGATGGGTAGGAAGGGCCGGACCTGTTTTATGGCCTCCAAGATCGCCTGATCTGAACCCTCTAGATTTCTTTGTTGGGGGATATTTGAAGACATTAGTGTATGGTACTACTGTATATAGCCTGGAAGAGCTGTAGCTACAGATTAATCAAAAGTGCCAAGAAATCCAAACCAAGGAGGGTGTTTTCGAAAGAGTTCTAATGTCGTTGAGACGAAGATGTCGTGCCTGCTTGGAAATGGACGGAGGGCACTTTGAACATCTCCTGTAACTTTATTTTTCGTTTGTTAAAAGCTTCCTTTGTTGGTTTATTCCTAATAAAATAAAATGTTTGAAAAACGAATAGTGGTCCATATCTCTGCAGCCGTTACTTTGCGGACCCATGTTTATTAATAATAATAATTATTATTATAATAATAATCTTTATTTATCCTGTAGGACATTAAACAATGTATAGGACATGTCAAACACAAACTAGTAACACAAACAACACAATAAAATTTACCTACATAAAATTATCTTCCATAAACTCATTAGTGCTATAATAACATTTTTTACCTAGTAAAGATTTCAACTTGGATTTAAACAATTTTAAGTTATTTAAATCTTTAAGGGCTCTTGGAAGATAGGTAAATAATTTGATACCCTGGTATGCTGGCGAGAATTCATATTTTGTAGTTCTATGAACTGGTATACAAAGCATATCAGCATGACGCGTTCCATAGGTATGGTGGTATGATAATGTATTAAATTTATGGAGGTTACTTTTAACAAATAAAATACAATTTAAAATGTAAATACAAGGCACTGTAAGTATCTTATAATTTGAGAATAAAGGTCTACAAGATGAGTCCGGTTTAATATTAAAGATCATACGAATAATACGTTTCTGTGCTATAAAGATATGATTTGCATAAGCTACACCACCCCACAATACAATATTACAACTAATACGGCTAAACACCATACTGTAATAAACATTGATCACACAGTCCAACGGCATAGATTTTTATATCACATTGATAGCATAATAGGATGCATTTAATTTATTACTTAAAAAATCAATATGGTTCGTCCACCTTAAATGACTATCCAAATGTAAGCCGAGGAATTTCACAGAATCTTTGCATTTAACCACATAAATTTGGCAGGACAAGACCAGCATATCAGGATTCAAATTACTATGAGCGTTAAAATAAATAAACACTGTCTTATCAATATTGACCATAAGGCCATTAACATGACACCAATTTATGAAGCACTGAAATATAGTTTGACACATTGAGGTGAGTTCGTCAAGGGACCGTGCTGAGACCGCTAAGGACGTATCATCGTCATAAAGAATGATTTTGTTAGCACCCAGATTTTGAGGTAAGTCATTTATAAAAAGTAAAAACAATAACGAGCCCAACACAGAACCCTGTGGAACACCTGAGTCAACAGAATGCAAATCCGATTTGCTTGACCCTAACTGACATATGCCTTTCTCTAATAAAACTAGAGAGCCATTCAAGAAATGTGCCTCTAAAACCTAGGTTATAGAGTTTATCTTTCAGGAAGCCAAAATCGAGACAATCAAATGCACGTGACAGGTCGAAAAACAAACCAGCAACATGAACCCCATCATCAATACATTTATAAATATAGTCGGTGAGATCAACAGCAGCAGAATGGGTTGAACGACCAACACGAAAATCATGCTGACTGCTGGAAATTAAGTCAAATTTATTTAGATAATTTAAAATTCTGTTGCATACAACCTTTTCAAAAACTTTAGAAAATGCACTAAGAATACTGATAGACCTATAATTAGATATATTATCAAGAGAGTTCTTTTTATGTATGGGAACCACAGTAGCCATTTTTAGTAGGAAATTTACCACTTGAAACAGATAAATTAATGAGATAGGCAACATGCTCAGCAATACTATAAGCAATACTTTTTAAAATTCTAGAGGTTTTTAAACTTTTGATAATTTAAAAAATTTCGTATCCTAATACAGGTTCAAAGAAAAAGGTGTTACACGTAGCACTGCCAACCGTACATTGGCTCGATCTTGAGAAACCATAATATTCCTTAAGGCTCAATTCATTTATGGTAGAAAAATAATTCCCAAATGCAGTGGCTACCTCATTAGGTTGTGTGATGGGTTCGTTGTTAATTATAAGAGCAATATGTTTGCTAAATTTGTTCTTTCGACCCGTCTCACAATTGACAATATTCCAAACAGTTAGTTTTATTCCCATTATCGGATCTATTAATAAGATTTGAATGGAATGTTAACTTAGTCTCCAGGAGAAGCCTATTATAAGCAGCCTTAACACTTCTGTAAACAATTTGTAGGCCATTGATAAAACATCGTCGTTTATAAAGTTGTTTCCTTTTGCTCCTGTTTACTCGTATATTTATTATATAATATCTATTAAATGTGTTACATAACATTTTTCAGTACAGTAATATACGGTTTGCCAGTTACAAACTAAAAGAATGTTCCATAAACGTATCTAATTTATTAAAAATAATTGTTTACTACTAGGCAACTAACAGAAACATTTTTTATTATTAGTTTTTTGCTTGTTTTTACTCTATGTTCCGTACACACATACACGTACACCGTATTTGTTATTTTTTGCTCAAGGCATTTTAAACAATTCGACGTGACAAGTCCGCATCCGAGCCGTTGACTACATTGAACTAACAAACTTTTATGCTCATGTACTCCATTAGGTGCCAATTGCAAGAAATATATTTATTTCAGAAACACCCTGTGTTAGTTCCCTTTTAAAAATGTAGCACATAAAGGACAATGCTTTTTTTAAAATGTGAGAATAAGTGAGCCAATCTAATTATGAATATATTTCTATAACATGAATCTTCAAGTGTTTTTCTTTTATACGTCATAAATCAATTTTTATATTTATCATTTTTTTGTTAAAGAGATATTATTAAGATAAAACATTTGTTAATATTTTAAAGAAATTTTATTATACGTTCTTATAAAATACATCTTAAATATAACAAAATAAACACTTATATGCATAAAAACTAATAAGTCTTACTGGTTTACACAGCTTATCATCAGGGCTACTCTTTGGGAAGCTCCACAACCAACAGTGTTTTGAATAAAATCTGGGAAATTACTTTCCAATACTCTAACCCTATGCCTGCTTACATCTGGAATAACGTGCGTGGCGAGGTAGCACTCTGGAGACTTGTACACAAGTTCGTAGCCCTTGAAGGAACTTCCCACCTCCCACCTGTACACCTCCGGTTTGCCTTCGAATCTGAAGAACAACCCTGATCCAAGATCGGTTCCGAGAACGACCACTTTACCCCCTTTGGATCCAAGATCTTGGATTTTCCCATCTGTGCGACCAGATCTCAAATATTTCGTGCATATTTTGTAAATTCTACTTCCAGATAAGTAGGTAAACGTTAAATAGTTTTCATAGCCCGCCTTGTGGATCAAAGCGATGTATAAGACGTCTCTTCTAGAAGAGGCCACAGCCCTGGGCAAAACTACTCTGTAGCCACGATTTCCTGCTACATCAAAGACCAAGATGGACCTAGTAGCAGCGTCACTAACGTAAACAAAAGGTCTTCCATTAGGGGCATACTCCACTAGGATGTACTGCAGCCTAGAAGCTTGGCCAATCAGTCCTGAAAGGTCTATAGTTTTGACTTTCTTTCCTGTCAAGACGTTGAGAGCTATGACTTTAGGTGGAGCCCTACGAATGGGCTGAGTTAAAGTGTTGACAACTCCAGTATCCAGAACCCACAGGATACTGTTTTCATCCAAATACAGATCCACTACGTTTTGAAACGTACTGGACTCGCCTTCTTCCTGAGACGCCCAGCAGGGGAAGGGTAGTAGCACTGCTTCACACCCTTTTTGTTTGAAACTAACTTTGGCCAAAGTTACTGGAACACCGGGTTTGTATCTGGGTAAGGCCAAGTACACTTCGTCTTTGTAGATTTGGCCTCTCGTGGCAATCACGTTCTTGGGTATGTAACGACCTGATGACTTATAGATAGATTTTGTAGCACTGTTGGGCCAATCGAATTGGCCTCCAGTCCATTCTATGAGATCGCACGAGTTTTGTGCATTAACGTATAAGCTTGCCAGTACCGCCACCACAAGTCCCTTGAGAATCATTATTCTGAAAGTGAAAACAAAGGTTTTAAGAAGATAATTGGGGTAATTAGTTTTTCTTAACATACCTTGTATGGAAATAAAAATATAGTAACATGTGCAATTGACGTATACTTGTCTATATATATTCAAATCTTTGTTTAAATTTGTAAGGTCGCTTGAACAGTAAAACGTGCTGTAGCGCAATTTGGTAGTGTCTCTCTTTCCTTTTTGAATGAAATGACCTAGTTCTAATGTTATACTTGAAGGATTTAGTGAGGTCAAAAGATTAAAAAATTATACCAATGTTACATTTTAAGCAAAACGTGCAATTTTAAATAAAATCTATATTCTTGTCATATGTGTTTTTTCATTTGAGAAGATTATTTTTACAAGGCATTTATACCTAATTAATTTATATTAATCTTATAAGTATAGCACGGTATAGGGTGATCACACGCAAACGTTAGATTCGACTGTAACTTCTTATTTTAGATATCGGAAAATTGAAACGTGTATTTATTAACTAATATTTCACAAAGATTTTTTTGTCACAAAAACAATCGAGCGTCGCACTACTGAGATATTGCTATCAACTTGGTTTCTTCTCATGAAACATTCTATATATTATTATATTCATGAATTCTCCACTTTTCTTGGTAGCAGTGATATAAACATGTAATGAGTTATCTTTTAATGTTAGCATCATATTTATGAATAAATAATTCTATAATGAAAATTTTATTTGTTTGTTATAAATGATGCACAACTAGATATATTTGAATTTATTTTATGGAAGATTATTGATTAATACCTAGATCAATAACCTAGGTCAATAGTGTGAAGTATACACCAGAATGTAATGTTACAATTCTGATGGACAATCACTGTATGAAGTATAAATGTCTCACTCTATACAGAGTGATTGACAACATATCTAAAAAAAATGGCAACAAATGCGTCATAAAAATGAAGTCAAAATCGTAAAAAATTTTGTAAAACCCTTATAGTTTCCGAGAAAAAAATATTGATATAGTATTTTCACTTTACAGTTCGCTTCACAGGTGATTCCAAGTATAGAAATCCGATTATTTATAATGTTAAAGTTTTTGCGATGCGACTGTTTACACTAGTTTTTCGATTGTTAAAAATGGCTTGAGTGTATAGTAACTCGGAGTTCATGGATATCGTTTTAATTTATATTAATAGATTTTATGACACAAAAAATTTGCAACTGAATCGTAGAAAAAATGGAGGTCCGGGACGTTCAGGGCGTATTGCAGCAGTGTGGCGTATCATACACGAACCTCAATTATATCCGTACCATGTACAGCATGTCCAAGCATTAATACGCGAGGATTGGATAAGGAGGGCTGATGCCATGGCCACCATGATCTCCTGGCTCCAAATCCTTTGAACTTCTTTTTACGGGGATATTTAAAAAATGAAGTGTATCGCACCGAAGGGGACACTATTGATGATTTACGCAAACGTATCATAGCTGCTGCCAATAACTTACGAGTTAAAAAAGGACAAGAACATTTGTGTTAATTTGTAGAAACTGGGTAACGTGGGACTACATTTTTTTTATTGTAACATAAGGTATGTCAAACTATTTTATTAATTAACACGACAAATTAATTCTATTAATAAGTAGGTTTTATAATAAAATGTTATTTATTTCTTTTCTTAGGAACTTCTTAATTTTTTGTCCTGTCACCGATTGGTAAAGCTTACCTTGTCAGGTTTTATAGTGAACCAGTTTTCAGTGGTGCATAAGAGTATTCTTAAATGATTTTCGAACTGCCCTTTTTGATTTTTTTTACAAAATTGTATTTGTAACAATCTCCTGTACTTAGATAAGTTTTGAATCACCCGGTATAATTTTTATATGGATATTCTATTTCTTTTGCATTAGCCTTGGGTTTTACTAACTTTACTATGCAATTTTCATGTACGTTTAAATTATATTTATTTTTCTAATTTCAATGTATTAACCCATAATGTTAAAGAAATATAGAAAACTACTTATTTAATTCTGAACATTACTTAATAATACCGTTTAGATGTCAATAAAGAAAATATTAGATAACTTTTAAAATACTCCTAGAAATATGGACAGAAAACAAATACGTTCTTTATTTTGCTTAAACTAATGTAAAATCAGGATGGATTTTTAATGGAAACGTTGCAGCACCTCCAGCGTTACTGCTACCTCATTTGTAAATTTTAAATTCATCATAAAATAAAGGCGGAGCAATATTTCTGTCTCTACGATACACTATTACATGCAGCGACATTGTTTTCTTCAAAACTATTGTTTTCTAAAAATATAATGAATAAGTAAGTATAAAGGATGATTGAGGGGAATCCCCAATATTCCAAAGGGGTGTTCAGGGGGCAAAAGTAAACAAAAAAGTCTAATAAGCATATGGTCGAATATCAACAGTTACTGAGATAGCAATGAAAATATTTTTACCCGAGTTAATTATTGTAATGCATCAGTAGAGAAAAGTGTTATCTAATAAACTGAAACTAATGAATTAAGTTTTCAAATATACCACCGTCCGCCTCGATGTATGCATCAGCTCGTTTGTGGATTGTACGGGTAGCTCGTTGAAGTGCACGCATTTTCTCTTGAGTGCTGCACAATTGACAATCCGATCGAAAAGCGCCTCTCTTGTATTCACCTTTGTTAGATATACTAATATTTAAACAGTCCCCGAAGGCAATAATCAAGGAGATTCAAATCTGGTGACTTTGGTGGCCAATTTTGGAAACCACCTTGGCCAATCAAGCGTTGTGGAAAGCGATTGTTAAGATGATTGATCACAACACGACTAAAATGGGCAGGCACCATCATGCTGAAAGTACATGTTTTGCCTAATATCCAATGGAACATCGTTCAATAGATATGTCAAATTATTTTATAAAAATTCTACATATCTAGCTCCCGGCCAACTACCACAACTGGGCCAAGTAATTATTAATCAGACCACACCACACGTTAATGCTGAACCGATGTTGTGCGGTGCGGATTTCCATCTGACCAACCAACCATATTTAGAATGTATTCTTCCACTGCTAGACCAGGACCAGCTTGCCTCTCAGATGTAATTCTCACACTGGGAAACATTCCAGCTTTGCGTGCATTGTTGAAAACTGTCTGGAATACATTTATATCTGGCACTCTCCTGCTCGGGAAGCGACGTCGATATTCAGCACCTGCATCAGCGCTACCGTTGCAATACCCATAAACAAAAACAATATCAGCATATTTTTGATGACAATATGGCAGGCATTACGAAATTATACGTGTACAACACCGACTAAATAAACGCACATGTTAAAATAAATGTGACATTTGACATAAAAGATGTAATTCTATTGTATTTACCTGGAATTTCTTACGGTGCAGTATTTATTTGGCATTTCCTACAGTAATACATGGTGTGAAGAATATGAAATTTTACTATCGCTTTTATCAGTGTAAGTATTCGATCTCGATAATCTGAATTGTTTCCAAAATGGTATGTTACATCAGTAATTTCGGTTTCAAGTTTTTCATATTTTTAGAGCCCTATCACCAAACAAAGTTGAGAAATTTGAGACACCCTGTATAAAACAATACGACAAAGCGTATACCCTCTTAAAAATCATTAAATTAATTCATAACAATGCTTTGGCAAAGTGGATTTATTTTTCGCTATAAATTGAATATAAAGTAACGATTTAATTAATATTTATAGAAACATAATTAAGTATTAACAGTATTTGCACAATAATATGAACAACGTTAAGTTTCTGTTTTGCTAATAGTTGCTTAATTGTCGATAATGCTACCATATCATTATCTCTTCCGTAAGCAAGATACAACAATGGGCCTTATTAAGAATACATAAAATTTAGATTATCATTATTAAATATTATAATAGGGGGTTTATGAAATTATTTTAATGTTGCAAGAAGGATTTCTTGTATTTATATAAATAGGACAGATTGTAGATGGCGAAATAAACACAGTATTAAAATAATTTCTTACGTTTCAGCTGTCACGGAAAGATCATAGATAACAGAGAAAGCGTTATAGGCGAAAATTGTAAAAACCCAAATTTATAAAACATACATTCAGAATATAGTCATCCTAACAAAATAAAATATAAAACATTGTTTTTATTTATGTAGATATTAAGTTGTTTTAGCATAGGTATAAAAATATCAATTAGAATGTATCTAATTTGGTTGCTTATATTTATTTTTACACAGCAAATTAATTTATTATATTTTGTATAAGTTGACCCTCAGTTTATTTATATATCAGACAAAATATGTGTTATTGTTAACTATTTAAGTTCTCAAATCGTATTCAATTGTACACATATAAAATGATAGACTAGTTTACTTGATATACATAATTTAATACAAAAACTGGAACCTTACTATTATAAAAATTGAACAGTTCCTCAAACTTAAAATATTTATTGATTGAACATTAAACAATGTAAACCAAATTGGAGTGTATAAATAATCTACATATTTATGAAAATAATATATATAAATTTAACCGTGCTATCAAGTTAGTTTTTTACAAACAATAATACGTAAGAAGAATTTTCTTCTTATAATATCTATACAATTGCGATGATATAATATCGCCTTTCCTAATATTTTATTACAACACGATGTTCAATGATACTTGCAATATAGTTGATATACAGGATGTTTTTTCTTAAAATGAGCCAAAGAATCACACCCTTCATTTTTCAACACATATTTTAACACTCTGTATATGTATTTGTGTACACGGTACCCAATACGTATAGAATAGTATTATATAACTTTTAAAAAACAACCATTATAAAAAAAGGTTGAGACTAATGTTTTTTAGTTGATTTTTTGCAGCCTTTGATAACCTTAAGTTTGTGTCAAAATCACAAATTTTGTTGTTATGGCAATCAATTTTTGATATTTTAAATGACACCACTGTTTTCTGTCCTTATTCATTTCTTTTTGCATAGGTATGTCAAATGTGTATATGGTTGCATTATAAAAATTTTGAAAAAACCTAGTATTTTAGTAAAAATCTGAATTCAAAGTCAACTTGTCACTATGACATAACAAAGTTATAATAAAAAAATATCTGTTGAACGCTCTCACTGCATGGTTCGATAAGAACAGAAAAAGTTGCAGGCTTCGATTTGTGTCCTTTTGCAATCCCCATACCCGAATATTGTTGAATTCTTTCTGAACGTGAAATGAACTATTTTATACACTGAGTCATATTGCATTTTTTTGGGGCTGATAAATTTTCATTAGATATTGTCCTGTTTACGGTAAAGCTCTTGAATTCGAATTTTTTAATTTTTACTGGATACCTACATATTCGGTACCGTGTAAATATCGAAAAAAAATTGTTGTTCACAATTTGTATTCAAAAATATTGTTTCTGTTTCGAAAAAAAGATGTGGTGATACTTAAGGTAGTTCACACTGCATATATAATAAAAAAATATATATAATAAATAGGTAGATAGAAGTACTCTTTCACTAGAGAGTAAGTCAGTATTTTTAAATTAGTATTTACCTGACAATAGCTGTGACATATTTCAACAAAAGTAAAAGTACTTTTTTTTGTTATTAAAACATACACCAATTAGTAAATTGCAACTCATATGTCTAACCTTGATTGATTAACTTGTGTTTGCATTATTACAATAGAGACAGAGATAATTTTTGAAAAGTAATTACTGTTTGTACCGGATTATAGTTATTTAGTGGCCACTTTTTTCATTATCACTGTACAATATTATTGTTGCATCTCTGTAAGAAAATTTTATGAATTAATGCTTAATTATAAAGTAAAGGCGGCGACACAAAACATATTCAAATTTATTCAAACTGAGTGGAGAAAAAATCAGTAAAAGCTTTGATAACTTAAAGAGAATATTGATTTATGATCAAAACACAAAGTACGTTGACACATATTCAAGGTGCAATCATTCACCTGCTCACATAAAACTGAATCGACACTTTTAATTTTCAAGGTTAAGAGGTCTGTAAAACCTAAATATTATGTTATTAACTTGGGCATGTGCTTCTTTAAAAACAATATTGGATCGTGATATATAAAATTGAAACAGGTCAAATTCTAGTACTCGTTCCCCTTTGCTGTCCAAGGCTTGAGAGGTAATTCGGATTTAAAACAAATATTCTACTAAGAAACTATATTTGCCCGTAGTTAAACACAATAATATTTATTTTTATCTATGAATTTAGCTGCTGTATAATTGTATTCACCGTTACATAATTCTTTCGTAGGTGACACTATGGGGATGTATTCAGCTATTTGCCTAGCAGCGGCCTTATATGCTGCAGCATATGGGCAGAGCTGCACCAGGAACATAGTCCCAGATTTAAGTTTCAAGTTAACAGGCAATGACATCGCTTTTCCATGTGACAGCACCAAAAACATTTACAAAAGTACAGGCCGTTACGTTCCCAAGAACATAATAGCTACCAGAATGCAGATTTACAAAGATCAGGCCATCATCGCTCTACCCAGATACAAGCATGGAGTACCTTTTACGTTAGCTACGTTTTCTTTGAAATCTAAAGCCTGCAAAGCCACATTAACACCATTCCCGTGCTGGGATATTCAAGAGGAAGGTAACTGTGACGCATTACAAAGCGCTGTAGACATCTCCATCGATCCCTCGGATATTCTCTGGGTTCTGGATAATGGTTTAGTGAACACTTTGGAACAACCAGTACGTCGCTGCCCACCGAAGATTGTGGGTATCGATCTGAAGACAGGTTTGGTGGTTAAAGTGATCAGTCTGGATTCTTTCGTAACTCGTGAAAGTCGTCTTCAGTATTTGATAGCTGATTATACTAAAGATGGTATTCCATATGCGTATGTTGCTGATGGGGGAGCAGGAGCTATAATTGTATTTAATTTATCAGACGGTACTGGATACAGAGTGGTGCTGCCTAAAGCTGCTGGTGGAGGTCTCACAGAATCTTGCTCTACGGACGTATTGTATATCCAGCTTGTGCGGAAACCGTGCGGTAACAAACTCTACTTCACCTACCTCTCAAACCCGAGGTTGTTCTGCATCAAAACTGAATACCTGCAAAGCCGTGAAGCTTCCGGAGCAGTCATCGACGTTGGGGCCAAACCTCTGTGCCAGAAAATCGTACTGTTGGGTACTGATAACGGAGCTGGGATCTTCTTCAGGTATAAAGGGGAGTCAGATATTTTTATATGGAACAGTGAGACTAGTTTTAAGACCGACAACTTCATCTTGGTGCAGAAAGGCGACGATTGCAGACTGGCTACTGAGGTTGTTGCTGGATATAAGAAACTTATGTGGGCTATTGAGAGTAATTTCCACGATTACGTTCTTAATACTAGTGGATGTCTTGGACCCTCAATGGCTGTTCATCCCCTTATCAAAACTTGCGATTAGGTGGTGTTGTTAGGTAAGGTGTTATAACTGTGATTGCTTGACTTTATAATAAATTATTTCTATGTTACCCATACGTGAAGTTTGTATTACTCAATCATATGATTTATTTTCTATGAGATATGTAATGAGATAAAAGTTTGCAAAACTGAATTTCTTGGTAGCAATAGTAAATAATTATTTTTTTTGTATTCGATAAGGATGAGTAATTAATTGAAACAACAATTTCCCTTTTATGTATGATATGTATTTATATTTTTTGTTATATACTAATAAAAAGTACACTGATAAAAAATTATTTGTAATATTATGCGGTAGATTGTCGATTATTTATTTCCTAGATCAATAGTGTTTTATTTTTTACTTAAAAATTTGGGAATATATATTTTTGGATAACATGACAAATCATGATCTGTTGTCTATTTCGACGTATTCCCTAGAAGGGCCACATTCACCATATTTGTGACGTAAATGTGAGTGTAACTTTTTTGGCCCTAACGTTATCACGTTTTTTATTAAAAAAATTAAATCTACATTCTTTTTGAATAAAAAAGGTATACCTGTTATTAGTCTCAGAAATTGGCCATTTTGGAAAAAATAGCTTTTCAACAATCAGCTGCATAGTTCCTTGTACAATATTTTAACGTAGTAGGCGCCAAAATTCCCTAGCAAATTGGATATAATAAATCTAGTATGTTTCCATGGGTCGTTACTGTATAGAACAGGTAACTGTATTCTACACTTTAAATAGTAATTGTTCATCAGAGTTGTAACATTCATTTTAGTGTATAATTTGATATTATTGACTTCCAATTTCTTTTGTACTATTACCTTGCATTTTGCTAACTTTACTATTATATGCAATTTTCATATAAGAGTAAATTATTATACAAAAAAACGAACACAAGTAATAACATAAAGGCAAATGTAACTCCTCACCTTACTGCGTTGCCACGTGATAAGGTGCAAACAATTTTATTTGACGTGTTTACATTTTGTTTGCAAATTCACAATACATTACGTAAATCCACATCATGCATTTGTGAATACGTCTTTTTTCGTAGTATAACCGTATTTTAGAGCGCAAGAAATGCAATTTTACAACATCGTTGTGACATATTTTGAATCAAAATTATGTCATTTGGTATAAACTGTATTAACCTGGTCTAATTTTGCAGTACCGTATGTATTTAGTATTTTTATAGTAATATGGTGTGTACAACAAAATTGCCTCATTTTTATCAGTGTAATTTAATCGATTCTATCAGTATCATAAATAAAAGCCAGATGACGTTTGTGTATTATGTTAATTATTTTCTTACATATTTTTTATTACCTTGTAAATTTGAATAAGATATTACTAATTAACTCTTTTAATCATATGTATAATAATTAATTAAAACAATGAAAATTGTGTAATTACATACTGTAAACAATTATTTATACATGTACGAGATAACCTGAAGTATACCGGGGTGGGCCATTGAACATTAAACTGGTAAATGTGTCTACATTTCAATGTTATTCGTATTGAAGATGCAGATTTAGCTCATTAACATGTTAATTTTATGTATGTAATATATTTACATAATTATGATGTTAAGATTGATAATAAAAAAAGACATTTTACTTTATATAGTTTTATTAAAAAAATATAATTCCAGTTCAAACAAAAATTAATCAAGTTTTCTACCAAAATATTATAATAAATAACTTAAAAACAAATCATATTCTAGTAAATCAAACAATGAAACTAAAAATATATTAAACAAAGATGTATTAACTATTAGAAATCTAGCATTTCATTCCTTTTCTCTGCAAAAAACATAATACAGACATAGAAATCTAAGCTCTCAGATTGGATTTTCCTATTAGGAATGGAAAAAATTAGGATTAGCTTTAGCTTTGTCATAACTATTAGCAACATATTTGTTATAGTTTCACTTTGCATTTCCTATGATTGAACCTCAATTTAAATTTAAATATTCTCCATTTGAACACCGCCAACCAAAATTAACAATAAAAACAACAGACGACCAAAATGGTCTATCGTATGCTGGCATAGCTGACATATTGCAGCTGCGCAGTAGTACATGATCAGGAGAATGAAATGGTGTACTCCTAACAGATTTATTGAAAAATATTAAAAAGTATATTTACGCTAATGCTAATAACTTTGTGAAAAACATTACATAATCAACGAAATTTTATGGAGGCATTGTCAAATTTTCGATTCGCGAAATACAGACACTTTTGAAAGCGATAAGAAGGTGTTTTAAATATTTAGATATAAAAAGGACAGAACGGTTTGCTCTTTATAATAATGTCGTCTTTGTATATCAATTATCTATTTTCCAACTGTTTATAAACTTTTGAGGGCTCCTTGAGTAGGTTTTAAAAAAGCGTCGGCATCTTTCACCTTTAATAGTTAATGCATAGAAAATAATTATAGGATATTGGTTACCTAACAAAACTATTACAATTTTGCACGTGTAGGTAGGACAGAAATAATTATGCTACCTGCTATAGTAGGTATAGAGCAAATAACAGGGGATTTTCTACTTATTATTAATATACAAATGTACAATGTACAAATGTCATTGTACAAATAAAAATGTTTACAAGTAAAAAGTGTAAGTGGTAATAATAAGTAATTGAGAATCTGGTTTTTAAAAGAGTTATAATTAACATATAGGTAGTTTGGCAAAGCAACACTTTTAGTGAAATGCGCTAGATGTCATTTCCAACGTCTAGTTCTGACAAAAAATATATTTCGTAATTACATCGTTTACAGTCTCATTATTTCGATAAACATGCATGCACTTATAATGAATAAAGGCCACGAGATGTAAAATAACTTTAAAAATTCATTCACTGAAACTATAAATTTTTAGAAATATTTACTCCATCACCAATCAATACTATTATTATTAGCACTTTCTCACATAAAAAATATTTCAAATTTGGGGCATTAGTTCGGACAATAGTTATAACTTAACACGATGAAAATAATGTTGAAGTTTATCATCATGGTGATGATAATGGTAAAGACGACGATCATTTTTTAAATTATTTGCATATATTATTAAAAAATAGCTTATTGTGTATAATATTTTGGTGGATCAGTGGTCGCGCGGTTTAAGGCATCAGTGCTTGAATCGATGTGGCTAGACTGCTGTGGGTTCAAGCCCCGCAGCCGGTAGACCGTATATCAGCTATATTTGTGGTGCGTATTGGCACCCTCTCTGCGGGTATGGTATAGTGGAAGAATGTTAGGTCAATGTGAGAGATTGATACCGGTCGACATTTGACTACCCCCCTAATTAATGAGGTTTTCCAGGTTTTCCTCATTGCACTGAATAGTGGTTAGGGCCTACCAACGTAAGTCGTTCATGGGCGCAAATGCGGCCTGATTAATAATAATATGCCGCCCCCTCTCCCGTACAAGTTTTATATAGTTAGTTTCACACAATATTGTTAATAATTAAAAATATATAAAAAACGATTACATAAAGGGTAAACATTATTTAAGTAGGTATTTGTCGAGTTTAATTTAAAATTCATTCACAGGTCACTTTTGACATTCTGGATATTTAATTTCAAATAATTTTAATTTATTGGTATAATAATTTTTATAGTTAGATATTTGACTCAACTTAAAGGAGGCCACCTGAAGAAGCAATCCTAAAAATGCAGAAATAGGTCAGATCTCATCTATTGTGGTTGAATTTTCGAATTCCCACAGTTTCAAAAGTGAACTTAGAAATTTATACAGTGTTTTCATTAAATCAGGTTAGTAAATTTAGCTAGATATTTTTTTTAGATAATTATTGAATACAGCTTTGTCTGTGGAATTGTTCATTAGCATACCTAGATGTTTGGTATCAGAGAGCATACATATGACTTCATTGAAAGGAATTGCAGGAGATTTGATTTATATTAGCTTAAAATAGCTCTCTAATACAGTAAAAAATGTTACAAAATCTAATAATAAAGAATATGTGGGTATATATTGTGGGTGTAATTCAACGCTGGTCGGGGCTTTAGTCCACAGAGTAGTTTCACACAATATTGTTAATACCTAAAAATATATAAAAGTTATTACTATTTGTTATTATATTATCATCATGATGATAATGATAAAGACGACAACCTTCATATTTTGCATATTATTCATATTATAAGCATTTTTTAAATATTTGAATATATTCTTAAAAATAGCATGTTGTGCATAATAGATTGAACATTTCTTCCATTTGAAGTTTCTAAATCTTTTTCAAAAGGAAATATGTAGTCTTCTAAAAATATTTGATGTGACAAAATAAGTGTAAATGTACAAACAACAACATATTTCATTGAATGAATTCTTAAAAGAGTAATACTACTACTCTACTAACTGGTAATGGTAATAAAATGTTTCACAAATGTAATTTAATCAAGTATTTATAATGTCGGATCATGAATGACTTGCTACTGTGAATGAACTGATTAACAATATTGCATCAGTGTTGAAACAGATTGTTAGATATAATATTGGCTCACCTAATTACCTTCATATTTGTGGTGAGCAACAACCAGATGATCTTGATCTATGATCTTAATTTCGCTGTAAAAGAATGACAGGCGGTTTTTTTTTACAGACGAATATTTCATTTTATAAATGGGCTATATATACATAGACGTGCTAAGTGGACGAATTAATTATAATAATTTACTTAAACAATGAGTTTTACATAATGGACAAACTAGATTGTTATACGAGTATTAATTATGGTATCAGTTTTGAACTTTCGGATATCTACATTTATTGAATTGCAAATTTCATATGTTTGCTGATAATACTACATGCAAAAATATACAAATGTTTGTAACTGATTTACTATTTAGCTTTGTTTTGAAGAACGATTAGAAATAATCTTTTTCAATGAAAGAACATTCCAAGAACACCAAATCACCAACACTGATAATAAATTTGGTATGCCTAGAAGGGAAAGACTAGTTTCCAATAAATTGTAAATTATCAAGATACTTTACGATTCAAGACATTTTTGGTTTGATACATGCTCTTGAGCACAGAACGTATAAGTTCTGTTATGTTATATTTAACCAGAGTTTTAAAAATGCTTATTTATTTGTTATACGGGCAGTTAAATTTTACGTAATTATTATATCGATTATTAATACCAAATTTGTATTATATACCTACAATAACATTCTCTGTATTATTCTATCTCTCTATTATTTTAATATACAACGATCTACTACTATCGTTGTTAACATAGTATATATATATTCCAGGAAACAGGTGTTAAAAATTAGTGGTATTAAAATACTTGAAATTATTCTGCCTGAATATATACCGGGTGTACCACCTTTTATTAAGCACGCCATATACACGACGTTTCTGAAAGTATTTGTTTCAAACTTTGGCTTTACTTTTAGTAGCATATACGTCATTTAAAAACATATTTCATGGACTGATCTTGTTACAAATGGAACACTTTGCGTATTTTTCAATTTTTGGGTTTCTCGTGTAATTTTAAACATATTTCATATAATCTTCCTTTACTTTAACATAAACTTACATAGTCCTGCATATAAGATTGTTAACTTCTGTTATAAGTATGTTGAAATGTGGGGCTAGAGTAGCAAAATAATGTGTGTCTTATAAACGCCTTTTAAAAGTTGTATTTTATGTTTCTTTTTAAGTAAAACAATAAATGTATTTTTCATATATTTGTTTGAAATGCATATTTTCAATATTTTGTGCATATTTTGATTAAAGTCTACATATT
This sequence comes from Monochamus alternatus, assembly GCA_037114965.1. Lineage (NCBI taxonomy): Eukaryota > Metazoa > Arthropoda > Insecta > Coleoptera > Cerambycidae > Monochamus > Monochamus alternatus. The sequence goes on from CM073433.1 coordinate 38,998,462, forward strand.
TATGCGCATATTTTTATGAAATTTTTAATGTGCAAATGTCGAGTGGGTTATATTTAATTGTTATTTTCTACAACTGAGATGATTGTATGCAGTTGGTATCAATAAATACAAATGTACATACCTGTTCTATGTCATGTAAGTTTATTCGTCATATGACGAGTATTAATTAAAAATGATATTCGTTGTACATATATATTTTAATATGTCTTATACCATTGGTTGTAATATTTCGAAAGAAAAAATAATACTAAAAAATGAGATGAGCCATATGGCCATTAAAAATTTTACACATGAACTTCCTAACTGGAGAAGATAGAATCGGCACGTTGCCCTACTTCTTAATAGGTTTCAATAACTGGAGTAGTTTATTTAATGATTTTGCTTTATTTTTAATATTTAAATTATTTCTTTAATCAGTTACAGATACGAGTACAGAACGTCTCAGAGGATCACCATTACTTGAAGCCTAGCAGCCTTAGTACCAACAATAGAAACCAAAGTAAATACGTGGGTGGTTTCAGATGTTCTGATAGCGGGCCTCCCCCGTAGACCGTAGTCCAAAAACAATAAGGGCTTTTTAAAAGTTATGATTTTATTTGAGAAGAATTTAAATAAACACAACGTCAAAAGTGTTGGACCCCCCTCATTCTTGTTAAAACTATATTGTTTTCTGAATCTTTTTCTGCGAAAAGAGTATGTGCTATAAACTGAGTACTTAGAAAATTAAAAACCAAAAAAGTTTGACATTTTTGACAAAGTTTATTAAATCAAAAATTAGTAAGCAAGTTCTCGACTTGACTAATAGTCGGTATGACCTCCACCACCAAAATTTTCACTTAATTCATTACGTAAGGGGTAGATAATGGGCGTAATAACTTGTTCGATGTAAATTTGACTGGTCATATTCTATGGTATGCGAGTTAATGGGTTGCGGCGGTTGGCCATTATTCCACCTCAAAACATATCCCGTTCATACGGAGGAACTTCACCCACCGCAACTGATGTAAAAACCAACCCCTATGCTCTCGCGTCCACTGGAGACGGGCAGCACGATGCCTTGAAAGTAGAGTGGGGACCCGTAATGGTCTTCTAGCACGTAAATTTGCGTTGTGGAGTCGTCTTCGAATAGGGTGTCGATATAACAAGGTGAAATGTACCTTGAAAGTAGGCCCTGAGAGCTGAAGCTGAAGATGTGCGGTGTCTACGGGCATATTGCACCTAATACCGATCCACCCTTTCATTAGATACTCGAGGTCGTACACTACGTGGTCTAGGAATGCCCAACATGTTCAACAACATTAGAATGTCCTGCGCCATGTAAAGCAGTCATTCTTGCTCGGGTAAACGCAGAAATTCCACGTCCTGGCATTATAATGTATAAAAATTCAAAGGAACACTTGGCTGTATACACTGCCAGACTGACCAGATTTGTAAAAACATTGGTAATAAAATAAAGGTTCATAGTCTGCAATTTTTTATTGTCTTTTTTGTTCCCTACATATATGTACTTTTTTACCACATTAAGAAAAAATACTAGGTTTAACAAATCATTTTATATACAGGGGGTCCAATACTTTTGATGTTGTGTGTAGTAAAAGTATTTAAAACAAAATATCAAGAATTTTATTTTTGATATTACTTTTGTTCCATGTATTTTATTTTCCGAGATTTCTGTACCTAAAAACACCACAAATTTGACTGAGACTAAATACGTACCATCTTAATAATTAATAAATATTGTATATCGCAAAACAAAAATGTAGGTTAAAGGTCGCCGTATTTGTCGATATAAAATTATCAAATTTATACTATTTTTACAGAAATCTCAAAAAATTAAAAACACAGAGAGAAAGTATTATTGAAAATAAAATTATTGATGTTTTGTTTATTCACTTTTACTATTTAAATTCCTCAAATAATATAACAATTTTTAAAATGTATTTGTATAACACACATTATTTTGCTATTCTAACTCCACATTTTAACAATTATTTTCACATAGAAACAAAAGTGAACAATCTTATATACAGAACTATGTAAGTTTATGTTATAACAATATTTACATTGAAATTAAAAAGATATGTATTTTGAAAGATTTCTGTACCTAAAATTTTGCTTTCTACTGTAGTATATTTGTTATACTTCGGTACTTTACAATTTTACGCAGATAGCATGAAATAATATTTTATTTGCTAAACTCAAGATTATTCAGTTCTTAAATGTCTAAAATTACTTATATTTCAAAAATACACCCTTAAGACAATTGGGAAGTTATCATCACACTTTAAAATTGCGTTCGTAGATTTAAAATCAGTTTTTGTAATAATTTTACTTTCGATGATATACATGTATGTTAGGCATAATTCATTTAAAACAACTTGTTATACAATATCCAAAGCGTGATGAATAATTTACAATGAGGTTATGTTATGGACAAAAAGGTGCTATTTCCAAAAATTGTACCTACCATACACATTTTCTAAAATTAAGTTTATTGTGCAATCAATAAAAACGTTTTTTCTTTAATAATCTACATTTGCAAGCAGAAGGTGATTTGAGCGGTTTAAATTTAATTTAGGTTGACATTTCTCGTGGAGGTTAGAATAAGTACATAATATAACGTTATATTTATTTATCTCTATATACGGGTATAAAAAGTTTTGATATCATTAGAATAAAAAATTTCCACTGGCAATTGTTTATTTGCACAAGGCGTGACGTGGTTTATAATTTTTAAGTGTTACTTAAATCAAGGTTAGTTGATATTAATCTGGATCAGCATTACATGAATACTTCCGTCCTTGTGGGCGAAAGGGAATGATAACACCATAATTATTACTTAATATTTAATCACGAACCACTTTATAAGCAGAAGTAAACTACCCTTTTAGAAAATGCTGCATTAAGAGTTAGATACGAACCACTTTATAAGCAGAAGTAAACTACCCTTTTAGAAAATGCTGCATTCAGAGTTAGATACTTTCATCAAATTATGATTAATTAGTTATTTAATTTGTATATGAGAAATATGACGTTTCTGGCAGTCAAGATCCAGACGACTTTGCGATTGACATCGTCAAATTTGACGACCTAGCGTCAGCTTATAGTTATTTATGTGTCAAGGGAGTTATGAGGATGTTAGTTATCGAGGGATTGTTAATTGGCCCGAGATTATTAACATCCAAAGACTCACGCGATAGATAAAGATATTTATTTAATTCTAATTAAATATGAAAACCAAATTTTGTGTTATTTCATACTAATGAAATATGAAAACCAAATTTTGTTGGTTTTGAAAATAAAACAAACGTTGTTTTTAATAATTAAGTAGGCATTATTACCCTGGATATATCAACTTACAACTTTGTAAATACAAGTTTTTTTAAATTTATTAAATTGTGAAAATGAATGAAAACCTGGAGAGCACTGAGATTTCAGGCGATTTGTTACGAAAGGCTGAAAAAGCTCGTGCCGCATTACTACCAACAAAGTCGGAACCAAAGTATAAAAAAGGATATGACAAATTTCTGCAGTGACTGCAGTTAACTGTACTGAAAACGAAAATATAAGTGAAACTATGATGTTGGCTTAGTTACAAGACATGTATGTATCTATTCTTCTACGTTAGTATAAGTGATATTGATTTATTTTTCTTACAGTCTGAATCGTACAGTCCTAATTCCCTGTGGATAAAGTGGTCAATGTTAATGGTAATTTGTAATAATGCAGATGGGAGAAAGTTTCATGAACTGGAAGTGTTGCTCAAACGAAAAAGTAAAGGCTATGAGTCAAAAAAGTTTAAAGTGTTTAGTCGGGATGACATTATCAAACTTTTGAAGGATGCTTCCGATGATGAACATTTACTATATAAGGTAATACATTAAACTATAAAAAGTATACATTTATTGCTCTACTGTACAGGTGGATATGATTATGGGTTATTTCAGGAGCTGTAGAAGTCAACTTTTGAATATGAAGATTAATCATATTGAAGATAGGAGTTCGGTTATGGTGGTTGACATTCCGGAAAGTAAAACAGATATCCGTATGAAATTTACAATAGTGGAAGAAAACGAGTTCTCTGCATTGGGTCTAGTGAGGAAGCATATGTCTTTGCGTCCGTCGGGTTCAGAAAGATTTTTTCTAACGTATCGCGAAAAGCGTTCCACACTTCAGCCCGTTAGGAAAAATACATTTGGAAAAATCCCAAGCAAAATTGCTAGGTTTTTGGGTTTGCTAGATCCAGTTATCACAAGACATTGTCTGCGTAGGGCGACTGCCTGTTAATGCAGGTGCAAATATGATGACATTGAAGAGACATGGTGGATGGCGAAGTTCAACGGTAGCAGAAGGGTATTTGGCCTACAGTATGGAATTGAAAAATAAACCTGTAAGAATGTTGGCTGGCATATCGCATGCAAGAAGTGGAACATCAACTTCATGTTTGACTACAGTCATACGCAGTGACAACAGCTCAACGGAAAATTCTCTTGCAATTAGGGAAATAATTTCAGTGAAAAATTCGACAATTGTTGATTTATTTTTGTAAATACATTAAAGGAATTTAAGGATTTTAAGTATAACTCCCAAGGGAATTATGAACATGTTTATAGCTATGGTAACTAAGGGTTTATTTGTTTATAATGTATTAGTATAAAATACAAACTTTTAAATGTCATAATAGTTATTTATAAGTCACAAGTTTATGCATAAACAAGGGAATGAGTTTATTGGCATGTCTCAATTTGGCAATACATGTGAAGAAAACATAGTAAATAAAATAGAAAATGGTAACCCTACAAATACGAAAAAACCGTTCATCAATTTTAAACCAATTTAGAATATTTGTTAAAGAGAGAAATTTTGATTTGGACACACAGCAGTGTTTTGAGGATGTGACAAGAATATTAATAGATTGGGGTTTCAACATGAAAAAGAAAGATGGAGAAGATTATAAAGAGTACGTTGTGAAAACAATGTGGAATACTAGAGCAAAATGCAGCAAAATCAGTATTTTGAAAAATTTTATGCTATTTTCAATCCATGCACCAATTCTACTTTCAAGGATACCTGTGACGCACGCAATTATAGACGAAAGAAGTTTCAAAGTAATTTCGAGAAACGCAAAGACAGTTCTGTTAAGCTATGGTAAAGTGAGATATTTAAAACGACGTTTATACTATGGGATGAAAATACACCTATAGGTCTTTTGAAAACATTTTTTTCATATTGCTGCAAACGAACTATTTGCATCTAGTAATGGAGAATTAACTTATCACATTAAATTTTAAAACACATATTAAGATGATTAAAAAATGGAATAAATGATTAATAAAAAAACATAGAAAATCCTGATAGCTATCCAGTAATATTATTTTATAAAATATTATCACACAGAAGGGATTATATTTCAACTGATAGGCTTTTTCTAATTCCCAATCCTTTTTAGAAAAATTATTTGTCAAAAGATTGGATAAAAATATTGTTAATGAAATTCTGAGGTGGACGAAAATATCTGCTGACAAAATTCGGGTGGACAAATAAAACAAACATGTAATCATCGCTTCAGCGCAGTATCAAATTTAGCTTAAGCAGGTGTTAATGAACAAGAATTAATTAAGAACTGGACATTCTTCAGCAAATTCTGTAAAACCTTATTTATAACTCAACAACGATCATAACTCACATGTTGTAATAACTCTCTGAAATAAATCTCTGGATAATGAGTCAATGTCAACAGCTCATTTAAAATCAGCATCCATAAGAGAGTAATTAATAGTCAACGTCAATCAGACAAACTTATTGTGTTTTTAATAATTATTCACTTTAAAATTTATTATTAATACACATTCATTGTCTTTTGTCTCTGTGCTTTTAAATAAAGTTTAAATTAAATTTTAAAATTATTCTATGCATGCAATTGTCTTGACAAATACAATTCCAGCTAAGATTTTGAGCCTGATATTGCCGCAACAGCTGTTGTTAAATTTTCACAACAGTAGGTACTTGGAAACAAATATGTATAAAAAATAACTATCTGAATTTTGTCAGATCTGAGTGTCGATCGCTGTGCCCTTTGTATCTGGATGACTTACGAACGTCAAAATTTGTAACTAAATGTGAAGCCTAATACTTTGATAGAGAAGCTTATAATAATCAGTAGTTACACTATTCTTAAGTTGTTTTATTAATATTTGAAATTGAATTTCCCATCTGGAATAATTTAATAAATTACAGGTCTACCAATAAAGGTTTTTTTGTACAATAATCTTGTTTTTTTGTAGGTGTATGTGAATTAATTAACAATGATTGAATATAGAGGCCTTTACGAAAATATATAAAATGTAAATTGAAATTATTTATATTTCTATAAAAATAGAGGAATTCGTACTGAATAAACAAAAAAATGCATAAAAAGAATGAATTTTATTATTCATTATTAATCAAAAACTACCAATACCAATATAAATCCTGTTTAATTCCGTGTTGTTTTAAAATCTAATTGTAAAATGTTTGTTAAAAGTAATAGAAATAGAAATTTACACCGGCAAATACTTTTTTCAGATGAGGCTACATTTTGTCTGAATGGTACAGTAAACCGCCAAACTTGCAGATATTGGAGTCGGGAAAATCCTCATTGGATGGCAGAGGCACATACCCAACACCCTCGAAAATTAAATGTGTGGGTTGGAATAGTTGACGACAGAATAGTAGGGCCTTTCTTCTTTGAAGGAACCCTTACAGGACAAAGATATTTAGAGTTTCTAGAAAATGACCTTGTTCCAGCCCTTGCAGTAAATTTTCCTAACGATAATGACTCTGACATTCCTGACGATACCATATGGTTTCAGCAAGACGGTGCACCTCCGCACTATGCGCGCCCTGTACGAGATTTTTTGGACAACTGTTTTCCTGGGAGGTGGATCGGCAGACGCAGACCGATAGAATGACCTGCAAGATCGCCAGATCTTACACCTCTTGACTATTTTTTATGGGGATACTTGAAGTAAAAGTGTACATTAATAAACCACGTAATTTAGAAGAACTTCAAAATCGCATTCAGGACGAAATACGCAGAGTTACCCCAGAAATCATTCATAATGTGCAAGAAGAATTTCTTCACAGACTTGCGCATTGTCAAGAAGTTGGTTGTTACTTTTTTATGGATAAAATTTACGTTTTCTAACATTCAATCGTCATTTACTCGAAAACTTTCCTATGTAAGAGGGTAAAATTTTAGTACATTCTGATAGAGAATTAAACGATCTTTCAGAATCAAGGAAAAAAATATGGTGTTGCCATTTAAAAAAAAATCGATGTCGTCAGTACTCGAAAACAAATGACATTTGAAAATCGCATTTTACTCTGAAATATGTATTTTTTAAATTAAAAATCGACCTGTTCGAGGATTTTTCCCAAAAAATAATTGTTTCGTTTTTATTAAATTTATTCCATACTTTTGGCGCATACTGTATACACTCACAGATATCAAGCAACTATATATGACTAATAATACTTTTAGGTTAACATTAGCAGGTGATAGATTACAATGATGTCGTACGTTACAGTTTTAAGAATTTTCTGGGAAACTTCTATTGTTTACTTTTTTAATACTGATACAAAAAAAATACGTTACAGGAGCTTTTACTTAACCTTTGTAATTTCGTAACGCAGCTGCATTGTAGTGCAGTTGTAGTTTTATTTTTGAATTGAATTTGTAGAAAAAATATTCTTTTTAGACATTTTTTCACATGATTTTTTTGTTGCTTTTGGTCACATATACAAACCCTGTATTTAATTTGGAATCATTCAATGACACGTAGTAATCAAAAAAACATTCACAATAAACTATCACAATATTTATAATAATCTATATATAAAGATTAATATGCAATACCTATAATTAAATATCGATTGCTTTATTTTTTTTTCGGTAATAGAAATAAACAGATGTTTAATTCCATTGTGTCACAATAGCATAAACAGAAAATTCTACAGGCTCAAAATCACTCTTGTCAGTATACCTACGTAAATAGATCATCACATGGTACGCTTGTGATTATTTGTGTCATTCATTTTCATTTTTGAAACACTATAATCGTGTGACGGTGGATACGAGGTGAATTGTATGCAAACAAGCTTGACAACTTTTAAAAGAACACATTTTTTATAGCAAATTAGTTTACTTTCGTTCGTTACTTGATATATCGTGGCGAAACCTTGCATCTATTGTACGAATGCAGTGAAATATGAGAACCTGAATAACAAACAATTTTCGTATCAAGTTGAATGAGAGTGAAATGTTAGATTTTTAAAAGTTGTTGTAATCAGAACTACCTACTAATAAAGACCTCTGAAATGTGATATTGGGAAGTGTTTTTGTATGTCCATAAAGGCATATTGTAAATGGCTGCGGAGAACGTAAAGGCAGAATTAAGAACAAAACAAATCAAGGATTTCTTTACTATTATCATATCGATTTTATAAAATCTTTCACTGTCCCTTTACCTAACTGTTAAATGAAGCAAATGAAGAGAGACCATTTTTAAAAAACCATTTTAATTGTGCATGAATTTTCCTGTCACCAAGACAATTGCCCACAGTAACCATTATATCATACCTAACATCAATACATTTATTTGTAATAAATAAATATTTAAAATGTATATAACAGCAGAAATAGTGCTTCAACAATTCCATCCTTCATAATTTCTCAATATTAATGAGAAAATTGCAACAGATTATTCATAATATGTGGCACGTGTTTATATTAATGCTGTCCTAGGTATATCTAAATCAATGTTTAAAATATGTAGAAGTAATTATTTTTGTTATGACATTTTAAATAGATCCAGAGTGTTACATGATGAACTGGATAAACTTAAGAGGTTCCTGAGATCATTCTGAGTAAAAAGCTATGAAGTGAATTTTTGTTGCATTCTTAACAACTATTTTGTAGGTGCAACGGTTGTTGGAATGTTTCTATTTTGTTTTGAAGTCAATATCTTAACATATATGACGCATATTTAATTATATCGTCCATCCTTATATGTCAGGTGTTTTTATGCAGAAGTAAAATTATCAATCAACGTCCCGCTATCAATACATCATAGGAGATAGGAGCTACAGTTACTCAAATTACTGTTTAAGGAATTTAAATGTCGTGTTACTTTAGCTTTTGTGCAGCATTTTACAATTCGTTCACAAACGAAAGGGATAATTCCTACAAGTGTGTCTTCTAATTTGGAATTAAGTACTAGCAAACAACATAATAACACCAAAGAGATAAAGACTTCTGTGTTTTTCATAATTCGTTGAAATATACTAATAATCCTTTCTCGTTAGCTATGCTAAATATTTTTTTCTCTGCAGCATTTTTAATAGCGACTGCTTGTTCGTGTTTCTTCTGTATTTGGTACGAAATTGGAAACAACACTGGAAACTTCATCCTCAATATCTGATGCCAAATCATCACTTGGAGTCATATTTACACTTTCACAATAATTACGAAAAATAATTCAACGGCAGCTATTACATTTTTCACGACTAAATGTTCCATTAGTTGGCATGTTTTACGAATGTTGAATTTGATTCTATAAATGACATAAGGTTGTCCACAACATAAGTACTAAGAATTTTAAATTCTTTTGAATATTTATTTTTTGTAACCTGTCTATACTAGGGTATAAAATTAAAATAAGTTGGAGTAGACATAACTATTTATTTGCATTGTACAATTACTTTCATTTTCTACAAACTCTGCCTGCAACCTGCTCACAATCCCTACGGTTTTGGAAATTGTTTGCAGTACCTCTACATCCTCCATAAACAAATTTCACGCATCCTTGTTCATCGTTGTCCCAATAGTAACGAATGAAATAGGCAAGACACATAGGTCCTTCCAAAACAGGTGGTACAGTACAGTCTGAAAGGTTACATAATATACTAAATTACATATATTAAATTTGATGCAAAATTAATGAATTATAGCAGTAATTATTTTTCCAGATTTTTAAAAATTACACCACTTACAATTTTCATTCAAGAAGAATAAATATTCCAATAAAATTTTAAATTTAATATACATTAACACAAAATAAAGTAAAATTTGTGCATTTTTTTCCATAACGAAGTCCAGAACATATTAACAATAAAATTAAAATAAGAAATTAAAATTGGTTCAAAACATTAAAATCCAGGATATCAGTAAACATCTAAAAGAAAATAATGAATAATTAACGTTTTCTTGCTTACTTTTTTTTGATTTTGCAATTGAAGCAGGACCAAACAATTTGCCAAACAATTTGCAAGCATATTTTTTTGCCACAAATTGACCAGTAATTAAAAAATTAAAAACAGTTCAAATTAAAAAAGTTTGACTGAAAAAATCAGATATTCAAAAAATAGCATCCCCAATTATATTATACCTAGATTATATTAACTAATTTGGATCTTAATGTATACAATTTAAAAATGAAAAATTTGTAAATCTCAATTATATTCATCAGTCGAATTCATCTGAGAAGTTTGGCCAAATCTATCATTAACAACCTGTATGTATATAATTACAACTTCACATATAAGCGATTAATAACAGTATAAATGCAAATAAAAATAATTTTGATCAAATTTATAACTTTTTGTGAATGAATGTAAGAAAAAAAGACAGGAAAATTTATAAAAAAAATTTGTTAAATAAATAATGCGTTATAATACTACCAAATTCTTCAGTACGTGAGACAACAAAATTATCCTCAAAAATGAGTCAAATTATTTTGACGAATTATAAACTGAAATTGTTTGTCTATCGAAATTATTAAAATGAATTGTGTTTTTATACTCGCTACAAAAGAGTTCTGCTATAAAAAGAAATATTTCGTACCCTTCTCTGCACAAACTAAAAAATGTTTTAAACAAATCCTTTCAAATAAAAGTGATGGAAAATGACATATGTTTTACTTTATCATTGCCAAAATAAGGGTAAGTTGGTGCTATATTCATAACCATTAGAACAATACATGTTTGGTTTATCTTTCAACATCCATTATTTAATATAGGTAAGTATTTAAATTGTGCAAAGTCATGCATCTTTCACTATTTTTTTAATGCAGTAGTGTTTCTGATCCGGTTTAACTTCTGTTTATTATGTATCAATAACAAATCATAAGTATTTCTACTACAAATTTTACTAATTCTATATGGCAAACACCCTTTTTAGTAGCGGTAACTGTATGTTATACTTTGCAATTTATATAAAGGAATGACACTATAAACTAAAAAAATGCATTTCATTTTAAGAATATGACTTTGCCCGGTCTCCTCTATTGTTATAACCTTTTTGTACAATTATACTGTTATACTACGAATGTTACGAAATTTAGAGTTTAACTTTTTCAACGCTCTGTATGCTTTTGCATTCATTCGGATATAGCACATTATAATAATATTATAGTGCTGTAAGATTTGATAATTCTATCCCAAATAATGAGAGGTATATGGTCAAATCTACTATGGTTTTTTAGATTGTTATGCTCTGGCATAATATAACTGGTATCCACCAGCAGATTAATGTGCGCTTTCTTCATTTTAGTTAGACATGTTTGTTATGTTTAAAGCCCGTACTTCGTTCGCAGATCTCAGATCCGGACTCGGCGGCAATCTTAATATTTAAATATATTTTATTTTTATAAAAAAAAATCAATCTTATTCATGCCAGTTAATCGACAGAAACATCTTATGCAGTGGCCTGATTCTTAGTGAAACACATTCCTTCAGAAAGTGAAGTAAATTCTCATGAGAAAATGCAAATCTGTTTTCTTGACCATCCTCATAAAAAATAGAGAATCACGTTTTTTGCTAAAGGGATATACAGCTTCAAGAATTATAAATAAATATACACATAGATAATAATATACTCAGGATTTTTTTAAGTGGAACGAATTCCCACTCGAATTTATTTCACTGTATTCGAGAATCGAGGCTCAGGTATGTTATTTTTATTTAGATTTACAGCAGGTTACCACTCGTAAAACAAGACAGTTGCAATGGAACCGTATGTTGAAATATGTAGTTAGAAGTAATAGTATACACTATACGGTTGTTAAGTGGCTAACCTTAGGCTAACCCCACTTACCAACCTAATAGTGTATAACTTTTTTCGCACAATCGCATTTATCAAATAAAATAATAAAAAAAATTATTTTGATTGCTGAAATGGCGTGGCCTATCTAGCGTGTTTTGAATTTATTTTGTTGGAAACCAAAAAAACAATTTGAAGTTTGAACAATTTTGTGTTTTGTTGTCAAAACTGTAACTGATAAAGACGATTCAGAGGTAGATTCGGACATTGAAGAATCGTATCAAATAGGTTGTGGGTCATTAATTCCCACAAGGTGAGGTATGGAAAAGTCTATGATGCCTTCAGGAAATGGTTGAATGAGAAGAAAGTGGAGATATGTGAAAAAACTTTGCTGGCTTGTTCAAAGAAATTTAAGATTCAAGTCTCCGGGAAGCTTATGGGCAGAGTACTCTATGATTAAAAGTACGATCAACTTAAATAATGGTGTCGATGTATCGCAATTTAAGAAGTTAGTAGCATTTCTAAAGAAAAATATTGCACATCATGCGAAAAAATCAAAGGTATTTACCAGAGAAGAGATGAACAAATTCCTGCTGGAAGCCCCCGATGAAACCTATATTATGATAAAAGCAGTGATGATAATGGGAGTCGCTGGGGCTCTTAAGCGTGATGAACTTATGAAGATGACAGTTGATGATATTACAGATGAAGATTCAGTTGTCATTGTTAAAGTGCCTAATACCAAAACACTTATTAGTCGAATTTTGCGAAAATATTCAGGCTTAAGACCTAAGGAGACTAATTCTCGTCGATTTTTTTACTCAGTTGGTCAGGGAAAATGTGTAAATCAACTTGTGGGTATAAATACATTGGGACAAATACCACAAAAAATTTCCGAATATTTAAAACTGCAAGATCCAAAATCCTATACTGGACATGCTTTTAGAAGGACGTCGGCGACGTCGCGTTAGCAAATACTGAAGTTGATGGTATGGCACTTAAATGTCATGGGGGCTGGACAGAAAATGTAATTTTAGGTCTTCTGGTGTCGCTGAAGGATATGCTGCAGAGTCTTTAACAAAGAAAATATAGTTTGGTGATAAGATTTTACATACCAACAGCGGCAGTGACAATGAATTTGACTCCATTCCAGTGTTTGAAGACAGAACTACTGAAGTTTATTCTGATCCTAACATATTTAACTCAATAAGTAATACAGAAAATTCGATTACTGTAAAAGCAATAGATAAAAACGAGGGAAAAACTATTATGTTTAGATCTTTTTGATGACAGAGAATTAAATTTTTCTGAACCCACCCTAAATGTGCCATCCATGAAAAATACGTATACTTTAAATATGTCTCAATAACCTCTGTGGACGTTGAACACCCGTTTTTGAAACTGAAATGGATTATTAGTGACAAACGCCACATCTTAACACCTCAACATTTACAGCAGCTGCTAGTTATTCAATTTTGTTACAGTACTACAAGTGAATAGTTATGTATAGTGTTTTGTAAACTAATAAACTCAATATGAATAATGTTGGATATTATAAATTACCAGTACAAGGTAAGATGTCGATTTTAACTTTGTATAGGTATATGTTTGCACCTCGACTCCTACAAACATTAACTTAGCGTCCTAAGTCCTATGTAGCGTTAGTTATGTCCCTCAAATTTTGCACACCAATGTGCTCCCATTAACTTATTAAATTGGTTCAGTTACAGCCACAACTTTTTTCGAAACTTGATTTTGTACCTCTAATAGTAACGATTATAAAGGGTGACATAAATATAACGAATAATCCTGAACTTGTAAATGTATGAAATGGCATCGAACATTTAAATTTAAAATACACATTGTCGTTTAAATCATTATCAAGTAATAAATCCCAATCAACATCTACATAATTACTTCTGAAGTTATTTTTCATTTCACAACATTAAAAAAATTAGGTAACCACCACGAGCTATTTCATATTATGTATTTTAGATATAGATCCATCAATTCTTATTTCATATTGTTGCATTATAGGGAAAGTGAAGGACCTAATTTGATGCCGTCTAGTAATTAAAGTTTATTAATAGTTATTTTCAAAACTTCAATTTATTTCCCATTTTATTATGTCGAAAACACGAATATTGCCTATTTTTAAATAGTTTTATTTTCACTTGGAAATTACCTTGGACAATTTATTTCATGTTTAAATGTTGACACCATTAAGGAACAAAATAATTATTAGTTAGTGACAACGATTCTTTGTAATACAATTTCAATTCATTTTATTTAGACCAAAGATTACAAGCACCTCCTCTTCACATTTTACCTTGTCAACGTATTAGTTATACACACCTCAAAAATAAGTATCCTAACACAAATTTAAGCGATCAGAACCTTCACTTTAAAAAAGCCTTAAATATTATTCATTTTTATGTATTTTGTTGTATTTCTATTGTCTGTTTTTTAATAATAACAATTTTAAACCACAACATTTCATAATAGTGCTATAATCAAAGTGATTAGTGAGCTGAAAAAATATAAACGTCTTTGTTAAAAGTAACAATATAGTAACAAAACAATGAGAATGTAAAAATTAGGGCGTACTTAAGGAAATCCCGATTTGTTATTAAAGTAGTGGTATATTAAATTTTCTAAGAATTTACTTCTAAAAATCAATCAGAAAAAGTTCTGGGTCAAAATTTTTATTTTTTCCAGTTCATGTTCCATTTTCAATTTTTATATTCACTTCAATTTATTGTTTTTTTTTTTTCAATAATAATCTTAAAACACAAAATGTTTTAAAAATATTTAGTTATTATTATATTATAATTTTACTTTAAATGTAACACTGTAATTTAGCTTTTGCATGAAATAGATTCCTATGTATGTTAAGGAAATGATTCCATAGACAAGGTAGCTATTAAAAATAATTTAAAATAAGAAATCTAAATAATACCAACTAGAAAATCAGACACCTAGTTTCTTAGTCAATTATTTATGTAATTGCAAATACAATTTTCCTTTGACGGAAAATAATTAATACTAACCTGATTCAGAAAATGGTTGTACGTCTCCACAGAAGGCATTTGCAATAATAATTGCCAACAACAAGAATGACAAATTTACTTTCTGCATTGTGTAGACACCGTTTATACTCATTAAACATCTACAATTTGTCTTTATATACATACAAGAAATGCAAATTTAAAGATAATATAATATAGCAAGAACGTATTCGTATATATAATTATTTAAATATGATAACAATATGTAACAGTTTAACCATAACATTTTATATATAGATATTTATATTATTTAAGACACAGTGATGATAACAGTGTAGCAGAATTAACATTTCATATTTTGAACGAGGAGAATTAAGAAGGTGTACTTAAACTTAACAATATAGGGTGTTCTACAAGATCTATTACAAACTTTAGCAGTTTCGTTTCTGTTAAAAGCATTTTAAAAAATATAATTTAATATTTCTATCAAAGTGACCTAATAAATAAAGGAAAACATAATGTTTCTATTAAATAACTTGGTATGCCATGAGAAAACAATTGTCCTTAGTTTCCATAGCAACCGTAAATGTAGATCAACTGTCAAACTATACGTTCGAATTTTAGTGTACTTTTCTTAGACGTTTATTAAAAAAAAAGAATCAACGTTGCATTTACACAAATGAAACAAGAGATTTTATTAGGAGTTACTACAACTGAAATGAGAAGATGAGCACAGCACTGTATAAGAAATAGAGGGTCACATTTTGAAAACGAAAGATAATTATTAGGTATAGTACTTATTATTATCTACATTTACTATGTTCATAATTGTAAAATTAATACACATAATTATTTCCTCTTGCACTTTAAATTACCTTTTATGATTTGAGCAATTTAATTAAATATTTAGCGTTTTGAATCATCCGGTACTTTAATAACGTCAATATTTTCTAAAAATTACGTAGCAAATATCTTCATTTCTTAAACCATTTTTATTACATACTGGATGGCTGTCCTCTGTTTTGGCGAATGTGCTCCCTGCGTATTTAAACATGTTAAGATTAATTTCCCTAATTTTTAGAATGTTTATTAAGAAGCTTTTCATAAGAACTGAAAGAGCATTGCTTAGGTAAGTTTTTAATAATATCTGAATAAACCTATATACAAAGGTTTAAATAACAAAGTAGAAAAAACATGTTTATGAAGTTCTAGGTAAGTAACGAAGCCACTTTGGATTTTATTGGTTAAATAATTTAAATAATTAATTCATTCCTAATAAAAGAAGTATAGAAATATTTGTTATAAAAAGATTTGTTTTTCTTCTATACTTTAATAATTGTAGAAAGGCACGGTTAAATTAAAAAATATTAAAAAATTATCACAAAAATTATATCACTTGGTACATAGGTATGTTTGTTTTAATCGACTCAAAATCACGTATTCTATCACCTTCTAAAATTATTGTAACGACTTGCAAGACACCCTGTTTAAATCAGACGACACCTTTAAAAACAAACAGAAACTGTAGCGATATCAGCCATTGGGTAACAGAATTATAGCGATAAGATCTCTTCCCAAATAGGAAGCAACTCAATACAAATTTTTGCTATGGTAAAAAATTGCAGCAGTTACTGTAATAAGAAAACGGGGTTGCAATAAATCAA
The DNA here is from genome assembly GCA_037114965.1 of Monochamus alternatus. Classification (NCBI taxonomy): domain Eukaryota; kingdom Metazoa; phylum Arthropoda; class Insecta; order Coleoptera; family Cerambycidae; genus Monochamus; species Monochamus alternatus. The sequence goes on from CM073433.1 coordinate 39,015,213, forward strand.
CTACTAGTAGTTTTTTTTTAGCAAAATTGTTTTATTATGACAAACAACAAACTATAGCAGAGATCACCAATTAGTTTAATTGCACGTCCGTTTAAAAAATAGGTATATACATCTGTCGCGGTCCGTTTGATAGATGATGACTAACAACCGAGATTTATAATACCAATTAAAAAATAAAACGAAAAGAATAGGTACATCTAATTAAAAAATAACAGAGTAAGGCACCTAATATAAATGCGAAAAATGCCATTTTTTACTCTGAGCAATCTGTCTGAAGTCTGGAGTTAAGTTGGTGCAAGCTATTGCCATCAAATCCTGGAGATGGTTAAAATTGAATTACGACAAATTTTTATATTGATATTCTTAGATTCTTCTGGGTCCGCACAAAATAGGTCGGCGGTCCGCCATTTGGTGACCCCTGCTCTATAGTATTTAAATTTAGTTTTCCGTATTTTTTCTTTAAATCTTACCGCTCTGTATTTCCAAAACTAAAAGTCGCAAACAAACACTCCTATACTTTTTTATAATTTGGAATGTTGAATTCTCCGTAAAGTCTGACCAAGACTTTAGTTTCACTGCTTTCCAAAAAGTGTTTTGCATTTAACTAACATTTCACTTAGAAACTAGTTTGACATGAAACCTAATATGAGTTCATTGTGAACAACAATTTCTTAATATAAAATAAAATATTCCTTCGTCAGTATTTTATTTTTTATTATTACGTGTTCTTTTATAATCTTTCCATTTTGATTAGTGTTACGTGAGAAGAAGTACCGAATACTAATAGGTTATAATGCTATAAATAAAAAGTTAAATGTTTTTTTAGGTCACACAAAGCAAGTTTTACTTTTTATGTTTTTAAATAGAGTGTGAAAAAGCGGATTTCTGTGGAATTACGTAATGATGGCAGAAAAACCATCTAAGTGTCATGATAATAAATACCTATTTGTATACAAGGTGATTTATAACTTATCCAAAAAAATCCGTGCCCGAGCCGGGTGAGGAGATCCTACATCCAACGCCAATTACTAAATTAACACTTCACAATTGTTGCTTTGTAAGCATGCATAAACTGCCAAAAATTGAGAACAATTGAATGACAAGTATGGACGAGTATTAAAATAATCATACCTATTCACCATTAAAAAATTGAATAATCCTCAAGGAAAAAAATATGTTTTTTATTTATTATCTATATGTACTATAACACATTAATATCAAGTTTTACATACTCAACGAAAGTTGAATATCAAGTAAGAAGTTTTTAACACAAATCATTTTAGTTATGTATGAACAAATTCTTAGATGGTATACCATTTCGAATAAGAGCTAGCTCTAGAAGCTGTCTAAGTAAGTTGGTCTAATATAGATCACATTTTGATCCTAGAGAGATATATGGAGTCAAGTTCTTTCAACCTTTCTAGAACATCCTGTTAATGCCCTTGATGTATTTGGGTTTTGTAACTATACGCTCATTAAAATCTCCACTAGATACAGCAACATTAGTAGGTACTTTTAAAAGAAATAATTTAAAATATTTTGAAATTTTGGTTATACCTACATCTGACAGAGACGTTAATGGAAAACCTTTTTTCAGAAAAAACCGCCCTGAGAATTGACTGTTGCTGTTTTCCACTTGTCGGCTAAAACATTCATCTGATAACAAAAATGAATAAAAACAACATTACTTAATTTCCATTAAATTTAGATTTCTGCATCTGAGAGGCCAAGAGGCCAAGTTTTTATGTACTATGCAGACATTACATCACAATATTTAGCAAATGCTAAGCAAATTTTGTTGTTTTCAAATATTTATATTTATACGGCAAAATTGTCGAAGAAAGCTCAGAATAGTAAAATTTTTCAAATATATCGAAAAGTAGTAATCGTATCCCCTAACAATGATTGTATGGGTTTTCAATTATTTGTATTATTTTATTGTTTTATTATTAATTTAAAGTTATATTGATTTGTTTTACTTTGTCAAATAATTTACTAAAAATTTCTAACAATCATAAAAAGTAAAGAACTAAACTATCAATATAAAAGACGCCAAATTCATTATTGTTATTATAATGTCGATGTCTAGTTATTAACGCATATAACAATATATATAGTAATATAATATAACCACTATTTTTCAGTGGATTTTGCACAGAACTGAAGCATTTTAAGGATTTTATGTATTACTCGCCAATTGAATTCCAAGAAGATTTGTGGAATAGTATTACGAATAAATGCGTAACGTTATAAGAAACGATGTTGATCTCTTTCAGAGAAAATGTATTGAACAAATTCTTTAGTTTTAATTTTATTTTATAGCTTTATTACTAACTGTCTGTCTGTCTGTTTTAAAGACAAAGCCTACTACTGATTTTTTGATTTCTTCTAATAAACATGTTTTAAATTAAATTCTGCGGATGATATTATAATTCTATTTAAATTCGATCAATGGAAAAAAGTTTGCTGCAATTTTAGGGGTGACTCATCCTCAATGAACACCTTATAGTGTTTCAATTTACTTGAGCTCATATTCAAAGAAGACTAGTAATAAAACTACAATTTTGTTGTCTGGGTTTTCTGGGGATGCTAAATGCTATGGACTTATTAATTTTTGGTTATATCATATAGGGCGTTCACTGCAGTACTGCGGGGACATTTTAGGTTTTCAATTTTTTGAGGTTAATCTTTATGCCCCTTTTATCACTTGACGCTATGGCAAATTTTATTCAAAACGAAAGAGGTGCTCTTGTAAGAAGTGCCAAAATTTACCCGTTTTCGAGCAAAACCGGGCAGTAAAATTTTATGAAATAAGTAAAGCGAGTAAAATGTTATCCTTTTGAACATGGCATTATGATAGAAAACATTACAACAAATTTTCTTTAGTCATATATCAATGTATAAAAAAATCGAGTAAAGGAGGAATGATTTCCATGCTTCTTAAAATCTCCTTCCATATTTTAAGGATAGCCCTCAATGAACGCCTTATAGTGCTTCAATTTACTTGAACTCATATTCAGAGGAGACCAGTAATAAAATTATAAAATAAAATTAAAACTTAAAAACTTAAAAAATTGTTCAAAATAGGCACCATTTTCTCTGAAATAGAAATTTACTCTTTTTATAATTTACTATAATTAATAATGATCGTTTCTTATAACGTTACAACAATTCTTCTGGAGCAACAAAATCCTTCAATGTTTCCCAAAGAAAATAATCACTTTTGTTGAGGTCTGGCTATCGTGGTGGCCAATTTTGAGGAGAATTATTTCCTCGTAATAACCATTTATTTGGAAAATTAAAACTAAACTAAAACTAAATCAGGAAAAATATTTTCCAAAATTCCAAATAACTTTCGTCATTTAAACGATTTGGAAAAATAACGGTCCAATCAAATAACGGTCAATAACAGCGGCCAAAACATTTATCTCAAACTCTCGTTGAAAATTTTGAGTTATTATACAGTATGCGCCAAAAGTATGGAATAAATTCAATAAAACCGAAACAATTATTTTTTGGGAAAAATCCTCGAACAGGTCGATTTTTAATTTAAAAAGTACATATTTTAGCGTAAAATGCGATTTTCAAATGTCATTTGTTTTCAAGTAATGACGTCATCGATTTTTTTTTAATGGCAACACCATATTTTTTTCCTTGATTCTGAAAGATCGTTTAATTCTCTATCAGACAGTACTAAAATTTTGCCCTCTTACATAGGAAAGTTTTCGAGTAAATGACGATTGAATGTTAGAAAACGTAAATCAATTAAAATAAAGCAAAAACGTTATCAAGTTTTGTTTTTCGAATTCCATAGTTCTTTTATGGATCACGTAGGTGAAAATCTTTGCAAAGTGTGATTGTCACACCGACTTTCTAATAAGTATTGTAAGCGACATAGAAATTATTATTCAATTTAAAGTATTATGGCACTGTTATGGAACTGTTACTCAAAGAATTGAAATTTTAATTCTTATCGGATACGGGAATATGACTAGAACTCAGCAGGAAGTTTGCGATTTATTTAATGAAAAATATCCAGATCGCCCTATCAACCAATCAACAGTCAGTAAGGTAGAGTCTAAATTTATAGAAACTGGCAATGTTGTAAATATTCCAAAACCTAGACGTCCAAGCATTAATGAAAATCAGAAACAGAACATTTTGATAAGTATGGTGGATAATCCTCATAATTCTTCACGATTGGTTGCATTAAAAAATGACACTAGTCAGAGCACAGTGCTACGTATCTTGAGGAAGGAAAAATATCATCCCTACAAAATTCAACTTGTGCAGGAACTCAATGAAGATGATCCCGATCGCCGCTTACACTTTTGCGAAATTCTAATGGATTTATGTCAAGGAAATAGAAATTTACACCGGCAAATACTTTTTTCAGATGAGGCCACATTTTGTCTGAATGGTATAGTAAACCGTCGAACTTGCAGATATTGGAGTCGGGAAAATCCTCATTGGATGGCAGAGGCGCATACCCAACACCCTAAGAAATTAAATGTGTGGGCTGGAATAGTTGACGACAGAATAGTAGGGCCTTTCTTCTTTGAAGGAACCCTTACAGGACAAAGATATTTAGAGTTTCTAGAAAATGACCTTGTTCCAGCCCTTGCAGTAATTTTTCCTAACGATAATGACCCTGATATTCCTGACGATACCATATGGTTTCAGCAAGACGGTGCACCTCCGCACTATGCGCGCCCTGTACGAGATTTTTTGGACAAGTGTTTTCCTGGGAGGTGGATCGGCAGACGCGGACCGATAGAATGGCCTGAAAGATCGCCAGATCTTACACCTCTTGACTATTTTTTATGGGGATACTTGAAGTCAAAAGTGTACATTAATAAACCACGTAATTTAGAAGAACTTCAAAATCGCATTCGGAACGAAATACGCAGCGTTACCCCAGAAATCATTCATAATGTGCAAGAAGAATTTCTTCACAGACTTGCGCATTGTCAAGAAGTTGGTGGATGGCAATTCGAACATTTAATTTAAGTATAAAATTTAATCAATTGTATTTTATTTTACATACCTCAGAATTGTTACTTTTTTATGGATAAAATTTACGTTTTCTAACATTCAATCGTCATTTACTCGAAAACTTTCCTATGTAAGAGGGCAAAATTTTAGTACTGTCTGATAGAGAATTAAACGATCTATCAGAATCAAGGAAAAAAATATGGTGTTGCCATTTAAAAAAAATCGATGACGTCATTACTCGAAAACAAATGACATTTGAAAATCGCATTTTACGCTAAAATATGTATTTTTTAAATTAAAAATCGACTTGTTCGAGGATTTTTCCCACAAAATAATTGTTTCGTTTTCATTGAATTTATTTCATACTTTTGGCGCATACTGTATAGAGGTTTACATCCTAATATTCATGAAAGTTGCGAACGTTTGCAATTCCTCTACGAGTGAAATAAGCCTCACCAGTGAAAATAATTTTCTTGTGAAAATTAATATCCTGATGCAAGATAAACTCGCAAAAGGTCGATCAAATCTTGAAGCTTAGCTCTTGCACTTTTTGATAGTGATGCAGAGTAGATTATGTTTAAATATTCGATGTATAGAAGTTCTTGAAAATCCAGTTTCTCGAGATAAACTTATTTGCAGTTCATCTTCACTGTTTGCAAACTATTTTCTTCATCTTGTATCCTTATTCCACTAGGACGTTCTCGAATATTATTGAATTAAACATGAACGTTTCTCTAAGGAGAATCACTCGAATTGGAAATCTTCTATGATATTCTTTTAAAGTTTCCTTCACTGAAATCTAACACAAGTAACATGTCAACATTGTCAACTTATTCGATGAATGCAAATTTTTCAGTAAACAGTAGCAGAAATAAAATAAATTTATTACCAACTGTCAAATATATCATTTTATTAGTCATTTAATTTATACAAACTGTTAATTCTTTCTTCGTAACGATAAGTACGCAATTTGTTAACACGCAGCTATGTAAGCGTGAATGGAAGTAAGAGTAAATACATAATCAATCAAGATAATTAAAGTACATGTTCGTATACTGGTACGTCGGGCTGAAATTCGTAAATAAGACAAATTCCGCCCGGTTCAGGATTTCGGCAAGGCAGCAAGTGCTAAGGTCGCCGAAGAGTAGTGACGGCGTGCCGGCAGCTGCCCAAAGTGGCGGGTGTGACCAGTATGGGGGCTCGTCGAGGTCGGGCTCGAAGTAGGGTCTAGGGAAAGTGCTCCAGAAGCCGAGACATGCCTGCCAATATTGCCAAATAGTTTATAAAACACACAATGCTTGCACGGAACTAGTGCACTGTTCGGTGGCCTGGTACACGCAATTTCGATCGCTGCGCGGTGTTGGGTGTAGTGCGTTGCGTTCGTGAGGTTTTTGGCGGGTTCCGGTTGGATTTTCAAAAGTAAGTCTAATAATCAGTCATATTATTTTTTCTAATTTTGTCAATTGAAACGTTATAATAAAATAATAATAATATCTTAAGTAAAAAAAAAAACAAAAACAAAAAAGGATTAAATCTACAGTTTTTAGAAACTTCAAGGTGGAGCACAACACAATTGTGCTCCACCACTTAACCCATGGATCCCATATAACTAATACATGTATAATAGTCAGTTATATACAGGGAGTTTTATAAGTAATAGCTAACAGACCCTGTGGTAATAGTTCAGTCAAATCTTTAGAATACGCGTATACAGGGTGTTCTGAAAAACACCAGCATACATTTACCCTGATAGATTTTCAAAAAATATTACAATTTATTCCTATAAGCCATGGGGTTATCTTTTCCCGTTCTCTAGATACGGGGCGTTGAAAATATTTTATTAGAATATAGTTTAGGTCCTATCTTCCACAAAATCCAAATAGACTATAATTTTATTTTCTGGGGATGATAAATGCTCAGGACTTATTAATTTTTGGCTATATCACTGCAGTACCCCGCAGGAACATTTTAGGTCCTAACTTTTTTGAGGTTAATCTTTTTGTTCCTTTTATCACTTGATGATGTCGCAAATTTTATTCTAAACAAAAGAGGTGCTCTTGTAAGAAGTGCCAAAATTTATATGTTTTCGAGAAAAACCAGGCAGTCATATTTTATTAAATAAGCAGGTAAAGCGAGTAAAATATTCTCCTTTTGATCATGGCACTATTATACAATGCTTTCGAAAAGTAACAAATAAATTCATTATTTTAGAAAAAATCCCGGCACGATCTACATTTGTGATGTCATCGCTGTTCGAGATATGAAGTCATCGACAATTTTTTTAAATAGCAACCCCCAATTTTGATCATGCCATTTGAAAGAGCGTGTCATTCTACATACATACATCATAAAAAAATATGATGTTACATAACAAAAATTTCAAGAAAATAATGTTTGAAGATTTTAAAATTTAATTTTCACAATATTGAAAATGATAATGATTATGTAAAAATTCCACCAAATTAAATGTTGAAATTGTGCACCGTTGGCTACCTGACAGTAGCCAATACGATTAATAAATTCTTTTTGGACATTATCAATAAGCTTAGGAGGTATACGATGTATCTCGTGACGAATTTTTGCTTTTAAATCTTCTAAATTAACTGGTCTAGTAACGTATATTTTGCTTTTTAAGTATCCCCACAAGAAATAATCTAGAGGTGTCAAATCAGGCGATCTGGCTGGCCACTCGATCCGTTCCCTTTTCCCTATGCAACGCATAATGGGAAGGTGCACAGTATTGTGAAAATTAAATTTTAAAATCTTCAAACATTATTTTCGTGAAAATTTTTGTTATGTAACACCATAATTTTTCATGAAGTATGTATGTAGAATGACACGCTCTTTCAAATGGTATGGTCAAAATTGGGGGTTGCTATTTAAAAAAATTGTGGATCATGTCATATCTTAAACAACGATGACGTCAAAAATATGGGTCGTATGTCAAAAAGTGCCTTTTTAATAACAAAATCAACGTGCCAGGAGATTTTTTCGAAAACTTCACAATTTCAAGAATAATGAACTTATTCGTTACTTTTCGAACAGCACTGTAGAAAACATATCAAATTTTCGTTAGTCATATGTGAATGTATAAAAAAAAAGGAGGAATGATTTCCATGCTCATTAAAATCTTGTACCATATTTTAAGGATAGCTTGGGTTTGTTATAATACAAATTTGGTTTCTTAAAAATTTAGGAGACTTCAAAGAAAGTAATTTAATTTTATATTTTTAAATTAACAGTAAAAAACTTGGTATAGGAAGTGTTTCTAAGATAACCAATTATAAAAGTACATGATGTCCCGGATAGGTGAAAAGACTCTTGTAAATCATTATATAAGTGAAATACTTTTTTCTTGTTGCTTTCTATCCATTTAAAAAGGATCTCTTATATTTTTTTCGTAAAATTAACGATTTGTGAACAATTTTTTTCAGATCAGTTTATCTGTTATAATTAATGAAGCTCAATTTTATTAAATATGTGAAAAAGTAAACAAATAATATTAAACTAATATAAATTATATTAAATGTTGTCAAAACGATCACAGTGGATCAACAAATAACAGTAACTGATACGTCACTAAAAACAATTAAGTTGTCATAATTACAAAATGTCAGGTGATAGTTGCCTACTAGATAAATTATAGTTCAATCAAATTTCTATCCTATCCTATGCCAATCATGCCATGTAATTGATTCTAAATAATTAGTGTGCTTAGAAATCAACTTTTGTTTAGAATGAATCAAGCGGAAAGAAGGAAAACACAGTCCCACAAAAAAAAAGTTCATACACAAGAAAGTGACATATGTATTCCCACGTATTTTTCGACGCTAAATCCGATTCCGAGCTCAGAATCAGGCCTACACTTCTAAAATTGGCCCAGGGGCCGAAAATGGCCTGAAATGCGGTTCCCGGGATAAGGCGAAGTCGACGCTGAATTTTGGAGCTAAAGCCGGATTTGTGCTCGAAAAGATTATAGCCAACTGAAATTCCAGGTTTGGGTCCAGGAAAATGACCCTTTGGGGCGGGAAAATCATGTTTTGGACGTCCCGGTCGCGACTGTGGTATTTTCGTGTGTTTTTCAATTCTGGACCTGAGACTGGGTGTGAAAAGTTTTTGGTCAGCTGAAATTCCCAGTTTGGGTCCGGGAAAATGGCCCATTGGGGCCGGAAAATCATATTTCGGACGTACCAATCGCAAAAGTGGGATTTTCATGTATTTTTCAATCCTGGTCCTGCTCAAAAAGTTTTTGAACAGCTGAAATTCCCAGTTTGGGTCCGGGAAAATGGCCCATTGGGGCTGGAAAAACATATTTCGAACATACCAGTCGCAACAGTGGTATTTGTGGATTCAGAAGTAGTCAGTGGTATTTTTGTATTTGATTTTGTCCTGTTTTGTTACATGAACATATTTTTTTTGTTCTTGATTGCACCTTGTTGATCCCTTTTTTGTTACAATGTACACTTTTTTAAATGCAAGTTTTGTTACTGTTAATTTTCTTATAGCATGTATTTTTTGCATGTTTTGTTATTGTTTTTTGCATATTTTGTTGTTGTCTTTTGGTTGCATGTTTTGATATTGTTTTTTGCATGTTCTGTTATTGTTTTTTTGTTGCATGTTCTGCTAACATGCAAAAAACAGTAACAAAACATGCAGGAGATCCAATCGACCAAAGGCATTCCAAACACGGTATGAGTTCCAGAATTTAAAAGTACATGAAAATACCAATGTCTCAACTGAGACGTACAAAACACGATTTTCCGGGTCCTGAACAGGAAAATTCACATGGCCATAAACCTGTCAAGCACAGTCTAAGCTACAGGAATTAGTACATAAAAATCCCACTGTTGCGATTGGTACGTCCGAAATATGATTTTCCGGCCCCAATGAGCCATTTTCCCGGACCCAAACTGGAAATTTCAGCTGTCCAAAAACTTTTTGAGCATACTCTAAGGACCAGGATTGAAAAATACATGAAAATCCCACTTTTACGACTGGTACGTCCGAAATATGATTTTCCGGCCCCAATGGGTCATTTTCCCGCACCCAAACTGGGAATTTCAGCTGACCAAAAACCGGGACGTCCAAAACAGGCTTTTCCCGCCCCAAGGGGTCATTTTCCCGGACCCAAACTCGGAATTTCAGTTGGCCATAAACTTTTCGAGCACAAATCCGGCTTTAGCTCCAAAATTCAGCGTCGACTTCGCCTTATCCCGGGAACCGCATTTCAGGCCATTTTCGGCCCCTGGGGCCAATTCCAGACGTGTAGGCCCAATTCTGAGCTCGGGATCGGATTCAGCATTGAAAAATACATGTCACTCTCTTGTGTATGAACTTTTTTTTTGTGGGGTTGTGAAATCAATAGTTTGTTTACTGAATTGAGTGCCTCCTAGGCAGTAGAAAATGTCTACTTAATTTCAATTCTATGATATTTAAGGTACCTATTTGAGAAAAAAATTAAAAACTTCTTTCTCACCCCTTGAATTTTTTCGTGCTTTTTTATTTACATCCCTTATATCTGATACATATATAAAGCACCATAGTCCGTTGTATATTACAGAAAATATAAAATTACAATTTTAATAACATTACCAACACAAATATTTAACTTAAAGCTCTGCTATTCCTATGAAAAATTGACTTTGCCTTAACATTTTTTTTTTAATTTAGCATAGCTAGAAGATCCTGTGATGTATTATACAAATTGTAAATGTTTAAAATTTATGTTCAGGAAGGCTTAATTAATTTTTTTATATGATGTTAACATTTTGCATATCTCTACGAAATACTATAATTTTGTATATAGAGTCTTTGTAAGTAAAATTGAATGAAATAAGCAAAATGAGTAAAATGTTCTCTTTCTGAATATTATTATGGAAAAACACCACAACAAATTTTCATTTGTCATCTATTGATCGTATAAAAAAACATGAGAAACAGAAGAATGATTTTCATGACTTTGAGAAATCTTAATTTGTAAATACACTGTATTCCTCAAACTCTCCCACCATATTTCTAGGGTAGCCCGAGTTTGATATCTACTTTACTATAAATTAACCTCCTTAAAAATTTACGGGTTTTCAAAAAAAATTATTTTATTTTTTTTAAGTAACTGTTATAAACTTGATGTAGACAGATCCCTTTGAGATAACCAAATATGCCGTTCCTCTATGAGATACCTATAATTAAATAAATTTTTCGTATTAATAAGAAAGCTTTGTCGGAATGTAAAATTTAGTAAGCATGTATGCAATTCAATGCCCTAAGCCTGGTTTCATTTTTTACTTCATTTCGAATATTTGTCATTAGTAGCACGCTTTATGAGATATGACGAAATGTTATTAAGAATGAAAGATTGAGAATATGTGCAAAATTTTAGTTCGGTTTACTTTGAGATAAATTTAATCAAACAAAATACCAAGTAGACTTAGGAAAGACATTCAAACGTATGTATAATCAGTTTTTCATTTGTCTTAACATTTTGTCATATTTCATAGAGATTGGATTGGCAATGGAATTCGAGATTAGTTGAATTTTCTGATTTGAAATCATATCACATTTTGTTCCACAAATAAGCATAACTGAATTCCAGAAAGACTTGTATCAACATTAAATTTTTTGTCATTATAAGCGTCGTTTTATTTATCTGGGAACGGCCTTTATATGTTTATAAAAGCAGAGGACGATGTAGACATTATACAGTCTTCTGTTTTTTCTCATATATTTTTGTTTGTAATAAGAATTTTGTGATCTCAGTAGATGTTGATTTTTTAATGGAGATAAGTTGATATAAATCGAAGAAAACTAATTCTGTTAATCTATATGTTATGCAAAAGAGTAAATATTCCAAATAATCATAACAGTGAATTTCACCACATGCAACAAATTTGATACTTCTTTTACAGTAAATATATCATGGCTTCAAAAACAACAAAATAATGAAGAAAACAAAATAATATTGGTGTTCTTGGCGATATCTATGTTTTACATAAAAAGTAAAATTTTACTTATTCATACAAATATCTTAAAAATGGCCGAGTTGTTTAAAACATATAAATAAAATATGTTTGAAAGCCTCTAACTTTTCAAGGAAGCAAAATTGCAGTAATAATTTTACGAAAAATAATGATAATAAAATATAAAAACAATAACTATCCATAAGAACGAGTGTTTGTAGACAATCTGTATAAATAAATATCTATGTTATTTGAATTAAACTTTTTCCAATGTGTTTTCTCAAAACTTTTTATTTATAAAATTTCCGCTTTGGTTCGATGCTCAATGCTCTTTAAATCTATTTTCAATTCTTCAATACAAAAAAAGTATGAGGAAGTAATTAATAATTATTGTTATAGTTTCTACAAGTACCTAAGCGCGTTAATAGGAAATACTTCAATGGAATTAAAGGGCGTTTTCACATAACATTTTATTAGTTACATTTTTTTTATATTAAAAAATCAATGTTATACACTCGCATACAATAGAATTTCTTAGGTTGTTTCTTTTTTATAATTTCCATTTAATTCTTTGTGTACGACATGCCATGTGAATATAGGGCAAGGAATAAGAAAATTCTTAAAGAAATATCTATAATAAACGATTGTTCTAATGCAGGTAACTAAAAGGTTTTTGTAAATGTGAATATGTTTTATGTATTATTTGTTTACTTTAAGTATGTGATTTGCAACAATAATGAATAATAATAAATATTTGTTCATTTTTGAGAGTTAACATTTGCTGTTTATTTATCAATACATGTTTCAAATTTGTAAAGTGTGTAGGATATTAGAAAATGTAATATATCAACAGTTTTTTGTTACATAGACTTTTTCATTTAAAATTTTCTTGAAACACTGCTTCTAAAACCCTTTGAGATAAGAAAGAGCAGTTGCACTTAAAAATCATCTAGTCATATATCATTTAAAAAGAGATTTTTAATTAAGGCTGATTTATTTAGAAACTTAATTATGTATTATAATTTATGCGTAAGCTTTCATCATTATGTAAATTTATCCATTTTTAATTGATTACTTGTTGATACGTTTTTTTAGATAAGTTAAGACATAATCTGAGCTACTCTACTCTATGGCAACATAAACAAAAAATAGAACAAATGAATTCCATGCATAACAATTTAAACGTGTGACTCACTAATATGTATTTTATATATTCACGACCATTATATTAATAAGGTTTATACGTCTATTTTCCATGGATTAAATGTCTTTTAACACATCCACTAAGGATTAGATTCTATTTTATAGCATTTTATTTAGAATTATTTATTATTCCATGCCCGGTAAAACTTTCTGGACCAGGGAGCCCAAGAAATGCAGCCACTTTTGAAATGGATGTCTGTTGATGTTGTGTAGTACATTTTCAAGCATCATATCGCAAGATAATTAGTCTCCCATCGGCATTTTTAGGTCGCAGATTGATGTATTTTCGACATATTTCTACAGCATTGACTAAAAAAACTTCTTGAAATATTTGTTTTCGTATCCGGAATGAGTACGTATAGGTAACTGCCTTTGTCTTGGACATGGGTAATATCCAAAAAGGTTAATTCATTGCATCGACAAGCACCTGCGACTTCCATGATCATTGCAACCTGTAAAGAGTTCAAAATAAAATGCTCAACGTATAAATTGAAATATTAAAATCGTATATTTTCCTCATCCGGTGCTTTTTCAAAATTTCTTCGATTTGATTTCTCTCCAGTATCTTTATACCTACTTCAGATATGGAGTAGGTTTACCATACTTTGAAATATCAATACTTTGTGCATTTTCAATTTAAGAATGGAATATTTTATCCACAGCCAAGAGGCAGCAAACCGTTTCTCTACATCGAAAAAGTAGGAGAGCAGCATCTCTTATCTAATTGCTCCTTCTCCTATGCCCCCTTTTTTGCTAGTTATCGAATTCTACCAATTCCTTCTCGAACACACTTTTGCTCTTCGCTGGTAACAAACGCAACTTTGCTTCTTGAGCTTCTTGCTGGATGTCAGCCGGAATGAAGAGCATTCTTACTCATTTTTTGTGTTGATTTTGCAAATTGTTCACTCTTGTTGACAAATCGTCTCAAAAAATGTAACTCTCGGCTGCGCGTCCAGTGTTAATTTTTTTCGTAAATTAAAATTAAAAGGCTTGTTAATTTCCTTATATAATTAATAACTATTATTTTATTTCATTTGATAGATAAAACAGATTATATACTCGATATTGTATTATACTATTACAGTATAATATAATAATAAAAACAATTTAATTATTCTATGAATACTACACGCATACACCATGACTGAAAATTGTGAGGTCAGTCGATAGTTTTTAATTAGAACATTTAAAAATATAATATTTTAGAATAACAATAAGTACAAGAACAGTAATTTTGACATTTTTTTTAATTTAAAGGAAGTAACAATCTGCATCTAAGGCGAAATGTATTTACACGATATTTTAATTGATTTGATTACCAAGACAAACACCATTATCCGTTAAAATAACACAAAATTATAGAAAAAGTCTATATTACTCGACAAGGTCGGCTTTATTGTGAACAAATTTTGCTATTTGTAATGTAGACACCGTGGCATTGATTTTTGACGGCTTATTCGTGATTATGTATGTTTTTTAGGGTTTTAATTACAGCTTATTAGCATGAAAGTACAAAGGCGCCAGTCGTAACAGTTCTGTTCAGATTAACTTTTCAACTACTGGAATATTATTTTCATTTCATCAATGTTAAATAGTATCGGCCATAAACGTTTTTTTTTTTTTTTGTTAACTTATGAAAATATTATAAAAGGCAACGATCGTTAAACCAACTTTCACTTGCATAAACTCTGAAATAAGATTATAAATTAACTGATATCAGGTTACAAAATGTAGCAAATTATATAATTACTTTAGTAACTGCTAGATTATCTGATTTGGATAATCTTCTATTCTATCAATAATGACCTACTGAAGTGTAGGTTACTTACTATACTCTTGACATCATTGTAAAAAGCTGTTTAATAGGTAAAATTAGAAGATTGTCGACTAACAAAGAACTACAATACATTGTTAAGTATTGACTTTATCATTATAATCTATGGATACCCAATTCTGGTATTTTCATGACAAAAAAAAAACATATTTTGAAACGGAAAGTAGAAAAGCTCTCGGAATGTTAAAAAAGTGAGAGTGTATGTGATTTCCAATTAAGTAAAAATAAGATGCAAACCCTGACTGAAACATTCATACCAATTAATTAGCCATCATATGCACATCTTTCATTAAAATGATTAATGTTACACCAAGAAAAAAACTGCCAAATTTACTCAAGAACTGTTACATTAACAAAAGGCGTTTATATATGGCGAACTGAAAAACTACTTCACTTAACCTTTTAAAAATGTCAACAAAAAAAAAATAATAATGGCAGTATTGGTTATAGGAACCTAAAAATGTATTATTCAATCCACGATTTAACTGAAATAAAGATTTCAAACAACATTTACGAAACTGTTCTATATAAACATCATACTGTTAATCTAACGTTCGAAAAGATTACATTTTGTGTTTGTCTTAACAGTTTTTAAATGTTATAGTGCGCGTCAATATTCTTGACATAATAAATTACGTCAGATGTGGGGGGGGGGGGCGAGAGAGAATACTCTCTTCACCCACACTTGCGCGGTGAATCGGACGGCCTTGTAGAGGTGGACCTCCAGGCTCCTTTCCCCTCTTAGTCTGACTAGGGATATTCTCCTATGTCCTGTCCTGGCAAGCCCTATCGATAAGGGTTTATCTTCTGGCTTCAGTTTGCGTGAAATGCAAGAAGCTACATCTAGCGGTCATTACCTACTCCTTGTCGGACGAAGCACGTGCAGTGCAAATAACGGCAATGGCTTTCATTGGTCAACAAAAATATATCGTGGAGGTTTTCGATAACCGTGTCTACATTCCAAAAGTTGTCGTTTTTACTGTCGAATACAGCAGCTAAGACTGATACACGCTGTCCCACGTGTATAATTATTGTGACTAAAATGAAAACTGTTCAATAAGATGTAACTTCTAAATGATGGAAGTACAATCACGTTTAAAAAATGCTCTGCAGGCGCTTTATCCTGTTTGACGTACGCAAAACCCCAAAATTTTACATTTTTCTAGAAGTCAAACCGCCGTAGGATGCTGTAAATTTTGACATTAAAGCATCATTAGCACTAAATAATGGAGAAACTGAATTATAGAATCAACTAAATCAAGAAGACCAGTATTAGGAGAAGTAAAAAATGTTGGACTAAAAAATCATCACCCAAAATTTTACAACACGAACAAAACTACCTTTTTAGGATCTTGGTTCGTTATTCCACATTAGTGATATTCTCCTGATCTTGCTCTTCTTCGATGATACCCTTTAAAATTGATTTGCTAAATTTTTCTCTCTCAAACTACATTGATTCTTCAGACTTGGAATAACAAAACTAGCTTATATCGAAGTTTAATTTAATTTATTTATTAAAGAGCAACAACTTGAATATAGTGAAAATCCTAGGAATGTATGCATTAACTGAAAAGTGTAGAGTACGTGACATACAAGTTACTTATGTCAGTAATAAAATGGAAAGTAACTAATCATGCAACAGTGGTGTGGCAACACTTTTAATTATAAAATAAATTAAATCAGTTCCAACGATCAATGGCACAAGGCTAACGCATCCGTCGATGACCCGGAGTAATGGGTTCAAATCACCGGACACTAGCACAGTGGTCAGTTGCATTTAGAGGAAATAGCAATTATTCTGCCACCGAACAAGGTCAATGAGTCGATGGAAGATAGTGGTACAGTTTGCATTTGTTAAATATATTGGTTTCTTTTACTGCTGTATTGAAAATTGGCTTGAGCTAGCGTCAAGAGATAGTAGTGATATATGCAGGGTGAACCTTAAATAAATACAAATATTTTAATCAGCAGTGCAGTTCACTGTGTGGAACACATAATTAATAGTTTTTTTTTACAAAAAAAACTCAGGAATAAAAAAATCAAATTTTAAATAAATTTCGTGATTTTTCAATAAAAAACTTGTTGGAGACCGCTGATCCGGGAGTCATGGTGGACATGAATTCCACAGCGTTGCCAGTGTTACACTAATGTCTTCGCATAGGCTCCAATTAAGTTAACTAGAATTTTTAGACATGTCAAAGAATGATTGAAATGTGTTTATTTATGAAAATATTAAGGGCCATCTCCTCCCCTTTGCCATACCTATATCTCAACAATAAATTGAAAATATAAACCAGATTCTCTACTCACAATCATATGTATCCAGAATGTGTTCATTGTCCATTTTTACAACACTCCAACTGATTTATCACAATACGATATCGTTAATACTATCACTGATTATCACTACTTGACAAATATGCTTTTAACATGTCAACCTTTTCAATCTTTAAATTGAAATTGAATGCGCCATATTTTATTTAATCACATTGTACTTCACGCAAAATATTAATTAAATATACAAGGGAAAAACACTGCCCGTGAAAGTAATAAGACGATTTAAATACATTTTATACGTTAGTGCCGAAACTCTTAAAACAGATGCGTCAAGCGGTGTATTACTTAAAGAAACCATTAGTTTACTTCGGTTTCAGAATATGCAAAGAAATCTCATATTAACTTTCAGTTTACGTGTATTGAAATTATTAAATCCATTTCCACTAATATTACATGCTTTGTTTCCACTTGTAACTTGCCACAGCTTATTCCTTTGCACTGGATCATACTTGTGCACCGGTATCAACATAACCTCTTTGTCGATCTCGACTATCAATCCTAGAGAGTGGGGCTGGTACGGGACATTTCACCTACTGCTCGTGACATCTACCTTTTACCTGTGCCTACGGCACTAGTTTCTTTTTTGCATGCGATTGATATTGGTTTTAAATATTTTACTTTGCCTTCTCTTGATATTAAACGCATACATCAAGCAAGTTATTTTGTTATTCCATGTTTGGTGTTTATTTTAAAAATCTGTTTCACCCACTACGAAACTACGAAGTACGAAATGGTTAAAACACTGTCACGTTGTTTGAGGTTATATGGCGAAAATTAACTCTAAGGTGTTGTTTGAAAATCATAGCTTGTTCTTGTTATCCAACCTGGCCTTCAGTAAATCATATAGTTTATTATATTACGTTACTTACGTCAGTGGTCTATCTGCTCAGCGGTCCTCAAAATGTGGGTATTTTTTTTTAAATGGATATCTCCGTAAATATTTAAAATTTTTAAAAGTAACTTTCACTAGACTAATCTATATCACGAACTACACTTGCAGTTAAAATATTTGTACTTATTTAAGGTTCACCCTGTATATATCTTTCTCAATAGTATCATATTACTGCTGGTTGGTCATTATGCTTAGGTGCCTTAGAAATATGCTCCATTTTGTTTGCTAATTCCAACATTTACCCGACAAGCCTTAGTGTTGAGACAAGGTTTCCTTGGCATATTAACATATTGAAAGTGGTTAAAACCTATCATTACGTGCTTTTCTAAGTTTTCTGTAGTAAAACGACGATGTCTATCACTTAATATTAACTTGTGTAAAAAAGTACCTACTATTAAGTTTACGGATCAAGCTTTGTTATGCTACTTTTCGCATGGTTACTGTCAAAACTTTGTCAAACAAACCTATAAATACAAAAAGGGCTTTTCAAAATGAACGATTCTGATGGAAGTTTACCCTGTGATATAGAAGCAGCGATCTTAAGTTTAGTTCCGATAAAATTCAAGGCGCGGTATGAGTTGGTGTACCAAAAATTTGAAGATTGGTGCAAAGCTAACAAGGTAAATGAGATATCTGAGAAAATCCTTTCGGCTTATTTTTTTCCGGAAAGCAGCACTCCCAGAAACCATCCATACCGTGGACTCACTACTCGATGTTGAGAACTATGATTTCAGTTAAGGAAAATCAAGATATAAGCAGATTTTCTCTACTAATACTAATTGTATTTTTTAAAAGAAGTTCTGGTGATTACAAGGCCAAAAAGTTCAGAATTTTTAGAAGAAATATATGTTTCTAAGTACTGCAAATGCTGACACATATTTACTCATGAAGGTGGCTATAATAATCGGCATTTTTGACGCCTGTAGTAGCGAAGAATTAACTAAGCTAATGTTGGATCATATTCAATACAGTGGCATCTATATAAAAACTGAGATTCTATGCACGAAAACAAAAATTGTCTGAAAATTTGTTATAACAGAAGGAATCAACGATTTAAATATTTTACGAAAATATGCGGAACTTCAGCTCCATTTCCTTTACTTCTGGTATACAAATTTCTAAATGTAAAAAGTGGATTATTAATGTTTATATTAAACTTTAGGTTTTATAATATATTTTTTTATAATAAATAAATCATTCTTCTAAAAAGGGGGTTTTAGTGAACAGAAAAATGTTAATTAAAACGTTTTCTTTCATTACAGCTTTAGTGCTGTAAGGGCATCTATTACAGCACTAGTGTTGTCACAATAGTATATTACACTATTAATGAAAAATGAAAAATCTCGACTTCGTCTCGATTTTCCGCGATTCTGTTATACTCCACTTACCAACCGTATAGTGTATAACGTTTTTCGCACAATCGCATTTATCAAATAAAATAATAAAAAAAATATTTTTATTGCTGAAATGGCGAAGCCTATCTAGCGTGTTTTGAATTTATTTTGTTGGAAACCAAAAAAAAACAAAAACAATTTGAAGTTTGAACAATTTTTTGTTTTGTTGTCAAAACTGTGTTTATAATGGCTGATAAAGACGATTCAGAGGTAGATTCGGACGTTGAAGAATCGTATCAAATACACAGGTTGTGAGTCATTAATTCCCACAAAGGTGAGGTATGAAAATGTCTATGATGCCTTCAGGAAATGGTCGAATGAGAAGAAAGCAGAGATATCTGAAAAAACTTAGCTGGCTTATTTTGTTCAGAGAAATTTAAGATTGAAGTCTTCGGAAAGTTTATGGGCAGAGTACTCTATGCTTAAAAGTACGATCAACTTAAATAATGGTGTCGATATATCGTAATTTAAGAAGTTAGTAGCATTTCTAAAGAAGAAAAATATTATACATCATGCGAAAAAATCAAAGGTATTTACCAGAAGAGATAAACTGACTGATCACTGACAAGGCCAATGAAAAAGTCTCTTTTTTGACGATTTTGCGAAAATATACAGGCTTAAAACCTAAGGACACTAACTCTCGTCGATTTGTCTACTCAGTTCGTCAGAGCAAATGTGTACATCAACTTGTGGGTATAAATACATTGGGACAAATACCACAAAAAATTGCCGAATATTTAAAACTGCAAGATCCAAAATCCTATACTGGACATGCTTTTAGAAGGACGTTGGCGCCTTTGTTAGCAAATACTGGAGTTGATGTTTTAGCACTTAAACGGCATGGGGGCTGGAGGTTTTAGTGATAACATTAATGACTAACAGAAAATGTAATTTTAGGTTTTCTGGTGTCGCTGAAGGATATTTTGCAGTCTTTAATAAAGAAAATAGTTTGCTGTTAAGAATTTACATACCAACAGCGGCAGTGACAATGAATTTGACTCCATTCCAGTGTTTGATATGAAGTTTATTCTATTCCTAACATATCTAACTCAATAATTTTTACAGAAAATTCAATTATTATAAAAGCAATAGATAAAAACGAGGGAAAAACTATTACGTTTAAGAATTGTACAAATTGTACCTTTAATTTTTACAATAAATGAGCCCAGCATTTGTTGGTGAAAAGAATTACTGATTTTTACTTACCGCATTATTGCTGTTATGAACTCAAACAACACTATTATTTTTTTTGATTTCTATGGAAACAAGCCACAGTATATTCAACTTATAGAATGTGTCAACAATGACAGTAAGTGCATATTTCAGAACGATTGTGTAAAAAATATGTTGATGTTTACCTCACTCTCGCCTGCTGAAAAAATTGTAAAATAATGCATTATCTTAATACTGTTCTTGTTAATTAATGATAATTTTGACTCATTTATAATTCAAAAATAGAATAAAATTTGAAGATCGTACTTTGTATTAATTTAAATAGTACCTAATTACTGAAAGTGACACCAAAAAATTATTAAAATCTTCCTACAGACACCTACACACAATTCCTACATTCTTTATTCTAATTTAGTTTTCAATGAATCAATAATATTTCCGACATCAGAACTCAAACAAAAACATTCATCAATCATCAACATTCATAATACTGACAAATAGATATTTGACGCAATTTAAAGGCATGAAGAAGCAATCCGAGAAAGTGAACTTAAGTTTTGATTGTTATAAAAAGTTTTCGTTAAACCAGGTAGAGATAACTTTTTTTGTAGTAAATCTAGTTTAAATTTTTATTTTAGGTAATTAATGCATACAGCTTTGTTTAGATATCTGGTTTCAGACAACATACTTTTACAATAGAGGAAAAAAATCTGCAATATCTAATAAAGAATATATGGGTAGATATTGTGGGTGTAATTCAATGCTGGTTGGGGCAGAGTAGTTAGTTTCACACAATATTGTTAATACCTAACAAAAAATGTGTATAAAAGAGTTTAAGATGGCGATAATAAATTCTTACCAGATATTACCATAAATCAAATAATTAAATGATACAAACAACAAGATGTTGCCCACTACTCTCATTCAAATTCAGGATTTTTGGATAAGAAGATATGATCCCTTCGAAATTCCGATTTTACTGTTGTGACTATTTATTTCTGGGGGACTTTGAATTAGTTAATGAATAATAATTTCAAAAATATTGAAAAACTAATCATACTGCGACCTTTACATCTCGTACGTCGGTTATTATGCATTTCCTCACTCCTTTCTAAAAAGCTGTTCCTATTTAGTTGATCTTCTATTATTGAAAAAGTTCTTGTGGTAATACTGCCAAACATATTTTGTCCATACGCACGATTCCCTTTTTTAAATTGCATAGTATATCTTAATAGATAAATATTTAAAAAATAAGTCTGAGTACTTGATATTAATGTATTTAATTCCCTAATTATAATAAACAAAAAATAAACAATGCTGTAATTTGGCCAATTAAACATACTTACCCATGTAAACTGAATTAGTAGCATAAAGTTTAGTAAAATCCTAAAACTAATTATCTATATTCAGAACCTTGGTGTAAATTATATACAGGATATCTCATCCAAGCGATGAAGGATCCAGTTTTGATCAAATAAAAAAATAATTAAAAATAATGAACGTGGGTTATTCCTTGTGTGTAAGTAACTTTTCAATATGTAATCTTACCTTGACTGTATGTTAGTTTATTACTTTTATGCCACTGTTACTATTTGCACATGTTGTACGCAGTATTTTGTAGAATAAAATTAAAAAACTAATGCTGCTAAAATAATTCAAAATATGTTAGTGCCTATATTTTTGCAATAAAACAAGAGCGAACACATAATGTATTCTTATAATCAATGCTATTCTCGATTCAACTTACATTAATCAACGTTGTACAGTATGTCCCAATTTCATTGTAATTGCAGGGTATCTACTAGGGAGATTCTTTGATCTCACAAAATAGCTGAGGTATCGGAATAGTGCAAATTGCTTCTGACAGAGATTTTTACGTAGGATTTAGTGACTATATAAACATACATTTTTTTCAATTGAACATTCTGTATATGTTGATCAATGTGTTTCGTTCATAGTGATATATAATAGTTGTTACTTTATATCAAAAACCATTGAATTGATAAAACTGATATAGCGTAGTGCATAGTTGACCATGCATTTTTATATAGCTGCTTCTCTTCTGCAGTCAATTGAGTACAAATTACATTTTTGTTTCCAGTTGTGATCTTGTAAAAGCAACGATCATAAGAGTTAAATGTAAACGTAAATGAGAGTACTATTAGTTTTTTTTTTAAATATAAATAATTGGAAATAAATTTCATTCAAAAATTTAATACTTACACTATTAAGAGCATATACATTATTAAATACTTATAATATATTATGGCACTGTTTAGTAAAATTATAAAATGTAGGTAAGTGGCACTTTATGATAGATAATTATAAATATACAATTGTAATAAATGTATTTTATTAAAATATGCATGACAAGACTATTAATGATACTGATATATTTCCAACTTTGACAAACATACTAATCTCACTAACAAATGATTATAAAAAAGTGAACAAGCTCTCGAGCTAGTGCAAATAGCAGTAAGAGGGAGAACATTTTCTCAGTTCAAATTCACTGAAAAATAACAGAAACGCTCAATTAAGTGAGTCATGACGTCACATGTGAGAATAATAGATATGAGTTTTCTTGCAAAAGGGAAGCAGCTTATAATTACACAAAATTGGAAGCGTAAAACTATTTTTTTTTAATTTTTATCGATTCAGCGTGTTAAAATACAGGATACAGCAAAGTCCAGTTCTCCAGATCAAAACCTTTTTTTTCATTGCTCTTTGTTGAGAGAGTCTAAAAAACTGAGTAAGTTAGAGTAAGAATATCTATTCTACACTGTACCAAATATACAAGTTTTCTCCAGGTTGTGTGTTTCCAGGCTGACAAGTTATTTAGAATAAGAAAAAAATAGCATCATTTTCACGTTATGTTTTATTATAAAATCTCCTGAATATTACAAGTCAACTACACATTGAAAAATTATATAGGACATTATAAACATTATCCCATCCCGCATGATTTTTTTAAAAAACCAGTAGCGCTTGAATTGATGTAAATTATTAAGCATTTTTCACGATTTAATATGGAACACAGTGATAAGGTACAATTCACGATTTTTCATGTTCTCTAGAGCAGTTTCCCTCCAAAAATTAAACGAAATAATTCAGTAATTTCAATATTATATTTTAGTACTACGGTAATAAGAACTTCCATCTAGATACCGAGTGGATTCTTTTTGTGCATCTTTAGATTAGATATTTTGTTCTTGAGGAGCCAGCCTTAACGTACTTAAGTGAGCATTTTTTTAACTAAGAACATTTGATTGGTTTTAAAGAAAATAATAAAAGCACTAAAACATTTAGGTACATATTCCATATTTAAATATAAAACCTTTTATACAATATATATTTTACTTTACTCATATCAAATTAAATTGATGTAAATTGTTAAGTATTTTTCACGGCGTATGGAACACAGTTTTTAATGTTCTCTAGCACGGTTTTATGTTCTCTAACGCATTCCCCATGGAGTTAATACGGTGTATATATTTTGAATAAAAGTTGTATATTTGAATTTTACTTAATTATTAGTTTTTCTGTTAAAATTTAAAATGTTTTAACAGTAATTTTAATTTAAATGTTAATAAAAATAGGTTTTTAAATATCTGCCCTTCAGGAAGTTGCTTGTTGGGTGATTTTAAAGCTTATCAGATTAAAGATTTCAAGTTAGTGGTTTTTTGATACCTATACAAATAATGAAAGAGTAACCGCAAAAACCCCCATTTTTTTCGCCCGTTTTTGAGTAATGTGTAGCAAGAACGGGGAAGGTCGTCAAGAGGTCTCCGTGGATTTAAATTGATCGTCATGAAAAATCTAGGTGAGCATAATTCGATTTTTCCTATATTTGTCCGACTTACCCCTACTTAAAGGGTGGAAAATGGTCGATCAATTCTTGGTAAAAATTGGCGGGAACGTGAATGCCAAGGAAGAGATCAGGGATGTTCTTCCAAAAATGCTCAAGGTGAAAAACACCCCCCGCGTGGGAGTAAAACCACCCCTATTACCGAAAACCAGCGGCAAATGATGTTCCCTTCATAAATTGCCTTTTTTGTGCCACCCTTCCTTATAATTGCAAATGATAATTCGTTCTTCTGTCGGATTCTCAGTTACCCCTACTGAAAGGGTGGAAACCACCCCTAAAACAAGAAAACAGAAAAAATGGTCACCAAAATCTGGGTAAAAATTGGGGGAATTCCACATGGCAAGGGTAACATCAAGAATGCTCTCCTAAAAATGTTCAAGGTGAAAAACACCTTCCGCGTGGGGGTAAATGATATCCACTTCATGAAGTACTTTGTTTCCCCCACTACCCGACAAATGGTACGAAAGACGGGCCCCATAATTCGATCTTTTGCGAAATTCTGACCAGTTTTCCCCGACTTCGAGGGTGGCTTAAATAGGGGTAAGTCGGGCAAATATTGAAAAAATCAAATTATGCTCACCTAGATTTTTCATGACGATCAATTTAAGCCCAGGGAGACCTCTGTACAACCTTCCCCGTTCTTGATATACACTACGCAAAAACGGGCGGATTTTGCAGTCACTCTTTGATTAGTAAGTTCATTATGCGACAATTCAGGTTTTGCTGTCAAGAGAAAATAAGGATTTCCGTACATATTAATAACGTGTTAATATTTGTGAAATTTCGTCTAAGCTTGTTAAATATATTGCACAAGACGAAATGAAAGTAATGCAGAATGTTTCTGATCTAGATGAAATTGGTAGTGGTAAGACATGCAATTAATCTCATTGACAAGCAAATCACTGCTGGGTTTCAGCGAAAATGTCTTAATATCGTAATGTAAAACACGAAGAGTAAGTAGTCTTGTATTGCTGTTATGGGATGAATGTAAATATAATAATTATGGAAAATAGTACGTAATTATTCTAAATGCATGAAAAAGTGTAATTAATTGTAAATAATTTTCGACTGAAGTAACATGTAAACATGTAATAACGTATTTAGTTTCGAAATTACGTTTTAATTATATAATAATTTCTGTTTTAATATTTCTATTACGGAAGGTTTCATGGAAAGGAAATGTTAAATTACCATTTTCAGAAAAATCGCTCTTACATTTGTGTCGTTTCTGGTGCTTAAGAGCGCCGTATTCTTGATTTTTTTCAATACAAATAATTATAGACATTTAACAACTGAATAATATATAGCTCAGCAAATAACAGGAATATTATCTCAAAGTCTTGCTCCCCCCCCCCAAAATTGGTAAATGGTTCGGAGGTTGTCTTTGGGAAAAAACAGGTCGATTTTTATTTTCGAAATAATCTCCTTTTAACATTTATGTGGTACTTCCGGTTTTCCCGAAAATGACATCACCTCTTTTTTTTTAAATGGAACACTTATATTTTTGTTACAGATAGTGAATCTAAGGTAAATTCTGAGTTAGAAGATATGGCACAATGTCTGTCAGACAGAAATTCAAAACAAGAAAAACTTCTCGTTAGACTGATTAAAATATTTAACAATACGTATGATTTATTTTTTCATTAATAACAGTAATACTAATTTAATAGAATAAATGTTTCAAATATGCTCCCTGATAATAATAAAATATGTTTTTCCACAGTCGGGAGTAGAAATCAGTTTCTATGACATCAAAATTAAAACAGAAGTAGTCGATTATTCCCAAGGGAGTATAATGCTCTCAAGGGAGTTTACATTATGGACAACGTTTTCATGCAAAAAAAAAGATAACATTGAAATTATTTATTGACATTTAAATTAAATGTTACATTTGTACAATTTTCAAAATTAATATTAGAAGGAAAATTACTTTCGCTTACATTTACAGTTTTTGTGATTGCGCTAGTAGTGGTACCTACTAAAAGCTGATTAGCAATTTTGGTCTTATTTTCAATGGAGTTCTCAACATAACCCTCAGCGACTGTCGTTGATTTCCAACCAGCATGACGCTTTATTGTCGTGATATTCACACCAGCATCTGCCAGTAATGTCGCTGAAGATCTTCGTAAGCAGTGACCAGTATAACATGCAGCATCAGGTAATTTTAAATACGAAGCTACTACACTCGGAATTTTTCCCATAGTATTCTTGCCAACTGGCTGCGAACTACATTTTCCTGCTTTGTAGTACAAAAAAGGCGCTTATGCTTGACGTGAGGTGGACGAAGGGACAGGTATTTTCGAAACAATTCAAGCATATTTCCCACATCCAACCGAACCAGAAAGGTTCGTGGAATCTTTGTCTAAGTGTTTGGAATTTTTACAATCAAGAAAGAGCCTACATCCTCAATATCATCTACAGCTAAATTGACTAGTTCATCAGTTCGACAAGCTCAGGCAATCCCTAGAATTAATCCAACCTATAAAAAATCAAAATACTTAATAACTGAAATACCTAACAACAAAACTAATCTTACCTTAATCATTAAGAATTCTTTGTCATCTGCACTTGATAGAAAACGTTCGATTTCATCCTTTGTCAATATTTTCGATTTTTTCACTTGATATCCGTCACCGGTTCTTTTCAAAAATGCGATCAGCTTGGGGAATTTGCTTATATCTATGTTGTCGCAAATTATCAAGCATGACTTAACCATAGAATATTGCGCCCATAATGTGGAAGACTTGTAATTCTTTGCATTTTCACTGAAGTATGCCAACAAAACATTCTCGCTCTATACTTGAACATTTTTCTCGGCGCACCACTTTTTGAACCGATTGTAGGCTATATCGTATAAAGATCTTGACTTCGTAGGCAACAAATTGCTTATTGCAATATTTGTAGCCTCCACAATCTCTTCCGACTCACAATTATTCATTGTGCACTAAACAAACTTTAAACTAAACCAAACTAGCACCTTAATTTGACATTTCTTTTTGTTTGTTTATTTTGTAGTTATGACAATAACTCAACGACTACTAAATAAATGCTCAAATCCGAATACAATAATTCTGGTGTTACTTACTTCATAATGACAAAATATTTGTTTTTAAGTTAATGAGACCGTGGAAAAAATAGTATATACCATTCGGGAGAGATGCTATTTTGTTCTCGGTGCATTGTAGCCCTCGGGCTTCAAATTGCACCTCTGCCAAAATAACGCATTTCTCTCCCTTATAGTATAATGTACTATTTTGCAATTGTTATTAAATCATACGTATTATTCAGTCTAACGAGAAGTGTTTCTTCCTTTTTGAACGATCTGTCAAGGTTTGTGCCATATGTGTCTTGTCTTATATTGCGAAACCAAGACACGATAAGAAAAAGAAAGATAAGATTGCCAACACTAAGCGAATCACATTATTGCAAATATCTGCAATATACTAGTCATATAGAAGTGTTTTAGATAGCGGTTTATTCACTCAAGAATATTTAAACGCGAGAACATAATTCGAGAGTTTAATTTTGTTAAGTGGTTAAAACGTGACTAAAACACTAATACAATACAACGTTTTCTCTACAATCACCGTGGCGTAGGTAATTGGTCGCCGTCAACCACGGATTTAATCTGCACTTCCTTAGTCTTAGTTGGGAACCTTTGGCCTGCCCCTGTTTTTTCCACTATGATTTATGCATTTATTGACATTTTGCTATTTGTTTTCTGCGTATTTCTTTCTTTAAGTTAAAAAATTAAATTTAAGTCACAATGTTTTTCTTTTTTTTTTCTGGAATTTTGGCTTACTACAAAGAAATCTTCTTAAAAACAAAATAGTGCATTAAAAAGATCATCTAAAATGATATTTCTTTGTTTGTGTGACAAATTTCCGGTTAAAGAAAATGTAAATTGTTATATTAGGATGCAAAATTGCGAAACAAAAAAGACACTTTTAATTCGAATAAAACTGCTATTTCTTTTCCAACCGAAATCCTCCATTTAATTATTAATTTGTGCTTTGAGACCATTCAAACCAAAGTTGGATCATAAAGCAAAGTAGGTAAGTAGGATATATGGATGTAGTCACGGATATTTTATCAAATATTAGTCCCTAGTTTCTTTATAGGTAGTCCTAATATTGGGGGTTGCAGGTGTATGCCGTTCTGATGAATCAGACAATTTAATGTGAAATCCGCCTTAATAATAAAAATTACCACTGCCAAAACCAAGAGACCACGTTCTTTTACTGTGCTGGGAGAAAATTATTTAAGCTTTTATTGAAGATATGTTGCTTTACGTCCACCCGGATTGGTAGAACGTCGATTATTTCTCAAATATGTTAGTGGAAAGTATCATCGAATGGTGGTCGGTATTCATAAACTCAGTGCCGTGTCGCAAGAAGTGACAAAACTTTTGGAGCTGGACAACTGGAAAGAGTACAGTGAACACGCCTTACGACCAACGTCTGCTACCCTTTTAGTTGACGGCAGTTATGACACGGAGAATGGAGATCAAACACTATGGCGGAAAGCTATATTGAAGGCTCACTTTTGAATAAAGAAAATATTGTGAAAAGAATACTGAAAGAAAACGTGTTGAACTTCTTTGAGAATTGCTCCAAGAATGAGGGTAGTGGCAGTTTCAGTGGTTTATTTAATTTTAATACTTGTTCAAACTGTGTATTCAATTTTAATGTGGACAAACAATAATATAAATATTGTTGAAATAAATTAAAACTTGATTAACAGTTTTAATCCTTAGCTCCAACTTTAGCTTCTAGGATTAAAAGTTAATACCTACTTTTGTTGCTAAGAAACTTTTTTGCTTAGTAAAGAAAATGTCAACCTTAGAGAGTCATGACATTAAATAAATGTCATAGTTTTGTGACGGGTGGAGAAAAAATGATTATAATGCAACAAGTAAGGAATTTAGACAATATTACTAGGATATTAAGATATTGTATATTTTCTGTATTGACGAAAATCTAAAAGTAACGTCATGCCCAAGCAACACAGCTTCTTTTAAGATTATAACATGAGCATACGAGTATACGCACTTGCACTCGTGCAACAAATTTCGCGCGACCTAAAAAAATTGGTAATTGATTAAAGAGCATGTCTGTGCAATATACGAACAGGATCTGTGCCTCGAAATGGATATTATCCAGTAACTAATTAACAAATTTTTTTATGGGATAATAGGCGAGTCTTCGACGCAATAATAGATATATTTTTCAAAATTTTGTTTGGATTAAACATAGAATAATAAACGTGCTACGTATTTTAAAGAATTTAATCTTGGATTATGAACATTTTACAATAATTTCGTTTTTTCTCTCTTGATTCGACCATTTGCCGTCTGTGAAAAATATAAAATTTACTCTTTTGCTAGAGATCTCACTTTGTAAAAAAGCAGATAAAAAATTACAAAATGCTAGGATATCTCTCATTTTTGTCACATTATCAGTACATTTTTTATCCTCAAAACTGACATATTACTCAGAATAGACGAAAATGACGACGCACTATAAGCCAAACACTACAAAATGTATATAAGAGCCAAAGACAATTAAATTATTGTGTAGAACAATCTCATAATTATGTTTTTATAGTCTAATTATGCTTAGCACTGCACTTAGGTGCGGTAAATACTTTTTAAACAAAAAAGCACATTTCCAGCATTCACTTTCTGATCAGCCGATTATTAAACTTCCATTAACTAATAAATCTACTTATGATGCTGTTTATCTTAAAGTTGCAACTACTGCAAAACAATCATTTTGTATTTCTAATTGTTTTGGTTCGAATGAACGACGAAACAAATAGTTAGCCTAAAGTCCTAAGAGTCGTTTAATTTTTAAAACAAGGGTTGATTAGTTTGTAGAAATGTTTTTGAAAGGAGTCGAATGTGGTCATATTTAACGATTTGAATTATTGTATGCACTTAACAAACAAAATACATTTCCTTCAGTCAAAATAATTCCGCAATAAAAATAAATGTAAGAATAGAGAAAGTTGAAATTTAAAATATACATATTTTTTTACTTATTGTCATAGTTATAGTGTATGTGTGTTATAGTGCTTTCTGTATATAAAGTGATATTTATCTTTTATAAGTGAGGATATGTATAATTTTTAACAAACATAAACCAGTTACCTATGCATAATTTAATACTGGAAAATTACTTCCAGTTTCATTTTTTGGGTTATCATAGGAGTTTTCATTATTTATTTATTTAAATGAATAGTATATTGCATGTTCAGCAACTGTAATGGGTATAAATGGCACATTATCTCTTTGAACATAGTGAAATTTCTGTAAAACCTAAAAAAAACTTAAGCAATTAAAAGGAAAGTAAAGTAAAACAAGTACACTAATGGAATATGTTCTCTAGAAGTTTGGCATATCCACATGTATACAGGGTGTTCCGCATAAGAACCGACACGGAGCAGGAGCATGTAGAGTGTCCCAATATATTGCAATTTAACCACTTACATATACTTATACATACTTATGTATAAAGTTGCACACAGGCGGTGGTCTTCTCCGACTATAAGTTCAAGTAAAATGAAACACTATACGAGGTATTCAATGAGGGTGAGTCATCCGTAAAATTACACAAAACTTTTTTTCCATTGATCGAATTTAAAAAGAAATATAACATCTCGTGCAGAATTTAATTTAACGCATTTTTACTCTTGTTAAATTAAAAAAAAAACTTGAAGGTTTTCATGAAAAAATGCATTAATTAAAACAAGGTTTTAATAGTGTTTATTAGGTAGAATAAATCAAAAAGTCAGAAGTAGGCTTTGTTTTTAAAATTTGAGAATTAGTAATAAAATACTATTTTTCTACGTTCATGCAAAATATAAAACTCTATTGAACTATATTTAGTGGAAAAAGTGGTTATGTTTATTGCATTTATCTGTCATTCTACTACAGCGTTTTGTCATCATGACAAACACAAAATTCAAATCGACGTCATATTTTCCTAGACTTGTGTCATCTAAATAAAACATTTTTTTAGTTTTTGCATGAACGTAGGAAAAATAGTGTATGCAATTTGTACAAAAAGTGATTATTGCACTCAACGTGTTGACAATTTCACGTTGTGTGCAATAAACACTTACTTTTTGTACTTATTGCATAAATTAGCTATTTATGATATACGTGTTAAAAGTAAGATTTTATTTTGTGAGTGAAGATGATTAACGAGCGTAGCGAGTTTTTTAACTTCACGAACAAAATAAAATCACTTTTAACACGTATATCATACACTATTTTTTCTACAAAACAATCGGAAGAACTTTAAACTCAATAAAAATAAGAAATTGAAAAATACCACACAGATCGCAATGTTTATGAACCAAAATTTTCGTAGCAACCAGTGCTGTTGTTAGTTACGGAAAAAATGCAAAAATATTGACAGCATTTTCTAGTTTATAAGTATAATGAATAATCTCGATAATAAGCGTAACGAATCCATCCCTGCTGAAATCGAAGAAGCCGCCAGTCGAGCAACATTGGAATTATTGCCGGCGAAATCAAAGGAACAGTATGAAATCGCTTATAGACGCTTTTCGGAATAGTGCAACATTAAATAGGTCCCTGGGAAATACAACGAAAGTCTTTTACTGGCATATTTTGAGGAAAAAGCCAAGATAGGGAAATCTTCAACGCTGTGGTCAAATTATTCCATGATCAGAACTATGTTAAAAATAAAGCAAGTTCAAGATATAAGCAAACATTATAAACTTATTGTTTTTTTTTAAACGGAAAGGTGAAGGATATCAAGCAAAAAAGTCAAAAGTTTTGACGAAGACGCATATCGACAAATTTCTCACAGAAGCAGAAGACGAAAAGTATCTGGTGATGAAAGTCACAGCAATAGTGGACACCCACGTCGGGGCGTGTCGCCGGGAGGAATTGTGTCAGATGACCATCGACAATATCGAATATTTGGGCACTTCGGTTGTTGTGACCATACCAGATACTAAAACGAAAGTGCCTCGGACTTTCAGTGTTGTTGGTGAATTATATTTAAACTTTTTTAGAAAGTATATGGCACTCCGGCCATTCAACGCTGACCATAGCTGACCTTCTTAAATATATGAAGAATAAATATGTGAAGAATCCAGTCGGAATTAACATGTTTGGTAAAATGCTTGCCGCCATTGCAGAGTTCTTGAATCTACCAAATCCTCAACTCTACACCGGACACTGTTTTCGTCGTTCATCGGCGACATTGTTAGCAGATTCTGGTGCAAATTTTACTACCATCAAGAGACATGGAGGATGGAAATCTTCGACGGTAGATGAAGGCTACATTGAAAATTCACTGGAACAGAAGAAGGAAATTGCGTGCCAAATACTTTCTACTGCTGCAACTACTAGCAAGACCACCAGTACTACCAGTAGTATTTCTACAGAAAATAGATGTGTCACACATGTTGACTGTAAAACCAACTTAAGTATGATGACTCCGCAGGGATTACAATTTCAAATTGTTCTAATTTTACTATAAATGTTAATAGTAATAACTAGTTAAAATGTTGGTTTGTACTTATTTAAAATAAAAAGTTGTTCATGTGTTTGTTAAAACGTTTTATTAATTTTCAAAACAAAATTTAAATAAACTTGATTTACTTTTAACACTAGTGTTAAATGTAACTTACTTTTAACACGCGTGTCAAAAAATTACATTTTTAATAGTTTTGTAGAAAATAACTATTTATTTCTGATATTGTGTGTTGTTGAAAATGGCTGGAAAAGTTACATTCAGAGGATAAGTAGACATGTGACTTGTGCTAGGCTTCTGTGAAGGAAACTGTAGAAGAAGTGTGGAAGAATATCGTAGTAGATTTCCAAATTGAGTGATTCCCCATAGAGAAACATTTTCTAATGTTGGAAGACGGACTCGAGAAACAGGAAAGCTTTTGAATAATATCCGGAAACATCCTAGTGTAATAAGAGTATAAGATGAAGAAATTATTTTGCAAACGTAATGTACTACATTCATATCCTATTCAAAAAGTGCAAGAGCTCAAAATTTGGATCGACGAGTGACCTTTTGCGAGTTTATCTGGCATTAGGATATTAATTTTCACAAGAAAATTATTGCTTGTTTCACTCGTAGATGAATTACAAATGTTCACTCATAAATATTTCGATGTAAACTTTATGTGATAATGTTTATAATGTCGTGCACAATTTTCACAATATGCAGTTGACATGTAAAATTCAGGAGATTTTGTGATAAAACTTAACAGGTGAAAATAATACTTTTTTCTTATTCTAAATGACTTGTCAGCCTGGAAACAACCTGGAGAAAACTTGTATAATTGACACAGTGAAGAAATATTCTTTCTAACTTACTTAGATTGTTTTTAGACTGTCTCAACAAACAGCTATGAAATTCGTTGAAAATTTGCATATAAAAATGGCCTTAAGAAAGTATACAAATTATTCGACGAGCGATCAGTAAAATTTAATCAATTTAGTATATGTATAGGAAATAGATGTTATCGTATGCGTTTGTGTGTTTTTATTATAAAATTTGAAGCGTTTGAAGATTATTCTCTTGTGTTTGTGGAAATGTAAATAAACCATGTCAGCATGATATGAATCTCGTTCTCCTTTTCATCTAAGAATTTGTGAAAATTGTTTCAATTATGTCAAACAAGTAAGTAATATGTAAGTAAAACATGACATGACATTTAATTAAAAACAAGTACATTTTCCATTTGTAAAGTATGTGGGTTATTTAGTGAACAGCAATTTTGTTTTTGCAATATAGCACTCCCTCAAAGCATCTTTTGAGCTACTCTTAGTTTTAAGTACTAATTTCTATTGGTGAGTAGAACAACTAAAAACTAATGTTAAAAGTTGAAAGTACCCAGTTTAGAACAAGTCAGTTGTTTTAGAGAGTACCAATAGATTATACTAGTGTAGCACCATATAATAAAATTTAGAAATAATATTTTAAAAAACTTTCATTTTTAAATTATTTTGATACAATAAGCATACCTTTATTATATTTTACAATTAATAGACAATTAATTTATTTGAAATAATTAATAAATTATAAATTTTACTCTACTTTCACTACATCGGTTGTCTTGTTCTATATAATAGAAATAGAGATTAGGTAATTAAAAAAATCAATGAACTCAACAGAATAATACAATCAAAAAAAGCAGCCATTTTCTATTTTTTGATATTACTACTAAACTAATGTAACATTTTTGCTACCTTTAATGTCTACAAAATTAATCGGATAATCGTCTAATGTATGTATACGTATATTCTAATTCGTTTTAATTTCATAATATTTAATTGTTCTTGAGCTATAATATGATCAATTTTTAAGTAAATTATAATTCTTTAGTACTTGCTATTGCAGATGATATTTTTTGATGAATTGTTAGTTTGTTTACTTAGGGAATTATCCACATACCCTTTAGCTACGGCTGATGACTGCCATCCGCAGCGTCTTTTTAAATCTAATAAGCTACCACCCACGTCAACTAAAATTGTCGCAGACCAGCGTCAAAAACACTGTCCTCTATAAGTCGCTGCTTGTGGTAGTCCCAGATATATGACTATTTGTTTTGGAATCTTTTCTAAGTTGTTAATACCACACTGGTACATTTTCCGTTTATATAGTTTAGAAAAAAGGTAAATTTGCAACTGTATTTACTGCAGAGTGAAAGTTTATATATTTTTTAACCTTGGGGTAAAAATATTCAGATACCACAAAAGAACGGTGCTGTTTAGTTTTTGAATCGGGAATATTAATAATCAGATTCTTCCCTGTGTCTCGAATATCTGACGATTTTATATTACGTCTAAAAGACGATTTGAAATAAATTTACATATCTAATATTATATTGAGCTCAATATATTACCTTCATAAACAAATATTTATCATCTGGTGCCTTTTATAGAAAATCGTTTTTATTTTTACTTGTCAAAATCTTATTGGATTTAAAGCCGTCCGATTTCCTCTTCAGGAGAGCTTTGAGAGTAGTTTGCAATATCGACATTGTCATTTATATTAATTATGGCCTTAAACATTGAGTAAAATGACCAAAGTGAGGAAAGCTTCATAGTTTTTGATAATTCTTGGAAATAAGCCATCATTACATTCTCGGAAAATAATATAACGTCGTTTTTAAATCTCCATTCTATAAATTTTTGGTAAGTATCCTCACATACAAATATACAAATATGATTTATTGACCGTTGCTTAGGCGGTTGCTAGGAAAACTACGATTTTTTTACCATACGTAATAGGAATCTTACATTGATCACAGACGGTGTGATATTTACAGTAGTAGTCATAGGTAATAGTATATTATGCGACGATCATGTAATAACCATTACATGAGAGTTGCATACGCTATTTTTTCTACACCCGATAAATAATCAAAAACCATAAATTTTATATTTTTATTGAACACAATAGGTAACAGTAATTATTCGTATGAACTGCATTTTCTGCTTACTCCGATATGTATGGAGGAGGCGATGGTAATTCTTCTATATCGCTGATATCAGACATTTTGATAAATTATCGAAGTTTACCTAGGTATCTACGAAAATTTAATACGTACTGATTTTGACATCTAAAATAATTACATACCTAGGATAAACGTCAAATGCACAGCATACTTGATGGAAAAATTATGGGTTTCTATTGATTAAAAATCTGTATCGTAATGGGTATCATTATGAAACGGATTATGGGCATTGTTATAATACGGGTGTAGAAAAAATATATTAAATTATTCATAATATTTGGAATTTTAATATATATTATATAAAATAGAATTTAGTGAATACACCTACACCGATTGTTGGCCGTACATGTTGAACAAAGTGTGGGCCGTTTAATGTATTAATTGTTCCATATAATGTAAAAATAAACCTTTTATTCAGACTGACATAAGTAATTGCCTAATTCGAAAGTAAAAAAGTAAGAATTGCATTAGCGAAAAAAAATCGCTATTTATATTCAATACAGTGCTTTCAAAAAGGAACGAATAAATTCATTATTTTTAAAAGTGAGAAGTTTTCGAAAAAATCCCCTGGCACGCCGATTTTGTTTATAAAAAAGGCACTTCGTCATCGACCATTTTTTAAATAGCAACCCCCAATTTTGACCATGCCATTTGAAAGAGCGTGTCATTCTACATACATACAATCTTGAAAAATTATGGTGTTACATAACAAAAATTTCAAGAAAATAATGTTTGAAGATTTTAAAATTTAATTTTCACAATACTGAAAATGATAATGATTATGTAAAAAATCGACTTAATTAAATGTTCAAATTTTGCACCGTTGCCTGCCTGACAGTAGCCAAGACGATTAATAAATTCTTTTTGGATATTATCAATAACTTCAAGAGGTATACGATGTATCTCGTGACGGATTCTTGCTTTTCTAAATTAATCGGTCTAGTAACGCATAATTTGCTTTTTAAGTATCCCCACAAGAAATAATCTAGGGGTGTCAAATCAGGCGATCTGGCTGGCCACTCAATCGGCCCCCTTCTCCCTGTCTAACGATTCGGGAACAGCTCATCCAAATAAGCACGGACAGGTGTTGCATAATGGGGAGATGCACACTATTGTAAAAATTAACTTATAAAATCTTTAAACATTATTTTCTTGAAATTTTTGTTATGTAACATCATAATTTTTCATGATGTATGTATGTAGAATGACACGCTCTTTCAAATGACATCAAATGGCGTCAAAATTGGCGGTTGCTATTTGAAACAATTGTCGACGCCGTCATATTATCACGAACAACGATGACGTCACAAATATGGGTCGTGTGTCAAAAAGTGCCTTTTTTAAAAACAAAATCGACGTGCCAGGGGATTTTTTCGAAATCTTGTCACTTTCAAAAATAATGAATTTATTCGTTGCTTTACGAAAGCACTGTATATTAATTGTAAACTAGTTTATTTTTGCCATGTAATTGTGTGAATAGTTTAAAAATTTGGTGCATGGTGAACTCACACATACGTATGCAATTTCTGGACGTGATCACCGTTGCATGTAATACGAAACATTTTTATTTAGACAAGTTGTAGTGCTTAACAAAAAAAAAGTTATAGCATGGCAATATTCATTTAAAGAATAATAATAAATTTAGACATATAAATACATCTTGAATTTTTCTATATTGTTTACAGCTATGGTAAAACAATTTTAATTTAGGACTACTGTTTTGTGACAACATCTGTAAAACCTAAGTTTATACCTTACACAATTATTATAATTCTTCATCTATTTTCTAGACAATGAACAAGCAGTGCAAATTCTCTAATCTAATAATTAAGGTATTTCGGTAACATAACAAGTTTATAAATTCCACTTCATGCAATGACTCCATAATACTTAGCAACAAATTATACAAGAATTAGCCAATAGAATACATGTTTAATAAAACACGTACATTCAGTTAAAAACTGCGAATGGTTTGTTATTAGCATTCTGGTTAAAAATACCTGTCTATTTTTAACCGGGTGTCCCAGCTAGGATATATAAAAGGAGCAATATTGATCATTAAGGTATGTTGAAATAATGATTCAATTTTGACTACAGAAATCAATGTTGACTGACAGGAAATCTTGGAAAATTTGAAAAAGTGTTGCCTTGCAAAATAACGCAAGAGTTTCTTTAAAGTCTTGTTCTTCCTCGATGTTGCAAGACCATGTTTTGTCTTGTTTTGATATAAATCATATGATGATAATAGTTGATGTTATTTATACCGATTTTTCGAAATCCTTCGACAGGCTTGATCATAGTATTCTACTGAAAAAACTTCAACAGGCTGGTTTGTCTTCCTCACTGTTAACTTTCTTCTATAGTTATTTAAACAACAGGAAACAATTTGTCGACTACCATGGCGTCAGGTCTGTCGAAATTCAGGTTATTCCTGGCGTACCTCAAGGCTCTATACATGGGCCGCTTCTATTTGCTTTATTTATTAATGACATTGTAAAAGACTTCAGCTTTGAAATCTATGCCGATGACGCCAAATTTTTTTACCTCATATTAATTTCCAGATTTTCTGCAGAAAGTCTTGAAGTACGTAGACAAAAACAAGTGGCAGTGAATTTAGTTCAGAAGATTTAGGCTCAATAAACTCTGATAATAACTTAAAAATCATTTTATATACTGGATATGCTTTAAATAAAGTATATACGATAAAAATGTATTACTTTTTCAGCTAATATTACCCCTTATTATATTTTGCAAGATACCGCAGCAATATTTTTTGTCTTGTCTCTCAATACTTTTTTTAATTTTTGTCTTGTCTTGCAAGACCAAATCAACACTAAGAAAATTCAAAACAAGAGTACCAACACTAAAGACAATATCTCTTAAAGCTGTGTCTGATATTTGACGAACATCTTGTATAGTAATAAAGCAATTTATGCAAACCTACTTCAAAGATTATAAATAAGAGATTTGTGGCTGTGATTCTACTAATAACGTCTTCGTTTTGTGGTTTTCAGAGTAAACAAACGTTACTTTTATTTTGCCACCCACTGAAATTGCTTCACATGAAAGCCATAATTGGTTTATATAACAGTTAGGATATCACAAAAAGTTTACGTAAAAATAATGGACTTCATAATTAATTGTATCCACGGTTAATATATTTTTTAATAGAACTGCTCAATAGTTCTTTTTGTATTGTATATTTAGACCAATCTCCAAAAGCGGATTTAAAAAATATACTTAGTCATTGTGTATTTTCCTTTAAATTCATGCTTTTACAGTATGTAGGCAACAAAGAAATCTAAACATTTACTAACAAATTCTATGAACGCAATTACTCAGAATTATTCCCTGGTACTTGTCTAGAATGCACACATAAAAAGTAAAAGTGTTCTTCATTCCTCCCATAAAGCGTGCAAAGTCACCTAGAAAAGAAACATTTCTTCACGGTTACGTAGCACAGTAAATTCGTGGTTTTAATAGTAAAACTGTTGTTTTCCAATAACAATAGGGTTTAACATACCAATTAGTTGTTAAGTGTGTTTGACATGCAATGCAGGAATATGTCCGGTAAAATATTGTTAACTGTTGACCTGGGAAAAACGCGGTACACTTTACGTGTACGTCAAAATAATTGATAAAATATAACCAGTAACCTGTCTGGTTGATAAGAATTGCATTATTTGTTTAATCATAATTCATTTATTAAATATATTCAAGCAGATATCATATTAAGGCCCAGCAATTACTTTTATAAACAGAGTAGTTCGGTTGATAGTTTAACAAGTATCCAGAATGATCTTTACAACTAAAATATTTCTCAATTCCAACCCGATGTTAAAGATGTATTCAACGCATAGCACTCAGGTTTTGTGACTCATTGTGTTTACCGCAAATAAGAGTTTAAAGACCTATGTTATATATGGATGCAAGCACTAGCTTTGCCGAAGTCACTTTGGTGACACAAGATGATAGAAAAGGAGATAAATTATTAGTTTCTATATGACAAACTTGGTAAGTTCAAAACTGTCCAAGAATAAGCCTAAAAGATAAGATGGTGTGCGCTGTTTCCATTTCTCCCGAAAATATTTTGCATTGATTGTTAATACCCGTATAAAAATTGTATGCACTTTACCAAGTAATTGTTATACAGGGTGTATCTAAATAACACCGAAGCCTGGCCTTTGCAATGGAATCCATAGAAACAACAAAATATAAAAACAAAACATAATATAATAAAAAATGTCATAGGAGTTGATTATTTCAAGCCCTTACAAAAATACGTTAGGGTTGAAAAATTACAAAAAGTGTAGTTTTATTGACAGATAATGTTTACCAATTTTGGTTTCCTTAGCTTGATATACATGGAAAATAAAAAAGAAAAACAATTTCTTTTGGAAATTTTGGAGGGACGTAACTTTTCAAGGGTTTTTTAAAAAATATACCAAAGACCCCTATTAATTTTCATCAAAGAATCATTTGTTACTTATTACATTCATTATTTTTATTACTCTATTACAGTTTAAGTAATAAATTATTATTTTGAAAGAATGTTTAAAACGAATAGTTTTTCTACATTTTTTTCAACCTAAAAGTGTTATTATCAGCCACAGTCTTATTTTTTTTCTGTACATAGTGTTTGATATTTGTAAGTGTACATAAACAAAAATGGAGCAATTTATAACAAGCAACATGAGCTTAATTTATGACGAAATGCTTTTCACAAACACTTAACTCATTTTGAACACTTGTGTAACTATTTTACATTCTATTTTGTGCTGTCAAAAAAAGCTCTAAGAAAACCTTTCACAGTAAGTACGTTTAGGTGTATTTGTTATTATTTTTCAATAACCTGGCAATTCTGACATGGTATCTAAGCGACAGTGTCACATATTCAGACCAGTTTGCTATCATAAATCAAATATGTTTTGATTGATACAATTTATCATACAGCAAAATTCCGGACAGCCTGTATATCTAATGATCTACCTATTTCACTTTGCTTTACTTCTGGTTGGATTCATGACCTGAGCTGACCTTTGTTTAGATCCGTTAATTAATCAAACAACTCTATTGAGATATGACTAATATTAGCAATGGTAATATGCAGAAGGAAATAAGCATCTCGTCGCTATTCTCTTCTCTCTTTTTACCATCACTATTCAACCCAATATGAAGTTCTTATCTTATCTTCAACCACGATGTGTAGTTTCTGTCAACTTTTTTATTACACGGGTTATTTCAAATTGAGTGATGGCTAAAACAACTGGTTCCGTGGTACATAAAACAAGAAAACAATAGCATATTGATCTTGTGCAAATACCGCTGATGACCCAGAAGACACTACCACAACCACAACTAAAACCATTGGATCGTTCAAAACATCGCGCATGTGCGAATTGGACCAAATAACGGGCAGATGATTTTTTTCAAAGATTTTTATCATATTTCGGGTGACGAAAATTCAATACTAATTCATTGGAAACTTGTAAATCCTAAACGAGTCACTGTTTGGTGTGCATTATGATGATGTAATTGGTTCATATTAGAATGTGTTGTTGATGATGCTGTAATTCCAATGGTTTTGGATATCACATGTTAACTGAATTTGTACTTTAAATTGATTAATTCTCTTAGATCTAGATCTATTGCTTCTTGCTATTGCCTCTCGCCTTCACTTTCTCGATCTCTGTCTTTTCTTCTATAGTTAGGATTCCTCCTTACATTTTTTAATTGGCCTTTCATCACTTTCTGCATTTTACAAATTCATCTATTTTTGGTGTTTGACATTCCATATATTTCTACCTTTCTCCGTCTTCTTTCCCCCAGGATTCTTTTAAGATCTTCCTTTACGCTTAAGGAAGTCAAGCGAAACCTTCTCTCGAGGATCCAGGTTTCAATGCCATATAGCGCTGTCGGGCTCTAAATTGTTTTGTACATTCTAAATTTGATTATTTATCACAAACACCTCAATAACAGACAAATTAAAAGAGATATGCATAGGGAGGTATGATATGGAAGATAGAGCGTAAAATTCAACAAGAGTTTCTGATTGTTCCATTTAGAATCAAAAGTCACCAAAATTAAACAGTTTAAGTATCTGTAATAAATGATGGGCTCTCTCTTTTAAATATCAATACTTTAATTTGCATGTACATAAAAAATAAACAATTTTTATTGAAGAAGCAATTTTTTGATAGAATTCAAACATCTCGAAGACCATTAGATATAAGGAAGCTTGATAAAAGTTCCTTTAACATTTGGCGTT
Organism: Monochamus alternatus; assembly: GCA_037114965.1. NCBI lineage: Eukaryota > Metazoa > Arthropoda > Insecta > Coleoptera > Cerambycidae > Monochamus > Monochamus alternatus. The sequence continues at coordinate 39,057,650 of CM073433.1, forward strand.
GAATCTAAATATGCAAAATTATACAAAGTTGCATAAATAACTATTAAAGGAACCCCAAAGCCTAAATTGTTAAAACTGAAAGGTAGTCGCTGAAATACTCCAATGAGCCGTCACCGTAAGACAAACTGTATTTATTAAATCAGTTTGAATTAAACTTTTGAAACAGGTACATGCGCAATATAGAGTAGAATAAATTTGGATTAATATACGTGGTGTTAACCTTGATTCTGGAAAATTTACATTTTTCAATTCTGTTGCTTAGGAATGAACTGAACATCATTGAAAGTGTAAGTACATAAACTTTCAGTTATGCTTATTTCCTTGGCATTTGATATTTAGCATTTAAAGGCACATCCCAGTCAAGCCCATTTAAACTGACAGAAGGCGTAGGTACATAAGCATTTAATAATTATTAGTTATTTAGTTTTTTTCATCTACTTACTATTAAGTGGTACTATTATGTTAGATGATTTAAATATCCTCGTTGCATGGAATTATTCTTCAATTTGAAGATAACAAAGAAACGTGCTCAATTCAGCTGATTATAATAAAAATCGTTACTAGAATAAAGATCCGTTTTCACAACAATGCGTTTGTTTTGATGATTTATTACAACAATATAATAATTAATCCTTTATGTAGGTTCTCAAATCGTGATATTTCAGAATATTTTCAGTGAATTAATGAATTACAATTGTTGGTACTCTCGGCGTCTATGATTTTTTCAAATATGTACAGAAGAAAGAATGTATTATTTTTGACCTGATGTGACGATAGACGACGTTTACACGTGTATACCTAATACAACATTGTATTGTATATCTGTACATTTCCGGACAACGCAGAACATATGCTTAGAAGAGTTAATTTGTCATTTGTGATATTATTAAGTGTTATTGTGTTAAATAAATATTGGTATTCAATAAAGTTACAAAATATACTAGTAAAATGAGCACAGAAAGTGCATCTTACCGGGCAAATGGAAGCATTATGGCATTATGTACAAATATAGCATACAGCGGCAAATAAAAAATATTTCACCGTGCCAAAAATTAAAAAGAAAAATGTGCTGTAAGGCGATGAAGCGCGTTGAAAGGAAGCACTGCAACATTGTTCATTTGTGAAGACCATTTTAATGTAAGTTTAATTGGAAATACAACACAGGTTTAAGTTTAAGTTAAAAATGGAAATGTAAAGCTGTAAATATTGAATTCAACTTTTCTATCAAGCTAACAGATTATAAAATCAATGGTAAAGCAAACTTACATTTTTTTATCATTTATTATTCGTATTCAGCGCATCACTCCTATTCCAAATAACATGATCTGTATTTGGTTCTATCATTTAGGGGATGTAGGATGTTATTTTAGGCATTTATACAATTTTACTATTTGACTTTACTATATTATTAAATTATCTGTTCCATGTTTAATGAAAAATTAAATCAGTAGTAAATAGCAATAAAAAATACTACATTATTTAAAATATATATATATTAATAAATACATTATTCATTACTTTTATTTATAATTTTTCAAAATAAAACACATAGTTTAATGTGAAAAATCAGATGACATAATTTTAAAAATACAACAAGTAAAACCCTCTATCTGGACGTAACCAAGATTTTTGTCACCGTAATTTCCACAAGGGCATATTGTGAACAAAGAAATAAGTTACATTTAACAATACCGTAAGTTCTCATCACCGCTAATAATTATGGTAATGTTAAAAACGGAAACACCTGGAATCCACTCGTGGCAAATTAATAATAATCGTCTGATTTTGCTTTTACAAAACCGACTTCCGTCATCGTGAAATTTTCAGAGTATTACCTATAACGTTTGCACTATCTATGATTCAAAAATGTCACAAAAACGCAAAAACACAAGAAACAAACGCCTGATTACGGACGATTATTCAAGTATTTAGTTTTTTATTCATACAGCTTTACCTGGTTATAATTATTTGTTACGTAAAAAGGTGCGTATAGCACGTTGTTTGGCATGAAATGTTTCTGTAAATAGTGTGTATGTAATACACAAGATTAAGTTTTTCATTTCATAAAATATTTGTACTAAAAAAAAATTATCGCTTGTATATCTTCTATAAAGGAAAATTGGTTTTGACCACACATATAGTACACCTAAAGAAATGACCTTCATTCTGCTCTCTATGGGTTCTGAATTAATTATTTAAGTAATGGTTTTACGTTTGGCACGTATTAGATAAATGACTATTAATTCGTCTAAATATGTAAAGTAGTGTCTTAACTAATTTACATAAAGTGAATGAACACTTCACTCAATTTTTAAATGAAAGTATCAGAATTTTTATATAATGTTTATAAAATTAATTACCTAGTGAACCTATTTATACTTAAATGATAGATATATGAAATAAAAATGCAAAAAGAACTTTTCAAAATCATGTTACGTGGAAGTTTCAACAATCTACCTCAAGCGGTTTGGGATATTAGCAATACATTTAATCTATACTCTAAAAAACATAAAATTTCAAGCAAATTATTTATCTCATGTAATTTAATAAATATTAAGAAAATTCCAATATTAATTGTAATAAGACCTAAAGCGTGTAATACTTCTGTTATTCAAATAATACAGTATGCGCCAAAAGTATAGAATAAATTCAATAAAAACGAAACAATTATTTTTTGGGAAAAATCCTCGAACAGGTCGACTTTTAATTTAAAAAATACATATTTTAGCGTAATATGCGATTTTCAAATGTCATTTGTTTTCGAGTAATGACGTCATCGATTTTTTTTTAAATGGCAACGCGATATTTTTTTCCTTGATTCTGAAAGATCGTTTAATTCTCTATCACACAGTACTAAAATTTTGCCCTCTTACATTGGAAAGTTTTCGAGTAAATGACGATTGAATGTTAGAAAACGTAAATCAATTAAAATAAAGCAAAAACGTTATCAAGTTTAGTTTTTCGAATTCCATAGTTCTTTTATGGATCACCGACTTTCTAATTTGTATTGTAAGCGACAAAGAATTGAAATTTTAATTCTTATCGGATGAGGGAATATGACTAGAACTCAGCAGGAAGTTTGCGATTTATTTAATGAAAAATATCCAGATCGCCCTATCAGCCAATCAACAGTCAGTAAGGCAGAGTCTAAATTTAGAGAAACTGGCAATGTTGTAAATATTCCAAAACCTGGACGTCCAAGTATTAATGAACATCAGAAACAGAACATTTTGATAAGTATGGTGGATAATCCTCATAATTCTTCACGATTGGTTGCATTAAACAATGACACTAGTCAGAGCACAGTGCTACGTATCTTGAGGAAGGAAAAATATCATCCCTACAAAATTCAACTTGTGATCAACTCAATGAAGATGATCCCGATTGCCGCTTACACTTTTGCGAAATTCTAATGGATTTATGTCAAGGAAATAGAAATTTACACCGGCAAATACTTTTTTCAGATGAGGCCACATTTTGTCTGAATGGTACAGTAAACCGTCAAACTTGCAGATATTGGAGTCGGGAAAATCCTCATTGGATGGCAGAGGCACATACCCAACACCCTCAGAAATTAAATAGTAGGGCCTTTCTTCTTTGAAGCAACCCTTATAGGACAAAGATATTTAGAGTTTCTAGAAAATGACCTTGTTCCAGCCCTTGCAGTAATTTGTCCTAACGATAATGACCCTGACATTCCTGACGATACCATATGGTTTCAGCAAGACGGTGCACCTCCGTACTATGCGCGCCCTGTACGAGATTTTTTGGACAACTGTTTTCCTGGGAGGTGGATCGGCAGACGCGGACCGATAGAATGGTCTGCAAGATCGCCAGATCTTACACCTCTTGACTATTTTTTATGGGGATACTTGAAGTCAAAAGTGTACATTAATAAACCACGTAATTTAGAAGAACTTCAAAATCGCCTTCGGGACGAAATACGCAGAGTTACCCCAGAAATCATTCATAATGTGCAAGAAGAATTTCTTCACAGACTTGCGCATTGTCAACAAGTTGGTGGATGGCAATTCGAACATTTAATTTAAGTATAAAATTTAATCAATTGTATTTTATTTTACATACCTCAGAATTGTTACTTTTTATAGATAAAATTTACGTTTTCTAACATTCAATCGTCATTTACTCGAAAACTTTCCTATATAAGAGGGCAAAATTATAGTACTGTCTGATAGAGAATTAAACGATCTTTCAGAATCAAGGAAAAAAATATGGTGTTGCCATTTAAAAAAAAATCGATGACGTCATTACTCGAAAACAAAAGATATTTGAAAATCGCATTTTACGCTAAAATATGTATTTTTTAAATTAAAAATCGACTTGTTCGAGGATTTTTTCCAAAAAATAATTGTTTCGGTTTTATTGAATTTATTCCATACTTTTGGCGCATACTGTATATTGTAATAGTTCTATTTCACTTAGCAGTGTAAAATTCTATATTCTAAATTTAATAAGAATGAGCAATATTATGTATTTTTAAAGAGATAGTTCGAACGTTTCGAACTAGTAATGGACACAGATACTGCAGGTGTAATTCAATACTGGTCGGGGCATTAGTCTGCTGAATAGTTGTTTCCTGCAGTATCATTTACATATTTAATGACGCGTCGTCCAGGGCGAGAGGTCTGCATTTAAGTACCTCCTGCAATGTAGGTCGCTTCCTGCAAGTCGAGCCGCTTAGGCCAAGCAGGAACTAGCAGACCACTTATATTTCACCTATACTAGTAATGGTCGGCTTGTCTATATAATCATGTGGGTAATAGATATTATAGTGTAGTGTAGTATAGTGTAGTTGAAATTATAGTGGTACGAGACGTTTAAAGTGTCTGTACAGTTTAGTTGTGTTGTGTAGAAGAGGCTCTATGAAAGTGATTTAAAAAATACATGTTTAAATGCACAATGTGTGATACTGCATGTATAGCTGCCCGAAAATGTAATTTTACATGCATTATAAGTAGGAAATTTACATTTTTATTAAATTCCATAGTCAAAATACATATAATTTTTACATGTATTATCTATTACATAGAAATTTTACAGAGCTTTAGTAACTTTAAATATCATAAATAAAATTACAATGATAGTTATAAACATAAAAAAGTCATGATTGCCATGATGGTAAATTTATATAAATTACTGTTTCAATGTATAGAATACCTCTCAAATATTATAAAAATGTATTAGAGATTTTTTTGAAAAATTAACAGCTCACAATACATGTTTACCAAATTAACAATTTTGATTGCACTGCTTATTACTAATGAGAACAACGTCCCTTCTACAAATAAAATTTTAAATAATATCATATAAACTTAAAATACTACTACTACTAGAGCAAAGCAAGTGAATAGCATAATTACTGTTTTATTAATAAAGTTTCATTGGAATTCATCAAAATTATATTAATGTGAGAAAATAACAATTTTACTAAGAAATGAATAATTATGAACGTTTATTGCATGGCATTATGTCGTATCGATAAGTTGACAGAGTCAATAACTGCTACTAGTAATGGTTTATTGTATACATACAATATACACTAGTTTAATACTTTAGGCATATATCTTGAAAGACACATGAAAAAAATCATATAGGAAACGACACTATTACTACACTATTGCAACACTTAATCTGTTGACAAAGTAGATATTAATTTTAGTCTTCATAGGGAACCTAACTACAGCGATCGCACGCATGATTTATATCGTAAATAAGTTAATGACGTGAAGTGAACTTGTAAATTAGATTTCTCACTAAGACTTCACAATATTTTTTGAAACATAACCTTCGAGAAAACAATTTTGACAACCTTCACCGACCTTTAAACACGACTGTTCTCTGTTTTTGGACTGTTGACAGAGGTATGAGGCGGAAATGATTTTTTATAAGATCATTAACAAAAAGTATAAGATCATTATGAATAAAAATTATAAAATACAGGATGTAACAAACAGTACAGTTTCTAAAAATGAAGAAACGTTTTGCTTTTTCAAATGATGATATTTTTTATTCGTTTAATAAGTACAAGATCACTGCTATAAAATACATTTTACTCGAATCATGCAACCCAAAAATAGTTTAGAAAAGCGTTCTAGTTCTGAATGGACCACCAGTGGCGCTGCCATGTAGATTAGGAGGAGAGGAGGAGGTAGTCAATGGGGAAATGTTGCGAAATGTAGTGGTTTATAAAATTTTTCTAACTCATTACTCATTCCTCATAAATTGTAAAAATATGATTTTATCCTACTTCTATTATAAAAAATAAATAACTCGTATACAGAAAATAAATAACAGTTATAGGTTATACGGGTATAAATATCTATACAAAGTGTTCTACAAGCTCTAGGACAAATATTGGCAGATGGTAATTGGGTTAATGTCAAACATTTTTTCTTATAAGAATATAGGTCCAATTAGTTTTTGTTTAGAAGTTACACGCATTTTAAAAAATATAATTTTATATTTCAAGTAACCTGATAAATGCTATAACAACCATTATTATTTGTGTTTTGTTACACCCAAATATGTTCATTATGATTATTATTTATGCTGTCCCTAGTAAAACACGCTTTATCAGACCACATAACCAGAGAAATGAATCTATCATGTTGTGCATGTTATTGAAGTAACCAATGGCAAAATTCTAATGGCTGAAGAGCATCTCCAGCATGTAACGCTTGCACATTTTAGCTATAAAACGGATGTAACATTTCTCTGTTTAAAAAATTTGGTAATAAATGTAGATTACTTGATATGGACCGAACACTAATTGACGAGTTGCCAATTACAGCATCTTATACAGAGTGTCTGTGAAAGGTTGGGAAATCTCGGAACTGGAGATACTGGTGACCAAAAAAAGTCGCCGATCTTCTTGAAATTTTGCACGTCCGCATAATTTACCGTTTTAAACAACTGTTTCAAGTGACATTTTGCTGTATTTTCAGTAGAAAAGGCACTTTACCTGAAACGTAAACAGTTTTCAATCGGTGACATGACAGGTTATGTGACATGACTGCCGCGGTTACATTAAAACGTCTATTAGGTACCTATTCCTTTCGATTTTGTTATAATAAATAGGCATTTTATCTAATTGTGCCTACGGAAATGTCTTTTATCGGTAGTGGGTGGCTGTAATGAGCGAATATGTAGTTCTACCAGTTTATAACCAAATAATAATGGAAAATGAATGCAAAATACTGGAGCTAAGTGGATTAACTGTTACCTATCTATCAGGTATTATTACTAATAAGAATGTTAATTTTCGTTTCTACATTTAGAAATGCTGCAAAAAACGACGATGGTAGTAAATATTGTTGACAGATGTAAGTTTTATCTATGGATCTAAGCCATCTCAGTCGTTTCTTATCATAGGCATTTGCCCCATTTTTTAAATATCGAGCTAAAATTCTGGAATAATTTTTTTATTGTCTTTTAGGCTTCCCTGAGCATGTGGTTAAATTTTTAATACTTAGTCATAGTTAACCCTGTATTTACTTATTTAACATAATTTTAACGTTATTTTTTCCTTTGGCTCTTTTTGGTTGTCTCGATAACGAATAGGGAAAGCGTATGGAAAATTTTCCAGTCGCAATTTTGTGTGACAAATTGCAGTTCTATGAACTGTTTTAGAAATGTTTCTAAAAATAGTTTTTTCAAGGATATTTATTATTTTATGGTCTAGCAGTGTCACTCATTTATTTAGTGGTGTTATTGATCAAATCCGTGAGAAATGGAGAAAATTTGCAAATTCATTCAGTATTCATTATAAAACTATCACTGTGATGATATTCACAACTTTCGAACCATACTATACACGAAACTTGTTTAATTTTCCACTGAAAGCACATGAGATATTGGCATAATGCATACGTTGCAACGTCTTGGCCATAGCAAGATCTCAGAAATCAATGATTAGGCAGAATGAATTGATTTTGAAAATGATGCCTTTTCAATCTTCAAAGGTAAAGGATAGAATATTTTTCTAAATAGTTTTATACAGGATGCAAGATCTATGACAAACTTTAGCAGATAGTAGATGGATTATTATCAATTATTATTTCTTATATGAACATAGGTCCGATTCGTTTTTGTTTAGAAGTTACACGCATTTTAAAAATATAATTTTATATTTTAGCGTAGAAAAAATGATGGTTGCTATAACAATAATTATTATTTGTGTCATTTTCTTTATTCATTAGATACTTAGTGATAAAGTGCTATATAAAACCTGCGTTTATTTGCAACTGAAGAATATCCAGATATGTGTCGGTCAGTGGTCGCGCGGTTTAAGGCGTCAGTACTTGAATCGAGGTGACTAGATCGGTGTTGGTTCAAGCCCAGCTGCCGGTAGACCGTATATAAGCTATATTCGTGGAAAGGTTTGGCGCCCTCTCTGCGGGTATGGTAGGGTGGAAGAATGTTGGCTTGGGTCAATGTGAGAGATTGATACCGGTTGATATTTGACTACCCCCCTAATTAATGAGATTTTCCAGGTTTCCCTCATTCCTGCACTGAATAGTGGTTAGGGCCTACCAACGTAAGTCGTTCCTGGGCGCAAATGCGGCCTGCTTAATAATAATATGCCGCCCCCTCTCCCGCACAAATTTCCGACTTCTGGGCTAATTCCTGTGATTAGAATGAGGGGTAGAGATATTATTATTATTATTATTATTATTATTATTATTGCCTTTGTATACGAGTATTCCACTGGGAATGCCCGACAAGCAGCCTGAGAATAGCGACCAAGATACCCAAATAGACATAAAGTTGCCCTCACCGTCTTTAGTGCATCATTTCGTAAACTTTGAGAAGAATGTAATCCCGCTCCAAAAGAGGCCATTCGTACTGAAGTGAATGTACAAAATGAAGAAGTTAGATGGTGTCATTGATAGCTCTTCAATTAGTGCTCAACGTATAGCAAGTAATCTTCATCAATCAACAGAGAAGTGTTACATGCTGGAGATGCTCTTCAGTGATTGGAATTTTGTCGCTAGTTACTTCAACAACATGCACAAAATGATAGATCCATTTCGGTTTTACTAGGGACATATAAATAATAATCATAATGAACATATCTCGGCGTTATAAAATCTTCATGCAATTACATCAAGTCGATTTCAGCAACGTTTCAGTGTCAACATTTGGGGTAGCATTTTCAACAATAATTTCCTGCCTGCATATGTTCTAAATGATCGTTTAAATGCAGATCTGTAGAGCTTTCTTGGAAAACAATCTTTTTGATTTCATTGATGATGTAGTGCTTTCAAAATATGTGGTATCAGCACGATGGTGAATCATCACATGGAGGGAAACAAGTAAGTGCTTGGTTAAATGGTCATTTCCCGAATAAATAGATAGGTCAACAAGCTCCAATAATATAGCCACCGCGTTTACCAGATCTAAATCCGCATACAATTATATAGATCAAGACGACTTCAACAACGTTTCACTGTCAACGCCTGTGGTAGCAACAATAATTTGTTGCATGTATAGTTTTAAATGATCGTTTAAATGCATGCATCTGTATAGAACTTTCTTAGAAACAATATTTTTGATTTCATTGATGACGTAGGGCTTTCAAAATATGTGGTATCAGCACGATGGTGTATTATCACATAGAGGGAAACAAGGATCTGCTTGGTTGAATGGTCATAGCGTGAATAAATGAATAGGTCAAAAAGTTCTAATAGCATGGCCACCGCGTTGACCAGATCTAAATTCTTTGAACTTTTATTTATGGAGGCAAACTGCAGTTTGTCTACCATGTTGAAATCACTACCCGTAAGCAGTTACATGACAATTCAGGATGCAGCTAACCACATAAGGAATGATCCAAATCTCACTCGTCGAGTGACGGAATCTTTAGTTCGCCAAAGTAAGACTTTTGTAATCTAGCTGAGGTTGGTCATTTTCAATAACTTTTAAGTCTTAAGATTTGTTAATTTGGTTAATTAAGGTTAACTTCAACTATAAACATATTGTAAAGAGGATTGGTACCCACTCTACGGATATGGTAGAGTGGTATAACTTTAGCTTGGGTCAATGTGAGAGAATGATACCGGTCGGCGTTTGACCATCCCCTTAATTAATAACGTTTTCTAGGTTTCTCGCATTCCTGCACTGAATAAGTGGTAAGTCGTTCCTGTGCGCCAATTCGGCCTACTTAATAGTAATATGCCGCCATCTCTCACGCACAAGTCTCCTACTTCTAAGTTCATCCTGGTGATTAGAATGAGGGATAGATATATTATTATTTTTCTACACCCGTATTATAACAATGCACTTATATGCCCATAATCCGTTTCATAATGATACCCATTACGATACAGATTTTTCATTACGATACAGATTTTATAATCCGTTTCATAATGATACCCATTACGATACAGATTTTTCATTACGATACAGATTTTTAAACAATAGAACCCCATAATTTTTCAATCAAGCATGCTGTGCATTTGACGTTTATCCTAGGTTCTTATGTAATTATTTTAGATGTCAAAATCAGTACGGATTAAATTTTCGTAGATACCTAGCTAAACTTCGATAATTTATCAAAATGTCTGATATCAGCAATATAGAAGAATTACCATCGACTCCTCCACACATATCGGAGAAAGCAGAAAATGCAGTTCATACGAATAATTACTGTTACCTATTGTGTTCAATAAAAATATAAAATTTATGGTTTTTGATTATTTATCGGGTGTAGAAAAAATAGCATATGCAACTCTCATGTAATGGTTATTAATACACTCGCATAAACCATCCCGGTTAATGCTCGTGTATTAATAACCATCATTACATGATCGTTGCATAATATACTATTTTATAACTATCATTATATATTTTTTTGGTCAGATAATAGGTATGTTTTGTTTATTTAAGGAGGAAATAAATTTTGAACTCAATAAAAATAGTACGATCTTACAGACATCAATTCCACAAATATTACATTATTTTATGAAAAATTTTTTTATGATCTTAGTATTACGTCTTACTGGAAACGTCTTCTCAATTAAACAGATTTGGATATATTTTTACAAACTTCACATTTTTATTATTAGTCTTATACTTGTTTACGTATAGTAGTGTGACATAAAATATTTATTTGGGCATGCGAGATAAATGAGCGCAGGGACCAGTCAGTACATAACGATCTAAAAATATAAAATCAGTTATAATATAAGTAAACGGAATTACAAATTGTACTCATCAATCATAATGATATAAATGTAGTTCATTGTCAATAATTTAATTTCCCATGACAATTAAGTGTTACTAATTACTACTTCATGGACTAATTAAATTGGTATAACTTTACTAATAATCGTGTATTGTCACGTTGTTGTGTGCCAACACGACATATTTTTCACTGGGCTGCAGCGATTGCCCTCTTGACCTTGCTTTGAAAAAGCTCCTATGGTTGTTCACCATAATATTACTACAATGAATCTTACACGGTACGGGAACAATGCAGTGAATAAGAATTTCGTAACATCCAGTCATGGTCTCGCGGCACTTTCTGAATTTGGCAATGAACTTAGATTTTACTCCTATAATTATAACAAAACGAGTTATGTGTAGCCTACATTTTAAATAAAGTCTTATATAAGATTTAATTGCAATTGAATAAATAATAAAGATTATTGACTTGGTATTCCTCCAATATTAAATTATGTGATTGGACCTTTATAATTAATATAATTTGGATTATAATATATGCAGGTTCCATTTGGCTGTATTTTTAATAAAACAACAACATACCTACATCCGTGCGCTCAGTGGTAATGATCGAACATTTGCTACACCTAAACAGTTTAACGTTAAAATTTAGATGGAATTAAAATCTATGTTCATATTATTTACTCGACTTTACTATTTTGATTTGAATTAGATACAAAATATTTTTGTAATTATTCCAAAAACTTTCTCATCTTTTATTCAGAATAAAAACGAACTACACGTATACCATCTAACATGATCCTAAATGATCAGAATTTTGATAATCCTATTCAGATAGTAAATAATTCTGCAACTTATTTTTCTAGTGCATACTTTACTGATCTAGCCAATAATTTAGATGTATCATATAATAGACCAGGGTTGATAATTTTTGAAACCAAAAAAATAATAGTAGGATGAAACCCATTGGAAAAGGAAGAGAATACAACAAAAATGAAAGCAAAAATAATTTACGGGCGATCTGAGGTCGGGAAGTGGAAGGGGGTGAGTTTTTAAGAGTAAAAAACGGTTTACCTCGATTTCTGGCAAAACTACAAATCCCATGGAAAAAAGTTGTAGGTAATAAAAAGATCTACAACTTTTATGTTTACACTTTTTTCACATAACCTCAAAATCTATGTGAAAAATTCAAATAACCAAGTTTTTGGTTTTTTATTTTTATCTTCTACAAAAAATAATTTTTTTTTCAAGATATTTGGTGAAAACTTACCTTTTTATATCCCAAATACACTGTAATTTTATTTTATTTTGACTTAATATCGAAAAAACACCCTAATTTTCAATCGAAAATTCTCAAGTCAAAATATCTGCTTTGTTAAAAAAGTCGGTGGACTTTTTGTTCGTTGAAAACTCTACTTTCTGATGGTGTAAAAAAAATATACATTATTTTGGTAAACGTTGTCAGAAAATGCAAAGAAACGAAAAAATATTGTAGATGTTTTATTAAATTAACTTATTTAGTTGTTAATTATATTATATTATAGTAGTATATTTCGACTGGCAATTATTTGTTTATCAGTGCAATATGGAATATTACGTTTTTCGAGTAATTAAAGTATAAATTTTAATAAATAGCCCAAAATTGTACATAATGATTAAAAAAAAATTTAATTCATTTCTTTGTTTTTTCTGAGAACATTTACCATAGTAATGTATATTTTTTACACCATAAGATAGTAAAGATTCCAACAAACAAAAAGCCAACCGACTTTTTCAAAAAAGCAGATATTTTGACGTGAGAATTTTCGATTGAAAATTAGGGTGCTTTTTCGATATTAAGTCAAACTAAGGTGAAAAAATGTATATTTTAAATCAAAAAAATTACAGTGTATTTGGGACATAAAAAGATAAGTTTTCACCAAATATCGTGAAAAAAATTTTTTTTTATAAAAGATAAAAATAAAAAACCAAAAACTTAGTTATTTGAATTTTACACATAAATTTTGAGGTTATGTGAAAAAAGTGTAAATATAAAAGTTGTAGATGTTTTTATTACCTACAACTTTGCTATTTAACTTTTTTCCATAGAACTTGTAGATTTGCCCAAGATCAAGATAAACCGTTTTTTACCCTTAAAAACTCACCCCCTTCCGCTTCCCAACCTCAGATCGCCCGTAAATTATTTTTCCTCTCATTTTTGTTGTATTCTCTTCCTTTTCCAATGGCTTCAGCATTGGTATAATAACATTCAAGTTTTTAATGTAGAGAAATTTACCAAGATTGGTATTCGTAATTCTACCAAGAGATTGAAAAATAAAATTACTTGTAGCGATGATCTAACTTCTAATTTCCTAATTAAAGACTGTTCTGGCATATTATGTATTCCATTTCTCATCTTATCGACAATCGACCTATAGTCATTTTGTCAAACTTTGGTTTTTGAAATGCCATTATATGCATATATCTATAACAATTTCAGTACTCGTATGTCTTTTAATCAACATGGATTCGGTGCAAGACCTTCTACTGTACCTAAGTTGAATTTGCTCAATTTGTCTCAAATAATGTTGACAGTAAAGGCCAAGTAGATGTAGTACATACAGATTTTGAGAACGCTTATGATAAGGTAAATCACTCTATATCATTACAGAAATTGAAATCATTTGGATTTGATGATTCTTTGCTACTTTTTACAAAATTATATCTTGAGCGTTGAGTATGTATCAAATAATGGATACCGTTCTAATATTTTTTAGAACCACTCCTGTTTATTCTTTATATAAATGATTTGTAGTTAACTTTGCAATATAATCATTTTTTTAACTGTTATGATGACTGTCAAGCATTGCAAGAGCTTTTGAATATAATACAGGTGTAGTGTAAAGAAAACAATGTTTCTATAAATATTGATAAATATAAAATTTACTTTCAGTTAAAAAAACACATATTATTTCATTTATAATCTAGATTCAAAGCCATTGACACGCAGCAGTAATATTAAAGACTTAGGAGTAATACTTGATATTAAACTCATTTTCCGAACATATTAACAGAATATCCATTACCGCTTTTAAAACTTTAAGCTTTATTGTCCGTAACTCTACATTATTTAACAATATTAGTGCTCTGAAATGTTCCTTAGTCCGTTCCAGATTAGAATATTCTAGTCTGATACGGTACCCGTGCTATCAAGTTAATATGAATCATTTTGAAGGTGTTAAAATCCATAGCATATCGTGTTGATAATGTTTATCCCCTTAGAAGATTTGATTATAACCTCCTGTTACATTTTATAACCTTCTTGACTCCCCAGAGATTTAAAAAATGTTCTTCTTACGTGTACCTAGACCAGAATCTCGTGATGATTGCATATTTTACGTAATGCTAAATCAAAATGTCTACAAAATCCCCTGTATATACCATGTCAGCTAATTTTGATCAAATTTCTCGCTTATGTGACCTAAATTTCGATACTCTCAAACAATTATTATTAGTTAATTACTAATAATATAAAATATAAAATATTATTAGTAATTAAAATTAAATACACTGTTAATTCATTATTTTATTATAATATATTTTGTCATGTAATTGGAATGTCTGTTGGTCAATAAACGCAATATTATTATTATTATTTTTATATTTAAAGAGTGGAAAACAGTGAATACAAACAGATCTCGTTGCATTTTTTGATACGACACAGTCTTTTAAAATGTAAGAAACAGGGGATGTCTACTATTTTTTAAATTCTTATTTTCTACATTTATACTTGCATCTACGTTATTGTAAATGTTGCTGTCACTTAATTTGTAGCCAATAGCAAAATATTTCAAAAAGTTTAATATTTTTAAACTTACTCATATTTGTTAATTTCTTACTTTATTGATTGATGCTTCATTATAATAAAGTACAAGTATTTAGTATAAAGCTTATACTAAAAAATATATGAAAACCTGTAGCATAAAGGGATTCTCTGTACTAAATCTCATTTTTCACATAATTTTAATTAATCACAATGACATGTTATCTTTAGATATTTTACAAAAACGTAAAACAAATTGCGGTAGGTGTTTTGGAAATGAAACATTTTCGATCAATAAAAATTCTTTATTTTACTTTGGTGAAATAATTGTAATTATAATGTACATAAGTTAAATATATATATATTTTTAATAAAAAGTATGCGATGGCCGGGAATCGAACCCGGATCAACTGCTTGGAAGGCAACTATGCTGACCATTACACCACCATCGCACTTGCTTTTATTCTAGTGCGATCGCATCCGTTGTTTAACATGTAATACATATTGTTGTATTGTTGGTTGCTTAACTCCTTGTTGTAGGCGAATATTCTTATACAGTAAATACAATTTTATATTTAACTACATACAATTATATTGGTTCTAATTAGAAACTAAAAGCGAAGGTATCTGACAATAAAACAGAAGTAAAAGTATATAGACAATCTGTTGCAATTACAAGGGAACTCTTTAAAATGAATTTAACGACTTGTTTTGAATTGGTGACGTATCGTAATAAAATCCTTCCACTTTTGAAATTAGTTCTTAATTGTTCCTCTCATTAATAGAGATATAATAATGTCAGATTCACTCAGAACTTCCAATAGTTCAAAAACAGTTTTGGAGGAGTGCCATAGACTGTACACTAATATATGTGCCAGATAGAGAAACTGTGTAGTTTAATGATGATAATAGGCGAATTTTATTCAGCTTCGGTTTAATTCGAGGTCAACCAAACTGATACCAACCACATTATATTGGAATTTCATGACGTCAAGGCAAAAATTCGGTTTGTCATTTTTAGAACCACCCAAATCGTGGCGGTTCATATTTTTGGTTTATTTACTTTACAATTAATACATATTTTTAAACGTGTATGAATCACAACCCCACAGAACCAGTGCATTCAATTGGCAATAATGATGACGTCACAAGTTTAGAACCAAAGTAAAACCACTGTCAAAAAATCTGTCAATTTTATGTCAACCGAAACCAGAACCGAAGCTGAAAAAAATTCGCCTATTGTGATACGTATTACTTATTATTTTCACATAGCTACTTACTATGGTATTTGAGTTTATTCAGTTTTAAACATTTTTATACATACTGTATATTCATAAAATCTAATCCTATGAGCTTCATTAATTACTTTTCTGATTGCAAATTTTGACCAAATGACAACCAAAAACTTTTAAGCAAAAGCTTTGACTAACAAAGCTAATTTGCACAAAGTTTTGTATTGTATATTACTATATTGAACTTATTTTGCAGGTCCGGTCACACGATGATCTTTATAGGACCTCTAATATTATTTTCTTGCTTTGCTGGGGGATATAGCACGCAGCTGGAAGTACTGAACCAATGGACCCTATTAAATTTTGATCTACCATTTGAATACAGTTATGAAGACATAAGGTAAGCAAATGCAAATAAAAGAAAGCAAAATTAACATATTGTCACGGTATTTGCACCGCTCGCACCCAAATCGACGAATGTGGTATCGCAAAACGCTAGATCGCCCCTACGCGATGGTAGTAAACAAACAAAATAATGGCGTGTATCGAGGCGCGACTGGAATATGGAGAATCGACGAGAAGCGTTCGAGAGTCGTTCGAGAAATGGATCTAGAGATGCTAGAAAATACCTGGAATATTCCTTTGGTCTATAAAAGAAGAATAAACGGCCGAGTCAGTTTTGAATTAGAGAGTTGCTAGTTGGAAATTTCCTGGAGATTCAAAGCGATTTAGATTGTGATTAATTATAGCTAGCGGCCGAAATTGTAGAGAGTGACTAATCGCTAGCTTGTAGACTAGCGCGACGACCGAAGCGTGCGGGGAGCAACATTTCATAGGCGTACTAAATTTGAATGCTATCAGATATAAAAAAATATACAAAAATGACAAAAATAGTTGCACTACATAACATCCATTATTTTTAGAGTAGAAACAGTGATATACAATTTTTTACCAATTTCGAGGCGTTAGATAATAAAACTAATAAGAATATTTCAAAATTTAGAATTTTTATCTTGTATTATCATTTACCTAAGGTCGAAAATAATAGAGAGTGACTAATTCACAACACAGAGATGAGTACGGAAGATACGGGTGGGTGGGTTTTGGATGGCGATTGCCCACCACCACCACCCATTTACACCTACCTGATGCGCACTCCCCGGATATCACACTTAAGCCTCATCCTCATGGACGCGAAATTGACGGATTTTTGCACGAATTTTGTAACTTGTTTTAATTTTTTATGGCGGAAAAATCTCAACTTTTAACAATTGCAATTTGCGATACTGCCAAACACTACAAATATTATTGGCCCTTTCATTATTATGTGGTGTTAATAAATTTGTTTTGAGTTTCTGATAATCTACGATGGCAGTTTCATTATGAAAATGATAGAAAATGTTATAGGCAGTTGACAAAATTTGTTACAAAAATTCCGCATTCAAGAGAACAAAAGGCTTTAGAATACATACATACTATTTACTATTGGTTACTAACACTGCCACTATAACACATTAACACTTATTATATCATATCGTACCGCTTTCCGTATGACCTTCATATGTCTATGTTTCGTCAAAATTTAAGATATTCTTCAATCCAGATTCCTATTTTTTAATATTTATTTTAAATAGTTTCTTCGCCATATCACTATTTCGTCCTTTCTATCAGTATACTCTTTTCGATTTCATTTATACGGACTAAGTTTAATCTTGTAAGATATAGCAATAGAATTTCTTTTTGGAAAACTCATTTTAAAAATACAATCTTCTTTCCGCGAGCTTCCATCACTTTCCGTTTCACAGTTGTACTACTTTACCACTTTTTTATTTGCACACATATGCTATTGACATACAATTTTGTTAATGAAATACATATTTCAACATCACTTTCACTCATATTTTGACGTCGCGCTCTAAACTCTTCATACATGTCTGCTGCTTTCCATTTGCCACAATACTCAGTTATTCTTACCTCAGCTTAGATGAGTGCCGTTCCTTTTGCAATAATGAAGTAAGCCGAACTGAGAATTTTTACCTCTCCCCTTACCGATGCAGCACAACCTCTTGAGCTTGGCTTGTAGTTGAGAAATTTGGCTTATGCCTATAGATCATATACTTAAGACTTATGCCGCATTCACAAGTTATTTTTATTAAGTTCTGTTTGTTCTGTGATTTTTTAAAAGTGAGGTTATTGTTGTTAAACCAATTTATTTAAAAAAATTTTTGTTTCGAAAACTACATGCGAGAGCCGAAATCTGATTTCAGATTCGTGATCAGCACCCTCGAAAATAGGGAGTAGGATTTTTTTGTTAAGATTGGAGATTTTTACACTGTTATAAATAATTACCAATATTTTTTAAAACATTTTGAACTTTGACAATTTTGAGGTTATCAACAAAGGACGTTCCCTGCGCTAAATTCGCCGATTTATGTTCCTTTTACATGATGAGCTAAACTGAGTGGCATAGATCTTCTTCTTCTTCTTATCTCACTTCATACTCACCTCCCAAGTAAAAGGAAAGTACTAGTCATCATTCGATATTCCTCACTTCGATCAAATAAATAATAAAATTAATTTCATTAATATTTAAATTAACGAAAAGATATACCCGAAATGTTGCCCGCCCGAACGATATACACGTCCATGATAGCGCTGGAAATGAAACAGTTGGATCCGACAATTCATCGCAGCCAATCAGAAGCAGCAGCGCATGCGTACTAACGTGTACTAATTGCAGTGTATGCGTAACAGAAGTTGTGTACACGATTTTGTAGGAAAAATATACTTCATCACTGAAGTTACAAGCCAATCCTGCAGCACATACTTTATCAACAGTAAATTCCACGACTGAAGAACATTCTCAAGCCGCTATTGCCCCATCACTAAATTTACAAAATGTTACAAATGGTACATTTAACTTTAATGTATTTTATTAACATATTCGATTAGTTTAAATAAGCGCTTAATAATTACTTATTAATGTTATAAATTGGTAATTAAAATAAAATGTTTCGCCTGAATAGAACTGTCATGATAGTAGAAAAAATATTGTACTTAACACGTGCGGGAAGTGTCTTTTCCGCACTCGATTGCTGACCGTTAGATAAATAGCTATTGTACGAAAACTAGGTATTTCGAGATTTGTGTAGAAACAAAACAGTTTTCTTTAGAACAGAGGTATCCAAAATATTTTTTGTAAGATATTTAAATAGTATTTTTTTTACTTTTTACTACTATTTGTGAGGTTACAGCGAGTGGATTAAGTCAGGAAAATATCCCATGAAAAAATTAGTATTCCAATATCTACTAAAGGGTTGCAACTTCTTAAAGAAGGCTAAAATATATATATTTTTTATATACCTATAAAACACCCCCTTTAAAATCGACTTATGTAACTTAATTTGATTACAATTTAAAAAAATATATATGTAACAACTTAATACCGTTCAAACAAAGTAAAAGTTAACAGCGACTTGTGGAACAAAATAAATATTATATTATCTACAGCGCTACCAGGAAAAATTACTGATAAAAACTTTATGCGTGTGCAATTATTTTCCGCGTGGAATAACGATTTATATTCTTTTCCAATTACTAACTATGTACATACCTACTTATTTTCGTAACATCAATTGTCGCAAATATTATGTACGTTTTCTATAAAACAATATTATCGAGTTTCTAGATTAAATTCTAGTTCTAGTTCTGTATTGCAGTTGCCAACTGCTCGTACTAAATACTTACGGCATCCTCTCTTCATCAAATGATTACTAACTACGAATTGTATGAAGATCGACTTTATATATTTTTTCACTCAGTTAATTTTATTAAATCTCTGTTTGTTTAGCTGTCTGTTTTTTTGGTAAGACACTTATATTTGTGATTTTATTGTTTGTTTTCTTTATTGTTTATGTTTGTTAATTACTGTTCGTTTGTTATTTAATTTTGTCACGGGTTTCGTAACCTGACTTTTTCTACTACCATAAAAACAAACAGTTTATTTTTACTAATATTTATTAACTACTACAAATACGAACATATTTAGACAACCATAATATATTATCTATGAACCAGTCTAGATTTAGAGCCAACCATAGTTGTCCCACTGCGTTAGCAAATATTCTTGATGATATTATTACATCTAATGATAAAAACAAGGCATATATTCTCATTTTACTAGATTATACAAAAGCTTTTGATATGATTAATCACAGTATACTTATTGCTATATTGCACTTTATAAGGTTTAATGATAATGCCTGCTCGTTCTTAAATTCATTCCTTACTAATAGATCAACAAGTTGCAGTTGAAAATAAGACTTCAAAATTAATGAAAATTATTGCTGGTGTTCCACAAGGAAGTATTTTGGGACCTTTATTATATACTATTTATACAATTAACTTTCCTGAAGCGTTAAAATTCTGTAATTATCATTACTCAGATTTATGTTTCTTTTGACTATGAAGAAGTACCACTTGCAAATCATTTAATAAATTCATATTTACAGTCTCTTTATACAGTTTCCAATAAACATATGCTTAAAATAATCCAGCAAAATCTTCAGCTATATTTTTTTGTAAAGATAATCTAAGAAACAATATTTTAAATAACTTTACTGTAAGGATCAATAATGATGTCATACCATTTAATGAACATTGCAAAAGTTTAGGTTTAATAATAAATAGTAAGTTACGTTTCAAACAACATATCTCTGCTAAAATTCAAAAAGCATATTGTTCATTAAAATTATTATATAGTCAACGCCATCACTTGCAACCTGAAATAAAAAAAAATGTTATGTGACGCATTAGTTTTTTCTCATTTCAGTCATTGTGATATTGTATATGAACAGTGTTTAGATAGTTATGACAGCCATCGTATTCAAAAAGTGCAGAATGCATGTATCCGTCTGATTTATGGGATTAGGAGGCGAAATCGGATTTCTCATAAATTTAAAGAATCATCATGGTTAAATATGTATAATCGGAGGCGGCTTCATATGTCCTGTTCACTTTAATTTATTAAAAACTTATAAACCACCCTACCTACACAATTGACTTAAATTTAGGACAGATGTGCATAACATTCCCTATTAACGCTAATATGGTATTTCCTCTTCCCTCTAATGAGTCTAAATATAATTTTAATTTTAAAAAGTGTAATTTTAATTTGTTGTACCATGAAATAACTAAAGTTGACTGGGCACCGCTTTCTAACTTGGGAAATATAAATTCAATTATGGATGAGTTTTACAGCATATTAAATACATTGCTTGTGCAGCATGTACCTGAAAAGCGGAATGCTTGTGGCCATTTCTCGGTTTGGTTTAACGGCAACATCATTAAGAAACTGAGATTGAAAAACAGACTTTGGCGCAATTACAAACTGTCTTCTAGTGTGAATGATTATAATAAATTCAAGGAATTAAGATTTGAACTCAAATCCTTGATTAATTTGGGCTATAAAGACTATTTGGTATCAATTGAAGAAGACTTATCATTAAATCCAAAACGTTTCTGGTCCTATATTAACTCCAAAGCAAATACTACGTATATTCCCTCATACATGAGTTACAATGACGTAACATTAAATGAACCCTCGGATATCGTGGACGCATTCGCTGACTATTTTTCGAAAGCTTTTTCTAATAGTTCTACTCCTTCGTCCAACAATGATACCATTGTAAATCATGACTTACTGTATATTCCTGAAATATCGGAAGTTGATATAATATATGCTATTAAGAAAATTAAAGGCAATTTTACAATGGGACCAGACTTAATACCAGCTTTCTTAGTAAAAGATTGTGCAATAGTTTTTGCTAAACCTTTAAAAATTATGCCATACTTAAATCTAGGAAACTTTCTAGGATATGTCCTGTTTATAAAAAAGGTCCCAAAAATAATGTAACTAATTACAGGCCTATTGCAATTATAAGCAATTTTTCAAAAATTTTTGACATAGTTATCCACAATCACCTTTACTCTCATGTTGAGAAATATATCTCCCAACATCAACACGGATTTGTAAAAGGACGTTCTACAACAACAAACCTAGTCTACAAAGTACAATATATTTCCGAGGTATTAGATAGGGGCAGTCAGGTAGACGTATACACCGATTTTTCTAAGGCGTTTGATCGTCTTAACCATGATCTATTGATTGATAAACTGCATTCTGCGGGTATATCGGGTGCTCTATTAACCTTGTTTCGCTCATACCTTACAAACCGTTTCCAATATGTTCAGTATCGTGGCTTTCAGTCAAATAAATTTTCTCAATTTTCAGGTGTTCCCCAGGGATCTATTTTGGGGCCCTTATTCTTCATTATATTTATTAATGACTTAACTCAATTATTAAATATAAATTTTTTATTGTATGCGGATGACCTTAAATTATTTGTTGAGATAAAGTCACTATCTGATTGTTATAGATTACAAGATAACTTAACAAAAGTACGCCGTTGGTGTGTAGATAACTATTTACCATTAAATATCAGTAAATGCAATATTATGTCGTATAGCCGCCGGAGACAGATTCAAGATTTTGATTATCTTTTGGATGATACTATTTTAAATAGTGTCGCAGTTCAAGGACCTTGGTGTAACATTTTGCGATAATCTGTCTTTTGACGTGCATATTCATTTAATAACTGAATCTGCATTCAAAAGCCTGGGTTTTATTTTGCGTAATTCTAAGGCTTTTCGCGACACGGTGACATTGAATACACTGTTTAATTGATTTGTTCGCTGCAAACTTGAACATGCCTCTATTGTTTGGTGTCCGATTTATAACACCCATATAAACCTATTGGAAAAAGTACAGCGTAGATATTTAAAGACACTGCATTTTATCAAATTTGGTGCTTATCCGGTTCGTGGCATTCCAGAAGATATTTTGTTATCAACATTTGACTTAATTAGCTTGCAGCGAAGGCGCATTATGTACTCTATAATGTTTCTACACAAAATTGTTAATAATTTTCTAAATGCCCCTTCTCTGGTATCTAGAATTTTTTATCGAGTTCCTAGATTAAATTCTAGATCTAGTTCTGTTTTGCAGTTACCAACTGCTCGTACTAATATACTTACGGCATCTCCTCTTCATCAAATGATTACTAACTACCAGTTGTATGAAGATCGACTTGATATATTTTTTCACTCAATTAATTTTATTAAATCTCTATTTGTTTAGCTGTTTTTGTTTAAAAAGACATTTTTGTGATTATATTGCTTATTTTTTTTTATATATATTATTGTTTATGTTATATTTTTGCTAATTACTTTTTGTTTGTTATTTGATATTTTGTTTTTATTCGAGTTATTTCTGTCATTGTTTATTTTGTATTTTGAATTGTTTTTTTCCTTGTTCTGTAACTGGGATTCGTCCCGTTGGACACTGTAATTAAATAAATAAACATAAATATTCGTAAAAAACAATGCTTACTGTTCCTCATCATCACAAAACAATATTTAAAAGGTCTTTTTCGTACAGTGTCGTAAATAATTTGTTTAAACTAGAACTTCTTGATCTCTCATTAACTTTACTAACTTTTAAATCTAATGTAATAAAAATATTTATTAAATAGTCAGTGAATTTTGTTCATAGTGTAGAATTCATTGAGATTTTCTTTCTCTTTGTCTGTTACTCTTTGTTTTCTCCTCCTACAACTTATTTCCTTTCTTCTTCCTTCCTCTACTGCTTACTTTTTTATTTATTAGGAAAACATCTGGTGCCGTCTATATGTCTGTGTCTTATCACTGTAGTATTTAACTTTAATTTTAGTTTTAATCTAGACATAGTTTATTATATTCTAAGGCGGTGGTGGAAGAACAGAATCCGGGATCCCGGTACTCTGAACCACTAAGCCTATTCCAATTAAACACTCCAATTCAAGACTGACTGACTCGGCCGTTTAATCTTCTTTTATAGACCAAACGAATATTCCAGATATTTTCTAACAGCTCTAGATCCACTTCTCGAACGATTCTCGTCTATTCTCAATTTTCCAGTCACGCCTCGATACACGGCCTATTTTGTTTATTTACCAGCATCGCGTAGGGGCGATCTGGGCAATCTAGCGTTTTGCGATACCACAGTCGTCGAATTGGGTGCGAGTGGGGCAAATTCTGTGACAATATCTTGTTCTTATTCTAGTTATTTTTCTGTCTTTGTGTTTATTTTTCCTTGTCCTGTAACTGGGATTCGTCCCGTTGTATACTGTATTTAAATAAATAAATAATATTACTTATTCCATTATTTATACCATTAATGGAACCAAAATACAATTAGTTTATTTTTAAACGATCTAAGGGCAGTGAGTGGTGCAATTAAGGGGAATGTCCAGGAGTACGTGCCTGTCTCTTCAGAAGGTGTTCAACTTATTTGAGGAAACAAATGGAACGAGGCAGCAACAGTATTCTATTGTGTTTGGATCAGTTATTCAATAAATCTTCTCTCCAACTTTGCTCAAGTATTAACCCTTTACCCCCCTCCTTCTAGAATTAAATCCTGGTTGCGCTACTGTCTAAAGGTTTATAACTAACTTTAAATGATCGATCCGTTTTCCAACAAGGCAACATGTCATTGTCTACAATCTGATCAATTTACAGCATTTATACTATTTACTAATCAATTTACTGATTTTGTCCTTTTGTCTTTTTGTTTAACCTGACTTCAATTACATACGTACGACATAATCGCATTAAACTGTATACTCAGAGATCAGACTGTCCTTCCCTGAAAGTTTTTCGTATGCTGTATCTAAATACTACCTCAGAGTAGATTTGAGTTTGGTCTTCTAGATATCTTACGTTTTTTCAAAGAAATATTCAGCTATTATATCTAGGACACTGATACTGACGAGATAGTTTTATGGCAATCGAAAGCAACGTGCTTGAGAAACTTGACATACAATTATGAGAGGGACATTCGGTCAGAATATTTTTTTCTATTATAGAAGATATATTACCACGCATAGTATTTATGATCTTATTGTGGTTTTCTGGCCTAGTTTTATAGAATTTGGATTCGGCTTATGTTATACGATGATCTATAAGTGTAGTCATGTGTTTGAAAATGATGAATAATAAATATATCTCCCATGTTATTCAAGTATAGTAACCTACAAAGCTATTAGTAATTTTAAAACAAATATTTCTTTCAACACGTGTAATAAAAACGATATAAACAAAACAGTTTAAAAATATTGTTTTACCATACAGTACAAAGAAAGTTGCTTTCGATAAATCACCACAATACAATTTGACGATGTTTTGCATACCTAACTTATGATGTCCACTTTAATGATAATCTAGTTTTTTCAAAATTAAGTATACCTATACATATAGGAAAGTGTTATTAACTTTTTATTTTTCAATTATAACAGCTGCAAAATAGATATTTTAAAAACTCATTACATGAATTTCAAATAAAAACATTCTTTTTCATATCTATGAACGTGGAAGCGTGTTTCTTGAAAACAACAATAATTTACGCCTATCATTCCCACGCTTTAGCTGTTATCGTTTATTGTTATTAACGAGGTAATAATAAAGTAACATTTATCTGTGATATGAGCTAAAACACATTAGTATTTCAATATGTATTATTAATATGTATATTCATTAGACCGAATATTATGGAGTCTTTGTAACCAATGCAATATAAAAGTAGTCAAATGATTAATATATTTAAAATATATTTGTATCAAAAGCTGAAACTTGAAAATCCACTCTAACAGTGCTAAAGTAATATTTGAAAAATAGAATAATTGTTTGTCATCAGTCAGATAGAGTTACTAAAGCATAATAGACCTCACCAATCACCAAGTACGAAATGCAGAGAAATTTTTAAAGAACAATTACTTAAATACGCGGTATATTTTAAAGAAAATTTCGAAGAATAATTATTTGTTCAAAATAATAAACATTTACTGATTTATTCATAATTAAGACAGTGGCATACCATTTTTATTGTAAATAAAAGAAGAGTGCCACAAGGATTCTGGGCCACTGGCCAAAATTAACTGAAATTAAATATCGACAATGTGAAAAATGATGCTGATCTGTCAAGAAATATAAATTAAAAACATGACATTCATCTACTTTATTCAAAATTCTACCCTTTTTTAGAAATTAACTACTCTGCGGACTTAAGTCCTACCAGCGTTGAATTACACCCTCAATATGTACTCATATATTCTTTATTATTAGCTTTTTGTAATTTTTTTGATGTATTGTAAAGCTATTTAAGTTAATATAAGTCAAATTCCTATGAATGAAGTCATGTGTAATAGGATTATTTCGGCAAGGTATACCTTTTCAAATAAAACAGGTAGGAGAATCGATTGTTTCGATAGTCAGATGAACACATTAACCTGCAAAAAAGTTCTGTCAATTAAAACAAACATGGTCGTGCCACAAGTGGCACCTTCTACTAGTGACGTCAAAATTAGAAACAAATTTGAATTTCTGGCCCGCAAAAAACCCCGATTTACAAATTTTATGTAAATATTTGAATTTTTTGTGAAGATATCTACAAATCTCGAATATAAAATTTTAACTTTGACACCTTGTATCTTTTTTATTATGCGACTTGGAATATAAGTACCTAAGGAATCTGTGGTCTTATTTTTGCTGCTTCTTTTAAAAACACCCTATATATGCAATCCTAAAAATGCAGAAATAGATCAGATCTCATTTATTGTGACATTTTCAAGTTCCTATAATTTCAAAAGTGAACTTAAGTAATAAATATTATAGAATTTCTTTGTAGGAAATTTAACTACATTATATTTTATTGTAGATAATTATTGAATACAGCTTTGTTTATGGAATATTTCATTAGCATACCCAGATGTTTGGTATCAGAGAGCATAAATATAAGTTCATTGATAGAAATTGTAGGAAAATTGATTTATATTTGCTTTACTTTTACAATACAGTAACAAATGTACGAAAGCTAATAATAAAGAACAAATTAGTAGATATTGTGACTGTATTCAACGCTGGTCGAGGCTTTAGGCCTCAGAGTAGTTAGTTTCACACAATATTGTTAATAGCCACCCAAAAAAAATGTATATAAAAATAAATATGTTTTGACGTTTATTTGCAACACTAATTTTTGTTTCACACTCGATATTCCAAACGATTTCCTCGAAATGCAAAATAAATATAATCAGTTTCTACAATGACAATAATTTTATTTCAGATTAGAAAACACCGTCTTCACCGGCTTCGAAGTAACGAGCAATCGCATATTCCTCGCCACGCCGAGGTTGCGTGTCGGAGTTCCTGCCACCCTTTCGACCATCCCCCGAAATACACCCGCTGGATCCAGCCCCGTCCTAAAGGCTTTTCCGGATTGGTCCATGCACGGAACCATTCGAGGGGATGTCAATTGCACCGGACTTATATCCGTTTATAGGATCAGGGCGGACTCCTGTAACAGGTTGTGGGTAGGTCTCCATTGAAATAGTACAGTTGTATCGAGAGTTTTTTCTTTCCTCAGTTATCGGACAAAATGAAAATGAAATAAAATGAAATGAAATCGGATGAAAATTTTCGTTCTAAAACTTATATCAGTTGAAATTTTTAACTAAGATTGATGCAACAATAAAATATTTCACCAAAACTGTACTTTACAATTTAAAATAAAAATTGTAGCAATCGAAAACCTAAATTATAAGACATTGTAGTAAAAAAATTGTGAGACAGTTGTCTTTAAATGTTATTTTAATAAACAATGAATAAAAAATAATTTTTGGTGTATATTTCAACTGAACAGTGTTTCAGAAAATATGTTATTTTACTGTCTTACAGCGTTGAGTAAAAAAATGCTAGTAAACACCGACGCGGTTTATAATGACAAAACATATTTATGCTATTAATTACGAAAATGAATAATTGTGTATACTTATCTTATCCATGTTTATAGTTTTTACAAATTTAGAAGATCGTAAAAAAACATTATGCATTACACGATTTTGTTAGTAAATATTTTCATATTTTGAAAATAGAATCATATTGCAAATATTTTTAATATGATAATGTTAAAAACATTTTTTTCTGATGTTATATGGAAATAAATTTTGTCATAAAAAAGTAATAATCTGCGTAGAAAACGAGATAAAATAATTCCACTGTTTACTAAAATAACAGAAAAAGTTAATTACGAAATGGGTACTCTAAAAATATATGTCGTATTATTATCTACCATAAAAATGCAATTGCTTATTTTTAACTTAAATCTAACAAGAATAATCAGAAACAATTGAACTAGAATGGTACGTCTGAGAACATGGATTCGCGTAAACCGCTGTGTGACGTCAGTACCTCCCACAGAGTGCCGGGATGCGCTCGTTACCGCTTACTTGCATTTGGAATACGAAGCGTAGGAGGGCCGTTGGCGTCGACAGAATTGCGATTATTATTTCAGTTATGAAAAATTCAAATATTGAAAGTAGTATTAGAGACAAAACACAAAAGAACAAAACAGATATTGTATTGCACCAAAATGTCCCCGTACAATGATAAAATGCCCAGATAAATTATTTATTAATTTATTACACCGCAATCCTAATACGCCAAATTGACAAAAAGCAATGAAGTGCGAAATATCTTCGTCGCAAAACTCATAAATATGTGTTATATAGTAATATTTATAACAAAATCAGTGTAATAATAATTTATAATACTTATGTAGAATTTATTCCTGATTTTTAGTTTAGTTAGGTTTAAATTCTTAGGTGCATACGTACCTTGAAAACTGAACAACGTTCCTACGTATTAAGTAGATAGCTTATTAGTTTTTTTAATATCGAGCTAAATTTTTGGTTTTACAAGGTGGCCCAATAAAAGAAATCATACTACTAAATTCTAATAAAGCTATTGAATAAAATTGAAAGTTTGCTTACACACCCTGAAAGATTTGAAAGGACTGGTTAATAGGTATACAGTATGCGCCAAAAGTATGGAATAAATTCAATAAAAACGAAACAATTATTTTTTGGGAAAAATCCTCGAACAGGTGGATTTTTAATTTAAAAAATACATATTTTAGCGTAAAATGCGATTTTCAAATGTCATTTGTTTTCGAGTAATGACGTCATCAATTTTTTTTTAAATGGCAACACCATATTTTTTCCTTGATTCTGAAAGATCGTTTAATTCTCTATCAGACAGTACTAAAATTTTTCCCTCTCACATCGGAGAGTTTTCGAGTAAATAACGATTGAATGTTAGAAAACGTAAATTTTATCCATAAAAAAGTAACAATTCTGAGGTATGTAAAATAAAATACAATTGATTAAATTTTATACTTAAATTAAATGTTCGAATTGCCATCCACCAACTTCTTGACAATGCGCAAGTCTGTGAAGAAATTCTTCTTGCACATTATGAATGATTTCTGGGGCAACTGCGTATTTCGTCCCGAATGCGATTTTGAAGTTCTTCTAAATTACGTGGTTTATTAATGTACACTTTTGACTTCAAGTATCCCCATAAAAAATAGTCAAGAGGTGTAAGATCTGGCGATCTTGCAGGCCATTCTGTCGGTCCGCGTCTGCCGATCCACCTCCCAGGAAAACAGTTGTCAAAAAAATCTCGTACACTGCGCGCATAATGCGGAGGTGCACCGTCTTGCCATATGGTATCGTCAGGAATGTCAGGGTCATTATCGTTAGGAAAAATTACTGCAAGGGCTGGAACAAGGTCATTTTCTAGAAACTCTTAATATCTTTGTCCTATAAGGGTTCCTTCAAAGAAGAAAGGCCCTACTATTCTGTCGTCAACTATTCCAGCCCTCACATTTAATTTCTGGGGGTGGTGGGTATGTGCCTCTGTCATCCTATGAGGATTTTTCCGACTCCAATATCTGCAAGTTTGACGGTTTACTGTACCATTCAGACAAAATGTGGCCTCATCTGAAAAAAGTATTTGCCGGTGTAAATTTCTATTTCCTTGACATAAATCCATTAGAATTTCGCAAAAGTGTAAGCGGCGATCGGGATCATCTTCATTGAGTTCCTGCACAAGTTGAATTTTGTAGGGATGATATTTTTCCTTCCTCAAGATACGTAGCACTGTGCTCTGACTAGTGTCATTGTTTAATTCAACTAATCGTGAAGAATTATGAGGATTATCCGCCATATTTATCAAAATGTTCTGTTTCTGATTTTTATTAATGCCTGGACGTCCAGGTTTTGAAATATTTACAACATTGCCAGTTTCTCTAAATTTAGACTCTACCTTACTGACTGTTGATTGACTGAGAGGGCGATCTGGATATTCATATTCATTAAATAAATCGCAAACTTTCTGCTGAGTTCTAGTCATATTCCCGCATCCGATAAGAATTAAAATTTCAATTCTTTGAGTAACAGTTAAATGTGCCATAATACTTTAAATTGAATAATAATTTCTATGTCGCTTACAATACTTATTAGAAAGTCGGTGTGACAATGACACTTTGCAAAGATTTTCACCTACATGATCCATAAAAGAACTATGGAATTCGAAAAACTAAACTTGATAACGTTTTTGCTTTATTTTAATTGATTTACGTTTTCTAACATTCAATAGTCATTTATTCGAAAACTTGCATATGTAAGAGGGCAAAATTTTAGTACTGACTGATAGAGAATTAAACGATCTTTCAGAATCAAGGAAAAAAATATGGTGTTGCCATTTAAAAAAAAATCGATGACGTCATTACTAGAAAACAAATGACATTTGAAAATCGCATTTTACGGTAAAATATGTATTTTTTAAATTAAAAATCGACCTGTTCGAGGATTTTTCCCAAAAAATAATTGTTTCGTTTTTATTGAATTTATTCCATACTTTTGGCGCATACTGTATAACAAAACAAATGTTTTGTTTTGTTGTATCATTTTATTATTGATTTTGTAATATAATAAATATATATTATTTAGTACCTATCTAAATTGTTTGAAAAACCTAGCTGATATTAACGATTTCGTTTTAGAACTTACCGTTGCATTTTTACACCTCTCATTTCAGCTCTTACAAATTATGCTAGATTATTTCTTATTTTAAATATTTACTGGATTCAGCGTTGTCTATTGAGTTGGTTCTTTAGCATGTCTAGAAGTTGTACTAAAGTTATTTGAAGTAGATCTTTACAATAAAGTTAAAGAAACTCTTGTCTTCCTCCAAATAGCTGGGAAAGTATTTTTTGACAGTACGAAATTGAACAATGAGTGAAGCTGTGCACAAAGTACTCTAGAACAGTCTTGAATGAGATAATAATTTAATGGTCAATTCATTATATTCTTCAATCTGATAATATAATGACGTATCTTCTAAATTCTGTTTATGTAAAAAAGCTTGAATTAATTAAAACATAATAGAATCCAGTTAAAAACTAATTGTGCGTTATTAAAAAGTTATTATATATAAATAATAAACACTAATACATTAAAATATACAAACAACTATAATTTTCAATTGTTTATAAAATTAAGTATACATGCATATTTACTTTATTTAATAACTATCTGTCTGGCACGGTTATGTTTAATTTGCGTTAAAACTAATCGGCCTAAATCAAATAATAATTATTTTATGAATACATGAATTTTCCGTCATAGTTAGGAAACACTTAATTAATTATAATGTGTGCGTTTTAATTGATAGTCATCGTGATTTATTAGATTACAGATTTTATCGCCTACGTTAATATTCCGGTTTTTATTTTGCAAGAATTTTTCTGTTAATCAATTGTTTGACTCACTTCTATTTTTAATAAATGATACAAATGTAATTTTGCAGAAGAACAACTTACTTTTTTATTAATTACGTTTTATTACGTACAATAGCGTGTAGACTACAATAGATTTTTTCCTTGTATCTAATTATTTTTATTGGAATATATTGCGTTTTGGTTTCCCTGCAGCATTTAATTTACATATTTTGTTTTTTAAAACTGATATTTTTATTCATTATAAAATCACTACAGGATAATTGAATATTTGCCAATGTGATTGAAATAAAATGGATAAGACGTAGCTCCCCCATAACTTTTGAACCACTTATCCGATTTAAGTGAAATTCGGAACACAAACACTCCTTATAATCTTACATCAGCTTCTTAAGTTTGAACTACCTACCCCTCTTAGAAGTGTATTTTGTATACTGCCCCCCTCTTACTTTATTTCAAAACTACAAAAAAAAATTGTTTCAATAAAACATCTACACACCACTTTGACCTGATTAATTTCGAAACTTTTTCGTCTTCTGTTCTTTTTCGACGTTTGGTCATGTTTCTGAGATATTCACAGAAATTGGTGACAGTGTAGAGCACCAGCCGAGTAAATTTCATTTAACGTTATAGCAACCCATGAAAACAAAACTCAGTGATTTGTGTAAACTGACGTTTTGGGCGCCGCAATAGCCGAGGTGGCTGAGAGACGACTGCTCGTGGAACCGGTCTGGATCGGCTATGTCGGTGTGGGTTCGAATCCCACTGTAGTACCATGGATGTTTGTGCTTGTCGAGAGATGCACAATAAGTCTATAGGCTGCGGTGCTTCCGGGGACACTGTCGGACGGCTCTCAAAAAAAAAAATAATAATAAAACTGACGTTTGTGAAAATCATTGTCAAAAGTATTATTTAAAGAGTGTTCTTAGTGTTAAGAAGTTGGATTGCCGTCCAATCCATCGATGAGGATAATTCTCATCCAACCACTGCCGTACTTGTCTTCCGCAATGTGTAGGGGCACCATCCAACTGCATCCAGTTCCCTTGGTGTAAATTTAAGGGGGCATCGTCAAGCACGTCGGGGAGAGGGTTTTGCAGAAACTCGTGAAATAAATCCCCATTGAAACGAGCAGACAAAATATGCAGCCCACAGAAGTTGTTGCTGAAATGAAGATTGTTTGACACATCGAGGATTGACTTCACTCCAAACGCGAATGTTGTGGTAATCCACAATTCCAGCTTTAGTGAAATTAGATTCGTCGGTCCATAAAACCTTATGCAGAAATTGTGGATTAATTTCTGTTGAATCTAAAACCCATCTACAAAAATTTAAACGTTTTTCAGCATCTCCTGGCAACAAGCCTTGACCTGGTTGGAGATGGAAAGCCCTTCGATGATCTTGTTTGAGTGCTCTCAGTACTTTTGATTGAGATAAATAGAGTTGCCGAGCTGCTCGGCGTGTGCTTAAAGTTCTATCGATATCAAAAAGATTAAGAATTCGCTGATTATTTCTTGGCGGTACATTACGATTATGATCATTGTAGCGGCGCAAACCATATTCCGAAAATCGACGATGTACATCTACAAAAACTTGTGCATTTGGAATTCTTCTATTAGGGAAGCGTGTTCGGTACTTTCGAACTGACGCGTTGGAATTTCCGTCACAGAAACCATAAACATAATGTATATCGGTATATTCAGCATTTGTAAACGTTCATGGCATTTTTTCTTAGCACTTAAAATGCTCTTTAAATAATACTTTTGACAATGATTTTCACAAACGGCAGTTTACATAAATTACTGAGTTTTGTTTTCATGGGTTGCTATAACGTTAAATGAAATTTACGCGGCTGGTGCGCTACACTGTCACCAATTTCTTTGAATATCTCAGAAACAAGACCAAACGTCGAAAAAAAAATAAGAGACGAAAAAGTTTCGAAATTAATCAGGTCAAAGTGGCGTGTAAATGTTTTATTGAAATTAATTATTTTTTTTGTAGTTTTGAAATAAAGTAAGAGGGGGGTAGCATACAAATTACACTTGTAAGGGGGGTAGGTAGTACAAACTTAAGAAGTTTATGTAAGATCATAAGGAGTGTTCGCGTTCCGAATTTCACTTAAATCGGATAAGTGGTTCAAAAGTTATGAGGGAAAAACGAGAAAAAAATCCTACTTCAACGCCCTCTATCTCGGAAACGATGCGTTTCAGGAAATAAGTTTATATCACAAATGAACATTATTTTAACCTGTTCTATCGATTTCTGAAGTTATCAAGATTAAACCTGAATCACCCTGTATAAATACGTCAAATACCAAATCATAACTTGCGTGTTAATTGACAAATTTATTGTTTTTCAGTTGTGGTTAAAATAATTAACACAATTCAGTTTTCATCAATTATTATTGTCGTCGTTCGTCTATTAGCTATTAAAGATGTCTAGGACAAATCATAATAACAAAAATGTTTAATTTAATTTAAGTAAGCTGTAATAAATACCCATTAACATTATTTTAAAGGTTTTAGATTCTGGAGTTATGACATCTCTAGATGACTTCACAAGGGTATGTAACCCCAAATTGGTGGTGTTCGATCTAAGAACGGACCAGATAGTACGTACTGTGATTTTTCCAAGAGAAGTGCTTCGACCATCTTCCCTTCTGACGAATTTGGTAATAGATGAAGATGTTCAAGGAAGATGTGATTCAGCTTTCGTATACATGTCGGATACAGCGTCTCCAGGTAAAGTAATATCTACTATAACTACATTAGATATTAGCATGTCATCAAAATTGGGGATTTCCTCTTTCCTGCTATTTATTGAAAAATTACACTGTATTACAAAGAAAAATAATAAAAACTGAAAAATCAGAAATAACAAGGAAACTTATCCATTTTGAGATTTAAAAATTGAGAATATTGGAAAGCCCGATTTTCGCTTGTAGAAAATTGTTACACAGTCGATACAGAAAAACTGGGTTTTTTATTATCCGTTATCCTTCGATATACAAAAAATGTGTAAGAATAAAAACTATAGCGATGTTTAAACAATTTTTAACAAAAGCATCACGAATGTAACTTATATATTTTTTAATGGTACCTACATCCTGTAGGTCTTTACTTGGTAAGACTATAAAAAATGTATTCTGTGATGAAATTTATCTATTGCGGATTATTGTTAACATATATCTACTATTACCACAGCAAACGCTGTGAATGTAACATTTTTGAAAAAATAAGAATACACTTTTTGTACAATTATAGAAAAAAAAGTGGTACGAAATGTTAAATAAGCCATTTTAATTAAGAATATGAATTTTGTCAAATGAATAATTTTATTTTACAATCTATCTGTTTCTGTTCTGTACTTTTATTTTTTACACACTTTTTGTTGTTTTCATTGGATATTATTGTTTCTAAAAGTTAGTTGCCAAATTAACATCATTTTTATAATTTCGAGTATTTTTCCAAAGCTACTAAGTATATAAAACTATATTAATTACGCGATTTTTCCTATACTTAAAATTATAAAGCTATACCTCCTTCATGTAAACTCAAAAAAGAAGATATGCATACTAATAATTTTATGACCTTTATGTTAAATATTTATTATATTATGTCAAACATGTAAAACAGTTTATATATGTATTTAAAATCATTCCATTCATTAGATGGCATTGATATATTAAAATGATACATCATTAGTTTCTATTATTAGAATGTAGTACTACATCCTCTACATTTTTTTTCAAAATTCAGTGGTTATTGCATTTTTAATTAAGGTCTCTATTAATTTCATACTATTATAAGTACCGTATTATACGAAAGCAAAACAATAGGCGCATTAAACATAGGAGGGTATATTTATTGATAGGATATAAATAAAAGAAATATGTACCTAGTTTTTTAATAATTTGTTGAATTTTGCAAAAATATGAAAAATTTCTAAGAAAATGAGCAACCCCCTAATTAAGTAGAATACAGTTTTTAACCTAAATCCAGAGAGAAATTAATGAAGAAAATTTAACAAGCTTATCTTTAAAAATGAAACAATTTTTCTTAACTTATACTCTTATAAGATTCTTATACTTACAAAGAAACATTGTTTGTACTTCTTAAAGTATCGGATATTAGTTGAAATGGACAATTTCCAGTTTTGTAAAATTTTATATAATAATAATATTACATATTCAACAATTAAGTTATGATACATACAGGGTGTTCCGAAAATAGTTGAACAAAATGAAATAGTGAATAATTTAGCCAATATTAGAGGGAGTGTTTCATGTAAAAAAAATAAATTTAGCATCCTCTGAGAAGTTGCAACTCTTTAAAAGTAAATGCTGAAATCAGTTTCCATATTTTTTTAAGTACCAAAGCACCAGCTAAATTTATCATAAGAATGATAAAGAGCAATAAAATAAACTGGTAATAACAGCTGACAACTAAAATGACAGGAGCCTACTACTGAAAGTAGTGTTTGGAGAATCATACTCGTAGTGTTGAGATGCTGGCGTTTATTTTATTTTTATTCTTTTTGTACGAAAACTAGAAGATAATTCGTAATTTGTATAGAGACAAAAAAGTTTTGTTTTTTTTCTACCAAATTTATAAGTATGGAAAACATTTTGATAATAAAGATACAAGGGGTGTATTATTTCATCCCCTTATTGTGAGGTGACAATGAGTGGAATGTCAGGAAAGTGACATTTTAACACAAGTGCATCAATGCAAAAATTGATGTGTTTAATTTGATCCGGTTTTAAAATAGCCCATGGAAACTAGAGTTCAATTCCCACTGGTTACGAAAAGTTCGTTATGTCACTAATTGCAAAAAAGAATTAAACAAAATACAACAGAACAATAATAAAGGAACTTTTATTTAGGTAAGTCAGTAATTTTATAAATAACGCGTTATTACTTACTTATTAATTATTATTATTTAAATATAAATATTCACAACGCAGTTCGTACAGTTTTATTGGTATTACTCGATTCTCCAAGAATATCATCGGAAATTGGTTTTTTATTTCCTTCTGTAACAGAATTTCACTTCCAGCCGCCGTGTTGTTTTATTTTTCAAATATTGGCCCCAGAATCTGCAAGTAAAGTGGCCGAAGATCTTCTGAAACAGTTCCCCGTAAATAATGCTCAATTCGGAAAACCATTTGAGGAATCATCTTTGGTAACTGACCAATAGTATTAATTCCTACTGGTTGTACAACACATTTACCATTTCTATATCTAACAAAGAATTTATTCTGTTTAATATTTTCCGGGCGTAGGTTTCTATACTTCCCGATAATGTCACCGAAGTTTAGTTCTTTTATATCTACTGGAGTGATTACAAATTCACGAATTACTCTAGTTTTTGTATTTGGAATATTTACTCGAAAATACATCATCATCTGCAACATCTTCAACACGTAAAAATATTAATTCTGACTTCCGACATGCAGCGACTATTCTCACAACCAACACAACCTAAAGCAAAAAATACGAATTAGTAAACTGACAACGAAATTAATTATTAGTTACCTTGGCCATTAAAAAATTATTGTTATCCATCTTTGATTTCTTAGCGTGGTATCCATCGGACTGACTTTTCAAAAATGCTATCGAACTATTGTATGTTTTAATGTCTATACTTTTTTTTTAAAGACAGCTCAGTTCTCAACATGGATTACTGTGTCCGTAGCGTAGAAGCCTTTAAATTCTTCTTACCTTCAAAATATGCCAATAGTACTTTCGTAATGACATGTTTTACTTTCTTCTATTCACGCCATTTCTCAATTTTTTCATAAGCCAAGTCATATACCGCTTTGGATTTTTCAGGAATCAGTGAACATACAGCATTTCTTGCCGCTTCTTCGATATCTCTCAGTATGTCATCAGCATCTGAACGTAAATCACAGATTTTTCCTAATAAATGATAATAGTAACGATCAGCGTCTATTAAATATCAAGCCAAATGACAAAACATTTTTAACTGACACTGACATACTAGATAATTGTTATTTAAATTATATTTGTAAATGATCAAAATAAAAAATTGTATTTTCCATTTTTCGCCAAAATTAGAAAAAATCTTGTATATAATACGTTATGAAACTCATGCGATATTGCGGGACGTTTATGTAACTCATGCGATATTGCGGGATCTCGCTTAGCTCCTCCCGCAAATTTGCACTTGTTATATTTTTCATAACTGGTTATATAAATAGCTATTTTTTAAATAAAACACTCTAAAATGGGTTCAGGAATCCACTGTTTCATTTTGCCCAACTATTTTCGAAACATCCTGTGTATACCCTAATTTACTTTTTTCTTTAATGATTTTATAATTATTTAGGTCTTGTGGTATATGACGGTTTGAAGGACCAAGCTTGGAGAATAATGCATCCAGCCTTTTTCCCAGATCCAGACTTCTCGGACTACAGTGTTGGTGGCGAGTCATTCACCCTAATGGATGGCGTAGTAGGCTTGGCACACTCTGCCACATTAGCGACACTTTATTTCCAACCTTTGGCAACTGATAGGTGAGCAATTTAAAATATGACTTAATATGGTAAATCGGCATATTAAATATAATTTTTTCTCAGACATATTATATTCTCCAACTTTTAGAATAATTATTGTTGCCTGGTCAAAAGGCAAACTGCAAGAAGTGACAAATTTTAGTCAGGTTTATATTTGTTTGCACAGAAATTCATAATATGTTCGTTATTGTTTCCTTAAATATCAATAGCA
The DNA here is from genome assembly GCA_037114965.1 of Monochamus alternatus. Classification (NCBI taxonomy): domain Eukaryota; kingdom Metazoa; phylum Arthropoda; class Insecta; order Coleoptera; family Cerambycidae; genus Monochamus; species Monochamus alternatus. Next base: position 39,096,365 of record CM073433.1, read on the forward strand.
AACAATAATACTACACAAAAAAAATTGTCACAAACAGTGACTGATTATTTTGGCTAATCATTACAATTTACATAGTTATGGCAAAATAACTGAAAAAAGAAGAAAAATCTAAATTTTACTATATTGTATTTAAAAAGAATAAAAGAAACATATGTAACAATGCAAAATAACGTTAATTTAAAACCAAACCGTTAAAAGTATGTGTTGAAAAGTTAATATAATAAACGCAATTAAATGCAGCTATAAAGAACTCAAGCTATTGCAAAGTTTCCGTTTTCTTTCGACCTGCCGATAAAAAATTAATATATTTTCCAAAGAAATTAAACAAGTGAAGGTTGAAAATCGGTTAATCCTACAGTTATAAAACAGTTGGAAAAGGTATTTCTTATATCTGTTTTATGGTTACAACGAAACAATCATAAAATATAAATATGTAAGTACTTAATTAGTGACGCAAAATGGCGACTCACGATTTCTTCGTGAACGATATGGGGATTCTCCAGCAAAACAATACAACATTGTTTTCATCTTCTGCAGCTTGTGGTTAACCAAATCGAGAATGGCTTTCCAGTGCATCCATATACTTACTCTTTGGTCGAAATGCCACCAATTTTGGTTTATCAGAATTTACTAAATGAAAGTGTCATTATTATGTTTGCAGTCATTTTGTTATTTTTGTTCGGATTGTGTTACTTGACGATCTGCTGCTCATGCTCGAGGTTTCATCAGATCAAGAAAAAATAACAAATAATGTTGACACCTGAATGAAGTAGGTGTTTCAATCATATGGGCGAGTCTTGAGCTTTTTCTTCAAGAAAATATTAATGCTGAAAACCGAATCTGTATCTCTTATCGTTTTCGAGCTACATGGCGTTTGTAAAACCAAGTGATACTGAAGAAGCTCGAAAACGGTAAGGGGCGGTTTTCGAAAAAAGAGCCCAAGACTGTTTATCAAATTTGATCTGTTTATGATAGAACTGTTTGTAACCCTCAAACACATACCAATTCTGAACCACCCTATACAGTGACATGAAAGTTTCCACCTTAAGACATACACTTCTTTTAACAGTGGTGAGCCGGTGGACCAATAGAAATTTTAGGAAGCAACAACGATTCGGATCTGTTAATACCTTTTTAGTTTATCTAGGTAGGTTAAGCAATCATAATTTAAATAAAATATGATATTGATTTGGGCTTCCAACCTTTATGTTGCGTCGAGTAGTTGTTGCTTTCATACCAAAATGAGTTAGCTTTTATGTTTATTTATTCTACCAAAAAATAATAATAAAGGATTTTCTGATAACAATTTTCAAGGACTCTGATTCTTCAAAAATTGGACTGATGCCGATTACTTACAAATTCCATGACTTTGAACAAACAAATAAGATTTCTTGAACGCCGTGGTAACTATCATACCTACTTGAAAGTGATTGCAATCAATGGTAATTAAGACATCCTTAAGACTAGGGGAATTACTTACATAACTGTAAATTAACCAGTAGCAGTCGAAAATATGTAGTAGTCACTGTAACTTTGTTGACTTAAGTTATTTATACAACAAAGTATCAAATCTGGTGGCGATTACGAAATAGTTACTCTTTGAAGGTTCCAATCTCAGTTAGTGTTACTTTGATGTTACTTGAGATCTGAGTAAACTATTTCTAATTAAGACTTTTATGACTCCTTAGTTTTTTCGTAACTTATCAGCCCATTATTTTTATTCAAATTAACGTTAATTGTTCAAAATTTTATATCGGTTTTACGTATCCTTCGTTTCTAAATCTACATGCTGCTAAACTGTCACTAACTGATTAACTATTGGATATGTAACCATGAAGGTGGTGTATACCACAGAATAACGTGGTTCATCAAAGCTTATTCCCAGTTAAAATACAAGGAACGCCACTTTCTATTACATATACACATATTTTTAAAATTATACCCGATGACAAGTAGTTGCTCTGTTATTAAACCTTCATTTCAGTACGCGGTGCAGCAAAGCTACATCTAGATTTTTCTACATAACAGTAGGTACCATTGAACGCTATACAGCTCTATCGCGATTAGGCGAGAACGATATTATCGGTTACCTCACCTATGGCATACTGTTGAGAGTTAATACGCTCGAAACCGAAATACGTCTGATGGGCTGTTGACGAATGACTTTAGCTGTTTGCTATCGATTTTCTAGATGTAAGTTAACGCTGGTCTGGGCATTAGCCGCAGAGTAGTTGTTTCCTGGAATTACTTGTTTTGCAAAATACTGTTCATTTCAGTTGAAATAAATTTAATTGAAATACTTCTTAGTTAGTTAATAAGATAAGTAATACTTATTACTTTTCAGACTATTCAGCATCCCTACTACAGCACTGACCAAAGGTCCACCAGTCGAATTTGAACAAATGCCAGTTTCGCTTGTTGGCAAAAAATCGTCCCAAGGTCTGGGACTTACAATAAGTCTTACTGATGACACTCTATTCTTTAGTCCGTTGGCTGAAACGGCAGTAGCTACTTGGAATCCAGTGACAGGCCGACAAAGGTAAAAGGAAATAATTTTTATTTTCTTAGTTCTAGAATAGATGAAGTTTCACACCTAGTTTAGAAACGAGCTAAAAATATTTTACAAAACAACGAAGGGGGATTTTATTAGCAATTTAAGTTGATTTTTTAATTCAGAATTGACTATGTCTATTGATTTGTATTTACGTTCAGCATGTTTAAACTAATTAACCCTTTCATAATTAAAAAAATATTGAAAGGTAAGTTCGTTTTGGAAAAATAATGAGAGGTAGTTCCAAAACATTTTTTCTTAACTTAACATTTTCGAAGTGCAGAGTATTGTTTCTTTGAAGGGCGATTTAATTTAAAAAAACTGAATATAAACATATCGAAAAATATATTCGAGTTGAATAGCACGTACATTTTTCGAGAAAAATTAAGGTAAAATTCTTTATTCATTTAACAGTTATTTATATAACAAATCCTTAAAACAGACCGTTAGTAAAATAATCTGATGTTTGTGGATGAGTTTTAGTGCAAACTAGACATCTTGCACATATTTTTTAAAAATTTTCGACATAATTTTGATTGTTTGCTTTTTCAGACTGCTTGCCTATGACCCAGAGAGGCTACAATTTCCTGCAGAACTGAGGTGGCTAAATGACGGCAGCGTATGGTTATTAAGTACAAGATTTCAGAAGTTCTTCAAGAGAACGATTTCACCGTCAGAAATAAATTTAAGAGTTGTCAGAATTCCGCCAAGAAACCAGATTTCACGAGGTGTAAATAATCATTTGTTTTATTAAGATTTGTCTCACGTTATATTATGTAGATATACCTGTTAAGATACCGTTACCTACCTTTTAGCTATCTATTCTATGTAGTCTATATGTCATATTTCAGAAGTTAAACCTGCCAAAAATTTAGATATGTAGTTCATTTTTATTAAGTTTTTCACGTATTTGTATGAAAAGCCAAATTATTGATATTTCATAGTTTTCTTTAAAATGCGATTCTATTATAATAAAGAAAAATGAATATACAGAAGAATCAATCATTTGCAGTAAAATATTTATATCTATAAAATTGAAATACAACTAAATATGTCAATGAAACTGAATGATAACTTATTAAAAAATGAGATAGATAGATTTATCTATTTTACATCTTATTACCATAGCATAAAATATTATAGAAAAAAACCAGGCTGGTGTTTTTATTATTTTTATACAAACCCGTTATTGAACTGGCAATTTAAATAAAAAATTAAAATAAAATGAATTTGGCGAATAGTTGTAACGTATTCGGCTATACCTGTGGCCTTCTCCCTTTATTTAGTGGAAATACACAAGGTTTGTTTTCACAAGAGATGAGGGATTGGTTCTAAACTATTACAAATAATCGATCAGTTAGTTGTGAATGTGATTTCGGTACATGTAGCTCAAGAAACAGTTGGATGAACATTTGAGAGTTTCAAACTAGTCTCTGACTCTTGTAAGAACATACCTACAGAGTAATGGCATGTCAGTCTATTACGTTAAGTTTGATAACGATGACATATTAATGAAACAATATATTATTCAACGAGCATATAATGTCGTAAATCACCCCCAAGTAAATTTCAGCCATTATAGGCAAGTAAACTATACTTTGTCCACGACTGTGAACAATATGTTATGTTACTGAAAAATATACACAATATTTTGACATCTGTAACATTAACATGACACATAACATACAATTCAAAACTGTCAAAACACCTAACTTTCAGGTTTGTCATTCATCGTTCACTTGATATATTTGAAAAAGCAATTAAAACTTTAATTAGTAAAATTCTACCATAATTTGGAAAAATGTTTATATTGCTGTAATTGGTATAATAGGAAGAGTATTTGACATTCACAAAGGATGTTTGGGTGCTAACACCGGAGAATTTTTGTTTTGTTAGTCCATTTCCGATACTGCTCACACTGAAGAATTTAAATTTGGCGACAGAAGTGTTATTAAGTATTTTAAGTAACGTTCAGATAAACGTTAGTGCAATGGCACTGCAGTTGTACTGTTGTATTGTAATTGTATGGTGTTAAATATTATTTACTCTGTTTACATAAAATTACTGTAGACTTAAGAAGTTGGGGAATTTTTCCGCTGTAAGTTGATGACATGCAAAAACTCAAGATTCTTGACCTTCAGAGAGGTTATGTTTATGTTTTGTCAACTACGTCCCTATCTACGGAAATTGTTGGTTTTTATCATTTGCCGAATAGTAATTAAAAGCCTACCCTAGATAAAATATAAGCCTACAATCTGCAGGAATAGATGGTCTATTTGAATGTTTGGTTAAATCACAGTATACTAGTATACTGTGGGTTAAATGAGGCCCCACTAATTTCAGCAAGTCATCAAACACTGCCACTGTCATTCGGGTGAAATGAAAAAATAATCGGCATTCTCATTTCGCATTTCTTTATATAAATTATAGAAATCACCTTGCATGTGCTTTCTGCGGTTAATAGGTCGCACCCACCATCTCCGAGTTCTTCTTTTCATTTTTTTTTGCATGTATAGTTTTTATACATATTGACGTCGCTGTGAACAAGAGCAGCAAAAGTAACTCTTTCTAAACCAAACAGTCCTTTTCATCAATTTTTTTTAGAAATAGATCAATTCTAAACTAAATATCTAAATTAGAATCTAATTTAAAAACGTAACCTGCAAAAATGTGAGTCTTCTGTTTACTGTCAAAAAAGCAGTTTTCTGATTGGTCCTTGCATGAATGTTGGAAAAGGATTAGTAAAAGCTAAAATGCGTTTAGCTTCTGCCATACAACCGCAGTGCAAAGGCGTTACTGTTAAGTTTATCTGAACGTTACAAAAGTCACCCGTATTTCTCGCCGTTTTACTTTAGTATCTTTGAATATTTGCAGGTGGGATGAGTTAGCATTCCTATTATTTGCTAAACCCTAGATTATTCAGTTATTAAATGTCTAAAATTATTTGTATTTTATAGAAAACACTATTTCAAGAATACGGCGCCCTTTTTAATAACTTTTCTGCAGTACCAATGCAACCGCACTAATCTTATGTGAATGAAGCTTTAGTGTATTATACTTGAAGAAACAGATGAATAATATAATATAGTCGTGGACAAATTGTATAGAAGGGGTTATTAACCAAATTGCTTGTACAGGTCAATCGGATCATGGAACAAAACAGTAGATTTAGGGTTTTTATACAAATACCTCATTTAATAAAAATTGTTAGAAAGTAAGAATTTTTTAGAGCTAAGTTATATTAAATAATGAATAGTAAATATCATCTCTTCTCTATTTTAAATGTAAGTTGAGAACTCGATTACACTAAAAGATTACTTGATATGTCATTCTGAGTGCACAGCAAAACATAATTTAAATAATAATTAAAATAAAAAAAAAACTATACGATATATATACTTATTGTAATTTTTTCAGTTATTCAACTTTATTATTTTTACTATATCTATAGTCTAATGGCATAAGGTATACACTACAAAATATATATTGTACAACACTATATTTCACATTTTCCTATTGGTTATAAATTATAATATATCTAAGGGGCTTTAATATTTATGACAATGTATTTACTTTTTCGTGTTTTCGCAAATACTTTTATGTAGAGTTTGTAAGGATAGTAATTATCATGTATAAGTTAAACATCATGCTATTTATTTGCGTTGATTATTTTATAGTAACATCGTAAATAATTTTTTTATATAGGTATATCTATTGTCTTTAAATGACCACTTCTTTAAAAAACCAATTACTCAAATTATAAATATCTACGGTATTTTGTTATAAGTATGTTTATAATGTAGGTGAAACATAAATACACATACTTTACAGTATTTATTTTTAATTAATTAATAAATGAATGTATTGCCAACTATGCCAGACTTTTCTAATTTTTATATTTTTATACCGGTATATGTGCAGTAGTATGCCATGGAAACGTTTTATATGTTAAAATATTACTAGTCGAATAATAATTATTGTAGTTACGGACTTTGGTATTGAAAATCATAATATTTTTACAATACGTTTTTATATGTAAATTTTAAAATACAAATAAAAATATTAATTAGTAGTTTATTTATACAGTAGAAGGTGTTACCTTTCCTAAATATTCCCCTAAAGAATATATATGTCTCAGGTGTATTGTAAAATCAGGCATATTACAATATACCTAAGTTTTTTCAATATGACTGAACGCATTGTAATGCAATACAAAACATCGAGATAATTTTAGGTGTATTGTAATTTGACGGAAATTATTACTAATATAAAAGTAGAGACATAAAACGTTACCTTCATTATAAATAATTATATGAAAAATATTTTTATTCTGTTAATTTCACCGTAAAAGTAATACCAAAAATAAAATTCTTGACGTTTTGTTTATCCATATTTCTATTTAAATTCTACTCAATCAAAAAAAAAAAAACTTAAAAAGCACACATTATTTTGCTATTCTAACCCCATATTTTAACAATTATTTTCACATACTTATGAACAAAAGTGAACAATCTTATAAGCAGAACTATGTAAGTTCATATTATAACAATACATCTATAGTTAAATTTAATAACACACGTATTTTGATAGATCTCTGGGTACCTAAAAATTTGTTCAAAATATTAACGAAACTGAAAAACCAAAACATCTATTTCGTTTTAACTTACTATTATGTATATAAATTATATATACCCACACTCTCACAAATTTTAGAACGCGTAGTAGATAACCAATTACGTAACTATTTATCTCAACTACTAATTATTCAGTCTGGTTTCCGTCCACTTCATGGGTGCGAAACAGCTTTACTTCATATCACCGATGATATTATCAGAAATGTCGATAATAAGGATATGACTGCGTTAGTTTTGATTGATTTTACTAAAGCATTTGATACTATTAATCATCAAATTTTGTTAGGAATTTTACACTACATTGGTGTAAGTGAAAATGCTATAGAATTTTTTCGTAATTATTTAAGTAATAGACAGCATCAGGTAGTAAAAATTAATGATAAGATGTCTGCCCCTATTGAAATTTTTTCAGGTGTCCCACATGGTTCGATTTTAGGTCTTCTTCTGTATATTTTATATACTTCAGGTTTTGTAGATACAATAGAAAACACAAATATTCATTTTTACGCAGACGACACTCAATTATATTACGGATTTCCGGCTCGGAACTTGAATGAAGGAATTGAGATTATTAATAACGATATTTTTAATTTAATTCAAATTACTAAAAAACACGCGTTAAATATTAGTGCCGCTAAAACTAAAATTTTATTATTTGGCCCTCCAAAAGAAAGAAAAAATATAAATAACATTTCCTTGACTATTGACGATCAAGTAATATTCTCTAGTAATAAAGCAAAAAATTTAAGTCTCTTTTATGATACAAGTTTAAGGTTTAAACCTCATATTAGTGACTGCATTCGCAGAGCTTACTGTAATATTAAATTAATTTATAATAGTCGGCACTTGTTATCAAAGAAAGTTAAATCCATTTTATGTGAATCCTTAGTCTTGTCCAATTTTGCTAATTCTATTTATGGCCCGTGCATTCATGCTATTAATTCTAAAAGAATCCAGTTAGTACAAAACTTTTGCTTAAGATTAATTTTTGGAATTAGGAGACGTCAACATATTTCTCATAAATTATGCGAAATTGGCTGGCTCAATATGTATAATCGTCAGTTTTTACATAGTACGTGTTTATATCACAAAATAATTCTATATAAAGCACCTTCCTATCTTTATAATAAAATTTCTTTCAGGGCTGATGTTCACAATATTAATATTCGTTTTAAAGGTACATTGACTCCTCCCCAACACCGTACTGAATTTTTTAAACGTTCGTTTTCATACCAGATCTCTAAAATTTATAATTCAATACCATCTAACTTTATAAGTAAGAGCATTCATCAATTTAAAAAACTATTAAAGTCTAAACTTCTTGAACAGAATAGAAAAAACCAAATTTGGCATGTGTAGTTGTCATGTGTTCTGTCTTCCACTGTTTCTTGTTTATTTTTTGTTACTGTTGTTTATTAGTATGCACAGCTTAAAAGTAGGTGAATAAGATGTTTATTATGTTTTTTTATACTGATTAATTTGTTTATATTGTATATTGCTGCGATCAGCTTAGGATTAATACCAGAGGCTGAGCATTAATCTGCTCAGTCATCTGATCCTCAGCTTTTTTTCCTTTTTGTATTTATTTCTTTTCTCTATACCAATATTGTTAATTAATTATCTTGGAAAAATAAAGGCTATTATTATTATTATTATTATTATTATTATTATTATGGAAAATCCTGTCAAAAATTCAACTACAAAATATAAGGAAATTTTTAGAATGCTGCTTAGAGGAGGTCTCTGGTCTGGTAAGTCTCAAATATTATTTGTTCTGTCTCAGGAAACTAATATTTAATTTGCTTAGTACATTTTTGGATGATGTACAAATTACTTTGAAATACCGTAATGGATTATTTGATTAAGCGGTCTCTAAAATGTATAAAACTGTAAATCCCAATTAAAAAGTTTCAAAATTCTTCCACTAATACCACTAAATAAATTTATACTTAATATAAATTTAGCATATTTGTACTAAGATGAATTTATTTCATTGTATTTAAGATTTGAGAGGTAAACAATCCTAAAGTGTATTTCCTTTCTTGGCTATAAGCCAATGCAAATATATTTTTGCGAAATTGCAAAATTAATTTTCATACGAAATATTGCTCTTCTTTTATGAGCAATACAGAAAAATTATAAGGAATTTATGTTCTTTGTTGTCATTTTGTAATATCTATCATATATTATTTTAAATGTCGATATATATACATACGACCATATGAAATTTTAACATAGATAGCTCCATTTGTCGTGTAGAATATAAGACGGTAATAAGTATTGGAATAATTAATTTTAAGTTTTACAAAATGGTATGACATCTGTCACAAATCGACGAAATTCGTGAAAAAGTTCAAATTATTTGAACTCTCCGGATTTTATAGCCACCAACTGTTAAGAAAAAACGGCTATTTAATATACTTAATATTTTAATAATAGACTTAAAATTTAAACTTCATTCAAGTATATAAGTATTAATTTAGGTATAAAATATATTTGATATAAATATTTACATATTCTTACTTACAGTGTAAGAATGCTAGGATGTCAGCATTCTTACACTTAATTCAACACTTTCTTTATTAAAATAACACTGAATTGAAGATTTACCTGAATAATATTAATTATAGATTTTTATTGTTTAAATTTCAGATGTATGACTTGCACTAATTAAAATTATTAATATTTTGTAATAAATGTCATACTGTAAAATTTAAAAGCTTTTAGTTTTTCTCAATGCAATATTCAAAATTATTTAATATTATTTCAAATATTTGCAGTGTTTCTTTCAAGCCACTTAAAACTTCAAATAAAGAAAATATAACTTTATTTTAAGAATAACAATTGTTGACTCATGTTATCTAAATACAACAAAATAATTAATTAAACAAACATTACTTTGGTACTTTTTTTGATTTCAAGTAACTTTTATTCTTAAATGAAGAATATAAATTCTTATTATACAAAAATAAGTTAATTTTTCAATAAAGTATTAATATGGAATAGTGAAACTATACATAAGTATTTTATATGTTATCCCCTATAATATTTCAATGTTATGATAGCGAATATTTATAATTCAGTTGACAGAAAGATACACTTTTATTTTTTTTAATAATATTTATTTGTTTATAACAGTACAGGTGAATGTAAAATACAATTTAACACTAAAAAAAATAAATAAATAAATATAGGCAATCTCTCTGTTCGATGGTGTACAAGTCATATAATTCTATAGAATTAAAATGAATGCGTATAAAAAAAGTAAAATAAGTAAATAATAAAAATTTCAAATTGGGTCGGCCAGTGGTCGAACGGTTTAAGACGTCAGTACTTGAACCGATGTGACCCGTCCTCTGTGGGATCGAATTCCACGGCCGGTCGACCGTAGATCAGCTATATTCGTGAACAGGACTGGTAACCTCTCTGAGAGTATAGTAGGGTGGAAGAATGTTGGCTTGGATAGATTGATACAGGTTGACATTTGATCACCCCCCTAATTCATCAGGTTTCCCTCATTCCTGCACTGATTGGTGAAACGTAAGTCGTTTCTGGGTGCAAATGCGACCTGTTTAATAATAATCTGCCGCCACAAGTCTCCGACTTCTGGGCTAATCCTCGTTATTTGAATGAGGGGTAGAGATGTTATTATTATTATTATCACAGTGATAAACAAATGTTCATAAGTGCACGAAAAAATTCAGCTGATTTTTTCCCATTAAAAACCAAGATACGTATACCGGGTGACAACGGAAAGTGGGAACACGCTGTAACTTTTTATGACTGCTGATAAAAATTTTAAATTGAGTAGGTTTGTACTAGATGGTGCCATGAATTCTTTGAGGTCATTTAGGATTTCATGACATTTCCAATTTGACCGGAAATGACCGGAAATTTATATTTTTAAATGGGACACTCTGTATTTTTTTACATTTTTGAAATCAGCGGATCATTTTACGTATGGTAGGACCAATTTTCTGACACATTTTCTGGATGTTAGTAAGGTTTTTTTATTTTTAAAAGAAATAGGTACAATTGCCTGATATCCAATATTTGGATCTCTTCATTCAACATATCCTTTAAAACATACCGTTGGATTACTTCTAAGATCAATATACTAGTCTGATATGCCGCTCTCCATACAATAATACTATGTATACTAATCACTTTGAAACTATACTTTCGTGTACATATGTCTAGTTTTCTCTATTAGATTATTTTGAATATTTAGAAATATTCGTATATATTAAAACATTAGTAAAACACAAGACAATAAAATAGTTAGCATAATTTGTTAAAATTTGCAATTTATAATACCTCGTTAACACCAAAACATATCAAATTATACCATGGTAATTATACCTACTAATATAATCGTAAATATTATTTCAGGTCGTACAACTACGCCAAACCGGGATGAATACATAATTATTCATGAATTCTGCATAAAAAAATCGCATATGAAGCAGCTAATCACGTTTACCTATGCTAATTTGAAAATAACCGTTTTTTTTCCGGCTCCATGCCTTGTGTAAACGGTTGTGATAAATTTTATTGAAAATTTACATTGCATTTTGATTTCCAAAAATTTTAATTTTAACTTCTATATATGGAAGTGAAAGACTGACTCCAATTTGTTACATTATACTACAACAAAAATCTGAGGAAAAAAAATTGGAATTGAATATTGTGGCACGAATCAGCAAATAGAGCCGAAATTCTAAAAGATGAAAAATTTTTCTGTAATTATTTATTTGTGGCATTACTTTAGTACTTTTTAGGTTAAACATTTCCTCGATATTTTGACGAATGACTTTAGAGATTTTTCAGGTGTAATTCAATGCTGGTCGGGGCGTTAACCCGCAGAGCAGTTGTTTCCGGGAATTCCGTGTTTGCAACATACCATTATCGCATTTTCCGATAGAGATCGCTACACTGAAAAATTGCCAGTAACTTTACAAATATACTTTGTAAGAATATCGTTATAATTGTCTTAAAATAATTCTAAAAAAAATATATTTTCTATTAGAATTATATTTCGTACATATTTGAGGAACAGGAGGATTAGCATGATTTAAGTTCTGGGTACCTACTTATCTATATAATTAATATTACTTTGTAATAGGTAGTTAGTATAAGACCATCATAGATCTCGTTTGAATATTATAAAATGTTTACTTTTGTTCTATGAATATATTTTTACATTGTTATACATGTTTTGTATAACGTTAAGTGTTCTGTTTTGTACAAATAACCTAAATGTAAATAAGCAAAGGGCAGTTAATATATTGAAGTATAAATCTGTAACTATTAATTTGCTAATTGAGCCGTAATCGGAGTACAATATAGCTACTTATATAATCAGTTAGGAAAAGTACGGGTTTGTGTAACAAATGTTTTTCATACAATTTTTCCAAAAATTTTAATTATAAATTTAAAAGGATTATTCTGCTGATTTTAAGGTACATGGGAACTATAATAGAAATAAGTATTATTTTCAATCTAAATGAGACATACATTCCAAAGTACTTAATTTTTTGCGTATAAATCTGAAAAGCATATAGAAAACGAATCTTTTGCTTCGAAAATGTTTAACTTCACTGGGGATATCATATAAAAAATTCAGTATTACTATTAAGGGTGTTTGTTAACATTAGAAGCAATTGGCATTCATGTTAAGTAGGTTACTTAATATGAGTATATTTTTCTTTTGAAATAACATTCTGATGCAGTGATGCTACTGAGAAACTCACGGAAAAGCCTGATATGTTAATTGAGGTAAGTAGCAATCGCTAATTCCTTACGATATTTAAATTTTTCTCATGTAGGCATATTAATCTATTAAGTATAAATGAATTACTATTCAGGTTTTTTTGAGGTATGTATGTCAAAACGCTGTTAGTGAATTCGAGTGGTGTAAACAAGATGTCTTTATAGTTACATTTTCGACACTTTTAGGACGTTTCTCTTATTCTCCGAAAAGATAGTCCAAATGTCACGGGAATATTTTTTGAGAAAAATTGAATCGAATTGAATCTTGATTAGTTTTGATATATATATTTTTTTTAATTTTAGGCTTTCTCTATGATGCCCCATATTACATAAGTACGTATTATGTTTCATTAAAAAAAATATATGTTTGCTACAGTAACGGAAAATTAGAAGTCATAAAAAAATATTCCTCAAGTCACTAGATACTACACAGAGAAAAAATGTCTACAATGTATAAATAGTAATATAATAAGTAGAAGTTATCATAGAAAACGAGCAAAATTTAAAAACATCATGTAGGTATTTCTTAAACAAATCAAAGTATCGAAATGATTCTCGCTATTCAACTTTTCTCAAAAATAAAGCTCCAACTATATTGACTACTTTTTTCTGTCTTTTCGGAAAATAGAAGAAACTTTCTATACCTAAGTGCCTAAACTGGACCATCCTGTACAATAAATAAAAAAAATACATTGTAGTAATATTATAAAATGTATTATTACAATGTAACTATACAACTGCCTGTAAAGTTACTCTGCAATTTTACAAGTAATTGTGTAAGTTACATTGTAAAAATACTTTTTGTATTATAAATCACAATGTAATATTACAATTGCAAAACCTAAAATTACACCGCAAAATAAATTTACAACGTAGTTTTACATTTTATTTGTAATGTCACAATCGATAAGAAAATTACAGAAATAATGAGTGGAAGAGCGAGAAATCGAACGCCGCTACTGCTCTATTACTCTTTTGTACTAATTATTAAGTGTGTTATAAAGGCATTTATTATTAAATAAATTGCCATCTATTTTAACTGTAATTAATTTTTACAGTGTAGCTTTTAATGGTTTCTACGGCGATGTAGAACACTTCGGCTAGAGGCTATAGGTAGTTCTACTACTGTGCCTTAGAAAATCATTTTATTTTTTAACGATAACATAAGGCCGTTTTTTGACCTGGGGAATATTTTTCATGGAATAATTAATTTTGAGGCTTTGTTTCTATTTTCTGATAAAAATACTAGCTAAAATTTGTTCTTTTTCGATTTTTTACATTTTCTGTGAATTATTCATAAGCATTTAACATAATTCATAATGTAAGAGGTGGTAGATTGATCGATGTTTTTCTGTTAACCTGACCTCAAACTATTATACTTTTTTGGGGGTTCTAAAGAACACTATAAGCGACAGTGGTGAACAATAGAGAAGATATATTTCTGTCCTTGCAAATGAACCAAGTAAGAATAAGATAAAACCTCATTTGTGTCCGTTTCTCACTCTTTAAAACGGATTCAACGATTTGTTTTGAACTGCTTCCTAATAAAATCTACTTTCAATATTAATTCTTAATTATTTTCACCCACCAATAGTGATCTAATGAAATTTCAACTCAGAACTTCCAGTAGTCTCAAAATTGATTTGAGGGAGTACTATTATTATTGCAATACATTGTATATTTCATCATATTATATCCTTTCAAGTACGTCCGTATAAATATTTGTACATGTTTTTTTTTTGTATTTAATACTGTTTTAGGTCTGTTGTTCATGTTGTTGTTTATTACCAGCTTCAAAATACGCTTATTTCATATATAATAATCCAAAAATGCCAAAGAACATATTTGCAATAATAAACCTTAATACATATCTAGTATCTCTAATTTCACTTGACTGGTGATACAGATAGGTATACTTCTTTAGATAGAACTTGAAACAGTATCCTTGTGATATAAAATACTTCTCATAGAATCGAATTATGTAGGTGAATTTAGAAATTATATGCATTTTGCGAAACATACCTGAATAAATGAAATATATTTTTATTTTCAATAGAACGATATGATTTTTTTGCAAGACTTATTTCGTTCTGTATTGCTTAGTTCGAATATTATTATTTTGCAGTATCTGCTATACCGGGTGTTATATAAACTCTATGAGAAACTTTGGCAGATAATAGCAAGGTTAATATCAAACATTTTTCCTTATTGGAACATAGGATCAATTCGTTTTTGTTTAAAAAATATAATTTCATATTTCTTATCTGGTTAATTGCATGCTGAATTATTTCAAGTAATTGCTGACAATTAGTGATTTCAACATGGTAGGCAAGCTGCTTCATATGTCTCTATAAATAAAAGTCCAAAAAATGATCATTTAACCAAACAGTTACTTGTCTCCCTATGTGGTGGTGCACCATCGTGCTGATGCAACATATTTTGAACTATGTCCCACCTCATCAATAAAATCAAAGATATTATTTTCCAAGAAAAACAGATCTGCATTTAAACTACCATTTAAAACATGTACAAACAGTAAATTATTTTTGAAATTGCTACACTGAAATGTTGTTGAAATCGTTTTGATCTAATTGTATACGGATTTTAAACGCTCAGATATACAAGCCAAATTAATTTATAATTTTGTGCATGCTGTTGAAGTAACCAGCGACAAAACTCTAATCGTTGAGGAGCATCTCCAGCATATAACGCTTGTACATTTTAGAGATGAAACGTATGTAATTTTTCTCTGTTTGATTGTTTGATTGGCGGTATACTTGGGCTGCTTGACTGACATACCCTTTGGAATACCCGTATAGAAAGACAATATCTGCATACTTTTCAGTTGCAAATAAATTTTTATTTAGCACTTTGACGTTAACTGTCAAATGAATAAACAAAATGACACAAATAATAATTATAGCAATCATTTTCATTTATCAGGCTACTTTGAAATATGAAATTATATTTTTTAAAATACTTGGAACTTCTAAACAAAACCGAATTAAAAAATGTTGGATATTAACGTAGCTGATATCTGCCAAAGTCTTGCAGTATGTGCCATATACATATAACCCAGCAAGTTTTTGTTTCACCATTGAAAATATTGATTGTAGTGTATCATGTTTTCTGCGAATATAATATAAAAACGCCATACCAATGCAGTTCAAATACCTACGAAATGAAGAATATTGGATGGACAATCCATCAAATGTTTCTATTTGTCTAGAGAAAATTTATTGACTCAAAGATTAATCCCTTATACGTATTTATTTTTGTTCGTTTGCTTCTATATTATCGGAACCACAGTGACGCAGCTGAAATTTTGTAAGGAATTACAATCTATATGCACTACGTGACTTATTAAGGAGTAAATAGCAAGCGGAAAGAACATTGGAATTTCTATTAACCAGAAAGAAATTATAAATATTAGCTTTGTGGTAACGACTATTTACAGATTTACAAAATCATATGTTTGTTTTCAAGGACGGATATAAAAGGTGGAACAGAGAATTTTTGTTTTACCAGAAATTTTTAACGACGTATAACTATTTTGTTTGATTTGTTCTCGAATACACTTCTTAGTTTACTCATTTCTGCCTCATTTCAAAAATTGTTTTAATTTGAAATTACTTTGAACTAATGTTCACTTCTACAGGGTGTTAAAACACAGTGTAAAATATTTCAGGAGGTAATATATTATGAACCAAAATAAGCAGAAAAGTCTTAATAAACATGGGTCCGCAAAGTAACGGTGGCGGAGATATGGAGCACTATTCGTTTTTCAAATATTTTATTTTATTAGGAATAAACCGACAAAGGAAGCTTTTAACAAACAAAAAACAAAGTTACAGAAGATGTTCAAAGTGTCCTCCGTCCATTTCCAAGCAGGCACGACATCTTCGTCTCAACGAAATTCGAACGCTTTCGAAAACACCCTCCTTGGTTTGGATTTCTTGACACTTTTGATTAATCCGTAACTGCAGCTCTTCCAGGCTATTTACAGAAGTATCATACACTAATGTCCTCAAATATCCCAAACAAAAAAATCTAGAGGGTTCAGATCAGGCGATCTTAGAGGCCATAAAGTATGTGCGGCCCTTCCTACCCATCTATGTGGAAAAGTTTGGTGTAAATGCTCTCTAACGGCCATGGAAAAATGAGCTGGAGCACCATCATGCTGGAACCACATTTGTTGCGTCTGATTCAAAGGAATGTCTTCCAAAAACTCATACAGTGTGTTCTGCAGAAAGTTGAGGTAAGCAGCGCCTGTTAATCGGTTTGGTAAAACAACAGGACCTAGAAACCTGTCACCTACAATACCCATCCAAATGTTTAATGAAAAGCGTGCCTGATGTCCAGATTCTATTAGACCATGAGGATTTTCGTCGACCCAAATATGCGTATTGTGAAAATTAAACACTCCATTTCTTGTGAACCCGGCCTCATCAGTAAAAAGAATGTTTGCAAGAAAACGAGGGTCTTCAGCATCATGACGTAGAAACCAGCGGCAAAAAACCAAACGTGCTTAATGATCATTTATTGGATTTAAGGCCTGTACTCGTTGCACATGGTATGGATAAAGCAGTTGCTCGTGAAGGATTCTCCAAACAAGAGGCCCACTAATTCCTACCTCGGCTGATATTTTCCACACACTCGTACCTGGATTGTGAACCCGGCCTCATCAGTAAAAAGAATGTTTGCAAGAAAACGAGGGTCTTCAGCATCATGACGTAGAAACCAGCGGCAAAAAACCAAACGTGCTTAATGATCATTTATTGGATTTAAGGCCTGTACTCGTTGCACATGGTATGGATAAAGCAGTTGCTCGTGAAGGATTCTCCAAACAAGAGGCCCACTAATTCCTACCTCGGCTGATATTTTCCACACACTCGTACCTGGATTCTGCTCTACCAGTGCTAGAATTTCTTCTTCTGCTCTAGGAAGACCAAGGTCGGTACCTTGGTCTTCCGGATAAATGGCACTGTTTGCTCAAGGAACCGGTATCACGCAATCTTTGATGAATTCTTCCAAACATGCGTTGTGAAGGAATCTGGCGATTTGGATAAGCGTCAACATAAAGGCGGTGCGCTTCAGTGGCGTTCCCATTAGCACGACCATACATGAAATGCGTTAGAGAAACCAGCCATAGCGAAAGAAAACTTGTGCACTGAGAACAACTGTCAAATACGTACTGTTTATTTTACTAAACATCCACCAACTATTATAAGAAAATACACAACGTTTTTGCAAAATAAAAAAAGGGGCTGAAAAACATAAAACATTCGATATCTCGGCAACCGTTACTTTGCGGACCCATGTTTATTGAGACTTTTCTGCTTATTTTGGTTCATGCTATTACCTCCTTAAATATTTTACATTCTTTTTTTAACACCCTGTATGTAAAAGATAGTTGGCATAGGGTATAAAGTAGATAACAAATGGGCCAATCAAAGGATATTTCAGCATGTGTATCGTGAAGACAGAAATGTCAATTTAATGAACGCATACATTTTTGTAGACGATAAGATTAACTTTTGCATTCATACATTACATCAGAATTCCATCTTAATGATGTCGAATGCAATATACAGGATAGTTCACATAAAACCACTACACCTCAAAACGTACCGTCATGATGTTTAGCCTGCGCTGTCGGCCTATTACAATGGAGTACAGAGTAGATGGGACAACTCTCGAGCGAACGGAGAGTATTAAACATCTAGGGGTAACTTTTTATCCCAGGCTCTTCTTTAATCCACATAATATAGTGACTGGAGCTCATAAAAGTCTGAGTTTTGTTTTCAGAAACATACAAAAATTTAAAAACTCTGAAGCTCTTTGTCTCTTATATAACGCCTTTGTTAGACCGAAGCTAGAATATGCCACTTTGGTCTGGAGCTCTATTTATGCTAACCATATCAGCAGCATTGAGAAGATGCAGCGCAATTTTTTAAATCGGTTACATTTGCTCTTGATTGTGTCTATTCACCAAAAGGTTTCCTCCAAGAAACTTTTTGTGAACGTTTTGGAATGAGTAGTTTATTAGTGCGTAAGATGCATGAGGTCATTTTCTGTACGCACGCAACCGGGGTCTTATTGCGATTCCTAACTACCATATTAATCTTTACAAAAGTTCCGTTTTGTATCAAATGACCATCAACTATGCAGAAATAGAGTCACGCGTCGATTACGCGTACCTAAAGCTGAAGATATAAAAAAATGTTTTACTTGATTTAGTCTTTAAGCATCTGCGACTTTTTTTGTATTTTTCGTATATATTGCTCCGTTTATATTGTTTTTCTGTACTTTATTTTTTACCTTGTTTTGTAACTGGGCAGCTGAACTCGTTGGATATTGTACGAAAAAAAAACTTTCTGGATCAATAACCTGATAACGAAAATGGAATTGATGTTTAAACTATTGGATTTAATAGTTCTATACGTTTTTTCAGAAATAAATTTCACTCATACAAAACACACATTGTTAATCTGTTATGTCGTGAAGATCAGGAAATAACATTGGATACATTATCACAATTCTCCATTTTGTATGACTAAGGAAACAGCTTAGTTCGCAGTACACCAGAATCAGTTTCCAATCGTCACATGAGCATTGCATTTAAAACAAAGCAATTTGAACCTTATGCGAACTTTACAAATGCAATGCGTATGTGTCTGTCGGCTGGAAACTGTTTTTAAGAACGGGGCTAATTTTTTAAACGAACCTTTATGAAGTGAAGAAAATCCTTTTCATAATAATGGTTATATTAATACCATTAACTGTCATTAAATTGATGTTTAATTGGGTCCATTTTGTTTGTTTGTTGAGAGTACTTATAGTCGAGGCAATGAAGCATTATGATAGGAAATCTTTTAGGATAGGACGTATCGGAATGCGGTTTTTTTCATTCGCTTGCAAAAATTATTTATATCATTCGTACCTACTTTGTACCTATTACAAACCGGAAGTTGCATTGCTGCAGCCAAAAATGCATGCAAAAAATGCATCTTTTGAGAGGCCTTTTGGCAAATTTAATAACTTCGTAAATAAGAGTCATAATTGGCTCAAGTCGGGTACCCGGGGGTTTTCGAAGTCGCTGATCACGATTATGATGTTCAAATTGATTCCTCAAATACCTGGAGCTCAGGAACGCCGACGAACGTCATTTCCGGGGACTATCCCGAACTTTATGCGAGAGAGGAGAGAAACTGGGTACCCGAGGTTTTTTTTGGTCGCTCAATTCGAATATACCATCGGCGAACACTCCACGGATACCTGGTGGGTCCCAACCTGGACGCGGACGTCATCTTCGAGAATTTTTCTGGAAATATCGACAATAACGAACCGAAAATCGTTATGGGGGCTTTTTGTGTGCGCTGAATCCGAATTTTATGTTGAAAACGACTACCCAACCACTCGAAAATCGTTACGGGGGGTTTTTTTGGCTCGCTGAAATCAAATATGGCACCGGCCAACACCCCACGGACACCTGGTGCATCCTAGCCTGGCTCTGAACGTCATCCCCGAGGGGTTTCCAGACACAATTGAAAAAGACCAACCAAAAATCGTTACTGGGGGTTTTTCGGGTCAATTTTTGGTTGGTCTTTTTATTAATTATGTCTGGAAACCCCTCGGAGATGACGTTCAGAGCCAGGTTAGGATGTACCAGGTGTCCGTGGGGTGTTGGCCGGTGCCATATTTGATTTCAGCGAGCCAAAAAACCCTCTGTAACGATTTTCGGGTGTTTTTTTTTCAATTATGTCTGGAAAATCCTCGGGGATGACATTCAGGGCCAGGTTAGGGCGCACTAGGTGTTCGGGTGGTCGTTTTCAACATAAAATTCGGATTCAGCGCACACAAAAAGCCCCCAGAACGATTTTCGGTTCGTTATTGTCGATATTTCCAGAAAAATTCTGGAAGATGACGTCCGCGTCCAGGTTGGGGCCCACCAGGTGTCCGTGGGGTGTTCGCCGATGATATATTCGAATTCAGCGACTCAAAAAACCCCCGGGTGCCCAGTTTCTCTCCTCTCTCGCATAAAGTTCGGGATAGTCCCCAGAGATGACGTTCGTCGGCGTTCCTGAGCTCCAGGTGTTCGGGGGGTCAATTTGAAAATCATAATCGTCATCAGCGACCTCGAAAACCCCCAGGTACCCGACTTGAGCCAATTCTGACTCTTATTTACGAAGTTATTAAATTTGCCAAAAGGCCTCTCAAAAGATGCATTTTTTGCATGCATTTTTGGCTGCAGCAATGCAACTTCCGGTTTGTAATAGGTACAAAGTAGGTACGAATGATATAAATAATTTTTGCAAACGAATGCAAAAAACCGCATTCCGATACGTCCTATCCTAAAAGATTTCCTATCTTTGGCCTTTTTAATGCTTCATTGCCTCGACTATTAATATTTTTGCATAATGATATTCCTAATTTATTAAAAGAGGCGCCTCTATCAACAAGACACGGCATTTGGTGCACCTGCAACCATAGTGGCATAATTATAAATTACTTAAATAGAAGTCTGGAAAAAGCATGAAAACACAGGGTAACCAGCTCGGTCGCCTAATCTGGCACCACTTGCGAATTTAAAAATAGAAATATTAGGAATTTTACGAAATAGTTTTTATAACAATTTAATTTTAAATATTAGAGAAGTGCAAAATAAAAAAATGACAATGTCATCTTATGTTCAAAAACAACTACATTTTTAATCGCCACTATATGTTAGCATTAGAATTGCCACGTCGCATGGACATTAGTACTGCTAAAAATTAAGTTAAAAACAAAATTTGACATTTCCATTTTTTAAATTTTGCACTTCTTACATTGCAAATTAAATTGTTATACAAACTATTATGCAAAGTTGCTGCCATCAAACGTCTTTTGACGCCACTGTCCACTGCTTTGCTTTGGAAAAAATTCACCTAATTTATTAATTGACGCCATCTAGGAGCTTTATAAGCTTCTCTTCCTTAACACATTCAGATAATTTATTTCCATTATCAAGTTATCGAGCAATGGCATATGTGAGCTACCCTGTAGAATGTGTTAATATTTATTAACTGGGCAAACCTGAACTTGACCGCATCATGGCAATTACTATAATTAAGATGTTTTATAGTCAGAACCGGCTTCAGAGAAAAATATAGGAATTATTTAATAATAATAATAATAATAATGATATATCTACCCCTCATTCTAATCACGAGGATTAGCCTAAAAGCCGAAGACTTGTGCGGAAGAGGGTGCGGCATATTATTATTAAGCAGGCCGCATTTGCGCCCAGGAACGACTTACGTTTGTAGGCCCTAACCACCATTCAGTGCAGGAATGAGGGAAACCTGAAAAACCTCATTAATTAGGGGAATAGTCAAATATCGACCGGTATCAATCTCTCACATCATTAAATTACTAGTAAGTAGTAGTCTCAAGTATTTAAAAAACAAATATGCACAATTTAGGTCAAGCTAATTCAGTTAATGTTTAGCGACGTAGTATGGGCACCATCTTGGTAACTGCAAATTGATTTACGTGTTTTATTTAAAAATGCCTTATTTAAATAACAATTAACACATATGGAGTGAAAATACGTATGAAAATACGAGAAGCACTGAAGATGCCATCTGTGAAGTATGGCAAAACGTCTGCAGTTATGCATCGACCACGGCAGAGCAGCCCAACAGGTAAAAATGATGCTTTATTTTTTGATTCTACGTGACTTGTCAATCTAGAAACTGTTATACAACCTGAAGAAAACTTGTATAATTGACGCAGTGAGTCTTTCTAACTTACTTAGATTTTTCTTAAATTGTCTCAAAAAAGAGCTATGAAATTCGTCGAAAATTTGCGTATAAACACGGTACCATAAATATTGATGGTAAGAGTAAATTTCTATTATTATGTTTGTGTACGCTGATGTAGAAATAATAACAAATAAACATACACATAAAAATTTGTAGACATCACTTAACATTGTTATAACACTAATAAAAGATATACAAAAGACTTTTCAAAGTAAGTATTGACATTAGAAGTATCCTCCATTAGATTACAAACATAACTTTTACTATTTTCATTAAAAATTATGGTCCTATTCTTATTTGAAAAGTATTATTTATAATTTAATTTGCAACTCCGGCAAATACAGGATGCCGCAATATGAATGCCTTTATTTTTCTTTATGATAAGTTTTACCAAACAAAAATATTTTTTTCTCTAACCAACATATATGATAGTAAACAGGTCTTGAATGTGTGACAACGTCGCACACCTACCTTGTCAGGTGTTTGTACATAATAATCTAAGAGCTGTTTTTACAACATAAGTGTTAAAAATGACTGACATTACTTACGAAAAGTGTTACTGTACAATACTGTTTTATCCAAATTCGCTGTTATGCAAATGATCATGGTTATATTAACCATTGTTCCGTTTTTGTTAATGTACCCTCACAAATATCAAGCAAACACTAGGTACTAAAAATAATTTGAGGTTAACAGCAGCAGGTAATTGATTGCAATGTTATCTTTCGTTACAGTTTTAAGGATTTTTTGGGAAACTTTTATTGTTTGCTTCATTAGTATTGAAAAAAAATACGTTGAAGGAGCTTTTACTTAACTTTAGTTGTAAATTCGTTTGTAATTTCAAGATACAATATTCCGAACAATTGTATAATTTTATATTGTATGTTTATTAGTAATATGTTTACCCTTTTTTCCTATAGCAATCTTACATTATGTTTTTTTAGTTTTAACTCATGTATATTTATTACTATTTTTGTACGTCAGCCTTATTTGGATTTAGTTACGTTCTTTGTGTATCTAAGATATAGAAAAAAATCGTAAAATCAATTTCAAAAACTATTGTAAAATAAGAAAATACATTATTATACAATTTATTCCAAAAATTTAATTAAAATACGAAAAAATAAACTGTTCGCATTTTTTGCTGCTGAAATAAAGCACATATATAAATATTTTTTAAAAAGTCATAGACGTATTTAACATATAGAATATGAAGGAAGATTATCTAGTAAAGGAAGTTACTTATCTTATATATTTAATGTTATTTTTAATGTTATTATTTTATTAATAGTAACTGTTGTTTTAATACTACCATATTTGCATTTCTTGGAATTACTTCAATGTGATCATTTGGGAAATCATAAAATTCTAAATATTAGTCATGTAATCGTTTATTACAGACACAACCTAAGTCACATTTTGACAGTTTTCAGGAGGTGAAAAAAAAAAGTTTTGTTTATCTAAACATTTTGAATAAAACTGGAGCTTGAGGTGGAAAGTTTACCATTAAAGTAAGAATTTATCATAAACAAAAGCATTATAAATACCTACCAAACTTTTTTAAAAATGGACTTAGGTTGTTTCTGAAACGAAACACAAGTTTCAAAATAAAACTTTTTATTATCGAACTATTTTAATAAACTATAGCTTATTTTGTGTTGTGTGTGTATTTTGTGTGCTCGAATAATATTTTCGTAAAATTTAAGTAGAGTTTTCCAATTTTTTTTTTTGGTTTGTAGTATTTGTATTGGGTCCATGTATACCTTTTGACTTGATATTTTAAATGGGAAATTCTTGTTTTTGGAAGAGAAACATTGAAAGTACTCTACTATCACACCATCAATGTATTCACTAGCCCGAATACAGCCCGGCATATTAGCGCTGTAATCAAAATGGCGAAATTTAGATATCGATCGATCTGTCAGTTATCTCTTGTCGGTCGACACACATGTAGACTTATAACACCTAAGCCACCAGTCTTTAAAGTTTATAATACATATGATAATTTAGTGCAGAATCAATCTTGATCCGGGACTAAGGTTGTTTCAGAAATAAACGAATATTTTAAATCTTTATAAAACAACGAGCTTAGGTTCTTATTGAATTAAATTGTGTGTAACCTCCCAAAAATACATGTTGGTGTAATAACCTCAAAATGACCAAAATGTGACTTAGGTTGTTTCTGAAATAAGCGATTCAATTAAGTAATACCAACACTTTCTAGATAACTAACCTAAAATAAAATATTTGTATATTTATAGTATAAAAATTAAATGGCAATGTCAAAAATGTTGATAATCTATATAGTCTAGATACAAATTAAATTGTATATTTTAGATAATTGATTTCAGTTAAAAAGTAAACCACTGAAGAAGCACTTATTAAAATGTATAAATAGGTCAGATCTTATCTATTATGGATGATTGTATGTCAATTCAGAAGTTAATTAGAGTGTCAAAAAATTTTATGTAATGATTCCATTATGCCAGGTCGTCTTTTTTTCGTTTTTCAGATATTTATTGAATCCAATCATTGCCTATGGTTTCTTAGCATTCCTAGATATTTCGTTAAGGTCGTGGTATTTCTCGTCGTAAAATTATCAAATTTGTGGTGGTTTATAGGTAAAAAAATCTCAAAAAATAAAACACGTAGGGTAAAAGTAATATCAAAAATAAAATTATTGATGTTTTGTTTACTCATCTTTAGTATTTATATTTTCATCAAATAATATAATAACTTTTAAAATGCAACTGTAAGACACACATTATTTTGCTATTCTAACCCTACATTTTAACAATTATTTTCACATACGTATGACCAAAAGTAAACAATCTTATATGCAGACCTATGTAAATTTATAACAATATTTACATCTACAGTTGAATTAAAAAAAACGTATTTTGAAAGATTTCTGTACCTAAAAATTTGTTGGTTAGATCACTTTTTGTCGTTATACATACAGTATGCGCCAAAAGTATGGAATAAATTAAATAAAAACGAAACAATTATTTTTTGGGAAAAATCCCCGAGCAGGTCGAATTTTAATTTAAAAAATACATATTTTAGCGTAAAATGCGATTTTCAAATGTCATTTGTTTTCGAGTAATGACATCATCGATTTATTTTTAAATGGCAACACCATATTTTTTTCCTTGATTCTGAAAGATCGTTTAATTCTCTATCAGACAGTACTAAAATTTTGCCCTCTTACATAGGAAAGTTTTCGAGTAAATGACGATTGAATGTTAGAAAACGTAAATCAATTAAAATAAAGCAAAAACGTTATCAAGTTTAGTTTTTCGAATTCCATAGTTCTTTTATGGATCACGTAGGTGAAAATCTTTGCAAAGTGTCATTGTTACACCTACTTTCTAATAAGTATTGTAAGCGACATAGAAATTATTATTCAATTTGAAGCATTATGGCACATTTAACTGTTACTCAAAGAATTGAAATTTTAATTCTTTCGGATGCGGGAATATGACTAGAACTCAGCAGGAAGTTTGCGATTTATTTAATGAAAAATATCCAGATCGCCCTATCAGCCAATCAACACCAGTAAGGTAGAGTCTAAATTTAGAGAAACTGGCAATGTTGTACATTTTCCAAAACCTGGACGTACAAGCATTAATTAAAATCAGAAACAGAACATTTTGATAAGTATGGTGGATACTCCTCATAATTCTTCACGATTGGTTGCATTAAACAATGACACTAGTCAGAGCACAGTGCTACGTATCTTGAGGAAGGAAAAATATCATCCCTATAAAATTCAACTTGTGCAGGAACTCAATGAAGATGATCCCGATCGCCGCTTACACTTTTGCGAAATTCTCATGGATTTATGTCAAGGAAATAGAAATTTACACCGGCAAATACTTTTTTCAGACGAGGCCACATTTTGTCTGAATGGTACAGTAAACCGTCAGACTTGCAGAGTCGGGAAAATCCTCATTGGATGGCAGAGGCACATACCCAACACCCTTAGAAAATAAATGTGTGGGCTGGAATAGTTGACGACAGAATAGTAGGGCCTTTCTTCTTTGAAGGAACCCTTACAGGACAAAGATATTTAGAGTTTCTAGAAAATGACCTTGTTCCAGCCCTTGCAGTCATTTTTCCTAACGATAACGACCCTGACATTCCTGACGATACCATATGGTTTCAGCAAGACGGTGCACCTCCGCACTATGCGCGCCCTGTATGAGTTTTTTTGAACAACTGTTTTCCTGGGAGGTGGATCGGCAGACGCGGACCGATAGAATGGCCTGCAAGATCGCCAGATCTTACACCTCGACTATTTTTTATGGGTATACTTGAAGTCAAAAGTGTACATTAATAAACCACGTAATTTAGAAGAACTTCAAAATCGCATTCGGGACGAAATACGCGGAGTTACCCCAGAAATCATTCATAATGTGCAAGAAGAATTTCTTCACAGACTTGCGCATTGTCAAGGAGTTGGTGGATGGCAATTCGAACATTTAATTTAAGTTTAAAATTTAATCAATTGTATTTTATTTTACATACCTCAGAATTGTTACTTTTTTATGAATAACATTTACGTTTTCTAACATTCAATCGTCATTTACTCGAAAACTTTCCTATGTAAAAGGGCAAAATTTTAGTACTGTCTAATAGAGAATTAAACGATCTTTCAGAATCAAGGAAAAAAATATGGTGTTGCCATTAAAAAAAAATTGATGACGTCATTACTCGAAAAAAAATGACATTTGAAAATCGCATTTTACGCTAAAATATGTATTTTTTAAATTAAAAATCGACCTGTTCGAGGATTTTTCCCAAAAAATAATTGTTTCGTTTTATTGAATTTATTTCATACTTTTGGCGCATACTGTATATTCGTTTTACTTCGGTACCTTTGACAGGTACATGAGGAAACATTTCTTTTATTTGCTAAACTCTATATTTTTCAATTCTTAATTGTTTAAAATTCTAAAATTCTAAAAATGTCTGTCTTCCCAATAAATATTTTTAAATAATTAATTTGCTTTATATAAAAATTATTTATTTATAAAATACGCCACTGCTCAAATAAATATTGAAAAGTTATCTCTTTATTAGTAGGATGTTCATACCAAGTTTCGTGTTTTAAGCATTCCCCATGTTAAAGAAAAAAATTAAAATGTGAATTTCAATCCCTTCCTTTAATAGAATGCAACTTTCATATAGGTAAGGTATTTTCGGCTCTACATTCACTGGTACCATTTTTGCTACTTCATTTAAAAACACCCTGTATAAGTACTCTTTAAAGTTTCTACATTCCATTTTAGGACACTCAGTTCTGAAGTATATTATATTAGCATATTCATATTAATTTATCAATATTACCTATATCACATTTCCGGTGAACTGTGACCTAAGATTCGCGATAAGTAATTATCCAGCGATTACAAGGAGAATCTCTAGAACCAGTCTTCTCTCATATCCTTCTCGTATGTGTAGGAACGTAGTAGTTAGTGTTGTGGTATAAAGTGAGTTTATCCATTTCAGACTTTGCAGGGCCACCGGTGGTCTAATGATTAGTATAAAAACTAAGCGGTCTGTCGCATGTAGTTGAAATATAGGTACAGTGCGCCTAGGAGCAGATGTATTGTTGTTTTGTGCTTTTGTAGTGGGACAACGTCAATCGCGAAAATGTTTAAAGGTGAGTGCTCTTGAACTTGAACCATATTTTAGAGGTTGTTGAGATTTCAATGGATTATTAACTGAATATGAGTGGATGGTAATAATTTTTTACCTTGAAGTTTGATGTTTCTTCCTCTACCAAAATCGTATCTGAATAAAAGTCATTAGTATTTTGAAAATGACACAAGTTGGTTTTCAAAGCACGTAGTAAAGCGGGTAAATAATGACGCACATTTTTATTTTTTATGCTACTGTTTTTACGTGTGGAATTATAAATTAAACAAAACTAGTTTCATTATGTTCTTAATTTCTTTACCAAGCCAAATTCTCAATTAAAGAAAAAATTGAAACTGTATAACAAAATTAAAATTACCTTATTACGAAATAGAAAATTTTAGACAGAAATTTCATTACATTCTAGATTTGCGTGTGATTTTCAATATACTGCAAAAAGATTATAGGGGTGTAAAATGCGCAAACAGAGTTCATTGGCGTACAGGGTGATCAACCACAAATGTCACTCCCCTATTTTCTTCGCATTAAAAAAAATATAGAAATAAATTTTGTAGTATTTGTGACGCAAAACAACTGAACTTTGTGTTCGAGAGATAACACTCCTAATACACATTTTTTAAAATGGGACCCCGATATATTTTTAGGTATGTGCCTGATTAGATACAATTATTTCTTGCGATGGAAGTGGTAATGACATGGTTGAACGATTATAGAGTATAGAAAATGATAATAATCAGAAACAAATTGAGTATTACTAATAAAAAATATACAGGGTATACTATTTAAGAAACACAAGATGTGAAATATAATTTACAATTGCGTTGAAATTGATAGAAAACTTACACTAAAATTGTTCTACCCTGTATATTGAGAATTGTTCACACCAATAAATATATACTTTTGCAGATATGAAACGCATTTCCTAATTCTTTAATAAAAGTTTTTTTACTGTAAATATAGTGTAAGGGCGGTAAAATTGGAAGAAAAGAAGCTACATATTTATAAAATACCACAAAGCAGCCTGACAGTACTTTCAAAAATTGAAACAATGATAAAATGGAGTCAGAACAAGCTACATACACCGGTTAAACTAAACTATGACCATAATATAGTAAGTTATGTCTACCATTTAAATTATGTATGTCCAAAAAAACTTCATTGTAAAAATCCAGGAACGTATTCTGGTTTTTGTTATATAAATGTGGAGTCCTAAGACAGCCATCGTCCAGCTACAGCATGTCAAAAATTAAAAAAAAAATCAGTTTTTAATTTAAAATTTACGAGTTATCCAAATTCGGTGTGAATATTTAGAATGAAGTAGGTATAAAACAAAAAACTGCCAGCTTTAGAAGTTTACCAGTGGTATATACCACCCTGTATAATATTACAAATAAAACGCATCATATGCGTCTTTGTATTGTCTTCATGTTTTGATTCTTTACACTTTTTTGTATTCCAAACCGATCAACAACAAAATTGATTTTATTGATCAAGTGCATTTTTGCGATAGGTACTCAACACAAACAACAAAATAATTAATTAACAACGGAATTATTTTACTATGATTTATTATAACAGATGTTGGAAATGGCCACCTTCCGCCAAAATACATGGTTCAGATCTCCATGAAATCGCAGCTCGAACACATACAAAAATTTCAGATATGTGCTTCTTCATACTTTCATTGTTGCTAATAATTTTATTTTATAAATATGTGACTAATATTATCATAAATGAAAATTTATGATAATATTAGTTCATAATATAATGTATCTAATTAATTTGCAAAATTTTAATCTATAATTCCCAGTCGGTCGAGTTAGTACAAATTATGGGAAGACCCACGATTAAATTTTTTTATATTAAGAGTAATATAAAGTGCTTAGTAATGTTGACATCTGTATTAAGAATAATTGGTCAATATAGTAAAATAGTATTTTTCCTTCTTTTTGTTCAGAGCGACATGAATAAACATTTAGGTATGTTTTTATTTAGTTGTTTTACTCAATAACACGCTATTAACAATTCAACAATAACGCTGATGTTAGTATAATTTAATACTAATTTGTCCATTTTATCACATAAATTGCGAATATCTATAATTTAATATGAATGTTTTCTCATTAATAAATGTCGAGGTTTCTACATGTTTATATTTGGAGATATTTAAATCAGATTTGAAATAACAGTTTTCTGAATAAAATATACATAACAGATCGATACCATGACAGCTACATTTTTTTATATAAGTAGATAATTATGTTTT
Source organism: Monochamus alternatus (assembly GCA_037114965.1). Lineage (NCBI taxonomy): Eukaryota > Metazoa > Arthropoda > Insecta > Coleoptera > Cerambycidae > Monochamus > Monochamus alternatus. The sequence goes on from CM073433.1 coordinate 39,127,058, forward strand.
GATAGGGAACATAATGCAGTACAACGATACATGGAAAGAAATTTAATCTACAGTATGCGCCAAAAGTATGGAATAAATTCAATAAAAACGAAACAATTATTTTTTGGGAAAAATCCTCGAACAGGTCGATTTTTAATTTAAAAAATACATACTTTGGCGTAAAATGCGATTTTCAAATGTCATTTGTTTTCGAGTAATGATGTCATCGATTTTTTTTTAAATGGCAACATCATATTTTTTTCCTTGATTCTGAAAGATCGTTTAATTCTCTATCAGACAGTACTAAAATTTTGCCCTCTTACATAGGAAAGTTTTCGAGTAAATGAGGATTGAATGTTAGAAAACGTAAATCAATTAAAATAAAGCAAAAACGTTATTTAATGAAATATATCCAGATCGCCCTATTAGCCAATCAACAGTCAGTAAGGTAGAGTCTAAATTTAGAGAAACTTGCAATGTTTTAAATATTCCAAAACCTGGACGTCCAAGCATTAATGAAAATCAGAAACAGAACATATTGATAAGTATGGTGGATAATATCTATATTATTCTTCACGATTGGTTGCATTAAACAATGACACTAGTCAGAGCACAGTGCTACGTATCTTGAGGAAGGAAAAATATCATCCCTACAAAATTCAACTTGTGCAGGAACTCAATGAAGATGATCCCGATCGCCGCTTACACTTTTGCGAAATTCTAATGGATTTATGTCAAGGAAATAGAAATTTACACCGGCAAATACTTTTTCAGATGAGGCCACATTTTGTCTGAATGGTACAGTAAACCGTCAAACTTGCAGATATTGGAGTCGGAAAAATCCTCATTGGATGGCAGAGGCACATACCCAACACCCTCAGAAATTAAATGTGTGAGCTGGAATAGTTGACGACAGAATAGTAGGGCCTTTCTTCTTTGAAGGAACCCTTACAGGACAAAGATATTTAGAGTTTCTAGAAAATGACCTTGTTCCAGTCCTTGCAGTAATTTTCCTAACGATAATGACCCTGACATTCCTGACGATACCATATGGTTTCAGCAAGACGGTGCACCTCCGCACTATGCGCGCCCTGTACGAGATTTTTTGGACAACTGTTTTCCTGGAAGGTGGATCGGCAGACGCGGACCGATAGAATGGCCTGCAAGATCGCCAGATCTTACACCTCTTGACTATTTTTATGGGTATACTTGAAGTCAAAAGTGTACATTAATAAACCACGTAATTTAGAAGAACTTCAAAATCGCATTCGGGACGAAATACGCAGAGTTACCCCAGAAATTATTCATAATGTGCAAGAAGAATTTCTTCACAGACTTGCGCATTGTCAAGAAGTTGGTGGATGGCAATTCGAACATTTAATTTAAGTATAAAATTGAATCAATTGTATTTTATTTTACATACCTCAGAATTGTTACTTTTTTATGGATAAAATTTACGTTTTCTAACATTCAATCGTCATTTACTCGAAAAATTTCCTATGTAAGAGGGAAAAATTTTAGTACTGTCTGACAGAGAATTAAACGATCTTTCAGAATCAAGGAAAAAAATATGGTGGTGCCATTTAAAAAAAAATTGATGACGTCATTACTCGAAAACAAATGACATTTGAAAATCGCATTTTACGCTAAAATATGTATTTTTTAAATTAAAAGTCGACCTGTTCAAGGATTTTTCCCAAAAAATAATTGTTTCGTTTTTATTGAATTTATTCCAAACTTTTGGCGCATACTGTATATTTAAACACAATAATATACTTAAACTGCATTCAAGTGTATATGTATTAATTCAGTAATAATGTATCTTCACATATTTAGGTAGGTTTTTTTTTGATATTCAAGCATTCTTTTACTTAATTCAACACTTTGCTTTCTTAAAATAAGACTACGTTTAAGATTTACTTAGAGAATAATATTTTGTTAAAATATGAATAAAATATAAAATGGGTTATTCTTTCTTAAATTATAGTAGTAGTTTTGTGGAATCGTTAGGTTCAGCATGTGGCCGCAAGATATAACGCTTTTTCCACCATGTATATATTTTATAGACAATTAATTAGACATCTGTTTTATGTGGCCCGCCTTATATAAATAATTAAATATTGCTCTAAAAAGGAATGCAATATAAATTTTAGCAAGCAAGAATTCTAATGCAATGTTATTATTTAATTTATACAAAATTATTTAATATTATTTTAAATACTTGAAATAATTCTTTCAAATCACTTAAGAAGTTCAAACAAAGGAAATATTTGTTTTGAGAATAACAATTGCGGATTCAAGTCTAAATATGTAGAACAAAACAGACATAACTTTATCTCTAAGTATAGCAGTTTTCTTGATTTCAAGTATTTTTTATTTCTAAATGACGAGAAGAAAGAATATATATATATATATAGTCCAGGGAAGTTAGGAAAAATAGCGGAAATTTTTAGGCACAGCAGATATCGAGATGCAGTTTTCTGCATTGTGTTCAGGAACGTCTCAAGGCAAAAAGTCTATATCGTCTGGTTTAGCCATTTTTTGAGAAATGCCTTCTGGGCCGGAAAATGCATTTTCCAATTGCATCATTACTTGCGCCATTATAGGAACGACTGGAAACTCGGAAAAATCGCTCCAAACTCGTTACTCGGAGGTTTTCGGAGATGCCGAATTCAATTCTGGCATTGGAATTACCCGGCGGCTCTGCGGGGGGGTCCGGGGGACCATTCTGGGGGGGGGAGAGGGAAATTGCGCTCCAAACTCCGTTACTCGTGGGTTTTCAGGGATGCCGAATTCAATTCTGGCATTAGACTTCCCCGAGGGCACTCGGGAGTGGCTCTGTGGGTAATGGGTATTTGTGGTAACAAATAAGAGTTTCTATTAACGTTGAATTATTTCCCCCCACCAATCATTTCCAGACAACCCCACAGAGGGACCCCTAAGCGCCCCCAGGAAAATCTAATGCTAGAATTGAATTCAGCATCCCCGAAACCCCCCGAGTTACGAGTTTAGAGCGCTTCCCATGGACTATGCAATTTGCCTCCCCAGAATGACCCCCGAATACCCCCGAGCGCCCCCGGGTAATTCCAATGCCAGAATTAAATTCGGCATTCCCAAAAACCCTCGAGTAACGAGTTTGGAGCGATTTTTATGCACGCTGCCATTTCTCCCCTAATTCACCCCCAGACAACCCCACAGAGCCACACCCCCGTGCATCCCCGGGTAATTCTAATGCCAGAATCGAGTTCGGCAGCTCCAAAAACCCCCGAGTAATGATTTCCGAGTGATTTTTCCGAGTTTCCAGTCGTTCCTATAATGGTGCAAGTAATGATGCAATTGAAAGATGCATTTTCCGGCCCAAAAGGCATTTTTCAAAAAATGGCTGAACCAGACGATATAGACTTTTTTCCTGGGACCTTCCTGAACACAATGCAGAAAACCGCATCTCGATATCTGCTGTGGCTAAAAATTTCCTCTATTGCTGTCGATTTTGATCTAAATGCCCTGGACTAATAATCTTTTAATAAAGAATTGCTACACTTGAGGATTAGTGAAACTAAGCTAGCGTTAAAATAAGTGTATTAATCTTGAAATTACTATAGCTTTATTTCCGTGTACATGCTGACTTTATTAATGAACTACACACAACGTCAAAAGTCTCATTCTTGTTAAAGAAATCTTTGTGTCAGAAAAACCAAATATATTATAAAAGTATACTGTTTTCTGAACCTTTTTTCTCTGAAAAAAATATGTTCGATAAATTGAGTACTTAGAAAATTAAAAACCAGTGTGACATTTTTGACAAAATTTATTAATTCAAAAAGAAGTAACAAAGCAAATTCTCTACTTGACTAATAGTCGGTATGATCTCCACCACCTTCGAATAGCATATTGACACGTCTGTGCATTGAGATAATCAAGCGGGTAACGATCTTGGAACATTGTTCCATTCCTTTTCTGCCGCCACGACTAACTCATCTTCAGTCTGAGGTGGAGGAATATGATTATGAAGGACTCTAGCAACGAAATCCCACATGTTTTCAATAGGATTTATGTCAGGAGAGTTGGCTGGTCTAATCTAATCTATTGATATGTTCTGCTTCGAGTGTCTCTTGAACCTTTATTGCACGATGTGGTCGAAAGTTGTCGTCCATAAATAAAAAATTTTCACCTAACTTGTTCGATGTAAATTTTACTGGTCATATTCTGTGGTATGCGAATTAATGGGGTGTTGTTGACGATCTGGTTCTCTCCAGACTCTTTGTCGATTGTCATCGGCCCAATTCTGGTTTCGTCTGTAAATAAGACCCACCGCCACTGGCGTAAAAGCCAACCCCTATGTTCTCGCGCCCACTGGAGACGGGCAGCACGATGCCTTGGAAGTAGAGTGGGGACCCGTAATGGTCTTCTAGCACGTAAATTTGCACTGTGGAGTCGTCTTCGAATAATAGGTGTCGTTATAACACTGCGAAACGTACCTTGAAAGTAGACCCTGAGAGCTGAAGCTGAAGATGTGGTGTCTACAGGCATATTGCACCAAATACCGATCCTCCCTTTCATTAGATACTCGAGGGCGTCCACTATGTGGTCTGTTTTCCACTGTATCAAATTCTTCATATCTGTGTACTATTCGTACAACAGATGATCTAGGAATGCCCAGCATGTTCGATATTTGATGATTAGAATGTCCTGTATCATGTAAAGCAGTCATTCTTGCTCCGGTAAACGCAGAAATTTCACGTCGTGGCATTATAATGTACAAAAATTCAAAGGGACACTTGGCTGAATACACAACCAAACTGCCAGATTTGCAAAAACATTGGTAATAAAGTTCATGGTCTGCAATTTTTTATTGTCTTTTTTGTTCTCTCAGTACACGCACCTAAGAAAAACCACTAGGTTTAATCGAATCATTTTATATACAGGGGGTCCAAGACTTTTGACGTTGTGTGTATTTTAAATTTGAAGTTGTGTAGGTATGTATGTACTTTTTAACCTAGAAAATAACGGCAATGTTAATTTTGCTGACACAGTTTCGTGAATCAATATTTATTTTTCGAGCCCATCCTTTATCCTCAAATGAACACCATATACAAGATATTGTTTAACTTCTAAACCTATTATTATGATTAGGTCATATAAACTTCGTTCATAAAATTTAAATAATGCACTTGCAGACAGTATGGTATAAATGATGTTCTAATACTAATCATGCATTCTTTAAATTAACCTATATGTAAATCAATTGTGCAAAATAGAATAGAACTACAAAGATTACAAAGTGATGATAAAATAAACGACGGTTAATATGAAGCAATTATAAACATATACTGCTACGTTTTTAAAACAAACTCGGTGCTATTTTGTTAATAATATCAACTGTTCTTAACAAAATAATATTTATCTTCTTGCCAGATGTTTTTCTGATGCTATATAAAAAGTATCAAATTAATTTCAAAATGTAATGTAGTTCCATCCTTCCCAACTTGTATTCTACAGGGTGTGTCAGGTTTAAATAGTCCAACTTCACGAATAGATTTCTTATGAAATTTGAATTAAAAAATATAAATACAACATATCTTTTATCTCGCCCTCCAACAGAGATACAGGGTGTTCAAGTTCAAGGAAAAAAAAACAAATTTACGCGGTTACTCGAAAATGACAAGGCCACTTTCTTAAATTTTTTTAGGTATCTATTGCTTAGGGTGGATCATCGCATGAACTAAAAACCGGAATCAAATTATAACCAATGGTGTAGATATTAGTGGTTTACAACACCCTCTGAGAAAAATATTTAATACGCTACTGAACAGGGTAAAAAGCCAGGGTAGTTTTTGGAATGATTAATCTTATTATTTCATAAAAAAATAACTACTGTTTGAAACAATTTCCGTATTCCCGGAAGTATTCGGATTTTCTACCACACTTAATAGTAACAACAACATATCTTTTATCTCGCCCTCCAACAGAGATACAGGGTGTTCAAGTTCAAGGAAAAAAAAACAAATTTACGCAGTTACTCGAAAATGACAAGGCCACTTTCTTAAATTTTTTTAGGTATCTATTGCTTAGGGTGGATCATCGCATGAACTAAAAACCGGAATCAAATTATAACCAATGGTGTAGATATTAGTGGTTTACAACACCCTCTGAGAAAAATATTTAATACGCTACTGAACAGGGTAAAAAGCCAGGGTAGTTTTTGGAATGATTAATCTTATTATTACATAAAAAAATAACTACTGTTTGAAACAATTTCCGTATTCCCGGAAGTATTCGGATTTTCTACCACACTTAATAGTAAATTTAATTCTTGATTTTCATTGCAAGTATATCCCAAATAAACTCTTTTCCTCTTTAGCTCATACTGTCCTAGATTTGCTTCAAGTTTACTAAGTTGTGTTTTGTTTGGGAATATTCTATTATAGAATAACGTCAATATAATTGTAAAGTCGCTCCACTATTTTTTTATATCCATAATAAACCTGCAGCATGTAATCTTCTTCATTAAAATCATTCATTTTGTTATAAATAAAATTTGGAAGGTGACAACAATTACAAACAAACCGATATGTGACAGATAGCATTATGTAAAATTGCTTTTCCATCACCTTCTATTTGATGTGATTTAGAAAGCGACGCGGCAAACTAATGTCAAAGGCTGAAAGTTTTTTATTTTTTCTCAAAAAATCTTAAGCAAAGGCATACAAAATTAATATGGTGGGAAAGAAAATAAAAAATCTGACAGAACTTGCAAAAAATATACAATGCTATTAAAAAAAATCAATAGCGTCAACACCCATCTATAATGTGACGGAAAAAAAATAGTGCGAGAGTATAAAGAAAATAACATCCCATTTAAAAATATATATACTTTACAGGATGTTTAAAAATGGGTAATAGCCACCTACATCACCGAACCGAAGCATTTTTTTCTATTTAATCAACTTCAATGTTTTGCAGAAAAGTTATTAATGAAGATAATTTTATATAATTTGGGTTTTTAGGGTACTAAGGAATTGAGAGCAACGCTATGTTGTCAGATTTGTGATAAAAAAGTAATTACAAAAAAATTATAGCACACCATTGATTTGAACTGTGGTGATCGTAATATGTTCGCTACGTACATCTCCCATTTGCAAAAAAAATTCACGCAAGTCGCAAAATCAAATGTTACAGGAGTGTTCCAGGTCAAATTTGAACACATTTCTTCATCAGCGTATGCATAATTTTATTGTGAAGATTAGTTACGTCAAATCTTTTAAAGGTCATTAACAATCATCTCATTAGAATTCAAATAAAGGACCACCTAATCTCAAGAGGAACTAGGTAATGGGTTATTCCGCATTAGTAACCTAATGTGTACGTTTGACCTCATTTTTATAAATTGTATATATATATATATATATATATATATATATATGGTTGTAAAATTTCTCCGGGTTCCTCTCCGCGATGAATCTGCATGGTCTTCAAAAGAACCATTTGTTTGACAACGTTTCGGTAAAATCTCATTTACCATCTTCAGGTCTTCTTACTTCTGCTTCGCGTTACTACGTTCGGCTTACTGGAAGATGTTTGTCCACTTGGTGAGTTATATACTGTGCTTTCGTTCCGGTGTGTGGTTTTCTTCGCATGGCTGCGCGTCACGGGTCTTGCGTTTAATGGTGCTGTGGGTTCTTGCGTTCTGCTTGGCCTACTCTCACCGTTGCGTGTCACTGGTTTATTGATCTTCTTGATTCCCAGGACAGGTTTCCAAGCTGTTGGTAACCTTTGGGTATCGTCACGTGTATTGAGATTTTGAGGATGTTTTTCAATTTCGATGGCTTCTCTAATTATTCTTTTTGCCTTATGCTCCATTCTTGCTAATACCTTGGTATTATCGAAATCAATCTCGTGGCCGGTGTCTTTTACATGTTGAGCTAATGACGAAGTTTTTTCATTTTTCTGGACAGCATTCCGATGTTCTTCTTTCCGGGTTTGGATTCTTCTGTTAGTTTGTCCAATGTACGTCTTCTCACAGCCTCCGCAAGGAACTTCATATACTCCTTGGTCTTCTAGAGGAATGTTTGTTTTGGCTGATGGTAGCATATTACCAATCTTCCTGTCCGTGTTGAAGACGGTTTCTATTTTGTATTTCTTTAAAACCCTGCTTATTGTGTCTGTAGTTCCCTTGACATATGGCAGGAGAGCTTTGCCTATTGGTTTATCTTCTTCCTTCTGTTCTTTGTTTCGCCTAGGTCTTAAAGCCCTCTTGATATTGTTGCCGGAGAAACCATTTTGTTGTAAGGCTAATTCAACGTTTTTAATTTCCTCTTCTTTGTGGTCGTCGTCAGAGAGTCGATCTGACCTTGTCATTAGTGTTTTGATCACTGATTGTAGCTGCGATGGGTGGTGGTGAGATTCTGCATGTAGGTACCTATTCGTGTGTGTTGGTTTCCGATATACCGTATAGCTTAGACCTCCATCTTCTTTTTTCTTTATACATACATCGAGGAAAGGTAGTTGTTGGTCCTTTTCCAGTTCCATAGTGAACTTGATTTTTGGATGTCTGCTGTTCAGATGAATTAAGAACTCTCGTAATTTCTCCTCGCCATGTGTCCATATGACAAAGGTGTCGTCGACATATCTCAGCCACATGGATGGTTTATATTCTGCTGTTTCTATTGCTTGTTCTTCTAATTCCTCCATGAACAGATTGGCTATGACTGGTGACAAAGGCGATCCCATGGGTGCTCCCTCTATTTGCCTATACTTTTGGTTTTTGTAGACAAAGTAAGTGTTCTTTAGGCAATGTTTCGTCAATTCCATTAGATCCTCCCTTACATGGTATTTCCTCTGGATCATGTCGAGTGCTTGTTCCACTAGAATGTTTGTAAATAGGGACACTACATCAAAACTTACTAGCAGATGTTCTGGATCCACTTTTACGTTTCTAATACGCTCGATGAAGTGGCTTGCGTTCTTGACGTAAGATTTCGCCAAAACAAACATTCCTCTAGAAGACCAAGGAGTATATGAAGTTCCTTGCGGAGGCTGTGAGAAGACGTACATTGGACAAACTAACAGAAGAATCCAAACCCGGAAAGAAGAACATCGGAATGCTGTCCAGAAAAATGAAAAAACTTCGTCATTAGCTCAACATGTAAAAGACACCGGCCACGAGATTGATTTCGATAATACCAAGGTATTAGCAAGAATGGAGCATAAGGCAAAAAGAATAATTAGAGAAGCCATCGAAATTGAAAAACATCCTCAAAATCTCAATACACGTGACGATACCCAAAGGTTACCAACAGCTTGGAAACCTGTCCTGGGAATCAAGAAGATCAATAAACCAGTGACACGCAACGGTGAGAGTAGGCCAAGCAGAACACAAGAACCCACAGCACCATTAAACGCAAGACCCGTGACGCGCAGCCATGCGAAGAAAACCACACACCGGAACGAAAGCACAGTATATAACTCACCAAGTGGACAAACATCTTCCAGTAAGCCGAACGTAGTAACGCGAAGCAGAAGTAAGAAGACCTGAAGATGGTAAATGAGATTTTACCGAAACGTTGTCAAACAAATGGTTCTTTTGAAGACCATGCAGATTCATCGCGGAGAGGAACCCGGAGAAATTTTACAACCACATATAACACCCGCGGAAGCCTACGAATTAACATATATATATATATATATATATCCATATTTATAATTCAACAGCTTTTGACAAATTATGAAGATTATGAGTTGGTGTGACGTAGTCGTGATTGATTATTTAATTATTCAATTTAAATGTTTACGTCTTTGGTGTTATATTTTTTACTGTAAATGACGTTTTTGGAGACAGAATGATTAATTTGGTTTTGCTAAACCTTACTAAAAATAAAATATATTGGGTGATGTTATTGCCGTTTGATTGAAAAGAGAAAATTTAATGAAATCCTTACTAAATTAAGTTACATATACAGTGAGTGTAATTTGTTATTACACACCCATATATTTTATTAGCGATAAGTATTTAAAGTTTCAAAATCCTACTTCTAATTAATTGTTTGTACTTTTTGGCCTTTAACAAAGACTCTTTGCAAAAACAAAAAAAAAACAGTAGTGTAGGTAGCATTATTTTTCAAAATGAATTATCTTGTAATTTATTCTGTAATGCGAAATCCTATCACACTTTGAATATGACATCACTTTTATTTTTCATTAAAAATGCTAAGAACAATATTAAATAAATTATTAGTATTAATAATTTTTCGAAATTTCCTGACTTCTATCTGATTTCCAGTTCAAGTATGTATTTTCCTTTCTTTTCATATTCAATTTGAGTAGGTACATCAAAATTATGTTTTCAACATTTATTCGGTAAACTGTAAAACGCTGAAGTTACATAGTTTCGATAAATAAATATTTTTAAAATAATTAAATTGACTTCATAAGTTTGCTGTATCATCAATTTCTCCCCCTTTTGGACTATCTATTATCACTCTATTAATTGGTCGTAAATTCTCTTCTTCCCCGGTATTCAGAGATGTAATGACACAGAGCGTATTATTTTATGTTATACTGTCTTTCTAAACCTATTTAAAATGAATATAAAGTTATAATAATTATTAAAATTAAAAAAATATTAGTTGCCAATCATTTGATTGTTACTGTCAAATAAAATTTGCATTCTTTTGTATTATGAAAATTTCGGAAATGATTTTAATTAAATACACATTACGGTATCAGATACTGTAATGTTCCATTTCCCGGCCGCAAATAACTGTGAAATAGTCATTCAACAATAGAGCTTTGTCTGTGGAATTGTTCATTAGCATACCTAGATGTTTGGTTTCAGAGAGCATACATATTACTTCATTGATAGGAATTGTAGGAGATTTAATATACAGTATGCGCCAAAAGTATGGAATAAATTCAATAAAAACGAAACAATTATTTTTTGGGAAAAATCCTCGAACAGGTCGATTTTTAATTTAAGAAATACATATTTTAGCGTAAAATGCGATTTTCAAATGTCATTTGTTTTCGAGTAATGACGTCATCGATTTTTTTTTAAATGGCAACATCATATTTTTTTCCTTGATTCTGAAAGATCGTTTAATTCTCTATCAGACAGTACTAAAATTTTGCCCTTTTACATAGGAAAGTTTTCGAGTAAATGACGATTGAATGTTAGAAAACGTAAATCAATTAAAATAAAGCAAAAACGTTATCAAGTTTAGTTTTTCGAATTCCATAGTTCTTTTATGGATCACGTAGGTGAAAATCTTTGCAAAGTGTTATTGTCACACCGACTTTCTAATTTGTATTGTAAGCGACAAAGAATTGAAATTTTAATTCTTATCGAATGCGGGAATATGACTAGAACTCAGCAGGAAGTTTGCGATTTATTTAATGAAAAATATCCAGATCGCCCTATCAGCCAATCAACAGTCAGTAAGGTAGAATCTAAATTTAGAGAAACTGGCCATGTTGTAAATATTCCAAAACCTGGACGTCCAAGCATTAATAAAAATCAGAAACAGAACATTTTGATAAGTATGGTGGATAATCCTCATAATTCTTCACGATTGGTTGCATTAAACAATGACACTAGTCAGAGCACAGTGCTTCGTATCTTGAGGAAGGAAAAATATCATCCCTACAATATTCAGCTTGTGCAGGAACTCAATGAAGATGATCCCGATCGCCGCTTACACTTTTGCGAAATTCTAATGGATTTATGTCAAGGAAATAGAAATTTACACTGGCAAATACTTTTTTCAGATGAGGCCACATTTTGTCTGAATGGTACAGTAAACCGTCAAACTTGTAGATATTGGAGTCGGGAAAATCCTCGTTGGATGGCAGAGGCACATACCCAACACCCTCAGAAAATAAATGTGTGGGCTGGAATAGTTGACGACAGAATAGTAGTGCCTTTCTTCTTTGAAGGAACCCTCACAGAACAAAGATATTTAGAGTTTCTAGAAAATGACCTTGTTCCAGCCCTTGCAGTAATCTTTCCTAACGATAATGACCCTGACATTCCTGACGATACCATATGGTTTCAGCAAGACGGTGCACCTCCGCACTATGCGCGCCCTGTACGAGATTTTTTGGACAACTGTTTTCCTGGGAGGTGGATCGGCAGACGCGGACCGATAGAATCGCCTGCAAGATCGCCAGATCTTACACCTCTTGACTTTTTTTTTATGGGGATACTTGAAGTCAAAAGTGTACATTAATAAACCACGTAATTTAGAAAAACTTAAAATCGCATTCGGGACGAAATACGCAGAGTTACCTCAGAAATCATTCATAATGTGCAAGAAGAATTTCTTCACAGACTTGCGCATTGTCAAGAAGTTGGTGGATGGCAATTCGAACATTTAATTTATCCATAAAATTTAATCAATTGTATTCTATGTTACATACCTCAGAATTGTTACTTTTTTATGGATAAAATTTACGTTTTCTAACATTCAATCGTCATTTACTCGAAAACTTTCCTATGTAAGAGGGCAAAATTTTAGTACTGTCTGATAGAGAATTAAACGATCTTTTAGAATCAAGGAAAATAATATGGCGTTGCCATTTAAAAAAAATTGATGACTTGAAAACAAATGACATTTGAAAATCGCATTTTACGCTAAAATATGTATTATTTAAATTAAAAATCGACCTGTTCGAGAATTTTTCCCAAAAAATATTGAATTTATTCCATACTTTTGGCGCATACTGTATATTATCTTTCTAATACAGTAGAAACAGACAATGAAATCAAAAACAAAACATGCCTATGAAAAGTTGTACAAATGTCATTTGGCTATTGAAATTAGCAGAAATTACCTGGTTCTATTAAACATAGCGTATCAGTGAGTTATTAAATAACAAATTTACGTTTACAAATGTAGAAAAAAATCCAGATATATGCTGTTTTTAATTTGCAGAATGTCGTCAGTTATCATTTAATAAATAAAAGCAGAGTAATATATTTGTTCTTTTACATTTGTAAATGCTGTTATAGTCGCGGCAATAATTCTGACGTCTTACGTCACGACTGACGTTACACAATTGTTTTTTTTGACAACATAATCTTCGATATTTGGTCGCGTAAAAACAATAATTGTTTGCAATTTAGTGCAATATATAATGCAAACATTTAGTGTAGTATAGTTTCATTAATCGCAGTTTCTTAAATACTTTTATGAAAATATAGTGAACTATTCAATTGTTCGTATGACGTAGGTAAGTCGTTTGAATTCTTGCCGTGAGTATATTTAGTACATTGGGAAAAATAAAAATGGCCCAATTTATAAGTTGAGAAAAATTTAAATTATAAAATGAAATACAGGGTACGATATCGTTATCGCCAAATCGCGATAGAGGTCGAGAGCTCTCAATGTTATCTACTGCTTCTTCCAGCACGGATTAGCCTACTAATTATCCTACATGTTGTTTTATCTTTAATGAGAGCAGTTTTCTTTGAAGAGTTGAAAATACCACAAAAAATTACATAAATATTTCTATGCTTATGAAATTAATTGGTGTGTAATGGAAATTCTCCCATACTGAATATTTTTTGACATCAAGTATCTAGATATGTTGACAAAATCAGTCCACAGATTTGCTGGTAATAATTAATGATTATTTTATTGAATATGACATATTGTTAAAAATAGAGTACTAGCATTAGCTGAATTAAATCGGTTGAATTGACATGACACAAACATCAAACTAAATAAAAAATATGAAAGATACAGTTCAAGACAAGGGTGTCAAGAATATGGATAATTACTATAACAAATGTCCTGATGTATATTTCAGATACATTAAATTAATGAATTGACGATAATGGTGCTACAAATATATTGTTTATGCGACCTTTACAAATCGAAATTGGTGTTTCATTTGGTATTTCCGACCACCATTGATAATGCAAATAGGTAGAAGCACAATAACCCAGATATTTGTGTGTCATATTTAACCGATACAGAGCGAGAGAATACAGTTGAGAGAAATTAAAACTATACAGGATGGTCCGTAATTATATGTCACAAAACCTACTACGGTAATGGCTCTTAATAAACTTTCCGTCGGTGGGGGGGGGGGTCCTATTTACGGAGGTATGGCCCTGCAAAATTCTAAAATAAAATTTGAATTTTTCCATAGATATTTTACATAGACATGCGAATAAATATATCTGTTCGAATAATATTATTTGTCTTTATTATTTATCTGTTATCTCCAAAATTCAAAGCTTACTATTGAATTTTTATTTCGCTGTATTACAAAGGTATCGAAAACTGTAATTATCTCGAAAAAAAACAACCTCTTATTAAAATTTTACGAAAGAATTTTTTGTACATAATGGCCATTAAATATAATACAGGGCGATTAAATGTATTAAAAAAACATAATTTTACTTCAAAACTTTTCAGGGCCGTACTTAGAAAATTTAGTTTATTAAGAAAACCACCATTTCAAATGGTTCACCATTTTCGACATATAATTGTAGATCTCCCTTATGCTTTATTTATTTACAGAATTACTTTTGAAAAAATATATAGAAAACTGGTGAATTTAAATAAGTAATAAAAATATTGTCCATTCTTTGAAAGTGAATATGCAAAATATAATTTTAATTAATAATTTTCAAACAAATTATTCGTTACATGTTACTTGGATACTTCACTGTGGATGTAATACTCAAATTATCTATACAGGGTGTATAGAGTCCAAAAATATTTGATTAGGTTAGCTTACGTTTTTTTCTGCTAACGGCTTTTTCTCATTTACCACCTTTTAAAAAATGCACTATGTGGTCACAGTCCAGGCGCACTTCGTACCATGTTAGTCTCGTTCTCGTCTAGTGAAAAATCTTATAATGGTCTTAAATGTACAGGTTTGAAGTTTGTAGTACTAGATCGGGGGCTGTACTCGCTCACGCCGCAATCTTGCCGAAAACTTTTTGGAGACTTTCGGACAGTCTTGTGAAATAAAGGAGCCAATAAAATACATCTTCCACAGAACATATTTTGATCTAAATAGTACAATAGAAGCAGTCGGAAGCGCTTAGAGAACGACATATGCGACTGATTTTGTAAAAGTTTGTGATCAGCTCAGTACAAAACAGTCTGTGATGCATCTAGACCGCGACCTCATAGTGCGTTCTCTTCTTTAAAGAGTGCACACATTATGCCTGCACGGATTAGCACAGCGCGCTCATGTAACCTGCACGATTTCGCTTGTTCTCTCTCTTGTCCAAGATGGACCAGCAACTTTCAGTAAATGTTCTGGCAAACCATATGAAGTTTTTTACATATCAGTTGAGGATGAAACACGAAAATGTTTAGTTCGTAGGAAGTTATTTTTATTTTAACGATGTTGTGTAAAGAGAAAAGTCCATCAACGAAAAATGATTAATTTCATTATTTCCTGGGTTGTATAGAGATTACCGAATATTCTTTCCATACTTTTATGAGCTGGTGTACATTTCGTCCTCACATATAGCACCAAAACCCAAGATTTCACAGAGCAGTGGAAATTTAGATGTTTGATTCAATTTTTTTTGTTAGTTCTCTGTTTTAATGTAACATTTGAAAAGCCTAGTGCGTACTATTGCTACTATATTTATTTGTTTCGTCGATTTTCTGTTGTAAAAGATGTGTCCTTTAAATGGATTTTTATCTGTTGGGCAATAGTAGTTGTGGAAGGAGAGTTCTGGCTCACTTTGGTAGGAGTAGATGCGCGAACAACAATCATGGGGTCTTTCAACGTCATATTCGAAGAAATTCTTGGAGGTCGAGGCCGTGGCCAATCACCAGAGAGTGGTGAAGAAGGGACCTGGGATCCATCAATGACCAGAGACTCTTAGGGATCGTCATCGAGGAGGATTTAGTACCGGAGGGATATCTGAATAAGAAATAAAAATGTCTGCTTGTGTACAATGTGGTGGTGACTATCTTCAAGTCAGTTCATTGTTGTCAGACACAAACCTTCTTCAGCATCCCCCACCCTTGTGCGTCACCGCCACACTCTACACATGCAATAATCCTTTTTTCCTGATTCAGATGTCTCCTCTCACACTAAATCCTCCTGGGCATAAACCTTCAGGTCATTGATGATGTATTCAACATTCTCCACCACACTCCCCACAAGCTGCCTTATTTCTTTCTTACTCATATACTCCCTCCCACACTAAATCCTACTCGACGACGATCATTAAGACCCTCTTGTCATTGATGATGGAGCCCACCTCCCTTCTTCACCATCTAGTCATTGGCCATGGTTAAGACCTCCACGAATTTCTTCGGGCATGACCTTGAAAGACAGCATGCCCGTGACTGTTGCCCGCGCACCTACTCCTAGCTGCTGAACAGGTTACCAAAATGAACCAGAACTCTCCTTCTACAACTACTGACAATAAAGATTATTATTTTTTACTGTATTAGAAAGGCATTTTAAGCTAATATAAATCAAATCACCTACAATTAATATCAATGAAGTCATATGTATGTTCTTTGATACCAAACATCTAGGTATGCTAATAAACAATTCCACAGACAAAGCTCTGTCCAATAATTATCTAAAGAAATTAATCTATCTAAATTTTCTAACCTGCTTTAATGAAAACACTCTATAAATATCTAACTTCACTTTTGGCAGTGGGAACACAAAAATTCTGACCTATTTCTGTATTTTTAGGATTGCTTCTTCAGGTGGCCTCCTTTAAGTTGAGTCAAATATCTAATTATAAAAATTATTATATAAATTAAAATTATTTCAAATTAAATATCGACAGTGACAAAAGTGACAGCCTGTCAATGAATTAAATATGAGAATACCTGGATGTTTGGTATCAGAGAACATACATATGACTTCATTGATAAGAATTGTAGGAGGTTTGATTTATATTAGCTTAAAATCTTTCTATTACAGTAAAAAATGTTACAAAAGCTAATAATAATTAGTAATTCAACGCTGGTTGCGGCTTTTGTCCACAGAGTAGTTAGTTTCACACAATATTATTAATACCTAAAAATATATTAAAGATTATTATTATTAGACATTTTTTAACATACACAAATCACGTCACTTAAATCCAGCACCATCTATCAACGAGTATCTAAGCAGTAGTATTCTACTTTGGAACATAGATCCATTTAATTTACATATTGGGATTCACACATAGACCCGATTCGCATAAAAAATTTCAATTTTTACTGAATTGGCACTTAAATCCTTTATAAGTTATAATCTTCTATTTTTTGCAGTGTAATTAAAAAGTAACATCTCAAAGAAAAAGTTATTCTTATTTGATAGTAGGTAGCTAAGACGTTTTGTTTGCTATTAGCACCACCTACCCTCGATTTTTTAAATCGAATACAATGGATATTTGATTTTATCAGTTATACACTGAAATACATTGAAATTAATGAAGATACTGTAATATATACGTTATATAAAAATTGGTAGAAGATAATTAATTGTAGATGTGACTGAAGCAAAATTGGGGGTTGCTATTTAAAAAATCGTCGATGACGACATATCTCGAACAACGATGACGTCACAAATGTGGGTCGCATGTCAAAAATAATGAATTTATTCGTTACTTTTCGAAAGCACTGTACATATAATTAAAAAATCAAAGTTTTGAGTCCAGACCAAACAAAACACCCAGTAGGTATCTATAGTTGAAAACATTTTTGGAGAATTTAGGTACTATCAAAAAACTGGTGGTTTATGATATTTCTCTTTAAAATTGATGTGGAAGATAGTTAGCTGTTGATTGCAAAATTTAGATATTCTTTCATAAAATATTAATGCGTAGGTAGTTTCTTTAAATACATATAATAGATTATAATAAAGTATAAAAAATTATGATTCCTGATTTTAATTAAATGCAAATTAGAAGCACAATAAAACATATTTTACATAATATGCCATCAAAAAAACTTGTTATGTAATGTATTTTAAATCAAAGATCAAGTACAATTTGTAAATGAACGAAGAAAATGTTTTTGTATATTATAAAAATAGTAGTTGATGTTTCAAGGTAGGTTCTTTACCTTTAAATACACACACAATAAATGGATCATGACAAATATAATATAAATTTATTTAGATATAGCCTAATCCTTTGATATAACGAATTTACATTACTAATTAATTAATTTTAATTATAAAAACTGCACTCCACCGAATTAAATATAATTTACTTTATAACTACTTTAATCTCATAAAAATTATATACAGGGCCAACTAAAACGAAACAGTTGTTTTCTCGGTTGATGAAAAAGTTATGCAAAAATTCTCGGACACGTCAACTTTAATGTGGAGGGAGAAGATTTTTTATTAGAAATTGACCCTAGGCAGAGGATAAACTACCTCTAAAATTTTAAATGAGAAGGGGGGGGGGTCGAGTGATACGTCAAATTAAAAGTTTCTTGAAAGGCTTTATGGTGATACCAAAATTTCTTACTTTGGAACTACCAAGGATGAGTAAATCGATAATTTCTTTATAAACCAAACTTGATGCTAAAATCATGGACTTTGAGGTAATAATAATGGGTTTTATGAATTAAGAAAAAACATTAAATAAATACTATGATCAAATAAATCAACATACTTTATTTTTCTCTGTTGAACGATTTAATCATTTTTGATAAATAATTCAAAATGGACAAAGTTTAATGTTTTTTTTGCTATAATAGAAATAAAATCCTTATCAACACGTTTTTGCCTGGAAGTATCGAAAACATGGAATATTACACCCATTTGGTCTGTCAGTCGGCGCGGTGGAGGTAGGGGTTTTAGGACAAATGGTTTTAGAACCAACAACCAGTACAAGACAGTTGTCGACTTTCACTGGAATCACACGAATTTCACCCCTACAAAATTAAATTTATCCAAGAATTAAACGAAGACCATTTGACTGCCGAAAATAGTTTTGCGAACTCATAAGCCAAAGAGTCACTGAAAATCAGAATTTTATTTTCAATATTTGCTTTTCGGATAAAGCAAGTTTTTCTTTAAATGGCATTGTTAATCGTCACAATGTAGACATTGGTCAGATATTAGTCCACATATCTTCCACAAAGCGCATACACAACATCCTCAAAAAAAGTAAACGTTTGGACGGGTATTTTTTATCCCCAATTAGTAGATCTTGTGGAAAATAATCCGGATTATTCAGAAAATCTATTGACATTCCAACAAGATGGTGCACCAACGCAGTATGCTTTAGCGGTTCGGCAATTTCTAAATGAAAGGCCTGCAAGGTCTCCAGATTTGACTCCATTAGATTTCTTCTTATGGGGTCATCTCAAGTTCAAAGTGTACTCCACTTCTCCAGGGTCTTTGGAAGTTTTGCGAGAAGGTATTGTTAATGAATGCCGTCAAATAACCCCCGAAATACTTGAGAACGGACTTGACGTGTTCGAGAATTTTTGCATAACTTTTTTATCGACCGAGAAAACAGCTCTGTTTTCGTTTAGTTGGCAACTGTTTAGGTTAATCTTGTGATTTTTAGAATTGTAAAGTTTAAACGGTAAGTGATAATTGATGAATAAATAAATTCTATTAGGCAAAATAGGGTAGCTATATTTTGTTTAAAAGCGCACTTTTATTGGTAATGAAAACTAATATTATGCGCAGCAATAATTATCACTAAATTTTTCTTCTCTACGAATATATTATACTGTAGGTACCTTAACCATATTAAAAAATTGTATTTTTTTAATAAAAAGACTCACTTTTATTATTTGCATGACATTTTTGTTCTACATAATAGTCGGAAGTAATGTCCAGTATAAAGGTGAGAATCGGGCAAATTTAGAAATTGAGCAATATTGGCAGACATCTTACCAAATGTGTTGATTCCAACTGGATTCGTGGCACATCTATTTTAAACGTATTTTATGAACATTATTGAATGAGTAGTGTGTAGTAGTGTAAGTTTGTTGCACATGAGTTGTTGTATCTGGTACATGCACAACTAGTGAAGTTTCTAAATTTTCGATATTATTGTAAATTTGGCATACACACAATTCTTGGCGACGAGATGCTCCTTGGTCAATAGTTTCGACCATGTCGGTCGATATCCTTTGCCCTTTGGCTTCAAAAAAGCAACAAACTTGTAATATTTACTTATGTCCTGATCCTTTCTGTTAATCATCGCCTTCGACATGGAGTAATTTGATCAAAGCGTTGACGACAAACATTTTTTCGCCAAACTTACCATTAACATTTTTCAGATCACACCATCTCAAAAATTGATTGCACGAAAATTCGTACTGCTGCTTTGACTTACTAGGCATTCTAGGCAATAAGTCAAAAGTGGCATTATTAGCAGCTTCATCGATATTCACCGGGAAAAATTCGTTTGCTTCATCATTTGCCATGCCACAAAATTTAAAGTTACTTTTATTAGGTACTTAGCAGCAATAAACATCATGGACAATTGGATTGCAAAATTATATTTTATAAATTTTGTAACACAAGAAATACGTTGATTTTTACAGTTGTTTGAAGAGAAAATAGTATATGTGATTTTATTTTGTTCAAAAGAATAGGACACTTCAAACTTCCTTTCTCATAAAATTCACAAAATAAAATGTCACCTTTAGCACTTGTATCATATATTTTATGTGCATATACAATGTTTATTGTAATATTCTATTCGTTGCTGCCTATCCTATTACTGGATTGTCGCCTGTTGAATAGTGTAAAAATAAAAAAGTGCATGGTAAAAGTATAATTGAGTTAAAGCATAACCAAAATTCAGAGTTAAATTAAATACCTACTTAGAAATTTTAATACACACATTTTTTTAAATGATGAGGAAATAACTAATTAGTATAAATATTTGCCATAAGATTTGCATCATTTCTGGAGTGCGACCACAACCGCAAACAAAAATAATTTCCTGGAGGTAATATTGAAATTTGATATAGAATATAGAAAGTACGTATGTGTTCCATGTCTTTTATTTTTAAAGTAATACTCTTATATCAGAATAACTACATTATTTGTGAAATAAATAAACCATTAATCAATCATAATTAATTTTTTGTCAAAACAAATAACAAAGTACTAATAGTAACAGAAAATATGTTTTAAAATTTGCGCTTTTATGCGTAGTATCACTCCTAAAATTTGAAAAAAAAAAAAAATAAATAAATAATTAGGTATTTTCACTGGGATAAATCTGAATACATTCAGAACATAAACTGAATATGTTAAGAATTTTATTAATTAAATTCATTTCTGATATTTTAAACTCGATATTGCATTGAATTTTTTGAAACATTAGAGACTCTTTCTAACTCTTTCAAATCATCGTCACTTGAATTTTGATAATGCACTCGTAATGAGTCTTTAAACTTGCGTATTTTTAATATATTTATTGTTATACAGACAATTTTACACCATATCTACCAATTATTATTCTTTCATTCCAACCTTCTGGAATTTGAAATACTTACATTTTTAGTGAATGATTAGGTTAGGATTTGTTCTGAATTAAATATCATTACTCCGATCCGAGAACGAGTCAAACAATTTGAAAGGTAAACAGATCTTCTCCACGAACAACATTTTTAATCCAGAGACAGAATTTTTTCCACTACGAATGGCCAAACATAAAGAGCGCATGTTGTCCCTCTGAACCCGTTTGTTTTGAAAAAGTACAGCAGGATAATTAGTAAGTAAAGATATATATGTAAATCATATTAAATTGGGCAGATAACCTTAAAAGATAAGTACGTAATACATGATACCTATGTAACTTTTTTAAACATATTCGTTAGCATTCTGGCCATATTTGAATAATGGTCATGATAAAAATCACAATATGTCTGCCACTTCAAAAGCTTTATAAAATTAGTACCTACGTTTGAATCATAAATTATTATAAGATGGTCTTCACCTCTTGTTTCTATATGTACCAAACTGCTCGTATTTATATGTTTGTTATATCTAGCTGTAATCAACCTTGATATATTTCGTACAACAGAACTGCTATGAAAATCCATTTCTAAAAAACTGCAAATAACTCGTTAGGGGCATATCTAGATAAATTCTATCCAAACAATTTATTTTGAACTCCGCCGTATAAATTTAGATGCCACCCTGAAGATCAAGTTCTTCCACTAATCTTTGAGCACTTTTTCTGCAGTTATTCAAGTCGATTTTGTGTGAACAGAGCATCATTATTTGTAGTTATTTGGAAGAGACCTGGTTATCTGATGAGATTTTTAGATTGATTAGAGATTTTATGATCTGTCACTATACCTTATCATATAATTTCTAGTAAAAAAAAAATGTATTAAACTTGTAGACATAACTTCATACTGTAATACATATATTGAGTGTTGAAAAAGACATAAAAATAAGTGGCATTTGCTTAATAAACGTGTGTTTAAAACACACACAGTCATTTTTCAAATACAGGGCGTGCAAAAAATTTTAGAACATCAAATTTTGGATGTATTTTTTTAAAGCCCAAAATACTTTAGCAAAATTAGTTTTTTTTTGTACAAATTAGAGTGCGCTAGTTGTTAGCACTTTGCATTTTATTCTGTAACATATTTTTTTGCGTTTTCCTCAAAAATGGTGCATTATGAACAAATTTATTAAGATCACCTTTTTTGTGAAAAATGAAATTTTACATAATATTACTTGACCTAGAAATGAACTTAAAAAATTGTTCTACTTTATACAGAAATACTGATAACCTTAGCGTTCACGATTTTTTATATATATATATATATATATATATATATATATATATATATATATATATATGAACAACACAAAGTGTGTTTCTTGAAGTTTTTTTTCAACTAATCATATCCCCTTTTGTGATGACAAATATGAGCTCATTTTAGCACATCTTCCATGACCTTTCGTAGGTTATTGAGATATCCCCAAAATCTCTCATCTAATATTCACTCTAAGTTGTTCCAAGCACTGTGGTTTGTTTACATAACCCGAAAGAAAATAATCTGGAGCAGTGTGACCTGGAGATCCTGGGAGCCATCTCAAGTCTCCGTTTCTCGAAATTAATCGAATTAATCTTGGACAAAAATAGGACCCGATTATTCTTTGGGCTGAAATTGCACACCATACTCTAATCTTTTCGCTATGAAGAGGCCTTTGGTGAATTAATTGTGGATTTTCTGTGCACCGATACCGCGAATTTAGCTGGTTTACAAAGCCACCTAGATAAAAATGTCCCTCGACTGTTATCCACAATTTGTTTACAAAACCTTCTTGAACGTCTGCAAGATTTAATATGGCTCGGATGTATTCCAGACGCGCATTGACGTTTTGTGGACTCAGTTGCTGCACCAGTTGAATTTTATACGGATGCATGTGGAGATCTTGTTTCAAAATGCGCTGCAGAGATCGTTGTTTGATCTCTAGCTGCAAAGAACGTCTTCGTGTTGAACTTGTTAATGTTTCATGAACACTTTTCTGCACACGTTGAATATTTTCAACGGATCTTGCTGCCCTCCTTATATCTCATACTGATTCTATCTCTTCAAATTTGGCTACAAGTTGCAATATCGTATGCTTAGGATTATGACACGTTAAAATATCGGTTTCTCTGGGTAGAAATAATGCTACTTCCTTTTCCAAATAAAAAGTTACTATCATTATCCTTTCTGCAGGCGTGTATCGTGCCATATCGAAACTCCAATTTATTTTAATCTAACAAAGAGAAACTCAATAAATATTAGTTCCAGACTTATTGAAATTAAAATTGGTGGAGGTGCTTTTGCTCCACCCTGTATTTACTATAAACAAGTACACTTGGATATTGGATTTGTTGTTATTTGTGTATCAGAAGCATAATAAACATATGAGGATATTACATCAATGACATTTTGGGAATTTCCCTGGCCTGTTCGCTGACCGTATCGAACGATAAGGTCCCACAGACGCACAATTGAGATGGCCATTCCCCGTGATGATATGTTTATAAAGTATGATATCACCGACAAGTTTTTGACCTACAACATTGTAATAATTAATCTCATCAGATAAAATAAAAAACCGTTTTTACTCTCAAAGTTCTACAAAATGTCTGTCGGTTATTTCTAAAAGTATCAGTTCGAAGTAAATATTGAAATCAGATTTTCTTTTCAAATACACTGCAGAAAACATGTTTTTATTGAATATCGAAATATACAGAATGTTTATGAGATACATGCGTTCCTTCAACAGGGTTCCCAGTGCTTTTGAAAACTTGAATTCCCTGACTTTCACACACAAAATAATAATTTATTTTTAAGAACATACTTATAAGTATGTACTTATTTGGCAAACACAAAGATATATAATATACAGGGTTAACTATGACAAAGTACAAATATTTTAAGAGGGGATAGAGAAAATTAAGAATTTACGGAATCACTGTTCAAAAAAATTCCTTATTACTTATTTATAAAGTGAAAAATTTTTCTAAATTATATTATATTGTCACGGAATTTGCCCCACTCACACCCAAACCGACGACTGTGGTACTAAGATTGCCCCGATCGCCCCTACACGATTCTGTTAAACAAACAAAATGCCGTGGATCGAGACGGGACTAGAAAATTTGAGAAACGACGAGAAGCGTTCGAGAGATGCTAGAAAATAGATCTAGAGATGCTAGAATATACCTGAAATATTCATTGGGTCTATAAAAGAAAAATAAACGGCCGATTAAGTTAGTCTTAGATTAAGTGTTTAGTTGAGTTCTAATTAGTGTTCAGTAGTGTACTGAGTATAGTTAATAAAGAAGTAATTAATTAACGGATTGTTTTTCTGGCAATAGTAAAAATTCGGATTGGGAAATCCGTGACAATATCCTTATTTAACGCCGCCTATGAAAGTCAGAATAGGCAACTAGCAACACGTTCTGGCAACTCGACGGTAAAAGTCCCCGTCCCATCATGTCATAATTTACTTTATGAGTTTACCATGTATTTACGTTATAGTTTTGTGTTCTTCTTCAGATTTTACAGCCTTATTTTAATTTTAGTTTTGTTTTTCTAGGATATGGGACGAGATTGCCGCGGGTACATTTAAAGTTTTCTAGTATCTATTGCTTCCTTTCGATTTTGTTATAATAAATAGGAATTTTATCTAATTGTACCTACGGGAAATGTGTTTTATCGGTAGTGAGTGCTTGTAATGAATGAAAATGTAGTTTTGCTGGTTTGTAATGAAACGAATGTAAAATAGTGAAGCTAAGAACTGGATTAACTGTTTCATATGTATCAGGTATTTTACTAATAAAAATGTTAATTTTTGTCGTTCCTGCTTTTAGAAATGCTGCAAAAAACGACCGTATGATAGTAGATATTGTTGACAAGTGTATCTTTTATTTTATCTATGTATCTCAGCCATCTCAGTCGATGCTTATCATAAGCGCCGACTTTCCGTAGGAAAATAGGGTTAAATATCAAGCTAACATTTTTGAATAATTTTTTTATTGTCTTTTAGACCTTCCTGAGCACGTGGTAAAAATTTTGTACTTAGTCATAGTTAACCCTGTATGTAAGAAAAATCTTTATTATACATAAACTGAACAGTATTATTTTAAGATAACTATATTATTTTAAAGCATTTAATAATATTTAAAGTCGAGATTATTGCAAATTATAATGATGATTTTCTATCTTAAACTAATAAATTTCTTAATTTTGTTATCAAGCAAAATTCATGACTAAATTAAAGAACTAAATAACTTGACAGATGTAAGATGTAACATTAGAAATTTAGGTACTTTTAATAAATGGAAAAGAGAAAATGTATACCTTCCATCATACCTATCAAATCAGTGGCGGCTGGTGAGATTTCAGGTATACCAAATCTCAATAACAAAATAAAGGACCCAAACGTTAAGGTATATATTCTGTGATCATAATAAAGAACTTTTGTAGAAGGGGAACGGTTTGATAATTTACAAAAAAGTTTAAAAAGATGCAATAATAAAAATGTCTGCTTCTCCTCGGGATTTTCAGACTGAACTTTGTTTTACATAAATTAATATTCGTTCGTTTATACGTCTTTTACGGCTGCATTCGACGATTGCAAGAATGTAGAATAAGCAAACGATTTAATTAGATTCCACCGCGAAATTTCTGTTTAGAGTCCGGTCCCTGACTTTTCCAGATTTTAAAATTTTTTTTTTTAAGCAACAGTGAAGTAAAGTGTGTTCCAGAAAATAAATTAAGAAGTATTGCTTACACCTTAGGCTATAATTAAACTATAATAAATAATTAACACTAGAAATAACATCGGATTTGAAAACAAAAATATGGATCATAGTGCTGTATTACTGTTTCAAGCTTGCAAGAGAATACTGAAATATATCAGCCGATGACTTTAAGTTGTTATAAATATTATACACAAAATTTAGTGGGATTGACTCTTAATACCTATTAGTTCTTGGCGTTGGCAAGTAAAATGTATCAGCACGTCTTGAGACTGCCCTAGGATCATGAAAATTTACTCTATTTTATGACTCACCATAATCAGATTATTTAATAATTTAAACACAGATACTAAGTAAGCGATACTACGTCTGTCGTCTAAAGATTTAACAGAAAACTTCTTCTAATATGAGCATTAAACACATGTTGCTTATTAGTAAATCATACACTTTTATACTTTCCAGGATTTACAAATAAATTATTTGCTCTACACCAATCACAAATTAAATCTGTTGAAGCAAGACTCATTAATATCGGATATTTTGCAAAATATTTTCAGGTCATCGACATAGAGCAAACAATTTACATTCAGATTACTAACAATATGATTTATAAATAAAACAAATAGTAGTGGGCCTAAAACGAACCTTGAGGGCCTCCGGAGGACTTCAACAGACTTAAAATCGCGATACGTAACATGCTGGATTCTATTAGTTAAATAGTTTCGAATTAAGTGTTAGTTATAAATATGTAATACCCTGTATACAACTGTGTAATATTTTGCACAATGGCAGTAGAAATAGAATGATAAAAAAAATAATATGTAAATAAAGTCGTTTAGAAGTGGACACACGTGGCTTTGTAAGTGCCTGATTTTTTAAAATTAATAATAGGATATTCCAATGTAAATAATATTAAAAACATTTATTATCAACTATCCTGGGAAATCCCTTGTTTTAAGTAGAAATATCTCAGAAATAAAGAATGCTGCTTTCGTTTTTCCATAGCTAATGCATTGCATATGTTGTTTTATTTTTATATAAGTCATTGAACTCATGGTCAATGCATTGTGACATAAATGTTCCGCCAAATTTAATATATTTTTTGCTTTAGAAATGCACCAACCCAATAATATAGTTGCTGTTAACAGTATATAGATAAAAACTATATACGGTTTATAAGTTGTGTAACAAATCACAAAGGACGGTAACTATAGCAAAAATGTGAAATACATACCTTCTAAAATGTGTGTGTGTGTATTATAAGGGTGCTACAGCTAAGGCTCTTGCATAATAAACTAAACAAGTTGAGTTTTACTTGTTTCTTCCCATTGCCTTGTCTTACCATATATACAGGGTGTTTTTTAGGTACAGATATCTCGAAAAATAAAACTCGTAGAAAAGTAACCAAAAATAAAATTCTTGATGTTTTGTTTATCCACTTTTACTATTTAATCAGAAGATTATGGCGGCCATGGTACCGTATGATACGCTGCAATACGCCGTGGACGCCTGGTCCTCCATCTCTTCCACGATTCGGTTGCAAATTTCCCGCATCAAGACTGGGTTTTCACTGCACTTGCACTCATTGTACATCGCTGTAAAAGTAGTTGCATTTGACACACCGAAAAATCGTTCGGCTACAGCATTTTCACTTCACCATAAATCAAAATGATACCTTGTAAAAACTTGTATCACAAAAAAATTAATACGATAAGTAAGTTATTAGAACTTCAATATTTTTTTCTCGAAAACTATAAGGATTTTACAAAAAATTTCTTTATAATATTAAAGTTTACAGAATAAATATATAAGTTGTTTCACTCTCAAACACGCCCCCGCCTTACCAATTCCGCTCTTCTCACCCGTCCCGGGGACCGTTCGGGACCCAGGATTCCACACGGTGGCCGACGCTAAAACTGTAACGTGTTGAGTGCAATCGATATAGTGTGAGACAAAAAACCTTGAAAATCTGTTAGTGTTTATTTTATTTTTCTTTTAAAAATGCCCGTGATATATTGTACTGCGAATAATTGTCCCTCAAGACGTGGTTTTTCCTTTTTCCATTGTTCAAGGGATGTATTTTATATTTCATCAACTAATATAAAGAAATAGGTTACGATATAAAATTTTACGCGGTACGCCGATAAAAATTAGAATCTTTATTTGAAAGATTGTCCTGATCAATGCTATAAAAAAATTAGAATTTGAAGCAAACATCTTTCAAATGAAACGTCAAACATTGTTTTTGTATGAACCAACAAGTAAGTTAATTGTACTGGTATTTAAAAAAGTGTAATATGTAATAATTATGTAAGTAGGTACTTAATTGTGTCATGTAGATTTTACACTCAAGCATTTTTGGTTCAAGCAGAGTTTCTGATAATACCAAAACTATTTTGGCGCCAAAATTTCAAAATTACAGTATATAATAAAAATGGTTTGTACAGTAACATCTTTAAATAAATGAAAATAATTTGTCTCACATTAATTAATATAAGTACGTAGAGAAATACCCAAATCACTAAAATAATATTAAGTACTAAAAATGACCTGGATATACTTATACATTGGGTTTTTATTTGAGTATTTTTTTTACTGAAAAGAATATATAGTTTATTAAATTACAAAACAAGAATATAAAAAAACGTCACAAACACTTTTGTGTAGGAGTCCAAGAAAAGCTGCATTAAAAGAGCAAGTAATAAAATCACTTTTAACACATATATCATACACTATTTTTTCTACAAAACAATCGGAAGAACTTTAAACTCATTAAAAATATAAAATCAAAACTTACGACACAGATCGCAATTTTTATGAACCAAAATTTTCGTAGCAACCAGTCCTGTTGTCAGTTACGGAAAAACGCAAAAATATTGACAGCATTTTCTAGTAATATTATAAGTATAATGAATAATCTCGATAATGAGCGTAACGAATCCATCCCTGCTGAAATCGAAGAAGCCGCCAGTCGAGCAACATTGGAATTATTGCCGGCGAAATCAAAGGAGCAGTACGAAATCGATTATAGACGCTTTTCGGAATGGTGCAACATTAAAAAGGTCCTTGGGAAATGTAACGAAAGTGTTTTACTGGCATATTTTGAGGAAAAAGCCAAGATATGGAAATCGTCAACGCTGTGGTCAAATTATTCCATGATCAAAACTATGTTAAAAATAAAGCAAGATCAAGATATAAGCAAACATTATAAACTTATTGCTTTTTTAAAACGGAAGGGTGAAGGATATCAAGCAAAAAAGTCAAAAGTTTTGACGAAGACGCATATCGACAAATTTCTCACAGAAGCAGAAGACGAAAAGTATCTGATGATGAAAGTCGCAGCAATAGTGGGTGTCTTCGGGGCGTGTCGCCGGGAGGAATTGTGTCAGATGACCATCGACAATATCGAATATTTGGGTTGTTGTGACCATACCAGATACCAGTGCCTCGGACTTTCAGTGTTGTTGGTGAATTCTATTTAAACTTTTTTAAAAAGTATATGGCACTCCGGCCACCCAACGCTGACCATAGACGACTTTTTCTTAAATATATGAAGAATAAATGTGTGAAGAATCCAGTCGGAATTAACATGTTTGGTAAAATGCCTGCCGACATTGCAGAGTTCTTGAATCTACCAAATCCTCAACTCTACACCGGACACTGTTTTCGTCGTTCATCGGCGAATTGTTAGCAGATTCTGGTGCAATTCTTACTACCATCAAGAGACATGGAGGATGGAAATCTTCGACAGTAGCTGAAGGCTACTATTACCTCCTGAAAATTCACTGGAGCAGAAGAAGGAAATTGCGTACCAAATACTTCCTACTGCTGCAACTACTAGCAAGACCACCAGTACTACCAGTAGTATTTCTACAGAAAATAGATGTGTCACACATGTTGACAGTAAAACCAACTTAAGTATGATGACTCCGCAGGGAATTACAATTTCAAATTGTTCTAATTTTACTATAAATGTTAATAGTAATAACTAGTTAAAATGTTGGTTTGTACTTATTTAAAATAAAAAGTTGTTCATGTGTTTGTTAAAACGTTTTATTAATTTTCAAAACTAAATTTAAATAAACTTTGATTTACTTTTAACACTAGCGTTAAAAGTAACTTTCTTTTAACACGCGTGTCAAAAAATGACGTTTTTAACATCAAAAATGACAATTAAAAAGCCCACTTTTAACAGTTTTGCAGAAAAAAATATATACGGCAGCATTTTTAACTTGTAAACAATATAGAATACCTATATTATTTCCTATTTTAGTTTTAAAATAATGTATATTGTTTTTTTAAATATTTAAATAAACATTTTATTGTAAATTTTCCTCATGGCTACATTATTTTTTATATAGTCTACTATATATTTTATTTTAAAATTTACAAGTAAGTATATACGACTTTCGTTTAGAATCGTTTAATAATATTTATATTTATTACATTACAAATATTTTATATATACAATAAGCAGCCTTACATCACACTTTTGGAATATCCCTCGTATATAAGTTAGAAAGCAACTAATTTTTTAAGTCCCTCGTACTTGACCATTTTTTGCGACAGTATTTACGTGCGGCGGTACGGCTTAGATCTCAAAACATCAAAGTGCCGACAGAGAGTGGTATAACTTATATTTATTCAGTAAACTTTGATAATATTGACTCCATTTTTCATGACGCATCTATTCACAATTTTTTTTAGATAAGTTCTAAATCACCCTGTATAATTCGAACTATGACAACTTTTCTCTTGCACCTGTAGTTACTTGAAATGCTACTTGAAGCACAATAAAAATCATTGACTTTCTGAAAGTGTTCCTGTCTATACCTATTCTACGTTATTGAACTTGACTTTGACAACATTATGAACTCGTTATGCAATAATGTCAGTAGTTAATTAATATAATGGACTTTTTTTAGTAACCGGTTATTCAATAAACGTATATCACATGCGCTAATTCCTCAACAATATATAGTTGTGCGGTTCTTTGAAACTAGTGCAAAAAATTGATTGATGAATGTATTACGTAAACATCTGTTTTATGAATGGACAGAAGCGCATACACACATATTCTTTGGTAGTATCCACAATGATACTTCTCGGAAGTAATATTGTTGGTGAATCCCGAACCGGAATTGACACTTCCACATTGACCGACATTAGAATTCTTAACATCCTGCTATACATTTTACTATGAAATGTATATACGGTTGATGCACTTAAGGATGGTAATGATGGAAAGTGGTAAAGACTCAAAGTTGTTCAACATTAACATGAAAGAGTTATTAAAAAATGTGACAATTGAATATAGCATCCATAAGAAAAAATTAACCATCATCAACAAAAATGTTAGAAGCTTTACAAAATTTCTAGTATACATGGTGATTCAGAACTTATCTAGGGGAATAGATCGGATTTATTTGTGTAAAATCCTTATAGTTTCCAAGTAAAAAATTATTGAAGTTGTAGAATTTTCAACGTTTACATCGCTAGGCTACTGTAGTATCTACAGGGTGTTAAAAAAAGAGTGTAAAATATTTCAGGAGGTAATAGTATCTTAATAAACATGGGTCCGCAAAGTAACGGTTGCGGAGATATAGACCACTATTTTTCAAACATTTTATTTTATTAGGAAAAAACCGACAAAGGAAGCCGTTAACAAACAAAAAAGAAAGTTACAGAAGATGTTCAAAGTGCCCTCCGTCCATTTCCAAGCAGGCACGATAATTTCGTCTCAACGATATTCGAACTCTTACGAAAACACCCTCTTTGGTGTGGATTTTTTGACACTTTTGATTAATCCGTAGCTGCAGCTCTTCCAGGCTATTTACAAGAGTACCATACACTAATGTTTTCAAATATCCCTAAACAAAGAAATCTAGAGAGTTCAGATCAGGCGATCTTGGAGGCCATAAAACAGGTCCGGCCCTTCCTATCCATCTATGTGGCAAAGTTTGGTGTAAATCTAACGGCTATGGAAAAATGAGCTGGAGCACCATCATGCTGGAACCACATTTGTTGCCTCTGATTCAAAGGAACGTCTTCCAAAAACTCATACAGTGTGTTCTGCAGAAAGTTGAAGTAAGCGGCGTCTGTTAATCGGTTTGGTAAAACAACAGGACCTAAAAACCTGTCACCTACAATACCCATCCAAATGTTTAATGAAAAACGTGCCTGAGCATGAGGATTTTCTTCGGCCCAAATATGCGTATTATGAAAGTTAAACACTCCATTTCTTGTGAACCCTGCCTCATCAGTAAAAAGAATGTTTGCAAGAAAACGAGGGTCTTCAGCATGATGACGTAGAAACCAGCGGCAAGAAACCGAACGTGCTTGATGATCATTTATTGGATTTAAGGCTTGTACTCGTTGCACATGGTATGGATAAAGCAGTTGCTCGTGAAGGATTCTCCAAACAAGAGGACCACTAATTCCTACCTGGGCTGATATTTTCCGCACTCTCGTACCTGGATTCTACTCTACCAGTGCTAGAATTTCTTCTGCTGCTCTAGAAGTGGATACCGACCTTGGTCTTCCGGATAAATGGCACTGTTTGCTCAAGCAACCGGTATCACGCAATCTTTCGTGAATTCTTCCAAACATACGTTGTGAAGAAATCTGGCGATTTGGATAAGCGTCAACATAAAGACGTCGCGCTACGGTGGCGTTCCCATTAGCACGACCATACATGACATGCATGTCTGTTAATTCTGCGTTAGAGTAACCAGTCATAGCGAATGAAAACGTGTGCACTGACACAACTGTCAAATACGTACTGTTTATTTCACTAAACATCAACCAACTATTATAAGAAAATACACAACGTGTTTGCAAAATAAAAAAGTGGCTAAAAAACATAAAACATTCCATATCTCCGCAACCGTTACTTTGCGGACCCAGGTTTATTGAGAGTTTTCTGCTTATTTTGGTCCATACTATTACCTCGTTAAATATTTTACACTCTTTTTTAACACCCCATAGACAGGCGCTTCCGAATATTAAAATCCGATTACTTTTTGTATTTTTACCGCGGCGTACACGTTGTGTAAGTGTAGTGCAACGCGAGGGAAATTTTAAACCGAATCGTGGAAGAGATGAGGTCCAGGACGTCCACGGCGTATTGCAGCAATGTGGCGTATCATACACGAGGCTCAATTATATCCTTACCATGTACAGCGTGTCCAAGGATTAGGCGAGGAGGACTGGTACCATGGCTGCCACGATCTCCTGACTTTAAATTATTTGGACTTATTTGTGTGGGGATAATTAAAAAATGAAATGGATACTTACTATTGATGATTTACGAAAACATAGGTATCATAGTTGCTGCTAATAAATTATGAGTTCAAAACGGACAAGAAGCAGAAACATTTGTGATAGTTTGTAGAAACTGGGTTCTTTCCTTGTAAAGTTTTTAAATTTTTTGTCCGGTTACCGATTATACGCCTTGTCAGGTTATACA
The DNA here is from genome assembly GCA_037114965.1 of Monochamus alternatus. Lineage (NCBI taxonomy): Eukaryota > Metazoa > Arthropoda > Insecta > Coleoptera > Cerambycidae > Monochamus > Monochamus alternatus. The sequence continues at coordinate 39,160,699 of CM073433.1, forward strand.
GTAGACCAGTTTCCAGTGCCGTGCGGAAGACTTTTTTAAATCATTTTTGAACTGCTCTTTTTATTTTTACAAAATTGTATATGTCACCCTGTATACGCAGTTTTACTGTACCGTTTCATCGATTACAACACAATTAAATATAAATTCAATTGTGTTTCTTTCAGTTAGAATATTATCTTATTCTCGGAAAATTATATAATATACCTTTCCCACACAATTACTATAAATTAGCCTTTACCCCAATAGATACAGATTCTCATCGTTGCGAATCAACTCAATTAATGTTTACTAGATGTTCTTCGAACAACACGCTATAATAGCTTATATGCATATAACATACACATGAGCGTAACCATTTACAAAAAAAGAACAATGGTTAATGCGCATGCAATTCTAACAAACAGAAATTCCCATAAATTTCAATATATTTCATTCAAGAGTAGGTATCTAAATACTGACCTACCTTTAAGTATGATTCAAGATGCCATTTAGTAAACAACTCAACAAAAATATTCCTGAACCAGTTTATGAAAACTATTGACACTATCTGGGTGCATGGTCAATGCGACGCTACGTAACAGTCCATCGTGCCGCGGAAGTTAATTATTTAAACTTAATTAAATAAAGTCAACAAGCAAGCTACATACAGGGTGAGGTATATTTCTATTTCTTATAGTTTTTGTAATGCATACAGGATGATGTTTGATTTTTGTTTTGCTGCATAATAAACCTATTCTGTGTATACTAAATACAGGGTGCTTAGAAAGTAATTGGACCCACTTAAGCATAGCTTCCTGTGATCAAACAGAATCGATTTAGACAAACAGCTTCCAAAATGTCTCGTTTAGAAGTTACAGGACTTTAAAGAAAAATGGGCATAATTAATAAACGAAACGTCCAATCATGTTGAAATTTGGCTAAGGAGTAAGTAGTGCTGCATATCGTAGAGGAGGCTTTTGGCAGTGTTTTTGTAACTCATTTTTATCGTATCTTTTTTGCTATATGACCAACAAAAAAGATACAATAAAAATAAGTTACAAAAAAGCTGCCAAGGGCGGCCTCTATCATATGCGACACTACTTACTTCTTCGCAATGCTTGTATTTATTTAAAACATAATTGTAACAAATTTCAACATGATTGGACGTTTTGTTTCTTAATTATACCTATAACAAAAAAACGTTTTTTTTTACTTTGAAGTCCTGTAGCTTCTAAACGAGGCACTTTTAGACTAAGCTAAGTTTATCTAAATCGGTTCTATTTGATCACAGTAAGCTATGTTTAAACTGGGTCTCATTACTTTCGGGACATTCTGTATTGTATCATTTAAACATTTTGTAAACAGTTTTTTGAAATACATTCGGTTAAGATATGAGTTCAACTTTTTTATTTTCATATGGAACACATTTTTTTCTTACAAATCAAAGAATACCTCTTTCCATATAAGGGGTTAACTGTACCTGCGACAAATATTTTAAGAGGGGATAGAGAAAAATAAGAATTAATCATTCTTCGTCATGGCAGCCAGCAACACTAAACGGTAACATTCGTTGTCATAATTGAAATACTATGTGTTTGCGTTGTGATTTTGTGTATTCCTTCAGTTTGTACTGCCTTTTTCTAATTTTAAATGTTTTATAGTAATTAAATAAGTGAATTTGTGTTGGGTACAGATCTTTTCCTATAATATAGTTCGCCTGTTTGTTTTTCTAAGTTATCCAACAAGACTACCGCGGGTGCATTAAAAGTTATCTATTAGTATACCTCGTTCGATTTTCTTATAATAAATGAGCATTTTATTTAACTGTATGTGAAGTGTGTTTTGTTGTTAGTGAGTAATCTCGACGGACTTGTAATGAGTGAAAATATAGTTTTGACAGTTTGAAATGAAAGAAAGAAAAACGAATGCAAAATACTGCACCTAACCGGATTAACTGTTACCTATTTATTATTAATAAAAATTTTCATTCTCATCATGGAGACCGGTCTCTGGCGACCGGAGGAATACCACTGTAAGAGTATCGAAAATTATTATTTTCTTGAATAAAACAGAAGAAACCTGATGGCAGATTTGTACCTTTTCACTATCCGAATGGAAATTTGAAACACCCTGTGTAACTTTTCTAAATACAAATAAGTTTTCTAAACAACTCTGTTGTTTATTCATTTTCTCAAGATTTATATATTATTCCACAAGCAAGAAGCTGGAAGTTTATCCTGTATATATAAAAATGTCTGACCAACCTAATAAATAAACTAAATAAAATATATTAAAAAAATTACAAACCCAATGAAACCTTTAGTATTTAAGTACGCGAAAGAAACAATTTCATTGACTTCAATTTTTTTGCTCCAATCAGTTATTGAGTTAGTCAATGGAAATATTTCTTTCTAGAATCTTGCTATTGCTCCCAAAGAAAATGTAAAGTTTTTATAATTAAATAAACAAAGGTAGATATGTACTTAAGACATTGTTTACCTTATAAATATTTTACTTTAACTTAATGCTTACTTTTACGTACCAGCGTTGAATTACACCCACAATATCTACCCATATATTCTTTATTATTAGCTTTTGTAACATTTTTTACTGTATTAGAAAAATACTTTAAGCTAATATAAATCAAATCTCCTACAATTCCTATCAATGATCTAATAATAATAATAAAGAATATATGGGTAGATATTGTAGGTGTAATTCATCGCTGGTTGGGACTTTAGTCCACAGAGTAGTTAGTTTCACACAATATTGTTAATACCTAAAAATATTAAAAAAAAAACGATTACACAAAGGGTTATCATGTTTAAATTCATTGACAGGTTTATCACTTTTGACATTGTCGACATTTAATTTTAAATAATTATAATTTATTGGTATAATAATTTTTATAGTTAGATATTTGACTCAACTTAAAGGAGGCCACCTGAAGAAGCAATCCTAAAAATGCAGAAATAGGTCAGATCTCATCTATTGTGGTTGAATTTTTAAGTTCCCACATTTTCAAAAGTGAACTTAGATATTTATAGAATGTTTTCAATAAACCAGGTTAGTAAATTTAGCTAGATTATTATTTTTTAGATAACTACTGTATAGAGCTTTGTCTATGGAATTGTTCATTAGCATACCTAGATATTTGGTATCAGAGAGCATACATATAACTTCATTGATAGGAATTGTAGAAGATTTGGTATATATTAGCTTAAAATACCTTTCTAATACAGTAAAAAATCTGTACTATCATCATGCAAAGTTTTTAACATACTTTACGGTGTAGGTTTACGTAGTAAATGAAACTGATTAATTTGCAAGATTTGTTGAAGATGAAAAATTACAACAAAGCATTTTTAGGTGCGTTCAGAAATGCATGAGTTCCTTGACCTGCCGTCATTTTCAAATCTGTCTCTTTAAATCATCTTTTAGAAGTAGAAGGAGATTATTTTACAACTTGCAAACCTTCACTAGAATTTGTGAAATTTTGAGTACTTATTGTTTCACCAATTTACAAGCATATTGCAAATTGGATCAATTTATACCTTCAATCATTTACCCTTCAATGCCTTTATTATAGAAAGATGTGCCATTATGCGAAATTATCTATCAATTGTACCAAACATTTATTTTCCTTTAAGTTTAAATTATTCAGGCTTAAGATGTATAATTGAATTTCTTGATTGTAAAAATGTATTAAATTATTAGGTACGTTTATTAATGTCCTTTTCCATTCTGAGTGCTGGGGAATCACTTGTAAAAGTACTAGTAAATAGTAAAATTGTTAGTTATTACTGTGTCAGGTATTACATAAATTGTGATTAATAACAATAACATATAACTTGTTACTATAATTGATTTGGAAGCAAATAATTCAAATGCTTAAAATGCACTTGTTGTTGACCTTGCATATATACTCGTTGTGCAACCGTTCTTCAATGACTACAATAAAAACTACTACATTATCATTATCGAGGTGAAACTTACGCGATGCCAGGGTCGCACTTACTTTATCTGCAATTTTGATCGTTCTTTAAATCTCAATTAATCAAATGATGAATGAGCACTTATTTAAGATTGTTGTAAATTTAAGAGGTGTTAACAATAGCGGATTAAGCTAGCTATTTAATGTAGAAAAAGGGTTCTCTCCGCTGCGTTAGGAATCATCAAAGATAAATGAATGAGGAGACTATTTTTTAATTTTTTTGGTAAACACGATTTCAATGGATTTCCCATTAAAAGTCTATGGAGTTGCAGTTCCAGAGCGTCATGCTTTTTGTTGTCAATGGCAGCAGGCACATCTGTTTTAAAATGCCACGCTAAATGCAAGCACATTATAACCGTATAACCTCCCTTATGTCTTCCATCTTTGCCCATTTGGTATCTCTCATCGCCTGATTCTATTTGAACGTAAGCGGTTATTCAGCACTTTCTTAGTTCCAAATTTGCAAAAATATTATCAGAAACAGGGTGTATATAAATTAATAAACTAATTCGCCGCTGCTAGGATGCTCGTTTATTTTATACTCATTACGTTTTAAACCTTAGTTTATTCGTATCAAAAAATATGATTTAGGACATCTTAGAAACAAGTTTTGTTTTCTAAGAAAAGGACATCTTAGAAACAAGATTCGTTTTCTAAGAAGTTGCACGAAATCGGATCATTATACGGTTATTTTGGCAGTAGTTTCAAGATACCTTAAGTATCTCAGCGAACTGAACTAGTACATAGTCTGGATTTTACTCCAAATCGTCTGACGATAACTCGAGTCATTTTCAAGATCTCTCAGTTCAAGAACTGTTTTTCAATAAAAAAAAAATAAAACACAATTATTTCCCTATATGGCTACTATGGAAATAAAATAGACATCCTTCCGTTTCCAAGGCTACATGCTTCAGTTCTTTTACTCGTATTATCGCACATAAGTTTTAAAAATAATATCTAGTGTAGTTATTAAGAAACCAATTTGTTTTCAAAAAATCTTCAACACCCTGTATATAAAAACCTAACCAAAAACGGACCTACACCGAAAAAAATTATTAGCTATATTTCACGGTTCATTGTTGGTTCATTGTTTATTGCCTAGGTCAATAGTGTGAAATAACACATCAGAATGTAATGCTACAACTGTAATGGAAAATTACTACCTATGAATGTTAATTTTTGTACACAAGAAATGTAATTTTACTTTATAATGTATTTAAAAAAACTCATGTAATTTTACATTAAAGTTGTAAATGTACTGTATTCACATGAAGATTGAAAAATGTGCAAATTTATTTATCATTTTTATCAGTGTATGTTTATATGAACATTTTATCATGCGTATAATAATGCCCTTAAATATTGGCATTCAATTATGAAACACCTTGTATAGTTTACAGTTATTTGTGGTTGTCTGTACTACAGCAATAACTAACAAAGATTAAGCCAAGAACTTTATATTTTGTTTTTTTTTACGAATTTCTTACTTGAACCTTCGAGTTGTAAAAATACAGTATGCGCCAGAAGTATGGAATAAATTCAATAAAAACGAGAAAATTATTTTTTGAGAAAAATCCTCGAACAGGTCGATTTTTAATTTAAAAAATACATATTTTAGCGTAAAATGCGATTTTCAAATGTCATTTGTTTCCTAGTAATGACGTCATCGATTTTTTTTTAATGGCATATTTTTTTCCTTGATTCTGAAAGATCGTTTAATTCTCTATCAGACAGTACTAAAATTTTGCCCTCTTACATAGGAAAGTTTTCGAGTAAATGACGATTGAATGTTAGAAAACGTAAATTTTATCCATAAAAAAGTAACAATTCTGAGGTATGTAAAATAAAATACAATTGATTTAATTTTATACTTAAATGAAATGTTCGAATTGCCATCCACCAACTTCTTGACAATGCGCAAGTCTGTGAAGAAATTCTTCTTGCACATTATGAATTATTTCTGGGGTAACTCTGCGTATTTCGTCCCGAATGCGATTTTGAAGTTCTTCTAAATTACGTGGTTTATTAATGTACACTTTTGACTTCAAGTATCCCCATAAAAAATAGTCAAGAGGTGTAAGATCTGGCGATCTTGCAGGCCATTCTATCGGTCCGCGTCTGCCGATCCACCTCCCAGGAAAACAGTTGTCCAAAAAAACTCGTACAGGGCGCGCATAGTGCGGAGGTGCACCGCCTTGCTGAAACCATATAGTATCGTCAGGAATGTCAGGGTCATTATCGTTAGGAAAAATTACTGCAAGGGCTGGAACAAGGTCATTTTCTAGAAACTCTAAATATCTTTGTCCTGTAAGGGTTCCTTCAAAGAAGAAAGGCCCTACTATTCTGTCGTCAACTATTCCAGCCCACACATTTAATTTCTGAGGGTGTTGGGTATGTGCCTCTGCCATCCAATGAGGATTTTCCCGACTCCAATATCTGCAAGTTTGACGGTTTACTGTACCATTCAGACAAAATGTGGCCTCATCTGAAAAAAGTATTTGTCGGTGTAAATTTCTATTTTCTTGACATAAATCCATTAGAATTTCGTAAAAGTGTAAGCGGCGATTGGGATCATCTTCATTGAGTTCCTGCACAAGTTGAATTTTGTAGGGATGATATTTTTCCTTCCTCAAGATACGTAGCACTGTGCTCTGACTAGTGTCATTGTTTAATGCAACCAATCGTGAAGAATTATGAGGATTATCCACCATACTTATCAAAATGTTCTGTTTCTGAATTTCATTAATGCTTGGACGTCCAGGTTTTGGAATATTTACAACATTGCCAGTTTCTCTAAATTTAGAGTCTACCTCACTAACTGTTGATTGGCTGATAAAGCGATCTGGATATTTTTCATTAAATAAATCGCAAACTTCCTGCTGAGTTCTAGTCATATTCCCGCATCCGATAAGAATTAAAATTTCAATTTTTTGAGTAACAGTTAAATGTGCCATAATACTTATTAGAAAGTCGGTGTGACAATGACACTTTGCAAAGATTTTCACCTACGTGATCCATAAAAGAACTATGGAATTCGAAAAACTAAACTTGATAACGTTTTTGCTTTATTTTAATTGATTTACGTTTTCTAACATTCAATCGTCATTTACTCGAAAACTTTCCTATGGAAGAGGGCAAAATTTTAGTACTGTCTGATAGAGAATTAAACGATCTTTCAGAATCAAGGAAAAAAATATGGTGTTGACATTTAAAAAAAAATCGATGACGTTATTACTCGAAAACAAATGACATTTGAAAATCGCATTTTACGCTAAAATGTGTTTTTTAAATAAAAAATCGACCTGTTCGAGGATTTTTCCCAAAAAATAATTGTTTCGTTTTTATTGAATTTATTCCATTCTTTTGGCGCATACTGTATGTAAAATTCCCCTCAAACTTTTCCACAGAGTTGCAACTTGGTCACCACATAACACTAATTAATCAATTCTGCTTCGATTTAGATATCAATCGCAGTCCTAATTCAGTACTTCGCTTAAAACGGAAGGTAGAAGGAGGTGCCCCCACTTTATCAAGTTGTACACCCGACAATTAGAATGACTTTTTAGTAGTTATTATGTCAGTCGAAGTAAACATTTTACCAACAAAATCGCCCGTGATTAGTGCGAATGTTCCTTCAAGGCTGAGACAAATTGGGACCCGTAAACGACAGATTTGTACCAGACCGCGTAACGGAACGTGGTAACAATAGCTTTCGTTAGCTCAGGTCGGATAAGCGCCCGGAAACGTTAAAATGTGTCTCTCGTAGTGCAAAGGTTAGTTTCTCTCACCTCACCACCTTAAGTGTAAAGCTCATATTACCGTAGATTACCGTTCAATAGTGACCCTGCATTTTTTCCACGCATAATTTTCTTATATATAAACCAAACATCAGTGATTTAGAAACGCTGGTATAAGAAATAAACTACATTTAAGATTGCTAAATTTCTCTGGTTTAGAATTGCCACTTACTATATAACTTGATATATTTAGTGAAAACGTATTGTTTTTCCCTCAGTTTCTTTTAACATATTATGCCGAGTAATTTAATTTATTATAAGTTATTCTACCATTACTACTTATATTAAAAACTAGATTGTACAGATCTCGTTGTGGTAATTAGTATTCTTAATTCACTTACTATTTCCTATAGGTATTAGTAGAGGAAAGTAGCCTAATACCAGATAGGTTTTCTAAATCAGCCATATGCCCACATTTATTGTAATAGCTATATTAATAAGTAGGAATTTTAGACGATTATATACATAACGGAAAATATGAATTTCAATAAAAAAACCTCCGATTTCTAAATTTTAATTATAATAAAATATTTTTTATTCCCAGTCTTTTTACCTCTTTTTATTACATGAACACAATTAGAAACCTTAAAAACATTCAAAAGTTTATTAATTTCTTATTTCTCTTCGTTTATTTATTTTTTCTTTCTTCTGGTGGCTCTTTGAATTTTATTCCTACCTCTGCGATTGATTTGTCAAATTAAGTTAACCTATGGTAAAATAAAAATCATGTTAATTGTGCAACTTGATCTTTCCTAATATTCTCCCGTTTCAGCTATTCTTATATTATTCCTCCTGTTTGTCAATTTTCTCTAATTACTATCTAACGCGTATTATCTTTTCTTCCTATACTTTATTATTCTTCAGTTTCGTATTATATTACCTGTTTTGATTCTACTTTTAAACTATTTATTATTATGTATTTCTCTTCAAGTACAGATCTAAAGCTCCCTATCTTTTTTTATTTTTTTCCAAATTGTCTATTCTAATTAACAACTTTTTAAATTTTTATAATTTTTTCAAAATTTATTTCCTATTTAATATCCATTTTATTTTCTGTCTTGATAATGATCTCTTCTCCTTTAAACACTTCCCATATTTTCATATTTAAATCTACTTGTCAATGTCAAAATTCTAATTAATTATTTAATTCAAATTCTGATTTCAATTTTAAAAATTTTATCTTTCAGCTAATTCCCTTATTTATTCATTACAATTATTTTAATTTAATTTTGAACATTACAATATTCACATAATTTTTGCATTGTGTAAGAAAATTTAATTAAATATGGAAAAAGAAAACTAAAATATGGCAAATTTGTGAGTTAAAAGAATGGTATACTCGCGGCAAGAATTCAGACGTTTTACGTCATGGTTGACATTACGCAATTGTTTTTATTGTCAACGTAATTTTTGACATTTGGTCGCGTTAATAGTTATTTATGCAACAAGTACAAAAAGTAAGTGTTTATTGCACGCGATGTGGAATTGTCCAACGAGACCGTCAGCCCGAGTAGGACAACACGTACACACGAGTGCAATAAAATGTTTATTGCATTCATCTCTCTTTCTACTACAGGGTTTTGTCATCATGACAAACATAAACATTCAAATCGACGTCATATTTTCCTACAATTAGTGTCATCGAAATAAAATATTTTTTGGTTTTTGCATGAACGTAGAACAAATATTGTATTCAACTAGTACAAAAAGTGCTTATTGCACTTGACGTCTTATCCTACTCGGTCTGACGGCCTCGTTGGACAGTTTTACGTCGCCTGCATTAAACATTTACTTTTTGTACGTGTTGCGTAACTATAGGTATTTGATTCAGGTTGGACTTACAATCTACCAATAAATTAATTGCAAAAATTTCAAATCGTCAATCATTGGTTACCCCATAATTTCAAGGCCAATGAATATTTTTGTAAAACACTTTACTGTGAAAATTCCGTTTTGCATTATTCTTCTCTTTCCATTTTATTCTAGACATTGTTGCCATTTTTGAGTTATTTTTTTAAATTTATGATCAATATATGAGAAACATATAGTTGAAATATCCCCAAAACTATTTCTTTCACAAAAAATATCTAAATTTGTTTGTCGAAATACAGCTTCAAATACAAACTAGAAAACCCTCTGTTTGTAACCATTGTTAACTATGTAATAAAATATTCATGATGTACAACCCCTTTTGAGATCTCAGGAAAAACTGTTCCTATTTCACTCTTGTATTGCGGAAATTTCATTTCAAACAATTTTCTATAACCGCCACTGCATATTACGGAAAAACTTTTCCTTATAATGAGACGTAGGTACGCTAACCAAAATTATATTATATTGACAAAATATTCCTCGTTTGACTTTATAGATGGCGATCCAGGTTTTAATTGGGACAAAAAAAATTATTGCATTTAAAATCTCATTTTTGACGTATTTGTAAATCGAAACAAGTAGTTTTTTTACTTCTTTAAGATAAATCAATAGCCAGGGTCAAATATTCTTAGAGGTCTTTCAGGAAATCCAATTCCTATTCTAATTTTATCACCCTGTATTTTATTCCTAAAAAGTATCACTCAGTAATTTTATTATCTTACCACGTACCACTTTGTATAGTATGTTTTTATTATTTATTTATAATTTACTATTTTGGTCAATATGTTACGTGGTGCATCTACAATTTTGTACGTCACCAAACAAGAAACCAGATTTTGTTTGGATTTATGCGATGCTTGCCTAGGTCAGTCAGAGCTTACCTTAGGAGTGCCTCAGTTGACTTATTTTTTTTTAAATTTGATTTTAAATCTAACAGCTTTTGTGTAAAAACGGCAAATAAATACTTGTATACAGAACCAATTGGAACATGACTGCTGCTTTTTTATATAAAAAGCGATCGGCAGACATTCATTCAACGTCTCATTGTTTACAGTTGCATATTTAACATTCGCACTAATCATGAGACGCATAGTTCTACTGTTTAGTGTTTTTATCGTAACTGCATTTACGTATGCCGATGGTTACCTGAGGACTAAAAATCCCATCGGATTCGACGAAGAATTTGAGAATAGCGTCCAAAAAGGTATGTAAAAAACAAGATATCTACAGTTATGTAAATAATTTCATTCGTAAAAGTATTTTAATACATATCTAATTATTTTTTAAATAGCATTTGATAGAATGAGCATGTAAACTGTGTTTTTTAACAATATAAATCAAAACTTAGTACTGAAACTGTCACACATAAACATTTGTAATATTTATTTTAATTTGCAGCAAATAATAATAATTTATTTTAATTCGTGAACAGTAAAAAGCCAAATTGCAAAATTGTCATCTATATACCTCCACGAGACAGTAGGTTTTTTTATTTATATTTTGAATGTTACCAAAATATAATACATTAAGACATACAGTATCATTTCTCTTGAAATAGTCAATATTTTGTAAAAAAACACATTGAAACACCAAATAACAACTACACCCATATAAATTATCGAAACTATTAATTTTTTATTTAATATTAGCTGCTATCTTATGTAACAGCTAACTACAGATTTTCCTTTTAGTTCTTAAGTTATGCTTTGACAGCTAATAATAATACAGGGTGCACAAGCTATAAGACAAAATGGATGGACAAAGATGGATTAATGTCACACATTTATTTTATATAAATATGAAGATACATCCGATTTGTTTTTATTTTGAAGTTACAAGCATTTTAAAAAATATTATTTCATATTTCAGTCAAAGTAGCCTTATAAATAAAAATTAAGGTTTCAATAACAATAATTATTATTTATGCTATTTTGTTTATTCATTTTACACGTTGAAGTGCTAAATAAAAAATGCATGTATTTTCTTACAACTGATGAGTATGCATATATTGTCTTTGTATTTGGGTATTCCAATGGGAACGCCAGACAAGCAGTCCGAGTATACCGACGAAGATACCCAAATGGACATCAACTTACCCGCACAGTCTTTAGTGCACCATTTCGTCGACCTCGAGAAGGTAATCCCGCTCCAAAAAATTTCGTTCTACTGAAGTAGGACAAAATGAAGAAGATATAATAGAAGCTGTCATTGACAACTTTTTAGTTAGTGTTCTTGGTATAGCGATTAATCTTCATTTATCACCGAATTTTGTATGGCGTGTATTGAACAAAGAAATGTTACATCCGTTTCATCGCCAAAATGTACAAGCGTTACAAGCTGGAGATGCTCCTCAGCGATTAGGATTTTGTCGCTGGTTACCTCAACAACATGGATAAAATGCTAAGATTCAGGTCACTTGTCATGTGGTCTGATGAAGGGTGTTTTACTAGATTTGTTAATAAGGGTTAATGTTTGTAGGTACTCTAAACACAAATAATAATTATAGCAATAATCATTTTTATTTATACTACTTTGCTTTGCTTATTTAGGCTACTTTGACATACGAAATTATATTTTTTAAAATGCTTGTAACTTCTAAACAAAAAAGAATCGGATCTACGCTCATTTAGGAAAAAATGTTTGATAATAACCCAGCTACCATCTACAGAGTTTGTAATAGAGCTAGTAGAACACCTTGTATAAAAAACATTACATTAATTTCGAGAATAAAACCGAAAAATGGTAACCTAAACATGATAATTAGTTGATCTTATTCTGTTGCCAAATTAATTAATTAGATTTAAAAAGCTGAGATGCACATTTTATGTAATAGTATTATGACAATAACAGCTATGTAACAAAGGAAACTACTCGCTAGATAGTATCTATTATAAATACAAATTGCTTATAGCATCAAGGTTATTTCCTTTTACTTATTTATTGATAAGATTACTTTAACTTAATTTATTGTCATCTGTTATGAAAATACTAATTTACTATAATTTAATTTACAGCAGGTAGGTAGATATAATTATATATTTGCGTGTTTAATTAAAATACATCTCCTAACGACTTAACGTGTAATTGTTAGATTACCCTCTACTTATTATTTTATACTATTACCAACATCATTGTCTTAGTTTTGAACATTTGTTAAACATAAAATTTGCAAATAATAAAAAATATTTGAAAAATTTATTGTTTGACATAAAATACAATTTCACTTAAACATAAAACACAATCGACGTAGTACCTAATAAGCACAATGACAAATAAAATGTAGAAATGGATTATTTGCCTACTCAGGCGACCTATCACATTAAAATTTACCAAGATTTTGTTTTAATTATCTGAGATAACAGTTTTGTTCTCACAACACGAGAATCAGGTTTCCAGTCGTCAGGTGCGTGCGCGTTCCAAATAAAACAATGCATATTTAACCTTATGCGGACTTTAAAAATACATTGCGCGTCTGATGTTTCCAACTGTACTGCGATCAAAGCTAATAGAATCTCTCAGACAATAATTCCCGACTATATTCAATCATAAAATTGATGAACCATATGTTCTAGGTAGACCGATCTATTCCAAAAGAATGAAAATGTTTGCCAAACATCCAAGTCGTTATAAATTATTCCAATTCGATGAATTTTATGTACAATATGCTATTTTTTAAAAATATATATATGTAGATAGTGCAAAATATTAAAGAAATTTGTTAGTGACAGGAACTTCGGAAAGTGGCCCACGTAAAAAATCTTTAAAAAACCGTTCTGATAGTAATAATATAACTGAAAATTAATATGATAGAAATTCCAACGTCTATAGTCTAAAACTGATTGAAAATGTCTGCTAATTCATGATTTAAATAAGGTATTTTTAAGTAAAAAAGTAAATCAATCGACAGACGACGAGATCCGACCGCGCCGTTAACTACACTGAGCCTGAATTTGACCTAATTATGAGGCTTTACAAACACAGATTGCTTAATGTTTATTTTCTTGCCCTATTTATTTCTTTGAAAGAACACCCTGTATATTTTGCAAAATTTAAATTATTATTATAAATGTACCTACATTAGCCTAAAATGTCTTAAAATTTTTTGTTTAATTATCACTATTTTATATTGTTACCTAGAAATCGACATTTTTTTCTGGATGTTCAGTCCCAAAGAAAAAATAATATGCTAATTAATTTATAATTATCTGTTATTACATCGTAATGTAATACAAAAAAATTACAATGAACTCGAATTAATTGGAAATATATTTTATTTGAATTTCATGAAATAATTTTTATTATGAACATTGTTTATATAAACAATTCCTGGGAACATTTATATTATCAGTAATAAGATAATGTTATTTTTTTAGTAATAATTCGAAGAATATTAATTTTATTTATTTATATAACTAGAGTTGCATCTAATGAAAAATTTAAATTTTTCTACGAACTATTATTCGTTTTAAGAATTCTATTTATATTTACTTTATTAGTCTTATTTTTTCCTCATTAAGTAGGTGGGCATTCAATTTTCCAAGTGTGGTTTCATAAAATAGATTTTAGTAATTGAAGAATGTATTTTTTTAGTTGCTGTTTACTTTCATCAATATTCTACGTTATGATTTCTTTAAGTTTAACGCCAATTAATGATTTAATTTAATTTTATACAGATCCCGATTAATTTTACACTATGCACGTGTAAAAGTTCTGCAAGTTGGTAATATTAGACTTATTTAATTATTGTTAAAATATACTATACTATACACAATTACAAACGATTGCATTACATTTCGTAAGTTTGATTTACATGTAAAATCTAAATTAAATTTTATATAATACAATTACACTTGGATTTCGGCGAAAGTTTCATTAAAAACGCGTGCCACTTACATTTATTTTGACGAATTGCCCTAATAAACTGGCAGTCGCATGAAAAATTTTGATATTCAACAAATAACTGTTCATTGTGAGGTATAATGAATTTCTGATGAATACTTGGATAAGACTTTATCTTATGTAATGTTTTCTTATTGATCAAGAACCAGTTTTGATAAATTTGTGCAACAGCTGATAATGTTTATGCTTGAACATTAATTGATTGAACACTGTCAATCTGCAACAGCTGAAGATATTATCTAATTTATTTAAATTACTTCATATAAAAGCAGTAACACCTTTCCCGTATACTCAAGAGTCTGAGAACTGGCAATCATTCGTTTACTGATATATATTTTTTTAAATCTCACTGTTCTCAATTAACTACTCCTTAAATAGAATATTGGTTAAATTTATCATATCAAATGTTCACATCAAGTAATAGTCCATTGAAAAGTTACATTTGGGGTTGCATTTTTTAGAGGACGCAATTTTATTGTTTAGATGTGAGGGGGGGGGTCAAAAAAAGCTTAACTTGAAGTTTTTGGGGTCACAACCCTCGAGGTTTAGCCGCCTTCTTGGAAAAGGGGGTGAAATTGTTTTTAGCATTTATCAGGTAAACTATTGGTCATACAAAAATTTCGTAAAAACATTTTTTATTGCAAATTGAATCCTCCAGTAACTTTTTGTGGTAAAATCAAAAATAACAAAGATATTAAAGAAAAACAATCAAAATTTTTGTACAAATTTTCTTTTGGACGCCATCATTTATTTATTTTCTTATTTAAAAAAAAATACATCAGAGCATTTTTGTAGAGTGATTTTCAACGAAGAATTTTTATTATATACTTTTTTTTATTATAATCATTAGTTTGGGTTTTACAGCGCTGTGAAGTGACACTAATTTTCCCTATAATCCATTGAAACGTTACATTTGAGGTTGCATTTTTTAGAGAACGCAGTTTTATTGTTTAGTTGTGAGGGGGGGGGCATCAAAAAAAGCTTAACTTGAAGTTTGTGGGGTCGCAACCCTCCAACTTCGGCCGCCATCTTGGAAAAAGGGGGTTAAATTGTTTTTAGCAGACTAGACTAAAATTGTAGAGGATTCAATTTTCAATAAAAATTGTTTTTAAAAAAATTTTGTATCACCAATAGTTTACCTGATAAATGGTAAAAACAATTTAATCCCCTTTTCCAAGATGACGGCCAAACTTCTAGGGTTGTGACCCCACAAACTTCAAGTTAAGATTTTTTTGACCCCCCCCCCTCACATTCAAACAATAAAATTGCGTCCTCTAAAAAATGCACGCTGAGGTTAAAATAATGTAACATTTCAATTGACTATAAATGAATATACTAGGACAAGCATTTGTCAGATAAAAAAATTATGTAAAACGAGTTAGTCTAGCACAGACACTGGTTAATGAACTACATATTTCAACCGCTTCACTTACACTCATTTTTTGGTCTCGAGCCCTAATCCCGACTAAAACTCTATAACCCCTATGTAATAGGTAACAACTGTTATCGTATCCAAGTTGAGAATATCTTATCATTACTATTAAAATAAAGATAAATCATATAAATTTTTCCTTGTTCAGAAGTTATAGCACTTTTAAAGCTGAACAGACTTGGATGATTTAACAAAACAAATTTATTAACTTTCAAATAAGTATCCACCAAATTGAAAGTATCCCCATATCTCATAAATTATTAAAGCAATAACCATGTAATCAGATATTTCTCACTCGGTATATGTCATAATATGGTCTTCATATTATGCTTGCATATTCCAGTATGTAGTGCCGTTCGTGATATGTTATAATATTATATTGAAGTAACTTATTTTTATCATTCTTTTTTATAGAGGGTGTCCCAAAATTAGTCTGCCGAAAATCAACTGTGGATTCTATGATCAAAAATAAGAAAAAAGTTATATAAACATAGGTTCGTAAACGCCCTCTAAAGAAGCTATTGTTCTTTAAACTCCAAAATTTGATTTTTTCCAAATATTTTCAAAACGGATCAAATTAAAGTAATCAGATTTAAAATTGAGGATCGCAATTAGATTGCGAATCTAATGTACTAAAAACAATACCATAATTAGTCATAGGCGTGTCAAATTGGGAGGGTTGTTGGATAAATATTACTCTAACTTTTTCATGTCTCAAGGTTTTTGCCATAAGGTCAAAAAATTTAAAATGTTGAACAATTTTACAAAGAAGAGATAATTCTGTTTTACTTCGATAAACTATTCCGTTTCCGAGTAATATTAATTTAAAAATTTTGTGACATACCACAAAAATATTAGATATGTTATGAAAGCGGTCAAATTGTCTCTAGTAGGCTTTGACTATTACATATGTTTTTAAAAATTCAAACATTTACAAATAATTACATTACTGATATGTATTTTAAAAGTATTTTAATATGTTAAAACACTTGAATAAAACCTTTAATATGTGCTAAATAAGTCGACAGTATTTTCTTAGAGCCTACTAGGGATATTTTGCCTATTTATAGTTTCCATCTTAAACTTTTGTGGTATGTCACAAAATTAAGATTGCTCGAAAACAGAGTAGTTTATCGGATTGAAATTAGAGTACCTTTTTCATGTAAAATAGACCAAAATGTTTATTTTTTTAATCTGACAACGAAAATCTCAAGATACAAGAAAGTTAGAGCAATATTTACCCACTGACCCCCAGTTTGGTACGCCTATGACCAATTATGAGGAATTATTTTCAGAACATTAGATTCGCAATCTAATTGTGATTCTCAGAAAAATCAAATTTTGAAGTCCTTACTTAAGGGGTCATATCTTCGTTAGGGGACGTCTATGGACTATATAACTTTTTTCTTATTTTTGATCGTAGAATCCACAGTAATTTTTGGCAGGCTAATTTTGGGACATACTGTGTAGTATTTAAGTGTCGGCCTGTGATTTTAAAAAATAGAAGAGGTGAACAATATCCTGAAGGTAACTCGAAAAAAAATACCTTCGATTTGTACGTTAGGTATTGAACGAATTGAATTGAATCACATAATGCTATTGAAGAAAGACAACTAACCGTGTTCGAAAGAAAAGAACATAATTTTGTTAACTCAACATTACTAAATGATCAAGGCAGTCAATAGTTTTGCAAAAATCGGTGTACCTAAATATCATCAATATGACAACCTTCATAAAAATTTTAAGGTGAATATGATGGAAATTAAAATTTAAATCGATCCGTGTTTCTATACAAAATCATGCTGTACGCGAGATGTAGTACGTTTCTACATCTAGTGCTTATGGGTTCCTCAATGCTGCACCTGAATACAGCCACAACAGTAAGCCACTGTGGGAATTTCAGAAAGCAACTACCTCCGTTACTCTGTTTCTTAGTAGTACTCGTATAATGATCGGGGAACCGACTTACAAAACAAAAATTCTCCGGTGTTATTAAACCAGAATCATCATCATCAGGGCAATATTAACATATTTCCGAATGATGGTAGAAGTTTACTAATTAAAAATTTATTGGCTTTTTAAATTTATCAAGTGAACGACGAATGTCGAACTTAATGTTCATGTTAATGTTATGAATTAATATCAAAGCTTCTATAATCATCTAATATGCCAAGCTCAATGTGTTATGATAATCGAAATTATGATGATCCACAAAGTATATCCAACGCATTTGCTCAATTTTTTCAGTCGGCTTTTATTTCTTCCTCTATGCATGATCCATCTGAACTGAGGGAACCTATTGATATTGTTCCACAGATTGCTCTACCGATTGACACTGAAAGTGATGTTCTATTAGCATTAAAACGTTTCAAGAATAAATTGACCACAGGTCCCGATGGAATTCCAGCTTTTTTATTGAAAGACTGTGCTTCTATTTTTGCGTTACCACTGTCCATTATCTTCAATTTGTCTTTGCAGTCAGCTACGTCTCCAAGGATCTGGTGTAAATCAAAAGTCTGCCCTATTTTTAAAAAAGGAAACAAGCGACTTGTAGAAAACTACAAACCTATAACAATTCTTTGCAACTTTTGTTATTCGAAATTGTATTATATCATATTCTTTCTTTTCAAGTAAAATCAAGATTATCTGTTTTTCAGCATGGATTTATATCCGGTAGATCTACAACATCCAACTTGTTGAATGTTACTCATTTCGTTGCTAATGTGTTGGACCGGGGTGGTCAGGCTGATGTAGTCTATACGGACCTTTCAAAGGCTTTCGATAGATTGGATCATGGTCTGCTATTGAGCAAGTTGTCATGTTTTGGTTTAACTTCAAATTTTTTAGCTTTCTTTGAGTCATACTTAGCAAATAGAGTCCTAAATGTTAATTACTTTGGTTACGAATCCACAGATATATACGCTACATCTGGTGTCCCACAGGGATCAGTTTTGGGACCCTTGTTATTTATTATGTTTATAAATGATGTATGTACATCTCTTCATGTGAATGTTCTGTTGTATGCTGATGATTTAAAAATATTTGCACAGATTAACTCACTTGATGATTGTTACCTTTTACAAGAAGATCTCACAAAGGTTGATTTATGGTGCCAAGAGAACAAATTGCCGCTGAATATTGCAAAATGTAGTGTTATGACATTTACAAGGAAAATGAATTCAATAGATTTTGCCTATACCATTAATAATAGAGGTGTGGTGAATTTAAGGACCTTGGAGTTATCTTCGATTCTAAATTGAATTTTGTTGCACATATAAATCATATATTGTCGAATGCCTATAAAAATTTGGGGTTTATATTTAGAAATGCTAAATTTTTTAAGAATACATCTACGTTGATCACCCTGTTAAGTGCATTTGTCAAACCAAAACTAGAGTATGCTACAGTTATTTGGAGTCCTCATACTGATATTCACGTTAATAATTTGGAGCGAGTACAAAGAAAATTCGTTAAATATTTAAGTTTTAAAGTCGATGGTGTCTACCCGCCACAAGGAACTCCACAGTTGGACTTATTGAACAAATTCCATTTGAATGATCTAGCCTCGCGTCGTACTTACTTTTCTCTATTGTTTTTACACAAACTATTGATAAATAAAACTGATTGTCCGAGCATTCTTAGTTATTTTAATTTTAATGTTCCGTCAGTTCATACTCGTTCATCTTCATTGTTTAGGTTTGCTACTCCTAGAACAAATGTATTAAAGTATTCTCCTATTTATACTATATGTACCAATTATAGGTGCTATGAATTGAATCTAGATATTTTTTCTTGTTCTGTTAATGACATAAGACGTTGTGTTTTAAATTCGTTTGCAGTCTAATTAATCTGTTGTGATTTGGATTGCAATATTTGAATTTGTTAACTATATGTTGGCTTGTATGTTTTGTTATGACATAATGTATTACTTGTTGCTTGTTTGTTTAGTTGTTTAAGTATACATTATTGTATTTTCCCCTGCCCTATAATTGGATTTAGTCTGTCTGGGCAGTGTATCCTTAAAATAAAATAAAATAAAAAATAAAATAAAATAATTTTTTCAGTAAAATTTTTGCGCCAAAATATTGTTAATAGTTGTGGACGAGCATAATGTATGCTACTTGCATGTAATGGCTGTAATTCACTTGGGTGATTTACAACACTCTCCTACGGCTCACGCCGTGAATTACAGCCATCATTACATACTCGTTGAATAATGTACTACTATATTATTGACTATTGAACAAAATTATGTTGTTGTTACCAAACAACTATTTATTTTGGCAAAATTTTTTATTTACTTCCAAGTATTTTGTCTCATACTAATAATAAACACATTTCAGCCAATAATGAACATTTTTATAATACCACTTTGCATTCAAAATTATTCTTAAACTAAAACCAGGCTTGTCTTATTTTGCATCAATAATAAATATATACATATAGGTAATCAAGTTTTTATAATAATGATAAGTGTAAACAACATCAGCAACTAACTGCCTGTGAAAATTGGCTATTGTATTTTTAGCGATTTAACACTAAATATGTCATCAAAGCGGATAATTACTTTATACGCTATGTAACTGTTATTATCCTATGAGTATATTGAGAGACGAATTTTAATTATTACTTCAAAAGAATACAATTCATATTTCCTTTACTTTTTATATTCCTTAAATAGATATACAGGGTGTCCGGAATATGGGTGCCATAATTTTGCTGTATGATAAATTGTACCACCGTTGTTTTCTCTTACCAACGGTAACATAATTATGACAGCAAAGGTGTTAAATATATAACAATGTCGCTCGCATACGATGTTAGGATTGTTAGGTATTTGTACAGAATAATTACACATAGATATACCTAAACATAGGTACTTACTGTGAACAGTTTCCTTAGAGCTATTTTCCAGCACAGAATAATACTTGCGTGTTCAAAATGACGTCCGTTGCTTGCAAAAAGCATTTACCGTACAAACGTCTAATAGCCAAAGTTATGCCTAGATTCATTATAAATTAACATGACATGTGATTGTTATTGGGCGATTGTTTATGATTCGTATTATATACAAAATTTTATCTGATGGCATCTGATGATACATTTTCGAAAAATTAAAAACTGCATTTTTGGCATGTCACAATGACAACTATTTTTAAAGTAGTAAGTAGGTATAAGTGTACTTTAATAGGTTAGTGAGAGCTGTGCTTTGCCATTTCCTTGACAACGCCAGATTTTAACGGCAATGGGTGCATTCCACTAAGCGATCGCAACGCCCAGAACGACCAATGAGTCGTTCCACAAAGCGACCACAGGCGTTACAATTGTGCTTGCAACGTCATGAGACGTCAAGAGTTGACGTCATCGCAAACGACCGCTTCGAGCTCACAACGTCCACGGTTTTGAGGTGGGTCAACACATCATTTGTCATAAATTGCGGGAAAAGTCAAATAAACTATTTAAATGTCAAGTCTAAGATATATGGTTGAGATGGAGAAAATAAGTTTTTATAACTGTGAAACAGGCACTGTTATTGAGATCGAGGTCCCAGTTGCTCAGGCAATACGTGCAAGAGATGGTATGTAATTCAGTTATGCTTTTATATTTAATTTTTTTTTATCAGTATTTATTTTTCTTACAGAAATTGCCTTCGCAACAGAATTAATGAATGCTGCTTTACAAGAGTCAAATTCTTTTTCTGGTGAATCTGCTGAAAGGGTATTCGAAGAGGAAATAAGACACGACACGGAGGTTATTGGGACTGAAGTTGCAGTTTAATATTCATTTTAAGACCTAAATAATTAATATATTTTACTGAAATATGTATATGTAATTAATGTATGGTTACATTCTTAGTTACATTAGTAAAGTCTATGAGTAACACCAATTTAACTTTTTTACCTAGAATATATAAAAATTATATATAATTACCTTTTCTACCTAACCGTCAAACCATCTGTCAAACTAATAACTGACAAATATAAACAAACATGAATCCCAACTCTGTTCCACTAGGATTCAAATCACATCCGTGAACAATGCGCACAAGAGCAGTTTTAACCTAGTGGAAGGGGTAAAATTGCGATTGTCGTTCTGGGCGTTGTGATCGCTTAGTGGAATGTACTCAATATTTATTTATCTACTGTCAAACACAATTGTCACGTAGAATTGTATATAATTTAAATAATAAGTGATTCTGAAACTAGTAGTTTACCTTCTGATTTGGAAGAAATGACGCGAAATATCGTGGACTCTCTTTTGCCGGAAAAATCACGATGTGTATATGAAATAGCGTTTAATCGGTACGAAGAATGGTGTTCTACTATGAAAATCAAGAATATCACTCATGAAAAAGTATTGTTGGCTTACTTTGAATGCTTATCTAAGGAAAGAAAACCATCTTCTCGCTGGTCGAATTATTCGATGATAAGAAGTATTTTATTAACAAGAAAAAACGTCGATATTATAACTACCTACAGCTAGTTGCATAAACTAAAACGTAAATCAGAAGGTTACAGACTTAAAAAATCCAAAATTTTTACTAAACAAGATGTCACAAAGTTTTTAACGGAAGCGTCAGATGATACATGTTTATTTAAAAAGTTGCTATGATAATTGGACTAAGTGGAGCATGCAGAAGAGAGGAACTGACAAATATGCTTGTTGAAAATGTGATAGATGAAGGATCCGTTTTTAGAATTACTTTACCGAATACAAAAACGAAGGTAATGCGAGAATTTTTTGTAACATCGGGGAATATCCCAGGATTGAATATGGTAAAACTTGTCAGACCATATGTGACGACCTTGCAACACAAACCATCGACAACCCGTTGGAATTCACACCTTTGGTAAAGTGCCAAAAGTTATTGCCACTTTTTTTAATTTACCTGACCCTGAAGAATATACCGAACGTTGTTTTCGGCGATCGTCTGCTTCATTTTCGGGCGATTCTGGAGCTTCTGGAATACTGTTGCTGAAGGTTACATCGAAAATTCGAAAGAACAAGAGAAAAAAATATCAGAAGCAATTTTTAGTGCCAACAACCAAACAGGATTACAAGTTTACCAAAAAGCATCAACTACTGATGTAAAAACTTCCATTGGAATTAATATTGCAAATTGTAGTAATGGCTCTTTTACCATTTATAATAAATAGTTTTGTACATAGTTATGCATTTTGATCTTTTTGACTAAGTACCATAATGAGCTCTCTCATGTCATCAAAATTGTGTGACATAACGTTGTCATTATGACATGCCATCAGATAAAGTAAATTACGTTACAGGAGCTTTTACTTAACCTTAATTGTACCTTAGTTTGTAATTTTGTAATATAATTATGCGTATTATTGCAGTTGTATTTTTATTTTTGAAATGTACTGGTAAACAAACTATTCGTTTTAGAATCTTTTTAATAGTTTTTTTTTGTGCTTTTGGTCAGGTATATAAGCCCTTAAAATTAATATTCCGGACGCTCTGAATAGGTATAATAGATATGAGAGGTATTAGTTGTGTTCTTTTGTCTATAATTTTCAGATTTCAATCTGAAATTAGGAGCTGATTGGTTAAGTTCAACGAGTTTCTAAATACAGCCAATCATTTGCTTCAATTATTTATGAATAAAAGAACACTGATATTGCTTCAGGTAAACGTAAGAAGTCTAAAAATTATTTTTTTTTAGGAAAATTTCTATGTCTCTTCCTCGGAGTCTGCAGTGTATCGTTCCAACAAGGATCGGCTGCCAAACCAAATCTAGATACAGTATTTCAGTGGTCACAGCTAGAGTTTGATTACGAATCTGAATATGATCGACAAGTCGATATCGACATGAAAGTGTTTATACCGGGACAGCCTGCCCCTATAGATACAGATGTGTATTATTCCGGTAAGAAAATATGTTTTTTTTATTTGTTAATATGCTTTTATAATTTCAATAGTTTAAAGAAGGCTTAGTTACATACATACTTGTAACAAAACTTCATCACGAACCTCATCGTGTAACAACCTGAAGCCGTGTACACACTGGTTTCTATTACAATTAACGCGTATCTGCATTTTGAATAAGGTCAAAGTAAATCGTGATACGTGCATGTTGGCAGGAATATTCTCTTCAAACATAACTTGCATTGCGAACATATTGTTATTTCCATAACGACAAGTCTCGGGAGCGCTGTAAACCTCGATGAGAATATTCAGGTTCTAAACAGAAATTCGTTGTGTCGCGGACATTTTGGTGTTTGCATGTTGTGCGAAGTCCAGTTAAGATGTCTGCTTATTCATGTTACATTTATTTGTCATCAGGGTGTCTCAGGGCATCCACCTCTGATTGTACAGTCAAATAAATAAGATTTACCCAAAAAGTTCATTCACCGTTTCTGAGATACAGAGTGTCAAATATTTCGCAATTTTTATTATTTTTTTATTTACTTGGAAGTCTTTCGTGATAAAACAGCAATAGTTCTAGGTTGTAATGACATATTTTTAGTCTAATTATTCAGTATGTTAAATATTTCCATTATCATCAGTGGTGAGACCTATTATGTTTCATTAACATAGGGTGTCTCGAAATTAATGCACCATATGGCAAGAGTAGATTCCTGACGACAAACGAATGCTAAATAGCTAAACTTACTTTAGTCAAAAGTTAATGGTTAAAAAGATACAGGATGTTAGAGTAAAAATTTTATTTTCGATATTTGTAAATATTTTAAATCCAAACATTTGGATAACTTTTGTAGATCGTGGGGTTTTGAGGGCGAGAACTTTTGTGTGTATAACTATTAAAACAATTCTTCTACCTTCTTTTTGTGGAATGGGTACCTTGTTCAAGTCGTTAGGTGTAACCGTTTTCAAAATAATCCTATTTGAAATATTCAGTGCATCGAGGAAAAATTGTTTTGACTTTAGGTAAAGCGCCTTTTCCGCTGCAAATAGAGCAAAGAGTTACTTGAAAAAGTTACTCAAGATGGTTAATTACGGCGATGTGCAAAATTTTAAAAGTGGATTTTCAAGATTCCTTTAGCTTTTGATACAAATATGTGCGAAATGCAGACATTTTAAAAGAACAATTACTTGAATACAATGCATTTTAAAGAAAATTGCAAAGAATAATTATTTGTTCAAAATAATCAAAACTTTTTTTTATATAATTAAGAGAGTGGCGACTATTTTTATTGTAAATAAAAGAAGAGTGGTACAGAGTTTCTACTCCACTGGTGATAATGGGAATATTTGAACATACTGAATAATTAGACCTAAGTTATCCCATTACAACCTAGATTTATTGTTGTTTTATCAAGAAGGGCTTCCAAGTAAATAAAATATACAGTAAAAATTTCAAAATTTTTTAAACACTGTATCTCGGAAACGATAAACTTTTAGATATAGGTATATTTGGGTAAATTTAATTTATTTTCACTGTACAATCACTCCTTCCCAGAATGTCAGTAATACCTGAGACATCCATTCTTTACTACTTTAAATCTCTTTCTGTCTGGCTAAGAGATACTCCACCACCACATTTTGACTGTTTTTTTTAGTTCCAAAATTTAAAAATGCTAACGCTAACGCTTGATGTAGCAGCGCAAAATAAAAACATTTGTTTCACTACCCATCGTACTTATTCCAGATTCTGTAAGAAGTTAAAAGTAGTATACGGATATATCAAACCTCTTATTCTTTTACTTAGATATAGTTACAACAGTTCGCTGTAGGAAACCAAAATAAGCCTATATGATCATCACTAATAATTTAGATAATTTTGTTGTATACATTTTTTGCTTAAACGACCGCCTTCCTAGTTGACGTTTGAGCAGAATCCGCTGATGTTGATACTGAAAGCAGTTTTCGGGCAATCGAATTTTTACTTTCCAACGAATGTAGCCCTTGGCGACTGTTGAAGATTTCCATCTCCCATGCCGCTTAATTGTCGTTAAATTTGCAGCACTATCGCCACTATCGCCAGTAAACTTGCCGACGAACGCCGAAAACAATCTCCAGTATAAAGGTTAGGATTTGGAAGTTGCAGAAATTTAGCAATAGGGCAATCCAACGAACTGTCAAATCACTTTAAAAATGGCGGCTG
Source organism: Monochamus alternatus (assembly GCA_037114965.1). Classification (NCBI taxonomy): domain Eukaryota; kingdom Metazoa; phylum Arthropoda; class Insecta; order Coleoptera; family Cerambycidae; genus Monochamus; species Monochamus alternatus. Next base: position 39,186,756 of record CM073433.1, read on the forward strand.
TAGGACAACTCGACATATGACAAGCAGAAATTTGTGCTTTTGTGTAGAACTTTTAGTTATTGGTCTGTGTGTAGAACTGTGTGTTTTGCTCATTATATTATAAGTATAATTCAGACTATCATAATGGTTTTGTTTTGTTGTGTTATGAATTGTTGGAGTAGAGGACAGCGAGAAGATCAAGTTAGATTTTTTAGGATTCCTGCTGCATTGAATTATAGACATCAGGGTGTCTCAGGGCAGGGGACTGATCTCAATTAACTTTCATATAAGACGGCAAAAGTGGCTTAGTGCAATAAAACAGCAAGACCTCAAGAAAAAATTAAATACAGTGTACAATTTTAAATATATTATTTATAAATAGGTACCTAAGTTCTTTTTTCTCTCCAACTAGTAGCATAATTACACTCCCGCCAGCCCTAGCAATTCAGGGTCTTAGAGAATACTATATATAATATTAATAAAAAATATATTGATAACAATATTGGCAGTTATATATAATTAATTAGTAAACTATTACAGAGGTACGTAATTTGATTTTAACAATTATTATTTATGCATAGATACATGGCAGAATTTATTTTCAGTTAAAGAAAAATTCTGCGGGGGCTTGAAATTCTTAATAATGCCATTGTTTCCAATTCACATATATTTGACAAAAATTATAAATAATAAATAAAAATCCATTTGATAGAAAAAATCTAAAATATATTTAATGCAAAATATTAAAAATAAGTTATATATACTATTCTAAAAAAATTGGGTACATAGATAAATAGTACAAAATGTTTAATAATCAATTGGTTTTTTGATATTTTAAATAATTGCGGCATTGCAATAATAATTTAAAGTTTGTTATAGCACAATAAAAAACATTAGCAGCAGGGAAAATCAAAATTTAATGCACCAAGTTCATTTTTGATTAGTCAACTATTTCTTGCCTCGGCCCATTTGAAAGAAAAAATTTGTAGATATACCGAAGTGCAGTGAATACTGAGAATAATAATAATTTTACGAATATTCAGCAACTAGAACGTTTTACCTAAAATATAAACCCACTTTTTCTTATTATAATAATAATAATAATAATAATCTTTATTGCCCAACAGATAAAATCCATTTATAGGACAAATTATTTACAAAACAAAAGTGAATTGCGTAAACATATTATATAGTATCTGATGCAGTATGTAGTGCACAAAAGCGTCTTAACAATGTTGTACAAAGAAGATATGGAAACTATAATATAAATAAACTTAAATATTAAATATTATCGCTATTAAATCTCAGACCAACAGTTTCAACTATCTGATTAAAGGTGCTAAAATTAATATCACATACATCTGAAATTTTATTGAAATTTTGACACATAATATGTACTGGAGACATTTTAAGACCGCGAGACCTTGCTCTAGTACAAATGAAAGTACAATTTTGGCGAGAATTTAATCGAGGAACATGAAAAGAAAACTGACATAATAAAGACGGACATTCTAAATTATTATGGAATATATTGTATAAAATTTTGATACTTGCTAGATCCCTGCGAAACTCTAAAGAAGGAAAATCAAATCTGTTAAGTAAAGTAGCATGGTCATAACCTCTTTCTGGATAAAAGCCATCAGTTTTAAGTGAAATAAATTTTAAAAATTTTCTCTGGACACTTTCTAAACAAAGCTTCAGATAATCATAACGTGGATACCATACTAACGAACAATATTCCAGTTTAGATCTTACGTACGAGTTGTAAAGACACTTTAAAGCTGTTTCGTTAGAGAACGACCGACAGTTGCGCATAATACAGCCTAGCATCTTTAAAGCAGATGAAGTAATATCATTGATATGTTGACAAAATGTTAGTTTCGAATCAAATAAGACGCCCAAGTCTTTTATGGAGTCCACTCTGTCAAGTATCTCCAGATCTAATCTGTAATTATATTCTATTGGGTGCAATTTACGGGTGTAACTTAGGGTCTTACATTTCACTACATTTAACTGAAGACAATTATTAGCGCACCAGTTGTTCAATATATATAATTGGTTTTGCAGTCTTTGACAATCCCCAATATCTGATATTTTACTAAAAAGTTTTAAGTCATCAGCAAACAATAGTTTCTTACACTCCAGCTCAGATGTTAGATCGTTAATAAAATATAAAAAAAGCAAGGGCCCCAAATTGGATCCTTGAGGGACTCCGGAAGTTGCCGTGAAAATTTTAGAATTGTGTCCAAGATATGTAACGTATTGTTTTCTGTTAAGAAGGTATGATTCAAAGAGATTACACAAATTGGAACTAAAACCGAAGGTCTCCAATTTTTGTAAAAGAATTTTGTGATCGACACGATCAAACGCCTTAGCAATGTCTGTGTAAATCACATCTACCTGCCCTTGCATATCAAGTTCATTGGAAATGAATTGTGTAAGTAGGCACAAGTTAGATACCGTGGATCGGCCCTGCATGAAACCATGCTGATCCCATGATATTACGGTTTTTGTAGCAGGGTAGATGCGATTATAGACAGCTATCTCGAATATTTTTGAGAAATTACAGAGAATTGAAATCGGTCGATAGTTCTTAACTTCGGAATTTTTACCACTCTTAAAGATCGGACATACTCTCGACAACTTCCATGTGTCAGGAAACGTGGACGTTTTTAGTATTAAATTAAATATAACAGATAGGGGTTGTAAAAGAGCTCTTGAACAATCTTTCACAAAAAAAGCTGGGATCTTATCATGACCCGATGTCATTTTGTCTTTTAAACGCCTAATGGCTTTTAATATTTCTTCATCAGCTAGATTTATTATATGCAAAGGAGCTGCATCATGGCTACATAATTGCTGAGCGGGATGGTCTATGTCACTATTTGTTTCTGAATACACAGAATTAAAATAATCAGCAAAAGCGTTCACAATAGATTTAGGTGACTGGAAAGTATTATTCTCGTAAGTAATCAAATTAGGTATTCTAGATGTACCCTTTTTTTGTTGAATATATGACCAAAATTTGGTAGGGTCACTTACTACAGAATTTTGTACATTATTTAGATGGTTTTTGTAAGCATTATTTATTTGACTTTTTATCAGACTCCTCAGTCTTCTAAATTCAAGCAAAAAATTTAAATTTTTTTCTTTTTTATATTTCAATCGATACTTGTTTTTCAATCTGATGTTGTTCTTTATTTCAGTGGTGTACCAAAACGGAAATTTGTTATTAGTTTTCAAAGAGTATGTTGGAACATGTTGATCTAAGATTGAATAAAGAATAGCATAAAAAGCGGAGCATACATCATTTACATTATCAATTTGAGATAAAAAACTCCAATCCGTATTTAATATATCATTATATAATTCAGGAAAGTTGGCTCTGCGGAAATTATAAGCTATACTCTCAGAATTTGGAGAAAAACTCACATCACTGCTATCACTTACTACAAAATTAAACAAGAGTGCTGGATGATGTGAATCTTCACGAACCATAGGTGCATTATCCCTGTAAACCTCACAATTAAAATTAGAAAACACTAAATCTAACAGCCGGTGATTATTATTAAGCACATTATTAAATTGCCTGAGGTCAAAATAAGAACTGAAATTAAAAATAAATTGCTTTTTTCTGTCATGTGTTACACTATTGTAATTAGGACAATTAAAATCACCCAAAATTAAAATGCGACTAGTATCACTTATTTCAGAAATTAATAATTGTTCAAAACGTTCAAAAAAACTCTCGAATTCAGTAATATTAATATTTGGAGGAATATAAACCACAAAAATAAAAAATGTAAAGATATTTATAACACACTTACAGCCTACTATGTCCACATTAGGTGAAACATTGGTAAAGGAATCCGTATTAACTCTAGAGACCCTAAATACTTGGTCAAAAGCCAATAAAACACCACCACCATAGTTATGTCCAGTAACTTCCGCATTTCTGTCAGACCTGAAGACTGTGTAATTACCTGGAAAAAGCTCAGAGGAGAAGACACTATGCACAAGCCACGTTTCAGAAAGTCCAATGATTCCAAATTCACTAGAAGATATTGAAGAGTAGAATTCATCGACTTTGGTCCTTAATCCTCTCACGTTCTGATAGCAGCATGATATTTGGGTTGATATCTGATGACTGTTGGGCTTCTCTAGTTTAAATTAACTATCTTGGGTATGCCAAGTATATATTTGATTCTCAAATTAGTTTCTCCTGATGCCAAACGCTCATCCAACTTCTTCTTAACAGAGCGGTAATATGCAATTTGTTTAGGTGTACGGTCATAACTAATGCGGATGTCCTTAAAATTTGGAATATTCCTCAAATTTTTTGCTTTGCGAATGACTTCCTGAACTAAAGATTCATCACTCAGAGAAACCTTAACCGGACGTGGAGAATTGGCGGAAGGATTATGTCTTCCAATGCGATTTGCCTTCAAATTTTGATCATCTGGGGCGGAAATGGCACTAAAAATTGAGAGTACTTGCTCTTTATCCTGAGCTGCTCTAGTGCGTAACTCAGCAGTATCCTGTTCAACGATGCCAAATATTACAACATTTGATTTTCTCTTTTGTCTCTCACTGATTTCCTGAATTATTTCCTCATATTGACTATTATCAATACTTGAAGTAACCGTTTCAGCTGATGATTTCTTAAGCTCCAAAATCTCACTCTTTAGCTCCATCAGAGCTACTTGCAGAGAATGCAAATCATTTCCCAACTCCGAACAGTTATCACAAGTCCATTTCAATCTTCTGCTTGAATTAAGAACTTTAACTTCTCCCGTAGTTAAATCAACACAAGTATGTCTAAAAACCTTCTTGCAGACAGAACATGTAACTGCCTTATTGGTATCAGTAGGAGAATTACAGCATGAACACAGAAGGGCTGGCATATTTAATTAATGTTTGATACGCCTATGTATTAAACTTGAACTACGACAGCAGAGCAGACTATTCTTGGGTTTGCATTCATAACTTCCACGACTTAACAAGATTACTTAAAGTACTCAACAACAGAATCCAGTAGCAAATGAAATCTTAAACACCACCACAGTTCAAAAAAAGAAAATGTTTTTATCAATTTAACAGTGAATTTCAGACAAAATATTAAAGAGCACACATACGCACATCCACACACATCTAAATCTTGCAATAATGAAAATATATGAGAAATAGGCTCATATTACACTTCCTAATATGAGATATGAAAGAGATGGTGATCTAGCAGGAACTAGGGGGCCCCACTAATCGCAGGGTCTTGCCCAGTGCCCAATGGAAAATAGGGGCCTGCATAGGTAGGTATATATTACTTTTACATATAAATATTGCAGATATTTAAAAGTTCAGAAAACAACAACACTACATTTTCGTTTATATCTACCCATCTTGATCTCTGACAACGTTGCAGTGGTAATTTGATAACCCAAATGCAATGTAGGAATCCAATCAAGATGTAAGTTATCTGTTAAAGCAGCCGGTTTACCTGAAATATATGCTTTTAAATTGTTGTATATAACTTTTTATTAACTAACCCGATACAAAATGTTTTGAACAAACGACAATGTATTTAATTTTTTCTTGAGTTAGGTCTTGCCGTTATATTGCACAAAGCCACTTTTGCCGTTTTATATGAGAGAGTTCATTGAAATCAGTTCTATGTCTATAATTCAATGCAACAAGAATTCTAAAAAATCTAAGTTGATCTTCTCGCTGTCCTCTACTCCAACAATTCATAGCACAACAAAACAAAACCATTATGATAGTCAGAATTATCCTTGGTATTCCGAAATAGGTATAAAATATAATGAGCCAAACACACAGTTCTACACAAAATCACAAATTTCTGCTTGTCATATGTCGAGTTGTTTGTCCTACAGCCGCCATTTTTAAAGTGATTTGAGAGTTCGTTGGATTGCCCTATTATGTCCATAACCCCTTGTAACTAATGTATGTTGTGTTATGCTAACGACAAATCATTTAAAATGTATGTTAATGTGAGTTGCGAATGCTTATAAGGTGCTTGAAAACAACAACAGGCATAAGGAAGGAAAGTGAATATCTCTTGATCAGAATAATTGGTTTTTCCGCACCATAAATATTAGTACCTACATAAGACAGTATATTAGTATATAGTATTATACATGCAAATCATATTATGTAAAAGTTAAAATTATGCCAACACTATTAACCGCTAACCATAAAATTGTACCTATTACTTGAATAGAATAAGAATAATTTCATATTATAATGCGTTTTTCAATTATTAACACTGATAAATTCACGACTAACATATCTAATATATGTTAAAAAACTGATAAATTGTTTATAACAATTTTAAATAATCCTTTTTCAACAATTAGCAACATTTTATGTGTTGCTGATTAAAAATTATTAGAACCTTTTCAGAACTTTTAAAATTATTTCAAGAGTATTAAAAAATTGGATTTTAACAATTACAAGTTTCGATATAAATTTATTTAATGTTAATTTATATGCCTATTCGTCATCATTAAATTTATTTATTTTCCGCACTAATGAATTGCTTAGTTTTGTTGTCTTGCTAATGAGTCGTCTCAATACTAAGGTAATTCAACTTTTATATGTAAATAATATTACGCACGTATCTATTTACTGCTGCTTTAAAACAGTGGCGGCTCGCTAGGTGGCGAAAGTGACAACGGGGCTTCACCTAAAATTGCCGGTTCTATGTACCATTTAAAATCATTTTAAATCTAATATAAATTTTGAAATTCATATTTCGATATTTAAAATGCTTTCTGTTTGTTTTTTAGATAAAATATGTGTATACAGGGTGATTAAGAACTTATCTAATTTTTTTTAATGTACAACGTACTCTTGCAAATACAGGTTTGTAAAAAGAACAAAAAGGGTAGTTCGAAAATGATTTAAAATATATCTGGAAATGGCTCTGGAAGCCGGTCCACTGTATAACCTGACAAGGCAAAGTATGCAATCTGCTACCGGACAAAAAGTTGTAAGGAATTGCCAATAAAAGAAATAAATAACATTTTATATTGTGAATTTAATTAATAAAATAGTTTGACATATCTAATGTTAGAACAACAAACTTTTGGCTTCGTCTTGTTCGTTTGCATAAATCATCAAAAGTGTCCACTTCGGTGTGACACACTTCATTTTTTTAAATATCCCCACAAAAGAAGTCCAAAAGATTTAAAGGCCATGGTCCTCCTCGCCCAATCCCTTGGTATTAATGCTTGGAGACGCTGCATGGTACGGATATAATTGGGTCTCGTGTATGATACACCACACTGCTGCAATATGCCTTGGACGCCCTGGATCTCCGTGTTTTCTACAATTCAGATGCAAATTTCCCGTGTTGCATTACACTTGCATTCACAGGACACGGCAGAAAAAGTAACTGCACTTGGCACATGTTTACCGGGTCAGAATCGCCTACCTTATAGTAACCCAGCGATGTAAACTTTGAGAATAGTCATTTTTCATAACGTATCTATTCCCATTTGAATTCATTCAATGAATTTGCAAGTGCAAAGTCATATTACGTCCACATCACTTTTAAAAAATCGAAAAATATAACAAAAGTAAATGGAACCGCGGAGTATTATGTCATTCTGCTGCACTTATTATAAAGTTCACGAACCGCCACAGCTTTAAAAAGTAAATATAATCTTTATTAAAAGTTCTATATTTGTTCTAACAAGTGGGGAATTATTAATAGTTTATATAGCTGTTCTGATGTAGGATATTGACCTCATTTTGTATATTGAACAAATTACAAACACAAACTTTCAAATTCATGAAACATTCATTTGTCAAATTGAAACAAGTAATGGAGAATTTCAAAAGGAAACAATAGTAAAAGAAATATATAACTTCCAGATTGATTTTTCATTCGGTTATTGTAATTCTTAGAGTCAACAAACATTTGGCAGGACTTATTTTAACGGATAAAACTGCTTGCTGATATTTTCCAGTCTATTTCACAATTACAACAAAACAAATTACTCAGAATAGTGAACAATGTCAACAATCCGTCTTCCCACACGAATTCTGTATTAAAAATACCGTAAGATATTGAACTACCGTATAATTCGATTATTTCCGGTGGCTAGACAACTAGGCGTGGTTTTTAGAAACGGATTACTTCTTAAAGTGATACGAAAGATAGCAAGTCAGTGTATGAAATCTTTCTAAACGGACCACAACTTTCTACAGTCATGTCATTTGTAAGTTCTTTCAGGTTATTTCAGAAACTGAGCTCTATTTCAGTATAACTATTATTATTTTACGTCGACTTTTTAGTAGTTTTACACACCTAGTTCTATTGACATATACGGTGTGTGCTATTGAAAACTAGCCTGCAAGTTTTCTTTTCCTTTTGATTCAAAAACTAAAAAGAAACACCGTGACCCGTACACTTTCTGTTTTGAGAAAAATATATTTTATGGATTTACGTATTTATCCTTCAAATCTCTACCCCTAAACGGAAGTGACTTTCACCCTTAAAATCTTAAATGGAAAGTGGTATTCAATATTACATCATTTTAAAGGGCATTCAATCATCTTTTTCAACGCCTTTTAGGTTCTTAATTTTAAATGAACTGTCTTCGACAAATTAAAGGTTGAGATCATTAAATTCACTTTAGTGGTAATAACCTTTAATTTCGCAAGAATAGGTCATGCTTTTTATTTTATTCGCCTATCAATCCATTTTTGAAATGTTTCTTTTAAAATATTGTCTCATGAACATCACATAATGTGGAAGAGTACCTTTTTGTTGAAATATTAAACGTACGTCAGTTAAAGGCGGGATTAATGAAGTTTTGTAATAAACTCACTGATTAAATTTCCGGGTAAAAAATTAGCCACCAGTGCGATGTGGCCATAATTCCTGTTCAAGCGTTGAATTATTCTTGGATTGTTGCTATCCAACCAATAACGGCAGTTATATTCTTTTTCCAATATCCTACAAAAAGTTCTTACTAATGAACATACATGTTTGTCTACCACAAATAAAATGCATGTTAGATGTTAGATGTTGTGTATATGCACATGTGTGCCCAACCCATTTTATCAGTGTAGGATAATTGAGAAAAAATAACATAAGATCGCCACAACCGCAAAAATAATTTATAATAAACGATGTTTCTTTAGAAAATTGACACCGTAAACTTGCAGTTGAGATTTGATAATTAAAATAAGTATTCATCTAATTATTACACCAAAATATTTAAATTCCCATTTTTAAAACCTGCTTCAAACGGTCTTAGGTTTGTATTAAGGCAAGAATATGGATTTTGCCTTAAACACGTTTTACTAGCTAGTTTTTCTTGAGACAATTTCCTTGACTCCTCCTGCCTTTCCTGCCCAATAGTTTTACATTTTACAATTCTCTTGAATTTAGTTCAATCTAACCAACATATGAAAGCGAAAATCCTGTATCTATAGGGTTAAATGTGTCAAGTAACTTAACGTTACTTCTGTCAATGCATTTTTAAAATTATTTTTCTTTTGCCATAAGCTTTTGTTTTTTTTTTGTTTTAATTACCATTACCAAATTCATCACACTTGTTCAGGAATATTTGTTTGAAAATTTTCTTGAACTTGAAAATAATCAGCTGCGTATACCTAAGACAAGAAACTTGCAATTTGAGCAAAAACTTTTGGGCTGGAAAACGGCTTTTAAATTTTTCAAGTTTCCATATTGGTCTATTGCTCTTTTTTCTTTTAATTGAACCTATTAATCCCTGAACATATTTTCTTCTCACTTGATATACTTTTTCGTAAAATCGTTGCATAATAATGACATTTCGATTGTCATTTCATTATTGAAATGACAGTGTTTTAGGCACATGTGGTTAAAACAATCTTTTCTTGCACACATATGCGTAAAAGTAAAATAAAATAACTGAATTATTTATTTATTATAAATGTTAATAACACAATCTTTCAAATCGGATAATTGGTCATTAGGTGAACATATACTTTTTTCTTCATTTCTTATAATTTCAATATTGGAAGAAGATACCATCTACATCCCGGTGCTGCTGGTGTACTGAATTTTTGGAATGAATGTGGAATTTCCTTTCTCCAACCTCCGTGTATCTTGAGCATCGATATGTTGGCACCTGCATCTGCAAGGAAGATTGCAGACCATCGTTTAAAGCAGTGCCCAGTATACTCAGCAACACTGGGTATTCTAAGAAATTCGGCAATCTTTTTAGAAATTGAATTGTTATTTATACCCACTATTTGTGTAGTACGTTTTGAATTCCTCTACATGATAAAAAAAATCAATTTTGTTCAATGGCGGATGGACGTAGAATTAGAATTTCCAAAAAATTATTTCACGTGGTGTCCCCCAAGGTTCTATTCTGGGTCCATTACTCTTTTTACTTTTTATAAATGATCTACCGCATATATTATTTGGCCTCTTAGTGATGTTTGCTGACGATACTTCCCTCTTATGCTCGAATGAACGCTTAACACTTTTATTATCAGATACTTAAAGTAAAATTGATTGTTTTGTTTCTTGTATACTTGTATATTTAAATTATAATACATTTATAAAAAATAATCATAATCATGATTACAATACCCGCAGACATAGTGACTTAGTTATACCCTGTCACAATTTGACCCTTTATGAGAGAAATCCTAGGTACATGGGAATAAAATTGTACAATAAATTACCCGATATGTATAAGAGGGCTGAGAGTATAAATAAGTTTAAATTCCAATTAAGAAATTACTGAATCATTGTTTCTACACAGTTGGTGAATTTTTGCATTATCCCTTTTGATTTGTGGTATTATGTTTGTGTTATTTTTATATCATAAAATATGTGTTGATGTATTTGTCTGTTAGTTTTATGTTTTTTACTTTATGTTTTTTTAACTTTATAATATACTATCTTTGTAAATTTGCTTACTTTGACGTGTGGAATACTATTTTGTATATAACACGAATATCTATCTATCTATCTATCTATCTATCTATCTATGTATTTTATACACTATACATTTATTTTGCAAATTGTCTTTCAAATAAATAATGCATTCTTTCGTTTTTACAGAGGACAATCGACATAACAAAATTTTTATTACGATACCAAGATTCCAGCCCGGACTACCTGTAGCTTTGGGCACTGTTTCCAGTAAGATGTACAAAGGTAATCCAGTTATAACACCTTACCCCTCGTGGAAATGGCACAGGAGTCCTCAAAGTTGTGCAACTGACCGTATGGTGTCGGTATATCGTGTTCTGGTAAGTTTCCGCAATAGTTAGTTTTGCGTAAATGTCAATATAAAAAATTGTTACAGTGTGTAGTCTACTTGCAACAGTTACAGAGATATTTATCTCTCTGAGTTCATCTGCGTGCGTTAATTTGATGAAATTTGCTTCTACACAGTCGGGGAGCACCAAATTAAATTTATTACAACAAGATAATGTAGCAAAATGATTTTATATTCGTAATCTTTAAGTTAATCCATGAAAGCGTACATACGCGCAAAGATTTTCTATCAGTGCCAAATTTAACTAGTCATTCCGTTTGTTATTTCAATTTGATACTACATTTTATGTCTCTTATTAGTATATATTGTGAAAGGGCACTTTACCAATAACTAAGCAAATATTGTTAGGAAAACATACAGGGTGTTAAAAAAAAGAGTGTAAAATATTTCAGGAGGAAATAGTATGAACCAAAATAAACAGAAAAGTCTTAATAAACGTGGGTCCGCAAAGTAACGATTGCGGAGATATGGACCACTATTCGTTTTTCAAACATTTTATTTTATTTGGAATAAACTGACAAAGGAAGCTTTTAACAAACAAAAAACTAGGTTACAGAAGATGTTCAAAGTGCCCTTCGTCCATTTCCAAGCAGGCACGACATCTTCGTCTCAACGATATTCGAACTCTTTCGAAAACACCCTAATTGGTTTGGATTTCTTGACACTTTTGATTAATCCGTCGCTGCAGCTCTTCCAGGCTATTTACAGGAGTACCATACAAATATCCCCAAACAAAGAAATCTAGAGGGTTCAGATCAGGCGATATTGGAAGCCATAAAATAGGTCCGGCCCTTCCTACCCATCTATGTGGAAAAGTTTGGTGTAAATACTCTCTAACGGCCATGGAAAAATGAGCTGGAGCACCATCAAGCTGGAACCACATTTGTTGCCTCTGATTCAAAGGAATGTCTTCCAAAAACTCATACAGTGTGTTCTGCAGAAAGTTGAGGTAAACAGCGCCTGTTAATCGGTTTGGTAAAACAACAGGACCTAGAAACCTGTCACCTACAATACCCATCCAAATGTTTAATGAAAAACGTGCCTGATGTCCAGATTCTATTAGAGCATGAGGATTTTCGTCGGCCCAAATATGTGTATTGTGAAAATTAAACACTCCATTTCTTGTGAACCCGGCCTCATTAGTAAAAAGAATGTTTGCAAGAAGACGAGGGTCTTCAGCATCATGACGTAGAAACCAGCGGCAAAATACCAAACGTGCTTGATGATCATTTATTGGATTTAAGGCCTGTACTCGTTGCACATGGTATGGATAAAGCAGTTGCTCGTGAAGGATTCTCCAAACAAGAGGACCACTAATTCCTACCTCGGCTGATATTCTCCGCACACTCGTACCTGGATTCTGCTCTACTAGTGCTAGAATTTCTTCTTCTGCTCTAGGAGTGGATACCGACCTTGGTCTTCCGAATAAATGGCACTGTTTGCTCAAAGAACCGGTATCACGCAATCTTTGGTGAATTCTTCCAAACATGCGTTGAGAAGGAATCTGGCGATTTGGATAAGCGTCAACATAAAGACGTCGCACTTCGGTGGCGTTCCCATTAGCACGACCATACATGAAATGCATGTCTGTTAATCTGCATTAGAGTAACCAGCCATAGCGAAAGAAAACTTGTGCACTGAGAACAACTGTCAAATACGTACTGTTTATTTCAATAAACATCAACCAACTATTATAAGAAAATACACAACGTTTTTTCAAAATAAAAAAGGGGCTAAAAACATAACATTCCATATCTCCGCAACCATTACCTTGCGGACCCATGTATATTGAGACTTATCTGCTTATTTTGGTTCATTCTATTACCTCCTTAAATATTTTACACTCGTTTTTTAACACTACGTATACAGTTTAAGAAAAAAAAATAGCCTTACAAAACCTTACAAAAGTTGTATATATTTTTCTGAATTTTATAGTGACGTGTTGAAAGAAACAGCCGCGTTCAGGGCGCCGTATTACTCACTTTTATCTTTGAAAATATAAAACTCGTAGAGCAAAAGTAAAAAATTAAATTATTGTTTATCCACTTTTACTATTCACCTCAAATAATATAATGCATTTGTATGACACACATTATTTTGCTAATCCACATTTTAAAAATGTAAGCTTGTGTTATAACAATATTTACATCTACAGTTGAATTTAAAAAAAAATCGTATTTTGAAGGATTTCTGTACCTAAAAATTTGTTGGTTAGATCACTTTCTGCCGTTATATATTCGTTTTGCTACGGTATCTTTGAATATTCGCAGGTGGCATGAGATAACATTCCTGTTATTTGCTAAGCTGTATATTATAATTCAGTTTTTAAATGTCTTCTTGTAGAAACACTATTTAAAGAATACGCCTCCCTTAAGGAAATATAACCCAACCTTATGTATATTATTGATGTTGTTTCTTGGTCTGGTGATAGGTCAATTTCAAGTAGAAAAACCAATTTTTTACATATTGCCTTATGTATATTTTTAAATATTTGAAATTTACTAATTAGGTTTTATAGCTATAATTTTTGTATTTGCCACTTTTTCCTTACGCTAGTAATAACCCAGATAAATCTTATTACAAAATGTAGTGCAACAACGCAGGCGCACTATCACGTCTACCAATACCAGATGAAACTGATAAAATTCACCGTTTTCGAGTAAAATAAACTTTAATGCATCATATCTAATTGTTTCAAGGTATGCCAAGTCTCCATGAAAAAAAGATACACGAATCTATCTTTGAAATATTACGTGCGTTTGCAGAGTAGACGTTTCGATACTCTTTCGACCATTTTCAGGATCCATCCTTGAAAAGGTTCTAGTTCCCTTAGGGTCCATCTTTATTTGAAGTTTTCGTCTCATTGTTTACTGTAGAATCATCTTTGAAATATTTATCATAACACCCTGTATAATCAATTTAAAAATCACACTGTATTGACTGCTATTAAGTGATAAAAATTTAAAATTAATAGTGGGTTTCAAATAAGCTCTTGACTTAACCTTTGACGCAAGGAATGATTTATTTAAAATATCTTAAATACATATTTTTCTTTCTGTGGGAAATAAACTATTTTTAAATACTAAGGAGTAAATAATATGCTACAAAAAAGTAATTACTATGTTATGAAGAATTAATGTTGCAAATTGTAAAAGCTTGCTTAAAATAAGTAGATTAAATATATTTTATGTTCTTCAAAAAGTTTTTCCCAAAAAATTATTTAATGCCATTATTATTTTTTAGATAGATGAATGTGACCGTCTTTGGGTGCTGGATACAGGAAAACTATTAGAAGAACAGACGTGTCCCCCGCAAATTATGGCATTTGATTTAAAAACGGTTTGTATACATTTTTTTATAGTTGGGTATTATGTTTTATTGGATGTGTTAAATATTAATTTATCTGTGGTTAAATTTCCATGAACAACTATGTACTCAAAAAAAGATAATAGATAACAACAACAAGCTTATTCTAAAATTCAGCTCTATGAATTACATACGCGGTCCAACAAAATTTTGATGTCTTAATCAGACGTTCTTTTATAATTTGGTGAATCCAAATCTGGCCGCAAAATTGCTTTAGGACAAATAGTATTTCGACAGCCTAACCTCAAAGTATCAAAAAGACAACTTTCAGTGATATCTGAGATTATGTTAGAACAGCGTTTTTTTTCTCTCATTTGTCATAGTTTGTTTCATTTCAATTTATTTTTCTCAAGATATACCAATTTCAAACTAGATTATCTATTTTGGAAGCATTAAGCATCTTAGCTTAATGTCACGTTCTAAAATATTTGAAATAATCAAAAAATACAGATCAAATAATCCCAATGTGTACCCAATTTTTTTAATGTAATTCTAAACACTCTACTCCTGTTTTTATTACATAGTTAATTTCATAGTTATAAACCAAACTTCACTTCACAGTTTGGTACATTTTATAATTATTATTAAAATCATAAAATAGGTCAAATGGACCACAGCAAATTTTATGGTTTTAAAGAGGAATAAGAGTACCAGAGAACTACATAGAAAAAAACATTTAATTTGCAAAACATATTTATATTTTCATAGTCTTATAAATAAGCAAAACTAACACTACATACAATTCGAAGCAGTTTTTCAAACTGGCGAGGTCCTGTGTTTATTATTCAATTGTTTTTTATTGTTTTGTTACCTCAGAGACCCAAGAACTCCTGTTCAATATATCTTTATAAAAAATAAAAAAAATTTCATGAAATGACACAATATCATTTTTATGTAATGCAAAGGATGGCATATATTTTTAATGGAAAAAAGGATTATAAAATAATGGGAGTAATTTAAAGAAACTTTCATTTACTTACACAATTTTATTTTCTCAATTTAGATTATGTGGTTTAATTAATTAATTAATGCATAATTTTAAAATCTCTAATGATCTATTTATACGTGTGAATCAATGTTGATTAAAGAAGAAATATATTGTTATTAAGTCCACCGAATACATTACGCCTCTGATAAAAATAAATAAATATAGTGCGCATAAACATTTCGGAAAAATTAAAAATAAATCATAACTGCCAAATAAATATAAAATCAATACAGTTATTATACAATTTGATTTTTTTTATTACGTGTCTATTTGGAAAGCAAAATGTTCCTGAATATAGATATATCTACTTATTTAGGTATTCCTACTTTTTATATTTTTATTGTGCTGTAAAAGTTTAACTAACTATTTGAAATACTTGTAAAATTATTTCAATTTAGTTAATATTTTTTTTAATACTAGGTGCAAACCACTAAATATTAACATATGGTACCAATTCATTACACATACCTATGTGTAAATGTAAAAAAAGTATTAATTAATAATCAAAACTTACCTTCTAAACACATCTACCAGATTCTCGAATCCTCACAAAATTTGTAAATTTTCTACACAATCCATATTTTACTTAATCGTAACACGGTTATATTACAATAACAATACGGAGTAGTAACATAATATTCTGGTATGAATAAAACCTGAAATATTGATACAAGAAACCAACATTGTATGTGAAGATTCTTTGTGATTATTATTTTTCTTATAACTGCTATAAGAAATAGTTTAAGAAATCCGAAATCCAATTAACTGATTTTTCTCAGTGTAGAATTCGTAATTAAAGTATGGCGGTTTACTTTCGGGCCGCCCTGTATATATTTTTTTTAGATCCTGAAATGAAAACCGATAAAACGTAGAACATAGCCAATTATAGTAGTCTATTTTGAACTCTTATTTTCTTGTAAAATGTTCACTCAACAACATAATTAATTGTGGTCCGTTTATTTAAGGTTCCGTTAATAATAATAACTAACAAATTGTGGCACCCAATTTCATACTGCGATAGAGAACAGCTATTTTTATTGCGGCGGCAAAATCCCAGCCATTTTCACGGCAATTTAATTTCATAGCTGGTATAGAATTCCACGGTCAAGATCAAGTCATAAATAAGTTTCGAAGAAAATGTAAAACATACATTACTTACATGTGATATTTCTTTCTTTCATACGCCTCTGTCAGTTCCAGTTGCTGGTGGAGACAGTCGTCCTTGCAGAAACATCTAAAACCATAAGATAAGTGCTTATTATATTCATCAGAAAGTTCGTTCAAGGACATATTGCGAAATAAGTTCAAGTTCGCTTCCGTAATCATTTTAATAGAAAATAATGATAAACATTTATGTAATACTGTTGGAAAATAATAACTATGTGTATTACTTTAGTAATTTTACGCCAATCATAATATTGCCGTTTAAATACTAAATTAAACAAAGTCACAATAATTGGTAGACACACTGGAAAAGCTAAGTAAGTACTAAGCACGCACCGAATAATTTTTTATATGTTGCAATATTGTAACACTGTGATAGAAAATCAGATACTTCTGAAATGTCAAATTATCTAATTCCATGTAGAACTAAATTAACTTAGAAATGTACAGGGATACAGAAAAAGTTGATTAAGCCATTAAACAAATTCTTTTAATAAAGAAATGGCTTTATGTTATTTAGGCCTTGGTTTATGTGATACAACCACAGCATAGACAACCACTCCATTGTCGGCGCTTTGAACTGCTTTCAGTTTCTGCGGTGACCTCGAAATGTGAGTGCGATAGCACATCCGATAGAATTGACAGAATCGGAGATCAGGACCGGAATAAGAAATTTTTATTTGAGCGTGAAAGCGTAGTTATTCCACATGAAAGTTTACGTTATATCTATCGACATTATATAATAATTCATTATACAGTTATAAATGGGTAATTCAACATGTACTATACATCATTTACTGCTACTAACATACAGTGTGAAAATTTGATTTACTTCTTTGGACTCTTTAAAAAAAAATAGTTTAAAATATATATTATTGCACTACAAAACATTTTTATATATTTACTTACTTTTTTTGTTATTAGTGATAATTAAATTTTTTTGGAATTTTTTTAAATTTAAAATTTGACGTTTGAAGTTTAGTGAACAAATAATTTATTATGATTTTTTTCGTCTTAAATGATCTACGTAAACCAGAAGACAAGTATTTTTCAGAACAGAGAAATTATGTTTACTTAACTTTGAAAATTGTTAAATTGGCGATAAAAGTGCAGCAAAATGTAAATTTGGAAAAAAATTATTTTTTATTATTTTGTTTTGAGACTTACTCTCATTATAGTGACTACAAGAAATATGATCATCTACATAATTTGAAGATGAGCCGTCTTGTGCAGGAAACGTTGGAACGGCCTCTTTGCGTAATCTATTGCGCGAATCGTTAGAAAACATATTATTTTAAAAATGTATTTGACATAGTTTGTATGAACTATTACTAAATCTTCTCTATTAGAAGCCTCTGCACAGAACTTTGCTCTAAAATAAAAATTTGTATTTGTGAATATGTATATTTTAAACTTCACTTTTATGAGAAGTATTTATATTCCAATGTTATACTTAAGAAATAAGTTAATATATAAGGCAATAGCAGTAAAATATCATGTATGGTTTGTACAGTATATTGTAGATTACTTATTACTTATTTATGTATTTAGCAAATTTAAAGAAACTTAAATTACTATTTATAGATGATATATTTAAACATCTAACTGCTGTGCAGCGACTCGTTCCTCGATCAGACTCAAAATATTGCTTTAATACGGCTCTGTATAACCGATGTTCGCACTCCCAGAGTTGAATGTAAACTGAGATCTCTGCAGCTTGAAATGGATGCGCGAGCTGCTATGCGCGACTTATTATTTCGGCCCGAGTGTTTTTACTGGTCTCCCTGTACTGTGATACAACAACTGTACGCATTAGCAAACATTTTTTTCTGCTGTATATCCAACAGTGACATTTGAAATAGAATTCGATTTTTATTGTTCATAGCACAAAACATATGGTTTAGACGATTCCGAGAACGAATTAGGAAAGGCTGAAACCACAAATTCCCAGCTGTGCATTCATAATACATTAAACATTTAATTTTATTATTATTTAAAATCATTAGTACACTAATGCAGTAGAATTAAAAACTTGAGACCTTTTTCAGCGCACACTCTAACCACTACACCACATATCTTAATGGGGAAGTTGCATGAATTTTATGTTGGTTTATAAGGAATCTTACATATCGAATGGTCAGAACATGTGTCTGGCGGCAATAATCACATAATAATTAAAATATTATCAATAAATTGTCATAGAATGTAAACAAAACTACGTGGCCGAACGCCGTTATGCTCGATTTAAGTTTTCGTAGATGCAAGTGACAGGTGCACTGTATTGCAGTTAATACTGTGCAAATTCCACGATGATAGAAGCTGGTTTTATTTAAGCATAATCGGACGGGTCTATTATTTTCAGTTTTTAACATTACCACAATTATTAGTGGTGATGTGGTGAACTTCCGGCATTAAACATAATTTAGGTATTCCTTTGCTTACAATATAAATCCGCTCGTAAAAATTACGGCGACAATATTGTTGGCTACTTTCCTATAGAGAGCTTTACTTGAGGTATTTATAAAATAATGCCATCTGATTTCACATTAACTACTTGTTTTAATTTGAAAAATAATAAATCAAAGTTTACATATATCTATAAATTTATTTATTAATTTTAGAACCTGAGTCAGCTTGCCGTAACTATTCGTACTCCCATTCCTTCTTCCCGCTTGTCGGCTCCAATGGCTGTCGCTTTTATACGTATCAATGAAAGAGCATAGAGAAATTATTATTAAATAATATTTAGTTTTTCTATCTGAAAAGTAAATATTCGTGTATTGCATAATTGTTTTAGATTACTTGGAAAGCTGACATTCGAATTTGTTGTCGGTTTTAAATTTTGAATTTCATTTTTTTGCTTAGCAGAAATATAGTAATAGCGTTAGATATTTTGTCTTTAGTTTTATTGGGTTTTTGCCACACTTTTGATAAAATAATAAAGATTAATTAAATAAGCCCTTGCGCCAAACGGAACATTCAAGGGTTATTTTTGAAACTACGTTTGCCTAACCAAAAAATCTTACACTGAAAAAAGCAGATAAGTAAAAAATATCAAAAATCACATCACTATCGTGCACTTCTGTATTATTGACGTTTCGAAAAACTCTCTGTTTTCGTTCTCAAAATCGTAGGATAAATATTAAACGTATGTCAAGTTTAACAGTTTAAAATTTGTTTATCTGCTACCATAGAGATGTTAAATGATTTTTATTTTATTGTTACTTACTTCTTCTTGATACAACTGTAGCCAACAATGATCGATGTTTACTGAACAGTTTGACACAAACTTATCTCAAAACAATCAAAATAATCGCGGTCTTTTTTAATTTTCTTTTTGTTGCGTTATTTTCCTTCTCTAAAATTTTTGCCGAACCCCATTGAATCAAATGACCGTTTTCTCAAGCGTGTTCGCAAATTTTGGATTTTTCAAATTCCCGTCTTTTTATGTAATTTTTATGTTCCTCAACTCTAACATTCATAGGCCGAGACGTTTCTCCAACATAATGTTTATTGCATTCACAAGGTATACTGTAGATGCAATTTTTTGAATGTTAGAGTTGAGGAACATAAAAATTACATAAAAAGACGGGAATTTGAAAAATCTAAAATTTGCGAACACGCTTGGGAAAACGGTCATTTGATTCAATGGGGTTCGGCAAAAATTTTAGAGAAGGAAGATAACGCAACAAAAAGAAAATTAAAAGAGACCGCGATTATTTTGTTGAACGGAGATAAGTGTGTGTCAAACTGACCGTAAACATCGATCATTGTTGGCTACAGTTGTATCAAGAAGAAGTAACAATAAAATAAAAATCATTTAACATCTCTATGGAAGCAGATAAACAAATTTTAAACTGTCAAACTTGACATACGTTTAATATTTATCCTACGATTTTGAGAACGAAAACAGAGAGTTTTTCGAAACGTCAATAATACGGAAGTGCGCGATAGTGATGCAATTTTTGTTATTTTTTACTTATCTGCTTTTTTCAGTGTGAGATTTTTTGGTTAGGCAAACGTAGTTTCAAAAATAACCCTTGACTGTTCCGTTTGGCGCAAGGGCTTATTTAATTAATCTTTATTATTTTTTCAGAAGTGTGGCAAAAACCCAATACAACTAAAGAAAAACTAAAATTATGCCACAAATAAATAGCTTCAGGCAATACGTTAGATATTTAACTCAAAAGTGGATGCTTTTTAATAAACAAATATGACTGTGAATAAAAAAATCCCAAAAACATTACATATGCACATGATAAGTTTTTTCAATCAATCCTGAAACTTTCGCTGTTAGACTTTGCATGTAACTAATCAAGTTGGTACATCATTTTTAGAATCAACTGATCCACAGATATGATATCCCATCAAAAGTACTGGAGTCTCGTTCAACACTGGTAACGCCTATAGTTGACATAAGGAACAAACAATGTGGAGAAGCATTTGTTTATATAGCTGATTGCCAGACCTACTCAATCATTGTACACAATGTAAAAACTGGTGCTTTCTGGCAAGTTACGGATAAAACAATGTATCCTTATCCCAACTACGGAACATTCAACATAAAAGGTAAGTACATAAAATTGGGTGTTTCAAACTATTTTGATATGGACAGATCGAATTCTAATCTGTCAAAATGGACCAAGTGAAAAATACGGATAAAAAATGTATTCTCTCGCATATTTGACCGTTTCTATTCGACACAGCATTTGTATAATTTAAAACATATGCGAATGAATGAAAAGTTGGTATTCCTTGGCAAAAATTAATATTTCCTATATTAAATTGTAAACCAACGCATATTAAGATACTTCACTTCATTTCAAAGCAATCATCTTTTAAGTATAAGCTTCGTTTTGGTTCAGATATTAAAAACTAGTCGAGATTATTTCTGAATCAACGCAGAACTACATGTTCACTGAACCTGAACTGATTTAAAACTCTTAGAAGACCAAAACGCCTGTTTTGTAGCATTGGTGTATTGTTCCAAAGGTTATGAATGATAAATGACATAAAATCTTAACCCTAGATAAAGATAAATAAACTAATATACATATAACTCGTAGTATCATAATTTAT
Organism: Monochamus alternatus; assembly: GCA_037114965.1. Lineage (NCBI taxonomy): Eukaryota > Metazoa > Arthropoda > Insecta > Coleoptera > Cerambycidae > Monochamus > Monochamus alternatus. Next base: position 39,208,641 of record CM073433.1, read on the forward strand.
TGATTTATATTGTTATATTTATCTAAGAATTCAGAAATTATGGAATTACTGCATCTATAGTGTACAATTTTAAATATTTTTTCCTCAGAAACTAAATTCGTATAAAATTAAGTTCCTGTTCAGCTCACTATAATCTTTCTCCTTTATATGAATTGACAATATATTCCGCATAATTTTCATTTTTTTGCTGATTCAGTAATGGTTCTGATCTCAATATTGGCTGTATAATTTCAACTTCAGACGAACTACTACTATCAGAAGACCTATTCTTAAAAAAATCCTAAAATATTAGAACCACAGATGTAGAACGTATGTACAATTTTAGATTTCTTTAAAATACAATCCATTTGAAGGCATTTCCAACGCAGCAACTTGTACTTAACTTCCTTTCCTACTAAAGTCTTAATTTCCTCTTTCATATCTAACCGTATCCTTGAAACCGGAAACAGACAAAACAAGACACTGAAAACATAAAACTGTTTCAATTTTGTGGCTTTTGTCATAAATATGAGAAAAGCGTATGTGTGAATATTTGAGAACTCCGAACTCAGAACTAGTACCTACCCTCTTGCAAGAACTATTGGAACAGTTCTAGAACAGTCACAAAATGATTCTGAAAAAAAAGAGCGAAAACTCAGGATTTATCTTATTACAAGTTCTTACAAAACTAAAAGGTATTTTTAAAGTGCGCATGAGCAGATTGTTTTAGAACTTGTTAAAGTGTGAACCAAAACGAAGCTATAATATGTGATGACATTGTTTAAGTAAATATGGACATTCACTACCAATATTCGCATATTCGCAGAATCACAAAGCATCATTCACATACCGATCACTGATTGATCGTGCAATGGATGCGTAGGTAATCAAAATTTTTTAGAAAATGTTCTCATGTGCTTTAGAAATATATTCACATACAAATTCAGAGCGTTTAAATGTTGTATTTGCTTTATAAAAAGAAAGAAAGGAACACTGTTTAAGGCAGTTTGTAGGAAAAAAACATTTTCAAAGCCAGAATGTGGATATGTCTGTCCGGGTGATTTTATACTGGTTCGTTCTGTCTGTGTTATTCATATAAGACCAAGACAAGACCAATACCAGACCAAGACTAGATCAATACAAGACCAAGATAAAACCAAGATAAGACCAAGGCAAGACCAAGACAAGACCAAGATAGGACCAAGACAAGACCCTTTTATAATTTTGCAAGATTTGTTGTTTTAGACAACACTGACCATGAAAACACCAATATGTTCCTTAGCCATAACACAAGAACGTATTTCTTATTGTAAGCAAGAGGAAACATTTGTACTTTATGAACCTGTACTCATTATACATGTATTAAATTATCCCAGTACTGAATTTTCATATACAAATAATACAGCGAAGAGTAAGAGATAAGTAAAACAAAATATCTATCAACAATCGCACATCAGTGGAGTGGCGAACAATTTCGTTCTCTTGATTTGAACATATTTTTCCGATAGATTGCTTAGAATTGAAATTTGAAAGAAAAATTAATTAAGTTTTAAGAAATAACCATTAACTTATATTCTGATACAGAAAATTATTTAAGAGTTCTTTAATTTTATTTCAGGTGACAGCTTTGACCTTATGGATGGCGTACTAGGAATGACCTTGGAACAGTATAATCCTTCAGGAGATAGAAGACTGTTTTACCACGCCTTGTCCAGTCCTACAGAAAACTATGTATATACCTCACATCTCAGAAACCAAAGCTTATTTATGCATGACCCTATGTCATCCCCTCAAATATTTTATGTGAGTATTACCACTACTAGTATATTGTATCTGAAAAGTATTACAGCCAATTTTCGTTAAGATGGACACACGATCATACAGTATGCGCCAAAAGTATGGAATAAATTCAATAAAAACGAAACAATTATTTTTTGGGAAAAATCCTCGAACAGGTCGATTTTTAATTTAAAAAATACATATTTTAGCGTAAAATGCGATTTTCAAATGTCATTTACCATATTATTTTCCTTGATTCTGAAAGATCGTTTAATTCTCTATCAGACAGTACTAAAATTTTGCCCTCTTACATAAGAAAGTTTTCGAGTAAATGACGATTGAATGTTAGAAAACGTAAATTTTATCCATAAAAAAGTAACAATTCTGAGGTATGTAAAATAAAATACAATTGATTAAATTTTATACTTAAATTAAATGTTCGAATTGCCATCCACCAACTTCTTAACAATGCGCAAGTCTGTGAAGAAATTCTTCTTGCACATTATGAATTATGAATGATTTCTGGGGTAACTCTGCGTATTTCGTCCCGAATGCGATTTTGAAGTTCTTCTAAATTAGGTGGTTTATTAATGTACACTTTTAAATTCAAGTATCACCATAAAAAATAGTCAAGAGGTGTAAGATCTGGCGATCTTGCAGGCCATTCTATCGGTCCGCGTCTGCCGATCCACCTCCCAGGAAAACAGTTGTCCAAAAAATCTCGTACAGGGCGCGCATAGTGCGGAGGTGCACCGTCTTGCTGAAACCATATGGTATCGTCAGAAATGTCAGGGTCATTATCGTTAGGAAAAATTACTGCAAGGGCTGGAACAAGGTCATTTTCTAGAAACTCTAAATATCTTTGTCCTGTAAGAGTTCCTTCAAAAGGCCCTACTATTCTGTCGTCAACTATTCCAGCCCACACATTTAATTTCTGAGGGTGTTGGGTATGTGCCTCTGCCATCCAATGAGGATTTTCCCGACTCCAATATCTGCAAGTTTGACGGTTTGCTGTACCATTCAGACAAAATGTGGCCTCATCTGAAAAAAGTATTTGCCGGTGTAAATTTCTATTTCCTTGACATAAATCCATTAGAATTTTGCAAAAGTGTAAGCGGCGATCGGGATCATCTTCATTGAGTTCCTGCACAAGTTGAATTTTGTAGGGATGATATTTTTCCTTCCTCAAGATACGTAGCACTGTGCTCCGACTAGTGTCATTGTTTAATGCAACCAATCGTGAAGAATTATGAGGATTATCCACCATACTTATCAAAATGTTCTGTTTCTGATTTTCATTAATGCTTGGACGTCCAGGTTTTGGAATATTTACAACATTGCCAGTTTCTCTAAATTTAGACGCTACCTTATTGACTATTGATTGGCTGATAGGGCGATCTGGATATTTTTCATTAAATAAATCGCAAACTTCCTGCTGAATTCTAGTCATATTCCCGCATCCGATAAGAATTAAAATTTTAATTCTTTAAGTAACAGTTAAATGTGCCATAATACTTTAAATTGAATAATAATTTCTATGTTGCTTACAATACTTATTAGAAAGTCGGTGTGACAATGAAACTTTGCAAAGATTTTCACCTACGTGATCCATAAAAGAACTATGGAATTTGAAAAACTAAACTTGATAACGTTTTTGCTTTATTTTAGTTGATTTATGTTTTCTAACATTCAATCGTCATTTACTCGAAAACTTTCCTATGTAAGAGGGCAAAATTTTAGTATTGTCTGATAGAGAATTAAACGATCTTTCAGAATCAAGGAAAAAAAATATGGTGTTGCCATTTAAAAAAAATCGATGACGTCATTACTCGAAAACAAATGACATTTGAAAATCGCATATTACGCTAAAATATATATTTTTTAAATGAAAAATCGACCTGTTCGAGGATTTTTCCCAAAAAATAATTGTTTCGTTTTTATTGAATTTATTCCCTACTTTTGGCGCATACTGTATAATCTCAAGAAATTACACTTTTCATCGTATAAACGTAAACCAGGTCTGCTATGATTACTTTCTTAACCTCAACATTTAAGAAATCATACTCGCATTTTTTTATGAAAATTGGACACAAGAATATCATAGTAGTTAGTTATCCATAAGATAACCTTTTTAACTAGATAACAATATTTTGTCTTAATTGTTGTAAGTATCTAATGCTTACCACGAAACCTTAACATCAAAATTCAAGGAATTATATTTGCGAAGAAAATGGTATTTGTTATACAGGGTGTTTCAGTCATAGTCATTAAATGTAAGGGAACGGTAAGTAATATGAATAAGCGATTAAAAAATATTAAATGCATATTTACTTTGAAAGAACATTTTTTTAAATTATTATTTAAACCTCCTTTTGAGACTGGTACTGATCGCTGGCACCCTCGATTCATTCACAACTCCCAAATCAACGAGGTGTCGGCCTCCTTGTGTTACTGGGAGTTATGAGTTGAATTGCTTCTCTTTTAAAAGGCAGAGTAAACATGGTTCAAATTAATGACATTTTGACTTAATCACCCTGTAGAACTACAAAGTTATACTCGGTGGCGATTCATATCAACAGTTCATCAAATCAATCAGTAATAAACTACACATTATTCTACAGGGAGTTTGTTAAGTACAGGCCAAAAGTCCAAGGGTGTATTCTGTGGCCAAAAATAAGGGTTTTTTGTTATATCAATGTGGGGTTTTACGACAGCCATTATCCAGCTACAACAAAAATAAAAAAAATTAACAGTTTTTAATTTCTAAACCGCTTGAGAAAATTTAACCAAATTACAGATAGAAATTGTAGTTAACTGGTTGTGATGTGATAAGAGCTATTCCTAGAATTTTAGCACTTGTCCGAGTTGCAATTTCAAGAAGATCTGAAGCATGTATTTTGGCTGAAGATGGCCATTTCGAACATTTGTTATAATAAATCATGAAGTAATTCCTTTGTTAATTAATTATTTTGTTATTATTTTAAATAATGTATGAGTATCGTAAAAATGTACTTGATCAAATAAATCAATTTTGTTGTTAATCGGTTTGGAATACAAAAAAGTGTAGAGAAATAAAAAGTAAAGATACTACCATGGCGCATATGACCTATTTTATTTGTAATATTATAGAGGGTGATATATATATATTTTTTTTTTTTGGAAAATACTGATCGATGATACCCACACCTCCGCCACCAGTGAGATTCTAAATCCGGTAATTTTCTGTTTCATACTTCCTGTCAAACTAAATATGCACATCGAATTTGGTTAAATTATCTCAAGCGGTTTAGAAATGAAAAACTATTTTTTTTTAATTTTTGACACTCTGTAGCTGGACAACGGCTGTCCTAACATCCCCCATTTATATAACAAAAACACCCTTATTTTTGGCCCTGGATTTTTGACCTCTACTTAAGGAACATTCCGTATATTGAATATGTACCCCAACAAACAATTAAAGTTAAAATTACGTTAACTTGACCTCTGAATTGGTCAAAAACTTTTCATGACCAATTCCGTATAAGGAAAGTTTACCTATATTCGTTGGCCTTTTTCCTTATGTGGGGAAAAAAACTAAAGTAATATGGAAGTTAATAATTGGTCGGCAAGAATTTTATTCCAATAAGATAATTGGACCTAAAAGAAATACGGACCAATTTTATGTTAAAATTTCAAAATATAAAAGACATTATTACCAAAATATACCCTAATTATGCCCTTTATATGACATACTTTTGCCAGAGAGAGACAACATTATATATTTGATTTTATGCATTCTTATAGCGAACAGGGATAGAAAGAAAAAGAAAGACTATAAGTCAGGTTACTAAACTACAAGTACAGTAAGAGTTAGTATATTTATCGATATTTAGATTTTAATATAATAAAGTCTGTATTTTTGGTTTCCATTCATCAAATTGTACAACCCAGGAAATTTTTTCGTATAATGTCATGACCAAACTTTCATAAAATAACGCGCCTTATAAATATACATTTTTACTATTGCTTTTTAATAATATTACTGTACTGAAAAATAACCTAAAATAAAAACTGAATGTAGTTCGTGATAAAATATGTTTAATAATCTTTCGTCATAAATTTATTAACTAATATTATCTGTATTAACATAATTTTAATGAGTAATCAATTAGAAATAATGAAAAAAACATTTAGTGTTTATTACAACATGGCCGCTCAAATAAAATCAACTTTGAAGTCAATTTGTCTGTAAATTTTAACTTATAGCGCAAATTGCCTATGCCAATGTTGACGTCACAGGACTTTGTGGTTGAGATTTCCTCCAAATTAAGATGTTTTATGGTAATTTATTACCAATTAAATTATTACTAAGTACCTACAGATAAAATTCTACTCTTGGAGTTATTTGTGATTGAAAATTCAAATTAAAGCCAATAATATTATGTATGCGTAATAATAAAAACAAAATAAATATTTTTGAACGGAAATCAATTCGAATTTCAATTCACGTGCACTACTGAATTCATCTGACACGGTAACAGTTATAAGAATACTTATATATGAAGTGTTTATCGATATATTATCATTAGATTGATTTACATAATATGCAGTGTTGGCTTAAATTCGTTTTTTACAACTCTGTAATATTGTGCAGGGCTTGGTTTTCACTGCAGATCGCCAAAACAATTTCTACGCGGTATTACTTGAAGATCTGTCGAAATACATATAAGCTTGTTTCCTAAAAAGCCTTTATAAGACACACTTACGTCGAAGTATTATTAACAAGTAAATTTATACCATAATATAGAACAATATTTCTATTAGGTTAATTGAAATGGTTAAATATTCTTTAGGGTTGATATTGTAATAAAAATAGAACTTAACCAATTGAAGGATTTAATAGGGCAAAATAACTAGTTATTACCTTATTCTTAACTACTAGTTGAAGACAAAATAAGTTTTACAATTTCGTAATAAATATCTAAATATTTACCTATTGTAATAATTTAAAAAATCCTTGGATATTGAAGACAGATTTCAAGGAGAAATTAAGTAAATTATAACTTCGTCTTACACTTTATTGGAATGTTAGCATTTGAAAACAAAGAATAGGTAAACAATATGTAATTTCGAACTGTATAAATTGACATATATTTCATTATATTACTCTTAATTAACAAATTTTTGACTTAAATTTTGGTATTATAAGATTTTGTAACTTTGAAGACTATTTTTATGGAGGAAAGTAGTAAATCTTGATCAATTTAGAATTATTTTTCTTGTGTAGTAGTCTATTAGGCTTAAATGTTAGTTGGGACCATTATTAAAATTTATTTAAGAAATTATTTTTCATTTTGCGATTCTAGACGTACCGTGGGGAGAGGCGTACCCAGAGTGCAGCTGAAGCCATAGACAAAAATGGGGTAATCTTTTTCGGCTTGATGAGTGACGTTAAAATTGCATGCTGGAACACCAAAGGAGAATACGGGGACCGTTTATATTCAGACATTGTTGCCTCCGATCCTGTCACGCTTCAGTTTGCAAGTGGAGTAAAGGTAAGTGAGGTGTTATGAAATATTTAATGCATAAAGTTCGCTAACATTTGAGGTATGCATATATAAAATAACTTCCATCTAGTGTTTTTTAACAGATTATTATAATTTTCCGAATATGATCGGTTTGCATTAAATCGAGTCAGAGTTCATCAATACCAACATATTTTCATTAAAGGATTCCCAAAAATGATTGAAAATATAGACCTCAAAATTGTTTCAATGCCTTACTGTAAGTAGTTGTATTTGCAAAATTTGATTAAAACCAAGCTAATGGCGTCAGTATCCAGGGTAATCTTTCAAACGTATTGAATAATCACATAATAATTAAAAGATCAATATTAATAAATTGCCTTAGAATGTAAACAAAACCACGTACCGCGGTTTGTATTCGTAGATACAGGTGCAGGTGACGGTGTTGATGATGTAAACAAAAGTTTGTTTCTTGTATTTTTTCCTTTTTTTGGCATTCGTGGGTCATAGATATATAGTGTAAATACTGTGTAGGTGAATAAATAAGAAAAAATGTAAATTTGCTTCACCATTGGTTTTCTAAACGCCCTGTATACATTCTGACAACTTGATAGAATATTTTAATTGATTCTTTACAATTTTAAATTTGTATTTTCTCATAACTTAAACCTACCTGTATTTTCAATTACATTAAAATAGTCTTCACAAACAATGTTGCAATGCATTTTTCTTTTCATTTTTGGCACGGTGAAATATTTTTTATTAGGTATCGCATGTTGAATTCGTACATAATGGCATAATGCAATACTTCTTCCATTTGCCCGGTGAGATGCATTTTCTGTGCCCATTTTACGAATCTATTTAACACAATAACACAAATGACAAATTAAATCTTCTAAACGTATGTACTGCGTTATTGGACAGCATGGAAATCGTATACAGATATGAACTAAAGCACACTGCTCTCTTTAGGTATACACGTGCGAACGGCATCTGACGTCACAGGTCACGCTGTGGCGTCGACCGTTTCCTGAGGGCGTGGCCGGACTAAATTTTTAAATACCATTTTTAGGCTTATTTTTCTACGAAATTCTCTAGAACAAACGTCATATCGACTAAAATAATACATTATTTCCTCTGTGCGTATTTGGAAAAATCATATAATTTCCCCATTTATTTTTCTGCAATTTTTCAATAAGAAGTATATAAATTACGGAGCAGTTAAACCTATCATTCTGGCTTTTATTTTATTTAAATAATTGATTGAAATCTTTAATTATACCTACAGGTATCTTACCACTTTTAAAATTTGCCATGGTTTCTGGACTTTCACTAATGAATAGTGCGTTATACTAAAAAAAAGCTCTCGACTTAAGAAGTACAAAAGTTTTCATTAAAAAAGGTTTATTTGTCTGTGAAAGCAGATGTTCTGGTCTGTGAAAGCAGATGTTTTGTAACTCAAATAAATAACCTTTTTTGCGATAGCAAAGATATTGGTACTTAAACAATTTGAACAAAAACGTGTCTAATCTTTGAAGGATTACAGAGTCTTTAGGATCATTTTAGGGGAAAACCTTATTTGTTTTTCTGTTGGCTTCCACATTAGAAATTAGTTCTGAAGGTTTCTTGCAACGTTTGTGTTTCACTTTGCGCATATTATGTAATGCGAAATTGATAAACAATGAAAATTATTAATTATATTTGAAAAATTTGTGGAAAAAACGGCTCGTATTTAAGCGCTTACCAAAATTATGCCTAAAATATTGCTAAAAAGGTTCAAATATTTGCCAAAAAGATAGAATGGTTGCGCCACTAAGTATGTTGAAATTACATCTAAATATTTTACTTATTTCTTGTTGTAAAAATAGTTGCAATCCGAAAAAGTCTCTTTGAATTCAGAAAAGATGTTTTATTGGCAAATAAAAATTGATAATTATTTATTTTGTGAAGTATGTATAATATATTTCTGAAGCAATATAAATAGTTGCCTGCAGTATAGTTTATTCCAAACTGAAAACATTAATTTGTTGACCAATACATATTACCCATAACATACCATATAATAATGCTCACTGAGAAAATATAATTATTAACTAAAAGTAAAGTATAATTCCTAAAATTAAAAGCACTACGTACGCGTATAATGAATCTTTTTTCATTTTTTAAAAACTACTCAGCTCTTTATGTTGAGAAATACTGACGCTAGATGACGCACTTTGTAAAATCGCTATTTTCAGTTATTTCACAATATTCAGCAATAACAACATCTTGGATCTGATTGGTTTATCTTAATTCCTATCGAAATACACAACTTTTTTCTAATTTGAGCCATCCCGTATAGTGAGGATGTCCATTGTTGTTTTCACTTAAAATAGTAGAAATTCATTGGCACTGATTAAATATTTTGATCTCCAAATGCAATATTTTTACCTATAATTTTTAATTTAATGAAATATTAATCATGTTCAGATATTTTAGAGGAAATAATTTTGTTTCGAGGTTTTCCCGTTTCCAGAGATTTCTGAAATGCCGTGTAGTAACATAAATTGTCTTTTTAGGTAGTGAAAAATCGTAAGGGCGTTCAAGAACTCTGGATATTGACATCTAGATTCCAAAAAGTAGCGGCCGACACACTATCTACCTCAGAAGTCAACTTCAGAATCCTAGCCGGTAAAGTAGACGATTTACTGTTCGGTACGAATTGCAAAGGAAAGAAACACAATGGCGGCGTTGGAGGAGGAGGGGGATATGGCTTGATAACGACGCCGAGAGGTTAAAAGATTGAGATTCTGAAATGTTATTTATAATTTATTTGTTTTAGCTTTCCATTTATTAAATATAGGTTTATGTACATACACATGAAAATAAAGGCTGACTTTAAAATCATATTTATTGTTTTAATATCCTTAAGGCTTGTTCTGATGAACGCAAAATTAATTGCGGAACACTTTAATCGCATTTCTCCAACTATAACATTTTCTTTCATCATAAAGCTGCCATGGACTGTGATGATATATCATAATAATGAAAATAGCAAAAATATGTTGTACCTGGTTGTTGTTGTTTTTCGAAATTAATTCTCCATTAAACATTTTGTGAGCAAGCTTCGAAATTCGCGCAAATATCAGATAATTTTGCACCCATGAGGAGAAAGATGAATTCTTCTGTTGCAATTTTCCAAGAAAAAAGATAGTATTCTAACTAAACTGTAAACTATCAAAATACCAAGGCAAGATTTCATAGGCGTGCCGCCACTTGAGAAGTGTTCAAAGAACACAAAATTACCAAAATAAGTTGACGTTACTGGCACTGTCACTATAACACACATGTCACACATTAACACTTATCGTCGGTTAAAACGGTAAAACAGTATACCAAATTTGTCATCGTATAACTTTCATCTATCCATGTTTCATCAGTGTAATATATTCTTCGAGCCAAATTTCCACTTTCTAATATTTGTCTTAAATCTTAGCCCTATTACTATTTCGTCCTTTTCTATTAGCATACTACAATTTCGTTTTATAAAATGGAAATTCATGTCATGCATACTTGGCAAAAGCTAGATATTCTCCGCTAAGTTGCATCATGTGAGATAGCATCCTGAGCCCATTTTTAAAATACCATCCATGAATTGTTCTATGAATCGCGTATTTAGTGTCGTCATGAACCTCTATGTTTTCCCTTGCGCTGGTTTCCATCATTTTCCCCTTTACAGTTGTATACACTTCTTTGCCATTCTTTATTGCACGATATACACTACTCACATACACGCTGCAAATGGAACACACGAATCCGTCAATTCCTTATAAACAATATAAATTGAGCATTCTAATAAGGTGCGAGCATATTTTCTGTAGCAGAAGCTATGTAATTGGGTATGCTCTGCCAGATATGCCGAACATACAATTTTATAGAAAAATATAGGGGCACCATACATTTCTCTTTGTGTTGACTACAATAAATTTTGAGCTGGTTTATAACATGAATGATCCTTTGCTAAACCCGACTATAGGGGACCAATATATTTATTTAGGAAAAAGTTCTCTGGTCACAAAAAACAACAAGTGTTTAAATATCACTGCTAGTACTGAGAGGGCTTCTAAACCAAAAGCGATAAACAGTCGTATGTAACAAATGTCCAAAACGAATCATTTTCCTACAAACATTAAATAAAAATAAAACTGCAATAAAAAATGGTGTCACAAATTTGCAAGCCAAGGTACAATATAAGCCTTATTAATGTTTGTAATTGATTTTGTAGCTTGTCTTAATGAAGCAAATACATTTTTGCAAAAAAATTCTTGAAGCTAAAGTATACCGTGTAAGTACGACAACATTGCAATGCATTACCTGTTACTGTTAATCTCGATAAAACTAGATCGAAATAGTTGTGCATCCTACATAATTAATTGGTGTTGTGAATAGTGCATTTCATTGCCATATTAACCTACTACTTTTTTGTACTTATTCTTTGTTTGATATTTGTGTGTCACTTAACGTAAACACTTTACTGTGTTGCGAGAAAAATCTAAACCATTCATGGTATGTTTAGGCGCACGTGCGATTGTTATGTAGACATTTCTGACAAGATAGGTATGCGATGTTGTCAAATAGCCAACCTGATTGCTGTCTGTTATCATTCAGTTACTGTTGGCAAGAGAAACACATTGCTAAGTTAATTATGTTTTATTTCTTACAATTTATCACAATGTAGGTACTCATATTTCGAACACCCTGTATATTAAAAAAACATTTTTTGTATAATCAACTGGTATAGTGCGGCAATTTGTGGGAATTTGTCAATGAAAAAACAAGCAAACTAAATTTCGCCAAAATTTTATTATCTACCTTCACAATAGTCTCCCTCTAACCCTACACAATGATTCCAACGTTGCTCCCACGATTGGTAATGTTCCGCAGTTAACCCGTTCAGCACCACGGTTACAGCTTCTTTGACCTCCTGTACGCTGCCATGATCAGTTCGCAGGGGGCAATATCGGGGCTATAGGGTGGGTGCGGCAACGTTGGAATGCCTTTTTTGTCAAAAACTCTTACAATGAACGAGGAATGGAAGGGTGCGTTGTCGTGGTGAAAGATCCAGCCGTTCTCAGCGAGTTCCAGTCGCACACGGAAAACGCGAGCTCACAGCCGTTCCAGGATACCAACATAGAACTATCCAGTCACTGTCTGGCTGACAGGAACATATTCACGATGAATGATGCCGTGGATATCGATAAAAATGATCAACGTTGCCTTCAGTCGTGATTTGGACATCCTCGCTTTCGTTGGCCTCCACCCTTTTTCACCCACTGCTGACTTTGTTCATATCCAGGTCTCATTTCCAGTGACTACCCGATTCATCCAGCTTCTACCGTCGCTCCGAATGCGGAATAATAAATCCTCGCAGATCGATTTTCGCACGTCTTTCTGTTCACGGGTGAGAACTTTTGGCACCATCTTTGCGCAAATCTTTCGCATATTCAAATTTTCGTATAACATCCTTTGTTAACGTTAAATTCGTCAGACAACGCACGAATGATTAGGCCCGGTCAGACGTGAACAGTGCACAGAAACGGCCAATATTCGCGTCAGTATGAGAGGTGACGGGAGCTCCTTCACGTGGATCGTCTTACACCGATTCACGACCCTGCTTGAACTGTTTTGCCCATTCAAACACTTCGACATGTACTTGTCTCCATACACCGCCTCCAATTTTCGAAGGATTTCCGAGGGTTTTTCGCCAGATTTCACTAAAAATTGAATCACAACACGTTGTATGTAATTTGAATCACTCATTTTCACGACGCCACTAAAAAAGTTACTTCCAAAAAATACACATAAAACACAAACCAAACGTGCTATCGACTTCAACCTTGGACTGAAACTATAGGAGGTCCCCCTCTAGAAAAACGTTGACGAACGATGCAGTGTTGCCAGTTTCCAAGTTATAACTAAATTCCCTGCCACACTATACAAGTGGAGGTTGTTAAATGTTCAAAAATAAATTATTTTATTTTTTTATTTAAAATGTAGATTAAGTACCTACCTATATTAATTTGGCATGCCACTGCTCCATTAGTACAATTTGCCACACTAAAATTAATTAAATGAATGTATTTTATATGTTACTTTAACAAAGGAAGTTATGTAAAACTTATCCAGTCTCACAATCTGTTTACACTAAATAATGTTTGTCCTAATGTAACCCAATATTTCAATATCAAAGCACACGTCAAATATGTAAAAAAATACATATAAATCTGTATCTTAACGAGTATGAAATGGATTACAAGAAGCCAGATAAGATACTAATGGAAAAATTAAGTGGACCAATTTGTAAATAATTGTAACGCATTAATTTAAACTTCTAATTTAAACTGAATAGTGATATTTTTATGCTACTTAGGTCTTGAACGGTCGAGACAACATACAGTTTTTCAAGGACCTGTTAGTATAAAAAGTAGTTTGACAAACGTGTCCGTAAAAATTGCAATAAACCATTTTCACGGCATAAATGACAAATTTGTAGCGAAATGAACCAGCACATTTACAAGCAAAAATACGTTTTTAAGTGAAAATTTATATATACTAAATTTTACAAGATTGGCAGAAGGTTAATTCGTAAAATAGCTTTCTACTGAAGTATGTTGGCTGATAAAAAGTATTTATTGGCAATACTACATTTTATGCCATCCTAAGAATACAACTAGATACTAAATACCATATGGTACCATTCACGTAACACTTCTATATTTAATGTTCCCATAACTTTTTAATACCACCATTAACAATTGATTTTTCTCTGCGTTATTGCAAATGTTGAATTTAATAAATATCTAAAACAAAAATTTATTCAGTTAAATTTAGCAAGGAAACAACATACCTATGTGACAATGAAATTATTACATGATTGAAATAATTTTAAATTATAGGTAAATTCTTTCTACAGTTAGATATGTACGTATTTTGATACTATCTAAAAAGGAGGCCACCTGAATTGCAACCTTTGAAGGGCACACATCATCTGTTGTGGATGATTGCGTGTAAATATATGTCCAACCTTACTAAAAAGTTTTTGATTCACATTTGTGTAGAAGAAAACAGAATCCAGAATTGACTGAAACCTCTGAAACCATAACAATTTCTGGAGTTCCTCAGGGTTCTGTACTAGGTCTTCTCTTATTTATAATTGCTATGAATGATAACATGCTTGAATATTGTTCGTAATGGTGAGAATTGGGCAAATTTAGACCCAAATGTGTTGATTCCTATAGGAGTCCTGGCACATTTATTATTATTGTATTTTATGAAAATTCTTGAATGATTAGTGGTCGCTGGACGAAGGGCATTGTACTTTTTATTATAGTTCAAATATATTATACCAGTAATAACGAAAGTTTCACATTAGTTTTTGTGTCTGGTATATGCACAACTAGTAAAGTTCATCTTCGATATTATTGAATGTCACATTACGCAGTTCTTAGCAATGACAGGCTTCCAAATACACCAAAAATTACGCCAACCTTCTGTATGAGTTATGATTCATGCTACCCTTCTTCTTTTTGGTTATGTCCAGATTCTCTATGTTCATCGTCTTCAACATGGAATAACGTGATCAAAGCTTCGACGATTTTCATATTTTGGACGCTTCTCAAAGTATGCCAAAAACACTTTTCACTGAACTTTTCACTAACATTTTTCATATCGCACCATCTCAAGAACAATTGTACAAACACTCGTACTGTTACTTTGACTTACTAGTCAATAACTCAAAAGTGGCTTTCTTAGCAATTTCTTCGATTCCTGCCAGAGAAATTCATTTACTTGATCACTTTCCATGTCACGAGATTTTAAGTTACTTGTCAACAAGTGATCGAACTTTCATTATCTTAGCAACAATAAACTTCATGGACAATCGGATTTTAAAATGATATTTTAAAAATTTAATAATGTAAGAAAAAATAGTGTATGATGTATGTGCTAAAAATGGTATTATTTTGTCCGAAGGGATGGCACAAAACTTTTCTTCTCAAAAATCATAAATAACTATTAAACTATTTTCATTTCCTAGTTCTCTATATTTTTATATGACAATAAATGCTCTATGTTAAATGCAATAATCTACACAATAGTTTAATATCTTGTAGTTAAAATAGTATATTATGCAACAATCATGTAATGACAGGCATAAACCAGACGAAACTCGTCGTTTCGTATCCCGGTTAATGCTCGTGTATTAATAACCATTACATGAGAGTTGCATACGCTATTTTTTCTACACCCGATAAATAATCAAAAACCATAAATTTTATATTTTTATTGAACACAATAGGTAACAGTAATTATTCGTATGAACTGCATTTTCTGCTTTCTCCGATATGTGTGGAGGAGTCGATGGTAAGTAATTCTTCTATATCGTTGATATCAGACATTTTGATAAATTATCGAAGTTTAGCTAGGTATCTACGAAAATTTAATACGTACTGATTTTGACATCTAAAACAATTACATAAGAACCTAGGATAAACGTCAAATGCACAGCATGCTTGATTGAAAAATTATGGGTTTCTATTGTTTAAAAATCTGTATCGTAATGAAAAATCTGTATCGTAATGGGTATCATTATGAAACGGATTATGGGCATATAAGTGCATTGTTATAATACGGGTGTAGAAAAATATATTTTATATTTATTTATACAGGTAACTTTGACTTTAATCTGTACTTTGCATTTATTTTGCAACGTTTAAATACTTTAGTTGCATTTTATTACATTGTATTATCTTTTCAACCGTTAATTGGCATTTGACTATTGGCCAACAAAATTAAAAAAAAGACTAAGTTAAGCTAATAGTAAATTGGTGAAAGACGCTGTGTTCTAAGATATAAAAGGACAATGTATTTCTCTAAAATAATAACATGTAATTAAGCATAATTTTCGAAATAGCGGTAATTTTCTCTAATTATGTATATTTAATTATTGTGTTACTTTGACAAGTTTTGTAATTACTATAATGTAGTATTTCTAGACTAATTTTTAAACTAATTTAAAAGCTATTATGGGTAATTTATTATATGTTAATATATTTATATAAGATAAATTTAGTGAACAATCAAGTTCCGTTCCTACACATAATCTATAAATTACTACATATTTACTTTAAATTAATTTCAAGGAACTCAGATATACGCTTACCTTTCTACATTTTTACATAATTTTCTGTTAATAAAGTATATCAAATAATTAGTTACTCTTATTAGTTTTGATTAGTTATGAAATTTTATAATAAAAAATTAATTTTTAAATATTTCATTTAAGAAAAGCAATGCAAATATGTCAAGGACAATTTCAATTTAACAATATAATTATAATTGTTACATTAAGATATTCACTTAACTGGCTTTTTATAGAAAATATATATCAATAGGCAGAAAGTGACCTACTATTTTTGCAGGTACTATGAAAGCAAGATCTGCATCTCACACTAGACAAATCAATGTAGAAAATTATTAATGAACGATAATATTGTGAGGAGCAACTACTCTGCAGATTAATGCGAAGATCATCCTATACGACTGTTATAATGTAAATGTACTAATAAGCGCAGAAAATAAACGAGAATATGAAAAATTTATTAATGGTTCTAAATATATGCACAACTCTAATATCAACAACATGAACTGAAACCAATATATGAGCGGACTCGGGGTATATAGTGGGAACAACAAGGACAGGTCAAAGAATACCAGCTATATACATTCATTATATGACTAACAGCGACCTACGTCACGTCAGAATAACCTCGAAAATCATTGTATGTGAAATATCATCACTAATTAGGTACATACCGTTTTCATAAATATTTTTTGGAGCATCTATCACAAAAGAATAATTTTGTGAAATGAAGACCTAACTATCGTTTTTTTTAATGAAACACCTTGTATTTTTTTTGACGTCTTTGGAAAGACCTCCAATTAAACTTCTAAAATTTTTATTATACAGGATATTTACCTTTTATGGTTTTCGAGATATTACATGTTTATTGTTAATATGCAACATCATATCACATATAACTCATGAAACATGGCCTTCCTAAGGGCGTAAAAATATACAGGGTGTTCCATCTATTTGTTTTTTTTTTTAACAAAATTAAGCGTACATCTAGGGAATGCGATAGTCAATTGTTTTTGTGATATAGGTATGCTTTAAAAAATATTTAAGTTTCTCCTACTTTCATTCTTATATCTTTTCCGAATCTTGAATAATAACGAAGAAAATGGAGGGGGAGGCGTGACTATCTTGCACATTAAATTTAAGAATATTTCTTTATGTGAACACATGCCATTGAAGTCTTTGTTGTTAAGGTACAGAGTCTTATAATTTTAATAAAAAATATTAACATTTGCAGATTTATCCATTGTTTTTCCGTCATTATCCAATGGCAGAAATTAATAAATACAATTTGTCAGCAACATTACATTTTAAATGACTTAATAAGCAAAAACTCTCTGATTTGCATTAGGCAAGAAAACCGTAGTTGTTTGTTAAAAGTTTATGCGTTGTAGTGATACAGTAAAGAAAAGAAATGCTGAATGATTAACGATGCTATTGTATAACAATTTTTTTAACCTCGCCTCTTCCACTTCACAACAAACTACAAAGAATCACAAAACCATCAGGGCGAAGATATAAACGTGGTCTGAATGAGTAGCAAAAAGGAATTAACTTTAATTTGACACGGTAGTAAGCTGTTTTTATCATTAATCAATTACATTAAACATACAATATTCGTCCATTCTCATCGCTTTTTACTTCTGCGCTTTTATCCCCTAGATAAAATCATTAATTTCGGACACTTTGGCTGTTTTGTTACAGTATTGTTTTATTCCAAATGACGTCATTATAAACAATACAAAATGTCAGGAATTAGTATAAGGATGTCTCGAACTTTTTATAGGTAAATGTTAAAAATATGCTAGGTATGTATATAAGTATTACCTTTTCAAGGCAGATACTCTTATTAATATTCAACTAACCCCTTACTAAATGTTTAAATAATATGAAAAGTAAAAACCTTGCCCCAAACAATAAATTTTTTTTCACAAGTTCTGCGTTTTTTCCTGCATTAATTACCTTACCTATATCTTCAAGGATGAGATGGATAAGAGACTGGATATCGATTTTTTTCAGTATTTTGAAATACATATTCATAGTTGCATCTATTAGTAATTGATAAACTATATAATGTGTTATTACTAAAGGGTGTATTACATATACATATATGTATAGGCACTCCCACATATCTATCTACCCACAGGGTGTATTTAAGTTTTCTATTAGTATGCATTACAAATTTAATTATAATGAAGAACGAGCTTATTTAAATATCTTGCTCAAATTATACAGGGTGAGCCAGAAAAAATGGGTCAACACTAAGCTGGAAATACTAAACACCAAAATATTATGTTTGAGCTCATCATGCCTTATACGACTGTCGCTGGTTTAAAAATACAGGGTTAAAATTTTATTCTGAAATTACTCAATAATTGAAAAAGTTTTAATAGCATGACTCTGAAAATTGGTAGTGTTGGGTTTATTGAAAACATATTATTTTCATTTGTTGAGCTATGCTTAAAAAGTTAAAAAGTTATTCTTGTTTAGATCGCCTAGCTTTATCGGTTTTTGAGTTACTTGAAAGTTTCATTGTATTTTGCGGTGATTTTCTTTCAGGCGCTGATACTGCTAATTCTTTTCTTAGTAGACTTAGTAGGCTTCTGTAAAATTTTCATGTCAATAAATATTAGAGAATTTTGCGAACGCGTGATTTATTACTCGTGAATTTATTGAAAAATTTCAGGATAAAATTTAAACCTTGAACACACCCTGTATTTCTCAAACGAGCAGAATTCTTGTAAAACATGGTAAGCTCAAACATAATATTTTGGTGTCTGGTCTCCAGCTTAGTGTTGATCCATTTTTTCTGATTCACTATAAACAGTGTGTCCAGGGATGGAACTATATCTGTCAACTTTTATTACACATTTTTTTGAAAAAAAGTTATTCTTTCAAAAAAGTTTTGCTTGTATTGTACATAAATGCACAAAAAACATAAGAAAACGTAAGAGTAAAGTGCCTCACAGAATAAGTTAAAAATAGAGAAAAGTTGCTTTTAATGCCAATAAATCTCAGATATGAACCTTGAACATTGTATATAAAGTTTTGGTTTTATTAAGATTGAACACACAGTTATTTTTTAATGATAACACAGATCATTAACAAATTAACTAACTAAAATTCTACATGTTCTTCAACTGCTATACATTTTTCTACTATTTTCCTAAATTCTTCACGGACTATAGTTTCATTTATGTGGTCTATTCTTCCCTAATTTTTTCTTATAAAGCATCTGCCGTAAATCGTGTGAATATACTTTGTGCTTGAAATATTCCCATAAATAAAAATCAAGGAGATTAAGATCAGAAGATCATTGTGGCTTTGTATGTGGACACACAGTATACATATAAATAATAAATAGGTATTAGCTTAATTAACTAATAAAATTAAAAAAAAACACTATATTCAGCGCGACCTTATTGATCTATTAATGTTAGATCAAAGTTCCATAAAAAGGAGAAAATATTTCTTACCAATGGTGATAGGTATTAATGTCTGAATTTGTTTCATCCATCATTTGGTTAAGCATAAGATACGACAAATGAATAATGTACTTGTTTTTTAGTAGGATCCCGTCTGTGTTATCTAACACTTTTAATTACTTTTTTTTGTTTTTAACAATTTGCAACAATCAATCGAATAATCTCGCAATTGACACGAAAGGTATGCAGTTTCAAAAGAGTTAATTATCTTTGTATACAGGGTGATTCTCAGCAGTACAATCCGAAAGGGGATGTTCTTCAGATTATTTTAAAGCAATAAATTACTGTCAATGTGTGTTGTCAGAAAGGTATTTTAAAGTAAACATTTTTAACTTTTGGCAATATCAGAAGCAGTCGTCAGTTTCCTTATTTCAAATGATTATTATTGCATTTTTGGAAAGGATATAAATTTAGGTAGCATACCTACCCTACACCTACGCTCAGCTTTTCTGGAGTTATTTGACATTTAAAAAAATGTCAGTTGATGAGATTGGCAAGAATATAACCTTTTTCGTGTTACATTTAATCATCTAATTTTTGATAAACTACGATATCTTGTGTGCACCTTTTGCATTTTAGAGCAGTTTTAAAATACTACCGTTTTTATGATTACAATTTTGATCAATTTACGAATATTTCAAATAGAACACATTATGCAAAATTAAATTATTTTTTCACTAATATAAACTTTACTTTTACGTTTATTTATTACGATTTATTATAAAATATTAAGTGACATCGAAATTTCTGGAGTTCTTAGTGACTATAGACTGTTTGGAAATGAAAGAGAGTAATAAAACCCCGAGATAAGAACCGACCATGGGCGTGGTAATATTTTGTTTCAGGTAATTATCGGGTAACACTAATATTGTGACAGATCAATCCAGTCTTAGAGCTGAATATACGAAGACGTGCTAGTGCAGTAGAGTAAAATTCGACTTGTGTTTAGTGACTATTGTGTCCGTTGATATAATATCGTTTGGGTAAAATGTCGAGCTTATCAGATTACGTACCTGCTAAACGCGTGAAAAGATGTGCGCTGTCTCAGAATGAGAAGATTATTATATTAAATGTATTTAATGCATTGAAACACCAAAATCCTACCAACAGTGTTGACAACATCGTGGAAAAGTGTTCCAAAATGACAGGGATTGGAAAATCGACTTTCTACAGACTTTTAAAGGAAACAAAAAATGAACAAGATACTGTAAATCCCCCAAAATCATGTACAGGGAGGTCAAAAGTCCTTATAGATGATTTCTTGAAAAATGTCATTCGCAGAAAAGTACACTCATTTTATTTTAAAAAAGAAATAACATCGGTATACAATATTTTAAGTGAACTTTCAGAGTTTTTCTTAAGTTTTGTTGGGTTTTTGCCACACTTCTGAAAAATAATAAAAATTAATTAAATAAGCCCTTGCGCCAAACGGAACAGTCAAGGGTTATTTTTGAAACTAAGTTTGCCTAACCAAAAAATCTCACACTGAAAAAAGCAGATAAGTAAAAAATAACAAAAATCACATCACTATCGCGCACTTCCGTAATATTGACGTTTCGTCTGTTTTCGTTTTCAAAATAGTAGTAAAATATTAAACCGTTTGTCAAGTTTGACAGTTTAAAATTTAAACTGTCAAACTTGACAAACGGTTTAATATTTTACTACTATTTTGAAAACGAAAACAGACGAAACGTCAATATTACGGAAGTGCGCGATAGTGATGTGATTTTTGTTATTTTTTACTTATCTGCTTTTTTCAGTGTGAGATTTTTTGGTTAGGCAAACTTAGTTTCAAAAATAACCCTTGACTGTTCCGTTTGGCGCAAGGGCTTATTTAATTAATTTTTATTATTTTTCAGAAGTGTGGCAAAAACCCAACAAAACTTAAGAAAAACTAAAATTATGCCACAAATAAATAGCTTCAGAACTTTCAGAGGACAATGATTTGCCAAAAATCAGTAGAAGCAAATTATGAGCCGTCTTATGAGAGTTGAATTTTTGCTGGGAAAGCAGAACAGGAAGTCAGTCATAAAGATGAAATTATTTGTTGTCTAAGATCCTACTTAAGATCAATTAGAAAATTCCGTGACGAAGGGAGGAATATTTATTATCTAGACGAAACTTGGGTCAACGATATACTGTAACAAAAGTATGGCATATAAAAATGTAAAAAGTTTTCGACAAGCATTTTTGGATGGATTTTCAACAGGGTTCAAGACACTTTCAGGTAAAGGGCGAAGATTAATAGTGACACATATAGGTAGTGCCAGTGGTTTTGTAGATGGCGGTTTACTTTTATTTGAATCTAAAAATACAGGTGACTATCACGAAGACATGAACGCAGATGTTTTCGAAGAGTATTTTACACAGATGTTGGATCTTATTCCTCCGGAGTCTGTAATTGTCATGGATAATGCAAGTTACCATTCACGGCAGACCGAGCGGACGCCTTCAACTGCTTGGAGGAAAACCGATATAATTCAATGGTTATCCGGAAAAAACATTTATTTTGAAACAAATATGGTGAAAAGGGAACTTCTGACACTTGTCAATCTTAATAAAGCTCAGAAAAAATATGTTGTTGATGAAATGACAACAAATCGCCAAATAATGGTATTACGGTTACCACCTTATCACTGTGAACTTAACCCAATTGAATTAGTCTGGGCGCAGATAAAAGGAGATGTAGCGCGAAATAATACGATGTTTAAATTAAGTGACGTGAAAATTTTGTTAAAAAATTCTTTGGAACGAGTAACTGAAGATAACTGGCAAAGATGTGTACATCAAGTACAAAAAGAAGAGGAGAAAATGTGGGAACTCTATAATTTAATTGACTTTACTGTGGAATCTATCGTTATCAATCTAGGAGACGAAGATAATTCATCAGAATATTCATAGGATGAATTTTAATATACCTACTTTTTTATTTTCTTTATTGTACCTTTATACAACACTACATTTACTCACCATAATTTGAATTTTCGAAATACATATATTTTTGTGTGGAATCAAAGTTTATTATTAAATTTAAATAAATATTCTGATAATAATATTGAAAAATTTTATTTGAATTACTAAAAACCCTCTTAACTCGGTTATGATGCTTAAAGTAGCTTCATGTTTTGAAATGCTGTTTTTATATTGTTTACTTATAAGAGAAATGGACCGAGAAATTGAAGCGGCAAGACGGATTGTCGGGGATTAAATTTTAGCTACCTGGTACAATTTAGTCCGGTCCGATCACATAAAGTTTTTTTAAAAGTACACCTCATCTATACCGATAATACATAATATAAAAATATTGAATATAAGCACCAGTACTACGTACTACGATTTGCATACATAATAAGCTTGTATTACTCCCTTTCATTTCTAAACAGACTATAGCTCCGCCACTAGATAATAGAGTACAAATTAAGTTCGATATTTGTCAAAAAGGCTTCATCATATTGTATGTCACACAATACTTTAGAACCCTTTCAGACGAGGACACTGTATCTCAGATATTAAAAAAACCATGTCCATTAAAAAGTTATTTGTAATAAATATAATCAAATTTCATCTTCCACTTTATTAATAATTTTATTTTTACTGATGAATTTTGGAAAAATAGTAAAATATTATTTAACATCATCCTACCATCCTATTAGATATCAATTATTTAGTGTTTCAGTAATTCAGTGTTGTTTCCGAAAATATTCAAAAACTTTTTCTTCCAAATACTCACATGACTAAAAATCCATAATGGCCAAATTGGTACTCTGGGTTGGCCAAGGTGGTCAAATACGAATATACATATCGGTTTATTTATTACCAAATGTTTGATATAATCAATTACGAATGAAAGGAGTTGTTAAATAACAGAAATGCTATTTACAACATGATGTTCCATTCCAATTTTCCATTCAATTGTTCTCATTTGCACTTGGCTACGCGTTACATATTTTTTCAGTAATTGAATAGGACGATATCAATCTTGGCTAGTTTCAATATTCAATTAGATCACTCCTCTATGTGATCTAAACCGACACGGTGTTGTGCCTAAAGTCGTAAATCAACTTGACAGGTGCGTTACGAGGGATGTCAATAAGTTCTACATGCACACTAGCTATAGCAGAGTATATACGAGAGTATATTATTATTGTGTTAGATATTAAAATTTTTGTTATTGCAAACGTTTCCTTGACAATGAGAATGGTTTGTTTTCAATTAAAGGAATCATTGGCAGGGAAGGTAATGGGAAGGGAGACTGCAAAACATTACAACAGTGCTGGTTAGAAAAAGAGGGAAGACGAAAATATAGATACAGACAGAGAGAAATATTACAGATGAAATAGGTACACAACCACAACGAAGAACCGGAGGCAGCCAGATGAGGAAAGAATTAAAACTAAGAGACAAAGATATAGACAGGCAAGAAAGAAGAACAAAAATAAAGGACTCAAGATATAACGCAAGATATGAGAAGTTGATAACGAAAAAGATACCGAGATACTTACTTACTTGTGTACGTAAGATTTAAATGCGGCAATGGGGAAAAAGAAAAAAATTGTGGACAGAGGAAAGTGAGATAAGTTGTAGGATTTGTTGGGAAGAGAAAGAAACGATGGAACATCTACTGCGTGATTGTGAAGAAATGAAGGGAAAATATAAAAAGTATATTTTGAAGGAGGACGGAAGAGGTTTAGAGTGAATGAAGACGGTTAAAGTCAGAAAGTCGAGGGTCAGGCAGAATACAGTTTAAGAATGTACAAAGATTCGCAATTATTATTTATATTCTATTATATTTGTATACGCCCATGGGCCTCTACAGGTGTTAGTTTGGCAAATTTATGCTCTCCGACAAAGCGTAACTGTCTTTCTATTGCTGACACTATCAAAATGTATATTTACGTATTATTGGATTTATAAGGCATCAACATCGAGTAAACAGTCGACAAGAGGTCGATGACAAGCCATTATTACTGAAGAATATTAACTCACTAGAAATTTATCGGGCGCATCTAGTACAACCGTTTCACGGGAAACTGAGTATTAAATAAACCCGAATTTGGATTTGACCATTATGGTATTTTATTTAAGAGAATTTATAAAAAATTATGAATATTGAATTATTAAAACAGAACATTAGGTACTTACTTTTAATATACTTATTATTTTTTTTTTGTAAAATTAAAAAGCACATTTTTTTAGTATGTGCATAGATAGACCGCTTAACATAATAACGTGAAAGTGTACCAGATTAAAACTTTAGCCCTACATACAAAAAAAAAAATACAAATACATGCTAACTGCCTATGTTAGGTAAACGACACGATTCAGCACGCTACCATAAGGAAGACCGGTCTCACATGCTATCGACATCAAATAAAGCAAAATGGACGTATGAAATACATTTCCTTTAATTGTTCCTCTTAGACCGCTTCCATTTGAAGCTATTGCAAGGTGCCATTAAATCTATTAATTAAAAATATAAGCAGGTAGAAATACTTAGTTTCCTTGTATTAATTCCAATCAGAAGAAAACGAAAGCAAATAACCTGTACGGAGAGAAACAAGGATACAGAAATATCCTGCTATTCAAAAAGTTTCCATTCTCTCGATTCTTATTTTTCAGATTCGAATATTTGTTAAATGTGAGTACAAATTCAATTCAAGCACACTCGATTCTTGCGATTCTAATTTATACAGGGTGCTACACAAAATGTATCACAATGTGGAAGAGGGGTAGTATGGGATAAAATATGTTGAAAAGTCTGCAAATTGACGATTTTGGAGATACGAAGGATGATTATCCTTTTTGTAGCATTTGTACTTTTTTGCATATTTTTCATAGTTAACAGATGTTTTGTCGTACAATCAGGTTTGTAGTTAATGATTTCTACACAATTTCATTTTATTTTATTTGTTAATTCGCGCTACTTTGTTTAACATAGAATTAACTTATTATAATTATAACATTTTTGTGTTAAGAGACATATGTTGTCAGAAGAGTTATTCGAACGATGAGTTATTGCTTTTTCTCGAACATGCGAGTCAACAGAGCAATAGTTTTTCTAAATCGTGGGTCATTTATCGAACGAAAATCTGTACAATTTTAATAGCCCATATATGATCTGATTCCTTGGCACCACCAAAGAAAGAAAATAGTCTAGCAACGAGGGAAAGACATGTAGAGATTTCGTGAAAAGAAACAATACTATTGTCAAGTGTGTCGAGCTGATATAAAATAGACAAACTGGAACAAGCAACCACCTTCTTTGCTCGAGTGTGGAATCGAACGATGTTTGGAGGTATCTTTGTATAGTTAGTTCCTCTTTGGCGTCTAGACATTTCAGTTAGACAAGATGCAATTATCAGTGTTAAAATCATCAATTCAGTTTATAATGTTATTTTCCCTATCTTAACAATGGCGCCTATAAGAAAGATTGATATTTCTTAAATATTCAAGAGAATTAATTTTTGTTAAAATATTACAATATGACGTTCACAGACGTTGTTGTCTACAATTTTATTTATTCACTGTTATTAAAAACCCTTCTTTATAATTGTTGCATTTTCTTTTTAATAAGTTATACATAGATTTCGTGAATCACTGAGACCTAGAGAACGGTATGTTAAAACAAAACAATACCTTCATAGCACTTCGAAGATCCCACGTAAAAAAATACATTCAATGTAAAGTAAACTTTGCTTCCCTTTAATAAATAAGGTCGTTACGGTACTGTTAATATATTAAATAGTAACTCCTAAGGCTAATTCATTTGAGAAACAAACCCATAATTTCATGAGACCAAGTCGACGTCCAACTATTAGACAGAAAAGGTAATGTTAGCAAGGGTAGACCAGAATCAGAAGAAAAATTTGGGAGAATATCAACGAAAGAAGAAATTAGTGCTCTTCTTTACAGAATGTACTACGATTAAAGGACCTAAATCCACTTGATCATCAAGTACGATTGATTTTTTGCGGCTGGTTTCTATGCAATGGTGCTAGGAACCCCAATTTTGTTGTCAATATTTTTTTTACTGATGAAGTAGGGTAACACAAAATGGAATTTATATTTTCTACAATTCTACAATTTTTCATTATCTCTAAAATAATAAAAATAAATAAATAATAATAATAATATTTTTTGGATATTATTTAATTTTATGGTAAAATCTGAAAAGTAGCAAAACCCAATTTAATCAATTGTGTATCTCGTATAATAATAAAGTTATAGTGCTGCCTTAATTAAAATGCCCCGTATAATTACAATTTAACGTGTTAAGAGGAGGACAGTTCCGAAAGTAAGACATTTTTTTAACATCAAGTAAAATATAAATCTATAAGTAATAATTATAAATACAATGTCAATAGGTTTAAGACCTTAGTCTTGACAGTTTTTTCGCTTTATTGCACAAATTTACGCCTAGAATGGAATTACAACTATGCAAAATATTAATATTGCATGTTTACATTAACTTGTAAAACTTAACATTGATAATTGGGTCAACGAGTATACATTGAAATATTAACCAGATATTATATATATCTCAATTTATAGTTTTATAAAACTTTCTCTCATCAATATGTATCTGTATGTAACATTAATAATTTTTCAATTTTCTCTCTTGTAACGTGTAATTTTAATCCAATAAAAGCAATAAGCAAATTATACTGAAGTTAATAATAATATACAATTTAAATGAAGTTTCTAATAAATCGGTACAATTCTAATTGCCTTCCAAAAAAATGTTGACACATTTGCTTTTTTGTTTTCAAAGAAATGTCTAAATGCCAATTTTTACGACACCATGGACCTTTATAAAAGGAGTGTTTCGTAATTCTGAATGGCTAGTGGTTGTAAAAACAATGTATCACCTGTCCATGTCAGACAATTTGTGCAAATAAGCAGTGTGAATCAGGACAATATTTATACAAAAGGTGGTTGATATATTATGAGCAAAATTCCAGGAATAGCCTATAAAATGTAAACTACCTTGTACGCAGTTGTTGCATACAAAGTGGGTATTATTATCTGAGCAGATACTAAATCTCATAATACATATAAGACATAAGATTTCTGGAATCTGGAATTGTGGGACTGTTAGATTCTCCCAACACGGAATCTCTTGTTGACTAGACGGCAGTGTACTTACAGAGTGCATGAAATACTGTCTCGTCTTGCTGTTCACAACCTCTACCAAGAGGTGTTTCGCATTTGCAAAGGTATTTCCCAAATCAACAGTGTTCAGTTTGCATACCTGTCACCAGGCGAATATTTGTCCTAGACAAGGTCAGGTACTTTCTAGTTGTATCCTTGCCGAGGTGTTCTAGGAACTCCTTAGCTAATACCGTTTGTAATAAAGTAGCATGCCTATCCATTGCTCACTGATATCGGATATGTAGAGACATAGATCCCATATCCTCGCCTTCTTTTTTGATCTGTCTTTAAAGATGCTGATTACATTCTCACTGGCGGTCTCCTCCTCATTCCTGATGAGTACTGTGTAGGGTCTGTCAAACACAAACTTGACATAAATACTGTCAGCATCTGTCTGCAGAAGGGGCATCTTTTTATCTCCACAGTCGCCTGTGGAAAGGGGTCTGACTTCCCCACGTTCTACATCCGCATGATTATCAAGCCCACTTCTTTTAGAAAAATATTCAAAAGTGACAGATGCATTTCCATTGCTATGGTCTGTGTCGTTCACATAGTTCCAGTTATGCTCTGACAGGCAGTTCTTTGTACATTGCTGAGTTTTTGTTTAGCTGTCGTCTGCTGGACTTTAGGCCACCAGACGATGACCCCGTAGGCTAACATTGGTCTCACAAAGATAGTGCATATCCACGCAACCACCTTCGGTTTCATTCACCAGATTTTAGCAACGGTTCTGCAGCACTGCTCATGGGATATGTACGCCTTTTTAGTCTCCATTTCAAATGAAGATTCCATATTATTCTTGCGTCAAACGTAACTCCAAAGTATTTCACATCCAATGCAAAGCGTAGCATAGCATTTAGAAGAGTCAGTGTCTTTAGTGACCCCATTTTCCTCTTCCTCGTAAAAAGAACCATTTCTGTCGTTCTGGGATTTTATGCATATTTTAAAGTTTAGTTACTAATTATACACAGTACGCAAATTAACCTTCAACTTTATTCTTTCTGACTTCAAATATTTAAAATTTTATATGAAAATATGAAATGTCTAAAAAAATATTTTATTTAAGATCTTCATGAATTAGCTACGGAGATAATGCAGTGGCTTCTGTTCAAAATAACTAAAAGGTAATTCCAATTTCACACAATAACTAAACAAATAATTAAGTAGACTGTGGCAAACACAAAATTCCAGAAAACAACTACTCTGAGGGCAAATGCCCCGACCATTATTTAATTACACCTGGAAAACATATAGCAAACAACTAAACTCACTCGTCAGCAGCCAACCAGACATATACCGGTTTCGAGCTTATTAGCTCTCATCAGTATGCCATAGATGAGGTAACCGACGAATAACTTCAGCTGTGTTAAGTCTGTCTAACCCGACATTAGGGACCAAGAGTGTCTATCACGATTCGTCGATAACGGTTTGTTGGAAAAACGGAATTCCAGGAAACAACTCCTCTGCGGTTTTTAATGGTTTTCTACTGAATGGCTTTAATTAATTTCAGTAGCTTTATTAGAATTTAGTAGTTTGATTTAATTTATTTAACCACCTTGTAAAACCAAAAATTATGCAATGTATAACCTCGGTATTAACAAAACTAATAATGTAGGTACTTAATACGTAGATATGTTGATTAGTTTTAAAGGTAGGTAGCTAAGAATTTAAACTTTTAATCAAAAATAAATTCTACATAAGTATTATAAATTATTATTAAACTGTTCACCGACCATCCCTTTAAAAATGAAGTGCTTTTGGGTAGTAAACATTTATGTAGCGACAAGTGTATACATTAAATATCCCATAATTTTCTTGTATAACTTTACCGTATTAGATTCTTATAGAATTTAGTGAGATGCTCAAATTCATTGTTTACATCATATCGATAATGGAAAAACATTTTTAGATTCTTTATAGGGGTAGCAATAAAGGAACACTTACGCTATTAAAAAAATGTACCACCTTTTAGGAACACCCGAACTATAAATAAACAAAATAAGGATACCATTGTTTCTTTCAAATATAACTAATTGATTGACAAATTACATTTCACAAAAATCTTAAAGAAATATTTAGATATTTGCTTTTACCACTTTGCTGCCAATAATGAACTTACACATCTTACTAAATTAAATAGTGATTCGTAAAGTTCGAAAAAATGTGCACTTTTTATAAGTTTATCGCTTTTCCACCATGTATAATGTTAATGTATGACTAAAATTGCACACAGTAGTTATGAAAATACTATGAATCATTTATACCTTTCTGTTCCACCGACCCAACTCTTAAAATCAGTACATGCTTAGGTTTGAAACCTTTATGTTGCGGCCGCTGTACATACTTATACCACAATACAAAACATTGCTGCCCTGATACATTGCTTTGTTAAATTTAGTCAAATCTATTAAACTTATGTAGATTTCTTAGATAAGGTTTTCGTAATATTGAAATAAAAGATACTTACTAAAATACTTGTATTTAAACAAGCATACACCGTGTATTATTGAATTGAAAAGATTCACCGCTTTATTTAATTACATTCATTGGTCTGTGAAAATTTAATTTGAAATTATAGAAAGCTCAGTTTAGAAATAAATACTATATATCACAAACAGATTTCTTTTATACATTAGAAAGGACAGAGAAAGATTTTTCTGCAATTGTGTACTTAAAAAAATACTTCTTATTCTTAACATTAGTGATTTCATTGCATTATCCTCACAATCATTGAGGATCAATCTACTTCCGTTTTGTTTAATTAATTGATAAATCCCATACATAAATAAATTACGTGAAACATGCAATAATACTGTACTTCAATTAAAAGCAAACTAGTGTGGAAATATCTATACATACAATCATATTAACACTATTAACATATGCTAAATTAATGAATACATATAATTTTTCTAAGAAATATTCGATTTCTAAACGCAATATTAGTATTATTATTTAAATCGTTTGTAATTAATTTTAATTATATTGCATCGTATTACGAAATACAATTACATATTTGCATTAATAAGAGAAATACTTTGTTTCCGTTAAATTATAAAGCCCACATATTAGCCTGTTCATGTTATTTTATGGAGCATCGCACACTAGGCCTGCACCAGTACGTACAGTCACCTGCAACGGCCGTCAATGCAGGTCGTGTCGGTGACCTGCAATTTATATCCCTGACCGCACTAGTCCTACGTAAGGTCTGTTACCATAAAAATCAGGGATTGGTTTCAAACTGTTAGAAATATTCGACCAGTTAATTTGTGGATGTGTCGCTGAATTGTCGGGCACCCCATGACACTGCTCTGCGAAATCTTGTTCTTTAGTGACTATCCAAGGACTATAGAAGAAGTAATAACTTCAAGACGTCTACCACACACATAACCTACACAAGAAATTGCTGGTCCGTGGTGAACAAGCATGTGCAGTCATGCAGGTTTGCAGGTTCCTGCTATGCTGGTTCGTGCAGGCATAATGTGCGCGATTATTAACGCTTACAAAATTTGTAGGGAGTACGAGGGTGGCAATCAATACCTAAATGATGGATATCTTTTGGGTATTTTGTTTCACATACCTACATATTTAGTTGATAATAGTCACAAGAGAATTTGGACGAAGTTCAAGCTAAAGAACGCACCCTTGATTAGAGCATAGGACTACGGAGGTGGTATAAATTGTAATAAAAAATGTAACTTATAGATAAATTTAATTTTTTCATGTTAAATTACTTGAACCTCAGCCATTTAGATAGGGACAATAAAATGTAACTACATTATTTTTTTAAAGAATCCCTTTTATTCAATTAATTAACGTCAAGCAGTTCTGCAAATATTTGCTTTAATGTAATATTTTTCAAAACTTTAATATCCTGTATTTAGATAATGAGCCACTAGGAACATACAAACATACGAAATTCAGAGAGGAAAAACTTGAAAACAGACGCAAAAAATTTTCAGTCAACGCTCATTGTTCTTATTCGTAATTGGTATATAAAATATTGAACTGGTCACCTTGGAATCCTGTTTTGAGGAC
Organism: Monochamus alternatus; assembly: GCA_037114965.1. NCBI lineage: Eukaryota > Metazoa > Arthropoda > Insecta > Coleoptera > Cerambycidae > Monochamus > Monochamus alternatus. Next base: position 39,240,752 of record CM073433.1, read on the forward strand.
TATGAGTTTTCAATTATGAGTATTTGAAATAACAAATGTGTGAAGATATTGATTTCAGAAACAATATTGAATTAATCGGTCAGTGGTCGCGCAGTTTAAGGCGTCAGTACTAGATCGGAGTTGGTTCGAGCCCAGCTGCCGGTAGACCGTATATAAGCTATATTCGTGGAGAGGTTTGGCGCCCTCTCTGCGGGTATGGTAGAGTGGAAGAATGTTGGATCAATGTGAGAGATTCATACCGGTTGATATTTGACTACCCCCCTAATTAATGAGGTTTTCCAGGTTTCCCTCATTCCTGTACTGAATAGTGGTTAGGGCCTACCAACGTAAGTCGTTAATGCTTAATAATAATATGCCGCCCCCTCTCCCGCACAAGTCTCCGACTTCTGGGCTAATCCCTATGATTAGAATGAGGGGTAGAGTTATTATTATTATAATGAAAACAAAATAAAAGACATCAACAAACTGTTACAAGTTTAAAAAAGTTGGAAATATGTGTAGGTTCAGATATTACAAAATTAAAAAAGTATGGAGGTTGGAAGTCTCCTCAAGTAGCAGCAGGATAATTTCATCAATTACTGGATCTAATTCTTTAGCAACCGTCTCCTCAACCTCCAGTTCTTCCTGATACATGACTGTTTAGAAAAATATTACAGAAAATATTTCCAGTGCACAAGTTTTTAATTTCAGTGATTGTACCAACGCTATAAATATTAATACAGTGCAATACAAATGTGTCAATAAATAACTTATTTAATCGTTTTTGATTCATATTTTTTGGTCGTGGAGAAAATATAGTCTGCTACTCGGTTACAATGAAAATTCGATACTTGTGGTTCCACTCGCATCGAATTTTTTCATTGTAACCTTGTTACGGAATATTCTATTCCGCAGCTGCTAAAAGAGGGATTTGTAATCCTATGGAAATATACTTCGGGGTCCTGATTTAATGACTATGAGTTTTTAATTATGATGGTACCTGAAATAACAAGTGTGTGAAGATATAGATTTCAGAAACAATATTGAATTAATAAAAACAAAATAAAAGACATCATTGAAAACATTTAACTTCGTATTTTCCATCACCTTGTATATGTAAATCTAAATTTATCTATGGTAATGTAATCATTTTTACAAACAAAAGACATTTTTCTAAAAGGATATTTATCGAAACTGTCCCTTAAAAGGGCCCTGTATAACACTATATTTAAAAATTAGAAAAATTACACATTTAAAAATGCAGGACGTTATAAAATTAAAATTACGTACATAAAAATGTCCATTTAACTAGACGCGATACAAAACTGTTACAAGAAGTTTGAAAAAAGTTGAAAATATGTGTAGGTGCGAGCGCGTGAGATATTATAAAGGATAAACTTTATAATTATTTTTTAATTATAAACAATTATTTAATATAACGTTCTTTGTATAATTAAAGACAAAGCCACTTCCTTGCTCAACAATTTCGTATTTTCCAATCACCTTGTATATGTAAATCTAAATTTATCTATGGTAATGTAATCATTTCTACAAACAAAATTTTATGAAGACATTTTTCTAAAAGAATATTTATCGAAACTGTCCCTTAAAAGGGCCCTATATAACACAATATTTAAAATATTTTAAAAATGTAGGACCTGATAAAATTAAAATTACTTACATAAGCGACGCATATGCGACGTCCAACGATCAGCAGCAGTTTCTTTAAAAATGAATTTGATCTTAAAGGACCATACAACTTTTACATAAAACTAAAACTAAGTAAAAGACATGTGTTCTTTACCTTTCCAAGATTAGCAAAATAAATGTCATGAAAGTAATTGTCAATGCTTTATGATCAAGAGATCATAGAAATCATAAAATATAGAGAACGCGAGTCTGGTAATATTGCAGTAACTTAGCTTTTACAAGTTGGTTGCATTAACAGGGTAGCTTCACACTAATGGGCGGGAATTTCAAAATATGAAAATTTTACGTCCAATTCGTAGAAGTATATGATTTCTATGGTCCAATTACAAATATTCCGTTTTGGTTTCAATTGTGTGTTGGGATTAAAATCTAGTATAACAAACAGTTTACATTGAGTTTTTCATAGATGCCTGCTTTCTAAACTCCTCCATAGTTTGACTATTTTTGAGTGCCTAATGTAAAGGCTTTTGACGTTCTATATGGAGGAGATAGTATAGCGCTGACTTCAACAGGACCACAGTCAGTTTACGAATGAACATATTAATATGTTCACAGAAAATATGTAGCAACATAGTACTACAACCAAATAGTAAGATCAAGGATAAAATGTCTATATAAATTAAGATAACACATAAAAATGACAACTCTTACCCGACAAACCATAGTGTGGAGAGAAGGTTTCCTTGGCATATTGGAAGTTGTTAAAATATATGATTACGTGCTTTTCTAATTTATCTTTAGTAAAAAGAGGTTTATCACTAAATATTAACTTCTGTAGGGAAAATGACCTGTCAACGTCTACTGTTGAGATAGGACAGTTGAGGCATGAACTATAATATTAATATATACGTACTGGTTTCCAAAATGGATTTTATTCAACACGCTTTGATTTTTGTATTTTATCGTATTACTGACTTGGTGTGTATTATTGGCATCATATATATTTTTTTGTACATATGATTCCAATTTCCTTATTACACTAACTAAGAAACTATTATATCTATTAATGTACATATGTCATCGCAAATATTTTGGTCATTCAGCAAGTACTGCAGTGTGTGTATGGTGCTGCTGTCATTAGGATTAAATCTACAAATAACACATGTTATGTCATCTAAATGTTTAGCATAATCTCTACGGCTTCTAACCAAGTACTCCAACTAATTATAACTGATTCGGGAGGCAAATGTATGCCTGGTAAAGCCTTCCTAGAAACGTCCCTGCTTGTGCTTTAACAAAAACTTTGCTGGAAACCTTTTTGGAAAATCTTGAGGCCATTTTACTATTTACTAATAAGCATAGTCATAATATTTTTATTTGTGGTGACTTAAATATTGACTACCTTAGTAATACAATGCATAAATTATTGTTCGAAGAATTTCTTTTATGTTATAATGTACAAGTTACTTCTATGACCCCTACAAGAGTCTTTACAAATAGGTTGGGACATACAAGTTCGACAAAGGTTGATTATATTTTAACCAACATGAATAAGTCTCTCTGCACCACAAATGTCTATGAGGCAGGCTTTAGTGATCACAGACTATTTACTCTAAATTATGACTTTAGCCTTAACTCGCAGAGTCATGTAATTCATAAGCAACTGAATTATTACAGAAATATTTCTGGTCATAATCTGGAACAATTTTCTAATGCCTTATTGACCACCGATTTTGTCAACATATATTCGCATAAAGACGTTGACCAAGCCCTTGGGGAATTATTAAATATTCTCTTTTTTGTATTGGACAAATTTTGCCCAAAAGTACTACACAATTCAGTTTCCAGGTCCGGCTCTAATTGGGTAACCCGTGAAATTATACGAGCTAGTAATAACCTTAAAAATCTGTATTGGTTGGCAAAAAACATTGGTGATGACAATTTTCAGGTTCAGTATAAATTGGCTAAATTACAATATGTGAGAATGCTTAATCGGTCTAACCGTAATTTCTATACGAGTCTAATTGACAAGTCCAATAATAAATCCAAAACTGTTTGGAATCTAGTACATAAAGAAACTGGTATAAAAAAGAATTGCAAAGATGTGTCCCTCCGCATTGGAGACAGTTTAATAAATGATGCTTGTAAAGTGGCTGTTGAATTTGGCAGCTACTTTGCCAGTATAGCTGAAAAGAGTTTGAATGCATATTACCGTAATTCCAGACCCACAGTGTGTACGGTGTCTAACATGCATCATAAAACGTTCTTTTTTGGACCAGTAACGAGGGAGGAAGTTGTCAGTATTATAAATAATTTAAAAAACATTAATTCATCTGGTTTAGACAATTTGTCTGCAAAAATTTTTAAATCTGCTTGCCCCGCGGTTGCCGGACATATTGCCCACATGATTAATTTATCTGTAACCACCGGCAAATTTCCTTCAATCCTAAAAATTGCTAAAATTATCCCTGTCCATAAAAAAGATGACCCTGAAAATATTGCTAACTACAGACCGATATCCATTCTCAGTGTTGTTTCCAAAATAATGGAAAGAGTTATATATAATCGAATCTTTGATTTTTTAAATAAATTCGATATTCTCAATAAAGCTCAGCACGGTTTCAGGGCAGGGAAATCAACTGAATCTGCTACATGTAGCCTAATAGAACATGTCTATAAACAACTTGACTTGGGTAGGCATGTGTCTGGACTATTTTTTGATTTGTCGCGAGCTTTCGATTGTTTGAATCTTAAATTTATTGAGCATAAATTATATAATGCAGGATTTCGTGGTATTTTTCTTAGCTGGCTGATCAGCTATCTCTCGCAGAGGAAACTGTATGTCAAAATTAAAGACCGGACCTCGGAACTGTATGATGTAAATACTGGAGTTCCCCAGGGCTCAGTTTTGGGTCCTTTGCTTTTTTTAATTTTTGTGAATGACTTACCTGCAAATATAAGTGCAGATGTGATTACGTTATTTGCTGATGACACATCCATGGTGGTATCAGCGGAAACTCATGATGGTCTCCAATGTTTAATCAGAGATTTAGTTTTGTGTTTCGTTAACTGGTGTGAAAATAATGGCTTAATGGTCAACGTAGCGAAAACACAGTGTTTGTATTTCCATTGTTTGAATTCAGCTCAAGATCTTCCCCTAGTAATTTCTGTTAGGGATGCCCAAATAGTCTCGACTAGATGCACGAAATTCTTAGGCGTGCTAGTTGACAATAATCTTAGATGGTGTGATCACGTCAACTCAGTAATGAAAAAACTTAATCATACATATTATGCAATATCGCGAATCAAACACTGCATGCCACTGAGTGCATTAATAAATGTGTACTACAGCCTGTTTTATGGACATTTGACATATAATGTTATCTTGTGGGGTAATTCCACTGATAGCAAGAGAATCTTTATATCTCAAAAGAGGATTTTAAGATTGATTTTCAACCTACATCGCAGGGATTCTTGTAAACCTGTATTTATTAATAATGACATCATGAGTTTTCCATGTATTTATATTTATCGTACGTTATTGTATATTAAAACAAATATTAAGGAATTTCCTTGTAGATCTGGCTTAGTTAATTATGTAACAAGATACTCTGATCTGCTTTTGCTCCCGAAGCACAAAACAGCTAAATTTGAAAAGTGTGTTACATATATGGGTATAAAATTATATAATCACCTTTCAGTACAATTAAAAAATATGGAACTTAAGGATTTTAAAATTAGACTCAAGGAAATTCTATTGAAAAAATGCTATTATAGTTTACAGGAATTTTTCTCTGACCGGGAGTTTTAATTACTTCTAGTTATGAGTATTTTACATTCTGTTTGTTTTATTTTGGTTTGTTTTATTCTGGTTTGTGTGTCCTCATGAACTATGTTATGTGGATCGCTTGTGTTCTTGTGATCTACTTTATTTTGACTTGTCCTATACATTTTTAATGTCTAAAAGGATTAATAAAGATTATTATTATTATTATTATTATTATTATTATTATTATTATTATAAAACTGTTTACTAAAGGAAAACTTTTTCTTATATTTTTCAGCTACCCGATTAAGTGGGTGAGTAGCACATGTATAAGATATTATTTTTGTATATTTTTGAGATAAAATATCCTTTTTATATATTTGTAGGTATTAACAATATTGTGTGAAACTAATATATAATACCTTATATATATATATATATATATATATATATATATATATATATATATATATATATATATATATATATATATAAACCATTACATAAAGGGTAACAAATTTTTTCATTACATAAGTAGGTAATTGTCATGTTTAATTTAAAATTGATTGCCATGTTAAAGTCATTTTTGACATTGTCGATATTTAATTTCAAATAATTTTAATTTATTGATATAATAATTTCTATAGTTAGATATTTAACTCAACTTAAAGGAGGCCACCTGAAGAAGAAATCCTAAAAATGCAGAAATAGGTCAGATCTCATCTATTGTCATTGAATTTTCGTGTTCCCACAGTTTTAAAAGTGAACTTAGATATTTATAGAATGATTTCATTAAACCAGGTTAGTAAATTTAGCTAGATTAATTTTTATTTTAAATAATTATCGAATGATAGGAATTGTAGGAGATTTGATTTATATTAGCTTAAAATACCTTTCTAATACAGTAAAAAATGTTACAAAATATGTCCTGTTTTTAACATGTGCGCGTCAGCATCAGTTAGCATTACAAGAACTTAGCATCTTATCTGAAGCATCTTGATAGGGCCACATACAGGGTGGTCAGATGAAAACAACAGACTTTAAATTTTATAATTCAGCCCAATACTTAATAAGAATTATGATTTTAAAGTTGAAACTTATGTACAAACAATTAGTAACGGTGAAAATGTCACTCATTCGAGTTAAGTACGCTAATGGTATAAATTTAGTATTTCTTGAATTGCATTGGTTTTTGTAGATTTGTTACCATTTTCGTAAAAAAAAACAATTGTAAAAAACAGAAATCAATACCATACACACACACAACGAACGCAAAATTAGTGGATTCCAAATTTATTTTCAAGTATTCTTTGGGAGCGTTGGTTAGTAGTTTATTTAATAGTGGTTTTGAAAATTAAACACTATGGTTTATTCCATTGCAGAAAGGGTAGATATCATTTCGCTTTACTTTATGAACAATAAATGTGCGAATAGAACAGCTCAACTATTTAATGAACAACGTCAAGATCGACATGTCAGGAGCAAGTATGTTCTAGAGTTAATAAAAGAGACAGGGAACATAGCTAATAAAAAACGAGAAATTGAAAAACCTATAGTTAATGAAGCTAGTGAAGTTAGAGTTTTGGGACAAGTTCATCTTGATCCTACATTAAGTAAGAGGCAGCTGGCATATGTGTCTGGGATCAATCGAACTAACATACAAACCATTTTGAAGAAGAATAAATTACATCCATACAAAATACATTTAGTACAGGAATGAGCGAACGAGCAGGGAGCGATGCACAGTTCCTTTTTAACATCTGTTTTTCTGATGAATGTAGTTTTTTCTTCAACGGAACGGTAAATCGTCGCAATTGACGCTATTGGTCAGATTCAAACCCAAGAGTTTTTCACGAGGTACATACACAGTAACCAGAAAAATTAAATGTATGGGCTGGAATTTTCGGTGACCGACTGATGACTTCTTTTTTTCTATCTAGTAATTTGGCCAAATATATTTGCAATTACTGGAAGACGCTATTGACCCTGCCTTGACTGACATTATTGAAAATGTTCCAGAGCATGATGAAGATCATTTTATTTTTCAACAGGACGGTTTTCCTCCGCATTATGCGTTAATTGTCCGTCAGTATTTGGACCAACGTTTTCCACAGCCAGCGTCGCTGCAAGATTTGCGCCAAAGAATCGTCGACGAATGTCGTCAAATCACTCCGGAAATGCTTCAGAATTTTTCGAACAAAATCTTTATTCTTGTATGGAAGCGGGCGGTCATCAGTTTGAACATTTAATTAAATAAGTAGTAAGTAAGCAACTAAACATATTTTAAATTTTAAAATGTAATTTTATTTCAAAATATTGGGTGAAATTATAAAATTTAAAGTCTCCCCAATGCCATTTAAATATTCTGGGATGATTCTCGCCCTTGCTTGAGGGTGAAAGTGAAAATCGACGAGACTGAGCTTTTTCCTACAATCTTGACGCAGTTTCTGAAAATCGCTTAGTTTCGTTTTCATTTGGCCGTTCTGTATAATGAAAACTGTCAATAACAAAATTTAATAGTTTTGTGATTGGTTTTGTCCAGCACCTTAGAAATCAGTAGGTGGCTGATAGCTTTTAACGCACCAATTAAAAATTTGGCTACTGAGCACCCACAGGCACTGCTTCGTCTATAATGAAATAAACGAAATTGTTATAAACTCTATCGACATATTTTAGTCTTAACGTACTTTCATAAGGGTTTAGTCGATCCATAATTTTTCTAAAAACATATTTATGCTAATAAGAAAAGTGTCAGCAAGTTCATAGAAAGTACAGATACTTCAGCGGTGGACGAGGCATGGCTTTTCAAATGGGCTATCACTTCAGTTTTGTCAGAAAAATTTATAATGCGTTCACACATGGTACAAAACAGGTCATTTCTTTTAATAAGTATGTCTCTATAACCTTCGGAATTACTGTTAAACCACATTTGAAATAATTCCCGTATATTTCTTCTTTCCTTTGGCATATTACTTCACAACTCTCGCTAATAGTTAATGTAAATTATGCTACTATTTATAAATAGTTATTTAAGTCGGTCAGTGGTCGCGCGGTTTAAGGCGTCAGTACTTGAATCGAGGTGACAAGATCGGTGTGGGTTCGCACCCCACTGCCGGTAGACCGAATATAAGCTATATTCGTGGAGAGGATTGGCACCCTCTCTGCGGGTATGGTAGGGTGGCTTGGGTCAATGTGAGAGATTGATACCGGTTGATATTTAACTATCCCCCCTAATTAATGAGGTTTTCCAGGTTTCCATCATTCCTACACTGAATAGTGGTTAGGGTCTACCAACGTAAGTCGTTCCTGGGCGCAAATGCGGCCTGCTTAATAGTAATGCCGCCCCCTCTCCCGCACAAGTCTCCGACTTCAGGGCTAATCCCCGTGATTAAAATGAGGGGTAGAGATATTATTATTATTATTAAATACATAGGGAGAATACAACTCACAGGAGACGTACAGAAGAAACGTACGACGCGACACCGACTATTGCAGCATTCCGTAAATAACTAAAACTAAAAGAGAAGTTTGAAATGCGAGCAAGCTGTGAAAGCTAAGACTCCGCGCTGGTGCTAACTCTTTTTATGAGTTTCTATTTTCTATAACCTGTGTACTAGGTACCAAGAAAAAAAATTAAACAAATACTATAAATTTAAATTTTGAACAAAATAAAAAAAATGTATAATAGTAGCACTTCTATTATTTACATTAATGTAGAAAGTGTACCTTTTTAAAAATACATATACTTACTGACTTTTATATTTTAAAGTCCATAAATCAATAATAATTTAAGAACGACAAACTTAAGAACTTGAGGGCACTTTAAATATTTTATAAAATTTTATTATGAATGGTAATCACGACCTACCCCATCTTCCGCAAATACATAATTATAAAGCCATAAATAAACTACTTACATCATTTATGTAACAGCACAACATAATAAGTGTACGTATACGTAAAAGAAAACAATTGGCTGCAAAAAATATTTAATATTCACTGACCAGCTTAGAAATTTGCTATTTCCATTTTAATGGTATCGGTGACCGCAAGCTCTGAAAAGCTTGAATGGTTCTCCTTGCATTTTTAGAATAGTATTCATAAAAATGGGGAAAACAAATAAAGCATCACGCCATTATCCGGTTAAAATTAAAAAACAAGCGTAATATAGGTCCATAAAATGCGAAAGTTCTTTATCATCATATTTGTGCAGTTCAGTCAGGTAGAATACATATAGATTATGGTTAGCAATTAAAAACTAAGTTAAATTAGCGGAAACCATGATTTCATGCATATCTACTAGGTAATGAATTATAAGATACACTTGATTTTGATATTTGATTTTTAATATATTTTTGTATCTACTACTTTAAATCTGAAAAATAGATAAGTAAATCAGAAGCCATGTTGCAATAGTTGTGTTCACCAAAGGAACTTTGCCATGATGCTAAATTTTCAAATTTTTTGTATTTCCCAGATAATGATCGACGCAGTTTTCAATGGGACACCTGGTATAATAATATTCTGTTAGACTTCAAAAGATAAGTTGAACTGTATAGCGAGAAGTGGGTACTGGTTGTCTAACAACCATCAAACCTTTATTACATTTATATTTTATAGAGGACTACCCTAATCACTACACTAAAATCAAGTACATGTGTTTTTACGTAATAAAATTAGGAAATTTCAGGAATAATGGGGTAATACAATGTACTGCATTGCAAGTATTTACTTTTGCAGAATTTATTATAAAATTTTATTGAATTTTTCATTTGATTTATGCTGCACATGCGCAGCATGTGTGATTAATATAACCTCGAACCTAATGCATTTTAGTTGTTTTTAGGTGTGGTAGACAAACATGTACAGTGTAAGGACTTTTTGTGTAATATTCGGAAACGATTATATTTTGTTACGTGTGCATTTGCAGCTTAAGCCAATTTAAATGTTATACAATTAATAAATATATACAATAGAAACTGAAACGGTACATTATTTAGATGCTTGCATCAAAACTGCCCAGTTCCCTGTGTATCTAAAACTCCAAACCATAAAACAACATTCATTTCAAACATATTTTTCTATGTGACAATGAAAATAGTAATATTTTACATTTTACAACAGATATTAATATTAGTTGTAGCTATATTAAGTGTAAATTTACTGTGACTAAAAATCGCGGTAAAATATCAATTTTCACACCGATAGATATACACGTATATCCACAAATATTTTCAAAAACCAAGGAATGATATCAGTGTTTCAAGAATAAGACCCAATTTCAGCGAAAACATTTCAGCACATTTTCTAATGCGAATGAAATCCATTGCAATACATTTTTAGATGACGGATGAACAAGAAAAGGATAATTAAAAAAAATCCTACACAGAAGTTATTTCTGCTCCTTATAAGGCCTTCGTAACTGTTTAGAAATAAAAATATGTTTATGTATTTCTTAACTGGCATAGTGTATTTATTATTTACTTCTAATAATAATCCTTTAATTCTACTGTATTTCTAATAATTTGTTAAGAGACATCCTGCATATTATATTGACCGGCTTAAACCTGTATTTTTGTTTATTTTAATAAGCAGACATTTTTACTCTGAGCAACTTTTTTCATGGCATTAAAAGTAAAAAGTTTTCCCTCTTTTCAACTTTATCTATCGACATTCATATAGCCACAAAAATAATATTAATACATTTTTAAATTGGCTTATTTTACACTATTTAAATTATTCAAATAAAATGAGAATATTTGAACTGATGCATGCCCTCTTTGGCATAAAATGTGCATATTGTTCATTATTTATATTTTTTACATATTGATATTTACTGTTAGTTATTGAAAAAAATTCTCTATGCATAAAGGTATGTATATATGAAATATAAGAAAATTAAAATTACTCTGTAAAATTACAAATATTTTGCGATTCCAATGGAAAGATTACAATGTATAAATCAATTCAAATTATAGTGCCGGAGACGTACAACGTAACGAATAGTTGTAAAATGACAGAATATAATACAGAATTTAATCCATTTTTATTTCCGTAGCATTACAGTACACTTATTTCATTTATGTATACATTATGTGTACATTTATGTATACATTATTATGTATATATTAAATTATTATGTAAATTTAGATAACTTTACACTGGCCACAAATTGCCAACGTAAAATTACAGATAATTTTTCTATTACTGTATTGTAAAGTTATTTTAAGCTAATTAAATCAATTCTCCTGCAATTCCTATCAATATATAGCTTAAAATACCTTTATAATATAATAATAAATATGCAAAAGCTAATAATAAATAAAGCTGCTCGGGGTTTTAGTTCACAAAGTAGTTAGTTTCACGCATTGTTAATACCTAAAAATATATATAGACATTTTATATTGACGGTTTCTGTTTTTTTAAATTTCTTAAAAAGTGGTTGAAATATTTAACGGAATTATTCTATACGTCAGAATAGTATAAAATACTTTTTCATGAGTAAATTTATTCTGTTCCTATTTATGGCGTATGCTGCACGGCATTTTTTATTAAAAATATGTACTTCAATTTTCAAAAAAAAATACTTCAACTTATAAAATAGTATAATTCCTTATACGCCTTTACTATTCGCAAACCTGTAATATTATTGTATGGAATGTAAATAGAAGAAATATAAGTTTATCTAGTCGAACTTCAGGAATAGATTCCTTACGAAATTCTAAGCAAAAAATGAAAATACAATTATACCTGTTATCTAGCTGTCCAACAGAGATACAGGGTGATCATCGAGTTCGGGGAAAATGACACAAACCCCTTTGCTAACATTTTGTAGATATAGTTGCTGCAAGAATTCAAGTGACTTACGTCACAGCTGAATACGTTTATGACAAATGTACGTTAAATGATAAAATTAAATAAATACTTAAGATATCCAGGCTGGTTTTAAATCAACCACTACTTAATACCAAAGTAGACGTATCTATCATTGTTCAATCTCACAAGTACCGTTTGCGGTAGATGTGATTTTTTTCCTTGAACTTGATTATCATATATATCTGTTAGGCCCACTACAGACTATGCCTGAATTCGCGATGCCTGTTTGTAAAGAATTCGTGCATAGTGTGTAGAGTTTTTATGAATTGATTTATACACTATTCGTCAATTCCTTGCGCATAACGAATCAAGAATTCACGGATAGTCTGTAGCAAGCCTTAGAGAGTGAGAAAGGTAAGTTTGAATTTATATTTATATTTTGATCGGTCAGTGGTCGCGCGGTTTAAGGCGTCAGTACTGGAAGGTGACTAGATCGAGGTGACTAGATCGGTGTTGGTTCGAGCTCAGCTGCCGGTAGACCGTATATAAGCTATATTCGTGGAGAGGTTTGGCGCCCTCTCTGTGGGTATGGTAGGGTGGAAGAATGTTGGCTTGGGTCAATGTGAGAGATTGATATCGGTTGATATTTGACTACCCCCCTAATTAATGAGGTTTTCCAGGTTTCCCTCATTCCTGCACTGAATAGTGGTTAGGGCCTACCAATGTAAGTCGTTCCTGGGAGCAAATGCGACCTACTTAATAATAATATGCCGCCCACTCTCCCGCACAAGTCTCCGACTTCTGGGCTAATCCCTGTGATTAGAATGAGGGGTAGAGATATTATTATTATTATTATTATTATTATTATTATTATTATTATTATTATTATTATTATTATTATTATTATTATTATTATTATTATTATTATTATTATTATTATTATTATTATTATTATTATTATTATTATTATTATTATTATTATTATTATTATTATATTTGTTGCTTCAAATTTCGTAAGGAATCTATTCCTAAAGTTTGACTATTTAAACTTCAATCACTATATTCCTAAGTAATAAAAATAAAAACAGCATACGAGATGGAATACCTAAATAACTTTAATATTTTCTTCGTAACTGTTTTTTTTTTCAGAAGGAAATATTTGATATTTGTACAGCACACCTTACGCCTTTTATATTAAAATATGTTTTATTTTATTTATACTATACATACACATGTAAATACCTATATAAATATTTATTGGATTACAAGAAACAAAACATATACTTATAGGGATTTATCGTAAAAAAGGTAAATCATTTCTCAAATAATTAGTAACATAAGCTGCGTTAATTAAAAATATATGCATGCAATGTTACATGAATCTCATTTCCTGTTTCCTATATGTTTAAAATTTCAATAATTTATCATTCAGTTCCTGTTTGAATTATGTATATCATTCACACTGATTAGGAAATTAAGTACGACATAAATTTTAAAATCCCTATACAGGGCAACTTTCGGAAATACTGGAAGTAGTCGACAAATTTCTCAATTCAAATGGAGCACCCTATACAGTGCGTTCAAATTTGATCTGCAACACCTCTGTAACATTTGATTGGATTGTACGATTTGTGTGAATTATTTTTTGTAAGCAGAATCCTCCTAGATGCATTTAACGAACATATTACCATACCATATTCATCATATTCAAAGGCAATGACGTGCTATGATTGTTTTTAATTAATATTTACAAGAAATCATATTAGTAATTTTTTATTGCAATTTGGTAGCCATTGTTCCAAATTCTTTATGAATTAATAATTATTATTTGAAATTTTCTTGAAAATACATTGTATTCAAGTAATTGTTCGTTTGAAACATCTCTATCTTGAAAATTCACTATTAAAATTTTGCACAACGCCATAATTAACCATTTTTAGTTAGTTTTTCAAGTAACATTTTGTATTTTGAGCGGAAAAGGCACTTTACCTGGAACCAAAATAATTTTTCTTTGGTGCACTGAATATATCAAATAGGATTATTTCGAAAGCGGTTTCTCCTAACGACTTTTTCTTCCTACAAATCAATTATTGTAGATAATTTATCAAAATGGAGATCACACAGAAAATATATAGAATTAAAAAGAGACCATGCATTAACTATTGGTGATTTCATCATTACATTTGTACTAGCAAAGTCGCAATAATAACAATAATCAACATTTTGACGTGTTTCAAATCTAGGAACAAACTAATTTATGCAATAAAGGACAGTCAGTTTTATTGTTCATTAAGTTATAAATAAAAGAAATTGCAGAACAATTTCTTCTAAGCAGTAATAATTAACTGGACAGCCTGAAGGAATACACTATTATGTATACCTCCTTCAGGATATATACTACCATTCATTTTAAAAGAAGCAAACCTTAGGAATTTCGGCTGTACGGGTTCAATTTGATGAATAGAATTTTGGTATATAGAGTATCAGATAATTGATCCATATTCTAATTTACTTCTAATGAGTGAACCATACAATAGTTTCATTGAGGCAACATCCGAGAAATAACTAGTAGGTATAAAATAAAAAATCCTAACGGTCTGGATCCCAAAGCTACTATATTATCTACTGATATGGTTCGCAAACGTAATCTTGGAATCAAACAATATACTCAAATCTTTATAAGAAGAACCACGCTCAATTAATGTGGTTAAGCAATCATTCTCAGATGCAATGTTACAAAATATCTTCAAATCATTTGCAAATAACAGCTTATAACAGTGTATATTTGAAGTTATGTCATTAATAAATATTAAAAATAGAAGGGATCGTAAGTTCGAACCTTGCGGAACTCCTGGCAGTATACATTTCAGATTTATAACCCCCATATTCTACAAACTGAAGTCTGTCAAGCAAACGACTTCAATAAGGTATACCTTTTTCACATAAAGGAGGCAGAAAAATCGATTGCTTTAATAGTCAGATGTAAACCGCAAAAAAGTTCTTTCATTTAAAAGAAGCATGACATACCCTGGCACCCCCTACCAGCAGCGTCAAAATTAGAAACAAATTTGATTTTCTCGCCCTCAAAAACCCCCGATCTCCAAATTATATCCAAATATCTAGATTTAATAAAAAAATGTTTATAAATATCTAAAATAAAATTTTTACTTTGACACCATGTATCTTTTCAACCATCAACTTAGGACGTTGGGAATACGGTGCATTTTAAAGAATACTTATTTGTTCAAAATAATCAAAATTTAAAGTATGTTACGTTTTTTATAATTAAGATAGTGGCGTACCATTTTTATTTTAAATAAAAAAGAGTGCACAGGGTTGCTACGCCACTGATGATAATAGGAATATTTAATCATACTAAATAATTAGACTAATGACATCTCATTACAACCTAGAACTTTTGCTGTTTTATCACGAAATGTTTTCAAGTAAATAAATAATATAATAACAATTTCAAAACTTTTGACGTACTGTATCTTGGAAATGGTGAATTTTTAAATATAGATATATTTGGGTAAATCTCATATATTTTGACTATACAATCACTCATTCGGAGGATGCCAGTAATACTTGAGACACCCTGTACACAGGTGAATGGAAAAATGTATTCAACTAAAGATTTAAATTCAAAATCGCTGCCAGATTGTGCCTAATGAAATTAATTTATGATAAAAAAATTACCGGAAGCATAATAAATGATAGACATTCATTATAAAGCGTATACCTATATAATTAATGAGATATACATATTGATATATTAGACATACTATTTTATTACGTATTAATATATAATATTGAGTTCATTTACTTATTTAATTATTTTTTCGTTAATAAATTTAGCTAGATTAATTTTTATTTAGACACATTTAAATGTAACCCTGTCTATGTAATTGTTCCTTAGGATACCTACATATTTGGTATATAACACCTCAAGAACATATATATGACTGTATTAATAGAAATTGTAGGAAAATTGATTTGAATTTAAATACCTTTACAACACAGTAAAAATATTCCTATACTAGTAGATACATACCATTGGTTTTATGACATTACACATCTAAGAAAAATAAAGGATAACATAACACACTGTATATAAAAGTAACACACCGATCAATAAAAAAATTGAAAAATTATATTCACCTCAATGAAGATATACTTTCTACTTTAAACACCAAACATAGTTTCGCAAAAACCATAAATAATTATTAGTAGAGAGTTATAAAAAAAATTCGCGTACTTTCGATGAGAAACATTCATTTTAAGGATAAGAATACTTGTATTCGTTTTTTAAAATAAATATCTAATTTTAGCTAAAATCTAATAGTATGCAATGTGTCCCACTTTTCATGGAGCCACCCTAGTATCTCGCTCACCTGATATCCGAATACTTTGAAACTTTGGTGGTGAATATACACCTATAAAGTGAGTCTATAAACGGAGCCATATTCAGAGGAGTCAGAGGCGTCCGATTCTAAGATGGAAAAAGGGGGTCAATTTTTTTTTAAAAAAGAACTAGTAAGATATTCTTTATCAGCACCTTTAGAAACCCCCTTTTATAAGATTACATTGTTGTAGGTTCAAAGATGTTTGAGATATGGGCCATCGAAAAATAATTTTTTTCAACTTAAAATAATTTGTATTGTAAAACGGGTTCTCAAATGAAAAAAATGTATTCTTTATTTTTTGTTCAGAATAATGTATTGTACTGGCATGAAATGATTCTACAATAAAATAATTTTTTTAATAAGGCAAAAATTCTAATTTGTACATAGGTACATAGTACATTTTTGACGTATTAACTTATTTACATTCAAGAATACATTGACACTTGAAATAACTTCTGTTTTCATGGCTTGCTTAGGATTTTACTGAAGATTACACAGCCCCACAAAAAAAATTCATACACAAGAGAGTGACATATGTATTCCCATGTATTTTTCGTCGCTGAATCCGATCCCGAGCTCAGAATTGGGCCTACACATCTGGATTTGGCCCCAGGGGTCGAAAATGGCCTGAAATGCGGTTCCCGGGATAAAGTCGACGCTGAATTTTGGAGCTAAAGCCGGATTTGTGCTCGAAAAGTTTATCGCCAACTGAAATTCCGGATTTGGGTCCGGGAAAATCCTGTTTTGGACGTCCCGGTCGCGACTGTGGTATTTTCGTGTGTTTTTCAATTATGGACCTGAGCCTGGTTGTGAAAAGTTTTTGGACAGCTGAAATTCCCAGTTTGGGTCCGGGAAAATGGCCCATTGGGGCCGGAAAATCATATTTCGGACATACCAGTCGCAACAGTGGTATACAATACTGTGCACCTCCCCATTATGCAACACCTGTCCGTGCTTAGATGAGCCGTTCCCGAATCGTTGGATAGGGACAAGGGGGCCAATTGAGTGGCCACCCAGTTCGCCTGATTTGACACCCCTAAATTATTTCTTGTGGGGATACTTAAAAAGCAAAGTATACGTTACTAGACTGGTTAATTTAGAAGATTTAAAAGCAAGAATTCGTCACGAGATACATCGTATACCTCCTGAAGTTATTGATAATGTCCAAAAAGAATTTATTAATCGTCTTAGCTACTGTCAGGCAGCCAACGGTGCACAATTTGAACATTTAATTTAGTCGATTTTTTACATAATCATTATCATTTTCAGTATTGTAAAAATTAAATTTGAAAATCTTAAAACATTATTTTCTTGAAATTTTTGTTATGTAACACCATAATTTTTCATGATGTGTATGTAGAATGACACGCTCTTTCAAATGTCATGGTCAAAATTGGGGGTTGCTATTTTAAAAAAATTGTCGATGGTGTCATATCTCGACGTCACAAATATGGGTCGTATGTCAAAAAGTGTGTTTTCTAAAAACAAAATCCACGTGCCAGGGGATTTTTTCGAAAACTTCTCAATTTCAAAAATAATTAATTTATTTGTTACTTTTCGAAAGCACTGTATAATCTTATTACATATACAAGAATAAGTTAATATTTCAAGAAAGTATTACTATACTTGAGGAAAAGCGGAACTAAGCTAGCGCTGGAATAAGTTTATCTTGATATTAGTATAGCTTTTCTTTTGTGTAACAATGTATTTTCATAACAGAGCTGAAAACAAGACAATTTGATGGAAAATAATTACAAATTTGCCAGGTCACTTTACAATTGCATAAATTGAGCAAAAATGTATAATAAGTCTGATCATATTAATAACTTACGGGTAACACATAATGTAAGTATCTAAAGGTTGATGTGTTCACAGCTAATTTTGTCTATAACAGCTAACCATATATACATTACCCGTTAGACTATAATAAATACCTAAGCACCAAATCGGAATTAATTATCATAACGCAATTTAGTGCAAAGAATGTTAATTCACTGGTTACATAAGCTTGCTTCGCTACAGAAAAGTTAAAGTAAGGCTCCACTTTTAATACATACATTTTGACGTTTGTAGGTCGTCTAGATCCAGAGAGCGCTGAGATCGACGCCCTAGGATCTTACAAATTAAGCATTAATCATTATTTTTTATTACATTATTACTTTTACTACTACTATTATAACATGTGAAATGAGAAATTTTTTTAGATATATCTCACCATCGAACTGTTGATGCTGAAGAACGGGTTTTGGAATTGGCGATCCTACAATAAGTATACAATAAAATTACCATTGGCGTCAAATATTTTAAATTCATAACATACTCCAAAGACAACTACTACACCTATATCATTTTTGGAAAAGCAAATAAATATGCTTGGCTTTATAGGCAAGGTGCTTTTAACTGATGAAGGTGGATTTACTCGTCATGGAGTAATTTCACACAATTTCCATATTTGAAGAGATGCAAGTCCACTCGTTATCATTAAAATAAAACACCAGCATAGATTGCGTCCCTGTTAACACCATAGCAGAACTTTGTTACGGTTTGTTTTACTTTTGTAAACAATAAATTAATATATTTTAATAAAGTAGCATAATTTGGAAAATTAATGAACTGGCTTTACTAATTAGTAAACTCATAAAGGTTCATATTAAAATTGCGGCCCTGTATGCTGAAATCTATTTTGGGTCTCTAAACCGAAGAGTTCTTATTGAGGACGCCAATAGTCCGAGGCCTACCGTTTTGAGCCGATCGGAAAGTACAATACTTGCCGTCTTGCACCTTGTATATTTCACATAATTTAGTAGTAAAATCGTCATATTCAATTAACTTGCTATAGTATTTGATGTACCAATTTGAAAAGTTGACTAAAATTACTAGCTTTTTCTACTTTATTACAGTTCAAAAAATTGTTATAACGTTATTTTCATTTCCAAATCTATAATGTACACCGACCTATAGTACTATAGAAAGGGTATTAATTAATATTATAATAAATTATAGCATCAGGATGCAGATGTTCTTCTTTCAATATTGAAGTTATAGAAGTGAAGAAAAAAAATATATGTTCGCCTAATGTCCAATTATCCTATTTGAAATATTGTGTTATTGATATTTATAATATAATATAATATTCTCTTGCGATTAGACCTGGAGTCAGGAAAGTAATTATAAAAACATTAGCATTTTCGATAATGTCAGATATTTGAAGGGAATGCAGATCTTCTCTAGAGGAGCGTATAAATGTTGGTTTACTGCATTCCTAATTTAGTTGTTAGTAAACATTGCTAATTCCGTGGTTTATGACTTTTTTCCCGTTTGTTTTTGTTGTTAATTGCACTGTTAAGGTAAGAAGAAGCCAGCACCTCTCTTCAGCCCTCTTATATACTGTCCATTGGGTTATAAAACGGGTGGCGCCTTGTAAGTTTTTACAGCATGACAACCCATGCCCGTCTCCACTGAGCTAGGGTCAACCCTACTGCTGGAGAGAGCCTGAAATAAGCATGTGAGGCTTAAGCCAGTGGAAAAAAATCAAAAGAAGTGGCGCATTTAGAAGAAAAGTAAAGAAATGTTATCAAAACAAAAAACTATGACTTTGATCTCGAAATTGAAAGGATTCCTACTTTTATTTCACTCATTTCACTCGTAAAATAATATTGAGTAATACACCACAACATTCCAGTTGCGGACATTGTGATTAGACAGAGATGCTCATTATTTTATAACATCAGATACCTTTACGATACAGTTAATAAATAATTTCAGGGGCGGCTAAAGTACTTTACTACATCTCAGCATGGTTTTAGATCTAATAAATCGGTTGAGACGGCTTCCTGTCACCTACTTGAATATGTATATCAATGTCTGGATGCTGGTAAGTATGTAGTTTCACTTCTGTTTGATCTCTCCAGAGCATTTGACACTGTCGATAAAGAGATTTTAAGTCAGAAATTATATACCCTGGGTATAAGAGGTAGCATTCTTGCTTGGCTGACTTCATACATGGATAATAGGTCTCTTGTAGTTAGTGTAAATGAGAAAAAATCTAATTTACATAGTGTTGCTCTTGGGGTACCTCAGGGCTCTGTACTGGGCCCACTACTGTTTATGCTCTACGTCAATGATCTGCCAACATACATTGAGCACGGTCATGTAACAATGTTTGCTGATGACACAACGATTACTGTGTCGGCGAATACACCAGATGAGCTCAGAAAAATTATAAGTAACGTGGTGGAATCATTGAGTATATGGTGCCAGAGGAATAAACTGATTCTTAACAACAAAAAGACTATTTACATTAATTTTCACCTTCAAAGACCTCTACCCACAAACTTTATGTCTTATAAAGGTATCACGTCAGATTCAGTGAAACTTCTTGGCACCATCCTTGATCCTAAACTCTCCTGGTGTAAGCATGTTGACCATGTGTGTAGTCAGTTAAATAAAGCTTTCTTTGCTCTTTTGCAACTAAAGCATACTCTTGATCAAGCGGGCTTAATTAATGTTTATTATTCCATGGTGTACAGTCACATAGCGTTTAACATTCTTGCTTGGGGTAGAGGTAGTGAATGTGAAAGGGTATTTATATGCCAAAAGAAAATTATAAGATTAATTTTCAACTTAAAAGTTAATGTGAGTTGTAGGGAGTTGTTTAAGGATAAACGAATTCTCACAACACCGTCAATCTATATTTTAAAATGTTTACTTTTTACAAAGAATAATATAAGTCACTTTAAAAAACGGACAAATTTTCACAACTATACTACAAGACACGGGGAACTGCTCAGTATTCCTACTCACCATACAAGCGCTTTTAAAAAGTCGCCATATTATAATTGCATAATTTTGTATAATGCTCTTCCTAAGGAAATCCGATGTATATCTGATTACCAGAAATTTAAAAGTAAGACCAAGCACTTTTTATCAGTTAGAGGGTTTTATAGCGTGGATGATTTTGTAAGTGGTAAGTAACTGTGGCTTTTACTGTTGCTATCGATTTTCACCTCATTTTCGTGCGTGCAGATGTTTATATATGCATGTATGATTGTATTTGTAAATTATAAGTTGTTGTTTGTTCTACCGTATCATCTGTTCTTTTTTTTATATTTATATATATTTCACTATGTATGTTATTTTGTACTATATTTTATTTATGTTATTTATAAGTTGTTGTTAGTGTTTTTACCTTATTACCGTTTGTTCTTTTTTTTATACTTGACTTGCCATATGTACAAATTTTGTATCTTTTCTTGGCCAATAAAGTATTATTATTATTATTATTATTATTATTATTATTATAATATGGTGTCAATTTTGGTGGGATAGTGACCGTATCAACATTCTTACAATGCTTTTGCGACTTATGCTGTGTTATAAGATTCATTTCGAAAACGTTTTTGTAGCTGTTATAAAATACCAAATTACTAGTTACGGATTAAAGGAAGGAAAATTCAATATTTATCTTTTTACTTGGAAGCCATTGTGTATCCGTAACAAAACTAGGTATTTTTATTGCACAAAAAAACTTATTTGAGTACATACAGCTACCAAATAAAAAAATAGTCAAAAAATTAAATAAGCACTTTATCGGGCCTATAACTTCTTAAGGAAGTAAAATTGTATTAAGGTAAGTTGATTAAATCACATTATTTTCGTCCAATAAAGATAGTCTTATAATATGGCCCATTCTTTACTGAACATTCTGTATAGTGTTCACGTTTGTAAACACCCTGTATACTTAGTGATTGCAGTCGCATTGCACACGACATCGTTAAAGACCCATGCCACTCGAACAGGTAATTCATTACTTAAACTAATACGATAATAAATAACAAATGTAGCATAAATAAATGATAATAATTGCTTAATCTGATAGATTTGAGAGTCCACCGCAATACTTGAATTTTCAGTCTATAAACATCCAACATGTTGTTGTGTAACGATATATCTTTAGTCTTTAAAATCATGCCAAATCAGAATTCAACCGTTTTAACAATGTTTCGGAAAGCATCATTCATTATATTTGGTTACCAATATTTACTCACTCACTCAGTAGGAACCGTATAAGTAGGTACAAATTTTTTAATTACCCCAAAATTTAATACAAACTCAAGCTTAGCCGAATTAGCACACATTTGTTGCAACTCAGCGGAAATTGATGTTTGTTCTTTGTCATTCTGACGGATATTGCAGTGGCACCTACTTAATTTGCAAATGCGTTTTAGTTGAATGATTTTTTATTCAAAATACATGATACGAAGTATCCTCGAGAGAAATCTAAGGTTTATATAGTACTGCTTGGGTTAATTTCGTATGTAACGATACATAAATTTATGACAAACACTTTCTAGCGTACTTGGCAACAGCACTTCACTTTGCAGATGTCAAGCATTGTAAATAAATATGTTAAATACGTCTTATGTAAAATTTCTATAGGTTGACACAATGATAATCACAAAAGCTCTTTTATATATGACGTACACCATATAATCTCATAAGTTAGAAGAAATAAGGAATTGCTTGCATAAATTACAAAATATTTTACGTCATTTAAAATTGTGGAAATAAATAAAATATAGCGATCCTGAAATATCCTAAAAAAAATTAAAAATAGACTTCCTTTTTTAACATTTTTTTTATTAGTTGCTATTTTTTCTAATCTAAAATTTATTAATCATTAACCATCTTATACCAACTATAGTCGACTTCCAAAATTGTAGAGAGTGACTAACGTTATAAACCTGCTCACAATTTATAGCAGTCAACACAAAGAAATATACATGCAGCCCGTGAATAGCATATGTGTGCAAATAAAAAAGTGGTAAAGAAGTACAACTGTGAAACGGAAAGTGATGGAAACTCGCGAAAGGAAGATTGTATTTTTAAAATGAGTTTCCGACATAAAAATCTATTGCTATATCTTACAAGATGAAACTTGTAAGAAATGAATCAAAAGAGAGAGACCTACTGATAGAAAGGACGAAATAGTGATATGGCGAAAAAACTATTTAAAATAAATATTAAAAAATAAGAATCTGGATCGAAGAATATATAAAATTTTGACGAAACATGGACGTATGAAGGTCATACGGAAAGCGGTACGATATGATATAATAAGTGTTAATGTGTGACCGTCATAGTGACAGTGCTAGTAACCAACAGTAAATAGTATGCATGTATTCTAAAGCCTTTTGTTCTTTTGAATGTGGAATTCCCAAATATTTGCGTGATTTTATGATGGAAAAATCTCTATTTGTAACAAATTTTGTCAACTACCTATAACATTATCTATCATTTTCATCATGAAACTGCCATGGTGGATTATCAGAAGCTCAAAACAAATTTATTAACACCGCATAATAATGAAAGGGGCAATAATATTTGTAGTATTTGACAGTTTCGCAAGTTGCAATTGTCAAAAGTTGAGATTTTTCCGCCATAAATAATTAAAACAGAAGTTGCAAAATTCGTACAAAAATCCGTGAATTTTGCGTCCATGAGGACAAGGCTTAAGTGTGATATCCGCGGACTGCGCTGCAGGTAGGTGTAAGTGGGTGGTGGTGGGCAATAGTCGTCCAAAAGGACGGCATTCTAATTTGTAGAGAGAAAGACACAGGTGGCACATTTAAAGTAAATTGTTAATGTGCTAGGTTCAGCCGACGTCAACTTATTTTTGATAATTTTTTGTGCTTTAACTGTTCTCAAGTGGCACGCCTAGGTAATCATACCACACGTGTCTTCCGTACTGATCTCTGTGTTGTGAATTAGTCACTCTCTATTATTTTCGACCCTGGGTAATTGATAATACAAGATAAAAACTTCTCAATTTTGAAATATTCTTATTATTTTTATAATCTAACGCCTCGAAATTGGTAAAAACTGTTACATCACTGTTTCTACTCTAAAAATAATGCATGTTATGCAATGCAATTATTTTTGTCATTTTTGAATATTTTTATCTGATTCAAATTCAAATTTAGTACGCCTATGAAATGTTGCTCTCCGCACGCTTCGCCCGTCGCGCTAGTCAACAAGCTAGCGATTTAGTCACTCTCTACAATTTCGACCGCCGACTATAATGGAAAAGATAAGTGAAGGGAAAAAACATACAAATTTCAATTAAATAATTTAGGAGTAAATACATATGTCTTAATAATAAGATACTAGTACAGACAGCCAGCATTAGAAATAGTTTAAATAATTGACACAAATTGTATGATAAATTTAAATTGTACACAACAATTTTGGTACCTTAGCCGATTTGTGTCTCTAGATCCAAAGATTCTATCGTTCACGCCATAAAAACTACAACCTTGTGGTTCATATTTTGTATAATCGGTGTTTAGCAAAGTGTACTTTCGATGGATTAGTAGAAGAAAAATTAACTATTTTTTCTATATTTCCTATATTCCAATTACGCTTAAAAAGCACAGCTATCTCATTAATTATGAATGTACTTCTAGAAAGCAAATATCTACACACCAAAATGGAGTAATCATGAAATCGTGAGTTAATAAATAAGTTTCAACAAAGTTATTAGATCGAAAATTTGTGTGTACAAAATATATAAATAAATTATATATTACCTAACTGTATTTAATAGTTTACTGTCGACAGTGTGATTATGAATTAAATACAATTTACTTTTAATATTCAATATTTTTGATAATTTAACGATTTTGTACATAATGATACGTTAATACGTGTGCAGATATGTAAAATTAATTCAAATTAGACTCTTACGATTCTAATTTGTGTTTATTAAATTTATTGTCACAGTTAAAGAAAATGTTAATAGGTACATCTTATTTTCTACATGGGATTTATTAATACATTTTTCCTACCGAATTGGAGATTTTTTAATTCTGTCGTCTTGGTAACCAAACGCTTTTACATCTTGATTATCAAAACGGCGTCATTCGTTTTTTTTTGGGTGGTTCAAACAAGTGATAGTCACATGGTGACAAATCTAGAATATCGGACGGATGATGAAATGTGAACCAAGTCTCCCCAATTTCTTTTGGGTCAAAGCAATTGTATGTTGCCGAGTATTACCATCTTTTTTACTGAAATGCCAATTCCCAAGGTTTGATCAAGGATCTGACAGTAGCATGAGATGGCTTAGATATGTCATCTACCATACTGTCTACAACGTTGTCAAATGTAGATATGACGAACGTTATCATTTTCATTTTTAATTGCCGAAACTACATTTTTCACTTATTACAGGTCCGTCAGAATTACGCATTAACAAGAGAATACACAGTTTGCATACAGCTAAATAAAATATCCATTATCCATATTGAAATTTAATGAAAGGAATAATAGACTTTAATTACAAAATATTGTACGATAACCATAGCTTATAGAAAAATATCTATACCCGACATAAATTTCTTTATTTAATTACTATAAAACGTTTAAAACTTTAAGGAATACACAAAATCACAACGTAAACACACAGAGTTTTAAGTGTGTGTCTATCAAAGAACACTGATGAAATGAATATGAATGGGTTCTACATAGAATTCCAACCGTCCCGGTTTGGCCAGGATTAACCAGGAATCCCGGCAAAAGTTTTGCCTTGGTCGGGATGTAAAAAATCCTTAAGAATATTTGAACAATATTCAGAAAAATTCGTGTATACGGTAACGCAGCGTCGTTGCGAACTTTGACGACCAATCACCGAGCCGTGTGTTGGTAGTCTGAGGTATATTTTCATGCGTATTACACGCTTCAAAGCTTTTAGTTGTAATTGGTTGACCTTGTCATGACAACCAAGGAAACAAATCGACTGAGTATATCTCAAGGAAATACAAGTGAGACTAAATTTTGATTTAAAATGTGACGACTTTTTGGCTCTGGTTAAATCAGACCAAAAACTGCTTTAGGCTGCTCGATCCCAACAAAAATATAGATTTAAGTAGCAATTGAAAATCAAAAGTGTTTATTTTGTAGTTTATTTTTGTCAATAATATTTATTAGTTTTGTTAAGTAAGTACCTACTTACTTACCATTTACCTACTTCCTAGTCCTAGTTACCAAAGTTATGTTAATTTCTGATGTTTGATGTTTTGTTTAAATTATTTGAAACGGTAAAAATTGTCCCGGAATGACCGATGCTCAAGTTGGGAACCCTAGTTCTACATAGCACTGCAAACATCTTGGAATGCTACAGTTTTAAAATAGTACCAATTATTTTATGCAAACATTGCCGATTATTGTTAATATTTTTATTATTAGTAAGATGTTTAAAATTTTAACAGCGTGAAATACACCTTGCGCTAGTTGCTTACAGATGGCAACTACCTCATATTCTGTCGAAAAACAAAATGTCGCAAACGATGTTTGAAATAACTTTTCAGTATTTGCTCTTCACATATTTAATTTGATGTGTGCATATTTACTAACAAGTAAAGTATTTAACCACGAGATGTTGGAGATGGTGCTGACTTATAGGAAGTGTGACAAGTACATATTATTTTCCGAATAGACAAAGTATTAGGCCGAATCCTCTTTGAATCACATTGAACAACCATTGAGTACCTTGGCTGTAAACGTATGTTTTTAAACATTTGTGCATATTTACGTCATTACCTTTCGTGGAGGAGATTCACCTGGTCGTGGTCGTCGGGCTGATTACTTCGCTTTAAACAAAAAGAACGGTCGAATCAATAAGATAAGTGCTATTATCGAGCTTCACATTAAATAGTAATCATTTACATTTTGTAAATAAACGCTTTTCTTTAAATGCGCCGCAAATCAATAAACTACCTTTGACTTATGCTAAATATAAAATTAGTGTAAAAATATTTTTGTTTTCTGATTGTAAGTATCATTCGTAAATTTTGAAATATTCTTTAATGTTTCATTTCAAATAAAATCACACCTACTGGTTTATTGTTTGGTTTGGAAATGAAAAATAAACAAAAAACAAACAATAGATGTCGCGTTATAAGAATTTCTTGCATCACTATTCTGCAGTTTCCACATAGTTTTGTATAATATCACTTTA
Source organism: Monochamus alternatus (assembly GCA_037114965.1). Classification (NCBI taxonomy): domain Eukaryota; kingdom Metazoa; phylum Arthropoda; class Insecta; order Coleoptera; family Cerambycidae; genus Monochamus; species Monochamus alternatus. The sequence continues at coordinate 39,268,386 of CM073433.1, forward strand.
TCTTAGCATAAATTAGAAATTTTTTAATTTCAGAATTTAACAATAGATAGGTGAGTGTGATTTTATTCAGTAACAAGAGTTATTGGCAAACCACAAACAATGTATTAAAGAACGTAACGTAACATTACTCAGTGATAGTAGGTCTATGAGTAGTAGGTGTAACTGAATCAGGTAAACATATTTTAGGAGGTGGTTCTTGGGTATATTACCAACAAAAATTGTAGGTTTACATTCGTACATTTTACAAGCAACATAAGAAAACCAGTATTTAATTTATAACAATAATTATTAATAAAATTTAAAAGTAACTAAACGAAATAAAGAAAACTCGTACAACTCTATAAATATAATATAAAGAAGTCGTGGGCCTGTCTACACCCTCCATTCCTTCTCCAATTCCCCCCTAGTGTTTGATAGACCCATTTATTAAGGGCACTATTCATACTACCTCGCATAATTCCAAGAATGGGTTCGGGTCCCTGGCAAGATGCCTCAGATCAGAGACGAACTAACAAGTCAGCCGTCTCATTATCGGGGATTCCTTTATGGCCAGGACTCCATACCAACTCCACCTCCCTTTGTCTGGCCAGGGACTCCAAGGCATCTCCACACTCCTGAACAAGACTAGATCTCGTCCTTGGAGAGCTAAGAGCCTTGAGTGCAGCCTCACTATCAGAGCAGATGAAGATTTACTCCTCCACACAATTCTTTACTTCTTCCTTACTTGCTACCATAAAAATAGCAAAAACCTTCGCCTGAAAAATTGTGGAATATGTGCCCAGCGAAAAACTCTGCCGGATGTCCAAGTTTTCCAGATATATTTCTTCCCCAGAAAACTCATCCCCTACCCGGGATCCATCTGTATAACATATCAGAGATCCCGGGGGAAATATGTCCTCTGCTCTCTCCCTCCGCTCTCTCGAAGGAAAGGCAGTGGTATACCTCCTTCCCAACCTTAATTTATCTTTCGCCTCAATAATCCTTCCTGAAATCAGAGACTGGAATCTCATTCTCCACCCTTAAGACTATAGCAGCGTAACCCTCCACTCGACCTTCTACCTTCCAATAGCCTGCATCCCTTATTCTCAGGTAGGTCGTCATTGCCTCCTTGAGAATCCATGTTGGGAGGGGTGGCAACCCACACGAACCTGTTAGAATGTTAACCGTCAACGGACAGTACCAAAGCGGCAAAATCGCAAAATAACAAATGGCCAGTCAGTTGAATATGCCACAGCTTCATTTTGACTTTGACTTGGATTTAGTTTCCCTTTTGTCACATAAGGAGTAGGACGTTTTAACAGGGTAGATAATTTCGCGAGTTCTCTGCGTGAATTTTTACTGAAATCGAATTAGAATTTATTTAGTGTAGTATAGTATTTTGCTAAGTTTAATTTCATAATAATTTCAAATTGTATTTTGTGACATGTTTTGCTGTACAAGTGTACAATAACCTTATATGTGTTTTCATTATCAAATGTGTGTAATATTCTGGAAAAAACATGTACTTATATGAATTAAGAAATATCTGATATAGTTAGAGCTTACTTTTTATCAAAGGGAGACGCCAGCTGCAAGAAGACGGTACAGATGGATTATCTAGATCGACACATACTGAATAAGAAAATCTTTGTAAGATTGGTTCAACATTTAACACATTATGGGAGTTTTGAACGCCAGTATACTCATGCTGAACGAGTACAAACTCGTAAAGTAAGAATTTTGAACCATTTATTTATTTATTATTTAGTTTTCTGTCAGTTGACCTGTTGTGTGAGCATTTGCTTTCTAATAGATCTTATTTTCCAATCAAAGGTAACAAAAAAAAAAACAGTTTTTGTGATGGAATTTAAGAAAACAAACTTAAGATATGTGTTTGTAAAGGTTACAGATACCACCCCTCCCCTCCAAACTGGACCCCCATTCAAAGTTACCCCCTGTATAGAGAAGTGTTAGCGGTCTGTGTTGTCCAGCGTATATAAAACTTTGGAAAAATTGAGATACGCCCTTAATCAAGGAAGGCGACAATATGTTCATTGTACAACATTGGCATTCTAGTTACAAACTGTATCATGCCGTCCTTAAACTAGTTTTTTGGTAACTCAATTATCACTTTTGCAAGCAAATGCTTACAAACCGCGAACAAGTAAGTACCGTAAAACAGAACGATCGACATTCCGAACAAGGTTACCCTGTATGCCAAAAATTCTTACGGTCATAATTAATTAATAAGCAACCTGGCCGCTATAAAGAAAGTAAAAGTGCTACAGGTGTGCTCCCATTACCGGCGCGACTAATGATTTTTTATGGGTGGGTGGTCGTCCGCCGTACAGAATGGAGCTTGAGGCGAAACGCATTGAAAGTTCACGCTGGGGAAAACTTTATCGGCACTATTGGTACCTATTAATCTGTGCGAGCTTACCCAGCTTTCACAGTCGACGTCGATCAGCCGTTATAAACGTAACTTACCACAAGGCCCGTCATTTTTCTTTTTGCTAGCCCCGGAGTTTGTGCGAATTTGGAATATTTGCCGCGAAGTGAACGAATTTGATTTTTAATTGTGTGTTTCAGAAAAGGACATTTGTGGTTTGGTTCATTTTTAATTTTTTTTTGGACTGTTCAAAAATGGTAAATATATTAATTTTGTATTTATTACAAACTAGCTAACACACGTATAAAAACAAATTATAACACCGGGTTGTTCATTAAGAATGGAAGGTTTATAAGGTCAACATAAACACACACACTCATAAAAGTTATCAGCGATATTACACTTTGTGGACTGCTGGTTATTTATTGCCTAGGTCAATACTATGAATGTAATGTTACAACTGCAATGGAAAATTATTACTTATGAATGTACATTTTTTTATACTAAAACCATATTTTTGTACACAGGAAATGTAATTTTACAACGTTATGTATTTTTAGAAAAAAAATTATGGAATTCTACATGAAAGATGTAAATATACAGGGTGCCAGGATTATGAGTGACGTAATTTTAAGGGCTTATATACCTGCCAAACGCAATAAAAAACTTATGAAAAAAATATCTAAAATGAATAGTTTGTCTAGAAATACATTTCAAAAATAAAAATACTGCAATAATATGCAAAACTATGTTACGAAATTACAAACTGAGGCACAATTAAGGTTAAGTAAAAGCGTCTGTAACGTAATTTGTTCATAATTTGATTTTTGGATCAGTATTAATGAAGTAAACAATTAAAGTTTCCGAGAAACTCTTTAAATATGTAACGTTACAGTGTCAGGCTCACTGAAATGTACGATATGGAATGTGTTTAGTCCATTTGCGCATCCAAATAAAGGTACCAACCCTAGAAGCAGACACATTAAACTCAGCAAAGACATACTTCACAGGTTATGTATGTGGGTGCGAGAGAGACAATCATCTGCACGTACGATATGAATTGTGTTCTTAATTTCCCATTATTTTGTAAATACGTCATTGACGTACAGTGTGGTTTCTTCTTTTATCTTGCATCTCGTTAGTGTTATTCTTTGTGTATTTTTGCGCATGTTATTGTTGGAACATGTCATGTTTTATAAGGGACTGTAAAATTAACCAGCATATAGCACGAAATAATTCTCCATATCCAGAATTCAATTTCATTTCAATTCACAATCAGCTAAGCCCCTACTGCTCCGCCATTGCTAGAGGCACAAAACAAAATATGGCGCTGATTATGAATAATCCATTCGCGCAGCTTTTAGCGCATTCCAGTCATCATAATATAAAATTACATTTCAGTGGTCAGGTTGCTGGTGATAACCTAAAAGTAATGTTAGTCATAATGGTGCATATAGCTAGTGTGATTCTCTGGCTACGAGACGTTTGTACGATAAACAATTCTTGCAAGAAACAACTCATTTTAAACACTTGTGTTGTGAAAAGAGCTCTAAGAAAATCATTCACAGTAAGCACCTAAATATAGGTGTACCTGTATAGTATTTAGATGTAGATTCTTATAATGCAGTATAGATTTGGTACTTTTTACATTAATGTAAAATAAACAAAAACAATGTGCAAATTTACAATCATTTTTATCACTGTAGAATTATTGAGTTTATTTAAAATTAATTTGAATTTTACTATTTGTAGTTTTATTTATTTGCATTCTCTATTTTATTTTAACTAGGTCGTCCCTGTCGCAAAGTTTAAAAAATAACTCCTTGTGTCCTTAACTTGTTCTATGCTTTGAGTTTTCTAAAAAAATATGACTTACAGTACATAGGATGATTCAGTCATAATGTCATTAAATTTTTCCACGTATTTGGAAGACATAATAAAGACAAGACAAGAAAAATCTTTACTCGAACTTTTAATAAAAAAGGAAATCAACTCATAGCTCCCGGTGACACAGTGCTTCTGGTACATTCGAGCGTCGAAACAGGTCGACACTCTATCTATATCGACTATTTTTTTTATGTTTAATAATCTTGTTATCTTCAACGCTTCGATTTTTGAAGAAAATATAAAAAAACTGCTACATTTAATTTTCGAAACCTTTAAAAATTTATTATGTTTTTTTTTTAATGGAATCATGGATACTTCACCATTTTGTTAGTGTGAGATATTTGTGATTAGGGTAAAACAAAATTTGTGTAAAATCAACCCCTTGATTGGTTAATTAAATGCAAAAGGGTATTTATCTTAACTTTTCTTTCTTTAGAGAAGCAGGAATATCCAATTAGATAAAAGGAACAACTATAATTTTGACTGTTCATTGACCTAGATGCAAACGGGAGGTGTATTTTTCAAAATGATGTCGCAAAAATAAATGATAATCATTATGCATCTTTAAGGTAGAGTAAATATTACCTAAGCTTTAAAATCAATCAAATCAATTTTCCAATCTTGAACTTTGTAAGAGTACAACAGAGAGAAAAACTCATTCCATCCATTTTCCCTCACATTTTAAACATCCTGTAGAATGATTATGTTTAACTTTACTAGCATACTAAAAATTAAGAAGACCGATTAATTTCTTACAGTTTTTTTTAAATTATCTCGTCATCCTCATTCGTTTAAGAGATTCTATTTGTTTAAAGAAATTATTGAAACAATAGGAAACTGCTCGACTTTCTCACTGGTTGCTATAGAGGACGAAAAGAAATTTTCAAAACGTTAACAACTTTTAAAGTATTTTAATTAATGATTGTGCAAAATTTGGAATACAAATTTATGTTTTAATTTGGATGGTTTTGAGGTTGTCACTGCACGTACTACAATTTAATCTACTGATTTTCTGGGTTATTATGCCGTGACCTACGTAATTGCCAGTAACAGAATTAGTATGCAAATTCCTAGCCTTACCTGGAAGTTTTTGACCTGCTCTTGTTGTCCCCGAGCTAAGCTCTATTAGGAGCTGCTCCGCCATCAGTATCCTTGACGTCCTTCCCTCATATGATTTCGGTAATACCTAAGTTTACAGAATAAATATTCTGTAAACGCACAACTGTAGGAACAGAAATCACGATAGGCGAGCCCAAAGTGGTATGTAACGAGTCCGTCCTCACACAGCCTAGCCGAAGAGCAACAAGGGCAGGTTAAAGATTCCCAGGTAAAGCTAAAGAAGTGAATCCTGTTATTAGCAGCGACCTACCTAGATCACTACATAATAACCCAGAAAACCGTAGTAGAATCAATATCAAATATTCCTTTTGTGGGACTCTAGTGGCACAATACTGCCATCTCTCTTTCACATTGCCCTTGTTGTTAAATCAGATAATAGCATCATAATTACAGAGATACCTACAGAGAATTCACCGAAGAAAAAATCAGCAAACAATTCAATTTATTTATTCTCTGGAAAAATATATTTTCGATCTATAGTCTGTTTGGAAATAAAAGAGAGTAATAGAACCCCGAGATAAGAACCGGCCATGGGCCTGGTAATACTTCGTTTCAGGTAATTATCGGGTAACACTAATACTAACAGGTAAAGGATGTACATTAGTATATTTTACTGGATACATCATAGGGCAGGAGCCAGTGTATTGTGACAGATCAATCCAGTCTTAGAGCTGAATATTCGAAGACGTGCTAGTGCAGTAGAGTAAAGATCGGCTTGTGTTTAATGAGTATTGTGCCAGTGGATATAATATTGTTTGGGTAAAATGTCGAGCTTATCAGATTACGTACCTGCTAAACGCGTAAAAAGATGTGCGCTCTCAGAATGAGAAGATTGTTATATTAAATGTATTTAATGCATTGAAACACCAAAATCCTACCAGCAATGTTGACGACATCGTGGAAAAGTGTTCCAAAATGACAGGGATTGGAAAATCGACTATCTACAGACTTTTAAAGGAAACAAAAAATGAACAAGATACTGTAAATCCCCCAAAATCATCTACAGGGAGGTCAAAAGTCGTTATAGATGATTTCTTCAAAAATGTCATTCGCAGAAAAGTACACTCATTTTATTTTAAAAAAGAAATACCATAGCTAAACAAAATTTTAAGATTAATTAGAAAATTCCATGACGAAGGGAGGAATCTTTATTATCTACGACGAAACTTGGGTCAACGAGGGAACCAAAAGTATGGCAAGATAAAAATGTAAAAAGTTTTCGACAAGCATTTTTTGATCGACTTTCAACAGGGATCAAGGCACCTTCAGGTAAAGGGCGAAGATTAATAGTGACACATATAGGTAGTGCCAGTGGTTTTGTAGATGGAGGTTTACTTTTATTTGAATCTAAAAATACTGGTGACTATCACGAAGACATGAACGCAGATGTTTTCGAAGAGTATTTTACACAGATGTTGGATCTTATTCCTCCGGGGTCTGTAATTGTCATGAATAATGCCAGTTACCATTCACGGCAGACCGAGCGGAGGCCTACGACTGCTTGGAGGAAAGCCGATATAATTCAATGGTTATCCGGAAAAAACATTTCTTTTGAAACAAATATGGTGAAAAAGAAACTTTTGACACTTGTCAATCTTAATAAAGATCAGAAAAAATATGTTATCGATGAAATGGCAACAAATCGCCACATAACGGTACTACGGTTACCACCTTATCACTGTGAACTTAACCCAATCGAATTAGTCTGGTAAAAGGAGATGTAGCGCGAAATAATACGACGTTTAAAGTAAGTGATATGAAAATTTTGTTCAAAAAATCCATGGAACGAATAACTGCAGATAACTGGCAAAGATGTATACATCATGTACAAAAAGAAGAGGAGAAAATGTGGGAACTCGATAATTTAATTGACCTTACTGTGGAACCTATCGTTATCAATCTAGGAGACGAAGATAATTCATCAGAATATTCAGAGGTTGAATTTTAATATACCTACTTTTTTATTTTCTTTATTGTACATTTATACAACACTATATTTACTCACCATAATTTGAATTTTCAAAATACATATATTTTTGTGTGGAATAAAAGTCTATTCATTAAATTTAAATAAATATTTTGATAATAATATTGAATAATTTTATTTGAATTACTAAAAACCCTCTTAACCCGGTTATGATGCTTAAAGTAGCCTCATGTTTTGAAATGCTGTTTTATATTATTTACTTATAATAGAAATGAACCGAGAAATTGGAGCGGCATAGACGAAGACGGATTGTCGGGGTTTAAATTTTAGCTACCTGCTACAATTTAGTACAACCCGGTCACACAAAGTTTTTTTAAAAGTACACCTCATCTATACCGATAATACATAATATAAAAATATTGAATATAAGTACCAGTACTATATTTATTTACGATTTGCATACATAATAAGCTCTTTCATTTCTAAACAAACTACAACGATGTTTTTTTTGTCAAAAGTAAATTGATTGATTTGGTAAGAAAATTTCATTTTTTTACGAATACTTATTTAAATGAAAGCTCAATTTTAAAAAATGGTTTTCAAAAAATTTTTTTTTTCATTTCTCTAAACAATTTGTTAAAATCTGTATAAAAATAACGTTTTGAAATAAAAAAAATATTTAAATAAATGTGTATTTCGAATCAAATAATGCGTTTATTTAATTAAAAAATGCATATGAGAAAGGAAAACATGCAATCTTTTAATTTTTTTGTAAAGTTTTTAAATAAAGTTTTATTAGGTTATGCAATTTTTTGAAAAACCGTAAATTAAAAAACTCAATTTCCTAATATAATCATACCGTGGAAAAAAAGTATTTATTTGAAAGGAAAAATGCAAATTGTTTCTTATAAACAATAAATAATTGCCAATAGATATCAGGTAACTCACCACTCACCTGTGACGTACAAATGAGACATAATGAGCTCGAAACCAATACATTGACTATTTGCTATAGATTTGGTGTAATTCTATACTGCTCGGGGCATTAGCCCCCAGTTGTTTTCTGAAATTCCTGAGCAATAAGTTGTTGACTTAAATAAGCATTTGTTGAATTGGAAAAAAATATTTAAAATATACAAATATTGTTTTATCATAGAATATAATAATGAAATCAACACCAGAAGTATATCATTGAAAAGGAAATAATATTTTTAATGGAAATGATTTCTTTGCATAAAATAACTGTATTTCCGCTTTTTCAAAAAAAATGGTTTGGTTTCAAGGAATAAATATTTGTTTGATCCTATACAAATTTATTTCCATGAAACAAAATTTGTTTACAGGCACCAAATTGTTTTTTCAATATTTTTGATATTTTGTGCTAATAAATAAAATTCTCAAAAAATTGTATCTCTTCAACTTATGAAGACAATGATGATGATGATTAAAAAATTAAATGGTAACAATGAATTATTAATGGTATTTTTAATCAAACTAACACTACAGACATACATACAAACTACATAAGGCAATTCAAAATTTTGAACGAAATAGGTTTTGTATACTGTCAGAATTCAATACTTAAATTCGATGCCCTGCAAATTGAAACAGACAAATTAAATCTCTAATTAATGATTATCATACTGAATTCTTCAGTATCGACTTCAGTAATTTCCCATCCTCAATGAAACACTGTGCATGCCTTTTTGAAAAGTAATACCTATTTATAACGTGAAAGCAATTACAGTAATAATTTATAAATTTATATAAATAATACATAACTCTTATCTTGTTCGCACATGCTACTCAATTTTTTTTACCGGAGTAGCCCGATGCACATGAATGTACAGGAATAATAATATGATAATAATTTACCCATTGTGGAGGAAAATATTTTTGATCTTACTGTGCTGTAACCGATATAGATAATTTCAGCTAAATTTACCACATTTTTAATTTTGAAGTACGCAGTCACATTGTCACATGCACTTCCTCACTGTTTTTTGACGAATTCCCAACATATGTTTATATTTTACGAGATTTAAACTGATACTTATTGATTCTTGAGTCACGATTTTTTACTTCAGAGACATGATTTTAAAAGCTTTTCAGTTCAGCTTATGCGTTGCCAGACAGTACCATTCAATTATATTTTTGTTTAGGTAAAGTAATGCCGATGATCGTAGCATTTTACAAAAAATATGATTAAACAATCATTATCACACTCTGTGGTCATTTTCCATCTTTGTGTTCCTCGAACCAATATTTTAATCAAATCTCCTTTATTTCAGTGTTCCACTATAACTAAAATCTTAATAAAATGTCGATCATAAAAATATACAGGGTGTCAAAGTTGGCATTTATAAAGTGTTTTTTTTTGTAATAATAACACGATGTTTGATTGTATCAACTTAAAAATTTGGAATAGATGTTTTTGGATACGAGAAATCATAATATGTTGTCTATTTCGACGTATTCCCTAGAGGGCGTCATATTTGTGACGTAAATGTACGCGTAACTTTTTTGGCCTTAACGTTATCACGATTTTTATTAAAAAAAATTAAACTGTATCGTTTTTGAGGAAATAATAATAATAATATCTCTACCCCTCATTCTAATCACGAAGATAAGCCCAGAAGTCGGACACTTGTGCGGGAAAGGGGGCGGCATATTTTATTAAGCAGCCCGCATTGGCGATCAGGAACGACACACGTCGGTAGGCCTTAACCACCATTTAGTACAGGAATGAGAGACACCTGGAAAACTATTAATTGGGGGGGGGGGGGTTAAACGTCGACCGGTATCAATCTTTCACATTGAGCCAAGCCAACATTCTTTCACCCTACTAGTCGCGTCAAATTAGCATTTCACTTGTAACTTTTTGCGGAGAGGTCCGATTGAGATGCGGTTTTCTGCAAAATGTTCAGCGAATTTTTTATAACAAAAGGTACATCTAACCTCTGTACGCGCGCAAATTATTAATTTTTTATTTAACAAATGACCCATTTTTGTTGAACATATGGCAAATGTCACACATGATTCAACGAAAATGTCTGGAAAATGTTCTCTCGGGGGTTTTCGAGGTCCCTCTTTATCACTTTGGTGTTAGCTTTACTATTAATGGCTAAATTGTTGTAACTGGGCTAATTAACAAATTAAAAACTCCACCCACGAAATCACTAGAGAACCGGAATTTTTTCCAGGATTTCTGGCTTATTAAGGCAAACCATCGGCACAAGATTTTTGCAAATATAATTGTTTATTGTTCGATTGTTGCCACCTCGCTAATTAACAAATTAATAACTCTACTCCCGGAATCGTTAGAGAACCAGATTTTTTTGCAATAACTCTGGGATCATGGGGAGAACCATCGGCACAAGGCTGTTCCACGAAATTGTTTATTTTTCTATTTTTGCAACCTGGCTAATTAACAAATTAATAACTCTACTCCCGGAATCACTAGAGACTCGAAATTTTTTCCGGGATTTCTGTCTTTTTAAGGCGAACCATCGGCACAAGATTTTTGCAAATATAATTGTTTATTGTTCAATTGATCCCAGAATTATTGCAAAAAAAAATCCGATTTTCTAACGATTCCGGGAGAACAGTTATTAATTTGATAATTAGCGAGGTTGCAACTATCGAACAATAAACAATTATATTTGCAAAAATCTTGTGCCGATAGTTTGCCTTAATAAGCCAGAAATCCTGGAAAAAATTCCAGTTCTCTAGTGATTTCGGGGGTGGAGTTTTTAATGTGTTAATTAGCCCAGTTACAACAATTTAGCAATAAATAATAAAGCTAACACCAAAGTGATAAAGAGGGACCTCGAAATCCCCCGAGAGAACATTTTTCAGACGTTTTCGTTCAATCGTGTGTGACATTTGCCATATGTTCAACAAAAATGGGTCATTTGTTAAATAAACAATTAAAAATTTGCGAGCGTACAGAGGTTAGATGTACCTTTTGTTATAAAAAATTCCTTAAACATTTTGCAGAAAACCGCATCTCAATCGGACTTCTCCGCAAAAAGTTGTCTATTTTCACATTTTTCATGCTAATTTGACGCGACTATTATCATACTCGCAGAGAGGATGCCAATTCTCTACGCGCGAATATAGCTGATATACGATCTACCAGCCGCGGGATTCGATCCCACAGCGGTCTGGTTACATCGACTCAAGTACTGACGCCTCAAACCTCTCGATTACTGACCACTAAGAAAATATACTTGTCATTAGTCTTAGAAATTGGCCATCTTCGAGAAAATAGCCTTTCAACAATCAGCTGCATAGTTCCTGGTACAATATTTCAACGTAGCAGCATTGAGTAAGTTAAATGTTAACAATATTATTAGACAAAATTTGTGTTAAAGATAATAAGTATATCTAAATATAAGGTATTTATTCTGTTTTATTTAAAATCACTTACTTTGCAAAATCGAAAAATCCAATAATTTTTCATATGCATATATGAGAGATGACTGTTATTTGTTGGCAATTAAATTTCTATAGAGGTGATGGGAACGAGAATATTTGGGAGGATTTCGAAATAGGTTAGGTACATTGCGGATTATTCACAAACTAATTCAGGATAACTATCTGGAGAATCGGTATGACATTTAATTTTAACATTTTAAAAACGTTATATGCTGAAAATTACTATCCGTAGCATTGTACACCAGAGCAAGTTTTATTGCTTGTCGATCTACCTTTAACATATCCAATTTGCAAAGGAATTTTGGCACCTGCTACGTTAAAATTTGTACAATGAACTATACAGCTGATTATTGAAAAGCTATTTTCTCGAAAATGGCCAATTCCTGAGACTAATCACAAGTATACATACCTCTTTTCCTCAAAAACAATGTAAGTTTAAGATTTTTCAATAGAAAAACAATGGGGTAAACTTTACTCTTTTTCCGTGCGAATTTTCCTGGAACAAAAATTGTTTAAATTTGGTGTAAAATTTGTTGTGTTGTGTATGTTTCACAAACAAATGTATTTCATAATTCGTCGAGGTATTTAAGAGAAACATTAATTCAAATTATATTTAACAATGACCCATAAGCGTTATCATGGATTTCGTTATTGGATGATTTATACCAATAGACAACTGTTAAGAAAAACAAACAATTTTATATTTTCTGATAACTATTGTAGGTATATTTCCTTAAATATAATTAAGTTGACATACATCTGGAAATAAGTATTAAATGTTAATATTGGGCGTTAGGCTTTATAACTTATTGCATCAAATACTTGAATAATTTTGAGGTCAATTACTTGATCCTGATTTAATGCCCACTTCTACGTACAAGGTACATTAGTATTCGTAATATTCGTAATATTACGTACATATTTTTAATTAAATATATTTTAACATACATGACGTAACAACTTAATTAAAATTTCAAGTATACCTATATATAAAGCAAAACAGTTAATATACGTAGACAGCGGAATATATCTAGGCAATTATTGATTTATAATTTATTATTTCGTACAATATCTTGTACAGGAATATATTTTATTACCTGAAACTTCTTAAGTATAGATAATTATATCAAAATTGGTATTATACATAAGTGGAGAAATTAAATCTACTTTTTTATTAATTTTCTTTACATAATGTGACGTGATGTAACAAGAATTTCATTTTAAAAGCGTGGTAAAGAATGGTCCTGCTCAACAACACATATTACGCTGAACGTTCTCCTTCTTTTAGTAATCCAGGTAAATCATTTTCTAGAAAATGTAAGTTGTTTCCAGTTAAACAGTTAGGCTCGATAACTAATCAGTTTATCATATAAGTTCAGACATTAGCTGAAAATTAGTCTAGTCAAACGTGTGTTATCAATAGCTCTGTTCGATTTGTAGTCCAATATAGGCACTGAGAAATCAAACGAAAACTTGTTAAAGATATACCTGGGGGTCTCTGGATTCTGGAATTGTTAGAGGGGTAGCCTTAAAAAGCCACAGCACTTAGGCCTCATTGGGCCCCTTGTGCTTCCTCCCATTAAGAGATCAACCCATCTGTATCGCTAACCAACTTAATAAAGAGAAAAAGGTGGTGACGTTGTTCAAGGAAATCCCTTTAATGTAGGCCATAGAAGGCCATCGCTCTCCCAACACGGATTCTTTAGTTGATGAGACTGCTGTGCAGTCATAGAGTGCATGAAGCACGGTCTCGTTTTCCTGTTTGCAACCCCAAAAAGAGGCGTTTCACACTTCCTCATATAATATAGGTGCTTCCTTAGCCAACAGTTTTTTTGGCTGTTGCCTTGCTGGGGTACTCTAGAAACTCCTTAGCAAATTGACAGCTATTTGTTTCATCCCACCTTCTTTAGAATTCTTTGTGGGTGTTCTTCTTGATAACAACGAAAGCTGACAGCGGAAGCATAGTGGAAAGACCAAGTTCTAAGATACTGAGATCCGATGCACTCCTGGCCAGCTTATCAGCTGTTTCATTGCCATAGCACCGCTCGTGTCCCTTTACCCAGCATACAGATATGCTGTTGTCGGTTGCCGCCACCTCCAGTGCTTGATGGCACTCCCATGCTGATCTAGTTGTTATCTTATGATTACATAAGATCAGCAGTGATTGTCTACTATCTGTGTAGATTCTGATGGTTTTGCCCGTTATATGCCTACGGACAATTTCCTTGACGGCTATGGTTATACCTGCTAGTTCCGTTTGTACTATGGTAGCATGCATATCCTGCATCTTCCTTTCTTTTTGATCCGTCCGTAAAGATGTTGATTACATCCTCGCGGACGGTTTCCTCATTCCTGATAGTTATCGTGTAGGGTATATCAAAAACAAACTTAGGAGAAATACTGTCAGCGTCTGCCTGCAGAAGGTGCATGGCTCTAACGAACCAATTCCGCAGGCGATTTCTAACCGCTCCACATTCTGGTATAATATTAATATATTTGACGCGAAGCATAGTTGTCACAGCCACTTCCTTTAGATAAATATCTAAAGATGGCAGACATAGCATTACCTCCATTGCTATGGTCGGAGTAGTTAACATAGCTTCAGTTATGGACAAGCAGGCAATCCTTTGTACCTGACTTACATCTTCGCGGGCGGTCTCCTCATTCCTGATAATTACCGTGTGGAGTCTGTCAAAAACAAACTTAGGAAAAATACTGTCAGCGTCTGCCTGCAGAAGGTGCATGGCTCTGACGAACCCATTCCGCAGGCGATTTCTAACCGCTCCACATTCTGGTATAATATTAATATATTTGAAGCGAAGCATAGTTGGCACAGCCACTTCCTTTAGATAAATATCTATCTAAAGATGGCAGACATAGCATTACCTCCATTGCTATGGTCGGAGTAGTTAACATAACTCCAGTTATAGACAAGCAGGCAATCCTTTGTACCTGACCGAGCTTTTGTTTAGCTGTTATCTGTTGAACTTTCGACCACCAGAAAACAGCCGCATAGGCTAACATTGGTCTTACAATGGCAGCGTACACCCACAGGACTACTTTTAGTTTCATTTCCCAGGTTTTACTTCCAGTCCTGCCTTTTTTAGTATTCTCTCTAAATGATTCCATGTTAGCTTTGCATTAAGTATGACAAGGTATTTCACATCCGATGCAAAACTTAACGTAGTATTTAGGAGAGTTGGTGCCGCCATTTTCCGCCAGAGAAATGAATAACTCTGTATTGAGAAAACTTGGAGGGCGCACCACGCTGTTCTACGTCGCAACTTCGTATTTCAGTGGCGCCTTTTTTACGTTTTTCTAGCTCAATTTTCCTTTTCCACGTCTAAAGGATGTTAAATGTAGTTCTAGTCAAGTCCCTACTGGGAATGCCGTGATTGTCTTGTGCGAATATAAAGTGCTTGAAACCGATAAAAACTAATGCTTATAAAATTCAGTGTATCAAAAGTAATAATTTATACCATAGAGACTGTGCCAATCTAACTATAAAGTAAATTCAAGAATATTTAAAGGAAAAATCTTCTCCAAATGGTAAACGTTGGTTATGTCCAATATGTAGTGTAATATTAGAAAATGTGAATCAACAGGAATCTACGATCTCTAACGAAGGTATGACAAATAATATATCTCACTTATCTTTAACGAGGGAGAATATTTACTTAAAACAAACTATTGTCACGGATTTCCCACTCCGAATTTTACTATTGCCAGAAAAACACAATCCGTTAATTAATTATTTCTTTATTAACTATACTCAGTACACTACTGAACACTAATTAAAACTCAACTAAACACTTATTTAATTAATCGCTATCTAATTCACTTTGATATCTCCAACTAAACACTTCATTTCAGACTGTAATACAAGACTTACAAGACTAACTTAATCGGCCGTTTATTTTTCTTTTATAGACCCAACGAATATTCCAGGTATATTCTAGCATCTCTAGATCTATTTTCTAGCATCTCTCGAACGCTTCTCGTCGTTTCTCAAATTTTCAAGTCCCGTCTCGATCCACGGCTTTTTGTTTGTTTAACAGAATCGCGTAGGGGCGATCGGGGCAATCTTAGCATTTCGCGATACCACAGTCGTCGGTTTGGGTGTGAGTGGGGCAAATTCCGTGACACTATAAATAATTACGTGAAAGCAATATGCTATTGAAACAAAATAAACAGCTATTAGAAGATACAATATTCGACCTACAAAAACAATTGACAAGCCAAAAAACTGAAACAAACACCAATACAGATATCAGACCAGGAAAAAAGAAAAATATGAGTAGTCATATGCCTATCTCCACTTCTAGTGATACACGGAACCCACAGTCTGTCCCGATACCGACATCAGGAACTAAATATGAAAAATTTATATTTCCTCAACAAAGTACGATAGGTGCTAACAACCAAACAAGTACTGATACCAGTCGGGATCAATCTACTTGGACTCAAATAGCCTGTTACCAACGTGCTCCGAAACAAACTTCAAATAAAAATTATGCTGCTGTAAAACGATCTGTTTTTATAGGGACTGGACAGTCCGATGTAAATGGTAAAGAAAAATTCGTTGACAGAGATGACATGAATAAAACAGTATGGTTATTTTTCTCGAAAGTACCTGATCAAATAGATAACATAAAACTAAATCGTAACGAAAACAAATCTAACAAAAGATGAAATTTTTGTGAACATCTTGAAACTAAGATTGAAAAAACATCCCCCAACAATAAGTGCTTCCAAGTTGAGATAAATTTCGATTTTAAAGAAGCAGTGTATGAACCAACGTTTTGGCCAAAAAATGTGATGTGTGTGCAATACATAAATGAGGAAAACAAAACACAAAAAGAAAAAGCTTTTTTATCGATTCGATAATGTTAAAAAATCTTAGTTACCTCGGTTTAATTATGATATGCAACAAATGTGCGATCAGTTACATTTCGTATTTGATCGGTAACTAATTTATAATAATTACCGATCTCTATGTCGCAAAAAAATTTGTGAATCTAAAATGTTAGCTAATGATAAATTTATTCGCAATCATGGTAATCCTCATAAAGCAATTTGGAATATTATAAATGGTCTTAAAAATGATATAAATGGTAGTTCGTCTCTAATTAGATCTGCAGAATTTAACAATTATTTTGTTGATATTGCTGAAAATAT
The DNA here is from genome assembly GCA_037114965.1 of Monochamus alternatus. NCBI lineage: Eukaryota > Metazoa > Arthropoda > Insecta > Coleoptera > Cerambycidae > Monochamus > Monochamus alternatus. The sequence goes on from CM073433.1 coordinate 39,285,305, forward strand.
TATAAGTAATTTGCCTCCTATTAATTTACATTTTACTGACTATATGCATAGAATGATACAACATAAAACATTATGTTTATTCTCAGGTAAAAGAATCCCGGTTAATGCTAGGGATGTGCATTTTAACTCTGTTTCTGGCAGCTACCAGTTACCGAGGTCACGGCACAACAACCCGGAGAATCCCGGAGCCTAAAAATCACTATAAGTACAGATGTACAGTAAAAACATGATTTATTTGTTTATCAATTAACCAAACACAAAGATGGGCATGGCATCGTGCAATGTGGAGATCTGACTGTATCCTACAAAGGCACGAGGTTTTGTTTTGAGGATCACTTTAATGTGAATTTATTCAGTAGTACATTATGCAGAGTAGTACGACATTTTTCTAATTTGTTTTTTGTACTAAATATAGGTTGAAGAGGACATAGAAAATTATCTTTATTTAAAATCCATGAAATCCATGCAATATGGGTAAATTTAACTGAAATCAGAAAGATTTCGGTGCGCACACTTTTAAGTCTCGATTATTAACAGAGTCAAGTTTACTTTCTAAAATCTGTATAATGATAATTAGATTTCTCCTCAAGAGCATATGTAGCTACTTATAGTTAGCTGTTCAAATAGATTGTTTCCAATTTATATATTTAATTAAAATACAATAATTATATTTCAGCACTTTAAGAACCTTGTAGTACACAGATAAGGAATGAGATGAATAAGCTGAGAAACTTTTCAAGTGGTATCACAAGAGTTTACCGTGTTTTATCTTACAGTCCTAAAATATTTGAGTCTTTAATGAATTTATAATGGCACAAGTTCATCATTAGGCAGAAGCGCGCGTATTAATCAATCAGTATATGGTAAATATGTTGATGGATTGTACAGAATACACTTCTTTTATATAAATTAATATAATATAGAACGTCTGGGGTTAAAAAATATCATCCAAGAATAATAAATGTCACATGTACCTCGCCGAAACAAAGCATTGTGTGGAAAAGATAGGTTAATAAATATACATTTTTAAAACAAGAATAAACCTCTAAATTCTTTACCTGTGGTTTCCACTTTTTTAAGCAGTAAAAAACAAACTAAACATTAAACTTTTATTCTGTATTATTGCACATCTCAAATTATTACTGTGATATTGCAAAACCTTAACTACAAGAACATTTATTATAATCCGCCACTTATTTTAGCAAAAAAAATAGTGTAGACTACCCATTTAAGTTTGGCTTTTGAGAAAATAATAGGCTTGTTCCAAGAGCAATCAGACTACTTTAAAACTGTCAGGAATATTCCCCCAACTTCTTGAGTTACATTCACTGAAAATATATTCACAACATAAACGGCCGAATATTTCTAACAGTTTGAAACTAATTCCTAACTCGTGTTGGAATAGACCATACGTATAATGCGTTTAAGTACGTTCTTAGTAGTCCAGGGCATCTAGATCAAAATTGACCGAATAGCGGAAATTTTTAGGCACAGCAGATATCGAGATGCGGTTTTCTGCATTGTGTTCAGGAAGGTCCCAGGAGAAAAGTCTATATCGTCTGGTTTAGCCATTTTTTGAAAAATGCCTTCTATGCCGGAAAATGCATTACATCATTATAGGAACGACTGGAAACTCGGAAAAATTCTGGCATTAGAATTACCCGGGGAAGTACGGGGGTGGCTCTGTGGGGGTGAATTGGGGGAGAAATGGCAGCGTACATGAAAATCGCTCCAAACTCGTTACTCGGGGGTTTTCGGGGATGCCGAATTTAATTCTAGCATTAGATTTCCCCAGGGGCTCTCGGAGGTCCCTATGTGGGGTTGTCTGGGGGTGATTGGGGGGGAAATAATTCAACATTAATAAAAACTCTTATTTGTCCCCCTAGCGCCCCCAGGGAAATCTAATGTTAGAATTGAATTCTGCATCCCCGAAAACCCCCGAATAACGAGTTTGGAGCGATTTTCATGCAAGATGCCATTTCTCCCCCAATTCACCCCCCGCGCACCCCCACAGAGCCACCCCTGTCATCCCCGGGTAACTATAATGCCAGAATCGAGTTCGGCAGCCCCGAAAACCCCTGAGTAACGATTTCCGAGCGATTTTTCCGAGTTTCCAGTCGTTCCTATACCTAATGGTGTAATGCATTTTCAGGCCCAGAAGGCATTTTTCAAAAAATGGCTAAAGCAGACGATATAGACTTTTCTCCTGGGACCTGAACACAATGCAGAAAACCGCATCTCGATATCTGCTGTGCCTAAAAATTTCCGCTATTTTTTCTTAACTTCCCTGGACTATAGGTACGCTTCATTCTCATGAAGTGTCTCGAATTATTAACATCGGTACTGCTGAGAAAAAGCTTAATTACTTAACTTACTCTTGTTATATGTTTCTGCCGTAACAAAATTTTAAAAATATTTAGCTATGGGATTTTACTAACATAAGTTATCTTTTCTGGTAATTATAAAATACTTAGCGCATTAATAAAAAAACCCAAAATATCGAACAAAATCTGAAAAAAAATATTTTTTTCTTTCCTGTTTCAGATATAAAATTTTCGAACTTTGGAACTTTCATAGGGAGCAAATGGACCTGACAAATTCAAAATGACAACCGACCACTGGTTTCAAACCTGGCATCCTCCTGCTAATATCGTCCCTCATCAGAATGCCTTATATGTTGCGCCTGATGTAATCAACTTTAACTTCAGTCATGATGAAGGGCATCATCACAGTAAGTTTAGTAATACACAGTAAGGTCATTTCATTCAACACAAAGTTAAAGGCAAATAAATTAATATATTTAGAAAAATATACTTACAAAGGAAAAATGTATAGTCGGGTAAGAGAGGTTTAGTTGCCTCGGCAGCCGAGTTGGTTGATGTTTATTAAGCGCTAGGTAGACCAAAACACACACACCCACACATACGTTTGTTGACTTAACCTTGAAGTACGCTACGTAGAAAAACAAAACTTTATTGTCACTACTTGATTTACAACAAATATATTTCAACAATGTCAAATCTTTACTTTCACTTTTCTGTCATTTGTGTTTGACTTTGGAACATAAATTAAACTCTGGAGATGAACCCGAAGTTTTCGCGGTCTCGAGAGAACGCGATAAGAACCAAATCGAATATGATCTGGAATGTTCTAGAAAACGTCAGAATAAAGATTTTACAAAAATTATCAATTCTAACGCAAAAAGGAACATAATTAACAAATTAAAAAGGTAGGTGAACTTCCGTAACATTACTTAATCCTTGAAGATGAAAGAAAACTACTTTCAGTCTTAATGGACTCCTTCGCAAACAAGTGTGGCGTTCGAGGTGGCGTTAGATTAGTAACCTAGTGCTCTAACTTAATTCTACTGTCTTCCACGATTTGAACTTTGGCGACTCCTTCAACGGTTTCTTAAAACGATCTTAATTACTTCTTGTTTTTTAACTTTTTATTATTTACTTCTTGATTATTTTTCATTTCTTCTAAACTGTTCCTCATATCCTCTTGACAATTCTTTATTTTTACTTGACTGTTTTTCATTTCCGTTTTCAAGTTTTCCTTCATTTCATCTTGTTCTTCATGGCTTCTTGCCTTTTCTTCATATCTTCTTGCCCCTTCTTCATATCTTTTATCAGCTCCATTAACTGTTTAAATGTTTCTTCCATGTCTGTATAGACTTTACTCTTGTAACTGGCATTCACTTTAAAATGCATATTTCTAAATGATCGTGCAATTTAAAATATACAACTTTTAGTTTGTTGCTTAAATTTAAGGTAAACATAATCACCCTGTAGATTTCAGTAAAAATAGGGAATGTATTGAAATACTAGCATTTCATTACATGTTGTGTTATTAATTTTTCTATCTGCAGGCATTACCGAGACAAGTCAAAATTCAAAAAATATAATTTTTGCCTTCACCTGGGAGAAAAAGACTCAGATGAAAAATTCCTCATTATTTAATTTTCTCAGCCATGCTATTTAAAAACTAAACAATGTTTTAAATGTGCAATTACTATTTTTTCAAAAAAATTGTAAAGTAGCCATAATTTTACGTAATCCGATTTAATTTATACAATTGAACTAAATAAATAAAGACATTTTTATTTTTTTTTTTTCAAGCTAGCAGTAATACCGGATTTTCAGACAAGGATAGCATTGCACAACCTATAAAAATGATTATGTCATAATTGTATTTTTTCACAGATTAGCGGAAAAAGTAATTAACTATTAATTTAAATTAGAAATTCAGTTAATCTACAACGGAATTTAGAAAATGTTACTTGAACATGACAACTATTAATAAATAAACTCATAAATAAGAAACGTTATAATTTCGTTTTTGTGGATAATGATCCACTTGTTAAGATGACATGCATACAGGGTAACCCAGAAAACAGTAGGTCAAAAACAACGACTTGCTGTGGTAAAAACAGTTGAATTTAAATCACTTTATTTGAAAATATTTGGTATAAGAATCATACTGATAAATGGAATATTTTCTTTTAATATAAATCTAGCAAATTTAAGAGAAATTTAAAAGAGGCATTTGTGCAAGCAATTCAAAAAGTCAGTAGTTCTCCATAAATGATTCAAAGGGAAGGGAAATGGCGGAATCACCTATTAGTACGCCACTGTCATAGGAAATTGAATGTTTTAAGGCAATTTTCATTTTCTTACGCCCTTATAACATGTATCAAATGTGAATTGGATATATTTAATTGAAGGGAGACAAATCATATCACAGATTTCTTAGGTGAAAATAACTTAAATTACATCTATTCTGAACTCTATCACAAATCGTAAGTTTTACACAGAAACCTTTTAAATTTTCGAGCAAAAGATTTTTTAAGGGTGGGAGAAATAATAATAAATAAATAATATAATAATAATTTTTGGTTGTCGCGTACGAGGCGCCAACTATAGGCAAAATTATGCATTAAATATGTATTTGCCAGCCTTCATATGCAGCTTTTAATAACAAAATATGAAATACTGAACTATTTTTAACAAAAAAAGATATGTATACTTATTGAAAATGGCTAGACTTTAAACGTTGTTAAAATATTTTTAGTTTTATAAATTTGTATTACTTACGGATATTATCAAGTATTAACGCACAAACAGAATTTTTTCTAATAAGTTAGGGACTGAAAATTACATCAAAATGTTATTTCGTATGCAACAGAGGTGATTAGAAAATTTTAGAAAATGTATAGAAGGTCAAGGTGCTCATATTGAAAACCTTAATATTATTCATTATTTTTTCCTGGAAATACCACCTTAATTAAATAAATTATTATTACATGCATCATTAAATACGCGTTTATCTCGAAATTGGTAGATATCGAATAAAATAACGTACCCATAGCTCTTTTGTGGCAAATTTATGATGGAATTAAACTGACAAATTTGACAACACCATCAAAATTGTATAAATTCTAAAACTTTATTTTGTCCGTATCTGCAGAATGAAGCATATCCAATTTCAATTTAAATAGGGAAATGGTATTACTATGATTGCCAAGGTAACGGTTCAGAAATTATGACTGAAATTCAATATAGTAACTTCTTACTTGGAAGCCCTGTGTATCCGTAAAAAAGCCAGATGGAACAAAAATGTATATGAAGTACTGACATTATTTTGGCTCCCCCTGTACACCTTATCATTTTTGACCACTGGTTTCTAGACACTGTATAATAAAAATTAAATTGGGAATATATTATGTATAACGAATACAATTTTGTATGGTTTTTATTAAACGTAAATTAAATGAATTGATGCAGTTAGGCAATAATATTACTTATTCTTTGGGAAGGAATATCGGTCCGAATTAATATCGTATTCTAAATTTCACCACTTACTGATTTTGGGAGTTTATAAATTAAGAAAGATCATCTGAGGATCTATGAGGTTATATTATACATATTTAGTTTTATCATTAGTTTACTGATATGATAATATATTAAAAATTGGCCAAATAAATTAAAACTTAATAGATACAATAAAATTTCATACACATATCAAGTTATTTTAATTGTCGATCACAGTCACAATAAGGTTCCTGTCCTAATATAATTTTACATATGTAGAAATTTGGAAAGTTTTATATTCACTTCGACAATTCAAATGAAAATAATGGATCTGTCTCCATGATCATACTTTCTCTAATCAATTAATGGTTTTAAGCACTTAATTAATGCATGTAATATTTACTGAAGTGGAATAGATATGATTGCTTAAATTTTTTTGCAGAAAATTGGTTAATTACTGTCTTGATACGAGTATTAACTATTTTAAAAATTTAACGGAAAGAGTACATCAGGTGACAAATATCAACAGAAATAATTTTCATATAAAACAGTCTATCTGTATATTTAAATCCAGTAAGTACATGGAACAAGTCAACGAAAACAGTCATATGTCAGAACAAGTACTAGAGAAGGAAGACAAAAATTATGAAAATCAAAAAGAACCCATGTAGCATTGGAAGTAAAAACTAAAAGTGCTTCATTTCTAAATTACAGGGTGTTAAAATGGGTGGATGGCCACTGACTAAATTGGAAAACCCTAGATTTACTGATCTTTGCTAAAAATTTACTAAAAAAAGTACTCTCAAGTTTTCCTCAAGAAAGACGGTTTTGCCATATCAAAGTTTTTAAAATTATGTACCAGAAATAAAAATAATATTACGTTCCATAAAAATTAAAAAATGATGGTATTCAGCAATTAACCTTTAATAAAAATATTATTTTACAAAATATTTTCAATATATTTTCTTATAAATACAACACAACTAGCAATTTGGTCGAAAAATTTCGAGACAAAGGACAATGTTAAAAATAGCCGATATTTGGCTTATCCGGGGAAACGCATAAATCATAAAAAAATCAATTTATTATTGTTAATTAACATTAGAAATGGCCCAGAAATACGTCAGATAGCTGAGGAAATGTCGCTACTACCCCTAAACCTATATAAACTACTCTTAAATAGCTTTGAATGGATAATCATTAATTATTGTTATAAAATTCGTGTAAAATGAAAAAAATGCTTGAAAATGATTTGAACAGACAGTATGTTAATATAAAAAGTGATAAATGACTGTAAAAGTACCCATTCAATGGCGAAATAGCGCCAATTGTTCTCACTTTGCGAGCGCGTACTGAAAAAATGGCAATTTATCCTTGCGCCCATTTTTCAGGTCGTAATAGTATAAATGAACCTTAAAAGTGATTTAAGCATTTTTTTCATTCTAAACGAATTTTAAACAATAAATAATGATTATCTATTTTAAGCTATTTAAAGGCAGTTTATATAGATTTAGGGGTGCAATTAATATTTCCCCACTTACTTAATGTACTCTAGTATCAGTTTTTGCATTTTTTGACAGTAATATATAATTTTTTTCTAGCAATAGGCGTTCCCTTGAACATTTAAGCATTATCTATTTTTGATGTCGAAGTAAGCTCACCATTAGCTTTTGAAAGTCGTTTTTTTTTAATTTTTAGGAGTGGAATGGACATTTTTACAGTTATTTATCACTTTTTATATTGACATACTGTCTGTTCAAATCATTTTCAAGCATTTTTTTCATTTTACACGAATTTTATAACAATAATTAATGATTATCCATTTAAAGCTATTTAAGGGTAATTTATCTAGGTTTAGGGGTAGTAGCGACATTCCCCCAGTTATCTGACGTATTTCTGAGCCATTTCTAATGTTGATTAACAATAATCAATTGATTTTTTTATGATTTATGCGTTCCCCGGGATAAGCCAAAAATCGGCAATTTTTAACATTGTCCTTTATAAAACAGTCACAAGAACATTATAAGAATGTTTATATGGCAACTGCGCCGTTGAAGTTTTAAAAAGTCTATTGGAAACAATTAAAAAATAATATAATAATACAATATATAATAATAAATCAATTAAACAACAATTTTATAATGGTTTTATTTTGATATATTTAGAAACAAAAATCCGACATTTTTGTAGCATTAAATCTATCAATAAAACTAAATTAACTGTATCGTAAAGGTGTCAGGAAGTATCAACTAACGAGTTTTGAGATGTAATACTCAATATTAGTTTATACGTTTTACTGCACTTTATAAAAACAATTTTTATTGCCAATACAATATTTTTATAGGTAATTTAAAAAAGAGTGTTCTGGAAATTTCATGGCTTTTTACGTTGAAGCTAGCGCCAAATGTATTAAAATTATGCATTGTCTTCGTTTCGACTATTTAATATTAAGAAATCGGCTAAATTTCATATTTTTTATAGTTATACGCCATAATGATTTTAAGCATTATGTCAAAACGGCTGCCGCTTATAAAATAATTTTGTTGTTAAATGACAAGAAAACCAATTGAGCGATTTTTATATAACACTAGAAATTGTGATTCTATAAAGAATTTATCATGACAAGGTCATATAGTAATGGTAAATAATATATGAACGCATCTAAAATCAATTATTTTTCATATTTCCAAAACATTTCATCATGAAACGGGTGAGATAAAAGTATATAATTTTTTTCAAAAAAGAATCAGAAAAAAATCTGTATTTCCTGGTCCTTTTTCGAAAAAGAAATTACGCCGGTGACAAAATTGAAAAACATTAGATTTATTAATATTCTCAATCCACGCCACTGGTACTACGAGATGCTGTACTGTGGCAGATTTGAAACAAATTCATAAATTCATTTCAGATATCGTTTTTTTAAATTTCCACAACACCTTATAACTTTGCTGTATAGGGTATGTCTGATTCAATCATTATAATTTAGCTTTATTATTATCATCTCATAGCATTTGTACTAATGTATTTAAATACACCCTTTATATTAAGTATTCTATTATTTTATTTTAAAAGAGATGTTAATATATTGGTAACCATTTTTTTTTAGGAAATCGGGTAAATCGCCCTGACAATATCCTGCCATATTTACTGTCACTGACTATGGTAAAACCAGACCGAGGTCAACGATACAGAGAACCGAAATATGGGGAAAGATTTCCACAGATGGAGAGAACGGGACCGTTCCATACATGGTACCAATGGAGCGTGCTAGACTTCGTTTACCCATCTAATATCGAACGTGAGGAGGCAATCCTTTTTGAGGATTTTATACCAAAGAATAATCTTCCTTTAGGTAAGCAATTCGTTGGTCAAATTAGATACTGAATGGTAGAGAAAACGAAATTATTTTGAATATTTATTCTACAATAAATATTTTAGCTTTAAATTCGAGAAAATAACATGTTTATATATTTTATTTAATAGACGTCGATACACAAAGTAAACAATTTTTTGCAATACTTTTTCACCATAATTAATAATATATTTTTTTATTATTTATATTAAAAATTAAAGTATGCTTGCTTGCTTGCTTTGAAGGGATGCACATATTTTTTTAAACCACTTTATACACAAAGACATATACAGGGTGTACGTGAAATGTTGGGCAATCTCGGAGCTGGAGATACTGGTGATCAAAAAAAGTCGATTGAGCCAAATATGCCTTATCCGAATGTTGCTGGTTTCAAAAATACAGGGCGTTCAATGCTAGGATTTTATTTTGAAATATCTCAATAACTTTGAAACCTGTCGGAGTATTAAAAAAAAAATTGGAACAATTATGTTTTTTTGGCACAGCCAATAAGAATTTTTAACTAATTTTAACGTCACTAGTAGAGGGCGCTACTTATGGCACATCACATTTCTTTTAAATGGTAGAACTTTTTTGCAGCTTAGTGTATCCATCTGACTATACAAACAATAGATTCTCCTACCTGTTGTATCTGAAAAAGGTAAACCCTGTTGAAGTCGTTAGGAGTAACAGTTTTCGAAATACTACTATTTGAAATATTCAGTGCACCGATTGAAAACTGTTATCGTTTCAGGTAAAGTGCCTTTTCTACTGAAAATACAGCAAAATATTACTTGAAAAAGTTGTTCAGAACGGTAAATTATAGGGATGTGAAAAAATTCAAGAAGATCGGCGAGGTTTGATTTTGAAACCATTTTTCAATAAAGCACAAAGATTTTATCAAAGCAGACCGACCTTTTTGAAATTTTGCACGTCTCCATAATTTACCGTTCTGAACAACTTTTTCAAGTAACATTTTGCTGTATTTTCAGTAGAAAAGACACTTTACCTGAAACGATAACAGTTTTCAATCGCTGCACTGAATATTTCAAATACGATTATTTAAAAAATGGTTACTCCTAACGACTTCAACAAGGTATACCTTTGTCAGATATAACAGGTAGGAGAATCGATTGTTTCAATAGACAGATGGATACACTAAACAGCAAAAAAGTTCTGTCATTTAAAAGAAACATACTGTGCCATAAGTGGCACCCTCTACTAGTGACGTCAAAATTAGTTAAAAATTCTTATTTGTTGTGCCAAAAAACATAATTGTGCTAATGTTTTTTTAATATTCCAACAGGTTTCAAAGTTATTGAGATATTTCAAAATAAAATTCTAGCATTGAACGCCCTGTATTTATGAAACCAGCAACATTCGGATAAGGTATATTTGACCCAATCGACTTTTTTTGGTCACCAGTATCTCCAACTCCGAGATTTCCCAACCTTTCACAGACACCCTGTATATGTAAGTGTCATAACTTTAGGAAGCTGTTCATTGTGGCCGTAATAAGCCATGGGTATAAAGCCATTATTTTCCACTGTCTACATAATATATTGAAGTTATTGCCTTACTTAGGGCATACTGATGAGAGCTAACATACTCGAAAACGGTATATGCCTGGTGACGCTGCTGACGAATAAACTAGGCTGTTTGCTATAGGGTTTTCTGCAGATGCTGGCCGAGTCGCAGAGTAGTTATTTCCTGAAATACCGCTAGTTAGAACATTTCAATCAATTAAGCAAAAATAGTTCTACGCGTAATGCATTATAGAAAGCTAGTTTTAACAACGCAAACAATCACTACTGCTGGTCACATAATTACTTAAAATGTACCTAAGTAATTTGACAACAAAATTACACAAAAAAAAATTTATAGAAAATATATCCTCTAGATATTACAATATTATTTAGATTACATAATTAAGATATATTAAAAGTTGATGTTTTTTTTTCAACTTAACCTAATTTTATGCATCACCGATTATAAGTATTATAGTAGCAGTCTACTCAATGACATTGTTTATTTCTACAAATACATACCAATTTTTTTTATTGATGTCTATTTTTTTTGTATACATTTTGTCTCAGAATTATTAGCATGCGTAGACCGAGGTGAGGTATGCATAATATAGCAATGAATTTAAGCCACGAAATATCACTATTTAAATTTAGCATAATCTCTAATAATTTATCACAAATTTATGGTGCTCTACACCCTATCATTTCTGGAACACTGTAATTTATTTATATACAGGGTGTCCCAAAATAGAAGGCCATACCATTAACCACATATTCTTTGGACAAAAATAATGCGACTTTCCTTATGCCATTTTTTATTAGGGCGTCCCTATTTCAATATACAGGGTGTTAAAGTTACATTTTAAAAAGCTGTTTCTGTTAATAATCCCATTGTTTTGTAAGACACACACTTGAAATTTTGAAGGTACTTTTATCTTATTCTGGCATACTTATCATGTAATTTTGGTGGAAAAAATCGAAGAGCGAATGGAGGTGGGATGCAGTACCCCTCCAATTATTTCAAAGTACGCCTATGCAGCTTTCTCTTGAAATATCAAACGTAGAATTTTCTTCTGATTATTTTATCTCTCTTGTAATTTTTTGTTTAAATGCTCCGTTTTGGAAAAAAAACGGCAATTTGTAATGCTCATAAATCTATCATTCACTATCATTTTCAAGTGAAACTGAAATTTTGTGAATATACCTATTATTACAATACCTTGGCAACTTAGCAAATGCTAATACTTACTGAATGAATATTTGCTAATTAAAACAAAATGGATAATTCTAAATTTTATAAAACGAATTGAAAAAATAATATGGCATTAAGTTCTCTTATCAAACAAAAAATAATAGTCTCATTTAGCAATAGTAATAATGAACGATCAACATAATATTTTTTACCTAAATAACATTAAATAAAATAATTTATTAATTACTACTAATGTAATAAATGTTCTACTTGCCCACCCTCCTCATTAACACATGTACATGCCCTTTTAAGTAGCGAAAACTTTATCCTTATCCCTTATCCCAAATTTAAGAAAAACTTTCCACTTTTAAGATGTGGTCTGTTGGGATAGGTTTGTGCCCAACGTCGCTCTGCTATGCTTGCATTTCCACTGCATTTTCCTAATAAATATAATAAATTATAATGAAAAAAAATATATATATTTTTAATTTATTTGTTTTATTTAAAATTATATTTTTTCAAAACTATCAAAACGTAAAACAGTGTTTTTGTTATTTTTTTGTACTGTCAACACTTTGTCACAATGTATTTTCGTAAAAGTAATGCAGATTGAGAACATATATGCCATATCTGCAAAAGTCAAATTAACTACTGTCACCCTATTAGCCATATTGTCTTAAATTAAAAACTTAATAACCACTTACTTCTTCTCTATTTGCCGAATCAAAAAATTAATAGTAACTAATGTCATGATGTTGATACGAAAGACATTTGTTTTCAGAGCTATTTTTTCACTGACATTCATCGGCCGCTAAGACATTTTTGTAACCCTTCAATACATGTCCTTTTTCTCCAAAACGGAGCATTTAAGCAAAAATTTACAAGAGAGATAAAATGATTAGAAACAAATTCTTCGTTTTATATTTCAAGAAAAAGCTACATAGGCGTACCTACTTAGAAATAATTGGAGGGGATAAAGGTTACTGGATCCCTCAGTTACCTCCATTCGCCCTTCAATTTTTTCCACCAAAATTACATGATAAGTGTGCCAGAATAAGATAAAAGTACCTGCAAAATTTCAAGTGTGTGTCTTACAAAACAATGGGATTATTAACAGAAACAGTTTTTTAAAATGTAACTTTAACACCCTGTATATTGAAACAGGGACGCCCAATTAAAAATGACATAAGGAAAGTCACATTATTTCTATCCAAAGAATATGTGGTTAATGGTATGGCCTTCTATTTTGGGACACCCTGTATAATGTTCCCAAATTAATGAGATAATGGTGGCCAAAAGTAAGGGTTCTTTGTTATATAAATGTGTGTCTTAGCCATTGTCCAACTACAGCGATTAAAATATTAAAAGAAAAATTTGATTTTCATTTCTAAACCGCTTGAGATAATTTAACTAAATTCGATGTGCATATTTAGAATGACAGTAGGTATGAAACAAAAAATTATCAGCTTTATGGGTCTATTCTGTAATGGTTAAATTTTAACGTCAAGGCCAAAGTTAAAATTTTAACCTTCAATTATTTAACCCGACTATATTCTATAAAAATTTTAATAGGTTTATTTTAACCAAATGTGTTAAAATTTAAAGGGACAAAAATATATGCTGTTAAAATTTAACCTATTGAATACCACCACCCATAAATCACGATTGGTATAATTAATCTCTTATTATTATTTGTTTCCACATAAATGTTATAATGACAGTTCAAATTAATTATATTTTATTGGATGAAGCTGACAGATTGGAATATATGTAAATAAAGTATATTATTTGTATTTGTTGATTTGATTTGTTTTAGACTTTGTCATAAAAGTTTGAGGGATCAAAGCAATCCGTTTGAATTAACTTATTGTACTTTTAAGTAACTCCAGGCCACAGTATACTAATTTGATTAATATACTGTGCTCCCCACTTTTATATAACCAAAAACCCTTATTTTTGGGCCACAGAATACAGTTCTGGATGTTTTACCTCTACTTAGGAAACACCTTGTATAAATCGCCAAATTCGTTTTAAATAATGCCTTTATTATTGCAATTGTTTGTCCTCTCGGTGGATAAAAATTGATTTTTTTTAGTTTTATTTATACTAGAACAATATATAAAAATATTATTTTCTTATATTTTTTACATATCTAACTGAAACCGTCTTTTCGATTTAGGTATTTGTAATTTTTTCATTGGATGTAATTTCGTTTTCAAGATGAACGTTTGTGAGCTTTCTACCATAGTAAGCTTTGGTTATTTTGAAATATAATTCTCCCGAATTTCTTCATTAAATAGGTATAGTAGGTGATGCAATAACCTAAACATTTTAAATGACATACAATTAAAAATATTCTTCAATATGAGGCAACAAATATGAAATTAATAACTAAGTCCGTATTGTGGCACAAGTGGTACTTCTATTTACAGCAATCTGAAGTTAATCATTTCTTCTTCGGTACTGAGGGTCTATTGTTGCTGAACGAACAGAATCACCCTGTATAATTTAGTGTAGAAATACCTATCTGAATTTTAGATATGATATTTGCACTCTATTTTCTTAAAAATATCAAGAGGCAATTTAAAACTCTGTACATTAAAGATCTTTTAAAATGGGCAAATCAACAATCAAACTAATAGGATTCTAGTAATAACAAATATTTATATCTGACAATTAAATTATCAATATAATTTTTTAAATTTAAATGCAATATATACGCCACCTACATCAATCAACCCATAATTTCATAATGTCTCTTAAAGTATAATAACCTTTGGGAGAGACATAAACACAAATGTTTTAAAACTGTTCATATTTTGCAATAAATCAACAAAAGATCTCTAAAGTTCTAAAACAATATATTTACATACCCATGTATTTAAATGTTCTTTGATTTCAGTCATTCACTGTCACTTCACTTTATTATCACTTAATTTACTTACACACGCCCGTTTTTACATTACATACTTTAAAAAATGTCACTTTTATATGAAAGTTTCAGTAGGTAATACGCGAATATATTCAGTTCTTTTACAGTTTTTTATAAAAAAAAACTAGTCGACAACAGACAACTTCAGTCCCGTAGCAACAATTGCATATCGCTGGTGCTATACTAGTCTGCGCATGTGCCACGCAAACTTGACCACTTTTTTTGTTTCGGGGAAAAGACGATACCGAGAAAAATAACCAACTCCAGGCCTACTCGAATTGTAGTTGTAAGTTGTAAGCTTCGCTTGGGGGGTTTTTGTTCAGTTAAAAGTTTGGTCTGGCGGTAAGTGCAGTGAATTATTAAATATTTGTGTTAAATTATGACACTAAAATACTTATAGTTCAAAATGTGGTACATCAAAGTGAACATTAGTAAGTAATGTTACGCAGTGTTCCATTATGTGATCGTGTGTAGTTAGTGAGTGGCAGTGTGTGTTAGTGAACTTGGAAGTGACAATAATGCTTACTGGATCATCTGGAGCAGAGGTTTGTTTAATTCAATATTTTATTTCACATGTTTGTTACAAGTTAAATAATTACAAAATGTATTCTTAACAAGTACCGTAAAGAAACATAATTTTACATCTATTATTTGTACTGTTTTTGTTTATAGAAGTAGAAAACTTCAGTTTAGACTTAAATTATTATCTTTGTTTAATTTTGCATGCGTTCATAATAAAATAGCAGATTATTAATTGCATGTTTTGGCAACAAACTATGACTATTTAACCATATTTATCTATATATAAAGGTACAGTTGTAGTTGACCTTTTAAAAATATTTTTTTTTCAATAACTTTGTCACATATAAGTTTGAAATTTATCAGAAATGCTCAACGTAAAAACTAAGGGGAAGGGGTACTTTGCCCTCCTTTTTTGACGTACGCCCGTGGGAAATTTATCTCAATATCATAGCCTAACATTTTATTTGGATTATTTTTATCTTACTTGATAATTTTCCATAAAACTATTTTTCCAAGATTTTTTAATACATACAGGCGTAAAATATTATGTTACAGTTAATAAATTTTTAAGTTTCAAATTCTAAAGAAATATAGCAAAAACAATTTGTAGGTTACCTAGTTTACCGAAACTTTAAATATTTGATAACTGCGAGGATAACTGCTTTTATACAGTGTTTCTGAACGTAAGGCTAGCCAGGGTTACCATATTTACGCAAACAAATGATTTTTATCTAAGTAATGTCTTTTTATAAGAACAATTAAAACAGTAGGTATTTGAGAAGCAGATTACAAAATCCAGCTTTAGAGAACGTAGTCACGTGACTTTCAGCCAATGAAATTAATTGTATTCGTTGTTGAAAAATTTCCAACTTCAACTATCCAGAGGAGTAACATTTGTACATAGGTAACATAACCAACAAAAACAAAACCAACTTTATAAATGGACAAAGTACATTCCCCCTAGTTTCTATGTTTGCTTTTAGGTGTCGTTTATAACAATTTTCTTGAGGATTTAATTAACCACAAGGCGCATCTTTCATAAAATTATTGCGAGAAAACGTTTTTAAAGGTTCAACTTCAAAACCCTGTATACGATGGGTAAACCAGTGCTTGGAATTTGTACAATGAAATACCATTTTTAAAAAATATTATCCGTAAATACCTTATATTCCCCAAAAAATACTTCATCAAATAAGCAAATACGTCAAAAATACCCAAAAATCACGAATTACCCTCAAGTGCCCAAAGAATATCTATGCGTATTACCCAATAATATCCTTAAGTACCTAAAAATACCGGATAGTACCCATAGGTATCCAGATATCTAAGAATCGAAATATACATTAACGATTAATGTACCATTAATTTATTATAACTGCCTCATATTTCCTTAGAAATTACTCCATCTACAGATCTACGTAAATAATGTACAGCTTCTTAATGGCTAGTAAACATATCTAAACTCGTGCCAAGTTGGTAGGATATTGTAGATCACCCTATCGCGACTGATTGTGGAATTTATACTTAGGTCGATCCCTCGACTCGATCTGAATACATCCTGGAAAGAATATTTTGTTACATAAACTGTAACATCAACCCATTGGCGCACTCAACAAGGATGCCAATACCTAGACCATGCCCCTTACAAGCTAACTAAAAACAAACTTCTTCCTCGCCTATAAAATCATAATATTCGGTCTATACAGGGTGCCCCTAAAATTATTGTCCGGATCCTAAATACTCATCGGGTACAAGACTACCGGGTACCATCGGTGTCTCCAGTACAAAGTACAACCAAAATTTTTCATGGACAACTATAAATGGATGGGTATCAAGGAGGAATTCAATTTTAGCCCTAGCTTGTTTTCCGTCATCTATGACTAGAATTAGATAATTTGTAATTGTTTACATAAGACTTTTTTTTTGTTAAATAGAATATGATATGAGAACCTAATTTAGCAATATTTTAATTTTTATTATACTCATTTACTTTTTGTTACATATTTTTCATTAGTAGAATATGTCGGTGAAGTTTGACTAAACTTATCGTTAACAAGTCGTATCGTATATGTAGGGAATATATTAAATATAAAGTTTAAGAAATTATACCATACTAAAATTTGTTAACAGAAGAGGGGAATGTGCTAATATGCGAGTGGATATTTTCTGCGCAAATACCTTATAAACCATTCATGTGATACTTGTTTAGGGTAATGTACTGTACAATATATTGCAATAATAATGGCAGGGTTTAAAACGAATTTGACGATTTATTTCGAACTGCTGAAGTATTCGTAATAAAATCTACTTTCAATTTTAAACATTAAGTAGTTCTTAGTTGTTAAAAGTTTACGAAGACAGTAAAGGGCCACATAGTGGTTTAACAGTGTCTCCGAAAAATTATACAGACTATTTAATATATCTAAAAAATATTTTTGTATCTATTTTTAATAATTTTTGTATTTGTCATTGCGTCGGTTAGCTGTCTACTTATATTTAAACTGTGCCATCGTCATAACGCAGGCGCGATCACCATTGTATTTAAAAATTGGCGGGAAAATACAATTTTCTCCGAAAATACCTATTAATTACGTTCGTAATAACCATTAAATGTCCATTATTTCCCTGATAGTACCCAAAAATACACAAAGTACCTAAAAGTACAGAAAAAATTCCTACAAATACGCACAAATAACCCAAAAATGCAAAAAGTATTTTTAATTGCCTACAGCTTGTACAGTAAAGTACCCCAGTGGTTTCCCCCTCGCTTTTATCATTACAGTTCATACAGTTTTATATTTTAAATAATAGTTATTGCCACTTAATACTACTATGCAGCTTTTCATTGAGCAACGCATTTAAATGTCTCGGTATTATTTTATATTACACGTCAGAATGGGGAAGTAATACATTTGGTAAGAATCCATAATACGGAAACGTCATTGAGAGATCAGTCATGCGAGATCGGTCGTATTTTATTCTATAGAATTTATCTTGAAATGCTAAACTTAGATGTAAATACCCAGTGACCCATAAATTAGAACGTGCCAACCTAGTAAACATCTGTCACTTTTCGGATTAAGTTGACGATTGTTTATGCGAATAATGACATCGTTTTTTCAGTGATTGAACAATAATGGATATTTCAAATTACCTTTACTGTCAAGTTCATAGACACGGACAAAAAATTGTGTGTCTTTCAGTCTTTGATTTTAAACATTTCAGTTTTGGACGTTTGCAGGTTCCTAGCTTTCAGTTTCTATTAGTCTAGTTCTCTCTAGTGGATTACTCGAAGTTTTCTATGGATGTTATAATCGAGGTTATAAAGAACCGTGGATGACCCGTGCATCTCCTAAAAGCCAGGGGTGGACTCAGGACACTGCGGTCGCACACGCAAACCAAAGAATGTTAAATCATATATTACCGAGGGGTAAACTGCTTGAAATTTGTACAACGAAATACCCATTTTTTAAAATATTGCCCATAAATACCCAAAAAAAAAATACCTCAGCAAATAAGTAAATACCTAAAAAATACCCAAAAACCACAAATGCTCAAAGAATACCTATGAGTATTACCCAATAATATACTCAAGTATCTAAAAATATCGTTAAGTATCCAAAAATACCGAATAGTACCCAA
The DNA here is from genome assembly GCA_037114965.1 of Monochamus alternatus. NCBI lineage: Eukaryota > Metazoa > Arthropoda > Insecta > Coleoptera > Cerambycidae > Monochamus > Monochamus alternatus. The sequence continues at coordinate 39,304,281 of CM073433.1, forward strand.
AAATACCCTTAAATACCCATATCTAATAAACAAAAAAATAAATTACAACCCACGATTTTGCTTACATTCAATTCATTCATTCAATCAATTTTTCAATACTCTCTCATAATATTTTCTTAGAAATTATTCCAATATACCTAAATAATATAGAACTATCAGTAATTTAATTAACAATAAGTAATTTTTTTGTGACGAAGAGTTTATTGACTGACATCACATTTATATAAGTATTAAACATAAAACAGAGAATTGTTATATAAACTAAGGTCTAATCCTTACTCAAATAAATCAATAAATACATTCTAATATTTAATATATAAAATAACTAAATAATGTTGGTTCTTTGGAAATGTAAGTATATAATTACATATAATAAGATACATATTGGACACAATTTTTATTTACTTCTTAAGGAGTTTTTGAGGCATTTATATTATTTTTTATTTTATTTATGTCATATCTTATCATCAAATTATATACGCCAGTGCCGATTAGAGCAAGTGGGCCATAAATATATATTTTCTTTCAACATCTGCAATATCCTTTTTAAAACCTACCCTTTTTAAAAGTTTAATCAAAACATTATTTGAAATTTTATTATTTTGAGGGTTTTAGGAGATTGGTTCAGTTTTTTTTAAATACCCTGTATGTTTTCGTTAATTAGTGATCTAATAGACTCTTGTTAAAAGTTTAATGTAAATCTTTGTTTAAATCCATTAAAGTTTAGAGGTTTTAGATATTGTTTAGTTTTTTAAACACCCTGTATTTTTTTCATTAATTAGTGTTGTAATAGATCCTTGTTAAAAGTTTAATCAAAATTCTGTTTCAAATTTTATTATTTTGAGGGTTTTAAGAGATTGGTTCAGTTTTTTTAAATACCCTGTATTTTTTCGTTAATTAGTGATGTAATAGACCTTTGTTAAAAGTTTCATCTACAATTTTATTTAAATCCATTAATTTTCAGTTTTTAAAGATTGTTTAGTTATTTTTAAAGACCCTGTATTTTTTCATTAGTTAGTGTTCTAATAGACCCTTGTTAAATAACTGATAAAAATAATTTTTTATTCCATTTTTAGGGTTTTTTTAGAAATTGGAAAGTTTAATTATTATTCTAAGAACCCTTGTTAGACGTTTTTACCAAAAACAAGTTTTTAGCTCTCTTAATTTTTTTAGGTTTATTTAAGTTTTTTTAACGGTAACAAATTTTTCAACACTTTGTATACAGAATGGTCTTTCGCACGTTTAATAACCATTGCGAAGTTAAATCTTCAAAAATAAAATTTCCTCGAAATTGTAAATTTTATTTTCTCCTTATCAATTTTTATATTAACACCCTGTCTATCACTCTGTTAAATTATAGGAGTAACATCTTCGAATTTTATGAATGAATTGTGACGTGTTAAAGGCGGAGTTTTATTGCAAGTTCCACCCAAACGTCTCACGTACCAACTTAAAATTTTTCAGTAAATTTAAGAAATTATAGGAAAATTTGGACCCATTTTTCTCAGTCATTTATGTATATATTGGAATGGGACAAATGTGAAAAATCATTAAAAATAATATATCTATAACTTGCTCGTGGCCGAATTTCCGCTTATAAGGGAAACAAAAATCGAAAATTATTTTTTTTGCTGTGTTTCTGAATTTATTATCAAAATTCTAACGCGAGGAAGTAATAGATAATTGTTAAAAAATGAAATTATTCTGTCGGAAAATAAAGGAGAAAAATGGGTTACGGCTTATTCAGGCACTGCGAAACCAGCCTTAAGAAATGCACATTGATTCGTCATTCAACAGCCGACAAACATGTCTTTCACGAGTTTACTCTTTACACTGGCTTATGCTATTCTAGCCTAAGATAGACTGTGGCCTAAACCTATGTATTCACGGGCTAACACCATCATCAAAACGCATGCACCATCGCCATTGTGTTTAAGAATTGGCGGGAAAATACTAATTTTAATCATTAATTAGGGAGTGGTCAAACGTCGACCGGTATCAATCTCTCACATTGGTCCAAGCCAGCATTCTTCCACCCTACCATACCCGCAGAGAGGGTGCCAATCCTCTCCACAGATACAGCTGATCTACGGTCTACCGGCCGTGGGATTCGATGCCATAGTCACATTTTTTGAAGTACTGACGCCTTAAACCGCTCGGTCACTGACCGAATAATGTTAAGAATAATATGATCATTAAATTAATATTCATTATATTGCAGGACCCCACCGGCAATATTTACTTTCGGATATATCTTTCCGCTAATTTAATTGTGATTATAATTAATTTATTAGTGATTTTGTGTTTTTGTTCTTAAGATTCGAGAATTATTAAAACTCTACAGCGTGTTCTCAAAATCATAAACGTCCTAATCTAACAAGTGAGAAATATCTGATGAGCAAAAAAACTTTTAGGGCTCAAGATCAAATTATAAGTGTAAGTGATGCGGTTGAAATATGTTAGTTCATTGACAAGAGTGTCTGTGAGTAGTGCATATTGTGCAATCAAATTTGAGACCTATAGGTATTCATAACATCTAAAAAAAAATTAAATACATAGGGGACTCTTACAAATACAAAGAGCTTTTGCCGCTATTATTGCTATTAATTATTTATTAATAGAATTAATTAATTTGTGGTTTTCATTACTAAAATAGTTTGACATACCTGATGCTATAATATAATTTTGGACCTGTCTTACCCAGTTTCTACAAACTAATATAAATGTTTCTGCTTCTTGTCCGTTTTGACCTTGTAAGTTATTGGCAGCAGCTATTATACGTTTGCGTAAATTATCAACACTGTCCACTTCGGTGCAATATACTTAATTTTTTTAATATCCCCACAAAAATAAATCCAAATGATTTAAAGTCAGGATATCGTGGTGGCCATGGTACCGGTTCTTCGTCCAGTTCCTTGGTATTAACACTTGGACATGTTGTACATGGTAGATTCCTACCATGTACAGCATAATTGAGCCTCATGTATGATACGCCACACTGCTTCAATACGGCGTGGATGCCCTGGACCCCTTCTTCTACGATTCAGTTGTCGAATTTCCCGCGTCACGCCTACATTTGCTCTACACTTACACTCACTACACACTGTTGTAAAAGTAGCTACATTTGACACATGTTTACCGGGAAATCGTTCTGCTAAAACATTTTCACTTCACCATAAACTAAAACGATCAACTGCAAGTTGCTATACGTAAGCCATTTTTGATGTGTAAAAATCTAATGTAAATACTTACATCACAAAAAAGTTAATACGATAAGTAATCGCCTGGCTAGAGACTACAGTAACCCAGCGATGTAAAGGTTGAAACTACTATAACTAATTTTTTTCTCGAAAAAGGATTTTACAAAAAAAATACGATATTGATTTCATTTTTCATGACGCATCTATTCCCATTTTTTGGATAAGCTCTAAATCACCCTGTATAGAATTTGTTTGCACAAATTAACTTTTTTTTTTGTTTTGACTTTGGACTTGCACTGGTTCACTAACACATGGTAATCAGAAATAACTCATCTTTAACTTTTCTAATAAGATAGGAATACAAAATTATTTCCAACAATCTTCAGAGTGCCATTGAATTTGACAAACATATTGCGTTCTAGATGTTGAAATACAATTTTTCTCTAGTAAAATTGTTGTAAAACTATTCTGAAATAACGTTATGTAACAGTAAATAAAACTATAGTAGAAAACATGAAAGAAATACATTCCTAAGAAATATGACAATTGTGCAAATTTCACATAATTATAATTTATGTTAAATAGAGTGGAAAAATGTCCTTAAAGGTTTTTGTGTTTAATAATATCTACTGGTATGTGTTGCTGTATGTCTTATATAACGTTTAAAAAAATGTACGGGTCTTATTTGTATGGTTCACATGTCTAATCATATTTTTAAAAAGTCAAAAATGTGAGCATTTCAAGATTTTGTTTATTTACTTACTTAGTCCATTCGGACATATCTGTCTGTGTTTTTTTTAATGGTGGTAAATTGTTAAGAAATACTAAAATTAATATTGCATATCGACAGGTATTACTTTTAATATTATTTTTCAAAAATTACCGATTAAACAAAAACATTTAAAGATAAATGTAAAAGTTTTACTTTATTAACAGCATTAAGGTACAAATTAATTTTAATTTTTTTTTTAATTTTATTTAAAAAATGAAACTAGTAATAAAAATACAAAATACATATAGGGTGAACGATTCTGAAATAGAGACAACAGAGAGGTACTTAACTAATAAACATTTTTTCCTGTCTAGCAAGAATTTTGAGTCACCGTCGCCAATTTCAACTGTGTGGTAAATTTACCTTTACCTACTAAGAAAACTGTAGGTTGTATACGTCAAAAAAATAACATTTAGCCAAATATGACTTAGTATAATGTAAATCGTTTTTAGAAATATTTTAAATTTAAATATACGTAATGACTAAATTCAAAAAAATAATGTAAATACAAATTAGGTGAATATAATGTGCAAAATACAACCGGTTTACCCAAAAGACGAAGTTTAGAAGGTCAGGTATTGTTAAATATAAATTAAAAAATAAGACTTCTTCAGGTCCCGATGACATATCCGGTTCCCTGATAAAAAAATTGCGAACTATACTGTGAAGCTCTTGACCCACATTATCAATGAATCGTTTAGAGAAGGTGTATTTCCCGTCATATTAAAAACCTCATTAGTTTCTCCTATTTTAAAGAATAATGATAGCCAAAATATGGAAAATTATCGTCCTATTTCTTTAACCGCCGGTAATATAAAAAATCATTGAATATGTAATGCTCTCGCAGTTGCTAAAATTTTTGAATAAAAATAAAATCATTAACGAAAATCAACATGGTTCTCGTGAAGGTCATTCGACTGCAAGTGTCATAATGTCTTTCTATGAAGAAATATTGGATGCTATCGAAGTAATTGATTGATTGATTGTGTTAACCATGACTTACTACTAACAAAGCTTTACGCTTATGGGATAAGAGGTACAGCATTTGCTTAGTTTTGTTCATATATAAAGGGAAGAAAACAAATGGTCAAAATACATAATTATGAGAGTAATAAAAAATCTACTTACATATCTTCTACTTTAGATAGTGATATTGGTGTGCCCCAAGGATCTGTTCTGGGACCTATAATGTTCATTATCTATATTAATGAACTACCAAACATAATTCCTGTTGCATCTGTTTCACAATATGCTGATGGTACCTCGATCCTATTTTCGGATAGGTGTGAGGTTTCTCTTCAAAATAAAATAAACATTGAAAAAAGTAATAGTGTTTCGTTTTTAGGCATCATTTTGGATGAAACTTTAACTTTTGGGAGTCACTGTCATAAACTTACCAGTACCATAAATTCAAAATGTTATCAAATTAGGATTTTGAGGGATGTGTTGGACATACCCCAATTAATATCTTTTTATTTTTCACAAGTCCAGTTAAGGTTAGCATATGTAGGATAGATAACGTTTTCATTGCCCAGAAACGTATCAAAGCTGTATAGCTGGTGTACCCTCTACCCAGTCATGCCGTCCTTTATTTGCAAAATTTGGAATTCTTCCGTTGAAAAGTTTATACATCTTTGAAATACTTCTATATGTTTATAAAAATAAGGAATGTTTTATTACTAATGTATCTATCTGTCCATTGTCATGATATTCGTAACAAACATAATTTTTGTGTCCCTTTTAGATGCCTTGGCATGTTCTTGAAAGCTCACAATGTTTTTGGACTGAGGCTTCCAGTTACCTCGGAATTTGAAAGACATAAACAAATTTCATCTATTTAAAAAGAATTTAAAAATGTTTTTACTAAAAATTTGTGCATACTCCGTTCAGGAATATTTTGACTATAGCTGTTAGTTCTATTTTATTATTGTAGGTTATTTTTTGTTGTATATTGTATTATTTTAATATCTATACCTTAATGTATGTGAATAGTCGTAAGTCTTTCTTTTTTTTTGTCTTAACTTTCAATTACATTGTATTTATTAGACTTGACCTATCCAATAGCAAAATTGTATTGTTCACGCTGGACTAATAAATCTTATTATTATTATTATTATTATTATGGTAAATAATACCAGTGGGATCCTGCAATCCAATGTATATTTGCAATTAACAATTATATTATTAGCCCAACTTTTATCAGTTTAAGTCACATTCTTACTGATATTAGACTAAATGTGACACGTATTTTAAATTACCATAGATTTAGACCTTTGGTTTCAAATAGAGTAATTAACAACGTTGTGAAGTTACAATTAAGGTTCTTGATTCTGTCCTACATTCTAGAGTCGTATTTGGTTTTCATAAAATACAGGATGTTGGAATATGGCGTCTTTATTTTGCTATAGGATAAATTGTATCAAACAAAATATATTTACTTAACAATTATTTAAAAAACACCTATCCTATGAATGGTTTCCTTAGAGTTCTATGTGCATCACAGAATAAAATGTGAAATAATTCAAGTGTTCAATATGATTTATGTTGCTTGCGAAAAGCATATGCCGTTGAAGCGCCTTGTAGCCAAAGAGTATTGTCCAGATTCGTCATAAATTAACAGGTCATGCTGGTCATGGTTACTATAAGTCGTTCCATTTTTGTTTATGCACACAGTCATCAAAGCACTAAGTCCAGATGAAAGAAACGCACTAGCCACAATAGTATTATGACTAATAATACTTTTAGGTTATCAGCAGCAGGTGACCCAAATGTCGAAAATGAAAATTACAGGGTGAATGTATCCATCCATGTGTCTGTAAGTGGTGCCCTCTATGAGGAATATGAAAATATTAAAATTCAGATTTTTTTCCTCCTAAGAACATAATGGTTCCAATTTTATTTCCAAGAAGTTCAATAGTTTTCAAATTATTACGTATTTTCGAAAACAAATTTCCACTTTCAACACCCTTCTGAAACGAGTTATATTTTACCTCGTATTTTACTAAGACATAAATCTTATTATTTCGACGTCTACAATCTACAGTTTCTCTATGACTCATTTATTACAGGACATCCTGTATATTAACTCAAAAATTACTAGATATTAGAAAACGAGATGTTAAAAAAATGCTGAGGTTGTTCTTATTAGGATTAACCTATAATAGCGTTTCATATTTGTTCAGTATGCATGTACATTGTACAGTGTGTCCCATTCTTATAATTGCAAGATAACTCGGAAACTAGAAGAGATAGTGAGATAGTACTTTTTCGAGGAACTTAAGATGCCGTGATCAAAACTTTGCCGTAATCTTTGTTTTTGAGATACAGGGCGAAATTTGAAAACAAGTACTTTTAAGGGGTTCGTATCTCAGAGAATAGCTGAGATAACAGAATGGTGAAAATTACTTCTGATAAGGTTTTCTTTGTAGAGTTTAATGGCGTACTTATAATTTCTCTACAGGGTGCCTTTTTTCAAATATGGCCCAAGCATACTTTTTTTTTTAATGGAACACCTTTTATATTTTATGCCATTCAGTTGCATTACTTTTTTCCTTCATAATAATATACAGGGTGTCCCAAAATAGAAGGCCATACCATTAACCACATGTTCTTTGGACAAAAATAATGCGACTTTAGTTACATTTTAAAAAACTATTTTTGTTAATAATCCCATTGTTTTGTAAGATACACACTTGAAATTTTGCACGTACTTTTATCTTACTCCGGTATACTTATCATGTAATTTTGGGTGAAAAAAATCGAAGGGTGAATGAAGATAACTAAGGAATGCAGTACCCTTCAATTATTTCTAAGTATGTCTATGCAGCTTTTTCTTGAAATATCAAACGTAGAATTTTCTTCTAATTTTTTATAATTTTGTAATTTTATGTTTAAATGCTCCGTTTTGAAGAAAAACGGCAATTTGTAGTGTCCATAAATCTATCATTTACTATCATTTTCAAGTGAAACTGAAACATTAATTGCTAATTAAAACAGAATGGATAATTTTAAATTTTATAAAATGAGGAATACTTATGAATTGAAAAAATAATATGGCATTAAAATCTATAATACAGTTCTCTTATCAATCAAAAAATAATAGTCTTGTTTAGTAATAGTAATAATGAACGATCAACATAATAACTTTTTACCTAAATAAGATTAAATAAAATAATTTATTAATTACTACTAATTTAACAAACGCTCTACTTGCCCACCCTCCTCATTAACACATGTGAGTGCCCTTTTAAGTAGCGAAACCCTTATATTTTAAAAGATATTCTCTTTTTATTTTAAGCAAATATTCATTCAGTAAGTATTACGAATTGCTAAGTTGCCAAGATATTGTAATAACAGGTATATCCACAAAATTTCAGTTTCACGTGAAAATGGTAGTGAATGATATATTTATGGGCACTAAATTTCTCGTATTTCGCCAAAACGAGAAATTTAAACAAAAAATTACAAAAAAGGTAAAATGATCAGAAGAATATTCTACGTTTGACATTTCAAGAAAAAGCTGCATAGGCATACTTATAAATAATTGGAGGGGATAAAGGGTACTGCATCCCTCAGTTACCTCCATTCGCCCTTCAATTTTTTTCACCAAAATTACATGATAAGTATGCCGCAATAAGATAAAAGTACGTGCAAAATTTCAAGTGCGTATCTTACAAAACAATGGGATTATTAACAAAAACAGTTTTTTAAAATGTAACTTTAGCACTCTGTATATTGAAACAGAGACGTCCAAATAAAAAATGGCATAAGAAAAGTCGCATTATCTATTTTGGGACACTCTGTATAATAGAAGCTACTTTATATTCCGGAAATTGCTAATAATTGCAAATTAATTATGCGTGGTACATAGTTGTAATAATTTACAACAAAATATTTTGATTCGGACTGCAAGCCTTTATGTTGCGGCAAGCGTATTTTTGATTAAGATTACTAATTTTTGATATATTTGTGTAATAGTCGATATTGCACTTAAACACTTACTGTTTCTTTCATTTTAGGTCTTGAAGTTTATAAAGATCGTATGTTTGTGACTATGCCAAAATGGAAACCTGGTGTGCCTGCAACGTTGGCAGTACTACCAAGAGTACCAAAGGAGAGGTCGCCCGCCCTAGTGCCATATCCAAACTGGAGTTGGCACAAAGCAGGTATTTGACAGAAAAATGATCCATTTACTAATTGCTACTATCTTAACTATTCATTCAAGTGCCGCTTTTATGATCAACTCATTATGCGTGTTTTGTGAATGAAATCATCAATTGTAAGTAATTAATTAACTGTATAAAATTGCAGACAATCATGGCTCACAACTTGTTACTTCGTATAGCTGGTAAAAATGTGCCTTAAGGGTCCTTGTTCTTCAGCAACTTATTCAAAACACATTACTGTATCAAGTGACCTCAATCACGTAAAAAATATGAATATGTGATAAAAACCGTTAAGCAGTGAACAATATTTTACTATATGTAAACTGAATGTTGTTTAGAAAAGATATGCTTGTCAAACAATATAAATATTAGAATTCATTTAGCAAAATTATTTTGATTATAGTATTAAGGTACATTAAATTTATAAATTTAAGATTGAAAAGAAAATTAATTATTGTATCCTTGAAAGATTATTCTTCTTTCACTTTTTTGCACCATTTTAATTATTCAACAGTTTTCATGTTACTGCTTCCATATTAGAAAACAGATAAATTCGTTACTTTTGGCATTTACTACTTGTGACACGAAAGCATTAAGGCAAATAAAAAACTTTTGCAAATTTGTTCAAACATATTCGCGCTCTCCCAATATACAGCTTTGTATATGAAATATTGTTATGGAAAAATCTTATAATGCAATTATGTACAATAATTTTTACATTGAGGGAAATCGATCAATAAAAAAGTTTTGCTAAGATAATTTTATCATATGTTATCATTGCAATATTTCTTGTTAATATTGCAATATAATGTACCAAGCAAAATAAAAATGAATTTATTTACATGATTTTATTACCATAAGTCGCCGTTTGGCTACATATTTTCTATCGATTCTACTAAAGATAACTAAGAATTTATTGCAATAGGTAATTAGCTTTACTTGAGTTCTACTTATGAGCGATTAAAAATAATTTACCTATGGCTAGAAGGCTTTGATACTGGGCCAAATAAAAATTGTATAACTTTAGATAGATATTTTGCTACCGCGTAGTAATTGTCGGTACTCTACGCAAACGCAGGAATACATAGCAATTATGTGTCCAACATTACAACAGGAAGGACAGACTCCCATCTTTCACATTCATTAATATATTATACACAAGAAATAATTATTATATAAGTGATAATAACCAACAAGATCTTCTGAATAAAAAGGTACATATGTATGTGTAGTGATAGTACTTATAATATTCATTAGTTATCACCGTTAACTTAAAATTTTCGTTTTATATTAAATGAGTTAAAAGTGAAAAGCGAGTGGTGATCAATTCTGTCCAAACTGTAGATACCTACTTATCTTAAAATTTACTTGAAACAATTTTTAAAGTACAATGAATGATGAAAAATTTAAAGATAAAGTTGATAATTGAACCAATCTAGGTACACATAGTAATAGTAAAGAAATCATTTAATAGTGGCTATAAAGTCACTTATTTCAAATAGAAACATTTTCTGGTATTGTTATAGAATTCATCGTAGTGTGAAAGCCTGACAAGCCTGAATATAATTTTTTTCTGGGGTGAATAATTGCAAAAACTATTATAATAAAAAGATGGGATTGTAGCAATAAATCAAAATTAAAAAAAAGGATTTAACCGCTAATAGGTTTCTTTAGCAAAGTTATTTTTTATAATGATAGCAATCTAACTCTTCTGAAGCCTTTTTAATGCCGATATGTTGTTGGCAATAATCGATATTTACTAATGGCTAAAATATATTTCTCTCAGTGGAGTTTCAATGCTTTGAAGACCCATATCTATGACCTTCGGTGTTATCCATATTGATGTAATGGTTCTTGCTTTTGCAGTAATTGACCTCTATTTTATTAATTCGTTTACTAGTGTCTCTGGATATATACTTATTATTTACAAAAATACAAAACATAAATCTTAACAAGAAACAGGAAGTGTTGAAAGGTAATTTATTTTTTTGCCACTTCTACACTCGTATGTAGGTAACTATTTTTTTTATAATTTAAATTCAATTCTGTTTTACGTTTCACAGTTTGTAAACTGATTTAAATTATTTGCCAATAGAGGTTTGCATAATAAATCGTGACTATACCATTATGAAATTTTTAATTGATGAATGGTTTAGTTTTCTATATTCAGAAAGTCATGAATCAAACATTATCCGGTACTCAAAAATATTGAATATGAAGAACTATTAGAAACAGATTGAAATTCAAAAAAGGCAATAAAGAAAAAATTACAAATATTTATTAATAATTTAATTGTTGTTGAAGTAGTCATGAAATTGTGCCTTTATGCGGTTCTGGTACAAAAACAAGATTTACCGTTATCATTTTGATAATCTCAAAATTTGAAAAACTACAGTAACATTTTTTTATTAAAAAAATACAAGCGCAGCGCATTAATCAGAATCCTTGTAAGTCAAATTTCATTAAAAAAAATGGCAAACGGCATTTGTTTCGATGAAATTTTAATTTTGAATATACAGGTAGTTTCAATTAAAACCTGAAACTCGTCAATTTTATTTTCGAGAGAGGGACACATGATGCTCTTATGCAAGGGCTTAAAATACCCTTACATTTTAAAAGGTACCGTATGTTGAATGCCACCTCATTTTAAAGCAGTTTCCATTCTGCTCACGACGACATAACACTTTAAATTTTTATTTGGATATGACAATAAAATCACTTAATATCAATTAACAAAAATTTTATTTTATTAATTGTTTAAATTGTTTTCCCTTCGCTTCCATGCAATAATAAAATCTTTGCTTCACTTCCGAACGAGCATTTCGAAGGACATCTTCAACAATTTCACGATAAAAAAAAATTTGATTTATTGTTTATCTGTCAATACAAAAACTTCATACTCCATCAGTTTAGTTTTCTTACCTGTTTTACTTTAAACGAGACGATATTTTCTCATCTTGTATGGTCGAGACAAAGCTCCGTAAAATCAAAATCACAACGTTGATTGAATTTGAATTCGTGAAAATGGTTTATACAATTACTGAAAAAATGAAAATAATTAGTTTGTTCTACAAGAATAATGACTGTGCACCCCAAACAGCACAGATTTTTAATGATCGTCATCCTGACAAAAACACTTCGCATCGGTACTTCCTGGATTTAGTGCATGCATATCCGCAAACTGGATCGATTGAAAACAGAAAGCATCAGTGTGAACAAGTCGTACGTAAGGAGGGTTATCGGGTAGCTTACATCGCAATGGCACCAAATTTGAGTCTCACAAAACTTGCAAGTACTTTAGGAATTTCTGTACCTAGTTGCTGACGAATCTTAAAAAAAAATCATAAGTATCAGTAAGCTCATACGCAGTATCCGTGGAAATTGAACGTTTGGGCGGGCATACTGGATGGAAACATATATCTGGATCTACTGGAAACGAATATCTAGGCGATGATTGTGGAAGTATTGGAAAATGACAACGCTTTGCCAGAAGAAGATGTCTGGTTTCAGCAGAATGGTGCTCCACAACATTATACCCTAGCTGTGCGGGATTTTCTTAATTAGAATTTTCGACTAAATAGAACGCAGAGGTTCAATTGAGTGACCTCGCAGATCATCAGATCTATCGCCCTTAGACTTTTTTCTATGCGGATATTTAAAAGTCGAAAATTTATTCAACACAATCGACTCACTTGAGGAAGAGCTTCGTCGGCAAATTGTTGAAGAATGTCGTCAGTGTTCGAAATGTTCATTCGGAAGTGGAGTAAATATTTTATTATTATATGGAAGCGGAGGGAAACCAATTTGAACGTTTAATAAAATAACGTTTTTCATTCATTGATATTTAATTTTATCTTTTAAGTGATGATTTTATTGCCACATCCAAACCAAAATTTAAAAAGTCACATGTGGTTGTCAGCAGAATTTAAAAAGCTTTAAAATAAGGTATTTTACGCCCTCGCCTAAAGAGTAGCTTCCAAGACACCAAAATTACGCCGTCATGTGTCTTTCTTCAAGAGAAAATCGACGTGTCTCGGGTTTTTTATTGTTTTTTTTTTTAAATCCGATATTTTCCAAGTGGGAAATTTTCATTGAAACACCTTGTATATTTAAAATTTAAAATTCATAAAAATAAATGCCGTTTTTCATTTTTTATGAAACTTGAAATAGGTATGTATCATATGTAATTATACAGGGTATTTTTAAATTAAGCAGCAAGAATGAGACCACATATTCCTTAGGTGAAACTAAATCGATTTAACCTAACACACCTAATATCCCAAGTCGCGTAATAAAAGGGTGGCAATGTTAAAATTTTATTTTCGATATTTGTAGATAACCGAGTAGATAACTTAAAAAATCCAAATATTTACATAAAATCTGTAAATAAGGGGTTTTTGCGGGCGTGACATTCAAATTTTTTTCTAATTTTGACGCAGAGGGCACATCATGTTTCTTTTAAATGGCAGAACTTTTTTACTGCTTAGTGTATATATCTGACTATTGAAACAATCGATTCTCGTACCTGTTAAATCTGAAAAATGTATACCTTGTTGAAGTCGTTAGGGGTAACAGTTTTCGAAATAATCCTATTTGAAATATTCAGTATACCGATTGAAAATTCTTATCGTTTTAGGTAAAGTGCCTCTTTTACTGAAAATGCAGCAAAATATTATTTGAAAAAATTGTTCAGAACGGTAAATTATGGAGACGTGCAAAATTTCAAAAAGATCGGATCTTTGTGCTTCGTCGAAAAATGGTTTCATCAAGCCTGGCCGACCATTCTGAACAACTATTTCAAGTAACATTTTGCTGTATTTTCAGCAAAAAACGCACTTTACCAGAAACCAAAACAGTTTTTACTTGGTGCACTGAGCATTTCAAATAGGATTATTTCAAAAATGGTTACTCCTACCTACTTCAGCAAGGTATACCTTTTTCAAATAAAACAGGTAGGAGAATCGATTGTTTCGATAATCAGATGGATACACAGAGCTGCAAAAGAGTTCTACAAATTTGAATTTCTCTCCCGCAAAAATCCCCGATTTACAAATTTTATGCAAAAATATGGATTTTTTAAGGAGTTATCTACAAACATCGAAAATAAAATTTTAACTTTGAGGCTTGGGATATAGTATGTTAGGTTAAATCAATTTATTTTCATCTAAGGAATCTGTGGTCTCATTTTTGCTACTTCATTTAAAAACAACCTGTATATAGGCCATGAAAGAGCTTAATTCCCAGACGGAAGAGTATGTCTTGAACTGATTAAATTCGATGTATACACTGTTTAGGTAAGAAATATCATTATCGGTAAAATAAGAAGCTATCATCTTGAGAGAAGCAGGACAAATATTTTTTTTTGGTTTCCAAGGCTTTTTTAAAAATATTATAAATTTCATTTTATAAATTTTAACTAGTAAAATAATATAAGTAGGTAAGTTACGTTTCTTCGAACTTACCTGAACAAAAATCTAGTCAAAATCTTGATAATAAAGTGTTGTTACTAGTGCCCCTTTATTTGGTTGGAAGTTGTATGTAAATCACTCACAGCTTTATAGAAATTGGAATTCAGTTCAGTTAGGTATCATTAGAAAAAAATATATTTAGAAATTTGTTCCAATGGCAGTGGCAGTCACACTTTGGCAATAATTAGTAGGTTTTACCTACGTGTAAAATTTATAAATGGCAATGTTTAATTACCCTGACAGTGAAACATTGTAAAATAATTTAATTTACTCCGACCGCAAATTACCCGTTTTGTGGAATATTTATTTCATTCAACAGTTAATCGTAGTGTATTGCAACGAAGAAAAGACAATGCAGGAGATATAAGCGTTAGAAAACAATCATGTTGAAATTACATTTCAAATTGCCGGATATGGGAAAATATTGGTATAGAAATAATAGATCTACTAATTTACGTGTAACCGTGACTTTATAAAAGTCTTTGCTGTGTTGCACAACTGCATTCCTTTTTTACTTTTTAACTAATACTTGACAATGGATGATATTTTAGAATATGTTGGAAAAGCATTAAACTAAGGCTAAAGCTAAAACCTAAAGAAATTATACTCCTGTTTATATTTTTTTCAATATCTTTACTCTCAATTGCATAGATATCAACAATCATTCTCAAGGGTAATTATGACTTTGCCGAAGATTATGCGGCTGGTGCGCTATACTGTCACCAATTTCTTTGAATATCTCAGAAACAAGACCAAACGTCGAAAAAAAAAAACAGGAGACGAAAAAGTTTCGAAATTGATCATGTCAAAGTGGTGTGTAGATGTTTTATTGAAATTATTATTTTTTTTTAGTTGTGAAATAAAGTAAGAGGGGGTAGCATACAAAATACACTTCTAAGAGGGGTAGGTAGTTCAAACTTAAGAAGCTTATATAAGATCATAAGGAGTGTTTGTGTTCCGAATTTCACTTAAATCGGATAAGTGGTTCAAAAGTTATGAGGGATAAACGAGAAAAAACTACTTCCTACTTCAACGCCCTCTTTCTCGGAAACGATGCGTTTTAGGAAATAGGTTTATATCACAAATGAACATTATTTTAACCTGTTCTATCGATTCCTGAAGTTATCAAGATTAAACCTGAATCACCCTGTATATTATACTAAATTACAAAAAAATATATTGTTTTTAAAGCGAAAAACTATCGAAAATTGTTAAATGTTAAAAATAAAAACAATTGCGAATATCAGTCGTGACGTAATTTGCCTGAATTCTTACCGCAACTATAAGATGAGTTCTGCTACACTCTACCCTGCAAATTTTGAATAAAAAAAATTGAAATTTGATACTTTCAGTAGTTCAAAAGACTAATACGCTAATAAGTACTAAATATTCACTCTCATTTAACTAGCGACATATACATATTTGAAAAAAGTTAAAGAATTACAATTTAATCATACTAATATAATTATGAATTATATTTTTATGTTTACAATACAATAATTAACGGAATTACTTATAAAAACATTAGGTCAGTTTTTGTCGTATTTTTGGAAAATTCTGCGGACGATCCAGAGCACCTACTAGTTGAAGGCATATTTGTGCCAATATGTTATTTTGCTATTTCCACTTTGTCGGACACTGATTTTTAAATATAGCCTTCAGCAACAGTGGTTGATTTCTAACCACCATGACGGTTAATATTAGTTATATCCGCTCCAGATCATCGAAAACAATGCCCTGTATATTCCTTTCCTATCAGTTATTCTAAATATGCGCTGTATTGTAGTCTTGGATTCTTTTATAGTTACTAGCAAAGATTTATCTAAATCCTCAGTATCATTTATTGTTACGTTACATAACTCTTCTCCACAACAAGCTCCATATGTGCCGAAAATCGGTGCCACCTAATTAAAAAAATAATATAGGTGCATTTTATTTTACATTTGAAGATGATAACTTACCTTGATCATTAAAAATATTTCGAGGGCATCTTTCAGAAAGGTGTCAATTTCCTTTTTTGGTTTGTAACCATAATTTTTTCTTTTTAAGAATGTTATAAATCTTGAGCATTTGCTAATATCGATGTTATCATATAAAAGTACCGATGGCTTTAACATGGAACTATACTACCACATAAATGATGGTTTAAAATCCTTACATTTACAAACAATGTGCTACAAAGAGTACAGTGTAGTGTTACACACAGTGTATTGTATTGAGACTTGTATGTCTCGAAATCGCCACCACTCTTCTATTTTTCAAGACCAACTCACATCCAAGTTTTAAGTGTAATCAGAAAACAGTACGTAACGTACTATTGTTGCGATAATAGTTTTATTGTTTGATATATAGTACTTTCGAAAAGTAACGAATAAATTTATTATTTTTGAAATTGAGAAGTTTTCGATAAAATTCCCTGGCACGTCTATTTTGTTTTTAAAAAAGGCACATTTTGACATAGACCTATATTTGTGACGTCATCGTTGTTCGAGATATGACGTCATCGACAATTTTTTTAAATAGCAACCCCCAATTTTGACCATGCCCTTTGAAAGAGCGTGTCATTCTACATACATACATCATGAAAAATTATGGTGTTACATAACAAAAATTTCAAAAAAATAATGTTTGAAGATTTTAACATTTAATTTTCACAATACTGTGCACCTCCCCATTATGCAACACTTGTCCGTGCTTATTTAGATGAGGTGTTCCCGAATCGCTGTATAGGGAGAAGAGGGCCGATCGAGTGGCCAACCAGATCGCCTGATTTGACACTCCTAGATTATTTCCTGTGGGGATACTTAAATAGCAAAGTATACGTTACTAGACCAGTTAATTTAGAAGTGCAAGAATTCGTCACGAGATACATCGTATACCTTCTGAAGTTATTGATAATGCTCAAAAAGAATTTATTAATCATCTTGGCTACTGTCAGGCAGCCAACACTGCACAATTTGAAGATTTAATTTAGTCGATTTTTTACATAATCATTATAATTTTCAGTATTGTGAAAACTAAATCTTAAAATCTTTAAACATTATTTTCTTTAAATTTTTGTTATGTAACACCATAATTTTTCATGATGTATGTATGTAGAATGACACACAGTTTCAAATGGCACAGTCAAAATTGGGGGCTGCTATTTAAAAAAATTGTCGATGACATCATATCTCGAACAACGATGACGTCACAAATGTGAGTCGTATGTCAAAATGTGCCTTTTTTAAAAAAAAATCGACGTGCCAGGGTATTTTTTCGAAAACTACTCAATTTCAAAAATAATGAATTTATTCGTTACTTTACGAAAGCACTGTATTTGTTTTGTATATATGATAGCTTATTGAAAACTAAACCAGCAATTAAAATAAACGAATTTTGAAGATTAAAGAAACTAAAATAACCGAAACGAAAAACTATTAAGTAATAGGCAGACAAAGAATTTCGTAAATTGCTCTGCTTAGTCTACCATTCTATTATCAATTTGTATTAGAAATTAATTGATATGTAGAGGTTTAACTTGTTACCAATTCGTAGGTTAATCAATAATAATTTATTGTGTTATAATTGTTTGGTACTTGTATCTACACTGAACAAAATTTAACCTCTATAAAATTATACACTATATGCCAAGAAGTAATTTGTTGTTACCTAAGGCTGCAGTTATATAAATCATGTTAAATATAACCTAAATTTTAATATTTGAAATATTTTTTTGTAGGTTACGTGTATAATTGTTTCATTTGTACCAAACACCACAATATTTAATGTCAAATAAAATATAATCACGTAGTTATGACAGATATATGGTTATAAAAATATAATTCAGTAATATTTGTGGCGCAAATTTCTTCTTCATTTTTATACTTCCAAATATTTCCTTTCCATACTTTCCCGCTCCGGAAATAAAAACTCATAGGCAGGTTCTCCTCCTTCTACCACCCATATTTTGCCATTTGGGCTCCCTTTAATGACTTTCAGCATTTCTTTTGCAACATGATCAGTCCTAAAAATGATAATACAAATAACACCAAAAAAAAAAAAAACGTTAAATTCATATAATAGTATATTATTTAACGAGCATATAATGATGGCTGTAGAGTAAAGGTTACGGCACGAGTCGTAGGCGTCGACCGTAAATTACTAACATTAGATTTTTTTTGTTAGTCCATTTCCAAAATTGTCGCACTAAAGAATTCAAATTTGGTGGACTGTGGATAACCATAATCATAAGTGAGTAATGATTTAGACTGCCATATTGTATAATCATTCATTTTTAAAGAAACAGATGAATAATTAATGTATACATTGTACTATAGTCGTGGGCAAAAAAAAGATCATTCTCTGGAAACTAGAATAAGTCTAGGAAAAAAATATTGATGTCTCTTGCTTTCTACAACACTAAATGTATTGTCAGCGTTGGTCATTTGATGTGTTCTAATAGTTTTCAGTCGTTCTTCGAACGAAGATAATAAAAATTTCTTAAATATGTATATTAGATAAAAATATTACCTTAAAAACGACATTTTTACATCTGTTCTTTTTAAATTCCGCTGCTTCAAATATAAGTGAAGTGAACTTAGTCGAGATAATAAAACAAATTATTTGCGGAAACACTTATACTTAAGGGCTCCGTATTCTAAATAGTGTTTTCTACAAATACAAGGTAATTTTAGACATTTAAGAACTAAATAATATAGAGTTTAGCAAATAACAGGAATGTTATCTCATGCCACCTGCCAATATTCAAAGGTACTAAAGTAAAACGAATATATAACATCTGAAAGGGTTCTAACCAACCAATTTTTTATTTACAGAAATCTTTCATAATACGTATTTTTTTTTAATTCAGCTATAGATGTAACTATTGTTATAACATAAACTTACATAGTTCTGCATATAAGATTGTTCACTTTTGTTTATAAGTATACGAAAATAATTGTTAAAATTTGGCAAAAAAGCAAAAGCAAAATAATATGTCTCATACAAATGCATTTTAAAAGTTATTATATTATTTGAGCAGAGTTTAAAAGTAAAAGTGGATAAGCAAAACATCAAGAATTTTGTTTTTATATTACTTTTAGTGTAAAATTGTTACATTTCGGTGTAAACACCGGCATCTTACATACATTCTAATTCGCAAAAATGCAAAATTATTTTTTAAAACTTTAAGAAGATTGAAATATCTGAATTTGTAAGTACTTAGGTATGTCAAATTATTTTATTAATTTGAGCAACAAATTAATTTAATTAATTAATAATAATTTTCCCATATAAAATATATGTTATAATATATATATTTTTTTTGTTCGTTCATTTTTTATTGCACTTTGCCGCCGTGCCGGTCGTCGACATGCTTTGCCTTGTGCAAGGTCAGTTTTTAGAGTAGACTGTCCTTTTGATTTTTTTACAAAATTTTTTTGAGAGTCCTATACAGTTAATTTTTTTTCTGAATAAGCTCTGAATCGCCTTGTATGGATACTTACTCCTGTCTTGGCCAGCCGGAGCAGTTACTTTGTAAATATTTCTCATACGGTCCACCTAGATTCCTGCCGAACATATCGAAGATCAGTGGCGTTTCCGTAACTCCTGGACATACGGCGGCAACTCTAACTTTAGTCCTGTCGTAGTGGTACTCCGTGCCCCAGGCCTTTGTCATGCCGATCACTGCGAATTTGGTACCGCAATAGATGGGGATGTGTCCGTAACCTTGCAATCCGCAGGTAGATGAGATGTTGACTATTACCGCTTCTTCGCCTTGTTTGTGTTTCGGTAAATAATTGTCGAAGCCCAAGAGCATGCCGTGAATGACACCATTCTGAAAAATAATTAAAATTACGCTTTCAAAAAAATTAGGGTCACTCGTATTACTAAAATTATTCCTTACTAAATCTCTTACTAAAATATTTCATGCAATGAGTCTTCATTTCATAAAAAAAGTTAAAATTTTTGCGATCTTGAGGCTGATAAATTAAGCATTTAATGCAATTTTTTTTATTGTTAACATAATTTTCGATAGATTGTCACGTTAAAAACAATATGTTTTGTAATTTAGTGCAATATACAGGGTGTCCGGAAATGACGAGTAAAAAATTCAGGGGATAATTCTAGACCGAAAATAAATGCTACCTCTGTCTATAACATTTTTTCCAAAATTGATTATTAACGGAGTTACAGGGTGCTAAAATAAAAATTTTATTTTCGATATTTGTAAATAATTTCTTAAGAAATCCAAATATTTACATAAAATTTGTAAATCGGGCGTTTTTTTGGACGAGAAAAAATATGTTTCTAATTTTGACGTCACTAGTAGAGGACGCCACTTGTGGCACATCATGTTTCTTTTAAATAACACAACTTTTTTGCTGCGTAGTGTATCCATCTGACTATTGAAACAATCGATTCTCCTACCTGTTATATCTGAAAAAAGTATACCTTATTGAAGTCGTTAGGAGTAACAGTTTTCGAAATAATGTTCAATGCACCGATTGAAAACTTTCAAGTTTCGAGTTTTCAAAAGAGCACCAAATTTCTTGGTATGTATTAGAGAGTTATTAATAAATATTTAAATGAAAAAGCGATGCTGATCATATACTTTGCAAATTTTGAGTCAACAGTAAAATTTGGTATAATATTTTGGGGAAGTAGTACTCACATTCAGACACTATTTGTAATACAAAAAAGAATAGTTAGAATAATGTATAAGTTAAATTATAATCAAAGCTGTAGAGGAGTATTCATAAAAAAGGACCTGATGACAATAATGGCTATATACATTTATCAATGTTTAATTTTTTTATTTAAACATAAAAACAAACTCACTGATAACAATATTCCGCATAAGTATATGACGTGATGTAAAAATATAAATTTTCAGAATAGAAAAAAGCCCTCATTATATGCTTATTCGTTTGTATAATAAACTACCAGAAAACATAAAGGAGATTAAGGGACTATGAAAATTTAAAAGAGAAACTAAAAAGATATTAGTTAAGTTAGAACCATATAAATTAGATGAATATTTTTGTATGTAAATCATATACCAGTTGTTGACGATATACCTTTTCCAAATAAAACAGGTAGGAGAATCGATTGTTTTAATCGTCAGATGGATACATTAAGATGCAAAAAAGTTCTGCCATTTAAAAGAAAAATGGTGTGCCACAAGTGGCGCCCTCTACTAGTGACGTCAAAATTAGAAACATATTTGAATTTCTCGTCCGCAAGGACCTCTGATTTACAAATTGTATGTAAATATTTGGATTTCTTAAGAAGTTATTTACAAATATCGAAAATAAAATGTTAACTTTAACACCCTGTAACTCCGTTAATAATCAGGTTTGGAAAAAATGTTATAGAAAGAGGTAGCATTTATTTTCGGTCTAGAATTATCTCCTGAACTTTTCGCTCATCATTTCCGGACACCCTGTATATTGCAAACATTTAGTGTAGTACATAGTTTTATTATTCTTAGTTGTGGTTTTTTAAATATTTTGATGAAAATGTAACGATTATTCATTTGTTCGTATGACGTTAAGTCGTCTGAATTCTTACCGCAACTATACCTACATAGACCAGTGCTGAAGCCTTTGAAATAGTAAAAAGTAAAAAAAAAATAATAGTAGGATGAAACCCATTGGAAAAGGAAGAGAATACAACAAAAATGAGAGGAAAAATAATTTACAGGTGATCTGAGGTCGGGAAGTGGAAGGGGGTGAGTTTTTAAGGGTAAAAAACGGTTTATTTTGATCTCCGGCAAAACTACAAGTCCTATGGAAAAAAGTTAAATAGCAAAGTTGTAAGTAATGAAAAGATCTATAACTTCTATATTTACACTTTTTTCACATAACCTCAAAATTTATGTGAAAAATTCAAATAACTAAGTTGTTGGATTTTTATTTTTATCTTTTATAAAAAATAATTTTTTTTACGATATTTGGTGAAAACTCTCCTTTTTTATGTCCCAAATACACTGCAATTTTTTTTATTTAAAATATACATTTTTTCACCTTATTTTGACCTAATATCGAAAAAGCACCCTAATTTTCAATCGAAAATTCTCACGTCAAAATATCTGATTTTTTGAAAAAGTCGGTTGGCTTTTTGTTCCTTGGAATATCTACTATCTTATGGTGTAAAAAAATATACATTACTATGGTAAATGTTCTCAGAAAAAACAAAGAAATGATGCGACAAACTCGAATCCGAAAATTTTTTTTTAATCATTATGTACAATTTTGAGCTATTTATTAAAATTTATACTTTAATTACTCGAAAAATGTATGATTCCATATTGCACTAATAAACAAAAAAATCGAAATATACTACTATAATTAACAACTAAATAAGTTAATAAAGTTAATTTAATAAATCATCTACAATATTTTTTCGTTTCTTTGCATTTTCTGAGAACGTTTACCAAAATAATGTATATTTTTTACACCATTAGAAAGAAGAGATTTCAACGAACAAAAAGCCCACCGACTTTTTAAAAAAAGCAGATATTTTGACGTGAGAATTTTCGATTGAAAATTAGGGTGTTTTTTCGATATTAAGTCAAAATAAGGTGAAAAAATAAATATTTTAAATCAAAAAAATTACAGTGTATTTGGGACATAAAAAGGTAAGTTTTCACCAAATATCGTGAAAAAAATATATTTTTTGTTGAAGATAAAAATAAAAAACCAAAAACTTGGTTATTTTAATTTTTCACATAAATTTAGAGGTTATGTGAAAAAAGTGTAAATATAAAAGTTTTAGATCTTTTTATTACCTACAACTTTGCTATTTAACTTTTTTCCATAGGACTTGTAGTTTTGCCAAAAATCGAGGTAAACCGTTTTTTACCCTTAAAAACTCACATCCTTCCACTTCCCGACCACAGATCGCCCGTAAATTATTTTTCCTTTCATTTTTGTTATATTCTCTTCCTTTTCCAATGGGTTTCATCCTACTATTATTTTTTTTTGGTTTCAAAAATTATCGACCCTGGTCTAACAATAGAAATGCAATATTTATTTATTAGCCAATTTTCGTTTAAATATTACCCCTTTTTATATTTGCAAAACTTCTTGCCATAGCAGTATTACTACTCTTGCCTCGCAAGACTTTTTTTAAATCTTGTCCTGTCTCGCAATTCGAACTGTCCAGTTTTGTCTTGCCTTACGAGACCAAGACAAAATCAAGAAAAAGTAAGACAAGACGGTCAAATAGAAAACAAAGATTAACAAACGTCAAATTTTTATAAATTATTTTCAATGTTGCATAAGATGGAACAAAACACCAAATAAAAGGAACAACAACAACTCTTTATCATTTGAGAATCGAACAATAATATCCATCGGAATTACTTTACACAAAAAAATAAAATTAGTCGATAGCGTCGGAATTATAAATTGTAATAATTTTCTACAGATCTTTATAAACTAATTTTAGAAATCAACTAAAAAATGTTTCATAATTACGCTACATAAATCTTATGTACTACAAAAATTACAGACATTCAAATCTCTGAGACTTTGATACGAAGATAATAGGGTCAAAACTAACAGATAAAAAAAAACAAATCAAAATACAAAATTTCTTAAGAAGTTTCAAATTGACTATTGTTTTACAGATTATAATTTATAATATATTTACTCGAAGAGCAACAAAATATGGAGCAAAAATCGCTTTTGCTATCGTTCTTAGTTGCAGAGCAATTCTATCTATACTATAATATTACGCTAACAGCCACCATTTTTCTCGAAAACGACATAAGCTACTAAATTGAAATTAGTGGCATCAATTAGCAACAAAATATCCACCGCTTGTTTTTGACGGCCGCTGAAGTTGCTTTTGCCAGAGTTATAGATGTCAAAACAAAAGAACTATTTCATAAAATATTGTTTTACCTACATTTTCAAGTTAGATATTTCCACTGTCTTTTACTTACCACATTGATAGATATTTCCTTTTCCCATATTGCATCATTTAAAATTCCAGCATTGTTGATCAGAATATCAACATATCCATACGTTTCGATTGTTTTTTGAAATGCATCTGTAAACAAAATAATTACTTAGGATCATATTATGTTGCGCAGTTATTTTCTATAAAGGTACCTTAATACAGATTCCCTGGCGCGAGAACAAGAACCCGATGTTTTTATGGATGTATATTTTATATGTATTTTGCTAAGTATAGCAGTTTCATTAAAATACACAACCACTGTCAATAAATTCATTAACAATGAGTAAATAGTGGTTTTATCCCAAAGTGCAAAACATAAAGCTTAGAATAATAATAATTAATTTTACCTTCAAATTGTTTAATATTGGCCACGTCAGTGGTTACAAATATTGCCTTGTTGGGTCCGAATTCTTTGTTTATTTGTGATAAAGATGTGTTTCCCAATCCTGCATCGATATCAGCCAAAGTTACACCCTACAATAATATATATTAAACAAACAAGTTACAAAAATGTCTCATAGCAAAGCATAAAAACAAGAACAGGTATTTATCTAATTATTAATATCGTTAGTATAAACAAGGGTAAAATAAATATGCCATATGTCTGAGTTTTAATTTGGGGGAAGTATAAAACTTAAAATCTGCTTCGTTTAACTAATCTATATATCTTTGACTTTCTCTTTGATATTTCTGTTAGCAAATATTTCTTTATATACAAATTGAACAAAATTTGGTATTATAGTACTTTATTTTTTGTATTTAACATCAGAAGGTCCCAATTGCATAAGTTGTGACGGTTTTAACCTTCATCATATACAAGGTGTTTATTAATTGAATGCCGATACTTAAGGGTGTGAATCCTTCGGTCGTTTTAAGAAGAAAACTTAATATCAACATATGTCCTCTTAATTGTTGAGCTACAGGGTGTTACAGTTATTATAATTTTTTTATCACTCCAGATATTTTTATGAAATTTTGTATCGTCAATATATTTACATATTCTTATAATTCAACAATTATTTACCTAATTCCCTCCCTTGAGTTCCGATAATGTTTTTATTAGTGGATTGGTATCTCTGAAATTATATATAATTATTTTCTTTCCTGTTGGTATCTCTATTCTTTCCCTCCAATATATTTTTTTAAAATAGTTTTTGATATCGTTGAAAATAAAGGTCAACTCTTGCTTTTCAAGGTGTACACGACCAAGTGGCCAAAGCCTTTTGTGGAAAATTGGAACCACCCTAATTTGGGATTTAAAGTGCTTTTGGTCAAATATTTATACTTCTATTGGTGATAAAGTGTTATTAAAAGTATAACCGTTTTGGGATTTGTGTCGTCAACACTACTTGTTCAGCATCTGGAAAAAAAATTTCCAAGATAGAGAGAGAGGTTTTTTCTTTACAGAGTGTTACCATCCACGCCATTACGTTATTATATAATTAATATTCCTAATTACTGCTGTTTGTAATTTAAGGACAAAATCTCCTGTATTCTGAATCTATTGGCGTATATGATCGCTAGTTTATTATTATAATTATAATCAAAAAGAAGTTTTTTCCCCAAGTTCATTGAGACTGCTTTTGATATTTTGTTGCCATTTTGTAGACACCCACCATCCGTGGAAACACTTTTTGTGGGGCAAAAATTAATTTTCTACTTTCACAAATGACGTTCACGTAGGCATGATATTGAATATTTGAATAGAAGAAACGGTAAGCTCATTAAATGCCCCCTTGAAGCAAATGAAATAAAAATTAGTAGGCTGGGTAAAGTGTCATAATTTTTGACGCTTCTTTTCGCAATAAACTTGACATTGATTTTTCATTATTAAAAAATTATTGTTAGAGTAGGAGGTAAAATTTCATAAAAAATGGTAAATTTTACAATCGGTGAATTAGCTGACATGCATTTTACTTATGGGGTTGCCGACGGAAATGCATACAAAACTAGGAGGATATACCAAAAGCGGTATCCAAATCGCGTACTACCCGATCCGAGAACATTTTCTGGGATTCATAGACATCTTCACAAAACCGGAAATTTAAAAGTAGACCACAGTGCTAAAGGAGTTCCTGAAACAGTAAGAACATCGGAACTTGAAGAAGAAATTTTACATGAAATTGAGGAGAACCCCGAAACTAGCACGAGGAAAATCACGGCAACATTTAATGTTTCACACGTAGTTGTTTGGAAAATTCTTATCGAAAATTTGTTATATCCATATCACATTTAAAGAGTCCAGGCATTACTCCCTAGAGATTTCCCGTTGCGCATTAATTTCTGTGAGTGGTTTCTTCAAAGGCTGCTGGAAAATCCGTTATTTGACAAGTGCATTCTTTTTACCGATGAAGCTAGTTTCTCTCGAAACTCAAGACGAAATTTCCATAATAACCATTTGTGGGACGATGAAAACCCTTTTGCAATTGTTGAATTAAATCATCAAGAACAGTTTTCATTAAATGTTTGGGCTGGTATTATCGGATTATTTGATAGGCCCAGATTTGCCGCCTTCCTCTTTTATTAAGAAACCAGATGTAGCTAATGCACGATGGTGCGATTCCACATTTTAGCTTACGGGTGCGTGAATTTTTAAATCACAACTATCGCGATCGGTGGATAGGCCGCGGAAGAACACAGTCATGGCCGCCCAGATCTCCCAACCTTAACAGTTTAGACTACTTTTTCTGGGGTCATTTGAAAAGCTTAGTGTAGGCAGTGCCGATTCAAGCCGAAGAAGAGTTACGAAATCGTATAATAGTATGCTGCCAAACCATAAGGGACACCCCAGGAATTTTTGAAAACGTACGTCAGTCTATGTGAAGAAGAGTAAATGCTTGCATACGTGTGGGTGGAGGACACCTTCAACAACTACTGTAAATACATACTTTGGGTTCTTTATTTTGTTTATATTTTCTTGTCTTGTCGTTTCGTTTTAGGTTTAAGATTTTGAATTTATCGTTTTACTAAATAAATCGCGATTTTTAAAATAAAATTTAAAAAATCAGAGGCGTACCGTTTTTTTCTGTTCAAACATTTAATATTATGCCTACGTGGAGGTCACTGGTTAAAGTAGAATATTAATTTTTGTCCTAAAAAAAGTGTTTCTACGCATGGTGGGTGTCTGCAAAATGGCAACAAAATATCAAAAGCAGTCTCAATGAACTTGGGGGAAAAACTTTTTTGGATTTAATTTTTTTACGTGAAAATGGTGCGTCGTATGAGAGTAAATCTAGAGACCGAATTTGCTCTAAAATAAATTAAGATTGCAAAAATAATTTTAGTTTTTAGAAAAGGCAGTGGCGTACCAATTTTTTTTTCAAAAATGTTTAATTCAAACCTCGTACGGACGTCATTGGCAAAGATTTTAAAATATTTTTTACATTAAACAATGCTCCTTAATGGTTAATAGGTGTGTACAAAATTTCATAAAAATATCTGGAGTGATAAGAAAATGATAATAAAAAAGTAAATTTTTTCTTAAAACTGTAACACCCTGTAGCTCAAAAATTAAGAGGTTTAGGACATATGTTGATATTAAGTTTTTTTTCTTAAAATGACCGAAGGATTCACATCCTTAAGTATCGGCATTCAATTAATAAACACGCTGAATACAAGGACTCAATCTTGTATGCTACACTTCCCTTATTAATTAAGTAGGTATTTCTGTCTAGAAACAACAAAGTCCCTGAACTTCTTAATTTTCTAATTTCCGCAAAATCGCTTACCTTAGCACCATTTCGCAAAAGTTCCTTGGCATATTCCAACCCTAAGCCAGAACCTCCACCAGTAACTAAGGCAACCTTTCCTTGTACATTGAACACCATCTTCCAAAATACATCCGTTAAACCCTCAACTGTTTACACTGACTAAAACAATTATTTTAATCAAAAAATAAGAAACCCATAGATAAGTTATCACAGTTTAATGTTTATAAATATTTAATTATGTCAAAGCTAATATTTTTTAATAACACTTATCTGGAGTTTGGTGTTTTGGATTATTAAATAATATAGAAAATAACACTGTTTCATTACAGTCAACAGGTTATTTATATCAAAATACGTTTAGCACTGATTAATTATGTCCATACCATTTCATAGATTTACTGTTGCATGTGTAGGCTACACATAGTATTTAGATGCCGCGACATTCCTAAACTTTCTGTAAAATGATTTTTTCACTTTGCTAGACAATTTGCTACTTACTCTTTGTCAAAATATGTGAATCCAACTTGATGGTGCACCACCTCATCTTGGATTAAATGTTTGACAAATATTTAAGCTTAATTTTTCCAAATCAATGAATTCGAAGTGAAGCAAGCATCAGTGGCCATCACGCTCTCCCGATTTTAGTCCATTGGAGTTCAGTGTTTAGGGAGTTATGAACGACGACATTTATTCCGAATCCGTTGAGAATATTGATCAACTAAAAAGGTATATTATAAATAGGGCTGAAAGAATTAGGCAATAGTCATAGGTTTTGCAAAATGTCAGATATTCTTTATTGTGCATGATTATCATTTCGGAATCAGATAGACATGTGGAGCAATTAAAATGTTGTTAATGAATTAAAATGTTAAAATTGCAGTTTTCAATCAGTTTCAGTATGTCTTCTGTTTAATAACTAATATGTTCCTTAAATCCCTGTTTTTCCATAATAAACAAATTTACATTGATAATAGACAATTGTTTGTGTAAAAATGATATATCCGGCTAGCCCTATATTCAGATACACTCTGTATAAAAAAATTAGAACACTTTAGAGCAAATTAGAACATTACAAATTTTTCCTTTATAATTTGAAATTGAAAATATTAAGTGCAACTCATTTTTCTACGACTAACACTAAAGTTGCATGCCCAAAAATCGAATTTGTTTGAAAATAAAGAGTTCTACGAAAAATTGTGAAGAGTAATAAAATATTCTAAACAAAATTTTGCATTATGACGTTTTCGAAAAAATCGTTAATAGACGCCAGAAAAAAATTAGAGGATGAAATAACCCCTTCCTTCCGTTTCTAAGTTTGTTTTTTTAGGCATCACTTGCAATAATATTCATGAGGATTTGGTAAATAACAAGAAGTATCTCTAAAAAATTTCAAAGTTATACGTGAAAATGAATAAAATATAGCGAAAAAACAATTTTAAATAATCAACTTTAACACTCTGTATCTTTTAAGAGAGGCATTTTTGTATACAGTGCGTCCCTAAAGTCGCGCACAAATTCATTATTCATTATATAGTGGTGAACAGCGATGGCATAGTGCGGCGATGTATCGTCTTGCTGTAACCAAATTGTGTCAATGGGCAAATCAGGTTCTTCTTCATTGGGGAACAGTACAACCAAGAAAGGAACGAAATCAAATTGAAGAAAATATAAATATCTTGCGCTATCTAAATCTCCTTCAAAGAAATACGGCCCCAAAATTCGATTATCAACAATTCCAATCCAAACATTGACGTTCTGGGGACGCTGAGTGTGTGCTTCCACTATCCAGTCTGTGATCTGACTATTACCGACAATTCTGTTTATTAACGGTGCCACTCAGATAAAAAGACGCCTCGTCCGAGAAAATTATGCGTTTGACAAAATACGGATCTGCCTGACATTTTCATCATTTCGCAAAACATTGTCCGTCTGTCAAAATCGTCATCAGACAATTCTTGCACTAAGTGAACTTTGTAGAGGTATTTGCTTTTGTAAAGAAATCTACCCAATGTGTTTTTACTCGCACCTAAATCACCTACTAAGACTCTCATAGTGGAATGCGTGTTTTCAAGGGTCGGCTTATAACTGCACATCTTCATTTAGTATACTTGGTCGACCAGATCTGGGCAGATCTTCAACGTGACCATGGTTTTGAAACTTTGCTTCAGTTCGACTTACAGTGCATCGATTTAGTAGTGGATGATTCGTATGTGTTTCAATAAACAAAACACAAACTTCCTCATGAGTTCGAATTCTATCACCATACCCGACCATCATGAGAATTTCAATCCGTTCCGTTTCACTTAGATTCATGTTTTTACAAAACGAAAAGAAGTTAATTAAAAAATACTTAATATCTTAAGAAAGAACCAGTTAAAATGGATTCACTCGTACAATCTTAGCAAACTGTTTAAAATTGATTGCCTGTAAAAATGCAGGAGTACGTTCTATCAGACAGATAAAATTAAAAAAGCATACGTATGCATACAAATTATTATTATAACTTTAAGCATGCCAATTATGTCTTACTGAATGATTATCTTGAGCATATAGACTGGGATTTTATTAACGACTATGTAGACATTAATAATGCTACTGACGCCTTCTATAAAATTTTATATCATGCAATAGATATATCGGTACCTCAATCACTTTGCAAAGAGCGTAAATTTCCAGTGTGGTTTAGTCATGAACTAAAATCTTTAATATTCGAAAAGAAAATCGCTCATAGAGAATACAAGACATCAAAAGATTTTAATGCGTACACACGTTTTTCTCGATTAAGAAAACACTGTAAAACCATGGTTCAATTAAATTATAACAATTATATAGAAGGTGTCGAAAATAGCATTCCTAATAACATTAAAACTTTCTGGAAGTATGTAAATTCTGTAAAGGGCCAAAACAATATTCCTAATGCCTTAATTGTAAATAATTCTGAAATAACTGGTGGGCCTGATATTGCCGAAACGTTTGCACATGTGTTTGAAAATGTTTATACCAAGAGGTCAATTAATAATCATGACATTAAACATGAAACACATAATATCATTGAAGGTGTCGATATCACGCCTGATTTAGTATTTGATATTATCTCTAATTTAGACATAAATAAGGGACCTGGTCCTGATGGAATTCCTCCCGTCGTTCTTAAAAATTGTTCGCATAGTCTAGCATTACCATTATTTTACCTCTTTTCATTATCTCTAGCCACCGGAAATTTTCCCGATGTGTGGAAACGCGCTTACGTTACTCCTATATTTAAATCTGGCAATAAATCCGATCCTTCCAATTACAGACCTATTACAATATTGTCCGCTATTCCTAAAGCACTTGAAAAAATAGTAACCAACTTCTTAAGTTACCAATTTAAAAATATTATTATT
The DNA here is from genome assembly GCA_037114965.1 of Monochamus alternatus. Classification (NCBI taxonomy): domain Eukaryota; kingdom Metazoa; phylum Arthropoda; class Insecta; order Coleoptera; family Cerambycidae; genus Monochamus; species Monochamus alternatus. The sequence continues at coordinate 39,335,933 of CM073433.1, forward strand.
GAAGAGCAACAAGGTTTTCAAGCTGGAAAATCTACAACTATTAATTTAGCTACCTTTGTAAATTTTGCGCAATGCTTTGTCGAAGAAGGAGCTGAAGTTCACGTAGTATATACAGACTTCAGCAAGGCCTTCGACAAAGTTAATCTTGATCTGCTAATTGTAAAATTGTCCAAGCTGGGAATAAGTGGTAATCTCCTAAAATGGTTATCATCATATCTCTTCAATAGACATCACCAAGTTAAAGTTAATGGTTATCTGTCAAATGCTTTTATTCCTAGCTCAGGAGTACCGCAAGGATCACACCTGGGTCCGTTGCTGTTTAACCTCTTTATCAATGATATAGTCACAAACTTTCACTTTTGTAAAATATTGTTATTCGCTGACGATCTGAAAATTTATACTGCTATACACAGTTTACGTGACTGCCTGAAAATGCAAGATGATCTGGACAGATTTAGCTACTGGACAGAACAAAATGATATGCACTTAAATATGAATAAGTGTGAGTTTATGAGATTTTCAAGGAAACAAGAATCATTAGAGAATCCCCCATATATGTTAAAGGGCCTTGCTCTAATCGAGGTATTTTTAAATAATTTGGGTAGTGTTGCCCACCGTGTAACAATTAGGAGCAACTTGTGATATATTTCTGGAAACAGCTCAGCTAGGGTAATCCGGAAATTAGAAAAAAGTATGGTACGTCATTACTCAAAGGTAGGTCACCCTGTATATTAAATTATTACTAGAAAAAGACAGTAAATTCAAATCAATAATCGACCTGTTCCGGGAGTTTTCATTAATGTCTTTTATTTACCTAATAAATAATGAGTTTGTGCAAGACTTTAGGCACGCACTGTATAAGTAAGTAGGAATAAATCGTCATATTTTACCACTAAAACTATGCAGTTAACGGATTGATTCGCTTTTTTGTTACACCCTGTATAAAAGAATTAAATAATTATTAACAACTGAGACTAGCCATGTTGCATTAGTTAGTATTCACGACGACAAAAAAAGCAATTTGAGAAATACCGTTCAGTATTTGTTTTATACCATTTTATAAAGCACATTGTAATTATCTGTTTGCAAAATTCGGAGAAGAATTTTGTAACGAGACATAATTACATAATTTGTATTGATTGAAGGTTTAATTTGGGCGGCTATTGGTGTTCATATTTTACTGCTATGGTTATTATTAGGTGGTTTTACTTTTCGTTAATTAAATGTGTCGTGAAATAACTTTTACTTTTTAAATGTGTATACAGGCTGTCTTACGACGACGGCCAATTAGAAAATTTCCAAAATAACTTTGACTTACATTTTGAAAGTTTAGGCTTTGAGATTTTCGGAGTTACTGTCTTTAAATAAAATAATGCCATTCTTGTAGCACTTCCGGTTATACCGAAAGTCGCCATTTGGTTATTTTAAATAGAACCCCGTATATTTTTGCATATTTGGATCTACGCGTAATATTGAAGGGACTTTCATCAAGTTTCTTTATGTCTATCGTCTTTGAGATATTTCAATTCTATCAAGAAAAGTTGCTTTCCGATAACCTAATTCAAAACTGACTATTTTTTTCCATTGCGCAAGCTAAAGTATTGATATTTAAAAGAGGGATAGGAAAATGCCTATGATTTGTTACAGGAAGATTACGAGATAGTTGAAAAAATTGTAGGGAGTAAACCAAACTACAAGAAAAAACCGAGGAAGCCAAGGAGATAGGCAGTGGCACTAGATCTGAAGGAGAAAAATGTAACGGATTTGAAAAGAAAATCTGTTTTTTATTCTCTAAGAAACATAGTCTTCTGCCGTAGAAGAAGTTTCCAGCTCCCATGACGCTTCATCAAAACAGAAACATCAAAATCCATAAACCTGTAAACCTCAAAACCTATAAACCTCAAAGCCTCAAATGCATAAACTTCAAAGCAATAAAAACCAAAACCCCAAAATCTATAAACCCCAAATTCCAAAACCCTAAAACCTATAAAACCCAAATCCCATAATTCACTCAATCCTTTTTTTATATTGAAGCTTCGTATAATATTATGCAATTTTAAATAAGAAAATCTAACTTAAAAAAGTTACAGGATTAAATGTCAGAGTAGATTTTAGCAAGTAGCGCTTCTTTGTATAGAAAAACTGAATACCTGCGTGTTCAGCAACACCAAAAACATACATGTGTCAAATTTTCATGAAATATATTGCGCTTTTAAAAAAATATATCTAAAATTTGATTTTTTAAAATTATCTTATACTGTTTTTATCTCGAAAATGAATTAGTTTAGGACATACGTTAATTAAGTAAACTGCACATATTTTTCAATATTTTATCAACTCGCAATATTACCATGTTTTTTTTTAAACACACTGTAAGAAGGGCCCGCCACTAAAAACTCTCTAGGCCTATATCGCCGTTATTTTTTAAGATACGATTAGTGTTCAAGGTATCATTTGGTCGGTCTGTCTTCTTAATAGACTATAAAAAAATGCTATCAAATATGCCATGAAAAGAATTTTAATTTGATATACGAGACGACAGCTTTTGTTACTGTCGTTATGTTAAAAATGATCAAATCATACTTGGCTTTCAAAGTGTAATGACATCAAAATAAAACACTATCGTTACATATTGGTGACTGCTGAGTTTTCTGTTTAAGATTAAAAATACATTATAATTGGAAGCTAGTAGGGAAATAATTTTTTTCAAATTTAAATTAATAAAACACTACTTAAGAAGTTCAGTAAGCCAAAAAGTTATTAGAGGAAATTCAAAAACAATTTTTTTTACGCCCTGTAACACCGCTAATTTTGAGTTTTCGAAAAAATGTTATAGGGCTTCGTAGCATTATTTTTTCGTGTAGAATCACCTCCTGGGATATTAACGCATCATTTCAGGACACCCTGTACAAAGGACTGAAAAGAACTGACTACACGATTAATTATTTGACGTTATTAGATGTTGACACTAACCCACCACCAACCTGGGTGGCAAGTTCTTTATGTTTCACGCTGTATATGCTTCTCACAGAAGAAATCCCTGACTGATTCTTGACACAGGGATTTATTGATTTATTTTTTATTTGCAATGTTGCAGAATACTCAAACAACTGTTTAATTATATGGGTATTGTATTGTAATTTTTTAAATGCCGCAATATTAATGCTGGTTATAAAATGTAAACAATTACTATAAAATTGTTTAAATACCTACCTTTAAATTAATTGTTACGTATTCTTATTGCAAAAAAGATTAGACTTACAATGGCTAGTGCGGTAATTCAAAATGTTCAATAAAAAGAGCAAATATTACCACAAATATTGTCTTTCAATATTTTGAATCGGATGCCTAATTATTTTTTTGATCTATAAGTAACTATATATTTTGAAATATGTATCTGTATTAAATTATTAAAAAATTCATAAAACATCTACTTGTTTTTATTTATTTATTTTATTTTATTTATTTTTATTACTAAATTACTAAAACAATAGTTTTGAAAGCATAAAATGTATTATTGAGTTTAATTGCAGAAAAATATGTGATATATATATATATATTCGTATTTATCTTACAATAAAAACCTTTTTTCTCAAAATTTGAGTACAATTACACAATTGATATGAAAATTATCGTAAAATTGTGAAATTAAAATGTGTTTTTCATGCCAACTTGTAAAATTGTACTAAAATAAGTTGATTTAATTCACATTATTTTTGCCAAGGAAGTTAATCTTAAAGTATTGTCCATTCTTTACTGAACATCCTGTATACTGTTCATGTTTGTAAACACCCTGTATACTTAACGATTGCAATCACATTGCACATGACATCGTTAAGAACCCGTGCCATAAGAGAAGGTAATTACTCAAACTAATAAGGTCATAAGTAACAAATGTAACATAAATAAATGATAATAATTGCGTAATTTGACAGATATGAGAGTGTCCACTGCAATTTTCAGTCTATAAACATCAACATTAATGAGCAAAAGTTAATTTATTTGATTACGAATGTAATCAGTAACGATATATTTTCACCACGTTTTAAAATAATGGAAAATCAACTATTATATCAACTGAACAACTAACTGTATAACAAATAAATTAATTTGAATGTTACATTAAAGGAATGGTAGCATAATAAATAATGTAAATATATAATACACAAATACTATTAAACTTGTCTATATAAATATAATATACAACAACCTTATATTGACTGTAACTAATGTATGCAAACGTGTTATCTTACCCTGAGCAGAGACTCAACGTTCATGCACATAAATGAAGATTGAGTTAAATTAAATGTAAGAATAATTCTTCCACGATTTGTTAAAATAGCACACGCCATCTGTTCACAGCAATGTAATAAATAACTACAGCTTAAGGAACTGTCTTGTAAAAGCGCAATAACGAAAGCTGGATCTACAGGGTTAACTATGACTAAGTACAAAAATTTTAACCACGTGCTCGGAGAGGTCTAAAAGACAATAAAAAATTTATTTCGGGATTCTAGCTCAATGTTTAAAAAAAGGGCTAAAACCCTATGACGCCTATGACAATATATCTTCGTCCGAGATGGCTAGATATGTCAACTACCGTGCGGCCGTTTTTTTGCAGCGTTGCCAAGTGTAGAAGCGACGAAAATAAACTTTTTTATTAATAATAATAATGCCTCATAGATTACAGTTAATCCGCTTAGCTGCAATATTTTCTATTCGTTATTTGTTCTTTCGTTGCACACTGCCAAAACTACATTTTCATTCCTTGCAGATTCGTCATAATTATCCACTAACATATCCGACATAAAATACTTTATTTACTATTACTACAAAACGTTTAAAATTAGTCATTAAATGTTCTAATATAACATAATCTAGAAAACTGCATTGCAAGTTGCATACTTTGCAAACCTCAAAGAACATGCGAAGCTATGTTATATCTAAGGGTCTAAGAAACATTTTCACAGAACACTGAAAACATCTTGAGATTTTATAGTTTAAACTATTACTAATTATTTTAGGCAAACATTGTCGACTACTGTTAATATTGTTGCTATTATTATTATTAACCGAATTTAATTCCCCAACAACACAAGAAGTTTAAAAATTTATCGCCGTGAAGTGGGTCTTGCATGAGTGGCCTACAGATGGCAGATGGCGTCTGCAGATGCCAAAAAATATTGCATACGGCTACGGTACTCCGATTAGTTTGAAATAATTTTTCCGTATTTGCTTTTCGCAAATTTAATAGTTTGCGTATTTTAGTATATACAGTATGCGCCAAAAGTATGGAATAAATTCAATAAAAACGAAACAATTATTTTTTGGGAAAAATCTTCGAACAGGTCAATTTTTAATTTAAAAAATACATATTTAAGCGTAAAATGCGATTTGCAAATGTCATTTGTTTTCGAGTAATGACGTCATCGATTTTTTTAAAATGGCAACATCATATTTTTTTTCTTTATTCTGAAAGATCGTTTAATTCTATATCAGACAGTACTAAAATTTTGTCCTCTTACATAGGAAAGTTTTCGAGTAAATGACGATTGAATGTTAGAAAACGTAAATCAATTAAAATAAAGCAAAAACGTTATTGATTGACATTTGAAAATAGCATTTTACGCTAAAATATGTATTTTTTAAATTAAAAATAGACCTGTTCGAGGATTTTTCCCAAAAAATAATTGTTTCGTTTTTATTGAATTTATTTCATACTTTTGGCGCATACTGTATAGAAACATGTCATATTCAAATAGCTAGATGACGGATAAGGTACTGATTTTTGTGTGACAAGTGCATATTATCCTGTGGCAGCATAATACCAAAGACGTTTTCCGAGTACACAAAATATTATACTGAATATTTCTTGAACCACATTGAACAACTGCTATAATGTCTTGGCGCTAAACGTGTGGCAGTATTTTTATGTATTTGTGTACATTTGCGTGTATTATTTTATCATCATTCATCATTTGTGGATTGTCACGACGTAAGTAATCGACGGTCATGTCCGACGGACCAAGTAGGTACCTCGCTTTAGACAAACGTAACAGCCGAAGAAAGGAAAGATCCACAGCAGGTACAAAAATCTTTGCAATGGTTGGTTTTAATTTAAACAAGTAAGAAAACAGAAGATGATACAACATTCTTAAAATGTCTCCAAATATCAATCCTGGAAATAAATATTAGTAAGGTAGCTGCTGCCTCCTTGTGCTACCATATGGCGTTTTTCATTAAAAAATAATCTACATTTTATAAATAATATTTTTTCTTTCAAAGCGGCGTAAACAGATTTACGTGTCAATGGGATGGCCTGTCACTACGTTTGACTTTGGCCGAATATACCTAACCTTGCGACTGACAGAAGGCCAGTGACGGCGATAAATAAGGATTTAATATAGTTTTGAAAAAAATATTGTTCCGCTTTATAAATAAGTTTGGAAATTTTTTGATAGATGATTCCCTTAATTCTTATTTTTCTCTATCCTCTCTTAAAATATTTGTACTAAGTTATAGTTAACCCTGTATAAACAGGGTATTGCAAAATTAATGATTCCTGATTCTTTATTAATGTAATGTAGCTAAATTACTTTACCCAAAAAGTTTATGTTTCTTAAAGAGATTACAGAATATTAAAAATTTATTCATCGTTAAAATGTGGTGTTAACAACTAATTTGCAACTAATTTTTTGAAAGCTATGATTTATTTAAAGAAAATTGAATTAGTAATATTGAATAAACAAAGCATCAAGAAATTCATTTCTGAGCTTACTTTTGTTGTGCATGTTTTCTTTTTCGAGTTTTCGGGATCTAAAGACACCAGAAATGTAATCATTTTTTCTGCAGAAATACGCCACTTAATGATTAATACTAGAAAGGTGGCAAGTCGGCTATCGCCGACTTGACCTTTCTTGGGATGGTGGACACCGGATATTTTCATTAGTATGGTTTTTCTGCAGACCATTGCGAAGAGTTTCAGAAAAAGAAATTTTTAAATCCATGAATTTTGAAGATTATTTGAGAATGGTTCGGTTTTTTTAAACACCCTGTATAGTTCTCATTAAAATAGTTTCCATATAGACCATTGTTAAAAGTTTCATCAAAGGAGTATTATACTTCCATGACAGTTTCAATTATCAGCAGTATGATCTGTTCTTTAATTTAATACATTTTAAAATTTTTTGTTATAATATTATGCACTCTTGTATTTTTATCACTATCAATTGTCGTAGGTGCAGATCAGCAGTATGATCTGTTCTTTTATTTAACATTTCTCAAAATTGTTAAATACATTAGTTATGCTTTTCTGTTTTTTATCAATTATCGTAGGCGCAGATCAGCAGTATGATCTGTTCTTTCGTTTAACACTTCTTAAAATTTTTGTTTATAATATTATGCACTCTTGTATTTTTATGACTATCAATTGTCGTAGGTGCAGATCAGCAGTATGATCTGTTCTTTTATTTAACATTTCTCAAAATTGTTAAATACATTAGCTATGCTTTTCTGTTTTTTATCAATTATCGTAGGCGCAGATCAGCAGTATGATCTGTTCTTTCATTTAACACTTCTTAAAATTTTTGTTTATAATATTATGCACTCTTGTATTTTTATCACTATCAATTGTCGTAGGTGCAGATCAGCAGTATGATCTGTTCTATTATTTAACACTTCTCAAATTATCTATCTTTTATCAATTATCGTAGATGCAGATCAGCAGTAGAGAATGGTTCGGTTTTTTTAAACACCCAGTATTTTGTCATTAGTATATTTTTCCTACAGAACATTGCAAAAAGTTTCATAAAAAGAAAATTTCAATTCCAGGAATTTTGAGGACTTTTAGAGAATGGTTTGGTTTTGTTAAACACCCTGTATTTGCTCATTAGTATAACTTTTTTACAATCGTGAAAAGTTTCATAAAAAAATTTAAATTCCATAAATTTTGTGGATCTAGAGAATGGTTCTTTATTTTACACCCTGTATTTTTTCATAAGTATGTGTTTATATACACATAATAATACCAAAGTATGTATTTTTTATAGTTTTCTTACAAACTATTGTAAAAAATTTCATCACAAATCAAAAAAGAATTTTCAATTCCAGCTTTTAAGGATTTTTAGAATGATTCGATTTTTTTAAACATTCAGTATTTTTTAATTAGTATAGTTTTTCTGCAGACTATTGCGATAAGTTTTATAAAAAAAAGTTTAATTCCATGTATTTTGAGGATTTCAAGAGAATGGTTCGGTTTTTTTAAACACCCAGTATTTTTTCATTAGTATGATTTTTCTGCAGACTATTGCGATAAGTTTCATAAAAAAAATTAATTCCATGAATTTTGAGGATTATTAGACAATGGTTCGGTTTTTTTAAACACCCTGTATTATTTCATTATTACAGTTTTTTTACAATCTATTGTGAATGGTGTCTACAAAAAAACTATATTAATTCCTTAAATTTTGATGATTTTTAGGGAATGGTTCGTATGTTTTAAACATCCTGTATTTTTTCAGTAGGGTAGTTTTTTGCAGCCTTTTGTGAAAACTTTTGTAAAAAATTTTTTTTAATTCCATGAATTTCGAGGATATCAAGAGAATGGTTCGGTATTTTTAAACACCCAGTATTTTTTCATTATTACAGTTTTTTTTACAGCCTATTGTGAAAGGTGTCTAAAAAAGAAATATTAATTCCACGAATTTTGAGGATATTTAGAGAATGGTTCGGTTTTTTTAAACACCCAGTATTTGTTCATTAGTATAGTCTTTTTGCAGACTATTGCGAAAAGTTTCATAAAAAAAAATTTAATTCCATGAATATTGAGGATTATTAGAAAATGGATCGGTTTTGTAAAACACCCTGCATTTTTTTAATAAGGGTAGTTTTTTTGCAGCCTATTGTGAAAGGTGTCATAACAATCAAATATTAATTCCATGTATTTTGAGAATTTTTAGGGAATGGTTCGGTTTTTTGTAAACACCCAGTAGTTTTTTAATTAGTAAAGTTTTCTTACCATTGTGAAAAGTTTCATTAAAAAATATTCCATGAATTGTGAGGATTTTTAGAGAATGGTTTGGTTTTGTTAAACACCCTGTATTTTTTCATTATTACAGTTTTTTTACAGCCTATTGTGAAAGGTGTCTACAAAAAGAAATATTAATTCCACGAATTGTGAGGATTTTTAGAGAATGGTTCGGTTCTCTTAAACACTGGATATTTTCATTAGTATATATATATTTTTCAACAGCCTATTGCAAAAAGTGTTTACAAAAAAAATTTTTAATTCCACGAAATTTGAGGATTTCAAGAGAATGGTTCGGTTTTTTTAAACCCCCTGTATTTTTTATTAGTATAGTTTTTCTGCAGACTATCACGAAGAGTTTCAGAAAAAAAAAGAATTTTTAAATCCACGAATTTTGAGGATTTTTAGATAAGGGTTCGGTTTTTTTAAACACCCCGTATTTTTTTCGATAAGTAGTGCGGCAAGAGACCCCTGACTGAAATTTCGTAAAAAAAAAAATTTCAGTTCCCTTAATTTTGACATTTTTTTAGCGTTCGACATTTTTCCAACACTTTGTATATAAAACGGTCTTTCGCACGTCAGACGACCCCTCCGAAGCGAAAAAACCGAAAATTTCCTCGAACCTGTAATTTTTATTTTTTTCTTGTCAATTTTTATCGGAACACCCCGTACATCGAGCTTTTTTGAGTCGCACTGTATATACGTGAAGCGCCTCGAAAAATTTGAAGAGCGCCACATTGCTGACGTCACTGTTACTCCGTCTGGGTGCGGATTTATGCAAATTTCGATACAAAAACGACATCAAAACCCAGCGCTCGCATAACAGAGAGTATCTAGAGACTTCAAATTTACCGTTTTCGGCCTTCGGGGGGCTCCGATCGGCTCATTTAGCGAAATTTCCTGTTTTAATCTGAACTGTCACCCAGTCGCCGTTTGACGTTTCTGAAGGGCGTGAGAATTTTCGCTATTTTCACTATAAAATCGAATTTTCAACCCAGATCTGAGGCACGCGGGATATTGTAGAAGGTTCAAAGTTTACGTTTCGATATGGTTTTATGGAAATAAAGGGGTACTTACTTTGGAGAATGTAATCGTTTTGAAATTTTTGTGATGTCGGCCATTCGCCTAACTTTTCGTTCTCGTCTTGGTTGTTATTTTTGCACATTGCCATCTAAAAACGAACTCAAAACCCAGCGCTCGCATAACAGAGAGTATCTAGAGACTTTAAATTTGCCTTTTCTGACCTTTGCGGGCCTCCGATCGGCCCATTTAGCGAAATTTCTTACGTTTTCTTGGGAGATGTCACCGCATCGCACCGTCGGGCTCGAAGTTTGACGTTTCTGAAGGCCGATCGCCGGACAAACGTGCGTGGACGCATATTTTCACTATTTTCGCTATAAAATCGAATTTTACACCCAGATCTGAGGTACGCGACACATTGTAGAAGGTTCAAAGTTTACGTTTCGATATGGCTTTGTGAAAAGGAATGCGGGAAAATACGAAAATATCGAATCCGAAATAGTTTGACGTCTAAATATATTTCGCACTGAACAACTGACGTTTCTCCGATTCCCTGCCGATAAGCTCCGCCCGCGCTATATCCATCTCACTTTTGTCGCGTTTCCTCGCGAAAATCGCAAACCGGCGTCCGCGGACCTCCGGAAAAACGCAAAATTCGCCCGGAAAAGAGTAAAAAGAACTCGTCAAAATACGCCTACCGGACAACCGAAGGACCCGACCGGGCTTCGCGCCCTCGTGCTCGCCGCTGCGCGGCTCGCCTCAAAAGCCTTTGTGGCGGCAAAACGCCACTTTTCGACCCCTCCGGAGGGAGCGAGAAAAAACAACGGATTTTAATATATAAGAACTAGAAAGGTGGCAAGTCGGCTATCGCCGACTTGACCTTTCTTGGGATGGTGGACACCGGATATTTTCATTAGTATGGTTTTTCTGCAGACCATTGCGAAGAGTTTCAGAAAAAGAAATTTTTAAATCCATGAATTTTGAAGATTATTTGAGAATGGTTCGGTTTTTTTAAACACCCTGTATAGTTCTCATTAAAATAGTTTCCATATAGACCATTGTTAAAAGTTTCATCAAAGGAGTATTATACTTCCATGACAGTTTCAATTATCAGCAGTATGATCTGTTCTTTAATTTAATACATTTTAAAATTTTTTGTTATAATATTATGCACTCTTGTATTTTTATCACTATCAATTGTCGTAGGTGCAGATCAGCAGTATGATCTGTTCTTTTATTTAACATTTCTCAAAATTGTTAAATACATTAGTTATGCTTTTCTGTTTTTTATCAATTATCGTAGGCGCAGATCAGCAGTATGATCTGTTCTTTCGTTTAACACTTCTTAAAATTTTTGTTTATAATATTATGCACTCTTGTATTTTTATGACTATCAATTGTCGTAGGTGCAGATCAGCAGTATGATCTGTTCTTTTATTTAACATTTCTCAAAATTGTTAAATACATTAGCTATGCTTTTCTGTTTTTTATCAATTATCGTAGGCGCAGATCAGCAGTATGATCTGTTCTTTCATTTAACACTTCTTAAAATTTTTGTTTATAATATTATGCACTCTTGTATTTTTATCACTATCAATTGTCGTAGGTGCAGATCAGCAGTATGATCTGTTCTATTATTTAACACTTCTCAAATTATCTATCTTTTATCAATTATCGTAGATGCAGATCAGCAGTAGAGAATGGTTCGGTTTTTTTAAACACCCAGTATTTTGTCATTAGTATATTTTTCCTACAGAACATTGCAAAAAGTTTCATAAAAAGAAAATTTCAATTCCAGGAATTTTGAGGACTTTTAGAGAATGGTTTGGTTTTGTTAAACACCCTGTATTTGCTCATTAGTATAACTTTTTTACAATCGTGAAAAGTTTCATAAAAAAATTTAAATTCCATAAATTTTGTGGATCTAGAGAATGGTTCTTTATTTTACACCCTGTATTTTTTCATAAGTATGTGTTTATATACACATAATAATACCAAAGTATGTATTTTTTATAGTTTTCTTACAAACTATTGTAAAAAATTTCATCACAAATCAAAAAAGAATTTTCAATTCCAGCTTTTAAGGATTTTTAGAATGATTCGATTTTTTTAAACATTCAGTATTTTTTAATTAGTATAGTTTTTCTGCAGACTATTGCGATAAGTTTTATAAAAAAAAGTTTAATTCCATGTATTTTGAGGATTTCAAGAGAATGGTTCGGTTTTTTTAAACACCCAGTATTTTTTCATTAGTATGATTTTTCTGCAGACTATTGCGATAAGTTTCATAAAAAAAATTAATTCCATGAATTTTGAGGATTATTAGACAATGGTTCGGTTTTTTTAAACACCCTGTATTATTTCATTATTACAGTTTTTTTACAATCTATTGTGAATGGTGTCTACAAAAAAACTATATTAATTCCTTAAATTTTGATGATTTTTAGGGAATGGTTCGTATGTTTTAAACATCCTGTATTTTTTCAGTAGGGTAGTTTTTTGCAGCCTTTTGTGAAAACTTTTGTAAAAAATTTTTTTTAATTCCATGAATTTCGAGGATATCAAGAGAATGGTTCGGTATTTTTAAACACCCAGTATTTTTTCATTATTACAGTTTTTTTTACAGCCTATTGTGAAAGGTGTCTAAAAAAGAAATATTAATTCCACGAATTTTGAGGATATTTAGAGAATGGTTCGGTTTTTTTAAACACCCAGTATTTGTTCATTAGTATAGTCTTTTTGCAGACTATTGCGAAAAGTTTCATAAAAAAAAATTTAATTCCATGAATATTGAGGATTATTAGAAAATGGATCGGTTTTGTAAAACACCCTGCATTTTTTTAATAAGGGTAGTTTTTTTGCAGCCTATTGTGAAAGGTGTCATAACAATCAAATATTAATTCCATGTATTTTGAGAATTTTTAGGGAATGGTTCGGTTTTTTGTAAACACCCAGTAGTTTTTTAATTAGTAAAGTTTTCTTACCATTGTGAAAAGTTTCATTAAAAAATATTCCATGAATTGTGAGGATTTTTAGAGAATGGTTTGGTTTTGTTAAACACCCTGTATTTTTTCATTATTACAGTTTTTTTACAGCCTATTGTGAAAGGTGTCTACAAAAAGAAATATTAATTCCACGAATTGTGAGGATTTTTAGAGAATGGTTCGGTTCTCTTAAACACTGGATATTTTCATTAGTATATATATATTTTTCAACAGCCTATTGCAAAAAGTGTTTACAAAAAAAATTTTTAATTCCACGAAATTTGAGGATTTCAAGAGAATGGTTCGGTTTTTTTAAACCCCCTGTATTTTTTATTAGTATAGTTTTTCTGCAGACTATCACGAAGAGTTTCAGAAAAAAAAAGAATTTTTAAATCCACGAATTTTGAGGATTTTTAGATAAGGGTTCGGTTTTTTTAAACACCCCGTATTTTTTTCGATAAGTAGTGCGGCAAGAGACCCCTGACTGAAATTTCGTAAAAAAAAAAATTTCAGTTCCCTTAATTTTGACATTTTTTTAGCGTTCGACATTTTTCCAACACTTTGTATATAAAACGGTCTTTCGCACGTCAGACGACCCCTCCGAAGCGAAAAAACCGAAAATTTCCTCGAACCTGTAATTTTTATTTTTTTCTTGTCAATTTTTATCGGAACACCCCGTACATCGAGCTTTTTTGAGTCGCACTGTATATACGTGAAGCGCCTCGAAAAATTTGAAGAGCGCCACATTGCTGACGTCACTGTTACTCCGTCTGGGTGCGGATTTATGCAAATTTCGATACAAAAACGACATCAAAACCCAGCGCTCGCATAACAGAGAGTATCTAGAGACTTCAAATTTACCGTTTTCGGCCTTCGGGGGGCTCCGATCGGCTCATTTAGCGAAATTTCCTGTTTTAATCTGAACTGTCACCCAGTCGCCGTTTGACGTTTCTGAAGGGCGTGAGAATTTTCGCTATTTTCACTATAAAATCGAATTTTCAACCCAGATCTGAGGCACGCGGGATATTGTAGAAGGTTCAAAGTTTACGTTTCGATATGGTTTTATGGAAATAAAGGGGTACTTACTTTGGAGAATGTAATCGTTTTGAAATTTTTGTGATGTCGGCCATTCGCCTAACTTTTCGTTCTCGTCTTGGTTGTTATTTTTGCACATTGCCATCTAAAAACGAACTCAAAACCCAGCGCTCGCATAACAGAGAGTATCTAGAGACTTTAAATTTACCTTTTCTGACCTTTGCGGGCCTCCGATCGGCCCATTTAGCGAAATTTCTTACGTTTTCTTGGGAGATGTCACCGCATCGCACCGTCGGGCTCGAAGTTTGACGTTTCTGAAGGCCGATCGCCGGACAAACGTGCGTGGACGCATATTTTCACTATTTTCGCTATAAAATCGAATTTTACACCCAGATCTGAGGTACGCGACACATTGTAGAAGGTTCAAAGTTTACGTTTCGATATGGCTTTGTGAAAAGGAATGCGGGAAAATACGAAAATATCGAATCCGAAATAGTTTGACGTCTAAATATATTTCGCACTGAACAACTGACGTTTCTCCGATTCCCTGCCGATAAGCTCCGCCCGTGCTATATCCATCTCACTTTTGTCGCGTTTCCTCGCGAAAATCGCAAACCGGCGTCCGCGGACCTCCGGAAAAACGCAAAATTCGCCCGGAAAAGAGTAAAAAGAACTCGTCAAAATACGCCTACCGGACAACCGAAGGACCCGACCGGGCTTCGCGCCCTCGTGCTCGCCGCTGCGCGGCTCGCCTCAAAAGCCTTTGTGGCGGCAAAACGCCACTTTTCGACCCCTCCGGAGGGAGCGAGAAAAAACAACGGATTTTAATATATAAGAATTATGGCTGCAAAAGTCCTATCTTCTCCATTGTGAAAAATTAAAGATTAGGTGCATTATTTTTAATTGTTTCATGTTTATTTCAGTACGAAAATACTCTGTCAGTTTTTTAAATTCCGAAAAAAATATCCGAAACATGTAATAATCAACAGTAAACTGCATAAATTGATGGACTAACAAAAGCGTCTTTCAAGTTTTCTTCAGAAAATGTGAATACTGAATTCTTTTGTATAAAACTTTTTCATTACAATTATTAGTAGGAAGCTTTCTTCAATTTTTCTCCGTTATAGTCACACAAAAGATACAAATTCTCATTTTTAAACAGGCATGCGCCATCTCTTAGCAGCGATAAGAAGTTATATAACTGCAGTGCAGAGAACTCTCCTGCAAAGTATTCGTTCAACAGGATTTAGCGTAGACACTTATAGCGGGTTTCCACATGAATGAATTCAGTGGCGCCAGTGGTTACTAGTGTGCCAGGAAATTACATACTACTACCCATAGACAAATTAAAATAAGACCATTTGAAAACATGGCAACATTGGCAACATTAATAGCAGCGCCTCCCTGCGCATCTGGGGTTGCGCGTATAGGCATTTAACGTCAAAATTGTCAAATATCAAATTACTAATTGCACAAGCAATCAACAACAAAACAATAATTCGTACTGCAGGCATAAAGTTTATTTTTGATTTTTTATCTGTGATTGGAGTAAATGTAACTTAAAAATAGTAATTCGTGTTATTAAAGTTTATGTTCAATATATTATTACATTTTAGGTGTTCACAGTTAAGGAATTAACATTTCATGAAGAATAAATTAAATTTTGTGAGTAATCTGTACTGTATTTAAGCTGGTTTCGGATGGTGAGCGATAATTATAATATAATATTATATTATATCCGCCATAATATACAGGGTGATTCAAAAGTAAGCTGCATCCTTTCAGGAGCATAATCCTTGCATAAAAATAAGACAAAAAGTTCCTATTAACATGGGTCCGAAAATGCTTTCTAAGCTTCTAATAGTCTGACTATTTTTGAGCCTACCTAATGTAAAGGCTTCTGGCGTGTATGTATTTTATGACTTCTATGGCTTATACCCTTGTTATACTTACGGAATGCAAATAATCATATCCATACTTTCTGTTACTTTAGAGTAAGCTTGAAACTATCACGTAATTTTCAACAGCTGTATAGCATTCAGTTTTGAAAACCGAACGGGAGGTGAGGGTTGCAGGAAACAAAATTCCATTAGCATCCCACTTGAGAAGGGTTCAAAGAACACACAATTACCAAAAATAATAATATAACGATTATATTAAAATAGTCCATCACCACAATTAAATCTACAATTGATATGAATATGCTTTTAAATAGCATGTTGTGATGTTTAGACGTGGTTATCTTTTATCAATCTGTTTTAATTTCACTTAGAAATAACATTCTAAGTGAACGAGTATCAAGAAGCTGCAGAATGTAATGACATCACGCCTCTCGATGCGATTAATTCTAATTCATATATTTCGAATACTACGTATCAAATCAACTTGAAATTTTGAGTTGATCATAAATCATAAATGAAAATTAGGTACATTTGAAATTTCACTTTCGTACATGTTTTTTATCATTTAATAACACTCTGATGAGCTTAAATTATTCTCCATTTTCAAGAAAACTAACACAAAATCACTAATAAATTAATTACGATCACAATTATACTAGCGGATACATATACTCGAACTGTACGCACGCGCACACCGATGATAGATGTGCAGATGGAATAGGTGGATCTAGATACCGTCATTACCAATAGAAATCGAACATTTCGATATGCCCTGTGAGGTATGCAGAACATTTAATTTTATATGAAAAATGTATGGACGACTCGTATTTTTCTACTATTTTGAAACCCGATTAAAGTAGGTATGTAGCGCCCATACTCATGAGAAACTTGCTGAAAATATGCAGGTACTAATAAAGAATACAAATTTTATATATAAGGTATATGTATTTGATTAACAAATTAGATAATATTTTTATTTTCATGTGTCTTATTAAGTCTCATACAACCAATATTTTAAATGTATTATGAATATAAGAGAATAGCTCTGTGATTTATTTCGACATTGTTTCTCTTTCCGGGAAAATATATTGGTAGGCCGGTTGTCTGCCTTCAACTACCCACACGCTTCCATTTGGGCTAGACTGTATAAGTTTTATCGCTTCCTGAGCGACGTATTCAGGTCTGAAAAAATAACAAAATAAACAGTTAAATTAAAACTATCTAAAACACTCATTTTAATCAAATTTGACGTTCAGTCAATATTATGTTTGTTCTAGCAGTAATCATGAACTAACTATACTGATCAGGGAAAAAAACAAAATAGCCAACATTTTGCCAAAGTTTATTACTCTATATTTTTTATTTCTCCATCAATTTAGACAAATCCTTCGTCATGTTGTAAGTATTCTTGGTAAGTTTATATTTTTTTTTATTTAAATGTGTCAATGTATTTTGTAGTGACTTTCTTTTAGGCGCTGATACTGTTATTCTTTTCTAAGTAAGTTTGTGATAAATTTTCAGGTCAATAAATATTAGCGTATTTTGTGTGTGTGTGATTTTTTATTTATGCAAAATTATTAGCTAGTGATCAAAAATACCTCGACATAATAATTTTTCCAAAAGAGAGATGCGTGACATGGTTTGTGTTTTTGCTCAGGCTAATTTGAAACGAAAATAACTCAGAAACCGATAGGCGACATAAACAGGAGTACCTTTTTTATGTAGAATTGAAAGTTCTTTTAGATGTTAAACTCAACAGATAAAAAAATATATTTTGATTTACCTAAATAATACCGTAAAACTAACGCCCTTTAGAAGCAACGTCAAAATAAGCTTCAAATTCACAATTCTCCACCAAAAAACCCAACACTGTCAATTTTCAGAGTCATGCTATCAAAACTTTCTCGATTATTGAGAAATTTCACAATAAAATTTAAACCTTGAACACCCTGCATTTCTTAAACCAGCGACATGATGAGCTCAAATATAATATTTTAGGGTCTTAGTGTTGACCCATTCTTTCTTACTCACCCGGGATACATGGTAGTGCAAAGCAATTTTCTGCATTAAATTCAAAACGCCTTGTAGAGTTACCAAGAAGGGCCACAGCTGTAAAAAGTTTGAAAGGCTAAAACCCATTTTCTCTAACACGATTTTAGGAAGTACACGTTCCACAACTAAAAATTAGATTGTAATACATGTCATTCCAGCATACTGTTAGAATGACATTCTATCACACTGTGTTAGAATGTTATTCTAACATACTGTAATGGAATATGTACAAATAAGCAACTTTCTTGTATGATCTTCCCAGTATCTGTCATACTTTTCCAAACTGGAAATTTAAAGAGAATACTTTCAACTTAACGAAGGAATCGTATAAATCTATGAAGAAATAAAAAAATATATATAGTACTAAACTTTGGCAACATTTAAGTTGGTTGATGTACGTCCAACTACTTCTTGCATTACATTTACTAAAAACATGGCATTATTTGTTCGGTGGAATATTTCTACAGTTTGAAACCAGTCTATAAGAAAGCTCAGATCAAAAAATTATATATGAAGTACCCAAATTGAAATCGGTCGTACAATATAACCTCAATTTTTTTACACATTATCAAGGATCACCTTGTATAAATATTGGTTATAAAGGCGGAATAATCTGTAATAAGGAGTGCCTTGACATTTTATGACCAGTTAGAAATTGAGAAGCTTTGGTAAGCTAATATTTTGTGGGCGATGAATTAATCTATCCATTGAGTGTACTTCAAAGAAAGTATGTTTGTTATTATTTTTCGTCCGCGCCTTTGATTTCGTATGGACCATTGACCACCCGCCGTCACTGCTATAGAAGCAGCAACGCAAGACACAATATATTACCCGTAGAATAACCAGCGGATCGTTGTCTTCCCAAACCTGCTAAGCAATGAGGTGGGAATGATAGAGAAATGAAAATATTGAACTGAAGAGTGAGTATACTTGTGTATATTTTGTCCTAATTTTAGTGGTGGGCTGAAATAGCTGGTGTAGCTTCAAAGCACTTATCAGGCCGTTTAATACAGAACCACTCGTAAATCCAACCTCTTTCGTATTACTATTATTAGATCCAGAAGAAATTTATTTCATTTGTAATGATTAACATAAAACATTGACTTGGTACTACCGTTTCAAAAGTAAATCTGTATTGCATAATAGATATTATTGTGTATTTTATGAAAGAAAGTAAATGCCGTTATGTATTTTTTTGAAGAATACTATTTTACTTATATTTGTTATTCTCCATTTTACCCACGTAATATTATAGAAGGTTCATTCTCCTATGTACATCTACAAATAATCCTCATGGATGAGGAAATCCATTAGTTTTATAATATTTTCTTCTTAACTACATTTGTAGTTACAAACAGATAATAAGTTTCAGTAAAATACAAAACCTTAATCATATTACAATAAATGTTTTCAATATTTGTTATTATTATTCTTGATACTTTTGTTACTTCTCATTTCTTTTAAATGCTTTCTCTACATAATTTACTATTTCCTCAATAGGATTTTCAATATGTTACTTACTCTTGAGGTGGCACTGTATCTAAACTTTTCTGAAGCGAGTCTTCATACGCTTCTCCCAAATTCCTTCCACTGATATCAGTGATCAATGGTGTTACAGTTACTCCTGGGCAAATGGCGAACAATCTAACTTTAGTCCTTTCGTAATGATGAGGATCGCCCCAACATCTGGTCATTGCTGCTACAGCTGCCTTAGTACCAGAGTATATGGGAAGGGAGGGAGTTACGCCAATTCCAGCGATTGACGATATGTTAGCTATGACGGCCTCTGGCCCTTGTTTATATTTCGGTAGATAATTGTCAAGACCCAGGAGTATTCCGTGTACCAATCCATTCTAAAAAAGTAGAAACTATGAAATTAATTATTCGTATCGCAGAAGTGTAAAAGAAGGATTAAATTAATTATCCCTAAAATCACAACGTGATTTACATTTTTGTAAATAACTGCACATCCATCGTGTGTTAATAGTTCAGTGGTTCAGTATCTTCAGTAATTCTAGAGTCTTGAAGGTCAGTTTTATATTCCTGCGGTAAACTAGCAGAATCAATAGATTCATTTATTTAAGCCAAAGGACCTCGCACTTTTTATATGGAAAAGTGGTTTCAGTCGGGAGGTCTAATTTTTGGTAGTTCTCAACATCCTGAACAAAATAGCTAATGTGCACAAAAAAAAACCTATTGTTAGGATTTTGCGCTACGGCGCATACAAGGTCGGCACCTGGGTTTTTGGAAGTCGGGAGGCATGCATGCGTGGAGGTGTGTTGGGGTGAAAAAGTACTATATATCTCCCCCTTTTATGTGTTCAAAACGAGAATCAAAAATGATGATTAGATCGCGTCCGCGATGCCAGAGCAAATGCCAATAATCACGTTGAAATCGAAGTAGTTGAGATGGAATAGTTTGTGGAACATCAGTGAAGTAAAGAGCTATTGGCGAAGAATCACTATAGAAAAGCTAATGCGCCTCATTCGGAACCTCATTAGGTGTGGAAGACCGGAATCCTCATTTTTGAATCTCGCTTTGAACACAGAAAAGGGTACTTGTTCACTCCAACACACCTCCACACATGCACATCTCCATAATCGGTCACAGAACACGCTCTTTTTTGATAAAAATAACCCGACTCCTGAAAACCCAGGTGCCAAAATCCTGACGATAGATTTTTTTTGTGCCCATTATCTTTCTTGTTCAGGATGTTGAGAACTACCTTTTCCACCAAAAATTAGACCTCCCGACTGAAACCAGTTTTCCATATAAAAAGTGCGGGGTCCTTTGTTGAATCCAAATAACATCTACATAAAGATAACTTTGGAAAGTTTTATATGAATTTTTTCGATTCCAGAAATTATTGGGAATGCATTACTAGATCATATAAACGAAATATTAATAAAAGTTTAAAAAGAATTTGCTGCCTCCACCAAACACTAGGAAATGCGCATGTCAATGGAATTTTTGTCTACAAACAGCTCAACGGAACAAGGCGCCACGTTTACGTTCAGTACAGAAACAAATTGTAAGCCGAAATTTTTTATTTTGGTCTCTCTATCCTTTATGTGTTAACAAAACTAGTACAGAAGAATTGAACTTTTTTTAATATTTGTTTATTATAAACAATATAAATTTCTAATTTGTAGGTTCATATAATCTTAGAATGGATCGAGGTATAAAATTTTCTTAAAATCTTATAAAAAGTCAACAGTTTTACATATACAGCGTCTCTGTGAAAGGTTGGGAAATCTCGCAGCTGGAGATACTGGTGACCAAAAAACAGTCGATTGAGCCAAATATGGCTTATCCGAATGTTGCTGGTTTCAAAAATACAGGACGTTCAATGTTAGAATTATTATTTTGAAATGTCTCAATAACTTTGAAACCTGTCGGAGTATTAAAAAAAAATTGGCACAATTATGTTTTTTGGCACGGCAAATAACAATTTTTAACTAATTTTGACGCCACTAGTAGAGGGTGCCACTTATGGCACAGCATGTTTCTTTTAAATGGCAGAACTTTTTTGCAGCTTAGTGTATCCATCTGACTATAGAAACAATCGATTCTCCTACCTGTTGTATCTGAAAAAGGTAAAACCTGTTGAAGTAACAGTTTTCGAAATAATCCTATTTGAAATATTCAGTGCACCGATTGAAAACTGTTATCGTTTCAGGTAAAGTGCCTTTTCTACTGAAAATACAGCAAAATGTTACTTAAAAAAGTTGTTCAGAATGGTAAATTATGGAGACGTGCAAAATTTCAAAAAGATCGGCCTGCTTTGATAAAATCTTTGTGCTTTGTTGAAAAATGGTTTCAAAATCAAACCTCGTCGATCTTCTTGAAATTTTGCACGTCCCTATAATTTACCGTTCTTAATAACTTTTTCGATTAATATGTTGCTGTATTTTCAGTAGAAAAGGCACTTTACCTGAAACGATAACAGTTTTCAATCGGTGCACTGAATATTTCAAATAGGATTATTTCGAAAACTGTTACTTCAACAGGGTTTACCTTTTTCAGATACAACAGGTAGGAGATTATTGAGATATTTCAAAATAAAATTCTAGCATTGAATACCCTGTATTTTTGAAACCAACAGCATTCGGGTAAGGCATATTTGCCTCAATCGACTTTTTTTGGTCACCAATATCTTCAGCTCCGAGATTTCCCAACCTTTCACAGGCACGCCGCCTATATGACCCTGTATACGAGCCACGTTGTGCTTTTTGTAATAGTATAGTCAGATAAGCAGTTATATCTTAATTTTTAAATTTCGACATTACAAAAGGTTATCATAATTGTATTATTATTGTGCTAGTAACACGATAAGGTACAATAAATTTCTCTTTTACATATGTGAGAGTTATTGATTATAAATGCCATACCACGATAACCTGTACATTTTATCATAATTTAATAGAAAACTTTTTTATGATATAAGATCTATCTTTAATTATACATAAGCAAAATGTGGTTATTAAATCACTTAAATACTTATGGAATGATTTCCCAGCTGGTTGCCACGTTATCTGTTTAAAATTCTTTTTGTTTCTATAATCATATTGTTCACTTTTGTCGGAACGAGTTCTGAAATTGGAGATTAAATCTTCTGGCTGGTATATCCATATACACAATGTTTAGAAACTTGGAGAGGATATTCATACAATACATAAATTGATGTGCGAGAAATCGATTTTATATTTGGATCGGTTGATGATAGACCGATATAACTCGTCAGTACTTGAATCGATGTCTGCCCCTGGCTCGGGTTCGAATATCTCAGCCGGAAGACGCTTCCTGCAGAGAGGATTGGCTTTCTCTCTGCGGGTGTGGTAGGATGGAATATCGTTGGCTTTGGTCAATGTGGGAGATTGATACCGATCGTCGTTTGACCATCCTCCTAATTAATGAGGTTTTCCAAGTTTCCTCATTCCTGCATGGTTAGGACATATTAACGTAAGTCCGTCCTGGTTTCTTTTTAAGAACTGTCACACATTTTGTCAAAATGAAGGTAGGGCAATCATGCAAAAACTATGTTTTTTGTCTTACATCTGAGGACAGATCATCAAAAAACCAAGGTAATATTTATTGTAAAAGCGTAGGAATATTAAACAGTCTAACTATATAACGTTTAACAGAAAATTTCTGCTCGTAAACTAACTGAGTCCCTGCGGAAATGCAGCGGTTAAGCAGCAATTAAGTGTATGCCGATTTTGTATAGGCTGAAGATTACAGTAAATCCATAGCTGCTCCTTCCACCTGTTTATAAAACTGAGGCTAAAAGAGAAAATCCATTTGGTTCACACTTATGGTATGCTTTAAATGCAATATTTATCTTACCAGCCTAAATCAAATCTTAGTTTGTAATTCTAAAAATGCATTCTGTTCAAATATTAGTGTTGCTTTTAGACAAATGTATTTAAATTTAACAAGCTCTTTAAGAACTTCCTCTACAAAATTCAGTATCTTGATAAAATGTTTCTAGTTCATGGTACAAGTATCTTGTTTAGCACTTTTTCACAAGGGAGTTGACATTTACAATTAATAATCGTACATATAAGTAGTATTTAAAAAAATCGTTAAATAAATGTGTTACTTGATTCCTCTATGATGTAGGTATGTATACCTATGTATAAATTATTAGTGCAGTCTCAAGTTCAAAATCATTCTAGTGTGTCAACAATATCAGTCAAGGTTTACTTATGATAAGATAAATGAAAATTAGATTTGGAATCCTCATAAATCAAAAATGTTTTGATTTAAATTTAATTGTACCTATAATACTTCTACTTACGAAATATTGGATTAGGTACATTAATGTTAGTTCATTGTTAGTGTTAATCTTAAAAGAGCAAATATTGTGTGGGAGAACATTGTGACGTTGCATTAACAAACAATTTTCAATGAAACATTTAAACAACTGCAATACCTATACATGGGTAGAGAAAAATTCGTTATACATTTTAACAGTACAAACTTAATTAAATAACACGTACGCAAGTATATACTTACAACATTTATCGCAATTTCTTTTTCCCATATTTTGTCGTTCAAGATACCAGCATTATTTATCAGGATATCGACATGTTTGAACGTGTCTACAGTCTTTTTAAATGCATCTACAAAATAATTGTGTAACAAGCAGTTAGGTACTACTTGCTTTCGAAAAAATACTCACTGTCATATTGTTGAATATCGGCCACATCAGTTTCTACATAGAGTGCTCTATTAGGACCAAACTCTTTCTTTATTTCAGTTACAGCTGTTTGGGCAAAGTCGGTATTTGGGTCGGCTAGTGTTACGGCCTAAACAGATATTTATTGCAAAAATTATTTTAATTAAAACAGTAGAATTAAGATATCTAACTATAAGTGAATACATTTGTTACCATTTTTGTTTTACTGATGGATTTGCAACATAAAAGGAAGAAAAAAACACCAACTGTATTATCATCGTCGTTTCGTTATTTTTATTGCAGCATCTTCAGAATAATAATAATAATTTTGGTTGTTTAGTCAAACATTTAGGATTTTTTTTCTCATTCCCGTATGATTTTAAAGATGGATGTAATTATCAAGATGTTAGACCAATATTATAGAATTTTGAATAACGAATGAATGAATCAATGAAATTTTATCGTCAGTACTTTATTCGCAACAAATATACATACAATTCAAACTGTTACATATTTATTTTGATATAAATAGAACTGCGGAGGCGAAGCCTATTCGCTTATATATATTTTTAGGGTTTTCGAAGTATTCGCGGTCTCGAGAACGCACCTAGAACCAAATCGAATATACCCTGGAATGTTATAGACAACATCAAAATATAAATAGGTATTACAAAAATTGTAAATTCGAAAGCAAACTTAATTATTAACAAATTAAAACGGCAGGTGACAGATAAAATTGGGCTAATAACAAAGAAAACAGAATGGCTTTATAAAGAATTTATAATTCTATATATGTTTTATGTCAGTTGTGAGAATATCTATTAATATTTTTCAAATCATCGAATATAAATGTAGGCGAATACATTTATTCACTGATGACTTTCTTTTCTCATTTGTATCTAATCAACATTCAATGATATGTATTTTCGTAGTTCTTTTGTTAGTAAAATTTGGATATCACTCTCAGTAGTGCATAAGTTGAGGTCGCCATGTTTCTCACCACAAAATGATCTTTGTGGTGTTTTTAGATGCAGAAATCTCGAAAAATTCAATATGTAGAACAAAACTAATGTCAAAAATTAAATTCTTGATGTTCTCTTTATTCATTGTCACTATTTCAATTTGTCTTAAATAAATTAATAACTTTTAAAATGCACATTGCTATTACAATGCCATATTTTAACAATTATTTTCAGATACTTATACATAAAAGTATATAGTATGCGCCAAAAGTATGGAATAAATTCAATAAAAACGAAACAATTATTTTTTGGGAAAAATACTCGAACAGGTCGATTTTTAATTTAAAAAATACATATTTTAGTGTAAAATGCGATTATCAAATGTCATTTGTTTTCGAGTAATGACGTCATCGATTTTTTTTTTAAATGGCAACACCATATTTTTTTCCTTGATTCTGAAAGATCATTTAATTTTCTAACAGACAGTACTAAAATTTTGCCCTCTTACATAGGAAAGTTTTCGAATAAATGACGATTGAATGTTAGAAAACGTAAATCAATTAAAATAAAGCAAAAACGTTATCAAGTTTAGTTTTTCGAATTCCATAGTTCTTTTATGGATCACGTAGGTGAAAATCTTTGCAAAGTGTCATTGTCACACCGACTTTCTAATAAGTATTGTAAGCGACATAGAAATTATTATTCAATTTAAAGTATTATGGCACATTTAACTGTTACTCAAAGAATTGAAATTTTAATTCTTATCGGATGCGGAAATATGACTAGAACTCAGCAGGAAGTTTGCGATTTATTTAATGAAAAATATCCAGATCGCCCTATCAGCTAATCAACAGTCAGTAAGGTAGAGTCTAAATTTAGAGAAACTGGCAATGTTGTAAATATTCCAAAACCTGGACGTCCAAGCATTAATGTAAATCAGAAACAGAACATTTTGATAAGTATGGTGGATAATCCTCATAATTCTTCACGATTGGTTGCATTAAACAATGACACTAGTCAGAGCACAGTGCTACGTATCTTGAGGAAGGAAAAATATCTCTACAAAATTCAACTTGTGCAGGAACTCAATGAAAATGATCCCGATCGCCGCTTATACTTTTGCGAAATTCTAATGGATTTATGTAAAGGAAATAGAAATTTACACCGGCAAATACTGTTTTCAGATGAGGCCACATTTTGTCTGAATGGTACAGAAAACCGTCAAACTTGCAGATATTGGAGTCGGGAAAATCCTCATTGGGATGGCAGAGGCACATACCCAACACCCTCAGAAATTAAATGTGTGGGCTGGAATAGTTGACGACAGAATAGTAGGGCCTTTCTTCTTTGAAGGAACCCTTACAGGACAAAGATATTTAGAGTTTCTAGAAAATGACCTTGTTCCAGCCCTTGTAGTAATTTTTCCTAACGATAATGACCCTGACATTCCTGACGATACCATATAGTTTCAGCAAGACGGTGCACCTCCGCACTATGCGCGCCCTGTACGAGATTTTTTGGACAACTGTTTTCCTCGGAGGTGGATCGGCATACGCGGACCGATAGAATGACCTGCAAGATCGCCAGATCTTACACCTCTTGACTATTTTTTATGGGGATACTTGAAGTCAAAAGTGTACATTAATAAACCACGTAATTTAGAAGAACTTCAAAAAAAAAATCGATGACGTCATTACTCGAAAACAAATGACATTTGAAAATCGCATTTTACACCAAAATATTTATTTTTTAAATTAAAAATCGACCTGTTCGAGGATTTTTCCCAAAAAATAATTGTTTCGTTTTTATTGAATTTATTCCATACTTTTGGCGCATACTGTACAGTAATAACATGTAAATGTAAAAAAATAATTGAATATAATAATTCTAATTGTTACAGTTCAGCAGACACGGTTTTTAACAAAATCGTACTTAGCTCACTTTGTTCGTTCTCATTTTACATTTTAAAGTAATTTGGAAGTAGTTAGTAGTAGTTTGATAAGTTTATGGTAGGTATAAAAATATTTACATCTACAGTTAATTTAAAGAAATAATATGTATTTTCCTGCACTCCTTAATATCTAAAATCCGAATTCTTTGACCTGCCTTTATTTTTCTCGGGTTAGACTCTGTGGATGTAGACCCGCAGATATATTTGTTTACATATTATGTTTGATAAAAAATACTTTTGATCCTGTAAGCAGATGGGCGCAGGACAATCTTAATTGGGATCTTGTACTATTAATGATGAAACTTTAAAATTTGATGTGACGACAGATATAATCTAAGCGCAATTTGTTGTTATATACATTAAAATCTTAAGAACTGAACTTACCTTCACACCATTTCGAAGAAGTTCCTTTGCATATCGTAAACCTATTCCGGAAGCGCCACCAGAAATCAACGCTATTTTTCCAACCAGATCGAGCACCATTGTTCTCTCCGTCCTAACTCCAACGCGTCAAAATCTAAATGCCGTTCACTCAAAGTTAACTAACTGTTTTGATGACAATGTTTTTTTACTGTAAACAGTTATATCATGTATTACAGCACTTCTAACATAAAATAATTCAGATAAACTTGTAAGTAAATAAACATGAATTACTTGGCAGAATTAGAAGATTTAAAAATGCTGATATGACGAGATGTTATAAATAGAATAACAACGACAACAACGGTATTAGAATTAATGAATTTATTAGATTTATTTGTTTGGGACAAACTGCTACGTAAAAATTGTAATGAACCTGTTATTACTGCTATTTCTAAATTGTTTAAATTGCGTTTATAGAAAGTTCTCCTATATTAATTTCAGAAACTACAGTCTATCTAAAAATTGTAGGGAGTTAAGTAACCTCTCTAAGTCATTCATTTTTAGTCAGAAGAGTTCCCGTTATTTTTTTAAAAAGGTTACGAGTAATCAGTACATAGTAAATAAATTGATGGAAAATTTTTGTTTTAATAAAGTTCCAATAGCATTAATATAGCTTTTTAACAAGAACAAAATTTGGGTAGGTTTTTGGAAAAATCCTGTCAAATCCCAAAGACAATACTTGATAAAACTGGAGCTTACCTCATCCTATTTAACACCACGTGTCTCCAATTTTTGGAGATGGATGGATCATAAATTATTCAGGGTGTAACAAAAAAGCAGGCCAACCCATTATCCGTATATTTTTGGCGACAACATATGACTATTTAGTCGAATCATGCATCACCACTCCCAGCAGGCAACCATCTTTTTTTCTCACTCTGATACACCCGCCCACACCTACTCTCCTTTGAAGATGACCAATGACATTGACGGTGGACCCTACTCCCTTCTTCAGAATCTTCTGGTCATTGACAACGGCTACGGCCTCCAAGAACTTCTTCAGACATGACCTTGGAAAACATCGTCACCATAGCTGCTACTGGCGTACCTACTCCCCCTACTGGATGGACAGGTTACCAAAGTGAATTCATTCTTTGTTAGATTTATTTATAGAAGACTCAGAGTTTTCACGTCGTGATTGGAAAATATTGCTTAAAATGCGATTGTCAAATCTTCTGTTTATCGTCACTGAATCAGTGACTTTCTTATAATTTTTTTTTCTAGTCTACTGATAGTAAGTGATTAATGAACAAACTTAGACCTGAATGATACAAGCCCATTAAATGGTGACTTTTAAAACAAAATTAACTACAGACATGGATGGTAAACTTGTGGAGATTTGAAAGTTGTCACTATTTTATTTTGACGTCAATCAGGTTTCACAAAATATCTGTGCTTCTTATGTGAATGGGATAGTAGATATAAAAAACACTATGCAACAGAAGAATTACCAAGAATATATTCATTTCAACCAGATACTATAAATAAAGAAGCATTGGTTGCTCCTCCTAAAGTCCTGATTCCAACCTTTTACATCAAATTAGGAGTTATGAAACGATGATTGAAAGCTCTTAATAATAGAGGTGGATGCTGTTACGAAAAGTGTTTCTCAATATTTCATATGCAAAACTAAAAGAAGGAATTTTCAATGGTCTCAGTAGTCTCTGACAATGCGACTAAAATGAACAGATGCCCCGTCGTGCATAAACCATAAACGACAGCAGACACTAAGGGGACAACTTCTAGAAGAAAGGTAGATTTTCCTGTAAAAAAATTCCAAGTATGTTTGTAATGTATGTGTTTGTATGTCCATATAATCTTATCGGCAAAATAAAGGATCTAGCTAAACAATTTTCAATAATTCCTGCCACACATTGACTGAAAACTGCTGCTGGTGTCGCGGTTCATGAATAATGAATGGATTTTCATTTATTTTTTTTTTGTATTCTCACAACATACAACCACAGCATATAATTGAGTTTGAGACACCCTGTGTGTCTTCAGACCTAAGTTCTGAGGGTAATACGTGCCGTTTTTAACAACAACAACATTTAGTGTAACATTTAATATTAACATTATTGTATTGCAACATATCATTTGTGA
Organism: Monochamus alternatus; assembly: GCA_037114965.1. NCBI lineage: Eukaryota > Metazoa > Arthropoda > Insecta > Coleoptera > Cerambycidae > Monochamus > Monochamus alternatus. The sequence continues at coordinate 39,365,570 of CM073433.1, forward strand.
ACATATTAATATTTGCTTAGTTCTGGACCCCATATCCCCGAGCTCTACTAATAATTATTACAAAAAAATCACTTTATTAATGTTCAATATGCAGTCCCGTCCGCCGTTGAATATCAGAAGAATGTAATTCCGTCAAGTTTACTTTTTCATTGCCTCCCTCTCCGAAAAAACGTACTGATAGGGTGGTCGAGTTTCTTCAATCACCCAAACAGTTCCATTAGGGCAAGATTGTATAAGTTTTATCCCTTCTTGAGCCACATGTTTGGGTCTGCAATGTTGTAATTAAAATAGAAATTTTTAAAATTCAGGACAGGAATGGTAATATAAAAATAAGAGATCAGTTTAAAACTGTCAAACTTGAGTAACGATTGATATTTGAAAAATAATGCCACTTTGTCATATAAACTTTATACAGGGTGTTTCCTTAAGTAACGTCATGAAGAAAAGTTCATATAAAGTATTTTCTACGTGCCTAAGTTTTGGAGTTACAGAGAGCTAAAATTTTATTATTTTTTTAGGCTCTTTTTGAAAATCTCTATAGCAAACTAACATTTACGGTATATCTGTCCGATAATTTTATTGTGAATCTAGTTAATTTGTTAGTGATCTTGTGTTTGTATTCTTAAGAATGAAGAATCATGCAAGCTTTACAGCATATTCTCAAAATTGTAAATGCTTTAATTTGACAGGCATTGTGCCATATCATCTTACTCATAATTTATCTTAGATTTGATATTTATTAAAAAAAATCAGGTTGCTATCTCACAGAATGAGACTTTTCCTAGAATATCTAGAAGGGTTTGCGAATTACCGATGACATGATTTTTTTATAAAACGAAATAGAGTATGCTGATAGAAAATGATGAAATATTTATATGGTAAAGTAACTATTTCTATATTTACTATATTTTAGACAAATATTAGAATGTCGTAGTCTCAATCAAACAATATATTTTATATACTGTTTTGCCACATATGGAACCTGGTGTTGTCGTGATTTTGTGGATAATGCATCCTATAATAAAGGACAATGTTAAAAATAGCCGATTTTTGTCTTATCCGGGGGAACGCATAAATCATAAAAAAATCAATTGATTATTGTTAATTAACATTAGAAATGGCCCAGAAATACGTCAGATAGCTGGGGAAATGTCGCTACTACCTAAACCTATATAAACTACCTTTAAATAGCTTTAAATGGATAATCATTAATTATTGTTATAAAATTCGTGTAAAATGAAAAAAATGCTTGAAATTGATTTGAGCCATTTCTAATGTTAATTAACAATAATCAATTGATTTTTTTATGATTTATGCGTTCTCCCGGATAAGCCAAAAATCGGCTATTTTTAACATTGTCCTTTGTTCGTAGTACACCAGAATTAGTTTCCAACCTCAGACTGCATCTAAAACAAAGCATTTTCAACCTTGTGTGGGCATTATAAACGCAATGCGCTTACATCTGACGGTTGGACAGTTGTTTGCAACTGTTCTAAGAACAGGCTTAATAGCCGACGATAAGTGTTAACGTGTGACCATTATAGTGACAGTGCTAGTAACGAGTAGTGCATAGTGTGTACGTAAATGGTGCAGTATATTATGTGTTAAAGTGTGATATCTGCGAAGTGCGCATCAGATAGATATAAGTGGGTGGTGGCAGGCCATTGACGTCTAAAAGGACGGCATTCTACAGGTTGCAAGAAAGTCTATACTAGAAGAATAAATAATTATACAAGTCGCAAGACCACTTGATCACTCCATATCCACTCATTATAAAGGAGAATTTAAGAATTTTGACTGGGACAATTGAAAAATAAATTCAGAGAATGAAAGCCAATATAACAAAAAAGTGGATACATAAAATCCACTAACAGCTGTTGCTAGAAATGTACGAAAGTGGTAAATCTAAGGCTTGTAACGTTTTAAACTTCAAATTGAGTAGCAGAGAATTAAATGTTGACATGGAGTACCGACAATTTTTCTAAGAATCAACTGCAAGAGAGAATGGATCATATGCAGCCAGAGTGACAAATTATTTTATCATGTATATGCAATTGATGAATTCATTTGTGACACATGTTGCACAAATAAAGTTTTAAAAACTATTTTTCCCCAAGTAGTTTTTTTTAATCGATTTTTATTGCTTTTTGCTTCTGATGAATATTTAGCTAAATCAATACCTGCTCTGTACCTATTCATATTAAATAATAATAAGTCATTTTATTAACCTTATCTTATTTTAGGTCGATATTTAACCTTTACCAGTAATCAAATATTTAAAGAAGATTAGGAGATATTTTTTTAATGAATGGTAAAAGAGGAGTTATTGATATACCGAACACAAGACAAATTTAGGATTTAAGCAACAATATATGTATTAGATTAGCGATAACTTAATGTTGCAGAAAAATACAGAGTTTATCGGGTTATTTTAGATGTATCATGATGACATAATCTATTTAATTTTACAAAAATTAATTTAATATTTATAAACTTTTATATAGGAATAAAAGAACTAGTACACTGTTACGTTGATTTTGAAAAAAAAAGCAAAACAGTTCGATTTTTATTTTTGTTCCCCTGGCATCACTCAGCGGTTGCTTTTGGGCGTGGGAAGTAGTTTTATTATGGTTACTAAATGGAGTTGGGGCGCCAAGTAATTTTATTTAAATGAATATATTGTAAAGCCCAGGGAAGACAAAATTACTAAAATAAGAATAAAAAAAAAATAATTATGAATAGATAATACAAGATATATTTTTAATATAAAAGTTATAACAAAGAGGCAGCAGAAAATATATGTATAATATTTTCTAATAAATATACAAACGAGAATATAAAGAAACAACTTAAGTAAAACCTGGCTCTTGCAAGAGGTAAGCAGACTAGGAGCGTGGAGGTGTATAATAACAAGAAAAAAAAACTCCCACTACGAATCTACGAACAAATAATATATAAATATATCCACGGTCAATATAAAAAAAAACAAAAATGTGATCTATCAGATCTGAACTTTGTGTAGATAATTTTTCGTGGCCTACGGTATAAAATTCACCACGCGATAGTCAAATATGTAACTTTAGTAATGGAAAAACACTTCAAAATAAGAGATATATAGCTTCTAAAAAGTAAATTAACGGAACTAGGTACGTAATAGGGTACTTATCGAGGTCCTCGGCCTGGCCTCCTGGAGAATCCTGCCTGCCCGGTACTGGAATGCTTCCCGTGACGTCAGATTCCCAATTGTAGCGTCGGTAAAAAGCAATTCCGGGTTGAATCTCGAAATGCCGGCGATAAACAAATTGTTCCCCAATTAACAAAGGAAATGCCAGAGAATGAAACGAATGCACGAGAGAGAAAAACTTATGTAGGTAATATTAACAATAATTTAAAGATGAAGCCAGTAAAATGCATACAAAAAAAAATTACGAACCTTCCACACAGGATCCTTATTGTAGAAAGGCATTTTTCTTTTAACACCAAATAATGTGCACTAAACAAAATCCGCCCAAAGCGAAACCAAATGTAACCACTGCAACTACTACTATAAGTTACATTTTCATAGTTGGAATCAATGTAGATGCCCTTTTTGTGGGTAAAATTTACAAGAATTGATCAACTATTTATGCACACCTTGGTAAACTCCTAACATACTATATTCTACAATTTCTCTCTCTCCTCATGCGTAAATTTAAGTTGAACAAAAACTATGCCGATAAGACGGCTACCTATAAAATCTACGTATCAACACCGAGGTTTGATTTTGGTTAAAGCAGTTCCAACAGTAGGTATCAATTAATGACAAAACAATTTATTTTAGAACTCGTTTTCTTTTTAAATGTGCATAAGTGTTGGTGATTCATGAGTCTGTTTGCAAATGTCATAAATGGAAATTAAATTTAATTTCATATAAATCTAGGCCCTAACTTTCTTTATTCAGACGTTACAGCCCTTTTTAAAATGATTTACTATTTGAATGCCTACTAATCAGTACTTAATCTTAGTTTAAGAAAATCAAAGACATTTATTTTAAGAGAAATTTAACTATGTCCATTCTGCTGAATACATAACTAGCAACAACGACCTAAACTTTCTCACAAGCAATAAATTCATATCTATTAATTCCAATATCAGTTTCAACATCTTTAATCTACTGCAATGACTGATTACGATCATTTATTTGTGTAATGAAGCTGCTTGAAGTAACCCCATAAATAAAAAAGATTCAGAGCTGGTGATCCAGGTGGCTATGGTATAAGACCTTCAATCCATTTATTCGGGAAAGAAGTATGAGACCAAATAACATCATTATGTAAACTATTAATATCATCTCTTGAAAAATTGGATATACAGGGTTAAATATGACTAAGTACAAAAATTTTTACCATGTGCTCAGGGAGGTCTAAACCACAATAAAAAATTTATTTCAGAATTTTTGCTCAATGTTTCAAAAATGGGATAAAACCCTCTTTTCCTACGGAAAGTCGGCGCCTATGATAATCAACTAATGCCTAAGTACCTGATAGATAACAGTTGTTAGCTGCAGTATTTTGTATTCGTTCTTCGTTCTTTCATTGCACACTGCCAAAACTACATTTTAACTCCTTGCAGATTCGTCATAATTATCCACTAACATAGCCGACATAAAATACTTTATTTAATTACTATAAAACGTTTAAATTAGTCACTTAACTGTTCTAAAATAACATAACCTAGAATACTGCATTGCTAGTTGCATACTCTCCAAACCTCAAAGAATATGCGAAACTTAGTTATATTCGGGTCTAAGAAACACTTTTACAGAACACTGTAAACATCTTAGGATGTTATAGTTTAGAATATTACTAATTATTTTATGCAAACATCGTCGATTACTGTTAATATTGATGCTATCATTAGAATTAACAGAATATAATTCCCCAACATCCCTAGAAGTTTAAAAATTTATCACTGTGAAGTGCACCTTGCATTAGTGGCCTACAGATGTCGCCTGCAGATGTCAAAAAATATTTTATACGGTTACGGTACTCTCATTAGTTTGAAATAATTTTTCAGTACTTGTTTTTCGCCAATTTAATTTTTCGCGTATTTTTTGCCGTATTTGTAAATGTTTTTTTTTTCTTTCAAAGCGGCGTAAACTGATACACGGTGACCTGCCACTACGTTTGACACCTTTGGCTTTGGCGGAATATACCTAACTTCGCGGCTGACAGAAGGCCAGTGGTGATAAATAAGGATTTAATATAGTTTTGAAAACAATTTTCTTTCGCTTTATAAATAAGTTCGAAATACATTTGTTATCTCCGTGATGCAATATGGGTGTATGCTTTGTCGATGATAAGGTTGCAGCTATTCCCGAGTTATTGTTTGCCATATAAAACTTCGTGACAGCCCCAAATATTCCTATTCTGAGAAATCTCGACGTCGACATTATTTTGCATTTCCATTACAAAATCCGTACACAAAAACCAAGCTTTGGCGGTTCTAAGTAAAGCAAATTCGTCACCGCCCTGTGTAAAATTAAATAGTTTTTAAAATATCTGTAACAAAATGCATCCCCTATCTCTCTGTTAAATATCAATACTTGTACGATGTAAAAAATAGACAATTTGCATTAGGCCACTGAAAAGCAACTTTGATATAATTGAAGTATCTCGAAAAGCATTAGAGATAGATATAAAGACCTTGATAAAAGTTCTGTAAAATTACGCATAGATCTAAATATGCAAAAATATATAGGGTGTTTTATTTAAAATAAGCAAGTAAATAGCGGCTTTCCGTGTAACCGGTGATACAAGAATGGCATTATTTTATTTAAAAAGAACACCCCTGAAAACCCCAATACCTAAATTTTCAGAACTGAAATCGAAGTAGTCTCAAATATTCTAATGGACGTCATCGTAAGACAGCCTATATATTTCCCTTGCTAATTTCAAAAAATACCACTGATAAAAATATACATATGAAATTAAATGATTATTTGTCTATTTTATATGACTAGACAGCAAAGCATTTGAAGAGTGGAAATTAGAAAGGGCCTAAGTGCCAAAAACAAAGTTTTGAGATAATCAAGAAAAGCTAAATAAAACTCGGATAACTTTCATACGTAAACGTTTATGGACATAACAAACTAAAATAATGAACAATGAAGGTTTATTAACAATACTTGGCAAACTAAACATTGTACTACAACATATTATACATGTTTAAAAGTGTGACATTAGGAAAAGGCCAAGTGCCATAACTACTGATGTTTAATAAAGAAATATACATAAAACACCTGTTCGTTCTTCTTGTGATACTAAATCATTGTCTTCAATTTGAAGTAGCTGTTTATAGAAGCGTTGATGTTCTGGATTTTTAATATAAGGAATCATGCTTTGAAGAGATTTTTTTATTTTCTGATACCTTGCTTTCTGCTTGGACTGAACCGCTACCTTTTCTTCTCCTTTTTTTTGGTTTTCTTCCATTATAATATACTACAAATCCAGAAATTGAGACACAAGGTACACGTGCACATGTCTAGACATTACTGATGTTATAACCTATTCGGCATGCAACTATCGACGTACACGAGAGGTTCCTATAAGGTTAAACTTTATTCTTGGTACTTTTATAGGACATAAAGCATGGTACATAGAATGTTTCTACGTGAAAAACTTGATTTCGGAAAATATGGCACTTAGGCCCTTTCTAATTTCCACTCTTCATTTAGTATAAAATTGGTTTTCTTATAACTTACTTCTGACGGTGGTATTTGTAGATTTGCTGCTATTTTCATTGTGGTTAATATATACAGGGTGTTCCGCATAAGAACCAACACGGAGCAGGCGCATGTAGGAAGTCCCAAAATATTGCAATTTAATCAACCGGCCTTCAGAGATATTTCGAAAAAAAAATATCTGTGAATTACTTTAACTTGGAATAACTAAATTTGAGACATGATTTAGGTTTATTATTGGTCTTCTTTGACTATGAGTTCAAGTAAATTGAAACACTACAAGAGGTTCATTGATGGTGAGCCACCCCTAAAATTATACCAAACTTTTTTCCATTGATCAAATATAAAAGGAATCATAATATCCCGCTCAGAATTTAATAAAACTGTTTTATTACAAATACAACATAATTTGGCAAAATTTGATACAGGTTTTGGATGATGTCCAACACCCTGATGTTTTCAGTTTCTTTTTACAAGGTAGAGGGCGCTAGTTAGATTTTTCCCATTCTAGGTCACGTAATATTATGCAAAACTTCATTTTCAAAAATTATGCTCTTAATAAATTTGTTAATAATGCAGTTTTCGAGAGAAATTTAAAAATCTGTGAAAAGTCAACCAGGCGGTCTCTGTAATAGCACTTATTTATCAAGTAATACTGCGTAATTTTTATTGAGAAAATCTAACTTAAAAAAAGTTACAGAATAAAATGTAGTAGAGGAAATTATTGTCTGGTGATAGGTCAGTAGGTTTATAAAGAAAATCAATTTTACACACTGCCAACGTTTCGGCCTATATTGGACCTTCTTCAGGGCTCTACAAGTTACAATCATATATTTTACAACTTTTATAAAAATATTGTAAAATAATTTATTTAAAAAGAAAACAATAAAAAACACACAAGTGTAATATTTTTGTCATATTCAACACCACCAAAGGCGTACCTATATCACATTTTGATGAAGTATATTGTCCCTTACAAAACTCCCTTACAACCAAAATTAAATTTTCTGAAATTATTTTACACGGCGTATCTGAAAAATTTGTGGGTTTAGGACAGACGTTTATTAAGCAAACCCCATTTATTTTTCAATGTTTTATCGGCTCTAAAAATATTGACATGTTTTCTTGAAACACCCTGTATAAAATTTAAACAAAAATAGTGTAGCTGACTTTAATAGATAATATACTACATGACAAAGAAAAATAAACACCTCTTTAACTGCACCATTCGACACCGTCGATCGACAAGTTAAAAAATTTGCCACGTCCACACTGAGGAGACAAATTTTTGTAAATCAGTACGAGGACAGTGAATGCTATGGCACACGCTATGTCGAACGTCAGAGCGCGTTCACACTATATTCAACAAGTAGACCGTCTTTGATTTTATCGACAAACGATGGAAACCCGATTCGACAAGTTGATCGACCGAATCGAATTGTTGGGTTGCGCGAAGCATGTTTCTTGGTGAGAGAAATTTCTATAAGGACTAACAGATCCATACGTGTCAGTACGATGTTAAAAGACGTGGACTTAGGAAGACCATGGATACAAAGCGAGAGGCACCGACCGTCATAAAGGAACCACAAAGCGTGAAGATCGTCGATTGCGACAGTTAGCTCATAGATCGATTTAGCAGCAGCTGGACTATTGGAAATCAGTGGATTGAAAAATATGGGGGAATGGTTAGGATTTTGAACTCTTGTCTTATTGTCCACATTGGGTGCTACCTTTCTCTCGTCAACATCGAGCTAACTGCTTACAATGGTGTAGAGAGAGGATTCAGTGGGTCCAATAATGGAATCAGGTGATCTTTAGTGACAAATCCTGTTTCTGCTTGGGGATGCACGATGTCGTGCAAGGGTGAGAAGGCGACATAGTAGAAAACACGATTCACCACTAGTTTTCATTAGAGACAACACGCCAGCCGACGTTACATTCAGGATGTGGTGGAGTCATATGTCATTCCATGTCTTCACACCATCCAAAACGCCATTGAACATGTCTGGGACATGACTGGTCGCAGACTGCTGCATTTATAACATCTCCACAGACTCTAGCAGTATGAGATACCCTAAGAACTTATCGACTTAATTAGATTCGATCCCAGGTGTATCAATGAGTACATTAGGAATCGTGGATTTTCAAACACTATTGAACCAATTTTTGCAATAGGTTCTCTGATCTTGCTGCAAATGTAACCAATAACTAAGTGGTTTTGAACCTGTGTACCAAAAATTATTAAAATCTAATAAACATATATACCTTGTTTACCTTTCTTTGTCATCTTTGTAGTATAGTACTGATTAAAATATGAAATTAAATATCTCAAAATAAAAAAACTATTCTTTTTGTCCAGCTTTAAGTGATCATACTTTGATCACCTTCCGAAGTCCGATGTACTATTTTTAACATTTTATATAAAATAACTTACTCTTGCAGTGGATATTTGTTAACATCGTTCTCCAAACAGTCTACATATCCTTCTCCTAAGGTCAGTTGTTTAAGATTGGTTAATATTGGCGTTGCAGTAAGTCCTGGACAAATTGCGAATACTCGGACATTAGTCCTAGCGTAGTGATGTGAATTTCCCCAAGATCTAGTCATCTGCAGGATGGCGGCCTTTGTTCCACTATATACAGGCATGCATGGAACGACATCTAAAGCGGTGACAGAGGCAATATTTACAATGACAGCTTGGGATCCTTGTTTATACTTTGGTAAATAACTTTCCAAGGCCAAAAGTATTCCGTTGATAACACCATTCTGTACAAAGAAAATCTTTGAAAGAGTTATGTTGTACAATTATTTACTTTTGCGTCTTTTATTTTATACAGGGCGTATCAGGTATTAATGGCATCCTTAGAAGGGGTAACATGAATGAAATTTGCACAAATACTTCTATGTCTAAAAGTCTATCGGTTCCCATTCTGTGGTGTCAAAGATGTTGAAATTCTTTCTCTATTTTTTATTTACTTGGAAATCCTTCGTGATAAAACAACAATAATTCTATCTTGTGTTGAAATATCTTTAAATTAATTATTCAGTATGTTTAAAGATCCCCAATATCACCTGTGGCATAGATACTCTGTACCACTGTTCTTTTATTTACAAAAATAGTACCTGCACCACTGTCTTATTTATAAAAAAAACGTAAGATACTTCAAAAACAATTATTACTTTATAGTTTCTTTTAAAATTGAAGTAATTTAAGATATAATGAACAATTAAATATAATGCAATTGAAAGAAAATTTCAAATAATAATTATTCGATTAAAATAATCAAAGCTTTTATAACGAAAACAATGGGGTATCACTTTTATTGTAAATAAATGAAGAGTACCACAGGGTTTCTACGCCAATGGTGATATTGGGAATATTTAAGAACTGAATGATTATATCAAATATAACCCATTACAACCTAGAATTATTGTTGTTTATAATGAAGGGTTTCCAAGTAAATAAAAAATGCAGGGTGTCCGCAATATAAGTGCCTTTATTTTGATTGTTTATTTTCCTAATACTGATACAAAAAACAAATTATGTTACAGGAGCTTTTAGTTAACCTTAGTTGTACTTTAGTTTGTAATTTCATAAGACATTTATGCATTTTATTGCAGTTGTATTTTTATTTTTGAAATGTAATTACAGAAAAACTACTCGTTTTAGATATTATTTTCATAACACTTTTTTTTTTGTTGTTTTTGGTAAGATATGTAAGTTGTGTAAATCTCATTTCTCAGTAATACCTGAGACACTGTGTTGTAATATAAACGAATATACATTTTTACTTGGGACTACAGACAGTGATAATCCAAACAGTATATTGTTTTGTATTCTATCTTGACGACTGTTTTAACTTTATCTATATCCGGATTTCAAATAATAGAGAGTCTCATTTTATAAACCCGCTCATAATTTATAGCAGTTTACGTGCTGTCCGTAAATTTTGATATAAAATTTGTTTCACATATCTCGCACAGCATATGCGATTACACAGCTTTTGCTGCAGCAAATAAGCATGCGTATATTAGAATGCTCGATTTTTATTGGTAATGGCGCCGTGCCGGATCCACCTATTCCATCTGCACTGCTGGCATGGGTGTGAGCGTGGGTAAAGTTCGAGTATACCTTCCCGCTATTGTGATTATAATGAATTTTGTCCACGGTCGGGAGTAGAAATCAGTTTCTATGACATCAAAATTAAAACAGAAGTAGTCGATTATTCCCGAGGGAGTGTAATGCTCCCAAGGGAGTTTACATTATGAAGAACGTTTTTCATGCAAAAAAAAAGATAACATTGAAATTATTTATTAACATTTAAATTAAATGTTACATTTGTACAATTTTCAAAATTAATATTAGAAGCAATATTACTTTCGCTTACATTTACAGTTTTTGTGATTGCGCTAGTAGTGGTACCTACTAAAACTTGATTAGCAATTTTGGTCTTATTTTCAATGGAGTTCTCGACATAACTCTCAGCGACTTTCGTTGATTTCCAACCAGCATGACGCTTTATTGTCGTGATATCCACACCAGCATCTGCCAGTAATGTCGCTGAAGATCTTCGTAAGCAGTGACCAGTATAACATGCAGCATCAGGTAATTTTAAATACGAAGCTACTACACTCGGAATTTTTCCCATGGTATTCTTGCCAACTGGCTGCAAACTACATTTTCCTGCTTTGTAGTACAAAAAAAGCTTATGCTTGACGTGGGGAGGACGAAGGGACAGGTATTTTCGAAACAATTCAAGCATATTTCTCACATCTGTAACCAGAAAGATTCGTGGAATCTTTGTCTTAGTGTTTGGAATTTTTACAATCAAGAAAGAGCCTACATCCTCAATATCATCTACAGTTAAATTGACTAGTTCTTCAGTTCGACAAGCTCCGGCAATCCCCAGAATTAATCCAACCTATAAAAAATCAAAATACTTAATAATTGAAATACCGAACAACAAAAGTAATCTTACCTTAATCATTAAGAATTCTTTGTCATCTGCACTTGATAGAAAACGGTCGATGTCACCCTTTGTCGATATTTTCGATTTTTTCGCTTGATATCCGTCACCGGTTCTTTTCAAAAAGCTATCAGCTTGGTGAATTTGCTTATATCTATGTTGTCGTAAATTATTAAGCATGACTTAACCATAGAATATTGCGCCCATAATGTGGAAGACTTGTAATTCTTTGCATTTTCACTGAAGTATGCCAACAAAACATTCTCGCTGTATACTAGAACATTTTTCTCGGCGCACCACTTTTTGAACCGATTGTAGGCTATATCGTATAAAGATCTTGACTTCGTAGGCAGCAAATTGCTTATTGCAATATTTGCAGCCTCTACAATCGCTTCCGACTCACAATTATTCATTGTCCACTAAACAAACTTTAAACTAAACCAAATTAGCACCTTAATTTGACAATTCTTTTTGCTTGTTTATTTTGTAGTTATAACTCAACGACTACTAAATAAATGCTCAAATTCGAATACAATAATTCTGGTGCTACTTACTTCATAATGACAAAATATGTGTTTTTAAGTGAAACCGTGGAAAAAATAGTATATACCATTCGGGAGAGAAGCTATTTTGTCCTCGGTGCATTGTAGCCCTCGGGATTCGCCCATTTCTCTCCCTTATAGTATAATGTACTATATTTGTGATTTTGTGTTTGTGTTCTTAACAATGGAGAATAAGTCAAGCTTTATAGAGTGTTCTCAAAGTCGTAAACGTCTTAATTTAACATGAGGAATATCGGAACATAAATAACCAGTATAGAGGGATTAGGACGCGAGGCAAAAATATGAGTGTAAGTGATGCGGTTGAAATATGTAGCTCAATAAAAAGAGTGTTCGTAAGCACTGTATATCATGCAATAAAAAGTGGCAACTGCGAAATGGAAAATAGTGGACGATGAAGATAGAGCTTGTTGATGACACAAAACACGCGATTCATACAGTAATTCATGAATGATATTTAGGATGAAACTTTGCCTGGAATATCTACTAGAGTACTTTTGTGAATTATGCGTGACATATGAATTATGATATGTGATTTTCTGTTTTATAAAACGAAATCGAAAGAGTATGCTAATAGAAAAAGACGAAATTGTGATATGGTGAAAAACCTGGGCAGGGGCAAATGAAGGTATGACGATGAATGAAAGACGGTGTGATAAGTGTAGTATAGTGTATAATAAGTGTTAATAAGTGACTGTTATAATGACAGTGCTAGCAACTAGTAGGAATAGTGTGTATGTATAGTGGGTGTTAAGTGCGTGGAGGAGGGCCATCGTCGTTTAAAAATGACGGCATTCTACAATTGTGGAAGAGATGACACCGATGAGTGTCAAACTTTTTTAAGTATACTGTTAAAATGCTAGGTTCACTCAACGTCAACTTATTTTTTAGTAATTTCGTGTTCTTTGCGCCCTTCTCATACGATACGCCTATGGAATCTCCTGTAACCCTCACCTCCCCTACTCATTCAAGTGCTGTGAATTAGTCACTGTATACTGGTTTAGAACTCGGTTTACATGCATAGTATAATGCAAACGTTGCGCCCTGGAGGCAAATGCGGTATGTTTAATAATAATATACCGCCCCCTCTCCTGCACAAGTTTGTGACTTCTGGGGTAATCCTCGTGATTAGAATGGGGGATAGAGATATTATTATTATTAATATAGCAATTGGTCTAACAGCAAGCACGAAAGATATCGTTCGAAACTGGTAGCGGATACTTTTAAAGGACCAAAAGTCATTAAACATCACGATTAAAGCATCATCATCAGCATTGGCAAAGAATTATGGACCAGCCACACCTCCTGACTATAGTGCCTACTAAACACTTTTTCCATAAATCAATCATGGATTTTCCTCACGTCACACATGATATTTACCAATAGCCATCAATTTCAAAATGTATTTAATCGGAAAAGAATTTTTTTTTTTTTTGAGAAATGTTCTATCCTTGATCCAGTCGATTTTGCAATTTTGTTGGTAGCAAAATTACATTTTATAATTATATTTCTTTTAAATTAATTTTTTAATGCCCTAAATCATATTTTTTATAAGAATATACTTGAATTTAAAATGTAAAGAAAAAATGGACATTGTAGAAGCACTGATTATTTTATGAATTTATATATACTCTTTTCTGAAAACAATTGATAATAACTTTGTAAATTTGTAACTAAAAAAATGCAAAGTAACCGCTTATGTTAAAACAGAATCAGGCGATGAGAGATACGAGGTTGACAAAGATGGAAAGTGTAAGAGAACTCACTCGCATCTAGCGATGGATCGTCAAAGACTTAGTTTAAGGATATGTATAATGTTACACAATTATGATTATAGTAGCTTCTATATTCTCATCATACCCATACATCATAAACTACTACCTATAAAATCTAATAAATTAAAAAACTACCTGCAATTGACATACTATATTTGTATAACGACGTGATACTAAATTCTAAATTAATATTGTAAAATGCAGATACTTACAACGTTTATCGCAATCTCTCTTTGCCATGTCTTGTCGTTGCAAATTCCAGCGTTATTTATTAAAATGTCAACATGATTGAATGTTTCTACGGTTCTTTTAAACGCATCTGAAAAAGATACAACAAATAGATAGATAGAATATTCGAATAGATTCGAATATTTGTAAAATGATAATAATTGTACTGTTATTACTCACTTTCAAATTGTTCTAAATTGGTCACATCCGTTTTGACAAACAATGTTCTGTTGGGGCCAAACTCTTCTTCTATTTCAGTCAATACTGTTTGGGCCAAGTTGGAATTTACGTCCACGAGTGTTACTCCCTTCGGGATAAAGAAATATAATTAATATCCATTATAGATTGTGGGTTGCTATGCCTACGTAACTAGTCGCTGTTAATCACATGTACACTTCGACTAAGCTCATAGAAAAGATGGCCATAAAAGCCAAGTATTTATTGATTACGAAGTTATTTGAAGGTATCGACAATCTTCAACGGATTTGATTTCCTTTATTAGCTTTACATCATTCGCATACATACGAATATTGACAGGTATGTCTAAGACTACGTCACTATGCCAATAAATAAGTTAAAGAAAACTGGTCCCAGAACTGAGTTCTGTGGTACACCTGACTTCTTCAAAACTCACCAGACCTAAAACCTTGAATATTAACAAATTGATATCCACTCTCTAAATAAGATCGAAATAATAAAATAAGTTTCGTTGGCAATCCAAAATTGGCTAACTAGCTTTAGTATGATATTATGATATTATGATATTATGATCTAGTCGATCAAACGCCTTGGAAAAGTCTAGACAACGTTAACTTGGCTTTGGCGATCGGAGACTTTACTTATGAACTGAGTTTTGCGCAGAAGATTAATAACTCTACAGGGTGTTAAAAAAAGAGTGTAAAATATTTAAGGAGGTAATCGTATGAACCAAAATAAGCAGAAAAGTCTCAATAAACATGGGTCCGCAAAGTAACGGTTGCGGAGATATGGAATGTTTTATGCTTTTTAACCCCTTTTTTATTTTGCAAAAACATTGTTTTTTTATAATAGTTGGTCGATGTTTAGTCAAATAAACAGTACGTATTTGATAGTTGCTCTCAGTACACAAGTTTTCTTTCGCTATGGCTGGTTACTCTAACGCAGAATGGGAACGCCACCGAAACGCGACGTCTTTATGTTGACGCTTATCCAAATCACCAGATTCCTTCACAACGCATGTTTGTAAGAATTCACCAAAGATTGCATGATACCGGTTCCTTGAGCAAACAGTGCCATTTATCCGGAAGACCAAGGTCGGTATCCACTCCTAGAGCAGAAGAAGAAATTCTAGCACTGGTAGAACAGAATCCAGGTACGAGTGTGCGGAGAACATCAGCCGAGGTAGGAATTAGTGATCCTCTTGTTTGGAGAATCCTTCACGAGCAACTGCTTTATCCATACCATGTGCAACGAGTACAGGCCTTAAATACAATGAATGATCATCAAGCACGTTTGGTTTTTTGCCGCTGGTTTCTACGTCATGATGCGGAAGACCCTCGTTTTCTTGCAAACATTCTTTTTACTGATGAGGAAGGGTTCACAAGAAATGGAGTGTTTAATTTTCACAATACGCATATTTGGGCCGACAAAAATCCTCATGCTCTAATAGAATCTGGACATCAGGCACGTTTTTCATTAAACATTTGTATGGGTATTGTAGGTGACAGGTTTCTAGGTCCTGTTGTTTTACCAAACCGATTAACAGGCGCTGCTTACCTCAACTTTCTGCAGAACACACTGTATGAGTTTTTGGAAGACATTCCTTTGAATCAGAAGCAACAAATGTGGTTCCAGCAGGATGGTGCTCCAGCTCATTTTTCTATGGTCGTTAGAGAGCATTTACACCAAACTTTTCCACATAGATGGGTAGGAAGGGCCGGACCTGTTTTATGGCCTCCAAGATCGCCTGATCTGAACCCTCTAGATTTCTTTGTTTGGGAATATTTGAAGACATTAATGTATGGTACTCCTGTAAATAGCCTGGAAAAGGACTAATCAAAGGTGTCAAGAAACCCAACCAAGGAGGGTGTTTTCGAAAGAGTTCGATTATCGTTGAGACGAAGATGTCATGCCTGCTTGGAAATGGACGGAGGGCACTTTGAACATCTTCTGTAACTTTGTTTTTTGTTTGTTAACAGCTTCATTTGTCGGTTTATTCCTAATAAAATTAAATATTTGAAAAACGAATAGTGGTCCATATCTCCGCAACCATTACTTTGCGGACCTATGTTTATTAAGACTTTTCTGCTTATTTTGGTTCATACTATTACCTCCTGAAATATTTTGCACTCTTTTTTTAACACCCTGTATAGACCTCCCTAACATAAAACTTCTAAACGAATGTTATAAGCTTTATTTATTATTTGTGTAGTATTTACTTATAATTTTTTTAAGGAGGGAGATGTAGCTTGTATATTGTTATAAAATTTGTAATAAATTCTTTGCGAAATATTATTTCTGACATGGTGAATAAATGCTGAAGTTAAGTGTCAACTGGCTATGACTCTATTATTATTACAAGAAAATAAGATTGGCACAACTACCAATCAGATCTGTGTGATCAAAATAGCATTTATTGGATTTTTAATGCAGGCTGATGATGCCGGTAAATGTTTTATTTTTGATATCCACATTTTTTGCAACATCTGAAATATTTCTGAAGGTGCGTAGAGGGATGAAATTTGGGTTAATGACTAAAAGTAAAATTTGTTTACACAGTCCTTAATGCAAAAATTTTAAGAAAAATTAGTCGCTTCCGTAGATTTATTTATAGGTACTTTATTTGATATATGACTAATCCGATTCAAATTTTACATATGGTCAGTTAATTTTGAAATAAGTTTTACAAAAATATAAAATTTTTATAATGTTTTTTTACACTCGATTAAATAATTCCCTCATTATTAAATATTGTAATAAATTACTTCATACGATTAGTGGATTATCTGCATTTAAATAGACAAAAAAAATTTTTGTCGATTAACTATTCAAAATAAATAAAAATATGTTGCATACGCTTACATTACATCGGGTTAATTTTTAAATATCCTGCAATAGTAATTTTAATTATACTTGTAAAATGCAATTAATAGTTAAAAAATTGTTCAAGCACTTCAATTAAATGTACTATTGCATAGCTTTATTGCAAGTGTTATTATCTTGAACAAATAAAATTTGACTTAAAGTGATTAATGTGGTTAAACAACAACCGCAAATACTTATCTAAATACAGATAAACTGTAGGTATTATGTAGAGAAAAACACTCTTGCTAACTTTCAGCATATGAAATTAATTTAAAACTTATATTATTATTTTTACTTACCTTAGCACCATTTCGAAGAAGCTCTTTTACAAACTCCAAACCGATTCCAGAAACGCCCCCGGTAACTAAAGCTACTTTTCCATTTATTTCCAAAACCATTATGTTGGATGTCTTCACTGCACTTCGATGGAAACTGTCTAATGTCGTGATGTGCTCGTGAACGCATGGTTACTGTAAACGACTCTTTCATGTGCTTTGAACGTTGAACGAACAATTCAATTTGAACGATTCATACAGTATGCGCCAAAAGTATGGAATAAATTCAATAAAAACGAAACAATTATTTTTTGGGAAAAATCCTCGAAAAGGTCGATTTTTAATTTAAAAAATACATATTTTAGCGTAAAATGCGATTTTCAAATGCGTTCATGGTTACTTTAAACGACTCTTTCATGTGCTTTGAACGTTGAACGAACAATTCAATTTGAGCGATTCATACAGTATGCGCCAAAAGTATGGAATAAATTCAATAAAAACGGAACAATTATTTTTTGGGAAAAATCCTCGAAAAGGTCGATTTTTAATTTAAAAAATACATATTTTAGCGTAAAATGCGATTTTCATATGTCATTTGTTTTCGAGTATTGACGTCATCGTTTTTTTTTAAATGGCAACACCATATTTGTTTCCTTGATTCTGAAATATCGTTTAATTCTCTATCAGACAGTACTAAAATTTTGCCCTCTTACATAGGAAAGTTTTCGAGTAAATGACGATTGAATGTTAGAAAACGTAAATCAATTAAAATAAAGCAAAAACGTTATCAAGTTTAGTTTTTCGAATTCCATAGTTCTTTTATGGATCACGTAGGTGAAAATCTTTGCAAAGTGTCATTGTCACACCGACTTTCTAATAAGTATTGTAAGCGACATAGAAATTATTATTCAATTTAAAGTATTATGGCACATTTAACTGTTACTCAAAGAATTGAAATTTTAATTCTTATCGGATGCGGGAATATGACTAGAACTCAGCAGGAAGTTTGCGATTTATTTAATGAAAAATATCTAGATCGCCCTATCAGCCAATCAACAGTCAGTAAGGTAGAGTCTAAATTTAGAGAAACTGGCAATCTTGTAAATATTCCAAAACCTGGACGTCCAAGCATTAATGAAAATCAGAAAAAGAACATTTTGATAAGTATGGTGGATAATCCTCATAATTCTTCCCGATTGGTTGCATTAAACAATGACACTAGTCAGAGCACAGTGCTACGTATCTTGAGGAAGGAAAAATATCATCCCTACAAAATTCAACTTGTGCAGGAACTCAATGAAGATGATCCCGATCACCGCTTACACTTTTGCGAAATTCTAATGGATTCATGTCAAGGAAATAGAAATTTACACCGGCAGATACTTTTTTCAGATGAGGCCACAATTTGTCTGAATGGTACAGTAAACCGTCAAACTTGGAGATATTGGAGTCGGGAAAATCCTCATTGGATGGCAGAGGCACATACCAAACACCCTCAGAAATTAAATGTGAGGGCTGGAATAGTTGACGACAGAATAGTAGGGCCTTTCTTCTTTGAAGGAACCCTTACAGGACAAAGAGTTTTTAGAAAATGACCTTATTCCAGCCCTTGCAGTAATTTTTCCTAATAATAATGACCCTGACATTTCTGACGATACCATGTGGTTTCAGCAAGACGGTGCACCTCCGCACTATGCGCGCCCTGTACGAGATTTTTTGGACAACTGTTTTCCTGGGAGGTGGATCCGCAGACGCGGACCGGTAGAATGACCTGCAAGATCGCCAGATCTTACACCTCTTGACTATTTTTTATGGGGATACTTGAAGTCAAAAGTGTACATTAATAAACCACGTAACTTCAAAATCGCATTCGGGACGAAATACGCAGAGTTACCCCAGAAATCATTCATAATGTGCAAGAAGAATTTCTTCACAGACTTGCGCATTGTCAAGAAGTTGGTAGATGGCAATTCGAACATTTAATTTAAGTATAAAATTTAATCAATTGTATTTTATTTTACATACCTCAGAATTGTTACTTTTTTATGGATAAAATTTACGTTTTCTGACATTCAATCGCCATTTACTCGAAAATTTTCTTATGTAAGAGGGCAAAATTTTAGTACTGTCTGATAGAGAATTAAACGATCTTTCAGAATCAAGGAAAAAAATATGGTGTTGCCATTTAAAAAAAAAGCCGATGACGTCATTACTCGAAAACAAATGACATTTGAAAATCGCATTTTACGCTAAAATATGTATTTTTTAAATTAAAAATCGACCTGATCGAGGATTTTTCCCAAAAAATAATAGTTTCGTTTTTATTGAATTTATTCCATACTTTTGGCGCATACTGTATATTACGCTAACGTAACCATCTCGGACATAGGCAACAACGTACCGCTTCCATATTTTCAACTCGATCTGAACTATTCGTTTTGGTGAACTGAACTAAACATGTCGGTATAAGAAAAATTAACGAATGATCCATTACTGCACCACTATATGGAGTGCTTAATTCATAAGGTATGGGGAAATATTTTTGACGGTAGTAGGTAGGGTTTATATCATAACGAGAAAAAAGGTCTGGTACTTTTTAGGTTATATCTTGCCTATAAAAGACATCGAATAGAATAAGTATACAAATAAACGTCTTATGACTTGATCGTCTTTCCAATTATTTTTTGGGAATAACACGTCATTTCCAATGGAGGAACTATTTTTTACTGACAAAGTTAAATCTATTTATTTTTTTTTTAATTCGCTAATTAAACTCGAATCGTAATTAACAAATGGACAAATCAAGGTCAGCTATTTAAATTTGACTTCTCTTGCTTTCTTTCCTTTCTCCGGTGTGCCATAAGGTTCCAATCTAGAGCCACTTTTGTTTCTGCATTCATTAATGATCTCCCCGATGTTGTCGATTGAGGTTTGCTCTTAATTTAAAGTTATATTCATATTGTTTTCATCATCAGCTTTATTTATTTAGACGTATATGGACTAGTGTGAATATAATCAAAGTGTAAGGCAATTCCTTCTCTACTGGAAACTAAATGTCAGATCTATCTAAGTGCTCAAATCGTATTTTGTTCAAAGATAATTATTCCTTAATGAGAAAGTACTTCAAATCCAATATTATGGTACCATAATAATTAGCATCACATAGAAATCATAGTGTATTTTTAACTATTGCTACATAATGATTTCATTTCTTAATCTAATGAAAATGTAAGACTAGTTCAAGTTAAAATAAATAAAAAATAGTTTGTTTTAAGATAAATTGACGAATAACTTATAAAGCATTAAAGCGATTCCAAACTCTATTTTCTCATATCTTAAAGCTGTTGTAATGAGCCGCTAAGGTAACTGTTTGACCAAGTGGAGGGGGCGGGAAGAGAGATAAAAGTGGCTGAGATATATATACATAGAAAATAAAATTAAAAAATATGCATAAATCCAAATTTTAAAAATATATTTCTAATCGTCAAAAATATAAAACTACTTTATTCATGTCAAATATTAAGTTCTGATACTGCAGGAAGTTCTATTTTTACTTCCGCATTCCTTGCCTCTCTGAGAAAACATGCTGGTAGGCTGATTGACTTCCTTCAACCACCCAAATACTTCCATTAGGGCAAGACTGTATAAGTTTTAGTCCCTCTCGAGCCACATGATCAGCCCTAAAACAAGATAAATAAAAACACATGACATCTGTTGCTGTCATAATATGCAAAATATATCCACAGAGTGGTCCGTTTTGGCATCTAGGAAACCGTAACGGTCATTAAGATAAACCAAACAAAGCCAAGATATCTACTGCCCTTGATGAGATATTGTGAAAAAACTGAAAACAGCGATTGTAGAAAACGCCATTTACCGTCATTATTTCACAAGAGAAATAGCTGAAATTTGGTACAGATGGATGAATTTACGGTAAATAGATATTCGTCGAAAGAAAATTACAGCCACTAGTTTCGGTTATGCAACATTTTTTTTTCTTATTAATGCCATATTGGATCTTCAGTAACAATTGAATAATAGAATTACAAACAGGGCAACATTATGTAGATAACACTACTATTTATTTGATGAATAACCCATAAAAATAAAGAAATTCAGTAATTTAAATAAAAAATCTAATTGTTCTTGACATAAAACAAAGATTGTGACAAATTCGACATTTACTAGCTTGGTTCTTATTGTTGGAAACCTTATTTCTCAGATGTATTTCATTATTTTAAGGATGGAAATGAAGAATCTACTGATAATATTCTATTTCATTATAAATATTAGAAATGTTTCAGCAAGATGGCGCAGGGTCTCAGTTCTGTCCCAATATGTTAATCGACGCTTTTAAAAATATTTTTTTTTGTCACTCATGGGCCTGTGCTTGACCCTCACGATCTCCATGACTCAACCTATCCATTTTTTTCCTGTGGGATTCTCCGAAAGATAAAATCTATTACAATTCCTATGAAAATATTGAAGACCTACGTGACAGAGCTGTTGCTTTTAGGTCCATTTCATAAAGTATTTAAAAAACGTTATAGATAACATCAGATTAAGGACTGAACTTTGTTCGCACGATAATGGGTGTCACTTTGAAGTATTTACGTTGCATAATCGAAACTAGTAGCCGTAGAAATTTTCTTTCGATGAAAATCGATTTCTCGTATATTCGCTAAATGATATTTTCTAAAATTATTATTTCCTGATTTTTTCAGCATTTTAGCGAAAGCAGCAGACATCTTGGATTTGTTTGGTTTATCTTAATGGTCATAAAAGGGGTAACTTCCTTTTAATTTATGCCACCCTGTATATTTTACTGTTTCCTAGATGCCATTAAAAATGGACCACCCTGTATATATAATCTTATTCAGTAGTGTATAAAGTGTAGGTGTACAAAGTATCCACCAAAATTGATGACGGCCTTCAAAGCACATATTTCCCTTCTACTTATGATCCATTTTGTTTGACGAGTTACCTATTTACCAAAATGACGCAAAATTTTCTCAGAATTACAATGATTTTTATTACAACGCTATCTAGAACAATACGATTTCATATACAATACATATTATGTCATCTTGCGGTTAATTGAGATAAAACTGATGTCCCTTCTTATTCGAACATCCAGCATGTAAGTAACTACTGCATAATTAGTTCTATTAGCTGTATAAAAATCATTACAGTAAAGGTTAAAGAAAAAAAAAACATAATATATTTACACTAATCATAAAAGATGATTGCGCGATTTTTGTAATTATTAGTCATTATTTAATATTTATTTATGCAACAAGTACAAAAAGTATGTGTTGCATACAATATTTTTTCTACGTTCATGCAAAAACCAAAAAATGTTTTATTTAGATGACTCTAAGTATGAGAAAAAATGACATCGATTTGAATGTTTGTTACGATGACAAAACGCTGTAGTAGAATGACAAATGAATGCAATAAAGATTTTATTGCAGTACTTTTTCTGCTAAATATAGTTCAATAAAGTTTTGTTTTTGTATGAACGTAGAAATAATATTTTATAGGTCAGTGTAAAAGATTTAACTATATTAAAATGTTTGAAACATTTACGATAGAATTTGTGGATCATAAATTATTCAGGGTGTAACAAAAAAGCAGGCCAACCCATTAACCGAATCATGGATCACCACTCCCAGCAGGTAACCATCTTTTTTTCTCACTCTGATACACCCGCCCACACCTACTCTCCTTTGAAGATGACCAATAAGACTCTTTGGATATTGACGGCGGACCCCACTCCCTTCTTCACAACCCTCTGGTCATTGACAACGGCTACGGCCTCCAAGAACTCCTTCAGACATGACCTTGGAAAACATCATCACCATAGCTGCTACTGGTGTACCTACTCCCCCTACTGGATGGACAGGTTACCAAAGTGAATTCATTCTTTATTAGATTTATTTATAGAAGAGTTTTCACGTCGTGATTGGAAAATATTGCTTAAAATGCAATTGTCAAATCTTCCGTTTATCGTCACTGAATCAGTGACTTCCTAGTCTACTGATAGTAAATGATTAATGAACAAACTTAGACCTGAATGATACAAGCCTATTAAATGGTGACTTTTAAAACAAAATTAACTACAGACATGGATGGTAAACTTGTGGAGATTTGAAAGTTGTCACTATTTTATTGTGACGTCAATCAGGTTTCACAAAATATCTGTGCTTCTTATGTGAATGAGGTAGTAGATATGGAAAAAACACTATGCAATAGAATAATTACCAAGAATATATTTATTTCAACCAGGTACTAATATAAACAAAGAAGCATTAGTTGCTCCTCCTAAAGTCCTGATTCCAACCTTTTACATCAAGTTAGGAGTTATGAAACGATGATTGAAAGCTCTTAATAATAGAGGTGGATGCTGTTACGAAAAGTGTTTCTCAATATTTCATATGCAAAACTAAAAGAAGGAATTTTCAATGGTCTCAGTAGTCTCTGACATTGCGACTAAAATGAACAGATGCCCCGTCGTGCATAAACCATAAACGACAGCGGACACTAAGAGCGGCAACTTCTAGAAGAAAGGTAGATTTTCCTGTAAAAATATCCAGGTATGTTTGTCCATATAATCTTATCGGCAAAATAAAAGATCCAGCTAAACAATTTTCAATAATTCCTGCCACACATTGAAGACTGCTGCTAGTGGTTCATGAATAATGAATGGATTTTCATCCGCCTCTTCATCATTGTGACAATTGAAGATACCGTTTCTGGTAAATAAAGCTTCATTCGTGAACAAAATGAAAGAAATAAATTGCCGATCATCTTTTGGCTTAGCCATTGGCAATACTGCAGTCTGACTGCAGGACTTGAACTCTGCAGATGATAAGGATATAGCTGCTGCTTTTGCAGGGTTTGCCATACATTTACATGGTTCATTTGCCAGAGGCCTTGTACTTGTTGCGGGAGGAAAGAGTCCAAGAGACACATACTTTTTAAGCAGAATTAACTTGACTTTAAGAGAATGATACCAATTTGTCCAAAAATCAGTTGCGTAGAATTTTTTTGCTAAAAAGAGTATTTAAAGACACGAGCTCCACTGATGCTAGTGTATTACAAGAGAAATTTATACATATAAAAGTAGCCCTTCACTATACATTGTTGTGTACCAAATTTCATCTCAATATTTCGATCGGTTTTCAAGAAATGAGGACTAGTATTTAAGACAGAAAATTTTAAACAATGTGTATCTCCAAAACGACGCATTTCCGGACCCATGTTTATATTAACATTTTTCTTATTTTTAAACATAAAAAATGTCCATGGATTTTCTTAACATCATTTTGTAACACCCATGTTTATAATTATCCGTAAGTGTAAGCTGTCAACAGCACAGATAGTTGTTTATTTATTTATTGTTACTCTGTTCTACAGGTTACAAAACCCAACTACAGAACAGGAGGGTAAATATCAATATAAATTAAAATCGTGTACGAACGCGTAATGATTATAATTGCATCTAAAGTCTTAAAAACTAGCACACAATTAAAATCAGTTAAAATACAATGACTTTAAATAATTCAGATTGGGGAAACCCAATAGGAGGAAATACCCCATCCATCCTAAATTTTTTTTTTAAACTTTCTTTGGACTGCTTCAACATTTTGTTTATGAGAATTATAGTAAGGAGACCAAACAGAAGCGGCATATTCGAGTTTGGATCGAACAAAATAATAATATAAGATTTTAAGCGTCTTAATTTGAACAAAGTTATTACTATTTCTTACTATAAAGCCATAAGATCTATATGCTTCAGATACAATCTTTTCAATATGTAAATTAAAAGACAACTTATCATCACAAAGAACTCCGAGATCGCGGAAAGTGTTAGAGCGTGATAAAACAGTGTCATTATGTAGCACTTCTGAGGATTCATAGGAAGTCTATTTAATTTGCACCAGTTTTCAATTTGAATTAAATCACCTTGAAGGCGCTCACAATCATCAAAGCTGTCGATAGTCACACTTTCAAGTCATCAGCATAAAGGCAGTTAGAACTTAAACAATCAGTTATATCATTGATAAAAATGTTGAATAGCAGTGGTCCAAGGACAGATCCTTGTGGGACTCCTGAAGTTGCTAAGTAGTCGACAGACTGAGAACCCTTTAAACAGAACATATTGAAGTCTGTTGGACAAATATGATCTAATTCATTGTAGAAGGGAATTTGAGAATCCAAATGCATTAAGTTTTGTAAGTAATATACCATGGTCCAGTCTGTCGAATGCCTTTGAAAAATAAGTGTAAACAACATCAGTTTGCAATCGTCTGTCTATGGATTCAGATATAAACTGTGTTATTGTCATTAAGTTAGAAGTGGAAGACCTACCTTTCATAAATCCATGCTGACGAGTTGAAATTTTATTTTTAATGTTGTGATAATTTGCACAAGATAGATATTGGCCAGAAGTTAGTAATATCCTGATTATTTACTTTTTTTATATATCGGACAGACAGTTAATTAAAAAAGTAAGATTACATGACAATACACTAGCACAATCCTTTATGATAAGCACAAAATCCGGTCCAGTAGTCATTTTAGGTTTGGTATGTTTCAAAGCTGTAAGAACCTCAGTTTCGTCAAACTGTACAATGTGAACTGTGGGACAAACTTCACAAATTTTCAAATGACATATCATTATCCGCATAAACTGGTGTAAAAGATGCACTAAAGAAATTGGCAAAAGCATTAATAATACTTATAGGTTCACTTAATTGTTCATCATCATACGACATTATTATTTTTCTTATATCGATCGTGCCTACGTCGATGGCTTATTTGGCAACGAACACAACAGTGTATATCGTCACCCCAGAATTATAATGTTCTATACTCCAAACTGCTACTTTTGGGAAATCGTGTCTAAATATTGTAAGGCAATCATACATTAATGTGGAATTAAGATCAGTGTCTCAAAATATGAAGTAATGTTACAATTTAGTTATTTTAGTCTACAAGAGAGCTATAAGAAATCATAAAAACGGGTTTTTATAAATGGATGTAGAACAAAATGCCTTATTTTCAGATTTGGTAAAGAAATATGGGGGATATAGAACAAGATATCTTGATTTTTTTACTGTAGGTATTTTAAAATAAATCAAATCTCCTACAATTCTTATCAATGAAGTCATATGTATGCTCACTAATACCAAACATCTAGGTATGCTTTAGTCCACAGAGTAGTTCGTTTTACACAATATTGTTAATACCTAAAAATATATAAAAAAGATATTTTAATGTCGAACAAAAATAAGTTTTTTATGCAACTCTAATAAAGCCCTGTAGAATTGTCTTTCCTTTCCTGGCATTTGAGGAAGCATCTCAACCAAATGCTTCTCTTTCTGTTCGGGTATATTAACATTCTTCTTAGGTATTTGGGGGATGTTATCCGGAAGTGATACCTCTGTATTAAGATTTATTCTTCTTGTATATTTTAGCTCAGCAGTCTTTATTTCTCCGTAATGTGTCCTTTTCATATATTAAATGTTTAGCTTTTGTGTAAGGAATTAAATTACAAGAATATCGAGCTGAAAATGATTGATAGTCAAAATAATCTCTAGAAGTTATCTGGATTATTCTAAATTTAAGTTTCCACGATTTTGGCATTGACAGGAGGAGACGAGTTAAAGGGGACCAAACTTCTTAATTGCGTATACACCGTTCTACGCAACTATTTCTTGGACGCTGCCATGGGCTGGCTCCCCGAACTTTTGATCTCACTTTTATGTTCTATGCTTGCGATAATTAAATAAATTTCTGCAAAGAAAAGGACATTATCGAATTTTTATTTTGTGACGACCATGAAATAAGTGTATTAAGTTGAGGATTGTCCAAATATTTCCTTTAGTATTCTAATCAGGGCACTAGCAATGTGGACACCGGCTCGTCTACAGAGAAGTTCGTGCCACACTGCGTTGTAAACAGTATTATTCACATTGAGGTGAGCTGTAAAATTATAACAGGACAGTTTCATTTTATAAAAGTCCTTTGATACATTGGACTTTGGTAATGAAAATGTATTTTGCAAATCAAGCAAAGCTTTCCTATATGATGTCTAATCGGACATAGAACAAAATAGTTCTGGGTGATGGAAGTGACATTGAGAGGGGATATAGCACAGTATAATTTTCTTAGAGGCTATGGAACAATATAATTCTCATAGATTTCGAGGGACAAGATAATAATATTATGTTTAGGAAAAAATGTGGATATAGTACATTAATTTACCAAAAACTTTCTTGTAGAGCTTTGTTAATACTAATAATTTTTATGAATATAGTTAAAGCTAATTATCTAGTTTTCAGGGATTACATTATGTCATTTTGGCCAAAAATGGATATAGACCAATATAATTCTGGGGTGACGATATGTTCGCCAATAAATCTAAACACACTATATATAGAAAAAGACTTACTCTTGTGGTGGAAATAAATCCGTTTTATTATCACACCATTCTTCATACACATCTCCTAAAGTGGATTTCTTGAAAGTGTGCAGTAATGGTGTTAAAGTAGTTCCGGGACATATTGCAAACACCTTGACCTTGGTCCTTGTGTAATGATGTGGATCTCCCCAGGCTCTAGTCATCTGGACGATGGCAGCCTTAGTTCCAGAATATATAGGAATGTTCGGCATTGCAGTAATACTGCTGATAGAAGAAATGTTTACAATGACGGCTTGGGGTCCTTGCTTATATTTTGGCAAGTAGTTGTCTATTCCCAAAATGATTCCATTTATTACACCATTCTGTATAAAAGGAATGTACGGATTATATTGAATAATTTTCTTAATTACTTACTTATATTTCATCTTATTTTCAGTTTCATGTTTCGTGATTTAACAAATTGTTTGTATCATGAAAGATGTTCTACTAAGTTGGACCACTCGGTAGCCTTCTCTCTCTTTGGATCAAGCTATAAATCACTTTTATAGGCTAGTTGATAAATACTCAAAATGTTGTCATTGTAAATCCTTCATGCGTGTTGCTAACCACGCAACACGCTTTCAGCATTCTCAGTGACAAAATATTATAGGTGATAATCAACCAGTTGTACAACCAAGTATGCTTATACGAGGGTTATAAAATAAATTTTGTACCAAACTGCCGCAATAAGTGACTTATAAGGCGATTGATATTGGGTTGGTTGGCAAGGAGAAGTGCGTCGGAGGATGGGAAACTTTAGTTGAGAAATGGAGAGTGTACCATCTTATTTGAATATCTTTAGACAGTGATACGACTATATTTACTTAGTTTATAAAATTTTTGTTAAAAGAAAAAATTTGTAAAACCATGTGTACTAGAAACTAGTGCCCTCTATGTACACAAAACCTGATAATATCAGCGTGTTCAGCACCATCAAAAACGTAATTGTCTGAAATTGTAATGAAATATATTGCGCTTTAAAAAATTTACATTCAAATTTTGATTTTTTTAATGTTTTATCAGCTACAGCAATATTGCCAGATCATGAAATCCCAAAATAGTGCAATTACGTGCAATGAAACTAATTTTAGAGGTTCTCGATTTTAAAAAATATAATCGATATGTAAAAATAAAATTTGGAGTGTAATTAAAGTTAAAAATTATTTTCAGTTAAACCACCATACATTCAGAATATTCTATTTGTCTTGGACTAGATACAATCTATTGCAATAATAATGGCACTCCCTCAAAATGATTTAGTGGTGAATTAAATTTTTGATGAACTTTTTGCTAAATCTGTATAGGTGAGTGGAACAACTAAGACCTAATGCTAAAACTTGAATGTAGATTTCATTATGAATACGTCCACATTTCAAAATAAGTTGCCAAATTCGTTTTAAAGAGTGCCATTATTATTGCAACATAGTACTTACAATATTTATCGCAACCTCCTTTTGCCATGTCCTGTCGCAGCATATAGCAGCGTTATTTATTAAAATATCAACGTGTTTGAATTTTTCCACAGTTTTTTTAAATGCATCTGAAAATTTTACATATAAGAAATGTGTGATTATATACATATAGGGTGAAGAATAGCATAAAATTAAAACAAGAATCAGAAACAGTACATTTGTGCAAAAATTTTGTATGACCCATAAACATTTAGTAAAATAGGTATTCTTTCAAGTCAGTTGATAGAACATAAAATCGAACGGCAGCAAATATTTTGGTTCTATTTAGTTTATCTTAATGGCCATCAGAAGGTGCAATTTTTTTTCTAATTTGAGCCACCCTGTATTTTTTGGACCACCTTTTAACCAGCACAGCCTGCCAATTTATTTTGGAAAAACTTTCCAGAAAAACACATGTTTAATAAACCCAAATAATGAAAGCATCTCCAAATATTGCAAAATAACAGAGCAGCAATATTCTTGGCATACATGTGAACACGATTTGTTTTTACTAACAAAATACAATAAAACCATTGTCTACAAGAAAACAAAGTTTTATTTTTATATGATCTATCAGCCATCCTCTCAGTTTATATCTATAAATGATACTGCAGGAAACAACTACTCCGCGGACTAATGCCCCGACTGGCATTGAATTACTTCTGCAGTATCTGTGTGAATGCCGGTCGGGGCATTAGTCCGAGGAGTAGTTGTTTAGTGCAGTATCATTTATAGATTTAATGGCTTGTCACCCAGGGCGAGAGGTCTGCGATTAAGTACCTGCTGTAACGTAGGTCGCTTCCTGCAAGTCGAGCCGCTTAGACCGAACAGGAAGTAGCAGACCATTTACATCTCATCCTCTCAGTTTATCGCACTTTTGTTACGTCTTATACATTATGTTATTGTTACTTACTCTCAAATTGTTCGTAATCAGTCACATCTGTTTTGACAAATAGTGCTCTGTTGGAGCCAAACTCTTCTTCTATTTCAGTTAAAACTGTCTTGGCCAGTCTAGAATTTACGTCCGCAAGTGTTACCCCCTACAAAATATAAATTAGTATGTAATAATAACGGTTACTAATTATCGACGCTTTAATAACAGATATGAATAACTTTAAATAAAACATTTAAAGAACACTATGAATTCGTTGAAAAATGAGTAGTTAGATCAATTTTTCTTATATATTTTTAGGTATTAACAATATTGTGTGAAACTAACTACTCTGTGGCCACAAGCCCCAACCAACGTTGAATTACACCCACAATATCTACCCATATATTTTTTATTATTAACATTTGTAACATTTTTACTGTATTGACATTGTGGTGTGTGGTGGAACAGTGGTGGATTAGTAGAGGATATAAAGTAAAGAAACGGCCAGTTCTACATAATAAGATTAATAAGTAATAAATAGACAATGAAGAAAATAGGCGTAACAGAATCGGAACCTTTTCAGTCACGTTTTGAATTGCCTTATTTTGAGAAAATGATTTTATATTATATTGTTACCAATTGTCAACAAAATTTAATTTTAAAATTAATTTTATATGCCGGATATAAATAGTATTAAATAAAGCATATAGCGACGATTAATAGAAATGCAATATTTATTTCTTCAGCTAATATTCACTAAAATTTTTATATATTTTTAGGTATTAATAATATTGTGTGAAACTAACTACTCAGTGGACAAAAGCCCCAACCTGTGTTGAATTACACCCACAATATCTACCCACATATTCCTTATTATTAGCTTTTGTAACATTTTTTTACTGTTTTAGAAAGGTATTTTAAGCTAATATAAATCGAATCTCCTACAATTCCTATCAATGAAGTCATATGTATGTTCTCTGATACCAAACATCTAGGTATGCTAATGAACAATTCCACAGACAAAGCTCTATTCAATAATTATCTAAAGAAAATAATCTAATTTACTCACTCTATAAAAATCTAACTTCACTTTTTTGGCAGTGGGAACACGACAAATTCAACCACAATAGATGAGATCTGACCTATTTCTGCATTTTTAGGATTGCTTCTTCAGGTGGTCTCCTTTAAGTTGAATCAAATATCTAACTATAAAAATTAAAATTATTTGAAGTCAAATATCGACAATGACAAAAAACTGACATCCTGTCAATGAATTAAATATGACAATACCTACTTGAAAAATGTTCACCTTTTATGTAAAAGTTTTTATATATTTTTAGGTATTAATAATATTGTGTGAAACTAACTACTCAGTGGATAAAAGCCCCAACCTGCGTTGAATTACACCCACAATATCTACCCATATATTCCTTATTATTAGCTTTTGTAACATTTTTTTACTGTTTTAATTCATTGACAGGATGCCACTTTTTTGTCATTGTCGATATTTAACTTCAAATAATTTTAATTTTTATAATATGACTTCATTGATAGGAATTGTAGGAGATTCGATTTATATTAGCTTAAAATACCTTTCTAAAACAGTAAAAAAATTCACTAAAATATTAGCCTTTCTTGTATTTGCAAAACAATATTTCTTGTCGTGTCTCGAAATACTATTTTTTAAAGTCTTGTCTTTTCTTGTCTTGTCTTGCCTCTTACCAAGACAAGATGAACAAAAAGGAAAACAAGATGCCACCACTAGTCTGCAGGACTGTACGTTTCATATAATATTTATAACATTTTCAAGTGTTTTTTATATAGGGTGTTTGAAATATGAATGCCAATACTGAAGGGGCTGCATATCTGACCAAAAGCAACAAATAAAACTCTTACGGAAAAAATGTCTAATATGAATACTTTTTTCACAAATACATTTGAAAAATTGAAATACAACTACAATAAAATGCAAAACTGTGTTATGAAATTGCAAAAAGGTACAATTAAGACTAACCAAAAGTCATTTTAACGTAATTTGTTTTGTTGTATCAATGCTTGTGTTTAATGTTACCAAGCTTTTTAAGCGCTTGGCTTGTAGCGCTTTGAAATTTCGCTGGCAAGCGCTGTGGTTCGTTTAAACGATGGTTTTTTTGTTCTCCGCTCGAGGAAGGTTAAAGACTAATCTTACGGCTATACAAGCTACCAAAAACCACAATCATATAAATACCACCTAACCTAAAATTTAAATTCAAATTAATTCTCTGTTAATTTTTCCAGCGCAGGCGCAGAACATTTGCTTGAATAAAGCGCAAGCTACCGAGCCGAAATATTTTAGGCTTGGTTTGCTTCCTAGCGCTCGAGATCCAGCGCAATTGTCTAATGAACATGAGCAGAAAGCGGCTTGCATGCGCTCGCTTTTGCTTGGTAACATTAAACAGGGCCAATATTAATAAGGTGCACAATAGAAGTTCTCTTAAAAATGTTTCATACAAGTACTTTAACCTCGAGCTGTAGATCAAAATAGTTGTGCATCGCAGAGGTATTTGCGATTATTATTCAGAAAGACCTGACATAGTAGCTGTGCGATATTATCACACATTCAAAATCTGTTTGGTATCTTAATTTTAGTACCGTTGTCAGAAGAAATAAGTTTTGTTTGGTACAATTTACCATACAGCAAAATAAAAACATAATAAATTTTTTAAAACTTGGCAATTATACAGGATGAATCAGGTTTAATCATGATAACTTAAGGAATCGATAGAACAGGTTAAAATAATGTTCATTTGTGATATAAAGTTATTTCCTAAAACGCATCGTTACCGAGAAGAAGGGAGTTGAAGAAATTTTTCTCTCGTTTTTCCTTCATAACTTTTGAACCACTTATCCGATTTAAGTGAAATTCGGAACACAAACACTCCTTATGATCTTAAATAAGCTACTGAACTACCTACCCCTCTTAGAAGTGTATTTTATATGCTACCCCCCTCTTACTTTATTTCAAAACTACAAAAAAAATAATAATTTCAATAAAACATCTACACACCACTTTGACGTGATTAATTTCGAAACATTTTTTCGACTTTTGATCTTGTTTCTGAGATATTCAAAGAAATTGGACAGTTTAGCGCACCAGCCGCGCAAATTTCATGAAAACCATGAAAACAAAACTCAGTGATTTGTGTAAACTCACGTTTGTGAAAATCATTGTCAAAAGTATTATTTAAAGAGCATTTTTAGTGCTAAGAAAAAATGCCAAGAACGTTTACAAATGCTGAATATGCCGATATACATCATATCTATGGTTTCTGTGACGGAAATTCCAACGCGTCAATTCGAGAGTACCGAACACGCTTCCCTAATAGAAGAATTCCAAATGCACAAGTTTTTGTAGATGTACATCGTCGATTTTCGGAATATGGTTTGCGTCGCTACAATGATCATAATCGTAATGTACCGCCAAGAAATAATCAGCGAATTATTAATCTTTTTAATATCGATACAACTTTAAGCACACGCCGAGCAGCTCGGCATCTCCATTTATCTCAATCAAAAGTACTGAGAGCACTCAAACAAGATCATCGAAGGGCTTTCCATCTCCAACCAGTTCAAAGTTTGTAGCCAGGAGATGCTGAAAACGTTTAAATTTTTGTAGAACGAAAGCTGGAATTGTGAATTACCACAACATTCACGTTTGGAGTGAAGTCAATCCTCGATGTGTCAGACAATCTTCATTTCAACAACAGTTTAGTGGAAATGTAAATAGTTTTTACTAGTTTCATCATTAAGTAGCAATTAAAAGATATACAATTTAATTTTAATAAACATCTAATAGTTATTAAGTAATTGCATAGGTAGTTAATTACCTAGGTACACATATTTAAATCAGTAAATATGAAAACAGTTTATTTGCGAAGATATTTAATTGGGGCATAATTATTCTTTTTGCTTATCATATGCTAGGGTATTTTTTCATTTGTGAAAAAATTGCAAAAACAGCCCGTTCAAAGATTGGTTTATTTAATGATTTTTTCTACGTTCATGCGAAAAACAAAACTTTATTGAATTATATTTAGTGGAAAAAGTGGTTCTTTATTGCACTAGTGCAATAAAATGTTTATTGCATTCATCTGTCATTCTGCTACAGCCTTTTGTCATCATGACAAACATAAACGTTCAAATCAACGTCATATTTTCATAGACTTAATGTCATCTAAATAAAACATGTTTCTAATTTTGACGTCACTAGTAGAGGGCGCCACTTATGGCACATCACGTTTCTTTTAAATGACAGAATTTTTTTGCTGCTTAGTGTATCCATCTTACTATTGAAACAATGGATTCTCCTACCTGTTATATCTAAAAGGTATACCTTATTGAAGTTGTTAGGAGATGTGCAAAATTTTTTAAAAATCGGCTTGCTTTGATAAAATCTCTGTGCTTTGTTGAAAAATGGGTTCATGAGACCTCTCCGATCTTCTTGAAATTTTGCACGTCTCCATAATTTACAATTCTTAACAACTTTTTCAAGTAACATTTTACTGTATTTTCAGCAGAAAAGGCACTTTACCTGAAACCAAAACAGTTTTTACTCGGTGCACTGAGCATTTCAATAGGATTATTTCAAAAATGGTTACTCCTACCGACTTCAGCAAGGTATACATTTTTCAAATAAAATAGGTAGGAGAATCGATTGTTTCGATAGTAGATACATTCAAATGCAAAAAAGTTCTGCCATTTAAAAGAAACATGTGCCACAAGTGGCGCCCTCTACTAGTGACGTCAAAATTAGAAACATTTGAATTTCTCATCCGCAAAAACCTCTGATTTACAAATTTTATGTAAATATTTGGATTCGTTAAGAAGTTATTTACAAATATCGAAAATAAAATTTTAATTTTAACACCCTGTAACTCCGTTAAGAATCAGTTTTGGAAAACATGTTATAGAAAGAGGTAGCATTTATTTTCGGTCTAGAATCATCCCGTGAATTTTTTGTTCATCGTTTCTGGACACCCTGTATAACTATAAACATTTGTTTGTTTGTGATAGGTAGTCTTTTTATAGATTCCGACTTTTGACAAAATAATGTTTATGTTTCTATAATAACGCAATATTTATTAATGATATGATTTTGTTATTAATTTATTGGTATCGTTTTGTGCTTTAATAAAAATTTTTACAATTTTTTTATGAACTTGCAGTAATATAAATGAGTATACTACAACGTTACCATAATAAATAAATGGAAATATTATGTACATTATTTTAAATATTAGTGTAACGACAAGCCGGTAAGCTATAAAGTAACCTTTATTATCGAGTAAGCGATCTTTTCTGGTTAAGTTTTTCTGGTAACCCAGACACAGTGAGGCAACCACAGTCGCTCTATCTACCACTGCTGTTTCGATGTTGGTACATTGAAAACGGCCTTGACAGATACGGCCTTATATGTTTTGTGGTGAAAACCGTCCTTTCTGAGAGATCTTTAAAATTTATAAATTACTTTTCATCCCTTACCCGAGCACCACCTCGAAGAAGCTGCTTCGCAAACTCCAAACCTATTCCAGATACCCCACCGGTAACCAAAGCTACTTTCCCTTTTAACTCGAAACACATTATGTTGGTTGCCTTCACTGTACTTCGATGGAGACTAAATCATCCAGCCAGCTTAAAATGATACTATGAATACCGTCTGTAATTATTTATTTGAGGCATTAGTAATTACTTTATTAGTTAACTGGGTATTCGTATATATCTATGCTATTAAACTAATTTATAAAGTAATAGGTGTTTAGCAAAATAATAAAAACATGCACGTACAGTCTATTAAGTTGCTAATATTAATTATTTTAATTAACAATTAAATAGTGATTCAATAATAGACTTGTTTAGTGTGACGTCACATATTTAGGCAACCCACAACAAATTGTCGTAGGTGAAATTGTACAGATCAAAGCTGACTATTTACAGGTTGAGTCATTAATAATGGTACATAGCTTAAAGGCAGATTGTTAACGTCAAAATAAAGCGATAGAGCCCAACATGCCTTATTCAATTGTTGCTCTTTTTCAGTTTACAGGGTGTTAAAATTGAAAAAATGTTTTCGATTTTTTGCTATATTTTAAAAATGTATGGATCGATTGTTTTGAAAATTTGTAGTCTTCCGTTTTATGAGGTGGCAATTATGAATATACAAATAGTGTTGAGGGCACGACTAGGAGGCGCTAGTTATACTGTATTGTTGGTGTAAAAATATGTCTAACTTTTTGTATTTTACACTTTTGAATTTTTTAATAAGAAATTATTGAACTACCTTCAATTATAAATAGAAAACGTATACTTGTTACAAATCGATAAACTCGATCCTTTTTGAGAAACAGACGATTTAAGTTTTTTAGATTCGGCGGGAATTAAATTAGAGAGTCGTAAGATATCAAAACTGAATTAACAATAAGACACTACAACAACTGCGTTTTAATATGCATATCTTAAATTATTAATGATAAAAGATTCTCGAAGTGTCCACCAGCGACTTCAATGCACTTATTTAAATTTTGTCTGACGTTGGAATAAAGTTCTATATCGCTTGATAATAACCGATCCTTGGATAGTTTCACACAGTTGTTCTTAACCATTAATAATGTCTTTGTGAACTAAAGATTTAATATAGCCCCAAAAGTAAAAATCCAGCGGATATAAATCAGAACTACGTGCAGACCAAGGAACTTTGCTGCCGCGTTTAATCCAACGGTGCAGAGAATTTGTACAATGTGCAGGTGGATGATCATGCAAAAACAAGAAGTGTTGCCGTAAATTTAAAGGAATATATTCAAGAACCAGTGGCAAGTCATTAATTAGTAAATTTAAATAATTTTCTCCGTTAAGTGGATCTGGTCGTACGAACGGCCCGGCAATATTATCGGAGAGAATTCCACACCAAATATTGATAGAGAACTATTACTGAAAATGTACTTCTCTTGGCAGATGAGGATTATCTAGTTCCTAAATATGACTATTTCTCCAATTAAAAATACCTCGTCGGGTAAATGTGGCTTCGTACATAAATAATATTTTATTATAAAACGTTGGATCATCATTTTGTTGTTGGCGAAGAAACTGTGCAAACCGTATCCTAGCTAGAGGGTCTCGTGGCGACAAATATCCAGTTGAACTGGAGTAAAATGATAAGGATACAATTTTTCTTTGAGGAGCACAAAAATTTTCTTGGACATATACACATATCATGTTTCTCATTTCAATGTTGGAAAAATTATTATAACGGGGCATTTTAAATATAAAAAAATATTAAAAAAATACTACTGCCTAATCTATGAATTGTGTGGCATTCACAGAAACTATATGATATTGTAGAGACAGCTGTCTACTTATTATTTCCACGCCTGCTACGTTGGAAAAAATAAATTTCTAATTTAATTCCCGCTAAATCTCAAAAACTTAAATCGTCTGCTTCTCGAAAACGGTTGAGTTTATCGATTTGTAGTTTAGTATTAAAAAATTCAAAAGTGCAAAATACAAAAACTTAGACATATTTTACATCGACCGTACAGTAACTAGCACTTTCGAGCCGAGATCTCAATACTGTTTGCATATTCTTAATTGCCACCTCATAAAACATAAGACTATAAATTTCCAAAACAATCGGTCCATAGTTCTTAAAATATCAAAAATCGAAAACATTTTTTCAACTTTAACACCCTGTAGAATGAAAAGGAGGAACAATTGAAAAAGGCATGTTGGGCTCAATCGCTTTATTTTGACGTTAACAATCTTTCTTTAAGCTATGTACCATTATTAATGATTCATCCTGTATATAGGTAAGTTAATATCTTCAAGTTAGCTTATTTTTATGAGGATTTAGAAGTACTTAAGAACAACCAGCATTTGCCTAAAACTAAAACTATATAAAAGAATGTTCCTAAATTTACATAAAGTAAAAATTTAATAAGTCGTTAACCTTAATTCGTATTCTCGAAAAGAATAGTTTTATACGCAGGTGACATCTTAATCTTATTCATGTGCTATCAGAAGATATAGTGGAGAGCGGAGTTTAACAGGACCGTAGTCAGCTTACGAATGAACATATTAATATGTTCATAGAAAATATGTCGCAACATGGTATTAATACCAAATAGTAAGGTTAAGTCAAGGATAAAATACCTATATAAATTAAGATAACACGTAAAAATGGAAAACCTTACCCGACAAACTTTAGTGTTGAGACAAGGTTTCCATGGAATATTGGTAGTAGTAAAACATATTATTACGTACGTTTTCTGCAATGAAGCGGCGACCTTTATCACTTTATAACTTGTATAGAGAAAATGTCCGTCCAACGTCTACTGATGACAACGGACATTATGAAAAATTGTTGAGGCATGAACTATATCAATATATGTGCTGGTAAATCCTTATATACACCAACTAAAACTTTATATATGTTTTTCAAAAGGATTTAATCTGGATTTTTTTAATACGCTTTGCATAGTTTCTTTTATCGTACTACTGACCGGGCGTATATTATTCCCATCGTATATATTTTTGTACGTCTATTATGTCAAATTGTTCGTTCAGGGATAGTCCACGTGATTCTAATTTCCTTGTTGCACTAACTAATACTCCACCCTCGTAGGTGCCTTAATGAAAATTTTAAAATTTTAAGTGTTTACTAAAGGGGTCCTTTCACTTATTTTCTCAGTTACCCGATTAAGTGCATGAGCAGCACATGTAAAATATATTGTTTTTGTATGTTTTTGAGATAAAATGTTTCCTGCTTTTACTACCAATTAAAAAATTGGCTACTAAACCTCCACAAGCATCAGTAGCTTCGTCTATAATGAATTAGCGAAATTGTCCGCAATGTCTTCGCTTGTTGATATGAGTACAGGGTGACTCAGAACTGATGGTTGACCGCCATTACGTAAAAACAGAAAGAGCAATCGAAAAACCGTAAACGTGAGTGTTTATGGTATGATGTAGTGATTGTTTACCATAAAATACCTTCTTGGTAAATTCAATACCCAATGGACAGTGACGTCATCGAAATCATTTTTCAATATAAAAGTCCTCATTTTTATCAATAACTTTTATTAAAATCTTTTTTCGATATCACCTTTCGTAGATACACGACCATATGCATAGAAAAATTAAACAATGTCTCGATTACGTATGTTGATGATTTTGACAGCGTTGCCATGGAAAACAAAATTTTCCAATTTTCCAACAAAATTATTCATTGCTATGTGTATCATACATAATGTACCTACATCCAAAAAGATTATAACAAATAAACAATTTTAGTAAGTATTTTTAGTTAAAATAATACACAATAAAAGCTATAACGATTATTTAATAACAAAATTATGCAAAATTTAAAATACGAACAAAACAAGGACATTATTAGGTACGTTATCAACGTGGAAAATAATTCTATGTTAAGTTTTCTACATGTCTACCAAATTGTTGTAAGCACATTGACATTCTTTCTTATAAACCTCATTTTTAAGGGTACTCCATAAATAAAAATCCATTGGGGATATATCTGGGGATTTCGGAGGCCAATGAATAGAACCTTCTGTACCAATCCATCGGCCATTGTAATTTTCATTGAGGTATCTTTTTACTTCTCTCGCATTGTCTGCTGGTGTGCCATCTTGTTGAATCCACATATTTCTTCTAAGTTGTAATGGCACTTCTTCCAATAAAATTGGTAACTGGTTCCTAAAAAATGTTAAATAACGCTCTCCGTTTAGTGCACTATTGTAAAAGTATGGACCAATTAGGTGTCTGCCTATAATACCACGCCATACTTTGATACCAAAATGTCCTTGATTTTTGTAGCGGTCACCGACACTGGTCACCGACCTACATCTGTGATCCCTACAATTTACAACATTTTCACTAAGGCACCAAACAAATCAATGCCAACAAAAACATGATCTGAGCCCATTTATGAAAGTAAACACATGGCCAGACATTAGCCAGCCTCCCGAGACCTTCTTCGAAAGGTCCGGCGAGGACCACGCAGTTACTTTTCGCTTGTCTTCAGCTGAACATCCGTCCAGACTTCTATATTGGTGGAACATTCTTTCCAAGCTGTTGTATCTTTATTAATATATTTAACGTGTTACAAACCGTAGACTTGTTATTTCTAATCTAACAACCCTACAGTTTTCAACCTGCTTAATTTCGTGAGGGTTTTCAGTTGCCCAATAGTGCATATTTTTTTTATTTGATACTCCATTGCTGACAAAGCGGGACTCATCTGTCCATAGTATACATTGAAAATGAATATATGGCACTAGGTGTGCACGTGTCTTAAGGAGTATTTTGCCGTTTTCATATTTAACTTACATCGTCATCATACAATTTTAAAAATGTTCGAAATTGAAATTTGTATAAAACTTGACGAAACACAAGTATTTTTATTTACTGGCATCATCTTTTTATCTTAATGAAAAAAGTAAACTATGTATCAGCGTATAGGAACTGCTTAAAACCACTAGTGCAGTAATAACTGCAGGTACTATGAAATATAATTTGCAGTGTTTTAAATGTCTATACTTTAATATAAGAAACGCAAGACATGTAGGTTAACATACTATATATTATAAACAATATCTTCATTACATTATTAGTTTCTATAAAAGTTATCTAATTCTTTAAAAATATATATTTGCCCATACCATCCCATAAAAATATTTCCGCCTTTTGATTTACTTTGGTTGTGTTTCCATTTCTGGAAGAACATGCTGATATGCCGGTTTTCCTTCTACGATTACCCAAGAAGTTCCATTTGGACAGGAATGGACAAGTTTTACCACTTCTTCAGCTACATGTTCAGGCCTACAAGGTCAATTCATTTATTAGACTAGGATATAATTTTTTTTATCAAATATTTTCTATCAATCTCCATAGGCGAAAGCCCATATTTAAGCAGTAAATGGCATTTCATTTGACAAATCACGACCCACGCGCCGTTTGACAATGCCGTTAGCTATATGCTGTGGTTTTTAGTGTGTGGTCGTGTTTAATGACTGTGAAGTAAAAAAAGATCCATTGGTTCGTAAACGTACAATCTTCTTGAGCAATAATCAAATAATACAATGGTATAAAAGACGTAAGTCATAGCAAACCACAATTTAGTCCATAGAACCACGCACCACGTAACTGCAATCAATTGAGAGATTATGGGCCATAACAAAACATATTGCCCAGATGCGGAGTGTCTATAAAGCACCTTCCTTCAATAACCACATAACCCTGAGGACAATTATTTAGCCAAGATAGTGGGCACTTAAAATCTAGATGCAAATGGAAAAAGTGTGGTGAAAAGAAAGAATTTAAACAAAACTCACTCCAAAGATCATTTGAAGACAAGAGGGTACGAATCGAGTCCGAATTTGAGCATGGGTGTTCAATGTCTGGTCTAAATTGTTCCCAGAGCTATATGGTGTCTGTCTTTATTAGGCCCTCTAAATACGTGGTTAAAATTAATTGTGACTGAATCATCCTTTATATTGTAACATTCCTTTTCCTTTTATATTTCTTTAAACTGTTAGAAATAATGATTTAATAATAATTTTATTTATTTACTTTATTTAATCGCGATATTTCAAAAAATGGAACGGTTTGCAAAATCTGAAGTGCCCCAAGGTTCATATATGGGATCTTCCTGTTTATCATTTTTATAAATGATACCGTTAACTTCAACTTTAGGTAACTGCTTGCCACCAGTCACAGAATGAATATGCACTAAACCTTCCTTTGTTATTTTTTGGTTTAGGACCTTGGGGAAAGGACAAGCTTGCAGAAATTCTGCACCCGCCCATATATTGGTGCAACGAGGTGCAAAAGAGTTTTATAGACAAGCGAAAAGCCGTATGTGACTATAAGTCACTGCTAAACTTGAAAGACAACTCAATTCATCGCTTCTCTCTTTATCAATTTGAATTTTTCCATAAAACCTGTTTAAATAAAGTTTTTAACTTTGACGCCTTGTATTAATGTCTGGATTAAACTAAGTTTGTCTGAGTCACATTATTTTTTACATATACGACACCTCGTATTAGTTATTAAATGAAAGGACTTACGTTTGACATGGCACTGTATCAATATTATTAATCTTCATCCATTTTTCATAGGCGTCTCCAAGATTCCTTCCACTCATTTCAGTAATCAATGGTGTCGTAGTTGGTCCTGGACAAACTGCTAGCAGTCTAACTTTAGTCCTTTCATAGTGGTAAGGCTCGCCCCAGGATCTAGTTAAAGCAATCACGGCGGCCTTGGTTCCGCAGTATATAGGAAGACATGGAAACACAATAATACCAGCAATGGAAGAAATGTTTACTATCACAGCTTCAGAGCCTTGTTTGTATTTTGCTAAATAATTGTCTAGACCCAGAAGGATTCCGTTTATCGTGCCATTCTACAAAGAAATTAATGCAACAACCGACGGAATATACAGGATTAATTATCACTAAGTACAAAATATTTAACCACGTGCTTAAGGAGGTCGTAAATATAATTAAAAAGAAAAAGAATTTCGAAATTTCTGTTCTGTTGTTCTAAGCCCGTTCCGTGAAATTTATTTTATAAAAAATTTCGTGCAATAATTCTTCTGTATGGATTTTAGCTTTAGTCTTATCAATCAGCCAGATCTTTTGCTTAAATAAATTTAATTATCTTATATATTATGTATGATGGCATATAGTATTTGTATTTACATTATTAATACCTAGATTATTTTATTATATTTTTTTAAAATATTTCCTTTATTTGCTTATTTGCAATCCTCATAACAAACAACAAAATAAAATTTCCGCGTTGCACGTTTCCATGCTCTTTACTTTTAGTCAATTATCAAACAAATAAATCATTTTTCCCAAGCATTTTTGTGTTTTTGTGGTTTCTGTAACTATGCAAAACTTAAAATTCTTATTTTGCACTCATTTTGAATCAACAAACAGTATGCAATACGAACAGTACCCCGAAAATATATTAAGAGCGTTCTATAGTTAGGCCGCCCATTTTTGGCAAGTAGCGTTAGAATTAAAGTTCACATAGTGCACAGTTATCCACTTTTGTGTAAAAAAATTACATGTTTTTTTAAAAATTTCTTTTTGGCCACCTTTGCACCCTGTCTGATACAAAAATAAACATTTTTTCTAAAAAATGTATCATTTTAAGTAAATTCGAAATTTCTTGATATTTTACCACGCCGAGAGCTCCTGCCACCATGCTGTAAGCTTTGACTATAATATATTTCAAATAATATGCTACCAACAACACAGCTCAACAGATGTGTTGGTGATGCAACAGATAACGAAATGGCGTAAAGAGTAAAGATATTCGGCACGGATTCGGTCAGCTAGTGTAAAGTGCTCTTAAAGGAGGAAACGCACTATAGTCTGTTTATAAATGAAATAGAGTAATAAAAGCTTATTATGTATGCAGATCGTAAATAAATGTAGTACTGGTGCTTATATTCAATATTTTTATATTATGTATTATCGGTACAGATGAGGTGTACTTTTAAAAAAACTTTGAGTGACCGGGTTATACTAAATTGTACCAGGTAGCTCAAATTTAATCCCCGACAATCCGTCTTTGTCTATGCTGCTTCAATTTCTAGGTCCATTTCTCTTATTAATTAAACATTTCTATTATTAAGTAAACAATATAAAAAGAGCATTTCATAACATGAGGCTACTTTAAGCATCATAATCGGGTTAAGAGGGTTTTTAGTAATTCAAATAAAATTATTCAATATTATTGTCAAAATATTTATTTAAATTTAATGAATAGACTTTTATTCCACACAAAAATATATGTATTTTGAAAATTCAAATTATGGTGAGTAAATGTAGTGTTATATGAATGTACAATAAAGAAAATAAAAAAGTAGGTATATTAAAATTCATCCTCTGAATATTCTGATAAATTATTTTCGTCTCCTAGATTGATAACGATAGGTTCTACAGTAACGTCAATTAAATTATCGAGTTCCCACATTTTATCCTCTTCTTTTTGTACATAATGTATACATCTTTGCCAGTTATCTGCAGTTACTCGTTCCAAGGAATTTGTTAACAAAATTTTCACGTCACTTAATTTAAACGTATTATTTCGCGCTATTTCTCCTTTTACCTGCGCTCAGACTAATTTGATTGTATTAAGTTCACAGTGATAAGGTGGTAACCGTAGTACCGTTATTTGGCGATTTGTTGCCATTTCATCGATAACATAT
Source organism: Monochamus alternatus (assembly GCA_037114965.1). Lineage (NCBI taxonomy): Eukaryota > Metazoa > Arthropoda > Insecta > Coleoptera > Cerambycidae > Monochamus > Monochamus alternatus. The sequence continues at coordinate 39,410,221 of CM073433.1, forward strand.
TTTTTCTGATCTTTATTAAGATTGACAAGTGTCAAAAGTTTCTTTTTCACCATATTTGTTTCAAAAGAAATGTTTTTTTCCAGATAACCATTGAATTATATCGGCTTTCCTCCAAGCAGTCGTAGGCGTCCGCTCGGTTTGCCGTGAATGGTAACTGGCATTATTCATGACAATTACAGACTCCGGAGGAATAAGATACAACATCTGTATAAAATACTCTTCGAAAACATGTGCGTTCATGTCTTCGTGATAGTCACCTGTATTTTTAGATTCAAATAAAAGTAAACCGCCTTCTACAAAACCACTGGCACTACTTATATGTGTCACTATTAATTTTCGCCCTTTACCTGAAGGTGCCTTGAACCCTGTTGAAAGTCCATCCAAAAATGTTTGTCGAAAACTTTTTACATTTTTATCTTGCCATACTTTTGTTACAGTATATCGTCCTCGTTGACCCAAGTTTCGTCTAGATAATAAATATTCCTTCCTTCGTCACGAAATTTTCTAATTAATTTTAAGTAGAATCTTCGCCAACAAATAATTTCATCTTTATCGATAAGAACTGACTTCCTGTTCTGCTTTTTCCAGCAAAAATTCAACTCTCGTAAGATGGCCCATAATTTGCTTCTACTAATTTTTGGCAAATCGTTGTCCTCTGAAAGTTCACTTAAAATTTTGTTTAGCCTTGGTATTTTTTTTTTAAATAAAATGAGTGTACTTTTCTGCGAATGACATTTTTGAAGAAATCATCTATAACGACTTTTGACCTCCCTGTAGATGATTTTGGGGGATTTACAGTATCTTGTTCCGTGTCATATTGAAACACTTTTCCACGATGTCGTCAACACTGTTGGTAGGATTTTAGTTTTTCATTGCATTAAATACATTTAATATAATGATCTTCTCATTCTGAGACAGCGCACACCTTTTCACGCTTTTAGCAGGTACGTAATCTGATAAGCTCGACATTTTACCCAAACAATATTATATCCACTGGCACAATAGTCACTAAACACAAGTCGAGTTTTACTCTACTGCACTAGCACGTCTTCGTATATTCAGCTCTAAGACTGGATTGATCTGTCACAATACACTGGCTCCTGCCCTATGATGTATACAGTAAAATATACCTGTTAGCATTAGTGTTACCTGATAATTACCTGAAACGAAATATTACCACGTCCATGGCCGGTTCTTATCTCGGGGTCTTATTACTCTCTTTCATTTCTAAACAGACTATAGGCGCATCGTTCTCGTTTAGAGAAGTATTTTCTAATGATTTTAAATCTACACGTTTGCACTAGGTCGGGAGGAGATCTCCCTCGCGTCGTGACCCCGCCGAAAACTTTGTGGAGAAATTTGCCAGTCCTATCTAATGAAAGTGCTAATAATAATACACATTCTACAGAACATACTTTGACACCTAAATAGTACAGTAGAACAAATCGGAAGCGTATAGAGAACGACATATGCGACTGATTTATAATAAAAAATAAATTTAAATAATATTTAAAGCTAATATTATATCGTAACATTAAATATGTATGTCACGAAATACAGTTTTGACAGCACGAAAAATAAATATATATTTCATTACCACGACTGGCACGACTAGATTGTGAAATTTTTGCATGATTACATAGCTAGAAAGAAACTTAAATTCATGTCTGGTGAGCGGTTATGGACGTGTGCCTCCTACAGACATTTTCTTGAAAACGTTTTACCTGAACTACTTGACGATGTTCCCTATGCGCTATGACAATGAATGTGGATTATGCACGACGAGGCACCTCCACATTTTAGTTTGACTGCTTGTCAATTTTTAAATGAAAGATCCGGTAATAGCGTGATTGGACGGAGAAACTCAAGAACCAGGTCAACCTTGGCTGGGTGGGCAATCACCCAATATGAACCCTATTGACTTTTTTGTTTGGGAACATTTCAACACATTAGTTTATAAGGTTCAAATTGAATCTGAGGAACATTTACGTTAACAAATTATAGCTGGTTGTGATGTACTCGTGGAATTTTTGTACGTGTTCGAACTGTAAATTCAAGAAGATCTGAAGTTTGTATTTTGGCTGAAGGTGGCTATTTCCAACATTTTTTATAATAAATCATCGTAAAATAATTCTATTATTAATTAATTATTTTATTATTTCAAGTATTCTAATGAGTATCGTAAAAATGCACTTGATCAAATAAATCAATTTTGTTGTTAATTGGTTTGGAATACAAAAAAGTGAAAATAATACAATGCCGCACTTGATGACCTATTTTATTTGTAATATTATACAGGGTAATATTTTTTTTCGGCTAATAATGGTCGATCATTGATCATTATTTATTACCTCCGCTGCTGGTAAGTTTCTAAAGCTGATAATTTTTTGTTACATACCTAATGTCATACTAAAAAATACATACAATACATACATACATACAATATAAAAATTGATTTTTTTTCTAATTTTTGGCACGCTGTAGCTGGACAATGTTGGTTCTGAGGCCCCACATTTATATAACAAAAAATTCTTATTTTTGGCCACAAAATACGCTCCTGCATTATTTTACCTCTACTTAAGAATCACCCTATATACAATTAAGTATTTTTAAAATGGTAAGAAAAAAATGATATTGAAACGAAGAAACGAAGAATTGTAATACGAGTATATCATGAAGATATACGAGTACGTGTATACACTGATACTTACAACATTTATAGCAACTTGTTTTTCCCATATCTTATCGTTCATGATTCCTGCATTATTTATTAGAATATCAACGTGCTTGAATATTTCTACAGTTTTCTTGAAAGCATCTGGAAATATCAACAAATAACAATTATACATTTTATTAAAAATACCTAATGAAGTTTACGCTTACTCTCAAATTGCTGAATATCAGTCACGTCTGTTTTTACAAAAACTGCTCTATTGCGGCCATATTCTTTTTCTATTTCCGCTAAAGCGGTTTGGGCCAAGTCAGGATTTAGATCAGCCAATGTTACTCCCTGCAAAAAAGTAAATTAAAAAGACAAATGTTAGTGTAAATGTCAAACAAATTTTTTATCAACTTTCATTTAGTAATATGAACTTTACATAGTTTGAAATAGTTTCGTAAGGGCATCTATTACAGCGTTAGTACTATAATAGAAAAAATATTTTTATTAACACTTTTCATAAACATTAATAATACACTTTTTACTATTAGAAATTTGTATATCAGAAATAGATATGATGGAGCTGTTTATGTTCGAATGTCCAATCGTTAATTCCATGTTTGACTCTTGCTATTTTTACAATCTGTTTCCTATTTTCTAAAGAATTCTCAATATAGCCGTAGATTTCCAGCCTCTATAACGCTTTAACATCTGCATATCTGCATCGCCATCAACCAAGATGATAGCTGAGGACCTTCGAAAATAATGTCCAGTGTATTCTTCACGATTCTTCAATTCAAGCTTTGTTGCAATAATTTTTGGAATGCTTCCAAAATTATTAACTCAGACAGGCTTGGAGCTACATTTTTCTTGTTTGTAGAATACAAAAAACCGTCTGTGAGTTGCATTAGGAGGACGAAGATCAGCATAATTTCGAATAATATTTAAACAGTAGGTACCTGCCACATTTCCTTCTATTATAACAAATTATCGGACAATATTTCTTTTCGTGTATGGAATCAAAATTTTTATATATAGGTCGTTGTAATGAATATAATCCAACATTAGTTTAGTTAATTCTTCACTACGACAAGCCCCAAAAATGCCGATTATCGTAGCAACCTTTATGAGTTTCATCATCTGCAGTACTTAGGAACTTACATACTAGTTATCCGCTTGTAAAAATTCTTTTTGGCCTTGTAACCCTATGAACTTTCAAAAACGCGATTAGTTGAGAAAATCCGCTTATATCTCCTTTTTCCTTAACTGAAATCATACTCATTGAGTAGTGTGTCCATAGTGTAGATGGTTTCTGGGAGCGTTGCTTTCCAGAAAAATAAGCCAAAAGGATTTTCTTAGACACCTCCTTTACCTTGTTAGCTTCACACCAATCTTCAAATTTTTGTTACTCCAATTAATACCGCGCCTTGGATTTTGTCGGAACTAAATTTGATATTGCTCCGTTTGCTGCTACTTCTATCAGAATCACTTATTTTGAAAAGCGTTTTTTATATTTATGGTTTTGTTTGACAAACTTTTGACAGTAACCATGCGAAAGATAAGAAAACTTCTGCTCATAGAAGATACACCAGTTTATTGTCGCGTCATTTGACACTTTTTGTCAAATATATTTTTGTTCCTGTTCCGAGTATTAAATCATTGAACAATAAATAACTAGTAAAGAACGCAAGCCTTATACAGATTCCCATATTCGTACCACGTCCGCGAAATGTGTGTTGCTATTGGCGAGATAAAGTACACCTCCTCGCAGATCCATAAACTGGATCCCTGATTTAAGCGCCACCGTGAACGCACGCCGTACGTGTTATCCTTGTTATTCACGAATTACTCAACTATTAGTGGTATTTCCGAAGAGTTGAGATAAAATTGATAAAGTTGCATGTTTTAATATATTTGTCGCACAGCCAAAGATTTTTACGGCAAAGACGGATTTACAGCTTTTGGTATATTGGGTAAAAATATATAGGTATATTTTATTAATTAATAATAATGTTTCTTGAATAATTTTATATCAAAAAATCTTAATAAATTGGAGATTTAAAACTACTGCGTAAGTGCATAATAAACGTATGGTCAATGGTTACTGAGATAACAATGGAATTATTTTTATCAGAGTAAATTATTGTAATCAGTTTTTTTATACAGTGCTTTCGAAAAGTAACGAATAAATTCATTATTTTTGAAATTGAGAAGTTTTCGAAAAAATCCCCTGACAATCGATTTTGTTTTTAAAAAAGGCACTTTTTGACATACGACCCACATTTGTGACGTCATCGTTGTACGAGATATGACGTCATCGATAATTTTTTTGAATAGCAATCTCCAATTTTGACCATGCCATTTGAAAGAGCGTGTCATTCTACATACAGAAATCATGAAAAATTATGGTGTTACATAAAAATTTCAAGAAAATAATGTTTGAAGGTTTTAAAATTTAATTTTTACAATACTGAAAATGATAATGATTATGTAAAAAATCGACTAAATTAAATGTTCAAATTGTGCACCGTTGACTGCCGGACAGTAGCCAAGACGATTAATAAATTCTTTTTGGACATTATCAATAACTTCAGGAGGTATACGATGTATCTCGTGACGAATTCTTGCTTTTAAATCTTCTAAATTAACCAGTCTAGTAACGTATACTTTGCTTTTTAAGTATCCCCACAAGAAATAATCTAGGGATGTCAAATCAGGCGATCTGGCTGGCCAGTCAATCGGCCCCCTTATCCCTATCCAACGATTCGGGAACAGCTCATCTAAATAAGCACTGACAGGTGTTGCATAATGAGGAGGTGCACAGTATTGTGAAAATTAAATTTTTAAAATCTTCAAATATTATTTTCTTGAAATTTTTACTATGTAACACCATAATTATTCGTGATGTATGTATGTAGAATGACACGCTCTTTCAAATGGTATGGTCAAAATTGGGGGTTGCTGTTGTGCTTTTTTTTCGACGTGCTAGAGGATTTTTTCGAAAACTTTTCAATTTAAAAAATAATGAATTTATTCGTTACTTTTCGAAAGCACTGTATTATAAATAAATTAATAAATTTTAATTATTATATCATTGGAATTGTTTGCAGATAACTAGGCTTCACTCAAATATGTTTAATAAACAAAATAAAAGTATATTCTATGTTTCTTTAAGATAAGTAAATATATTTAGATAAAATACTTATTTTTTATTATTCATAATAATACTCTCTCTTAACTCTTTACAAATAGAGCAACAAATTGCTAGGCACATTAAATTATAATATATCCGTGACACTTATATTGAACTTTAATCTTAAAGAAATTTTAAAAAACTGAACTGAATAAAAATTCTTGATAGAAAAAAAACAATTTTTTTATGCTATAACAGACAGTTTAAAAAGAGTCAAGTAGCTTTAAATTAACCCATACATTCGATAACCTACATAAAAGCTGTGGAAGAGGCTGTGTAGCAGAACTAGCAGAGATCTTGGACCTTATTACTCTCCGTGATACAATTAAAGCTACGGATATTTTTGAAGCTGCAAATAAGGTGGTGTCGATAAATGTTCCTGTATTGTCTCTGATGAAACCAAAACTATGATAGAAACTGAAATTGGATTCGCAGGATTCATAAAATAAAACCGTGTGATCTGTCCAATGAAATACTACATAGTTCATCAAGAGGTTTTATGTCCTTACATCAAATGAATGTCTTGAAAGTGGTTATTAAAGTAACTAACATCATAAAGGTGGACAATCGCGCTTTGACTCACAGGCTCATATTTTTTTGAACGAAGTAGATGTTACATGTGTGGATATTACACAGATAGTCGTTGGTTAAGTGCAGGAAAATGTTTGCAACGCTCCTTGAACTGAAAAACTGAAAAATCTAGTCGATCTGTCCATAAAATTTTGATATTAGTTAAAAAAGGTAGGCTTATAAGTGCTATAAACAACTGTGAAGTTAAAAAAATTATAGTATTTTTCTTCTCTTAGTTACTCGTAGTAGAAATACCCTTAAAAGCTCTCGAGTACTTGTTGAATGAACCTCCAATATATTTTTTCCCAAATAAGCTTCATATTTTGTTTATAATGGGTTTAAGGAATAGTTTTAACCAATTTTAATATATATTATTTTTTTGTAGACAGATTTGATTGTTGCAGAACAAAATTTCTTTCAGACCTTGCATCTCACCTTAACGAATTCAATTTGAAACTACAAGAAAAACGGTAGAATATTGTCAATTTATATCGTCACATAAGATGATTTACAAATAAAACTAAACTTTTCAAGTCTTCTTGAAAGCATGATTTTTCATTTTAGCCAAACTGTAAAAAGCATTTTGAAGAAATTACGGAAAGTTTCACTTAATTGCAGAAGAATTAGAAACCCGATTCAGCAACTTTAAGAAAATCGAAGGAGAACTTTGAGTTTTTACTCAGCCAGTTACTATTTCTGTTGAGAATGTAAGCAGAGCAGATCTTCAACTGGAATTGTGTGATTTTCAGACAAATCCTTTTTACCAGGAAATATCCAAAATAGGACTGGACTTTTTTAATTACTCTCAACTTGCAAAATTTAGGTCTTATAATGGACTCAATGCTGAGAAGCACGTACATGTATCTTCGCGAAAGCAGCTTTTGCAGAATGAAATTTATAAAGTCGAAATAAGGGTGTTCCATGTCTAATAAGTCGCTTTCTAAGTTGGTTCGTGAAAACCATCATTACCAAACTACCCACTAATTTTGTTTGTATATTTGTTAATTTTTTTTATTAAAAAAAAAGTTAATAATTTTTGTACCTTGTACAAATCACTGATACAGGAGAGTTAGAGTAGGTACGTATTCGTGTTTATTTCACGAAAAAAACATGCTTTGCAAAATTTGAATACAAAAAAGTATTTTCGCCAGGCTTCTTAAGGAAGCAAGGTTGTACTTAGGTCAGTTGATTTAAATCACATTATTTTTTATTACACAGCAACTGTACTTCAAACAAATTCACAACTGTCAATCTTTGCTTTGACGTTTCTGACTTCGCGTGTGTCTTCTGAACACAAACTGAATTATGACGGCGAAACCGATCCGCTTATATATATTTATCGAAGTTTCTGCGGTCTCGAGAACGTGTCAAGAAACAAATAGAATATAGCCTGGAATGTTTTACGAAACGTCAAATTAAAGGTATTACAAAATGATAAATTTTAACGTAAACAGGAACATAATTAACAAATTTAAAAGGTAGATGAACTTACAACAACAATATTGATAATGATCCCATCAGTGAATTAAAATTTCATTCGCATGTACATAAAAATGACACTGATGAAAATTCACATAATTGTATAGATACAACTACATATTTTAGGCCTATAACTTCTTAAGGAAGCAAAATTGTACTAATGTACAAATTATTTTTGTGCAAAGAGCCTTAAAGTACTGCCCATTCCTTACTGAACACCCTGTATAAAAAATATGCATATAATATTAGTAATGCAATAATGATTCTATCAGTGAACTAAAATTTAATTTACATATACACAAAAATAACACTGCCTTTAAGTTACAATTATGTGAATTATCGTGACAATGTTTACTGCATTACCTTGACGCCATTACGAAGAAGTTCCTTTGCATATCTCAACCCTATTCCAGAAGCACCACCAGTAACTAAGGCTATTTTTCCAGCTAAATCTAGGACCATTTTTGAGTTATCTTGGCCGTGTCAGGATAAAGATTAAAAATCTAATCGAGCCGAGTCAATTAATATTCTCCCCTTCAAATGAATATTATTTTTTCAATTTTATTCATCCTAATTTAGATAACTTTAAACTAGCTCAACGTAAACAATTATGTGTGTAAATATGTTGTAAAGTATTGTTTACGTTTGGATTTTTACAGAATTTCAGTTCCACTATAAAGTACTAAGGTGTGGTAAATAAGCCGAATTATAACAGATATGAGATACTATTTTGAATCTAGGATACAATTTATTGGTGCCTATTTAATCTTGGATATACGCAAATAAATTATTTATTTGCGGTTATAATTTTTAATTAAATGAAATTGCTTCACTTAAATAATTAAATTTTTACTTAACGAGTCACTTAATTCAATATTATAAATGCTCCAAGAAGCCCCCCAAATAAATTAACGTTTATAAACATGACAAGCCAAAAATAAGAGGCGTACATTTTGTTGCTAATTTGTATGTTAATGGAATTTGGCTAATAACTACATGACTTTTCATTTTTAGACAAACAGAAGGCAGCTACAAATTGTTAGCTGATTGTATGATTTAAATAACCATTTTCTCTTTTTGAAAAAATTATACACCTTTTGAAAGTACTCGTCGAGCAACAAAATATGGTGCAAAAATCGGTTTGGTATCGTTCTTAGTTGTTGAGCAATTTGATGGCCTGCTGGAGTAATATTACGCTAGCAACCAGTTTTATTTTAATAAAATTTTTCGAGTGATAAGTGTGTTTAACACGCAAGGGCCTTATTAACGCCCTCGGGCGTTAATTACTATAGTTCATTTCTCACTCTCCTTTAACTAATGGTGTGTACTCTATTTTTAGAAAAATATGATTTTGTGTACCACATTTTATGATAAAAGATAAAGAACTACAAACAATAAATTACAATTTAATCATACTAATATAATTATGAATTACATTTTTATATTTACAATACAATTAACGGCATTACTTCCTGGATTCTGAATATCATCTATTATTACGTTACATAACTCTTCTCTAGGACAAGCTCCGCATATGCCACAAAAATCAGTGTCACCAAATTAAAAAAATAATGTAGCTACATTTTATTTTACATTTGAAGATGACAACTTACCTTGATCATTAAAAATATTTCGTCGGGGACATTTCTCAGAAAAATGTTGATTTTCTCTCTAGTCAATATTTTCGACTTCTTCAGTTTATATCCATCATTTTTTCTTTTTCAGAATGTTACAAATCTTAAGTATTTGCTAATATTGATTTTATAACGTAACGTAAGTACCGTTGCCTTTTACATGTACACATACCGACGACAAAGACAACAGGAGCACATTTTCAGTGCAGTGTTTCACATTTTTAAGGGAACACCATTTAAAAAAAATCATAAGTTTTGTTGTACAGTTTTTTATTTAAAAAAAAAAATCTGTCACTTTGCTAAAGTTTTTTCGGGTACTAAATATGGTGTACATGAAAACCGCGTTTGTTGATATTATTGCTACATATCTGTCACTACTGTCAATTCAATTCCAACAAAAATTACATGATTTTAGTTATCGGGACACTATCAAGAGTGGTACTAAAAATAATGTTGAAAATTATAGAAGTATATGTGTTCCTTCTTGTATAGCAAAGCTATTTGACTCATTAGTTACACATCAATTAAGCAACTAATGCAATTCTCTCATTATTCCTGAACAGCATGGGTTTGTACCAGGTCGTTCAACAGTTTCAAATTTAATTTTATTTCATGAATACGTTTATAGTGCTTTGTAGGGGTCAATTCAGGTTGATACAATTTACACCGACTTCTCCAAAGCATTTGATAGAGTATCCCATGAGGTACTAATAAAAAATTTACACGCGTTTGCTATTACAGGGAATATGTTAGAGTGGTTTTACAGTCAATTCGTATTGGTTCATATACTTATATCTAATGCCTTTGTAGTTAAATCAGGTGTCCCTTAGGGCTACCATTGTGGTCCATTATTATTTTCTTTATTTGTAACCGATATTGCTTCTAGTATTAAAACGTCAAAGTTCCTGTTATTCGCCGATGACTTAAAATTTTTTCTGTTGTAAAAGATGCAGAGGGTGCTGTGCTGCTTCAGAGTGACTTGAATAATATTGAAGAATGGTGTAACACACAATACAGATTACAACACATTATTAGAAAGATTTAATGTTTCCAGTTTGGATTTGAGAAGAAAGTGTTCTTCACTATTTATATAAAATATTGCATAATGACATTGACTGTCCTACTTTTTTATCGCAAATTCAATTTAATGTACCTAGATCTAACTTGTACAAACTTTTTCTCTTAATAAGCCGAAAACTAATCTTTGCTTAAAATCCCCTATATGTGTTTTAACTTTAATAAATTGTGTTGTGTTTGTGATATATATGTTGATAATTTTAAGCATATAGTGAGTACTGCTACGCAATTGCTGACTGAGGATCAGTTAATTTGTTATTTAATTAATTATATCTTTTATTGTTTTATTTTTCGTTATATAACTGTAACTGGCTACTCATATTTTCTGTTACAATATACACTACTGTTATTATGCATTTAAGAAATATAGTGTCATTGCTCTGTAAATGGGTAACTGTTGAGCAATAAAGCAATAAAGCTATTATTATTATTATTATTATTATTATTATTATTATTATTATTTATTATTAACACAAATAGTCTCCACTTTAATGTTAACAAGTTTTTCTCGGTCACTTTTAGTAGGCTACACACATCCAGTCATTTTCAGTAATTTATATATTGCTACTGCAAGAGTACCCCAGGGGTCTAATCTAGGCCCGCTACTGTTTTTGATGTTCATAAATAAGTCTTCAAATACTAGACTGTATGTTTGTAATGTTTTAAACTGTAATGTACACTTATTTTATTTTCTGTCAGTGAGAATTTCTACTGGTGATGTTTCGGTACATATCAAAATATAATTTGCAATTATTGCAACTGTTGCAAAGCTAACTATATGAAGCATTTCTTGCAGAAACTTGCGAAGGCATAACATCCGTCTTCAGGATCCAAGCAGACTCGTGTGGAAGACTCTGGGTCCTCGACTCGGGCGTAATACACGTCACAGTCAACCCCAAACAAATATGTCATCCTAAAATACTGATATTCGACTTGGAGACGGACGAGTTGCTTACTAAGTACGTCCTTCCAGCCGAGTTTATAAAGGAAGACGGGCTCTACTCCAACATTCTTGTTGATATAAGAGACAACGACTGCGAAAACGTGCATGCTTACATCACCGACGTTTGGAGATTTGCGTTGGTGGTTTTTAGTTTGGAAAAGATGAGGGCGTGGCGTATCACGGATCATTTGTTCTTTCCAGATCCCTTAGCTGCCAGATATAAGGTAAATGGTGCACATTTCCTTTAAGTCGCTTTCAGAATAAGTACAGTAAACTATACAGGATATCTCATAAAAATAATCAAGTCAGAGTCCAAATCACTTTTCAGAAAATTCAGTATTAGCGCAATTAACTTTATTTTTTTAATGGGGAAGTTGCATGAATTTTATATAGATCTGAAATATATTACAGAGTAATATTTCAAACACTGAAAGTTAGAACATATGTCTGGCGGCAATAATCACATAATAATTAAAACATTAACTATAATAAATTGCCATAGAACGTAAACAAAATCACGTGGCCGAAAACGTGATATCATTGGCGCGATGTTACAGGTCGTTCAGTGTGGTTTGTTTCAGTGGATACAGATGCAGGTTACGGTGTTGGTGATGTAAACAGGCGTTTATTTCTTCTTCTAAATACATAGTGTAAATACTGTGTAGGTAACACCGTAATTATTAGTGGTGATGTGGTGAATTGATGGTACTGTTGAACGTAACTTATTTTTTTGTTTACAATATAGATCCGCTCGTGACAATTACAACAATGCTGTTGGGTAAGTACCAGATGGTACTTGAGGTATTTATAAAATTATGTCATTTGATTTCACATTAAACTATTTGTTTCAATTTGAAAAATAATAAATGAAGGTAGTAAATAATGATATATTTTTAAATAATTTTAATAAATTTTTATTGCTATTTACTACTGATCGTTAAACATACTTAAGAAATCCTTATTTATTGCTTTTGTTTATTATGTTTTCAGAATAAAATAGATAATTTAATGTAGTAAAGTCAAATAGCATAATTTTATAAATGCCCAAATCGTTATTAAAATCGGAACGAAGCGTTGAATGCAAAAAATGAGAATAAAGTTTGCTTTACCATTTATTTTCTCAACGCCCTGTATACATGCTGGTAGCTAATATAAAAGTTTAATTGCTTCTTTATAACTTTACAATTTGGAAATACACTGGAAATTGTAAAAACGAACCTTTTAATGGAGTGCTCATTAAGAATTGTGCTATCAAAATGACAGAACAACTCAATGAAACAACAACTGTCGAACAATTCGAAACAGTGTCAGTGTCGACTCAAACAATTGCAAAATGTGTAGATCACATTAATCAATCTGTATATAATTGCACGACACAATTGAAAAATGTAAATATTTTTCACTCTGCCTGAACGAAAGCGCTGATTTATCCAACATCAGCCAACTTGTAATTTTTGTTTGATCTATTCAAGAGGACTTCAATGTAGCAGAGGAGATGCTCGATATGATTCCTCTGCATGGGTATGGATTTTTTTGAAGCTCTAAATAAGGTGATATGAGACTATGGGCGATTCCGTGAATATTCCTGTATTGTTACTAATGGAACTAAAACTGGATTTGCAAGACTCTTAAAACAAAACAATTCAACTGTCCTGTGAATGTGGAATGTCCTCACGTTAAATGAATTTCATGAAAGTGGTTGTTAGAGTGATTAATATTATAAGAGGAAGGAATCACGCTTTAAATGACAGAAAGTTTCGTGATTTTTTGGCAGAAGCAGATGCTACGTGAGGTTAAGCATCGGAGACTGTATGCAACGTTTTTCGCAAGGAAATTCCCATTTTCCTTAAAAATGAAGTGAAGTTCGACACTACGGAGCTGGAAAATCAAATTGTAGATGCAATCAGACCTTGGATTTTTAACTGACCTGACATCTCACCTTAACGAATTAAATTCGAAGCTTCAAGAAAATCAGCAAAATATAGTCAATTTATAAGAGGATTTAAAAATAAAATTAAGGTTTCGAAGCCTTCACCAGAAAAACACTATTTTTTATTATTTCCAAACTGTAAAGAGGACTATGAAGAAATAATGATTTTTTGAGAAAGTTAGAGACTTTATGAACATCGAAGTTGAAATTTCAGTTTTTACTCAGTGACTTACTCATTTCTGTTGAGAACGTAAACAGAGCAAGCCTTCAATTGGAATTGTGCGATTTGCAGTCAGACTTTTTTAAGTTACTCCTAGGAGAACGTTTCCCCAACTTCCGAAACGTATACCTTATGATGGGTTCAATAATGGGAAACACGTATCTTTGCGAAAGCAGCTTTTCTAACATTAAATTTATAAAGTCAAAATATTTTCTGCCTGATAAGTCGCTTACTCAGTTGCTTCGTTTGTCAACAACAAATATTAATGTTAATATTGATAAACTAGTTAGTGAAAACCAACATCAATAAACTTCCCACATTTTTTTTGAATATTTGTTATTGTCTTGAATAAATAAAAATAATCATACAAACACGTTTTTTATACTTATTACAAACTACTGATAAAGTTGCATACGGTTTTCACAACCGCAATTTTGTTTACAGCCGCCCTTGGGCCAATTGAAGTTGAACAGCTCTGGTCTATACAACAATAAAGTACACTCAATATATCGTATACTGTTTTATTTCTCATAAATTGCATGCATTCTAAATCCAACTTCTTTCTATGAGAATACTTAATTCTCTTTACCATTTCAGTTGCATCACTTAGAATTTGACTGGACAGATGGGTTATTTGGGTTAGCCTTAAGCCCGTACAACAAGTATTACCCAGACAGAACGCTGTATTTCCACGCAATGTCGGGTTTTAGGGAGTTTTACGTAAAAACTTCAGTCATCTGCAACGAAACTGGATGGGCAGACGTGAAAGACGCTTTTAAAGTTATGGGACAAAGCCGTGGAAGCTCTGGTCACGTTTCCTCATCTTGGATGGATAGAAATGGTAATAATAATCCATTGGATACAAATTTCCTAATAATATACTGTATAAATATCTTTATACACAACTGCTTTATAAGAGCCTCATTACAGCATTTTTTGGCACTGCTTCAGTTAACTAGTGCAGTAATGTGACATTACCCCACTAGTGAAATATTAAAAAAAGAGATCACTGCTTAATGGTTATCTTTATTAAGAATCAACAGGTTTATCAATTTGACAATTAATAAATAATTTAACTTAAATTAAATTGAATTACTTTTTATAAATATTAACAACAGAACTTTGGCAATTCCTAAGATTAATACCAGATGAATGCAACTGGTCTGTATTTGTATTAGCAATGGTTAAATTTTCTTTGCAAACACTTGAAGTAGCTTCAATGACGGCAATCTCCCCTCCAAGAACTTTTATGGCGAATTTTTTCTTGTTTTCAAGAGACGTATAAATATAGCCTTCACACACGGTGTTGGTTTTCCAACCACCATGCCGCTTTATTTAGAAGGTCTGCTCCTGTGCTGGCTAGAAGTGAAGTAGATGATCGTCTACAGCAGTGCCCTGTATATTGTTGAGGCTGTGATAAATTGAGAAAAAAAGCAACAGGAAGTTTCATGCATTTACCACCTCTGTAACCAACAAAAAAATCTTCCATGACTAGGACGCAGAGCGAGGTATTTTCGTATTGGTTTTCGTATCGGATATGAAGATATGAAAAATGTTTCCTTCATTTTTTACGTTTACTAATAGTAAATCTGTTAACTCGTCCACTTTGCATGCACCTCCATGTCCAATAATTAAGGCAACCTTAAATTATGCATTTATGAATTTCAAATAGCAAACATTTTCTGGTCCTTACCTTTGTTAGTAAGAACTTTGTGTCATCGCCATCTTGCAAAAATTTTGAAACAACTTCGTTAATATTCTCTCTCTTTTGTTAATATTCTTGACTTTTATGGTTTGTATCCCACTAACAGCTTTTTAAGAAAAGCAATTAAATTGTTGAATTTACTGCTCAACATTTTACCGCATACAGATTGCAGACCGCAGCATAGAATAGAACGCCCAAAGACTAGATGATTTGTACTTCTTGCATAATTCTTGAAAAGATGCTAGTAATACCTTTACTACACCACTCAGTGAATCATTTATAAAATAGTTCGTACTTGTTTCTCGATTTATCTGGTAACAGTGAAGCTACTGCAGTTACAGCAGCTTTTTCAATTTCAAGAAGCAAGTTTTTTGTTTCTGAATCACTCATTATTTCAGTCAAAATTTTTTTATTACATTCTTAAACGTCAAAATCGTTAATAATCTGCCACTTTCTAGCACCCGTGCTGTAATATGACAAAATAAGTAAATAGTAAGTATTAAAATTCGATATTGATATTAAGCTATTAAACTTTCTCTATTTAGATGAAGATAGTACAAATTTAATACATATTTTTATTTACATTTGCATGCCACGAAGTCCAATGTGCAAGTTATTTAAACATAAAGCGCAAATTATTTATTTATATTAACTAATGGTAATACTTTAGTTTTAATTTCCAGATATAGAAATTCCTGAACTAGTTTCAAGAACAGTTGAGCATGAACTCGTAGAAGATGAATTACAAATTTGATTATTCACGTTTTCTATGTGACTTGAAGATCCTAGTGTTCTGGCAATCTATTTTCTAGTGGCTTTGCTATGTCTCTTAATAGTTCTAATATCAGTACCACTATTAATGCTAAAATTGTGTTGTTTGCCGAAAAAAATGACCTGTATACTGATCAGTATTAGGAATAAGTTTTATTTCATACTGTACTGTAATGAGTCCGGAAAATGTTTACTTCCCGGACTGCTTTAAAAAAACACAATATTCACATTTTTAAAAGATTTTATCCTTTAAAACTACAAAATCAAGCCTATAAAAACTAATTATAATTATAATTAACAGTAACTGTGCAATGTGAATTTCCTTGCAGGCTGAATGCAGGAATACCTTTAGGGACAGAATCTTCACTAGATACGGTAGTGGTGGTGGATATAGTTTGTTGCTTGGTCTGAAGAACCTGTATAAAGTTTTGTCCATTTTGAATCATCCTTGCTGCCTTTGTTTTGTTTTCTAAGGAATCTTTAATGTATTGTTCCGCAACAGATGAGCTTTTCCATGCACCATGACGCTTCAGTGTCATGGTGCATGGCGCATTCGCTAAAAACGTGGCAGATGTTCTGCGGAAACAATGCCCCGTATATTTTTCTGGGTGTTCCAACTTCAAATATCTCGCAATTTTTTTGGTGCCCCCCAGTGGTATGTATGCCTGCTCTTTGGGAAACACATGTTCCTCTTCTATAACCCAAAAAAAATCTTTGTCATATTTTTAGGTCGGAGCTTAACGTATTCTCTGAATATTTCCAGAAAGTTTATTCATTCATTGTCGTCACTCAATACAGTGAATACCCGTTTTGTATGCGTCTTAGAAATGGGAATGGTTATAATTAGTTTGGTGCCACAATCTTCAATGTCTTTTAGGATCATATGGTATAACTCTTCTCGCCGACAACCACCAGCAATGCCTATCATTGCGATTACCTGTAACAATAGAGAAAATGGTTTAAAACTGATTGTCAAATTGATGAAATTTCGACTAACGAAACCAAGAAATGTATTTTTTGTAATTAATTGACATTAAGTACCTATATCATTCAAGATGCACATTGTTTAATTCAAAACTAATGAGAAGGTTAAACTTGTTTACCTTCATCAAAAGATACTCTTCTGATGGGGCTTCCTTCATGAATCTATTAACTTCTTCTCTTGTCAGAACTTTTGATTTGTTTGCCTGATGACCAACTACTTGCCTTTTTAAGAAAGCCACCAGTTTTGGATATTTTGAAATATCACCTCCTTCTTTTACCATCAGCATAGACTTGAGCATCGAATTTTTTGCCCACATTGTCGCAGGATTCATCTTTTTGGAGATATCCAAGAATTACGCCAAAAAGATATTCTCATTCAGGCCGTTTTCCATCTTATAGGTTTTTCTCCACAAGTTGAATAGCTGCTATTCCTTCTCATAACGAGCAGAAGACTTCGTAGGCAACAATTTACTGGTTGCTTCAGCACATTTTAGCTCGATTTCTTCCATTTTTTACGAAAATTATTATAAAATACGCACGGGATGTCAAATCTGTTATTTTTGTTTTTAAATCACCAAGCTAAATCAAAAGCTATGCGATAAAACAATAATCGAAACCACGCTAACACCTACATACAGGCAGGTTATGTAAAATAAAACATTAAAATTTAATTTTTAATACAACACAGTATGAAATAAAACGTTGTACGATACACGGCTGTGAATGTCATTAAAGTACTCGTCTAGAAATTCCTGACTCGGCTCCTTCGTCGCCTCGTCCGTAAACATCTAAACTTGTACTTTAATATACCATTTCCCGGCCTTGTAACGTAAATAACTATTTAAAACTTAAATTGACTGTTAAAAGCACAGTTCGGCTACAAAATAGCGTATGAAATTCATTTATAATAATTATTATAATGCATGACATTAGTGAAAAATTCACTCATGTCATAATCTGTTGCATTATAAATTTCATAATATACTATTATTTGATATGTATCTCTTCATTAGGTATAATGTTCTACAATTTGGTCACGAGGGATTCTGTGGGATGTTGGGACTCAAGAAAACCGTACAAGAGATCAAACTTAGGAGTAGTAGCGAAGAGCAGTGAAACTCTAGTTTTTCCGAATGACATAAAAATAGACCAAGAACCAAGGCAAAGCGTATGGGTGTTATCAAACTGGTTACCATATTATTTATATGAAGGATTAAGAGACGATAAAATTAATTTTAGAATCATGTCGGCCTACACTGACGAAGCTATTAGAGGTACGATTTGTGATCCGAACGTGAGTAATTATGATACTTATGTTGAATATGAAAGTGAAGAGGATTGTTATTAGAATTGTTAATAATTTATATTTTTATACTGGAAAATGGTTATCTGCAACTGAAGTGTAGAAAAAGAAAGTCTGACTGTGACTGATACCTGAAGTAAGCAATGATACACTTAATTCTAGATTATTTGATAAGATGACAACCTTCATTCTTTAAGATGCCTAACAAGAATAATTTTCCTTAGATCATATAGTATGCTAACACTAAAAAATAATAAAGTAATAGTTTTTATCAGACTACAAAGAAAATATGTTCCTTTTGTCTTATAATATTTGTCGTCATCAATATCGTATTTGCCTATATTTATGTGCAATGGTGGACAAAGAGGGTTTCCGATAATATTTGAGGAAACCTACAGTACAAAAATGATGAAGGTCTTATCATTAATAGTTTATTTAGATTTGAAACTTTTTATTGTCCATAACTGTACTTATATACGGTCAAATGTTGGAATACTGTACTAGTTTAACAGTAGTTAAGGTTATCATAAGCCACCAAAAGGAAGGAAAAAAAAGGTTGTCATGAATTATTTAAGAGAGAGATTACTTATATTAAAACATACCTGATGCGAAAAGATGAAGATTTTGTAACTTTATATGAGATTATACTTTTTTTTGTTATGAATAAATGAATATTACACCCCTGACAATATTTAGTAAGAATTAGCAGGTTTAGGGCTGCAACACTTACTTCTTAAAATTACTAACACATTATACCTACCATTATTGTATCATTCTCAAGGTTGTTTCAAAAATGTTCCCTTTCGAAGTTATAGTCACCACACAGCAATGAAAAACCTAAAATGGCAATAACACTTATTGTTTTTCGTCCTCATGTGCAACATATTTGGAGAAGGATAACCTCCAAATGATAAATAGAATTGAGAAAAATAATAAAGGTGTCCAAACGTATTAGTTATATTATTACCTCAAACCTGCTCATTTCTATACCGAATTGTATTTTATGTAGTTGTAAGTAGATATCACATAAAAATACATATATTTCTAATTTTCTATGCTCAATTAATTTAGTAGGGTATGATAATGAATTTTATATCTGTATTATTTTGTACACTATATGTCATTTTTATATTTATAAAAAAATAATTTGAATAGCTAAATAAAAATCCTGAACAATTTATTAAGTGTTTGGTAATTTTTTGTTCTTGAACTAATAATATGGTTAATATAAAATTTTAAAAAGCCATTGTTTTGTTTTAATTTAATGGATCATCCTATGGAAATTGGATTTATGGAAATATTTGGACAGGTAGGTATAAGTACTGACATTTTACAAAAGATCGAAAATAAACTAAAATGGTAAGTAGAAGTTGGTACTATAAACTAATGTTTTTTATTTTTTTCATATTTTCTGTTTCTTCAGTGAAACGTATATTACTATTAAATATCACGAACATTATACTTGGTATGTACGAACCAGCAGAGTCTGTCCATGAAGGTATCCATGTTGTTTAAGAGCAGTGCACATTAGACCAGCACCAGCACGTACCGTCATTCGCATCGACTGTCACAGCATTTCGTGTCGGTGATCTGCAATGTTTATGACTGATCCTACTAGTCCAACATAATATTTCCACAAAAGTCAAGGATTGATTAAGTTGTTTTTTTTTATATATTTTTAGGTATTATTAATATTGTGTGAAACTAACTACTCAGTGGACAAAAGCCCCAACCTGCGTTGAATTACACCCACAATATCTACCCATATATTCCTTATTATTAGCTTTTGTAACATTTTTTTACTGTTTTAGAAAAATATTTTCAGCTAATATAAATCAAATCTCCTGCAATTCCTAACAATGAAGTCATATGTATGTTCTCTGATACCAAACATCTAGGTATGCTAATGAACAATTCCACAGACAAAGCTCTAATCAATAATTATCTAAAGAAAATAATTTAATTTACTGACCTTCTAATGAAACACTCTATAAATATCTAACTTAACTTTTTGGCAGTGGGAACACGACAAATTCAACCACAATAGATGAGATCTGACCTATTTCTGCATTTTTAGGATTGCTTCTTCAGGTGGTCTCCTTTAAGTTGAATTGATATTTAACTTCAAATAATTTTAATTTTTATAATAATTTTTATAGTTAAATATTTGAATTATTTTCTTAAGATAATTATTGATTAGAGCTTTGTCTGTGGAATTGTTCATTAGCATACCTAGATGTTTGGTATCAGAGAACATACATATGACTTCATTGATAGGAATTGTAGGAGATTTGATTTATATTAGCTTAAAATACCTTTCTAAAACAGTAAAAAAAATGATTAAGTTGTGTTGTGGATGTGTCGCTAAATTGTTGGGCACCCTCGCTTATCAATGCAAATCTTTTGCCAAATGAGATTGCTCTTCCGAGCTACACTCAACTCATACTTAAAAACTTCTTCTACGTATACCATGCACATAATCTGCACAAAAAGTTGATAGGTATGTGCTGGACAAGTGTGAAAAATCGTGCAGGTTTACAAGTCCGTGTTGTACTGATTCATGCTGGTCCGTGTAGGCATAATATGCGCGATCTTTTATTAATAAATTATAAAAATACAAATCACTATAAAATTTAAGTTATCTATGTTTTGTAAGCGATTTTAACTTTATTTGAAAGAAAAAAAATAAGTAGATATCGTATATTTTGCTTTGCAGGAGTCTTGTTTATTTTAAGCTATTTAACACAGGAATTTTATTGTAAATATAATGATAGATAACATTGTTCTTGATGTTTTTCCAAACATATATTCTTTTATTTGCGAGAACTACAAAAAAGATACGATAAAAATGATTTACAAACAAAATTGCCAAGAGCGCTCTGTACGATATGCGGCACTACTTACTCCTTCGCAATACTATAGTCCGGCATTTAGATCAAAATCGACCGGAATAGCGGAAATGTTTAGGCACAGCAGATATCGAGATGCGGTTTTCTGCATTGTGTTCAGGAAGGTTCCAGGAAAAAAGTCTATATCGTCTGGTTTAGCCATTTTTTGAAAAATTTGTTCTGGGTCGGAAAATGCATTTTCCAATTGCATCATTACTTGCACCATTATAGAAACGACTGGATGCCGAATTTAATTCTGATATTGGAATTACCCGGAGGCGCTCGGGGGCGGCTCTGCAGAGGTATCCGGGGGGTCATTCTGGGGGAGGAATTGCATAGTCCAGGGGAAGCGCTCCGAATTCGTTACTCGGGGGATTTCGGGGATGCCGAATTCAATTCTAGCATTAGATTTTCCCGGGGGCGCTCGGGGGTCCCTCTGTGGGGTTGTCTGGGGGTGATTGGGAGCCCCGAAAACTCCCGAGTAACGATTTCCGAGCGATTTTTCCGAGTTTCCAGTAGTTCCTATAATGGTGCAAGTAATGATGCAATTGGAAAATGTATTTTCCGACCCAGAAAGGATTTTTCAAAAAATGGCTAAACCAGACAATATAGACTTTTTTCCTGAGACCTTCCTGAACACAATGCAGAAAACCGCATCTCGATATCTACTGTGCCTAAAAATTTCCGCTATTTTTCCTAACTTCCCTGGACTACTTGTACTTATCTAAAACATAACTGTACCAAATTTCAACATAATTAGACGTTTCGTTTCATAATTATGCTCATAACAAGAAAACAATTTTTTTTCTTCGAAGCCCTGCACCCTGCTTTTTGAACATCATCCATTATGTCAATTTGTTCTTTGATTCCAATTTTGGTATTGCACTAACTAAGAACCCATAGTATCTATATATTAATGTAACGTCGCGAATATTTTAATCCTTTATTTATTTATTTATTTATTTATTTATAAATGTTAGTGTTATTACACAAAGTGCTTACACACATCAAAAAACTAGGAAGTTATAGTCCACTAAGTACGTATGTAAGCACTTTGCGCTGCTGTCATTAGGATTAGGATTTATCATAATACGCCAAGGATTCTAACCAATTACCCCATCTAGTTATAACTGGTTAGGGTAGAGGTAGAAGTATGCCTGTTAAAGCCTCCCTTTTCTGACAGTTGGACATATTGATATTTACTGAAGGGAAACTTTCTCTTATGTTCTCAGCTACCCGATTGAGTGCCTGCATTTTTGTATATCTTTCAGATAAATTTTGTCCTGCTTTTAACATGTACGCGGCTGCATCATTTTAATATTACAAGAATGAAGACAATAACAAAATTTATAATAGTTTCGTGATTGGTTTTGCCCAATTAGAAGCCAGTTGGTAGCTGTCACTAACAGTACCACTTTTTATCGCACCAATTAAAAAATTGACTACTACTACTACGCCCACAAGCAGTAGCTATGTATGTAATGAAATAAACGAAATTGTATGCAATGTATTCGCGTATTGATGCCAGCACATTATTGTATCGACATATCTTAGGTGTAATGTACTTTCATGAGGAATTTTTCGGTCCATATATTTTTTTAAACGTACGTAAGTTGGAGTTCTGTAAGTTTATAGAAAAATACAGCCTTCCGCGCTGGACAAGGCATGGCTCTTCAAATGTCTCGTCACTTTAGTTTTGTCAGAAGAATGTGTAATGCGTTCATGCACAGTACAGAATAGGTAATTTTTTTACATCACGTGTTCCTATAAGCGTCGGGATAACTGTCAAACTACATTTGAAATAATTCCCGTCTATTTTTCTCTCCTTTGGCATGTTATTTCACTTTATTCACTTATCGCCTCAGCAAATAGTTGTTAATGTAATAAATAGTTACTTAAAATGCGGCGAATACAACTCACATCACACGTAGAAAAAAAAACGTATTGACGAGACACCGACTATTACAACGCTCCGCAAATAACTAAAACTAAAAGCGCAGTTCGATAATGCGGGCCAGCCGTGAAGGCTAACGACCCGCGGACTCGACCGTGCTCGCACTAACTATAGTCATCACTGCTATCAGTAATATATTTTCTCTTCTCTTGTTTAATCTTGGTATTTTCTACTAATGCCTTCTAGACGTGATACTATATATTGTTAACAAATCTTGAAATAAATAAGTGTAATAAGTCAAGAAAATAAACATTGGTAAACAAAGAAATCACAAGCTTGACACATAACTTAACTTTTCTTGAATGATATCCTGTTGCGAGGCTACTTCGTTTACATGAATTTATCTTGAAAGCACATGCTCAATAGCGCTAGTTGCTATTTCATTTCATTTTAACTTATACAAAGACGTTTCTATGGAATAAACTAATTTTCGGAATATGAGGGTAGCATCGCCTTATTACGACCCTACATTGAAAATGAAACCGGTGTGAAGTTAGCAGCAGAAATTGGCTGCTAACTTCACACCGCTGAAAGTGAGTAGGTGGCACACTAGCACAGCTTTAGGAGTATTTTGTTGTTTTCAAATTTAACTTGCATCGTCAATTTTAAAAATCTTTGAAATTGAAATTTGTATATAAATTTACCAAACAACTATTTTTGATAAATGTGTTTACTGCCATCTTTTTATCATACAGAAAAAATTAACTATGGATTATCGTATAGTAACCTGCTTAAAAAACACTAACGCAGCAATAACTTTAGGTACTATGAAATTTAATTTTCAGGGTAAGAAAAAAAAATAGTTTTAAATGTTTATACTTTAGTATAAAACACGCAAGATAAGTAGATTAATATATTATATATTATAAAAATTATATAAACAATATCTTCATTAGATTAACAGTCGTCTTTTTACTTTTTATAAAAGTTATCCAATTCCTTAAAAATATATATTTGCCCTACAACCCCATACAAATATTTCTCTCTTGATTTACTTTGGCAGCGTTTCTCTTTCCGGAACAACGTACTGATAGGCTGGTTGTCCTCCTTCGACTACCCAAACAGTTCCATTTGGACAGGAATGGACAAGTTTTACCACTTCCTCGGCAACATGTTCAGGCCTACAAAGTCAATTCATACATTAGACTACAATTTTTTTATCAAATATCATCCCATCAATCTCCATAGGCGACAGCCCATACTTAAGAGCAGTACATGGCGCCTGTCTTGTCAAATCACGAACCACACGCCGTTTGGCAGTACCGTTCGATATATGCTGTGGTTTTAGTGCGTGGTTTGTCATGTTCACTGACTATTGGTAAATAAAGATACCTAAAGATAGGTGAGCATAATTTGATTTTTCCAATATTTGTCCGACTTACCCCTACTTAAGGGGTGGAAAATGGTCGATTAATTCATGGTAAAAATTGGCGGGAACGTTAATGGCAAGGAAGAGATCAGGGATGTTCTTCTAAAAATGCTCAAGATGAAAAACACCCCCCGCGTGGGGGTAAAACCACCCCTATTGCCGAAAACCGGCGGCAAATGATGTTCCCTTCATGAACTGCCTTTTTTGTGCCACTCTTCCTTATAAATCCAAATGATATGAAATACATGCCCCCATAATTCGTTCTTCTGTCGGATTCTGATCAGTTACCCCTACTGAAGGGGCGGAAACCTCTCCTAAAAGAAGAAAACAGAAAAAATGATCACCAAAATCTGGGTAAAAATTGGCGGAATTTCACATGGCAAGGGTAACATCAAGAATGCCCTTCTAAAAATGCTCAAGGTGAAAAACACCCCCCGCGTGGGGGTAAAACCGCCCCTATTCCTGATAGCAGACGGGGATATCCACTTCAGAAAGTACTTTGTTTCCCTCACTACCCGACAAATGATACGAAAGACGGACCCCATAATTCGATCTTTTTCGAAATTCTGACCAGCTTTCCCCGACTTCAAGGGTGGCTTAAGTAGGGGTAAGTCGGGCAAATATTGGAAAAATCGAATTATGCTCACCTAGATTTTTCATGACGATCAATTTAAGCCCACGGAGACCTCTGTACAAACTTTCTCGTTCTTGCTACACACTACGCAAAAACGGGTGGATTTTGCGGTCACTCTTTGATTCGCGAGAAAAATTACAAGAGCACATAGTGGTCTCGTCAATTTTGTGGGAATGTGATAATTGATCTGTGAAAATGTTCAACGTATTTTGTAAAGAAAATTAAAATAAATTTCGATAAAGATTTCTTAAGACTTTAATTAAATTTAAATGACGCTATTATTATTTTCACAATTATTATTACATTAAACATTTGCACTGATAAGAAATTAATTTATTTAAAAATATTTGTAAAAACTTATGATTAAATTATGATAAAGCATCTATTATGGAGTTATACTAACTTTTGTAGACTTTTTTTTTAATAGTGGACTGTTTATATATATTGATTTGTCATTGCATACTTCTCCTACAATTAACAATCAGTTATATATAAATATGTTTGCAAATAACTGCTTATACTCGTATAAATACTGGCAAAGTTATTTTCATATTATTTCATTTGATAGCGATATTTGAAAAACTGCATCATCTGAAGTGTCTCAAGGTTCCTATATGAGACCTTCACTGTTTCTCATTTTTATAAATGATAACGTCAACTTCAATATTTTACTCTCCGAATCAAAATATTTTACTACTTAACACAAAATACTGACAAACCTCTATCAAGTTTGAATATTTTATTATTTTTAACCACGCACGCTTCTATACAAATGATTTGATTATTTAATCTGGTATGGTTTTCGGATTATTATGCCATAGCTTAGGTAACTGGTTGGCCACCAGTCACAGAATGTACACGAACCCACCCTTGTTCTTTTTAAATTAAGGCCTTGGGGAGAGGACATGCTAGCAGAAATTTTGGACCTTTCCATATAATTGTGTAACGAGGTGCAAAAAAGTTATAACGTTTTGTATAGCGAATAATGTGACGCCTCTATAAGTGACTGTTAAACTTGAATGACAACTCGATTCGTTGCCTCTCTCTCTATCCTCAAAATCCATTTACCTAATTTGATTATTTCAATAAACTGTATTGAAAACAAATTTTTAACTTTATCGCTGTGTATTGATTTTTGGATTAAACTAAGTTTGTCACATTATTTTTACATAAAGAACTGCTGTTACTTTATGTATCTACCATACTTATGCGACATGCTGTATTATAGTTATAATATAAAACGGCTTACACTTGAGTTGGCATTTTATCCATATTAATCTGCATCCAGTCTTCGTAAACGTCGCCAAGATTCCTTCCACTTATTTCAGTGATCAATGGTGTCAAAGTTACTCCTGGACAAATTGCCAGCAGCCTAACTTTAGTCCTTTCGTAGTGGTAAGGATCACCCCAGGATCTGGTTAAAGCAATTACAGCGGCCTTGGTTCCGCAATATATAGGAGTAGATGGAAACACACCAATACCAGCAATGGAGGAAATGTTTACTATCACAGCCTCAGGTCCTTGTTTATATTTTGGTAAATAATTATCTAGACCCAGAAGGATTCCATGTATCGTGCCATTCTACAAAGAAAACAATGCAACAGTATCAACAACCGACGGAATATACAAGGTTAATATACTAAGTACAAAATATGCTCAGCAATAGAAAAATGTATTTCGAAATTTTAACCGTGATACCTTTTTATTCCGGAAAATCGGCCCCTATGATAAACGTCATTCGAAATGGCCTCAAACTGTACGGTCATTTTTGTGGCGTTGATGATTTTAAAAACAATGAAAATGAACATTGTTATTAATAATAATAATAACAAATATCAGATAATCCAGATCGCTGCGGAATTTTATATTCGTTCTTCGTTGCAAACTGCTGAAAGCTGGATGACACTGTAAAAATGTTCTGCAGAATTTTTGGAATAATTCTATTCTGCGTAATTTTTGTAGTTGCATACAAAACAAATCAAGCAATTCTGAAAAAAATTTTGTCCATAAAAATTTAAAGCATGTTCTATTTTTTTATGAGAATCTGCGCTAGAAAAAGCGCTGTGTGCAAACTGGACTAATTACTTCAGTTGTGATAGTTATTGTAAATACATTTAATTATCTTCTGTTTTATATGTATTATGGCATATAGAGTGTTAGTATTTACATTATTAATACCTAGCTATTTGTAATATTAATAGCATTAGCTTTAAACTAGAAATTAATTTTTTTTTTTTTGTATTTTTCAAGAATTTCCTTTATTATTTTATTTAATACACTAATTTCTTCCACCTGTTTGTTATAACGGCTTTTTTTTCTTTTTTCACAATCTCGTGTCTTTATCGGATACAATATAAGATTTCATTGCATTGCATTGCATTTCATTGCACGTTGCCATGTTCTTCCTCGTTTTTAGCCAATTGGCAAACAAACAATAGTATAATACATACCTAGCGGGGAAGTAGATTATTACAGTCTAGGCTTTGTTTGCTAAAAGCTGTGGCTGGAATGATCTTTCCCGCGTGGTATGTATACCTACTCTTTTATTCCCAATCGCTTAGTTACAAGCTTTTAAAAACATTAATTTTAAGAAGATTCGTTATCATAATTTAATATTTTTTTCGACAAAGAACTCCATGAAACTGTGGCTAGGCAATATCACAAGTTTTTTGGTTTTGACAATAAAGTCAAAAAATATTCTTTCAACAAGTACATAATGTCTGATTTTGAATTAACCTGTACTCCTCCGGAAGTCCGAGAAGCCGCGGACACGGCGCTTGACGGAAAAATTCCGGAGAAAAGCAAAGAAAAGTACGAGAAAAATATTTCGTCTTACATTAAATGGTGCGCTATTAAGGGTGTGCAACATACTTCAAAAACGATACTGCTTGCATAGTTTGTTGAAATGAGTAAATAAAATAAAGCTTCAACATTATGGTATCAATATTCTATATTGCGAACTATACTTAATATCAAGCAAAATATCGACATTAGCCAGTATTCCAAATTGCGTGCATTTTTGAAAAGGCAGAATGCTGGATATAAACCTAAAACATCCAATGTTCTCTCAGAACAAAACATCAGTACCTTCTTAAATAAGGCAGAGGAATATCTTGTTCAAAACGTAATTCATATCAGTTATGTGTTTATTGGTATATTTTACTTTAAGATTGCTTTAATTATTGGCATATCTCGCGCCTGCAGATGCGATTAACTCCTAAATATGAAAATTGGTGATCTGGAAATTTTAGAAAAGAGCAGAATGATAGTTATTTCTGTAACAAAAACCTACACTTCCCGAACATTTGCAATTACAAAATCGGAATGGATAAAAGTAATAAAGCGATACTATGATCTTCACAAGTCCTTTAGCTATATTGCTACAGTACTTTAGCTACAGTGCTAGCAAATACAAGTGGAGACATCCTCCAATTAAAAAATTAGGAGGATAGAAATCCAGCGCCGCAGCCGAAGGATACGTGGAGAACTCGTTACATGGTCAAGTAAAAATTGCAAATATGTTATCCCATACAGGAAATCAGGAAACGTCGGTCTCTTTGTCAACTTCCGAAACCCAATACGATGTTAAGCAACAACATGGGCTTACACAAATGGTTCATAGTAGTGAGAATTCAAATGTTACAATTAATATTTGCAATAATTCAAATTAGTTTTGGTTCTTAATATTTTTCTTTATGTTATAATTTAATAAAATAAATACCAGTTTTTTGTATTAACTATTTTTTTTTAAACCAGCTTAACATGACATTGCCATACTTGGGAAAAGTGACACATGCATCTAGCCGGAAAAGTACTTTTGCGGCTAGCGTGGAAATGAAGGTATGTAATGAGTCATTTCCCTACCGTTTTAAAGGTAAGAAATGTCTATATTACTAACCGATTGTGAATAAATATTTTTCCGTAGCCTTTGCTGCTTTCTGTAACTATACAATATTTTAAATTCTTATTTTGCACCCATATTGAATCAAACAAGCAGTAGGCATCACGAACAATACCCCGAAAATATATGTAAGTTGTACGTTGAGTTTAACGTAATCACGGGGCATATACATATACGTATAGTGACGCAGCGCCAGGCCACGCCCCATTGTCGCGCGGTGGAGATTTGTAATTAATGTTAAGGTACTAAACGCGCGAAAAAAATTCTAATATTTTGCAGATCCATTATTTTTCACTTATATTATTTTCGATTTGTGAAATAGAAAATAATGAAAAAACCTACAGGTATTTAAAATTTGTTAATTTCAAATTCTTGCTACTACAACAATTCAATTCATTGAAGTAAACCTGTAATAAAAATATATATGGCTAGATACCACAGAAAATATCATTTCACAACACGGAAAACAAATAAATATATTTCTTTACCACAACTGGCAAGACGTGGATTGTGGCATTGCTGAATAGGTGCACAGCTAGCGCGAAATTTAAATTCGTGTCTGGTGAGCGGCCATGGGCGTCGAATAATAATAATAATATCTGTACCCCTCATTCTAATCACGAGGATTAGCACAGAAGTCGAAGACTTGTGCGGGAGAGAGAGCGGCATATTATTATTAAGCAGGCCGCATTTGCACTCAGAAACGACTTACGTTGGTAGGCCCTAACCCACCATTCAGTGCAGGAATGAGGGAAACTTGGAAACCTCATTAATTAAAGAGGTGGTCAAATGTCGACCGGTATCAATCTCTCACATTGACCCAAGCTAACATTCTTCCACCCTACCATACCCGCAGAGAGGGTGCCAATCCTCTCCACGATTATAGCTGATATATGGTCTACCGGCTTCGGGGCTCAAACCCACACTGGTCTAGCCACATCGATTCAAGTACTGACGCCTTAAACCGCGCGACCACTGATCAATCTAAAATAAAGCCCAAATAGGACTTAATGTAAGAAAAGGATGTTACTGCTTTATAGATACTTTTGCAAATTGTTTCAAGGACGTTTCCGGAAGTTGAAACTAATTGATTTATTATAATATGAGAGTGTGTGGATATCCTGATACTTACAATATTTATTGCAACTTGTTTTTCCCATATCTTATCGTTCAAGATTCCTGCATTATTTATTAGAATATCAACGTGCTTGAATATTTCTACAGTTTTCTTGAAAGCATCTGGAAATATCGATAATGATTATGTATATATTTTGTAAAAAATACCGAATAAAGTTACACTTACTCTCAAATTGCTGAATATCAGTCACGTCTGTTTTTACAAACACTGCTCTGTTGCGACCAAATTCTTTTTCTATCTCCACTAAAGCGGTTTGGGCGAAGTCAGGATTTAAATCAGCCAATGTTACCCCCTGCAAAAAAGTAAATTAAAAAGACAAACGTTAGTAAATGTCAAACAAAAATTTGTATCTACTTTCATTTAGTAATATGAACTATATGGTTTGAAATAGTTTCATAAGGTCGTCTATTACTGAGCTAGTATAATTCTAATTATAAAATCTATGGTTTATCATAAACGTTATTAATACACTTTTTACAATTACAAATTTGTATAGCAGAAGTAGATGTGATGGAGCTGTTCAAGTTCGAATGTTCAATCGTTAATTTGCTATATGTTTCTTATTCTCTAAAGAATTCTCAATATAGCCGCAGATTTTTAACCCCTATGACGTTTTCACATCTGCCTATCTGCATCGCCAAAATGGTAGCTGAGGACCTTCAGAAATAATGTTCAATGTATTCTTCACCATTCTTAAATCCAAGCTTTGTTGCAATAATTTTTGGAATGCTTCCAAAATTATTAACTCAGGCAGGCTTGGAGGTACATTTTTCTTGTCTGTAGAATACAAAAAACCGCCTGTGAGTTGCATTAGGAGGACGAAGATCAGTATATTTTCGAAAAATATTTAAACAGTTGGTACCTGCCACATTTCCTTCTATTATAACAAAAGTTAAAGTTAAAAAAAAGCATAGCATTTTTCTTCTCTTAGTTATCCGTAGTAGAAATACCCTAATAAAAGCGAGACTAGAAAAGTAAGTAATTTCTCGGGTATATCCAATATACTTTTTTCCCCAATAAGGTTCATATTTTGTTTATAATGGGTTTAAGGGATAGTTTTAACCAATTTTAATATATATTATTTTTTTTTGTGGACAGATTTATTGTAGACAAACTTCTACAAGACTTTGCATCTAACCTCAACGAATTAAATTTGAAGCTACAGGAAAAGCAGCAGAATATTGCCAATTTATATCGTCACATAAGAGGATTTACAAATAAAACTAAGCTTTTCAAGTCTTCACTAGAAAAACATGATTTTTCCAAACTGTAAAGAGCACTTTGAAGAAATGAAGGAAAGTTACATATTGAACTCATATAAAATACATTGGCACAGTTGCAGAAGAATTCGAAAACCGATTTAGCCACTTTAAGAAAATCGAAGGAGAAATTTGAGTTTTTACTCAGTCAGTTAGCATTTCTGTTGAGAACGTAAACAGAGCAGACTTTTTAATTACTTCCAACTTGGCCTTACGATGCCCTCAATGCTGAGAAGCATGTACCTGTATCTTTGCGAAAACAGCTTTTCCAGCAAATTTATGAAATCAAAATATGGGTGTTGCCTGTGATAAGTCACTTACTCAGTTGCTTTGCTCGTCAACAACAAATTGTTAATGTTAATATTAATACACTGGTTGGGTTAGGTTAGGTTAGGTTAGGTTAGTGAAAACCAACATCCCCAAACTTCCAACTAATTTCGTTTGTATATTTGTTATATTTTTTTTTTAAAGAAAATAATTATACAAATTCTAAGCAATATTTTATACGTTTCACAAATAACCGATAACGGAGTGTCAGGTTAAGTACGTTTAACTCAAAAATCAATTAGACGTTCGCGTTTATCTCACGAAGAATCATTCTTTTGAAAAATTTGAGTACAAAAAAAAAATACTTTCTCAGGCCTATAACTTCTTAAGGAAGCAAGATTTGTACTAAGGGAAGTTGATTTAAAACACATTATTGTTGTGCAAGGAAGCTAGTCTTTAAATATGATTCAATATTTGGTGATTCAGAACTTATCTAAACAAATTTGGAAATAGATGCGTCATGAAAAATGAAGTCAAAAATGTTTCTAAAATTCTTATAGCTTGCGAGAAAAAAATTATTGAAGTCGTAGTTTCAACATTTACATCGCTGGGCGACTGTAGTCTCTAGCCAAGCGATTTCAAATATCCGATTAATTGTCGTATTAACTTTATTGTGATGCAAGTATTTACATTAGATTTCCAAATATCAAAAAGGCTTACGTATAGCAACTCGCAGTTAATGGGTAAAAAGTGAAAATACTTTAGCAGAACGATTTCCTGGTAAACATGTGTCAAATGCGCTACTTTTACAACGGTGTGCAGTGAGTGCAAGTGTAGTGCAAACGCAGGCCTGACGCGGTAAATTTGCAACCGAGTCGTGGAAGAGATGGAGGTCCAGGGCGTCCACAGCGTATTGCAGCAGTGTGGCGTGTCTTACATGAGGCTCAACTATATACGTACCATGTACAGCATGTCCAAGCATTAATACCAGGGGATTGGACGAGGAGGTCCGGTATCATGGCCGCTACGATCTCCTGACTTTAAATCATTTGAACTTTTTTGTGGAAATATTTAAAATTTGAAGTATATTGCACCGAAGCGGACACTATTGATAATTTCCGCAAACGTATCATAGCTGCTACCAATAACTTACAAGACAAGAAGCAGAATCTGTGTTAGTTTGTAGAAACTGGGTAAGACAAGCCCAAAATGTTGTTATAACATCAGATATGTTAAACTATTATACTAATTAAAACAAAAATGAATTCTATTAACAATTAATAACAATAGCAGCAAAAGCAGTTGAATTTGCATTAATAGTATATTACAGAAACTTTTCCTCGATTCGGTTATACCCCACTTAACAACCGTATAGTATATAACGTTTTTCGCACAATCGCATTTATTAAATAAAATAATAAAAAAAATATTTTGATTGCTGAAATGGCGTGGCCTATAGCGTGTTTTGAATTTATTTTGTTGGAAACCAAAAAAACAATTTGAAGTTTGAACAATGTTGTGTTTTGTTGTCAAAACTGTGCTTATAATGGCTGATAAAGAGGATTCAGAGGTAGATTCGAACATTGAAGAATCGTATCAAATAGGTTGCGGGTCATTAATTCCCACAAAATCAAAGGTGAGGTATGAAAAAGTCTACGATGCCTTCAGAAAATGGTTGAATGAGAAGAAAGCGGAGATATCGGAAAAAACTTTGCTGGCTTATTTTGTTCAGAGAAATTTAAGATTGTTGAGAAGTCTCCGGGAAGCTTATGGGCAGAGTGCTCTATGCTTAAAAGTACGATCAACTTAAATAATGGTGTCGATATATCACAATTTAAGAAGTTAGTAGCATATCTGAAGAAGAAAAATATTGGACATCATGCGAAAAAAATCAAGGTATTTACCAGAGAAGAGATGAACAAATTCCTGCTGGAAGCCCTCGATGAAACCTATATTATGATGAAAGCAGTGATGAGAATGGGAGTCGTTGGGGCTCTTAGGCATGATGAACTTATGAAGATGACAGTTGATGACATTACGGATGAAGGTTCAGTTGTCATTGTTAAAGTGCCTGATACCAAAACACATATTAGTCAAATTTTCACAATCACTGACAAGGCCAATGCAAAAGTCCCTTTTTTGACGATTTTGCGAAAATATACAGGCTTAAGACCTAACTCTCGTCGATTTTCCTACTCAGTTTGTCAGGGAAAATGTGTTAATCAACTTGTGGGTATAAATACATTGGGACAAATACCACAAAAAATTGACGAATATTTAAAACTGCAAAATCCAAAATCTGGACATGCTTTTAGAAGGACGTCGGCGATTTAGTTAACAAATACTGGAGTTGATGTTATGGCACACAAACGTCATGGGGGCTGGAAGTTTTAGTTATAACATTAATGTATTCTTTGACTAACAGAAAATGTAATTTTAGGTCTTCTGATGAGGTCGCTGAAGAATATGTTGCAGAGTCTATAACAAAGAAAATAGAGTTTGCTGATAACATTTTACATACCAACAGCGGCAGTGACAATGAATTTGACTCCATTCCAGTGTTTGAAGATAGAACTACTGAACATATGTAACTCAATAAGTAATACAGAAAATTCAATTACTGTAAAAGTAATAGATAAAAACGAGAGAAAACCGTTACGATTAAGAATTGTACAAATTGTACCTTTATTTTTTACAATAAATGAGTCATTTATTGGTGAAAAGAATTACTGATTTTTACTTACCGCATTAATGCTGTTATGAACTCAAACAACACTATTATTTTTTTTATTTCTATGGAAACAAGCCACAGTGTTGTATATTCAACTTACAGAATGTGTCAACAATGACACATGTGACAATGAATTTGACTCCATTTCAGTGTTTGAAGACAGAACTACTGAACATATGTAACTCAATAAGTAATACAGAAAATTCAATTACTGTAAAAGCAATAGATAAAAACGAGAGAAAACCGTTACGTTTAAGAGTTGTACAAATTGTACCTTTATTTTTTACAATAAATGAGTCATTTGTTGGTGAAAAGAATTACTGATTTTTACTTACCGCATTAATGCTGTTATGAACTCAAACAACACTATTATTTTTTTTATTTCTATGGAAACAAGCCATAGTGTTGTATATTCAACTTACAGAATGTGTCAACAATGACAGTAAGTGCATATTTCAGAACGATTGTGCGAAAAATATTATAAAATGTAATTTATTTCTTTCCATGGAAATTTCTTTAAATTTTATTTCTTATCAGGTTTTACAGTGGACAAGTTTCTAATGCTGTGCGGTAGTGTATTTTTAAATAATTTTTGAACTGCTCTTCTGATTTTATTTTTATAAAATTGTATTTGTAAGAGTACCGTGTACATTCAAGAAATTTTTTTAAATAAGTTCCGAGTTACCCTGTATATACAAAAATGACACTGTCATGAAAATTCACATAATTTTATACAGCTACACAACTACATATCTAAAATATTTATAATTTTTTAAGGAAGCAGGGTTGTACAAAGGTAAGTTTACTTAATTCACATTATTTTCGAGTAAAGAAGCTATCCTTAAAGTTCGGCCCATTCTTTAGTGAACTCCCTGTATAAAAAATGTGCATATAATATTAGTAATGCAATAACGATTTTATCAGTGAAATGGAATTCCATTTACACAAAAATAACACTGCCTTTAAGATACAATTATGTGAATTATCATGACAATGTTTACTCCATTACCTTGACACCATTCCGAAGAAGTTCCTTTGCATATCTCAATCCTATTCCAGAAGCACCACCGGTAATCAAGGCCACTTTTCCAGACAAATCCAGGACCATTTTGAGTTATCTTGGCTGTGTCAGGGTAACGATTTAAAATCTAATTGAGCCTAGTCAATTAATATTCTCCCCTCCAAATGAAAATGTTATTTTTTCAATTTTATTCATCCTAATTTAGATAACTTTAAACTAACACAACGTAAACACTTATGTGTGTAAATATGTTGTAAATATTTGTTTAAATGTGGATTTTTGCAGAATTTCAATGCCAATATATGATGCTAAGATGCGATAAGTCAAATTATACACAGATATAAGACACTATTTTGAATCAAGGACATAATTTATTGGTAGTCCTACTTAAGTATATAATATATAATCTTGGATATATGCAAATAAATTATTTATTTGGGGTTATAATGTTGAATTAAATAAAATTGCTTCACTGAAATGAACAAATTTTTACTGAACGAGTTATTTAATTCAATATTAGAAATGCTTCTAGAGGTCCACCAAATAAATTACGTCTATAACCCTGGCAATCCAAAACAATAGGCAGATATTTTGTTGTTAATTTGTACCACCATTTGCAATTTTGTAGCGTATGCTGTTTTTGACAAAACACGGATGGGAAAATTAAAAAACTGAATTTCTTTAATGTCTTGCCTCCAAATTCATTTTAATTATGTAGAAAATAACTAATATTAATTAAATTTGGGTAATAACTATTTGATTTTTCATTTTTAGATAAGCGGAAAGTAGTAACAATTTTTTAACAGACTGTATGATTTAAATGGCCATTTTTTTATTTTTGAAAAATAGTATACACCTATATAAAGTACTCGATGAGCAACAAAATATGGTGCAAAAATCGATTTGGTATCGTTCTTAGTTGCCGAGCAATTCGATGGTCTGCTAGAGTAATGCTAGCAGCCACCATTTTTCTCGAAAACGGCACATGCTACTAACCTAAAACTGATGGCGCAAATTAGCAGCAAAATATCCATAGTGTGTACTCTATTTTTATTGAAGGAAAATATTATTTTGTGTACCACATTTTATGAATAAAGATAAAGAACTACAAACAATAAATTACAATTTAATCATACTCATATAATTATGAATTACATTTTTATGTTTACAATACAATTAACGGAATTACTTTTAAAAATATTAGGACAGAATTTGGCCTGTTCATTTTCGACTTGTTCTGCAGGACTACTTTTTGTAACTTAGTAGGTAACACTATAATTTTACGGGTCAGAGCATCTACTAGTTGAAAACATATTAGCGCTAATAATTTTATTGCTATTTCCACATTTTTGGACACTGAATTTTCGCCTTGCCTTGCCTTTTTTAGCAATCAGCATGGCGCTTAAAATTAGTTATACCTAGCGTCGCTAATAAAGTAACCGAAAGACTTCGAAAACAATGCCCAGTATATTCCTTTGGGTTTGGTAATT
Organism: Monochamus alternatus; assembly: GCA_037114965.1. Lineage (NCBI taxonomy): Eukaryota > Metazoa > Arthropoda > Insecta > Coleoptera > Cerambycidae > Monochamus > Monochamus alternatus. The sequence continues at coordinate 39,447,341 of CM073433.1, forward strand.
TAAGACAGTTTGCTATTTGGTATGTAATCTGAACCAACGTATTTTTTCCTATCACTTGCTTGGATCATTTATTGCTGTTAAAATATACAAAAAATCGTCGATGATCGAACCCCACGTATCTAGTTGACGAAGAGACGCATATCTTCTGTACTTATATATACAGGGTGAATCTTAAATAAGTACAAATATTTTAACCAGCAGTATAGTTTTGTGTGTAGAACACATAATTAATAGTTTTTTTACAAAAAAATCAGAAATAAAAAAGTGAAATTTTAAATAAATATCGTAATTTTTCAGTAGAAAACTTGTTGAGGACCGCTGGCCTAGACCGACCCTTCATACTTTTATGAGTCATAGTGCTGCAGACTGAACGTGTGGTTCACAGTGTTGCCAGTATTACACAAATGTCTTTGCTTCAAGGAAGAAAAAATCTCAACTTTTAGCGAATTTTGTCAAGTGTAACATTTTATATTATTTTTTATTATCAAACTGTCATTGACTGTCATGACAGATTATCGGAAGCCCAAGTCAAACTTGTTAACCCCACATAATGCATGAAAATAGCAATAAAATTTGCTATAAGTTGACATTTTTTCCATTTTAAATAAAAAACGCGTGCATAGTTTTTCGTTATTCTTCATAAAATAACTTAAGGAAATTGTGTTTTGTGTCCCTTTCTAACAGTGTACAATGACATTTAACTTGTGAAATGTGGATTACTGATTAAATAGTTAATTTTTTAACAAACAGGTAAGCTTGTGTGCACGTTTATGTATAATTTTTGAACATTGGACATAGTAATATCACGTAATATCTTCCTAAATATTTTACGGTAGTATTGAACTTGCGGAAATTCATTTTTAATCGTTGAAGTATAGTAAGGTTAGTTCAGATGTTAAAATTTATATTAATATTGCTGCGTATCATACTACATACCCAATTTTACTGTACTTATGCTTAAAACAAGTATTTTTAGAATAGAACTATTACGTTAAAGGAAACGTAATATTTATATTGGAGGAGATATGGCAACCTCGCAACAAATCATATGTTTCATTACGTTGTTGGATGAAAAATCAGCCAGCGGTCCTCAAAATGTGGGTATTTTTTAAAAAATTAATATCTCCGTAAATATTAGAAATTTTTAAAAATGGCTTTCACTAGACTGATTTAAATGACGAACTACACCAGCAGTTAAAATATTTGTACTTATTTAAGATTCACCCTGTATATATATATATATATTAGTGACTTGTTTTCATTATCAGTTATACTAAATATGTGCTGTATTTTAATCTTGGATTCTTTTATAATTACTAGCAAAGTTTTATCTAAATCCTGAAATATGCTATGCTATGCTAACAATCAGTGCCATCTAATTTAAAAAGTAATGTAGTTTCGTTTTATTTTAATTATTTGAATATGAGAACTTGATCATTAAAAATATTTCATCTCAGAAAAGTGTCAATTTCCTCTCTAGACAATATTTTCGACTCCTTCGGTTTGTAACCATCTTTTTTCCTTTTTAAAAATGTTATAAATTCTGAATATTTGCTAATGTCGACGTTATGATGTAAAAGTACCACTGTCTTTAACATAAATAATATGACGACAAAGAGGACGGCTTATAGTTCTCACATATTTCTAAAAAATATGTTTAACAAAATCATCATAATTTTTTATTTATTTTCTAAGCAACAGGCTTCCTTTTGCTTCCTCCGCCGGCGCCGCTTTAAAAATTTTAGGAGACGTACTAGGGATGTCTCCTATACTACTAACATTATTGAAATTTATATTTTACCAATTATATATGAAAATATCTGTCACTTTGCTAGAGTTTTTAGCATACTAAATATGACGTACTTGAAAACCGCGTTTGTTGATATTATTGCTAGGCATCCGTCCCAACTGTCAATTCCATTCCGACATAAATTATTTGTTTTTAGTTATCGAAACACTATTTCCACAAATATGATGTATAGCAAATTTATAAGTGTTTTAAATACCGACCGTGTATAAAGTTTTGTTATAAATCTTGTGCGTCATAATGCGTTTAATATCCTAAGTATGTAATATTCTTCACGCTGCGGGCCTTAAACGCCTACTTAACACCCTTGATATATAAATCAAGTCTTGCTTCAAAATAATGTCTATTTTCTGTTTACAACTGGAAAATTATTTTAGGCATACAAAAGAATCCATTTATTTGTATATTTTAAAAATATTGCCGTTTTGAATGTAAAAACAAAGTGAAGTGAAGTGACAAAAACTGTCGGCACTTTGAAGTTTGGGAGGCTAAATTTTGTGATGGTCAATTTAAGCCATGACGATAGACAGCCCATATAATACATTGAGAGAAATAACTAAAATACAGTAAAATCAATATTGGAAAAATTTTACTTTGTAGTGTATTAAATAATAGATGCAATAAATAAAAAATGTATTCCTATCATGTTACATATACATATAAATATTAATCATATTAATTGATTGATGATTGATTGATTTGATATTTTCGAAGTATAAAGATGAGCAGTATATTATATTGGTATCTATCTACTCTTCATTGTGGAATATTAAAGTAGTCAGAAATAAGTTCCAAACAACACCCCTAATCCTTATATAGAAGGGATTTAATTATAATTTTCTTATAATTAGTGTTTATTTACAGTGTGACCAAATGTTCGCAAAAAAATATAACTAACGGTGAGACTCCATAGCTATAACACCTTTCATATTTTACGAATATTTTACAACTTACAGATTTTTCAAATGTGAGCACTTTCCGAAAAGAACTTGAACGGAAGGCTAGCAAATCGAATACTGACTATTAAATCTAAATCTAATAAATATCATTGCAGAATTACCGTTACAACCTTGTCATGCTTGTAATGACATCAAAAGCGTTTATATGCTCACATTTTTTACTTATCCAAGATAGGTCAGCATTTCCCATTAAAAATAATTTTAAGCATATAATAGCAGTGAGTATACATTATTACTTTATATAGGGTGTCCAGAATATGGCAAAACATATCTTACTTACTAACAAACAGGTCTTGAATATGCGACAACGTTTCTCACATAGCTGCCATATCAGGATTGTCAGCCATTTATACATAATAATTACAAATACACTTAAACATACTTACTGCGAATTACAAGTGTTTAAAATGACTTATGCTCCTTGTGAAAAGTATTTACCGTATAAACGTCTGGAAACCAGAGAGTTTTACCCAGATTCGTCATAAATTCATATGTCATGCACCTGTTCATAGGTACTATAAATTGTTTCATTTTTGTTGATGTACGTTCACAAATATCAAGCAAGCATTATGTAGAGGAAACGAAACGCACTACCCATAATGCTACTATGATAATAATACTTTTAGGTTAAGGACATCGGTTTTATACGCAAATTTTCAAAGAACTGTTCGCTGAGGCAGTTTAAAAAAATAGTAGAAATGATATCTCTTCACTGTGTTAATTACACAAGTCTTTTCCAGGTTGTATAACAATTGACAAGTCATTTTTACCTGTTATATTTTACCATAACATCCCCTGAATTTTACGTGAATTGATGTAAATTATTAAGTATTTTTCACGGTGTAGGGAACACAGTGATAAGGTACAAGTCACGGTTTTTCATGTTTTCCAGCGCATTTTCTTCAAAAAAGTTAAAGGAAATTATATAATTTCAGCATTATATTTTAGTACTACGTTAATAAAAACCTCCACCTACGGAGTGGATTTTTCTTTAGATATGATTCTTTGTCACCTGCCAACTTTAACAGCGGCAGGTTATAGATTGTAGTACGTTACAGTTTTTAGGACTTCTGGGAAACTTGTTTACTTTATTAATACTGATATAAAAACAAGTTTCAAACAAATTACGATATAGGAGCAACTTAACTTTAGTGTACCTGAGTGTAATTTTATAACACAATTTTGCATTTTATTGCAGTTCTATTTCTATTTTTAAAATGTATTTATAGAAAAACTAATGCCTTTAGATATTTCTCCCGTAAGAGTCTTTTTGTTGCTTTTGGTTAGATATACAAGCGACAATTTTATTTCGGATACCCTGTACGATATCACTAATTGGCCCTGTATGTTTTAACTACAATTATTATTTTATAAATTTCGACCTTGCACTTGTCTCATATGTTATTATTTTAAATTTTAAGGTATTTTTTATAACCAGTGGTGCTTATTAAAATGTTTTTTTCCACGGTCGGAAGTAGAAATCAGTTTCTATGACATCAAAATTAAAACAGAAATAGTCGATTATTCCCAAGGGAATATAATGCTCCCAAGGGAGTTTACATTATGAAGAACGTTTTTCATGCAAAAAAAAAAGATAACATTGAAATTATTTATTGACATTTAAATTAAATGTTACATTTGTACAATTTTCAAAATTAATATTAGAAGGAATATTACTTTCGCTTACATTTACAGTTTTTGTGATTGCGCTAGTAGTGGTACCTACTAAAACCTGATTAGCAATTTTGGTCTTATTTTCAATGGAGTTCTCGACATAACTCTCAGCGACTGTCGTTGATTTCCAACCAGCATGACGCTTTATTGTTGTGATATCCACACCAGTATCTGCCAGTAATGTCGCTGAAGATCTTCGTAAGCAGTGACTAGTATAACATGCAGCGTCAGGTAATTTTAAATACGTAAGTTACTACACTCGGAATTTTTCCCATGGTATTCTTGCGAACTGGCTGCGAACTACATATTCCCGCTTTGCAGTACAAAAAAGGCGCTTATGCTTGACGTGGGGAGGACGAAGGGACAGGTATTTTCGAAACAATTCAAGCATATTTCCCACATCGGTAACCAGAAAAGTTCGTGAAATCTTTGTCTTAGTGTTTGGAATTTTTACAATCAAGGAAGAGCCTACATCCTCAATATCAGCTACAGTTAAATTGATTAGTTCATCGGTTCGACAAGCTCCGGCAATCCCCAGAATTAATCCAACCTATAAAAATCAAAATACTTAATAATTGAAATACCTAACAACAAAAGTAATCTTACCTTAATCATTAAGAATTCTTTGTCATCTGCACTTGATAGAAAACGGTCGATTTCACCCTTTGTCAATATTTTCGATTTTTTCGCTTGATATCCGTCACCGGTTCTTTTCAAAAATGCGATCAGCTTGGGGAATTTGCTTATATCTATGTTGTCGTAAATTATCAAGCATGACTTAACCATAGAATATTGCGTCCATAATGTGGAAGACTTGTAATTCTTTGCATTTTCACTGAAGTATGCCAACAAAACATTCTCGCTGTATACTTGAATAATATTTATCAATTTCATATTTGCCTATATTTAGACAATGTGCAATGGTGGAATAAAGGTTTCCGATAGAAAATACTTGAAGAAGAAGAAACCTAAAATATAAAAATGTTGAAGGAAACTTTTTATTGTCCATAACTGTACTTACATACGGTCAAATGTTGGAATATTGTACTACTCTAAGAGCAGTTAAGATTTTCATAAGCCGTCAAAAGGAAGGAAAAATTTAGGTTGAGTCATGAGTTATTTAAGAGAGAGATTATTATATTAAAACATACCTGATGCGAAAAGATGAAGATTTTGTAGCTTTATATAAGATTATACTTTGTCTTGTTATAAATAAATGAATGTTACACCCCTGACAATATTTAGGGCTATAAAACTTACTTCTTAAAATTACTAACGCGTTATATCTACCATTATTTTATCATTCTCAAGGCTGTTTAAAAAAATGTTCTCTTTCAAAGTTATAGTCACCACACAGCAAAGAAAAACCTTGAATGGCAATGGCACTTATTGTTACCATCACCAGTACGTACAGTCATTCGCATCCACTGTCACAGCATTTCGTGTCGGTGATCTGCAATGTTTATGACTGACCCTACTAGTTCAACATAATATTTCCACAAAAGTCAGGGATTGATTAAGTTGTGTTGTGGATGTGTCGCTAAATTGTTGGGCACCCTCGCTTATCAATGCAAATCTTTCGCCAAATGAGATTGCCCTTCCGAGCTACACTCAACTCATACTTAAAAACTTCATCTACGTATACCATGCACGAAATCTGCACAAAAAGTTGATAGGTATGTGCTGGACAAGTGTGAAAAATCGTGCAGGTTTACAAGTCCGTGTTGTGCTGATTCATACTGGCCCGTGTAGGTATAATATGCGCGATCTTTTATTAATAAATTATAAAAATACAAACCACTATAAAATTTAAGTTATCTATGTTTTGTAAGTGATTTTGACTTTATTTGAAATAAAAAAATAAGTAGATATCCTTTATTTTGCTTTGCAGGAGTCTTGTTTATTTTAAGCTATTTAACACAGATATCTTTATTGTATATATATAATGATAGATAACATCTTGATGTTTTTCCAAACATATATTTGCGAGAACTACTTATGCAACCAGTTGTGCATGTGCAAAATGTTTCTAAAGCAAGAACATTATTTTATTTCGATATAACAGACCATATAAATTCGTTGTTAAGAAAACCGAGGATAAAAAAGTTTAAATTTTAATAAAGAATTCATCTTACATACAATAGAATTATTTTACTAGTGTACTATAGAATACAAAAATTATATAAACAATACGTTTATTACATTAACGGTAATTTTTACTTTCAATAAAAAATTATACTTATTAAACTAATTTTTGCTCATAAAATCCTCCAAAAATAATTCTGCCTCTCGATTTACTTTTCCATTGTCTCTCTATCGGGGAAAACGTACTGATAAGCCGGTTCACCTCCTTCGATTGCCCAAATAGTTCCATTTGGAGAGGAATGGATAAGTTTTACCACTTCCTTAGCTACATGTTCAGGCCTGCAAGAATAAGTCATTCATTCATTCAAATATTCTACGTATACCTCGACAGAATCGCTACTGTTACAGAACATTCAACACATTAACAATATCTCGAACAATTACGCATTTCTTTTCACGATAATCTTAAAACGTGACAAATAATCTTTCCAAATTCTTCAGTGTTCGCAATTTGCAAAAGACAGCATAGCATTTGCAAAATTTATGATACAGTTGTCTTTTAATAGTAATATAAAAAATGTGTTTTATTTAACGAATTTCTGATTCTGCCATGTTATACTATGATTGTTTCCTGCATTAGCCACTTTATCAATATTATAAATTTATTCTTCCTCTTCAATATCTTTCAGTATACAGCATGCGGCTCAGCAAGCCGCAATCCACAAGCAGTATGAATAAATTATAAGTATATTACACAGGGTGTTAAAAAAAGAGTGTAAAATATTTAATGAGGTAATAGTATGAACCAAAATAAGCAGAAAAGTCTCAATAAACATGGGTCCGCAAAGTAACGACTGCGGAGAAATGGAATGTTTTATGTTTTTTAGCCCCTTCTTTATTTTGCCAAAACGTTGTGTATTTTCTTATAATAGTTGGTTGATGTTTAGTGAAATAAACAGTACGTATTTGACAGTTGTTCTCAGTACACAAGTTTTCTTTCGCTATGGCTGGATACTCTAACGCAGAATTAGCAAACATGCATTTCATGTATGGTCATGCTAATGGGAACGCCACCGAAGCGCGACGTCGTTATGTTGACGCTTATCCAAATCGCCAGATTCCTTCACAACGCATGTTTGGCAGAATTCACCAAAGATTGCGTGATACCGGTTTCTTGAGCAAACAGTGCCATTTATCTGGAAAACCAAGGTCGGTATCCACTCCTAGAGCAGAAGAAGAAAATCTAGCACTGGGAGAGAAGAATCCAGGTACGATTGTGCGGAGAATATCAGCCGAGGTAGGAATTAGTGGTCCTCTTGTTTGGAGAATCCTTCACGAGCAACTGCTTTATCCATACCATATGCAGCGAGTACAGGCCTCAAATTCAATAAATGGTCATCAAGCACGTTTTGTTTTTTGCCGCTGGTTTCTACGTCATGATGTTGAAGATCTTCGTTTTCTTGCAAACATTCTTTTTACTGATGAGGCCGGGTTCACAAGAAATGGAGTGTTTAATTTTCACATTACGCATATTTGGACCGATGAAAATCCTCATACTCTAATAGAATCTGGACATCAGGCACGTTTTTCATTAAACATTTGGATGAGTATTGTATGTGACAGGTTTCTAGGTCCTGTTGTTTTACCAATCCGATTAACAGGCGCACAAAAGTGTCAAGAAATCCAAACCAAGGAGGGTGTTTTCGAAAGATTTCGAATATCGTTGAGACGAAGATGTCGTGCCTGCTTGGAAATGGACGGAGGGAACATCTTCTGTAATTTTGGTTTTTGTTTGTTAAAAGTTTCCTTTGTCAGTTTATTCCTAATAAAATAAAATGTTTGAAAAACGAATAGTGGTCCATATCTCCGCAACCGTTACTTTGCGGACCCATGTTTATTAAAACTTTTCTGCTTATTTTGGTTCATACTATTACTTCCTGAAATATTTTACACTCTTTTTTAACACCCTGTATATTATTATTAAACCGATTTTATTATAAATCTTATCATATAAAACATATTTATTTGCTTTGAGTCCAAGAAATATGGCCGGCTTCATTGCTTTTTACCACAAAATTTGAACATCGTTGTACTAGAACATTCCGGTATAATATATTTAAAGTTTGATTGTTTTGATTTAGTGTAACACCTTATTTTCCATAATTGTCATATTTTGACACGCGTATTAAAAGTAAGTTACTTTTAACACTAGTGTTAAAAGTAAGTAATTTATTTTGAATTTTTTAACTTCACGAACAAAATAAAATCACTTTTAAACGTATATCATACAATATTTTTTCTACAAAACAATCGGAAGAACTTTAAACTCAATAAAAATAAGAAATTAAAAAATACCACACGGATCGCAATGTTTATGAACCAAAATTTTCGTAGCAACCAGTGCGTGTTAAAAGTAACCTACTTTTAACACGCGTGTCAAAAAATGACATTTTTAACATCAAAAATGACAATTAAAAAGCCCACTTTTAACAGTTTTGTAGAAAAATAGATTTTCAGATTTTCAAATTATTCAGAAAATGTAGTAAAAAATGCTGAATGACCCCATTGCATCTTGTCATTATAATTACGAGCCACAACGAACCATTTATGCAAACGCATATATCAATCCATTTGTTGTTGGTGGTTCACAGTTTGTAGCTGCAGTTACGATTTTCAAAGGCTATAATCAACGATCAAGATCGTGATCCCTCAAGGGTGCTTTACTAAATCTCATTTTTATAAATACCATCTCAACGACAACATTCTTCTATTAGAAACAAAGTATTTTATCACAATGCACCAGATGCTGGCAATCCATAAGTTCAACAATTATTAACTTTGAAAATATTTTTCATTAATTTTGTGAAAAAGTATACATACATCTCTATACAAATGATTTAAATTCGTTACATTGTAAACATTTAGAATAGATATCTTCAAAATGGTTATTCTTGGTGTCATTGTAAGGTATATCTTTTTCACATAAGAGAAATCGAAATACGACGTCAGATGCATGACGTTTACAATTTAATTTATCATCTTCCCGATCTCCAAAATTTGTACAAAAAAGGCAAAAAATATAGCGGACTCTCCAACGCCAATACACTGGCCATTGCTTCCGACGCAGCGGAAACGGACATGACACTTTTACTAAGATATGGAGATGGGTAATCAAGTTCAGTTGCCGAGGGTTGTATCGAAAATTCCATTGAACAGAAAAACGAAATAGCAGAAAGAATCATAGGTCAGAAACATACACCAAATAAGAAATCATCTTGCCGATCTCCAAAATTTGTACAAATATTTGGATTTTTGAAACAAGCAGGTCTTTAAAAACTTTGAAAATAAAATATTAACTTTAAAGTACTGTATGCACGTTTAGACTAAGGTAAGTTTAGCTAAACCTCATTATTTTAAGTAAAGAATCTGCCATTACTCTACACTTTTACATATGCCCTGTATGTAGTTATTAGTTAGTATCTGAGGCTACTTACGCTTGAGGTGGCATTGCATCAATATTAATCTTCAACCAGTCTTCGTAGACGTCTCCAAGGTTCCTTCCACTTATGTCAGTGATTAATGGCGTCAAAGTTGCTCCTGGACAAATCGCGAGTAGTCTAACTTTAGTCCTTTCGTAGTGGTAAGTATCACCCCAGGATCTGGTTAAAGCAATCACGGCGGCCTTGGATCCGCAGTATATAGGAAGACATGGAAACACACCAATACCAGCAATGGACGAAACGTTTACTATCACAGCCTCAGGTCCTTGTTTATATTTTGGTAAATATTTCTCTAGGCCTAAGAGGATCCCGTTCGTCGTACCATTCTACAAAAACAAGATGGTAAAGAATGAATTATCGGCGAAATAGACAGGGTGTTTGGAAAAGTTGGTACCAAACAAAAGTTCCTATAAACATTGGTCCTTCAGAACAACGTTACTGAGATATGAATCTCCAAAAGAGTCTTATCATTTGGATTTAAAAAAAAATCTTACTGGATAAGATAAGTAATAATCATACGGGTCTTAAACTATCATAAGTTTAATCAAAGTCGGTTAAGGGTAGTTTTCTAACTACCCTTAACAGAAATTTTTCGAAATTCTTATGAATTATCAAGCAAATAATATTATAATAATATTTTAGCATGCAGAGATAATCGTTTTTTTATATATTTTTAGGTATTGGTATTTAGGTATTTGTGTGAAACTAACTACTCTGTCTGAATTACACCCACAATATCTACCCATATATTCTTTATTATTCTAATACAGTAAAACATGCAGAGATACTTACAAAATTTATTGCTATTGACTTTTCCCATATCTTGTCATTTAAAATTCCGGCGTTATTTATTAGAATATCAATATGTTTGAATATTTCTATGGTTTTTTTGAACGCATCTGAAATCAAATCAATAGCGATTAGATATTTTATAAATATAAATATTATGTTACTCTTACTCTCAAATTGTCGAATATCAGTTACATCTGTTTTTACAAAGATTGCTCTATTACGGCCAAATTCGTTTTCTATTTCCGCTAAAGCGATTTGGGCGAAGTCAGGATTTAGATCGGCTAATGTTACCCCCTGCAAAAAAAATAAAGTTAAAATAAAAAGCCCAGTAAAATATATAATAACAATATACACTTGAATGTATTTATTTCTTTTATCCACAATCGCCACAACCGTCTAAAGTGATACTTTATCCACTAGTAAGTAAATAAAGTAAGATTATTTCACTAGCAGAATAATGAAAAAAGTAATAAATCTATAACAAATCAAATTTAATTTATTTACTTATTAACATTAATATTTACATTTAACAGTTTTTTGTTTTAACTTCCTTTCTGTTAATAGCAATCCTTGTAGCATTGTTACCATCATTTTGGGAACGCATAACATCTGCCAAAGTTTGTGAAGAATTTTTCAACAAAGCACAAAGATTTTATCAAAGCAGACCGATTTTTTTTTTTTAATTTGCACATCTCTATAATTTACCATTCTGAACAACTTTTTCAAGTAACATTTTGCTGTGTTTTCAGTAGAAAAGGCACTTTAACTGAAACCAAAACAGTTTATACTCGGTGCACTGAATATTTCAAATAAGTTTATTTCGAAAACTGTTACCCCTAACGACTTCAATAAGGTATACCTTTTTCATATATAATAGGTAGGAGAATCGAGGTTTCATAAGTCAGATGGATATACTAAGCAGCAAAAAAGTTCTGTCATTTGAAAGAAACATGATGTGCCATAAGTGGCGCCCTCTAGTAGTGACGTCAAAATTAGAAACATATTTGAATTTCTCGTCCGCAAAAACTCCCGATTTACAAATTTTATGTAAATATTTGGATTTCTTAAGAAGTTATTTACAAATATCGAAAATAAGATTTTAACTTTAACACCCTGTATCCCCATTAATATTGAGTTTTCGAAAAATTGGTATAGGACTTCGTGATCCTAATTTAGTGATTTTTTACAGTAACCTTCAACATCGAATACTTCGACCACATAAATGAAATTGCATATTTTTTCTTTAAATTTAAAAAATACGATAGTTTTTTCATCCATTCAGACACAGGGACACAATTAGTTCTTGTACTTTTACCAAATTCAGACAGAACTGTTTATTAAATAATTGATAATAAACAACGTACCATAGCAACCAGTAGGTACAACAAAACCTACCACGTGTCATTGAATACTCAGATTATATCAAGTCGTGCGAATATTTTTAAATTAAATTCTAATGATTCTGTCTGCACAAATATGTATTGCATTCGTGTTTTAATTGTTTTTTATTTTATCTACTTAAGAATATTAAACGTTCGAACTACATTCTCGGGTTTAAACATTCTTACCTGGACAAAATGCTATTTAAAATAATTTTTTTTTTACATTCGTCATTATATCGTCAGTTTGGAACAAGACTGCCATAACTCAAAAAATGTAAATTTTCAGGAGAGCTTGGTAAAGTTTCATAAATAATCTTACTCTAAATATTCGAAAATAAATAAATATATACCTTTACATGTTAAAATGTTTGTCTGGATAGTTCTTAGTATTTTTAATAATAATTTTTGTTTGCTTTGGTTTTTGGCACTTTGTTATTGTTATTTTTGTTAAATAATTCCGAGTTGTGACTCTCTTTCACATATTTTTTTTAACATGAGTTTAGGTAATAAATTGAAATATATTTCCAATAAACTAAATTATTTTATTAAAGTAGACTAAAATAATTCAATTTTAAAGATTATTATAAAAATATTTATAATACTGAGCAAAATATTACGGTATATAGTATGAAATGGGAACAAAAAAAGTACTTAGCTTATGAGAATGACTGGTCTATTTAAAGATGTGACAGTTTTGCATATAAATACACATAAAGAAATTAGTTTCTTATTGATATTATTCGACTTGTGATACTCTTTTCCAAAATTTGCTCATCTCATCTCATTAAACGTCACAGCACGACTAATTGTGACAGTTTTGTCTAAAGCTCAAAACCAATGTTGGAGATGTGATATTTCAACGCAGCGCCATTCGACGGTTATTAAGCAAAGCTCATTTGTAACCCTTGTAACTCTTTTACACATAAAAATATGCAATATTTGGAGTTGATACACCACTAAATCTTGAAACATGAAAATTTTGAGTTAAGTCTTGTTCCAAACTGATGATATGTCCTCAACTAAAATTTCACGAATTATACGTATATGTAAGAATCACCGTTTATTTTCATAACAATAATTAGATACTGACCTTGACACCATTGTGAAGAAGTTCCTTTGCATAGCGCAATCCTATTCCAGAAGCACCACCGGTAATCAGCGCAACCTTTTCAGCTAAATCCAGGACCATTTTTGAGTTATCTTGTCTGTACCAGGGCAACGATTAAAAATTTAATCGAGACGGGTCAATTAATATACTCTCCTTCAAACGAAATTGTTATGTTTTTCAATTATATTTATCATAATTTTTAAATAGTTGCATATAAACAATAATATTTTTAAATATTTAGTAAACTTTTGTTTATATCAGTATTTTTGCAGTGCCACTGGATAAAGATAAAGTGGATTATTCTATAATATATTCGAGATATATTTTTCTTATTTGTATGTCTTTGTCCATTTTGAAGATTCTACCCATTTTAAAAATATGAAACACTAAATTTCGGATATATTTTTTTCTTGCAATTGTACAGGGTGTCTGGAAATTATAATAATAATAATAATAATAATAATAAAAGGTCTTTATTAGTGTTTACAAAGAACACACAACATGTGGGCGAAGTCTATAATAATATAATAGCAAATATTTCAGGGACTGATTTTACGGCAAAAATAAGACGAAAATTTCATATAAATATAGGTCGACAAAGGGACCCTAAGGAAGCTGAGCTTTTTAAAAGGTAGGCCCTGAAGATGATTTTTGTTAAATATTACCGAAACGGTTTGAGGAAAAATAATGACAATTTGAATACTTAATCAGCATTTTATGCAAATTTACACGAAATATAAGCATGTTATTCAAAGGTCAGCTTAGAATATTTTTTGTTTTAGCTTTATTGTTAGAAACTGTCTTTACGATTGGACTATATAAACATCTACCAACCTTCTAATAAGTTGGTTCTTCCTGTCTACCAAATGAATATCGATGGTCGGCTTGCCTATGCTTCGTTGCATCAGCAATGGGTATGGAAGATTTGATTTTGCGAAGGATAGAATTGAGGTTCTCCTGCTACAAATGGACAGTAATATTTAGATTGCGAAGATTTGCCAATATAGCCATCGTTGTCTACCTCAGTGATTTCTGTTGACTTGCTTTGTTCTTCTTACAAAATAGCAATGGAAACACTTGAACCCTTAGAGTCTTTTCACACGGGCCTCTGTGCAGTGCTGCTGAGTGGAGCCACTACTGGAGCCGGCGACTACGTGCCACCGTGGCGCTGCTAATTCTGTGCAGCGCCGTAGAGTGGTCCATTTTAAAGAAACATTATTTTATATAGACTTATTCACACTGGCGCGGCCACAGATTTAGCAGCGCCACGGTGGCGTGTAGTCGCCGACTCCCACCGAAACGTCAACCATAAATTAGTGGCTCCACTCAGCAGCGCTGCACAGTGGTCCGTGTGAAAAGACTATTATGGTTGACGTTTCGGTGGCGCTGCTAATTCTGTGGCGCGCCCGTGTGAATAAGTCTATATAAAAAAATGTTTCGTCAAAGTGGACCACTTAACGGCGCTTCCGAGAAGCGCTGCACGGTGGCTCGTGTGAAAAGGCTCTTACGTATACTTAGAAGGACAATCTACACTATCAGCAAAAGAAAATTAAATTAAAGGGCCGAATTAGAACTATTCAAACATAAGTCCTACGAAAAAATAATTAACCGTAATTTCTTGTTTCTGTACTTGTTTTACTTTTTATATTTATCCGATTATTTTAAAAATCTAAAAATAAATTACATTTACTAAAGTTATCAAAAACAAATAATCATATTTAAGGCGATCTTCAGAAGTCAGAACTAACCCCTATTTTATATAAGTATAAAAAGCAACGCCCTGTAACAGGTTGGCAGCCTAGTTAAGAGCACCTTGTATATAAGAAACCCCAGAGTTATTTTAATGAAACAAGATAACTTATCGTAATATTGAATATACGTAATACGAATTTGATGATGATGATGATGATGATTTGCCAAAACATCTATGAGCTGCTGAATTGTAATTGTAAGCATTCAAATTTGCCAGATCATCTTCAATTATATAATATATAAAAATGTGTTGTTGATTTATTGAAATTGTAAGTAAAACAAAATATTGTCGCAAAATATTGCATCTGTTTTTTATCGAGAACTATTAATATTATCAACTAGAACAAGGTCGTGTTTGTTGAATTTTTGATGGTAATGAGCTGCTGATTAAAAAATGTGAGAAAAAAGTTAGAATCACTGATCTATGTAAAAAATTTATCAGTTGCGGTATGATTTTTTCAATTGAAAAATAAATCTTCTTAAATGCCTGTTGAATTTAGAATGTTTTTTGTCTATTTTTATTTATTTATATTTATTTAATTTTCGTGTTACATTCACGTCAAACAATAGAAAATGGAAACAAATTCTATAGAAAAAAGAACGGTACAATTTAAAATAAATAATAAAACCTAAAGTAAATTAATAATACAAAATTGATAAAAATTAATAAAATACTACACACTATGAAGAAAATAATAAAACCATATAAAAATTACAAACGTTAATAAAAAGTTAAAAGATTATAAAAATTAATATACAAACTTATAAGGAATAAACTATGTACAGTGCTTTCGAAAACTAACGAATAAATTAATTATTTTTGAAATTGAAAAGTTTTCGCAAAAATACCCTGGCACGTCGATTTTGCTTTTAAAAAAGGCACTTTTTGACATACGACCCATATTTGTGACGTCATCGTTGTTAGAGATATGACGTCATCGACAATTGTTTTAAATAGCAACCACCAATTTTGACCATGCCGTTTGAAAGAACGTGTCCTTCTACATAAATATATCATGAAAAAGTGCACCTCTCCATTATGCAACACCTGGCCGTGCTTATTTAGGGTTATGAGGGAGAAGGGGGCCTATTGAGTGGCCAGCCAGATCGCCTGATTTGACAGCCCTAGATTATTTCTTTAAAGCACTTAAAAAGCAAAGTATACGTTACTAGACCGATTAATTTAGAAGATTTAAAAGCAAGAATTTGTCACGAGATACATCGTATACCTCCTGAAGTTATTGATAATGTCGAAAAAGAATTTATTAATTGTCTTGGCTACTGTCAGGCAGCCAACGGTGCATAATTTGAACATTTAATTTAGTCGATTTTTACATAATCACAGTACCTATTGTGAAAATTAAATTTTAAAATCTTTAAGCATTATTTTCTTGAAATTTTTGTTGTAACACCATAATTTTTCATGATGTATTGTATGTAGAATGGCATGCTCTTTCAAATGGTATGGTCAAAATTCGGGGTTGTTATTTAAAAAAATTGTCGATGACGTCACAAATGTGGGTCGTATGTCAAAAGGTGCCTTTTTTAATAACAAAATCGACATACCAGAGGATTTTTTCGAAAACTTGTCAATTCCAAAAAAATTAATTTATTCGTTACTTTTCGAAAGCACTGTATATTAAACACAATAAATAAAATGATCCAGACAGAACATTTCTAATAGTAAAATGTCAATTATCGAAATCATTAAAATCCCCATTAAAATATTCAGATGGGTATAAGAAGCATGTTTTAATAAATGTCTTTTAATTTTTGTCATAAACAAATTAGAGTGTAAAGTTCTACTATTTGGAGGCAATTTATTAAAAAACTGAATTCCCATATAATTAGACCTTGTTCTAATTTTTTAAAGTCGAAAGTAACTACAATTAGTCATTTTTATGTCTAATATAATGGTGATACTGACTTAAGTTGTGGAAATTATACATGTTGTTTTTTTAAAAAAAAACACTGGAATATGTAAGTAGAGGGAATAGTAAGACTATTTAAATTAGTAAAGGACGTTCTAGAGTCATCTCTGTATCCCAACCCTGAAATAATCCGTATTACTTTCCTTTGTAGAAAAAAAACATGAGCAGTAGAAGGAGCATGACCCCAAAGGAGAATAGCATATGAATTAATTAAATGTAATAAACAGTGATACGCAGTTTTTAATGTGGATAGAGACCATTGATGAACCAAGCAAGTAAATAAAGATATTGTATAGCATAGATTAGTAGTATGTTCATTCCAAGTTAATTTAGCATTCAAATAAACGCCTAAAAATTTGCCACTTTCAAGATTATCTGTATCGTTCAAATTGCGAAGGCTAGAGCTCATTGTTTCTGTCTTTGATCAATTTATGGTAAGTTTATTATTTGCCGACGACTGTGTCTCAGACATAATATTTAGTAAAGCAGATCAATTAGAATTAGATATAGATACACTGGTATCATCTGCAAACAGAATACTTAAAATATCGGTTCCAAAAATATTAGGAAAGTCGTTAATGTAAATAACAAACAATAAAGGATACAGAACCGAACCTTGTGGGACGTCATGTTTAATTTCTAATACAGGAGATTTAGTTGAATTATAAGTAACGTATTGAAATCTGTTAATTAAGTAAGTAGACAGTAAATAAATGCTGTCGGAAAAGAATCCATAGTATAATAATTTATTTAAAATTTTATTAGAGAATCAAACGCCTTACTCAAGTCAACTTTGAGATTACTTTGACAAATTGCTGCGAAGTCCAAGCTGTTGAGAGCTACATAATTAAAAAGTTTCCATATAATTTGTAATTTAAAGTTTAAACCCTCCTTCATAAACTTTAGCAACTTGAGGTATGAGTGATATTGGACTGTAGTTGGACGGATGATTGACATTACTTTTTTTATAAATTGGCACAACTTTAGATACAATTTGGAAATATTATTTGACATACAATTATTAATTAATTGAGTCAACGGTAATAAAATAGGATTCATGATAACTTTTAGAATATTTGTACTAATATCATAAACATCCACACACTTTTTAAAGACTCAAAATTATATGAGCTGCCTCCCAGAGTGAAATTTCAGCAAAGGAGAAGCTGTCAAAGGGACACGTTGCACGTAGTTAGTAAAATCTGGAATTACAACAGGTAATTTGCTCAACAATTCATCAGCAGTATCATCAGTAAAAAATAAAGTTCATGATCCTACATGCACATAGTATCCTTTCAAATATCTAATTTATACATCGATATCTAATAGGTTTTCATCATTTTGCATTTGAGACGGTCCATGGTTCTTTGATATCAAATATTTCTGTGTATTAAACATTTGAACTAAACAACACTTATCCACCACCCCGTCACCCCTTAATGGGTTGTAATTTCCTCAGGGAGGCTAAGATAAAAAAAAATTATATGAAGGACTCTTATTAAAATCGGTCGTACAATCTATTAAATTTTTTGCACATTATTCGGGTCACTAAAATGTTCGGGAAAAAATCTGAAAAAAATACATTGGCACAGGCGCTTAGAACGCCCTGTATACTGAACACAAAAATCAATCAGATATTCGTGCGTACCATAAAAAAACCTTCTTGTATGAAATTTGAATACTATTACCCAAGAAATAAATAAGTTAATTTAAAGAAAAGTGAAATAAAAAACTAAATTTTCGAGCCTAAAACTTCTTAAGGAAGCAAGATGGTACTAAAGTAAGTTGATTTCAGTCACCGTATTTCCGTCCAAGGAAGCTAGCCTTAAAGTATAGCCCATTCTTTAGTAAACACCCTGTAATACGAATGATGAACAATTTATTAAATGTTTCGTTTTTGAACTGATAACATTCTCAAAATAAAATTTAATAATCATTATTTTGCTTTAATTTGATGTATCATTCAACATCAAGTAAGAAAAAATTATTTCTCTTCTATAAGTATATTATATAATGACGCTTCTCAAAAGATTAAAACAAAACTGGTACGTAGAATTTACTCGTAAATTTTATTTTTTTTTTCGTATTTTTTATCCTCACTAAAATGTGAATTGTCATTACTGGATAACAAATTATAAAAATAGAAACCACTATAAATGTTATGTCATCTATGCTTTTATAAGTGATTTTAATTTTATATGATAAAAGTGTATATTATTAGATATTGTTTGTTATTGTTAAATATATTTATTACATAACTAATTCATTATATATAACATTTCTTTTCATGTTTTCACATATATTTACAATATATTTATCATTCATATTTTTTAATTCAAGCATCGTCTGCTAAATCGCGTCGCCTTTTTAATATTTGTCTGTCGATTCACCTAAATTTCAATATACAGGGTGACGCACTTTTTGTAGTAACAGGCGATAGAAAATCGTATTTTAAGAAGAAAAGTTTATATCAATATAAGTCCGCAAAAGCTTCGATACGGATCTACAGGGTGTTCAAAAGTGAAGAATTTTTAATTTTTTTCTTTCCAGCGCCTACGGTTTTTGATATATTTTGTTCAAATTTTGAGCTTTAGTTATTTATTGGAGTTTACTTGGATAGGTATGCCAAATCATTGTGAAAGTCTACCGCGTGATCAATTGAAAAACTAATATCTGTAATAGGTCAATTTAATGAGATTCTAAAATGCTACAGTAGGCTATGTCTGTAACTTGGAAACTCACTTTGCTTACAGTTCTTTTTGACAGATCATCCTTTAAATTGCAATTGTTGTAAGAAATAAAATTAGCGTTTGTTATTCCTGATATTAAAATGCCTTTTCAATTCACAAATCAAGAACAAACAAACATCCATTTCTGTTACGGATTTGCAGACGGCAGACTCGACAGAAGCAGTTATACTCTGTTTAGAAATGAAAGAGAGTAATACAAGCTTATTATGTATACAAATCGTAAATAAATGTACTACTGGTGCTTATATTCAATATATTTATATTATGTATTATCGGTATAGATGAGGTGTACTTTTAAAAAAAACTTTGTGTGATCGAACCGTACTAAATTGTAGCAGGTAGCTAAAATTTAATTCCCGTCAATCCGTCTTTGTCTATGCCGCTTCAATTTGTCGGTCCATTTCTCTTATAAGTAAACAATATAAAAACAGCATTTCAAAACATGAAGCTACTTTAAGCATCATAACCGGGTTAAGAGGGTTTTTAGTAATTCAAATAAAATTATTCAATATTATTATCAAAATATTTATTTAAATTTAATGAATAGACTTTTATTCCACACAAAAATATATGTATTTTGAAAATTCAAATTATGGTGAGTAAATCTAGTATTGTATAAATGTACAATAAAGAAAAAAGTAGGTATATTAAAATTCATCCTCTGAATATTCTGATGAATTACTTTCGTCTCCTTCTTTTTGTACATGATGTATACATATTTGCCAGTTATTTACAGTTACTCGTTCCAAGGAATTTTTTAGCAAAGTTTTCACGTCACTTTTACATCTCTTTTTACCTGCGCCCAGACTAATTCGATTGGGTTAAGTTCAGAGTGATAAGGTGGTAACCGTAATACCGTTATTTGGCGATTTGTTTCCATTTTATCGATAACATATTTTTTCTAATCTTTATTAAGATTGACAAGTGTCAAAAGTTCTTTTTTCACCATATTTGTTTCAAAAGAAATCTTTTTTCCGGATAATCATTGAATTATATCAGTTTTCCTCCAAGCAGTTGTAGGCGTCCGCTCGGTCTGCCGTGAATGGTAACTGGCATTATCCATGACGTTTATCATTTGCACAATTTGCTAAATTTCAATTTCTCTTCTTTTTTAGAATTCTTAAATTATCCATTTTTAGTTATTATCTCCCTTTATGAATGAACTCAGCATTAGTCATAGTTAGTTTATTAGCTAAAATTACCTGTTGATGTATTTAACGCTTTTAGCATGTAGCATTTTA
The DNA here is from genome assembly GCA_037114965.1 of Monochamus alternatus. Taxonomy (NCBI): domain Eukaryota; kingdom Metazoa; phylum Arthropoda; class Insecta; order Coleoptera; family Cerambycidae; genus Monochamus; species Monochamus alternatus. The sequence continues at coordinate 39,468,322 of CM073433.1, forward strand.
GAATAGTCTCCTTAAATTGACCTATTACAGATATTAATTTTCCAATTTTTTCTTTAACAATGGGTGCAGATACGAAAAAATACAAGGGATAAAAAAGTCTCTGAACAGAACTGAGAAACGATTTACGTTAACAGACACGGTCAATGGCGCACCACAAATAAAAGGGGGGTGGAAAAGGGGACGCGACCTTGAAAAAATTACCACGCGGTAGACTTTTACAATGATTTGGCATATCTATCCAAAATTTAAATATCTCAAAAACTGTAGGCGCTAGAAAGAAAAAATTAAAAAATTCTTCATATTTGAACACCCTGTAGGTCCGTATCGAAGCTTTTGCGGACTTATATTGATATAAACTTTTCTTCTTAAAATACGATTCTCTATCGCCTGTTAAAGTCTTACTACAAAAAAGTGAACCATCCTGTAGAATTCTGTAATATGCTGTAGTGTGGCGACACCAATGTTAGTTTTTGAAAATATACACATCAGGCCATAAATGTCAGAATTTGACGTTTAATACTGACACTTTAATAGCTGATCTTTTAATAGAATCTACTTATTTAATTTAGTTTGCAAAAATGTACGTATTTTCTATCTACTTTTTTTGAACATTAAAATATGCGGCACTGATACCATTTCTATACTTCACAGAAACCTTTTGATGTCAATACTTTACATTTTTCATAAAACTGGATACAGACGTATTAATAATGGACGAATACTCCTGCACTTTCACTATAAAAATACAATACTTATTATTTTAGGTTTTAACAATTTATAAATTTAAAAATGATGCGTAATATTTAGGTTTAATTAAATATTTATGTACCACCACCCAAAGCTTGTAACATATGGAACACTCTGTATAATAATATTCAGTCAAAATTTAGAAAACAAAATCAAATTACTATACGTAGGTCAAACAAAATTTCTATTTAGGTATGTTTATGTGATGGTTCAGTAATCGATAATGTATATAGTTCTGTATACAATCGCGAATGGATGATATACTCACGTAGACAAAAACTTTATGCTTATAGAATAAAGAAAAAGGTTCGTTTCTTTCGTTACAATAAAGGTTTTTTACATTTATCTAAAAAAAACACTGCTGCATATCGATATCTGTCGCGAAGGCGCGTGTTGTTAGTTTCCGTCAAAATTATTATAAAACTATTAGTGTTTTGTGGCATAAAATGTGAGTCGTGTATAATATGTGTTGCATAAGGGATTACTTCATCAAGGGTAAGTAAAAATAATCAATTTACACCAATATTATTTTATTTTCAATGAAATTAAAGCTTTACGTAAATAAAAAATGTACAATCGTTTGCAATGATAATGGCACTCATTAAAATACATTTTGCGATTTCTTTTGAGCTGCTGACGTATTCGTAATGAAATCTTGTTTCACTCACCAATAGCGATTTAATTAAATTTCTAATTAAAACGTCCAGAAGTTCAAAAACTGTTTTGAGAGTGTGTCATTATTATTGCAAAAGCATGTACCCACCAGATTTATGCCCCTCAGTCTGGTAATGAATGTGTCATCGAATAGAAACAGAGATCATGCAATTTCCATTAAGGTGCGTCCAGACTATATCAGCGGGCGTAGGCGAGCGAGAGCGAATATTTTTTCAAAAATTTCCAAAATTGCTGCCGCTCGCAAACACGACACGATCTACTTCTAGCTACACCTAGCGATTATTTTCCTTGAAATTTAAATTAGAATCATTGAGTTTAGATAGCGTAGTTTATGTAACCAGTGATTAGAATATATCTCTAAATTGCGATTATAAAGTACTTCATATTTCAACTACTAGCACCATCACATTTTTTTCGTCTTCCGTTTTGTTATCCAGTAACTTTGCGCTTTGCTCAAGTAATTCGAAATAACTCGAGACATGAAACAAGTCTATAGAACAGAATCTATTTCATGCAACAAGTTTAATGTGTTATTTTATGAAATATATTTCATGTTTCTTTGATGTATGGCCGGCCTAACAGTTTTTAAAAATACAAGAGGGAAGTTGCGTACCGTTCTTAATCCAGTAAAAATATTTAAAAAAATAAATACGGTCAAACTGATTTTTTCAGGGTGAGTGGGGGCTATCTCCTGAGTCTCCAACCAAAAAATCGCACTCGACATCCTTGTGGGTTTTTTACAGTAGCGGTGGTTTCTTACGGGAAGTCGACGAAGTTGACGTCTTCAATTATTATATTTTTTCCAGAAACATACAATTTTTTTCCTGCTAACGGTGAAACACGTGATCAAGTTCTGTTAAAACCAGATATATCGCTACGCAGAGTAAGACTATGTTGACGTGTTGTGACAAAACGCTGATATATGTGCTGCCTAGAGGCTAATTCAGTTGGGATGGAGACAAAACGAAAGATACACTGAAATAAAGGTATCACAACTCTATTAGTGGAGTAAAATCGGTTCTCAATTATGCCGTTTTCTTTAAATAAAGATATAACTAAATTAAACATTTACCATCTTGTAGAGGGACAATTTCGGCATCTGAAACGGACTTTTACAACTTTTTTCAGTAGGCTCTAATGTTTTACGAAACATATATCGCGTTTATAAATCAACGATTCATGTTATGTTCATAATTTTTTCAAAACATATATAAAAAACTACAGCGCTTCTAATGGTACACACCAATTTTTGATAACTTAAAGCCTTTTCGAAAAAAATTGTTCCAAAGTCGATACCAGCAAATTTGTACATTAAAAACTTTACTATGCGGAGAGCTACATTAATTATTGAAAATAGAGCTATAGCTATATCGAGACAAATGTAGTCGAAAGTACGAAAGAGTTTTTTAAAAAAAGTTTACTTCGCTACGTGTTACGGCTTTCACGAAATTTTACATATGCTCGTGTTTCGTGTGCAAGCTAAGTTTATACGAGTACTTGCGGTGCAGTATACGTTTTCAGAATAGGGCAATGCATTCATTCGGAAAGTCAGAAGCGTCTATATTTTCCATAATTTTTATGTCGAATAAGATTAAATTTTAGTTTTTTATGCTCGTATTTTTTTAATACAGAAAACTTATCGTAGATCATAGAAAATTCATAAGAGATATTACATAAATGTTTATTTATTTATGTCAAAATGTAAAATATAAGGACTATGTATGGATTATTGAAGAGAAATATGAGAAATTAAAGTGTAAACAGGCCAATTAGATTAGATAAAATATTGAAAACATATACCTTTGTTTTGTTAACATTTATTTTCCAAAATACATATGTAGCGTACATTGTTCTTAATTATAAAGATATAACACTTGCTTAAAACTGACGTATTCTTGAAACAATGTCTTCTACAGACATACAATTTTAAATATTTAATAATTGGATAATGTAGGTGTTAGCAAATAATAGAAATGACACCTGGGTATTTTCAGAGACACCAAAGTAAGACAAACAAACAGCTGCAAAAAGCTGTCTAAGATTTTAGATACATAGATCTACCAAAATACTTACTTATTTTAAATATATTTGTTGATATAAATATTCTTATAATAAAAATTTACTTGATAATAAAAATTGTTCAATATTTATAATCAAGCGTATAAAAATAATTGTTCAATAAGTTACCTTTGTTGTATATGTTATATTTTTCGAGATTTCAATAGTTAAAAACACAATTTTCACTGCGGGAAATACGGTGATGTAAGCGGTTCTTAATTTTTATTTCTGTTAAAAACTTTTTTCATAAAGTTGTGTGAAAATCGAAGTACTTACTACTTAAACATGTGTTTGCAAAGGAACAAACAAAATCCATTTTTAATTGTTATGCTACTTTTCCTATAAATACTGAAGTAGTTAATTTATATTTACAATGTTATCAAGTATACTATAGAATTTAATAAAATGTTAAAATAATGCATTGCATGTTTTTACTGAAAAAATATGTTTTTTTGTGGTATTTATTTTATTAAACTCTTTTGTAGTTTTCGAAAAATAAAAGTAGGTAATGATATTTTGGTACTTAAGGCATTTCAGACATATTTTTATTGTTGATTTTTTTGGAAAACATAATTCCTGATAGTTAATTATTTATAAAAATTCATAAAATAGACAAATGAACAGAATGCTTTGTATATGCTTGTAAACAGTGATTTTTTATTTTTCTTCGGTTTTGGGATAACTCTGTTGATTGACATTTTTCACAACAAAAATAAAGATGAAAAATTTAAACATTCTTTACTTTCGAACACCATATTTTATCATAAGTTGTAATATCTCAAGACAAGCAACATTTTTTTAAAATCAAAAATGATGTTTTATTAAATAATCGACAATAAAATAGTTGACCAGAATGCGTTACGCCATCTGGAACGACACATAACACTTTCTAACAAAAAAATATCACTTTTAACTAAGAGATAATTTAATTTGTAGAATAAAATGCGTTTTGCACATTTTTTCTTTCTATGTGTATTTCTACTAAGTTTGGATTTGCAACAAATAGTATATTATTTATTGAATTGCTGAGAAGAAGCAAACCATCAATGCCATGTAAAAAAAATTTTAGTTTCAAGATTTAACAAATTGGTAATTATAATAAAGCTATTAAACTACAATACGTGATTATTTCTCTTCGTCTAATAAAGCTTATAAAATCCGTCGCGTGTGACAGTACTTTTATTTTATTTTTTTCGGTTTTCGTTCGGTAACTATATATATAGTAAAATATATTACTCTATTTTTTATATACTACAAATATTATTTTACATCGAGTGAAAAATTTTAAATAAAAAAATAATTTTATTTCAAAATTTTAAAAGACAGCGTTGATGTAAAATAATATTTGTAGTCTATTAAAAAAAACCGGATATTTTTATCATTTTCCGTTGAGCAGTTATTGAGCGAAAACTACACCCCGTATGATAGAGCATTTACAACAGCTAACAAGCCTGAATCACTTCTCTCAGTGTTTGACATTTAGAATCTAATGTGATCGTCTCGTTTATCAAAGCCACCGCAAGGTGGCAGCATTTTATTGATAAGAAATATTTTTTTAGTTTTTGCTTAGAAAGTCCTCAAGGGATAAAGATAAAAATATGCGTTTTTTTTAATAGACCACGAATATTATTATACATCGACGCTGTGTTTTAAAATTTCGGAAAAGAGCAAAATTAATTTAAAAAAAATAATGTTACACTTTTTCAAAATTTCAAAACACAGCGTCGATGTAAAATAATATTTGTATTAAAAAAAACGCATATTTTTATCTTTATCCCTTGAGGAGACTGAGCGAAAACTTTATATCGTTTTATAGAACGCTCACCGTAAGCCTTAAGTAGCTTTCTTTTTTATAATAAACTTTGATGTCTAAGTCAAAGGTTGTAGCCGCTTTAAAGTTTATTTGAATAAATACGCAGACAATGGGTTAGAAATTCATGAGCTATATAAATCATCTGCTGTCAGATAACCTTAAAACTGCTTTCTTTGATAAAATAATCAAATGTAATTTTAAATAATCAAGTTTTAGCAAATAAATACGTATGCACAGGCTATCTCAAACTCGATAGTATGGGTCTACTGTGAGGATATAAAAAAATTAAATACAATTTGGGACACGTAGCATTAAATGGGATGAGCTCAATTTTCAATAGAAAGTATTATCTTTGGGATTTGACAGAAACGACTAATGACGTCAACAATTATATTTTTCCAGAAACATACCCAATTTAATTTTCCTCTTAAAAAGCTCTCTTTTTTCTAATAAACTTTTATTAGATTATTATTATATAAAAAGTTTGAAAATTTAAAGTTTTTTTAAATATATTTGATAGATTTATAAAAGCATCTGCCTTCCTCGAACTAAACAAGGCTCATTCCGTCCACGGATTAAAGAAACACCTCATTTTTGTGCGTTGTGAGAGTTGTGCATTTATTTCATGAAGGGTGGGATATCTATCTACAATATATTTTATACAATACTATAAAAAATATGCTCTAACAACTGATAACCTAGTTTATTGTATTGTAAAATTATTTAACAAACGTCATTTTCCCTGGATATACGAGTATGTTCCTTGACAAATATCCATCTCCAATTTCTATATTTTTCGTCTTATGTATTCGAACCATCTCCTAACCGCTTTCCTAAAAAAAATTTTTTGAATACATCCTCTCTTGTTGTTTACGAATTCAACTTTACATTTTCCGATTTTATTTGAATCTTCGCCAATTTCTAAAGCATTTTTTTTTTATTTTTACATTGACATTTGTTCTCGGTACTTTTTCTTGCGTTTATATTTCTCAGGGAGGTACAAGGTGGGCGATTTAAACTACATTTGGTCCTCTCTAAAATAAAAAATATAGGATTTAAGGTACAGCAGGTGCTTCAATATTGACATGTGGTTTTCACATACAGGATTATTCAGAACTTATCTAAAAAAATTGGGAATAGATGTGTCGTGAAAATTGGAGTTAATATCGAAAAAAAATAAAATCCTTATAGTTTCAGAGTAAAAACATATTGAAATTGTAGTATTTTCAAGCTTTACATCGTGGTAGTCTCTAGCCAGGTGGTTTCCAATATTGAAATCAGATAACTTTTTGTAGGCATTAACCTACCTTTTGTGAAGTGAGTCTTTGTGTACATTAGTTTTTCAAGTGTCAAAACTGGTTTACATGTATAGCAACTCGGAGTTGGTTGATATCGCTTTAATTTATGGCGATATGAATATGCTTTAGCAGAACGATCGATTTCTCGGTAAACATGTGCCAAATGCAGCTACTTTTACCACGGTGTGCAATGAGTGCAAGTGTAGTGCAACGTGAGGGAAATTTGAAACCAAATTGTGAAAGAGATGGGGGTCCAGGACATCCATCGCGTCTTGCAGCAGTGTTACGTGTCGCACGCGAGGCTCAATTACATCGTACCATGTGCAGCGTTTTCAAACATTAATACCAAGGGATTGGAGGAGGAGGATCGGTACCATGGCCACCACGGTCTCCTGACTTTAAATTTGGACTTCTTTGTGGAGATATTTAAAAAAATTAAATGTATTGCACCGAACTGGATACCTACTATTGATGGTTTATAGTTGCTGTCAATAACTTACGAGTTCAAAACGGATTTCTTTATTCCTTTCCATTTTTTATCCGGTCGCCGATTGCATGCTTTGCCGCCTTATTAAGTTTTACAATGGACCAGTTTCCAGTGCCGCGTAGAAATGTATTTTTAAATCATTTTCTAACTGCCCTTTTTGATTTTTTTTTACAAAATTGTATTTGTAAGTATTCCCTGCACATTCAAATATTTTTTTAGATAAATTCCAAACCACTCTGTATAACATCAAAGACATATTTATAAAATGCTTCGCCTATTTCATAGACAACACACTTACCTATCTTTTTGTCTACGTTAAGTACTACTGATGTTATTACACTTTCATCTTTGTTAAGTTCTAATCTGTTTCTGATCTTATCCGAATTAACTTTTCTGATATCTTCATTAGTTAATTGAAACATCTTCATTGCTCTTTGTGATAAATTTGGAATATCTTTGGCTTCGTTTTCTGTATTAGTGAATTGAGAAGAGTTTGGCATGTTTTTTAATAGCGAATCCAAGGATCTAAACAGTTTTACTGGAACAACCTTCTCGTTACCTGATGCAGGCAAAATATCCTTCAAGTTGGTGTCACTTACATGGCTTTTCAATGAGCTGAAAGGAAGACAACAAATAGTACTTGTTGATAATTTACTAATTCTACACATACAAGGTGGTTTGTGAATGCGGCAAAGATCAATAACTCCTTATTCATAATACGGAAAAAAGTATATAAAAATTGTAGAAAATCAAGACTATAAAATTATTGTGAAAGAGGTTTGATGAAACCGTCATTTAAATTTTCAGCAATGGTTTTATGAAATCACAAAAATTTGATTAAAGCAGACCGATTCTTGTAATTTTGCTCGTCGTCATAATTTACATTCTGAATAACCTTTTCAAGTAATATTTTGCTGTATTTTCAGCGGAAAAGACACTTTATCTGAAACCAAAATAGTTTTTACTCGGTGCGCTGAATATTTCATATAAGGATTATTTCGAAAACGGTTACTCCTAACAGCTCCAACAAGGTGTACCTTTTTCAGATAAAAAAAAGTAGGAGAATCGATTGTTGCAATAGTCAGAGACATAAAGTTCTGCCAATAAAAAAAATATAAGTGACGCCCTCTACTACTGACGTCAAAATTAGAAACAAAGAATTTCTTGACCTAAAAAAACCTCAATCTCCAAATTGTCCACAAATAATTGGATTTTTTAGAAAGTTTTGATTCAGGTAAGTTTAGCTACATCACATTATTTTGTCCTCAGGAATCTATTCTTGAATATTATTAAGCATATGAATTTTTGAGAAAGCGGGGTTGCCAAAAGTTGCAGGAAAAGTTGTAGTAACTTTCAAATACTAACACTTGGAGCAAAAATACAGGGCGTTCTCAAATTAATGGGACATAATAATGCGATGCAGCTAAACTAAGCTTAGAAAAAATGTATGATTAAAAACATATAGAGTGTGTTGACTAATTAAAAACACAACATAGTATAGTGTCATTTGTTTTAAAAAAATTAAAAACATTATTCCATACATATTGGACACCTTGTACTTACATTAAAATACAGGGTGGGCGTTAGTGTGAGACATTCAATAACTCCCTTGTTATTCATAATACATAAAAAAGCTTATAAATGTTGTACAAAATCAAGAAACCTAAACTATAAAATTTATTTGATGATTAATAAAACCGAGACGCGCCAAATATTACATTTCTTATAATGGTGCTCCCTGTATACTTTCAGGCAGGAATTTCTAAAACAATTCTGTATGTCACAATATAAAAGGATAACATTTAGTGCAGACCATTATTTACTGGACGCCCTGTATATTGAACTCACGTCCTTTCAAGTGGCCTCTCACTAAAATGCACTTCTGGTTGTATGCTTCTAGTTTTTCTTCCCCTAGTCACGATTTTCGAATCTTGAGATTCCTTTCTTCTTTCTTCTACATGGGACGAACAGAGTTCTCGATAGTAACTAAAATAAGATAAATGAAATTTATTTGGCATAGGTCGACATTCTACAGGGTGTAATTGCGACATTGGGACATCAGCGGATTTAAATTTATTTTAACTATATAAAAAAAATTACAATCATCTTATAAACCACGAAATAATTATTGATGAAGGAAATTTAAATCACATTTGGTGGCAATTGAGGCGCCAACTGAGTAAGTTACTAAATCAAATTAAAATGCAGTTTTGAATATAAATTTACTATTAAAATAATTCAGGGGTGTAGACATGGGAAATTTCTAACTTTCTATATCTCTGAATCGAGCATATTACTAAGATATTTTTCGCTCATATTATACAGTATGTGCCAAAAGTATGGAATACATTCAATAAAAACGAAACAATTATTTTTTGGGAAAAATCCTCGAACAGGTCGATTTTTAATTTAAAAAATACATATTTTAGCGTAAAATGCGATTTTCAAATGTCATTTGTTTTCGAGTAATGACGTCATCGATTTTTTTTTAAATGGCAACACCATATTTTTTTGCTTGATTCTGAAAGATCTATTAATTATCTATCAGACAGTACTAAAATTTTGCCGTCTTACATAGGACAGTTTTCGAGTAAATGACGATTGAATGTTAGAAAACGTAAATTTTATCCATAAAAAAGTAACAATTCTAAGTTATGTAAAATAAAATACAATTGATTAAATTTTATACTTAAATTAAATATTCGAATTGCCATCCACCAACTTCTTGACAATGCGCAAGTCTGTGAAGAAATTCTTCTTGCACATTATGAATGATTTCTGGGGTACCTCTGCGTATTTCGTCCCGAATGCGATTTTGAAGTTCTTCTAAATTACGTGGTTTATTAATGTACACTTTTGACTTCAAGTATCTCCATAAAAAATAGTCAAGAGGTGTAAGATCTGGCGATCTTGCAGGCCATTCTATCGGTCCGCGTCTGCCGATCCACCTCCTAGGAAAACAGTTGTCCAAAAAATCTCGTACAGGGCGCGCATAGTGCGGAGATGCACCGTCTTGCTGAAACCATATGGTATCGTCAGGAATGTCAGGGTCATTATCGTTAGGAAAAATTACTGCAAAGGCTGGAACAAGGTCATTTTCTAGAAACTCTAAATATCTTTGTCCTGTAAGGGTTCCTTCAAAGAAGAAAGGCCCTACTATTCTGTGGTCAATTATTTCAGCCCACACATTTAATTTCTGAGGGTGTTGGGTATGTGCCTCTGCCATCCAATGAGGATTTTCCCGACTCCAATATCTGCAAGTTTGACGGTTTACTGTACCATTCAAACAAAATGTGGCCTCATGTGAAAAAAGTATTTGCCGGTGTAAATTTCTATTTCCTTGACAGAAATCCATTCGAATTTCGCAAAAGTGTAAACGGCGATCGGGATCATCTTCATTGAGTTCCTGCACAAGTTGAATTTTGTAGGGATGATATTTTTCCTTCCTCAAGATACGTAGCACTGTGCGCTGACTAGTGTCATTGTTTAATGCAACCAATGGTGAAGAATTATGATGATTATCCACCATACTTATCAAAATGTTCTATTTCTGATTTTCATTAATGCTTGGACGTCCAGGTTTTGGAATATTTACAACATTGCCAGTTTCTCTAAATTTAGACTCTACCTTACTCACTGTTGATTGGCTGATAGGGCGATCTGGATATTTTTCATTAAATAAATCGCAAACTTTCTGCTGAGTTCTAGTCATATTCCCGCAGCCGATAAGAATTAAAATTTCAATTCTTTGAGTAACAGTTAAATGTGCCATAATACTTTAAATTGAATAATTTCTATGTCGCTTACAATACTTATTAGAAAGTCGGTGTGACAATGACACTTTGCAAAGATTTTCACCTACGTGATCCATAAAAGAACTAAGGAATTCGAAAATCTAAACTTGATAATGTTTTTGCTTTATTTTAATTGATTTACGTTTTCTAACATTCAATCGTCATTTACTCGAAAACTTTCCAATGTAAGAGGGCAAAATTTTAATGCTGTCTGATAGAGAATTAAACTATCTTTCAGAATCAAGGAAAAAAAATATAGTGTTGCCATTTAAAAAAAATCGATGACGTCATTACTCGAAAACAAATGACATTTGAAAATCGCATTTTACGCTAAAATATGTATTTTTTAAATTAAAAATCGACCTGTTCAAGGATTTTTCCCAAAAAAATAATTGTTGTTGTTGTTTTTATTGAATTTATTCCATACTTTTGACGCATACTGTATATTTTGGTGTCTATTATCGTTGAGAATCAATAAGACTTACCTCAATACAGTCAGCCATGCATAAACAGATGGGCCATGGTCAATAATTTGTGATAGGACAAAGTCCAAGCAAACTAGATGATATCCTTTCAGGAAGACGCACAGACAAATCCCAGTAACCAAAGTTATAACGTTAACCAATATGGATCTGATTGAACCTACCACCAGCCATGGCAGCATTAGATTTGGTCGATCTGCCTATACAATTAAGCAGTTAGTGAATTGTGTGTTAAAATAAACACAAGGTATCCCTAAACTTAGCAGGATGATATAGACTGCAACAACTCACCAAACTATTTTTCTTATTACAAATTATATTACAAAAGACTTGAAAGTGACATTTTGTAATAAATCATATATCAAATCTTAAACGGCTCAAACACTATGCAATTTGTACAAGTCGAACAATCTATGTTGTTTTGACTGTTGAAACGAAAAATAATATGTGACGTTGTCTTTCAACAAGTATGTACAACACCTTTGAACCATATGGTCGATCCAAAATGTGTTGTACAACGTACAGCCTGGCTTGGTATATAACAGATTGTATAGTGTGATCACACGTTATAAATGATTTCGACTTATTGAAACAATTTCATATTTAAGCGTATTTAAACAATGGACATTAATTTTCTGCATAGTGTAATAATTATTTAAACAATTTTATATTTTAGTAGTTAATCATTAGCAGTTGATTAAAAAATATATTGAATTGCCAAATTACCACCCAGAACAATATTTCAATAAAACACATTTCTACGAGTTCGCCAGAATAGCAATTGTCCCACCAATTTGATAATCCGTTTGGAGGGCGCGAATGCACACCATGGGGGCTGTTTTTAAATTCAGGATTTCATCAAACTAATCACAAATCAAAATTCGTTAAAGAAACCAATAAGACTAAATTGTTGGATTCCATCACACCAAACTACTGATTTCAAAATCAGGTCCATGCTTATTCAGGTCCTAAATTGTTTATTACGCAAAAACATCCAGAACATTTTTTTGCTGATTTTTAAACAGCTTATTGTTTGCCAACATCTGCTCTAGAATAGGGGGACATATGCATTTGTTCATAATATGATAATATGATGCGGTGACCTATGTGGACTCATTTTCAGCAATAACCAAATTTTAAGCAAAAATAGGCATGTGTCATTTATGCTTATATTAATTCAAATACAAAGGCAACTGACAACTGAAACTAATACATAAACTGTTTTCTTTATAAAATTAATCTCTGTTTTTTACATTTGAGATGCTCATCAAGGTGACATCGCGTTGTTAACTCGCAGTCTCTACTTTCTTCGGTTTCTTTAATGTCTTCTGCTTTTTCATTCTCCTCATGTGATAGTTCAGCTGTTGGGACATTCTCTAAATCGCTGTCAATGGGTTAATCGATGTTTGTCTTATTTTCAATTTCTGCTGCTTCGATAAAAGACATAAGTTTGATATTTGCAAGTGGTACAAATGATCTAGCAATTCGACAATTATAGGAGATTATCTTGAGTGTTGCTAGAGGCACTGCTTTTTTCCTGTGATTACTGACAGTAAACCGTTTATAGTGCATTTCCAACTCCATTCCGTTGAATTCAAATGAATTTCTTTCCGACTCTGTATTTAGCGCAGGTGTAGCCAAAGCCGCCAACGAAATTGCCCGTAGACATACAACGGTTAAAACCATCAGAATCTACACAGATAGTAGACAATCACTACTGATCTTACGTAATCATAAGATAACAACTAGATCAGCATGGGAATGCCATTAGACATTGGTAGTGGCATCAGCCAACTACGCCATATATGTATGCTTGATAAAGGGACACGACCGATGCAATGGCAACAAAGTGACTGACAAGCTGGTTAGGAGTGCATCGGGTTTCATATTTTTGGACCTGGTCCATCCAGTATGCTACCATTGTCAACATTTGTTGAAATTATCAAAGAGGACACTCATATAGAGTTGGTGGAAATGGCGGAATGAAACAATGTCAATTTGCTAGGGAGTTCCTAGAGTACCCCTGCAAAGATACAGCCAAAAGGTACCTGGCCATGTCTAGGACAAATCTTCGCCTGATGACAGGTATTCACACTGAACACTGCTGGTTAAGGAAGCAGCTTTATTACATGAGGAAATATGAAACATCTCTTTGAGGGATTGCGAAAAGGAAATCGAGACAGTACTCCATGCATTCTGTGAGTGCACTGCCATCTCGTCAATAAGAGAATCCGTGTTGGGAGAACGATGGCCTTCTGTGGCCTACATTAGAGAGCAACGTCCCCATATTTTTCTCCTTATTAAGTTGGTTGATGGCTCAGGCGGATTGATCTCCTAATGGAAGAGGTACAAAGGGCTACAATGGCTATATTGAATTCTTCGCAGGTATAAAAATCAACACACCTGTCCCTTTTTTGATGGGTTGAGTAAACTCAAGCCTTGTTGTATTATTTATTTATTTTTCTACAAAACTGTTAAAAGTGGGCTTTTTAATTGTCATTTTTGATGTTAAAAATGTTATTTTTTGACACGCGTGTTAAAAGTAGGTTACTTTTAACACGTGTGTTAAAAGTAAATCAAAAGCACTGGTTGCTACGAAAATTTTGGTTCATAAACATTGCGATCTGTGTGATATTTTTTGATTTCTTATTTTTATTGAGTTTAAAGTTCTTCCGATTGTTTTGTAGAAAAAATATTGTATGATATACGTGTTAAAAGTAAGATTTTATTTTTTGAGTGAAGATGATTAAAAAACGAGCGTAGCGAGTTTTTCATCTTCACTCACAAAATAAAATCTTACTTTTAACACGTATATCATAAATAGCTATTATTTATTTATAAATGTTATTGTTATTACACAAAGTGCTTACACACGTCAAAAGACAAGGAAGTTATATTCCACTAAGTACCTACTCTAAAAGTGTATATATGGACAATAAAATAAATACAAAATCAGTGACAAAATAAATTAACATAAATAAGATATAAAATATATAAAAGTTATACAATAAACAAATATTAAGCAAAATAAAATAAGATAAGATATAAATATGTATAATAAAAGAACAATAAATTATATATGGCTAAAATCACATGTTTAAAACTGGTCAATATTATAAAAGACATTTAGTAATAGAAACTTTTTTATTTTGTTTTTAAATTGTCTATAATTTAGATTTCTTATGTGCACCGGAATAACGTTAAAAAGACGAATACCAATATAATCTGTTCCGGTTCTAGTTTTACTTAACCTTAAATAATGTATAGATAGGTTATCCTTAGATCTAACGTTATTGGTATGAACTTCACTCCTAGTCTGGAGACTATTTAAATTTTGTTTTATATAAAGCAAGCATTGCAATATGTATATTGACGGAACTGTTAATATTTTTAATTTAATAAATTGGTTTTTGCAGTCGTCTCTATAACTAAGACTGGAAATAATCCTAATTGCCTTCCTTTGCTGCGCGAACACATTCATAGTGGAAGTAGCATGACTCACACAATAAGAGCATACGATATGTGAGAGTGTATATAGCTGTAATATGCCATCACTAGAATATTCAGTGAAACTTTACTTGCATGTCTACGAAGTAAGTACATGTTCTTTGATTTTTTTTTGCATACATAATTAGCATGTTGATCCCACAATAATTTAGAGTCTAAATAAACTCCCAAGAATTTCACAGCATCAGAATTAGGTTCATACCGTAATGTAAATATCATGGTTTCGGTCTTAGAGATATTTAAGGATAACTTATTAGTAGTAAACCATTAATTAACGGTTAATTGAGTCTGAGGGACCTTATTAGTTAAATCTAACAGTATCTTACTTCTTACTGATAGGCTAGTGTCATCAGCAAACAGGATTCCTAAAATATCATGATCTAAAGAATTAAGTAAGTCATTTATATAAATTAGAAAAAGTATGGGTCCCAGTATCGACCCCTGGGGTACACCATGTTTAATAGTTTTTAAGCCAGATTTTACATTGTTATAATTCACAAATTGTTGTCTATCTGTCAAGTAAGAACTTAACAATTGTATACTACCCTCGGTAAATCCATAAAATCGTAACTTTTTAATAAGAATATTATGAGATACACAATCAAAAGCTTTTGTTAAGTCTAAAAACTGTGTAGCTATATAGTCACCATTTTCAAAACCTTCATTAATATATGATACTAATTTGTTTACCGCTTATGTTGTAGAACAACCATTGCGAAAACCATACTGGTTAGAATTTATGATATTGCATGCATCAAAGTAATTGGTAATTTGAATTTTCATTATGTACTCAAAAATTCATCATTTGAAGTATTGTATCAGTATTGAATTCATTATACTTTTCAATATTTGCATATTTAGGTTATAAACATCTTCACATGTTTTTTATCTTTTAATGGCATAATGGCATTGGCAACTTCCCATATTCATGCTGCCGTACTTACCGGCTTTATCCCAATTTATCTTAGTTTTGTTACATTCTGTAGTCTTTAAACGCATTCAAAACTAAAATCGATACATTTTTCTACCGATTAAATTTAGTGACAACGCGGTATGCACACTTGCACGAGGGTATCTTAACAACTATTGCCCCAATAAAAAAACTGAATAGGCGTTTTTTTGTTAATGTTAAGTCGCATTATTTGTGACTCCAGATTCAATGGTATAGTCTTTCCTGTATTTCATTTTTTTTAACACAGGATAAAGATTATTATCGTTAAATAATAAAGTTACACCCTGTTAGTCGCAATATTTTGACTCGACTAATGTTTTCCGAATTTAATAACCTCATGTACAACGTAAAATAATTACAGTTAATGGTATCACGATAACCGCAAATGGATTACGCGGTCGCTGGCTATCAATATCGGAAAAATAATTTTGTGTTGCATGGTTAAATATACTCAGTAATAAATCAGGTTATATTTACCCAGAAGGGAGCATTCGTGATTTCCTTGTTAAGTGTATTGCTTATTTATAGATTTCGATTACTTTGCTATTGGCGAAGTGTCATTAAATCGATGCAGTGCTATACACACCCAGATTTTTAAAGGTGAGAGACGATCATTTCACATTTCCATTTTTTTGTGTGAAAATTTCATTGGTCTGAGAACGAAACAAATAACAAGAAAAAAACGAATAAGGTATCGATTTAACATAAATCGTCTCATCAAAAAATGCTTCCCAAGGGAGGCAGAACTCTTTGAAAACGGCAATTTCAATTAGATTTTTCTCGCGTACCGTACACCCTAGCCACTCAAGACAAGAGTATGCTTTAAATCTAGAATATTCTGAAGTTTTACATTAGTTTACATTAGTTTTTTAAATATCAAAAATAGCTTACGTCTGTAACAACTCGCAGTTGATGGATGTTTTAGCAGAACGATTTCCCGGTAAACATGTGCCAAATGCAGCTACTTTTACAACGGTGGGTAGTGAGTGCAAGTGTACTGCAAACGCAGGCGTGACCTGGGAAACTTGCAAACGAATCGTGGAAGAGATGGATGGAATTTAATTTGTTTGTCGAAATTGCTGCCAATAATTAAAATAAGAGACAGGTGGATTTTAACGGCTTGATGGATCCAGAGAAAAAAGATGGAGGGAACAACGAAGCAACTGCGGACAACGTTGTTTCTGGGTTTTTGCCCTTCATCAGCGCAGTGCAGCTTTAAAACAGGATGGAATAAGAAGGAAGGGCAAAGGACACGAACACAAGAGAATGACAAGTAGCCTGCCTATCTCTATTTGCGGCTTCGTGTCCTTGTGGAAACGACGAAAATAAACATTTTTATTAATAATAATAATGCCTATGTACCTGATAAATAATAGCTAATCCGGTTAGATGCAGTATTTTGTATTCGTTCTTCGTTCTTTCGTTGGACACTGCTAAAACTACATTTTCACTCCTTGCAGATTCATCATAATTATCCACTAACATATCCAATATAAAATACTTTGTTTAATTATTATAACACGTTTAAAATTAGTCACTTATCTGATTTAAAGTAACAGTCAGTCCTAGGTTATGAATACTACATTGCTAGTTGCATACTCTCCATGCTCCAAACTATGCAGAACATGCGAAGTTAATTATAATCTAAGGGTCATTTTTACAGAACACTGTAAACATCTTGGGATGTTATAGTTTAAAATATTACTGATTATTTTATGCAAACATCGTCGATTACTGTTAATATTGTTGCTATTATTAGTATTAACAGAATTTAATTACACAACAACAAGAAGTTTAAAAATTTATCGCCGTGAGTGGCATACAGATGTCGTCTACACATGTTAAATAACGTAAGTATACGTTTATGGTACTCTGATTAGTTTGAAATAATTTAAATAATTTTTCAGTACTTGTTTTTCTCAAATTTAATTTTTCGCGTATTTTTTGTGTATTTACAAACATGTCGTATTCAAATGCCTAGATGACGGATAAGGTGCTGATTAATGGGAGTGTGACAAGTGCATATTATCGTGCGGCAGCGTCAAAGGCGTTTCCCGAGTATACAAAATATTATGCTGAATGCTTGTTGAACCACATCGAACAGCTGTTTTATGCCTTGGCGGTAAACGTGTGTTTTTATGTATTTGTGTACATTTACGTGTATTTTGTTGTTATCCTTTGTGCTTTTTCCCGACGTAAGTAATCGACCTGGTCAAAACCGCCAAACCAAGTAGGTACCTCGCTTTACACAAAAAGAACGATCAAGGGAAGGAGAGTTCCACACCAAGTACAAAAATCTTTGCAGGTTTTAATTTAAACAAGTAAGAAAACAGAAGATGATTAAACATTCTTAAAATCTCTCGAAGTATCAATCCTGGAAATAAATATTAATAAGGTAGTTGCTGCCTCTCTGTGCTACCATGCCGTATTTCTCATTAAATCATTAAATAATAATATACATTTTGTAAAGATTTTTTTTCTTTCAAAGCGGCTTAAACTGATACACGTGTCAACGCGGTGACCTGTCACTATGTTTGACACTTTGGCAGAATATACCTAACCTCGCGGCCGACAGAAGGTCAGTGACGGCGATAAATAAGGATTTAATATAGTTTTAAAAAAAAAAATTGTTGGCTTTATAAATAAGTTTGGTTTTTTTGTCAGGGTAATTACGTTAATTCTTACTTTTCCCTATTCCCTCTTAAAATATTTGTACTAAGTCATAGTTAACCCTGTATAGAATATTCTACACAAAATAACATTTCAATGGCAAATAAATGATTACCATCTTCAGTAAAGCCTACGGAGCATGGCAATAATACTACGTGGGTAGTAAACTTAAACAATTACAGGAACAGCCTGATTGAACACCCAGAACGGTAACTGAGAGTACTGGGTCTGTCATAAATTTAACCCACGGCGATATCGGCATTTATAATTTACATGTAGTGCAAAATAAATTGTAATCGTTCCATTTATCATAGTTATTGTTTTGCATTTAAATGTTATATTACTTAAAATGTATATTGTTTAATTAATAAAATCATAAATAAGTTTCGAAAGAATTACATTAACATAAAAGTATTTTGCAGCTAGGTGACAAAAAAGGCTCACTTTGTCCACTGAAAATTTAACGAAAATGTCGACTTTTGATGACAGTTTTCGAAAAAACAAATTTTGCACACTCATAGTTTTCTAGGTTAGTATGTTAAAAAGATATCCACTACGAACTAAAAAATTCAATGTTTTTCTTTGTGGGAATTAGTTCCACCTATCGCATATTTTTTTCATATGTCTACTGTACTATATTATGAAGCATGTACTTACATATATTGCTGGCCACAGCATAGTTACGTAGAGCGCCAGAAAAATATGTACCGTAAACGTTCTTATAAGAATAACACCACTCATTAAATACTTTAAATACTGGTCGATATTGTTTTTCCGAAGTTCTGGATCAAACTCATACTTCCATAGATCTTCCAAAACTTCTCTTACATGAAATATTGACGTATCCAATGCAAGGACGCATATTCCAATTGCTATTATGAGTAGAACTTCAAACTGCTTCGAAAAGCCCAAAGAGCTCAATATCATTTTCTTACATTATGGTCTTGATTTTTAATGTTTCGGAGTTCATGATGAATGATGATACTGAAATTTTTTTGTTGACAATGACAACGAACTAGGGTTAGGAAATACGTGGGGATTTTTCTTTTGCAAAATAATGATTGAAAAATATATAGGTGGAAACTTACCTTCCAATAAAAACTAGTTCATATTACTAGATAAATATGTAGGGTTTTGATGTTCAAATTTAATCAATTTAATTACATTATTTACTGTATTTGAACTGAAAATGTATATTTGACATTATGACATAGTGACAAATAGTCATTAATGTACAAGGTGTGAAAAATAGTACATTGGACTTCGGATGGTACATAATAGTAATAATCGTGAGATTTAGATAGCGAAGCTTATAAAACCAATGTTAAAAAAGGTGTTGCGACTAAGCTGAATTAACTGAGTCCCACATGACCAGATTTGTTTTGGAGCTCAGTAAATTTCATTTTCTTAAGTTGATGTTTCAGAAATTTCCAACTGGGACTCTAGACGAACTGTCATTCCAGAGACGTTTGTAGTTTTTTGTGTTTCATGCCGATTGTTGGTACAATCTAGCAGTAGCAATTTATTGTAAGTTTGGTTGCCTAATAGTCGTGGTCACGTGGGACTCGGGCATTTATAAAGGCACTGTATAGTATATATAAATTAGACGCCAGTGTTATATTTTGTACTCATGAGGAAGCAAGGAGATGTGAAAACAGTAAGTAAAGAGATGAAAGTAACAATATAACATAAACAGGTGCTGCATTTTCTTTCCCATTTTATCAAATTGCCTAATTTCACTACTGAACTTTGAAACATTTAAAATAACTTTAAAATCGCACTCAGAATATGGCACAACAGTCTTCAAAATAATTTAAAGTTTTTCGTTAGATTTCATATTCACTGTCTTGTTAAAGAATACTGCTACTACTTAAACTGTCATTGTCTCTGCTAGTGCTGCTACTGCTGTTCAGCATGCAGGGGGCATCCATAATAATTGCCTTTAAAATATGAAGGATACGGTTAACATAACATAACGTTAACGTCAACTGCTATGAAATGTAAAAATGTTTTGGTCTTTTGCATTGCAATTGATTTTATCAGATAAATCATATCACTTTATCATATAAGATCAGTTACATCATTTAAATCAAAACAAAAGAAATCAAATTAAAAAAAATAGTTGCAGTCCTTTGAAAATTCGACAAATCAATAGCTATTTGTATAACAAGGGAGCAAAGTGCATAATTTCCTCCCGCGGATAGTGGATCAATATCCATAGGAAGAAATGGCTGTTAGCTCCTGTGTAATATACATAATTTTTTCTACGACCATTCACGGTGTTTTACATTGGTTTTACATATATTTTATTATACAGTATGCGCCAAAAGTATGGAATAAATTCAATAAAAACGAAACAATTATTTTTTGGGAAAAATCCTCGAACAGGTCGATTTTTAATTTAAAAAATACATATTTTAGCGAAAAATGCGATTTTCAAATGTCATTTGTTTTCGAGTAATGACGTCATCTATTTTTTTTAAATGGCAACACCATATTTTTTTCCTTGATTCTGAAAGATCGTTTAATTCTCTATCAGACAGTACTAAAATTTTGCCCTCTTACATAGGAAAGTTTTCGAGTAAATGACGATTGAATGTTAGAAAACGTAAATTTTATCCATAAAAAAGTAACAATTCTGAGGTATGTAAAATAAAATACAATTGATTAAATTTCATACTTAAATTAAATGTTCGAATTGCCATCCACCAACTTCTTGACAATGCGCAAGTCTGTGAAGAAATTCTTCTTGCACATTATGAATGATTTCTGGGGTAACTCTGCGTATTTCGTCCCGAATGCGATTTTGAAGTTCTTCTAAATTACGTGGTTTATTAATGTACACTTTTGACTTCAAGTATCCCCATAAAAAATAGTCAAGAGGTGTAAGATCTGGCGATCTTGCAGGCCATTCTATCGGTCCGCGTCTGCCGATCCACCTCCTAGGAAAACAGTTGTCCAAAAAATCTCGTACAGGGCGCGCATAGTGCGGAGGTGCACCGTCTTGCTGAAACCATATGGTATCGTCAGGAATGTCAGGGTCATTATCGTTAGGAAATATTACTGCAAGAGCTGGAACAAGGTCATTTTCTAGAAACTTTAAATATCTTTGTCCTGTAAGGGTTCCTTCAAAGAAGAAAGGCCCTACTATTCTATCGTCAACTATTCCAGCCCACACATTTAATTTCTGAGGGTGTTGGGTATGTGCCTCTGCCATCCAATGAGGATTTTCCCGACTCCAATATCTGCAAGTTTGACGGTTTACTGTACCATTCAGACAAAATGTGGCCTCATCTGAAAAATGTATTTGCCGGTGTAAATTTCTATTTCCTTGACATAAATCCATTAGAATTTCGTAAAAGTGTAAGCGGCGATCGTGATCATCTTCATTGAGTTCCTGCACAAGTTGAATTTTGTAGGGATGATATTTTTCCTTCCTCAAGATACGTAGCACTGTGCTCTGACTAATGTCATTGTTTAATGCAACCAGTCGTGAATAATTATGAGGATTATCCACCATACTTATCAAAATGTTCTGTTTCTGATTTTCATTAATGCTTGGACGTCCAGGTTTTGGAATATTTACAACATTGCCAGTTTCTCTAAATTTAGACTCTACCTTACTGACTGTTGATTGGCTGATAGGGCGATCTGGATATTTTTCATTAAATAAATCGCAAACTTCCTGCTGAGTTCTAGTCATATTCCCGCATCGGATAAGAATTAAAATTTCAATTCTTTGAGTAACAGTTAAATGTGCCATAATACTTTAAATTGAATAATAATTTCTATGTCGCTTACAATACTTATTAGAAAGTCGGTGTGATAATGACACTTTGCAAAGATTTTCACCTACGTAATCCATAAAAGAACTATGGAATTCGAAAAACTAAACTTAATAACGTGTTTGCTTTATTTTAATTAATTTACGTTTTCTAACAATCAATCGTCATTTACTCGAATACTTTCCTTTGTAAGAGGGCAAAATTTTAGTACTTTCTGATAGAGAATTAAACGATCTTTTAAAAAACAAGAAAAAAAATATGGTGTTGCCATTTAAAAAAAAATTGATGACGTCATTACTCGAAAACAAATGACATTTGAAAATCGCATTTTACGCTGAAATATGTATTTTTTAAATTAAAAATCGACTTGTTCGAGGATTTTTCCCAAAAAATAATTGTTTCATTTTTATTGAATTTATTCCATACTTTTGGCGCATACTGTATTTTCTTATGCATGACAATCAAACAACCAAATATGTCTTAATAGGTATTTGGATAAGTAAATATTGTTAAAAATCAAAGTACATGGAACGTTGCCAAGATTGCTTCTTGTTTATAAAATAAACAAACTTCTCAAAAGTTTATAATAATGTATTCCGAATGTGAATGTGGTTTCATTAAATCTATTACCATTAGAGTCTCGTGAAAAATATGAAAAAGAGTACCAGCTATTTAAATGTTGCATGGATACTAGGCACAGAATTTACATATTTATGTGATTCGTACTGAACTGATTGTAATTAAACAAATTGACACGTGTGTGAAATAAATTATGACCAACTACTTGAATAAACCAATAAGATCTGATATTAATTACTCATTCTTAACCTATATTTCTGAACTGATATAATCGCTGATAGAGACAAAATGCCTGCTGCTTAAGGTGATCTGTAACATAAAATAAATATCTTTAAATATAATTCTCAAAACAATATCTATAATTTACAGTAATTATAATAAATAATATTTTACACTGCAGATTATTATACAGGGGAACGTTCCATGCAAAAATGAACGTTACAAGTGGGAAGTTTTTGCTCCGCATATATTCCTTCATTTGAGAAAATTCCCTTTCGTAGTTGGATTGGGAGAGACCCGCCATACCAAATACCCTCAGGATGTCGGCTATCATGTAGAGAGGATACAGCCTTCCGAAAATCGACACAAAGCTCAAACAAACCTTCGGTGGTCTGTTGAACCTTATACTTTTATTCTGCACCGAAGAAGCAACAGATCGTCATTAACATACATTCACTGTAGATTTTAATAGGTGCGGCTCCAGAATCAGGATGTATTTTGGCGACTTTTATCCAAGAGTCGTTAGGTTATTCCTGTTGATATATCAATTGGGATATATAATACAATATGCAGGTAAAAAAGTGCAGATACATAAACGTTCTAAGAACGTGCACTATACTCGTTCTAGTTTTCTTGCCTAGTTTCATCAACAGTCCTATGTCATTCAAATAGTTCAAGATGGTGTTAAGTCTTGCGTACAAGCAGGAATATTGCATAAAATAACATATCTTGGAAATATTCCAAGGTAACTTTTGATTTACAACATATTCAAGCAAAACTCCCAAAACGTTGTCGACTAAATTTTAAATTATTATTCTTTTAAATTTATTTAATTAAATTCAAATAATAATAATAATAAATATTTAGCATTGTATTCGTACAATACGAATACTTAAATCAAGTATTCAGGATTCAAATAATCTTTGAATGTGGCATTCAAGATTCAAGTAATCATAAATTAGTTTTGCATAGAGTACTCTCAGCATTTATGGATTGAATACTTTTTCTGTATTCAAACCGAGCTGTGCTGCCCATCCACCTACAATTTCCAAAATTTTGACATAATATTAACGTGCTGAAATTACAAAATAAAAACCAAAAGTAGGAATATAAATAAAGCTCTTATATTAAACTTTCAACGCATATAAATTAGTAACAAAACTTAACAACAATATATCTATAAAAATAAAATTGTTAGATCTGAGTATACATTGATATATGAAAATTTATTTCTCAATACACATGAGTATTAATTATATGGCTGCAATAAGTTATCTATTACTAACTACAATCAAATTAAATAACTAAAAATGAGGTTCTAGTCCACAAAATGAATGACGACATCTTCGTTCTAAAAAAATTAGGTATGAGAATGTGCACAGCAGTCAATTATCTAATGGATTTGCACAGAATAACATGAAACTGTTGTTTTTATACACAAAAGAGTTTTGACAGTGTTATAAATCCGTCAAACTTCTTAAAACGGTCTTCTATCCAAACAGGATCACAAATGACATGTACACAAAAGCGAAGAGAGTTTCTGTTCTTTATATGCGCTGCCTTCTAAACGGATCTTTTGAATAGGAACCTCTCTCTGACTCTTCCCTCAAGTTGGCGAAGAAACTGAAGGAAACGTACCACATGTAACAGTATACAACTGAAAAAGATAATTGGAATTAAAGGAACGTTAATTAACACTACTCAGGATAGGCCAAAAACATAACAAAAAAGTTTATAAATATGTATTTAAACAGTAAAAAATTGTCCAATTGACCTGTTCTTCATCTTTAAAAGATCGCGCACATTATGCTTGCACAGACCTGCACGACACGGATCTACAAAGCCTGCTCATAAAGGTAGACCAGCACTGGCGTATACCGTCACCTGCAATGACCGTCACTATAGGTCATGTCGGTGGCTTGCAATTTCTATGCTTAGCCACGCTAATCTGACGTAAGTTATGTTCTCTCAAAAGTCAGGAATTAGTTTCAAACTATTACAAATATTCGACTAGCTAAGTTGTAAATATATAGCTGAACTATCGGGCACCCTCGCTTATCAAAAATCTCTATTTACTCACTTCAAACAAACTGCAAGTCTTGCATCAAATGACAGCCCAAGTAACACAAATTATTTTATAACAGTGGTAACAGTTAAGAATGTTCCTATAACTAATTTTTGGAGAGTTAACAGCAACACATCAGCTAATAGCTGGCTCATTTTTATAAAACATAGTTACTGTGTAAAAATTATATAATATTCTATATAAATATATATATATATATATATATATATATATATATATATATATATATCTGTATCACATAAGAGGGTCACTCCCATGTATCTCGCTTAATATGCGAGAAACGTCAAAAATCTTTAATTGTTTTTTGTTGCATTTTTGGAGGCCTTTATGCTCGCAAAAACAAATTTGAGATCCATGGCCAACTTTATGAGTAATAACACAAAAACCTGTAAAGTGCCCAAACTTTAACGCTGTCTAACTTTTTTATTTTAAGAGATAGAGAAAACTTATTGGTAATAAATTTTTATTGCAAAATTGATACCTTCCACCTGACATAAGCAGATTTTTGAAATATCGTATGTGGTTCGCTGCGCCTCGAAGTTTGGGCACTTTACTGGTTTTTTTGTTATTACTCATAAAGTTGGCCATGGATCTCAAATTTGTTTTTACGAGCATAAAGGCCTCCAAAAATGCAACAAAAAACAATTAAAGATTTTTAACGTGTCTCTCATATTAAGCGAGATACATGGGAGTGGCCCTCTTATGTGATACAGCCTGTATATAAAAAAAATGTTTTAGCAATGAGCTAACAGCATTGATACAGCAACCTATACATGTCATGATAATGTCTTATAAAAACGTTATATAATTATTCTGCTTTATTTACAAGCCTAGCACTAATATTCGACTTCCTTTAAATTTTACGACATATGTCTGTTATAAGTATCTTTATATTAGGTATAGGATGTTATAAGTTCAAAAATATCTAATTTAAAGTTGAATTTCAGGTACGGATAAAATTTTACTGTAAAAAACGAATAAAGTAGGCCGAAAAGTCATAACGCGCCTGCATAGTACTAAAAAATAAAGATACTATTCTTGTTCATAAAAAAATTGAAAATTTAAATACGTGCACAATTGCTGCTAAAAATATCCCCAGTTCGAATTCTAAATTTCATGTAATAAAAACTTTAATGAGCAACGGAAGTTATTTGCATGAAAAATTTCACATAAAAGTTGTTGCTTGGATTTCTTTCAGATAGACGCTGAAAATCAGTGTGAATTATGGCGCTAAAATAATAAAACAGTTTGGTCACTTCAGACACATTTAAAATGCTTTAATGTTATGTAAAAGCGAAACATAAGAGCATTATGTTTTGTAGAAAATCATTTGCTCGTGTTAAATACCTTTAAGAAGTAATTTTGCTTTATTGTCTTGCAAAAATATTTTAATACAGCATTTATAAAACAAATGCTGTAATTATACAGTTAAACAGCTTTCTGAAAGTGCTGCATAAATGACGTAAGAACTTTCTTAAAGTAATTTAAATAACTTCTATAAAATACTTTTATTTTTGCTGTAAGAATCCTCTCAAATATTTCTCTTGCGACCATTATAAAATTGATTTATAACGCTATATAGTCAGTCGTGTAGAATGCTGTATACAGTAAAATCACCTCCTGAGGCAAGAATACTGTATAATTGCAAACACAAGAACGTTCTGGAAATAGTTTAAATAATTTCTATAAAACGTTTTTCTTATTGGTATTACATTATTCTCACAGGTACTTTAAACAGCAAAATAGCCGCTGTTAACAAAATAATCTCAAATGAAGCAATAATACGATGAAATTGCTGTCATGTAACCGTTAAATATAAAAGGCTTTTATATATATTTATGGTCTTATAATTTTAATTATAAGGCTAGGGCGCTACTTGGGACTGCTCTGAGAGAGACAAGGACGAAGAGTTGGACAAATTTTTTTGGTAACGTTTGGAGATATTAAAAAAATTAGTTAATCTCTTTCCAGTTCAGAAAATAAATGATGAAATTTATCATATAGCTTTATCTTTTTATTGATAGGATGAACCCAAAATTTTCTTATTTCCTGGTTTATTACCCCTCCTCCTCTTCATACAGCATCGCTAAAATAAATATTTCTTCTTTGAAGCTACACTCAACCACTACTTAAAAACTTCTGCCACTCACATAACTTGCACAAAAAGTTGCTGGCCCGTGCTGGACATGTCTGGGAAGTCGTGCAGGCTTGCAGGTCCGTGCAAGCATAATGTGCGCGTGTGTATAATCTTTAAATAGCAAGTTAATATTTATGGAAACAACTATCCGGTTAATGTCCCAACCAGCATTGAATTACACCTTGAAAACATATAGCAAACAGCCAAGGTTAGTCGTCAGCGTAACCACTAGACATATACCGGTTTCGAGCTTGTTACCTCTTATCACTATACTATAGGTGAAGCAACCGAGGATCAACCCTGGCTGTTTACATTTTTTCATTAACAACAGAAGGACATGAGGACGCAAGACATAGCTGCATTGTTAATTTTTATACAAAAATATCGCTAAAAATATAATTTTAGAAAAAATACTTTAAAAAATCGTAACGAGGTATGGAGATTATTAACGTGTTGCAGGTCAAATTTGTACGCTCTGTACAATTATGTCAAGTTTCTTGAACTAGACTTAGACGTATACAAACGTAAATATAAGTATGTAATTTCTTATTCGGTGTGGTGATTTTATTTAAATTGATTGTTTTCAACAATAAATAAATTTTATCCAAAGCTATAAAAACCAACGGGATAAATCTCACAATAATTCAATTACATTAATATATCAAAGCACATGAAAACAGCAAAATACATCAAAATTGCATTAAAAATATGTAATACTGAAAAATTTATTATTCTCTAATTAGTCGCAGTTTATAACAATCATATCATTACCGTAAATTTAATTTTGATATGTTGCACATATTTTGATGCATATTTTTCTGAAAACAGCAATCAAGCTGTAAATTGTCCCGGAAGCTGTAAGACGAGTAGTTTCCGAGATACAGCTACTATCTGACCTTAACGGGACACCCGGTATATAAAAATATACAAGGTGTTCCCGAATTAAATTAATCCAGTTGATTTTAGAAAATGTTAAATATTTATTTCTCTCTCAATTCGACTTACCTAATGATATCAATCCTGCTACTAGCCATATCGTTGCTAAAGTAGTTTTTCCATTCATATAAAAATGAACAGCATTTATAATAATGGAGACGAGTAGACCAATAGCTAACATACCACCCAGAACAACCCAAGGAATCATTAAATACCAGTTCCGCTAAAGGAAATATATTACATTTTAAAATATATTTAATCAAAATAATAATTGTGCTTTATTATTCCACAATAAAGTATTAATTATTAATGGCTGAATTGATTGAGTAAAATATGAAATAATAGATAATCTATTATATTATTGATTTCGTTGTTTTTATTTATTTATTCATTTTTGTTTCATAAGTTAAGTGAAATGTTAGTTTATCAAAATACAGTATGCGCCAAAAGTATGGAATAAATTCAATAAAAACGAAACAATTACTTTTTGGGAAAAATCCTCGAACAGGTCGATTTTTAATTTCAAAAATACATATTTTAGAATAAAATGCGATTTTCAAATGTCATTTGTTTTCGAGTAATGACGTCATCGATTTTTTTTAAATGGCAACACTATATTTTTTCCTTGATTCTGAGAGATCGTTTAATTCTCTATCAGACAGTACTAATTTTGCCCTCTTACATAGGAAAGTTTTCGAGTAAATGACGATTGAATGTTATAAAACGTAAATCAATTAAAATAAAGCAAAAACGTTATCAAATTTAGTTTTTCGAAATCCATAGTTCTTTTATGGATCACGTAGGTGAAAATCTTTGCAAAGTGTCATTGTCACACTGACTTTCTGATAAATATTGTAAGCGACAGAAATTATTATTCAATTTAAAGTATTATGGCACATTTAACTGTTACTCAAAGAATTGAAATTTTAATTCTTATCGGATGCGGGAATATGACTAGAACTCAGCAGGAAGTTTGCGATTTATTTAATGAAAAATGTCCAGATCGCCCTATCAGCCAATCAACAGTCAGTAAGATAGAGTCTAAATTTAGAAAAACTGGCAATCTTGTAAATATTCCAAAACCTGGACGTCCAAGCATTAATGAAAATCAGAAAAAGAACATTTTGATAAGTATGGTGGATAATCCCCATAATTCTTCACGATTGGTTGCATTAAACAATGACACTAGTCAGAGCACAGTGCTACGTATCTTGAGGAAAGAAAAATATCATCCCTACAAAATTCAACTTGTGCAGGAACTCAATGAAGATGATCCCGATCGCCGCTTACACTTTTGCGAAATTCTAATCGATTTATGTCAAGGAAATAGAAATTTACACCGGCAAATACTTTTTTCAGATGAGGCCACATTTTGTCTAAATGGTACAGTAAACCGTCAAACTTGCAGATATTGGAGTCGGGACAATCCTCATTGGATGGCAGAGGCACATACCCAACACCCTCAGAAATTAAATGTGTGGGCTGGAATAGTTGACGACAGAATAGTAGGGCCTTTCTTATTTGAAGGAACTCTTACAGGACAACGATATTTAGAGTTTCTAGAAAATGACCTTGTTCCAGCCCTTGCAGTAATTTTTCCTAACTATAATGACCCTGACATTCCTGACGATACCATATGGTTTCAGTAAGACGGTGCACCTCCGCACTTTGAGCGCACTGTTTTCCTGGGAGGTGGATCGGCAGACGCGGACCGATAGAATGGCCTGCGAGATCGCCAGATCTTACACCTCTTGACTATTTTTTATGGGGATACTTGAAGTCAAAAGTGTACATTAATAAACCACGTAATTTAGAAGAACTTCAAAATCGCATTCGGGACGAAATACGCAGAGTTACCCCAAAAATCATTCATAATGTGCATAAGAATTTCTTCACAGACTTGCGCATTGTCAAGAAGTTGCTGGATGGCAATTCGAATATTTAATTTAAGTATAAAATTTAATCAATTGTATTTTATTTTACATACCTCAGAATTGTTACTTTTTTATGGATAAAATTTACGTTTTCTAACATTCAATCGTCATTTATTCGAAAACTTTCCTATGTACGAGGGCAAAATTTTAGTACTGTCTGATAGAGAATTAAACGACCTTTCAGATTCAAGGAAAAAAATATGGTGTTGCCATTTAAAAAAAAATCGATGACGTCATTACTCGAAAATAAATGACATTTGAAAATCATTTTACGCTAAAATATGTATTTTTTAAATTAAAAATCGACCTGTTCGAGGATATTTCCCAAAAAATAATTGTTTCGTTTTTATTGAATTTATTCCATATTTTTGGCGCATACTGTATTTTCAAATCTTCCAAACAAATTGACAGTCACGTTGAGAAACATGCTTAGATAGATCTTTGTCATATTTTAAATTTCTACTTACTTTCACTACTCCAACAAGCAGTAGAATTGAGAGAATTATCGTCATTACCATGTTTATCGTGACAATTATTTTTACTAAAAAAAACATATTAAATATTCATATTACAAAAAAATATATTTTACGTACCTATCCATTCTTCCAGGAAATCAAATACTATCGTTTTAAGATGTACTACATTTAAATATGTCAAAATGATTCCCAAGATACATAATAACTGAAAAAAAAAGAAATCGTGTAGTAGTTTTTAATGCGACATCCTGTTGCAATAGTTAACATTTTTATTATATTCCCGAATATTTATTTTGCATTTTAGTTTTTTTTATTTTATGCAGAAAATAAATAACTAAGGTTGCATAATTTAATATTTATTTTATTTATATATTTTTTTGTAATTTACTTTTTATATTTTAATATGCAAAAAATAAATATTTAAGGTTGTGTAATTTATCATTTGGACAGGGGTAATTCACACATTTTCTAAAAAAAGAAATGAGAATAGATGCGTCATGCGTCAATATCGTAAAGAAATGTTTTATAAAATCCTTAGTTTCACAGATAAAAATTATTGTAGTATTTTCAACCTTTACATCGCCGGGGTACTGTAGCTCTAGCCAGGCGATTCCTAAATATTGCTTATAATATTAATGATGTGAGTGTGTACATTAATTCCTTACATGGTACAGATATAATTGAGCCTCGTATATGATACGCCTCACTGCTGCAATACGCCTTGGACGTCCTGGACCTCTATCTCTTCCACGATACGGTTTCGAATATCCCTCGCGTTGCACTACACTTGCATTCACTGCACACCGCGATAATGGCAGCTGCATTTGTCACAAGTTTACCGGGAAATCGTTCTGTTAAAGCATTTTCACATCGACGTAAATTAAAACGATATCCATCAACTGCGAGTTGCTATAGAGGAATTTCGGGTAATATGGAATACCGTTTATATTTAAATAGAATTTTTTTAGTAAATGCGTTATTTACAATGTACTATTAATACAATTATATCAGGAAGCATAGTACTAAATATTTATTAAAGTATTTCTGTTTTAAATAACAATATGATTTGACATTAATAAGAAAATGAATAAATTTCAACATTTTGAATTATAGAAAATTTCGGGTAATACGAAACACATGGTGGGGTAATATGGAATATTAAGATTTTATTTTAAGTTTATACATTTAAGAGCAAATGTCATAAATGTATATGTCATTTTCAACACCTGCACATTACTCGTGTGCCCAGCCATGACTGCTTACACATTGGATCCAGTTTTCTCCACGAACGTCATCTACAAATTTACCCTCAGAAAAGACATTCTGCATCTGTGATTGATACCGAATTGTTGCTCTCTGGATGAGAATAAAGATCGTCTTCACCCGATGATTCATCTATCCAACATCAATGCTGGAATTTGAAGATGAATGTTCGAAATTCTTTTTGAGATTTTGTTTTAAGGGAACACTTATTCTTGAAAAAAAAACTTTCTTTATCACAGTAGTCTTGGGTACAGGCTTGCTGTTTTTTCTAATGAGAGACTGTTCAAATTCCTCTATGTGAGGCGTTGATGCTATAATTTGTGCTTTTCCACCGGTTTTTTTTTGGATGGCAGTGGAAATAGATCACTTGGACGACATTTGTTCAGACCACTAGTTGAAGGTTCTGAGGTAATGAGAGCTTCCGTCTGCTGAAATGGCAAAAATTACTTGATATGTTTCCTAAGCTGTTAGTTGAAGGCTGCTGATCTATTAATTTATTTTTATTTTTATATTCTAGCAGCTAAACTTTGTTCTAAAGGCTCTTCAGTTAGGGTATTATAGAATACGTGAGGGTAATATGGAATATGATCCATATTACACCCATCCTTGCGTTCCAAATTACCCGACCACGCCACTTGTAATTTTTTGTTGACAAATTCAAAAATCAAATGATTTTATGAAACTTAATAACACCCGATAATTTCTTATAGTTTTGTCCACCCGATAATTTCTTATAGTTTTGTGCATCACTTCTAATTTTTATTGAACTGCCATTCTGAAACACACTATATACGGTAAATTGTAAGCACTTCCCAAAAAATTTCCTGGTGAGCGACAAACAATGTTCCCTCGATTTTAGATAATTAAATATAGAATTTTATATTGTACGTGCATAAATGCTAAGTGCTGAAACTTCTGCTAATCAAAGCGGAATGGCACTACTAAATGTGCTAGAAAATATCATATTCCATATTAGCCGCGTCGCATCACAAAAACATTAACACCTACAAATAGTAATTGGATTTCAATATTCGGAGTCGCCTGGACTACAGTAGCCCAGCGATATAAAGGTTCAAAATACTACAATTTCAATAATAAAAAGTTTTTTAGGATACCACGGCCCCATTTTTCATGACGGATCTATTCCCAAATTTGTTTAGATAAGTTTTGAATCACTCTGTATACAGCTTATTATTTTATCAGTTAAAACTGTATCTTTAAAATTAGTTGCGTAAAAACTTCATTTACTCATGTTGGTGGATTGCCAAAGAGGTCAAGGATATACACAAAAATATTTTCAGGCAGTCTGAAATAATTTATATATATACTTACTATAGCAGCTACTCCGGATATTATAGTTCCTGTTCTAAGTGAGCGACAGCCACAGCATGATTTTAGTAAATATTTGGCCATTTTGTCTCAATGTCCTGGAACAGAAACATTTAATATAAATAGGTACAATTTCCATTGCTGTTTGCCAACAAAATGTTTCAAGGGCTTGTGTATGCAAAATAAATCTAGGTAGCAAATGGCAATTAAAGACATAATTTTAACTTCTTGTATCTTTGAAGAAAAAATAGAGCTTGTAGTTAACAAGGAAACAGATAACATTGCTTTTTGGATTTCTATTTTCTCTCTTCTTTTTTTTCAGTTTGCATAAGTATAGTGTGGTGTATTTTTTCCTGTTCATTGTCAATAAACACTGTGATCCATTTAAGATCCTTGTAAAAAAATATTTAAAAAACAGAAAAGTTTAAGAATACTTAATCTTGAAAGGAAATTCTTTGTACAAATTTTTACCATGTATATTTTTTGCTATTTGAATTCTACTGGTCGTTTTCGTTTAAAAAATATATACACATTTGCTTTAATTATGCTCAAAATACAGTCAGTTATTTACGATATGATGGCATTTGATTTTGGTGTTTTTGAAAGAAAACAGAATATTTGAATTAATTTTTACGTATTTATTTATTATTTCCTTACCGTATTTAGACAAAATTAGTAGGTATGTTTATTTAAAATTTGACTACGCCACTGGAGTTATGTACTGAGTTTAATTAAAATATAATTTATTATTAATAGCACAACTGATTGACTCAAAAGTAATGACAAATTTAACAAAATATATTTCCTTAATTATAAATTTGAAGTAGTTGTTGTTAAGAGTTTTAATATTAATTCAAGTCCAGAAGATACAGTGTTCGCAACATAATAGTTTCTAACTTAAGATGTAACAATATTTTGTATATCTTTAAAGGGTCGGACTATTGATATAGGCAGCGGCTGAAATTGTGGACAGTGAATAATAGATAATATAAAAACGCTATTACTATTAAGCGTATAATATTTTTATAAGAGATTACACATTATTTACCTCATTATTACTGTGCCGCTTTATACGCACAACGATACTATACTCACATTTACGGTACCACGATAAAGACCCAGTCAAACTAAAGCTGATAAAGATGTATTCTCTATCTCTGTTTATTGCATTGTGGAAAACAATATTTTGAGAGATTAGAACGCCATTAGAATATGCGTACGTTGGGGGATTTGCTGCTATTCGCGGGGTGTTATTTCTATAGTTATATTAAATTATAAAAATAAATTATTGCAACCGTGAAGTTAACAAATAACAGTTAAAAATGGATCAAAGTGCCAGTTCTAGTAAAAGGTCTGTTAGTAATCGACATAACTTATGGAACGGACAATTGATAATAATAAAAAACGTATAGGAAGCAATTCGAGCACGAAACTCTAACATAAGCTGTGTAGTTCGTTAATGTTCATTAAGTGTCAGTTTCTAGTGTATATCGTGCTATAAAAAAGAGTGTGGAAGCAAATCCAAAGAAGAAAAAAAAAGGAACACGAGGAAGGAAAAAAACAGAAGTCGATGATGACGTAAAATACGCCATTCGCAGGAAAATTCATGGATTCTTCTTCAGAAATGAAATACCGACGATAAAAAAATTCAAGCTACGATAGCTGAAGATGAGGACATGCCTCAAGTATTTGACAAAGTTCTTAGAATAACAATGCATGATATAAATTTTCGGTTTTTAAAACGAAATCGTAAAAGTATGTTCGTTGAAAAAGATGAAATTGTAGTATGGCGAAGAGAATATATGAAATGTATAAATAGTCAACATCTTGTGGCGGCATGAGCCGGGTGGTGGTGGGTCATCGATGCCCAAGAGGGCATCGTTTTATAGTATATATTTACAATGTTAGTAAGAATCTTTTCAGTTTGTCTTGATAAAGTTTCTAAATTAACTTAGGTACACCGATATACAAGATAAAAACTTTTGCAATATTTTTATTATTATTAATAAATTGGTAAAAACCGTTATATTACTGTTTCTACTCTAAAAATAATGGATATTATGTAATGCAATTCTTTTTGTATATTTTTTATATCTGATCGCATTCAAATTTAGTACGCCTATGAAATGTTGCTCCCCGCACGCTTCGCCCGTCACGCTTGTCTACAAGCTAGCGATTAGTCCACAATTTTGGAAGTCAACTATAGTAACTGTTATCCAAATTGTCCTAAAAGATAAATAAGAAATAAAAATGTAATTTCAAAATTCCATTAAATACAACCTTGGAATTAATTTTAAATTGATAAATCGGCCATGTATAAATTAAAATCAACTAAAAGATATGACGTCTTTTCACACAAGTACTGAAATAAAAGTGATAGTAAGTTAATATTAGATATCTATTTTTATTTCAATATACGTATTGTAGCATTTTTTTACTGTTTTAGAAAGGTATTTTAAGCTAATATAAATCAAATCTCCTACAATTCCTATCAATGAAGTCATATGTATGTTCTCTGATATCAAACATCTAGGTATGCTAATGAACAATTCCACAGACAAAGCTCTATTCAATAATTATCTAAAGAAAATAATCTAATTTACTCACTCTATAAATATCTAACTTCACTTTTTTAACAGTGGGAACACGACAAATTCAACCACAATAGATGAGATCTGACCTATTTCTGCATTTTTAGGATTGCTTCTTCAGGTGGTCTCCTTTAAGTTGAATCAAATATCTAACTATAAAAATTATTATAAAAATTAAAATTATTTGAAGTTAAATATCGACAATGACAAAAAGTGATACCCTGTCAATGAATTAAATATGACAATACCTACTTGAAAAATGTTCACCTTTATAAAAGGTGTAATATATATTATTTTAATATTCCAATACCATCAATACATACAATATTTGCTCTGAGGAAGCGTACACAAATTTGCGGAGATATCGGTTCGATAAAAATATGAGTAAAATTATAGTACTAGTTTTGGCTGCATTTTATAAAAAAAAATAATGTAAATCAAGTCGTTATTTTTTATTGTAACACCCTGTGCGCCATATTTTGACCAAATCTACATCCGTGTAGGTTGTTGTAGGCTCACTTAAACACCCTGTATAAACATACTCAGCTTATATCCTAAACATAATACCACTGTAATTAAAGAAGCAAATATGTTGCTCAGATCACAAAATTGGTTTATGTTTCCAAACACTTCTTTCAGTGTTTCTTTTTTTCTAAATATTGCTGTTGCACGAATATACCAGTACATTAAACCAAATAAGTGTTTGACAAAATAACTCCAAAGTCACTGGATAGGAGTTCCCTTAAAAATACGTCGCTTATATTTTTAATTAACACCCAGTATAGGAAAAACTAGTCACAAGAAACGCCAGAACGGAAAAGACATTGCTACTATGTTGCAGCATTAAGATCCACAAGTTTGCTAAATAGACCTTTTTTAGCAAACTACTGCCATATAAGTAGAAAACGTTTCTTCACATGTGGAATAAATACCTGTTCAGTGACTCAAAACAGTTGCATCGCCTTATTCGTTACTGTAGACGGGATTCTGCAGAACGCAAGTGAAGGAGGCTGCCAACCTTGTGTGACGTTACCTGTTTATTGTCATACAAATACAGTTAAAATGTTGAAGTGGTCGATATATAAGCTTACATAATCAGGTCTATAGTCGACTTCCAAAATTGTAGAGAGTGACTAATGTTATAAACCTGCTCACAATTTATAGTAGTCAACACAAAGAAATATACATGCAGCCCGTATATTTTTCCTACAAAATCGTGTGCCGCATAGCTTTGAGGGCATACCCGTTAACACAACTTTTCCTACGCATGCGCTGCAGTTAGTACGCATGCGCTTCTGCTTTTCATTGGCTGCGACGAATTGTCGGATTCAACTGTTTCATTTCCAGCGCTATCATGGGCGGGTATATCGCAAAATTTTGGGTATATCTCTTCGTTAATTTAATTATGAATGTAATTAATTTTATTATTGATATGATCGAAGTGAGGAATATCGGATGATGACATGTATGA
The DNA here is from genome assembly GCA_037114965.1 of Monochamus alternatus. Classification (NCBI taxonomy): domain Eukaryota; kingdom Metazoa; phylum Arthropoda; class Insecta; order Coleoptera; family Cerambycidae; genus Monochamus; species Monochamus alternatus. The sequence continues at coordinate 39,505,611 of CM073433.1, forward strand.
AGAGTACTGAGCGCGAGTTCAAAATATGAGTGTAAGTGATGTTGCAATATGTATTTCATTAACAAAATTATACGTGAATAGCATATGTGTGCAAATAAAAAAGTGGTGAAGAAGTACAACTGTGAAACGGTGAGTGATGGAAACTCGCGAAAGGAAGATTGTATTTTTAAAATGAGTTAAAAAAAATCGATTGCTATATTTTACAAGATGAAACTTAGTCCGTATAAATGAAATCGAAAAGAGTATGCTGATAGAAAAGACGAAATAGTGATATAGCGAAGAAACTATTTAAAATAAATTTTAAAAAATAAGAATCTGGATCGAAGAATATATTAAATTTTGACGAAACATGGACGTATGAAGGTCATACGGAAAGCGGTACGATATGATATAATAAGTGTTAATTAATGTGGGACCATTATAGTGACACTGCTAGTAACCAATAGTAAATAGTGTGTAATGTAATGTATTCTAATACCTTTTGTCCTTTTGAATGCGGAATTCTCAAATATTTGCGCGATTTTATTTAACGGTGGAAAAATGTCTATTTGTAACAAATTTTGTCAACTACCTATAGCATTTTCTATCATTTACATCATGAAACTGTCATGGTAGATTATCAGAAGTTCAAAACAAATTTATTAACACCACATAATAATGAAAGGGGCAATAATATTTGTAATGTTTGACAGTTTCGCAAATTGCAATTGTCAAAAGTTGAGATTTTTCCGCTATAAATAATTAAAACATAAATTGCAAAATTCGTGCAAAAATCCGTGAATTTTGCATCCATGAAGACAAGGCTTTAGTGTGATATCCGCGGAGTACGCATTTGGTAGGTATAAGTGGGTGGTGGTGGTCTAAAAGGACGGCATTCTAATTTGTAGAAAGGATGACACAGGTGGCACATTTAAAGTAAATTGTTAATGTGATAGGTTCAGCCGACGTCAACTTATTTTTGTGTGCTTTAACTCTTCTGAAGTGGCACGCTTAGGTAATCATACCACCCGTATCTTCCGTACTCATCTCTGTGTTGTGAATTAGTCACTCTCTATTATTTTCGATCTTGGGTAATTGATAATACAAGATAAAGTCTTTAAATTTTGAAATATTCTTATTATTTTTGTCATTTTTGTATATTTTTTATATCTGATCACATTCAAATTTGGTACGCCTATGAAATGTTTCTCCCCGCACGCTTCGTCCGTCGCGCTAGTCTACAAGCTGGCGATTAGTCACCCTCTACAATTTCGACCCCTGACTATAGGAGAGATAATCTACAGGGTATCTCTAAACTCGATACTGTGAGAATACAAAAAAAATAAATAAAAATTGAGACACGTGGTGTTGAGACGATGTAAGCGTAATTTTTTTATGTACCCAAACATTCAACCAAACACTAGGTACACAACAACTAAAAGCACCAGTCACAATACGAAGCGAATATGTACAATGCACAATTATTGCTAATTTGACGTTAGCAACAATTAATTAATGAATTGCAATGCTGTCGTTTGAAAGATTTTAATAAAAGCTTTATTGCTAATTTCATTAATGTTGATACAAAGGACATTACATCAAAAGAGATTTTGCCTAGTCTTAATTATATCTGAATTTCCAATTTATTGCCCATTTTATGGTAGTTGTATTTTTATTTTTGAAACGTAGAAAAACTATAGACTTTTTTGCTTTTGGTCAGATGTATAAGCCGTTTCAGTATTATCACTCATATTTCGAACACCCTGTATAGAGAATCTTAAAAGCCTTCATTAGCTCGGAATATGTGTTCAGACCTCCAAAAAATATTGGTAGCATTTTGCCTTGAATTATCCCTTAAAAGGAATTCATACATTCATGGCTTTTACATCTAATATCTCATACTTTACATACCAAGGATCCTAATTGGACCCCAATTAATGATCTCATTAGAACAACTAAGGCACGGTTCGCGGATTACTATCATCTTTAAATGAATTTAATTGCTGAACTACTTGAGGTCAATTAAATACACTACATCTGTTAAAAATATAAGTTGCCTTCGTTATTGCTTCTTACTCAACAATTTTTTTATGCTTCAAGTTGTAAGTTTGAAATTAGCCATGTGTATCGATTTGAATGTTTAATGTATTAAATTAATCGAATTATTTAAAGAACAAAGCATAATAATTTCGACACACTGTTACTAAATATGGGAATGACGGTATGAATAAATACGAAAACACGTTGTTTCGACAAGCGGTTATAAGGTTATCTGTATTTTTAAATGTAAATATACCTATTACTTGTTTTTATGAACATACATGCACTGGGAAATAAAGCCATATGAGACACGAACAAGATTATTTAGCTACTGTAGCTTCATTGTTTCTTAAGGTATTGTTGGATTATTAGTAAATAATGTATTGCCCATTATCACAACTTTTCGCACATTTCTGCAATGTTGCATTTATTGTTTGTTAAGTTTACTAGTTTTGCCCAATAAAACATTTTTATTACAGTATTAACTTGCTTTCTTTAAACCTGATATTACACTTGCTTTACTTTTAAGGGCGATATTTTTCTGAAGTTAGAAAGAATATCTCTTCACTGTGTCAATTATACAAGTTTTCTCCAGGTTGTATAACAATTTCTAGGTTGACAAATCATTTAGAATAAGAATTATTTTCGTCTGTTATATTCTGTCATAAAATTTCCTGAGTTTTACATATTAACTGCACATTGAGAATATTGTATACATTATAAATATTATCACATCACGAATTAGTACATTATACTATAAGGGAGAGAAATGCGTTATTTTGGCAGAGGTGCAATTTGAAACCCGAGGGCTACAATGCACCGAGGACAAAATAGCATCTCTCCCGAGTGGTATATACTATTTTTTCCACGGTCTCATTAACTTAAAAACACATATTTTGTTATTATGAAGTAAGTAACACCAGAATTATTGTATTCGGATTTGAGCATTTATTTAGTAGTCGTTGAGTTATTGTCATAACTACAAAATAAATAAACAAAAAGAATTGTCAAATTAAGGTACTAGTTTAAAGTTTGTTTAGTGCACAATGAATAATTGTGAATCGGAAGAGATTGTGGAGGCTGCAAATATTGCAATAAGCAATTTGCTGCCTACGAAGTCAAGATCTTTATACGATATAGCCTACAATCGGTTCAAAAAGTGGTGCGCTGAGAAAAATGTTCAAGTATACAGCGAGAATGTTTTGTTGGCATACTTCAGTGAAAATGCAAACAATTACAAGTGTTCCACATTATGGGTGCAATATTCTATGGTTAAGTCATGCTTGATAATTTACGACAACATAGATATAAGCAAATTCCCCAAGCTGATCGCATTTTTGAAAAGAACCGGTGGCGAAAAAATCGAAAATATTGACAAAGGGTGAAATCGACCGTTTTCTATCAAATGCAGATGACAAAGAATTCTTAATGATTAAGGTAAGATTACTTTTGTTGTTAGGTATTTCAATTATTAAGTATTTTGATTTTTTATAGGTTGGATTAATTCTGGGGATTGCCGCAACTTGTCGAACTGATGAACTAGTCAATTTAACTGTAGATGATATTGAGGATGTAGGCTCTCCCTTGATTGTAAAAATTCCAAACACTAAGACAAAGATTCCAAGAACCTTTCTGGTTACCGATGTGGGAAATATGCTTGAATTGTTTCGAAAATACCTGTCCCTTCGTCCTCCCCACGTGAAGCATAAGCGCCTTTTTTTGTAATACAAAGCAGGAAAATGTAGTTCACAGCCAGTTGGCAAGAATACCATGGGAAAAATTCCGAGTGTAGTAGCTTCGTATTTAAAATTACCTGATGCTGCATGTTATACTGGTCACTGCTTACAAAGATCTTCAGCGACATTACTGGCAGATGCTGGTGTAGATATCACGACAATAAAGCGTCATGCTGGTTGGAAATCAACTACAGTCGCTGAGGGTTATGCCGAGAACTCCATTGAAAATAAGACCAAAATTGCTAATCAGGTTTTAATAGGTACCACTACTAGCGCAATCACAAAAACTGTAAATGTAAGCGAAAGTAATATTCCTTCTATTATTAATTTTGAAAATTGTACAAATGTAACATTTAATTTAAATGTCAATAAATAATTTCAATGTTATCTTTTTTTGCATGAAAAACGTCATGATAACGTCCATAATGTAAACTCCCTTGGGAGCATTATACTCCCTTGGGAATAATCGGCTACTTCTGTTTTAATTTTGATGTCATAGAAACTGATTTCTACTCCCGACCGTGGAAAAAATTATTTTAAAAACTAATAACACTTAAATTGATGTAGTGATAAGGTTCAATTCACGATTTTTAATGTTCTCTAGCCCATTTTCCCCAAAAAAGTTAAAACAAATAATTCAATTTTAGCATTATATTATAAGAACATCTACCTACTGATTTTTTTGGGCAACTTTAGATACGATTCTTTGTCCTTGAAAAGCGCGGTTATTTGTTGTATAGATTTGCGGAAAATATAGAATTTTCAAAATACTGTTACGGAAACTCACCTGCCATTTTAATTTGTTAATCACGTTCTTGTTTACGTTAGGATTTGTAATTTGTATGATGGCTTTATTTTGACGTTTTCTGAAACATTCTCGGCCACATTCCATTTGGTTATCGAGACCGCCAAAAACTTCTAGAACCTTAAAAACCTATATAAGCGGATCGGTTTCGCCGTCACCATCACAGTCAGTTTATATTGAACAATCGAACGCGAGCGACAAACGTCAAAATAAAGAATTTATTGAAGGATATTTCTTGTTCAGTCAAGACTGACAATAAAGTTTGTTTGTCTACGTGACGTGTTTCTACGCTAACCCAACATAGAGGTTACAATACCAACGATATTTAAGTTTTCTGTCTGAGAACGCTTTGAAATCAAACAAGTTCGACATTTAAAATTATCACACAAATCAACTACATTCAAATTATAAATGCCTACAATTGAAAATATATATTCCTTTCTAAATCTGCATTTTTAATTCTTAGATTAAATCATTTCATTAAATTGTATTTGTTTTTATTTCAGTAACGAACCATTTTTGATTTATGTTAACATGCTTCTAATAATGTTAAATGTCAAATTTGTTTCTATTCAAAGCCTTTTCAGAAAACTTAAATATCGTTATTTTGAAAATGTTATATTTTCCGCAAATCTACACAAATATAGTAAGTAACGTCTATATTTTTGGAATACATTTTTAGCCCTCCTTCGGTTTTTGAAATAAAATACAGAGTGAGCGTTATAAAAAAGCACAAGTTGTGGTCATATCACAAAAACTAAAAGTATTATTACATTTATTTTTATGCCATTGAATGTATGTAAAAAAGTGCCAATTCAAACCATTTTAAGATATCTTGAAAGGGAAAAGAGAAAATATTAATGATATAATTTACTACAACAGTTGAAATAATTTTTATAATCATTCATTTTGCTATAATACGAAAAAGCAGTAGGCAGTAAATACATACATTACAGTAAAGCAGTACCAGTACGGTGCATTGTAGTGAATCAGAAAATTAGTACTATTTATTTGTTATCCATGTCAGATGAATAGACAAAAATTGAAATATCCAATTAATTTCACTACAGTCACAAGTAAAAGTTATTAAATAAAAATTAAATTTAAGTCATATTAGAGAAAATCTACGCTTCATCGTTCCTAAATATGCTTAGTAAAGATCACTGATTTAGCGGTACCAAAAAACTTAGATTTGAAAAAAATAATTAAAATTATCTTACGATGCATCTCATTTTTATTATAAACCAAGCTATCACCCAAACTGTGACGCTCAGTATATGTAAAACTTGAAGAATTATAACAGTACTAAAATAAACTAATATCAATTTAACGTTAAGTAAACTAATAAATTTATTATGTATTTATAATTCATTTGAAATTATAGTACTATATTGCAATAAACAAGCTTTTTTATTATGTGCAAATGGATCAAAATACTATTAATTTATATAAATAAAAATGTGTTGAACAGATTCCAAATAGGTAGGATGTTTGTTTGAAGTGTGCATGTATATGATTTCTCTTCTCGTCTTCTAGTAAATTTAAGGGGTCATTGCCAGTGTTTTTAAAACTGTTTTATGGCTATTAAAAGTAGATTTATCCTTTAGGTTTATTTCCATTGAATGGAGAATATTCAAATTTATATTATTGCGAATATGCGAAGTACCAATAAATCGAAATGTCATATATACATATTTGATACCTGTTAAAAGGCTAAATTTTATAAAGAGAAGGACACATTTCCCTGATGTACAGAAAGCGGTTACCTACCTTTTTTGTGAGACGTTACAACATTGCATTCAAATAACGGCTTGTAGCCGCCGCACAGTGGCTCAAAACGCAACTATGCCACCCAAATTACTGTACACCCCTTAGGGTTGGGCCGTTTGAGGTGATTTTTTTTTAAATGTTCGTCATAAAATTCCCTATCGATCCCTCTTTCTCAATTTTCGCTTTGAGACTTCATTTTCGCGGAATTTGACTCTAAAAATGGGTTTGCATGGAAAAACTAGATTTTTCGCACAAAAATGACCCTATGGAACACGAGATTGAGATTTTGCCGGACTTTTTTATAGGGAAATGCTCGTCTTGGAAAGCCCTACAAGACTGTCCACTTAGATTTCGAAGAAATTTTCCATTGCTCTTAAAATGGCCACCATCATCCAAAAATTTTCACGCATCAGAAATCGTTCTACTGAAAACTGGGAAAGTATTGGAAAAAATATCATCTCACGAAAATTATTTGTACACATTCAAGGAATTCGTAAAAATTTTTTCAGTATTTTTGGACATTCACCAAAATGGCCACATACAGAGATTTTCCGAATTTTCCCGTAATTCTGGAAAAGGTGAGAAAGGTTCCATAAATGATTTTGGGAATTCAATTTTTTGACAAAAGTGGCCATTTTGGATACAATAGTTCTTTGTTAATGAGAACTGATTGATTTGTCCTGGAACTGTTCGGGTGGAAATGTATGATAGCGAAAATTTCTCCCCGAAATCTAAGTGCACAGTCTTGTAGGGTTTTCCAGGACGAGAATTTTCCCATAAAAAAAGTCCGGCAAAATCTCAATCTCGTGTTCCATAGGGTAATTTTTGTGCGAAAAATCTAGTTTTTTCCATGCAAACCCATTTTTGGAGTCAAATTCCGCGAAAATGAAGACCCAAAGCGAAAATTGAGAAAGAGGGATCGATAGGCAATTTTATGACGAACATTAAAAAAAAAATGAACTCAAACGGCCCAACCCTAAGGGGTGTACAGTAATTTGGGTGGCACAGTGGCGCTTTGAGCCACTGTGCGCCGTCCCGATATAAGTTTTTACGAGTATATTCGAGCAGTGAATTCGATTGGGGTAAAATAATTTGACAACGATATATAAAATATTTCCTCAATAACCATCCCGCTTTGAATAATATCGAGTTAAATGACTAAAATATACATCATGTATAGAATTCTGATAATATATTATGCATATATCCACATATTCTACTGATTTTTGTTCCTTGAAATTATAAAGCACCGCTCTATCCCACGACTTAGTTTCGGCGACTTTTGTGTTTTTTTTTAATTCACTTATATCGATAGCATATACTGCATCTATTAAACGAAAAATTCGCATATTCTCCTTCACTTAATCTTAATTTCCATTATCAAGATTGGTTGCCACATAAATTAATCTTAATAGGTAAATCTTTCACTCATCAAACAATATAATAAACTACATAATGGCCGTGCTTGTACAATAAAACCAAACAAGCCCCCTTCAAATGTCACTGCGATCGAACTTGACCTGAATACAGACATCGTTCTATAGTTTACGACCTAGTCATCTCTTCTGACCTTTAAAACCTTCATTATATTGCGCCGCGTCCCAAAAGGAAATTAACTTAAGGTATCCGATCCACCGCGCCCAATGTGTCATCAGTTAATTAAGACAGGCATTGCTCAGAGAAATAGAACGATAAATACGTTATCCGGCTATCCGGCGGAAGTTTCTTAAATGAGATTTAATCACTTTTGATCCAATTATTGGGAATTGTATTATTAGAAAGCAAATAACGTCATTAAGGGCGCCGTTTTTATACACAATATGGAAGTTGCATGAATTTTATATTGGCTTGGAATATATTATATACAGGGGGTAATCTTTCAAACATATTGAAAGGTCAGAACGTATGTCTGGCTAAAATATTAACGTTAATAAATTGTCATAGAATGTAAACAAAACCACGTGGCCGAAAACGCAATATCGTTGGTGATACGTTACACGCCGTTCAGTGCGGTTTGTTTCCGTTGATAAAGCTGAAGGTTACGGTGCTGGTGATGTAAACAGGCGTTTATTTCTTGTATTTTTGCGCTTTTGTGGCATTTGTGGGTCATAGGTACATAGTGTAAATACTCTGTAGGTAATGCCATAATTATTAGTGGTGATGTTATGAAATTACGGTATTGTTAAACATAACTTATTCCTTTGTTTGCAATATAGATCCGCCCGTGACAATTACGGCGACAATGCTGTTGGGTAAGTACCAAATAGATGATTTTACTTAAGGTACTTATTTATAAAATTATATCATCTGATTCCACATTAAACCACTTGTTTTAATTTGAAAAAGAATAAGTAAAAGTAATGAAAACTGATATTTAACATTTACTAACTTTTTAAATTAATTTAATTAATTTTTATTGCTATTTACTACTGATATCATTTCTCTTTATAAAAAATCCTTATTTATTACTTTTGTTTATTATGTTTTCAGGATAAAACACATAATTTAATGTAGTGAAGTCAGATAGCAAAAATTTATAAATGCTTCAAATAACATCCTACAACATGGTAGGAGCAAATACAGAACATTTTATTTGGAATGAAGTGCTAACATGTAAGTTTGCTTTACCATTGGTTTTCTAAACGCCCTGTATACATTCTGATTTCTTAATGGAAAAGTTTAATTGATTCGTCATAGTTTTACATTTTAGTTTTTTCGATTAACTTAAACGTACATGTATTTACAATTAAACTTACATTAAAATGGTCTTCACAAACAAGCAATGTTGCAATGCTTCCTTTTGTTGCGCTTCATCGCCCTACACCTCATTTTTCTTTCAATTTTTTGGTAAGGTGAAATATATTAGTTTATTGTGCAACTTTATTCAATACCAATGCCTATTTAATGCAATAACACCTAATAATATCACGCCTAGACAATTAAATTAAAATGCCATTGTATTTGCAAAAGTCATGCAACTTCCCCATTTTCAACGAATTGATAGCTGTATTTGTGTAGAAAAAATATCTCTTCAATCAATTTATTATAATTTATAAAAGTAAAGTCAAATTGTTGCGTAAGTAATGGCCCATACTGTAACAGCATAATACTGCGACCAAAATAAACGAAATTTCGTGAAATTTGCTACAAGCGATCGAGAGATAAGAAAGAAATTGTGATTTATTTCTTCAATTTTGACACCCTGTATCTTTGTTATTATTGATTTTGATGGATTTTTGTTTTTTTTTTAGGATAAGCTAAAGTAAATCGACTTATTTCCGTAATTAATGCTTTTTGTAATTCGTGTAAGAAACATCAGGACAATACAAAAAAATGTTATCATGGCATATAAGTATGTTCACAAAACTTTTTACATAGCTATACTTTAGGAGGATGGGAAATCTGGTGTTTTAAAATATATTGTTGTTAAACGTGGGTAGGTAGATCAGAAAAAGAAATTTGAAAATTTGCCAAACTCTGGAGCGTGGCTGTGGCATTCAATATCAGAGGTTTCCAAATTGTCCACACTTCCGTGCGACTGTGGACATTGATTAACTGCGTTCATTTATATTTGTACAAATTAGTTATATTTACTAGAACGTGAGAGGTTAAAATTCCTTATACTTTTTAAATTAAATTCTGATTATTGCATCACATGGTTAAAATTCAGTGGCTTGAAAAAAATGTTAAATAAAAATAATAGCCTGTATATAATTTTCTTACACGTGCAAGGAATATATTACACTCAAATAAACATATATAAAACATTTTAAAGTAATATTCTAAGTAGGTGATGTCTTTTGTGCGAGGCATATATCAAAATTAAGCTCCAAGTGGTTATAGAAAACTAACGATAAAATGAAAAGTACATAAAAGATTCTAAAACACCCATTATTGTGTTATTTTTCTACAAACTCACCATATCGTTTCAAACTCTTCAAACTTTTATAAACTCTATACATAACAATTAGCCACCTGGGATTGTAACCAGTTTTACATTGAGATTTTCAATTCCCTCAAAAATACATATTTTATTAACTGTACGTCATTTTGTTTGCATTTGTTATAATAAAATAATTAGGTACTTTATCGATAGACGAACATCCAAATCCTCTACGTATATAAAAATTAAAATATGTATTTAATGATGCATTTTAAATATTTATAAAATGTAATAAAATGGTGTCATAATCTCATTAAATTTATTTAGTGAACTTGTTAACCGTTTTAATATGAAGAATTTATTTTATGTTGAACCTACTAGACACTAATAATATTTCTACTAACTTTACACATGCTTATATTCTCGAAAACACTAAATGAATGTCAATTATAACAAATCAAAAGTTATTGATTATCCACTCTCATCCTACAAGAACAATAAATCGCGAACAAAACATTTTGTAGAATAACATGTAGGTAAATTAAATCTTCGATAAGAAACGTAATATACCATATGTATTTATACCTCAAAGCACGTCGTATTAAGTGCATGAAATATTAATATAACCCACATCAACATTTTAATTGTTTACTACGAAGTATTGTAGTGTTAAGTTAATTACAGTTATTTGTTTGTTTCTTTGTTTTTTGCTTTTAATATAGGTGATAATACACAGATTTAATAACATGGAAATTAAATAGCGATAACATAGAACCATAATTCAAATATATATTCCAAAATTCTCGAGCATATATTTGCTTTAACTAATACCGTGTCGAAAAGAGAATTTCCAAAATCAAATCTGAATATTCTAGTATAAATTTATAGAGCAATCCAACGTGCTGTCACCTTGCTGTCAAATCACTTTAAAAATGGCGTCTGTAGGATAAACAGTGCGGATTTGTGTAACACAACAAAACCACTATAATAGTCTAAATTATCCATGGTATTACGAAATAGGTATAGTATATAAATATATATATATATAAATGTATATATAAATAGGTATAGTTCTCCACAAAAGTACAAATTTCCACTTATATCATGTTTCAAGTTGTTTGTCCTACAGCCACCATTTTTAAAGTGATTTGACAGCAAGGTGACAGCACGTTGGACTGCTCTATTGTATGATATATATTGTAAATACACACATAATTTAATTATAACACACGCTTTCAAAAAATTTTATTCAGCAACAAACACTCGAAATGTGTGGCTAATTACATGTAAAAAATCTTAAATAATACCAACTAAAAATTTTGCAGTTTCTTAAAAGAACCCTTGCGCTACGCGTATTGAACATCTTTAAGTATACCGATCTATCAGTATCGGCCCACACTTGTGAGTTATATCTTAAATATAAACATAATTATTAATTTATAATAATATATAAACAATCCCACAATATCCCAGTACTGTCAGTGTTTTTTTCTATTAATTCGAGCGGATATCGGAAAAATCATCAAGCACCTATAAAAGTTATTTAATTTATTAGGGACCATCATTTGAATTATAACGAATCAACTTCATTGGATACACATCAACTCTGTTCACGTCAAAAGATCAAGGCATTTCCGATGCATTTTGTATCTTTAGTTACTTACGGTTTCCTTCTGCAATATCAATCTAATATTTGCCATCATATTCTCATCCCGTTTGCCTAATATTTCTTATATGTTTTGATGAACATAGAAAGCAGTTCGTCAAAGCATAGGATATAGAAAGTGACTGAACAAACACCATCGTACGAAATGCATACAAATGAAAATTTGTAAATGAATTGGTTAACGATTTCAGGAAATTGGGCTGTAATGAGTTTCAAGCTGCACATGATACTTTCTCATCTGGATTATTCCCAAGTACCTCTGGAAATTTTAATGAAGACCATGGCCAATGTTTCCATCAAAATATAAAAACGATGAATCGGACAGTTCAAAGTACATGGAATGAGAACATAATGGCAGATTCTTGTTGCACGGATATTTTAAGGAGAAAGAACTCGTACAAGAACTGGAAGCCATTGACAAGTTGGTGTGTATGTAATGCAGTGAGTTGATTTGAAGTGACTCAAGTGGTGGCAAGTAATTTCACGCAGTGTGTGAAGTTTGAGAGAGAGAGAGAGATATTTAACCTTCAGAAGACCTCCACAACTTTGGCCATGGATCAAATCATATTCAAACGAAAAAATGTACACTTTTTCAGAATCCGGGGTCAAAATTGCGTTTCCATTTGAAATACAAACGTTGACCTTCAAGTAGCCTTGAAGTGACCTGGTAGAGTCAAGCAGACCCCGAAGTCGGTTTTAACGACCTAAGAAATAAAGGCGGATTGATCTGATTATTAGCTAAAGCGATGCTGAGAAAATCTGACCGATTCCGGAAGTTTTATAGGGTTAGTTATTTGATCGTAGGGGAAAATCTGTGGCTGCTATTCTGACTGGATTCATATTCAGCGAAAACATATAGTTAACCATTCTGATTTGAAAAACATAACCTATTCTTTTTGAACGGCTGTATAATTTTTACTCTAGAATTTAAAAAGCTTATTAATTAGTCTTAGCGCATTCGCCAAAAGTGGCTATTTTAAAATTTTGATGAAAACAGCTATCTACCACCCAAATTTGAAGTGCAAAATGATCTCATAAATTCTTGCGACTAAAATATGAGGATCTTGCCCAATTTACCTTAGTTGATAGTTTCCAAAGTAAAGGGCGTTAGAGTTATTAGTTTTCTAAAACTTTTTTGTAAATATTTATCTTAATAATAGCATGATTCGTACGAAATTTGGTACTTAGGGGTTTTTTAGGATGAGAAGTCGAGATTTAATGGCAGTTTTTGTGTACATTGTAGAGGGCGCCACGAGCAGCACTTCGTTGAAATCTAAACATTCATAACTTTTTTGTCTGGAGGTAAATTAAATTTCTAGTTAAATATTATTGTTCATTGGCATCGTTTGTACAAAAAAGTTGTACCTAGTTGGTGTCGTTTCTGAAATAATCGAATTAAAGTATTTTATTGCATACTGATAATAATTATAAAAAAGTTTAAAAAAATAATAACTTTGACAAAATATCAACTTTTGGACTAAGGTAGATTGGGCTAGATCCTCATATTTTAGCCTCAAGAGTTGGTGCTAGTGTTTTGTACAGACCCTTTAGAGACGCCATAGAGTGCTTTTATTATTATCATTGGTCCGTTCAGACGCTATTTAAAAAATTGTTGTATGCTGATTTTACATTTGTTTATCAAATGTGTTTATTACGTAATTTAGTGGGATTTGTTTATAATTCATTGTTAAAAATAAACCGTTATTAAACACGTGCTAACACAAAAATAAAAATAATTTTATGTATCCGTTTTTAACTTGTTTGTTTACAAATTATGAAAAATTATTAAAAGCGGACAGGTCATACGAAACCTTAAATATTTATACCATAAAGTAGACTAGGAACCTGTTACTGTGTCATAAATGTTATAATAAAGAAAACATTTTTCGCCAAATTATGAAAGCATTCGTTGCTTCGCACTTAATTCTCAATAAATTCTGAAATAGCTGAATTCATTATTTATGCACAATAAAAATAAAAACTAACATACGAGCTTTGTGTAAAGATTTCTTCGTACCTATTTCATGATATATGCAATTTTAATATATTTTGGCTGTATTCTTATACTTATGACGTAAATCTGCGGCATAAAAAATGGTGAAATGATATAAATATTAATTCAAATTTTTTATAACGGCACGTGCTTGATTGGGTTATTGTTTAGACATATATTTTATCTTTCATTAAATGATTTATGGAAAGAAAAATTTTGTTTCTGTTCCAAAGAAAATATGTAGAGAGAGCTAGTATAACACTGTGAGTTGTGTCTTTGAATTATAACTATAGCAAAAATAGATACTTAAATAGTAAACTTATTTTTTACTTATAAAAAAATATTTATTTTTTTTATTAAAAATATCTTGTTAAAAATGTAAATTTTACGATACACATACTTTGTGCTATTAAAATGATTCTTTCAAGTTCATATTGTTTTCTATTCATGAAACTTTTATTTAAAATCGGAATATTACGTTATTTAGATAGAAAGGTTCTGGTTGATCGATTCAAAAAACCTCAGATAGTGCCAAAATTGGAACACAGAATCTTATAATTTTACGCCAGTCATGTGCCAAGTTAGAGATTTTTTTGTATTCATATCCATGTATTACTGGGAAAAATTTGATTTAAAATAGCATGTCCGCTTTCTTCTTTGGCACTATATCTTAGAAGCAACCGACATAAAATAAAAAAATGTCAGTTTTACCAACACATAACATAGATATAACTAAGATACTTATATTAGGTAACCCTTTTCTGAAAATAGATAATAGAGGAGATATACATTTTTGAGATATCTTAAAAATCAATAAAAATGTATTTTTTATTCAGATTTAAGGTTACCTATTAATATCGCAATATTTTAATTAATTTCATCACAGCTTCAGTATACCCTTGATATTTAATACTGATAAAAAAAATATATAATTTCGCATTCTATGTTTCACATAAATCTAACTTTATGTTCAAATAAAAATATATTTATTTTATAAAAGATGCACTTTAACAGCAAAGATAAATAAAAAATTGTCGTTCTTATCGTTGAAAAATGCTCGAGAATTTATTTTTGGAAAAAAAACAAACGAGAAGGACCTAAAAATTTATTTTTCCAGTGATGCAGTTGTTTAGAATAATATATCTAAATATTCTTATATTTGTTGAAAATGTTGCAAATGCTCAGTATTCTTGTGAAAACTCTGAATATTATCCAATTTTCTGGAAAATTATCTTTAGTATTCTACTACCTAATTAAATTTCAATAAAAGCAATCAATATCTTTAAAAGCAGTAAATAATTAAGATTACTAAGTAAGTAAGTAATGTAAATTTAATAAAAAAATTCGATTTTATATAGATAACTTTTTACAGAAAAATAAATCTAATAAACAATTACGATTTCAAACAGAAACAACTAATAAAAACAAATTTTATTTTATAAAAAACCTAAATATAGACTACATTTTAAATATTTGTACAAATTTAAAACCTATTAGTGACTGATTGCTAGTAAATGATAATTTTTAAATAAAAATAGAATTAATCATTATAAAAATCAAAGTGAGTTAATAATGAATATTAAATTGCCGTATTTCTCGCCGAAAAAATGATCAAATTTGTGGTGTTTTTTAGGTACTGAAATTTCGAAAAATAAAACACGTATAGGAAAAGCAATATCAAAAATAAAATTATTAATGTTCATACACTTTTGCTATTTAAACTCTCCTCAAACAATATAATAACTTTTAAAATGCATTTTTATGACACACATTATTTCGCTATTTTAACAATTATTTTCACATACTTATAAACAAAAGTGAATAATCTTATATGCAGAACTATTAAGTTTATGTTATGGCAATGTTTGCATTTATAGTTGAATTTAAAAAAACACGTAGTTTGAAAGATTTCAGTACCTAAAGTTTGTTGGATAGATCGCTTTCTGACGTTATATACTGATTTTACTTCGATACCTTTAAATATTCGCAGGTCGCATGAGAGAACATTCTTGTAATTTCCTAAACTCTATATTATTCATTTCTTAAATGTCTAAAATTACTTGCATTTGCAGAAAACACTATTTCAAGAATACGGCGTCTTTAAACGCATCTTCCAGCTAGAGGAACATTAACCTCATCATGGAAAAGCAGAAAATATAGAACATTTTTAATACATTGGATGCCACCTAACGAATATTACATATTTCAAAGGTATAATCTAGAACCCAAATAGTGTGGATTTAACGAAAGTTGCTTAAACGAAAAATGTCGCAAAAAAAGTTACAGGGTGTTAATGTTTCTTTTTTATTTCTTGTTTTCTCCTTAACTCAAAACCCAGTTAACCGATTTGTGTAAAATTTACTATTGCTGAGTTTCTCTTCATAAAGTATGCAGTGATTATGCTCCTATTAGGTTAAATCATACAGGGCGTTTATTTTACTACAATTCTTTGTGAACATTTTTCTGTAACTTTTTTGTACGTTTAAATTTTTACACGCAGCTATCAGAAATAAGTAGAGAACTTTATTCTACACAAAAAAATTATACATATCAAAAGTCAAAATTATGAAGATATTTCAGAAAATATTTATGAACATATTTTTTTAAATAATTACATATCCATAATAAACATAATGAATAACATAATAAACTGAAAGGTAGTGGTAATAAAAAGTATATTGATTTATAATAAAAGTTCTACGTGTATCCCATTCTCTTAATAAGCAACTTTTTTGTATGATTTTTAAAATCTTGTTAGAGAAAGTATAGTGGGAAACACGTTTAGAATGGCATATTCACTCGCGAACCGTTGTATTTCTTGTATCTTTTTGACCTGGGTGAATAATGATGACCTTGATTTATTAACCAAGGTAAATAATGAAAATGACACTTAATCATTTTGACACTTGACAGATATAGTAGTGTTAGTAAGTACAGAACCACAGCACGGAGAACGTGGAGGTTATGAAACTCGTTTTTAATAGAAAATATCCAGAACATGTGAACAGATAATTGTCAGTACCACGAAGTTATCGGAAATAATAGTTACCAGTGCAATTGTGGCATGTCATATTGTTGCCTGCTCCTCCAATGTTGAGCGACGTAGTAGTGACACCAGTAGCATTTTATCAGCTTGATTTCCAGGCATGGAGTGTGTTGGAGACAACGAAGTGCTTGGAATTTAGACCAGTGCGGAAGCCTTTGAAAATGGTAAAAAGTAAAAAAAAAATAATAGTAAGATGAAACCCATTGGAAAGGGAAGAAAATACAACAAAAATGAGAGGAAAAAAATTTACGGGCGATCTGAGGTCTGGAAATGGAAGGGGGTGAGTTTTTAAGGGTAAAAAACGGTTTATCTTGATCTCCGGCAAAAGTCCTATGGAAAAAAGTTAAATAGCAAAGTTGTAGGTAATAAAAACATCTACAACTTTTATATTTACACTTTTTTCACATAACCTCAAAATTTATGTGAAAAATTCAAATAACCAAGTTTTTGGTTTTTCATTTTTGTTTTACAAAAAAATTTTTTTTCACGATATTTGGTGAAAACTTATCTTTTTATGTCCCAAATACACTGTATTTTTTTTTGAATTAAAATATACATTTTTTCACCTTATTTTGACTTAATATCGAAAAAACACCCTAATTTTCAATCGAAAATTCTCACGTCAAAATATCTGCTTTTTTTAAAAAGTCGGTTGGCTTTTTGTTCGTTGGAATCTCCACTATCTTATGGTGTAAAAAAATATACATTACTATGGTAAACGTTCTCAGAAAAAAACAAAGAAATGATGCGACAAACTCGAATCCGAAATTTGTTTTAATCAATATGTACAATTTTGAGCTATTTATTAAAATTTATGCTTTAATTACTCGAAAAACGTAAGATTCCATATTGCACTGATAAACAAAAAAATTGCAAGTAGAAATATACTACTATAATTAACAACTAAATAAGTTAATAAAGTTAATTTAATAAAACATCTACAATATTTTTTCGTTTCTTTGCATTTTCTGAGAACGTTTACCAAAATAATGCATATTTTTTTTACATCATCAGAAAGTAGAGATTTCAACGAACAAAAAGCCCACCGACTTTTTAAAAAAAGCAGATATTTTGAAGTGAGAATTTTCGATTGAAAATTAGGGTGCTTTTTCGATATTAAGTCAAAATAAGGTGAAAAAATAAATATTTTAAATCAAAAAAATTACAGTGTATTTGGGAAATAAAAAGGTAAGTTTTCACCAAATATCGTGAAAAAAAATTATTTTTTTTTAAAGATAAAAATAAAAAACCAAATATTATTTCAATTTTTCACATAAATTTCAGATCGCCCGTAAATTACTTTTCCTTTCATTTTTGTTGTATTCTCTTTCTTTTCCAATGGATTTCATCTTACTATTATTTTTTTGGTTTCAAAAATTATCGACCCTGGTCTAATTGTACTCGGAGTGGTATATTTCTTTGTGTTGACTGCTATAAATTGTGAGCAGGTTAATAACATTAGTCACTCTACAATTTTGGAAGTCGACTATACCTAAAACTATTTCTGTAATATCTTCATAATACCGAGTATAATTTCGTCTTTTGATAGGTATACATTTTTTGTGTAGAATAGAATTCTCTACCTATTTTTGATAGTTGCGTGTACTGATTGTGCTTCTGTGCTTCTAGGAGAACGTTTACGCACGGTAGTTTTTTAATACGTGAATATCCTCGAGAGCACATTGAGAACGTTCGTTTATTTACAACAGTAGCCATTCTCATTAAAAGAAAAAAATACGAACAAAGCCGTTTTGATGAGAACTGCCAGTAATTAATAAAGTAAATAAATAAAATGTTCTGTATTCAGTAATTGAACAGTAATTAATGTTATACAAATGTTTTAGTTTTTGTAAAGTCTATAGATTATTGCCATTTCTGTTCTCCAAGACATCAAATCTTACCGACTACACACAACTAATCTTGTCAATGCAAATTGTGAATCATTTCGTTTATTACCAACCCAGAGTTGCAAATGACGTGAATAACGCTTGCATAATTTCAATGAATTAAGCCATTAAGCTAGATCGGTGAACTGATGACGATCACTTGCTCGTAAAAGAACGATCAAAGATGACGACAGTAGTAGCAAATGTTAATTTCGAAGAAATTTTACAGATTCACATCATAAGAATGCTTTAATGAACATATGGGAGATTTTTTTTGTAACAGGGTGTAGAATTAAAAAGAGAACGAAACTCAAATATAAGGGAGACACAAGCTTTGTAAAGCTTAAAATATTAAGTCAAGTATTCTTCTTTTCAGAGTATGGTTGTCCAGAAACTAGTATAGTTTATTTAGAAATGAAAGAGAGTAATAAAAGCTTATTATGTATGGAAATCGTAAATAAATGTAGTACTGGTGCTTATATTCAATATTTTTATGTAATGTATTATCGGTATAGATGAGGTGTACTTTAAAAAAGACTTTGTGTGATGGGACCGGAGTAAATTTAGCTAAAATTTAATCCCCGACAATCCGTCTTTGTCTATGCCGCTTCAATTTCTCGGTCCATTTCTCTTATAAGTAGACAATATAAAAACAGCATTTCAAAACATGAGGCTACTTTAAGCATCATAACCGGGTTAAGAGGGTTTTTAGTAATTCAAATAAAATTATTCAATATTATTATCAAAATATTTATTTAAATTTAATGAATAGACTTTTATTCCACACAAAAATATATGTATTTCGAAAATTTAAATTATAGTGAGTAAATATAGTGTTGCATAAATGTACAATAAAGAAAATAAAAAAGTAGGTATATTAAAATTCATCCTCTGAATATTCTGATGAATTATCTTCGTCTCCTAGATTGATAACGATAGGTTTCACAGTAACGTCAATTAAATTATCGAGTTCCTAAATTTTCTCTTCTTCTTTTTGTACATAATGTATACATCTTTGCCATTTATCTGAAGTTACTCGTTCCAAGGAATTTTTTAACAAAATTTTCAATGTCATTTAATTTAAACGTCCTATTATTTCGCGCTACATCTCCTTTTACCTGCGCCCAGGCTAATTCGATTGGGTTTAGTTCACAGTGATAAGGTGGTAACCGTAGTACTGTTATTTGGCGATTTGTTTTCATTTCATCGATAACATATTTTTTCTGATCTTTATTAAGATTGACAAGTGTCAAAAGTTCCTTTTTCACCATATTTGTTTCAAAAGAAATGTTTTTCCGGATAACCATTGAATTATATCGGTTTTTCCCTAAGCAGTCGTAGGCGTCCGCTCGGTCTGTCGTGAATGGTAACTGGCATTATCCATGATAATTACAGACCCCGGAGGAATAAGATCCAACATCTGTATAAAACACTCTTCGAAAACATCTGCGTTCATGTCTTCGTGATAGTCACCTGTATTTTTAGATTCAAATAAAAGTAAACCGCCATCTACAAAACCACTGGCACTATCTATATGTGTCACGATTAATCTTCGTCCTTTACCTGAAAGTGGCTTGAACCCTGTTTAAAGTCCATCCAAAAATGCTTGTCGAAAACTTTTTACATTTTTATCTTGCCATACTTTTGTTACAGTATATCCCTCGTTGACCCAAGTTTCGTTTAGATAATAAATATTCCTCCCTTCGTCACGGAATTTTCTAAATGATCTTAAGTAGGATCTTCGCCAACAAATAATTTCATCTGCCTGTTCTGCTTTTCCCCGCAAAAATTCAACTCTCGCAAGACGGCCCATAATTTGCTTCTACTGATTTTTGGCAAGTCGTTGTCCTCTGAAAGTTCACTTAAAATTTTGTTTAGCGTTGATATTTCTTTTTTAAAATAAAATGAGTGTACTTTTCTGCAAATGACATTTTTTAAGAAATCAACTATAACGACTTTTGACCTCCCTGTAGATGATTTTGGGGGATTTACAGTATCTTGTTCATTTTTTGTTTCCTTTAAAAGTCCGTAGATAGTCGATTTTCCAATCCCTGTCATTTTGGAACACTTTTCCACGATCTCGTCAACACTGTTGGTAGGATTTTGGTGTTTCAATGCATTAAATACATTTAATATAATAATCTTATTCTGAGACAGCGCACATCTTTTCACGCGTTTAGCAGGTACGTAATCTGATAAGCTCAACATTTTACCCAAACAATATTATATCCACTGGCACAATAGTCACTAAACACAAGTCGAATTTTACTCTACTGCACTAGCACGTCTTCGTATATTCAGCTCTAAGACTGGATTGATCTGTCACAATATTAGTGTTACCCGATAATTACCTGAAACAAAATATTACCACGCCCATGGCCGGTTCTTATCTCGGGGTTTTATTACTCTCTATTTCCAAACAGACTATAGTCAAAAATGATACGGCATACAGGAGGAGTCAAAATAATGTAAATACTTCATATACATGTAGTTTCTTTGCGGATATACAGGGCTTCAGAGTAAGAAGCTAAATATTAAATTTAAATCATGATTTCTAAACCGTTACCTTTACAATCTCGATATTTTGCAGTCGAAGTTGGATTATTCTATCAATTTGCTACAAAAAAGTTATACGTTCTTTTATTCATTATATTTTACCATTTTCGAGATAAACGCATATTTAGTGATGTGTGTAATAATAAAAGTAGAAGGTTTTGTCTCGTTCACAATCTTGTAAGTAACTAAGTATCGTCAATAATTATTCACTTCAACTATTTCCTCTGTATATAATATTTTCACTATTACACATGCAATCTAATAAATACCGTTCTTGTGATTGTACATCTTTTTGGAAAACTTGCCAAAATTGTTTAACCTATTACAAATGTGATATTGTACTAAAATTTAAAGTAATTTTAATGAATATTTTTAGAAACAAGGCTATTCTGAATTTCACCATATTATTATATGTAAGTAGCTTAGTTACTTCAAGTAACTAATATTTGATGAAAAAAAAAGTTATTCTGACATAAACAACATCATATGGACCATATTTTAACTGTTATTATCGGGTTTAGTTGACCTTACAAAAAATTGACTCAATCCAACTTTTGGCGGTCAGTTAATGATTCATCGCTAGCTTTAACACAAAAACAACACGTATAATTTATGTGATTATTTGTGATATACAGATAGCTAATGTCTAAATTAGTTTTATAGTCTTGGAAATGGTTTATTTATATAACAATAGCAGTTACAAATTCTTAACCCTTCCTAAAAACAAATTACTGCTCATTGAGTCAGTGCTATCCGTGTGTAATATATTTTTGTAGATCCTATTAAATGTACCTACACACCTAAGTAGAAATTACAAATTTTTTGTCATCGATTGCAGTCAAAATTTGTGGACAGTAGCAAATAACGGTACGATATTTTCACTATCTCCATCTTTTCCTTGCCAGAATGTTCCAACAGTGTCATTTAATAAAACATTCGAATATGAAAACATTATAGTTAAAGTTTATACTTAGTAGTGGTAGAGTTAATATTTTACATTAAAAGAAGACGTGACTTTAATATTTTCTCGTGTAAGGTCACTTTAAAAGGTGAGAATCAATTTTCAAACAATTACATACAGTATGCGCCAAAAGTATGGAATAAATTCAATAAAAACCTCGAACAGGTCGATTTTTAATTTAAAAAATACATATTTTAGCGTAAAATGCGATTTTCAAATGTCATTTGTTTTCGAGTAATGACGTCATCGATTTTTTTTTAAATGGCAACACCATATTTTTTTCCTTGATTCTGAAAGATCGTTTAATTCTCTATCAGACAGTATTAAAATTTTGCCCTCTTACATAAGAAAGTGTTCGAGTAAATAACGATATACACTACAAGATTTGTCGTATTACTCAGCAAAGAATGTGACATACTTCAAATACAACTGCACTGGGCCACAGTAAGCAGATCTAGATCATGTTATTTTAGTATAATGTTGGTTTTTTGGTTGGTTTTAAAAAAATGTTTGCATACCTTAATTGTTCAAGAATACTGCTTCACATTATGCTATGTGAATCTATTGAATGGCCCATTTGTCTCCGCTGGACTTTTTTCTACTCATATCAATGCCTCTATTACTGCACTGATGTTGACGGTACGCATTTTCAATATTTAACAAGGTATTTTATTAGTATGTGAAAATTTGATAATCTGAACTTTTCACTTTTATTTTCTGGTGAATCGATCATCGAAAACTTGACAAATCGCCGTTTTACCAAACGGTGGCAATTCTGAATCATGAAAGGACATAGGTATATATTAAATGAGGTTGCTATTGTTGATACTAAGGCTATACTCTTCCTACCACACATATGTAGATATATCTTCAATGATTTTTGAATATTGATCAAAAACTGTCGAATTTTTTAAGACTCTTAGAGCTCTTGGTAGCTAATTTAGGAAAAATTTGCATTGTAGTCTCTAGCGTCATCGGAATGCAAGCCATTCAGAATGTTGAAATACGATTTGAGTATTAAAATTTTTGCTATAGTTTTTACATTAGTTTTTGAAGTGTCAAAAATGGCTTACGTGTATGACAACTCGGAGGATATCGTTTTAATTTATGATGAAATAAGGTAAAATGCTTTAGCAGCTTTTCGTCTGTACGCAGAACGATTTCTCGATAGAAATATGACGAATGCAGCTACTTTTACCGCGGTAGTGCAAGGAGTGACACGGGAAATTCCAAACCAAATGCCAATATTACCAAATCGAATGATACGGTTCAATATCACGAGTTCCTTCGAAATGATCTGCCTGAACTTCTAGATGTGCCCTTAGCTGACCGACTCCGAATGTGGTTCTCGCACAACGGCGCCCCCCCTGCTCTCCAAAATGGAGTACCTTAATGAAGTTCAAAAGGTACGATGAAATGGACGAGGAGGACTGGTGCCATGGCCGCCACAATCTCCAGACTTAGATCATTTGCACTTCTTTTTGTGGATATATTTAAAAACGAAGTGTATCGCACCGAAGTAGACACTAATGATTTATGTGAACATATCACAGCTGCTGCCAATAATATAAAGGTTCAAAACGGATAAGAATCAGAAAAATGTATGTTAGTTCGTTGCTGGTTAAGACGGCCCCAAATATGTTTACACGTTGGTGGACAAAATTTTGAACAGTTGTTGTATCATCAGGTATGTCAAATTATTTTATTAATTTAATTAATTAAGAATAAAAATAGCGGCGAAAGCAGTTGAATTTTCTGATATAAAATTGTATTTATTTCATTCTTTTTGGGAAATTCTTAAAATTTGTCCGTTCATTTTTTATTACACTTTACCGTCGTGCCGGTTGCCGATTGCATGCTTTGCCTTTTACAGTAGACCAGTTTTCAGTGTCGTGCAGAAACGTATTTTTAAATAATTTTCGAACTCTCCTTTTTGATCTTTTTTTTATAAAATTGTACTTGTAAGATTTCATTCAAATTTTGCACTTAATATCTAAATTAATTTTTATTGTAATAATGGCTTCTAATAATTGTAAACCTAAATATAAGGACATTATGCGCAAAGTAAATATCCCTCCACCTTGCCCATTTCTATTGTTATTGTGTGCAGTTATGTCTTACCTTTTTCTCTAAGAGGAAAGGAATACCAAACATCCCTTTTTCCAATTTTGTTCGTATATTGTTTAACACGAACTCGAATGTACTAGTTACATTGCCTTCTGCTAAATTTGCATGCATGTAAATAAATTGCTGTTAAATAAACTGGTTATACGTATTCTGGATTACGTCATAAGAAGCTTAACTGCCTTGACACCTACAACGCCTATGTATATAATAACCATTTTAGAGGTCATGGCTGGAATAGTCATTTCTAAATATTTGGAATACCTACACAGTGCGACTGTTTGTTTTAAATTTATTTAACCGTCGCAAATTAACACATGGTGTGACTTCCTACGACATTATATGAAAATTAACATTAAATTTCCAGTGGGGCGACCCTGAATAATAAGTTTAATGAGATTGAAATGAAAATATGTTAGTGGACTTGACTTAATTTCTGTCCCATTTGTTTAGTAAACAATGAACCATATTTTAAGACTAGTTTCTTTGTACAAATGTAAAGTAGTAAAGTGATTTAAGTCAACTTTCTTTAGTACAATTTCGATTCCTCAAGAGCACCGTATTCTTGAAATAGTGTTTTCTACAAATACAAGACATTTAAGGACTGAATAATATACAGTTTAGCAAATAACAAGAATGTTATCTCATGCCATCTGCGAATATTCAAAGGTACCGACGTAAAACGGATATATAACGACCGAAAGCGGTCTAAGTAATAAATGTTTAGGCACAGAAATTTTTCAAAAAACGTATTTTTTTAAATTCAACTGTAGATATAAATATTGTTATACCTAACATAAACTTACATGCAGGATGTTACAAAAAGAGTAAAATATTTCAGGAGGTAATAGCATGAACCAAAATAAGCAGTAAAGTCTTAATAAACATGGATTCGCAAAGTAACTATTGCGGAGATATGGACCATTACTCGTTTTTCAAACATTTTATTTTATTAGGAATAAACCGACAAAGGAAGCTTTTAACAGACAATTACAGATGTACAGTGCCCTCCGTTCATTTCCAAGCAGGCACGACATCTTCGTCTCAACGATATTCGAACTCTTTCGAAAACACCCTCCTTGGTTTGGATATTTTGACACTTGATGACTCCGTAGCTGCAGCTCTTCCAGGCTATTTACAGGAGTACCATACACTAATGTCTTCAAATATTCCCAAACAAAGAACTCTAAAGGGTTCAGATCAGGCGATCTGACCCATCTATGTGGAAAAGTTTGGTGTAAATACTCTCTAACGACCATGGAAAAATGAGCTGGAGCACCTTCATGCTGGAACCACATTTGTTGGCTCTGATTCAAGGAATGTCTTCCAAAAACTCATACAGTGTGTTCTGCAGAAAGTTGAGGTAAGCAGCGCCTCTTAATCGGTTTGGTAAAACAACAGGACCCAGAAACCTGTCACCTACAATACCCATCCAAATGTTTAATGAAAAACGTGTCTGATGTTCAGATTCTATTAGAGCATGAGGCTTTTCGTCGGCCCAAATATGCATATTGTGAAAATTAAACACTCCATTTCTTGTGAACCCGGCTACATCAGTAAAATGAATGTTTGCAAGAAAACGAGGGTCTTCAGCATCATGACGTAGAAACCAGCGGCAAAAAACCAAACATGCTTGATGATCATTTATTGGATTTAATGCCTGTACTCGTTGCACATGGTATGAATAAAGCAGTTGCTAGTGAAGGATTCTCCAAACAAGAGGACCACTAATTCCTACCTCGGCTGATATTCTCCCACACTCTTACCTGGATTTTGCTCTACCAGTGCTAGAACTTCTTCTTCTGCTCTGGGAGTGGATACCGACCTGCTTGGTCTTTCGGATAAATGGCATTGTTTGCTCAAGGAACCGGTATCACGCAATCTTTGGTAAATTTTTCCAAACATGCGTTGTGAAGGAATCTGGCGATTTGGATAAGCGTCAACATAAAGACGTCGCGCTTCGGTAGCGTTCCCATTAGCACGACCATACATGAAATGTCTGTTAATGCTGCGTTAGAGTAACCAGCCATAGCGAAAGAAAATTTGTGAACTGAGAACAACTGTCAAATACGTACTGTTTATTTCACTAAACATCAACCAACTATTATAAGAAAATACACAACGTTTTTACAAAATAAAAAAGGGGCTAAAAAACATAAAACATTCCACATCTCCGCAACCGTTACTTTGCGGACCCATGTTTATTGAGACTTTTCTGCTTATTTTGGTTCATACTATTACCTCCTTAAATATTTTACACTCTTTTTTTAACACCCTGTAGTTTTACATATAAGATTATTCACTTTAGTTTATAAGAATGTGAAAGTAATTGTTAAAATGTAGGGTTAGAATAGCAAAATAATGTGTCTTACAAAAGCATTTTAAAACTTATTATTTTATTTGAGGATAATTTAAATAGTAAAAGTGGATAAACAAAACATATTATTTTTGATATTACTTTTGCTCTACCTGTTTTATTTTTGGAGATTTCTGTACCTAAAAAGCACCACAAATTTGATCATTTTATACAGCGACAAATGCGGTGACCTTAAGAAGTTATGTCTGAGAAGGTACACTGATAACAATTATTAGCGATTACCTGCCTTGTCCTCATGGTCGCGAAATTCGCGAAAAATGTCGCGAATTATTTAATATATAGAATATTTTCATGATAGATTGTCAGAAGGTCAAGTTAAACTTACTAACCCCACATATTACAATTAGTAATGTTGTTTTTATAAAACAGCATGATACACAACACAGAGAAATATGGCAACATGAAAGAACAACAAAAAATTTTAAAAAAATAACTACTTAAACCAAAACAAATTAGCAAAAACGAAATTTTTAATTCCCTAAGATACTATGTTCTATTTAAAAATATGTATTGTATATATAATTAATTTCTAAACAAATGCGAATTTTTTCAAATTATTTTGGCATGAAATTTTGAGTCAGGCGTAATTATGGGATCTCGATCTCATTTGAACCCCTTAAACTTCTACGTCAATGGCAAAAAGTATCTCTTCAGAACATATATTAAAATTTATCTCCGTTTTCTGAAAAAAAAAACTTTTAATGAAATATTTGTCTATTTCGTTCAAATACTTTGTGACTACAAAAATATAATAATAATTATTGTTGCTCCTGTCACGACTTTAGGTCCCATTTGGAGTACTGTTATACATACATTTCTCTCTATGAAGGCTCTCTTTTGTTGCATTTTTTAAATACTAATAATAATAATAACCTATATTAAATACTAATAATAAACTCTGTATATACTTTTTTATGTAAGTTGTCATTGTCCTGAAGATATCAAAATAAATGGTGTAGTGTTGACAAGTAAAAATGATCAAAAATAATTATTTTTGAATATTAATCTTGTTCGGATTTAATATTTCGAGTAATACTTGTAGAATTACCTATTATCGATTTATGGTTTATTTCAATTAATTTAAGCACTAGTCTAATGTTTCAATACTTTTTAGACAAAATAAAGACCCTATATAATATTAAGCATTTAGACTTTTAAAAAATATTGCGAGGCATTGCCACATATAATCTACAAGCTAGTGCTTTTATTTGAAATTCTTTCAATTTTGATAAATGATGTTTTAGACCACAGGTCGAATGAAAATTATTTATTTTTATGCCCCCTATTAATCTTTTGAAGAAATGTACCTACTTATGTCTGAACGACCTTATATATCATTTTTAATGGCAAATATTTTCTTAAAGTTTATGCACTATCTCTTGGAACACCTTCATACTGGTTGACCTTACGCTATTTTACGAATTGTCTACTGCCAATATGTATTTTGCTTAAAAAATAGAAACTTCTTGGCATTTAACCTTCAGTTTCTTATTATAAATAACCATTAATAATATCCTTACAATTCCATTTAAAGAATATCATGTATAAAATTTCACTGCCAAGTAAATAACAAATATTTATTATTTCTAATAATAACCAATATCAGCAACAAACAACAGTGGTGGTCTTAAACTATTTTAACATTATCTCTTGAAATGATAAACAAGCAAAATTCATGATATTTTGCATTTTTGCAATTGATCTAAAAATATCTTTGGTATTTCCATTGATTCAAACATGATTATATATAAAAAAATAACACTGCTCTTTATTCTGTTCAGTGTTGGCTGAGACAAGAAGTCTTTCAAAATTTGAAAAAGTCTTGTCTTGTCTTCTCATTTCTTTAAAGTCTTGTCTTTTCTACCGTCCCGCTCGTAGCTCACATATAATAATCGATATATGAGGTGTGGTTTAATTTGTCAATCACAAAACAAGCAAATTAAGTTTCTCCAAAATTTTATTATCGACCTTCACAATAGTCTCCCTCTAACTCTAAACAACGATTCCAACGTTACTCCCACGATTGGAAGCACCCTTGGTAATCCTCTGCAGTTAACCCGTTCATCACCACGGTTACAGCTTCTTTGACCTTCTGTACGACGTTATGATGAGTTCCCTTGAGGTGCGACTTAATCTTCGGGGATAAAAAAAAATTGCAGCTGGCAATATCGGGGCTATAGAGTGGGTGCGGCAACGTTGGAATGTCTTTTTTCCTAAAAATTGAATTTCGACACGTTGTGGTTAGGGCCTACCATAACATAAGTCGTTCCTGGACGCAAATATCGCCTGCACAAGTCTCCCGACTTCTGGGCCTCATGATTAAAATGAGATATTATTATTATTATGGTTGAGATCTAAAAGGTTTGTAAAAAATCGAAACATTTTAGCAAAAACACACATTTGGCAAATGCTGATATTTGATTCTTTGATCAATAAATATATTAAGAATCCTACATGTTACTATATTCAGAAAGGAAGAACATTGATTCTGTTTGAAAATTAGGATGTGGTAATTTATAACACTACCGACGTAAAAATTATGCCGCAGGAAATATATGTATATGTTTATGTACTACATATTTTTCTTTAACATTTAATTAAAAGATTATATTATTTTATAAATCACTAAAGTTTTTATAAATATTTATATTTGTAGACAATATCTAACTTGGGAAATAATTTGAGAAATATAGTGTGCAATTCGCGACCACATATTAGGTACGTCATTACTATCATTACTTTCAGTGAAAAATAAATAAACATGTTAGTGTACATACGTACTACTATAATTGTCATACCCCAAATTCCATTTGAGGTATTATAAATATATATATATATAAATTCTATTTTCATATAAATGCAATTGTTACGTTTTTATATGAACAAATATAGAAGAATTAAAAGTCATCAGCAACTATTAATAGGTCATCTTGTGCAATAAAAATTCTAATGCATTATTGCTGAATATAACTTATTTATTTTGTCACTGTATTACTTTCTACTTATTATTAATAATAATAACATAAGGTATAAAAATTCCCTAACTTTACACGTTTCATCGGTTAGATAATGTTCGTGTATTAGTAGACAATTCTTAAAAATAGGTTTAATTCTTAAATTGATCGTTTAATGTTGATTAGGGAACGTAATTCTGTTATCTAACCATCTATCTAATTAAAATTTATCCGTCTAGTCTCTATCGGTTACAGAAATATAGTAATGTGCATGTTTTATGGAAAAAAATACATTGCTACCACTACTCTATTAATACAAAAAGTGAAATGTGGTTTATAAAGATTTTTTAATATTATTTTGACTAGTTAAATTGTTAGTTTCTAAATAAAAATATACTACATTGTTTAATGTAGGTCTAAGTGCTTAGAGCCCTAAATATTTTGTAAAAAATGCATTGAAAGTAAATACGTATGTGCATGTTCCAAAAATACCTACTTAACATCTATAATATAATTAAAAGTTAAATTACAATGACGCAACACCTTCTATAGAAAGAATTCCATAGGTTTCAAATTAAAACTATAAAAACTGTCGTATTAATACTATATAAAACTATTGCATTGTAAGAGAAATATACAAGGTGTAACAGTAGTAAATATTCAAAACTTGTGAACTTGTAAAACAAGTCGAAAAATTACGAAAACCTTAGTACATCTTTTGTCAGTGGCGGCTCCTAAGGGAGATACGCTCACTTAAAGGGATAACCTCAGAAACAGTTTTTAATGCGTAACATCAAAACGGTTCATCATTAAGTCACGAAATTTTGGTGAGATATTAACCCTGACGTGCTTAATAAGTCTCATAAAATACATTTCAAAATTTTCTACAGGGGTGTGAGAAAATGCAAGGCTCTGGTACAAATTCACCAAAATTTCATGACTTAATGTTGAACCGTTTTGATGTGACGTTTCTGAGGTTACCCCATTAAGTGAACACATCTCCCTTAGGAGCCACCACTGACAAATGTTGTACTAAGGTTTTCGTAATTTTTCGACTTGTTTTACAAGCTCACAAGTTCTGAATACTTACTACTGGTACACCTTGTATATTTAGAAGTACTATCCTATATAATTTATTTTTAGTTCCGTTCCAAGTGAAACCATGCTTAAGCGATGTAGAAGAAATGTTTGCCAAGTCTGCATTACTATTATGAACAACTAAATTAACTTAACTAAATTAATGATATTTGGCAAAGTAAATATTAGTTGACAGTCGTCGGCACATTGACGAAAGATAGAATAACTTAAACAGTTAGATACATCAACAGTATAAATCTAAAACAGTAGTGGGCCTAAGACAGTTTCTTGTGGAACACCTCTATAAATATTATTTAAGCGAAAGAAATTGTTATCGATAACAACCTTTTGACTTCTAGCTGATAAATAACTAGACAAAAATTACGGTGTTAGGTCAGGGATCAAAACATTTTATAATTATAAGCATAAAATACGGTGATTAATAGTATCAAATGCTTTAATTATATTCTAATAACAATAGAAGATTTTCATCAGCATCAGCAAATATTTTCTAATACGCCAGTTACAACCAACACAGTAGTAGTGAATATGAATAAAAATAAGAATAAAAAAATACTAAATAATAAAAATATATCTAGAAAAGCAAAGGTGAAAATTTACAAAACAGTAATAAAACCGGTAGTGACGTATGCATGTGAAACGTGAACTTTTAGCCAAGCGGATCAGGCAAGACTACAAGTATGGGAGAGAAAAGTATTTAGGAAGATAAATGGAGGAAAGAATGTAGGAGATAAATGGGTAAGAAGAAGAAACAAAGAACTGAAGGATCTATACAAAGAAGTAAACATAATAGGAATTATTAAAAAGCACAAAGGTTGCGATGGTTGGGGCACCTAGAAAGAATGAACGAAGTAATAACGCCTAAATTAGTTATGGAAAAAGTAATAAGTGGAAGTAAGAGAAGAGGGCGACCAACAGCCAGATGGAAGTCGGAAATAGGAAAGGATATAGAGACACTAAAAATTACCAGATGGAAACTGAAGGCGAAAGATAGAAAAGTGTATATATACATTATTATCATTAAGGGCGGTGTATTCTTGAAATATATATAACGACAGAAAGTTGTCTAACCAACAAATTTTTAGGTACAAAAATCTTTCAAAATACGTTTTTTTTTAAATTCAACTGTAGATATAAATAGGGGCAAAACAGTATTAAAACGCAATTGATCTTTTTTAAATAGCGCAAGCCTACTGAGAAAATGGTTTTAAAGTGAAAAAAATAGGAACTGTTTTTGGCCGTATCTTTGAAATCCTTCAAGAGATCAAATTAATTTTTGGCTGAGGTCTGTACTAACGTCAATGTCGTTAAAGTCATGTGAGCTAACTCATATTAAAATTAACTCTTAATAATTTTTGCGCCCTAAATAATTTCAATATTTGAAGTCGGTGGTCGATTTACTGAATGGTATAGATAAGCACCGTTTTCGAGAAAAATTAAGTATAACTTCCGACTGCATTATTTTTTAAAGAAGCGACACGCGATAAATGTCCCATTTTTTTACTGAATATCGCATGAAAATGAATCAGAGATAAACAATGATGGTTCAATAATAAATAATGGTTATGAATAATAAATGATGATTGTTATAAAAAATTTAAAAATATATATAAAAATAACATATTACTAATATACAGACTCTCTTGTAAGACGAAGTACTTGATTTTGAGTCAATTGAAATAAACATACTTATATACCAAGTGTTACAATATTTGTGATAATTAATTTTTCTATCCTTTTTTTATTAGGAATGAATGGATTATTTAAATGATTTAACCAATAAAATCCAAAGTGGCTTCGTTACTTACCTAGAAAATTATAAACATGGTGTTTCTACTTTGTAAAAGTGAAGAGTCAAATTTAAACGTGGATTTTATTTAAACCTTTGTGTGTAGCAATTTGACAATTTAAAATTATTATAATTTCCAAACAGAGATTCCCTGTCACATTTTCTTTTTTTATCTTCTTCTTATTTTTTGTTCGTGTTAGTTCAAATAATATATACATATATACCACGTGCCAACAAAATTATTGGACAAGTCATAGCTACCAGAGCTTTCTAAATATAGAATTGAGATTTGAAGGACATAATATACCGAGGAAAATGCAAATTTTCGATATTTGTCACATTTCGGTTTCGCCGGAAATGACCACAACTATGAAATTTGAAATGCTACAAGTTTATTTGTTTATGCTAGGAACGATTTAAAGTGCGACTGCATTTACTTGAGAAATGTTTCAGTCCACTTAATTTTTTAAAATCTATTTTTATTTCTGCATCTTAATTTATTAAAAATGTTTTGATTTTGAATTTGCCATGAACAGAACTATTAACTAGTAAATACAAATTAATGATTTACTCACATTTAAAGAGTTATAAATTTAAAAATAAGTATTTGAAGAAATCGGACAATTCAATTTTTCTTGGATTATCTAGACCCCGGCTATTGATGCTGGCATATTCATGGCAATCTAGATTCATGAATAAAAATATGTTTATAAAATCGCGTAAATTATAAAATTTCTTAGACAAATGCAATCGCACCCTAAATTGTGTCTAGAATAAAAAATGTAAAACTATATAAGGTTTTGCATTTAAAATTATCTACCAAATCTCAATGCTATATCAAATTATGTGTGCCATGACTTGTCTAATAAATTATTTGACACCTGGTACAAATAATAAACGAAACAATATAAATTTTTGTGATTGCTTTCAACTAGAAACCTATGATATTACCAATTTTTTCTAAATCAATTTTGTTTTCTTGTCATGTAAGTATCTAGTGACAGATGTAGTGGCTATGCTTTCACATCGTATTATATAAGAAATCATACGTCAAACGAAGGTTTCGAAAAGTTGAAAGACACCTCGACGTTCGCCATTAACAAAACGCATGAAAAATATACCCACTTTTATCAATCAAGTATTCTATAAACGAGCCAATCTGTTTATGCGATCCGGGTCTGTTTTCGCGCGTTACAATTATTTTATTTAGCACACTTGGCACGTAATGTAAAGGTTGGCGAAAACTTAGATCATCCCACTAAAAATAAATCCACCACTCACTCACCTTCACTCCAAGGATAGAGAAAAACGACTCGTTGAAAATAAATCCAAATATCGACGCCTGAAGCTCCGCGTCGCTATCAAAAAACAAACAAACAAATAATCACGGCGTTCGCGATTTCGAAGTTTAAACTGGGTCCGCGAATCGACTGAACGCGCGCAATTTCCATAAGCCGTCGCGACCAACCGAATCGGTACGTCACAGCATCAGTCGGAGTTTTTCGTCGAACGTCGACCGACTTGTCCTGTCCATAATTTCTTGATCGACACCGGCTTGACCATGAGGATGGAATTGAAAGAAACTGGCCCCGTAACTGCGATTTAAAATGGAAATTATTATTTATGCAGCTCATTAAACGTTCAGCGTAACGTACCCCGTGTCCCAAAAACATGCAACTATAAGGAATTTAAACACTACAAATGAGGGATAACTGATATACAGTATGCGCTAAAAATATGGAATAAATTCAATAAAAACGAAACAATTATTTTTTGGGAAAATCCAACAGGTCGATTTTTAATTTAAAAAATATGTACATATTTTAGCGTAAAATGCGATTTTCAAATGTCATTTGTTTTCGAGTAATGACGTCATCGATTTTTTTTTTAATGGCAAACCATATTTTTTTCCTTGATTCTGAAAGATCGTTTAATTCTCTATCAGACAGTACTAAAATTTTGCCCTCTTACATAGGAAAGTTTTCGATTAAATGACGATTGAATGTTAGAAAACGTAAATTTTATCCATAAAAAAGTAACAATTGTGAGGTATGTAAAATAAAATACAATTGATTAAATTTTATACTTAAATTAAATGTTCGAATTGCCATCCACCAACTTCTTGACAATGCCCAAGTCTGTCAAGAAATTCTTCTTGCGCATTATGAATGATTTCTGGGGTAACTCTGCGATTTTCAAGTTCTTCTAAATTACGTGGTTTATTAATGTACACTTTTGACTTCAAGTATCCCCATAAAAAATAGTCAAGAGGTGTAAGATCTGGCGATCTTGCAGGCCATTCTATCGGTCCGCGTCTGCCGATTTACCTCCCAGGAAAACAGTTGTCCAAAAAATCTCGTACAGGGCGCGCATAGTGCGGAGGTGCACCGTCTTGCTGAAACCATATGGTATCATGTGTGGGTCATTATCGTTAGGAAAAATTACTGCAAGAACTGGAACAAGGTCATTTTCTAGAAACTCTAAATATCTTTGTTCTGTAAGGGTTCCTTCAAAGAAGAAAGGCCCTACTATTCTGTCGTCAACTATTCCAGCCCACACATTTAATTTCTGAGGGTGTTGGGTATGTGCCTCTGCCATCCAATGAGGATTTTCCCGACTCCAATATCTGCAAGTTTGACGGTTTACTGTACCATTCAGACAAAATGTGGCCTCATCTGAAAAAAGTATTTGCCGGTGTAAATTTCTATTTTCTTGACATAAATCCATTAGAATTTTACAAAAACGTAAGCGGGATCATCTTCATTGAGTTTCTGCACATGTTGAATTTTGCAGGGAAGATATTTTTCCTTCCTCAAAATACGTAGCACTGCGCTCTGACTAGTGTCATTGTTTAATGCAACCAATCGTGAATAATTATGAGGATTATCCACCATACTTATCAAAATGTTCTGTTTCTGATTTTCATTAGTGCTTGGACGTCCAAGTTTTGGAATATTTACAACATTACCAGTTTCTATAAATTTAGACTCTACCTTACTGACTGTTGATTGGCTGATAGGGCGATCTGGATATTTTTCATTAAATAAATCGCAAACTTTCTGCTGAGTTCTAGTCATATTCCCACATCCGATAAGCATTAAAATTTCAATTCTTTGAGTAACAGTTAAATGTGTCATAATACTCTAAATTGAATAATAATTTCTATGTCGCTTACAATACTTATTAGAAAGTCGGTGTGACAATGACACTTTGCAAAGATTTTCACCTACGTGATCCATAAAAGAACTATGGAATTCGAAAAACTAAACTTGATAACGTTTTTACTTTATTTTAATTGATTTACGTTTTCTAACATTCAATCGTCATTTACTCGAAATCTTTCCTATGTAAGAGGGCAAAATTTTAGTACTGTCTGATAGAGAATTAAACGATCTTTCAGAATCAAGGAAAAAAATATGGTGTTGCCATTTAAAAAAAATCGATGACGTCATTACTCGAAAACAAATGACATTTGAAAATTGCATTTTACGCTAAAATATGTATTTTTTAAATTAAAAATCGACCTGTTCGAGGATTTTTCCCAAAAAATAATTGTTTCGTTTTTATTGAATTTATTCCATACTTTTGGCGCATACTGTCTTATTTTCACCTATAACACACCAAGAGCCTTAATAATATCGACATAATTATGTCATCGAGAATGCTGAAAGCATGTTGCTTGGTAATTATCTTAAGCAACACGTTTGAAAGAGTCTCAATGACAAAATTTGGAGTGTTTTGAAGGGATCGAGGTGTATTTGACAATTTGCAAATTTTTTACACATAAAATAAATTAATTATCAATCTGACATTTGTTGATTTTCAACGCAGCATTCTTATAAATGATGTCATTTATGCTGATAATACCCCATGGGGTATTATCACTGTAATCATTTTATGATTGGATGAATGTCACATGACCTGAAATACAGAAATTCGATTGCTAGCTATATACAGTAAAAAATTATCGCTGTAATCATTTCATGATCAGTTGTCACATGACCTGAAATGCAAATGTAGTTACCCCAAAGAATTATCATGGTAACGAAATAAAGTGCAAGCTTTATAATTGGTGAGAAAATGTTGGTGTGAAAT
This sequence comes from Monochamus alternatus, assembly GCA_037114965.1. Taxonomy (NCBI): domain Eukaryota; kingdom Metazoa; phylum Arthropoda; class Insecta; order Coleoptera; family Cerambycidae; genus Monochamus; species Monochamus alternatus. The sequence continues at coordinate 39,542,369 of CM073433.1, forward strand.
TTTCAATATATGTTATCGGTAGATATTGAACCACCCTATATTATTTACATCCTGCCACTGTTGCTACTAAACTATAAATATGTCAGTTGGCATTGTACTGAATACAAACACATTTACTTTTCTTTACTCCTTAACCTTTTTATAATAAAAATTCATTCATTTAATTACTAGAGCTAATCATTGCATTCCTTATAGCTGCTTTAAAGGTCATTAAGCATAATATTGTCATTTAATATACTTTCCATTGTTCTTTCCTTGCTTCTGATGTTAGAAATCAGTATTCTACTTTATAACTTGTGCTTTAACTTTTAATATACTTTCTGAATTACAATACAGCACATCATTTTTCCTACATGAGATTACTGCAATCGATAAGCTCAACTACCGTATACGTACTATATTTCATTTAGACCTGGTGATGGAATTGGAGCTATAAAAAATATATTTTGGCGATGCAGTTATATTAAGCTGTAACATTTTTATCAAATTTGTTTGAATCCATATTCATTTGAAACATTTTGCTTAATATGACTTTGTCATCTCTTACTTCAATTTGACGCCATATTTTATACACACTCTGTAGAAATTCCTGCTGTTTGCTATCTTTACGTCCTTAATGATTTATTAAAAATTTATTTTCACAGCTACAATTATTATTACTTTATTACGGCGCCTTGGTTTTTAATATGTCACTCACGCAATTTTTAATATTCCAAGAACAGATACCATTACCTCACTTGCAATATTAGTAACCACCAAATGCACCCGCATAATACTTTAAAATTAGTTCTTTGACATAATTTTCTATTAATTAAGAACAGCGGTTTTAATCGGAATATTTATATTCATGTCATCTTACGCACATATCCTAATGACTATTTTAATAAGTCATTAATAATGTAACGATTGGAATAAATTTGGCGGTAACAAATCTATTATGCATAGACATTATAATGACGTAACATGTTCGTTCATATATCGTGTATTGCATAATCTGCCGTCCTTATTTAAATTTCCCGATACTAACATTTTAAGTTTTTTTTTAAATTTTAGTGCCTAATATTACATTTTGTTATACAGGGTATCCCAACGAAAATTTGACCCCCCCCTATAATTGGAAAACCGAATAATATTTCAAAATTCGCCGAGACCCGTCGATTTTTGTTCTTGGGGGGAGCTTTTTTGACAGTCAAGCCAACTCGATATGTTCATCCCCCTAATGCCTAGCAACCCCAACTTAAAAATTTCAAATGCAACTACCCCACTTGTGGCACATCATTTTAAAACCCTTTTCATTGCGAATACAGTGACGTACCGTTTTTAGAAATCGGTTGAAATTTGACAGAATTATTGGTTACAAACGAAAAGATGACAAACCAACTTACGCGTAGTAATTTCTACACAAATGCCCACCACTAATAAGCTTTTCATCTACTACACATGACCGCATTACCTAATTATTATTGATATGTCTGTCAGTTTACAAAAAAGTCAGAAATGAAATAAAAAAGCTGAAGCAAATTAAACTAGATACTAAAATAGTTATTAGTAGAAGATACTTAAGTTTATAGGAATTCAGACCTTTTCAAAATAACAAAAAATCAGTACTACAAAAAAAGTCGGTGTTTTTTGCTTTTGCTTTGCAAGAAATCGTTAGTTTCAGCCGTTATAGAAAGTATTAACGTGTGTTCGAAATGGTTTATTCTATCGCGGAAAGAGTAGAAATTGTTGCAATATATTATCGAAATCACGATTGCGCTAAAGCTTCAGCACGAATTTTTAATGCCAATCATCCTGAAAAAATGTAAACCACCAGTACGTTAAACACCTGATTGACAAATTTGTTGCAACAGGTTCGCTTTTAAACAAGAAACGTGTAGTAATTGGGCCAGTTCGAAATGAAGCAGTTGAAATGGCAGTTTTGGGTCATGTACAGATGGATAATAAGCAATCGATTACAACTGTGGCTCAAGCTTCTGGCGTATCCCGTTCCAGTGTTCATCGAATTTTGAAAAAATACAAGTTTCATCCATTTAAGATGACGCTGGTTCAAGAGTTACATGAAGATGACTTTTATCGCCGTAACCAATTTTGCGAATACTTTAGTGAACAACTTCTACTGAACCCAAATCTTCTCTACAATACATGTTTCTCCGACGAATGCACATTTATGTTGAATGGTGAAGTGAATAGACACAATTGTCGTTATTGGAGTGATACTAATCCGCGTTTAATCAGGGAATTTCATACTCAGACACCTCAAAAATTGAATTTTTGGGCAGGCATTTTGGGCGACCATCTTGTTGGACCATTTTTCATCCAAGGTAATCTCAATGGAAACACCTATCTAGAATTATTGGAAAGTACAATTGATCCTAGGATAACAGAGATTTTAGAAAGTGACGACAATTTACTATAAAATTAAATAACCTTCCAAAAAGATGGTGCGCCCCCGTACTATGCTGCTGCTGTGCGACAATTTTTAGATGACCATTTCCCGGGGCATTGGATTGGCAGAAGAAATCCCGTCGAATGGCTACCAAGATCTCCGGAGCTGTCCCCTTTGGACTTTTTTTTGTGGGGTCATTTAAAATCACGAGTGTACGCCACTCAGCCGGAAACATTGCAAGTGCTACGTCAGAGAATTGTAGAAGAATGCCGATTAATAACTGCAGATGTCTTTAATAATGTTCGAACAGAATTTGAAAACAGACTGTATTATTGTTTGGGAGTTCTGTTTGGGAAATCTGATTTATTATTTGCTTCAGCTTTAAAATGATGTGCCACAAGTGGGGTAGTTGCATTTGAAATTTTTAAGTTGGGGTTGCTAGGCATTAGGGGGATGAACATATCGAGTTGGCTTGACTGTTAAAAAAGCTTCCCCCAAGAACAAAAATCGACAGGTCTCGGTGAATTTTGAAATATTATTCTGTTTTCCAATTATAGGGGAGGTCAAATTTTCGTTGGGATACCCTGTATAAAGATGGCCATACACGAGCCGGCTTGCCGGGAGGCTAAATCCTTTTTAATAACCTTGAGGATAACCTGTAATTTCGGCTACGGCATACACGTCACTTTTTTATCGCTGAATTTTGTTCAGTTTTATATTAAATTAGCGTTGTATACATGGTCTGGAAATATAATTATGCTTTAAATAAAAAAAGTGCAGTTATTGCTCAGTTGTATACAAAACCAAAGATAAAGCACAGACGTTCTAAATTTGCAAAACATTTATTAAAATATTGACAAGTGTATTCTCATGTGCACCTAATAAACTAATGACAACTGGAGCCTCATGATTATACAGGGTAATTCACAATTTATCTATAAAAAATGGGAAACGATGCGTTTTGAGAAATGGAGTCAATATCGTATTTTTTTTGTAAAAAAAAAAATAGTTTCTGAGAAAAAAGTTATTGAAGTAGTATTTTCAACATTTACATCGCTGGGCTACTGTAGTATCTAGCCAGGCGATTGCTAATATTGAAATCTGATTACTTATAGTATTAACGTTTTTGTGATGCGAGTGTTTACATTAGTTGTCAAGTGTCAAAAATGGAGTTGATATCGTTTAAATTTATGGTGAAGTAAAAATGCTTTAGCAGAACGATTTCCCGGTAAACATGTGCCAAATGCAGCTATTTTTTCCGCGGTGTGCACTGAGTGCAAGTGTAAAGCAACGCGAGCGTGACACGGAATATTTGAAACCGAATCGTTGAAAAGATGGAGGTCTAGAGCCTCCACGCTGTATTGCAGCGGTGTGACGTATCATTCACGAATCTTAATTATATCTCCAGGGCGAGGAGGACTTCTTTTAATGAAAATCAGAAACAGAACATTTTGATAAGTATGGTGGAAATAAAATAAAATAAATATAAAAAAAAATTCAACTTGTGCAGGAACTCAATGAAGATGATCCCGATCGCCGCTTACACTTTTGCAAAATTCTAATGGATTTATGTCAAGGAAATAGAAATTTACACCGTCAAATACTTTTTTTAGATGAGGCCACATTTTGTAAACCGTCAAACTTGCAGATATTGGAGTCGGGAAAATCCTCATTGGATGGCAGAGGCACATACCCAACACCCACAGAAATTAATTGTGTGGGCTGGAATAGTTGACGACAGAATAGTAAGGCTTTTCTTCTTTGAAGGAACCCTTACAGGACAAAGATATTTAGAGTTTCTAGAAAATGACCTTGTTCCAGCCCTTGCAGTAATTTTTCCTAACGATAATGACCCTGACATTCCTGACGATACCATATGGTTTCAGCAAGACGGTGCACCTCCGCACTATGCGCGCCCTGTACGAGATTTTTTGGATAATTGTTTTCCTGGGAGGTGGATCGGCAGACGCGGACCGATAGAATGGCCTGCAACATCGCCAGATCTTACACCTCTTGACCATTTTTTATGGGGATACTTGAAGCCAAAAGTGTACATTAATAAACCACGTAATTTAGAAGAACTTCAAAATCGCATTCGGGACGAAATACGCAGAGTTACCCCAGAAATCATTCATAATGTGCAAGAAGAATTTCTTCACAGACTTGCGCATTGTCAAGAAGTTGGTGGATGGCAATTCGAACATTTAATTTAAGTATAAAATTTAATCAATTGTATTTTATTTTACATACCTCAGAATTGTTAGTTTTTTATGGATAAAATTTACGTTTTCTAACATTGAATCGTCATTTACTCGAAAACTTTCCTATGTAAGAGGGCAAAATTTTAATACTGTCTGATAGAGAATTATACGATCTTTCAGACTCAAGGAAAAAAATATGGTGTTGCCATTTAAAAAAAATCGATGACGTCATTACTCGAAAACAAATGACATTTGAAAATCGCATTTTACGTTAATATATGTATTTTTTAAATTAAAAATAGACCTGTTCGAGGATTTTTCCCAAAAAATAATTGTTTCGTTTTTATTGAATTTATTCCATACTTTTGGCGCATACTGTATATATATGTTTTCTTGAGAATTTCTTTAATATTTTTTCGATCGCCGATTGTATGCTTTGCCATGTCAGGTTTACCAATGGACCAGTTTCCAGTGTTGTGCATTTTTAAATCATTTTATCGTATCTAATACGTTTGCAGTAAGTAGGTAGTTGTAATATCCCAATGAAGAATAAACTGGATCAATTTTACTGCACTAATGCCCGGTTTCTGAAGTACTTTTTCAAACCCATAAAGTAGAAATAACCTTGAATTTGGGTTTCTCAAGCATTCACTAAAGCTTATCTGATTCATAAGTTATCAAGCACATATCCCCAGGAAAACCACTAGATATCTATCTCATAAATATGATGCAGACGCATAGCTGACAGACAATGTTTCGATTTACTTAAACTTAACTATCATTTGTATTGCATGTCGTCTTGTTGAATAATAACTACAAGTATCAAGAATTCTACCCTAAACAAAGTGTAAAAACTAAAATGGAAACAAAATCTTCTACATCTTCAGATGAAGAATGCATATAATTAGTTAGGTACATTCCATGTGAGAGTGTAAACTTCTTGATACAATTAATAGAAGACGATGTCCGATGGCATTTTTTATTTTCAATAATGTGAAGATTTTGCACAATTCCAAAACAATACATTTTTTCCAAAATCGGTAAAATTACGGATACGCTCAATATTTTTCGTATTTTCCACCACATTAAAAATGCGATTTTAATAATCAAACTGTTAATTAATAATCATATAACTGTCAGTGTCACTGTCACGTTTGTTATTTATTCAATAGTTATCAGTTCAATATCTATTTGATAGTTCGAATCGAACGTATAATCCTAACATTAACCAATAACGAAAAACATTAATGCTGTCATGCAACAACGAATTCGTATCTAAAGCCCCGTTCACACGAATTACCAACTACCTAGTGTAACCGTCGCTTTATACAAGCTATTTAAAATTTCATGAAAAATAATGAAAGTATATCGAGCACAATATATTTTTATCTTTTGTGTATCTTCAAACGAATTATAAGCGAAACTTGTATCGATGAACATTTGTCTAACGTAAAACCATTTTATTCCAATACATGTTGCTGCCTGTTATATTTCAAACTGATTTAAAATGGCTATAATTGCCGTTGGGTGCAATAAAATTTTATGATGTTTATGTCTGTAATGTTAATGTTTATATATTTAACTTAATAAAGACGATATAACAAGGTTGTTAAGGCATCTCGTAACTCAAACAAAACTGAAAGTAAGATAACGGGAATTCATCGATATCTGAGTCGATATCCTCCCCAGTAAAATAAAAGCAAATTAATCAGCACCACATTTTATCAAAATTCAAATAAGAAACGAAAGGAATCTCAAAATATATTTGAAGTACAGCAACATATTTTTTGTTTCTACACTCACGGGCAAAAAAAACCGGCCACTAAAAGCTAAAGTTGGCTTCCTCGCGAACCGCTCATTTGATTTTGATCTTTTTTTTAAATTATACATGATTTCTCAGGAACGGATGCTATGTCGGAAATTTTTATTCCGAATTTAATTTGAGTAGCACCTACAGTCGCTGTTGTTAACTGGAGTCAACTTTAAAATTGGGGCTAGTTTTTAGTGGCCGGTTTTTTTGCCGGTGAGTTTATAATAATATACCTTAAGACTAGAAATTGAAACCCCGTGGCTTCTAACGAAGTACTACAGTATTCGAGTAGATGTCGCTACAGAAAATACGTTTATAGTAAAATAGTACTATTATTTCATTCATGTCAAATTTTACCAGAATCCGGGCAAAAAAGAAAGACACTGCAAGCGAGATGCATGATCTTTCATCTCGCTCGCCGGTCACATATTTGGATTAAAAGGGTCGTAAAACCTTCCTATTAACAATCGCCGCGCCGGCTTATTGCTTTGAAAATGTTTTTGTCCGGTATGACGTATTTACACAAAAAAGAAGGCACGTGGTTAACCATCCTAGAGCTTTTTATTCTATATTTTATTATTTATCCGGACTCAGACTAGAGTCGGTGAGAACGTGCGGATCTCTAAGTAGGCATTTTTACTGTGTTATTGTTGTGCTGTGATAAAATTTAAAAATATGGAGAAACAAATTACGAAAATTGTATACTGCCAGAAATTATACAGTATGAAAGAAAAGTATGGAATAAATTCATTATTTCTAAAACAACAAAGTGTCATGAAATTTCCTCGGACACGTCGATTTTGCTTCTTAAAAAGACTCTTTTCTATATACTCGCGACAAGAATTCAGACGACTTACGTCATACGAACAAATGAATAATTTATTATATTTTCATCAAAATATTTGAGAAACTGCAACTGATAGTAATAAAACTATATACTACACTAAAAGTTTGCATTATATATTGCACAAAATTGCAAAAAACAATTGTTTTTAACGCAACCAAATATCGAAATTTACGTTGACAATAAAAACAAATCAACAAGTTAAGCTCTACAAGAATCCGATGAAAAAATATAGGGGTTCTATTTAAAAAAATATACGATGACGTCATCACGAGAAAACAAATGAACGTCGGAAATAAGAAAGCAAAATCGACGTGTCCGAGGAAATTTCATGAAACTTTGTTGTTTTAGAAATAATGAATTTATTCCATACTTTTCTTCCACACTGTATACAGAAATATTCTTAAAGGAAAAAGATATATAAAGGATGCACAAATTAATAAAAAAAGTAGTTATATTTTGTGATTTTTATCTTCATCTCTTACATTTTTTAAAATCTATTCCAAAATACTGTAAACTGTGCCACGAAAATAAAAAAATTAAAAATTTTAATTAGATTTTTATTTATTTAATTATTACATTTATTTATTTATTAAAAACTATTCCATAAGAATTTTTAGCTATGGAATAAATAGTAACCAAGACAAAGAATGTAAGTACTAAAAATACTATAAAGTCGATATACCTATGCTTCCAATAAATAACATCCAGATACATAAACATGAAAAAATGAAATACACAATTATATTTTCCACTCCACAAGGGACACGACAGTTTGTGGCTATATGTAAGACGATATTTATTTTGTTTTACTTTAATCAACTGAAAAGAAAGCCTATATGCAACTGAATACTTTTGGCAAAAATTACAGTTTTAAAAAATATTAGATTTTTAGTAATTAGAAAAGCCCATTAATGCATTTCTTAAGCATGTAAAGCAATTAGTAAACTAAAATATGGAATTAAAATATTACTATTAAATTGTAGCGTATAAGTGAGTTTCAGTAGCCTATTTCTATTTTTTTTTTAAATATGGAATTAAAATATTAATATTACTATTAAATTGTAGCGTATATCTAAGTGAGTTTCACTAGCCTATTTCTATTTTTTTTTATTCATAATGAAATTAGTAAATCTATAAATATGGTTCAGCCCTAGATTCAGAGACGCCCTATATAATTAGAGCATTTGAAACATCCTTAAATTATTTACACATTCATAAAACCGTTTCTTTGGAAATTGAAATTTATTTTTTTTTCTCTGCTATTGTTTCTAACCTTGCATAAATTTTAAAAATCGAAAAAATGGAACCGGCGAAGTATCTCCGTTCCCTCAGTATCTTTATTTTTTAGGCGTTGTTTACAAAAATAATGATTTGATGAACCATAAAAAATATCTCTTTTAAATTTCAAGCTGATACGTCATAAATTGGCGTTATTACGGAAAAATGATTTTATTAGTTCAACTTTAACACCCTGTATTTTTTAAATGATGCATTTTTGTATATAGGTAAGTAAAATTAAATCGTTATATTTTACAGTAAACAATACGCAGTTCACGAGATGACTTGCTTTTTTGTTTCACTCTGCATATGATATATATGTGTATACTAATACATATTCGAAAAACCAAAAAAAGCTTTTTTTCATATACATTTATTTGAACTTTGCGAATTACAATTAGCCCAAGACCCATTAAAATAAGGACATAACACTAAGTAACACCCTGTATATAAATTATTGAGAATAAATGAATTTATAAATTGTTACAAATAATATGAGTTTGCATTATTAGTTATAATTTTGTACGTTTTAATTGAAATAAAATATAATTTTGCGGTATAAAATTAACATGATTTTGTTTTAGTCATCAATAAATATGACTACCAGTTAATAATTACGTTATACTAAATTAACCGCAATAACTGGTACTTAGTTCGTGAAAAATACCCTAGCGCATTTGTGAGTTCATTCATAAAATTAGATTTAACGAGTGCGACATCTATTTCAAACTAAGCCAACTAAGGGTCAAACGAATTGTAAATAATGAATGAATATTTTATGATAACTTTATTCCAATATAACTTTTTTAATAAGAAAATGCTGGCGAAACTATGAATTAAACTGTGACCAGCTTACTATTTAGAAGACAACGAAGTAAAATATATCATAATTCCTTAATAATCTGAAGAAATAATCGTTTGTTTTTAAAACGCTAAAAAACGTACATGTTTAGAATTTAATGTCTCACAAAATAATTACATATATCAAATTATTTTTGCTTTGTTATCTTTGCCTATACTTTGTCAAATGTGGTGTAAAATTGTATTACTTGTTTTCAGTGTTTTAAAAAGATATATTGGAATAAAAAAAGGTCTGTTTTCTATTAGTTTTCTATATAAACTAGGCAACCAGTAATTATCGGTTTCTGTCCTTAATGATTTGACTATTCAACATAGTTTAAAATAGGTTAGAAAAAGTCAAAATATCTGAAAAACAAAGCTTAGTGAATATCCTCAAGAGCAATTTTTTCAGAAAATAGAATAAAATTTTAATATTTATACTGAAAAAATACTTTTCATCAATAGCGTTGAGTTTAGGGGGTTCAAGGGTGAACCATGCCTACGCCACTGGCTTTAGTTCAAGAAAGTTATTCACGTCTAAATTTGAAATAAAAATATTTAGTTGTTTAGTAGATAAAAAATAAAATTAAATAATTTTTTTAAATTTGAACGTCCTTTATCAGAAAAAATAAATGCCATGCAGAAAAATGTTCTATTTTTTTTACCAAAGTTATGAACGAAAAATCAGGCACAACCTGGATTTGCGCCTCAACTCATGTGTTTTAAATGATGAAATACCTTTCCAATCAGTTTAATAACTTTATACTAGATAAATAATACATTTTTGCGGCAGAACATGGTGATAGTACCTACCTGCCGTATATGCCATATAAGAAAAGATCCGAAAATTAAAAGAGAAAATTACTACTTCCTTTTAAAAATTAATCATTTTTATGCAGTGTTATCCTATCAAGTTCCATGACATATTTTTTGGGCAAGAAGTTCCAGAGAATAAAAAAATTCAATTTTTCATATAACTCCCATAAAAAATCTGTTTAAGACATAATCTCATACGCATATACTTATCCTACTAAGCCCTTTTGTCGTAGCATACGCTCTGAACTTATTACGAATAGCATTGTAGGCACTATAAAAAATTTTCGAAGTGGGCACTTCCCAATGATATATAGTAACCATGATGGCAACCATTGTTGTATTAATCATTTACGAAAAGTTTGAAAGCTTTGGATTTGTCACTTTTAAACGTTGTGTCTTTTTGCCCTTAAAAAGTATAAAGAAAATATGGAAAAGAACAATCCATTTAAAGAAATCGATGAAGCGGCCAACCGAGCTACTTTGGACTTATTACCAAGAAAATACCGGATTCAATATGAAATTGCATACAATAAGTTTGTGAAGTGATGTGAAGGAAAAGGCGTTCCTGGAAAATAAATAAATATACTGAAAATGTATTCTTGGCCTATTTTGAGGAGAAATCGAAGATTTGGAAATCTTCAACTCTATGGTCTAATTGTTCTATGATTAAAACTATGTTACTAATAAATAGACGTAGATATCAGCAAGCATTGCGTTTCTGAAGCGTCAAGGAGAAGGTTATCATTCCAAAAAAATCAAAGATCTTAACCAGAGACCAAATTGAATAATTTTTGAAGTGCGCACTAGATGACGAGTATCTTATGATGAAAGTAGCTACTATTTTTGGAATATTTGGTGCTTGCCGTAGTATTCTAGATAAATGAAACATTTTTGCGGTAGAACATGATGTTAGTACCGATCTGCCGTATATGTCATATAAAAAATATCCTAAATTTAAAAAAAAATACCACTTCCTTTTTTGAAAAAAAATAAGCATTTTTATACAGTGTTATCCTATCGAGGTCCATGACATTTTTTTTACATGAAAATCGGACAAGCAGTGCCAGAGAAAAAAAATATTTTTAATTTTTCATAAAACCCCCATAACTCCCATAAAAAATCTGTTTAATACATAACTTCATACGCATATACTTATCCTCCTAAGTGCTTTTGTCGCAGCATACGGTCTATACATATTACGAATATATCTATCGCCAGTAAAGAAGAGTTTACCATTGAAAATTACCTGCATATTACTGCGTCCATTTTTTCTTACATCAACAGAAAAAATTTGTCACGTCGTCTATGAGATAAAAAAGTTGGGGGACCAAAATCCTAAACTGATGATCCTCAGATCTTTTGGGCATACTCGAGTTCAGAGAGACGTGTCTATCCTTAGTGAAGTTTAAATTTTTTATACAGTATGTAATGCATATGCAATCCTAAAAGTTTTTTCCTCAACCTTTTTAAATATACAGATGGACATAAGGACTCTTTTTCACTCTTAACATTGATGATTTTAATAGGCAGAACAGTTCAAACCCAGAATAAAGATAAAAAAGATGCACAAGACAATAAAAATATTTTAACTTGCTACAAAGGATTAAAGCATTCGTCCCCAAACTTTTTGTCTCGTAGACAACTTGCCTTGCTAATTTTTTCTGTTTTGGTAGACATCCCATCCATTTGGAATTGAGTTTTTCGGTTAATTACCATTTACCAATCATATTGACAACATTTCCAAAGTTAACAAGACTTTAATGTTCATAATGCATACCAGTTAAAAATTTAAAATACATAGTACATTTCTTATCAGATCTATCAACGTCTTTGAGAATATCATTGAAATAACAGCCTAGCTAATAAAGAAAATTGACAAATTGTCACTATTAACTATTTATTACATAAAGAATTATACTTATTAAATAGTAACAGTTAAATAAAAAATATTGGTCTAGATGGTTAATAAATTTATTCAGTATGTTTTTTCTTTTTATTCCTTTTCTTCTTACTGTTCGATTTTTTTTCCTCCAGTTTATTGTCCTTTAAACCTTTGTCATTTCCTATGTGGTTAGTTACAATTATACTATCATCAGTCTTGTTTTCACCTTTCACATTTTTATGAAATTTTCTGTCTGATTTTGGTGGGATACAGCTGTTTAAAACTTCTCCTTGCATACTAGTAATTGAACTTCGTAACATTTTCAACTCCGACATAGCCCTCTGGGCTAGCGTACCTTCAGGACTTTTTATTGGCTCATAGAGTAAATGTTTTATCGCTTCCTTTAAAATGCCTTCGGCTGAGGAAAGTTTAATGATGAGTTCTTCGGAAGGTATTTCTTTGTCTCTGTATTGTTTGTGAGCTATATCTGCCAACGCAGATTGCAACTCGTACATAGTGAGAGCTGAAATAATAATAATAATAATAATAATAATAATAATAATAATAATAATAATAATAATAATAATAATAATAATAATAATCTTTATTGCCCAACAGATCAAAATCCATTTAAAGGGCAAATATTTTACAACAGAAAAACAACGAAACAAATAAATATAGTAAGAATAATACGTAGTAGGCTCTGTAAAAGTTACATTAAAATATAGAGCTACTAAAAAAATACATTCAAACATCTAAATATCATTACTAAATCTCAGACCAACAGCTGCAATCATCTGATTGAAGGCTAAAATTAACATCACATAAATCTGATACTATATTAAAATTGTGACACATAATATGCACTTGGGGACAGCTTAAGACAATTTGATCTTATCCTGGCACAAACAAATATACGATTTTGGCGAGCATTAACACGAGGAACATGGTAATAAAACTGGCACAACAGAGTCGAAAATTTTAATTTGCTATGAAATAAGTTGAATAAAATCTTGACACTGGCTGGAACTCTATGGAACTCCAGCGAAATTGAATCTATTAAGTAAAATAGTGTGGTCTCTGGATAAAAGCCATCTACTTTAAGTGACATACATTTTTAAATCTTCTTTGGACATTTTCTAAAGAAAGTTTTATTATTTATTTGATCGTAAGCAGTTAGTTAAAATAAAGAAAGATGACCAATATGTATTCTCTAATGAAGTAAAAATTAAAAGTGGTGTACCTCAAGGGTCTATCTTAGGTCCCCTGTTATTTGTATTATACACAGCTGATGTTCATTCGCATATTCAATCAAAAATGCATTGAACAATTTTTGAAGTGCGCACTGGATGACGAGTATCTTATGATGAAAGTAGCTACTATTTTGGGAATATTTGGTGCTTGCCGTAGTATACTAGATAAATGAAACATTTTTGCGGTAGAACATGGTGATAGTACCTATCTGCCTATATGTCATATAAAAAAAATCCTAAAATTTTTAAAAAAATACCACTTCCTTTTTTGAAAAAAAAAATAAGCATTTTTATACAGTGTTATCCTATCAAGTTCCATGACATTTTTTTACATCAAAATCGGACAAGCAATTCCAGAGAAAAAAAATATTTTTAATTTATCATAAAACCCACATAACTCCCATAAAAAATCTGTTTAATACATAACTTCACACGCATATACTTATCCTCCTAAGCCCTTTTGTCGCAGCATACGCTCTAAACATTTTACGAATATATCTATCGCCAGTAAAGAATAGTTTACCATTGAAAATTACCTGCATATTACTGTGTCCATTTTTTCTTACATCAACAGAAAAAATTTGTCACGTCGTCTATGAGACAAAAAAGTTGGGGGACCAAAATCCTAAACTGATGATCCTCAGAACTTTTGTGCATACTCGAGTTCAGAGAGACGTGTCTATCCTTAGTGAAGTTTGAATTTTTTATACAGTATGTAATGCATATGCAATCCTAAAAGTTTTTTCCTCAACCAGAGGCTAGAACTCTATGAAACTCCAGCAAAATTAAATCTATTAAGTAAAATAGTGTGGTTATAACCTCTCTCTGGATAAAAGCCATCTACTTTAAGTGACATACATTTTAAAATCTTCTTTGGACATTTTCTAAAGAAAGTTTTATTATTTATTTGATCGTAAGCAGGTAGTTAAAATAAAGAAAGATGACCCATATGTATTCTCTAATGAAGTAAAAATTAAAAGTGGTGTTCCTCAAGGGTCTATCTTAGGTCCCCTGTTATTTCTATTATACACAGCTGATGTTCATTCGCATATTCAATCAAAAATGCATTGCTACGCGGACGATGCTCAAATGTATGTATGCTTTAAACCAGGTGAACGGAATTTTTATTTCAATAAGATAAATATAGATTTAGAAATATTATACGATTGGTCCAAGAAGAATGCTTTAAAACTAAATCCAACAAAGACTACTGCTATGTTATTTGGTACCCCTCAACAATGTGTGAAAATTACATCCGATAATAATATAAATTTATCTGGGTTTCTCATAGAATTCAAAAGTACTTATAAAAATCTTGGCTTAACGTTTAATATTTACTTAACTTTCACATATCATGTAAATAATGTTATAAAAACTGTATATTCTCGCTTACAACGTCTATACAAATTTAAAAATATTTTAACAACTAATGTTAAACTGAAATTAACAGAGTCTTTGATTCTATCATTATTTGATTATTGTGATATTGTTTATGGGCCGTGTTTGTCAGTTTTTGACTCTTGTAAAATACAAGTTCTACAAAATTCATGTATGAGATATGCAGAAAAAGTTTAGAGGAGAGATCACATCACTCCTTATTTTATTAAAAATGAATGGTTCAAAATGGAAATTCGTAGAAATATTCATTATATCAATTTAATACATAAGATCATAAATACAAAAATTCCGCCATATCTCAATTCAAAATTAATATTCGGTAATAATGTACACGATAGAAATTTGAGAAATGAACTTTTGCTACATATACCTCTGCACTCATCCTCATTCTTTAAATCCTCGTATTCTTATTTAGCTGCGCATTTTTATAATATATTACCAAAGGAATTAAAATTAATTGTAAGTAACAGCTTGTTAAAACATAAACTTAAGGAATATTTTAAGTTAGCTTACCAAAATACATAGAAATAATTAAAATTGACGAATAGATTTTTAAACTTGTTGTCATCTGTTCCTATTAGAATTAAGTTCTTTTTTGTTGTTGTTGTTTCTTATACTTCATTCTATTTAAGTTAGCTTACCAAAATACATAGAAATAATTAAAATTGACGAATAGATTTTTAAACTTGTTGTCATCTGTTCCTATTAGAATTAAGTTCTTTTTTGTTGTTGTTTCTTATACTTCATTCTGTTTAATATTGCTAATTAATATTGTAATCGTTTAGTATTTATCTTGTTAAAAAAATGTATTCGTTGGTGGTTGGGCCTAAGCAGCCAGAGGCTGAGCCGCGCCAAATAAAGACTTTCTGATTTGATTTGAAAGTTTTAAATAATCATATCGCGGATACCACACCAATATTCGAGTTTAGATCTAATGTAAGAATTATCAAGGGCCTTTATAGCAGTTTTATTAGAAAATGACTAACAGTTGCGTATAATACAGCCCAGCATCCTTAACACAGATGAAGTGATGTCATTAATGTGCTTGATGAATAGGAGCTGCGAGTCTTTTTTAGAAAGTTTACCCTGTCAAGAATTTCCGAATTCAATGTGCTATCATTATGTTATCAGATACAACTTGCAGACAATTATTAGTGCACCGACTGCTTAAAAACTGTAATTGATTTTGTAACTTCTCACAGTCCTCAATAACTGATACTTTACTAAATAGCTTCAAATCATCAGCAAAGAGTAGCTTCTTCAACTCAACTCAGCTCAACTGTTAGATGTTTGACTGCCACAAATTTAACAGGCGATAATATACATCAAAATGAACAGGAAGACCTTGACATGAGTCCTGAATCTAACCGTTTTCGAGAAAAAATTAACGTATCTCCAATTTCATGTAAAATAATTCGGTTAATTAAGAGTTCTCACCATAATTTTCTGTATTAAATTACCATAAAATGCAATATTTACTCCTTTCAATTTATTTACGTTTAGTTTTAATAAAAACAGTTTCGTTCATCAATAAAATTCGACGAAGTCGATTTCGCGGAATGTGGCAACAGTGCAAGAAGTACAGTGACTACAGATCAGTTGGTATCTGTACTGCGAAGTATCTGTAGCTTGTCCCAAATTCATTTTCAGACTACAGACTACTATTTCCTCAATTATTCGTTGTTCGTTGGAGCGTTATTTAGATCAATTCTCCAGCGGCTGTTGTCTTATAGGGACATCGTTGAAGTATCTTGACGTGTTCTTGATATTGACATAATTATAAAATTGTATAATTATAAAATTCTTGGGTAATGTTGAGCATGTGTTGAAACTATGGACATTTTTAACGTATGTTGTAATTATGTGTTAAGTTAGATATTTAAAAATGGCATTACATTTTGATACATAAATAATTTTTTTGTACATAAGTTATGATTATTTCTGCGACGCGAGTTTTCTTAGAAGTTTTTGTTATTTATTTTCCAAATGCCTATTTGATTTAAGTTATGTTACTATTTTAAGCATTTGAAAATCGCCAAAATATAACATTTAATAAAACAAAAATTCGTTAGTTCTACCATTATTTATGCAAAAATAAAATTGCAAAACAGTTGTCTAAACTGATTTCATTAATTTTCATAATGGTAATTTTCATAGTGGTTGTGTATCTTTGGATTTTTTGTCATCACAAAAAAACAAGCTGGCACCTGGTAGGCAACCCACATAGCATGGTTTTGCACTGTTGCTACGTTGCTATAAAATTCCTTGATATAATAATTCGACTTATTTTAAGAACGGCTTGAGTTATACTCTTTAACTGTTTTATTCATTTATACTTCTCTATCTTATATTGAAGTTATAGCACTCAAACCTCTAACACCCTGTAGATATTGCAACAGGTAAAATGATAACATGAAATTTGTTTTATTACAAAAAAATATCAACGTTTTACTAGCAAATGTAAGTGAAGGTATTTTAGATATGTTTTGTTACACTTATTAATAATTGTCATTGTTCTTTATTAGCCAAATGCTTATTTTCTATTAGTTTTATAGCTTTAAATTAAATGCATTAATTTAAATATAATAAGCTATTTAATTTTCTCTCAGAATCAGCATTATTTCAATATCAAATTACAGATCAATGTTTTACCTTTCATTCTGGACAAACCAGGTTCAATTTTGGAAAAGACTTCCAATAGCTCTTGACACAGTGTTATTTTCCTCAACAAATTCTTTTTATTTGGTGGTAACCTCAGGTACAAACCGGCAATGTTTTGTTTCAGCTCCAACATTAAGTAATGATTTGTGTAAAACGTTGTTGACAGCTTGGTTAGTAAAGTTTCCATTTCATTTATGTCCGACTGGTCTAAAAGAAATAAAATACCATAGGTAAATAAAATGCACTGTATTTACAATAGTCAGTTACAGAAAAATAAAAAAGGAAACGTGATTTATTTTTTTTATGATGCACATGATATAAAATAAAGCAATCAATTTAAAATGCAAAGGCGACTTCATTTTTTTATTTAAAAAAAAATTAAATATTTGGGAGATTATCTTTATTCAAAATTATGGTTATCCTACATAGATATCAACATATTTCATTTATCTAGTTATCTAATTCGTATTACAGAATACACTGATAAAAATAATTATTGTAAATTTACAGGGGGGGGTAGTTAAACTTCGACCGTTATTAATCTCTCATATTGACCCAAGCCAACATTCTTCCACCCTACCATATCCGCAGAGACCCTCTCTGCCAATCCTCTCCATGAATATGGCTGATATACGGTCTACCAGCCGCGGGATTCAATCCCACAGCGGTCTGACTGCATCGATTCATGTACTGACGCCTTAAACCGCTCGACTACTGACAGACATGTATGTAGATTTATAGATATAGATTGTCATTTTATTTGACAGTACCTACTTGATATACTAAGTCTAATTGTCGCACGTAATCTTCAAATTAATAGATCTATCTTCTTCTAGAGATTCTTACCGAATATCCCTCGAGCTTAAATTAATAACCGGAAATTTTTCTTTGCTCATGAATATTTTTAGAAAAATATCCTTCATCTGCAGCACGGGATAATTTTCAAAATATTTATGACATCGAAGGACATTTCCGGATATAATTTAAGTACTACTATTACAAGTGAAAATAATTTGTGTTTCTTATCAAAATAAAGATATAAACATTTTTGGAAACCAAATTTACAAACTCAGAAACAGAAAAATCTAAATTTATGAATTGCTTGACGTTACATGAAAATGAATCGATAATGAATAATTTTTATCATTACTATACAAAAAATATATTTACCAATGTCCTGAATCCTTCTTCGTCCTTCTTCTACGGTTAAGTTCATAAGACCACTGTAGAATATTCGTTTGCATCCATCACATTCCCAATCCGATTTAACTTGCTCTGGATCTTTTAATTTTATCAGTCCCTTGCGACATCTGTGACATTTCAAAGAACTTATGTTTGTTCCTAACTCCGTCGCGTCGTTACACCGTGTACAACTACATTCAAAGTATTTCCCTTCCCTCAAATGCTGTTTTCTGGCTGTAGTCCCCTAAAATTCAAATAGCACCACTATTGCATAAGATTTCAAAGGTTCTAATGGGATCATTTAGCATTTTTTATTACATTTTCTGAATGGTTTTGTAATTTTTCTGCAAACTGAAAAACTTTATAAGTTTCTGATGCCTCCAAAGCCTTTAAAATAATTTGAGTCACTGTGTCACTGCCTTCTATAACATGCCGGGTTGCGGTTGCTAGCATTTATTTGCATTTAGAATACGAAGCGTAGGACAGCTAAAATATAAAAAACCTAGCAAACAGGGTGATTGAGGGGGAACCCCCAATATTCGAAAGAGGTGTTTAACGGGCAAAAGTGAACAAAAAAACCTAATAAACATATGGTCGAATATTAAGGGTTACTGAGATAGCAATGAAAATATTTTTTTCTACGTTCATACAAAAAACAAAACTTTATTGAACTATACTTAGTGGCAAAAGTGGTTCTTTATTGAACTAGTGCAATAAAATGTTTATTGCATTCTTGTCATTCTACTACAGCGTTTTGTCATTATGACACTTACACAATAAACACTTATTTTTTTGTACTTAATGCATAATAGTTATTTACGCAACAAGTACAAAAAATAAGTGCACTTTTTGTACGAGTTGCATACAATATTTTTTCTACGTTCATGCAAAAACCAAAAAATTATATTTAGATGACACTAAGTCTAGGAAAATGTGACGTCGATTTGAACGTTTATATTTGTCATGATGACAAAACGCTGTAGTAGAATGACATGAATGCAATAAACATTTTATTGCATTAGTGCAATAAAGAACCACTCTTTCCACTAAGTATAGTTCAATAAAGTTTTGTTTTTTGCATGAACGTAGAAAAATAACTATTATTGCTATTTTTGCTGTTATTATTTGATATTTTATTTTTAGTAGTAGTACATGTGCGTTCGTTTAGTCAATATTGTACACACATAATTTCGTAATGCCTGCCACATTTAGTCATCGAGAATATGCTGATATAATTTTTATTTATGGGTATTGGAACAGTAGTGCTAATCGTGGAGTTACTGAATATCGACGTCGCTTCCCGAACAGCAAGCAAATTGTGTAAAACATTTCCATATCCAGCGCGTCCAGAGTCTTCAGGACGGTGATTTGCTGATTCATTTTTGTATAAATTGGATAAACGTAAACCTTACATTTTACAAATACATTTTGTTCACTGACGAGGCTCAATTCACTCGTGATGAAGTAAATAACTATCACAATGAACATCGTTGGTCAGATGAAAATCCGCACGCCACGGTGGAAAGTAACATTCAGCATTAACGTGTGGTATAATAATCAATTACCCAGTTCTGCTAAATGGTCGTCTTACTGGAGCTAGATATGTAGAATTTTTAGAAAATAATTTGACATCTACTGGACGATGTTCCATTTGATATAGGGCAAAACATATGCTTTCAGCATGATGCCATTTTAGTCGTGTTGTGATCAATCATCCTGACAATCGCTTTCCACGCTGAATTGGCCGAGGTGGTTTCCAAAATTGGCCACCAAGGTCACCAGATTTGAATCCTCTGGATTACTGCCTTTGGGGATGGTTTAAATCATTAGTATATGCAATAAAAATGAACATAAGAGAGGCGCTATTCGATCGGATTGTCGATTGTGCAGCACTTATAAGAGAAAATTACCGTGCACTTCAACAAGCTACCCGGGCAATCCACAAACGAGCCGATGCATGCATCGGGGCGGACGGTGGTATATTTGAAAATTTAGTTAATTAATTTCTGTTTATTAGATCATTAATCAATGTTTTAATTTGTAATAGCTACAGAATAAACACTTTTTTCTACTGACGCATTGCACTAATTAACTCTGGTAAAAATATTTTCATCATCTCAGTAACCGTTGATATTCGACCATATGTTTATTAGACTTTTTTGTTCACTTTTGCCTCCTGAATACCCCTTAATATTGGGACTTACTCTCAATCACCCTGTATAAGAATATACGCGAATATAGCAACAAAAGCTAGAGACGCGTGGTACATATCATGGATCAAGATGTTTTCGAAAAACGAGAAGGCGACCAGCAGCGGTATATTTTGATCTATCTAGTGCTTAGTAAACAACAGCCGAGACGGCTAAAACCTGTATATGTCGTCTCTCTAAAACCTGGATAACAGAGAATTATTTACCTGTAATACATTAGTGTAGTTAAAGAATATCGGAGAATCCTCTGGTATGTCAACACCGGCGTGTACTGTCAATACGAAGTCATCATCCACTGACAAATGAGTGTTTCCCACGCAATCGTGCGCCATAAGGGCTGCCTCCAAATACAATCCTAAAAATTGCGATACTGTATACTGTATTTTATACACGTATTAACTAAATTAGTTAAAGAAATTTATAACTGTCCGTTACAGGTAGGTATTTATTTTTAAAAGATGAAAATTTATAGTTTTCCATTCTTCATTCAACATTGATCGAATGACAGTAAAAAAATTCTTCAAATTTCAACTGAAATTTTTTAAATTATACTGCGAACATAATATATGTATATATATTTTCTTTTAACTCTTTATGTTTTATGATTACACACATATATATGCGCTGATATTTTGAAAAACTAGTAGAATTGAATATACCCCTCAAAAATATTACACAGTAAATGCAAAAGTGGCTAGTAAAATAAAATATACAATGTGAACAAACATTTGCTTGATTAGTTTCAATTTTCATTAATAATCCTATAGATTAAAGTATCAGATGTTATTATAATGTATAAGCAGATGACTGACTCGGGCTTGGATATACAGGGTGTTAAAAAAAAGTGTAAAATATTTAAAGAGGTAATAGTATGAACCAAAATGAGCAGAAAAGTCTCAATAAACATGGGTCCGCAAAGTAACGGTTACGGAGATATGGAATGTTTTATGTTTTTTAGCCCCTTTTTTATTTTGCAACAACGTTGTGTATTTTCTTATAATAGTTGGTTGATGTTTAGTGAAATAAACAATACGTATTTGACAGTTGTTCTCAGTGCACAAGTTTTCTTTCGCTATGGCTGGTTACTCTAATGCAGAATTAACAGACATGCATTTCATGTATGGTCGTGCTAATGGGAACGCCACCGAAACGCGACGTCTTTATGTTGACGCTTATCCAAATCGCCAGATTCCTTCACAACGCATGTTTGGAAGAATTCACCAAAGATTGCGTGATACCGGTTCCTTCAGCAAACAGTGCCATTTATCCGGAAGACCAAGGTCGGTATCCACTCCTAGAGCAGAAGAAGAAATTCTAGCACTGGTAGAGCAGAATCCAGGTACGAGTGTGCGGAGAATATGAGCCGAGGTACGAATTAGTGGTCCTCTTGTTTGGAGAATCTTTCACGAGCAACTGCTTTATCCATACCATGTGCAACGAGTACAGACCTTAAATCCAATAAATGATCATCAGGCAGGTTTATTTTTTGCCGCTGGTATCTACGTCATGATGCTGAAGACCGTCGTTTTCTTGCAAACATTCTTTTTACTGATGAGGCCGGGTTCACAAGAAATGGAGTGTTTAATTTTCACCATACGCATATTTGGGCAGACAAAAATCCTCATGCTCTAATAGAATCTAAACATCAGGTACGTTTTTCATTAAATATTTGGATGGGTATTGTAGGTGATAGGTTTCTAGGTCCTGTTGTTTTACCAAACCGATTAACAGGCGCTGCTTACCTCAACTTTCTGCAGAACACACTGTATGAGTTTTTGGAAGACATTCCTTTGATTCAGAAGCAACAAATGTGGTTCTAGCATGATGGTGCTCCAGCTCATTTTTCCATGGCCGTTAGAGAGCATTTACACCAAACTTTTCCACATAGATGGAACTGTTTTATGGCCTCCAAGATCGCCTGATCTGAACCTTCTAGATTTCTTTGTTTGGGAATATTTGAAGACATTAGTGCGTGGTACTCCTGTAAATAGCCTGGAAGAGGTGCAGTTACGGATTAATCAAAAGTGTCAAGAAATCAAAACCCAGGAGGGTGTTTTCGAAAGAGTTAGAATATCCTTGAGACGAAGATATCGTGCCTGCTTGGAAATGGACGGAGGGCACTTTGAATATCTTCTGGAACTTTGTTTTTTGTTTTTTAAAAGCTTCCTTTGTCGGTTTATTCCTAATAAAATAAAATGTTTGAAAAACGAATAGTGGTCCATATCTCCGCAACCGTTACTTTGCGGACCTATGTTTATTAAGACTTTTCTGCTTATTTTGGTTCATACTATTACCTCCTGAAATATTTTACACTCTTTTTTAACACTCTGTAGTAGAGTGATTCATGTTATAAATGCGCTCACAATTTATAGCAGGCAGAAATACATGCTGTCCGTAAATTTTTCTATAAAATTATATTGAACTTATATTCCGTATACCTGGCAGAGGCCCGATTGCCCAGTTTCTGCTGCAATAAATACGAAAGCAGAATGTTCGATTTCTATTAGTTATGACGAAATGACGGATCCACCTGTTCTATCTGCAGCGCTACCATGGGTGTCCACGTGGGAAAATTTTGGGTAGTTGTATCTTTCTGCTAATTTAATTGTAAATGTAATTAATTTATTAGTGATTTTGTATTTGTGTTCTAAACCATGAAGAATGATTCAAGCTCTATAGAGTGTTTTCAACCCTAATCTAACAAGTGAGGAATATCGGACGATGAAAAACTTACCTATATGAATTAGAGCTCAAGACCAAAATATAAGTAAGTGTTGTGATTGAAATATGTAATCTGTTAACAAGAATATTTGTAAGTAGTGTATATCATGCGATAAAAAATGGCAATGAAGAATATACAACTGTAAAATGAAAAATGGTGGAAACTCGCGGAAGGAAGAAGATAGAGGTTGATGATACAAATACGTATGTAAATAATGGATGTTTTTTTGAGAAATAAACTTTCGACAATAAAAAGAGTGCATGTTGCTATCTCAGATACTTTGCCTAGAATATTTGAAAGAAGATTTTTACAAATTATGAATTTTCGTGAAGGAATTTGCCTATTTCAGGAAAATCCTGTTCGTACATAGCACTGTATGTTAAAATTTTATTATCAGATATTGTATTTTAGATGACAGTTTAAAGTATGTCATATCACAAAAAAAATTGAGGTTACCTCGTAAACACTGTATTGCTGGATTTATTATAACTTGAGTTGAACCTCTTGGTGGCCGTACTTCAAAAGTATTCACATCTGTGATACCGCAGACCTTTTGCACCAATTCTTCACTTACTTCCTCTTCAGATATAAAATTAACTTCTCTAAAAATAATTAAATAAAAAATAATTTTAGTCTTTGCACAAAATTCTTTTAAAATACCTGAGTATCTGTTCAACAGTAATTTTGTGTCTTCTCCAAATATGAGTATCTCTCCGTCTTTCCAGATGAGGTTCCAATTCCATAATGGAATCCCATACTTTGGCATTATATTTCTTCAAAAGAAGACACCGCAAGGGAAATACGATTTGATCGTATTCTGCCAAGGTTTCTCCGCTTATATTGGCCGCCTTCAAAGCCATACATTCGTCAGCAGGGTGCAAATTACCTAGACAACAACAAAAATATACTCTATTACTATATTGTAAATGACGAACAGAATGAATGACTATGAGAAACTACATGAGAAAATTTAATTTATGGTGAATTTAAAACCTTACCTTTTTTAATACTACATTTAACATTTAACGATAATTTATGTTAATTTATTTAAAGTAGGGTCCTTAAAATTTGCCTCTAATTTCCCTTTTGTTTTCTTTTGTCAAACAATCAACAAAAAATATGAACATGTTGCAATTACCACAAAAAATGCAATCGCACAAATTAGCGCTAAGAAATTGATATGTTATAGAAATAGGAAACCTGATGGATACAAGTCCAAAATATACTGTTGAAAATGCACTTTATTGATAACATATGTTGAACGTGCCAAAACATACGGTTTGTTGAGATGATATCAAAACCAAAAGCAACCGTTAATTTATAAAAGTTTCGAGTAATATTAATGTCTTGAGATTATTAGAATGTATACAGGGTGATTTTGAATAAAGTAGCAAACATGAGACCACATATTCCTTAGGTGAAAATAAACCGATTTAACCTAACATACCTATATCCCAAGTCGCTTAATAAACAAGATACAGGGTGTCAAAGTTAAAATTTTATTTTCGATATTTGTAGATAACTTCTTAAAAAAGTGAAATATTTTCTTAAAATTTGTAAACCAGAGGTTTTTGCGGGTGAGAAATTCAAATTTGTTTCTAATTTTGAAGTCACTAGTAGAGGGCGCCACCTATGGCACATCATGTTTTTTTTAAATGGCAGAATTTTTTTGCAGCTTAGTGTATGCATCTGACTATAGAAATAATTGATTCTCCTACCTGTTTTATTTGAAAAAGTATACCTTGCTAAAGCCGTTACGAGTAACCATTTTTGAGATAATCGTATTTAAAATAGTCAGTGCACCGATTGAAAATTGTTATCGTTTCAGGTAAAGAGCCTTTTCTACTGAAAATATAGCAAAATTTTACTTGAAAAAGTTGTTCAGAACGGTAAATTATGGGGACGTGCAAAATTTCAAGAAGTAGTATTAGTGTAAAAACATTTCAGATTTGTAACATTACTCTTTTACTTTACAGTACTAATATCATAAACTTTACTTATAGTATTAATACTATAAAGTGTTACTTTATGGTGGATAAACTGCACAATAAAGACAAGTTTATACTAATATCGTACATAAAATTACTTGCCATTATATTCTTTGCCACTTAATTAGATTGATATAGTTGGTTTAAAATGGTAACAACAGGCAACGCTGATAAGCGTATTAGTATTATTCTGTGGTACAACTGAATTCGGGTTCTGCCCAATGGCGGCAATATACAAGAGTTTAAGTGTAGATTAGTACATATTCTGGGGAATATGTACTATTATCCCTAAAAACCTTAAATTACACTCTGTATATTACGATGAAAAGTGAAAGTGTTTTTGAGAAAACAGTTTATTTATTTCTGGGGTCAACTTGAATAGAAAATCAGAGTCTTACCTGTACATTTTGGGCTACATATGACAGCTTTATTACAGCTTCTGCAAAATGTATATCCTGTACTTCTAACATTTTTACAACAACCAAAACAGATAAGAGGTCCATTCAGCTGTGTTCCCATCAAAGTTGGCTTTTCTTTTAAGATCAGCTGGCCTGCTTTAATATCCTTACCAGCGACCATATATCTAAATAGAGTAACATGTAAACAAATTTTGCGGCAAAAAGTATTTAGGCTATACCGAGCTGGATTTTCAAGAAAAAATAAACAGAAACAATCACTTCTCCGTATCCTGATTTGTTAAAAAAATACATTTTCAATTTTTTGTGTCTCAAATAGCTGTTTTATTTGTGATTTTTTAAATTTTTATACAGATATTCAATTTGATTTTTTTTATAAATCCTTTTCCTTTTTACATAATTAAATAGGGACCTATAAACCAAACCAGTTTTTTAAAGAAGGCACTGTATTTCTTAAACCAATCATGTCGCCATTCAATTTCCCAAAAAAACCTGGCTTTAGATATCTTAATTGTCAATGTCTGTCTGTTTCTTAGGGAAATATCAGAAACCACTTACGAGCGCCGTATTCTTGAAATAGTGTTTTCTACAAATACAAGTAATTTTAGACATTTAAGAACTGAATAATATAGAGTTTAGCAAATAACAAGAATGTTATCTCATGACACCTGCGAATATTCAAAGGTACCGAAGTAAAATTAATATATATATAACGTCAGAAAGCGATCTATCCAACAAACTTTTAGGTACTGAAATCTTTCAAAATACGTTTTTTTTTTTAAATTCAACCATAGATGTAATAGTTATTTATGCAATAAGCACTTTTTGTGCATACAATATTTTTTCTACGTTCATGCAAAAACCAAAAAATTATATTTAGATCACAAGTCTAGGAAAATGTGACGTCGATTTGAACGTTTATGTTTGTCATGCTGACAAAACGTTGTAGTAGAATGACAGATGAATGCAATAAACATTTTATTGCAGTAGTGCAATAAAGAACCACTTTTTCCACTAAATATGGTTCAATAAAGTTTTGCTTTTTGCATGAACGTAGAAAAAATTGTTATAACATAAACTTACATAGTTCTGCATATAAGACTGTTGGAGGAGAGTTTAAATAGTAAAAGTGTATAAACAAAACATCAATAATTTTATTTTTGATATTACTTTTGATCTACGTGTTATCTTTTTCGTGATTTCAGTACCTAAAAAACACCACAAATTTTGTCATTTTACGGTGAGAAATACGGCGACATTAACACGCTCCACTCTATACAATAAATACTCAAATGTGTCTGTCTCAACAAGTGGATCTTATATAGTTTACACCGATGTTTTTAAAATTTCAGCAAGAAAATACGTATAACTTATCTGACAATTTTGTCTAGGACTAGTATACTACCTAATAAAAAAACGTATAGAAAATGCATATTTTACAAAGTTTTGTACAACATTCATTTCCACCTTAAATTATTTTGAAATGCCATGTGGTGTAATCAAAACATCAACACATAGGTGCTGTGCTGTCCTATTTTTAATGCAATAGTAGACAGATTTACATAAATATATCGTTCATGATATATGTAGGTAGGTACTTTGTATAGGATTTTTTATTATAGATATTTTATAAGTTTGAGAAGATAAATTCTATTTTACATTTTAGGAATTTTTCTTGTAGTATTTGTATATCAATTTTAAAATATTTAATGAACCTTAGTGAAATAATTTATTCCATACAGAAAATTAGTAGAAAAAGTTCATTTTCTGTTTCATTGAAACCATAAATAATTGTTTTTTAAGTGCAGTAAGTATAATACATATATTGCAATAATAATAGCTTTCTCTCAAAACAGTTTTTGAACTATAAGTTCTAAGTAGAAATTTCATTAGATCAACATTGGTGAGTAGAAACAACTAAGAACTAACATTGAAAGTAATTTCATTATAAATACGTCAGCAGTTCAAAACAAATTGCCAATTCAAAATTCATTAAGAAATGTCATTACTATTGCAATAGATTGTACACCTACTTACAAATTTTTTTCGTCTGAGTATATCGTCGTTCTTTTCCAAAGCCTGCATTATTTTTTAAATAAATACTGTTTGATATAGATATATAGATGTCTCGTACACAAGTTTCCCAAAATAAATATTTTGAGGAGTATTCAACTATCAATTAAACTTTCTAAGTTCCAAATTTACAAAGTTATTATCAATTATTGTCTGAAAGTGTATATAAATTAATATAAAATAACTTTTAGGATGCCCATTTATTTTGTTCCCTGTATGTTTAAAATCCTAGTTTACTCGTGTCAAAAAATATGATATAGGACATCCAAGAAACCAATTTTTTTCTAAGAAATTTGGTGCGAGACTCATCAAAATCGGATCATTATTACTGGAGTTTTTTTGAAATTAGTGCTTCCGCGAGTTTTGTAGCAAATAAAAACGCAAATAGCTTTGAATTATTATGCGATACGAAAAAATCCATAATAAATAAAAAGTTACAGGACTGAGCTCGTCTTTAAAAATTAATGGAGCATACGAAACATTCTTATAAACAAAGTACGTAGTTTTGTAGAACGTAGACATACAAAATTACGACCAACAAATACCTACTTATTGATTGGTTAAAAAGTTGCGGAAACGAAATACAATACCTAACGTCTATTACTATGATAAAAAAAACATTACCGGCGTTATTAAAATTCTACAAAAAATTAGTGACAACTAGTAGTATACATCAAAACATTAAATTAGTAATATAAGTAGTATCTAAATATCTGCGGGCAGAGTTCGAGAACAGTCTCAGATTTCTCGAATGGTATTTTACAACAATGTTCACCTCCGAAAAATTCTACTCACCGCCCGAATATATCATTTTTCAGGATCTTATAGTTTTTCTTAGCCATGTCGATTTAATGCACTAATTTAATTGCTTCCTATAATACGATATGTGTAAAAATAGCCGGGCCCATAATTTACACACGCTTGCTAGTGCACTAAATAGTTATAGGAAGCTTTCTATATAGTTCGACTAAAATAGATTTTGTTCATTATGGTCTGCCATGTTAATAGCGTCTTATGCAACTTTTACAGTAAGTATATGAAATATAGCTATCAGTTGAGTAACATGAATTTTGTTAAAAATATATATACAGGTTACCCCACTATACTATCATATTTTATGATATACCAGTATATATCAGTAATAAAGTTTATTAAGAATTGATTGATTTAATCTGAAATTTCTATATTTCTCACGTTCAAGATCTCAAATATGAACAATTTTTACCGTAATTCACAACTGATTCAAATTAAACTCGCAAAATTCAAAGGGCATTTTATAATTTGTTTTCTGACATTCATAGTTTTTCAATCCATGAGTATTAATTTTAATTTGCAATATAGGTATTTGATTATAATAAATCTAACTTGATTTTTTTGGTGCCGTTCTCCGCGACGTATTCTGAAATGAATTTTAATATCTCTGAAAATAGATTTTTATTCAAATGAAAAAGCTGTATAAAAATACATAGTAAAAATGTATCAATGTCTAATATTTATGAATTAAAATAAATTAGATAGTAGTACTAGAATCTAGAATAAACATAATGCTGGTGATAATAATGGTGTACGGATGTTCTTGGAAATAACAATATGCAAGTGATGTAATAGATTAATTATTTCAACAAATAATTTTAAGCATGCATCAACAAATAATTAAAAATAAAATAGTTTTACTGTTTATTGAAATCAATTTTGGTACCAATAAATTACTAGATTACTGGTAACTTTATGATTATGCAACACAATATACAACGCACAATCAGTGTGAGAATTTTCCATATATATGAAATTTTCTTTGTGTATTATCAAATAAAGAGAATAATTTACACATATCATTCCTTCTTTAGGCTCTAAACTAATTTAAATAATTAGTAGGTCTTGTCTATTAATTTTTATGCTATGGTCAAATTCTGAGTTTTGCTGTTCCGTGATCCATGCTTTCGATTTTACGTGATTTGAATAAGGTTATGTTCATATGTTTAATGTGTCAAAGTGTCACATTTTAAAAGGGAAGTGTGATTTCATAATTTTTATTACTGTGAATTCACTTAAAATAGTTTAAATACGTTTGTATTTGCTGTTTTATTGCCTTGAACAGTCAAAATGACAAGATTTGCAAGATCTAAGGGATCTAAGGCCTCAAATGAACGCTTGCCCGAAGAAGCAACACCATGGGGTGAAATGAAAAAACAATTATTAGAAAAAAATAAGGAAGCAGAAGAAAGCAAAAGCCGAAGAGACGCATTTGAAAAAAGAAACGCAAACTACAAAGCCTTTTTGGAAGAAAAGGAAAGAGAAAATAGCCAAAATTCAAATTGGGCCGAATTTCCAGGCACTTTGGATTCCTCAATGAAAGGGAAGATGACAAAGAATAACAAAAAAGTTTTGTCTATTGATAGTAGCCCCAAGCAGAGTAATCAAACGACAACTGAACAAGAAAATGATAGTGATGAGGCACCAGAAGAGCAAACTTCAAAGAATGAAATTGTGGAGACTATTGTTAAGAAAACGAAAACAAAACCTAAAAAGTTATTAAAAATAGTAGCAGTTGTTCAAGGCAACTCGAAAAATAGTAGTAGTGCTACTCAAGATAATAAACCATTGAGAAAGAGAAAAGCAATTGAGAATGGAGAAGGAGAAGGTATAAGAAAAAAACCTAAGAAAGGCATTAATAAAAATAAAGCAACTTGTGTAAAAAATGGAATAGATGCTATTCAAAATGAAGAAGGTAGCGAACAGAAGAAAAAACTAGTAAAAGAAAATCTCACTGAGAAAGACCTAAAAAAAATTGAGAAGAAAAAACAAAGACGTATTAGGCAGGTAGAAAAGAAGAAGAAAATCAAAGCAGAATTGAAAAAACAGAAAGAGGAAGAGATGAAGACGCAAGAGAATAACGAACCAAAAGCTGATGAAGCACAAACTGAAATTGCCGAGCCCAAATCCTTTGACAAATCTTTAAATAAAAATACATATCCAAAAAAACCTTTTATTAAATCAAATAATTTCAGAGAAAAACAAAAAAAACCAAGGGATAAGGAAGATCATCCCAGAAAAAAACCGCTGTTACCACATAAAATGTTTATAAATGGTAAAGAACTAGAAATTGATTATGTTGATGGTTTCCCTGTTAAGAAAGAAGATGCCTTAAGGTTAAAGAAATTAAGACGAGAAATGATAAGTAAAGGATTACCAAGAAGCGAAATTGACATTGCAATGAAACTTGAAAGAAGAAAAGCCGAAAAAGCTTTTACTAGAGAGAAAAAAAAGGTAAATTAAATGCAAAAATGTGTAATATGAGTGTACAGTATACACATGGTCGAAGTTTGGTGAGGGCTTAGCTCCCCCAAATATCGAATTAGACTTGGCTGATTTAATAGACAAATAGAAAGGTATTATGCAGACGATGCTTAAACAAAATTATTAAATTTTAAATTGCTAATTATGGATTAAAATGAATAACCGTAGCTAAGATAAAAAAAATATGTATATAAAATTAAAATAAAGAAAACTATTGAGTTTCAACACTGTATATTTAACAAAGTGAATAAAAAATTTGATGTAGAAGCACAATGGAATAAATAATATCATATTTCATTTAAAATGAGCAAGTTGACGTCTACTTCCAATTTAACCGGAAGTATCACGTCATTGTATAGATATATTGTTCGAACTCAGCAGTGTCGAATCCCTAGTAAAGAATTCAGATTCCTGTCATGTTTAGTTTTCTAAATATATTTAATGCATTCTATTTAATTTAGCGTGCTTTATATTATATAAATCTATTTGTTTTGTTCTGTAAATGAAATATTTCCTGTTGGGCAATAAATGCATTATTATTATTTATTAGACAGCCTGTATAATTAACGTTGTATTTAGGTCTGCTTTCACTGCCGAAAATCTGGTCATAATCTCTCAGAATGCCCTGACGTTGACAAAAACGAAGTGGCTCAAACAACAGCAACTGGAATATGTTTTAAATGTGGGTCCACAGAACATACTCACTTCGAGTGTAAAGTTGTTCGAGGACAAGAATTTAAATACGCTACTTGCTTTATTTGCAAGGAACAGGGCCACATTGCTAGACAGTGCCCCGATAACGCAAGGGGTTTGTATCCAAAAGGTAAATCCGCATTTATTAAAGTAATTTTAAAAAATATAGCTTTTATATGTACTAGGAGGTGCTTGCAAAGTTTGTGGAGACGTAACGCATTTGAAAAAAGATTGTCCAAAGTATCAAGCCCAGCAACAAAGACAAGAAGAGAATTTGAGGGTAGAGACTTTTGGAAATAGTAATCCTGATGTGTTAGAAGAAAAATTTGATGTCAAAGGACCCACAGCTAGTAAGAAACATAATAAAATAATAAAATTTTAAGTTTGTTACAAATATATTTTTGTGGTTTATAAATTCGAATTATTATACCCAAATACCGCAGCTTAGTTTTATGTTCGTACACATTCGTTCCAAGTTCTCTTAGAAATTTTCTACATAAAACTTGAGTTTTATAATAAATAATACACTATATTTTTTTGGTAAATCTGAGTACAAATTTTATCTAATGATTGAATTGTCAAGTGGCCAAGTTGAAATACCGGAATGCTTTCGTGATTTTGAAGTTTTAGTTGTTTTTGTAACAACATATTTTAATGACTACTGTTAAAAATAAATAACACAATGAAATTTTATTTTTCTTCTGCAAGTAATACAGAGAGATCCATTATGGCTGAACGTGTTGCTCTCTAAAAATATTTTGTCCTACTCGTCAGTTATTTTTAACCATAGTATACCATAGTATCTGCTGTGTAGATTTGTTGCTATTGGTTAGGAAATTAAAATTATAGTGAACTTTGATTTGAATGTATGTTAAGTTTTTTCACCAAATAAAATTAATTTGAAACTCATATGTATTGAACATAGTTTACAAATTACCTAAAATTTTGGAAAATATGGATTTTTCAAGTTGACTTAGGTTAGGTGTGAATTATAGCGCACATGTCTGTTGTTGAAAGCAGCGCCGATAACCCACAGCACTTTGGTATGAAAACCCATTGTGCATGCTGCTGACTATAATGTTCAAAACAGTTCCGTGCTGTGCGTAAAAGCTAGCACCAGGTCTGCTAGAATACTAAGATCTTGAAGAGAAAGAAAAACTGCCTAAAGATACTTATGTCTTTTTACCATTAAACAGACGGGTGCAAGGGATGTGAATTGAATCGTCTCAAAGTCTGCACCTTGCGACACTGCTTAAGCCAATCCTATGTAGGTGCTTGTCCGTGATCTGTTAGGAGATCCGCGACAATCGTATTGTTGCTTCGGTTAAGCATAGCAAAATTTTGGTTAGCATCAACTTATGGGGAACATATTTCCTTCTGATGTTCTCTTGCACACAAACAGACATAGCAAATAATTCAGCCTGATGGACTGTGGTGTAGAGACCTGAGCATCAGGATTAGCGAGCCAAGCTCCTCTAGTCAGTATCTCTATCTTAAAATTTCATTGAAATGCATAGGGAATATTTTGTCGCTAATGGGTCTGAGTTTTGCCACATCTCCCTCTGCTTTAACTGATAGAACTCTCTCGCCTCCCCTTCAACTACGAAATACAGTTTTGGAAGAGACAGGAGAGCATATAAGGTCTCTGTGGCAGCTGTGCATAAGACCAATGTTGCACTGATACGTGCAAGTCGCTGGAATTTGTTTAGGCGCTGAGTAATAGTGTTCCGCCAGATCGCAAGCCACCATACCACAGCGGCATGAATGAAAGAGGGCCCAAAGCCACAATGTAGCTTTAGATTTAAGCCCCCACATTTTCCCAAAGAGCCTCCTGTAATTCCAAAAGGATGTAGTGACCCCTAAAGACTTGACCATTTGTGTCCTCTAAATGGCAACGTTGAAAATCGTCGGCCCCTGAAGCCAACTACCTTCTGCCCCTTAGCGAAAAGAGCAAAATGGACTTTAGAGAGATTAACCGTAAGCTCCTGTTCTATACATCAGCTTTCCGTGATGTCTGGTACCCTTTGAGTGAGCTCACTAAGTAGGCTTTCAGACCAAAGATGCATGCCACGTGCGACTTGCTACCTGGAAGCGGGAGCATGTCGAATCACTCGCCTTCTCATGGTACTTTCATATCAAAGTCACACAGCATGCTGCTATATACAAATCCTTTCAGACATAGCAATCGTTTGAGCTCAGTTAACTATTGTATTCTTAATTGTGTCGGAAGAAGATGATATTGTGTTAATTACTGCGGCAATTACAAGGAGGAAAAATAAAATAAGGAGGTTATAGATTTATTCATATTTAAGAGCAATGGTGATATACATAGTGTGTGTGTTGTTTCCCAGTAGCTACAAATGCATCCTCAGAAATTCCAAAACTTCTGTAGAATAGAAAGAGGAACATTTAATAAGCTTGTTGAATTTATGAAACCATTAATGCAGTTACAGGATTCAATTTGTCATAGAGCTATTGCGGAGAAGAGACTGTTGATTTTTTTGAGGTAGGTTAATGTATGAAAATAAAAAAGAACATAAACAGGTAGTTCAATATTGATTTATTGTTGCTTCTTAGCACATGAAGCCATTGCAGAAAGAAGCCCAATCCCTGTAAATGTGTCCTAACGATTTTAAATATATTGACATTATAAAGTTAACACTATGCAAGAGTGCTGCCACTACCAAGTTTCCTCTATGCAATTCGAATCAGCCTGTACAAGATTTAAAAAATTTATGAGCTGAAGAAAGTGGGTCAATTAAAATAAATTCATATGCAGAACTATGTATTTTTACAAATTTCATTGTACTTACAATTCTTAAAATAAATGAAATTATATTATGTATTCAACAATATTCTGAAAATGTATAATCATTATTTACATATTTTATTTGCATATATAAATAAACAATCTAGTGACGGTTACACCTATAATATTTATTAAGTAAAGAATTTTTATGACGTACATGTAAAGTAATTTTTGGTAGAGTTTAATTTATTTAATACCTATATGTATATATTTTAACCATTTTAAAGTGGTGACTTATTAACTGCTTTGTTAACTATCAAAGTAAATTGTCATTTGATGTTTTAATTATAGTAAATGATTTTAAATTTTGTGGTGACTTACTTATTAAAACAAATGTGTATCACTTGCTTTGCTATTTTAAATTTAGTAAATACAATTTTTAAAACATTTAATAAATTTATTATATACAATATACAGCCAAAGGAATAGAAGAGCACTTTAAGTAAATGAGTGCAATTATTTATCTAGAAATTATAAAGAAAATACTTATTTCAAAAAATAATTCTTCAAACTCTAGATAAAGCACTCACTCATATCCATTCATTCAGTCTACATATCCAATTCCACATTATAATGAAAATAATAATTCCAAATATTAATACATTAAAAAATTTGGTTAATAAATGCTACTCTTATTTGTTGTATTTTATATTGAAATTTAAAGAGTAAGAGAAAATTTTGTTTATTTACATTGTGTTGTAATCTGTAATAGTTTTATTAAATTAACTATAAAATACAATGTTGTTTAGTAAAACATGAACACCTCAAAATGTCCAGTTAAGTACAACTGCGGACAATAAAAAATTCCAGCCTAACTACTTATGGTCCTCTAAAATTTTTTCTCTGTAAACTGCTTTAAATATTTTAGGACATACTCTTTTTTTGCATTTACAATTAATCAAGAATTATTTACATGTTGCACTGAAAATAAAAGACTTATTTCATTCTAAAATATGTTCAAAAATAGCAAAAAATTGAATTACTGAACACATCGGAATTCAATATAGCTGATCTACATTTACTCAAAAGTTTTTGTTAAAAAACGTTTATTTATTTCTTGTATCTACTGCTGTACTATTTCAAAGCGTTGATTATTCTTGAAACAATTTTTGGTATGATTATCTTAAAAAAAACATTATTATCTACAATGCAGTTCATTTAAAAGAGGAACTGTAGTCAACAAAACAGAAAAGTTTAATTATAGAAATTGCAAAACAATGTTGCATTTAATAAAATCGAATAAATGCAGTGAACGTGATTAATGAACAAGTAGAACAGATTCTGCACGAGCACTGACTACTCGGTACTAAGCCTAATTACAAAAGCGGATGTTGCTGTAGGTTTTTCAGGTGTAATACGGTCATTTGGTCAAACCTCAAATTGCACTATTTGCCTAATGGTGTATAGTATGGTCAAAATATGTGGGGTCAAATTGCAGATGCAGCCTGCTTAATAATAATATGCCGCTCCCACACAGGTCTTCTTCATGATTAGAATAAGGGGTAGAGATATTAATATTATTGATGTGACATCATTACCTCCTACAGTTTTTAGTACTCGTCCACTTCAAACTCAGACAAAGGCCTTTGTGTGTTAAGTTGAAACAGATCAGCAAAAGCCAACTACTTTGAAAATTTACAACATGCTATTGAAAACCATATACGTCTAATCTACCGATGGTAGGTTACGTAACCACAACAAAACAGCTCAGCAATCTATAAACTCGATATTAAAATGATTTGATGGTAAATCTTATTATACAACACATATTTATTTGTTTTGACTCAACAATTCTGTCACGCTTAATAATTAATTTTTTTGAGCATTTTATGGTTGTACTGGGACATTTTGGAACACTACAATATCTGCAGTTTGATTGTTTTGTTTAGTGTATCTAATAATTCCTTCAATATTTGAATTTCCCATAATCGAAATAAAAACCCCAATCACAACGATTCCTACGCTTCATATTCTAAATGCAAATAAACGGGTACTGAGTGCAACCTGGCATTACCCGGCATGCAACACGAGGCAGTGACGTCACACAGTGGTTTACCAGGGAGACCATGTTCTCAAATTATTTTAATGGATGTAGAGGTGTCAGAAAATATAATGTAAAAAAAAAAAATGTTAAATGACCCCATTCAATGCTGGTCGGGACATTGGCCCACAGAGTAGTTCTTTGCTGAAATTCTGCTTTTGCAGACCAGGTCTACTTGTATTCATCATTCATTTTACCAGTGACTTGTGTGAATGCGCTTTTAGATACAAATGATTTAACACCATACTAAATTTTAGTAACGGGAATTTCATTATTCTTTTACAATATATTTTATACAATTTTTATTAATTTACAACTTAAAGAATGCATTAATCTTGTATCTTCTATGTAGCGCCGCTGTTATTTGCTACTGAAATTGTACATTCTCCAATTTTAGCCACTGCACTGTTCTCGAATAATCCGATGTTCTCCAGAAAGGTCCCCGTCTTTTCTACTTTCTCCGGCTCAGTTTTGTCACTGGCTTCTGTGTTAATTTCCACGAGGGGTTCCATTAAACCATGGTCGTCTAACGTTATGTCATCATTGGTTTCCTCGAGAGGTTTCGTTAAATATTCTATATCGCCGTAAGGCATGTTGGAAATGTCGTAGTTTTCCTGTTTTTCTACTTCCTGGGGAACTACTTGTAAAAGAAATGGAAAGAAAATTGAGTTTTAATTCAAATTTTGGGTAGTTTATATCAAACTCCAGGGAAAAACGGAATAATGGCAGAGAACATTAAGTACGCAGGAGAGGATTTAAGACAAAGAATATACGAAATAATGATACGAAAGATTTGGAGAAGAGACTGTATGCCTGAAGATTGGAGAGATGCTATGATTATACCAATTTTATAAAAGGGAGATGCAACAGACTGCAGAAATTATAGGGGTATATTATTGCTAGATAAAGGGTATAAAATCATGGCAACGTTAATAAAACAGAGAATAAAACCTATAGCAAAACTACAGATAGGGGAGTATCAAGCAGTTTTTAGAAAGGGGAGGTCAACAACGGACCAAATCTTCATGGAAATCCTGACTGCTATGAATATGGGATTATAACAATGGCCTTATTCGTGGACTTCAGGAAAGCATGATTCGGTCAAAAGGAATAAACTAAGTAAAATATTGAAACAATTTGGGATACCAACCAAACTAATTAGGCTATTGAAAATGACCTTAGAAAACACTAAAAGCAAAGTGTGAATAAAAGGTGAATATTTACTATTGACACAAGAGATCCACTCTCAATTGGTACTAGAAAAGGTCATAAGAGATAGTCAGTTGAACAGAGAAGGACACAGTTTATAGTAAGTTATGCAGATGACGTGGCCATAATTGCTAGAGATAGTAGGTAGGGAATTAGAAGAAGTAATGAGAAAACTTGTGGAGGAAGCAGAGAAAGTGGGATTGCAGATAAATCAAAAGAAAAGTAAGCTTTTAAGAATAGGACAACAGAAAAGACATACCAATTTCAAAGTTAGAACGCAGCAGGGAAAGATGGAATTTGAAGAAGTTTATATGTATTTAGAGACGCTGATAACAGCTAACTGTGATGAGGAGCAAGAAATTAATAGGAGAATAATAAAAGCAAACAGAAGTTCGGCAGCAGTAAACCGCTTAATGAAATCAAAAAATTTGTGAAGAGTAAAATTTAGAATGTATAAAACAATTTTGAGACCGACAGCGCTGTATGGTAGTGAAACCTAAATCCTCAATAAGAAGTCAAGAGAAAACCTATTAAGCTAGGAAAGGAAGATCTTAAGGAGAATTCTAGGAGGAAAGAAGACGGAGGAAGGCTATGTAAGGAGAAATCATGAGGATGTATATGCCATGGACCAGGCACTAAAAATAGACAAAGTTGTAAAAGCCAGAAGAGTGCAGTGGCTAGGGCATCTAGAACATATGTAAGATGAAAGGACAGTTAAGAAAATTGTAGGGAGTAAATCTAACTACAAGAAAAACAGTGGGCTAAGAGAGAAAAATGTAATGGATTGGAAAAAAAAGGCGAAGAACAGAATGGAATAGAGGAGAATAAGACAGCTCTGGGCCTAAAAGGCCTGTAAACAGCTTATATATATATATAACAAACTCACCGATGGGGTTTAGTCTTGGTCTTCCTCTAGGCCGCTTCACCAATGGCGGAGGTACTGAATACAAAAAAAAATATATATGATAATTGTTTTCAAACATAACTGTTACTCTCAACATTTTTCTACTGGGTACATTTCTTACCAGGAGGGTATTTCCTTGGCCTTCCCCTTCCTTTCTTTTGTGGACAAGGAGGAGGAGTCGGTGAACTTGGGGGACTATGCACCACAGGTTCTGATGACTCAACCATAGTCTGTTCAGGTGTCAATATCCGAACATGTCCTATAGTCTAAAAACATAGTTCAATATATATGTAATTAATTTGAGTAATTGTTAAGCTTTTAATTTCTTGAAAACGTTTTTTTTTTTCATATGCAGATAAATAAAGAGTGTTACAAGCTTAACAGGTTAACTGCCAAGACGAATTTTGTATTTTTTTCTCTGGTGCCAAAGTAATAATTTAATTAAAGATGCTTACCGATATAGTTTCACATTAACAAAGTACAGTTCCGCGAATTATCAAAAATTTTATAGCTAAAAATTCAAAACTGACCGCTCCGGCGCAGGTGGTCATAATATGTCTATCACGCCGGGCGGTCATCATTGGCAGTCAGCATTGAAGGTTACATCAGCCACGATTCTCGCGCGCTTTATGAATATATAATATGACAATAAGCAAATTTAGAGAAATAATTGTGCAAGACCTGTTGTTTGGTAAAAGATTTGTTGCCTCGAACGAAGAACCTGGAACACCAGCAGTTACATTTTTGAAAAAAGAGGGAGCAGCTGCTATTGTAAGAAAATACTGCAGAAGTTGTTATGAGAAGAAGTTAGGGGTGAAATACAAAAAAACCATGTAAAGAAAGTTACCACATATTGTATGGACTGTGAGGACGATCCACATTTTTGCCTCCTATGTTTCAATAGAAAACATCAGAAGGTGTAAAATTATTTCATTCATCTTTATTTACCTATGACTAGGTATTTACTTATTTTCGCTACTCTGTATTGTTAAAAATTCTAAGGTCTTCGAAATAAATTTTATTTAAAAGTGCAAGCTATGTAAATTCCCCAAAACATGTAATATGAATATATTATAGTCACTCACGTGGCCATATACGCCGAGCGGTCTCGTTCCATATGCAGTTGAAATGGAATCGGCGGTCATATTTCCGTTTCAGAGACATTTATGTACTCACTACCCAGCGGCCTATATGACCGCCATGGCGTGAGAGGATAGTATCAGTGTCGGCCTAAAGACCGCTGTGGCAGTGAACCTGTTAAATGTGGAGAACTTCAAATTCAAATATGAAAATTTGATTGTTTGGATCTTTTTCTCATGGAAATTATGGCTCATTTCAGATTTGT
The DNA here is from genome assembly GCA_037114965.1 of Monochamus alternatus. Taxonomy (NCBI): domain Eukaryota; kingdom Metazoa; phylum Arthropoda; class Insecta; order Coleoptera; family Cerambycidae; genus Monochamus; species Monochamus alternatus. The sequence goes on from CM073433.1 coordinate 39,582,633, forward strand.
CGATCACTTATTTTATTTTATTAGTGATATAATTTACAACAAGTTTATAGCAATTTAGGGTGTACCTATAATAATCACTACCAAACTTACTACTTACATAAAGTGAGTCATGAGGCAATGCTTCATTCAGGGCTGGTAACTCGTGGGCTTTATGGATATGATGTTTCAATTTATCATGTCTTGAGAAAGCTTTGTCACACTGATTACACGCAAATGGTCTTTCTCCTGTGTGAACCAACTGATGTCTTGTCAAGTGTGATGCTCTCTTAAAACTAGAAATGAAAAGCACATATATTGTGTTCTGTATTCTCACTCTTCTAAATAAAAAAAAATGTATTCCAAGGATTGGCAGATGCAGGAAAATTGTAATTTTTATGTAAAGTGTAAAAAACAAATTTTAGTCTTGAGTACGTTAAAAGATATCGCACCAAGAAAGATTTTGATCTCTAATTTTACTTGGCTGCACTGGTTACACCCTGAACGGTTTGTTTATACAGGGTGTTCTAACTTTTTTCGTTCTTAATTTTGGTAATGGATAGAGCATTGAAAAATAATTGAGATGATGTTTTGTATAATTTTTTCTCTTTGATACTTTTTTGTTATAAGTAAGCTGAACTAAAAAATATATATTTTATTTTATCATCTACTAGTAAATAATATACAGGGTGTCTCTAAAAGGTATGTACAAAACACTTTACAAATTCATGAGACTAAAATATGAGGATAGACTAAATCCCAAAGATTGATAGTTTTCTAAATTACAGGAAATACAAAGTTATTATTTTTTAAAATGTTTTTGTAAATATTTATCTTAATAATAGAACAATTCGCACGAAATTTGGTACGGAGGTTTTTTTTAGATTAAGCAGCACTTCGCCTGCATCTAAAACTTCATAACTTTTTTGCTTCGGTATATTAAATTACGGGTTAGAAATTTTTGTGTCTTGGCATCTTTTGTATAACACTAGTGGCGAAATTGTAGGGTTCTGATCGCATTTGAACCTTAAATATCTACTTCAATTGTGGTAAAAAAATTTTTTAGTATTATTATTAGTTTTCTTTTTTTCAGATATTCTCTAATCGAGGCCTATTTTACAAAATATTTATGTTCAGGAAATTCGACTTGATTCCTCTATATTTCATCAGCTAAGCATTTTGCTCATGTTTATTACAACTCTCTTATTTTGAGGTGCATTGTCACCAGATAAAATTTGCTCTATGGCTTATACAATTTGAGATACCCTGTATATCTAATAGATATGTTAAAATAGGTTAACATCATTAATAATATCTCAAAACACGAATGTTGTAACTCCCAATTTTTAATGTCTGGTTATTAAGAAACACGATTGTTGCGAACTCATAAAGTAGATACCTACATCATAAATTTATAACCAAGGATTTATAAATTACTGTTACATGTCAAATTATTTAAAAATATAGTGAAACGGATATCGCAAATATTTTTACCTGCTTGGACACAGATCGCACTTAAATTTTCTTTCTTTCCTGGCCCAAACACTTAAATTGCTGTGCTCGTCTACAGGATGTCCCATTAACCTTTCCTTACTTGTCGCCTCAGTTCTCGTTTCTTCCGTTCCTGCGTAATTTTCATTATTTACTGTCTCGGTAGGTTCTGAAAATTAATAAAAAAATATGATTGTTATCTGAATTTCAAATAACTTCTATAAAACCGTGAAATAAATTCGGATCCAGCACTAATACAGAGCGATTTTTATGTTGAATATATAATTTTACCGTGTATTCTACTCATTAAAACGTTTTAATATAACAAAAATAAATTAAAAAAGTAATTCATAATGCCAATGTCAAATGTTTATTTTAATTTAATTCAAAACTAGATTATGTCCCATCCAGTAACCTATTCTTCAAATACTAATTTTAGACATATAAGAACTCAATAATATAGAGCTTAGCAAATAACAGGTATGTTATCTCATGCCACCTGCGAATATTAAAAGGTACCTAAGTAAAATAAATATATAACGACACAAAGCGGTCTATCCAACAAATTTTTAGTTACAGAAATCTTTCAAAATACGCGTTTTTTTTTTAATTTAACTGTTGATGTAAATATTGTTGTTAAACTTACATAGTTCTGCATATAAAATTGTTCACTTTTGTTAAAATGTGAGATTGGAATAGCAACATAATGTGCGTCTTACAAACGCTTTAAGTTATTATTTTATTTGAGGAAAATTTAAATAGTAAAAGTGAATAAACAAAACATCAAGAACTTTATTTTTGATATTACTTTTGTTATACGTGTTTTATTTTTCCAGATTTCTGTACCTATAAATACACCACAAATATGACCATTCTACGACGAGATCCGATAGTTTCGATTCGATTTTTTGCTGAGTTAGTTGTGATGTTGGTCCAATGATTAATTCAAATTTCCGACCTTGAGCGCCAAACGCAATATTGTTCAAAATCCAAAATAAAAAAAAACGAAATTTTCTACCTTCAGTTTTCAGCAATGTTAACCCTGAAGCACAAAGTAGAGTAAATTTGCTTCAGTTTGATTTTGAAATCGTCTCTGTAAGTCCAATAGTTTCAGAAATACAGTTTTTCAAAATTTATCAATTTTTTCAGACTCGGAAATTTTTAGTAATATTCTGTTCTGTAGGATTCGATCCTGTAAGCCTATTTTCTTCGGAAAATGCCCCCCATCCATATTCCAATGAACGCTGGAATAGGTTTCAGGGGACCAAACATATAAACCACCGCCTACATATTTCTCATTACTAGCCTTTATCTTTGTGTTACATTATCGAAGCCTTTTCTAAATGTATCATGCATGACAATAAACCCCTTCCCTTACGTCTATGTTAAAAATTATGAAAATATTATGTATCAGGTAATACTGTTTTGCTCCTTTTACTTATTATGTTGGAATGTTATGAAAGAAAACGGCAATTATGAATGATTATTTTAATTTCAATTTAAAAAAAAAATATTCAAAATTAAAATACACTTTGTTGTAATTCGGTCAGGGCCAGATTTACAAAAACCCAGTATTAATAACAAATTAACGATATTAAAAAACGAAATATATGTCAAAACTTTTTATAACTTCTAAAGATAATTGATTAGAGAAAAAAATCATATTGTTGAAAATAGAAGAAAACAAAAATCATTTATTGTGCTGATTAGAAAATCAATTCAAATAAAATTGAACATTTGGAAATAAAAAATAAATCAAATAGTTATCTACAGGGTGTACCGAAATTAATGGGACACAGAGCAAGAGTAGATTTCTTACATCAAAACAATGCTATTAAGCCAAACTTATCCTGGTCCATTTGGGCTAATAAAAAAGTTACAGGGCGTTAAAGTTTAAATTTTGAATTCGAAATTCTTAAAGTTTTCAAAGAATTCTTTTGAGAGAATTTGAACTTTAACGCACTGTAACTTTTTTATTAGCCACAAATGGACCAAGGTAATTGCATTATTTTGATGTAAGGAATCTACTCTTGCTCTGGGTCCCATTAATTTCGGTATACCCTATATATACCAGGACCAAATTATTGTAACTTTTATTAACTAACTTTTATTTGTAACATAAGTTTTGTTTTTCTCGCTTATTTTTGTGAATTTTCTAGTTTTAATAAATAGAATACACGGTTACCCGTCCCGTATTTCAAGGGACAGTCCCGTATTTCAGTCACATGTCCCGCGTCCCGCCGTTAGTTCATACGGGACGCTAAAAGTATCGTATTTTGGTATTCAGAAAAATAAAATGTCAATCCACACCCAAGCAATCATTTGCATAAATTATTTTAGGCCAAAAATATAATGAACATTTAAGTGTCGGACAACAACACTGACAGATTTAGTGTCAGTACTTAGACATATCTGGCGCCAAGAAGAAAAGTGTCAAGTTTACTTAAATCTAAAGTTTCTATTCTTGCCAAATGCCTTGTTTTGTCGTCTTTGTTACTTGTATGGTGATTGGTGACTCCTCATTTATGTGTCATTCTATTTAACAGTTGAGTTTTCCAGTGTCTTGCGCGGTGCTTTACAATAATTTGGCAATTATTTTAAATTATTTACTTCGTGTTTTAAGCGCGCGCTAGATAATTATTAAGGTAAGTGCCTAAGGAGCTTAGCATAGTTTAAAAAATTTTTAAATTATTTATTTATAATCATTTAAAAATTAAAGGACCTCGGAAAAGGACCATTTACGTCACCAAAAAAAGCAAAGCGCCTCTGCAGCTATCGACCAACGTGGCAGACTGAGTATATTTGGTTAATAAAGGGTTCAAACGATTTTTGTGCAAGATGTCTACTATGCAAAAATAATTTTTCAATTAGTCACGGTGGCCTTAGTGATGTCAAACTGCACTCTAATACAAAAGAGCATAGAAGACACGAAAATGTCGAAAAATCTTCTCAAGTTTTAACAAAATTTTTTGCAAACAGAAAATATTCAAGAAACTAACGATGTTACTGCAGCAGAGCTTGGGCAAATCTATCACTGCGTTAAGCATAGTCAATCTTACAATTCGTTATGTTGTGGGCTCAAACTTTTACCAAAAATTATAAGATTCTGAACTACTAAAAAAAATATTGTCGCAGAATTTGCCCCGCTCGCACCCAATTCGACGACAGTGGTATCGCTAAACGCCCCGATCGCCCATACGCGACTAACTTATTTTAAGCAATTTGACCTTGAAAATTTCAAAATTGTCGCCTGCGGCGCTAACTTCCCCCCTCCTCTCTTGAACTTATATAATAAAAAAATAATGTGTCCCGTATCTTAAAATTCAAATGGTGGCAACCCTGCTCTATACATACCTGATTTTTTTACACTAGCCACTCCTTTTTCAGAACAGGAACTAATCCTCCTTTCAGCTGAACTTTTTACAACTTTTTCAGGTATTAATTCATTATCTTCTGGCGTGAAATCCACAGCAACTCTTTTTTGACCTTTATATCTTGTATCCCTTCCATATCCATTGAACTTCTAAAAATTTGTAAGTATATCAACGTTTGTGTTTAAAAAAATATATATCTAGTGAAGTACCCGCCTTCAGAGGCATTAGCAAAGGAATGTGAATATGTCCATTTTTATATTTAAAAAATATATAGTCAAATAGCCATCCTCAGAGGTTCAAAGGAATGATAAATATTTTATGCTAAATGGGAGTTTTACGGTTTGTACGTCACGTCAATGCATATCTTTTCTCTATCAAAAAAATATATGGATGAGATTCAAAATAATTTAAATTTCAACGGACAATAATTATAATGTAATATTTCAAATAAATATACTGCTGACACACCTACATATTTATATTTTGATACACAAACCTTTTGATAAAATATGTTTTAGATTCCTTCATATTAAATTGATGATAATCACATGCTTGCTGAATTATTATTAAATGGTTATTTTCCATTGTTATTCTTTTTTATTATTTGCGTGCATGTTGGTGATCTAGTTTGGTCTATATTAATGTCTATTAAAATTAACTCAACTGCTGTAATCTTCCTAAGGATAACAAAATAATTACCTATCTATTAAGCATGCATACAATTTTATATACATATGTATCGGTATCTTTCCGTAATATATTTTCAATTTATTTAACATAATATGATAGTTCGAGGTACAAGTTTACAATAAGTAGATAGACATTTTTTGTTACTAAATTTCGCCTATAGCGCTCGAATTCTTTTTTTAATAGAATGAAAAAATGTATTTTAATAAAGTAACTCTTCCGACATAATACACGTCACAAGGCGGCTTTGGTAGACGAAAACCGGCCGACTATTCCACGGACAATACATTGTGATACGCACTGCTCTTGTAGCCAACTGTGCTTATACCCTGCTGTGTCCCAAGGTGATGGTTGCTCTTTATCAGAAAGAAGAATGAAGTCTTCTCAATTTTCCGTGGTTGTTTAAGGGTCTGGACTTCTTTTTTTTTTTTCGTCAGATTTGGTTCCAGAAGGCAATTCAAAATACATAGGCTGCATCAACTAGCACAGCCAGTCATTGGAACGTAGCTATGACTATTGTAGGTACTTTAAAGTGTTTTTACTAACCTTGGGCAAGTAATAGATACGCGGCCGTTATGTGTTCACGATATGAAAATGGGGAATAAGTTTTTGATACTTGCTAACGCTCCGGCGACGTTTCCGGAACTTGTGGTTCCATGGAAATGATGTTGCGGCGTGGAAACCGCAACTTTCAAAGAACTTTATACACTTTCTCAACACTTTTTCATACTAGTATGTTGCTTACACGTTGGTAGGCCCTAACCACCATTCAGTGCAGGAATGAGAGAAACCTGGAAAACCTCATTAATTAGAGGAGTAGTCAACCGGTATCAATCTCTCACATTGACCCAAGCCAACATTCTTCCACCCTACCATGCCCGCAAAGAGGGTGCCAATCTTCTCCACCAATATAGCTTATATACGTCTACCCACAGCGATCTAGTCACTTAGATTCAAGTACCGACGCCTCAAACTGCGCAACCACTGACCGATAAAATTGGTGTTATTTTTGCTATATGGTCGTAGATTTAGTGATTACTATGTACCTAATAGCCACTTAATTGCGGTATAAGCTTTCATTATTATAATGCTACTTGGGTCATGAATTCCTTCCACCAGGTCAAACAATCAATAATTTTATTGTTTTGAAGTTTGAGCCATTTGCATGAAAGTGTTTAAGGAAAAGACCTGAGCATTGGCGTGGATGTGGGAGCGACAATATTAATAAAAATTTAAATCAATATGCCTATAAGCACCCCAATGCGTTCCATACAAATCGAATACTCACCGTACCCGACGAACCGTCTTCTAGTAGTACACCTGTCAGTTCCAATTCTTCAGCTAAGTCACATACGGTATTTACAGTTTCACTGGGCACATCGATCGCGCCTTTGTACATCAATTCCAACAAATCTTTGAGTTGCTCCAAAGATATGCCGTGCATAATAAAAATAGCACGTTCGTCCTTGTGCTCAAGAAATACGTTACGGAAATATGGACTACAAGCGGCCAGTATCACCTTGTGGGCTCTTAACGAACCGTCTTTACAGTAAAGGGTGCAGTCGGTGAGCAACTCGTCGTTGTATAACGTTTTGAACATCGATCCTATGTTTTCCAGGTGTTTGTCTGTTAAAAGCCGAACGCACTTGTTCAGCTTCATCTAAAATTAGTTAATTTAATATAAAATGCACAGGGTGTTCTAGGATGAAAAGCACAACCTTTAAGGGATTATTTATCTGGTAAATAGCATAATTTACATAAACCTCGGTTCAGAAATGCACTCTTTCCAGGATATAGGCAGATTCTATTTTTTTTAAATGTTTTTAAATGTTTCAGGAATATCTATTAAATACATTTAGCATTAAAAAAATCTTGTTAGAATTCTATAAATACATTTCCATTGTGCCGTAAATTTTCAGCTCTTTTGAAAAACTAAACATCTACGCCTATGATTTTCTTGCATTCTGTATTGAGACAGAAACCTTCTATACAACATCATATTTCCCAGTAATTAATAATAAAATTGTAATTTTTATAGAAATATTTCTAATTTCAATTATAATTTTGTTAAATCAAATCACTTTTTGTATCATCTAAAATTACTGTGGTCCTGTTTTTATCTACTGGTAAAATTTGAATATAATTTTTTTCCTAAATTCACTTTCTTCGATATTTAGGTTTCCTTATTTATCTGAGTTTTTTCACTAATAATTTCCGCCTTTTATTATAGCCGGCTGATTTAGAAACAAATTTTAATTTTTCGCTGCCAAAAATCCCCGACCCACAAAATGTATGTAAATATTGGTATTTTTAAAAGTTATTTAAAAATATAAAAAATAAAATTTGAACTTTTGAGACCTTGTATTTTTTTAACTATCAACTTTTGACTGCGGTAAATTTGGCTACATCGCATTATTTTGTAGTCAAAACTTGCTTGCATTAATTTCGGGACACCCTGTATTTTAATATATATAATACATATGCTAGGATATGACGCAATAATTTAAACCTTTACTGAGAGCTGTTTTTTTCTGACTGAATTACATTTATTTATTATTTTTGTATGTCAGTCTTATGCAAACATAGTTATTTATGTTGTGATGGAGCGGTGCCTCAACTTTTCTGGGACACCCTGCATAGCGAATTGTGACAATCTATTATTAAATATAAGAACATTTTTAAAATGCTAGAAAAATTTGATGCGTGTTTTGTCGTAAATGTGCCGTTTGTGCAAAAGTCATAGATGATAGATGTAGAAGCTACGTTTTAAAAAGAGGAGAGAATTTTTCAAGAAAATTTAAGGGCTATATCTTGGAAACAATGTATTTTAGGACTGAGATTTATATAAGCTTTTTGCTTAGGTAGGGTAATTCACAGCGTACCATGTCAAATTTTGAGGTTGTAGCCCTTAAAAAATCAAATAGATTCAAATAAGAGGAACAAAAAGATGCAAAAAGGCTTGTACAATCGTTTTCAATAATAATGACGCTCTTTAAAATGAATTTTGCGATTTCTTTTCAAGATATGACGTATTTGTAATAAAACGTACTTCACTCAACTTTTAACATTAGGTTTTAGTTGGTTCACTCACCAATAAAGATTTAATGAAATTTCTGCCAAAACTTCCAAAAGTTCAAAAACTGTTTTGTACGTTATATCCGTTTATTTTGGTATAACATTTCGAAATATGTATATAAGCACAGAATATACGCGTACTATATATTTTGTGATATAAGTATACATATTTTGTTTTAGATTCTAAAATATTTCTTTCGCATTCTAGTGATATTTTCTGATGAAAAAAGATACGGTTATTATCGATCAAAAATAAATGGATACGATTCCAACGACTATTGCATGATCACGTTTTCCAAATTTGAATCCATTGAATTTTTATTTGAAGGCTACTTAAAAAGATAAATTGTGCCATGAGTGGTGCCCTCTACTATTGACGTCAAAATTAGAAACAAATTTGAATTCCTCGCCCCCAAAAACCCCAGATCTCCAAAATGTGTGCAAATATTTGAATGTTTTAATTTTAAGTTATTTACAAATATCGAATATAAAATTTTGACTAGGGTAAGTTTGGTGGCTGCATCACATTCTTTTGTCATCAGGAATCTACAGTTACTTTATGTAGCGTTAATTTTGGGGCACCTTGTAAGTTAGACGGGTCGCCGTATTTCTCGTCGTAAGATGATCAAATTTGTGGTGGTTTTTAGATACAGAAATCTCGAAAAAGCTGTTATACGTTACTATTTCAAGAATACGGCGCACTTAAGAATCGTGCGATGCGCTTAAGTTTCAGACATTTTTACTTTTCCTATTCTTAAGTAAGGACATTTTTGTTATTGTTGAATATAGGTGGAGAGGGGTATGTTTTGAATTGGTGTGTTTAAGAATTATTTTAGGACAGATGGCAACTCTAGACTCGTGGGTATATGCATTTCAAGGCCACCCTATATTCCTGCTTATTTTCTGTTTTTACACACGCTATGAATCACCCTGTATTTACCTGTGACCTTAAAGCTAGTGCCCTCCTTCCCGGGACGCCCTGTATTTATGCTGTGGTAAGGCGGACGATAGCCCAGACACGCAAAGATTGCTCACCGTCACACAGACCGTACGGCATACGGTTAAATTTAAACACACTGTTTATATTTACCTTGCTTAAATTTATGTAATTAATGGCAATTTTATAACAGAATATTCGTTTGTACGGCGGTATGGCCCAGCCTTAACGCGTCTCACAACTTACTGCGCCCTTTAGGTTTCACACGAGGGGGGCTCGGCCTCGGTATTGATTTATTTCGTGCTGCCCCCTCTTTCTAAAATACAAAATACCCTCTGGAATTAATTATAACTCCCGGCCTGGCGTACGTAGCCCCGGCGTATTTCGTATTTTCGGTGTGCCAGCCAGTGCTCTCGATTTTATTTAAACATATTTTTTTTGTTATGTTAATTGTGCAACTTTGCGGGCATGTTTCTCTATTTATCTCTATTGCACACTCAGCTAACAAATACCCAGAGAATACCTCTGTATACCTACCAGTCATTTCTGGTAATTTCTAGTAATTTTTTTTATTTTAAAATTTACGTTTTCAACTAACGATCTTTGCTTACAATACACTCGTATCAATATCTTAATTTTATGTACAAATATAAAGAGAAAAACAATTAGGTAATATTTAATTTTTTAAGAATTAAATATTATTATTATATTATTAAAATATTTTAAATTGAATTAATTTTAACTCTATTGTATTTATATACATTTCATGAGACTAATAAATAAATTAGTAATAATGCAATATTATTTGAAAAAAATCTTAAGATTCACAAAAATGATACTGATGAAATATTTATTTTTATACAAATGTACAGGGTGTTTCTTAACTAGAAGTTAAAAATCCAGGGACGTATTCTGTGGCCAAATATAAGGGTTTTTTTGTTATATAAATGTCGGGTCTTAGCAAAAAATTCAAAGAAAAACAGTTTTTAATTTCTAAACCGCTTCAGATAATTTAACAATGACAGCAGGTATTAAACAAAAAGAAATTTACCAGTGGCGGAGATGTGGGTATCGTCGATCATTATTAACGAAAAAAATATATATCACGCTGTATAATTACAAATCAAATAGATCATCATCATGTATCATATTCACTTTTTGTTTCTTTACACTTTTTTGTGTTCCAAACCGATTAACAACAAAAATTGATTACACTACTTAAAATAATAACAAAAACAAGGGAATTACTTTACTATGATTTATTATAACAAATGTAGAAAATTGCCACCTTCAGTCAAAGTTCATGCTTCAGATCTTCTTGAAATTGCAGCTCCAACTCGTGCAAAAATTCCAGGAGTAACTCTTATCGCATCACGATCAGCTATAATTTGATGACGTAAGTGCTCCTCAGATTTTATGTGAACCTTGTAAACTAATGTCTTGAGATGTCCCCAAACAAAAAAATCAATAAGATTCATATCGGGCGATCCGGGTAGCCAAGGTTGACATTGTTCTTGAGTGCCTTGTCCAATTACGTTATTACCGAATATTTCGTTTTAAATTTCACGAGCAGTCAAATTAAAATGTGGGGGAGCCTCGTCGTGTATAAACCACATTCTTTGCGTTAACGCATAAAAAAAGGTAAAACATTTTCAAGAAAATGTTTGTAGGAGGCACCGGTTAAAGTTCTTGGTAAAAAGTAAGGCCCAACAAGAATATGTCTAATAATACCCACCTATACATTCACAGAAAACTGATGTTGAATTCGAGATTCCATTATGGCATTAGGGTTTTCATCAGACCAAACGTGTTTATTCATGGAAGTGCATTATAGTATCTCTGTAAAAATTAGTTTCGTCAACATTTTGTTCAATTTTTGAGTCTTTGTATGCGGTACGGGTTTGTATACAGTTGACGCTAAAGCGTCTTAGTAGCGTAACCAAACTAACTTATGATTCACATTAAGTCTTCTTGGGTCTTCTTCAATTTCGTGTAGAATAGTTTCTTCCAACTCAGACGTTCTAATGCTCAAAGGTCTTCCAAGAATTGGGCGTTTCTGAAATGAGAATGACTCTGAAAGACGTTGAAAAACATTTCTGAATATTCTTGGATTTGGATGACTTGGAAATTTTTCCATATAAATTCGCCTAGCCTCAGTACCATTTTACAAAAGCACCCTGGTGTCAAACATACTTTTTATTTTTAGCAAACTCAATATATTGAGATTATTCTCAATATCTTGACTTTTTTTCTCAATATAATGAGATTATTCTCAAGATATTGACTTTTTTCTCAATATAATGAGAAAAATCTCCATATAGTGCTGTGATAATTACATTCCACTAGTGATTTAGGTTGTAAAAGCGTGTTTAGTCATAGGCGTTGCACGTAGAATCGAAAAAGGGGACCAGTTTTTCGAGAAAAACATTTGCGATTTCTTTAGGAAATTACTTTTCACCTTCGTTAGAAACCTCTCTGTACCAAATTTAGACAACCTACAGTTAACGATTATTTACTTTTCAATAAATACTTTGAGCATTTATGTCGTCACTTTCAGACCCCTAATAATATCGAATTTCAATCATAGGCGTCCGACATGGGATTCAAAAGGAAACCTCCTTGTGCTAACTTTGAATGAAATATCTTTAAAAGTATTCAAGATATGAGCATCACACAAAATTAAGTTTTTTTTACGTTCGCTTATCTGTTAATTTTAAAATTATTAGTTAGACAAACACTTTAGTGTTACTACTTGTTTTTCATTAAGCTTAGTATCACATTCTCGATAAATTTTATTACATGAGGTAGGGGTCTGAAATCGGCGACATAAATGTTTGATATATTTATTGAAAAGTAAAGAAACGCTGAAGATAGGTTGGCAAAATTTGGTATAGAGGAGTTTTTAATAAAGTCGAAAAATTGATCCCCTTTTCAATTTTACGTGCGACGCCTACGTAAGCCACGAAAAACTCAGAACAATTGGATAACAAGTAAGCAAGTTACAAGGATGAGTCTATGGAAAGTTAAACCTTTGAGATTAGGTTGCCAAAATTTAGACAGAAGGGTTTCAAATGAAAGTGAATAAGAATACGACAAAAATAATTTCCTAAAGAAATCGCAAATGTTTTTCTCGAAAAACTGGTCCCCTTTTTCGATTCTACGTGCAACGCCTATTACTAAACACGCTTTTACAACCTAAATCGCTAGTGGAATGTAATTATCACAGCACTAAGAGAAAAGTCAAGATATTGGGATTTTTCTCATTATATTGAGAAAAAAGTCAAGATATTGAGAATAATCTCAATATATGTATTGAGTTTTCCAAAAATAAAAAATAAGTTTGACACCAGGGTGTTTTCGTACCATTTCTATCTGCAAGGTCATAATTGTAAACCATACTGCCCATTTTATCATTACAGCATTTGAATTGCATAAGCCATTATTAAAAATTAATCTTTTTTTCAAAAATAAGCGTTGTTTTGCATGGCCTCCTTAAGATATGTTTAAATAATATAAGTAAAACTGTAAAAATGCACTTGATCAAATAAATCAATTTTGTTGTTAATCGGTTTGGAATACGAAAAAATGTAATGAAACAAAAAATGAAGATAATATAATGGGATATGATGATCTATTTTATTTGTAATATTATACAGGGAAACATTGGTTATATTAAACAGGGTGACACGGTGGCAAATAATAATCGGTGAAGTTTCTAAAACTGGTAATTTTTTGTTTTATACCTACTATCATACTAAATATACACACCAAATTTGGTTAAATTATCTCAAGCGGTTTAGAAATTACAAAGTGGAGAATAGATGTCCTAAGACCCCCCATATATGACACAAAATTCTTATTTTCTGATACAGAATACGCCCCTGGCGGTTGAAACTAGTGGCAAAATAACTCTCGTAATAATATTTCGATGCCGTTTATACCAGTTTTCTTAGAAAAGAATCTAGTTTATAGGATGTCCTAAATCATAATTTTTGATACGACATCCTAACGTAAAGAACAAGCATCTTAGAAGCGACGAAATGTTTTATTGATTTATATACAGTGTGTTTCTGAAAGTAATTGTTAATAAGTTTGTATATTTGGAACTAAGAAAGTGCATTTTAAGTTAAAGTAATCGCTTACGTTCAAATAGAATCAGGTGATGAGAGATACGAAGCAGGCAAATATGAAAGATGTAAGGTAAGTCATAGTAGAATGCGGCATATACGAGTGGGAACGGTCGAGTTGACTTGCAAAAAAAAATTAAATAATTAACAATGAAAGTAGATACATAAAAATATTGTAGTTAAAAGTTAGAGGAAATATTGAGATAGTGGGAAAAATTGGTCACTTTAAATATAATATGACGGTTACTTCGGGTTATTTTTGATTACTGATGGCCATCACTATTTTTAATACTTTATTTAAAGACTGTGGTCGGTATACATGATATCAAGGTTACACTTAATAATTATATAAAGTCAGAATTTTTCAAATCAATAGCAAGGTAGGTAATAACGTTGTATGTATAAAAGCCACCAACATAAGTAAAAGACAAACTACATGGTTAAATATGAATGACTATAATTTCACCAAAAGTGCAAAATCCCGAGCCTTGTATGTTTTTGTTGAGGCACAATTTTTTTAAACTAATTAATTATTTTTTCTATATCATATAACAAGCTGTAACAAATTACAGCTCCCAAAATGCCAGAAATATGGAATATATTAATAAAGATGTACTCATATTCAAATTTTATAGGCTTTAAACATTTAACAGTTGCTCTTCTATTTTATTTTATTTTAATCATTTTATGGGTTTGATTTTTGACTGTAATAGTTCCTCTATATTCTTCGACTTATTGTGGTCTATGTAAAGTTATTCAATTATTTCATTATTATTAACTACACACAACGTCAAAAATCTTGGACCCCCTGAATATAAAGTGATTCGATTAAGCCTAGTGGTTTTTCTTAATGTGGTAAAAAAATACATGTACTTAGGGGAAAAAAAGACAATAAAAAATTGCTGACCATGAACCTTTACTTTATTACCAATTTTTAATAAATCTGGCCAGTTTGGCAGTGTATTCAGCCACGTGTTCCTTTGAATTTTTGTACATTATAATGTCAGGATGTGAAATTTCTGCGTTTACCCGAGCAAGAATGACTGCTTCACATGATGCAGGACATTATTCATAAGATATCGAACATGTTGGGCATTCTCAGATCATCTGCTGTACGAAGAGTACACAGATATGAAGAATTTGATGCAGTGGAAAACAAACCACGTAGTGGACGTCCTCGAATATCTAATGAAAGGGAGAATCCACTTTCAAGGTACGTTTTGCCATGTTATATCGACGATGACTCCACAACGTAAATTTACGTGCTAGAAGACCATTACGGGTCCCCACTCTACTTCCAAGGCATCGTGCTGCCCGTTTTCAGTGGGAGCGAGAGTATAGGGGTTGGCTTTTACGCCAGTGGCGGTAGGTCTTATTTACAGACGAAACCAGAATTGGGTTGATTACTGATGACAATCGACAAAGAGTCTGGAGAGAACCAGGTCGTCCACAGTGACTTCATTTTTCCCGTGAAGTTGCTCCGTATGAAGAGGGTACCGTAATGTTTTGGGGTGGAATAATGTTCAACCGTCGCACCTCATTAATTCGCATACCACAGAATATGACCAATCAATTTGACATCCAACACATGATTACGCCTATTATCTACCCCCTACGTGAAGGGTTTTCAACCCGCGGCCCGCCGGCTAATTTCTTGCGGCCCCCAGAGGCTAAAGAAAAGCTTGTATCGCGCCGCATCCGCGAACGACACTCCAAGGACGCTAGCGTCACCTAGTTAGAAGAGATACACTGTGTGAGCTGGCGATATTCACTCTAAAAACACGATTTGATGCATTACCATTGTATCGTTCATCAACAAAATCTTTGTGCAAAATCCACAAATATTGATGAGGTGATTAAAGTGGTCGTAAAAACTGTGAACTTTATTAAATCACACGGGCTCAACCACAGAGAATTCCAAATTTTTTTACACGAAATTAATGTCGAATATGATGATGTGGCATATTTTTCTGATGTTCGTTTGCTGCAGCAGCAGAGGAAAAATGCTAAAACGCGTTTTTGAACTCAAGAAGGAAATCGCCTCCTCCATGGAAGCCAAAGGGAAATCAGTTCCTCAATTTAGTAATCCCGACTGGCTGCGCGCCTTTGGTTTTCTCACGGACATCAGTCATCACGCTGCATCTCAATGACTTGAATACCAAACGACAAGGAAAATCTCCTCAACAACCTACTTGACATTGTGAAGGTATTTGAGTTTAAACTGGATTTATGGAAAAATCAGTTGTTGAAAATAGAGTTTACGCACTTTCCTTAACTGAAGAGTTGCGAATGTACAGATGTGGATAAATATCGCAACAGTAGATTTACTCAAAAAAGAGGTCCAATCAAGGATTTCTGACTTCAGAGATAATGAAAATTACATCAATCTCTTTGCCTGACCATTCAGTGTATCCGTTGAAGACATGATAGAAAATTGTCAGATGGAGCTTATCGATTTGCAGTGGATTTCGGAACAGAAAGATTGACATGGGTCTTCTTGATTTTTATGCAAAATATATCGATCAAAACTCGTTTCCTGAAATCCGAAAACATGCTCAGAAAATGATATCTTTGTTTGGGAGCACAAATGTGTGTGAGCAGCTCTTTTCTCGTATGAAGAATGTGAAGTTTAAAACAAGGTCGAGAGTTACAGATGCACAGCTGGAAAGCCGTCTGCGGGTTGCAACTGCAAAAATAAAACCAAATATCATATATTTCAACTAGAAATCTACTATTTTAACCTTGGGTGTTTCTTCTATCTTCCGAAGAAACTTTTCGGAGTATGAAAGCTCGGTTGTTGCCCCTGAGCAAGAAGAGTGAATAACATTTGTTGTAAGCACAGTATCTATACTGTTGTTGTAAGGAAGTATAAATATGAGCAGTCAGCAGATCTCAGATGCACTTTACGGTGCATTTCGTTATCATCAGAAAATAAATAAATGTGAAACTGGTTAAATGTCCATGGGACGAAGACCATTAACAAGAAGAAGACACACTCGTCAAAAATAAACAATATCAAAAAACGCATTGATTGATTTAACTTTTTAACCAATAAAGATTATTGCACTTTGAAATTATATTTTTTTTTATTTTATTGATGTAAAATGACGTGGAGCCTTGTAGCCCTTCGGGCGATGTGAAATTAATTTTTGGCCCTTGCACTAAAAGAGGTTGAATACCCTACGTAATGAATTAGGTGAAAATTGTGTGTTAATGGTCGACCACATCGCACATCTGTAAAATCATGAGTCGAGGTATTTTTTGTTCTTTTTTTAACTGTGTAAAACAAAAACCATTGTTGAAAAGTGTATTTATTACATTCGAAAGCCGAATCCTTAATTACAACTAGAACAAATGTTTTTTTGAAAGCGATGTTAAAACAATTATTTGTTGGATCGAATTTAATAATTCGACGACAATTTACATAATCATTTTTACTGTAAACCAATTCGTTAGTCTCGACACAACAATTGATGGAAGCGTAAACTTCTTGTTCTAGAAAAAATGAGTTTTTCGAAACGTCAAAAATACGGAAGTGCGCGATAGTGATGTGATTTTTGTTAATTTTGAGTTTCTGCTTTTTTCAGTGTGAGATTTTCTGGTTAGGCAAACTTAGCTTCAAAAATAACCCTTGACTGATCCGTTTGGCGCAAGGGCTTATTTAAGTAATCTTAATTTTTTTCAGAAGTGTGGCAAAAACCCAATGAAACTAAAGAAAAACTAAAATTATGCCACAAATTAATTCAGACAATATGTTCCCTTTGAAAATCAATGCCTTAAGCTTTAATAATAATTTATTGGTAGGAAGTCCGTTAAATATATTATTTTGAGTCTTATAATAGAAATTAAATCGCCAATCAACATTCAAATCTCAATCATTCCGGTATCGGCACATCATAGAAGATAGGAGGTAAATAATTCATGATGATGGCGGATACTAATTGCATGGGAAATATAAATGTATAAATAAATGCAAAGACTATACAATGTGGGTTTGGGTTTTCTTCAAACTAAAAAATGCCCACTCCTATTCGAAGTTTGAAGTGGGTTGAATTCGCCCCTTATTAAGGCATACACGATTCTTCAATAGACCTTAGCCACCCTATCACCTTGTCATCCTATTATATAATAATAATAATAATAATAATAATAATAGCATTTATTTCCAACAGGTTACACCCAGTTATAGAAAATACAAAATAACACTACCTTATATATGCAGCTTAAAATTATAAAATAACAAAAGATTTATAGAAAAATATGATAATATAAAATTAGAAGGCTAATAAAAAAATATATATAAACAAAACAAACAAAAATTATGAGAAACTTATCAGAACTAGAACACTATAATAATCTAGGCACTACGGTATTCAAAATTGTAGTGAGAGAATCATTGTTTATATCACAAGAACGGCATAGATTATTAAAGTTCCGACACATTCTATATATATAGGACAATAAAGCATTATGTTGGTATTGATGCCATGATTATAGAACGTTACAGATTGTCTGGATTCAGCACGCGGTACTAACCAGTCAATCTGTTGGAGTAACAGTTGACAATCGACATTGTTATGCAGCAAATTATATAAAAATTTGATAGTATTTATTATTCGCCTATTATTCATCGATATCCCACCAAATCTAGACAACAACAACTCATGATCGTATCCTCTAGGTGGGTATTGATGATCTTCTTTAAATGAGAGAAATTTAAGAAACCGACACTGTACAGATTCAACTTTACTTATATGGCAGTTATATATGGGTGACCAAATCAATGCACCATACTCCAGTTTTGAGTGAACAAACGAGTAATATAATAACTTTATAGCATTAATGTTAGTAAAATGTTTGGTATTACGGATGACAAAACCAAGAACCTTAAAAGCAGAGGAAGTCATCAGTTCAATATGCCGTACAAATGAGAATTTATGGTCAAACAGTATTCCCAAGTCCCTAACCTCATCAAGCCTTGTTAATGTGGTGTAATCAATATTGTAATTGAAAGGAATTGGGTCACGCTTTCTATGATAACTAACGACATTACATTTGTCTACGTTAAGATGTAAATTATTATGGGTACACCAGTCTACTATGATGTTTATATGATTCTGTAGAGAAAGACAGTCATCAAAAGACCTTATCCTAGTAAAAATTTTCACATCATCAGCATAAATCAATTTACCATATTTAATCTGCATGATCAAATAATTTATAAAGATTAAGAAAAATAGTGATCCAAGATTTGATCCTTGAGGCACACCTGATAAAGGGACAAATATTGGCGACTTAAAACCTTCAATTTCTACAAAGTGCTGGCGATCAATCAAATACGAGCGGAAAAGAGAAAGCAAATGAGTCGTCATACCTACTCGTTCAAGTGTATGCAATAATATATAATGGTCGATTTGATCAAAAGCTTTTTTAAAGTCAGTATAAACAACACCAATCTGTTCCTGCCGATCCAAATGCTTACAGACGTATTGTGAGAGACAAGCGAGGTTTGTCATGCAAGATCTTCCAGAAACAAAACCATGCTGTTCAGGGGCTAGACTGTTCCTAATATCATTTAATAATGCATCGTGAACAATAATTTCAAACAATTTTGAAAAATTGCATAATATGGACACAGGTCTGTAATTATTAACTAATGCCGGGTCGCCTTTCTTCAGAACTGGACATACTCTAGTTATTTTCCACATATCAGGAAATATAGAGCTACCTAATACTAGGTTAAAAATAAACGCTAACGGCCAACACATATATGCAGTTCTTCACGAGAAAACTAGGTATACCATCTACCCCTGCTGTCATTTTGTTTTTAAACCTTTTACAAGCAGCAATAACATGCAATTTAGTAACTCTAGGTACTGTCAATATATAATATAAGGTATCCCAGAAAACAGTAGTGGTATAGCAACCACAAATTACTAAATTGTTCTTATAACAATTGAATTTTAAGTCATCTTAGTCCAAAATGATTTTTTTTTTTAAGTTTATATCCAAATGTATTACAAGTTACCAATAAAGGTATGGGAAGCAAAATAAATTCTAATGAAATTGAATGAATTTTACACCCTCAAGACTTTGGTTACTGCAGGTACATGTTTGGGACATCCGTATTCAATTGGCAGGCTTGAATTTTCAATTTTCTAGACACAGAGACTAATTTATGACCCGCTTGTTATTAAAGAATTTATTTTCAGGAACTACGGAATTTATATAATATATCCTTGAGAAACACGTATATATCTCAATAATCATGTTCTGAACACTCGGAAGTCGCGTGTTCAATTCAAACATACGCATTTTTTTTATGTGAACCTATAAAACGAACAAAACTGGCTGTAGCATAATATTTTTGGACGGACGGGATCTGTTTTTAGATTAAAAATGTGAATGAATTTCAATTCATCCTTCAGGATTACTCATATAAAATTAATGTTAGTAAATACTTTAAAGCATTTGGTGCATCTGTTCTTTTTAGTTCCTTCTATGCAAGACAGCATGAATTCTATTTCAGAAAGCGCCACTTTAGTTCCATCTTGGCAAGTTTAATTTCTACAAAGGAAAACTATACGGATAAACTTGGTTTCAGACGATTGCAGAAACTGCTTTCCAGATTTGAATATTCTTACCGTTTCATTAACACAGGAGATGATTCAAAACGTATTTAAAAAAATTAGAAGTACTCTTATAAATACAATTATACAGTATGCGCCAAAAGTATGGAATAAATTCAATAAAAACGAAACAATTATTTTTTGGAAAAAATCATCGAACAGGTCGATTTTTAATTTATAAAATACATATTTTAGCGTAAAATGCGATTTTCAAATGTCATTTGTTTTCGAGTAATGACGAGTAATTTTTTTAAATGGCAACACCATATTTTTTTCCTTGATTCTGAAAGACCGTTTAATTCTCTATCAGACAATACTAAAATTTTGCCCTCTTACATAGGAAAGTTTTCAAGTAAATGACGATTGCATGTTAGAAAACGTAAAACAATTAAAATAAAGCAAAAACGTTATCAAGTTTAGTTTTTCGAATTCCATAGTTCTTTTATGGATCACGTAGGTGAAAATCTTTGAAAAGTGTCATTGTCACACCGACTTTCTAATAAGTATTGTAAGCGACATAGGAATTATTATTCAATTTAAAGTATTATGGCACATTTAACTGTTACTCAAAGAATTGAAATTTTAATTCTTATCGGATGCGGGACTATGACTAGAACTCAGCAGGAAGTTTGCGATTTATTTAATGAAAAATATCCAGATCGCCCTATCAGCCACTCAACAGTCAGTAAGCTATAGTCTAAATTTAGAGAAACTGGCAATGTTGTAAATATTCCAAAACCTGGACGCATTAATGAAAATCAGAAACAGAACATTTTGATAAGTATGGTGGATAATCCTCATAATTCTTCACGATTGGTTGCATTAAACAATGACACTAGTCAGAGCACAGTGCTACGTATCTTGAGGAAGGAAAAATATCATCCCTACAAAATTCAACTTGTGCAGGAACTCAATGAAGATGATCTCGATCACCGCTTACACTTTTGCGAAATTCTAATGGATTTACGTCAAGGAAATAGAAATTTACACCGGCAAATACTTTTTTCAGATGAGGCCACATTTTGTCTGAATAGTACAGTAAACCGTCAAACTTGCAGATATTGGAATCGGGAAAATCCTCATTGGATGGCAGAGGCACATACCCAACACCCTCAAAAATTAAATGTGTGGGTTGGAATAGTTGACGACAGAATAGTAGGGCCTTTCTTCTTTGAAGGAACCCTTACAGGACAAAGACATTTAGAGTTTCTTGAAAATGACCTTGTTCCAGCCCTTGCAGTCATTTTTCCTAACGATAATGACCCTGACATTCCTGACATATGGTTTCAACAAGACGTTGCACCTCCGCACTATGCGCGCCCTGTACGAGATTTTTTGGACAACTGTTTTCCTGGGAGGTGGATCGGCAGACGCGAACCGATAGAATGACCTGCAATATCGCCAGATCTTACACCTCTTGACTATTTTTTATGAGGATACTTGAAGTTAAAAGTGTACATTAATAAACCACGTAATTTAGAAGAACTTCAAAATCGCATTCGGGACGAAATACGCAGAGTTACCCCAGAAATCATTCATAATGTGCAAGAATAATTTCTTCACAGACTTGCGCATTGTCAAGAAGTTGGTGGATGGCAATTGGAACGTTTAATTTAAGTATAAAATTTAATCAATTGTATTTTATTTTACATACCTCAGAATTGTTACTTTTTTATGGATAAAATTTACATTTTCTAACATTCAATCGTCATTTTAGTACTGTCTGATAGAGAATTAAACGATCTTTCAGAATCAAGGAAAAAAATATGGTGTTGCCATTAAAAAAACAAAAACAAATGACATTTGAAAATCGCATTTTACGCTAAAATAAAATATTTTTTAAATTAAAAATCGACCTGTTCGAGGATTTTTCCCAAAAAATAATTGTTTAGTTTTTATTTAATTTATTCCATACTTTTGGCGCATACTGTATAAAGAAAAAAATCAAAAATAGCAGTTCAAAAATGATTTAAAAATACACTTCTGCACGGCACTGGAACGTCGACCGCTATTGTTATTAATTAATTATTAATAGAATTAATTTGAGGTTTTAATTAATAAAATAGTTTGACATACGTGATGTTACAACAACAAAATTTTGGGCCCGTCTTACCCAATTTCTACAAACTAACACAAATGTTTCTACTGTTTGTCCATGTTGAACTCGTAAATTATTAGCAACAGTGATGATACGTTTGTGTAAATCATCAATAGTGTTCACTTCGGTGCGATACACTTCATTTTTTAATATCCCCACAAAAAGAATTCCAAATGATTTAAAATCAGGAGATCGTGGCGGCCATGGAATCGGTCCTCCTTGCCCAATCCCTTGGTATTAATGCTTGGACACACTGTACATGGTACGGATATAATTGAGTTTCGTATATCATACGCCACATTGCTGCAATACGCCGTGAACTCCCTGTACATCGGTCTGTTCCACGATTCGGTTTCAAATTGCACTACACTTGCATTCACTGCACACCGCGGTAAAAATAGCTGCATTTGGCACATGTTTACTGGAAAATCGTTCTGCTAAAGCATTTTCCCATCACCATAAATTAAAACAATATCCATCAACTTCGAGTGACACTCGAAACACTAATGTAAATAGTAGCATCACTAAAACGTTAATATCTACTATAGGTAATCGGATTTTAATATTCCAAATCGCCTGGCTAGAGATTACAGTAACCCAGCAATGTAAAGGTTGAAAATACTACAACAAAAATTTTTACTCGGAAACTATACAGATTTTACAGACATCATCGTGTCTCTGGGTTCGTCCATATATTTATCTCTGTAACTAGTCGTATCCCATGCTTCCAAACGTAAACAAAATATATAAACTGATAAACAAATTACATAAACTAATCAGCAATACATTGTTTTCCAAATTTGAAGAAATTCGGTGATAAAGCTCATGATCCTGTCATGTTAGCAATGAACATCCAGGTATTATTATGCTGCAAAAATCATTCGATGATGTCTTCCTGGGCTAATTTCTTGCATCGCTTTGATAATTACATTCCTCGAAAACAATAGTAAACGAAGGATGAAGCCGAGGGGGAAACCACTGGGGTATTTTACTGTACAAGCTGTAGGTAATGAAAGGTACTTTTTGAATTTTTTGAGTATTTATGCGTATTTGTAGGTATTTTTCCAGTAGTTTTAGGTACTCTGTATATTTTTGAGTACTATCAAGGCAATAATGGGTATTTAATGGGTATTACGAAGATAATTAATGGGTATTTTCGGAGAGAATTAGCATTTTCCCGCCAATTTTTAAATACAATGGCGATCGCGCATGCGTTATGAAGATGGCACAGTTTGAATATAACTGACCAATGGCAGATATAAAAATTATTAAAAATATATACAGAAATATTTTCTAGATATTAAATAGTCTGTAAATTTTTTCTGAGTCACTGTTAAACCACTATGTGGCCCTTTACTGTCTTCGTAAGCCTTTAGTTTAGAAAATAATATAGGGTGATTCAAATTAGATACAATCTATTTCAAAAGTAATGCCACTTCCTTAAATCAGTTTTTTGACTACTGGATGTTCTGTATAGAGATTTCAATAGATTTTTGTGGGTGAGTGGAACAACTAAGAACTAATGTTTAAAATTGAAAGTAGATTTCATTACGAATTCAGTTCGAAATAAATCGCCAATTCGCAATTAAACAGTGCAATTATTATTGCAATAGATTGTACAGTACAGTACCCTATATAAGCAAGTATCATATGAATGTTTTATAAGGCATTTACGCACAAAATATCCACTCACATACTAGCACATTCCTCTCTTCTGTTAACAAATTTTAATATGGTATAATTTCTTAAACTTTATCTTTAAATTCATATATTACATATTATAAGTACGATACGACGTGTTAACGATACGTTTGGTCAAACTTCACCGACATATTCTATTGATGAAAAATATGTGATAAAAAGTGAATGAAAGTCTATAATAAAAATTAAAATATTGCTAAATTAGGTTTTCCTTTTTATGTAAACAACAATTATCTAATTCTAGTGATAGATGACGAAAAAAAGCTAGGGCTAAAATTGAATTCTCCCTCTATACCATCCATTTATGCTGGTTCATAAAAGAATTTTGATGTACCCGATGAGTATTTGGGATCCGGACAATAATTTTAGGGACACCCTGTTTAGACCGAATATTATGATTTCATAGGTTAGCTTGAAGTGGGCATAGGGTAGGTATTGGTATCCTTCTTGGATGCGTCAATGGGTTTATGATATAGTTTATGTAATCCAAAATGTTATTTTCAGATGTATTTAGATCGAGTTGAGGGATTGATCTAAGTATCAATTCCACCATCAGTCGCAATATGATAATCTACAATATCCTACCAACTTGGACACGAGTTTAGATATGTTTACTTATACTGAATAAGGATTAGAAACTAATTTTCACTTAAAAAGTTATATATTATTTACGTAGATCTGTAGATGGAATAATTTCTAAAGAAATATGAGGCAGTTTTGGAAAATTAAAGGTATATTAAGTGAACATCTGGGTATTTAAGGGTGTTTTTGGGTACTATTCGGTATTCCTGAGTATTTAACGATATGTTTAGGTACTTAAGGATATTATTGGGTAATAGTCATAGGTATTCTTGGGCATTTGGAAGTAATTCGTGATTTTTGGGTATTTTTGAGGTACTTATTTGCTTATTTGATGAGGTATTTTTTTTGGGTATTTACGGGTAATATTTTTAAAAAATGGTATTTCATTGTACAAATTTCAAGCAGTGGTTTACCCCTCGGATGAAGCCTTCTTGATGCCACCAATTGCAAAAAATTTGCAAATTTGCTTGCGTCGATAGGTACAACTGTAACATTTACATTTCTGTTAAGTTAAGTCATTCTTTTCGGTTCCTTTCATTTCCAGAAAGTAATCTAAGATTTCAAATATAGAAAGATATACATATAAGATATTATATTTAAAAAATGGAGGAAATTGTGATAACCTAACGGAAATTATGATGATTAATTTTTTTTTTAAATTTTAGACAAAACTGTTTGGTAGGTAAGCAAACCATAGTAAAAATTATCGGAAATAATTGTTGCCATAGTGGTCTCAAGGCACACAAAGTTAAATTGTTTACGATAACGCCTAGTTGGTTATAAATTTTAATGAACGCTTTTAGGAATGAGATAAAGAAAAATATAATATAACGTTCTAATATCGGTTATTACCAGAAGTCACAAGTTTAAAAAAAAATGGCTTATGCATATTAAAATTTTAGATTACATAACGGCTATTTGAATAAATTTGAATAGATGTAGCCTTGACCCTTACAAGGTATGGCGCAGTGGACAGCATCGGGTACCAGATTTAATTAAAATTTAGTGCACGTGATGTCTAAATGGACATTATGCAAATTTTGTTACTATACTACTATAGTCAATCTAAAAATAATACCGGTACAGTATCAGGCAATGTATCTACGGATTTTGGTGGGCTCTTAATTTTTTTTAGATCAGTCTCTAATGGGGAAATGGCATAATTTTTCTAAATACGTGCAGAAGAAAGGAAAATGGCGTTTGTCCTAGACAATTTCGTGAAAAAATAAGCCTATAAACGGTATTTGAAAATTTAGTCTGACCACATCTCCACAAAACAGTGAAGACCTGTGACGTCAGACGACATTCGTACGTGTATACCTAAATACAGCAGTGTTCTTTAGTTGACACCTGTATACGATTTCCATTTTCGGATTTCGGACAAAAATGCATCTCGCCAGGCAAATGGAAGAAATATTGCATTATGCCATTATGTGCGAATATAGCACAGAACGCGAAACGTTAAAAAAAATGCAAAAAAAATGTGGTGTAGGGCGATGAAGCGCGACGAAAGGAAGACGTTAAGCTCTCCAGTATTACAACATTGTTTGTGAAAATCATTTTAAATTTAATTTGATCTATATACTAGGTATGTTAAAGTTCATAAAAAAAATAAAATGTAAAGTTGTGAAAAATCAATTAAACTTTTCTATTAAGCTACCAGAATGAATACAGGACGTTTAGATCAATGGTAAAGCAAATTTACATTTTTTTTTTCATTTATTGTATTCAGCGCTTCATTCCGATTTCAAATAACATGTTATTTGACCCACCATTTAGGAGATTTATAAAATTTTGCTATCTGACTTCACTACATTAAATTACCTGTTCCATTCTGAAAACATAAAGAAAAGTAATAAATAAAGATTTTTTACAAATGTTTAAGGAGAAATGAAATCAGTAGTAAATAGCAATAAAAAACTAATAATATTTAAAAAAATAAATGTTGTATGGCATAATTTTATAAATACCTCAAGTAAAACCATTTGTCTGGACGTAACCAACAGCATTGTCGCTCTAATTTTCCCGAGCGGATCTATTTTGTAAACAAAGGGATAAGTTACGTATAACAATACCTACCGTAAGATGACCACATCACCATTAATGATTATGACATTATCTACACAGTATTTACACTAACTATGACCCCAAAAATACCACCTGTTTACATCAACAACACCGTAACCTGCACCCGTATCCCGGAAACGAACCGCGCTGAACGGCGTATGACGTCACACCAGTGATATCGCATTTTCGGTTACGTAATGATAAATGTTTCTCTCTTTTAAATGGCATCGAAACTCGCTCCTACTACGGCTTTTAAGATTGAAATCCAAGGCCTGCTATGACTCTTTTTATACCCCCGAATTTCAATAAAGCCTTTAGCGATTCAAAATTTGATAAGAACCATGGCCGTACCGTACAGAGAGATGGCTGCATCGGCGGGATTGTAAAGGGGGCGGCATAAACAGAGAAATCAAAACGTAATTTGAACCATTCAATAATTAAAAGTATTTACGCAATACTTTTTTATAGTTTTTTTACTGTTTTAGAAAGGTATTTTAAGCTAATATAAATCAAATCTACAATTCCTATCAATGAAGTCATATGTATGTTCTCTGATACCAAACCTCTAGGTATGCTAATGAACAATTCCACAGACAAAGCGCTATTTAATAATTATCTAAAGAAAATAATCTAATTTACTCACTCTATAAAAATCTAACTTCACTTTTTGGCAGTGGCAACACGACAAATTCAACCACAATAAATGAGATCTGACCTATTTCTGCATTTTTAGGATTGCTTCTTCAGGTGGTCTCCTTTAAGTTGAATCAAATATCTGACTATAAAAATTATTATAAAAATTAAAATTATTTGAAGTTAAATATCGACAATGACAAAAAAGTGACATCCTGTCAATGAATTAAATAAGACAATACCTACTTGAAAAATGTTCACCTTTTATGTAAAAGTTTTTATATATTTTTAGGTATTAATAATATTGTGTGAAACTAACTACTCAGTGGACAAAAGCCCCAACCTGCGTTGAATTACACCCACAATATCTACCCATATATTCCTTATTATTAGCTTTTGTAACATTTTTTTACTGTTTTAGGAAGGTATTTTAAGCTAATATAAATCAAATCTCCTACAATTCCTATCAATGAAGTCATATGTATGTTCTCTGATATCAAACCTCTAGGTATGCTAATGAACAATTCCACGGACAAAGCTCTATTTAATAATTATCTAAAGAAAATAATCTAATTTACTCACTCTATAAAAATCTAACTTCACTTTTTGGCAAATATTGTGGTGTAATTCAACGCAGGTTGGGGCTTTTGTCCACTGAGTAGTTAGTTTCACACAATATTATTAATACCTAAAAATATATAAAAACTTTTACATAAAAGGTGAACATTTTTCAAGTAGGTATTGTCTTATTTAATTCATTGACAGGATGTCACTTTTTTGTCATTGTCGATATTTAACTTCAAATAATTTTAATTTTTATAATAATTTTTATAGTCATATATTTGATTCAACTTAAAGGAGACCACCTGAAGAAGCAATCCTAAAAATGCAGAAATAGGTCAGATCTCATCTATTGTGGTTGAATTTGTCGTGTTCCCACTGCCAAAAAAGTGAAGTTAGATTTTTATAGAGTGAGTAAATTAGATTATTTTCTTTAGATAATTATTAAATAGAGCTTTGTCTGTGGAATTGTTCATTAGCATACCTAGAGGTTTGGTATCAGAGAACATACATATGACTTCATTGATAGAAATTGTAGGAGATTTGATTTATATTAGCTTAAAATACCTTTCTAAAACAGTAAAAAAATGTTACAAAAGCTAATAATAAGGAATATTGTGGGTGTAATTCAACGCAGGTTGGGGCTTTTGTCCACTGAGTAGTTAGTTTCACACAATATTATTAATACCTAAAAATATATTAAAACTTTTTTATAGGTCTAAAGACAATCCAAATTGTTTTAAATGACATTGAAAACCACTTCTTCCGATTCTGTCACTGCTTTTAAAATGGTGATCCAAGGCCTGCTATTGAAATGTCTCAGATTTGATTTCAGGAATAATTTGAGCAAAATATTGCGAAACTTTTTTTGTTCCCACCCTGTATCTCCAAGAGTGTAGTTATAGTCATAGTTTAATAAATCTAACCCTGTATTATGGGAATTACAAGACTATAATGATATATAATTTAGGAGTAGTATGAGGTTGAATATTATAAATTTAGTCAATCATCTAAAACTGATCAATTTTGTTATTTTATTTTAATACATGCATGACGGAAGACATTCGGACCTGATCCAACATTTTTTTAGTATCTAGCCAGATTTTACCGGATTAAAATAGTTATTCCGCAAGGCTACATCAAGATTCTTCTTATTTTATTGTGTCGTTTATATTTCACAGCCAAAAAAATAAAAAAACAAAACAGAAATATTCGTCGGTCACGTTTATCTCCTAAAAATGTATACCAAATATTATGAATTCCTTGTTTGTTTACTAAGTAGAATAATATAATCTAGAACCAATAAGTAGCATTGCACTGTGTTCTGGAACAGTCAAGATTTATTAATGGGGTCAATAGAAATAATTGGCGTATTAAGCAAAATTGCAGAATGAGGTGTTATTAAGTCAACACTATTGTCTGTGCCTGAACGATTCTTCCAATGGGCAGGACCGTCGTTCACTTGAGTGAAGTTACCCATAAAAATTATCCATAAAAAATAAAATTCTTCGGAACCACAGTCTTGCACCTACACAAAATTTAATTAGTTTAAAGTAACAAAATGTACTTCACCTTAGCTACTAATGTATATTAACAAAAAAAAATAATCTGAGCGCGCGCTGTTACCAGATCTGGAGCAACACTGAAATGACAACATTTTTACCGCCGCCATTGTTCCCGGACAAGCCATTCTAAGGGCATAGGATAATAATAATAATAAATAACATTTATTTAACTTGAAATATCTAAAAAACATACTGAAAAATACATAGAAAGCATATCAAGTTATAATTAAAGTAGAAAACCACAGAAGCACCAAAGTGCTTGTACGTGTTTAACAATAACAATTATTGAGCAGTCACTAATTTTATATTAGTATATTATGCAACGATCATGTAATGATGGTTATTAATACACGAGCATTAACCGGGATACGAAACGAGCCGAAGGCGAGTTTCGTATGGTTTATGCGAGTGTATTAATAACCATTACATGAGAGTTGCATACGCTATTT
Source organism: Monochamus alternatus (assembly GCA_037114965.1). Taxonomy (NCBI): domain Eukaryota; kingdom Metazoa; phylum Arthropoda; class Insecta; order Coleoptera; family Cerambycidae; genus Monochamus; species Monochamus alternatus. The sequence goes on from CM073433.1 coordinate 39,612,585, forward strand.
TTTCTACACCCGATAAATAATCAAAAACCATAAATTTTATATTTTTATTGAACACAATAGGTAACAGTAATTATTCGTATGAACTGCATTTTCTGCTTTCTCCGATATGTGTGGAGGAGTCGATGGTAATTCTTCTATGTCGCTGATATCAGACATTTTGATAAATTGTCGAAGTTTAGCTAGGTATCTACGAATATTTAATACGTACTGATTTTGACATGTAAAATAATTACATAGGAACCTAGGATAAACGTCAAATGCACAGCATGCTTGATTGAAAAATTATGGGTTTCTATTGATTAAAAATCTGTATCATAATGGGTATCATTATGAAACGGATTATAAAATCTGTATCGTAATGAAAAATCTGTATCGTAATGGGTATCATTATGAAACGGATTATGGGCATATAAGTGCATTGTTATAATACGGGTGTAGACAAAAATATATAAACTAATAGCTAAAAGTAATTATATTATTCAATATTGATGTTGCAAAAACATTCTTAAAAATAAATATTAATTTGCATATGCACAACACGTGTATATGTATAACACAATTAAATAATGTACCCACCGACATACATGCGAGAACATATACACACACACCACACACACACACACACTCACTTACATATATAATTATTTATTATTATATAATACTTATCACAAACCTATTTTATTTTTAACATTATTATACAGTATGCGCCAAAAGTATGGAATAAATTCAATAAAAACGAAACAATTATTTTTTGGGAAAAATCCTCGAACAGGTCGACTTTTAATTTAAAAAATACATATTTTAGCGTAAAATGCGATTTTCAAATGTCATTTGTTTTCGAGTAATGACGTCATCGATTTTTTTTTAAATGGCAACACCATATTTTTTTCTTTGATTCTGAAAGATCGTTTAATTCTCTATCAGACAGTACTAAAATTTTGCCCTCTTACATAGGAAAGTTTTCGAGTAAATGACGATTGAATGTTAGAAAACGTAAATTTTATCCATAAAAAAGTAACAATTCTGAGGTATGTAAAATAAAATACAATTAATTAAATTTTATACTTCAATTAAATTTTATATATACCCATATTTGAGTTAAAATTATTTTGTGTTGTAAAATAATATATAAATTCAATTAAAAATAACAATAATAATAACAATAACCTTACTAATTTATCTTAAATCAATCAAATCAGTCCAAAATTTTCTTTCAGTGTGCAATATATAATTAGTTGCTAAGTATTAGATTTTTTTTTATTGTGTGTTATTTTAATATCTAGAGGTAATATATTGAAAATCTTAGGACCAATGAAAAGGAACGAACGTTGACCTATGGTTTTACGCATATTGGGTATGTTTATATTATTTACATTTCTAGTTACATATTGAGGTGACCTTACTGTAGCCATTTGGTTCTTAGAGAATTGATATAATACTACAACGAGGCTGTAAATTTGCCGAATATCCATCACATTCGCAATTTTAAACAGTTGAATTGTTGGATAGATATTTTCTTTATTATATATAATTTTTAATATCCTATGGTGTATAGAATTTAGTTTTTTTAAATGTATATCTACCAACCCACCCCAACCAATAATACCATATCTAAGATGAGACTCTACAAATGATTTATACATTATTTTAAGTTGATTTACATGTAGTACTTTCCTCAAATTTTTAAATAGCGGGATTATTCCTCTTAACTTATTTAACAATTCATGTGTATGGACATCCCATCGAAGATGTTGATCAATAAATATTCCTAAATATCTGATGGATTATGTATAATCTATGTTGAGGACTTGTTCATTTGATACTATATTGAGTGCTTTATATTTTGGTAACTGAGGAGCATAGGATGTAAAAGGGACAAAAAATGTTTTATCAAAAATTATAGATAATAATTTGTAATCAAGCCATTTTTTTATTTTTATAAAATCAATTTCTGCTTTACTTTTTAGTTCATCCCAAGTGTCTGATTCAAAATAAATTACTGCGTCATCAGCAAAACTGATTACGCGTCCATCTAACTCCAATAAACATATATTATTTATATATAAAATAAAAAGTAACAGCCCTAATATTGTACCCTGGGGTACTCCATATTCAATGGTTCTAAAAGTGCTTTGCACACTTCCTACACTTACACATTGAATTCTAGTTGATAAATAGCTAGTTATTAGTTGTAGAGGTAGATGATATTATCAGGATGATAGAAGACACTTTATCTTATACCCTTGAACAAAAAAAAATCCAAAAAATTACAAGGTGGGTCATCTACAGACTTGGCCATAACTTTGCGGTCTAGAGCGCTGCAATAATAAAATTTCTACGGATACTATCGTACCCGGACAAGCCATTCTAAACAAAATATGCCCAACATGATCATCATCTCGATGAATACATGAAGAAGAGATCTTATTAAATTGACTGGACATATTGAAAAGTCGTAGGTGATACACTGCTCCTACATGATATATTGTAAAACACTTGTGCAATTACTTGTATAAAAACTTTAAAGCAACAAAGTTGCGTCTTACACAGAGCGAGTTTATGTTAAACATAGTACGAAGAATGCCATAATTAAAACCTATTTTAGAGTAATGCCCATTATATTTAAAAAAAAATGTATTTCAAACACTTACGTTGTACTGACTCAATACTACAAATAACATTTTGATACAATGGCGATCATATGACAGCTCAATACTCTGATACATGTGACAAAATAAGTATTTATATCAGTGAAAAAATCCTAATTTCTAACAAAAAAATCTAATGTTTTGGATGAATCACAGATCACTTCTAAATGGTTTAAATTTATCAATTTTATCCAAAATATTTCCTTTTAAATAATAGTTAAACACTAGTGGATTTTGATTCCTATGAAATGAAAGCAATTTACATTTAGATATATTAAGATTTAAACAAAATTCACTGCACCGCTGATTAATAGTGTTAAAACATTCTGTAGGCAAATGCTGTCGTTTATGCTATTAATTTCCATATAAATGTTCAGATCGTCAGCAAAGAGTAAGTGGCGCGAGTTTAACAATAGAGACAAATCATTAATAAAATCAAAAACAAGAGTGGTCCAAGATTTGACCCCTGCAGGACCCAGATGTGGCCAAATATTCATCAGATCTGAATCCATCATATTCCACAAATTGCCGCCTATACATTAAATAACACTTCATCAAAGATAACATATTAGATGAAAGCCCCAAATGATCTAATTTAGTTGAAATGATCAAATGCTTTTTGTATATCAGTACATATTATGTCAACCTGCCCGTTTGTCAAGAATGTTAGGTATATACTGAGTGATACATGTTAAATTACTGACCGTTGATCTATTTTTCATAAACGTAAAGACGTTGTTTCGGGTTCGTTTTTTATTTTTTTGAGTAACGGGACTAACGGGTGTTGTGAAATTGGATAGACATGTAATTTCCGTTATGGATACAGCCATCAACATTACATCCAAGAAATTTTAACGCACTAGAGTACTAAATATTATTTTTGTATTCTTCACTGCATGATTGGTTGGGAAGGCCAAAATATGAAGATAATTCTTGCCATATGTACAACATCTTCGGTAGACTATTAATATATTCTCTCTGATTTTGAAGATATTCTTTCATGGGGCGAGAGAATATCTATCAAGAAAAGATATTAAAAATATATACAAGTAACGGATATTCAGTTTTTACTTCACTTCATATAGGTAAATATACAGAGATTATTCACCCAAAGGGCTACATCTGCCCAAAGTAGTGTTTATTTGATGTTTGTGAGGGTACATAAACAAAAGTGGAAACTTTAATAACCATGAGCTGCATGACATGAAGCTAGACAAAATTCTCTGGTTACGATACGTTTGTACGGTAATTTTTCCGCGAGCAACAGCAGTCAATTTGAACAGTTATAAAACTACCTATTTCAAACTTTATTCTGTATTGTGAGAAAGCTCTCAGAAAACCATTTACGGTAAGTATGTTTAGAGGTACTTGTCATTATTATGTAGAAACACGTGAAATAGAAGGTGTGCGACGTTGTCACATACCTAATCAAAACCTGTTAATTAACACCATTGGTAGGAAAAAACATATTTTGCTCATATTGCACTTTATATAAAGACGGTCCTGTCTGTGAAAGAACTGTTTCAGATATTAAAAGGTAGGAAATTTCCTACAGCACATGTGATAAAATATTTGCATTGAATTAGCTGTTGTGCAGAGAGGCCTAAAATATACGGAACTAGCTGGTAGGATCTGGAAAGTGTACTTTAGTTTCGCTGCTCAGTTCAAATCCCTCTATTACCATTTATCAAAAATCTAGTCATCGATCACCTACATATGTTTTACATGCAGTGATCAGTTTTGATTACACTGGCACAAAAAAAAATGTAATTTTTCTAAGACACCCGCTATGATAATTGTGTGTATTTAGACACGCAACATACGAATCTAATGCCAGATTTGATCCCTATCGTCTTTTAGTTTTTAATAAATCTACAAAAATGACCGACCAATTTCAAAAAGTACATAGTCGGTTTGATGAATTGGGGAGGGAAGAACGATGTCGTTGTGAACAAGCGAACTATTTCAACATGTATTTTGATATGGGGAATAATAGGTAAGCCTAACCAGCTACTAAGTATAAGTAAATAGCCATATAATATGGTCCAGTTCCCAAAAATCCCATTAAACCGCTATGAATTGCCTTACATATGAGAATATATGGCTTATTTCCATGACATTCAGCAATGACTGATTCACCATAGCGTCTGAGAAAATTAGATACTTGTTTGAACTGAAACCAAATGTTTATAAGCCGGAAGATTGGAAACTATTCTTCATACATTGATTTTTATTATACTACTTGACAAAGAAAGGGACACACCCATTAAATATCATTTTGTTTTGATAATTTTTGACATGTTTACTTGTTTCAGTAAAAGGATAATGATTCAATTTTCAGGTTTATCTGTTAACTTTGGTGTTTACATAGGTCGTACTTTGATAACGTAGCATTGTTTTTTAAATATCTGCCCACATTTGTGTTGCAAGTGTTGTGATGCTTGTTACAAACGGCACTTTTTATAGCTAATTATGTCTAGAGTACGTAGATTCTAAAAGAACAGATCCTTACGTACCATAGTACGGTATTACCAGGATATATTATTAGCATTCACGAAGGCCGTGGACACAGAGCGAGAAATGCCGGCTGTCGTAGAGGAACCACAGAACGTGAAGATAATCGAATGCGACTTTTAGCTCTCAGAGATCGATTTAGTAGCAGCCGAACTGTTGCAAGTCAGTGGATTGAAAAACATGGGGGCGGATGGTCGGTATGCCAACAGTATATTGCCAAATACAAAGTTTTGGCTTCTTGTCTTATTGTCCACATTGGGTGCTGCCCCTCACTCGTCAGCATCGGGCTAACTGGTTAGAATGGTGTAGAGAGAGGATTCAGTAGGTCCAAGAATGGTATCAGGTGATCTTTAGTGGCGAATCTAGTTTCTGCCTGGGGATGCACGATGGTCGTATAAGGGTGAGAAGGCGACGTGGTAAAAGAAGCGATCCACAATTTGACTGAGACAGTCATGTCCATCACACAGTAGGCGTTATGGTATGGGGTGCTATCGCGTATGATCACCAATAATTTTCATTAGAGGCAACATGACAGCCCAAAGTATGTCCAGGAAGTGGTGGAGCCATATGTTATTCGATATCACCACACCATCCAAAACGCCATTTTCCAGCAAGACAATTCTGGACCTCACGTTGCCAAACAAACAATAGCTTTTATAGATCAACGTCAGATCAATCGTTTACCCTGGCCACTAAGATCGGCAGATCTAGCACCTATTAAACATGTCTGGGATATGATTGTCCATGCCAAGCTCCCAAGAGTCTAGCGATTTACTAGTTCTTCGCGACGAGAGGCACTGGCAATTCCAAATATCGTGGCTACTTTGGTCATAAGATATACGTTGTCTGGGGCGTTTAAGAAAATTTTCTATTTCTAATATCTTTAATTTTTTTTACATGTAACCAACATTTGATTTCTTCAAATATGCCGTTAGCTTGATGTATTTTCCAATATCTGTTCTTCTTTACTTTGAATTATAGTTTCAACATCGAATACTTCGACCATACAGTTTACGGAGTGTTACGTTTCACAATATTGTGGAAATAGGCCAAAAATACCTCTTCTTTTAAAGTGTTCTTCTCCATGCACCATTGGTCGAAGGCAACAAGCTCTTTCTCATAGCAATTTCTTGATTTTGCAGGAATTAATGCGTTATTTGCATCTTTAACGCCAATATCTCTTTCGGAACATCATTGAGAGATTCCTCACTCATTTTGGGTAGTTTATGACCAAGAGAAATGAAAAATAAATTAAACTCAACTTTCAAACTGAACTGATTGAAAATTTGAAAGCTTATGTCAAAAAATATTAACAATCAAAACTACAAGAAGTTATGGAAACGACAAGAATTTTTATCGGTGATTACTTGTGTCCGGAGTAATTCAGCGTCACAGCAGCTTTACTGCTATTTACTGGTAGACGGTAAGCTACATCCAGCGGTACTCATAAGCACCTTGAGTAAAATCTAGCGCACAATTTTTCGCCTGCATCCCCTGAATTATGTTGGACACATGCATTGTCACAACAATACGATAGGCCTACTGTATAATGTAACAAAAATCATACGAAGTTGAAAAGTACTTATTCCAAAAAGTTATCTTGATTGTTGGCATATTTGGAGCCTGTGAATGAATTAATTATTTACGTATAGAGAACATAGAAGATGCTAAGTCGTTCATTAAAGAGACTATTCCCAATACCAAAACTAATAATGTTCCTAGATTATTCACAATACCAGTGGGAGATACAGGAGTCAATTTTTTGGAAATTTTTCTCAAATATGCAAGTCTACGTCCATCCTCCATGGATTACAAACGATTTTTTATCACATACAAGAATTTAACATGTACTATATAAATATCATTATTATGCAACGGTTTCATCATCATACTTATAGAGGAAATACTCATTTTGATCAATGGCAATTGCAATAATAATGTCACTCTCTCAAAACAGTTTAAGTTCTGAGTCCAAATTGTTAGATTTCTATTGGTGAGTGGAAATAACAACTAAAAACTAATGTTGAAAGTAGATTTCATTACGAATACGTCAGCTGTTCAAAACAAGTCACTAAGTTGGTCTTAAAGAGTGCCATTATTATTAACATAGATTGTACAAATCTACTTATTTTTCAAATTGGATAATTTTGTGAAATATTGCAGTCTGGAAATTTCCCGTAGGAACGTTGGTGCACGGTGCAAATTCCAGATGTGCATCACAGGTTGCCGTCTGTCAATATCCAATAAAAGGTAATAGAACAAACTTATCGTCGCGACGAATACAAAAGTTGACTCATGTCAGCTGAGTTGGCGCGTTTATAATTTTATATCTACTTCCTCGCTTTCCTCCATTCTCATTCAGTACTGGTTTGACGTTTGCCGGTTAAGCGGTGAATATTTATTTGAGCGCCGCTTCATTTCAAGTACAAATCGTTGATTTTGTAAATAAAACAGTATTTGACAAGTACACTTGTAAAATATAAACGGTATCCAGAATAAATAAATAAATACCATGGATATTGTTGTAGACAGTCCTAATGTGAAATATTCAGATAATTTTATAGAAGCTAAATACGATTATCCACACGCCACTGCTCGAAAGGATGGAAATAAAATTGTGGTAAGTGAATAATCATTTAGTAAATTACAAATATCTAATTTCCTTTCATAATTATAATTATATGAACGTGGTACAAATTTTTATAATATCGCAAGTCATAAGTCTTGACAAAATCATTTACTTAACAGGTAGGTATTTATTTGGGTACCTACTATTTTGTTAATATTGCTTTGTTCCCATATATTAAGAACTGATAATAGGGATATACTCTCAAATAGATTTATTTTATTTTCGTATATGTACCTATTTATAAACGGACAAAAATATAAAAATGACTTGAATCTTGAGTTCACTTCGTTGTAAATATTTAGTAAACGTATGGAGTTTCACTCACATGTGCATGCATATTGGTCTAGGCTATAATATTTGTGTGGAGTGGAGTTTGACTGAAAAATTTCACGTGCTGCGAACACGCACTGTCTGGAAAATCCTCAGGAAAATCAATAACATCTGATTCTAGGACATTCTAGAAATTAGAACTCCAGTGGTAATACAAATCACCACACATTTCATCCCGGTTAGCCGGGTAATACTGGCGTTCTCTTTTTCTTTAGAAAAAAATTATTAAGAGTGTAGTTTTAGGAAATCTATAAAATAAACAATTGCACTAGTTGTGTTTCGCAGATGGCATGTGTTATTGTTTATGGAGGTACATGCGTTTGCAATAATAATGGTACTCCTTCAAAAAAAATTTTGAACTTCTGGAAGTTCTGAGTAGAAATTTCAATAAATATCTATTGGTGAATGAAACAACTAAGAACAAATGTTAAAAGTTGAAAGTAGATTAGAAAGTTCATTAGGAATACGTCAGCAGTTCAAAAAAAATCGCAAGTGTCATTATTATTGCAAACGATTGTACCTATTTACCATTTTTTTTAAATTCTCTTTATAATATCCTATTATTTTCAGTACCTCTGTTTTAATTATTATGTTCTTAAAATGGAATAAATTTTCTATACAACTTTTAAATAATTTTAAAACTTTTATAAAACGAAATTTTGTCAATCTCTATATGCCAATTATAAAGTCACTTTTCAAAATAGTTTTTGAACTACTGGAAGTCCTTAGTAAAAGTTTCATTAGATCTCTACTGGTGAGTGGAAAAACTAATAGCACTTTTGAACTCAATGTGCAATAGCTTCTAATATTCTCAAAATGTTCGCAATCGAAAATGCTATAACAACTAATGTTAAAAAGTTGATTTCATTACGAATGCGTCAGCAGTTCAAAACAAATTCAACAATTTTAAAGAATGCCATTAATATTGGATTAGATTGTATATATTATATAATATATTATAAAATAGACCATATTGTACTTTGGTAAATATGTCTATTTTATTTAAAATATGATTATAGTCATTTGTTTCTTTTTTTCGTAATTAGTATTTAATAATAATTGTTATTATAAATAAACCAAATAGTACATATTTTCTAAATATAAACGAGGAGCAAATTAAAAGCTATTTAAAATTGAATTAGCATTACAGGAAGACATTGTCGAAAACGATATACAGTGTATATAATATATACCTAGAGCAGTAGTAGCAGTGGTAGTGTCGTTTTTCTCCAATAAATTTAATGATGATGGAAGTTAATGATCGTGATAAGCTTTTGTTACGTAGCAAAAAAATGTATTATTATTTTTTTAGTAATTGTGTAAAATCTATAAATTGTCAGAATTTACATTTTCATGTTTACTATATTGTCATAAAAATATACTTAAAAACGTCAAAAATACTACCATATAGAGAATTTAAATGACTTCAATATGTTTACAATTTTATTGTCAATTACAATTCTTAACTCTGAATAAACCGTTGCTTTTGACGTTTCTACTATCAGTATTGCAAGCTTGGAAGCCAAACATCTCTATAAACTATAACCAAAATATAACAGATTTCAATTCCTCGACTCAAAAAATTCCGAACCTCTAAATTTCATATGGATAGTAGCACTTATTATGAAATAAATGAAAAATCTAACATAATATTTTATATTTAACACCCTGTATTTATTTAGCTATTAACTTTTGAAACTAAGTTCGGCTAAATCGCTATTTTTACCTTACGAATCTACCCATGAATTTTGACCCTTCACTTCGGAACCATATTATTAATTTTCCGTAAAATCCAATAATATGCAGGGAGTTCCATTTAAAATAACGATCCACGCGGTTCCTAGTGGAACACCATGTCATAAGTAATTCAATTATTTTTTTTTTATTAACCTGAATATTACAATGCAGAGTAACTAAATTATTTTTAATTCTTAGAAAATTACAGTGGTTACCAAGCTTATCTAAAACAGCAAACTGCATAATAAATAAATTTATTGTTGATAAACTAAAGCAAATATTTAATTAGCTGGATTTTGTGTGTTATAGGTACCTCAATTTTCGTCAACGTTCATAATCTGTAAAAAATATCTAGGTATGTAACTAATTTGATTTCATGTTTTACAACCTATACAATAAAGCAAATTCTGTTTTGAGGTAAGATTAACACATAGTGTATTCTTGACAGTCATAGAGTCTTGACTTTACACATAAAAATCAAATAAAATTTAATGTAGCATTTTCTATTAAAAATATAAATAAGAACAATTTTTGAAAATCAGAAAAATATATATTAGGATTCATTTGGATAAAAAAATATTTCACTGTAATAAATATGGGATAAAAATAAGTATGTTTGGATTTGCATAGTGAATAAAAATTAACTATGAATTTAACCATTATTAATTTAAATTTCTAATTACTGTAAATTAATTAAGTAAACAACGTAGGTACGAACCTTCATAACACTAATTGTATAAGGCCATAATTAAATTTTAAAGAGTTAAACAATTTGTAAACCTAAAGTGGATTTTATTCTGAAATGTGTTCCTCCCATTATTGTATTAGTGTCTGCTTAGCATTCTACTTACACCACAGCTTATAGCTTTTATCCTAAACAAGCAAGCTTTTAGTAATTTTCTATGCGTCATTTTATTCATAAATTATTTAATATACATACAGAAACATCTGTGTTACAGTTCTATGTGGCTATCTTGTTTAACAAAAATATATTACCTTAATCCTAAATCATTGTCGTTCATAAATAAAATATGTAAATTATTTTTACTATATTTATATTGACTGATAATCTTAACGTAGACTGTTAAAACAGTTTTTAAACTTATGGAAGTTCTGAGTACTCTCTTAAAGATTGCGCACATTATGCATGCACGAACCAGTACGGATCTGCACAGCATGAACCTGCAAAACCTGCTCATGAAGGTTCCCATGTTATTTAATGGAGCATCACACACTAGACCAGCACCGGCATGTACCGTCACCTGCAACGACCGTCACTGCAGGTCGTGTCGGTGACCTGCAATTTCTGTGCTTGGCCACGCTAGTCCAACGTAAATTCTGTTATCACATAATTGAGGGATTGGTTTCAAACTGTTGGAAATATTCGACCAGTAAAGTTGTCAATGTGTCGCTGTTGGGCACCGTCGCTTATCAACAACCTCTATTTACTTACCTTAAATAAACTGCAAGTCTTTCGTCAGATGACATTGCTCTCACAAAACTTTCACATTTTCCTGGCTTTTTCTCCCTCCTCCTCTTCATTCAACATAGTTTAACTAAACATTTCTTGTTCCGAGCTACAACTACTTCGTTATACAGTACGCGCCAAAGGTATGGAATAAATTCAATAAAAACGAAACAATTATTTTTTGGGAAAAATCATCGAACAGGTCGATTTTTAATTTAAAAAATACATATTTTAGCGTAAAATGCGATTTTCAAATGTCATTTGTTTTCGAGTAATGACATCATCGATTTTTTTTTAAATGGCAACACCATATTTTTTTCCTTGATTCTGAAAGATCGTTTAATTTTCTATCAGACAGCACTACAATTTTGCCCTCTTACATAGGAAAGTTTTCGAGTAAATGACGATTGAATGTTAGAAAACGTAAATTTTATCCATAAAAAAGTAACAATTCTGAGGTATGTAAAATAAAATACAATTGATTAAATTTTATACTTAAATTAAATGTTCGAATTGCCATCCACTAACTTCTTGACAATGCGCAAGTCTGTGAAGAAATTCTTCTTGCACATTATGAATGATTTCTGGGGTAACTCTGCGTATTTCGTCCCGAATGCGATTTTGAAGTTCTTCTAAATTACTTGGTTTATTAATGTACACTTTTGACTTCAAGTATCCCCATAAAAAATAGTTAAGAGGTGTAAGATCTGGCGATTTTGCAGGCCATTCTATCGGTCCGCGTCTGCCGATCCACCTCCCAGGAAAACAGTTGTCCAAAAAATCTCGTACAGGGCGCGTATAGTGCGGAGGTGCACCGTCTTGCTGAAACCATATGGTATCGTCAGGAATGTCAGGGTCATTATCGTTAGGAAAACTTACTGCAAGGGCTGGAACAAGGTCATTTTCTAGAAAATCTAAATATCTTTGTCCTGTAAGGGTTCCTTCAAAGAAAAAAGGCCCTACTATTCTGTCGTCAATGATTCCAGCCCACACATTTAATTTCTGAGGGTGTTGGGTATGTGCCTCTGCCATCCAATGAGGATTTTCCCGACTCCAATATCTGCAAGTTTGACGGTTTACTGTACCATTCAGACAAAATGTGGCCTCATCTGAAAAAAGTATTTGCCGGTGTAAATTTCTATTCCCTTGACATAAATCCATTAGAATTTCGCAAAAGTGTAAGCGGCGATCGGGATCATCTTCATTGAGTTCCTGCACAAGTTGAATTTTGTATGGATGATATTTTTCCTTCCTCAAGATACGTAGCACTGTGCTCTGACTAGTGTCATTGTTATGACATTAATGCTTGGACGTCCAGGTTTTGGAATATTTACAACATTGCCAGTTTCTCTAAATTTAGACTCTACCTTACTGACTGTTGATTGGCTGATAGGGCGATCTGGATATTTTTCATTAAATAAGTCGCAAACTTCCTGCTGAGTTCTAGTCATATTCCCGCATCCGATAAGAATTAAAATTTCAATTCTTTGAGTAACAGTTAAATGTGCCATAATACTTTAAATTGAATAATAATTTCTATGTCGCTTACAATACTCATTAGAAAGTCAGTGTGACAATGACACTTTGCAAAGATTTTCACCTACGTGATCCATAAAAGAACTATGGAATTCGAAAAACTAAACTTGATAACGTTTTTGCTTTATTTTAATTGATTTACGTTTTCTAACATTCAATCGTCATTTACTGGAAAACTTTCCTATGTAAGAGGGCAAAATTTTAGTACTGTCTGTCAGAATCAAGGAAAAAAATATGGTGTTGCCAGTTAAAAAAAATCGATGACGTCATTACTTGAAAACAAATGACATTTGAAAATCGCATTTTACGCTAAAATATGTATTTTTTAAATTAAAAATCGACCTGTTCGAGGATTTTTCCCAAAAAATAATTGTTTCGTTTTTATTGAATTTATTCCATACTTTTGGCGCATACTGTAGATAACTATGCAAAGTCGTGCAGGTTTCCAGGTCCACGCGCTGTGCTTGCTGTGCAGGGTGCAGGCATAATGAGCGCGATCTTTTAGGCCCACTGTACACATCCGTTTTTCAGACGGATGGCGTCCAGATGACGACGACGCAGGCAGCACATGCAGACAGTTGCTGGTCTTTGTAGTTAACCAGCTGCCTGCATGGTCTGGACGGGGCTTAATTTAACTGTTGTTACTTTTTATAGTCGGGTTTCAAAATAGTAGTGATTCATTTGCAAATGAGTACGGCAGGTGAGGGTTGCAGGCGATAGGATTCCATAGGCGTGCCACTTGAGAAGGGTTCAAAGAACACAAAATTGCCAAAAATAATTTGACATTGAGTGAACCTAGCACACTTTAATAGTTTATATTAAACAGTTTATACCAACCCGTAGAATGTCGGTTTGTTTAGACGGCGATAGTCTACCACCACCCACTTACACCTACCTAATGCACAGTTCGTGTATATTACACTTTAACACATAATACACTGCAGTATTTACATACACACTATACACTACTTGTTACTAGCACGTGTTATCACTGTCACTACAATGGTCACACGTCAACACTTATTGTCAGCTATTACGCCTGTTCATATAGAACAGTTGGAAACTGATTCTGGTGTACTACGAACATAGCTATTATAGAGTGCATTATACAGGGCGTTTAAAAAAGACGCCGCTATATTTAAAAGGGTGATTGCTCAGGTCATTTTATAAAAAAGTTCCTATAAACAAGTTTAATTAAAAAAAAACAGTAAAAATTGGATTTCTCCAAAAACGCATGAGATTTTATAAAGAAATTTTAGGCCAATGCTGTGTCTTCTATAGCTATTGACACACCTAAAACTTCTTTATAAAATCTCAAGCGGTACTTTGCAATACAAAACGATTTTTTAGTCTTACCAGTGCACGCGTATTGGTATGTCACTGGTTAAGAAAAATTCCCTTTAACAGTAAAATAGATATATGATCGTTAGAACCTGCCATAAGTGTAATGTATTAGAAAGAAAATCGAAAGAGATTGATGGGCTGCTAGATCGATGCATGAAAGAGCCATATGTCCACTTACAACATATTTGTAAAAAGTGTTAAGCTAATTAGTAGTTGATCCAGCGGTGGCTGGTGAGATTTCAGATATCTCTATAACAGACATGGGACCCAAACCAAATTTTAAGATATATGTACTGTGCCTATATAGACAACTTTTGTAGGAGAGCCTTTTTGCAGTTTACGAAAAAAATTTTTAAAAAATCTCTGGCTCGCCTAGGAATTTCAAGGTGGGCTGCTTTAATTTTTGTGAGCTATGTTTGTAGAATTTATACTGTTTTGATTTTTTTTTATAAACTATTCTAATAGATTATAAATTTCAAAACGCTATAAATTCTGCAAATGTCATTAGTTTTGAATAAAATTTGAAATACCTTGATAAAATTACATCTAATTTATGAAAAAAAAATATTTCACTAAGCCGATCTGGAAATTCCTAGGTGAGGCAGCGATTTTTTTCAACTTTAGCAAACTGCAAAATGGCTTTCCCTATACAAAAGTTGTCTATATAGCCACAGTACATGTATTCTAAAATTTGGTTTGGGTTGCATGTCCACTTATTGAGATATGACATACCTGAAATCTCACCAGCCGCCGTTGAGTTCATCATGAGTTATATCCAATTATTATATGAACTACTCCTGATGGCACTTTGAACTTTCTAGGTGACGCCAAAGACAGAGAAGTTGGTCATACGGACAGCCCGCAAAGTTCCAAAATTGGGGGTGATGTTAGTAGGATGGGGTGGAAACAACGGTTCAACGTTTACCGCTGGTCTTATTGCCAATCGGTTAGGGTTTTCTTGGCCTACAAGAAAAGGAGTGCAAAAAGCCAACTGGTTTGGTAGGCATCACAATAATTACCAAATTCATTTCATTGCCTTCTCTCTTACCATCGTAAATTTGTCAACTATATTTTTTTCCAGGTTCTCTTTCACAAGCTGCAACAGTGCGGTTAGTAGATAACATTTATGTCCCCTTCTCTCAGTTGCTGCCAACTGTTCATCCCGATGATATTGTAGTGGATGGATGGGATATAAGTTCTCATAATTTGGCAGAGGCTATGGAAAGAGCACAAGTATTAGAACCAGTCCTTCAACAACAATTAAAGCCACTTATGCAAGGACTGAAACCAAGACCATCGGCTTATTTTCCAGAATTCATTGCTGCCAACCAGGTAACTAGAGAGAACAGTACAATTTTAAACATCAGGCATCGTATTCTTATCTCATGTCTTCAACACAAGAATTTGCAGGATAGATCTCTTAATGTATCGCACATTTTTTTGTTTCGAAATTGTGCCATATCATTTTGTGTGTAAATTAAATTATGAGGGTAATTTTTTGGTTTCTTTTAGAAATCTCGAGCTGATAACTTGATCATTGGTACAAAACAAGA
Source organism: Monochamus alternatus (assembly GCA_037114965.1). Classification (NCBI taxonomy): domain Eukaryota; kingdom Metazoa; phylum Arthropoda; class Insecta; order Coleoptera; family Cerambycidae; genus Monochamus; species Monochamus alternatus. The sequence continues at coordinate 39,628,344 of CM073433.1, forward strand.
GCAGCTGGAGCAGATCATGAACGATATTGCCCAATTCAAAAATTCCACCAACGTGGACAAAGTCATAGTACTGTGGACAGCAAATACAGAATGCTTCAGCAACGTTATAGAAGGTGTAAATGACACAGCGGAAAACTTAAAAGCAGCTATTGCTAAAGGACACTCGGAAATTTCTCCGTCAGTATTATTTGCGTATGCCTCCATTGCAATGGGTTGTACATACATCAATGGATCTCCCCAGAATACTTTCGTTCCAGGAGTAATCGAGTTTGCAGAAAGACGAGGAGTTTTTATTGCCGGAGACGACTTTAAATCTGGACAGACCAAGATAAAAAGTGTTCTTGTGGACTTCTTGGTTGGAGCTGGCATCAAGCCTGTCAGTATCGTAAGCTATAACCATTTGGGAAATAATGATGGTAAAAATTTGTCCGCACCCCAACAATTTAGATCCAAAGAGGTAAGTGCCACATGTATAACTATTTGTCAGAGAAATGTATTCAGTTGTATTATAACGATCTCACAAGTTGATCGTTCAACATTTGCAAAAAAAATTGCATTACGAATAAGTTATTCAGATCCTTTGATTTCTACTTCATATGTATATGTAGATAAATATTTGTAAATTCTATGAATAGTTAGTGAAGTTCATATTTATTTAAGCAGTTTGCCTGCATGTCGCCAAGAAAATTTGTCAATAAAGCAGGAGAAACTGTTTGGGTCCTGCACGATATCTCCTGATTTATCTATGAAAAATATTAGTATTTGGGCAAATATATCGAATATTTGCAAGAAAATTCAAATTGTTATTAATATATATACAAATAATGAAGTTATATATAATACAGAGTGATTGGGGGAATCCCCAATATTTGAAAGTGGTATTCAGGAGGCAAAAGTGAACTAAAAAGCCTAATAAACATATGGTCGAATATCAACGGTTACTGAGATAGCATTGAAAATATTTTTACCGGAGTTAATTATTATAATGCATCAGTGGATAAAAGTGTTTATTCTGTAGGTATTACAAATTATAACATAGATTAAAGGTCTAATAAACAGAAATTAATGAATTAAATTTTCAAATATATCACCGTCCGCCTCGCTGCATGCATCAGCCCATTTGTGGATTTCACGGGTAGCTCGTTGAAGTGCGCAGTGATTTTCTCTTATGAGTGCAGCACAATTGACAATCCGATCAAATTGCGTCTCTCTTTTGTTCACTTTTGTTGCATATACTAATGATTTAAACCATCCCCAAAGTATTTAAAGGAATTCAAATCTGGTGGCTGAAAACAATATCAGAATATTCTTGATGACTAAATGTGACAGGTATTACGAAATTATGTGTGTACAATACCGACTAAATGAACGCACATATAAAAATAAATGCGGCAGTTATAAAATAAGCTTTAAATCCGAAACGTCAAAATAATTGTTACAATTAGTAGTCACTAATGTGAGCTTGGTTTAGAATGCATGATCTACTCAAAAATAAAATATCAAATAATAACACCATTCGTAAAAATAGCAATAAAAATATTTTCAGTGCTATCTTAGTAACCGTTGATATTCGACCATATGTTTATTAGGCTTTATTGTTCACTTTTGCTCCCTAAACAGCCTTTTCGAATATTAGGGGCTTCCCCCAATCACCCTGTATATTTAATGCAATTTAACTTGTACTATTTATTATCGAACAATAATTTTAGACATATTTATATCCGTATAATGAAATTATTGCAAGTTCCAGGAATATTCTTTATATCTATATTATAATCTAATTTTAATTTTCAAACTTCGGCTGAATCTCATTCAAAGGTACGGTTACTTTCCCAAATGTATCCAGAAATGACTAATATTATGGATTATGTATCAAAAAAATATTTGCTTACTTCCAGATTTCTAAAAGTAATGTTGTTGATGATATGGTAGAATCAAATGATATTTTGTATTCTCCAGGAGAAAAACCGGATCATGTTGTAGTGATTAAGTACGTTCCTTACGTAGGTAAGCATAAATAATAATAATTATATTATTACACTTAGTTTTATAAAGACAAGCTTTAAAAATAATTAATTTTAACAGTTCTATAAAATGAATGAAATATAATTGAAATTTCAGGATATAATGTTAAGGATAATGGATGGGTCAAACAATTTAAAATTATTTAAACATGTATCAAACCAGATTATAGATCTGGAAGTAACAACGGTCAAATTTTACATTTCTAAAGAGTGATTTCAGAACTTATCTCAAAAAACAGGGGAGTCTTACAAGTACAATTTTGTAAAAATAAAATCAAAAAGAACACTGTAAAACCTAATAAGGCGTATAATCGGTGACTGGACAAGAAATTTAAAGAAATTCCCAAGGAAAGACATAAATTAAATTTTACAACACCTATTTTAATGCAAATTAATCTGCTTTGGCCGCTATTGTATTAATAGAATTAGTTTGTGGTTTTTATTAGTAAAATAGTTTTGACATACCTTACACGTCTTACCCAGTTTCTACAAACTAACACAAATGTTTCTGCTTCTTGTCCATTTTGAACTTGTAAGTCATTGACAGTAGCTATGATACGTTTGCATAAATTATCATAATAGTGTCCCCTTTGGCGGGATATACTTCATTTTTTTAATATCCCCACAAAAATAAGTCCAAATGATTTAAAGAATGGAAATTGTGGTGGCCATGGTACGGGTCCTCCTCCAATCCCCTGGTATTAATGCTTTGACATGGTGTACATGGTTACGGATATAATTGCAATACGCTGTGAACGCCCTGAAGGATATAAGAATTTGAGGAAAAAAATGTTACGAAATTAACTTCATTTTTCATGACGCATATATTCCCAAATTTGTTTAGATAAGTTCTGAATCACCCTGTATATACAAGATATTTTAAAATAACGTGGCAATAATGCTAGAGCTGATAAAACATTAGAAAATAGATATAGGGCGTGGCAGATAATTTTAGAAAATTATATCATGGATAAAATTTTTTCATAGCAACATACTTCAGAAAAAAATTTACACAAGTATGTATTTGGTACTGCTGAACACGCTGGTGTTATCTGTTTTTCTGTACAACGTAAAGGGCGCTAATTGCTAGCACTTCCCAGCTAGCAAAGTAGTTCTATAAATTTAGAGTAATATAGGAGTTTTATATTCTGTTAATATTTTATAGTTGTATTTAGAATACTAAATTGTTGCATTAATGTGGCACATATTTTGCCTTCAGAAACTGAATTGTTTTTTAAATTTGTTGCAAGAACGTTCTTAGAGCATAATTTATAGAGCACTTATAAGATAACTGCTAATGTACCCCTATAAGTGTGTACAATAACACAATTTTACAGCAACGGTGCTTATAGAATCAAATTACTGTAAAACCGATGCAAAATACTGCTTTATAGAATTATACCATCTTCTGTGACACTCGGATAAAATTATTCCGTAATGTCGCTTATAGTTTAATTATAGAACTATTGTATAAGGCGTTGTTAAGTTATAATTCTGCTACGGAAAACAAATTACAAATATGGAAGCTGCTATCGAACTTAAGAGAAAAATCTCTTTAAAGCAGTTGTAGAGAATAATAATACAGTTGTAATAAAATCATTATAGAGTAAATAAGTAACAAAAGCCTTTTTGTTCCATAAAGAAATGCTATAGAACTATCATTTTTTATGTATGTAGGTTTCCCATAGCCCCATCTGACGAGACCTGCCTGTAATAGTACGAAATATTTTGATCAAAGGGGAAATTTGTATAACATAGTCGTGACTTGTAAAAATTATTATCTGCTTGCAGAAAGAAAATTTCATTATGATAGATAAGATTTATTTGATTGCTAAGAGAAATTGATTTTCTTATAGAAATTTAGTAACATATTTAATTTAGACCATTCCAAACCTTTTCCATTTGCACTTCTAGATGTTGAAGTTAAAGAATTTTATTAAATTTATTAAATAAGATTGAAATAAGTGACACACAATAAAATATGACAACACTGTGAATATTAAGTAGTTGCTTACGAAGCATATTTGCTCTATAATCATTGCAATCGACACAAAAATGTCATATTAGTGAGAATCCATTGGAAGTACAAGATGAAGCCTTTCTTTCTGTCGCCATATTGTGAAGAAAGAAAAAAAAATTTATAGGAACTTGTCATCTTATTTTTATCTGCACCTGAGAGATTTCCCATATTTTCCTGGAAGCCCTGTATATTTTCATACAAAAATTATATGAAAACTACATTGTTTTAGTTTAATTACTAACAAAAAACGGTGTCATTCTTATTTTGTTATATAATACTTGTTATTCTATCAAAAATGGTGTAAATTCTATCAAAATGTAATGATTAATGCAGAAATTATTTGAAAATTTGTCATGGAGGTCTCTTAAGTTTTTTACTTTTGTTGCAATGTTTTAAATTGATCACTAGTTTATAAAACCCATCCTTTAATATTACTGTAAGCCATTCAGTGTAACTTTACAAAATTATTAACTGCCTTTTACTATAACCGTAATTTTAAACTTGTTAACTCTGCTTGGGATCTCATTTCTAAGACAAATCAAAATATGGAATGGATAATGTGCATAATTTGAATTTTTAGGTGATTCAAAAAGAGCTTTAGACGAATACACGTCAGAGATAATGATGGGAGGTTCAAATACCATCGTGATTCACAACACCTGTGAAGATTCTCTTTTAGCGACACCTATTATTTTAGACTTGGTTATTTTTGCCGAGTTATTCTCCAGAATAACTATCAAAAGAGAAAATTGGTCAGATGACGACTACACCGGTTTCCATCCTGTGTTGTCTCTGTTAAGTTACTTATGCAAAGCACCACTGGTGCCTCCCGGCACTCCTGTAGTCAATGCTTTGAGTAAACAGAGAAGTTGTATCGAAAATATCATGAAGGCGTGCATTGGACTGCCGCCAGAAGACAATTTGATTTTGGAGCACAAGGTTCCATTTTTAATGAAAGAAGTTACATCCCACGAACCAGACGTAAAGAAAATGAAGAAAATTCAGAATGGTTTTAATTAGTTTTTTAATGTTAAGTAACTAAATGACAAAGTACCAATTACGTACACCTTCATTAAATGTGATGAATAATAATATATCTTACCGAAATGGAACCTTATAGATTTAATTTTTTTTATCCACTTAAATGTGTTGGAATAGTGTCTTCATTGTAGTAGTTATTTAATTCCAGAATTAAATAAAATTTAATTTAGCAAATAATGTTATGTACAGGTTGATCATGTGAAAACGTTTGATTCAACTGTAACTTTTCTACTGTATGAGATATAAAAAACTTAAACTTGCATTGCCTGACTAATTTTTCACAAGAATTTCAATTTTTAATAACTATTTATCAGCGCACTAGAGGTGTTGATATTAACTTTGTTTCTTCTTATGAAATGGCTTGTATATTTTTTAGTTTTTTGATAACTCTGATTAATAGACATAAACATATATTGGGTTATCTTTCAGTTTAATTCGTCAAGGACTGCATGTTTCAGTTTTCCAGTAGATCTCCTAAAGTAGCAAACTTACAGCTGAATGTAACGTTTTCATATGATCACCCTGTGATAGAAAGCTGAATAAGTGTACTTCTTTTTTTTTAGGTAGCGGAAATTCAGAGTTGTAATCCAAAAAGTTTGTAATAAAAATCTTTAATAGAATATCTTAACTACAGTTATTTTAGTTCGGGAAACTGGGTTTGTTAAGTCCCTCGAATAGCTTTAAATTACAATTAGAATTATTAGTTCAAATCTTTTGATATAGACGGCGTGGCAGTATTATAAAAAATGATGATTCCTGGAATGTGGAAATGCGGTTCATCTGAAAGATCGTTAAATTTTGAGCATATTTTGTAATATAAAATTTTTCCCAATATTTACTTGTTTTTGAGACAGAAATCAAAAATTTTTTAGTATCGCCACTATCTGTACAGAAAATTTTGAACTAACAATTCTTCTTGAAGATATTCGAGGGATCTAACAACCTCAGTTTCCGGAACAAAAATAAATTTCTTCGTTTCCGAGATATTTGCAGCGGGAGTGTTAAATGGCACACCCTGTATATTTAAACGGCTGGTTTCGATATTTTCAAACAATTTAAAAAAAATTTCATATCTTTCTGTATGACATTTTAATATTTCAAAAATAATTTTATTTATGGATATGAGATTTTGCTCATTAAGCCTAATACCATCAAAGTCAAATAATATGAATCATAATCAAGTGAAATATGAATTTATCACTCCGAGTTTCATATACAGAAAATATATAAAACTATACTACGCTAAAGCAATAAATATAACATACCTATTTGGCACTTTGATTATAAAAAAATACTACCTAATATTTCAATTTTTCTTAAATATAAATTTCTTTCTAAAGAGGTGCTATAGGGCATCTGTAAATATAAAATTCAAAAATATATGAAAACTGGACACATCAGTAAATTTTCAGTCATGCTGTTGTAGATTAATATTTATTTATATTTTTTTAGCTTTTTTTTGTAGATTTGTTGTTTTTTTAATATTCACCGTGTGTCACTGAAACATTGTGATAATAGATATGGACATAACTTTGAATTTTTGAAGTCTAGAAAATTTGCTATAGTTTTTAGTTTTTTTTTTTAATTATTCTATATTATATCTATTTTCAGATATTTTCTTGAGTCCAATTTTATTATATATATAAGTATATTATAAAATACAGTAATTTGATTTGCAAGATTTGTTAAAATACCTTAGATCTAAAATTAAAAAGTAGGTATCTAAATACATATATTATATTTTTTTTCAAAATAAATATAAAAGTTTGTTTTTTATATATGGAGTTGTTATCTTTAAAAGTTTAACAAAAACGTCTAAATTTTATAATGTCCTCTTTTTATACAGGGTGATTTTAAATAAAGTAGCAAAAATGACACCACATATTCCTTAGGTGAAAATAAACCGATTTAACCTAACATACCTATATCCCAAGATCTTAATAAAAAAGATACAGGGTGTCAAAGTTAAAATTTTACTTTCGATATTTGGAGATAACTTCTTAAAAAATCCAAATATTTACTTAAAATTTGTAAACCAGGAGTTTTTGCGGGTGAGAAATTCAAATTTGTTACTAATTTTGACGTCACTAGTAGAGGGCGCCACCTATGACACATCATGTTTCTTTTAAATGGCAGAACTTTTTTGCAGCTTAGTGTATCCATCTGACTATAGAAATAATTGATTCTCCTACCTGTTTTATTTGAAAAAGGTATACCTTGCTAAAGTCGTTAGGAGTAACCATTTTTGAAATAATCCTATTTGAAATGCTGAGTGCACCTTTCTGCTGAAGATACAGCAAAATATTACTTGAAAAAGTTGTTCAGAATGGTAAATTATGAAGACGTGCAAAATTTCAAGAAGATCGGCGAGATTTGATGAAACCATTTTTTTCAACAAAGCACAAAGATTTTATCAAAGCAGGCCGATCTTTTTGAAATTTTGCACATCTCCATAACTTACTGTTCTGAATAACTTTTTTAAATAACATTTTGCTATATTTTCAGTAAAAAAGTCAATTTACCTGAAACGATAACAGTTTTCAATCGGTGCACTGAATAATTCAAATAGGATTATTTCGAAAACTGTTACTCCTAACGACTTCAAAAAGGTATATCGTTTTCAGATATAACAGGTAGGAGAATCGATTGTTTCAATAGTCAGATGGATACACTAAGCAGCAAAAAAGTTCTGCTATTTAAAAGAAACATGATATGCCATAGGTGGCGCCCTCTACTAGTGACGTCAAAATTAGAAACAAATTTGAATTTCTCCCCCGCAAAAACCCCTGGTTTACAAATTTTAAGTAAATATTTGAATTTTTTAAGAAGTTATCTACGAATATCAAAAATAAAATTTTAACTTTGACACCCTGTATCTTTTTTATTAAGCGACTTAGGATATAGGTGTGTTAGGTTAAATCGGTTTATTTTCACCTAAGGAATATGTGGTCTCATTTTTGCTACTTTATTTAAAATCACCCTGTATATAAATAAAATAATAAATGTTTAATGGTAATAAATAATGTAATTGAGAAAACTCTTTCAAATCCCTCATTGCTTATATAAGCATATGAAAAATCCATCAGTTTCTAAAAAAACTGGTTTGAGAATAAATTATAGCAAATGTTTAGTTGTTATGAGCGTCATGACGAAAATTAAATTGATTAATTTTTTGGAAAAACTTTCTATTCTGAACGCTACAGATTAAGGTCTTCATCAATTTTTTCAAGGTCGCCTTTGGTTTTACATATGTTCATGGCTTTGTCAAGTTTCTTAACAATTTTGCTGTCAGATGTCACCCGTACCAACCTAAACGTAAATTTAACTTTTAATATTATATCATTCCCATTTGTATACGAAACAAAAACTGTTAAAAATGAAAAGTAACTTTAATAATTATATTTTAATATAATATTTTATTACGATGCTGCAGTACGATATTGACAACAATAAGAGATACTGCCTTTTAGCTTGCAACAGCAGAAAAAAAAACGCAGGGGGCAATATCGGGGCTATAGGGTAGGTGCGACAACGTTGGAATGCCTTTTTTTGCCAAAAACTCTTGCACAATGAACGAGGAATGGGGTGGCGTGTTGTCGTGGTGCAAGATCCAGCCGTTCGCGGCGAGTTTGGGTCGCACACAGAAAACGCGGGCCCGCAGTCATTCCAGGATGCCAACATAGAACTGTCCAGTCACTGTCTGGCCGGCAGGAACATATTCACGATGAATGATGCCGTGGATATCGGAAAAAACGATCAACATTGCCTTTAGTCCAGACTTGGACATCCTCGCTTTCATTGGCCGCTCTCCACCCTTTTCCACCCACTGCTGACTTTGTTTACGGGTCTCGGGGTCATACTTAAATATCCAGGTCTCATCTCCAATAACTACCCGACTCATCCAGTCTCTACCGTTGCTCTGAATGCGGGACAACAAATGCTTGCAGATCGATTTTCGCATGTCTCTATTCACGAGTGAGAACTTTTGGCACCATCTTTGTGCAAATCTTTCACATATTTAAATTTTCGTGTAACATCTTGCGAACGGTTTCTTTGTTGATGTTTAACTCGTCAGACAACGCACGCAAACGGTCAACATTCGCGTCAGTACGAGAGCTTCTTCACGTGGATCGTCTTCTACTGATTCAGGCCCCTCCTTGAACCGTTTTGCTTATTCAAACACGCGTGTTTTCTACATGCCCTCCTCTCCATACACCACCTGCAATTTTCGAAAGATTTCCGAGGGTTTTTCTCCAGATTTCACTAAAAATTGAATCACATGTTGCTTGTAATTTGAGTCATTCATTTTCATGAGGCCACTAAAAAAGTTACTTCCAAAAAATACATATAAATCACAAACCAAACGTGTTATTGACTTCAACCTTGGACTGCAACTAAAAGGAAGTCCCTCTTCACTAGAAAAACGTTGACGAACGATGCAGTGTTGCCAGTTTCCGAGTTATAACTCAATTCCCGAAACTTAATTGCCACACCTCGTAATGACTGAAAAATATTTGCAGATTACTCAGGGGAGTGCCTGTTAAACAATTATTGTTTAAATGCACTCACCTAAGCACTACTTTCACAGGAACCATTATTTATTTTTTCTAGAAAGTAGAAAATTTACCTATTTTTTGTTTCTCTTTTTTTAATTTTGTCCTGCAAATGTTTCAGATTAGAAACTCCTATTTTCATCCACTTTGCTCTCCTTCAAACAAATAAAATAAAGCACTTGTTTCGTCACAATAGATATTTAACATATTATTGTCAAATTTACAGATAAGACTTGGCCTACTTTTAAACCCTTCCTGTACTTGAACTAAATTTAATCCTGGCTTTGGATATCCAGTACTTTTCAAATCTATTTTTTTTTTCCTTTATACTTAAGTTGCTAATTACAACTGTTTTTAATTCATCGCCATCATTATAAATTGAAAAAATACCATGAAAACGCCTCAAAACATGTACACTACGAAATATATGTACATTCCGAACGACGGCCTTAGAACCTACCGATCTACTGCGGCAACAATCACATAGAGTCCAAAACAAAGTATCTGAGAGTATCATTTACCTATCCCTTCCCTATGCCAAGTTGTCATGTGATGCGTAGAACGATACTGTTCAATGGACTCAAATTTCAGAGTCCATTTCATGGGGGGTAAATTCTTGGAAGGAGCAGAATCCCAGAGTCCTCCCTCAAGGGTCGCCACAGGTTATATCACACTACTTACCAATTTTTAATCATATCATTTGTAAAAGAAGTGAGGATAAGTAATAAACAATAATGGAACTTAATTTTTTTTTATTAAATTTAGAAGCTGGATTGCACCACCACCTAGCCTATAAAATTTGTTTACAACAAAATTTTAAAATATACAATAGAAATAAAAAAAATCTACATATATATAGTTTTAAAAAATAAACAAATAAGGCTATAAGTTTTACGATATGTTTCCGAAAGGCAAAATTATACACATTAAAATAGACTTTCTACTACATTACTTTTTACAATTCAATATAATTAAGTATACGGCGCCTAAAATTATTATTATTCAAAATTTACATAAATCAGGTTATTTTATGAGCAATCATACAAATTAACTGTAAAAATATCTTATTATATACACCCAATTAAAAAATTAACGACCGAAAAATATTAACTGATAAAAAAAAAACAAAGTATTATTAGATGGTCTAAATATATTTTAGCTGCTATTATTGCATCATATAATAAATGTATTTTTTTAAATGGAATTGTAAATGAGATTATTCAAACTTCCCCGTTAACAAATTTATAACAAAAGCATTTGTTGAAGGTGTAAATAAGTGTAATATTTTTATAATTTCCAATTAGCTATAAAAAAGAAACACTGAAACAACAAACACATTCAGCTGATGTTATTGACTTGGAAGTTTGACTTTATTCTGGTAATATAAAAATTTTACTAAAGGAAACCAAGAGAAAAGCTTTACCCGAAGGAAATCTCCATGATATCGATCCAAGTTAATAGATCAGTTATGTTCAATATTGCCGTTACTTTATTAAATGATATGCTTTCAACTTCTTTTAAGTTTGCGGAGATTCTTACAAAATCGCAACAAAATAATAGATTTTCTTTTCTCCTACCCCTATAACAATTCTGTTTCTAGCTAAGAGTGTGTGGATTTAACCGTTGGTCTTCAACTATTCTATATGTACAAATGGCAGTCGGTAAAAACTTTCTTAGTGGGTTAAGTCTTATTTCTAGGAAGAGGTGCTAATTACATTAGCTTTTAAAAAGACACACTATAAATGGAATGCTGGAAAATTTGCTAAATAAATGCAAAAATAAATACTATTAGAAAATTCGTTACAAAAATAGAATAGACAAAATAAATAAATACAAAATATAAAAAGTTCAAATTCGTTAAAGAAGTCTTATACATTTATTTTGTACTAATTTATTAAAAGAAAATTATTACTTTTTTTTTTAATACACATAAAATTGTTAATTAAAGAAAATACCCTTTTTTAAAACGGCTCTTTTTAAAAACCCCAGTAAAAACCATAAGAGAATGAAAAAGTTCAAAATGACTTTCGAGTCCTATTAAAAATCCTCCGAATATACGAAGGAGTATTTTCATTCAATTGTAACTTTTAAATATCACATGACATCGAGATAGATTGAGCGACACCTATCTCTCATCTTGATGATTATTAGCCTGCCATTTAAAGTCGCTGTCCATTATCCACTGCTGTCCTTCGCTGTAACTACAAGATTTCAGCAAAGGTAAATTCACATCGCTACTGTCAGGCCTTGTCAAACAGCTCCCGGTATTAACATGTTTGATTGTTTTATCCTAAAAATTACCACTGTCACATAAAAATTCTCTATAAAAAAACGAGAGATTTACCACATCGTCGTACACCCAAGCTTGGTTGCCGCCCATTCCGTGACAACGTACCAGCTTCACAGGACCCGTCCTACTGCTTGCATCAAGACAGTTGTCGTCGGACATAATTTGTTGTCGCTTAGTGTACGCAAACACTTGATTGCCACCAAGGTGGTGGCAATAAGTCATTCCAAGATTTTCTCCGGACTTTCTGCCCATCGTGTCTAGGCAGTTCCTCGTCTCCACATTTCGGATCTACAGGAAGTAGGTAGTAAGTCAATCAGTGCTTTTTAGTATTATAAAACGTAAGACAAGTTCTCACAGTTCAGTTTTTTATGATGTTTGTGAACGAATAAAAATTAACATTGGTATCGTTGTTCAATAATAATACAGGCTGTTTTTATTATAGTACGTCCAATTAAATGGGGGAATAGCTTATGAAAAGTTAAGTCATTCTTCATAATACAACATTCTCTTAAAGCAAAAAATACATTGCACATTATCTATCGAGAAAATTATGTTAGTTCAAGAATTTTTACCATCACCCTACATAACCTAACTTTCTCAGATAGTATGTGAATTATACTCAACGACCGAAAATCTAGAGAGTGACTCGTGTTATAAACCTGCTCACAATTTATAGCAGTCGACACAAAGAAACATACATGCAGCCCGTATATTTTTCCTATAAAATCGTGTGCCGTATATCTCTGAGAATATATCCGATTACACAGCTTCTGCTGCAGTGACGAATTGACGGAGTCACCTGTTCCATTTCCAGCACTATCATGAGTGGGTGGCATATCATTCAGGCAGACAAAATTTTGGGTATATCTTTTTGCTTAATTATGAATACCTCATTTTATTAGTGATTTTGTGTTCTTAAGGATGGGAAATAATTCCAGCTCTACAGCTTATTCTCAAAATCGTCCTAATTTAACAAGTGATATGAGTGATATTGAAATATGTAATTCATTAAGAAGAATGTACGTGTGTAGTGCAAAAAAAAGTGGTAAAGAAGTACAACTGCGAATCGGAAAATAGTGGAAACTCGTGGAAAGAAAGATGGTATTTTTTAAATGAGTTTTCGACAATAAAACAAATTGAATTGTTATATCTTGCAAGATGAAACTTTGCCTAGAATATATAGTAGGGTGCTTTTGCGAATTATGTGTGACATACGAATTAGGTAGGTATGTTACTTTCGATACAAATGAAATCGAAAAGAGTATACTCACAGAAAAAGATAAAATAGTGATATGGCCAAGAGACTATTTAAAATAAATATTAAAAGATCGGAATCTAGATCGACAAATATATTAAATTTTGACAAAACATGGATAAATGAAGGTCATACGGAAATAGGTACAATATGATAATAAGTGTTAATGTGTAACCGTTATAGTGACAGTGCTAGTAACCAGCAGTGTGTAGTGTGTGTATTCTAGTAAATAATGTGTAAATTTTCTGAAACCTTTTGCCCTTTTGTATGCGAAATTTGCAAATATTTATACGATATACTTAATGACGGAAAAATCTCTACTTGTAACAAATTTTGTCAACTATAACATTTTCTATCATTGTCATCAAGAAACTGCCATGGTCAGAAGCTCAATACAAATTTAAATATTCACTAAAACATGTGAATAGTTGGTACGATACTAGTTGATCAACAAAAATGAAATCGTGAGAACTCGCCTTTCGAATACTCTGTGAAATTGACGTTTCACTTACATCTCCAAGATAGTAATAGTCTAGCGGCATTTGGGACTCTGGGTAAATATTCTCCAAATACCACCTGAAACTTTTACATTTCAGCTTCTCCCTCAGCTGTTTTCTCGCTGAAATATCCCCGACTGGAACATTTCTGGCCCCTGTGGACATAGTACACTTAGTATGCTTTATGTAGATGCATTTTAGGAATACATGCATTCATGTGACAAAGAAAATATCAAAAAGTGAAAACAACTGTGCACATTTTAGTAAAGTACTTCTGTACATAAAAATTGTTACTAATGTATGATAGTTTATGTAGTAATCGAACAAGAAAGTATCGTGTAGAAGTTGAAACTTTGAGAACATAATAAATAATATGAAATAATAAAATGTTACTTAGTCATTTTGTTTTATTTGCAATGAAAACGAAATGGGCCCTATAACATCCAATAATATTTTTCTTTTTAAAAAAGGTAAAAAACAATAATTGTTTTGTAAAGAGGTCATTTTTAGAATATTTATTAGCTTAAAGGCCCTGTTATTAAACACAATTTGAACAAATTCATAGTTACATTTTCTACTACTTTATGCCTGCTGTACATTAAAAAAGTTATATATTACGGCATTATACAGGGCGTCCGGAAATGATGTGTCAATATTCCGGGAAGTGATTCTACATGAAAAATTAATGTCACAATACCCTATAACATTTTTTCCAAAACTAAAAATTAGCGTCAAAAAAATTTATGGGATTCTTCTAATAACTATTTTGTGAGTGTACCAAGTTTTGCTAATTTTGTACACATACCACTTGTGTTCTTTTGTACATATGGTCTTAATTTGACGCATATCCTCCAAAGCCAAAGGGCCTAAACTGCCCTTGACCTTCAAATGACTTTGATTTTTTTTACTTGAACATTTTTGTACATTTGGATAGAGACAGTCAAAATATCTTTAAAAAATATCCACTTCGAGAAAAAACGACTTTAAACTTTTACGTACAGTCAATCAATAGCCGCTTACACAAGCTCATTTTCAAAATTAATAAAGCAGGTCTTGAAAACAAAGGAACGCTAGTGATAGATGTACATAATTAGAAAAAAAATCAGTAGATTAAAAAAATTAATTAAAAAAGAAATTATTAAAAAAATTTTTTTAACAACCTGTCACCTCGTTAATTTTGACTATTCTAAAAATGTCATAATGCATTAATTTTTCATGTAAAATCAGCCCCCAGAATATTGCCGTATCATTTCCGGACACCCTGTATATTGAAACAGAATTGATTTAAATTATTTTTGCCAAAATGCGATATAAAACAAAATAGTACAATTCACTAACTTTAAATGAGTAGCCGTTTTCTAACCCGTTTTACTCAAAAGTTGCCAGCCTGAAAGTCATTCTCAAGTTATTGTCACAATTTTTAAAATAATTTTAGAAATTTGTCTAAAATCGTTCACATCATATTCTCTTAAGTCATCCAGAGAAACTGGTGGCGTTGTATATATTTTACTTTTTATATGGCCACATAAAATATATTCTAGAGAAGACAGATCTGGCAAAAGGACTGGCCATTCAATTGGTCCTTTTTTTCAACATCTTTGATTTGCCAAACTAGAAACGTTTCATTGTGAAACAGAGATGACTCAAGTGAATGTGCGATAACGATTTAAAATACCTTTATTATTTTATGGAAATTAATGGTCAATTCTTAACCGATAAATTTGTTCTGATGATTAATAAAACAGTAGAATTTAAAATTTTCATGTACTACCACGAAAATTAATGAATTTTAAAAAAAATACTACCTTACTGAAAACTTAATGTCACCTCAATCCATTTATAACCTTGGAGAGGGTGGCAATTCTGTCTAAGACACTGAAGTTCAAACATTACACCAAAAGATCACTTCCAAATTTAAAATAATTGTTTTTTTTGCTTAAAAGAAAAAAACGTGGTCATAGACGTTATAGTGTTTATTTTGTTTTCATTGGCTCACTCTGTTAGCCAAGTATAACTTGGCAGAAAAAATGAAAATAACTTTAAACCAACTGAAATTTTCTGAAGTTTTTTTCCAGATACCACATACAATAAAACATTCACTATTAAAAACGCCACACACAGACCTCACAAAAAAAAACAAACATATGCAAAAAATAAGCCGTTCCTGTGTGCGAAAGCCACACTACACCACGAAAGCTCCACAGAGAAAGACAGACGACATGCAAGACGTGCTGTTAAAAGAAAATAGACCTGGGTTAATATTATAGTAGAACTCCTTCCACTGGTCCAGCCAGACCTCAGCCAGGCGTGCATTGTTATGGTTGACGATCCTACTGGTACCGCCCGGGAACGAGTACGGAGTGGATTTCCTGAAAACGTGCCCCACGTGTGAGCAGGTCGCTATTTCCAGCTGGCCACCACACATCCACACCTACAGCACCGAGGCAGAGAGATACACATGCACCTTATTAGTCGATTTTTTGTCATTAAGAGAACCGTTATTAATTGCTAGGCAGGGGGGGGTGTTATCGACAACAGTCAAATGTTGAGGATCATCGATAGATCTGCCGGGTTAATGTGTGAATTTATGCGAAATAAAGCTGTCATGCCTGAGGATTTTTTTTTTTAGTTAGTGTATTATTCCCACCCTGTGTCTGAAAAAGTATTTTCGAAAAAAGATCATTCTTGAAGGATGCCAATAAACTGCTGCAAACTCTTAGCTATGGAAAGTCAGCAGAATTGAAGTTAAGCTGAAACCTATTGTAGAAAAGAAATATAATACCACAATATCACGTTCCTTTCAAGACGTGTTTCATTAATCAAGTTATCAGGACACAATTATATGTAATATTGAAATATACGATAAAAATGTCTGAATGGAAGATAGCATAAATATATATAGTGTGTTCAAATTTAATTCTTGTAAAATTTAACTATGCTGAGATTTCAATAAAAAAATATACAGGGTGGTCTGTAATGCATGAATCATAGAGTAACATCATATTGCAGGCATTAAATATTAGTATTTAGCCAGTCATGTATTAGTAAAATTTGCTGGTTTGCCATGGCATGGCGTTAAAGTTTTATTTTAAATTTCAAATTTATTTCGCAATTTAGACACTTTCAGTGAAAATGGCGTAGAAACTTTTTTTAGATATCTTGTAGAGGGCACTAGTTGCACACTGTGGTGGGTATAGTTATCTTTCATCGTAATATTTTTGTATGCAAAGCCCAAGGAATTTGAATAAATAATTTGATAAGCATAGGGAAAAAGCTATACCTGTTTGACATCATTCGACGTCAGTGCTTCCTTTCCAAGCACTGCTAATATTATTGGGGCACTAACCTAAGTAGGCTTTATCTTGTGAAGCTGATACTAATGACGGCAAATAAACAATGTGAGGACTTCAGTTGTCAATAATTTGAAGTATATTTTTACTTCATATTTCAAAATAAGGACCATAGTTTGTTTTTATGGTCATTAAAGTTGATTTGCCAAGGCAAAGCCTACTTAGGTTAGTGTTGGAATAATATTAGCAGTGGTCGGAAAGAACGCGCCGGCACTGAATGAATAAAGCGGGAATATCTCAAAACTGGAGCAGCTTGTTGATATCAATCAGGTACAAATTTTTTCGTTAAAAATAATCGATCTAGCACATTATTTATTCAAAATCCAGATAGGGTTTTTCATAAAAGTATTACGATGAAAGATGGAGAAAGTATGCCTCAATGTGTAACTAGCGCCCTCTACAAAATAAATTTCAAAATTAAATTAAGATTCAAATTTCACACTATCAGGCCATTCTAACTAAAGGTGTCTAAATTGTGGAATAAATTTTAAATTTAAAATCAATCATTTTAATAGGGCATGTTTGGCTAAATACTGCTCGACATCTACAATCTACAGTTACTCTATGATCCATTCATTACGGATTTATCCTGTATATTTCACTCCGTTTTTATTTTCAATAATGTCTTCATAAATCTGACAATTTATCGACAATATTCCTGTAAAACATTGAAATTATGGAAGACGAAATGAATACACAAACGAAAAAATAAAATATGGAACGAAAGTTCAAAAAATAATTTTTTTCAAATCGTGGAAAACAAACCGAAGAGGGACAGCCAATTTTATTTTTTAATATTATTAGTTTTTTGTTAATAACGATTATTATTCTAGTACAGCTGTGGACAATAAAAAGTTTCCAACCTAAACTACTTATTGTCATTTATAGAGTAGGATTTTACCACAGCCCATTAAATATACGGTCGGAGCCATCGGAGCCAGGTGACGTCACAAAATTCCCGTAAATAAAGAAAGAATATAGTCATTGTCGAAAGATGAACTGATATAGACTGTGTCGCACGTCACAAAAGTCCTCATTTTTTATTGGCTACCTGCTGATGATCCCGACCGTGTATATTTTATTTTTTGTTAGGATATTTTAAAATTTGGAGCTACCAAATTATAGATTTAATGTGTTCTTTTACCTTTAAAATTATTTAGATTATCTCCCATTTCCAATTCAATAGTTTTCATTTAATTCCAAGCTTCCTAGACTAAACTAAAACATATTTTTCCTATTTCAGTAATTCGAAGGATTCGTAGGAAGTTATGGATAAAACAATTTCAGTTGGGGATGTAGGATAACACTACGCTAATAGATTTTCAATAAAAAAATTAAAAAGTTGATATAATTTTTAGAAAAACTATTAAAAAATATTAATACAACTATTGGTTTATTTGATAATCGCAATAAATTTGCTAAATACCTACATCTAAGAGTCTCCTACATGCAAATAAAATCCACTGAAATCACAGCTCAGTCAACCTTTACAGAGATATTTCAGATCAAAATTTAAACACACTGTATATGTACGTGTTGAAAATATTGAATAGAATTGATTTTTCAAATAATTTTTAAGTAGCAAACGTTGAAAAATCATTACCTCTCATTTATACACATCGACGAGTAATTTTAATTTGAATTAAGCAGAATAATCCAAATAGTATTTCCTTTTACATAACAAACATTTTTCAATTCCTAAATTAATGAAATAAAAAAATAAAAAACAAATAAAAAATAACCAAATACGAAAAACCAAATTTTCGAAGAACGTTCCACTAAGACACTAAAATTAAAATCTAGACGTTTAGGCTATCGTTTAAACCGGTTAATATCACTTAAATCGAAAAGACAAGCAGTGTTAGCGTATTATGCATTCCAAAACTCAAATAGAACTCCTCAAAATCCTCCATAAAACTGTAATGCATATCAAACCTGGGTTCATCGCGTAATAGAAGTCCCTCCACTCGTCCATCCACACCTCTGCCACTCTGGCCGCGTTGTGTAGCACGATCTTGGACACGCCGCCGGGGAACGTGTACGGGGACTTGTCTCTGAAAACGTGCCCGACGTGCGAGCACGGGATTATTTCCAATTTACCGCCGCACTGCCACACCTAAACATTTTTTAGAAAAGGGTCAGTAAATGTAAATACGGGAGGGTGTACTTAGTGGCCTGCAAATGTGCTCTCTGTTAAGACACAGGGTGGTTAATATATTCACGACAACACAACGTAGGAAATGAAGATAAAAATTATTTCGAAGAATTATTAATTTAACGTTTACAGAAATTTTGAAAACACAAACAAAATTAAGTATTTTTGGAATTATAATCTATTATTAATTATTATTATTATTATAGTTTAATTTATATTAAACTATTTTTGTTTTTTCAAAGTTCATTTTCAACTGCCATTTTGCAATTATTCGTTAACTATTCATTATGATCGTTAAGTTCCCAATTATTATTTCAGTAAAGAATTTTAAGAAAAATATGAAAAACTTTGACCGTGAAATAATGTTTATCTTCTCTTAAGCAAGCGAATGCAACTGCCTTCATTACCCTGAAACTCATTTCCAAATTTTCTCCACCCCAGATATCCATTCCTTCATCGTAGGCCCCAAGTTCGTAAAAGTAATCTTTGTCGATGGAGAAGA
The DNA here is from genome assembly GCA_037114965.1 of Monochamus alternatus. Taxonomy (NCBI): domain Eukaryota; kingdom Metazoa; phylum Arthropoda; class Insecta; order Coleoptera; family Cerambycidae; genus Monochamus; species Monochamus alternatus. The sequence continues at coordinate 39,648,031 of CM073433.1, forward strand.
GACCTCCAGCCATGGTTGGCGTCCTTAAAGGTGCGGTCCTGTCGCCATTTCTCCTGTCCATTTCTCTTTGGGGCACTCGATACCTGATGAAATTGTTAACTTATTAATCCAGTCACTCAGGTCAGATAAAATATTATGAGCCGAAGATGAAAAAACCGTTTTGTCCCTTTAAGAACTATAGTATATCAGAAACAATCTAAGTCACATTTTGACCATTTTGAGTTTATTACACCAACATGTAATATTTGTGGGTTACACACAATTTAATTCAGAAAGAACCTAAGTCCCGTAAACATCTTTGATTTTATAACGATTTACTTAAAAAATATTCATTTATTTCTGAAACAACCATAGTCCCGCATTAAATTGTTGTAAGTATTATAAACTTAAAAAAAAACTGGCGGCCTAGGTATTATAAGTTTGCATGTGCATCAACTGAGACAGCAAAGTTGGCAAGACATGCAGAATCAGTTCTCGATTTCTAAATTGCACCATTTTGTTTGTAGCGCTGATATGTTGGGCTGTATTCGGATTAGTGAATACATTAGTTTCAATAATTCTCTTTCAAAAACAAGAAATTTTCCTATTAAAATGCCAATTCAAAAGGCATATAAGGACCCAGAGAAAATTTGAAAACTGCTTAAATGGGTGGAGGAACCATTCAAACAATTTTAGGAAAAATATTCAGACATCGAACACTAAGAAAAAATGTAAGAAAGCCACAAAATAAGCTGTATATTATTAAAATAGTATGATAATAAAAAATTTTATTTTGAAATCTGTGTTTCATTTCAGAAACAACCTAACCCCATTTTTTTTTATTTAAAAAGCTTTGTAAATATTTATAATGCCTTTGTTTATGATAAATTCTTACTTTAGTGGTCAACTTTCGACCTCAAGCTCCAGTTTTACTGAAAATGTTCAGATAAACTTACAAAACGTTTTTTTCACCTCCTGAAAACTGTCAAAATGTGACTTAGGTTGTTTTTGAAATAAGCGATTCAACTAATTTGCACGTTACCTAACAATCCCTGAAATTTGTACTGATACTTGTGTAAATCTAAGTTCCTATATTTTGATTTGTTCCTTTCAATATGTCAGATGACAAATATGGAAGAACTCACCATCTAAAGTTCAGCTTCCAGTTGAAGCCGCCCCATGTCATGTCGGAGGCCGTGATGTATTCAAAGGTTTCGTCTGATATGACATCGATAATGGGACACACCACGGTTTTTCTGTCTTCTACTATCCTAGCTAACAACGGCTCTAACCAACCCTCGGTGCACTCGCAATGGGCATCGAGGAAGGTTATCACTTGGCCCGTAACGTGTTTGGCACCTAAAAGTCGCGCCCTGATTAGGCCTGAACGTTTCACTGTCCTGAAAACATACACAGGTACAGGTAGAGTCTTCACGTAGTTCTCTAACACCTTCCCAAGGTGATCTGAAAATAAATAAATAAAATTAGTAAAATATTTCCTATGAGAAAATATAAGTAGTGTTAATTAACAAATAATTAAATTTTTGTAGGGGTTATTACTTTGTTATATAAAATTTTATTTACTATAATATCTACAGAAACATGTTTTTCCCCTTTGCATAATAAATAAAACAGCTTTAATGTCACAATAGTCAAAATAAATGAAAACCACAATTGTATATTTAAGATAGTTTGATTTATTAGAATTAAATTTGTTTGCTACAATCCTTCTAACTTATATTATCGAAAATAATTTTTTAATAAAGCATTTTCATGTATCAGAAGCAAAATCATCAAAAAAATACCACTCATCTTGAACTAATGACCTTTCAGGAAAAGGTCAGTTCAGGATGTCTCCCCATCTCTATCCAATCCAATCAGCAGTGGAAGCATTATATTTTGTGATGTAATAAGCAAAATATCGTGTACTACTAAAATTCCGTGAATATGATAACAATAATTATAGAAATATATTTTGCTTATATTTATTACTTCACAAGATAGAATTCTGTCTCATCCCTAATCCTTGTGCTCATGGATGCGAAATTCGCGGGAAAAATTTCAATTTTTAGCGAATTTTGGTCAACTGCAATATTTTCTATCATTTTCATCATAAAACTTGACATTGACTATCATGATAGAATATTATAACCTCAAGTTAAACTTACTAATCCCACATAATGATGAGTATAGCGATAATATTCCTATTTCTGCGAAATTTGCGAAAAGTTGACACTACCGCCATTAATAATTTAAATCAAATTCGCGAGAATTTTCTGGAATTTCGCGTCCATGCGGACAAGACTTTATGCGGGTATTAAAACACATCACGCGTGCGTCTGACGTTTCCGACTGTTTTGCGAACAGGACTAATAAATCTGTTAGACCCTTTATTACGCGACTATAAAATTTATTAACCATATATTCTAAGTAGACCGATCTATTCCAAAATTAAAAGAACAAAAATGTTTGCCAAACATCCATGTAATTCGAAATTCTTTCAATTCGATGGATTTTATGCCAAATATGCACTGAAATGTACGATATGGAATGCGTTTAGTCCATTTGCGCATCCAAATAAAGGTACCAACCCTAGGAGCAGACAAAAGGAGGTACATGAAACTCATCACAGACATACTTCATTGGTTATGTATGTAGGTGCGAGAGAGATAACCATCTGCACGTACGATATGAATTGTGTTCTTAATTTTTCATTATTTCGTTTGTAAACACCTCATTGGCGTACAGTGTGGTTTCTTCTTTTATCTTGTATCTCGTTAGTGTTATTCTGTGTATTTTTGTGGGAGTTATTGTTGGAACATGTCATGTTTTATAAGGGACTGTAAAATTAACCAGCATATAGCACGAAATAATTCTCCATATCCAGAATTCAATTTTATTTCAATTCACAACCAGCTAAGCCCCTACTGCTCCGCCATTGCTAGAGGCACAAAACAAAATATGGCGCTGATCATGAATAATCCATTTGCGCAGATTTTAGCGCATTCCAGTCATCATAATATAAAATTACATTTCAGTGCAAATATGCTCTTTGCATATTTTGCATGCAGACTTGCTGGACTGGTCTAGCAAGTGGCGACCTCTGGCGAACACAGAGTCTAAAGTCATGTTTTCCTCGTGGATAGGAAATTCGAATATTCGCCCTCTGTCTCTACATTCCGTCTAGTTTCTACCAAATCTAATCATCAGTTCTATTTGGCAAACAAAATTTGGGTGACAATCTGTACAAAACAATAATTGGTCAGCTGATTGAGCGTGCCTTCAAATTGAATTATTTATCATATTTACTTTTAGACTACATTTGTCTGTGAATGGACACATCGTCCAATTTAAACAAATAGAAAATATTATGTAGCCCATCATATTTTTTGCGAAATTGACTCCATTTTTCATGACGCATCTATTCCCATTTTTTTTATAGACAAGTTGTGAATCACTCTGTATAAGTTCGAGACCGGATTATAGAAGGTGATTCAGAAAGTTACCTAAAAAAAATTTGAATGTACAGAGGACCCATAAATACAATTTCGTAAAAATAAAATCAAAAAGAGCAGTACAACAATGATTTAAAAATACACTCGCACGGCACTGGAAACTACAGTAGCCCAGCGATGTAAAGGTTGAAACTACTAGACCTAGGGCTACCAGATGTGAAACATGTAAAGTATGACAATTGTGACAAAAAAGGATGATTTCCAATGGAAAAGGAGAACATTTTTTGCACATTTTATTTTACTTTATTTAGTAACATAAAATATACTTGTCAACACAAGTAAACTTAAAAAAATATTGCACTTTGCATATATTGCATTGACAAAACAAAAAAAAACTTTATAAAGTTACATAAATGAGTTAATGAGTATTAACTTTGAATTTATATATAATATGTATATAAAATAAAGAATGTGAAATAATAAAAATAAAACATAATATTGTAAAATATTAAAGCCAAAATATAATTAGATTTAGACTTTTATTCTCTTCGGTGTTCTCTTTCGGGGTCAGAAGGTGCTGTTTGAGAACAATATTTTTCAGATGATCCATGATTTCAGATTCATATTATTTTTAAAAAGCCGGACAGTGGGGAAAACCAGCCGGACAATTAAATTTGCGTTAAAAAGGAGGACATGTCCGACTTTATCCGGACGGATGGTAAATCCTAACTAGAACTTCAATATTTTTTTTCTCGGAAACTATAAGGATTTTACTAACATTTTTTTTAGATAATTTCTGAATCATCCTGTAGAAATAGCCTAATCGGCCTACGCTGCTAGAGCGATGTGCTACATCCGTCCCTGGCGTTTATTTATGTACGATTTGTTCGCGGAGCTTGGAGTAATTAGATAATAGCAATTTATGTACCGTTTTGGCCGTTTAGTAGCAATTAGCCCAGTTAGATAACAGTTAGTGCACAGCGTAATATTTAATAAACGCAAGTGTTATTAACTGCCGGGATTATTTCTACAACTTTTTAGAACGCAAGCTTCCAGGCTTTGAACCGTCTCGGTTTATAGCGTTCTTATGAACGAACGGGCGGGAATGAAAGGAAACATCTACATTAGAGTCACGTAGCGAGACAGAGCCAAAGAAATACATAATTTGTTTAGGCAGCTAAAATGAATTACAAACAAGAAAGTTCTGATGGGGAACATAAGCAGCGTGGCAAGCAGTAGGCAAAAAACGGGAACCACCTCGTAGTTTCGATGCGAGACCTACACCGACAAAAAAAGTTCGATATTTCATGTTAATAAGACTAATAGGTTCGTTAGGTAATGTTAATTTGCTTCGCAACTCACGCTAACATAATTTCTGGTTAAATGTGCTGTATCTCCAGAAGATTATCACAAAGCGTCTTCTATGTACGAAAATTTTAACTTAAAAAAAAATGTGTGGATACACATTACTAAAAAACTTTATTCTTACAAGGTGTAATTAAATTGTTTAGCCAAACTTTGATAGCGTCTGAATATAGTGCTCGCAAGTAATCAAAGAATATGCCTACTTTTCCAGTCACTCAAGACGACCTTAGACTAAAGGTTATAAAGAGTCCATATGGGTGTTTTTAAGAAAACATATTTAACTTCGGCTATTTCCAGAAATACCGGAAATAATCGTCTTGGTAACTTCCTTATATCGAATGGAACACCCTATACAGGGTGATTGGGAGGGAACCCCCAATATTCGAAAGGGGTGTTTAGGGGACAAAAGTGAACAAAAAAGCCTAATAAACATATGGTCGAATATCAACGGTTACTGAGACAGCAATAAAAATATTTTTATTGCTATTTTTGTGAAAGCTGTTATTTGACATTTTATTGACGTTTGTGATTTAAACGCTTATTTTATAACTGTCGCATTTATTTTTACATGTGCCTTCGTTTAGTCCGTATTGTACACATATAATTTCGTAATGCCTGCCACATTTGATCACAGAAGAGTGCCAGATAGAAATGTATTCCAGATAGTCTTCAACAATGCTCGTGAAACTAGAATGTTTCCCAGTGTGAGAAATACAGATGCACGTTGGTCCTGATCTAGCAGTGGAAGAAGACATTCTAAATATGGTAGAACGTAGATCGGGTGTAAGAACAGGGTGCATTGCAGCCCATCTCCAAATTAATCAAACTACGACATGGAAAGTTCTTCACAAAAAGGGTTTAAAAAACCTTTCCATATTCAGTGCGTCCAGAATCTTCATAATGATTTGCAAAATGCAACATTTTTGAAATTGGATAAACGCAAATCATACACTTTACAAATACACTTTGTTTACTGATTAGGCTTAATTCACTTGTGATGGAGCAAATAAATTTCGCAATGAATATCGTTGGTCAGACGAAAATCCTCCACGGTGGAAAGTAACTTTCAGCATCGGTTCAGCGTTAACATGTGGTGTGGTATGACTAATAATTAATTACTGAGCCCAGTTGTGCTAGGTGGTCGTTTTACTAGAGCTAGATATGTAGAATTTTTAGAAAAGAATACTACTGGACGATGTTCCATTGGATATTAGGCAAAACATGTACTTTCAGCATGATGACTGCCCATTCTAGTCGTGTTGTGATCAATCTTAACAATCTCTTTACATAACACTGGATTGGTCGAGGTGGTTTCCAAAATTGGCCACCAAGGTCACCAGATTTGAATTCCCTTGATTACTGCCTTTGGGGATGGTTTAAATCCCTAGTATATGCAACAAAAGTGAACAAAAAAGAGGCGCTACTCGATCGGATTGTCAATTGTGCTGCAGTCTAAGAGAAAATCACCGTGCACTTCAACGAGCTACCCATGCAATCCACAAACGAGCTGATGCATGTATCGAGGCGGAACGTGTTATATTTGAAAATTTAATTAATTAATTTCGGTTTATTAGATCTTTAATCAATGTTATAATTTATAATAACTACAGAATCAACACTTATCTACTGATGCATTACAATAATTAATTCGGGTAAAATATTTTCATTGCCATCTCAGTAACCGTTGATATTCAACCACATGTTTATTAGGCTTTTTTGTTCACTTTTGCCCTCTGAACACTCCTTTCGAATGTTGTGGGTTCTTAACACCCCCCCCCCCCCCTGAAAATTTTATGGTATAGCAAAAATTAATTGTCTAAATGAAATATGAATAAGATCAAAAATGCAATAATATATCCAAGATCTTTTAGACGCTCTGTACTTGATGTACAGGATGCGCGTAGATTCCTGTGCATCTAAAAGATCTAGATAACATGCTACCACATCTTTCTGAAGCCAAAACATGAGGATCTAATCCAATTTTTTACCTTACTCCAAAATTTGATAACAATTGAATAAAGTGTGAAGGAAGATAATGGGTTTATGTTTATGAAATGAAACCTTAAAATCCAGATATCAAAACAAAGCAAAAAATTATCAAGGACATCATTTTTTAACAAAAAAACGTCAAAGAATAAGAAATATTGATTAAAAAATCAATACACAAAGACAGAAAAGTTATTCAACACCCTGTATCTCTGAAAATATACAATTTTGAATTAAGGTAACTTGATTTAGACCATATCTCATGTATTAACCCTCGGGGTATGCGAAAGGTTTTTTCCAACCTTTTACAGACACCCTGTATACCTTTAGTCTAAGGTCGTAGTAAATTACCCTATAAGTATGTGGATATATTTTTGTAATTAAACAAATTAATTTTATTCAAATCCTTAATTTAATTTACCTTACGAGTGAACAAAATACATTTTGTTTATCATAAAAACTTATATAATTTTAGATGTTGCTCTTGGTGTGATCTTTAAACGCCCTGTATATAAGACCCATTAATTGCATCATTTAACGATACTTTACTTGAAAAAAAGTAGGAAGCAATTACTTTATTAACAGGTTTTCGGCTATACGCTAGGCACTGTTATTTATTTTGTTAATTTAAATTTAGGCGACTGTTTAATATAATAAGTTGTGTTAACATTATACAGAGTTCAACGATCGCGGACTGGCACACGCTTGCCAATATTGCCAAAAACTACGAATGAGCGCCAATGAGTAAGTCAGTGTTTACAATCGGCTAGAATATACATATTTTACAAACGATGTCTATCGCTATTTTTAGAATTTAAATTATATTAGTATTAAGTCAATTTCTACACTGATTAATTTTCTTCGTTATTTAATGGTGTCTCAGATATTGATTGCTAGCATCCTTGGAAGGGGTGGTTGTACAGTCAAAATAAATGAGATTTACCCAAATATACATATCTAAAAGTTCTGTATCTTCGAAATACAGACTGTCAAAGATTTTGAAAATTTTATTATATTTTTTATTTAGTTGGAAACCCGTAGGCAAAAAGGGTCCACCTGTGGCCTAATTTCCAGGCTGATAACAACAATAATTCTAGCTTGTAATGGGATACCTTAGGTCAGTATGTTTAAATATTCCCATTATCACCAGTGGCGTAGAAACCCTGTGTCACTCTTCTTTTACTTACAATAAATAGTACGCCACTGTCTAAATTATAAAAAGAAACATAAGATACTGTCACAGAATTTGCCCCGCTGGTATCCAATTCGACGACTGTGGTATCGCGAAACGCTAGATGGCCCCGATCGCTCCTACGCGATTCTGGTAAACAAACAAATGCCGTGTATCGAGGCGCAATTGGAACAATTGAGAATCGACGAGAAGCGATCGAGACATGGGTCTAGAGATGCTAGAAAATACCTGAAATATTCGTTTGATCTATAAAAGAAGAATAAACAGCCGAGTTAGTCAGTCTTGAATTACAGTCTTGAATTACAGTCTTGAATTGGAGTGTTTAGTTGGAAATTTCGAAGAGATCAATTAAAATTCAGAGCGATTTAGATAGTGATTAACTAAATAGTGTTTAGTTGAGTAGTAATTAGTATTCGGAAGTGTACAGAGTGTTAATAAATATCAGTAGAAATTAACTGTTGGTTTTCTGGTAAAAGAAAAAGTAGTGTTGGGAAATCCGTGACAATACTGTAGTTTTGATTATTTTTAACAAATAATTATTCTTTATAATTTTCTTTAAAATGAATTGTATTCAAGTAATTGTTAATTTAAAATATCTGCATTTCGTAGTACGTGCATATTTGTATCAAAAACTGAAATAAATTTGAAAGTCCATTCTTAAAATTTTGCACATCGCCATAATTTAACATTTTGAGTAACTTTTTTAAGTAACATTTTGCTGTATTGAATATTTCAAATAGGGTTGTTTCGAAAACGGTTACTCCTAACGACTTCAACAAGGTTTACCTTTTTTACAAACAAACATAGATGAATCGGTTGCTTTAATAGTCAGGATGTAGACACTAAGCTGCAAAAAAGTTCTGACATTTCAAATGCAGAGATATTTTTAAAGAGCAATTTCCTAAATACGATCCATTTTAAAGAAAAAAATAGAAATAATTATTTATTCAAAAAAATCAAAATTTAAAATATCTTACGTTTTTCTTTCACAACTCAAACGCGAATCTGTTTCATTTCAAAATGTCTTCTTCAAATCAAGAATTAGCAGATATGATATTAATGTTTGGAGGAAGCTAATACGATTTAAATGACTTGACGTATGTTGTATGCGAATCGTTACCTTTGAAAACAATCGATCCCACAACAGTGCAAGGAGCTATTCAAAAACGGGAAATGGGAATTTCCTGCTTTTATTTATTTGGAAATTTCTTTATCTTAAAATACGACATTTTAGACCACAGCGTACCCAATGAAAATTGTTTATTTATACGTCATCTATTACACCTTTGAATTAACCCACTAATTTCAGGAACCCCCTGTATAATAATTTAAGGATTCATGGCAACTGGCAAGATCAGTCTGAATAAGAAGAAATGAAGGCACAGAATAATAACTGATTTAACTTATTATATCTTTATTATAACTTCTAGAAGTTCTAGAAAGCCGTAGAAAATTCAATTTACCGTAATTATCTTTCTTGATTAAGGTCGCCGTATTTCTCGTCATAAAATGATCAAATTGGGGGTGTTTTTTTTAGGTAGAAATCCCGAAAAATAAAATACGTAGAATAAAAGTAGAATCAGAAATAAAGTGCTCGATTTTTGCATTTGTAAGACACATTACTTTGTAATTCCAACCCTACATTTTAACAATTATTTTCATATGGTTATAAACAAAAGTGAAAAATCTTATATGCAGAACTATATAAGTTTATGTTATAACAATATTTACATCTACAGTTAAATTTTTAAAAATACGTATTTTGAAAGATTTCTGTACCTAAACATTTGTTGGTTAGATCGTTTCGTTTTATTTTGGTACCTTTGAATATTCGCAGATAGCATGATATAGCATTCCAATTATTTGCTCTGCTCTATGCTATTCAGTTCCTAAATGCCTGAAATTATTTGTAGGTATTTGTAGAAAACACTATTTCAAGAATACGCCGTCCTTAAATCATGGAATTACCAAGCAAAATCCTTTTTTTTTTCTAATAGCATTCTCACTAACAAATCCCATTTTTCTTCACAGAATGATAACTGATCCCATATTACAGTCTTTGCGATCAAAATTACTATTATTGTCTATGTTTCACAGTTCATTGCACTTTCAAATTCAACCCTTAATTTAATCGAAGCTGCACTATTTCGAAAGCAATTGTGGGCTAAATTTAACTGCAGTATTATTCGCAAATACAAAATACATCGACCTGTTTTGTAGGTCAGTCTATCATGCACCAATTTGCCTTGGACGCCCCCAAACTGGACTGACAAATGTCCTAGTATAGATCAAATTACTCGATGGGATATCAAACCAGTTGGTTATAAAGATCCGTGATATTTAAATAGTATAGGTTAGATATTTATCATTTAGTTCAGACAGGGCAGTAGGTGTATCACGAACTAGAAGAAACATTAACGATTAATATTCGAAACATTTTACCTCTTTTGAAACGATGGATTACGTTTGTCATATTTTTACTGTTAAAAAGTAAAGGTCGCAATCTGATCATGATGTTGCCTTGATGGTACAGTGTAGGATTGAAAAATAAGTGAAATAGAAGAAGCAGTCGTGCGTCAAACGATCAATAGCAGTGGAAATTTCAAGAAAAGATTGCGGTTTCAAAAGTGTGCCAAGTTCAAATACAAGACGGGTACAAAATGTCTGTATGCAATAGCACAATAAAATTCGACTAAAAATAGGTAATATCCGAAACAGTCGTAAAACCTGACTATTTTATTTCAAATAAAGTGAAAATTAATAAAATTCCATCCTTTGATTTTAAGCATTTTAGTTGTTTAGCAGACGCGATGGGAGCATGCACTACTACAAGTTGTAATCGTTGTATGTGCTAAAATGTCTGCGCATACAGGGTGTTTCAGGAGGAGATGTACATACTTCAGTATGTTATTCTACGGTTAATTTTAAGCCAAACGCTTCGTTTAGGATGTACAGAATGCCAAATTGAAAAAAAATAATTACATTTTCTTTAATAACTCTCGACTACTTTGAGCTAAATTCATGAAATGTTGCATGCAGAGGTTTCTTGGGACGGGAAATTCAATTCAAATTTTATGCACAATTGGCTGTATCTCCAAGAGAGATACCACCATGGTGCCACGGTGTGTCATTTCGGAATATAGAAAAACATTTTCCCATACTTTTTCTACTTACTCTCTCGAAGAAGCCAGTTCCGTTAAAAACTCATCTAAAGATGATGCATGCAAATTACGAGGTGTGGCAAGTTCCGGGAATGTGTCAATGAAAAAACAAGCAAATTTTATTATCAACCTTCACAGTCTCCCTCTAACTCTACACAACAATTCCAACGTTGTGCCCATGATTGGAAGCACCCTTGGTAATCCTCCGCAGTTAACCCGTTCAGCACCACAGTTACAGCTTCTTTGACCTCCTGTACGCCGCCATGATGAGTTCCCTTGAGGTGCGACTTCATCTTGGGGAATAAAAAAAATCGCAGGGGGGCAATATCGGGGATATAGGGTGGGTGCGGCAACGTTAGAATGCCATTTTTGCCAAAAACTCTTGCACAATGAACGAGGAATGGGCTGGCGCGTTGTCGTGGTGCAAGATCCAGCCGTTCTCGGCGAGTTCGAGTCGCACACGGAAAACGCGGGCCCGCAGCCGTTCCAGGACGCCAACATTGAACTATCCAGTCACTGTCTGGCCGACAGGAATATATTTAAGATGAATGATGCCGTGGATATCGAACAAAACGATCAACATTGCCTTCAGTCGTGATTTGGACATCCTCGCTTTCGTTGGCCGCTCTCCACCCTTCTCCACCCACTGCTGACTTTGTTTACGGGTTTCGGTTACTCAAATATCCAGGTCTCATCTCCAGTGACTACCCGACTCATCCAGTCTCTACCGTCGCTCCGAATGCGGGACAACAAACCCTCGTAGATTGATTTTCGCATGTCTTTCTGTTCACGAGTGAGAACTTTTGGCACCATCTTTGCACAAATCTTTCGCATATTCAAATTTTCGTGTAACATCTTGCGAACGGTTTCTTTGTTGACGTTTAACTCGTCAGACAACGCACGAATGCTTAGGCGCCGGTCAGACGTGATCAGTGCACGCAAACGGTCAACATTCGCGTCAGAATAAGAGCTCCTTCACGTGGATCGTCTTCTACCTTAATCGTTTTGCCTATTCGAACACGCGTGTTTTCGACATTTTTGAAGGGTTCCCGAGGGTTTTCGCCAGATTTCACTTAAAATTGAATCACAACACGTTGCTTGTAATTTGAGTCACTCATTTTCACGACGACACTAAAAAAGTTACTTCCATAAAACACAAAACAAACGTGCTATCGATTTCAACCTTGAACTGAAACTATGGTACAAATAACCATGGAGGTACCTGTTATTCCTACCGCCGATTGCGAAATGCGTGTCATCATTCGTTTTTTCACCGCAAAAAAATTATTCTGCGGCTGATATTCATCGAGAGCTGCTCTCTGTTTATGGGGATAGAACCATGAGTGTTCGTGGTTCGTCAATGGAGAGAAATGTGTATTGAAAGGCGTCAAAATCTTCATGACAAACAACGAAGTGGGATACTTTTAATATCACACTCAGCTGATATCGTCCATACATTCTTTGGGCACCCTCCTTATTCACCTGATCTTGCACCTAACGATTATCACCTTTCCCGCAATTGAAACAATATTTTGAGGAAATGCGTTTTGACAATGAGGAGGTGCTCAAAGCAGAGAAATAACTGGCTTTCTCAAATGGTGGGACACTGGTATCAAGACGGTTTGAAACAATTAGCTCATCGGTATCAAACGTGTTTGGATCGGGAGGGGAATTATGTTGAAAAATAATTACATATTGTAGAATGTAAATATATGGTTTTTGGGATTTTTATAAGGTATTTATTTCATTTAAATAAAAATAAGGAAACTTACTTTATGAACGTCCCCATTTCATGAATTTAACTAGTAGAGAGTTAAAGAAAATGTAATTAATTTTTTTTAAATTTGACATCCTGTATATCCTAAACGAAGCGTTTCCAGAAGTTCATAGGAAAGTTACTTAAAATTGAACGTAGGATAATATAATGAAGTATGTACATCTCTTCTTGAAACACCCGCATGTGTCAGTTGAATGTATTGTTGAGAATATTAGTAAATTAAAATGTCAAGAGATGAAATAAATAGGAATTATTCCATGGTTAAAAAATAATTCTGCATATTATAAGATACAAATTCAAGGAAAAAAACACTGTTTGTGAACGGTGCTCTTACTAAAATTCCTTAGATTGTTTAAATGATATTTACAAGGAGGAATTTATATTACTGCATGATTCATAGCTGTTCAAATGTCCTGTTACTTTAGTTTATGTATAAGAGTTTATAATTTGTTCATAAGCATTAAAAATAGGCTATTTCCTATAAGTGGGCTTTCAGACCAAAGAAGCATGCTACACTTGCTACTTGGAAGCAGGAAGCACGTCGCATCATGCGTCTTCCCGTAGTATTTTCATACCAAAGTCGCACAGTATGCTGCTAAACCCAAATCCTCTCAGACATAGCAATAGTTCGAGCTCAGTTACACAATTGTATTCTTAATAATGTCGCTGGAAGAAGACGATACTGTGTTAATTTCTGCGGCGATTACAAGGAGGAAAAAGAAAATAAGGAGGTTATGGATTTATCCATACTTACGAGACAATGCTGATACAGCGTGTTTATTGTTTTTCGGCAGCTATAAATGCATCCTTAAAAATTCCAAAACTTCTATAGAATGGAAAGAGAAACATGCTTACTAAATTTATGAAACCTACAGGATACGAATTTTCGTAAAGCTATTACTGTGGAGAAAAGACTGCTGATATTTTTAAGCTAAGGGTAAGGTATGAAAATAAGCAGGTAGTCGAATATTGATTTTTTAGGTACCTCATAAAAAAAAATTAAAATAGAAATAGTTTAATTTTTGCTAATAGGTACGCAGGGTGATTTAGAATCTAAAAAAAATTCTGAGTGTTCAGGGGACTCTTATAAATTCAATTTTGTAAAGAAAACAGCAAAAAGGGCAGTATGATTTAAAAATACACTTCTGCATGGAACTGGAAACTGTTCTAGTGTAAATCCTGATCGAACAAAAAAATAGAAAGAAATGCTCGAAGAAAGAAATAAATAACATTTTTTAACACCGATTCTATACAGCAAATTTAAGTGCTTTTGCCGCGAGTTTAATGGTTATTTTTATTAAGAAGTTAATATTAACACAACTTAAATTTTCTTTGTAAGCTACACTTGAAGTAGCTTCAATGACGGCAATCTGTCCCCCAAGAACTTTTGTGGCGATTTTTTCTTATTTTCAAGAAACGTATCAATATAGCCTTCACACACAGTGTTAGACTTTCAACCACAATGCCGTTTTATAGTTAGAAGGTCTGCTCCTGTGTTAGCTAGAAGTGAAGTTTTCTTTTACTTCATATTTTATATTCTTAGATGCACACCAATCAGTGAATCGTTTATAAAATTGTTCGTACTTGGTTCTCAATTTATCTGTTAAAAGTAAAGCTACTTCAATTTCAAGAAGCAAGTTTTTTGTTTCTGAATAACTCATTATTTCAATCAACACCACTATTTTCACAAGAAAATGTAAAAACGAAACTCAAATTTGTTTATAACAAGTATGACAGAGTTAGATATTTGACTCAACTTAAAGGAGGCCACCTGAAGAAGCAATCCTAAAAATATAGAAATAGGTCAGATCTCATCTATTGTGGTTGAATTTTCGAGTTCCCACATTTTTAAGAGTGAATTCAGATATTTATAGAGTGTTTTCATTAAACCAGGTTAGTAAATTTAGATAGATTCATTTTCTTAGATAATAGAGCTTTGTCTGTGTAATTGTTGATTAGCATACCTAGATGTTTGGTATCAGAGAGCATACATTTATGACTTCATTGATAGGAATTGTAGGAGATTTGATATGTATTAGCTTAAAATACCGTTCTAATGCAGTAAAAAAGTTTGAAAGGTTACCATAATAATACCTTTGCTTCTTGCTCTTGACTCAAAACTTACAAACTTGATCTGATTTTAGATTTTTCCCAATTTAAGATAGTTGTAGATAAAATGTTTTGCAGTTCTAGATAAAATTTTATATATTTTTATATTCGTGAAATTACGCAAATGTCTCACTCATGTATAATAATAATGCCTATATCCCCCTTGTATTATAAACAACGATTTCAATTATTAAAAAGTATGTGTTTCATTCTAAAACTATAATATACACTTTTTTGTTTAATTCTAGAAACATTGACTTTGTTTGTTTTGCTATATAAGAACTCGTCAGTGCTGCCAATATCTAAAGATCATAAAGTACTAGGACATTAAACTGTGTTTTATAATTAAATCTTATTTGTAATTATCAACGATAGACAATGGATTTTCGTTTGTACAAATTGTCTAAGAAAAAAGTAACTAGAAAAAAACGTAAATTACATAAACATCTACGCTTCAGATAAAACGACTTCTGTAATGTCTACCAGATCATTTGCCATTTCCTTTCTCCTCTTTTATGGAAAACGAGGGATGGCCCCGACGTGGGGGCAGCCATTATCGGTTATTAGCAATAGTCAGCCGTGCCCTGATCAATTTGCATTAGGCATTGCCCTGTTTTGTTAGCGGAGCTGTTTGTTTTGCTACGAATATCGCGTTACACCACCGCTAATGATAAATTCGATGAATGAATAATTCCCCCAATATCACCAGTGAATGATATAGTAGAGCGCAGGAATTTGTAATTCAAATTAGGTCGTTGCGTGCGGTTTGTAGGAATTATCGAACAAAAAAATTACGTGCTCCACGTAGGGAAACTTACAACGGCATCTCACAGATATAAATGTACTGTTACTTTTGGCATACAAAAATTGAATGATTTGCACCAAATATGATTTAAGTTTCACTACTGAATAAACTTTTTAGTCAACTCTGCGTCGCATATATGTACTATTGCTAGTGATATAATAACAAACCTACTATCTTCGCTAACCTATTACAGAGATTATATTGATGACATCAATCAAACTAACAAATTTTCTATCAGCTTGGTATCCTCTCATGAAGTAAATGATATCATAATACACCTTAAAAATATAAAAAGTCATAACCCTCATAATATTTCCATAAAAATCTTAAAAAGTTTTAGGGATGCTATAATATCCCCCCGTAGTAAGCTACTAAACTTATGTATTTCTCAGAATATTTTCCCTAGTTGTCTAAAATATCAAAAGTTACGTCTTTAAAAAAAACCGATGCCAACGATTCATCAAATTATAAACCAATATCAATCATTCCATTTCTTGCAATATTTTATGAAATAATATTGAAATAACAACTTCTTGGATATTTAGAAAATAGAAATCTCTTCTGCCAAAATCAGTTCGGATTTTGGAGTAAATCTTGCCATAGATAAGTTAACCTCATTCATAAATAATGGTTACAACGAAGGTATGTCGATGTTTTTTGACCTCACCAAAACTTTCGACGGAATAAATCAGGATATACTTGTTGATAAATTACGATTTTATAACTGTACACCTGAGAGCACATCTCTTATTCAATCTTACCTATGTCATAGACAACAATATGTAGTGCACAACAACAACAAATCAAATCTTTAAATTTAAACTACGGTGTACCTCAAGGCTCTATCTTAGGACCGTTGTTGTTTCTCGTGTATAAAAACACGATTTCCCAACCTCGGTGACAAATAATGTGTTTGCAATGCTTTTTGCTGACGATACTAATCTATCTCTGACCAATAAATCGGTAAACGATCTGATGGTCGATATACCCATAATCGAAAAGGATGCATTAAACTCGTTTTCTTGAAACAACTTATGCCTAAATGCAAATAAAACGGAAAAGACCCAAAAAAAATGTCCAAAGGCATTTACATGCTTCGCTGTTTGTAGGCAGTGTCTCAACAGACATTGATTACTGCCTATCATAGTATAATTTATTCCAGATTTTATGCCATTCTGGTTTGGCCTCACACACCTTCATCCGATTCCGTTTTATCAACGCAGAAGGCCATTCGCGAATTTCATGCTTAAAATTCAGAGATGACTGTAAAGTACAATTTAAGACACTTGGTATATTAATCGTACCATGTACTTATATACTTCAGTGCCTCTTGTAAGTTAAATACCACGAAGATATGTATAATCTCGCAGCAAAATCCACAGTCACAATACCAAAAGAAAATGTAATTTAAATATAAACGTTCATCGCCTAAGTAAAACACGATGACACATCGTATTTTGGCATTACCCCCAAATACGATACCTCAATCATTCACTGTTTGAGAGAAAAATTTTAAAAATTCTGTTAAGCAATGCATTCTACAGTATCCATTAATTTTTAGCCAGTGATTTCAAAATATAATAAATCGTGATTCAAATTTTGCACATTTTGGTTGCAATATTTTATAGAATTATTTTAATCTGTATCAATGTGCTGTTTGTTTGGTTTTGCCTTTTACATATATTTTAAAAATTACAACTATTTGCTTTTATTGCTCACACTATTTTGTTAATTTTTAAACCATTTTGATATCTATCACATGTCAACACTTATCCGTGTATGTTTCTACGATGTACAGTATGTTATATATATATATATATATATATATATATATATATATATATATATATATATATATATATATATATATATATATATATATATATATATATATTCATTCTTTCTTGATAATTTTATATGATTGTAAACTTCTTTTATCACGTAATAATAAATATTTATCTATCTATCAATATGTAGTTACCGCTGGCAAAGTTCTGTGTGCATTGCTATTTTGGCGTAAAAATTACCAATATTGTATGTACAGGGTGCCCCAAGGTTCCCTCCCCAGGCATATTTCTCGAAGAAATATTTTTAGTAGGCGTAAACAAGTGATAATATTTTTTAGACATAAACCTAAGCTTCGGTTATGTATAATTTTTGAGGTTAACAACATTTATAATTTTCTTCTCAGAAGCATATTTATTTATGAGGTTCATTGAAAAATACATTGCATTCTATAAAAAAAAATCTTTACATAGTTTTCACCTATTTGCACTCGTTAGAAAGTTGTCCAAAGAAATATATGAAAAAAAAAAATTATTTCATTCATTGTTATCCAAACCTTTTAAAAAGATAACATTTTGTGGCTTTTTGTTTTACACATCTCTACTCAATGTCTGACACGTGCAAAAAGGTGAAATCTTTTTAAAGATACAAACAAAGCTTAGGTTTATGCCTAAAATTTATTATTATTATGTCATTTATTTTAATCTACTAAACATATTTTTTCGAGAAAAATGCCTGGGGAGGCAATTTTGCCTCCCTGTACGACACAGAACTAGATAGAGATATAAAAAATCATTTTTAAAATTCAGTTGGGTTGGAAGGGGTAGTAAAATAAAGGAAAGTTCTATGTGTTTTCTGTTCATGGAACTTTTATTTAGCACCGGAATATTACGTTATTTAGAAAAAAAGGTTCGACTAGACCAAAGATCCTCACATAGTGTGAAAATTATAACAGAACTCTTAGCGGGCTGGAAGCTAAATTATTAAAAATCTATGACATATGTAATTAGTCATAAGACTATTGAAATTCAGAATATTAAAGGAAAAATACAAGACAAAATAATTCTTTTTTTCTACTGAAGGACATTTACCTTCATTCAACATTAACACCCTGTGTCTGGAAGATGAAGGAAACACCCAGATACATTTTTTGTATTACTATTACCACATGACCGTCATTATCTGGTCAAACATTTTAGTTACATCCTGTATGGAAAAACTTTTTTTTATAAAGTAATTTCTTCTTTATGTAATTAGGTATTTTATTAAATATCAAGAAATACAAAGAAAAATTTACAAGAAAGCAATATCCAATTTCATCAAGAGTAGATGCAAGCGACTTCAAAACCTTCAAGGATACACATAACATGTTTACAAAGAAATAATGAGATAATTTCGGGAAATCCTTACGGATAAAACAGTAATAAGTATACCCATTAAAGAGGATTTACAAAACTAATGAGAAAGGTAAGGTATGCACAGAAGAAACAAGATATAAGACTAAAATTATTACCGGAATCTGATAACAGTGAAATTTTACATAAATGAAATTGGAATTTAGAATCTTATTTTGAAATTTCAATAAAAGTTTTTATAGCATCAATTTATAATTTAATGTTTTTAGACACGACAAAAACTAATTTTCGACTAATTTTGGCGTAACTCATAGAGGGCGCTATTGCTAGGGTTTTGGTGATTGAAACCATGGTAAATTTTAAACCTAAATAGAAATCAATGATATCAAATATGGAGAAGGAAAAAGTAACAGCAATATTAAAATTACCACAGCAATCTGCATAATAGTGAAATATTACGTAAAATGTTATACAGGGTGATTCATTAAGAATAGAAAATATCGGAATTGGGTCAAGTTTTAAAAGGTTAATATTGTCAGTTTAAGAGGCACAGGGTGTTGAAAGTTGGAGTTTTATTTTGAAATGTTGTAATCGCATTAAAAAAACCAATTGAACATCGCTTAAAAAAAACTAACATATAATGTATTAGGTGTTTAAAATAGAACACCATATACAGGGTCCTTTAACCGATTTATTAGAAAATTGACTGGTTTATGTTTAATAATAGGACCCATTTTTTGTATCATTACTACCATAATACAAAATGTTACAAAATAATTTGAATAACTTTTGCTCTGCACTTATTTATTCCATTATTGACAATTGGTGGGCATTCCAATTTCAAAGCCATCTGGGGCTATTTTGTTTGAATACGATAAGATAATTTAATCAGACATCTATCAAGACAGATACCCTAATCGTATAGTTAAAGGACTTTTGAAATAACAAGTATTAAAAGTAGACTACAAAACAAAATGAACGCCCTGTATCTCGGAAACGAAGCGTTTCCGGACACATGCTAATGGGAACTTTTTTTCTTATTTTTATCTAAAGAACCTGTCCTTGAAATCGAAATTCGCAATATTAAAAATCACCCTGTATATTTTTCGATACATATTTGAAATCTGATAGTCATGTTGGTTCCAATTTACTCAATAAAATTACTAAATATGAATTAGGTATAAAACAATTTACAGAATATTTTACTTATTTCATTAGAAACAATTTTTAAAATGAGAATATAGTCACTAATATGCAACTTTTTTCTATAGAAAAACAAAATTTAAATATATGTTTCAGTAAAATCCAACAGGGCACAATTTTTTTTAAATATATGTAGAAATATCAAGTACAGTTATTATTGACTTGTCTAATGCGCAAGCGACTAACATTAATTTCAATGAAAACAGTTCTTTTATTGAAAATCATAAAAATAATATGAAAAATGCGGAAAAAATAAAATTACTTTTAAAATTTACAAAATTAAAGAATGTGATCTCAACGCTTAACCTATTCCATCATGACACAGTGAAAGTAGTGTTGAAACATCGTAACCAAGAAGGAATTTGTAAATTAAACTGTCAAATATAAGCAAGCAGTAGAATTTCTATTCGATAAAATGTTATTATAAGTGTCAATTACGGCAGTCCGCTTTTCGTATACTCAGATTACTTTCACTCACCTCGTTCGCTGGCATCGTCGACGAGAATAATTTCTTTCAAAAGGGGCCTGGGCGACCTGTTGATGACGCTCCATACAGTCCTCAGCAGGGTCGACCAGGCTTCGTTGTGGAACACTATCACAATGGACGTGGTAGGCAACAGCCTGGGGTATTTCTTGTCCTTGCACCTAAAACAAACGGATCCTGGGTAAAACGACTGCATGTAAAAAAATAAACTTTGAACATTTATTCTATCTCTCAGCTATCAAATCAGTTAACTCGAAACAGATTATCTGATTTTGTGCAGTAGGGCACTAAATTTAAAATATTTCCGCTAAATTGCTCGATGGCTTGATCTACAGCGTGTCCCGTTTTTCAGGTTAACATCTCTGGAAATGTAAGAAGGCAATGGCATCTCCGCAAGCCATTTCTTTAACAATTAGTACCTTGAAGGAAGGTTATATTCTACTAACCATTTTATTGTTGTGACCTCCTACGATTTTGCAAAAAGGTCGTTATTCCAGAAAGTGGTATTAGACATTTTTTTTTTATAAAATCTGTTTTATCATAATTTTTAGTTGTCTTATTTTCCAAAATTTGGCACCTCGTAAAAAACACTCAATATACATTTGTCGGTCAAATTTGGAATATGGGTATTTTGATGGGTGCTGAAAAAAAAAATGCCTAATATCACTTTATAGAAAATGATCCTTTTATAAAATCGTAGTAGGCCAGTCTTTTGTCAGCAATAAAATGGTTAGTAGAATATAACCTCCCTCCAGGGCACTAATTGTAAAAAAATGGCTTGCGGAAATTCCACAGCCTTCTCACATTTCAAGGGGTGTTAACCTGAAAAACGGGACACACTGTATATACCAGATGTTTACAAACTTTGAGAGGATATTTGAACAGTATACACATAGATATATTTTTGCAAATACGATATTTTTTATTTATAAATATCTACGGTCATATCTGGATTCTACGATTAAATATTTATGCATTTAACATTTATTTTAGAGCCAATAATTAGTAGTAAATTGTTCGTATCTGCTTTTGTAGCTTCATAAATTAAGTTAAGTTCAATTCTACGCAATACGAATATATTATTACCTCTGTGGAAAATGGGTTTAACGTATTTTCTAGTAAGTAATAAACATTTTACGTCGTATTGTACATGATTTGATTGTTCAAAATTTTCAAGTTACAGTAATTTGTACCAGAATAATAAATTGTATAGTAATTATATAGTTTGCTTTAACTGTAACGGCAGTACCAATTAAATATATTAGAGTCATTCCCTATAAAATAGCCTGAAAATAAAAAAAATTGTTGCCGACCCATTTTAGATTTTGGTGTAACTTTGAAAAACTCTACTCTAGGGTCCCAAACAACAAAATTTACACGAGTTTGATTTTTACAAGCGCTTGTTTCCGCCTATTTAAATAAAGACTCTTAAAAATTGCTATCTTTAAGCTTTATTAATTTTTGCTGTAAAATTTTTCTGTTTGAAGATATTTGAATGATCAAGAATTTAGAGTGGGAAAGATAATAGTTTTAGTGTAAATGAAGATAATTGGCTCGGACGATCCCTTTGAATAATAGCAGCGTGCTGAAAATGAGTTTTTTAGTCATTTTTCGTGAATTTCAATCGACTCTAGCGTCTTAACTGTTGAGAGTTAAAAATTCATGCTCCGCGGGAATTAAGTATACATATCATAGACAAAATTTAGCCACAAGTTGACCTGAGTAGCCCACTCTTTATAGAAGAATACTTTGCTTGAAGTTTTGAAATTTTTAAAAATCCCAATATTCAGGCTATTAAATAGGCGGAAACAAGCGCTTGTCGTGTAAATTTTGTTGTTTGGGACCCTAGAGAAGAGATTTTCAAAGTTACACCAAAATCCGAGCCAAAATCTAAAATGGGTCGGCTTTGCCAATTAAACGATTTCAAATGGAATGACCCATTAGTTAAATGCATTTTTAAAATACTGAATTAAAAAAAGACGTACAAATTTAAACATGAATGGTAATAGTTGTGGTTATAGGAACAAATTTCCAATAATATCTACGTAACTATCATCTCATACAGAGCATTAAAATATGACGTCACATTAGTAACTTCACATCGATAAGTGAAAACCTTGCCGTATGCAACAAAACAACAACAAATTTGTGCAACAAGAACACTGCATAGTTTTACAATTCATATTAGTAAAAAATTGTGTTGCAGTAGTTCAAAGTTTTGCGTGAATCCACACTAAAATAGGTAAAATCATTGATAGCGATAATAAAACAATATTACGATTTCACATTTTGGCATCGAAATAATTTTCCGTTTTATGGCTTTTGCATAAATACGTTTATCATCATATTTCAGTACCTACTAAATATATGTTGTTTGTTCAAAGAAGCTATAGTTAACTCTATAAGTGTGCATTTTCGTAACATTGCTTTATGACACCGAAATCATCTCGATTGGATTAAATGTGCAATAAATATTATAACTTCTTTCTAATAATTCTTTCTTAGTTTGAATTTTTCGGGAATATGAAACAACGACTGAAAATGTAACTATTATCGTCAAAAGTTTGCCGCGCCGACGAATATTGTACTTTGATACATAGGGATTTTCCGGGTTTTCTTACTTTTCTTAACTTTTTACCTTCGTT
Organism: Monochamus alternatus; assembly: GCA_037114965.1. Classification (NCBI taxonomy): domain Eukaryota; kingdom Metazoa; phylum Arthropoda; class Insecta; order Coleoptera; family Cerambycidae; genus Monochamus; species Monochamus alternatus. The sequence continues at coordinate 39,671,332 of CM073433.1, forward strand.
TGCGTATTGCGATATGAGTTGGCACCAAATTAGTTCGTGTTGTGTAGGTCAACATTAACAGTAATTGTTTAAACTAAATAGTAGCGTCCACATTTATTTTTTTTTTCTATCGTTTACCTTATTACTGATTTAACGTTTAATGATTGCGAAGTGAAAATGTTCTCAGTAAACGTGCCAAATGCAGCTACTTTTACCAAAGTGTAGTGAGTGCAAGTGTATGCAACGCAGTTGGAAGTCTAGGGCGTCCACGGCGTATTGCAGCAATGTGGCATCTCGTACACGAGACTCAATTATATCCGTACCATGTACAGCGTGTCCAAGCATTAATCAAGACAATACAAATTTGAGTTTCTCGCCCGCAAAAACCTCTGATTTACAAATTTTATGTAAATATTTGGATGTTTTAAGAAATTATCTATAAATATTGAATATAAAATTTTAACTTTGACACCCTGTATCTTTTTTATTATGCGACTTGAGATAGAGGTGTGTTAGGTTAAATCGATTTATTTTCACCTAAGGTATCTGTAGTCTCATTTTTGTTACTTCATTTAAAAACACCCGTATGTGTTTACAAGCCTGCCAATTGACTTTGGGGAACTATAATTACTTACTGTCAAAGCAACGTGTGTGGGCTGGCATGTTGCAAGGCTTGATAAAATTCATTACTGTGTCAGAAAAATTCATTCAAGATGGATGTCCATAAATTACACGCGCTACCTGCAAAGCCAAACGACATTTTTGGCGATCGATCACTATTAGAGGCAAGAAAACCACCTGTCGCGTGAAATAAAAAAGGTCAAGGAGACGTAAACTTCTTTCCGTCATCTAATTTGTCCTCAACAACATTTAATTTGCTTAACTGACGTCTGAACATATAACGAAATACAGGGTGTTCTGCAAGTCCGTCAGGAAACTCCAGGAGGTAATTCTACGAATTAAAATAATAGCAGCATGTCATGAAAATTTTTTCGAAATATCAGTTGTTTGCAAGTTACAGCTTGTCAAAGTTATTTTTTTCATTTTTCTTTTTAAATAACATATTTAATTCAAGTTCGATTGTTGTCTTATTTTGCACACCCACTAAGTAGATCAACCTCTATTGGACCAGTCAAAGAAAAGTTTTATTATGCACCGTTAGAGGGCACTTTACCTAAAACTCAGAATTAGTTTTATTCGTATTTTTTTTCTTGTTAGACATCACAGAATTTTAAAGATTATTGAAATGAGGAACAAGACTAGAACAAATCATGTACTCTTTATTCAAGCCGATAAATGTAACCGTTTAGCAGGAAATCGCTATTAAAGTTTAATTAAACATCAAATTTTAATAATTCTTTCTGTAACAATCAAGTTGGCATGCTTCAAATAAATGTAATTAGTAATTTTGGTGTTACAAATTGTAACGAAAATTGTTTAAAGCAGGCATAAGTGTGATTCTTCACCATAATAATTTGAGAAATGGCTCAGCCATGCTCAAGTAGGTATTAAATATTGCGACATGCATTTTTGTTATGGACAAGCAAATGGTAATGCAAAACAAGTTTGTCGAAATTACATAGACGCATATCCTAATAGAAGATTACCACATGCACAAACATTTGTGCAACATGTAACATTCATAAACGTCTGGGGCAGCGAGGTTCTTTAAAAAATGATAATTATGGCACAGGAAGACCAAGAACCACGGGAACTGCAGAAAGAGTGCTAGATGCAGTAGAAATAAATTCGGCTATAAGTACAAGAAGAATTGCTGCTCAGCAGGGCATTGCTCATTCTTTAGTTTGGAAAGTTATCCACTAGCAACTTCTTCATCCATTTCGTGTGCACAAAATTCAAGCACTTTGTCATGAAGATTCAATGTGTCGTTTGCGGCTTTATAATAGCATTGTGGAAAAATATGATGAGGAAAATGCATTTATAATATTTTATTTACTGACGAAGCTGGTTTAAGCCGAAAAAAAATATTGTGGTGAAAAATCGAACATATACCTGCTTTAAACAATTTTTGTTATAATTTGTACCAAAATTACTAATGATATTTATTTAAAACATGGCAACTTGATTAATTACAGAAAGGATTATTAAAAATGTGATGTTTAATTAAACTTTAATAACGATTTCCTACCAAACGGTTACATTTATCCGCTATTCAATAATGTTTAAATTTCTGCGATGTCTAGTAAGAAAAAAAAGTTATGAATAAAACTAATTCTGAGTTTTAGGTAAAGTGCCCTCTAGCGGCGCATAATAAAACTTGAATTAAATAAGTTATTTAAAAAGAAAAATAAAAAAATGAACTTTTACAAGCTGTAACTTGCAAACATATGATAATTGAAAAAAAATTTTCATTACATACTGCTATTATTTTAATCCGTAGAGTTTCCTAATGGACTTTTAGAACACCCTGTATAATGTATGTAAAAGAACTACAAGTATTACGTTTTGAAATCGAGCACAGTCGTTAATAAAAAAAAGAACGATGTGTTGTTTAGGCTGGACATTTTTTATTGTCCACAGCTGTACACGGATCGAGACGTCAAGTTTGAAACATACTGTACATATCAGTTTAAACTTTAATTATGTTTTGACCCTAGTACGCGAAGCGCAAATGACAACAACAATCACGAATCGACCCCTAACCTCGCTAACTTTGATACCAATGAATACCCACAACCATCAACTTCAACGGTGTTACCTATAGCTATGTAGTTTTGATAGTTCTACTAGTTTTCTGAATTTACAAATATATTTAATGAAAGGCAATTACAACATAGTGAAAGCAACGTTACATGGAAGGGAAAATAAATAAAAAGGTCACCTCACTGCCCGTATAATTATTGTCGCAACGACCTCCTATATATGTTTATTTTCCAAACGCGATAATTTCCAACAGCCGCAAAAGTCGCCCCGGCATGCCGACTATTAGCGTGCGACAGTGAAGAAACTTCATCGGCACGTTTTCTTTCTCAATATTTAACTACTTGCGTTTCCAAACAATTTCTGCTAGGACAACGTTCCACATACTTAATTTTTCGTAATTCTCAACCCAAACTGCCTTCCGGTTTGTGCCATTTATAACTATAAATAAGTATTTTTACCTTGTTTTACAACACTCCTTTTGTTATCGAGTAAATTGCTCGGTAAGATATTTGCAAACATTTGTTCTGGCGCCCAACGTGGGGCTCCAACTCACAATTTTACAAACCATATAAAATATATAACTAACAATATGAAAGGTGTCCTAAAACTTGATTATACGAAACGTATATAGACAACCAAATGAGATATATATTTGAAAACTGCTATACATGATATTCCAGATACGCGTTTTAAAAATATTTTTTTCGGTTACTTCCAAAAATAGCGTAAGTTGTCGTCAACTCATTATTTCAAATAGAAGATCCTCTACAGCCATTTACATTTACAACTCCCCAGGCTCCATATCTCCGTTATTTTTTAAGATATCTTAGCGATCAAGGTATCATTTTGTAGATCTGTTCAAGGTCTTCTAAGGTTCTTTAAAAAAACACGATTACACGATAGCCGACTTTGAAACGTTATTTTTCCGAAATAATTTTTTCTTTAACACGCTGTATAAATGATTATTATGCCACCGAAAGAGCTTTAATTTGATATATGGGACGATAGGTTTTCTTACTATAGTTTTGATAAAAATGGACAAATCATGTTTATCTTTCAAAGTGCAATGGAATGAAAACAAAACACAATCGGAACATATTTATGGCTACTGAGTCTTTTAATTAATGTTACAAAATTGTTATTTTAAAAATAGATATAAACAGCATTAAAGATAACCAATTTTTTTAAATAATAAGTTATCTTCGAAGTTTTCCCCGTTATGAGCAATGCAAATTTTACGTTTTATTAATAATTATATGTTTACTACATTTTTTAAAATAACAACATATCCTGCTCTTATTTTATCTTCAAATATTCAGCATCACTTGGCTTTGGCTAGAATATTTAGATAATATGAATTACTTGAGTTAATTGTTATTCTCAAAATAAGGTTCTGTTTTCTTTATTTGAAGTTTTAAGTGACCAAAGAATTACTGCAAATATTTGAAATAATACTTGTATAAAGTAAATAATAATATTGCATTAAAATAAAATAAAACTAAAATACCTACACAATTAGTAATTTCAGTATTCTTGCTTATACTGTATTCCTTTCTAGAGTAGTTACTACTCTATCCTCCCTATACATATAAACCTAATATAATAATATAAACCTAAATACTATTTAGTAGTATTTAATATATGTGTAAGGAAAGAAAGACTTATAGTAAACTGTCAAAGTCATTCATTAGCGGCATACCAGACGTATACCGCTTTTGAATTTATAAATCTATAATCAACGAGAAATTCTTTAAGTAAATCTTAAGTTTACTGTCACTTTAAGAAAGAAAAGTGTTGAATTAAGTTCGACGGTGTCGAACGACTGACGGTGGTATTCATAGTCCGTCTCCGGTCGCCGGAGAGCGATCTCCGTCCCGAAATTAAATTTTATAATGAACGGAGACCGACTATGCATACGATCCTGAGTCGATCGATAGGGTCGATGCAGTAAGGACGCAGCTTAAGAATACTTGTATGTCAAGAATATGTAAATATTTATATCAACATACTTTATTAATACATATTCACATTCAATGAAGTTTAAAATTTAAGTAGGTGTATTATTATACTTAAATACAGATTAGATTTTTTCCGTGTATTTTATCTGTATTCTGCATTTAATAAGCTGTGGCAACATAAAGCAGATATTTGTTGTACGAACGAAATACTTATTTTACGAATAAGCTTTTACTCGAACCTACAAACTGTGACATATTGTGACCGTTTACTGCATTGGAAAGTTCCACTATACGAACGCCGGCAAAAATGTGTAATTCCCAGATAAAATCTTGACGCTTTTGTGTAACTCGCAAACACACTGGTTGAGTCATTTGTTGCTAAAACAATAATTACGGCTGCAATTGCGGCTAAGGTCAAGGAGAGTACCGTTCCGGAGATTTCCGGTTCCCGTTTCCATCGTGGAATGTGAGGTAACTCGTAGTGGGACATGGCCAATTTACGGAACTTATAAAAAAAAACACTGAAATATCCTTTTTCACAATCTACCAGAAATGGAAAAAAAAAGAAGGAAAATATGTATTTTTTTTATTTGGACACCCTGCATACATATGCAGGAAATAGAAAGCCACCATTAACTACATATTTTTTAGAGAAAAATAATGCGATATTCCTTATGCCATTTTTTTTGAGCGTCCCTGTTTCAATATACAGGGTGTTAAAGTTATATTTAAAAAAAATATTCTTAATAATCCCATTGCTTTGTAAGACACACACTTGAAATTTTGCACGGACTTTTATCTTAATCCGGCATACTTATCATGTAATTTTGGTGAAAAAAATCGAAGGGCGAATGGAGGTAACTGAGAGATGCAGTACCCTTTATCCCCTCCAATTATTTCTAAGTACGCCTATGCAGCTTTTTCTTGAAATATCAAACGTAGAATTTTCTTCTGATCATTTTATATCTTTTATAATTTTTTGTTTAAATGCTTCGTTTTGGAGAAAACCGGCAATTTGTAGTGCCCATAAATCTATAAGTCACTATCATTTTCAAGTGAAATACCTTGGTAACTTAGCAAAGCATAATACTTACTGAATGAATATTTGCTAGTTAAAACAAAATGGATAATTCTAAATTTTATAAAATGTAACTTTAATATCCTGTAGATTGATACAGGGACGCCCAAATAAAAAATGGCATAAAGAAAGCCGCATTACTTTTGTCCAAAGGATATGTGGTTAATGGAATGGCTTTTATTTTGGGACACCCTGTATACTTACTCTAAATAATGAAAGCCTACGAGAAAATTATTAGAAATAATGGAGAAATTCAAGAAAAACTGAGAGAAAGTGGGGTAAAGTTCAATGTTTCTGTTGTTTCAGAAAAATTTACTAATTTTTGATAAAAATACATAGTAATAGTTAAATATTAAAGCAAATCTCAAATAATTAATAACAAGTTTTATAACTATTAACTAACTTTTATACTACAGGTAGAACTCTTGTCAACTTATAACATTATAATGAAAACTATGTCGTGACGTTCTAGATATTCTATAAAAATTTTGCTTACTCACTTAAATAAGTAGTCCCAATTCTTTATACTCTAAAAACATAATAATTCAATACGTAAGCCTTTAAATAATTTCATTTATTTTCAACAGAATTATATCGAATTCTAGAGACAACTACCATTAAATAAAAACTTTTAATATTTTGTTTCTACGTTCATGCAAAAAACAAAACTTTATTGAACTATATTTAGTGGAAAAAGTGGTTCTTTATTGCACTAGTGCAATAAAATGTTTATTGCATTCATCTGTCATTCTACTACAGCGTTTTGTCATGACAAACATAAAAGTTCAAATCGACGTCATATTTCCCTGCACTTAGTGTCATCTAAATAAAATATTTTTTGATTTTTGCGTGAACATAGAAAAAATATTGTATGCAACTCGTACAAAAAGTGTTCATTGCAGTCGATGTGTTGTCCTACTCGACCTGACAGCCTCGTTGGACAATTTCACGTCGCGTGCAATACACTAACTTTTAATATAAATAACTATTTTTAAACAGATTCAATTTATCCGATAGAATTATGATAAATAAATAAATAGGATTCCGTATTAAGTGAACTATAATCTAATTTATTTCTGATTAATCTCGTACATTAAATGTCTTATTAGTAAAACTACTCAAATTTATAGTAAAAAAATCCCTTAATCCTATATAACATTATAATTCTACTTCAAAATTATAGAGCAAAATTTAATGATTTGAACTTTTTACAAAAAGTATATGTATATTTCAATTCAAACCACTATTAAACTATCTAAAACCATTTTGTAAAGTATTCCTGCAGATGTTTGTATAGTAAGCTGTTTTTGAAGCAGAATTAAGATCGTTAATAAAAATTAAGAATAACGGTGGACCCAGATTTGACCCTGAGGAACACCTAAAATAGAAATATAGACTTGACACGTGACGCTATAGTCCACAACTATGAATTAATTAATGGTGTTAAACAAATATTACAACAAACATTTTATATCAATTCAACAGTTATACATTAGGAAAAAAATGTTGCAAGCACTCCAGGCATTTTAAGAAGATGAAGCTACTTCGTCACGCGATACGATCAACGTCACGATCCCTCAATTCTCGTCTAATATACCACGCAAAATAGCATTTTCAATTTCCGAAATCGCGTATATTTTCGAGACACAACGACTTCTTTAAGACCCTATCAACGATATCTAAGAGAAGAACTCCCCTCGCTGCTGACGTCAATCAGGAAGCTATTAAGGAGATATCAAACCGCTATTTATTAAAGCCTTAAAGAGTCCAGGAAATAAAGTAAAAAAAATTATCTTGTCAACCAGATACATTAAAATATACATGGCTAAATGATATGCGAATATTTACGGGGGTGATTCTACATCGAAAATTATTGATAGTTTGCTTTATAAACCAAATATGGTCCAAAAATGTTCCGCTGCAAGAATTACGGGGGTGGTATGTGATCACTATTAATAAAGGTGCATATTTTGCAATATAAACATAATTTAACAGAGGCGTTTGAGCACTGATTTTAATATTTTAAAAGAAAATAGTGGTACGCCAATGGTTTTCTCCCAGATTATTTTTGAATTCCCCGTTCAATTTGAAACATAAAAGCCCTCTTGAATTTTTGAACTGCAATGCGCCGTTTTTAAGAAAAAAAATAAAAACCGTTGGATTGTCCGACAGAATTCATGTAATTATTAAAGGATACAATTTTGCAATAAATCTAGTTGGCCTGGAATATGTCACTTGCTTTGTGATTTAACATTTCAATCAACTTTTTGTCGACTAAAATCTATTTGCTGTGAATACCTTATTTTTACAAACTCGCCAATACTGGTGAACTATTTAAATGTGGACATGGTGGAAATGCATTACGTGTATTTATCACGAGAGATATCCCAATCGTGCTCTGCCAGATAGTCGCACTTTTTCTAATATTCATCGCCGTCTTCTTGAAACTGGTAGTGTCCAAAAATTGAGCACACATTATCGAAGAACATCCTGAAATGAGTACGAGGAAGATCGCTAGAAATTTGAATATTTTCCACCAAATTGTTTGGAGAATTTAAGTTGATTGTTTGTTATATCCTTATCATATTTTAAGAGTGCAGGAGTTCTGGAATTCTGGAATTAAGGGGAGGGTAGCAAAAAGGCTACAGCACTTAGGCCCCATTGGGCCTCTTGTACCTCCTCCCATTAGGAGATCAGTCCACCTGAGCCGCCAGCCAGCCTAATAAGGAGAAAAAGGTGGTGACGTTGCTCAGGGGGATCCCTCTAATGTAGGCCATAGAAGGCCATCGCTCTCCCACACGGATTCCCTTATTGACGAGATGGCAATGCACTCACAGAGTGCATGGAGTACTGTCTCGTCTTCCTGTTCGCCACCCCTACAAGAGGTACATCCTCATGTTATAGATACTTTTTGGCTGTATCCTTGCAGGGATTCCTCTAGGAACTCCTTAGCAAAATTACAGCCATTTGTTTCATCTCAACGTTTTATAAACTCTTTGTGGGTGTCTCCTTTGATAATTTCAACAAATGCTGACAATGGAAGTATCTGGAGGGACCAGGTCCAAAAATATTCAGACCCGATGCACTCCTAGCCAGCTTGTCAGCTACTTTATTGCCATTGCACCGGTCGTGTCCCTTTACCCAGCATACAGATACGCTGTTGTTGGCTGAGGCCACTACTAGTGCCTGATGGCATTCCCATGCTGATCTAGCTGTTATCTTATGATTACGTAAGATCAGTGATTGTTTACTATCTGTGTAGATTCTAATGATTTTGCCCATTGTATGTCTACGGGTAATTTCTTTGGCGGCTATGGTTATACCTGCTAATTCCGTTTGTACTACGGTAGCATGCCTATCCATTTGGAATAAATCCCACATCCTGCACCTTCTTTCTTTTTTGACCCGTCTGTGTAGCTGTTGATAACATCTTCACTGGCGGTCTCTTCATTCCTGATAAGTACCGTGTAGGGTCTGTCAAACACAAACTTGGGAGAAATGTCAGTGTCTGCCTGCAAAAGGGGCATCTTCCTGACGACCCCACTCCACAGGCGACTCCTAACTTCTCCACATCCTACATCAGATGTAAATACAAGTATTTTTGAGGCGAAGCATAGTTGTCGCAGCCACTTCTCTTAGATGAATATCCAGAGGTGTTGGACTTTCGGCCACCAGACGACAGTTCCATAGGCTAACATTGGTCTCACGATGGCAGTGTATATCCACATGACCACCCTTGGTTTCATTCCCCAGGTTTTACCAACGGTTCTGCGGCACTGCTCATAGGATATGTACGCCTTTTTTAGTCTTCTCTCTAAGTGAAGATTCCATGTTAGCTTCGAATCAAGTGTGACTCCTAGGTATTTCACATCCGATTCGAAGCTTAACGTAGTGTTTAGGAGAGTTGGTGCCTTTATGGGCCCCATTTTCCTCTTCCTCGTGAAGAGAACCATTTCTGTCTTCCTGGGGTTGACAGACAGAGCATGATCTTCACACCACTCTTCAACGGCTCTTAGGGCTGTTTGCATTCTTTGGCAAAGAATCCCTTCAAACTTTCCACTAATCAACATGGTAAGATCATCGGCATAAGCGATGGTATCGATGCCAATTTCCGAGTTAGGGTGATGCAGGAGACTGTCCAGAACCAAGTTCCATAGCAGTGGTGATAAAACACCTCCCTGCGGGCAGCCCCTTGCAATAATGCCTCTTACGGAGGCACCCGCCACGCTGATTTCTATGGCTCTTTCAGTGAGCATATCCAACCACAAATGGTAGGAGAAACTCCTCTTTCCACAAGGGCTGAATTAATTTTGGGGAAGGTTGTTTTATCAAACGCTCCCTCTATATTTATGAATACTCCCAGGGTGGACTCTTTATTGTCCAGTGATTTTTCGATCCTGCCCACATGTTGATGAAGGGCAGTGTCGGTGGATCGCCCTGGAGTGTATGCATGTTGATTAGGGTGTGACTGTCTACCCGTCAGTACACTGTTCCTTATGTATCGTTCACACAGTTTTTCCATCGTTTTCAACAGAAACGAGGACAGGCTGATAGGTCGATACGCCTTTGGGGTGGTGTACTCCAACCTACCTGTTTTGGGAATAAACACAACCCTTACTTCCCTCCAGATCTTCGGAATGTAAAGGTGTGCAGAGTGCAGGAGTTACTTCCCACAGATTTTCCAAAGCGTGTAACCTTTTGTCAGTGGTATCTTGATAATGTTGTACAAAATCCGTAATTTAGATCGCATATTCTGTTCACTGACGAAGCTAATTTTTCAAATTTCATTGCATGCTGTAACTGAAACCCATTTCCAACAACAATTTTCGGTTAACGTATGGGCAGGTATTGGTGATTACTTTATTGGACAATTCTTCCTGCCGGGACGACTTGACGGACAATCTTACCTGAATTTCCTTCAATAACAGTTGCCTTTGTTGTTTGGGGATGCTTCTTTAGGAATAAGAAATCAAATGTGGAACATGCACGATGGTGCACCAACACATTTCAGTATAACAGTACAATAATTATTACAAACAATTTATCCAAATTATTGAATTGGACGCGGCGGGCCTCAGGAATGGCCACCAAGGTCCCCTGACCTCAATAGTTTAGATTTTTTTGTGAGACCACCTTAAGACGCTCGTACATACAAGTCCCATTAACACTGAAGAGGAATTGAGAGAAAGAATAGTTGCACCATGTGATAGAATATGACATTCTCCGGGAATATTTAAACGAGTGCGCAATTCCATGCAAAGAAGAGCGGAAGCATGCATATTAAGTAATGGGGGCCGTTTTCAACAATTTCTGTTATAATTATTAGTTTTAATTTAGATAGTTGTAATATCATGTTAATGTGCTATGTTGTGAGTTGTTATTGTTTTCTAACAAAATTGTATCCTTTAATAATTATATGAATTCTCCAACGGTTTTTATCCCGAAAACTTTTTGACCGTACCTCGTATAATTCGGAGCTACCACGAATCTTCCCACAGACTGCGGTCGGTGCTTTTCAAGCCTATTGACTTTGTTCGAAAAACTAACAAGCGATCTAGAGTGCAGGTGGTTTTTACTGCTCTTCTTGGCATAATAAGCTGCCTTCTGTAATAAAAGCGGATGCTCAGTCAACCGCAATGAACGCTAGCGACTCGTTGCCCATAAAGTGCCTTTAATGGAGCTTTGCTGCTCTTGTATTAATGTATGCATTTTACCCTCGCTTTTACCCCTCCGTCCTTTGAGAATCAATTTTTATCATTATTCGTTCTTGTAGGCATCTTTTGTTAACAGATAATACAAGAGGTCCCAAAATATTGAATTTTAACAAAACATACCTATGCATACAAAAGTTGCACATCGGCGGAATTACAGGTCTTCAAAATGGGGCCAAATATTTCGAAAAAAATGTATATCTTTGAATTACTTTGAATTAAATGTGGTACATGATTTGTTTATTCTTGGTCTTGTTTGTCTATGAGTTCAAGTAAATTGAATCACTACACTGAGGGTGTCACCCCTAAAATTATACCACTTTTTCCCGTTCATAGAATTAAAAAAAAATGATAATATACCACGCAGAATTTAATTAAAAACACTTTTTTTACTCTTGTTAAATTTTAAAAAAACTTTAAGGTTTACAAGATAAAATGCATTAATTAAAACAATATTTTAATAGTGTTTATTAGAAGAAATCAAAACTTCAGTAGTAGGCTTTGTCGTCTTTAAAATTTGACAGTCAGTAGTTATAAAACTATAAAATAAAAATTAAGGATACACAATTTAAAAATACGTGTTTCAAAAAGGCTGTTTTAGCACCCTTAAAATCTTGGTGCATTTTATTTTAAAAGATACGGCAAAAATATAAAATTATTTATAAAAATCTTGTTTGACACGATATTTATTTATTTATTTACTATCTTTATATATAACACATAAACGTGCGCTTCAATGAGTGACTTGTTTTGTGCAAGTTTTAAATCCAAAAGATATACGAAGATATAGATACCTACTCATCAATCTCTATAAAACAATCTTGTCGAATATAATTCACTTTTTTATAATAATTTTTAAGATTTCTATTTGGTTTAAGTTATGTTACTGTTGTAAACATTTAAAAATTACCAAAATTTAAACATTTAATATAAAAAAAATCATTAAGTCTACCATTCTCTGTTCAAAAATTGTATTATTTTGTTCATATAAGCAGAAGCGCAACCTTTTATAAGAAAACTAGGTGACCCGGCAAACGTTGTTTTGCCATATGAATTATTTCTAGTGAATATTTTGGTAGTCGGCTTCGTTCTCATCCCTACTCCGTGCTGTTTACTGGGTGAGAAGCGCAAACCTAGAAAAAATATAGACTGTGCCAGTGTCATATTGCCGGCGACCGCTAATTTATGGATGCCCTAAAAGGTCCAGAATCACTAAAACTTTGTTTTTATGCCAATTTACGTTGGTTGTATTGTAGCGTGAATCTCATTGGTCACATTGATGTCACATTCTTTAATGACATTTAAAATGACAGCAAGTTAGTTAATTTCATATTGCAATGCAGCCATCATATTTGCACAACCGCCAACATAAAGCAAATAAAATATCAATTTTCTCGACCTTCGGTCCCTAGAAAACACAGCACCTGTCTCGTGACCTATATCATGAACCGACGCTCTCTATATTTTTTTCTAGGTTTGTGGTGAGAAGTGACACCGGTAGACGCCTGGCGCGGATAACTGATCTAGTGATAATCGATCAGTTATCCCCCCATCTACCAGGATTAAAAATTATTAAATTACTAAAATGGCTATTAACAAATAGGGGTTTGTGATAGAAGGGTGAAAATTAAGGGTTGTATGTATTTTTTAATGCCACATCATAAAAAAATAAAAATAAACAATTTTGTCCAAAAAAAAATAAAAAAAATTGTTTGGGGTGGAGCACCCCTATCACTTAGGGATATGAAAAATAGATTACGACCTATTCTCAGACCTATCGAATATACATATAAAATTTCATAAAAATCGGTCAAGCCGTTTCCGAGGAGTATGGCGTCTAAAACCGTGACACGAGAATTTTATATATTAGAGATAGACATTTAACTAATTTATTTTAACCCTGGCAGAACAATTCACAGACAGGTTGCTACGTCGTCGGTTTAGCTTTCTTGACGTTTCCAGAGACATAATATGATAAAGTTAAGGAAATTGTTACATAACTTGATACATTTTTTTCACTCCCTAAATTTTCTGCGTGGATTTTCTGGACGCCCTGTATATGATGTCATCGGTTATGTTGTAAAATCGACTCTGCTGGAATAACTGGCATGTACGGCTCTATTTAAAAATCTTAATAAAACAAAAATGAAGTACGTGTAGTTTTTAAAGCTATATAGCATATTTTAAGTATTAAGAACGGTAAGGGCAATTAACCATTAAGGTTCGTGATGCTTATGCTATTTTTTGCACGATCGCAATAAATGAAAACGAAGTTATATATACATACCTATTTAATTTTTTATGTAATATCAAAAATTACGTTTTTGAATAAATTGTTGTCACTGCTTTTTTAATTGATGAAATTGACAATTCCGGTAATGGTAGCTATGGTGTTATTTATCAATAATTAGCAGTTCTCAAATTTTATGACGCATTGCTGTAAGTACGAGAATTTAAAAGAGCAAACTGTTTGTAAAATAAGCGACTCGTCTTCAGATGCAAAATTAGAAGAAGCGTGGAGTGAATATTCCATATTAATTCCTGAGAAATCAAGGGAGCGATATGAAAATACATAGAGGATTTTCAAGAAATGGTGTGTGACACAAAAAACAATATATTACCGAGAAAGTACTTTATCCAAAGGAACGAAAAATTAATAGCTCCAGGAAGCTTATGGACAGAGTATTCAATGTTAAAAAGTACAATTTTTGTTCATGACTTGCTTGACATATCTAAATTTTCGACATGTTGGTTATATAAAAAAGCCAGTGTGTTTACTAAGAAAGACAGATATTTAATTCATAAGGTAAATTTGGATGATTTTACATTAGAGGTGCTAAATATAGTTTTGCATTTTAGGTAGTAGCATTGATATTAGGAATATCGGGAGCATGTAGAAGGGAAGAGTTTTACAATATGACCATTCAGGATATTGACTATCAAGAAACATATAGTTGTAAAAATTCCACAAACAAAAACAAATATTCAGCGAATATTTACTGTTACAAAGAGACAGGACGAAAATATCCATTATTTGGGGCCCACAAACACAAAAATCTACAACCAGGTCGTGGGAAAAGGAACAATTGGACATTGACCGTCAAAGATGGCCGAGTATTTAAAACTACAACATTCTACAAATTATACAGCTCATTCGGGGGCATGGGTGATGGAAATCCTCAATCGTTGCCGAAAACTACGTCGAAGATTCCCTTCAAAATAAACTGCACTATGCAGATAAAATTCTTCACGATAATGACAATACATCATCCTGTAATACTTCTGAATCATGTGCTGGACCATTACCTGCTATTATAGCTTCTACTTCACTGGCCTCGATAGCTAATTTTACTTTAAATGGAAATATAACTGAAATCGCGAAAAAACATGTACTATTCCAATTTCTGTATGTAATTGCACAAACTGCACATTTAATTTCAACATCAATAAATAGATTTAAAATGCATTTTTCTTTTAAATCAATTAAATTTTAAATTGAATTCTAGAAACCCCATTCCAAATTAACTCTAATGTTAAAAATGTATGTTTTGACAGTAATACACTTACCGTTCTAGAACGGTAAGAGAATTGACGTTTCGTTAGGCTCTGCAACCAGTAAACTCATCCTACTATCATAGAAACACCACACTACAACTATTGCACATCCAACATCTAACAAAATATACTTTTTCAAAAGACTCTAGTTTATTTAGCGTTTGAACATTGAACACGTATAAACTAAAAATAAAACAAGGTTACATAACCTCAAATCAACAATCCAGAGAACTATTTCTCTCTTAATTCTGTGGTACATTATAACTATTTTTTAAAAACAAGTTGTTCAAATAGAAATAAAGTACAAAGCAATTCTTAATCATGATTAAATTACTTGATTAGTTTAACAACACTGTTAATGAATCGTCTGATTAATTTCCGAATGAAAGTACCAGCCCTCAGTATGGTAAACAATGGGAAATAGAATGGTCGTATAAAAATGTAGTTTTCATCATATATTTAAACTTTAATTTGAAATGTCAAATATTGAAATAAGGGAAACTTCAAAATAAGAACTCACCCCTCCAGCCTGACGTCAGTCAGCGACCTGTTCAGCGAGATCATGTCGCTGGCCATGAGGTTGAACTGGTTCAGCTTGAACTTCTCCTTCATGAGGGCCTCCTGGTCCGAGGGGATGTGGACGGCCTTGCCCTTCTCGCCCACGGCGCCGGCTACGGGGACCACCGGGGGCGCGGGCCGCCACCTCTTAAGGGCGCCGGGCTTGTAGGTGGCTGGAACGCCGCCTCCGGAATCGCCGACTCTGCAACAAGAGGATAAGGGATTAATTTGAGGGGATGACGGCGATGCGGAAGGTTTTTGCTGCAGTCGAACCACAGTATTAATAAGGGTTGTTTCTTGTTGCTTTCGTTGCCGTTACGGTTCGCGAATTCGGAATTCAGTTGCAGCTTGCAGCGCCTTTTGCGGGGTACATAACATCTTGAATTCTAACACCACCATCAGCATTATGTAAAAGATAATAATCATATACTCAGTATTTTTCCAGGGGTAAATCGCTGACCCAAATTTTATGATTATTTTATATGTAATGCTCTAAAATTTCGTAGTACATTACCTCAAGTTTCAAGTTTATTCAACAACACGCACAATACAAGTTTACAATTGGTTATTTAACAATAACACCATAATCTTTTTAACAGCTAGGTAGTAAGAGAAAATGTATATAGGTACTTATCAGGAGAGAAATCCGTAGTAGGCTGGAGAATTTAGGGCAAATTAAATTGTAATTTAAAACAAATTACAATTTAATTGAGACTAGATGTATATATATATAAATGTCGAAGGGACCTCAATAAAATTAAAATAATGAGAGAACAGTATTTAAATTGCAAAAAAATAAATGTTTTTAATTCGAATTTATATTTATTCAATTTACTTTGACATTTTATATTATTGGGTAACATATTAAAAAAAAATAAACTTAGGAAGAATATTGATTTTTGAGTATGAGTTTTCTTAAATAAAGGCAACGGAATACTGTTATTCATTTGAAATTGAGTGTCTTTGTTAGTATTAGAAACGATGTATTGAGATTTGTTCTAAAACATCAATAATAGAGAACAATAAGCATATATACTTTTAATATTGAATAAACCAGTATCTTTAAAAAGGCTATCAGTGGCATACAATTTATTTTTGTTAAATATTATTTTAATGAGAATATTTTCTGCTACTTGTAAATTATTCAGTGCATTATCAAACATTCCTCCCCACGCCGTAATACAGTACCTTAAAACTGATTCTACTAATGAATAATATACAGTTACTAGATTTTTTTAGACAGTATTGTTCTAAGCGAATAAAATTTAAATGTTAGTTGTCTAATTCTCTTAGTCAAATATAAAGCATGTTCATCCCATCTCATATGCTAATCAATAACTATTCCTAAAATATTTGATAGAATATGATTTTGCTATTGCAGGACAATTACAATCAAGAAAGTTATTACATTCCGAATCATGGATTTTTAAAGAATTAGTCACTGGTTGATCGTTATTTAATAAAGTAAAGGTCATACATTTAGTTTTATTTACATTTAAACTTAGGAGATTCTTATTTAACCACATTTTAAGCTTTTTTAATCCAATTTATGCATTTTTATAGACCTCTTCCCATGATTTCCCTGTATAAATAATCACCGTGTCATCAGCATATGAGATGAGTTGCCCATTAAAATTGTTTATACAAGCAATATGTTTATATATACAAGAAACAACACTGGACCTAATACAGTTCCTTGAGGAACACCACTATTTATTTCTAAAGGATTACTTAATTGGTCATCTATTTTTACCTTCTGCATTCTATGTGACAAGTAGTTTTTTTAATAGAATTTCCTGTGAGACAGTGTCAAAAGCCTTGGCTAGGTCTAGGAAAGTGACTAAACATTTTTCTGATTTGTCTAAAGTCAAGATTGTAGTCATAATGCCCCCTTAAGACATTCTAAATAAATAACATACTGATAAAATTGATTTATATTAGATTAAATATCTTTACAGTATTGGTAAAAAATTAAATGGGTGTTTAAAATGTAGAGACTTACACAGGGTGTTTCTTAAGTAGAGATCAAAAATCCAAGGGCATATTCTGTGGCCAAAAATAATGGTGTTTTGTGTTCTTTACACTTTTTTGTATTCTAAACCGATTAACAACAAAATTGATTTGTTTGATCAAGGGAATTATTACGATATACATTACATTACTTAAATAATAACAAAATCATTATTCAACAATGAAATTACTTTACTATGATTTATTATAACAAATGTCGGAAATGGTCATCTTCAGCCAAAATGTATGTTTCAAATCTTCTTGAAATTGCAGCTCAAACACATCCAAAAATTCCAGGAGTGTAGCTCTTATCACATCACAAACCAGCTATAATTTGTTGACATGAATGTTCCTCAGATTTAATGTGAACTTTGTAAATTAATGTCTTGCGATATCCCCAAACAAAAAAAAATCAATAGGGTTCATATTAGCTGATTTGGATGGCCAAAGTTGACCTGGTTCTTGAGTACCTCGTCCGATCACATTATTACGTTTCATTTAAAAGTTTGCGGGCAGTTAAACTAAAATATGGGGAACCTCCGTCGCACAGTGGCTCAATGCGCAACTGTGCCACCCAAATTACTGTACACCCCTTAGGGTTGGGCCGTTTGAGGTGATTTTTTTTGTAAATGTTCGTCATAAAATTCCCTATCGATCCCTCTTTCTCAATTTTCGCTTTGGGTCTTCATTTTCGCGGAATTTGACTCCAAAAATGGGTTTGTATAGAAAAACTTGATTTTTCGCACAAAAATGACCCTACGGAACACAAGATTGAGATTTTGCCGGACTTTTTTTATAAGGGAATGCTCGTCTTGGAAAGCCCTACAAGACTGTCCACTTAGATTTTGGAGAAATTTTCCGTTGCTCTTAAAATGGCCACAATCATCCATCATTCATATATCAAAAATCGTTCTACTGAAAACTGGGGAAGTATTGGAAAAAATATCATCTCACAAAAATTATTTGTACACATTCAAGGAATCCGCAAAAATTTTTTCAGAATTTTTGGACACATTTTTGGACATTCACCAAAATGGCCACATAGAGATTTTCCGAATTTTTCCGTAATTCTGAAAAAGATCAGAAAGTTTCCATAAATGATTTTGGGAATTCAATTTTTTGACAAAAGTGGTCATTTTGGATACAACAGTTCTTTGTTAATGAGAACTGATTGATTTGTCTTGGAACTATTCGAATGGAACTGTATGATAGTGAAAATTTCTCCCCGAAATCTAAGTGGACAGTCTGGTAGGGCTTTCCAAGACGAGCATTCCCTTATAAAAAAAGTCCGGCAAAATCTCAATCTTGTGTTCCGTAGAGTCATTTTTGTGCGAAAAATCTAGTTTTTTCCATGCAAACCCATTTTTGGAGTCAAATTCCGCGAAAATGAAGACCCAAAGCGAAAATTGAGAAAGAGGGATCGAATGTTTTATGACAAACATTTAAAAAAAAAATCAACTCAAACGGCCCAACCCTAAGGGGTGTACAGTAATTTGGGTGGCACAGTAGCGCTTTGAGCCACTGTGCATCGTGCATAAACCACATTGTTTGTCTTAGCGCATAGGAAGCATCGTCCAGTAGTTCAGATAAAATGTTTTCAAGAAAATGCCTGTAGGAACAGTAAGGCTCAATAAGAAAATTTCTAATAATACACACTCATACATTCAAAGAAAACTGATGTTGAAATCGAGATTCCATTATGGCATTTGAATTTTCATCAGACCAAACGTGTTTATTGTGGAAATTCAGTATAGCATCTCTACAAAAATTAGCTTAGTCGGCAAACAATATGCCAGCGATAAAGTCAACAATTTTATCAATTTTTTTCAAAATCCAGTGGCAAAATTGTACGCGAACAGGATAGTATTGCGGCAGTAAGGCTTGAACCCTTTGTATGTGATACAGCTATAACCGTTGATGCATCAGAACGGGCCAAACCAATTTATGATTCACATTAAGATTTGCAGCGTTCTTCTACTAGTATTTGGGTCTTCTTCAATTTCGTGTTGAATAGCTTCTTCCAACTCAGGCGTTCTAATAGTTAAAGGTTTTCCAGGAATTGGATTTTTCTGAAATGAGCCTGACTCCGAAAGACGTTGAATAAATTTCTGAACATTCTTGGATTTGGATGATTTGGAGATCTTTCCATATAAATTCGCCTAAGCTTAGTACCACTTCCATCTGCAAGGCCATAAATGTAAACCATATTGGTCATTTCAGCACTTGCATAAGCCATTATTAAAACTCAAAAAATAAGCTTAATTTGACAATACACAATATATAAGATGGCAGCTTATTATTATTGTATTAATTTAAGTAATTTAAGTAACTGTGTAAAAATGCACTAAATCAATTTTTATGTTAACCGGTTTGAAATACAAAAAAGTGTAAAGAAAAAAAATGAGGATAATACAATGACGCATATGTTGATTTATTTTATTTGTAATATTATACAGGGTGATATAATTATTTGGCATTTAACGATCGATGATACCCACACCTCCGCCACTGCTAAGTTTCTAAAGCTGGTAATTCTTTGTTTTATCCCTATTATCAAACTAAATATGCATACCAAATTTGGTCCAATTATCTCAAGTGATTTAGAGATTAAAAACTGATTTTTTTAAATTTTTGAAATAGTGTAACTGGACAATGGCTGTCCTAAGATTCCACATTTATATAAACTCGTAGTTTTGCCCACAAAATACGCCCCTGGATTTTTGACCTCTACTTAAGAAACACCCTGTATATGGATCCTCTATAAATAATTATTAATGTTAAAGAAAAACAGATTTTGAAGATAGGAAGACATAAATACAAAATTTTTGTGTAAAATGAAATATTTGGCTACTTTTCAGGAGTTCTTAGATGAATCGTTGGTTGAAAATTTTAAAAATTTCTTGTATCTTGACAGACAAGGACAAAATGCAGAGTAGGGAGCATTTACACATGGCCGTTTGATTCTACTCATGTGTTGCGGTTCTTTTAATCACTCCTGACTTTTACGTTTAGCGCTGGACATCTTCTACAAACAACTTGTTACGTAAGACAAATGGGAACCCTAAGGAAGGAGGATGATCCATCAAATTAAGTGAACTCGGAAAACAAAAAATGGCTCCTCCATTTTATTAATGAGGACAGCCAGGGAAGGAAAAAGTGACAGGAAGATTAGATTATGCCCAATCCATTTCCAGGGTTTGTTCGGGACGGCACTTATTTATTCGTTTGGATGCCAAATTCTATTTAACGTAAAGTTCGTTACCGGATACGTCTTGTTAGCAACGGGAAAAGGAGGAAGAACAGTTTCAAATAACGTAACCCCAAACATGGTTCTTGCCCAGAAATTATCCGATGTTAACGAGAAATAAAAAAGTCATGATGAAAAATTGTTTGACGACATTTAACTTCAGGAGCTTTAAAAAAACTGAGCACAATTTTTTAATAAAAATTTGTGACAACAAATCCGAACAATTTCTTCGATACTGTATAAGTATATTTTTAGAAGTCGGAGACTTGTGCGGGAGAGGGGGCGGCATATTATTATTATTACGTTGGTAGGCCCTAACCACCATTCAGTGCATAAATGAGGGAAACCTGGAAAACCTCATTAATTAGGGGGGTGGTCAAATGTCGACCGGTATCAATCTCTCACATTGATCCAAGTCAACATTCTTGCACCCTACCATATCCACAGAGAGAGTGCCAATCCTCTCCGCAAATATAGCTGGTCTACGGTCTACCAGCCGCAGGATTCGACCCTGCTGGCAGAGTGGCCACCGACTGCAAAGAAGAATATAAACTAGAAGTTTAGAAGTGATAGATAGAATATAAAGAATACAAACCTGGTTTTGAAAAATTTAATGTTTCAATACTTTCATGATAAATATACAAATATTTTTATTTAGGTATTTCTTGATATTGAAATCAGCGAAGGGGTAACCACTGGGATCAAAATTGTGATAGAATTTTCGGAATTCTGGGCGATTTCAAGAAATTTCCAAGGATTTCGCCGACTTCTGAACGATTATAGCATCTTGTTAAAAAAATAAGAAACAAATTCAATATTAGTAACATTTTTAATTACAAAAAAAACAATAATTAATAACAATAGTAACAATTTAAAAACTCAATATCAGCTTGATTTTTTTTCAATTTTGTAGTCATACGAGTCGCGCAAGTGCGACCAAACTACCTTCTTTGGTTGTCAAATTACACCCGCTTTCCCATATTTCTTTTTTAAACATTTTATTGAGGTAAATTTATGCAAAACTTGTTCGTTTTTAGCTCTAGCTAAATTCACCGGTATAAATTTTGCTACTCCTTTTGAAAACACCTTGTATATGTACCGACAAAATAACTTTTTCAAGAAAACAATGATAATATTATCTATATAGGGTTACGTCAGTTTTCCGTTTAATTTTCCTTTATCTTGTAACCTGCCGATTAGAGTTGTTTATTTGTAGGATGATGCCTTGGACGAACAAAAAATAAATCCCCCAGAGCATGTATTTAATCCTGCATACTACTGACTAATAATAATTTTGTTTTGACATAGAAAACTGTAATCAGAATTCCAAGTATTTGTCTAACCTGTTTACAGATTTCATTGTGAAATTTTATATGGAAATATTTTTATAAAATATACATAGGTATACATAATATGAACACAAATATGTCAATAATAATTATACATCATGTGAAGGCTATACGAACAGCATGTACTAAAATAAATACAAAATCTTCCATAACAATTATAATTTAAAAAAATTGAAAACTCGATTCAAAATACATATATGAAACTGTATTTCTTATACTGCAATTTTTTTTTGAATTTTTGGCAACGACCAACAACTTACAAATTAAACAAAAAAAATTACATCCATTTTCATCTCGACTTTCATGCTCTTTGAAACAAGACGAATAGTTTCGGAATTCAGAAATAAATATATATACAGGGTGTTTCAGGAGATGTACATACTTCAGTATGTTATTCTACGTTCAATTTTAAGCAAAAAAATTCCTATGATCTTAGGTCTGGAAACGCTTCGTTTAGAATATACAGGATGTCAAATCTAAAAAAATTGATTACATTTTCTTTAATAACTCTCGGCTACTTTGAGTTAAATTCATGAAATTTTGTATACGCAGATTTCTTGGAACGAGAAATTCAAATTTATGCACAATTGGCTGTATCTCCAAGAGGGCGCCACAAGCGGCCATTAGGATCTTTTTAAATCGCTTCAAATTTTTTATGCCACGGTGTTAGGTCATTTCGAAATAAAAAAAACATTCCTCTACCTTTTCTACATAAGAAATGTACACCTTATTAAAGTCTCTAGGAGCAGCCGTTTCTGTTAAAAATTCATCTAAAGATGATGATGCATGCAAATTATGTTACTTTTACCTAAAAAACAAGGCATGACACTTTAAAGACTAAGAACTATTAGTTTTCAATCAAATCAGCCTGAATTTTTGTGAGAATTGTAAAAATAAAATCTCTAGACAAAATGCACAAAATTTGACAATAACTTTCGATTCACTTTAATACATACCTAATTTGCATGCATCACCATCTTTAGATGAGTTTTTAACGGAAACGGCTGCTCCTAGCTACTTCAATAAGGTGTATATTTCTTAAGTAGAAAACGTAGGGGAAAATGTTTTTCTAAACCATAATGACATACACCGTGGCACAAAAAAGTTGAAGCGATTTAAAAAGATTCTAATGATCGCTTGTGGCGCCCCCTATACAGCCAATTGTGCATAAAATTTGAATTTCCCGTCCCAAGAAACCTCCGCATACAAAATTTCATTAATTTAACTCAAAGTAGTCGAGTTATTAAAGAAAATGTAATTAATTTTTTTAAATTTGACATCCTGTATATTCTAAACGAAGCGTTTTCAGACCTAAGTTCATAGGAATTTTTTTGCTTAAAATTGAACATAGAATCACATACTGAAGCATGTACGTCTCCTCCTGAAACACCCTGTATAAGTGCCTACCTACTTACTTACATAAGAATAAAAAAGATATATTACAATAAATATAAATAAATATTAATAATTTAGTGTAATTTAGTGTATACATCAATGGTATTACTTGGAATTCTTGAAAAATATCAGATAGGTACGTGTAATTAGGTTTTTAATTTCCATTAAAAATAGCATAATGGGGTACTATCTATGTTTGTTCATTATTATAATCATAATTGGCTTTGTCTTCTATTTCATGGCAGTTATTATTCCAAGGTGTAATTACAATAAAATAAGTACGTTTCATCTACAAAACTGATATTTTTATTTTTATATTTTAAATAGGTAGCAAGTGCAATATCGATATTTATGTCTTATTTCTAAACTCTACGTACTTTTAGCCGGCTTTTAGCTGACTTATTGATATGATTTATTTTATTAATATATATTTACCTAATTTCGAACCTAATAATATTATTTTATAAATTAAGAAAGCTTTAAAAAAGGCATTTTAATTGCCAGTTCGGTTTCTATAACATTTAAAGAAGTCGTATTTAACCCCATTATCAAAATGACCCTTAAAATAATAAATAAAATTCCTAAAATATAGGTACAGGGTGATTCAAAAATGCTAATTAAAAAGTGGGTTCATAATCAATAAAAGAAATTATTTGACCAGTATTTTCGTTGACCCAAATTCTAAATTTTGGGGGCTCCAAGACTCCTTGAAATTGGACCCCAAAATTAGGCAGTAGCAGCAGCTATTATGTTATTTGTCCAAGCTTGTCAATGGTAATACTTTAGCGATTTTCTCTAGTAAACTACACCTTAAATAAAAACAATAAAAAAAGTAGGTACCATTTATGCATAGTGAATAGCTATTTATTTTAGTTTCTCTGTAAACTTGAGGCCAAATTTTTATACTTTATGCTTCTACTTATAATAGTGTCTTATTATCTATATTTAAATATTCGCATTATTAGATTAGTAAAAAGAAACAATTTATGGAAATGGAAATTTTTACAATATGTCGCTTTTTTATTTAAATACCTATTTAAAACTAATAGGTACTATTGAATTGTTAGAAAAATACTGATTTTACGTATACAATTGATTTTATTTAGAAATAATTGGTAGAATGTCTAGAAAACTAATTCTAATTATGCGGTTCAAAAAACCATAATCAAGCATTTTACATGTCCCAAAAATATACTTACAAACTTAACTAAAGGTAAAAAGGTAATTAAGCTTACTGGTAAGTAGGCCATATTTGGCCCTTTTTACCTACTAACTTATACTACCCTCCACCCTTACAATCACAAACATCCATGGGTAGGACAGAAAAATTCCTGCCCCGTGTTGGATTCGAACCAACTTCCGGCCGCTCGTGCTTCCCTGGCAGCGACTGCTCGTCACCGCCTTGGCCGCTCGGCTACCGTCAGCCCTTACAAACTTAACTATATCCAAGACTATATCGATAATAACGACGTTTAGTAAATTTTGTGAGCAACATAAAGTACTTTTAGTACTAATATTAATATTAATTTACCTTGTCAAATGTCAAGTGCCATGCATTTTAATTAAGCCCAAGTAATTAATAGTACTAGTAGTAATAAATTGTAAATGTATAATCATGAGAGTAAGGCAAAACAAATCGGAAAACAAGAAGTGTATTTTTATACATTGATTTTACCACGAAAAATCGTATTACATATGTAGAATTCAGACAATTTAAGCTGGAATTACAGCATTTCTAATAAAAAAAAAAATGTTATTAGATAAATGGAAATATAAGATATAAGTATAGAAATGCCTTAGGTGCGTATTACAAAACCGAGTAAGTACATAACAAGTGCGGTTACGCATATTAATATTTCCATTCACTACAGAATGTTTAATCATTGAAAGGAAATATGCCTAATGAATATTTGCTGTATTATCCTTCAAAAGGAGGAAGAAAAATTTGTTTGAAATGAGAATGATAGATAGAATTTTATTTTATATGACTGAAATGTATTACGTATTTGACATACGTAGTAAACATTCATCGTTGGTCAACAGTATACAATTCTCATTAATACGACACCATTTTCTAAAACATATGTAGTGTCGATTCATAAAAATGAATTTTAAGCTATAAGAGAACACATAGAGGTCTGAAAAAACGACCTAAGTATTTTTAATGATCGATTCATCTTCTTTTAGTAGGTACAATCCAAGGGTAGGTACAAACCACTCACGGAAATCTTGTCCCAAATCTTGCGAAATCCCAAAAAATCGTGCAAAATCACAAGAAATCGCGCGAAATCCCGAGAAATCGTGCAAAATCACGAAAAATTCCGCGACGTCTGGAGGCAGTTTGCATTATTATTTTGTTACATTATTTTACATTATACATGGTGTGACTAGGATTGTGCAAAAAATCAATTTTTTGCAATCTTAGAAAGATTCTATTTTGTACATCGGGATGTTTTTGAACTTTTTTCTCTTTTCCCTTATACAGCAGGGTGTCTGTAAGAGGTTGGAAAAACATATTATCACATATTTTGAGGGCCAAAATATGATGATCTATTATTAAATTAAATAATTTGCTTTAGTCCAAAATTTTAAAGTTTCCGAGATACAGGGTGTCGAAATTACAGTTTTATTTTAGTTTTTTCTCAATAACTTCATACATATTGTAGTAAATACATGGTACAGAGTAATTTTCTGGCATGAGAAAATGAAACATGTCCGCGAATTTGCTGTCAATTGTAGAAGGCGCAATCTCCAGTACTTCACATGGATTTAAATCGTCAAGACATTTTTATGACTGTACATCCAGTAGAGAATGTATCTAAAAGATTTGGACAAAATGCTACCACATGTTCCTAGAGCCAAGATGTGATGATCCAACCCAATTTACTTTAGTCCAAAATTTGATGGTACTTAATTGAATAAAGTATGAAAGAAGACAATGGGTTTATGAAATTAAACCTTAAAATCCTATTCAAAAAATGGTTGTTCAAGACGTTTTTTAAGAAAAAAAATGTTAAAGAATAAAAATTATTGATAAAAAATCAATACAGCAGTGAACAAAAAATTTATGAGGATTTAAATGCAAATTCGATGCCATATTTTAATTTCTGATGCCAGAAAACACTACCAAGTTTTATGCGAGGTTTTATGTATGAACTATAATTTATTATAATTTACAATAAAGTTATTGAGAAAACACTAAAAAAGTTCAACACCCTATATCTCGGAAACTATACAATTTTGGACTATGGTAACTTGATTTAGGTCATAATATTTTGGCCATATTATGTTTTTTTAAGATAGGACTACATTTTGTTTTAGATCCTTCCAACATTTTTTCACTTAGCCTCCCTGACAAAATTGGCTAGTTATGGATCTGTGTTAAATTCATTTGTTCATTTAGGTTTTAAAAAACAGACATGGACTTCACTTAATTTTCTACTGTAATTATCAGTTCGATGAAATTATTCTAATTTATTTAAACATGACTCTTTTTGCTAGAAACTAAATTATTTTTTCGATTGCGACCATTCAAATATCTAATAATTTAGCTGGCAAGTTAGCACTGTTAACTACATTTAGAGGATTCTTAATTATTTTATATTTTATAGTTAATAAGACAGTTTTGAATATTCTCTGTTGCTTCATACATAGAAATCAGGAGGCGTGTTATGAATAATGAAATACTTTATGTATGTTATAAAATAAGATTAGATTAAATTAAATGGTCGATTGAATGCAAACATGTTAATACTTGGATGTTTTTAATGATTGGATTTTATGTAGCATTGAAATTTAAATATAAATTATTACATACATAGGTACGTTGCTCAAGAGAACCCCCGTAATACGTGGTAATACCTAGTAAGATTACCTACTAGTTTTTAATAAATCATATAGTGCGTGTTCTAATTATACCTATTATTTAACAATAACCAATAGCTTACTAAATTAAAAAATGATATAAATTCGGAAAGTACATTAAACTTAGCGCAAACAATGAATTGGCAAGGAAAGCAAGTTAAATATACTCGCGGAATTTTATATTCAACTATAAAAGAGGTATACTTAACTATCTAAGTGTATTTACCTTTTACTATGTCCTGCATCTCGTTCATTTTGTACATTTTGGTCTTCCTTTTGGTCATAGTCATTGTCGAAGTTATTACCTAAAGCCTCGGCTCGTATATCGTCCGTTTTCTTGCAGGAGCCCCCGAGGCATTCCGAATAAAAAGACAAAATAACCACATCAACCAAAAACCAAACCAAAGAGGTTAGGAGTATCACTCTGCAGGTGTGAATTCTCAGTTTTCCATATAACATTTTTTTAAATATATTTAACTATCCACTACACATCACAAATTGCCACTTCCTAGTTATTATCACAGATTTTTCCTCACAAAAAATAATATTCTTAAATGTCAAACGATATAAACAAGATTTAATTAATAATGTCCTATAAAATGACGCTCTTTAACCCCACAGCCCCATTATTTTGTTAATATTAACTAAAAAATAAGTCAACTAATTGTTCTGTTATTGGTATTATTACTGTTTTCATCTTCACACCTGCATTTACACGATTTTACACGTCGCACATTCCGCGAAGGCAGACATCTGTCAAAAGGCAACCAGCTGCACGCAGCACGCATGCGCCATCTTATACTTGACCTTCGCTGCCGTGTGAATTTCTCTATTTCGAAACGGGAAAATCGCTTCGAGGTATCACGGAATTGCGTTAGCTATGCCTATTGTTCATCCAGTTTATAATTTGCTTCGGATAATTATGGTTTATCCAAAAATGGATACCTGGGTCATAGTAAACAAGTGTTTATCCCTATAAGCATTTTGCTACCTAGAAAATGTAATCTAAAAGCGTATTTTATGAAAATTTTTGAATATAAATGTTTAAGTGGAGTATCACTGACTACCAATTTTCTCCTTCGAAGAGTGATAAATTTTCAAGTACTTGGTTTGAAAACTAAATGCAATAGGTGGGGTAGTTATTTAAAACGGATAGAAGTAGGCCACACTCTTATAAGCCCATTTGTATTGCTGGTTGCATATTTTATGCTTTATAAATATGTGCTTCTATAACACTAATAATTAATTCAATTTTGATTGTTGTGGTTGTGATCCTAAAGCATTAAAAAAAATACTGAAATAAAAAATGTTACAATCTATTTTGGCTATATGTTTCAATTATTAAACAGTATTATAAATGATAAATATTAGTCTTTATCCCAATTTTCTTCTTCCAAATTAAAGGCTCTGGTGTCCGGTATATGAAAACAAGTTTCTTGAGGTTTTACATCAGTACTCTCATAAAATAAAGAGTACCTTTCCCTCGAATCACATTCCAGCATGTGGTCACGCAACAAATCTTTATTTTTGAATCGGTGCAGTGCATTGTAAGGACAAGTCACAAATGAGGGATGGTTCACCATGCAACGTATTATGTGGCGCTGCAAGGAGCTCTCCGTTAGGACATGTAGAGGATTAAATGGGCACTTTACCAATTTCTCTGACCTAAAAGCATTATATATTGAAAATGTATACAAACAAAAACTAAATAATCGGCGATTTTATGTGCAAACAATTGTTTTGTTGTGACTTATTTCAAATAGAATGTAGATTTTGAATCTTCTGTAATTTAAAGGCTGTTTATTACAATCATATTTGCAAACTTAAAACGGTAGGTAAATGGAATAATAAAAGATGAAACTTACATTTTAGGTTATAATAAGCAATCACATGAATAATTATCCAAATATCAACATCAAATATTATTATACTAGAATAAACTGGTAGTTAATAGTAAAGAAATATTTTCTTTACTTTTAATAAACTTTTAACAAAAAACAACAAACAAACCAAAACAAGCAACCACAGAACAAAACATTGCAGACAGAAGACAGAAGCAATTTTATCTTTTATCTATGGTATTTTTCATCAACAAAGGAACAGTTTCCTTGTCTGTGGTAATTTTGTTTTTACGTATTACTGATTCTAGCGGCAGCGGTTTCAAACTGACAGGATCAAATTAATTCAAGCAGCGGGTATTACAAATATGTTAATTATCTTATTTATATTATAATGTGGAGGGATATTTCGGAGATAATTGTTTATATATGGAAATGTTTTAAAATTATATAAATGGAAGATATTCGTTCCTAAATAAATTATCTGTTTGCTTTAGCCGTAAAAGTGAAGATATACAGGGTGTCTCACATAAGAGTCGATACAGAGCAGGGGTGTCCAAAATGCAATTTAACCAAACTTACTAATATAAAAATTGCATCCCTGAGGAGTTATTAGCCGCCAAAGTAGTAGAACTATAAATTTCGGAAAAAAATATATTTATGTGATTGACCATTAATTTAATAACAAAAGTTGAACGCCTAGTGGTCGATCCCTAACTGCAAAGGACCGATGTCAGCAAAAACAAACATTGGGGATGCATGTAAATAGGGGTCCACGAATCTCATTTAAGCAGGTGGTGACTAAAATTTTGGCTTTCCATAAATGGAATAATTCACATAACACAAATAGTAGGTAGGTACCTTTGTACTTATACAGAATACTTAGAGAATAGACAAATAAATTACTTAGAAAAAATGTTTAAAACATAAATGTCTACTATCAAACAGAATAAATTGGCACGTGGTCTACGAGATAAAAAAGTTTGGGGACCAATGAATTAAATAAATATGCTTTTAAATAGTACGTAGTAAATATTAAGAGTAGTTAGCTTGTGTTAAGAGCGTTCAGTAATTAGATCGCCATAGTGAAATTAGTAAATTACTAATTTTGAGCTCCATACTTGTCGTAATGAGCCTATTTTTGGCAAGTAGCTTTAGAATTAAAGTTCACACAGTGGAAAGTTATCCACTTATGTAAAGCAATGTTTTTTTTACCAGATGAAGTGAGCAACTATCTACCCTATCTTTATCTACCACGCCGATACGTGCTGCCACTATGATGTAAGCTTTGATTACAATATATTTCAAAAAAATATACTACGAAGAAGACAGTTAACAGATGCGTTTGTGATTTATGCAAAAGATAATGAAATAGAATAAGGTGCAAGGAAATTCGGCACAAACTCGGTCAACTGGTGTAAGGCACTCTTAATCTATTTTAATTTGACACAGAAAGACTCCTGTTTGAGTTTAAAGAGGACGAGTACCTACCAAGAAGTTGTAGGAGGCAATTACGTCACGCCTCGCGAGTGTTTAATTCTAATTTGACTTCGTATATTTTGAAAACTACTTATCAGATCGACTTCAAATTTTCTGGATTAACCAAATATCATAAATGGTTAATAAAAATTAGGCAAATGGTATAATTTAAGTTTTGACCAAATTACCTTTATGTGGTAAAAGCAGTTCTGATTATATACAGGGTGAACCTTAAATAAGTACAAATATTTTAACCAGCAGTATAGTTCACTGTGTAGAACACATAAATAATAGTTTTTTTTTACAAAAAATCAGAAATAAAAAAGTGAAATTTTAAATAAATTTTGTAATTTTTCTGTACAAAACTTGTTGAGGACCGCTGACCTTCATACATTTATGAGTCATAGCCTGCAGATTGAACGTGTGGTTCACAGTGTTGCCAGAGCTACACAAATGTCTTTGCTTTTCTTGATATTAAACACATACGTTAAGCTGCTATTTTGTTATTTAATATTGCGTGTACCTTCATTTTTAAAATTTGTTGCACTGATTAAAATGCGAAGTCACTTTATGGTTTTGGATTCGAAATAAATGGTTAATACTGGCTCATTTGGGGTTATGTGGTGAAAATTAAATTTAATATGCTGTGTGAAAATCATAGTTTTTCGTTATTCTTCATAAAATAACTTAAGGAAAGTGTGTCTTGTGTCTCTTTCTAACAGTGTACAATGACATTTAACTTGTGAAATGTGAATTACTGATTGAATAATTAATTTTTTAACAAACAGGTAAGCTTGTTTGCACGTTTATGTATAATTTTTAAACATTTAACATAGTAATATCACGTAATATCTTCCTAAAAACTTTATGATAGTATGGTATTTAACTTGCGGAAATTCATTTTTAATAGTTTATAGTAAGGTCAGTTAAGCAGTTAAAATTTATGTTAATAATACTACGTATCATACCTACATACCCAACTTTAATGTACTTATGTTTCAAACAAGTATTTTTAAAATAGAATTTAACTGCATTACTTTACTATTACGTTATAGGAAACTTAATATTTATATTAGAAGAGATATGGCAACCTTGCAACAAATCATATGGTTCATTAGGTTGGTTATGACAGCGGTCCTCAAAATGTGGGTATTTAAAAAATATATATCTCCGTAAATATTAGAAATTTTTAAATATGGCTTTCACTAGACTGATCTATATGACGAACTACACTAGCAGTTAAAATATTTGTACTTATTTAAGGTTCACCCTGTATATATAGTAGTACAGTATACAGATTCTTTAGCAGGTATTTTCTAGAACTCAGGGCGATCTTTCTAACAGTGTATCATCCATTTATACCGAAACAGGATCGGTAAGTAATTGTCACCTAAGTTGGCCAGCTTGGCGAGCCATTGATAAGCCCTTCCATTATTGAATCAGCCTGCATTCTCGCAGATAACATATGTGTCAGTGGGTTTCTATTAAACTCCTGAAATGGATGCAAAGTAACAGATTACTCGATTACCCTAGCTTGGTCCATATTCCTGGAACTTGGATTTATAGCTCGGTAATCTCATTATGTCCACGCTTGTTATCGGTGGGGTAGGACAGTGGTGGCACCAGATCCTAACAAAGACTCACTAGAATACGCGTTATTGCTTCAAAGTTCAGGTGCATGATTTGAAGACAAGAAATTCAGATAATCATACGTTAATTTTTATTTTTAATTTATTTTTAATACAGGGTGTTCCGATTAACCAAATTTGGTACATGATTTAGGTCTTCTTTGACTATGGTATAATTTTAGTGGTGACTCACCTCAATGAATACCTTGTAATGTTCTTATTTGAATTCATAATTAAACAAGATCATTACTAAACCTAAATCATGTACCAAATGTAGTTATTCCAAGTTAAAGTAATTCAGAGATTCAGATTTTTTTTTTTTAATATTTGATTCCACTTCGAAGGCCTGCAAAGGTACGGATTCCTTTGTGCGACTGTGGCTGCGGCTCGCGACTGCGACTCGTCGCCGACCAATGGTCAGTCTAAATGCTGTAGTTGATGAGAACATTCAGACTGTCTATTGGTTACCGACGAGTCGCAGCCGCAGCCGCACCAGCGAATCCGTACTTTAACTACGACTGTATGCAACTTTATATTTATGCTTGTTTGGTTAAATTCCAATATTTTGGAACCCCCTTCATGCACCTGCTGTATCGGTTATTATGCAGTTCTTAACACCCTGTATAATATTAATTTGCAGAGGACCTAAATAAAATATTAGTTAAATTAGAGTACAGTATGTTCAGGGGATTTTTTCGAAAATTTGTTTCTTTTATCAATTTCAAAGCTACATTAGATATTTTTTTAAAGCTTGATGGATGGAAACTATATGTACAGATATATTTTTTCATGAAAAAATCTTTTCAATTGATATGACCCAAAATATTTTGAATTCGAAAAATGATACGCCACTGTTTTTTCAGATACAAAAATTATTTTCTTAATGCGTTTAATTTTTAACAAAAAAATATCCCTACAATTTTTCTTATATGATGCATATTTCACTTGTCACTGCATCTGCATATTATTGTTATAATTAAACAAATTTCCTAGATACATACATTTTTTAATAAGTTTTCCCATTTTTCTATTTTCACCATGCACTGTCATATTTACTTTAATCAGAATATTTCGGAGCACAGATTTTTTTTATTTGAATACATTTTATACACAAAAATGTTTTTTCCACGGTCGGGAGTAGACATCAGTTTCTATGACATCAAAATTAAAACAGAAATAGTCGATTATTCCCAAGGGAGTTTACATTATGGAGAACGATTTTTATGCAAAAAAAGATAACATTGAAATTATTTATTGACATTTAAATTAAATGTTACATTTGTACAAATTTCAAAATTAATATTAGAAGGAATATTATTTTCGTTTACATTTACAGTTTTTGTGATTGCGCTAGTAGTGGTACCTACTAAAACCTGATTAGCAATTTTGGTCTTATTTTCAATGGAGTTCTCGACATAACCCTCAGCGACTGTCGTTGATTTCCAACCAGCATGACACTTTATTGTCGTGATATCCACACCAGCATCTGCCAGTAATGTCGCTGAAGATCTTCGTAAGCAGTGACCAGTATAACATGCAGCATCAGGTAATTTTAAATACGAAGCTACTACACTCGGAATTTTTCCCATGGTATTCTTGCCAACTGGCTGCGAACTACATTTTCCTGCTTTGTAGTACAAAAAAGGCGCTTATGCTTGACGTGGGGAGGGCGAAGGGACAGGTATTTTCGAAACAATTCAAGCATATTTCCCACATCGGTAACCAGAAAGGCTCGTGAAATCTTTGTCTTAGTGTTTGGAATTTTTACAATCAATGAAGAGCCTACATTCTCAATATCATCTACAGTTAAATTGACTAGTTCATCAGTTCGACAAGCTCCGGCAATCCCCAGAATTAATTCAACCTATAAAAAATCAAAATACTTAATAATTAAAATACCTAACAACAAAAGTAATCTTACATTAATTATTAAGAATTCTTTGTTATCTGCACTTGATAGAAAGCGGTCGAGTTCACCCTTTGTCAATATTTTCGATTTTTTCGCTTGATATCCGTCACCGGTTCTTTTCTAAAATGCGATCAGCTTGGGGAATTTGCTTATATCTATGTTGTCGTAAATTATCAAGCATGACTTAACCATAGAATATTGCCCCATAATGTGGAAGACTTGTAATTCGTTGCATTTTCACTGAAGTATGCCAACAAAACATTCTCGCCGTATACTTGAACATTTTTCTCGGCGCACCACTTTTTGAATCGATTGTAGGCTATATCGTATAAAGATCTTGACTTCGTAGGCAGCAAATTGCTTATTGCAATATTTGCAGCCTCCACAATCTCTTCCGACTCACAATTATTCATTGTCCACTAAACAAACTTTAAACTAAACCAAACTAGCACTTTAATTTGACAATTCTTTTTGTTTGTTTATTTTGTAGTTATGACAATAACTCAACGACTACTAAATAAATTCTCAAATCCAAATACAATAATTCTGGTGCTACTTACTTCATAATGACAAAATATGTGTTTTTAAGTTAATGAAACCGCGGAAAAAATAGTATATACCATACGGGAGAGATGCTATTTTGTCCTCGGTGCATTGTAGCCCTCTGGGTATTGCACCTCTGCCAAAATAACGCATTTCTCTCCCTTATAGTATAATGTACTATTAAATTGCATTATTATTTTAAAAACTTCTTAAAACTCCTTACTTTGTTATTTTCTCAATTTCTAATTGTGTTGAAGCTTGTGGATTTCTAAACTTTCACAACTGTTATGTTTTAGACTAGGTTAATCTGCACATTATTAGTCTTAACTGAGATCTTTGACCTGGCCTGTTGCTCTCGGACTAGCTTCTTCATCGTCACTGAGCTACTATTCTTTCGCAGCAATGCTTTTACATAATTATCACTGATGATGCTTAATATGAAGAACGGTGAAACGTTTTACAAGCATGGAATGCGGCAATGCGAAACAATGGAAACCGAAATCAATATATATATATTATATATATATATATATATATATATATATATATATATATATATATATA
This sequence comes from Monochamus alternatus, assembly GCA_037114965.1. NCBI lineage: Eukaryota > Metazoa > Arthropoda > Insecta > Coleoptera > Cerambycidae > Monochamus > Monochamus alternatus. Next base: position 39,706,661 of record CM073433.1, read on the forward strand.
TGTATATATATATACGGATCTAAGAGTACTAATAGCAGGTCAGCCCTCAGGGAGCTTATCACGAGAACAACAAGGGCAGGTCAACAATTTCCAACTAAGGTTAGGAATACATGGATACATTAATTCTGTAACTGGCAGCGACCAGTTACCTAAGACACGATATAACCAACCGCAAAACCGTAGTAAATTAAATATATTTCTAATTCATTATTTCCAAAAATCTATGGATCTAATCACTTGTAAACCTTTTTTACGCCGCATATGCTTTTTCGTTTTGCGACATCTTAAAGTTTAGCAATTTACCAGTACATTGAACGGAAGTTTTGAGTGATATCCTGTAAAATATAGCAAAGACCTTTCTGTAAATAACATACACCACAAAGGATACATATCTTGTTTGTTCAGTCTATTGGACAGCTACATAATGTACACTATATATTATCTATATAAAAAATACAACGTAAAATATGAAATGAACTTATAATGAAACACACACACACATATATATATAGTAGGTGAAGTTAATATATTTTTTTCTTTTTTGGAGTTTGTACATGGTTAATGGTTCCCATGTGTTTTATTATTTATTAATTTATTTTATTCCCTACGGATTGTTAAAAGTGATGAACAAATTATTTTTTACATTTTATATTCATTTTTACGTATAATATTTTTATTATTACCTTTGTTATACAGGGTAGTTCAGGTTTTAATCGGGGATTTTTACCAGGTGGTACAACAAATTACAAACAAACAACAAAGTTTGATATGAATTGCAACAGAGAAATTATGAAAAAATATCGTTTTTCTAGAGATTTTTGACTAATAGTTTTAACATTGTTTCATTTGAAAAAAATATTTTTGTAAAAATGGAATTTTTGCTGCAAATAACTAAACCAAAAGTTTTAAAAAATCAGTAAGTAGAAATTTTGTTTTAAACACAACTTTTTTGACTTAAATATGTAGCAGGTATATAAAATTGCCCTTCTAATAAGAAATTTCCATATACAGGGTGTTTTTAAATAAAGAAGCATCGCACATCATGTTTCTTTTAAATGGCAGAACTTTTTTGCTGCTTAGTGCATGCATCTGACTATCGAAACAATCGATTCTCCTACCTGTTATATCTGAAAAAGGTATACCTTGTTTAAGTCGTTAGGAGTAACAGTTTTCGAAATTGTTCTATTTGAAATACACTGAAGTGCACCGATTGAAAACTGTTATCGTTTCGGTAAAAGTACCTTTTCTACTGAAAATACCGGCTTCAGCAAGGTACACTTTTTTCAAATAAAACAGGTAGGAGAATCGATTGTTCGATAGTCAGATGGATACACTAAGCTGCAAAAAAGTTCTGCCATTTAAAAGAAACATGCTGTGCCACAAATGGCGCCCTCTACTGGTGACGTCAAAATTAGAAATAAATTTGAATTTCTCGTCCGCTAAAACCCCCAATTTACAAATGTTATGTAAATTGTTATTATGTAAGTTATTTACAAATATCGAAAATAAAATTTTAACTTTGACACCCTGTATCTTTTTTATTATGCGACTTCGGACATAGGTATGTTAGGTTAAATCGATTTATATTCGCCTAAGAGATCTGTGGTATCATTTTCGCTACTTCATTTAAGAACACCCTGTATATTTGTATTCAAGTAGGTTTGTAGTAGTAGGTATTGTCAAATGAAACAATAATCAATTATATAAATCAATGACCTAAAATTTATCAGTTTGTATCAAATAGAATTTGAGGGATATTTCAGAAACTGATATTTTTTATTACTTATCTTGAAAATAAAGCTTCGATCTACGATTCTTGTTCATATAAAATATTTTACTTAAAATATACTTTAATTTATCACATAGTTTTCCGATTAAAATTTGAACCACCCTGTGTTTTGACCTGGAGCGCAAAATTTTTAACAGTGTAGAAAATAATATAATAAACGACAATGGGGACTTATCTGCTAGACTCAAATTTAAATTAGACCACACACAGTTTGCTGCAAATTGCTTCTAAACGAATCGAAGCCCAACCAAGCACGAAATGACCCTCTGGCGGGTATAAATACGAAGTCCTGCCAGAGACATCTCAGAAAGTCGTCGAGTTCCATCGAGTAACATTCTAGTACACCAAGAAAACTATACAAGGCACTAAGAACAGAAAAATAGAATTTTGTTTTCCTTCCAACATGATACAGTTTAAGAAAATACCACCCAGTAAGTCCGTTATACTTCTCTTACTATTTTTGACGACCAATGCTTGTGGCTTTCTCCGAGAAAGCCAAAATGACAACGAAGTGTCAAGAAAAACCCAAACCCGCTACTCCATGGATTTGCAACAGTCCCAAAACATGCCCATTCGTAGAGTCGGTATCAATAGAGAAATCAACGAAAAAGACGGAAACGCAGAACGTCTTTATGATCGCCGCAGCTTTAGAACTGGTACCATTGACAGAACTGACAATATCCAAAGCAGAGAGAGATCCATTGAACGGCAACAGCCATCAAGGGTAAATGTACGCGCAGACGTTAACAACAACAGAGAGCTTTCAACCAGAAACTCACAGTTCCAAATTACAAGAGCAAACAGGCGATCATCCGAATCTACCTTTACCAGAGACCAAAGACAATTGAATGTCCGTCGTTTTGATGAAAGAACTATGATATCCAGAAATAGACAACACGATGAAAGATCACTAGCAACAAGAACTGAAAGAGATCTTGATCACCGATTTGACAGATCTTCTGATGTCCGTGATCGCAGGAATTTAAAAATTAGAGACCTAGATCGTCGCATCAGTCAACAAAGACTCAATACTGAAACAAGATCTGCTGGCATCCAAGAAATGCGTCGAGAAACTGTAAATGAGCGCCAAGAAGTTCGCGATAGACAACTTCAGTCACGAAGAACTACAGACAGAGAAGTACCTCAAAAACAATTACGCAACAGACAAATCGAAGAACGTCGATCTGACAGACTGGTTGAAAACCGGTTATCTCCTGACTCCTCTATTCGATCTATTCATTCTGTTGATATACGAGATCGAAGAGCTTCTGGTGAACGAAATTTAGACCAAAGGCGATCCACTGAACGTGTCGAAAGGATGAATTCTGAAAAAACTCTTATGGAGCGACGCTCTGTAGAGAATCGTGACCGTAGAGTCTCAGAAGTTCGCAATATTGACCGAAGGTCATCATCTACTGAAGAACGCAACATCAACCAAATACGATCATCCAGAGAACGTTCAGAAAGAATGGATACTAGAGAAACACCTTTGACCAGGCGCTCTGTAGAACATCGTGATCGCAGAAATTCTGAAATACGCAATATCAACCAAAGGCGATCATTTTCTGAAGAGCGCAACATCAACCAAATACGCTCAGCCAGTAGGCGTTCCGAAAGGATAAATTCTAGAGAAAATTTCTTAGCAAGGCGCTCCGTGGAAGATCCTAGTAGGAGGACGTCTGACATTCGTAACATAGACCAAAGGCGCTCATTTTCTGAAGAACGTAACATCGACCAAATACGTTCATCTAGAGAGCCTTCAGAGAGGATTGATTCTAGAGAAACATCTTTGGAAAGGCGTTCTGTACAAAATCGTGACCGCAGAATCTCCGAAATTCGCAACTTAAACGAAAGGCAATTATCTTCTGAAGAACGTAACATCGACCAAATACGTTCATTTAGAGAGCCTTCCGAGAGAATTGATTCTAGAGAAACCTCTTTGGAAAGGCGTTCTGTACAAAATCGTGACCGCAGAATCTCCGAAATTCGCAACTTAAACGAAAGGCAATTATCTTCTGAAGAACGTAACATCGACCAAATACGTTCATTTAGAGAGCCTTCCGAGAGAATTGATTCTAGAGAAACCTCTTTGGAAAGGCGTTCTGTACAAAATCGTGACCGCAGAATCTCCGAAATTCGCAACTTAAACCAAAGGAAATTATCTTCTGAAGAACGTAACGTGGACCAAATTCGATCCTCTACAGAAAGTTCAGAGAGAACGAACTCTAGAGAAAATCGTCTCCAAAGACGTACTGTTACAAATCGAGATCGTCGCGATACCGATCGATTAACAAGTGAACAACGTCAAATTCACTCTAGAGAGCGTTTGGAATTTAATGCCAATCGTAGATTAGCTGATCACTCTGATTCGAGAGAAAGATTGTCTAGAAATTCACAACGCACTGAGGAAATCAGAACTGCTAGGGAAGATCGTACACCAGACCAACCTCACAGGGAAGCTCGATTATCCAGGCATTTAACTCAAGCTCGACAAGTCACCACCGAACGTATAGACAGTCGTGATCAAAGGCTCTCTGAAAGACACGACCGCGTATCTCATATAAGAACTACAAATCGTTTGCAAAGAATTGCTTCCGGGGAGAGAACAATTTCTTCACAAAACCCTGATGAACGAAAAGTTTCAGAAGCTCGTAGCTTCTCCAGAGAAAATCGTTCCATCGATAACCGTCAACTATCTAGAAGTGACTCCACTAGATATATCCAAGACAATATTAACTCCAGGGATGTTCGTCCAACCTACAGGAAGGATTCTAGTAGAAACTCCCGGGAAAACCGAAGAGTTAGCGAAAATTCCAGGAGGGAAAACATACAAATTACTGACAGATACAATCCTCTTACGGCAGATTCCCAAAGATATTTCGAAAAAATTGTTTCTCAAAGGACAAGAAGGGACTCCATAAGAAATACAGAAACACCAGCCCTAGGTTTAGAAAGAAATATTAATAATAATGATACATACACATGGGTTAATACGGTTAAAATCATTCTTGCTGCTTTCTTAGTAGGGCAGATCTTCGTCAACTCTTCCAAGGCCAACAGATTTAGGTAGGTAACATTTTTTGTTATTGGTTAATGCAAATATATAAATATTTCTTGACTCAAAATAACCTCACAAAACTTCTATAAATAAACAAGGGTTTCAATGCTTTGTGAATAAGTTTTTGACACATATAATTCCTCATAATTAAAATTTGGCAAAACAATGGATGCAGTTGTTGCCAATCATTTTCAAGCGTTGCGAAACACTTGTTGATAGTTACTATGCCAATACTAGAATAAAAATAACATGTACATATTATGCACCAGAACAATAGTGATGTATTGGTAGCTGTTATATATAAGAACACTTATATTTATATATGGATAAACAGATTTTTCTCTTCCAGATTCCACAATATCTTGTCTGTGGCAACTGCAATGAAGGAAAAGGTGCAGTAAATCTGTACGAAGGAAGTAACATTTATTTTTTTACGGCAGTCTTTACAATGATGACAAACGCTATGCTCCAAGGTACCTTCTGTAGTCTAGTAGAATTATATGGTAATATCACTTAGGCATAGTTATTGATTATATTAAATATAAACAAAAGTATGATCATACCGACTGCGAATTCTATCAAAACCTTCAAACAAATCATATATTTATTATAATGTGTAAAATAAATAAATAAGTGTTAGTGAATCTTTGTTTTCTTTACAATATGATTTTTGTGGTCAAGTGTGATTTATCCTAAAGTTCTCTCCAAACATAATCATATACAGGGTGAATCTTAAATAAGTACAAATATTTTAACCAGTAGTATAGTTTTGTGTGTAGAACACATAATTAATAGTTTTTTTACAAAAAAATCAGAAATAAAAAAGTGAAATTTTAAATAAATTTCGTAATTTTTCAGCAGAAAACTTGTTGAGGACCGCTGGCCTAGACAGACCCTTCATACTTTTATGAGTCATAGTGCTGCAGACTGAACGTGTGGTTCACAGTGTTGCCAGTATTACACAAATGTCTTTGCTTCAAGGAAGAAAAAATCTCAACTTTTAGCGAATTTTGTCAAGTGTAACATTTTATATTATTTTTTATTATCAAACTGTCATTGACTGTCATGACAGATTATCGGAAGCCCAAGACAAACTTGTTAACCCCACATAATGCATGAAAATAGCAATAAAATTTGCTAAAAGTTGACATTTTTTCCATTTTAAATAAAAAACGCGTGCATAGTTCTTCGTTATTCTTCATAAAATAACTTAAAGAAATTGTGTTTTGTGTCCCTTTCTAACAGTGTACAATGACATTTAACTTGTGAAATGTGGATTACTGATTAAATAGTTAATTTTTTAACAAACAGGTAAGCTTGTGTGCACGTTTATGTATAATTTTTGAACATTGGACATAGTAATATCACGTAATATCTTCCTAAATATTTTACGGTAGTATTGAACTTGCGGAAATTCATTTTTAATCGTTGAAGTATAGTAAGGTTAGTTCAGATGTTAAAATTTATGTTAATATTGCTGCGTATCATACTACATAGTATGATACGCAGCAATAGAACTATTACGTTAAAGGAAACGTAATATTTATATTGGAGGAGATATGGCAACCTCGCAACAAATCATATGTTTCATTACGTTGTTGGATGAAAAATCAGCCAGCGGTCCTCAAAATGTGGGTATTTTTTTAAAAAATTAATATCTCCGTAAATATTAGAAATTTTTAAAAATGGCTTTCACTAGACTGATTTAAATGACGAACTACACCAGCAGTTAAAATATTTGTACTTATTTAAGATTCACCCTGTATAGGGTGTCCGGAATATTAGTGCAAATACTAAGGGCTTGCATATCTGGTCAAAATCAACAAAAAAACTCTTGAAGAAAAAATGTCTAATGCGAATAGTTTTTCTACAAATACATTTCAAAATTATAAATACAACTACAATAAAATTCAAAACTGTGTTACAACATTGCAAATTTAAGATAAAATTAAGGAAAAGCCTTTTTGTGCTTGTGTTAATTGTTTATTATTTCGATATTGTTGAATTTTGGATTACTAAATGTCAAATTTACACGCATTGTATTATTACCTAAAATAAAATCAATCTGTTTTGTTATGTTATTTTGTTATTTTTAAGGTTGCCGTATTTCTCACCGTAAAACGATCAAATTTGTGATGATATGTTTTGTTTATCCACTTTTACTATTTAAATTCTCCTCAAAGAAAATAATAACTTTTATCCTCACATTTTAATAATTATTTTCATGTACTTATAAACAAAAATGAACAATCTTATATGCAGAACCATGTAAGCTTATGTTATACCAATTTTACATATACAGCTAAATTGAAAAAAATACGTATTTTGAAAGATTTTTGTACCTAAAAACTTGTTAGTTACACTGCTTTCTGTTGTTATATATTCGTTTTACATCGGTACCTTTGAATATTCGCAGGTGGTATGAGATAACGTTTCTGTTATTTGTTAAGCTCTATGTTATTCAGTTCTTGATTGTCTAAAATTATTTGTATTTGTAGAAAATATTATTTCAATAACACGACGAGGTATTGATTTCTATGACCAAACCAAAGAGAAAATGCATAATAATATACAGGGTTGTCCAGAAATTATGCGTCAAGACTTCAGGATCTGATTTCTCACAAGAAATTATTGTCACAAAGTCCTATAACAATTTTTCGAAAACTCAATATTAACGGAGATACAGGGTGTTAAAGTTACAATTTTATTTTCGATATTTGTAAATAACTTCTTAAGAAATCCAAATATTTACATAAAATTTGTAAATCGGGGGTTTTTGCGGACGAGAAATTCAAATATGTTTTTAATTTTGACGTCACTAGTAGAGGGCGCCACTTATAGCACATCATGTTTCTTTCAAATGACAGAATTTTTTTGCTGCTTAGAGTATCCATCTGCCTATTGAAACAATGGATTCTCCTATCTGTTATATCTGAAAAAGGTATACCTTATTGAACTCGTTAGGAGTAACAGTTTTCGAAATAATCTTATTTGAAATATTCAGTGCACCGAGTAAAAACTGTTTTGGTTTCAGTTAAAGTACCTTTTCTACTGATAATACAGCAAAATGTTACTTGAAGAAATTGTTCATAACGTTGTTCAGAACGGCAAATTATGGAGATGTGCAAAATTTTTAAATAATTGGCCTGCTTTGATAAAATCTTTGTGCTTTATTAAAAAATGATGGTTTCATCAAATCTCGCTGATCTTCCTGAAATTTTGCACGTCTCCATCATTAACGATTCTGAAGAACTTTTTCAAGTAATATTTTGCTCTGTTTTTAGCAGAAAAGGCAGTTTACCTGAAACCAAAACAGTTTCTACTCGGTGCACTGAGCATTTCAAATAGGATTATTTCAAAAATGGTTACGTACTACCGACTTCAGCAATGTATACCTTTTTCAATTATAATAGGTAGGAGAATCGATTGTATCGATAGATGGATACATTAAGATGCAAAAAAGTTCTGCCATTTAAAAGAAACATGATGTGCCACAAGTAGCGCCCTCTACTTGACGTCAAAATTAGACCCATATTTGAATTTCTCGTCTGCAAAAACCCACGATTTACTAACTTTATGTAAATATTTGGATTTCTTAAGAAGGTATTTACAAATATCGAAAATAAAATTTTAACTTTAACACCCTGTATCTCCTTTAATATTGAGTTTTCGAAAAATTGTTATAAGACTTTGTGACCCTAATTTTTTGTGAGGAATCACCTCCTATCTTGACGCATAATTTCCAGACACCCTGTATATTACTTGAAAACAAATTTTTAAGTAGAATTGTATTATGACAAAATATAGAGAATCCTCCATTAAAAAACATTATTTTGGTCTATAACCTGTATTTTGAATTAAGAATCTGCCTGTAAAATTAGGTACTTTGAGCTTATTATTGGCATTATTTTTATTTATATTAGCATAAAATTCAATCATTTCAATTACGTTTGCAATATTCTGTCCCCACAAACATTTTTTACTTTAAAAATCAAACGAAGTGAAACCCATAAAACTTCATTATGACAAATTAAATGCTTTCAAGAATCACAACTAAAGATATCTTTCACTGAACGCTACATTTGATTTCCTGCCGTCAAAAATACATTTCACTTCAAGTGAAGTTACATTATTTTTTATTTACAGTACGTATGGTCAGGTGTTTGACCTTACCGACTAAAAAAAGGTTCATTAAACGAGACATGAAAGCGTATACGTACCCACAACGATTTTCTATTCCGTGCCAAAATTGATTAACTGATGCTTTGAAAGTGTTATTTCTCAAATGCGTGATAAATTTGAAGTGGCACTTCGTTTAAAATAATATATTTCAGAAATGTTGGTGCCAAGTTGTGGTTGAAAGATTGGCAATCGAGGTAAAACTAATGTAAGGGCTTTTTTATGTACCTATATACGTCTGCATATGTCTTTGATTTTACTACTCTACAAGAAGTATACCACTGATTTATGGTTTCAATTTACTTCAGTTTTTTTTGTCAAAAAAATTCCAATACTTAAATTTGATGTTTGAGAATCGTTCGATGTCCAGAAACTAGTGGTTAAAATGGTAGGGAATAGAGGGGAAGTCAAATTAATGTCAGTACTTCATATACTTTTTTGTCCCAGATGGGTTAAAAATTAATTTTTGCAATATATACAATTAAATTTGACATTTTGCATTCGCAGTTCCATTCTCCTATCAATTTGCTACAAAAAAGCTATACGTTGCTTTATTTGATATATTTTATAATTTTTTATATACACTCATATTTAATTATGTACTTAATACTAATTAATTATTAATGAAGTTAGTACTTTCATCCAAACATATGAAAATAACATGTTTCGTGTGTAATGCAGGTGTTTACATAATTTTAAAAAATATATAGAAACTCGAGGTGTCTATATTGAAAATATGCCTTATTACTATTCATTATTTTATTTTTTTTGCCTGGAAATACTAACTTCATTATTAATAAAATTTAATGCATATATCTCAAAAATTCCTAAATAAAAAAACGTGGAGTATTCAATTAGAGACATAACCACACTTAAATGTTTGGTGAGGCGTTATTGATAATTTTTTAGTTGGACCGTATATATGAATTGCCATCCCGCCTTAATGGTGTCGTGTATTTGAGATTTCTGCAAGATAATTTGCCCGGCTTGTTAGAAGACTTTCCACTAAGTTAGGCAAGACATGTGGTATATGCACGACCTGCCCACTCCCCCCTACTGGTTAGAATCTTATTGAACGAACATTTTCCACATAGATGGATAGGTCGTGGCAACGAATTTCCTTGGCCACCTCGTAGCCCCGACCTTAACCCCTTATATTTCTTCTTTTGGCCCTTTTGAATGATTTAGTTTATAAAGAAGAACTTTTATCCGTCGAAGACCTTCTTCAAAATCTTCATGATGGTGTTAATGTAATTCAGAACAAAGGTACTTTATCTAAAGTAAAACAATATTTAGATAGGGGCATAAGAAAATGTATTCATGTTAATGATGAACATTTCGCTTAGTTATTAAAGTAGTTTTTACTGTAATAATGTTGTAAATTTATTGTTCATTATTAAACTATTCGTTTGCAGTTAGATTTAATGAATATTGTTCACTACTGTTATCATTAAGTCAACGTGCATTGAAAAATTGAAGTTCGAATATCTCAAAAACGGGACGGTTTACTGAAATGAAACAAGTATATAGGTACCTTTTTTGCTTAGAAATGATTGGACATTCATCTTTTTTATAAAGATATGCAGTAAACTTACTTATAAAAAAGTTTAATCCAATTATATCGACAAAACATACTGTAGTAAATGGTATATTGAAAATGACCTTACGATATGTCCCTTAAAAAAACCTCTCTATCTCTAATTTCAAAGAAAAGTCTGTAAATGAAATGATGAAATATTGACAATAATCAATTTAAAAAAATTCGCTTCTACACATCCGTATCTTTTTTAATATTGACATATTAAGACACTAAGGTTCACGGACTAAGACAATATGGTTCACACGATACATTTTACTGACTATCCCGTATGTGTGTATAATGTAATGTATATATCAATAGCACAGTTATATATTATACTTATAATGTAGTGTACAGGTGTTGATGTATGGTCGTTATAGTGACAGTGTATTGTAAGTATTAATGTGTGATGTGGTGGACCGTCAACGTTCATAAGGACGGCATCCTACAATTGTGGAGTTTATAATTATTTTAAAGTAAATAATTATAGTGCGGGATTCACCCGGCAACTTATTTTTGGTAATTTTTTATTATTTGAACCCTTCTCAAGTGGTACACCTATGGAAACTTGTCCACTGCAGTTTTATTTTCCTTGCTAATCTATGTGCTGTAAATTAGTCACTCTTCCCTATATTCAAATTTCGACTATAATTTTAACATTGACATTAGCGCCTTCGCCAAAATTTAGAAAATATTTGATTTTAAATATTTTTTAATATTATTCTAGGTAATACATATTTTATGATTTTTCTCAGGAACATTTCACTGAAAAAATATCTAATTAAATAATAGTTCAAGGTATGTTAAGGCAAATAAAACAAAGCTGTTTGTAAAATAACTATTATTTTTAAAAAATTATAAAATGCAACAATGTTTAACACATACAACATAAAACGAATCTTATCAGTACAAAACAAGAAAAACAAGTACTTGTTTAATACATTTAAGGTACGGTACACTTGTAATAATTAGTCAGACTTTTACGAGATGGCGTTAAATATCTAAATCGTCGCTGTAAAAGAATTCTGTGAGGGGGCCGAAAAGGTATACCGCAGGGGTCTCTTCTGGGTTGCCTAGGAATTCGGCGTACAGTTCTTGATATCTGGAAAGGGTTATGCCCCCTCTCCTTCTGTCATCGTCCTGAAAAAGTAAAAAATAATGCAGGAAAAAAATCAGTACCAATGGGGATTTAGAAACTTGTGTTTATATAGGCTGTCCCGCAATATACAGGGTGTCCGGGAAAATGTGGGAAATCTCTCGGGTGCAAATAGAACATGAAACTACAAAAGGACAGGTTCCTATAAAATGTTTTCCTACAGGCTCTCTCTACGGAGATATGTGTCCCTGAAGGACGCCGATGGAAAGCGGTTTTTCTTGAATAACTTATAAAGTACTTAATATAATTTAATAAAAATTTAATGTGACACTAATAAAGACCTCTTAAAATAGTGTTTTTGAAACATATTTAGCTTTTTTAGTTTTCCAGGGGCGGGCTAAGCTTTACAACTTAATGTGTAAATTTTTAACACCCTGTATGATAAAGATTTTAAAATAATAAATCTGGGTAGCTTCAACTTTAGACTAAAAAAAAGGTACTCTTGTCTATTGCCGATAAAATGGACTGTTTACAAAAAGTATAATAATAATCTGATCACAATACTAGTATTTATCTATTTCTTTGAAATACAATGTATTCAAATTTGACCTGAAATAACCCTATAAAATTTTAATGGATAAAAATAATATATTATGTCGTTTTAAAGATAAACTTGGCGCCATCTACAAATAACAACAACACTATAATCAAATTGAATTCTTTGCATCAATAAACTAATTATCCTTAAAATGTGTGCAAATATTTTGGTTTTTGGAAAGACTGTTAAAAATATTTATTACTATTACTTTATCTACCATCACTTGTGGGAGACATTGCATAAAGAAAGAAATATGATTTAAGTTCATACCAAATTTTTTAATATGATGTTAATCAGATTTTATAATTATTTAAAATTATATTAACTATAGAGAAACGTTAAAATGTACATGCTAGGTTGATACTAAGTTAAAAAAATAGTTTACACAAGAATTAATTTCGATAAACATTTTTGATTATATCTCACTTTTTATGAGTTCAATAAGTAAAATAACGAATCTTTATGAGCTCATAAAAATATATCGAATAAAAAAGTAATTATACTCGTAATTTTGTGAAGAGTGAATAATGTCTTCATATTTAAACCGATCTTGTAAATTTATCAATATAATCATGTGTATAAAGTATGGCTAATAATATTAAAAATAAAGCCGTTGCTTGAAAATGTATATACAATTTTAAAGAGTTTCAAATTATACCTTTTTTACGTTATGAGCATTTCAAAAGGAATAGGCAATTAGCTTAAGAAAAACAAATAAGAAAATGGAAAATTTAGATAGTTATATTTTTCTATGTAGTCACCATGCCCATTGTAAATAGTTTTGATATGATGGAACAAGTTACAAGTGTGCACCGAAAATTTGTTCTACAAAACCGAATTTTCAGATTAATTTTCTCCTTTAATCCTATAGATTCGTGTAAAGCTATACAGAGTGTCCAGAATATGATTTTGAATTAGATATGTATAAGTATAACAACCAGGAAAATTACTATGTATCAAGGATAACATCGTATACCTAATATGAATATACTTATATAATAGATATGTGTCGTAAAATTTAAAGAAAGTCGAATATTAGTTTTTTTAGTTGTGATGGGCTTGTAACAAAACAGAATAATTGTATAACGTTTTTATAAGAGATTATCATGATATGTTTTATTGGAATGGTATAGTTTGTTGTATCAATGTTGTAAACTCATTGCTGAAACATAACTTGTTTTTATACAGAACTCTTAAAACACAATTATATAATTTTCATACAGCATCTATGTTATATAAAAATGTGCCTATTTCACTCTATTAGCTGCTATGTTGATGCCAATAAGATGTTTATGCGACTAAACCTTGCAACTTTAATTCTCCAAAAATTAGTTACAGGAACATTCTTAACCACTGCTATAAAATATCTTGTGTTACTTGGGGTGTACCGTACAAACGTCTCGTAGTCACGGCATGCAGCTGGTCATAGCGGGTTACTATAAACTTATTCATTTTTGTTTATGTACACTCATAAGTATCAAACAAGCATTGAGTACAGAAAAACGAAACGCACTATCCACAGCACTATTTAAGGTAGAAAATTGAAACAACCTGTATCTCGAAAACAAGGCATTTCCAGACCCATGTTTATAAAAACTTTTTTCCACGGTCGGGAGTAGAAATCAGTTTCTATGACATCAAAATTAAAACAGAAGTAGTCGATTATTCCCAAGGGAGTATAATGCTCCCAAGGGAGTTTACATTATGGAGAACGTTATTCATGCAAAAAAAAAAGATAACATTGAAATTATTTATTGACATTTAAATTAAATGTTACATTTTTGTACAAATTTCAAAATTAATATTAGAAGGAATATTACTTTCGCTTACATTTACAGTTTTTGTGATTGCGCTAGTAGTAGTACCTACTAAAACCTGATTAGCAATTTTGGTCTTATTTTCAATGGAGTTCTCGACATAACCCTCAGCGACTGTCGTTGATTTCCAACCGGTTCTTTTCGAAAATACGATCAGCTTGGGGAATTTGCTTATATCTATGTTGTCGTAAATTATTAAGCATGACTTAACCATACAATATTGCGCCCGTAATGTGGAAGACTTGTAATTCTTTGCATTTTCACTGAAGTATGCCAACAAAACATTCTCGCTGTATACTTGAACATTTTTCTCGGCGCACCACTTTTTGAACCGATTGTAGGCTATATCGTATAAAGATCTTGACTTCGTAGGCAACAAATTGCTTATTGCAATATTTGGAGCCTCCACAATCTCTTCCGACTCACAATTATTCATTGTCCACTAAACAAACTTTAAACTAAACCAAACTAGCACCTTAATTTGACAATTCTTTTTGTTTGTTTATTTTGTAGTTATGAAAATAACTCAACGACTACTAAATAAATGCTCAAATCCGAATACAATAATTCTGGTGCTACTTACTTCATAATGACAAAATATGTGTTTTTAAGTTAATGAGACCGTGGAAAAAATAGTATATACCATTCGGGAGAGATGCTATTTTGCCCTCGGACTTCAAATTGCACCTCTGCCAAAATAACGCATTTTTCTCCCTTATAGTATAATGTACTATTTTCTTATTTATAAACATAGAACCTGCTCCTAGATTGTTTTAACATCATTCTGTAACACCCTGTATATACGTAGAAAAATAGCATATGTGTACAACCAATTATACATTTTATATTTCCTTTTTTGTTTTTTTTATTTTTTATAACCAACTGGTTCTTATTTTTCGGATGCAACATCTAATGTGTCTA
Source organism: Monochamus alternatus (assembly GCA_037114965.1). Taxonomy (NCBI): domain Eukaryota; kingdom Metazoa; phylum Arthropoda; class Insecta; order Coleoptera; family Cerambycidae; genus Monochamus; species Monochamus alternatus. The sequence continues at coordinate 39,721,698 of CM073433.1, forward strand.
AATTCGGCCACTTTTCTGCATCGGCTACATGTCTTCGAATTTCAAGAACAATCAGGAGCGTAAAATAACGCCGCAATAGTAATTTGTTAGTTTCGATCATTAATCTTAGCTTTAATTCGTGTTTGAACATTAAAATCAAAACCGTGCCGTATCTGCTGAAATATTAACATAACTATTTATACGTGGTCATTATGGCGTGACTGCTTTACTGCTTCGTATATTTCTCTCGCTGGTAAATATTTGGCATGGTATTATACCGAGTTAATTAATATGAAAAAAAATTGGAAGGATCCTGGTTGTGCTGTATAATCGAATTTTAAAATGAATGACTTTACCACGTTTGTATGAGCGGTTATAATTAGTTTTCAGATTTTCACGTAACCGTTGCTTGAGTGACTGTAGGTAGGTCTTATAAACATATGTTAAAATAGTGTATTTATTTAACTAGGATATTTATATCAATTGGTTATTATGTAATGGGGATGCTGCATGAATTTTATATTGGTTTGATATATATTAAACATATTGAAAGAACAGAACATGTGTTTGGTGGCAATAATAATATAATAATTAAAATATTACATCACATTAATAAATTGCCATGGAACCACGTGGTCGAAAACGCGATATAGGTGTGACGTTACACGCCGCTCAGTGCGGTTCGTTTCCGTGGATACAGGTGCAGGTTACGGTGATGGGGATGTGAACAGTTTGTTTGTTTCTTTTGTTCATGTTTTATGAATACTGATATTTAACATTTATAAATTATTTAAAATTAATTTAATACATTTATATTGCTATTTACTACTAATTTTATTTATCCTTAAACATTTTGAAAAAATCCTTATTTAAGTATTACTTTTGCTTATGATGTTTTCAAACAAATAAATTAATGAAGATCAGATAGCAGGTCAGATAGAAAAATTGTATAAATGTCTCAAATAACATTCTACGTCACCTAAATGGTAGGAGCAAATACAGAACATGTTATTTGGAATAGGAATGAAGCGCTAAATACAATAAATGACATTCTGGTAGCTTAATAGAAAAGTTTAATTGATTCCTTACAACTTTAGATTTTGATTTTTTCGATGAACTTAAAACCTACCTGTATTTGCAATCAAATTTACATTAAAATGATCTTCAGAAACAATGTTGCAATGCTTGCTTTCGTCGCTTTTCATTGCTCTAAACGCCATTTCGATTAAAATAATACATTCTTTCTTTTTTCACCTATTTGGAAAAACATGCAATTTCCCCATTGCTATCATTGATATTTTTTTCTGCGAAGCTATATCCAAATTTGTCTAGCAAAATTTGTTTCGTATTTGTTGCATAAATAATTATTGTGTGTAAGAGTGTATGACATTTGTGATATCTAGAGTCTAATCCAAATTGCCATACCCAGATATATTGTATAAGTTCATTACCTAGAAACAGATAGTTATATCTCATAACGTATAGGTACATACATTCTAAAATACAAATAAACCGTGAGTTATTAATAAATTGAAATATTAGCAGCATAGTAACTAATTTTTTTGTTGTCCATTGGCTTTGGCCACAACATAGGCTAAAAATACCCATCCATAATTTATCCAATAAGCACGAGCCTTAAACAAATCTTTAATTAATTTTCGTTTACTGTTAATGGCTGTGCATGAGCGAATTAAGTTTTTAAATTAGCCAGTGCCAAATCGATGGCATTTTAGAAGATAATTAATACAAATATCACTGTATATTTCTGATGGTAGCACTGATTATAATTTGAAATAAGTTTACCTTCTAAATTAATTTCAACGTGGGTTTTATTATCTTATATTTTATTGGGATAAAATTTATTTGTTTACTGTCAGTGTGAGAATATAACATTTTAGGGATTTTTGTATCTCTATAAATATAATAGATGTGAAAGATTTATATATGCTCAGTCCAATATTTGGAAAATAAAGGTAAGTACCTAAGTTCTGTAAAAATTCGTGTAGGTGCATCGAAATGACAAAATGTATTGCTACTTTTCTGAATTTCTAAGGATGATTTTAAGAACTCCATGTTAATCCTATTTACTCCATTTAAAAAGTGTAACATTAAGTGGGAATCTATGAAAGCAGCCTCGTGTCAAAGATACATAATATTTAGAAAACTCAATATATTGAGATTATTCTCAATATCTTGACTTTTTTCTCAATATATCGACTTTTCTCAATACTGTGATATTTTTATGTATTTGTTTACATTCCACTAGCGATTTAGGTAGTAAAAGTATGTTAATTTAGTCATAGGCGTCGCTCGTGGTATTAAAAAAGGGACCAATTTTTCGAGAAATAACATTTGAGATTTTTTTAGATAATTATTTTTTATGGATTTTTATTCAGCTTCATTAGAAACTTCTCTGTACCAAATTTAGGCAAATTACAGTTAACGATTATTTACTTTTCAATAAATTTGCATTTATGTCGTCACTTTCAGGCCTCTCTTAATATCGAATTTCAATCATAGGCCGATATGAGATTCAAAAGAAAACCTCTTTGTGCTAAATTTGAATGAAATATCTTTAAAAGTATTCAAGACATGAGCATCATACAAAATTAAGGTTTTTTTTACATTCACTTATCTGTTAATTTTAAAATTATTAGTGAGACAAACAGTTTAGTGTTATTACTTGTTTTTCATTAAGCAACCACTGTTGAAAATTTAAAGATAACGGTTTCATTAAACCTTGCTAATCTTCTTGAAATTCAAATAGGATTATTTCGAAAACGGTTACTCCTAACGACTTCAACAAGGTGTATCTTTTTCACATAAAAAGGTAGGAGAATCAATAGTTTCAATAGTAAAATGAACACACTCAGCCGCAAAAGAGTTCTGTCGTTTTAAAAAGCACGATGTGCCATAAGTGGCGCTCTCTACTAGTGACGTCAAAATTAGAAACAAATTTCGAAAATCGATATGCAAAAATTTTATTATTTTATTTTCCAAATATCTAAAATAACTTTTAAACTTTGACACCCTTATCTTTTTAACCATCAACTTGACTAAGGTAAGCTTGGCTACATCACATTATTTTGGTAAGGTAATCTACTCTTGTCCTATGCTGCAATAATTAAATATGAGTTTTTTATTTATTACGTCATCTATATTGCTACAAAAAAAATGTTTGCACTTAAAATCGTTTATATGAACTAGATAACTCTATTTTATTTTCATCGGTTTAGTGCGTTTTAAACGGATCACCCTGTCATCATACGATTAAATTTAAGACATTTTTCTTAAAAAAGTTTCCAAAATCAGCGTGAACTAAAACATACTTACATTAAGCATATTGTTGAAAGCCTCGTCGACAACTTCAACGTCGTCAATAGCGAACTTGGTGATGCAATTGAACCTGTACTCGTCTGCGGCTATGACGCCATCGTCGTTGAGGTCCACCATCTTGAAGTTGGAATCGATGAACATTTTCATAGCCTGCGGAAAGTCCTCGTACCGCCTGCCCATGCAGCATTGCTGCACAGCCTGCTTGAATTCTTCTACGGTGATTTTGCCGTCCTGCAACAGGTCCTGAATTTTTGGACCACATATTCTAAGAATTAATATCGTGTGTCTCTGTGTGGGACTCTGTGTAAAAATTTCTAAACATTCATACTCTTTCATTACTAAAATTTGCCGCTAAATTTATATGCAGGACCTTATTAAGGAATAGACGCGATCCTGACCAGTATTCCCCTTTCTATTTTTAATGCGTTAAGTGAGAAAGCGCTGCTATACAGGGTGAACCTTAAATAAGTACAAATATTTTAACTGCACGTGTAGTTCGTCATATAGATGAGTCTAGTGAAAGCCGTTTTTAAAAATTTCAAATATTTACGAAGATTTTTATTTATTTTTTTTTTAAATACTCACATTTTGCGGTCCGCTAACCAGACGGAACATTGACGTAAGCTAATAAACCATATGATTTACTAAAGACAAGGTTGCCATATCGTCTTTAAGATAAATCTTTTTCTAATGTAAATTCAATTTTTGCGGTTGATTCTAATTTAAAAATAGCAATAAATTAAGTAAAATTGGGTAGGTAGTACGCTATGCAATAATATTAATCCAAACTGTAAACTGACCTTACTATGAACGATCAAAAAATGAATTTTTGCAAATTCGATACTGCTACCAATTAAAGTATTTAGGAACGTACATTGTTCAATGATTCCAAAAATTATCCATACACGTGCATAAAAGCTTACCTACTTGCTGCTAAACCAAATTATCTCCTTAAATTATTTCATGAAAAATAACAAAAAAAAAACTATAATTTTCATATAACACTTTAGAGTAAATTTTTGCCACAGGATCTCAAACAACGTCAGTCAGTGGTCGTGCGGTTTAAGGCGTCAGTACTTGAATCGAGGTGACTAGATCGGAGTTGGTTCGCGCCCAGCTGCCGGTAGACCGTATATAAGCTATACCCGCAGAGAGGATTGGCACCCTCTCTGCGGGTATGGTAGGGTGGAATAATGTTGGCTTGGGTCAATGTGAGAGATTGATACCGGTTGATATTTGACTACCCCCCTAATTAATGAGGTTTTCCAGGTTTCCCTCATTCCTGCACTAAATAGTGTTTAGGGCCTACCAACGTAAGCCGCCCCCTCTCCCGCACAAGTCTCTGACTTCTGAGCTAATCCCTGTGATTAGAATGAGGGGTAGAGATATTATTATTATTATTATTATTATTATTATTATTATTATTGTCATATATGTGTTTATTTTGAATAATGTACCTACTTTCCACTGAAAGAATGAAAAGAACTTATTATCTTTTTTGTCTAAGTTTTTATCAGATACCATTTCTTATAAGAATGGGAACGGAAGCAAGAACTGTACTGTTCTGTTTCGAATGCGACATTATAATCAAGTGATTAATAAAGTTGTGGAGAGTTTACTAATTATTTTATTTTATACCTACCACTCGAAAATACCTTGCAATTATTATTATTATTATTATTATTATTAACGTGTCAGTGCTGACCATTTCATACTTAGCAATTTCGTAGTGGGTAAAACAGATTTTAAAAATAAACACAAAACATGGAGTAACAAAATAACCAGCTTGATGTATGCGTTCGATATCAAAAATATTTAAATACAATGTCATTCGCATGCCAAAAAAAAGCTGGTTGTGGCAAAAGCAAGGTACAAGTGGAAACAAAACAAGTAATATTGGCCAAAAGGGATTTGATAATTTCAATACACGTAAATTAAAAGTCAATATGATATGAGGTACTTTTGCATCTTCTGAAACCGAACTAAATTGATGGTTTCTTTAATGCACCTGTTTTAAAAGTTGCAACACTGACGCATAAAAACTTATTTAAATTATTTTATAATTTTCACGAGCAGTGTTTTTCTCTTAATTGTCTTGTGTATTTAATTAATATTTTTGGCAACACTGTTGAATACACATCCACCGCGATTCTTAAAAATCTTAAATACTAAGAGGGGGAAAATTTTGTAAATTACTTGTGCTATTTACTGTATTTTTTTATATCGAAAAACGGTAACAATAAAAACTTCTAATTAAAAAGATAACAGAGGTGGTGGTGGGAAAAAATAAAAATTGTACTCAATGCCACTTAATTAACTAAATGTATTCACCGATTTTCAGATTTATAAGTTTAACCGTTTTTTGAGGAAAAAAATGAAAACCGAAATGTTTAGAAGCCCTTATCTCGTCAGGGTGAACTCAAATCGAAAAATTTTATAGAAAGAACCTTCCCTACAATGACCCAAGGAACACACCCTCCAAAGGAGCGCACATCATTATGAAACACCCTGTATACGTTGGTTAAATTATAACATTTTGGACACCCTTACATGTGTCTGCTCTGTGTCGTTTCTTATGCGAGACACCCTGTAGATTAATATCCAAATATTCTAGGTTATAGCTAAGAAGAAGAATGAATATTTCCACACAGATTTTGTTGCTCCTGGACCATCGTCTAAGACCCCACTGCCTCTACGATCAATATGGCCCCGCTTATATTTATCTTTCAAGTTTAATTTTTCTCATTACTTAATTCATGATCGAAATTTATCTTTGATTTTTGCGGGAGGCTTATGATTATGAGAGTTTTTGAAAATAATATAAAATCTATTAGCCTATTATCTCAGAAAACTGTACGTCAACAATTATAAACTTTATATCAGCTGTGTAAGATTGCAGTTCATGATTTAGATAAACTATAATACAATCAGACAACATGTACAACTATTTTTATTATAGTGGTTGCAATCTTTCTCAGAGAAAAGTGCTCCTAAAATACTAAGGCTTATCTAACCTATTGTAATTTTCTAAATTTATTCGGACTGGCCCATTTCCATGAATCTTTTAGTGCCAATGTTCCCGTTTTCAACTCACTCAACGACTGAAAACGAGAGTTGAATATTTGTAACGTGTTTTCTTAATTTTCAACTCACTTTTACTAACCACACATGAACGTTATCTTCGATGTGCCCTAATTTTTGTTGATATATTCATTCCTCTATGTTCAGATTCATACACTAATCATTCATTCTCACTCAGTATTTATATCATTCACAAAAAAATATATATCAAAATGCAGTAGAGATGGCATAAATCTTTACTTAAAGAAATAGTGGTAAAAAATTAAAAAAATTATTGTAATGTATTAAATTTTAAATGATTTTTGAATTTCTATTTAATGTAAGATTGAAAAACTAAGCTATAGATTTATTATAAATTAAAATTCAGGAAGACACGCACATTTCAAATTTTGGAGAAATACTTTCATACTGATTTAACAGAAAAAATAATAACTCTGTTATTCACAAAAATACTAAAAATACTAAAAATATAGCCATTCTCTAACAGTTAAAAAAACATGGCAGGTGCTGCATAAAAATTTTCAAAAAGCATACTACAAAATATCATCACACTATTGCACTAATTTTGCACTGTTTAGAAAGGATAGGGCTTTAATAGGTGAAGGTCATTATAGATATTGAGTGTAAGATGCAGAAGTGTGTACAGATAAGTATAACAGTTACTTTATGTTATTTACACAACTATAAAGCTCAAACTAAAAAAATAACTTGTTATCATCACTTTTCATACACATGCTCACAACTATGTGAGTATTCAAATGGTGTACTTAAATGTAGAAAATAATTAAAACTGCTACTTCTCAAATCGTCAAAAAAATGTTTTAATTTTGAAAGAACCAAAAAACTTTGTTTAAATATAATTATATAAGCCATAAGGCCTTGGTGAGATTTAAAGTACGATGTAGATAATAATTCACCCAACAAAGTAACTCAGAGCCGGTTTTGTTCTCTTGAAATATTTCTTATATTCAATGCAAACAATATTTTGAACTGTTTCCAAGGCATTCACGCAAGCACAATTAAATGTTTACACTACACTTGATTTAAAGTGTGCTTGACATCATTTCATTACGTAAAACTTTCAAAGTTTATTTAGAAGAAATTCATACCCTTAGTCCTAAATGCTTTTAAGTTTTAAAGAACTTTTCCATTTTTATTGAGGAAAGCCGTTATAAATTCCATTGTAGATGTTGCATCAAATACTTAGATGTCAAAAATAGTGAAATAAACTTTAAGCCTATACTGTTAGTCAAAAGTGGATATACTACATTACAAATATTTATACAATTTTTGCACACGGATATACCACTCATAATAACCTATATCTACCATCGTTTTGTAAACAATATTTTAAAACATTCGGTAAATTTTTTATTTGATAGAAATTTGTTACATCCCACTCAAAATTGTTTAGTTAAGGTCTCTAAAAATTGACGAAAAATTTGTTGCGGTTATTTGACACAGAAAAATTCGAGCATGACGCATAATTTATAGACAAAATCCATATTTGTAAGAAAATGGAGAAAACAATGGTAATATTTTTTTTGGCACTGCTGAACTTCAAAAATGTATTATCTGTCACGAGTTTGTCTCTGAGTATTTTTAGAAAATCGGATACATCAAAATATTTGAAAATAGAAATATGTTTTGAGGTTCGTTTTATTAAAAGGTTGTAAATTTTAAACAGTTTGTTATCTAAATATAAACATTGTCAATTTTAGAAAACAGTATTGAAGATGGTGAGATTGTCTGATTTAGGTATTTTTTCAGTTAAACTCTTGGAATATAAGTTAAGAATAAGTAATTTTGTTTCTAACTCCATTATTTAAGTTTTATGTCAAATTAGTGATAATAACAAGTAATAGTTTTATGTTTTTTAATGTACACATCTAGATAGTAATACCCTTTGAATACGTCTAATATTGACATGCAGTTAGTATTAAGGTAAGTTAATTTATACAACACATCAGCAGAAGGCGTAGAAAATTAAAATGGCAATAAAAAAATTTCAAATGAAATTTGCAAATCAGAAAAATGAAATATAACAGCTAGTAAGACAAACAGTAAAGGATATTAACTTTTTGTAAATTTTGCAATATACCGTTGCGATCTATTGGATTTAGGTCAGGAGAAAGAGGTGTTAGTCTGCATCAATAAAAATATTTTTTACAGCAGCTTTAAAAAATCTATCAGCTCATTATAGACAACTCTGATTTTGATATTATTTATAAGTGAAGCTGCCTCTAATCCAATTTGTTATTTTGCAAATTCACATTATCTTTGTGACCATAGAAATTGCCGTTTCAAGTTTCTAGAACCACCATTGCAACTCAAGAACACAATTTTTTCCAAAATATAAATCAAATTTCATTATGTTTTACATTTCTAAAAGTAATTGACAGGTAAGTATACCTAATCCCATATATGTACTTATAAAAAAATCTCATCTCATTCTATTGAAATTTTGTGTTAGTTTAGTTAGATAGCTTGTTTATATCTTGTGTTAACATTTTGAATATAATCAAAAATACTCTCTCATTTTTACACTTATAAAGATCTTATAAAGAGTGAACTGAAATAACCAAGTGTCTTATATTTGGTAAAAAAAAGTTCAGTATCATCAAAATCAAGATCCAAAACAATGATAAATTTTAGTAATGCACCTCTTTTAGATTTCGTCAGTGGTTCATTACCAAACTTATTAAAAATCCTACCTTATTGAAGTCAGCCAGTTCGGCAATTTCCTCCCAAAGGCTCAGCATTATATGTTGATTTTCTTGAAGTCTATTGTAACTAAATTCTCCTTTGCCTTCGATAATTGTTGCCCTCAAAGCCAAACAAGCAAAGTCCCTTTCATCCAAATATCCATTATTATCGATATCTGTAAGAAATAACAGGAATTAATACGAATATTTCGAGACATTATCATATATCAAAATATGCAGTGTCCTTAAAAACTACAGGGGCAATAATTTTTAAACAAAAAAACTTTTTTAACTTAAATAACTTAAATAATACTGAAATACTTGTATTATTATTATTATTATTTTTTCTGAACTAAATTTCTCTCAAGTTTCAGTTGAAAAAGTTGAAACTATTTTTCGAACCATTAAGTCAAATGCGAAGGGAGCTGATAACATAGATCTAAAAATGATAACTTTAGTTCTTCCGCATTTAAGTGAATATCTAACATTTATCATTAACAAATGCATAACATCAGACGTGTTTGCAAGTGCATGGAAGGATTCTAATGTTATTCCTATCCCTAAGAATGCAAATCCAACTGATCTTTCACATTTTAGGCCGATAAGTATTTTGCCTGTCGTCTCAAAAATATTAGAAAAAATTATTGCAGAACAAATAAATGAATTTCTGGATAAACAGAAGATTTTACCTGCAACGCAATCTGGTTTTCGCGCTGGCCATAGCACAACAACTGCTTTATTACATGTAACAGATGACATATTTAGGGCTAATGATAAAAATGAAAACACCGTTTTAATTTTGTTAGATTATAGCAAAGCTTTTGATACTCTGGATCACGAGATTTTGTACAAGAAGCTCAAATATTTTGGTTTTGGTAATTTGGCGGTAACTTTTATACATTGCTATTTGTTAAATAGACGACAAAGAGTACTGCTAAATGGAAATGCTTCAAGCTTGGCAATTAATAAAATGGGTGTTCCGCAAGGTAGTGTTCTAGGTCCTCTGTTATTTTCAATATATACTGCTGATTTTCACAGATATCTTAAATTGCATACACCAATACGCAGATGACACGCAAATTTACTTAAAATTCTCTCAACATGAGTATAATATAGCTGCTGATAAAATTAATCAAGATTTAGAACAAATTATGCACGTGTCAAATGCACATAGGCTTATCTTAAATGAAAATAAGACTGAGGTATTGTTGTTTGGAAAACATAAAGAGAGACTTATGGAGAATTATGATTTTAATATTTTAATAAATAACCAAATTTTACCTTTTAGCAAAAATTGTAAAAATCTTGGAGTACTGTTAGATGTAGAATTAAAGTTTACAGAGCATGTCAACATGCTTGTTAAAAAATCTTATTTTAAATTAAAGTTATTATATATGCATAGAGACTATCTGTCGAGTGATGTGAAACTTAAATTATGTGACTCTTTAATTTTATCTGCCCTAGCATATTGTGATGTAGTATATTGGCCAGCATTACTTAAAAAAGATAAAGAAAGTCTGCAAAAAATCCAAAATAATTACTTAAGATATTCTTATAACCTTCGTAATTTTGATCATATCTCTGAGAAGCTTCAACAAAGTAAATGGTTTACTCTGCAGGAGCGCTATAAACTACATATGGCATGTCTCATGCACAAAGTAAATGAAAAAAAATGCCCTATATACTTGTTCGAGAAGTTAATTAGAGGAGCTGATATACATAATTGCCCTACTCGTTTTTGCAACTTATACAACGTTCCTAGACATAATACTTCCCAATTTAAAAGATCGTTTACATATAATGCAACTCACATTTTTAACACCATAAACTCTAAAATTAGTTTAAATTCCACTCTACATCGTCTGAAAAAACATACCAAAGAACTCCTGATCGCAGAAAGAAACTAATCTATGTATTCTGTTGTATATATTTAATGCAAACTTATGTCACGTATATTATAAAATTTTATGTACATATATTGCTATGTATAGTACTGTATAGGGGGTTACGTGAAAGAGCAACCTGGTTGAACGTCGCCTCCTCGATATAATAATATTGTTAATTATTTATGTTAGCAAGAAAAATAAAGACACATTATTATTATTATTATTATTAGAATAATTTGAAGAATGCAATCTTGTGCAAATTAAAAACTTAATGTAGTAAAATCACTTCAAATCCAACATTTTAGAAAAAACATATAGTTCGTTGACAGCTATGATAAATTAAAATTGTATATGATTGCTGGTTGCCAACAATTTTAAAATAAACATCCTACCATATCACATATTTATTTACTTTAAATACATTAAGTGAATCGAAAGCATAAAATTAATATATACAAAATATATAATTGAAACAAATAAGAGCATATGTTAGAATGATGGTGCGTAACGATGTTACTAAAACTGTTATAATTGTGTAAACAGACGAAGCAGTTTTCGACCTCCGCGTCACCCGATGATTATGGCCACCTATACGCCTCTCCGTTGTCATAGTAATAGCTGTAAATAAGGCTGATGAACTGCAGCGGATTTTGATGCCACTTCTTGCTTATGCATTGTACGATATCGGTAATCGCGCTCGTTAAGGCTTTATAATATATTTCTTTCGCATCTGCTGATTTTGATAAATCATGTAATAAAAACAATTTTTTATTATCAAAATTTATGTTAAATTAAAAATAATTTCCAGTGTACATGAGACAGGTAATTTTAGTTACCTGGCGAACCACCACTGCCATTTGATAGGCTTCATTTTTGTTCTCGTATTGTAAAAATACTGGAAAGCAAATTAATTTTATGTGCAGTAAATCAACTCAAAATAAATAAACAAGAGTCAACGGCATTGAAAAAGCCAGTTTTTGATTTCATATTCACTGAACTTGGGGTCTATAAAAATGCGGTGTATAAAAGACTTACATAAAACTGCTTGTTTAAATAAAAGAGATCATCGACCGAAAAGTCTTGGCAGTGTTTTTAGTTTTCTTGTTGGGAATTGTAAGAAAACAGTTTTCAGACAACTTGTCTGCTTGGAAATAACAGCCTCAACATTTGCAGCGGATCTGTTCTATATTTACTCAAGACATTTCTCTTAATACAAATAAAAATAGATATACTTGACGACCATCGTATGAAAATAATATATTTCTCGATACATAGTCCAGTCCAACATATTCTCTGAACATGTTAATTTATAGCAAATGGGTTGCTATCGGAATAATTCACATTTGGTCTGTTCTTTACTTTTTAAATATACATACAGGGTGTATTAAAATTAAACAATTTTGGAAAAGCTTAACATTTTTGGATTTTCTTAAATACATACGCATCTTCAAATGTCTTAGCCTCCCCTAGGTATTTTACTAAATAATTAAAGTTTCAAAATGGAGTAGACCTTATTCTTAATCTGTATGTTCGCTTCTTTTTTCAATCAATTGGCCAAGCGAATTAGGTTATCAATAAAATGAAAGGTTACAGGGGAGTTTTCTCGATGGGACATTGTTCTGCCAAGATAATCCCAAACATATTCAATGGGATTTATATCTAGTGAGTTTGCTGATCAATTAATTCTTTGGATATCCTGCCTGCAGCATGTTTTGTATTCTTTGCAACGTGTATCTTAAATAATTAAATTGAAAATACTTTTATCGCTGTGTACAGTGAGTGCAAGTGTAGGAAACGCGGGCGTTGGAGATATCCCAAAGCAAGGTCTGCAGAATATTACGTGAAAACTCACTGAACCCGTATCATTTTTAGAAAGTTTAGGCTCTAGAATCTGCTGATTTCCCCAGCCGTCTTGAATTTTGCAATTGGCTAACCCTAATTTTGTTAATAAAGTGCTATGGATAAGTTCGAGTTTTACTAGAGCTGGCATTTTAAACAGGTTAGTACCATACTACTTAAAAGACAATAAATTTCTAGGCTAAATGTACGTAACTACAAACTAAATAATTAATTATACTTACGAGTAATAATAAAAATTCATATTCAATTGTAAAACGTAGTGAAAACGTAGTATCAAAATTATTAAACTGTACTAACCTAACATTCGAACATATTTATTTATTATGCTTTTATTAATTATTAATATTTAACGAAAATTCATTCATGTGTCTAGATAAAAAAGTTAGCTTTACTCCTTGTCGTTAAATAACAGTACAAAAACTAGGTAACTAGGTTATTGACCTAATAATACGGTAGGTCAAGTTTCGATAACTTTTATGATCATCAGACCAGAGGCGTGCCGTTTCGGTTTTGGACAGTTTTTTTGCCGATAACACGAAGGTTTTTTATTACTTAATATTTAAACACGAAACACTTTTCATCTTCTCTTAATAATTTACCCATTGGGTATATGTTTTTTATGTAATGTACCTAAATGGTTTATTACTCGGTTTATTATTAGATACGTTGGAGTTTTGTAATTTCAATGTAAATTTTTTTAAACTGCGGCCAAGCTAATTTCTTTGCAGTCATAAAAGACACATTTGGTCGGACAAAAATCCACACGCTAGTCGTCGGTTTAACTTTCAGAGGCAGTTTCTTGTCAACGTATATTCTACCGGAAAACCTGAATGGACCGCGTTACTTGCAATTTTGAATAGAATTATTTGATTATTATTATTTGATTTTATTGGATATTGGACATTTTAAATTATTGTTGGTTGAACTGAGCAAGAAAGAGATTCTCAAATAGTCAGTACTAGGAAAATATTTCAATTTGGCAACGTAGCATCAGGTCGACATTGAGTTGAACTGTGAGCTGTAAACGACCAAGGCTGTGAGCGGTCAGTGACAGTCTGAAAAGGGGGTTTACATAATGATTTGAAAATATTTATTTTCGGCGTAAATATGCATTTAGATTTTTTTTAATCGCGTATTCATATTTTTCATTATTCTCTATCTTCTCTTAAAATTAATGACATTATGATTGACTCACCCTGTATACATGTTTTAATTTTGACATTTTAAATATGATAAAAAGTTTTGGAAAATTGTAAATAGGTAAATACGTTAAACAAAATTCCCATAAGTTTTTACGGGGTTAATACCGAAATTTAAATCGTGGAAATGTAAATAAATAAGTCATTAAGCTAGTGACCCATTAACCTATGGCTAATTTTAATGTTCCATTTAGTTTTCCTATTTTTACAATTTTACTGACAGAACAAAACAGTCTATTGTAATCTACTTCAGAATCTCTTGCCAAAATTCTAAATATGTAATAAATTTAAGGTGCAAAATGATATGAAAAATGAAAAGGAACATTATTTGTGCAGTGCCTCGTAAACAAACAGCTTTACAGACGTCAAACAGATATTTATTTTTTTAATCAAACTGATAGCTGGCCTGTGTTAAAATTATCATGATAAAAATTGAAACAAATTTGAATGTAGCATTCTCAAAAAGTATTTGCATAACATATTGACACATTTTATATTTGATTTGATTTATGATGTATGTCAGGTATATTTTACTCTATGGATTTTCAATTTTTTGAAAAAATTAATGAGAAAAAAGTTTGAAATGTCGGCACGACATAACATTGTTGTTTGGCATATTTCTGGATAGTTAGACATAAAATCGTATATTATATTATGTTTAACATAATGAATTTTAAATTATCTACTGAAAATAAACATATTGCTTTTGAAAAATTCTTTAACGTAAATCGTCGACCACCTTATTTATATATCTTGTTTTATTAGCATTCAAACCTAAAAATACCTTAAAATGACGTAATTATTAAAATCGAATAACTATATCTGCATTAAATATTATTATTTTTTTCTATATAGCAATGTAGGTGTTTGAAATAATGATTAATTTTACTACAGCCTTAAAAATATCGCATATGGTATTGATGTTGATGTCTAATAACAGATATGGTTTTATTATTATTATTTTAATACCATGTAGCTTTGTGGTAATTTCATTTTCTTAAGCTAGTTACGGACGGTGAGCTATAATATATTATATCTGATATACAGTATGCGCCAAAAGTATGGAATAAATTCAATAAAAACGAAACAATTATTTTTTGGGAAAAATCCTCGAACAGGTCGATTTTTAATTTAAAAAATACATATTTTAGCGCAAAATGCGATTTTCAGATGTCATTTGTTTTCGAGTAATGACGTCAACGACTTTTTTTTTAAATGGCAACACCATATTTTTTTCCTTGATTTTGAATGATCGTTTAATTCTCTATCAAGCAGTACTAAAATTTTGCCCTCTTACATAGGAAAGTTTTCGAGTAGATGACGATTGAATGTTAGAAAACGTAAATTTTATCCATAAAAAAGTAACAGTTCTGAGGTATGTAAAATCAAATACAATTGATTAAATTTTATAGTTAAATTAATGGTTCGAATTGCCATCCTCCAACTTCTTGACAATGCGCAAGTCTGTGAAGAAATTCTTCTTGCACATTATGAATGATTTCTGGGGTAACTCGTAACTGGGGTATTTCGTCCCGAATGCGATTTTGAAGTTGTTCTAAATTACGTGGTTTGTTAATGTACACTATTGACTTCAAGTATCCCCATCAAAAATAGTCAAAAGGTGTAAGATCTGGTGATCTGGCAGGCCATTCTATCGGTCCGCGTCTGCCGATCCACCTCCCTGGAAAACAGTTGTCCAAAAAATCTCGTACAGGGCGCGCATAGTGCGGAGGTGCACCGTCTTGCTGAAACCATATAGTATCGCCAGGAATGTCAGGATCATTATCGTTAGGAAAAATTACTGGAACAAGGTCATTTTCTAGAAACTCTAAATATCTTTGTCCTGTGAGGGTTCCCTCAAAGAAGAAAGGCCCTACTATTCTGTCGTCAAGTATTCCAGCCCACACATTTAATTTCTGAGGGTGTTGGGTATGTGCCTCTGCCATCCAATGAGGATTTTCCCGACTCCAATATCTGCAAGTTTGACGGTTTACTGTACCATTCAGACAAAATGTGGCCTCATCTGAAAAAAGTATTTGCCGGTGTAAATTTCTATTTCCTTGACATAAATCCATTAGAATTTCGCAAAAGTGTAAGCGGCGATCGGGATCATCTTCATTGAGTTCCTGGACAAGTTGAATTTTGTAGGGATGATATTTTTCCTTCCTCAAGATACGTAGCACTGTGCTCTGACTAGTGTCATTGTTTAATGCAACCAATCATGAAGAATTATGAGGATTATCCACCATACTTATCAAAATGTTCTGTTTCTGATTTTCATTAATGCTTGGACGTCCAGGTTTTGGAATATTTACAACATTGCCAGTTTCTCTAAATTTAGACTCTACCTTACTGACTGTTGATTGACTGATTTACGTTTTCTAACATTCAATCGTCATTTACTCGAAAACTTTCCTATGTAAGAGGGCAAAATTTTAGTACTGTCTGATAGAGAATTAAACGATCTTTCAGAATCAAGGAAAAATATGGTGCTGCCATTTAAAAAAAATCGATGACGTCATTACTCGAAAACAAATGACATTTGAAAATCGCATTTTACGCTAAAATATGTATTTTTTAAATTAAAAATCGACCTGTTCGAGGATTTTCCCAAAAAATAATTGTTTCGTTTTTATTGAATGTATTCCATACTTTTGGCGCATACTGTATTAGAAAAATATAGCTTGTGATTAAAATGTATAGAACGTTGGACACTGACTATAATATATACAGGGTGGCCGGATGAAAACGAAACAGAGCCATTTTCAGGAACTGCGTCAAGATTGTAGAAAAACCCCCAGACTCGTCAATTTTAGACTAAAGGGGGACATTCTTTGCTGGTATTTTTGACTCCGCCGCTTTCACCTCCAAGCAAGGGTAAGCATAACTCCAAAATATTTAAATGGCATTGGGGGTTGAGTAATATACCAGTAAAGAATGTCCCGCTTTAATCTAAAATCAACGGGCGTTTTTCTACAATCTTGACGTAGTTCCTGAAAATTTCTCTGTTTCGTTTTTATTTGGCCGCCCTGTTATTTATATCTATGCGGTTTATTTGTTTGTAGGAATCTCATTACAAAGAAATAAATATACATTATATTATCGCTCACCATCCGTAACTTTATAGTTAATTCAAAACGATGTTGTAAAAATTTGTTAATAACTAGAAGTTATTTATATTAAACATTGAATTATATTGAAGGTCGCAGTTGTTAATAGTCGACGATTGTATGCCATTCAAACAAATTATCGTTATATACCTACAAATGTTATTACATTATGAATGAAATAGATAGGTACAATTATACAGGGTGTAACAAAACAGCAGGTCATCCCGTTAACTGCGATTTTTTGGCGGTAAAATATATGATTTAACCCTACTTACCTAAACACAAAAATATCTTCCTTAAAAGATACATAGTGTTAAAGTTGAACATTTAAAATTCTTTTTTTGCTATAATTTACACGTATCACTTTGAAATTTAATGCAAATACTTCTTGTTATTAACAAAATCATAACGGTTACGCTGAAAAAACAAACGTAGAAATAAGAGGAGGGGGGTGTAGAAAGGGATTATTTTATTCCCTCCACTTTTATAGAGAGAATATTTGATTACTCTTGATAATTTTTCGACAAACTTTTAATTTTTGTGATAAATTAGTTTTTTGAGCATTTTTGCAAAATGAGGAGGAGCACCATCGTGCATGAACCACATTTCCCTTGTTATAAGCAGCGGTACATTTTCTAGTTCAGCAGGTAAAATTGTAAATTCAAATAGGTTTCTCCTTCAAATCTCATAGGAACTTTACGAGTGACAATATATTTCCAAGGGTTACTTAATCTTTCGGATTAGTAGCACATCTTGCCTCATAAACATACAGCTGAATACCAGAGGCCTCATTCCAACACTAACCTATTCTTGTCTCTCACAAGAATCATTTCGCCTATTCGGAGACACCCTATATACGAAATTCAACATTTTTATAATTATTAATGTTCACAAACTACATCACTTGGGTTCAAATTAAATAATAATAACGAGTCAAGGTAAATTTAATGAGAAACGTAGAAATTGAATTTGCTGTGAAACATCGATAGATGTATTAAAAAATTCGAGAAACATTTTTGAAACTCCATACCATACCTCCATCACTGATTGCTTAAGGTCGCCGTATTTCTCGCCGTAAAATGATCAAATTTGTGGCATATGTACTGAAATCTCGAAAAATAAAATACGTAGAGCAAAAGTAATATCAAAAATAAAATTACTGATGTTTTGTTTATCCACTTTTACTATTTAAACTCTCCTCAAATAATATAATAACTTTCAAAATGCATTTGTATGACACACATTATTTCGCTATTCTAGCCCCACATTTTAACAATTATTTTCACATACGTATAAACAAAAGTGAAAAATCTTATATGCAGAACTATGTAAGCATATTATGTTATAATAATGTTTACAGTTGAATTTAAAAAAATACGTATTTTGAAAGATTTCAGTACCAAAAAATTTGCTGGATAGATCGCTTTCTGACGTTATATACTGATTTTAGTTTTTCTTTAGTTTTATTGCGTTTTTGCCACACTTCTGAAAAAAATAGAGATTAATTAAATAAGCCCTTGCGCCAAACGGATCAGTCAAGGGTTATTTTTGAAACTAAGTTTGCCTAACCCAAAAATCTCACACTGAAAAAAGCAGATAACTAAAAAATAACAAAAATCACATCACTTAGGCGCACTTCCGTATTTTTGACGTTTCAAAAATCTCTCTGTTTTTGTTTTCAAAATAGTAATAAAAATATTAAACGTATGTCAAGTTTGACAGTTTAAAATTTGTTTATCTGCTTCCATAGAGATGTTAAATTTTATTGTTACTTACTTCTTCTTGCGTAGCCAACAATGATCGATGTTTACTGAACAGTTTGATACACACTTATCTCCGTTCAACAAAATAATCGCGGTCTCTTTTAATTTTCTTTTTGTTGCGTTGTCTTCTTTCTCTAAAATTTTTGCCGAACCCCACTGATTTTTCAAATTCCCATCTTTTTATATAATTTTTATGTTCCTCAACTCTAACATTCATAGACCGAGACGTTTCTCCAACATAATGTTTATTACATTCACAAGGTATACGAAACGTCAAAAATATGGAAGTGCGCCATAGTGATGTAATTTTTGTTATTTTTTACTTATCTGCTTTTTTCAGTGTGAGATTTTTTTGGTTAGGCAAACTTAGTTTCAAAAATAACTCTTGACTGATCCGTTTGGCGCAAGGGCTTATTTAATTAATCTTTATTTTTTTTCAGAAGTGTGGCAAAAACCCAATAAAACTAAAGAAAAACTAAAATTATGCCACAAATAAATAGCTTCAGACAATATATTGATTTTACTTCAGTACCTTTTATATATTCGCAGGTGGCATGAGATAGCATTCTTGTTTCTTAAATGTCTAAAATTAATTGTATTTGTAAAAAACACTATTTCAAGAATACAGCGCTCTTAAGATCACCGTAAAATTATTAAATTTGTGGTGTTTTTAGTGCAGAAAGCTCTAAAAATAAACCAAATAGAACAAAAATAATATCGAAAATGAAAATTTTGATGTTTATTTTGTTTCTTGTACTATTTAAATTTTTCTCAAATAAAATAGTAACTTTTCAAATCTTTTCTAAGACTTAAGATTTTACTATTCTAACCACATTTTAAAAATTATTTTCACATACTTATAAATAAAAGTGAGCAATTTTATAGGTAATTTATATTTTAACAGTTCAACTAAAAAAAGTATTTTCAAAAATTTTTATATCTAGAAATCTGTTGGTGAGACTGCTTTTTCTAATAAGATATTCGTTTTACCTACTTTAGTATCTTTAAAAATGTCTAAAATTTTATTTGTCTTGATAGAAAATGCTATTTCAAGAATTCAACGCCCTTAAGGCCGCCGTATTTCTGGGCGTAAAATGATCAAATGTGTGGTATTTTTTTGTTACTGAAATCTCAAAAAATAAAATTCTTCTCAAATAAAATAGTAACTTTTAAAAAACGATTGTAAAACACACATTATTTTGCTATTCTAACCCCACATTTTAACAATAATTTTTACATACTTGTAAACAAAAGTGAACAATCTTATAGACAAAACTATTAAGTTTAGGCTATAACAATATTTACGTTTACAGTTAAGTTTAAAAAATACGTATTTTGAAAGATTTCTGTACCTAAAAATTTCTTGGTTAGTCCGCTTTCTTTTCTTATATATTCATTTTTTTGGTACTTTTGAATATTCGCAGGTGGCATGAGATAACATTCCTATTCCTCTATATCATGCTATATCATAAACTTACATGGTTCTGCATATAAGATTACTTTTGTTTATAAGTATCTAAAAATAATTGTTAAAATGTGGGGTTAGAATAGCAAAATAATGTGTCATACAAATGCATTTTAAAAGTTATTATATTATTTGAAGAGAATTTAAACAGTAAAAGTGAATAAACAAAACATCAATAATTTTATTGTACTTTTGCTCTACGTGTTTAATTTTTCGAGATTTCTGTACCTAAAAAACACCACAAATCGAATCATTTAACAGTGAGAAATACGGCGAGTTTGTAAAATTATAATAAATAATAGATTTCTTTCGATAATTTCATTCTCTGTATCCGGAAAACAAAGCATTTTTGAAGAATGTTCAGTACAACAAATAATATAAAAATTAGGTGTACACAAATTATGGCTTATATAAAAATTAAACTCCTATCGTTAGGTAGCTGTACTGACGATGTTTGTAGATATTTGTAATAGAAAAATCGTATACAAAAAAGTTTTATCACTAGAACAGTCCTGGACTTAGCGGTTTAATAATGAAATACAAAATCAGCTGATTGCTGTTTTTTTGTGATAAAGAATATAACTTTCTTTTAGTATTGGATTATGTAGATTGTAGATCAAAATAAAGTATAGAAACGTTTCCGAGGTATTCAATAAAAATAACACAAGCTCGGCCTTGATTTTCGTTGAATAAATGTTTAAACTTTAATTTAAAAATAACGCAAAGATAGATATTACAAATATCGTCAGGGAGCTGTTCTTTAATTTTTATACATTATACACACCGCATCTTGTATATAAATGAAAAATCACCGATTAGCTAACGCTCGGTACATCAACCCGGTTCTCAACAAGTGTCAGGCACTGAAATGCTGAAATCGAGACTGAAATAATAGCGGAACTGTGAAAGGGGACAAACTCTACATACCGTACAAGTACTTGACGACGAAACTGACTCTGTTATCCCAACTGTACGCCATGCTCTTGTCACGGATGTAAAACTTTTATGTTCCGGTTTCGAACTATCCGAAATACAACTACCTAGAAGATCTTAAATATGAATCTAGTCAAGTTGGAAACGGCGATGAACCGGCGTCTATTTTAGAAAAGCGACGTTGGCGTCTCGACGTAAGACGCCGGCCCCGGCCGAATGCGAATGACCATTTTAGAACGTTTTCTTAATGTTATTTACCTACTTCTCGGTTACGAGGGGCGCGCGAAAAGCACGTGGTACAAATTCATGTGTGTGCGTGTATTTGTGTGTATATGTATATGTGTTTATATTTCACACACATAACTTAATATTATAATATTTTTACATTTGTACTTGAGATAATTTTTTATTTATTTATTTATTTTCCTTCATGACAATAGTACTTATTCTATAAGAATAGTCATGTTAAAATAGGTCTAGTAATTAAAAACTAAAATATTCATGTAAAGAATAAAAACATGTTTCTTTTAGAAAGTTGTTTAACCTCTTTTGCTGCATTGCTTCCGTAATACTCTGACTTACATTTTGCGGTAAAATATTAAATATTTTAGGCCCTATAAATTTAGTTGAACTACCGGTTATTTTTAATCTAGAAATAGGCTCATACATCTTATTATTTTGTCTTGTTTTTACCTTATTATAATGGTTATTTAAAACAAAGTCATTTCTATTCTTAAAAACATATTATTAGCTTATTATTAGCTTTTGTAACATTTTTTACTGTATTAGAAAGGTATTTTAAGCTAATATAAATCAAATCTCCTACAATTCCTATCAATGAAGTCATATGTATGTTCTCTGATACCAAACATCTAGGTATGCTAATGAACAATTACAAAAGCTAATAATAAGGAATATATGGGTAGATATTGTGGGTGTAATTCAACGCTGGTTGAGGCATTTGTCCACAGAGTAGTTAGTTTCACATAATATTATTAATACCTAAAAATATATAAAAACTTTTACATAAAGGGTATCTAAACATTATTCAAGTAGGTAATTCATTGACAGGCTGTCACTTTTGTCATTGTCGATATTTAACTTCAAATAATTTTAATTTTTATAATAATTTTTATAGTTAGATATTTGACTCAACTTAAAGGAGGCTACCTGAATAAGCAATCCTAAAAATGCAGAAATAGGTCAGATCTCATCGATTGTGGTTGAATTGTCGTGTTCCAACTGCCAAAAGTGAAGTTAGATATTTATATATAGAGTGTTTTCATTAAAACAAGGTTAGTGAATAGAGCTTTGTCTGTGGAATTGTTCATTAGCATACCTAGATGTTTGGTATCAGAGAAGATACATATGACTTCATTGATAGGAATTGTAGGAGATTTGATTTATATTAGCTTAAAATACCTTTCTAATACAGTAAAAAAAGTTATTGTCTTTATTTCAGAAGGACAGTCTTTACTAGAGTATTTGGGTCCTTTAATTTTTACATTAACTGCAAATATTCCGAAAATTATGAACTGAATCAATTTATTTCAATTTCAATAAAAGTTGTACACACATTTACGAGCCTGCCAATATCAAAGCAAATTTATTGACTACGGTAAAATCTAATACATATAAAATATAAATTTAAGTTCCCCTTTTCCTAAGCAATAAACAAACGTATAAATAAAGTGTGTATGTCATATAAAAATATAGAGAAATAACTCTGAAACTGTTTCAAAGTTTCACCTGAGGAAAATAGCGATATGCCTCTCGAAACGTCAAGAAACTAAAACCGATGACATGGCAACCAGCTCGAGAATTGTTCAGCCGTTGTCAACTGTCATGGTAGCTTGCAAACTGCACCAATATCCGAATTACTATTCAAATCACTTGAAATTTAACTGAATCACCACCGAGATCTTAACGTCTCGAACTTTCTAAACAATTCCAGAGTGTAGACTCGATTTATCCCATTGTATCTCGTAGATATATTATAGTTAACCGGCTTTGCCGTGTTCATTTCATTCATCCTGCTGTCATAGATTATTCAGTCAATAGATAAGGCTGTGAATTTATTTATTTTGAAAATTTGATGATAAATTTACTATGATTTAAACAGTGTAGTAGTTTTAAACTTCTATTAATTCTGAGAAATATCATTAATTTTAATATCTGTATTAGAAGAACCATATTTAGGATATATAAAATACGTATTCTTACAGGACGTATATCCCTAATCTACATATTATTTTCCACATTCTTACCTTAGCCAAGAAACAGTCACTTATCCCAATAATTCGCTTGGGTTTCCATAATGAGTGTATCGCCTAAAATATTTTCCAAAAATTCTGTGACTAACTAATTACAGAGCAATTTAAAAATAAAATTATATACCTACATGTTTTACAGTGAAGCATTAAAATGTAATATTTAAAAATAAGTGTATATAAATACAATATTTTCATACCATATGTTGATACAAGCTGAAATAACATTTTGTAAAATTGTCCAGATCTTCTTCAAGGTTGGGATGTAAATTCGTGCTGCGAATTCTCTTGAAACAAAACATTTGTTTGAATGAAGCACGTGGATTTAGTCCTAATATTTATTTAAAATGATGCAAATCAGTTTGCATAATGGCTGATTTTGTAATTTTAGTGCGATTCGAAAAAAAAACAATTTCCTGACATCTCTAAAGCCTAATTTAAGAAAATTAACCCGGGTAAACCGCTGTGTGACGTCACTATCTCCTATAGCATGCCGGATTGCTATCGCGTACTTGTATTTAGAATACGAGACACAAGAGACACTAAAACAAAACAATCAAGCTATAGATATTGTATTCTACTGAAATATCCTATTACAACTATAAAATCACCAGATAAATTATTTATTTGTTTACCCTGGGATTCTCAATAAGAGAAATTTGTGGCAAAAAGCAATGAAGCTCGACATATTTCTTGTACCCAAAACAAATAAATATGTGTTGTATAATAATATTTATAATAAAATCAGTTTAATTAATAATTTATATTTTATTTTTGGTTTTACAAGGCTTTTGCTAAATTCTAATAAAGCTACTGAAATTAGTATACAATTTAGATTTGAATAATAAGATTTATAAATTGGACATCTACTTAATTATTTTTATTTTTTTTTAATTATTGTGTGAAATTGGAGTTTTCTTTTAGTTAGAAGACATTTGTAAATTTGTCTTTTAATTTAAAAATAAGCTGCACTACATTGTGCACGTAGCTCGTCAAGATCTTAAATAGAACCATTTTTTAGACATTTTATATTTTCATATAAAATTTTAAACATTTAAAGTCAAAAACCCTGTATAATTTGCAACCAAACTTTAAATTAACTAAAATTTAAAAAGGCTAGCTAATAGGTAACATAACAAAACAATATGTTTTGTTGTAGGTTTCTATATAAAACTCTTTTTTTAGATACCAAAATATTTTATTGATTTTGTAACATAATAAATACATATTTTTTGTATCTATCCACATTATTTAAAAAACCTGGCTGCTATTAACGATTTCCTTTTAGAATTTACCGTTGCATTTTTACACCTTTCATTTCAGCACTTACACATTAATGATTTGCATTAAAATAGAGTATCGGATAACCATCGGTAGACTAAACGAATATACTTTTAAATGACATGCCATTGTTGTCAATATTAAAAGTAGTTAGCTTTTGCTAATATGTTTTAGTTTAACGAAGACATATGCTCGATGTCAAAGCGGACGAGTATCGACTATCGAGGAGCTGTAGAAGACAATGACGTCACGATCTTGGACGAGCGTTTAATTCCAATTTAACCGTGTATTCGAAAACTACTTCTCAGATCGACTCTTAGGCATATCGTGTAATTTGAGGTTTAGCCAAATTACCCTGTTAGATTATATGTACACATATTTTAACGTTTCAAATTAGTATAATAGGATGTTTGTTTTCTTTTTTTCTGATACAATAAGTAATTTCGTTGGCAAATCTTGTGAATTAACGATCCACTCGCCTGCTCATCATTTTTCACTACTGATGGATATACGAAAACGTCCATGATGTTTAAAGAAGCATAAGCTAATGTTTTCGGATGAACCAAAATTCGCACTTGTTACTACCATAAAAAATCTATTTTAAGCTGTTAAAAAATAAACTGTATTAATAGATAATATCGCGTTATTCTTGGAAAAATGGTTCTGTTTCAAACAAACTCGCGAATACATAACTCAGATTAAACATTTTTTGATTGATTGGTTACACTACAAATAGAACCAAACAACTGTCCGGAATTGATTTAGCTTCGAAAACATTTATTTCTCCCATTCTGATTTCGAAGAAACAATTTATTTTGAGAAGTAAATAAAGGGGCTCTGTTTTAACAAGTTCCACGAGATAATTTCAGACAGTCTTCGGGTTTCTAAAAAATTATTCACAAGCTCAATTTTGTGTATGAAGTTATAGACTTATAAACACTAGGGAATGCAAAAAATAAAAGCTATGAATCTATCGTTATCTGGTAGTTTACACCAACAGTTATTAGTTTTTGAGAGATTTTAAACATTAGTTTGCTTTCATAAATTATTCAAGGTGATTCTGCCGCAAGACAGGAATATTTTAGATCAATTTTGTGTTAAAAAGTACACAAGAGAATTGTACTAATGACCCAAAATTATATTCTCAAATAAGTTGTATACGATTTAAAATATTTATGTTTGTATCATAAGAAAATTCCTCCTTCTGTGGAAGCACGAGATGCGATGAACAGAATCCGATACCAATATATGGGCGGGCCCATGGATACTGATGGTACGTTCGCTTCAGAGCCCTAACCTGAGAACAACAAGGGTGGGTCAAAAATTTCATCTGAGGCTAGAGATGTGCACTTTAATTATGTAACTGGCCAGTTACCTAGGTTACGGGACAACCTGGAAAACCACTACCATGATGAGAGTCGAAATGTTTAGTGAACGTGTATGACATCGGACGTGTTTGTTTTTAAAAATATCGCTTGCCATCTTCGAATTTACGAAGATAAGATTAAATTTGGCAAAATTTTACGTACTGTTCTAATAAGTGTGTTTTTTTGCAACGTGGTAGTATTATTTAATATTCGTAAGTTTTTTCAAGTATTGTGAGGTTATGTTTAGTTTCATGACATATTTTGCTGCGTTTTAAATTTGTGATGTTGATAAGCGGGGGCGGCATCTCTCCGAACGAAAAGAACAGTTGCCGCATTTTCAGGAAGGAGAGATGCCGCGTACTCTATTTTCAAGGTTATTGTTTTGCCATGACTTTTGTTAAATTGAAATTACATTTCTGTTAGAAAAATGCCACGAAAATATCAAAGAAAGGCAAATGCACGCCCAAGGACCTTGTAAACCGAAGAACGATTGCAAGAAGCAATTAATAAAGTTAGTTCCGGTGAGATATCCAAAAGAGAAGCTTATAGGTGCCACCAACGCAGAATGACTAGTGGTAAACTTCGGAAAGGGAGCCTCGGACCAGAAGGCAAGTGATTTTTTAAATTCTATGGCAGAAATGTCCTATAATTTATTTTACAGGTGGAAGAAACTAAAAATACCAGTGGAAGAGCTAGAAAAAAACAACATAGCGACAGCGATGATGAGCCTTTGGCTAAAAAGAAAAATGAAAATCAGGAACGCTGCATGGAATGTTTCGAAGTTTATGAAATGACAATTAAAAAAGTGGATTGGCTGCAGTGCCAGAAATGCTGAAAATGTCACTTGCACCATGTATGGTAAAGTTTGTAACATCTGTTCTAGACTCTAGACTGTAGTAACTTGGTTCTTTTTTGTTGTCAAACATAAAAACGAGAAAATTTATAACAATGACTTGGTAGACATATCGATAATGTCGTGCAATTGATATCGCTGTAGCGTTTTATATAGGATGGTTCGAGCTACAAGGCGATTTTTAATTTTCTGCAAAATTGACATAACCCTCTTTTTGATTGGTATTTATCTCAATATGTTCGTTAAATCGATAATCAAGACTTTGCAGCGTCTAAGTAAATGTTCAAAATATCGAAGGATTGTTCTTCTTTAGATGATAACAATCCACCATTATGTTTATTATTTGGTGTTTTTCTTCTATTTATACTAAATTGTCAGTTAAACTGTCATTTGTAAGTGTTTTTATAAATATGTACATAAACAAATTCATTTAAACATACCAGTAATGAGGTGCTTTAATTCGTGAGAACTACATTAATTTCCAATATGTCGCAAGTAAATTTTGTTATTTATAAAAATTTAACATTTTTAATAGAGAAACTTACCATATTCATTGTGGACAAAGCTTTTACCAATAAAAACAACTTTTTACATATATTGTATTAGATCTATGATTGTGGACCTAATACAAAAAATATTATACAGTTCTAATAATATTGTAATTAATGCTTAATTAAATTAACAGTGTCCAAAAGCTATTCTAGACTTAGACTTCGCAGCACGATCACAACTTTAATGAGATGCAGTACGAAATTAAATACTATGTAACCACTTCTTTAAAACTACATATTTATTTGACAGTTTAATAAATAGTTATTAGAGTTTCCTTTATATCTATATAATTTTCTTTAAACATCACGATGCCTTTAGTTATTTGGTTTAACCTTGCTTCAAAAAAATAATGTATAATTCGTTTATGAATGAAATTTAATGTTGGCAGGCGAATTATTGAGATTAGTAAAATTACTATCATACATCCATTCAGTATATAAACGAGCGCTAGATTTTTCAAGATACAGAAGAAAATCTTTGGTAGGTTTAGTCTTAGTGGTGAATAATGAAATTTAGTTTATTCCTTTTGTGCTTATGTCTTGTCGTACCCTACGTATACTCAGCGGTAAGCAATATAATAACTCTAGTAGTATTTTTAGTGACATTTTAATTTTAGATGTCAGAGAAGCAGATGAATGCTACCAAGAAGCTTATGAGGAATACATGTCAAAATAAAGCCAAACCAACAAGTGGTAAGTAACTATGTACATTTGTAAATAATCAAATGAAAACAGTATATCAAAAATGATGCAAGTCCTTTCGCATGGTCTCCACATTCACCAGACCTGAATCCAATGGATTTTTTGGAGGCTTTTTAAAGAGGTGTAATTTATTATGTGGATACTGAATATGTAATAAAATTAATTTTTAACGTTATTGTGAAAGACTGAGTTAAAATAATACCTATATGGTTTCTAAATCGTTATTTAATTGGAAAGTCTATTCTTGATGCAATGCTTTAAATGTACTTTGCAGTCCTATTTCTTCAGTCTCCGGATTCATTCATGTATGTTTGTCATGCGGCAAGTATCGGACTAGAGTTTTGTCTTCATGGGCGCGAAATGTGCGAATATTGGCGCAGTTTTTGATTTCAATAGTAAATAGCATGGAAATTTCAACTTTCAAGCAGTATATTATTACTGTTTTCATCATTATATGGGGTTAGTAGGTCTGTATAGAGTTTCTGATAATCTACCATGTCAATGATTCATGCGAGGCGACGAATTTGGTAACGGTGGTGGTTACTCTCGGTCGGCTACGGTCCCGCTCGGTGCTCACACGTAACTATCAATATGATCGACGTTATAAAATATAGAAAAGGTCAGTTGGACATGATAAGTAATGGACAAAAAAAAAGAGAAACAGAATCAGAGTTCTGTCAGCCAAGTAGCAGTAAATTTATAATTAGTTCTAGTTCATCATATGCTGGATGCTCTTTAAGTAAAGTGTACACCTACAATAGAATTAATGCAATATTATTTCAGCTAAATATTATTCCTTTTTATATTTGCAAGACTTCTTTCTGTAGCAATATTTCTTCTCATGTCTCGCAAGACTTTCTTTTAAATTTTATCTTATAATTCGAGCTGCCAAGTCTTGTCTTTTCTTGACAAGATCAATAAAAAGCAACAAGGCTTAATACATTGTACAATTGGTCGCAGAATAGAATGACGCAGTTCAAGAAGGACTAAAGGAAAGACAATAAAACGTTTTAGCAGCTAAAGAACAATTGACTGGATTATGTTCATAACTATTTTTCGAAAAACATTACTCACCTATTATTCGTCTATGGTGTCAACTATCCCTTTTTAATTACTAAAAGTCCGCACTTTAATCATTACCTTTGAAGCTCTACAACTCAAAGAACGGTAGGATAATAAATAAAAAAGTCATATTTTGATTTAAATTACTGAGGATTCATAAACCGGCGCAACTGAATTTATTTTCTCTGGTATAAATTACAGGGTGGAAAAGTTTGAAAACCCATGTATCTACCCCATTTAATAATTATTTAGTAGTGAAATTTGGTAGTAAATTTTTGTTAAAACAATAATTTAATGGCATTATATGATAAAGAAAATAAATAAATAACTGTATTTGTTTCTGAGTATTTATAAAAAAAAATTTATTTTATTTTAAATTTATTCCCCTAATTTTGTTTCCGACACATGCTGTAAATCACCTATATACCTTGTTTTAATAAAATCTTTTATTTTTAGAACAAATAGATGCAATGCACAAAGGGGACTTTAGTGGTGACAGAAATGCTCAGGTATATATTTTTAATGATCAATCTAATCAATTTAATTTTTAAGTAGTGGCAGAAGGAGTACTAAATAAATTATTCTAATTTAAAGCTTTTAGAAGCAACGTTTCTTCACTAAAACAGGCTGTACTATTGTTATTAAATTTGGAAGTCTTCTGCGAGATTCGTTAATATTAGCTTTGTTCTAGATTAGTTTGAAACTGTCAAAACTTCTTCTTTTGTTAAATTCACTGGTAACTCGTTCTCAACTTATCTGGTCGAAACAGTTTCCAACTGCTATAAGAACAAACTTATTATGGACGACTATATTTGGTTACTGATTTCTATGAATTTATAACACACTTATCATAGAGAATTCCTAAAGCTTTGATTTTCTTTCTGATTTGTTAAAAAACGAGTATATTTTGATGCTGTTCAGATTGACTTAATCTTGAATACAAAATAAATAGTTGTTTACACATAAATCAAGATTGTTTCAATTTGGTAACTGGTTGGTGCATTGCTAATCCCATGCAGTAATAACAGATTCTAGATTTCTTTGCTGGATCTAATATATCTAAATTTTGATGACTCCCTTTGAGTTAAGATCTAGGCCTAGACACATAGACATAAATATATGAATTTTTTGAGCTGCTGTATTAATCATAATTGATTTCACGTTTCATTCAATATTTTAAAACAATAATTATTTATGTTTTAGTGCTATCTACTCTGTTTAATGAACACATACAAACTGGTAAGATCATAACTTCTTATGAAGTATTTGGGTAGCTATCTACATGAAGTACATTTTAGCTAACTAAGGAAAATACGTTCGACTGGGAAGGTGGTATCAAAGCCCTTGAGGCCAATGCTCCCGCCAGCGTAGCTGGACCAGGAACGATCTCTCTCAAAAATTGCAAAGATGCTGTAAAAACGCAAAGTGATAGGTGTGTGGCTTCTATGGAAATCGCTAAATGCATCTACGATGACAATCCCTCGGTAAGTAAATATAATCGCTTAGGTATATTCCGAAAGTATAAAAAATTCAAGTAAATAGAATCATTACATCACTACTGAGATTTTTTTTCATTTTAGAATTATTTCTTTCCGTAGAAGAGAGATGTGCTCAACGTAACAACATTTATGTTATTATTTTAATTTTTATGGTGTCACTTAATTATTTATGGTGAAATGGTGATAGCTCGTAAAATAAACCTTTATTTATGAACGCAGTTTTATTTCACTCTTATTATTAAATTAAACACTTTATTTTAATGTTCCAAATATACTTCAAGTACCTATCTAAAAATTTGAAAATAAATAGTCTTCTTCCGTTTACCCTAAATTTGAATTAATGTCCTCTTCTCTTGTACAAGTCAAATTAAGGATTTAAGGAATGATAGATGCTTCCAAATCCTAAAAAATATATTTATTCTCTTATACACCTCTTTCTATATTTTTAACTTAAGTTTTATTAAAATTGAAGAAACAGTCCAACTTGGGACATTGATCTATACAGGGTGTTTATAAATGAAGTAGCAAAAATGAGACCACATACCTATATCCCAAGTCGCATAATAAAAAAGATACAGGGGCCAAAGTTAAAATTTTATTTTCGATATTTGTAAATAACTCGGGGATTTTATGGGCGAGAAATTCAAATTTATTTCTAATTTTGACGTCACTAGTAGAGGGCGCCACTTGTGGCACACCGTGTTTCTTTCAAATGGCAGAACTTTTTTGCAGGTTTGTGTATCCATCTGACTATCAAAACAATCGATTCTCCTACCTGTTTTTATTAGAAAAAGGTATTCCTTGCTGAAATCGGTAGGAGTAATCATTCTTGAAATAATCCTATTTGAAATTCTCAGTGCACCAAATAAAAACTGTTTAGGTTTCAAGTAAAGGGCATTTTCTGTTGAAAATACAGTAAAATGTTACTTGAAAAATTGTTCAGAATGGCAAATTATGGAGACGTGCAAAATTTCAAGAAGATCGGCTAGGTTTTATGAAACTATTTTTCAACAAAGCACAAAGATTTTATCCAAGCAGGCCGATCTTTTTGAAATTTTACATGTCTCCATAATTTACCATTATGAACAATTTCTTCAAGTAACAGTT
This sequence comes from Monochamus alternatus, assembly GCA_037114965.1. NCBI lineage: Eukaryota > Metazoa > Arthropoda > Insecta > Coleoptera > Cerambycidae > Monochamus > Monochamus alternatus. Next base: position 39,753,707 of record CM073433.1, read on the forward strand.
TGCTGTATTTTCAGTAGAAAAGGCACCAGAAACGATAACAGATTTCAATCGGTGCACTGAATATTTCAAATAGGATTATTTCGCAAACTGTTACTTCTAACGACTTCAACAAGGTATTATATACCTTTTTCAGATATAACAGGTAGGAGAATCGATTGTTTCAATAGTCAGATGGATACACTAAGCAGCAGAAAAGTTTTGCCAGTTGAAAGAAACATGATGTGCCATAAGTGGCGCCCTATACTCGTGACATCAAAATAAGAAACAAATTTGAATTTTTCGCCCACAAAAACCTCCATCTTATAAATTTTATGTAATTATCTACATACCTATATCGAAAATAAAATTTTTATTTTGACACCCTATATATTTTTTATACTGCGATTTGGGATACAGGTATGTTAGGTTAAATCTATTTACTTTCACCTAAAGAATCTGTGGTCTCATTTTTGCTACTTCATTTAAAAACACCCTGTATAGTGATCAATTTAATGATATCTTTCGAACATGTTCGGATATACGAACGCAGCTAGAAAATAGTTCACTTGCACTACGCAGTAGTTCAAATTTGTATTGTCAAAAGTAAAAAAACTTAGGTTATATTTAGTGTCAACATTAAATAAATACAAAATAGTATCGAATTGGTTTCGAAGTAAATTATATTCATTACCGATAATTTCCTTTCATTCACTCCTAAATTTAGATCAGCATTAATGAATACAAAGAAAAAATGAGTGAGACGACTGGTAGTGAAATCTTGGATCAATACAGAAATATCTCCAGTAAACTAAAAAAGTAAACTAATCGTTAAATAATTGCAACAAGTATTAAAATGTAGGTTTCAGGAGATTTTTGAGAAAACCAAATGTGACTGAAGCATGTGAATCATTCGTTTCCTTAGCGAAACAATGTGAAACTTTAGAAATGCCAGCCTATGCCGGACTGTGTTGGATTGCTGCTGCTAGATGTGAAGGGTCTCTATCCAATAATACAGGAGAAACTTCTTGCTTAATACAGTCTGGAAGGCAGTTTTTAAAAGCGGAAGAGAATGACTTTAATTTAGGATGTAGTAGCGTATCTGGAGAGAACCTACAGGTAAACTTAACTCATGTTTATAATTTATAAAAGTTAAATTTTTCTGTTCGTACAACTGCAATGGTATTTTATTTATTAGGCTGGTCTCAGTTGTTACACTCATGCATCAAGTAGGTTCCCCGAAAACTGTAGCATTCCAGTAGGTTTAAATTTGGAACTAGCTGAATTTTTAAAAAAGATAGATAGGACTGAATACATCCAGAGTTATTTAGAAAATGCTGTAGAACTATCCGAAGGCAGATCAGACACAAATATATACTGTTTAGAGCTTATGGCATCTCATTTTTTGGATTCAGGTAAACTTAGTATTATCTTTGTTTATATATGTCGTGGCTTTGGAAATCACTGTATATTATATTCTGTCCCAGGGGATTATTTGGCTGCTCTTGAAACTTATTTAGAAATATTCAAGTTACTAAAACAGTTACCAACAAATGGATCTAGATGTGAAACATTATTGAAGTGTGAAATATATTGTGTATTCTTATTATTAATATTACGTCCCAGTCCCCAAAAATTATCTGCAAACCTGGCGAAAATATTGGAGAAGTATACGTGGGGCGACAAAAATGATGCAAGTCTTAAAGGTATTTAAAACTACCTTAAGTAATTGAAATTACTTGTGTTAAGAATTCTATTTTTTAGCTTGTAAAATGACTGAAAATATGTTTCTTTTACTGCAGTCCTTGGTAACTATATGTCAGTCATTGGACACTACTGGTTTAATCGATTTGGAATCAGAATTTTGGCCGTTATTATCAAAGCAGCAAAAGGAATTACTTCGAATATTAGTTAGAAGTTATTGTTAAGATAATTATATTGATTTAATTAAAAAAAAATAAATAATTGATAATCTCATCTATATATAGGGTGTCCCAGTTTTATTGCATGTTAATATTGGGTTAGAATATTTTTTTAAGATAGAGCGTTAAAAAATATATATATATATATATATATATATATATATATATATATATATATATATATATATATATATATATATATATTCATAATTGTACATTCCCTGTTTATTAAGAATATATTATTATTCTTGTATATTTTTATAGTTTTAAATGCCATGAATCATTTATTAAATTAAATGAAAAATAGAATATTTTAAGTAGATCCTTATTAAAATTTTATGCAACCAGTAATACTATTGAGTGTATGCTTAGTAGTCTATTTACTAAACATTTTTAAATAAAGTTCTAAATATAAAAAGGAGCTACCTATTTATCATATTTATTTACAAAAGTAAATAGCCAAAATATAAAATGCATAATAATAATAATAAATAAAATAAATTAAGTACCGCCAAATGTTTGTATTCTGCGGTTATCCCTAGTTATCTGCCTAAAATATTTAAAAGCAGTGTTGCCTGTTTTCTAATCCATATCTAGACCTCCACATTATAAACAGCGAGGCGTGTTGAATCGTTGAATCATACCTCCAAAAAATCCTCAAAAAAAATGGAATCAAGTCAAAAATAGAAGAATATTACAAATATACCTTACCACAGCACTGTATTTGTATTATACCTACTGTGACCTTACGCAAAAAAAAATCTTTGGTAAATGGAAACTGAACCAATCTAGACTATATAGGTAGGACGTTTCAGCGTTTACCATTTTTGTGATATTAAACTGTTGTTTTATTTGTATGGAATTTATTTTTAATGTCATCGATTTTTAAATACTAAAAATTATATAAAATATGAAGGTTAATCAATAGCCATGCTAACATTTAAAAACTTAGGGTTGTAGGTACATATATAAATGAAAAGGTGAACTTCTCCCAATAATTTTTGTTATCTAAATATAATTTGATGCAATTTGACAACATGGAAATGAGTGCACACTGCACTTGAGTAGGTACTTTTGCTATCCTTTTTTATCCTCGTTTTCTTCAGTCCTCTTAAAAAATAAAAATGTAATAATAGAAATAACTAAGGCCAGTTGCAGAGCGTTCTTTTGAATATAGACGTATTGTCCAGTCATATTTATATTTTTATTTCAAACTTGTCCCATTTAAAAATGGGTCAGTTTGGCTGCTTAAAATAAATGACCTTGTAACTACTGTATTATTTATATCGATTAGTTAAGTTACCTACAACAAAATATATGTTGTAGGTACTTAATCTGACACAACCTTTATAATTAAATGCATAAAATGTGACGACACACATTTCGTACATTTTCGCCCTTATTTGTACTTTCCATACGGCCTGTTTTGAGATTCTAAAAATTAGAAAACCTTTAAATATACACATGACGTCACCATTCGCTTTATGTTCGTGTTCACGTAATGTTTTTCGAACGAGTACGTATTTTCTACGTGTTTGTACATTTTAACAGCACCAGTGAATCGTGTACGGATTTTAAATGAAAAGTGCATCGCAGCTTCATCCTGATTAGCCAGTGTGTGTGTGTACAGTTATTTAAGGTTAGATTAAAACTTTTCTTCCATAATTGTTTATAATAAACTTCAGCACGATAATTCGTCATTTGTGGGCGTTACGAATGAAGTAAATAAACGACCAAAAGCGACGGTTATTTGAGTACAAAAATAGAATAAGTACTGAAAGCGCGTCGCGCGTTATTTTTACTCTCTAAACATAGGGGAGAGTTTAAGTTTATTCTTGTAGTTTGAAATAAAATCAAAGAGATTCGTATACGACCAGTTGTATGAGTAAATGTGTTTTAGTTTTTGACTTTAATTTAATCTGGACGCAATGGAGTTGAGATCCAGTCGGTCCAGATCCAAGACTCCATTTACACAAATCGAAAGCTTCGATAAAGAACTTATCGAAAGAGGAAACCATGTGGAGAAAACTGTTACGAGGTCTACAAGAAGAACAACCACAATCAGGTAAGTAAAGTAGTAATACTTACCTAAAATTTAAATTTAATAATGCGTTTATTCACAAGGTATATGGTTATTGTTAATACACAACAAATTTTTTTCAATTGACCAATAACTGATAGTAATCCATGAAGTGGCACATAATTTATTTCCATGATATTGTATCTAATATTTAGTAAGTGTAAATTTCTCAATATTACAGTTGATATCTTAAAATCGAACATAGGTACATTAATTAATATTATCTTTGACACATTTTTTTCCCATGTAATTTAAATACTAGGCAACCAGATATACAGGTACGATGAAAAAAGTAGCCATACGTTATAAACTTGTTTTTATTTTCCTTTCATCAAAACTTATATAGTAGATAAATATTGAGTTAATAAAGTGACAATTCTACTGCTAAATTTATCTTAGCTCTGCGTTTTGGATACATTGGAACACACATTCAAACTAGGCTCTAATTTTTAAATTTCTTTAAATAGGTATATAAATTGAAACACATATATATGTTTCCTTAAAAATAATCGTCATTTGCTGTACCTAATGCACACAATCGTATTTATCTTTAAGATCTAAGATTTGCTTTTCTAAATAAGTCATAAAAGACTTTGGTCATGTTCGGCATACTAAGCGTTCACTGATCATTGTTCCTGAAGCATTCTATGTAGTATTAAAGTTTTGGGATCAGTGACCTTTGAACACAGATAATTTAAAATTTGTAGTTTAATTTTTGTACTAAATAGGACAATGTAGAGGTGATATATCGATAACAACACAGGAAAATATAAGCAAAAAAACGAATAATGACCAAACAGCATCATGGTAAAGTGATTGCATAGTGATCTGATCGCTACTGCAAGCTGAATGCGATCATTGCACTTGTGTAGACTTGTCTGGGAATTAAAATTTATAAGTTGTTTCATTGTTAGTGCATGTTTATTTCAAATTAATTTATTTTCAATTTTAATTGGTCAATTATGCTTTTATGAAGACTATTCCGACATACCATTGTACCGTATCAAGTTTTTTTACCCGCAAACTTGATATTAACGAGATAGGTTTTTGTTTCCTTCATTATTTCCTCATTCACTTGTTAAACAATAAAAAACGTAGCTTTTATAAAATGTCAATTAAAATCGTTGAAATAATAACAAAAATAATATAAGTTAGGTAGAAAATTTTTGATTCTACGGCAGTGGATGACCAGATTGAAATAAAAATGAGTTTCTGCCTTAATCAGAGGGTTTAATGCGAGGGGTAAACCACTTCTTGAAATTTATGCAATGAAATACCATTTTTTTTAAATATTACCTGTAAATACCTTATTTTCCCAAAAAAATACCTCATCAAATAAGCAAATAAGTACCTCAAAAATACCCAAAAACCACGAATTACCCTCAGGTGCCCAAAGAATACCTATGACTATTACCCAATAATACCCTTAAGTACCTAAAAATTCCGTTAAGTACCCAAAAATACCGAATAGTACTCAAAAATACCCTTAACTACCCAGATATCTAAGAAACGAAAAATACATTAAATGACCCACGATTTTACTTAATATACGTTTAAAAATAATAAAGATAATTGGCAGTTGTTTACATAAAAAATCTTTTTTGTTAAATAGAATATGAATGTGATAGGAAAACCTAATTTAGCAATATTTTAATTTTTATTATAGACTCATTCACTTTTTATTAAATATTTTTCATCAATAGAATATGTCGGAGAAGTTTGACCAAACTTATCGTTAACACGTATCGAATATGTAATACATATATTGATTTAAAGATAAAGTTTATAAAATTATACCATACTAAAATTTGTTAACAGAAGAGGGGAATATGCTAGTATGCAAGTGGATATATTTTGCGTAAATGCATTATAAAACATTCATATGATACTTGTTTATATGGTACTGTAATCTATTGCAATAATAATGTCACTGTTTAGTTGAATTTGGATATTTATTTCAAACTGCTGACACATTCGTAATGTAATCAATCTACTTTCAATTTTAAACATAGTTCTTAGTTGTTCCACTCACCCACAGAAATCTATTGAAATTTCTACACAGAACATCCAGTAGTCAAAAAACTGATTTGAGGAAGTGTCATTATTTTTGCAATAGAATGTATCTAATTCGAATCACCCTATATTATTTTTAAAACTAAAGGCTTACAAAGACAATAAAAGGCCACATAGCAGTTTAACAGTGTCTCTGAAAAATTTTACAGAAAATATTTTTGTATCTATTTCTAATAATTTTTATATTTGCCATTGCGTTGGTCAGTTGCTTGCTTACATTTAAACTGTGCCATCGGCATAACGCATGCACAATCTCCATTGTATTTAAAAATTAGCGGGAAAATACTTGTTTTCTCTTAAAATACCCAATAATTATCTTCGTAATACCCAGTAAATACCCATTATTACCTTGATAGTGCTCAAAAATACACAAAGTACCTAAAAATACCGAAAAATACTTATAAATACACACAAATACCCAAAAAATGCAAAAAGTACATTTAATTACCTGCAGTTTGTACAGCAAAATACCTCAGTGGTTTCCCCCTCGGTTTAATGATAACCATCGAAAAGCTAACTATATAATTGATTTCAAATTTTATTTAAATTAACATTTACATGACAATTTAGGTAATGCCAAACCTGATTAACTTATGACCTTGTCCTCTGTCCACAATTAAATGAATCTTAAATTAGCATAATATAAAGGTTTGGCATGTTCTTATGAACTAATAAATATGTATATTACTAAACTGTAAAGTTAAACATAGTTCACCTTCTCCCCTACTGTTTAAGATAATCGTAAAGTTATAAATATTTTCATCATACTTGGAATATAAACACTGCATAACGTTATTTTTTAGTGTATTAAATTCACATAAATTTTGTTTTTACTTTAATAGAATTAACAATTTCATTAAAAAACAAAAAATATATAAAATTAAGAGCAACTAAATAAATAAAAAATCATATCTTGTTTGAAAATTCCTTTCTAAATTATTCTACTTCTTCATAGTGAACCATTCTTTTAGTAGGTATGAAATTTTAAACTCATCGGAATTACTTGGATTTATAAATAGAACAGAAATGTTGAAGATCTAATTTTGATACGAGTGCTACTGAAAGGGAATGTTTTAAAAGGTCTGTCACATGCATAAGTTAGTCAAATTAATTTCTGTGGAAGTTTTATACAAATACATATTGATTAAATTTATGCATTGAAACAAAGAATGGATATTTCAAAGTAAAATTAATAAACATTCCTATTATCTCTCACTTTTATATGAATTTATTTACAAATTAAGTAGTCACAAGAGAAATCGAGCAGCATATCCTTCAGCTAAACAGCATACATTAATTGCATCTGAATATTGGTTAAATGACAGCTCTTCCATATTCTATGAATTGAGTATTTCTGAGACATTAGTTTATTGACTGTAGTTAGACTGAAGTATCAAGGGAAATGTAATTTTTAATTAACAATTATACCTACTAATGTATTAATTATATTGTTTGAAAATTGTACGCTTTAAATAGAACATGGTATAGCTTCTTGCAGGAAATAGATAGGGGAATTGCAAAATGTCAAATTTGGCAACACCATTAAAATTGTATAAATTTTAAAACTTAACTGTATTGGCGAAAATCACAAAGTGGCTGACATCTGATGACAGATTTTAGAACTGCTGTAGAGGTGAACAACAAATTACTTGCATGCAGGAGTGTGAACTTTTGTGTTTTTTAAAATTATATTTTTCAACATTTTTTCTGTGTAAATAGTACCAGAACAGTTTGAAAATAGTATAATTTTATCTTGAATGAAGAAAAATGCAGGATCTGTGTAAGACAATTTGTAATAAATCGGGTGTGGGGTGAACAACAATCCAACAGATACGTTTTGTATGTGTAGGTTATAAAAAGTATATAAAAATGCAAAACATAGAAGAATATTTTTACAAAATCTCAGAAAATCTGTGCTGTTCTTCAGTGCTCCTCTTACTGTACTTTTTATATTTCCCTGCATACATAAATTTTCTGTAGACCCGAAACTCTGAGGGTCCGATAACAAAATACAGCAGTATGTAGCAAATATTATCTTACAGATAATTGTATGCCAAGTGATATTGTGAATTATTTAAGGATGTTGTTAAATCTGTATTACACATTACACTGCCAATTTTCCCCATTTAATAAAATAGATATTTCATGGGGTGACTGAACTAAAGCAGGCATCTGTAAATATAGGCTTTTGATAATTTGGGGCTGTTCACATTCTACCCCACAGAAAATTATGTGTACCACCTTAAAAACAGCTCTCGCTTTTCAGAAGTCACCACGATCCCCAAGTAGTCCGAAATATCTCTCGAACCTATCCATTATATCTAAAAATGAAAGGTTACGAGCATATTACGAATTCACAATATATATGCACTCTATGAATTTGTCTTACATTAAAGTTAAAATAATTTTTTTGATTAGTTCTACAAATACACTTTTATCTTAAAAAACACAACATCTCTGGCGATTACCACTCACTATATCCCACATCTTGATTTTTACAGTGCCATCTAGTGGTTCGTGAATTTTGAGAATAATGAGACATGTCAAAATTCGATTTAAATAATTAAAATTATATTGCTGAGTTACTACTGTCACCGAAATTTTAAGGTTGCCAAGGTTACTGTTTAGAAGCTATCACTGAAATTCAATATTTAACTCTTATTTGGTAGTTCTGTATATCTGTGGGAAGCCAGATAGGAAAAAGTGTATATTTGACCACTAGTTTCTGGAGATCCTGTATATTAGTGTATAAAGTTATCAGATATTTGTTTTAGTTTACTTGCAATCATTTTGTACAGTAAACAAAATCAGTTGTTCCAATTTTTGTCGTTATTTGCCAGCAAGGATCCTATTAAGCTCCTACTGTTTGGTTAATAAACACGATCTACGTTTTGTTTACGTACTTCCAAAGACGTAACAAAAATACCATGCAAATTTTATCTTATCTTTACAGGACTAATGATAATGCCACGAGTTCTACAGACGAATTTACATCTTATACTAGGCCAGTAAGGAGATCTACTCGTTCTGAAAGGAATGTCCGAAAATTGTACAAAACCTCAGACTATTCTTCGGAGGATGGTGAGAACGAGGTTAGTTCAACGAGGACCATAAGTCAGAATGAGAAGAATCAAATCATAGAAGATGCCAGAGCTGCGGCCAACGGCACTAATGAAGTGTCGGCCCTGAATTTGTATAAGAAATCTGGACGATATTGGGAGTAAGTATCTTATTGTATAAATTGTGTTTTAATGTACAATTTATTTTATGCAAAATTTGCTCATGTGTATAAGAATTCTGATGGTGCAGAATTGTGGTTAAATATTATCGGAGTATACAGGGCGTTTCTGAAAAAATGCCTTCCTTCAAAGCTACTTATAGTTTAAATTGCTAAATTTTAAAGATAAAAAATTTGTCAAATTAATCAAATAGAAAATTTTGAAACTGATTCTGATTAGGGCTGTCAATCCTGGAAAAAAATTTCAATTTCGGGATTAGAAATTTACAATCCCAAATCCCAGGATTGATCCCGGGATTGATTGCTGTCGATATATTATGAAAAATTAATATTATTTTATTTTTCTTAATTTTATTTAAAAATAATGGAATGGTAAATGTAAAAAAACGTATTCTAATTAATATGAATAATTATATATATGAAATTTATTTTTTATTCATGTTTTGGAAAAAATAAGAAAAACTAATTCGTCCCGCATATTCGGATTCAAACACAAACGAATTTTGATGGAGTATGTTACAATCAATTGATTTTACATTTGTAGGTGAAAGTGATAATAAAAAAATCGTAAGATCCACCATTTTTATATAATTCCGTTTCTTTGGTTAGTAGAAGTAGAAAATAACGAAACTTTCTTATTTGTACTTGAACCTGGCTGAAATGGCTACATACACTCTTTCAGGCCTTGCTTTTATGTATTGAACAGACCCGTATTAAACATATCTAATAGACTGTAAAGCAGTTATTACTTTGTAAAAATATGATCAATGTTCAAATTTTTAGACCTGATTAAATATAATATCTGTGTATTAATTAATTATTCTGTGGTTTCGTATTTCACATTAGACCGCAACTTATCTATGAAATAGACAAGGTCAAACCCGAAAATCCCGGGAACCAAGCTGGTGGCATCCTGGGATTTTAGTGGCTGAAAAGCAGATTAGCAGATTGACAGCCCTAATTCTGCGTGTGAGAAATTAAAGAACATCACCTCTCAAAATTGCTACTATATCTACTACTATAACTACTTACCATAAATTGATATTGGTAATCTAAAGAAATTGGTCATAATTGGGACAGAATCTTTAATGGCATTTGATTATTTTCAGTGCCTTATTACCTCTTTAAAGAAATTCACTTATTTTAGAAATATCCTGCGTAATCAGATATTAGGTAGTTTTTATTATAGAAAAGGTTTAAATATACTTTCCTAGAAACAATTTTGGAATAACTAAATTAACGAATCATTTGTACTATTCCATATTTGATAAAACATTACCAATTTTTTATTTTGAGTAATACTTTGTAACACATTAAATAATAACAATTTAATTACTCATGCTATTATTCATAGTATTTATTTAAATTATTACAGTTACATTTTTATGCCGATGTTAAAAAAGTCATACTGCATGTTACTAATCAACCATACCTCACCAATAAATTCTACAATGAAAATAAACAAATAAAATTTTTAGGTATCTACATGGACTGTAAATATAAAAACTATTGCCTAAAGCTTAATTTTTAAGGTCTTTTTATAAAAAATGAATATTAGAACACTGTGCAACAGAAATAATGGTAACTAAAAATTTGGACTACTGAGTTTGTCCTAATTTTTGTCTTAATCTATTGTGTCATTCTCTACACATAGATATTTTTCTTTTTGAAATAAGTAAAATACATTCAAATTATGGGTATACATCCATTTGAAATATTTTTATTTCATCAAAGCCACTTTAGTTACCATTGTGCTGGCTTATCTGATAAAGTAAACAAATGTTATAAAATTTTGTCTAATATTTATACAATTATAAATTGAGTTAATACTTTGTCATTAACAACATATGTTATCATCACATTTTTATCTTACTTACTTTATCATTACCACAACATTATATTCAAAAATAGAAGCGATTATATGTGGGCAGGTTTCACGTTTATCATTAATTAATCTCATTAAAGAAAAATAAGAATAAATATACTTAGCTATAATCTTCAGAGTACATTTATATCATCGAGTATTTATGACTAATATATTGTGTCATTGAAATATTTTTTTCGATAGATTGAAATTAAAAATTGAATTAAATATTTTAGTTAATGTTTATTTTTGAATGTAGGAAAACATTTTTTCTTATAAAAGTTGTATTGCACATTGAAAAAACAATTGAACATTGATAGTGTGATTTTTAGATATAAGTTCTGCTTTTTAAATAGAACACTGTATTTTTTAAATTTAAAAAATTATTTGTTTTAAAAAATATCGAATTAACTATCACGAAGTACAAAAATTTTAAGCTTGATCCTTGAAAAAGGAGCAAAATCCCTTTTTCCCCAGAAAATTGCGATGCTTATGATAAACTTCGAGATGGTTTCCAAGTGATAACAGCTGTGTGGCCACTTTTCGGGGCATTACCAATAATTGTAAAAGCAATGAAAGTAAACATTTTTATTAATAACGGTGCCTGATATCAGATAATCCAGATCAGTGCAGAATTTTACAAAGATTCTTTATATTAATTAACCCTGTATAATTATGTCACATGTTTGTTGCAGTATTTTTTTTCTAGAAGAAACTTTTTAATTTATTTCAAATTTTTGTTTTTTATTTTCTCATAACAACACTTGTGGCCTCAAGTGTGAAACATTCTACATTTTCTTAACATTTATTAATATTTTGTGAAGAGATATTAATGGCAAAATACCTATATATTTTTTATTTAAATTCATTTTATACATATATTTTTTTTTAATAGATAACCTTTTTCCAGTGTGAAAAAGAAATAAAAAAATAGCGAGGTTATTTTTTTAATTCAAAAGAAGATTCACTTCTTAAAGTACACAGAATAGTGTTGTGTTTATTCTGTTATCCATTTCTTGGTATTTATTTACTTATCATGTAATGATCTATTTTCATCTTATTGAATATTGTATTTAATGTTTTGTTTATTTGTTCATATTTATAGAGATATATATTTATACTGTAGATATTTTGTTAAAATATTAATTTTAAAGGCTTATTATGGTATTTTAAAAGAAAGTAGGTTGCAATAACAACCTTCATTGTAATTGAATCAGCTTTTACAGAATACAGAATTAAATAACATTGTATGCAGCATTTTTTTATATGTTTTTATTAGTATTAATAATATTGTATGAAACTAACTACTTTGTGGACTAATCCCCGACCAACATTGAATTGCACTCACAATATTTACTCATATATTCTTTATTATTAGCTTTTGTAGATTTTTAACTGTATTATAAATATATTTAATTTAATTCAGATCTATTTTATTACTTTTTAATGCAATTTTTAAATTATTTAAAAAAAAAATTAATATAATTTTTACATATTATAACAACCTCTCGTGAAAATTGATTTGCTAAGGTTTTCTCCATCGTTTCAGTGTATACCCAAAGACAGACTGGACATACTCCCAACATTCGAAGGATAGAGTAGAACTGGCACCTGGCATTGTTGCCATGCCAAACATGTCTCGCAAGACCATCCATTCTGTCCATGAGTCTGACAGTTCACAGTCCCAGATGGACTTCTCAAACAAGGAAACCAACACGGAAACTTTCTTATCAGAGTCACATTCAAGCTCGAAAGCACAGTCGGACTACATAAGCAGGTACGCAAACACCGACCTGTACAGCGCCCGTCCCAGACAATTGTTCAATAATAATTACGACAGCGACTATGAGATCTACGAGAAGAGAACGTACACCGTCAGTAGATGGAGGCGATTTGTGTCGTCCGTAGTGCAGATTTTCACTTCGATCCTGACGGTGTTTTACTACGGGTACGAAGTGCAAACGTCTTGGTTCGCCAAGTTGCATAAGTTCACCAGTAGGGTCATGCTGCTGGATACTTGGCTGTTGGTGAAGTCGGGGCGAGGCAATAAAGCGTCGAGACTCGTGGCATTGTGCTTGCTGCCTTTGCTGCTGTTCGGAGGTGAGTTTATAATGTACAGGGTCCAGTTCCCAATACAGAAAATTCAAGAAGCAATACAATTGTGGGAAACAATTTGAATTTGTTATTAAACATTTTTAGAATGCTTTGTTTTCCAGACATAAGAGTCTTTGAAGTTTTTATTTTTTTCGAGATTTTATTTTAAATATTTGTTGAATGAATATTTTGTTTTTTTGCAGAATACAAGATGTAAATATGTTTGAGAACTGTTTTAAAAAATTGTTTAAAAAAATAAATAAACTTCAAATATATCTGGAAAACGATGTATATTAAGGGTCCATTATGCTTAACTTATTCATTTTCGATGTTTAATGGTTAACTTTTTCTTCTTCTATTTTTTACCCTGGAAACTGGGCCACTCTGAATAGTGTGGCATATTAAATTTGTTTCATAATATTTTAACTTTGATCATTTATGTTTAAAATTGATGCACTCAGCAATAATTTTCTTAAAATGTTTTTTTTTATAATTGTTTCTATTCACACAATAAAAGGACTTCAATATAAATTTCGTATAATTAAAATCAGTTTCTTTTTTTTTTTAAATATAATTAATATTGCACTTTAAATAGTTTTAAATTTTTTTGCATATTATTATTCAATGCTTTTTAGTTAAATTCTAATATAAAAATAAGTTTATTTCAGTGACTAGGTAGGTATAGCATATTTATTCTAATATTTTCAATAATTTTTTATCAAAAGTCGTCATAATTATTGTCGAGATTAAGTTAAAAATAACTTTATTGGGGTAAAGCTGTTTGAAGGAGTCATGCAAATGAGTGTTATTTTTCTCGCCTTCTCTTTCCGGAATTGATAACCTTTTGTGACATTAAATTGCACAGTTTGATCCGCAAAATTATCTTAAAATATTAATAATTAACGGATTTATTTTGTGATATAAAAAATATTAATTTGCAATAATGCTTTAAATGTTATTAACTAAATTGTGTTAACTAATAAAAAATTATATGTTTTTAAATTCCTATTTTCTGAATTTATTTTGAAATTTCAATAAATACATTTCTGGGATATTTGATAAAATTTGCGCGACTGAAAACTTGGTAATGTGTAAATTGGTTATACAGGGTTTTATAATAGAGTAGGTCAAGCCATTATCCACATACTCATTGATCATAATAAATAATATTTTCTTTATACCATTTTTCACTTATGTGCTCTGTGAAAATTAAATATATTAAAGATTTTTATTAATAACTTATTTGTGTTTTTAAAAGATTTGATTGAAATTTTGCAAATTATTACGTATATGATGCAGGCACGTTTATGTGAATTTGATTTACATTAAAGTAGTTCAAATGTACCTACTTTCTCAAAGGTCTTGCTTTCCGAGTTTTGTATTGAAATATGTACCTAAAAATTTGATTTTAATGTAATATAATTTCTAAAATGTTAAAAACAAGCCACAATACAATTATTGGGTTGAATATGAATATTAATATTTTATACATATATTGTCTTGTTATATATTGAAAAAAAGTTACATATATCTGAGAGTAAAGCAACTTTCCCATCAAGGTATCGGAGGAAAGACTCCAGCAGATTTGTGCTTACCTTCACACTTACCACAGGATCGTTTTAAACGCTTATGGGCAGCAGGCAGAATAGATCATAAGACTTGAATATTGTGGGTAACTGTGCGTCCTTTAGTAACAATAAGTAAATCGAAAGAAACTGCACTAACTCAAAATTTAAACTAAAAGTAGCAGAAGGAAAATCGTGTTATTTTTGTCCAAACAACTTCTGCTTAATGGCTTGGCACTTTTTTGTAACACTCTGTATATTGTTGTAGAGTATATATTGGTGAAATATTCCTATTAATCTCTTATCTTATGCATTTTTCTGTTTCAACCGATATCTTAATACAATAACCTTGTACTCGTAGTCACCAAATTTTTCATATAGCACAACAAATCCGTTTGAATTTTAGAATCTCTATACATATGCGTGTATTTCAGGTTTGCACGTGTTGTTGGCTAGTGGCATCTCCCTTGCCCCTTCCTGCCACCCTTATTGCGGACGTATCGCCTCCAATTATTTTAGATCGCTCATTAGTTCGGCCTACAAATATCTAAATCTCACCGAGTCATAATCACTGTTAACACAGGCTTTACACGGTCGTATATGTGCTATTAATCTTTGCCTTTTGTGGATTGTACCTCATATCATGGATTACGTAGGTTGTCGCTTATAAAGTATAGAGGGAAAAGTACAAATCGATCTCGAAAGGATTTTGCTAGGACAGTGGATTTTTGTTTGGCTTTTTTTTTTTGTAGTTATTGATTTAACCTAAATTTTTTCTTGGATTGTAGCAGTTTTTGAATGCGAATAATTAATATTCTATTAGTACAAATTAAAAGACTTTTTAGGTGTAAATTTATTAACGGGACTAATACCGAACTAGTAATAAAAGTAAGACAGGCTCAATTAAAGACGTAGATAAAAGTAATTACAAAAAGATCTCAGTTTGTATTACAAAGCCATTATTCCATATTTTTTTAATATTTTTTTGGTATACCACTAAAATACTAATACTACGTAACATCCTTGTTTATAAATAATATAGTTTGTCAACTATTTAAACTTAGGAGTGAAAATAAAGATGACAGATTTTAAAAGAGTATCGCCATCTATTATTTTAATTCCCAAGTTTGACTGGTTCGCTAATTATATTTAAACAAGAGTATCTATAAATGCCCTCTATACTGGTATAGAAGTAAATTTTTTATCATATTTATATTATATAGTGTGGTTTTAACAAAATGTACTAATCATTTATATGTAGATTTTTTTTATTTATTGCATTTATATACATTGTTTTTAATCGGTGATTGTATTTCTTTTTTATAAAGTTATATTGTTATAGAATTTAATAAATTAATAAAACTTGCTCATAAAATAAATATTTTTTGCTTTCTCCCCTTAAATCGATTTGCAAGGTGATGCAGAAGTGGCAAGGGTTATACACTTAAAGAAGATTAATTACTTAACTTTGTTCTCCGCTAATTCCTCATTGTTTTTGCTCTATTTGCTTCTCTTTCATTAACGGAACTAATATCTTTGTCTTTTAGCCATTTGTCTTTAAGTGTATAACTTTGTGATGAATTTCAGGTTGGTGGCTTTTGTCCAGCCTCGGAAGTACCTTATACGGAGCCTATTTCAACACCACCATCGCCCATGCTCCCCTTACTGTCCTCCAAGAAGAACGCACCCAACTGAAAGAAGATATTCACGTCGGTAAACAAACTGTTGAAGAAAAGATTGTAAAAATCACAGAAAAGATTTATTTAGAACCTCCAAAGGCTTACGAAATTGCAGCAGGATTATCGTCTGAACAACTAGAAGAGATATCGAATTCTTTGAAGAATTCGATCGATATAAGCGAGCAATTCAACACGGAAGATATCGTGCAGAAAATCGTACACAGCCCAAGCTTTCAAGCAGTTATTAATAACTACAACAGTATAAATGTGAATAAGGAGAGCGCTGACGTTAATTTGGATTTCTTGCATAGCCAACAAGGGATTATAAACAATTTGAGAGACGAAATCCATAAGATGAAGCAAGATATGCTGGACATAGAGAAAAATCGCGAAAAAGATCTAAGGAAACTTGTTGCTGAGTTTAAAGCGGAAAACGTTCAAAATTCGGCTCGCTTCACGTATCAGTTGAACCGGTGTTGTAGAAAACCCATAATCAACATCGAAAGTTACGTGAATAGGATTCTAGGCAACCTCCTAAACGACGCAGAGTTCCTCAAAAACCAAGATGGTTTTAATGATTATTTACACACGATGTTGGTCGCCAAACAAGATTTAGAGTTACAGCTAACCAATCTAACACGCAATTTAAATTCTAAATACGACGATTTGATCGAGGAGAACAGTCGGAAAATAATGGACGTTGTTACTAAGAAAATATCTTTGGAGATAAATGAGAATATACGCAATTTAAAATCTGATATTCACATTTTCAAACGCGACGTTTCGCTAGGATCTGTTTCCGAGGATCGTATAAGGGAGATCGTGAAGAGCACTCTGGCTATATATGACGCTGATAGAACGGGACTAGTCGATTACGCGATGGAAACCATGGGCGGGCAGATATTAACGACTAGATGCACGGAGAACTACCATTATGGCAAGGCTGTGGTGTCAGTGCTGGGTATTCCTTTGTGGTATCCGGTGAATTCTCCAAGGACGATCATAACGCCCAGTATAAGTCCAGGTGAGTGTTGGGCGTTCCAGAACTTCCCAGGATTCGTCGTTATAAGGCTGTCGAATCGAGTACAAGTCGAGGCTTTCTCTATGGAACACATAAGCAAGCTTTTAGTACCCGATGGAAAAATAGATTCAGCCCCGAAGGACTTTGAAGTTTATGGATTGGCCAATGAAAACGATAAAGAACCAGTGCTTCTCGGAACGTATGTTTACGACTATAACGGGGAACCTTTACAGTTTTTCCCGGTACAAAGTGACGGACATGTGTTTGAGATTGTGGAGATAAGGATTATTTCTAACCACGGCAATCCTAACTACACTTGCTTGTATCGGTTTAGGGTACATGGCAGGTTAAGTCAGGAAGCAACTTAATTTTTTCGTGTTGGGTCATGAAATGATCGCGAGTTTTTAACAAATTGCTAAATTTTGAGTTTGATTGAAATTTATGATTTAAAACATCGCAAAAAGGATTGATCGCCTCCTAATAATCAGTGGTTTGATTTTTTAGGAGTAGATTCAAGTCGGACACAAAGTTTTACAGGTAATATAGCATTTTTGTGTAATATATATAAAAATTTCTTTTTTCTTTTTTTGCAACTTTTATTATTTATTTCCAGTGTTTATGTGCGAAAATATTATATATTTCAGAAATTAAAAAATTTGTTAAAAATTTAAATTTTCTGGTCATTCTCAGCAATTTCTTGGCCTTCGTGTACATAGTCATCGTAATCATGCATGTTTTCTGTGTTCATAGTATATTAATTTATTTGTAGATTTGTACATATTATCATCTTTCTATCGTACGTTGTTGCATCTTTCAGGTGTGCGGTATTCAGCTATTTATAACGAGTGTTATACAATTTTAGATCTTAACTGTTGTGAATTTTTTATACGAATTTTTGATAGCAATACTAACACCGTACTTAATTGATAAACGTTTTAAAGAGTGACAAAAATTGTTGAGTTGAGTTTTATTTAATCGGAAGATTAATTTTGTAAGAAACCAAACAACCTCATTTATTTACTAGGGTGAAAATTGTTAAAACTAACGGAGAATATTTTTCAAAATATTTTTACACTAATTTTACAATTAATTTTATCTAGAGTATTACTATAATCTTTGTTTGATGTGTACTGAATAACTAACTGATTTTTACAGGAGAATTGTGAAATATAAGCAAATGTTTTTCATTTTCTCTGTTACATAAACGCTCTATATTTCACAGTCTGATTGTGTTTGTATATTTTATACTAATATGTACAGTTTTGGAATGGATATTTTTACTTACAAAACGTCTATTATTTCACTTGCCTGTTATTCCAAAGAACTTTAACTTTATAATTATTACTTTTATGGTAAGTAAGCGATGAGTCTCAACTAGGTTGTAATCTGTGTTTCATTACTTGGTTTCTTATAAGACCTAAAAAGTTAGATGACATAGTAATGTTAATGTGAGTCTGTGATTTGCTATAAAATAAATGTTTTAAGTACAAATTCACTATAGCCTAAGAATATACTAACATGCCTTATGCACATATTGTGGTCAATTTTATATATACTTATATGAAATGTTGTTTTTATGTTGTAATCAGTTTATTTAGAATGGCACTTTTGTATATTTTCCAATATCGTTTTTCTTTGTGTAAATTATTTAACTTCACTAAGTACTAATTTTTAAGTATTTTCATGTTCCTCTTTTTATAAATTCTCATGTTTACAGTAGGTATGTATTTTTTTTTCATGTATATTATTGACTGCATCCATGTTTAAATTTATTTTTGTCCCATCTTAAGTTTTCTGTAATATACCTACGTTTACTTCATATATGAAGATTCTGGCTATTATCTGATCATGGAAACGCAATTGTATTTTGAAAATAAATTTTTTTTGTTAAAAAGTGTTTGCTTTTTCCAATTATTAAATTATAGAGTGACATGAAGAGTGTAATGGTTTAATTCCTACATGGGAAGTACAGTGCCTTACTGTAATCGGAGGCTTTAATATGAGTTACGCCATCTCTAGGATATGACAAATAAATGTTCCTTTGCGCCATCTACTAATAACAAAAGCTATTATAAAATTTGTTGGAATAAATCCAGATGGCAGCACCATACGATATAAATCATGGACGCGCCCAAAACCGTTTTCTGCCTATACAAATCGTTGATGCTCAGATGTGTGCGACAGAGATAGAGCTAGTCCGTGCAAAAACCCACAGATCATTGGCCGAAAAAAAAAACAAAAACCGTAAATGACAGACGTATGACATTTACGGTGACAGACTGACTCCACCATAGTTTATGAGTCTTTAAAAACTATTGCTAATAAACACAACTAAATCACAAAAGGCACACAAATCATTAACAATAGTAACAGAAAAGTTTTGTCAGGTTATGTGTATATATTTTTCTGTCATAGAACATTTGTTTCTGCCCGGACTAGCTTCATCCCTCTTGCACACATCAGGGCAGCGGACATCTCTTTCTAGGGCCAGTCCATGATTTATAAGGTCTATGATAAAAATTAATTAAATTTTTGACATCTGACTCTGACAGTTTTGACAATTATTGCACCCGTGGATTGTGTTACACCCTCGAATAATATTTAATATGGGAGTAGAAGAAACAAATCCAAATCCCCCTTCCGAAGACACAAATGGGAAACAGAAACCTGATCCAGAACCCCTAAAGCAATTTTCTATAGAAAGTAAGTTGATCGATTTATAACCTCAAAAACATAAACATCTGTTGACTAAATTTTTAGTTTTAAAGTTGATAAAAGATGCGCAGCAACAACATGGTTTAAGACACGGGGATTATCAGAGGTATAGAGGTTATTGTTCAAGAAGGGTCAGTAGACTCAGGAAAGTTTTGAAAATACCGCAAGGAGACAGAAGACATTTCAAGAAACGAGATGTCACTGAAGCTCATATTGCCAATCCAAAGGCAGATGAGCGGTTTCTACACATACCCCTGGTGTTATCTGAAAGATGTTGGGCTTACGCTATGCAGTTACGCCAAGAAGCAAATACCGAACCTAGAAAAAAATTCCATATAATTCAGAAACTGAGAAAAGCGTGCATATATGCCATGCAACTCGATGAACTGTGCAAGGTAACTATAATTATGTGTAATTTGAAATAAATTACTCTGAATTTTATTACAGCAAGACAGATGCGACGCCCGGACCCGTCTTGAGGCACAAGCATATGTTGCTTGGATTCAAGGTTCTTTGCAATTTGAACTTCAACTTTGGCAACAGGCGGTAGAAAATCTAAAAAAATCACAGGTAATCTATGAAAAGCTAGCCTCGGCCTTACCAGAAGAAGAACAGGCTCCTTATAAACAAAGAGTTGAAGAAATTGCTCCCAGCCTTAGATATTGCGCTTATAATATCGGTGACGAAAAGGCTGTCGATTTATTAGAACTGCGCAGTCAAGGCGTGCTAGAGAATTTTGATGCTTTGGTGTCTCAAACTAAAGAAAAAACTGCTGCTATTTTACACGAAGTTAAGTGGTTCAAAATGAAAATTCCTGTAAGAATAGAGAGAGTTAGATTATTTTTGATAAGTATAGAAGGATTGGACGAATCTTTGAAACACGCAGAGGATAACCAGGCCAAGATAAAGATCCTAGAAAATTTATTTATTGACTTACGTGACGTTATTTCCTTGACCAGGGATAGTGCTCGTACTGAGAAGCAAGACCAGTTACTGTTATCTTACTTGTTGTCTATCCGTATAGAGCGTACGTCTCAACGTAACTTGCTGCTAATAAAACAAACTCGTAAACCACAGGATTGCGTTCGTTTACTTGATATTAACATTCAGCAAACTACCGAACTGTCCCAGAACGATACCATTAAGGACAATGCAGAAGCTCAGAATTACTATGAGCTGCAGTTGCAGGCTTATAAAACTTTGCGTTCGTATTACTTGGCGAAGACTCACGTTTCTCAGAAACGTTGGAAGGAGGCCGCCGTATTGTTCGATTCTGCTGATAAGGCCATAAGAAAGTTAAATCAAGGTAAGGTTTGTTTTTTAAATGTAATATTATGAGAGGCATTTGCTAACAAAAAATTTGAACAAGTAACCGGGCCAATGATCGAACACATCCAGTTAGCATTAACAGGCCTATTAACGGTAACTGGTAGGTTAATCAGAAATTCGTATGATTGAACACCTGTCAAGTTTATTTTTCCCAGTTACTTAACGTGAAAATGATCACGTGACCTAGTTGTGAAACTGCTTGAAATAACCTGCCGTTAAATGTAACTGGAGTTTTTTATTGGTCAGACATTTTAATTTTATTTCTGGCAATTGACGTATGACATTGGGCATATTAATATAATGTATAATTTTATTATTATTTGTCTATAGCACAATTCAGTATCAATTTATTGCCATATCATAGTTTTACATAATTAGTAATATACGGTATTAATAGTTTGACAGTAAATACAACCTAAAAAAAAACTAAAGTTTGTTCTAAGTGGGATTACAATTTTATACAAATAAGATTGCTATTCTGAGTATGATAGTGATACCTAAATGAATATTAACAAACAAAAAGAAATATATTATTACCTAATATTATTAATAATTAATTTATGAATAGGAGAAAGCCACAATGACAAAAGTTAGGTACCTAGTTTTTAATTATTGGTAATAATTTAGATTCTATAAAGAGTAGGTATAAATAATACATTTTATCTTTTTTAAATATTATTTTTATTAGATAGTTATGTGTTTTTGACAATAATTTCTAATGGATTACTATTAACACTGATATGCTGCATCCCTATACTATCCTCCTATAATTATAATGTATTGCAACATGGACTTTACGAAGGCGTAGTAAATTGTAATTAGCACAGTAGCACAGATCGCATGCCTAAAGGTACATTTTTGATTACCGACGTAAACTGTGTATAAATATTGAATATGTGCATCCAGGTTTTACAAGTTGTTTATCCTGATGAAGTTTTCTGCTCTTCCTTTTTACATTCTGCTTCCACTCTGCGTGAATCTAAAATAATTTAAATAATTGTATCAATAAGTTAATATGAAATATTTCACTTACCTACCACCACTGTTGGGGATTTGTTTGCGGTCCATACACAAAAGAATTTATATGTACTTCAAAAATTTGCCAAAGTACCTACTTATATTAACATGCGTTGGGTTTACTTTGCTTCGCAACAATATTTTCTTACAGTTAATGAAATTTAGCATATCTTCATATTGGCATTGGTCCATGTGCTCTAAACTTCTTGCCACTTGTACCCACTGTTAAGTATCTATGATTTAAATTTTGGCATATGAGTGATGACAGATGACGTACGTTAAAGAATTAACTGCCATGACAGGGTTATCTGGCCATAATAACAGGCACAGATAACTGGTTGTTCGATCATAGCGATCTTTCCATTTCGGTTAAGAGCTCAGTTATGCCCACCCAGTTATCGTAACTTAACTGTCATCGGTTACGCTAACCTGAATGTTCAATCATAGGCCTGAACATATGTTTTGACAAAACTATATGAGTAATATACAGAGTGAGTCAGAAAGGATCAGCACTAAGCTGGATATACTAGACACCAAAATATTATGTTTGAGCTCATCAGGCCTTATACGAATGGTTTAAAAAATACAGGGTGTTCAAGGTTTAAATTTTATTCTGAAATTATTCGTTAGGATATAAGATTTTGATGCAATTTAGTCGGTCAGTGGTCGCACGGTTTAAGGCGTCAGTACTTGAATCGAGGTGACTAGATCGGTGTTGGTTTGAGCCCAGCTGCCGGTAGACCATATATAAGCTATATTCGTGGAGAGGTTTGGCGCCCTCTCTGCGGGTATGGTAGGGTGGAAGAATGTTGGCTTGGGTCAATGTGAGAGATTGATACCGGTTGATATTCGACTACCTCCCTAATTAATGAGGTTTTCCAGGTTTCCCTCATTCCTGCACTGAATAGTGGTTAGGGCCTACCAACGTAAGTCGTTCCTGGGCGCAAATGCGGCCTGCTTAATAATAATATGCCACCCTCTCTCCCGCACAAGTTTCCGACTTCTGGGCTAATCCCTGTGATTAGAATGAGGGGTAGAGATATTATTATTATTATTATTATTATTATTATTATTATTATTATTATTATTATTATTATTATTATTAATTAATATCAAGGTTCCAATCGAAATTCGATTGTATAAATTTTAGTTACAAGTTTAGCAGAGGAGTCAAGTTTAATTTCGTTAGAATTCTACAAAATAGTTAACTGCTTATGTTTAATGACTACAATAAAAAACTGAAAATAATTTTCAATTTTTTACCTTAATTCTACCGTCCAAAGACATAATGCAATGTAATTACGTTGTAATGTCACTTAATTCTACATATTTCAGGTTAATGCTGTGTAATGCCACATAATGTAACTAATGCTGTGTAATCTACTGTGATGTGAACCAATATGCATCTAGCAAATGACCTCTCGATTAGCTAGTAATATATTATTGTGATTTTAAGGTAATTTCATTGCCGAGTTGAAGGAACTACTCTCCAACGTGAAGGAAAATGCGGAAATCGACACTGTGAACGCCCAAGCTAACTTCGTATTGGACCAACAAGAAGACCAAGCCATTCCCGTTCCTCAAAAGACGTATAAGAGCAAGAAACCGCTTATCGAAAGGCTGGACGAATTTAGAGAGGAACCCCAGTTGCTGTCCAAGAATCCCAACCTTGTCACTTTACCTCCTCCCATGGAACCCGTGCCGGCGAAGCCTCTGTTTTACGACTTGGCACTTAACTTTGTCGAATTCCCCGATCTAACAGAGAAGTTAGAGGGAGGACAGCCCAAGCAAAAACAGGGAGCTGGTATTTCCGGTTTTGTTAAAGGATTGTGGGGATGGGGAAAGAAATAAGTTTTTATTGATTAAATTTTTCTTTCAGAGCAGTAATATTTTATTTTTAACTTTTTATTGAGGTGTGGACTTGAAAATGTTTCTTGAAATAAAATTGCAAGGAAAATGTAGTAGTTTTAATGCGATAACCAAAAATTGGAACTTAACAACTTTAACCAATGATGTGAAAATAAAGGTCTCATTTTGATGGCAAAAATAATTGCACTGGTGTAAATATATGTATGTATACAGGGTGTTCATATAAGAAACGAAATCTATATATAAAGTGAGCCCTGAGCCTTAAATTTCGGAAAGAAAATATATTCAACGCTTTACCATAGAAGGACCAAATTTGGTACAAAAACGTTTATTACTGTTCATGTTTGACTATGAGTTATCCAAATATCCAAAGGAATATCACATTTCTGAAATCAGAAAAAAAAAGAGTAATTCAAAAAATCAACAATACACAAGGCCTTATTAAAAATATATTATTGCTTCTTGCACCTCTCAATTTCTGCAAGCCACTGTGCTTCCATTAACTTATTAAATTTTGTGTCTCTAATAATAAGGATAAAGGGTTGCCTAAATATAATAAATCACCCTGTATATACCAAATTTGGTTTTTCTAAGATAAACTGTGATGTAGATATTACAGGGTGATTCAGAAGTTATCTAAAAAAAAATTGGGGATAGATGCGTCGTGAAAAATGGAGTCAATATTGTAAAAAAAATGTTTGTAAAATCCTTATAGTTTCTGGGCCACTGTAGTCTCTAGCCAGGTGATTTCAAATATCCGATTACTTATCATATTAACTTTTTTGTGATGCAAGTATTTACATTAGTTTTTCAAATATAAAAAATGGCTTAGATATAGCAGCTCGCAGATAATGGGTATTGTTCTAATTTGTGATGAAGTGAAAATACTTTAGCAGAACGATTTCTCGGTAAACATGTGCCTAATGCAGTTACTTTTACAATGGTGTGCAGTGAGTGCAAGTGTAGTGCAAACGCAGGCGTGACATGGGAAATTTGCAACCGAATCATGGAAGAGATGGAGGTCCAGGGCGTCTACGACGTATTGCAGCAGTGTGGCGCATCATACACGAGGCTCAATTATGTCCATACCATGTACAGAGTGTCCAAGCATTAATATCAAGGGATTGGACGAGCAGGACCGGTACCATGGCCGCCATGATCTTCTGATTTTATGTAAATCCTTTGGATTTCTTTTTGCGAGGCTATTTAAAAAATAAAGTATATTGCACCGAAGTCGATACTATTGATGATTTGAACGTATCATGGCTGCTGCCAATAACTTGTACTAAGTTGAAAACGGACAGGAACTAGAAACAATTATGTTAGTTTGTAGAAACTAGGTAAGATGGGACAAAATTTTCTTGTAACCTCAGGTATGTCAAACTATTTTACTAATTAAAATCATAAATTAATTCTATTAATAATTAATAACAATTGCGGCAAAATCAGTTGAATTTATACTGCATTAAAATAGGTGTTCTAAAATATAATTTATTTGTTTCTTTGGGAATTTCTTTAAAATATTTGTCCGGTCGCCGATTATACGCCTTATCAGGTTTTACAATGGACCAGTTTCCAGTGCCGTGTGGAAATATATTTTGAAATCATTTTTGAAGTGCTCTTTTTTATTTTATTTTTTACAAAATTGTATCTATAAGAGACAACTGTACATTCAAAAATTTTATTTTTAATAAGTTCTGAATCACGCTGTATATATACATATAGATAGATGAACAGAACAATATAAGTTTATCTTTTCATATATCTCCTTCTTTGTTTCCTTTCGTATTTAAAAGTTTATTGGAGAATTTAATAATTATATGAAATTATTATTATTATTATTACGTGAAGAAAAAATAAGCAAATTAAATATAGCTAAAATTTATTTTCTCATAAAAGTTACCTAAACTTATTTAAAAATTACAATTATAAAGCTATTTT
This sequence comes from Monochamus alternatus, assembly GCA_037114965.1. Taxonomy (NCBI): domain Eukaryota; kingdom Metazoa; phylum Arthropoda; class Insecta; order Coleoptera; family Cerambycidae; genus Monochamus; species Monochamus alternatus. The sequence goes on from CM073433.1 coordinate 39,780,090, forward strand.
TTAATAAGATAATAATATATCAATATTTAAAAAAAAATAACAGTAATAAATAGCCAGTGTATAATGAGCAAAGATTTGGTAATTACCCGTTTCCATATAATAAAACTATATATAATCTCGGTTCAGTTGATTAACTATTTGTATCAAATAAATTTGTATTATCTTTCTTCACTACACTCTTGTATCTAGAAAATTTTTATACGTCGTAATTTAACACATAATATATCATATATACTAAAACTTTTTTATTTCATTTTGTGAAGGTCCAAATTTAGCAAATTTTATTCAAACTAGGTATACTCGTAGACCTAATATAATTTAATATCAAGGCTACAAAATCTTACTTCCTCATTTATTGAAAATTATTTTAAAATACATCTGCGCCTTAATTTATTCAATTTTTATAAACAAATTAAATAAAACAACTTTAGGCAATAAAAAATAAGTTTTAGGAAATCCACGTATTCATGAAATTTTCATTCCATTTGATGGATTCCATCTGCATCTAATAAAATTCCTCATGAATTATGCTGTACATGTTAACGCCGTATGGAAAAGACATGAATAAATTTGGAACTGAAAGCAAATTAGATTCTCCGCCTACGTTATTTTATGGATTTTCCGTTTATCTCTGTGTGCACTCTCCCTTATTTAATTTGAAATTTGAGTCTCTATACGTAGGCAGTAAAAAAATAACCAAATTGGGATAAAACGGGAGAAGGAATCCCAGGCCAGGGTTGCTGTTAAATTTGCTTATATTAAGCCAGGTTTACACTATACTTTGACGAAAAATTCTCGGTAAAATAGACGCAACATCCTCGCAATTTTGAATATTTTTATTAGTTGTACAATTGATATAAAGCGAATTCGTATATATTACATTGTGCGTAACACACACACACAATATTGACGCTTCTAGATTCTCCAAAACAAGAATGTCTGTTCAAGCAAGGAATACGAACTGGTCTCCAAATCAGAAATATTCGACCAGTAAAGCTATGAAGTATGAACTTGCTTTTAGAAAACTGGAACCAGTCTGGATTTCTTGCTTGAATATACAATATAATAATTGTTGTGGACAATCTCAACAATCTGATAGACATTTTTTCTATATATTTAATGGATGAAACTATTTTCATTCAAAAATGACATTTTTTCACTGACGCAAAAAAATATCAAAAAAGGTTTATACAGAATTATTCTAACATTATTATTGTTAAGGCAAAGAACAATTTGGCTACGTACCAAGAAACATTAGTGTGAAAAATTTGATGAAAATTGGTACACTCGTAAACAGTTTTTGGAGGCACTAAAACATTTTGTTTTTTTGCCTGCGCTAATGTTGAGTTGTTGTCATAGGACGTAGTATTTTTTTTTTGTGTAGACGACTCCATTGAATATTGACACATAATGTTAACCTCTCTGATTGTCGCTGATGTTAGGTTTGTTTTTGCAGCAGTTGGAAACGGTTTGAAATGAGAAATGTCCGTTCAATTATTTATTGCGTTAAATTCAATGGTAATGCGTTCTCAACTTAACTGGTCGAATATTCCTGACCGTGTCTAACTGCTGTAAAAACAAACCTATTATCACTATCTTAGATATTCAAATTGTTAATACTTCTTCATATTGAGTAAGTATTAGGTATTCCGAAAACACAGCGGAACTTTTTCACACAAATAGTGACGCTTATAAAATTTTTAATTCAATATAATTATCTTATTTTATTGTGCTGACAAGATTTTTAAAAACCTTCAGCACCTTGTATATTTAATATCAATGTGTCATGGGCATGTATATATAACAAATTATGTTTAGGTTACTCAATGTCCTTATCAATAGATATCTAATTTAATTAATTTTAAATATTTGATATTTAACGGTGATGTCTCAGTGTAAACCCACCTTTAATGTTTAGAACATGCGCGTCAACCTCCTCAAAAGTTCACAGATCAGTGGTTGGAGGGGAGACAGTTGACGTGACAGCAAAAGTGGAGACACGAGTTATATATTTTGTGTTTTGTTCCTTTCTCCTTTCATTTCTGTTCTTGAGGTAGTTAGAGGTTACGTTGCTTCAAATTTTTTTATTTTTTGTAATGTTACGGATTTTATTAGTCTTCATTACAGTTGTAGCAACATTATCCAATGGCAGTCAATTCAAATCATTACAGGTAAATGCTTTTCTCTCTTAGAATTTGGCTCCTTTGATCTTTTATGTTTGTTTTTGTTTTTATTTATACAACCACCTCTCTCTGAAAATATGTCATTGAATATCGGTCGGAAAGACATATACAGGGTGTTTTAGCTTATTATTTCCATTCAAAACTGAATAAGAAATCGAAGAGGTTATTTTTCATTTAAAAAATAGTGAAAACAATGAATTATATCTAATAATTATACAATATAGGTACTATTTATTTTTTACTAAAAGAATATAATATATTGAAAAAACTACTTATAATAAAAATGTATTTTTTATGCTATAGGCATGTATACATATATTGTGGTACTGATAAATGTCAAAATGAAATTACATTTTTCAATATTGGAATTAAAATAAGTTTTTTAATATATTCTATTCGATGATATCCATATTGTAACTTTCTATAACAGTCCTATTTACTTTTAGTTGTGAAAGCTGAAACCTTAAAAATGATCGAATACATAATGGAATAAAAAAAATCTAGGTATACCTAAAATTATATAATAAAGATTTCTATTTCTAATAATACTGAACTAAAAAGCATTTTCTAGTGAAAAAATGATTTATATATTCTTTGTAAGAATGTTTAGTATAGGTATATGTACGTTGTTAAATATAAAAGATTCGTGAAAAAAAAATTTTTTTGGTACTTATATATAAATTGTTATATAATTTGATTAACAGCTACATGATTTTTTTAGTCGGACTACTTATTACTAGTTGTGATACTAGAAATAGGATATTTTAATTTTAATACCTTTGAATTAATAAATAAAATAAATTTCATTATCATAACTGATTAACGAATATATTTTTGTATATTTGTAAGATAAACGACTAATTCTTCTTAAAACTACTGTAATTGCTTTAATTACTCGATCAATAAATTATAATTATTGATTCTTTTATATTATTTTTTATACCCATTTAAAATTTTAAAAAATCAGGAGTTAACATATTTATATTGATTTTCGATCCACACTATACTTACTATTGTAGGGGAGTAAACATTCAACGGCAATATCCAAGGTTCCAAAAGTTAGTTGTTTTCACCCAACCAATTAAGTTTTAATTAAATATATTGGCTCTTTATCCCTTCAGCCTACACAGCCTGTTAATTGATAACACATATTTTCGGGATATTTTTTATTATAGAAATATTTGTGTAGCTTTTGCAAATGAAAAAATTGTATGTTTTACTTAATGACAGTACATATGTTATATTTAATATAATAAATCTATTTGAAGCACATCTGTCACAGAAAAAATTAAGATAAGGTATTTTTATTAATCATTATCATTACCTTCCTTTATGTTAATCACATACAAAATCAAACTATATTTAACTAACAAAATGACATCACAAACAATTAAATATGTTGTTCACGAGTTGCTTTGGAATTTTATTGAAGAGTAATTGTTACCGTAAAATCTTACGACCTTCATTATATAGACAACAATAGTTGAAATACAAATCCTTGCAGTCCAAAATAAAGATAGTTACTAAGTATCTAAACTAGTCAATGTACCTACTTTCTCAAAATCTTATTGCCTAAATTTTCAGCTGAATCATAGACCTCAACACCTCTCCAATGCCGATATTAAATATTTAGCGACACTCTCGGATTTAAAATACACCGATGAACTTTTAGACAACATACTCATACCTAGGGTTGTTGGTACTCCAAATCATGACAAAGTTTTTAATTACATCAAATCGGAACTGCAGAAATTAAAGTGGCATGTCGAAGTCGACGAATTCGATGCTGTTGCCCCTAAACAATTTGGTACACTCAGATTTAGAAATATCATTGCTACCTTGAACCCCAATGCTGAGAGGCACTTAGTATTAGCTTGTCATTATGACAGCAAATACTTTAAGGATACTGTGTTCGTTGGTAAGTCAGCAACAATCGATAGAATATTGATACTTAACTTTTTTTAAGATTCTATTTAACTTTTTATGTGGTGTTATAGGTGCTACTGACTCTGCAGTGCCTTGCGCGATGATGATGAACCTAGCAAAAGTAATGCAGAAAGATTTAAATTCGATCAGAGAGAAACCTGACGTGACTCTAAAACTAATTTTCTTCGATGGCGAAGAAGCCTTTGTGAATTGGGGGCCTACCGATTCCATATATGGAGCAAGACATTTGGCTGAAGTTTACCATAATAACAGACTACTCAGTAAAGCGACCGGTGAAGCAATCTCTGATTTAGATAGAATGGATATGTTGGTGCTCTTGGATCTTATCGGGCATAAGAATTCTAGGTTTTATAGTAATTTTAAAGATACGCAGGATTGGTAAGCGATAACACATACAATGTTTACTGTTTCTTTAATTAATTTTAATATTCATGTAGATAATAATTTTATGACATAAACATCAAACTTCTAACACGAAGTGTTCACTCGACTGAATAATGTTCGTTTTTGTAAAATTAATTGGAAAAAACTTGGTTGCATTTGGTATGACAATGTTTTTTATAACATGAGGCAAGGAATATATTTATACAGACAAGGTGTTTCGCAATATCCAACAATATTTAACCATATATGTACTTTTAAATAAGAATTATTTGTAAAAAAAAGATTTTTAAGAAACGCACAACAGAAAAAGAGATATAACTGTTAAACTTTATAACATAACCTTTTTATTTACTTTTACAAAAGCTATACAAAATTGGCTCACTCACAGAATTAAATTTCTTCGCAGTCGTTCAAATGTTTCTGCTACTCTGGAAAATGTGATTATACCTATTTGTACCATATAGTATACCTTCCTTTTTAAATAACCCCATAAAAAGACATCTATAGGATTTAGATCTAAAGGTCGTGAAGGCTAAGGTACTGGTTCATCTTTTTTCTAACATTCCGTCTACTTGATTCGAAAATTCCTGCACTATTAAACAAAATTGTAGGGGTACTTCATCGTGTAGAAACCACACTCTTATCATACCTCTAAAAGCATATCTTCAAGAAAGAAGGTCATTATGGACAAATTCTAAATATTGATAATCACCCTTCCGGTTTGCCAATATGAACGGTCCATTAAACTTTAATTTAATTGACGCATACCTCAGGTAAAATAATTAAATAAATGAATAGAGATATTTAAGTTAAACTTAGTGTAATTTATAATTAGATAGTTTGTCACAATATGTCTCAGTAATAAGTATGAAATTTGCGTTTTGATAAACATAATTTTTTGAAGCAATTTTTATATGTGAAATATTATTTCTTGAATTAAACTAATGTTATCGAGTGATTTACTACATTTGACATCAAACGCCATCTATGCCCTGAAACTCGAAATTTAGTTGAAAACTTCGATCCGATGTGGAGCTTCTCATATATTAAAAATGGTCGAATCAGTTGTGGGACAACCTGTATACAAAGTGTAATTTTTGAAACAAATTGTGCAGTGGAAACTAATTTTATTTTTTTTCGTAATTCTCTCACCCTGGTTATTTTATCATTTTCTCGACCTGCATGTAATATCTATTCATTTCAATTTAAGAAATTCATGGGCATAGCTTATAAATTTTGTAGGTATTTAAGACTGGCAGACATCGAAGATAGGCTCAATGAATTAAGACTGTTAAAAAAATCAAATAACCACCGATACTTCTTAAGACGAGCATATGGCGGATATATCGAAGACGATCACATTCCATTTTTAAGGAGAAGTGAGTAATAACGGAACTTGTTTTTTTTTTAATAATTTTTAAATATTTTAATTCTGTGTGTTCTCTTGTAGACGTTCCAATCTTGCACTTGATTTCAAACCCCTTCCCCGAAGAATGGCATACGCCAGGTGACAACAGGGACATAGTAGACAGGAACACTGTTGAAAACATCAACAAAATACTGAGAGCCTTCGTGGCAGAATATCTCAACGTGTTAGTAAATAATAATTGATATTTTCCAGTACCCTCTTGCACAGTATTTTTGTTTGTATATACTTAATCGTAGTTTTATGAAATATTGTACAGTCTTGAGTACAAAAAGTGATATTATGAAACAGCAGTAACAAAACTTGAAAGTCATTTAACAATAGACATTGTATAATTATTTTTATTGATAATTATTGAATTTATGTATATGTTTTTTTTATTAATTTATATATTTTATTACTTATACATGATGAATTAAAGAAAAAAAAAAAAATTAAAAATTGCAATGAAACTACTTGACAAAATAGAAAATAATTTACGAGAAAATTGTAAATTAAGGTACTATATAATATTTGACTTGTTTTATTGAAATCGGCGAATACAGGTAGGTATATTATTTAATTCATTTAAATCTACAGTATGATACAAATGAAAATGACAACTATTTACATAATACTCTTATTTTAAAATACATTCCTAAGAAACAGTATAAAAAAAAAATAAATATAAATATATCTTATTTTATCTCAAAGAATTTGTGGTAGTACCATGTCTACAGAAAATTATGAGTGTGTATGTATAATAATATACAGGGTGAATCAATATTTTGAAAAAATTCTGCAGGTGTATACAGCGTGATTTAGTCATAATTTCATTAATTTTGATAATATAATCGGAAGGCCTAATAAAGACAAAAAATCAAAACAATAGATTTTTACTTGATTTTTTAAGAAATAAGCAAATCGACTCGTGTCCCGGTAACACGGCAGGACGTTTGAGTGTTGAAACAGGTTGACACCGCGTTGATAACATATTACATGAACATAAAATAATGATTGGAATATGTAAATATGTATTTAAATTTTTATTTATCACGTATTCGTATTATACTAATTTTTCCCTGTTGTTCCTTAAAATTAATGACATTTCGACTGAATCACTCTGTATATTCTACATGATGATATTGGCAACACACCCAATACAATCTTTCTATCAAAAATGATCGCATTTTTTATCATATTTTGACTAGCTTTAAGTAAAAGTAATAAATAGATACAAGTCTGGATTCCTAACTGACCAGTGAATAGGAGGATTCGTATTGATCACTCTATTAGGAAACAAAACAAAAGGGATTGTAGCTGTATTCTTATTTTTGAAACTTATTTGCAGAAAAACTATTCATGGATATTTTTGTTGTTTTTGGTCAGATAAACCTCTTCAGTATTGCCACTCTTATTTTGGACAGCCTGTATATAATGTTCAGGGTCCTAATGTCTTGAAATATAGAGTAATCTCTTTCTTGGGCACAATGGAAGTTATAGAATTTAAAATACTGATAAAATGATTTACAATTATTAATACGTTATTTTATATTTCTATCTTAATTTTTATAAATTAAAATAATCGCTTGTTGATTATATATAAAAAAAGTAATTTTACTTTCTTCTTTAGAGAATCGAGGAAAATGTTGAAATTTAAAAATATATAATGCTTTGTGTTGAAATAAAGAGAAACATGTTAAAATGAAAATCTGAATTAATGATATATTTATATTTCGAGCAACTTGTCAATCTGATTTAGTGAAAGACCACACTTGATATAATTTAAATACCAAATATGGTTTACTGAATAATAATATAACACAGCCTTTCCCTATAAAATCTTGTGATGATAATGAGGACCAGAGGTTTATTTTTATCGTGACATTTTGGATTTGGATGTTGTATGGATAAAAAAATCTTTATCGAACAAAGCATGTATCTCTCTTACCTTCTACCTATATAGCCACTATTGACTTGTACAAGGATATTTTTAATAAGTTGGTGGTTGGTTAACCACAATAAAAGGTAAAAAGCGACAAAAATAAAAACAAACTAAAAGATTAAAAGACCATGTGATATTAACTTTTTTTACCATTTTATACCTTACTTTTACACATACTATTAACTTTTACTCTTGTTTTTGAACATATGCCTATTGTTAAATATACTTCCATAGTGACTACTGCTATTTTTGTGACCTGAACAATTATACTCTCTAATAAATTACTAAAAATAATTAAAACATTTTGCACTGCCTCTACTAACAAATTAACTAATTTAGTTACCTGGATACCACAGAGGAACACATTCCAGAAAAAGAATTGTGACCACGGCCAATTTTGAAAAAGTTATAAGACTAGGATATGCAATACAATGTAACGAGAAAACATGTAATTGTACATGAACAGGGTTTAAATTTTCAAACGTCTTATACTTAGTATTACATAAGTATAAATTCAGAGTAAGCAATTGTATGTTAAAAAGATATTTTTAATCCTTTGAATTTGTTTACATATTTTAATTAAATTTGACTGATATGAAGTATTCTGTTATCTTCTGTACATAAATAAATGATATTATTTGACTATTAACTGATTTTATCCATAAATATTCCATAATGTGAATTGTAAAATGGGTGTGATATATTTTTATTGTTTCTGGTACTAAAAATATAAAATTGAAATTTATGTCGTAGCATTCAATTTCATATGCCTTACCCTCTGTTTATTCTTTTTTAATTTATTTAATCTATGATTTTTCGATTTGAAATTTCGTAACTAGTTTCTGCCAGTCACAGAATTAATGTGCAGTTTGTTAGCCTTAACTTAAAGATAGATTCTATAAGAGTGATATTCTACTATCAGAACTCTTGGGTCTGTCCATATATTGATTTTGATTCCTATGGTTGGTTCTAAGGTTGATATAATTGAAACTCGTTCCTTAGACAAGAGTTGCATTCAATCCTTGCCATTATATTTTGTCGCACTTGACTGTCAGCATCTTTTGTAATGGTTAGTTATTTATTTTAACTTATTCATAATATAGTAAGGCAACATTATGCTATATTAAAATATTTGTATAAGGATAATGAATAAAATGTGATAGGGCAAAAATTCACTGATGTCAATTGCATATGAAGACAAATTTGTTTATAATGTAATGGTACAATTTTATGAAAAAGGTGGTTATTTACAAGACCGACATACCAAAAATTATGTCAAATTTGTTAAAGGTGTGTCGAGTGGTTTAAACATTAAAAATGTTGGTTAAATTGTTTTTTTTTTACTTCTGAGCTGGAAAACAACGCTCTTTGGACTATGTTATTTAATAAAATTTTGTTTAATCTTAAAACTATATCACATGCCAAAATTTTCTGTAGGTTCTTAAAAAAACCCCGTATATAAAAAACCAAACAGATTGAAGGAATTAAAAGGAAAATGATTGCATTTACGTTTTCAATTAATTATCAGTGCTATTCCACATGCTTTATTTAAATTTTTAATCTTTACTGAAGATAAGAAAGCAGAGATGACTTCTGCGTTAAAAGTGGAATTTGTGTTGGACTTTTGACTTATTCTGATTAATATTATCATCTTACAAGTCGATATAAGGAGAAAAATGATGAAAATTCACTTGCTACTTGGGTTGTTTGTATTGGTTTTGGAAAGTTATGCGCTGTGTAGTTCCAAAAAAGTTGTGGATTTAACTTGGCATTTTGATGACGATTCAATTTATTGGCCCGGGGTTCAACCCTTTGAATATACAAAAAGGGTAGAGAACGAAGAAAGAGGATACTGGTGAGTTTTTTTAGTGAACGGAGAGTAGTTTTAGAAAGGAAACTAAATAAGCGTGTTTATTTGTGCAATTTTTTTATTTTAGAGTTAGAAGCCATTAATTAATTATTTAGTGAGAACAATTAATTTGTATGCATATTAATTTTAAAATTCCTTTGCAAAATCTTTAAAATAAATACTTGGAAAATAGTTCTGATTACTACCATTAACTTTTAGAGTTACAAAGTCAATTACTACTGATACTGATGACCCCATCTCTTACCAGTTCTTGACATGATATCGACTATAACTATACAAAAACAAGAAAGTTAATTCGGAATAGTTCTCACTACCGTTGGTTTCGGCTATCGATATATAGAGGGAGCTACGGTTTGTATCTCAAACAAAATATGTTGCAATAAGATAACACATTAGTGCACTAGAAATATATGCATATTATATATAAATGACCAGTCACTACGGGTTGTCCAGGTTTTATTTAGCAGTATCTAGAAAATCTTATTCTAAGCCAAAAATTTTATTATAAACCATAGATATGAAATTTTTTGAGGGTTATAGAGGCGTTATAGTTTTCTAAAAAAAGTGATGTGGCCCTGGATATAATAAAAACATAAACTTTTAGTATGAAAATAAAATTCTCTAAAAGTGCTAAGTCTTGATCAATAAAATCAGGACACCCTGTACATGCCAGGATTAAAGGTGAAATCAAAAAGCAATTAAGTACTAAAAGAATAATTACTTAGGTACGCAGGCGGGGAATTCTGCGGTGGAGAACATGGAGGGACTCATATCGATGCTCCATATCACTTCTACAAAGATGGGTGGAAAGTTGGAAATATTCCAGTAGAGAGGCTTATTGTTAAAGGTATCAATATCTATTATTTAGGGTTACATATTAGTTAGTTAGTTAGTTAGTCGGTCAGTGGTCGCGCGGTACTTGAATCGAGGTGACTAGATCGGTGTTGGTTCGAGCCCAGCTGCCGGTAGACCGTATATAAGCTATATTCGTGGAGAGGTTTGGCGCCCTCTCTGCGGGTATGGTAGGGTGGAAGGATGTTGGCTTGGGTCAATGTGAGAGATTGATACCGGTTGATATTTGACTACCCCCCTAATTAATGAGGTTTTCCAGGTTTCCCTCATTCCTGCACTGAATAGTGGTTAGGGCCTACCAACGTAAATCGTTCCTGGGCGCAAATGCGGCCTGCTTAATAATAATATGTCGCTCCCTCTCCCGCACAAGTCTCCGACTTCTGGGCTAATCCCTGTGATTAGCATGAGGGGTAGAGATATTATTATTATTATATGAATAATTAAAATCCATTTGATTTTCAATACAATATTTTCTTATTTTACCACATGATAAAAGGTTGCTTATAAAGGGTGTGGTGAGATTTGATGCAAACAAATTTAGGAGTTACCCATTTGTGCACATAAATTGATATGACAGTTTATGTCATAGTTCAATTTAGATACCTACAAGTGTTTCATTTCATACAATTCGTCATGTCCTTTTTTAATGATCAAGTTTTATTATGTTACCTATTTAACAATTTGCATCAAGTAAGGACTAAAATCCAGAACGGAAAGGACACAGAGGCTGAATATTTTTTTTCTTCCCTGTGCATTAAGCTAGAGAAACGAAACTTATTGAACATTACTTATCTACTAATATGGCTACACTCGCTGAAACATTTTCAATCTTGGGGTCGTTAAAGATTTAAGAAATAAATAAATAACTGTTTTTCAGACAATGACAAACAAACAACAATTCACGAAAATAAAACTAGTAATAAAAGAGAAGAAAGAAAGAACAAATTAATGTTGAACACTTTTTATACAAAAAAAAACAAACATCAGCAAAAAATAAAATCGATTTTTCCCATTTTTTTGAAGGAAAAATGTTATACGTAAAATACCCTACTTAATTTTCACTAAAGAATTACCCCTTAAACTTTTTCGTACTTATTTATTTTTTAGATCGAATATTACTATGAGATATACAAGGTGTTTCAAAATATGTGTCGGAAAATAATGCTGACATGAGAAATGCTTTATTTTAGATGCAGTGCGTGGTTGGAAATTGATTCTGGTGTCACAACAGCACCAGATTCCATATGTAACAAGTTATTCTATCTGCACCTGAGAGATTTCTCACATTTTCTCGGACACCCCATATATTCTTTGCCATTCTTTATTGTACGATATACACTACTCACAGACACTCTTGTTAATGAACTACATATATCAACCGCATCACTTACACTCTTATTTTGGTCTCGAGTCCTAATTACTTTACGCAATTTTTTTTCGCCTGATATTCCCCATTTGTTAGATTAGGGCCTTTATGATTTTGAGAACACGCTGTAGTAAATTATTATTCATTCTTAAGAACATACACTTAAAATCACAAATAAATGAACTACAATCATAATTAAATTAGCAGAAAGATATATCCAAAATTTTTCCACGCGCACACCCATGGCAGTGCTGTAGATGGAACGTTGGCTGCGTCAAGGAATCACTCTATTATTTTGGACCTCAACTATAGTTAAATATCGAATGAATACACTTTTAAATATCCACTCTGTAACAGACGCCTTAGTCTGAAAGGTCAGGTTGTGGTGTTTTTGCAAACTAATGCAGTCTAATAAAATATTATGTTAGAGTAGTCTCACCATTGTTATAAATCATAATATAATACAGTCGCGCCCACGTCAGTATAATATTATAATAAAAGGCTAAACCCTATTCAGCGCTATTCATCTTCACAATTGCCTTTCATTTATTATGCTGCTATTCATAAGGCGACTGATTTCTAAAGCATTTAAAATATAACCCCAAACAAACATTATTGGTTTTTTCCATCGAAAATCAAAACACAAATGGGAAGGGGTAAAAGATTCATTTCATTATATAATAATCTTTAAAATTTCTCTAAAGTCGAATATTAATTTACTCAATAGGTGCTTTACTTGATTTACAAAATGAGACCAACAGCAGGGGCGAAACTGGTAATATTGATCTTGAAGTGACACATTTGGAGAAGTGGGAAAGGCAAAATGGCCCTTTCGAGAATGGATCTGTACTCCTTATCAAATTTGGTCGATCACAACACTGGTCGAATAGTACTAAATACTTCGAAATGGATCGAGAGAAAAATTTAAATTTTCCAGGTATGTGGTAATAGAAAAATATACAACTATTGGCAATACCAGGGAAAAGACAGGAGAATGTTCAAATTTTATTAGCAAAAGCTTAAGAATCGAAATAACTAGACACAGTAGTAGTTCAAATAAATATGTATCGAAAATACAGGCTTATATACTTTTTAGATTATGAATTGAAATCAGAAGAACTGATTGGCTAAATATAAAAACCCGCCAATTTTGAAATATAAGCAATCAGTTGTTCTGATATTAGGTTGTAGTTTGAATGACTGGCACTGACAGTGACGATGACAATGGAAAATAATAGGTAATAACGTGTAACAAAATGTTGATATAGGTGTTTCGAAGGGTGCTGCTGAGTGGTTAGCTAATTCTGGTAAGTTCTATGGGGTAGGACTTGATACTCCAAGCATAGATCCTGGAAAAACGACGGATTTTATGGCACACAGAATTTTAAATGGAAAACAGATATACGTGCTGGAGAACGTTAAACTTATAGAAGAATTACCATGTAGGTATTTTTGAGAATTTGTTTAAAATAAAGTAAATGATTTTGTTTAATATCTGAAATATATACGAGGTATTACTTTTTTGTTCTCAACTTTGGTAGCGGATACAACATGAAAAACTCAGAGGATCTTTCTATAATATTTTTCTCTACAATATTTGATTTTCAAGATATAGTTGCGGCAAGAGTTTAGACGACTTACTTCATAGCTGACGTTAGGCAATTGTTAACATAATTTTTGATGGTATATGGCGTTAAACCCATTAATATTTTGTAATTTATTATTACACATAGGCAAACATTTAGTGTAGTATATAGTTTTAATATCTTCAGTTGCAGTTTCCTAAATATTTTGATGAAATTATAATTAATTATTCATTTGCTCGTATGACACGTATGTCGTCTGAATTCCTGCCGCATCTATATACATGTAGTATATTTTATTTCTCCTATTAAATAAGTAAAACATACTTCATTGAAACTTGCTACAGAGTAATCGACTTTTGAGCTCGAGCTTTCTTTGTCAGATTCAGTTATTGTAACTTAGATGATGCTCAAATTGATGCCCATATTCGATAATGGCGGTTTCTTAACGAGCACCATGTACGAATTAGCATGTTTTAAGAAGCTTTAAGAAACCTCAAAAAAATCTGGTGGATTGAGGTCCGGTGATCGAGCAGGCCAACTGATTCGCCTCCATCCATGGATAATATCTAAAAAATCTCGAACTTGACTTAATGTGTAGTAATTCAATTGAAGATAGATTAAAATATTAATATTTGTATACTGAAATAACATAACATAACGGGCGTAGGAATTTAGGGACTTTAAACATCATAATTATGCCTCTAGCTTTAGCTGAAAGAAGCTAAAATATTGACATTTTATAGTGTTAGTGTATGTCAAGTTTGAACAAAAATGTTTTAGATAATAAAGAATATAAAATAACATTTAATAATAGGTCAAGCGAAATTTTTTATATTATTAAAAAAACACCTATCTTACAAACCCATGTACTCTTTAAATATAAGGTCTATTTTTCAATCTTAAAGCTGCAAGCACATCGATGATGTCCTAATTTGGTTCTGCACCTAAGTTCATTTAATAGTCCTTTTTCATTTGAAGTTTCCAGTTTCCAGCGTGGTATTGTAATGGTATTTCTAATAAAACGCAAATGGTATAAACTAGAAATATTTCGACGAATTCGAATATTCAATAAAACGCGAAGAAGCGAAAATCGACACGGAAATAACAACACTGTTGGCCCTATAAAGACTTTTTGAATTTCGGTAATCTATACGCGTCTCCGTTGTCATGGCAACCGCGGTAAATAAGGCTGACGAACTGCAGCGGATTTTGATTGATGGTGATTCCGCAATATCTACCTCTTGCTTATGCATTGTACGAAATCGGTATGCGTTCACCATGTATTTTTATCTAAAAAACAAACAGAATATATTTTTAATATCGAAATAAAAATTGTAAAACATAAAAAACTTAAATATTAAATTAAAAATAATTTAAAGTGGTAGGTATATATGTATGTACAATCGGTTATTTTAAGTGTGTCACCAGACGAGTTGCCACTACATATGTATGTACAGGGAAATTGTTGTAGAAAGACCCTTATTAATTTTTCAAGCTCTAACCTTTAAAGTTAAGAACGAAAGGAAGATAAACGTTCTAAACTTTTTGGAGTACTAGATAGTACCAATATATATTTTCTATGAAATATTTTAGTAAAAGAATTCACATTACTGGTAATGCCGATGAAACTGAGGGAAGGTTCTGGTGCCCCTGTACGCCTTGTGGCCATTTTAAAGAAATCTTTTGATAACTGAACTAAAATTTGTTAAATAAAAGTTATACGTAGTATTTTTGAATATTTGATTAACCTATTAATTGTTACTATGTTGTAATTGACTGAAATCGATTTAGAACATGTAAAATGGTGTTTATAATTTGAATAAATGCTTAGAACAGTAACTGTGTTATGAGTTTAATATTTCGATAACTTCTGATATTAGTAACTACCTATAATAGAACTATCAGCGCCTTTAACTATTTGGTATTTAGGTTTTTGTTTTACATCGCTATGGTTTACAAACATTATTCTTGTAAAACTCTCGCGTTGTTTATTGATATCATATTAGACAATAAGATTGACTGTAAAACAGTTTATCCAACAAAAAATACTGTGGTACAATACAAACATATAGCAAAATATTTTCACTGGCGACTCCGTCATATTTTAGAATGCAAATACTTTTTATGAAATGATATTCATAAGAAGAGCATACTACTGTAAATAAAAGATCAGACATCGAAACACTCAGTAAATGTTGTTTTAATTTAATAGGGATAATAAGAAACTAAGTTCAAAACTTGTGTTGGTTTTTCTTCATCCTTGATAGATACATAAAATTTTCTAAGTAACTATGCCATTTCGAATGTTGATATTGTTCTGTTTGGTTGTGTATCCATGTCTCGTGTGCTTATATATGATTTTATCGATGACTGTCCAAGACTGTTGCATGTATCGACTAGGAAAACCTACTGAAAATTTCAGTATTTCATGTGAGTATCCCCCCTCCGTTCGTTTTTGTTTTTATTGTTTCACACAATTGTATAATATAGGTAGATCGTAATAAGTTTTATAGTTAATTTTTTTTAATTAATGCTTATGCTCATAAATATATGTATATTTGGAATTTTAAATATTTTAGATGATAATATCGATGTTTTCCTTTTTTTTTACTAAATTTTATCGAAATTATTGTAGTGTCCCGAAGATGTCGCAATAAAAACTACGAAACGTCGACAGTGTTTTCTTTAAATTTTGACCTTATTTCCCACCATTGACCATCTAATTTTTATGACATAATTATTTATAATAACTTTATTATTATTAATTCAATTATAATTATTTGTAGTAGTCCTAATGTTACTAATAGTAATAATAATTATTATAATAAGTATTTATAAAGTAATAATTTACAATCCGTAAAAAATTAAACACGTTTAATACACAATAGATCTAATTTTCATAAAAACTGTCTATAAAAACCAACACAGTATAATGAAAAGTCATTACTATTTTGAGTTTTTTACAACACTAAAATTATATGAAGTAACTCATTACTGATTTAAATTGTATACATATTGAGAAAAAATAACGAAATAGATTGATAAAAAATAATATAACTTATTTTTGTGTTTGGAATAACATATAGTTTAGAAGCTAACTCAAAAATTGTTCAGTGTTGCCCTTAAATGATTTATTTAGCTAAGAAATAACTGAGTGAACATTACTCACTGAATTGTATTATTATTTCAACACAATTGGGTGTGGACTCGTTTTGACAGCCATTTGTGTTAATTTTGAGTGAAATTTTACTCAAAATTTTTTACGATATACAGGACCGGTTTACATAATTTAAAAATGCGAAAATAGATGAGTTATTTATGATTTCTTATATTAACATTTTATTGGGCTACTTTTTACATATCACTTAAAAGTAGGCGTTTATTAAAATGACTACCACACCTCCATATTCAGCCTGTATTTAAATATTAAAGTTGCTACTTTATATTTCATCTACCGAAATTTGTATAGCTAAAGAAACAAAATAACAAGGAAAACGTACGTTAGAGTGCAATACCGTAATTTGTTACTTTCCGGGCAAATTGTTATATCGCGTGTTTTTGGGCTTAGACATCTTAAAATAGTTGGCGGTCATGCATTATCCATTTGCTGGGAAACTCTCCTTACTTCTCTGTTCTTAACATTCACTATTCCTTGCATGGAAACTTATTCAGTAATATATATTTTAAGCTGCTTAATCATTATTTTTATGTTCCAGGGAACTAAGTTTATGGGGCAACGTCAATAATTATACGAATGAAATAACTTTTGAGTACTTCTACATCCACGTTACAGTATTTTGTCAATTATTGTTAATAGCAGTGTGTAACAGAAAAGTAAAATTTTCCCACAGTTTTTATTTCCTGGCAGAGGGAGCAGCAAAAATTTTATTTTAGTGCGACAACAAATATTGCGGTTTATATTTGATCCATCCTCATACTATTCTACGATCTGAGCAAAGGAAAACGATAGATGCATTATTATAGCCAGTTGCAGATACTTTTACCGCGGTGTACAGCGAGTGCAAGTGTATACAACGCGGGCGTGACACAAGAAATTTGCAACCGAATCGTATTTGGAGGTTCAGGGCGTTCATGGCGTTTTGCAGTAGTGTAGCATATTATACACGAGGCTCAATTATATCCATACCATATACACGATCTCCTGACTTTAAGTCATTTGGACTTATTTTTGTGGGGATATTTAAAAAATGAAGTATATTGCACCGAAGTGGACACTATTGATGATTTACGTAAACGTATCATAGCTACTGCCAATAATTAGTTCAAAACGGAAGCAGAAGCATTTGTTAGTTTGTAGAAACTGGGTAACACGAACCTAAAATTTTATTGTCAAACTATTTTATTATTTAAAACCACAAATTAATAATTGTGTTAATAATTAATAACACTAGCGGCAAAAGCAGTAGAATTTGCTGTATAAAATAGGTGTTATAAAATGTTATATATTTCCTTCTTTGCAAATTACTTTCAATTTCCGTTTGCATGCTTTGCCTTGTCAGGTTTTATAATGGACCAGTTTCTAGTGCCGTGCAGAAGTGTATTTTTAAATCATATTTTTACAAAACTGTACTTGTCCCTTGTACATTCAAATTTCTTTTTTAGATAAGTTTTAAATCACCATGTATAGTTGCTGCTAATTTATATATCCGTGCAACAAATAATTAGTTTCAGAACGGGAGCGAAGAAAAAGGAAACTAAAATCGATTTTAAAATATGCATTGAAGAAGCGCGTATAGAAAAATAACATCTTCAAAACATTTTTGAACTACTCTATTGGCAAATGGAACAACTAAGGACTAATATTGAAAGTAGATATCATTACGAATACATCAGCAATTCAAAATACCGTCAAATTCATTTTAAATAGTGCCATTATTATTGCAATAGATTGTACTTATCGGAACATTATTTTTACGTTAAAAATTACTATACAAGGTGATTCTGAGGAAACGAGTTTGACCAATTTTTATAAACTTTATTTTTTAAATTGCTCCGTAGAATGAATTCAAATATAGTTTTGTAAAGGGCAACAGGGTGGCATAAGGTTTGCACCATTGTTATTTTCTCGAAAAAGAGCTCATCTATCAGATTTCCTTTATCTATGACAAATTCGCAGTAACCTTTGAAAACTGACCACTATTGGTTACTAACACTGTCACTATAGCAGCCACACATTAACATTTATTATATCATATCGTACCGCTTTCCGTATTACCTTCATGCATCCATGATTCGTCAAAATTTTATATATTTTTCGATCCAGATTCTTTTAATATGTATTCGCCATATCACTATTTCGTCTTTTTCTATCAGTGTACTCTTTTCGAATTCATTTATACGGAAATTTACCTACTATAATTCATATGTCAAGCATAACTCGTAAAAGCGCCCTTGTATATATTCTAGGCAAAGTTTCATCTTGTAAGATATAGCAATCCAATTTTTTTGTCGAAATTTCATTTTAAAAATACCATCTTTCTTTCGCGAGTTTCCATTATTTTCCGTTTCGCAATTGTACCTGCTTGTTTACCACTTTTTTATTTGCACTATACATATATGCTACTCACGTACATTTTTGTTAAGGAAATACATATTTCACGTACATTCATATTTTGACCTTGCGCCCTAAACTCTCCCATTCTCCATTCTTAAGAACGCAAAATCACTAATAAAATTAATTACATACATAAGTAAATTAGGGAAAAGATATACCTACCCGAAATTTTGCCCGCCTGAACGATATACCCGCCCATGATGGTGTGGGAAATACACTAGGTGGATCCGTCAATTCGTCGCAGTCAATAAGAAGCTACGACACATGCGCACTTACCGCAACAGAAGATATAATCGGGTATGTTCTCAGAGATATATGGCACACGATTTTATAGGAGAAATATACGAGCTGCATGTATGTTTCTTTGTGTCGGCTGCTATAAATTGTGAGCAGGTTTATAACACGAGTTACTCTCTACATTTTTGGCCGTCTACTATACCTACTTGACGACCGACTCATTTTTCATCTATCGCCTCGAAATTGGTGAAAACTGTTCATTGTTTCTACTAAAAAAAAAGATGTTATGTAATGCAATTATTTTTGTCATTTTTGTATAATTTTTATATCTGATCGCATTCAAATCTAGTACGCCTATAAAATGTTGCTCCTCGCACGCTTCCTCCGTCGCGCTTGTCAGCAAGCTAGCGATTAGTCACTCTCTAGATTTTCGGCCGCTGACTATAACAATAATATGTAATTGAAAATTGTGTAATGTGCACAATCGTCGTGGATTTTCTTGGGTAATCTTAATTACTAATACTAATTAAATAAATTGCATTAGTTAAATTTGCGTGCACGCAGAACGACCCTCTACATTCTCTTAAAGACATTAATAACTCATATTTAAGTTTTTATCTTTCTCGGTATACGTATACAAATAAGTGTTTCCTGGAAAGTTGAAAAACTCCTGTGTCGAGCACGCACTCCATGCGTGCGTGTCTTCACTTGGAAAAAAAAACCATCCCCTTCCGGCGTCCACCCGATAAATAACAATTTTTTCGTTGCATAGGTCATATCAGTCAAATCCACACCGTTATCCAGATATCCACCTGGATCAAATCACCTTTACGGAATAACAAAAATCCATATTTGACATAAAATTGCGCATGCGACACGCGTCGGCCGTGGAGGGGCGCGAAACATTCGCGAAGCGCCGCGCCGTCTGTCAACATCGCCGCTTTCGGAAAATCCGCCAGTTACGAATCGGTTTCTAGTGGAGTAGTGCCGTTTCGGTCGCGTGTCGGCGAGTTTGTGACTGAGTGCCGGTTCCCGAGAGGAATTTATACTTCGATTTATTTAAAAAGGTGAGTGGAGACGTTTGCATGTTCCGAGAATTTACAGGTTGGAATGCTGGAGGTGTGCTCGGGTCGCGCCAAGTCGGGGCACGTTTTCCAGCCCGCATTGTTGATGTTTTGAACTCATTGTTGCGTAAACAAGTGTGTATTCGATCACGCTTTATTTGTATCGAGTGGGGATATCGATTGCCTTCTGTTTTTTGCGCTATAGAAACGTGGAGCTATGGCAAAAAATGATAGTTTTTGTAGGTATTTAACCTGTTTAATATGATAAATTATATTCAATAATAATTAGATAAATATATATCCATGAGAGGTTTTACTAGGCTACCGGTTTTTTAGATAGATAGATACCTAGGTTTTTTTAATATCGACGTGTCTTTGGCTTATCTTTGCTCACTACCGAATTATACAATACCTGCACTTACGTATGTACTTAAGTATGAAATAATTGTACATTAGAGAATTTTAAAATGAATGTAGGTAACGATTTTAATTTAAAATTTAAGTAAGTAAACTACAAATGACAGAGGTGGTGAGTACTTGGTAATTAATATTTACTGTATTAATTAGATTCTATACATTTTTGAAATAACAAATAAATGTAACAAATTTTTATATTGACGTTTTAAACGAATTAAAATGAAGGAAGATAGTGAATTTACATAAGCTTTTAACTTTTAATGTTTATACATAATTTTTCAGAATGTCTGGCAGTAGCTACGTTTTTTGTATTAACTTAAATAAAAACATTGCTTTTTTGTAGTAATAGGAAAAGAAATGCTTAATCCTTTTTGTTTGCCTGTGTCTAAGGCCAGCATTATTAGACTACAAAAGACCTTTGACAAAGATGCAAATTTGTGTGAAACATTGCATCAAAAAAATTATTAATATTGGAGTACGAGTGATATGAAATGTTATATCATCAGTCATCATGAAGATTATATAAATCGGAATAGTTCTTGAAGTAAATTTTGATGGATACCCTTTAAACCACGTTTTTCAATCCATGGTGTTGCCCATAAGCGTTTGCTATTTTTCTTCCTTTTCAGTATTGAACTCATTACTATAATTGCACCAACTGTCGCGCCACAGGTTACTTGCCGGTCATCAATTTTTATTGATAATAGCGGCAAAACATTTGAAACGATGTTATAAAATAAATTTTGTAAACAATATGATAAATGGAACTTGACAAACATCTTTTACAGTCTAATGTCGGCCTAAAGGTATGTTTGAACTAGGATGTGGTTGAAGACAGAATCAGAAACGAGAAACGGAATATTACAGTGGACCAGACACGTTATAAGCAGCAACTAAAAAAATATGAACACCGTAGGTATTTCATTATTTTACGGTCGGTCTTTTAGCGTAAACGTAGTAAAACAATACAAAACAATTATATTACATAAAAATATATTACGGGGTGAAAGGGGATTGGCATTGTAAACGTGTTGAAAAATAAAAAAAATCGGGAAATCTAGAGGGGAGTTTGATACAGTCTGATATTTTGCCAAAAAAATAGTAATAAGCATTAGAAATAGCATAGGTATATTACGGAAACGAAAATATTTCGGGGTGGAATGTGTTGAAGAATTATAAAATTTGGGAAATCTAGAGGAGAGTTTCATACAGTCTGATATTTTGCCAAAAAATAGTACTCTCCTCTAGATTTCCCGATTTTTATCATTCTTCAATACCCCCTTACACCCCGGAATATTTTCATTTCCGTAATATATGTTGTTTCTAATGCTTATTACTATTTTTGGTAAAATATCAGACTGTATCAAACTCTCCTCTTGATTTCCCGAATTTTTTAAATATTCAACACCCTCGCCACCTCTTATTCCCCGGAATTTTTTCGTTTCTGTAATATATGTTGTTTCTAATGCTTATTACTATTTTTCGGCAAAATATCAGACTGTATCAAACTCTCCTCTAGATTTCCCGATTTTTTTTTATTATTCAACACGTTTACAATGCCAATCCCCTTTCACCCTGTAATATATTTTTATGTAATATAATTGTTTTGTATTGTTTTACTATGTTTACGCTAAACGACCGTAAAATAATGAAATACCTACGGTCTTCGTATTTTTTTAGTTACTGCTTATAACGTGTCTGGTCCACTGTAATATTCCGTTTCTCGTTTCTGATTCTGATTCTGTCTTCAGCCACATTGGATTAGGCAAAAATATCTGGACTTGTATCGATATTCATCAATATACATAGTGTGCCCCGTTTTTCAAGTTAACATCTCTGGAATTGTAAGAATGCTGTGGATTTTTTTATAATAAGTACCCTGAAGAGATGTTATATTCTACTAACCATTTTATTGAAGTGGCAAAATCCTGGCCTACTACGATTTTTTGAAAGGGTCATTTTTTCAGAAAGTGATATTAGGCATTTTTTTATCAGAAATATAATATTACCACGCTATTCAGCACTCATCAAAATACCCATATGTCAAATTCAATTGACAAATGTATATTAAGTGTTTTTTTATGAGGTGTCAAACTTCGAAAAATCAAACAACTAAAAATTATAACAAACAGGTAAAAGACTGCCATGAAAGTGAAAACAAATACCAATTGGACAAAGAACACATACACTACAAATTTAACACTTTACATTGCAGCCATAGTAAAAATTACTAACATTCAAAAAATGTCATCATCATCATGAATCATGAATACTGAATTATTAAAAAAAAAATACAAAAGGTTAATCCAAATTAAATTTTAGTATTCTCCACCATACCTTCTCCCAGGCGAACACATATATCCAATTATCTTCTTAAATTTAAAATTACTTTACATAGCTATCATTGTTCAACAACTTATAAGTATTAATAATTCAATACATTGTTTGTACGTTAATTGTTTTTACTGTAGCCGCATACCAAAAATAATGTTAAATTTAGACAAAAACTAAAATTTAATTGATTGATGTTTTGTAAACTTTTGTTTAGCAATTCAGTATTTATATTTCATTACGTTTTTGTATGTTCATTATTTTTACTGTGACCGCAATTGTGTGTTTTTTCTTTGCCGAATTGGTAAGTTTTCACTTTCATGGCATTCCAATAAAAAAACACATATAACACCTAGATATTTTTCGATCAAACTTGGTATGTAGCCTGGTAATATTATCTTTTTGACAAAAAATGCCTAATAGTACTTCTGGAAAAATGACGCTTTTAAAAAATCGTAATAGTCCAGGCTTTCACCACATCAATAAAATGGTTAGTAGAATATAACCTCCCTTCAGAACACTAATTTTGAAAAAATTGGAAATTCCACAGCCTTCTCACATTTCTAGAGGTATTAACCAGAAAACGTGGCACACTGTATATGCATGTTAACAGCACATGAATAAACTTTTCTTCACTTATACTCGTATGTGCATATAATATGTGAGGTATGACAATGTGTTCACATTAAAAAAATATAATTTTAAATAAGTCTCACGAAATGGCACAGTTTTCTATGTTTATTACATGCTCTGTTATTACCTAGGTTATAAATATTTTGTTGCAATTGTGAATATCTGGATGAACAAACACGGAAAACTGCTCTTAACTCGTTATTAAATTTTCGCGATATAAAATTTAAATATATTATCCAACAATTTATGTCAACTAATTTCCATGATGCATCATCATTTTATTAAATAGGCAGTTCAAATAATCCCATGGTGTTTTCGAACAGTGTTTTCATTTTAGGTATTTGTTTCTGATCGAGAATTAACAAAAATTCCACGGGCTTTAATTTCATAAATGAAATGCCTATTGGGTTCGTTTATTTATATCGTTGTCATATACCCGAGTATATAGTTGGAATTATGAATATTATTATATATTTTATTATATGTAAACTGCAATTGGGCATAAGTTTGAATGAAACCTGCAAAACGAGATTAAATTTGTTCAAAACGAGGTTCAAAATTACCTAACTTATCATCGAGCTTATCATTATGATTTCTTATTTCACTTTGTGTATAATTTAATAAAAACCATAGTAGAATTTGAAATAAATGCAGTGATATGAAGGAAATATCCGAGGGACCCCTAGCTAATTGCAGTAGTTGTTGTATAACATAGTAGCAGTTAGCAGTGCTTATTATAAGGTAGTACCTGACACTAGCTAGTGGTATACAGGGTGATTCATTAATAATGGCACAGATCTTAAGGGCATGTTGCTGACCTCAAAATAGAGCGATTAAGCCAAATATGCCTTATCCGAATGTTGCTCCTTTTCGATCTACAGCGTGTTAAAGTTGAAAAAATATTTTCGATTTTTTTAAATATCTTGAGCATCTTTGACCGGATTGTCTTGAAACTTTGTACACCTATGTTTTCTGAGGTGGTAATTATGAAAATGGTAACTATTTTGCAATCACATCTAGGATGCGCTAGTTGTAGTATTCCGTCGGAGTAACATATGTGAAACTTTTTTGTCCTTCAAAGATCTGAATTTCCAATAAAAAATTATTAAAATACGTTAAATTCTAAATAAAAAAGATATCCCTGTTAAAAATCGATAAACTTAACCGTTTTCAAAATAAGAACGATTTACTATTTCTTTATAAAATTATTTGTTTGAACGTTCGCCTTTAAATAAGATGACTTAAATGAAGGTAGGCCGCTGTCAATGAAATGTCATGTATTATTTATGTCAATACCACAGATTAAATATATATATATATGGTCAATTCTAAGCAACTTATAAATACTAGACAGTTCTTCTTCGTTTGTGATTTTTTTAATTAAAATGCTGCGTCATAATAATTATACGTTTGTTCAAATGAGAAACATGGTATCTGTGTAGTCCCAAGAAAATTATTGTTGTCGTCATATAGCAGCGAGGTACTTGGAGTTATATCCAAATAACAGACAACCTAACCACAAGCTTTTCAAGATGTACGACAGATTAGGAGAAACGCGATCATTTCGTCCTAAACGAGACGTTGGAAGGCCTAAAGTATTAGCGGCGGAGCAAGAAGAGGATGTTTCAGTGCGAATTGCCGAAAACACGCAAACAAGCACACGCCGAATTTTATCAGCTGCTGGTGTAAGTCACTCTTCCGTGGTCAGAATACAAATAAAAATTGTATCCTTACCATTTTTGTCCGGTTCAACAGTTGATGCCACAAGATCCTCCTGGTAGATTTCGGTGCGCAAGTTTCTTCGTCGGCAACAAAATGCTGACCCTACATTTTATAATAAAATATTGTTTACGGACGAAGCTACATTTTCCCGGCGCGGTGTATTTAATTGGAGAAATAGCCATTCCTAGGAACTAGAAAATCCTTACCTGCCACGAGAACAACTTTTTTAGCATAAATTCTCAATAAATATTTGGTGTGGAATACTTTCCGATAACCCATCCCATCTTGGGACCATTAGTGTTACCCCGTCCACTTAATGGGGAAAATTATTTAAATTTTTTAACAAATGACTTGCCACTCGTTCTTGAAAATATCCCCTTAAATTTACGGCAAACCTTTTGGTTTATGCATGATCGTGCTCCCGCACATTACTCCCGACCAGTAAGAGAATATCTTGATATAAGTTTTCGAAACCGTTGGATTGGTGGCGGCAGCTAATTGCCTTGGCCTGCGCGTAGCCCTGATTTAAATCCCCTTGATTTGTATTTCTGGGTTAACGTTAAATCATTAGTTTATTAAGATGTTATATATACTCGAATAAAAAAATGTATTGAAAACAATGGTGGCCACTTTGAGAATCTTTTGTAATTAGACTTAGGCATAATAAAATTTTCAGTTGTTACTGTGTTTGTCTTAATTCGTAATTAAATCTTATTTAAAAGCGTACGTTCAAACAAATAATTTTATAAAGAAATAGTAAATCGTTCTTATTTCGAAAACGGTTAAGTTTATCGATTTTTAACAGGTATATCTATTTTATTTAGAATTGAACGTAGTTTAATAATTTCGTTCACAAACAAAAAAGAACTAAACTGTCTAGTATTTATAAGTTGCTTAGAATTGACATAAATAATACATGAAATTTCATTGACAGTGGCCTACCCTCATTTAAGTCATCTTATTTAAAGGCGTACATTCAAACAAATAATTTTATAAAGAAATAGTAAATCGTTCTTATTTCGAAAATGGTTAAGTTTATCGATTTTTAACAGGGATATCTTTTTTTAGAATTGAACGTAGTTTAATAATTTTTTATTGGAAATTCAGATTTTTGAAGGACAAAAAAGTTTGACATATGTTTACTCCGTCGGAATACTACAACTAGCGCATCCTAGATGTGATTGCAAAATAGTTACCATTTTCGTAATTACCATCTCAGAGAACATAGATGTACAAACTATCAAGACAATTCGTTCAAAGATACTCAAGATAATTAAAAAAATCGAAAATATTTTTTCAACTTTAACACCCTGTAGATCGAAAAGGAGCAACATTCGGATAAGGCATATTGGCCTTAATCGCTCTATTTTGAGGATAGCAACATGCCCTTAAGTTTTGTCCCATTATTAATGAATCACCCTGTGTAGGCGGGACATGACAGTACTCAGTACATACTCGATATTACGAAGTCAGGACCTGGCGATACTAAAGCAGGACCTACTAGTAATACTTAGGTCTGTTCAAGCAAGGAATCTAGGCTGGTCCTAAACTGTTAAAAACATTTGTCCAACTACTTCCACGATGTTTGCTGAAAACAAATTCGTAACTGGTCGAATATTTCTGACAGTTTGAAACCATTCCGTATTCCTATCTTGAACAAACCTACTAATGCAGGACCTGGTAGTATAAGGATAGTATGTATGTATAGGAGCAGGATCTTAGCCTAGGTCGGGACGTTATTTGTTATTTTAAACATATGTTACCCCTAGAGGCAAACAGAGAATTTATTGATACCTATGGGCCCAGACCATTCAGTACGTTTTTTTATGGAAGTTGTTTTCTATGGTTCACAAAAAAAGATAATTAATCTTTTCATCACATAATTTCATTTACGATTTTTCACCTTTTTTGAAGTTGAAAATGAATGACAAATAAAAATATATGCAGTGCAACATTTATGTTTGGAAAACTTATTATAAACTTTTACTTATTTGAATATTGCTCCTAGAGTAAATTTGCGTTCATTAACAAGTCGATTTATATGAAATAGTTTTTATTGTCAAATTGCTTTATTTATTATTATTATTTTTAATTTATTATTATTGTATTAAGAGAACAAGTAACAATATGTTATACCTATTCCTATAATTAGATAAATTTACTGTTTTCATTTGGAAATATTCTGCTAGTGTTTCTTTCTTGCTCCTTAAATTTCTGTATCACAGAATTGTCTAAAGTAAGATCTGTCAAAATTGTGAAAAACATTATTGCTACTTTTAAAATATCATAATAGGCGTCTTTATGCAATAGCGCTAAAATATATTACAATATTGTTTTCTACAAATACAAATAATTTTAGACATTTAAGAACTATATTAATATAGAGCTTAGCAAATAACAGGAATGTTATCACATGCCACCTACGAATATTCAAAGGTACTGAAGTAAAACGAATATATAACGACAGAAAGCGGTCTAACTAACAAATGTTTAGGTAGAGTAATCTTCCAAAATACATATCTTTTAAAATGTAACTGTAGATGTAAATATTGTTATAACATAAACTTACATAGTTCTGCATATAAGATCGTTCACTTTTGTTTATAAGTAACTGTGTGAAAATAATTGTTAAAATATGGGGTTAGAATAACAAAATAATGTGTGACAGTTTTTAAAAGATATATTATTTGAGGCTAATTTAAACAGTAATCGTGTTTGTCACCCGCCGCAGGTTCGAATCCTGCGGCCGGTAGACCGTAGTTCAGCTAAATTTGTGGAGAGAATTGGCACTCTGTTTGCGGGTATGGTAAGGTGGAAGAACGTTGTCTTGGATCAATGTGAGTGAATGATACCGGTTGACGTTTGACCATCCCCCTAATTGATGAGGTTTTCCAGGTTTACCGTTTTCCTGTACTGAATGGTAGTTAGAACCTACCAACGTAAGTCGATGCAAATCCGGCATGCTTAATAATAATATGCCGCCTTCTTTCTCGCACAAATCTGGGCTAATTCTCGTGATTAGAATAAGGGGTAGAGATATTATTATTATATTATCAAGAATTTTATTTTTGATATTACTTTTGTTCTACGTGTTTTATTTTTCGAGATTTCTGTACCACAAATTCGATTATTTTACGGCGAGACATACTATTCAAATGGCAGTAGGTTAAAATTTTGAACAGTCAGAGGCCCCTCGGAAATATCACTTACAAATGCTAAATTTTAAATATACCTATTCTGATTACTTATACGACAGAAAGGAATTTGTACTCTTATTATTGAATATCTCGTTAAATACCTATTTATATTGCCGCATATTTGCACAGTCGAGGACAGACTACCTTGAATATTAACCTAGTAAGTAAATAAACTGTTATTGATTATGGAAATGTATAGGTAAATGTGTTATTTTTCATAACAATGACTACTTGTACTATACTATGATGAATTATTGGTAAATATTATGCCTAGGCGTTGCGTTAATATTCAAAATGACTTACTATTTCTAAACATTTGGGTATACTTATATAACATCTTCCCATTACTTTTTTGTAAGCAATCTGGTTCGATTTTCATAGCTCACCATTTGCATCTCGGAAACCTTAAAATATACAGGGTGGCTCAAATTAGAAAAAAGTTGCCCCTTTTGATGCATTAAGATAAACCAAACAGATCTAAGATATTGGCAGTGGTCGCTAGCTGCTCAGTATTATTTTGTATGAAGTATTTGCCACAATTTTGCATTATATAGTTTTTAAATATTCGCCAAATATTTCTTCTCGTCCACAGTCGCTGGTCTGTCTCAGTGTCATTTAGTAAGACTTTTTGGAGGTTATGTTCTTTACTGTATATGTCGCATATTACAATGAGATTACACAAAAAATATGACATACTGATAACAATTATATTTGTAATATTACACAGTAGATTGTTGGTTATTTATTGCCCGGGTCAATAGCGTGAAATAACACACCAGAATGTAATGTTGAAATTCTAATTTCCGAATGGATTTGAATGGAAACGTTGGAGCATTTGTAGCCTTACTGTTACCTCATTTTTTTGAAATTTTAAATTCATCCCAAAGGCGAGGCAATACTTTTGGCTCTCTGAGACATTATTACATGCTGCGGCATTATTCTTCATATGTATTTCTTAAAATTGTTGTTCCTCAATATTTTTAATAAAAAGTATGTAATTTGGCATAAAATACGTAATTCTACTGTACTTACGTGAAATTTCTTCCAGTACAGTATGTAATTGATGGTGTTGACAATGTGTACATTTCGACAACCACTGTGATCAAAATTGTGACAATATTTCGCAAAATCCAAGGGATTTTACGGAATTCCGAGCAATTTCAAGGAATAAGGATTTTGCATTTCATAAAAATTACCTCGAGAATTCGCTCGAGAATTATTATACTTAGGTATACTTATAGGTTGTGTTTAAATGGTTGCAAAAAAAAACACATATTCCGGGAGCCAAAATATGTTGGCCTAAATCAAGTTACCTTAGTCCAAAATTTTATTGTTTCCGAAATACAGGGTTTTGAGCTTTTTTAGTGTTTTCTCAATAACTATTATAAATTGTAGTAAATACATAAAACTTGGTAGTGATGAATTTTCTGGCACGAGAAATTGAAATATGGCCTCGAATTTGCTGTCAATTGTGGAGGGTGCCACCTACTGTACTTCACATGCATTTAAATCATCATACATATTTTGTGCACTAGTGTATTGATTTTTTAACCAATAATACTTATTCTTTGGCCTTTATTTTCTTAAAAACACTGGCTTAAACAACCGTTTTGGGATATGATTTTAAGGTTTTATTTCATAAACATTAATCCATTGTCTCCTATCATAGTTTATTCAATTAAGTACTATTAAATTTTGGACTACACTGTAAAAAATAATTACAGTAAAAATAGATGGCAATTTATTTACCACTCATTATTGCTGTAATTTTCTTATCGATTGTGATTTTACAAATAAAATGTAAAATTACGTTGTAAATTTGTTTTACGGTGTAATTTTAGGTTTTGCAATTGTAATATTACTTTGTGATTTTACATTACAAAAGTATTTTTACAATGTAACTTGCACAATTACTTGTAAAATTGCAGAGTAACTTTACAGGCAGTTGTATAGTTACATTGTAATAATACATTTTATATTATGACTACAATGTATTTTTTTTTATTTATTGTACAGGATGGTCCAATTTGGGCACTTAGGTTTAGAGGGTTTCTTCTATTTTCCAAAAAGACAGAAAAAAGTAGCCAGATATTTGGAGCTTAATATTTGAGAAAAATTGAATAGTGAGAATCACATTTCGGTATTTTGATTTGTTGACATGATGTTTTTAAATTTTGGTCGTTTCTATCGTAACTTTTCTACTTATTATATTAATATTTATACATTGTAAAAACATTTTTCTCTATGTGCAGGATCTAGTGGCTTGAGGAATATTTTTTTATAACTTCTAGTTTTCCGTTACTATAACAAACATATATATTTTTTAATAAAACATCATACGTATCTAATATGGGGCATCATAGAAAAGGCCTAAAATTAAAAAAAAATCTATATCAAAACTAATCAAGATATCGAAATGAAATTTTCGTTATTCAATTTTTCTCAAAAAATATTTACGTGACATTTGGAGAATAAAAGAAATCTCCTAAAAGTGTTGAAAGTGACCTAACCCGTACAGTCAATTTTAGAAAAACTTACTTTAAAGACATCTTGTTTACAACAGCGAATTAACTAACAGTGTTCTGATATAGATTCCTAAAAAAAATCTGAATAGTAATTAATTTATACCTAATAGATTAATGTGCCTACATGAAAAAAATTAGAATCTCGTAAGGAATTAACGATTGTTACTTACCTTAAGTAACATATCAGGCTTTTCCGTGAGTTTCTCAATAGAATCACTGCATCAGAATGTTATTTCAAAAGAAAAATGTACTCATATTAAGTAACCTACTTAACATGAATGCCAACTGCTTCTAATGTTAACAAACACCCTTAATAGTAATACTGAATTTTTAATATGATATCCCCAGTGAAGCGAAACATTTCCGAAGCTAAATATTCGTTTTCTATATAATTAAGTACTTTGGAATTTATGACTCATTTAAATTGAAAATAATACTTATTTCTATTATAGTCCCCATGTACCTTAAAATCAGCAGAATAATCCTTTTTAAATTTATAATTAAAATTTTTGAACAAATTGTGTGCAAAATATGTTACACAAAACCATACTCTTCCTAAATGATTATGAATAGCTATTTTGTACTCCGATTACGGCTCAGTTAGCTAATTAGTAGTTACAGCTTTATTATATATTCAATATATTAACTGCCCTTTGCTCATTTTTTTAACTTAGAAAGACATGTACATACAGGTACTGAAGTAATAAAATATTATGGTTTTTACGGCAATTTTTTATTAAAATTTGGTACCTGCACATTTAGTTTATTTGTACAAAACAGAACACTTAACGTTACCTATACAAAACATATATAACAATGTAAAAATATATTCATAGAACTAAAGTTAACATTTTATAATATTCAAACGAGATCTATGATGGTCTTATACTAACTATTACAAAGTAATAACAAAGCAATATTAATTATATAAATGTGCATAGATAAGTAGGTACCCAGAACTTAAATCATGCTAATCCTTCAGAAGCCCCTGTTCTCCAAATATGTATAAAATATAATTCTAATAGAAAATAATATATTTTTTATATAATATGTAAGATGAATAAATCAACAGTAGGGTATTCAATTTTTGTAGATGCAAGGATACCAATGTTTCTTTGCTTCAATAATTATGTATAACTTACATACCTATTATTTCTTAATCTCACTTAGGTTATGTTAAAACCAACACTAGACAAAACTATAGTACTAAAAACACTCACTTGTCACTCTAGATATGACTATATGGCTAGTCACTACTCACTAAATTAATTATCCTAGGTACCTAGGTCCTAAGTACACGCTGCATTCATCTAAATGAAGCAAGAAATAATGAAGGCGTCACCAGCCAACGCTCTCAACAGCTAGTGGCAGTGTGTTTTAAAATTAGTAGTACCTTTACACACATATTAGGTATATTTTTACAGTGAATTATATAGTAAATTTAGTATGTTTAGTAATTTTACAATGTGAAAATGAATTTCGCATTGCTAATTGTAAATGTATTACAATATATTCTATAAATGTACACATTATATTATAATTACACAGGAAGTTTACGGTTTTGTTGTATATTGACAGTTTTCTTGTAAAATTACAAGTGTCAGTGTAATATCATCATTATTTTTAGAATTATTTTAGGACAATTATGAGGATATTCTTACAAAGTATATTTGTAAAGTTACTGGCCTTTTTTTCAGTGTAAGGTAAATTGGGTTAGATCATCATATCTTGGCTCTAGGAACATGTGGTAGCATTTTGTCTAGATTCTTTAGAGAGACTGTACTGGATATACAGGCACAAAAAAGTTATAACGATTTAAATCCATGTGAAATAGTGTATGTGGCGTCTTCTACAATTGACATCAAATCCGCGGAGATATTTCAGTTTCTCGTGCCAAGAAATTCCTCTGTACCAAGTTTGATGTATTTACTACATTTTACATGAAAGTTATTGAGGAAACTATACAATTTTGGACTAAAGTAACTTAATTTAGATCATCATATTTTGGTCCTCGAAATATGTATTGTGGTAGTATGTTTCCCCAACCTTTTGCAGACTGTATACACGACATATCGAAAAAATTTCAAAAACATTCCGATGTATTAACTAAACAAAAAATAATCTTTTTAAGATTGCTTGGAATTGTGACATTTTTAGCGAAAAAACTGATTCTTTGCACGATCCTAGTCACAGTCTGTACAATAAGTAAAAAGCCGTAACAAAATTATGCTATGCCAGTGGCGAAGACGAGAAAAATGGCGTTTTACGATATTGGCAGAAGCACTCTGACAAAAAAAAATTAAATTAACTTCTTAGAAATAGCAGCGCGCTTGATGTTAACTCTTGAGTTAACCCTGTATGTACTTCCACGCCCTCCCAGATACAGGGTGTCTGATTTTAACGTTTGCAAACTTTTAGATAAACTAGTGGATGGATGCACTATTTCAATATTTAACGTCGAAGTGCAAAGTCAATAAAATGAAACAAAAAGCATTAAATTATGAAGACAATCAGCCTTCCAGCAGTTCCAAACAATATCGTGGTACTCCACGCCATAATAATGCGAGCAGCGATCTGCGTTATTCGCGAAGTGAAGACAAAAGTAAGTATAATAACGTCGATAATAAAGCAAGATGACAGTATTGTTAGTCTTTTCGGGCAAATTTGCCTTCACATGATATGGAATTTTGCGTGCTTTCACCTGATTTCTTCTGATTTCGTACGATTTCTGGTGATTTCGCACGATTTCTCAGGATTTCACAAGATTTTTCGGGATTTCGCAGGATTTCGCAAGATTTGTGACAAGATTTTCGTGAGTGGTTAACCTCTCCGTAAATTTACTACTTTTTTTCAGTGTAGAACCAACTAATTTAAAATACAAGTAAGTAACACTTTTTGAAATTTATCTGAGAGTTTTTTTTTTTCATTTGTTACATTACTCTTTTTATATACTCGCGAAATATCTCTCCCCCAGTCACATGCACATTACTTTCTAATTTTTATTTGGACATCCCACATTAATGCCACAGTTAACGAACGAAATATTACGTTTAAAAAACACCCCTTTCCAGCTCCGTCAAAAGCATCTGCCGTTGTTTAAAATTAAATATCAGTTAATGTATCTGAAAAATACTTCGCTCTCATGTGGTCCAACTTAATGATCCTCTAATTCTCTTCGTAATTCTGGGAACCATTTGAGCCTGACAATTTTAAATATTTTTATATGAAGCCGAATATAAATTCTATAAATTAATTAAATAATTGGTTTTTAATTACGGAGGCGCGTAAAAAGGACAAAGCTGGAAAAAGAAATAATTTTCAGCAGCGATATGAAGACAATGGGGAATACCACTAAATTTGGTGTTTTGCATTTTTAGAGAGTACTCTAAAAACGTTGGATACGTGTCATAGGATTTGGACTAATATGCAATTTTATGAGAGATATTAATTATTTAAAACCACATGACATCACGCGTTCATTTTTACCAGCTGGCAACAATGCATGACAATAAAACCACTAAACTCAAACTGAGGTTATGCCATGCCATAGTCTATGAATTCTGTCTTGTCCCTGGTCTATGGCCCGTGATATTCCTAAACAAAAATAACCTCCTTGTAATTTAGTTTTATTTCTACTCTCTGAAATCTCTTGAATTTTGTCTCGGCAGAAAATTAGGTTATGTTATATTGATGGAAGTGACAAATGATGTTTACAGGCACTATATCTGTCTCTATTTATACAGTACTGCATTTCATTTATTTTATTCTAAGACAAGTTGCATGCTATTGCTGTGTTGCCGCATGTTAAAAATGTGCATCTGACGTCACATGTACATTAATTTGCCAATAATTTTTTTAAATTTAATTTAATTTACAACGAATATGGTCTTCATATATTTTCAAAAAAACTGAGTTTCCAAAAACTTTTCCAACATAGTGGCATTCCCCATTTATTAAGCTTCAAAGAACATAATCTCGAACATAATTATTTGACGATAAAATTATTCAGGAATGGGTCAGTCCATATCAAATCAAATGACTAACAAAATTTATTTATTTTTTACGTTTACATATTTTGTATGTTCATATTCAGAGTTGAAAACAGGTATTCATTAATTTTTTAGATTTAGTTTTTGTTTTGAGCCACCATTTTGTATTGGTATATCAGTCTATTTTGTATTTTACAGAGGTTAGTGTTAAACTCTGTAACTTGGTTTTTAAAGATATTCAGTTCAAACAAAAACCATGTTAAAGAACATAAAATGTACAATATTTTCTGTCCAGTGTATATTTAGGTCTACTTAACTGCAAATAAACAAAAAAAAATTGGTAAATATTGACGTTTTGAAACCAAAAACCTTCTATTTTAAAATTAAAAATGTTAAGATAAAACTAAGACTTTAGTCCAGTCAACGAAAAAGTATAGAGACAAATGCTTGGAACACAATTTTTGACTTCGTAATTTTGTTTGTACGAGTTAGGAGGTGAATATATCCCCGCCCATAGCCCTTAAGCCGAGGGGGAGGGGGGTGTTTGAAAGTCTAATTTTTCGTTTTTTTGCTTATATCGCAAACTATGCGTCTTATCAACATGACCATTCTATACAAAATTAAAACTGATTTTTATCGTATTTTTTTGTTGTTCTATTCTGATCGCTTGACTGGAAATTATAATGGAGAAAGTAATTTTGTGTAGAAAAGCTAAATAAATTTTCTAATTGGATCAAGTTACCTCTTGACACCCTGTATATACTCCATATTGTGAACTATAAATAAGTTAACAAAAAATTGCTTAGATCGTTTTTTGAAATTATATCTATATTTAAAAAGTTAAAAAAAACTAATAAAGTGTGTATGATGAAATTTGAAATATTTATTACAACAGAATGAAAGAACGGTTTCTGAAACTTTTGAAATTTTAAAGTGTCCCTTTTGAGATATTTTAAATTGAAAACAACCGATTTTAGTAAAATCGCAATATTTGAAGACCCATTAAAAAAAGGATGTAACTGTAAGGCCTAAAACTTGATAGGGATATAGTACTAAACAAAAATTGAAAGTCAGTCTTAGTTTTACCTTTAACATTTTTAATTTTAAAAGAGAAGGTTTTTAATTTGAAAATTTTAACATTTACCAATTTATTACATATATGTTTGCTGTTTAGTAGGCCTAAATATATTCTGGACATAAAATATTACATACATACATTTTATGTTCTTTAACATAGTTTTTATTTGAACTGAATATTTTTAAAATGCATGTTGCTGAAGTAACCAGCGACAACACCGCCGAGTGCTGATTGAAGAGTTGTAAGTGACACCATCTTCATTTTGTACATTTACTTCAGTAGGACGAATGACCTATTTTAGGTGCGGGATTACCCTCTTCTCGAAGTCTGTCTAAAAACTGTGTGGGCTGGTTGTCTATTTGGGTATCTTCGTCGGTATTCCCGGGCTGCTTGTCTGGCGTTTCTATTCGAATACTCATAAGGTTTGTTCACAGCAGTCAGGGATTAGTTTGAAACTGTCAGAAACATTCAGCCATCTACTTCTTGAGTTACATACACCAAAATACAATCACCACTTTATTGGTCGAATATTTGTAACAGTTTGAAACCAATCCCTGACGCTTGTGAGAACAGACCTATATTCGCTGTGTGCAGAGTAATGAAGTCGATGGCAGCGCTTGCAGTGGAGACAAATTGCACTAAAGTAGGCTGTCAGTAGTAGGATGTCAGATCAGATCATATGCGTGTCACAAGCTAGATTATACATTGTGATGTTTGTTCACAAAAGTTTTTTGAAAACGAAAAAAAGTGAGGATAGTTATGCCATTCTCTACATGACAAAAGTGGATTTTCCAGAGCTGAAACTTAAGAAACTTGCAATATTATTCTATAACAAAAAGCCGGGCAATGGATAGGACCATGTCCAAATGTTTTCAATAATTATTTTTTAAAATAAATGCTAAATGAAAATTTCAAAATAGGAAAGTAAAACTTTATTTAAAGAAAATGTTTAGATAAACACGGCTACAATAATTAGATCAGATAAATAGATTTTTATTTAGCATTTCTGCTTCACCATCAACATGATCACACATTTATTTACACTGAATTACTGAAATAAAAATCAGCAACGCACAACCACAGCAATATATAGATCAACTAAATAAAAATAATCAGCACGTAGTTCTCAAACTCTAAATGTATAAAACTCAGTGCATTATGAATCCCCGGAAATTCTAGTTGAAATTTTGCTACTAAATTGCTAGTTTGTAGTGTAAAATAGAAACGATTAACTTAGCAATATAACTACCACTACAGTGAGAATATCATATAGTCCATGATGTGTTTTTTTGGGAGAGCTCATTATTGCTTCCAGTAATTTTCCAAATTCGTTGACGTTCTGTTGAGAATGATAAGAAAACCTGGATGCTGACCGGCAGCCGGTTTTGTTAAGCAGCATTTTCCTAGGCAGCGTGACGGAGACAGGACGTATTTCGGGGATGTTGCACATGTGCAAAATAGGTCAGTCTAGGGAAAAAACAGCAATATGGTAACCCTAATCAGAATTGATAAAGACTAAGAATTTACCAAATTTGTAATAATATTGCGACTTATCTATTTAACCATGTTGATGCCACTGTACATGTTTGTGCATTGGTAAAGTTACAACCCTCATTATTTAAAGACAGAACATAATTATAAATATTTATTTACTAGCTTTCGACCAGCGGCATTTAACGTGAGAATCCTTTGTCTTCCTGAGGTAAAAAGCATCCTATGTGTTTATCTATATCATGATCTATCTGCCAAATTTAATCCAAATCCGTTCAGCCGTTTATGCGTGATTGAGTAACAAACATCCAAACACACAAACCTTGGCATTTATAATATTAGTAGGATTATCATTAAACAAGTAAATGATATATTAAAAATATTTCATATGAATAATCTACATTAATTCTTTATAAATATTTTTTTCCACGATCGGAAGTAGAAATCAGTTTCTATGACATCAAAATTAAAACAGAAGTAAGTAGTCGATTATTCCCAAGGGAGTATAATGCTCCCAAGGGAGTTATGGAGAACGTTTTTCATGCAAAAAAAAGATAACATTGAAATTATTTATTGACATTTAAATTAAATGTTACATTTGTACAATTTTCAAAATTAATATTAGAAGGAATATTACTTTCGCTTACATTTATAGTTTTTGTGATTGCGCTAGTAGTGGTACCTAATAAAACCTGATTAGCAATTTTGGTCTTATTTTCAATGGAGTTCTCGACATAACCCTCAGCGACTGTCGTTGATTTCCAACCAGCATGACGCTTTATTGTCGTGATATCCACACCAGCATCTGCCAGTAATGTCGCTGAAGATCTTTGTAAGCAGTGACCAGTATAACATGCAGCATCAGGTAATTTTAAATACGAAGCTACTACACTCGGAATTTTTCCCATGGTATTCTTGCCAACTGGCTGCGAACTACATTTTTCTGCTTTGTAGTACAAAAAAAGGCGCTTATGCTTGACGTGGGGAGGACGAAGAGACAGGTATTTTCGAAACAATTCAAGCATATTTCCCACATCGGTAACCAGAAAGGTTAGTGGAATCTTTGTCTTAGTGTTTGAAATTTTTACAATCAAGGAAGAGCCTACATCCTCAATATCATCTACAGTTAAATTGACTAGTTCATCAGTTCGACAAGCTCCGTAAATTATCAAGCATGACTTAACTATAGAATATTGCGCCTATAATGTGGAAGACTTGTAATTCTTTGAATTTTCACTGAAGTATACCAACAAAACATTCTCGCTGTATACTTGAACATTTTTCTCGGCGCACCACTTTTTGAACCGATTGTAGGCTATATCGTATAATCTTGACTTCGTAGGCAGCAAATTGCTTATTGCAATATTTGCAGCCTCCACAATCTCTTCCGACTCATAATTATTCATTGTGCACTAAACAAACTTTAAACTAAACCAAACTAGCATCTTAATTTGACAATTCTTTTTGTTTGTTTATTTTGTAGTTATGACAATAACTCAACGACTACTAAATAAATGCTCAAATCCGAATACAATATTTCTGGTGCTACTTACTTCATAATGACAAAATATGTGTTTTTAAGTTAATGAGACCGTGGAAAAAATAGTATATACCATTCGGGAGAGATGCTATTTTGTCCTCGGTGCATTGTAGCCCTCGGGCTTCAAATTGCACCTCTGCCAAAATAACGCATTTCTCTCCCTTATAGTATAATGTACTATTTATTTATTTATATTTATTCTTATTCGTTTAGTATTACATAAAATCTATATTAAATTACCTACTTATATCTTTTTCAGTGAAATTTCGTTTTTCATGTGTCACATTATTTTTATTGGTACCAGCAGTAATATTTTTCAGATACAACACTTGTAAATAATGTCCAAAATATAAGTTTTTACTACATAATTGTATGTTATTTGACAAATTTAATGCGATTCACGTGCAATTATCAATTTTATCAGATTTTTTGAAAGGCACATGACAGCCCCGACAGCCTACAAAGTTATGAACGCTACGCAGAGCTGGAATTGCGCATATTGCGAATAGAAAGAGTATCGAAGTATCTTCATACTCCTCAGTTGTAAATAATAGCTATTTATGATATACGTGTTAAAAGTAAGATTTTATTTTGTGAGTGAAGATGATTAAAAAACGAGCGTAGTGAGTATTTTAACTTTACGAACAAAATAAAATCACAAAAATAGTGTATGATATATACACTATTTTTTCTACAAAACAATCGGAAGAACTTTAAACTCAATAAAAATAATAAATCAAAAAATACCACACAGATGTCAATGTTTATGAACCAAAATTTTCGTAGCAACCAGTGCTGTTGTTAGTTACGGAAAAAACGCAAAAATATTGACAGCACTTTCTAGTAATATTATAAGTATAATGAATAATCTCGATAATGAGCGTAACGAATCCATCCCTGCTGAAATCGAAGAAGTTGCCAGTCGAGCAACATTGGAATTATTGCCGACGAAATCAAAGGAACAGTACGAAATCGCTTATAGACGCTTTTCGGAATGGTGCAACATTAAAAAGGTCCTTGGGAAATGTAACGCAAGTGTTTTACTGGCATATTTTGAGGAAAAACCCAAGATATGGAAATCGTCAACGCTGTGGTCAAATTATTCCATGATCAAAACTATGTTAAAAATAAAGCAAGATCAAGATATAAGCAAACATTATAAACTTATTGCTTTTTTAAAACGGAAGGGTGAAGGATATCAAGCAAAAAAAGTCAAAAGTTTTGACGAAGACGCATATCGACAAATTTCTCACAGAAGCAGAAGACGAAAATTATCTGATGATGAAAGTCGCAGCAATAGTGGGTGTCTTCGGGGCGTGTCGCCGGGAGGAATTGTGTCAGATGACCATCGACAATATCGAATATTTGGGCACTTCGGTTGTTGTGACCATACCAGATACTAAAACGAAAGTGCCTGGGACTCTCAGTGTTGTTGGTGAATTCTATTTAAACTTTTTTAGAAAGTATATGGCACTCCGGCCACCCAACGCTGACCATAGACGACTTTTTCTTATATGAAGAATATATATGAAGAATATATATGAAGAATATATGAAGAATAAATGTGTGAAGAATCCAGTCGGAATTAACATGTTTGGTAAAATGCCTGCCGACATTGCAGAGTTCTTGAATCTACCAAATCCTCAACTCTACACCGGACACTGTTTTCGTCGTTCATCGGCGACATTGTTAGCAGATTCTGGTGCAAATCTTACTACCATCAAGAGACATGGAGGATGGAAATCTTCGACGCTAGCTGAAGGCTACATTGAAAATTCACTGGAACAGAAGAAGGAAATTGCGTGCCAAATACTTCCTACTGCTGCAACTACTAGCAAGACCACCAGTACTACCAGTAGTATTTCTACAGAAAATAGATGTGTCACACATGTTGATAGTAAAACCAACTTAAGTATGATGACTCCGCAGGGAATTACAATTTCAAATTGTTCTAATTTTACTATAAATGTTAATAGTAATAACTAGTTAAAATGTTGGTTTGTACTTATTTAAAATAAAAAGTTGTTCATGTGTTTGTTAAAACGTTTTATTAATTTTCAAAACAAAATTTAAATAAACTTTGATTTAACACTAGTGTTAAAAGTAACTTACTTTTAACACACCTGTCAAAAAATGACATTTTTAACATCAAAAATGACAATTAAAAAGCCCACTTTTAACAGTTTTGTAGAAAAATACATTTTTTATGTAGCACTTTAACGATAAGTATCAAATGAATAAACAAAATTACACAAATAATTATTATTCTTGTAACAACCATCATTCTCATTTATCAGACTACTTTGACTGAAATATGAAATTATATATTTTAAGATGCATATAATTATTAAACAAAAACGGA
Source organism: Monochamus alternatus (assembly GCA_037114965.1). Lineage (NCBI taxonomy): Eukaryota > Metazoa > Arthropoda > Insecta > Coleoptera > Cerambycidae > Monochamus > Monochamus alternatus. Next base: position 39,821,789 of record CM073433.1, read on the forward strand.
TCGGACCTGTTCATATAAGAAAAAAATATTTACAGAACCACCATACTTTATCATACAGCTTGTAGAATATCCAGTATTGTCAATATACTAAATAAACAGGTAGTTTTTTTAGGAAGCGACGGTTAAATTAGTCATATTACAGATTTGATTGTAGTTTATAATATATAAAATGACAAAAAAAAGGTTAACTGTGTTACTCTGTTAAATTAACATCATCGACGTTTTAAAGGACGGAACTTAACGTACGTACCAACATAAATTTACAATAAAGTGTAAAGAAATTGTTCGAAACTTGCAGATAATTTTTTCAGTTATTTTTGTACATATATTGAAATGAGACAAACGTGAGAAATCATTAAAACAATATATTTATGACTTGCTGACTTGCTTATAGCAGAATTAACGCTTATAAGAAAACATATGTCGAGCTATTCCCTAAATTATTATTATCTAAAACCATTATCAAAATTTTAATACGAGGAAGTCATAGATAATTATTAAATAGCCCTACAGTTAAAAAATGAAGTAATTATGTTGAAGAATAAAGGAGAAAAATGGTTTAAAGCTTCTTTAGGTACTGCGAAACCAGCCTTAATATCAGATAAATCTTTCGTAAAACATCGCGTAACTAAACTATATAAAAAGTGTAATACACCAAACGATCTATAATAATTTTACTAGGTTAAGTGAGGTAGCAGTAAGCGGACTATTACCACATATCCTTCGAATGCCTATTACTACTAGCGATTGAACAGCGCTTCTTGAAATTTCCCATGTAATTCGAAAAGCATTAGGTGCTCCAGATAAAGTTGTTGCGGTCTTATATAACCTAAAAAAGAAGAGCTGCCTATAGAGAATGTCCATTCGAAAGCTGATATCCTTAACGTATTAGGACTAACTCATTGTTTCCGTACTCGTTTACTTACGACTCCTCTTCGAACAGTATATAAACTAAGAAACATTTTTAATTAGGTATATGTTATATATTATACAGGATGCTTCTAAAATGTGGGGCCATTTTTTTTTATTTACACATGGGTACCAGTATTAGTGTACACTTTTTTAGAGGTTCTTAAAAAATAATAAAAATGCCGCCATCAGAATTTTCATGCCTCTTCATTTTTTAGATACAGTGACATCTAAAAAAAACAGCTTTTAAATTCTTTCTATCTCAGAGAATAGCTATATATCGTAATGCTGAAACTGCTTCTGTAATGTAATTTCTCTACAGCGTATCTCTTTCAAAATATGACCTACACAAAAAACTGTTTAGGTACACTGTTTATATTTGTATGCAATTCCATTGCATTATTTTTTTCATTATAATGATATACAGTATGCGACAAAAGTATGGAATAAATTCAATGAAAACGAAACAATTATTTTTTGGGAAAAATCCTCGAACAGGTCGATTTTTAATTAAAAAAATACATATTTTAGCGTAAAATGCGATTTTCGAATGTCATTTGTTTTCGAGTAATGACGTCATCGATTTTTTTAACATTCAATTGTCATTTACTCGAAAACTTTCCTATGGAAGAGGGCAAAATTTTAGTACTGTCTGATAGAGAATTAAACGATCTTTCAGAATAAAGGAAAAAAATATGGTGTTTCCATTAAAAAAAAATCGATGACGTCATTACTCGAAAACAAATGACATCTGAAAATCGCATTTTACGCTAAAATATGTATTTTTTAAATTAAAAATCGACCTGTTCGAGGATTTTTCCCAAAAAATAATTGTTTCGTTTTTATTGAATTTATTCCATACTTTTGGCGCATACTGTATATTGCACTAAATTGCAAAATATGATTGTTTTTAACGCGACCAAATATCGAAAATTACTTTGACAATAAAAACAAATGTGTAATGCCAGCCGTGACGTAAGACGTCTGAATTCTTGACGCGAGTATAGCTTTATTACTCTCAGTTGCAGTTGCTTGTTCGTATGATGTAACTCGTCTGAATTCTTACTGCGAGTATAGTAAAAATACATTTATTCATTCGCTAATCAAATTACTTTTTAAGTGGGCGCTGATTAATATTTAAAGAGTTAACCTTAGCTAACCCATATGTGGGAAAATAAATCATATTTTTCAATTTCGTGCCGGTGCAAATTTGTTCTTCTATACCGTAATTAATGTTAAGGCGGCTTATCGAAGTGGTGAACTGCACGCGAATCTTTCCATGCTTTACACGTCAAGTAGGCTTCGATTGGACAAGCAGAGCTGTCGGCTGTAGGTACATAAACTGTTTGCTGAAGTAATCTATTTAAAAGTCTTTGTTTTTCGTCTCGTTAACTCTATGGATTTTTTCAGGGTAATAAGCGGTGTGGTGGAGTATTATAAGTATTTTGGTAAATATAGATATAACGAAATAACAGCAACAAAGTCCAGCGTTATAAGAATATACGAGTTATAATTACGGACGGTGAGCTATAATATACAGGATCTCCGGAAATGATGAGAAAAAAAATCAGGGGATAATTCTAGACCGAAAATAAATGCTACCTCTTTCTATAACATTTTTTCCAAAACTGATTATTAACGGAGTTACAGGGTGTTAAAGTTAAAATTTTATTTTCGATATTTGTAAATAATTTCTTAAGAAATCCAAATATTTACATAAAATTTGTAAATCGAGGGTTTTTGCGGACAAGAAATTCAAATATGTTTCTAATTTTGACGTCACTAGTAGAGGGCGCCACTTCTCTATCATTTCATTATCATTTTTCAAATTTTAATTTTGACATTCTGTATTTTGAAAATGGAGCTCCAAAATGAAAAGTGACCCCCATTACTTTGGTCCAAAGAATATGTAGTTAACGGCTTGACCTAGTAACTTTTAACACCCTGTATATTTAATGCTTTAACACAGGGTTTAAATATAAAAACTGGATTGTATTTATCGGATATAAAAGCAACAAAATTAGTTAAACAAGTTCAATATATCCTTCGATTTAGTTTTAAATCTCCTTCAGGGATAAAACTTCACAAAAAAAGATAAACTTTAACCATATAACACAAAAATATACAAAATGTTTTAAAAACTTAAAAAAAAACTAAAATTACATATTACAATTTAGAAAACAAACATTATAATGTCAGTTAACCAAATCAGTATATGTATAAAAAACACTGAAAACTGAAAAAACATTAATTTTCGAAACAACAAATATACGCAATCCGAAAAGAGAAAATCCGGTGCACCAGTTCCTAATAAATGTGAAATATTTGCAATGGCCACATTATGACGAAAATGAACTGGAAGGACTTCAAAAGAAATTATATCACATTTTAGCGCTGAATTAGCTTGGCGCGGAGGAGAAGCAACTTACTGCAAAACCACTTATTTCGTATCCAAATTGAAAATAATGGAAAAGAAACTGAACGTATCGAGCATAATCCTCGGTGGACAAGGCGGTGACAATAAATTATGTGACAGCAAATGGATTACGCCTAATATTTTAGAGCAAGAAAGCCCAGTACGTTTATTTAAAAAGTTGATGGAAAAACGAGGCACTTCTATAATATTGGATAGAGTATTTCCTACATCAAATCCTTTTTGGAAGAAGAAAAATTCTAAATGTTGGTATAAAAATGTGCCGATTGGAATGAATGAAATTTCCAAACAGTGGCGGCTCGTGGTAGCGGCAAGAGGTGAGGCCCAAATAATACCTAAATAGGAATAAATTTACACGTCTCCCCTGAGGTAATATTCCTTGACGCGTTGACCATTTTTTATCATGGAGGTCTTTGCCAATAGCCCTACTATAACCATAAGTTAAAAAACTAAGTAACATCAGAACTCCGATTTTTATTTGCAAACACTAAAAAATATAAAAAAATATAAAAACCAATTTTCAACTACTTATCTATTTACATACAAAACAAAGCCACTTTTACCAAAAATGTTTTAATACTTTCACTTCTTATAAAACAAGTCTATTCGTCGGTCTTTCAAATTTATTTATAATGTCTTCATAAAATTCGGAATCGGCGCTAAGACTTTGCAGCAGTTCCTTTTCTATAGCCATCAACGATAAGTTGTTTAAACGCTCTTGTGTCATCGTATTTCTTAAGTAAGTCTTAATGCGCTTAAGGCACGAAAAGTTTCGTTCTACTGAAACACTTATTACAGGAATTGTTAAAACTAAGCAAAATAATTTGCATGTTTCCGAAAATATCATTTTAAATTCCTTGTATAATATTTCTACCGTTTTCTGAACTTCTAAATTATAAAATTGTTCGTCTCTGTACAAAACATAAAGTTCGTTTACTTAACTTAACTTATCTATGTCAAATATGTTTGGATACACTTATAGGAAACAATCAAACGATATTTCCGGAAATTTGTTTGCATATTCGGGATATTTTAAAGCGTTGGCCGATTATTCAAAATTTGTCGTTTCTCTACTTCATTACGTATTGAAAAAGGCGTTTCAAACAGAGATAAAACAATATCGTGAGAGGGATTCATTATTATAAATAACTATCGACGAGCCTATCGATAATATATATTTAAATTAGGTTCCTATTCTATGTTAAATTTAGTCTTACCTTGTAAGGAAGTTGTTTTTTATTTCTTTAAATTAATTCTACTTACCTTGTCCCTAAAACTTTACCTCCGCGCTTACCACCTAATCTTCAGAATATTTAAGAAGTCACATGCAACTAATCAACCATTAACACTAACCACTGGAAATTCAAAACACATAAATAAAAGTATTAACACTTGAACAATCTATTAATCGCGTCATACACGTAAATAATCTACGGTTTACAAGTTACCTACGGTCACTAGCCACTATCACATCGTCCATTTGCCGTTGAACTAAAAACTTGAGGCGCCAGAAATCGGGCCTCAGTCCAGTGTTGCCATCGTCAGTACATATGTACTATTTTAGTACTTTTTTGTCCAAAGTATGAGTTTAGTGCTACCGCCTAAAAATCTAGTACTTTTTATAATAGCTACGCCATTCAGTACTTTTTCTAGTACTTTTCGAGAGTGTTAGTATGACGGTAGGCATTCATTCTGTCCTCAGAACACGTTCGGTCCAATCCAAGTTTATGTTTTGTGATCTAATCCACAGAGCGTAAAAATCTTATCTCTTGACTGTCTAACGTCAATGGTCAATGTCATTGAAATCGAATCGAAAGTTATTTATTAAAAATGTGTGTATGATTGAGTTATTAAATACAATTATAATAATGTGATAACTGCTAATGTTGTGGAAAACAATCACTCTGTGGACTAATGCCCGGACCAGCATTGAATTACATGCCCAATATCTTATAAATAGTCAAGATCATTCGCTAATGGTACCATCAGACATAGTGTAACATTTGAGCCATAGTCTAGGTCCAGGCATTGGGCAGCAGTTTGACCATTAAAGAAATAACACATTTCGGTGTTATATTTCACCCACAATTATAATAATAATTACTAAGGTTCTATTCTAACAGATATATTGAGTTATTTTATCGATTATTATAAAGTGATCTGAGCATCTTGCTCTAATATTACAAAAAAAAAAATATATAGTAACCTGAGCACTTACATTGAATTTCGTAATCGCCTATCCTTGCAGTTAAATTTTTTGTAATAGTATAAGGCATTGAGGCAAAATTATTGTCAGGTTTGCAATATTACAGAAAAATTACTTGTATATATCCATCAACGATATAAAAATCTCAAAAATGGATAAAAAATACTATACTTTTTATCTAATCTATTGGATTTTTTAGCTTTTTTCTAATCTTTGGATTCTACACACTCCGACAATGACGTCATCAGTACTTTTTAGACATATTCAGTACTTTTTCGTTCATTGATCTAGTACCTTTATTTTCATGGTACTGGCAACACTGCCTCAGTCTCGAGCGGACATGGAGCGAAAAACATCGATTTTAACCGTCACGCGTGGGGGGGAAACCATAACGTATAGACATGTGCGACGCAATTTGATGCTCGAAAAATTCGGCCTCACTGTGGTGGTATAGGGCATCTGCACGTGACGTCACGATTTTCAAGGTCGTTGTTTGGAGGATAAACAAAAGTATAACCTTATATTTCTTCCAATTTATTATTAAATATTTGAGTGTTATTTGTATTATAAAATGCCTAATTATTGTATGGTAGTAAACTGTGGCAGTAATTCTGTAAGGGACAATGTTAGTTTCTTCAGAATTCGTTCTGAATTCGACAGATATAAACAATTTAACCAGTTAGCATCTGAGAAGCGAAAGGCTTGGATGAATAGTTTAAAAAGAGCTGACCTTACAGAGTCCAAAATTAAATTTGGAAGAATATGTTCAAAACATAAAAGAGCAAAAATTATACATTTATTATACTATAGGGAAACCTGTAAATTTGCACGAGCAAAATAATCCGGATTGGATCCCCACTGTGAATATGAGTTATACATCTGGTACTTCATCAAAATAATCAAGAAAAGATAGATATGAGGCGAAAATTATTAAATGGAGAAAAACAGATTTGAAAAAATAAATCATATCAATTTTCCGTGGCTGTGCAAACGCCACAGCATCATATGTATTGATTGTATTTAGTGGCAACCTATTTCAGGACTAAATTTTTATTTATTCTTATTCTGTGGATACGTACTTTTGGAAAACTGTTTAAAACTGGCACATATTTCTGCTATTTACGAATTCAAATGTTTTCAGTAATATTTTTTTTGTGAAAAGTTAATATTTTATATAAAATCTTGTAGAATGAATACCATATTGGAATACCATTTTTTAGTTATAAATAAATATTTCTTTTGTAGGTAATTTAAATTATTTGAAGTGAAACTGTTTTAGCATGTTGTATATGCATACCTATATACATAATATGCATACATTTTCGGTGAGAAAAATTACTTTCTAAGCCTTTAATATGCTTTAAGGGCGCCGTATTCTTGAAATAGTGTTCTGTACAAATACAAGTAATTTAAGAACTGAATAATATAGAATTTAGCAAATAACAAGAATATTATCTCATGCCACCTGCGAATATTTAAATGTACCGAAGTAAAATGAATACATAACGTCAGAAAACGATCTATCCAGCAAATTTTTAGGTACCTACTGAAATCTTTCAAAATATGTATTTTTTAAAATAGATGTAAGTATTGTTATAACATAAACTTACATAGTTCTGCATATAAGATTGTTCACGTTTGTTGATAAGTATCTGAAAATAATTGTTAAAATGTGGGGTTAGAATAGCGAAATGATGTGTATCATACAAATGCTTTTTAAAAGTTATTATATTATTTGAGGAGAGTTTAAACAGTAAAAGTGGATAAACAAAACATCAGTAATTTTAATTTTGATATTACTTTTGCTCTACTTGTTTTATGTTTCGAGATTTCAGTACCTAAAAAACCAAAAATTTGATGTATGTGTATAAGCACTTTTATTATATAACAAATAATTTACAGTATTTGGATATAAAGTTTTAGGAAAATCCTCTTCATTATCAGATTGAATGTGTATGGATCTATTCCAATTTCACTTATTTTATATCTATATCTATCAACACTTTCAGCATCTATGACTTTCAGTGTATAATAATATATTCACTATACATGATTATATAAATGAAGGAATATTGTAGCCACAAAAAAAAACGAAAAATAATAACAACAATAAACTATAACCACTTAAGATAACGTGAAATCATATAATAAATAAATATTAATAAATACATTTGAGGTTATGATAGCTGTTTGTTTATCCTCCAAGCCAGTAGCCACGCCTACTTTGATCACGTGCCGGAGATGCTCTATTGGTGGGTGACCCGGACTCCCCACGCGGGTAGAAACAGAAACGGCGGGATATTGAAATGTAAACCAGAGGTACGTTATAACATACGAGGACTAAGATTGAAGCAATTATTTTATTTCGTTACATTGATTTTTGATAAATGTAGTAGGCAATCAGATTGGAAATTAAGGGGTATTAAAATATACAGTGAAAGCCCAATTTTACAGTGAGGCCCGGCCTCAGTTGCTTCATACGACGAGCCGCCACTGTTTCCAAATGGACTAAATGCTCAGGATGTCAAACGTGTCAAAATTAGCGGCAGCAGTTAGCGAAGTAACTATAAGCGGAATTGAAGAACGAGCTCTAATAAAAATAACAGGACACAGCAATTCATCATCAATAAAACAATACTTACAAGTTGACAAAGAGTCTCATTCGAGCATTATTCAATCGATTCGTTTGGAAAAAGAACAAACTTCATCTTCTACAGAATCGATTAGATGTGGCACACTCGTAGCGACAATAGTATTCCTCGTATGGATTTCAATAACTGCGTGTTTAATAATTGTACGCTCAAATAAAAATGTATTTATTTTTAGTGTTTCATAAATAAAGTATGCATTGATATGTTCCTAAATTTATTATTCATTAAATTGTCCTGCAGTATTACACTCAATGTTTGTATTGATACCGGGTAAATTTGTGTTTTAATTCTAAACTATTCCCTTTAACTCGAAAAACTGTGAACTTAAAGACGCTCCACCTTCGGCATTGCGACAGTTTTTGTGGTCTAATTGCTAGGCAACGGTTTCTCATTGAACTACCCAAATTTACCCAGTAAAATACAAACCTTATAAGTGATAAAATTGCAAGCACAAATTTATAGTAATTGTTTTATGGCCGGTTTCTCAACTAGTAGATATCTATTAAATAAACTTATCGATTCCATAAAATGGAGATATCCCATGAATTCGGTTTCTGAACCATTCGATAATGCTTATCTATTGCATAAGTTATCGAACAGATATCCAAAGAAAAATGGCAAGATATCTGCCCAATAAACATTAACGCACGCGCGCAGCCATTTAGCTGTTGCTTGTTTACATCTTTATTGTAAGGCTTAACCCAACTTTTTTTGATATTTTCGTGACGATTACTTTGTGCAATGGAAAATTCTGATTCGTCTGCCTCTTCAGATGAAGAATATTTAAATACAGTCAGATATCTTGAACGGCCAAAACGTTATCGTGAAAGAGAAAACCAGTATGAAAAATACAGCGACAGAATTTCGAGAGAGGTTTACGGGCGCTGTATTCTTGAAATAGTGTTTTCTACAAATACAAGTAATTTTAGACATTTAAGAACTGAATAATATAGAGTTTAGCAAATAACAACAATGTTATCTCATGCCACCAGCGAATATTCAAAGGTACCGAAATTACGTCAGAAAGCGATTTATCCAGCAAATTTTTAGGTACTGAAAACTTTCAAAATACGTATTTTTTTTAAATTCAGCTATAGATGTAAACATTGTTATAACATAAACTTACATGTTTCTGCATATAACATTGTTCACTTTTGTTTATAAGTATGTGAAAATAATTGTTAAAATGTGGAGTTAGAATAGCGAAATAATGTGTGTCATACAAATGCATTTTAAAAGTTATTATATTATTTGAAGAGAGTTTAAATAGTAAAAATTTCAGTACCTAAAAAACCACAAATTTGATCATTTTACGGCGAGAAATACGGCGACCTTAACGAAAGAAGCTGTAAATTTACTGATAGATTTAATAGGAGATAGTATTCAAGTCTCTAGTACTAGAACAAAATTACTATCAGTATTAGAAAAGGTTTTAATAACTTCGTTTTTATGCAGCAGGTTTATATATATTTTCATTTAGTTAATGTGATGTGATATCATTAGGTAGCCGATAGTGGCGCCATCTACAATTATTTCTTGAAAGTGTCTTACTTCCATAAATGGCATCTGCAAACAGTTGTGCATTTGCTAGCTCCCTCTATGATTATTGCAGATATTAAGATATCCATTCAACTGTTATGTATTCAATAAAATTTGGAAGGCATGCGTTCAGAAACCAATATAAAGTTATCGGTCTGATAAATTTATGTACTCGATAGTTATCGAATGGATAGCGCCAAATGTTGAGAAACCGGCCATTAGTAGTATTTCTTTCATTGAATGCTTGGCCAAATTTAAAAGCAGTTGAAAAAATAAAAGTTTTTATAAACAGAAAAATGTATAGGGACGTAGAATCGTCATGAAAATTGTTTGGGTTATTTCACCAAAAATTACTTAAAAATTCACTGCCGACGATCAAATACCAATTATGTTTTTGCTCCGAAACCGCTTATTTTCGATATTTTTCCAATTTGGCTAATCCCGTTTGGCGGTAGCTTGACGAGATCGCCCAAAAACCACCCCCTATCATTACGTAACTCGCCCGCGTGCGTTACGCTCATACATTTTAATTTTCAGGGGCCCCCGCCAGCCATTCTCGGCGCAAAAAGCTTTCTCGGATTGAAACGGCAGCCAGCACAGATCAGGCTAATTGATATGCACATTTTACAATCCGAATAATGTAGAGTCGGCTTTGAAATATGCGCGCACGGGGACATACATATTTATGCCGTCGCATTTGTGTCTGCTCAGGTATTAGAAGAATGGCCGTAAGGGGATTATTGCGACCTAATCAAGACTAAGTTGATTAATCGCTGCGTGGGAGGATTTACGTATTATTTCAAATCTGCTCTGTTTAATGCCAGCCGATCACTCATTCAGTAACTCAGCGTTATATGTTTATTCCATTTTCTGAATAATTTTGTAATTTTAGTGGGATCTGCGAACTAAAATTATAATTTTCTGACGCCTCTAAAGTCTTTAAAATAATTTGAGAACATGGAGTCGCATAAACCGCTATGTGACGTCTCTGTCTCCAACTGCATGTTGTGTTGCGTTCGCTACTGTTTACTGCTTTTAAAATACTAAATACGGTGTCATTAGGGTTGCAGTTTTTATTTCAAATATTGAAGGTGTTTTTATATATTTTTAGGTATTAATAATATTGTGTGAAACTAATTACTCTGTGGACAAAAGCCCCAACCAGCGTTGAATTACACCCACAATATTTACCCATATATTCCTTATTATTAGCTTTTATAACATTTTTTACTGTATTAGAAAGGTATTTTAAGCTAATATAAATCAAATCTGCTACTATTCCTATCAATGAAGTCATATGTATATTCTCTGATACCAAACAAATGCAGAAATAGGTCAGATCTCATCTATTTTGGTTGAATTTTCGAGTTCCCACTGCCAAAAGTGAAGATATTTATAGAGTCTTTTCATTAAAGCAGGTTAGTAAATTTAGATAGATTAATGTCTTTAGTTAATTATTGAATAGAGCTTTGTCTGTGGAATTGTTCATTAGCATACATAGATGTTTGGTATCAGAGAACATACATATGACTTCTTTGATAGGAATTGTAGGAGATTTGATTTATATTAGCTTAAAATACCTTTCTAAAACATTAAAAAAAAAATGTTACAAAAGCTAATAATAAGTAATATATGGGTAGATATTGTGGGTGTAATTCAACGCTGGTTGGGGCTTTTGTCCACATAGTAGTTAGTTTCACACAATATTATTAATACCTAAAAATATATAAAAACTTTTACATAAAGTATTATTCAAGTAGGTATTGTCATATTTAATTCATTGACAGGCTAATATCACTTTTGTCATTGTCGATATTTAATTTCAAATAATTTTAATTTATATAATAATTTTTATAGTTAGATATTTGACTCAACTTAAAGCAGGCCACCTGAAGAAGCAATCCTAAAAATGCAGAAATAGGTCAGATCTCATCTATTGTGGTTGAATTTTCGAGTTCCTGCTGCCAAAAGTGAAGTTAGATATTTATAGTGTTTTCATTAAAGCAGGTTAGTAAATTTAGATAGATTAATTTCTTTAGATAATTATTGAATAGAGCTTTGTCTGTGGAATTGTTCATTAGCATACCTAGATGTTTGGTATCAGAGAACATACATATGACTTCATTGATAGGAATTGTGGATTTGATTTATATTAGCTTAAAATACCTTTCTAATACAGTAAAAAATATTGAAGGTGTTATTAGAGACACTAAAATAAAACAATCAAAATTTAGATATTCTATTGTGTACAATACTTAAGCCAGCCATAAATATTAAGTGAATAGTGTAATTTAAGGTTTGATGAAGTACCCTATTTGAAACAAAACCAGTATCAACTCAGGTTTTGTAATATAGCTTGAAGATACCTACATTTATAAAACTTGAAACGTCTCTGACAACATACGAGTACAATAGCGATTAATTATATAAGGGAATTAACAAGCCTTTAAACCACAAGAAAAAATGGACACCCGAGGTGCATCCGTGAGTTACATGTTTTTCGATTCATGTAATTTATTTTAATCAAAAGTATTGATTGTCAGCTGAATACTAGAAAGTCTTGGAATTGTTTCTATGACATGCGTTTGTTTATTTGTCAACAAGAGTGAAAAAATCGACACAAAAAATGAGTGAGAATGCTGAGAATTTCTTCATTTCGGTTGAAATCCAGTAAGAAGTCCAAGAAGCAACATTGCGTCTGTTACCAGCGAAAAGCAAAAGTGTATACTAGAAGAAATTGGTGGAATTCAATAATTGGCGATAAAAGAAAGGCATAAGAGAAGGAGAAATTACAGAAGAGGTGCTACTATCCTACTACTGCTACCTTTCAATGCGGAGAAACGGTTTGTTGTCTCTTCGACGTGGACAAAATATTCCATGCTAAAATCAAAATGCGCTTGAACATGCACAAAGGTATTTCGAAGTATGGTAAACTTACTTCATATTTGAAGAATCAAGAAATTATAAACTAAAGAAGGTAAAGATACCGGAGAGAAAACAAATCGAAGAATTTTTGAAAAAAGCACTAGATGAGAAGTATTTACAAGTTAGAGTAGAAAATATATGATTTTAATATTTCAATTTATACATTGAGCGTTTTATTTTGAACTCTTTACAGATTGCAACGATCATAGGAGTCGCAGGTGCTTGTCGATGCAATAAATTAACCTTTTTAGACAGGGCCGCGCCAAGGGTAGCTGCCGCTGGGGTGCGGAACCTTTGCTACCGCCCTAGCAGGATTTTAGATTAATCACCAAATAATGAAGCAATACAATAAATATGGAAATATACATATACAATTAACAGAAACTAAACAATATTAAAAAAAAAACAAGAGCTAAGAATAGGAACTGAAATAGTCTTCATAAGTAACACAAAAGTAAATATATTTATAATATAAAATACATGTGTAAGAATAACAAGAACACATAAAATGATGCCCAGATATCAGTATTACTGACTTTTTTAAATAGATATATTGTCATTCAAAAAATAATCTTTCGGGCCTTTTTGCAAATTCCTCAACCAAGACAGATACATCTAGGTTTTTTGAAATTTGAATAATTTACAGTACATGGATCAGTACGAGAGGTGAGGGTTGCAGAGAACAAGATTCTATAGGCGTACCACTTGAAAAGGGTTCAAAAAATAACCACCAACCAAAAATAATTTCATGGATTTCCTAACCCGAGTTTTTCTTTTACCAGAAAAGAAACAGTTAATAAATCACTTATCTTTATTAACTACTCAGTACACTACTGAATACTAATTACAACTCGACTAAACACTATTTCACTTTGAAACTCCAGGAAATTTGCAACTAAACACTCCAATTCAAGACTATAATTTCAAGACTGACTAACTCGGCCGTTTATTCTTCTTTTATAGACCAAACGAATATTCCAGGTATTTTCTAGCATCTCTAGATCCATGTCTCGAGCGATTTTCGTCGATTCTCATTTTTTCCAGTTGCGCCTCGATACACGGCATTATTTGTTTATTTACCAGAATCGCGATCGGGGCAATTTTGTGTCAACTAAGGTCTTAGAAAGTACTTATTTATAGTAAGGGGATGTGATCTAGCTGGTCAAAAAGGGGAAGAAATCTAATTTAACAGGGAGTGTGCAGTTTAGCTTGACTGACGTCTGCTACTAATCAACGGTTATTTGCCGCCCTCTGGATCATGGCGCCCGGGTACCACGCACCCCTTGCATCCCAGGGTTGGCGCGGCCCTGTTTTTAGATATCATCCGTGTAGGCATCAACACAATTTCGAAAACTTTTTCAAAAGTGGCTGCATTTTTTGGACATTTTTTGGGAATGAGGCGTTCTTCGGCAACATTACTGGTCAATGCTGGGGGGTGATATTACCACTGTGAAGCGTCATAGTGGTTGGATATCGACTACTGTAGCGCAAAGTTATATTGAAGATTTACTGTCCAGCAAGATGGCAATTGTTCCAGTCCCTCAGTTCTTGAGATAAATGTTAATGTTAATAATGATAATTCTAAATAAAATGCTATAAAATCGAAACGTGGTATTATTAATTCTAATCTACTAGTGTGTTAAAAGGCCTTTAATCCACGGAAAACAGGCGTGTTATACCTTCCTAATATAGTGATAAAGGAATTAATTAATACAGCTTATAAAGAATTTATTCAATTGTATTAAAAGAAAAGAAATACTATTGGTAGTAAAACAGTAAAAAACAAACCAGCTTGTGGTCCAGACCTTGTGCCTAGTTATCCACTTTATCTATTATTATTTAACCCACCTCTGAGAACCTCAATTTTCACCTGGAAGAGAGAAAGGGCGCTTCTGATTTTGAAGTCTGGAGATCCTTTCCATGTAGAAAATTATCACTCTATTACCATTTCAAATAATTTTGCTAAGATTTTCGAGGTTTCCGTGCACAATCACATCTACTATTCCATAAAAAATTTACTCAATAAATCAACATGGCTTTATATCTTATAGATCCATTACTTCTAACCTTGTTTGCTTTACACAACATATTCTACATAACCATGGTCAGGTGGATGTGGAGTACATTGACTTATCTAAGACCTCCGATATAATAAATACATCACTCGGTTTTACTGAAAAAACTGAGCACATTTGGTTTTAGCGACGAAATATATATATAATTTTGTTTTTTCGTTCCTACCCACTTTCAGTTGTTTTAAACCTAATTATATAGCTGCAGTAGGGTTTATATTTGAATCCATTACTGTTTTTTCTATTAATTAGTGACTTTCACAGCGTGTTTAATTATAGGAAGCTTTTATATGCTGATGGCATTACAATTTTTGCTTGAATTTATTGAACAAGACAGGCCCATTATCTTCAGGTAGAGCTAAATAAACTGACAATTTACTAAAATTAATTTCATGTTAAAATTCCTTGTATGTTATATCACATCATATTTAATTTGTTATCTGATGTGTTTGGTATTAATAATTTTACTTTTAACAGAGTCCTAAGCATTACCTATGATTTGCACTTATAACTTTTCTTATAGTTATTTTATAGAATCTTTTTGACAATTATTTTTTGTTGTGCGTGTTGTTCTTCCTATTCTCATTAGTAATTTATAGTTTTAATAGTACTTTTTTCTACTTTTGTATTTTTTAATTATTCTTTTGTTCATATATGAATATTTCATAAGTCCAGTCTCTTGCCATCGCAAATATTTAGCATTATGGGAAGTGTTATATTTTTTCTAAAGTATGTAACGTACAATGAGGGTAACATGAAGGGGTGAATTTTGTATGCTTCTATGAAGTTCTACATTTCATGCGGAGAAAATTTAATAAAAAAAAATAAATTTGATGTGGGTAGGACTTTTAAATTCGTTTGGAGATATTTAGCCTTAATAGACGTCAGCATCATAAAAGAATTATAATTTATAATGTTTATGTACTGTTCCATTTTTTTATGGGAATCCAAGGTTTGTAATTTGGGTAATATGGATTACTATTGACAATGCAGTAGATTCTAAAATTACATTGTGTTATAGAAGAAGTAATTACATTTCTGATTAGAAAAATGCATACGCGCTATATTTAGAGCATAACTGAAAATTATTTTAAAAACACATATCTTACACATAAACATCTTATTATTTAAATGCATATAAATTTTCTGTTCGACAGTGGCATGTCCAGACGTTTTGAAAGAGAGAAGCTTGCTTACTTAAATTTAGTACGTAATCCAATTTGCCTATTGAAATATTTATTTTTTCTTAAAAACTAAACGCTTATAACATTCTTAGTAATTTACAAACAGTGCACTCATTTGTAATTAAGTTTAAGTTGATACAGTTTACTATATTTTGCTGTAACGTTTTTTGGATGCAGCGTATATTGTCAAATTTTATGATTAATACAAAATGTCACGTCACAGTTATAAAAATTTATAGAAATAAACAAATTATGAATAAAATAGGAATTAATTTATAATTATTACAGGGACGGTTGTACTTCCCTAGCTTATTCGATAAACACGCCACTGTTATTCAATATTTGTTTTCTGTGAAAGTATGCTAGATACTATATTAAAGCTATATCGAGTGTAGAATATATTTTTTGCACACTTCATCTGACATGTATTCAATATTGCCTTGTTATTGAATTGTGTTGTTTTATTTTTAGATATATGACACCTGCCATTTTTCTCACCTATATGCTTATTACGAATTCATATTTATCTACACGGAAAGAAAAGTATACTAATATCAAGTTTAATACACTTATTTCAACGCTAGCTTAGTTTCAGCATTCCCCAACCTACTAATACTTTATTGAAAGATTAATTTCTAAAAATTACTTGAAATCAAGAACTTACTATACTTAATATCATGTTATGTTTATTTAAAGAAAAGTTTTGTTCTATTTAGATAACATGAATTACTTGAGTCAACAATTGTTATTCTCGTTCTTGAGCTTGTTAGCTCTCTTCAGTATGCCATAGGAGGCGAGGCAATTGACGACTTATCCTACAGAAGGGAACCTGAGTAGACGTGATGCAAAATGTAACTACATCATGTGGCCACATGCTAAATCTGACGGTTCACCTGCGCACACAACTTTTATACAATTTGTAGAAAATAATGCTGCAAATGTATCTCTATAGTTTTGGTAATTATCGCCACAAGTGTATTAATATCATCTATATACATTATTATTTTGCACTATAGCCACATTTTAAATTTTACAGTAAATCTAAATATATAATTAATAATATATTATTCATATTCCAACAAAACATTCTTTAACTAAATATTATATTTAGTAAGTCTTCTTATTCGTCTGGTGATAGTAACAGAAAAATTGGGGTTCTACATATTTCTACAACGTTTCTGCTTATGTTGAGGCCTTCTTCAGGGTCTAAACAAAGATATGGTACAGAATATGTTAAGTGAGATAAACGTCACAAAAGTACATTAAAAAAAAAGTACAAACAAAAATACCAACAAACGGACATATTAAAATCATCAATCATTATGTTCTATAATCAAACGGGTTTATGCTAAAATGATACCACTAATAATAAGCTAAGCATTGAGGCTTGTTTACGTAAACTTTTTCCTTTAGATAACTAATCTGAAGCAGTGAAATCTGGAGATCTTGGGGACCGTCTCCGTTTCTCGAAATTAATCAATTCAGGAAATGTGTCCTCAAAAGAGCAATTGTGACTCTAACAGTATGGGCAGCGGCACCATCTTGTTGAAACCAGTAGTGTTGATCTTCTTGTCGTGGGAAAAGAAAGTGTTCCAGCATTTCCCTATATCGATCTCCATTTTCCGATAGTGGTGACCAACTTCATCTTGGAAATAATAGAGCCCGATTATTGTTAGGGCTGAAATTGTTCATCATACTGTAACCTTTTCGCTATCTGACCTTTGGTGAATAAATTGTGGATTCTGTGTACCCCAATACCATGAATTTTACCACATAGGGTGAAAATCGTCTGCATTCACAATTTGTTTACAAAACTTTCCTATGTCTGCAAGATTTCATATGGGTATGTTGTATTCTACATGCCCATTAACGTGTTGTGGACTTAGTTGTTGCACGAGCTGGATTTTATACGGATGCATGTGGAGATCTTTTTTCAGCTCTAGCTGCAAAGAACGTCTTCGTGTTAAACTTGTTGGTGTTTCATGAACACTTTCCTGCACGCTTTGAATATTTTCAACGGTTCTTGCTGCCCTTTTGTTTCAAAATGCACTGCAGTGATAACGTTTTCGTATTGAAGTTGTTAGTGCTTCATGAACACTTTCCCGCATACGTTGAATATTTTCAACGGATCTTGGTGTTCGCGGTGATCCTGCGTCTCCTACTGATCCCTTGCATCTCATCAAATTTGGCTACAACTTGCAATGTCGTATGGTTAGAAGGAACATATCAGAGTAGAAATAATGCTTCTTAATTAAGTGCTTTTATATGCAATGCGACCGCACCAAATATTGCTGTTAACATTGATTTTATCGCATAGGTATTTTGTCGAATAGTGCATCATAAATTATGTATTAAAATCACGTTATTTGATTATTTTATGTTATCAAAATTGTCCACAACAGGTTTAGTAATTATGAAAATTTCATGCATATTGAAGAGTAAACTGTTTTGGATACGGGTTTGTCGACAGATCATATTCACACACAAATATATGTAAATTAGTGACCATTATTACATTGTGCAAATTTCTAGTCTATTGCCTTTGGGTGTATGGATAAAGTGAGTGAGCATTTTAATGGCATCTTTTTTAATAATTACACCACAATGTACGTTAGTAATACCTTTGATTTTAAACCTATTATGTATATGGATGTTTTGAATGCAGTCAACTCTTTGAGACATGTGAATTCCAGCGAGCTGATTGTATTCCTACAAAAGTGATAAAGTTTCTTGGACCTAATGTTGCATGTGTTCTGACCGATTTGATAAATGCTTCGGTGGAGAGCGGTTGCTTCCCTGCTGACTTCAGAGTGGGAATAGTAACGCCTGTTTTTAAAAAGAGTAACCATTTTGACTTGGATAATTATCGCCCAATAACGGTTTAAAGTGTATATAAAATAATTGAAAAGTGCATTTATAGTCAGATGTTATCTTTCATAAACAAGTACAATATTATAGCTGAGCATCAGCATGGTTTTTTGCCTGGAAGGTCGACGGAGAGTGCATCTATCGTATCATGGGTTGCTATAACGTTAAATGAAATTTACGCGGCTGGTGCGTTACACTGTCACCAATTTCTTTGAATATCTCAGAAACAAGACCAAACGTCGAAAAAAACAGGAGACGAAAACATTTTTAAATTAATCAGGTCAAAGTGGTGTGTAGATGTTTTAATGAAATTAATTTTTTTTTGTAGTTTTGAAATAAAGTAAGACAAAATACACTTCTAAGAGCGGTAGGTAGTTCAAACTTATGTAAGATCATAAGGCGTGTTTGTGTTCCGAATTTCACTTAAATCGGATAAGTGGTTCAAAAGTTATGAGGGAAAAACGAGAAAAAAATTCCTACTTCAATGCCCTCTTTCTCGGAAACGATGCGTTTTAGGAAATAAGTTTATATCACAAATGAGCATTATTTTAACCTGTTCTATCGATTCCTGAAGTTATCAAGATTAAACCTGAATCACCCTGTATACTATTTGCGGATGATACAACAATCTCTGTAGCAGGTGTTAATCTAAATAAGGTACTGGAAAGAGGAGGGATTACACAGTCGAGGGCAGCTGATTGGTTTTCTTGTAATCATCTTTCTTTAAATCAAACTAAAACTGCAAATATGTTATTTACACTTAGAGATATGGATCATTACAGGAATCCATTGAAGATAAAGTTTTTAGGGGTTGAATTGGACCCTCATCTTTCTTGGAACCACCACGCAGATACCATATCTGTAAAATTGTCGAAACAGGTTTTTGCACTTAAATGTTTACAGAATACAGTTCCTGTAGGTGTACTCCGCACCGCATATCACGCAGTTGTGGGATCTATACTCAATTATGCTAACATTGTGTGGGGTAATTATTCAGAACGCGAGCGAATATTTAGACTACAGAGAAGAACAGTTAGAATAGTTGGTAACATTGACTATAGGGAGGACTGTCGGCATTTGTTCACAAGCTTAAATATTTTAGCTTTCCCTTGTATAGATATTTTGCAGTGTCTTTTATTCGCAAAAGAAAACTGTAACAGGAAAGTACTACACAGTGACATTCATGACCACAACACTCGGTTCAAAAATAATATAACACAAAGCTATCATCGATTGGTAAAATCAAGAAGAGCAACAAACTATTTAGCATTTGAATTATTTAATGCGTTGCCTGTGACTATTCGTAATTTAGCTGATAAGGTGTTGTTAAGCGGTTTTTATTGGAACAAGCGTTTTATAACTTAAATGAATTTAAAATCTATTTTAATCGAGAGCGAAGTCCCCATGTAAATGAAATTGTGTGAATTATTGACTATTTTATTATACAGTATGCGCCAAAAGTATGGAATAAATTCAATAAAAACGAAACAATTATTTTTTGAGAAAAATCTTCGAACAGGCCGATTTATAATTTAAAAAATACATATTTTAGCGTAAAATGCGATTTTCAAATGTCATTTGTTTTCGAGTAATGACGTCATCGATTTTTTTTTCGTTTAATTATCTATCAGACAGTACTAAAATTTTACCCTCTTACATAGGAAAGTTTTCGAGTAAATGACGATTGAATGTTAGAAAATGTAAATTTTATCCATAAAAAAGTAACAATTCTGAGGTATGTAAAATAAAATACAATTGATTAAATTTTATACTTAAATTAAATGTTCGAATTGCCATCCACCAACTTCTTGACAATGCGGAAGTCTGTGAAGAAATTCTTCTTGCACATTATGAATGATTCTATCTGGGGTAACTCTGCGTATTTCGTCCCGAATGCGATTTTGAAGTTCTTCTCAATTACGTGGTTTATTAATGTACACTTTTGACTTCAAGTATCCCCATAAAAAATAGTCAAGAGGTGTAAGATCTGGCGATCTTGCAGGCCATTATATCGGTTCGCGTCTGCCGATCCACCTCCCAGGAAAACAGTTGTCCAAAAAATCTCGTACAGGGCGCGCATAATGCGGAGGTGCACCGTCTTGCTGAAACCATATGGTATCGTCAGGACTATCAGCGTCATTATCGTTAGGAAAAATGACTGCAAGGGCTGGAACAAGGTCATTTTCTAGAAACTCTTAATATCTTTGTCCTGTAAGGGTTCCTTCAAAGAAGAAAGGCCCTACTATTCTGTCGTTAACTATTCCAGCCCACACATTTAATTTCTTAGGGTGTTGGGTATGTGCCTCTGCCATCCAATGAGTATTTTCCCGACTCCAATATCTGCAAATTTGATGGTTTACTGTACCATTCAGACAAAATGTGGCCTCATCTGAAAAAAGTATTTGCCGGTGTAAATTTCTATTTCCTTCCAACCAATTGTGAAGAATTATGAGGATTATCCACCATACTTATCAAAATGTTTTGTTTCTGATTTTCATTAATGCTTGGACGTCCAGGTTTTGAAATATTTACAACATTGCCAGTTTCTCTAAATTTAGACTCTACCTTACTGACTGTTGATTGGCTGATAGGGCGATCTGGATATTTTTCATTAAATAAATCGCAAACTTCCTGCTGAGTTCTAGTCATATTCCCGCATCCGATAAGAATTAAAATTTCAATTCTTTGAGTAACAGTTAAATGTGCCATAATACTATAAATTGAATAATAATTTCTATGTCGCTTACAATACTTATTAGAAAGTCGGTGTGACAATGACACTTTGCAAAGATTTTCACATACGTGATCCATAAAAGAACTATGGAATTCGAAAAACTAAACTTGATAACGTGTTTGCTTTATTATTTTCGTTTTCTAACATTTAATCGTCATTTACTCGAAAACTTTCCTATGTAAGAGGGCAAAATTTTAGTACTGTCTGATAGAGAATTAAACGATCTTTCAGAATCAAGGAAAAAATATAGTGTTGTGTTTAAAAAAAATCTATGACGTCATGACTCGAAAACAAATGGCATTTGAAAATCGCATTTTACGCTAAAATATGTATTTTTTAAATTAAAAATCGACCTGTTCGAGGATTTTTCCCAAAAAATAATTGTTTCGTTTTTATTGAATTTATTCCATACTTTTGGCGCATACTGTATGACGCTTTTGTACGTTAGTTTGTCTAAATGTTATTATGTGCTATTTTTTATGTGTTTTATAAAAATTTTCTGACTTGTGCAAACAATTTGTAATTGTATTTAGCACCAATAAAATTACTTACTTACTTACTTACTTACAAGTGTGTCTTATATGTTAAATTATTATCTAGATTTTTATAGAAACTCTGATTATCATGATCATTTTACTAGGGCCTCTAATTCTATTAGGCCACCTAAACATGCTACTAGTCTATATGAACGGAGCCCAGTCTATATGGGTATCAAACTTTTTAATGATCTGCCCGAATGTGTGAGATTGGAGATTAATCCAAAAGCTTTTAAAAGTAAACTAAGACAATTTTTGTCTGATTATCTGATGGATGTTTCTATAGCGTCTCGGAATTTATGGATGGGAAATTTTAAACTTTATTGATTGGTCATCTTATGGCTTTTATTGTGTGTTGCTGTTACTATGGTTGATGTGTTTGCAAATTGTGTTAAAAAATGTACTCTCTAACATTGACTTATCCTATATCATTGCGGTATGATCTAGAAGGATGATTAAAAATTATTATTATTATTATTATATACTATTCAAGAAAGAGGTGCATCCTACGAAAAAAATTAAAGAGACCAGTTTCATTCAGAATTGATGGCAGATTTCTAAAAAAATATCAAAACGGGAAAATATCAGTTGCGTACCATTTTTTTAATTAAAAAAGGTTGTGGCATTTTCGCACGAAAGTCACTGGTCGAAGTAGAAATATTCGGATCACCCCAAAAAATGCACATTTATCCATCCAAATTTTGAGTCAATATCTTTAAAACTCTGAAATAATTAATAAAAGTAAATAAAAAATTAAAATTTAAACACCATCTTAAAAAATAACTTCGTCCTCCTAAAATATTTCGCATTTCTAGACAATCTCGACAATAAGTAACCGTAAAATGAAATTATTTTTCTTCTTGATCCTACTGGTAAAATGTCTCGCCCATAATAAATTTGCATAAGTATCTAATGAATTGATATTATTACCATAATACGTAGACTACTGGTGATTTATTGCCTAGTTTGTCTTCTCTTCCATCGACTATTCATACTGTCAATTTTCAGAAATTACGTGAAAAATTCTTCCACATTTATTTTTCTTAACTGCTTAAAGCTCTTTTTATCTTTGTAACGAAACATTTGAGGACTCATGTTTATAGAAATTTGTCATCAGTATAATGCCGTATAATTTTGGAGTACTTTATATAATTTTTATGTAAATGTATCTAATTTAATTAATTACATTATAGTTTTTACAGCATATTGGTAGGACTGCATTTCCATTGTAAAAATAAATGTAATAGTATAATTTTTACATGCATTAAATGAATAGTTATATTCTAATTTCTACAGCTCTTCTTGAATTCTTTTGTTGCTTGCCGTAAATTAGCAATATCAACATTTGCTGAATAAGAACACATCTTGTAAGCACAGACATTGAGGAATGAAGTATTTTGTGACATTTATGCACTTTAAACAATGAACATTCAATTATTTTCCAATTACTATTTGATCCTTCCACCGCTAATGTGATTTTTAGGTCGTATTTCTTTTGAAACTTTTTAGGATGATATTATAACTTAACAGAAAAATAAAAGATTATTAGAAAAAATAGAGAGCTTTTTAACAGGAAAAAATATGGGTATGTTTCTGAAAAAACTATATTGATGACCCCAGCTAGCAATGTAGTTCTATAAATTTAGAGTAATAGGAGCTTCATATTCTGTTAATATTTTATAGTTGTATCTAGAATACTAAATTATTGCATTAATGTGGCACATGACACTATTTTGCCTTTAGAAACTGAATTGTTTTTTAAATATGTTGCAAGAACGTTCTTAGAGCATAATGTATAAGATAACTGCTAATGTAGTTCTATAAGTGTGTACAATAACACAATTTTACTGCAACGATGCTTATAGAATCAAATTACTGTAACCCCGATGCAAAATACTGCATTAAGCAATTATACCATCTCCTGTGACACTCTTATAAAATTATTCCGTAATGTTGCATATAGTTTAATTATAGAACTATTGTATAAGGTGTTGTTAAGTTACAATATTGCTGCGGAAAACAAATTACAAATATGGATGCTGCTATCGAACTTAAGAGTAAAAGTTCTTCGAAGCAGTTATAGAGAATAATAATACAGTTGTTATAAAATCATTATAGAGTAAATACGTAACAAAAGCCTAATTGTTCCATGAAAAACGATATAGAACTAAGATTTATATACATATGTAGGTGTCCCATATCCTTATCTTACGAGACCTGCCTATAAAAGTGCGAAATATTTTGATCAAAGTATAAATCTTATTCATTTACACTTATAGATGTTGAAGATAAAGAATTTTATTAGCTTTATTAAATAAGATTGAAATAATTGATATTACCACAATAAAATATGTGGATATTAAATGGCATATATCTGTTATAGTAGTTGTTTACGAAGCATATTTGCTCTATAATCATTGCATCATTGCAATCGACACAAAAATGTCATATTAGTGAGAATCCTTTGAAAGTACAAGATAAACTTCGCCATATTGTGAAGAAAGAAAACAAATCTTAATTAAAAATATATACAATATAAATGAATAGGTGAAATGACATCAATAATATGGATATACTTACTTTCTGACTATTTTATATATAGTTGGTTGTTAAATTCATCAATTTAGAAAACATTTTTTTTATTATATCAGAGCGACCTAAAACTTGAGGGCAGAAAGCATAAAAATACTATAAGAAATAAACGAAACTTGGAAGGTCATATATGCTATGTTGTTTGTTTTTCTTATATTATTCTTATATAACATTAACTGAAGGCGTGTCAAAAAATTACCATTCTGTACTACACATTTCACGATAAAACTTTTTACGCATTAAAATGTACTGGTCCCTGATGAACAAACCAACAAAACAATTCGTAATGATGCGAGTACTCTTATGCAGGCTGATTAGGTCATCTTCTATCTTGGTTCTTATTGGCTCATCCATATTATTTCTAATATGTGCGATGCAGAAACATTTTATTTTAAAAAGATACAATTAAACAATTTTAAAGTTTTCTAAGTAGAACACCATGCAACACAAAAATTGTATAACGAAGTGGTATAGAATTTTTATGAGATTGCTTTGTAACTGTGTTATAAAAATTCTTTAAGACATGTGAGAACGTTTATTCAACAATTCTATAAGTATTTCCTGCAGACCTTACAGAATAGCTTAAGGAACTAAAAAGTTCTGTAGAACGGTGCCCATTTTTACGGTATAAGTGTTCTAAGAATGTTTTGAAAATGTTCTTAGATCAAACATTGCTCTATAAAATTTGCTCTGGAAACGTTCTTACGATTTTTATAGAACAGGAAATTGTTAGCTGGGACGTCATTACTCGTTACTGTAAAATCTCAAAGATAATACTTTCGATAGAAAATGGAGCTTACCTCATCCTATTTAACACCACGTATCCCAAATTTTATTTAAATTTTTTGTACCCTCACAGTAGGCCCCTACTATTGAATTTGAGACACCCTGTACATGGATTTCAGGGACATCCTGTATAGTCTGTTTTTCTGTTGTGAATAAAAGTTCTATTATTGTATGTTTTTGTAATACGAATTTCGAATAAGATAATTTCCACTTCCCAAGCTAACGGGGGACACCTAGGGAAAACCCATTATTTGCATTGACATAAATAAAGTTACCGCCGTGCTGTAATAGCGATTTAGCTGTTTGTACACGGGTATCAAATGTAATTAAAGTTTGTAATTACATTTTCACCCACCTTTTCACGAGTATCTCTCCGCATTTGTCGATGTGTTCATAACGTCGGGCGTTATCGGATAGATGCTTGACAGTTACACGCGTTACATTGCCGAAAGGGTATCTATTTCAAATCGACAGTCTGAATTTACAGAGGTGTTTGGTCTCATTGTGTTACCTTATAGGAGAGCGTCCTAGATAACGTTTTATGGGCAGCGTTCAGGAGGTCAAGTATCCTTTGAAACATTGTACAAATAAATATTCCTGAAAAATCAAACTGAAATTGTAAAAATTTCTGTTCTCCGTATATCAGACCTAAAAATTGAGGGCAGAAAGCATAAAAATACTATAAGAAATAAACGAAACTTGGAAGGTCATATATACTATGTTGTTTGTTTTTCTTATATTATTCTTATATAAGTACTCTTTGTTACTTACCTTTTGAATGCCCGATATATTTCCCTGGGCACCTTTTCCTTATAATATAAATCAGTTATTCGAAAGATGATCTCTTTATCTTTTAAATTTTTGTTATTTGTAGCTCTCATTTTATTGTCTTTTAATTAAACATGAGTTCACTCTTTTCTCATTTGTAGATTTCGCAGGAGATAATCGTTATTTCTTTTTATTTTATGATCGTAAATTTATTTAATATTTTTTGTATAGTTTATTAAGGTATAATGATAATTTTGTTGCTATTTGAATAAAACATGTATGATTTTACAAATTAATAAATATAGAGAGAGATTTTTTAAATTTGAAATTATTCTCTTCTTGTTCTTATCTATTCATTAATCAATAATTTTATTTACTTCCTATGTAACACAAACATCTTTTCTCCCCCACATACTATCTTCATATAAAATTTTTCAATTTGGGTCCTCCCTGTTGAGATATTCAAGTCTCAAAATGGCGGAAAAGAAGAGTTTTTTTATTTTTCTTTAAAAACTGTTACACTTAGAAATTTTAATTTTGGTACACATTATCAGCTAGTAAAAAGCTATTTTATGGTGGTCTCTATTCCTTGACTCATGTTTCTGGAGGGCGGAAATAAGCAACCCCTAGATTTATTTCTTTCAGAACTTTTTCCTGCAATGACCGATTTCAAGAAAACTTTTTTTTAAATACTATATATAATTTTACTACTTTTTTCCATCTTGTAATTTTTTCATTCAACCATCAGTTTGCGCGGACAAAAATAAAAATAGTTTTGCTTACTCTAAATATCTTTTCGTCACCGGTTACTGATAACCGCAGTAGGCGGTTGCTATGTTGATGTTTCTCTGTTGTCTTGTCAAACAAATCAGTCTTGACAGTTTTGGCAAATATTTATAAACAACTCTTCTCTTCCGTACAAATATTAGCGAATAAATTGACGGAATATGCATACGGCAGGATTGGCAACAGTTACAGGAACCTTTGTTTAAAAATATTTGCAAAAACTGTCAATTATAGACCTAATGGCGATTTGTTTGAGAAAACAACAGAGCTACATCAACATAGCAACTGCCTACTGCGGTTATCAGTAACCGGTGACGAAAAGATATTTAGAGTAAGGAAAACTATTTATATTTTTTTCCACTCAAACTGATGGTTGTATGGAAAAAGTACAAGGGAAAAAGTAGTATAATTAGGTGTAGTATTTAAAAAAAAGTTTTGTTGAAATCGGCTATTGCAGGAAAAATTCTTAAAGAAATAAATCTAAGGGTTGTTTATTCCCGCCCTCCAGAAACATGAGCTAAGGAACAGACACCACCATAAAATAGCTTTTGACTAGCTGATAATGTTTACCAAAATTGAAATTTCTAAGTGTAACCGTTTTTAAGGAAAAATAAAAAAAACTATTTTTTCCGCCATTTTGAGAATCGAATATCTCAACAGGAAGAACCCAAATTGAAAATTTTCATACGAAGATCCCCCCTGAAATGGCTTGTGGAATACACTGGTAAAATATTTGACCATAATTCTGGAACACCCTGTATATGTTTATATAAACTTTTTTCTTAAAATGCCACTAAGAATTACACCCTGCAGTTAAGGACTGTACTTAGGGAACACTCTGTATATTAGATGAGGATGTGAGAGGAGAGGAATCTATGGACGCGGCTCGCCAAGGCCATTTTACTATCAGTAGCATCTTGTCTAAGCAAAAGGTACATCTCTTCAGCGCGTTCTATGTAAATCGTCTTAGTTTGTAAAAGGCTTCCGACATACTGTCAAACAGAGGGAAATAATTAATTCTTTAAGTAGCACTGCCATCAGCGAAGAAATGTGGATGCATTGTTATACCTCGAAGTTGAAACAACCAAACATCGTGTGGCTACCACCTGGAGAAGTGCCATATCAAAAAGCGAAAACTCTTTCTTTCTGCGGGGAAAATTATTGCCATTTGTGACATTTTATTTTGTGAGACACGCCGAAGGCCACTTTTGAATTTACTGCCTAGTAAGTCAAAGCAGCAGTACGAATTTTCGTTTTTTGAAATGGTATGATCTGAAAAAATGCTACTGGCAAGTTCAGTGAAAAAAGTGTTTTTGGAATACTTTGAAGAAAAGTTTAAAATATGGAAATCGTAAACGCTTTTGTCAAATTACTCCGTATTGAAGCAGTTGATAAACATGAAGAATCAGGACATAAGCAAATATTACAAGATTGTTACTTTTTGAAGCCAAAGAGCGCAGGATATCTATACAAAGAGTCAAAAGTATTCACTAGGGAATAAGTTGACAAATTTCTGACAGAAGCGCAGGATGAACCATATCTCTATGCAGGAGGTTGCTATAATTTTGTGTATTTGGAGCCTGTTGTCGCAAAGAAATGTGTAACTTGACATTCAATAATATCCAAGATTTGAGAATTTCACTAGTTGTGCATATACCAGACACAAAACTAATGTGTGCAACGAACTTTATTTATTAATGGTACATTATATTTGAACTATTATAAAAAGTACATAGCCCTTTGTTCAGCAAACATTCTCACTCATTCAAGAATTTTCATAAACATTTAAGAATAAAGGTGTAAATTTGGTAAGATACCTGCCAATATTGCTGAATTTCTAAATTTTCCTAATTCTCATCATTATACTGAACATTGCTTCCGGCTTCTTTGGCTAGTTTGTTGGTACACACTGGTGCTAATCTCACTGCAATTAAGAGACACGGTGCATGGAGGCCCAATACAGTAGCGGAGGGATATATAGAAGACTCGTTACACAATAAGGAGAACATCGCAGGCTAAGTTTTGTTCAAAACTTCGGCGGATAACATTGCTCTCTGGTACAAGTTTCATAGATATAATTACAGCTACAGCTACTGATGAGATTGGCCATAGAATTACTTATTCTTATTGTAGTTTCTCCAACAGTATACTTAATTAAATAAATAAATATTTCTTTGATTTAAAATTTCTTAATTGTTTTCTATTTTTGCACCAGTGTGTAAAATCATGTAATTTACTTTTCACACCAGTGCTAAAGTAGATGCTAAGTAAGGAATAAGCAATGGTAAAGGCAAGTTACAAGTGGAAACAAAGCATGTAATATTGTCTGAAGCTATTTATTTGTGGCATAATTTTAGTTTTTCTTTAGTTTTATGGGGTTTTTGCTACACTTCTGAAAAAATAATAAAGATTAATTAAATAAGCCCTTGCGCCAAACGGAACAGTCAAGGGTTATTTTTGGAACTACGTTTGCCTAACCAAAAAATCTCACACTGAAAAAAGCAGATAAGTAAAAAATAACAAAAATCACATCACTATCGCGCACTTCCGTATTATTGACGTTTCGAAAAACTCTCTGTTTTCGTTCTCAAAATCGTAGTAAAAATATTAAACGTATGTCAAGTTTGACAGTTTAAAATTTGTTTATCTGCTTCCATAGAGATGTTAAATGATTTTTATCTTATTGTTACTTACTTCTTCTTGATACAACTGTAGCCAACAATGATCGATGTTTACTGAACAGTTTGACACACACTTATCTCCGTTCAACGAAATAATCGCGGTCTCTTTTAATTTTCTTTTTGTTGCGTTATCTTCTTCCTCTAAAATTTTTGCCGAACCCCATTGAATCAAATGACCGTTTTCCCAAGCGTGTTCGCAAATTTTGGATTTTTCAAATTTCCGTCTTTTTATGTAATTTTTATGTTCCTCAACTATAACATTCATAGGCCGAGATGTTTCTCCAACATAATGTTTATTGCATTCACAAGGTATACTGTAGATGCAATTTTTTGAATTTTGTATATCATTTTTTGGACGCGTTTTAGACAAAAATAATCGTAAAGTATTAGTTGTCTGAAAAACTGTTCGAATATTAAATTTATTACCGATTCTTCTTAACTTTTCTGATAATATAGGAATGTATAGAATTTTTATTGTATGATTAATTTCTTTTATTTGTCTTACAGTGTTCGTTTTATCTGTAATATTTTTGAATGTTCTATCAACAAAATTTGGAGGGTATTCATTATTTATTAAAACATTTTTTTCTACACCCGTATTATAACAATGCACTTATATGCCCATAATTCGTTTCATAATGATACCCATTACGATAAAGATTTTTCATTACGATACAGATTTTATAATCCGTTTCATAATGATACCTATTACGATACAGATTTTTAATCAATAGAAACCCATAATTTTTCAATCAAGCATGCTATGCATTTGACGTTTATCCTAGGTTCCTATGTAATTATTTTAGATGTCAAAATCAGTACGTATTAAATTTTCGTAGATACCTAGCTAAACTTCGATAATTTATCAAAATGTCTGATATCAGAGATTAAAAGAATTACCATCGACTCCTCCACACATATCGGAGAAAGCAGAAAATGCAGTTCATACGAATAATTACTGTTACCTATTGTGTTCAATAAAAATATAAAATTTATGGTTTTTGATTATTTATCGGGTGTAGAAAAAATAGCGTATGCAACTCTCATGTAATGGTTATGAATACACTCGCATAAATCATACGAAACTCGCCTTCGGCTCGTTTCGTATCCCAGTTAATGCTCGTGTATTAATAACCATCATTACATGATCGTTGCATAATATACTATTAAAAAATTTTAGTTCGTTATTAAAAATATCATTGTTTGATGAAATTAATTTTGCTCTATCATATAAACATTTAACACCTTTCTTAATATCGATGTGATGGTTAGATCTAAAATTTAAATATCTATTGGTGTGAGTTTGTTTTCTATAAACACTTGTTTCTACAGAATTATCGTGTTTTTTAATTAAAACATCTAAAAATGGTAGCATATTATTATTTTCTATTTAATGTTATTGTTGGTTCTTTATTGTTAATATCATTTAAAAATTCATTTAATTCTGTAACAGTAAAAGGCCAAATTGCAAAAATGTCATCTACATATCTCCACCAGATAGTTGGTTTTTTATTCATATTTTGAATATAATTTTCTTCAAAAAAATCCATAAAAATATTACTTAAAATTGGTGATAATGATGAGCCCATTGCCATTCCGAAATAATAATACTGAAGTGTGCGATAGTGATGTGATTTTTGTTATTTTTTACTTATCTGCTTTTTTCAGTGTGAGATTTTTTGGTTAGGCAAACGTAGTTTCAAAAATAACCCTCGACTGTTCCGTTTGGCGCAAGGGCTTATTTAATTAATCTTTATTATTTTTTCAGAAGTGTGGCAAAAACCCAATAAAACTAAAGAAATAGCATGTAATATTTGTGGAAAGGTATTTGATAATTTCAATATACGTTTATTGAAAGTTAATATGAGATACTTTTGCATCTTCTGAAACCGAAGTAAGCTAATAGATTCTTTAAGTAATGTAAGTTGCGGCAGTAACGTATTTAAATCGTCTTATTATTTTCACGGGCAGTGTTTTTTTCTTAAGTATGTTGTGTATTTAATTAATATTTTTCATGAAATATAATGCGATTAAATAAAATATGGCGCATTATTCAAACAGTGAAAAGATTGACATGCTAAAAGCATATTTGTTAAGTAGTGATAATCAGTGATAGTGGTAACGATAACGTATTGTGATAAATCAGTTGGAGTGTAGTAAAAATGGATAATAACCAAATTGTAGATAACTATGATTGGGAGTAGAGAATCTGGTTTATATCAATTTATTGATGAGGTATAGGAATGACAAAGGGGAGGAGATGGCCATTAATATTTTCATAAATAAACATATTGTAATCATTCTTTGACATGTCTAAAAATTCTAGTTAACTTTGTTGAAGCATATTTGAAGGAATAAGTGTAACACTGGCAACTGGAACACATCCACCATGACTTAGAAAATATTAGTATCGGTATCAGAGCTCCTCAATAAGTTTTCGATCTATTCCTGATTATTGTTTGTAAAAAATGATTAATTATGTGTTCTACACAGTGAGCTGTACTACTGTTAAAATATTTGTACTTATTTAAGGTTCACCCTGTATTGTACACCGAAACTGATAATTTAACATTTAATTATTTTTTAGATTTGCGAAAAAAACTGACATTTATACGAACTTTTCTTGCCTACTTTTAGCCGTAGAATTTTAGCTTAGGCTTTGGCAGACTAATTTTGGAAGATCCTGTAGAGGACAAAAATGAAATAAAAAGAATTTGTTGTACATTTTATGTGCGAAATTCCCTATTGAACCGGACGTTAATTAATTTCCCAAGTTCTGTATTTCAGGAGGAAAGCCAGCCGCTAATGTACAAAGTAAATGGACTTTTACTGCTTCTACTCTGGAAAAAAATTCACTTCCGCGATAAATCATAATTATTCGCCTTTCGGACGCGCCTTTTGAATCCTGCTCGTAGTTAATACAGCAGTAATTGCGTTTTTATATTTTATCTCCTCCAATAACCGCAGCCGTTCCATGAAAAGGCGCTAGCAAGAAAGAACCATCAATGGTGGCTTCTATTGATGAGATTTATGGTATAAAATTTGTACTTTCTTTGCTAGATGCTTTATTCATTGCTTCCATGTTAAAATTTGAAATCTTTATGCCTCGGATTTCAGAGAAGCATTCATTCAAGCTTTTCCTTATAAATTCCAGTTAATGTGATACTTCACCTATTCAATTATTATTTATAACGCGAATATTATACAGGGTGTCAAAGAGAATGGGTCAACACCAAACTGGAGATACTAGACACCAACATATTCTGTTTGAGTTCATCATGCCTTATACGAATGTCGCTGATTTAAGAAATACAGGGTGTTCAAGGTTTAAATTTTATTCTGAAATTTCTCAACAATTGAGAAAGTTTTGATAGCATAAGTCTGCAAATTGATAGTGTTGGGTTTTTCGGTGTGAGAATTACGAATTTGAAGCTTATTTTGACGTTATTCCTAGAGGGCGCTAGTTTCACCGTATTATTTAGGTAAATCAAAACATATTTTTTATCTGTAGAGCTATGCTTAAAAATAATAAAAATCTAAAAAAACGTTCCATTCTACAGGGTTAACTATGACTTAGTACAAATATTTTAAGAGGGGATAGGGAAAAATAAGAATTAACGGAATCACCCTTCTAAAAAATTCCAAACTTATTTATAAAGCCAAAAAAAATTGTTTTCGATATTATTTTAAATCCTTATTTAACGCCGCCCATGTAGAGTAGGCAACAAACAAGCACGTTGGTTGCCTACTCTACAAGCATGCAACAGTCGCTCAGTCGGTATCGCTGTCATGTCATAATTCAATTCCTGTGTTTACGTTGTAATTTTGTGTTCTTCTTCAGTTTTTAGTGGCTTTTTTTAATTTTTAAACGTTTTATAGTTATTAAATAAAGAGTTTGTGTTGGGTGCAAATACTTTCTCACAATATAGTTCGCCGCTTTGGTTTTCTAGGTTATGGGACAAGACTGCCGCGTTTACATTAAAACTTGTCTATTATCTATTCCTTTCGTTCGATTTTGTTATAATAAATAGGCATTTTATCTAATTGTACCTACGGGAAGTGTCTTTTATCGATAGTGAGTGGCTGTAATGAGCGAATATGTAGTTTTACCAGTTTATAACGAAATAATGAAAAACGAATGCAAAATACAGCAGCTAACTGAATTAACTGTTACCTATCTATCAGGTATTATTACTAATAAGAATGTTAATTTTTGTCGTTTCTGCATTTAGAAACGCTACAAAAAGACAACCGCATGGTAGTTGACATTGTTGACAGATGTAAGCTTTATCTATGAATCTAAGCCATCTCAGTCGATTCTTATCATAGGCGCCGACATAGGCGCGAACAAGGGTTTTGCCCCATTTATTAAATATCGAGCTAAAATTCTGGAATAATTTTTTTTATTGTCTTTTAGGCCTCCCTGAGCTCGTGGTTAAATTTTTTGTACTTAGTCATAGTTAACCCTGTATATCTGGGTCGTCTATCTTTATCGGTTTCTGAGTTATTTGCACTTGCCACGACATAATAATAAAATTTACCATACTTGTATAATCGCGTGAAAATAAACTCAAATAGAAGCACAACTGATAACATAATACTGCTACAAATACCAAACATATCTGACGTCCTGACTTCTTAATTATATTATGGTGTACGATGTAATCTCGGTTAAACAACTAATTTTACCTGTCATATACAAAACGTTCAATGACTACAATGCCAGGATTTTTCATGAAGCGTACAATTCTGTGAATGCCTTTTGGAGTAGCAAGCTCTTGATGAAAATTGGAGCGGTAATAATAATTTTTATTGTGATAGATAAATTATTTTTAACCGTTGCGGCAGTGATGGGTGTGAAGAGTGCTATGGGGGTAATTATCCCCCCTCCCAGAATCAGAGCTATTCCGTCAAATGACAGCAATATATAATGAAATTTGCAAATATTATATTTATTTGTTTATTGGATTATGTTAATAAATGATTGTGTGTAATTTTGTGTCTGATTGCTTTCTATATGTACGAGCTTATTATTTATTTTTGTCATATTAACTGAGTAAATATGCAAAATTTAGTTTATATTTATAAAAATTTTGCCTGTTTCATGGCTTTCCAGATATCCGGATTTGAATGCATTGCTTTTCTATTTGTGGGTATATGAAGTAATTTATACCAGCGAAGTGAGCAGAAGCTGCACTTTTGCAGCGAATTGGCAATGCTAGTGCAGAAATATGAACTAACGCCTTATTATGTAATGTTGTACTATCCCGTGATCGTGTACAGCCAGGCTGTGCATTGAAGCAGGTGGGAACCATTTTGAACACCTTTAAAGTACAAGTTCGGAAGAAATGTATGTTATACCATGTAAGAATTTGAGGTCCACATAGTCACGTTTGAAAAAAGAATCAGAAAGTTATCAAATATGTTCATTTAAAATTGTACGATGGTAAAGGTAAGATTATATTAAACCATTTAAAAGCTAGTAGACTTGGTACACACAATTATACAAGGCGTGCGGAATATAAGTGACTATTAAAGGGCCTTGTATATCTGACCAAAAATAAGAAAAAGCTCGTATGAAAAAAATGTCTAAAACAAATAGTTTTTCTACCAATGTATTTAAAAAATAAAAAGGTACCTGCAATAAAATGTAAAACTAAAGTTAAGTAAAAGCGCTTTTAACGTCATTCGTCTGTAATTTGTTTCAGAAAATCTTTAATCTATAACCTACTCTTACGTATGACAACAGCTGCTGTTGTTAATCTAAAAGTATTGTTAGTCATAGTAGCATTATTGTGGCTAGTGCGTTTCAATTTTGTGTACATAGTGCTCACTTGATAATTTGTGAGTGTACATAAACAAAAATTAAACAGTATGTAGTAATCATGATTAGTTACATGGCATGTTAATTTATGGCAAATCTGGGCAAAATTCTCTGGCTACTGTGGATTTTCAACGCTTCACATTTTATTCTATTGTGTTCTGTTTATTATGTACAAACACCTGACAGTACTGACATGGTATATGAGCGACGTTGCCACATATCCAAGACTTGTTTGCTGTCATAATTCAATTACCATTGGTAGGAGAAAAAAATGTTAAGTCAAATGTTTTTTTTGTACAATTTATCATATAGCAAAATAAACACACTGATATTCCGGACACTCTGTAGACTCAATTTCTAGATAGCGAACAGTAAATTAACATTTTTAATGAATAAGGCTTAATTTATTAACATATATACCTTAAAAAAGTTTCGAAATTTCTCCCCTTCCCTTTCCGTTTGTTTATCCGGTTTTTGAATTTGAATTACGGCAATTTTAATTCCGTGTAAAATCTCAAAATCCTACACACGTGCGTTATATACATTGCGTTTATCCGTCCGAATGACAAATCGTCCTTATCGAAAACGTCCCAAAGTTTACCGACCATGGGCTTCCCGCCTCTTATTTATAACCCCGCGTAATTTATCCGACCCCCCCGCGCCATCTGGTGCTCCGTCACGAGCCGGAGGTCTCGAACTCCTCCATTTCGTTCCTCCCGACCGTTCGAGTGGCTATTAGTGACCTAGCGTAACCGTGGCCTGCGGATTGAGCACCAGGAGTCGATGAATCGATAAGAATGTGACAGTCGAGAGGGGCACGTCTACGGGGAGAGCCGAGGTAAATTTATTGCTGCTGACCTTCAGTAGTTATTTGTGGAATGAATTCGTTTTAGTGAAGTCTCGTTTTACGTAGAGTTAGATCGTTGTTAAAATTTAGGTTATAATACGATTATAGCCTAAATCAGTTATTACTAATGCCTTAATGCCAAATGTTCTTTTTCAATATTTCGAAACTTCTTTCACAAATTAAATTAAAATTTTCATTATTTTTTTTTACAAATTACACCTGGACCTGTTAGCAAAGTTAGAATTTAAAAAGTATTTTTTTTTTGTAATAATTAGAGTGTAACTTCAAAATTTGGGAATATATGTTTTTGGATATAAGAAATCAGAATCTGTTGCATATTTGGACGAATTCCCTAGATGGCACCAAATGCACCATCTTTGTGACGTAAATGTGAGCGTAAATTTTTTGGACCTAACGTTATCACGTTTTTTTATTAAAAAATCTTAAACCTACATTATTTTTGAGGAAAAATGGTACACTTGTTTACAAAATCGAAAAATTCTGAGACAATTTTTAAATTTCAATGAACGTGCTGGGCAACGAAAATATTTGGGAGGATTTCGAAATAGATTACAACTTGATAATTAGAAATTTAAAAATCTGTTTAGGAATTTAAAGAATAAAAGACGAAAAATTTGTGTACATTGTGGATTATCCACAAATTAGTTCAGGACGAATATCTGGAGCTGCGAGAATCAGTATGACTTTTAAAAACGATGCATAAAAATACTACCCGTAGCATTTTACACTAGTACAAATTCTATTGCTTGTCGATCTACCTACAACATATGCAATTTGCAAGGGAATTTTGGCGCCTACTACATTAAAATATTGTACAATGAACTATGCAGCTGATTGTTGAAAATCTATTTTCACGAAAATGGCTAATTTCTGAGACTAATGACAAGTATACCTTTTTTCCATAAAAACATTGTAGGTTTAAGATTTGTTAATAAAAAACGTGATAACGCTAGGACCAAAAAAGTTACGTTTACATTTACGTCACAAATATGCCGGATGTGCGCCCTCTAGGAAATATATCGAAATAGACCAGATTATGATTTCTCATATCCAAAAACATCTATTCTCAAACGGACCACCCTGTATAATGAATAATATTAAAATTCCAGATTCCTAATGGTTAATGAAATTTAACCAGAATACTATTTTATAAGTTATTTTAAGTTAAGGATAATAAAGATTGTCTAACTGTACTATAGAAAATATACATCAACTGTTGGTAGGACCTTGTGTCTTCGTTACTAATAAACAGTGATGGTACGTGTAAGAAAAGGTTGTTGTCTATTTTCGTTATGTGTTAACGATGCTAGGTGTTTGGTGCTGAAAAGAGTGTCAATGTATTTACAATAAGAAACGGCCGTTAAACACACATATTCTTAAGAAACTTCTCTTCATTTTTTTCTTCTCTGTAAATACCACATTCTGTATTGGAGATACAAATGGTTTGTCATTTATCTTCCAATTACTATTTTTTTAGTATAGTAGCCACTAACATATTTTCGCTAACTATTCGGTTGTCTTCAGTCTTTAGTTAAGAATGGGCCATTCTTAATTTGTGAATATTTTTGCTCGGTTGTGTTCAGTTTTCAGTTAGGTCTGCACTATCCAGTCATCAGTTTTAAATCATTTTCTACTCACAGTGTCTTACAAAGATTTAAGAATGTTAACAATAACAATAGAGTTAAATACAGTCTTCGATAGGAAGTTTACAAATAGTGTCTGAGTGAACATTATTCAAGTAGTATGTATTAATTAAGCATTATCTATATTTTCACAATTTTTCTGAATGTTTTCTGGAAATTATGTAGCTTGTTAATCCAGAGAGAAATGAATATAACTTTCTAGATTTTCACTTGGGTTTCTTGGCTGGAAAATATATCATTTATATAACTGTGTGAGAACCCTATATGAGGGACTGTTTTCATTCCCTATTGGTTTCAAATACATATCTTCTATTTCATATTTATTTATTGGCATCTTATTTATTTATTGTTCTACTATTTTAAATTTTAAGCGCCTTTTTGGCCAAAAGCTGTAGTAAACATTAAATTACAAAGGTATATATCCAAACTAAGAACTATTTTCGATCTTTTACTACACATAGGTACTGAAATTGTTTAGATTGCACTATTGTACTATTGCCAATTTATAATTCTAGTCGTGACTTCATTTCAAGGATATGTTTCTTGCAGAACACTGGACAATAACATTGCACGACTTTTTATGCAATATTATAATTTTATTTATAATCTATTTTAACTAAGCCAACATAGATAATTCTGTTATATGCAGCGTGACGACTTCTTATGTTTAAAAATGTTTTAGAAAGCAACTTAATATTTGTTGTTGGTTAATAACTTAATCTGTCATTAACTAACACAAAAAATATTTTTTTCTACGTTCATGCAAAAAACTAAACTTTATTGAACTATATTTAGTGGAAAAAGTGGTTGTTTATTGCACTAGTGAAATAAAATGTTTATCGCATTCATCTGTCATTCTACTACAGCGTTGTGTCATCATGACAAACATAAACGTTCAAATCGACGTCATATTTTTCTACACTTAGTGTCATCTAAATAAAACATTTTTTGGTTTTTCCATGAACGTAGAAAAAATATCATTATATATATTCATGCAAAAAACAAAACTTTATTGAACTATATTCAGCGGAAAAAGTGGTTCTATATTGCACTAGTGCAATAACATTTTTATTGCACTCATCTGTCATTCTATTACAGTGTTTTGTGATCATGACAAACAAGCTTTTAAATCGACGTCATATTTAGTTCAATTTCTGTGAGATTGTATTACGTTTTAAGCAAGTGTACATTTTTTATTATTTTCAATCATATTTGTTACATACTGGATTATGAAATTACTAGAAAATGCAATTTATTTAAAACAAAATTAGTTTCCTTTGAATATCATCTGAATTACAAAACATTTTTTGGTTTTTACATGAACGTAGAAAAAATATTGTATGCAACTCGTTGCACTTGTTCAATAAATAACTATTATGCAACAAACACAAAAAGTAAGTGTTTATTGCACCGATGATAAATATATTGTATTCAACTCGTACAAAAAGCGTTTATTGAACTCGACTCGAATTTATCATCGCGTGCAATAAACACTTACTTTTTGTGTTTGTTGCATAATAGTTATTTATTGAACAAGTGCAACGAGTTACATACAATATTTTTTCTACGTTCATGTAAAAACCAAACCAAATATTTTGTAATTCAGTTGATATTTTAAGGAAACTAATTTTAATAATAATAATTGTTAATATATTGCATTTTCTAGTAATTTCGTAATTCAGAATGTAATAAATATGATTGAAAATAATATATAATTTGCTATTGCTTAAAATGTAATACAACCTCACAGAAAATTTACTAAATATGACGATTTGAACGTTTATATATATCATGACCACACACAAAACGCTGTAGTAGAATAACAGATGAGTGCAATAAAAGTTTTATTGCACTAATGCAATAAAGACCCACTTGTTCCAATAAATATTAATTAAATTTTTGAAGAATATGATATTTTTTTATTTATATATACCTCACTATTTTTTTTATTAAATTAGAATAAGTATAATTGACCTTGTATTCAGTCAGAAACACACTACTTCTTTTTTGCCATCTTCATTTCTCGTCTCATTTCCTCTAGAGAATCCTGTCAGAGCTGAAATTTGAGTTTTCAAATAAACAAGAATTGCATAGCAGTGCAAGGACATGCCCTTTCATCGGTCACTATTGTTTGACATTTTCTGATGAAAGTTTAGGTTAGATTTACATTCTAATACCTCGTATGAGATCATCTATCTGAAAGAAAATTAGAATGAAATTAAAAAACAGTTAAAATGTATTCCAAACAGTCTCCTTGAACCAGTATCAGGTGAAATGATGACTAGACCAATCAAATTGATCATTTCAGTGCTAGAAAATGTATCTGATGTTATTTGGTCCACTTTGTACTTCAACCAAGGACCAAATGAGGTCGCTTAGCACGTGGTCGCATAAAACATGTTTCGAATTATCTCGAAACAGGTCCATATGCATTCATGCGGTTGATGCAGTTCTTTGGCGATCTGCATTGCCGGCATTTTCGAAACAGTCGGTGGACTAGCTGGAGCGTCACGGCGATGATAAATGGTGCTGCCGCCGCGTGAGAATGTAGATCACACGCAGTGGCGTAGCGAGAAGTGTTTTATATATTTTTCTCAGGTAATTCCATTTTTGCTTTATATGGCTTCATATATTTTTTTCTAGGTTCACAAAAAACAAAACGTTATTGAACTATATTTAGTGGAAAAAGTTGTTCTTTATTGCACTAGTGCAATAAAATTTTCATTGCATTCATCTGTCATTTTACTACAGCGTTTTGTCATCATGACAAACATACGTTCAAATCGGCGTCATATTTTCCTACACTTACAAGAAGCAGTAATATGTGTTTTAAAGGAACGCTCTGTATATTTTTGAATTATTCTTTTTTTTTTCTGATTACAAAAATATGACTTTCCCATCTTTAAACGTTTTCGAGTTATCAAATTACAAAAGCTGAAAATGTTGAATACAGTCCTGTTCTATAAATTACACGTGCGCTGTTAAGGACACTACGTTTTTTGACAGTCCTAATAATTATTTTATGTACTTATTTTTTTTCGTTGAAAAGTGCTGCAACAGATAAATTCCGAGATAAATCCATATTATCTAATACTTCAAATTTTGACGTTTATCAATTTCATTGGATGCAGCAACAATACACCGTTGATGATCGACGGTGTCGACATACCTGTTAATTCTTGTTTTGAATAAGACATTTTTAAATAAATCAACATAAATCAGTCTGTAGTCAAAAAATACACTTCAACAGTGTACCGTTAAGAACAATGTGATTTAGTTAGCGTTTATTTTGAAGTTCAAGTGGAGTTTTTTTTTAATTTAATTTAGCGCTTTTAATGTGCTTTTATTATTATAAGTTATACTTATGTGATGAATTATACTTAATTTTTTCTTAGTATTTTCTGAAGTCCTGAGGACATAATACAACAACGAAACGTCGGCCATTATATAATTAAATGTTTTTCTATAAAATTTGACTAAAATAAGTAACGACGAAATAATAAATATATGAAAGTCATTAAATCTTTTTGCCATTTATGATATTTATTTCAAGTACCACCTGAGAATCTAAATGTAAGCTTCAATTTCCCAAATTATATCTTTAACGATTTTTTGTGGAAGTTTTATGAAAAATTATTATTTTTTCCTTTCTAGGACTGCCTCCCGATGCCCAAGAAATACTACTCGTCATATTTTAATGCTCAATAAATATGTTATGGAATTTAATAGGGCAACATTGTAAAAAAAATACTAAACTATTTAAAAAAAAACAAACTGTCCTTTCGCTATAATACTCAAATATGCTAGTTTGTAGTATACTTGTTTATTTAAAAGTGTTAGTGGTATATTCTAGTGTAAACTCTTGAGGGGGTTATGCTACGACACTGTTGTCCCGTATATCGTTTGGTCATTAAATTTTTCGTGTTGTTTTAAATTAATGATTTCCAGATGGGATATTGCTAAATAATTAATT
The DNA here is from genome assembly GCA_037114965.1 of Monochamus alternatus. Classification (NCBI taxonomy): domain Eukaryota; kingdom Metazoa; phylum Arthropoda; class Insecta; order Coleoptera; family Cerambycidae; genus Monochamus; species Monochamus alternatus. The sequence continues at coordinate 39,863,768 of CM073433.1, forward strand.
TATACGGAACAGATAGGGCATTTTAATAGAACAATTGAGATAAATGGATAGCAGAGTTGATTGTATTTTGAAAAATTAATTTGAATATTCGAAGGACTGTGGAAAATTTATGTACGCGTTCTAAAACAATTAATAAACTCGCTGTGTAGGATCACGGGTATAATAATTAATATTGTTAAAATTTATATTTGATGTACTGGTACATAAAATTTGGCATTTATGTTTTCAAGAATATTTAACTATATCTAGTTTGTCTGAATGGTTGAAACATAAATTTAATTTGTGCAATATTTAGCATTGTTACAATATTTCCCCCGAATATGCTGACTGAGACTTTCGTTCGTTATCAAGATGTGCTTAAACCTGCATCAATATGCAACGGGATAAATCGAGTGTACACGCTGGAAATTTGTAGAAAATTCGGGTTCCCAACTTTTTGTTTGTACTATTTAAGCATTATGAAAGATCACAACAACTTTTATTACATTTTTTTTAACAAGTCGACTTTTTATTTAAAAGTCCACATATATGGTTAAACATTGTACATATACAAAAGTGGTATTCATTTTACGAATTATATCATACTCATGAGGTAATCAGGCCCAAGTTTTAGTAGATCGTCACGAAGTTATATCAATATTGATTGCATGGTGGCTTCCTCAATGCGGCTTCAACTAATTGTATCGTAAACTACACGACTAGTTGTACCTTTCTCTTCGGCTACAACATTATGTCACTCCGCGAGGATTCGGTATTTCATCGTTAATTGTCAGTAATCATTATAATTGCGATGACATTCTCTAATTAAAATTCTCTAAGTTTGTCTTATAAACACAAGATTAACTAATTATTTAATTAAAATGCCGTTAGAAAGTCTATTAACCATTCCCTTAGAGTTTGTTTACACCAATTTAGCGATAAGTGTTGGATGTTTTTACAAATAAGTTAGATAATGGCGCGGGAAAGTTTAAGTAAAATCAGATTACATTTGAAGACCACAAGAGAAAAACAATATATTGTTGACAGTATCAACGAAATATTGTATGATAAATATACTCTATATATACAGGGTGATTTAGGAAATAAGTTTATATCACAAATGAACATTATTTTAGCCTATTCTATCGATTCCTGAAGTTATTAAGATTAAACCTGAATCATCCTGTATAAAATTCTCGTGTCACAGTGTTAGATGCCATACTCCTCGGAAACGGCTTGACCGATTTTATGAAATTTTATATGGATATTCGGTAGGTCTGAGAATCGGTCGTAATCTATTTTTCATACCATTAAGTGATAAGGGTGGTCCACCCCAAACATTTTTTTTTATTTTTTGGACAAATTTTTTTATTTGTTTGTTAATTCTTATTTTTCTCTATACCCTCTTAAAATACTTTTACTTAGTCGCAGTTAATCCTGTGGATTAATAGAGACTAGTTGAGTTGTTTGTATTTGATGCGTTTTTTATTCGGTCCCAGGACACCATGGCTAAACATGTTTGTACAAAAATATATTTATCCTCATTAACCGTATAAGGAAAAAAATTAATTGAATTGAAAAATAAATAAAGAGTTACTAGTTAATTTTTTGACGATTTTTTGGAGATTAATTGTGAAACAGCAATTTGTACCGATTCCAATACTTCTCCTAAATGCTCGTCTTCGCTTTCCGAGCTCATTTTGAACTAAACACTCTTAGAATATGAATTACAATATACAGTACGCTACGAACTTTCTGATGACGCAGCCATACGGCAATAGAATGCCGGAGGAAACATCGTTGCCACATCATGTTTACATACATAATAGCGTCTAACACTTCAGCGTCTTATTCAAATTTACCCCCATTTAGACGCACATTCTGCATTTCTCGCATTTCTTTCCCCCCAAATTTGGAGATCACGCCACATATTTGGAGGGGGGATGGAGAGAATACAAGCAGTAAGCAGTAGTTTGTTTATTTCGGTCTTGCGTATTCGTCGTAAATTGACAGTGCCTAATTTATACAAATTTCGAATATGCGGAAATGGTAGTGTTTTACGGAGAATGTTTACGAAATGCGAATGCCGCTGTTATGGAATATCGGAGACGTCTACCTAACAGACATTTTCCAGGTGCGCGAACTTCAATATCTTCGCGATACGGATTCTGTGAAACCGCGTCGGGAACTTGCGGGACATCGGTAAAATTACTTAAATGTGATAGAGGCTGTTTTAGTTGAGGAACAGCCTACTATTTCTGCAAGAACAATTTCAAGGCGATTGGAGATATTCCAAAGCAAGGTCTGCAGAATATTACGAGAAAACTCACTGAACCCGCATTATTTCTAGAAAGTTCAAGCTTTAGAACCTGCTGATTTCCCCAGCCGTCTAGAATTTTGCAATTGGCATAAAAATCAAATTGCGGATGACCCTAATTTTATTAATAAAGTGCTATGGACGGATGAGTGCAGCTTTACTCGAACTGGCATTTTAAACAGGTTAGTACCATACTATTTAAAAAACAATAAATTTCTAGACTAGATGTACGTAACTACAAACTGAATAATTAATTGTACTTACGAGTAATACTAAAAATTCATATTTATTTGTAAAACGTAGTGAAAACGTAATATCAAAATTATTAAACTGTAATAACATAACATTGGAAAATATTTATTTATTATCGACATTTGTTTTTATTAACAAATAAATCAATATTTAAGGAAAACATTCATGTATTTAGATTAAAAAAATAGTTTTACTCCTTGTCGATAAATAACAGTATAAAAACTAGGTAACTAGGTTATTGACCTAATAATACGGTTAAGATTCACTTTCGATAACTTTTATGAGCATCAGATTAGAGGCGTGCCATTTCGGTCTTGGACAGTTTTTTGTCGGCAACACGATGGTTTTTTTATTACTTAGTATTTAAACACGAAGCATTTTTCAACTTCTCTTAATAATTTACCCAGTAGGTATTATGTAATGTACCTAAATGGTTTATTACTCGGTTTATTATTAGATACGATGGAGTTTTGTGATTTCAATGTTAGCCACATTTCGTCAGACGAAAATCCAGACGCTATTCGTCGGTTAAGCTTTCAGAGGCGATTTGTTGCCAACGTATGGGCAGGAGTGTATGGGTATAGTTTGATTGGACCATATTTTCTACCGGAAAACCTGAATGAATCGCGTTACTTGCAATTTTTAATAGAATTATTTGATTATTATTTGATCTCATTGGACATTAACATTTTAAATTATTATTGACTGAAGTTGAACTGAGCAATAAAAAATGAGATTCTGAAATAGTCAGCACAACCGTTTATTTGTGATGTCTGAAACCTAGGTACTAGAAAAATATTTCAACTTGGCAACATTGCATCAGGTCGACATCGAGTTGAACTGTGAGCTGTAAATGACCAAGGCTGTGAGCAGTCAGTGACAGTCTGAAAAGGGGGTTTAAATAATGACTTTTCTGCGTAAATATGCATTTAGATTTTTTTTAATTGCGTATTCGTATTATACTCATTATTCCCTGTCTCCTCTTAAAATTAACGACATTATGACTGACTCACCCGGTATAATTCTAAAACTACTTTTTCAACCAACTAATTTTTATTGTTTATTAAGTTGTTATCGCTATGATAATAACTGCGCCTAAACCATCTTGATTCAAACACGGTTCATATGATTTCAAATATAAATTAAAATGTTTTATTGTAAATTTCAAAAAAATATTGTTTGTATCCCGAACGCAAAATGCTTTTCTAGATGCAAAAATAACTATTCTCAATATTAACATTTTGGGACATATTTTTCCCCTGTGATATTCATATATAATCTCAATTTAAATATGGTTATTAGCGCATAGAACAATATTGCTGGTGTATCTGACAACTTATGACTCCACATCATGAATTTAACCCAGAGCAAATTGCGTGGCGATTGCAGGAAATGGAACACTGTTTTTAGATGGGGTCGATGCGTTGTGAACCAGCATGATTCGTAATTCATAACAGCCCGCGCTTCCTGTTATAAAATATACGTTGTAAGCTCTGTAACGAAGGGATTTACTTAAAACGAACCGCTTAATATCTCTGTGATTGTACAGTTTGCAGCTGTTATTGAATATTAATATTTATCTACTAATGAAGCAACATCATAAAACAACAACATATCGTATTTCGCTGGCAACATAATATATTATATTTTACCTGAAACGATCAAGAATGTTAATGTATTTGGGATTAGTTAATTTTATTTTAAACAAGCTTTGGCGGTTAGAAGTAGCAAAATTGACAATAAATTTTCACCACCGTGTGTAAAATTAAACAGTTTTTAAAATAGCTATAACAAATGATAGATATCCCACTATCTTTAAAATATCAATATTTAAGCTTGTGCGATGTAAAAATAGGCAATTTTGAATTAGAAGAAACGCAAATTTTTTTTTATAGAATTGAAATATCTCGAAGACCATTAGAGATAGATATAAGGAAACTTAATACAAGGCCTTCTAAAATTACGCGTAGAATTCAAATATGCAAAAATAAAGAGGGTGTTGAAAAATTTAAAATAAGCGAATAGATGTCGGCTTAAATTTTGAACACTGAAATCGAAGTAGTTCCTGCAATACATAGCCTAATTATATAATAATTACTTTTCATTTTAGTGATACGTATTTCAGAAAGAGTCAATTGTATTTCAAAATATTGAAAATGTGCAGTTAAGGTGGGTGTATTACGGTGTAAAATCCAGAAATATCGAATGAAATTTAAAAAATATGAAACATCGTTAAAGCTATAAATAATAATGAAACATTACTAGAAACTAGAATGTTTAGCACACAAATTACTAATAGATATTTATATTATCAAATGGAGACCATTGCATGAAAAGATTAAAGAATGTGTCGGTTTGGATAGAATTTTAAAGTAAACTTCAAGTTATGTGTCATACTGAAGACTAAATATAATTAAAACAAATGCAATAGCATTTTATTTCAATGTAATGCAATAAAATGTCAACTGTTTTGTAAAATGAAGTTGTAACGGTCAATATTTTGTTGATATACAGGGTGTTAAGTCAAAAATGGGGTATACTGGCGTATATTTCACATATAAATTTAAAATAAAGATTTTTGGCTATTGCGTTTGGTTTAAGTGTTTTTTTATAATTTATTTTTTAAATGTTGTCTTTCTTTTATATTGAAATATTTCTCTGTGTTGTGTTTTCTGCTATTTTATAAGAACGTCCTAACAGTTCTTTTCCAAAATTTAAGTACAAGCCATGTATATTCGTCGTTCTGCGTTGTACTTGAAGAGTCAGTGATAAAATCCTACTTCCGCCACTAAATGTTGCCTTTATTTGTGTAGTAGAAAACACTGCCATAATTGTTATTTATTTCTATATTGTAAATATATTCAAACTAATTCAAAGCAATGTATCTACAATTTCTATTAACTCATTATGTATGTTCTTTGATACCAAATATTTAGGTGTGCTAAGAAAGCCATAAACAAAGTTAGATTCAATAAATATCTAAAATAAAACATATTTTATTTAAATTTACTGTCTGGTATAATGAAATCATAAAATAATTCAGAGAGAGATCATACCTATTTCTGCATTTCTAGGAGTGCTTCTTCAAGTGGTCTTCTTTATTGAATTAAATATCTGACTATAAAAAATTAAGGTATAAATTTAAATTATTTGAAAAATTCTTTTTTGTAACGACAATGTTAACAGTATTGATAATCTATCTAGATCAATATGTTACAAACACTTATATATCTACTTCATTCAAACATTTGCCCTTTATGCAATACGTTTGTTCACTATTTTTAAATTAGCATTAAGAAAATGATCGTTCTAAGGCCATAGAAATACGTACTGACTATTAAAATGTCTAAAAATATTTTTCTTTAAAATAAACTAAACAAAACATCATACTGCAGCTAGATTAGCGCTTGTGACGTCACATCGCGGAACGAACCAGCGGACGGCGTACTGTACATTTACTTTCTACGCTTTTAATTTGAACATGATCAATGGCTAAGTTCTCACAACTTTCTCTGCCAGAACTAAAATGTAGTTTTTGAAGTAAATATAAGATGCAAAAATAAAGCCGGTTACTGTTACAAATAAAAAAATATGTAATTGCAAGAATGAATTTGAAATTCAAAACATACTAGTGATGTGGGAGTGTTCACAATAACACTTGAACGTTTTGAATCTGCTTTATAATTTGTATTAATTTGTAACACCTTCTATAATAAATTATTAGAGATTTCGTACTACCTAGTACTTTATTTATATAAAACAATACTTGCAGTTTGGCTTTTACATTTCTTCCTGATTCAAGTCTTTGCACATGGCTTCCATTTTAGTATGTTTCCTTACATTAATTAAATTTAAAAAAAACTCCAAAACTAATGATACAGAAGACATAACGGTACGCAAATTCATTAAAGGCATATGTGGTAGACATGAAAATCTAACCTAACCACTAATTCTCGCCTGTTCCGCTTTGTGACGTCACAGAGCTTTTCCCGCTTGCAGACGAATATTGATATGTCTTTTCAGTTTTTCCCATACAACTAAATTTTTTATTTTTGTAAAAATTTGCAGACGTATTGTATTTTATACATTTTTTATTAAATATTAACAATATTGTAGAAACTACTCTGCGGAATAATGCCTCTTTGAACATTGAATTACAACCACAATATTTACCCATATATTCTTTACTATTAGGTTTTGTACATTTTTTTACATTATTCTAAAGGCATTTAAGTTAATTTAAACCGATTTTCCTACAATTTCTATTAATAATAAAATCATATGTATGTGTTCTTTGATATCAAATATCTGCGTATGCTAAGGAACAATTCCACATAGATAAAATTATATTCAATAAATATCTAAGCAGGCTGTAATCGGGATAGTCGTATGTTATTAGGTGTTGTTTTGAGTTAGGCCAGGGATGATGTACAAAGGGATGTAAGAAGCAGTTGCGAGCTACGTAGAGGTCTTAATCAAAATTCTAGACATTCTTGGAATGACAAGGCTCGACCTGTTAGATATCAATTTGCTGGGAACATTTCTAAAAGGTTAATAATTATATTCAAGCAAACGTAATCAATATTGAGCTCGACTAAACCATGTGCACTGAAATGGCATGTTGAAAAAATGAATTATATTATTTTACATTGGCTTTTGCTATCAAAATATATAGTTCATGAGCTTGTGTAAAAGTGTAAGAGTATTTTTTAATAAAAAAAGACAGCTGCTATTATAGTTGCGGCAAGAATTCAGACGATTTACGTCATACGAATAAATGAGTAATTATATTTTCATCAAAATATTTAAGAAATTGCAACTGAGAATAATAAAACTATATATGACACTTACAACGATTGTTTTTTTAACGTGGCAAACTATTGAACATTCTGCGATACTATTTGTATCCATATTTTTTTTTAAAGATTTTTGTAATTCCATAAGATAACCCTCATTAAAGCAGTCAAAATATCTGAAAAACAAAGCTGCTAATAGAATACAATTTTAATATTTGTGCTGAAAAAATACTTTTCACCATTGGCGGAGAAATTTACGGGGTTCATGGGTGAAGAAGACTCCATACCTGCGCCACTGGCATTAATTTAAAAAGTTATTATGATTGCTGCATACTAAGTTTGAAGGAAAAATATTTATTTGTTTAGTAGATAAAACAATAAAATAAAATATATTTTATTTAAGTTGAACACCCTGCATCAGGAAAACGGAATGTCATAGAGAAAAAATTTAAAGGGACAACAACTATTATTATTCGTGTTCTATTCTTTTTTCCAGTTAAGAACGAAAAACCGGAGACATCCTGTATTTGCGCTCCAACTCATTTAAATTATGAAATGTCCTTCAGATCAGTTTTCAATTAGACACCTTATATTAGATACTTCAAACATTTTTGTAGTAGGACAAGGTGATAGAATCCGCAGTAGGTATATTCGATAAAGAAAATTATTTTTTTTATCAATTTCTTTTTCAAAAAGAAAAGTTGAGACATTTTTTTAGTGTTCAAAGTCTATGACAGTTTTTGAATAATAAAACCGGACAAGCAGTTCTGCAGAAAAAAAATGGAGGTTTTATGAAAAAAAAAAAATTTCATAAAACCTCCATAACTAAAAAATCTTATTGAGACATTGCTTTTTGGTAAATTTAAGGTCGCCGTATTTCTCGCCGTAAAATGATCAAATTTGTGACGTTTCTTAGGTACAGAAATCTCGAAAAAAACACGTAAAGCTAAAGTAATATTAAAAATAAAATTATTGTCGTTTTGTTTATTCACTTTTACTATTCAAATTCTCCTCAAATAATAATAACTTTTAAAATGCATTTGTGAGATACACATTATCTTGCTGTTCTAACCTCACATTTGAATAATTATTTTCGCATTCTTCTAAACAAAAGTGAACAGTGTTAGATGCAGAATTATGTAAGTTGTGTTATAACAACATTTACATCCATAGTTGAATTTAAAAAAAAACGTATTTTGAAAGATTTCTGTACCTAAAAATTTGTTGGTTAGACCGCTTTCCCTCGTTATATATTCGTTTTACTTTGGTGCCTTTGAATATTCGCAGGTGGTATGAGATAACATAGCTGTTACTTGCTAAATTCTATATTATTTAGTTTTCAAATGTCTAAAATTAGCTTACAAAAAATTTGAAGTAAATCCGCGAGAGGACACCACGTAAAAGACTGCTATGACTTTTAGTATCATTTTTGTCAGTGTAAAATCATTTTATAAAATTAGATGGCAATTTTGAAACAACTGATTCAATTATTCCATCAAAATATTGCATGTGGAGTCGCAGTTCTCTTACTGAAACCATCCTAGATCATTTAAGTGATTAAAAGTGCGAAATGCATTGCTTAATTATTGCCACGTCCACTTGGGGTGGCATCATTACCATAATTGGCCGTCACGGCAGAAGTTTCGGATGTGTATCCAGTATAATGCCCACCAATTACCATAATTGCGTAATAGGTCACGTTGCTCTCCCAGGTGCTGCCATGTCAATATCACAGTCGTATTGTCGCCAGCAGGTGCCTATCGGTAATAATTGAAGACAGTTTATTAACTTCCGTGAAATATTCATCGTGCGAGCAGATATACGGGGTGGTCTTCAAGAAGTTAATGCTGGTGAAGTAAATGTGACCTGAGGGGTTATTATTTAATTGTCGTCACGAATCAAGATCCCTATACTGAGGTGGTTGTCTACAAACTTTGGTGCAATGGCATTGCAGCATTTCTAAGAAAGGACGACGTCATTGGAAGACAATGGTTTTATGGTTACGAAATAAATCCAAATATCCGAAAAACGGTTGTTCAAAACTACATTTACATGCAGTTATGATGGCTAACATTACTTACATCAGGAATCAGTAAATATCATTCGCATGTATGCACAGCATTTTCATGCCAGGTTTTACTTTCACAAAGGAACTTTTGTTTGCTTGGTATGACTCTCTGCATACACGAAAAAAAATGTAATTTGTATTTAAGTATGATAATATACTTAAAATTTAACTGCATTGAAGTGTATTTGTATTAATTCAGTAATAAAGTATATTTAATATAAATATTGACATATTCTTGACGTCCAAGCATTGTTTACATAATTCAACACTTTTCTTTCTTAAAATGATACTAAATGTAAGATTTAGTGGTTTTTAGGCTTTCACGGCCGGTCATGTGATACATAGTGATACCTCGGATAATGGTGGTCCTCGGAACGGAACGCCTCGGAAGACCACAATTATCCAAAGAGCGGTTTCGACCGTCAGTCGTAATACCTACAATAGGAATCGAAATCAATATATGGACGGACCCAGAGACATCAATAGCGGGTCTGTCCCCACAAAGCCTAGCCCGAGAACAACCAGGGCAGGTAAAAGAATCCCGGCTAATGCTAGGGATGTGCATTTTGACTGTTTCTGGCAGCTACCAGTTACCGAGGTCACGGCACAACAACCCGGAAAACCACTAAGTATCAAATGTAAGATTTACTTAAAACATAATATTTGTTTAAATATGAATAAAATATTATTATTTATAGAATAGGTTATTCTTCCTTGAATTATATATATATGTTTATAGATTTACACAAAATACAATTATTAATATTTTGTAATAAATGTGATACTGTAAAATTTAAAATGCGGCTATATGTAGTGCAAAATAATATTTATAGATTATATTAATATAACACTTGGTGGTGATCATTACCAAAACTATAGAGATACCAATTATTGTAGTATTATTTACTACAAATTGTATTAAAATTGTGTGCAGATGAACAGTCTAGTTCAGCATGTGGCCAAAAAATACTTAGTTCCATGTTGCATCACGTCTATTCAGGTTCCCTTCTGTCGAATAAGTCGTCGGTTGCCTCGGCAAAATGAGGAGAGCTAACAAGCTTAAAAGCGGTATATGTCTGGTGTACCGCTAATGAATGACTGACAGTTTGCTATAAGTCTTTTTATCCTTTATAAATAATGAAATACTACTGAGTGAGTAGTATTTAATTATTTATAAAAGGTGGGTAGGGTAGTTAGTAACTACTACTAATTATGTATTTCAGTCTTATTTTTCCTAATGCAATGTTATTATTTACTTTATTCAAAATTATTTCTCTTAAATATTTTCAGTAACTTTCTCAAGTAAATTCTTTAAACAAACATAACTTTATCTCATGTGTAGTAGTTTTCTTTTTTTCAAGTAATTTTTATACAAGATGTCTTTCAATAAAGTATTACTATACATGATAAATAGCGAATCTAAGGTAGCATTGGAAAAGTGTATTCATTTTGATATTAGAATTGCTTTCTTTCCGTGTATGATAGGAGAAAAATTTACTATTATGATATACAAAAATTCATGAATCAAAACTTCAGGATTTTCCAGATTTTGTAAATGGTCTTAGAACAGCAAATTTCCGATCAAAATATTTCTAGCCATATTCTTGTTACAGATGAAGTTATCGACAAATATGAAAACTGACATGAAAAAAATTATACCATTTAATTTAATAACAATAATTCAACGCAAAATAATGCAATTTTAAAATATTCGTTTCCTCAGTGCATATTGAAAATGTTAATATTTTATTTCCTTCATTCGTACTCTTCGTATTTTCGCAATGTAAATTTTCTAAATCCTATTTTAAATTGGATTAAAAAGAAGAATAATGAAGAGGGATATAATGTCAATTGCAATTCGTTAACGCTCAAATAGCTTCATCAAATTCCAATCCCGAAACGACGTCGACGTCGGCGTCGTCCTAAAGTGCAATCCTAATGCCCTGAAGTGCTTCCATCACTGGGGGAGATACTTTCTCGGTTATGTGATTAGCTGTGAGTGCTCAGACATCATAAAAATGAGGCGGAAAAATCGCCTAATGAAGAGATGTCAAACGTTCTGTGAAGACGACAGTGCATATTCTTTACTGTAGGAATGAAAATTGACGAAATCTTACATTCGTTTTTCATTATTTCGTTACAAACTGGCTAAACTACATTTTCATTCATTACAACCACTCATTACCGATAAAACACACTTCCCGTAGGTACAGTTAGATAAAATGCCTATTTAGTAAACACATCGAACGAAAGGAATGGGTAGGTACTAATAGATAATAGAACACTTTTAATGCACCTGCGGCAGTCTTGTCCCATAACCTAGAAAAACAAATCGGCGAACTATATTGTGGGAAAATATCTGTACCTGACACATATTCCTTTATTTAATAACTATAAAACGTTTAATATTAAAAAAATGCACTGAAAACTGAAGAAGAACACAAAACTACAACGTAGACACAGGAATTAAATTATGACATGACAGCGAATTTTACCGTTGTGTTGCTGGTTGTCTACTACATATTCCTTTATTTAATAACTATAAAACGTTTAATATTAAAAAAAAATGCAGTGAAAACTGAAGAACACAAAACTACAACGTAGACACAGGAATTAAATTATGACATGACAGCGAATTTTACCGATTTGTTGCTGGTTGTCTACTCTGCCTCTGTAAACGTGCGGCGGACAGGTCACATAGGCGGCGTTAAATAAGGATTTAATATAATATCGAAAACAATTTCTTTTCGCTTTATAAATAAGTTTGGAATTTTTTTGAAGGCGATTCCGTTAATTCTTAATTTTCTCTATCCTCTCTTAAAATATTTGCACTTAGTCATAGTTAACCCTGTTATTGGGGATTAATAATATTCTGTGAAATTAATTACTCTGCGAACTACAGGCTTGTTTGTATACTACTCGATATTCTTGTTATCTCCATAACATTTCATATGATTAACTTTTTGGTGCGGTGCGCCCGCTTGTGACGTCACTATACGCAACTCTAAACTGGGACGTTTTGTTGTTGTGTTGTTCATATTTTAGTATATGTTCAATTGAAGTTGGATTTAGTGAAGCTGATTCTGGCAATTTACCAGAAGTTGATACTGTAACCTCTACGTTCACTTAGCCTAGAAATACCCCACGTAGAAAAACAAAATTTAATGATACTACAAAAAAAATCTTTACTTTGACATTTGTGATTCGCGTTCGGTTTATGAACATAAAATTAACTGCGAATGCGAAGCCGATTCACTTATAAATATTTCTAGGGTTCTCGAAGTTTCCACGGTCTCGAGAACGTGTCTAGAATCAAATCGAATATAGCCTGGAATGTTCTAGAAAACTTCAAAATAATTGTATTACAAAAATTATAAATGCGGACGCAAACAGCATAATAATTAATATAATTAACAAACTAAAAAGGTAGTTGAGCTGCCTTAACCATATGTTCATGATTATTGATTATTTTAATAAAAAATAGATTATTAGTATAGAAATCAAGATAATAAATTTATTAACTCTATAACTAATTTAATTTTTCTTTTAATTACTGTTATTTAAATATATTTTTCTACGTTCATGCAAACAACAAAAAATTATTGAACTATATTTAGTGAAAAAAATGGTTCTTTATTGCACTAGTTGAACAAAATTTTCATTGCACTCATCTGTCATTCTACTACAGCGTTATGTGATCATGACAATCATATACATTCAAATCGACGCCATATCTAGTCCATTTTCTGTAAAATCGTCTTAACTTTTAAGCAATTGCATATTTTGTATTATTTTCAATCATATTTATTACATACTGGATTACGAAATTACTAGAAAATGCAATTTATTGAAATAAAATTAGTTTCCTTTGAATATCAACTGAATTACAAATAAAGTTTAAGTTAAATTGTTCCTAGCATATTGTCAACAAAAAGGATCTTAGAGAGATGGTTACAGCTGGACACATATTTTAATACGTTATTTTAAATTAATAACCTTTTGGCGTACATAAGAATATTAAATTATTTTTTCTACATTCATGCAAAAAAAAAATCTGTATTGAACTATATTTTGTGGAAAAGGTGGTTCTTTATTGCACTAGTGCAAAAATTTTTTGAATGCATTCATCTGTCATTCTACCACAGCGTTTTGTGATTTTGACAAACATAAACATTCAGATCGCCGTCATAATTTCCTGCACTTAATGTTGGCGTGTTGTCCTACTCGACCTGACGGCCTCGTTGGACAATTTCACGTTGCGTGCAATAAACACTTACTTTTTGTACTTGCTGCATAAATAACTATTTTCTACGTTCATGCAAAAAACAAAACTTTATTTTACTATATTTAGTGGAAAAAGTGGTTCTTTATTGCACTAGTGCAATAAAATGTTTATTGCATTCAACTGTCATTCTACAACAGCGTTTTGTCATCATGACAAACATAAACGTTCAAATCGATGTCATATTTTCCTACACTTAGTGTCATCTAAATAAAACATTCTTTGGTTTTTGCATCAACGTAGAAAAAATATTGTATGCAACTCGTACAAAAAGTGCTTATTGCACTCGACCTGTTGTCCTACTCGGGCTACGGCCTCGTTGGACAATTTCACGTCGCGTGACATTTGGTGGAAGCCCTTCTGTACGATCACACTTTGCGATCTCAATGCAAATTGATAATGGTAATTAATTATTAAATATTTTGCTATTAATTGCGCTTTTTATTTTCCTACACTTAGTGCCACCTAAATAAAACATTTTTAGTTTTTTGCGTGAACGTAGAAAAAATATTGTATGCAACTCTTACAAAAAGTGTTTGTTGCACTTGACGTGTCGCAATTTCACGTGGCGTGCAATAAACACTTTTTGTACGAGTTGCATAAATAACTACTATTATTCTATATTTTACTTTTAATTGATTAATTTGCAAAAAAATAGTGGTATAAAATGAAGTTAAAATTGGTCGTTGCGATTCAGGCTCACCATCAACTTCACTTTTTCAATACGAACCTTGATTCTATTCCAGATTTCGAAAGAGTTCGTCTTTCTAAAATCAGACATGCATGAGACTTGTATGTCATTGAACATTGCTATGTAGAACTGCAAATCAAACAAAATTTAAGTAATACGGAAAGCAAAACCTATAAAATATATAATTATTTTTGGTTTATATAATTTCCTTTTTCTACGTTCATGCAAAAAATAAAATTGTATTGAACTAGGTATATTTAGTGGAAAAAGTAGTTTTTTATTGCACTAGTGCAATAACATGTTGATTGCATTCATCTGTCATTCTACTACAGTGTTTTATCATCATGGCAAACATAAACGTTCAAATCGATGTCATATTTTCCTACACTTAGTATCATTTAGTTTTATTGGGTTTTTGCCACACTTCTGAAAAATAATAAAAATTAATTAAATAAGCCCTTGCGCCAAACGGAACAGTCAAGGGTTATCTTTGAAGATAACGCGACAAAAAGAAAATTAAAAGAGACCGCGATTATTTTGTTGAACGGAGATAAGTGTGTGTCAAACTGTTCAGTAAACATCGATCATTGTTGGCTACAGTTGTATCAAGAAGAAGTAAGTAAAAATAAAATAAAAATCATTTAACATATCTATGGAAGCAGATAAACAAATTTTAAACTGTCAAACTTGACATACGTTTAATATTTTTACTACTATTTTGAAAACGAAAACAGAGAGTTTTTCGAAACGTCAATAATAAGGAAGTGCGCGATAGTGATGTGATTTTTGTTATTTTTTACTTATCTGCTTTTTTCAGTGTGAGATTTTTTGGTTAGGCAAACTTAGTTTCAAAAATAACCCTTGACTGTTCCGTTTGGAGCAAGGGCTTATTTAATTAATTTTTATTATTTTTCAGAAGTGTGGCAAAAACCCAATAAAACTAAAGAAAAACTAAAATTATGCCACAAATAAATAGCTTCAGACAATAACAGACAGACAGTATCATCTAAATAAAACATTTTTTGGTTTTTGCATGAGCGTAGAAGAAACATTGTCCTCGACGGACAATTTCACGCCGCGTGCAATAAACACTTACTTTTTGTACTTGTTGCATAAATAACTATTTCTAGTGATATTACTTTTACGATTAAGCCTTGATAAAACACTATTTGCACTTGCTGAAAAAACAATGTTCGGGGAAGTGGTTGCTATTGGAATATAAGCTTGGGAATATTTTTTGAATGTACAGCCAAATGGTAACAATTCAAACTTATTACAATAAGCCTGATTGTGTGGTTAGATTTCAGTGTTCGGAACTACCCTTTCCGAATAAAGGGCCCATTGTAAGCCTTCAGTTCCCTATCGTCCAAAACTTAAATGAAATGAATCTGGTCGTTTTCATATGACATCAAAATACTCCGCTTTGAGTGTAGGAAAGTTTGTAAAGTTAATTGAATTGATAATTTCGTTGTATATTGTCGACTGCGACGGCTTCTGTTAGCTATCCAGTTCTTCTTCAGTCACTGATTATTTGACCATTATACTGAAGAACAAAAATAAAACGAATACATATTGAGCATCAGCTACAATGCAAATGGAACTGCAGAAATTTCCCTATTACGTTTTTAGCTTATATTTTGAATTTTCTATTAAAGTAGGATACAGGTAGGTTATTCCATCTTATGTCACAAACACGTGGTTGTGTTTCAGCAATAGTCACAAAAGTAAGGAAAAAGTCTTGCTAAGCTTTTGTCTTAGTTTAATCGTTTTCAGGTTATAAGAAGATCAATTTTATTTAAAAAAAATTTGGGACGTGAGATTTTAATCATTTTTTTTTCATATAAAGTTCGATTTATAATGTCATAATACTAATATAGGGAAAATTAGTATAATATGAATACGAAGTTGGATAAAGTGAAATAGTGAAAGACCATGGCTGTCCTCTGCTGAAGAGATCCGTGGAATAGACATGTACATCTGTGCTTTCCGTGTGCGTCTGTGTACCTACCGATCATGAGTAATGGATTTGATACTGATTTATATTCATAACTAAATGCGATTTGCATTATCTGGGAATATCAACGTATATCAAGAACATAACAAAGAGGTGACACAAAATCTGTCTCTGAAGTTCGATTTTGGGTGCATTTTGCAGTATTACTAGTTTCACACTTACAATAGTATATACTTGTTTGTTCAAGCACGTATGCATGTACACGTGTATTCAAACACATATAAACTTTAAACACGTATAAACATACAACTACACACACACACACACACATACAGGGTGTTAGGTAAACATGCGACAAAAATTCAAGGGGCTGTCCCTTGGCCTATTCTAAGAATATTTTGTATGATGATGATTTGTAAAAAACCCGTTTGTTTCGAAGATACAGGGTGAATAATATTTGCGACAACCATATTCGATATTTGTTGAAATCATTAATGTAAATAAAAGTATGGCGTACGCCAATGAGTTTATCAAGTATAAAAAATTAATGAGTTTTCTCGTGATTTTTTAACAGCAACATATGGAGATCGCTGGATTGGTCGAGGTGCGCCACACGCATGGTCTACTCGATCCCCAGACTTAAACCCTCTGGATTATTTCTTATGGGGCTATCTGAAGTTATTCGTTTACGCTACTCCAGTGGAGAATTTGGACGAATTGCGAAATCGGATAATTGCTGGGTGTAACTCAATTAGAAACAACCCTGGTGTGTTTGAAAGAGTTCGGCACTCAATGACGAGAAGATTGAATGCTTGTATCCAGGCTGGAGGAAGTCATTTCGAACATTTATTGCAGATTGAGCAACTTTACATGTACTATTTTTGATAATATCTTCGAAACAAAGGAGTTTTTCAGAAATCATCATAGGACAAAATATTCTTAGAATAGGCCAAGGAATAACCCCTTGAATTTTTGCCGCATGTTTACCTAACACCCTGCATATGTGTGTGTGTGTGTGTAGTTGTATGTTTATACGTGTTTGAAGTTTATATTTACGTGTACATGCATACGTGCTTGAACAAACAAGTATATACTATTGTAAGTGTGAAACTAGTAATACTGGAAAATGCACCCAAAATCGAACTTCAGAGAGCTATATCTCAAAACCATGAGACTTTTGGACACAGTGGCCATGAGAACTTTTGTTCTACTCGTCGAAAGCTAATAGAGTCCAGAGTTTCATCAAATTTGACCGAAACGCAATTTCCATAAGGACCCTGCGGCGTCCTTTGGTTGCAAGTGAATAGACAACATTAAATAGCTGAGATGTGTAGATACATCCTGTATCTAGGTAGTGACAAATTGATGACTTGTAACTAATATTATGGCGGGTTTGCATGGAGGCGAGAATACCTTCGAAAGAAAATAAGTCCGGGGAAAAATGAATGTCCTAATCGGGGCCAACTTATTTCAGCGTCCAAAGACCCTCATTCGTCAAGATTGAAAAGTTGCGTGCACCTGGCCCTCTCCTGAGACACTTAGGGATAAGTCGAGATAAGTCTTTAAATTATACCTCTAATCCTTCGTGTCACGTCCGTTCTGGGATTCGACGAAATGGGGCGACCTGAAAAGTTTCCAAGTTGTGTCAACATGAAATATAAATTTTGGATACTAATGACTTTGATAGCAGTGTTTGCGCCTCCATTTTCGATGCAAACGTTTATTAATTTATCATTTTGGTGATGGTAGACGTAGAAAGTAGTTTATAAAAAAGAATGTAAGAAAATCGCAACTCTTTACTTAACGATAGTTGAATATTAATACTGCGCTTATTACGATACCAATCTAACAACTCATAGAGACATATTGAAGGTTTGGAAAACAATAAAAACATTTGTTCAAAAGTGTTTAGAAGTACTTATAAAATAAAGACAATGTTCGGCTTTTAGAAACCACTACTCTGCGCAAAAGTATCCCTATGATAAGTGATTGGTGTAGAGGACATGTCCTGTCTGTCAATCCTGATAAGACAGGTGTTTACCAACAGAAAGAATTTGGATGGGATTGGGGTGTCTCGCAATAAATAGGAAATCCATCATGCTTTCTGAGAAGATCAAAGATCAAGTATCAAGATTTAACACTAGATGCAAGACTTAATTGCAGTGTGCATCTAGAAAACATCTTAAGCAAAGATCTAATAAGAAAAACCTAGGGAGTACAAACGAGGGTAATACATTGGATGTATATCCCTCAATAGTAAGACCTAGAATTCTTTATGGTTCAGCGGTCCGATGGCTTAAGGTTAAGTAGAGCACTGCCCGAGTAAAACTGGATAAATTGCAGGCAGTAGCCTGTTTAGGCGTAACCAACCAAATATAAATATCTATGTTCAGTTTCTTTCTATTCTCCTTTTGGAGGTGTATGTGAAAGGTAAGGACCAATCGGTTGAATAAAAAAATAGAATAAGGAAATAAAAAATGTATAAAGGGTTCTAAATACATACACAGTAATTTTCTTCTTTTAGTCATCATGTTTTTCCAAACACTTTTGATATGTGAACAAGGTTTGACAAACTTTCCCCATAGATGGTAATCACTGTATTGACTGTGGAGTGGATGATCATAAATTGGCACATGCCAATAACTTATTGTGAAGTTGGATAATTCCTGATTTCAGTATTTTACGTCGCTAATTTTGAATAGTATGACCCACCTCGACACGGTGACTATGTAGAAAAATAACTATACAGAGTGATTTAGTAATAATGTCATTTAATTTTAAGAGAAGATAGAGAAAATGAGTATAATACGAATACGCTATTTAAGAGAGACCCTCGTCCTGTCAGCAAAAAACAATCCGAGACAATCCAACTCATTCAGTGATCAATCCGGCAATCCGAGTCTTGATCTACCGTATTTAGGCCAATAACCTTGTTTTTAATTTATATTCAATAACAAGCGCTGCAGCAAGCTGCAAAATCGCTAAATAATAACAGAAACAAACAATAATTAAATTTACATTTTGATAAACACATGGTGTAATCGAAAGGAAACCGCAATAATCAACGCCGACATATGATAGGCTGTACTCGACACACTCGGAATAGTTAAAAAGCTGGCATTTCAAATTCCCATTTAATACGTTACCGGAGGAATAAATTCGGGTTCATTTTCCTATGCAGGCGAGTCCGCCGTCCAACTGCATCTGAAACAGATCCACGCGGTCCGACCTTTCTCTTCTTCATCCATCAGTCATTATTTTCGCGTAGTACAGTACATTACTGAATTTCGTGTGTTTGTGTCGCCAATATAGTTTATAATTATTAATACAATTTGCTATTTGCCTAAATAAAAATGCAGTTCAAGTTGGGTAAAGTGAAGTAGTTAAGGACCGCGATTGTCTTCCATTAAACAGAGCCGTGAAAAAATTTATAAAAGACATAAGACGTAATTACTGATCATGAGTAATTGATTTGATTCATAATCAAATGCGATTTCATTATTTGGGAATATCAACGTACGAGCTTAACTTGATTCTGCTTCTCAAGAACATGAAAAGGTGACAAAAAATAGATATGTTTTATCCCAAATTATTTACTGTATAAGCTTTTGAACTTGCATTACGAGGGCATGATGAATGAATTTTACGTCAGAACTTGATAAAACCCTTAATGAATACCTACCTCAAAAATGCAACTACTTTTAAAGATACCTCAAATAACATACAAAATGCATACATTTTAGATTGCAAACAAGAAGTTTTTTATTAGAAACAGTCTGTCACTTCAGTATCGAACAAATTGTTATTATATGTATGTGGTCCTGAATGGCAACACTGTTGAACTGTACTACACTATTATAGCTGCTATACTCGATTTGTAGCGTACCAGGAGGGTCGTGTTACCAGTTGTTATGGGGTTAAAGTTAATGACATTATGGCTGAATCACCCGGTATACATGTGTATTTAGAATAATTTACATATTATTATACCTTTCTTTTTTTTGCAATCTATTGATCCCGCTCGTACCTAATATCTTTCCTTTCCATATCTCTGGTAAATCGTGAAACCGTTTGTACATATTAAGTCCGAGGCTGCCCACCGTCTACCTGTTAAAATAGGGTCTTCCAGCCCGATGAAGACCCGGACCGGCCGTCTAGTCGGCAAGGGACGAAAGTAGAATAAATTAGCGGTTTCTAGACGATAGCTTGCGCCTCGGAATTGCCAAAGTTTGATACCCACCCCTGCTTAGCGCCGAGTGAGCAATAAAATGAATATGTACATACGTTGCCTTCCGACTGCCTCGATGTACGCCTCCTAGGGCCCTCGGAGAGGTGTGCTGAATGCTAATCAGGCCCGGTGGTAAGAATGTAGATTTCCAAGACGGAATCGGAGACTTTTAGTGTCGCTCGTGCGCCGAAAATAGAGTTAATGCCTTCGGCTCGGCTTTAATTGTCGATCGATGCGGCGAAAGTAGGAGGTGGTGGAAATGATTACAGGAAGAAGCATGGAGGCCATTATCAGAGTAAACTAGCCTGTCGCGTTTGACAAATGTAGGAAACAGCCCGCTTCATTTGTTAGAAGTGGCTCTGAAAGAGCTGGTGTTGCTCTTAGCTGCTTAGTTAATTTTTTGTAACTAATGTTCCACAGAATTAATATAGTCTGTACATCTGGGTTGATGTATAAAAGTTTGTGGCAAACTGGGCATTGCTGGCTAAGGAAGCATCGCTATTACATTAGGAAGTGTGATACACCTCTTTGTAGGTGTTACGAACAGGAAGACGAGACAATATTCCATGCAGTCTGTGAGTGCACTGCCATCTCGTCAATAAGAGAGTCCGTGTTGGGAGAGCGATGGCTTTCTGTGGCCTACATTAGAGAGATCCCCCTGAGCAACGTCACCACCTTTTTCTCCTTATTAGGCTGACTGGCGGCTCAGGTGGACTGATCTCCTAAGGGGAGGAGGTGCAAGGGGCCCAATGCTGAACCTTTTTGCTACCCTCCCCTTAATTCCAGATTCCAGATACTGTTCTGATCTTTCCACCGCACACGCGTTTTATTGCCCACCTCGCCTTCCGGAAACGAACTGTACTATAGGTGGGTACAAAGTTTTAAATTGTAACAAATGCGATCTATCAGTGTTGCCAACTGCAGGATACTTAAGCTATAGTAGCGTAATTTTGGTGTTTGTTGCAACGTTATAGACAATATTGTATAATTAGCGACTAGCACATTCTCTAATCTGTTGTCCAAGTTAAAGGTATTATTTCTGTTATCAGTGCTTGTAATGAAAACAAAAAGCAGATTTGCAAATGTTGTTTATTATTCGATCCTTTTCTTTGTGTTTTCCCTGTCTCATCTCAACTCACTTGTAATTTCTTAGTGAACTTTATTATATGTAAAAAATATAATCATTTCATATTCACCTACTCCCACTAAATTTCATTAAAGTTCCTTTAAAAGTTATAATTACATAAAAACATTACAATCACCTTATAATAGACTTTAATCCACACATACGAACCGTCTAAAGTGATACATTGTCAACTAGTGGAATGAAGTAACTTTATTTCGCTAGTAGAGTAATGAAAAAAGTAATACACCTATAGCAAATCAAATTTAATTTATTAACATTAACATTTACATTTATATTAATAGACATTTCGTTTTATCAAATTTGTCTTCCTTTCCGTTAATAACAACCCTTATAGCATTGTTGCCATCATTTTCAGACCGCATAATATCTGCCGAAGTTTGTGAAGAATTTGCACAAGTTACCGATGTGACATCTTGTAAGGAACGGCTATATTTTCCTTGGATTTTCTTTGCAATATCGAGTTTATTAGATATGGATTCCTCAACATAACTTTCTACTACAGAGGAGCTCTTCTATCCACCATGCCGTTTAATGGTTGCAAGATTGACCAATTGAAGTGCGCTTCATATAATGGCCAGTATATGCTCTTGGATTTGCGATATTCAGGAATGAGGCAACTATTAAAGGTACCTTCGCCAGTATATTGATTCCAACTGGCTGAGAAGTACATTTTTGATTGATGTATCTTAAAAAGAATCTGTTTTGTGTTAAGCGAATTGAACGCAGAGAAATATATTATATGTATATTTAAAATAATTGATAATAAACAATGTACCATAGCAACCAGTAGGTATAACAAAACCTACCACGTTCCATTGAGTACTAAGAAATATCATGTCGAGCGAATATTTTTTTATTAAAGAATTCTGACTCCACAAATATGATAGTAATGTGATTAAGGACAAAACGTTGTATTGCATTCGTGTTTTAATTGCTTTTTATACACTTTTTATACAATAAGTAACTATTAATGAATAAATTAAACCAAAGTACATTCCAAAAATTAAATTCTCGAGGGCCTCACACAAATTCACTTACTGAGCACTATTAGCATAAAAAACAACCCGATTTAACTGTAATACATAATGCGTATATAATGCAACAAAATGATGTTATAATCTCACTTACTTTAATGTAATTTAGGTTGATTAGGCTAATCCTTTGGCAGGTAGACCGTAGACCAGTTATATTTCTGGAGAGGATTGGGTATGATAGGGTGCAAGAACCTTAGTTTGGGTCAATGTGAGAGCTTGATACCGGTCGACATTTGACCACCTCCCTAGTTAATGAGGTTTTCCAGTTTTCCCGTCTCAAGCACAAGTCTCCGACTTCTGGACTAATCTTCATGATTAGAATGAGGGGTAGAGATATTATTAATGCCATGTAATGTAATGTTATACCACGTAATGCACCTTAATGCCACATGCGGTGTAATACATAAATCAATATGTCCCGGTAATGAGTCTAGTGGACAACTCGGTCAATCAACTCAAAACATAATCTTCCAGAGCAACGCACAATTTTGAGAGACCGTTTTTCGCCCTAGGTCACGGCGTATTATTTCTTTGTTACGTCCAAATTAATAGGGCCGTACAATTCCCGGAGAGTAGCTCGAACCCCCTCAGGTCTCGGTCACGTCCAGTCGGCGTCCCGCGCTCTGAAAGGACGCCGGCGACTTCCAAAGGCTACAAAGCTGCAGGAAGTGTTCCTGCCGTATTCAAAGCTCCGAGGGCGGACGTGCCTGTCGACGCTGGTCGTCGCGATAAGAAGGAACGACCCCCGTCGGGTCGACAAACGGCTGCGGAGCTCATTCATTGTAAGTGAATTAACAGTCGTAAATAGAGGGCGACTTTAAAAGGCACGTACGGCATGTTTTTTGACAGGTAACATTTTTTAGGTGCACCCTATATAGTCTGGTCTTTATTGAGGTCGAGCGCTGGCTATACAGTGTAAAATTTAGATGAGTCTGTCAGGTAATATTCCTGTTTATGTTTGTGTGGAACGTGCTTTGGACGTTTTATATATTTTCGTTACTTTTTAGGGGACGGAAGATTAAAATTTAATCAAATGGTGACAATTTAACAGTATAGTGAGAATGTTTTTTTTACTGAAATGTCTTTTATTTTCACTGATATATTGTCAACAGAGTTTTTTTCAAACAAAACAAAAATTGCTGCATTCCAATTGGGTTTGTGACTAAATGAGTATGAATATATAGTCTTCCAAAAAGTAATAATGTTAATCGGACGATGATAACTAATTATTTGCGTATCCATGAAACCGTCACTTTGTTTAGTTAATACTGTCGCTTCATACGATTGGGCACATGAATGTAATGTAATTTACTAATATAATATCTAGAATGTTGCTGTCTTATTTATGATGCTGTCTTAAGTACGCTATTGCTGTTACAACTAGCAGTAACTCAATAAACATAGCTTAAAAAGCACTGTATGTGTTACAGTTTTCAGCAAAGTGCTTTATATCATAACGATGGCGATTGTCTGCACACGCTATTTGTACACGCGATTGCGTATAAACCTAGTTTTGGCCCTAGAACGGAAACTATACATTTTTGCTGCAGCATTGCACAAGCCAAAGGGCAACCCATTAAATTCAACAATCCCCATCCAGGTTATACAATAATGTATATATTTTGTTTTATTCCAGTGGAAAAATGGTAATTGTAAATTTCCGTAACCATAGTTTGTATTGATTTAGCCATAATTATATAGGTTGAAATTGTAAAATATAGACTTGCAATTTTACTTAGTAGATGATTTAAATTTTCTTTTATATATACTTACCTTTATAACTAACATTGAAAAATATGCATAGACAAAACTTTTTCAATAACTAATATTATTTCACATATATGACTGGATATCAATATGTAAAAAATTGAACAATATGCACGTTAAAAAAATGTATATAGCAAATAGTCCATTAATCAGTTCAAAAATTTTCATTGAATAGTGTAACAGAAGCCAAATTAAAAATGTATTATATTATTTTACTAGAAGTACATTAAATGTTATTATTAGAATTCAATAATAAATGCACTATGCCAGTCACGTTTTTATTTCTAAATAGATAAGACCTTGTCAGGAGTACTTCTATGAAAGAAGTGGAATTTGTCCATCCATCCTCTAAATGTGCACTATTCATCCTTCTCTGTAAACGTGTATTTTGTTCATTCATCATCTAAAAATGTATTGCAATATAGGTATTTCATTCGCATTAGAAACTATATTGAATATTTTTGCTGAAAATACTACATAATTATTCTTGAAACATCGATATATGTACTATATATTACTTGGTTTTTGCAAATATTTATAGATATATCTATATCTGTGCGAAATAAATATGTTTAGCTCTAATTTTAGTTACAGTAAATTTATAATTAACGTAACTACAACTAATGTTAATATAGGTTATAAGCAAATACTATTTTTACTGCCGCAACAGAAATCACACGTAAATTTCTGTAAAATTTCACAATACATTGAGTAAAAGTAAATAGTTCCATTGTAGTACCTTATTTCTGAAATTTCCTAAATTTATTACGTAAAAACATATACACTTGATTATTTCTTAATATATAATGTAAATTTTCCAGTAAATGTTATATAAAAGGAGCATAACAAAACATGGAAATTTCCACCCATTTTTATCAGCGTGGCTACATACCAAATTCAGGTGACTTAAATAGTTCTCATCGCATACCTTCGTTAAAGAATATCATAATTATATAGAAACGTATTTTTTTAAAATGTATTATTTGTTTTTTCAGATACCTATTATCCAAGAGGTTGTTGATAGCAAATTTGGTAAGTTTATTATTTTGCATTATTTTTTCATAACTTTAAGAATTTTGTTTTTGTTTTGAATGAATTCATTCCCATAGAGAATGAGAGAATAGAGCCCCGTGAGTTCAATCTTTTGAATTAAAATCGTCGAAACTTAAAAAAGTAAGATGTTATAGTTACAAATAAAATACTCCATATATATTTGTTCAAATTTTTTAGCTTTTCAAGAGTTTCTGATAAATATTTCGCACAGCGTAATATTTAATTACACTAATTACAATACACTAATTGAGAGGTTGTGACATTGCGCCCCAATCCTGCAAAATCATGGTAAAATCAATATTAATCACCTCTAAATGTTTACTTCCTGCTTTGAAGCTTTAACTGGCAACAAGCAAGGTGAATACACGCGTCTGGTATTTATTCATTATTAATTTATGCCTAAATAATCCCTTTGAGAATTATATGTCTGTGTGTAAATTAAGTACAAAGGATTGTAATTCGCGTGGCATGTGTGTCTTTTTTAATTTGTTTTTGTGCTTGATATACTTGTTATGTACCTATTCGTTTGTAGTCACTTGTTACTTTCTTGTTAAGTTCACATTGTGTTGCGATGTAACAAAATTTGACTGGGAGAGCTCTGCACACAAAGTAAATTCTTGTCATTTTAGGGTTGGCTCTATTTAAATTATTTGGTTTAAATGATTATGAGCGAAATGAGTTGTTTTCTTTTAAATAATTACCATACATGCGCATAGTTAAGTTTTTTACATAGAATTTTGATGTATTGCTGTGCAAAGTGTATTTTTTCAAGAGTGGCACTCTATGCAAAATGAGTACACAATTGTTAGTTGTTTCTGCACAAATTGTGTTCGAAAGGAGGCCAGTTTAACATCATGTGCCAACGCACTGTATCGCCGCTGTCAGTAACCATATTTCATCAGTGTTACGTCCATTTCTAAAGTAGGATTCTATGATAAACACTTTTTGTTCTTCAGAAAACATCATTTTAGACGTTCTTTAAATGAAATTATTGAAACTGACAGCGGCGTATAGCGCGTTCACAGAAGAGGTTAAGTTGGTCGCTAAGCTAGGCTCTATGTCTAAATTTTCAGTCAAGTTGCCTTCATTTTTATTTGAACGCTCAGCTTATAAGAACAACGCAGCAACTGGTAACATGTCTGATGATGAGTTCGAGTATTGAAGTCATATTGAAGCGCAACATCGTTACCATTCAGGACCAGATATACAGGGTGTTCGGAAATGATGAGCAAAAAATTCAGGGGACAATTTTAAAAAAATAAATAAAATATAAATAAATGCTACTTCTTTCTATAACATTTTTTCCAAAACTGATTATTAACGGAGTTACAGGGTGTTAGTTTAAATTTTATTTTCGATATTTGTAAATAACTTCTTAAGAAATCCAAATATTTACATAAAATATGTAAATTTGCGAACGAGAAATTCAAATATGTTTCTAATTTTGACGTCACTAGTAGAGAGCGCCACTTGTGGCACACCATGTTTCTTTTAAATGGCAGAACTTTTTTTGCATCTTAATGGAAATGCCATCTGACTATCGAAACAGTCGATTCTCCTACCTGTTTTATTTGAAAACGGTATACCTTGCTGAAGTCGATAGGCGTAACCATTTTTGAAATAATCCTATTTGAAATGCGCAGTGCACCGAATAAAAACTGTTTTGGTTTCAGGTAAAGTGTCTTTTCTGATCAAAATACAACAAAATATTATTTGAAAAACTTGTTCAGAATCGTAAAGTATGAAACCATTTTTTAACAGAGCACAAAGATTTTATCAAAGCAGGATCGATTTTTTACAAATTTTGCACATCTCCATAATTTACCGTTCTGAACAACTTTTTCAAGTAACATTTTGGTGTATTTTCAGTAGAAAGTGCACTTTAACTGAAACGATAATAGTTTTCAATCGGTGCAGTGAATATCTCTAATAAGATTATTTCGGAAACTGTTACTCGTATCGACGTCAATAACGTATACCTTTTTCAGATATAACAGGTAGGAGAATCGATTGTTCCAATAGTCAGATGGATGCACTAAGCATCAAAAAAGTTATGTCATTTAAAAGAAATATGATGTACCATAAGTGGCGCCCTCTACTAGTGACTTCAAAATTAGAAACATATTTAAATTTCTCGTCCACAAAAATCCCCGATATATAAATTATATGTAAATATTAGAATTTCTTAAGAAGTTATTTACAAATATCGAAAATAAAATTTTAACTTTAACACCCTGTAACTCCGTTAATAACCAATTTTGGCAAAAATTATAGAAAGAGGCAGCATTTATTTTCGGTCTAAAATTATGCCCTGAATTTTTTGCTCATCATTTCCGGACACACTGTATAATAAAAGCTTGTTCATTAAAGTTCGGTACCTACTGAAGAACTTCAAAAGTTCTGTAAAATTTAATGCAGTAAATGGTTTTGGATAAAACATACCTATTTTTTGTCACTTCTCGTTATGTTCTTGAGCTTGTATGTTAATATTCTCAAATAATGCAAATTGCATTTGATTATTAATATGAATTAGAACCATATTTCTTTCTCATGTTTCTCCCCAGGCTTTCTCGTCATGATCAGTGCGACATTAAACGAGAATTTGAACTGCCGATGTCGGCACGTGATTACTGCGGTTGAGCATTTATTATGGGACTCTTAAATACTCATTATCTCAATTTCATTACACCGGATGTTATTATTTGGCGGTTTTGCAGCGTTTGTCATTGAGTAGGCACTGAAAACAAGGTTATTGACCTAAATACTGTATGTCAAGATTCACTTATCGGATTATCACTGTATATGTCTGGGACTGCCAGTATTTAAATATGAAAAACTTCTCTGCCTATCTTCATAATTTGCCTAGTGATTATTGTTTTTTTATCTCGCTATTTATGTAATTAAATGTTTAATGGATTATTATTTGATCTTTGGTAGTTTTGCCACTTCAATACTAAATATTTTAAACTTAATATGTTGCATACTTTTATAAATAATTTATAGTGTTCATTACATATTTTAACTTTACCATAAATACTAGGAAAATATTTAAATTTGGCAACGTCTCCTCAGGTCTACACCGAGTTGGCGGGTATAATATTTTACGAATTATTGAATATTTCAATTACAAAAAAGAGGCTACTACACTACTAACTACATCAGCATCCGTCTATTTAAATGTATTTACATGCATATTCAAAATATTTGCAGAATCAAATCTGCATCTCATTTATATTTTTTAAAGAATAGATACATAGAATTTTCTGCTCTCAAGACGTAATTTGCGTCTCACAATAATATAGGCCTTCATTTTTTAAAAATTTACATTTAATTTGAATTTATAGAGCATGTTATGTAAAAATGCATTTTCGTGTCACCTATTCCATACCGCTGTCCTGGAAATTGCCAGAAAAAGAATAAAAAAATCGCGCACGTTCATTATTTTTATATACTCGTCGTATGTGGCAGTGCTCTTTGAAATTCCTATAACATCTACGCTGGGAAAATGAAATCCCAGTACAATATATCAGATGAAAAATGTGTGATGGAGCTTTTAATTTTAAATACTGGTGTTGGAAATAGGGCCATATCAGAGGGGCGACTCGCTCACACAGGGCAGGGGGAGGGATAGGAGTGGATATTTCATACACCATTTACCCATTTTTCCTATACAGGGTCCGCCACATAAAACTATCCACACCTGTACAGGGTGAGTCATTAATAATGGTATATAGCTTAAGGGCAGATTGTTAACGTCAAAATAAAGCGATTGAGTCCAATATGCCTTATTCAATTATTGCCACTTTTCATTCTACAGGGTGTTAAAGTTGAAACAATATTTTCGATTTTTTGCTATATTTTAAGAACGTATGGACCGATTGTGTTGAGGTATCAACTAGGGGGCGTTATACTGTACTGTCGATGTAATAATATGTCTACCGTACTGTACTTTTTGTATTTTACACTTTTGAATTTTTTAATAAGAAACTATTGAACTACCTTCAATTCAAAATAGAAGAGGTATACCTATTACAAATCGATAAACTCAACCGTTTTCGAGAAGCAGACGATTGAGTTTATTGTCACGGAACATAAACATTTCTGCACCAAAAAATGTTTCATTACTACAGCTACAGCTAAAATTGTTGTGTTCATGGTTGCATACTAAGATGCAGGATAATGTCTGACATTTTGATTCTCTATAACACTAGAAATGAGTGTTGTTGGATATACAGGGTTAACTATGACTAAGTACAAATATTTTAAGAGGGGATAGAAAAAAATAAGAATTAACAGAATTTCCTTTCAAAAAATTTCCAAACTTATTTATAAAGCGAAAAAAAATTTTTTCGATGTTATATTATCCTTATTTAACGCCGCCAATGCGAGAATCAGAGTATGCAACCAGCAAGCTACCGTCATGCAACAGTCGGCAGTCGGTCCAGTCGAGTCGGTTCGCTGTCATGTTATAATTTAATTCCTGTGTTTACGTTGTAGTTTTGTGTTCTTCTTCAGTTTTTAGTGCCTTATTTTAATTTAAAACGTTTTATGGTTAATAAATACAGGAATATGTGTCGGGTACAGATATTTTCCCACAATATAGTTCGCCGGTTTGTTTTTCTAGGTTATGGGACAAGACTGCCGCGGGTGTTAAACGTTTTCTGTTATCTATTAGAACCTACCACCCCTTTCTTCGATTTTGTTATAATATATAGGCATTGTATCTAACAACTGTACCTACGGGAAGTGTGTTTATCGGTAGTGAGTGAAAATGTAGTTTTACCAGTTTGTAACCAAATAATGAAAAACGAATGCAAAATACTGGAGCTAACTGGATTAACTGTTACCTACCTATCAGGTATTATTACTAATAAGAATGTTAATTTTTGTCGTTTCTGCATTTAGAAATACTGCAAACGACCGCATGGTAGTTGTTGACAGATGTAATGCCAACTATGTATCTAAGCCATAAGCCATCTCAGTCTATACTCATCGACTTTCCGTAGGAAAAAAGGGTTTTGCCCCATTTTTTAAATATCGAACTAAAATTCTGGAATAACTTTTTTATTGTCTTTTAGGGCTCCATGAGCACGTGGTTAAAATTTTTGTACTTAGTCATAGTTAACCCTGTATAATAATAAATAATCATCTACATTTTGTGAATATATAATAATGGGCGTTCATATATAGTTTAGAAAAAAAAAGTTTCTGTTTTATATAATAGGTAATTTTGGAAAATTTTTAAAGGAGGATTCCGTTAATAGCTTTTTCTATAGTCTCTTAAAATACTTAGTTAACTACTACTTATTATTCTAGTTTTTTAAAAGTAATATGACATCTTGTATGCCATCGAAATGACTTTGATAGTCTTCAGCGCTGGACGAGGCAATTTCTTGTCACTTTTGTTTTGTCAGAAGAATCTATAATGGGTTCACACACAATACATCTCCTTTAATTCGTATATCCCTATAACCTTCGAGATCACTTGCAAACAACATTTCAAATAATTCCCATATATGCCTTCTCTCTTTTGGGATGTTACTTCACTTCATTCACTTCTCCTGCCGACCAACAGTTGTTAATGTAAATTATGTTACTATTTATAAATAGTTATTTAAATATATGCGGCGAATACAACTTACAGCAGACGTAAGAGAGAAACGACGCGACACAGACTATTACGGCATTCTGTAAATATCTAAAACTAAAAGCTCTAGTCACGACATTGGCCAGTTAGGTAATGCAATAATTGCTCTAGACTCAGTAAATTGTCCAAAAAAAGTAGAAAAAAAAAATCGTCGGAGGTTCGTTGAAGTCTTATATTGTCCGTGGCGTGGCTCGTTCTAGGTATCCAATTTTTCCACCTTTGGAAATTAAGATTAGTTCCAATTTATCGATGAAAGTTCGTAAAACTTGCCCCGATATTAAATTAAACCGTCTTCATAGCATTCACCTCGAGACCCACTCATAGAGCCGTCATATATGTAATTTTTAAAACCCGATTAACGTCAATATTGACGTAGCCCGCAAAGAACGTAAACCAGCGCAGTCGGCGCAAAGCAAATACGGCGATAATTGAAATCTGCCTCACACTGGCTCGATATCTTAAGTGAAAACATCGCTCAGTCGGCGCCCATTATGAAATATTTTAATAACATCCCCTGAGGTCGAATGTGGCCCGCGTTGATAACTGTTTTCTTTATTAACTCGACGGATATACAGCCCCAGGTCCGCTTCCCAAGTTCGGAGGGCGTCTACCCTCCGCGAAAGCTGACTTGATAATGATTTTTAAATTGGCCATTTCCTGGGTAATAAAGCGATGTAACCTGAGCACTTAACACTCTTCGGAAGGGATGTACTGGTGGGCAATAATGCCGCGTAAATATTAATTTGATATTGGGGGGTGATTTTGCAACTTCGTCATTAATTGGTGAACTTTAAATTACCATATCTCTCGCACTCGTTGAGAGAGGTCTGTTTTCAGCTGTAATAATCTAAAAACATGGATAATAAATGAGGCAATTTAATCCCATTGTCTCGAGGATTCTGGTCAGAACTTTTTTTCCAAAAACAGAAATAAACATAAAGGACAATGTTAAAAATAGCCGATTTTTGGCTTATCCGGGGGAACGCATAAGTCATAAAAAAATCTATTGATTATTGTTAATTAACATTAGAAATGGCCCAGAATACGTCAGATAGCTGGGGAAATGTCGCTACTACCCCTAAACCTATATAAACTACCCTTAAATAGCTTTAAATGGATAATCATTAATTATTGTTATAAAATTTGTGTAAAATGAAAAAAATGCTTGAAAATGATTTGAACAGACAGTATGTCAATATAAAAAGTGATAATTGACTGTAAAAGTGCCCATTCAATGGCGAAATAGCGCCAATTGTTCTCACTTTGCGAGCGCGTACTGAAAAAATGGCAATATATCCTTGCGCCCATTTTTTAGGTCGCAATAGTATAAATGAACCTTAAAAGTGAGTTAAGCATTTTTTTCATTCTAAACGAATTTTACAACAATAAATAATGATTATCTATTTTAAACTATTTAAAGGCAGTTTATATAGATTTAGGGGTGCAATTAATATTTCCCCACTTACTTAATGTACTCTAGTATCAGTTTTTGCATTTTTTGACAGTAATCTATAATTTTTTTCTAGCAATAGGCGTTCCCTTGAACATTTAAGCATTATCTATTTTTGATGTCGAAGTAAGCTCACCATTAGCTTTTGAAAGTCGTTTTTTTAATTTTTAGGGGTGGAATGGACATTTTTACAGTTATTTATCACTTCTTATATTATATTGACACACTGTCTGTTCAAATCATTTTCAAGCATTTTTTTCATTTTACACGAATTTTATAACAATAATTAATGATTATCCATTTAAAGCTATTTAAGGGTACTTTATATAGGTTTAGGGGTAGTAGCGACATTTCCCCAGGTATCTGACGTATTTCTGGGCCAATTCTAATGTTAATTAACAATAATCAATTGATTTTTTTTATGATTTATGCGTTGCCCCGGATAAGCCAAAAATCGGCTATTTTTAACATTGTCCTTTGCATGAGAAGATTAGAAAATTAATTTATATGTTATGGAAATAAATGAGAATCAAAGAAAATAATTTTTTAATAATAATAGAAAAAATGCGCGAATTACCAATTTAGTATAATGAAATAGAGAAAAATAAGTTTTATTTACCTTATATAAAAACATTAAAAAATAATAATAATGCAAAGAAAGAAAATAAAAAAACCAAAGAATTTATCATGAAAAGTAGAAAATTTATACAGGGTGATTCAGAACTTATCTAAAAGCAATTTTGAGTATACAGAGGCCTCTTACAAATACAATTTTGTAAAAAAAAATAAAAAAAATCAATCAATCAATGTAAAAAAAATCAAAAAAGGCACTTTAAAAATGATTTACAAATACACTTCTGCACGGCACTGGAAACTGGTCCACTGTAAAACTTAATAAGGCAAAGCATACAATCCGCGACCGGACAAAATATTGAAAGAAATTCGCAAGGAAAGAAATAAATTACATTCTATTAGTATAGGATCCCACTATAAAACGACCTTCACCGAGCTGGTTAATGGATGAAAAGGATGAAAAGTATTTTATATCCAATTAAATATGTCAATAAATATATTGCAAATGGGTTGTCTAAAAAATTTTAGTCCAGAATATGATTAATTAAAAATAAAAATTTTTTTAAACATTTCACTGGTTTGATTAATAGACAAATTCCATACCAATTGAAAGTATGAAGCCCAAACGTTAGGTTGACTATTTTATTCCCGTCACAACTCTTGGGTAGGCAGGTATAAACAGGTAAATCGTTACTAGTAACTTGCACCGGTGTGGTTAATAAATTAAAATTAAATTAAAATGAAGATTATTTCATTACCAACATTGTGGTATAGGGTTGTCTGCGAAAAATCAGTAAAAAATAAAAATTTTAATTGTTAATTAATCATATTCTGGGTTGAAATTTTTTAGACAACCCATTTGCAATATATTTATTGACATATTTAATTGGATAAGACAAACTTTTCATCCATTAACCAGCTCGGTGAAGGTCGTTTTATAGTGGGATCTTAGACTATATAACACCTATTTTATTCAGCAAATTTAACTGCTTTTGCCACTACTGTTATTAATTATTAATAAAATTAATTTGTGGTTTTAATTAATAAAATAGTTTGACATACCAGATGTTACAGCAACAAAATTCTGGGCTCGTCTTACTCAGTTTTTACAAACTAACAAAAATGTTTCTGCTTGTTGTCCGTTTTGAACTTATAAATTACTGGCAGCAGCTATGATACGTTTGCGTAAATCATCAATAGTGTTCACTTCGGTGCAATATACATAATTCTTTAAATATTCCCACAAAAAGAAGTTAGTCAGAAGATCATGGCGGCCATGGTACCGGTTGTCCTCGTCCAATCCCTTGGTATAAATGCTTGGACACGTTCTACATGGTTGAGATGCATATAATTGAGCATCGTGTATGAATCGCCACACTGCTGCAATACGCCGTGGACGCCTTAGACCTCCATCTCTTCCATGATTGGGTTCCAAATTTCCCGTGTCATGCCAGCGTTTGCAGTACACTTGCACTCGCTGCTCGCTGTTGTAAACGTAGCTGCATTTTACGCATGTTTACCGGGAAATCATTGTGGTAAAGCTTCATTTCACCATAAATTAAAACCATATCCATCAACTGTCAGTTGCTATACAAGCCAGTTTTGACATTTCACAAAAACGTTAATATGATAAGTAATCGGATATTTGAAATCACCGACACCGACACCGATAGCGGGTCTGTCCTCACAGAGCCTAGCCCGAGAACAACCGGGGCAGGTAAAAGAAGCCGGCTAATGATAGGGATGTGCATTTTAATTCTGTTTCTGGAAGCTACCAGTTACCGCGGTTACCGCACAACAACCCGGAAAATTGCTATGTATTAAATTACAGCATTGGCCGTGAAAACCTAAAAACCACCAAAATAACATTTATAAATCGACAAAAATTAATAATCTCTATTCAATATTTTGCCAGCAATTTCTGACATTAAATAAACATTTAGAATAAGTATTTTTTCCATGACTACAACGAAAAGCGTGTTTTATGAGTTTTTTTAGTAGTAACACTTTGTAGTACATTGACAACGATGTTTCATGCCCACATCTGTAAATAGTTTGGGAGGGAACATTCCCAAGATTTTATCGTATCTCACATAAAAAAGGTACTTTGCTAGTGAAACATTAAGATTTTCTTAATGTACAAGACTTGCTTGATTTTAGGATTTGAAATCATAGCATATTTTCAAGCGAATCTGATTTCCAGAACCACTATACTTCAACACTAATTTTTTTATCTTTCAAAAGATCTATCTCCCTGTACATTTGGAAAATTTGTTTAGGAAATGGATTTATTACATGTTATTTCACACTTGATTACTTTTGGAAATTACGATATTTTTATTTTTCTTAAAACTAGTTTTAAAAGCCAATATCGATGCTGATTTGACTTTTCCCTTATTGTGATACATTCGTGGAATCGAAAAATCTCAGAAGATGTATTCCGAGGCTTAATATCAGATTTAGATCTGGATGTATTGTAGAAGATTTCGAATATTCCTTTTATCGGTTTCAATGTGGTATTACATTCTATTTGTGTACATTGAGAGAGATGGAACAAAACCACTAGAATATATTAAAATTTATAAATGCACTGAAAAGACTGTGTACAGTTCGTATACTTCGATGTTAGATGTATTTAGTATCATGTATAATTTTATAGTCTTAAAAAACTGTTTCTGTAATTACTTACTTTTGTCGAAATAGATATGCCTTTTGTAACATATCTGTTACTCGCGCCTTCGCCAAAATATCGACTGTACGAGACAAATTCAATAAAACCGTCATGTTTAATAAAATATTGTTTTTGGAGCTTATGATAAATGTTTTCATATTAACAACATATTTATAATTATCCATTTTATGCATGAATCTATTATATAAATGGGTTTATTTTTTAATCTTATTACAACCATTGTTTATTGATGGTTAGGTTCAAGTTATTGAGGTGCTTATGACAAATCACAAAATTAAGTTAGAAGTTAGGTAAGTTTTGTACGAAAATATAATCTGTTTTTTTATTAAAAAAGTTAGTAACATGTACAGGGGATTCAGTCATAGTGTCATTAATTTTAAAATATACAGGAGTACAATACTAATACGGGAGAAAACTTTGTTTAATGTACATTAACGCGAAACAAAATATATTATCAAACCATTATTTAACCCCCTTTGCTGACCCTGTAGACATTTCAACTCGATGTCGGCCTGACGCGACGTTGCCAAATTTAAATATTTTCCTAGTACTTATGGTAATGTTAAAATACAGGGTGTACCATTGAAAACTTTACACCCGGCATATTTTGAACTACGTTCCAAAATGTTAAAATTGCCGCGACACGTCCATTTTGTTTTCGAGGAGGACACATTTTAGCGTGAAATACAGATTCGCCAGAACAACCCTCTTCGCGGGGGCGCATTCAACTTCAGAATCTTAAATGGTACTCTAGGTCGAGTGACACCTTATTCGAAAGTGTTTTTAATTCTGGTTGTCATCATGAATTTTTTTTCAATTTTAGTTCATCTGTTGTTGAAAAAATTATTTTTACTTAAGCTTAGGAATAAAAGACAATTTTGTATTAATCATTTAATTAATTGTTCAAAATGTCTGCTTCCCACTTCCATGCAATAATAAAAACGTTGTTCAACATTTCGACGACCATTGTTAAGAATTTCGGGGGTAATTAGGTGGCATTATTCAATGATACGCCGCCTATGTTCTTCTAGAGACTGCGGCTGAGTGGCATAAATTTTAGACTTTAAATGTCCCCATAAAAAAAATCGGGTGGTGTCAGATCAGGTGATCTGGGTAGCCACTCAATAGGTCCGCGGCCACCTATTCATTGATTTGGAAAATGTTAATTCAACTGTAAAATGTGGAGGTCCGCCATCTTGTTGCAACCAAACATTGTCTTCTAAAATGTTGTCATCATTTTCCATAGTTTCAACAATCATTGGATAAATGTAGTTATTCAAAAGCTCAAGGTACATATTCCCATCAAGATTTCCTGGCAGAAAATATGGTCCAATAATCTTATATCCGAGAATTCCTGCCAACGAATTAAGTTTTTTTCGGATGTTGAGTGTGTTCCTCCCTAAATAATGTCGGATTGGTGTCACTCAAATAACGGCAATTATGATGATTAACCAAGTCATTCACATAAAAAGTGTATTTGTCGGAAAAACATTATTGAACATAAAAAATTTTGATTGTTTGCCAATCGATTAGTCATCAAGTCAAACAACGATCAGAATCGTCTTCACTTAGCTCATGAACTAATTGTAGTTTATAAGGATGATAGTTATAAGCTTTTAAAATGTGTTGACAATATGAATCGAAATTTCAGATAGCTTACGAATGCTAAAATTATGATCCGCTTCCACAAGACCAAGAACGGCAATTTCGATAGCCTCATTTCTAGGGCTTCGAAATTGTCGTTTTTTATTTTCCACTGATCTTGTTTCGCAGAATTTTTTAACCAAACTGGCCACGTAAACATCCGAGTTGTGTTTATTTGGGTGACACTGATTAAAAATTCTTGCCGTAAGCCGTGCATTATCATTGTTTTTAAAATAGAGAGAAATTGTTTCAGCCCTTTCGTCCTTCGAATAAGTAATTTTTAGAATTAATAATTACTAAACACACTTCTACTAAACACTTTTCTTTGAGTCCAATCAGTACCAATTTTTTTTCATTCTTCAAAATACCTTTTATTTGTAAACAGTTTTTGACAATAAATTGAAATTTTTCATAGTTTTTCCTTTGGCACTGTGAACAATTAATTAAATGATTAATGCAGTCCGAGACGTATGCAGTGATAATAGTAATAATAATCCGACAATAGTGAATCAATAATCTTGTTTTCTATGCCTACTCAATGACAAGCGCTGCAGGCTGCAGAACCGCCAAATAATAACAGAAACAAATAATTTAAAGCTTTTGAGCTCACTAGCATGATGAATCCGAAAATTCTGAAAATTCTTGTAGGTATTTTTTGCGGACTAGGGTATTTTATGTCAGAACTTGATACAACGTTTAATGAATAGCTTAAAAATGCCACAATTTTTAAAGGTACCTCAAAAAATATACAAAATGTGTACATTTTAGATTGCGTACTAGACGTTTGTTATTGAGAGAAATATATTACCTACTTTAGTACCGAACTCTAATGAACTGTTTAATTTATGTGGTTCTGAATGATAATGGTGTTACTCTTCAATATAGCTTCAATACTTGAACGCGTCGTTAGAAAATGTGTAGCGTACTAGTATCGCCGTGTTACCGATCTTCTGAAAGGTAAGTATTTTTTTTTCATTTTCTGTCTCTATTAAGCCTTCTGAATACACGGTTAAAATTAATGACATTGCGATTGAATTAACCTGTATAGATTTTTTCTCGGTGATAATAATAAAGCAAAAATGCAAACCTAATGATAGATTTTCAATAAAAAAAATCATGTTTTAATGCTTTCGTGAGAGGATGTTCATGATTTCTTATACGAATCCTTTAAAAGTTATAACATTCTCAAACCTCTTGAACTCGTTTTGTACGACACAAGCGCTAAGTTTAAATTGCTGAAATACATACAAACATGTTATAGAATAATATGAGACATAAATAATGACAAAGCTCTACTTCTACAAAATCATAAAAAGTATAATTGCAAAGTAGGTAAATTGCGCTTGTAAGAAAAAATAAAAGATCTTTAATAAGGATGCAAAAATGTAGCTTATGTCATTTTGCCTTGTATACGTCATCTAGCACACATTTAATGCCGCATCCAGACTCGGTGAGAGCAAGCGAAAGGGCTATAGCGAGCGCGATACTCGACGAGGGCTCCATCCACACTCTCGTGCTCGACCTCCACACTTTCGTACTGTCTCGCATAAGTAGTGGTAATGAAAAATAAGAAGTACTGGCGTTTTTCTTGTTGAAATAGGTAAACAAAACCTCGGCTTGGTATATCTTTTTAGGGATGTGTAAAAACATGATATATTTACTTTACCCTCTTAATATCAATTACTCCTCTGTCTTCCAATTCTAACCGATTACATTGTCCACTGGCTTTTTCACCTCGAGATTCCACTAGATTGTTTTGTGATTTATCAAGAGTGCCTTACAAGAAATAAATCAGTGTTTTTTCTAGTGCTTAATATACTATTAAATTTTATTTGTTTTACTTAATTGTAATTTACGCTAATTCAATATTCCTACAAACAAAAAAAAACCCTCCCTTCAAAATTTACTGGGCGTTTTTCAAAAATGTTACATAAAAGTGCCTCTTAATTTCCACCAAAGAATTACTTCCTAGTTTTTTTTTACATTTATTTAGAAACACCCTGTATATATACCTTTAACGTATTGAATATACTTTTAATTTTAAGTTTTCGTACAGTACACGGAAAGAAAGCTATACTAATATCAAGCTTAATGCACTTATTCCAACGCTGTCTTTCGTTATTCCTCAATTATAGCAATACTTTTTTGAAAGAATTACTTATTCTTGTATAATAATAAGATAATATATTCTACATTTAAGAACACAAATTAGATGAAAGAAATATAGTTCAGGGGGGGGGGGGGCTTGGCAACCTGCGGCTCGCAAGCCACATGCGGCTCTTTTAAGGATTATTTGTGGCTCTCGATAAGTGTCTTGTGCTATTATATTTTAAAAAATTATTATCGTTCCGTATGTGTATCAAATTTTTTTTAATACCTTTTTTGCATACCTTTTGAAGATGTATTTAATTGCGACTCGCGAAAAATTTCAAATTTAAAAAAGTGGCCCGGACTATAAAGGAGCTTGGCCACCACTGAAATATACTATACATGATATGAGATAAAGAATTGTTTTGTTTTATTTAGGTAATATGAATTACTAGAGTCAACAATTGTTTTTCTCAAAATAAAGCTATGTGTTCTTCATTTGAAATTGAACTACTGCAAATATTTAAAATAATATCAATAAAGCAAATATGTAATAACATTGCATTAAGAACAAATAAAACAGAAGTACGTGACTAATATTTCAGTATCTTGCTATATTAGCTCTCCTCATCATCTTCAGGTCACATGCTGAATCTGGTGATCCACCTTAAATAATACTTCAATTGTGGCACTATAGTTTCGGTAATGATCACCAGAAGTGTTGTATTGATATCATACCTATAAATATTATTATTTGCATTATAGCTATATTTTAAATTTTAGAGTATGGCATTTATTACAAAATATTAATAATTTTAATTCGTGCAAAGCTATAAACCTATAATTTAAGAAAAAAATAACCTATTCTATAATATTTTATTCATATTTTTACAAAATATTGGTCTTTAAGTAAATCTTCAATTTAATGTCATTTTAAGTATAAGAATACTTGGGTATTAAAAATATATAGTATATACATATACAGGGTGTGTGTTATTCTACATTAAATTTTAAACAAAAAATGTCCTATGAAGTTAGGTCTGGAAACGCTTCGTTTGGGATATACAGGATGTTAAATTAAAAAAAATAATTACATTTTCTTTAATAACTCTCGTCTACTTACTACTAATAAATCATAATAGGGGCGCTTTGTGGGCGTTGAATCCGAATTTCACGTCGGAAACGCCCCCCGAACACCTAGTGCATCAGAACCTGGCCCTAAACTTCATCTCCGTGTCTTTTACTGACACAATCAAAATAGGCGAACCGAAAATCGTTATGGGGGTTTTATTGGGGCGCTGAATCCGAATTTCACATCGATAACGACCCTCCGAACCCCTGGTGCGCCGGAACCTCACTCGGAAAATCTTTTCCGAGCGGTTTCCATACACGATCGAAAAAGACCAACCGAAAATCGTTATAGGTTTTTTTTTTTGGGTCGCTGAATCCAAATATGATATCGGCGAACATCCCACGGGCACCTGGTGCCCCCGAACCCCGATATGCCCGATATTCAGTTGAAAACGTTATTGCGGCAGAGAGAGAGGCCTTAGATGAAGAAGACGATCTACTTAAGAATATGCCAGTTAATGAGGAAGAAAATGAACAGAGTTGCGATGTGTCACTTGATAAATAATTTGATATTTAGTCACGTATTTAAAAATTGATGTTATTCATTTATGAGGTAAGGGAAAGTTAAAGTTGGATTGAATTTGATTTGAGTTCAATAAAAAGTTTTTAAACGCCAATTATATAAATATTGACTTTCTATTCTTTTTGTTTCTCTCCTCCTCACATAATTTAAGTAGAATCAACAATTTCACACGATGTTAAGATAAAAGTTTCAGTGCGTCAGGCGTTGGGAAGGTAGTTTTGGGCGTGAAATTTGGATTAAGCAGCTCAAAAACGCAAACGCACAATGATTTTTCGGTTGTTTTTCGCACTCTTTTCATGAAAATTCTCGGAGATGACGTGCACGTCCGGGTTCGGAGCCACCAGGTGCCGATGAGGTGTTCGCCGATGTCATATTTGGATTCAGCGCTCAAAAAAACTCCCATAACGATATTCGGTCCTTCTTGTTCGATTGTGTTTGGAAAAGTCACGGAGAAGATGTTCAGGGTGAGGTTCCGGTACACCAGGGGTTCGGGGGGTCGTTATCGACATAAAATTCGGATTCAGCACCCCAAAAAAACCCTCATAACGATTTTCGGTTCGCCTTTTTTGATTGTGTTAGGAAAAACCACGGAGATGACGTTTAGGGTCAGGTTCTGGTGCACTAGGTGTTCGGGGGGTCGTTTTAGAAGGGAAATTCGGATTCAACGCCCCACAAAACACCCCTATTATGATTTTTGGGTGGTTTTGGCATTCTTTTCATGAAAATTCTCGGAGATGACGTCCGCGTCCAGGTTCCGGCGCACCAGGTGCCCGTGGTGGTGTTCGCCGATGTCAGATTTGGATTCAGCGACCCAAAAAAATTCCGGGCGCCGAGTTTTTCTTCTTTCCCGCGTGATTTGTGGTAGAGTCCCACGAAGATGACGTTCATCGGCGTTCCTGAGCTCCTGGTGTTCGGGGGGTCAGTTCTGACACTTATTTACCAAGTTTTGACATCTTCCAAGAGGCCTCTCAAATAATGCATTTTTTGAATGCATTTTTGGCTGCAGCAATGCAATTTCCGATTTGTCAGAAATTCCATGTCGCCACATTTTTTACAAATAATTTTTGAAAGAGAATGCAGAAAACCGCATTCCGATCCGTCCACCACAACTAGTTTTAGAAGCATCTGCGGCACGTGATCAAAGTAGGCGTGGCTACTGGCTTGGAGGATAAACAAACAGCGATCATAACCTCAAATGTATTTATTACTATTTATTTATTATATGTGTTCACGTTATCTTAAGTGGTTGTGTTCTGGTTATAGTTTATTGTTGTTATTATTTTTCGTTTTTTTGTGGCTACAATATTTCTTCATTTATATAATCATGTATAGTGAATATTTATTATACACTGAAAGTCATAGATGCTGAAAGTGCTGATAGATATAGACATTAAATAAGTGAAATTGGAATAGATCCTTACACATTCAATCTGATAATGAAGAAGATTTTCCTAAAACTTTATATCCAAATACTGTAAATTATTTGTTATATAATAAAAGTGCTTATACACATACATCAAATTTGTGTTTTTTAGGTACTGAAATCTCGAAAAATAAAACAAGTAGAGCAAAATTAATATCAAAAATAAAATTACTGATGTTTTGTTTATTCACTTTTACTGTTTAAACTCTCCTCAAATAATATAATAACTTTTAAAAAGCATTTGTATGATACATATTATTTCGCTATTCTAACCCCACATATTAACAATTATTTTCAGATACTTATCAACAAACGTGAACAATCTTATATGCAGAACTATGTAAGTTTATATTATAACAATACTTACATCTATTTAAAAAAATACGTATTTTGAAAGATTTCAGTAGGTACCTAAAAATTTGCTGGATAGATCGTTTTCTGACGTTATGTATTGATTTTACTTCGGTACATTTAAATATTCGCAGGTGGCATGAGATAATATTCTTGTTATTTGTTAAATTCTATATTATTCAGTTCTTAAATTACTGGTATTTGTACAAAACACTATTTCAAAAATACGGCGCCCTTAAAGCATATTAAAGGTTTAGAAAGTAATTTTTCTCACCGAAAATGTACGCATATTATGTATATAGGTATGCATATACAACATGCTAAAACAGTTTCACTTCAAATAATTTAAATTACCTACAAAAGAAATATT
Organism: Monochamus alternatus; assembly: GCA_037114965.1. Classification (NCBI taxonomy): domain Eukaryota; kingdom Metazoa; phylum Arthropoda; class Insecta; order Coleoptera; family Cerambycidae; genus Monochamus; species Monochamus alternatus. The sequence continues at coordinate 39,907,228 of CM073433.1, forward strand.
TATTTATAACTAAAAAATGGTACTCCAATATGGTATTCATTCTACAAGATTTTATATAAAATATTAACTTTTCACAAAAAAAATATTACTGAAAACATTTGAATTCGTAAATAGCAGAAATATGTGCCAGTTTTAAACAAAGTTTTCCAAAAGTACGTATCCACAGAATAAGAATAAATAAAAATTTAGTCCTGAAATAGGTTGCCACTAAATACAATCAATACATATGCTGCTGTGGCGTTTGCACAGCCACGGAAAATTGATATGATTTATTTTTTCAAACCTCTTTTTCTCCATTTAATAATTTTCGCCTCATATCTATCTTTTCTTGATTCTTTTGATGAAGTACCAGATGTATAACTCATATTCACAGTGGGGATCCAATCCGGATTATTTTGCTCGTGCAAATTTGCAGGTTTCCCTATAGTATAATAAATGTATAATTTTTGCTCTTTTATGTTTTGAACATATTCTTCCAAATTTAATTTTGGACTCTGTAGGGTCAGCTTTTTTTAAACTATTCATCCAAGCCTTTCGCCTCTCAGATGCTAACTGGTTAAATTGTTTATGTCTGTCGAATTCAGACCGAATTCTGAAGAAACTAACATTGTCCCTTACAGAATTACTGCCACAGTTTACTACCTTACAATAATTAGGCATTTTATAATACAAATAACACTCAAATATTTAATAATAAATTGGAATAAATATAAGGTTATATTTTTGTTTATCCTCCAAACAACGACCTTGAAAATCGTGACGTCACGTGCAGATGCCCTATTATACTTAAATACAGATTATAGTTTTTTTCCGTGTAGTAACAGATTTCACATGCTAGCAAGAGATTTAAAATACTGGGTTTGTTTCGAGTTTCCCAGAAGGTAATACAATTTTTTGTGTGCCTGTCAAAACAGAGGTTCTGCCGGAGGCAGAATATCCGATTAACCAAATACATATATCGCAAGCACATCGCAATAATGAACCTCCGCAGCTTGAAAAGTATTCATTAACAACGATCCGGTTCTGCCCAAGAGCTAACAAGCTCAGCTTTGTAACCCCTACATGACATTTCGTGGCCCATTAACCGAGCCCCGTTAATAACAATGATACCTAATTCAGTCATTAGTCTCTGACAACAGCAATTCGAAAATAACAAACGGCTTTTCTATGGCCGCGAACTTCGGCGGTTGGCGGCGCGGAGATACCAAGTTCGGAATTATTATTCGCTCAATTGGCTGTCGTTTGTTAGTCGGAATTATTGGAATTCCCGTATTTACCCGACGATTACTGCTTTATTAATTCGAAGACAAGTTTTCCTTTGACTGAGGTTTGGCGTATTATTTGCTTTCTTGATTTGTTCAGGGGTTTATGTCGATGAGGCGAAGTTAATTGAAAGACTTACAGCAGGAATGATTATAAATAATATGTGTTTTTGAGACTATGAGAATTAACATGTGATGAAAAGGTTTTATTTGCGATTTACAGGCATGAACTAAGGGGTAATCGAGAACGTGAAAATTACTGTTGGTTGAGACAAGAAATCTTCTCAAAATTTGAGTCTTGTGTTGTTGCGAAGCAAGACAAGAGTGTCTTTAATGTCCTGTTCTTGCTCGATCTTGCAAGACCATGTCTCGCAAATTTCTTGTCTAACAATGTTGCAAGACTTGTGCATGATTCTTGAGAGACTTGAGCAACATAGAACTTTATTCAAACAAAATTTAAACAAGAGGTTAAGAAAGTGCATTGAAGTCGCTGGTGGCCACTTCGAGAATCTTTTATAGTGTCACGGATTTCCTAATCTGAATTTCTTTTACTTCCAGAAAAACAATCCGTTAATTAATTACTTCTTTATTAACTATACTCAACTACACTACTGAACACTAATTAGAACTCAACTAAACACTTATTTAATTAATCGCTATCTAAATCACTTTGATATCTCCAACTAAACACTTCAATTCAACACTGTAATACAAGACTTATACATGACTAACTTAATCGGCCGTTTATTTTGCTTTTATAGACCCAACGAATATTCCAGGTATATTCTAGCATCTCTAGATCTATTTTCTAGCATCTCTCGAACGACTCGAACGCTTCTCGTCGTTTCTCAAATTTTCAAGTCCCGTCTCGATCCACGGCTTTTTGTTTGTTTAACAGAATCGTGTAGGGGCGATCGGGGCAATCTTATCATTTCGCGATACCACAGTCGTCGGTTTGGGTGTGAGTGGGGCAAATTCCGTGACAATAGTTAATAATTTGTTAACATATGCATAATAAATTTATTACGACTGCCTTGCAAAAGGGAGTTTTGCACACGGAAAACACGCTCTGAAAACGGTATTTTGCACACGCCGTGTGCTAAACATTTTGCACACGGTTATGTCATCTTTGCACACGCCTCTCCAGATTGTGATTGTTGTTTTAGTCAATTCTGGCTCAAATCTGCTTGTCCTCAAACGCTATGGAGGGTGGAAATCCAGTACAGTTGCCGAAGGCTACGATGACTGTTTGAGAAATAAAATGGAAGTTTCGAAAAAGATAGTCTTCAGTGTCTTCTGCTGCCACAGAACCAGAACAACGATAGTCTAATGGAATACAACAAGAAAACAACGATCGCACGCTGAATAACTGCACTAAAAACACGACATCAAAAATATTCTCTATTACCAAAAACAAGGTGCACAATAATACTGCTTTTTCCAGCGTAGCCTTGAAAGAATGTTCAAATGTCACCATAAATATTAAATATTAGTTTCTTTTGTTAATGCGATAGCAATTTTCTTAATAAAAACGAGTTAAATTAAAAGTTGTATTTAATTTATTTTGTTAATGCGTTGACAATTTTAGTAATAAAAATGATTTAAATTAAAATTTGATTTTTGTGGTCTCTGTTTGTAGTCGTATAAAAAGTATTATAAAAAACTCGTTTGAAAACCTCTTTGCACACGAGCGAGACATACAAGTCGAGCGAGCGTCGTTTTCAAACCTTGTTGTTTAATATACTATTTTAGTTGCTGTAGTGCTCGTCTTATTGTTAATTCAGTTTTAATATCTTGAGGCTCCCTAATTTTCTAATTTAATTCCTTGATTTGTAACAGGTATACCTTTTCTCTTCAAAAATTGAAGGTAGTTCAATAGTTTCTTATTAAAAAATTTAGACATATTTTTACATCGACAGTACAGTATAACTAGCACCCCTAGTCGTGACTTCAACACTGTTTATAAGACTACAAATGCTCTTAAGCTGTATACCATTATTAATGACTCACCCTATATAGGTCACGTAGGTGTGTTTAAAGTCGCTATGTTTGAAATTAGTACACAACAAAAATTTCTAAATTGTATGTGCATAAATTCTGCCAAGCCATTTCTTATAGCGTATTCTCCATTCCAGTTTTTAAATTTCAATTGTTATCTCCCGATACTCGAGCGTATCGTATGAAATAATAAACAGAAAACATCTCCCGACCCGAGTTTGAATTTACTAACATCCCTTCTGTTTGCACGGTCGGTTCGCTCCTGATAAAAAGATTTAAGGAGCGATATCCACGGCCGGCGCACTTCGCCTCTCATCCTCGTCCCCTTATCGCCCGAAATTCGTTCACACTTGCTTCCTTTTTCCTTTTACGTATCATTTACCAGGCCTCGGGCCGCGTCGGAATTTATTTGACTTTGAGGAAGGTATTGTTACAAGTATTTTAACGTCGCCCTGCAAAATATGGACAATAAAGGCTTTTATTTCGGAACGCGTCGCTCTTCCTCTCGCAGGAATTTGATGTGACAGGAGGTCTTCCTAAATTCGTCGAGGGTACGGGGTGGCCGAGGATACAAGAAGAAATAAATATGGGCCTTATTTCTCTTCTAATGCAAATCACTCTAAAATAAAGTTGAGATAAATATATTGTAATATTTTTATTGGGTGTGTATATTTTAAAATATTTTTATTATTTAACTTTTATTTAAATATATTTTTTTAAAGTTTTGTATTGTCAAATTTTTAATATTAATTTTGTTGAGCGCCTTGATCTATTTACTGTGTTATGTTTTCTTTACTGAATATTGTGTGTAAGCTGTACTTTGTTCAATACAAACCTTTTATTTAATTTTTATTTTTTTATCTATCTTACCTTATTAATGTATTTTTTATCCCTTGTTTAGACACACAAAATCACAACAGCAAAAGAAACTTAAACTCAGGAGTCGATCAAATTGATTACAGGGTTTTATTTTTGTAACAGATAGTAACACAAATTAAAGATTAATGTTTTTGGTTTTTGAAATTAATTTGGTCAATAAAGAATATTCTCTTATTAGTAAATGTCGATAATTCCAACAAATTAATATAAGTTAGAACTTTGTTATTGAATTTAAATTATAATTTTTAGGATTTATGCAAATAGATATTCTTTAACTTATAATGCTTGTTGCATACCTACAAAGAGTATCTCTTAAATATGATATTACTGATTCCAACTATATTTCAGCAAGAATGGCGATATTAGTGACAGATAATAATAATTCCTGTGCAATTTTGTGAATATTGTTGTTATTATTGCTTGGATTAGACTTATTTTGTACCGGTAAGTCCGTGGGTTTATTCTTTATACTTTGCAAAGATTAGAAAGAAATAAAATCTGTTTTATTTACTATAGCTATAGAAATTTTATAGTGCACTTTATTTTTAAACGTACCTGAGGTTGGAAAATTTATAATTTTTCTTTCTGGAAACTGGTAATCTTCCTGTAGTGTTCGTAGGAACTGCAATTTTCCCTGGAGATGGTTGAAATTTTCGTGTAGTGGCAATATAACTTTTCTGGAGTATGGAGACTTGTAAATTTCGCTGGAGTAGGTATTTTCTTAATTAAGCTTGTTTGTTCTAGTATAATTTGTAAATTTTCGGGAGCTATCTCACGATGCTGCACCTTTTCCAAAAACCCAAGCCGTAACTATAAACAACTTCTTTGTTTTTTCTCCTTTCTGTAGATTGCCATGTTAAAGGTCCTTTCACATGAGTTTTCAGTCTCTGGATGTCTTTTTATGCACTTTATCACAACACTACTTATAACTAATACATTTTTATAAATGTCCTTTTGTATGTGTTTTGTGTGTCCTTTTTTTTTATTATACAATTTTATTTATTTTATTAATGAAAATATTCTTTATTTTAATTTTAGGTCATTTACAAGGGATTCTTGCAAAGTCACCTTTAGTCTTGACAGTTCTGGAATTAATTCTAAAATTTGACATTTAAAATTATTTTTCATGGTATGGTTTAATTGAATGGATATATCTTCAATAATGTTACTCGTCTGCCTACAATATGTATATCAGAGTAATCTATAGACTTTCACCTTTAATTCAATATAAGCTGCTCTGGGTTTAAATTCTTTTTTCTCTATGTACTGAGTGATAACAGTTGTCAACGTCATGCAATTTTATGAAATTTATTTTATACTTGATAATAAATTATTAAATTATAATTTTTATGCTATGTAATATTATTTATTCTTACTAAATTTATATCCAGGATATCCATATTAACAATTCTTTATAATTTTTTATAAATCTACATTAATAGGTAATTTTTAATTTTATTCAAATTTAAGTTCGGTCAGGTATTACTTTCATGTGATTTTCTATGTGCATATTTCAAATTGTTAGAATATATTATTTTGTTGAGCGCATTATTCTTGACCACTTTTACGTTCCACGTATTGCACCCATTTTGCACCTCGTTTATTTGCGCTATATGTCTCCAGAAAAACACAAACATTATTCATTTTCTTCATCACTATCTTCTTTTTGTTCTTTTCCTTTTATTCATTTTTTTACAGGAATTATTTGTCTTAGATTTTGGATTTCCAGACTTTTTTTACTTTTTGTAAATGTTTCGCTACATTTTCTGCTCAATTTTTTTCTTTTTCAGGAGTACCAGTACAACTCCTCGAATAGACAATCCATCTTTATGTTCTCGTACCTATGCTATGCTATGTTCGTCGACTGATATATATCTTTAATGCCTCTATAAATCTTCCTTATTTTATTACGAGGAATTCTTTAATTCAAAAAAAGTTTAGTTGCAACTGAAATTAACACAATTATATCAGTGTGGGTAGGTTGTAACATGTTATAATCAACTCCGGCCAGTAGTGTTACAATGGACCCCGATGCTGCATTTTTTTGGCACGGTGATATATTTTTTATTTGACTATACTGTATTCGTATATAATGACAATGCAATACTTCTTCCATTTGCCCGGTGAGATGCACTTTCTGTACCTATTTTCCAAGTCCATTTTACAGCTTTATTCAATAGCAATGTCTATTTAATACGATCTAATATCACAAATGACAAATTAACTATTCTGTACTGCATTGTCCGAAAGCATGGAAATTGTATACAGATATAAATTAAAGCACACTGCTGTATTTAGGTATACACATGCGAACGGCGCCTGACGTCACAGGTCTACGCTGTGGCAGCAACCGTTTTATGGGGGCGTGGCCAGATTAAATGCCATTTCGATTAAAATATCAATTTCCGCAACTTCGATACTGTCAGTTAGTGTTTGGGAAGTTACTTTGCTCAATGATTCCAAAAATTATCCATAAACGTGCATAAAAGCTCACCTACTTACTGAAAAACCAGTTATTTAATCAGTTATCCATATTTCACAAGTTAATACCATTGTACACTGTCAGAAAGATGATCACAAATTATCCCCTTAAATTATTTTATGAAGAATAACAAAAAAACTATTATGATTTTACTTCGTAGTTTTGTAGTGGGTGAAACACTTTAAAAATAAACACAAAACATGGAATAACAAAATAATTATCTTGATGTATGCGTTCAATTTCAAGAGAAGGCAAAGTAAAATATTTCATCGCATGCAAAAAAGATAATGTCACAAGCACAGGTACAGGTAGGTGTCACGAGCAGTAGGCGAAATGTCCCAGCCCCATCCTCTAGGAAGAGGTTATGTTGATACCGGTTCACTAGTATGGTCCAGGGCAAAGGAATAAGCTATGGTAAATTGTAGAAACAAAACATGCAATACTTGTCGAAAGGGATTTTAGATTTTCAGTATACGTAAATTGAAAGTTAATATGAGATACTTTTGCAGCTCCTGAAACCGAACTAAGCTAATGGTTTCTTTAAGTAATGCACTGCTTGACGCATCTATTTTAAGAGTTGCGGCACTAACGTGTAAAATTATTTAAATCATCTTTATTATTTTCACGGGCAGTGTTTTTCTTTTAAGTGTATTTAATTAATATTTTTAATTTTTGATATGGCGCATTATTCAAACAGTGAAAAGGTTGACAATGATAGTGATAACGATAAAGTATTGTTATAAAGCAGTTGGAGTTTAGTGAAAATGGTTAATAAATAATAAATTCTGGATAACTATGATTCTGAGTAGATAATTTGGTCTATATTTTCAATTTATTGGTGAGGTAAGGAATGGCAAAGAGGAGAAGATGGTCATTAATATTTTCATAAGTAAACCTATTTAAATCATTCTTTGATATGCCTAAACATTTTAATTAACTTTGTTGAAGACATTAATGTAACACTGGCAACGCTGTGAAATACACATTCACCATGACTCTTAAAGGTATTAGTATGTGAATTGGATCAGCCTTTTCACCAAGTTTTCGATTGAAAAATCACGAAATTTATTGAAAATTTGAGTTTTTTATTCCTGATTTTTTTTTTGTAAAAAAAAACTATTAATTGTGTTCTACGCAGTGAACTGTACTGTGGGTTAAAATATTTGTACTTATTTAATGTTCACGCTGTATTTACACTGAAAAAAATAGTATGACCATATAAAAACTCTAATAAGCATTACCTCAAGGAGCTATATCTATTTTTATATATTTTTAGGTATTAATAATATTGTGTGAAACTAACTACTCAGTGGACAAAAGCCCCAACCTGCGTTGAATTACACCCACAATATCTACCCATATATTCCTTATTATTAGCTTTTTTTACTGTTTTAGAAAGGTATTTTAAGCTAATATAAATCAAATCTCCTACAATTCCTATCAATGAAGTCATATGTATGTTCTCTGATACCAAACATCTAGGTATGCTAATGAACAATTCCACAGACAAAGCTCTATTCAATAATTATCTAAAGAAAATAATCTAGTTTACTCACTCTATAAATATCTAATTTCACTTTTTTGGCAGTGGGAACACGACAAATTCAACCACAATAGATGAGATCTGACCTATTTCTGCAGAAATAGGTCAGATCAGGTCGTCCTCCACAAAAAGATGTTCGGCGGTGAGAAAGATATCTCCGGTTTGGATTATTTGAAATGAGAAATGTAAAAAAAATATGTAGTTGATTAATAAATGCAGGTATTAATCGAAGCAACAGTCAAAATTTTGATTTTTGAAAAAATCGCGGCTTCCCAAAAAAAAATTTTGGAATTTTCAAAGAAATTTCCAATTTCAAGTGGTCAAAAAAATCGAAATAATTGTTAAAAAGTTTATTCCTTCGATTAATAGCTGAGGAATATATCTAAGAATACAGTGTACAAATTTGAAAGCGATCGGTCAAGCCGTTTTGGAAAAATCGTGCTCATCGTCTTTGAAAACACTATTTTGAGAAAGACGCGTTTAAAGTTTCATAAGACGTTGACACTTAGTTAACAATTTTTTTTTTATTACTTACATCGAGTCATCTATTCCAGGGCCATAAGATGAACCCTTAGCGAGGGAGGGTTTTTATAATTACAAACACAATAGGGAGGGTCCTCAAACGTATAGCAGGTCAGAAAACAGCTGCCTACTTTCAAACCGTTGTAGGCGGTATTTGTCGGATTGATTTAAAATTTTTAGAGAATATACTCAAATACATATACATTCTAAAAGTGCAAAAAAAAAAAACGATTTTTTCAAAATTTCAACTAGGTATAACCCCTTAATATGAACTGTATTTCAGTAGTTTTTATGGGCTAACTCTTCTTTAGAGAAAGAAAATAATGGAATTTCAAAACCAAGTTCCATTTTTGTTCCTAACTAAGAATGATCACTGATCAGTTTGTAAGTATCACCCCGCGATATATCAATTAACGTGTGTAGGCGTAACTTCAACCGTTTTTCCTCCCGTCACAAATGAATAATCTCGGCTTGACATTTTCAACAACTGCTTCCCGCGCTATGCAAATTTAATCCCGAGGCCTAATTCCCCCAATTATTTAAGAGTTCCGAAGTGACGGGCTCCGAATACCAGAACCCATACAGTATTATTCTCAAATAAATTAAGTCAATTTTCTTAATGAACCTCCCTGCGATGACTTCGGGCAAACTTAACTCGTTAAATTTACATAAAACGTCGCGTTCTCCCTCCGCTTGTGCAGACGTGAAAAATCATTCGAAATATATTCAAATCCCTCCGGTGATTTAGCTAGGTGTATAGGCGGAATAATTAAAAACGCCAATTAAACAGAAGACAAAGCCAACCGAATGCCGATTAAGATATTATATTTCTCTTGATTTATTGTCGAATAAATTATTGTGAGGAATTGTGAGTATATGTGGAGATGTATGGCTGACTTTAGCTAGTAAGTTTGGTGTACGAATGTCTTTAGTTGTTAAGTTTTTATATAGTTGTAGGCGATGTAAAAAGTAGTAATAAGTTAGATAGGAAATCACTGTACAAAGAACACACACTCTCCAAATGGTATTTGAGAAATACAGTTGTTACCGATTATTATTGACGAGTAATTTATTTCCTCCAAATACATTACAGTGGCGACGAGGTGAAAAGTTTAAAAATGGTTTCTAAAATGGGACAGGTGCGTGAATTTTCCGCAAAGGACAGTGATTGGCCGGTACATAAGGCTAGATTAGACCAATACTTTATTGCTAACGAAATAAAGGAAGAAAAAATTCGTAAAGCAATACTCTTAAATAGCCTAGACGAAGATGCGTATAAACTGGCAACGGATTTATGTGTTCCTGAAGTGCCTGAAGCAAAAACTTATCAAGAACTGATAACAGGTTTCGACAAATATTTCGTTAAACCAACATCGATTTATATGGAACGCTACAAATTTTATCAAGCTGCAAAAAACACGCATGAAACTGTAGCACAGTGGGCAGCCAGAGTAAAAAATCTAGGTGCAAAGTGTAAATTTGGGGAATCATGGGATCAATTCCTCACAGACAAATTTATTGCTGGGTTCGATAAAGGAGAAATTTTGGACAAACTCTTGGAATTAGAAGAAAGTGTGACCTTGGACAAAGCGATCAACGTGGCCATGAAAAAGGAAATGGGCAGCCATCATGAATCTACTCGCAGGGTGAAAGTGGAGCCATCTACATCCTTATTTCAAGTAGCCGAAGATCAGCGAAGAGGAAGAAGAAGAGGTACCACTGGCAGTTGGCAGGAGAGGCAGGTCGGCTCACGCGGCGGTAGGTCCAATGCAGCAGGACTGCGTGCGCAGAGTAGCGCACGGAGGCGCAACGAAAACGATGAAATGTCAAGGAACAGGAAAACAACATGTGAAGTTTGCGGAAAATATGGTCATCCGGGAAAAAACTGCAGGTACAGAAATTATTCTTGTAATAACTGTAGGAAAATAGGACATTTACAGTCAGTTTGTAGGGTTAAGTATAGGAATAATTATTTAGAAGTAGATAACTTAAATAGTGAGAATATAGAATGTAAACAAGAAGTTAGAGTAGATGATGATTTGAATTTAGATTGTTTATTTACGTTAGAAGAAGAGATTAATAATAAATTAATGCTAAAAATTGAAGTAGATAATAAAACATTTCAGTTCGAACTGGATACAGGCGCTAGTGTTAGTGTAATTGCTGAAAATTTTAAAAGGGAATGGTTTAATAAATATGTTTTACAGTATACTGAAAAGCTTCTTCACAATTACGTAGGCAAGGTGATCACTCCGCTTGGATATATAACAGTACCTATTAAATATCAAGGCCAAATAAAAAATGTGGATCTGTATGTAATCAGAGACGGTGGTCCTCCCTTATTGGGAAGAAATTTTTTTTATAAATTTGGACTCAATATTCAGCAGGTTTCAGAAGTACCATTTAATTTCAAACGTAATAGTAGTATAACTCAGTCCGAAAATACACATAGTGTAGTGGACAAATTAGTAAAGAAGTATAATAATGTTTTTTCTTCTAATTTAGGTACATTCACTGGAGGCACCATACAACTTCACTTGGACCAAAAGGCTAAGCCAATTTTCTTTAAAGCCAGACCAATTCCTTATGGTATAAGAAAAAAAGTTGAAGCTGAGATTCAAAGGTTAGTCGAGGCCGACATTTTATATCCACTTAATTATTCGGAATGGGGTACACCGATAGTTCCCGTGTGCAAAAAAGATGGTACTATTCGCATTTGTGGAGACTATAAGGTAACCTTAAATCCTGTTTTGTTAATAGACCAATATCCATTGCCTCGTATTGAGGATTTATTCAGTCAATTACAAGGAGGGCAGGAGTTTACTAAACTCGATGTCTCTCAGGCTTATCAACAAATTTTATTAGACGAAAATTCAAGTAAATACACTACTATTAGTACACATAAGGGTTTATTTGCTTATAAACGTTTACCATATGGGTTAAGTTGTGCACCAGCTAAGTATCAAAAAATTATAGAGAAAGTTTTACATGGTATTGAAGGGGTTATATGTTTTCTTGACGACATATTAATTACTGGGCAAAATCGTAGGCAACATTTAACAAGAGTTGAACGAGTTTTAGAAAAATTACAACAGTTTGGATTAACAATTGCGAAAGATAAATGTGAATTTTTCAAAAAATCTGTCATATACTTAGGTCATAAAATAGATAAAGAAGGATTACATACTTGTAGTGATAAGATAAATGCAATTAAAGTAGTGCCCTTTCCCACCAACATTGCTCAGTTACAATCATTTTTAGGACTTGTAAATTATTATAATAAATTTATCCCGAATAGTTCAACATTATTAGAACCATTGTACAGATTATTAAAAAAAGGAGTTTCGTGGAATTTCAATCAAAGTTGCAAATTTGCTTTTAATAAGGTTAAAGACATTTTAGCTTCAGAAACAGTGTTAGCTCATTATGATCCGGAATTGCCAATCAAATTGTCTGTTGATGCTTCATCATATGGAATTGGTTGTGTATTATCACATACGTATCCTAACGGTGATGAAAGACCAGTAGCTTATGCTTATGCTAAAGCTGATTTTCTATCTAGATTTCCGGAAGGGGATATATTAGTAGAGAATTTTAATTATTCTTATTTAAATTACGTTTCGGACAATTTAGATTTACCCGTTGACTGTGAATTAGTTAAAAAAGAAACAGAAATTGATCCGTTACTACAAAAAATTAAAATATTTATTAAAAATGGTTGGCCGAAGAGAGTATCGAGTGAGGTTACACTTTATGCACATGTTAAAAACAATTTAAGCCTTGAAAATGATGTAATAATGTGTGGATATAGAGTAGTAATACCTGAGAATCTCAGACAAAAAATTCTAAAGGAGCTGCACAGCACTCATCAGGGGGCTGTGAAAATGAAAAGTGTCGCTAGATCATACGTATGGTGGCCCCAGATGAATGAAGACATCGAAAAATTGTGTAAAAGTTGTAAACATTGTTTACCACAGAAAAATACACCTCCTAAAGCTTCACTAATAACATGGCCTTTTCCAAATCATGGTTGGGAAAGGTTACATCTTGATTTTTTAGGTCCATTATTTGGCAAATATATTTTAGTAGTTGTTGATGCATTTAGTAAATGGGTGGAAGCTTTTATAACAAGTAATATGACCTCTGAAACAATTATAAATAATTTACGTAATGTCTTTGCTAGATTTGGGATTTGTAAATATTTAGTAGCAGATAATGCAAAATATTTTGTTTCTAATGAATTTCAACAATATTTATGTGAAAACGGCATTAAATTTAAAAGTATACCTCCTTTTTCTCCAGCAACGAATGGTGCTGCAGAAATTATGGTTAAGTATTTAAAAAATGCTATTAAATGTTGTAATGTTCAGGGTCCAAAAAATCTTGAAATAATTTTAAATAAAATATTATTAAACTATAGAAACACTAAACATGCTACAACAAATTATTCGCCAGCCCAATTATTACTAGGAAAGAATTTAAGGACTAGGTTAGACTTAATTAAGGAAAATAATGAGATAGTTAATGTAGATATAGATAAGTTAAGGAAAAATGTTAGAATAAGTCAAGAAAATCAGAAAAAGTTCTATTCTGGGAACAGATTAAAAACATTTAGTATAGGTGACAGTGTAGCTGTAAGAGATTACAGAGATCCAAATAAAAAAAGTTGGATTTCTGGAATTATTAGAAATAAGTTAGGTCCTAGAACATACATGGTTTATATTCTTAAATTATGTAAACTATGGAAACGACATCTAAATCAAATTATTGAATATAATTGTGACAATTTAAATAAACAACATGTCTCTGAAAGTGTTCAGGTCACAAACGCTGATAAGGTAGTCAATACTTCCAGTCCGGTTGGAACAAGTAGTCAAAAGATTATTGACAAGGTAGCTGAAAAAAATGAGAATTCCAGACCGAAACGGATAGTGAGACAACCTGACAGATTTGTGCCTTAACAAAAAAAAATATTTTAAGGAGGAGAGAATGTGAGTATATGTGGAGATGTATGGCTGACTTTAGCTAGTAAGTTTGGTGTACGAATGTCTTTAGTTGTTAAGTTTTTATATAGTTGTAGGCGATGTAAAAAGTAGTAATAAGTTAGATAGGAAATCACTGTACAAAGAACACACACTCTCCAAATGGTATTTGAGAAATACAGTTGTTACCGATTATTATTGACGAGTAATTTATTTCCTCCAAATACATTACAGGAATATTTATACCACCGAGAATTTCTATGGGTTTTACTCTTTTAACATTGGAAATATTTGATGTCTATTAAACAAGTACTGGATATTTTGTTGCTATCTTGTTGCTAATTTGTACCACCAGTTTCAGTTTTGAACCTTGTGCCGTTTTCGAGAAAAATGGTGGTTCCTAGAATAATATTACGCTAGCAGACCCCCGAATTACTCCGCGAGTAACAACGATAACGAAGCTATTCGGCACTATATTTAGTTGCTTGTCGGGTACTTTCTGAAGGTGTATAGTTTCTTCAAAAATAAAAAAATTACCCATTCAACTCATACACAGGCCTATGATTGAACATTCAGGTTAGCGTAACCGATGACAGTTAAGTTACGATAACTGGGTGGGCATAACTGAGCTCTTAACCGAAATGGGAAGATCGCTATGATCGAACAACCAGTTATCTGTGCCTGTTACTATGGCCAGATAACCCTGTCGTGGCAGTTAATTCTTTAACGTACGTCATCTGTCATCGCTCATATGCCAAAATTTAAATCGTAGGTGCTTAACAGTGGGTACAAGTGGCAAGAAGTTTAGGGCACATGAACCAATGCCAATATGAAGAAATGCTAAATTTCATTAACTGTAAGAAAATATTGTTGCGAAGCAAAGTAAACCAAACGCATGTTAATATAAGTAGGTACTTTGGTAAATTTTTGAAGTACATATAAATTCTTTAGTGTATGGACCGCAAACAAATCCCCAACAGTGGTGGTAGGTAAGTGAAATATTTCATATTAACTTATTAATTAATACAATTACTTAAATTATTTTAGATTCATGCAGAGTGGAAGCAGAATGTAAAAAGGAAGAGCAGAAAACTTCATCAGGATCAAAAACTTGTAAAGTCTGGATGCACATTTATACACAGTTTACGTGGGTAATCAAAAATGTACCTTTAGGCATGTGATCTGTGCTACTGTGCTAATTACAATTTACTACGCCGTCGTGGAGTCCATGTTACAATATATATATTATTATTTATTATTATTATTATAACAGGATAGTATAGGATACAGCATAACAGTGTTAATAGTAATCCATTAGAAATTATTGTCAAAAACACATTACTGTCTAATAATAAATAATATTTGAAAAAGATAAAATGTATTATTTATACCTACTCTTTATAGAATCTAAATTATTACCAATAATTAAAAACTATAGGTACCTAACTTTTGTCATTGTGCCTTTCTCCTATTCATAAACTAATTATTAATAACATTAGGTAATAATATACATTTCTTTTTGTTTGTTAATATTCATTTAGGTATCACTGTCATACTCAGAATAGCAATCTTAATTATATAAAATTGTAATCCCACTTAGAACAAACTTTAGTTTTTTTTAGGTTGTATTTACCGTCAAACTATTAAGACCGTATATTACTAATTATGTAAAACTATGATATGGCAATAAATTGATACTGAATTGTGCTATAGACAAATAATAAAATTATACATTATATTAATACGCCAAATGTCATACGTCAATTGCCTGAAATAAAATTAAAATTTCTGACCGATAAAAAGCTCCAGTTACATTTAACGGCAGGTTATTTCAAACAGTTTAATAACTGGGTCACGTGATCATTCTCAAGTTAAGTAACTGGGAAAAATAAACTTGACAGGTGTGTCAATCATACGAATTTCTGATTAACCTACCAGTTACTGTTAACAGGCCTGTTAATGCTAACTGGACGTGTTCGATCATAGACCCGACAGTCAGTTAAAAATCTGTTGCTGCCTTGTGCTCGTCTAAAAACGAAAAATAAAATGCGGTCGACAAAGACAAGTGATGGGTATTTTGTTACCATTTTGTTGCTAATTTGTGCCACCAGTTTCAATTTTGTAGCTTGTGCCGTTTTCGAGAAAAATGGTGGCTGCTAGCGTAATAAAGTTTGTCATGGAGTTTATAGGAAAACTCTGTATAATAGACTTCGCAAGAAGAATTATTTGTTTCATGGATAAAACTTATATTTACGACTAAGATTCAGACTGTACCAACAATATTTTGTTGTATTAAGTATTTGGTTTATTTCAAGTTGTGTCAAATTCACCATTTTTTTAAAACAGCTTAGGGACGTATTTTTTATTTTTAAGAGAGATTTAAACTAAATAAATAAACTTTTGCGCTATATCTCACTCTTGAATCAAAGCAAATATTATGAAGCAGAAACAAATGTGTTAATTAAATAAAAATAAATTAACAAAAAATACATATTGTCACAGAATTTGCTCTGTTCGCATCCAATTCGACGACTGTGGTATCGCAAAACGCTAGATTGCCCCGATCGCCCCTACGCGATTCTGGTAGACAAACAAAATAATGCCGTGTATCGAGGCGCGACTGGAAAATTTTGAATCGACGAGAATCGTTCGAAAAATGGATTTAGAGAAAATACCAGGAATATTCGTTTGGTCTATAAAAGAAGAGTAAACGGCCGAGTCAGTCAGTCTTGAATTAGAGAGTTGTTATTTGGATATTTCGGAGCGATCAATTAGAATTCAGAGCGATTTAGATAGTGATTGATTAAATAGTGTTCAGTTCAGTTGTAATTAGTATTCAGTAGTGCACAGAGTAATTAATATAGATAAGTGATTAATTGACGGATTGTTTTTTTTCTGGTATAAGGAAAAGTCGGGTTGGGAAACCCGTTACAATATATATCTTGATGTAACAAATCAAATATAATATTTTCTAACTTATCTAATGCATCTTTTTTAAGTTAAAATATTCCTGTAGCAGTAAATTTATATAAAATTATTTGTTTCAATTTTGTTACGAATATTATTTGAAAATAAATTAAAACGTTTTTTAATATCTACTCTAGTAGTCTAGGGTACATTTTTTTTAGAAATTCAAATACTTCGTTTATCTTAAATTTGTACAAGAAATTTGCCCTACAAAATCATTAAGTAGTAAGTTGATAAAGGTCCATCTCAACCATTACATTAAAAGTGGAAAATGTGATATTGAAAAATAAAACAAAACTAAATCACTCCGGGTAGGAAAGTAAAACAGCTTTTATAAATTAAAGACAAATACCTCGCTTGGAGTTTATATTTTAGTAAAATACGCTATTCAAAATCGCTGTGAGGCTTTTATAGTTCCAATTTTACTGCATAAACTCTCAAGCTGGCACAGAGTAAACATCAGGGATAAAAAGAGTACCATATAGCATTCTTCAAGAATTTTGTTTGAGATGCCAATTAATCTTCTTTAAAGAAACAATAAAAAAGGTAATACTGTTTAAAATGCTAACATTTTTCACAATAATTTTTGAACTGCAGGTACTGATGTACACAGTTGTAGAAAATATTAGAAATTTTTGGTGAGATTGTCTACAAGAAAATTCAAAAAGTGTCCGAAGCAGTATTACTGGCATATTTCGAACATAAAATTAAACCTTATAGTCAGTATATTCCATGTTAAAAGTACACTGAATGCCACAGAAAATGTAAATATTAGATAATTTTCAAAAGCAAATCAGTTGGATACCATCCAAAAAAATCCAAAATTCAAACGAATGAGCAAATTGAGAGATAATAGATTTCTGCTAAAAAAAGTAATTCAAATTAATATAAATCGATCGATTTAACTAATTTTGGACAATTTTTCAGGCCGTTTTAATAATTAATAATAATAATTTTAATATTTGTGGAGCTTTGAGAAAAGATGAGTTACTAAAGATAACGATCGATGATATAGTGATATATGATATATATGATATAGTATGATATAGACAAAGATTCAATCATTATAAGAATTCCTGATTCCAAAACTTATACCCGGAGATGTTTTGTGCTTTGAAGTTCAGACCAAATGAGGATATACCGTAAATACTGTGCTGTTTTCTATATATGTAAACGGCTTATTCACAATTCAGAGTGAAGGTGATATTATTGGATATGCGGATCATACCGCCATATTTTACAAATCTGAGACATGGAACGATTTAAAAGTGAAAGTGGAATCCGATCTGATTTTAATAAAGAAACGGTTTGATCATAAATTACTCACCATTAATTTTGAAAAGACAAACTACTCTTAGTTGTACAAAGGCCAATGAATCTCACCTGTAGAAGATATAAAATATTTAGGTATATATACACATAGATACTCATTTAAGAAGGGATACTCATATACAACTTAAATTAATATACCATGCTTTAGTAGAGTGTCATTTAAACTGTGAAATTTTAGCGTGGGGCGGTGTATCTGAAACTATTTTGAATCCATTAATTATTCTACAAAAAAGATTTTTTAAATTAATACTATCTAAAGAGGTAAACTACCCATTGGACCTCCTGTACATGGAAGTTAAAGTTCTTGATCCTAGGCAACTGTTTTACTTGAATTTGAATCTGAAGTACCATAGTAAAATCTTCCTACAAATTACCTACCCACAATTACGCTACCAGGCAAAAATACAACTACAACATACCTTTTATGACTAAGGCTATTGGTCAGAGATCATTCATGTTCCTTTCACCAAAGGCTTAAAACACTTTGCCTCGAGAAATTCAAGACATAAGACCAATTCACCTGTTTAAAAAACAGTTAAAATTATTTATTTTGCTAAACCCTAGAAAATTGTTTGATGAAATCATTGATTTATAAAATAATTAGACAATACTTACCTTCGTGTTATGCAATTGTTCTTGATTTTATATTAGCACTTGTAAAAAAGTGGCCTCTTAGTGCTCTGTATTTTAATATTTTGTTTAATTTTAAGTATTTATTAGTGTTAGTTCTAAGCATTTGTTATATAATCTCGGAACAAGTATTAATTTACTTATCGAGTATTTTTTTAATGCACCTGTTTGTTCTACAGCTTATATGTTCTCTGTTATTCATATTATATATTTTTTGTAGTATTTCATTTTATACTATATAGTATTATTTATATTTATATTTTATTTATACTCTGCCTGCTTGTAGATATACACTGTATAACCACATAACTATACGATATTTGTAATAATGCTATATATGCAATAAAGTTATTATTGTTATTATTAAGTGGTATACTGATAATTAAAATCGAAGTACTTACTACTACCAGAAACAAAGCAGGAAAAGGGCAGGTTGTTAGTTCCCTTCTGGTTTTATTAGAATTTTCTCAACAAAAATTAAAGCATTGTGATCGGCTATTCAATCATAGATTGATAATCATTTAGGGAATTTTAAAATATAAGTTTAAACAGGTATAAAATATCAATGCTGCTACCTTGTAACAGCTAAATCAAAAGTTTGATATTTTTCAAATTTGATGTAACCTCATTATATTTCTTTATTTTCGCATGGCAAAACTTTACAATTAATGGTAAAAAGCAAATAAAATCTAATAGTATTTACACTGGATATTTAAATAACCGCGATGTTCGTTTTACTCATATACAGTAGTCATCACAAAGTAAACACAAGTAAGTGGAAAAACAATAAAAATTATGTTACAAATAAATTATATAGTGTGAACCATTTCAGAATATACAGGGTTACAAATGAAATTCACATTTACATATAGATATTGTGGTTATCTTAAACTATATTGACAATGGCAGTTGAAAAATTCAGAAGTTGAATACGTCTATTGTTAAAGTGTAGAAAAATATTGGAATATTCTCAAAATGAAAATTAAGAAAGTTACAAGTTAAAGTAAAACGTACTGTAACGTATCTTATTCATTCATGTATCTAGATAAAAATGTTCTGTTCCCTCCTTGTTATAATACCTCCTTGTTAATTAGGTTGACTCAATAAATATGGTAAACATGGACATCGAATCAGAGGCGTGCCGGATTGTTTATCATTGAATGTGGCTCGGGCTCTTTTTTTGTTGATAGGGTTTTTTATATTACTTGCAGGCAGTATTTATATTCGAAAAACGTTTCAGCCTCTATATTTTACCGTTTATTTGTAATCTCCAATACTAGGAAAATATTTAAGTGCTTACAATTTTATCTTTATTGTGTACCAAACAGTAACGGAGAAAAGTGACTAACCTATACCTACGAATATTTTGAAAAAAATTGGAATATATTCCTATTGATGGCCCACTTGCCTAATATGAATCGATTTCTTCCACTTTCCTGGTTCGACCGGAGCATCCCTTTAAAAATTCATCACCCTCATGTCCCAAAAAGGGAAGTTTTATGATATATGATGATAGGTTAGGTGCGGCTCGGTTAGAAAAATGTTATCGATGACGCTGCTGATTAACAGAATGACGGAGTATCCTGTTGCTAATCAAAAAATATATAAATATAAATCAGGGCATTTGCTTCCGTGTGTTTTAATTCATTAATACTTATTAGCATTAACTCTATCCCAGGAAAAAATGTAATGTTGACTATAATTTTAAAACGCGTTTAGGTAAATAGTAAAGCCTATTTAATTTATATAGCCCAATAGCATTAGCTCCTCTAAATTGTTTTTACACTTGTTGTGAATAGTTCCGGCAATAGCATATGCCTGTAATTATTTATTTCTGACATTATTTTTATACTTTTCTTCTTTATTTACTACTGAAATATGCTAATGAAATCAAAAAAATTGTCCAGGTGAGTAAAATTTAGAATGTACAACACAATCATAAGAGCGACGACTTTATAAGGCAGCGAAATCTGAATCCTCAATAGGAAGTCGTTCCAAATGTGGCCTGTATACTAATAATATGTCGTTCTCTCTCTCGTACAAGTTTTAGGCTTGTGGACTAATCCTCGCGATTAGAGTGAGGGGTAGATATATTATTATTATTAAGTTAGATTAGTATTTACTAAATTAATTATTAAACTGCTGCGTGTGGGATGTAAGTATAATTCAAATTTAATTTTTATGAAAAAAAAAAAACGCAAAGATAGCACTTTCACGTATTCGACTTTTTTATTAGAAATATCGTTAGGAAGCTGTATTTTAATTTTTATACGCTATATATACGCGCCGTACCCTATGTACAGGGTTAACTATGACTAAGTTACAAAAAATGACAAAATATTTAGCCACGTGCGCAGGGAGAGCTAAAGGACAATAAAAGATTTATTTTGGAATTCTAGCTCTGTTTAAAAAATGGGGCACAACCCTCTTTTCTCGCGGAAAATCGGCGACTATGACAATCATCGTCCGAGATGACTTGAAAATGTCAGCCTCTTACCTGTCGTTGTTAAATGTAGAAACAACGAAAATAAAAAGTTTTATTAATAACAATTTTTATTAATAATAGTACCTGATAGATAACAGTTAATCCGGTTAGCTGCAATAATTTGCATTCATTCTTTGTTCCTTCGTTACACACTGCCAGGGCTGAAATTTAATGTAGAAAACTCTTGTTTAAACTTGTGTCAAATGTAAAATCGTGTGCGATTGCCGTAGCTCAACTGGATTTGCCCTACAAAAACAAATAGCACATATCATAGGGCGAACCATGTTATAGGGGAATGTCTGTACCCAACCTTATTTGTACGATCATTCTATTTCCGATTATTTACCATACTTAGTTTTAGAACAGATGGTTATATTTACTGGTTGCCAAGCAAAAACGCGACGGTAAGTAATTGCTTACTGTTCTGGTTTTGACAGGACTGACTGTTAAATGTAGAAACAACGAAAATAAAAAGTTTTATTAATAACAATTTTTATTAATAATAGTACCTGATAGATAACAGTTAATCCGGTTAGCTGCAATAATTTGCATTCATTCTTTGTTCCTTCGTTACACACTGCCAGGGCTGAAATTTAATGTAGAAAACTCTTGTTTAAACTTGTGTCAAATGTAAAATCGTGTACGATTGCCGTAGCTCAACTGGATTTGCCCTAGAAAAACAAATAGCACATATCATAGGGCGAACCATGTTATAGGGGAATGTCTGTACCCAACCTTATTTGTACGATCATTCTATTTCCGATTATTTACCATACTTAGTTTTAGAACAGATGGTTATATTTACTGGTTGCCAAGCAAAAACGCGACGGTAAGTAATTGCTTACTGTTCTGATTTTGACAGGACTGAACGGTAAGTAATTTATATTATTTGCTGTGAAAAAATAGGAAACGCCTAATATCATTGCGACCTACAAATGTTTAGACATCGGATTTAAGTTTTTACTACTAAAAATTAATATTAACGTACCTTATGAATCAGAAATGTTTCTTCTGGTGCCTCCATTAAAAATATGCCAACAAGAATTGTTAATTTGTGCTCTTTCCATAATTGCCTTTAAAGCACTTTTTGAAACTATTATATGTCTTTTCGTAACTCGTTTGACAAAAATATAGATGTTTAAAAATGAATTACAAATATATTCATGGTAATGATAAAACCTACTTAGTTTGGTGGATATACGAGACACGAGACAAAAATAATTTTAATGTTTTCTAGTTATTTTTTTAGTTAGCACCCCTGTATTCATAATGGTCCTACAAAAAATAGTGTAAGCCTCTCGAACAGTAAAGAGTTTACCAATCTTTTCCAATATTGGCGACTTCGCTCGATCGGTAAACTCTCCTTATTGTTCTTGATATTTGATATACTATATTTAATTACTATAAAACTAAAAATTAGTCACTAATACTGAACCGGGCTTCGATTATGATGACAACTTTTCATTTTGCCTTGCTATTTGCATACTCTCCAAACATCAAAGAACATTGGTCAAAGCTGAAGGATTTTTACAGAAAACTGTAAATCTCATTGTTATAGTTTAAAATAGTATTAATTATTTTATGCAACAAACGTCGATTACTGTTAATATTGTTGCTATTATTAGTATTAACAGCTGCAAAAAAGTTCTGCCATTTAAAAGAAACGTGATGTGCCACAAGTGGCGCCCTTTACTAGTGACGTCAAAATTAAAAAAAAAAAATTCTCGCCCGCAAAAACTTCCGCTTTATAAATTTTATGTAAATATTTGGATTTATTAAGAGTCCGTCGCGCGCTTGAAATAAACCGATTTTTTACACTTGGCCCATAAAGGAGGGCGCCCATTGAATCCGCGTAGCCCGTCGCAGCACGGCACAGCGCGGCGACAGTTTTGCAGCCACCGCCCATTGCTTCGGCATAACCCAGACCGGCACTTTTTGCCCTATCGAGAATACGAAGCGGTGCCGAGCTGAGCGTGCGGCGCCGAGCTGAACGGCTCCGATTCAGTGGGCGCTACTCCATTTGATTTCAAGCATATCAAAATCTGCCGGCCGCGCTAGGCGTGCTGTGCCGATTCAGTGAGCGTCCTGCTTAACACTTACTAAAGGAGGGCGCCCATTGAATCCGCGCAGCCCGGCGCAGCACGGCACAGCACGGCCGGCAGTTTTACAGCCACCGCCCATTGCTTCGGCATGACACAGATCGGCACATTTTGCCCTATCGAGAATACGAAGCGGTGTCGAGCCGAGCGTACGGCGCCGAGCTGAGCGGCTCCGATTCAGTGGGCGCTACTCCATTTGATTACAAGCATATCAAAATCTGCCGGCCGCGCTGGGCGTGCTGTGCCGGGCTGTGCCGATTCAGTGGGCGTCCTGCTTTAGACAACGAATAAACATAGCGGTCCAAATAAAAAAACAATCGAAAGACAAAGTTTTTCAAAATTAGTTTTTAATTATTTAAATTTAATGAGTAGTGTGCAAGAAATCGCCATATTTACAATTTATTTACTTAAAAATAAAATTCTCCGCAAATTAAATACGTATTTTCCATATTAAAATAATAAAGAACATAAAACACTGAAATAAATGTAGTCACTATATTTATTTAATATAAAAATTTACCTGTTCTCAAATCTTTGTTCTTCTAATTTTAAAAAGGGCAATGTCATAAATATATTAGACACAATCATAATATGTACAATAAAAATGTTTTTCTCATTATGGAAAATATAGATACTTTTAACTCGTCGAATAAATGCGCTGTCCTGTTTCTGAAAACATATTTTGCATCACAAATATGCACACGGCGCACAAAATTAATTTCTTAAAAAGTGTAACACCGTAAACTGTTTTTAAAAAACTTTTTTATAGTTTTGACTACATTTGCTCGATATAACTACATATCAATAGTAAATAATTAGTATAAGTTTGTAATTCACAAATTTGCTGGGCCGACTTTGGAACATTTTTTTTCGAAAAGGCGTTAAGTTATTAAAAATTGGTACGTACCGGGAGAAGTACTGTATTTTTATATAAGCTGTAAAAAACTATGAACATAAGTAAAATCGTTGATTTACAAGCGCGATGTAACGAAAAACGTAATAATTGTCAAATAATGTCCCAAGCATCGATAATTTGATTTTATTTTTATAAAATGCGGCCCTACTAAAAAAAGTTGTACAAAAACAAAACGGCATAATTGCTAGCCGATTTTACTCCACTAAATCTAAATATTCTAAATACGTCCACCGTAAAGTCATTGTAGTGGGAGAGCGATAATCTCCGCCCGTGCAGCCGACCCCGGAGCGCTACCCAAGGAATGTACAGAGGACTCGAAGTTATTTACCAATATCGAAAATAAAATTTTAACTTTGACATCCTGTATCTATTTTGTTATGCGGCTTGGGATATAGGTATGTTAGGTTAAATTGATTTATTTTCATCTGTGTGTCTTTCGTATATTCGTGTGTTCGTGTGCGACGGACGCGATATATTGTGCTCCTATGTGTATATAAACACAAAACAAACAGTGCTTTCATACTAATTATTGTTAATATGTCCAATCGAACAAATCATTCTGAAGTTATTGTGGCATTTTTGAAAAGTGATGAGTTTAGTGAAATTTTGGATAAACGCATCGAAGAACAAACTAATAAATTACAAGATAAAATTGCTGAATTGAAAGAAGTGGTTGTAATACTTATAGAGAGTAATATACAGTTAATTAATTTATTAAATAGCACGCAACGAAATGCGTGTCAGGTGGAAAATTGTGAAAATGGTAAAAATGAAACATATTCGCTAAAGGTCCAAGGTGTTTCTCAGTCTGTTAAATCGAATGGAACAAATGTGTTAAAAACTGTACCACAACAAAGTGAAAAAGGTACAGAAAAACAGAGGCAAAGAAATACAAAGTCACGCTATAACAAAAACAAGTCGAATCCAAACAAAGTCGTATAAATGATGCGTTGCAACTAAACGGCCATTTGCATAGGGATCATAATGAACATCAAGTATTACAGAATAACAGAAATGTTAGGGATGAAGAAGTTTGGCAACAGCAAAGATTCAGAAGACAGAGGCGCAGAAACTTAATATTTGGGAAATCGAATGAAAATAATACTTTTAAGGGAGTAACGCGACATATCGATTTCCATGTGTTTCATTGTCCTCTGAATATGACATGTGATGAAATGATGCAATACCTACTTACTAAGAATATTAGCGACGTGAAATGCACAAAGATGCAGTCCAAATATCCAGATATTTACACATCTTTCAAAGTATCTGTTCCTGCAAACGATTCTAAGAACTTTCTTGATCCTGAAATTTGGCCCGAGTATGTTGGTGTGGATAGATTCAATGCACGTTTTTTACCCCGAGACCCCATAGACAACGTTGCGGATTAAAAAGAAGATATCTAAGACATGAAGAAACAAAAACAAAAATAAATTTTTCTCGCGATATACTATGTTTAAATGCTGAGAGTCTTCCAGCTCATTTTGATGAAATCTGTCAATTAATATATGATGTAAAGCCTCTGGTTGCATGTATATCTGAGGCTCGGGTAACACTAGATATATATGATTCTGAAATTTGTATAAATGGATATAATGTGATTAGATGTAATGCATTGAATAGGCATACGGGAGGTGTGGTAATGTACATTAGACAGGATTTAAAATATTATATTTTGAAAAATGTTAATTATGAAGCAAATTATTGGTTAATCTTAATAAACATAGTAATTAATAAGCAAAGTTGGCATCTGTGCTGTGTATATCACTCGCCTAATTCAAATCATACATTGTTATGCAACTTTATTGAAATTCTACTTGATGAGATTGATATGAGTCACAACTGTATTTTTCTAGGGGATTTTAATATTAGATGGGATTTAAGTAATGATCCATATACTAAAAAAATTAAAAGGTTGTATTCATTACACGGATTTAAACAGTTTGTTACATTTTATACTAGAATTACCAAATATAGTTCAAGCACAATTGATTTGGTTTTCTCTAATAATTATGATATTGAAATATGTCCTATAACTCCTAAGATAACTGATCATGAGACACTTGCTATTGATCTGAAAAAGTATGTTCCCAAACCTAACGAAACCAAATTGCAATTTAGAAAAATTAATTATGATAAGGTTAGTATAGCTCTTATTGGCGATTGCTGGTTGCATGATTCGATAGATGTTAATGATATTTTTGTGAACTTTGTTAATAATATAATGAGTACTTTGGATATGTAGTGTCCTCTACAAACAAGACAGAAAATCTAAACCTTGGTTTAACGAAGTTGCGAGGACTGCCATATTATTTGAACGTGACAGTGCCTATAATAAGTTTAAAATTAGCAAATCTCAACTAGATTGGCATAGTTACACACAAAAGAGGAATAATGTTGTTAATTTAGTGCGTCAGCTGAAACGAAAGTATTATGAGAGTAGAATAGATAATGTAAAGAACAATTCTAAGTTAATGTGGCGAACTTTAAAATCCTTAATTAGTTCAAAATATCAACAAAACTTAACACACATTGTAAATGATGGGGTAGAATTATCTACAAATCTACATAACGAATTCAATAATTATTTTATATCCAGTATCGATAATATAGTTTGCAATCTAAATAATAGCGAGTTCGTTTTATGTGAATGTGACGGTTTCATAAATCATGCTTTAAATCCTGAAAATAATCTCACTACGTTCGAGCTGTTGACATTAATTGTATTAAAGAAATTAATTTTTGCGCAAAGCAATAAATTCTCTGAAGATGAAATCGACTTTAATAAAAAATACTTTTGATGTGATTGGATATCCTCTGCTACATTGTGTTAATACTTCTCTAGATAAAGGTTTTTTTCCTGATATATTAAAAACGTCTACAGTAATACCCGTTCAAAAAATATCAAATGCAAAACACATTGAAGAATTCAGGCCAGTTAATACTCTTGTTTGTTTAGAAAAAATTGTTGAACTCGCTGTTTACAGTCAACTTACTAATTACCTTGATTCGCAAAAATTGCTTTGTCAAAATCAGTCTGGTTTTCGAAGTGGTCACTCTTGTGAGACAGCTTTGCAGAGAGTAATTAATGATTTCAAATACGCTATCGACGTAGGTCAGATAATTCTAGTAGTTTTTTAGACCTTCGTCGAGCCTTTGAAGTGGTTAACAGGGATATTCTTTTATATAAACTAAAAGAATATTTTGGAATAGATGGAACTGCATTTAATTGGTTTAAGTCATATTTACATAATAGATACCAGAAGACAAAACTAAACAATTGTTACTCTGAGGTAAGGAGCATACACAATGGTGTACCACAGGGTAGTGTTTTGGGTTCTCTTCTGATTATATGTTTCATAAATGATATTTTGCATTTGAATTTGGGTGAGTGTAAAATTCATCTATTTGCTGACGATACTATTGTATACGTTTCAGGTGTAGACATAAAAATATTGGCAGTCTATATGAATCTAGCTCTTCAAAGAATCAGTGACTGGTTTAATAAAAATAAAATAGTTGTAAATGTTAATAAATGTAAATATATATGATTATAAAAAGTAAAAGATGTATAATTCAAGATAATATTTTGGTCAAGTTTGATGATTATAATCTTGAACAAGTCTCCAGTATAAAGTATCTAGGAGTTATAATTGATAACGAACTCATCTTTAGTGAACATATAGATTACCTTGTTAAAAAAATTGCTAAAAAGATTGGATTTGCATACCGAGTCAGTAAAAACTTGTCCCAGTATAGTAAATTTCTAATATATAACTGTATTATCAAACCTCACTTTGAATATTGTTCCTCTGTTTTATTTATGTGTCACGAATCTGATATAAATAAACTACAGATCTTACAAAATAGATGCATGCGTTTTCTACTAAAATGTAACAGATTTGTTAGTATTAGTAGCATGCTACAGCAACTAAACTGGTTGAATATAAAAAACTTAATCAAAGCCAGAACACTGATTTTTATTTTCAAACTAGTTAATGACATGCTCCCTGATTATCTGTCAGCTAACTTGCAATACCGGTATGACATTCATGACTACCAAAAAAAGTATATTCGATGCCGGAATAAATGAATTTAATAAACTTCCGTCTAATATTAAAGAATCTAGTACTCTTGCAATTTTCAAAAGAAACATTTTTAAACATTTGTTGTCATAGCAATTATACGTTTTTTGTACATTTTTTTTCCTTTTTTATACTTTTCATGTATTTGCTTATGTTTGTAACTGTTCTGTTTGTTTTGTCATATGTTTATAGTTTTGTTAGTATGTATTTGTAAACAGTTTGTCATCTTTTTTTATATACACACTTGTATTGTAAACATTTCTGTTTTTTAATAAATTTTCAATTCAAATTCAATTCAAAATTCAAGTAATCTGTGGTCTCATTTTTCTACTTAATTTAAAAACACCCTGTATACAGAAATAAATATGTTAACTTATACAGTGTGTACAGAAATATGTGAGCCGCCACAATACTATACAATAATGTTTTCGTACGTTCGTATGACCGCTGGAAAATACTCCTTGTGCCCAACTGAACTTTGCGTGTATGCTTGTGCGAATTATTCTCAAATTAACTGCACTCCATCACGGTTATTAAATCCCACAACACGTCTGGTCGTTCTACTTGAGAATTAAAAAAATGCTAAAAAGCCTGATTAAAAATTGTTATTACCCACCGAGGAGATATTTTAATGTGGGTAATACCGCAAAAGCCTCGTTCTGGCAGCCAGACGGAACGGCGGCTCTTTTTCCACATTCGGAATTAGAAAATATGCGAGTGGGTGTTTATTCCGGGGTTGCATTCGCAATAGTTTCGGCCCGGAAACAAGGGAGAATGCAAAGTAGATGAAAATGGACACTGAGCACGTCTGCTACTTCACCAGGTTGCTGCTGCGAATGGGAGATATAAATTTAGTTGCATAACTTTGTGGAAAAACTTCCAGACGGGTGCTGATTTAGTTTAAGATAAAATGTACTAATTTAGAAAGATTTAAATGGAAAAGATGGGGGTGTTGAAAAGCTTTTCATTATGTAAGCGTGAAGTGTTACTAAAGTTTGATATAATTATGAGAAATTTAGTTTTCTTAATATTCGAACGAAGTTTAAAATTAACCTGAAGTACAATTGAAAAATGTGGAAACTAGAATGCAGTGATTTAAATCTTATCTAAAAAAATGGAAATGTAACATAGGGCCGGTTGGAGTTTCCGAAACTTTTGGAGTTTTATTATCGAAAATGTGTAGTAAGACTTACCGTGCATAGAATAGGTGTAAACAATACGTTCACTGTTGGTACATTGGTACTAAAAAAATTGTGATATACTGCAAAAATTGAAAAATCTGTGTCACTTTTAACCTTTCGATGGGAAATTTTGAACGGCCTGTGAGACAATATGAAGCACTCGTTTATTTGCTTATTTTGAAAGAATTAGTTACTGATACGGGTAAAATTCAACTCTTCGGGAAAAAATGACAAACGAATTTTAAAAATTGTTCTCTTTTTCTATTAAACTTTGTATTGTATATATTTTAATGTGAATATATTTTTTCATAGTAAATGAATTAAAAACTTCAATAATGCAGTTTATAATATAAATAATGAGTAATGTCATCACTTTTGCTTGTGTATGTCAACAGGTGCAGCAAAACTGTAAATTTCGATTCTCGTCTTTTGTAATAAAGGAAATATAGCTTTTGAAACTTGTATGCATTGATTTTTATCGGAATTAGTGCATTTTAAACCTGTCGTCGTAGGGAAATATGAACTGTAGGTACTACTATTTTTCACTGAATAAAATCATTATTTGATTGTACAAATTTACTAGGAAGATCTCTTTAAAACTTGGGCGTCATTTAGTTGCTAGTAGCAATCAAATAAATTATTTACAAGTTTATACAATAATGTCAAAGAGATACAGAGTGTCTGAGTGTCTGCACTGTCCACTCTGTACTCTGCTAATAATAGGTCACATGGATAAAATCCATGAGCCTTAAATAAACGTGCTTTAAAAAATTTTTCCGGACGTTTTCAATCATACTTTTGATAGCCATACTTAGGAAACCGATCTGAGGAATAGTACTCTAATTTTGAACGCATTAATGAAAACTAAAGACAAAGTAACGCATCAGTTGACTGAAATTTTCTGAAATGGTGTATAATAAAACCCTTATGGTAGCGTGAATATGATGATTAAATGAGAGTTCAGAATCAAAAGTAATTAACTGTTTTTAATCTAAGAAGAGGAGTGTCGTTAATGTTATAAGGAAATACTAATGTACTTTGCTTACGAGAAAAAGACAATATAATGCACTTTTTAATGTTTAAGTTAAGATGATTCGAGTTGCACTAGTTACTAATTCGTTCTAGGTTACCCTTTAATACACAATGTGCAACAGTAGATACCGAGTTTATATTTTCTTATCATCTGCATATAATAAGTACTTAACATCGAGACAAGGTGATCATTAACATAAATGTTAAATAGTTAAGGATCAAAAATTGAACCTTGAGGAACCCCATATAATGCACTAAACTGTGTCGACTTAAATCCTTGGCATTGGACAAATTGTAGCCTGTCGTGCAGATAAAACTTAAAGGGTTAACATAATTTACCAGAAACACCTATGCGATCAAGTTTTTCAAGAAGAATCTCGTGGTGGAGACGATCAAATAGTTTCCATGTCAGTATAAATTACGTCCACTTAATCTTGATTATCAACGATTTCCGATATATATTGAGTAATAGAAAGGAAATTAGTATTAGGGGATCTACCTTTCATATCCGTGTTGACAAGGATTAATAATATTACTCAAAAGCTTTTCTGAAAATGGTTTATACAACTCTGCACTGTAAAAAATAATTACAGTAAAAATAGAAGGCAATTTATTTACCACTCATTATTGCTGTAATTTTCTTCTCGATTGTGACTTTACAAATAAAATGTAAAATTACGTTGTAAATTTATTTTACGGTGTAATTTTAAGTTTTGCAATAATTGCAATATTACTTTGTGATTCTACAATACAAAAGTATTTTTACAATGTAACTTGCACAATTACTTGTAAAATTGCAGAGTAACTTTACAGGCAGTTGTATAGTTACATTGTAATAATACATTTTATATTATGACTACAATGTATTTTTCTTTATTATACAGGATGGTCCAATTTGGACACTTAGGTATAGAAAGTTTCTTCTATTTTCCGAAAAGACAGAAAAAAGTAGTCAGATATTTGGAGCTTAATATTTGACAAAAATTGAAGAGTGAGAATCACATTTCGATATTTTGATTTGTTGACATGATGTCTTTAAATTTTGGTTGTCTAACTTTTCTACTTATTATATTAATATTTATACATTGTAAATACATTGTTTCTCTATGTGCAGTATCTAGTGGCTTGAGGAATATTTTTTTATAACTTCTAGTTTTCCGTTACTATAACAAACATATATATTTTTTAATAAAACATCATACGTATCTAATATGGGGCATCATAGAAAAGACCTAAAATTTAAAAAAAATCTATATCAGAACTAATCAAGATATCGAAATGAAATTTTCGTTATTAAATTTTGCTCAAAAAATATTCCCGTGACATTTGGACTATCTGTTCGGAGAATAAAAGAAATCTCCTAAAAGTGTTGAAACTGACCTAACCCGTACAGTCAAATTTAGAAAAACTTACTTTAAATACATCTTGTTTACAACACTCGAATTAACTAACAGTGTTTTGATATAGATTCCTAGAAAAAATCTGAATAGTAATTAATTTATACCTAATAGATTAATGTGCCTACATGAGAAAAATTTAAATCTCGTAAGGAATTAACGATTGTTACTTACCTTAATTAACATCAGGCTTTTCCGTGAGTTTCTCAATAGAATCACTGCATCAGAATATTATTTCAAAAAAAAAATGTACTCATGTTAAGTAACCTACTTAACATGAATGCCAATTGCTTCCAATGTTAACAAACACCCTTAATAGTAATATTGAATTTTTGATATGATCTCCCCAGAGAAGTGAAACATTTCTGAAGCAAAAGATTCGTTTTCTATACGCTTTTCAGATTTATATACAAAAAAGTACTTTGAATTTATGACTCATTTAAATTGAAAATAATACTTATTTCTATTATAGTCCCCATGTACCTTAAAATCAGTAGAATAATAGTAAATTTATAATTAAAATTTTTGGACATTGTGTGAAAAACATATTACACAAAACCGTACTATTCCTAAATGATTATATAAATAGCTATTTTGTACTCCGATTACGGCTCAGTTAGGCTCAGTTAGCTAATTAGTAGTTACAGCTTTATTATATCTTCATTATATTGACTGTCTTTTGCTTATTTTTTTAGTTTAGAAAGACATGTAAAATATTATGGTTTTACGGCAATTTTTTTATTAAAATTTGGTATCTGCACATTTAGGTTATTTGTACAAAACAGAAACACTTAACGTTACCTATACAAAACATGTATAACAATGTAAAAATATATTCATAGAACTAAAGTTAACATTTTATAATATTCAAACGAGATCTATGATGGTCTTATACTAACTATTACAAAGTAATATTAATTATGTATCATGCTAATCCCCCAGAAGCCCCTGTTCTTCAAATATGTATAAAATATAATTCTAATAGAAAATACTATATTTTTTATATAATATGTAAGATGAATAAATCAACAGTAGGGTATCTAATTTTTGTAGATGCAAGGATACCAATATTTCTTTTCTTCAATAATAATTACACAGGTCCACAAAAAAAGTGGTGTGTGCTAAGGGTCCCATTACATTTTTTCCCGTTGAACACGAATCTGAAGTCAAAATGGGGGGTCGCACAGCAAATTTTAGAGAAAACTCATAAAAATGATAAAAATCACATCAAAAGTTCTTTTGTATTTTTTACCGCTGAACACGAATCTGAAGTTAAAATTGGGGGTTACACAACAAATATTTGAGAAAACCTAAAAAAATGGATAAAGATTACTTTCTCGTAATTTATTCTATATGATACTCTCTAAAACTGAAACAATGAGAAATGCTGTGAATTAGTGAATATTTACTATTTTACAGCTATAACTATACCAAGATTGACTAACAACTAAATGACTCTAGAGTATTCCCTCAAATTTTAAAGAATCTGCTTAATATTTTTGTACAGTCACATCGATGAAGATCTGGGGCAATAATGAAACCAGGGGTGATACAGGGTGAGTCATTAATAATGGTATATAGCTTAAAGCCAGATTGTTAATTTCAAAATAAAGCAATTCAGCCCAACATGCCTTATTCAATTGTTGCTTCTTTTCATTCTACAGGGTGTTAAAGTTGAAAAATGGTTTTCGATTTTTTGCTATATATTAAGAATGTATATTATTTTAAGATATGCATAAATTTTTCAATTGTTGTGGTGTTCGTCTTAATTCAGTTTTGATATCTTAGGACTCGCTAATTTTCTAATTTAATTCCCGCCGAATCTCAAAAACTTAAATCGTCTGTTTCTCGAAAACGGTTGAGTTTATCGACAAAACAATTGGTCCATATGTTCCTAAAATATATCAAAAAATGCAACACACTGTAGAATGAAAACAATTGAATAAGGCATGTAGGGCTCAATCGCTTTATTTTGACGTTAGTAATCTACCCTTAAGCTCTGTACCATTATTATTGGCTCACCCTGTTATAGCCTGCCTTGTAATTGGTTTTTGCTGTTGGGCAGTTGTATACTAAATAAATATAATATTCATTTAATACTGAACAATTTCTGTGTAAGTTTTTTTTTAAGTTCTTATCTGTCATATTAACTTTGCAGTAACTCGCTTAACTGCTTATTTGTATTGCGAAGCTTGAACTAGATTTTCTTACTCTTGCATAAAGGTTTCTTTGAATTCTTAACTGGCGATATTACCTAGGGTATATTCTCGAATGTACCCCATAATTCATTGTGCAAACTAACCATTCCATTTCAAGCTCGAATTGTCGCATTCTTTTTCCCTCCAAGTCGTTCCGTGCTCATAATTATTTTTAATTGCTTAGTTTCTGACTGTGCACACAAGAGTTCCAACTTGGGGTGGAACGAAAGGGGGAGAAGTCCGATGTTATCTTGCTGAGTAAGGCATGTTTGTTTTGGGTTTTATTGAAATTTTGCGGTTTAACGTGAAACATATAAGATCTAGCGGTATAATTAGGGGAAGATAAATGTTTATTTTGGTGTAGGGCAGCTTGGGATTTAAAAGAAACGAAAGAATGTTCTACAGCTTCTCTGATTTGCAGTGTTGTTTAACTTTCTTTTTGTGTTTAACAATTCTAGTTAAAACCAATAAAGTAAATTACTGAAACCTTTGTTACATGGCGTTTCGGTACATAAGTACACAGCTAAAAAAGGCGGATAAAATTTTATGCGAAATTTGCACCAATTTTGGCTCAGTTGCAACTTGGTAAATTTTTCAAACACGTTTGTGTAATGTATTTTAATAAATGTATGATAGAATTTACTTGAAATCTCAGGTAAATATGTTAAAACCAATATGGGACTAAATAGGGTGTCCGGAATATGAGTGCCTTAATTTTAAGGCAATGGCAAAAAAATGTCTAAAACAAATAGTTTGTCTACAAGTTCATTTTGAAAAATAAACATCAACTGCAATAATATGCAAAACTATGTTACGAAATTACAAACTAAGGTACAATTAAGGTTAAGTAAAAGCGCATGTGACGTAATTTGTTCTTAATTTTATTTTTGGATTAGTATTAATGAAGTAAACAATGGAAGTTTCCGAAAAAATTTTTGCAATTAATGTTAATTACCGACTTGCACAAATGCTTTCTTATCTTAGCAGTTCAGTTAATTTCTCATGTAAAAAAATATTATAATTTTTGTTGTCTTCTCCAAAATTTTAATAGCTTATACCGTTTAGTCGCAACAAATCTGTTCATGGCCTAAAAATGAGGAGAAGCACCATCGTGCACTCACTTAATTTTAAGATTTACTCAAAAAGTATCATGGTAGGTATAGGGAAGTGTAATATGGTTGGACAAAGAATCGAGTCGAGTGTACTGATATGAATTTACAACAAGAATATTGTACAACATTTTATCTACTTTCATTTAATAACACAAAAAAATATATTTAGCACAAAATATCAAATGACGCGACAAGAAGCTAGTGTATTTTCCATGAACAGAAAAAATACCTGCTATTAAATTTATAAATAAAGGTTTCGTATGTTACCTTTCGCATGTTTACTGTCGAACAAGCCCGTAAATACATATAAAAAGCACTTTTCAAAATGAGTGATTCTGATGGAAATTTATCCTCTGATATAGAAGCAGCGGCAAACGGAGCGATCTCAATACTCTTTATTTTGTGTTTTAGGTCATTTACAAGGGAATCTTACAAAGCCACCTTTAGTCTTGACAGTTCTGGAATTAATTCTAAAATTTGACATTTAAAATTATTTTTCATGATATGGATTATTTTGAATGGATATATCTTCAATAATGTTACTCGTCTGCCTACAATAATGTATATCATATTAATCTATAGACTTTCACCTTTCATTCAATATAAGTTGCTCTGAGTTTAAATTCCTTTTTTTCTATGTAGTGAGTGATAACAATTGTCAACGACATGCAATTTTATGAAATTTTATCTTATACTTGATAATAAAATTATTAAATTATTATTTTTATGCTATGTAATATTATTTATTATTACTCAATTTATATCCAGGATATCCATATTAACAATTCTTTATATTTTTTATAATCTACACTAATAGTTATTAATTTTATTCAACTTTAAGTTTGGTCAGATATTACTTTCATGTGATTTTCTACATGTATATTTCAAATTGTTACAATATTTGCTCATGAAGATTGCTATAATAATCCGCATTTTTGGGGTCTGTCGTCGCGAACGATTAACTAGGCTAATGTTGTCATATTCAATACAATGACCTCTATATAAAAATTATTATTCCATGTACGAAAACAAAAACTGTCCGATAATTTGTTATAACAGAAGGGAATGTGGCAGGAATCAAATGTTTAAATATTGGACCTGTTGGAGTTAATATTTTTGGGAGAATTTGCAGATGTTAAAGCTGGAAATCTTCTACAGCAGAAGGCTATGTTAACAAAGAAGATCATGGGATCAAACGCACATTTAACGATTGTATCACATCTACTTCTGGTATACAAATTCTAATTATAAAAAATGTAATATAAGTGTATTATTATTCTTCTAAAAACCGAGAAATGTTGAAAGTTTTTTTTTATTACATCACTAGTGCTGCAAGGGCATCTATTACAGCACTAGTGCTGTAAACTATTTATAGAACTGTAAAATGCATATTACTAAATGAAAGTGGGTAAATATAGAAAAAAGTTGCTGTATTGTTTGCCGATTTTATTCTTATTCTATATGTATAAGATTTCACTTAATAGCAGCGACCCTATGCTTGTTATTTCGGCATTTAAAATAAAATCATCCTGTGTGGAACCAGTCCAGGTCGTGGCGAATTCCGAGCCCCGGCTTTCCTAGCTGCTGGGCGACGCCCACGTAACGGAGTTTGCATTAATTGGGCTTACGTTATTGCGGATTACCGCATGGCGTATATCGAATTAGCCGCGTGTCAAATATCTGGAAGTGACACAAACACGCGCCTAGTATCGTCGTCGGATTTTGTTAATTATTGGGGCGCGTTTTTATTAGCATGTTTTCGCCATTTGTTGTATGTTTTCGTTTCCCTTTAATAAACACAACCCTAATATCGGCGATATTTGGTGATGTCTGAACATGAGGCTAAAAAATATCTCTTTTTTGTATGTTTTGTTTGTCAATAGAGCCTGACCTTATTTACACAACTACAGAATAGGTAGTAGACGCCCAATTCAGTATATCCCTCCCAGAAGGGTGCCATTTTTATACGCAAATCTTCAACGAATTTTATGGATGTTTGTTGAGAGAGTCTAAAAAAGATCTTAAGAAATTAGAAACAATGTGTCAATAATGCAAATTTTCTCCAAGTTGTATAACAGTTTCCAGGCTAATAATTCAATTACAGTATACAGTATACAGTTTTATTATAAAATCTCTTGAATTTTACATGTTAACTGAACATTGAGAAAATTGTATATGACATTATACACATTCACATCCCACATAATTCTTTTTAAAAACTAGTAACACTTGACACATTGGTAAGATACAATTCACGGTTGTTTCATATTTTAAAGCGCATTTTTCTCCAAAAAGTTAAAGGGAATCATTTAATGTTATGTTATGTTATGTTA
Organism: Monochamus alternatus; assembly: GCA_037114965.1. Lineage (NCBI taxonomy): Eukaryota > Metazoa > Arthropoda > Insecta > Coleoptera > Cerambycidae > Monochamus > Monochamus alternatus. The sequence continues at coordinate 39,944,663 of CM073433.1, forward strand.
TGTTATGTTATGTACATCTTTAGATACAATTCTCTGCCGAGCCTTAAAATTTGTTTTATGTATAGATTTGTCAGTAAAGTGTGATATAATTTGAAGATGGTTAACCCATGATGAGTAGTAGATAGATAGGGTGTTATAAACAAAAGTCCAAATCTCATAAACTCCTCTAATTTATTTTGTAGACTACCGGTTTCGTAGTACGATGACTACATCTTCAGGTCTCCAAGGACTACAATATAAACAAATAACCTATTACAAGACTTACTATTATAAATCTGAAAAAATTGGTAAGATATAATTAATATTAAATTAGAATAAATACTTACATTTTAATTTAAACAAGAGTTGTCAAAAAAACCATCAAATACTAACGTTCGGCTGCGAGTCATGGATACTAACAAAGGCACAGCAAAGTAAAATCCAACCTACAGAAATGAAGTACCTAAGAAGAGCTAGAGGGATCACAAAATTGGACAGAGTTAGAAACATATAAGTAAGAGAAGAACTTAAAATAGAATCAACATTAAAATACGTGGAAAAAAAAAACAGTTAAGTTGGTGGAGACATCTGCATCGCATGGACGATAAAAGACCAGTGAAACGGATATGGGAGGCTAAAATAGATAAGAGAAGGAAACGAGGAAGACCAAGTCAAACATGGGATGTAACCATTGGGGCAATATTAAAGGAGAAAGGGAAGACAGGGATAGAGGCAAAAAGGATGGCAAACAATAAGAAGGAATGGGCTAAATTTGTATATGGAAAATAAGAGTAATACAGAATTTTGAAAATACCCTACACCATATGATTCTGATTTGATTCTGATGCAGGAAGGGTAGTCTTGACTGACTAGTTAAGAAAAAAAACAGTGATGTATTTGGGATTGCAGTCAACAGTGCTAAGGGCTAGTACAAGAAGAACACTCTGTGTTGCTGTCAAGTTTTCGGATATGTTTATTCTTTCTCAAGACATAAAACGTGAGATTAAATTATTAAACCATGAAACAAGAGAAATACCAAGCTGTGGTTAAAATTTTTACACATAACAATAAATTACTTATAAAAACAAAAAAAAAAAAACATAACTAGCGTTATAATGGTTTTCATAAGCGTCACATTTTTAAAACAATGTTGTTTTAAAAATGTGACGATGCGACGATGTGACCTTACGTTCTCTCTTTCGACTTTCTTTGACAAAGACATGCACAATATTTGATATAAACCAACATCATCAATACGATAACAAATGCTGTTATGTAAAAGTTCTAGCACATTATTATAACCAGAAAACGGTACATATTTTTATAGCTACCTGAATGGTGGAAACAACTCGATTAATGTGCAGATAATATCCAAATACCCAAAATATTATGCTGTAATGAATAGTACCTTAAAACATGTGAGAATTAAAATAAATATTTTATTTCAAATATCAGACTAATTATTTTGATTTATGTTCTACGCTTGCTATTGCACAAAGGGATTTAATATCTAAGTTTTCATTTGAGTTTTAAGTGATCTCTACACTTTATACGTCTAGACAGTTCAACATTAATAGATAATAAAGTAAAGCTGAAACAAATATTAACTCCAACTGCCGCAGCCATCAACTGAAAACTCCAACTTTTGGACAGATTGTTCAATTTTTAATAATACCATGAAAGCTATATTGCCTTCATTAACTGAACCACAGTCAGTTTTAGATTGTGAAAAGATAATAAGTATATAACGAGGCATAATTACAAAGGTTATGAGCTACGATTTTGCAATGTAAAATTATTGCTTTTTTAATAGTGTCTTGAAAAATTGTACATTTAGTAACTAATTTGAGGTAGCAGAAGTTCGATTTTTACTAACAGAAAATACATCATAATTCATTTATTGTCAACTTAAATCATTTCTTATTAGTATAAAATATAACTGTAACTTTTTTACAATTGGTTATGGAAACTCTGCGCATGCATATGACGAAGTAGAGGCCGAGTTTGTATTTATATTGATCTCTCTTTGATTTTGGAATTTTTGTTGAACCCAGTCCTCTATATATTTTTCTACCACGTTTGTTGCTTTCCATCCGCCATGTCTTTTAAGAGTGGTTATGTCTGCTCCTGCATCAGCCAGTATCGTAGTAGGCGTTCTCTGGAAACAGTGGCCGGTGTAATTCCAAACATTCGGCAATTTAAAAAATTCTGCATTTTTTTAGGGAAATCCCGTATAGAATTAATAACAACGTATTTTCTTGTATATTTTCCATATCTATATTCTAGGAAGAATTTTGAATGCTCAGTTGGCGATGGACGAAAAGAGGAATATTTTCGACAAGATTGATTCCTTCGATGTTCCAGGTGGACATAGTAAATTCTCTTCTCACGTTCGTGTTGGGAATGTCTATCTCAATATAATATATTCTCCTATGTCTTTTTTATGTTCAATCTGAAGAAATGTATCTAACACTACCTAAAATAAGAAACAGTTTGAGTATTTGGAGAGAAGTGTGAAAATTACACTTTGCCTTCATATTCAAGCAGGTTTTATCATTTGTTTCTTTAAAAAATTCTCAACTTCTGATTTTCTTAAAACAATAGATTTCCTGGATCTGTGTCCTACCAATTTACGTTTAAAAGCAGTTAAATTTGGAAATTTCTTTTTCTTAATATTCTTTTTCACTGACAATGTTGTTTTCATCATTGAGTAAAAACTCCACGGCGTAGAACTCTAATATACTCTGGGTTATGTGGACAAAAATGATTGAATCGCGAGGTTTGATGATTCTTCTATACCATCTTCCGTATTATCATTGTAAGCATAAGATTCTGATATTTTTCATAAATCACTGAATACATACTCGTTTCTATATCAACATTTCCTCAGGATTCTTCATTCACATTTTCCAAATGCACAATTTTTAATTAAAAATTATGATAACTATAGTTATTTGCGCTATTTTCAAAACACTATTTAAAAGAATCATGTTTGCAACTCATATGAAAAGTGACTTTTCCGCATATGGAATATTTTTTACAGTAACTTTTCCTAAGTTTTTGCACAAGTAGCAATTACATTATTGTTGGTATATTTTCAAAATATTAATTATGGTAAAAGTGCATATGTTACCCGGAAACGTTGAACTCGATTGTAACGTCGTTGTTTTTGACGATATCGTACATCTGAAATATGATTTATGCACCAAACCAATGGAAAATAAATTACTACCTATCTTTCTGTCTGTATATTCAACAAATTACACTTTGATATGATACATTCTTTTAGTCATTTATTTGATTTTAAAAACCTTTAAATTGAAAGTTAGTGGTATAGTACTTTAGCAAAAAATGCTTTTAAATTATATCAATCATGCAAAAATATTCTACTTTTTCCTGTCATGATTATAAATTCATTATAAAAGTGTAAAAAATAAGCATTAACATATCACATTAATTTAACACAAATGACGTGCAATGTGTACGTGCCGTTTAATTTGTTTGTATTATCAAAAATGTATATAAAGTCACCATAAGATATTCTTTCAATTTTTTTCTCTGACTCTGACAAAACATTGTTTATTAAATGTACTGGATCTGTAATAAATATAGTACTTATAACCTATACAAAACGGATCACATTTTCAACCTTTCAAGTCTTTTGCAACCAGTATTAGTGAGGCATATATGACGACATCTGGTGATGATGGAAAGAAATAACAAAAGTGGTTTAGGCTAAAAACTATACCCAAATAAATTCTCGTGTTCCTATACACTCTACTACCATTTTTCAATGTATTTTCGTAATTAAAGGACATTGTAATTTTAGTGTATTATTATATCACTAGCAGTAGAAGAAGACTAACATTCTGTTAAGTCCAGAGAATTCAGACTTGAGCGAAGCACAAAGTGGTCTTCTACTCCGAGTAGTAAAGGGTGTTTTTTTTAGAGGTCTGTTTTTCGATTTGGCAACACTGCTTCTACCGGCGGTCAATTTAATAGGCGACGGCTGATTTGTGTTCAGTATGTTTTGCCATTTCAGCATGAATAGACTTACGCTAAAACAACGTTTGCAAATTGTGCCAATTTATTTTGAAAATCGTGGTTCAGTTCGCGAAACTTATCGAGCGCTACGTCGATTTTACGGTCGACACAATCGTCCATCAGAGCTAGTTATTCGAATAACCATGGAGTGTTTTCGCATCACATTTACTTTAATTAATAATGCGCATCCCCAAAGACGTCGTACAGTGCGCACCGAAGAAGTTGTTGCTAAGTTGTTGAGTCTATTCGCCATCGTGCACAAGAATTGGAGCTGTGTCTACGAGCTTACAAGATCCAACTTGTGCAAGAGCTGAAGCCGCGTGACCATCATGTGCGTCGTACGTTCGGTTATTGGGCCGAAAACCAGATTGTCCTTGATCCTTATTTCGCCCAAAAAATTTGTTTACCGATGAGGCTCATTTTTGGCTTAATGGCTACGTAAATAAGACGAACATCCAGAAGACTTTATTCAGCCGCCGTTACATCCAGAAAAACTCACTGTGTGGTGTGCTTTATGGGCTGGTGGAATCATTTGCTCGCATTATTTCTTCAAAGATGATGCCGGCCAGAATGGTACAGTGAATGGAGAACGCTATAGAACCATGATTAGGGACTTTTTTGTTCCCCAGTTGAATGGTGTTAATGTGGAAACACTTTGGTTCCAACAAGACGGCGCAACATGCCACACTGCGCGCGACACCATCAATTTATTGCGGGAAACATAATTTCGCGTAATGGAGCTGTGAATTGGCCTTCACGGTCCTGTGATATCACGCCTCTGGATTATTTTTTGTGGAGATATGTGGAGGCTAGTCTAGTCTACACTGATAAACCAGCGATGTTGGACCATTTGGAAGCCAACATTCGCCGCTTTATTACCGATATACGGCGGAAAAAGTGGTCTAGAAATGGACTTCCAGATTGCGCTTCATTCGAGCCATCCGCGGCGCCCATATGCCCGAAGTCATATTTAAACACTAATGGCATTAAATTATCTGTCCAATAAAGCCAATACCATGGCCATTACTATGATTTTGATATTTTTTATTTAATTTTAAAGTCCTATACCTCTAAAAAAACACCCTATATATATTATTGCATTTTCAAGCGTATTCAAAAAGATTATGAGCACCACCAAATATAAACTTCCTATATTCGCAATAGTAACGTTAAGCGTACATTAATTGTAAAAGGTAAGGTGACATACATTTGATCTTTTGTCAATACTCTTGATTTTTAACCTTGCAGCCATGGACGTGGCAATGTTGAGCTAATATACCGAGAGTAAACCGTTTTTACATCGGCTCCTTCCCAACTGTAGCTTTGTTTACAATGTCGTGCAAACCGTGCCAAATTCATACGCGAGCTGAAAAATAGAGAACCGGTGAATACATACATCGGTTGCAGTAGTTTTATCGATTTCTTTGGGGAAAGTGAAATACGGCTATAGCGGTGACCTGTTTGCCATGAAGAATAAATAGGGCGACACGGGCATTCTTTTTTGTCGTTAATGGCTTTATGTTCATTTACAAAAATAGCTTTCTGTTAAGGAAATTAGTTAGGTTTTAGTATACAAGCAGGAGGGATATTTTCAAGTAATAGCATAGGGTGTAAAATTCATTAATTCAAAACTGTTATATTGTACAGGGTGTTATTAAAACTAAATAAATAACCTCTTGTCAAAAAAGGATGTGAAAAGGGGAATGTAGGTTGTTTTATATTTATTATTGTCCAACCAAAACATTATTGAAATAATGCAACACAAACTTGATCGTATTTTTTTATGAGAAATTTGTATTTATTTACGAATGAAAAAATATGTAGAAATTAAATTTGACAGACACATTATGACGTACTATGTTAAGTTACAGTGCCGCCATCTATTTAGTTTAATTATTATTTAACTATAATCTCAAATCACAACCATTTTATATTCTATAACAACTTATAGTCGATTACACCATAATTTGGGTGATAATCGATAAAAAAATTATACCAAGTATGCATTAAGGTTGATATACTATGTATATCTAAGGAATTTATAGTCCAGTAGTTTTGGAAAAAATTCTATTTAGGTCATGTCAATAATATTGCTGGATGTTATTAGTTTTCTAGAATATCGAGTTCAAATGGTATAGTATTTTTCACAATATCTACATTTTTATTTTTAGTCAGAAAAGTAAAATATTGTTTTCATCTGTATTACGATTAAAACATTTTAATTTCTGCAAACAATAGGTGTTGTTGACTTTTCTATTATTATTTTATTTAAAGTTGCAGTCCACTAGGAAAAGGATTTTAATCCTTTTTTAATAACTTTTTCAACAACACATTTTTTGTCAAGAAAATTGTGAGGATTAAAAAAATATGAAAAATATTTCCATATATCCATAGGCGTATATTTTCTTTCAAAATGAGATTCATAATGGGCAAGTGTTTGCATCATTTTGTGCTATTTCCAACAAATTTACCATAGCCACATGGAAATTTTTTTGTATTTAAAACTGATACGCCCTGTAGAAAAAAAACCGGTAGCACGTTTTTTTTTCAAGACGGTTGATATTAATTCCTTTATACATTTTTGTATCTGTAACCGATTTAAGAATAATTAAGAAAAATCACAGTATTTAAAATCGCAACCGCAACGTTATTTTTGTAGGAAAACTTACTCCATAGTTTTTTTCTGAAGTATTCGAAATTGAAGAAAAGAATATGACAAAAAGTATCAAATTATACAAATATCTCTTCTTTGCTATATGCAAAAAAAGTCCGTTCCCAATTTAAAGTAACGTAGTTTTTATTATTATTTATTATTTTATTTATTAGTTTATTAACATCTGATATAAGTTTTTGCTATTAAAAGTGATTTTAATTAATCCTTCTTTGAATTTGGGTTTGAATAAGAAACATTGATTTATGAAAGCATTATTTGACAAGCCCTCGCCCATTTGATAAATGTATTGAGAAGAATTAGGTTAATTAACATATCTGGGTTGGATTTCGATTAATTAGATCAAGGTTAAAGGTATATATCAGCAAAAGAACTGTATTTAGTGTTTCCATTAAAGTTTGCATGCAATTATGAGTGGTATACAGGGTGTCCGCAATATAAGTTCCTTATTTTTATGTACGATAAATTGAACCAACAATTTTTTTTAGTATTAGAGTTATAATAGCAAACAAGTTTTGAATATGTAACAACCAATCTGCAGTTTATAAAATAACCAGAAGTATACTTGCTGTGAATGGTTTTTTAGTGCTTTTATAACATCATAGAATAAAGTTTGCAATAATTATAATATGTATTGTTAGTTGCGGAAAAGGTTCTACCTACAAACGTCTCGTAGCCAAAAACTTTTGCTCAGCTTCGTAGTAAATTAACATCATGTTATGCAGCTCATGGTTACTATAATATTCTTTTTTGTTTATTTACACTCACAAACATCAAACAAACACTAGGATCAAAAAACAAAATGGGTTAGTTACAATACAAAATAGGTAGTGTGTATGATAATAATATAATAATATCTCTACCCCTCATTCTAATCACAGGGATTAGCCCAGAAGTCGGAGACTTGTGCGGGGGAGGGGGCGGCATATTATTATTAAGCAGGCCGCATTTGCGCCCAGGAACGACTTACGTTGGTAGGCGCTAACCACTATTCAGTGTAGGAATGAGGGAAACCTGGAAAACCTCATTAATTAGGGGGGTAGTCAAATATCAACCGGTATCAATCTCTCACATTGACCCAAGGTAACATTATTCCACCCTACCATACCCGCAGAGAGGGTGCCAATCCTCTCCACGAATATAGCTTATATACGGTCTACCGGCAGCTGGGCTCGAACCAACTCCGATATAGTCACCTCGATTCAATTACTGACGCCTTAAACCGCGCGACCACTGACCGATAATGCGCTACTATTTCTATATATATCTGATATAGTATGTAGTGCACACAATCCTCTTAACAATAGGTTACAAAAAGATATAGAAACCCTAATATAAATAAAACTAAATATTAAATATTATTTCTATTAAATCTCAGACTAGTAGTTTCAACTATCTTATTAAAGTGTGCTAAAATAAAAATCACGTACATCTGAAATTTTATTTAAATTTTATCACGTAATATGGCCTGGAGACATTGCTCTGGTACAAATGAATGTACAATTTTAGCGAGAACTAGCATAATAGACATTTTAAGTTATTATGGAATAAATTGTATACAATTTTCGTACTTATTAGAACTCTCCGAAATTCCAAAACTAGTCAGAGCACAGTGCTACGTATCTTGAGGAAGGAAAAATATCATCCCTACAAAATTCAACTTGGGCAGGAACTCAATGAAGATGATCCCGATCGCCGCTTACACTTTTGCGAAATTCTAATGGATTTATGTCAAGGAAATAGAAATTTACACCGGCAAATACTTTTTTCAGATGAGGCCACATTTTGTCTGAATGGTACAGTAAACCGTCAAACTTGCAGATATTGGAGTCGGGAAAATCCTCATTGGATGGCAGAGGCACATACCCAACACCCTCAGAAATTAAATGTGTGGGCTGGAATAGTTGACGATAGAATAGTAGGGCCTTTCTTCTTTGAAGGAACCCTTATAGGACAAAGATATTTAGAGTTTCTAGAAAATGACCTTGTTCCAGCCCTTACAGTAATTTTTCCTAACGATAATGACCCCGACATTCCTGACGATACCATATGGTTTCAGCAAGACGGTGCACCTCCGCACTATACGCGCCCTGTACGAGATTTTTTGGACAACTGTTTTCTTGGGAGGTGGATCGGCAAACGCGGACCGATAGAATGGCCTGCAAGATCGCCAGATCTTACACCTCTTGACTATATTTTATGGGGATACTTGAAGTCAAAAGTGTACATTAATAAACCACGTAATTTAGAAGAACCCCAGAAATCATTCATAATGTGCAAGAAGAATTTCTTCACAGACTTGCGTATTGTCAAGAAGTTGGTGGATGGCAATTCGAACATTTAATTTAAGTATAAAATTTAATCAATTGTATTTTATTTTACATACCTCAGAATTGTTACTTTTTTATGGATAAAATTTACGTTTTCTAACATTCAATCGTCATTTACTGGAAAACTTTCCTATGTAAGAGGGCAAAATTTTAGTACTGTCTGATAGAGAATTAAACGATCTTCCAGAATCAAGGAAAAAAATATGGTGCTGCCATTTAAAAAAAAATCGAAGACGTCATTACTCGAAAACAAATGACATTTGAAAATCGCATTTTACGCTAAAATAAGTATTTTTAAAATTAAAAATCGACCTGTTCAAGGATTTTTCCCAAAAAATAATTGTTTCGTTTTTATTGAATTTATTCCATACTTTTGGCGCATACTGTATATACTTAACAATTTACCGACGAAAATCATAAATCATATCGTATATGGAGTTATTTATAACAAATATATTTTCCTTTACATGTTATGTAACATTTTGCGTAGGTATATATTTTTTGTTAAGCATATCATTGTGTTGAAGAGTTATATTGAAGTGAGTATCCCTTTGAGAAGTCAGGGGTGATTGACGTTTTTGAATTATTTAGAATGGCAAAGTGTTGATGCATGTTTCCCAAAATATTCAGATATCCTGAAATGTTTAGTGTAGGAGGAGAATAATTTCTATGTCTCCGTGGTCTTGTGTCCCTCTGGGCGTTTGCTGCTTGCGAAGGTGCCGAAAATTAGAATTCTTCGGGGATTACCTCCTCCGTAGAAAACCTTCGGAAAAAAGTTGATTTTATGCAAAAATGTACTAGTATTGTTGTAATATATATTTAGTTTAAAGTATTTACTTTGTTGTCTTTATCTGAGCTACATCACATTTTTAATAATAAAAAAACCCAAAATGAGATGCTTATCCTAACTGTTTTTTTTTCTTAATTACCTATGTCTTACGGAAAAAATTTCCATGAAGCGACATTCGACCATAAGTATCTATAGCTTAAAAAATATTATCTCGTTTTTATGAGTGAACCAATATATGTTAGAGTAATGATTACATAGTTTACATAGGCTAGGTCTATCTCGTCTAGCCATTGCTGCTGTAGTATTTGGTTGGATGCTCAAAAATTTTATATGGTTATAGAGGGAAGTGTTCATATACTTTGAGAAGGATAAAGTTATTCAATGCCAAAACTACAACGAAGCTTTCCAAATGGCCTTTAGGTTTTACTTTATTTTTAATCTCGAATATGCTAAGCGGGCGTGCTGTGTGCAAAGGTATTATTTCTTTTCAATACGTCCGGTTCATAGAAAAACGTTATAGTAAAGTGAAGGTTTTACTGTCTTCATTTGTAATGAACGATGTTAATGTATGTAAGAGTTTTAGTTGATATAGTTAAGTAATTATTTTAGATAACAAATTTATACCCAATTATTATACTCTGTATTTAAATATATGCTTAGATCGTTCTTCGTTTATTAACAAGGTGATTACTGATTTATATTATCTATGTCAGTTTAAAGACAATTAGTTTTTACTTTGTATATATTATATTTTATAGATATTTTATTTATATTTATTTGAGATGGAAATATGCGAATGTTAGAATAATGTAAAATTTATATTGCTATTTTAAGTAAATAGGTAAGCATGACAAAAATACATTACATTGTATTTTTAGGAAAGCGTTTTAAAAATACAGAAATTTAACAATGCAAAATAAAAAAGATATTGTAAAGGGACAAAAAATTAAACCGAATATTTACAAATTACTATAAAATCAAATAGGAAATTTAGTAAATATATCATATATTTACAATAAAATTGTAAAACTACAAGATTTTTTATGATATTATTGGTAAAATAGTGGATGATAATATATTGCCTATTACAAGTAAAATTACATATAATTATTTTCAGTGTGTCAAATAACTTCCAAACTGTTGTGTTTAGGTATAGAGTATGCTATTGTAACAGGGTAATTCAGTTTTTAATGAAAAAACTTCGTGGGTAAGTAGAACTTTGAAAAATAATGGCAGTTTATTATATAATAGTTATAATTTTGGGGATTTATAAGGAAGATACGAAGATACAGGGTATTAAAATTTGAAGAAAAAATTTGATTTTTTGGTATAATTACTAAAGTAATGTAGATATTTATGCCATATTTGGTACATAGTGTAGTTAGTTAAGGTGTTATAAAATGTGTAAATATCAATCACTTTGAACAATCAGTGGCGGAGATATGGGCAGTTCGTATCTTTAATTTGTTAAAATTTATGACATTTTTAAATGTGTATTTCAATCTCTAAAAAACCCTATCTTACTTTTTTCAGTTATTTCACTGTTCCTGTCGGTAAATAACTTACTCATTATTCGTAATATTGTTTGATGGTAAATGATACCCGAAACGAGAAAATGTGTACCTATGATGTACCTATCACGTTTTCTATTAGTTAAAAAACTGCGCTATAGCTAAAGGAATATTAATAATTTTCAGATAAGTAGTTATAAAAAAGCTAAAAATTTTCACATAACAGACATTTAATAAATACAATTTAACTAATATAAAATACCGCAAATTACATTAACTATCAATACCTACAAATTAGAGTAATTGCTCAAAATGCCATCCTTGAGCGTCACTTGTAATTTATGGACAGCTGTCACACTTTTTTCTTACAATGACATTAAATTTTACTTAACAATATTTTATTAAAATATTATTAAATATGGAATATGTTATTTTTATATCGACGCGCAACTGGAAAAATTGAGAATCGATGAGAATCGTTCGAGACATGGATCTAGAGATGCTAGAAAATACCTGGAATATTGGTTTGGTCTATAAAAGAAGAATAAACGGCCGAGTTAATCAGTCTTGAATTACAATCTTGAATTAGAGAGTGGTTATTTGGATATTTCGGAGAGATCAATTAGAAATCACAGCGATTTAGATAGTGATTAATTAAATAGTGTTTAGTTGAGCTGTAATTAGTATTGAGTGTACAGAGTGTGTAATAAATATCAGTAAAAATAAACTGTCTGTTTTTTCTGATAAAAGAAAAAGTCGGGTTGGGAAATCCGTGACAGTATTAAATGTCGTATTGTAAAATGGGGTTTATAGTTCAAAATAATAATATAACACTTGTGGTGATCATTACCAAAACTATAGAGTACACACAGTTGTAGTATTATTTACTACGAATTGTATTAAAATTGTGTATGCAGGTGGTCGTGTGCAAAAATAAAAACTTGCTTTTTTGTAGGACCGTCAGGTTCAGCATGTGGTCACAAGATGTAGTTATGTGCTGCATCTGCTCAGGTTCTATAAGCTCAAAAGCACTGCAGTGTGCTATAAGTCTTTCAGGTGTTTACACATATTTTATAAATATCTGTTTTATGTGACCTATCTTATATAAATAATTAAATACTATTCTAGACAGGATTACAATATATATTTAAAGCAAGAATATTAATTATGTACTCCATTATTATTTTTTCTTAATGTGATGTTATTATTTACTTTATTCGAAATTATTTAATATTATTTCAAATATTTGCAATAATTCTTTCAAATCACTTAAAAGTTCAAATAAAGAGAACATAATTTCTCTTTGAAAATAACAATAGTTGTCTGAAGTACTCTTTATTGTCTAAACAAAACAAAACAAATCTTTATACAAACATAACTTCATCTCATATTAAGCAATTCTTATTATTAAAAGAAGAATATATGTCCTTATTATAGAAGAATAAGTATTACTTACTACAGTTTTTTTCCGTGTAAGACAACTTATTTCAAATTAACTTAATTAACACCCTTTTTTTATCTTACCTGTTTTACACTGGTTTGGGATTATAAAATTTCAGGATTTATTAGCCTCTACGAACGCTGACATTAGCACCGTTTGAGAAAACCAGCGGTTATTCGATTGTTTTAATTGAGATTTATTATGAAAAGTACGTCGGGAGGGCTTTCAGGGTCTTAAATGATAAGAGCCTGATGAATTTCTCGAAACTTCTTAATCTTGTCAATTCGAAGCGTAAACGTAAGGGAACATTAGAGACGATTCAAAGTCACAAATTTAATTAAGCACGTTCCGAGAATATTAACCGTTATTCTCTTCTATTAATTAATTAATATATTTAAATCTGAATGATATTTGAGGATCCGCGAAAGTTGTTTCTGTTTTTAATTATTCGCATTTGATTTTAGTAGAAGGGTGGAAGTAGGTAATAAATAATGATTTATAAATTTCATTTCTATAAACTCGTTAACAATTTTCACACCGACATTAAGGCTCTATGATTTGATTTATTAAAATTTAAAACATTATTAAAAATTTGCGTAATGTATCTGAAGTGGAACACGGAAAGAAAGCGATGTTATCAAGATTAGTACACTTATTCCAACGCTAACTACTACTAATTACTTTTATACAAAATTATAATATTCTTCATTTAACAATAAAAATTATTTGAAATCAAGAAAACTGCTATACTTAATATGAGATAAAGTTATGTTTGTTTAAAAAATTGTTTTGTTTTATTTAGATAATATGAATTACTTATGTTAATAATTATATATTCTCAAAACTGCAAATATTTGAAATAATATTAAATAATTGTATAGTAAAGTAAATAATGACACTATATTAAAAAAAAAATAAATAAAGCAAAACTGAAGTATATAATTAGTATTTCAGTATCTCTCCCGAATTATTTAATGGTGGAAAAAGTCTAAACTTTTTGCGAATTTTGACAACTGCAAAATTTTCTATCATTTTAATTATAAAACTGTCATTGACTGTAATGATAGATGACTAATCCCTCATAATGATGAAAATAGCGATAATATTCATGTTTTGCGAAATTAGCGAAAAGTTGTCCGCTATTAATAATTTTAATCACAATCTGCGAAATTCGTGAGGACAAGGCTTTATAGCAAACTGCGAAAGTAAATCATTAGCGGCACACCAGACATATACTGCGTTTGACCTTGTTAGCTCTTCTCAGTACGTCATAGGAGACGAGAAAACCGGCGACTTATCCGAGAGAAGGGAACCTGAGTAGACGCTATGTAACATGTAACTACATCTTGCGGCCACATGCTGATCCTGGCGGTCCACCTGCACGTACAACTTTTAATAAAATTTGTAGTAAATAATACTACAATTGTCTCTATAGCTTTGGTAATGATCACCATAAGTGGTACAGTGTTGTTAATATCATTTATAAATATTATTATTCTGCACTACAACCGCGTATGACAACCCTGCATATTTTTATGCAATTCAATTGCATTTTTTTCTCTTCATAATGACAATAATGAACAACTGCAGCTTTATATTTTGGAAATTGCTAAAAAATGTATGATTTATATGCATAAAAGCCAAACCAAGCTATTTGTTAGAAATTAGGCAGGCTGTTTCTTAGTGTGTAATCATTGAATGGACATACATTTTAGTATTAGAATTCTTACTAGTCCATTGAAATGTTACATTATTTTTGCCTTAGCGTGCATTTTTAGAGGACGCAATTCTATTGTTTGAATGTGAGGGGGGGGGGTAAAAAAAGCTTAACTTGAAGTTTGTGGGGTCACAACCCTCGAGGTTTGGCCGCCATCTTGGAAAAGGGGGTTAAATTGTTTTTAGCATTTATCAGGTAAACTATTGGTCTTACAAAAATTTTATAAAAACATTTTTTATTGCAAACTGGATCCTCTACCAGTTTAGTCCAGTAACTTTTTGTTGTAAAATCAAAAATATCAAAGAAATTAAAGAAAAACCATCAAAATTTTTTGCAAATTTTCTTTTGGACGCCATAATTTATTTATTTAGGAAAAAATGACATCAGAGCATTTTTGTAGAGTGGTTTTCAACGAAGAATTTTTATTATATACTTTTTTTATTATATTCATTAGTTTGGGTTTTACAGCGCTGTGAAGTGAACACTAATCTTTTCTATAGCCCATTGAAACGTTACATTTGGGGTGGCATTTTTTAGAGGACGCAATTTTATTGTTTAGATGTGAGGGGAGGGGGGTCAAAATAAGCTTAATTTGAAGTTTGTGGGTTCGCAACCCTCCAACTTCGGCTGCCATCTTGGAAAAAGGGGGTTAATTGTTTTTAGAATTTATCAGGTAAGCTATTGGTCATACAAAATTTTTTTAAAAACATTTTTTTTATTGCAAATTGAATCCTCTGCAATTATAGTCTAGTAACTTTTTGTTGCAAAATCAAAAATATCAAAGATATTAAAGAAAAACAATCAACATTCTGATTTATTTTTTATTTAAAAAAATGACATCAGAGCATAACAATATTGAAATATCTATAATAAAAAACATTATTATAAAAATAATTAAAAACTATGCCATATCATTGATATAAATGTATACTTATCAGTAGGGAAAATTAGTGTTCACTTCACAGCGCTGTAAAACCCAAGCTAATGAATATAATAAAAAAAGTATATAATAAAAATTTTTCGTTGAAAACCACTCTACAAAAATGATCTCATGTCATTTTTTTTAAATAAGAAATAAATAAATTATGGCGTCCAAAAGAAAATTTGTCCAATAATTTTGATTGTTTTTCTTTAATATCTTTGTTATTTTTGATTTTACAACAAAAAGTTACTTGACTAAAATTGTAGAGGACCTGATAAATGCTAAAAACAATTTAACCCCCTTTTTCCAAGATGGCGGCCGAAGTTGGAAGGTTGCGACCCCACAAACTTCAAGTTAAGCTTTTTTTGACCCCCCCCCCCCTTCACATCTAAACAATAAAATTGCGTCCTCTAAAAAATGCAACCCCAAATGTAACTTTTCAATGGACTATACACCTACGTGTCTAAATTGAATATATTGGTTACTAAAAATCTAAGTGGATATTTTATATATTACAATTTTCTACTTTTCGTTACATAGTTGGTTTGAATTGTGATCATCAGTTAATATAAACTGAGATAAAGCTATTAAATACATAATAATACAGCTTATTAAATGATCAAACATTTAATTTTAAAAAAATGTCTTTTACCTGGCGCATTCGCCATTTTTTTCAGTTTATAGAAAAACAAAAACTCTGGATTTTCGTCTATATTCTTCAACCCGAAACAGTAATAGTAATTAAATTTATTGTTGCTTTATTTGCAAAGTCATTATTTCAGGTGTAGGAAATATTTGCAAATATTTTTAATAATAGAGAAAGACAGAGAATTTAGAATTAAATAGGTGTTTGACAGGCATTTTCATTTTTTTTATTTTGAAATAGATCGGACTCCCTAAAATATATAGTTCTTAAATTTTATGGTTGGATTATAGCGTCTGGGATTACTGTCTAAAAGATTTATTACCCGTGATCGCTAAACTGTGGGAAACGTCAGACGCACGCGCAATATATTTTTAATGGTTATATAAGGTTGAAAATGCATTGTTTTAGTTGAAATGCGTGTGCACCTGAGGATTGGAAATCAGATTCTGGTGTTGTGTGACCATTATCTCAGATAATAGAAACAAACTCTTTGTAAATTATAATGTTAGAAGTAGTCCAAGTAAGTAAATAATCCCTATCTACATTTTATTCCTGATTATGCTTTTGAAGTTATCACGTGTTATCATTGTGTTTTATGTATATTTTTAAGCAAAACGATAAATTTATATTTTTGAAATATTTTTTTATTTGCATATTTTGACTAAATTGAGCATATTTTCCATTTGCATATTTGGATATTCCAACACCATAAAAAATGATCAGTAAAATTTGTCTCAAAATCAACAGAGTTGGTTGTTAAAACGAATTCACAACCGATTGTGTTAAAAAAATAACACAATTCGTTGAGTAATGTTCACTCAGTTATTATTATTAGCCAAATAAATCTTTTATGAGTAACACTGAACAATTTTTGACTTAGCTTATTGAACTATGTGTTACTACAAACACAAATGTTAAGATATTGTCTGAAGCTATTTATTTGTGGACAATTTTAGTTATTCTTTAGTTTGATTGAGTTTTTGCCACACTTCTGAAAAATATAAAGATTAATTAAATAAGCCCTTGCGCCAAAGGAATCAGTCAAGGCCAAGCCAAAAAATCTCACACTGAAAAAAGCAGATAAGTTTAACAATTTTCAGTGTGAGATTTTTTGGTTAGGCAACCTCAAAAATAACCCATGACTGATCTGTTTGGCGCAAGGGCTTATTTAATTAATCTTTATTTTTTCAGAAGTGTGGCAAAAATCCAATCAAACTAAAGGAAAAATTCAAACAGAAAATTGAGTTTTATTATAAATATATTTTGTTTTAATACTTACTGTCGCTCGATGTTTTGTAAAAATATTAATTTTTGTTAGTTTCTACGAAAATATTCGTGACTCTCTTCAAAATTACCGTATTAATGGAAAACGCAAATCGTCTCAAATATTCGCTCACTCATTGTAAGTAGAGCTACCTAAAAATCTTGTCTTCTCCTAACTTTTCCTGTCGTATTATATTATTTTCACACATAATAATAAGTACGCTGTTCTCTAATCAAAAAATACCAATTTTAATTATTAAATTAATTGTCCAACGTTAGGAAGATAACATTGCAATTAACATTCGCCTAAAATTGCGATGAATAACATATAACGCATACTCACTGCCATTTCCCACGATATCCTTTATGTAAACTAACAACTTGAATAGTTTACTCTACATTATGTTGATTGCAATCTGGAATAATTAATCAGAAATGAACGACATGACAATAAAACTACTTTGGATTTAATGGAATCGATACGTGTCTCTATTACTTAAGTGTTACAATGTATTATGGATAGAGTGACTGTGAACATTGTCACTGAACTGAAGTAATAAAAATACCGGGGGTGAAAGGTTTCAGTTACACGGAAAAATTCTAATCTGTACCTATGTAAGTATATTAATATACCCTGAAAAAAGACCAGTAACTTTACAAATACACTTTGTAAGAATATCCTTATAATTATTTTAAAATAATTTTAAAAATAATGATGATATTACACTGACGCTTGTAATTTTACAAGAAAACTGCCAATATACAACAAAACCGTAAACTTCCTATGTAATTATAATATAATGTGTACATTTATAGAATATATTGTAATACATTTACAGTTAACAATGTGAAATTCATTTTTACATTGTAAAATTACTGAAAATACCAAATTTATTATATAATTGACTAATATGCCTAATGTGTGTGTGAAGGTACTACTAATTTTAAAACGCACTACCACTAACCGTTGAGAGCGTTGGGTGGTGACGCCTTCATTATTTCTTGCTTCATTTCGATGAATGCAGCGTGTACTTAGGACCTAGGTACTTACATAATTAATTTAGTGAGTAGTGACTAGCAATATAATCATATCTAGAGTGACAAGTCAGTGTTTTTAGTACTATAAATAGTTTTGTCTGGTGCTGGTTTTAACATAACCTAAATTAGATTAAGAAGTAATAGGTATGTAAGTTATATATACATAATTATTGAAGCAAAGAATCACTGGTATCCTTGCATCTACAAAAATTGGATACCCTACTGTTGATTTGTTCGTCTTACGTATATGAAAAATATATTATTTTCTATTAGAATTATATTTTATACATATTTGAAGAGCAGGGGCTTCTGGAGGATTAGCATGATACATAATTAATATTACTTTGTAATAGTTAGTACAAGACCATCATAGATCTCGTTTGAATATTATAAAATGTTAACTCTAGTTCTATGAATATATTTTTTACATTGTTATATATGTTTTGTATAAGTTGTGTTCTGTTTTGTAAAAATTATTTAAATGTGCAGGTACCAAATATATATAACATTTTATTACTTCAATATCTGTATGTCCATGTATTTCTAAGCTAAAAAAAATAAGCAAAGGGCAGTTAATATATTGAAGATATAATAAAGCTGTAACTACTAATTAGCTAACTGGGCCGTAATCGGAGTACAAAATACTTATTTATATAATCAGTTAGAAAAAGTACAGTTTTGTGTAACAAATGTTTTTCACACAATTTGTCCAAAAATTTTAATTATAAATTTAAAAAGGATTATTCTGCTGATTTTATAGTACATGGGGACTATAATAGAAATAAGCATTATTTTCAATCTAAATGAGTCATAAATTCCAAAGTACTTAATTTTTTGTATATAAATTTGAAAAGCATATAGAAAACGAATCTTTTGCTTCGGAAATGTTTGGCTTCACTTACTTCATATTAAAAATTCAGTATTACCATTAAGGGTATTTTTTAAGATTAGAAGCAATTGGCATTCATGTTAAGTAGGCTGCTTAATATGAGTATATTTTTCTTTTGAAGTAACATTCTGATGCAGTGATGCTATTAAGAAACTCACGGAAAAGCCTGATATGTTACTTAAGATAAGTAACAATCGTTAATTCCTTACGAGATTTTAATTTTTCTCATGTAGGCATATTAATCTATTAGGTATAAATGAATTACTATTCAGATTTTTTTTGGGTGTCTATGTCAAAACACTGTTAGTGAAGTCGAGTGTTGTAAACAAAATGTTTTTAAAGTAAGTTTTTCTAAAATTGACTGTACGGGTTAGGTCAGTTTCAACACTTTTAGATTTCTTTTATTCTCCGAAAAGATAGTCCAAATGTCACGGGAATATATTTTGAGAAAAATTGAATAACAAAAATTTCATTTCGACATCTTGATTAATTTTGTTATAGATTTTTTTTTAATTTTAGGCCTTTTCTATGATGCCCCATATTACATACGTATGATGTTTCATTAAAAATATATATGTTTGTTATAGTAACGGAAAACTAGAAGTTATAAAAAAATATTCCTCAAGCCGCTAGATACTACGCATACAAAAAAAATGTCTTTACAATGTATAAATATTAATATAATAAGTAGAAAAGATACCATAGAAAACGACCAAAATTTAAAAACATCATGTAGGTATCTCTTAAACAAATCAAAATATCGAAATGAGATTCTCGCTATCCAATTTTCTCAAAAATTAAGCTCCAAATATTTTGGCTACTTTTTTCTGTCTTTTCGGAAAATAGAAGAAACCTTCTATACCTAAGTGCCCAAATTGGACCATCCTGTACAATAAATCAAAAAAAATTACATGCAGTCATAAAATAAAATGTATTATTACAATGTAACTATACAACTGCCTGTAAAGTTACTCTGCAATTTTACAAGTAATTGTGCAAGTTGCATTGTAAAAATACTTTTTGTATTGTAAAATCACAAAGTAATATTACAATTGCAAAAACTAAAATTCCACCCCAAAATAAATTTACAACGTAATTTTACATTTTATTTGTAAAGTTACAGTCGATAAGAAAATTACAGCAATAATGAGTGGTAAATAAATTGTCATCTATTTTATATTTTATTCTTGATATCCAAACATTCTTCTACTTAATTCTGCACCTTTTTTTCTTAAGATGACAAGTTTAAGTTTTACCTAAAGAATAATACCTTGTTAAAATATATGAATAAAATATTAATGACAGAACAGGTTATTCTTTATAGATTTGCAAGAATTAAAATTATTATTTTATATAACAAAACAAATTTAATATTGATTTAAATAGCTAAAAGCATATTTACTTTAGTAGAAATTTCTTCATCTTACTTTAAATTATCTTTTCTTCTCCTAAGAACAATACTGTTTGTTCCAGAATTATTATTCTTAAACGTACTCTAAGGAAGCGTCTTTGCTCATATTTTACTCTAACCTAATCTAATTTTTGTAATCTGGTTTCTCTTTAGAAGTGAGTTCTATTACACAGAGTGGTTCATAATGAATACACTATAGACTAACTCACATATATATATATATATATTCTACATATATTAAAATATATCATGCGAGCCATATTGTCTCGGTCAAAATGTCAATATAAAAAAAGATACAGGGTGTAGGAGCGAAAATTTTCAAATTGATTTTGTCTATATTTCAAAAAGTTTTAGAGATTTCTTTCGAAATTCAGTATAGAGAAATGTAAGGGGTTAAGGTCAGAGTCTCGTAAATATGATCTCGTCTGTAAACAATATCTTGTTTAGGAATGCAAGTTCATTACCTTCTTTTTGTAATAAACAGTTGCAAAAGTTTATTCTTGCAGGTAGGTTGTTAGGCATCAAATTCTGGACAGGGGTAAAATGGTATGGAAAGTCTTTCGTCATGGAGAACTTTTAGAATTGTTATTTTATTAACTCTTGTGGCTGCGCTGCGATAGTGAAGTTAATTTTATTGAAAAGTGATAATGACTTCTAATGGATTTTATGTTTTTGAAGTTGGTTATAAAACGAATGTTCAGGATATTTTGGTTGTCAATTTATTGTTTTGCAAAAATTGGCAACCAAAATAGTAGATACTGTACGAAATTTGAGTTAAATATCTCAGACGGTTCTTTACACCCTATATCGTTGGCGGGTCCTTATTAATAAGAACATTTTTTCTTAAAATAAGCCAAAGGATCACACTCTCACTTTTCCTCCAATGTTTTGAAACACTTTGTATATGACATTTTTATTTGCAGAAATTGTTCCTGTCGCGATTTTAGGGTCAATTTAGAATACTGGCTTTTTCTCTCTGCAGATTCATGTATGGCATATAGTTTTCTACGTTGACGCGTTTTTAGATAAAAATTACAACAAAGCATTATTCTCTTCGTATAATTTATTTTCGTGAATTACAGCTCAGAGGGTTTATGTCACAATACGTAAGCATAAACGCCTCTGCATGCTATTATGATATGAAAAAAAAACGTCCATTCAATTGTAGTGAAACATGAATGATTCCACACCTATATAATCAGTCTAGTTTTTATGAGAGGTAACTGACCACGGCAAACATACAATGCAATGGAAATGCACCATATTAGTAGTCATCAATGGAATAATCAAGTATAATTGCACATTGACTAATGAAGGGAGAAAGCATATCGTATTATCACAGAATATATAGCTACGTGTAGCTATAAAGCAAATTCAACTGCTTCTGCCGCTATTGTTACTAACTATTAATAGAATTAATTTGTGGTTTTAATTAATAAAATAGTTTGGCATATAGCAACAACATTTTGGGCCCTTACTAACACAAATATTTCTCCTTTTTGTCTGTTATGAACTCGTATGTTATTGGCAGCAGCTATGATATGTTCGCGTAAATCATCAATACTGGCAACTTTGATGCGATACACTTAATTTTTTAAATATCTCCACATCCTTTAGTGTTAATGCTTGATATAATTAAGTCTCGTGTATAATACGCCACACTGCTGCAATACGTCGTTGGTTCCCTGAACCTCCATCTCTTCCTCTATCCGGTTGCAAATTTTTTGAGTCGCGCCTGAGTTGTACTACACTTGCACTCACTGCACACCGCGGTAAAAGTAGCTGCACTTAGCACATGCTTATCGGAAAATCGTTCTGCTAAAGCAATTTTACTTCCCCATATATTAAATCGATTTTTATCAACTCGACTTGCTATACAGTCAAGCCATTTTTGACACTTGACAAACTAATGTAAACAGTTGCATCACAAAAACGGTTATACTATAAGTAATCGGATTTCAATCTATAAATGATACTGCAGGAAACAACTACTCCGCGGACTAATACTCCGACCGGCATTGAATTACACCTGCAGTATCTGTGTGAACAGCCAAGAACCCTTGGGCTGCAGGTGTAATTCAATGCCGGTCGGGGCATTAGCCCGCGGAGTAGTTGTTTCCTGCAGTATCTTTTATAGATTTAATGGAGCATCGCCCAGGGCGAGAGGTCTGCGGTTAAGTACCTACGATAATGTAGGTCGCTTCCTGCAACCACTTAGGCCGAGCAGGAAGTAGCAGACCAGTTACATCTCATCGGATTTCAATATTCGGAATCGTCTGGCTAGAGACTACGACATAAAGCGATGGAAAGGTGGAAAACACTCAAACTTAAATGATTTTTTTCTAGGAAACTATAGGGACTTTACAAAAAAAAATTACGATATTGACTCCGTTTTTCATGACGCTAGATAATTTTAGATAGATTGTGAATCATCCTGTATATTCTGTGGTATTATTTAAAGGTTTAGGGGCCACGTTAAATGCAAGTCAACGCACTATAACATTTTGACTTCCTTTACATCGTCCATATTTGCCTGCCCCGTATCTCTCATCGCCTGATTCTATTTGAACGTAAGCGGTTACATTAACATTAACTTGCTTTAATGCACTTCCTTAGTTCCAAATTTACAAAGTTTACAATTATTTTCAGAAACAGAGTGTATTAATACAAAAATCCGCCACTTCTAGGATGTAATTTTTTTTTATTTTCCCTTTTCTCTTTAAACTCTAATTTATTTATATAAAAAATCGGATCATTATTACGGAAGTTATTTAAACTAGTTTCAAGCTAGGTAAAGAGGCCTCTTACTAGCTATTCTACGAAAGGATATTTTAAATTTTCAATTTATTTTAAAGTAATATAATCAGTTTAATTTCGTTTCAGTTTGCATAAAAAGTGTTTAATATTTAATTTATGGTAAATACAGGGTGTATATTAGGAACAAGATGTAGTTTGGTGGGAGATTCTTGAGGTTAAAACAGAGTTATCGGAGAAACTTATGCTTTAATGAAGTGTTGCTTCTTTTAAATAAAGTGTCATAATTAAACAGATAATGAAATTTACCAATCCATATCGGTATAAAAGTTAAAAGTTTAACACAATCCACTATATAACTTTTACACATTTCAGTGTTATTTGTATCATTAAAAGTATAAATATACCTTGATATTTTGCGTGTGTAACTTTTTCATCTTTGACTTTTTAACAAACTGGATAGCAAATTCCGTTTTCCCGAACTGTTTTACGTTAAAAAGGAACTCTTGTTTCAAATCGTTATCTTGAACGGTTTCTGAGAAAATCGCTCTTGATTAATCCCACTTTGGTCAATTTTATAGTAATTTAAACAAAATTATCAAGGTATTTTTATGTCAAAGTATTGTCAACCCAATTGCCAATTTAATAGTTCTAAGTGAAAAAAATGGAAGAGTTTACGGGACAAGAGTTAGTTGATATGATATTTATTTATGGTTTTTGCGATGGTAATGCTGCAGCGGCAGAATGCAAAAACTTACAAACGCGACTTATAAATTAATAACGTAAATTAAGAGTAATTTAAAATTTCAGAATGAACTCCTAATATTTTTAAGAGTTATAGTCCTAATATAGTCCTAGCTTTATCACAATTATCAGCAATATTTGTTTGAGTGATTAAGTACTTACCATTTTCTTTGATCCAACCTCAATTTAAATTTAAATGTTTTCCATTTGAGCACAGGGAATGAGAGGTAACTGAGCACAACAACGCTACACGACCAACATGTAGTAACGTGTGTTGGAACAGCTGATATACTGACGCTGCGCAGTTGTGCTCAACCAGTCAGGAGTAGGGTTATAATAATAATAATAATAATAATAATAATAATAATAATAATAATAATAATAATAATAATAATAATAATAATAATAATATCTCTACCCCTCATTCTAATCACAGGGATTAGCCCAGAAGTCGGAGACTTGTGCGGGAGAGGGGGCGGCATATTATTATTAAGCAGGCCGCATTTGCGCCCAGGAACGACTTACGTTGGTAGGCCCTAACCACTATTCAGTGCAGGAATGAGGGAAACCTGGAAAACCTGGAAAACCTGGAAAACCTCATTAATTAGGGGGGTAGTCAAATATCAACCGGTATCAATCTCTCACATTGACCCAAGCTAACATTATTCCACCCTACCATACCCGCAGAGAGGGTATGCATTTTTACTACACTTCAAGCTGATTTATCACAATACGTTATCACTATCAGTGATTATCACTTCTTAACAAATATGATTTTACCATGTCAATTTTTTCACTGTTTGAATAATGCGCCATATTTTATTTAATCACAGTGTATTTTACGAAAAATATTCATTAAATACACAAGACACTTAGAGAAAAACACTACCCGTGAAAATAATAAGACGATTTAAATACGTTTTATACGTTAGTGCCGGTGAACTCTTAAAACAAATGCGACAAGCAGTGCATTACTTAAAGAAACCATTAGCTTAGTTCGGTTTCAGAAGATACAAAAGTATCTCATATTAACTTTCAATTTACGTGTATTGAAATTATGAAATCCCTTTCCACAAATATTACATGTTTTGTTTCCACTTGCCTTTGCCACAGCTTATTCCTTTGCCCTGGAACCATCAATCAATTATAGAGGATGGGGCTGGTGCGGGACAATTCGTGACACCTACCTGTTACCTGTGCCTATGACACCAGTTTATTTTTTGCATGCCATTGGCTCTGCTTTTAAATATTTTACTTTGACTTCTCTTGATATTGAACGCATACATCAAACTAGTTATTTTGTTATTCCACTGTCGACGATGGACCATATCGATAGTTACTTGTGAATTCCAAGCGGAACCATGGTCGACCGAGAGTAACCACCACTGTTATCAAATTCGTAATAAAGCTCCATAATTCTCATTTGTATGCAAGAACTTCGCAAGAATCATACAAGAATCTTTCAAAATTTGCACAATAAATGAACAAGATCGAGCAAGAACAATAATTTAAAGAAACTCTTGTTTTGTTTTGCAAATTTTGCAAGATTGTTTTCCTCAGCCGACTAATTGCGAGCTGTACTTTCTTATTTATTTTTGGTTTAATTTTATGATACTCAAATGTATTGCAATGATCCACTAGCATTCTCTAGAAATTCTATGCAAATTTCATCTACAATATCGGCTTCTCGCCGAAACCTGTTACATAATTTGCAAGTACAAAATATTCTTAGAATGCTTCCTCCGCCGAAATGTACAAGAGTAGTAGTTTTACTTAGCTCGGCGTTACGTTTTCCAACATACTCTGCGGTTCGAAACCTCCCGGGGGAATGCAGAATATCTCGCAGCCGTCGAGGCGTATGTTTTACATCGTTCTTAGATAGCGGCAGCGGCTACGCTGTTCCGGAGAAGTACGTACCATTGGATCTGTTCCTAGTGGGAGATAATGGTGCGCGAGTTCAGATAAGGGCAAAATAATAAAGCCGCTCATATTTAATAAGTGAAATCCAGACTCGCCGTTCCATTGTTTACTCTGGTAACTAGAAATCGACAAAGAGATATAGAATATTCTGCGCCATGTCAAACAAAAGACGGCGCTTCCTAGATTCCAATCTAGGAACTTTACAAACAAAACTCCTACGAGGTGTAATCATGAATATTGGGCATGATAAGTTGCGACTGATAGGATTGGTAATATATTCTTCATCTTTAACCAAAATTCAAGTTTCTGTTGGTAACAGTTGGGCAGGTTATTCGAATTATATTATAATAATTTTAATGTAGCTATAGTACCTACAGCTGTATTAAAATTATTATTAGAAGGGAAAGAAAAGTTTCAGCAGGGGAAATACATTTTAACCACATATTCAGGGAGGCCTAAATGAAAATACAAAAATCATTTCGAAATTTTAGCTCAATGTTGTTAACAATTACAATTTGAATCAGTTACAGACAAATTAAGATTATGGTTACAATTAAAATGTTTACAGTGACTTCAACTTTTGTCAGTACTCTGACACATTCTTTTTTCATGATTTCCAGAACATATAGGACAGCTAATAAAATCACTACGATAGTTTTTACTTAAATAACCATATTTTTTGCACTTATAACGATGAGAGTTGTTAGAATATTTCTTCAAATGGCATTTACATGCAGTAGATTCTCTACTTACAGTTATCCAGAATTTGGACATTTATACGTTAGTGCCGCAACTCTTACTGATGCGTCAAGCTGTGCATTGCTTAAAAATCCTTTAGCTTAGTTAGGTTTCAGAAGATTCGAAAGTATATCAAATTAACTTTGAATTTACGTGTATTGAAATTATGAAATCCCTTTCCAAAAATATTACATGTTTTACTGGACATTTGTACTTTGCCTTTGCCTCAGCTTATTTCTTTGCGAGGGACCAGTGCATCGGTATTAACCTCTTCATCGACTTCGCTTACTGTCAAACATTACCATTTCATCTTCTTCAAGAAGTCTGTCTCGAACTGTGCCTTTTGGAAAGCACATAATAAATAAATAAATAAATCGGTTTCTTAGTAATTCATCTAGCATATTTCTGTTTAATCTGCATTTGCAATCCAGAACATATTTCATTTGTCAATAAATATTTTAATTTGCCTTCTACATTGAACGCATACATCGAGTTGATTATATTGTTAGTCCATGTTTTGTGTGTAAATTTATTTTTAAAATCTATTTCATCCACTACGAAGTACGAAATGGTTACCACTGACATGTTGTTTGAAGTTATATAGCGAAAATTAACTAATATGTTTCGTGAAAATCATAGCTTTTTGTTATTTTTCATAATAATAACTCGCTCACAATTTATAGCAGTCGACACAAAGACAAAGACATACATGCAGCCCCTATATTTTTTCCTATAAAATCGTGTGCCGCATATTTCTGAGGGCATATCTGATTACACAGCTTCTGCTGCAGCAAATACGCATGCGCCAGATCGAAGAAGCTAGCCTTCTATTGGTTGTGATTGGATTCAACTGTTTCATTTCCATCGCTACCATGGCCGGGTATATCTTTCGGGCGGACAAAATGGAGGGTATATCTTTCCGCTAGTTTAATTATGAATGTAATTAATTTAGAACAGCGTATTCTCAAAATCGTAAGCACCCTGATTTAGCATGTGAGAAATATCGGATGATGACATGTATGAAGGGTTTAGGGCGCGAGGTCAAAATATGAGTATAAGTGATGTTGAAATATGTAGTTCATTAACAAGAATGTACGTGAATAGCATATATGTATAGTGCAAATAAAGAGAGTGGTAAAAAAATACAACTGCGAAACGGAAAATAGTGGACACTCGCGGAAGGAAAGTGGTATTTTAAAAATGAGTTTTCGACAAAATAAAATTGGTTTGCTATATCTTACAAGATAAAACATTACCTAGAATATAAACAAGGATGCTTTTGCGAATTATGCGTGACGAACGAATTATGGTATGCAAATTTTCAGACAAATGAAATCGAAAAGAATATACTGATAGAAAAAGACGAAATAGTGATATGGTGAAGAAACTATTTAATATAAATATTAGAAGATCTGAATCTGAATCGAAGAATATATTAAATTTTGACGAAACATGGATACATGAAGATCATAAGGAAGGCGGTACGATATGATATAATACGTCAACTTATTCTTGATAATTTTGTGTGCTTTGAACCCTTCTCGATTGGCACGTTTAGATAATCATGCGACATTCAGCTCCCGTACTCATCTCTGTGCTAAGAATTAGTCACTCTCTATTATTTCGATCTCGAAATAACTATCATTTTTATTATCTGACACATCGAAATTGACAAAAACTATTATATTACTAATAATAATGGATGCTATGTAATGCAACTATTTTTGCAATTTTTGTATATTTTTTATATCTGATCGCCTTCAAATACAGGGTGGTTCAGGTTTAATCTTGATAACTTCAGGAATCGATAAAACAGGTTAAAATAATGTTCATTTGTGATATAAACTTATTTCCTAAAACGCATCGTTTCCGAGATAGAGGGCGTTGAAGCAGGAATTTTTTTCTCGTTTTTCCCTCATAACTTTTGAACCACTTCGATTTAAGTCAAATTCGGAACACAAATACTCCTTATGATCTTACATAAGCTACTTAAGTTTGAACTACCTACCCCTCTTAGAAGTGTATTTTGTATGCTTACTTTATTTCAAAGCTACAAAAAAAAATTAATTTCAATAAAACATCAACACACCACTTTGACCTAATTAATTTCGAAACTTTTTCGTCTCCTATTTTTTTTCGACGTTTGCTCTTGTTTCTGAGATATTCAAAGAAATTGGTGACAGTGTAGCGCACCATCCGCGTAAATTTCATTTAACGTTATAGCAACCCATGAAAACAAAACTCAGGGATTTGTGTAAACTCACGTTTGTGAAAATCATCGTCAAAAGTATTATTTAAAGAGCATTTTTAGCGCTAAGAAAAAATGGCAAGAACGTTTACAAATGCTGAATATGCCGATATACATTATGTTTCTGTGACGGAAATTCCAACGCGTCACTTCGAGAGTACCGAACACGCTTCCCTAATAGAAGAATTCCAAATCCACAAGTTTTTGTAGATGTACATCGTCGATTTTCGGAATATGGTTTGCGCCGCTACAATGATCATAATCGTAATGTACCGCCAAGAAATAATCAGCGAATTCTTAATCTTTTTGATATCGATAGAACTTTAAGCACACGCCGAGCAGCTCGTCAACTCCATTTATCTCAATCAAAAGTACTGAGAGCACTCAAACAAGATCATCGAAGGGTTTTCCATCTTCAACCAGTTCAAAGTTTGTTGCCAGGAGATGCTGAAAAAAGTTTAAATTTTTGTAAATGGGTTTTAAATTCAACAGAAATTAATCCACAATTTCTGCATAAGGTTTTATGGACCGACGAATGGAATTTCACAAAAGCTGGAATTGTGAATTACCACAACATTCACGTTTGGAGTGAAGTCAATCCTCGATGTGTCAGACAATTTTCATTTCAGCAACACTTTAGTGTAAATGTGTGTATAGATGTTTTAAGTAATAACCTCTGTGGACCGCATATTTTGCCTCCTCGTTTAAATGGGAATTTATTTCATGAGTTTCTGCAAAACTCTCTACCCGACGTGCTTGACGATGTCCCCTTAAATTTACGCCAAGGGAACTGGATGCAGTTAGATGGTGCCCCTGCACATTACGGAAGGCAAATACGGCTGTGGTTGGATGAGAATTATCCTCGTCGATCGATTGGACGGCAACCCAACAACCACCTAAATATGTGAATTCCTTGCGAAAGACCAGTTTTGGTCTCCGCGCTCACCAGATCTGAATCCTCTGGATTATTTCGTTTGGGGCCATCTAAAAGCAATTGTATGTGATACGGCAGTACATATCCGTGAGGGTCCAAAGGATAAGACATGCTTGTGATGACATAAAAAACAATCCTGTTCAAATAGCAGTTGCGGTTAATACATAAGTTCGTCGATGCCAAAAATGTATTGAGGCTGGAGGAATCCACTTTGAACAATTATTGTAATTTTTTTAGTAGTTGATAAGTTTGCTGTAAATCTTGTAATAAGTAGTTGTTACTAAATTTATGTTTGAGGTTATTGGCATTTATTCTTAACACTAAGAACACTCTTTAAATAATACTTTCGACAATGATTTTTACAAACGTCAATTTTTTTTTTGAGAGCCGTCCGACAGTTTCCCCGGAAGCACCGCAGCCTATAGACTTATTGTGCATCGACGAGCACAAACATCCATGGTACTACAGTGGGATTCGAACCCACACCGACATAGCCGATCCAGACTGGTTCCACGAGCAGCCGTCTCCCAGCCACCTCGGTTATCGCTGCGCCCAAAACGTCAGTTTACACAAGTCACTGAATTTTGTTTTCATGGGTTGCTATAACGTTAAATGAACAGGAACAAGACCAAACGTCGAAAAAAAACAGGAGACGAAAAAGTTTCGAAATTGATCAGGTCAAAGTGGTGTGCAGATGTTTTATTGAAATTATTTTTTTTTGTAGTTTTGAAATAAAGTAAGAGGGGGGTAGCATACAAAATACAGGGGTAGGTAGTTCAAACTTAATAAGCTTATGTAAGACCATAAGGAGTGTTCGTGTTCCGACTTTCACTTAAATCGGATAAGTGATTCAATAGTTATGAGGGAAAAACGAGAAAAAAATTCCTACTTCAACGCCCTCTATCTCGGAAACAATGCGTTTTAGGAAATAAGTTTATGTCACAAATGAACATTATTTTAACCTGTTCTATCGATTCCTGAAGTTATCAAGATTAAACCTGAATCATCCTGTATACTTACTCTTTGTCCATTATCTGGCATCACGCTATATAAATATGTAACGCCTTAATTATTTTTAGGCTTCACTTAACCACCACTCCTAGTGAAAAATGGCTCTCATCGAGATACACTTATCTCCCGCATAAACCGCTCATTAATCAAAGCTATCTGTTCGTGTGCCGCAACTATTCGTTTCGCGAGATAGCCGTAATGAAATCTGCACACGATTGTAATGCTCATAATATTACTCGTAAATGATATCGTTATGTGGGGGCCTGTCAAAGATTAGCGGTTTCAACGAGTTCGGCATTAACAGCCATTAATAATGAGGCGCTGCGAATGAACTGTTGATGCAGCAGGAATTTACTGTGGTGGAGTGAATTGGTTGTCGTGGGTTTTCGGTAATTTGAGTGGCAATTTGGTAACTGTCATTCAGTAGTTCTGAAAATTGTCTTCATCTGTCTTTGCATATAAAAATAGTTATTTTGTATCTACAACGCGAAATGGTACGTTTGCGTTGAAGAATGGACGTGATTTTGTCGAGCTTATCGAAGCAAAGTATCCATCCGAGAACGCAAAAGCATTTTGCGTGCCAGATACAAACAATATTTTTCCGAGAATTGCAATAAACAATTGTGTTATGTACAACAATTTAATTTATATTTTTTGAAGTCTTTCGAACATAATAAACAAAAATTAGTTGGTTGAAAAAGCAGTGTCAGAATTATATATTGTAATTTATATGCTAAGTGTTTAATCCAAAATGAGCTCAAAAAATCGTCGAAACAGTACGAGATAGCCTACAACGAATTCATTACAGTCAATATGTAAATATCAGAAAGTTGCCAAAATTAATACCATATTTAAAAAGCAAATCAGTTGGATACTATCCAAAAAAGTCCAGAATTCTAACGAAAGAGAAAATTGAGAGATTTTTACAAGAAGCACCTTATTGAATAGATTTCTGATAGTAAAGGTAATTCTAAACTAATATAAATTAATTGATATATTTAACTAATTTTGGAATTTTTCAGGTCATTTTAATAATTGGTGTTTGTGGATCTTTGAGAAGAGATGAGCCACTAAAAATAATAATTGATAATATAGAAGAGAAATATTTATTATTATTATTAAAAAAATCCCGATTCCAAAACTCATACTCCGAGATGCTTTGTGATTTTCCAGTGAAGTCCAGACTAAATAAAACTGGAGCGGAAATACTGTGCTATACCTTCGGCAATCAAGATTTCTTGTGAAATATGTCAGACAAGTTGTTAGTGTTAACAAAATAAGGAATATGGCAAAAGAAAGCAACTTATCTGAATTTGCTTCATCCAGAAACTTATACAGGGCACTATCTTAGATCTTCTTCCGCCACTCTGTTAGCTGACGCAGGGGCTGATATTACCACCATTAAATAATACGGGGGTGACGTTAGTACGATAGCGGAGACATATATAGAAGATTTTATAGAAAATATGTTTTCAATCGCAAATAAATTGTTACCATCTTCAGCAGAGCCTACGGAACTTGTCAATAACAACACAACGTATGCACTTTCAGGTAGTACAAAATAAATTGTAATCGTCCTATTTATATTGAAATGTTATATTACTTAAAATGTATATCGTTTAATTAATAATATCATAAGTTTAGAAAAAATTACAAATTAATTTGACATTTGTTTTATGTTCTACAACGAAAAAGACTGGCGTTCTAAGACATATAAGTATTTCGCAGTTAGACAGTCTTCGAAAAAATTCAATTTGTGATAATTTGTAGGATTGGCTGAAAAATTTTGCAAAATTTGATAAAGTCTTTTATTTTTTAAATCTAGTCTTATAATTCAATCTGTCAAGTCTTGTCTTGTCTTATCTTAGGAGATCAAGACAAGATCAAGAAAAAGCAATATAATGACTTGTCACATAAATAAGGAAAGGAAATGAAATATTGCTTGCTCACTGAATTTATAATTTTTAATTAGTTTGGATAGTGAGAAGTACAATAGTTTATGATGTTTTAATGTGAATAATAATATGACGAAGTAGGTTATTCAGATGCAGATGTGACAAATGAAGCATTTATCGTTCTTATTTATTCTTCTTATTATTATTTATAGATATTTGTTATTAGGCTTTTAGTTATGTTTTGTAATAAAATTGTTCATTTGTTAAAAATTGTATTCCAAATTAAAAATGCTTAATTTCATATCTTTTATTTAATAACTTACGGATATTTTACGTATTTACTGAAAAAAGTTAAATAAATAAATTCGAAGCATCTGGAAAACCGTAAAAGTGTCATGTTCGACGGTCTTTTCAATCACATAAAACATATAGGGTGTTCCGCTTGAAAAACAAAGGTTAGGCTACATCTCGGGCATGCAACATTTAAAATTCTCAGTTTCATTCATGCATTTTTTTCATATCTCGAACAATAACAGAGAAAAAGAAGGGCAATTTTCGCATGACCACCCTGTACGTAAAATTGTCCACTGTGTATAGGTAGTACTTTTGATTCGAGACATTATTTTCATCTAGAAGGTTTTTGTGTATTATGACCTAATCCTTTACTATAAAATCTTCAATTTTGGGAAAAGATTGTAAACAATTTTTTTACGTATTCGATTATTTACTATTATGTTGGTAAATTTTACTTCGTTCAATCATTCATCGGCGATGTATCTTTATAAAAGCAACATTTCAGGACGAAAGAGATTTCATATTTTCCATTAAACTCATAAGATTGAGTAAACCAAACCATTAAGTTAAATAAAATGACACTTTACTCACTTCGATGTAGTTTATCTATTTTATGTGACACATATATCGGAATTAAATTATATTCAATACTTAGAGCTAGGTCGATGTTGAAAACAATAAGATTAATCTGTGCTTTACGTATTCAGCAGGGACCCATAACGGCGTCTATCCCTGGAATTATATCCATTATTCAGGAATCGAGGAGGCCCGCTGCCTTTTTGAGTGACACATCAGACTTATCTTTAAATTTGGAATTTAGAGGCAATGCTTTGTCTAAGACCGTTTTATAGAATATGACGGACATAATACTACGCAATATTTTAGACAGAACGTGAAAGCAAATTCCAATGATCGTTATTAGTTTTTGAAGAACTAATGATGTCGATAATAAATTAAACACTTTTAATTATAAAATACACATTGTTATTTATCATTCGATTTAAATCTTTATATATAATTAATTATAAATATCAACATGTCAGCATTGAATGATTCATAATTAATTTACAAATGAGGGGAAATTCCAGCACAAAAAATGTATTGTACCGTATTTGTATCGACTAAAACTCAAAACATGTTTTATCAATTAGTCAGAGGATTTAATTCGATATTATTGTACCATTGATTTGAGCATTTTTTCTATTGCTGTCACATAGATTCATCATACCGTTGGTATCTTGTCTTGATTTTTCTTAATTTTGTTTTGGTCTCGCAAGACTTGACTGCTCGAATTGTAAGACACTACAAAATAACTAACGAGACAAGACAGGAAATATTGATGCGGTAGTTACGTGTGAGCTCCGACCGGGACCGTAGCCGGCCGAGAGTAACCACCACTGTTATAAAATTCGTAATAAAGGTCCATGTTTCTCATTTGTATGCAAAATTCTCGCATTCTCTTGCGAGACAAGAAAGATTTCTTGTCGCATCCAATACTATTGGTTGCCGCCAGTCATAGAATTGCTCTTGGTATTCCATATTTTCGGTATCCATTGTTGCTATACAGCACAGCTGATACGCTGTAAAAAAATAATTACACATTTTAACACAAAGGGACATATTCCTATATTAGTCGAAATCCACACAGGATTGTGGATAAAGGTTTATCACAATTCACTGTGTTAATGTAACAAGTGTTATGTGCAACATAGACATTTCAATCTTATTTGTATCAATAAAGGGATAAACTTTACACATTAAGATTTTAATTTTTTGTATAATATTGACACGGAAGCTGACCTACCTTTTCAGTTTGTTAATTATGTCATTCTTTGGACGTTTTCTAGAAGTTTTTACAGTCGTTGAGAATGCATCTCGAACCAAATCGAAATAAATGTATTAGAAAAAATTTTAATTTCTAGAGGAACATATAAATTTGTAAATGAAATATACACCTGAACGTAATAATTAACAAACAAAAAAGATAGTTAAGCTTCCATATCGATATATAGTATTTTTAGAATTATTGTGTTACAGTAATAATAAAATAAAACGTATGTAAGCCAAGTTTTTTTAACAAAATATTGAACAAAATTATTATTAGTAGTAGTAGTAGTAGTAGTGCATATTCTAATAAAGAAGAAATAACGGTCTACTCAATCATAAACAACGAAACAACAAACATTAGGCAAAGATGTATTTAGGCACTACATAATAGGACTTTACATAAATTAATTAGTAGTGATCTAAACATATTATTTTTTTTCTTTAAAATTACAAGAAAATCAAAATACATAGATAGTAACATAAAACCTCGGAGTGAATATTTATAAGAGTTATAGTCCTAATTAGTTTCAGCTTTATCACAAATAACAGCAATATTTGTTATAGTTAGGTAGGTACTTACAATTTTCTTTGATCAAACCTCAATTAAAATTTAAATGTTCTCTATTTGGACACCGCGAACAAGAGTTAACTGAATACAACAACGCAACATGGCGTGTTAATGCGTGTTGGAGCAGCTGATTTACTGCAGCTGTGCTGCACAGAATTGTGTTAAGTTTACACCAAATGGTGAACTTTGCATTATTAGTAAATATTACTTAAATTCAGTATATCTTATTACAATACTAGTAATTTTAACACTTAAAAAACTGTGTGTAAACTAATAACACGGAAATTTTACGCATCTTGGATTACACACTGGAAAATCTCACACAGAAACTTTTTTTACAGTGTACAGTCCAAAGCACTCCTCAGACAGTATTGATAATGGGTTTGTTCCTACAATAGTTTGCAACTGTCCATAACTATCAGAGGCATGGGCAGTATTAATGTAAGCGTGCCAATAGGTATGCAACTACAATCCATAACACCTAATCGGCTGTTACATCACGATCAAGACCACTTTGCTGACAGTTTAAACAGTTTCCGGATTTTTTTTAACTGATAATCCGGCGCATGCGTATTAGTCTCTCAGCTGTCTACTTTTACAAGGGATCTAATATTAACCTATAATTGTATGGATAGTTGTATCTTTCTCTGTTATAACCTAACTTTAATTTAAAATCTGTGTATGTGTTATCATAGTTTAGTACTTCAGAATACCTACTGGCGCCGTGATCGGTCATTCGAAATATTTGTTCCGTGCTCCGTCATTCATTCAATCCACAGTCCACTGTCCAGCAGGAAATTCGCAACTAGTACAAATTGTCGCAGGTAATATCCCAATACTATGACAAACAGCGGACTATTATTTTCGGTATAATTCTATCGAGAACGCCTTGTATTTCGAGACTATTTGATGAGACCATATGAACATTAATAATCTGAATGAGTTATTCTTTGATTATTTTGTGAATACCACAAAATCATTCGGTAAGATTTCTTTCATAGTTGTCTCTTTCGCTAAATTGAAAGCAAGCCAATCATTCATATACGCCAATCAACATTTAATTCAATTTACTTTTTACATCCACGAATTACTTATAAACAACAAGAACTCAAATATATAATAATTGCTTGTTTGAAATTGAAAACGCAATTATTATAAGCGATATTTGCACTATCACCAGACATAACTCCTGTTGGTATCGTCTTTTCCATGTTTTCTTGTATGACCTGTGGCGCTGAAGTTGGTGCCTCTGTTTCTTCCAACTGCCGCATTGTATTCATAATTCTGTTGTGGTGCTCTCCATAGAGCTGGAGGTAAGGTTTGATAGATTATGAATTTCCGTGCCCCGTTCTTTTCATCAGTTCCTGTTCCTGCATGCCAGCCTTTGCTAGTTGTGAAACGGCTGTAGAGCGACTTGAATGATTTGGGATTTTTCTTTTCTTTACCTCCAAACCAATACGTTCTGCACCTGTTTTCATCAATTTCGAATATTAACATTTTCCGATAGCACAATTTTATCCAGATAATACAGGATTATATTCGATCCTGCCAGAATAGGTTCCACCGTTCTTCATTTCTTTCTTAAAATAATCGATTTTACAATAGATACCTTCTCCTCGCCAAGCCAACTCTACAGATAGCTACTGTCTGAAAAATTTCTTCTGAAGGCCGCCTGGGGTATTTTCATCATAGTTCTCTATAATAGCATTTCGTTCATCTAAAGTAAGTGCTTCTGAACTTTCCTTCCTCTTTTGAGGACAACTTTGCAGGTTTAGCCTTTTTGCATTACGCGCATGCCTGTCACTTTGAAATTCGATATCTTCAAACGGATTTATCTTTCGTTTGTAGTTAGTGAAGTATAATTCTTGGAGATTTTTCGCTGTTGAATTTGAGGTAGTCGTAATTCTTATGCTTTTTACTTTTTACTCTTTTTGGTATTTTTTGGGATTGATTTACTTATATGTTCACTAATTTCCGTAATGGAACATGAACCAAAACGAGACATTTTTAAATTTGACTGAATCTTACGTCACATTTTGACACCTATAGCAGTCTTAAAGTGCGTTCCACTAGGTGATTGCAAGGCTCATTCTCATCATCGCAGTTTTATCTATTCCATTAGGTTAAAACAGCTCTTGTACGCATTGTTCACGGATGTGATCACAGATCATTGGCCGAAAAAAAAGATGTGATTTGAATCCTAGTGGAACAGAGTGAGCAGTTGAAATCCATGTTTGTTTATATTTGTTATTAGTTTGACGGTTAGGTAGAAAAGGTAATTATATATATATATATATATTATAAATTCTAGGTAAAAAAAGTTAAATTGGTTTTACTCATAGATTTTACTAATGTAACTAAGAATGTAATGTATGAATATATAATTCTAAGCTGCATATGTGACTTATTTCCTCTTCGAATGCCCTTTCATGCAACGTCTTTAACAATAGATTCAGCAGATTCACCAGAAAAAGAATTTTACTCGCGTTGTAAAGCAGCATTCATTAATTTTGTTGCGAAGGCAATATGCCTGAGCAACTGGGACCTCGATCTCAATAACAGTGCCTGTTTCACAGTTATATAATAGCTATTTATGCCATCAGTTACGAAATGCTTAATTTTGTGTAACGCGTGAGATTTTTGCAGAACGAACGAAGTGAGTTTCGCAAAAACTCACAAGTTACACATAATTTCATTTCGTAACGTATTGCATACAAGATTTTTTCTAATTTTGAAGAAAGTAATAAAAAAATAAAATTTAATATAATTGACAAAAATTTGGAAAACATAAATTTAGTTTGTTGCTGTTACTTCATGTTAGTTGTTAGTTTGACATTTTGTAAAAAAGTCTAGACCGAAGGTTTTTAGCGAGATTGAAGATTGAAGAGCTACCAAGCGATATTGAAGAGGCAGCAGGTAATGCTCTATTATCAGTAATTCCCAAAAAGTCAAAGGCAGTTTATGATTTGGCATACGAAAAATTTGTTACGTGGTGTGATGAGAAGAAAATTAAACATGTTAATGAGAAAGTTTTACTTGCATATTTTGAGGGTAAGAAAGATCTAAAAGTTTCCACATTATGGACACAATGTTAAGGTCTGAACTAAATCTGAAAAGGAATATTGATATTAAAAAATATACAAATTTGGTAGCATATATTAAAAGGCAAGCGGACGGGTACAGTGCTAAAAAGTCAAAAGTTTTTATTAAAGAAGATTTTGCCAAATTTTTAGTGGAAGCTGATGACAAAGAATACTTAATGGCTAAGGTTGCAATGATAATTGGAATGGCAGGAGCATGCAGAAAAGCAGAATTAACATTTCTTCCAGTTGAAAATGTTATAGACGAAGGAAGACATTTTCGTGTTGATATCCCACCTTCAAAAACAAAAGTTATACGGCACTTTGCAATTACCACTGGAGACATTGAAAATACGAATCTTGTTGAAATATTAAGAAAATATATTAAGTTGCGTCCCCAAGTTCTTAAACACAACAGATTTTTTGTAAAATATGCGAATGGAAAATGTACCAGAAATCCTGTGGGAATTAACACATTTAGCAGTCTGCCAAAAGTTATTGCACAATTTCTTGGTCTTTCAAATCCTGTTCTATATACTGGCCACTGCTTCAGAAGAAGTTCTGCCACTTTCCTAGCAGACAGTGGCGCTGATATTTTAAAATTAAAGAGGCACGGAGGTTGGAAATCTAGCTCTGTTGCGGAGGGATATGTTGAAAATTCCATGAATAATAAAAAACTTAGAGCGCAAGAAATATTTGAAACATCTAATGCAATGTGCGCCGCTTCCCAAATAACAGCAAGTTCGAGCAATGAAAAAAATATGTCGTCGGGAATTAATTTGAATAATTTCAATAATAGTGTTATCAATATTTATAATAATTAATTAATTTATAATTTATGTTTTTATCTTGTATTATAACAGTTTAATAAATAGAATAATTATTTTTGTCACTAATTTTGAAATACATTTTTCGTCACCAATTGCATAAACTTATACTTTATGCAACTAGTTACAAAAATTAAGACGTTTCATGTCAATCAGTTTTAAAAAGTGTCACTTTATATGTCAAAATTAGAAAAAGTTATTTTTTCCCTCTCAACCATAGATCTTAGACTTGACATTAATTATTTTATTTGACTTTTCCCGCCATTTGTGACAAATGATGTGTTGACCCACCTCAAGACCGTGGGCGTTATGAGCTCGAAGCGGTCGTTTGCGATGACGTCAACTCATGACGTCTCATGACGTTACAAGCCCAATTGTAACGCCCGTGGTCGCTTTGTGGAACGACTCATTGGTCGTTCTGGCCGTTGCGATCGCTTAGTGGAATGCACTCTTATACAATCGAATTAAATAGCCGCTGATAATTATTATTTACCTAAATAGTCGATCATATTGCGTATCATGTGACTAAACTTATGACTTTTTATAGGTGGAGCCATGTGTGAATGAAATAATCAGACATGTCCGTTCTACCCCTTCTTTTAAAATCTGTGACTGTCAATGATTTATCATGAATTGTGTGGAGGAACAAACCTAATGATAACTGTTGTGGTAAAAGAACTCGTTGTAAAAATTTTCCTCTTCATCTGTGACATTTTATACAATTTTGTTTGGTTCAGTAAAAAAGTTGCGTCGCGTTATTAATGTTAAGGAAACAACAGAGAATCGCAGTACAAGCAATTTCTCTTGCCACTGCACATTTTTATGGCGTATAAACGTTATTGCCATCTTAAGTACTAATACACTTAACATCCTTTGTCTATATATTAGAAAGGAAAGATAGCAACGACGGTATAAATCTTCATTGTATTGTGTACGGTTGCAAGTTTCTACGTAAAACAACTTTAAAGTTCGCGGAGAAAAACGAGGACCTATTCCGTAAAACATTGCGAAATTTAATTACACATAAAGCTTATGATATTACAGGGCTATTTACTGCACTGGAAATTCGCGGACGTTTTATTTTCCTAGCGTCTTCTATCTCCGAGTGGCCATTTATAAAGATAGATAAGTGTTCCCAGGGGCGTATCTGAAGTGTATGATTTACTGTTTTAAGAAGTAACTGGATTAAGTAAAATTAATATTCCTCAGCTTTATCTGCGTTCAAGGTAAATTTTAACCACCATTTTTGAATTGTTTATAACAAATTATTGCACTTCTTACAGTGATTGGTAATATTACATGGCTATTTATTGCCTAGGTCAATACTGTGAAATAACAAACCAGAATGTAATGTTACAACTTTTATGAAAAATTACTATTTGGAGTATTTACATAGAACTGTTACTAGTAACAACTATGTAACATATGTAACTTTCTATTTTTTTTGTATTATTACCCTGGGCTTTACTAACTTTACTATGTAATTTTCATGTAAAATTCATACCTATTTTTTTTCCAATTTCACTGTATTATTAATCTGCAATGTTCCTCAATCTGCCTTGTAATGTGGATGTGATATTAATATTATTAAATCAATAAAGCTTATTCATTATATTACCAACAAAAATAGTAGCTTTGCATTCGTACAAATTCATGTTTTCATGTATTATTATGCAACAAACATAAGAACCTAACCTATTACTATTTAATTTTGAACATTCATTTTTTATAAACTTTAAAAGTGACTAAAGCAAATAAATAAAGCTATTAGAAATCTAACAAATATATATGGTAGCCTAATCTAACGTTACATAATCTTCAACTATACAGGGTGTCCGGAAAAATGTGGGAAATTTCTCGGGTGCAGATAGAACATGAAAAAATAAGATGATAAATTCCTATATGTGTCCCTGAAGGACGCCGCTGAAAATCGGGTTTTTTATAACTTTTCAAGTACTTAATATAATTTAATAAAAATCTAATGTGATGGACACTTGTAAGGACCTGAGAGGTCTTCAATAGTGTCTTTCAAACAGATTTTTTAGTTTACCAGGGGCGGCTTAAGCTTTACCACTTAAAGCCTAAATTTTTAACACCCTGTATGATAAAGACTTTAAAATAATAAATCTGGGTATCTTCAAGATTTAAAAAAGTTTATTGTCGTTAAAATGAACCGTTTACGAGAAAAAAAATAATAAATGAATTTATGTCTTATTTTTAATAAAAAGGACCACGATTTCTATTATTTTGTGGTATTTTTTGTAATTTTTTTTCTTTAATTAGCACGTTAATAAATTGAAAATTCGAACATCATAAATAAACGATTGTTCTATTTTAGAATCTTATATTATTTCTTATTATTGTTCAGCCAATAATAATTTAAAATGTTAATGTTCAATAAAAGCTATAAATAGCTATTTAGAAGTATGCAATTAACATATTAAATTCCTATTGTTGCTCAGCAAGGGCCTCGAGGAGGTATGAGCATACCTTGCCAAAAAAAAAAAACAGTGGCGGCTGGTGAGAGTTCAGGCCTGACATATCTCAATAACCAAATATGGGACCCAAACTAAACGTTAGGTGAATATACTTAATGTTTCATTTTGGTACCATGTCTAGTTAGTGAGACATATCATACCTGAAATCTCATCAGCCGCCACTGTTTTCAAACCTTCGGGGTTAAAGTAAATGTTCAAATACATTACCATTACCTTCTATGCACAAATTTACACGTTGTATAGACGAGCAACGGATACGATCAAATAAACCGGGATTATTACAACTGTTGCATATTTTCTACTTCGGTGTTATACACGACAGACTTCATATAACCCCATATACAAAAGTCCATAGGATTTAAGTCCGGCGATCGCGTTGGCCATCTTATGGGCCCTCCTCTCCCTATGATGGATAGAGAGTGGGAATGTGAGTATTCGTCATCTAAAAATTCACGTACATCGCGAGCAAAATGGGCCGGAGCACCGTCGTGCATATACCATATATCACGCAGCATTTGAAAGGGAAGATTTTCAAGTAATTCTATTAAAAATTGCAAGTAACGCGGTCCATTCAGGTTCTCCGGTAGAAAATACGGCCCTAAAAGCTAAACCGACTAGTAGCGTGTGGATTTTCGTCCAACCAAATATGACTGTTATGACTGCAAAGAAATTAGCTTGGTTTCAGTTTAAAAAATATTTAATATTGAAATTACAAAACTCCAACGTATCTAATAATAAACTGAGTAATAAACCATTTAGGTACATTACATAAAAAAACGTATACCCAATGGGTAAATTATGAAGAGAAGCTGAAAAGTGTTCCGTGTTTAAATACCAAGTAATAAAAAACTCTTGTGTTGTCGACAAAAAACTGTCTAAGACCGAAAGAGCACGACTCTGATCTGATGCTCATAAAAAATTATCGAGAGTAAATCTTGACCTACTGTATTATTAGGTCAATAACCTAGTTACCTACTGTTTGTACTGTTATTTAACGACAGGGGGTAAAACTAACTTTTTTATCTAGATACATGATTGAATTTTCCTTAAATATTGATTTATTTGTTAATAAAAACAAATGTAGATAATAAATAAATGTTTTCGAATGTTAGGTTATTTAATTTAATAATTTTGATATTACGTTTTCACTACGCTTTACAATTGAATATGAATTTGTAGTTTTACTCATAAGTATAATAATTAATTATTCAGTTTGTAGTTACATACATCTAGCCTAGAAATTTATTGCTCTTCAACTCTATTTAAAACAGCTTCTATTACATTTAAGTCATTTTGACGATGCCCAGCAAGTTCTCGGCGCGGTTTCACACAACCCGTATCGCGAACACGTTGAAACACTTGGAGAAAAGTTCGCGCATTGGAAGACGCCTATTAGGGAAACGTCTCCGGTATTCTGCAGCAGCGGCATTCGCATTTCGTAAACATTCCCCGTATAAAACTAGCATTTCCGCATATTCTAAATTAGTAAAATTAGGCATTGTAAATTTACGACCAATACACGACCGAAATAAACAAACTACTGCTTGTATTATTTCCATCCCTCCTCCAAATGTGTGGTGTGATCTCTAAATTTGGGGGGAAAGAAATGCGGGAAATGTGGAAAGTGT
The DNA here is from genome assembly GCA_037114965.1 of Monochamus alternatus. Taxonomy (NCBI): domain Eukaryota; kingdom Metazoa; phylum Arthropoda; class Insecta; order Coleoptera; family Cerambycidae; genus Monochamus; species Monochamus alternatus. The sequence goes on from CM073433.1 coordinate 39,988,281, forward strand.
GAATAAATGGTGGTAAATTTGAATAACACGCTGTTGGACATTATGTATGTAAACATGATGTGGCAACTATGTTTCCATCGACATTGGATTATCATATGGCTGGTTTTGAAAAATGTCATATTTGACAAATTTAATTTAATCAAGAATATTGATTGTCAGCTGAATACTAGCAATCGTTTCTATGACATGCGTTTGTTTATTTGTCAACAAGAGTAAAAGAAATTGTAAAATCGACACAAAAATTAGGGAGAATGCTGAGGATTTCTTCATTCTGGCTGACATCCAGCAGGAAACACAAGATCAACATTCTATTCCAGCGAAAAGCAAAAGAGTGTACGAAAAGGAACAATTATAGAAGAGGTGCTACTATACTCGCGTCAAGAATTCAGACGTCTTACGTCACGGTTGACGTTACACATTTCTTTTTATTGTCAACGTAACTTTTGATATTTGGTCGCGTTAAAAACAATCATTTTTTGCAATTTAGTGCAATATATAATGCAAACTTTTAGTGTAGTATATAGTTTAATTACTATCAGTTGCGGTTTCTTAAATATTTTGGTGAAAATATAATGAATTATTCATTTGTTCGTATGACGTAAGTCGTCTGAATTCTTGTCGCGAGTATATCCTACTTTTTCAATGTGAAGATACGGTTTGCTGTTGAGAGTGCACAAAGCTATTGATATTTCTAAGTATGGTAAACTTACAACAAGAAACTATAAATCAAAGAAGGCAAAGGTACTGGAGAGAAACCAAATCGAAGAATTTTTGAAAAAAGCACCGGATGAGGAATATTCACAAGTTAAAGTAGACAATACATGATTTTAATATTTCAATTTATACATTGAGCGTTTTATTTTGAACTCTTTACAACTTGCAACAACGATCATGGGAGTGCAGGTGCTTGTCAATGCAATGAATTAACTTCCTGGATATCACCCATGTCCAAGACAAATGCAGTTATCGATACGTATTCATTCCGGATACGAAAACAAAGATCAAGAAGTTTCACCATCATGGAAAAAGCTTTTTCAGTTAATGCTATAGAAATGTATCAAAAATACATCACCTAAAAAATGCCGGTGGGAGATTTTTCTTGCGATATGTGGCTGGAAAATGTACTACACAACATGTAGGAATCAACACGACAAACGTTTTCAAAAGTGGCTGCATTTCTTGGGCTCCCTGATCCAGAAAATTTTACCGGACATGGAATGAGGCGTTCTTCGGCTACATTACTGTCCAATGCTGGGGGTGGTATTACCACTGAATCGTGGTGGTTGGAAATCAACTACGGTAGCGGAAAGTTATATAAACGATTCACCTACCAGGTTCTACCTGGCAAAGTTGTGGTCTCTCCATTCCTTCAAAAACTCCTTATCAATTAAATTTAAATAATTCCGGTGAAAATGACAAGATCGTTCTTAATGTTAATAATAATAATTCTAAATAAAATGCTATAAAATCGAAGGGTAGTATTAGAAATTCTAATCCACTAGTGTGTTAAAAGCTTTTAATCCACGGAAAACAGATGTATTAAATCTTCTTAATGTACTGGTCGTGGATAAACGAAATTTAAATGGCTGTTAAAACTGTCAAAAAATGTTTTCATTAGTTCGCCTATATAAGTAAGAAAACATAGCTAATGGGATGTTATTTATTAAATACATTTGAGGCAGCCCTAACACTATCATTAGTCCGAAACAAAAGAGTAATAATTCCAAGTCTTTCTAATAGAAAGTGCAGACTGTTAGGGTCAACCTAAGAATACATTCTAGTCTACATAAATCGTAGTATGTTTATACTACCATCAATTGTCATGAAATAACAATATCCACTGGATAGGATGCCTTCCGTGTACAACCGCCATTCCTGAAACAGAAACCCAGTTCACCCCCAAACACTAAAAAACCAATTACACTTCCCCCGTCCCTTCCAATCCACCCTTCTCGTCTACGCTACGTCTTGATTGCCACGTTAAAATTATAACCGCCGACATTAACTGCAAGAAATGGGTGTTTAACAACGAGGGTGTTATATAAACTACGAGGCGAATAACGATATTGCCTAGCTTCACGGTGGTTTCGTCCTTAAACGTAGCCCGACACTGTCGACAGACAGCGCCGTGTATTGTTGGGAAATTTCCCAGAGGGGCAGTTATCCTCTGGTTCGTTCGTTAGTAGCCCGCCCGTCGGCCACCAGCAGACGTCTCGATTTGGGCGCTCGTCGAAAGTAACAGTACATCAACCTGACTCGGCGGGCCCCATTATTTATTTTCTAGCGTCGTTTGCAGTCCGTCCCGTCTGTTGTAATCTTGCAAATACGGTTTCGTGCTCTTCACGAATCTACCCTGGTAATCCATAAATACATCATGAAGGATTTTGCCTGAAATTCTTTTTAGAAGATACTGCCCAAAAAAGTATGTTTAATGAACTGTTGTATTCCTATAACTTACATATTACATCAATGAGCCCTACTAGGGTTTTTACGAATCGATTTGGACAAACTAGTTCAACTAAGGTCCACTATATTTTAACTAAAATGAATCTGTCTAAAAGCAACGTTAACATTTATGAACCGGGCTTTAGTGATCATAGGGTCCTGAGATTAATTTATGATTTTGGTATTCTAGCTATAAACTTGACCAGTTTTGTAATGCTCTGCAAAACACAAATTTTAACTATGTATATATGTTGAACGGTGTTGATTTGACCTTAGAAGCATTTTTTAATATATTCTATTACGTTTTTGATAGACATTGTCCCCAAAAACACCGTAATTTAACAACTTTTACGAAGTCGAATTTTAATTGGATAACCTCCCAAATTAAAGAAGCTAGCAAAAACCTTAATGATGACGATTCTATAGTGCAAGAGTGCAAAATAAAATTATAACGCATTGTTGAAAGGAAAAATTTAATGGATAGCTCAAATAACAAATAAAAAACTTTGTGTAACCTAGTTAATCATGAAACTGGTAGATCAAGATTGTAAAAATACTTATGCAATTAATATTAACGGTAACTTGGTATATAATCCACACGATGTTGCTGTTGCAGTAGGGAATTATTTTGCTGATGTAACTGAAAATAGTTTGACTGAGTATTATGGCAATGGCATATCAACTGTTTGTACTACTTTTAATATGTTTCATACAACTTTTTATTTTTGTCCTGTATCTATCGAAGAAGTACATGATGTTATAAAAAAATTAACAAATAAAAATTCTTCTGGAGGGGATATTTCTGCAAGAATTCTTAAACCTACCAGTTCTATAATAGCTCAGCATATTGCACATTTAATTATTTTATCGATTACCAGCGCAAAATTTCCTTCGCTTTTAAAAATTGCAAAAGTAGTATTACTTTAGGTACTAGTATTACTATAGATACACAAAAAGGTGACTGAAAATATAGCAAACTACTGTCCAGTGTCTATACTGAAAGTACTATCCAAAGTCTTTGAAAGGATAATATATGATAAAATTTTCAACTTTTTAAACAAATTTAACATCCTCAATGATTCACAGCATGGCTTAAGAGCAAGCAAATCAACACAATCAGCTGCATGTGCACTGATTGAAAGTATATATACCGAATTAGATAAAGGTAATCAGGTTGTGGGTCTTTTTTTCGACTTATCTCCTGCATTTAATTGCTTAAACTTTAAATTTATCGAAGATAAGCTCTTTAATTTGGGATTTCGTGAAATATTTCTTGACTGGTTGGTTACCTTGATATTTGTTAGGATATGTGGCTACAGTTCTGATCTTCACAATGTGAACATTGGAGTTCCTCAGGGGTCTGTGCTGAGACCGCTAATTTTTATATTATTCATTTATGATTTACCTGCAACTATTAACAATGCAAATATAATTACACTTTTTGAGGATAATACATCCTTGGCGGTCTCAGCTGGGACACATGATGAACTCCAGTTGTTAACTAAAACACTTATTCAGTCATTTAAAAGTTGGTGTGAGAAAAATGGGTTAATTGTAAATATTGGGAAAACTGAGTGTATCTATTTTCATAATGCAAATATAGCTCGTGAGCTTTAATTCTCTGATAGTGCTAGAGTATTTATATCTTAGAAAAAAATCATAAGAGCCATATTTAACATTCACTTTAGAGATTCCTGTAGACCTATATTTGCTAATCACAAAATCATGACTTTTCCATGCATTTTCATTGTTTGCAATTTGTTTGTATTAACTAGACATAGAACCTCTAAATTTGAATATTGTCCGTCCTATATAGGATTGAAAATAAAATGTTATTACTGTCTCAGCGAATATTTTGAAGATAAAGATCTATGATTATTTCCAATCATCTTTCATTTATATTAAATATGTGAGTGTTCTTCGTGAGTAAATTGTCTTTTTGTTATTTAATGTGTCTACATTATGTATGTATTGTAGAGACTTTTTTGTATACTTTTGTTTTGGGAGTGTGTAATAATTACATTTAGTAACTTTGATAAAAACCAAGATGACTATTGGCCCAGATTTAATACCCACTTTCTTAATTAGAGATTGCGCTAACGTTTTCTCAGAACCTCTTTTTACCATCTTTAATTTAATTCTATATACATATATATTCTCTGATCAATGGAAAATTTCAATATGCCCGTACATATAAAAAAGCAAAAACGATGTCAATAATTATAGACCTATTGCAATCCTATCTAATTTTAGTAAAATTTTTGAGATTGTTTTACACCCTGTCCTTTCTTGTCAATTAAAAAATGTTATATTAATCTAATTTTCAGGAATAAGAATAGTTATTTCGATTTCCAAACTAAGACTGTTCTGAAGTGTGTACTTCAAAACATCTCACGCTAACGCTCCCCATTCAACCAAACCCGAAACCTCTCTTACTATACTCGTATATTTTGCCAGGGTCTGTTCGAATCGTAGCGTTAGTTCTCGTTGGATGAGACGTCTGCGGATAAAACCACCCTCGCCATTATTATCAACAATGTAGTAGCTGTAGTAGCAATCCCATACATCAAATCCAATCTCGGAGCCGCTTGAATATTCATATGCGTACTAGCGTACTTCATACAGCCAGTTGAATATATTTCAACTAGAAGAATGGATTCTCTAAACGTTATGTGTTTAAATCGTGAAACAAAATAAGTGAATATTTTACAAAAATTTAACGTCTACAGTTTTCCTATTTAAAATTAAAAGTTGACATGGTGAACTATTTAGGTATCAAACATTGTAGACCGTATAAACATTATAAAAATATATTTTTTTTTAAATAAAACTAAAATATAAGGACAAACAAGTAAAATTAGCATCATTTCTGATACATTATAAAAACATTTGCATTATAAATATTTTTTTACTTTAGCTCTGAAGAAATTAAAATTATTCTCTTGTTTAATATCTACTGGTAAGATGCTCATTAAATTAAATTAAATGACCATATAGTAAGGCGCTTTTTCAAACCGTTTTATTTACAGAAATATAAATGATTATTTATTACTTAATAAGAAATATGCAGGACATGATTTATAAGACACTTATGCGAAAAATATCCACCCTGGTGTACCAAAGCAACCAACCTTCTGTTAATAAATTGTGGTAAACAGTAATTTGTGTGTTTAAATTAGTTTTTCTACAAAACTGTTAAAAGTGGATTTTTTAATTGTCATTTTTGATGTTAAAAATGTCATTTTTTGACACGCGTGTTAAAAGTAAGTTACTTTTAACACGCGTGTTAAAAGTAAATCAAAAGCACTGGTTGCTACGAAAATTTTGGTTCATAAACATTTCGATCTGTGTGGTATTTTTTGATTTCTTATTTTTATTGAGTTTAAAGTTCTTCCGATTGTTTTGTAGAAAAAATATTGTACGATATACGTGTTAAAAGTGACAACCATCGGATTCGAGAGAAATAGAGAATCGGCGATCAGGACCGGAATAAGAATTATTTATTGATGTAGAAAAGCGTATTCGATCGGATAAAATATATTATATATGAAATATCTATGCACATTATGTAAGGATTAATTATAGTTACTGATGGATTTTTGTAATGTTGCTGCACTAGGCAAACATAATTTTGTAACTAATTAATTTTTATATGATCTTTGGGCTGTTAAAATATAGTGTTCATAATTTTTAAAAACACTAAAGTATTTTCTGCCTTTAGGATATTTAAAACATTCAGAAACTTGAACATTAATAAACTTTCTAGTCCTTTCATCTTTTGTTTCAGATAACAGTTTTCATTTTACAACTTTTGTATAAACGCCCAATATTTTTCTTTTGTAAGTGAGTAGAACGACATATTTTTATTATTTTGTTTTGAGTAAAAGATGGAATACATTAAACTGTATATCTAGCAAAAAATAAATGAGTCTCAGTACTTTTCGAAAAATAAATAATAATTACCTACCCTTAAATTTTAGGCTTGTCTTTACTGCAGTAAACTGTTTATGCAACGCATGCAAAAAGTGTTGATTATGACTTATAAACTTGTAAGGTAATATGTATAACGGAAAATATATGTATAATTATTATTTACTATTATTATTATTATATTACATTCATTTTTTGTTAATGACAATATATTATAAAATTATTGTTAGTATAAATAATTACAGTTTTAATTTTTCCACATGACCATGCATAAGACTATTTATGAATTGCTCTCATTACAATAACAATGCAGCAATATGATCATCATAATACATAATTTGAAAACTCTTGTGGCGGAAATATGGTCGAAATGGCCTAAACTACACTTTGATGAGAAGTATTTATACTCGCAGTCCTATGTTACCGACTTAATAAAGAAATTAAGCAAGTAAGTATGACAATAGCAGTAAAACTTAAACATTTTTCAGTACGCCTACTTATAGATTATCTTCCTACTTATGTAAAGAAATGTTAAGAAACTTAAATTGTTGCAGCAACTCACTCCTCAATTTAGACCTATAATTTTACATGAATGCACCTCTGTATAAACGATGCTCGCACGCCAGCTTTTGAGTCAAACTGACGGGTAACGGAGGTCTCTGCACCTTGAAATGGATGCGCGATTTTTAAATATATTTTAACGATGTTAATTGTTCCAAATAGGTATTTTCTGTGGTATATATTTACTAGTTATACAGACTTCAATAAAGTAAATTGGAATTGGGATTGGAATTTGGAAATTCAAAAATTTGGGATGAGTTGGTGTTAGTGCATCCTGACAGACCTGTATTCTGTAAAAAAATGTTGTTTTGGCATTGACGGAACGAAGAACAAATATAAAATAATACAGCGATATTAATACCTGATAGATATCACATTATTTTTATCGTTGTTTTAATTAGCAACGCCGTAAATAGTGACGATACAGCTGTTCGAACCATCTTGAACGACGGTTATCATAGGCGCCGCCTTTCCGGAACGAAAGGGGGTTTTACCCCATTTTTCATTGAGCTAAAATTCCGAAATAAAATAAAGTAAATAGTACTTTTCTGTGTATAGTTAAGCTGTGCTTCGATTTCACTGAAAAAATTTAAAAGAAATGGAAAATAAAATAAAAGAAAGCTAACTGGCATTTTATGATTCCAACCTTTCTGAACCACGTTGTACATTAAAGTTTTTTAATTAAATTTTGTAGTTATATTTCTTATAATTTTCAACTAAAGAAATTTTGCACGAACTTTTGCATGAATAATAATATTCGTAATATAAAGTTGTGTAGGAACAATGTTTTTACCAGAACAACCCTCATATTTTATGTAAATTAGGTGTTTATATTTAATTTCCCAAATCAACAAGAATTTTTTCAAGTAAGTATTGTCATATATGTGTTTATTTTGAATAATGTACCTACTTTCCACTGAAAGAATGAAAAGAACTTATTATCTTTTTTGCCTAAGTTTTTATCAGATACCATTTCTTATAAGAATGGGAACGGAAGCAAGAACTGTACTGTTCTGTTTCGAATGCGATATTATAATCAAGTGATTAATAAAGTTGTGGAGAGTTTACTAATTATTTTATTTTATACCTACCACTCGAAAATACCTTGCAGTGGCGACGAGGAAAATTAAGTGGAAAGTCAAAAGTCAGTATTTTTGCGGACGATTAAAATGGCTGAAGGTCTATCATATTATGGACAAGTGCGAGAGTTTAACGCCCAAAATAGTGACTGGGTTATTTATAGGCGTAGGCTGGACAATTACTTCTTAGTGAATGCTATCCAAGATGATGGAAAAAAGAGGGCTATATTGCTCAACTTCTTAGATGAAGAAGCATACAAATTAATGTACAACTTGTGTCTTCCCAAAATTCCTGAAGATAAATCCTACAAGGAGCTCACGGGCTTGTTTGATAAGCATTTTAAAGTTGCCGAATCTCCGTTTGTGGCACGTGCAAAGTTTTTCAGTGCACAGAAAAACTCTCACGAAAGTGCAAATGAGTGGGCCGCGAGACTCAGAGGTTTAGGTGTTAATTGTGAATTCAGGGAAGAAGTATTAGACATGATGTTACGTGACCGTTTTGTGATCGGCTTCAGCAAGGGCCAAATCCAGGCCAAATTGTTTAAAGAAAAAATCACGTGTAAGTTTGCTGACGTCATAGAAGTAGCAGTTGCAGAAATGGCGGCTAGTGAGATTTCCGGTGTCAACGAGGTCGTCGTGAAGAGGGAGCCAGCAGTGCATCACGTCACTTCCACTTCCTCCAACGTCACATCCCGAAGTCAACATCTGGCATCTACTTCATCGGCGCAGAAGTCGCGGGAAAAATGTGCTTGTTGTGGTCGAAATAATCATTCAACCAAAAAGTGTCGTTTTCGTGACTATGTGTGCAATCTATGCAAAATAAAAGGGCATCTAGCACCTGTGTGTCCAAAGAAGAAGGAGCTAAAAATAGGTAACAGTTCTAAACAAAGAAATGTTCAAAATTTTATTGAAAGTCAAGATATTTTTACTGTATTGGAAACAAAACAAATTAATGTTTTAGTTGATAATCCATTTTTAATTCAAATTAAAATTGACAATGTTAATTATAAGTTTCAGTTAGATACGGGGGCAGGTATATCTGCCATATCCGAAAATTTTTTCAAACAACATTTTTCCAAGTATAAACTAGTTTGTCCTAACAAAACTTTAAATGTATACAATGGTGAAATTATGTCAACTATAGGAATGTTTAGAATTAAAATTAGTTATAACAATGTTTCAAAATATTTGAATATCTTTGTTATAAAAAACGGAGGTCCTCCAATTCTAGGCAGAGATTTCATGAAATTATTTAATTTTACAATAAACCAAATTAATTTTTCAGCAGAATCTGATGAATTTGATTACTTCATTCGAAAATATAAGACAGTGTTTTCTCCAGGTCTCGGTACATTTAATAAGGGTACAATTTCTTTAAGATTAAAAGATAATACGGTTACTCCCAAATTTGTTAGAGCAAGACCATTACCATTTGGTATTAGGGACAAAGTGGAGGAAGAATTAAATAAATTAGTAGAATTAAATATACTTAAACCGGTAGATTACTCGCCTTGGGCTACGCCAATTGTGCCGGTTATAAAAAAATCCGGTGCAGTGCGAGTATGTGGCGATTTCAAAATTACACTAAATCCTGTATTAGAAGTAGACCAGTTCCCATTACCGCGAATTGATGATTTGTTTTCCAAATTACAAGGTGGGGTAACTTTCTCTAAAATAGATTTGTCTCAGGCATACGCGCAGATATGTTTAGATGAAAAATCTAAAGAATTAGTTACAATATCTACTCACAAGGGGCTTTTTCAGTATCAGAGGTTGCCATATGGTGTATCATGTGCACCGGCAAAGTTTCAGAAAATTATGGAATCTTTAGTTCATGATGTTGAAGGTTGTGTTTGTTTTCTTGACGATATACTGATTAGCGGAAAAAATGATATTGAACACAAAGTAAGATTAGAGCAGGTTTTAAACAGGTTACAAAATGCAGGGTTAAAAGTCGAAAAAGAAAAATGTAATTTTTCGCAGAGTAAAGTAAGCTATTTAGGGTATATCATTGATAAGCACGGTTTACATACTTCACCAGACAAAATAATTGCAATAAAAAATGCACCTGTGCCTAAATCGGTCAAAGAGCTTCAATCGGTATTAGGAACAATAAATTATTATGGAAAATTTGTACCTAATCTAGCGACTTTATTACATCCTCTTTACGAACTTTTAAAAAAAAGTAAAAAATGGTCATGGACAAAAAAATGTGATGAAGCATTTAATAATGTTAAAAATATTTTAACTTCAACCCAGGTTTTAACGCATTATAATCCTGATTTTGAAATTAGGCTAACTACAGACGCTAGTCCTTATGGCATCGGATGTGTACTTTCACATATTTTACCTGACGGTCAAGAAAAGCCTATAGCATACGCGTCGCGTACGTTATCCCCAGCGGAAAAAAATTATGCTCAGGTAGAACGAGAAGGACTTAGTATTATATTTGGTTTATGTAAATTCAATCAATATTTGTATGGGAGAAAATTTACGCTTGTTACGGACAATAAACCATTAGTAGCTATTTTCAATCCTAAAAAAGGTATTCCACAATATTCTGCAAACCGATTAAGACGATGGGCAGTGATTTTAGCAAATTATCGTTATGATGTTCAATATATTAAATCAGAAAAAAATACTGCTGATTTTTTGTCACGATTGCCAATTCAGAACGATGAAAATAACGAAATATGGGAGTCGGTAGATGTAGATTATCTAAATTTTTTTGAAGATAATGATATAATATCTACAAATTTCAACACTATAAAGGATTTTACAAAAACAGATAAAGTACTAATTGAAGTGATTAAATTTGTAAAATTCGGGTGGCCCAAAAATTGTAAAAGTAATATACAATTTAAACCATATTACATGATTCGTAACCAATTGACTATTGAGCATAACGTATTATTTTGGAATAACCGAGTAATAATACCGGACAGGTTAAAAGATAGGATACTTTCCCAATTACATTTATCACATTTAGGTGTAGTAAAAATGAAAAATATTGCTCGATCCTATTTTTATTGGCCGGGAATTAATAAGGACATTGAAAAATTAACAAAAAGTTGCGAAAATTGCGCTATAAATAAAGCTAGTCCTCCTAAAACAACATTACATAACTGGAAATGGCCTGAAGAAATATTTTCTCGAATTCATATAGATTATATGGGACCTTTTCTTAATAAATACTTTTTTGTTATTATCGATGCGCACTCTAAGTGGATAGAAGTTTTCCCCACTAATACTATAACCACAGATTTCACAATATCTGCTTTGCATAATACTTTTGCAAGGTTTGGTTTGCCAAAAGTTATAGTATCGGACAATGCTCGAAGTTTTACGAGTGGAAATTTTAAAATTTTCTTAGAAAAATATGGAATTGAACATCTTACAATTTCACCATATTTTCCTCAATCAAATGGTGCGGCGGAAAATGCTGTGAAAAGTATCAAAAATGCGCTTAAAAATTGTCTAGGTCATAATAAAAGTTTAGATGTAAATGCAGCACTCTGTAAATTTTTATTTGACTATCGTAACACTAATCATACTACAACAGGAGTTTCTCCGTCAAGATTAATGTTCGGTCGTGAATTAAGAACACGTTTTAGTAGTTTAAAACCCGAAAGTAATATAAAAGTTCAAAATAAAGTTTTGGCGGCACAAAAGAAACAAAAAGAATATTTTGGTGGCAAAAATAGACATTTTAATGTAGGAGATAAAGTAACAGTTAAAGATTATAGGGAAAATAATAAAGTAACTTGGATACCTGGTGTAGTAGAAAAATGCATTGGAAAGTGTACGTATATAGTAAGAATACCAGAATTAAATGTTACCTGGAAACGACATACTAATCAGATGTTAAAAACAAATGTACAAAGTGGTTTGAAAGAACCGAAAATTTCGAATGAGGGTGATTCGTTAGATCTTGCGCGAAACATGGACCACCGTGTAAATACCAACGATATTCAAATACCTTCAACTAGTGGGACGTCAACAGAAACGATTACTAGGCCTAAAAGAAATACTAAACCGCCTGATCGTTTATGTTATGGACTCACTGAATAGTATTGTATATATGTAAATAATTACTTATGTATCTATATGTATTGTTAGTTAATTGTAGTAACATATTTTTTACTCTATTCATTTTTTTTAGTGGCGGAGAATGTCATATATGTGTTTATTTTGAATAATGTACCTACTTTCCACTGAAAGAATGAAAAGAACTTATTATCTTTTTTGTCTAAGTTTTTATCAGATACCATTTCTTATAAGAATGGGAACGGAAGCAAGAACTGTACTGTTCTGTTTCGAATGCGATATTATAATCAAGTGATTAATAAAGTTGTGGAGAGTTTACTAATTATTTTATTTTATACCTACCACTCGAAAATACCTTATATTATTATATTCATTAATTTCTTAACAAAAAAATTAGTGAAATATTAAACTTTATTAATTTATTAATATTAATTTTATAATAACATTTTTTGAGAAATTATAAAATGTAAAAGAACTTGGAACTGGAAACAAAGAGATGCGGTGAGAAAAATGGATTTTGTTTAGAATAAAACAAAAGGCCCTGTTGTTAGCCTATGCTTTCAATCATCAAATGCGAATTACCATTAGCAGTCCTTTCACATAAAACAAGAAAATAGCCTGACCAAAAGTTTCAAATCCTTTGGAGTGGATTTATTTTGTCCGCTACAACTGGCTCTAGCTGAAAATGTAAAGCTCAGCGGCTACAAGCGCCTCAGTTTTTCTAGTCATTATGGTCTACTGAAAAGTTAAAGCTGTAAGTGTAAGAGGTTTACTTGTATGTGCACGAAACACTGTTTTAACACTTAAGATCAACCACACGCTGAAAGGGTTATAAAAAAATCTAAATAGCGTTATTACTGGTATATTTCGAATATAAAATTAAACCTTCGACGTTATGGTCAGTATATTCCGTGTTAAAAAGTACACTGAATGCCAAAGAAAATGTAAATATTGGAAAATTTCCAAAACTTATACCATATTTTAAAAGCAAATCAGTTGGATGCCGTCCAAAAGAGTCCAAAATTCTAATGAAAGACGAAATTGAGCGATTTCTACAAGAAGCACCTGATTACTGCTAGAAATGGTAATTCAAACTATAGTCTGTTTAGAAATGAAAGGAAGTAATAAAAGCTTATTATGTATGCAAATCGTAAATAAATGTAGTACTGGTGCTTATATTCAGTATTTTTATGTTATGTATTATCGGTATAGATGAGGTGTACGTTTAAAAAAACTTTGTTTGATCGAACCGTACTAAATTGTAGCAAATAGCTAAAATTTAATCCCCGACAATCCGTCTTTGTCTATGCCGCTTCAATTTCTCGATTCATTTCTCTTATAAGTAAACAATATAAAAACAGCATTTCAAAACATGAGGCAACTTTAAGCATCATAACCGGGTTAAGAGGGTTTTTAGTAATTAAAATAAAATTATTTAATATTATTATCAAAATATTTATTTAAATTTAATGAATAGACTTTTATTCCACACAAACATATATGTATTTTGAAAATTCAAATTATGGTGAGTAAATGTAGTGTTGTATAAATGGCAATAAAGAAAATAAAAAAGTAGGTATGTTAAAATTCATCCTCTGAATATTCTGATGAATTATCTTCGTCTCCTAGATTGATAACGATAGTTTCCATAGTAACGTCAATTAAATTATCGAGTTCCTACATTTTCTCCTCTTCTTTTTGTACATGATGTATACATCTTTGCCAGTTATCTGCAGTTACTCGTTTCAAGGAATTTTTTAACAAAATTTTCACGTCACTTAATTTAAACGTCGTATTATTTCGCGCTACATCTCCTTTTACCTGCGCCCAGACTAATTCGATTGGGTTAAGTTCACAGTGATAAAGTGGAAATGGTAGTACCGTTATTTGGCGATTTGTTGCCATTTCATCGATAAAATATTTTTTCTGATCTTTATTAAGATTGACAAGTGTCAAAAGTTCCTTTTCACCATATTTGTTTCAAAATAAATGTTTTTTCCGGATAACTATTGAATTATATCGGCTTTCCTCCGAGCAGTCGTAGGCGTCCGCTCGGTCTGCCGTGAATGGTAACTGGCATTATCCATGACAATTACAGACCCCGGAGGAATATGATCCAACATCTGTGTAAAATACTCTTCGAAAACATCTGCGTTCATGTCTTCGTGATAGTCACCTGTATTTTTAGATTCAAATAAAAGTAAACCGCCATCTACAAAACCACTGGCACTTCTTCGTCCTTTACCTGAAGGTGCCTTGAACCCTATTGAAAGTCCATCCAAAAATGCTTGTCGAAAACTTTTTACAATTTTATCTTGCCATACTTTTGTTACAGTATATCCCTCGTTGACCCAAGTTTCGTCTAGATAATAATTCCATCTTTATCGATAAGAACTGACTTCCTGTTCAGCTTTTCGCAGCAAAAATTCAACTCTCGTAAGACGGCCCATAATTTGCTTCTACTGATTTTTGGCAAATCGTTGTCCTCTGAAAGTTCACATAAAATTTTGTTTAGCCTTGGTATTTCTTTTGTAAAATAAAATTACGATAATTACCTGAAACGAAACATTACCACGCCCATGGCCGGTTCTTATCTCGAGGTTTTATTACTCTCTTTCATTTCCAAACAGACTATAATATAAATCGATCGATTTAACTAACTATGGACAACTTTTCAGGTCATTTTCATAATTGGTGTTTATAGAGCTTTGAGAAAGGATGAGCTACTAAAGATAACGATCGATGATATAGAAGACAAAAATTCAATTATTATTGTAAGAATTCTCGATTCCAAAACTCTTACTCTGAGATATTATGTGTTTTCAAGGTCAGACCAAATGAAGATATACTGCAAATACTGTACTTTACGTCCAGCAATTACTAAAAGTCGAAGATTTCTTGTGAAGTATGTCAGGGAAAAATGTGTTAACCAAGTGGTTGGCGTCAACAAAATAAGGAAAAGGTCCCAATAGAAATAGCAACTTATCTCAATTTGCCTCCACCTTCGTGTATTACAGCCATCATTATATGATTATTAAATAATATATAATTAAAAAAGCAAATATGTAAAAGTTTCTTTGTTGCATATACAGTATGCGCGAAAAGTATGGAATAAATTCAATAAAACGAAACAATTATTTTTTGAGAAAAATTCTCGAACAGGTCGATTTTTAATTTAAAAAATACATAGTTTAGCGTAAAATGCGATTTTCAAATGTCATTTGTTTTCGAGTAATGACGTCATCGATTTTTTTTTAAGAGGCAACACCATATTTTTTTTTACTTGATTCTGAAAGAGCGTTTAATTCTCTATCAGACAGTACTAAAATTTTGCCCTCTTACATAGGAAAGTTTTCGAGTAAATGACGATTGAATGTTAGAAAACGTAAAGCAATTAAAATAAAGCAAAAACGTTATCAAGTTTAGTTTTTCGAATTACAAATCGCCAGATCTTACACCTCTTGACTATTTTTTATGGGAATACTTGAAGTCAAAAGTGTACATTAATAAACCACGTAATTTAGAAGAAGTTCAAAATCGCATTCGGGACGAAATACGCAGAGTTACCCCAGAAATCATTCATAATGTGCAAGAAGAATTTCTTCACAGACTTGTGCATTGTCAAGAAGTTGGTGGATGGCAATTCGAACATTTAATTTAAGTGTAAAATTTAATCAATTGTATTTTATTTTACATACTCAGAATTGTTACTTTTTTATGGATAAAATTTGCGTTTTCTAACATTCAATCGTCATTTACTCGAAAACTTTCCTATGTAACGGGGCAAAATTTTAGTACTCTCTGATAGAGAATTAAACGATCTTTCAGAATCAAGGAAAAAATATGGTGTTGCCATTTAAAAAAAAATCGATGACGTCATTACTCGAAAACAAATAACATTTGAAAATCGCATTATACGCTAAAATATGTATTTTTTAAATTAAAAATCGACCTGTTCGAGGATTTTTCGCAAAAAATAATTGTTTCGTTTTTATTGAATTTATTCCACACTTTTGGCGCATACTGTAGTATTATTACATGCAGTTTTAAGTTAGGTGTTTCGTACAAAAATTATATTTTACAATTTTATCTTAACTATAAAACAGCAACGCGTGGAACGAAATGCATATAAAAGTAAGCTACTGCTGCAGTTGTAGTTGAAATCTTTAGGAATCACAATCATTTTACTCTATTTTCCAAGTTTCATCTGATTGTATTTTCTATTCCAGGTGCACACGGCAGCCCGCCGAAGAGAGACTAAAAAGTAAGTAATTAAAACACATAAACAGCTTCAAGTTCGCGCCCCTTTACGGTGGAGCTTATTCTTAATCTCTCCCAGGCATTTTTATTGTCAGCGAACAAATTTTGTTTTCTCGGCGGATTTCCCGGAAGTTTATTTAAATAGTTAATTGCTATCATTTATTCTAATGGAGCCCCTTTAAATTGATCCGAACAGTACCTACTTGAATGTAAATTCTAAATAAGCCTTAATGGACTATAAATTTCGATATCGAATGCGGTATCGACTGGATAAGTTGCCTGAGTAATTTGTATCTCGGTAATTGAGCGTACAATGTTAAAATTGTCGATATATTTTAAATTTATTGACAGTTAAGATTAAGATTATGCTTAGCCTAAAGGATACAGTGTTGATTTGTAATTGTTTTGTTTCATATTTTTATATTTTTCAAACTATAAAATTATAATAACTATATAAATTAAAATATTATGACATAATGAAAACTTATAGTCTGTTTAGAAATGAAAGAGAGTAATAAAAGCTTATTATGTATGCAAATCGTAAATAAATGTAATACTGGTGCTTATATTCAATATTTTTATATTATGTATTATCGGTATAGATGAGGTGTACTTTTAAAAAAAAATGTGTGTGACCGGGTTGTACTAAATTGTAGCAGGTAGCTAAAATTTAATCCCCGACAATCCGTCTTTGTCTATGCCGCTTCAATTTCTCAGTCCATTTCTCTTATAAGTAGACAATATAAAAACAGCATTTCAAAACATGAGGCTACTTTAAGCATCATAACCGGGTTAAGAGAGTTTTTAGTAATTCAAATAAAATTATTCAATATTATTATCAAAATATTTATTTAAATTTAATTACTTTTATTCCACACAAAAATATATGTTTTTTGAAAATTCAAATTATGATGAGTAAATATATTGTTGTATAAATGTACAATAAAGAAAATAAAAACGTAGGTATATTAAAATTCATCCTCTGAATATTATGATGAATTATCTTCGTCTCCTAGATTGATAACGATAGGTTCCACAGTAACGTCAATTAAATTATCGAGTTCCCACATTTTCTCCTCTTCTTTTTATATATGATGCATACATCCTTGCCAGTTATCTGCAGTTACTCGTTCCAAGGAATTTTTTAACAAAATTTTCACGTCACTTAATTTAAACGTCGTATTATTTCGCACTACATCTCCTTTTACCTACGCCCAGACTAATTCGATTGGGTTAAGTTCACAGTGATAAGGTGGTAACCGTAGTACCGTTATTTGGCGATTTGTTGCCATTTCATCGATAACATATTTTTTCTGATCTTTATTAAGATTGACAAGTGTCAAAAGTTCCTTTTTCACCATATTTGTTTCAAAGGAAATGTTTTTTTCCGATAACCATTGAATTATATCGGCTTTTCTCTAAGTAGTCGTAGGCGTCCCCTCGGTCTGCCGTGAATGGTAACTGGCATTATCCATGACAATTACAGACCCCGGAGGAATAAGATCAACTGTGTACAATACTCTTCGAAAACATCTGTGTTCATGTCTTTGTGATAGACCTGTATTTTTAGATTCAAATAAAAGTAAACCGCCATCTACAAAACCACTGGCACTACCTATATGTGTCACTATTAATCTTCGCCCTTTACCTGAAGGTGCCTTGAACCCTGTTGAAAGTTCATCCAAAAATGCTTGTCGAAAACTTTCTACATTTTTATCTTGCCATACTTTTGTTACAGTATATCCCTCGTTGACCCAAGTTTCGTCTAGATAATAAATATTCCTCCCTTCGTCACGGAATTTTCTAATTGATCTTAAGTAGGATCTTCGCCAACAAATAATTTCATTTTGGAACACATTTCCACGATGTCGTCAACACTGCTGGTAGGATTTTGGTGTTTCAATGCATTAAATACATTTAATATAATAATCTTCTCATGTTGAGACAGCGCACATCTTTCACGCGTTTAGCAGGTACGTAATCTGATAAGCTCGACATTTTACCCAAACAATATTATATGCACTGGCACAATAATCACTAAACACAAGTCGAATTTTACTCTACTGCACTAGCACGTCTTCGTATATTCAGCTCTAAGACTGGATTGATCTGTCGCAATACACTGGCTCCTGCCCTATGATGTATCCAGTAAAATATACTAATATACACCCATTACCTGTTAGCATTAGTGTTACCCAATAATTACCTGACCGGTTCTTATCTCGGGGTTTTATTACTCTCTATCGTTTCCAAACAGACTATAGTGTTGTAATGAAAAAAAAGTTTTCATTAACATATTTCTGTTAAGTAAAGCCCTGTCTTTAGAATAATGACTTATTTATTATAAAAAAATATATATTATAAAACCTAAGGTTTATCTTAAACATTAATAATACAGTTACTTACTTAAGTTTAAGTTCGAATTTGCATTTGCACATTTTCATTGTTTGTAGAATACAAAAAAAACAGACTGTGAGTTGCATTAGGAAGACGAATTTCAGCATATTTTCGAAAAAGATTTAAACTGTTGATACCTGCCACAATTTTTATATAGAAGTCATTGTATTGAATATAATAACATTAGCTTACTTAATTCTTCGCGATGACAGGCCCCAAAAAATATCGATTATCATAGCAAATGTCATGAGTAGTACTTATAAGCTAATATACGTCCTTCCTTTATAAATAGTATAAAGAGTTTTTTGGCACTGCAACCATCTGAACTTCGTTTCAAAAATGCGATTAGTTGAGAAAAATCTGCTTATATCTTGATGTTTCTTAACTGAAATCATAGTTATCAACATTAGGTGACTCCATAGTGTAGATGGTTGCTGGGAGCGTTGCTTTCCAGAAAAATTAGCCAGAAGAAGTTTTAATAGTCCAACTCATACCACGTCTTGAATTTTGTTGCAACTAGACTTGATATTGCTCCGTTTGTTACTGCTTCTACATCAGAGGGTAAATTTCCATCAGTCACTCATTTTAAAAAGTGCTTTTTATATTTATGGGTTTGTTTCGCAGAAACCAAGGCAATGGTAACATAAGAAAACTTGATCCGTAAACTTAATAGCAGGTACTTTTTCTGTTTATAGAAAACGCACCAGCTTCTTGTCGCGCCATTTGACACTTGTTGCCAAATATATTTATTTTCGTGTTATTAAAAGAAAATATATACTTAAAGTTTTATACAATATTCTTGTTGTAACTTCATATTACTATGCTCGATGTTCTATCAAATAATGATGGTAACATTTCGTGTTGTAATGTAAATCTTTGCAACACATATTTGTAAATGACTATATCTTGTGTTTTCATAACTTTTTGCCTAAAAATAACTTCTTCTCAGTAATTATTTGAATTTCCCCTAAAATCAAATTGTAGCGTTTAAATTTTAGTTACGTAACGTTGTGTATACCAGTTCGGAGAGTTTCAAGTAAAGTGGCTCGCAATGATAGGGGTGTGTTCTAAAGGGATCATATTAGTTGCTCAACTTCTCCTTGTAAGTACGGAACAATGACATTTTATTGATTTTGCTATGTAATCTAAACTGTTCGGACGTAATAGTGTTGTTCAAACTAATATCGCAAATTTCTCGGTAAACTCTAAGCTATGGCTAACTTAAAAACCTCTACAATGGAAAATAACCTGGCTTGACATCATAGTAGTTTATCATACTCTCGAATAGTGAAGAAACTATACACTGCAAAAAAAGTTGATGCGTAATTGAAAATTTCTAGTGTCGAGTTAAGAATCTCGTGTAAAATGTCCGTATTTCTCACCGTAAAATGATCAAATTTGTGGTGTTTTTTAGGTACTGAAATCTCGAAAAATAAAATGCACATTTTAACAATTATTTTCACATACTTATAAACAAAAGTGAAGAATCTTAAATGCAGAATTATGTAAGTTTATGTTATAACAATGTATACATCTATAGTTGAATTTAAAAAATACGTATTTTGAAAGATTTCAATACCTAAAAATTTGCTGGATAGATCACTTTCTGACGTTATACAGGGCGTCCGGAAATGATGAGCGAAGGGGATAATTCTAGACCAAAAATAAACGCTACCTCTTTCTATAATATTTTTTCCAAAACTGATTATTAACGGAGTTACAAGGTGTTAAATTTAAAATTTTATATTCCATATTTGTAAATAACTTCTTAAGAAGTCCAAATATTTACATAAAATTTCTAAATCGGCGGTTTTTGCGGACGAGAAATTCAAATATATTTCTAATGTTGACGTCACTTGTAGAGGGCGCCACTTATGGCACATCATGTTTCTTATAAATAACAGAACTTTTTTGCTGCTTAGTGTATCCATCTGACTATTGATACAATAGATTCTTCTACCTGTTATATTGGAAAAAGGTATACCTTATTGAAGTCGTTTGAAGTTTTCGAAATAATCTTATTTGAAATATTTAGTGCACCGATTGAAAACTGTTATCGTTTCAGTTAAAGTGCCATTTCTACTGAAAATAAAGCAAAATGTTACTCGAAAAAGTTGTTCAGAAAGGTAAATTATGGAGATGTGCAAAATTTTAAAGAAATCGTCCTGCTTTGATAAAATCTTTGTGCTTTGTTGAAAATGGTTTCATCAAACGTTGCCGATCGTCTTGAAATTTTTCAGTCTCTATAATTTACGATTCTGAATAACTTTTTCAAGTAAAATTTTGCTGTATTTTCAGCAGAAAAGTCGCTTTACCTGAAACCAAGACAGTTTTTACTCGGTGCACTGAGCATTTGAAATAGGATTATTTCAAAAATGGTTACGCCTACCGACTTCAGCAAGGTATACGTTTTTCAAATAAAACATGTAGGAAAATCGATTGTTTAAAAAAGGGAATATCGATGACGTAAATAATTATCGCCCCATATCAGTTACACCCTTGTTTGGAAAAATTTTGGAAATTTTATTAAAAAATAGGCTTGAAATGTATTTTGAAAAATTCAGTGCTATCACAAATAAACAGTTCGGATTTCGAAAAAATCGATCAAGTATTGGTGCAATTCTTAAACTTGTTGATAGCGTAGTCAATGGTTTCGAACAGGGTATGTTTACAACTGCAGTTTGTGTGACTTAAGTAAAGCCTTTGACTGTATCTCTCATAAAGTTCTCTTGGATAAACTCTATTTTTATGGCATACGTGGTATTTCTTTAGAACTGATTAGTTCGTACTTAACCAATATAATTCAATGTGTTTCCTACGGTAATAGTTTATCAAATTACACACCTATTCGGCATGGAATTCCGTAGGGGTCCGTACTGGGGCCACTGTTATTTGTAATTTACATTAATGACTTATACTATCACATGTATCCGGATGGGTGTATCTTATTTGCAGATGACACGACATTGACATGTTCTAATAAACATAGAGATACAGTCTTGAGGTTGGCCGATGATTTAATTAAAGCCGAATCATGGTTTACTTTATAACCTTAAATTAAATAAAGATAAGACACAAACTATTATATTTTCTAGCAATCACTTACATAATGATATGCATGTAAAACTTTTGGGGATCACTATTGATAGTTCTCTTAAGTGGGCATATCACATTGAAGGTCTTTGTAAAAAACTTTCAAGTCAGATATATTTAATAAGGAAACTCAGGTTGTGTCTGAATAATGTAACATTGGTTAACGCTTATTATGGTGTTATACACTCATTTTTAAGTTATGGAGTGGTTTTGTGGGGTAATGCTTCAATGGCTAATCGTGTGTTTAAACTCCAGAAGAAAGCTATACGCATAATCTGTAGAGTCGGACCTTTTGAACATTGCAAGCCTCTATTTAAAAAGTTAAAAATTATGTCCCTGCCATCGCTTTACATATTTTATTCTTTGATTGAAATACATAAAAAATCTAACTCCTATCTAACTAATTCGGATGTTCACAATTATTTAACAAGAAACGCTAATCAACTCCGAACTTCAAAATTTAGGTTGCAAAAATCGGAACGTAATTCATTAAATTTAAATCTTTACAATAAGCTTCCATTACATGTAAAACTGCTAAACAATGCTCAATTTAAAAATAATATTAGGAGAATTATGCTCGATCACTCTTTTATTCTGTTCGTGAATATATGGATGCTCCCACAGTTCATTTGTACCTATTCATCCAATATTTATGTGTTACATTGTACTGTAAAAATCTATAAAATGTTTGACATATTAATTTATTATCGATAGTAATAATGATGTATGAAGTTAGATATTAGTGCCTTCACTGTTTTTAAGATGTGTATTATGTATAATCAGTTTTATCTAATATCTTGAGATATCCTTTATTTTCTAATATATTCTACCTGAAACTTACATTGAAAATGACTCTCAACTGCTATTTACGAAATTACGAATTTGAAATAAAAAAGAAGGTATGTTGTTTCTCATCCGTCAATAAATATTTTAGTAGTGAAACTGACAAGATTCGAGATCGAACAAGATGTCCGTCTCTAAGAGGCTTGACGTAAGTACGGCTGCATTGTAAGGGAGGGTGTTGTAATCAATTATATTTTTCTTTGATGTTGTTCAGCAGTAAGCGTTTCATTTTACAGACCTACAGAGTGAATAATGGGTTTTAAAGGTCTGAAAAAAGGCGATTTGATCGTCTCAGAGGAGCTTTGTTCAATTACTTTTCGCGCTTCGTTACAAATTTTTCAGCGTTAATTAATTGATCAGTTTGAGTGGGTAATTAATGATTTCGCCACTAATTTTTTCTATACACATTATAGAAGAATTTTTAGAATTTGTATTGAGTTCATTCTAGGAAATAACTTGGCCGAATTTCTGCATATACTATGTAGACATTTTTGTACATAAGTCTTCACTGCTCTTTTAAAAAATTATTCGGGTTGTGTATGTAAATTGTACGGTTTTTCTTTATTTACTGTTCTTTTATTTTCCTACACAGCAACATACTGAAGGAATGATCTTATATTTTTTGTACACCTACCTTTTTCGTGTGAAAGGCAACTTGATATGATGTATACAGGGTAAGTCAGTCATAATGTCATTAATTTTAACCACGTATTCGAAAGGCCTAATAAAGGCAGAAAATAAAAAAAATTACTCGACTTTTAAAAAAATATATAAATCATCCTATAAAAATCGGTAAAACGACGCTCTTCGTACGCTAGAAATTTCTGATGACGCAGCCGTGTAACAATCGAATGTTGAATTAAACATCGTTGCCACATCATGTTTACATACATAATATTGTCTAACACTTCAGTGTGTTAGTCAAATTTACCACCATTTAGTCGCACTTTCTGCATTTCTTTCTCCTTAAATTTGGAGATCACACCACACATTTGGAGGACAAATGAACAAGCAGTAGTTTGTTTATTTCGGTGTCGTGTATTGGTCGTAAATTCACAATGCCTAATTTTATAAATTTCGAATATGCGGAAATTATAGTTTTATACGGAGAACGTTTACGAAATGCGAATGCCCCGGCTGCGGAATATCGGAAACGGTTCCCTAACAGACAACATTTTCCAAGTGCGCAAACCTTTGTGCAAGTGCATCAACGCCTTCGTGCTACGGGTTCTGTGAACCCGCGTCGGAAACTTGCAGGACATCGGCAAAATGACTTAAATGTGATAGAAGCTGTTTTAAATTTAGTTGAGGTGCAGCCTACTATTTCTATAAGAACCATTTCAATATTACGAGAAAACTCACTGAACCCGTATCATTTTCAGAAAATTCAAGCTTTAGAACCTGCTGATTTCCCCAACCGTCTTGAATTTTGCAATTGGCTGACCTTAATTTTATTAATAAAGTGCTATGAACGGATAAGTGCAACTTTACTTGAACTGACATTTTAAACAGGTTAGCACCATACTACTTAAAAAATAATACATTTCTAGGCTAGATGTAACTACAAACTGAATAATTAATTGTACTTACGAGTAATACTAAATTCACTATTCAATTGTAAAACGTAGTGAATACGTAATATCAAAATTATTAAATTGTAATAACCTAACATTCGAAAACATTTATCTACATTTGTTTTTATTAACAAATAAATCAATATTTAAGGAAAATTCATTCATGTATCTAGATAAAAAAGTTAGTTTTACTCCTTGTCGTTAAATAACAGTACAAAAACTAGGTAACTAAGTTATTGACCTAATAATACGGTCAAGAATCACTTTCGATAACTTTTATGAGCATCATATTAGAGGCGTGGCGTTTCGGTCTTGGACAGTTTTTTTGACAACAACACGAGGGTTTATTATTTAGTATTTAAACACGAAACACTTTTCAGCTTCTCTTAATAATTTTCCCATTGGGTATAGGTTTTTTATGCAATGTATTTAAATGGTCTGTGTGTTATTATTAAATTGTAACCAAGCTAATTTCTTTGCAGTCATAATAGCCACATTTGGTTAGACAAAAATTCACACCCTACTCGTCGGTTTAGCTTTCAGAGGCGGAAAACCTGAATGAACCGCGTTACTTTCAATTTTTAATAGTATTATTTGATTACTATTATTTGATTTCATTGGATATTAACATTTTAAATTATTATTGGCTGAACTGAGCAAAAACAAATGATATTATAAAATATACAATTGTGTTTCACGCAAAGGCATTGTGGCATGGCAATTACTACAGCTGGTAGAACATTGGAAACTAAGTAGGGTTTGTTTAATGAAACTATGCCCTAGACCCACTCATTTTTGAGATACAGAGCGGGTAAGATAATTTAAAAAATCAAAATTTAGATGTAATTTGTTTAATGACCAACACACTTGATTAAAATTTGACACATTTTTGGTAGTGGAGATCACGCTGGTGTTATTAGTTTTTTTTTGTACCAAATAGAGGGCGCTAGTTGCTGGCATTTTCTTCTCTAAAGTTGTTTTTTTTTCCATTCTAGGCCTTGTTATATGATGTAAAGTGTCATTTTACACAAAAAAGGTATACTTAGTAAATTTTGTAAAAAATGCGTCATTTTCGAGGAAAATGCAAAAAACTGTGGTAATGTCAGCCAGGCGATTCCTATAATAGTACCTACTTATTTCCCAAGTGTGTATGTGTCAAACCCTGAACTCTTCCATTTGCGTGTCATATTTTGTACAAGAGAAACTCCGGTATGTTTGTGATTCTCTAGTTTGAATGTTACCTAATTTGTTATTTTAGAGAATATTGTAAACTAAAGATTTTATTCTGATCTATGTTTAAAAATACCACTGCAGCTAAATGCTCCGTAAAAATATTTATACTTTTCTGTAATGGTATGGATGCAAATGTTGTTCTTTTGGTATTCTCCACACGTTAGAAAACGTCGTACTTATGTGAAAGAAATTTTTTCTTACGCTACTGGATGGATCTTCAAAGGACACCGCAATAATCTTATGGAAATTGGGTTTCTGTCAAATTGTCTGAATTTTTGATATGTTGTAGATTTTGTCATCCTGAAGAAAAGTCTCCATGGGCACAAAGTGCCAAAATCAACATTTTGGCAGCTACGGAGCTGCCAAAGCTCCCCTGACCCGTTGCAATACTATTCATTTTCAATACTATTTACAGATGTCATAAGCATATTTTAATTATTCTAATATATAGGGTAATGTTTTTGAGGTCACTGGATTCAACCCTCATGTCAGATTGGACAAATTGACCGTTGACAGCTGTCAATACACTGTCAACGAAGAATAGAAAAGTAAATATTCTCTTTTCACATTGAGAGTTTGGGCTTTTGAGGGAGCTGAATTCAATTCTCATGCCAGATTGGCAAAATTGACAGTTGACAGCTGTCAATTGACTGTCAACGAGGAATATAAAAGTAAATATCCTCTTTTCGCATTGAGAGTTTGGGTTTTTGAGGTCGTTGAATTCAATTCTCATGTCAGATTGGACAAATTGACCGTTGACAGCTGTCAATTCACTGAATTCAATTCTAATATCAGATTGGAAAAATTGACAGTTGACAGCAGTCAATTCACTGTCAACGAAGAATAGAGAAGTAAATATTCTCTGTTGACATTGAGAGTTTGGGCTCTTGAGGTCGCTGAATTAAATCAATTTTTGCAGTGTGATATTAGAATTGAATTCAGCTCTCTCAAAAGCCCAAACTCCTAATGTCAACAGAGAATATTTACTTCTCTATTCTTCGTTGACAGTGAATTGACTGCTGTCAACTGTCAATTTTTCCAATCTGATATTAGAATTGAATTCTATTCTTTGTCGACAGTGAATTGACAGCTGTCAACGGTAATTTGTCCAATCTGACATGAGAATTGAATTCAGCGACCTCAAAAACCCAAACTCTCAATGTGAATAGAGGATATTTACTTTTATATTCCTCGTTGACAATCAATTGACAGCTGTCAACTGTCAATTTTGCCAATCTGGCATGAGAATTGAATTCAGCTCCCTCAAAAGCCCAAACTCTCAATGTGAAAAGAGAATATTTACTTTTCTATTCTTCGTTGACAGTGTATTGACAGCTGTCAACGGTCAATTTGTCCAATCTGACATGAGGGTTGAATCCAGTGACCTCAAAAACATTACCCTATATATTAGAATAATTAAAATATGCTTTTGACATCTGTAAATAGCATTGAAAATGAATAGTATTGCAACGGGTCAGGGGAGCTTTGGCAGCTCCGTAGCTGCCAAAATGTTGATTTTGGCACTTTGTGCCCATGGAGACTTTTGTTCAGGATGACAAAATCTACAACATATCAAAAATGAAACAAATTTGACAGAAACCCAATTTCCATAAGATTATTGCGGGGTCCTTTAAAATATCTTGATCTGTTTGATCAGTTCTAGCTGATCTAAGTCCACCGAAATTATTTCGTTTAGTAGTGCAAGTACTGAAAATGTTTATCTGTTTGGCAGTCTTTTTGTAAATGTTTGGTAATATCATCTTATTACTGCTATAGCGCCCTTAAAATATTCGCCCAAAAGTCAGCGTCCTGCACACTTGCGCTACTGATATAAGTTTTCATTAGTATTATGTAGTACCGCGTTATAGGCTCATAGCAGAATAAAATCTTAAGTTTACAATAAAAGAACAAATTACTATTCAAACTAGAGAATAATCAACATACCGGAGTTTCTCTTATACAAAATATGACATGTAAATGGAAAAATTCTGAGTTTGACACAAACACACTGGTTGGCTTTACCACAGATATTTACATTCTTCTCGACGGTGCATTTTCAACAAAATTACGAAGAGCACGTTTTTTGTGTAAAATGAAATTTACAAAATATAACAAGGCGTAGAAAAAAAAACAACTTAAAAAAGTGTAGAATAAAATGCCAGTTAAAATGCTAGCAACTATCGCCCTCTACTCTGCAGAAATAATTAATAACACTAGCGTGTTCGACCAACACCACCTAAAAGACAAGGCCGGAGCGCTGGCCATATGACGTCAACACAAGTAGTTTCTAGCGATGCCTCGAGCGAAGCTGTACGATTCACCACCTGAGGCTTTCATGCCAACACCGCCTAATAAACACAATATTATATTGTGTTTATTGCACACAAGTAATAACTAGTTACTTTAATTTAATCTTATTGTTACTTTACAAGTTTATATATAGAGAAATCTTTGCTTAGCCAATAAAATATCTTAAATTTTTATTTTGTAAAAACATGATATTTCATTGCTCGGCAAAAATCATCGTGACGGTGTAAAGTTTACGTCTTATTCCATATTATCTTAAAATAATCTGTTTATTATTATATAAATAAAAAATAACAAATAAAAACAGTTTTAAAATAACAAAATAGAGACGTATTTTTTGCCATGAGGGGATGAAGGAATATGGAGTATGGGAGCAATTGGAAGGCATTGGGATTTGGGACTTTTAAATTTATTAACCGAATAATTATTACACTTGTAAAAGTAAAACAATCTGTTTACAGACATTGGGTACACATTAATAACAAAATAGACTTGTTAATAAAACTAAAGGCTATGAATAAAATAGATTAATGAGAACGAATTTAAAATAATAAATTGATTTAAAGAACTATGAACACCTACTATTATGTTCTTATCATCAATAAGTTACACACGATCGATGGACTTTTACAATTATTGCAAGTACCTACACCTATTTGAAAATACGAAAAAATATTTTTATATAACTGAAATTCGAATTTGTTAACATTGAATTGGTTATACTGTTTTGAACTGAAGATTATTTGGACATTAAAGTGTTCAGTTTTCGTTTGGAGCTTTTACGTATTCTATCATTTCTTTTTCCACAATAATTTTTTAATAAAGTATTTGAAAGGCTGGTTAAGACTTTTGTAAGTATAACTTCATTACTATGAATTTTGCATCCAGAAAAATCTTCTAAATTGTCACTTTTCTTAAAATAGTTTAATAGAAATGAGACGAGAAAATTTCTCTTATCGTGAATAGTTAAAAATTCTTTCTCAAAATCTCGGAGAACTATATTAAAGACAACGTAACTGTACAACACAATCTGTATAACTTTCTCTTGTGGATAACGTAAATTCCCTCGGCTTAAATTTTGTGTAAGACAATACTTCGATAATAAATTCCTCAGAAAGGACCAAAATGTCTTTACAAAAGGTACAGTTATATTTTTTTAAAACCACGAAACAACAATAACCAGCAAGATAAGTAATTACTGGCATTTCATTTTCCACTTCCTGTAAGTCTCGAATATAAACGTCAATTTGAGGATTAAAGGTTGTTAAAATGGTATTATTATTATAGAAATTATTATTGTCATCAGATATATCTTCAGAATATTCATAAAAAAAATCGACAGATATTTCCGAAAGTTTTTGACTTTAAAGTTAAAAGTGACTGAATTCTTAATTTTTTTCTGATTCATATAACTGTCGTATAGATATGTTATAGTGTCCGCCCGCTAACTGTCTATATTTTCCGAATCTATCCTCAAGAGCATCTGTTTGAAATTTACCTAATAAAACATAATTCATATTTAGCTCTTCAAAACAGTATTTGCAAATTTCTAATATACCATAAATGGTGTGACTTAAAGCAGTGTGCGTTTGAGGAGATAGTTTATGACTAAAATTACCAGATTTCCAAACGTCCAGCCAATGTAACATTTTGTCTAAATATTTTAATTTCGGATCCTCTAAATTACCAGCCACTATTGGCTCTTGGTACATATCGTTTAGTCGTTTGCCTTTAAGAGGTGTTTTGACGTTAACAATTTTCCACCATGTTAAAATTATATTAATAAAATCAGCGGTTTCTTGTGCATGATCTATTATATTATCAAATTGTAAAAGCGCCTGAACTATAAATGAGTTGAAAATTTTTAAAGCTAGTTTTACATTTTGCCTTTCTAGATTTGATGGAAATAAAGCCTTCAAGCTCAAAGTATATCCAAATTTTAATAATTTACCATTTTCATGGGTATGTAGTTTTTTAAGTGAATTAAAATCTGCAATTTTTTTGTATTTTGGTATTTGGTTTTGAATTTCCCCAGTTATTCTTAACACATTTTAATAAGTGAACAGCATCAAAAACAAAGAAAAGTGGTCTCTGGCTATCACATGGATGAGGATAAACAATACTCAGCTTCTTATCAACCGAAAAGTTGCTCATAGCTTTACCATTTATAGCATTGTTATCGCTTATAACACAAAAAACTTTATATCCAATTCCTTCTAAGCCCTGTATTATAGTTTTAATAAAGGAATATAAACTGGTATGATTAATTTTGGAAGTCGGAGATATATGAATAATTTCTTTATCATAAATGCATATGCTGTTGTTGCTAAATCATTAGAATCATTTGAGGCTGTGCCAACAATATTTCCTCCTTTATAATCTAAAAAGGGTTCAATGTGTATTTCATCCATAAGTAGAATTACATACTTTTCTTTGTCTGTAAGATATGAAAAAATATTTTTAGCATATTGTAAAAATGATTGTCTCTCTTCGAGTGTCGGATCAGTTAAAAATTTGTTACAAATGGTTTTCAAGTTTTTGAATGAGGCAAAATAATATTTCCAGAATATCTTAAATATTTGTATGCATGTGGGCTAATAGTAAAAAGTATTGAGGATAAAATTAAAGTTTTTACAGAATATCGGTACCTTTCTTTAGGAGTGCAAAATAATTTTAGCTGTTCTATTATAAACGAAATACTCATATTATTATTACTTATTTGATCTGCGTTGTCGGGCATTTCTTCAACGTTTTCCAACGAATTTTCGAAACTGTTTAAAATACTACAAACATGATTGATAATTTTTTCTTTATGATCTATAATATGGTTCGGTATTGAGTTTGGTTCAACGATTGGTTCTAAGCATGACGTATGTTCTTCAATTTTATCTAAGAGGCTCTGAATTTGCAGAATGTCATTGGCAATAAATGATGTTACTATTTTATCTAACTTAAAATTTATTACTTGGCCATACAAAAAGGTTTCTACTTCAAAATTTGATTTTATTACAACAGCATAACTAATAACAGGACCCGGAGAATTTGTAATTTTAAACAATGTAACCTGATAATCATTAGATATAGTAAACCAGTCCTGACTCAATTTAACATTTTCTAATTTAATTATAAAGTCGTTATAGCTTTGAAATTTTATAGACTGCTCGTGAATATAATATTCTTCTTGACTATTTTCGATTACTTGTAGCAATTGCTGTTCTTCAAGAAGTTTTAGCTTTTCGTCTCGACTTGGACGATAATTTAAAGTTTTTGAGAAGTATTTAGGGCAGTTTGGAAAATTAGAAGGAATCGCTTCAGCATGTAATTTTGGGTATGCCAGAGGAGCCGTTATTACGTTACCTGTTTTAGAATCTTGCCGGGACACAGAGAAAATAATATGTTCTTTTATAAAATGTAATTCACATACCCTTGAATTCTGTGATGGCATAAAATCTTTTCTAGGTATTGCCGATATCCATTTTTGCCGTGTAACTGGGTTATTTGGAAAACTAAACATATGAACTTTGGGTCCTTTTTTCGTATTTCCATTACATTCCGGAACACAACACGTAAATGGCATTTTACTTACTTATTTCACAAAAATAACACTAAACACTAATTTCACTAATACACTACAACACTGTTTAATTATATATGATTATTAAATACCGAATTAACTAAAAAACCGGGAAACGATATGTGTGTAACGCTGCCCTGCCGGAAAATGTTCACTGGTATTAACAAATAACAATAAAACTAATTCATTAAATACTTATACACTTCACTATTACACTATACACTGGGATTTAATTAATTATCATTAATAACTAATAAAATCAACTAAAAAGCCGGGAAACGATATGCACTTGCAGTAAACAAACAGAATAACCTTATTTTCGCTAAGCTTTTATGCGCACGCCGCGCACCGTCGAGTAGAAGAAACTACGTTAGCTGACGTCACACGGAATGACGTCGACAGCGCTCCGGCCTTGTCTTTTAGGTGGTGTTGGTTCGACACCATCAAAAACGTATCTCTGTCAAACTTTAATTAAATCTGTTGGTCAATGCAAAGGTAAACGCATCTTAAGCAAAATTATATTTTGTAGCAGCAACGAAAACACTTTTTAAAGTTAAAAATTTTACTTTTTATGGTGTTTTATCACTTAGAGAGGAAAAATATATGGTATTTTTTTATATCTGCTGAGCCATATACCGTGACAGATATACTTGTACGTATATATAATGCTAATTGTACTGTTGCATATGCAGTCGATGAACTCGTCGTTTTTTTGACGACATAACATATATTCCTTCTCTAGTAAAAGTAACTTCCCTGTACTGGAGGTAAGTCATAAAGTTATGATTTACAAGGTGTGACAATTAAGTTCCGGGAATTTGTCAATGAAGAAACAAGCAAATTAAATTTCGCCAAAATGTTATTATCGACCTTCACAATAGTCTCCTTCTAATTCTACACAACGATTCTAACGTTGCTCCCACGATTGGAAGCACCCTTGGTAATCCTCCGCAGTTAACCCGTTCAGCAGCACGGTTCTTCTTTGACCTCCTGTACGCCGCCATGTTTCCCTTGAGATGCGACTTTATCTTAGGGAATAAAAAAAATCGCGGGGGCAATATCGGGCCTATAGGGTGGGTCCGGCAACGTTGGAATGCCTTTTTTTTTGCCAAAATCCCTTGCACAATGAACGAGGAATGGGCGTTGTTGTTGTGATGCAAGATCCAGCCGTTCTCGGCGAGTTCGGGTCGTACACGGAAAACGCGGGCAACAGCACGCAGCCGTTTCAGGACGCCAACATAGAACTGTCCAGTCACTGTCTGGCCGGCAGGAACATATTCACGATGAATGATGCCGTGGAAATCGAAAAAAACGATCAACATTTGCCTTCAGTCGTGACTTGGACATCCTCGCTTTCGTTGGCCGCTCTCCATTCTTTTCCACCCACTGCTGACTTTGTTTACGGGTCTCGGGGTCATACTCAAATATCCAGGTCTCATCTCCAGTGACTACCCGACTCATGCAGTCTCTACCGTCGCTCCAAACGCGAGACAACAAATCTTCTCAGTTCGATTTTCGCATGTCTTTCTGTTCACGGGTGAGAACTTTTGGCACCATCACTGCGCAAATCTTTCGCATATTCAAATTCTCGTGTAACATGTTGCGAACGGTTTCTTTGTTGACGTTTAACTCGTCAGACAACGCACGAATGCTTAGGCGCCGGTCAGACGTGATCAGTGCACGCAAACGGTCGTGCACTGTTCGTGTCAGTACGAGAGGTGACGCGAGCTCTTTCACGTGGATCGTCTTCTACCGATTCACGCCCCTCCTTGAACCGTTTTGTCCATTCAAACACGCGTGTTTTCGACATGCATTCCTCTCCATACATCACCTGCAAATTCTGAAGGATTTCCGCCAGATTTCACTAAAAATTGAATCACAACACGTTGTTTGTAATTTGAGTCAGTCATTTTCACAACGCCGCTAAAAAAAGTTACTTCCAAAAAATATACATAAAACACAAACCAAACGTGCTATCGACTTCAACATTGGACTGAAACTAAAAGGAAGAACTTAATTGTCACACCTCGTATAAAGCAAACGCATCTTAACCGAAATCTTGATTAATATTTTGTAGCAGCAGCGGAAACACTTAGCATACCTAACTACTTAATTATAGGTTACAGAATAAACGTATGTTTGTGATTCATTGTTATATGATCTAAACTGTTACTAATATTGTATTAGTATATTGTTTAGCAACATATATCCACACAAACTTGTTTAAAACGGCTGAAAATTCAAATATAAGTAACACTGTGTTGGACGGCGAAAATCATAATTAAATGTTTTCTACATCATCTGGTTTCAAAAATACTGCAATGCTATTGGACGAAAATTTGTAGGCAACGTCCTCTGTTTAGGTAACTTCACTTTGAACTTCTTCTAGACGCAGTTACGTATTGATATTTTGTTGCAAATGTGTACACGGCTTTAATTTGTCGTACTGCGTGTGAACGTATGTCCTGGTATTTGCATTCTTCGCATACCATCGAAACTCTCATATGAGAACCACTGATTTAGAGGACAAGTAGATGTAGTAACCAATCCAAGATAATCGTTATATAAAAGTACTACACGACCCAGGCGACAACTACACCCCATATATCTCCCATATCTAAAAACAGGCGGACGTCGGGAATATTTTAAATCTTATCCTCTAAAGCGGGGAAATCATTTTCCCATCGGCCGTAAATCCTAGTAGATTGTGTGTTCTGACCCAAAACGGGCGTTCCTCCGCATTAGCTGGATATGATCGCCGTTTAGGGCTGATAACGCCGTAATTTTTTATTACAACCGTGAACACACACACACACACACACTCGGTTATTAACCGGGGCCACATACGTGACCTATCATTTTTTATTCTCCGTTGATAACGCGTGCCGTGCCGCGGTCCAATTAAGCCGTTTTCGCGTAGAGCACGTTCACGTAAAGTGGCGAGGACTGGTTTGAGCGTGCTGAAAGAAATCTGTGACGGATTGGAAGTGTGAGATTAGAGATGTGAGGGTTATGAGTGGTAGAATATTCATACAAACAAACTGGCACGTTTAAATAATAGGTAGTTATTGTATAAGTGCCTTTAAGATGACTTGTAGATAGGGTTCGGGAGGTGCGGCTTTGAACAGAGCCGTGCCTAGATTACTTTGCCCTTTCTGTGTTTACGAGGTGCACTGATAAAAATGGGTGGAAATATCCATGTTTTGTTATGCTCATTTTACATGGTATTTACTGGTAATTTTCAATTTACATTATACAAGATGTTTCTTAAGTAGATGTCAAAATCCCAGGGGCGTATTCTGTGGCCAAAAATAAGGGTTATAAATGTTGGGTGGGCAGCCATTGTCCAGCTACAGCGTGTTAAAAATTTAAAAATAAAACCGTTTATAATATCTAAACCGCTTGAGATAATTTAACCAACTTCGTTGTGCATATCTAGTATGACAGTAGTTATGAAATAAAAAATTACCAGCTTTAGAAAATTACCAGTGGCGAAGGTGTGGGTATCATCGATCATTATTTGCCAAAAAATATCACACTTTATAACACATAACACATATAGAAAGAAAATATGTCATCATATGTGCCATTGTATTATCTTTTTGTTTCTTTACATTTTCTTGTATTTAAAACCGATTAACAACAAAATTCAATTATTTGATCAAGTGAATTTTTACGATACTCATTACATTACTTAAAATAGCAAATTAATTAATAAAATAAACAATGGAATTGCTTTACCATGATTTATAATAAAAAATATTTAGACCATCTTGAAATTGCACCTCGAACACCTACAAAAATTTCAGGAGTAGTTCTTAACACATCACAACCAGCTATAATTTGTTGCCGTGCTCCTCAGATTTAATGTGAACCTTGCAGACTAATGTCTTGACATGTCCCCAAACAAAAAAAATCAAGAGGATTCATATCGGGTGATCTGGGTGGCCAAGGTTGAGCTGGTTGTTGAGTGCCTCATATCTACCCATATATTCTTTATTATTAGCTTTTGTAACATTTTTGACTGTATTAGAAAGGTATTTTAAGCTAATATATATCAAATCTCCTACAATTCAACGCTGGTTGGGGCTTTAGTCCACAGAGTAGTTAGTTTCACACAATATTGTTAATACCTAAACATATATAAAGAAAGATACATAAAGGGTAAAATTTTATTATTAACTTAATATGTCGTTATGATGTTTAAATTCATTGACAGATTAATCAATTTGACATTGTCGACATTTAATTTCAAATAATTTTAATTTATTGGTATAATAATTTTTACAGTTAGATATTTGACTCAACCTAAAGGAGGCCACCTGATGAAGCAATCCTAAAAATGCAGAAATAGGTCAGATCTCATCTATTGTGGTTGAATTTTTGAGTTCCTACTGTCAAAGTGAAGTTAGATATTTATAGAGTGTTTTTATTAAACCAGGTTAGTAAATTTAGATAGATTAATTTCTTTAGATAATAATTGAATAGAGCTTTGTCTGTGGAATTGTTCATTAGCATACCTAGATGTTTGGTATCAGAGAACATGCCTTCATTAATAGGAACTGTAGGAGATTTGATATATAATATTTACATAGAAACTCAAAAGGTACGTTGTTTAGATACTTGCATTAAAACTGCACCATTACAATAATATTCACTTCAACCGACGTATTGTTGTGACAGTAGAAATAGTAATAATTTATAACAGATATTAACATTAGTTGTAGTTGTAAATATTTTGACTCAGGTATACTTATACCTACAAATATTTGCAAAGATTTGTATGTTTCAAGAATAAGATGTAATTTTCAGCGGAAACATTTCAAAATATTTTCTAATGCAAATGAAATACCTAAATTGTAATAAATGTTACATGAGCAATACACTTTTAGAGGATAGATGGATAAACAGAAAAATCTTGCTACACATAAGTTATTACGGGGTACGATTTTAGATCATATCAAAGACAGTGGTTTAGGCTTATTTAGCTAATAGAAACTCGACACGATAGGGGGGGGCACTACCCTCTATGGAAGGTGGCCTTTAACCTTCAGAATATGCATGCACCCCAAAATAAGTGCGAATATTTTACGTGACGTCAAACGTTCTTAAATTGCTCTGCGCCTTAATGACGCTTTTAGTACGAAATATGTAATTAAGAGTTCAATTTGCCCTAATAAGGTTAATGTAAAGAAACAAAAACGTTATATAAGGTTAACGGTATAGTTAGACATTAGGCCGTAAGTGAACGAACTTGTTGGGTAAAGGTACGTCGATAATGCGATTTTAATAATAGCCTGAGCGAGGGGGGACGGAATTCTATCGGTGTTATACTGTTTGCCAGGAAAATTGACATTATTGACAATAATAAGATACCTGGAATAAAAATACTTGTCAAAGAGTTACAAACTTTAAATAGAATTCTTCAGTTTCA
The DNA here is from genome assembly GCA_037114965.1 of Monochamus alternatus. Lineage (NCBI taxonomy): Eukaryota > Metazoa > Arthropoda > Insecta > Coleoptera > Cerambycidae > Monochamus > Monochamus alternatus. The sequence goes on from CM073433.1 coordinate 40,025,058, forward strand.
ACCCAAATATAATGTGAAGGAAAATTAAAGTTTGAGTTTTTTTTTTTTGTAATATGTTACATAATAAATTTCAATGAGTGGTTTAAAAATAAAATTACAGTCTCATAATTTCTATGTTTTTGCTTAAATTCTGATTATCTAGGAATAATCTGTACTTTAATTAGCTTATTTAATGAAACAGTGACCGATTGTTCCGCAAGAAAGATTGATGGTAGTTTTACAGAGCAAGGCCAAAATTATTAAGGATTAAATTTATACAGGATGGTCACCTTTACGGCGCTAAGTAGTTCCAGTACAGGGATCTCGAAAATGGTAATATATACAGGTTGAATTAGGAAAAAGTTGCGTTTTATGACTTTCAATATTCTGAAAAGAAATATGAGATACTTTGTGTAGTTCCTGAAATGAAGGTTGGAAACTGGATAAGTGCTTTCTTTTTCCTTTCATAACTTTTCTGCTTTTACTTAAAGTAAATCTTATGAAATCTGGTACGCTTATTTTGTTCGACATAAGTTTTCCAATGGAGGTGCAAATTCGTTTTATTTTGGTTTTTTTTTTCGGTGATGTCAAAATCTACCATAAGAATATCAGGGGTTGACTGAAAATTTAGGAATTTATAAGGTGGAAAATTTTGTTCCCACTCTCATTAGAAAGCTTTGAATTGAATTGGTGTAAATTACTAAGTATTTTTTTTCGGTATATGGTACACAGTAATAAGGTACAATTCATGGTCTTTCGTATTCTCTAGCGCCAAAAGTTAGAGGAAATGATTCAATGTCAGCATTATATTTTAGCACTACGCTCATAAGAACCTCTAATGACTGTCTGGATTGTTTTGTGCATCTTTAAATATGATTATATGTCCTTGAAACATCAGCAATAAAAATAAAAAAGTTATGACAAGGAAAATAATGCACTTTTTCAGTTTTCAGCCGGTATTTTAGAAACTACACAAAATATCTCATATTTATTCCCAAAAAAATTGACAAAAGACAAATGAAAGTGCAACTTTTCCTAATTTAAGTCACCGTTTCCAAGACATCTGTATGGGCGTCGTAAAAATGACCTGTGTATAGAGTCCCAATGGTATTCCTTCTAATCAAATATGCAGTCTAAGGACAATTTTCTAAGACACACTTTCTGCAAATCTATTTTTTCTGATATTTTTGTTTTGTTAATTTCAGTTTTACGGTTTTTATTCGTATTTTACTGCAAATAACAATTTGAATTCAACTTAGGTAGAAAAAAACTATATTTAGTATTACACTTACGAACGTGAAATTATCAAGTGAAATCTTACCATTTTTTAATAAGTAAATAATGTGTTTTATCATGTATCATTAATTATTTAGCGTATTTGACCCATTTACTATTTCATTTATCGTAATTTAATTTATTAGTCATTAGATGTAGTTATACTAAGGCTAAAGAGAGTATACTCGTGGTAGTTCTTCAGTAATTCCTCTTATTACGTTTTATCCCTATTCAACACGTTCGTAAAATGTTCAACCGAGTGGAAAGGAATTATACTGCAAATTCTCAAAGGATTTTAGTTCTAGTATTTAATGTAGAAATGTATTCTTTATCTAGGTTAAAAAATGTAAAAGCATTCAGTATTCAAAGATAATACAGTTTGAAAATTTAGTAGGCAAAGTGGCGTTTCTGCGATTATAGTCTTATGAACAATAAGGTTTAATAGCTGCAATAGTTTTTGTAATTGTTAAAGCTTCTACAAAATTATTTGCAATGTTAAATGATATTCATGAATGAATTCTCAGCTCTTGCAACTAAATAACCGATACTCAATTGAAACATAAATTAATTGTTTTATGCAAAATTAAAGATTGCAAAACATGGCACCTTCATATTTACTATAATTATATTTTTCTACAAAACTGTTAAAAGTGGGCTTTTTAATTGTCATTTTTGATGTTAAAAATGTCATTTTTTGACACGCGTGTTAAAAGTAAATTACTTTTAACACTAGCGTTAAAAGTAAATCAAAGTTTATTTAAATTTTGTTTTGAAAATTAATAAAACGTTTTAACAAACACATGAACAACTTTTTATTTTAGTACAAACCAACATTTTAACTAGTTATCACTATTAACATTTATAGTAAAATTAGAACAATTTGAAATTGTAATTCCCTGCGGAGTCATCATACTTAAGTTGGTTTTACTGTCAACATGTGTGACACATCTATTTTCTGTAGAAATACTACTGATAGTACTGGTGGTCTTGCTAGTAGTTGCAGCAGTAGGAAGTATTTGGCACGCATTTCCTTCTTTTGTTCCAGTGAATTTTCAATGTAGCCTTCAGCTACCGTGGAAGATTTCCATCCTCCATGTCTCTTGATGGTAGTAAGATTTGCACCAGAATCTGCTAACAATGTCGCCGATGAACGACGAAAACAATGTCCGGTGTAGAGTTGAGGATTTGGTAGATTCAAGAACTCTGCAATGTCGGCAGGCATTTTACCAAACATGTTAATTCCGACTGGATTCTTCACACATTTATTCTTCATATATTCTTCATATATATATTCTTCATAAAAGAAAAAGTCGTCTATGGTCAGCGTTGAGTGGCCGGAGTGCCATATACTTTCTAAAAAAGTTTAAATAGAATTCACCAACAACACTGAAAGTCCGAGGCACTTTCGTTTTAGTATCTGGTATGGTCACAACAACCGAAGTGCCCAAATATTCGACACGCCCCGAAGACACCCAGTATTGCTGCGACTTTCATCATCAGATACTTTTCGTCTTCTGCTTCTGTGAGAAATTTATCGATAGGCGTCTTTGTCAAAACTTTGGACTTTTTTGCTTGATATCCTTCACACTTCCGTTTTAAAAAAGCAATAAGTTTATGTTTGCTTATATCTTGATCTTGCTTTATTTTTAACATAGTTTTGATCATGGAATAATTTGACCACAGCGTTGACGATTTCCATATCTTGGCTTTTTCCTCAAAATATGCCAGTAAAACACTTTCGTTACATTTCCCAGGGACCTTTTTAATGTTGCACCATTTCGAAAAGCCTCTATAAGCGATTTCGTACTGTTCATTTGATTTCGCCGGCAATAATTCCAATGTTGCTCGACTGGCGGCTTCTTCAATTTCAGCAGGGATGGATTCGTTACGCTCATTATATTACTAGAAAATGCTGTCAATATTTTTGCGTTTTTTCTAACAACAGTACTGGTTGCTACGAAAATTTTGGTTCATAAACATTGCTATCTGTGTGGTATTTTTTGATTTCTTATTTTTATTGAGTTTAAAGTTCTTCCGATTGTTTTGTAGAAAAAATAGTGTATGATATACGTGTTAAATGTGATTTTATTTTGTTCGTGAAGTTAAAAAACTCGCTACGCTCGTACTTTTAACACGTTTATCATAAATAGCTATTTTATTTAATAAATAAAATACTTTCAAACTGTCAAACTAGACTTACTTTTAAACTATTGCAAATTTTTGAGAACGAAAACAGAAAGTTTTTCGAAATTTCAAAAAATACGGTACGTTCGCGATAGTGATGTGATTTTTGTTATTCTTTACTTATCTGCTTTTTCAGTATGAGACTTTTTGGTTAGACAAACTTAGTTTCAAAAATAACCCTTGATTGATCTTTTTGAAGCAAGGGTTTATTCAATTAATATTTATTTATTTTTTTAGAATGGCAAACTACCCAATTAAACTAGGAACAATTAGAATAATTTATTCGCAGAAAAGATACAAGGCGTCAAAATTGAAATTTAAAAGGTGATTTTAATGTAATAATTGCACTGTGTTTTTACTATATCAACTTAAAACTTTGGGAATAGGTGTTTTTGGATATGAGAAATCATAATATTTTGTCTATTTCGACGTATTTCCTAGAAGACGTAAATGTAAGCGTAAGCTTTTTTGGCTCTAACGTTATCACGTTTTTTATTAAAAAATCTTATCTAGGTACATTGTTTTTAAGGAAAAAAGGTATACTTATCATCAGTCTTAGAAATTGACCATTTTCGAGGTAACAGTTTTTCAACAATCAGCTGCATATACTTCCTTGTATAATATTTTACCGTAGCAGGCACCAATAGTAAGTTAAATTTTAACTTATTATAAATAATTTATATTAAAGTTAATAAGTATTTCTAAATGTAAGATATTTTGGTTAAAATCAATTACCTACTTTGCAAAATCGTAAAATTCAGAGGCACAATAATTTTTCCTATTCAGATATGAGAGATGATTTATTTGTTGGAATTTGAATTTCAATAAACGTGCTGGACAACGAGAATATTTGGGAGGATTTCGAAATAGATTTCAACCTGATAATCAACAATTTAAAAAATCTGTTCAGATATTTAGAGAAAAAAAACCTGAAAATGTGTTCACATTGCGGATTATCCACAAACTAATTCAGGAAGTATCTGAAGTTGAAAGAATCAGTATGACTTCTATTTTAAAAACATTGCATGCTGAAAAAAACTATCCATTTTACATCAGTGCAAATTTTATTGCATGTCGATCTACCTTCAGCATATTTAATTTACAAGGGAATTTAGCGCCTACTACGGTAAAATACAGGGTGATAAAAAAAGAGTGTAAAATATTTAAGGAGGTAATACTATGAACCAAAATAATCAGAAGAGTCTCAATAAACATGGGTCCGCAAAGTAACGGTTGCGGAGATATGGAATGTTTTATGTTTTTTAGCCTTTTTTTATTTTGTGAAAACGTTGTGTATTTTCTTATAATAGTTGGTTGATGTTTAGTGAAATAAACAGTACGTATTTGACAGTTGTTCTCAGTGCCCAAGTTTTCTTTCGCTATGGCTGGTTACTCTAACGTAGAATTAACAGACATGCATTTCATGTATGGTCGTGCTAATGGGAACACCACCGAAGCGCGACGTCTTTATGTTGACGCTTGTCCAAATCGCCAGTTTCCTTCACAACGCATGTTTGGAAGAATTCACCATAGATTGCGTGATACTGGTTTCTTGAGCAAAGAGTGCCATTTATTCGGAAGACCAAGGTCGGTATCCACTCCTAGAGCAGAAGAAGAAATTCTAGCACTGGTAGAGCAGAATTCATGTACGAGTGTGCGGAGAATATCAGCCGAGGTAGGAATTAGTGGTCCTCTTGTTTGGAGAATCCTTCAAGAGCAACTGCTTTATCCATACCATGTACAACGAGTACAGGCCTTAAATCCAATAAATGATCATCAAGCACGTTTGTTTTTTTTGCCGCTGGTTTCTACGTCATGATGCTGAAGACCCTCGTTTTCTTTCAAACATTCTTTTTACTGATAAGGCCGGGTTCGCAAGAAATGGAGTGTTTAAATTTCACAATACGCATATTTGGACCGACGAAAATCCTCATGCTCTAATAGAATCTGGACATCAGGCACGTTTTTCATTAAACATTTGGATAGGTATTGTAGGTGACAGGTCTCTAGGTCCTGTTGTTTTACCAAACCGATTAACAGGCGCTGCTTACCTCAACTTTCTGCAGAACACACTGTATGAGTTTTTGGAAGACATTCCTTTGAATCAGAGGCAACAAATGTAGTTCCAGCATGATGGTGCTCCAGCTCATTTTTCCATGGCCGTTAGAGAGCATTTACACCAAACTTTTCCACATAGAAGCTACGGATTAATAAAATATGCCAAGAAATCCAAACCTAGGAGGGTGTTTTCGAAAGAGTTCGAATATCGTTGAGATGAAATGTCGTGCCTGCTTGGAAATGGACGGAGGGCACTTTGAACATCTTCTGTAACTTTGTTTTTTGTTTGTTAAAAGCTTCCTTTGTCGGTTTATTCCTAATAAAATAAAATGTTTGAAAAACGAATAGTGGTCCATATTTCCGCAACCGTTACTTTGCGGACCCATGCTTATTAAGACTTTTCTGCTTATTTTGGTTCATACTATTACCTACTGAACTATTTTACACTTTTTCTTTAACACCCTGTATTGTACAATGAACTGAAGTTGTTGAAAAGCTATTTTCTCGAAAATGGCCAATTTCTGAGACTAATGACAAGTATACTGTTTTTCCTCAAAAACAATGTAGGTTTAAGATTTTTTGATAAAAAATTGTGTTAACGTTAGGGCCAAAAAAGTTGCGCTTACATTTACGTCACAAATGTGGCGGATGTGGTATCCTCTGGGGAATACGTCGAAATAGACAAGATATTGTCACAAAATTTGCTTCGACGACTGTGGTATCATAAAATGCTAGATTGCCCCGATCGCCCCTTGCGATGGTAAACAAACAAAATAATGCCGTGTATCGAGGCGCAACTGGAATATTGAGAGTCGACGAGAATCGACGAAAATCATTAAAAAAATGGAGTCTATAACGGCCGAGTCAGTCAGTCTTGAATTGGAGTGTCTAGTTGGAACTTTCCTGGAGTTTCAAAGTGAAATAGTGTTTTATTGAGTTGTAATTAGTATACGGTAGTGTACAGAGTGATTAATAAATATCAGTAAATATTAACTGTAGAAACAGTAACAGTAACAGTTAACAGTAGAAAAGTCGGATTAAGAAATCCGTGACAATATTATGATTTCTCATATCCAAAAACATCTATGTTGGTACATTCAAAGACAGTGTAATTATGACAAAAAAATCACTTTTTAAATTCCAACTTTGACACCCTGTATCTTTTTTATTATCAACATTTTATTAAGGCAAGTTGGCTTAAATCATAATATTTTGAAGTGAAAAATCTAGTATGTCTTTATGGGCCATTACTTAATTATTATTATTACTTCACTATTTTAGCATTTCAAATAATAATAATAATAATAAAAATTACTTTTTTGACATCATCTTTAAGAGGTTGCATCTTCACAGAAGAGGCGATGTTGGAATGAATTTTTTTTATGAAAAATTCTTATTCCACAGGGAATCACTGAACTTTTCACAGTTATTTGTTTATACGTTGAACTGCTCCCACTATTCTTCCTAATTGAATTTACCCTCTAGTTTTTTTAAATGCAAACACGACATTCTGTATAGCGAACATAGCTGTTACAGGTCTTAGGAAGAGATACTTATTCAAAAGTTGAAGAATGTACGAAGCATATGTTTCTGCTCATTCCCCATTGTTATCCGTAACCCATTCTTGGCGATGAAAGGGAAGTATTTAGGTATCCTGCGTGGTGGTAAGTGCCTTAATGCGTTTTTCCGTGGGCTGGAAATCGTTACGCCCCCGGCAATGCGATACACTGGGAATTCTGACGATGACGTTAAATTGTTTCCCACATCGCGCGATGTGCAATTTATCATGGGGCGCGGTCCGTTCTGTCAACTTTGTAACAAATTATACACACGCCGCAATCCGATGACGTTTGCCGCTACGGTACTGTTTTTGTTGTGCGTTCGTCCAGTGCCGGATTAAGACAAAGGGGAGAAAATGTAGGAGGTCCTCAAAGTTCCATAAAGGGAAAAAATAATTTTTTCGAAAACTCTCATCAAAAGTCGCCATTTTCGTAAAATTTTCAGTTGACAAAGGGGGTCTGCTAACTGCGAGATACTTTTATGCTCTAGAGCTCAAAAATTCTTTTCGTTGTAGAACATAAAACCAATGTCAAAATAATTTGTCATTTTTTCGAAACCTATTTATGATTTTATCAACTAAACAATATACGTTTTAGGTAATAATACATTTAAATACAAAACAGTAACTATTAAAAACAGGACGATTACAACTTATTTTGCACTACATGTAAATTGAAAGTGCCGATATTGCAGTGACTTTATGCCATATACAGTGCTGTTAGTTATCATAGCTTTTTGTTGTGGGTGTTCAATGAGGCTGCTGCTGTAATTGCTGACGTTTACTTTTAACATGGAATATACTGATCATAACGTCGAAGGTGTAATTTTATATTTGAAATATGCCACTAATAGCGTTTCACACTTTTTAAATTTTAGATCGAACTACCCCTTTGAATCCGTTGTAAGCAATCTCGTACTGTCTCGATGACATTTTGGGGATTAATTGATTAGATTACTTTTTTTTTAACACTATCAACAAATTTTTATTGTTTATTCAGTTACTATCGTTATGATAGTCACAGCGCCTAAACTTTCTTGATTCAAATACGATTTCAAATATAAATTTAATTCTTGTAATAATTATCTAATTTTATTGCATTTTTCGAAAAAAATGTTGTTAGTCTCGAACGCGAAATGCTTTTGTGAAGTCGTTATGAGAAACCGTTTTCGAAATAATCTTATTTGAAATATTCAGTGCACCGAGGAAAAACTGTTTTGAGTGCTTTGTTCGCCGAAAATACAACAAAATGTTACTTGAAAAAGCTATTTAGAATGTTAAATTATGGCGACGTGCAAAATTTATGAGGTTTGATGAAACTGTTATCTTCAGATTTTCAACAAAGGTTTATTAATCAAAGCAGGCCGACCTTCTTGAAATTTTGCACGTCACCATTCTGAATAACTTTTTTTAAGTAACATTTTGCTAAATTTTCAGCGAACAAAGCACTCGAAACAGTTTTCACTCGGTGCACTAAATATTTCAATTAGGATTATTTAAAAAATGGTTACTTGCAACGACTTAAACAAAATATACTTTTTTCAGATAAAAAAGATAAGAGAATCGATTGTTTCAATAGTTTGGATGGATGGATGGAAAGTAAAACTTTAACTTTGACACTCTCTGATTGAAAAGGAGTAACATTCGAACAAGGTATATTTGCCTATGATCAATGAACCACTCTGGATTTTTGGGCCAATTATTCTATCTTTCTGTACTTTCTGCATTACCTAAATAATGACAATGATGGTAACGTGTTAGGTATCTCATATGAACTTTAAATACTCTGGTTTCGGAGATTCCTTAGAATGACGGGGCTTGGGGCTGTAGCCTCCACAGCTACCCCTTAATCCAGTGCTGCATTCCTCACGGGTCCTGGCGTGTGCGATCGTTACAATGGGAAAGGGTTTGTGTTTTATATTTTTCGCGCGTGCTAACGTTACCGCGGATATTTGGCCGGATACTTCTATTCGCGCGCACGTTTGATCTCTAAATGGTTATTGTGCTTGTTTCTGCAAATTGCGGTATATATTTTAGCGTACAGGGCGACGAGGTGATTTTTGCTTTAGTCCCAAGGGGAAATTTTCCGATGCGATATAATATTTATGTAATGTAACCGGCATGTAATTTCTGTAATTCTAAACTGCTTTGTTCAAATAAAAGTAGGTTTTTGTGACTGGTTCAACAGTGTGTTCAACAATAGCTTAACTTAACCTGATTTCCCAAATATCGAATTAATTAAATTTTGAAACATTAGTTGTTACTAAATCCACTCAAAAAATAAGATTACCCTTTGGTAAGGATTAGATTCCAAGCTTCATTCATTATGCAAATAAAAAAAAATATATGAATTCATTTGCTCCCTTTTATAACTGTTTACATCTGTATCTCTGTAATCAGTCGCAGTTTGTTGTCTACAGTGTTTTTTTTTAATACTTTTGTCCCTCATATGGAGTGCCACAAGGATCTAACTTAAGGCCATTGCTGTTTCTACTATTTATTAATGATATTGCTAAGGTCCCTTCATTTGATCGCGCTGACATCCTGGAAGATTATTTGTTTGTATAAAAAAAAAATTCAGACTAAGTAGCTAATCAAAATGCAAATGCTAAAATGCAAAGTAATAATTTTCATGTTAACAACACGCAATCAAATTTGGCATCAAATTGTAAAGATTTTATTAAATTCAACATTTATTTTGTTTTTAATAAGGATCTGTATATACAGATTTCGTGAGTTAAAATTATAAATTTATAAGTATTGAACTACTTTTGTCAGGTTACATTGATTGAAATTATATCTTTTAAAATGCTTCTCGGACCTGTGTTCATATGTATATGAAATAATGTTTGTCATTAACCCAGCTACCATCTGCCAAAGTTTGTGATAGAGCTTGCAGAAACTGACAAAAACGTCTAGAGATATTGATGTTACCTTAGTAACGAACCATATTGTAACGACCAAAAAAGTTTTTTTGCGGAAAATTCACTTATTCAAACTTTTTGATTTTTTCCATGACTTCATTGATCACCCCGTATATAATAAGCCTATGGCCCTACGATAAATATACATCATGCAGCTTAATCCGAAAAAAATTAGCTCTTAAAATTTGCAAGCCGCGTTCAAAAATTTGCATTCCTGTTGAAAATATTGAACTTTAAATTTTGCCTAAAAATCTCTGTGTGTAAGTTCGAGTGTCCAGCAGTTTAACATTTATCATTTTAAAAAAATTAATTTAATAAATGTTGATTGCTGTTTACTACTGATTTCATTTCTCCTTAAACATTTAAAAAAATCCTTATCTATTACGGTTGTTTATTATGTTTTCAGAATAGAACAGGTAATTTAACGTAGTGAAGTCATATAGCACAATTTTATAAATGTCTCAAACAACATTCTACATCATGTAAATGGTAGGAGCAAATACAGAACATGTTATTTGGAATCGGAATGAAGCGCCGAATACAATAAATGAGAACAAAGTTTGCTTTACCATTGATTTTCTAAACGCCCTGTATACATTGTGGTAGCTTAATAGAAAAGATTCTTTACAATTTTACATTTTAATTTTTTCGATTAAGTTAAACCTGCATTGTATTTCTAATTAAATTTAATTTACATTTAAATGATCTTCACAAACGAACAGTGTTGCAATGCTTCTTTTCGTGGCGCTTCATCACTCTACACCACATTTTTCTTTTCAATTTTTGGCACGGCGAAATATTTGTTATTAGGCGCCGTATGCTGTATTTGTACTTAATGGCATAAAGCAATACTTCTTCCATTTGCCCGATGAGATGCACTTTATGTATCCATTTTACTAGACTATTTTGCAACTTTATTCAGTACCGATGTCTGTTTAACACAGTAACACCTAATAATATCACAAATGGCAAATTAACTCTTCTAAACGTATGTACTGCGTTGTATGAAAGCATAGAAATCGCATACAGATATGAACTAAATCGCATTGCTGTATTTAGGTATACACGTGCGAACGGCGTCTGACGTCACAGGTTGCCACTGTGGCTCCGACCGCTTTTTGGGGGGCACGTATTTGGGTGAAATCATGCAATTTCACCATTATTAAAGCTTTTAAAATGTGTAGGGGATAATAATAAAATATAATAGATGAGAGGAAGAGGGGGAGCTACGTCAATAAATGCTAAAGCTTAATCGCTTTCGCCATTAAGATGTTTTGCCACCGGATTATCAAGTTCATTACAAGCCCAACACACCTACTTTAGTAATTAAAACCCGCAAAGTTTAATCAACGCCCGGCACACCAAACAATATATAATATTAATATATACATTAAATTTGCAGGAGGGCCAACGAGACCCCGTAATCGTCCCCTAAAACTTTGCCGGGTTCGAAACCAGGAGGCGATTCGGGTCGTTAGATTAAAATCGTATAAACAAATGAAATTACTATTTAATCTTAATCAACCCCGGCCCTTGCCAGCCGGATTATGCGATCCCGTCCCAGGAGTTTAAGGTCAGCTCGGTGTCAGGAGGCGCACTTCATTATGCAATCCGGCCCACCCCGGGTAAACATTTGGTTAATGATTTTATCCCTCCTAAATCTACCCTTTAAATCTGGGCGAGCAGAAAGTAAAATATTTGTGTTTTCGAACTTGATATAGTTCCCTTCGCAATATCGATGATTGATGAACTCCTTTCTACCTATATAGATGTAACTGCGCCTTATTTTCATCAACGTGCGTATTTTGTTTTACAATTTTTTTTAATAATTTAATGGAAATATAGCGATACATACACGAAGTAGCATAAAACAGATTAGGTAACAGTAAACTATGTTAAATCTTAAACATGTTGCTACGTGCAGAGAAACGTATAAACCCGTATTGTACTGATATTTTAATTAAAAAAAGTTAACAAAACGTTCTTCTTAATGTTCCTAATGTTACCTGTACAAAATTCCAATTTGCCTAATATCAGTTATAAATTTATACAGGGCGATTCTGAACTTATCTAAAAAAAAAATTAAAATATGCAGGGGACTCTTACAAATACAATTTTATAAAAATAAAATCAAAATAGAGCAGTTCAAATATGATATAAAAATACACTTCCGCACGGCACTGGAAACTAGTCAACTATAAAACCTAAGGCGTATAATCGACAATCGGATAAAAAATTGAAAGAAATCTCCAAGAAAAGAAATAAATGTGATTTTACCACACCTATTTTAATGCAGCAAATTCAACTGCTTTTGCCACTATTGTTATTAATTATTAGTAGAATTAATTTTTGGTTTTAATTAGTTAAATAGTTGGACATTATTATTATTATTATTAAATTAAATTTAGGCAAAGGAAAATGGAGTATTAGCTATCTAAGCACAAATATAATACATAAAAATAAGAGAAAAAAAATACAAAATGAAAATATTATATTAATATTATCTAGAAGTTGGACATAACGATCCAAGCGATTTTTGAAACTGTTCACAGTGGGAGCACTAATCACTTCTTCAGGTAAATTATTCCATGTATTTAACACACGACACGACCAAAAATGCTGCCTACATGTAGTACGAAAGTGTTCGTATGACAATTTAAGTCTATGACCTCTTTGCATCGCTACTGGGAAGAAAAAAGATTGTACCGAATAAGTTGTTAAGAGCACGATAAGTTATAATTAAGTCACTTCTCACTCGTCTGCTGTAAAGTGTTGGTAACATAATCTTTAGCCTCTCTTCATACACCAAATCGCGAAGATATGATGTTGTAACATCAGGACATTCCTGATGTCACAACATAATTTTGCGCCCGTCTTGCCCAGTTTCTACAAACTAACACAAATGTTTCTGCTTCTTGTTTGTTTTGAACTTGTAAGTTATTGGCAGCAATTATTAATAAATTTACGTAAATCATCAATAGTGTCCACTCCGGTGCAATATTCTTCATTTTTTAAATATCTCCGCAAAAATAAGTCTAAATGATTCAGTCAGGATCGTGGCTGCCATGGTACCGGTCCTACTCGTTAAATCCCGTGGTATTAATGCTTCGACACGCTGCACATGGTACGGATATAATTGAACCTCGTGTATGAAACTTCACACTGCTGCAATACGCCTTGGACACCCTAGACCTCGATCTCTTCCACGGTTCTGTTGCAAATTTCCTGCGTCACGCCTGCGTTTGTACTACACGTGCACTCACGGCACACCGTTGTAAAAGTAGCTGAACATGTTCACCGGGAAATCGTTCTGCTAAAGCATTTTCACTTAACCATAAATTATAATGATATCTATCAACTGCGAGTTGCTATACGTAAGTCATTTTTGATATTTGAAAAACTAATGTAAATAAATAATAAAGATGCTCACTAAAAGAGCCATACAAATCAGCGTGGAGGATGCCTCCGTAGGAGGCATTGTTGCAAGGGACTGCCCGCAGGGAGGTATTCTATCACCACTGCTATGGAAATTGGTTCTGGACAATCTCCTGCGCCACCTCAACTGGGAAATTGACATCTATGCTATCGCTTATGCAGATGATCTTACCATGCTAATTAGTAGAAGGTTTGAAGGGATTCTTTGCCAAAGAATGCAAACAGCCCTAAGAGCCATTGAAAAGTGATGCGAGGATCATGCTCTACTCCGTCAACCTCAGGAAGACAGAAATGGTTCTCTTCACGAGGAAGAGGAAAATAGGGCCCATAAATGCAGCAATTCTCCTAAACACTACGTTAAGCTTCGAATCGGATGTGAAATATCTTGGAGTCACGCTCGATTCCAAGCTAACATGGAGTTTTCATTTGGAGAGGAAATTAAAAAAGGCGTACATATCATATAGGCTATGCCACAAGACCGTTGCTAACACTTGGGAAATTAAACCAAAGGTGACACTGCCATTGTGAAACCAATGTTAGCCTATGGAGCTGTTGTCTGGTGGCCAAAAGTCCAACAGATGACAGCTAAACAAAGGCTCAGCCAGGTACAAAGGATTACCTACCTAAGCATAACTGGCTGTGACAACTATGCTTCGCCTCAAAAATACTGGTATTATACCTGATGTAGGATGTGGAGAAGTTAGAAGTCGCTTGTGGAATGGGGTGAGAAAGATGCCACTGTTGCAGGCAGACACTGTCAGTATCTCTCCCATTTGCTGACATTATCAAAGATGACATCCACAAAGAATTTAGGAAACGTTGGGATGAAACAAATAGCTGTCAATTTGCTAAGGAGTTCCTAGAGTACCTCTGCAAGAATACAGCCAAAAGGTACCTGGCTATGTCTAGGACAAATCTTCGTCTAGTGACAGCTATTCAAACTGGATATTGTTGGCTAAGGAAGCACCTCTATTACATGGGGAAGTGCGAAACACCTGTTTGTAGGGGTTGCGAATAGGAAAACGAGACAATACTTCATGCACTCTGTGAGAGAGAGATCCCCCTGATCAACGTCACCACCTTTTTCTCCTTATTAGGTTGGTTGACACGTTCCAAGGATGGACATGATACTCTAACATCGTACATCTCTCCTGCCATGTTCTTTTTTCGATTGAAATTTACTATGAACGTATGTCTGTAGCGACATCTATACAAACACTGTAGTACTTTGTTAGAAGCCACTGGTTTTAAATATCTAGTCTTAACTGATTCATTTCACGAATTATTCGTTTTATTCTTTTTCTCGCAAGTGACAAAATCCTCGTAAAACAGTGTAAGCCAACGCCACTTAATTGAAATATAGCCATGTACGTCTCAACCTACATTAAAACGTTACCGGCCATTTACAATCGCAGACGAGCCGCATTTGTCGGTGTTAATCAGCCGGATGCAAATTACTCAGTTATGTAACGACGCCATTAGACCGGATAATAGTACACAACTTTATTAAATGGCTTTAGTTCGGGACGGTCTGCGGTCAGGAGAACAATTTCTCCTCGTAGTTGGGAAATCCTTTTCGGAAGGATTTATGTATCTTCACCGTCGCGATTACCTAGGTACTTAAGATAATTGTGTGGAAGTAACTTGTTAGGTAACCGCCGAGAAGGCGGCAGCGCAGGTAATGTCTGTTCCTAGTGAAAAATACGAAGGAATTATTTTAACCAGTCTCAGACAGAAATTAAAAATGTAAAAGGCCTGAAATTTATTGTGACGAAAATATAGATACATTTTATGACAGTGACAAGGATTTCAATGAATTGAACCATACAACATTTGATAAAACGTACAGGGTGGATTTCACATGTTCATACGGAGTGGGGTGATTCTTAACCTATACTCATAAACTTGGAAAATTATAACCAAGAGTAAACAATGACGAATAGTAAAAAACATGTTTTTCAGTTACGGAGATATCAATTTAATAATAATATCTCTACCCCTCATTCTAATCACGAGGATTGGCCAAGAAGTCCTCACTAATTAGAAGGGGAGTCAAATGTCGACCGGTATCAATATCTCACATTGACCCAAGCTAACATTCTTCCATTCTACCATACCCGCAGAGAGAGTGCCAATCCTCACCACGAATATAGCTGATATTAAGGTCTACCGGCTGCGGGACTCGAACCCACACCAGTCTAGCCACATCGATTCAAGTACTGACGCCTTAAACCACGCGACCACTGACCGCGATTTCGCGAACTCTTGTTCAATGTTATCTTCGGTAACATACACCATAGTTCCTATGTGATCCCAAAAAATAAAAGTCAGACGGATTTAGGTTGGGCGATCGAGGGGGTCACCCAATTGGACCGCCTCGGTTTATCTATTGTTCGAGAAACACATGATACAAATGTTATCGTACTATTCGCGCAAAATGTGTAAATTATTACGCAAAAATTGTAAATAAAAGGCACCGATTTTCCAGAATGAAAAGACTGATAAGTATTCCGTTCACAATTCCAGCTCACACATTTACTGAAAATCGTTGTTGAAAATATGTTCGCCGAGTAATATGCGGATTTTCCAATGCTCAATAATGCGTCTTGTGAAAATTGTGAATGCCGTTACGTGTGAAAATTGCCTCATCCGTAGCTAAAATGTTTATCGTAAAGTTTGGGAAAGTGCTGCTGATGTAACAACCACTCGTAAATTTTTTTGAATTGCCATAGTATCAGAACAAAATACAGCTTCTAATTTATTAGGAAACGGTGTCAAATTTTCAGTATAAATAAAAATTGTCCCTAATATGGTTCAAGAAATTTTGAACATATATCCTCTATCAATTTTTAGCAATACTACAGGGTGATGTGGAGAGACTAAAAAATGGGTTTCTACATAACTAACTTGAATTTTAATTTTTGATGATCCTAGTTCTTCTAGAATTAGGCCTATAAGTTGGGTCTTTTGTGGTATCCTCATTATTGGGCGCATTTGACAATGTCAGTATTAACTTTAGCAACTATTCTATTACATCCGGCTTTAGGGGTTGAAGAAACAAAAATTTTGACTGAATTTCAAGAGGCCCTAGAGCCGCCAAAAATTAGAATTCAAGAAAACAAGGGTGTAGCGATGGTGATGGTCGGTATACAGTATATAGCGAAGTTTTGAACTCTTGTCTTATTGCCAACATTGGGTGCTGCCTCTCTCTCGTCAACATCGAGCTAACTGCTTACAATGGTGTAGAGAGAGGATTTAGTGGGACTAAGAAGGGAATCAAATAATCTTTACGAATCCCGGTTTTTCTGCTTGGGGATGCAAGATGGTCGTACAAGGGTGAGAAGGCGACGTAGTAAAACACGCTATCCACAATTTGACAGAGAGCGTGATGTCCAGCAGGCAGTAGGCGTTATGATATAGGCTGCTATCGCGTATGGTAGGAGATCATCACTAGTTTTCAGGCAACGTGGCAGCCCAACGCTATATCCAGGAAGTGGTAGAACCATATGTCATTCCGTATATTCGCACCATACAAAACGCCACTTCTCAGCAAGACAATGCTACCTCATGTCAGACAAACAACAGCTTTTTTGGATTAGATCAACCTTTCACCCTGGACGCCAAGTACGCCGGATCATTTACAACACCTCCCACAGACTTTAGCAACACTTGAATGAGATACCCGAACAACTATCGGCAACTTTATTAGATCCGAGCCCAGGCTCAACACACTATTGAACCAATTTTTGCAGTAGGTTCTCTGATCTTGCTGAAAATGTAATCAATCAGTAAGTAAGTGGTCCTTAACTTATACAATTTAATATATTTTTTATTAATTTACAATTTTTAAGTTCATTTAACTTTTTATATATTTTTAGGTATTATTAATATTGTGTGAAACTAACTACTCAGTGGACAAAAGCCCCAACCTGCGTTGAATTACACCCACAATATCTACCCATATATTCCTTATTATTAGCTTTTGTAACATTTTTTTTTGGTTTTAAAAAGGTATTTTAAGCTAATATAAATCAAATTTCCTACAATTCCTATCAATGAAGTCATATGTATGTTCTCTGATACCAAACATCTAGGTATGCTAATGAACAATTCCGCAGACAATAATTATCTAAAGAAAATCTAATTTACTAACCTGGTAATGAAACACTCTATAAATATCTAACTTCACTTTTTGGCAGTGGGAACACGACAAATTCAACCACAATGGATGAGATCTGACCTATTTCTGCATTTTTAAGATTGCTTCTTCAGGTGGTCTCCTTTAAGTTGAATAAATATCTAACTATAAAAATTATTATAAAAATTAAAATTATCTGAAGTTAAATATCGACAATGATAAAAAGTGAAATCCTGTCAACGAATTAAATATGACAATACCTACTTGAAAAATGTTCACTTTTTATGTAAAAGTTTTTATATATTTTTAGGTATTAATAATATTGTGTGAAACTAACTACTCAGTGGACAAAAGCCCCAACCTGCGTTGAATTACACCCACAATATCTACCCATATATTCCTTATTATTAGCTTTTGTAACATTTTTTACGGTTTTAGAAAGGTATTTTAAGCTAATATAGAACATACATATGACTTCATTGATAGGAATTGTAGATTTGATTTATATTAGCTTAAAATACCTTTCTAAAACCGTAAAAAAAATGTTGCAAAAGCTAATAATAAGGAATATATGGGTAGATATTGTGGGTGTAATTCAACGCAGGTTGGGGCTTTTGTCCACTGAGTAGTTAGTTTTACACAATATTATTAATACCTAAAAATATATAAAAAACTTTTACATAAAAGGTGAACATTTTTCAAGTAGGTATTGTCATATTTAATTCATTGATAGGATGTCACTTTTTGTCATTGTCGATATTTAACTTCAAATAATTTTTATAGTTAGATATTTTATTCAACTTAAAGGAGATCACCTGAAGAAGCAATCCTAAAAATGCAGAAATAGGTCAGATCTCATCTATTGTGGTTGAATTTGTCGTGTTCCCACTGCCAAAAAGTGAAGTTAGATATTTATAGAGTGTTTCATTACCAGGTTAGTAAATTAGATTTTCTTTAGATAATTATTGAATAGAGCTTTGTCTGTGGAATTGTTCATTAGCATACCTAGATGTTTGGTATCAGAGAACATACATATGACTTCATTGATAGGAATTGTAGGAGATTTGATTTATATTAGCTTAAAATACCTTTCTGAAACCGTAAAATATTCATTTAACTTGCTCAATTGTTTAAGATATTCTTTATTGAGAAGGTAAACTTTAGATTAGATGATTGACTGTTATTTTCTCTCTGAAAGTAAATGCTAATGCTTGCAACTTTTTTTTCTAATATGATTATCTTCTAGTTTACAGCTTACTTTTGTAAAGCTTTACAAAATTTGGGCACATTAAAGTTTACAAATTTTGGGCACATTAAGGTAATGTCTCATACACTGCCTATTCCTGTAGATTTATCGAAGGGGATATTTTAACAATACAAAACATTCAGGTTTATTTAAAAATAGTATTTATTAAAATAGACATTTAAGTAAAAACAAGTATAAAAAGGGAAACACGAAAATAAACATCACATTCGTGAACAGTTGTGTTACGGAGATGAAGATCGAGATTTTTTGTCATTCCTTAGTAGTGTGAGTTTACCATCCATATCCACCGCCATATCCCGATCCTATTTGACCAGCCCATTTGGCATGCTTGGCCTGTTCTTCAGCATGAGCAGCAAAGTGTCTAGCTTTGGCAATTTTCACTTCAGGGGTCTCCTCGGGAACGCCATCTGGTGTTATGGTGGCGTGTGGGTAGGATTGTCCGTAGTAACTGAAACAGAAGATTATGTTACAAAAAAAGAAAGCCTGCCATGCCATATTGTACCATATAAAATGTACGTCAGTTGTTAATATCTTCGTTACTACTATAGTAGACAGACTTGCATATAAGACCTGCACCTGCGTAAATGTCATGTATTTGAATTATTAATCAGTCAACGCGTAGAGAGAAGGCCGTTGCCTATTTTCATTTTGGTAAGAAGCATTCGGTGCTGAAATTTGATGGTGGTCTGTCGAAAATTGTTTACATTTGGTACAATGGTGTCAGTGGTTTTACTATAAGGGAAAGTCAAGTTATTACCTACATGTTTCTTTGCAGTGTTCTTTTTTCTAGTTTTTGAATAAATAACCAAATAAACAAGGATTTTTTTATAATATTAATAACGCAATGCTTTTTGCATGACCATATTTTCTTTGAAGGTTTATGAACGGTACTTGCTGAAATGAATGGAGTTAAATCCATCAATCAACTTACTAGCTACATACATTTTAAACAACGTCAATGGCGTTTCACTATAAATATGTCGTCATTATCGCAACCATACTATGAAATGTTAAGTATAACGTGTGGGGTGGTTTTCAGCCATGACGTGTCGTTATATAAAGCAAAACGTTCTATAACTACGTATGATGGACTTTAATCTAAAAACAGCGTGCTTGGTGAAATTTATTGAAATTTTTACTATTTACTAACAGCATAAAAGAGCTATTTGTTTTATTTTTCATTTGCAACTAAACATTATTGAATTATTAATGAATACAATTGTTTTTCTTCTGAAGTGCACTCATAATAAAAAAAAATTCTTCCTAGAACGTAATCTTTTTGGTAAACATGTTAAGACATTATTATTATAACGTTAATCTTATAATCGCATGTCCAACAACAATTTTAATTTGAATTCATAAACTTGCCTACGCACTTCTCATTACATTATTATTTAACAAAAGAAGGTGGGTATTGTTTGTGCTATTGAAATTGTTCTAAAAGTAAAAAACAAATGAATGCGTCGATCATGTAGTGTCAAGATCACGTAAAACGTTTAGATAGGTATACGCCTCATCAAAAATAGAGGTGAAGTAATACAAAATGCTTCAGCAACTTCTCGGCTGTATGCAGAACTATTTTGCAGTAGACGTGCCAAATAATAATAATAATGGAAGAGATGGAGGTCCAGGACATCCACGGCGTATTGCAACAACTGAGGAACACATTTTAGAGATCGTTGAAGATAATCCCTAAGTAAGTACCAGGCAAATCATTCAACACGTACAGGGATGTCCCAATATGATACACGAGGCTCAAATATATCCGTACCATGTACAGCGTGTCCAAGAATTAATACCAAAGGATTATCCCTTACGAATTAGATTTTGTGAATGGTTGCTGCAACGAAATGCTCAAAATTCCAGATTTACATCTGACGTGTTAGTTACGAATGAAACTATTTTTATACAAAATGGGATGTATAACATTGAATGTTTGGGATTTTGAAAATCTGCATGGGATTATTTCCAACAATGCTTTTCCTTAAATATTTGGACAGGGATTGTCGATGATCGCTTTACTGGACCATTCATACTACCAAATAGAATGGATGGAGTTCAGTATAATGATTTTCTTCGATCTGCTTGGACTTCTGGAAGGTGTATCCTTAGCTGCCCGACTCCGAATGTGTTTCCTTAATTTTCGACAAAATGTTCATGAGTACTTTAACGAAGTTCAAGGGGTACCATGGATTGGACGAGGAGGACCGGTACCATGGCCGCTACGAACTCCTAATTTAAATCCTATTTTAGGGATATTTAAAAAGTGAAATGTATCGCATCGAAGTGAGTTACGCGAACGTATCATACCTACTGCCTATAACTTACGAGTTCAAAACGAACAAGAATCAGAAACATTTGTGTTAGTACGTAGAAACTGGATAAGATGGGCCCAAATGTGTTTACACGTCGGCCGCCGCACAGTGGCGCAAAACGCCACTGTGCCACTCAAATTACTGTACACCCCTTAGGGCTGGGCCATTTGAGGTGATTTTTTTTAAATGTTCGTCATAAAATTCCCTATCGATCCCTCTTTCTCAATTTTCGCTTTGGGTCTTCATTTTCGCGGAATTTGGCTCCAAAAATGGGTTTGCATGGAAAAAGAGATTTTTCGCACAAAAATGACCCTACGGAACACGAGATTGAGATTTTGTCGGACTTTTTTATGGGGGAGTGCTCGTCTTGGAAAGCCCTACAAGACTGTCCACTTAGATTTCGGGGAGAAATTTTCCGTTGCCCTTAAAATGGCCACAATCATCCAAAAGTATTGGAAAAAAAATTTCATCTCACAAAAATTATTTGTACACATTCGAGGACTCATTTTTGGACATTCACCAAAATGATTACATACAGATTTTCCGAATTTTCCCGTAAATGATTGATTTTTCCTGGAACTGTTCGGATGGAAATGTATGATAGTGAAAGTCTTCAGCATCTACTGGAAGCTTTAAACTTTCGAGACCATAAGATTTTATGTGGATCTTTCTTTTTTTTTTTGGTCATTTTGATCCAAAATTCACAAATGTTCAAAAATACTGGGAAATCATCTGGCATTCCCGAAAAGTTTAAATATTTTGGTTGTCGAAACAAATTCTCAAAAAGCTCAGTCTTTTGAAGGGTTATTGTCATATATTTTATAAATATCTTGTATATGTTTTTCTAGGACAGACATTGTTTCTGTATATTTTATTTATTTATTTTTTTTTTTGGTACAGCGCTCGATATAAAAAAGCAAATTTCGACGTTGTTTTATGTTATATCTGTGTGTTGGGAAGAAAAAAATCAAATCAATCATTTCTCATTAACAATGAACTATTGTATCCAAAATGGCCACTTTTATCAAAAAATTGAATTCCCAAAAACATGTTCAAAATCATTTTTTATGGAACCTTTCTGAACCTTTTTCAGAATTACGGGAAAATTCGGAAAATATATATGTGCCCATTTTGGTGAATGTCCAAAAATTCTGGAAAAATTTTTGCGGATTCCTCGAATATGTACAAATAATTTTTGTGAGATGAGATTTTTTTCCAATATTTTTCCAGTTTTCAGTAGAACGATTTCTGATATGTGAAAATTTTTGGATGATCGTAGCCATTTTAAGGGCAACGGAAAATTTGTTCCCGAAATCTAAGTGGACAGTCTTGTAGGACTTTCCAAGACGAGCATTCCCCCATAAATAAGTCCGGCAAAATCTCAATCTCGTGTTCCGTAGGATCATTTTTGTGCGAAAAATCTAGTTTTTTCCATGCAAACCCATTTTTGGAGTCAAATTCCGCGAAAATGAAGACCCAAAGCGAAAATTGAGAAAGAGAGATCGATAGGGAATTTTATGACGAACATTCTAAAAAAAATTACCTCAAACGACCTAACCCTAAGGGGTGTACAGTAATTTGAGTGGCACAGTTCCGTAGGATCATTTTTGTGCGAAAAATCTAGTTTTTTCCATGCAAACCCATTTTTGGAGTCAAATTCCGCGAAAATGAAGACCCAAAGCGAAATTTGAGAAAGAGAGATCGATAGGGAATTTTATGACGAACATTCTAAAAAAAAAATTACCTCAAACGACCTAACCCTAAGGGGTGTACAGTAATTTGAGTGGCACAGTGGTGTTTTGCGCCACAGTGCGCCGTGCCGGACGTCGACTGCATACTCTGTCTTGCGCAAAGTCAGATATATGATACAAATAAAACAGAATTGCCACCAACTTGTAAATTTGACAGTTTAAATTACCCTTCATATATGCGAAACAGATTTATTTATAGGGCAAACAAACGGTAAGAAAGTATTGGATACAGTTCTGTTCTATTATACTGTTCCAAAGAATAGCAAGTATTTGTAACTGTTCCATGACAGTTGCAGTGGTTCTCCCTAGCACACTACTATTGGTATAACTTTTGTCTGAAGCATCTTTTGCTAGATTTAACGAAAGGAAGCTGCGTTTAATATCCCGCATCAAGAATTCCAAATACAATAAACGTCACGTCGGTTTAAAAGCGTCCGTGTTAGTCGCCGGACGACATATATCTCTCCCGACAGAGGATGTCGTCGAGGGGGGGATACGAATAAAATTTATATAGTAAATCTCGGATACAGGACTGGTATTATTAACGAAGGCCGAAACTTGTTGTTGGATAGGATCGGGCGCGTAGGTTCGGACAGAAATTATTATTTCCATACGAAATAAATCACGGCCATTGTCGCAGCCTCCGACTAAGGGAATTGTTTGCGATCATTTATCCCGCGCGGACGATCAATTGTTTGGTCGGGGTCGACAGGGCTCCATATTTGGGTGGCGTTAACTTCACTCAGATGTGTGATACGGGTTTGCTTTTTATTACGGTCGTGGAAAGTGGGGGCGTAATTAACCCATCTTTGTTGGTATTGCATCAAAGGAAATGAAAATATATAGGTGTAACACAGCCGTAGCGGGTTGTCGATTTAACAAAGGGATCAGACTTCCTAGCCATGATTTATAGTACGTTTATAAATGTAAGTAAAAGTTGTAAATTGAAGAGGACAGTTTGTCACCAAAGGATCGCTCAAACGAGCCCTCTGGCCATGCTATTTTGATACCATCGGAAAAAGAGAATATTCAATAATATTATATATATATATATATATATATATATATATATATATATATATATATATATATATATATATATATATATATATATATATATATATAACAAAGTTAGATAGTGTCAAATATTTTTGATTTGTATAGAGTCAGGGACGCGACCCTAAAATACAGGTTAATAACCACTCCCTTTCAACGGTGGAATTAAACCAAGTTTGTAGGTACCTCGGGGTAAGCAGTTCCGTTCTCTTATCCGGGCAGTACAGATCTATCTCAGCTATTGTAATTGCTTGAGTATTAGAGTAAATTCATAAATCCAGTTCTTAAAGCTTGTGGCGTGTCGCATGCCAATTGAACTTTCATAATAATAATAATAATAATAATAATTTTATTTACCAAATAGTAATTTACAATATTTGCATTAATATAATATTAATCCTTAAAACGATAAACAAAACTGAGGTTACCACAAAGAAAATTCTTGTATGTGGCTTACTGTTTTACAGTATAACTAAATACTGCATATATACGTCTATACATGTATTAATTAACATAATTAATAATAATAATTATAATAAATTAACAAATAATGTTCAACTATTATTCATTTTTAATATCTACTAACTTATGTATGAAATCTCTAGTCTGTCCTTGAATCCATAGTTTAATTTTTCTTTTAAATAGCGAATATGAATTTATATATTTCAAATTAAGTGGTATTTTATTGTATATTCTAGTAATGAGATATTCATAACTCCTTTGACCAATAGTTTTGATAGATTTATTCACTTGTACATGGTGTTCCTTATGTCGAGTATCATATTTATGATCAATTTTTATAAAACCAGTCTTTTCTTTATACATAGTTATTAAAATAGCTTGACAAAATAATTGTCGAATATCAAACATTTTTGTATTATTATATAACTCATCTGTTGGAATTAATTGGGGTAGGCCACAAATAATTTTAATTATATGTTTATGTATAATTTCTAATGGTCTTATATAATTATTTGTAGCACCTCCCCAAGATAATAAACCGTATGTTATATGACATTGTATTAATCCATAATACAAAATATATAATTGTTTCATATTGCATATTTTCTTCATGTACCTAAATACCTGTAAGAGATACCTCAACTTTTTTGTAACATAATTAATATGAATATTCCATCTCAGATGGCAATCAATATAAACCCCTAAATATTTAATATAATCTACAGATGTTATTTCTAAAATATTATCATCTAATTCAATGGAAAGTACATTATATTCAGGTAAATTTTGTTTATAGCTAGTAAATGGTATAAAGTGTGTTTTCATAACATTAATGGTAAGTAGTTTACTTTGGAAAAAGTTCATAATTATTTTAAAGTCTTTTTCAACTTTTTGTTTTAGAGAATACCATGAAGAGTCGTTGTAGAAAAAATAAAAAATATATATATATATATATATAATAAATAAAGTGTTTAATATTTGTTGTAACAGTTGTTTTTCTTCATTTTTGTTAATACTTTATTTATCTCTTTTTATTGTTATTAAAAGCCTTTATGTGGAAATGTGGTGTTTCCTTTTTAATAAGTCTGAGAAGTGTCTTAAATGACTACGCAACTCGGAATTATAAAGCCAAACAAAAACAAAAAAATATAAATGAGTAAGTAATAACAAATAGATAAACCTCTACAACATTTCAAAGAGCTCACAGGTAATAAATTCAAATTAAATATAAATTTTTCCTCCTTTTCAATAACCCGTCATGTTATAGAGGAGAACTTTGGGAATACCGATGTTCGATTATGCTCTCCACCATCCATCCACACTCGGTATAGTCTTTCGAAGTTAGTGGTGAAGGCGATCGGCAGGCGATCCATGGGCGTACAGGTATAGATTTAAAAGGAGTTTAAATATTTGAAATATTATTATTACCGAAATATGGGACGCTACTAAATTTTGAAAACACGCCATTGTTAAATTTTATATTTTATCATTAGTGTTCAAGTGTCAACAGAATCATTGGAACAAAAACTGTCGTTAAGTGAAATAACACTAAGCTCTATACAGGCACAGTTGTTACTTTATAAAGGGTAGAAGAGGCACGTGCTAGGTGAAAAGATGATTATAACATTTTTGTCTTTAATTTTATTAACATTTTGATAACATTTTCTTAAAGACTGATAATTTATTTAAAAATTTGACGCTCTTATTTGAAGCCGAGAAAATCAACCGTTTGCGAGGAAATCGACATTTAAATTTTTTGAATCTCATTTTCCTTACGATGTAAGCAAAGTGTACTTTGAAAACAATTGAATGATAGCTGTGTTAGTATTGCTTTGACGGTAATTTCAAACCTTATGCAGAAGCGTAACCTTTTATGAAAAGAAAAAATTAAAGTTATCTTTGTTCTCGTTACCTGCCAGACTGCACTTGGCTGTAGAGTCCAAGTTTAGCTTGTGAGTGAGCCAAGAAATGCTGCTGTTTGGCAATTTGGACCTCAGGTGTTTCTACAGGTACGCCATCTTTATCGATTTGGGGGTAATGTTGAGGCCCGGTCCACCCTCCATAATAGTTATGGTTGACGGAATATTGCACCTTGTTTACTTCTGGTGTTCCATAGTTGGTCCAGATGTCAGAACTGCCTCCATAACCTCCAGCAGATGCTGAAAAAATCATTATAGTGCAGGTTAAGAAAATAGATGAAATAGAACATCATTATAAGAAGAAATACGTAACTTCTACAGAGAGATAAAAAAGGGAAAAAGAAAGAGAGAAGTAATATATGTGAGGGATGAAAATAGCAATTTAATAGGAGAGGAAGCACAAGTGAGAGAAAGGTGGAGACAATATTGTCAACAAAGAAGATCTTAGAGGGATGGTCTACAGCTGGACACATATTTTAACTATTTTAAATTAAAAACCTTTTTGGCATACATACGAATATCAAATTATTTTATTGAATCAAAAGTATAAACATATTTACAACCGATAGTGTGTCAATTGAAATCAATTAAAAGTGTCCAGTTGCAAGGTTACTATCAAACCAAACTATGTCTATCCTTCTTGCTCTCTCTAAGAACTAAGCGATATACTTGCTGGCTGTTCCCATAGTTTCAATAGATAGTATAATTCTGACGGAGTCAGCATTTTCCAAATGTGTATAAATACTATTGAAACTGGGCCAAAGCCAGCCAGTCCATGGCCAAAGGTTGGCGGTCAGCCGCTGGCTGGCTCTGATCTTTAGAAGAGATTCTTCCCTGCGCAAAGGTCTTATTGTAAGTATGGCTGTTATGTTTGTTTGAATAAATCTGTATTTTTATTAAAAGGTTGAGTTTCTTTACCTCTCGCAGAAGCCAAGCGAGTACCCCAGAATATAAGAGAGGTATTATTTTTATATGTTTATAGATGGTGTAGGACAGTCACACTCATTACGTGACATTTGGTGGAGTCTCAAGCTTCCCAGCTATAGGGTCAAACGTTTTCCGTGACAATATTTCACAGAGATGTTGAATGAAGTAGAGCGAAAAGGATGAAGAGGAAATGATTTTGGAAAGGGAAGAGGAAGTGAAAAATGGATAACGGTAGAGAATATGCAGAAGAGGATTTAAGGAAAGGTATATGCGAAATGATACTATAGATTTGGAGAATGTCTGAAGATTGGAGAGACTATACCAATTTTAAAAACGGAGATGCAACAGAATGCAGAAACTATAGAGGTATGTCATTGCTAGGTATAGTGTATAAAATTATGGCAACGTTAATAAAATAGAATATAGAACGTATAGCAGAACTACAGATAGGGGACTATCAAGCAGGTTTAGAAAATGGAGATCAACAACGGACCAAATCTTCATGGTGAAGGAAATCCTTACTACCTACTGTAAATATGGAATTAACGCAATGGTCTTATTTGTTGACTTAAGGTGGGAAAGGAAGATCTTAAGAATAATTCTAGGGGAAAGGGGACGGTGGAAGGCTATGTAAGGAGAAATAATGATATGCAATATATATATGCAATTTACCAGGCACCAAATATAGATGAAATGGTAAAAGCTAGAAAAGCGCAGTGGCTAGGGCATCTAGAACGTATGAAAGATGAAAGGACAGTTAAAAGAATTATAGGGAGTAAACCTAACTACAAGAAAAAAAGAGGGACACCGAGGAAGCGAACGGAGAGAGACAGTGTTAATATGTAATAATGGAGTGGAAATAACGCAGTTCTGACGTTGAGAAATATTGAAAAGGAAAATTGGCGATAAAAAAGAAAGCGTTTAACAAAAAGTGTTTTTAAAAGGACGTTTTAATGAAATCAAGAACATCGTTAAATTCAATTTAACTTGTCGTATCAAAGGTTTGTTTTTTTTTATAAAAGATTTTCTGTAGTCATTATTTCATTTTCAGCTATAATATGATTTCCACTGTACTTTCCAATAAAATACTTAAAGAGAAATGTTGTATCTCGAGAGTATTAACTTTCAAAGCAGTTTATCTTTAGTTTGAATGTGCCATATGTCCCATAAAGTAAGTAACTAAAATAAAGTAGTTAAACCACTACAACTCACACCAAGTCACGCGAGTCTTGAAATTTGCCCTAAAGAGGTCAAAGCACGAACTTCGCTGTGTTCGAACGTGTGGTCGAAAATATATTACTCGTCCGGGTTTATTAGAGGGGTGAATTCAGACAATGTGTGGCTTGTAATGTGGTATCTTAATGTCTATATTGTTTCAAGGGTTGTTGCCATCAATAGTCATTTGGATTATGTGTGCGTAGGTAATATGCTAATGGCTTCGGTTTCCTTTCTATACTTAGAAATAATGATGACGTTCTCTGTATTATTATGGTATCTTTGATGTATTTATTCATCGAATATTGACATTAGATTTTACATTTCGAAAATGTATTTAATGATATTTCATTTTTTTATATGCTTCCATAATTAAATGGACTTTGTGTATATTGTTTATTCTAATTCTCCATGAAATTGGTCAAAAATATTATCAAACCAATTTATTAGACACATTTAAAGTTTTTAGAATAAAATTCCACAAGGATAACAGAAGAACAAAATTATGACATATAAGTATGCCATGTCAATATGACTGTAATAACAATTGGGTACTTTTTAAATTTTTATAATAGAAATATACTCGTATTAACATTTGTAAAATTAATAGTAAATGTTTATGATATAAAACATGTCCCTCTCAAAACAAGTTAAGTCCAAGTGTGATTTGGGTTTTACATAAAAACCAAAAAAAAAAGATTGTGAGGCAACATTTCGCTTGCTCACACTGTATTTTGCTGTAACGTTTTTCTCTGTGGGATCGAATCCCGCGACCGGTACCCTCTCTGCGGGTATGGTAGGGTGGAATAGTGTTGGCTTAGGTCAATGTGCGAGATTGATACCGGTCGACGTTTGACCACTCCCCTAATTAATGAGGTTTTCCAGGTTTACCTCATTCCTTCACTGAATGGTGGTTAGGGCCTACCAACGTACGTCATAGGCGTCGATTTTCCGGAGGAAAAAAGGGTTTTGCCCCATTTTTTAAACATCGAGTTAGAATTCCGAATCAACTTCTTATTGTCTTTTAGACCTTCCTGAGCATGTAGATAAAATTTTTGGTAGGCCCCTGTATAACTATATGTACTTTTTGATACCTAATATAAATTAAGATAGGAGAAAACGAACTAGGAATAGTAATAATTCACTAAAACAAAAAGAAATAACAAATTTTAATGAAAATGACAAAAAGTGCTGTCTCATTTTAAAACACCTTTTATAGTTGCGGCAAGAATTCAGACGACTTACGTCATACGAACCAATGAATAATTCAAGGTGTCAGTGTTGTTGTTTCAACACAGGACAATTTAGAGTGTTACCCATGTCTACGCCTTGGTACGGTTCAATACTCGTCCCAAACATATTTAGAACGCTAAGAAAATCGTACAATAAACGATAATTTTTAATTTAGAACAGTTTTTTTGCTATTGCGCAGACTCGAAGCCGTACATCGTACGGTTTTCTATGCATTCGGAACAAACCTTATAAAAAGCCACTTCTTACCCTGACTCCACTCCGAATGACCGGCCTTGGCGTTGGCGTGGGCGATGAGATGCTGGGCCTTGGCTACTTGGACTTCGGGTGTTTCCTGAGGCACTCCGTCTTTCGTTAGCACGGGCACGTGCTGCAGCTGGGGCCCCCAGATGGCGCTGCGCCTGTACCTGTGGTGATCGCTGGAGGCGGCGCGGACGGCGGCTCTCTGCAAGGCGGTGAAGTGTGCCGCTTTGGCCTGTTGGACTTCGGCCGTGTCAACAGGTCCCGCTTGGTGGGCGTAAGCACCTGGGGCAGATGAGAGGTTTCGCGTTAAGTATGCAGAACGAGGGTGTATGCGAGAGGTTGTTCTAGCTTGTTGACCGGGCTGGGTGGGTTCGGGGGCGGATTTAAATGGTTTACCGGGTAAATTGAGGAATATAATTCGAAATGTTGGAGGGTGGGCGAAGATGGAAGCTTTGGTGGATAAACATCGTTGCGAATGTGTTATGTAATAATAATCCTTAATTTTATCGATGTAAATATTAGACCACTGTACCGGGTGTCCCGTTAAGGTCGTCGTATTTCTCACCGTAAAATGATCAAATTTATGGCGTTTTTTTAGATACAGAAATCTCGAAATATTAAGCATTAGAGTAAAACTAATATCGAAAATAAAAGTACTGATATTTTGTTTATCCACTTTTACTATTTAAATTCTCCTCAAATAATATAATAACTTTTAAAATGCATTCGTATAACACACATTTTGCTATTCTAACCCCTACATTTCAACAATTATTGTCACATACTTAGGAACAAAAGTGAACAATCTGATTTGCAAAACCAAGTTTAAGTTATAACAATATTTACATCTACAGTTGAATTTAAAATAATACGAATTTGGAAAGATTTCTGTACCTAAAAATTTGTTGGTTAGACAGCTTTTAGCCGTAATACGAGTATATTCGTTTTACTTTTGTACCTTTGAATATTCCCAGATAACATTGCTGTTATTGGCTAAACTTTATATTTTTCATTGATTAAATGTTTAAAATCCAAATCGAAAATGAGATTTTCTACATAAAATCAATAGTGAAGGTATGTTACGTTTAACGGTTTTGGAGTCTCTTATTGACACTTTAAAATTTATCTATTTGACATTTTTTAGAGTCTTATTGTAGGAAAAGTTGGAAAACTCTCGACTACGTTAACCGATTTTAGGAAACTTGTTCTTGTTGTAAAGTAGTTTAATAGCCGATTAATAACGTCTATCAATACTTAAGTTTCTGTTTAAGCCTGTACCGCAAGATGGCGTTATTTGATGCCTTTAGAAGTTTACTCAATCTTCAATGAAAAGTTAAACGGAACATTATATTTTTTATTTTATTATCGTATTACTCGTAAAATTCTTTCAAAAAGACATAAACCGGAAGCAGCTATCATTTTCAGAACTAAAGTTATGAATGAAAATATTTTATAGTTTCTAAATCTACCAAATTACGCCGTCTGGTTCAAGCTTAAACGAAAACTTAAGTATTGTTACAGATAATGATTCGGTTATCAAAGAGCTTTAAGATAGATAGCCGATCTAAACGGGACACCTGGTATATACAGTATGGAAAGTACTTATGGAATAAATTTACAAGTTAGACGTTTCTACAAGCGTGTTAAATTTATTTAAATTATACTTGTTCCAGAGAATACAGTATGTTCAATATAGGGGATTTAAATCTGAAAACATAAAGGTTATTGTCTGGAGTTCCGCAAGGGTCCATCTTAGGACCCCTACTGTTCAATATATTTTTTAATGACATGCCTCGAGCTAATCTGCACTAATCAAATATCATGTATTAGTCGCGTCAAATTGGCATGAAAAATGTGAAAATAGACAACTTTTTGCGGAGAAGTCCGATTGAGATGCGGTTTTCTGCAAAATGTTCAGGGAATTTTTTTATAACAAAAGGTACATCTAACCTCTGTACGCTCGCAAATTTTTAATTGTTTATTTAACAAATGACCCATTTTTGTTGAACATATGGCAAATGTTACACACGATTCAACGAAAATGTCTGAAAAATGTTCTCTCGGGGGTTTTCGAGGTCCCTCTTTATCACTTTGGTGTTAACTTTATTATTTATTGCGTAATTGTTGTAACTGGGCTAATTAACAAATTAAAAACTCCACCCCCGAAATCACTAGAGAACCGGAATGTTTTCCAGGATTTCTGGTTTATTAAGGCAAACCATCGGCACAAGATTTTTGCAAATATAATTGTTTATTGTTCGAATGTTGCAACCTCGCTAATTAACAAATTAATAACTCTTCTCCCGGAATCGTTAGAAAATCGGATTTTTTTTTGCAATAATTCTGGGGACCTCGAAAACCCCCGAGAGAACATTTTCCAGACATTTTTGTTGAATCGTGTGTGACATTTGCCATATCTTCAACAAAAATGGGTCATTTGTTAAATAAACAATTAAAAATTTGCAAGCGTACAGAGGTTAGATGTACCTTTTGTTATAAAAAATTTGTTGAACATTTTGCAGAAAACCGCATCTCAATCGGACCTCTCCGCAAAAAGTTACAAGTGAAATGCTAATTTGACGCGACTATATCTTTCAAGACCTAATACTAATTTATTATTTTATTCTTCTAATTATGTCATGTGTATAAAAAATGTAATAATCTGCTACATATTATTAACATATTTTCTTGTAACGTGAAGTCTATAATAAATTTGTTTTAACTGGCTTTTATATTTTATTTGTTTCTTGTACTTATTTGTTGGTTTATTTTATTGTGCATTGGTAGTTTAATATTTGTAACTGTTAACTTTAAATCATCTAAATTATTAGGCTTCGTTTTAAATAACAAAAAAATACATTAGGGTTAAATCTGCTGATCTAGCTAGCTATTTCAGGAAAACTCGTCGCCTCTTATTTTCCACCATGTTAGAAATAAATTAAATGAATTTTTATCTTTGCTTAGTTAAGTTACATGCTCAAGTTTCATCAAGTTTCTTCAGAGATATTTAGCTATTATGCATAAATATTATATTTTTAAAAACAATATCTCGGAAACTATGTACATCGTCGAGAGCATAAGTTTATGTACGTTTCCTCTAAGAATTATTACCCATCTAATTAGACGCCTTGTGAAATATTTTTATTACATTTTTTGTTACAATTTATTAAAGCCCTAAAAGAATGTGACTGCGAATATACATTTACTTCCCAATATTTGAATATAGCGTTTGCTCATTTCACAGCTGGTGTCGATATGAACTAATTAACTAATTGTATGAATAATTTCACAAGATGGCTTTAAAGTAATTTGTGCTCCGTTGCGGTTAAATACAATGCACCATTCATATGCAGCTGCAAACTGACGCGAGATTACATGCATAATTGCTCATTGTGTGGAATCAGTTGCAGCCTTCTGAGGGAACAGCAAATTTCGTTGATTAATGCCTAGGCGATCCAAGGCTAGACGCTAAATTTGTAAACCATACCCAAGTAGGAAGGATAATTAGAAGTTTATATAAACATTTTTATGGAAATATGTTAAATTTAAGTATTTGTAATTGTGGACACTAAATAGAATGATATAGTTTAGTTTTAATAATCAGTAAAATGTTAATTTCATAGATTTATTAGTACAGGGAGATTAAATTGTTTACATTTTGATGCAATCATCGAACTTCAATATATTTATTAATCTGGGTGACTGTATTGTTTCTTACGGAGATTCAGTTTTAACAGTTGTAAAAGTTCTGCCATTTAAAAGAAACATGGTGTGCCACAAGTGGCGCCCTCTACTAGTAACGTCAAAATTAGAAACATATTTGAATTTCTCGTTCGCAAAAACTCCCGATTTATAAATTTAATGTAAATATTTGGATTTCTTAAGAAGTTATTTACAAATATCGAAAATAAAATTTTTAGCTTTAACACCCTGTAACTCCGTTAATAATCGGATTTGGAAAAAATGTTATAGAAAGAGGTAGCATTTATTTTCGGCCTAGAATCCCCTGAATTTTTTGCTCATCATTTCCGGGCACCCTGTATATTATATAAATACTGACGCTACATGGATGAATGACCATACAATGACAATCTGGTGTTGTATGGGTAATGCACCCTATGCGTTTGTTGCTTAGTGGACTGTATTTAGTTTGATTAAAATGGAGCCTTTGAGAACATGAAAATTATTACTTTTTTACATACATAAATTTATTCAGGTCAAAATGTTGGTGCCGATTCGATTGACATACAGTATGCGCCAAAAGTATGGAATAAATTCAATAAAAACGAAACAATTATTTTTTGGGAAAAATCCTCGAACAGGTCAATTTTTAATTTAAAAAATACATATTTTAGCGTAAAATGCGATTTTCAAATGTCATTTGTTTTCGAGTAATGACGTCATCGTTTTTTTTTTAAATGGCAACACCATATTTTTTTCTTTGATTCTGAAAGATCGTTTAATTCTCTATCAGACAGTACTAAAATTTTGCCCTCTTACATAGGAAAGTTTTCGAGTAAATGACGATTGATTGTTAGAAAATGTAAATCAATTAAAATAAAGCATAAACGTTATCAAGTTTAGTTTTTCGAATTCCATAGTTCTTTTATAGATCACGTAGGTGAAAATCTTTGCAAAGTGTCATTGTCACACCGACTTTCTAATAAGTATTGTAAGCGACATAGAAATTATTATTCAATTTAAAGTATTATGGCACATTTAACTGTTACTCAAAGAATTGAAATTTTAATTCTTATCGGATGCGGGAATATGACTAGAACTCAGCAGGAAGTTTGCGATTTATTTAATGAAAAATATCCAGATCGCCCTATCAGCCAATTAACAGTCAGTAAGGTAGAGTCTAAATTTAGAGAAACTGGCAATGTTGTAAATATTCCAAAACCTGGACGTCCAAGCATTAATGAAAATCGGAAACAGAACATTTTGATAAGTATGGTGGATAATCCTCATAATTCTTCACGATTGGTTGCATTAAACAATGACACTAGTCAAAGCACAGTGCTACGTATCTTGAGGAAGGAAAAATATCATCCCTACAAATTTCAACTTGTGCAGGAACTCAATGAAGATGATCCCGATCGCCGCTTACACTTTTGCGAAATTCTAATGGATTTATGTCAAGGAAATAAAAATTTACACCGGCAAATACTTTTTTCAGATGAGGCCACATTTTGTCTGAGTGGTACAGTAAACCGTCAAACTTGCAGATATTGGAGTCGAGAAAATCCTCATTGGATGGCAGAGGCACGTGCCCAACACCCTCAGAAATTAAATGTGTGGGCTGGAATAGTTGACGACAGAATAGTAGGGCCTTTCTTATTTGAAGGAACCCTTACAGGACAACGATATTTAGAGTTTCTAGAAAATGACCTTGTTCCAGCCCTTGCAGTAATTTTTCCTAACGATAATGACCCTGACACTCCTGACGATACCATATGGTTTCAGCAAGACGGTGCACCTCCGCACTATGCACGCCCTGTACGAGATTTTTTGGATAACTGTTTTCCTGGGAGGTGGATCGGCAGACGCGGACCGATAGAATGGCCTGCAAGATCGCCAGATCTTACACCTCTTGACTATTTTTTATGGGGATACTTGAAGTCAAAAGTGTACATTAATAAACCACGTAATTTAGAAGATCTCCAAAATCGCATTCGGGACGAAATACGCAGAGTTACCCCAGAAATCATTCATAATGAGCAAGAAGAATTTCTTCACAGACTTGCGCATTGTCAAGAAGTTGGTGGATGGCAATTCGAACATTTAATTGTATTTTATTTTACATACCTAAGAATTGTTACTTTTTTATGGATAAAATTTACGTTTTCTAACATTCAATCGTCATTTACTCGAAAGCTTTCCTATGTAAGAGGGCAAAATTTTAGTACTGTCTGATAGAGAATTAAACGATCTTTCAGAATCAAGGAAAAAAATATGGTGTTGCCATTTAAAAAAAATCGATGACGTCATTACTCGAAAACAAATGACATTTGAAAATCGCATTTTACGCTAAAATATATATTTTTTAAATTAAAAATCGACCTGTTCGAGGATTTTTCCCAAAAAATAATTGTTTCGTTTTTATTGAATTTATGCTTACATATACGTATAAATTTGTGGGAATATTTGAATAGGTAATATTTGAATCCTTAACACTATATTAGCTTTGTTCGACTTCGTAGTACACCATAATGAGTTTCTAACCGTTAGGAGCATCTAACACAAAGCATTTTCTACCCTATGTAGGCATTATAAACGCAATGCGTGTGCGTGTGACGGTTGGAAACTGTTTCCAACTGTTCTACGAACAGGCCTAATAGCCGGCGATACGTGATAACGTGTGACCATGATAGTGACAATAGTAGTAATCAGTAGTGTATAGTGTGTATGTAAATAGAGCAGTTCATTGTGTTAAAGTGTGATATCTGCGGAGTGCGCATCAGGTAGGTGTAAGTGGGTGGTGGTAGGTCATCGCCGTTTAAAAAGATATCATTCTAGGGATGAGTGTAAACTAGTGTTAGATTCACTCAACGTCAACTTAATTTTGATAATTTTGTCTTCTCTGAATCCTTCTCAAGTGGCGCGCCTATGGCACGTCCCCTGCAACCCTTACGTCCCGTACTCATCTAAATGCTGTGATTGAATCACTCTCTATTATTTTGAACGTCGGGCATAGTAACTAGTCAATTAATTAAATTTCTTTGGATAGTACTGGCAACATCTTACTGAAGACGCGGATAAACTGTTCCCCCATTCCATATTAATTGATTAATTCACATTTCCTGCAACGTCAGCGTAGTTAAAGCCGTTGCCTGCGCTCAGTTCGCGTTACAGCCGGTAAGTCCGGGGAAACCGGGTGTTAATTGTGGCGAAAGTAAAGCCTCCGGCTTCAAAGTAATGCCGATGCTTTGGTGTGTTTATACTCGAAGATTAAGTTAATCCACTTACGTTCCTCTGACGTAATAAATGAAGGAGGCTTGTTTACCTGAATTGGATAAATGTCCACCGGATTGATAAATGTAGCTGCTACCGCCGCCTTGCGCCTGGCTGTACTGGTTAGTTGCCGTGGGGTAGTAGGCCCTGGAAATGAAATAATTTCGTGAGAAACGTTTCGTTCATTGTTATGTCGACGAGTTTTAGCGGTTGGCGGGACTACAAATATTTAAGCCATGTATGGGGTGAGCCAGAACTGATGGTTGGTAAGTCGTCATGAGAGGGAAACCTGGTGAGCAAATAGGAAACCGCAGTCACAGGTTTTTACGAAAAGATGTTACAAGCATTTAAGGGCGCCGTATTCTTGAAATAGTGTCTTCTACAAATTTCATATATAAATATATAATACAGAATACATAGATTAGTTTCTTTCTGTGATCAGGAGTTCTTTGGTATTTTTTTTCAGACGATGTAGACTGGAATTTAAACTAATTTTAGAGTTTGTGGTGTTAAAAATGTGGGTTGCATTATATGTAAACGATCTTTTAAATTGGGAAGTATTATGTCTAGGAACGTTGTATAAGTTGCAAAAACGAGTAGGGCGATTATGTATATCAGCTCCTCTAATTAATTTCTATATAGGGCATTTTTTTTTCATTTACTTTGTGCATGAGGCATGCCATATGTAGTTTATAGCGCTCCTGCAGAGTAAACCATTTACTTTGTTGAAGCTTCTCAGAGAAATGATCAAATTTACGAAGGTTTTAAGAATATCTTAAACAATTGTTTTGGATTTTTTGCAGACTTTCTTGATCTTTTTTAAGTAATGCTGGCCAATATACTACATCACAATATGCTAGGGCAGATAAAATAACTAGCATATATAATAACTTTAATTTAAAATAAGATTTTTTAACAAGCATGTTGACATGATCTGTAAACTTTAATTCTACATCTAACAGTACTCCAAGATTTTTACAATTTTTGCTAAAAGGTAAGATTTAGTTATTTATTAAAATATTAAAATCACGATTCTCCATAAGCCTCTCTTTAGGTTTTCCAAACAACAATATCTCAGTCTTATTTTTATTTAAGATAAGCCTATGTGCATTTGACACGTGCATAATTTGTTCTAAATCTTGATTAATTTTATCAGCAGCTATATTATACTCATTTTGGGAGAATTTTAGGTAAATTTGCGTGTCATCTGCGTATTGGTGTATACAACTAAATTTAAGATATATGTGAAAATCAGCAGTATATATTGAAAATAACAGAGGACCTAGAACACTACCTTGTGGAACACCCATTTTATTAATTGCCAAGTTTGAAGCATTTCCATTTAGCAGTACTCTTTGGCGTATATTTAACAGATAGCCAAAATATTTGAGCTTCTTGCACAAAATCTCGTGATCCAGGGTATCAAAAGCTTTGCTATAATCTAACAAAATTAAAACGGTGCTTTTATTTTTATCATTAGCCCTAAATATGTCATCTTTTACATGTAATAAAGCAGTTGTTGTGCTATGGCCAGCGCGAAAACCAGACTGAACATTTTAGAACTGAATAACAGGGTTTAGCAAATAAAAGAATTGTTATCTCAAGCCACCTGCGAATATTTAACAGATACACTACCCTACAGTACACAACCAATTACAGGGTAGGAAAAATACAATTTACCAAACACAGAAAACAGAACATATACAGTACTCAAAATACATACATTATCAGTTACACTGAAAAAAGCAGTAAAATTTAAATTAACACTTAAAAGTACCAACGTAAGTATGTTACCGTAAATTAATAAAAATATCAAAATTTTGAGATTTAATTGTGGCCACAGCACAGTTGAAAATATCGAAGCCACCTTGCAATTTATTATAATTTTCACAAATCCGATGAATGGGTGAATATTTAGTTGCATTAATTCTCGGCGTTGATGTGTAAAACAGCATATTAAGCCTAGAGCCATGTCTCGGTATCCTGAAGTTAATCAAGTTAAGTATATGAGTACAGTCAACTGAGTTATGCGACAGCTTATACAAAAATATTTGCTGAGCCATTACATGGCGGGCCGCCATGCTACTGATACCAAATCTGTGCCGTAAACTCTCGTAAGGATATCCAATAACTGGATAAACCCCGTCCTCCTTGGAACATAAGAACTTCAGGAAGCGTCTTTGAATGCGTTCTATACGATCTATATGAATGTTATAATAAGGACACCAAATTAAAGAACAATATTCCAGTTTTGATCTGATAATAGACTGAAATAATAGTTTTTTAACATGAGTGGAAGAAAAATCATTCATATTACGAATTACAAAACCCAACTTTCTAAATCCATCACAAGTAATATTTTGAATATGAGGTGTAAAGGATAATTTGCTATCAAATGTTACCCCAAGGTCACAAAAAGTAAGTGATCTGGAAACAACAACATCATCCAATTTATAACGGTATTCCATGGCACTATTTTTAAGTGTAAAAGTGAGAAGATTACATTTTTTTACATTCAGATCTAACTTATTTGCAACACCACGCATTCAAACTATTAAGAGAATTCTGCAGATCAATACAATCATTAAAGCAGTCGATTCTCTTATATATTTTCATGTCATCTGCATACAAAAGACACTTAACATTTATATCCGTAACTATATAATTTATAAAATTGTTAAAAAGCAATGGCGCAAGGACAGAACCCTGTGGCACCCCAGATGGTGGAATGAACTGAAGCGACTGTTGACCAGAAAATTCCACATGTTGTTGACGATTTTCAAGGTAAGATTTAAAAAAGGTTAACAAATTATGGGAAAAACCAATATTATTCAATTTGGATAATAAGACTGTATGATTTAACCTGTCAAAAGCTTTGCTGAAATTGGTATATATAACATCTAACTGGGATTTCTGGTCAAATGCAGTAGTAATAAACTCCGTTAAATAGAATAAATTGGTCGATGTTGACCTGCCTTTAAAAAAGCAATGCTGAAATTCAGTTAATCTATTCTTAACATAGGCAAGCGTGGGTTCATATAATACCATCTCAAATACTTTTGAAAAATTGTTTATAATGGTAATGGGTCCGTAATTTTCGATAACACTATTAGAACCCTTCTTATAGATTGGAATAATCTTCGACAGTTTTAAAACGTTAGGAAATATATTCGATGCAATCGACAAATTATATAAATAAAATATAAGCAAAATAGTGTGTGCTTTACAAATACATTTTAAAAGTTATTATATTATTTGAGGATAATTTAAATAGTAAAAGTGAATAAACAAAACATCAATAATTTTATTTTTGATATTACTTTTGCTCTATGTGTTTCATTTTTCGAGATTTCTGTACCTAAGAAAAACCACAAATTTGATTATTTTACGGCGAGAAATACGGTGACCTAAAATAATTTATTAATACGTCACTAGTATTATCTTCCTGCGTGAATAATATTTCTATATTTCAAAAGAAGTAGCACAAATGGTGCCGTTGAATCTACATCTAAAATGAACACTTTTGCATAAAATGACCTTAGTAAAATGTCCACCGCTTAGAAGATACAGTCCTTCAAAGTTTAAAAAAATGGAATAGCGGCTGTAATTTGAAAACCAGAAAGGTATACTAGTCAAATTTCACACAAATTTGTTATAAATGCATGTGCACTCAACAATTTTTTGAAAATTTCTGCCCCTTGGAAGGGATTGAAATAAGCAGTTATTTTTTACCACAACTTGAGTATTCAAAAATATATATCAAATAATGTGATTTATTTTAAAATTTTTATCTCTCGTACTTTTTTGTTTTATAACTAGCCGTTTATTAACAAAAAAATAAAATTCAATCATCCGCATTATAATTTACAGGTTTGCAACTGAAAAATATTTTAGTAGGCGACTGTCATGCTAATTTCTGTCATTAGACGTTTTGTGACTTCTTACTGCACAGCATTTCCAACATTCAAAAAATATTCCCAGCATGTCAGCATATTCATCATTAGTAAAATTATTTGCCATAATTCTTTTTAAGTTATTGTGAAAAATAAAGTTTTAAAATAGCAAACCCAGGAGTGTGAATTAAACTAAAAGATAGAAGTTGCCTTAGTTTTACTTAATTGTAAATCTCATAATAGCAAAATAGACAATTAGTCTGTTAAAACATTACAAAAATAAAATTGGACGTTTTCTCTGCCTTATATCTTTAAAGCAAAAATCGCATCCGCATTAAAAGTAATTGAATTCGCAGGAATAATAATGTTACGTATTAACTCTTCGCACAAGGGGGTAACTGCAGATGTGGATTAATCATACCAAAAAACAGTAAGAAAATAATGTATTCAGTAACAAGAAATATAAGGGCGAGAAAATATTGCCACCAGCTGGAAGTTATACAAATATAAGTTAGTTAACAATAGATCTTACCTATTTCCAACTTCCATGGTTTGCAGGGGAGATACCGCTATTCTAAAAAAGGGGGGAACTTCTTCACAAACTACACTACCACCGACTGACTTCCGTTACCTACACATTCCTGTCCAAACTCTTGGTTTATGATTTTTGTCATATCAGCGATGGCCTGAGGGACCTCCGCCAATCCGCGCTTTGCAATAAAAACGTCATCGTGGGCAATGCACCTGGGAATGTCGTAATATGCCGACTTTACGTTTTTATCCACAGTATAGAATATAATTACGAAATTAAAATAAAATATGGTTTAGGCAATGACTTTAAACTAGGTTGAAACTGGACTGCTTTGGAGTTTTGAAATGATTTTATTTTTTTTTAAATATATTTACCAATTAGACTTATTTTCAAATGACTAAT
This sequence comes from Monochamus alternatus, assembly GCA_037114965.1. Classification (NCBI taxonomy): domain Eukaryota; kingdom Metazoa; phylum Arthropoda; class Insecta; order Coleoptera; family Cerambycidae; genus Monochamus; species Monochamus alternatus. Next base: position 40,066,796 of record CM073433.1, read on the forward strand.
TTTACATTAAATTTCCAATCTTGACAATAATATAATTGTACGCTTGGCAGAAATATAACTTCTGAAACTAGTCCAACGCGTAACCATACTTGGAAAAAAACTTTTCCCAGCAGATGTATTTCACGATATAATAAAGTTATAACATTTTTTAATGCCCCATTAAATCCATATGTTGAGATAAAAACTCGAGACGAATGGGCACGAGAAGGAGAAATAAAGCTTATATATGCCATTTCGCCGACTTTCTTCATAAAAAATGCCTGAATAAGCTTTATATCCCCTTCACTCCGTCTACGAGACCGCGGGTCCTTTTATTATAGCTTGGCGGTGGAAAATTTGAGAAACGATATACCTATTCGGCTAACTAAAAATTCTTTATTATATATTCAGGTTTAACGGCTGAACGAATTGCAAGAGCAGCTGAATTTTGTGTGGTTAAAAAACTGCGGTATCGATAAGGAGATGGTTCAAATGTTAAAAGGTCGAAGACAGCTATATAACTTCCAATAGAAGACTAACAATCAACTTTTCAAATTGACAAAAAGCCTATAGTCTGCAACTTAAAACTCCTCAGACGAAAACAAATTATTTTCTCAAAATTACCTTTGGGAATGTATTTTCCCAGGGGGATTTTTTCTTTAACACATTGTATAAAATATTATTATGACGCCATTGAGCAAACTATAAAAAGGGGCTTTAATTTGATGTATGGGACGATAGTTTTTGTTAAAAATGATCATGTCATGTTTCGTCTCCAAAGTACAGTGCATCTACAATCACTATTTTTTCAAAAAAAAAAAAAAAAAATGAAATTAAAAAATGTCATGTTAGAGATATGGTTTGTGAAAGAAACAACGAAATATATTCATAATATAACACAATCGAATGTGGACTCGTTTTAACAATCAATTGTGCCGATTTTGAGTGATATTCCAAGATATTCAGTTCCAAATTCAGTTCGGAAAATTACATGCAATAAATTTAAATATTTCTTCTAAGTTTGAAAACACCTATTTGTCTTCCAATGCGCTAGCATACTATCAGTTTACTAAAAGATACTCTTGCAGTTTTTTTTTTGTAAAAACCATCAGCTTTTTGATAAAATAACCCTTCATTAAAGAGATTGATGAAAATTAATTGCCAAGAAAATTGCTCCCAGTTAACGAAATGACAATTTATATTTGTCATTTAGTTTATGTCGTTAGTGTATACAAATAATTATACAGGGTGTTCAGTAAGGAAAGGGCTATACTGTAGGACTACCTTCCTTGGATATAAATAAATTTAAGGGAATAATATAGTAGCACAGGCGCTCAGAACGCCTTGTACATTTAACTAAAAAATTAATTAGATATTCGTGTATTATATCTCACAAAAACACTTTATTTTACAAAATTTGAGTACAGTTATCCAACTAATAAGAAAATTATCGTAAAAACTGAAATAAAAAATTTCTCAGGCCTATAACTTCTTAAGCAAGCAAAATTGACTAGGGTAAGTTGATTTCATTCACATTATGGTCCATTATTTTCTTAACACCCTGTATGTATTTATTAAACACATTGTTAAATCCTGTTTCATAAGTTTACCGAGATTTCATAATGTTTTCAATTAATATTAGATAAATTAAATATGTTGAATGACTTGAGTAAAGCATATCTTTTTTTTGGTATTTGCTTTTTTTTCTTTGCTTGTTTTTATTTATCATAACTAATTGTTTTCATCTTATAATTGGTATGTACTCTTGGATGGCGTAGAATAAATAAATAAATATATATTATGCTCTTAAAAAGTATGAGTTTGGTGTTTACGAAAAACTTGCATGTCGTGCTTTATAGTACCTCAACTGATAGCAAATTGTAATTTGTTTCAGACTTATTGTTTGAATGAGTGTTAGAATTCATTCGACGCACGTCATTGCTTTTGAAAAGTAACGAATAAATTAATTATTTTTGAAATTGAGAAGTTTTAGAAAAAATCCCTTGGCACGTTGATTTTGTTTTAAAAAAGGCACTTTTTGACATTCGACCCATTTTTGTGACATCATCGTTATTTAAGATATGACGTCATCGACAATTTTTTAGATAGCAACCCCCAATTTTAACCATCCCATTTGAAAGAGCGTGTCATGCTACATACATACATCATGAAAAATTATGATGTTACATAACAAAAATTTAAAGAAAATAATGCCATTATGCAACACCTGTCCGTGCTTATTTAGATGAGCTGTTCCCGAATCGTTGGATAGGGAGAAGGGGGTCGATTGATTGGCCAGCCAGATCGCCTGATTTGACACCCCTAGATTATTTCTTGTGGGGATACTTAAAAAGCAAAGTATACGTTACTAGACCGGTTAATTTAGAAGATTTACAAGCAAGAATTCGTCACGAGATACATCGTATACCACCTGAAGTTATTGATAATGTCCAAAAAGAATTTATTAATTGTCTTGGCTACTGTCAGGCAACCAACGGTGCACAATTTGAACATTTAATTTAGTCGATTTTTTACGTAATCATTATCATTTTCAGTACTGTGAAAATTAAATTTTAAAATCTTCATACATTATTTTCTTGAAATTTTTGTTATGTAACACCATAATTTTTCATGATGTATGTATGTAGAATGGTACGCTCTTTCAAATTGCATGGTCAAAATTGGGGGTTGCTATTTAAAAAAATTGTCGATAACGTCATATTATCTCGAACAACGATGACGTCAAAAATATGGGTCGTATGTCAAAAAGTGCATTTTTAAAAACAAAATCGACGTGCCAGGGGATTTAATCGAAAACTTCTCGAAAATTTCTAAAATAATGAATTTATTCGTTACTTTTCGAAAGCACTGTATGATGTTTCCACAAACTCAGCAGCAGGAACCTTGTATGTGGTTCTGAGTAAGCCGTATCAAGAGCAGTTTAGTTTAAACAGCTTTATAGTTTTTATCATAATTAAATTAATTATCATATTTATATCATATTAAAAAAACAATAATCGAATTGTCAACAATCATTTAAGCAGGGAATACACATCCCTGTTACCTGCATAATGGCATTCCAGGAACTTATAGAAAGCAGCTACTGACATATGGGTTCCTTAATAAATGGCCATATTGAACCTTTACTAATTCTAAATATATTTTTTTACATTCACCAGCCAAATCAAATTGATTAAAATTTGTTAAAATTTCATTGGATGTTTTGATTAAAATTTTACAACTTACCTTCGATGTGCATTTATAAAACCGCGAATTAAATGTAAACTTAATAAGCCGTCCATTTTCACAATTCAAATAAATATCACATATGTTAAACTATAGCGAAATAACATCGCGATTATTTCTTAACAGTTACAGGGGGATACATACTACATAAATTTAAGGTGATGAAACATAAGATTTAACCTTGAAATAACATAAATGTTATTTTGACCAAAATGGGAAACATACTTGGGCTGATTGTTTCGACCTTACTTAGATTTTCTAACATCCGAATTGCTATTAAAAATGATTTGCTTGAGACAATATTTATTTTACTTACTGACTCTGTTGGTAGTAACTGCCATCGTCGTAGTGACCGGTCTGTTGTCTTTGCGCAGCCACAGCTTTGGCGGATTCAGCCGCAGCCGCAGCCTTGGCATACAGGGCGAAGTGCTCGGCCCTGGCCTGTTGAACTTCAGGGGTATCGACGGGAACGCCATTCTTGATCACCGGCACGTGTTGAGGTTCACTTTGTACCTGAGGCTGGTACACGGGTTGAACGTAATTATTGGCGCCGCTGTGATAGTAGGCTTGGGTGACGTACGAACTACCAGGAGCGATTGAACTACCATGACCCACAACGCCACCCTGGTAGGGCGGAGCTATGTACTCCGCGCTGGCGACCGCGAAGGCACACACTACAAGGAACAACATATTTTTTTATATTTTTTTGGTGTTAGTGGTGTAGATCTCAACCTCCTAGACGGTGAAGTCTAGGACTGTTGCAACTAGAGTAACTAAATTAGCTCCGGGCGAGCTTATATACCTGCCCAAATTACTAATGAATTATTAATTGTTAATTACAAGTTCTTCGAGCGTGGTAAAAATGAAATACAACTATTTTCCGCGTTGCTTGCTGTTGCGTTAGAAGAAGATGGATGTTGCCACATGCATATTCCATTGTTCAAGTATGTTCATTTGCTTAATATTATTTCGGTATGTACTGGGTGGGTACATAATACTTTTCATATTGTAATGATTTCTATATGTACTAATTATATTCAAATATGTTTACCTGTAAACGTTAAAGAGTAATAGATGATAAAAAAAGTTCTACAAGCATATGTATTAAGTTATATATATCGCTGATTTTTGCCTAAACTTGTACTAACGATTTAAGGATGTCAATAGACTTGTTTAGTGTGACGGTACATATTTAGGCAACCCACACCAAATTGTCATAGTTGCAATTGAACAAACCAAATCTGACTCTCACTATTTATAGGGTGATTCATTAAGAATGGGTAATCTCTGAACTGGAGATACTACACACCAAAATATGGCGATTGAGCCAAATATGCCTTATCCGAATGTTGCTGGTTTAAAAAATAGAGGGTGTTCAATGCTAGAATTTTATTTTGAAATATTTCAATAACTTTGAAACCTGTCGAAGTATTAAAAAAAATTGGCACAATTATGTTTTTTGGCACGGCAAATAAGAATTTTTAACTAATTTTGACGTCACTAGTAGAGGGCGCCACAGCATGTTACTTTTAAATGGCAGAACTTTTTTGCTGTTTAGTGTATGGGGACGATACGTTTACAATAGGATGCGTGTAGTACTACTATAAAATTAAACTTTGAGAACGTGTAGAAGAAAACACTCTGTATAGTTTTTGTTCAAACTTCACACATACGGGTTCTGAGATGACCTGAGTAACACCACCTTATAAGCTTTTAAATAAAATATCGCTAAACTTTTTTATTGCATTCGGTGTGTACAAAAATAATTATAGGAGCCCTTGGATCGCCATCTTAAACGCCGTGATAAGATTAGAAGTAACGATTTTTGATGACATTTAAATCAAAAAAATATTTATTGCGTTATTTTGAAAAATAAAATTTTTACGAATTTTTACAAAAATGAAACTTTTATTACGTGTAGAAGAAAACACTGTATAGTTTTTATTCAAATTTCACACATAGGGGTTTTGAGGGGTCCTGATTAACACCACCTTATCAGATGCTAATTTAAAAAATCGCTAAACGTTTTTATTGAATTTCGGAGGTATAAAAAATCATAGCAGGTCTTGGATCGCCATTTTAAATGCCGTGGTAGGGTCAGAGGAAGCGGTTTTCGATGTCATTCAAAATTAAAAAAAAATTTTTGATCGTCTTGAAGAATAAAGTTTTTACGGATTTGTACACAATACACCTCGATATTTAGCTATCTCCGCTTTTGCTATCTGGATAAACATAGACCAGTAATATTTCTAGGTAAATAGGTAAATCTAGGTAAAGAATTGGCTGTTGATTCATGAATAGAATCGCTGCAGTCATGTATAAACACTTATAAACAGAACAACTTACAAAGTCAATAAATAACGTAATGTATCAATAATGTATAATGTACCTAATGTTCAAACTAATATTAAAGTGAAAGATGACAATAGGTTTTTTGAAAGCTTGACCAATCCTAGTGGCTAGTCGTTTGAAGGCCAGTATTTTGAGACCCAGTTGGTTAACTAATATGATTGGACCATGTATATAGATATTGAATGTACTATCGTTTGCAATATTAATGACACTCACTAAAATGAAATTAGCGATTTTTTTTTAACTTCTGACGTATTCATATTGAAATCTGCTTTACATTTTTAACATTAGTCATTAGTTCTTTCACTTACCAAAAGAGATTTAATGAAATTTCTATTCAGAACTTCCAGAAGTTCAAAAACTGATTTATAAGAGTGTCATTATTATTGCAAACGATTGTACATAAGCAAAAAAAAGAAGAAAGGTGAAAAAAGTTGTTTCTCTCTACATCTTTTCGCAGAGCACACTGTTCATCGTTATATTTAATGTATGTATATTAAATATTTCCACACATTAGCTGTAAACTATAAGTTGAAGCACGCTGAAGTTGTTACAATTATTAAATAACGATTTCCTCAAGCGGAGCGAAATGTAGTAAATGAACGTTCAACACTATTATTGAAATGCCTGCTCGTGGCGTAATTATGTTAAGGTTATATATGTAAAAATTTCACGATCTTCTTCACCTAAATTCAAGGATTTTTAAAGTTTCTTTTTCGCGTGACGTGCACAGTTTCAGTTTTGATTGTAGTCAGACAATATGTAATTTTACCAATCGGTGCAAGATGTTAATTATATGCACTACCTAAAAATGTAAAACTCGCAGTATTTATTATTACAAAGTTATTAGAAATAGTATATTGTTATATTAAAATTACAAGTGTCGTTGTAGCGAACAATTTACGATACAAAAAAGACACTTTTAATCCGAATAAAACATGCTATTTGTTCTCCAATTATTCAAACCAAATTTGGCAAAGTAGGTAAGTAGGATGTATCGATGTAGTCATGGATACTTTGTCAAACATTAGTTGCCATATTGATAATTGAGTTCATTTGGATTCGAAATGGATATGCACTACCGTTTCCGAGATTTAGAAATTTATCATTATAAATGTGACCTACCATTTTTTCCAAATTTGACTGTAAACTTTTGGACTGGCAAATTTAGCAGTATTTGCTCAATATGTATCAAATGTAATTTACACATACTTTTCTAAGCCTTTCGATAAAATTAATCGTCAAATTTTAATCAGTAGGCTATCGGCCATATTTAAAGAAAAGAGTACAATATGTGTCATATAATGGTTACAATTCTATGCAAGCGATTTAAAAATATTTCTGACTATTAATGATATATAAGATTGTTTAGAGTTGCAGTATGATTTAGATAGTATTAGAGATTGGTGCGTTGAAAATAAAGTATTGCTAAATATATCAGAATGTAAAATACTAGCTACACAACTGATATTAATTATTGTATTGGTGGTGATATGTTATCTCGTTGCAACACTCATAAAGACAGGTGTAAGTTTATTTTTGATGATCACATAGCATCCAAATCAAGTGAGGCTATGCAATTGTATAGATTTATTATTAGAAACTGCAATAATTTTACCAACATTGATGATTTAAAAACGCTTTTCTTGTCGTATATTCGTTCTAAGCTGGAATATGCCACTTTAATTTGGTATCAATTTTATAATAATAAAAAATTTGTTATAGAATAGATACAGTGAAATATTTGGTATATAAAATTGATGGAATATATCCCAAAAGAGGAATAAATTAATCTTATTTACTTACCCTCTACTATTGATTACTATGATATACTTAGAGACATTAAATTTTTAGTACCAAGTTATAGTTTTAGGTCCCTTGCTGTTCTCCATATATACGTCAGATTTGTCTAGTCATCTAAAATATTATCGATCACATCAGCATGCTGATGATACTCAAATTTATTATTCTTTTAGTTATTGTGACCTTGATAAGGCTGTTGAACATATTAATTCAGATCTTGCTGCCATCAGTAGATATTCTAATGCTCATGAATTAATTATTAATGAAAGTAAGACAAAAATTTTAGTGTTTGGTAATCATCGAAATCCTATTCTCTCAAATCAATCCTTTACTATTGAATTAAATAATATAATCTTAGATCCAGTAACTACTTGTAATAATCTTGGTCTTAGATTGGATGCAGATCTTAGATTCAGTTCTCATGTATCTAATTTAGTTAAAATGTCTTTTGGCAAATTAAAACTTTTTTATATGTATAAAGATATTCTATCTACTGATGTTAAGTTGCGAATATGAATCATTCTCTCGAGTAACATATTGTGATGTCGTGTACTGGCCCGCGTTGTTAGAAAAAGACAAACATTCTTTACAAAATTCGAAATGCTTGCCTTAGGTTTTGTTATAATATTAGAAAGTATGATCATATTTCTACAGTTTTCTGTGACTCTCGTTGGTTTAATTTACATGAACGTTTTGTAATTCATCTGACCTGTCTTGTATATAAGGTCTTAACTATTAAACAGCCTCAGTATTTATATGAAAAGTTGATAAAAAACTCCGACATACATGATTATATTACTAGACATCGTGATAATTTAAATGTACCCAAACATAAGCTAACTTTATTCCATCGTGGCTTCACCTACAACTCTGCAAATGAATTTAATTTGATACCACTAAATATTAAATCATCTTCTAGTATCGTGGTATTCAGAAAAAGGATCAAAGATTTTCTTGTGTCTAGCCGAGGTCATACATAGTTTTTTAGTATATTTAATTATTGTATATACTTTATGTTCTGTTACCTGTTTCAGGTGACAATTTTTGTATTTATTTGTATATTGTTAATATTTAAATTATATTTTTGCATTAGGGTGGTTGTACTGAGCAACACTGTTGGATACCGTCACTCATTTTGATATAATTATATAATGTATTTTTAAGTTTTGCCCTATAAATTGATCTCTGTTACGTAATAAAGCTATTATTATTACTACTATTTTTGGATATATTTTTCTGTTAAAACGTATCCATCGGTTAATTCTCTTTTACGTTCAGCAGCCTTTTCTTCGAAACGACCTCCTCTAGTTGCCGGCTATACTTAGGTGTAATTTAGTCCCACGTTAGAAAAAAACGCGTAATGTGTGTTTCATTGCGCCCATTAAAATTAAATCAAGATCGAGATCGGAGTCCGAGGCTTTAAATATGCACATTCAATTTTTCACCCCGATCATATCTACAAGCTCCGTAGCAGTACTAACGGCCCCTCCAAGTTCATAAAACGTATCATAACGTATTGATAATGTAATTTGCAATTTAATTGTTTTCAATTTAATTAAAATTATACACATAAATAAAATCGTCGACCGCATATTAACGAACACGGGCAACCTATTAAAGTCGTTCAGCTATAATTAATTGCATGAATTTGTTAAACAAAAGCGTTTTAAAATAACGGGGTTGTTAATTAGAGGCTGAATATACACAGGTATGTACGTAGAGAGGCTCGTAAATAGGTTAACGTTCCAGGTTTCAATTCAATTATACACTTTTATTATTACTTGTTATTGTATTTTTTCGTCTCTTTCACACTTTTCATTAAAGTGATTTCCAAGGTTATTGTTCTGAAAAAAGTTATGTTAACAGCAATTTGCCCCGAGTACCCTTACTGCAATGTGCGTTACTTGTTACACTCAAAAATGAGAATAATGGATCGGTCAGTGGTCGCGCGGTTTAAGGCGTTAGTACTTCTATCGAGGTGACTAGATCGCTGTGGGTTCGATCCCCGCAGCCGGTAGACCGTATATTTCACCCTCTCTGCGGGTATGGTAGGGTGGAAGAATGTTGGCTTGGGTCAATGTGAGAGATTGATACCGGTTGACATTTGACTACCCCCTAATTAATGAGGTTTTCCAGGTTTCCCTCATTCCTGCACTGAATGGTGGTTAGGGCCTACCAACGTAAGTCGTTCCTGGACGCATATGCGGCTTGCTTAATAATACTATGCCACCCCCTCTCCCGCACAAGTCTTCGACTTCTGGGCTAATACTCATGATTAGAATGAGGGGTAGAGATATTATTATAGTAAACGCTTATACAGGGTATCCTGAAAAATGTGGAAAATCTCTCGGATGCAGATAGAACATGAAAAAATAAGTTCCTATAAAAAAATTTCCTACAGGCCCTACGGAGACATGTGTCACTGAAGGACGCCACTGGGTAACTTGAACCTTAGACTAAAAAAGCTCTAGTTTATTGTCAATAAAATGAACACATTATTTTTAATAATTTTTTTTCGGGACAAAAAGTGCGATACCAAAGTCGTTCAAACAACAGGAAAGTTTCATTTCATGCCCGCTGGTATATCAGACTCCGGGGAACCCATGCTGAACCCTCTTATGAAGTTTTTCAATAATTTCGTTAAGGGGTCACCTGGGACACCACTGCGTTTTTGTAAATTTTGAATTTTTTCGGACTAAATGTCTTAAAACGAAACTTTCCTGTTGTTTAAATGACTTTCGTATTCCACTTTGTTGCCGAGAAAAAAAAATTATTAAAAATAAAACATGAATTTACTTATTATTCTTTATCTCGTAAACGGTTCATTTTATCGACAATAAACAAGAGGTTTTTTTTAATCGAAGGTTAAATCTGCCCAGACTTTTTATTTTAAAGTCTTTATCATACAGGGTGTTAAAAATGTAGACATTAACTGATAAAGCTTAGCCCGCTCTTGGTAAACTAAGAAAGCTAAATATGTTTCAAGTACACTATTTTAAGAGGTCCTTACTAGTGTCCATGCCACTAAATTTTTATTAACCCTAATAACCTACTGAATAAAGAAAAAGTACTACCCTGCAATGTACGATTGACTCACGGACCTTAGTAATTAAACGATTGTAGGGTGTAATAAGGGTGTGCTTTCCATTACACTTACTTTGCTTCCTATGGGGGCGTACGTACATTTATTGTAATGGATAAAATGTCTGAAATAATATGGATTAATGAACTAGGCATTGGAAATGTTATTAGCTACCTTAAAGTTGATGGTTTCTGTACGTAAATATAGTGAGAGTAGATTCTAGAGCTTGAATCTATAGTTATAGGTGTGGTTCAAATGATATATTTCAGAGTATTAAACTGTTCTCTGCTTAATACGATTTTTGACTGTAAAAAATTAAAATAAAAATTAAGGGTGTATTAATTTTTTCACAGGTGTCAATAATCCAGATTAACAAAAAAATATATTTGCGACTATACAGGGTGATCCGTCTTAATAATGTAAAGTAATTGATTTTAACCAAAACTTGTCTAATACTTGTTAAAATTTAACTTACTATTTTTTCCTACTATGTTAAAAGATTGTACAAGGAACTAATGACACTAATGTAACTAGTGAGCAGTACACCTCCTCAAAAACAATGTAGGTTTAAGATTATTTAATAATAAACGTGATAACGTTAAGGTCAAAAAAGTTACGCTCACATTTACGTCAAATATGACGGATGTGGCGCCCTCTAGACAATACGTCGAAATAGACAGCAGATTGTGATTTCCCATATCCGAAAACATCTATTCCCAAATTTTTAAATTGATACAGTCTAACACTGTAATGATTAGAAAAAATCACCTTTTAAATTCCAACTTTGACACCCTGTATCTTTTTTATTATCAACATTTTATTAAGACGTATTGGCTTAAATCGTAATGTTTTGAAGTAAATAGATTTTTACTAGCTACTTTACATACTAGAGTATGACTCCATGAGTCATTACTTATGTATATTTTAACTGTATATATATATACAGGGTGAATCTTAAATAAGTACAAATATTTTAACTGCTGGTGTAGTTCGCCATTTAAATCAGTCTAGTGAAAGCCATTTTTAAAAATTTCTAATATTTACGGAGATATTAATTTTTTTTAAAAATACCCACATTTTGAGGACCGCTGGCTGATTTTTCATCCAACAACGTAATGAAACATATGATTTGTTGCGAGGTTGCCATATCTCCTCCAATATAAATATTACGTTTCCTTTAACGTAATAGTTCTATTTTAAAAATACTTGTTTTAAGCATAAGTACAGTAAAATTGGGTATGTATTATGATACGCAGCAATATTAACATAAATTTTAACATCTGAACTAACCTTACTATACTTCAACGATTAAAAATGAATTTCCGCAAGTTCAATACTACCGTAAAATATTTAGGAAGATATTACGTGATATTACTATGTCCAATGTTCAAAAATTATACATAAACGTGCACACAAGCTTACCTGTTTGTTAAAAAATTAACTATTTAATCAGTAATCCACATTTCACAAGTCATTGTCATTGTACACTGTTAGAAAGGGACACAAAACACAATTTCCTTAAGTTATTTTATGAAGAATAACAAAAAACTATGCACGCGTTTTTTATTTAAAATGGAAAAAATGTCAACTTTTAGCAAATTTTATTGCTATTTTCATGCATTATGTGGGGTTAACAAGTTTGACTTGGGTTTCCGATAATCTGTCATGACAGTCAATGACAGTTTGATAATAAAAAATAATATAAAATGTGACACTTGACAAAATTCGCTAAAAGTTGAGATTTTTTCTTCCTTGAAGCAGACATTTGTGTAATACTGGCAACACTGTGAACCACACGTTCAGTCTGCAGCACTATGACTCATAAAAGTATGAAGGGTCTGTCTAGGCCAGCGGTCCTCAACAAGTTTTCTGCTGAAAAATTACGAAATTTATTTAAAATTTCACTTTTTTATTTCTGATTTTTTTGTAAAAAAACTATTAATTATGTGTTCTACACACAAAACTATACTGCTGGTTAAAATATTTGTACTTATTTAAGATTCACTATATATATATATATATATATATATATATATATATATATATATATATATATATATATATATATACAAGGTGTTTTTAAATAGAGTAGCAAAAATGAGACCACAGATTCCTTAAGGGAAAATAAATCGATTTAACCTAACATACCTATATCCTAAGTCGCATAATAAAAAAGATACAGAGTGTTAAAGTTAAAATTTTATTGTCGATATTTGTAAATAACTTCTTAAGAAATCAAAATAATTACATAAAATTTGTATATCGGGGGTTTTTACAGGCGAGAAATTCAAATGTGTTTCTAATTTTGGCGTCACTAGTAGAGGGCGCCACTTATGGCACATCATGTTTCTTTTAAATGGCAGAACTTTTTTGCAGCTTAGTGTATCCAACTGACTATCGAAATAATCGATTCTCCTACCTGTTTTATTTGAAAAAGATACCTTGCTGAAGTCGGTAGGAGAAACCATTTTTGAAATAATCCTATTTGAAATGCTCAGTGCACCGAGTGAAAACTGTTTTGGTTTCAGGTAAAGTGCCTTTTCTGCTGAAAATACAGCAAAATTTTATTTGAAAAAGTTGTTCAGAATGGTAAATTATGGAGACGTGCAAAATTTAATGAAAATCGAAGTTTGATGAAACAATTTTTCAGCAAAGCATAAAGATTTTATCAAAGCAGGCCGATCTTTTTGAAATTTTGCACGTCTCTTTAATTTACCGTTATGAACAACTTTTTCAAGTAACATTTTGCTGTATCTCCAGTAGAAAAGGCACTTTACCGGAAGCAATAACAGTTTTCAATCGGTGCACTGAATATTTCAAATAGGATTATTTCGAAAACTGTTGCTCCTAACGACTTCAACAAAGTATACTTTTTTCGGATATAACAGGTAGGATAATCGATTGTTTCAATAGTCAGATGGATACACTAAATAGCGAAAGAGTTCTACCATTTAAAAGAAACATGATGTGCCATAAGTGGCGCCCTCTACTAGGGACGTCAAAATTAGAAACAAATTTGAATTTATCGCCTGCAAAAACACCCGGATTTACAAATTTTATGCAAATATTTGAATTTTTTGCGACTTGGGATATATGTATGTTAGGTTAAATCGATTTATTTTCACCTAAGGAATCTGTGGTCTCATTTTTGCTACTTCGTTTAAAAGCACCCTGTACATAGTTACTTAGGAACTTATGCTGAATAAGTTTATAAGCTATTCTATGCTTTCTATCTCGAAGGTAACATGTCTGATATGAGTAAGATGCTGTTGGATTTCGGGAGGAGATTTAATGAGGCATGTCGTGGGTTTCTACATCTGCCATTAGCTCTCCCGCCGGCAATATATAATATGAGTGTTTTAAGGCAGGTATCATTGTTTATGGTTATTTACTTGTAATTTTAGAATAATTGTCCTATATGCCAAGGAAAGCTTCTTGGTATCTAAATCCTCTCAGGTTTAGAAATAATTGGAAGAAAATTTTAGTAAACTTAACGTAAAATCACTTCTAGAAAAATGATAAAGGAAACCTTAATTATACAGGGTGTTACAAATTTCGGGAGCATACAGAAAATGTCAAAGTAACGATATAGTTGCGGTAAGAATTCAGACGACTACGCAATTATTTTTATTGTCAACATAATTTTCAATAGTTCACCGCGTTAAAAACAATTTTTTTTGTAATTTAGTGCAATATACAGTGGAGACATTTAAAGTAAAGCAATTTCTTAAATATTTTGATGAAAATATAATGAATTATTCATGTGTTTGTATGACGTAAGTTGTCTGAATTATTGCCGCAACTATAGTTTCTTCTGAAAGTTTTTTTTTTTCTTTCTAATATAGTTGCATGAGAAGATATAACTAGCATGTTAAAAATTGATAAAATCAGTTTCTAGTTCTTTTTTAAATAAAAGCATTGCTGTGGATTTTTTTTCGGGCGATAACTGTATTCGAGTACATTTTCTGTAATTCGTTATATTAAATTCGGAACCTGACATACCTTAGAAAATATCAAACAAGTCAGAAACAGTATATCGCTGAGTAAAATATAATACTACCCTTTTTTCTCTTAAACGATGGACACTGACAACATACTATTGGTTTGGATATTTAATAAAATTTTAATGATAGAATGGACATCGTCCTACCAGCAGGACGCATATAGCTCATTAATAATTTGAAAAATGTAATATTTTAGGATTTTGCATACGTCAAGCGAGACAAATTTACAACAGAATAAATCTACATATTATGAGCTTGCAGCGCATTTTTTAATCATGACTGTACATATTCATTTAGAAGTTGCAACTTGTTGAAAAGTTTCCATTTTCGTCACAGAAATGATACGCGTGGGACACCGTGGAGAACCGGGAGAAGTCTGGGAAATGTGAAATATTTATAAAAGTCAGGGAAGAAACAAATGTTTACAAACATTCAGGAAGTATTTCTTTCTTCTGGAATATACGCAAGAAACATTTTAATCATAATGTTGAATTTCACTCGTAAATATAGTTGAGGCCGGATCTGTTTAGCGGGATAGTATCGAGTGAGTTCTGGATACAGTATAGTAATGTCTAGTGGTGGGCGATAACGGTTTGGAAGTATCGATAAATAAAATAAACCGATATTATCGATAATACCGATATTATAAGATATGTGGCCTTTGTTGTTCACTCCCGGATTGATTTCATTCTATTTCAACAGATGTAGCCGACTTCCTGATTGTTTCTCTAAATTTTAGGTTACTTACCGAAAACTGTTCAGTGTTCTAGTATAAACAAATCTAGAACCTACGAAAATGGTTACATATAAGTCGCATAAATCATTATTGGCTTCAAGCTTCAACCTACGGCTAAACGTGATTCTTCGTGAGTTAAAATATTATCGATAATATTGAAAATTATTGATATTATCGATAATTCCATAATTTTTTATCTGTATTATTATCGATATTATCGATAAATATTTCCAAGCCTAGTCACAGTCACAGTTGTAATGTAGTCTTCTAGATGTCCTTTCCCATTGGTCATGCGAGTTTCAAAGACAAAACACAAAATACAAATTCAGTTACGGCTGTAACCGAAATGATCCTATTTATGAACAAAAATCGAGATTCGTTCTTTAGGTTATTTAGAATGCAATATTATGTAAATAAGCAATTTTAACCACTGCGCGTTGTCATTGTTTCATACCACGACGCATTTTCCAGGATTGGTTTTATAATTTTGGCCCCCATACTTAAGAATGTGGTAGTATTTTAACGCATTTGTATCAATTATACTTCAATAAAAAAATAATTAAATTAAAATGAATTTATTTAACTAAATTGTTTTATACATTTTCTTGTCTTTTTTTTCGTACATTAAGTCATGAAAAGTTGTAAATTTGATCAAAATTATTTGCATTTATACCATTATTAATCGCTTATAGTATATGTGAAGTTATAACTGTATATACAGGTTGTTAATGATGGGTTTGGCCAAACTTCACTGATGAATTGGAGAATAATTGTGATTTGTCATTTACAAATTTTGTATTTTTATATAATATATATAATGTATGTATGTATATAATTGGATGATTTAGAAAACTTTAAGCATCTTAAAGCTACTTCTAAACTAAATATTAGAATTGCTTATAATAATTATATTAACAATGCCGAAATCTCAATTAAGTCTGACCCTAAAAAATTTTGGGAATTTATTAATGCTAAGAAAGGTCACTCTTCCATCCCATCTCTTATGACTTACAACACTAATGAAACTCATGATCCCCACGATATTGTTAATAATTTTGCAAAATTTTTCCACTTATATCGATCCTAGTCCATTTACAATTGCAAATAATACCATTAATAATAACTCTATTATGGTGAATTCAATTGATAATAATGACATTCTGGCGGCTATTAAAAAGATAAAGGCAAATATCATCTCATTCCGACGTTTTTAATTAAAGATTGTGGTATTGCTCTGTGTGAGCCATTATGTATAATTTTTAACCTTATTTTAAAAACTTCTACTTTTCCAGATGTATGGAAGGTTTCCAGAATATGTCCGGTGTTTAAAAAAGATAATTTGAATTATATAGCCAATTATCGCCCCATCGCCATACTCTGCAATTTTTCTAAGATTTTTGAAAATGTTGTTTACTTTTATTTATCAAATTATGTAAATAATATTATTGTACCGGATCAACATGGCTTTTGTGAAGGACGGTCTACTGTTACAAATCTTTGTTGCAAAACTCAATTTATTATTGATGCCTTAGATCGTACTAGTCAAGTAGACGTTGTCTATACAGACTTCTCAAAAGCATTCGACCGTCTGGATCATGGTTTATTATTGGGCAAATTGGATGAGATTGGTCTAAGTTCTAATCTTATTGCCTTATTTTATTCATACTTAACGAATAGATCGCAGTATGTGCAATACCGTGGTTATCGGTCCGATAAATATCCGCAGAAGTCAGGTGTCCCACAGGGATCTACTCTTGGCCCCTTATTGTTTATTTTGTTTATTAACGATATTACTGCCGGCCTGGATGTAAACGTTTTAATTTGATGTTAAAATCCTTTCTAATATAGAGGCATACACCGACTGTAATAAATTGCAG
Organism: Monochamus alternatus; assembly: GCA_037114965.1. Classification (NCBI taxonomy): domain Eukaryota; kingdom Metazoa; phylum Arthropoda; class Insecta; order Coleoptera; family Cerambycidae; genus Monochamus; species Monochamus alternatus. The sequence continues at coordinate 40,083,875 of CM073433.1, forward strand.
CAAAATCTAAATCTTGTTAATTTGTGGTGCGTTACTAATAAATTACCTTTAAATGTTGCCAAGTGCAATGTAATGTCATATTGTCGCAGGTCTCGTATGCTGCTTTATGACTACAAATTGGACAATATTACTTTAAATAGGCCTGAAACTATATGCGATCTCGGTGTCACTTTTGATTCAAGACTATCCTTTGTACCTCATATTCAGAAAACTATTAGTAGTGCCTATAAAAGTCTTGGCTTCATATTGAGGAATATGAAAGAATTTAAAAATATGAGTACTCTTAAACTTCTTTATACTACGTTTATCAGATCTAAACTGGAGTATTCATCTATTGTATGGAATCCTATATATGCAGTACATACCACGGCAATTGAAAGGGTGCAAAGGCGATTCTTTAAATCTGCAGTTTTTTTCTTTGGATTGCGTATATCCATTGAGAGGCACACCTTACAATTATTTCTTGGAGAGGTTTAGTATGAGTAGTTTAGAAAACAGGAGGAGTATGACAGCTGTACTGTTTCTGTTTAAAATTCTCCACAATAAGGTTAAATGTCCGTCTCTATTGTCTTTGCTGGATTTTCGTGTGCCTAGGATTAATAACAGAAATAATGGACTATTCTACATTAAGAACTATAGAACCAACATATATAAGCAATCTCCAATATACCACATTATAAATAGTCATTCACTAATAGATGATCATTTAGATATGTGTGTCTGTACAATTGCAGACATAAAAAAAATTTTTAGCTTCTGAATTTATGTTTGTTATTTGCTTTTAATGTGTACAGTTTGTTTATTATACATAGTATATGTTTGTAATGTGCCCTATATACACGATTTCAATTATTTTGCATTCTTCATTAGCTTTTATTTTTACACAAAATTTTATACATTTATTTGTACATTCTTAGGAGTATTTTAGTTTGTTATGTTTATGTTAATTAACTCAGTTATATTATCTTTTTACTATTATTTTTATTGTATTCTTGTGAAACTTATCCTGTTAATGGGTTCTATCCCGTTGGATATTTTAAATAAATAAATAAATAATATAATTATAATATATATAATATAATTGGGGATGCAAATTTTTTAATATGTGATTTTATCAGGAAAAACAAAGCCAAACTTTTTTTAATTTGAACTGTTTTAACAGTTACTGGTCAATTCGTGACAGAAAATGTGTTTGTACATGTCAGGAGAAAATTACTTTTCTTTCTTAGGGAGGAAAAGTAACTTATCGTGAACGGTTAAGGAAAATTCAGCCTAGGTACGGCAATTTTAGAATGTTACCAAAACGAACCAATCCTTTGAACAAAATAGCACGTCCCTCGTATTGAATTTTCTGGTCATTTGGTTAAATTTGAATACGGCAAGGGCGAGACCCTTTTTCTCTATCTAATCCTATAGGCTTGAAAAGGTTGAAAATCATTTATAACTTTCCCTAATAAAATTTGATTGCGACCTGTTTGCAGATGCGGAAGTTACAGAAGTGCTTTTTATTCAAAACCGCAATACTTAGAAGTCGAGAATATACATATACATTAAGGATACTACCTTTGAAATAAATTCAGTAATTTGGTAACTGTAAATATTGCATGAAAACACTGAAGCTGGTAAACTAGTGATTTTGGTGGGATTTAATTTGATTTATTTTACATTTCTGTGACGTCACCAGTTTTGAGTTAAGACCTCACCTGCATTTTTTTATAAACAGAAAGAACATAATATCTTACAGAATATCTTACTTACGACTGTGTTGGAATTATAAACCCTCCACAATTTGTTTTTTGTGCTAAGTTAAACCTTGTTTCTTATGTTACTTTTCTGGCAGACCTTAGAAAGAGGCAGTCAAGTTGATTCTATGTATATAAAGAGACTCTTCTAATGCCATAGACCATGGACTGTTACTTAACAAGTTAGGTGTTTATGGGATGCAGAGTCAATTGTTTCAATGGTTTATTAGGAGATATGACTGCTTGTTAAAAATCATTATTCCAATGTATTTAATATTACTTCAGGTGTTCCCAAGGATCCTATTTGAGACTTCTGCTATTTAATTTATTTATTAACGATAGAAACCTCTGCTTCAGTTGTAATAAACCTGTCGGTTGGCCGTTAATTAAATGACTAGGTATTATTATTTCATCATATCTCGTTCAAGTTTAGACTCGCGAGCTCTTTAAAGGTGAAATGGCGAGTGTTATACCTAGGTTACCCACTTACCTTGTCCTACTCCCCGGGTTGAACCTGGTGGCTGCTATCCTTTAACCTGAGACACGCACACACCTCTGCTTCACCAGAAGAAATAAAACACAAAATTCGAGGAAGGTATTGGATTTATTCACACAAGATTACGCAATGAGCACGATGATTCTATACAACGCCATGAACTGAGCTAAGGTTTAGACCCTGGCCGCCGCGACACAAACGGAAAGGCTAAGTCCGGTTCGACGATAAAAATATGAGTTAAAACAATCAGAAACTAGTGAGGAAATAGTCGATCACGGAACGGATGAAACAACGAAACGACGAGTTCAAGTGTCAGCCAAAATCTGCCGGTCCTCTCCCGTGAACGGCCTCTAGCGATTTTTGGGAACCTTTCGGGAACCTCCCTTTTTGTGCTTAGGGTCGATACCCTCACAGATATTTTGGTAAAAATAAGCCCTAAGGTCAAGAGGGCCGTCCACTTCCTCTAACTTCAGTGAAGACCGGAGATTGGCGGTCATTCCTGGCCTATGAGCTCGTCTCGGGTTCCGTTAGACTGTGGCTATACAATTCTAAAGGCGCTTAGAGAAACTAATTGAACATATTTCTTAATTACTGATTTTCCGTGTCTACCAGGATCATTAATACTTTATTGGCTTTAATTGGCTTCCTTTTTACCTTCCCCCTTCGCCGGGCTCCGCGCTTACGCAGAGGTTGGGTTCCTCGATCTGTACCTTTTGATTTACTGAATTTAAAGGAGAAAACCCAACGAAAAACTTCTTGATCGCCTTTAGCGGCGAATCTATAACACTTACAACATTGAATTTCCTAATTAAAAGGTTCTCTACGCCTCAATTTGTCTATTTCGCGGTCGTCGCGTTCGTGGAGCCGTGCCCCGTTGGCGGAGGCCGTCCCTGGCTACTTTAACCACGGGGGATATGGCTCTCGAACGGGTAGTTCGCCCGTTTCCCCATCTGGTTTATTTAATAGTCGTCTGTGACAAAAGGGCTTTTTAGAAACGACTTTCTTTTCCGACCCAAAACTACTAAATTATACTTGAGAAGTTGTTAGTTATTCTTTAGCGTTCGACCGTGTCCAATGGTTATTAGAAAAATTATCCCTTACACTTAAATGGCCCATATATTGTCCGGCGCGTCAAACGACATCTGACTGCACAAAAGATTTCGTTTACTTAAGACGTCTCTATGTCGCCTGCACTTCCGTTCCCATTCGTGGCCCGTGTTTTATTATATGGGTTCGCGAACTCGTTTTATTACACAATCATAGTTGTGCTCTATTATTTGCCGATGATTTAAAGCTTTTTCACGTTGTCAATAGCAACAGCGGTGTCTATGAATTACAGTCCGACATGAATAACCTTGTCAATTGGTGTACTCATAATGGTATGGATCTTAATGTCGGAAAATGTCACTACCTTTCATCTCACACATCAACCATTAACTTTTAATTATAGTGTCACGTAAAGTGCGTGTGTGACTCTACTGCAGGTAGGTCTGGGGCTTCGACCAAATGTTACAGACCACCTTTAAACATATAAAAATAATACCTCTCTTATATTCTTGGGGTACTCGCTCGACTCCTACGAGAGACAAAGAAACTCAACCTTTTAATAAAAATATAGATTTATTCAAACAAACATAATAACCATACTTACAATAATGAGACCTCTACGCTGGAGAGTATCTCTTCTAGAGAGCAGAGTCTGCCAACGGCTAACCGCCGCCATTTGGCCATGGACTGACCCTGGCTGACATTAGCCCAGATTCAATAGTATTTATACGCATTCGAAAAATGCTGAGTACATCAGAATTATACTACCTATTGAAACAATGGAAACAGCCAGCAAGTCTATCGCTTGGTTCTTAGAGATAGCAAGAAGGATAGACATAGTTTGGTTTGATAGTAACCTTAGCAACTTGACAAATTTTATTGTTTTGAATTTCACTTGTGTAACATTGGCACACTATCGATTGTAAATTTGTTTATAAATTTGGTTCAATAAAATAATTAAAATATATGTCCAGCTGTAAACCATCTCTCTAAGATCCTCTTTGTTAACAATAGCATGAATGGACACACATTATTGCACATTATTCAGAAAATCAATTATCTCGGTGTTATCTGCAATTCTTCTCTCAGTTTCAACCATCATGTTTCTGATGTTGTAGGAAAATCGCTAAAGATGTTAGGTTTCATCAAGAGACTGACTCGTGATTTCGTTGACATTACTGCTGTTAAAGTTTTGTACTGTAATTTCATCAGGCCGCATAGGAAAATTGATTGTGTACAAAATAAGTTCCTTAAATATATAACTTTTAAGTTACGTATCAATTATGATTATGATGTAATTGAACAACTGTAAAATTTGTAACAGGAGAAGCCACAGAGCCATCATGCTACTTTCCAAGATTGTAAATGGAAGGTGTAACTGTCCATAGCTCCTTTCTAAAATTCGATTACTAGTTTCTAGTCGCTACAGTAGGCAATTGCATCTATTCTTTGTACCTTATTATAATGGCTAACTCCCTAACTGATCTTGATATATTTCATGAATCATTAGATTCAGGAGTCGCCTTTTGAGTATCCAGACGTGATTTGTTTATGTTGTTCACCAGTAGTGTTGTTTCTAGTTTTGGTATTTTTAGTTTTTAATTTAGATTTTTTCTTTGTCTGTTTTCTCATTATCTAGATACTGCTAGTCTGCGCTATTCGCACATTTATGGTATATATTGTTACTTAAATGGGCTTGTCCTTAAATTTTCTTAAGAAGTGAAGAAAAGGGGAAACAATCTGCAGGAAAGTAAGAGAGAAGTGAAAAACATGGAGCGAGAAAGGAAGAAGAAGAGCAAAGAAAACTAGAAAAAGAAAAAGGTCAGAAGCAGAGAGAAGAAACACGGAAAGAAAAAAAAAGAAATAATGATAGTTGTAGAAGAACAAAAAGATAACATGATGAAAGGAAATTAGAAGATATGAGGAGACATGAAGAAATGATGAATGAACATGAGACGTGAAAAAACAGAAGATTAATAAAATGTAAAAATAAGATGAGTGTGTACAAAAAGCAAATCAACATAAACAATATTGTATAAAAAAATGTAGATGTTTTCAACAACCTTGAGACAAAAATATGAGGGAATTTGTATTAAAAATGTTTGGCTTCAAAATCCAGATGTACTTAGCGGGATTTTTTTACCATTTTAGAAATCTATGACATTTTTCCGAAGAAATTTTTCAGGATATCGTATTAGCGTTTTTTTTTGTCGAAAATCTGACAATGCGCAGTAACGTTCGATAATCACTTAAATTTCAAATTTCATGAAATTATCTTTATCTATCATTTATTTCTGAAGCCCCGAAACAAAATTTTAAACACACTAGTTATTCGTTTTTTAAAACTACTTTAATTAAATTAAAACTGAATGTCTTGTTTTTTATATAACCAGATACATTTCTCTATTTTCTGTTTGCATCATTTTAGAATATTGTTATGTTTATAACATTGTTATTAACAAAGAGTTGCCAAAGGAAAAAAATTACAGTAAAAAAATATGTTTGAAATTAAATTACAACGAAATATTAAGCTTTCAAGATGCGTTAGAAGAAAATTGTTATGAACCACTGGCGCATAGAACCTACATCCCTCAACGCACTTAACATCAGCCTTCCATCGCGTTGATGCGATTTTATTGCATATATTCTCGAATGCTTTTGCCTGCAGAAAGATTTTGCATACTTGATTTCTAAATTTACATACCACACGTGAATGCTCAATTGAATTATACCATTGTGCATTTTACACTTGATGTTCTAAATTAATGTGCATCTCAAAAGCAGTATTATTAATTACAATAATAATATACTTAATTTGTTTAATAAATTTACAGTCTCCTCTGTTGTTCAAGTTGAATTTTTTGTTGATAAAAAATGTCATTTAGTAGACTTTAAAACAATTTAATGTGCCTAAAAGAAGAAGAAACAAAGTTTTGGCTTCTTCCTATTCATTACTTCAAGTTTTATTTACTACTATCGGTGACTCATTCTAATTCTGTGGCGATGGATTTTTATTGTTTTATTTTAAAAGTGAAATATTTTATACAGTCAATCAAGTCAAAAAGCAATTTCTCTGAATTGATAATAATAAAATAAATACTAGCTTATTAATTAGAAGCCATTGTGTTAAAACTTCATATCTTTTCTGAATACCATACTTTCTAGAATACTACAGGGCTCCTACCTGGCACCTCTTCTTTTTTGTCCAATTATAAACGACATTGTTTTCTATATTAAATATTCAAATTATAATTAGTTTTATTAGTTTATACGTATTATCTTTAATTTATAAAATCTGTTTTATCTTTAGATGACTGTTAGGCTTCGAAGGTCTTTGAAGATTATATGAATATTGCAATACTCGTTGTTAATATTAAGCAATGTCTTTATAAAGTATTTTTAGAAAATTGCTTAGGTTTACAACATTCAGCTCATATTTTGATACTTGTTTGTGAAGTTTAAAGTACTAGGTATAAGACAGATATTAACGCAATGATTGATTAAGGCACAACTAAGCTTAGGTGAAAGCTCCCGTAACCAATTTGTTTTTTATATCAGTATTAATGAAGTAAATTGAAATTTCCTAGAGATTCCTTAAAACTCTAACGTACTGTAACGTACGACAACATGTAATTTATCAGCTGCTGCTGTTAACCTAAAACTATTATTACTTGTAGTAGTATTGTGGCTAGTGCGTTTCGTTTTTCGGTGCTTGCTCGAAATTTGTGAGTATACATAAATAAAAATGGAACAATTTATAGTAATCATCACCAGCTGCAGGACATGTAAATTTATGGCGAATGTGGCAAAACTCTCTGGCAGGACCTTTGTACGGTAAATGCCGTTCACAAGCAACATAAATCATTTTGAATACTTGTAACTATTTGACATTTTATTCTGTGCTGTGAAAAGATTTTTAAGAAAACCATTCACAGTAAGTATGTTTATGTATATCTGTCATTATCGTGTACAAACACCTATCAATCCTGACATGGTACGTAAGCTACGTCACATGTTCAAGACCAGTTTACTCTCATAATTCTGTTACTTATATTCTGGAATCTGGACACTCTATATAATTGTCCATATTCACTGTGGAGTAATTTATTTATTTATAGCCTGTTTACGGATTTTTCTGTGAAGTATTGGGATTTCTGAATAAATAAATACAATGTAGACATACAGAAATAATCAGTAGACAGTACAAATAGAATTGTTTTTGATTATAGCTTGAACCTTATATAAATACATGATGGCAATGTAAATCTTAATAAACCACACAGCATTTGATTTTTGGTTTCACCAGTAAGATTTATCTGTTGCAAAGATAAAACCCACCCGTGGGGCAACAGGCCTCAACAAGCCACTTAGTAAAATATATTGCCCTTGCGAAATGAGTTTTCTGCAAAGAAAAGAGGATGCTTTTACTTCTTGATGCGTAAAAACTTTCCGACAGGGAAAGTAACTACTCTGAATTAACTGCAAGAGAAAAATGTTTGTACCGCTTATCCGACTATCTCAGACAGGCTACAATGGAAAGAGGAAAAGTGTGGATTTTAGGCTTTTTGTCATTACACGGTCGAGATGGAGATAGTAATTTGAAGTTAGGTTGTTTTCTCTCACAGTATGATCTATTTTGGTAGATTCTTCGTAACCAGCCGTTTGGTGTTATTATTTTAATCAAAGTATTGAACATTATAATTAAAAGTGTTTATGTATTATTTAATTTACGGATATATTTGATTAATACCTTGAGGTATAACTGGTTGCATATTACAGTTCGACATTTTCTTTATTTTTAAAGATGATTCTCATCTTCAATAATCTTCTTTCTGCTTTCTGTCAAATAGTAAGGTAAATGAACTTTGCATTTACATTTCGATATGCATTATGAAAACCTAACATTTGCGTTCCTATATTTTGATTTTACTAAAAGCTTACACAAAACGTAAACAAAATTTGACTGAAATATTTGAAATATATCTTACTATTATTTTGATGAGTTATTAGCTCTTCAAAATGGCAGGAATATTAAATTACAAATTTTTGATACAATTAAAATTATAATTAATTTTAATGATACATTAATGGAAAATAAAATCGACTTTAAGTTTATTGGAAATGCCGAAACTTCCAACAATGTCTACGTATAATTGCATAGCAATACGTGTCAGTTGTTCTATAGGGAAGAAAGATTTAAAACTGCCTGTGAGCTCACAATTTTTTACTCTTTGTTCGTAGTTATTCGTTATACTTGAATATAACCACAACGTAGAGTTATATTTCACTAAACCTTAAATTATTCAGTTATTAAAATTCTTTGACTTTGGTAAAAACTGCTCTTTGAGATTGGTGAGCTTAATTATTATATGTATTTACACTTTCCCGATTTTCTTCAAAATGATACAAAGCGTTTAGTATTTATTTTAGTATTTTATATACCAATGAACATGCAAGACCTTGAACTCTTACAGTCCTCGTTCATTGTCAGCACCTGAATCCTTAGCATTTTATAATATCGCAGTTATTTATAACCCAGACTTACAATAAGCTTATGGTAACTGCAAACTGAGTTGTAAAATAAATTATCCTCGATTTTTTTCAACGAAAAACTTGAATACACATACAGCAGCACCTTATTAACCTTGAAAGAAGCATATCTCAACAGATGCATATAAAACGCTACTGGTTCAGCAGTATACGAGGTAGAGTAGTAGAATTCAAGAACATTATTACTGAATATCGTTGTGAAGGTAACCTTCGAGATATTTAGTTTGAGGAAATACAGTATGCGCCAAAAGTATGGAATAAATTCAATAAAAACGAAACAATTATTTTTTGGGAAAAATCCTCGAACAGGTCGATTTTTAATTTAAAAAATACATATTTTAGCGTAAAATGCGATTTTCAAATGTCATTTGTTTTCGAGTATTGACGTCATCGATTTTTTTTTTAAATGGCAACACCATATGTTTTTCCTTTTATTCTGAAAGATCGTTTAATTCTCTATCAGACAGTACTAAAATTTTGCCCTCTTACATAGGAAAAATTTCGAGTTGTTTTCGGTTGCAAATTTTCCATCTCATGCCTGCGTTGCACTACCGCGGTAAAGGTGGCTGCATTTGGCACATGTCTATTTGCTAAAGCATTTTTTTCTTATTTCGTCATAAAATAAAACGATATCCATCAATTCCATAGTTGTACACGTAAGCCATTTTTGACACTTGAAAAACTATCGTAAAAACGCAAATATTGCAATCGAATTTCTATATTGGGAATCGCCTGCATTGCGATGACGCTAGAAGCTACAATAGCCCAGCTTCAATAATTTGTTCTCAGAAATTATAAGGACTTTACAAAAAAATTATTGACTCCAATTTTTCTTAAGTTTTATTGGGTTTTTGCCACACTTCTGAAAAATAATAAAAATTAATTAAATAAGCCCTTGCGCCAAACGGAACAGTCAAGGGTTATTTTTGAAACTAAGTTTGCCTAACCAAAAAATCTCACACTGAAAAAAGCAGATAAGTAAAAAATAACAAAAATCACATCACTCGCGCACTTCCGTAATATTGACGTTTCGAAAAACTCTCTGTTTTCGTTTTCAAAATAGTAGTAAAATATTAAACCGTTTGTCAAGTTTGACAGTTTAAAATTTGTTTATCTGCTTCCATAGAGATGTTAAATGATTTTTATTTTATTTTTACTTACTTCTTCTTGATACAACTGTAGCCAACAATGATCGATGTTTACTGAACAGTTTGACACACACTTATCTCCGTTCAACAAAATAATCGCGGTCTCTTTTAATTTTCTTTTTGTCGCGTTATCTTCCTTCTCTAAAATTTTTGCCGAACCCCATTGAATCACATGACCGTTTTCCCAAGCGTGTTCGCAAATTTTGGATTTTTCAAATTCCCGTCTTTTTATATAATTTTTATGTTCCTCAACTCTAACATTCAAAGGCCGAGACGTTTCTCCGACATAATGTTTATTGCATTCACAAAGTATACTGTAGATGCAATTTTTTGAATTTTGTATATCATTTTTTGGACGCGTTTTTGACAAAAATGATCGTAAGGTATTAGTTGTCTGAAAAACTGTTCGAATATTAAATTTATTACCGATTCTTCTTAACTTTTCTGATAATATAGGAATGTATGGAATTTTTATTGTATGATTAATTTCTTTTATTTGTCTTAAAGTGTTAGTTTTATCTGAAATATTTTGGAATGCTCTATCAACAAAATTTGGAGGGTATTCATTATTTATTAAAACATTTTTAATAAATTTTAGTTCGTTGTTAAAGATATCATTGTTTGATGAAATTAATTTTGCTCTATCATATAAACATTTAATAACACCTTTCTTAATATCGATGTGATGGTTAGATTTAAAATTTAAATATCTTTTGGTGTGAGTTTGTTTTCTATAAACACTTGTTTCTACAGAATTATCGTGTTTTTTAATTAAAACATCTAAAAATGGTAGCATATTATTATTTTCTATTTTCAAAGTGAATTTTATTGTTGGTTCTTTATTGTTAATATCATTTAAAAATTCATTTAATTCTGTAACAGTAAAAGGCCAAATTGCAAAAATGTCATCTACATATCTCCACCAGATAGTTGGTTTTTTATTTATATTTTGAATATAATTTTCTTCAAAAAAATCCATAAAAATATTACTTAAAATTGGTGATAATGATGAGCCCATTGCCATTCCGAAATTTTGTTGATAAAATTCATTATTTATTTGAAAATATGTTGTTTTTATACATAGACTTAGTAATTCCATTATACATAATAAATAATGAATACCCTCCAAATTTTGTTGATAGAGCATTCAAAAATATTTCAGATAAAACTAACACTTTAGGACAAATAAAAGAAATTAATCATACAATAAAAATTCCATACATTCCTATATTATCAGAAAAGTTAAGAAGAATCGGTAATAAATTTAATATTCGAACAGTTTTTCAGGCAACTAATACCTTACGATCATTTTTGTCAAAAACGCGTCCAAAAAATGATATACAAAATTCAAAAAATTGCATCTACAGTATACCTTGTGAATGCAATAAACATTATGTCGGAGAAACGTCTCGGCCTATGAATGTTAGAGTTAAGGAACATAAAAATTATATAAAAAGACGGGAATTTGAAAAATCCAAAATTTGCGAACACGCTTGGGAAAACGATCATGTGATTCAATGGGGTTCGGCAAAAATTTTAGAGAAGGAAGATAACGCGACAAAAAAAAAATTAAAAGAGACCGCGATTATTTTGTTGAACGGAGATAAGTGTGTGTCAAACTGTTCAGTAAACATCGATCATTGTTGGCTACAGTTGTATCAAGAAGAAGTAAGTAAAAATAAAATAAAAATCATTTAACATCTCTATGGAAGCAGATAAACAAATTTTAAACTGTCAAACTTGACAAACGGTTTAATACTTTACTACTATTTTGAAAACGAAAACAGAGAGTTTTTCGAAACGTCAATATTACGGAAGTGCGCGATAGTGATGTGATTTTTGTTATTTTTTACTTATCTGCTTTTTTCAGTGTGAGATTTTTTGGTTAGGCAAACTTAGTTTCAAAAATAACCCTTGACTGTTCCGTTTGGCGCAAGGGCTTATTTAATTAATTTTTATTATTTTTCAGAAGTGTGGCAAAAACCCAATAAAACTTAAGAAAAACTAAAATTATGCCACAAATAAATAGCTTCAGACAATGACTGCAATTTTCATAACACATCTATTCCCAAATTTTTTTTGGACAAGTTATGAAGCACAGGCAGTATCATTGGAGTAGAAGCATTGTCGTCAGTTTATAACAATTTCCCCTTTTATAGGTCTTTTTTTAAGGTTCACAAATAGTAAAATTGAAGTAATGCAAATGAAATTATTTCGTTTTATTTTAAGATTTCGATTATTCTCTTTCTATGAAATCTTAATTACAATTTTTTTCTGCAAAATAAAGAAAACAACGAATGGAAAACTTCTTATTCTCATGTAAGATATCGGTAGTGGTACGATTGAAATATTGAATACTATTTCAAAAAAATTTCCTGTAAGGTATTATAAAGGACGAATACCTATTTTTATCGCAATGAAACCAACTTTATTGACATACCTCGTAAGTGTTCAGAGCCTAGACAGCGCTGATGACCTGCGGAGAGCTCGTTCCTGCGTTTAAAAATTAATTTAAAAGTTACTTTACGGCAGCAGCTCGCAACTTGGTGGCTGGAGATATGTCGATTAACTTGAATAGTTTATGGGGACGGAGAAGCGGAGGAGGGAGAGTTTTATTTCGATGAAAAACGACGAATTTATCTCAGATTACATTCCTTAAGAGATTCCATCCGTCGAACCGTCAAATCCTGAAAAATGTTTTAGACCTTCGCCGCCATTATAGCACGGATTGGTTCGCTAAAGGAGATAATGTAACATTCTTCGTCTTACACTTGCGATCTAATGACAAAGTAGTATTTCAGCGTAGGTGATGAATTATAATGGTTAAAATGATGATAATTAAACCTGGAGCAACTAAAACTCTTAGGAATATATACATAATATATTTTTAAATTTATTCAGGATACACGTAGAAAACCACAGATATACGAGATATGTAAATTAAGTAATGAGACTGATTTTTATATTGTTTTTATTCAATGGAAACTAGAGTTCTACATTATCACCTTCAAAGCAAGTGCATTGGGAAGCCACACAGCGCTGGAGACGATTTGTCCACTTTTCATAGCAGTGCTGGAACTCGGATACTGAAATTGTGTCCCAAAGCGATGTCCTTTAAGGTGATTTTTCAATCGTAGAAAGAGAAAAAAGTCACAAGGGCTCAAGTCGGGTGAATACGGGGGCTGCGGAGCCACAGGGATGCCTTTATTTGTCAGGAAGTCACGAATTCAACCGTTGCCCTGACCATTAAACGACGATCAGAAAGATCCCGAATTCTGGCAACGTTGTCCGTCCGTGTATGTTGCCACATCGAACGCTACATTGCGAGTGTAATATACGGTAATAAAGCAACCACTTTCGATTTTGAATAAATCAATGTTTACTTAATTAAGATATTGGTTATGTAATGCAAACTGTTCAAGGGTGCCAAATTTATTAATATTTTTAAAACTGCTTTAGATATTTAAATGAAATTTGGAACCTTTGAATAGGTAATCTAGATACATATTGACACACCGTTTGCCAGTAAAAAATTAAATTACCTAATGATTTCTGAAAAACAATTAAGTAAACAAAAACAAAAATGAGAAATTTCATTAGTGGCTTTCAACAACAATAACAAAACGAAATAAAATTAAGGGTGAAATCACAAAAACTGGTCAAAATGTAGTCCACCCACCTCAATACATTTTCTACATCTTCTCACTGACGCATTTATTGCAGCAGATACTTCATGCGGATTTCGCCGCATAAATGTTCAACGTAAATTCTTGAAATATATTATTTTTAAAGCTGATGGTGAGTATCCCTCTGTTGGGTTAAAGTAATGAATAATGTCATTGACTGCAGTGCCATCTTGCGAATGTTGAGCTTTCATGTTCCCAGAATTGAAGCTAGACAATTTCACATGTTTTATTTGCCACCTGCTAGGACAAATATTCTGCAACACTCTCCACTTCATAATATGTGTGATTTATGTAATGAAGTTATCTTGCCCGTAGATTTTATGGATTGCAATATTTCAACTCTGAAAAAACTTGTTTTGTAATTGTTATTGTCTTTATCTAGACAATTAGATTATTTTTTCTTATTTGTTTACATGTGTTATGTCTAAGTGTTGTGTAATTTACTTCATGTATACTTTTTTTTGTTTGTTTTCCTATTCTATAACTGGGTCTTTGACCTGTTGAATAGTGTAAATAAAATAAATAAATAAATATCATTGCAGGCTTGCTGAATTCTTTAAATTAAATATTCTCTTATTAATAAAGGATTCGCGTAGACTTTATCTTTAATAGTGCCCCAAACGTAAAATTCTATCGGATTAAGATCCGGTGACCTGGGTAGCCAGGCCACTGGTCCAATACGATTAACCACGTCATTATTCATATCATTTTTCTCTAGCCGGCCAATCCATCGTTGAGGATAATTGGTATTGAGCCATTCTCTTATAGCTATTCCAAAATGCGGGGAAGCTCCATCCAGTTGTATCCAACTCTCATACCTTAAATTAATGGATAAATCCACTAGGTAGTCCTGCAGATTATTGTTAAAAACTCCATAAACAGTTCCGAGTTCAACCTTGGGGGTAGGAAATGTGGACCACAAACATTACCATCAATAACGCCCAACCAAACATTTACGGAAAATTCATTTTGAAATGATCTCGGCCGAATTTCTAGAGGATTCTGATGTGCCCAAATGTGGATATTATGGTAATTTGTTATCCCACGTCTGGTACAAGAGGACTCGTCCGTCGAAAGAATCTTATGTAAAAAGTCAGGATTTTCTTCCGTCGAGTTTAAAAGCCATTGGCAAAATCTTATTCTTTTTTCAGCATCATCAGGGTGCAAATCCTGAACAGACTGTAGGTGATATGCAGCATGTCTGTGTTCATTCTGTAGTGTTCGTAATATTTTAGACTTAGGAATGTGAAGGTGCTGAGCTGCCTTCCGAGAGTTCAGCCTCGGATTGTTATTAAAAGTACGTAGTATACGATTATTCTGAATATTATATCGACGGTTTCTGTTTCGTTCGTTATTAACACACAGGCCAAAGTTACGAAAATTCTGTGTTCTATTTGGATAGCGTCTATGATATTCACGAACTGTCGCTTCTGCATTTCCATCACAAAATCCGTAGCAAAAATGAATATCTATTCGTTGTTAGAAAAAAGCATTTTTCAGATTAATACTTAGACAACACTCTAATAACAATCTTAACAATAACTCGATATTAAATTACCCGACACAATTCAATTAACTGTCATTATAAAATGCAAAAACACTGACAGTAGTAGTCTTTTTTGTTTCATGGCCTACTACGACAGATTAAAATTTGTTTGAATTCCAGTTGCTTAAAGAATTTTAATTTTTACTGACAAACGGTGTGTCAAACGAAAAACAGTAAGGAGCCTTTTTCTGTTGTAAATTGAACAAGGATTCTAGAGATAGTTTTTGTTTCTAAAAAAACATTGGTGTACCATTTTTTTTCATTAAAATTTCCCAAAGATCTGTCCGTGCGCACGCCACTGCTGGAAGAAAAATAATATTTTTTACGTAAAAATATGTATCTAGATTACCTATTCAAAGGTTCCAAATTTCATTTAAATATCTAAAGTAGTTTTAAAAATATTAATAAATTTGGAACTTTTGATAAAAATTTCGACACCCTGTATCTTTGTAACGAAGTATTTTTCGAATATAGTTTATAATATATACTGATATTATTTTGTGGTTATCTGTCTGCCTCTAAAGTTTCCGCTTTCGAAAGTGGACCACCCGGTATATTTAATTGATACAGTAGGTATGTAGGAATGCATTTTAACTTATTTTCAAAATATATTTGCGAATGTTAATTTAATTTTAACTAACAGAAACATTACAGACTGTATACCTTTGCAACGTGATTGTAGAATACAAATGTTGCTATTTGAAAATTGAATTGTATAGTATGTACTGAATAACCATATGTGAAAATCATATAGGTAATCATTTTCGTGTCATATGTAATCAAATAAAGTGGGTGTAATAAAAGTAATCGAAGTAGATTTTGACTGTGAATACGAGTATGTCATCAAACAGCATGAAGCGTATATTGGTCTGATTGTATATTTAATAATAATGAACTCGAATATCTACTGAAACTGTTAGTAGGTACTAAGTACCTACGAATACAAGAATATAAACGCAATTTCCAAGCATACAAAGTGTCTCTGTTTCTTCAAAGGGCTGTTGAACACTTGCAAATAAACAATTTTTATTATGGGCGCTATTTTTAATGGCAATAATAATATACATAAAATTCATTCAAGTGTATATGTATTAATTCAGTAATAAAGTATATTTGATATAGATAGTACATATTCTTGATATCCAAGCATTCTTATACTTAATTCAACACATTTCTTTCTTAAAATGACACTAAATTTAAAATTTACTTTAAGAATAATATTTTGAATAAAATATTATTTATAGAATAGACTATTCTTTCTTAAATTGTAGGTTTATATATTTGCATGAATTAAAACTATTAATATTTTATAATAAATGATATAGGGTCGAGGCTCCTGTTTTAGCCTTTACCCAGTTATAGCCATTTCCGTCTTTGTTGGGCTTAAATAAGGCAAATAAAGTACAATTGGTCATATAACTTTTAAATTTGCCGCCAAATATTACTTCCAGCTTAGAGTAAAACGCGCATGCGGCTCTTTCCTTAACCCATATAGACAAAAAGGCGGAAAGAGTCTATGCTAGCTGTGATTTCTGTCGTTCTTTAGTGACTTTGTTAAGAAACCCACTAGTTAACTGTGACCGTAATATCAGTACAGGGCAGCTACTCTGCGTAATTTTGATTGTACCTCACAAGTAAGTTCATATTCTTAGATATTATTCGTAAATTTACATGAATTTCTAATTCTAACCTAGAAATATTAAGGTGGCTATAACTGATTTCGTGAAAAAGCGCTTTTCCTATTTTTTGTCATTAATCTGACTGAAACTGGCTCACTGCTTTTGCCAGTTATAGCCATTCCATAATATTCAGTTAGTTATTATTAAGGTATGGGGGCAGTAATATAGAATGATGTGATGTAATTGGGGTTTTCAGGTAAAATCTGGTACATATGCCACCAACAAGGAATAACTCAAGTAAATTCTGCGTTGAGCACAAAATTATAATCGTATGTTTACCTCCAAATGCGACGCATATTATCCAACCCCTTGACGTTGCATTTTTTTATCCCTTGAAGCAAGCTTGGAAGAAAATGACGCGGAAGTGATTGTATAAACATGCAGAGACCATTAAGAAAAAAGATGTACCTGCTGCTCTCAATGAAATAATGACCTCCAATTGCTTAAAAAAAAATCTTATCTCAGGTTTTCAAGCATGCTGGCTTTTCCCTTTGGACCCGGATGCTATCAATTATGTAAAGTATTTATCTAGTTCAGCAGCAAAAAATACAGAACAAATGATTGAACAGCACCCTTAGTGAATATAACTCCTTCAGAAACCACTTTACAACTGCTAGAAGCTGAACTGGGGAATAGAACAATTTTGGACTCATTTAATGAAACCTACATAGAACGTAAAAACTGGGAAGGAGATGTGTCTTATTTGCAACTATATAATTTCTGGAAGAAAGTTAAAGATTCTGTATGCCGCCTGGAAGTTGCAAATATAAATTCAGAATCAGAAGTTCCTCTAGATGTCATTGAGTTTGAATTTCCCGAATGGGATAACAATGATGTAGAACAGATCACAGCAGGAGAAACAAGTATTAGCAGCACACCAGATGCAGTAGAAATTGCTACTCATGGGGTTAATGGTACCAATGGGAGAAGCGAACTGTGAGAGCATACAGAACAGCCCAACAAAGAATATTTTGCAATCTCATAAGGACGACTTAAAAAAACAGCCAGATGTTGCTGCTAAGGGAATTACTGAGCTTATAAATAACAACTCTGATAACTCATTGAAACAAAATGGAGATGTTGGAAAAATTAGGATCCTCCTACAAATTGTACTTAAACCTGGTTCCTCAGATGTTCCCCACTTAGAAAGTATCTCATCGTTTCAGATATTTTAAAAAATGTATGGAAGTGGTCTGATACCGCCAAACCTACAAAAATAAAAAGAGATACTCTTAAGTTACCCTCAGTATTGACATCTAATAAGTGGTTAGAGATTGTAGAAGCTCGAGATAGAGAAGTTCTTGAAGCTAATGAAGAAAAAAAGAAACGAAAGGAAATGAGAGAATAGAAAAAACAGGACGCTCAAGAAAAGAAACTAAAGAAAAAAAGCAGGAAAAGATCAAAATCAGACAGTGAATAAAAAATTACAGATATAAATATTAACGAAATTCAACTGGAAGTTGGCTGTTATGCGATTGTACAATATGACGATCAATTTTATCCCGCTAAAGTTGTAGAAGTAGATGGAAGTAATGCAAAATGTGTAGCTATGGAAAAAAGTGGTATAAATTGGAAATGGCCCTGTAGATCCGATATCATCTGGTATTCTTTGCAAGATATCTTACAAAAAATATCACCTCCGAAAGTTTTAAATTCTAGAGGCATATACACCATACCAGAAATGGAGCATTACCTACCTACTCCCCATTAATTCTGGTGGTTTCATATGGCGATAAGTGGAGCAAAATGGCTAAAACCGGTAGAAATAGTAATTGTGAACGTATTTATTTTTTTCTTCGCTTCAAGGTCTATTTTACGTGAAGAAAATAACATATAGATACGTATGATGTCTTTTGGTAAACTTTGTATTTTTTTTAAAGTGGCTATAATTGGTGCCTCTACCCTACTGTAAAATTTAAAATGCGGCTATAGTGCAAAATAATAATATTTATAGATGACATTAACAAAACTGTAGAGACACAATTGTAATATGACAGCTAACTAGTCAGCCTTGCGGTCACAAGATATAGTATGTGTTCCAATTATATAAAATATCACTATCAACTGGATATTTTTAATTGTTCTGTTGATGCTATAAAACAATGTATATTGAACTGAACTTACAATTACTCTACACTGTTACACTATTGTTTTCTATTATTTGATTTTTCTCTTTTCAATTTCAAATTTTAATGTATTTTGAATTAGTTTCTACTGTTTCATTTTGTTTTCTTTATTTACTACTTAATTGATGTTTAACAATGCTATAATATGTTTGTATGTAATTCTTTTGTTTTCTGTATATTTATATTTAGGTTTTTTTTTGTAATTCCTGCCCTGTCATTGGAATTTTTCTGTCTGGGCAGTTGTAATCCTAAAATAAAAATAAAAATATAGTTTCATGTTGCATCACACCTGCTCAGGTTCCCGTCTGTCGGATAAGTCGTCGGTTGCCTCGCCTTCTATGGTATACTGAGGAGAGCTAACAAGCTCAAAAGCGGTATATGTCTGAATACTTGACTTTGACATATTTTGATCTTTTTGATGTTTTTTTTATTATTTCAAGTAAGTTTTATTCTTAAATGAATAATATATAATCTTATTATACAAGAATAACTTAATATTTCAATAAAGTATTACTATACTTAAGTATCATCTGTTAAATCACGTCGCCTTTGTAACAATTTTCTGTCTGCAGTCACCACAATTTCAATCTAGATTTCTGCAGTGTGCTGTAGTGTGGCGACACCAACATTAGTATTAGGAAACATACAGATCGTGCCATAAATGTCAGAATTTGGCATTTGATATTGACACTGTAATAGCTTATCTATTAATAGAACCTACTTATTTAATTTGGTTTGCAAAAATGTACGTATTTTTTATTTACTATTTTAAAACACTGAAATATACGGCACTGCTCCAATACTTCACATAAAGCTTTCGTGTCTAAATATTTTACATTTTTTACAAAACTAGGTACATACGTATTAATAATTAATAATGGACTGCTACTCCAACATTTTAACAGATATTTGACATTTGTCATAATTTCTATGAAACAATTGACGACCATTTCCGACTACTTCATCTTTTCTGTAGTGTGCTGCCGCGCGCGGTGAGTCACTGCAAACAGACAAAGGAACAGACTAGAAAAAGCACGGCTGCTGCGATTTAGCCGACAATGACTTGAGGAATATTGAAACTAAACTAGCGTTGAAATAAGTGTATTAATATTAATATTAGTATAGCTTTATTTCTGCTTATATAGTGTCTACGCTACTCTGAATTCTGCTGGGATTTTTTGTCTTTTAAACTCCACCACAATTTAGTGTGTGGTACTACACGGACTCATGTGTCTATTGTTCTATTTACTGTAGGTTGATTTACGATGTTTAATTAGCAGATATGATATGTACGGTATTTTAAATTAATTTCTGTCCCAGCGATTTCCCTGTAATCTGTAATCTAAAAGAGCATTTAAAAGTCAATATTTGAACACCTTTTATGTTATTATAAACTATAGAATAATATTACTAAAAGGTGAGGCAAGCGCGTCTTTGAATTAGTTTCAGATATTTTACCGCTTAGAAAATTAAGTTATGTTACTATATATTGTATTATATTTTTTGGTACATTAGAAACTATTTCTAACTCTTTCAAATCATAGTCACTAGAATTTTGATAATGCATCACCTATAAGACTTTAATCTTGGGAATTGTTGAATATTTTTATTGCTATACAGAAAATTTCGCTTGGTTTCGCTATTTAAAATTTGTTCTCTTTATAAAAATATTCTTTTATGAGCCTGATGCAGTTGCAGTTGCAGTTGCTCTTTTAAATATTTTTTAGGAGGTATTATCGGTTTTTATTAAAAAATCATGGCGTTCAAAGTGAATAGGGTCTGCGTGAAACAAATTCTCTATTCAGTTTAATAAAAATATAATGCACTTGAAAAGCGTATTTTAATGACATCATCAAAAGGAACGGATTTAATCTTCATTGCTTTGGTATTTAGTAATAAGAAAACTTAAGTAAGATTGTTTTTAGATAAATTCTTGTACATATAATATTTATATATGGATGATTGTTGTTTAGACACTTTCAATTAGCTGAAGTTTTAATTGATGAAATAAATTAATAAAGTCAATAAATACTACAATTATTTTTTTCGTTTATATTTTTCTCATTGGAACACGGAACGAAAGCCATAATAATATCAAGATTAATACACTTACTCCAAGGCTAGCTTAGTTTCATTATTCCTAGTAATACTTTATTGAAAGATTACTTAACTTATTCTTGTATAATCCGATTATATATTGTTCATAAGTTACTACTATACTTAGTATATTTTAAAAATAAAATTAGTATTTCAGTATTCTTGCTATATTTTATTCATATCTATAGTAATTACTACTCTATGTAAGGAAAGAAAACTTATAGCAAACTGTCAAAGTCATCCATTAGCGGCACACCAGACATATACTGCTTTTGAGCTTGTTATCTCTCCTCAGTATGCCATAGGAGGCGAGGCAACTGACGTCTTATCTGACAGAAGGCAACTTAAGTAGACGTGCAACATGGAACTATATCTTCTGGCCACATGTTGAATCTGGCGGTCCACCTGCACGCAGAAATTTAATACAATATGTAGTAAATAATACAATAATAATTGTCTCTCTGTAGTTTTGATAATGATCACCAAAAGTGTTGTATTAATATCATCTATAAATATTATTATTTTGCACTAGAGCCGCATGTTAAGTAATAATATTTTATTGATATTTTAACAACATTATTATTTAGCTAAATCTTAAATTTAGAGTAATTTTAAGAAGGAAAGTGGTGAATTCAATATAAAAATGTAAAGAATATGTAAATATTTATATTTAATACATTTTCACTTGAACGAAGTTTATAATTTTTAGTATATTATTATACTTTGATACAGATTAGTTTTTTTTTCTGTGAATAAATTAATAACTCTGTAGCGTCCTAATCTGCGGTCTAGATCAGAGCCAGCAATGGCCAATAATAGTAGATGTGTAAACCGAAATGCCAACGCGCGCTAAATAAGTATGTAAATATTTTAAGGAAATCCTTTGAAAATAATTATAAAACATGTAGGAAACTACCTTATTCTGTCGATGTCTAAATATACTCTTATTTAATAACAAAAGATTTATTTCGTTGCTTTTAAAATAATATTTTAAAATTGCCACGGTAAAAACGAAAGGGGCGTTATATCCATTAAGACCTCTATGTTATTTACCGTCTGTGGTTGTTCTAAGGCAAGATAGGTACGCTGAGAATCATAAAGTTCCGCTCGGCAAGCATTGAGACGTCTGATAAAAAATATCTCCTCCGTTGCATGATAAATTGTTACTTAGCTCGACGCTTAAAAGACCTTATCAGTGGCTTTATTGCTTCCCAGATCTGCGCCAGATGTGCTACAGTCGGAGCTGTACTTGCTTATTTTATTCTGTTTTATCTGTCGCAGTACCTCAAATTCTGATGTAAAATGTACGTATTAAATCTTCTCTAGTCTCGTACGTGGATGCAGATGGTTTGATATGGGAACTTATCTATTTTAGCAATCTCTACTTGAGCATTTACGCTTTATACAGTTCTTTAACGTAACTGGATCTCATTGTATATCATGAAACAAGAAACATTAGTTGAAGTTTTTTATATTCTGAAACATTAAATCCAAATTTTGTAAAGAAAATACATGAGTATAGGGTCATATAGGCGAATAATACAGAACCCTTGTCGGCCAACCCACCAGACCGCTTTCGAGCTTGTTAATCCTCATCAGTATGCCATAGGTGAAACAAGTTCTTGGTTGTTCACACATATACTACAGGTGTAGTTGTTGTTTCCTGCAGTATCATTTATAGATTTAATGGTTCGTCGCTCAGGGCGAGAGGTCTGTGTTTAAGTATCTCTGTAATGTAGGTCGCTTTCTGCAAATCGAGCCGCTTAGACCGAGCACGAAGTAGCAGACCACTTACCTATATCTCACCTGCACTCAGTTTATATGTGAACATACATATGAAATAACAGCCAGTTCAATTGTCGCTCGTCTCACCTATGGCATACTGATGAGGTCTAACAATCTCGAAACCGGTCTATGTCTGGTGGCGTGGCCGACAAGGGTACTTAGCTGTTCACACAGATACTGCAGGTATAACTCAATGCCGGTCGGGCATTAGTCTGCGGAGTAGTTGTTTCCTGCAGTATCATTTACAGTTATTTATTTATTTCTTGAAAGTACTATCGTACAACATAAAAGTTTCCGATCTGAATCATATGTTGTTGAAATTATGTCGGTTTAAACGAGTTGTTACACATGTGGTCAATTATGTCGCGTCCTAATCATTGATGCCCTCCGCAATTCAGAGAATTCAGAAAACAGAGAAGATTCATGTTCTATTTAAGTATTTCATTTTTTAGAATGTGAATTGAACAACAAAAACGTATTCGTTAGATTCAATTTTCTTGTATTGTCAGACCATTTGATACAAATGCGACGCTACAAAGATATTGGTGCATGCAATAGAAAAGTTGAAAAGGTTAATACTTCTTGCTGCTGACGAGGTATTTTGAAATGAGTATTGTGTAGCACACCTGAACAGTGCAAAATGTTTAGTATATAGTATACAAAAAACCACCTGAGAAGCAGATGTTCTTTTAGATAGAGTATAAATATGGAAGCGATCAAGTAATATTAGTCATGCAAGAAAACCTGAGGAGGATACGCACCACCAACTACAAAACTAATGTCATAAATCTGCGTTAAACCATTGATATTATTTAATGGCTGAACTCTTTCCAAAGTCGCAATATGATTGGTTTAAATTGGTCTCTAGGCTATTGATGCACTTTCGAATATTGAACACGTAATGTATAGCAGTTGCAGTGACAGTGGAATTCTTATGATATAATCCAAATTCCAAATGATTTTTGACGCCATAATGTTAATATGTCTTGCGAACCATAATGTTGGCTGAAATGCCACTCTAAGATCTATACTACAATAATTAGATCTATGACGTATTATATTGTTCAGTTTATAATTAAATTGAATGGAACTCTTATTTCTAGTGAACATGACGATATTGCATTTGGATACGTTCTAGAATAAATCATTAATGTAGACACCAATTACAAACAATGTTAAGTGCACTGTGTAACCTGTCACAATGGCAATGGTGTTAATTTCGCATATAAATTTTAGATCACCTGCTTATATTAGATAGTGTACGTGTAAGTCTAACAGTTTAATTTATGATTAATACAAGAAATAAAGGGCCAAATATGGAACCTTCAGGTACACCAGACATTTGATGAAGCATGTGATGATGTATTAAAATCACAATACTGAACAGACTGATATCTATTATTTAAATATCATAAAGTTGAAGTTTAGAGGAGTGTCAAATAACAAAATACATCAGTTCGCCCAATAAAATTTCGTGGTTTCGTGGTTAAAAACCTTAGTAACATCGGTGCGGAAAAAATACAGTATACGTATAGCGAAGAATAACCATACACTAGCAGTATGAGATCATACAGAATAATTGCTGCTTATACCGCTGACACCTTATATTCCTACAGTTTATTGTCGAGTATTTTAGTTTAGTTCTATACATTTTGTAATATGGTATTTCTTTCTGTTTCAGCTTTACTTGAAAAAATATTCTCCATCCATGACCTTCAACGTTAAAGGTAACACGTTTTATATCTAAATTTTAAAAAAATAAATTAATATAATAAGGGCCACTTGATTTTGAAAGACTTTTTTTAATTTAAGTCATGCTTGTTGCTTATCGCAAAGATGGATTGTTCCAGAAAATTATACATTTTAATCTTCTATTACAATTATTTTGTTAAATGTGTGGCTACATCAGATATTACACATTGTGCCCGGAAAGTAATGAGACCTAGCTTAAACATAGCTTCCTCTGATGAAATAGAACCGATTTAGACAAACTTAGCTTAGTCTAAAGTGCCTCGTTTAGAAGTTACAGAAATTGTTTTCTTCTTATGGGCATAATTAGGAAAGAAGCGTCTAATCATGTTGAAATTTGGTACAGTTACTAGATAAGTACAAGCATTTCCAAGGAGTAAGTAGTGCCGCATATCGTAGAGGATCCTCTTGACAGTTTTTTTTGTAGCTTATCTTTGTCGTATCTATTTTGTTGGTTCTATTCTGATATGCTTAACTGAAAATTATGACGGAGAAACTAATTTTGCGTAGAAAAGCTAGTCGACATTGATACAATGTACATTAAAATAAATTCGATCAAGTTACCAGTTGTGTAACTGACGTAGATACGCTTAAATTAAATAAAATGTAATCAAAAGCTTGCCTACAAATTATTATTATTTGTATTTTGTCAAATTTTGAAAATATACTTGACGTAATAAGTTTTCCAACACAGAAATGTAATTTAGACCAAGTTGTAATGTTGTAGGCGGGCGAAGCAACATTTAGATATGTCAGTAAATGTTTAAGGAAAATTTAGCAGAATATAATTAGAATAATATACCCTAAAGTACTGATGTTCAGCTACTACTTGTCCAAAAACAACTCTATAACAAATTTTATTGAAGTATTTCAAAATGTTTATCTTAAATAATTTATTAAAAACATTTATTGAAGGTTCGTAAGTTTTTAAGGAAGCAAAATGGTATTAAAGTAATTTAATCTATGTCGGTTTATGTCCATAGTAGTTGTATCTTGAAATTTTTAATGATTCTTGAAATTATTTGCAAAAATTATTGTCATTTGTTTCAGTTAAAAAAAAATCATAATTTTAGACAAATTTATGCCTGCAGCCTGTCATGGGAGAGAATTTTAATTTAAAAATTTCATTTCACAAAAGTCTCCCGTCATATAGAAAATAATTGTCCTGTCATCCTTCATCTTCAAAATAAATTGAGTCAAATCAATCAAATCTTAAACGTTTTAAAGCTTAAAACCCTGCAAACCTACATATAAAAAATCTAAAATAATATATGGTCCCGATAAATCATGCCTGTGTTTAGTGTAGTACAAATGAAAGCATACATTTTATTATCCCACTAGTCACCTACTTAAGGTATTACTTGATGAATGCTGAATACATTGCAAAGTAGGCGGA
Organism: Monochamus alternatus; assembly: GCA_037114965.1. Lineage (NCBI taxonomy): Eukaryota > Metazoa > Arthropoda > Insecta > Coleoptera > Cerambycidae > Monochamus > Monochamus alternatus. Next base: position 40,109,922 of record CM073433.1, read on the forward strand.
CGGATAATGTCTTTTTCACCTTGGACAGGCTTTATAATAAAAGCAGGCATTATAACTATCGAACGTGGGTAGTTTGCTATGTAAAACAAATACTTAAATGTTATAGTGAAGATGTACCTCTAGAAGAACATTTTTTGTATCATATGAATTACCTACATAAGTTATCGAGTTAACAGCATATTTAACATTCATTCAACATTATATAACTTGGCTGATTTTGCTCAGTATACTCATCTTGATGACAAAGGACAAGTTGATGTCGTTTACACAGACTTCTCAAAGTTATTGTAGCTTTGCAAGTTGGAACGTGATGGTTCAAGTAACACCTTACTCTGCCTGTTTAATTCTTACCTGTATCAACGAAAGCTGTACGTATCTTATAACTGTTTTAAGTCGTATACCTTTATTGCCCCAAGGCTCTAATTTGGGCCACTTCTTTTTATCGTTTTCGTAAATGATTTATCCTTATGTTTAAAATCACATTCTCCTTTGTTTGTCGACGACTTGAAATTGTTCTTGAATATATCGCCTTTAACGCGTTACGAGGAAATTAAAGATCTTGGTGTAGTGTTCGACAACTGATTATCTTCTTCTAGTCATATTAATATTAAATCTGCGTAGGCTTTGTTATAAAGAGTACAAAATCTTTCACCGATGCAAGTGCATTGAAAGTCTATATTATTCGCTCTTACGTTCAAAACTCGAATCCCCTAACATCATTTGGTACCCCTACTATCAAATCTATAGTAAGTATTTGGAAGGAATACGCTTTCTCAAACTCCTGCCTTTTCGCATCGATAATTATTATCGATGTCGTTGTATGCTAGAAGGGTGGTTACTAGTTTCACTTTTGTGTTTAAGCTATTCCATAGTATGGTTGATTCTCAGGCTTTACTCAATTTATTCAATATACGTTTTCAACCTGGCTTTCGTGAGAATCCATTGTTCTTATTATCGGAATGCTAGAAAAAAATATATTTATAAAATCCCCTATTTATTTAATGGCCATTATAACCAAATAGTAGATCAGTGTGATATATTTAATTGTAATATTAATGACTTGTTAAGAATTGCATCCAATTATTTCAATTTTCAATATTAGTTGTTTCTTTTTATTTTTTTATTTATCATTCCTTTCTTGTTTTTTTTTCAGCTATATAAATATATTAAATTTTGACGAAACATGGATGCATGAAGGTCATACGGAAAGCAGTACGATATGATATAATAAGTGTTAATGTGTGACCGTTATAGTGACAGTGCTAGTAACCAATAGTGAATAGTGTGTATGTATTCTAAAGTCTTTTGTCCTTTTGAATGCGGAATTCCCAAATATTTGCGCGATTTATTTAATGGTGGGAAAATCTCCTTACTGTTTCGGAAAATTTGTCAAAATGTGGACAAGGTTTAAGTGTGAGGTTAGATCGGTTAGGTGCAAGTGGGTGGTGATGGGTAATCGCCGTTCAAAGGGACGGCATTCTAACATGTAGAGAGGATGGCATAGGGGGCATTTTAATAATAATAATAATAATATATTTATTTCATATGACTTTGTATACAAAGTATTGAAAATAGTCAATTTGGAAAATATAAATAACAAACATGTTAAAATTATCCTTAATTTCTAAAATATAAAAGAGTCAATACATGATATAACATATAAATACTACACAGCACAATACACTAAATTATAAAATGATTGACTAAAGTCACACATCATATATTCTTCAATACTATAAAATGCATTGTGTAAATGAATTTAAAGTAAATTGTTAATGTGCTAGGTTCAGTCGACGTCAACTTATTTTTGATAATTTTGTGTGTTTTGAACTCTTCTCAAGTGGCACGCTCACGTTCCATACTCGTCTCTGTGTTGGGAATTACTCACTCTCTATTATCGACCTTGGGTAATTGATAATACAAGATAAAACCTTTAAATTTAGAAATAATTCTTATTATTTTCATTATCTAACGCCTTCCTTAAAATTGGCAAAAACTTATATTTGTATATTTTTTATATATGATCGCTCTCAAATTTAGTACGGCTATGAAATGTTGCTCCTCGCACGCTTCGCCCGTCGCGCGTGTGTACAAGCTAGCGATTAGTCAGTCTAGATTTTCGGCCGCTGACTATAGTTAATTTTGGCATCTTGTACTGCTTTCGATTGGCTTAAATCATCTCCGTTTTTTTGGAATATAATTTTGCGGAATTACTTGATATGCCCTTAAATTCTAAACAGTTTATGTCTCTTACTTTAGGTGCCAAGTGCGAATCTTTTTAAATAGCTGATTCCCCAACAGACGGATAAATCGCAGTGATTTTTATATGTGGAGTTATTTAATATATAAAATTCTCGTGTCACAGTTTTATTCGGTAGGTCTGAGAATCGGTCGTAATCTATTTTTCATACCCCTAAGTGATAAGGGTGGTCCACCCCAAACAATTTTTTTTTATTTTTTGGACAAATTTTTTTATTTTTTTATGATGTGGTATTAAAAAATACAATCAACCCTTAATTTTCACCCTTATATCACAAACCCCTATTTTTTAATAGCCATTTCAGTAATTTAATCATTTTTAACCCTGGTAAATAACTAATCGATTATCACTAGATCACTTTGATATTCCCGCCAGGCGTCTACCGATGTCACCACAAACATAGAAAAAATATAGACAGCGTCGGTTCATGATATAGGTCACGTGACAGGTGGCGCGATTTCTAGGGACCTAAGGTCCAGAAAATTGATATTATATTTGCTTTATGTTCGCGGTTGTGCAAATATGATGGCTGCATTGCAATATGAAGTTAACTAAGTTGCTGTCATTTTAAATATCATTAAAGAATGTGACATGAATGTGACCAATCACAGTAAACAAATGAGATTCACTCTACAATACAACCAACATAAATTGGCATAAAAACCAAGTTTTAGTGATTCTGGACCTTTCAGGGCAGCCATGAATTAGCGGTCGCCGGCAATATGACACTGGCACAGTCTATATTTTTTCTAGGTTTGTGCTTCTCACCCAGTAAACAGCACGGAGTAGGGATGAGAACGAAGCCGACTACCAAAATACTCACTAGAAATAATTCATATGGCAAAACGTTTGCCGGGTCACCTAGTAGTACTATAAAATGTCATATTTTTCGGTTGTTTTTGAGATTTTGCTTGAAGAATTTGTTTGAGGTCTGTGTCATATTCAAAGAAAAACTCCTACTTGAGATTCAGCCTGTATAACTTAATTATTTATCTCTTTTTGAGAAGCGTTGTTATTGCGCTGTTTACTCTAATAACCATCGAACGTTTTTTTTCTTATTCTAACTTTGTTATTCGATACCTTCCTCTCAATCAATTTATTGCTTCAGACTGATACGATCATTTCAATTAGAGTTACGACTTTCACACCCAGGAATGCCATTTGCGAAATTGATATTTCTGAATTTTAAATTCAGTATCGTGACTCTACATTCCCAATACTGATAATGATTTCCTGATACTCTTATTTGTATACAATTCATTAGAAGGAATAATGAGAAGGCATAAAACCGAGCGCAACAAAAACAATATAATACAAAGCGTTGTGGAAAATTGTAGAACTGTTGATTTAAAAATTTGTACGAATTTCTAAAATGATACAGTTACAACGTCTACTGATTTTGGTATAATTTTTTAGTATGTTGGTAGGTATAAAATATAAAATTTGCTTCTTACGTAAAATACCAGTGGCGGGGTTGTGAGTACTATCTTGACTTTTTTCACTAGAAAAAGTATATCACTCTGTATAATCATGCAAACAAAATTGGTTTTCCCATTCTCACCATTTTTTCTCTACATTTTTTGTATATCTAGCCGTTTAGAGACAAATTTAATTTTCTTACAGAGGCATGCCACTGGTTCTTTTCGTATGCTACAAATTTTATATTGTCACGGATTTCCTAACCTGTCTTTTTCTTACTGCCAGAAAAACAATCCGTTAATTAATTACTTATCTTTATTAACTACAACACTGACTAACTCGACCGTTTATTCTTCTTTTATACAGACCCAACGAATAATCCAGGTATTTTCTAGTATCTCTAGATCCATTTTCCCGAACGACTCGAATGCTTCTCGTCGATTCCCCATTTTTTCAGTCCCGTCTCGATCCACGGCATTTTGTTTCTTTAACAGAATCGTGTAGGGGCGATCGGGGCAATCTTAGCATTTCGCGGTACCACAGTCGTCAAATTGGGTGTGAGTGGGGCAAATTCTGTGACAATATATTATACCTAACACATACTAAAAAAATATACTCCAGCGACGTAGTTACTGGGTAGGCAGTGTAGGTATATTTATTTAAGAAAAAAAGTACGCCACTGACATTTCTAAAATTTCAAGATATTTTTAGAATTTTTGACAAAAGAGGTATTCCAGTGAAGTGTTAATGTGTGTTCATTGACAGGTTTTAAGATAATTAGGACTGTTGCAACATGCTTGACGTTATTAGCAATTTAAAAAACAATAAACACACTAATGATAATAACAGTAAATTAATTGAGTGAAAATTTTAACTATTTATTTTCATGAACCATTACAGTTCCCTAGTTACAATATTTTATAACGTAAATTGTGAAAACAAAAAATTGTAATACCCTGGAACAGCTTTATTCATCTTTGAATAAAAAATTGTTATATAACAAATCCCAATTATTTTCATCAATATATGCACAGGGTGAGTCATTTTTTTGTAGACAAACTTTAACAAAATATAGAACACGTGTTTTTAAGAAGAAAAGTTCCTATAAACATCGTTTCCGAGATACAGGGTGTTGAATATAATTTTTTGTTCTCGAATTTTCATTATAACTTATAAAGGAGTTGTTGAATTTTTTTCATATTTGGGGGATAATGCCTATTAATTAAGGGACATAAAACAAGCGATAATAATGTTCAAAACACTTGCACAGTGGCGGAGTGGAGGGAATGCTAAACCCATTTCTTAAACAGAATTTCTACGCCAATGACTATTTAAAAAAAACTGTTATTTTCATTATTTACATACAGTTTACCAAAAATAATGACTCTTCTTCTGTTTAGAAATTCCTGTGCGTTTCCGAGTTATTTTGATTTTTAGTGTTTGATGTGGAATATTGGTTAAATATTCAATTCTTTCAACGAAACATACCTAAATATGATTTGTTAAGGATTCTAAAAAGCGGAAATCTCTTATTCTTTATCTCTTTCCAATGTAGTCAAAATAATTATTTGTTATATCAAGCCATGTTCAAATACAAGACTTTTATAAGTTGAAATCTGTTTAGTACACAAATTTTAACAATCCTTATTTATTTTGTGCTACGTAAATACTAATGTACTGCAACTTAATCACAAAAAAAAACATTGAATAAACATTGATGTTAATGTTTATGGAGAAATTTTTTGAATTTATAACAATATTTAGTTAACAATTAATAACAATTGTTAACCAAAATAACTCGGAAACGCACAGGCGTTACGAATCAGAAGAAGGTATATTATTTTTGGTAAACTGTAGGTATGTAGATAATGAAAATAACAGTTTTTTTTAAATAGTCATTAGCGTAGAAGTTCTGTTTAAGAAAGGGGTTGAGCACTCCCTCCACTCCGCCACTGTGCAAGTTTTTGAACATTCTTATCGCTCGTTTTATGCCCCTTAATTAATGGGCATTATCCACCAAACATGAAAACAATCTAAGCATTCCTTTATAAGTTATTCTGAAAATTCGAGAACAAAAAATTATATTCAACACCCTGTATCTCGGAACTTTTCTTCTTAAAAACATGTATTCTATCTTCTGTTAAAGTTTGTCTATAAAAAACTGACTCACCCTGTATGTCAGTAAATTCTGGCCAAACATATAGTTAACACCCTGTATTTGAGATTGATTAATACAGGGTGAGTCAGAAAGAATGGGTCAACACTAAGCTGAAGATACCAGACACCAAAATATTATGTTTGAACTCATTATGCCTTATACGAATATTGCTGGTTTAAGAAATACAGAATGTTCAAGATTTAAATATTATTCTGAAATTTCTCAATAATTTTACATAAAAAATTTACTCTTGATTAGATTACACTTGATTTAAGGTTTGTTGTTATTACTATTTTCAATAATTGTTATTATTTTCATCTTTTGAGAATAAAAAATCGCCACAAAATACATTTTAAATGCAAATAACTCAGACACCGATTTAGTTGGTCGACCTTTATGTAGAATTGAACGTTCCTTTAGATTTTCGTCTCTTTTTAAGCATAACCAAACTGATAAAAAAATATGTTTTGATTTACCTAAATAATACGGTGAAACTAACGCCCTCTAGGAGCAACGTCAAATAAGCCTCAAATTCGTAATTCTCACACCAAAAAAACCCAACAACACCAATTGCTAATTAAACTTTCTCAATTATTGAGAAATTTCAGAATAAAATTTAATCCTTGAACACCATGTATTTCTTAAACCAGCGACATTCGTATAAGGTAAGCTGAAACATAATATTTTAGTGTCTAGTGTTGACTCATTCTTTCTCACTTGTAAAATTATGACAATTTTTTAACAATTTCGGCTTCATTAATCCTGGTAAAAATAATGTTACATAAAACATACACTGTAAAAAATAATTACAGTTAAAATAGATGGCAATTTATTTACCACTCATTATTGCTGTAATTTTCTTATCGATTGTGACTTTACAAATAAAATGTAAAATTAAGTTGTAAATTTATTTTGTGGTGTAATTTTAGGTTTTGCAATTGTAATATTAATTTGTGATTTTACAATACAAAAAGTATTTTTACAATGTAACTTCCACAATTACTTGTAAAATTGCAAAGTAACTTTACAGGCAGTTGTATAGTTACATTGTAATAATACATTTTATACTATTACTACAATGTATTTTTTTAATTTATTATACAGGATGGTACAATTTGGGCACTTAGGTATAGAATGTTTCTTCTATTTTCCGAAAAGACAGAAAAAAGTAGCCAATATATTTGGAGCTTAATTTTTCAGAAAAGTTGAATAGCGAGAATCACATTTCGATATTTTGATTTGTTTAAGAGATACCTACATGATATTTTTAAATTTTGGTCATTTTTCTTTTCCAATTTAATATTTGTACATTGACATTTTTTTCTCTATGTGTAGTATTTAGTGGCTTAAGGAATATTTTTTTATAACTTCTAGTTTTCCGCTGCTTTAACAACCATATATATGTTTTAATGAAACATCATACGTATGTAATATGGGGCAACATAGAAAAGGCCTAAAATTTAAAAAAATGCTATGTCAAAACTAATCAAGATATCGAAATGAAATTTCCGTTATTCAATTTTTCTCAAAAATATTCCCGTGACATTTGAACTATCTTTTCGGAGAATAAAAGAAACCTCCTAAAAGTGTCGAAACTGACCTAACCCGTATACAAGACATCTTGTTTACAACATTCGAATTCACTACCAGTGCTTTGATACAGATACCTAAAAAAAATCTGAATAGTAATTCATTTATACCTAATAGATTAATATGCCTACATGAGAAAAATTGAAATATCGTAAGTAATTAACAATTGTTACTTACCTTAAGTAACATAAGGCTTTTCCATGAGTTTCTCAATAGCATCACTGCATCAGAATGTTACTTCAAAAGAAAAATGTACTCATATTAAGTAACCTAATTAACATAAATGCCAATTGCTTCTAATGTTAACAAACACCCTTAATAGTAATACTGAATTTTTGATATGATATCCCCAGTGAAGTCAAACATTTCCGAAGCAATAGATTCGTTGTCTATATGCTTTTCAGATTTATATACAAAAAATTAAGTACTTTGAAATTTATGACTCATTTAGTTGAAAGTAATATCTACTTATTTCTATTATAGCCCCCATGTATACTTTAAAATCAGCAGAATAATCCTTTTTAAATTTATAATTAAAATTTTTTGACAAATTGTGTGAAAAACATTTGTTACACAAAACCGTACTTTTCCTAACTGATTATATAAATAGCTATTTTGTACTCCGATTACGGCTCACTTCGTTAATTTGTAGTTACAGCTTTATTATATCTTCAATATATTAACTGCACTTTGCTAATTTTTTTAGCTTAGAAATACATGTACATACAGGTATTGAAGTAATAAAATATTATGGTTTTACGGCAATTTTTTATTAAAATTTGGTACCTGCACATTTAGGTTATTTGTACAAAACAGAACACTTAACTTTATACAAAACATATAACAATGTAAAAATATATTCATATAACTAAAGTTAACATTTGATAATATTTAAACGAAATCTATGATTTATACTAACTATTACAAAGTAATATTAATTATATAAATGTGCATAGATAAGTAGGTACCCAGAACTTAAATCATGCTAAACCTCCAGAAGCCTCTGTTCTTCAAATATGTAATAAAATATAATTCCAATAGAAAATAATACATTTTTATATCTTATGTAAGATGAACAAAACAACAGTGGGGTACCCGATTTTTTGTAGATGCAGTGTTTCTTTGTTTCAATAATTATGTATAACTTACATACCTATTACTTCTTAATATCATTGAGGTTATGTTTAAACAAGCACTAGACAAAAATATTTATAGTACTAAAAACACTCACTTGTCACTCTAGATATGTTTATATTGCTAGTCACTACTCACTAAATTAATTATGTAAGTACCTAGGTGCTAGGTACACGCTGGATTCATAGAAATGAAGCAAGAAATAATGAAGGCGTCACCACCCAACGCTCTCAACGGTTAGTGGTATAGTGCGTTTTAAAAATTAGTAGATAGTACCTTCACATACGCATTAGGCATCTTTTTACAGTCAATTATATAGTAAATTTGGTATGTTCAGTAATTTTACAATGTAAAAATGGATTTCACATTGTTAATTGTAAATGTGTTACAATATATTCTATAAATGTACAAATTATATTGTAATTACATAGGAAGTTTACGGTTTTATTGTATATTGGCAGTTTTCTTGTAAAATTACAACTGTCACTGTAATATCATCATTATTTTTAGAATTATTTTAAGACAATTATAAGGGTATTCTTACAAAGTAAATTTGTAAAGTTACTGGCCTTTTTTTCAGTGTAACGCACTTTTTTAAACGATAGAAATGTTTTATATCCACTTAGATAAATCTAATTAATATGTTCTCATAGTCAAAATAACTTTCGTTGTTTTAATTAATACGTGACATTTTGCTTAATTGTTTAATATATCGTGGTAACAGAAGAATTAAATTAGTTAAATTTTGCAACAGAATGCTATTTGCAATCGAGAATAGACCATCTGATGTAGTTTTTGAAATCGAATTTAAGAAATATACGGCATTGTTTAATACATTTTTCGCAATACTGAATGCCTTTAATTTCCAAATTTATATCTTCCTAAAACAATGTCTGCCAATAATGGAATGTTCTGCCTGAATAATTAAATTCAGTTAATATTTAAAATCAGTAGTACAAAAATTTAATTAATAATGAAATTACTGTGAAATTAACAACGCATTGTTAAAGCAACATTCTCTTTGAATTCAGCGAATGTAATAAAATATTTGCTGCAAAATTGAATGTAATAATCTAACAGAAAATTAATGCCATACATTGCATAGGTAAAATATTAAAAATTGCAAAATGCAGTAATATATGTTTACATATTCGTAATTATGTTTTCACTTATGTTTTTCTATTTTGAGATAATTTTACTTTCTATGCGTTTGTAAATTACATCGGCATATGACTCATTCTGAAAATCTAATCGTGACGTAATTATTCCTTAATATTCATCATATGAACTTTTAAAAAAATATATTAATACAATAAATCTTCAGAGCGACATAACGTATTCCCAAATTACATAAAGAAGACGTTAATTAATCAACATTATTTATGGAACTATAATACTTGGCACACCAAAAATATATTAAAACCTATTTATCAATGTCCTCCCATTTTCTGTACGTACCTTAAGTATATTGTTTTTAATTATTATTAATACGTTCAAAGATGATGGAAATGCAGATTACCGCGATGTTAAAATTAATTAATTGTATTAGTTAATTAATTATTTAATTTCCTTTTACTGTTAGTTATCTGGTTCTATTTAGAGGAAATTCGTTGTTTTGATTTACTGTAAACAATTTAAAATTTATTGAGTCAGATGAATGAATTTTTAAGATTAACCTATTGATACGGAAGCTTACCTACCATTTTAGTTTGTTAATTATGTTCCTGTTTGCCTTCGAGTTGATAATTATTATACCTAATACCTTTATTTTAACATTTTGTAGAACTTTCCAGGCTATATTAAATTTGGTTTGAAATGCATTCTCGATGACCCAAAAAATGTTCAGAAGTCGAACGCGAATGACAGAAGCGCCAATATAAAGATTTGACAGTTTGATGTATATTTGTTGTGTAATCAAGTACCGACAGTAACAGTGTATTATTTAATGAACATATAATAATGGCTGTAATTCACGAAATTATACAATATTTTCACACTCATAGCATGAATATGACAATGTACAATTCAAGACTGTCAAAACACCTTAGTTTCAGGTTTATCATTCGTCGTTCAATTGACAAATTTAAAAAGGCAAATAAAACTTTAATTAATAAGCTCATACCATCATTCGGAAAAATGTTAATATTGCCGTAATTTGTATAGTGGGTAGCGTTTGGCTTTCACACAGGAGGTTCGGGTTCAATTGCTAACACCGGAGAATTTTTGTTTTGTTAGTTTTCCATACTGTCACATTGAATAATTCAAATTTGTTGACAGAAATGTGGATCATTAATCACAAGTGAATAATGATTATACACTGCTATATTGTGTTATCTATATCATTATATTTGAAGAAACAGACGAATAATGTGTATATTATAATATAGTCGTGGACAAAGTTTGTTTTTCTATGTAAATTATTTTAAGGCTGACTCAACGTAGATGTTACAATATGTATATTATTACTTAATACTAGTTTATCATTTCAGCAAATTCCTTTTGATACGTCTTAATTTAATTTCTTCTCAATTTTCGTTTCTCCTCATCAAATATTTTTCTCAGATATTTTTGTCATCATATTAATCTTAATTCAACTTTGACTGAACGCTGAATTCTTATCTTGTTAATAATTTTCGTTCTCTTTATTATTTTTTTTTGTAATAATAATAATTCATTTCTCTTGAAATTGTTAAAAATTTGCATGTCTAGAAACAATGGCGCTAGATGGCATTGTCTAAAATCACAATATTTCAACAACGGCAGCAGATATCTTTAATATATTTGACTTATCTTAATGGCCATCAAGAGGCGCAACTTATTTGTGCTACCCTGTATATTGTACGGTTTCCGAGTTACCAAGTGAGCCATGGAAATCGAACTACCCTGCATAAACAACGTCAAGACTCATTTTAATAGACGATCGCCGTGAAATGCCCTGTGTGGCAACAGTTCCTGCTCATATATGCAGGAAACTCTCCAAGTTTGCACCTCTGTGGAGGAGCGGAAGGCAAATCAAGGAGCGATTCACTCCGATTCGCGTTCAATTGTCTTTTTATTGAGGGAGAATGGGACGGAAATACTGCGCGACTCACTTCGGTAATAAGGAAATGTTACATGAATACCGCTTGTTGAGCCCCCTCTAGATAACAATGGACTTATCCGCCACTCGTGCATGTCACCAGGGAGGAATTAAGCGGAATTGAACGAGGCGCGATATTTAAAATTTCATTTTTTTGTACGCCTGGCGGATCTTTCGCGATTGTATATAGCGCGAGGCGAGTCGCAATCTTAATTTTAAAGTAAGTGGTGTGAATAATATACGAAATTTTCGAAGTAGATCCGATATCAACATCGATTTTTTATCCAGGAAATAATTCAATGTATTTAAATATAATTTCTTCTCGGGTAACAAATCTTTTTTGGTGTAATGCTCACTTTTTTGTCTCAAATAAATTGATTTATTTGGTAAAAAAATGTCTTTTCTTTGATGAGTATTTGTTTAAATGAAAAAAATAGTTATTCCATATTTGAACATGAACATTTGAAAATTGAATTTTTAAAAAAGATTTTCTAATATAGTTTTTTCATTTCCGTAAACAATTAGTTCATATCTGTATAAAAATAATATTTTGATGTTTTTGATTGAAATGATTGTGCATTTCGAATCAAATAATGCGTTTATTTAAATTAAAAATACATCTTTTTAATTGAGGGATGTGTAAAAGGAAAATATGTATTATTTTAATTCCTTTTGTAAAGTTTTTAAATGAGGTTTTATTAGGTTATACAGGGTGTTAAGAAAAGAGTGTAAAATATTTAAGGAGGTAATAGTATGAACCAAAATAAGCAGACAAGTCTCAATAAACATGGCATGACATATTTGACAGTTGTTCTCAGTGCACAAGTTTTCTTTCGTTATGGCTGGTTACTCTAACGCAGAATTAACAGACATGCATTTCATGTATGGTCGTGCTAATGGGAACGCCACCGAAGCGCAACGTCTTTATGTTGACCGCCAGATTCCTTCACAACGCATTTTTGGAAGAATTCACCAAAGATTGCGTGATACCGGTTCCTTGAGCAAACACTGCCATTTATGCGGAAGACCAAGGTCGGTCACTCCTAGAGCAGAAGAAGAAATTCTAGCATTGGTAGTAGAATCCAGGTACGAGTATGCGGAGAATATCAGCCGAGGTAGGAATTAGCGGTCCTCTTGTTTGGAGAATCCTTCACGAGCAACTGCTTTATCCATACCATGTGCAATGAGTACAGTCCTTAAATCCAATAAATGATCATCAAGCACGTTTGGTTTTTTGTCGCTGGTTTCTACGTCATGATGCTGAAGACCCTCGTTTTCTTGCAAACATTCTTTTTACTGATGAGGCCGGTTTGACAAGAAATTGAGTGTTTAATTTTCACAATACGCATATTTGGGACTCATGCTCTAATAGAATCTGGACATCAGGCACGTTTTTCATTAAACATTTGGATGAGTATTGTAGGTTACAGATTTCTAGGTCCTGTTGTTTTATCAAACCGATTAACAGGCGCTGCTTACCGCAACTTTCTGCAGAAGACACTGTATGAGTTTTTGGAAGACATTCCTTTGAATCAGATGCAACAAATGTGGTTCCAGCATGATGGTGCTCCAGCTCATTTTTCCATAGCCGTTAGAGAGCATTTACACCAAACTTTTCCACATAGATGGGTAGGAAAGGCCGGACCTGTTTTATGGCCTCCAAGATCGCCTGATCTGAACCCTTTAGATTTCTTTGTTTGGGGATATTTGAAGACATTAGTGTATGGTACTCCTGTAAATAGCCTGGAAGAGCTGCAGCTGCGGATTAATCAAAAGTGTCAAGAAATCTAAACCAAGGAGGGTGTTTTCGAAAAAGTTCGAATATTGTTGAGACGAAGATGTCGTGTCTGCTTGGAAATGAACGGAGGGCACTTGGAACATCTTCTGTAACTTTGTTTTTTGTTTGTTAAAAGTTTCCTTTGTCGGTTTATTCCTAATAAAATAAAATGTTTGAAAAACGAATAGTGGTCCATATCTCCGCAACCGTTACTTTGCGGACCCATGTTTATTAAGACTCTTCTGCTTATGGTTCATACTATTACCTCCTGAAATATTTTACACCCTTTTTTTAACACCCTGTATAATCCTTTGAAAAGAAATACATATTTGTTTGTGGTATTATAGAGTGGCATTTCAGGGACAACCTGTAAGGCATGTTTAGTTGTTTCGTAATTTTAATACACAAAATAACTGTATTTTTGCTTTTCAAAAAAAAAAAAAAAGATTTGGTTATCAGAAGATAAATATTTGTATGATCCTATAACATTAAATAATTTATTTTCACGGAAGAAAAATTTTTTGCAGACACCAAATTTTTTTTTCGGTGTAATAAAAGATTAAAAATACTTGAATTTTATGTTTCTTTGGTAGGGTAGGTACAAAGCAAATAATAACTTTTCGTGTCCCTCACAGCTGCATATGATTATAAATAATTGTGTATGAACATACACATATTATTTTTTGATACCCATCCATGATGGTTTGTCTTCAGGGTGGTCCGTTTTTCATAGCTTGCCATTCGCCTTTAGGAGACTGTATTAATATACATTGTGGTTCAAATTAGAAATAAGTTATGCCTTTTAAAGCCATTAAGATGAGCCAAACAGGTCCAAGATATCTGCTGCCGTTGCTGAAATAATGTGAAAAAACTGAAAATAGCGATTTTAGAAAGTGCCGTCTAGCGTCATTAATGTTCCCAGCTCCCCAGAGCCTTCTGACAATTCCTTACCGTTCTTGAATTTCACCGGTTGAATTCAAGTGCTTTTAAAGTTCGATTTGCTATCAGAAAAGATTTTTATCGACTTGCGCGTATATCTCAACTTTTCCAACTTTCGCAAACACAACTCAAGGATCAAAACTCCTACAATTCCTATCAATGAAGTCGTATGGATGCTCTCTGATATCAAACATCTAGGTATACTAATGAACAATTCCACAGACAAAGCTCTATTCAATAATTATCTAAAGAAATTAATCTAGCTTAATTTACTAACCTGGTTTAATGAAAACACTCTATAAATATCTGACTTCACTTTTGAAACAGTGGGAACTCGAAAATTCAACCACAATAGATGAGATCTGACCTATTTCTGCATTTTTACGATTGCTTCTTCAGGTGGCTTCTTTTAAGTTGAGTCTAACTATAAAAATTATTATATAAATTATATAATAATTATATTATATATTAAATATATTGTGTGAAACTGGATTGTAGGAGATTTGATTTATATTAACTTAAAATACCTTTTTAATACAGTAAAAAATGTTACAAAAGCTAATAATAAAGAATATATGGGTAGATATTGTGGGTGTAATTCAACGCTGGTTGAGGCTTTAGTCCACAGAATAGTTAGTTTTACACAATATTATTAATACCTAAAAATATATATAAAAAAAACAACTCAAGGACATGAATTTCTGCCTGAAATATAGTTGCATATTTACCCAGACTCACTGACAACCTGGTCTTTGGATTGGAGTAGTTATAAGCTCCAGTCTCAACACCTTCCAGAGTCTTCGAGCCATCCGTGTACCACCAACTATCTTCAGAAGGTCGGTTCAACCTGACTGTGACTTTCTATATCCTACAAAAGTTTATTGTACAGGTTTTCTGATCTGTATACTGCCCACCTGGTTTCTCTCTCCAACAGTATATGGAGAGGTGGTAGATCCTGGAGGATTTCCAGAGCAGCTAGCGGTGTAGAGCTGATTGTTCCAGTTATCGCCAGAAAAACTTGTCTCTGTAAACCAGAAGGTTTAGCTTTGGCTGTCGTTTAGGAGTTATGCCTCAATATTTACCAGAAATGCATCGACACGTCCGTCGAGAGAAACATTTTGGCTTTGTAGATGACTTTTTACATATGGGAATTTCAGTTAAGCATCTTATCCAGAACAATTTCCAGTTATTTCGCTTCCTCCGCAATTGGTTTAACCTTTTCCAATAAGTTGGAGGGTTTTAAATAGCCCAATTTCCGTTTCCTTGTGAAAGCCACATTAACTGTTTTATGGAGATTCGCAGTCATTTGTGAGTACTTTTTGTCTGTAAAATATATCAAGTTTTCATATTTTTGATTAAAAAATTAGAAAAATTTACGTATAACAAAATTAAACTTTACCGGCGATCAAGTTATATTGTCACACCTAGTATAAATTTTAAAAATTTTCTATTGTATTTATTAAGCATAAAAAGTTCAGCAACTGTCCAAATTTTCATAATTTAACATCATCCCGTTTTGAAGTTATTTAATACAGAGCATTTTCGAGACAATTCATTTAATAAACTATACTCACTCAAATTTGGATACAAAATAAAAAAAAACAATAAGGAAAAAAATTAAAATAAAAAATACCGTAATGATAATACAATGTAAATTTACTTTAATAGCTAATAGCTAAAAATAAAAATGTGCTTGATAATTCAAGCACATTCTATAAATACGACAATATTTTAATGCGTTAGTTCTTACAGTTATACAACAACTATGTTTTATTGCTGTATTATGATTGCTCTAGAAATACTTCTTTGTTTTATTTTAGCAGCAAGTACCAGGAACGTTTTGACTACCAAAAAATAAAACGATAATTATAACGAGATAATTCAAAATTTTGATTCAAGTGAGTACCCTGCTGGGATATTCTGTGACCTCAGCAGGACATTCGATTGCATCCAACATGACACACTATTGGAAAAATTATATAATTATGGTATACGTAGCCAGCTGTTAAATTGGATATCTACTTTTCTCAAAAGTCGTAATCACTACGTCTCTATACAGACAATTCAGGAAAACTCTATTCGTGGAATAATTTCTGACAATTTAACAGTCGACATGGGTGTCCCACAGGGTTCCGTGACGGGCCCCGTACAGGCGGTCTTGAGTAATGTATTTTTTACAATGTATGCTGATGATTTGGTTCTTATATCCGATAAAGATGACAGGGAACTTAATAGAAAATGCGATGAAATTTT
This sequence comes from Monochamus alternatus, assembly GCA_037114965.1. NCBI lineage: Eukaryota > Metazoa > Arthropoda > Insecta > Coleoptera > Cerambycidae > Monochamus > Monochamus alternatus. Next base: position 40,126,531 of record CM073433.1, read on the forward strand.
AGGGCAGCTTTCCTACTGGCTTAACGGAAACAGTTTATTTTTCAATGTTGAAAAGGCTCAGATACTTAGATTTCATACTCAACAAAGAAAATGTAACGACTTATCAGTTTCGGTGAACGGTGGTAGTATAGGAAGTGTGCAAACTTTTTGGGTATAAGAATAGACGAATGCCTTACATGGGAGTCACACTGTAAGCACTTAGTGTCAGCCTTGGCAACTAAATATTATTTATTTAATAACTTAAAGAGATTTTGACGACAGGACAATCGATGAACCTGTATTATGCCCATGTAGAAAGTAGGCTCCGTTATGGTATATGTTTTTGGGGGAATTCAACTATAGCTTTCAGGTCATCTTTGTGCTGCAATAACTTATTTTACGTTGTATGGCCAGAATTAGGCAACCACATTCATGCAGAAATGTGTTTGTTAATTTTTTAACTGTGACGCCTTTGTTCATTTTTGGAATGTATCTGTATATTTTTAATTGTAGAGATAAGTTTTGCCTAAACAGTGATTATCATTCTTTTAATACGCGACAAAAAAATAAGCTACGAATACCTTATATTAGACTTCATATCTCCGATAAGGGAGCAAATTATTTAGGAGTTAAGATATTCAACCGATTATCTGAGGAACTAAAAACGTGCAAAAGGCCGACTTTTTAAATGAAATGTAAAAAAAATATTTAATTAATCGCTGTCAGATATTTTGCTTAGGTTAAGTTATTGTTTGTTTTTCTTTTCTCTCCTCCATTTGTTTCTTTTTTTGTATCTCTATTTGTAACTAATGCTATACAATTTCTGATTGTCAACAGGCATAATTGTGAAATAAATAAAAAATAAAAAAAAACAGTTTATATTACAAATATATAACTATTTTATAAACATTTCTGTGACATGCTTATAAAATATTTTCGCTAATAAAATTAGTGTTTTCCAATGTCTTTCTGACTTATACTGTTATAAGATTTGTTTCGAAGGTGTTTCTGTCCCAACAAACAATTAAAGTTAAAATTACGTTAACTTGACCTCTGAATTGGTCAAAAACTTTTCATGACCAATTCCGTATAAGGAAAGTTTACCTATATTCGTTAGCCTTTTTCCTTATGTGGGGAAAAAAACTAAAGTAATGTGGAAGTTGATAATTGGTCGGCAAGAATTTTATTCCAATAAGATAATTGGACCTAAAAGAAATACGGACCAATTTTATGTTAAAATTTCAAAATATAAAAGATATATTACCAAAATATACTCTAATTATGCCCTTTATATGACATACTTTTGCCAGAGAGAGAGACAACATTATATGTTTGATTTTATACATTCTTATAGCGAACAAGGATAGAAAGAAAAAGAAAGACTATAAGTCAGGCTACTAAACTACAAGTACAGTAAGAGTTAGTATATTTATCGATATTTAGATTTTAATATAATAAAGTCTGTATTTTTGGTTTCCATTCATCAAATTGTACAACCCAGGAAATTTTTTCGTATAATGTCATGACCAAACTTTCATAAAATAACGCGCCTTATAAATATACATTTTTACTATTGCTTTTTAATAATATTACTATACTGAAAAATAACCTAAAATAAAAACTGAATGTATTTCGTGATAAAATGTGTTTAATAATCTGTCGTCATAAATGTATTATCTAATATTATCTGTATTAACATAATTTTAATGAGTAATCAATTAGAAATAATGAACAAAACATTTAGTGTTTATTACAACATGGCCGCTCAAATAAAATCAACTTTGAAGTCAATTTGTCTATAAGTTTTAATCTATAGGGCAGATTGCCTATGCCAATGTTGACGTCACAGAAAAATATTAACTTTGTGGATGAGATTTCCTCCAAATGAAGATATTTTATGGTAATTTATTACCAATTAAATTATTGCTAGGAACCTACATATAAAATTTTACTCATGGATTTATTTGTGATTGAAAATTGAACTTAAAGCCAATAACATTATGTATGCGTAATAACAAAAACAAAAATAATATTTTCGAACGGAATTCAATTCGAATTTCAATTCACGTGCACTACTGAATTTATCTGACACGATAACAGTCATAAAAATACTTATATATGAAGTATTTATCGATATATTATCATTAGATTGATTTACATAATATGCAGTGTTGGCTTAAATTCGTTTTTTACAACTCTGTAATATTGTGTAGGGCTTGGTTTTCACTGCAGATCGCCAAAACACAAAACAATTTCTACGCGCTATTACATGAGAATCTGTCGGAATACATATATAACAAGAAGCTTGTTTCCTAAAAAACCTTTATAACACACTTACGTCGAAGTATTATTAGCAAGTAAATTTGTACCATAATATAGAACAATATTTCTATTAGGTTAATTGAAATGGTTAAATATTCTTTAAAAATTATCAACAAAGTTGAAAATAGGTTGATATTGTAATAAAAATAGAACTTAACCAATTGAAGGATTTAATAGGGCAAAATAACTAGTTATTACCTTATTTTTAACTACTAGATGAAGACAAAATAAGTTTTACAATTTCGTAATAAATATGTAAATATTTACTTATTGTAATAATTAAAAAAATCCTTGGATATTGAAGACAGATCAAGGCGAAATTAAGTAAATTATAACTTCGTCTTACACGTTATTGGAATGTTAGCATTTGAAAACATATAATAGGTAAACAATATATATTTCATTTTACTTAAAAGTCATTATATTACTCTTAATTAACAAATTTTTGACTAAAATTTTGGTATTATAGGATTTTGTAACATTGAAGACTATTTTTATGGAGGAAAGTAGTAATTCTTGATCAATTTAGAATTATTTTTCTTGTGTAGTAGTCTATTAGGTTTAAATGTTAGTTGGGGTGGCTATTATAAATTACCAAATTGCTAGTCGATTGATTAGTGGTTGTTCTATTATTTGTTAAGACTTAACTTCTCACTAAAAAATCTAAACGGTTTTAAATACTTTATTTTCGTTCAATTTCTCCAAACAAATCAATTTAGTTTTTTGTGTATTATTTTATTCATTCTTTAAATTACCGCCCGGCGTAGTAAATGCCTATTATCGCATGAGTTCTGTATAACTTATTACACTTAAAATAATACATCATTTACAGTACGGCTGTAGATAAAATAATGTAATTCCTTTCCTCAGTTTATATTTAATTCATATTCTCGAAAAAATCCCATTCCTCGATAATTTTTACAGTCTGTCGAATCACCAGAGGCAATAGGATTTAATTCTAACGAAAGAAAATAAATCGAACGAATCGAATGAATAAAGACAAATAAAACACTTTGTCCGCCAATGGTAAAAATATTTGAACGAGCCGTTTAGACGTCGCCTCTATTTGATTTCAGTCTAGCGCATTGAGATGTATGGCCCGGCTTTAAAATAAATCTAGCTCGCCCTCTGCAGTTGTCATTCGGGCGAAAAAAGGAGGAAATATATGGTGCAACAACATTGCAGCTATTGGTTTGAGCTCTAGTAGAACAGCAAATGGACAACGTATTGATTATGGTGTAATGACACAGATAAACGAATACACAAGGTGTTTCTAAAGTGAGTATTCAAATTTCAGTTCATGAAGAATAAGTCAAAAATGACGAAAACCTTATTTATTTATTGTTATTTTTATATCAATTTTTGTTTTATTTCATGTTATTTGTTATATGTATTATTATTTTTATTCATTCTTATTAATTTGTTTAATTATTTTGATTTATAAAGTTGAATTTTAAAATTTTTAAAATATTAATTTATTCTTGGTTTTTTATTAATACTTAAGTATTTGTTTTGTTGTAATTTGTTTAGTTTTAAAGAATTATAAAAAATATATTTTGTTTGTATTTTTATTTAATTTTGATAAATTATTTTATTATTGAGCGCCATTAAATAATACTTGTATATTTACCTGCTGTATGCTTATTACAGTATTAAAAAGAAACTTTGTTAGAACTAGACTTCTTTCCTCAGGTTGCGGTTCTAACTTTCATCATATCATATGTATTTCGCTACCATTAAAATCTTGTTAAATATATATTTTTTATTTTAAAATAGTTTTGTAATATTTTTACTTGCAGTTTTATAGATAAGTTAATGAAAAATAAATTTAAACTGTTAACAAATTTTCATATATTATAAACAAATTTAAATTATTACAATTAACACATAAATGGTCTTAAAAATTACTTTTAAAATTAAAATGCGAGAATTTTCTTTTTATATTGCTTTGAAAAATTGAAACTTTTTGTATTTATTTTCGATTTGTAAAATTTAAAAATATTTAGTGTACTTTTGTACTGTTCAATAAATTAATATTTTTTGATATTCAATCATTTTTATTTCTTATTATGGCCAAGTTTTATATGCAAACCTTTATATTTATCAGCTGATATTTTAATTGCCTAGCCTGGTATCCTCTCTATAGTCTGTATTGTTGCTACATTTGATTCGTCTCTCCTCCATTCCTTCAACGCTAGATGGTGCGGTCCTTGGCTCGTTCTCTGCTCTCCTTTGGTTTTTGATAATTTACTGCTGATTTTCTCCAACACACTATTTCACTCAAATTTAAAATTCACTTTAGTCCACAAATTTTATTTTTAATGAGGGTTTTACTTTTAGTTCACTTATTTATTAGTTTTCTTGACTATTTATTCCTTTAGATAATTTGTCAGTAGTTCACAATTACAGAATTGATGTCAAAATTCTTCAAACGTCAAACATTAATTTTCTGGGTAAGCGTAATTCAATTAGTTACTTTACTTTTTTGCTTCGTTTTAGGAGTTTTCATACGATGTGTACGCTTTGATGGAATTTTGAAAACTGAAGCTCCTCACCTCGGAATTGCTTTTATTAAACAGAGAAAACAAATGAAGTTGCTATGGAAACTCAAAAATGTCAAACATTGAAACTTTTCTTCTTGGATTTTTCGATTATGCTTGCTTTACATGAAAAATGAATGTTATTTTCAGATTCTACATATTTTTATGTACATTTTGATACCTAATATTGCTATATACAAGTAATTTTAACCTAGTCAATACTTTCTTACTATTTTCTAAAATTTTGCTTAAAAACTATCATTAAACTTACATCTATGCCTATATGCTAAATAATTCAGACAGATCTGTAGCTACGAAGAAACTTGTCTATATAGTTTATACACAACGAGAATGTTTTCATCTGGATCTGAGTACAGTTATGTATTCTCTGGAATGTCTTTTTCAAACACCATACACAAATTACCAGTATATCCTTACATTACATATAAAATTTTTAACACCTACATGACTGATCTACGTCACATCTATTAAATAAAAAATCAAAACTTGATAAAGTTTTAAATCCAATTTTATACATGAAAATAAATTCAAGGTATGCTAAAATTTACTTTTTATTACTTTTTGTTTGATATTATTGTTAGATTGATGTTTCCTTCTCAGTCGAAGCTTTCTCGTCAATGCATTTTTGAACTTTTTCGAATGTCCTCTGACAACTTAATAAAAGTTTAAATTGGTGTTCTAGGGTGATTACTCATTACATTTACTACCTTTCTACCCTATTATTTGATTAAAAATATTTTTAATTATATTTTAATTTTACCTATTTTATGTGATTTTGACAGTTACTCGGTTTTCATCATTTTACATAGATTTATTGCATTACGTTTAGCCTTTTACATGTTACAAACTATTCATATTCAAATTTACTTTTCATTAACTATAGAGTCTATATTTTATATTATTTCCAAATTTTTTTACTTTAACTTTACCTGAATACATTTGAAATTTTCTTTATATTGCAATATATCATAAGTTTTAATTTATATGGTCTCATTTTGTGCTCATATTTTATTTTCAAATTTTTGTGTATTTCACTGTATGTAGTTTTTTAATTATTTGTCTCATTTCTCTTAGATGTACGTACCTAAGAAAATTGTAATGTTATGCTTGTTCCTGCCCTGTAATTCTATTTGTCTGGGCAGCAGTATTTCTAAAAAAAAATAAATACATAACCTGAAAATTATAAAACTATTTTACTAGTTGGGCGAAGCATTATACATAGTTCCTAAATAATCACATTGTTCATGGGTCTGTTTCAGTACCCACTTCTTCATATAACGATTTAAAATGAGTTACAAATGAGATTATAATTAGTTAATCGTATTATGAATACGTATCGTCAATTTCACGCCCATTCTTAATTTATTATTCACGGTGCGCCCATGGCCAGCCATTTAATTGCTTGAATTTAAATATTACGTGTTAATAATCCCATTTGTTATAAATAACGAAGATTCTTTTCATGGGAATGCATTTTTGTTCCTTTCACGGTGAAAGTGAGGATGTGCAATCGGCATTTCGAGCTGTAAATATGTATATTCGAGAACGGCGGATAGGTCAAACTAATAAATACGCGACAACCTCGTTAGCGGAGGCGTTTCGTTACGAAATCAGCCAGCTTATATTTGTGGATATCGATTTTATCCAAAAAAAATGTATTGTTTTCGTGTGTTCTTTATTATTACGTAAAAAAGTACTTAGATAAAATTAGTTTTCTACTACTGTAGCATAATCAAAGTTAGATTACTCGTTATTTTATGACGTTTCTGATATCCATCATCCGTTATTCGAAGATGTTATCAAATAATTATTATTCGTTAGATATCTTAACAACACTATTCAAAACGTTGTCTTTCATCTTGTTGACACTTACCTTACTTTTTAAATGACCATTCTAATCACAAGGATTAGCTCAGAAATCGGAAGACGTGTGCGGGAGAGGGGGCGACATATTACACAAGTTTACAAATTTGGGTCAACTTTTGGACCCGAGCAGATGAGGACGATTATTAATGTTATTTGATGCCCTGAACTCAGATCTTCAATCCGTGTGTCAAAATTGATTCTAGTTTTCGAGTTCGCATGGTGGCAGTACTGCGCTCTTATAACGGCTATCAGCTGACCACGATGCATCGAACATCTTTTGGAACTTGTTTTTGTACTGTGATTGTGCTTCGGAACGTGTGAAAATGCAGAGAAAACGTTACAGAGTCGATTCAAAGTGTTTTTGTTACGTTTGTGGATGTTATATGCTCGAAAAACGTGAAAAAATCATGACAAATGCATTTTTTGCAAAATTATCACAAGATTGGAGCTGGAATAATAATAATAATAATAAATAGTTAGTCGAAGACCTATCCGGAAGAGGGGGCGACATATTAGTATTAAGTAGGCCGCATTTACGCCCAGGAACGACTTACGTTGGTAGACTCTAACCACCATTCAGTGCAGGAATAAGGGAAACCTGGAAAACCTCATTAATTAGGTGGGTAGTTAAACATCAACCGGTATCAATCTCTCACATTGAACCAAGCCAACATTCTTCCACCCTACCATACCAGCAGAGAGGGTGCCAATCCTCTCCACGAATATAGCTTATATACGGTCTACCGGATGCGGGGGTCAAACCCACAGCGATCTAGTCACCTCGATTCAAGTACTAACGCCTTAAACCGCGCGACCACTGACCTATCTAATGTCTCTAAATGTCTCTCAAGACACATTTTCTGCATGCACATCTTGATTTTTCCCCACAAAACTTGGGCTACACGAGTGACGAGCATGGAGAGCGGCTACAACAAGATATAGCTAAAATTGAAAGGCGATACCAAGGATTTTAGGACGAAGGCATGATGAGCGACTACTGTTGGACCCTAATGCGTGAAACAGATCCTAAGCAATATAAAAGATTCAGTTCAACCTCTGCTCATTTCTGATTTATACTTTTTAATTCAATAAATGGCCGTGAATGGTCAAAAATAGTAAAATAATTAATTTATTGAATATTTCGAGAACTAGAACCAATTTAAAAAAACGGGCTGCTGATTTGGATTCAGCCCCCAAATTTACCTTATAAACAGCTTTTGGTTGCTCAGGTCTAAAACCGTGTATACTTGTGTTATTATTATTATTAAGCAGGCCGCATCTGCGTCTAGGAACGACTTACGTTGGTAGGCCTTAACCACCATTCAGTACAGGAATGAGGAAAACCTGGAAAATCTCATTAATTAGGGGGGTAGTCAAAGGTCAACCGGTATCAATCTCTCACATTGATCCAAGCCAACGTTCTTTCACGCTACCATATCCACAGAGAGGCTGCCAATCCTCTCCACAAATATAGCTAATCTACAGTTTACGGCCCACAGTTAATTTTTGCATCGTTTTCAGGAAATTTCAGATTTCTTTACATTGGTTTTACCTGGTCATATTTCCTGAACTGTGCTTCAATTTTAGATAGAATTCTTTGTAGAATTGATAGTAAGTCTACACTGAAAAATTGTAGTTTTGTTAAAAAAAGGTATTAGAATAATGTAAAATTTACATTACTAATTTAAGTAAGTAGGTATTATAAAAATATAGAAACCTAAATATACAAAATCTAGTAAAGTTGTCTTTACATTAATATTATAAAACTACAAGCTTTTTGTGAAATTACCTATAAAATAATGGGTCATAATGTTTCTTATTTTACAAGTAATATTGTTCACAACTCAAAATATTCATTCACATTAGTATAGTATTATAACTTGAGACAGTTTATTCTGTCCCCACATTCGCTTGGACTTAGAATACTATTCAACTCAAAGTTCAAACTTTGACAAGTTTACATGGACATAAAATAAAAAAGTCTTTTCAGTTATACAAAACTGCTAATTGTGTGTGTATTTAGAACATATTACCGCTTGGCACATAGAATAGTTTCATATAAAAATGTCGATTTCAGAAAAACATGGACATGTATATATTTTTAGGTATTAATAATATTGTGTGAAACTAACTACTCAGTGGACAAAAGCCCCAATCTGCGTTGAATTACACCCACAATATCTACCCATATATTCCTTATTATTAGCTTTTGTAACATTTTTTTACTGTTTTAGAAAGGTATTTTAAGCTAATATAAATCAAATCTCCTACAATTCCTATCAATGAAGTCATGTGTATGATCTCTGATACCAAACATATAGGTATGCTAATGAACAATTCCACAGACAAAGCTCTTATCAATCTAAAGAAAATAATTTAATTTACTGACTTTCTAATGAAACACTCTATAAATATCTAACTTCACTTTTTGGCAGTGAGAACACGACAAATTCAACCACAATAGATGAGATCTGATCTACTTCTGCATTTTTAGGATTACTTCTTCAGGTGGTCTCCTTTAATGGGTAGATATTGTGGGTGTAATTCAACGCAGGTTGGGGCTTTTGTCCACTGAGTAGTTAGTTTCACACAATATTATTAATACCTAAAAATATATAAAAACTTTTACATAAAAGGTGAACATTTTTCAAGTAGGTATTGTCATATTTAATTCATTGACAGGATGTCACTTTTTTTCATTGCCGATATTTAACTTCAAATAATTTTAATTTTTATAATAATTTTTATAGTTAGATATTTGATTCAACTTAAAGGAGACCACCTGAAGAAGCAATCCTAAAAATGCAGAAATAGGTCAGATCTCATCTATTGTGGTTGAATTTGTCGTGTTCCCCTGCCAAAAAGTGAAGTTAGATATTTATAGAGTGTTTCATTAGAAGGTCAGTAAATTAAATTATTTTCTTTAGATAATTATTGATTAGAGCTTTGTCTGTGGAATTGTTCATTAGCATACCTAGATGTTTGGTATCAGAGAACATACATCTGACTTCATTGATAAGAATTGTAGGAGATTTGATTTATATTAGCTTAAAATACCTTTCTAAAACACTAAAAAAATAGAATAGTTTGGTTGTGACGGCGTGTTAAAAATTGTTTTTGTCTATAGGCACGTGTGTGACGGATAAGCGGTTACACCGCCATAATTTAAACAAAATACTGATTCGATTTGAAAACCTTTTTGTTGCGTCTGTTCCTCCACTTTAGGAATGCGAACAGAAGCAAAAAAAGCTTAACAAAACTAAATATAATGCTCCTAAAATATTCTTTTACAAATCCACCAGCTTCGGTGGTTAGTTAAATAGCGTACATTAATTAGTTTAAACCTCTGTACCGTCAACTCTTTATTACACCAGTTGTGATAATTTACAGTTGTTTACGTAGTTGACCGTTAGTCATCAGTCTGCGACGATTTAATTGTGTTCATCAACGCGATTATTATCGGGTTTAATTGACACGTTCCTGCTGGCGTTTGTAGATGATGGGGTAATTTGACCTTACATGGCGAGTTCAGTTCCAAATTGTAAACGTATATGGTTGCAATTAAAGAAGAAACGTCTTTTAATGTTTATATACGTTTTTCAAGGTCAAATAAGATATGTAATATGTTTTCTGTAGTCAATTAATAACTATAAATAAAAAAAATGAGTCTGAATATATATAATCAATTATATTGCAAATTTAAGTAACATGAGCCGATGTTATCGTTACTGAACTGTTGTTTTCTAAACGTGGCATCAAAATAAAGCGTTTTGGCCCAAAATATGACTCGTTTTCATTCTACAGAGTGTTTCATTAAATTTGGTATCATATTATTACTCAGCATGTGTTAATATGAAAGTGGTACTGATTTCACCATTGTTGCTAGATGGCGGCACCATTAGTCCATTCACATGACCATAACTTTTTGTCCACCCTGCATGTACATTCTCGAATAAAAATAAAGAAATGACATTCAATTTAACACAAAAAGGTATACTTTTTTAATTAAAACGAGTTCTGTTTTCGAAATCATCATATGTGAAACATTCAATGCCTCTAGTAAAAAAAACTGTTTAAGTTTCAGGTAAAGTGTCATTTCCTTTGAATATACAGCACAATGTTGAAAGGTTATTCAGAATAATAATAAACAATAGCGATTTCAAGAAGACCTTGAGCTTTGATAAAACCATTGATGAAAATGTAAAGATAAAAGTTTTATCATTTGTGTGAAATTGAATGCCATTTCATTATTCGAGAATGTACATACAGGATGGACAAAAAAGTTATGGTCCTGTCAAGGGACCAATGCTGCTGCAGGTGGCGTCATTTAGCGGCAATGGTAAATTTGATACCATTTTCGTATTAGGCATACTGAGTGATAACACGGTAACAAATTGTGTCGAAATTCGTTGAACAGCTTTCAAGATATTTCAAAAAATAACTGGAAAAAAGTTAATGAACGAAAATGAGTAACATTTTGTTAAGACATGTTGGGTACAAACGCTTTATTTTGATGCCAGCTATCACCACTTAACTAATGTTCAGTTATAGTATACCAGTCATTTATACATATGTGCTCTTGTAAAATTTACACAGCACAAAAAATGGCCATAAGTGAGAATAATATAAACGTAACTCCTTACCTCACTTGATATGATGCAACAATTTTGTTGAACGTTATTAGATCTTGTTTGCTACACATTGTGTAAATACATCATGCACTTGTGAATGTATATTTTTCGTAGTATAATCGCATTTTAGTGCACATGAAATGCAACGTTACATCATCGTTTTCAATAAAAAATATTCATTTGGTATAAAAGGTGTAATTCTACTGTGTTTACCTGAAGTTCATTGTAGTTCAGTATGTATTAAGTATTTTTTTACAATATAAAATATAATATAATATAAAAAATATGCAATAATATGGTGTAGAAATTTTTTTATCATTGTACAGCTTGATTTTTGATCTGTTAGGGTCAAGCCGTGGTTGTTGTATTTGTATGTATTATCTCATAAATTATAAACAAGTGTGTGTTTTCCTAAAGAAAACAATGAAAATCAGTTAAGTGCTAATTACATGTTTCATATTATCTGGGTTGTTCGTCTTTCTATTATTCAACCTATTAAATCTTTTTCTTTGGTTTCAAAAGTCTCCTTTTCCTTTAAGACAGTCAAACTAACATTTTATTTAACTGATCTGAACTATTTTTCCATTCATAAATTGAAGTTTACTCGTAATTTTTTTCAGAAAATGTAAATATTTAACTACTTTATATAGGTTTTTTTATTACAAATATTCTTCACCACTTTGTATAATTGCTAATACTATTAGCAAATGATTTGAGAATAGTATGTAACAAATCATTTCTCGAAAACTGTAATCAAATATCGCCTTATTTATTAAATTTTGAGTTGCCAAAGTGAGACTTTTTTTCACCTAGCTGCGAAATACTTTTATATTCTAGAACGCCAAAGTCTCCTTCCTTGCAGAACATAAAACAAATGTCAAAATGTTTTGTCACTTTTTCGAAACTTATTTATGATTTTATTAGTTAAACAATGCCTATACATTTTAAGGGCGCCGTATTCTTGAAATAGTGTTTTCTACAAATACAAGTAATTTTAGATATTTAAGAACTGAATAATATAGAGTTTAGTAAATAACAAGAATGTTATCTCATGCCACCTGCGAATATTCAAAGATAAGTAAAATCAGTATATAACGTCAGAAAGCGATATATCCAACAAACTTTTAGGTACTGAAATCATTCAAAATACGTGTTTTTTTAAATTCAACTATAGATGTAAACATTGTTATAACATACACTTACATAGTTCTGCATATAAGATTGTCCACTTTTGTTTATAAGTATGCGAAAATAATTGTTAAAATGTGGGTTAGAATAGCGAAATAATATCATAAAATGCATTTTAAGAGCTATTTATGATATACGTGTTAAAAGTAAGATTTTATTTTGTGAGTGTAGATGATTTTAACTTCACGAACAAAATAAAATCACTTTTAACACGTATATCATACACTATTTTTTCTACAAAATAATCGGAAGAACTTTAAACTCAATAAAAATAAGAAATCAAAAAATACCACACAGATCGCAATGTTTATGAACCAAAATTTTCATAGCAACCAGTGCTGTTGTTAGTTACGGAAAAAACGCAAAAATATTGACAGCATTTTCTAGTAATATTATAAGTATAATGAATAATCTCGATAATGAGCATCCCTGCTCAAATCGAAGAAGCCGCCAGTCGAGCAACATTGGAATTATTGCCGGCGAAATCAAAGGAACAGTACGAAATCGCTTATAGACGCTTTTCGGAATGGTACAACATTAAAAAGGTCCCTGGGAAATGTAGTGAAAGTGTTTTACTGGCATATTTTGAGGAAAAAGCAAAGATATGGAAATCGTCAACGCTGTGGTCAAATTATTCCATGATCAAAACTATGTTAAAAATAAAGCAAGATCAAGATATAAGCAAACATTATAAACTTATTGCTTTTTTAAAACGTAAGGGTGAAGGATATCAAGCAAAAAAGTCAAAAGTTTTGACGAAGACGCATATCGACAAATTTCTCACAGAAGCAGAAGACGAAAAGTATCTGATGATGAAAGTCGCAGCAATAGTGGGTGTCTTCGGGGCGTGTCGCCAGGAGGAATTGTGTCAGATGACCATCGACAATATTGAATATTTGGACACTTCGGTTGTTGTGACCATACCAGATACTAAAATGAAAGTGCCTCGGACTTTCAGTGTTGTGCACTCCGGCCACCCAACGCTGACCATAGACGACTTTTTCTTAAATATATGAAGAATAAATGTGTGAAGAATCCAGTCGGAATTAACATGTTTGGTAAAATGCCTGCCGACATTGCAGAGTTCTTGAATCTACCAAATCCTCAACTCTACACCGGACACTGTTTTCGTCGTTCATCGGCGACATTATTAGCAGATTCTGGTGCAAATCTTACTACCATCAAGTGACATGGAGGATGGAAATCTTCGACGGTAGCTGAAGGCTATATTGAAAATTCACTGGAACAGAAGACGGAAATTGCGTGCCAAATACTTCCTACTGCTGCAACTACTAGCAAAACCACCAGTACTACCAGTCGTATTTCTACAGAAAATAGATGTATCACACATGTTGACAGTAAAACCAACTTAAGTATGATGACTCCGCAGGGAATTACAATTTCAAATTGTTCTAATTTTACTATAAATGTTAATAGTAATAACTAGTTAAAATGTTGGTCTGTACTTATTTAAAATATAAAGTTGTTCATGTGTTTGTTAAAACGTTTTATTAATTTTCAAAACAAAATTTAAATAAACTTTGATTTACTTCTAACACTAGTGTAAAAAGTAACTTACTTTTAACACGCGTGTCAAAAAATAACATTTTTAACATAAAAAATGACAATTAAAAAGCTCACTTAACAGTTTTATAGAAAAATTATTATATTATTTGAGGAGAGTTTAAATATTCAAAGTGTATAAACAAAATACCAATAATTTTATTTTTGATATTACTTTTGCTCTACGTGTTATATTTTTCGAGATTTCAGTACCTAAAAAACACTATTATAATTATAATTAATAGAAATCAACTATTATTCGAATAAATGGCGAATGCGCCAATGCCAAAATGAAAAAATATCGACGAACATAAATTTACTCAAAAAATAATTCTCAACCTCGAAAATACAAAAAACAAAAATCTTATAGAAAAGGTTCATTGCTCTAACAAAATATTCCAGAATTCTTTCCTCCTTTTAACGCTGTCTAAAGTTAAAGCGTCTCCTATGTATAAAGGAACCTTTAAACAATTTTAATTTGACTGAAATATGACTAGGGGAAAACTAAATAAGAAATGGTGAATAATTAACGACGGAACAAGAGAGGAAAAGCACTAAATCTCATTGAAGTTGAGCGTTGCCAGGAATGCTAAGTAAAGATGCCCTGAAAAAGTTCTGATGTTGAGTCGTTGTATGCATTTATTTTTGTTGAGAATGGAAAATTTTAGTTTTATAATTAAATTGAAACTTAATAAGAAAATGCATTCTGTTATAACGAATTTTAACAAAATCTTTGTGTACCCACATTTTCCATTAACAGGCACTTAGAAAGAAGCCAATGAGAACTGCATTTTTTAAATATCTATAACTGGTGTATGTTTTTTTGTACACGTCCTTCAAAATTGCAACATTAGATACTGAAAACAATCTGTAAGATGCTACTTTACAGGATTAGGAGTAGTTTTTGTTATTTACTGAACATGCCACAAAGGAATAGGCTATTCTTAAAGGTGAAGGAATCTATTATAGCACAGAATTTGCAGACCACTCATAAACAGGGTGTAATGACACATGGAGACATACTATATATTTCACTTCAAAATATTACGATTTAAGCCAACTTGCCTTAATAAAATGTTGATAAAAAATCGATACAGGGTATCAACGTTGGAATTTAAAAAGGGATTTTTTTAATAATTACACTGTGCTTAACGACTGTATCAACTTAAAAATTTGGAAATAGATGTTTTTGGATATGAGAAATCATAATCTGTTATCTATTTTGAGGTACTTCCTAGAAGGCGCAACAACCGCCATATTTGTGACGTAAATGTGAGCGAGCTGTTTTGGCCCTAACGCTATCACGTTTTTTATTAAAAATTGTTAAATCTACATTATTTTGAGGGAAAAAAAATATACTTGTTATTAGTTTCAGAATACGCCATTTTTGAGAAAATAACTTTTCAACAACCAGCTGCATAGTTCGTTGTGCAATATTTTAACGTAGTAGGCGCCAATATTCTCTTGCAAATTGGATATGTTGAAGCAATAAAACACTGCAATGTTGTAAAATGCTACGGGTAGTATTTTTCAACATGAGACGTTTTTAAAATGGAAGTCATATTGATTCTTGCAGCTCCAAATAGCCGTTAAAGAATGTTTTTAGTAAAGTTTCTCCACGGCTCTAGCTTAATGGGACTTGGCACGTAAATTTGAAATTTGAAAAATGCGAAGCTTTCGACTTACCGAATTTCCAGTTGTGATGGCTTCCGAGGGCCCTCAGTCTTCGTCAGAGCACAGGCTAACACAGGAAATATTTTAACTGCAGGTGTAGTTCGTCATATAGATAAGTCTAGTGAAAGTCATTTTGAAAAATTTCAAATATTTACGGATATTAATTTTTTTTTTTTAAATACCCACATTTTGAGGACCGCTAGCCAGATAGGCCACTGACTTAACCTAATAAAATAAACCATATGATTTACTGAAGGCGAGGTTGCCATATCTTCTGTAAGATAAATATTTTTTTAAAGTAAATTCAATTTTTACCATTGTTCCTAGTTTAAAATACTCATTTTTAGCAATAAGTAAAGTAAAATTGTCATAAACGATTAAAATATGAATTTGCTCAAGTTCGATACTCTCAGTTACAGAGTTTAAGAAGTTACTTAAATTATTTCAAAAAAATATCCATAAACGTGCATAAAAGCTCACATACTTGCTGAAAAACCAACTATTTAAACAGTTATCCATATTTCAATTAATATCATTGTACATTTGAAAGATTATCACAAATTATCCCCTTAAATTATTTTATAAAAAATAACAGAAAACTATAACTTCCACACAACATTTTAGAGTTAATTTCCACCACATAACCTCAAACAACGTGTCAGTGCTAACCATTCGTAGCTCCTAGTTTCGTAGTGGGTGAAACAGATTTTAAAAATAAATACAAAACATGAAATAATAAAATAACTAGCTTGATGTATACGTTCAATATCAAGAGAAGGCAAAGTAAAATAATTAAAAGCAGCGTCAATCGCATGCACAAAGAAACTGATGTAGGCACAGATAACAGGTAGGTGTCAGGAGCAGTAGGCGAATTGTCCCGCACAAGCCCCATCCTCTAGGCTCTAGGATTGATAGAGATAGATGTTGATGTTGATACCGATGCACTGGATAAAGGAATCTGTGGCACAGGCAAGTGCAATCAAAACATGTAATATTTGTGGAAAGGGATTTGATAATTTCAATACACGTAAATTGAAAGTTAATATGAGATACTTTTGCATCTTCTGAAACCGAACTAAGCTAATAGCTTCTTTAAGTAATGCACCGCTGGACGCATCTGTTTTAAGAGTTCACGGACAGTGTTTTTCTCTTAAGTGTCTTGTGTATTTAATTATTATTTTTCGTGAAATAGGTACAGTGTCATTAAATAAAATATGGCGCATTATTCACACAGTGAAAAGATTGACATACTAAAAGCATATTTGTTAAGTAAGTAGTGTTCAGTGATAGTGATAAAAATACCGTATTGTGATAAATCAGTCGGATTGTAGTAAAAATGGATAATGAACAAATTCTGGATAATATGATTGTGAGTAGAGAATCTGGTTTATATTTTCAATCATTCTTTGACATGTCTAAAAATTCTAGTGTAACACTGGCAACGCTGTGCAATGCACATCCACCATGACTGCCGAACCAGCGGTCCTCAACAAGTTTTCTATTGAAAAATCACGAAATTTATTTAAAATTTGACTTTTTTATTCCTGATTTTTTTGTAAAAAGACTATTTATTATGTGTTCTATACAGTGAACTGTACTGCTGGTTAAAATATTTGTACTTATTTAAGGTTCACCCTGTATAGTATAGTAGTCGCAAGCCTATATCGCGCAAAAAAGTGCTATACAAAAAAAACAAAAAATATAAAGAAATAGCCGGTTCTATTTGAATGCAACGAACAATTTACCTACTTAATTATAATTTATATTAAACGTAAACATAAAAAAAATAATGAATGTTAAACAGTCGCCCTGAATTAGTTTGTGAATAATCCGCAATGCGAACAAGTTTTTCGTCTTTTTTTCTCTAAATTTCTAAACATTTTTTAAATTGTTCATTATTATATGTAGTGTATTCCGAAATACTCCCAAATATTCTCTTTACCCAGCACATCCATTGAAATTAAAATGCTAACAAATAACAGTTATTTATTAATTTAACTTACTATTGGTGCATACTACGTTAAAATATTGTACACGGAACTATACAGCCGATTGTTGAAAACCTATTATGTCGAAATTGGTCAATTTCTAAGACTAATGACAGGTATATCTTTTTTCCTCAAAAATAATGTAAGTTAGGTTAGGTTAACAGAAGAATAATGTCTTAAGAGCAAGCACATTGTCAAATTTTGAACAGTTCCTTCAACAGTAATAAATCCCAACATTTTTAAGATCCGTATCAAAATAAACTCCAAGATCTTTAAGTCCATTCTAATATTTGGGAGTTAAAAGTATAATTCAAAATAATAGGTTTTTTTTCGTGTTTCAGAATTCTACACTTAAAAACATTCATAACTAAATCATTAACACTACACCATGTCTCTATCTTTTACAACTGATCTTGAACAAATAAACAGTTATCAATACACTCAACTTTCATAAATGTTTAAAGATAAATAAGATAAATTTAAGATCATCAGCAAATAACAGATGATCACAATCTATTACAGAAGATAAATCATTAATGAAGAGTAAAAATAACAGTGGTCCAAGATTAGATCCCTGGGGAACTCCAAAAGTTACTCTTGCAAGTAAGAGTGAAGTAACTTCAACAGAGATTCACTAAATCCAAAATTATTAAGTTTTATAATTAAAATGTCATGGTCAATACGGTCGAAAGCCTTTGAGAAGTCGGTGTATATTATCAGCTTGTCCGTGTTCATCAAGTACTTATGCAAATTGAGTAAAATAAATAAGATTAGAAGTAGTCGATTTCTTCTCCATGAACCTATATTAAAATGGAGAAATAAAATTGCTCACTGAAGGATAAATTGCAGCACACGAGGACATCACAAAGAGCTTAGCAAAGCTGCATATGATGGAAATAGGTCTGTAGTTAGATATTAGTGTAGGATCCCCAAATTTTAAAATTGAACACACCTTGCCAATTTTCCACAGAGTAGGAAAAATTACGGATTTTAAACAGAAGTTAAAAACTATCATTAAGGGATATACAAATATGTCTTTGCAGTCTTTTATTAAAAAGCTTGGAATTCAATAATGACCAGAAGTAAGTTTATTTTTAAGTCTATTAATGGAGGTTCTAATATCGTTCTCAGTTACAGTTAAGGTCTGGAAATCTTAGAACCAGAGATATTAGAAGATACAAAAATATGACGGCCTTAATACAATAAGGACTGTTTAAGACAGATCCAGTTTTTTACTACACTGCACGCATTAATACAAATGTAACGTTTTTCACTCGCTGAAACAGAATTTTAAATATTACAGTTGTAAATACTGAACTAACTTTGATTAACAGTGATTAATAGGTTTTTATCCGAGTGTTTTCAATAAATCAAATTCGGCTTGTAACAGATAAAGCAGTAATTCGACATCTGTCTACAACTTTGACAAATGCGTGCGTGTCCATTAATTTAACTTCAAAAACTGAAACTAGTCCGAGGTGTGCGACAACATAGCTATGAAATCAATCAAAATGGTTTTTGGTGCTGTTGATCTATGACTGTATAGGTATGCAAATATGAGTACAACCAATCTCTCTGTATACTAATTCTACATATTGTCAGGTTTTAATAACGCAAATATGAGTTTCACTATACTATACAGCGTGTACATCATTAAAAATGGGAAACTTGACTGGGAATCGCTGTGAAGCTATTACGACGTGACCACTGAAGGTATCGACAGTAAAGAGCGCCGAAACGTTTCAAAGCATGGAAGACAGTTACTATTGCCTGAAGAGTAATCTGATCGTAGCAGCCGTAGTATCAACAATAGGAATCCAAATCGACTGGGCTTTTTATCAGTGCGGATGAATGGAATCTATTTTCTATATTCTCGCCCTAGAGAACATAATACGGTTTTCAAGATTAGAAAAATGCAAAAAAAAGTATTATATACAGGATGTTTCATACATTCCGACAATTTATAATATGAACTTTTAAATACACTGCTATCTTATGAATTCGTAAAAAGGATTTATATTTTCTACGATTATGCAAAAAGTTACTACTCGTTCACAGCTGACTCTCATTTCGAATTACGCTTTTAATTATTTACGGAACGCTGTAATAGTCGGTGTCGCGTCGATACGTTTTTTTTCTGCTGTACGTTGTATACCTATTTATGAATAGTAACATAATTTACACTAACAACTAGTTATAGTTATAGCTATAGCTATTATTTGGTAATAAGGGTTCAAGCATTGCTAAAATATCACCGATTTTAACTTTGCCAGTGTACAATAACATAATACGCTTTATGTTGTATTTGAAAACTCTTTTTCCATTTAGTTATAATTATGGAATGAAATTCTAGATCATGAATAATTTATAAAATACTGTCCAACAAAAGGAAATTAGTCTCTATAAGAAACTGCCGTAATTTATGCTCAATTTCACTTGAATTTAATCGATATACAACGTGTTTTTAAGTGTCTTCGGAGTAAAAATCAGCGATGAATCAATTTATTCCTGTTCAAACATTTTTCATAGCCTGTTAAACGCAATTATAAAATCCAATCCGAATAAATGAATCAATGATTTAATTTTATAAATAATTCATTCCCGACATTAAATTTTCCGGTGATCCCCCCAGGGATCAAGTCAAGTTAAAATGCGTTTATAAAATGTAATTCAGTGTATAGTTATATTTTTTAAAATACAAATACAGTATGCCCGGAAATTATGTGCAATATTTGACCAACGATTCCTTGTCTCAGAAGAAATGTATATTGCACAACTTACCTGTTTCCAAAATTTAACCGCTAGTTGGAAAACTCGATAAGAATGGTTCATTTAATTTTCAAATAACTTAAATATGTCATCTTTAGTATGCTAGTACTTGTGTATAAATAAGGGAGATTTATACACAAGTACTTTGTTGTTTGTCACCTGGCCTCCCTGTACATTCAGTGTATTTTAAACATTTTCATAATAAAAATGGATACCACAGTGTTTTCTAATATTCTTACCTTTATTTGTTATATTGGACAAACAGCAAACACGTCAAATTATAGTCTAAATTTTAATTAACTCATTAAAATTACAAAGGAAAATTATACTACGACGTAAATAAAGACTAAACGTACAAGAATTCAAATTAATTATAAATCATTCCCAAGATATTATATTTCGATTGATTAACTAATTAAATCATTAATATAATCACAAGGAAGTTTGCTTACATTTACCTGTTTCATAACTGAAACCAAATAAATGCTGATATACAGGGTGATTTATCACCTCACCGACAATCATCATTTAAGTACATGTTATTTTAAGAGAAAAATGTCATTTGGACATATGTCCGATTTTGTTTAGTTAAGGTGTTAGCAGGTTTCGAAGTTTTATTTTATAATTTAAAAAAATGTTCAAAACTCAAAATCAGGGAAATACACTAGTAAATGTTCAAAATATTGTCCGTCAGTTACAACACATGTTTCACAAAGACGCACTAGTTTTCCACTCGAGTAAAAATGTTTAGTTATTTTTAATTTGGACAGTGGCATTGTGTATTTTTCGTGTCAACTCTTCTTTTGTATTAATTTCTTCTTGATATACAATTTGTTTCATATGCCCCTATAAAGAAATCTTAAGTCGTGGTTTCGCTGCGCTCAAAACTTTGAAGCCACATAACTCTTTAAATGAGCAAAATCGGACGTATATCCAATAAAGTTATTCTATTAAAATGACATGTCCTTTCATATGGCAAAGTTCGTCGCTGAGCACCAGTATTTTATAAAATTCCTCAAGTAACAGTAAGATTCAGGTTAAAATCCCATTCCAGCAATAAGTAAACATACTATCTAAAAAATATAATAAGGTGCAAAATCCATACTTAGGGTCAAACAACTAATACAACGTAGGTATCTTAATAAATATCACATTTTTTACACTTCAATAAATATCGATAAATACAGGATTAACTATGACTAAGTACAAAAAATTTAACCACGTGCTCAGAGAGGCCTAAAATACAATAAAAAAATTATTCCAAAATTTTAGCTCGATATTTAAAAAATGGGGCAAAACCCTTTTTTCCTACGGAAAGTCGGCGCCTATGATAAGAATCGACTGAGATGGCTTAGATTCATAGATAAAGCTTACATCTATTCAACAATGTCAACTACCATGCGGTCGTCTTTTTGTAGCGTTTCTAATTGTAGAAACGACAAAACTTAACATTCTTATTAGTAATAATACCTGACAGTTAATCCAGCTCCAGTATTTTGCATTCGTTTTTCATTATTTCGTTATAAACTGGTAAAACTACATATTCACTCATTACAGCCACTCTCTATCGATAAAAGACACTTCCCGTAGGTACAATTAGATAAAATGATTATTTATTATAACAAATTCGAACGGAAGGAATAGATAGTAGACAAGTTTTAATATAACCGCGGCAGTCTTGTCCCATAACCTAGAAAACCAAACCGGCGAACTATATTGTGGGAAAGTATCTGCATCTAACACAAATGTCCTTATTTAATAACTATAAAATGTTTAAAAGTTAAAACAACGTAAACACAGGAATTGAATTATGACATGACAGCGATACCGATTGAGCGACTGTTGCATGCTAGTAGAGTAGGCAACCAGTTGCCTTCTCTACATTGGCGGCGTTAAATAAGGATTTAAAATAATATCGATATTTTTTTTGGCTTTATAAATAAGTTTGGAATTTTTTTGAAGGGTGATTCCGTTAATTCTTATTTTTCCTATCCCCTCTTAAAATATTTGTACTAAGTCATAGTTAACCCTGTATACAAACAAAAGTTGATGGTGGTGCCAGTAAATTGACTAGGAATATCACTGTAAAATATTTTCGAATTTCATTTCTTGTCGCTCCTTCTGCCTCTGCAACTATTGAGAGCCACTGCTGAATGTGATGTTTCACCCAATTGGACCACTCCG
This sequence comes from Monochamus alternatus, assembly GCA_037114965.1. NCBI lineage: Eukaryota > Metazoa > Arthropoda > Insecta > Coleoptera > Cerambycidae > Monochamus > Monochamus alternatus. The sequence goes on from CM073433.1 coordinate 40,149,256, forward strand.
AGTGCCGGAAATCAAGTTGATAATGCTGCTGATGCCACTACTACTTCGCCCAACATTGGAGGAGCAGGCATCAATATGGCATGCCACAATTGCACAGCTAACTATTATATCCGATTCGTGGTACAGATAATTATCTGTTCACATGTTCTGGATATTTTCTATCTATTAAAAATGTGTTTCATAACCTCCACGTTCTGCATGCTGTGGTTCTGTACTTCTATAACTGTCAAGTGTCAAAATTATTTATTGTCATTTTCATTATATACCTTGGTTAATAAATCAAGGTCATCAATATTCACCCAGGCCAAAAAAACGCATCAATGATAGTTCGATAATGGTGGGCTTATAGCCTAGTAGTGAAAAAAATTAAATAAATTTGCTTTTACATTGACTATCTATACAGGGTATCTCAACGAAAATTTGACCCCCCCTATAATTGGAAAACCGGAATAATTCAAAATTCGCTGAGACCCGTCGATTTTTGTTCTTGGGGGGAGCTTTTTTGACAGTCAAGCCAACTCGATAGGTTCATCCCCCTAATGCCTAGCAACCCCAACTTAAAAATTTCAAATGCAACTACCCCACTTGTGGCACATCATTTTAAAGCCCTTTTCATTGCGAATACAGTGACGTACCGTTTTTAGAAATCTGTTGAGATTTGACAGAATTATTGGTTACAAACGAAAAGATGACAAACCAACTTACGCGTAGTAATTTCTACACAAATGCCCACCACTAATAAGTTTTTCATCTACTACACATGACCGCATTACCTAATTGTTATTGATGTGTCTATCAGTTTACAAAAAAGTCAGAAATGAAATAAAAAAGCTGAAGCAAATAATAAATCAGATTTATTTGATGAATTGCTCAAAATGACCCCCGTTAACTCCCAAACAATAATACAGTCTGTTTTCAAATTCTGTTATTACATTATTAAAGACATCCGCAGTTATTAATCGGTATTCTTCTACAATTCTCTGACGTAGCACTTGCAATGTTTCCGGCTGAGTGGCGTACACTCGTGATTTTAAATGACCCCACAGAAAAAAGTCCAAAGGGGACAGATCCGGAGATCTTGGTGGCCATTTGACGGGACCTCTTCTGCCAATCCAATGCCCCGGGAAATGGTCATCCAAAAATTGTCGCACAGCAGCAGCATAGTGCGGGGGCGCACCATCTTGTTGGAAGGTTATTTCATTTTCTAGTAAATTGTCGTCACTTTCTAAAATCTCTGTGTTATCCTAGGATCAATTGTACTTTCCAATTATTCTAGATTGGTGTTTTCATTGACATTACCTTGGATGAAAAATGGTCCAACAAGATGGTCGCCCAAAATGCCTGCCCAAACATTCAATTTTTGAGGTGTCTGAGTATGAAATTCCCTGATTAAATGCGGATTAGTATCACTCCAATAACGACAAGTGTGTCTATTCACTTCGCCATTCAACATAAATGTGCATTCGTCGGAGAAACATGTATTGTAGAGAAGATTTGGATTCAGTAGAAGTTGTTCACTAAAGTATTCGCAAAATTGGTTACGGCGATCAAAGTCATCTTCATGTAACTCTTGAACCAGCGTCATCTTAAATGGATGAAACTTGTGTTTTTTCAAAATTCGATGAACACTGGAACGGGATACGCCAGAAGCTTGAGACACAGTTGTAATCGATTGCTTATTATCCATCTGTACATGACCGAAAACTGCCACTTCAACTGCTTCATTTCGAACTGGCCCAATTACTTCACGTTTCTTGTTTAAAAGCGAACCTGTTGCAACAAATTTGTCAATCAGGTGTTTAAAGTACTGGTGGTTTACATTTTTTTCAGGATGATTGGCATTAAAAATTCGTGCTGTAGCTTTAGCGCAATCGTGATTTCGATAATATATTGCAACAATTTCTACTTTTTTCGCGATAGAATAAACCATTTCGAACACACGTTAATACTTTTAATAACGGCTGAAACTAACGATTTCTTGGCCACAAGCAAAAAACACCGACTTTTTTTGTAGTACTGATTTTTTGTTATTTTGAAAAGGTCTGAATTCCTATAAACTTAAGTATATTCTACTAATAACTATTTTAGTATCTAGTTTTATTTGCTTCAGCTTTTTTATTTCATTTTTGACTTTTTTGTAAACTGATAGACACATCAATAACAATTAGGTAATGCGGTCATGTGTAGTAGATGAAAAACTTATTAGTGGTGGGCATTTGTGTAGAATTTACTACGCGTAAGTTGGTTTGCCATCTTTTCGTTTGTAACCAATAATTCTGTCAAATCTCAACAAGGCTTTAAAATGATGTGCCATAAGTGGGGTAGTTGCATTTGAAATTTTTAAGTTGGGGTTGCTAGGCATTAGGGGGATGAACATATCGAGTTGGCTTGACTGTTAAAAAAGCTCCCCCCCAGAACAACAATCGACGGGTCTCGGTGAATTTTGAAATATTATTCGGTTTTCCAATTATAGGGGGGGTCAAATTTTCGTTGGGATACCCTGTATTGTAGATATATTACTAGAGAATGAAGTTATATTTGAACTTATAAGTGAGCGAAACAAATTTTTAATATATCTCAAGAAGTAGTCCCTAGATCCTTGTTTGATTCGACATGGCTAATAGTGTATTCATTAATAGAGCGTTAGTAAATTTTAAAATGGAAAGAGTAGAACATTTACCTTCCACTTTGGTAGAGAAAAATGAATAAAAGCTGACTTTCGAGTTATACAAAACGAAAGATAAAAGGAGAGTTAATAAAAAGTAGAAACACAAGCGGTCCTACATTAGAGCCTTGCAATATACCTGAAAAGGAAAGAAGAAATATATTGTAAAAAACGTCAAGATAAATAGATAGATATTGTATGTATAAGTCCACATATTTATTATATGATCTGTGAAATAGCATCAGCATATAGTGTAATTATAAATAATGTATAACAAGGGAGTGGCTTGTATTTAAATTGTATATTACATTTTTGCAAAATGATGCAAAAATAGTACGGTAACATTTACTCTACTGCTTAAACTTTTTACCTTTATTCAAAAATTACTTAAATTTCAAATATAGTAAAGTCATATGAAAGCAATGATTTATTTTTTTATAAAAATTTGAAGATAATACGACACGAATAAAAATTAACTTTGAAATTTCTATAATTATATTGGGCTATATTGACGTTAAAATGTAGATTGGTAAGCCACCTTTACAGATCTATCATGTTTATTAAGTCATTGTTTGGTTTACGCTGTTGTTCCGCCTCTTTGCTGTACCCACGCTGACTCGCTGACAACCTGCGAGCGTCGTCACCGTGTAATTAGTTTCAGAAAGAAAAAGAATAAAACCATTTTCTACATGTGACCCTATGGCGTGAATTGCCAGTATATATTATTCATCTCCAACGATGTTGAGACCAATGGTGCGCTGAAAGTTTCAGTTTAATTGCAACGAAGCGGCTGACAATAAAAAACGGGGTCCCGCACGAAAATTTTAATTTGTTTCTACACTGAGAAATTTATTCATTTCCACAGTAAAAAAATTTAGCAAAATAAGCGCCAGTTAAGTAATTTACTACTATAGAAGAGCTTACTTTACTACTCTAGCTTATTGTAACATAATTGCGTATAAAAAACTCATTACTGTTAAAACCTCTGTAATATTGTATGACAAGAAAGATAAGAGCTTACACCTATTTCAGCATAGTTCCTATACTACTGAAAAAAAAACTAAACAAAATTTTTGTAAAATTCTTATATTTTCCGAGAAGAAAAAGTGAAAATTAAATTTTAAAATCTTCACACATTATTTTCTTGAAATTTTTGTTATGTAACACCATAATATTTCATGATGTATGTATGTAGAATTACACGCTCTTTCAAATGGCATGGTCAAAATTGGGGGTTGCTATTTAAAAAAATTGTCGATGACGTCATATCTGGAACAACGATAACGTCACAAATGTGGGTCGTATGTCAAAAAGTGCCTTTTTTAAAAACAAAATCGACGTGCTAGAGGATTTTTTCGAAAACTTCTCAATTTCAAAAATAATGAATTTATTTCGACAGCACTGTATAGGGTATTTCAAAAGAAGTTCAAATTCATGGTGAAAGTTAAGTGGATATCATAGCATTTTTTTATTAGATGTGACTTACACTTTCTTGTTACTGTGTCTTCTTTTCAGGAATTTTAATTACAGAAAATTTCATTGATAATAAATAAATGCATAATAACTTCGTTACTTTTCGAAAGAACTGTATAACGTGCGTAGACGAACTGCAAATTATTTTAGCCACCGCTTATTAGTTAGTGCGAAACTTAACAAGCATCAGATAAAAGTTGAAACTATGATTGAAAAAAGTAATTAACCTGACATTATTTTCCATCAGCTTACTTTATCGTATGGATCTGATATTTCGGAAGTGTGTCAAAATTTCGAGGTCCGTCGCACGTACTCTGCCATGTTTGTGTTCAAACATGACGTTCTTGACAAATAGACGTCCGCTAAATAATACAAATTATAATCCATCGTCCGGTTTCTTTCTCACGAAAGGGTTGGTGTTACAGCAATAATTATTAGTTACTTTGACTGGTGATAAATCAAAATAATCGTTGCCTTCAGTGGCAATGCATCATTTGGATGGTAAACACTATTTGTGTGTGTGTGAAAAGAGACAAATTGTAGCTTCGCGTAACAAGTGGTAGATCCGATGGGCAAACTGGTACAAAAAAAGGTGTAAGTACCATAAATATTATTTACGAGAGCTGACATGCAAGAAAAATATACCTACATATTTTGGTTCATATAGATGTTATTGTGTTTCCTTCAACTGTTTTTCCTTCCCACACAGACACGATACGTTTTATTAAGCACTCTATACATCCAGAAATTTCATTTAAATGGGATAAAGCGTTTATTATGAATTATTTTGAACTTCATCTTATTTCTAAAACTGTTAAAAATGTTGACATTTAGTCCCAATTACATTATTATAAGCTTAGAGTCGAAAGTTTTTGCATATTATTTAATACGTTTCTGTGTGTAATTCAATGCTGGACGGGGCATTAACCCGCAGAGAAGTTATTTCCGAAATTTTGTTTTTTAACACTATCTACGTTCTGTCCTTAACACTTTTTACAATCAAAATAAATTTACTGTGTAAAAATATATTATATATAAAAAACAAAAGTCAGTATATCTTCATTCTTTTATGATATCCATTTGATGTTATATTAACATTACTATAGGAAAATTAGTGTTTCAGTATCATGTCATTTCACTATCTATCTACACAATAATTCTTTCAAGCTTGATATTCAGTATTTACAGTAAAACGTTAATATTTTATGTGAATAACTTTTTTCAATTGAAACCAGTGGCGTACGTATATATGGGGTTCTATTCACCTTTGAACCCCCTAATCTTTTATGCCAGTGGTGAAAAGTATTTTTTCCGTACAAATATCAAAATTTTATTCTATTTTCTGAAAACTGCTCTGAATAAAATTCAATAAGAAGCTTCGTTTTTAAAATTCAGATTTCAGTTTTTCTAATCAGGGTTATCTTATGGGATCACAAAAGCCTTACAAAATTATATTAGGTTTGCATATTTTGTAAAATGGCCCTGATTTTAGAAAAGAATAACACATATAAAAATATTTTAGTACGAGGTAAATCTAGTCGATTATTAAAAAAAAACAAGATCCATGTATGCTCACAGAGCATTCGTATTCTTAATATACCTCGAGTTACAATTAGGGAACTTTACACATCATCAAAGAGCTTACCATTTGGTTAAACACACACAGGGAAAGGTAGATTGGTCAAGGTGCTTCAGTTGCTTGGTCAGTTCGACCACCGGATTTCAATCCACTAGATTTTTTCTTTGATGTTCTTTAAAGAAAACAGTATATGCAATTCCGGTGTACGAGTATAATAGATGATATCTATTAAATCATTTTTGAAGAGCTCGTGGTGAAGTAAATAATAGCTTTGTTCGTAGTACAACAGAATCAGTTTTCAACCGTCAGAAGCATCCGCACTGCATCTTAAACAAAGCATTTACAACTTCATGAGGGCATTATAAATGCAATGCGTGAAATAATAATGAAAATAAAATATTCAACTTCCTGAAATACCCCAATTTGTTTCATGCTCTATTTTTTCCCAAAATTAAAAATGAAATAATGGAGACGCCCATATAGAACCAATAAACTAAACTCAAATAATACTCCTTTGAAAGAGCGCACTAATTTTATTATTGTAATATATGGAATTATACCATATATCGATTGGAAGGTCTAAGAAATTAAACTTTTCCTTATTGATTTTCCTTCATTTCATTTGGTATTTGCCAAGTAGGTTAAACGTTTCACAGAAATCTTTAGTTAATGGTTACTTCAGTCAAGCTCATAAACGGCACTGCCCCGTACTTCATAAAACTACTAGTTTCACGGAATTCGACGCAATCACGTCCTTATCAGCCGAACGAATTGAATCGTAACAAAAACCGTGTATAAAGTGGAATTTATTGTTAAGGACACTTTATGGGACCTAATAGGATTTCTAGAACATTTACTACATGGCCATCGCGTGTTCTAGGATTCAGAGAAAAACGACCGCTGAATTCTAATCGGTCCTGGTGGCAGTGACAAACTCTCGAGCTGAACGGCAAGGGTACGGCGAGCAACAGTAACGTATTTTGCACAGGATATTCATAAAGTGGTCGGTGATACATCAGAAGTTGATTTATTTATGCATTCGAGGAAAAAATTTCACTGTAAAACCCGATAAAACGTATAATCGGCGACCGAACAAAAAATTTAAAGAAATTCCCAAAAAAAAGAAATAAATTACATTTTGCAACACCTATTTTAATGCAGCGAATTCAACTGCTTTTGCCGCTATTGTTATTAATTATTAATAGAATTAATTTGTGATTTTAATTAGTAAAATAGTTTCACATACCTTCTGCTTCTTGTTCGTTTTGAATTTGTAAGTTATTCATAAGTAATAAAAAAAAATTTACGATATTGGCTCTATTTTTCATGACGCATCTATTCCCAAATTTTGTCCTAAAATCAATCTGTATATATGAAATAATATTAATAACTTTTTAACCCTGTACAAAAAACTGACAAACATTTTTTACATCCTTTGGTAACCCTGAGTTTGGTATTTGATATTTGGTATCAAGGAACCTACATTTTAACTTCATTAATAGGAATTGTAGGAAAATTAGTATATGCTACGTGACAAAGTAAGGTGAACACTTAAATATCATTTTATTTTGATAATTTTTTACATGATTAGTTCTCTCTGTGAAGGTAAAAAACGATATAATTTTGAGGTTTGTCTGTTAAGTTCATTTGGAATTTGCATAGATCGTACTTTTCAGCTCACATTTGTGTTACGAGAGTTTTGAAGCTTGTTACAAACGACATTTTCTTACAGCTGATTATGCCTAAAGTACGTAGATTTGGGCAGATTTCCCAGTTTACTGATTTGGAGAGGGTGCAGATTGTTGGGTAGCGCGATGCAGGTTTATCGGTGAGAGAAATTTCTAGAAGAACTAACAGATTCTTACGTACCATAGTACGGTGTTGTCAAACGTGGAAAGGAACACACAGAGCCTGAAGATCGTCTATTGTGACTTTTAGCTTTCAGAGATCTATTTAGCAGGTGCCGGACTATTGCAAAATCAGTGGTTTGGAGAATATAAGGGAATGGTCGGTATGCGTACAGTATATCACCTAATTCAAAGTTTAGGCCACTTGTCCACATTGAACAAGAAGAAGGCGACGCCACAGTGGGGCCAAATCGCAAAAAGCTAGCCAAAATTCGAAAACGTTATAAATTTGGCAGAAAGTCAGTACTCGGGGGTTTTCGAGGTCGCTGATTACGAATCCGAATACAATTGGTTGATTTTGAAGTTCATGCATCGTCATCCAAAGAATAATTTGATTCACAATCAGTTAATTCAACTTTTAAATCGCTGGAGCTTCCTGTACTTGCTGATATACGTGGCGCAACTAGCAACTGCAACTGCTTCTGGGAGCAACGACTTTGAACTCGCACCAATGACCCAGAGGCAGCTAGAGGCAACAAGTTTCAATTTTTTTTATTTAATAATAATTCCATCTACAATATGCGCCCGGTCAAGTCGTAGAACTCGGAGTCGGAGAACTTTTGAACTTTTCTCTACGTGTTTAAAATTTTCCGGTGCAATCTTCCGTTCATTTTCGTACAAATTATTTGTTTATTGTTATCGCATGAACTATTATTATTAATTTTGTGTTACATAATCGGTTTCTACTAACTTGCAGCTGCTGATTCCATCTTTAAAAATCGAGATCGTTTGATTTTTAGAGATTTGGCGTTCTCTTGAATATAGCGTTGAAATATTTGCTCACTGCACGACGCGTCTAGTTCGATTGAGGTCCTCTCAACTGTCCTACAGGGACAGGTATAAGGGATAGGGCGCGCTGAAGCCTGGAATTGGACCTTCGGATCCTTACCCAACCTAACCCACGACTAGAAATTACGGGAACTTAAACTCTATTTATCGGCTTTTGACCAGCTTTTCGGGATTTGGCCCCACTGTGCGACGTAGTGAAAGATACGGCCCACAATTTGACAGAGAGCGTCATGTCCATCACACAGTAGACGTTATGGTATGGGGTGCTATCGCGTATAGTAGCAGATCACCACTCGTTTTCATTAGAGACAACGTGACAGCCTAAGTCCAAAAGCGATGGAGCCATATATTATTCCATACCGTCATACCATCTAAAACACGTTTTCCAGCAAGACAATGCTAGACCTCATGTTGTCTGACAAACAATAGCTTTTATGGATCAATATCAAATGAACCGTTTATCCTGGCCACCAAGATCGCCGGATCTATCGCCTATCGGACATGTCTGGGATATGATTGGTCGCAGACTGCTGCTTTTACAACACCCCCACAGACTTTAGCAGCTCTTACCCATGAAGTTCAGATAGCTCGGAATGAGATCCTAGCCCAGGCGTATCAATGAGTATATTGGGAATTGTGGGTTCTCAACACACTATTGTCAATAAGTAGGTGGTCTTGAACCTGTGTACCAAAAATAATTAAAATCTAATAAACATATATGTATATATATATATATATATATATATATAATAAACATATATATATATGTTTATTTTTTTTCAGAAGTGTGGCAAAAACCCAATAAAACTAAAGAAAAACAGTCAAAAACCCTGGATTTGTTTGAAATCCCGTAATATCGTTGTCATGGCAGCCAATTTTGTTTGTTTAAATGGCACCATACTATCATGTGTCCTTATTTGGAATCAACTCTTTTTTGCGTAGGAACGTTTGACGTGTGTATGGGGTTGCATTACAAAATTCAAGAGCTTTGCCGAAAAGAAGGCGGTGCCTAGCGAAAATTTTGGCACTTTTGCATGTATGCAACATCAACTTCATGACATAAGTCATACCAGAAAGAAACAATAAGTGTTGAGTACTCTCAATGTAAAATATGGATCATTTAACAGATGCAGAAATAATTCAAATTTTAACTATGGATTATTACTAATTACTACTGATTTACAGGTTACGATATAAATGCGAGTGGTTAATACTAATGATTAATAAGCACTTTTTCTAGCTATTTATTCCTGTTACTTCAACATCTTATGAAAATTTACAGGTGGCATGAGATAACATTCATGTTATTTGCTGAGTCCTAGATTATTCAGTATTAAATGTCTAAAATTATTTGTATTTAGTTAAAAATTAGTTGGTTAGACCACTTTTTCTAGCTATTTATTCGTGTTACTTCGATATCTTTTGAAAATTCATTCATGAGATAACATTCATGTTATTTGCTGAGTCCTAGATTATTCAGTTATTAAATGTCTAAAATTATTTGTATTTATAGAAAACCATTCAAATGTATACGTCAATAGTGAAAAATATATTTGCTATGCAATTTTAATCTATTTTCTGGAAAAAATTAAATACAATTGTTAATTGCGCAGAAACCAGATCGAAACAGTTGTGCTTCGATATTACCGAATGTAATAAAGTTTGGTGCATTGTACATATTTGGTCAATCAGAATGGAAAATTTGATTAATATATATGCTGATTTCTCGATCCCCATATCTTAATTCTCTAGAACGTTATTTAAAAAGTTGAGAAGATGGAAAGTTTAATGTATGAGTACTGTCATGAAGAAGAAAATGGATATAGGCGACTACAGATGCCATACCAGCCAATGCCAGTTTCAGTATATTGGATGTTGACATTCTGAATACTCATTGCAAATATTTCAAACTTTATTCTACGTTGTGAGAAGAGCCTTAAGGCACCATAAATTAAATTTTATCGTGTTTGCGTGTACAGAAGAAAATACTTCATGGTAGGCAGCCCCGCTAAACTGTAAATAAAAGATCCCTTCTTGGCGGACTTTCGGATAAATGATGGAGAGTAATTGCAGTTAATCAGAGGCATTCTTATTCGCGTCACAGCTCCAGATTACGGGAAGGGAGCAGTAAATTTTCAAAAAGGAGATGGGGCATTATCCAGATCGTTTCCAGACAATAAGGGATTTAGGTTTACATCTGATTTTATAGAAGAGGGGAGGGCGGTCTGATGTTTATTGAGATTTATATTGATATTGCTAGATGTTGGGGACAGGCAGCTCAAAACAGGACCGGTGTCATTTTACAAATGTAAATATGAACTAGTTCATGGAAAATATATGTTTTTCTCACAATTTCCTGACCATCATTCACAATAAAAAACAAACAACTTTCCTGGGCTATTGGTCATTGGACATAATAAAAAAACACATCAATTGAAACTACGTACGTTTCGGATTATACCCATCTTCACAGTTTAAAACATTTACAAAATCAACACATAATTATAACGTCAAAACACAAATGGAAACATACATCTAAAACAAAAGGACAGAACAAGAGTAAGGAAAAAAAATACATTAATTATTAGAAAACTATGCAAATTTTAAATAAGTAACATACTTTTTTCGTAAAAACATTATTTTCCAATAATACTAAAATATAATACAGTATTATAATTATCAATAATTGCTGAGATTAGAAATGGACTAAATGTAGTAATATAGGTGAAACTAAGCAAGTAGAACAATGGAGTAGAGAAGATATTAGAAAAGACCTCTTATCTGTCTTTTTCACACTTAACAATTTAAATATTAATACAAGGAAGGTCTCAAAACTAATTGTAATAAAAATTATGTATTCAGGAAGATGTGACAATTTAATTATTAATTTAATCAAAATAAATATGTGATAGATTGTCTATGTTTGTGTTATTATTAATAGAATTTGGAGGTTTTAAATCAATAAAAAAAAACAAACCTCGCATTCCTAAAAAAAAATCATACTAATATTGTTTATGAAAATAAATTGTAGCATGCGTAATGGAACATATATTGACCAAATGAAACAATATCTCCTTAAGATAATTTATAATCATAAATATAATTAAAAATCAAAGTGTAAATGATATTGTAGTCTAAACATGCCTCAGAGAATAATCATAAGTTTTACTTTAATAATGTTGAAATTTTAAACTGAAAAAAATTTCAAAAGAGATGTATTTTAAGAATGATTCAAATTAAAAAAAATAAATAAATTCTATCAATAATAACACAGATATAGACAATCTATTACATATTTATTTTGACCTAATTAATAATGAAATGATTGCCAATGGTCACATCTTTCTGAATACATATGTTTTATTATAATTAGTTTTAAGGCCTTCCATGAATTAATAATATTTAACTTGTTAAGTGTGAAGAAGACATATGCGAGGTTTTTTCTTATGTTTTTTTTTAAAATTCCATTGTTCTACTTGCTTAGTTTCACCTACATTACTATAAAATTTACTCCATTTCCAATCTCAGCAAAATGTAGTAGTTAAAATTTATTTAGAAGTTATTGATTATAATACTACATTATATTTCAGTATTATTGGAAAATAATGTTTTTATGAAAAAAGTAAGTAACTTGTTAAAATTTGCAGTTTTCTAATTATGTAAAACATGTTCTTGCTCTTGTTCTGTCCTTTTGTTTTAGATATATGTTTCCATTTGTGTTTTGGCGTTATAATTATGTGATGATTTTGTAAATGGTTTAAACTGTGAAAATGGACGTATCCCGAAACGGATGTAATGTCAGTTGATGTTTTTTTTATTATGTAAAAATGACTAGCAGCCCAGGAAAAATGTTTGTTTTTTTATGGAAAACATATCGTAATAATATAATTTCCGGAATGGAAGGTGTAATAAATTAACACGATCTATTTCCTTTGACAGTGGTCATTAATAAAATTTTCACCATAAAAATCGATAGTTGTATAACGTACATTTCAGGACACACAAGGTGTGATCAAAAAGTAAAGGGTTGTATTAGTCTAATACGCCTGATATTTCGTAGTTGTTTTGGTAAACATATCTGAAAGGTGTGTTACATCATTAGCCATATCGGATGTTTAGTCTGTTGTCACCTGTCACAAAGGTTACATGTGTTTTGGTAAGATCGCTAATTATTTATTTTAAAACAATAAACTAGAGAGTTTCTAGTTGGGTTTGAATAAAGTGCAACAATATTTTAGAAATGCTAAATATTGTTTTTGGTGAATCTGCTGAAACAACTAATGAACATGTGACAATAGTGAAAGAGATTATTATTAACGATCACCGAATCGCAATCGGAGAAATTTCTGATGATTTTGGCAGATCAGTTGAGTCATACGATGATTTTTTTCGGATGTGTTGGGTACAAAATGAGTGGCAACTAAATTTGTTCCAAGATTGTTCGATTTCGAACAAAAACAGCGGCGAATAGAGTCGCTAGATGAGATCAAAAACTATATAGAACTACTGAAACATGTTACAACAGGAGCATAACGTGAATTGATTTCGCTTTTACTGAATTATTCCATACTTTAGGTGCGCACGGTATATAGACTTAATAAATTATATAGTTTGGCGCGAAACTTTAAAGTCATCAAAATCGTCGTCATGTAACGTGAGGCATAATTTGTATATTCTATACAGGGTGATTCAGAACTTAACTAAAGAAAAAATTCTGAATGCACAGGAGACACTTGCAAATACAATTATGTAAAAAAAATCGAAAAGGGCAGTTCGAGAATGATTTAAAAATACACTTTTGCACGGTACTGGAAACTGGTCCACTGTAAAACCTGACCGGCAAAGCATGCAATCGGACAAAATATGGAAGAAAATTCCCAAGAAAAGAAATAAATAAGATTTTATAATCCCTATTTTATACACCACATTAATAGAATTAGTTTGTGGTTTTAATTAATAAAATAGTTTGACATACCTGATGTTAAAACAAAATTTTGGGCCTGTCTTACCCAGTTTCTACAGGCTAACACAAATGTTTCTGCTTCTTGTCCGTTTTGGCAGCGACTATGATGCGTAAATTATCAAAAGTATGTATCCACTTCGGTGCGAGAAATTCAAATAATTTAAAGTCAGGCGATCGTGGCGGCCGTGGTACCGGTCTCTCTCGTCCCATCCCTTGGTATTCATGCTTGGACACGCTGTACATGGGAAGAATATAATTGAGTCTCGTGTATGATATGGCACACTGCTGCAATACGCCGTAAACGTCCTGGATTTCCATCTCTTCCACAATTGGGTTTCAAATTTCTCTCGCGTTGCACTACACTTGCACTCACTACACACTGCTACTGAGAAATCGTTCTGCTAAAGCATTTTCACATCGCCATAAATTAAAACGGTATGCATCAACTCCGAACTGCTATGCACGTAAGCTATTTTCTACCTACAAAAAGTAATCGGATTTAAATATCCGGAATCGCCTGGGTAGAGACTACAGTAGCACAGCGATGTATTGGTTGAAAATACTACAACATTTTTACTCGCAAACCATAACGATTTTACAATATTTTTTTTACGGTATTGATTCAATTTTTTATGACGTATCTATTCTAACAATTTTTTTAGATAAGTTCGGAATCGCTCTGTATATAATAATAATATGGTCTTTATTGCATTACAACAACAGTACACAAATAATTATATCAAAATGAGTGGCGGTATCCAACAGTGTTGCTCAGTACAACCACCCTAATGCAAAAATATAATTTTAATATTAGCAATATACAAATAAATACAAAAATTGTCACCTAAAACAGGTAATAGAACATAAAGTTTATACAATAATTAAATATACTGAAACACTATGTATGACCTCGGCTAGGCACAGGAAAATCTTTGATCCTTTTTCTGAATACCACTATACTAGAAGATGATTTAATATTTAGTGGTATCAAATTAAATACATTTGCAGAGTTGTAGGTGAAGCCACGTTGGAATAAAGTTAGCTTATGTTTGGGTACATTTAAATTATCACGATGTCTAGTAATATAATCATGTATGTCGGAGTTTTTTATCAACTTTTCATATAAATACTGAGGCTGTTTAATAGTTAAGACCTTATATACAAGACATGTCAGATGAATTACAAAACGTTCATGTAAATTAAACCAACGAGAGTCACAGAAAACTGTAGAAATATGATCATACTTTCTAATATTATAACAAAACCTAAGGCAAGCATTTTGAATTTTTTGTAAAGAATGTTTGTCTTTTTCTAATAACGCGGGCCAGTACACGACATCACAATATGTTACTCGAGAGAGAATGATTGAATCACATATTCGCAACTTAACATCAATATATAGAATATCTTTATATATATATATATATATAAAAGTTTTAATTTGCCAAAAGACATTTTAACCAAATTAGATACATGCGAACTGAATCTAAGATCTGCATCCAATCTAAGACCAAGATTATTACAAGTAGTTACTGGATCTAAGGTTATATTATTTAATTCAATAGTAAAGAATTGATTTGAGAGAATAAGATTTCGATGATTACCAAACACTAAAATTTTTGTCTTACTTTCATTAATAATTAATTAATGAGCATTAGAATATCTACTGATGACAGCAAGATCTGAATTAATATGTTCAACAGCCTTATCAAGGTCACAATAACTAAAATAATAATAAATTTGAGTATCATCAGCATACTGATGTGATCGACAATATTTTAGATGACTAGATAAATCTGACATATATATGGAGAACAGCAAGAGACCTAAATACTACCTTGAGATACTCAAATATATTCAGAAAACTTGTTATCTAAAAGAATTCTTTGATGTCTATTACTTAAATAATTAAAAATATATATATATATGAATAAATCACTAACACCAAAGTATCTAAGTTTAGTTGCAAGAATAGCATGATTCAAAGTATCAAATGCTTTGCTATAATCCAGTAATATTAAACAAGTATCTCTACCACTATCGCAAGCAGCAATGATATCATCCGTTACACAGAGTAATGCAGTAGAAGTACTGTAAGATTTACGAAACCCTGACTGAGTAGGAGAAACAATTTAATTTTTCATTAAATATTCATTAAACTGATCATTAACAATTTTCTCTAATATTTTTGACATGACTGATATATACTTATAGGTCTAAAATGACTAATAAGAGTAGGATTAGAAATTTTAGGAACGGGTATCACATATGCGATTACTGCAGTCTATATTAGTTTATTTATGCAAAGCATAAAATAAACGTCTGGAGCCAGGGTCGTGCATAAACACAGAAATAAAAGTACACAAGAGCATCCAATTTAATGAATGAGAAAAACTAACTCACGGATCTCTCTCTAACAACCAATGGACCGCTAATGAAACTGAAAACAACTGAAATGGCAAATGAGAAATAACTGAATACGGCTCTGTTACAAGCCGAGCGTTTCGAAGTCGGCTTTTACAGTCCGAAGGTAACGAGGTCAAACTGCCTACCGTTCAGCAGTTTTGGCCAGAGATCCAGAGATGTCCCTCTTTATAACAGCTGAATTATTCAGCAAGTGTCTAGGTGACGGCAGTCCCGGCAATTGAAATATTTATTTCGTATTTTTATTTCAACAGTTCGTCCATCTGCCGGCTTTGTACCAATCATAAGTTCAACACGTAAGGCTTCGGAAGCCGAATCCCTAGAGGTTTTATGTTTTATGGTCTAAAAACGACGCTTTGATCGTAATACTTGATTACTAGTTCAACGTTGTATTGCTATTTGTTTCTTTTTCTTTACAATTTATAAGAAATTTAAATATGAAAATATTGAAAAGCAGTAATTGTGCAATACCGTACTATCAGTTTTTTAACATACTTACTTAACAGGGCCTTTTATACTTTCTGTGAGTATTTTAATAGTAATTTTAATTTGTGTCTATGTAATTTTGTGTTTTTATGTTTTACATTTTTAATATTTTTTATTAGTTTTGTGTAGTGTATTATTGCTTTGTATGTTATTGGAATTACTTTTACATTACTTTGTTGACGTGTGCGAATACTTCGGTGTATTAGCATGAAAATAAAATAAATAAATAAATAAAAAGTTTCAAAAGAAATACCACCTAGAAATCACATTAGCGGTGGAATCAAGTAGTAGTTGGAATATAATTGAATGTTCGTTGTTTAAAGTGCAAAAATGTCATTAAGAATAAATAAAAAAAGGTGGTGATAACAATAACTAAACTACATACATTATACAATCTATTCTCTATATTACCTCCTGTCATTTCAAGACACGTATCCAATCTTCACTTGACTTCTTTATGGGCTGCGTTCATTAATATTTTGACTCATTACAATTGTTTGATTTTTTGAGGTTTATAAATCCCAATGCATTTTTCTGAGAAAGTGTTATCTAAATATTGCTCCACAATCCTGGCCCTGTGGGGTGGAGCTCCGTCGTGCTGAAACCATAGGTTTCTTCTTAGCTGCAAAGGCTCATTCTCCAAAATTCCTTCTAGTAGGAAATTTAGGTAATTCACGCTGTTCAATGTATGTTCATAAAAATAAGACCCAATTAAATGCCTACCGATGATGCCGCACCATACATTTACTTCAAATTGGCCTTGGTTTTGGACTAAATTTACAATGTGGGGATTTTCAAAGAACGTGTTTGTTGCGGCTATTTGGCAAACCATCACTGACAAACTGACTTTCTTTCGTCCAAATAACTTTTATACTGTCACGGAATTTGCCCCACTCACACCCAAACCGACGACTGTGGTATCGCGAAATGCTAAGATTGCCCCGATCGCCCCTACACGATTCTGTTAAACAAACAAAAAGCCGTGGATCGAGACGGGACTACAAAATTGGGGAATCGACGAGAAGCATTCGAGTCGTTCGGGAAGATGAATCTAGAGATACTAGAATATACTTGGAATATTCATTGGGTCTATAAAAGAAAAATAAACGGCCGATTAAGTTAGTCTTGTAATACAGAGTTGAATTCAAGTGTTTAGTTAGAGAGATCAAAGCGATTTAGATAGCGATTAATTAAATAAGTTTTTAGTTGAGTTGTAATAAGTGTTCAGTAGTGTATTGAGTAGCTAATAAAGAGAAGTAATTAATTAACGGATTGTTTTACTGGCAGTAAGTACAAGTTAGTACAATTTGAGCTATACAATAAATTATGGTTTAAAAAAACTAAAAACACACGCTTTAATAGCAAACCGAACTAAAAAGTAGAAAATAATTTTTTAGTATCAAGAGTCTGAATTACAGCAATAGAAAATTCCGACAATCAATTTACTATATTTTCATAATGACTTTAATTTTATAAATAGCTACTACTGAAATAATTGTAACATTTAATATCAAGCACCCCACGCTGTTTTTTACTATAATTGAATTATTTTATAAATAACTAGGTGACCCGGCAACCGTTGTTTTGCCATATGAATTATTTCTAGTGAATACTTTGGCAGTTAAATAAAAAATAACTAACTTATTGTAAGTGTGTGGAGATGTGGTATATGACTAAAAGAGGAATGAAGCACTGTGAACGATGACGGCTTGTAAGAGTAACAAAACACGAAACATTTATTTTTTGAATTATTTCGCGTGCCTGCAATTTTACTTGTTTGACGGCCCAAATTAGCCCCTTTACATCTTGTTGGCATTGTTCACTGTACAAAAATAATAGCCATATAGTAAAATAATAGCCGTTGTTGGCGGGAGCTCGTGACACGTGTTACGTACTTTTGAGGTTATGTAGATCACTTAATTAACTAATAATGAGAACTACACTTAAAATTAATAATTTTATTAATTATTGATAAAATATTAAATAAATAATTATGGCCCAGCAAATTAATAATAAATTTACTTGAGAATTACACTTATAAGGTAAAATGATAATTGTAAACGTCACTATTACACTCGATTCATACACAATAATAATGGTCGAAAACTGTGTAGGGAGTGAGAGAAGGCTTATTGTGAGAGAGACAGGAGACCGGCTTCGTTCTCATCCCTACTCCGTGCTGTTTACTGGGTGAGAAGTGACACCGGCCTGGCGGGGATAACTGATCTAGTGATAATCGATCAGTTATCGACCAGGGTTAAAAATGATTAAATTACTAAAATGGTTATTAAAAAATAGGGGCTTGTGATAGAAGGATGAAAATTAAGGGTTGTATGTATTTTTTAATGCCACATCATAAAAAAATAAAAATAAAAAATTTTGTCCAAAAAATAAAAAAAAAATTGTTTGGAGTGGACCACCCCTATCACTTAGGGGCATGAAAAATATATCATAAAAACCGGTAAAGCCGTTTCCGAGGAGTATGGCGTCTAAAACTGTGACACGAGAATTTTATATATTAGATTTAATTTCTAATTTAATCTTACTGCCAATTAATTAGTCGTAATTGATTGTCGGAATTTTCTATTGCTGTAATACAAACTCTTGATACTTCAAAATTATTTTTTTAATTTTTAGTCTCAAAACAATATCAAAAGTAATTATAATCAAGGGCCTTGATTTTTAGAATATCTTATGTGTGACAATAAATCTAAATTCATTTCATTGATGTTTACGTAACCTTTCCATCTCATCTAACGCATCACTATTACATGGAACTTTTCCTGTTAACTTCGAGCTTCAAGTTCTTCTATTCGAATACCACTTAAGTGACCCTCCGTGACTTAGAGCTACATAAGTCTGTCCAGCAGCAAACAATCGAGAGCCCAGATAAATAACTGCATGGTCTACCGTACAGCCTTGCATTTTGTGTACGGTGGATGCCCAACTCCGGATTAATGGCAGCATTCGTCTTTTAGCGGTATCACAGCTATATTTTGCTGGAAACTGTATCCGTATTGGTATAATTAGATGTATACCATATCGACCAAAGTCAATACGGACTGATGGTATATCTGAATCATATACTTGATCACGACGGAAATGTGGCCAAATAATTTCGGAACCAAAATAAAAATGATTGACAGTATAATATTGATAGCGTTCTGTTTATATAAAATATGCAAATTAAAATTCCTCTCAACCTTCTCGTATAAAAATCTTTTTCCGAATTATAAAATTTTTGAATTTTTTACCTTCTAATTTTACAAAGTTTTTGATTTAAAACTTTCTTCGAAATTTTTGCCATAATTTTCAAATTAAAATTGTTTTGAATTTGAAAATTTACGTTATTCAAAATTTTTAAATTCAATTTTTTTTTTCAAAATTTTTCCAAAATTTTTGAATTTTCAAATTGATGAATTGAAAATTTTCCCGAAAATATTTATTTGAATATTTTTAAAAATTATCGTTTAGAAGTAGCTCATTATAATAAGTTTGGCTTAATAATTCAATAATTTGCAAAATATATGTAGAAAAGTTCCGTAACGTCATCTATCGTATCATAATCGTACCATTAATTTTCATTAAATATACTCAAGTGGTAAGAATTCTTTTTACTTATATCGGTAACGAAGAATGTCATTTACCATCGTTCTATGGATTATACAGGGTGAGTCAGTCATAATGTCATTAATTTTAACCACGTATTCGGGAGACCTAATAAAGGCAGAAAATCGAAACAAAAATTTTTACTCGACCTTTAAAAAAAAATAAACAAATCACCCCATAAAAATCGGTAACACGACGCTCCTGGTGCGCTACGAAATTTCTGATGACGCACCCATACAACAGTCGAATGCCGAATTAAACATCGTTGCCACATCATGTTTACATACATATCGTCTAATACTTCAGCGTGATCTTCAAATTTACCCCATTTAGCATTTTCTGCATTTCCCGCATTTATCTCCCCCCAAATTTGTAGATCACGCCACACATTTGGAAGGGGAATCGAGAGAATACAAGCAGTAAGCAGTATTGTATTTATTGCGGTCTCGCGTATTCGTCGTAAATTCACAATGCATAATTTTGCAAATTCCGAATATGCGGAAATGATAGTGTTATACGGAGAATGTGCGCGAACTTTGTGTTAGTGCCTTCGCGATTCTGTGAAACTGCGACCATAATTTTATTAATAAAGTGCTATGGACGGATGGTGCAGTTTTACTCGAACAGGTTAGTACCATACTACTTAAAAAACAATAAATTTCTAGGCTAGATGTACGTAACCACAAACTGAATAATTAATTGTACTTACGAGTAATACAAAAAATTCATATTTATCTGTAAAACGTAGTGAAAATGTAATATCAAAATTATTAAACTGTAATAACCTAGCATTCGAAAACATTTGTTTATTATCTTCATTTGTTTTTGTTAACAAATGAATAAATATTTAAGGAAAATTCATTCATGTATCTAGATTAAAAAAAAATAGTTTTACTCCTTGTCGTTAAATAACAGTACAAAAACTAGGTAACTAGGTTATTGACCTAATAATACGGTAGGTCAAGATTCACTCTCGATAACTTTTTTGACCATCAGATCAGAGGCATTTTGGTCTTGGACAGTTTTCTGTCGACAACACGATGGTTTTTTATTACTTAGTATTTAAACACGAAACACTTTTCAGCTTCTCTTAATAATTTACCCGTTGGGTATAGGTTTTTTATGTAATGTACGTAAATGGTTATTTCTCGGTTTATTATTAAATACGTTGGAGTTTTGTGATTTCAATGTAACTGAGCTAATTTCAGTCATAACAGCTACATTTGCTCAGATGGAAATCCACACGCTACTTGTCGGTTTAGCTTTCAGAGGCGATTTGTTCTCAACGTATGGGTAGGAGTGTACGGGTATCGTTTGATTGGACCGTATTTTTTACCGGAAAACCTAAGTGGACCGCATTACTTGCAATTTTTAATAGAATTATTTGATTATTATTATTTGATTTCATTGGATATTAACATTTTAAATTATTATTGGCTGAAGTTGAACTGAGCAAGAAAAAATGATATTCTAATATAGTCAGTACATCTCCCTTTATTTGTAATTTCTAAAACCTAGATAGGTAGGTACTAGAAAAACATTTCAACTTAGCACCATTGCATCAGGTCGACATCGAGTTGAACTGTGAGCTGTAAACGACCAAGGCTGTGAGGGGTCAGTGTCAGTCTGAAAAGGGGGTTTAAATAATGATTTAAAAATATTTTTTTTCGGCGTAAATATGCATTTAGATTTTTTTAATCGCGTATTCGCATTATACTCATTATTCCCTATCTCCTCTTAAAATTAATGACATTACGACTGACTCACCCTGTATACACTTAACCTGCAAGCTAATCTAAATAGTTTTTTTTTTATTCTGATGATCCTAGTCAGGATATTAGAACAAAGTTATTAAATAATTCAATTGTATTGTCATCAGTCCTTGACCCCTGTGCAAATTTTCAAGCTGATCAGACTTCACAGGTCAAGCTAATAAAAGCGTGTTAATTAAGTCTGTTTTCAATGTGACACTCAGGCAAATACTTCAATTTGTGAATTTTGTAGTCATGATACCCATTGGTCATTAAAATTCTCTTAACGATGATTTATCGAAATTGAATTCCCGACTAGCCTGCCGTATAGAATTTCATGAATTTTTTTCGAAATACTGTAACAGTCTAGCTGTATTAACATAGTTTCTTACCCTTCGGTCAATTATTTGATTCTTCCGAACAGTAAATACATCTTCATTTCGTCACAAGGTCGCCTCCAATCTTGTAAGGGTTCTATGATCAGGAATGAGGCGCTCTGGATTCTCTTCTCGATATAACTACAGCCTTTCTTGATTTTTTTGTGACTCGCTATAAATTAACAACATATCAACTTTTTCTAAATGAGAAAACATTTTGTAAGCACAAAAGTTTAATTCTTAATGACATTTATACACTTTAAACAACAAACGTTCAATTTTTCTTCATTCCAACAACTACTTGATCCTTTATATTTATTTTATTTTTAGGTGGTATTTCTTTTGAGACCTTTTTAAGACGATATTGCTTATAACTTTTAAACGGGAAGAAACAAATCTGTAATAAAAGTATTAGAAAAAATAGAGCTTTTCAACAGAAAAATAATTTGGGTGAAAAAAATATATAATTGTCGTTTCTGTCAAATCCCAAAAATAATACTTTCGATTAAAAATGGAGCTTACCTCATCCTATTTAACACCACGTGTCCCAAATTTATGGTATCATCTCAGTAGACCCATACTATCGAGTTTCAGATACCTACCATGTACACTGAAATCTCAAAAAACTTTTTCAGAGATTTTTTATTTTGCTATATTAGAAGGGGCTATAGACTGTCAAAATGGGTACGCACTAGCTTTCCTTAATCTATTGTCTCATTTCAAATATTATTTCCTCTTGAAATAGAGATTTAATATAAATATAAGAAGAACTATTGTTACTTTTCATTATGACATATTAAAAAATCATTAACCATTTTGATTGTAAAGGTTGGACGCATTGACACAATTTCGCTCTATCTCTTCTCTCAGGGTACATTTTCATTCAAATATTTTACACATTTTTATATTCAGTCCCACTGGTTGCAGTCAGGTGGCTAATCCATTAGGGAATATTTATCCCTTAAAAAGGAGATCCCAGGTGATTTTAGCCTACTTTTATGTATAATCCCCTTTTTTCATTCTTTTAACAGATGCGTTCTACTCTGAAGGCAATGGCGTAATGTAGCTAGTGTAATGTTTCGTGCGCTTTCTGTACAAAAGATTAGGTACCTGTAAAATTTCGTTAAGCTAAATTAAAAGCCATGGTGTAAAAGTGGTATAATTACAGTGGCAAAAATGAAATTGTCCTATAATAAAGTCGTTTCTATGCAAACTTGAAATGTGTTCGCACACAGGAAAACTTGTTTAAATTTAATAAAATAAATCAAACAAGACAAAAAAATATCCATTATTAAATTTGTAGCTAAGTGAAATAAATATTTCTTTTTATTATTAACATATTTGCTTGTTTAATAGTAAGATAATTGTTGTTTTGTATAGTAATAAAATATTTCGTTCCATTTTTACCTACAATGCCCCTGAAATTAGACATTTTCTTAACTGAAATAAATTCTTTAGATTGGCACGTATGTATAGTACCCAGATGTATAGTATACATCTCACGTACATGTACATGTCCTTTTGTCTGACAGAGAGCAAACAACCAGGGTTATTCTTCAGTTGTCTCACATGGGGCATACTGATGAAAGTTAACAAGCTTGAAATAGGTGTACACTCTACAGGGTGATCCATAAGTAATGGCCCATGGAGAGATACTAGATTTTTCAATTCAAAATATTACGACTTAAGCTACCTTGCCTCAATAAAATGTTGATAATAAAAAAGATACAGAGTGTCAAAGCTGGAATTTAAATAGTGATTTATTGTAATTAATTTGACTGTATGTATAAAACTGTTTACAGGCCTTTTAGGTCCAGAGCTGTGTTATTCTCCTCCATTCCATTCTGTCCTTCGCCTTTCTTTTCCAATCCGTTACATTTTTCTCCCTTAGATCTATTGCTACTGCCTCTCTCCATCGCTTCCTCCGTCTACCTCTTTTTTTCTTGTAGTTAGGTTTACTCCCTACTATTTTCTTAACTGCGCTTTCATCTTCCATACGTTCTAGATGCCCTAGCTACTGCACTCTTCTGGCTTTTCCAAATTCGCCTATTATTGGTGCCTGGTACATTGCATATATTTCCTCATTGTTTCTCTTTACATAGCCTTCCTCTGTCTTCTTACCCCCTAGAATTCTCCTTAAGATTTTCTTTTCCCACCTTAAAAGGTTTTCTCTTGACTTCTTATTGAGAACCCAGGTTTCACTACCATACAGCGCTGTCGGTCTCAAAATTGTTTTATACACTCTAAATTTTACTCCTCTGAACAAATTTTTTGATTTCAATAAATGGTTGACTGCTGCCGAACTTCTGTTTGTTTTTATTATTCTCCTATTTATTTCTTCTTCCTCATCACAGTTAGCTGTGACTCCATCTCTCCATGCTCTGTTCTCAATTTAAAATTGGTATCCTTTTTTGTTCTCCTATTCTCAAAATCTTACTTTTCTCTTGATTTATCTGCAATCCCACTTTACGTGCTTCCTCCACAAGTTTTCTCGTTACTTCTTCTAATTCCCTACTATCTCTAGCAATAATAGCCACGTCATCTGCATATTTTACAATTTGATGACTTTTAAACAATATATGTCCTTTTCTGTTCAACTGACTATCTCTTATGACCTTTTCTAGTACTAAATTAAAAAGAAGCGTTGAGAGTGGGTCTCCTTGTCTCAGTCTTGTATCAATAGTAAAGCCTTCCGAACATTCACCTTTTATTTGTACTTTGGATTTAGTATTTTCTAAGGTCATTTTCAATAGCCTCATTAGTTTGGTTGGTATCCCAAATTTGATCAACTTAAAATTTTGGAAATAGATGTTTGTGGATACGAGAAATCATAATAAGTTTTCTATTTCGACGTATTTCGTAGAGGGCGCCACATCTGCCATATTTGTGATGTAACTTTTTTGATCCTAACATTATCACGTTTTTTTATTAAAAAATCTTGAACCTACATTGTTTTTGAGGAAAAAAGGTATACTTGTCATTAGTCTCAGAAATTGGTCAGGAACTATGCCGCTCATTATCTCGAAAATGTTCAATTTCTAAGACTAACAAGTATACCTTTTTTGACATGATAACCTTAAGGCCAAAGTTACGCTCGCATATACGTCACAAATGTGGCAGATGTGGCGCCTTCTAGGGAATACGTCTAAATAGACAATATATTATGATTTCTCATATGCAAAAACATATATTCCATAATTCTTAAGTTGATACAGTCAAAAACATTGTAACTATTACAAAAAATCAATTTTTATTTTATTAAGGCGTACTGGCTTACATTGTAATATTTTAAAGTGAAAAATCTAGAATGTCTCCATAGGCCACCCTGTATATATATATATATATATATATATATATATATATATATATATATATATATATATATATATATATATATATATATATATAATTCTTAAGTTGATACAGTCAAAAACATTGTAACTATTACAAAAAATCAATTTTTATTTTATTAAGGCGTACTGGCTTACATTGTAATATTTTAAAGTGAAAAATCTAAAATGTCTCCATAGGCCACCCTGTATATATATATATATATATATATATATATATATATATATATCTGTTTGATTATAAACCCCCCGAGCTACAACTCGATTACCCATATTTAGACGCCCTGCAGTATATATATTTTTAAAAGGGATGTTATTTTCTTTATACATACGCAA
Organism: Monochamus alternatus; assembly: GCA_037114965.1. Lineage (NCBI taxonomy): Eukaryota > Metazoa > Arthropoda > Insecta > Coleoptera > Cerambycidae > Monochamus > Monochamus alternatus. The sequence continues at coordinate 40,174,965 of CM073433.1, forward strand.
AAAAATTTTTTTGTCGCATTGAATTCATCGATATTTTTTTAAATGGCTTATAACATTTTTTACACGTTTTCGTAGATTTTTTTATTCTCTTTTCAATCATATAAATTTGAGAAAAAATAGAAAAAATTTCTGCCTTTGATTTGTTTGCGACACTCGCTTTCTAAATCATATCAAATAGAAGGCATTGGTATAACAATTTTGCAATTTTGAGGTTAGTTTTTGTATATGCAGAATATTTTTTTCATTTACGTTTACTCGTATGTCGCAACTAATTCCATTGGTAACTGATCTTAATATTTTTTATTTCCACAAATACATTTAGTACCTGTTTAGCATGCACCTAATTTCGTGCAGAATGCATTCATTACAGTACACAGTTTGTTGACGGCAACAACATGGTTCTTGTTTGCATGCATTACACTGTAAACTGTGTTCCTAAGATGCATAATTCAAACTTTCCTTCAACAGGAACGCCTACAACATAAGAAACTTCAGCGAGGCGACCTTTCAGTACATTTTACCGCCGGGACGTTTTTTGCGTGTCGATACATTCATGCGCTTTTTTGGGGCGAATAAATCGGGCTCGAATTTCGTTTCCGTATTTTTTACGGTTCTGGTACGTGATCTGGCTTTATGCTGGGTGCTGTCTTTTTGAGACGGTCACGATTTCGCGAAATAGGGGAAGTGTGTGTTCGACTCGATGAAATGTTTTGTAAGTTATAAACTAAGTTACACCCAATTTTTTAACTCCATCCCAACAAACATTTAAAGTTAAAATTACGTTAATTTGACCTCTGAATCGATCAAAAAATGTTCATGACCTATTCTATATAGGGAAAGTTTACCTATATTCGTTAGCCTTTTTCCTTATGTGCGGAAAAATCTAAAGTAATATGGAAGTTAACAATTAGTCGGCGAGAATTTTATTCCAATAAGATAATTGGATCTAAAAGAAGTATAAACCAATTTTATATTACAATATCAAAATATAAAAGAAATTATTACCAAAATGTACCCTATAATCTGTTAGGAAATGCAAGAGAGTAATAAAACCCCGAGATAAGAACCGGCCATGGGCGTGGTAATATTTCGTTTCAGGTAATTATCGTAATTTTATTTTAAAAAATAAATGCCAACGCGAAACAAAATCTTAAGTGAACTTTCAAAGGACAACGATTTGCCAAAAATTAGTAGAAGCAAATTATGGGCCGTCTTACGAGAGTTGAATATTTGCTGAGAAAAGCAGAACAGGAAGTTAGTTCTTATCGATAAAGATGAAATTATTTGTTGGCGAAGATCCTACTTAAGATCAATTAGAAAATTCCGTAACGAAGGGAGGAATATTTATTATCTAGACGAAACTTGGATCAACGAGGGATATACTGTACCAAAAGTATGGCAAGATAAAAATGTAAAAAGTTTTCGACAAGCATTTTTGGATGGACTTTCAACAGGGTTCAAGGCACCTTCAGGTAAAGGGCGAAGATTAATAGTGACACATATAGGTAGTGCCAGTGGTTTTGTAGATGACGGTTTACTTTTATTTGAATCTAAAAATACAGGTGACTATCACAAAGACATGAACGCAGATTTTTTCGAAGAGTATTTTACACAGATGTTGGATCTTATTCCTCCGAGGTCTGTAATTGTCATGGATAATGCCAGTTACCATTCACGGTAGACCGAGCGGACGCCTACGACTGCTTGGAGGAAAGCCGATATAATTCAATGGTTATCCCGAAAAAACATTTCTTTTGAAACAAATATGGTGAAAAAGGAACTTTTGACACTTGTCAATCTTAATAAAGATCAGAAAAAATATGCTATGGATGAAATGCCAACAAATCGCCAAATAACGGTACTACGGTTACCACCTTATCACTGTGAACTTAACCCAATCGAATTAGTCTGGGCGCAGGTAAAAGGAGATGCAGCGCGAAATAATACGACGTTTAAATTAAGTAACGTGAAAATTTTGGCAAAGATGTATACATCATGTACAAAAAGAAGAGGAGAAAATGTGTGAACTCGATAATTTAATTGCCGTTACTGTGGAACCTATCGTTATCAATCTAGGAGACGAAGATAATTCATCAGAATATTCAGAGGATGAATTTTAATATACCTACTTTTTTATTTTCTTTATTGTACATTTATACAACACTACATTTACTCACCATAATTTGAATTTTCAACATACATATATTTTTGTGTGGAATAAAAGTTTATTCATTAAATTTAAATAAATATTTTGATAATAATATTGAATAATTTTATTTGAATTACTAAAAACCCTCTTAACCCGGTTATGATACTTAAAGTTGCCTCTAGTTTTGAAATGCTGTTTTTATATTGTTTACTTATAAGAAAAATGGACCGAGAAATTGAAGCGGCATAGACAAAGACAGATTGTCGGGGATTAAATTTTAGCTACCTGCTACAATTTAGTACGGTTCGATCGTTTTTTTAAAAGTACACCTCACCTATACCGATAATACATAATATAAAAATATTGAATATAAGCACCAGTACTACATTTATTTATGATTTGCATACATAATAAGCTTTTATTACTCTCTTTCATTTTTAAACAGACTACAATAATTATGCCCTTTATATGGCTTACTTGTGCTCGAGAGACAACATTATATGTTTGATTAAATAAGGTGAAAAAAATTTAATAGTGAACAGGAGCAGAAAGAGAGAGATAGATACAGAGAAGTAAGGCTACAAAGCTGCAAATAGAGTAGGAGAATCTATAGATATTTAGATTTTAATATAATATAAAGTCTGTATTTTTGAGTTTCCATTCAACAAATTCATTCAACCCAGAAAATTTTTGCGTATACTGTGATGGCCAAACTTTCATAAAAAACGCACCTTATACTCGTAAATATACATTTTTATTATAGCTTTTTAATAACATTATCCTGAAAAATAACCTCAAATAAAAACTGAATGTACTTATTTCGTGATAAAATGTATTTAATAATCTTTCATCATAAGTGTATTAATTAATGTTATCTATATTAACGTAATTTGAATGAGTAACCAATTAGAAATAACAAACAATAAATCTAATGTTTGTTAGAACATGAACGCTTAAATAAAATCAAATTTGAAGTCAATTTATCTGTAAGATTTAACCTATAGGGCAGATTGATTATACCAATGTTGACGCCACAGCAAAATATTAACTTTGTGGTTGAAATTTCCAAATGAAGATATTTTATGGTAATTTATTACCAACTAATTTATAACTAGGTGCCTACATATAAAATTCTACTCTTGGATTTATTTGTGAATATAAATTCTAATTGAAGCCAATAATATTATGTGTGCGTATAATCCAATCAAATAAACAGAAACAAAATGAATATTTCGGAACGGAAGTCAATTCAAATTTTAATTCACATGCACTACTGAATTCATCTGAGCTGATAACAGTGTTATCATATGGGATACTTATGATGTATTTATTGATATATTGTCACGGGCTTGATTTATATAATCTGCAGTGTTGACTTCTTGACTTTTTTTAAAGTTTTTTACAACTGTAATATTGTGTGATATGCCGCCTGTAGGGCTTTATCTTTTGATTTACCGGCACGACACAATTAGATTTTTATTGCAGATCGCCAAAAACAACTTCAACACCCTACTGCATAAAAATCTGTCTGAATATATATATCAAGAAGCTTGCTTTCTAAAAGACCTTTTTAAGACACATTTAAGTCGATATATTATTTACAAGTAAATTTATACCATAACATAGGACAATATTTCTATTAGGTTAACTGAAATGGTCATATATTCCTTAGAAGTTATCAACAAAGTTGCAATTAGGTTTATGTTGTAGTAAAAATAGGACTTAGCAAATTGAAGGATATAATAGGGCAAAATAAGTAGTTTTTACCTTATTCGTAACTACTCGTACTAGTTCAAGACAAAATAAGTTTTACAATTTCTTAATAAATATGTATATATTTACCTACTGTAATAATTTTAAAAATCCCTGGATATTGAAGACATATTTCAAGACGAAATTAATTAAATTATAAACTTCGTCTTACGCGTTATTGGAATATTGGCATTTGAAAACATATAAACAATTTGTAATTTCGAACCATGTAAATTGATTTTACTTGGAAGCCATTATGTTACTATTGCTTAACAAATTTTTGACTAAAATTCTGGTATTATAAGATCTTATAACATTGAAGACTATTTTTATGGTGAAAAGTAGTAAATTTGGATTAATTTAGGTTTATTTTTCTTGTGTAGTAATCTATTACACTTGAATATTAGTTGGGATGCAATGTGGCAACAATAAAGAGAAAAGGCTTCAAACAGCTTACTTTTAGAATGATCTGAAACGATATTTGTACAGAGTGATTCATACAGTGTAACGAAAAATCCAAGGGAAGACAAAGCATCAATATTGCAATTTCTTACAACAACTTTAGTGTGGAGTTTCACATTACATTAACTACACTTTCCTCATAATTTTCGCTATTCTTTCTCATATTAAAGATTGTATAAAGACTTCCAATAAGGTCTTATTTTCGTCTGCATAGTTACCATATTTGCAATGATATTGGTAGATATTGGGTACTTGTTTATAGTTAGTTGTGCCAAATTATTAGGAGAATTACACGATTTTGCAGCGCATACAAATTGATAAATTGTATTGTGAAAATGTTCTAACTACTAATGGCGAAATATATTGATCATTGATAAGCGATTACTTGTGGCTCAGACTGGATGGTATGAACCTTAGAAACCTTTGTTTTCAATAAGACAACTCAACGTACCAGGCTGCATAAAACTCTTACTTTGTTAAGAAAAAAATATTCTGCTGCAGCGTTGCATAAGCCAAATGGCAATCCATTAAATTCAGGTAAATGCCGTCGTTTGGTTTGATAACTGCAGATTTAAAACATTACATTATTATATGAGTTATTAATGAAATCCTACCGGATTTATGTGTGGGTGTTATCGATGAAACCGTAACAGCCATTTTTCATACATAATAGCAGTTGTACTTACAAATAAAAAAGAAATACAACAATATCATTTACATACTTTATTTAAGTAAATGCAAAATGAAAATTTGTAGTATATAAAAATGTATTAAAATAATGTGTTATCAAATTTTGATTTTTTTATTGATAGGCTAAGAGAAATGTGGCCAAGAATTCAAATCTATGTTTATTGCACTTTCAATGTGGCATATGACAGCATAAAACATTAACAAAGTAGGCATGACGAATTATATAAATTTGAAAACGAATTATTGAACTATTGTCACATTTTGAAATATGTTAGTGATTACATTAAAATAGTATTTGAATGCACCAATACATTAAAAATACGTAAATACAGGGTGTTTGAGAATAATGGATATCGTTTTAATTTATGGTGAAATGAAAATGCCTTAGCAGAACGATTTCCCGGGAAAGATGTACCAAATGCAGCTATTTTTACCGAAGTGTGCAGTGAGTGCAAGAGTAGTGCAATGCGGGAGCGAACAAATGTGGGTGGTATTAAATGGAATTAGGTAAGCTTAATTTTCAGTCGAAAGTATTGTCTTTGGGATTTGACAGAAACGACTAATGACGTCATCAGTTATATATTTTCCAGAAACATACCCAAATTGTTTTCCTGTTTTCCTACAAGAACAACTTCCTGCACTTCTGGAGAATGTGTCTTTACAACTAAGGAGATTTATAATGGTTTCAGCACGACGGAGCTCCACCCCACAAGGCCAGGATTGTGCAGCAATATTTAGATAACACTTTCCCAGAAAATGAAATGTTAACAATTACTGGGCTTACCATCATCATAATAGGCCCATACCATAGTTTGAGGCACCCTTTACGTACGTGTTTATTGGGAGAATAAAGAGACAAATGGCATCGCTCCTTAAGGCTTCCTCGGATCGTTTAAAATTGAATAATCTGCTAACTAATCTCGCCTATAAAGCCGGCAGTTTAACGAAATCCTTCCGTAATAGCTTACATGTCGTTATTAACTCCTCGGAACTCCATCGATGCCGGTTCATTTGCTTCAAACAAATGCGCCGCTATTACGGGCTGGATTATTGCGTTTGACGGTAGAAGAGAGATGAATTGCACAAAGATTTCGAAAATCCACTGCAAGAGGAGTCAAACATTCCGATTTGACTTTCATAAAACTGCGGGGATCTCCAATAAATGGGAATTCGAAGGGAGACTTAGGATGTGATTTACTCATATCGATGCATTAAACGTAACGTGGTTTCCAGGGGCAATCGTATTACTTCTGAACGGCTTTATATATATAATGTATACGAAATTCAAAGGTAATAAATAATAAATGTAATTTCTCGCATGAGCTGTTTCAGAGCGAGTCACTAATGTATAATGCTTTTTTAAAATTAATTCAAAGTTTTGAAGTTGACTGCTTCTGAATAAAGTTTACACTCCTTGAATTCTGTACAAAATAAGTGAACAGTAATTGTTATATGTAAAAATTATGAAACACCTAAACATGCTCTACAGGGTATCCCTGTAATGCCACTCTATACACTGAAAATAAAATTTGGTGACTGTAAAAAAATATTGTTTCATGGAAATAACTTATTTATTTCCTGATCCCAAATCATTTTTTTGAAAAAACAAAAATACATTTACTTTGTGTAAAGAAAGCATATGTTTAAATTTAAAAACATTTGATTTTTTATTTCAAGTAAACATATGTTTATTTAAGTCAGCAACTTATTGCTCAGTCAATCAATATTTTTATACAGATTTGAACAAATTGTTAATAGAAATGAATAAAATATTGTTATGTGTTAAATATTTGGAAAATGTTTGTTATTGTGCCCTACGTTTAGTTTCGGATAGCTCAGAATCAATCAAATATCTTTTCTCTTACCTTGTATTATTTCCTCTTATTAATATTTTGTGTTCATTACAATATATTTATTTGAAAATCATTTGAATAAAATTTAAGTTTTCATAAGATGTTCAAATGGAATAACTATTTGTTTCATTTAAATAAGTACTCGGCAAAAATATGGAATTTTCTTACCAAATAAACATAATTCTTTGACAAAAAAGTGAGCATTAGACCAAAAAAAAAGTGTTTCTCGAGAGCAAATTATGTTTAAGTAAATTGAATTGTTTGCTGAAAAAGAATTCAGTGTATTCTTAAGATTATTTATGCTAATACCTATATGCAAACATGCGCCGTTAGAGATCGTCTAAATTTTTCAAAAAAAATTAAATAATCGGTTGCAAAATCGAAAAGCGTTAAACGATTAAAATGAAATGTGGAATGAAAATATATTGGTTATTGGATTGACCTAAATATGATTGCATGGAAACGACAAGTTCTAGAGTAATTTATGGATGGTTTTAAGGAATGCTCAATGTAGTACATCAGACAGTGGTCGTTCTCTACATTTGATAAATTAACAGAGTACCATCAGTCACATTTTGGCTCACAATTACAATGTGGTAGTTAATTTATATGAAAATTCACTTATAGCAATTATTGATTATTTTCTGTCTAATAGTATGAAATAACACACCATAATGTAATGTTATAACTCTAATGGAAAATTACTATTGTAAGTGTAAAGTACTGTTATCACTTCTATGTAAATTTCATATTTAACTTTCCTTTTCTTTTGTATAGTTACTCTTACTACTTTACTATGTAATTTTCATGAAAAATTTATATTTATTTTTCCAATTTCATTATATTATTATCACGTAATATTTCTCAATCTGCCTTGTAAAGCGTATGCGAAATTAATATCAATAAGAAACTTACTCATTATATTACCAACAATAATAATAATAGTTTTGCATTCTACAAATGATTTAGGCATTGTTTTTTATAATAAAACCACTTAGTATTTTATTTCGAACATTAATTATTATATAAATAATATTACAAAATTTAAAAGTAAATAAAGAAAACTACTAGATAACTTTGAAAATACCTAGATATATTTACAGAAAATAAATATGTAGTTCTTTATTTTGTCTACACTAACTTAACATAACCTTCAACAATATACATATTACTAATACAGTAATTTTCAGATGAATTTTGAGTGGAAACGTTGCAGCGTTTCCAGCGCTACTGCCACAGCATTTGGAAATTTAATTTCAACATAAAATAAGACTATTCAGATCAGAAGCATGCTTCCTTGAGAATAATATAGATAAGTATACGAGTTCGTAAGCGTAACCTAGCTCTCCACGTGATATGGTGCAAACAATTTTATTGGACGTCATTACATCTTGCTTGCAAGTTCACAATACATTATGTGAATACACATCATGCGCTTGTAAATATGTATTTTTGCTGCATAGCGCATATGTATGTAGCGCGTATATAAGCAATTTTTTGAATAAAAATACGTAATAATGTAATTACGTATTTTTATAAAAAAATTATGTTCTTTGTCATGAAAGATGTAACTCTACTGTATTTACCTGGATTTTCTTGTAGTATAGTATGATATTTGGTATTTTTACAATAATAAATAACGACGTGTAAATTTACTGTCTTTTTATCATACTTTATAGATCTTATATATTATAAACGCGACACTCGAAACTGAAATATCCGCAACATTTCCCAATCATCTAAAACCGGACCTGTTTAATTTATGACGGGCTGCCGTCCGAATTACCAGTTACAACACAAAAACAGCGCTCGTAAAAACATTACGTGGCATTATCGTTTATCTCCTTTAGGGGCGGAACGCTACCCCGCGTACCGGACGCGCCCCACGATGACAGTAATAAACAAAAAAAAAGCGGATTACGGGCGCAGTTAACTCGGATCAGAATTAGAGCCATTCATTGGATACGTCGCGTCGGGGAAAACGTAAATACTACTTCATCCCTGCTCCGATGGAGTATAAACCGGCGACGAGGCCTCGCGCGATCGGGGACGCGTAGGCGTAGGAGCGGCTAATAGGGCGTAATTAAGTTAATGGACTGCAGGGGGACGCCGTGTCGGGGTCAAGTCTTACGCCCGGAGCCGGCCGGAGCGGGTAATTGCATTACGTATCAGAAATTTAGCAAATACAAATCGGAAAAAAATATTTCCGGTTTGTGTATCTTCGTTTCTTTGGCAGTTGCAAAGACGCTTTGCAAGAAGTTGTTTATTGCTGACGGTTCTAATCGTAAGATGTACACGGAAAAAATCTAATCTGTATTTAAGTATAATAATATAGTAAAAATTTTAAACTTTATTGAAGTGTATATCTAGTATTCAGTAATAATGTAAATTTGATATAAATATATACATATTCTTGACTTCTAAGGATTCTTACACTTGATTCAACACTTTTGTTTCTTAAAATGACACTAAATTTAAGATTTACTTGCTAAAATGCTGTGCTATTTAAAATGCGGCTATAGCGCAAGATAATACTATTTATAGATAATATTAATACAACACTTCTGGTGATCATTACCAAAACTATAGACACAATTGTAGTATTGTTTATTACAAATTGTATAAAGTTATGTGTGCAGATGAATTGCCAGGTTTAGTATGTGGCCTGGTGTGCCGCTATTTAATGGTTTTAACAGTTTGTTATTAGTTTTTCTTTCCTTTATAAATAATATAGGTATATATAAGGTAGGTGTTTTTTTAAATGACAGAACTTTTTTTCTGCTTAGTGTATCCATCTGACTATTGAAACAATCGATACTCCTATCTGTTTTATTTGAAAAAGGTATACTTTGCTGAAGTCGGTAAGCGTATTTTGTAAGATTATTTCGAAAACTTTTACTCCTAACGACTTCAATAAGGTATACCTTTTTCAGATATAACAGGTAGGAGAATCGATTGTTTCAATAGTCAGATGGATACACTAAGCAGCAAAAAAGTTCTGTCATTTAAAAAAACATGATGTGCCATAAGTGGCGCCCTCTATTAGTGACGTCAAAATTAGAAACATATTTGAATTTCTCGTCCGCAAAAACTTCCGATTTAAAAATTTTATGTAAATATTTGGATTTTTCAAGAAGTTATTTACAAATATCGAAAATAAAATTTTAACTTTAACACCCTATAACTCCGTTAATAATCAGTTTTGGAAAAAATGTTATAGAAAGAGGTAGCATTTGTTTTCGGTCTAGAATTATCCCCTGAATTTTTTGCTCATCATTTCCGGACACTCTGTATAATCTTATTAAGCAAGAATTATTACTATACTTGAGGAATGGTGAAACGAAGTTAGCATTGGAATAAGTGTATTAATCTTGATATTAGTACTTATAGCTTTAATTTCGTGTAGAGCGCGCAGAAAAGTACAGAACTGCAGAGAGAGAAATATATATGTAAAATTGTACTCCAATTGTGGTCATAAACAGAAATAATTCGTGCAAATAATTATCATGTACTGGATGTTTCAAATATTGCTAAAGTTGACATTAATAATATTGAATAACCAAAATTTGAAACAGGTACGCTTTTGGTGGTGCAAAATACGCTGGCGTTATCAATCTGTACAAAGTAGAGGGCGCATGACATTTTATTCTGTAACTTTTTTAATTTTGCACAAAAAGGTGGACTTAATAAATTTGTTAAAAATGAATTATTTTCGAGGAAAATGCAAAAATGCTGTGGTCACCTCAACCAGACGATCTCTGTAATAATACTTATTTATCAAGTGTCTGAACTTTTCCATTGATATATCAAATTTTGTGTTAGAGAAATTTTGGTATGTTGTTTATTGTCTGATCTGTATATTAATTTGTTCATTTAGTGAATATTGTAAACTTCTTCAGATTGCATTCTGCTCTGTTTGTTATGCGCTACTACATAATAATAATAGAAACTTATACCAGCAGTGCAGTCTGACTTTAGGGAGACGTTTTTAATGTTAAACCTAAAGGCAATAATCTCGAACGGCTAGAACTGTCCAAAACGAACAAGATATTTTAGATTTGGTCTTTACAGATAAATGCGATGTATTCTGGTGTGTGGAAAATACCAAAATAATAACAGTTGCATCCATACCATGACAGAACAATACAAGGACTTTTACAGAGCATCTAACTGCAGTGGTATTTTCAGAATATTTACCTAATGTCAACAGCATATCTATGTATACTCGCGTCAAGAATTCAGACGTCTTACGTCACGACTGACGTTACACATTTGTTTTGATTGTCAAAGTAATTTTCGATATTTGGTCGCGTTAAAAACAATCATTTTTTGCAATTTAGTGCAATATATAATTCAAACTTTTAGTGTAGGATATAGTTTTATTACTATCAGTTGCAGTTTCTTAAATATTTTGATGAAAGTATAATGAATTATTCATTTGTTCATATGACGTAAGTCGTCTGAATTCTTGTCGCGAGTATATTCTATGATCTGGCAAAAGTTTTCATTATTATTATGAAGTAGTGCTTAACAAACATACGGCGGAATAAAATCTCAACAAGTTTACAATACAAATTAATTTATAGTAAATTAGAGAGAAGTAATTAGAGGCGATTTTTGTATAACATTTCTTATGTAAAATAGGCAACAAAGAAAAGTATGTATATATAGTGAATTACTTTGAATAGGAATTATATCAAAACTATTGCCATAAATCCGTGTTGGGATAAAGTATGAATTTTTCCACAGCCGAGCTGATACAGGCAACCTTTAATATGCAAATCTGGTGGGCTATAAATCACTGAAATAACCATATTGGAAGCCTGGGTGGGCTATCCTATGATCGAGAAATATTGCCTCAAGTGGTATCATACAACGTTTTCGTTGCATAGTTAACAGTTATTGTGTTTAATATAAATATGTATTACACACCCCTAATAAAAAATAAACACTTATATTAAAATACACAGATAGAATGTACTCCTACTTATAAGAAGGGAAATGTGGTTCATGCACTATGTTGCTTCTCATTTTACAATAAATGTTACAACCCATCTGCGTGAATAGGATTAAACGGTATAAGTTTTCAAAATTTTGGAAAAGGCAATTAATTTAAAATAGTATTTGCTTTTTGCTTTTACCACAAAAAAATTGTGACAATCGGACTATACACAAAAAAATAATATTTTTTAACTGAAGTATCCATTTTAATGCGGTAATTAACATTAAATGCATCAAGAAAACTCTTCTATTAATATCTTTTCATATACCAAATTTAATTTTAATCGTTCAGTTTTTTTCAAAAAAATTTCCTTCGCCCTAACGATGCATTTTTGCATATAAATAAAGCCCAAATCGTCGTATTTTGACCTTAATTATTTAAGGTGGTATATGCGTTTCAGTGACATCCTGTATTTGGGTTAACGCCTTTTCTTGAAAAATCGTCGAAAAATCAAAAACTTCTCACCAACGCCCATTTGTTTATGCTGCTTGTCTACCAATTAGCACAAGCAGGTATTACATGAAAGCGCTTATAATCGTTGCATCCAGGACCGTACTCGTCTATTTTTCGTTGCAAATATTAATAATTGATTTACATGAAAATATGTAATAATGAAACTTTTCTACTCGTATATAAAACTTTTTTAATCCAAATATTATTTAGGAGCTGCCTCATAAGCAGCTTTTATCATAGCTTCATAGACGCCTCAGCCACAATTTCAATATAGGTACTAACAGTCAGACCTCTCTCTATCCCCCACTTCCTCTGCTCCACCAACTGAACATCGACGGCCGATCATCGGCTATTTATTGGGTCTATTTGATACCCATTGATTGTCCTGTGACACAGTTCTACTGGGTGCACCCGATAAATTTCTAGTGAGTTAATTTTGTTGGTCAGTAATAATGGCTTGTCATGGATGTTACTGTTCAGTCGATGATTCTAATTAACAGATTAGAACAGTAGAATTAGAACAGTATTAACAGGAATTGAAATTTATGAATTACTGTTACCAACGTCTGTATTTTTTTATTTAATCTCAAAGTTTTGTGCTGTGTTAGTTAAAGTGTGTATAATGCTTTATAAGCTCAATGATATGTATGCATTTTGTAGGTGTCGGCAATGGAAATATAGTTTAGGCTTTGTCGGAGAGCAAATATGCCAAACTTATTACCTGCAGAAGCCCACAAGCATATACGAATATATGCTGCACATTTCAATTATGAATAATTTACTTTGTCAAGGGAAACGTTTTCTAGAATCTGCAATCCTTATAAAATTATTAATTTAAGGTTAAGGTTTAAGAAATTATGTTATCCTACGATACCAAAATTGTTGACAGAAGAAGGAAATGCGCTAGTATATGTGTAATGGATATTTTTTGTGGAAATGCCTTATGAAACATTCATAAAATAGGTACTTGTTTAGAGTATTGTAATGCATCTAATTCGAATCACTCACATTATTTGCTAAGCTAATCTAACGAAAGCAGTAAAGGACCATTTAGTGGTTTAACAGTGCCTGCGAAATTTTACAGACTGTTTAATATTTCTACGAAATATGTAGCTATTTTTAATAATTTTTGTATTTGCCACAGCGTCAAACACAGTATGTTAACAATATTTTCAGATATCTAAACTTCCCACATAAATATTTACTTTCCTTATATACAAGAGTTAGGACTTATTATAGGCTTAAATTTGCAAATAGGAAAAAAAATCTAAAAATTGTAAAAGAGAAACTACTATATTAAAAATTGTACAGAATTTATAATTTATGTTTTTCTAAATGTACAAAATCCCAATTCGCCTAACGTTACATTTTAACAATTGTAGATTTGTGAATTTATATGATATATTAGAGGTACTTTACAATAATAGTATTTAGAATATGAAAACTTTGTAAATTATTATACGTATCAAGTTATTATAATGCATTTATTATCACAGTGTTAAAATTTGTATGAATAGCAATTTTAATATCTAGCACAGCAATATTACAAATAAGCCTCGTATATGGTTTGTCGTACCCAATGTGATGGCACTTGTTGATGTCCCTCGTAAAGCACATGTCAAGTTGATTTACGACTTCAGGCAAAAAACCGTGTCGACTCTGATCACATAGTGAGTGAGTGGTGTAACTGTTTATATTTAAACTGTGCCTCCATTTGTATATATTCATTGCGAATTGAACTGTTATTGAAAATAACGTGCCAATTACACTTTTTTTTACTACCAAATAGATTTGCTGCGAGAGGCTCATAGTCGGGCAGTTTATTTGAAACGGATTCACGAATCACAATTATTTCTCTCGATTCGGGGTGCTTTTACTTACACCCTTCCCAAATCGTTTAATTTTGAAAATCCAAATTGGAGCAGAATTTAATTGCACGCGTTCTGTATAGCGCTCGGCGGTCGTAAAAGAGTATGCTCGTTAAGTCGGCACGCCAGCAGCAATTTCAGCCACACATCCTCTTTTGTAATCCCGGTGAATTTTAAATTGTACAAACAAGGCTGATTTGCAAGTATAATTTGTAGCGTATTCACTTTTACACAACCTGAAAAATATTTCTGTGCGAACTAATTAATTTAGTGCATCCGTTTAATGAGGTGGTTTCGTGACCTCTTCTAGAAGCTACGCAATATGTTTGCACATCGAATGGACGTGTTGGGTTACACGGGATCTTTCAGGTCAGTCGTGTGCATGGCCAGTATTGATAAATGTCTCACTATTGTCACATTGTTATGAACATTACTATAAAAACTGATTTAATGTGAAACATTATTTAAGCGTGTTAGAAGGGGGAAATTGCATGATTTTTCTAAATACGTGCCTGAAGAAAGAATATAAATATTTCAATCGAAATGGCGTTTGTCCTACACAATTTCGTGGAAAAATAAGCCAAAAAACGTTGCTTAAAAATTTAGTTTGGCCCACAAAACGGTCGTCACGACAGCGTAAACCTGTGACGTCAGGCGCCGTTCGTACGTGAATACCTAAATACAGCTTTAGTTCGTATCTGTATACGATTTTCATGCTTTCCCACAACGCAGTACATACGTCTAGAAGAGTTAATTTGTCATTTGTGATATTATTAGGTGTTATTGTGTTAAATAGACATTGGATTTGAATAAGGTCGCAAATAGACTCGTAAAATGGGCAGAGATAGTGCATATTACCAAACAAGTTTAATTTGAAATTCAGGTAGGTTTAAGTACTACAATGTGTACAGGGCGTTTAGAAAATTAATAGTAAAGCATACTTACATTTTTTCTCAATTATTTCAAATAACATGTCTGTATTTGCTCCTACCATTTTGTAGAATATTATTTGAGGCATTTATAAAATTTTGCTAGCTAACTTCCCTACATCAAATTACTTGTTTTATTATGAAAACATAATAAACAAAAGTAATCAATAAGGACTTTTTAAAAATGTTTAAGGAGAGATGAAATCGGTAGAAAATAGCAATAAAAATGTATCAAACTAATTTAAAAAAATTAATAAATATTAGATATCATTATTGATTACTTTAACTTATTATTTTTCAAATTAAAACAAGTAATTTAATGTGAAATCAGATGGCATAATTTTATAAATACCTCAAATAAAACCGTTTATCTAGTTACCCGACAGCATTCTCGCCGTAATTGTCACGAGAGGATATATATTGTAAACAAATGAATAAGTTACGTTTAACGTAAGTTTACCACATCACCACTAATAATTATCGCATTACCTACACAGTATTTGCATTATGTATCTATGTCCCACAAATGCCACAAAAACGCAAAAATACAAGAAACAAACGCCTGTTTACATCACCAATACCGTAACATACCTGTATCCATAGAGATAAACCGCGCGTAACGTCACACCAATGATATCTCGTTTTCGACCACGTGGTTTTGTTTACATTCTATGACAATTTATTAATGTTAATCTTTTAACTATTATGTGGTTATTGCCGCCAGACACATGTCCTGACATTTCAATATGTTTAAAAGATTACCCTGTAATACATTTCAAACCAATATCAAATTCACGCAATTTTTTCTTTGCCAACTTGATCTTCAGATCTGGTAAAAACTCTATAGATTTAAGCAAAATACGGTCATTTTCATTATTGAAATTCTATACAAACATTTTTTTTATTTATTCATTCATGTTTTAAGATATATCTGAATCCAAATACGGGGCCCGTTTCATCTCATCACGTCAGGATCAAGGTCATTTGAAAGTCAACTCTCGTATTTGAAATGATATCTCATTTCTGATTTCGGATTCTGAAACTGCGAAATATTTTACGTTTAAATGTGCTGTGATCCAAGAATACAAGTGACTACTGGGGGTCATTTGAAGGTCAAACCTCTCTCGTAAATTTCTGGGGCTGGCATCCCATCAGAATAACGCATATCGGATAAATGGCCCCTACAAAAATGTTGAATTCGATATTGAAGGTCATTTTGGATTTGATTTTGAAGGTCATGTCCAAGATCAGTAGTGGTCATTTGAAAATTAAATCTGTCACTCAAATTTCTGAATTTCCATAAGAATAGCGGATGACCTTTCCGAAAGTTGTGATATCGAAGGTCATTTTCAAGGGCATTCTGAAGTCAGTTTTGATTTTTACATAGGGATTTACTTGACATACTTATTTTCAGTTAGTTAAGAAGCGCTTGTCATGAATATGAACCACATATTACAATTTTTTCCTCCCTACACGATTAAATGTTTCCTACGTTGTTCAGGATGGGTAGCTCTAATTAATCCTAATATTATAGTAACCTGCTATCCTGCTGAGATTTCAGTCTAACAATTTCGAGAGAGATATTTGATTTTCAGGTGATCTTTGGAGAACATTATGACTCCATCCGAACGTAAAATTTGTTATTCTTTTAGACTTCTGTATAATAAATGCGATATTATTTAAAAATATTATTTAAAATATAGTTGACTTTCAAAACATTTTGACCGTAACATGAAGTCAAAAGAACCCCTAATGATTTATAATAAATATAAAGTTAAAATATAAATCAGTGCACTTCTTCAAAAATTGAAAAAGGGTTAGAAGGATCTTAATTTTATACAACCCTTATGGGATTTCTGAATAAAATTTATTAAATATTCTAGTATGGGGTTCAGATAATTTCCAGAGATCAAAGCTTTATATTCTGCTTTTTATGCCGTTATTCTTTTCTTTGCCTTCGTACCTTTCTTGTCATATTGTTTTATATACATTTGAATAAAAAGATACGTATATGTCTTTAACTTTCCTCTGTAATGATATTCTACTTACAAGTTTTACCACGGCTGCATATTTATTTGTTTTTGTGTAAGTTTATTGACCACTTACTGTACTGTAGTATTTTTTATTGTCCTCCAATCTGTTCCTAAATTAGTGATCTCTTTAGTGACTAAAGGATAAATTATTCAATACTATTACATTATAGTAGCAACCTTTTTTTATTATTGTTCATGCTTCATCAGTATTACGGAGGTTAGTTATTTGATATCGAAAATAGTAAATATATAAATTAACATGTTTTTTAGATATATAAGTTATAAATTTAGGACTGTAACTAATGCTTGTGGCCCTTGTATATTATTTGGACATTTAACTGGTGATAAATCAATACAATTTGGAGACCAGTTTATATTTGCTCTCTTTCTCTCCCGTCTCTCTTCTTTATTTAAATATTTTTTAATAGGTTCTCAAAATTTTTTGTTGACATTGACTTATACAATAATTGTATGCTTATACAACTTCGTGCATTAAGTTGGCAAAAATCTAAGAGTAATTTGCTATAGTCATAAGATGCAAAATTATTTCATACTGGTGAAATAATCATTTTAACAGATGTGGATGGTGTAGTCGTGATACCGCAAATAATTTCACGACAATAATCGATTCGTTTATTTCATGTCTCACAGTTTATTGAATGATTTATTTATGCTTTCAAAATACAGTCAAAGCTTTCATGAAGGATTTTTTAATGTGAGAAATTAAAATGCTATTAAAAAGAGTAGTCCAAACTTTCCTATTTAAATTCTCTAGCCTTGTTTTTTCAACAAACAACAATAAATCGAATAAATCTCCATAAATTCGAATTACGTTTTATTTGTTTAAACTTCAACGTAATAGTTTGTTTTAGAAACGATTGCGAGTGGTTCGACTGAAACCAATAATAATTACTGGTTAAACGTTGGCTTTTAGTTAACTGCAATAGTCCTTAATTAATATGCTGTAACAAATGAAATTCAATTACTAACTAGACAGACATTGTTATACCTTTAAATATATAAATTACTGGGGGAATGAAATTACATGGGTTGCTTCTCCTTTTATAAATCGACATGACATACAGTAAGAAATGGATTTATAGAATTCTTTAGCCTGTTTACGAACATTTGAAAATTAAAAGTAGGTTTAATGATAGAACGCAGAGGCCGTTGCCCCACTGGAAGCTCTTTCAGAAGTACTTTGTACCCATACTGATAAAAATGGATGGAAGTTTCCATGTTTTGTTATGCTTTTTTACATAATATTCATTAATAAGGACTTTTTGTGGGATATTCGTAAAACAATAAGTATAAGATTATATTTTGTTACATATGCACTTGCAGCTGTGCCAATTTAAATATTATACAATAAACTGAAACTGTACGTTGTTTAGATGTTTGCATAAAAATTCATCACACATTTATCTTTATGGAAGTAAAAATAGTAATTGCTTACAATTGATATTAACATTAGTACTTACGTTAATTATAAATTTACTGCAACTAAAATTAGAGCTAAAAATATTTACTTTTTACACATTTGTACCTATATCTACAAATATTTGCAAAAACCGAATAATATATACTGATGTTTCAACAATAATAATGTAATATTGTCAGCAAAAATATTCAACATATTTTCGAATGCATATGAAATACTACTTCTACTACATTGCAAGCTGATCAATGAACAGTACACTTTTACAGAGAGGGATGGATAACTCACATTTAGAGAATGGACGGACTTCCTAAATAGAAGTTATTTTTGCTACTGACAAGACCTTCTTAAATATTTAGAAATAAATATGTGACTTGCATCGTGTATTTATTATTGAATTCTAATAATAAAAGCTACTGTATTTCTAATAGTTTGTTAGTAAGAGATTACATTGACAAGCTTAAACCTGTACTTTTGTACATTTTAACAAACCGACTTTTTTTCGTTTACACTATTCAGGTATTAACAATATTGTGTGAAACTAACTACACTCTGGGATAAAACCCCAACCAGCGTTGAATTACACCCAAAATATCTACCCATATATTCTTTATTATTAGCTTTTGTAACATTTTTTACTGTTTTAGAAAGGTATTTTAAGCTAATATATATATCAAATCTCGTACAATTCCTATCAATGAAGTCATATATATGTTCTCTGATACCAAACATCTAGGTATGCTAATCAACAATTCCACAGACAAAGCTCTATTGAATAATTATCTAAAGAAATTAATCTATCTAAATTTACCAACCTGGTTTAATGAAAACACTCTATAGATATCTAACTTCTGACAGTGGGAACTCGAGAATTCAACCACAATAGATGAGATCTGACCTATTTCTGCATTTTCCTCTAAGTTGAGTCAAATATCTAACTATAAAAATTATTATACCAATAAATTAAAATTATTTGAAATTAAATGTCGAGAATGTCAAACTGATTAATATGTCAATGAATTTAAACATCATAATGACCTACTAAAATAAATAACAAAATTATATCCTTTATGTATCGTTTTTTATATATTTTCAGGTATTAACAATGTTGTGTGATACTAACTACTCGGTGGGCTAAAGCCCCAACCAACGTTGAATTACACCCACAATATCTACCCATATATTCTTTATTATTAGCTTTTGTAACATTTTTTACTGTTTTAGAAAGGTATTTTAAGCTAATATATATCAAATCTCCTACAATTCCTATCAATGAAGTCATATGTATGTTCTCTGATACCAAACATCTAGGTATGCTAATGAACAATTCCACAGACAAAGCTCTATAGAGTGTTTTCATTAAACCAGGTTAGTAAATTTAGATAGATTAATTTCTTTAGATAATTATTGAATAGAGCTATCAACTTCTAGAAGTGTAAATGAATAAGGTTTGGAATGGTTTAAATTAAATATGTTACCAAATTTCTATAAGGAAATCAGTTTTTATTAGTAGCCAAATAAATCTTATCTATCATAATGAAATTTTCCTTCTGCAAGCAGATAATAATTTCTACAAGTCACGACTATGTTATACAAATTTCCCCATTATACTTTGATCAAAATATTTCGTATTTTTATAGGCAGGTCTCGTCAGATGGGAGTATGGGAGGGAGTATGTATATAAATGGCAGTTCTATAGCGTTTTTATGGAACAAAAAGGCTTTTGTTACTTATTTACTCTATAATGATTTTATAATAACTGTATTATTACTACTTTAAAGAGCTTTTTCTCTTAAGTTCGATAGCAGCATCCATATTTGTAATTTGTTTTCCGCAGCAGAATTGTAACTTAACAACACCTTACACGATAGTTCTATAATTAAACTATAAGCGACATTGTAGAATAATTTTATAAGAGTGTCACAGGAGATGGTATAATTCTATAAAGCACTATTTTGCATCGGTTTTACAGCAATTTGAATAATATATAATATAAGCACCGTTGCTGTAAAATTGTATTATTGTACACACTTATAGGACTACATTACACTACAAAATATTAACAGAATATAAAGCTTCTATTACTCTAAATTTATAGAACTATTTTGCTACCTGGGTTGACTCAACTTAAAGGAGGCCACCTGATGAATAGGTCAGATCTCATCTATTGTGGTTGAATTCTTGACTTCCCACTGTCAGATGTTAGATATCTATAGAGTGTTTTCATTAAACCAGGTTAGTAAATTTAGATAGATTAATTTCTTTAGATAATTATTGAATAGAGCTTTGTCTGTGGAATTGTTCATTAGCATACCTAGATGTTTGGTATCAGAGAGCATACACATATGACTTCATTGATAGGAATTGTAGGAGATTTGACATATATTAGCTTAAAATACCTTTCCAAAATAGTAAAAAAATACACTATTCAGGTTAAACAAAATGAAAATATTTGAACTGATTGATGATCTCTTTGGTATATACATTTTTTGAACATGTGCATATTTATAATTATTTACATATTGATCATATACATATGTAAAATAATACCAGTTATTGAAGTTTTCTCTATGCATATTTTCGATGTTAGTTATAAAGATAAGTATATATAAAATATAGAAATATTTAAATTATCTACTCAGTAAAATTACATATCTATATTTTACAATTCCAACCTAAAAATTACAATGTATGCATTCTGATGATGACTGTATAAGTTGTAACGTTGATGGTGTAGAAAAAAGAGTCGTTTTGGTTATTGATGACCCCATTACAATTACATTTTACCAATTTACCTTTAAAAACTGTATATAACTAAGGTCACCATCATTAAACATCTAATTTAGTTTGCCATATTATACCGTCGTTTCGTGGTTCCTTTCCCGCTTTTAATATATTATATTTAAAATTTATGTCATTTCAAGTAAATAAAAAATCTTACTTAAATAAATTTCAAATAGTCCTGTATTTGTATTTTATAATTTACCTATAAATAATGATTAATATAAGAAGAAATGTTATTAACAGCCCCATCCTGCTAGTTTAAAAAGTCACGAACCACCACTGTTTTATACGGAGCTTTAAGTCCTGCTAGAGGAGCGTGAAATAAGCCTGCCAGAGGTACCCAAGTTTTCCCCCTACAGACTATTCACAGGCATAAACAAATTTCAGATAATAGTAGGTAACCTAAATAATACAGTATGCGCCAAAAGTATGGAATAAATTCAATAAAAACGAAACAATTATTTTTTGGGAAAAATTATCGAACAGGTCGATTTTTAATTTAAAAAATACATATTTTAGCGTAAAATGCGATTTTCAAATGTCATTTGTTTTCGAGTAATGACGTCATCGATTTTTTTTAAATGGCAACACCATATTTTTTTTCCTTGATTCTGAAAGATCGTTTAATTCTCTATCAGACAGTACTAAAATTTTGCCCTCTTACATAGGAAAGTTTTCGAGTAAATGAGGATTGAATGTTAGAAAACGTAAATTTTATCCATAAAAAAGTAACAATTCTGAGGTATGTAAAATAAAATACAATTGATTAAATTTTATACTTAAATTAAATGTTCGCATTGCCATCCACCAACTCCTTGACAATGCGCAAGTCTGTGAAGAATTTTTCTTGCACATTATGAATGATTTCTGGGGTAACTCTGCGTATTTCGTCCCGAATGCGATTTTGAAGTTCTTCTAAATTACGTGGTTTATTAATGTACACTTTTAACTTCAAGTATCCCCATAAAAAATAGTCAAAATGTGTAAGATCTGGCGATCTTGCAGGCCATTCTATCGGTCCGCTCTGCCGATCCACCTCCCAGGAAAACAGTTGTCCAAAAAATCTCGTACAGGGCGCGCATAGTGCGGAGGTGCACCGTCTTGCTGAAACCATATCGTATCGTCAGGAATGTCAGGGTCATTATCGTTAGGAAAAATTACTGCAAGGGCTGGAACAAGGTCATTTTCTAGAAACTCTAAATATCTTTGTCCTGTAAGGGTTTCTTCAAAGAAGAAAGGCCCTACTATTCTGTCGTCAACTATTCCAGCCTACACATTTAATTTCTGAGGGTGTTGGGTATGTGCCTCTGCCATCCAATGAGGATTTTCCCGAGTCCAATATCTGCAAGTTTGACGGATTACTGTACCATTCAGACAAAATGTGGCCTCATCTGGAAAAAGTATTTGCCGGTGTAAATTTCTATTTCCTTGACATAAATCCATTAGAATTTCGCAAAAGTGTAAGCGGCGATCTGGATCATCTTCATTGAGTTCCTGCACAAGTTGAATTTTGTAGGGATGATATTTTTCCTTCCTCAAGATACGTAGCTCTGACTAGTGTCATTGTTTAATGCAACCAATCGTGAAGAAGTATGAGGATTATCCACCATACTTATCAAACTGTTCTGTTTCTGATTTTCATTAATGCTTGGACGTCCAGGTTTTGGAATATTTACAACATTGCCAGTTTCTCTAAAGTTAGACTCTACCTTACTGACTGTTGATTGGCTGATAGGGCGATCTGGATATTTTTCATTAAATAAATCGCAAACTTCCTGCTGAGTTCAATTCTTTGAGTAACAGTTTAATGTGCCATAATACTTTAAATTGAATAATAATTTCTGTCGCTTACAATACTTATTAGAAAGTCGGTGTGACAATGACACTTTGCAAAGATTTTCACCTACGTGATCCATAAAAGAACTATGGAAAAACTAAACTTGATAACGTTTTTGCTTTATTTTAATTGATTTACATTTTCTAACATTCAATCGTCATTTACTCGAAAACTTTCCTATGTAAGAGGGCAAAATTTTAGTACTGTCTGATAGATAATTAAACGATCCTTCAGAATCTTGGAAAAAAAATATGGTGTTGCCATTTTAAAAAAAATCGATGACGTCATTACTCGAAAACAAATGACATTTGAAAATCGCATTTTACGCTAAAATATGTATTTTTTAAATAAAAAATCGACCTGTTCGAGGATTTTTCCCAAAAAATAATTGTTTCGTTTTTATTGAATTTATTCCATACTTTTGGCGCATACTGTATATTAAATATGGCAACATTATTTGAGCATAATGTATATTATAACAAAGATTGGTACCATATAATAATTAAAATTTATCGCCCCAACATTTTTACTATTAGATCATATTGCTCTAATGAAGACATAGCAAATCAATTATAACATTCCGAATTGTGAAAATGTTGTCGTTTTTATCGTCGAATATAGTAACTGAGACTGACACAAGCTGTCCTATGATCATTGTTTCTGCTACTAAAGTGGACACTTGTAACTTCTGAATGAATAGAGATACAGTCACGGTTAAAAAATGCACTGCAAGCTCATAATATATAGATTTATCCTGTCCTAAAATATGTCCTGCTTAACGTACGCAAAACCCTAAAATATTAAGTTTTTCAAAGTACTCAAATGTGCATTCTATCACTAATTTCATGAAGAAATGTTCACTTTATTATTAATGGTCATTTTATCCAATTTAAATTTTCGTCAAATTTAATCATTGCAGTGGCTAACATATCATTTTTGGAACCTAATAATTTTGTTCAATGTTTCCCATAAATTTCTGCAAGAAACAATCAAACAGCATTTTACTATATTATTACAAAACTTCTATACATTCATGTTGCCAAGGACATTCAATAGACTTATAATTATCTTTTTAAATGTCTAAAATACATACCTTGTCTTAACATTTGTTATTGCTCTTCGAGCCGTTTATATGCTAATTTAAAAAATTTAAACTTTCTACAAACAAATATCATCTAAAAATAGAAGTTATGAAATAAGCCTTTGTCTATTCACATTTAGAATTGTCGTAGATGCGCTTGACACATTCTACCTTTTAAGATAATGTACAGGTATTTTTCGCACATCGCTATTGCTTAAACATAAACCGTTTATATTGTCTAAATTTTTGATGCAACGTTTTCATTCGAGACGACCAAGGATCCTTATTGTAATAGGTTACATCAGCTATGTTATTTACACAGATATTAGATGTATATAATCTGCTAATTAGAATTTGTAAAACTGACATTTGACTTTACGTTGCTTCATCTCTATGAAAAATGAAATGCCGAACAAGTTACGAGGGGTCAAATACGAGGTGTGGAAATTAAGTTCCAGGAATTTGTCAATGAAAAAACAAACAAATTAAATTTCGCCAAAATTTTATTATCGACATTCACAATAGTCTCCCTCTAACTCTACGCAACGATTCCAACGTTGCTCCCACGATTGGAAGCACCCTTGGTAATCCTAAGCAGTTAACCCGTTGAGCACCACGGTTACAGCTTCTTTGTCATGGAGAATTCCTTTGAGGTGCGACTTCATCTTGGGAAATAAAAAGGTTATAGGGTGGGTGCGGCAACGTTGGAATGTCTTTTTTGGCAAAAATGCTTGCACAATGAACGAGGAATGGGCTGGCGCGTTGTCATGGTGCAAGGTCCAGCCGTTCTCGGCGAGTTCAGGTCGCACACGGAAAATGCGGGCCCGCAGCCGTTCCAGGACGCCAACATAGATAGAACTGTTCAGTCAATATCTGGCCGACAGGAACATATTCACGATGAATGATGCCGTGGATCAGTCTTTCGGCACCATCTTTGCGCAAATTTTTCGCATATTCATAGTCTTGCGAACGGTTCCTTTGTTGACGTTTAACTCGTCAGACAACGCACGAATGCTTAGGCGCCGGTGAGACATTCTTAGTGCTCGCAAGCGGTCAACATTTCACGTCAGTACGAGAGGTGACGGGAGCTCCTTCACGTAGATCGTCTTCTACCGATTCACGCTCCTCCTTGAACCGTTTTTTGTATTGAAATTCGTGTTTCCGCCATGCACTCGTATATTATCTGCAATTTTTGAAGGATTTCCTAGTGTTTTTCGCCAAAATATTGAGTCACAACACGTTTTTTGTAACAGGAGTCACTTATTTTCACGACTCCACTAAAAAAGTTACTTCCAAAAAATACACATAAAATACAAACCACACGTGCTATCGACTTCAACTTTGAACTGAAACTAAAAGGAAGGTCCCCCCTCTGCAGAAAAACGTTGACGAACGATGCAGTGTTGCCAGTTTCCGAGTTATATCTAAATTCTCGGAACTTAATTGCCACACCTAGTAGTTGAGTTTTTCGCATGCTTTCATTTGTTTAAATTACGTCGAGACAGATAGATTGTCATTAATTTTCGTGCGTATTATACAGGGTGTTTCTTAGGTAGAGATTAAAAATCCAGGGGCGTATTCTGTGGTCATAAATAAGGGTTTTTTGTTAGGGGATCTTAGGACAGCCATTGTCCAGCTACAGCGTGTCAAAAATTAAATAAAAAATCAGTAGGTCAAAAAATTGCCAGCTTTAGAAACTTACCAGTGACGGAGGAGTGGGTATCATCGATCATTATTTGCCAACAAAAAATATATCACTCTGTATATTACAAATAAAATAAGTCATCATATGCGCCATTGTTTTATCTTCATTTTTTGTTTCTTTACACTTTTTGTGTTCTAAACCGATTAACAACAAAATTGATTTATTTGATCAAGTGCATTTTTACACAGTTACTCAAATTACTTAAACATGCCATGCAAAATAATAATAGTAAGAAACCTTGCATCTTATTTAATAATTTGTATTGTCAAATTAAGCTTATTTTTTCAAGATTAAGTTTTAATAATGGTTTATGCATATTCCAATGCTGAAATGGCTAATATAGCTTACATTTAACGCCTTGCAAATAGAAATGGTACTGAGGTTAGGTGAATTTATATAGAAAGATTTCCAAATCATCCAAATCCTAGAATGTGCATGTTTTTCAACGTTTTTCGGAGTTAGGAGCATTTCAGAAAAATCCAATTCCTGGAAGACCTTTGAGAACTGAACGCCTGAGTTGGAAGAAGCTATTCTACATGAAATTGAAGAAGACCCAAATACTAGTACTATGAGGATAGCTGCAAATCTTAATGTGAATCATAAATTAGTTTGGTCCGTTTTGAATCATCAATACCTGTTTCACATACAAAGGGTTGAAGCCTTACTGCCGCAAGACTATCCTGCTCACATACAATTTTGCCACTAGATTTTGCAAAAATTTGAAGAAAATGTTGACTTTACCGCTGGCATATTGTTTACCGACGAAACTAATTTTTCTAGTAATGCTAGAATAGGAATAGTGTCATTACACTACTAATTATGTCTTATAGCTTTGTTGAGTGAGTAGTGCCAACAGTGATCAACAGTAATAGGAAATCTTTTAAAGATAAATTTACATACGCTAGATTTAATTGCAACGAAGTGTATTACTCTATTGGCAAAACAATGAATAAGATGAGATAGGATATGTTCAACTGTAATTTTAATGTATTAATATTATGTGATAACATAGGTACTAGAAATTAAAAAATGTCTTGAGCATCAGTAGTGGCATTCAGCTAATTCATCTTCTAGCTCTTTAATATTAACAGCGTCTGCCAAGAAATGTGGTCGTTTCTCGCACTTTCTATTGTTACACTAAGAAAATTATGGTTTCGTTTAGTAAAAGATTCCACTTGAATACCATTTTATTGTTATACGTAAGTACTGGTACATAACATTGTCTGATTTTGAAATTAAAAAACTAGCTTTTAATGTAATGTATTACGTTTTATATCTCTTGTTACGTCGCACTACTATCAGTGCGGTATAAATCCTGACATCTAATGATAGTACTAAGTAGGTACACTTAGGGAAATCGACCAATAAAAAAGTTTTGTTAAAATAATTTCTATCATTATTCTTTTTTATTATTAACGTTATAATACCGTATACCAAGTATAATATGTATTTGATTAACGAAATGTTACTACCTTAAGTCGCCATTTTACTGAAATATTACAGAATTTGTTGAATCTGAAATTTTTTTCTGTCACTGTCATATATTATTTAGTTTACAATATGACGGCTTAACCATTTAATAATAAAAGCATGATGAACCAGAGAGTACCTGTAGTGCCAGAGTGTGTGCCAGTACTCTTAGTTTCATCGTTAAAATCGTAAAAGTATGGTTGATTCTATACAAATTATAAATTTCTTGCATTTTGTTAAATATAAAATGAAATTTTAAAGATAAAATTGGTAATGGTACCAAGCTGAGTGGATAAAGTAATTACAAGAAAATAATTTAGTAATGAGTAAAAAATTACTCCTTAATTTTAATAAAACGAAATATTTCTGGTATTGCCATAGAACTAGTCATCCTCGAATATGCCTAGCAATCTCAATTAAAATTTTTGCTACAATAAAAAATTGCAGCAACTATTGTACTAAGGTGGAATTACAGTAATAAGTCGAAAGTAAAAAAAAACGCAACGCAAAACAGCAACGTAACTTTTCTGTAGCCTATTTAATATAGATATGTTGCTAGAACAATCAACTTCTATTTTTTTACTGTTTTAGAAAGGTATTTTAAGCTAATATAAATCAAATCTCCTACAATTCCTATCAATGAAGTCATATGTATGTTCTCTGATACCAAACATCTAGGTATGCTAATAAACAATTCCACAGACAAAGCTCTAATCAATAATTATCTAAAGAAAATAATCAAATTTACTAACCTTCTAATTAAACACTCTATAAATATCTAACTTCACTTTTTGGCAGTGGGAACACGGCAAATTCAACCACAATAGATGAGATCTGACCTATTTCTGCATTTATAGGATTGCTTCTTCAGGTGGTCTCCTTTAAGTTGAATCAAATATCTAACTATAAAAATTATTATAAAAATTAAAATTATTTGAAGTTAAATATCGGCAATGACAAAAAGTGACATCCTGTCAATGAATTAAATATGACAATACCTACTTGAAAAATGTTCACCTTTTATGTAAAAGTTTTTATATATTTTTAGGTATTAATAATATTGTGTGAAATTCAACGCAGGTTGGGGCTTTTGTCCACTGAGTAGTTAGTTTCACACAATATTATTAATACCTAAAAATATATAAAAATCAACTTCTAGTAAAGGCTAAAATATATTTTCCTTAGTGTAACAAAATTGTATAGTATACAACAATTAGGTAAAATTTTACAAAATAAAATAACTAATGTAAATTTTAAGATAATTGCAAGGTTGCAATGCTGTAGTAATTAAAACTTTAAATAAGTGAATAAATGTTCTAAATAATTTTTTAGTGGTCAGTACATTTGGTTATTAATCCCCAAAAAAAAAAAAACTATATATTTGCCTCAACAAACTTTAAGTAAACCAGAATTACAACGATTTCGTAGCGGATTCCAATAAGTCGCGATTTTTATTGTAATAAAACGTTTTTCTCAGTATGTTCTCAGAAGTCGAACGACTTCCCGATTGGAAAACGTTGCAGAGGTCGCGGACGCATTCCTCCACGACGAGGACATACGGATCTCAGATTTTCTCCGCTATATCACCGGTAAGCCGAGTCGGGAGCAAAGGTCAGGATATTAGTCTGTGGAATATCTTCGAACGGATTTAGAGAAGTCGTGAGGGAAGTGTAATCTTTGTCAGCGCTTTGTAACTATTAAAAATGTGGACTTGAAATGTATTGAAATGCTTTCTAGAATACTCTTACAAAGTGAGGCTGTTCAGTGTAAAATGTTTCTTCTAATTAAATTCTAATATAAATCTGAACTCACTGAATATTATCCGGCGCGGCGATAAAGTTTTCTAAATAACCTCCTTTTAAGTTATCAATATTTATGTGGTACTTCCGGTTTTCTCGGAAATTACGTCGCCTCTTATATTTTAAATGGAACACTAATATTTTTATTACAGAAGGTAAATTCTGAGTCAGATGATATATCATATCAAAAACGAAAAAAATCTCTCATTAGACTGAATAAAATATTTAACAATACGTAATAACAAGTGCAAAAATAGATTTTATTATTGTCAGAAAATTCAGAGAGCACATTTCGAACATTTACTCCATTAAATTGGCGGAAACTGTGTCCAGTATAGCCTTTTGAATCATCCAAATTTAAAAATATTGCTATTCTGTATGGAATTTCGGCAATTGTGTTTTTGCCAATTACCTAGTTTGTACATTTCCCTTTAGCATCAATTACAAAGAATCTAGAATGCCATGTTTTAGGTCATATATTCCAGGGCCATATATTTTCTATAGATATCCAAGACAGATACTCTGCTTACAATCTCATTTGTTATTGTAAATGTCCTTTTGATATTAGTTTTTCAGTCAAGTATTTGCATCACCAAAATATCGCCTTTATCACTGATATCCTCAAGTACGATATTAGCTATGGGTAATTCATCGTTACGGCATCTTCTAGCAATTCCAAACATAAGCACAAAATGCACTTATGACGACAACCTAAAATGTCACCTAATTGTCATTTTTTATATACTTTCTAATAAAAAATGCCGCGTTACATTTTTATTTATTATTCAACAATAACGATCAATCTTACCTTCATATGTAAGTAAGTTTCATCTGGAGCTTCTGCAATAGACTTGATGATATCCTCTATTGAAAAAGTATTGGCTTTTTTGGCTTTATATCCAGCAGATTTAGAGTCTTGCAATAAACATATATTTAAAACTTAAGTCCCGTACTGTTGGACAAAAATGCAAAAATTTTGTTAAATTTAGACAATTTTGAATAAACATATTGTGTTAATTATAACCATTTTGAGTAAAATGAAATGTTTGCTTTATGTACATTATTGTATATCTTTCATTTCTACTCTTAAATGTGTGTCTTCAATGTTGTAATTTGCTCTATAACTCTTTTGGCTATAACGTACCCAAAAGTATATTGATACATTTATTTAGGGTGTATTTTATGTTTAGATCATAAATGAAGAAGTTGATTATTTCGATCATTTTGGGCCATAAAGCCAGGGACCTAATGGTACTGGTTTCCAAGAAAGAGAACGTTAATGTTTAAAACGATGTAACTAATTAAAGGGTATAATTTGGTTACTGATAAACGTAATATTAAATTTATACTTTGTTCACATCTTGTACTACTATAAAAATATTAAATATCATATTGTACGACAAGAAACCTCAGGTAAATACAGCAGAATTACATATTTTATGCCAAATAATATAATTTTTATTTAAAATACATAATGATGTAAAATTGTATTTCATGTGCACTAAAATGCGGCTACACTCCGACCAATACCTGTAATTTATATTGAATTTAAAATTTGATGAGTTAGCAGGAAATGCTACGACGTTTCCATTCGAAATCCATCCTGAAATTTCTCTATTAGTAATATATATAGTTGAAAGTTATAACAGGTTAGTTTAGACAAAATAAAGTACATACATATCTATTTTCTTTTATTAATTTATTGAAATATACACAAAATATTTGTCAATTCACCTTGTTGAAGTAAATGAGAACAATTGGTTGCGTAACTTTTTCAAATAAACGCTTTAGTACTGAAGTAGTATTTTAATGTTTCTGTTTTTGTTTCAGGTGAGAATTGATAGCCGCTCAGAAAGGTAAAATATTTGATTTTGAATACAATACACGTATTTACAAATAAAATACATAGTGTTTCCAAAAGAGATCTACAGGCTTCTACACAGTTTTTCTAGAAAAAATTAAATAGTAAAATTAATTTAATCAAGTCCACGGAAGTATTTGGTCAACTTCCTATAAGAAGTTTATGTACCTATTTTAGAAACACTTAGTATATATTGTTATTTAAAATTGTGCATGTTTTATATTAGCCTGACATCAAGAAACATGTTGAATTTTAAAACCACTTTGCATAGGTATTTAAAAATAAACTCATATATCTTTTATAATTGCTATAATTTTTTTCTACCTAACAGTAGAGCAAAAAGTCTTTAAAATTATAACTATTATGACTTTTTGAGTAAAAAATGTCTAACCTTTACAGCATTTAAAAAAGCAATAAATACACAAAATATATTTTTATTTTACTATGCAATTTTTATCAATTAAACAGCGAAAGGGGTGTGTTAAGTGTGTTATCTTTTTTGAACAAGTGAACTACGAATTATAACAATTATTAATGAAATAAAATCTGTCAGTAAACAGAATGGTAATCATTTCGAGAATTAGTTATTGTGATACACTTCTTTTGTTCTAAAGTTACACATTACTTTAATTTTTTAATGTTGTCTATTGCAATTTGCAAATTATTTATGAAACAAATGAATAGAGATAGTGGAGCGCGGATTTTAACAGGACCGTAGTCAGTTTACGAATGAACATATTAATATGTTCACAGAAAATATGTCACAACATAGTACTATTACCAGATAGTAAGGTTAAGTCTAGGAGAAAATACTTATATAAATTAAAATAACACGTTAAAATAACAAGACTTACCCGACAAGCCTTAGTGTTGAGACAAGGTTTCCGTGGCATATTGGAAGTGGTTAAAAGATATTACGTGCGTTTCTAAGGTTTCTGAAGTGAAACGGCGGCGTATATCACTTAACATTAACTTGTGTAGGGAAAATGATCGTTCGACTTCTGCTGTTGACAACGGACAGTATGAGAAATTGTTGAGGCATGACCTATATATTAATATATAGACAGGTATTTTATGTCATGTGATTCCTTATTGCACTAACTAAAAAACGATAGTATCTATTAATGTAACATATGTCATCGCGAATATTTTGGTCCTTCAGTAAGTCCTGCAGTGCGTATGGTGCTGCTGTCATTAGGATTAAATCTACAAAGATGTTTTATGTCAAAGAAATGTCATAATAGGCTACGGCTTTTAACCAAGTATCACCCCATATAATTATATGATTTGGGAAGCAGAAGTGAGCCTTGTAAAGCCTCCCTAAAAGCGTCCCTTCTTGTAGGCGCCTTAATGAAAACTTTTTTGATAGTTATAAAAGTGCCAAAGTAGTAAGTTACTAATGGAAAACTTTCCGTTATTTTCTCAGCTACCCGATGAAGTGCGTGCGTAATTTTTGTATATTTTTCAGATAAAATCTGTCCTGCATCTTGATTGTGCCATATATAATGAAAACAATTAATAACAAAATTTATTTTTCATGTTTGGTTTTGTCCAGCGCCTTAGAAGTCAGTAAGTGGCTGTCACTAGCAGTCTCACTTACTAACGCACTAATTTAAAAATTGACTACAAAAAAACAAAATTGTCTGCAGTGTCTTCGCGTATTGCTGTCAGTACATTGCTGTAAGCCCTATTGACATCTTAGCCTTAACGTGCTTTCATGAGGTATTTTTCGGTCAACTGATTTTTCTAAAAAC
The DNA here is from genome assembly GCA_037114965.1 of Monochamus alternatus. Lineage (NCBI taxonomy): Eukaryota > Metazoa > Arthropoda > Insecta > Coleoptera > Cerambycidae > Monochamus > Monochamus alternatus. The sequence continues at coordinate 40,207,885 of CM073433.1, forward strand.
ATACGTAACTCGGGGTTCTCTTGTTTGTTTAATAGAATATTGCTTGTAAGAAAGACATCTGTAAGTTCAAAGAAAAATACAGCCTTAAGCGCTGGACGAAGCATGGCCTCTTAAATTGTGTTGTCACTTTGTCAGAAGAATTTATAATGCGTTCACACACAGTACAAAACAGGTCATTCCCATTAATACGTATCTTCCTATAATCTTCGGGATAACTGTCAAACCACTTTTGAAATAATTCCCGTCTATTTCTTCTGTCTTTTGATATGTCACTTCACTTCATTCACTTCTCCCTTCAACTAAGAGTTGTGAATGTAGATTATGTTACTATTTATAAATAGTTATATAAATGCACAAGGCGAATACAACTTACAGCAGACGCAAAAACGAAACGTATCGACGCGACACTGGCTATTACAGCGTGCCGTAAATAACTAAAACTAAAAACGCAGTTCGAAATGCGAGTCTGCTGTGAAGGCCACGTATTCGACCCTGTTAGACACCGCGCTGGCACTAACTCTACTAATGAATTGTATTACAAACAAACTTAGTAAAAGTCGAAAATAGTTAAAGGTATAGATTTCCATAAGGTATGATATTTTTCAAGTGTTGTAATTACACTAAGTTGTAACAAAAAGAAGATAACTGAAAAGTGATATAATATTTAAATTTGAGACCTCGAAATTTGAAATCGATATGTCAATAACTGTAGATTAGAAGTTTTCGAAAAAAATCTGTTAATATTGACATTCTCAGACATATAAGTACATTCTTAATATTTTGGCTTAAGTTATTACCAGGTTGCGTGTGACTCATTACCAATGAAACATTCGTATATTATTGTCCAGAGATATTGTTGTACTCTAGCCACAAAAATATTTTTTTCCACGGTCGGGAGTAGAAATCAGTTTCTATGACATCAAAATTAAAACAGAAGTAGTCGATTATTCCCAAGGGAGTATAATGCTCCCAAGGGAGTTTACATTATGGAGAACGTTTTTCATGCAAAAAAAGAGATAACATTGAAATTATTTATTGACATTTAAATTAAATGTTACATTTGTACAATTTTCAAAATTAATATTAGAAGGAATATTACTTTCGCTTACATTTACAGTTTTTGTGATTGCGCTAGTAGTGGTACCTACTAAAACCTGATTAGCAATTTTGGTCCTATTTTCAATGGAGTTCTCGACATAACCATCAGCGACTGTCGTTGATTTCCAACCAGCATGACGCTTTATTGTCCTGATATCCACACCAGCATCTGCCAGTAATGTCGCTGAAGATCTTCGTAAGCAGTGACCAGTATAACATGCAGCATCAGGTAATTTTAAATACGAAGCTACTACACTCGGAATTTTTCCCATGGTCTTCTTGCCAACTTGCTGCGAACTACATTTTCCTGCTTTGTAGTACAAAAAAGGCGCTTATGCTTGACGTGGGGAGGACGAAGGGACAGGTATTTTCGAAACAATTCAAGCATATTTCCCACATCGGTAACCAGAAAGGTTCGTGGAATCTTTGTCTTAGTGTTTGGAATTTTTACAATCAAGGAAGAGCCTACATCCTCTACAATTAAATTGACTAGTTCATCAGTTCGACAAGCTCCGGCAATCCCCAGAATTAATCCAACCTATAAAAAATCAAAATACTTAATAATTGAAATACCTAACAACAAAAGTAATTTTACCTTAATCATTAAGAATTCTTTGTCATCCGCACTTGATAAAAAACGGTCGATTTCACCCTTTGTCAATATTTTCAATTTTTTTACTTGATATCCGTCACGGGTTCTTTTCAAAAATGCGATCAGCTTGGGGAATTTGCTTATATCTATGTTGTCGTAAATTATCAAGCATGAGTTAACAATAGAATATTGCGCCCATAATGTGGAAGACTTGTATTTCTTTGCATTTTCACTGAAGTATGCCAACAAAACATTATCGCTGTATATTTGAACATTTTTCTCGGCGCACCACTTTTTGAACCGATTGTAGGCTATATCGTATAAAGATATTGACTTCGTAGGCAGCAAATTGCTTATTGCAATATTTGCAGCCTCCACAATCTCTTCCGACTCACAATTATTCATTGTGCACTAAACAAACTTTAAACTAAACCAAACTAGCACCTTAATTTGACAATTCTTTTTGTTTGTTTATTTTGTAGTTATGACAATAACTGAACGACTACTAAATAAATGCTCAAATCGGAATACAATAATTCTGGTGCTACTTCATAATGACAAAATATGTGTTTTTAAGTTAATGAGACCGTGGAAAAAATAGTATATACCATTCGGGAGAGATGCTATTTTGTCCTCGGGCTTCAAATTGCACATCTGCCAAAATAACGCATTTCTCTCCCTTATAGTATAATGTACTATTTTTCTAGTTGAGTATATGTTCACGAGCGTTAAAATTTTCTGAAATCAGTCAAAGTGTAAATTAAACCTGAGCAAGCAGAAATTATAATTCCCCCGCAACAGCTTGGACTTTAATGTAGCTTTTAGAATTATGTAAGGGTTGTTAAACCGGACGTTTGCTTTGTTAGCCGCCACCACCTCCGCACTGACGTTCTTGGTTTAATTTTTAATTTTAGAGTTACATTAATCTACTGTCTGCCTAAAAATGTGTTTTACGGAGCTTTTATGAAACCAGTGTCTTCCAGATGTGGGCGCGGAAAACGTACAGAGGTGTGGTACTTCGTTACGTACGCCTTGTTGTTGTCTCGCGTTATAATGTTATAAATTTATTTTTATTACTGAATTTGTTGCTGAACGTGTAGGCCAGAGTGTGGTTCTGTTCGTTGTGTTTAATTCTCCGAGCTATAATTTTTGTTGCTCAATTGTGGAGATACATATACATACATAGTATTTTTCGGAGATCCACCTACAAGTGTAAGCGTGATAACGGAGACGCGTTACATTTTGGATTTATTGGGTTTATGAATTTGAATCTTGATTTTTCACTAATTATGTAAAAAGTGTCCTGATGTTAATTTCTTTTCAAAAACCCGTACGAGACGTAGAATTAAGGTTTAACTTCAGAAACAAATTTTCTCTCTTTCATATAATAACTTCTCTCAAAAACTATAAAATGTCCCACCTTTTTTTGTCTCGGGCAATGCAGCGATCAGGATATGAAAATGTCTCTATTTTCATATCTTAATGATGACTTAATAACAGTTACGTTAATGTAGAGAAAATAAGTTCTGTAGTAATTTCTTTGGCCTTTTTCTAACTAAATATGCCTTGAAGGATTTAATAACGCTATTTTAAATTTCAACATAAATATAAAGAACTATAGCAATAAAATATCTCCAAATTATTCACGTTACTATAAAACTACAAAACTAGTTCATTTAATGGCAGCCCCTGACGGATTTTCTTTGGTTTTTTATTAAGTTCATAGGGAGTTGAATATGTTGTTGCCATATCTACATCTTCGAGAACCAAATAGGTACATAGGGAAGTGCTATGAAAAACTGATACTCTGTTGATCATATTTCCGACTCTGCGAGAGATCAAATCTACTTATAATACCTTTTTACGTTTATTATCTCTAGTTACATAAATTAAGTCGGGGGGGGATTTTTTTTCAAAATTTTTAATTTTGCTTTTATAATTACTATAGATCTTGATATTATCCACTAATATGACCCTATATTCATGTATCTTCTGTATCAAATTTCGTAAAAAATCAAATCACGAATTGACATTCCCCAGCAGCATGGACTGGTCGGGTTGACGTCTAGCCGACGTCGGCAGTCTAACCTGAAGTCACGCCACGGCGTACCGACCAGTTTTTATACGAAAATGGTCACACAAACTACGGTCGACCCGACGTCACCCTGTTAAAAAAAGTCGCTCTTATATTCAAATTATTATAACCATTTCGACCAAATTCTAGGTAAGGCTAATGTTACCCAAAGCGACCTTTAGTATATGGTAATTTAAGTAAGTAGCGTTAGGTATAAATGTTTATACCTACTTCCACGTCACATTAGATACCATAATCTATAATTTACGTACAAATTTTCCTATATAAATCAGACAAGTACTATATTTTTGTTCCGTTTATACGAATTTTGTAGCTAATAATACTGTAGCTAATTTTAATAGAAGGTATGCATCTACTCGTATACGATTCAGTATATTAATAAAATATAATTTTAAGGATATAAGTTTCGAGACCTTCAAACACTGAAATTATAAACGCATGCAATTTTATTGGACAGAATAGACCATTAAAATTAAAGCGCCATTAAATGAACACTATTTTGATCAAGATATATTTTTATTTTGTATTTTTTTAAAAATATGTTTTTATTAGTAATGTCAAGAATAAGAAGATCAAGTGTAAGAACTAACTTCTCATACAATATATAAAATAGTAAAATCACTCTTCAAATATTAAAAATGGAAAATTATTGATCCCAACTCTTCCAAAATGGTTTCCTATTATTTTTATAAAAAGATGTCGTCGTCGGCAATACCGATCTATGATTTAAAGTTATTATTGGTGTAAACGAATATAATTACTTCAGATTTTACCAGGTCATATTTAAGTTTATTTATGTACCTTAATTATATACCAATCCTCACAATTGGTATAATAAACTCCCATTTCTATATACTAACTGAAAAAGTCAAAATTGCTTCACCAAGTTGTACTAATTATGTACTTTAAAAAACAAGATATAATAATGGTAAACAAAAGTACACTTCCAACATACTTACTGTACAGTAGGTATAAATGTACGTATCTAATTCAACTTAGTGGTATTAAAAAAGTTCATTTATACTTGTTGCATGTAGATCTACAAAAGAGGTATAAAGATACAACTCTTACGACTAACCTAACTTTCCATTGTTTTCAGGCGTGTTTGTGGAGTTAAAATTAAGATTGTGTTAATGCAGTTATAGTTGAGTACTCTTTTTCGGATGCAGAACTTTGTGGATATATTTATTGATTATATTTTTATATATTACCTGTGTAACATTATTAGCTGTTTTTCCCCACCCAGTAATTAGTACTGACTGCCAGGTGGCGTACTCTAAATAAATAAATAGTTTCGTATTATTGACAATAATATGAGTGATGTATTTAAAATATTTGATACATAGTGATTTTCTGGTAACTGTGACCTTGGCAATTCTCAGGCTAGGCTTTGTGGGGATAGACCGCTATCGTGATCTCTGGGTTCGCCCATATATTGCTTTCGGCTTCTATTGTTAATATTACGACTGTTACGGTCAGAACCGTCCTCGAATAATGGTCTCGACTTACTTGAATTATTCATTATCAGATTTCTTAATACTTGACAGTTTTCATTACTTCACTAACCGTATAGGTAACATCACGTCAAGCGTCAAAATGTTTCAAATACGTGTGGTTGGTGTTTAGGTCAAAATATGGTATAAACACCGACGTCGGCTGTACTTACTTCATCCGACATTATAATTAGTATTAAATAATTTGGAATAGCGACGTCGGTGTGGATGACATTAACTGACGTATATCATTGGCTACAGACAGTTAAAAACACCGACGTCGGCCTATCCAGGTCGAAATATCGACGTCGACAATGCCGACGTATTGTGACGTCGGCAAAAGTAACGTAAGCGGTTCCTACTAAAATTACTTAAAATTCGACCATAGACGTAATGCTATACCAATTTTGTAATCAGAATTTTTATAATTTTGGTATAAAACTAGTCGATAGTTAAATTCGGTGTGGTTTGTGTTGCTTGGGTTGATTATGTTTTGAGTTTGTGTTTGATATAGTTTTCCTTTTAGCCATTTAACGGATCTATGATAAACAGCTTGATGAATCGTAATGCTCGACTTCGTTGGCAGCAGATCGTTCACAAGCGCCTTGACGGCTTCCGCAACCTCGGGTGGTGTACACGTTGCATGAAATGGGATCCTGAATTTGACGTAGCAAAAGCTGTAACTTAGTTCTAATAAGAAACATTTTTAAGAATAGCGGAAATACCTACAAATCACATGCAGCTACGTGCAACCTTATTTCCAGTCGTCGGATGCGATAATCGGACCAGGCTTCTACAGCCGCTCGTTATACTCGTAATTTATCAGATATAGGGGTTGGTTAACTGTAAACATGACAGTATTTTAGTGAAAATAATTAATTATAATGTATTTGTATATTTTAACACATAATTCTAATTAATATTGAATATTATTTTATATTGTGAAAATGCATATTTGTATTCTTGCATGACCATTCTGATTGTGGTTAAAAAAAAGAATTCCCACTCTAATTTATTTCACTGCATTCGAGAATCGAGGTGCAGGAGCGTTGTATTTATTTATATTTACAGAAAACAAGTAAAACATAAGAGTTGCAATGGAACCGTACGTTGGGATACGTAGTTAGAAGCAATGTCATATTACTACGTTCATTTTGACGGCATACTACAGCGACTACACTCAAGTCATGCTACTTCTATTTTATATGCTCAACGAATATTTAACGATCCTAGAATTCGCCAAAAATTTAGCATACATAGTTACTCACGAATACCCTCGCCGTCTTGGAGCAACAGTGACAGCATCAGGATATTCAATAAATGACGCAGTAAATAATGTTTTTTATTTGCGACAGTTTATTTCCTAGTTAGAAGGACCAAGTACTGAATGTGTGAAGAAAGAAATTGATACCGTTTTACAGAACAATCCGAGGTTTCTTGACTTACCGTATAGTAGATCTTTTTGATGGCAAATAAGCAGATTTTTCTGAACGCATCCTAAATGTACCAACTATGAAAAATTATATGTCTACTTTACATATGCTCTGGTGACCTCGAAATCGAAATGGATTGTTAGCGACAGACGCTACATTCTAACACCTGAACGTTTACAGCAGTTGCTGGTTATTCAATTTTATTTCAGTACTATAAGTGAATAGTTATGTAGAGTGTTTTGTAAACTAATTAACTATATATGAATAATGTTGGATGTTACAAATTACCAGATCAGCGTTTTTTGGTAGCGTGAAATTCAAATTTGTTTCCAATTTTGACGTCACTAATAGAGGGCCCCACTTTATGACACATCATGCTATTTTAAATGCCAGAACTTTGTTGTGGCTTAGTGTATCCATCTGACTATTGAATCAGCCGATTCTCCCACCTTTCTTTATCTGAAATAGTCCTATTTGGAATATTCAGTGCACAGAGTAAATACTGTTTTAGATTCGAATAAAGTGCCTTTGCCCCTGAACATATAGCAAAATGTTGCTTTGAAAAAGTTATTCATAATCGTAAATTACGGCAACGTGCAAGATTTCAAAAAGATCGGTCTGCGATGATGAAATCTTTGTGCTTCGATGAAACTATTGATGAACATTTAAAGATTAAGGTTCAAACATTGCCTATTAAATAATTAATAAATAAGTAAGGATAGTAAACGAGTTCGAATGTATACCATGCTATTTTTTACAGGGTATATTTGAGAATTTTGCCGAATATGCGTAATTAATTCAGGAAAAAATTGCCCTACCTAACTTATTCGAACCTAAATGACACAAACAAAATAAAAACTAATTAGGAAAGAATATTTTCATGTTTATCCGCAGTTGATTGATTAATTGTTAATATAGATTAGTCAAATATTTTATGCAATAATTTTAATTTCTATTTTATGTTGGCAGGTGTATATACCACGTGACAGGTGTATAAACACACAGTAAATATCATTTTATTTTGATAATTTTGTGCATGTTTACTTCTCGGTGATAGTAAAAAATAATTAAACTCTTAGGTATATCTGTTAAGTTTTTTTGGAGTTTGCATAGGTCGTACATTGATAACGTAGCATTCTGTTTTAAAAATGTCTCCTCACTATTTGTGTTGCTAGTGTTGTGAAGCTTGTTGCAAACGACATTTTTGTTACAGCTGATTATGCCTAGGGTATGGGTTGTACAGATTTCCTAGGTTAGTCACCTTGAGAATGGGCGACTTGGGTTGCACGAAGTAGGTTTGTCGGTGAGAGAAATTTCTAAAAGGACTAACAGACCCTTACGTAGTATAGTACGGTGTTACCAGGCGTGAACTCAGGGAAGGCTGTGGACTCAGAGCGAGAGGTACCGACCATCGTAGAGGAACCACTGAGCGTGAAGACCGTCGGTTACGACTTTTAGTTCTCAGTGACCGCTTTAGTAGCAGCCGGACTATTGCAAATCGGTGATTTGAAGAACATGGGGGGGACCTCTTATTATTTTATTGTCCACATTAGATTTGGCCTCTCACTTGTCAACATCAAGCTAACCGCTTATAATTGTGTACAGAGAGGATTCAGCAGGACCAAGAATGGAATAAGGTGATTTTTAGTGACAAATTTTGTTTCTGCTTGGGATGCAAGGGTCGTGCGAGGCTGAGAAGGCGACGTGGTGAAAAACGCGATCCATAATTTGACAGAGAGCACTTTGATACACAATAGGCAGCAACATAACAGCCTAAAGCTACTTCCATAATGTAGTGGAGTGTCATTCCATATCTTTGCACCATCCAAAACACCATTTTCCAGTAAAGCAATGCTAGACCTCATGTTGCCAGATAAACGATAGCTTTTGTGGATTAACATCAGATAAATAGTTTACTCTGGCCACCAAGAGCGCCGGATCTATCGCCCATTGAACATAATTGGTACATGATTGACCGCAGACTGCTCTGTTTACAACGCTCCACAGACTTTAGGAGTTCTTAACCATGTTCAGATAGCTTGGAATGAAGAACTTATCGACAACCTACTATTGAACCAATTTTTGCAATAGGTTGCTGTGTATCAAAAAATATTAAAATCTAATGAACGTTTATAGGTGTTTACCTTTCTTTGTGAAGTAGAATAACTGATTTTTTTTTGTTTCCCTGAATACTCGGAAATTTCAAGGTCCTCTGTAAAACGAAACCCTCGTCGACTTACATTTATAAGAAAATTCTTTTTCATTAAAATTCAAGGACTAGATATGCTGTTATCATTATAAATGTAACAAAGGTTCTAACCGATTCACTTAAAGATAGTGGAGGACATTATATTTTAATGTAGGTGTAACAAAGTTAATTTCAGTGAAAGTGTGTTAAAATATCCACCTACACATCTATCATACAACAAAGATTTTTGCAATATAAACTACTATTTGGATGTTATTTATTAAATAATGAATGCAGTAACTAAAGTTTTTCAAACCTGTTTGTGTTGATCAAAACATTGATCGATATTGTAAATGTTATGTCCCATCATCTATCATTCCTGACAAACTACTAGTTTGCAACAATAAAACTCGTTATTTGTTTTATAAACATGATTGATTCGCTCATGTTAACGCGGGAAGCAATGTTAAAAATGTCTGATAAAATAAAATATAGTGGATATTTTTGCATTATCATTAGAACTCAAACTGCATCAGGTTATGACCCCTTTGTGGATAAAGTGATAAATTGTGTTTGTTCATGGAAGTTCAGGAAATTCGTAAACACGTTACGGACATATTTGTTTCATTAATAAAATCACTGCTTTAAAATTATAAGGTCCTACATATGTTACAATTTGTGTTGTGAGTTATTAACGCTGTGATGTTCTTTGGATCTATAAACCTTCTGAACCTATCTAAATAACGTAATTTTAACGTGTTTTTAATAGGATGTATTTTTATTTATTTAGACAGAACACTTTCACAGGATTTCAGGTGACAGCGATATGTTCGACAGGTTTACTTTTAATAAATAGGAAAATATAATTAACGCACTATGTCGTAAACATTACATACGTATCTATTTTTTTTTCAAAAATGCATTATTTGTTTTAAATTGTATTCATAGCTATCAGAATCAAGGGTACACTGAAAAAAAAATCTGTAAAATTATATTATCACGGAGCAAACTGTTGCAATTTATGAGTAGGCAGAGCTATAATCAATAAAGTCGTGGTAATAAATAAAATTTCTTAAAATTGTTATAGAACTAAACAATTTTAATACATGGCTGTTCTAAAATATATAATAATTTGTAGGGGGTGAAATCACTTTCTTATATAAAGAGTGGCAAAGTTACAGTAAACAGTTACTGAAATATTATGAAAAAACTGAAAATAGCGATTTTAGAAAATGCCATATAGCGTCATTATTTTACAACAGAAGGAACTTTAATTTCATATAGAGGCATAAGAATATATGAGAAATCAATTTTCGTCTAAAGAAAACTTCTAGAGCCACTAGTTTTGATATATTTTTAGGTATTAATAATATTGTGTGAAACTAACTACTCTGTGTTAAACGGAGCAATCCTAAAAATGCAGAAATAGGTCAGATCTCATCTATTGTGGTTGAATTGTCGTGTTCCAACTGCCAAAAGTGAAGTTAGATATTTATAGAGTGTTTTCATTAAAGCAAGGTTAGTAAATTTAGATAGATTAATTTCTTTAGAGCTTTGTCTGTGGAATTGTTCATTAGCATGCCTAGATGTTTGGTATCAGAGAACATACATATGACTTCATTGATAGGAATTGTAGGAGATTTGATTTATATTAGCTTATAATACCTTTCTAATACAGGAAAAAAATGCCACTAGTTTTGGTTATGCAAAATTAAATTATTTTTTTTTCTTATGGGCGCTATATTGGATCTTGGTAGTAACAATTGGCAAATACAATTGCAAACATGAAAATATTATTAAGAATTTCAATAATTTAAATAAAAAATCTATTTATTCTTTACATAAAACAAAAATCAACAAACATTTTTACGGATTCGACATTTTTTAGATTTGTTCTTATTGTTGGAAACCTTATTTCCCAGAAGTATTTAAATATTTTAAGGATAGATATAGGATGCACTTATAATCATGCATTAACTACACTGTAAGTATTAGAGCTTTAGAAATGTTTCAACACGATGGCACAAGACCTCATATTTTTACGGCCATGAAAAAGCGAAACTTTTTTCAAATTTGAGTCACCCTGTATATTTTACAGTTTTTTTTTAATGCTAATAGTTAGCCATGAAAAACGGTTCACCTCTAATGATGTTACGTATAATATACTTTTTTTGTAAACAGTAGTATTTTCGGTATAACAGGGTGTTTTTAAATGAAGTAGCAAAAATGACACCACAGATTCCTCAGCTGAAAAGAAATCGATTTAACCTATATCTCAAGTCGTATAATAAAAGTGATACAGGGTGTGAAATTTAAAATTTTATTTTCGATATTTGTAAATAACTTAAGAAATCCAAATCTATATACAGTACTTTCGAAAAGTAACGAATAAATTCATTATTTTGAAGTTGAGAAGTTTTCGAAAAAAACCCTAGCACGTTTTGTTTTTTAAAAAGGCACTTTTTGACATACCACCCATATTTATGACGATATATGATGTCATCGACAATTTTTTTAAATAGCACCTTCAATTTTGACCTTGCCATTTGAAAGAACGTGCCATTCTATATACATACATCATGAAAAATTATGGCGTTATATAATAAAAATTTCAAGAAAATAATGCTTGAAGATTTTAAATTTTAATGCAATTTATTCGTTACTTTTCGAAAGCACTGTATATAAAATTCTCGTGTCGCAGTGTTAGATGCCATATTCCTCGGCTTGACCGATTTTTATGAAATTTTGTATGTATATTCGGTAGGTCTGACAATCGGTCGTAATCTATTTTTCATATCCCTAAGTGATAAGGGTGGTCCACCCCAAACATTTTTTTATTTTGTGGACAAATTTTTTTATTTTTATTTTTTTATGATGTGGCATTAAAAATACATACAACCCTTAATTTTCACCCTTCTATCACAAACCTCTATTTTTAATAGCCATTTTAGTAATTTAATCATTTTTAACCCTGGTCGATAACTAATCGATTCTCACTAGATCAGTTATCTCCGCCAGGTGTCTACCGGTGTCACTTCTCACCCTTACCAAAATATTCACTGGAAGTAATTCGTATGGCAAAACAACGTTTGCCGGGTCACCTAGTATTTACATAAAATTTGTAAATCAGGGGTTTTTGCGGGCGAGAAATTCAAATTTGTTTCTAATTTTGACGTCACTAGTAGAGGGCGCCACTTGCGGTACACCATATTTGTTTTAAATGGCAGAACTGTTTTGCAGCTTAGTGTATCCATTTGACTATCGCAACAATGGACAACTTTTTCAAGTAACATTTTGATGTATTTTAAGTAGAAAAGGCACTTTACCTGAAACGATAACAATCGGTGCACTGAATATTTCAAATTGAATTATTTCGCAAACTGTTACTTTTAGCGACATTAACAAGGTATACCTTTTTCAGATATAATAGATAGGAGAATCAATTGTTTCAATAGTCAGGCGGATACACCAAGCAGCAAAAAAGTTCTGCCATTTAAACGAAAAAGAATGTGCCATAAGTGGCGTCCTCTACTAGTGACGTCAAAATTAGAAACAAATTTTAATTTCTCGTCCGAAAAAACACCGATTTACAAATTTTATGTAAATATTTGGATTTTTTAAAGAAGCTATCTACATATATCGAAAATAAAATTTTCACTTTGACACCCTATATCTTTTTTAATATGCAACTTGGATTATAGGTATGTTAGGTTAAATCGATTTATTTTCACCTAAGGAATCTGTGGTCTCATTTTTGCTACTTCATTTAAAACACCCTGTATTTCCTTCTCTCAGTCTTGACCTACTAGATTGCCATTCGAATAAAAAACCGTCCCCTTACTCACAATTTTATCCGGCCAACTCGGGACACGTCGCCGAGTTAAATATCGAAAAAGTATCGAAACTGGCCAAATCGGCTCCGTCCCGCCCTTAAATAATATTTTATAAAACGTACACCGGCCCGTGACTGTTACAAACTATAAATTACGGACAGATGCTTTCCACGGCATCCTCGTATACGCGCGGATTATGCTGAAATTAATGTTTCGCCGACAGTTATTCGACATCCCACTAAATCATAAAATATTACGAGGTCTCGTCTATAATTCAAGGTATTAACTGGGTTAGCGAAATTAATCGTGCTGGTAATGTTCGTCTTGTGTTACGGGGATGCCGTGGCAAATATCTGAAAAAGGCCGCTTCGAATGTAATTCCCCGAGCAGTTTTTCTTGATATAGGAAATACTAACCATCTGTAACTTCGTAGGTACAGTTTTCATTCACTAACTATTTATTGCAGACATATAAATGCGAATATATGAATATAGTTTTCACTACTTTGTAAATATCCATTTTCCTGAAAGTTTCATGTAATATTTTGTAATTTTCTACGGACGACTTTCGTGGATTTTTATGTAACAGTCGCGGGTAATTGCTTGATACGGCATTCTCATATGATTTTATACATTTTTTAATTACCTAGATATTAGTAACAATAAATTTATGTAAATTTTATAATTTATTTACGCAACGAAAATTACAGGGTGATTCAGAACTTATAATAATAATACGTTTTTATTGTAAAAGAGAATACAAGGGCGAAGTTATAGCCTTGGGCTACTCTTCCACTTAAACCTTATACATATTAAGTACATCAAATATACAAAGTAATAAACATACGATAAAAGTAAAAAAAAGAAAGAGTACAAACAAGTGGTATACTTATATGTGTGAGAGATAAATACAGCAATAAAAGCGAAGACAAAAAAAATAAGCTCTGACAACAACAGATGAGAAACACACATATAAACATTATACAGTGCTTTCGAAAAGTAACGAATAAATTAATTATTTTTGAAATTGAGAAGTTTTCGAAAAAATCCTCTGGCACGTCGATTTTGTTTTTAAAAAATGCACTTTTTGACTTACGACCCATATTTGTGACGTCATCGTTTTTCGAAATATGACTTCATCGACATACATACTTCATGAAAAATTATGGTGTTACATAACAAAAATTTCAAGAAAATAATTCTTGAATTATGCAACACCTGTCCGTGCTTATTTAGATGAGCTGTTCCCGAATTGTTGGATAGTGAGAAGGGGGCCGATTGAGTGGCCACCTTCCACCAGCCAGATCGTCTGATTTGACACTCCATTATTTCTTGTGGGGATACTTAAAAAGCAAAGTATACGTTACTAGACCGGTTTATTTAGAAGATTTAAACGCAAGAATTCGTCACGAGATACATCATATGCCTCCTGAAGTTATTGATAATGTCCAAAAAGAATTTATTTAATCGTCTTGGCTACTGTCAACGGTTGACAATTTGAACATTTAACATACACATCATAATCATTTTAAGGATTGTGCAAATTAAATTTTAAAATATTCAAACATTATTTTCTTGAAATTTTTTTGTTATAAAACACCATAATTTTATATGATGTATGTATGTAGAATAACACGCTATTTCAAATGGCATGGTCATAATTGGGGGTTGCTATTTAAAAAAATTGCAGATGACGTCATATCGCGAATAACTACGACGTCACAAATGTGGGTCGTATGTCAAAAAGTGCCTTTTTTAAAAACAAAATCGACATGTCAGGGGTTTTTTTCGGAAACGTCTCAATTTCAAAAATAATGAATTTATTCGTTACTTTTCGAAAGCACTGTGGATATAATACACAACGAACACGAGCCACTAACCTTATTTACAAGTGCTTCTTTAAGATTCCTGCGGAAGGCCGTAGCTGAACATAACTTAAAACGTTCTTCCAGAAAATTATACTGTTGAATAGCATTAAAAGTTATTTAAAAAAAATCTGGAATGTACAGGAGGCTCTTACAAATACACTTCCGTACGGCTCTGGAAGTTCCACTGTAAAACCTGATAAGGCGTATAATAGGCCGGACAAAAATTGAAAGAGATTCCCAAGGAAAGAAATAAATTACATTTTACAACACCTATTTTAATGCAGCAGATTCAATTGTTTTTGTCGTTATTGTTATTAATTATTAATAGAATTAATTTGTGATTTTAATTAGTAAAATAGTTTGACCTAGGTACCTGATGTTACAACAAAATTTTGGGTCCGTCTTATCCAGTTTCTACAAACTAACACAAATATTTCTTGTCCGTTTTGAACTCGTAAGTTATTGACAGCAACTGTGATACGTTTGCGTAAATTATCAATAGGATATTCACGATACATTTGATTTTTTAAATATCCCTACAAAAAGAAGTCCAAATGCCTTAAAGTCAGGAGATCGTGAGCCTCTTGTATGATACGCCACACTACTGCAATATGCTGTGGACGCCCTGGACTTGGACCTGGATCTCTTCCAAGATTCGGTTGCAAATTTCCCGCATCGCGTCAACGTTTGCGCTCCACTTGCACTCACTACACACCGTTGTAAGAGTAGCATTTGTCACATATTTACCGGAAAATCAACATCTATTCCCAAATTGTGTTAGTTACGTTCTGAATCACCCCGTATATGCAATAATACATACAAATTCAAGAAAAGTTTTGTATTGTGTAATTTTACAACATAGGTATATTACATACGTGAATACGTTTACAACACAAAAGTATAATCCTCATTAAATTGAAAACCTGCAGTAAAAACATATTTTCTTCTTGTATCTTGTAATCAAATTTTCGTATGTTATGACTTTAGCACTATCTATTGTTTCCAACATTGTAATTTTACAATAAATTTCAATATTTTACAGATACAGTTAAGACAATAAATAATGTAGTGTTTCAGTTACAATATGAATGTAAAATTACATTATTACGGTGAACTAACACTTACACCTGAAAAACCTATAGTTAGTCGTTAGTGGTATCATCACGCATATACCGGTTTTAAGTTAGCTTTCATCAGAATACATGTGAGACATGTGTAAAAATACATTTTTCAAAAGTTCCGAAGTATTATTGTAATTTTACAATATTGTACTTTGCAACATATCCATTACAAGTAAAAATTGGTATAAGCATTTCGTAATGTATTTTTTGTAATTTAATGTAATTAATAATAATAATATCTCTACCCCTCATTCTAATCACAGGGATTAGCCCAGAAGTCGGAGACTTGTGCGGGAGAGGGGGCGGCATATTATTATTAAGTAGGCCGCATTTGCGCCCAGGAACGACTTACGTTGGTAGGCCCTAACCACTATTCAGTGCAGGAATGAGGGAAACCTGGAAAACCTCATTAATTAGGGGGGTAGTCAAATATCAACCGGTATATCAATCTCTCACATTGACCCAAGCCAACATTCTTCCACCCTACCATACCCCAAGAGAGGGCGCCAAACCTCTACACGAATATAGCTTATATACGGTCTACGGGCAGCTGGGCTCGAACCAACACCGATCTAGTCACCTCGATTCAAGTACTGACGCCTTAAACCGCGCGACCACTGACCGAATTACCGAGCAATTTCTAAAATTTTGCGTAAGATGGTGTGGCTTCAGCACTATCTACTGTGTTGAACTTTGCTAATTTACAACAAATTTCAATATTTTACAAAATTAAAACAGCTAAGTTTCGTTTAATAAATATAGATAATAATAAATAATAATAGTAATAATTTATTTGCGACAATTACATTGTTTACAATTATATGATAAGTATAATTAAGTATATTTGGTATCTATCAAATTGTGTATTTGTGATCTTGATGTATTACAAATAACATCCATTTTTTAATCTTAGATTTAAAAATACGAATTAATAATTTTTATTTCGGTAGGTAAGATATTATAAATTTTAGGTCCTAAATATGGAAAAGATCTTTACATTTTTGTTTTTTCAGGTTTAATAATTTTATACATGTCTTCTTTATATCTAGTATTGTATGTATAATCAACTGGAATGAGATCTTTTTTATATTTATACTGCATTATTAAAACAGAATAAGATTATAGTTGTCGAATATCTAATAATTTGCACTCAAGGAATAACTAATTTGTAGGGTAAGTACGTGGTTTACTAAATAGTATTTTAATTACATATTTTTGAATTAGTTATTTGTAAGTTTTGTAATTGATTGTCCGTTACACATCCCCACGCAACTGTGCCATAAATTAAATGAGTTACAAACAACGCGTAGTACAACAATCTTAGCTGATCTACTGTTAATATTCGAACGAGGTACTTAAATTTGTGCTAACTTTCTAACTACTCAAATGAGTATCAATAAATATTTCTAAGTATTTAATATTGCGCACGGGATCAATCTTAATTGTAACTCCATTTAAATTATAATGTGGCAAATTAATAGCATATGAAGTAAAGGGAATATAAGAAGTTTTTTCAAAATTTATTGTTAATAAACGACTATTAAACCAATTTATAATGTTTGTAAAATCATTTTCACACATTAATTTTAAATTTTCCCAGGTATCACTACGATAAAAAACTGCGGTGTTATATGCAAAACTTATTATGTTACCTTCTGTAGGCAGTTTAAAGAGGCCATTCAAATATATAATAAAAAGTAAGGATCCGAGAACAGTACCTTGAGGCACTCCATATTCCACATTTTTGAAATTACTTAATGTGCTTTTAATTTTAAGACATTGCTCCCTTCTAGTTAAATAACTTTTTAGTAATGAATATGGACTGCCTCTTACACCTATTCCCTCCAAAATTTCTAACAGTCGGATATGGCTAACAATATCGAACGCTTTGACCAAATCCACAAAGACACAAATTGCAGGTACTGTTTCATCTAGTGCCTTGTAGATTTGAGCCGTTAATGCAGCAATTGCATCCTGCGGGTAATTTGCCCCTCTAAGGCCGTATTGCCTTTCAGATAATATATTATACTTATTTAAGTAATCAATAAGCCTTCTTTTCAATATTTTCTCGTAGATTTTTGCAAGAGATGATATCAAACTTATAGGTCTACAATTAGACCCATCCGTTTTGTCTCCTCTTTAATATATTGGAGAAATTACTGCAATTTTAAATGAAGATGGAAATATTCCACTTTCAAAAGACCTATTAATGATGTAAGATAGAGGAGATGAAATTTCTTTTGCAATAAGTTAAAGTTTCAGATTTTAGACCATCCTAAAGATTTTTTAATGTTCCTATTCTTTCTAAAACTTCTTCCTCGTTTGTATTCTTAAGAAAAAATGAATTAGAAAGTATAGTTTTCTGGTTAACTATATTAGATTCACTTACTTTTTCAGCTAATATTCTACCAATATTGCCTACACTGGCAAAATATTTGACCATCATTCTGGAACACCCTGTATACATTCGATGTTTAGATGATTAGTAATGTATTGTTTTGTAATTTTATACTTAACATCTATGACCCTTACGTTATTATAAAAAATGTATAACATTGTTGTGTTATATATAATCAGCAGATTAATTTACTGAAAGTACAAATGTAATTTTACAATAAATTAATATATTTTTACATAATGAAAGTTGATTACTCCTGTTTAATAATAGAGATTGCAATTTTACGTTTAAATTGCAGCTATAAATTAAATTTTACATATATATTAGTCTTACCCGAGGGGCGTTTCGCTGTCCAGATTTTGTACACCAAAATTCCTTCCTCGCGGAAAATGCACCAAAATGCCTTCGAAATGCCACAAATTGCCTCAATATGCTAAAAAATGTTCGAAATACCCCCGAAATGCCCTAAATGCCACCGAAATGTTACCGGAATACCAGAAATACCACAAAATGCCTCTAAATGTCAGGAAATACCTTGAAAAGCCTTATGTTTTTAGTTACCATTTTCTGTCCTAATTGTATTACTTATCATTTTTATACAGGGTAATCGTTAAAAAATAGGCCAAACCTTACCATTAGATTCTACGACGAAAATTAATTGGGAAAAATCATACAATGTTGCTCATTAAAGCTTAGTTTTCCAGATACAGGGTGTTGAAGTTGAAAAATAAAAACGATTTTTAGGCATACCTATCTCGGAGATGCATTAAGGTATTTTGGTCTAACTTACTTCATTTGCTGCGACTTCACGTCAATACGAAAAAAACAGTGGCGTGCAAACTATATTTTCGAGATTCTTTTCTAAAAAATAAATGCGCCACTGCATAAAGCGGAAATAAATAATGTTTTTAAAATTTTCAATGATTTTTCAACAAAAAAGGTATATTTGTTGAATATCGCTGAGAGGCACCGTTTTTGAAAAAATAAATTGCGTTTAAAGTAGGCAAGGATGTGCAGTTCGTGGATTACGTAACTCCATTAACTTGCAACTTGTGTTATAGAAACATAATTTTTTGATAATTAAATTGCATTAACAAACATTATACTGTTTACATAATATATTTCAAGTATTATTTTGTAAAATATATCACACAATTAAGAAAACTAAAATAAAAATATAAATATTTTTTGTATGGCATAAGTAAATAATAAAATATAACAAGAATAACTATGAAAAACATTAATAATGTTTAAGATTATTTTCGATTATTTGACTTTTTGCCATAGTTCATTTCTATTGTTGATAGATGCAGCACTATAAACTATGGCCTTTATATAATCCCAGAAAAAAATCAATCGGATTTAGATCCGAACAACGTGGCGGCCATGGATGTTCATTTTTTTTTTTCTATCCATCTTTCCATATCCATATGACGAAATATGTTATCTAAATGCTTTCTTACTATTATAAGATAATTAGCAGGGGCACCATCATGTAAATACCACATGAGCACTAATGTTCAAAGGAATTTCTTCTAGTAGTACAATTAAATTAGATTGTAAAAAGTGCAGATAATGTTGGCCGTTTAAAGATAGATGCCCAAAGTTCATATTGCCCAAGAACCTGATCGTCAAATATTCCGAACCGAATATCGAACTTAAACTCATGCTGAAAGTGTCGTACAATGCTTTCATTTATTTTTTTTCGACTCGTATATGAAAACAATCCCTTAACATATCTCCGAGATATGTTTGATAATCGTTTTTATTTTTTCAACTTCAACATCTCGAAAACTAAGCGTTTATGAACAACATTGGAGGTATATGACTTTTGCCCATTAATTTTTGTCGTAGAATCTAGTGGATTTGGTCCATTCTTTAACGGACACCCTGTATAGTAAATAGTGAAAACGATTAAATAAAAACAAACTGAAGATGGTTTATACTCAATATTACCGAAAAGGTTCAAGATAAAGTAATGAAATTTTGAACGCTGGAAATTTAAGCATTTGATTCAAATATGTGTTAAGCAGGGCCGACTTAAGATATTTATAGTTTAACTTTTTAGTTAGAAATTATTTTTACCCTAGCTTGGACCAAAGAAATGTAATGCATTTTAAATTAAAAAGGTATTCTTTTTAGACTTCGATAAAATTCGATTATTTTTAGATATTAATAACTTATAAATTTAATTGTGTATTTAAGAAAATACAAGCTTTACATTACATAGTAATTTATTTTAACTCGGAAACCGTGCAATTTATTGAAGTATAAATCGAACTAGAATATCATTTTAATGTAAAATGTATTACATTTAAAATTTCTTTAGTCTAACTAAAAATAATTTCTAATAAAAAAGTTAGGGCCAAAAATATCCAAAGCCGGCGCTGTTAAATACATTTCTGAATTATATACTTCAATTTTGTGCAAATTTTCGAATTCGGCATAAAAATTTAGTCAGTGTTCAAAATTTCGTTACATTATCTCGAATCGCTGCCACTGAATATAAACCACTTTCAGGACTGATCCTTTAGAAGCCTCTAGCTCTATAAGAGTCCGTTTGTCGATCTAGGTTTATATAAAGTTTTCTTCCTATTTTTTGTCTGAATCGCCCATATAATATGCATGTATGCACCTAGATATTTTGAAAAGTCTTCTGGTATTGCAATAAATCTTCTTTGTGAAGTTATCGACTGGACAAACATACACTGAACCCGCTTTGCCTATTTACATCTTTTTTTAACTCTTATATAATGTGTACAACTATAGAAGTCGTGAGTCGAAGTGAATTAGGTTAGGTCTCGCGTTAGATTAAAGTTAAAGCCGGTTGAAAACGAAGTTTACAAGAAACAAAAATAGTTACCTATTATAATTAAATAAGTGGTTACTTACTTACATGTTTTTTATTTTGAACGAAAGAAATTATACTAAGGTACAATTTTCAACATCCATGAGCCTAGTTGGTCAGCCTGACGCCTTGATATCGAATTATACAATCCACCTCAACGAGCACCTCGTGGACAAACTATTACGCGTACACATACAATACAAAAATTCTTTCAAAAATGCTCTTAAATGCCTCTAAAAAACCCCAAAATGCCTCGAAATTCCAGAAAATACCTCGAAATGCACTTAAATGCCTCTAAATACCAGAAAATGCCTCAAAATGCTCTAAAATACCTCGAAATTCAAGAAAATGTCTCAAAATACCTGCAATGTGTACACCAAAATGCCTCTGCGAAACACCCCTCGGTCTTACCACCACAGTATGCCATAGACTACCAACTTTTATCAGTAGGCCTGCTCGCTCTCTGTCATTCAATTTATTATTATTTTTTTAATTCCACAACATATATAGGTTACAAGTAGTATTATTATAGTTTTACAATATTGTACTTTGCAACCTATCCGTTAAAATTGGTATAAGCATGTCCTAATGATTTTGTGACCGTGTTAGAATGTGATGTCCAGTATCCCGCCCTCAAGAATGTTGTGAAATTGGATTGTATCCTCGTCGAATAACAACGACATTTTGAAACAGTCACAGCAAAGTTGTTATGTAGTGGTTGGCCACCCTTCTCTTTGATTTATCCCTAATATGACACTTTGGGGATGCGACACGAATAATCTACAACATACTAATACAGTCCTTTTATTTCGTATGCACGAACAGAGTGGATTACATTATCCCACCCCACCCTCATAAATATTTTAAACATGTGCTAGCTTACTGTTTCCTTCTCTGGTCTTTTCGATCTCTGGCGGTTCGAATTGACATGGTCGGAAATATAATCAGAAATAATTAAGAATGCACAAAGTAAGTCAATAGACATCTATACTATACGAGTAGAATAGACAATGACGGTTATAAATTATATTATTTCACGATCTAAATGGTACTGCCCATTTGTGGGGGAGGCACCTCAAATCCCTACTCGATAAATCAAATCTTCTCTTCCACTTAATTTAACGAATTATATTCTTTGTCGTTATTTATGAAACAAGAAGTTTCCCTTGAACTTCTTGAATTGTGTCACGCGGAAATAAGTAGTCTCTGGTGAAATATTTGTTTGCTTTTTGTTTCCAATAAAACTTCTATGTTTGTATGCACTTAACACAACACGGTTTAATTTTCTTTACTTGATATTAAGTTACATAAAGACAAACTGAAATAGCGAATCTAATATCTGAGGATATTAGGTAGTTGCTTCCATAGGGTTCATGATAATAATAATAGAAGTTGTAAGGAAATGTAATGTGTTTGTAGAAACTTTGAAAATTGATAAGTTGCTCAGTAAAGAATAAAGTGCTATTGCTGCATGAAATGCTATAAAAATGTATCTTGTTAAGTTAATAGCTACTAGTACAATAAGTTAGGAAAAGACACTTTTCCTATGAGTTGCATACATGATTTTTTTAATAAATCAAATAACTATAGTTATCATAATTTTTTATTGAAAATTGTGAATTTAATGAAAATGGTTGATATAGAAACGAGTTTGTTTATTAGGTTTTCGTTAATATTATTGTGATTTATGAAAAATGTCAGAATCTTGCTTAAAACAATAATAGGGAAAATGATATAGAAGAATCATCATCGCGATTCAATCATTATTGCCGATAAAATCCAAAGATAAATATAAAAATGTGGTAACTAATGATTAGCAGCCTTATTTTTGTTCAGTTTGTTGTCGATAGTGGGAAATTTCTAATCTAATAACTAAATAATATAAAAAAGGTTATTAGAAGAAATGATATGCATAAAAAAAGAAAAACACTCGGTAAATAAAAGATCGGATATTGAAACCCTCAGTAGATCATATTTTAACCTTATAGGGGAGATAAAAAGGTAATGTTTGTAAACTTTTTGTATGTTTTTTGTTCACCCTTAGCCTCGTATGACAAGATAACTAATTTGATTTATATTTTAATACATGTTCTGGATATATGTGTACGTTATTTTCTACTTATATCTATATTGCCCAAGATTGTTATATGACATACTATGTACAACGGAGACTCGGAAAACACAGTGAAGCACTTAAATCTGTAATGTGAGTAACATATAAACAATATACGTAGATTTAATTTTTAATATTATTTTTTTGCATGTTATACACAGGTTGTTGTTTGTTACATTTTTCGTTCTTTCACCATATTTTATTGTTTTAATATTCATTATAGAAAGATATTTTGTTTAATATTTTTGCTTTTAAATTTGTGACATATAATAATTGTTAGTGTGTGTGTAATTGTGGTTTCTTTTTTCATGTTTATATAGATATTGTATTCATTTTATTGTAATGTTTTAAACACACTTTTTTAATACTTTAATGTTAAGTTTGTTATTTATAAATTGCGATGTAATTTTGAATTTATTAAATTTTATAGTGTCCTGAGGATGTCACGATAAGTGACGAAACGTCGACAATTGAGAAAATTTTGTGTTTTCTTTGAAATTTGGCCTCTAATTTCCCACTATCGACAACAAACTGAATAAAAAAGTGGATCGCTTATTTGAAGATTTGTATCATCAACAAGAAGTAACTGGAAACACTGAGGCAGTTCTACCAGCCTATTTTGAACAAAAATCCAGAGGATACCAGAGCTCTACGCTGTGGAATCTTTACCCAATGATAAGAACAACATTGTCAGTAAAAAAGAATATTGACATAAAGAAATTTCCAAGTTTAATTGCTCCCCTTAAACGTAAATCGATAGGGCATAGATCCAGGAAGTCTAGAGTTTAAAGGAAATCAGAACTTTAGATATTTTTGAAAGAAGCAGATGATAAAACCTACTTGATGATCAAGATAAAGTGTAATTTATCACACTTCTTTCCAAATATTGATATTGTTTCATATTTTAGATAGTGCTGATTATTGGTATCAGTGAAGCATGTCGTCGTAAAAAAATAACATTTCTTCAGCTTTAACATATAAAAGACATGGTAGAATATAGCATGGTAAGGACTTATATTATAAAAAAAGTCTAAAACCAATAGTTTGTCTAGAAATACATTTCAAAAATAAAAATACTGCAATAATATGCAAAACTATGTTACAAAATTACAAACTAAGGTACAATTAAGGTTATGTAAAAGCGCCTGTAACGTAATTTATCATAATTTGAATTTTGGATCAGTATTAATGAAGTAAACAATTGAAGTTTCCGAGAAACTCATTAAACTTGTATCGTACTGTAACGTTCGACAACGTTGATGTGTCAGGCTGCTGTTGATAACCTAAAAGTAATATTAGTCATAATGGTGTGTACAGCTAGTGCAATTCATTTTTGTCTAGTTTTTCTTTGGTGTTGTGAGTGTACATAAACAAAAATGGAACAGTTTATAGTAACCATAACCAGCTGCATGGCATGTTAATTTACGGCGAATTTAGGCAAAACTCTGAAACAGAAGACATTTTAAACACTGTAACTACTTTTCTGTGTTGTAAAAAGCGTTCTAAGAAAATCATTCACAATAAGTATCTATGTTTAGGTGTACCTATTTGCAATTATTATGTATAAATTCATCACATCTGTTACCGTTGATCAGAGAAAAAAATTGTTAAGTCAAATATGTTTTGTTTAGTACAACTTTTCATATGGCAAAATTAAGACACTCATATTCCGGACACCCTTTATATTGATAGATATTCCCAACACGAAAAAACAAACATAAGAGGAAAATTTACTATTTCTAATGGGAACGTCGAGGGAGGAGAACATCGTTTGTCACCAATTGAGCATTCAAGATTCTTCCCAGGATATAAAAATGGAAAATGTACAAGACAATGAGTTGGTATAAATTCTATAGGGGATTTCCCTAAATAAAATTCAGATTTTTTAAAATTGCCGAATGCTGGGAATTACACCGGCCACTGTTTCGAAAGATATAGGGTGATACAGGAACAGATATCACCATTCTTAAAAGGCACGGTGGACGGAAAGCAATGAACGTAGCAGAAGGATATATGAAGGATTCCGTTCAACGAAAACTTCAACTAGTTTTAAAGATATTGGATCAAAGAGAGATCAATATAAATACAAACTCGGCCTTTACTTCATCAAATACATGCACAGAGCTTTCCATAGCTAATTGTAAAAAGGGTATAGTTAAAATTTATAATAATGATAAGAAATTATTTAAATTGACAAATAAATGAATAGTTAGTTCCAGAAATATGTAGTATTTTTTGCGCGCGGAAAAATCTTTTCCCATCTCTAATTAGTTACTAAATGTGCAACTTTTCAAATCACTGTTAAAAAATATATATATTTTATAGTAGCCATAGTAATACATTACAAATATGGTTGAAAATTCTCCTAAGATTTAGCATTGCTTGTTTATGGAATAAAATGTGTTATGATTCTTTAATTCGTAATATCAAGTAGGCTTAATCTTAATTTGTTCGCTAGTAAAGTGTCTTTGCTCAAGATGAAAAATTATATATGTACGAAGCACTTTAATGTTATAGACTTCCTTTGATTTGATGTATAGCGGTTCTCTGATCCTTAACTGGAATTCTTTGACTTGACTTTGTTGTTCTCGGACTAGTGTATGTGGAGGTGGACCCCTTATAGTACCCCTTGCCCACACTACATTTTCGGTAGATTTCGGTTCCTGTTACTTCTGCGGTCGGAATTCTCAGATAACGGTGGTCTTTCGACAGGTACAAGTTTCATCGCTTTTCTCTATCTTCAGTGATGCTGCAGTTGTAGTATTAGACCAGTGCTGAAGCCTTTGAAAATGGTAAAAAGTAAAAAAAAATAATAGTAGGGTGAAACTCAAACCTCAAAATTTATGTGAAAAATTCAAATAACTAAGTTTTTGGTTTTTTATTTTTATCTTTTATAAAAAATAATTTTTTTTCACGATATTTGGTGAAAACTTACCTTTTTATGTCCCAAATACATTGTAATTTTTTTTATTTAAAATATACATTTTTTCACCTTATTTTGACTTTATATCGAAAAAGCACCCTAATTTTCAATCGGAAATTTTCACATCAAAATATCTGCTTTTTTGAAAAAGTCTGTTGGCTTTTTGTTCGTTAGAATCTCTACTATCTTATGGTGTAAAAAAATATACATTACTATGGTAAATGTTCTCAGAAAAAACAAAGAAATGATGCGAACTCGAATCCGAAAATTTTTTTTTAATCAGTACAGTTTTGAGCTATTTATTAAAATTTATACTTTAATTACCCGAAAAACGTAAGATTCCATATTGCACTGATAAACAAAAAAATTGCAAGTCGAAATATACTACTATAATTAACAACTAAATAAGTTAATAAAGTTAATTTAATAAAACATCTACAATATTTTTTCGATTCTTTGCATTTTCTGAGAACGTTTACTAAAATAATGTATATTTTTTACGCCATCAGAAAGTAGAGATTTCAACGGACAAAAAGCCCACCGACTTTTTTAAAGAAGCAGATATTTTGACGTGAGAATTTTCGATTGAAAATTAGGGTGTTTTTTCGATATTAAGTCAAAATAAGGTGAAAAAATAAATATTTTAAATCAAAAAAATTACAGTGTATTTGGGACATAAAAAGGTAAGTTTTCACCAAATATCGTGAAAAAAAAATTATTTTTTGTAGAAGATAAAAATAAAAAACCAAGAACTTGGTAATTTAAATTTTTCACATAAATTTTGAGGTTATGTGAAAAAAGTGTAAATATAAAAGTTGTTTGAGTGAAGTTATCCACAGATTCTCATCCACAGATTATGACGTAGGGTCAATCGCGATTGGGATAGTGTGCACGCGCTCGCGCGCTTCGCATAAGTAGTAAGTCCTAATAGCAGCTAGTACCTAGTACCGTAGCTCCTGGACACATTGCCACTATACTAATTAAAATGGTATAAGCATAACAACTATATTTCCTAATATAATGATAAACAAGTGATTATATAAATAGCAATTAAAAAATCAGTAAATTCCAAAATATAATCACGGAGCAACAATCCGAATAAAATTAATATTCTCCTCCTATTCTCTGTGGATGGCAAATAATACCTTCCAACTTCGAAACCGGTTCGTGTGCGTCAAACAAACTTCAACAGGAGATTACCCAATCCATAAAAAACACAACCACGTACCCCACACCCAATACCACCCCGTCCAACACCCCGAAAAATATTATTTTTTTCCTCCGCTTATCTGTAGATTACATGTAATACCTTATAATTTCCAAACGGGGTCGTGTGCGTTAAACAAACTTTAACAGGAGATTACCACATCCATAAGTAACACAACCACGTGCCCCACACCCATTGCCACCCCGTCCAACATCCTGAAAAAAATTAGTTTTCTTCTGCGATTATCTGTGGATGACATGTAATACCTTACAACTTCCAAACGGGGTCGTGTGCGTCAAACAAACTTTAACAGGAGATTACCACATCCATAAAAAACACAACCACGTACCCCAGAGCCAATGCCACCCCGTCCAACAACCCGAAAAATATTAATTTTCTCCTCTCTTTACCTGTGGATGACATATAATACTTTATAACTTCCAAACCGATTCGTGTGCGTCAAACAAACTTTAACAGGAGATTACCACATCCATAAGTAACACAACCACGTGCCCCACACCCATTGCCACCCCGTCCAACATCCTGAAAAAAATTAGTTTTCTCATGCGATTATCTGTGGATGACGTGTAATACCTTATAACTTCCAAACGGGCTCGTGTGCGTCAAACAAACTTTAACAGGAGATTACCACTTCCATAAATAACACAACCACGTACCCCACACCCAATGCCACCCCGTCCAACACCCCGAAAAATATTATTTTTTTCCTCCGCTTATCTGTAGATTACATGTAATACCTTATAATTTCCAAACGGGGTCGTGTGCGTTAAACAAACTTTAACGGGAGATTACAACATCCATAGGTAACATAACCACGTGCCCCACAGCCAATGCCACCCCGTCCAACAACCCGAAAAATATTAATATTCGCCTCCCTTTACCTGTGGATGACATATAATACCTTATAACTTCCAAACCGATTCGTGTGCGTCAAACAAACTTTAACAGGAGATTACCACATCCATAAGTAACACAACCAAGTGCCCCACATCCATTGCCACCCCGTTCAACATCCTGAAAAAAAATTGTTTTCTCCTGCGATTATCTGTGGATGACATATTATACCTTATAACTTCCAAACGGAGTCGTGTGCGTCAAACAAACTTTAACAGGAGATTACCACATTCATAAGTAACACAACCAAGTGCCCCACACCCAATACCACTCCGTCCAACATCTTGAAAAAAATTAGTTTTTTCCTGCGATTATCTGTGGATGACATATTATACATTATAACTTCCAAACGGGATCGTGTGCGTCAAACAAACTTTAACAGGAGATTACCACATTCATAAGTAACACAACCAAGTGCTCCACACCCAATGCCACCCCGTCTAACATCTTGAAAAAAATTAGTTTTCTCCTGCGATTATCTGTGGATGACATATTATACCTTATAACTTCCAAACGGAGTCGTGTGCGTCAAACAAACTTTAACAGGAGATTACCACATTCATAAGTAACACAACCAAGTGCCCCACACCCAATGCCACCCCGTCCAACATCTTGAAAAAAATTAGTTTTCTCCTGCGATTATCTGTGGATGACATATTATACCTTATAACTTCCAAACCGATTCGTGTGCGTCAAACAAACTTTAACAGGAGATTACCACATCCATAAGTAACACAACCAAGTGCCCCACATCCATTGCCACCCCGTTCAACATACTGAAAAAAAATTGTTTTCTCCTGCGATTATCTGTGGATGACATATTATACCTTATAACTTCCAAACGGAGTCGTGTGCGTCAAACAAACTTTAACAGGAGATTACCACATCCATAAGTAACACAACCATGTGCCCCTCACCCATTGCCACCCCGTCCAACATCTTGAAAAAATTTAGTTTTCTCCTGCGACTATCTGTGGATGACATATAATACCTTATAACTTCCAAACCGATTCATGTGCGTCAAACAAACTTTAACAGGAGATTACCACATCCATAAGTAACACAACCAAGTTCCCCACACCCATTGCCACCCCGTCCAACATCCTGAAAAAATTTAGTTTTCTCCTGCGACTATCTGTGGATGACATATTATGCCTTATAACTTCCAAACGGGATCGTGTGCGTCAAACAAACTTTAACAGGAGATTACCACATCCATAAATAACACAACCACGTACCCAACATCCAATGCCACCCCGTCCAACAACCCGAAAAATATTAATATTCGCCTCCCTTTATCTGTGGATGACATATTATACCTTATAACTTCAAAACTGGTTCGTGTGCGTTAATCAAACTTTAACAGACAGATTACCACATCCATAAAAAATACAACCACGTACCCCACAGCCAATGCCACCCCGTCCAACAACCCGAAAAATATTAATTTTCTCCTCCCTTTACCTGTGGATGACATATAATACCTTATAACTTCCAAACCGATTCGTGTGCGTCAAACAAACTTTAACAGGAGATTGCTACATCCATAAGTAACATAACCATGTGCCCCACACCCATTGCCACCCCGTTCAACATCCTGAAAAAAATTAGTTTTCTCCTGCGATTATCTGTGGATGACATGTAATACCTTATAACTTCCCACCGGGGTCGTGTGCGTCAAACAAACTTTAACAGGAGATTACCACATCCATAAATAACACAACCACGTACCCAACAGCCAATGCCACCCCGTCCAACAACCCGAAAAATATTAATATTCTCCTCCCTTTATCTGTGGATGACATATTATATTTTATAACTTCAGAACCGGTTCGTGTGCGTCAATCAAACTTTAACAGGAGATTACCACATCCATAAGTAACACAAACACGTACCCTACACCCAATGCCACCCCGTCCAACACCCCGAAAAATATTAATTTTCTCCTCCCTTTACCTGTGGATGACATATAATACCTTATAACTTCCAAATCGATTCGTGTGCGTCAAACAAACTTTAACAGGAGATTACCACTTCCATAAGTAACACAACCACGTACCCCACACCCATTGCCACCCCGTCCAACATCCTGAAAAAAAAGTAGTTTTCTCCTGCGATTATCTGTAGATGACAATTAGCGTGCATCAAACACACTTTGACATGAGATTACCACACTCATTAGTAATTAGTAATATAGTGACGTGTTCCATATCGAATGCCACCAGCTCCCCGAGAAAAATAAATATTCGTCTCCGATTATCCGAATAATTCCTTATAACTTCCAAACCCGTAAGTGTGCGTCAACCGAACAACTTTAACACAAGATTACCACTCCCACATGGAAAACAGTTATGCACCTTAAAAACAATGCCACCCCAAGCACATCCCTAGAAAAGATTAAATCCTCTTTCGTTTATTTCTGAATAGGTAGTAATATCTTAGAACTTCGTAATCGTTTCAAGTATGTCACTTTTCAACTTTAATACATCTAATGCCAGCACGGTAATGCCCTGAAAAAATGAAATTTTCACCTCTGATTATCTGTGGATGGGAAATAGTTCCTTAGAACTTAAAAACCAGTTCTCCAACTGATGAACTTTAAGTTCTTTTCAAATAAAATAATAATTTTAAAAAAGCGTTTGTAAGACACATATTATTTTGCCATTCTAGCCCTCCATTTTAATAATTAATTTCACATACACAAAAGTGAATAATCTTATATGCAGCACTATGCCCGTTTATATTAATACAATATTTATATCTACAGTTAAATTTAAAAAAATACGTATTTTGAGAGGTTTCTGTATCTAAAAGTTTGTTGGTTAGACCGCTTTCTGCCGTTATATATTCGGTTTGCTTCGGTACCTCTGAATGTTGGCAGGTGGCATGAGGTAACATTCCTTTCATGTGCTAAGCTGTATATAATTATTCAGTCCTTATATGTCTAAAATTATTTGTATTTGTAGAAAATACTGTTTAAAGAATACGGCGGGTTATACCCCAAACTCAGTGGCACCTGATCCCAATACCGAAATATGGTATGCATCTATATTTTATTTGATTTATTCACGAGACTTTTAGTAGTTTTGACATAAATGACACACATTATTAGATAGTATGTCTTTCATAATATCTTCCGGCACGCATTCTTTATGAAACACTCTCTTACAGGGGGTGCACTTCAACAGGTCCTTATTGAAATTTGCGTTTCCGCAAAATACACATATATCTCCCATATCGTCTGATTTTTTTATAAGTTCGTAACAAAGGTTATGCCTGTACCTGTCAATATTTATCGAGTCGCTTAACGACTCTCCTTCTATCCATTTTTTAAAATAATATATGATATAGGCACCACAATTATAAGAGTCATTTTGAAGTACGTGGCGCATTACTCTTGACTGCCACAACTGGCCCGGAAGACAACTCCATAAATTGTCTTGGGGATTGTGAAGTAAATAAAATTTATTTAGAAATTTTACAAATTTTTGAAGGTACGAATTCGTTTCTCTCAATGAACTGCCAAACGGATTTAAAAAGAAAAATTCCTTTCTGAAGGGGTCGGCAATTGCTAAACAAAAATGGTTTCCGTTTTGATTATACGGCAAAAAGATAACTTTATTTAGCAACTTAATGTTCTTTAGTCCGTGATATATATTATTGAAATCGAAATTAATCAATTGGGTTGACAGCGTTACAGTCAGTATTTGAAACATGGGATTGGAGTTCACATGGAGGGATATATCTATAATAAAACTGGTTAACCATTGTTTTGATCTAATAATTTCAAAATCATTACTTGTAATTTCTTTGACGTCACAATTAATGTTTCTATAAAATGAAATATAATACTTTTTAGGAAAGTTTATATAATATTCCGGGTCATCTACTAGGCTATTATTTAAAATTGTAATTTTTCTGGATATTTGACCTTTTAAATCTCGAATTGGACATGGACTAGACGAAATAACTTTGAACATTTTACACTGTAAAACCGATAGAGGTAATGCTTCACAAATTTTACAAATAAAATCTCCGCTAAAAGATTGATCGTGACTCTCTTCTGTACACGCTTGGTGTACCCACCCGTCGCAGATATCACACTGCACCCATAAAGCTGTGACGTCTAGCTCTGCTTTTTTGCAGTATATACATGCATCTTTGTCATAATAATTGCTCATAGACGACATCAATTTTTTATTTCCAACAATTTTTTTTAGGGTGTTACCTTTGAAATAACTTGCTTTTTTTCGTTGTTTCTTGTCCCAGATTTCTTGAGATAACATACCACAGTCACCTTCTTTTATCATTTTTCCTTTGGTACATCTAAACTTCGGTACTTGGAAAATTTGTTCTTTATGGGCAAATAACACATATTTTCTAATTTTTCTGATGATTCTACTGCATTTTTGATTCATTTGATTATGCGCTAGAAGGTTTTTTAATATTCCGAACCATCTCTCTACAGGACTATTACTTAGTCGTGTCTCATCTTTCAGAAGGAAACCGCTCCACATAGGTAAAATAGATATATATTTTTTTAAGAACAAATAATAAAAATTGGGATTCCTGAATTCGTTAATGTTGCCGGATTCTGCCGACGAACAATGAATTTCAATTGCCTTTCCAATATTTTTAAAATATTGGAAGAATCGACTCGATTCGTATATTGTCCCATGTTGTTCCCCCGATTCGATATATGGATT
Organism: Monochamus alternatus; assembly: GCA_037114965.1. Taxonomy (NCBI): domain Eukaryota; kingdom Metazoa; phylum Arthropoda; class Insecta; order Coleoptera; family Cerambycidae; genus Monochamus; species Monochamus alternatus. Next base: position 40,240,715 of record CM073433.1, read on the forward strand.
GTTTATTGACTCTATTAAATTGTCGTTAAATAAGTCATCGTTACGTTCTTGGCAACACATTTTCAGCAGATTACTATAGGCGTCATTAAAAGAGTCATGTTTTGTCTTAATTAGTAAAATTATGCAGAAATGATTGAACCATTCACAGAACGTATGCCAATCCTTGATAGTGAAAGAATAGGCTACTATCTCTTTCATGCAATTCTTAGTTCTTATATCTTGAAAATTACTGTCTATATCCGATGCCATTAATTTAAAAATGTGGAAACAACATAAATGTATGTAAATCGTGTTTGTTGGTAAGCCTATACCTTGAGTTAAATAATTGAAAGTTGCGTTAAGGTATTCAAGTAATGATTGACAATTCCATGCGACACATACAGCATTTATAAAAGCGTAACTGTGATCTACTACTACTTTAGAGAAAGGAGGCCATTTTTTTTGGTCTTTCAAATAAAAGGATTTGAATTTAAGCAGCCAAGATCCAATCGATCCTACGTCATGAGTACTGGACACCATTTCAAAAACAGGACAAACCCTATCACATATGGGGATTTTTACCACCGCTGCATAATAATAAACCCTTTTATCTTCCTTATCCGATTTCCTTATAATTGAACCAGTAGCATCCAAATATATTATTCCTGTAGTGTTTTTCTTTAAGATGTTATTTTGTTCTTGACTATATAAATAAACATGAAATGGTACTCCAACTTGTTGAATATAGTCCCGATAATTATTCCTCATTAGTATCAAGTCATACAAGTCGTTCGTATGCCTGTCGTTAAATGCCAATTTTTCGGACCTAACTTTTCTATAAACTGAATCAGACTTTACAGGATCATAACTTCCAATGTTTATTCCATGTTCAGTTAATTTCATTACATCAGCTTGCCTCTTCTCTAGTGGATAAATATTCGCTAATTCGTTTCTTGCGAAACTTCGTTCTTCTCCCCTTAATTGGGTGGCCTTAGCTTCAATATGGTTGAAGTTTTTAGAGGATGACGTAACTACTACCTTATAACGCTCTTGTACTGTAGATACGTCGTTTATTGTAAGCACGAAAGTTTTACATTTGTGAAGAAAGTAGGCATATATTTTAATATAATCTTTAGTTTTGATATATCTATTATGCTTAAAATATAGAGTACACGTATTATTTACCGTTTTTATTCTTTTATTAATAACAAATGCGTACCGTCCCCGAATTAGATTATTATTTTTACAGATATCTTGAAATTCCGTCAAGGTCAAATAAAAATCACCTTCCTTTATGTTACAGAGATTAAAACAGGGCTTCGACGCCCAGTTCTCCTGTGCCATATTTATAGATCCCATTGGAAGTATGGTTTTAGTATCATCAGTTATGTCTTTCTTATTTTTCATAAGCAAGATAGTGTCAGAGATTTCCTCCAAATCAGAACTAATTTTTTTCTTTTTTCTATAAGTACTCTCAGACAAAATTGTATCATCACTCATAACCAGTGCGTCTTTATCAGAGGAATCGGAGATGTGATTTACTGCAATTGGCGAAATAGACGAAGTAAACAGATTTTTATTTTTAGCACCAAGTGGACTAGTCGAATAGGTGGGAAAATGTTCATCAAATATCTCTTCTCCGTGAGTGATATACGGTTCAGAAGTCGTGTCATTGTCACATTTTCCTTGGAAAATTGTATCATAATGCCTTTTGCAGAAACTGGATAACTTTTTTCGATTCTTTATATTGTTCTTCAGCTTGAGATACTTACAAAGTTCACCGTACGCTGAATATTTGTCATAGTAAGATTTAAATAAATCATATTTCGACAGTTTTGTCGTCCTTAAAACTCGCAGTATCGTCTGTAACAAGCTATCAGTTGTTTTTTTCTGACGTTGTTGCTTTATAATTTCTTGGACGTCAGAGTATATTAGTGTCCATATATCACCCGTATTCCTTTGAAGAACTTTGGTAACCAAATACCGATTTTGTTTAGTGTTTAATCCATTAAATAAAAATAACGTAATATTTACAGTTATATCATTATTTAAATTTAATGTACGCAATTCCTGCAAAGAGATAAGTGGATATGTCTGTTTTATGAAAGTTGCCATTTTTTTTACATTTATACGTGACGGTTTCATGATTTACCAATATGCGATTATATTTTACAACAAAGGAAAATATAAAGTATAACAATAATATATTTTTGTACAATGGTATAACCAAATTATTAATGTAGGAAACTGTAAACAAACACCTCTTGAACAAAAAAGCATATAATAACTCCCCGAAATCGACCTTCTAAGTTACAAATGCTTCGCCGTCAGTGAATATAGTTTAGCACAATATTAAAAAAAAAACACCCAAACTAAAAGGTTAAATCAACAACAATTTTAATTTTGTTGGAAAAAAGAGAAAGCAATATCAATATTTAAAGCTGTTCACACAATGCTATAAACTGCAATAAATATACAGAAAACCTATAAAAAAATAAATCAAAAACGAAAAGCTAACCAGTAAAGGTCAAGACAGAACTAATGCTACTGTCGTAATAATACGAAAGGAATATGAAAACTAAAGACAACTAAAAATAATCCAAAATATACAGAACTGCTAATACAACGCTATTTAGCAGATATAAAACCAACAAAACAGCCACTTGCCAAATGCAATTTAAAATTTTAAAACCAAAGCTTGTTCGAACAATAGAAAAGTCAAAAATAAGTAAGCGATACAGATAATGAAGCTATATATAGACTTGAATAACATCTACGCCGCTACACTTATAGTGCCTCGCATGTGTGATAGATCTGGAGTATTAACTTTTATTTCATCTTAAATCATTATCTATATGCCGTGTAGGTAAAGTACCTCTTATGTAAGAGATTGGAAAAAATTTTATTAGAAAAAGTTGCTTAGAATTGAAATTTATATATGGATGTCAAATTTGGAGACAATCGGTGTAATTTGAAATTTTTGAATTTAGTAGAAACATCATTTTACCGAAAGAATCTCAAATTACACCGATTGTCTCCAAATTTAACATCCATATATAAATTTCAATTCTAAGCAACTTTTTCTAATAAAATTTTTTCCAATCTCTTACATAAGAGGTACTTTACCTACACGGCATATAGATAATGATTTAAGATGAAATAAAAGTTAATACTCCAGATCTATCACACATGCGAGGCACTATAAGTGTAGCGGCGTAGATGTTATTCAAGTCTATATATAGCTTCATTATCTGTATCGCTTACTTATTTTTGACTTTTCTATTGTTCGAACAAGCTTTGGTTTTAAAATTTTAAATTGCATTTGGCAAGTGGCTGTTTTGTTGGTTTTATATCTGCTAAATAGCGTTGTATTAGCAGTTCTGTATATTTTGGATTATTTTTAGTTGTCTTTAGTTTTCATATTCCTTTCGTATTATTACGACAGTAGCATTAGTTCTGTCTTGACCTTTACTGGTTAGCTTTTCGTTTTTGATTTATTTTTTTATAGGTTTTCTGTATATTTATTGCAGTTTATAGCATTGTGTGAACAGCTTTAAATATTGATATTGCTTTCTCTTTTTTCCAACAAAATTAAAATTGTTGTTGATTTAACCTTTTAGTTTGGGTGTTTTTTTTTTAATATTGTGCTAAACTATATTCACTGACGGCGAAGCATTTGTAACTTAGAAGGTCGATTTCGGGGAGTTATTATATGCTTTTTTGTTCAAGAGGTGTTTGTTTACAGTTTCCTACATTAATAATTTGGTTATACCATTGTACAAAAATATATTATTGTTATACTTTATATTTTCCTTTGTTGTAAAATATAATCGCATATTGGTAAATCATGAAACCGTCACGTATAAATGTAAAAAAAATGGCAACTTTCATAAAACAGACATATCCACTTATCTCTTTGCAGGAATTGCGTACATTAAATTTAAATAATGATATAACTGTAAATATTACGTTATTTTTATTTAATGGATTAAACACTAAACAAAATCGGTATTTGGTTACCAAAGTTCTTCAAAGGAATACGGGTGATATATGGACACTAATATACTCTGACGTCCAAGAAATTATAAAGCAACAACGTCAGAAAAAAACAACTGATAGCTTGTTACAGACGATACTGCGAGTTTTAAGGACGACAAAACTGTCGAAATATGATTTATTTAAATCTTACTATGACAAATATTCAGCGTACGGTGAACTTTGTAAGTATCTCAAGCTGAAGAACAATATAAAGAATCGAAAAAAGTTATCCAGTTTCTGCAAAAGGCATTATGATACAATTTTCCAAGGAAAATGTGACAATGACACGACTTCTGAACCGTATATCACTCACGGAGAAGAGATATTTGATGAACATTTTCCCACCTATTCGACTAGTCCACTTGGTGCTAAAAATAAAAATCTGTTTACTTCGTCTATTTCGCCAATTGCAGTAAATCACATCTCCGATTCCTCTGATAAAGACGCACTGGTTATGAGTGATGATACAATTTTGTCTGAGAGTACTTATAGAAAAAAGAAAAAAATTAGTTCTGATTTGGAGGAAATCTCTGACACTATCTTGCTTATGAAAAATAAGAAAGACATAACTGATGATACTAAAACCATACTTCCAATGGGATCTATAAATATGGCACAGGAGAACTGGGCGTCGAAGCCCTGTTTTAATCTCTGTAACATAAAGGAAGGTGATTTTTATTTGACCTTGACGGAATTTCAAGATATCTGTAAAAATAATAATCTAATTCGGGGACGGTACGCATTTGTTATTAATAAAAGAATAAAAACGGTAAATAATACGTGTACTCTATATTTTAAGCATAATAGATATATCAAAACTAAAGATTATATTAAAATATATGCCTACTTTCTTCACAAATGTAAAACTTTCGTGCTTACAATAAACGACGTATCTACAGTACAAGAGCGTTATAAGGTAGTAGTTATGTCATCCTCTAAAAACTTCAACCATATTGAAGCTAAGGCCACCCAATTAAGGGGAGAAGAACGAAGTTTCGCAAGAAACGAATTAGCGAATATTTATCCACTAGAGAAGAGGCAAGCTGATGTAATGAAATTAACTGAACATGGAATAAACATTGGAAGTTACGATCCTGTAAAGTCTGATTCAGTTTATAGAAAAGTTAGGTCCGAAAAATTGGCATTTAACGACAGGCATACGAACGACTTGTATGACTTGATACTAATGAGGAATAATTATCGGGACTATATTCAACAAGTTGGAGTACCATTTCATGTTTATTTATATAGTCAAGAACAAAATAACATCTTAAAGAAAAACACTACAGGAATAATATATTTGGATGCTACTGGTTCAATTATAAGGAAATCGGATAAGGAAGATAAAAGGGTTTATTATTATGCAGCGGTGGTAAAAATCCCCATATGTGATAGGGTTTGTCCTGTTTTTGAAATGGTGTCCAGTACTCATGACGTAGGATCGATTGGATCTTGGCTGCTTAAATTCAAATCCTTTTATTTGAAAGACCAAAAAAAATGGCCTCCTTTCTCTAAAGTAGTAGTAGATCACAGTTACGCTTTTATAAATGCTGTATGTGTCGCATGGAATTGTCAATCATTACTTGAATACCTTAACGCAACTTTCAATTATTTAACTCAAGGTATAGGCTTACCAACAAACACGATTTACATACATTTATGTTGTTTCCACATTTTTAAATTAATGGCATCGGATATAGACAGTAATTTTCAAGATATAAGAACTAAGAATTGCATGAAAGAGATAGTAGCCTATTCTTTCACTATCAAGGATTGGCATACGTTCTGTGAATGGTTCAATCATTTCTGCATAATTTTACTAATTAAGACAAAACATGACTCTTTTAATGACGCCTATAGTAATCTGCTGAAAATGTGTTGCCAAGAACGTAACGATGACTTATTTAACGACAATTTAATAGAGTCAATAAACAATCCATATATCGAATCGGGGGAACAACATGGGACAATATACGAATCGAGTCGATTCTTCCAATATTTTAAAAATATTGGAAAGGCAATTGAAATTCATTGTTCGTCGGCAGAATCCGGCAACATTAACGAATTCAGGAATCCCAATTTTTATTATTTGTTCTTAAAAAAATATATATCTATTTTACCTATGTGGAGCGGTTTCCTTCTGAAAGATGAGACACGACTAAGTAATAGTCCTGTAGAGAGATGGTTCGGAATATTAAAAAACCTTCTAGCGCATAATCAAATGAATCAAAAATGCAGTAGAATCATCAGAAAAATTAGAAAATATGTGTTATTTGCCCATAAAGAACAAATTTTCCAAGTACCGAAGTTTAGATGTACCAAAGGAAAAATGATAAAAGAAGGTGACTGTGGTATGTTATCTCAAGAAATCTGGGACAAGAAACAACGAAAAAAAGCAAGTTATTTCAAAGGTAACACCCTAAAAAAAATTGTTGGAAATAAAAAATTGATGTCGTCTATGAGCAATTATTATGACAAAGATGCATGTATATACTGCAAAAAAGCAGAGCTAGACGTCACAGCTTTATGGGTGCAGTGTGATATCTGCGACGGGTGGGTACACCAAGCGTGTACAGAAGAGAGTCACGATCAATCTTTTAGCGGAGATTTTATTTGTAAAATTTGTGAAGCATTACCTCTATCGGTTTTACAGTGTAAAATGTTCAAAGTTATTTCGTCTAGTCCATGTCCAATTCGAGATTTAAAAGGTCAAATATCCAGAAAAATTACAATTTTAAATAATAGCCTAGTAGATGACCCGGAATATTATATAAACTTTCCTAAAAAGTATTATATTTCATTTTATAGAAACATTAATTGTGACGTCAAAGAAATTACAAGTAATGATTTTGAAATTATTAGATCAAAACAATGGTTAACCAGTTTTATTATAGATATATCCCTCCATGTGAACTCCAATCCCATGTTTCAAATACTGACTGTAACGCTGTCAACCCAATTGATTAATTTCGATTTCAATAATATATATCACGGACTAAAGAACATTAAGTTGCTAAATAAAGTTATCTTTTTGCCGTATAATCAAAACGGAAACCATTTTTGTTTAGCAATTGCCGACCCCTTCAGAAAGGAATTTTTCTTTTTAAATCCGTTTGGCAGTTCATTGAGAGAAACGAATTCGTACCTTCAAAAATTTGTAAAATTTCTAAATAAATTTTATTTACTTCACAATCCCCAAGACAATTTATGGAGTTGTCTTCCGGGCCAGTTGTGGCAGTCAAGAGTAATGCGCCACGTACTTCAAAATGACTCTTATAATTGTGGTGCCTATATCATATATTATTTTAAAAAATGGATAGAAGGAGAGTCGTTAAGCGACTCGATAAATATTGACAGGTACAGGCATAACCTTTGTTACGAACTTATAAAAAAATCAGACGATATGGGAGATATATGTGTATTTTGCGGAAACGCAAATTTCAATAAGGACCTGTTGAAGTGCACCCCCTGTAAGAGAGTGTTTCATAAAGAATGCGTGCCGGAAGATATTATGAAAGACATACTATCTAATAATGTGTGTCATTTATGTCAAAACTACTAAAAGTCTCGTGAATAAATCAAATAAAATATAGATGCATACCATATTTCGGTATTGGGATCAGGTGCCACTGAGTTTGGGGTATAACCCGCCGTATTCTTTAAACAGTATTTTCTACAAATACAAATAATTTTAGACATATAAGGACTGAATAATTATATACAGCTTAGCACATGAAAGGAATGTTACCTCATGCCACCTGCCAACATTCAGAGGTACCGAAGCAAACCGAATATATAACGGCAGAAAGCGGTCTAACCAACAAACTTTTAGATACAGAAACCTCTCAAAATACGTATTTTTTTAAATTTAACTGTAGATATAAATATTGTATTAATATAAACGGGCATAGTGCTGCATATAAGATTATTCACTTTTGTGTATGTGAAATTAATTATTAAAATGGAGGGCTAGAATGGCAAAATAATATGTGTCTTACAAACGCTTTTTTAAAATTATTATTTTATTTGAAAAGAACTTAAAGTTCATCAGTTGGAGAACTGGTTTTTAAGTTCTAAGGAACTATTTCCCATCCACAGATAATCAGAGGTGAAAATTTCATTTTTTCAGGGCATTACCGTGCTGGCATTAGATGTATTAAAGTTGAAAAGTGACATACTTGAAACGATTACGAAGTTCTAAGATATTACTACCTATTCAGAAATAAACGAAAGAGGATTTAATCTTTTCTAGGGATGTGCTTGGGGTGGCATTGTTTTTAAGGTGCATAACTGTTTTCCATGTGGGAGTGGTAATCTTGTGTTAAAGTTGTTCGGTTGACGCACACTTACGGGTTTGGAAGTTATAAGGAATTATTCGGATAATCGGAGACGAATATTTATTTTTCTCGGGGAGCTGGTGGCATTCGATATGGAACACGTCACTATATTACTAATTACTAATGAGTGTGGTAATCTCATGTCAAAGTGTGTTTGATGCACGCTAATTGTCATCTACAGATAATCGCAGGAGAAAACTACTTTTTTTTCAGGATGTTGGACGGGGTGGCAATGGGTGTGGGGTACGTGGTTGTGTTACTTATGGAAGTGGTAATCTCCTGTTAAAGTTTGTTTGACGCACACGAATCGATTTGGAAGTTATAAGGTATTATATGTCATCCACAGGTAAAGGGAGGAGAAAATTAATATTTTTCGGGGTGTTGGACGGGGTGGCATTGGGTGTGGGGTACGTCGTTGTGTTATTTATGGATGTGGTAATCTCCTGTTAAAGTCTGTTTGACGCACAAGAGCCCGTTTGGAAGTTATAAGGTATTACACGTCATCCACAGATAATCGCATGAGAAAACTAATTTTTTTCAGGATGTTGGACGGGGTGGCAATGGGTGTGGGGCACGTGGTTGTGTTACTTATGGATGTGGTAATCTCCTGTTAAAGTTTGTTTGACGCACACGAATCGGTTTGGAAGTTATAAGGTATTATATGTCATCCACAGGTAAAGGGAGGAGAAAATTAATATTTTTCGGGTTGTTGGACGGGGTGGCATTGGCTCTGGGGTACGTGGTTGTGTTTTTTATGGATGTGGTAATCTCCTGTTAAAGTTTGTTTGACGCACACGACCCCGTTTGGAAGTTGTAAGGTATTACATGTCATCCACAGATAATCGCAGAAGAAAACTAATTTTTTTCAGGATGTTGGACGGGGTGGCAATGGGTGTGGGGCACGTGGTTGTGTTACTTATGGATGTGGTAATCTCCTGTTAAAGTTTGTTTAACGCACACGACCCCGTTTGGAAATTATAAGGTATTACATGTAATCTACAGATAAGCGGAGGAAAAAAATAATATTTTTCGGGGTGTTGGACGGGGTGGTATTGGGTGTGGGGTACGTGGTTGTGTTTTTTATGGATTGGGTAATCTCCTGTTGAAGTTTGTTTGACGCACACGAACCGGTTTCGAAGTTGGAAGGTATTATTTGCCATCCACAGAGAATAGGAGGAGAATATTAATTTTATTCGGATTGTTGCTCCGTGATTATATTTTGGAATTTACTGATTTTTTAATTGCTATTTATATAATCACTTGTTTGTCATTATATTAGGAAATATAGTTGTTATGCTTATACCATTTTAATTAGTAAAGTGGCAATGTGTCCAGGAGCTACGGTACTAGGTACTAGCTGCTATTAGGACTTACTACTTATGCGAAGCGCGCGAGCGCGTGCACACTATCCCACTCGCGATTGACCCTACGTCATAATCTGTGGATGAGAATCTGTGGATAACTTCACTCAAACATAAAAGTTTTAGATCTTTTTATTACCTACAACTTTGCTATCTAACTTTTTTCCATAGGACTAGCAATTTTGCCAGAAATCGAGGTAAACCGTTTTTTACTCTTAAAAACTCACCCCCTTTCACTTCCCGACCACAGATCGCCCGTAAATTATTTTTCTTTCCATTTTTGTTGTATTCTCTTCCTTTTCCAATGGATTTCATCCTACTATTATTTTTTTTGGTTTCAAAAATTATCGACCATGGTCTATATGTATTACGTTCCCTATTTTATTAAAAAAAAAAAAGTAAATATCGATGCTGAACATATGATGCGTTGGACATTATACTATTGTTAAATTTTTGAAACTATTTTATTAATTCCTCTTATGATATATAACTTTCTATATATTCTTCGACTGTAGACTATTGTTAAAATGTGCTGAGTTCTCCTGATTTCTACTTTTAAAGTGTTGAATAAAGTGACTGTTTGGTTACGTAACGAACAATAACATGTGTGAGGCAATGCGAAATGTTAAACTCTTCTGCTGACAAAATATTTAATAAGCAGTTAAATTGCTTTCTCATCTTCATTATTAAAATAAAGAAATGTTGGCTATAAGCCACTGTAATTGACAATATATGAACATAAATTTAATTTTATCTAGAAATGTTAAGTGCTTAATTAATTTTTGTGATTTTTACGAGTCAGGTATTTTTTTATCTATATTATGTCAGCGAACTGAACTCGTATGTACATATTTGTTGACAATATATTTATTGACAATATATCTAAATAGTTGAGACATAATTTCAAATTAAATAGAGAAAATAATGGTATGTATCATAAGCGGTTTTTCGTCAGTAATACAATTTGACTAGGTTTTTTTTACCAATTGATTGCAGAAGTATTCAATATTTAGCAGACGCAATATAAAGATTTCCAACCTAACACGTATATTACTTTTTAAAAGGTGAAATGGCAGACAATGTTGGTGTATAGACACATGTGTGACGGACAAGCAGTTTAGCCGTTATAATTTCGAGCTGGAATCCTTTATATTACGGCGAGTATACATACAACGTAGCTGATAGGCAGTATTTTGCATTCGTTTTTCATTCTTTCATTTCAAACTGACAAAACTACATTTCCCCTTATTACAGATCCGTCAGGATTACTCACTAACAACAAAATACACACTTCGCGTACAGTTAAATAAAGTACCTATTTATTCTTAGAAAATAGAACGAAAGAAATGCCAGTAGTTAATAGAAAACTTCGAATGTACCTGTTACAGTCATTTTTACCATTTTTTAATCTGTCGTCCACCCTATTTGTATTGCTGGTGGCCGTACTCTCATACGTGCCAACTAACCTCGCGCTGGACGGACGCCCATAGTCGTCGATAAATAAGGGTTTAATATAGTTTCGAAAAAAAATATGTTTTTCACTTTATAAATAAGTTTGGACATTTTTTGAAGGGTGATACCGTTAATTCTAATTCTATTCTTAACTTTAAATATTTGTAATGCCATAATTAACTGTTACAATTGATTTTTTACTCATGCAGTGGTAGTGGTGGTGGTGGTTAGGTTTTTTTTATTGCATTGCATATTTCAGTAGCTCTGTTGTAGGATCCCATTTCCAAATCTTAAGAAAAACGAATATGACATTCAAATATACAGGGTAAACTATGACTAAGTACAAAATATTTAACCACGTGCTCGGGGAGGCCTAATAAACGTTATTCCAGAATTTTATCTCGATATTTAAAAAATGGAGCAAAACCTTATTTTCCTGCGGAAAGTCGGCGCCTATGATAAGCATCGACTGAGATGGCTTAGATCCATAGGTAAAGCTTACATCTGTCAACAATGTCAACTACCATGCGGTCGTTTTTTGCAGCGTTTCTAAATGCAGGAACAACAAAAATTAACATTCTTATTAGTAATAATAATACCTGATAGATAGGTAACAGTTAATCCAGTTAGCTGCAGTATTTTGCATTCTTTTTTCATTATTTCGTTACAAACTGGCAAAACTACATTTTCATTCATTACAACCATTATCTACCGATAAAAAACACTTCCCGTAGTTACAGCTAGATAAAATGCCTATTTATTATAAAAAAATCGAAAGAAAAGAATAGGTAGCTGCTAATAGAAAATAGAAAACTTTTAATGTACCCGTGGCAGTCTTGTCCCATAACCTAGAAAAACAAACCGGCGAAGTATATTGTGGGAAAATATCTGCACCCGACACAAATTTCTTTATTTAATAACTATAAAACGTTTTAAAATTAAAAAGGCACTAAAAACTGAAGAAGAACACAAAACTACAACATAAACACAGGAATTAAATTATGATGTGACAGCGAATTTTACCGTCGTGTTGCTGGTTGCCTATTCTGTCTCTGTAAATCTTAAACGTGCGGCCGACGGGTCGCATAGGCGGCGTTAAATAAGAATTTAATATAATTTCGAAAAAAAAAATTTCGCATTATAAGTAATTTTGGAATTTTTTTGAAGGGTGATTTCAGTAATTTTTAATTTTCTCTATCCCCTCTAAAATTTTTGTACTTAGTCATAGTTAACTCTGTATGTACCTATAATTCAAGGATTTTTAAGGATCTCTTTAGACGGTGCGTTTTCATTCACCCTGAATTTTTTTGTTTGGTTTCAGTCAATTCACCTAATAATAGTTGTCCGATCGAGGTGGTTGAAATCAATTTTCAGCAAAGGAAATATAATAGACCGATTGAAATGGGAAATGTGTTATTTGATTTCCGAATACCTACCCTTTTTATGGTTCGAGTCAGTTCCAAACTTCATTTATAATATTTATTCATTCCTTTTGTTACACACATCGACACCTAGAAGATAGCGACATTGCTATGGTTTAGTTTATGAATACAAGATAAATTAATGTTGGCCGTTTTCAACAATACTTTTGTTACAACTTATTTTTAGGGTATACCAGATACTCAGATTATAGCTTTGTCATTATTTATTTAATATAAGAAAGAACGATACCTTTATTAGGTACCTTTTAAGTAAGTACTCATTTGTTATACACACATCGTTACAGAGTTATGTATAATACAAGGGTAGATCAAATATAACTGAAATTGTTATTTTAATGCTTGGTAAAGCGAGTAGCGTGATGTTTTGATGTACAAGGTGATTGTAAAAATAGTATCATAAATTTAACTCCGTCTTCTAGATACCAAAATGGAATAAAAATTTAACATAACATGTATCTTACAACACTTTATTTTTGACATACAGGGTGTGAAATGTTAGGTTTTTGAAAATTTGAAATGAAATTAACACAGTTTATCCAGGGGCGGGTTATACAATGGGGTGCACAAAAATACCCAAAAGTTTTGGTGTATGTTTTTTTGACAATTTCATAGTAAAAATAAAAACTAAAAATTCTTACATAAAAAAGGTAGTCTTATTAGAATGGCAATGTCGGCAACGGTTTTCGAGAAAAATGGGTTTTAATATCTCAGTGCATGCTATTGACATTTCCATACATATAAGCGTGATCGTGACACGTGTAATATTAACAATGTGTCCGTATATTCAGCTTTGGAAAAACAATTTATTTTTCGCAACAATTGCTTACTGTTTGCATTATACAGGGTGTTCGGATATCTCATCAAAAACAGTAAAAAACAAAGAAGTGTCCAAAACAAATAATTTTTCTACAAATGTATTTCAAAATTGAATATACTTACCAATAAATAAAAATACAATAGAAATACAAAATTATATTACACCATTGCAAACTAAGATAATATTAAAATCAAAAAGCACCGCTAAACCATTAGCTTTGTAACTGTCTAGCGTTTGTTTCATGTTGTGTGTGTAATAAAATTGAACATTTTAATATCCGTAAGTTACATGACATGTTGATAATTTTCTGTGAAGTTAGGTAAAATTCTGTGGCTGCGAGATGTTTAGGAACAAATAGAAACACCGGAGGCGTGCAACGTTGCAAATTTTTAAGCCGACTCTGTGTAACCCTAACCTATTCTAATAACGAACTATTTCACAATATGTCATCTATAAGCGATATGTAAGTTGCGCGCGCAATCTTTGGTGAAGTCAAGCTTCGTCTATAACCTTAACCTTAAATAACAGCGTAACACGTACGTAAACGAATGGTATTTTTATCGTACAGGACCGGCTTACATAATTTAAAAGTGCGAGAATAATAATAATAATAATAATAATAATAATAATAAATCGCCTTTATTATGTAATGTGCAAAATGAATGCAATAAAAATAATACAAATAGAAAATTACTGAATGTGATGGATATAATAGGCGAAGTCTAGGAAAAATGCTACTCAAACTTAACCTAAATAAATTCATAAGTGAAGTATAATACTAATACTATTTAAAGAAAAATAAAAACAAGGAATCTACAAGATGCTATACATACAAACAATTAAGTTATTTGTCTGTCTAACAAAAAGGATTTGTACATATATTTAAATTTACGGGCACTATAATTATTATATTCGTTAGGTAATGAGTTGTAGAGTTTAACTGAATTATAAATGAATGATCTCTGAAACAAAACCAAACGATGATGAGGTAGAGTGAACTTGTTAATACATCTTAAATTTCTACTACGCACATAAGAGCGGGGAATAAATAACTTTTTTAATACAGATGAAGCATTTGGTTGGTTTACAATTGAATGAACAAAATTACCCAAATAAGTGAATTATTTATGATTTTTTATATTAACATTTTTTAATGGGCTGCTTTTTGCATATCTCTTGTTCTTCGAGTAAGTAGACGCATACTAAAATGACTACTCCACTATCAAAATCATCCGATATAAATATTATTTTCCAGGTTAGTTTGAAAATTATTGGTTATAACTTTGCTGAATGTAATTTTCAGGTACGTTATAGTTCGAGAATGTATCAGCACATATTCCAATATACGGGCGTTGTCAAAACAATCAGAAAACTAATAATAGTTAACAGTTAATTTGTGGCGGTTCTATCAAAATATTAAAATTATTGTATTAATATTAGCTCCATTTTGCATTATTGCAGCGCAGGCATTTGCAGTAGACATGACTAATACACAGATCATATTTTTATTATCTTACTAGAAAAACTAAATAAATATCGTTAATAAGCTCATTTGCAATATCTAAGTCGCAATCTCTTCCACTTGCAAAATTTGAACATTTCCGAAGAATTATCTTACGCCAAGATCTAAATTGCACATAATAGAATGAGATACCACGTAAAAAACTATTCTTTTAACCGGTGTAGAATTAACAATAGGAGATTAATCAATTACATAGACTCCAATTGGCCAATTTTGTGGTAAAATAGGTTTTGCTAGGCAAACGGCAGCTCGTTAAGGCCGTTTCCTGTATTCTAGTGTGAAAATCACTGGAGCGTATTAGCCGGATTAATGACTAATAGCGACGTGCTCTGTGAAAAAAAAACTATTCAGAGAAGCGACTTGCGTGTACAGACACCGACAGTGTTAAATTACACAGCAATAAACCATCGCGATATAAGTTATGAACAGAGTTGAGTATCAATACATGAATAATATTTTGAGTACTCTGTTAAAAAGTATTCATTATTACTTGTATTCTGAATACATCATTTACTACGCTGTTCAGCTCTATTTAGGCCGCGCGTGTCCCTAATCAGACACCGTCAGATCAGGTAGATGTGTGTATATAAAATAAATGCCAGCTTTTTTTATTTTATCTAACGTGTTTTTTGGTGTAGGATTTTGTAGTCTTCGTATTGTTTCTTGTTAATTTTAAGATTTTAAAAGTTTAAATTAGATAACTATGAAAGGGAATGACATTTTAATTCTGATACTTAACAGCAATTTGAGTATTCACGAGTAGTTGAGTATTCATACTCTAATTTCACAAAATACTTGCACTACCCATGAATATATTATTTTCATGTACAGAATTCTGAATACATATCTAAACGTTATGAATACGAATACTGAATACCATCAGATAAAAGTATTCAATAGATACTTGATACACAAATATTTTATTGAATACTTTTCATGAATAGAATGTATTCGAGTAATACCCAGCTCTGAATGAACAACATTTAACGATGATATTTGATAACAAAGATGCTAGATCAATGAACAATACTCGAGTTTCTACCCAAAGCATAAAACCGAATTACTTGCTATATAATTTCAAATATCATTGGTATAGATTAAGGATAGCGATGGGCCTAAACTGGATCCTTGAAGGGCTCTCAAACTTTCACTATGCTGCTAATATTTTTATATTCAATAAATGCAACATAGTTCAAGAGAAAAGATATTAGCTAGATCGGAACTAAAAACTATAAACTCTTAGAGGATTTTCGACAAAATTCAATGATTTTTCCTATCAGAATTGATATCAGAGTGCCTATGCAAGTTTGCGATATTTAAAAAGATATCGAGTTAAACTGGTACATTACTTTGGATAGATTTACCTATTAAAAATCTATGTTGGGTCTTGGAAAGTAGAACGTTATGGAAATACCTATACAGGGTGTCCGGAAATGATAAGCAAAAAATTCAGGGGATAATTCTAGACCGAAAATAAATGCTACCTTATTCTATAACATTTTTTTCAAAACTGATTATTAACGGAGTTACAGGGTGTTAAAAGTTAAAATTTTATTTTCGGTATTTGTAAATAACTTCTTAAGAAATTCTAATGTTTACATTACATGAAATTTGTAAATCGGGGGTTTTTGCGGACGAGCAATTCAAATATGTTTCAAAACTTTCTTGCATCTTAATGTATCCATCTGACTATCGAAACAATCGATTATCCTATCTGTTTTATTTGAAAAAGGTATACCTTGCTCAAATCGGTAGTAATCGGCGTAACCATTTTTGAAATAATCCTATTTGAAATGCTCAGTGCACCGAGTAAAAACTGTTTTGGTTTCAGGTAAAGTGCCTTTTCTGCTGAAAATACAGCAAAATATTACTTGAAAAAGTTGCTCAGAATCGTAAATTATGGAGACGTGCAAAATTTCATGATCGGCGAAGTTTGATGAAACCATTTTTCAACAAAGCAAAGATTTTATCAAAGCTGGCCGATTTTTTTAAAATTTTACTTTCGATATTTGTAAATAACTTCTTAAGAAATCCAAATATTTACATAAAATTTGTAAATCGAGAGTTTTTGCGGACGAGAAATTCAAATATGTTTCTAATTTTGACGTCACTAGTAGAGGGCACCACTTATGGCTCATCATGTTTCTTGTCAGATTTTTTTTAGATAAGTTCCGTATCACCCTGTATTTGTTATACGTTTTCGAAAACTTTAGCAATATTTGACAGCACGTCTGTTAGATGATAATTATTAACATAAACAAGTGACATGTCTATTTATGAACTGACTCACATTATTGCTCCATTCGAAAGCAAAAAAATACGTATACTCATAAGATTATTTCTTTCAGATTTTTTAATTAGCTGTTGTTTTTGTTTATTATTTCCATCTGTGTCATTTCTCAAAAGCACTGTGAATAAAATATAATTTATTGCTTATATATGTAAAATATATTTATCTGTTTATAAAGCTTCTTTCTATTCGTAAAAAAAATCAAATTTCTCCATAATAAATCTAACATTTTAATTATATTTTGTTCATAAATATTAAATATACTACTCGTACTGTGAAATTGTAGAACACGCGATCATTTTGAAAACAACTTATCCGTTTATGTATTTAGGCTAAATAATTCAACAAAAACAAATAAATTCCAATATTTATTGCAGTTGCCCAAGAGTTTTTTTGACCGACGAACTGACCTACCGCTCACATTTTCGGAGTTTACACAATATTGTTTGCATTAAATATCAATAAAAGTCAGCAATCACCAATCACACCCACGAATGATCGGAGAAACGCATTTCAAAAAGGGAGTCCGTTGTAACGAATAAATAGGTATTAACAAACTGGTTTATTTAAACAAAAGACATATGGCGACATATGTTTTTTATGAAGTGTAAATATTTGTGCAAGAACTCACTTTACTGCATGAAATTGCTTATGTTTCAGTGTGTTCGCATAATCCTTGCTTGGTATAAAGTATATGGTATGTAGTTTTTTCGGATCAAGCTAGATAACAGCATCAGTAATGCCAAGGCACTTATACAGCAAAGATATGATTCAAGCCATATTTATTAGGTATGTGTGTCTTGATACTTCTGATGCTGTTCACAGACAAGAAGCGTTCTACATCGCAGTAGAAATACATTGAAAGCTAGCGACCTCTATCACGATTCGGCGATAACGATATGTTGCAAATACGACTTGTTAATCCGGCATGGAGTAGCGCACTGATAAAAATGAGTTGAAATTTCCATGATTTATTATGCTCTTTTTACATAATATTTACTGGAAAAATATAATTTACATTATATATTAAGAAATAATCAGGTGTAGCTATGTGTTTTTATGTAATAAAATTAGGACATTTCGGATATAGTGTGTGATTATAACTACAGTGGAACTATTTTACTCAATTTATTATGAAATTTAACAGAAGTTTTCATGTGATTCCTCTAACCTTAATCTAATACGTAACATATTTATCTTTATGATAGTAAAAATAGTAATTGCTTACAACTTAGTTGTACTTACGTTAATTATATATTTACTGTAACTAAAATTCGAGCTAAAAAAATATTTTCACACATATACGTATATCTACAAATATTTGCATAAACCAAAGAATATATACTGATTTTTCAAGAATAATTATGTGGTATTTTCAGCGAAAATATTCAACATATTTTCTAATGCGAATGAAATACCTACGTTGCCATATATTTTTAGATGATGGGTGAACAATACACTTTTACAGAGAAGGATGAATTCACATTTAGCCGATGGATGGACAAATTCCACTAAAAAAATCTCAGAAGTTGTTTCTACTACTGACAAAGCCTTCTTAACTATTTAGAAATAAAAGTGTGACACGCATAGTGTATTTATTATTGAATTCTAATAATAAAATCTACTGTATTTTTAATAATTTTTTAGTAAGAGATATCTTTCATATTATATTAATTAGCCTGTACTTTTGTACATTTTACCAAGCAGATTTTTCACGGCATTAAAAGTAAAAACTATTCTATTCGAAGTCTATTCGACCGATGAAGTCGAGGGAAGGAGTCTTTATATGACTACAAAAACAATATTAAGTACACCGTATTCTTGAAATAGTGTTTTCCACAAATACAAGTAATTTTAGACATTTAAGAACTGAATAATACAGAGGTTAGCAAATAACAACAATGTTATCTCATGCCACTGGCGAATATTCAAAGGTACCGAAGTAAAATCAATATATAACGTCAGAAAGCGATCTATCCAGCAAATTTTTAGGTCCTGAAATCTTTCAAAATACGTATTTTTTTAAATTCAACTATAGATGTAAACATTGTTATAACATAAACTTACAGAGTTCTGCATATAAGATTGTTCACTTTTGTTTATAAATATGTGAAAATAATTGTTAAAATGTGGGGTTAGAATAGCGAAATAATGTGTGTCATACAAATGCATTTTAAAAGTTATTATATTATTTGAAGGGAGTTTAAATAGTAAAAGTGGATAAACAAAACATCAGTAGTTTTATTTTTGATATTACTTTTGTTCTACGTATTTTATTTTTCAAGATTTCAGTACCTAAAAAACATCACAAATTTGATCATTTTACGGCGAGAAATACGGCCACCTTAATACATTTTTAAATTGACTTCTGTTACACTATTCATACACATTGATATACAGGATGTCCAGAAAATAATGGGACCCAGTATCAACACAGTATCCTGTGATCAAATAGAACCGATTTAAACAAACTTAGCTTAGTCCAAAAGTGTCTCGTTTAGAAGTTACAGGACTTTAAAGAAAAAAACAGTTATCTTGTTATGGGCATAAGAAATGAAATGTTCAATCATGTTGAAATTTGGTATAGTTATGTTTTAGATAAGTACAAGCATTGTGAAGAACTAACTAGTGGTACATATCGTAGAGGGCGCTCTTGGCCGTTTTTTATAACACATTTTTATCGTAGTTATGTGAAATTACAGACAAATTTTTAACAGTGTGAATAGTCGCTAAAAGTAATTGTGCTACAGCTAAGGTTATTTGTCGGTCACATCACCTATGGCATACTGATGAGAACTAATAAACTCGAAACCGATATATGTCTGGTGGGCTGCTGACGAGTGACTTTAGCTGTTTGCTATAGGGTTTCCAGATGTAATTCAATGCTGGTCGGGGCATTAGCCCGCAGAGTAGTTGTTTCCTGGAATTCCGTATTTGCAACATATCGTTATCGCCGAATCGCGATAAAATTCGCTAGCTTTTAATGGTTTCTACTGCGATGTAGAACGCTTCGTGTCTGTGGCTGTCAGTCAGTCATGGAGTAGCGAATGACCGCTAGAGGCAGCTGTGTTATTTTTCGTTAGCGAACAGTCATTTTTCACGCGATTGACAGGATACTTGCTTAAAACTTTTTTAACGATTATTTTTAATTAAAATACCATGCTTAGGTTATAGTCAATATTGGTATTAACTGAACACGCCAATAAAATAATTCAAAATAACGTTAAGTTCTAGGATCATGATAGATTAAGATAAAGACTGAAAACTTACTTTGCATATCATTTTGCACCGTGCAGGTCTTAACTCGAACTAAAACACACTACGGATATTGTTGTTCAAATAAGTTAATGTAGATTTTACTGCCGACTCTATGATGATATAATATCATAGACAAACCTCTTTAGAAAGACAATAGGCTTACTGTTACAACCAACCTGTGTTACTTTCGTATCCGGTCTCCCCTATTATCGATTCCTTAAGCATTTCCAATGTTAAAAATGGCTGAAATTTATTTTTCGTATAGCAATTGCATACATAATAGAAAGGCAATTTAGCTAATATTTAACCGTCCCCGGAAAATAAATACCGTGTCAAATTTTAAATAGAAGTTTTACGGCTGGGATTTACGGTTAGAATTTTAGCACAACAAATTGAAACATTTATTATTTACTCCGGGAAGACTCATCGGCAAATTGAGTGCGCCCAGGTCACGTTAATTTTAAATTTGTGCGAGTATTATGGAACGCTCCGTTAATATTTACGTTTCTCCAGGGTACCCCGGGGAAGTTTAAGTATTTTATCGTAAATAAACGTTTCTGGTTTGTTTTTCTGCCGGCGTTTTATTAATTAGCCCGGTTTAATTATCGCACCCCCGGAATGATACGCCGAACTAGTCCGGCTTCCTCTTAAAATATGCCGTTCCTAATTGCTTTTTGAAATTGGAGTACACCTACCCGCGTTCCTGTGATTAAATCGTGAAATATGAATAAGAGCGGCAAGTTTTCCGCTGTCCATTCGCAATTTCTGATCCACAGCTAGACTCCTAAACAGAGGAGGTTGCTTACAAACTGCTGATTTCCTCGCTCCGTACGAGTGAAGTCATCGATTTTTTATTCGAAAATGTTGCTTACTAATAAATTTCCATGTGTCCCGTGTTATTATTTGTGTTTTACTGGAATTATTTGCGTGTAATTACGTTTACGTTTTGGTTATTCTTTCAGTTCTGTTGAGAAAATATACTTTTATTTCAAATTATGTTGCGTTTGATTCGAGGGCACAATTTATATTGTGGCTACTTGTTTGTAGATGTAGATTATTATTTAATGATTTAATTAGAAACAGGATATGGTAGCACAGGGAGGCAGCACCTACCTTACTAATATTTGTTTCCAGAATTGATATTTGGAGAGATTTTAAGAATGTTGTAGCATTTTCTGTTTTCTTGCTTGTTGAAATTAAAACCTGACATTGCAAAGATTTTTTAACTTGCCGTGGACCTTTCCTTCCCTCGACCGTTATATTTGTTTAAAGCGAGATACAATCGTTTGCAATAATGCACTCTCTTAAAATACTTTTTAAACTTCTGGAAGTTCTGAGTAAAAATGTCATTAAATTTCTGTTGGTGATAGAAACAACTATTAACTAATGTTAATAATTTAAAGTAGATTTCATTGCAAATACGTCAGAAATTCAATGGAAATAGCAAAATTAATTTTAACGAGTATCATTATTATTGCAAAAGATTGTACCTACTTGGTCCAGCGGCCATGACCTTCGACTGCTTACGTCGGGGAAAAACCACAAAGGATAACCAAAAAAACGTAAATACACGCAAATGTACACAATTAACATAAAAACACTGCCACACGTTTACCGCCAAGGCATTATAACAGTTATTCAATGTGGTTCAAAAAGTATTCAGCATAATATTTTGTGTACTCGGAAAACGTCTTTGGCATTACACTGCCACACGATAATATGCACTTTTCACACTCCCATAAATCAGCACCTTATCCGTCATCTAGGCATTTGAATACGACATGTTTGTAAATACACAAAAAATACGCGAACCATTAAATTTGCGAAAAGCAAACACTGAAAAGTTATTTCAAACTAATCACAGTACCGTAACCGTATGTAATATTATTTGACATTTGCAGACGACATCTGTATGCCACTAATGCAACGAGCACTTCACTGCGATAAATTTTTAAACTTCTTATGTTGTTGGGGATTTTTAAACTTCTTATGTTGTTCCTGTTAATACTAATAATAGCAACAATATCAAGAGTAATCGACAATGTTTGCATAAAATAATTAGTAATATTTTAAACTATAATTTCCCGAGATGTCTACAGTGTTGTGTAAAAATGTTTGTTAGATCCTTAGAATATAACTAACTTCGCATGTTCTTTAAGGTTTGGATAATATGCAACTATCAATGCAGTGTTCTAGGTTATGTTATTTTAAAACAGTTAAGTCACTAATTTTAAACGTTTTATAGTAATTAAATAAAGTATTTTGCGTCGAATATGTTAGTGGATAATTATGATGAATCTGCAAGGAGTGAAAATATAATTTTGGCAGTGTGCAACGAAAGAACGAATACAAAATACTGCAGCTAACCGGATTAACTGTTACCTATCAGGTACTTAGGCATTATTATTAATAATAAAAATGTTTATCGTTCTACACTTGACAACGCTGCAAGACGACCGCACGGTAGTTGACATATCTAGCCATCTCGGACGATGATTTATTATCATAGGCGCCGACTTTCCGTAGGAAATGAGGGTTTTGCCCCTTTTTTAAAATATCGAGCTAAAATTTTGAAATAATTTTTTTTTTGTCCTTTAGACCCCAGCTAATTGGAAAAAATGCATCGAACATGTCTTAAATTTAAGGAGACTATATAAAGCTGCACCAATTGATAGGGCTAATAATTTTGTTATAGCTGTTGATAAAGAATCGGATACAAGTGACCTTAGTAGTGATTCTGGCGAATGTTAGCGCTAGTTTGTTTTTATTATAATGTATTATATAAAGTTTTTTTTTGTTGTTTTTACGGTGTCGTTATTATGTAGTATATGAAATACATGGGAAATACATTATTTTTGTTATATATTGTATCTATATACAGGGTGAATCTTAAATAAGTACAAATATTTTAACCAGCAGTATAGTTTTGTGTGTAGAACACATAATTAATAGTTTTTTTACAAAAAAATCAGAAATAAAAAAGTGAAATTTTAAATAAATTTCGTAATTTTTCAGTAGAAAACTTGTTGAGGACCGCTGGCCTAGACCGACCCTTCATACTTTTATGAGTCATAGTGCTGCAGACTCAACTTTTAGCGAATTTTGTCAAGTGTAACATTTTATATTATTTTTTATTATCAAACTGTCATTGCCTGTCATGACAGATTATCGGAAGCCCAAGTCAAACTTGTTAACCTTACATAATGCATGAAAATAGCAATAAAATTTGCTAAATGTTGACATTTTTTCCATTTTAAATAAAAAACGCGTGCATAGTTTTTCGTTATTCTTCATAAAATAACTTAAGGAAATTGTGTTTTGTGTCCCTTTCTAACAGTGTACAATGACATTTAACTTGTGAAATGTGGATTACTGATTAAATAGTTAAATTTTTAACAAACAGGTAAGCTTGTGTGCACGTTTATGTATAATTTTTGAACATTGTACATAGTAATATCACATAATATCTTCCTAAATATTTTACGGTAGTATTGAACTTGCGTAAATTCATTTTTAATCGTTTAAGTATAGTAAGGTTAGTTCAGAAGTTAAAATTTATGGTAATATTGCTGCGTATCATACTACATACCCAATTTTACTGTACTTATGCTTAAAACAAGTATTTTTAAAATATAACTCTTACGTTAAAGGAAACGTAATATTTATATTGGAGGAGATATGGCAACCTCGCAACAAATCATATGTTTCATTACGTTGTTGGATGAAAAATCAGCCAGCGGTCCTCAAAATGTGGGTATTTTTAAAAAAAAATTATATCTCCGTAAATATTAGAAATTTTTAAAAATGGCTTTCACTAGACTGATTTAAATGACGAACTACACCAGCAGTTAAAATATTTGTACTTATTTAAGATTCACCCTGTATAGCTAGGATACAAAAAATAGAAGATAAACGAACGTAGTTTCAAAGAAATTATAACCTTAATCTGAAGTCTACATCGTGCAATTGTTCTGTGAAGACCGTTCCATCAAGTACTACTACCAGTACGCAGGCTCTTCAAAACACCATGCAAAAAGAATAAAACAATATACTTTGTAGGTGACTTCGTAAGTCGAAAGCGACAATAAGTATGATCACCATAAATTGTAGTTATATACCAATGTAATTTTAAGTTATTTAATCAAGAAATATGTAGAATGTAGACACAAAATTGTACAGATAAATAAATATCTACGATTAACTGAACAGTAACTGATATTGAGGAGGGTGTTTAAAGAGTTAATCAACTTATTAAAAAGATTAAAAGCCTTTTGTAGCTTTTTCCATTATTATAAATACATTTTTCTATGCTTATCGATATCAAATATTTAGATATGTATACTAAAGAAACAACTTGATACACTTCAAATTACATTCAATAATACGGTCCCACAAAAAAAGCGACTATATTTTTTTCGCTGAACATGAATCTTAAGTCAAAGAAGAATGCGTCGAGTTTTCGAGAAATCCCAGAAGAACAGGGAATTTACCTAAATCCCTCAAAACATCAACTCACGTTCATTTACGAAAACCTGGAAAGTGAAACCACAACTAGAGAATTATCATAAAAAAAACGAAACTTATTGCTACATGACCACCTAAGGGGTGGAAGCTTCTATAAATCTTTGGAAAACAAAAAATCCACGTAGCATAAAACTACAAAAGTGTCAAGGCTTCTGAAACCCCCCATACCAAAATCCCCACAACTCTATAATCAAGACGTGGAAACCTCTGTAACCATAGCTCTTGTAGAGCACATAATCTAATACAGCCAGAGTCGAATTTCAAACTCTCTATGTGGATCAATTCTCCTATCTATTCTATCTGCTTTATATGCTTATAGAGGCTTACACGTTTAATTTATGTGGTTATGGTTTTAAAATCCCTGCGCACCATGAGTTTGTGGTTTTAGATTAGTACTGTGTAAAAATTCTGCTTTCCAAAAGTTATATGGCTATAGAGGCTTTTACGCCTTGATAATTTGGATATACAGCAATAGGTTTTCTGTTTTTATTTGTTATCTAAATATAGTTTTGTTTTTCTCTTCAGTGTCTGACCAAATGGATTTTGCGACTATACCTAATTTTCTCCCAGATATTCGAGTATTTATTAATTTTCTGGAAAATTCCATGTGCAGGCTCATATACGTTTTAATACATTTAACAAACATGTTTTTGTACTAGAAAGTTTAATCTCCATGGGTAATCGGTTGAGAATGTCTAGACCTTTAACAAAAGGCAGTTTTTTTTTACAAATATTAAGTCTCTTATAAGGAGCATACAACTTATTTCTGTTTCTAGTGAAATAATTATGATGATCGGTATCCTAGCAAATAAATTTTAATTATCGTATACATAAGTGCAGATTTCCAGCAAATACATATATGTAAGTGTCAGCCAATTTAACTTTTGGAAGAAGATACGACAAGATATTATAATACGTTTCTGACAAATAAACACGTCGGATGCCATCGTAGCCAAACCCCAGAAACATATACCGTACTTCATTCTACTATAAGCCTGAGCATAATAAAGATAAATGAGTTGATTCATATTAAGCACCTGTTTCAGAGTGTTGGAGATACATATTGTGGGAGACAGCTTTAAAGGTCGTTACCATTAGGAACAATACCGGGCCGAGTACAGAGCCCTGTGGTACCCCAATAGATACTAGTGGTGAACGTACATATATAGTGTAGTTGAATATTAATTCAAAAGTTAAGACATTAACTCCCCATCCTTTTCATTTGAGGTTTTGTTTTCCTGTTGAAATAATTTTATTTTAAAAAGGGATTAAATTTATACAACTATATCCCTCAAAAAATAGACAGCTTAATGATGGTGAGAGAGTTATTCTGATTAGCTTGCATGTTAATTAACAGTTAACAAAAACTCGTGATGAAATCATCAGCAATACCGCCTTGCAAGGCTTCGTCTTACATTGTAGCGAACTGTATTTAATAAAGTAACAAATTATCTCCGAAATGTCAGACCGGTTAAAATGGTACGTACGCGTCTAAAATGACGTTACTTTGGAAGATCGGTCGATCTAGCTAATAATTTCGCCCGTATTCCGGTTTAATTTAATGCAATCTAATTAGATGGAGCGTGTTCTGCGAGGAATAGGTCTAGAGAAAGTGTTATAGATTTCGTGACTGGGAGGATCCGCTGCCATTACGGTAATTATGTTCCACGTCAGAGCTTTGTTTTATTTTTGTCGAGCTGAGTGCAGGAGATTGTTTTTAATGGGAAAGGCCTAGACGTTGAGAGAGCTGCTTAGGATACGGGTGGCTCGCAAGATGGATTGGGATTATCGTTTAATGCGGGCGGGACTAGGACTTCGTCTCTATGGGAGAGGATCAGATTTAGAGGATGCTGTACTCTGTACTATGTTGCTCCTTTTATTGTCAGCTACTTAAAATATTATCCGAGATGGTCTTTTACGGGTTCGGAATTGTGATTTTTTACATTAGTACGTACAAGTTATTGTCTGAAGCTATTTATTTGTGGCATAATTTTAGTTTTTCTTTAGTTTTATTGGGTTTTTGCCACACTTCTGAAAAATAATAAAAATTAATTAAATAAGCCCTTGCGCCAAACGGAACAGTCAAGGGTTATTTTTGAAACCAAGTTTGCCTAACCAAAAAATCTCACACTGAAAAAAGCAGATAAGTAAAAAATAACAAAAATCACATCACTATCGCGCACTTCCGTAATATTGACGTTTCGAAAAACTCTCTGTTTTCGTTTTCAAAATAGTAGTAAAATATTAAACGTTTGTCAGTTTAAAATTTGTTTATCTGCTTCCACAGAGATGTTAAATGATTTTTATTTTATTTTTACTTACTTCTTCTTGATACAACTGTAAGTAAAAATAAAATAAAAATCATTTAACATCTCTATGGAAGCAGATAAACAAATTTTAAACTGTCAAACTTGACAAACGTTTAATATTTTACTACTATTTTGAAAACGAAAACAGAGAGTTTTTCGAAACGTCAATATTACGGAAGTGCGCGATAGTGATGTGATTTTTGTTATTTTTTACTTATCTGCTTTTTTCAGTGTGAGATTTTTTGGTTAGGCAAACTTAGTTTCAAAAATAACCCTTTACTGTTCCGTTTGGCGCAAGGGCTTATTTAATTAATTTTTATTATTTTTCAGAAGTGTGGCAAAAACCCAATAAAACTAAAAAAAAAAGACGTATAAGTTATTTCAAACTCGATAATACGTGCCTACTGTGAGGATACAAAAAATTTAAATACAATGTGAATAGAAATATTATCTTTGGGGTTTGACAGAAAAGACTAATGACGTCATCAATTATATTTTTTTCCAGAAACATAGGTACCCAAATCTTTTTCTTGTTAAAAAGCTTTCTTTTTCTAATAAACTTTTATTAGAGAAATTGTTCTGTATCCCCGTTTAAAAGTTATAAGCAATATCGTCCTAAAGAGTCTCAAAAGAAATACCACCAAAAAATCACATTGGCGGTGAAAGCATCAAGTAGTCGTTGGAAAATATTTTAATATTGATTTTTTAAAGTTCATAAATGTCACTAAGAACAAATAAAAGGATTAAACTCGATAATTCTTTATTGCAGTTAAAACAGAAGGTGATAATAACAACAAGTAAAGTTAAAAATGAGGCAATCGCTCTCATACCATATACATTGTTGTACACTGCGCATCCGTTCGGTGACAATTTCACCCTCACGCCCGCGTACTTCCTCTGCAGTGTGGTCTCTTACATTACCTGACCTTAATCCGCGCGTTTCCTCAAGCTCGATCAAGTTTCTGTTCTCTGGTACCTCAGAACTAGGAAATCCGGTGAAGTCTTCCAGCGAATTGATTGATCCCAGAGAACACGGCCGTACATCCGTCTCAATGTCGCCACTACGTTTCGGAGTACAGGCATCGGCATGGTCTCTTGTGAGGTCATGGTTATATAAACTACTATTCTAGGTACCAACTTATAAAATTTAAATGCCTAGTCCAGTGGCACAGAAGTTTCTATTGTTCTAGTTCTCGTTATTACAAGACACTCACCTAAATCTAAATCCCTCGCAGTTTTCTCGAACCGAAACAACAGTTATCTGCTTACTTTCGACAGTTAATCAATAAATTAATAATTCAAAAACTGTCTTTCTTTTCGTGATGACTTTGACAAGACTAAAAAATTCCACTTGTCACAAAAACAAAAAAACTTCTCTGCCATTCTAATTCCAATTAAATGCCTACAGATGATAACGTACCATACATTTACTCTAAAATAGCCTTGGTTTGAACTGGATTTACAATGTGGGGATTTTCAATGGACCAGTAGTATTCGTGATGCCTATTTGGCAAACCATTACTGACAAACCGACTTTCGTTCGTCCAAAGAACGTACTGAAAAAGGTTCTAATCAACAGTTTCTACATTTACTACAATTTGAGCTATACAATAGAGCATTTACATGTAGGCGGCGCTGCGATCAATGTTAGGTATTAAATCTAACCTCACAAATATTTGTTATTTAATTTTTGTTGGGTTTCAATTTGTGTAAAAAAATAGCTATATAACTGTTGTGTACCGCAGTGTTTATCTGTTGCTAATAAAAAAAAGATTTCATGTTTCGTAAGTTCCCCAATAATGCTGAAAAAAATGGTTAATAGCAATTGCATCCAGTAAGAAACCAACCCAGTACACAAAGATCTGCTCAAAACATTTTACAGAATATTGTTATACTATTACTAGTATGGGTAAGTACAAGCATTCATGATCCTTTTCGGTGTATATTTTTCATTAATTAATAAGGTTTCATTCTTATTTTTAGGGCAATGGATAATTCTGCTGTTTCAACATTATATTTACCCGTACATGAAAATACGACACCAATATTGTAAAAAATAATGAACGCATGAAACGGTACTTGAAAAGGCGAAAACATGATGAAAATGTAGGCAAACTTGCAGATGAGAACAAAGTAGAAATGTGACACGAGTTCATAGACTTCTAAGCTGAGAAATGTGACAATACGATTCCTCAAATTGAAAATTACTTGAATGATAATAACGCCGGTAATCCTGAGAGTATAGCAAGTGCATCTACTAGTAACAAGTTATTTTACGATATGACGATTCAAAATGTTAGCACAACTAATATCACTCAAATTTTTTAATGAAAACCATTTAAAACACCTATCAGGGTTTTCAACTTTTTCTGTATTGTATACTCGCGACAAGAATTCAGACGACTTACGTCATATCAACAAAAGAATAATTCATTATATTTTCATCAAAATATTTAAGAAACTGCAACTGATAGTAATAAAACTATATACTACACTAAATGTTTGCATTATATATTGCACTAAATTGCAAAAAATGATTGTTTTTAACGCGACTAAATATCGAAAATTACGTTGACAATAAAAACAAATGTGTAACGTCAGTCGTGACGTAAGACGTCTGAATTCTTGACGCGAGTATACTTGTACTGTAATAAAAATACCAAATAAAAACTGCATATGTTTATTATTTATTTATGCCACATGTACATTATTTAAAACACTGTTTTTTTTTATATATTCGTATTTTTTCAGAAACTGGGTATTTAATGTACTTTCATTTACTAGGCATATTACATGCAACATTTTTGCAATCTGAGGGACAACTAACCATTTTTGTATCGATTCGTAATATATAAAATTTCAATTCTTTAAAAACAATGAGGTTTAAATTAAGAATTACCAGGAAATTCATTAGGCACTCCAACGTTAACAATTTCTGTGTTAAATAACGTTTTATTACGTCTCTTTCCAAATTGCTAATGTAAAATTCAGATAAACAAGGTTATGTGAGGTTAACATAAATAAAATTTAATATATCTTTTCAAGTGATTTTTTTCCTGTTGTCTTTGTGTGTTTACAAACATTTTATTGATTTATTATAAGTTATATTTTGATAATACGTATGCAAATTAGATTTACAATCACTATTTGACTTCTATTTCATTCAAATAAAAAATTATCAAATCATAAACTAGACCATAGAACATTAATATTAATACCTAACTTTGACGCTAGCGCCCCTAGCGGAATTTAATGACACTGAGTTAATGTAAATGCTCTATTAAGTCTATTTTCAATGTGACGCTCAAGCAAATACTCCAAATTTTGAATTTTGTAGTTGTGATATGACGCCTTTAAAATTCGTTGAGCGGTTGATTTATCCAAATTAAATTTCCGGCTAGCCCGCCGTATAGAATTTCGTGGATTTTGTTCGAAATACTGTAACACTCTAGCTGATTAACATTGTTTCTTACCCTGCGATCAATTATTTGATTCTTTCGAACAGAAAATGCATTTTCATTTCGTCGCAAGATCGCCTCCAATCTTGTAAAGGTTCTGTGATCAGGAATGAGGCGCTCTGGATACCTTTCATGATATAACTCTACAGCTCTTCCTGAATTTTTTTGTGACTAGCCGTAAATTAGCAGCATCAACTTTTGAGTAATGACAAGTATTTTGTGACATATATGCACTTTAAACAACAAACATTCACTTATTTTCCAACGACTACATGATCCTTCCACCGCTAATGTGATATTTAAGTGATATTTCTTTTGAGATTTATATTTATATTTTTTTATTCTATAGGTTTGCCTACATATAAATAAAAGAAATACGTACAATTTACACACACAATCCAATAAAGCATAGTGTTTGAAATTAGTCCACAATCATCAAACTTTTATGCACTACAATTTCTGTATAGTATATGCACATGCAAATATTCTGTCAAGCTGCTTATTAGAATGTGCAAGTGCCTTTATGCAATTTAGATTTAAAATCGTAACGTTTGAAATTCGGCCACACTTGTTAAAACTGTTATGTTCAATAATTTCTGCATAGTATGTGCCAAACTGTTTATTTTTTATAATGTCCAGTGCCTTATGCCATTGCATAAGCCGCAGAACTATAACAATTAATCTTTACAGTTCAATTAAAGTGTACAGTGCAACAAACACCCCGTCGATATTTCTTCGTTCAGTGATCGGTATGCTCAACAACAATGTGTGGTGCATCGGTACTAATTTGTCTTTCAAACTCGATTCTCCAGATGAGAAATATTGCTGCCAATGTACAGCTAGATATACAAACAAATGTTATTCGGTCTGGCACGAAATTGAGGATAGCATCTCAACTAGTTTACTCAATATACGGACAATATGTCACGGGATACGTCAGTACTTTCACGTACAAAGCGCAGTCTTTTTCTCAAATCACAGGAAGCTGCTACTTACCAGTAGTCAGTTGTAAATTACGTACGCTGCAAATAAAAAAAAGTTAGTTTGGGAACAGCTGGTTTGCTTTGCTGTTGCAATTAAATTAAATGAGAGGCATTTGTTTGAAGATTATTTTTTAAAAAAAAAATGAATTCGAAACTTGGAAACATCATAAATGTTTATTAATATTGATTATTATTATTAATAGAACATGAGATGTTTGTATTCCCAACTTAGTGCGTTTGCCATATGTTTTCTTATTATACAGAGTGTATAGTTGCGTTGGAACTAATTAAATATAGTTATAAGCAAAATAATTACCTAAATTTGAAGAAACATGTTTGACTTAAGGTCGCCGTATTTATCGTCGTAAAATAAGAGAAATCTCGAAAAATAAAACACGTAGAACAAAAGTAATATCAAAAATAAAATTATTGATGTTTATTTACACTTTTGCTATTTAAATACTCCTCAAATAAAATAATAACTTTTAAAAATCGTTTGTAATATACACATTATTTTGCTATTCTAACCTCATAACAATTATTTTCACATATAAACAAAAATGATCAATCTGATATGCAGAACTATGTAAGTTTATGCTATAACAATATTTACATCTACAATTAAATTTAAAAAAGACATATTTCGAAAGATTTCTGTGCCTAAAAATTTGAAAACGAAGTTAGGAAAAGCTACATATGCATTATTAACCATAAAAAAAATACTGATTTTTCCACAGTAAAGTTGGTCTATTATGCATATTCTCAGAGTTTGTTGCAATATGTGATATAACTTTGGGGAGGATCTAGTGAATCTGAAGATGTATTCTTGATACAACAAAAAGCAATCAGAATCTTATGTGACTTACCTCATAGAAAATCTTGCAGAGGTTGTTTTAAGAAAATTGGAATATTTACTGTAATTAATTTATCTATAAAAAAAATTGGCTATTCTAATTCATAAAAATAAACATTCCATAGATATTCCTAATGACTATTATCGCTATCCCACAGGGCATCAAAATCTCGTTTTACCAAAATATGACTATAATAGAACGCATTTATAATATGCTATAACAATATTTACATCTACAATTAAATTTAAAAAAGACATATTTTGAAAGATTTCTGTGCCTAAAAATTTGTTGGTATTCAGGGGGCAAAAGTGAACAAAAAAGCCTAATAAACATATGGTCGAACATCAACGATAACTGAAATTGCAATGAAAATATTTTTATTCTTATTTTTGCGAAAGCTTTTATTATTTGATATTTTATTTTGAATAGGTGCATGCATTCTAAATTGTCATATTTATTTTGGCGTTTAGGATTTATTTACTTATTTTATAACTGTCGCGTTCGTTTAGTCGGCATTGTACACACATAATTTCGTAATGCCTGCCACAGTAATCGAGAATATGCTGATTATTTTTATTTATGTGTATTGCAACGGTAGCGCTAATCGTGCAGTTGCTCAATATCGACGTCGCTTCCCAAAAAGAAGAATGCCAGATAGAAATGTATACAGGACGGTCTTCAACAATGCACGTAAAACTGGAATGTTTCCCAGTCTGAGAATTACGTCTGTGAGGCAAGCTGGTCCTGGTCTAGCAGTGGAAGAAGAAATTCTTAATGTGGTAGAACGTACCCCGAGTGTAAGTACAAGGCGCATTGCTACCCGTCTCCAAATTAATCAAACTATGCCATTCACAAAAGTGGTTTAAAACCTTTCCATATTCACCGCGTCCAGAATCTTCAGGACGGTGATAATAATTTGCGGTTGCATATTTGGAATTGGATAAACGCAATCCGTACACTTTACAAATACATTTTGTCACTGATGAGGCTCAATTCGTTCGTGATGAAATAAATAACTGTCAAAATGAACATCGTTGGACAGATGTGGTGTGGTATGATTAATAATCAATTACTTGGCCCAGTTGTGCTAGATGATCGCGTTCCTGGAGCTAGATAATAATATGTAGAATTTTTATTTTTAACAGATGTACTGAACGCTGTTCCATTGGATATTAGGCAAAACATGTACTTTCAGCAAGATGGTGCTCCTTCCCATTTTAGCCGTGTTGTGATCAACCATCTCAATCACTTTCGAGAACGTTGGATTGAGCGAGCTGGTTTCGAAAATTGGTCACCAAGGTCACCAGATTTGGATCCCCTTAATTACTACCTTTGGAGATGTTTTAAATCATTAGTATATGCAGCGAAAGTGAACACAAGAGGATTATAAATTGTACAGCACTTATAAGAGAAAATCACCGTACTTTCAACGAGCTGCCCGTGCAATCCACAAACGAGCGGATGCAAGCATCGAGGCGGACGATGGTATATTTGAAACTTCAGTTCATTAATTTCGGTTTGTTAGATCTTTAATCAATTTTACAATACATAATACCTACAGAATAAACACTATACTGATGCATTACAATAATTAACTCGGGGAAAAATATTTTCATTGCTGTCTCAGTAGCGGTTGATATTCGACCATATGTTTATTAGGCTTTTCTGTTCACTTTTGCCCCTTGAACATCCCTTTCGAATATTGGGGGTTGCCTCCCAACCACCCTGTATATTTGTTTTACTTAAATATAGGTACAACGCTCTTTAATATCGGCATTTATATTCTGAACACCCTCTATAAATGAATTGATTTATGCATTTATACAAACAGTAAGTAACTTTTGTTAGCAAGTTCACGATCATAACTGTTTAATATTAACGGCTTTATTTTATATTGACTTCTTATCAAAGCGATAATTGACTCCACTTTTCTCACTTAAGAAAGAACTGCATACAAAAGGCTAAACACCACAAATTAATTATTTGTCAATAAAATAACTGGCAAGAAATAATTTGAGTACTATCAATCAAACTTGTAAATAACAATAGATTGTTGACCGTTAATGGGACATCGAAAGTTTGGTTCCATTCAAAGTTATTACTCGTTGAAATTAGTGGGAATCGATTGGAATATAAACGTGTTCTTTCTGCTACGAAAGCATAATTTGACAATCGTTTTCCAACTATGAAAAATTGTATGATGAACTTTATTCATTAGATATACTAAAAAATTAATCCAACAACGTGCATAAAATATGTTTGATAGTTAATTATAAATTTTTCTTCTAACATATCACAGTAGCATGAACGTAATTTAATATATAATGAAGCTAAAGCTAACTCTATGCTTTATCAAGATTTTATTAAACGGATATTAGTCCCATTGAGATTAACGTATTTAATCTTGGGTAATCCTAGTAGCTAATGTGATTAGATACCAAACCGAATTAGATTTTGGTCCCTGCCGTTAAAATAAAGAAGCTTTGTGAATTATGACTGTTTGTACGTTTGGGCATATACAGTGCTTTCGAAAAGTAATGAATAAATTCATTATTTTTGAAATTGAGAAGTTTTCGAAATAAAACCCTGGCACGTTGATTTTACTTTTAAAAAAGGCACTTTTTGACATACGACCCACATTTGTGACGTCATCGTTGTTCGAGATGTGACATCATGGACAATTTTTTTAAATGGCAACCCCCAATTTTGACCATGCCATTTGAAAGAGCATGTCACATAGATACATCATGAAAATTATGATGTTACATAATAAAAATTTCAAGAAAATAATGTTTGAAGATTTTAAAATTTAATTTTTAGAATACTGAAAATGATAATGACTATATAAAAAATCGACTAAATTAAATGTTCAAATTGAGCACCGTTGTCTGCCTGACAGTAGCCAAGACGATTAATAAATTTTTTTTGGATATTACCAATAAGTTCAGGAGGTATACGATGTATCTCGTGACGAATTCTTGCTTTCAAATCTTCTAAATTTACCGGTCTAGTACTTACTTTACTTACTTTGCTTTTTAAGTATCCCCACAAGAAATAATCTAAGGTTGTCAAATCAGGCGATCTGGCTGGCCACTCAATCGGCCCCCTTCTCCTTATCCATTGATTCGGGAACAGCTCACCTAAATAAGCACGGACAGGTGTTGCATAATGGGGAGGTGCACAGTATTGCCAACATTAAATTTTAAAATCTTCAAACATTATTTTCTTGAAATTCTTGTTATGTAACACCATAATTGTTCATGATGTATGACACGTTCTTTAAAACGGCATGATCAAAATTTTGGGTTGCTATTTTAAAAAATTGTCGATGACGTCATAGCCCGAACAACGATGACGTCACAAATAAGGGTCGTATATCAAAAAGTGCCATTTTAAAAAACAAAATCGACGTGCCAGGGGATTTTTTAGAAAACTTCTCAATTTCAAAAATAATGAATTTATTCGTTACTTTTGGAAAGCACTGTATAACGTATCATAGTTGGCATTATAACCATATCATTTTTTCAAATTTATCATAATTTTTAAGTTACAATGTATTTAGAATTCACATAACTACAACTAATGTTAATATCTGTTGTAAACTATTACTATCTTTACTGTCACAGGGATAAATATGTTGTTTGACATGAATGTATTTAGAGACACAAGCAATGGCATAGTTTTGATGGAAGCGTTTGAAAAACGTACCGCTTCAGTTTCTATATTATATTTATGAATTATTTAACATTTAAATTGCCATAAGCTGTAAGTGCACACGTAACAAAATATATTCTTAAACTTACTCTTTCACGAATATCTGACAAAAAGTCCTTATTAATGAGTTGTACATGCTTGTCTACCAGACCTTCACACATCCTTCCTTCATCTAATCACGAGGATTAGCCTAGAAGTCGAGGACTTGTGCGGGAGAGGGGGCGGCATATTATTATTAAGCAGGCCGCATTTGTGCCCAGGAATGACTTACGTTTGTAGGCCCTAACTACCATTCAGTGCAGGAATGAGGGAAACCTAGAAAACCTCATTAATTTGGGGGGTAGTCAAACGTCGACCGGTATCAATCCCTCACATTGACCCAAGCTAACATTCTTCCACTCCGTCATACTCGCAGAGAGGGTGCCAATCCTCTCCACGAATGTAGCTGATATAAGGTCTACTGGCTGCAGGGCTCGAATCCACGCCGGTCTAGCCACATCGATTCAAGTACTGACGCCTTAAACCGCGCGACTACTGACCGACCACATTATTCCTGAAATTTGCTAATTTTATTTACTCATGAACACATAATTTTTCCTTAGCAAAAAATGGAAATTTCCACCCATTTTTATCAGTATGGAATGTAGAACAAACAAGAATAAACTCACATTACACTTTATTTTTCGTTTTGAGATCTAAAACCGAGAGATTTTTTAAATTATGTAATTTGTATCAGTGCTATTGTGAAATTATGTTCCTTCTTAGTATGAATTGTTTATCCATAGGGCTATTTGTCAAAATTGTTTTTGTTTCTTGTTTCGGTGTGGCAAGAAGAATTAAATAATAGTAATAAAAAAACATATTATAATTATAATATAGTAATATATTAAATATAAGTAAAATAATATTACAAGTAAATAGCTACAGACAGTAAATAATATTGAGCAATAGCGTAACTAATAAATTAGAATAAAATCAGTTGATAAGGCCTAGTTCTGCTACAGCAATATCTCATTGCACTAAAATTATTTGAATCGTCTAACTAGTTACAAATTGAACGACGGACAGGCAAGTCAATTAGAAAAGACATATAATAGTTGCAATTATGAGAAGAAATAGACAGGAAAATGTGTTCTGAGGTGAATATTTCAGTGAAAGCAGGATGCAGTAGATTTTTTTATAACTTAATACTTAGTTGGACATTAAGGCGACCTAGAAATACGATTCTTCTGTTTCTCGAAAGATTTGCTACTACTTACATGATTTCCTTCATCAATGGACCACTCAAGACTTCAAATATATTACTTTTTAGTGAAATTCAAACACGTTTTAAAAGTTCAAGCTGTAAGGGAAACAATTTTGAACCAAGAATATTTTTATACGGAAAGGTTTTACTTTGAACAGCATCCAGAACTTATGAAACTTGCGTTAAACTGCTACCCAGTTTGACAACAAAATTAATTATATAAGATACTAAGTTTCAACAGGTAAGTTACTGGAAATATTTGGACTTAACATGCATTAAATTTACGACAAAGTACTGAAGTCTTGCCTACATACAAAAGTAGTAGACAGGTATAGTAACAAAAGATATGAAACATGCATTAAAATTTACAACAAAATATGATTGAGGTTTCTTTCAATAATAATAATAATAATAATAATAATAATAATAATTAATAATAATAATTTTATTTTGCCCATTTGACATTATAAAAGAAATGTATAGCAATAGTCAATAGAGTACAAAAACAAAGTCAATAAATATATACAAAAAATACATACATGAATATAAAACAAAACAAACACTAGATAGAAACAGTTATGCAAAAAAGAAGTATATAAAATACTGCATGTCAGAGAAAAATTATTGGAGAATATAGAAAGACTTACGTATCAAGAGCTTTTTAAGAATAGATTTAAAGACATGCAACTTTTCACTTGACTTTATATCACTATGGAGTACATTCAAAATTTTCAAGCCAATATGGTCAGGTGACTTGGAAGCAACTGATAATTTTACAAATGGTAAACGAAACTGATGTTTCGTTCTAGTATTTATAGAATGAATATCTCAATTAAGCATGAATTTATTTTTATTTTTATAAATATCTACACATAACTCTAAAATATACAATGATGTTACAGTTAAAATATTGAACTCAACATAAAGACCCATACAAGTATGAGTGCTTGAGAGACCAGCTAAAGTTCTTAAAATCTTCTTTTGAGCTTTGAATACTGTTTGAGACAGACTGGAATCTCCTCACACACAAATGCCATAACGAATACGCGAATCTACCCGAGTATAATACAGGCATAATGCTTGTTACCTGGTTAAGACATAATTAATATTTTTATATATTTTTAGGTATTAATAATATTGTGTGAAACTAACTACTCAGTGGACAAAAGCCCCAACCTGCGTTGAATTACACCCACAATATCTACCCATATATTCCTTATTATTAGCTTAGGATTGCTTCTTCAGGTGTCCTCCTTTAAGTTTAATCAAATATCTAACTATAAAAATTATTATAAAAATTAAAATTATTTGAAGTTAAATATCGACAATGACAAAAAGTGACATCCAATCAATGAATTAAATATGACAATACCTACTTGAAAAATGTTCACCTTTTATGTAAAAGTTTTTATATATTTTTAGGTATTTGAGATCTGACCTATTTCTGCATTTTTAGGATTGCTTCTTCAGGTGTCCTCCTATAAGTTGAATCAAATATCTAACTATAAAAATTATTATAAAAATTAAAATTATTTGAAGTTAAATATCGACAATGACAAAAAGTGACATCCAATCAATGAATTAAATATGACAATACCTACTTGAAAAATGTTCACCTTTTATGTAAAAGTTTTTATATATTTTTAGGTATTAATAACATTGTGTGAAACTAACTACTCAGTGGACAAAAGCCCCAACCTGCGTTGAATTACACCCACAATATCTACCCATATATTCCTTATCATTAGCATACCTAGATGTTTGGTATCAGAGAACATACATATGACTTCATTGATAGGAATTGTAGGAGATTTGATTTATATTAGCTTAAAATACCTTTCTAAAACAATAAAAAAAATGTTACAAAAGCTAATAATAAGGAATATATGGGAATATAAGGAACGCAGGTTGGGGCTTTTGTCCACTGAGTAGTTAGTTTCGCACAATATTATTAATACCTAAAAATATATAGAAACTTTTACATAAAAGGTGAACATTTTTCAAGTAAGTATTGTCATATTTAATTCATTGACAGGATGTCACTTTTTGTCATTGTCGATATTTAACTTCAAATGATTTTAATTTTTATAATAATTTTTATAGTTAGATATTTGATTCAACTTAAAGGAGGCCACCTGAAGAAGCAATCCTAAAAATGCAGAAATAGGTCAGATCTCATCTATTGTGGTTGAATTTGTCGTGTTCCCACTACCAAAAAGTGAAGTTAGATATTTATAGAGTGAGTAAATTAGATTATTTTCTTTAGATAATTATTGAATAGAGCTTTGTCTGTGGAATTATTCATTAGCATACCTAGATGTTTGGTATCAGAGAACATACATATGACTTCATTGATAGGAATTGTAGGAGATTTGATTTATATTAGCGTAAAATACCTTTCTAAAACAGTAAAAAAACATAATTAATATTCTTAAATAAAAAATTCATTGAATTCAAAAATGAAACGAGATTCTCACAATGTGGCCTCCAAGTCAAGTGCTCATCTAACATAATACCCAAAAATTTTACTGGTTCTGAGGTACTTTTAACTTCTACACATACAGGTCCACACATTTTTCGTTGATTATGAAAGCGCATAATTTTTGTTTTGCTGCTATTTAAATATAAATAATAATAATAATAATACACATTTACTTACCAAAAGATAATAAAATCATGTTGGTTTTGGTTTTGTTTAAACCAATCACATAAGGACCGCCCGCATAATTTCGTCGTATTTATTTTGAAAATCAATATCAAATTTGTGTGAATATAAATAATAGTAGTCAAATATACTAGCAGTTAATAAATTAACAATATTCAACCAGCACAGTTTTTGAGCAATGCGACAAATAACTTTATGAAGAAGCTTAATACACAACAAAAATAGATTTGTAGGAATTACGAGTTTAATATGATTATTTATTCATTTTGTAGGAACCAGTTGACAAATATTTCAAATAGGTTTAGTGCATACTGCATTGCAACGCAGCATTAAAAGATATGACTTAGATTTAATAACAGTTACTCATAATTCAAGTTATTTTCAGAACACGAAGATGTGTACCAACAATATATAAATCTACGAGTAACATGATATACTGTTTCATGAAGTAGCTAAGTTTTACGAGGGTAGATCAAATGTAAGCCAGAATTTATATTTATTAAATCATTTTTTCCACCGGATTGGAAGTTTTCTAATTTCATCGTCGAAAAATTAAGTTAATATTGTCTGTAACCTATTGCACACAAACGTTTCCACACTTTGATCGTCGTCAAAACAGCGTCCTTCCAGTTCTATCTTGGGTGGTCCAAATATGTGATGGTCACGTGATGACAAATCTTGGCTATAGAGGAGATACGTCACTTCTCTTTTGGTGAAAGGTCTATTTTTCTTGATCAAAGAGCTGGTAGTAGTGTACGACTTTTACTGTGTGCAGCTCCTGAAGGAAGTCAATGAGCATTACGCCTCAGGCGTCTCAAAAGATAGTACCATTAACTTTCTCAGAAAGATAAGTTTTGGCTTTTCATTCATATATCATCGAAGGTAACACATGTACCTTCGGCAAACTGTAAGACGGTTTGGTTTTTGATTTTTAGTTAAGAGGTATTTCGGTAACCAAAGTCATCGGAAATAATTGATTGATCACTTCCAGATCACGGATCGCACAAATGTTCTCTTCATTGATGCTTGTCCGAGGTGAGCGTGTATGACTTTTCTTTTCTACTGATTTTCGACCTATTAAAATTTTGGTATGCCAGTCATAGTCATTTAAAAACCCTCTATGTTTTTAGTCAGATTTTTAATAAGACTTAGCGTGTGATGAGATATTAAAATCCAATTTTGTTGAAAACTGTTATCGACGTCGAATTTCAACAAGTGCCTTTTTGATGCAAAGTTTTCATATTGATATGAAATTATCAAAAAAATATACACTAAAAAGTTTTATTCATTTACTCGCCTCTGGACAAACTGTGTTTATATCTTTTTAGATTTAAAAAAAAAACATAAAAAAATATCAATTCTCGTAAGAAACTATTATTATTACCATACACGATATTGTAAACATTTCGATCTTCGTAAGAAACTGTTATTATGAACATACACACACATACACGATATTGTAAATGTTTTGGCTTGAATAGCATTTTGCATAAATTTTAATATAGCGTTAACAGTATCAACAAACTGTGTTTATAAAGT
The DNA here is from genome assembly GCA_037114965.1 of Monochamus alternatus. Taxonomy (NCBI): domain Eukaryota; kingdom Metazoa; phylum Arthropoda; class Insecta; order Coleoptera; family Cerambycidae; genus Monochamus; species Monochamus alternatus. The sequence continues at coordinate 40,282,503 of CM073433.1, forward strand.
ACGAGGCGTAGTTCGCTGGAGTTTAATTTGTTAGTTAATTTATAAGGAAGTGGGAAAATGAACCAAGAATGCTATACTAAAGTCAAAATCGAACTGTATTTTATTAATAGATAAATAGAAGTACCTAAAGAGATTAACTAAAAAACATATTTGATATATTTTAAATTAAATTCTACCAAATTACAACTTGCTAGAAATACGTATAATTTGTAAAAGAAACTGATTTTGCAATGATGAAGTCAAAATTTTTAACTCGGCCCCTATTTTAATAAACGCCTTGTAAAAATGTAAAATGTCACTATTGTAAATTAATTTATTGATAACAAGACATAATATCTAATTTGTGTAATTTTGCACCTGCCATCAATTTTTTTACACCTCTGACTTGGACTTAGTTAGATTCTCCTGTCTATACAGGCTGATTCAAAACTTATCTAAATTGGGAACAGATGCGTCTTGAAAAATGGAGACAATATTATAAAAACAGTTTTAGTAAAATCCTTATAATTTCCGAGTAAAAAATAATTGAGATGTAGAATTTTCAGCCTTTACACCGCTCGGCTACTGTAGCCAGACCATTCCGAATATTGAAATTCGATTACTTTTTATAGGTATTAACATTTTTACGAGTCTTTACATTAGTAAGTGTCAAAAATGGCTTACCTGTATAGAAACAACGTTTTACTTTACGGTGATGGGAAAATGTTTTAGCAGAACGATTTTCTTGTAAACATGTGCCAAAATGTAGATATCTTTACCGCGGTGTGCAGTGAGTGCAAGTGTAGTGCCACGCGAAGGAAATTTGCAACCGAATTGTAGAAAAGATGGAGGTCCGGGATGTCTACAGCGCATTGCAGCAGTATGGCGTATGTTACACGACACTCAAATATATCCGTGTCCAAGCATTAATACCAAGGGATTGGACGAGGAGGACCGGTGCCATGGCCATGTTATAGTGCGCGCCAATATTCTTGGCATGATAAATGTTGGATGTGGGACATCCTAAATTATTGTGGTGATGTAGGACCGGCCGGAGGCTTTCACCTTGTAGAGGTGGGCCCCAGGCCTCTTCTCTTGTCCTGGTAAAGCCACCCAAATGTTTAATAATAATTTGACACCGTTATGTGGACCAGTTTCCAGTGCCGTACAGAAGTGTATTTTTGAGTTATGTGTATACGTCTATCTTTTTTTGCTCATTTATATAGGTATGTAAGTATATGAGATATTTTTATTCTAAGTTTGACTCTCTATTTAATTCATATGAAAAAAATAAAAAAATATATTTCCTTTAATATATACAGGATGAAAGTATAATGATACATATTATTTATAAAAACGTATGTCGCAAAATCCTTCTTTACCCTTCGTTTTCAAGATACAGGATGTCAGATGTAGACCGGAAGAATATTATTGAATGATTTTGTAAAGCTGTTTTTAAATTCATATCAAAAGCCGCATTGCTTCCTATTTACTATTAATGGAAAAAAAATTAGATGGACTTATAATTATCTGTCATAAAAAAAATATGTGTCAGTTTGCTGCAACAGTAGATTAAACCAATAATTATTGTCTTATAGGTATAGAATTACTGGTTTTCAACAAACTGTATTTAAAAAAATCCACAAAACATATTTTAATTTAATACAAATGTAAGAGTGTTATGAAGTGTTTGCCTTATTTTTGAACATGCTGTATATTTTGTGTTTTTCTCTTATGTCACTATTAAGATATTATGTTCTCTATTTGTATCAAACATTGACAGATTAAAATTTATTTCTTATTAGTACTGGGATTCTTGTCTTGTCTTTTCTTACTCTTGCCTTGGACTCGAAAGATAATTCAAGACTTGACAGCTTGAATTGCAAGACAGGGCAAGAAATATAACTACGGCAAAAAGTCTTACAAATAATATTTAAGTGAACATTAACTGAAAAAATAAATATTGCGTTTCTGTTGTAGGTATATGCTTTATTTAAAGGTCATACATTATATAAAATTATTGACTGCGACTTGACTTAAAGAGTTCCAATTCTATTTCGTTCTTTATTTATTATGTAAAACTAGTCGTATCTATACTTTATAACGTCTGTCAGTCGACCACTTCGACGATCGACCATCGATAGTTACGTGTGTACTCCGAGCTGGACTGTAGCCGACCGAGAGTAACCACCACTGTTACCAAATTCATAATAAAGTTCGGAATCTTTGGCACCCTGTATTTCAAAAACGGTGAACTTTTAGATATATTTGGCTAAATTTCATTTATTTTGACTGTACTATCACCCCTTCCAAAGCTGCTAATAATACCTGAGGTAATACCTAAGACACACTGTATACTTAATTTGACTTTCTCATATGTGGAGATCTTTGAAATATTACAGAAAGCATCTAATTGTTTTACTTACCCATCTTTAACTTTATAATCCACTAATCCACTGTTCTGTGGTCACAATTAGGAGACTTATTCAACTTATAAAAAGGAAACAGCATATTTCCAAAGAAAGGTTTTTAATAGCAATAACACGAAATGATAAAATATTTAGAGGGGAGAAAGGGGCCGGATCCTCCCCAATTATAGGATTTTTCCAAAAATGTGGCATAAACATAATTAGCGGGTTACCATCCAACAATAAAAACTTTAAAACATATTTACAACAATCTACACCCTTAATCAGATTTTCTTTTTCGAATGTCTCGCCCTGTGAAGTTGGTAATGTCGTTGGTAATCTAAAAAATAAAATATCAATGGATGCTTACAATAATTGGTCATCCAAAATTCTTAAAGGTATAATTAGCAGTATATTAATTCCAATCACTTGTCTAATTAATTATTCCATCAATAATAATATTTTTCCACAATGTCTTAAAATATCGAAAGTCATCCCGATACATAAAATAGATAATGTTAACGATCCATCGAATTACAGGCCTATTTCTGTTGTACCTGTTTTAGCTAAAATATTCGAGAATATATTGAATATCCAAATTGTAACTTATTTTGAGTCAAATAAACTTTTTAACTGTCGTCCATATGGTTTTCGAAATAACCTATCAACTACTTTGGCCATTGATTATTTAACATCAATTATAAATGGTGAGTATGTTGCTTCCCAATTTCTAGACTTAACAAAGGCATTCGACTGTTTGTCACATAATATCCTTATAAATAAATTATATTTTTATGGTTTCTCAGGAGAAAGTACAATGTTAGTTGAATCTTATTTAAATGATAGAGTTCAATATGTTCAATACAACGGGGTTAAGTCTAGCATAAAGAAAACTATCCATGGTGTGCCTCAGAGCTCAGTATTTGGCCCTCTGCTATTTTTAATTTACATAAACGACTTTCCCACTTCTTTAGATGGAAATATTAATAGTGTGTTATTTGCTGACGATACTAATATAACCTATAGAAATAAAGAAAAGTAAAAATATTTGTGCCAATTTTCAAATTTTTATCTTTACAATAATTAAGGTCATTAATTAAAAATAAAATTAGTTTCAAAATTTTTGATATCCTGTTTCTCGAACTAAACATTTCCCAGGCCATATTTATATGAGCTTATTCTTTTATTTTAAAGAGATCCGGCACCTGGTAAACATTGGTCCCTACAATTCGGGACACCCTGTTTAATTCTAAATGTAACGGAATCCTTGTTTCCTAGAATCCCTACATCTCTTTCCGTTGCTAGTATTAGAATATCGAATATTCTCTTTTTTTGATGGTGCCAAAAGGACACTTAAGATACTTGTTACTACTTGTTTTATTATAATAATTAATTTGTATACAGAGTGTTCAGTAAAGAATAAGCCATACTGTAAGGACAAAAATAATGTGAATTAAATAAACTTTTCTTAGTACAATTTTGCTTTCTTATGAAGTTTAGGCATTTTTTATTTCATTAGTTGGGTAATTCTACTCAAATTTTGGAAAAGTGGGTTTTCTGTGAGATAAATACGAATATCCAATTGACTTTTCAGTAAAATGTACAGGGCGTTCTGAGCGTCTGTGCCATTATATTATTCCATTCAGATTTTTTTTTAAATGGAAATTTTGGAAAATTATTAATTATTTTGGAGCAGCCTTCGATTGGTTTAAAAAAAAGTATACTTGTTGCATGTTGCCAAAAACACCCTTTTAGAGAAATAACTTATCAGGCCTATAACTTCTTAAGGAAGCAAAACTGTACTACCTCTGCAACACCCTATACATGTACTGACGTCAAAATATGCCTCCTAGATTGACAATTTTATCTATAAACAATTTCCATTAAGCAATAGCATAGCAAAACATATTACTGGTAATTTTACAATTTTGCTTACGTTTAGTTCAAACATTTATCTAATTTTATGTATTTGGTACACATACACACCTCATATCTGCTAATTCTTGATTTGAATAAAGCATTGTTAAAGAAAATATGAATAAACTACGCTGTTCGGGTCATTAGTCTATAGAATAGTTGGTTTCACACAGTATTTTTATTTTATTTATTTACTTATTAATTATTGATATCTGTAAAAATATATACAGGGTGTTTAATAATATATGCGCAGGACTTTAGGATGTGATAGCTTGTCCAAAAATTTGAAAAAAAGTTTGTATTAACTTACCCTCTAAAATGCACAATTTTCGAGATACAGGGTGTTGAAATTGTAAAAAAAATTTCGTTTTTTACAAATATCTCCGGAACCGTTTGTCGTACAGAAAAAAGCTTTTGTAAGTATTTGCTACTCATAATAACCTATCTTCTGTGCTAGAAAAAAAAATTTTCAAAGTCATAATTGGTGAAAATTTTGAAGTGGGTGTTTTTCTCCCCAACTTCTACGCCACTGTAAAAAGTACGGTTTTGAGACGCCCATTTGAACCGCCAATATTTTTCAACATAAAAGTAGATTTTTCTCGAAAACGGTCAACTTTAGAGCTTATGACCAAGAGTGCATTTTTGCGTTTCAACATAAAAGTAGATTTTTCTCGAAAACGGTCAACTTACAGTTTATGACCAAGAGTACATTTGTGTAGAAAACATGGTCAATTTTTTGAAATAATTTTTTTTTAATAAACAAAATTTATTTAATTGTTAGAACAAGTAACAAAACCAAACGTTAACTTCATAGTTGCAAAATTTAAAAAAAAATCGTACACAGTTAAATTAAATGTTGGAAATGTCCTCCGTTAGCTTCAATGCTTATTATGCTTACAAAAGCTGTTTTTTTTACAGGGTAAGTTAATACAAACTTTTTTCAAATTTTTGGACGAGCTATCACATCCTGAAGTCCTGCGCATATATTATGAAACGCCCTGTATAAGCAAAATTATACTCATTGTAAGATTTTTTATACAGACACCCCATTTCCAACATTTTCAAGATAAGAACGCGCGCTGGCCGTTTCTTGTCAGAGAATTTCATTTTAGATCAAATTTTTTTTAATTTCGAGCTTAACGCAGAGATAAAAGTCCGTTATCGCAGACGATTGCTGGATTAAGAATCGTCTCCCTGCTCGCAAGGAGGCTTTTGATGTAGATAAGGCCGGGCCGAGATGAGTGCGGTTAAGGGTCGCAATTTGGGGATTAGCTGGAAACCGCTCGATGCTTGTCTAAATGTGTAGCTACTTACGGTTATGAAAGGGCTTAAAATTAAATTTATTGGCTCATAAATCGCCGGCCACACATGCGTTAAGTGTAACTGACTATAAATACCTGAATCGGATAATGCCTAACGTACACTAAGATTAAATTGAAAGTGGAACGGGAAAATTAAATTTAGAATACATTAATTGCTGATCGTTTGAAATGAAATGCAAAACAAAGATTCTTGTAATTTTTTTTCTCATATTTTCTGTTTCCAAGTAGATTACCTATAAAAATTATAATTGCAGATGAGATATAAGTAATCTGCTACTTCCTGCTCGGCCTAATCGCTCGACTTCCAGGAAGCGACCTACACTGCAGTAGGTCCAGGTACTGAACCGCAGACCTCGCGCCCTGGGCGACGCGCCATTAAATCTATAAATGATACTACAGGAAACAACTACACCTGTAGTATCTGTGAAAATCCAACAACCTTTGGAACCACCCCACCAGACATAGACCGGTTTCGGGTTTGTTAACCCTCATCAGTATCATAGGTGAGATGACCAACAATTGAACTGGCTGTTCCTTCATATATATGCTCACATATAAATCGAGCGCAGATGAGATATAGGTAGTCTGCTACTTCCTGCTCGGCCTAAGCGGTTCGACTTCCAGAAAGCGACCTACATTGTAGTAGGTACTTAACCGCAGACCTCTTGCCCCTATTTGTGGGGGTATATGTCATTAGTACAGTCAAATGAGCAGGAGTCACTTTTACAGTGACTTAACAATGCTACTGGACAAATTAAAAACAGTAAAGCCTTCTTAACTTGTTGTGTACCTCGTGACCAACTATAACCAAACAAAATTTGGACAAAATAATGCAACTTTCCTTATGCCATATTTGCCAATTCAAACGAAATGGATAATTCGAAATTTTATAAAATGAGGAATACTTATGAATTTAAAAAAATAAGACATTTGTAACCCATCAATACATGTCGTTTTTCTCCAAAACGGAACATTTAAACAAAAAATTAAGAAAGAAATAAAGTGATCAAAAGGAAATCCTACGGTTGATATTTCAAGAAAAAGCTGCATAGGCGTACTTAGAAATAATTGGAGGGGATAAAGGGTACTGTAACCCTCAGTTGCCACCATACGCCCTTCGGTTTTTTTAAACCAAAATTACATGATAAGTGTGCCGGAATAAGATAAAAGTACGTGCAAAATTTCAAGTGTGTATCTTACAAAACAATAGCATTATTAACAAAAATAGTTTTCTAAAATGTAACTTTAACACCCTGTATATTGGGACGCCCAAACAAATAATGACATATGTGGTTAATGGTATGGCCTTCTATTTTGGGACACCCTGTATATCTTATTTAAGGTACAGGTTCGACTTAAAGGAAATACAATCGGGAAGATTTGTATAAACCCCCTGCCATGGTAACGCTGTTTCTCTTCAACGCTCGAACGCTTTTTTTCGATTTCCTGTCTTTATTAGGCCTTCCGAATACATAGTAAAAATTAATTACTGTATCACCCTGTATATCACCTTTTAAAACTGTGTAGAGTAATAAAAGCTGACTGACGACTACTAAAATAAAAAATAATTAGTTGATAAGAACCATTTCGCCAGCTGTTTTTCCGTTTTTGGTTCTATACTAAGATACATAGAAATCCCATACATATTTCATTCCCTCATCAGAAGTCTGGCTACACTCCGTCGATTATCATCTCCTGCGAATGCTCTTTGGAGGTTGATGGTGAAGAATTGCGCCCTATTCAACTCTAACACAATTTCGGCACGTGCCGTAAGTAATTTATTTTTCAATTTAGTTTCTCTTAGAAATACGAAAAGAAGAAGAGACTTGCTTTTACAGTAACCGAGATGGTACGTTGTACGAGAAGTTATCTGAAAATTGGATATTGCTACGTACATCAATTTTAACTAGGGTTTTGTCATACGCTTATGTAATATTCATCGTTTTTAAAAGGAAATGTATAAAAAAAGATGCACAATTCGCCATTACGTAAACCATTGATACATCGGGAATTAATGTAGGATAAAATACAGTACTTTATCAAATGAAATAAATGAATATATTTACGTAGACGTATATTTTACGTATGGCAAATGATAACATAACTAGCAACACTACAAATAGTTGGAATGCAAGAAACAATAAAATTGTGTAATATAAGTAAGTGAAATTTAAGTAAAACTGAGCAAAATAAGAAAATTATGGATTGTTTTAGCCTACAAAACTTTTGTTGCTTATTAATCTAACAGCTTACAAATATTTTGAAGCTATTTTCATAAGATATAAAAGAATATTAAGACAAAATTGTATGCGGCTACAGTAAAACCAAAAGTACAAAAAATGTATTGAATTATTAATACTAAGTTAGCTATGTAAATTAATTTTAAATTTAAGAAGACGATTGGGAAAATGTGTGCGCCTGGTGGAGAAAACTAAAATTTAATTTAGATTAATCTTTTGTAATTTTTTTAACAATTGAATAATCATAATTTATTACATTTTCTGTACGTTACTGCGGCCACAATTTAAAGTAATAAACTTGCAGAGTAAGTGTTCTTGGTCCGATTGGTATTTCTTTTCACTTTTATGACAATCTCTGACCTGCTTATTATCACCCCATAAAAAAAACAATCAACATGTTTTTAAATGAAGTAGCAAAAATGAGACTACTGATTCCTTAGGTGAAAATAAATCGATTTAACCTAACATACATATGTCCCAAGTCGCATAATAAAAAATATACAGGGTGTCGAAGTTATGTTAATATTTGTAAATAACTTCTTAAGAAATCCAAATAATTACATAAAATTTGTAAATCGGGATTTTTGCGGATGAGAAATTCAATTTCTAATTTTGACCTCACTAATAGAGAGCTCCACTTGTGGCACACCATGTTTATTTTAAAAGGCAGTACTTTTTTGCAGCTTAATGTATCCATCTGATTATCGAAACAATCGATTCTCCTACCTGTTTTATTTGAAAAAGGTATATCTTGCTGAAGTCGGTAGGAGCAATCATTTTTGAAATAATCCTATTTGAAATGCTCAGTGCACCGAGTAAAAACTGTTTTGGTTTCAGGTAAAGTGCCTTTCCTGCTGAAAAAACCGCAAAATGTTAGGTTTGATGAAAACATGTTTCAATAAAGCGCAATAATTTTATCAAAGCAGACCGATCTTTTTGAAATTTTGCACGTCTTCATAACTTACCGTTCTGAACAACTTTCTCAAGTAATATTTTGCTGTATTTTCAGTAGAAAAGGTACTTTACCTGATACAATAACAGTTTTCAATCGGTGCACTGAATATTTCAAATAAGATTATTTCGAAAACTTACTCCTAACGACTTCAACAAGGTATACCTTTTTCAGATATAGCAGATAGGAGAATCGATTGTTCAATAGTCAGATGGATACACTAAGCAGCAAAAAAGTTCTGCCATTTAAAAAAACACGATGTGCCATAAGTGGTGCCCTCTACTAGTAACGTCAAAATTAGAAACAAGTTTGAATATCTCGCCCTCAAAAACAACTGATTTACAAATTTTATGTAAATATTTAGATTTTTTAAGAAGTTATCTACAAATATCGAAAATAAAATTTTAATTTTGACACCATGTATCTTTTTTATTATGCGACTTGGGAATTATTTTCACCTAAGGAATCTGTGGTCTCATTTTTGCTACTTCATTTAAAAACACCCTGTATATTTATCGATCCAATGTGGTATATGGGTAAATGCCTAACACCACTTTCTGGAAAAACGATCCTTTTAAAAAAAAATCGTAGTAGATCAGGGTTTTCTCTCATCAATAAAATGGTTAGTAGAGTGTAACCTCCCTTCAGGGTACTGTTCCAAAGTAGAGATGGGCTTAACAGTTCATTTTAATGATTCAGTTCTCGAGAACTGAATCACTAAAAAGAACTGATTCTTAAAACCAGCTCTTTAAGAACTGGTTTTACGTCAAACACTGCATAGATATATGCTTCTCTCCGAATCCCGCATCTCCGTCAATCGCAACGGTTGGTTTCTTCCGCGTTTTACGATTGCGACCCGCTTAGCGTTTAGACTTTAGAATAAGAATTCTTAATCAAAATATTTGAAGCCTCTTTTTTCCAAAATATCTCGAATCATTTAGATACTGATTTTTATTTATTTTTTATTACAGAATTTAATTTATATTTTTGTAAAGTTGTTGTATTTTACTTGTTAATAAAATTCAATTCTTAACTCTTATACATCATATAATTATAATTAATGGCACATACCTATATCGTTTTTATTAATGTAACAATTTTATACGGACACCTATGTGCGCTAGTATGCAGATCTTGGATATTATATTTAACTAAGAATGATATTAACGCTCCGCAATCGGATCACCAATCTGTTATTCAGAATTCAGATCGCCCGTATGATTTAGAAACTCACATAGGCTGTGAACACTCGTTCACTATTCACTGAACAGTTCTTTCTGACGTCTAAACTTGAAAATATCTCTCGCACTCTACATCAATCGATACAAATCAATTCGCAAAGAACTGATTTGTCAACTTCTCGAGAACTGATTCTCGCAGTTCAGTGTCGAAACCCGTTCTTTTAAACCAGTTCACTCGGGAACTGCCCATCTCTATTCCAAAGCCTTCTTACATTTCCAGACGTTTGTATGTTTAAATGTGAATTTGAGTCATCGTCTATAGTATTTCATATTTTAAATTTCAGATTATGTCTCTAAAAAATTGCATACTACTCGTATAAGTGTATGTATGTGTATGCAAGCGTACACAACGGATGTAGTGAGTAAGGACAAGGTAAAAGCAAAGTAATTAGTGAAATTAAATAATAATTAGTGTGTTTCCTGCCGCTACTTAAAAGGAAATGCACACAAAAATCATAAACCGGAAAAAACAAAGATGATAATGAAAAGAACTGTTTTTGGTTGAAGCACCTACTGATTTATATTTATAATTGTTAAGCAAAAGGCAAATGCGGCATAAAAGATATAGTTTATTATTTCCCTTTGTCGCTCTGAACTTTTCATATCAGAGAAATGTTTCAGATTCAAAGACTTTCCCTGTAGTCACTGATCGTATTCTAGTTATTATGGCCAATCTATACAGGGTGTCCCGAAATAAATGCAACAAAATTTGGTCAGAAATTCTTAAGAGAAATTTAAGGGACCCGTATTTTTTACTTTTGATAAGTGCGGCCCCCTTTCGGAGATATAGCCCCCTGAAACAAGCCCCTAAAAATTAAATTTTTTTTATATCTCAGAGCTATATCGCACAAGAACCACCAAATTTGGTACACAGGGATTTTATGACATGTAGAATGCGATGCTGATAAGCTTTTTGGCAAGGGGCCCCCACAAGACACTTTTTCGGGGGCCCCCTTGCCTTTGGTGCCACCGAACATTAGTTGCATATTTAATTTTTAAAAAAATAAGTAGCCTCTTAGAAACTCCAGGGAATTTAAAAACTTTTTTGTCAAAATGGCAAAATGTGATTGGATGCATATCGAGGTTCATATGAAATTTTAAAGTGTTAATCGTAGGTGGCTGGCATTCGCAATAAACAATCAATTTTATTCTGTGGCAGTTGTCATTAACCAGTGTCAAATTGTTACCATTAATAGTTGTCAGTAATCATTGTTCCCGAAAAAATGGTGAGATTTTCTGTCCAAGAAAGGGTACAAATGCACCTAATTTACGGGGAGGCTCGTGGAAATTCACGTCTCGCACGCAGATTGTACGCCGAGCGATTGGAGACAGGATCCGTAGTTGTGAAAAAACCTAACTCAGGGAGAAGTTATTTATTATCTCCCGAACAGGAAGAAATTATCTTAAATTTAATTGAAGAAAATCCCGAAATAAGCATAAGACGCGCGTCATCTCAACTTGAGATTCCCAGAACAAGAATACACCGCTTTATCAAACGACAACTGTTGAAACCTTTTCACTTTCAAAAGGCCCAGGAACTTAAAGTAGAAGATTTGCCACGAAGAAGACATTTTAGCTTATGGGCTCTTCAACGTTACAACTTAAATCCGGGATTTATACGAAATTTTTTCTTTACCGATGAGGCGTGCTTTACAAAAGATGGCCTAATAAATTTGCACAATCTTCATTATTGGGCTATGGCAAATCCATTTGTCTTAAGGTAGACTCATTCGCAAGAAAAATTTTCAATTAATTGCTGGGCTGGAATTGTCGGAGATTGCATCATCGGTCCATATTTATTGCCTCCACGATTAAATGCTGAAAGTTACCTTAATTTTTTGGAGCATGAACTACCGCCTCTTATGGAAGAGGTTCCTCTCGGTATTAGACGCAATTTGTTCTTTATGCACGATGGTGCCCCACCACATCGGGAGCACTTCGTAACTGAGTGGCTGAATGAAAATTTCCAAGGGCGATGGATAGGTAACAATTCTCCTCATGTAACATGGCCCCCCCGTTCTCCCGATCTAAATGCCATGGACTTTTTTTTTCTGGGGGGCCATGAAGAATCGCGTCTATGCCGTACCAATTAGAACCCGGGAACAATTACATGAACGAATCCTTGCTGCGGCTAAAGAAATTAGACAGATTCCCAACATTCACACGAAAATACGTCAAAATTTCGTGTCACGTTTGCAGGCTTGTGTTGAACAAAACGGTTCTCACTTTGAACACGTTTTACGGAACTGACCAGTGTGATTTTAACAAACTTTTTAGAATTAAATTATTTAATCATGAAGTACCATTAATTTTGTTATTAATTTCCAAGTTTATTGTACCTTATTTTGATATTCACATTTTCTTATTAATTGTTAATGTTTAACTTGTGATTTCTTTAAATTAAAATTAAATTTCTTTAAATTGTGATTTTTTTACATCTACTGATCCTGTCTCTATGAGCTCCCGATGATGGTTAATGACAACTGTCACAGAATAAAATTGATTGTTTATTGCGAATGCCAGCCACCTACGATTAACACTTTAAAATTTCATATGAACCTCGATATGCATCCAATCACATTTTGCCATTTTTTCGAAAAACGCTGCGTTTTTCGAAAAAATTTTAAGAGACAAAAAAGTTTTTAAATTCCCTGGAGTTTCTAAGAGGCTACTTATTTTTTTAAAAATTAAATATACAACTAATGTTCGGTGGCCCCAAAGGTAAGGGGGCCCCCGAAAAAGTGTCTTGTGGGGGCCCCTTGCCAAACAGCTTATCAGCATCGCATTCTACATGTCATAAAATCCCTGTGTACCAAATTTGGTGGTTCTTGTGCGATATAGCTCTGAGATATAAAAAAAATTAAATTTTTAGGGGCTTGTTTCAGGGGGCTATATCTCCGAAAGGGGGCCGCACTTATCAAAAGTAAAAAATACGGGTCCCTTAAATTTCTCTTAAGAATTTCTGACCAAATTTTGTTGCATTTATATCGGGACACCCTGTATAGCTCTCTGGAATTAACAGAAACCCTCGAAAGGCCCACTTCATACTTACCATTATTGTGTCATGTTTCTGGTTAAAACTAGAAGTAACCTTACAACCCTTTAACGCCATGAGGGATGAAACGGTACACTACCACTGAGGAATATATTAAAGATTCAGATCCATTTAGTGGCAGATCCCTTCGCACCTGTTGATGGAATATGGGCTTGGTCACATAAATGGGGGTTGACTACAAAAAGAAACGCACTAAAATTACATCGTTTAAAATTGACGAATCCAATTGAATTTATACTGCAAAGTGTCTATAAAAATGTTCAATAAAATTACTTGTGACATTTCATCTTTAAAGAACATTAAAAATAATGTTACTAATCAATTATTGAAAAAATTTAATTGTAAAATTATAACCGTATATACAGAGTGTACCGTAAAGTATGTTTCACATTATGGGTGGTAGTACATAAAATTTTCTTATAATAATAATAATAATGATGATGATGATGCTTTATTGCCCAACAGATTCCCATTTACAGGGCAATTTACAAAATAATACAACTTAAGAAACATAAACCAAGAAAAATAGAAAATAGAGAAAAAAATTACAAAATATATAAGCAGATACATATACCTCAATATACTTATACAAGTGTGTTAATATTACAGTTACATAAATTTAATCCAAAAGTGAAACATTCAAATAAAAAATAATCATTGCCTTGCAGCGTTCAATAAGGTATGTAAAGAACAAAAAAATATATCACACGAGTTACACAATCTGTTAAAATTGTCACACATGATATAAATCGGTGATTTACATAAAATATTTGTATTTGGCGTTGCAAGTCTAAAGGTGTTAGTACTTCTTGAATTTATCCTAGGCGCTAAAAAGTTTATAGCAGCAAGCAAATCAGCACAATCAATGGTGCTGTGCAATAACTTATATAAAAATGTGAGTGACATACAAATTCTACGAGAATCCAGAGTTTCAACATCAAATCTACTGACTAAAATGTCGTAATGAAATCCATTTTCAGGATAAATCCCATCAACTTTGTAGGCTAAATATTTTAAGAACTTTTTTTGGACTCTTTCAATTTGCCACTTTTGAATATTGCAATAAGGATACCATACCAGAGCACCATATTCAAGCCTAGAACGAACATAAGCAAAATATAATGTTTTAATAGCTTCAATATTTGAGAATTGCTTACAATTGCGAACTATAAAACCATAAAATCGTCTTTTTCGTCTTTTCAATAATATGATCATTAAATGTTAATTTAGCATCAAACAATACTCCAAGATCTAAATAAGAATTACAACGGGATAAATTATTATTGTCAATGCTGTAACAAATTCATAAAGCGATTGTTTTCTTGAGAAAGTAAGAATTTTACATTTGGAAGGATTAAGATACAATGTGTTTTTTAAGCACCAAGAATTTATATGATCAAGATCAATTTATAACTTCAAGCAATTCTCTATACTATTTATAACATAATACAATTTCAAATCATCAGCATAAAAGAGTCTACAAGAACTAATTGCATCATTTAAATCATTAATATATAAAAGAAAAAAAGGGGTCCAAGTATGGAACCTTGAGGAACCCCTGAGGTAGCAATATAATGAGTCGACTCAAAACCATTATAATAAACAAACTGCTCTCTCTTACTTAAATAAGATTCAATAAAGGCTAAAACCAAAATTTGTCAATTTATGAAGCAGTGTCTTATGACTAATCTTATCAAAGGCCTTTGAAAAATCGGCATAAATCACATCCACTTGTCCCTTATTATCTAATATACCTGTAACGTACTCTGTTATTACAGCTAAGTTTGTGGATTTAGATCTACCTTTTAATAAATAGGCAATAATAAATAGGCAATTTATCTAGCTGTACCTACGGGGTTATCGATAGTGAGTGGTTGTAATGAGTAAAAATTTAGTTTTGCCAGTTTATCATGGAGCGCCTGCATATTTTAGTGCCTATGTCAGACAATATCCTACACATGCGTTTTCCTAAATCATGGATTTAAAGAGGATTTATAATATACAAATAACCTGTCCACCGTCATGACCTGACTTGAATTCTGTCGATTTTAATTTACTAAATCTTTAGTCTATGTTACCCATGTTGATACAACTTAGCATACGAACTGTATAAACATTTAATTTGATCAAAAATAATCAATTAATATTCCAAACAGTCAAATTTAATTTTTGAACAAAAATGAGAGCATGTATCAATTTCAACATTTTTTATACTAAAATTGTTTTAGTTCTGTTGCGGTCAAACTTATGGTAAAATATACAGGGTGTTAAAAAATGTTGTATTTTTAGTACATTAAAATTATCTTTTTTCTTTCTTTAGTTTTATTGAGTTTTTGCCACACTTCTGAAAAATAATAAAAATTAATTAAATAAGCCCTTGCGCCAAACGGAACAGTCAAGGGTTATTTTTGAAACTAAGTTTGCCTAACCAAAAAATCTCACACTGAAAAAAGCAGATAAGTAATAAATAACAAAAATCACATCACTATCGCGCACTTCCGTAATATTGACGTTTCGAAAAACTCTCTGTTTTCGTTTTCAAAATATGTAGTAGTAAAATATTAAACGTTTGTCAAGTTTGACAGTTTAATATTTTACTACTATTTTGAAAACGAAAACAGAGAGTTTTTCGAAATGTCAATATTACGGAAGTGCGCGATAGCGATGTGAGTTTTGTTATTTTTTACTTATCTGCTTTTTTCAGTGTGAGATTTTTTGGTTAGGCAAACTTAGTTTCAAAAATAACCGTTGACTGTTCCGTTTGGCACAAGGGCTTATTTAATTAATTTTTATTATTTTTCAGAAGTGTGGCAAAATCCCAATAAAACTAAAGAAAAACTAAAATTGTGCCACAAATAAATAGCTTCAGACAATAAAATTATCTTGTGCAAATATTCTAATTTTTTTCCCACCTTCCTTGGCAACGGGTTTCCTTTAGTAGAAACGTACGTTGAACTGACAAAGATTATAATCTTAGAACCGTTACCAAGGAAGGTGGGACATAAGTGTGATGGCTGACTTCTGTTGGATGCTAAAAAGAGATATATCAAAAAGAGAAAAAAAGTAAAAGAAATCCTCTATGCAGTTTAGAAAAGAAAACTCGTTATAGTTCCAAAAAAAAAAAATTAATAAAAACTAAGCATAAGTATGTCCGTAGTTTACCTATGTACAAAATCCACTTGCGCAACCTCCTCATGGTGTACATTGGGTAACTCTAATACTGCCAGTCTGAAATAAGGCCGTTTTTCGGGAAAAATATAACTGTTACTGTTATAGGGTTGTGAGGATATTGGTTTATGAGTGCATGGAAAGCGATATGTTTTGTTTAAACAGCATTGACGAATCGCGTGATTTAGTTAAGTTCAAGTACTGAGTAACGCGATTATTGGGTTTGTTGGTTATGGGATTGTGGAGTTATGGAGTGATTGGTTTATGGATTTGGGAGTTAACAGCTTGGGTTTTGTATTTAAAGTTTGAGCTAGGGTCATATGCATTTAATACTGCTGAAAAGCCTAAATTATTGGGGTTTTCGAGGTTATGGGAAACCCTGACGTGATGGGATTAAATGGAATGACATCCATATCTGAGAATTCCTTTTGTGGGGCTGTGTATTTTCTCATGCAGATTATATATCCAAATTTTTCCCTAGTATTTCTGAATTACCTTGTACGTTCAAAAACTTATAATATGACAAAAATTCGATTTTTAAATTTCAACATCTTGTTTTTTTTTATCACCATTTCATTAAGACATGTTGGCTCCGATCATAATATTTTGAAATAAAAAATTATATATTGTCTCCATGGATCATTATTTACGAACCGCTATGTATATTTACTCAGTTATTTTCCTTCCCGATCTGGGAATTATAGGTACTTCTCTACTGGCGAAGCAATTAATGAAATTAATTTAAAACAAGCCGCATCGGTCCCGGAGGCGGCGTATTTCTTCAAATTAATTTCGTTTCGTGATCTTACCATAACATACGGCGGTGCAATAAACCCGGAGGGTAATCTTGTTCTCAGACGTCACCAAACCTCGGATTTAATTAATCTCGGGCAAATATTTAATTTGGCCAGTGCCGTAAACACGGAAACACGTCTCGCTTACGGCGGCCGGCCGAGCAAAAACTGTCGTTAAAATGTGGGGCTTTCCTTAAAAATTAATAATTTGTAAAATGTCCCCATAAACTTTAGATGCACTGCAAGTGAACTTGGTATACACGTACAGGATTTAATGCTGGTAGTAAAAACGTGAAGTTTATTTGTAATTGTAAAATGACGGCCAAAAGTAACACAAACTTAAACTTAATGTTGACCAGTTATACAGGGTGATTCAGAACTTGACTAGAAAAAAAAAATATGAATCTACAGGGAACTCTTACAAATGCAATTTTGTAAAAATAAAACAAAAAAGAGCAGTTCAAAATTGATTTAAAAATACACTTCTGCACGGCACTGGAAACTGGTCCAGTGTAAAACCTGATAAGGCGTATAATCGGCGACCAGACAAAAAATTGAAAGAAGTTCCCAAGGAAAGAAATAAATTACATTTTACACCTATTCTAATGCAGCAAATTGAATTCATTTTGCCACTATTGTTATTAATTATTAATAGATTTTATTTGTGGTTATAATTAGTAAAATAGTTTGACATATCTGATGTTACAACAAAATTTTGTAAAAGTAGCTACATTCGGCATATGTTTACAGGGAAATCGTTATACTAAAGCATTTTCACTTCACCATAAATTAAAACGATATTCATCAACTGCTATACGTAAGCAATTTTTGATATTTGAAAAAGTAATGTATATACTTGGATCGCAAAAAAGTTAGTACGATAAGTAGTAGGATATTTGAAATCGCCTGGCTAGATACTACAGTAGCCCAACAACGTAAAGGTTGAAACTACAAAAAAAATTTTCTCAGAAGGATACATTTTTTTACGATTGTGGCTCCATTTTCATGATGGATCTATTCCCATTTTTTTTAGATGAGTTCTAAATCACCCTGTATAAATAATATTTTGTCGAAATTCCCAAAAATATATATAATACAGTATGCGCCAAAAGTATGGAATAAATTCAATAAAAACGAAACAATTATTTTCTGGGAAAAATCCTCGAACAGATTTTTTATTTAAAAAATACATATTTTAGCGTCAAATACGATTTTCAAATGTCATTTGTTTTCGAGTAATGACGTCATCGATTTTTCTTAAATGGCAACACCATATTTTTTTCCTCGATTCTGAAAGATCGTTCAATTCTCTATTAGACAGTACTATAATTTTGCCCTCTCACATAGGAAAGTTTTCGAGTAAATGACGATTGAATGTTAGAAAACGTAAATCAATTAAAATAAAGCAAAAACGTTATCAAGTTTAGTTTTTCGAATTCCATAGTTCTTTTATGGATCACGTAGGTGAAAATCTTTGCAAAGTGTCATTGTCACACCGACTTTCTAATAAGTATTGTAAGCGACATAGAAATTATTATTCAATTTAAAGTATTATGTTACTCAAAGAATTGAAATTTTAATTCTTATCGGATGCGGGAATATGACTAGAACTCAGCAGGAAGTTTGCGATTTATTTAATGAAAAATATCCAGATCGCCCTATCAGCCAATCAACAGTCAGTAAGGTAGAATCTAAATTTAGAGAAACTGGCAATGTTGTAAATATTCCAAAACCTAGACGTCCAACTATTAATGAAAATCAGAAATAAAACATTTTGATAAGTATGGTGGATAATCCTCATAATTCTTCACGATTGGTTGCATTAAACAATGACACTAGTCAGAGCACAGTGCTACGTATCTTGAGGAAGGAAAAATATCATCCCTACAAAATTCAACTTGTGCAGGAACTCAAGGAAGATGATCCCGATCGCCGCTTACACTTTTGCGAAATTCTAATGGATTTATGTCAAGGAAATAGAAATTTACACCGGCAAATACTTTTTTCAGATGAGGTCACATTTTGTCTGAATGGTACAGTCAACCGTCAAACTTGCAGATATTGGAGTCGGGAAAATCCTCATTGGATGGCAGAGGCACATACCCAACACTCACAGAAATTAAATGTGTGGGCTAGAATAGTTGACGACAGAATAGTAAGGCCTTTCTTCTTTGAAGGAACGCTTAAAGGACAAAGATATTTAGAGTTTCTAGAAAATGACCTTGTTCCAGCCCTTGCAGTAATTTTTCCTAACGATAATGACCCGGACATTCCTGACGATATCATATGGTTTCAGCAAGACGGTGCATCTCCGAACTATGCGCGCCCTGTGCGAGATTTTTTGGACAACTGTTTTCCTGGGAAGTGGATCGGCAGACGCGGACCGATAGAATGGCCTGCAAGATCGCCAGATCTTACACCTCTTGACTATTTTTTATGGGGATACTTGAAGTCAAAAGAGTTCATTAATAAACCAGGTAATTTAGAAGAACTTCAAAATCGCATTCGGGACGAAATACGAGTTACTCCAGAAATCATTCATAATGTGCAAGAAGAATTTCTTCACAGACTTGCGCATTGTCAAGAAGTTGTTGGATGGCAATTCGAACATTTAATTTAAGTATAAAATTTAATCAAATGTATTTTATTTTACATACCTCAGAATTGTTACTTTTTTATGGATAAAATTTACGTTTTCTAACATTCAATCGTCATTTACTCGAAAGCTTTCCTATGTAAGAGGACAAAATTTTAGTACTGTCTGATAGAGAATTAAACGGTCTTTCAGAATCAAGGAAAAAAATATGGTGTTGCCATTTAAAAAAAAATCGATGACGTCATTACTCGAAAACAAATGACATTTGAAAATCACATTTTACGCTAAAATATGTATTTTTTAAATTAAAAATCGACCTGTTCGAGGATTTTTTCCAAAAATTAATTGTTTCGTTTTTATTGAATTTATTCCATACTTTTGGCGCATACTGTATAATGACTCATCGCTATCTTGGAGACTAGTGTGACGGGCGAATCGAGCGAGGAGCAACACTTCATAAACGTACTAAATTTCAAGGGGCTTAGATAAAAAAAATATACAAAAAATGATAAAAAAATAACTGTATTACATAGCATCCATTATTTTTAGTACATACAGTGTATAACAATTTTGCCAATTTCAAGACATTAGATCATAAAAATAGAGTTATTCCCAAATTTTTATCTTGTATCATCAGTTACCCAAGGTCGAATATAATAGAGGGTCACTAATTTACAACACATAAATAAGTAGGGGAGGTGAGGGTCACAATTATCAAAAATAAGTTGACGACGAGTGAATCTAGCATTTTAACAGTTTATTTTAAAAGTACGCGGGCTTCTGACAATCTACAATGAGATTCAATGATAGTTTTATGATGAAAATTGCAGATTATGATGATTGCAGTTGACAAAATTGGCTAAAAGTTGAGACTTTTTTCGTCATTAAATAATTTGTGCGAATTTTAGCGAATTTCGCGTCCACGAAAACAAGGGTTTATAACATTGAATCAAATTTAAAACGGCTTCAACTTTTTTTATTAAATAAATATTAATTAAAAATATATGGACACATGTATTTGTAGACAGTTAAAAACGAAAGTTATCCCGCTCCCAGAACTTTTTATTTATTATGCGTATAGAATTTTCTATTAAAATACGACTGGTCGTTTCAGCTATGTCTTACATAAACAGTCGTTATAGTCGTAATTGTTTTCTTTTTATATCCGCATGAAAAACAGATTGGATACTTTATATTTCTTGACTTGAACATCCTTGTTGATCTGACTAGAACTTTATCTTCCGCTTGCAAACTCCTCCATTACAGATGTCCCGTCTAGCGTTTCCTCTCTGTGTTATCTTTATTCTCATTTTCCGGAGAGTAAATCCTCCTCATAAAATATGGGCTATTAGCTTACACCGCATGCGTGAAATTTGGAGTGTTCGTTAGACCACCTACTTATATAATGATTAGCACTTAATTCGATAAATTGTATTCATAATCATTTGTGTTTGATATTTTTTGTATTTTATATTTCTTTTAACTTTCCGGGTGTTTCATAAGTAATAGGTTACGGTCTGTGCCTTGTAATAGTTTATGACGAAATATTAAGAATACATTTATATGTGTGGAGACTAATATAACATTAACATAAATACAGGGAAGAAAAATTTTTTTTACAAAAACGTCTAATAACTTTTACAATAGTATGTCCGCAAAAAATTTATATACACACGTCAAAAATCTTGAACTCCAACTCATTCTTGTTAAAGAAATATATTTGTCAGAAAAACCAAATACATTTATAAAACTATATTGTTTTCTGAATATTTTTTTTTGTGAAAAGAATATGTTTGATAAACTGAATGTGGGACATTTTTGACAAAATTTATTAAATCAAAAAGTAACAAAGCAAGTTATATATTTGACTAATAGTCGGTATGATCTCTACCATGTTCCAATAGCATATTGACACGTTTGTGCATTGAGATAATTAAGCGGTTAACGGTCTCTTGCGGAATATTGTTCCATTCACCTTTTGCCGCCACGACTAACTCATCTGCAGTCTGAGGTGGAGGAATATGATTATGAATGGCTCTAGCAACGAAATCTCACATGTTTTCAATAGGATTCATGTCGGGAGAGTTGGCTAGCCAATCTAATTTATTGATATGTCCT
Source organism: Monochamus alternatus (assembly GCA_037114965.1). Taxonomy (NCBI): domain Eukaryota; kingdom Metazoa; phylum Arthropoda; class Insecta; order Coleoptera; family Cerambycidae; genus Monochamus; species Monochamus alternatus. The sequence continues at coordinate 40,304,293 of CM073433.1, forward strand.
GCTTCGAGTGTCTCTTGAACCGTTCTTGCGCGATGTGGTCGAGCGTTGTCGAACATAAACACAATATATTTACCTAAGTCATTGTAGGGGGTAAATAATGAGCGTAATAACTTGTTCGATGTGTGGTATGCGAATTAGGGCTCCCACACAAAACTGCGATGCGATGCCGCATCACAGGAACTTGCGATGCGAATTTCTGCGATACGATTTTGTGCGGCAAACCGTTCGCAAATCTACATCATATTCCGCCATTCTATAAACAGAGAAGGCGGCGCAGGCGCCGCGCGTCTTTCTCTAAAGTTGTCTCAGAGCGGACTAGAGTCTTTTAAAGTCACCAAGTATGACGTAATATCGCAGGAATGCGCGATGCGAATGAGATCGGACATTCTTGCGGTGCATTCGTGCGAGTTCATAGTTTTGTGTGGGAGCCCTAAATGTGGTGCAGCGGCTGAACATTATTCCACCCCAAAACATTACGGTCTACATACGGAGCAACTTCACGGAGAAAATGAAGTCGTTGTTGATGACTAGGTTCTCTCCAGACTCTGTCGATTGTCATCAGTAACCAGCTCAATTCTGGTTTCGTCTATAAATAACACCCACCGCCACTGGCGTAAAAGCCAATGCCATATGCTCTCGCGCCCACTGGACACAGGCAGCACGATGCGAAGTAGAGTGGGGAACCGTAATGGTTTTCTAGCACGTATATTTGCATTGTGAGGTCGTCTTCGAATAGTAGGTGTCGATATAACACGGCGAAACGTACCTTGAATGTGGGCCCTGAGAGCTGAAGCTGAAGATATGCCTACGGACATGTGTCTACGGACATATTGCACCAAATACAGATCCTCCCTTTCATTAGATACTCGAGGACGTCCACTACGAGGTCTGTTTTCCACTGTATCAAATTCTTCATATATGAATGCCCAACATGTTCGATATCTGATGATTAGAATGTCTTGCATCATGTAAAGCAGTCATTCTTGCTCAGGTAAACGCAGAAATTTCACATTCTGGCATTATAATGTACAAAAATTCAAAGGAACACTTGACTGAATACACTGTCAAACTGACCAGATTTGTAAAAACATTGGTAATAAAGTAAAGGTTCATGGTCTGAAATTATTTATTATTGTCGCTTTTGTTCCCTAAGTACATGTACTTTTTTACCACATTAAGAAAAACCACTAGATTTAATCGAATCATTTTATATGCAGGGGGTCCAAGACTGTTATAATGTGTGTATATCTAAACTGGTTATATATAAAATTGCCCCTTAAACTTTTATATTAAATATGAAGTTTATTTGGGAACAAAGTTAATTAGTAATACAGCAGGTACAAGAGAAGTTGATTGGTCAGTAATGAAATATTGTACATTTACATGGCAGCAAACTTCAGAAGTTGTCAAAAGAAAAACAAAAAAAAATTGCCGAGACATAATATATTTACGAATTCTGAAATGTGAGACATGATTTGTGTATATGCTCAAGTAAATCGCAATAGCCCTATCGCAACTAGATAGGGTATTGCGATATTTTCAAATGTACCCAAACCGCAGACAGGTCCGATTAGGTAAAACAGGTAAATTCGTCTTGAGCGAAAGATTGGTCGTCCAAAAATGGTGATTGTCCAACAGGAAGAAGAAATATTGATAATTCTGAGATAAGTACAAGGCACTTACCTGCAGCAGGTTGTGAATAAAAGAACAATTATAAAAGTTGTTCATGACGAAATACTTTATCCATATTATTTCACCCCTGTCCAGAATTTATTGCCTAATGACCTACCTGCAAGAATAAACTTTTGCAACTTTTTATTACAAAAACAAGATAACGAATCTGCATCTCTAAACGAGATATTGTTTATAGACGAGGTCACCTTTACGAGACGTGGAGTATTCAGCTGGAGAAATAACCACACTTGAGAACAAGAAAATCCTCATTTAGGGAAACAAACAGATCCAGTATGAATTTTCCATAAATATTTAATGTGACATTGTTGATGATTTTATAGTTGGACCGTATGAATTGCCAGCTCGCCTTAATATAGCGCGTATTTGAGATTTCTACAAGATAGTGCGCCAGCCTTGTTAGAAGACGTTCCACTAGCAGTTAGGCAAGACATGTGGTATATGCACGATGGTGCACCTGTCTACTTACCCCTACTGGTTACAACCTTCTAGGATGTACATTTTCCATATAGATAGATAGATCGTAACAGCGAATTTCCTTGGCCACCTTGTAGTTCCGACCTTAACCCCTTGGATTTCTTTTTTGTGGTCATTTGAAAGATTTAGTTTATAAACGAGAACTTTTATCCCGCGATGACTTTCTTCAGAAGATTCAAATGGTGTTAATGTAACAAAGAAGTTAGTTTATTTAAAGTAGGCGATATTTAAATAGAAGCATGAGAAAATGTATTCATATTAATGGTGGACATTTCGCTCAATTATTAAAGTAGTTGTTACTGTAATATTGTTGTTCATTATTAAACTATTTATTTAGAATGTTTGTTGTAGTTAGTTTTTAAATGAATATTGTTGACTTTTTTCATAAAGTCAACGTGCATTGAAGGATTTAAGTTCTAATATCTCAAACACGGGGTGGTTTATCGAAATGAAACAAGTATACTTTCTTTTGCTTAAAAATGATTGGGGGATTCATCTGTTTGATAAAGAAATGTAATAAACATACCTACAAAAAAGTTTAATCTTTTTATATCGGCATAACATACTATAAACAGCACCTTGTTTGTGGTATATTGGATATGAATATGCCCATCAAAAAAGCCTTTCTATATCGAAAAGATAAGTCCCTAAAAACCTTTGAAAATATTCGCTTCTACACCGTATATCTTTTTTAATACTGATATTCGGACTGAGACAATATGGTTCACACGGTATATTTTAATATTTAAAATCTACAGTTAGTATATGACGCATTTATTACGGACCACCCTGTATACGTTTACAAAAATCATGTTCGTCCTCACCTTCCATCTCTTGAATTCGCCTTTGTTCGTTGTTGTACATTATTTTTTTCTTGTTCCTGTTGTAAACGACACTCATTTTCTTAACCTTCGTCTAAATCCGAATGAGCATGAATTGTTATTATTCTTCATTTCTCAAACCTCTTCAGAATAACCGTCAGAAAAAGTTATGTGAATAATGTGTCTCGTACGTCTCCGCAGAACAGAATCTACCTGACGAGATAATAATGTCTTATCCTTCCCGTTATGAGATGCAGCAACAAATGTTCGACGATGTATTTATTTTATTGCGGACGAATACAACGCATCTCGAACATATGCAACGCTAAAATAGACAGTATACAGGGTAAAATATTAAAGAACATACATAAAGTTTGTATATGTAATGTATACAGGGTGTTCCAAAACAGAAGGCCATACCATTAACCACATATTCTTTAGACAAAAATAATGCAACTTTGCCATTTTTTATTTGGGCGCCCCTGTTTCAATATACAGGATGTTGAAGTTACATTTTAAAAAACTATTTTTGTTAATAATCCCATTGTTTTGTAAGATACACACTCGAAATTTTGCACATACTTTTATCTTATTCGGGCATACTTTTCATGTAATTTTAGTGAAAAAAATCGAAGGGTGAATGGAGGTAACTGAGGGATCCAATTATTTCTAAGTACGCCTATGCAGCTTTTTCTGAAATATCAAACGTAGAATTTTCTTCTGATCATTTTATCTCTTTTGTAATTTTTTGTTTAAATGCTCCGTTTAGAAGAAAAACGGCAATTTGTAGTGCCCATATCATTTTCAAGTGAAACTGAAATTTTATGGATATACCTATTATTACAATACCTTGGCAACTTAGCAAATCGTAATGCTTACTGAATGAATAATTGCTAATTAAAACAAAATGGATAATTTTAAATTTTATATAATGATGAATACTTATGAATTGAAAAAATAATATGGTATTTAAATATGTAATACAATTCTCTTATCAACAAAAAAATAATAGTCTTTTTAATAATAGTAATAATGAACGATCAACATAACTTTTTATCTAAATAACATTAAATAAAATAATTTATTAATTACTACTAATTTAACAAACGTTCTACTTGCCCACCCTCCTCATTAACACATGTACATGCCCTTTTAAGTAGCGAAAACCTTATCTCTTGAAAGATATTCTCTTTTTGTTTTAATTAGCAAATATTCATTCAGTAAGTATTACGATTTGCTAAGTTGTCAAGGTATTGTAATAGCAGGTATATCCACAAAATTTCAGTTTCACTTGAAAATGGTAGTGAATGATAGATTTATGGGCACTACAAATTGCCGTTTTTCTCCAAAATGAAGCATTTAAACAAAAAATTACAAAGGAGGTAAAATGATCAGAAAAAAATTCTACGTTTGATATTTCAAGAAAAAGCTGCATAGGCGTACTTATAAATAATTGGAGGGGATAAAGGGTATTGCATCCCTCAGTTACCTCCATTCACCCTTCTATTTTTTTCACCAAAATTACATGAAAAGTATGCCGGAATAAGATAAAAGTACGTGTATCTTAAAAAACAATAGGATTATTAACAAATGTAATTTAAAATGTAAATTTAACACTCTGTATATTGAAACAGGGGCGCTCAAATAAAAATGGCATAAGGAAAGTCGCATTATTTTTGTCCAAAGAATATGTGGTTAATGGTATGGCCTTCTATTTTGGGACACCCTGTATGCAGGGAGTTATGTTCCTTTTAACAGGGCAACGTTATTAATTGTTTCTTCATTGGTCACCACAAATTTTCTTGATACATTGGTTTTCGTCGAGGTTTTCGTGTTTGGTATGGTAATAATAAACGTATCCCCTTTGTCTTCTATATCGTCGATCGTCATATTTGCTAGTCATTCGCGGCGAGAGGCATCAGTAATTCCAAATATAATGGCTACTTTGGTAATAAGATATACGTTGTCTGGGACCTTTGATTTTTTTGGTTTGTAACCAACAACTGATTTCTGATTTCTTTATATATGCCGTGGGCTTGAAGTATTTTCCAATATCAATGTCTTTCTTTACTTTGAAGCGTAGTTTCAACATCGAATACTTCGACCATAGAGTTGACGGAGAGTTACTTTTTGCAATGTCGTGGAAAGAGGCCAAAAATACCTCTTTTTTAAAGATGAAGTGTTCTTCTCCAAGCGTCGCATTGGTCGAGGGCAACAAGCTCTTTTTCATAGCAAATTCTTGATTTTGCAGGAATTAATGCATTACTTGCACATTAGCGTTCTCTGTCAGAACATGATTGAGTGACTCCTCACTCATTTTGGGTAGTTTACGACGAAGATAAATGAAAAATAAATCAAACTCAATCTTCAAACTGAACTGATTGAACATTTCAAAGCTTATGTTAAAAAAATATTATCAAAACTGCAGATAGTTATGGAAACAACAGGGATTTTTATCGATGATTACTTGTGTCTAACTTAATTCAGCGTCGCAGCAGCTTTACTGCTATTTAATGTTTTACTGTCTTATTGCAAATCTAGCGCAAACTTTTTCGCTCAATGCTGCCTGCATCCACTGAATTACGTTGGACACAAACATTGTCACAACAATACGATAGGCCTACTCTATAATGTAACAAAAATCGTGCAGAAAAGTGCACTTTACCGCACTAGTGCGGAAAAGTGCCACTTTCTCCACGAAAAATCGTGCGGAAAAATTACAATTTTCAGCATGATCGTAGGAAAAACAAATTAGCGAGACCCTTGCAAGGCTATACAAAATCTGATCTTGCAAGATCGAGCAAGAACTTTAAGAAACTCTTGTCTTGTTTTGCAAGACAAGGCTTTTTCAAATCTTGCAAGATTTCTTCTCTCAACCAACACTGAATAATAATTGAAAGTTTGTTTTTTATTAATCCTGCATATGAGTATATTTCGAAGAAACTTTGCTTGAAGAATTTGAACAGTTTTTTTGAGCTCTATGCTCTATGTGTTAAACCAAGATCACCCTGTAAATTGAAAATAAAAATTTGTTTTTGAACACAGTTACTATACAGAGTAAACCTGAAATAAGTACAAATATTTTAACTAGCAGTACAGTTCACTGTATAGAACACATAATTAATAGATTCTTTACAAAAAAATCAGGAATAGAGAAAGTCAAATTTTAAATAAATTTTGTGATTTTTCAATCGAAAACTTGTTGAGGACCGCTGATGCGACTACGATACTCACAATACGTTTTCGTTATCACTATCACTGATTACACAGCCCCACAAAAAAAAAAGTTATGTCACAAGAGAGTGGCATATGTATTCCCATGTATTTTTCGACGCTGAATCCGATCCCGAGCTCAGAATTGGGCCTACACGTCTGGAATTGGCCCCAGGAGCCGAAAATGGCCTGAAATGCGGTTCCCGGGATAAGGCGAAGTCGACGCTGTCTACCACTGACTACTTCCGAAACCACAAATACCACTGTTGCGATTGGTACGTCCGAAATATGATTTTCCGGCCCCAATAGGCCATTTTCCCGGACCCAAACTGGGAATTTCAGCTGTCCAAAAACTTTTTGAGCATACTCTAAGTATCAGGATTGAAAAATACAATGAAGAATATCCCATTTTTGCAACTGGTACGTCCGAAATATGATTTTCCGGCCCCAATGGGCCATTTTCCCGCACCCAAACTGGGAATTTCAGCTGACCAAAAACTTTTCACACCCAGTCCATAAACTTTTCGAGCATAAATCCGGCTTTAGCTCCAAAATTCAGCGTCGACTTCGCCTTATCCCGGGAACCGCATCTCAGGCCATTTTCGGCCCCTGGGGCCAATTCCAGACGTGTAGGCCCAATTCTGAGCTCGGGATCAGATTCAGCGTCGAAAAATACATGGGAATACATATGTCACTCTCTTGTGTATGAACTTTTTTTTGTGGGGCTGTGTTATCACTATTTAACAAATATACTTTTAGCATATCAACCTTTTCACCGTTAATGAAATGCGCAAGACACTTGCCCTGAACCATACTAATGCACCGGTATCAACATAACCTCTATCAATCCTAGAGGATGGAGCTGGTGCGGGACAGTTCTCCTACTGCTCGTGACACCTACTTGTTACCTGTGCCTACGACACCAGTTTCTTTTTTGCATGTGATTGACTCTGCTTTTAAATATTTCACTTTGCCTTATGTTGATATTGAACGCATACATCAAGCTATTTATTTTGTTATTCCATGTTTTGTGTTTATTTTTGAAATCTGTTTCACCCACTACGAAACTAGGAATTACGAAATGGTTAGCACTGACACGTTGTTTGAGGTTATGTGGCGAAAATTAACTCTTAAGATGTTGTGTGAAAATCATAGTTTTTTTGTTATTCTTCATAAAATAATTTAAGGTGATAATTTGTGATAATCCTTCTAACAGTCTACAATGGTATTAACTTGTGAAATATAATAACTGTTTGAATAGTTGGTTTTTCAGTAAGTAGGTGAGCTTTTATGCACGTTTATGGATTATTTTTGGAATCATTGAGCAAAGTAACTTCCTAAACACTATAATTGATAGTTTCGAACTTGCGGAAATTCATATTTTAATCGTTTATGATAATTTTGCTTTACTTATTGCTGAAAACAAGTGTCTTTAAATGACCCTGTAGACTCTTCTATATGACGAACTACACCTGCAGTTAAAATATTTGTACTTATTTAAGGATAACCCTGTATATACTGTCACGGAATTTGCCCCACTCACACCCAAATCGACGACTGTGGTATCGCGAAATGCTAAGATTGCCCCGATCGCCCCTACACTATTCTGTTAAACAAACAAAAAGCCGTGGATCGAGACGGGACTGGAAAAATGGGGAATCGACGAGAAGCATTCGAGTCGTACGGGAAAATGGATCTAGATATACTAGAAAATACCTGGAATATTCGTTGGGTCTATAAAAGCAGAATAAACAGAGTTAGTAAGTCTTGTACTACAGTCTGAATTGAAGTGTTTAGTTGGAGAGATCAAAGTGATTTAGATAGCGATTAATTAAATAAGTGTTTAGTTGAGTTGTAATTAGTGTTCAGTAGTGTACTGAGTAGTTAATAAAGATAAGTAATTGATTAACATTTGTTTTTCTGCAAGTAAGAAAAGTCGGATTGGGAAATCCGTGACAATACTATAAATTACATACAACTTTAAAGCGGCATTAGTTAGAATTGTTATTATTATTTTTTCCAGTTAAAAATAAAACAAACAACACATGTTCAATGAAGCTTATCACTTCAAAAAATTAATATTCCTTCTTTTCGAGTTTATGATTAGCTTCAAAATAAATACTGTAGCCACTACATTGTCAGAAACTATAATCAGGCTATTTTTAAAGGCCACGTGGGTTTGAAGAGCCACTATACATTTAACTTTCTTTTTACAGCCACATATATTAGGTATAGAAACATTTAACACCTTAAGTATGCACAATGGAATTTATGCATCAACAGATAAATCGGGGCTATGACAGTGTGACTGCATTGAATTACAAATTTTATGGCAATTGACGTAATAACTGTCCCATTAAGAGGTGAATTATATATTTCAACATTACACGCTCGACATGCATATAGGTGTTCTACATTGTCGGTGGAGTATATTTTCTACTGGTGTTCGGTCCTTAGCCGTATCTTCACATGAGGCACAATATTTTTTAGTAGAAAAGAGCGTTCGAAAATATTCATACCTACACGGTGGGTTATTGTGTTGTATATTTATGATACAGAAAAGCCTTATATAAGATTTTAAAATTATTTTCAAATATACAGGGCAGTGTGTAAAAGCGGAACAATACTAAATTTATTTGTTTTAGTGATGTAAGCATTCTTGTAAATAATGTTATTGGAATAATGGAGGGGAAAGTGGTATTGTGTGATGTATTAGTTTCAAGGGATTTCAGTCACCTTTTGAAAGATATCTAGTTTTTTTGTTGAAAAACGTCAAAATTTGTGGATAATGTCAAGAATTAGATATACCTAGATACGAGTACTTATTGATTTATTATACAGGGTGTTACAGAATGATGTTAAGAAAATCTAAGAGCAGGTTCTATGTTTAAAAATAAGAGAAAAAGTTTATATAAACTGGAAATGCCTCATTTTCGAGATACAGATTGTTTAACATTGTCTTAAATACTATAGCCTTTATTTCTCGAAAACCGTGTCGTTAAATATTCATTTTTAGCAACAATTGCAAATAGCAAAAATTGTGCGCCACTGATTTTTGACACCCTGTATATTTATTTAGAAGTAGGTACACTGTCAAAACATAATTTAATGACAAGTGAAAGAACAAAGAAAAGTAATAATAGATATACAAAAAATCTATATCAAGTATCTAAACTTTACAACAATTATTTACAAGGCAGGTTGCATTATGATGTCATTTATAAAAATGATAAACAATAAGGTACTCACTATTAAACCTTGAGGCATTCGCGCTCTTATCTTTACAAAATTAAAAATACCTATATAAATCATTCTTAAGCACTTGATCGCTACTGTAATTTTTTTAAAACTAATACTAAGTTGTCCAAAGTGAATTAAAAACTATAGATCGGCCGATATAAACCAATACTAATCAAAGCAAATTTGTTATTTAACATGACTAAATAATATCTAATTATTAATTTCTTATTTTTTCCAAATATCAAGTAAAGTAGAACAATTTTATCAAAACCTTTAATATTTTTAGGTTTCAGTTCTTTTAAATGTACACTTTGGAAAACAAATTATAAGAAGTGTTATTAAAAAAAAAACTATTTAGCACTATATCCTAAAGATACAATAGATATTTTCCCAGAGACAAATCTGAATACATTCAGAACATAAACTGAAAATGTTAGAAATTTTCGTTTCATTTCATGAAAATTTTAGGTTAGGATTCTAGGTGGCATTGTATTTTTTGATGCATTAGAGACCCTTTTTAACACTTCCAAATCCTTGTCAGTTGAATTTTGATAATGTATCATCTGAAAGTATTTTAACTTGGGTATTTTTGAATATTTTTATTGCTACTATTCTATCTTCCCAAGATTTTTCATTTCAATCTTCTGAAATTTGAAATAATTACATTTTTAGTCTATAAGATTAGATTAGAATTAGTTCTAAATTAGATTATATAGAAACACGAAATTTTTACTCTAGTCATAATTGTTTCCAATGCATATGGCCAAACTTTGTGTTTGGAATCAGTTCCGCGAAAATCACTAACATCAATAGTTCATAAGAAAAATATTATATATTTGATGTTGTATCAGTTTTATATATTTTTTCATGGGCACCCTGTATATTTAAATATTATTTCTATGAGCCGTCCTTTATTGTTTATTTTCTCTTAATTGATTTCATTATCATCAGCATCGAAATCTGATGAAAGTTGTTTACATATAGTTTCTAGAAAGCAGACGTTAAACACGGTTACTTATGAATATTTAACAATTCGCAAAGAAATAATCTTAGTTCATGTTTAAGTAGCGATATTTCCAAAGATAAGAATTAAGTGACGATATTTATATAAGTCTCACGAATATAAGGATTCTTGTCTTCGTGGTTTCGCAATATGTGACAATAGTGCTATTATTATTAAGCAATAAGCAAGCCCTCTGTATTGATTACTATAGCCTTCTAGAGAGGGACTGCCAGTAGTGAGTGTGTGTTGCAACAAAGGAGGCTTGTCTAGCAAAGAAAATATCGATAAGCCTATTGGAAAATCAGTCGTTTTATGGGATGGTTCCAATTATTATGTTTAAGGATCCAACTGTGTTTTAAAATGTTACACAATCAAAAATTTATAACGATAAAATTACAATTAAAATAATTAGGTTACCTGTAATTTCTATTAAAGTGGAAGGTTACACTTTCAGTGTAGTGTTCAATCCTATTCTGTAATAATAACAATATCTCTACCCCTCATTCTAATCACGAGAATTAGCCCAGAAGTCGAAGGCTTGAGCGGGAGAAGGGGTGGCATATTATTGTTAAGCAGGCCGCATTTGCTCTCAGGAACGGCTTACGTTGGTAGACCCTAGCTACCATTCAGTGCAGGAATAAGGGTATCCTGGAAAATCTCATTAATTAGGGGGATAGTCAAATGTCGACCGGTATTAATCTCTCACATTGACCCAAGGAAACACTCTTCCACCCTACCATATCGGCAGAGAAGGTCCAATCCTCTACGAATATAGCTGATATACCGTCTGCCGGCCGCGCGGCTCGAACCCACACCGGTCCAACCACTCTAACCAAATCGATTCAAATACTGACACCTTAAACCGCGCGACCACTGACTCACCGGTGCAAAGCTTTATCCTGACAAAAAATATTGTGGCTGCTAGGTACATATTTATTCTGGAATGACAAATGTCATCGGATTACATTTAGTAGAAACAAAAACCAGATTGTAACAAGCTTTTTATTGTCAAATTATAAATTGCAGAAAGTTACACAAATTTTTGATCTGGGTATTATTTTTGATAGTAGAATCATATTTGATCGTTGTATTAATTACATTTCTACCAAAGCTAATAAAATGTTCAGTTTCTTATGCAGGAACTGTGTTACAATTCAGATACTTTCCGTAATTTATGTATGTATTACGTCATTGACTTAGTACAAATATTTTAAGAGGGGATAGGGAAAAATAGGAGTTAAGGGAATCACCATTCAAAAAAATTCCAAACTCATTTATAAAGCGAAAACAAATTTTTTTCAAAACTATATTAAATCCTTATTTATCGCCGTCACTGACCTTGTCAGCCGCGAGGTTAGGTATACTCCGCCAAAGTCAAAGGTGTCCAACGTAGTGACAGGTCACCGCATTGACACGTGTATCAGTTTAAGCCGCTTTGAAAGAAAAAAAATCTTTACAAAATGTAAATTATTATTTAATGATTTAATGAGAAATACGGTATGGTAGCACAGAGAGGCAACACCTACCTTACTAATATTTATTTCCAAGATTGATATTTGGAGAGATTTTAAAGATGTATTATTTTCTGTTTTTATACTTATTTAAATTAAAACCTGCAAAGATTTTTGTACTTGTTGTGGACCTCTTCTTCCCTCGACCGTTCTTCTTTTTTAAAGTGAGGTACCTACTTGGTTTGGCGGTCATGACCAGGTCGATTACTTACGTCGGGAAAAACACAAAGGATAACAACAAAATACACGCAAATGTACATAAATACATAACAACACTGCCACACGTTTACCGCCATGGCATTATAACAGTTGTTCAATGTGGTTCAAAAAGTATTCAGCATAATATTTTGTGTACTCGGGAAACGTCTTTGATATTACGCTGCCACACGATAATATGCATTTGTCACCCATAAAATACTATTTAACATCTACAGACGACGTCTGACAACATCTTTAGGCCACTAATGCAAGGTGCACTTCACAGTGCACATGTTATTGTGGAATTAAATTCTGTTAATACTAATAATAGCAACAATATTAACAGTAATCAACGATGTTTGCATAAAATAATTAGTAATATTTTAAACTATAATCTGTGTTTTAAAAGGTTTATAGTAATTAAATAAAGTGTTTTATGTCGGATATGTTAGTGGATAATTATGACGAATTCTCAAGGAGTGAAAATCTAATTTTGGCAGTGCGCAACGAAAGAACGAAGAATAAATACAAAATACTGCATCTAACCGGATTAACTGTTATCTATTAGGTACTGAGACATTATTAATAATAAAAATGTTTATTTCGTCATTCCTACACTTGACAATGCTGCAAAAAACGACCGCATGGTAGTTGACATAACTAGCCATCGCATGATGATTGATTGTCATAGGCGCCGACTTTCCGTAGGAAAAGAGGGTTTTGTCCCATTTTTTAAATATCGAGCTAGAATTCAGAAATATTTTTTATTGTCTTTTAGACCTCCCTGAGCACGTGGTCTTATTCTCTATTGTATGTATTATTATTTGTCACACATGTTAGAGTAAGTCCTGTTGTTCCTTATTCAATAAACAATACACAACACAACAATTACTGAAAAACAAAAACATACTTTTAAGGGATGCGTACTCTTAAGCATTCCTACCATATAAATGTAAATTTATTATTTTTTTGGTCGACATTATCAACACTGTAATTATCAGTTAATGCAAATTATATTATAGATAATTAAGTAACGGTCGTGGTATCGTTACTTATATCTCTCACTAGGTCTTTTTATGCGTCTACTAGAGTTTCAGAGTTTTTCATGATCCTGTCAATTTCAGTTAAATTAATCACCAAGTCTGTGGGGCTTTATTGGTCGTTTCTAAAGTACCAAATTTGCGATTGTCGCTGCGGTCATTATCACGTTGGATTTTAGTTGAGCGCCGCGGTCTCTTATCCATTATTCTCTGCCCTTTTTTGTCGTTAAGACCGGACAAACCCTTGTATCGCGCTGTAGCTAGACTAAACTCAGTGTAGAACATCTCAAGCGGCTGCCTTTTGTTCCTATGTTTTGCCACTTGAAGGCGTTTTAGTTAAGTAGAGCAGATGAGAAGAAAATCTTATTTCAACTTGAAGTGTATAATACATTTTCCAAAATTAAAGTTAGGGAATTCGACAACATGTTTGGCTTTGTACTAGTAAGAACCGGGTGGATTTTCTTTGTTCAGAATTATCTGTATTACTAATTACGATTATTATTTCATAAAACGCCAGAATAAATCTTATCAGATTTGTAACCATAGTAATATATAACTATAACTATAATAACTTATTGATATGCCTTGTGCTTTATAGACGTATACTTTCTGCTCCGTACTTTAACAACTCGATTTCTACGAATTATAAACTGATATATTTAAAAATTTATTAAATATTATATTCGGTAGTGAAGTTTTAATCAATGGTCACTTCAGTTGGTGAATAACTATTACAATTAGTGCATTATTGTTAATTCGGCTCTAGTCCTACCAGGTCGATATAGTGTAAGTTAACCATGGCAAATAAGAGAAAACAAGAAGATATGGAAGAACTTATAAATCGAGTGTGTTCTACCTTTTGTGAAAAAATTGAATCCTCTATTGAAGCTAAATTGGAACAACTGGATCAAAAATTAGAATCAAAAATTGATAAAGTTGTAAACAGTTTAAAAGATGTTAGAGAATTAGCAAGTATTAATAAAGAAAAAATTAATACTTTAGAAGACAGAGTTGAAGTTTTGGAACAACAATCCAAAAGGTTTTCTCTTAGATTTGTCGGACTTAATTACATTGCTAATACTGATGATCTGATTAAGACAATTATTAAATTGATTAAATCAAAAATGAATATTAATTGCTCCAATGATGACATCCAACAAGCTTTTTACATCAATAAAAATAACAAAAATAATACAGTACTAGTGCAATTTACTAACGTTTCGAAAAGAGATGAAGTTTTTAATGCAAAGAAGATATTAAAGGATTCTAAAATTTTGATATTTGAGGACCTTACTAAATCGCGGTACCAATTACTTTCAGAAGCCAAAAAGAAGCATGGTAACAAGAATGCATGGTCTATTGGAGGTAAAATATTTGCCTGGGACGATAAGCAGAATTCCAAGGTACAATTGTCACTGCCGCTGTCTAATGCCATGAGTTAATTAGCATGGTACATGTATTTTCTTTTTTCTCTGTAAGAATGTTAATAAAAAGTGTACTGATATATACTTATAGTTTTTATAATAGTGTACTAATTTTTAAGGTTTCTTTTTTTTACATGCTATGTTATCATTAATGCGGCATTATATTATTTTTAGTATAATTATTAATTTATCAATATTGCAACATGTACAAGCATTAATGTGGTACTATATTTAGTTTTATTGCACTTATTAATGCCTTAATATTACAACATTTATAATATTCTATTATCAGTTTTTGTTTTTGTAAATTTGGAGCCGTTCGAAAGGAGTATCGATGTCTAAGAATAATTATATATCATTTTCACATTTTAATATTGTCTCATGCGGCACTGGTTTTGATATGTTTTCTGATTTTATTGAACAACAATCGTTTGATGTTCTGGGATTATCTGAAACATGGTTAAATGATTATCTTACAAATGATGCGATAAATATTACGGGTTATAAGATTGCAAGGAATGATCGTGGTAGCAGGGGTGGCGGTGTAGCATTCTATGTAAAAAATAATATTAATTTTAGAGTTTTGAAAAGAGATAACGACATGAATTCTACCTTAGAGAGTATATGGATATCTATTAAGATTGGTGGTAAAACACTTTGTTTAGGATCGTTATATAGACCTCCAAAAGCTAATCTAAAAAATTGCCTTGATGATTTAGAACATTTTTTAAATACAAATTTACCTCTCTATGATATGATAATTTTTGGAGGAGATTTCAACATTGATATGTTGAAAGACTCCCCAGGTAGAAAATTATTTTTAGATTTGATGAATAACTATAGCATCCATCAGTTAGTTGATCGAACTACTCATCATTCAGGCAATACTCACACACTTTTAGATTTACTACTTACTACAAATAAAGACATTGTAGATAGAGTTGACGTTTTTGATATGGACGGTATCTCGAATCATGATCTTGTGAGCTGTGTTGTAAAAATTAATAGAGTAAAAATGAAACAATTTTTTAAAACATATCGCGATTTTTCTAATTTTAAATATGAATTATTTTTGAGGGATCTTCAGTTAACAAATTGGTCTCTGATTTATCCATACAACAATGTTGATGATATGGTTAATTTTTTAAATAGCAATATTCATAGAATTTTTGACATACATGCACCTTATAAAACAGTTAGAATAACTAAACCGCCAGCTCCTTGGTTAACAGATAACATAAAGTTAATGATGAAATTACGTGATCAGGCTCTTAATAAGTATAAACAAACTAAATCAGATGATTCACGACTCAATTACAAACAACTTCGTAATTTTGTAAATCAATCCATACACCGAGAAAAGAAAGCGTATTTAACTCATAGATTTAAAACCTGTCCTAAAGATTTTTGGAAAACGATAAATTTTCTTAATATTGGAAAGAAAACATCACACAGGGAGTTGCTTACAGATTATAACGCTGATGATTTTAACAATTATTTTGTTGACAGTATCCCAAAAACTTCTCTTCAGCAAGAAGTGATGAATTCGTATGCCGATCCTGTGATACGTCATAACCATTTTGATTTTATAGAGGTCTCGGGTGATAAAGTCAACAAAATAATAGAGTCTCTTAAAAGTAATGCTCTTGGTGTTGATGAAATTAATCTTAAAATGATAACTTGTTTGATTCCTGAGTTAACGGAGTATTTTACTTATATAATAAATGTATGTCTCACTTCGGGTGTCTTTCCAAATGCATGGAAGCAGTCAAATATTACTCCTATTCCTAAGATTAGCGACCCTACAGATTTATCTCACTTTCGGCCAGTAAGCATTTTACCTAGTTTGTCTAAGGTATTAGAAAAAATTGTAGATGAACAACTTAGGCAGTATGTTGATAAAATGCAAATATTACCACCTATTCAGTCAGGTTTTAGACCGTTGCATGGAACTGCCACTGCTTTGTTAAAGGTAACAGACGATATATATTATGCAAATGATGATGGAAAAGTTACATGTCTTATTTTGTTAGACTTTAGTAAAGCATTTGATATGCTTAATCATAAATTATTATATAAAAAAATGAAATATTTTGGTTTTAGTGAGATTGTTTTAAACTTTTTCAGAAATTACCTTGAAAACCTTTGTCATAGAGTTGTTTTAAATAATACATTTTTTTCTCAATTTAGATTAAAAGATAATGGTGTACCACAAGGCAGTATATTGGGTCCATTACTTTATATATTGTATATGTCGGATTTTCATAACAAACTTAAATATTGTAATTTACATTTATATGCGGATGATTCACAACTATATTTTTCTTTCAATCTAAATTGCATTGAACATGCTATGGAACAAATAAATGAAGATTTAAATATTATTTACAATACTTCATGTGCTCATTCTCTGTATCTTAATGAACAAAAAACTCAAGTCATGTTATTTGGTCGACATCGGAAGGAGGCTGCGAGTAGTGAGTTCTTTGACTTGCGTATTAATAATAAATTATTGACACTTACAACTACATGTAAGAATTTGGGACGCTATTTGAATGATGATATGAGGTTTTCTAGTCACGTTAATTATTTGGTGAAACGTTCTTATTCTAAACTGAAACAGTTGTATTTACATAAAAATTATTTAAACAGTGACATAAAACTTCGTTTATGTAATTCATTAATTCAGCCATATATCACCTATTGTAATGAAATATATTGGCCTGCCTTAACAAAAAATAACAAGCAAACTTTACAAAAGATTCAGAATTCTTGTTTAAGATATTGTTACAATTTGCGGAAATTCGATCACATTTCTGACAAATTTCGTGAAAGTCAGTGGTTAAATCTGTACGAGAGGTTTTGCCTACATATAGCATCCTTAGTATATAAAGTAAATGCGTCACAGTCACAGTCACCATCGTACCTTTATGAAAAATTAACAAAAATGCGCGATGTTCACACCCGCTCCACGAGACACTCTGCCCTCTACATTATTCCAAAACATTCCACAAGTCAATTTCAGCATTCATTTTCATATGTTGCAGTTAAAATTTTCAATGATATTCCCCAGAGCATCAAATGTTCATGCAGTATTAGTTGCTTTAAACATCAATATAAAAAATATTTGCGAGCCCAACGTCAGTAGTTCTCCTTCGAATGATGATAATTACTTATACGAGTACTATATCTGTATTAGCATAAGTATTTTGTAGTAGATCTGTTTGTATTTTCTTTGTTTTCAATACGTTTTTTTTTGTTAGTTTATTTTTTTATGGATGGTTAAGTGGAAGAGCACGTAACACGTGAACTTCGCCATCCTCTTTATAAGTTCATTGTATATGCGTTAATTGTAATGTAAAATAAAGGCACTATTATTATTATTATTATTATTATTATAATAGGACCATTTGGTTAAACCTCAAATTAAATTATTTGCTAAATTTTTGTAAAGCAAATGATTTATGAACAACTGAAAATTTGAAGTTGATCTGATAAATAGTTTTCGAAATGTACGAGGTCAAATTGGAATTAAACTGTCGCGAGTCGTGACGTCATTGCCTCTTACAGTTTCTCGGTACTCGTCCACTTCAAAGTCGGTCAAAGGCCTTTCTGCATTAAATTAAAAAAGATTAGTAAAAGCTAACTACTTTTAATTCACAACATGCTATTTAAAAGCATATTCGTCTAATCTACCCATGACAGATTTAATACAAATCACCATGTTGTTAGTGCTGAAATGATATGTGTAAAAATTCAAAGGTAAGTTCTAAAATAAAATCGTTAATAGCTGTTTTCAAATAAAGTAGATACTTAAGTAATTAAAAATAGTTATTAATTCTATAAGGGAATTAACAAGCCTTTAATCCACGACAAAAAATGGACACTCAAGGCGCAGTCATTTTTTCGAGAGAATTAAAGGCTGTCTAATTTCCCGAGTGTAATTCAACATTTTATCCACGACTACGGCCAAAACTGATCAATTAGGAGAGTTAAAACCGTGTGAGAGCAGGTGAAAAATTATGGTTTTAATTAATAATATTGATTGTCAGGTGAATACTAAAAAGTCTTGGAATCGATTAGTAAAAGCTAGCTACTTTTAATTCACAACATGCTATTTAAAAGCATATTCGTCTAATCTACCCATGACAGATTTAATTATGATGATGAGCTATTTTAATACAAATTACCATGTTGTTAGTGCTGAAATGATATGTGTAAAAATTTACGGATATCGGACCAACACTCTTGTAGAAAATGTCATAACGAACAAATTTATAAGCATACATTTTTTCTCTAAAATGCATACTTACCGAATTATATGCGATTGTTTCCGAAAAAAGCGCGATTTTCGCATTTTTTTTCACTTTTTCGTTGTTTATGCAAATAGCACACCTTTTCAAGCTGGCGCACCTCGATATTTTCAATAAGTATACTATTCCCGAGCGATTCCAATAGTTATCTAAGTTACGTCACGTTAGAGCCATATTTGAAAGATTTTTTCGTAATTCTCCTGGCCTAGTAGAAATGTATCGAAAATACTTCAATCTGCGACCTAAAAATACTGGTGGGGGATTTTTCTTGCGATATGTGGCTTGAAAATGTATTACAACATGTATACATCGACACAATTTCGAAAACATTTTTAAAAGTGGTTGCATTTGGTTAATTTAAAATTTGTTTATTAATTATGTAGGGAGTGTAAACAAACCTTCAAATTTATTCATTTTGGCTTTAAATACAGTATGCGCCAAAAGTATGGAATAAATTCAATAAAAACAAAACAATTATTTTTTGGGAAAAATCCTCGAACAGGTCGATTTTTAATTTAAAATATACATATTTTAGCGTAAAATGCGATTTTCAAATGTCATTTGTTTTCGAGTAATGACGTGGTGAGTAGGTGAAAATCTTTGCAAAGTGTCATTGTCACACCGACTTTCTAATAAATATTGTAAGCGACATAGAAATTATTATTCACTTTAAAGTATTATGGCACATTTAACTGTTACTCAAAGAATTGAAATTTTAATTCTTATCGGATGCGGGAATATGACTAGAACTCAGCAGGAAGTTTTCGATTTATTTAATGAAAAATATCCAGATCGCCCTATCAGCCAATCAACAGTCAGTAAGGTAGAGCCTACATTTAGAGAAACTGGTAATGTTGTAAATATTCCAAAACCTGGACGTCCAAGCATTAATGAAAATCAGAAGCAGAACATTTTGATAAGTATAGTGGATAATCCTCATAATTCTTCACGATTGGTTGCATTAAACAATGACACTAGTCAGAGCACAGTACGTATCTTGAGGAAGGAAAAATATCATTCCTACAAAATTCAACTTGTGCAGGAACTCAATGAAGATGATCTCGATCGCCGCTTACACTTTTGCGAAATTCTAATGGATTTATGTCAAGGAAATAGAAATTTACACCGGCAAATTCTTTTTTCGGATGAGGCCAC
Organism: Monochamus alternatus; assembly: GCA_037114965.1. Taxonomy (NCBI): domain Eukaryota; kingdom Metazoa; phylum Arthropoda; class Insecta; order Coleoptera; family Cerambycidae; genus Monochamus; species Monochamus alternatus. The sequence continues at coordinate 40,324,380 of CM073433.1, forward strand.
ATTTTGTCTGAATGGTACAGTAAACCGTCAAACTTGCAGATATTGGAGTCGGGAAAATCCTCATTGGATGGCAGAGGCACATACCCAACACCCTCAGAAATTAAATGTGTGGGCTGGAATAGTTGACGACACAATAGTAGGGCCTTTCTTCTTTGAAGGAACCCTTACAGGACAAAGATATTTAGAGTTTCTAGAAAATGACCTTGTTCCAGCCCTTGCAGTAATTTTTCCTAACGATAATAACCCTGACATTCCTGACGATACCATATGGTTTCAGCAAGACGGTGCACCTCCGCACTATGCGCGCCCTGTACGAGATTTTTTGGACAACTGTTTTCCTGGGAGGTGGATCGGCAGACGCGGACCGATAGAATGGCCTGCAAGATCGCCAAATCTTACACCTCTTGACTATTTTTTATGGGGATACTTGAAGTCAAAAGTGTACATTAATAAACCACGTAATTTAGAAGAACTTCAAAATCGCATTCGGGACGAAATACGCAGAGTTACCCCAGAAATCATTCATAATATGCAAGAAGAATTTGTTCACAGAATTGCGCATTGTCAAGAAGTTGGTGGATGGCAATTCGAACATTTAATTTAAGTATAAAATTTAATCAATTGTATTTTATTTTACATACCTCAGAATTGTTACTTTTTATGGATAAAATTTACGTTTTCTAACATTCAATCGTCATTTGCTCGAAAAATTTCCTATGTAAGAGGACAAAATTTTAGTACTGTCTGATATAGAATTAAACGATCTTTCAGAATCAACGAAAAAAATATGGTGTTGCCATTTAAAAAGAAAATCGATGACGTCATTACTCGAAAACAAATGACATTTGAAAATCGCATTTTACGCTAAAATATGTATTTTTTAAATTAAAAATCGACCTGTTCGAGGATTTTTCCCAAAAAATAATTGTTTCGTTTTTATTGAATTTATTCCATACTTTTGGCGCATACTGTATATTAAAGTGGCTCTCTTACGCTTCGGATTCTAAATATAAGTAAACATTAGCGAACGCAACGCGGCATGCTATAGCAGGCAGTGACGTCCCACAGCGGTTTACGCGATCCCAAGTTCCCAAATAATTTTAAAGCTTTTAGAGGCGTCAGAAAATTATTATTTATTTCAGACCGCACTAATTACAATATCATTCAGAAAATTTGATAAAAAATAAATATTAAATGACCTTATTTTTTGAAGCATCAATTTCACTATTTAGTAGATAATGCAATCTGACGGTGCAGTTATTCATTCAAATTAAAAATATCTGTCTGCTAAACTGCCATCGGTTTAAATATTTGTGTGGGTCGTCGAGTTTACAAATCATATTAATATTATTTTTGTGATGTTCCCAGTCAGTATTTAAATTAGTTTGATTTAACATTGTTTTCATTCTCATTGGACATGCACGTAAAGTTTTATGGACTGAAAAATAAAACCTGTTATTGTTTGCGAACTCTGACCTATCTATGCGTATGCAGATATATGTAAAATACAATGTTTAAATGTATTTGTAACAAAAATATTCATCGTTCAATATGTAATGGTTATTTATGGTGCAACTGCAAATGGGTACATCTATAAAAATTAGTTGAATGTTTTTTTGGTATGGAATTATTCAACGTTTCAAATTTTACATGACCAATGATAAGCACAATATTGTCTTTACATTGTACGAAGTGCATTTTAAAAGTAAATATTTATAAATTATAAAAACATATATAAAAAAAAATAAATACATAATGTTGATAAAAAAAAGTTATATTTTTTACATCAGATATACGCTATTTGGGACCCTCTACAATGGTGAGTTTTGACGTTTATTTGCTAATGCAGTAGTAGACAAAACACTGATTATCATTAAATTAAATAAACTGGAAAATGATATCAATTTGGCAAACAGAACAAAATTAAGTATAAGATGTATAATGGAACTACTAGTCCATGTATAAAAACATCATATTTTCAATTAAACAATGAATTTTATCACAACATTTCTGAATGGCAATGGGTTCGTCATTATCATTAATTTTAAGTAACATTTTTATGGGATTTTTTAAGAAAACTTATTTTTAGTTGTTTTAATTAAAAAAAATCTGTAGAAACAAGTGTTTATATAAAACAAACTCACACTAACAGATATTTAAATTTTACATCTAACCTTTACATTGATATTAAGAAAGGTGCTGTTAAATGATAAATGTTTTATATGATACAGCTAAATTAATTGCATCAAACAGTAAACGTTTTAACAACGAACTAAAATTTATAAAAATGTTTTAATAAATAATGAGTACTTTTTTTACTGTATTAGAAAGGTATTTTAAGCTAATATAAATCAAATCTCCTACAATTCCTATCAATGAATCATAATATATGTTCTCTGATACCAAACATCTAGGTATGCTAATGAACAATTCCACAGACAAAGCTCTATTCAATAATTATATAAAGAAATGAATCTATCTAAATTTACTAACCTGCTTTAATAAAAACATTCTAGAAATATCTAACTTCATTGATAGGAATTGTAGGATATTTGATTTATATTAGCTTAAAATACATTTCTAATACAGTAAAAAATGTTACAAAAGCTAATAATAAGGAATATATGGGTAGATATTGTGGGTGTAATTAAACGCTGGTTGGGGCTATTGTCCACAGAGTAGTTAGTTTCACACAATATTATTAATACCTAAAAATATATAAAAATAATGAGTACCTTCCAAATTTTGTTGGTAGAACATTTAGAAATATTACAGATAAAAATAAACACTAAAACAAATAAGAGAAACTAATCACACAGTAAAAATTCCATACATTACTATATTATCAGAAAGATTCAGAATAATCGGTAACAAATTTGACATTAGAACAGTTTTTCATACAACTAATACTTTACGATTTATTTTTGTCAAAAACACGTCCAAAAAATGATGTATAAAATTCAAAAATTTGCATCTACAGCATACCTTGTAACTGTAATAAACATATTGTTGGAGAAACGTTTCGGCCTATGAATGCTAGAGTTGAGAAATATAAAAATTATATAAAAACACGAGAAGAATAAAAAGTTTGCAACCACGCTTGGGAAAACGGTCATTTGATTCATTGGAGTTCGGCAAAAATTTTAGAGAAGGAGGATAATGCAACAAAAATAAAAACAGACTGCGATTATTTTGTTGAACGTAGATAAGTTTGTCAAACTGTTAAGTAAACATTGATCATTATTGGCTAAATAAAATAAATATAATTTAACATCTCTACGGAAGCAGATAAACAAAATTTAAATTATCAAACTTGACTTACTTTTAATACAATTGCAATTTTTGAGAACGAAAACAGTTCGAGTTTTTCGCAACGTCAAAAAATACGAAATTGAGGATAGTGATGCGATTTTTGTTATTGTTTAATTATCTGCTTTTTCAGTGTGAAATTTTTTTGGTTAGGTAAACCTAGTTTCAAAAATAAATATATAAATAATAAAAATAAAAATTGGTCTTTTTGGCGCAAAGATTTATTCAATTAATCTTTATTTTTTTTAGAAGTGTGGCAAAATACCCAATTAAACTAAAGAAACACTAGAATTATGCCACAAATAAATAGTTTCAGAGAACACCACTATAAAACATCAAAAATGATATGATATTAAGACAAAATGAAATATCAGACATTCTATACCAATGAAAGTTTACATGTTTATTAAAAATCACAAAATATTATTAAAAGTATTATTGTTATTAAAATTAAAATATAGTAGAATAGAACAGAATAGTATAAAGATGGATAATACAGGGTATATAGGTTGATTATTATAGTGGAAATTAAAAAAATTTTACATTTTAGTAAATAATACATAGTAAAATTGTATCAAATATTGGGACATGATCTAACATTTATGATGAGTAAGAGCAAAGTATATCAAATGAACAAGTAAAGATCATAGATTAATTTCATACATATATAGAGAGGAATCGAGCAAATATAATAAAAATATCAACATTTAAAGTAAATAAATTAAATAAAATTTTCAGAAATGTCAAATAAATTCCATAGCCATGGACAAATATCAAGTATTAAGTTGGCTTCACAAGACCTATCACAATTTACCTAAAAAGAGTATTTTAACATTTAGCTATAAGCAAAATTATAGAGATTAAAAAAATGTAGTAGGTTAACCAGTGCAGTGAAAAACATTAAAACAGTACATCGAAAAATACAATAAAATCATATGTATGAACCATAATGTGTAAGTATGCTTTAGAACAAGTGATCAAGAAATAAAAAAGATAAAAGAAAATCAAAACAAAAGTTTGTTGATTGGTAACGAGCTAAAGAAGGAACGTGCAGCGTTGGTGTAGAGCTCCCCAAAATTAGGTAAATTAGCAAGAAGCCAGAATAAAAGTTAAATTTAGTACTCACGTTTAAAGAAAATTGGTTGTCAGCATTAGAAAACGATATCCAGGTCCAATCTAAAAATTTGGCAGTTCCATCGGTAGGTGAAGTATCCTCCAACATCTGCAGGCCCATATTAATTATAGTCACTTTTCCATTTACTACAAAATTTTTGTTATTTTGTGGAACACAAAACTATTCCTGTCAGAACAGGGACCATTTATAATTTAGTATATCAGCGAACATCAATTCATAGAATACCACAGAATAGCATTTTGGAAGTTATGTTCTTTATTTTAAGAATTTTAGTTCCTAAAGATAGGATATTCAATATTCAGTTGCATTTGAAAAAATCTAGTGTTATACATTATTTGTATGAAAAATTCTAATTAGAAATATAGAAATAGTTAAGAGTTGCCTATAGTTAAATGTAAGATTCATTAAAAAGATGAAGTATATAAAAAATATTCTTAATACGTATCAGACAATAGTCTAAGAGGGAAAGTGAAAGCTAAATAAACTTTTGTCTATATAATTTATTAAAAACTTTATAAAATAAACATTGTCATTTGTGAATGATCTTTATTTGCTCAAATAATATACAGTACGTTGCAATAGTGTTTGACGAGCGAACCGACTATTAATTATAAAAAAAGAGTCTATGTTCTACAAGCAGCTGGAGTAGTTTATCAAGGTAAGCAATAAAAGAGTATACAAAGGTTTGTAGCCCAATTGATACTGTTTTTGTCTCTAAAAGACACACACGCACACAAAACATAAAGCAGAAATAAACACGATCAAAACATTAAAAACAAATTTTATTCATGAAGAGAAAACTTTTCTTCAACACAATTTAAATATCACTATAATATTTATATTTGACACCTCCAAAGACCCATCGACTTACAGTTACTAGAAGTTTTATTAAAAAAAAACCTTTTAATTTAACACCCTATATTTTCGTTAATATTAAAATTCGCCTCTACACATACAAGTGTATTGTTATTATTTAATTTGTTAATTATTGTGGTCGGTGACCCGTTACTTCTGAAACACTCTGTATTAACAGCATCGGGATACAATTTAAGGTTCCCTTGTATAAATGAAGCTTTAAAGCATCTTTTGAAGGAATTTTTAGTTCGATTATCCATACAAAGCGGGATCTGGGAACGGCTACGGGTGCGTTTTCTTAGATTTCCATCCCGCATAATGAGAAAAAAACCGGTGGAAAATCTCTTTTCAGATTATTTTTAATTACAGAAATAATGGAAGCCCCAATACCGAAACGCATCGGCAGGACGGGAAAATTAATTTCTTTGTTAAATTTGCTTTGAAATAAGTTGCGAGGAGGGGGAGGATGATGGAGTACCTCCTCTACACGGGAAAGAGAAAATACTTCGTTCGATGAACTAATGGATAAGCTCTTGAAATTGATTTCGGCGCAAGAACTAGTTCCGCTTGAAATGAGATTAAAATCGAAGAAAATAGTGGATTAGACTGAGGTGGCCAATTTATAGTGGAAGAGGTTGACCTGACTGGTAAGTTAAGGAATAGACTTGAAAAATTAATTAATCCAGGTATAGCAGTCACATAGGCAAGAAAAAAGAAAACTCCTTATTTCTATCCAAGCTTTCGAAGCCTTTATTGCTCCTTCATCAGGAAACTACAAAAATGTACAATAATTATCAAAATGTAAAAGAAAAAGTTATGTATTACTTCCCGTTCAAAAGTTATAAGCAATACCGTTTTAAAGTCTCAAAAGATATACTACCTAAAATTCACATCAGCGGTGGAAGGTCAAGCACTCGTTGGAAAATAAATGAATGTTTGTTGTTAAATGCATAAATATCACAAAATACTTGTCATTATTCAATATGAACGTCAAATGTATAACTTTTGTGCTTACAAAATGTTTTCTTATTCAGAAAAAGTTGATATGATTTTAATTTACGAGTCACAAAAAAATTCAAGAACCGCTGTAGAGTTCTATCGAGAAAGGTATCCAGAGTGTCTCATTCCTGATCATAGAACCTTTACAAGATTGGAGGCGACCGTGCGACGAAATGAAGATGCATTTTCTGTTCGGAAGAATCAAATAATTGACCGAAGGGTAAGAAACAATGTTAATGCAGGTAGACTCTTACAGTATTTCGAACAAAATCCACAAAACTCTATACGGCAGGCTAGCTGGCAATTTAATTTGTATAAATCAACCGTTTAACGAATTTTAAAGACCAGTGAGGATCATGACTACAAAATTAACAATTTGAAGTATTTGCCTGAGCGTCACATTGAAAACAGACTTAATATTATAGCTCAAATTGTAGTAAATGTAGAAACTGTTGATCGGAACCCTTTTCGGCACGTTCTTTGGACGGACGAAAGTCGGTTTGTCAGTAATAGTTTGTCAAATAGGCAGCACGAATACTACTGGTCCATTGAAAATTCCCACATTGTAAATGCAGTCCAAAACCAAGATCATTTTGGGGTAAATATATGGTGCGGCATTTAATTAGGTCTGATTTATACAGTATGCGCCAAAAGTATGGAGTAAATTCAATAAAAACGAAACAATTATTTTTTGGGAAAAATCCTCGAACAGGTCGATTTTTAATTTAAAAAATACACATTTTAGCGTAAAATGCGATTTCAAATGTCATTTGTTTTCGAGTAATGACGTCATCGATTTTTTTTTAAATGGCAACACCATATTGTTTTCCTTGATTCTGAAAGATCGTATAATTCTGTATCACACAGTACTAAAATTTTGCCCTCTTACATAGGAAAGTTTTCGAGTAAATGACGATTGAATGTTAGCAAACGTAAATTTTATCCATAAAAAAGTAACAATTCTGAGATATGTAAAATAAAATACAATTGATTAAATTTTATACTTAAATTAAATGTTCGAATTGCCATCCACCAACTTCTTGACAATGCGCAAGTCTGTGAAGAAATTCTTCTTGCACATTATGAATGATTTCTGGGGTAACTCTGCGTATTTCGTCCCGAATGCGATTTTGAAGTTCTTCTAAATTACGTGGTTTATTAATGTACACTTTTGACTTCAAGTATCCCCATAAAAAATAGTCAAGAGGTGTAAGATCTGGCGATCTTGCAGGCCATTTTATTGGTCCGCGTCTGCCGATCCACCTCCCAGGAAAACAGTTGTCCAAAAAATATCGTACAGGGCGCGCATAGTGCGGAGGTGCACCGTCTTGCTGAAACCATATGGTATCGTCAGGAATGTCAGGGTCATTATCGTTAGGAAAAATTACTGCAAGGGCTGGAACAAGGTCATTTTCTAGAAACTCTAAATATCTTTGTCCTGTAAGGGTTCCTTCAAAGAAGAAATTCCCTACTATTCTGTCGTCAGCTATTCCAACCCACACATTTAATTTCTGAGGGTGTTGTGCCTCTGCCATCCAATGAGGATTTTCCCGACTCTCCAATATCTGCAAGTTTGACGGTTTACTGTACCATTCAGACAAAATGTGGCCTTATCTGAAAAAAGTATTTGCCGGTGTAAATTTCTATTTCCTTGACATAAATCCATTAGAATTTCGCAAAAGTGTAAGCGGCGATCGGGATCATCTTCATTGAATTCCTGCACAAGTTGAATTTTGTAGGAATGATATTTTTCCTTCCTCAAGATACGTAGCACTATGCTCTGACTAGTGTCATTGTTTAATGCAACCAATCGTGAATAATTATGAGGATTATCCACCATACCATCCATCAAAATGTTCTATTTCTGATTTTCATTAATGCTTGGACGTCTAGGTTTTGGAATATTTACAACATTGCCAGTTTCTCTAAATTTAGACTCTACCTTACTGACTGTTGATTGGCTGATAGGGCGATCTGGATATTTTTCATTAAATAAATCGCAAACTTCTTGCTGAGTTCTAGTCATATTCCCGCATCCGATAAGAAATAAAATTTCAATTCTTTTGAGTAACAGTTAAATGTGCCATAATACTTTAAATTGAATAATAATTTCTATGTCGCTTACAATACTTATTAGAAAGTCGGTGTGACAATGACACTTTGCAAAGATTTTCACCTACGTGATCCATAAAAGAACTATGGAATTCGAAAAACTAAACTTGCTAACGTTTTTGCTTTATTTTAATTGATTTACGTTTTCTAACATTCAATCGTCATTTACTCGAAAACTTTCCTTTGTAAGAGGGCAAAATTTTAGTACTGTCTGATAGAGAATTAAACGATCTTTCAGAAAAAAAACATCGATGACGGCATTACTCGAAAACAAATGACATTTGAAAATCGCATTTTACGCTAAAATATGTATTTTTTAAATAAAAAATCGACCTGTTCGAGGATTTTTCCCAAAAAATAATTGTTTCGTTTTTATTGAATTTATTCCATACTTTTGGCACATGCTGTATGAACATGCATTGAACAGCGTGAGTTACCTAAATTATCTACAAGAAGAATTGGTTGCACTTCTGGAGAATATGCCTTTGTAGTTAAGGAGAAACCTATGCTCTCAGCACGACGGAGCCCCACAAGGGCCAGAATTATGCAGTAATGTTTAGATAAAACTTTCCCAGAAAAATGAATTGGGATTAATGGACCTATTCAGTGACCCGAAAAGTCACCAGATCTAACATTCCTTGATTTTTTTGATGGGGAGTTTTAAAAAATAAGGTTTACAGAACACTTTTGCGAGATGTTGAAAGAAAAAATTACGCTTGTAATGAGTTAAACATAAATGAGAGGAGTTCATATAGAGAATAAATTGTAATATGTGCAATTTTTTAAATTTAGTTACTGCTATCATCAACTTCTGTTTTAACTGTATTAAAGAATTATCGAGTCTAATCCTTTTATTTATTCTTAATAACTTTTATGCAACAAAGAACATTCAATTATTTTCCAACGACTACTTGATCCTTCCACCGTGAATGTGATTTTTAAGTGGTATTTCTTTTGAGACTCTTTAGGACGATATTGCTTGTAACTTTAAACGAGAAATAATACAGAAAAAAGATAGCTTTTTAACGGGATAAAAATTTGGGTATATTTCTAGAAAAAATATAATTGATGACGTCATTAGTTGTTTGATCCCAAAGATAATATTTTCGATTGAAAACCCACGTGTTCTAAATGTTATAGAGCATTTACATTAACTCAGTGTCATTAAATTCCGATAGGGGCGCTAGCGTCAAAGTTAGGTATTAATATTAATGTTCTATGGTCTAGTTTACGAGTCTGTGGTTCGATAATTTTTTATTTGAATTCGTGTGAGACAAATAGTGATTGTAAATCTAATTTGCATCCCTTTTATCAAAATTAAACTTGTACAAGTACAAAAAGTATTAAAATCTTATTCATGTTAACCTCACATAACCTTGTTTATTTGCATTTTACCTTTAGTAATTTGGAAAGAGAAGTAATAAAACGTTATTTGCCACAGAAATTGTTGACGTGGGAGTTCCTAAAGAATTTCCTGGTTAATTTACACCTCTTTGTTTTTTAAAGAAATTGAAATTTTATAAATCACTCGATAGAAAAATGATTAATTGTCGCTCAAATTGCAAATATGTTGCATGTAATATGCCTAATAAATAAAAACGTACATTAAATGCTCAGTTTCAGAAAAAATACGGATGATATGAAAATAATCAGTGTTTAAAATAATGTACATATGACATATATAAATAATAAACATATGCAGTTTTTATTTGGTGTTTTTATTACCGTACAAGTACAATACAGAAAAAGTTGAAAGCCTGTTATGTGTTTTAAATAGTTTTCATTTAAAAATTTTACTGATATTAGTTGTGCTCTTTTGTAACTAATCACATTTTGAATCACCATATCGTAAAATAACTTGTTACTACTAGATGCACTTGCTATACTCTCAAGATTACTGGCGTTATTATCATTCAAGTAATTTTTGTATGATTACATTTAACTCGTGTCACATTTCTACTTTTTTCCATCTGCAAGTTTGCCTACGCTTTCATCCTGTTTTCTACTTTTTATGTACCTTTTCATACGTTCATTATTTTTTAGAGTATTGGTCTCATATTTTCGTGTACGGTTAAATATAATGTTGAAACAGCTGTTTTTTTGAGAATAATGAAAAATATACACTGAAAATAGATCATGTATGCTTGTACTTACTCATACTAGTAATAGTATAACAATATTCTGTAAAATGTTTTCAGCAGATCTTTGGTTTCTGGGTTGGTTTCTTGCTGGACTCAATTGCTATTAACCATTTTTTTCAGCATTATTAGGGAACTTGCGAAACATGAAATCTTTATTTTTATTAGCAACAGATAAACACTGCGATACACAACAGTTATATGGCTTTTTTACACAAATTGAAACACAACAAAAATTAAATAACAAATATTTGTGAGGTTAGATTTAATACCTAACATTGATCGCTGCGCCGCCTACATGTAAATGCTCTCTTGAAATTTTTTTTATCCTGTAAAACTTGTCACTTATAACATAACATAACTAATAACATTATTTTTTATATAAAATACATGACTGTGTTTATTTACGAAAATAGATATTGCAAAAAAAATCTATTAAGAATTTACTAATCACCTATTACATACGACCTTGCCTCTCTGGCATTTACCTTTTCTTATTTTATGGATGCCGTTCTGATGGGATGAGGTCTGACACGTTTAATTAAACCCAAATGTTACCGCGATCCGATAAGGTCAGCGGTGTCGCGTACGGCGCTGGCTGGAAGAAATTATCGTCGTCGACTTTTACCTCAGCGGCAACCTTAAAAACGTAAAGGTGAACGTCACCGCTGCCGCATTGTTAAAAGTCAAAAGTCGACAACTCCGTGTGAATCTTGATCGTATACGCGCTGATCTTGACCGGAATAGTCGTAGCATAGCTCGGGTGCCGTTTACAAGGTGCTAAGAGTTTATCTCTGTCTTGGACTGTTCAATGTGGTTATTTGAACACATACTGATACACTTGTGGACAATTAAAAGTGTCCAACTCACAACTCTTTGAAGTATTGTCAGGAGCTCCTCAGGGTTCAGTCCTGAGACCACTATTATTTAATATGTCTTTACATGATATAATATATTCCATAGATGTAAATTTTTTAATATACTGTAAATGTATTAATTTAATGTAATGTAATTGAAACTTGAAACATATGAGGACTGTGATCGACTACAAAATGCTTTAGATTTGGTTAAGGATTGGTGTGTCATTAATATTCTGTGTAATGTTATGTCTTTCAGTAGACAATTTAACTCTCTTGTCTTTGATTACCATATTTATAATGTGAGTCAAAGATTTGCGGGTTATATTTGATAGTAGTCTCTCTTTTAATGATCATATGAAACATATACCGGTTCCGAGCTTATTAGGTCTCATCAGTATGCCATAGGTTAAGGTATCTAACAAACAACTCTAGCTGTTTTAACTCTGTCTAACCTGACAGAAGGGTTAGAATAGATTTACTATGTGCGAATAACCGCTACATGTAGATGTGACTTTTATTTTATGTATAGGTATTTGCTTCGATATTGTCTTTTTCTGTATTTTATTTGTCTCTAATGTTTTTATTGTTTATGTTTCTATTCCGTAATTGAAACTTATATTATGCGGAATAGTGTATTTTAATAAATAATTAAGTAAACATTGTTAGGGTTGTGATCACTGCTTTTGTTCATATTTACAAATTTCCAATATTCTGGCAATTTTCCTCATATCTGGAATGTTATCAAATTGCTCATTTCAAAAACAACAAATTGGCTTGGCATATGTCAAATATTGTTCTGTTGTGTCTGCAAAAATGTTTGTCTTTAAATTGTCCCATAGAAAAACGTCCAATGGGGATAAATCTGCTAGGCGTGCTGTCATTGACTAGGTATCTTCCTTCCAATCCATTCTAGTTTAAAAATTGTGTCACGGTATTGCATATTGTGGAAGTTTTCGCCATGGTAATGCCAGTTATCAGTTAAAACAGGATTTGAAGGCGTTTTCCAATAGACTTAAGTATATTTTTCTGGTTAAATTTTCTGGTAAAAAAATGAGCCAGTAATAAAAATCTCCAAAAATTCATGTTGGATATTGAGTTTTTCAGGAAGCTGATACTAACATTTTTTCCATTTTGGTTTACATACACTCACAAAAACCAGGCAAGCACTAGATAAATAAGAAACGTACTAGCCACAATAGTTGCGGCAAGTATTCAGACGAGTTACGTCATACGAACAAATTAATAATTCATTACATTTTCCTCCAAATATTTAAGAACCTGCAACTAAGAATAATAAAACTATATACTACATTAAATGATTGTTTTCAAAGCGACAAACTATCGAAAATTGTGTTGACAATTAAAAACAATTCTGGTAAACTACAATTTTTAACTTTATTAATACTGATACAAAAAACAAATGACGAACAAATTACGCTACAGGAGCTTTTAATTAACCTTAGTTGTACCTTTGTTTGTAATTTCATAACAGTTTTATGTTCTATTACAGTTGTATTTCTAGAAAAACTATTCGTTTTACACAATTTTTTCATAAGAGCTTTTTATTGGTCGGACATACCTACAAATAATATTGACACTTATATGCCGGACACTCTGTATGCAACTGATTAACATTGTAAAATAAAAGTGTTATAACTCGCGACAAGAATTCTTACGTCATACGAACAAATGAATAATTCATTATATTTTCATCAAAATATTTAAGAAACTACAACCGATAGTAATACAACTATACATTACACTAAAAGTTTGCATTATATATTCCACTAAATTGCAACAAAATATTGTCTTTAACGCGACCAAATATCGAAAATTACGTTGATACTAAAAACAAATGTGTAACGTCAGCCGTGACGTAAGACGTCTGAATTCTTGACGCGAGTATACTTTTCTATCAAAATTGCTCCGTTTCCCAGATCTTATGCTCTTTATTGTCTTGTTGTGATATACCTTTCCTTAAATAATGAAAAAAAAATTAACTTAGCGTCTTGATTTTTTGGAAAGCTGCATATTAATACACGCTTTATTAATAATTTGAAGGCTGATGTGTGATTTATTTGATGGAAAAAATCACCATTTCTAAAAATCATTGATGTCAAGGTAATTACATTTACTTTTTTTATTAATTAGCAAAATATCGCATTAGCGATGTGAAAATTTAACGATGTGCGCAATTTATTTATTTTTAAAGTATTGGTGACGTGTTAATACTTTATTAATTAATTACAAAATTGTTTGCGGTACAAACACCGCCGAAGTAGCTCGGTATTATAAACTTAACCTGTCAGATTCAGGATGTTGAGCTAACCAGTTTTCTTCATTAACGGCGTCGATATTGACCTAAACGTAATCTGCTAGGAGTTGTACCTTTTATGGGTAATTTATGTGAAGCATCAAATGCTATTGTTAAAATATAGCAATTTTATTCATACCACAATATTATTTTTACATTTTTAGTAGTTTAGTGAGAAAACACTTAGAGAACACAATATCTTTGCTTGTCAACATTTTGTGATCATAAGCATATTGTGACATTATCAGGACACTACAATAAGACGTAATTTCTATTTTGTATCTTAAAGTAATGTTTTCTATTACTACATGAAATAAATTGCAAAATCTTACACACTTTATTTACTACAGACATAAAATTGGCTTTATTTCACTAGTGTAAGTAGTAAGTCTTATTTCACTGTTAGTAAAATCGAACCATAGCAATGAACGCGTCTCGTCATGACACTCCGATTATCACACAGTTTTTAATAATAATAATAGCTATTTATGATATACGTGTTAAAAGTAACATTTTATTTTGTGAGTGAAGATGATTAAAAAACAAGCGTAGCGAGTTTTTTAACTTCGCGAACAAAATAAGATCACTTTTAACATGTATATCATACACTATTTTTTCTACATAACAATCGGAAGAACTTTAAACTCAATAAAAATAAGAAATCAAAAAATACCACACAGATCGCAATGTTTATGAACCAAAATTTTCGTAGCAACCAGTGCTGTTGTTAGTTACGGAAAAAACGCAAAAATATTGACAGCATTTTCTAGTAATATTATAAGTATAATGAATAATCTCGATAATGAGCATCCCTGCTGAAATCGAAGAAGCCGCCAGTCGAGCAACATTGGAATTATTGCCGGCGAAATCAAAGGAACAGTACGAAATCGCTTATAGACGCTTTTCGGAATGGTGCAACATTAAAAAGGTCCCTGGGAAATGTAACGAAAGTGTTTTACTGGCATATTTTGAGGAAAAAGCCAAGACATGAAAATCGTCAACGCTGTGGTCAAATTATTTCATGATCAAAACTATGTTAAAAATAAAGCAAGATCAAGATATAAGCAAAGATTATAAACTTATTGCTTTTTTAAAACGGAAGGGTGAAGGATATCAAGCAAAAAAGTCAAAAGTTTTGACGAAGACGCATATCGACAAATTTCTCACAGAAGCAGAAGACGAAAAATATCTGATGATGAAAGTCGCAGCAATAGTGGGTGTCTTCGGGGCGTGTCGCCGGGAGGAATTGTGTCAGATGACCATCGACAATATCGAATATTTGGGCACTTCGGTTGTTGTGACCATACCAGATACTAAAACGATGCTAAAGTGCCTCGGACTTTCAGTGTTGGTGAATTCTATTTAAACTTTTTTAGTATATGGCACTCCGATCACCCAACGCTGACCATAGACGACTTTTTGTTAAACATGTGAAGAATAAATGTGTGAAGAATCCAGTCGGATTTAACATGTTTGGTAAAATGCCTGCCGACATTGCAGAGTTCTTGAATCAACCAAATCCTCAACTCTACACCGGACACTGTTTTCGTCGTTCATCGGCGACATTGTTAGCAGATTCTGGTGCAAATCTTACTACCATCAAGAGACATGGAGGATGGAAATCTTCGACGGTAGCTGAAGGCTACATTGAAAATTCACTGGAACAGAAGAAGGAAATTGCGTGCCAAATACTTCCTACTGCTGCAACTACTAGCAAGACCACCAGTACTACCAGTAGTATTTCTACAGAAAATAGATGTGTCACACATGTTAACAGTAAAACCAACTTAAGTATGATGACTCCGCAGGGAATTACAATTTCAAATTGTTCTAATTTTACTATAAATGTTAATAGTAATAACTAGTTAAAATGTTGGTTTGTACTTATTTAAAATAAAAAGTTGTTCATGTGTTTGTTAAAACGTTTTATTAATTTTCACAAAATTTAAATAAACTTTGATTTATTTTTAACACTAGTGTTAAGAGTAACTTACTTTTAACACGCGTGTAAAAAAATTACATTTTTAACATCAAAAATGACAATTAAAAAGCCCACTTTTAACAGTTTTGTAGAAAAACTATTTTATTTGCAATAATAATAATTTATCACACGGTTAATATAGCCAAATACAAATAACAAATTGCAAAATGGCAGAGTTTAGGTCAAACCTGCTGTTCCATTCAACCAAAAACTTTTAACATTGAAGGAATATTCTTGTTAACGTTTATAAATCTCGTTTTCCTTTAATTAAACTCTACTAACTTGTGATTGTGGATACAACATTGTACCGACTTAAGAAAAACAAACGCTTCAACTAAGTTCCTGTGTTTAAGCAATCTTGCGTGGAAAAAACGATCTCCGTCGAGGAAATTGTCCATAGGCATATTACGGGCAAAACTATGAAAATTTACACAAACAGTAGACAATCACTACTGATCTTATGTAACCATAAGATAACAACTAGATCAGCAAGGGAGTGCCATCAAGCACTGGAAGTTGCCTCAACCGACAACAGCATATCTGTATGCTGGGTAAAGGGGCACGAGCGGTGCTATGGCAATAAAACAGCTGATAAACTGACCAGGGGTCTCAGTATCTTTGGACCTAATCTCTCCAGTATGCTTCCGTTGTCAGCTTTCGTTGTCAACTTTCGTTGAAATGATCAAGGAGAACACCTACAAAGAATTCAAAAGACGGTAGGATGAAACAAATAGCTGTCAATTTGCTTAGGAGTTCCTAGAGTGCCCCAACAAGGATACAGCGAAAAAATACCTGGCTATGACCAGGATGAATCTTCGTCTAGTGATAGGTATTCAAACTGGACACTGTTGGCTAAGGAAGCACCTATATTATATCTTTGTAGGGGTTGCGATCAGGAAGAAGAGAACGTGTTTCATGCTCTCTGTGAGTGCACAGCAGTCTCATCAGCAAGAGAATCCGTGTTGGGAAAGCGATGATCTCCTATGGTTTGCATTGGTGATATCCCCCTGAGCAATGTCACCACCTTTTTCTCTTTATTAGGTTGGTTACCGGTTCAGGTGGATTGATATCTTAATGGGAGGAAGCACAAGCGCCCAATGGGACCTAAGTGCTGTGACTATTTAAGGCTACCCCTCTGACAATTCCAGAATCCAGAATGTACAAACTTACTGTTCATTAGATTTAATTGCTTATGTCTAGTTTACTTTTACTTGTATTTATTTTTGTTTTGTTTTTTTTTATTTCACCAATTTGCATGTGCTATTCTGTTAGTCTTATTCTCCTGTAATTGAATATTTATCTGTTGAGCTCTTAATAAATAAATATTATGTTGTATAAACATTTTTATTCTATTTTTTAAATAAACTATACAAATTAGACTTTTTTGTATTGTGTTCTTTCTTTTCCACGTCTCCACTCTTGAAAGACGCTTTGATGACGATTATTGTTTATAAAACACCCTGTATGAGTTACTGTTCTCTGTAATTTGAATAATGGATATTAGACAAAAAAAATAGTCCATTACATTGTCGTGCCGTAGACAAAAGTGTAGTGCAAGTCATTGAGATGAACCTCGTAATTTTCTTTACCGCTTTTTGTAGCGAAGTTTCGGAAAAAGCCGCGCGCCAACTTTGCCATTATGCAGGAGCACATGGCGGGATGCTTTTAAGTTATTAGTAAGCATTACCTTAATCAGAGTGCGCTGATGACAACATATCTTCTTAATTACCACCCTCAGTCATGTCGCCGGCTGTACGCACACAATACGGCACAAATTACAATGCGAATTACGACACAATGGGGCTCACACATCGTACGCAAATTCATCACCATCGATTACTAGCGTAATTGGCGTGCGGTCATGGGAGCGGCGGAAGGCCCGAAAATTCAAGCGTCCCGTGGTTTTAATGCGATTGAGGATACAATGAAAAAAATATTATTTTAATGTAATTTTACGTTTATTTTACAGATATAAATGTAATTTCACAATTGCATTACTTGACAATACAATTGTAATTTTACATAATTCCCAGTAACTAAAATTTTACAGCGGATATACATGTTTCTATGTGTTTAATCTATTTCAACAATTTTGATTTACGATTTTGTTGTGATCGTCAGACTGCCACAGTTGTACTCTCATAGAAAGCTTTGTTATAGATGCTATATGGATTAGTGTCTTTTTTATGGAATTATCAAAAACTACAGCTCTAGTAATTATACAAATAACTGCAGCTTTACAAGCCTTGCATGTTTGTAATTTTACGGATTTTACGTTTATATTAAAGATATAAATGTAGTTTTACAACAGACAGACCCATTGAAAACGCACAGTAGATATGTATTTTTCTACTAGTTTAATGCTATTTATTTTTACAATTTTACATCTACTAGTGCTATGAGTGTCATTGCTACAGTGGGAGTTACAAAGTATTCTAATATACAATATGCGCCAAAAGTATGGAATAAATTCAATAAAAACGAAACAATTATTTTTTGGGAAAAATCCTCGAACAGGTCGATTTTTAATTTAAAAAATACATATTTTAGCGTAAAATGCGATTTTTAAATGTCATTTGTTTTCGAGTAATGTCATCGATTTTTTTTTAAATGGCAATATTTTTTTCCTTGATTCTGAAAGATCGTTTAATTCTCTATCAGACAGTACTAAAATTTTGCCCTCTTACATAGGAAAGTTTTCGAGTAAATGACGATTGAATGTTAAAAAACGTTAAACAATAAAAATAAAGCAAAAACGTTATCAAGTTTAGTTTTTCGAATTCCATAGTTCTTTTATGGATCACGTAGGTGAAAATCTTTGCAAAGTGTCATTGTCACACCGACTTTCTAATAAGTATTGTAAGCGACATAGAAATTATTATTCAATTTAAAGTATTATGGCACATTTAACTGTTACTCAAATAATTGAAATTTTAATTCTTATCGGATGCGGGAATATGACTAGAACTCAGCAGGAAGTTTGCGATTTATTTAATGAAAAATATCCAGATCGCCCTATCAGCCAATCAACAGTCAGTAAGGTAGAGTCTAAATTTAGAGAAACTGGCAATGTTGTAAATATTCCAAAACCTGGACGTCCAAGCATTAATGAAAATCAGAAACAGATCATTTTGATAAGTATGGTGGATAATTCTCATAATTCTTCACGATTGGTTGCATTAAACAATGACACTAGTCAGAGCACAGTGCTACGTATCTTGAGGAAGGAAAAATATCATCCCTACAAAATTCAACTTGTGCAGGAACTCAATGAAGATGATCCCGATCGCCGCTTACACTTTTGCGAAATTCTAATGGATTTATGTCAAGGAAATAGAAACTTACACCGGCAAATACTTTTTTCAGATGAGACCACATTTTGTCTGAATGGTACAGTAAACCGTTAAACTTGCAGATATTGGAGTCGGGAAAATCCTCATTGGATGGCAGAGGCACATACCCAACACCCTCAGAAATTAAATGTGTGGGCTGGAATAGTTGACGACAGAATAGTAGGGCCTTTCTTCTTTGAAGGAACCCTTACAGGACAAAGATATTTAGAGTTTCTAGAAAATGACCTTGTTCCTGCCCTTGCAGTAATTTTTGCTAACGATAATGACCCTGACATTCCTGACGATACCATATGGTTTCAGCAAGACGGTGTACCTCCGCACTATGCGCGCCCTGTACGAGATTTTTTGGACAACTGTTTTCCTGGGAGGTGGATCGGCAGACGCGGACCGATAGAATGGCCTGCAAGATCGCCAGATCTTACACCTCTTGACTATTTTTTGTGGGGATACTTGAAATCATTCATAATGTGCAAGAATTTCTTCACAGACTTGCGCATTGTCAAGAAGTTGGTGGATGGCAATTCGAACATTTAATTTAAGTATAAAATTTAATCAATTGTATTTTATTTTACTTACCTCAGAATTGTTACTTTTTTATGGATAAAATTTACGTTTTCTAACATTCAATCGTCATTTACTCGAAAACTTTCCTATGTAAGAGGGCAAAATTTTAGTACTGTCTTATAGAGAATTAAACGATCTTTCAGAGTCAAGGAAAAAAATATGGTGTTGCCATTTAAAAAAAAATCGATGACGTCATTACTCGAAAACAAATGACATTTGAAAATCGCATTTTACGCTAAAATATGTATTTTTTAAATTAAAATCGACCTGTTCGAGGATTTTTCCCAAAAAATAATTGTTTCGTTTTTATTGAATTTATTCCATACTTTTGGCGCATACTGTATATTTCTCCGTAAGTTTAATGTAATTTGTCAACAATTTTATTTTAAGAGTAAGTGTAACTATATTTCCAATTATACACGTAATTGTAATTTTGCAGCAGTATTACATTGTTATGGGAATTGTAATTTTACAGAATATTTTGCGTTTATATTACAGATATAAATGTAACTTTATAGCAGACAGTCCTAGTTAATTGGAAATTTACAATAGATATGTATTTTTCTACGAGTTTAATGTAATCTATCCTTACAATTTTACATTTACCATTGTACCAAGTACAAGGCTCTAATAGAAAACTATGCGCTAGTGTTATGATTCTGGTACAAGTCAATTATATACGCGACTGACATTTTTAAGACAAAATTACATTTATTGGGATAACTGTAACTTTGCATTTTACTGTTGTGTTAGACATATACATATAGTTTTCACTTTTCTGTGTATAATTCCTATTACAATTTTATATTTGCAAGTATGATTTTAGTAAAATTGTCTGAAAATTGCAACCACTGTGTTATTTTTATAGCAAATATACATTCAGTTATGCAGAACTGTAATTTTAAGGTAAAATTACATTCTTTAGGATAGTTGTAATTTTGCAGATTATAGACATTATTTCAGATTACATTATTAGAGAAATAATTCTTAGTTACTTGTAATTTTGCGGTAGATGGACATTTTTTGTTGGCCGCAAGTAACTCATTTTAATTTTTGTAGTGAGATTTTAGTTTTACGTCATTTAAATGTATAGTGCATGTTCTTAAATCGTTTTTTATCCATTTAGCATACGTCAGTCGCCTGAAATAAATTATTAGCAATTAATCCTAAATGTGGGTACCAAGCTATTTCTGACCATATGTTATACATACCTGTGTAGAGTAAGAGAAATTTAAAATATATAACATATCAGGAAGGTGACTTCATGAAAAAATAATGATTTTTATGTAGGTGTCATCTGGGAATACTTTCTCAATAAACTCAACATGCGTTGAATATACAAGGAAGAAATTTATTTGAAAATGGTTGTGTAGTTAGTCTTTAACTATTCTATTGTATTGTACACCTTAAATGGTGTGTAATATAATTAATCGTTTTGTAACAGATGTTTTATTGAGTTTATCTATAGGTACGAAAATTGTATGGTTCTGATAGAAGGCT
Organism: Monochamus alternatus; assembly: GCA_037114965.1. Taxonomy (NCBI): domain Eukaryota; kingdom Metazoa; phylum Arthropoda; class Insecta; order Coleoptera; family Cerambycidae; genus Monochamus; species Monochamus alternatus. The sequence continues at coordinate 40,345,500 of CM073433.1, forward strand.
GTATATCTACGAACTTAGAATACAATATGTATGGATAAAGATGTAATTACGTGAACAGTAAGATTTATTTGAAACAAGTAGAATATAAATAGCTAGGTAGAGAAGATCGGTATGGCCATCAGAACACAATTTAACTAATAATAATTCGAGTTCGAGAGCTTTGCCGAAAAAAATATAATAGCACAAACTGTCAAATAATAATATAACATTGTTCTCTCTTACAGGCCTCTTACAGTCTAATCAGTGATATTACAAAATACGTATACCTAGGCATATTGGACCGTATCAGTGTCCGATATATCCAAATATATTGCAACTATACAGGTTTAACTATGACTAAGTACAAATATTTTAAGAGAGAGATAGAGAAAAATAAGGATTAACGGAATCTTCCATCAAAAAATTTCCAAACATTTTTTTGTTAACTATGTTAAACCTTTGTCACCGTCTCTGACCTTCTGTCAGCCGCGAGGTTAGATATATTCCGCCAAAGTCAAAGGTGTCAAAGGTAGTGGCAGGCTATCGCGTTGGCACCTGTATCAGTTTACACCGCTTTGAAAGAAAAAAAAAATATTTACAAAATTAAGATTATTATTTAATGAATTAATGAGAAACACGATATGGTAGCACAGAGAGGCAGCACCTACCTTACTGATATTTATTTACAGGATTGATTTGGAGACATTTTAAGAATGTCGAATCATTTTCTTACTTGTTTAAATTAAAACTTGTCATTGCAAAGATTTTTGTACTTACTGGGGGCCTCTCCTTCTTTTGACCGTTCTTTTTGTTTAAAACGAAGCACCTACTTGACCCGGCGATTACGATCAGGTGGATTACTTCCCATTGGGAAAAACCACAAAGTATAACAAAACAATACACGCAAAATACGTGTGGCAATGTATAAAAAAATACACTGCCATACGGTTACCTTCAAGGTATTACAACAGCTGTTCAATGTGGTTCAAAGAGGATTCAGCATAATATTTTGTCTACTCGGAAAACGTCTTTGGTATTACGCTGCCATACGATAATATACACTTGTCACACTTTCCATAAATCAGCACGTTATCTGTTATCTGTCATGCAGGCATTTTGATACGGCATGTTTGTAAATGCACAACAAATAAGCAGAAAATTAAATTTGAGAAAAGCACTGAAAAATTATTTCAAATTAATCACACCGTATGCAATATTTATGACATCTAATAATAATATTATTATTATTAATAATAATATATTTTTCATTATCCATGTGACCAATACAGGTACAGGAGTACAACAAGTTACATTATAATGATTATAATTTTAGTTACAACATGTAAGTTATTAAATCAATAAATACTTACATTGTTCATACAGAGAATGATGCAGTCGCCATCTGTAGACCACTAGTGCAAGGTGTACTTCGCGCCAATAAATTTTTAAATTTCTTGTGTTGTTGGGGAATTTAATTCTGTTAATACTAATAATAGCAACAATACTAACAATAACCGACGATGTTCGCATAAAATAATTAGTACTATTTTAAACTATAACAGCCCACGATGTTTACAATGTTCTAAAAAAATGTTTCTTGGACCCTTAGAATATTATCTAAGCTTTGCCATATTTGGAGATGAAAACTAATGGAGAGTATGCAGCTAGATGCAATATTCTAGGTTATGTTATTTTAGTACAGTTAGTGACTAATTTTAACGTTTTATAGTAAATTATGGAATTTATGTCAGGTGTGTTAATGGATAATTATTGACGGATCTGGAATGCGTAAAAATGTAGTTTTGACAGTGTACATTGAAAGAACGAATAACGAATGCAAAATACTGCAGCTAACCGGATTAAATGTTATCTATCAGGTACTTAGGTATTATTATTATTAATAAAAATGTTTGTTTTCGACGTTTCTAGATTTGACAACACTGTAAATGGTACTTGACATATCTAGCTATCTCGGACCATGATTGATCATCATAGGCGCCGATTTTCCGAAAAGAGGGTTTTGCCCCATTTTGTAAACACTTAGAATTCCGAAATTATGGTTTTTGTGACCTCCCTGAATACGTGGTTAAAATTTTTGTACTTAGTCAACCCTGTATATATAATAATAATAATAATAATAATAATAATAATATCTCTACCCCTCATTCTAATCACAAGGATTAGCCCAGAAGTCGGAGACTTGTGCGGGAGAGGGGGCGGCATATTATTATTAAGCAGGCCGCATTTGCGCCCAGGAACGACTTACGTTGGTAGGCCCTAACCACTATTCAGTGCAGGAATGAGGGAAACCTGGAAAACCTCATTAATTAGGGGGGTAGTCAAATATCAACCGGTATCAATCTCTCACATTGACCCAAGCCAACATTCTTCCACCCTACCATACCCGCAGAGAGGGCGCCAAACCTCTCCACGAATATAGCTTATATACGGTCTACCGGCAGCTGGGCTCGAACCAACTCCGATCTAGTCTCCTCGATTCAAGTACTGACGCCTTAAACCGCGCGACCACTGATCTATTATGATTCTTACGTTCTTACAACATATATTATTTTAGTAATAAAAAAAACTTTCATTTGGTTTTTTAATAGTATCTATCTCATTTATTGTTAGGGATGAACCCAACAAACCGTATATATCACGATGCTCAGCAGGGAACGTTTTGTCAAATATACAGGGAACGCCGTGTATATGTTTACATATATAAATTAACAAAGTAAACATCCGAAGTCATTTTGTTTGGACTTCATTTGTTTTTCTACTATCATTTTCGATAACTTCATAAAAAATCGTGCATTGTAATTCAATTTTTTTATAACTCTAAAAAAAACAAAGGGATCAAAATATAGTGGATCGCTCTGTACAAACACCAAAACCTTCGAATTTACAAAGGGGGGAGGCGACGGTACTCTTTTTATTAATCTTTTTACATACAATTCGCTGGTTTTTCATTCAATTTGTATATTATTTATATTTCGTTTAATTAATAAGTATAATGGTTGTTACCTCAGGTATAATGAACGCATACATCTCGTTGAGCCGGCCGAAATTAGATAGCATTGAAACTGACCTACATTTAGCAAATTACTTTTATCCTGTTTCAGTTTCTGAAAAGCTCTGGCTAATTTCCAACGACCCGGGAAACTGCTAAATGGAAGATTATAAATTATTACTAAAGGCTTAACGAAAATACCTGGACAGATTAAAAACCCACCTACTGAATAACGACCGACCTTTACTTATTCCTTAATTTATTTACCAGCAGCTCCCCCCAAACTCCGATAAAGTAAATAATGGTAACAAAATAGAAACGATGAATATGGTTTTATACGGGGTGATTTAAATTAAGTACCAATCAGCAGCAGGTGTATGTAGGTGTATTGAAATTTAACCAAACATACCTATATACACAGTTGTACACAGGCGTAGTTACAGGCCTTCAAAGTGGGGTCAAATTTTTATAACTCGTAGTCAAAGATAATCACATTTAAATAAAGGATTGTGGAAAATTAAGACTTTTCTTTAACAAATTCTAACAATGAATCCACATTTATCAATTACTCAATTATGTGTATAACTGAATATCTCCTAAACGAAGCCCGATATGAAAAAAAGTTACTCTTTATTTTATGTTTAAAATTCGATTTTACATATGACATTTCATTTTGGCTGTCCAGTTAGAAAACACCCTGTATACGTTCAGCGAACAAGTTGAAATGTTACTTGTGCTAGGTTTCTTATAATTATTTGCTTAAAGTAATAAAAATTTAAAGTATCTTAGATTTTTTAGAATTGTTACAGTGACGGATCATTTTTATTGTACGTAAAAAAAGTGCCATGGGTTTCTACGGCATGATGATAATGGGAATACTTAAACATACTGAATAATTAGACTAAAGATATCTTATATCAACCTAGTACTATTCAAAAATCAAAAATATAATACAAATTTCGAAATCTTTGACACCCTGTATATCGTAAACGGTAAACTTTTAGATGTAGGTATAGATAAATCTCATTTATTTAGGCTGTACAATCACTCCTTCCAAGGATGCCAGTAATACGTGGGACACCCTGCATATAAAAGAAAATAAACTATCATCAACATATAAATGCATACCTACAGTGTATTCACATACTACTACCCGGAAAAGAGAAATTTTATTTTGTTATGCTGTTACATTGCTGTAGAATAATATCGTAATAAGGAGGAGTACTTTGAAATCGAAACACCAAATTGAATTTCAAGTTTGACCTAAACATTAATTTAATTTTTTAAATAATAAATATTGCAAAAACTAGAGCACTGCTCCTAAATTTATTTTACAATATTTCGATATTATTTCCAATGTCAGCACCTTCATAATTATTCAAATATTCTAATATAAAAAATCCATAACGGTCAAATCAGGACTGCGAGGTAACCAAGGCCCATATATTATCGCCAAAGGTAACCTGTGTATGGTTATGAATGGAAGGAATTAAATAGAAAGAGGAAAGAGCTTTGAATATAGGTATTTTTTAAATTTATTTTCAATAGTTATTTAGAAACAAAATTATTGATACATATGAAGATCAAACTTCATTCAATAACACTTTTGTTTTGTAAAGTTAAAAATAAAACCACTACTTCATATTTTCTTATTTTGCGAACACCATTTATAAGAAAATCTAAATTTACCCATGGCAATACGATTATTTTGAGAAGCAATATATTTTATCTAGAATAAATTTTCTCGAAAAATCATAAATAAAAAAGTTTTTCTGTTAGACCAGATCTGTGACCACACTGTATACATATTACAATACATCAATATTTACTATCGATTTTGGGAAAGTAAATTACTACATATACCTATACACAACCATAATTAACGTATATGACAAAGGAATTATTGTTTAAAAATATTATCTTATTTAAATTAATAATAAAAAAATTACCTTTTAATTTTAACACATTTATTTTAAAATATTGTAGTTAAAATTGTCCATGGTTTACGAGTTTTTGCGAATGTTTTTATTGTTGTCAGCCAGACGCTTGGCTACTTGATGCCGATTGTCGCTACAGCGACAATCGGCATCAAGTAGCCAAGCTTAGGAAAAACAATCCAACAATGATTTTTGACATCGGCCTGACGCTCGCAGTACAGCAGTGTCGATTTAGATTTATGTGTGCTAGTGTGAGGTTCTAATATTTATAACAATTAAGAGTACAGACTATACAATTTAGTGATGACTGATGAGCATGTATTCGTGTTTTTTTACTTTCAATGTTACAGTTTTTAGTATCAGTTTAAAAAGTCAGTTTAGTGGTGAGTGAATGTGCACATTCTGCGGATATGTTTGATGAGGAAGCTTTGGTTGCAGCCACTACTAACTGTCACGCAGAATTACAGGTGAGAACTATTCACTATACGTACTCATTCATCAATGTTTTTATGAAATAAAACGCATATATGGAACTAATCCAATTCGATTATTATATTGGTTCAAGTCTAAGTTGAGAAGTGGAAGTAAAAATCAAAGATGCTTTTATAATTGAATTAACTTTGTATGTTTGTTTCCATTGTTCAAAATAATACGTATAATTTATATGTTCTTTGATTTATATACAGGGTGTTTCAGGAGAAGATGTACATACTTTAGTATGTTATTCTACGTTCAATTTTAAGAAAAAAGTTTCCTATGAACTTAGGTCTGAAAACGCTTTGTTTAGAATATACAGGATGTACAGATGTTCTTTGATTTATATACAGGGTGTTTCAGGAGAAGATGTACATACTTTAGTATGTTGTTCTACGTTCAATTTTAAGAAAAAAGTTTCCTATGAACTTAGGTCTGAAAACGCTTTGTTTAGAATATACAGGATGTACAGATGTTCTTTGATTTATATACAGGGTGTTTCAGGAGAAGATGTACATACTTCAGTATGTTGTTCTACGTTCAATTTTAAGAAAAAAGTTTCCTATGAACTTAGGTCTGAAAACGCTTTGTTTAGAATTTACAGGATGTCAAATTAAAAAAATAATAATTACATTTTCTTTAATAACTCTCGACTACTTTGAGTTAAATTCATGAAATTTTGTATGCAGAGGTTTCTTGGGACAGTAAATTCAAATTTTGTGGACAATTGGCTGTATCTTCCAGAGGGCGCCACAAGCGTCCATTAGGATCCTTTTAAATCGCTTCAACTTTTTTGTGCCACGATGTATGTCGTTTCGGAATGGAAAAACATTTTTTCCTACCTTTTCTACTTAAGAAATGTACGCCTTATTGAAGTCTCTAGTAGCAGCCGTTTCTGTTAAAAACTCATCTAAAGATGATGCATGCAAATTATGTATTGGTGAATCGAAAGTTGTTGTTTATTTGGGAGATACAGCCAATCGTAATAATTTTTTTTGAATTTGACATTCTGTATATCCTAAACGAAGTGTTTTCAGACCTAAGTTTACAGGAAATTTTTTGCTTAAAATTGAACCTCCTGAAACACTCGTATACGTATTATCCTTATAATACATATAGAGTGCTTTCGAAAAGTAACGAATAAATTAATTATTTTTGAAATTGAGAAGTTTTCGAAAAAATCCTCTGGCACGTCGATTTTGTTTTTTAAAAATTATGGTGTTACATAACAAAAATTTGAAGAAAATAATGTTTGAAGATTTTAAAATTTAATTTTCAAAATGTATGTAGAATGACACGCTCTTTCAAATGGCATGGTCAAAATTTGGGGCTGCTATTTTAAAAAATTGTCGATGACGTCATATCTCGAACAACAATGGCGTCACAAATGTGGGTCGTATGTCAAAAAGTGCCTTTTTAAAAAACAAAATCGACGTGCCAGGGGATTTTTTCAATAACTTCGCAATTTCAAAAATAATGAATTTATTCGTTACTTTTCGAAAGCACTGTATATAAATATTTAAGAAGATAGGTATCTACTGGTATATGAGTATAAAGAAACTATGCTAGTTTTAAAACACAAGTGCTTTAATTTTCTCTACATGGTGTTACAGAATGATGTTGACTGAAAATCTAGGGGCAGGTTCTATGTTTAAAAATAAGAAAAAATGTTGGGTCCGGAAATGTCTCGTTTTCGAGAAAAAGGGTTGTTAAAAAGATATTGAGATGAGACTTTGTTCACAACAGTGTATAGTGAAGGTACATTTTGCAATTATTTGAAATTGAAACATCAAACATATGAATCATAACTTTTTAAATATAATGACCTACTTTTTATTTCGGTAGTGTCATCTTTGCTTGTTGCGCATTTATTAGGTCTGTTCAAGCTAGGGATGTCCGATTCTGATTCGATTCTGTGAAGAATCGATTTTTTCGGGAAATAAATCGATTTTAACCAATTCTTTAGCTTTCGATTCTCCAGTAAATCTCTTTTTTATTTGAAGAATCGGTGTTATATACATAATATGACGACTTTTCAGTTCTATAAATTTAAAATCTTCTGTTTTTTTTGTGCGCGTTCTCCATGACACGCGCGCAGTGCAAGACCATAGAGGTGAAAGACAACTATCATAAAGCGTAGAATATGCCCATGTGCTCCTGTGTCTATGGTCTGTGTTATCTATGGGTCTCTCTGTGAATCTGCAACAAATTTCAGCACGTTGTCAAAATTTTACTCCGGATCTCATTGGATTTTGGATTATTAAACAGTTAGACACTTGTACCTAATTGTATTTATGAATATTTCGTAAGATTGTAAAAAAATCGAGTATAGTTTTTGGTTTTTACAGAATCGATTGTTTTGGATTCGATTGGACAGAATCAATTCAAGAATCGATCTTTTCAAGAAAATTGAACATCCCTTGTCCCAGCACGGAATCCAGGCTGATTTCAGACTGTCAAAAACGCTTACGTTTACTGATAACAAATTCATAACTGTACTAGTCGAATATTTCTGACAGTTTGAAACTATTCCGGATTTCTTGCTGGTGTTCAGATCGAGTGATTCCTCATGTAGAACCATTTGCAACAAAAAAGTTTGGGTATTTTTAAAGCACTAAACGTTTTTGAATTTATTATGTTTTATATAGACTTTTCATATTATTTTGAGGTCTAGAAAATGCAGTTAAATTTATGTATATGCAAAATATTTTTTCCTTATTTAACTGATAGATGCAGAGGTTTTAAGAAAGTGAGAGCAGAAAATATAACGAGTAATAATGTTAAATAGTTAAAGTTAATAGTATTTCTCTCTATTTCAAAGAACTCATAACTGATAACATTAAATATTTTATTATCAAATTAAGAAATTATTTTTCTGTGTGATTATGTGTTGTATTTTGTTAGTGCTTTTATACTGGATGCTAATTTGTATGATATTCGTAATTTGTGTTTATCACAATACACATAAATGTTGATATATATTAGTTATTTAATGTATTTTATCTTTCTGTGTATATTCTGAATACCTAAAGAAGGTGCCACCACATATGCCTATTGGTATGACGTTCAGAGTAATTCTCCTTTCGCTAGAAATAAAATTATTAGTGCCCGGTCCATTTAGGCCATTTATTTGAGAAGAGGGTAGCTGTCCCTCTAATGGACCATATTAATTTAGTTATGATGGTCTTTTGAAGACCGTCTCCTTTGAAAGGAGATAAAGTTTCATGTGACGGTCCCAATCAATGTTGCTGACGTTGGATGGGATGTTCCAACATTTTGTTTCCTTCGAAATCACACTTCAATATTGAAAATATGCTCTCGTAAGTATCAAATATACAGGGTATCCCTAAATGCTCATGTTAACTACATATTAATTAGGTCAAAATAACTTAATTTAATGAAACTTAGAATACATGTGCTTACGTTGGACTGAAAATAAAATTTTATTAACTCTAAACATTTACATGTGAAAAAATTTATTGTCAAATTAGAACAGCTTTCAACGGGTATGCAGTTTTCTTTTCCTTGAAAGATTTACTTCGTCTATGATAGATGTTTTATATTCACTGGTTGATGGTTTATGACTGAATCCTCAGTAGCAGTTGATTATTTAAAAAACCGTTTCCGATGTTTGGTGTGCTTGCGGTAGGAAAAACTTTTGTTAACTGATTTACAACTTACTCTTAATTTTAAATACTTCCAATTTCAATGTTTTATACAATTGGAGTAGCTCTAAGCATTGTACACTAACCATAATGTAGACGACTTCATATTTTTTGTTAATTCAGCAAAATATACCAGAAATACAATTACAATACGGTAATTTATAAATGTTGTATATGGGGTTGCTTGTATATCTTTTTTTTCACATGGTAATGTAAATTCTTCTGCCATCTCAACTCATATTCTTATGATTTTGAATAGGGACAATATGGGTTATACAGTGTATCTAATTCATCTCATAGCAAGCACTGTTAGTCTATTGGAATTATTTATTTATTTACAATCGCCTCACAATTAACGTTTTGTTCACTCTTTAGAGCCATAGAAACGTGCATAAAACTAGTTTTATTTCACTGTTACTAAAACCGAACCATAGGAACCAGCGCGTCTCGTCATGGCACTGATTCCCACCGAATTTATGAAGGAACATTTTTGTTGTTGACGTTTAAAAATGTCGTATTGTATTCGTATTTAATTCGGTTTATCCAATTAAGAAAATTTACCGTGAATAAATCGCTGTCTAAAACTCAATAAATAACTATTATTTTAGAAATAAAAATACATTTTACCTAAATAATGTTATAAATTAAATAGCTTGTTTGTTATTATGATAAAAATATGATTAATCAGCGAAGACATGAAGAAATGGTTAATTTGGCAGTAAACACCTTGATTAGTTTAAGGTCGCCATATTTCTCGCCGTAAAGTGATGAAATTTGTGGTGTTTTACAGGGTGTTTTGAAATGCAGTAGCAAAAATGAGACCACACATTTATTCGGTGAAAATAAATCGATTTACATACATACCTATGTCCCAAGTCGCATAATAAAAAAGATACAGGGTGTTAAAGTTAAAATTTTATTTTCGATTTCTGTAAATAACTTCTTAAGAAAGCCAAATATTTATATAAAATTTGGAAAACGGTTTTTTTTAGTAAACAAAAGCGAACAATCATATATGCAGAATTATGTAAGTTTCTGTTATAACAATATGTACATTTACAGTTGAATTTAAAAGATATACGTATTACGTTGAGTTGTACTTGACTTTCTAGTTAAAGAATAACTGTTATCTAGTGTTTTGCTTTAGCATTAGTTTATTACTATCATAACCTTTTTTATTTTTTCGATCATTTGGTGAATGGTGTATTTATCTAAATAAGTAACTAGAAATCCGATCACGCCTCTTACGTAATATATATTTTACTTTCTCATCACTCTCATCAGGCTAGAAATAAATAGGCTAAAACGGTATCTTTACTGCCACGATATATTATTAAACCTTTATTTAATGTTATTATGTAGAGCGCTACAAACTGATACGAGATTTGCATTCAATTTGCAGTCGTAAATATTCCCCTACAGTAATGGATTCCATTGGAATTGAATTCCTTCGTTGATAATAATACACTTCGCTGCAATTTAGCGCATCAACAGAATGTTCGGCGGCTCATAATCTTGTAATGTTACTGAAAGTTATACCGATAGTCGAAATTGGAAACGCAGATGGAGTGCAGTGGCAGATGTATTAAAACAAATCGCATGGATAAAATGTCATCCTGCTTGAGTGTTGTCTTTTAAGCAATATTATAGAACGATTGTGATGGTGATTGGGGAAAGTCGCCACAAAACTGGGGGTAGTTTCAAATTTTGGGTGGCTAGTGGACAAAGGAGACAGATAATATCCACGGTAGGGGTTGGCCGGTTAGCTTCAGTTTAGACGGGGTGGGGATAAAGCATAAAAAAAATGTTAAAGGCGCCACCCGTTGTTGCCACCCCGGACATTGTTTCTACCCTATAAAGTGGTGGATTTTATCTGCCACAATGCCTTCGCTCTTACTATATTCATATAAAAAAACGGGAAAAACGCAGGTCCACTAAAATAATACCAAATATTATCAAGCTAAAAGTATATTACAACAAAAGTGTTTACTTCGTTGGTTTCAGTCGTATCTCTCAAATAGATATCAGGCTGTTAGAATTGATCAACAATTATAAATAAAAATATATTCCATTGTGAACATGCTAATACCAATTATTATTTAAATTCACCCTTAAATAGGTGTTTATTTAGTTGCAATAAAATCTTCCAAGATATGGCTATTGATATTTTTTCTATCTCAATGTATTCTTTAGATAAGACCCTCAAAAAATATTTCCGTAATTTTGTTTGATTTATTTGTATTTATTATTATTTTTTTGTTTACTGTTTGAATGTACTTTACGTATAAGTTATTCATTCATTTAGTGGTACTTTTATTACTATTATATTTATTATTATTTAGTTGGTATTGTAACCTTTTTTTTCTCATATTCACTACTACTGTATGTATTATTATTTTTGTTCTTATAAGGGAACACGTATTGGGGTAAATCCTGTTGTTGTTCCTTATACAATAAACAAAAAGAAAATAACCAGAGTACGGCACAAGTGATCGGATGACTTTCTGCGTCAGTGGAACGCACCTGGGGCCTAGCTACTGAAATGTACGATATGGAATGCGTTTAGTCCATTTGCGCATCCAAATAAAGGTACCAACCCTAGGAGCAGACAAAAGGAGGCACATGAAACTCAGCAAAGACATACTTCATTGGTTATGTATGTGGGTGCAAGAGAGAACCATCTGCACGTACGACATGAATTGTGTTCTTAATTTCCCATTATTTTGTTTGTAAACACGTTATTCTTTGTGTATTTTTGTGGGTGTTATTATTGGAACATGTCATGTTTTATAAGGGACTGTAAAATTAACCAGCATATAGCACGAAATAATTCTCCATATCCAGAATTCAGTTTCATTTCAATTCACAATCAGCTAAGCCCCTACTGCGCCGCCATTGCTAGAGGCACAAAACAAAATATGGCGCTGATCATGAATAATCCATTCGCGCAGCTTTTAGCGCATTCCAGTCATCATAATATAAAATTACATTTCAGTGGGTCTAGCGGGCAAATGTCAGAGCTTACTGGTTCACTGCCTAATAGAAGAAAATCCACCGTGTTTTGTGGTCGATGGCCAAAATAGGTTAGTTCTATTATTCTAGGTTCTATGGTAAATGTCAAATTTATGCCAGATGTACTACAAAATAACAGAAGAACAAGGCAAACCTTATATGTTATTACTGGGAAAGATTTATGAACGAAAAGCAACTCAAATTGCCATTTACTACAGCGCTGTGCTGGTTTGCACAGGTTAACTTGGAATTTATCAAATTTAGTATTATTAAGTAGCCTCTATCAAGGGATGAGACCCCTGAAATGTTAACTTATCTACCTTATACTAAATCTTATAGCTAATCTTATTTGAGAGTGGCGTGTGTTAAAGTTGCCTCGGTCCAGGTCAGGTTCCTCTGGGGTGGTAAATATTTTAGATGCAACGGAGAGTGCAAGTTGCTAGCGTGGCAAGAAGACGATAGCTTTGAAGTTGATGCGTCAAGGAGAAAAGCTAACAGGAGAAAATAAAAGGCCTAAAAGGAAAAGTAAATGCTAAAAATGTCTACTAATGGTTCTAAAAGCAATAAAGTAAGCAGAAAAGCACAAGCACATGTTTTCCTAACCTAAAGTTCTTACCTTTATTATAGGTCGATCTTAAAATGTAAAGTATTGGAAAAACTCTTTAAAGGGCACTGAAATCCAACTCTTAAAGTTGTAAAAATGCCAAAACTATTTAATTTTGCCCAATAATTAATACTCAAAATCCGCAATTTGCGAGAGGCACAAGCATGGCCAAGAATATCAAAAAAGGAGAGTTTTTTTTCTAATTTCTTTACATTTTAATTACTCTAGAGGATTTCTGGTAGAACTGTTGGGTTGACAATGACACTTATTTGACAGAGTAAATGTTGATGGAGTAAATATGCCATTTAAAGTAAAAATTTATTAATCTAACGCAGCTAACAAATGAAATTCAGTGACACTTTTCATATATAAATTAATAAAAATTGAACCCGTAACACGATAGTTATTTAAGGTTCGCATAAGTGTGTGAGGGTAAAGTTTTAAATTGGCCTCTACGTTATCTAGATTTCAACCCGTTGGAATACTTCGAAAAAATTATTAACGAATAATATAAGCCACACAAAATACAACAGGTAAAGAATTTAATATTAAATAGAAAAATATAAAAAATTTATTTTCTGCGATATACAGGATGTCCGGAAATTAAACCGGCAAACGAAGACAGCAAGTTCCAGGGATGATTTCATATCGACTTGACGTAAATCGTCTTATCAAAAAAATGCTTCCTAGAGGAGGTGGGGCTTTTTGAAGATGGCCGTTTAACATTTTTTTAATTGTTCAGATCGTTGTTATCTAGAAAGATCAAACTTAGGTTATATTATCGAATGATTGACGTATAAATGTATTGTAATAATAGACGTCACATTTGGGAGGGTCAACTGATATTTTTAATATATTTTGTCTCCTTTTTGGTAAAACATTCAAATCGAAATCTTCAGAGTAGAGGTACTCTTGTCTTGAGTGGTTAGAGTGTACCGTATGCGAGAGAAATTAAATTTGAAATTCTAGGATTGGCTCAGAAGTCCAAGACTTATGCGGGAGAGGGGGCGACATATTATTAAGTAGAAAACGTTATTAACTAGGAGGGTGGTCAAACGTCGACCGGTATCAAAGTCTCACATTGACCCAAACCAACATTCTTCTACCCTACCATACCCGCATAGAGGGTGCCAATGCTTTCCACGAATATAGCTGATCTACAGTCTACCGGTGGCAGGATTCGATTTCACGACGGACTGGTCACATTGATTCAAGTACTGACGCCATAAACCGCTCGACCACTGACTTAAATTCTTTGCTGTTTGTTTAGTAGTTTGCTTTGGAAAACATATAAAGTAAAATTCTATAAAAAAGTTTAAATTTTGTATTAAATATGTAACAAACTAACAGAAATTATAACAAAACAGACAGACTTGAATTAAATAAAAGATGTTTTCATAATTAATTTAGGTGCAGTTCTATCCTTTAATTCTAAACCTTTTTACGCAGCTCTTGTTTAAATAATATTTATAAAAATATTAATTTGTGGCTTGTGCTCCAGTTGAGGTTTTTCCACCATTACTTCGTTTAAGCAACTTCGTAGTATTATATTTTTAAGCACAATTTTGTTAATATTGTGTGAAACTAACTACTCTGCGGACTAAAACCCCGACCAGCGTTGAATTACACCCACAATATCATGTTCATTAACATATCCAGATGTTTGATATCAGAGAGCATACATATGACTTCATTGATAGGAATTGTAGGAGATTTGATTTATATAAGCTTAAAATACCTTTCTCATACATTAAAAAAAAAAAAATCTTAAAACATGTTTGTCATGATTTAAAAAATTATGCTTTATTGTATGTATAAGGGTTGTAAACAAAAGTTATTAGGCAATAAATACGTCATATTTATGTGACCTTGGATTTATATTACGTCATCTTGTATCAGTACACTGCAAAAAAAGTTGTTGTGTAAGTAAAATCTTCCAGTGTGCAGGTAATTCAGGATGTGTAAAATTTCCATATTAATAGTTTAACATTCTGGTCACTTTATTTGTTATACATTAATTGTATAATAAAATGTAATAAATCTGTAATATTTGCCAATAATGTGTTAGAAGTACCCTATTTCACGTTAACTTATTGCACATTATAACTAATTTTGTTGTAGTTCATTTGAACTGAATAATTTTTTTTAATAAAATTGTAGAGTAAAATATCTTTTATTCTATTATCACTTAACTGCTTAAGTCTGAATATACTTACTATATATTATAAAATAAAATTAACAATTTCATCTATATACTCTACCCCTCTAATGACACATGACACACAGCGGACTGTATTAAACCTTTAAGCGCTACTACATAAAGAGAAATGTGTAGAAATATACAATCCTGTGTGGATCTCGATTAACACAGGATTGTGTTATCTTTATGTTAAAATGCGTAATTATTTTTGCAGTGGGCAGTAGACAAGCTACCACTACCATGTTGAAATCAGGAAGGAATTTAGGGTGCAGCTAACTAGATAAGAAATGATCCAAACTGATCCGTCGAGTCGAGTACGGATCATTTTTGTTTATCAGGCTACTTCGATTGAAATATGAAATTATTAAAATGCTTGCAACTTCTAAACAAAAATGAATAACACCTATATTCGCATAAGAACAAAATTTTGACTTTAACCCAGGTACGATCTGATGGAAATCTTGATGATGATAGGAATGCAAACGCATTCATTTTTTACTCTTTTATAATCTCAGGTTTGTCTCAATTTATTCCCCTTTGTTTATGTGGTTACGCCACTGTTAATATTAAAAATATCGTGATTACTGTTTCTAATTGGGTAATCCGTGACATGCATATCCATTTTTTGTAAGTCTGAGTCTCAGAATGAATTCTTGAATAACCCTGTCTGACAGTTCGTAGAAATTTGCATGAGAATGTTTTTTTTTTATTACAACCACAAAACAATTTTATGCTACGACATGCAATCTTTATGTGACTAAAGATAAAACACGTATGTGGGATGTTTTATAGGTGCGTTTGTCATGGCGAACTAGAGATTGTGAAGATATGAAAGGGTGCGTTCAAATCAAATATTTGTTTTTTACGTTCATGCAAACAACAAAACTTTATTGAACTGTATTTAGTGAAAAAATGTTTATTGCGTTCATCTGTCATTCTACTACAGCGTTTTGTCATCATGACAAACATAAACGTTCAAATCGATGTCATATTTTCCTACACTTAGTGTCATATAAATAAAACATTTTTTGTTTTTTTCATGAACGTAGAAAAAATATTGTATGCAACTCGTACAAAAAGTACTATTAAAATAGTTTTAGCACTAAACAACACATACGTGATATTGTTTGAAGCTATTTATTTAGTTTTTCTTTATTTTGATTTTTTTGCCACACTTCTGAAAAAAATTAAAGATTAATTAAATAAACCCTTGCGCCAAACGGATTAATCAAGGGTTATTTTGAAACTAAGTTTGTCTAACCAAAAAATTTCACACTGAAGAAAGCAGATAAGTAAAAAATAACAAAAATCACATCTCTATCGCACACTTCCGTATTTTTGACGTTTCAAAAAACTCTGTTTTTGTTCTGAAAATAGCAAATGTATTAAAAGTATGTCAAGTTTGGCAGTTTAAAATCTGTTTATCAGTTTCACATAGATGTTGAATTATTTTATTGTTACTTCTTCTTAATACAACTGTAGCCAACAATGATCAATGTTTACTGAACAGTTTGACACACACTTATTCCCGTTCAACAAAATAATCGCGATCTCTTTTAATTTTCTTTTTGTTGCATTATCTTTTATGCATTATATGCCGAATGTGAATTGAATCAAATGATCGTTTTCCAAAGCATGTTCGCAGATTTTTGATTTTTAAAATTTCCGTCTTTTTATATAATTTTTGTATTCCTCAACTCTAATATTCATAGGCCGAGACGTTTCTTACCTTGTGAATGCAATAAACATTATGTTGGAGAAATGTCTAAAGAAAAACACATACAGGACATACACATGTATTAAAATCATCCCTTCATTCTCTTTAGTACTATTTCAATAAATTATGTTTTTCCTATTTCAGCTAAAATTACTATACGCTGAAAAAGATACTTTCACCAAAATCTGTCGATATAAAATGCTCCATTTATAATTTTTTCAATTGTATAAGTAGTGCTACAATTTAAATAATATTGTAGCAAAGCATAAATGTGTTAAAATTATATGAACTTTGATGATGATGATATGGTATCAATGAAAATATCTTTCCATTAGATAAGAATTTTGGGGATTTTTTTAGAATTAACTTTAAAATATGAACAAAAGTTTTTGGTGGCTTCACAATACAGATGGAGTTAAGTAGTCAAACTTTAGGAATAAATTTCTTATGAAATTTCAAGCAAAGAATGTAGATGCAACATACCTCTTATCTCGCTTTCCCACAGAGATACAAGATGATCAAGTTCAGGCTAAAAAATCAAATTTATCGTGTTACTCGAAGATGATAAGAGCCTTTTTCCTAAAATTTTTTAGGGTGAATTATCTCATGAACTAAAAATCGAAATCAAATTATAACCAGTGGTGTATATACAATACCCTTCGAGAAATATATTAGTAGATTACTGAACAGGATAAAAAAAATTGAGATTTTCTAAATGCTCAACCTGTTTACTACATAAATAGGTTTTATACATTCGTATTATGTATGCAAAATCAGTTGTTTAAACAATTAAGTTATTTAAAAAAATAGTCGATATATCTTATGCTACATTGTGTGTTAATGCTCATTAATATTGAAAAAATGAAAACGCATACTTCCATTTATCACTATTTTATAATTTGCTAACTATTGTCATTATTATATTTGAAATCAGAGAAACCAAAGGGGAAATTTAAACAGTTTCTAAATACTTTTTCAGCATAAAATCATGTTCAGCAGTTTTTTTTAATAATATTATCGATTAATTTTCTTCTTCTTAATTTGTTTTTATGTTTGTTCCTGATTATTTTTAAATGTTATTTAATTTCTGAAACATATTTAAAAAGAGACACCCTGTAGAGAAATTATAGATACATGACATCAAATTACACTAGTGAGCTCTATATAGAAAACTTTATTAGAAGCAATTTTCACCATTCCGATATCACAGCTATTCTCTGACATACAAAGAATCCCTTAAAATTTTTTTTTTAAATTTCGTCCATTGTCTCAAAACGAAGAAATTGAGACACCCTGTACATGTAAACTGTACTGTAAATGATAAAATTAAACAAATACGTAAAACATCCAGACAGGATGGCTTTAAAACAACCACTGCCTATTGTCAAATTAGAAAACCTAAAGATAAATGTCACTGTGGCATTTTTTTCTTCACCCTGTATATGTATGTTGGAGAGTTCAGATAAAAACTATGTTGTATTTAAATTTTTTGCTTGAAATTTCGCAAGGAATCTATTCCTAAAGCTTGACTATTTAAACTTGACTCACTCTATATACATTTTTATCTATTACCGTATGACTTGATTTAAAGTAAATGATGACATTCATGACCGTTTTCATCGCATCTTGCCTAATATTAGTCATTCAGTGGTCTACAATTATTGTACCCTACCAAATATAGTTAACTAAAACCAACGCAATAATTAATCTTTGTATTTTGTTACATTTTCCACTCTTTACTGTTTAGTTTATATCTTAAACGGATTTATGAACAGTGAATGAGAGTTGTGTAGCGTGGTTTTTGCCACTTTTATAAAAATATAAGGGTTATTTTTACCCGTCACATTGTTCTGCATATTCTCGTGCATGAATGGTTTAAAGTTATTTTTAAAAAATGGTGTGGTTTACGTTAAGCTTCATCCAACATATTTCCCTAGTGGTAATTTTATATATTAATAAATTATGGTTTTCCTGATAGATGGTTTAATGAAAGTAGGAAATTCTAACTATTTATTTACTTACACGAAATGCAAAAGAGATGCTCCAAAGCTGGAAGTCATAAACCCTGTAAAAATGATAAAAATATGGAGATTAATTTCTGGAAACTAGAATTTAGAGCTTTTGAAAATGTGTTTTTTTTCAATTTCAGCATAAATTTCAGCATATATACGTATATTTAATACCCCTGCAAAAATAGTAAACTAAAAAATTTAAATTGTTCAGAACGAAAATAAAGTAGTATATTATGTTGACAGTGAAAATTAATTGTCATAAATGTTTTCCCAATTCACTTGAAGTAGTGTGTATCTTACCATTGTATTTAATCTCAAAAACTTATTTTATGTCATTTTTTCCTAATCGTTTTATCCGAACATCATGTCATGTTCACACATCAAGAATAAAATAATAATGCGAAGTGTGATATTATTCCTAATGTGAAATGTGATATTATTCCTAATCATTATCCGAAAAATCAAGTCATGGTCACAGCGAATAAGGTAAAACTGAAATGTGAAATAATTACTAATGCGAAATGTAATGTTATTCCTAATGTGAAATGTGGCATTATTCCTAATCGATCGCATTATCTGAGCATCATGTCATAATCACACATTACCGAATAAGATACATCTGAAATGTGACGTTATTCCTAATCGCATTATCCGAACGATCATGTCATAGTCACACATCACCGAATAAAGTACAACTGAAATGGGACATAATTCCTAATGCGAAATATGATATTACTAATGTGAAATGTGACATTATTCCTAATATGATACTTGACATTATTCCTGATATACGTGACATTATTCGTAATCGCTTTACCCGATCATGTCATAGTCACACATTAACGAATAAGATACAACTGAAATGTGGCATTATTCCCAATTACATTATCCGAGCAATGATATTATTCCTAATGTAAAATGTGGCATTGGTCCTAATATGAAATATGACATTATTTCTAATCGCTTTATCCGAGCATCATATCATAATCACACATTAAGGAATAAGACACAACTAAAATGTGACATTATACCTAATCGTATTATTGGAGCAATCATTTCATAGTCACATATTGGCGAATAAAGTACAACTGAAATGTGAAACAATTCCTAGTGCGAAATGTGATATTATTCCTAATGTGAAATGTGACATTATTCCTAATATGAAATGTGAAATTATTCCTAATCCCATTATTCGAGCATCATGTCATAGTCACGCATTAGCGAGTAAGATGTAACTGAAATGTTACATTATTCCTAATCGCGTTATCCGAGTAATGACATTATTCCCAATGTGAAATGTTTTTATTCGCAACCACTGTATCCTAACAACCATGCTACAGTAGAACAAATCGATTTAAAAAACCACTAGTTTTATGTTGTTCTCAGTGGCGGCTCGTGGTAGCTGCAAGAGGTGAGGCCCAAATAATACCTAAATAGGAATAAATTTACAGGTCTCCCCTGAGGTAATATTCCTTGACGCGTTGACCATTTTTTATTATGGAGGTCTTCGCCAATATGTAGTCCTACTATAACCATAAATTAAAAAACTAAATAACATCAGAACTCCGATTTTTATTTACAATATAAATAATAGAAAAAAAATATGTTTCAGCATCTAATAATTTAAAAAATTGTTCCTACGTGTAACACTAAAAAATATGAAAAAATATAAAAACTAATCTTCAACTACTTATCTATTTACATACAAAACAAAGCCACTTTTACCAAAAACTATTTAATACTTTCACTTCTTATAAAACAAGTCTATTCGTCGGTCTTTTAAATTCGCAAATTTATTGGGAATCGGCGCTATAGCCATCATCGATAAGTTGTTTAAGCGCTCTTGTGTCATCGTATTTCTTAAGTAAGTCTTAATACGCTTAAGGCACGAAAAGTTTCGTTCTACTGAAACACTTATTGCAGTTGTTGTTAAAACTAAGCAAAATAATTTGTATGTTTCCGAAAATATCATTTTATATTCCTTGTATAATATTTCTACCGTTTTCTGAACTTCTAAATTATAAAATTATTCGTCTCTGCACAAAACATAAACTTCGTTTTTCAACTTATCTATGTTTGGATACATTTGTAGTAAACAATCAAACGATTTTTCCGGAAATTTATTTGCATATTCGTGATATTTTAAAGCGTTGGCCGACTATTCAAAATTTGTCGTTTCTCTACTTCATTACGTATTGAATATTCATTATTATAAATAACTATCGATGAGCCTATCGATAATATACTCGATAATATATATTTAAATTAGGTTCCTAATCTATGTTAAATTTAGTCTTACCTTGTAAGGAAGTTGTTTTTTATTTCTTTAAATTAATCTGGCATGTCTCTAAAACTTTACCACCGCGGTTACCACTTAATCTACACAATATTTAAGTCACATTCAACTAATCAACCACTAACACTAACCACTGGAAATTCAAAACACATAAATAAAAGTAACACAACAACAATCGATTAATCGCGTCGCACACGTAAATAATCTACAGTTCACAGGTTACCTATGGTCACTAGCCACTATCACATCGTCCATTTGCCGTTGAACTAAAAACTTGAGGCGCCAGAAATTGGGCCTCAGTCTCGAGCGGACATAGAGCGAAAAACATCGATTTTAACCGTCTCGCGTGGTGGGGGAAACCATAACGTATAGACATGTGCGACGCAATTTGAGGCTGGGAAAATTGGGCCTCGCTGTGGTGGGATTGGTGGGTGACCCGGACTTCTCACGCGGTTAGAAACAGAAATGGCGGGATATTGAATTGTACTAGAGGTACGTTAAAACATACGGGGGCTAAAATTGAAGCAATTATTTTATTTCGTTACATTGATTTTTGATAAATGTTGTAGGCAATCGGATTGGAAATTATGGGGTAATAAAATATACAGTGAAAGCCAAATTTTACAGTGAGGCCTGGCTTCAGTTGCTTCATACGACGAGCCGCCACTGGTTGTTCTGGAGAATACATACTCCTAAAACCTAACTAACCCACATTTAAAGTCCTTATCTCCTGTCTTTATTTAAATAAAATCATATGTATACAGTGCGGTTTTCTACATTATTTAGTGTACTTCTTTGCCAGGCCGTTGCTGTAATTGGTCTTTCCAACGAACACACAATGAGTTACTTTAACCAAGCAATTTCTTAATTTACAAATAGAAACCGTTAAATTGCTGGGACCGAATAAAAGGCCCATTACTATTCATCACATTCGGCGATATATTTCCGTGACGGAGCATCCTGGAGCTCATTCTCTGAAGTTTCCAAAGCGCAATACAACACGTCTCCTTGATTTATAACGCGCATTATCGTTACGTTACCGGAGCGGTCAAGCTAAATCTATAAAATACTGTACCGCTAAAACGTTCTGTCAATGGAGGTGCATTAATAAGGGAACGGACGAAGAGACCTGCTTGCCTCATTTATTTTACACTATCTTTGTACCTAGGATACAATTGAATCGCTTATTTCAGAAACAACCCAAGTCACATTTATTACACCATCATGTAATTTTGGGAGTTACACACAATTTAATTCAAAAGTAATCGAAGTCCCGTAAGCACTGTTGGTTTTATAACGATTTAAAAATTATCAGTTGTCGTTTTGCAATAGTTTTTAACATAACCTATAAAATTCACAGTGTTTGTTACAAGCAACGAATCCAGATTCGTTCTAAATTGTTAAAAATGTTCGCCTAACTACTCATTACATGATGTTACTAAAAACAAATTTATAACTTTGCTGGTCGAATATTTCTGACAGTTTAAAACCAGTTCGGATTCCTCGCTTGAACAGACCTATTATGAACTTTAAATATTGGACTGGCGCCCTAAGTGTTATATGTTGCGTCAACCGAAACAGAATAGTTGACAAGAGATTGGCGGATTTAGTTCTCGATTTCCAAAATGCACCATTTTATTTGCAGCGCTGATATGCAGTGCTGTACCTATTCGAACTAGTGAATATATTAATTGCGTGATATGGTGTACTTTTAATGTTTCTCTTCCAAAAACAATAAATTTTCCAGTTAAATTGCCGATACTACAGGCTAAAGAATCAAATTTGAAAACTCTGCTGAAATGGGTGGAGGAACCATTCAAACCATTATACGAAAATATTATTCAAACATTAAAAACTAACAAAATCCAAGGAACCACAAAATAAGCTATATTTTATTAAACTGGTTCGATAATAAAAAGTTTTATTTCAAAAACAACCTAAGTCCATTATTTTTATTTATTTTGTTTAAATTTCGTAAATATTTATAATGCTTTTCTTCCAGTTTTACTAATAATGTTCAGATAAACTTACAAAACATTTTTTTCGCCTCCTGAAAACTATCAAAATATGACTTAGGTTGTTTATGAAATAAGCGATTCGATTGGAGGTTTGATTCTGAATAAGCTATTAGAGTAAGAAAATGATTTTTTTGAAATGAAAATAATTCGAATGTATTTGTCATTAAAAAAACATTTATACAATGTTTGCTTATTGCATATCTCTTACTTTTTTAATAGTGGAAAGTATTCTTTACACTATCCCCTTCCCACTGCCCAAACATGATTTTATTAATTTATATTACCCACTTTTTGATCATAGGAAGTATTCTTCCCATTATTCCCCTACATTTTCACGCGACGTGTTTTATTGATTGATATGCTCTACTTTTTTAATAGTGGGAAGTATTTTCTCACTATTCTCTTACTTTTTCAGTAGTGGGAAACAGATAATCCTACAAATAGGTATAGGTGTGGGAAGTATATATCCCATTTACAAACATTCCTGTTTTCTTAAAATTACTTAATGCATCTAATTATTTCAGAACAATTATTACATTTATAATACAGTGTGTTTACTAATGAATGAATCATACTATAAGACATACTTAGCTCCCTTGGACAAAAATATGGTGGTGAAAAGTTTTACTAAACACATGCTCATTAGATTAACGAATATAAATTAATAATAATTATTTTCAAGAAACCTGTCTTTGTTATTACACTGTACCGATTATGCAGGGTTTCCGGAATATGGCCTTAATTTTGCCAACAAAACATATTTGACTTAACATTTTTTTTTCTTTGGCCAACGGTAACAGAATTATAACAACAAACAGGTCTTGATTATGTGAGAACGTCGCTGACTTACTATCTTAGGATTGTTATGTTTTATACATAATTATTACAAATAAGTACACCTAAACATATGTACTTACTGCGATTGGTTTTCTTAGAGCTCTTTTCACAACAAAGAATACTAGGTACAAGCGTTTAAAATGACTTCTGTTTTTTTGCAAGAAGCGTTTACTGTACAAACGTCTTGTAGCCAGACAGTTTTGCCTAGATTCGCCGTAAATTAACATGTGATGCAGTTGGTTATGGTTAATTGTTTACTTCATTAATACTGATCCAAAAATCAAATTATGAACAAATTACATTATAGGCACTTTTCTTAACCTTAATTGTACCTTAGTTTGTAATTTCGTAACATAGTTTTGCATACTATTCCAGTTGTATTTTTATTTTTCAAAATGGATTTGTAGACAAACTATTCATTTATTTTATAAATGTTTTTTATTGAATCTAGTCAGATATATAAGTCCTTAAAATTACGGCATTCATATTCCGGACACCCTGTAGTTCAATAATAGTATATTAAACAACAAGTTACAACAGCAACAAGCAAAGTTTTCCTAAACGAAGATAGTGTAGTGTGTGTAGTATAGTAGTTAGTGAGTTTAGTAAATCTGATTTTCTTACCAGATTTGTTTATACTATTTTGTTGCATTTTATATTAGTATGTAATTATAAGCAAATAATGATAAGCATTATAAACTTCGAAATTTAAAAAATTTCATAGCAGACACTTGTGTAGGATTTCCGTCACCTCACACGGCTTTGTTTATTTGTATAATAACAGTAAAGTTATATATTATTTATTAAAATGAGTCTTGCTACTGAAAACATTTTGGAAAATTGTCCTGAAGACATTTTAAATGCCACTCGAGAAGCTTCTTCAAGTTTACGTACCTTAAAATCCAAGGAAAGAAGTGGAGGAGGTCATTGGCATAGAAGTTCTGTTTAAGAAAGGGGTTGAGCACCCCCTCCACTCCGCCACTGTGCAAGTTTTTGAACATTCTTATTGCTTGTTTTATGTCCCTTAATTAATAGGCATTATCCCCCAAATAATGAAAAAAAGCTAAGCATGCCTTTATAAATTATAATGAAAATTCGAAAAGAAAAAATTATATTCAACATCCTGTATCTCGGAAACGAAGCCTTCTACGACATATGTTTATAGAAACTTTTCTTTTTAAAAACATGTATTCTATCTTCTGTTAAAGTTTGTCTACAAAAAATTGACTCATCCTGTATAATCTATACGATTCCCATATACTTGAAAAAAAAATTACAGTACAGAAAAACTTGCACTAAGAACTGACGAGTGTAATACAAGCGTATTTTTTTGAGAAGCTATTTTTTATAAATATTTCAGTCATACAATGTCTTTCGTTATTCTAGACAAAATCTATAAGGCATCTAGTTTACGATCTACATATTCCATATTGAAATGTACTATACAAGGTGTGGCAATTAAGTTCCGGGAATTTAGTTATAACTCGGAAACTGGCAACACTGCATCGTTCATCAACGTTTTTCTGAAGATGGGGGACCTTCATTTTAGTTTCAGTCCAAGGTTGAAGTCGATAGCATGTTTGGTTTGTGTTTTATGTGTCTTTTTTTGAAGTAACTTTTTTAGTGGCGTCGTGAAAATAACTCAAATTACAAGCAACGTGTTGTGATTCAATCTCTAGTGAAATCTGGCGAAAAACCCTCGGAAATTCTTCGAAAATTGCAGGTGGTGTATGGAGACGAGTGCATGTCGAAAATACGCGTGTTTGAATGGGCAAAACGGTTCAAGGACGGGCGTGAATCGGTAGAAGACTATCCACGTGAATGAGCTCCCGTCAACTCTAGTACTGACGTGAATGTTGCGCAAAGATGGTGCCAAAAGTTCTCACCAGTGAACAGAAAGACATTTGTTGCCCCGCATTCGGAGCGACGGTAGAGACTGGATGAGTCGGGTAGTCACTGGAGATGATACCTGGATATTTGAGTATGACCCCGAGACCCGTAAACAAAGTCCGTAGTGGGTGGAAAAGGGTGGAGAGCGGCCAACGAACGCGAGGATGTTGAAGTCACGACTGAAGTGAAT
The DNA here is from genome assembly GCA_037114965.1 of Monochamus alternatus. Classification (NCBI taxonomy): domain Eukaryota; kingdom Metazoa; phylum Arthropoda; class Insecta; order Coleoptera; family Cerambycidae; genus Monochamus; species Monochamus alternatus. The sequence goes on from CM073433.1 coordinate 40,371,341, forward strand.
ATTGATGGTTTCTTTTCGATATCCACGGCATCATTTATCGTGAATATGTTGCTACCGGCCAGACAGTGACTGGACAGTTCTATGTTGGCGTCCTGGAACGGCTGAGGGCCCGCGGGTGCGACCCGTTATTCCTCAAGTTGAAGTCACACCTCAAGGGAACTTATCATGGCGGTGTACAGGAGGACAAAGAAGCTGTAACCGTGGTGCTGAACGGATTAACCGCGGAGGATTACCAAGGGTGCTTCCAATCGTGGGAGCAACGTTAGAATCGTTGTGTAGAGTTAGAGGAAGACTATTGTGAAGGTCTTTGTTATTACACTGTACCGATTATGCAGGGTTTCCGGAATATGGCCTTAATTTTGCCAACAAAACATATTTGACTTAACATTTTTTTTTCTTTGGCCAACGGTAACAGAATTATAACAACAAACAGGTCTTGATTATGTGAGAACGTCGCTGACTTACTATCTTAGGATTGTTATGTTTTATACATAATTATTACAAATAAGTACACCTAAACATATGTACTTACTGCGATTGGTTTTCTTAGAGCTCTTTTCACAACAAAGAATACTAGGTACAAGCGTTTAAAATGACTTCTGTTTTTTTGCAAGAAGCGTTTACTGTACAAACGTCTTGTAGCCAGACAGTTTTGCCTAGATTCGCCGTAAATTAACATGTGATGCAGTTGGTTATGGTTAATTGTTTACTTCATTAATACTGATCCAAAAATCAAATTATGAACAAATTACATTATAGGCACTTTTCTTAACCTTAATTGTACCTTAGTTTGTAATTTCGTAACATAGTTTTGCATACTATTCCAGTTGTATTTTTATTTTTCAAAATGGATTTGTAGACAAACTATTCATTTATTTTATAAATGTTTTTTATTGAATCTAGTCAGATATATAAGTCCTTAAAATTACGGCATTCATATTCCGGACACCCTGTAGTTCAATAATAGTATATTAAACAACAAGTTACAACAGCAACAAGCAAAGTTTTCCTAAACGAAGATAGTGTAGTGTGTGTAGTATAGTAGTTAGTGAGTTTAGTAAATCTGATTTTCTTACCAGATTTGTTTATACTATTTTGTTGCATTTTATATTAGTATGTAATTATAAGCAAATAATGATAAGCATTATAAACTTCGAAATTTAAAAAATTTCATAGCAGACACTTGTGTAGGATTTCCGTCACCTCACACGGCTTTGTTTATTTGTATAATAACAGTAAAGTTATATATTATTTATTAAAATGAGTCTTGCTACTGAAAACATTTTGGAAAATTGTCCTGAAGACATTTTAAATGCCACTCGAGAAGCTTCTTCAAGTTTACGTACCTTAAAATCCAAGGAAAGAAGTGGAGGAGGTCATTGGCATAGAAGTTCTGTTTAAGAAAGGGGTTGAGCACCCCCTCCACTCCGCCACTGTGCAAGTTTTTGAACATTCTTATTGCTTGTTTTATGTCCCTTAATTAATAGGCATTATCCCCCAAATAATGAAAAAAAGCTAAGCATGCCTTTATAAATTATAATGAAAATTCGAAAAGAAAAAATTATATTCAACATCCTGTATCTCGGAAACGAAGCCTTCTACGACATATGTTTATAGAAACTTTTCTTTTTAAAAACATGTATTCTATCTTCTGTTAAAGTTTGTCTACAAAAAATTGACTCATCCTGTATAATCTATACGATTCCCATATACTTGAAAAAAAAATTACAGTACAGAAAAACTTGCACTAAGAACTGACGAGTGTAATACAAGCGTATTTTTTTGAGAAGCTATTTTTTATAAATATTTCAGTTATACAATGTCTTTCGTTATTCTAGACAAAATCTATAAGGCATCTAGTTTACGATCTACATATTCCATATTGAAATGTACTATACAAGGTGTGGCAATTAAGTTCCGGGAATTTAGTTATAACTCGGAAACTGGCAACACTGCATCGTTCATCAACGTTTTTCTGAAGATGGGGGACCTTCATTTTAGTTTCAGTCCAAGGTTGAAGTCGATAGCATGTTTGGTTTGTGTTTTATGTGTCTTTTTTTGAAGTAACTTTTTTAGTGGCGTCGTGAAAATAACTCAAATTACAAGCAACGTGTTGTGATTCAATCTCTAGTGAAATCTGGCGAAAAACCCTCGGAAATTCTTCGAAAATTGCAGGTGGTGTATGGAGACGAGTGCATGTCGAAAATACGCGTGTTTGAATGGGCAAAACGGTTCAAGGACGGGCGTGAATCGGTAGAAGACTATCCACGTGAATGAGCTCCCGTCAACTCTAGTACTGACGTGAATGTTGCGCAAAGATGGTGCCAAAAGTTCTCACCAGTGAACAGAAAGACATTTGTTGCCCCGCATTCGGAGCGACGGTAGAGACTGGATGAGTCGGGTAGTCACTGGAGATGATACCTGGATATTTGAGTATGACCCCGAGACCCGTAAACAAAGTCCGTAGTGGGTGGAAAAGGGTGGAGAGCGGCCAACGAACGCGAGGATGTTGAAGTCACGACTGAAGTGAATATTGATGGTTTCTTTTCGATATCCACGGCATCATTTATCGTGAATATGTTGCTACCGGCCAGACAGTGACTGGACAGTTCTATGTTGGCGTCCTGGAACGGCTGAGGGCCCGCGGGTGCGACCCGTTATTCCTCAAGTTGAAGTCACACCTCAAGGGAACTTATCATGGCGGTGTACAGGAGGACAAAGAAGCTGTAACCGTGGTGCTGAACGGATTAACCGCGGAGGATTACCAAGGGTGCTTCCAATCGTGGGAGCAACGTTAGAATCGTTGTGTAGAGTTAGAGGAAGACTATTGTGAAGGTCGATAATAAAATTTTGGAGAAATTTAATTTGCTTGTTTTTTCATTGACAAATTCCCGCAACTTAATTGTCACACCTCGTACCAATAAACGAAAATATGTATACATCACAATATAAAAAGCTACTTGCCTATTTAAAACGTCAAAATAACACATACGAAGGAAAAGTTTTGGATATGGTAAACGTTTTTAAGAGAGGCTCCAGACAATAAGTTCCTATTAATGAAAGTGGCACCAATATTTGCTATAAGTGGGGATGTCGTTGTGCATAATTGTGCAGTTTAACTGTAAAAGATATAGAAGACACGAGGAACATTTTGGTTATAACTAAAAAATCAAAAAAACCATCAAAACAAAAAAGGAGGATAGAGTGCAACGGACATGAAATTTATAAGTATTGAAACCCAAACACAGTAAATTTTTCTTTTACTATAATCACGGTAAGTGCACACAATACAACCCGTTGGCATCAATTAGTTTGGAAAAATTCTCCAAAGAGTTGCAGAATAGTTAAAACTCAATGCATCAAGTTACACTCGCCATTGCTTGAGAAGGACGTCTACGTCTGTTAGCTTTCTTGCTGACAGTGGGGCGGATATTCAAACACTTAAAAGGCATGGAGGATGACAGTCAACTAATGTGGCTGGAGAGGCTATATAATAATAATATAATAATAATATCTCTACCCCTCATTCTAATCACAGGGATTAGCCCAGAAGTCGGAGACTTGTGCGGGAGAGGGGGCGGCATATTATTATTAAGCAGGCCGCATTTGCGCCCAGGAACGACTTACGTTGGTAGGCCCTAACCACTATTCAGTGCAGGAATGAGGGAAACCTGGAAAACCTCATTAATTAGGGGGGTAGTCAAATATCAACCGGTATCAATCTCTCACATTGACCCAAGCCAACATTCTTCCACCCTACCATACCCGCAGAAAGGGCGCCAAACCTCTCCACGAATATAGCTTATATACGGTCTACCGGCAGCTGGGCTCGAACCAACACCGATCTAGTCACCTCGATTCAAGTACTGACGCCTTAAACCGCGCGACCACTGACCGACCCATATCGAGGAAAGCATCGTCAATAAGTTGAAAATTTCAAAAAGATATTTCATTGGCAAGAACTAATGGCACCTAAAGATCATTCAGGAATGCAGATAGAGAATTATAATAGTTTTCAGGAAGAACAAGTAGAATTGAATTGTTGTTAAATTTTCAAATTTGAATAATTATACTTTTAATATACATATCACCTGCTGCTGTAAATTTATAAGTATTATCAGTAGGTAATGATTAGCGTGTTTCGTTTTCCTCTAGTGTTTACTTAGTTTTCGTGAGTGTATAACAATATTTCTAATACTTAAATAAACAATTTTCTGTCACACTATTGTTTATTTACAGTAACATTACTATATAGTGAAGTGACATCAGTCAAAATGCGACAAACTTATTGTTATTGTTGTACAGATGTACATTAATTCAATTAAAGGCACTGTTAATAATATTTATGGTCATTTTTGGTTCAGTTTAACTGTTTACACAAGAGTTTATTTCTTTCTTATTGGAGGCCAGAACACACACTTTTCGAATAGGTATATATATATATATATATATATATATATATATATATATATACGCATTGAAAAGTACATAATTTATAAATTAACTATTTTCGAATATCATAATTACTACTCGTAATTTCTTTCTAATCCTGCCCTCAAGTCTTTAATTTTCTCGTTTACCTCACGTATCAAAAGCAGTTACCCTATTGTTATTTTATCTCCGCCAGTTACAAACGCTTTTCCCTTTCAGCAATTGTTCACATTTGTGTCAAAATTGAATTTCACGTTACTTTTCGCGCACAAGAAGTACACACAAAACATTTTAATGGTCCCGATTTATCGTGCTATAAAGTGGGAGTCTCCGCCGAGCTCATTAGATACTCAATACGAGAACAAAGGAAATTCGAAATATATGGGATGTTTTTGTTAAGCCCTATAGCGTTCCGCGCCGACTAGCATTATGAGATATAATAATCCTTTATTGTGCCGGGGTTAACCTACATCATTATAAGCGATTGTGTAAACAAAAGTAGGGGGTAAATCAGGACGTAATAATCGCCTTTGAGACGAACTAGCTTCTACGCCTAATGTTGTAAGTTGTGTGTCGTGGAAAGAAAATATAATAATTACCATGAAAAGCCCTGGTTAATTATTAGATCAGAAGCTGATAATTATAACGGTAATGAGGTCGCCGATCTCATGTCCAAACTTGGTGACGCCCTTAATATTTAAATATACTTTATATTAAAATAAATTTAATCTTATTCATGCCAGCTAATCGACAGGAACATTTATTTACCTGCGGGGACGCAAATTCTCATGAGAATATGCAAATCTGCATTCTTGATCATTCTCATTGTAATTATTTCCCATAAAAAAATTGGGGAATTATCTCACATAGTTTTTGCTAAAGGAATTACTTATTGTGAATATACACATATATAATATACTCAGGAATTTTTTAAATGGAATGCACTTACCATTTTCTTTTATCAAACTTCAATTTAAATTTAAATGTTCTCCATTTGAATATAGCGGAAGGAGCTAACCGAACACAACAACGCTACACGACCAACATAGCAAAGTGACGGGTGTCGGAACAGCTGATATACTGTAGCTGCGCAATTGTGTTCAACCAGTCAGGAATAGGGATATTGAACACAGATGTGTGTTAAGTTTTCAGAAAATTGTGTATTTTTAACACATCACTGGTAAATATTACAGAAATTCAGTATATTTTATTATAATACTAGTAACGTTAGCATATTTTGTGTAAAACGTATAAAAAGGTAATAGTGTTATGAGATGTGTAAATTATTAACACGGAAATTTTACACATCTTAAATTACGCTGCTCCAATAGAGCATTTACATTAACTCAGTGTCATTAAATTCCGCTAGGGGCGCTAGCGTCAAAGTTAGGTATAATATTAATGTTCTATGGTCTAGTTTATGATTCAATAATTTTTTATTTGAATTTGTGTAAGTCAAATAGTGATTGTAAATCTAATTTGCATCGTATTATCAAAATATAACTTATAATAAATCAATAAAATGCTTGTAAACACACAACAACAACTCACATAACCTTGTTTATCTGAATTTTACATTAGCAATTTGAAAAGAGACGTAATAAAACGTTATTTAACACAGAAATTGTTAACGTTGGAGTGCTTAAAGAATTTCCTGGTAATTCTTAATTTAAACCTCTTTGTTTTTAAAGAATTGAAATTTTATATATTACGAATCGATAGGAAAATGGTTAGTTGTCCCTCAGATTGCAAAAATGTTGCATGTAATATGTTTCTGAAAAAAATACGAATATATAAAAAAATCAGTGTTTTAAATAATGTACATGTGACAAATAAATAATAAACATATGCAGTTTTTATTTGGTATTTTTATTACAGTACAAGTACAATACAGAAAAGTTGGAAACCTTGATAGGTGTTTTAAATGGTTTTCATTAAAAAATTTGAGTGATATTAGTTGTGCTCTTTTATAACTAATAACATTTTGAATCGCCATATCGTAAAATAACTTGTTACTACTAGATGCACTTACTATACTCTCAGGATTACCGGCGTTATTATCATTCAAGTAATTTTAAATTTGAGGAATCGTATTGTCACATTTCTCAGTTTAGAAGTCTATGAACTCGTGTCACATTTCTACTTTGTTTCCAGCTGCAAGTTTGCCTACATTTTCATCCTGTTTTCGCCTTTTCAAGTACCGTTTCATGCGTTCATTATTTTTTACAATATTTGTGTTGTATTTTCGTGTACGGGTAAATATAATGTTGAAACAGCTGTTATTTGAGAATTATCCATTGTCCTAAAAATAAGAATGAAACCTTATCAAATAATAAGAAATATACACTGAAAATAGATCATGAATGCTTGTACTTACCCATACTAGTAATAGTATAACAATCTTCTGTAAAATGTTTTGAGCAGATCTTTGTGTACTGGGTTGGTTTCTTGCTGGATGCAATTGCTATTAACCATTTTTTTCAGCATTATTGGGGAACTTACGAAACATGAAATCTTTTTTTTATTAGCAACAGATAAACACTGCGGTACACAACAGTTATATGGCTATTTTTTTTACACAAATTAAAACACAACAAAAATTAAATAACAAATATTTGTGAGGTTAGATATAATACCTAACATTGATCGCAGCGCCGTCTACATATAAATGCTCTATTGATAAGACCCCTTTGGGGGGTCATATCTCAGTAACTTTTTTATTTTTTTGGCTTTACTTTTATCGCCTTAAATTTTGTACCAACTTTTTCAAACACCCTGTATAGGTATTCTTTATTCTACAAACGATTAACCTCGTCTGGTTTTCAGATGGTCGTACTAATTCTACAAAGTACACGGATCAATAATCATTTTGGCGAGTTCTATATTTGGACTAACAACTAGTACAAGCCATTATTTATTAGATTTATGTATTATTATATACGACTTCAATTTAGCTACGGAATACGACTTCCCTTCAGCGGCACTGTAATCTGTTAACCCGCATTTATGCTGAATATCGAATGTAATAACTATTTTAATATAGGGATAGTTTCAAATTGAAAACGGGATATGTGCTGTAGTGTATTACATTCAATAGTTCTCTGCAGTACAACGCGAACATGTGTGCCTGTAAATATATAATTCTCTTGCACTAAATGAAAATTTAATATAGATGTTATCTATCATTAATAATAATAATAATAATAATAATAATAATAATAATAATAATAATAATAATAATAATAATAATAATAATAATAATAATAATAATAATAATAATAATAATAATAATAATAATAATAATAATAATAATAATAATAATAATAATAATAATAATAATAATAATAATAATAATAATAATAATAATAATAATAATAATAATAATAATAATAATAATAATAATAATAATAATAATAATAATAATAATAATAATAATAATAATAATAATAATAATAATAATAATAATAATAATAATAATAATAATAATAATAATAATAATAATAATAATAATAATAATAATAATAATAATAATAATAATAATAATAATAATAATAATAATAATAATAATAATAATAATAATAATAATAATAATAATAATAATAATAATAATAATAATAATAATAATAATAATAATAATAATAATAATAATAATAATAATAATAATAATAATAATAATAATAATAATAATAATAATAATAATAATAATAATAATAATAATAATAATAATAATAATAATAATAATAATAATAATAATAATAATAATAATAATAATAATAATAATAATAATAATAATAATAATAATAATAATAATAATAATAATAATAATAATAATAATAATAATAATAATAATAATAATAATAATAATAATAATAATAATAATAATAATAATAATAATAATAATAATAATAATAATAATAATAATAATAATAATAATAATAATAATAATAATAATAATAATAATAATAATAATAATAATAATAATAATAATAATAATAATAATAATAATAATAATAATAATAATAATAATAATAATAATAATAATAATAATAATAATAATAATAATAATAATAATAATAATAATAATAATAATAATAATAATAATAATAATAATAATAATAATAATAATAATAATAATAATAATAATAATAATAATAATAATAATAATAATAATAATAATAATAATAATAATAATAATAATAATAATAATAATAATAATAATAATAATAATAATAATAATAATAATAATAATAATAATAATAATAATAATAATAATAATAATAATAATAATAATAATAATAATAATAATAATAATAATAATAATAATAATAATAATAATAATAATAATAATAATAATAATAATAATAATAATAATAATAATAATAATAATAATAATAATAATAATAATAATAATAATAATAATAATAATAATAATAATAATAATAATAATAATAATAATAATAATAATAATAATAATAATAATAATAATAATAATAATAATAATAATAATAATAATAATAATAATAATAATAATAATAATAATAATAATAATAATAATAATAATAATAATAATAATAATAATAATAATAATAATAATAATAATAATAATAATAATAATAATAATAATAATAATAATAATAATAATAATAATAATAATAATAATAATAATAATAATAATAATAATAATAATAATAATAATAATAATAATAATAATAATAATAATAATAATAATAATAATAATAATAATAATAATAATAATAATAATAATAATAATAATAATAATAATAATAATAATAATAATAATAATAATAATAATAATAATAATAATAATAATAATAATAATAATAATAATAATAATAATAATAATAATAATAATAATAATAATAAATGTCTTTTATTGCAACAAACATTAAAATTGAGTATATATAAACAAAAAAGAAATAATTTATAAAGGGGCGAAGTGTCAGTTTAAAACTGCTTTTGAACTTAACCCCAAGGAACAGTATGGAAAAAAAAACATAATATTCGTAGATATAGTAAATCCTTATATACCTAAATTATAAAGTTGATAATATGATATACACCATATATTTACATATGAATCAAAAACAAAAACTCATAGTAACAGTCCAAGTAAAAACCCATGACAACATCCCAAAAAACACAAATAAAAGAAGAAGGTATTTAGGGAAAGTAGATTATTAGCTACCAGTAAATTTCAGCATAAGAAATTGTTTTAACTTTTTTTAAAATTCAAGATAGTGTACGATTTGAAAGAAACAGGCAAAGAATTATAGTCTTTACAGGCGTGATATATAAAACTTCTAGTATACAGGGCAGTGGCGTGGCGAGGAATTTCCAATAAGCGCGAATAACGTGGATTAAACGTAGAAGTGGCTTTATGTAGCTTGTTGAATTTTTTATGTAAGTACTTAGGACATTTTTGTTGAATAACTTTATCAGTTAAACATAGCGAATGCAATTTACGCAAGTACGAAAGTAAGAAAATTTTGTTTTTTAATTAAATCAGTAATTCCTTGATCAAATTTTCTAATCCCATAAGCAAACCTGAAACAACTATTTTGAATTCTCTGCAGACGTTGAGTATCAGAATGTAGAAGAGCCGGGCCATAAATGCAGTCACAATAAGAGAGCTTCGAGAATATTAAGGAGTTACATAAACTGATTTTCAAATGTGAATCCATGATGACACGATGGGGGTAAAGTTGTTTCAAAATATTATATGATAGCAAAATTTAAGGAAATATTTCCTAGTTTTAAATTAATTGCCGTTTTGGCGATGATACGTTTCTTTTTGGGACCGAAAATTATAACCTTAGATTTGTCAGGATTAAGTTTCAATCTGAGCAGCAGATATATTTAGTAATGAGTTTAAATCGTAATTAATCGAATCGTTAAATAAAGCCACTTCCGCGACGGGACAACTGAGATACACTTGGTTGTCGTCAGCATAATGATGTACAGAACATTTATTCAGAAATGTATAAAAGTCAGCTATATAAATAGAAAACAGCAAGGGTCCTAAAATGGAGCCCTGAGGAACCCCATGAGTTACTGGCAAGGCGTTAGACACATTAGAATTTATAATTACTTGCTGTGTTCTATCAGACAAATAGCTAAAAATATAAGAAACAGCATTATTATTAAAACCGAAGTACATTAACTTTTTACAAAGAATAGAATGATTTAGTGTGTCAAAAGCCTTACTATAATCTAAAAGAATCAAACAAGTAATTAAATTGTTATCGGTGGCGTTATAAATTTCATCTGAAATATGTGCTAAAGCAGTAGTAGTACTGTGCTGGGGCCTAAAGCCGGACTGAAATGGAGGTATAATTTTGTTATCAAAAGCAAACTGCGACATTTGTGTTTTCATAACCATTTCGAGAACATTATACAGAGTGTTTTAAATAGACATGGCAAATAAGAGGGGTTTGCTTAATGTCACTCATTTTTTGAGATTCATAATATGAACAGAGGTTCGATTCGTTTTTGTTTAGAAGTTAAAGGCATTTTAAAAAATACAATTCTATATTCCAATGAAAGTAACCTGATAAAAAAATAATGGTTGCTATAACAAAATCGTCTTGATCTAATTGCATACGGATTTTGCAACGCCCAGATATGTTTATTATGTTTATTATTTCTGCCGTCCCTAGTAAAACCCAATTCAGCAGACCACATGACAAGGGAAATCAATCTGTCATTTTGTGTTGAATTAACTAGAGACAAAATTCTAATCGTTGAGGAGCATCTCCAACATGTAACGCTTATACATTTTGGCGATGAAACGGATGTAATATTTGTCCCTTCAATACTTCCCATACAAATTTCGATATAAATGAAAATTACTTACTATACGCTGAACACTAATTGAAGAGTTGCCAATGATAATATCTATTATACGTTCTTCATTTTGTACATTCACTTCAGCAGGACAAATCGCTTTTTTAGAGCGGGATTACCTTTTTCTCGTCAGTTTGCGAAATGATGCACTTGTCGTGAGTTGCAAATAAATACACTTAGCACTTTAACAAATCAAATGAATAAACAAAATGACACAAATAATAATTATTGTTAAAGTAACCATCATTTTTATTTATCAGACTACTTTGAAACATATTGTTTAAAATGCTTGTAACTTCTAAACAAAAATGAATTGGACCTATATTCATGTAAGAAAAAATGTTTGACATTGACCCAGCTACGATTTGACGATATTTGTCATTGAACATTCTGTATATTCCATCAAAATTTCACGCAAGTATGTTTTGCATAGGTACTTAGGATATTGCTAAAGTAACAAAAACAAACATTTCAATGATTTCGACTGAAATATGGGTTTAAGTATATCATTAATTAATTTAAATTCTTGTTGGTATTATTTAATTCATTGGCTGGATATGCATAGGTATATGGTTACACTGCAAGTGCTTAAACATAAATAACATTAAATCACACATGAGGTCATGCACAAATATACGAACATAATTATTGTAAAAGGCGCTTCCTATTGGTTTTTCCTTGGTTGAATCAATATCTCGAAGAAGGTGAGGTTTTTTTATGAATTATAAATCTTCATTCAATTATCTGTTAATTGCTGTACTAAATGTTACATTCTATTATATCTGGGATATAATAATACGTTGATTAGCATGTTTTTATAAATTGAACAAATGGTAGTAGGTACATAATTATTATAATGATTTGGAAAATGTACGTAATATTTTTAATTATACTAATAATTATTGATAATTAACATTAATCACAAATATATTTGTTAATTTTTGTGAAATTATTTCTAAGTGTACCGTATAGGTTACAGGTTGGGTAAATATTATTCCTGTGTAATTTGGACAAAAATGTACCTATCAAAATTTTTTTGAAAACGGTATATTTTTAACAAATTTACTAAGATCACCTTTTTGCGTAAAATGAAATTTTGGAAAATATAAAAAGATTGGAATGGGAAAAACCCAACATAAAAAAGTTAGACAAAAAATGTTAGCGAAAATGCTAGCAACTAGCGCCCTCTACTTTACACAAAAAAAAACCTAATAATACCAGTGTGTTCGCCACCACCAACAGCGTACCTGTTAAATTTGAATCAAGTATGTTATTTTTAAGAAAAAGTACATCCAAAATTAAATTTTTTAAAATTATCTCAAAAATGAGCGGCTCTGTACAGGGTGAACTTTACATAAGTACAAATATTTTAACTAGCAGTACAGTTCACTAAGCAGAACACATAATTAATAGATTTTTACAAAAAAAAAAAAAAAAACAGAAATAAAAAAATTATTATTTAAAAATTTTAAATAAATTTCGTGATTTTTCAATAGAAAACTTGTTGATTACCTCTGATTCGACTACGATACTAATATTTTTAAGAGTCATGGTGAATGGGAATTCCACAGCGTCGTCAGTGTTACACTAATGTTTTCGAATAGGTTTCTACAATGTTAACTAGAACAGTGATTGAAATATGTTAATTTATGAAAATATTAACTACTATCTCCTCCCCTTTCCCATTCCTATACCTCACCAATAAATTATAAACCAGATTCTCTAATCACAATCATAGTTATCCAGCATTTGGTCATTATCTATTTTTATTACACTCCAACTGGTTTATCACAATATATTATCGTTATCACTATCACTGATTATCACTACTTAACAAATATGCTTTTAGCATGTCAACCTTTTCACTGTTTGAATAATGCGCCATATTAATTTAATCACACTGTATTTCACGAAAATTATTATATTAAATACACAAGACACTTAAGAGAAAAACACTGCCCGTGAAAATAATAAGACGATTTAAATACGTTTTATACGTTAGTGCCGCAACTCTTAAAACAAATGCGTCAAGCAGTGCATTACTTAAAGAAATCATTAGCTTAGTTAGGTTTCAGAAAAAACAAAGTATCTCATATTAACTTTAAATTTATGTGTATTGAAATTATCTATTTCCTTTCCACAAATATTGAATGTTTTGTTTCCACTTGCCTGTACCACAGCTTATTCCTTTGCCCGATCCATACTAGAAGAGGGGGTTTGTAGGGGACAATTCGCCTACTGCTCGTGACACCTACTTGTTACCTATGCCTATGACACCACCTACTGCTCGTGACACCTACTTGTTACCTATGCCTATGACACCATTTCACCGTTTCTTTTTTGCATGCGACTGACTGCTTTTAAATATTTTACTTTGCCTTCTCTTGATATTGAACGCATACATCAAGCTAGTTCTTTTGTTATTCCATGTTTTGTGTTTATTTTTAAAATCTGTTTTATCCAAATGGTTAGGACTGACACGTTGTTTGAGGATATATATATTTTAATCGTTTATGATAATTTTACTTATTGCTAAAAACAAGTGTTTTTAAATTAGAAACAACGGAAAAAATTGAATTTACGTTAAAACATTATTTATCTTACAGACGATATGGCAACCTCGTCTTCAGTAAATCATATGGTTTACCACGTCAGTGGTCTATCTGGTCAGAGATCCTAAAAATGTAGGTATTTTAATACAAAATTAATATCTCCTTAAATATTTGAAATTTTTAAAAATGACTTTCACTAGACTCATCTATCAGATCTACACCTGCAGTTAAAATATTTGTACTTATTTAAGGTTCACCCTGTATATTAAGCAAACCCCACTTATTTTTCAATGCTCTATCAGCCCTAGTGATATTGCCATGTCTTTTTGAAACATAGCGTATATTACCGATTTTAATACCACTGATCGTTTGAGAACCGCTTACAATATAAATGCCACACTCTATATGTAGCAACCGATCTATATATTTCTTTAACATACAGTACAGATTAATCATATAGGTACTTTAGTTTAACAACTTGTAAAGTTACAGTCAAAATCAGTTACACATTTAAATGAATTATTCTTCATCGTACTTGTAAATATGTCACGTAGTCAACACTACTTAATGTATAACACATGTTCGTACAAATATATAATATCTATTTATTCAAGCTATATGATATGTAGGTTCAAGTAGGTCCGATATGTTTGTAATCTTGCTTTTTAAAATTTATTGCTTTATGTTGCGTTAAATTTCCTATAAAATTATGCTGTTACCCATTCTGTAATAATAATAATCTTTATTATTCCAACAGGAACACCCAATTACAGGAATAAGTAATAAACATAACTAAGTGGTAATAAGAATCAGTAATCAGTAATAGTAGTAGTTAAACAGCTTGATATATACTTATAGAGATATGTATGCAATACAAACTAAGAACAGTAAAAAATAGATATTTAGAACGTATTTCATGTTATATAACTATTCGCCAGTACTATCACTCCTCACTGATAATTTTGTTTACGTCTAACGTCTCAAACAGTAAATACTCATTCATCTTGCAATTAAGCATGGCCAGAACAGGAAAAGACAACTTAGATGTATAACGGGAAACGATGGTTTGCGCAATTATAGTAAGTCTTACGTTTGTGTCGTATAGGATTCGTATTTACCTGACACTGAACCCTACGTCTTTAAAATATGAAGATGGATGAAACATTAGCTGGAATTTTTATTTCAATATGACCGCTGTACAGTTGTCCTTTCGAAGTCCCAAGTCTATGAGTGCACTCTGAGCCGGGACAAGCATCAATGAGGTGAACATTCGTGTTACCCGTGATCTGATTGAAGATGACCGGCGTATATAACGGAATGTCGTATAAAAGTACTCAATCAATTATTTTCGATGATTTGGGTTACCTAAAAGTCTTGGCAAGATCGATTCGTCGCAGAAAGCAAACAATCTTACAGTTGTAAAAGGCTTCTAGCCCATTGCCGAGCAAAGGCATTTTTTTTCAACTGTTTTGTCACCTGCTGCATTATTACACCCCAGGAATCCAAACAAACAAACAAGCATAGGGACGCGAAAACTTAAAAAAACCAAAACTTTTCATTTTGCAGGAAAACTTCTGTAACTGTTTTTTGTTAATGCATTAATGTCATTCTACATCTTCTTCACGCTTTGTGGTTCCTCTACAACGGTCGGTGCCTTTCGCTTTGTCTCCACAGCCTCCCTGAATGCACGCCTGTTAACAATCTACTATGGTACGTAAAAAACCGAAAAACATTTCTTCGCGCAACCTGGGACACCTGCCAAAATCTCCGTATTATAGACATCATCAGCTATGTTGTTGTTGTTTGCAACAAGCTTTGCAACACTTGCAACACAAATGTGAGCAGATTTTTTAAAAACAGAATGCTACGTTATTGAAGTCCAACTTATGCAAACTTCAAAAACTTAACAGACAAACCTGAAAATTTTATAATTTTTTACTTTTGCCAAGAGAAGTAAACATGCGAAAAATATCAAAATAATGTTGCATTTCTTTTGTAGGTTTATACTTTATTTAAAAGACATCCAGCATGTATAATTATTTTTAAAAATACGTTTATTGAGTCTAGGTCCAGTTCTGCCTATTTCGTTCATCATTTTTAACTTATTATGTAAAACTGACCGTTTCTATACTTTACAATATCTACCAATCGACCACTGTCGAAGATCGATCATATCGATAGTTACGTGTGAGCTCCAGGCGAGACTCGCGCAGGACAAGACATGACAAATCGAACAAGAACAATACTTTAAAGAAATTCTTGTCTTGGTTTGCAAGACAAGACAACACTTTTTCAAGTTTTTCAATATTTCTTGTCTCAACCAATACTACTCCAACGTGTGAGTCTTCTTCAAAACAATGCTCAACCACACACAGCTGCTTTGACCCAAAAAAATCATAATAAAAAAAGAACAAATGGCTACCGTTCTTTACTCAACAAATTTTAATATTTATGTGTTGAATACTTTTCAGTACATTTGCAACCAACCGACCCAGTGAAAACGTTGCTAGATGACAAAATGGAATAATAAAACAAATATTAGTCAACCTCATCATCAATTAATAATAATAATAATGCGCCCAGAAATGACTTACGTTGGTAAGGGAGTAGTCAAATATCAACTGGTATCAATCTCTCACATTGACCCGAGCTAACATTCTTCCACCCTACCATACCCGCAGAGAGGGTGCCAATCCTCTCCATGAATATAGCTTATATACGGTCTACCAGCAGCTGAGCGCGAATCCACACCGATCTAGTCACCTCGATTCAAGTACTGACGCCTTAAACCGCGCGACCACTGACCGACAATTCAGTAGCGGTCCCACAGATTTTCATTTCGTTAACTAATTAAATCGACAGCAAAACAGAATTTTAACGGGCCGTCAGTTTAGGTTTACGGAAGCACAGCGTTCGAATTGATTGATGAAATCGAATCTCAGCAGATCTCGATGCGGCTAACCGACGAACCAAAACCATCATCATTTAATATTCTGCCTATTATACGCCTTGCCACTCCATTGACTTGCAGTCGTTAGTGGTAGTTGTAACAGTTGTTAAAATCCCTGGATACTAACATAATTTTTTATACATGGAAAAGGGCATATAATAGTTATTTCCGCAATAAATGGGATATAGACATTATTCATTAATCGTTTAATCACATAAGTGCACTTTTATCTACAACTGTCGATGGTTATTATTATACAGAGTTAGCTATGACTAAGTACAAACATTTTAAACACGTGCTCAGGGAGGCCTAAAAGACAATAAAAAAATTATTCCAGAAGTCTAGCTCCATATTTAAAAAATGGGGTAAAACCCTCTTTTCCTGCATTTGGTCGCTATGAAAAATGGTGTAGAGATATTTTACATAACTAACAAGAATGGAATTTAATATATTTCAACGAACTAAGCAAAACAGAAGCCTTCATCTCTTTGGTGGTATTACTCGATGAGATGAACATAAATTTTACTCAAGAAGAATATCGATATCAAGAAACACTTAAATTTGATTGCATTCCTGAAGCGACAGTCAGAAGTATACAAACCTAAAAAATATTAGGTATTAGCAAAGCAGGAAATATTCAGGATTTTAATGTATGCAAAAATCTGCAGAACATGAGAAAGATGCTATGCTTACAAATCATGATACCCAAAACCAAAACAAAAGTGTCTAGGGAGTTTTTTTTTATCATCTGAAAATAATGATGGTTTAAACGTAGTAGAGCTGGTAAGAAAATACGTCAAACTTAGAAATGAAAACTGTGATCATGTTCGCGTATTTCTGTATGAAAAGATCATCCGTTACGTTATTGGAAAATACAGAGGGGAACATCACAGCATTGAAACGACATGGAGGATGGAGATCTGCAAGAATCCTTCAACAATAAAATTGAGATTGCAAGTGGTTCAAAACGAGCTGATGTAATAGCAGAGCTTAGTTACTGTATTGGAAGCATACCAGGTTTTACCATTTCTGAATCCTCAAACTACATTTCATTCATTTAATATTAATTTAAGTCAATAAATTGTATAAATTTATAAATAAAGCATTTCTAGAAAAAAAAGGCGTAGCTCATAATACACTAATGTGTTATGACTATAACGTTACTCGTCCCTTTATGTGTATGATGCATGTGAAATAATGACTGTATAAGTAGTGGCTGTTGGATAAAAATTTAAAGAGCGCGCTCGAGATTCTTGTACGTTTCTAGCTACTTACATAACGCAGTGTTGATGAGGAAGATGTATTTAAATACTCTATATGCTCCATTTTTTTATTTGTCGTGGATAAAAGCCGGGATGATATATAAACCACTGTTACGGATTGTATCACAATTCTTTGAACTTATTATTCCTAGAGGTAAATAAATATGTCCTACTCGACCTGCATTTTAGTGACTCATTGCTTAAGCAAACTCTGTCTCTGTGCGGAGAATTAACAACTAGGTATCTATCTAGTTCGCTAGCAAAGGCTTTGAGGGTATACTGCACTGTTTTCATTTGCATACATACAGATTAGTCCTTCATATAGTTTAAAAACAGTTTTCAATATTCTTTAAAATGATTACAACTTAGAGAATTGCTGAAACGTTATCCTATATTACTTTTATTTTATTATATGCATTTTCGTTGTATTCTAACACTAAAGAAAATCCTCACTGCAAGATTTAAAGGCACCCTATACACATATCGGAAGTGAACGCGGATTTTTTTGATAATGATTTACATGTCAAAACGAACGATAATTTACCGTGAGGATATTATGGAGTGGGGTATTTGAATGGTGATTTACATCTATTTTGCCTCATGGTGCAATGAATCCCATGTTTTAGAGTTATACAGGGTGTTCTTAAATGAAGTAGCAAAAATTAAACCACAGATTCCTTAGAAAATAAATCGATTTGACCTAACACCTATAGGTATCCCGCATAAGTTAAAATTTTATTTTCGATATTTGTAGAGAACTTCTTAAAAAATACAATTATTTACATAAAATTTGTAAATTAGGGATTTTTGCTGGCGAGAAATTTAAATTTGTTTCTAATTCACATCATGTTTCGTTTAAATTGCAGAACTTTTTTGTTGCTTAGTGTATCCATCTGACTATTGAAACAATCGATTCTCCTACCTGAGGTTATATCTGAAGTCGTTAGAAGTAACAGTTTTTGAAATAATCCTACTTGGAATATTCAGTGCACCGATTGAAAACTGTTATCGTTTCAGGTAAAGTGCCTTTTCTACTAAAAATACAGCAAAATGTTCCTTGAAAAAACGGTAAATTATGGAAATGTGCAAAATTTTAAAAAAGTTGTTTTATCAAACCTCACCGATCTTCTTGATGAAATGTGAAAAACTGAATTATATAGCGAAAAAATTGTTTTAAAAGTTCAACTATAACATCCTGTATCTTTTAAGGGAGGCATGTTTGTTTATAGCTAAGTAGAGTTAAACCGTCATATTTTGCCGCCAAAAATACGCAGTTAACGGGATGATCTGTTTTTTTGTACACCCTGTATATTTGAAAATTATATCATATAACATAAATTATGGCGACAGTGCCGTCTTCTTCTGATTGACAAGCAAATAAAAATCACAAAATTTTTCTGAAATGCTGTTTTATTTTTATATACTTTACTGTTTAAACGATTTCCGGGACAATTTGCGAACCACCAGAAGGTGTTGTAAAATTCAAGATGTCGGATGTAGGGGTGATCAACAATTTGTTTACAATTACCGCTAAGATAATAAAGCTTTTAATTGCCAGGAATTTTGTGTTTTGTAGTGTAATTCTTCGTATTTATGTATTTTTTTAGGTGAAAGTATATTTAAGACTTATCATATTTTAATGTTAATATAAGACAAATTCCCAATGCATATTTATCGTGAATTCCTAGCATGCTCGTAACCTTTCAGATTTAGATATAATGGTTCGATTCGAGATATCTTGAACTATTTGGGGATCTTGTGCGACTTCTAAAGAAGGTGAGGTACTTAATTTTGTCTGGGGCAGAACGCGAGAAGCCCCATGTTGTCAAAAACATGTGTTTACAGCGTCTGCTTTAGTTCAGTCACCCCATGAAATATCTTTTATTAAATAAAGATAATTGGCAGTGTAATACAAATTTAAAAACAATCTTAAATAATACACAACATAACCTTGTTATAATTAACTAGCATAAAATCCTCTATAAGAAAAAGGTTGCTACATACTTTCAGGTTTCAGATTCTGAATTTAATGTTCCTCTGCTTACAGAGTTTCGGGTCTACGGGAAAAAATACAGAAAATGTCCACTATATCTACACTTATGAAACAGATTTGTTGGATTGTTGTTCACCCCCCAGCCTCGATTTATTACAAATTGTATTCTGCTATTCTACTATTCTACTATTTTCAAACTGTTCTGGTACTGTTCACACTCCTATTAAACAAGTAATTTGTTGCTCATGTGTAAGAACTTAGTTTAGTTTTATGTTAGAATGTATGATTGATTGTCGATCGATAATTACAGTTCATTTACATTTGCTGTAACATTCTTATAATAATAATAATAATAATAATAATAATAATAATAATAATTACGTTGGTAGGCCCAGTAGCAGTATTCAGTGCAGGAATGAGGGAAACCTGGAAAACCTCATTAATTAGGGGGGCGGTCAAATATCAACCGGTATCAATCTCTCACATTGACCCAAGCTAACATTATTCCACCTTACTATACCCGCAGAAAGGGTGCCAATCCTCTCCACGAATATAGCTTATAGTCACCTCGATTCAAGTACTGACGCCTTAAACCGCGCGACCACTGACCGACCGCCTTATTCATTCAATCATTACAGTTCATTTGAAGTGTTCATTGTGTTATCATTTAATACAGTTCAGCAGTTTATCTATTAATCTTAACTATCAAATCAAAGGAGTATTTCTTCTCCAAGAAGTTCCGAAATCTATCAACAGATGTCAGCCACTTGTGATTTTCGTCAATTAACGTCCCGCAGAGGACGGGTTCCAAATATCGGGACGTCCCGCGAATTCAGGTACAGTTGGCAACCCCAAACATCGTCCAAGCCTAGGAGATTATGATGCACAGACGAACAATGACGTTTCGGTGCCTGAAAATTTGCTGAATCCAGAGATACGGAGTCGGCTGCGGCTTCATTAGAATCTCAAAGAGTGAGCTACGGCGTGTCTGCAGAACACCTTCCAGGCAAATTGGAACGAATTGGAATAAGTGCGGCCTTAATGAAAAAGGAAAATGCGGAGGTCGAGCGCGCAAACTATTGTTAGGAAATATGCAAATTCAGGAAGCCTTTATTAAATAGGAATAGCTGGGAAAGCGTTCGTCGGTTGTTGGTGTCTTGGGATGAGGAGATAAATTTGTCCAAACTGTGCTGTCGGTTTGTGAAAAGGCGGGAGACTGTTTTTATTACGTTAAGGCTTTAATTTTGTAGAAAGAATAATGTTTCGGTGTTTTATTTTGACGACGTTATCAGGCAAACAGCACAGTGGTGCAATAATTTTACAGAAAAGTAGTTTAATATTCTGCTAATTATTTAGTTCTTTATTATACGAAATTTACTGGGGGTCGTTTTTCGTGAGTAAAATAATTTAGTTGTGCATTGTAAAAAATGCATATATTTTGATACAAAAAAAAAAACACAATGCTGTGTTAATTCAAGCCACATGGGATTATGTATATTTTTACACATTTCTTTGCATGTAGCAGTATGTTAAAGGTTTAGCATATTCTGCTGTGTTAATATGACAAACTTTGTGTATAACATTTTCAAGTGTTATTTGTAGCAATAAAGGTAGAGTTTACACATTATTGTAAGTATTATTATACATAGTATTTACAGAATGAAGGTGTTGGTGAATTGATAAAAAAATAGACATTTTACTCTTTATGATTGTATTAATTATAATTCGATTCAAAATAATAACAATCAAGTTTTCTAATAAAATATTTTTCAAAGTTAGTTTTTGTCGTAATAAATACATTAAAAGCAAATAATATTTTAGTAAATCATAAAAAAAATTCAGGAAAACAAAAATGTATTGAGATACTACTTAATATGATTTTTTGTAGCCACATTAATTTTTATGTTAGATAATTATAATTATCGAATACAGCTTTGTCTATGGAATTGCTCATTAGCTTACCTACCTATATTGGGCTGACGGTAGCCGAGCGGCCAAGGCGGTGACGAGCAGTCGCTGCCAGGGAAGCACGAGCGGCCGGAAGTTGGTTCGAATCCAACACGGGGCAGGAATTTTTCTGTCCTACCCATGGATGTTTGTGATTGTAAGGGTGGAGGGTAGTATAAGTTAGTAGGTAAAAAGGGCCAAATATGGCCTACTTACCAGTAAGCTTAATTACCTTTACCTACCTATATTTGGTATCAGAGAACAGATAGCCATCTAAGCACTTATATTTCTGGATATCTATAGTCCCGATTAACTATATATACGTATATATTTATTATAATTTTCATATGGGACTTTTATTCTGTTTAAAATTTATTGACTTATTTTGTCAAAGAAAACGTTTGGACTTATATAAGTACCTGTTATAGAGGCACTCAATGTATGAAATAATCGAAATATCAGTTGAAGCTACGCGCTGCTACAAAAATTAATGTTACTTGTTGTTTTTCCTTTCAAGAAGTTTGTATTCAAACTGATTGAATAGACATTGTTTTGATAGTTTTACCAGGCATATTTTTTCGTTGTTTAACAAAATCTTCTTGAACTTCTTCGTCACAAACATAAAAATTGTTCATTTTTTGTAATTTTGTATTTACTCAGTGCTGTAATGTATTATTTTTAAAATATTGCAACACTCGTAATAATAACGATATAGGTACTATATAGGTACTTGATGGTTATATTTTGTCCTAATTAAATTTTCTTTTGTTTCAGAATGTCAGCAGGTCGTCAAGAAGTAGGTAAGAATTTTAAAATCTTTCATAAACTTACTTAGACAGTTTAATACAGAACTTGGTCCAAGGACAGTTGTAAATATAATTGCAGTACATCATAAAAAGCTTTGTATTATCAGTGTTTTATAACACATAACATTACAAAAAAACGTATTTGTTTGTATAATTATTTTTATTTATTAAAAAATATATCAAATATACAAAACAAAATCAGTGGGAAGTTTTGGAGTGTTGGTTTTCACCAACCAGTGTATCAATATTAACATTAATATTTGTTGCTGACAAACGAAGCAAATGAGTAAGTGACTTATCAGTCAATTCAGTTCTATTTTTTCTTAATACAATTTTATTATTTTCTTTATTCAAAATTATTTAATATTTTATCAAATATTTGCAGTAATTTTTTCAAGTCCCTTAAAACTTTAAACAAAGAAAACATATTTTGAGAGTAACTGTTGTTCACTCAGGTAATTCATATTATCTAAATAAAACAAAACAATTGTTTAATAGTATATTATTTAACGAGCGGTAATGCAGATCATAACTCATGCAGATGAAGTTTGCAGCACGAGCCGGAGGCGAGTGCTGTAATTCATTAAGTGAGTTATGACCATTACCGCAAGTTGAATACTATACTTTATCTACGACTATAACAATAAATACTAAAATACAAGTATCGAGAAAGAAAATTGATTTGAAAACGTCAAAATTATTTTGTTAAAATATCAAATGACATTAGTCCCCTCAGTGATAATAATTGACAGTTCCGCCTACAGAGAGGCGTTGGCAATTTAATAATTTTAAAATCTTTTAATTATTCATTCCTTTCCACTTGTTAAAAATTCTTTCCATTTTACACCAATGGAACGTATTTATCGGCTTAAAAATTTACAAGAATTTACTGCGTACACTATTAACATACCGAATTATTATTGTAGAAGCCCAGCGTGAGTTATAATAACTCACTATAAAAACTCACGCTATTTGTTTATTGATACTATTAATTGCTCAAAACAGTTGAATAATTAATATATAAATTAATAGGAGTAGATAAACAAACATAATGTTTCCGATATTAAATATAGTAGTTTTCTTGATTTCAAGTAATTTTTATTCATAAATGAAGAATGTATAATCTTATTGTACAAGAATAAAGATTAATAAGTGTATTAATCTTGTTGTTAGTATAGTTTTCTTTCCTGTACGTTCTTATTTAAAAATCATATTTTCAAGGCGATATTCAGTTGTTTCTTTCAATCACTGGAACTTTGGAAACATCCTGTATACAACTAATTCATGTAATTAGCTAATATCTTCTGACTCCAAATGAAAGTGAAGTCAGTGGCGGGTAAAAATCTCTAAATTTGTTCCTTACTTTTGTGCAGTGGGAAGAATAGGAGACCGAAAGCCATTATATATTTCATTCAAAGTTGGCTTTGATGCTGTTACCCCTCCGAAATGGGGTTAATCTATCATCTCAATTAATATTGCCTTTGTTGTCCTGAATGCGGCTGTCAGCTTAATCTAGTTTTACGCTGTAAGTAATTAAACAGTATAAAAATACAAATCCTGTTTTCCCAACGCTAAGTTAGTGCAATAAAAAAATAGTCTTAAAGAACATCGATCCTTTCCTTTCCAATTTTATTCCACTAGAGAAAAAAAATTATCTTATGTACACGGAAAAATCTAATCTGTCTTTAAGTATATTAATATACTTAAAATTTTAAAATTACATATACACTCATACACACGTAGCTATATGTATCAGTTCAGTAATAATGTATACTTGATATAAATATTTACACATTCTTAACTATATAGATGGGGTGTGTCAATATGGAACATTATTAACTAACTACTAAATTGAACACTTTTTTCTTACAATAACATTAAATTTAAGATTTACTTAAAATACAGAATAGATTTTACTTTATTAAATTATAGATTTATAGATTGTCAGGCATATTAAAGAGAACTAGTATGTTCTTAAGTGGTATATGTCTGGTGTGCCGCTAATGAATGACTTTGGCAGTTTGCTATAAGTCTCTCAGCTGTTTACACACATATTTTATAGACGTTTGTTTTCTGTAACGCACCTTAATAATAATATCTCTACTCCTCATTCCAATTACAAGAATTAGTCCAGAAGTCGAAGACTTGCGCTGGAGAGGGGGCGGCATATTATTATTAAGCAGACCGCATTTGCGTCCAGGAACGACTTACGTTGGTAGGCCCTAACCACCATTCAGTGCAGGAATGAGGGAAACCTGGAAACCTCATTAATTAGGGGGGGCAGTCAAATGTCGACACGTATCAATCTCTCACATTCAGCTAACGTTCTTCCATTCTACCATACCGGCAGAGAGGATGCCAATCCTCTCCACGAATATGGCTGATATACGGTCTATCGGCTGCGGGGCTCGAACCCACACCAATCTAGCCACATCACTCCTTAAACCGCGTGACCACTGACTGACCCATATATACAAAGGTATCCACCAAAATGTGTGTATTATTGTGATGTTTTATATAAAACATCCTCTCTAAAATTGTCTGAAGAATCGACTGCCGTCATTTTCCTCAACTATTTTCGAAACACGTTCTATATAAGGAACACACTGCACTGGGCAAAATTGAATTACCAGAATATGCCAATAGACTTTTAAAAAGACATGAGTTATACAGATTTAATTACCTAATTTGTTAAAAAATGTCTAACCATTTCTAATAGTTTTTTGAATGTTATATATTCCTCTATTCTTAGATAATTTTCATAGACATCTGGACTTGAGTTTCTTAATTCATTAAATTGTATTTAAATCTGAATAAGTCGCTTTATTGCAACCAGTTCTTCATCGACATTTTCTTTTCCTTCTTTTTAAGCTTTTCAGAGCAGAGACCAGAGCTAATAACTGTGTTTTTTTTAATAACGGAATAATTTAATAGTGATAAATAGTGAATTGATTCCATGATTCCAATGACAAACTGAATATTGTTGGGTTACAAAGTTCGTGGCCAAAAAAAGTCA
This sequence comes from Monochamus alternatus, assembly GCA_037114965.1. Taxonomy (NCBI): domain Eukaryota; kingdom Metazoa; phylum Arthropoda; class Insecta; order Coleoptera; family Cerambycidae; genus Monochamus; species Monochamus alternatus. Next base: position 40,397,162 of record CM073433.1, read on the forward strand.
ACTATTGGCCGGCCGCGTTCGCCATTGACTGGGGCCCTTTAGGGTTTAGAAATAGTTACGTGTTAGGTACAATATTTTTCCTACGATCATGAAAGTTCTAAGACGCAGCAGTTTATTTTAATTACCAATTTATAACATTAACAAGTAATTATTAAGTAGTTATTTAAACTAAGAGAATATGTTAACGAAAAATGTTGAAATTAAATGTACAATTTGTGGCATTTAGTAAATTTAGTGCTGATGTAATAGTGGCTTGAGGATGTTCTACAGTGGTGAAATTCACTGTTGACAAAGTATGTGCTACAGGATTAGCTTGAAACTTCAGTGATGAGGGAATAGCTTCTAGAGGCTTCTTCAGCCACGAAACATACTCTTACTGTCGATGTAGTACGTGCTTCAGCATGGTTCTCTTGAAGTTCTGATGAAGGATTTGATGCTTTGAGATTGCTGCCGTTGTGGACTTCCACCCACCATACCTCGGGGTTTGGGAGGCCTAAGTAACCAGCGATGTGAGATGGCATTTTCCCGATGCTGTTGATACTTACACATTTACCCCCTTTATAGAATAAGAAAAACCGATCGTGAGGGGTATGTCTAAATAGCACAACTTCGATAGATCGACATATTTGTTTCGTCGCTATTCACCACAAATGTTTTTGAAACATTAGTTTTCGTGATCGGTATGATAATAAACAAAGCCTTTTAGTCTTCTATATCGTGGATTGTCATATTTACTAGTTCTCCGCGGCGAGAAGCACTGGCAATTCCAAATATTAGTCGAGGCAATAAACTAGTAAAAAGTCCAAAAGTTCTAAAAGTAGTTGTGGTGGACGGATCGGAATGCGGTTTTCTGCATTCTCTTCCAAAAATTATTTGTAAAAAATGTGGCGACATGGAATTTCTAACAAATCAGAAATTGCATTGCTGCAGCCAAAAATGCATTCAATGTATTATTTGAGAGGCCTCTTGGAAGATGTCAAAACTTGGTAAATAAGTGTCATAACTGGCCCAGATTGGGTATTCGGGGGTTTTCGAGGTCGCTGATCATGAATATGATGTTGAAATTGACCCCCCCGAACACCTGGAGCTCAGGAACGCCGATGAACGTCATCTCCGTGGGACTCTCCCACAAATCACGGGAGAAAGAAGAAAAACTCGGCGTCCGGGTTTTTTTTGGGTCACTGAATCCAAATCTGGCATCGGCGAACTCCCCACGGGCACCTGGTGCGCCGGAACCTGAACGCGGACGTCATCTCCGAGAATTTTCCTGAGAATAGTGCCAAAAACCACCCGAAAATCATAATAGCGGCGTTTTGTAGGCGTTGAATCAGAATTTCACGTCGGAAACGACCCCCCCGAACACCTAGTGCACCAGAACCTGGCCCTAAACTTCATCTCCGTGGCTTTTACTGACACAATCAAAAAAGGCGAACCGAAAATCGTTATGGGGGTTTTTTTTTGGGGTGCTGAAACCGAATTTCACATCGATAACGACCCCCCGAGCCCCTCGTGCATCGAAACCTCACTCTGAACATCTTCTCCGTGGCTTTTCCAGACACAATCTAAAAAGACGGACGGAAAATCGTTATGGGGGTTTTTTTGGGTCGCTGAATCTAAATATGACATCGGCGAACACCCCACCGGCACCTGGTGGCCCCGAACCCGAACGTGCACGTTATCTCCGAGAATTTTCATGAGAAGAGTGCCAAAAACAACCGAAAAATCATTGTAGGGGTGTTTTTGGGCCGCTTAATCCAAATTTTCACTCCCAAAACTACCTTCCCAACGCCTGGAACTGGAACAACTTTTTCGAAGGCCCTAGGCGAGAGTTACATATTAATGAATGTATCAAATTATGAGACGGTTTTTGGTGAGTTTGTTGCGGTCGTGTCTGTAAAACCCTTCGAGACGACGTTCAGGTCCAGGTTCCGCGGTACACCAGGTGTCTGAATTAAGCGGTCCAAAAACGCGCCTAATTTTTTGGGTCGTTTTTAGCGATCTTGGTGGGCAAATTCTCGGTGATGACGTGCACGTCCGGGTTCGGGGGCACCAGGTGCCCGTGGGGTGTTCGCCGATGTCATATTTGGATTAAGCGACCCAAAAAAACTCCCATAACGATTTTCGGTTCGCCTTTTTTGATTATGTCAGGAAAAGCCACGGAGATGACGTTTAGGGTCAGGTTCTGGTGCACTAGGTGTTCGGGGGGTCGTTTCCGACGTGAAATTCGGATTCAACGCCCCACAAAACGCCCCTATTATGATTTTCGGGTGGTTTTTGGCACTATTCTCAGGAAAATTCTCGGAGATGACGTCCGCGTTCAGGTTCCGGCGCATCAGGTGCCCGTGGGGAGTTCGCCGATGCCAGATTTGGATTCAGTGACCCAAAAAAACCCCGGACGCCGAGTTTTTCTTCTTTCTCTCGTGATTTCGGCGTTCCTGAGCTCCAGGTGTTCGGGGGGGTCAATTTGAATCATCATATTCATGATCAGCGACCTCGAAAACCCCCGAGTATCCGATCTGGGCCAGTTCGGACACTTATTTACCAAGTTTTGACATCTTCCAAGAGGCCTATCAAATAATGTATTTTTTGAATGCAGTTTTGGCTGCAGCAATTTAATTTCTGATTTGTCAGAAATTCCATGTGGCCACATTTTTTACAAATAATTTTTGGAAGAGAATGCAGAAAACCGCATTCCGATCCGTCCACCTAGTTTTAGAACTTTTTTAGTTCATTGCCTCGACTATATCGTGGCTACTTCATAAGATATACGTCATCTGGAGCATTTAAGAGAAAATTTTCTTATTTCCTTTCTTTCTAATATCTTTGATTTTGTTGGCTTGTAACCAACATTTGATTTCTTCAAATATTCTGTTATCCTGACGTATTTTTCAATATCAATGTCCTTCTTTACTTTGAAGCATAGTTTCAACTTCGACCATAGAGTTGACGGAGAGTTACGTTGGCAATATCGTGGAAATAAGCCAAAATTACCTCTTCTTTTAAATATGAAGTGCTCTTCTTCATGCGCCATTGGTCGAAGGTAACAAACTCTTTCTCATAGCGAATTCTTGATTTTGCAGGAATCAATGCATTACTTGCATCATTAGCGGCGTCCAATATCTCTGTCGGAACATTATTGAGAGACTCCTCACTCATTTTGTTTAGTTTACGACGAAGAGAAATGGAAAATAAATCAAACTCATCCTTCAAACTGAACTGATAAAATTTCAATCAGTACAGCTTATGTCAAAAAATATTAACAATCAAAACTGCACGTAGTTATGGAAACGACAGAAATTTTTATCGGTGATTACTTGTGTAAGCTGCATCGAGAGGTACTCATACACACCTTGAGAAAAACCAAACGCAAACTTTTGGCTTAATGCTGCCTGCATCCGCTGAATTACGTTGGACACAGGCATTTTCACAACAATGCTATAAGCCTACTGTATAATGTAACAAACGTCATGCGGAAAAGTGCCACTTTTGCCACGAAAATGTACACTTTTCCGCAAGATCGTAGGAAAATGATTTTGTTGCATTCCATTTTAGCGATGAACTACTTTAAGGTGGAATTTACTGTCCTCATCCTGTTGAATTCTGTGGCTATAAATACCGGATTAATTTCAAATGAAGCGGGTATTTCTTTGTGGGGTTATCTTGTACATGCAACAAAGGTGAGAAAATAAATAATGTAACATCCGTACATTGTGTTTTCGTGGTACTTGGAAATAAGCATGCACCGACGCGACATGCATGTAAATCACTAAATATTTATAACTCGATTCACATAAGCGAAGCAGTACACTGACAGCAAGGCTACGCAGAGTCGTGGCATTCGAAGGGGCAATAGGACAACTTATACAGGGTGTTTTTAAATGAAATAGCAAAAATGAGGCCACCGATTTCTTAGGTGAAAATAAATCGATTTAACCTAACATACCTATATTCCAAGTCGCATAAAAAAAGATACAGGGTGTCAAAGTTAAAATTTTGTTTTCAATATACAGGGTGTCCGGAAACTAATGGGACCCAGCTTAAACATAGCTTTCTGTGATCAAATAGAACTGATTTAGACAAACTTAGCTTAGTTCAAAAGGGGTAGAGATATTATTATTATTATTATTATTATTATTATTATTATTATTATTATTATTATTATTATTATTATTATTATTATTATTATTATTATTATTATTATTATTATTATTATTATTATTATTATTATTATTATTATTATTATTATTATTATTATTATTATTATTATCATTTGAAATATTCAGTGCATCGATTGAAAACTGTTATGGTTTCAGATAAAGGGCCTTTTCTGCTGAAAATACAACAATATGTTACTTGAAAAAGTTTTTCAGAACGGTAAATTATGAAGACATACAAAATTTCAAAAAGATCACTGTCTAGTGCCTTTCAAATTCAGTATTTTGGTTTGATTTTCGGTTATCAGATTGTAAATCAAAAATTCGCTAAACATTTATATTAAATTTTGGGGGTATAAGAAATTATAACAACCTTTGGATCGCCATAGTAGGATCAACAAGCGGTTTTCGATGCCATTTAACAAAAAAAAAAATGTTGGATTATCTTGAAGAATAAAGAACGTGTAGAGCAAAACCACTCTGTATAGCTTTTATTCAAATTTCACACATAGAGGTATTGAGGGACCCTGGTAACATCACCTTATCAGACTTTAAATAAAAAAATCGCTAAACATTTTTTTTAATTCCGGGGGTATAAAAATAATCATAGCAAGCCTTAGATCGCCATCTTAAATGCCTTGATAGGATGTCATTTAAACATAAAAATATTTGCTGCGTTATTTTGGAAACTAAAGTTTTTACAAATTTTTATAAAAATAAATCTTTGAGGACGTGAAGAAGACAACGTTCTTTTTAGTTTTCGTTCAAATTTCACACGTACGGGTTGTGAGATGACCTGAGTAGGTAACACAACTTTATCAGATTTTAGGTAAAATATCGTTGAACGTTTTTATTGAATTCGGAGGGTATAAAAATAATCATAGCAGGTCTTGGATCGCCATCTAAAATGCCGTGGTAGGATTAGATGTAACGGTTTTCGATGATATTTAAATCAAAAAAATGTTTATTGCGTTATTTTAAAAAACAAAGTTATTACGAATTTTTACAAAAATTAAACTTTAAGAACGTTTAGAAGAAAACACTACATATATAGTTGTTTTTTTTTAATTTCACACATAGGGGTTTTGAGGAGTCCTTCTAAATGTGGTAACTACAATCACCAAAATTAGATTTCTACTACAAATTTGATCCTTTATATCCAAGTAGCACACCACTGAATTTAATCTTGCATTCAGTGTGCATTTTGCGGAATATAAATATTTATAAAACTTTTTAAGCCGGACGATTTTCATGAAATAAAAATATTGCTATAGGTACATTTTCTTTGGCTTAAGTCGACAGCGAGTTAATGATTTTTGGTAAATGGAATATTTGTCTGTTATATATTGATGCATTTACATATTCATTATATAGTAATTAAAATACGTGTAAAAGTGTACAAATTTATACAGGCTTATTCAGAAATACTAAGAAAAAATTTGGATACATAATCAAAGTCATGTCTAACTTCACTTAACTATACAGGGTGTTTTCCTAACTGGACAGCCAAAATGAAATGTTATATGTAAAATCGAATTTTAAACATAAAATAAAGAATAACTTTTTTTCATATTGGGTTTCGTTTAGGAGATATTCAGTTATAAAAATAATTGAGTAATTGATAAATGTGCTATCATTGTTACAATTTGTTAAAGAAAAGTCTTTATTTTCCACAATCCTTTATTTAAATGTGATTATTTTTGACTACGAGTTATAAAAATATTTTATAAAAGTATGTAATAAAACAAACAACAAACATTATTAAAAAGTTAAGAACTACAATAGATGTTAAAAAATGCCACCATTTACATTGACACATACCTGGCAACGCAAAACAAGTGAATTATAAACTGCTTCAAAATTTACAATATGTTATATTATGTATGCACTGCTTTTAAAATTCCACCTTGTAATTGTTCAATAGTGTTGATAGGTTCTGCATAAACTAATTGTTTTAGGCGACTCCATAGGTAAAAGTCAAGGGGATTAAGGTCCGGTGACCTTGCAGGCCAATGAACGCGACCGCCCCTCCGATCCATCTCCCATTGAAATTATTATTGAGCCACTCCACCATATTTCTTCCAGCATGTGGCGGTGCCCCGTCATGCTGATACCACATTCTGTTTGGCAGACCAATAGGAATATCATCTAATAAATCTTGCTCATTTTCTAAAAGTGCCATGTATGCGTCACACATTAAACCGATTAGGCAAAATTTGAATAGGTAGTAATGGTCCAGGTGTTTATAGAAAATCTTTGTTGGAAACCTCTAATTCTAACTGCGTGGGGATTTTGTAAAGACCACGTATGCTCGTTATGAGTATTGTTACTTCCATTCCTCGTAAACATTGATTCATCTGTCCAAAGTGTTTCTCTAATAAAGTTAGGATTTTGTTCATTCTGTTCAAGTAGCCAATGACAAAATGCTAACCGCTGCACCTCGTCGCCTGGATGCAAGTGATGGACTTTTTGATAGTGATATGGATATAACATTTCTCGATTAAGAGTTTTCCAAATAAACTTGTGCGGCAATTGTAACTGTGTGGAAATGCTTCTAGTACTGGTCGTTGAATCATCAAGTACTGCATCAATAATGGCAATTTCTTGTACAGCAGTGTGCTGCTGATGTGGACCTCCACTACGCCGTTCATTAATTCCAATCTCACGAAGCCTTCGAAAAGCGTTCGAAAAAACTGTACGGTAAGGTTGCCGTCTGTTTGGATATGTTATATTATATTTCCGACACGCAGCACTAGTGTTACCATCACAGTACCCATAAACGTAAATAATGACAGCAAGTTCTTCGTTACTAAACTGCATTTTAAAAGAAACACTAACATAAAAGTCATAAAAGTCACTCTATGTTATACAAAAATAATTACTTGAAGACAAGCTGTCTTGCTGCCTTGTTTTACATTTTTTTAAATATCTCCTAAACGAAGCCCGATATGAAAAAAAGTTACTCTTTGTTTTATGTTTAAAATTCGATTTTACATATGACATTTCATTTTGGCTGTCGAGTTAGGAAATACCTTGTATAGAGCGATTCAGAACTTGTCTAAAAAAATTTTTTTATGCACAGGGGACTCTTACAAATACATTTTTTTTTTTTAATAAAACCAAAAAGCGTTGTTCAAAGATAATTTAAAAATACACTTCCGCACGACACTGGAACCTGGTCCACTGTAAAACTTGATAAGGCGTATAATCGGCGACCGGAAAAAAATTTAAAGAAATTTCCAAGGAAAGAAATAAATTACATTTTACAACACCTATTTTAATGCAGCAAATTCAACTGCTTTTACCTCTACTGTTATTAATTATTAATAGAATTGATTTGTGGTTTTAATTAGTAAAATAGTTTGACATACGTAATGTTACAACAAAAGTTTGGGCTTGTCTTACCTAGTTTTTACAAACTAACACAAATGTTTCTGTTCTTGTCCGTTTTGAACTTGTAAGTTATTGGCAGCCTTTGCGTAAATCATCAATAACTGTCCACTTCGGTGCATTTTTTAAATATCCCCACAAAAAGAAGTCCAAATGATTTAAAGTCAGGAGATCGTGTGGCAGTCATGGTACCGGTCCTCCTGGTATTAATGCTTGGACACGCTGTACATGGTACGGCTATAATTGAGCCTCGTAGATGATACGCCACACTGCTGCAATACGCCGTGGACCTCCATCTATTCCACACTTCGGTTGCAAATTTCCCACGCATTTGCACTACACTTGTACTCAATGCACACCGTTGTAAAAGTAGCTGCAGTTGGAACATGTTTACCGGGAAATGATTCTGCTAAAGCATTTGCACTTCACTATAAATTAAAACGATACCCATCAATTGCGAGTTGCTATACGTAGCCATTTTTGATATTTGAAAAGCCAATGTAAATACTTGCATCACAAAATAGTTATTGCCTGGCAGTACTCCAGCGATGTAAAGGTAGAAACTACTAGAACTTAATAATAAATATTTTTCTTCTCGGAAACTAAGGATTTTACAAATTTTTTTTACGGTATTGACACCTCTTTTCATGACGCATATTTCCCCCATTAATTTTTAAATAAGTTCTGAATCACCCTGTATAGATAGATAGTGTTACCAGATCCGCTGCATTTAAAAAAAATCGTTAAGGGTAAACCTTACTTTAGCCTTGATCATCGCAGAAAATGGCAAGGATAATTGATAATATTGTGAGCGGTATATGCACTTACCTAAAACGTTTTACTCCTTGAATTAACAATTTTTCTTAAGTAAAACCACAAGTGGTTGGAAGTTTCAGGAAAGACTTATACAGCGGAAACCCTATTACCTGCAAAAACTACATAAAAGAAGTGCAAACTTTTGTGAAAGTTTAATCGTTTACAATCTTTTTAACCCAAAGGAGCTCTTAAGTACTGCTTTTAATAGCCACACTAAAAGTACACCCAAGTTTTCAGATTAAAAGCGAATATCTACCTTAAATAATAACTGATGATTATAGTTTCAGCTCGTGATATATTCTTTCTTTTTGTGAAAGTAACACATGCGTTGGAGACAAATAAAGAAGAGTAAACATATTTGTATTTATGAAAAGTAAAATGTTTTAAACAAAAAAATAATGTGTTGTTTTTGACAATGCAGCATGTATGGCTTTGTAATTCTTTTATTAAACTTTTTCGAGTCTATTTTCATGGCAAATACTTTACATATTATGTTTCCTATCTCTTAATTTGGCACCACATTTTAAGAAAGATTCTACAGTGCGTCCCTAAAGTCACGCACAAATTCATTGTTAGGTAAATAAAAGACATTATTGAAAAACAGTATAGAAATACATCTTCCCTAAATATGCATAGGTCCAGTTTTTTAAGTGTCAAATATGTCATTACAAAATTTTACACACATTTTAATTCACAACCAAGAGAAGACAGTTGCCTCTAAATGGCATATATTTCATTTCTTGAGTGTTCTTTAGTTTTTTTAATACTTTTTTTGACAGACATCCACTGCAAGCACGTGATCAGCAACGATGTTTTACGTGGTGTAGTCTACTTTAGAATGTACATGCCTAAATTACCCATTGTGCCTGTCGCCAGTAAAATAGGCATAATATATGACTTTCAATAATTAATTTTACTCGGTACTGCAATAAAAAATACATAATTCTAATTACGCTGTTAAAACTCTGTGGGGAATAAGTAAACAATTCTTGAGTTATTTTATATACAAATATTCTTGGACAATGGTTTATAGTCTGTTTGGAAAGGAAGAGAGTAATATTTCGCAGAAAATTACACTCATTTTATTTTAAAAAAGAAATACCAACGCTAAACAAAATTTTAATTGAACTTTCAGAGGAAACGATTTGCCAAAAATCAGTAGAAGCAAATTATGGGTCGCCTTACGAGAGTTGAATTTTTGGGAAAACAGAACAGGAAGTCAGTTCTTATCGATATCGAAATTATTTGTTGGCGAAGATCCTACTTAAGATCAATTAGAAAATTCCGTGACGAAGGGAGGAATATTTATTATCTAGACGAAACTTGAGTCAACGAGGAATATACTGTAACAAAAGTATGGCAAGATAAAAATGTAAAAAGTGTTCGACAAGCATTTTTGGATGGACTTTCAACAGGGTTCAAGGCACCTTCAGGTAAAGGGCGAATATTAATAGTGACACATATAGGTAGTGCCAGTGGTTTTGTTAATGGCGATTTACTTTTATTTGAATCTAAAAATACAGGTGACTATCACGAAGACATGAACGCAGATGTTTTCGAAGAGTATTTTACACAGATGTTGGATCCTATTCCTCCGGGATCTGTAATTGTCATGGATAATGCCAGTTACCATTCACGGCAGACCAAGCGGACGCCTACGGCTGCTTGGAGGAAAGTCGATATAATTCAATGGTTATCCGGAAAAAACATTTCTTTTGAAACAAATATGGTGAAAAAGGAACTTTTGACACTTGGCAATCTTAATAAAGATCAGAAAAAATATGTTATCGATGAAATGGCAACAAATCGCCAAATAACGATACTATGGTTACCACCTTATCACTGTGAACTTAACCCAATCGAATTAGTCTGGGCGCAGGTAAAAAGAGATGTAGCGCGAAATAATACGACGTTTAAATTAAGTGATGTGAAAATTTTGTTAAAAAGTTCCTTGGAACGAGTAACTGCAGATAACTGGCAAAGATGTATACATCATGTACAAAAAGAAGAGGAGAAAATGTGGAAACTCGATAATTTTATTGACGTTAATGTGGAACCTATCGTTATCAATCTAGGAGACGAAGATAACACTACATTTACTCACCATAATTTGAATTTTCAAAATACATATATTTTTGTGTGGAATAAAAGTCTATTCATTAAATTTAAATAAATATTTTGATAATAAGATTGAATTATTTTATTTGAATTACTAAAAACCCTCTTAACCCGGTTATGATGCTTAAAGTAGCCTCATGTTTTAAATGCTGTTTTTATATTTTTTACTTATAAGAGAAATGGACCGAGAAATTGAAGCGGCATAGACAAAGACGGATTGTCGGGGATTAAATTTTAACTACCTGCTACAATTTAGTACGGTTCGATCACACAAAGTTTTTTTAAAAGTACATTTCATCTATACCGATAATACATAATATAAAAATATTGAATATAAGCACCAATACTACATTTATTTACGATTTGCATATATAATAAGCTTTTATTATTCTCTTTCATTTCTAAACAGACTATAATTTCTTTTTCACATTACTTTGTGTAGAATTATATTCAATCTATACACAATTTTTAGTACGTTTATGCAGAATTATGAATATATTTAATAAACATATTTTAGGCAATTGCTTTTATGTAAAAATTACAAAATGACTATACGCTATGCAAAATGTTTATGGTGTATATAAATCTTTTTTTTTTAATATATGTAAATTTCTTAATTTCCTTTGATTGTTATTAATTATTTGTTTACATTTTTTGTAATAGACAAATGTTAGGAAGTAATTGTAGAAATCTATTCTAAAACTCATACCTAATACTAAAACAGATGTGACATATTAAATGAAATCAGAAATACAAATTGCTAAATTTGGACAGTTTTGCATGCGTTGGTGTACCATTTTAAAAACGCCCTGTACATCACAGATGTATAGAAGTGCCATATAAAAAAATAATTGTTACGTGTGCCTAGTTTTTTTGTCATCATTTCTTTAAAAGCCTTTTGTTGTTTGAAAAGGTCAAAGTTCTACCCATTATTAGTAATATTTCGTAGCTGTCATCATTATCACAGTCATCCATTGTCTACAGACAGAAATTAAAAATTTTTAGTCTAGGATTAGTTGAGATATATTTTTTATGCATATTGATGGTATTCACAAATACCATAGACATTAGGCAACAACAAATTATTACCATATTAACATTTACGTACCTGAATTAAAATGGGTATTATTTATCAACAAAACATTCTTATAATAACCTTAAGAAGCTTGTGTAAGGTTTCTTGTTTACCCAAATACAAACAAGTCTTTATAAATAGTGATTCTAGATTCTATAATAATGAATGTATTACTATTGTACATTTTAAATGCTTATTTATTCCATGATGGCATTGGTAAGACAAATTTCAAAACAGCTCGGTTAGTTAAAATTCATGATTCATAGAAAATCCTTTATCGACAGGTAAATTAATATTAATATATACTTACCTTAGAACATCTTAACTGTTAGATTATCTGGAGGTTAACTTAGGATCGAACTTCTTGTGATTTGGGTTTATGCGGCATATATTATAAATATTTGAATAGCAACCTTTGACTAAGTTTCCTCGTTCCTATTTATCTTGAAACCTACTAAAATGTCTTGTGAAATATCATCAAATACGTTTAGTTTCGCCGGTTTCAACTATCTGTTTCACAAAACTTTTCTATTTTGTCCGTGTACAGATGAGATTTATTTGAAATAGGGAAGCTGCATGAATTATACAAGATGGTCCACTTTCGAAAGCGGAAACTTTATAGCCTTTTCACACGGGCCACCGTGCAGCGCTTCTTGGAAGCGCTGTTGAGTGGTCCGTTTTGACGAAACATTATTTTATACAGGGTATCCCAACGAAAATTTGACCACCCCTATAATTGGAAAACCGAATAATATTTCAAAATTCGCCAAGCCAACTCGATAAGTTCATCCTTCTAATGCCTAGCAACCCCAACTTAAAAATCTCAAATGCAACTACCCCACTTGTGGCACATCATTTTAAAGCCCTTTTCATTGCGAATACAGTGACGTACCGTTTTTAGAAATCGGTTGAGATTTGACAGAATTATTGGTTACAAACGAAAAGATGACAAACCAACTTACGCGTAGTAATTTCTACATAAATGCCCACCACTAATAAGTTTTTCATCTACTACACATGACCGCATTACCTAATTGTTATTGATGTGTCTATCAGTTTACAAAAGTCAGAAATGAAATAAAAAAGCAGAAGCAAATAAAACTAGATACTAAAATAGTTATTAGTAGAAGATACTTAAGTTTATAGGAATTCAGACCTTTTCAAAATAACAAAAAATCAGTACTACAAAAAAAGTCGGTGTTTTTTGCTTGTGACCAAGAAATTGTTAGTTTCAGCGGTTATTGAAAGTATTAACGTGTGTTCGAAATGGTTTATTCTATCGCGGAAAGAGTAGAAATTGTTGCAATATATTATCGAAATCACGATTGCGCTAAAGCTACAGCACGAATTTTTAATGCCAATCATCCTGAAAAAAATGTAAACCACCAGTACGTTAAACACCTGATTGACAAATTTGTTGCAACAGGTTCGCTTTTAAACAAGAAACGTGAAGTAATTGGGACAGTTCGAAATGAAGCAGTTGAAGTGGCAGTTTTTGGTCATGTACAGATGGATAATAAGCAATCGATTACAACTGTGTCTCAAGCTTCTGGCGTATCCCGTTCCAGTGTTCATCGAATTTTGAAAAAACACAAGTTTCATCTATTTAAGATGACGCTGGTTCAAGAGTTACATGAAGATGTCTTTGATCGCCGTAACCAATTTTGCGAACACTTTAGTGAACAACTTCTACTGAATCCAAATCTTCTATACAATACATGTTTCTCCGACGAATGCACATTTATGTTGAATGGCGAAGTGAATAGACACAATTGTCGTTATTGGAGTGATACTAATCCGCATTTAATCAGGGAATTTCATACTCAGACACCTCAAAAATTGAATGTTTGGGCAGGCATTTTGGGCGACCATCTTGTTGGACCATTTTTCATCCAAGGTAATTTCAATGGAAACACCTATCTAGAATTATTGTACAATTGATCCTAGGATAACAGAGATTTTAGAAAGTGACGACAATTTACTAGAAAATGAAATAACCTTCCAACAAGATGGTGCGCCCCCGCACTATGCTGCTGCTGTGCGACAATTTTTGGATGACCATTTCCCGGGGCATTGTATTGGCAGAAGAGATCCCGTCGAATGGCCACCAAGATCTCCGGATCTGTCCCCTTTGGACTTTTTTCTGTGGGGTCATTTAAAGTCACGAGTGTACGCCACTCAGCCGGAAACATTGCAAGTGCTACGTCAGAGAATTGTAGAAGAATGCCGATTAATAACTGTGGATATCTTTAATAATGTTCGAACAGAATTTGAAAACAGACTGTATTATTGTTTGGGAGTTAACGGGGGTCATTTTGAGCAATTCATCAAATAAATCTGATTTATTATTTGCTTCAGCTTTTTTATTTCATTTCTGACTTTTTTGTAAACTGATAGACACATCAATAACAATTAGGTAATGCGGTCATGTGTAGTAGATGAAAAACTTATTAGTGATGGGCATTTGTGTAGAATTTACTACGCGTAAGTTGGTTTGTCATCTTTTCGTTTGTAACCAATAATTCTGTCAAATCTCAACCGATTTCAAAAAACGGTACGTCACTGTATTTGCAATGAAAAGGGCTTTAAAATGATGTGCCACAAGTGGGGCATTTGAAATTTTTAAGTTGGGGTTGCTAGGCATTAGGGGGATGAACATATCGAGTTGGCTTGACTGTCAAAAAAGCTCCCCCCCCCCAAGAACAAAAATCGACGGGTCTCGGCGAATTTTGAAATATTATTCGATTTTCCAATTATAGGGGGGGGGGTCAAATTTTCGTTGGGATACCCTGTATAGACTTATTCACACGGACGCGCCACAGAATTAGCAACGCCACGGTGGCGCGTAGTCGCCGACTCCCGCCGAAACGTCAACCATAAATTAGTGACTCCACTCAGCAGCGCAGCACGGTGGGCCATGCGGAAAGGTTCTTAGAGGCAGAAAGAGAACCACAAAATAATATCATCTTGTATTATAAACTATATTCGAAAAATGTTTCGTTACATAGATACAGAGCGTCAAATTTTTTATCAAAACTTCCAAATTTATTTATTTTTTTTTAAACTACTTTAGATATTTAAATGTAATTTTTAACCTTTGGATAGGTAATCTAGATACATATTTTTACGTAAAAAATATTATTTTTCTTCCACCAGTGGCGTGCCTACGGCCAGATCTGCCTTTACTGTACGAACAGTGTAAGGTACTATATATAATTTTTTTTATTTTTGTTTATGTTTACTCAAAAGTATCAAGCATGCACTTCAGAAAAACGAAACGTGTTACCCATAATACTATTATAACTAATAATATTTTTAAGATACCTAAATTGTTCCTTTTTTGTTTACGTACACTCACAAATATCAATACATATATATGACTAATATTTTTGGGTTAACAGCAGCAGCTGATAGGTTAAAATGTTGGCATACGTTACAGTACTGATAAAAAAACAAATTACGTTGTAATTCAGTAACAGTAAGAGTTTTTATTGTTATTTCTATTGTTTAGGAATAATCTTCAAAATTTTGCATTTTTCCTTCAATTTTTCTTTCCAAAACACCATCATTCATCACATAATATATCTTAACACAACCCATTTCAGATTCAAAACATATTTTTCATTTGGGAATTAAAATTACTTGTAATCTAGAAAACTGCTGTACTTAATATGAAATAAAGTTATGTTTGTTTAAAGAATTGTTTTGTTCTATTTAGATTGTTATTTTCAAAATAAAGTTATATTTTCTTTATTTGTAGTTTTAAGCTACATGAAAGAATTACTGAAAATATTTGAAATAATAATATTAAATTTTGAATAAAGTAAATAATAGCATTGCATTAAAAAAATTAAACTGAAGTACATAAATTAGTATTTCAGTATTCTAGCTATATTATATTCCTTCCTAGAGTGTTACTACTCTGTCCACCTTATATAAATAATAAAATACTGCACACTTACAAATATTTAATTGTTTATATAGGGAAAGAAAGACTTAAATATCAGTCATTCATTAGCGGCACACCAGACATATACCGATTTTCAGCTTGTTAGCTCTCCTCAGTTTGCCGTAGGAGGTGAGACAACCTACGGCTAATCCGACAGAAGGGACGTGATGCAACATGTAACTGTAATACAATTTATAGTAAATAATGCTACAATTATGTCTTGTATTCCAAATATTAATAATTATTAAATTTAGGGTCATTATAAACAAAGAAAAATTTTGAATTAAGTATAAGAATGTTTAAATATCAAGAATATGTAAATATTTATATCAAATATATTTTATTACTGAATTATATAAGTATATTATTATACTTACATACAAATTTGATTTTTTCCCGTGCATGTAGCAAAGTTTACATAACCGATGTAGGAGATGATTATATAAACTTATTTGTTACTTATCGGTTTCTAGCTATTATTTAAGACGTTTCTAACACCCAGAACACAACCTACTTATTTTTATAGGTAGAGGTTCAAGGCCGCCATCGATTTCTTTTTTCGGAGAAAATTACCGCCTGATTACCGATTATGTAAAAAAACCCGATGTATACATTTAGTACCCATCGCCGCGAAGGCCGCGGGACTTACAAGGAACTGATGTCATCCTCCCGATCGTAACGGTACAGCGTTTGCAGAGTTTCATTATTCGATTTGCGGATAATTTATAAATAAAATAATTAGCATTTAACGCTCATCCGGCTTGTTGTTGTGAATAAAACCTCACGGTAAGGATGGACTCGAAGGCGAACAAAACTGATGAATTAATAATTCCGTTTGGTAATAATGTGGTTTTTGCAATACACATATTGTATAATTACAGCTGTTGCGTATGGTGTTATTACGGTGTTTATTTCATTAATCATGTATGGATTACGAACCGCTTTCCAATTATTGTAATTTGATATAAATAAAGCCTGTTACTTATAAACTAAACGTCAATGTGTTCCCTAAGTAGTCGTTATAAATATAGTAAAGTACAATGTGATGGTAAATGTGATGTTTAGAAATAAAACGTAATGCTGGAAACAGCACAACACAGAAATAAACATCTACGCGATAAGCTATGGCACATTTTTTATCATAGATTTCGTATATGGTAACTAATTTACCTTATTGTCTGAAGCTATTTATTTGTGGCATAATTTTAGTTTTTTTTAGTTTTATTGGGTTTTTGCCACACTTCTGAAAAATAATAAAAATTAATTAAATAAGCCCTTGCGTCAAACGGAACAGTCAAGGGTTATTTTTGAAACTAAGTTTGCCTAACCAAAAAATCCCACACTGAAAAAAGCAGATAAGTAAAAAATAACAAAAATCACATCACTATCGCGCACTTACGTAATATTGACGTTTCGAAAAACTCTCTGTTTTCGTTTTCAAAATAGTAGTAAAATATTAAACGTTCGTCAAGTTTGAGAGATTAAAATTTGTTTATCTGCTTCCATAGAGATGTTAAGTGATTTTTATTTTATTTTTACTTACTTCTTCTTGATACAACTGTAGTCAACAATGATCGATGTTTACTGAACAGTTTGACACACACTTATCTCCGTTCAACAAAATAATCGCGGTCTCTTTTAATTTTCTTTTTGTCGCGTTATCTTCCTTCTCTAAAATGTTTGCCGAATCACATGACCGTTTTCCCAAGCGTGTTCGCAAATTTTGGATTTTTCAAATTCCCGTCTTTTGATATAATTTTTATGTTCCTCAACTCTAACATTCATAGGCCGAGACGTTTCTCCGAAATAATGTTTATTGCATTCACAAGGTATACTGTAGATGCAATTTTTTGAATTTTGTATATCATTTTTTTGACGCGTTTTTGACAAAAATGATCGTAAGGTATTAATTGTCTGAAAAACTGTTCGAATATTAAATTTATTACCGATTCTTCTTAACTTTTCTGATAATATAGGAATGTATGGAATTTTTATTGTATGATTAATTTCTTTTATTTGTCTTAAAGTGTTTTAGTTCGTTGTTAAAGATATCATTGTTTGATGAAATTAATTTTGCTCTATCATATAAACATTTAACAACACCTTTCTTAATATCGATGTGATGGTTAGATTTAAAATTTAAATATCTATTGGTGTGAGTTTGTTTTCTATAAACACTTGTTTCTACAGAATTATCGTGTTTTTTAATTAAAACATCTAAAAATGGTAGCATATTATTATTTTCTATTTCCAAAGTGAATTTTATTGTTGGTTCTTTATTGTTAATATCATTTAAAAATTCATTTAATTCTGTAACAGTAAAAGGCCAAATTGCAAAAATGTCATCTACACATCTCCACCAGATAGTTGGTTTTTTATTTATATTTTGAATATAATTTTCTTCAAAAAAATCCATAAAAATATTACTTAAAATTGGTGATCATGATGAGCCCATTGCCATTCCGAAATTTTGTTGATAAAATTCATTATTTATTTGAAAATATGTTGTTTTTATACATAGACTTAGTAATTCCATTATATATCCTACATTTAATTTTGTTCTGTTTGCCAAATTGATATCATTTTCCAGTTTATTTTTAATGATATTCAGTGTCTTGTCTACTGGTACGTTAGTGAATAAACTAACTACGTCAAAACTCACCATTAAATGATTATTATCAAAATTATTTGAGGAAGAAATCTTTTCTAAAAGATGTTTGCTATTTTTAATATAAGAATCGGATTGTCCAAATAAAGGTTTAATAATTTGTAACAAATATTTTGCTAATTTGTTGCAAGGCGAATTTATAGAACTAACTATTGGTCTTAGACTCACGTTTATGAATCTTTGGTAAACCATAAAAATGTAGTGGTTTACTATAATGTGGGTTTAAAATTTTTCTTTCAATGTCTGAAAATTCTCGTTTGTATTTATATAATGTTCTATAAATTTTGTTTTCAATAGATTTAGTTGGGTCTTTGTTTAATTTTGTATAATTTCCGTCATTAATTATTATTCCAAAATATGATAGTACTTAATTGAATAAAGTATGAAAGAAGACAATGGGTTTAGTTTATGAAATAAAACCTTAAAATCCTATCCAAAAAACGGTTGTTCAAGGCATTTTTTTAATAATAAAAGATCAAAGAATAAAACTTATTGATTAAGAAATCAGTACGTCAGTGCACAAAAAAATTATTAAATGCATGTGCACTTACAATACGTAGGTGGCGCACTTTACAATTGACAACAAATTCAGGGCCATATTTCAATTTCTCGTGTTAGAAAACTCACCACTACCAAATTTTATGTATTCGCTACAATCTATAATAAAATGTTTGAAAAAAAAACTAAAAGAGTTCAACATTCTGTATATGTGTTTTTTCCCAATCTTTTGAGACTCCTTGTATACTCCCGACAAGAATTCAGACGACTTACGTCATACGAACAAATGAATAATTCACAATATTTTCATCAAAATATTTAAGAAACTGCAACTGATAGTAATAAAACTATATACTACACTAAAAGTTTGCATTATATATTGAACTAAATTGCAAAAAATAATTGTTTTTAACGCGACCAAATATCGAAAATTACGTTGACAATAAAAACAAATGTGTAACGTCAGCCGTGACGTAAGACGTCTGAATTCTTGACGCGAGTATATAAGTATAGCAATTTTCGAGGTAATTTTTATCAAATGCGAAATTTTTGGGAAATTACTTGATATTGCCCGGAATTCCGAGAAATCCCTAGGAAATCTTGTTACAATTTTGATCTCAGTTTGATCTCGGTTAACAGAGTTTACATTATTCTTTCCTGTAGCTCCAGCTCTCGGGCAACAGAAGCCGCCAAGTCATTCTTTCAGTTAGTATATTGTATTATTAGCATTGCCTTGTGAACATCCTGAATAATAATTTAATCTTTGGGATTTACGACCCCAAACCAGCTTATATCAAACAATGGCAAGTACTATATTGGCACACTTATTTATACTGGTGCACTCCGCCACTGACATGGACTTCGATGGCACCGATTGCGCTGACCGTTGCACACTTCCACGCATACGGTTCTTACAGTCCCAATCTGTCGTTGACTAGTGTCCATCGCATTGAAAATGGGCACAAAATAAGTACTATGCAGTAAAATAAACATTAGTTATTAGGATAGTAGGTCTGTTAGTGAGAAGATTCAGACGGTGTCATCCACTTTTTTTCAGATCATAAAAGTCATTGAATGTCATTTTATTATCTTGTATATCACCAACGTCGGTTTTCCCTTCGCCCTGTATTCATAAAAATATTTTTAAAATATGCCATTTTATTCCATTTGGCAACTCTGCACCGCACGTCTTTTTCCCCGTTAATATTCGAGATACGAAAAAAAGTAAGAATGTAAGTTGTAAGGGCTTTCATAAAAATATTTTTAAAATATGCCATTTTATTCCATTTGGCAACTCTGCACCGCACGTCTTTTTCTCCGTTAATATTCGAGATACGAAAAAAGTAAGAATGTAAGTTGTAAGGGCTTTTAGATAGGAACATTTTAAACCATAAGGTATCACAAAAACAATTGAATATCGCATTTCCAAGATGTAGGCCTAACTTTTGCTATTTAAATGGAATACCCTGTATATGCCATTGGAAATACCGTCAAATGGGCTTTTTTATAAAATTTTTGGAAATATTTTTGCGACATTGGAAATACCGTCAAATAAGCTGTCGAAAAATTTGACGGTTTTCGAGATATTTCAAGGTGATTCATTATATTTTGACCCTTGTGTTAACTTTTTTGGTTTTAGAAATGTTAAATACAAAACTTGCACTAGTTTTCATAAAATTTTTGAAAATAGTAGAAAAACAAATGAAGGGCAAACAAAATGGCCGCGGATGTTAACTTTGTTAATTTAAATAAGAAACCCTATTTACATATTTGGACAGAACGTTCCCTGCTGATCATAGAACATTCTTATCGTTTGTTTTATGCCCCTTAATTAATAGGCATTATCTCCCAAATATAAAAAAATCTAAGCATTTCCTTTATAAGTTGTAATGAAAATTCGAGAACAAAAAATTATATACAACACCCTGTATCTCGGAAACGAAGCCTTTTACGAGATATGTTTTCTTCTTAAAAACAAGTGTTCTATGTTCTGTTAAAGTTTGCCTACGAAAAACTTACTCACCTTGTATAATTGTAATTCTCAGTTTCAAATTTGATTACTTTATCTCTATCGGTTTTGGCAATTTTTGGAAAAATTAAATTTTTTTCTTAATAAAATACCTTCATACTGTTGTTGGTAAATCATCGACCGTTGGCGAACAAAAAATGTGGTCGATTTTACAGTTGTCATAAAATCAGCCGACCATACAGACCGCTAATTAAGTTTAATAATTTAAGCCTTCCTGTAATTGGTTCACGCAGTCCCATTGTTAATGAACCTCGTGGAAAATGCGCGCCGTCAAATATTCAGTCAATAATTTTGATTACCGTCATTAATATTTATTTGCTATTAATATCCGCCGCTGTTTTGTAAATTGAAGTCGAAAGTTTTCATTTTCTAGGTAATTGATGTTGTGCTGGGTGAAAATTAGAGATTCCATTTTAACGTTGCATGGATGGCAGGCTTTCTATTTGTTTAAAGTGGAGAGAAGCGCTTGTTTCGATGTTTGCTTTCCGTAATCGAATTTTTTAATTTCAAATCGTAATAATGCATACTTGTAATTTTCTGGTTATCATTTTACTGAAGCGAAAAATTTGTTACAAAACTTTATAAACCAATTGCAAGTTGCTATACAGGCTCTACCAGTTCAAGCGTATGCATCTCAACATCGTGATATAATGACAAATAAATCATATAGGATAATACTAAATGAGAAAAGTAGATAATGTGTAGTCATATTCTAGAGATTGACGTCATAAATAAATCAAACCACAAGTTTTACAAATAATTTTGTCTATTATCTGCTTGAAAATATTTTATGTTTTGCTCGTTCAGATGGCGTTATGATACTACATTTCTATTTTTATCTTTATTTATTTATTTATAAATGTTAGTGTTATTACACAAAGTGCTTACACACGTCAAAAGACAAGGAAGTTATATTCCACTAAGTACCTACTCTAAAATTGTATATATGGACAATAAAATAAATACAAAATCAGTGACAAAATAAATTAACATAAATAAGATATAAAATATATAAAAGTACAATAAACAAATATTAAGCAAAATAAAATAGATAAGATATAAATATGTATAATAAAATAAATAAAAGAACAATAAATTAAATATGGCTAAAACCACATGTTAAAAACTGGTCAATATTATAAAAGGCATTTAGTAATAGAAACTTTTTTATTTTGTTTTTAAATTGTCTATAATTTAGATTTCTTATGTGCACCACAATAACGTCAAAAAGACGAATACCAATATAACCTGTTCCGGTTCTAGTTTTACTTAACCTTAAATAATGTATAGATAGGTTATCCTTATATCTAATGTTATAGGTATGAACTTCACTCCTAGTCTGGAGACTATTTATATTTTGTTTTATATAAAGCAAGCATTGCAATATGTATATTATGTACAAAAAAGAGACGATCGAGACTGTATGGAATTATGGACATATCTAGCTTTCCCGTGCTACGTATCATAGGCTTATAAGTGGAAAATAAATATTATTTTTCACATTTTGCTTATCCTTCTATTTTATTGGGTGCTACAATCAGGGTGGGTGATGTCATACGCCTTTTATTTTTACTTACATAGTAGTATGTAAAATTTTACTCCAATTTGCGTAACGAAATATTAAATTCGACCTAAAATTGTGACAGGAACAATTTGTGTAAATAATTATTACATATTTGGAGTATTATCATTGTGCATTTTGTCATTCGTAATTTTATTCTACATCTGTTACTGTCAAGATTCAATATGGCGCCCATAAAAAAAACAATTTTATAACCGAAACTGGTAAATTTTCTTTCCTCGGTCAACTCTAGTGTGACTTCATGTACCATACTTGGTGCCCAAAACGTACTGTTTGGACGTTATTCGATATTTTGTCAAAAAGTTGATATCTAGAAACAGTTGAATATCAGAGGAGGGCGGCAACATAGGAGGCTGTGATTGGGGGAAATTATTGACCACCCTCCATACTACCAAGAGCTATTGTGAACTCTGTTTGTTGAAAACTTCAATCATGGATAACCCACATATTTTTTTTACGTCACCAGATAACATATTTCATTACCTTTCACCCGATATAAAGTTATCTGTATTTATCTCTAATACTTTTCTTCTAATCCACAATTACTTTTTACTCCTTTGATATTCAACTGTTTCTAGACATCAACTTTTTGACAAAATATCGAATAACGTCCAAACGGTACGTTTTAGGCACCAAGTTGGTACATGAAGTCACACTAGAGTTGACCGAGGAATCCAAATATGCAATAATATACATGGGGTTCCATTTTAAAAAAATGTAACTTTACTAAGAATCACTCTGTATATGTCTAGGAATTCCAGTAAAAATATTTTTAGTTTGTAGCTCTTATTACCCCACCCCCCACCAACAACAGATTTTAAAAATATATATCAGTATAACCACAATTTTCCATCCATACACTATTGGCCCACCCTGTATATTCTTATCCCTCTGTAGTAAATTTCGGCTCTTTCTGAAAAGAAATCATGACGCTAGATGCCATTTTCTAAAATCGATATTTTTTCACGATTCAAAATATTGCAGTGTAACATAAAACATTTCGAAAAAAAATAAGATCTCTGAATTACTTTAAATTGGAATAACCAAATTTGGTACATGAGTTATGTTTATTATTCAAATTATACCCAACTTGTTTTCCATCGATTGAATTTAAATTCAATAATTGAATTTGAAAAACTTGTTTACTCTTGTTAAATTTTAAAAAACTTTAAGGTTTCCAAGAAAAAATGCATTAATTGAAACAAGATTTAATAGTGTTTATTAGAAGAAATCAAAAAGTCAGTAGTAGGTTTTGTATTTAAAACTAGACAGTAATAAAATAAAAATAAAAAAATATATTTTAAAATAAAACTTTATGGGGAATCACTCGATTTAGAAATCTCCTACGATATTCTTCCAGACTTCTTCTACAGTTTCCTTCACAGAAACCTAGCACAAGTAACTTGGCAACTTGTTTGCTGAATGTAAATTTTCCAGCCATTTTCTACAACAAACAGTAGCAGAAATAAAATAGTTGTATTACTAACGGTAAAATTTTAAATACAAAGTCTATTACTGACTGCTTTCTTCTAATAAACACTATTAAAATCTGGTTTTCATTGATAGATTTTTTCTTGAAAACCTTAAAGTTTTTTATAATTTAACAACAGTGTTTTAAATCAAATTCTACGCGTTTTAAATTAAATTAACATTGTTTTTAAATTCGATCAATGGAAAAGAAAATTAATACAATTTTAGGGGCGACTCACTCCCAGTGAACACTTGGTAGCGTTTAAATGTACAAAATTTGGTTAAGCTACAATGTATCAAATTTGGTTAAGCTAAAGTAATACAAAAATATTAATTTTTTTCTAAATATTTCGCCCCATTTTGAAGGCCTGTAACTCCGCATATGTGCAACTTTATATATAGATATGTTTAGTTTTTGTAATATTCTGGGACCCTACATGTATCTGCTCTGTGTCGGTTATTGTGCAGAACACCCTGTATTTCAGCAATGGCATATCTTGGATCTATTTGGTTTATCTTAATGGCCATTACAAAGCGAATTTTTTTCTAATTTGAGCCGCCCTGTATATTTTATTGTTGTCTAGATGCCATTGGTGAACCATGAAATAAAGACCACCCTGTATATATATTACCCAAATGACTCAAGTCATCAGATAACATCTTAATAATTACATCTCTGGGAAGGTTATACGTTTGTTTGTACCGCATCATGTTCGACGCGCCAATGGCGTGTTTTCCATAATTATTTTCCTCATTTTCACTTGGACTCCGGCTAACGGTCTCCTACGGAAATATCACACAAACGGACGTTAGTTTGCTGGAACGACACGTCGCCTTATCCCATCCCGTAGGTCAGATAACAGCATTTTTACCGGTTACTAATATTAATACGTGTGTGAAAAAAGTGAAAGGACGGATGGAATAATGAATATATTTTATGGCTAGAAATGGATTTGGATGTCAAATTTGACCTTGTGCGGTTTATTACCTACCCGTCAGGTAAGATGAGAGACGAAGAAGAGGTCTGTGGTCTAGTCCTGGTGATTAGTTCGAAGGAACTTGGAACACCAGCTGATTTGATTTTATTTTTTTATAACATTTTGGACCCTGCAGGGATACATAGTCAACTTAATAAATTATTTGATCCGTATTTTTCTGTTTTTCCAAATTCAAATTGGACGGTACAAGGCCTCTTGATGTTGGACCCAAAATTTTGTTCATTTTGCAAGTTATCTCCTAAACGCTTCAGAGGTTCTCAAATCGATCGCGAAAATATGTCCACATTTTCTCAAAAAAAATTAGAAAATAACCGTCTTCCATCGGTCACTCGTACGGCGATACTGTAATAATAAAAAATGATGACATGCCTGGCTCATTCTGTTAAATCCGGTGTTCGATTCTGAACCGAATAAGAGTGTATGTATACAGGGTGTAGTTAAATAACACCCAAAAAATGTAAATAGTGATTTTCTGATGAAAATTCTCTGGTATAAAATTTTAAATTTTTTTGAAAAAACCCTTCCCTGAAAAGTTACGCCCCTCCAAATATTAAAAAAATGTTTTTTCTTTTTTATCTTCCTTGTCAAGCTAAAGAAACCATGCTTGGTAAACATTATTTATTTACTTAAATACAGTGTCCAATGGGACGGATCCCAGTTACAGGACAAGGAAAAAAACAAACACTTCAAAATATGCAAAATAAACAAAGACAGAGAAACAACTAAAATGAACAAAATATCAAATAATAAACAAACAGTAATTAGCAAAAACAATAAAAAATGCAAACAATAAACATCACAAATATAAGTGTCTTACAAAAAAAACAGACAGCTAGGCAAATAGAGATTTAATAAAATTAAGTGAGTGAAAAAATATATCAAGTCGATGCTTGTAACAAAATTAACGCCGACCTGTTGGTTTTAACTAAAATTGCTGCTGATCATTCTTTAAAGCTCAACAGTTCTAAGTCGTCCATATTATTGATAGGTTAGCAAAATAAGGTTAACGAAATCATAAATTTAATAAACATACGTGTCAATAATGATCAACTTAACGTTACCAGAAAGGCAAAAAATTTAGGGGTAATATTAGACTTCAACTTGAGATACAGGTTATTCGTAAATCATATGTTGAAGAAGTCTTACTGTAATTTAAAATGTTATATAATAGTAGGCATATTTTAAATAAATATACTAAAATTATGCTTTGTGAAGCTATGGTATTATCTCAGTTTAACTATTGTGATGTTTTATATAATGGTTGTATAGATAGTGTTGATTGTAACAGAATTCAGAAAGTACAAAATGCTTTTACAAATTAAAAATGGTTGTATATGAAAATAAGAAGAGATTATCTTGCTCTATACTTTTATCATCAAGTTAATTTTTACTAAGACTCCCCCTTACCTTTATAGGAAATTAACATTTAGGACTGACGTGCACAACATCAATATTCGTTGCAAGAGACTATTAACCATGCCTACGCACAAATCTGCTTTCTTTGAGCGATCATTTTCATACAATATTGTTGAATTGTTCAATGGATTGAATCCTGAATTACAATGTCGCCATATACTTTTAAAATGTCTCTAAAAATACTTTTTGTTGATGATTATTTGTAGATTACTATTAATATTGATAATTTTGTTCCTCTTACATACTGAATATGTGTAAATTCTTTTGGGCAAATAAACTTGGCAACTGCAATTCAGAAGTAGATTTAAAATTTAATCTCGATAAAAAATTCTAGACTACAATTTTTGTTTTCAACCTTGAAGTATTTTTGCAAGGGGTTGAAATAATCAACCCTTAAGACATCTTTTCTTATATATTTTTTTCGATAATTTTTTTCCTTTTAAAAAATATGTCTAAAATGCCCCATTCATTTACTAACTTTTTGATTTCTTCAAGTATTTTCGAAAAGTTAAGGATTTATGAGAAAAAAATATATGTATTGCAATGCATTTTTAAAAAGATGAACTGGTTTGCCGAAATATCTAGTGACCTGTTCTTTGCAATGTCATTTATTGTTACTGTTTCTTTATGATTTTGTGTAGAAAATATTGGCTGATCAACCGAAAATATTTAGCTTGATATACATGGAAGATAAAAAAAACAATTTTTTTTTAATTTTTGGAGAAGCGTAACTTTTCAGGGAAGGGTTTTTTCTATTAATTTTCATCAGAGAAACGCATCTTCCATTATTTCGGTGTTATTTAGATACACCCTCACCTTTGTTCATAGTACATCAGAATCAGTTTCCAATCATCAGAAGCATGCGCACTGCATCTAAATCAAAACATTGTCAATCTTATGTGGACATTATAAACGCACGTTTGACGGTTGGAAATTGTTTCCAACTATTTTTAAGTGCCTTTGGAATACTTCGAGATCGTATTCATTGAATATTGACATTTATAATAACTGAATTAAGGTGACCGTTCACTGAGGTAAAGGGTAGAAAATCATCATTTTGATCTCGCGAGCGCGCCGGTACAAAGCATGAGAGAGAAAAATACCATGTGACTTTTGACGCTAATGACGATGTGTTTAAAAGCCACATAGTATTTTAGAAGAACTTGGATTTCATAAAATTAATAATGCATTTAATTTATTATAGTAAACGTTTGAAGTTATTTTCGTGATTTTCAATCTAGAGTTGAGTTGAGAAAACTAAAAATCAAGCGGATTTAGGTCAGGCGGTCGAGAGGGCCAAGCCATCCAATTGGACCATCTCGGTCTATACATCGTTCCAACATGTGGTGGAGCACCATCGTGAAGAAACCACATATGCTGTCTAACGTTGAGATCAACTTCTTCGAGGAGTACCGGTAAATTATTACTCAAAAACTGTAAATAAAAAGCACCAGTTAACCGATTTTCCAGAATGAAAGGGCCAATAAGTACTCCGTTCACAATTCCAGTTCACACATTTACTGAAACTCGTTGTTGAAAGTGTGTTCGGCGCGTGGATGATATGTGGATTTTTCAATGCCCAATAATGCGTGTTGTGAAAATTGTGAATACCATTACGTGTGAAAATTGCGTCATCTGTAACGAAAATATTCATGTAACAGCCATTCGCAAAAGTTTACTCAAAGTGGAAGATTACTTGAAAATAAGACTTGTACTCCTGCGCATGAAATGGGTAGAGTATGTCGTGCCTTAACGTTCATCAAACTGTGATTGCGCTGCAATTATCCTAGTGCTTATGCATTTTAAATCTCTCGAAATTCAGAATTTGCCTAGGTCTAATGGCTTCCCCACGTTGCCCAGGCCTCTGCCGTCTTCACGTCTCGGATGATATCTTTGGGAAAACCTTTGAGCATAAAGATCAGCTGCAGCCACTGAGTTTTGCTGTGATTTCCCGTACGCCACTATCATGTCCATACTTTTATATTCGCGTGCAAATAAACTTGAATAGAACCACAAGTGATAACAAAGTACTGCTAGAATTACCTGACTTGTTTCCTTCTCACTTTTTATAAACAAAAAATTTCACCTAATATATTTTTGTAAATTTCCGAAACTATGTCACTAATTTTCTTCCACAATTCGTTATTATTTGTCCTCAGCTACAGTTTCACAAGTTTATGCGTATAGGTTAAGAATCCCCCTGTATAGTAATTTTTATGGGACTATAATAAGGCATCGTCTACGTAACCTTTATAAGTATTTTTTTTAATTAATAGTCACTTTACCAGAAGTGAATCATATATTATTATCATTTAGAACTTTACAATTTTTATGGTTTCTTTTTCGTTTTTAAAAATTTGAAAAAATCGAATAAGTAACTGCAAAAAGTTATAGCAAAATATTGCTTCTGTTGGTGCCAATTTTGAAAAGTGCCACTTATATTTATTAGATACGCTTCTGGCCAGTCTAAGCCCCGTTATTTACTAACAGTAGTAAGGATGACGACGTATTCACATGATAATTGCATTAACCTTAGATGATGGGAATTATTTAAGTAATCATTTTGAAGGTAATATAAAAACAGCAAATATATTTCTACAGTGGCATCAATATGAACGGGACTGTTTAAGATACTTTCTCCATTTTTAAATTTTAATAGTAACTCGAAGTGATGCAGCGATTATCATGCAGAAATATTTATAAAGAAGTAAACAGCATTGCATAATCCGCGGCTGTTTATTTTTGGCTCGAAAGTTTCACTTAAATTATACTTAGTCTCAGATAAAATATAGAAAGGATAAAATATGCTCAACATTACAGGGCGTAAATAAATAAGTGCAAAAAAATTCAGAGAGTGATTGCCTGTGGCAAAAAATTAGGTAGATCTTTCATATAAAAAAATCATTTATGCATCTCCTGTGAAGATACCTACTAAAATAGTTATTTGTACTAGTGCAAAATGTGTGTATTTTTTACTGTTTTAGATAGGTATTTTAAGCTAATATAAATCAAATCTCCTACAATTCCTTTCAATGAAGTCATATGTATGTTCTCTGATACCAAACATCTAGGTATGCTAATGAACAATTCCACAGACAAAGCTCTATTCAATAATTATCTAAAGAAAATAATCTAATTTACTAACCTGCTAATGAAACACTCTATAAATATCTAACTTCACTTTTTGGCAGTGGGAACATGACAAATTCAACCACAATAGATGAGATCTGACCTATTTCTGCATTTTTAAGATTGCTTCTTCAGGTGGTCTCCTTTAAGTTGAATCAAATATCTAACTATAAAAATTATTATAAAAATTAAAATTATTTGAAGTTAAATATCGACAATGACAAAAAGTGACATCCTGTCAATCAATTAAATATGACAATACCTACTTGAAAAATGTTCACCTTTTATGTAAAAGTTTTTATATATTTTTAGGTATTAATAATATTGTGTGAAACTAACTACTCAGTGGACAAAAGCCCCAACCTGCGTTTCATGCTCATTTTTTTACGATTTATTTGAAATTTTATTGAAGAGCAGGCACTTTACAATACAAGAAATATTACTAATTCTTATGCATCCTCACTCTCGGCGAGACAGTGCGAGACCGGTCGAGCACGAGAGTGTGGATGGAACATTCATCGAGTACCGCGCTCGCTATAGTCCTCTCTCCGAGAGGCTGGATGCGGTATTAGACTAACATAAACAGTTTAAACTAACGCTATTTTTATAGAATTACTTAGTTATTTACTTTTTTGAGTTAATTTCAATTTGAATATCGAAATTAGAGCAATTTTCTATGGTAATTGATGGACAAACTTCATTTACAGCAATTTTTTGAATTTTGTTTTCGTTTTTGCTTGCGGAGGTCTCAGGTTGTTCACTTGAAACACTTGTTCGGATTGTTGTGAAGTTTCCGGTACTAGTACTTGGTTCACCTTTCAGCATTTGAACCGCTACATCAATTTTTTTTAGAAATTTACTTCTCAATGTAGCCCTCATCTACAGTTTAAGATTTCCATCTCCCATGGCGTTTTAATGTAGAATAGAATACATGCCATTATTGTCATTTAATGTCAGTTTATGTTTTTCTTTTTGATATCAAACAATAACGTTTTGAGGAATATTTTATGGTACCTAAGTACTTGTTGTTACCATGCTGATACGTATACTCAAATTACACGAAAAAATGTTATCTTTGGATTAAACGCGTAATCAAGAATAAAGGTATTTTTTCTCTAGTACAAAAAGTTAAACTTTTGGCTCAGTATATAGTAAAAGAAGTAGTCACTTTTTGCATGATCGTAGAAAAAAGTATGGTTTTAATTTTTTTCTGAAATACCAAAAAAGTGACATAAATGAAATTAAGCAAACATTTTCTGCTAACGATAAGGCACTCGGTAAAGAATTGTTGATTTTACTGTATGGTAGCAATGGATAGAAAAAGCTACCTTTACGATTCGTTTCATAAATAACTTTTTTCTAATTTTGACATATAAAGTAACATCTTTTGTTATCGAAACAAGTGTCAAAACGTTCTGCTTTATGTAGCTAGTTACATAATGAAACCATTATGCAACTGGTTACGAAAAGTTCGTTATGTCACTATTTGCAAAAAATAATTAAACAAAATACAACAGAAAAATAATAAAGTAACTTTTATAAATAACACTTTATTAATTATTTAATTACAAATATTCACAACGCAGTTGGTACAGTTAGTGAAACTAATTCCAGAAGAAATCTTATTTGTTGAACTTGCAGTAATATTCCGTGATATGTTGGTATTGGTATTACTCGGTTCTCCAAGAATATTATTGGAAATGTTTTTTTTTTATTTTCCAACATGTCCTTCTGCAACAGAATTTGACTTCCAGCTGCAGTGTTGTTTTATTTTTAAAATATTGAGCCCATAATCTGAAAATAAAGTGGCGGAAGATGTTCTGAAACAGTGCCCTGTGAATAATGCATAATTCAGCAAATCAATCATTTCAGCAATCATCTTTGGTAACTGATCAATAGTATTAATTCCTACTGGTTGTACACCACATTTACCATTTCTATATCTAAAAAATCTAATCTAATCTATTATATTGTCTGAAGCTATTTATTTGTGGCATAATTTTAGTTTTTCTTTAGTTTTATTGGGCTTTTGCCACACTTCTGAAAAATAATAAAAATTAATTAAATAAGCCCTTGCGCCAAACGGAACAGTTAAGGGTTATTTTTGAAACTAAGTTTGCCTAACCAAAAAATCCACACTGAAAAAAGCAGATAAGTAAAAAATAACAAAAATCACATCACTATCGCGCACTTCCGTAATATTGACGTTTAGAAAAACTATCTGTTTTCGTTTTCAAAATAGTAGTAAAATATTAAACGTTTGTCAAGTTTGAGTTTTTACTTATCTGCTTTTTTCAGTGTGAGAATTTTTGGTTAGGCAAACTTAGTTTCAAAAATAACCCTTGACTGTTCCGTTTGGCGCAAGGGCTTATTTAATTAATTTTTATTATTTTTCAGAAGTGTGGCAAAAACCCAATAAAACTAAAGAAAAACTAATCTATTATGTTTAATATTTTCCGGCCGTAGATTTTCATACTTCCTGATAATGTCAACGAAGTTTAGTCCTTCTATAATTCCCGGGGTGATTACAAATTCACGAATTACTCTAGTTTTTATATTTAGAATATTTACTCGAAAATACGTCTTCTCATCTGTAACATCTTCAACACGTAAAAATATTAATTCGGACTTCCCACATCACAACACAACACAACCTAATGCTCATTAGTAAACTAACAACTAAATGAAGCAATTATTAGTTACCTTAGCAATTAAAAAATTATTGTCATTCACCTCCGTCAAAAACTTCAGGAAGGATATTAAGCAAAAAAGTCAAAAGTTTTGACGAAGACGCATATCAACAAATTTCTCACAGAAGCAGAAGACGAAAAGTATCTGATGATGAAAGTCGCAGCAATAGTGGGTGTCTTCGGGGCGTGTCGCCGAGAGGAATTGTGTCAGATGACCATCGACAATATCGAATATTTGGGCATTTCGGTTGTTGTGACCATACCAGATACTAAAACGAAAGTGCCTCGAACTTTCAGTGGTTGGTGAATTCTATTTAAACTTTTTTAGAAAGTATATGGCACTCCGGCCACCCAACGCTAACCATAAACGACTTGCCTGCCGACATTGCAGAGTTCTAGAATCTACCAAATCCTCAACTCTACACCGGACACTGTTTTCGTCGTTCATCGGCGACATTGTTAGCAGATTCTGGTGCAAATCTTACTACCATCAAGAGACATGGAGGATGGAAATCTTCGACGGTAGCTGAAGGCTACATTGAAAATTCACTGGAACAGAAGATGGAATTTGCGTGCCAAATACTTCCTACTGCTGCAACTACTAGCAAGACCACCAGTACTACCAGTAGTATTTCTACAGAAAATATATGTGTCACACATGTTGACAGTAAAACCAACTTAAGTATGATGACTCCGCAGGAAATTACAATTTCAAATTGTTCTAATTTTACTATAAATGTTTATAGTAATAACTAGTTAAAATGTTGGTTTGTACTTATTTAAAATAAAAAGTTGTTCATGTGTTTGTTAAAACGTTTTATTAATTTTCAAAACAAAATTTAAATAAACTTTGATTTACTTTTAACACTAGTGTTAAAAGTAACTTACACAAAATGACATTTTTAACATCAAAAATGACAATTTAAAAGCCCACTTTTAACAGTTTTGTAGAAAATAATATTTTTCATAACTAATTACATAAAATGCTATTTTTATATGAAAGACCCTTCTTATTTCTCCACAGAGATTTTTTCCCACTTATTTATTTACACTCCGTATATTGATAAAATTATTTTATTTTGATTAGTTAGAAACATATTATGTATTGAACGGATCCTACAGGTTAAAAAAGACACATAGAAGAAACATATTACAGTTATAAAAACATTAAAAGCTTTTTAAATTGCATTTTATATTAGATTATAAGTAAACAATGTATAAATATAATTTAAGTAGTAAAGAACAAAGAAATAATGTCTTTTTAATGACCACTTTTAATATGTTATTGATTAAGCTAACGTCAAATGACTTCTTTACTACATAAATGCCCTTGCGAAAACCTTTTTGCAGGTAGAGGATGTCTTGACCCTTTCTAGAAGCTTATACCCCTAACTTTTCGAGCAAATTAATATTATGAGATATCTCTTTGATGTACGGTACCAATCGAGTTAACTGACTGTGGCATCAAATCACATCCTTCGTTATGCATTTCGATAGGTTAACCATTAATATTAAACAGTTTCTTGACGCACTATTTGCTGCTAAATATTAGCTAACACGAATTATTACTAAATATATAATGTAAAATTCATAGAGGTTTCTAATAGCTTTCCTTTATGTTAGTTATTAATCATAAGTTATACAGGATGAATCCTAAGTAGGGGTTCGTTTCATGTGACATACAGGGTGGTTGCTCACGACTTATAAACCAAATAAATCTAGGATATCAACTGCCGTTGCTGAAATATCGCAATAAACTGAAAGTAGTGATTTTAAAAATGCCACCTAACGTCATTATTTTAGACAGAGTTGAAGAACATTTCTGCGGTTATTAGTTTTTGTTATACAACATTCAATAGTTTTTTTTTCTTTTGGCGCCATATTGGATCTTGACAGTAACAGATCAAGAATAAAATTTCGATCACGTCAATATGTATCACTACTTACTATTTTATTTGAAGTACCTACCCAAAAAGTTAATAATAATAATAATAATAATATAATAATATCTCTACCCCTCATTCTAATCACAGGGATTAGCCCAGAAGTCGGAGACTTGTGCGGGAGAGGGGGCGGCATATTATTATTAAGCAGGCCGTATTTGCGCCCAGGAACGACTTACGTTGGTAGTGTTTATAAAATAATTATTTTATAATGTTAGTTAAGATGGATAATCATAATAACATACTTAGGAGAAATTCTAAATTTATTAAGAAAAATAAGGGTTCCAATTAGAAGAGGGAGATGTTTATAAAATAATTATTTTATAATGTTTTGTAAGCCCACTATTATTTTTAATATTGTAATAGTTGCTAAGATATGTTATTGATAGTCATAATTATTATTAATAAAGTATATAAATTAATAAAAGCTTTTAAAATATAAATGCAATTATTAAATATATATTTATAACTAAACAGGTAGGCCCTAACCACTATTCAGTGCAGGAATGAGGGAAACCTGGAAAACCTCATTAATTAGGGAGGTAGTCAAATATCAACCGGTATCAATCACATTGACCCAAGCCAACATTCTTCCACCCTACCATACCCGCAGAGAGGGCGCCAAACCTCTCCACGAATATAGCGTATATAGGGTCTACCGGCAGCTGGGCTCGAACCAACACCGATCAGTCACCTCGATTCAAGTACTGACCCCTTAAACCGCGCGACCACTGACCGACCCCAATGATAATGAAATGCAATGATTTAAATAAAAAGAACTAGATTAAAACAAACATTATGACATATTCCAAATTTGCTACCTTTGTTCTTATTATTGGAAGCCTTACTTGAAAAGTAGATATTTAAATAGTGTAAGGATGAAAATGGAGAATGTACTGATAATCTTATCACTTATATTATAAGTGTTAGAAATTTAAAAATGTTCAGCAAGATCGCACAGTCTCATAGTTTTGCAATAATGTCTCGATATTTAAATCGACACTTTCCAAACAATTGTATTATCACTCATGGGTCTGTTGCTTGGCCTGATACCAAATTTCAGCTATTTCTGTTGTGCCATAATGACGCTAAATGATATCTTCTAAAATAGCTATTTTCAGTTTTTTCGTAATATTTCAGCAATGGCAGCAGTGTCTTGGATTTGTTTGGTTTATCTTAATAGTCATGAAAAACCGCAACTTTTTTTCTAATTTGTGCCACCTTGTATAGTTTAAGGTTTCCTAGATGCCAATGATGAGCTGCGAAAAATGGACCATCCTGTATATCTCAAAAAACTAAAGAAATTCTTCAAGCTACGTTTTCCGAAATCTCAAAAACAACCAAAATGTTCGAGTATTAATGAAAAGCAAACCTTTAATGATTATTCATTCCGAATTTGGCTGCAAATGATGTTCGAAATTCTCACCATTGACAAAGCTACCATTGATTATACAAATTTGTACTCGCTTTATTGACGACTCTTTACATACTTTTAGAAGAGATATTTTTTCTTGAATTATTTTCGCGACGTAATTCTTCTATGTTAATTAGATGGATTTAGATCTGGCGATCTCGAGGACCATAACGTCTATTGCAACCTGTACTATCGTATAAGATCCACATGGATCTTAAGATTTAAAAGCATATTCTCAAGTAGCTGTATTTCAAAAAATGGAGATAGTTTTGGCCAGTCATTCGGGCTTGAAGAAAAAAGTTCAGTCATCTAAAGAAAATCTCTACTGGAGATTAGCGTGAAGATATTCCATCATAATCTAGATGTGCATTTTTTCGTAAATGCCACTCGCAAAAGTGATCTCTTACATCTTTGAAAGTGGTCTTGCGGTACTAGTGCTTGAACTCATTGCTCCTGATAGGAATGAAGTTGATGTTCATTTTAAATTCTCCACTCTGTTGTTTGAGATGCATCACAATTTACTCCAACATATTTCTGGTACTAGTTGTTGGATTTTCTTGAACGATATCTAAAACACGTTCCTCAATCTGTACTATCCTAGATAGCCTAAGTCATCCTGCATGTCCACCACGATTTGCTTTCAAACTTTCAGTCTCTCAAGCCCCTCCAACAAGATAAAGAAATCTACGGGTTGCAAGATGAACTCGCAACTGAAAACCCGTGTTAACCTATGCGGTTGTTGTTTGGTGACCGAAAGTCCAACAGACAACAGCTAAACAAAAGCTCAGTCAGGTACAAAGGATTACTTAAGCATAACTGGAGCTATGCGAACTCCACCGACCATAGCAATGCATATCTATGTCTGCCACCTTTTCATATTTATCTATAGGAAGTGACTGTGACAATTATGCTTCGTCTCAAGTATATTGGTATTATACCAGATATAGGGTGTGGAAAGATTAGAAGTCGAATGTGGCAGACACTGACAGTATTTCTCCTAAGTTTGCTTTTGACAGAACCTACACGGTAATTATCAGGAATGAGGAGGCCGCCCGCGAGGATGTAATCAACATATTCACAGACGGAGAGGAAGGTGCAGGATGTGGAATCTACTCCAGATCGCTGCACATCCGATATCAGTGGGCAACGGATATGCATGCTCCATGTAGTACGAACGAAAATAGATATAACCATAGGAAATTGTCCATAGGCATATAAAGGGTAAAACTATCAGAATCCACACAGATAGTAGACAAGCACTACTGATCTTATGTAATCATGTAAGATAACATCTAGATCAGTATGGGAGTGCCATCAAGCACTGGAAGTGACCTCAACCGACAACAGCATACAAATATATGCTGGGTAAAGGGACACGAGCGGTGCTATGGCAATTAAACAGCTGATAAGTTGGCCAGTCCATTGGGTCTCGGTATCTTTGGTCTTGATCCCTCCAGTATGCTTCCGCTGTCAGCTTTTGTTGAAATTATCAAAGAGATCAACCACAAAGAATTCAAAAAACGGTGGGATGAAACAAATAGCTGTTAATTTACTAAGGAGTTTCTAGAGTACCACAGCAATGGCTATGATCAGGATGAACCTTCGTCTAGTGACAGGTATTCAAACTGGACACTGTTGGATAAGGAAGCACCTGTATTATATGAGGAAGTGTGAAACATGTCTTTGTAGGGGTTTCGAATAGGAAGACGTACGTGTTTCATGTACTTTGTGAGTGAACCGTAGTCTCATCAACATGACCTTCTATGGCCTACATTAGAGGGATCCCCCTGAGCAACGTCACCACCTTTTTTTCTTTATTAGGTTGGTTATCGATTCAGGTTGATTGATCTTTTAATGGGAGAAAGCACAAGGGGCTCAATGGGGCCTAAGTGCTGTGGCTTTTTAAGGGTACTCTGTCACAATTCCAGATTCCTGCATGTCCACCATGATTGCTTTTAGGTTTTCGATACCTCGAGCTCTTCCTGCAAGACAATCTAACCTACGAATTGTAGAATGAACTCGCAACCGAAAACTCATAATCGCGAAGCTTCATCGGCATGATGACGACACTCTCCGTATACGAGCAACATATCAACCAATTCGTTATTAGAGTAATTATGGGTCATGGTCAAATACTTAACCGCTAGTCAAAATACTCATCGAATTACATATCCCCACAACTTTGAAATGTCATGCGTAAACTGAAAATAAGACAAACAACAACAATCGTGAAGATTAAATATTTTAGCGTTTGGCGTGGGACTTATTACAAGTTTTAGACAGGAATGTAATTTGAGTTTTTTGGAAAAACGTTACTTACCCTTACCCACCCTGTATAGTGTCAGATATGTAGACAACAGTAAGTTAGATTTAATCAAATCCAAATATAAACAATGTCAATAACACGGTAGTCATTTTGGGTCAAATATGTGACCATTCTTCCGTTAGACCAACCAATAGTACCTTTTGTTCATCAATCTTCTACGTACTATAATGAATATTTATCTCATTTTGCCGAGATTCACTCTAATGAACACGTAATTTGGGTGCGTTTTAAGCGGAAAGTGTAGTTCGAAATAAAAGAAGCAAAAAATTACGCAAAACGAACAATGATCTAATTTTGGGAATAATAATTATACGTGTTATAAATTTGCAAAACATTCTGCCTGTGTTTTATTTCGTGTATGAAATTTTATATTAAAATGAAATTTAATACTAGACAGAAGGTATGTACACTGAAAAAGTAAATAGCACAACATGTACTATAAATATCTGCTATGGTCAATGATAAATTGGCACAGCTAATATATTAAAATATAATCCAATTTAAAATTGTACCGAAACACATTAAATACAGTGTAATATGACAAAAATAAATTACAAACTGCTATTAATTAAACACCATTGATTTTAATTTTTCAATAAAATTCTAGAGCGTAATACAAAATATATGGTGTCTATTTACTATGATTAGAGAGACAGTTAATTATACCAAAATATTTCACATATAGGCATTTCACGATGTTGCAACTAGAAATTTTAAATAAACTATGTCGTAACAAAAAATTTGTTGTAAATTGATCGTGTCTGAAATAGGTACATCTGGAAAAAACATATTAATTATCATTGAATTCGTCTTACAAGGGATAATCCGAATACTAAATAATACAAGTGTTTGTTGGTTTTAAAGTATAATTTTTGCTTCTTTATTAACAGATGGGAAATTTATGTAAAATTTTACTCCCTGCACGCGAACTTGGTCCTAAAATCAGAAACAATTTGTGAAATAGTATACAGGGCATTACAGAATGATGGTCAAATATTTTAGCAGTGTATTCCACATTCATATGAAATTTTCAAATTTGGGTCCTTCCTGTTGAGATATTCCAGTCTCAAAATGGTGAAAAAATAGTTTTTTTTTATTTTTCCTTAAAAATGGTTACACTTAGAAATTCCAATTTTGGTACACATTATCAGCTGGTCAATAGGTTTTGCAAATATTTGTAAACAACTGACTCTTCCGTACAAATATTAGCGAATAAATTGACGAAATATGGTTACGCATGATTGTCAACAGTTATAGGAATACCTTTCTTTAGAAATATTTGCAAAAACTGTCAATTATAGACCTAATGGCGATTTATTTGACAAAACAACATAGCAACTGCCTACTGCGGTTATCAGTAACCGATGACGAAAAGATGTTTAGAGTAAGGAAATCTATTTTTATTTTTTTCCGCGCAAACTGTTGGTTGTATGAAAAAATCACACGAGGGAAAAAGTAGTAAAATTAGGTGTAAGTTTTGTTGAAATTGGCCATTGCAGGAAAAGTTCTGAAAGAAATAAATCTTGAGGTTGCTTATTCCCGACCTCGAGAAACATGAGCCAAGGAATAGACACCACCACAAAATAGCTTTTGACTGACTGACAATGTGTACCAAAATTGAAATTTCTAAGTGTAACCGAAAAAATAAAAAAACCCAAATTGAAAAATTTCATATAAAGATTCCCCCCTGAAATGGCTTATGGAATATACTAGTAAAATATTTGACCATCATTCTGGAACACCCTGTATAACACTATTAGCATGGTAAGAGAGTGTTACCTTCTGGAGCCAGTTAAAAGCATTACCTTGCGTGTATTGTTATATATTTTATTTATTATTCATTTGTAAATATATCAGTCAGATATTCAAATATCAATTATAAAAAAAATCCTCAATAATTTGTCGTAAACTTTGGAAGTCCTTCACAGCTTTAACATATTGCACAGCTTCAAGTATATTGCCAGAAAAATTAATCTTCAAGGTACGAGCATGAATATAGCGACTTCAAAAACTGGCATAAAAAATGGTGTGATGGATTAGATTGTGTATCAGAAGAAGTTCTGTTTTTACCAATTAGCTTGTATTTCTTCGTTTTCATTTGAAGCAGTTGACTTAGACTCGAATTGTCATATTCCTATATTGAATATTCCTGTGGTTACTGGTGATGATGTTTTGAAAGCTCTAAAAAAAAATTAACTATAGGTCTTGATGAAATTCCGTCTTTTTTGCTGAAAGATTGTTCAATTTTGTTGGCATTTCTCTTTACTATTATTTTTAATTTGGCCCTTCAAACTGCTACTTTTTCATCTATGTGGACTAAAACTAGTTCTGCCCTATCTTCCAAAAGGGCGATAAAAATTTGGTTGAGATGTACAAATCTATTTCAATCTTTAGCAATTTTGGCAAGTTATTTGACGTTATTATTCATAATATACACAAATTTCTTGGTGCCAACATAGATTATTGGCCAGTAGATCTACTGTAACTAATCTTGTTTGTATTATTGATTGTATTTCTAATACGTTGGATAGCACTGGACAGGTCGACGTGGCCTGCACAGATATGTCAAAGGCTTTTCATAGGCTGGACCACGGTATTCTTCTTCGTAAACTGTCTAATTTCGGTTTCTCTATAAACTTCGTAAAACTTTCAATCTTACCTTCCTAATAGATTTCAAAGCTTACAATACCATGGTTATACTTCAACTGAAATCATTACTACATCTGAGGTACCTCAGGGTTCAGTTCTTGGCCTTGTATTGTTCAATATGTTCATAAATGATATCTCTGCCAGTCTTCCAGCCAATGTTCTTTTACATGATTTCAAACTATATACATTTATTTCATCTACAGATGATTGAATTTTACTTCAAAATGATTTAATGAAGGGTGCCTTCGAAACAAATTGCTTTAGAATATTTCTAAATGTTTCATTATGATTTACACAAGGAAAATTAATTTATCGTTGCACTGAATTTAAAGATCTGGGAGTTGCTTTCGACGCTACATTAAGCTTTGTTCCTCATATTAATAATATTACATCTCTTGCAAATAAAATCTTAGTTTCGTTATAAGAAATCCTGAACACCTCAGAAAGGCTTCTACAAAGTCTATATTGTACAATGCGTTTGTCAGGTCGAAACTTTATCATCATATTCATCTATTATTTGGCATGCTATATATCATTTTCACCATCTGGAAACACTTCAGAGAATATTTCTTAAATATATATCTTTCAGACTTGACAATGTTTACCCTGCCAGAGGTACTCTTCAATCTGACCTATTGAATAGATTCAGCTTAAATGATTTAACATCTCGACCATGAATGGCGTAGAAGATATGAGCCATTACGTAATTGTGAGTTTCGAGCCCTGCATATTGTACATAAAATACGTAAATCTTCGGCCTCTTAGAACAAAAAGTATACAATTTTTTTAACATATCGAAATGGAAAGTGCATTTCCCTTAACTCTGGTCAAAACACTTGGCGCTGTCCCAAAACAACTTCTGAAATATTTTGATTTAAAAGAAAAGAGATATACCAATCATTCGTCGATATGGGACAACTATGGTTGTGGATGTGGGTACAGATATTTTACTAGGTACTAAAATGCAAAAATGCTAAAACCGTTTATGACAAAACTAGTGAAATATACAAATTATACTCTGTAAGTAATTTGCACAATTAAAATGTATGTCCATTTGTTAAAAAATATTCTAGAAATTTAATGATTGCACAAAGTTGTGTGGAATATCAAATAAAGGATTTCTCTTAGTGTAGGTAGGTCATATATGACTGGCA
Source organism: Monochamus alternatus (assembly GCA_037114965.1). Lineage (NCBI taxonomy): Eukaryota > Metazoa > Arthropoda > Insecta > Coleoptera > Cerambycidae > Monochamus > Monochamus alternatus. The sequence goes on from CM073433.1 coordinate 40,438,630, forward strand.
AAATTTACAAATTATGCTTTAAATAGTACTATTTCTTAGAAAATCTGTGTAAAAGTACTCCATCCCGGTGACGATAGTACCTGGATGCGAGTATAATTTATTGCAGCCCCACCTTTCTAATAAATAGCGTCTACTAGTTTCTTCATGGGTGTTCTTTTAGCCGTACCCGATTTGTTACGACAGTCTCCAATGTCATTAACGTCAAAATATTTTAAATGGCAGTTTATCTCAATAAAACATTAAACCATTAAGGGAGACGCAACGCCGTGCTCAGATGCTCTAAATTGGGAACACATTGGAGATTGTTTTAAAGAGATGTGACGTTTCCTGTAGCGAGTTTTTACATAACGGTACTATGCTCAGTTAACAATCTGCCAAATAAAAATAGAATGTTCGGTAAAGGTATGGGGTGCATCCATTAAGATTGGAGACGCAAGGTCACTTTCTAAAACTAATTTGTTTTTGGGGCGGATACCACACAATAGATGTTTTAAAATGGGGAAGTGTTGTTTCTTTCAAATACAGCAATACATACAGACAAATACATATAAAATATATCAGGCCTGAACGTTGTGGTAAAATATTTTATAGCTATTATAATTAAGAATACCTAATACGATGTTACCAGATTTACTTCAGTCCAAATCCAAAAAGATACAGGATGTCAAAATTAAAATTTATAGAAAGTTCTCAATGGATTGTTTTAAAAATTTAGATTTGAAGAATTTGGACAAACTTTATTTATGAAACACTAACAATAAATATATTTTTATTTGAGCGTACAATTATTAAACACGTAGTTATATAAATTCATACGAGGAATACTAATGTCGCTACGGGTGCCACAGCTAATCGCTTCTGTAGTAGATGTTGAAGTTTGTTCTTTTTCCAAACGAATCGATTGAATAATGCTCGAATGACACTCTTTGTCAACTTGTTAGTATGGTTTTATCATAGACCTTATAAATCATGGACCGGCCCTAAAAAGAGAGGTGCACCGTCCTGATGTGTACAAGAGGGATGAAGCTAGTCCGGGCAAAAACAGATGTTCTATGACAGAAAAATATATAAACATAACCTGACAAAACCTTTCCTGTTAATATTGTTAATGATTTGTGTGCCTTTTGTGATTTAGTTGTGTTTAGTGTGTTTATTAGCAATAGTTTTTAAAGACTCATAAACTATGGTGGAGTCGGTCTGTCACCGTAAATGTCATACGTCTATCATTTACGGTTTTTGTTTTTTTTTCGGCCAATGATCTGTGGGTTTTTGCCCGGACTAGCTCTATCTCTGTTGCACACATCTGAGCATCAACGATTTGTATAGGCAGAAAACGGTTTTAGGCGCGTCCATGATTTATAAGATCTATGGGTTTTATTGATGATGATTTGTGTCCTCTTATTTGTATTAGAGCTTGTTCTTTAATTCCACTTTCCATTAGTTGGCTAACTGCTGCCGCTCGATTTGAGTGGTTTGTAATTTTGACACGTTTGTCATCTATACCAATGAGTTGTACTGAGCATTTAATCCATTTGAAAATTTCATTAATTCCAATCGGCACATTATTATACCAACCTTTAGAATTTTTCTTCTTCCAAAATGGATTTGGTGTAAAAAATACTTTGTCCAATGTTATAGAAGTGTCTGGTTTTTCCATCAACTTAATAAATAAGCATACTGGGCAAATATCTTGCTCTACAATATTAGGCGTAATCCATTTGCTGTCACATAACTCATCGTCTCGTTTTCAAAAATAGAGGATTATACTCAATACGTCCAGTTTCTTTTCCATTATTATCAATTTCAGATATGAAATAAGTGGTTTTGCAGTAAGTTGCAAGTGTAAGTGGCTCCTCGGCGCCAAGCTAATTCAAACGCCAAAATATAATATCATTTCTTTTGAAGTTTTTCCGGTTCATTTTCGTCATACAATTCGGCCATTGCAAATATTTCACATTTATTAAGAGTTGATGCATTGGATTTTCTCTTTTCGGATTATGCTTGTAGGATTTTACGTTCAGCATTACGTGCAACTCGTGAATTAAACTGTACGTTGGTGAAAGGATTAAATGTAATATTGAATTCTTTTTTATAATATTTAGTTTGTAGTATTTTAGCGGTGGTGTTCCAAATTGTTATAACTACCGCTCCTTTGTAGTCTTTTCCGTCACATTTTCGCATATTAAAGGCCCAATCTTGCAATATTACATTCAATTTCTCGATGGAAGTATCTGGCTCAAATTTATATGCTTTCGCATCGCAAAAAATAGAAAATTGTTGCCATTAACAATTTGACTATGTTGTAGACTCACCAAATCGACACATTGTTTAATAATTCGATAAGTTGACAAAAATGTCAAACTATTTATTTTAACAGCGGATAATTGATTAAAAAATGAATAAGTGCAAAAACCACTAGTGCACTTGTTGTAAAAGTTGCTGGTAACTTTTGTCGATGTCAAAGTGACAATTACACTGTGACGTGAGCTTATTTATATATAAACTAAATCGTCAAGATAAAAATTCGTGTATTTTTGTAAAACTACTATAGCAAGCTTTACAAAATTTCCTGTTGCTTGCATAAATCTGACAACCACACTGTTCTATGTCCATTTTATTAAATTTTACAGGAGAGCATATTTAAAACAGGAATAGGTACCTATGTTAATTCTGAACCAACATATTTTTGTACAGGATACTTTTTCTACTTTTAGTGACTATTTTAGTATTGAAATAATAAACAATACATGTTTCTAAATAATAAATTATATGAAATAGTCCGAGACATACAATAAATTAAATTAAAAACTTTTGCAAAAGTCTTATTTTTATGTCCAAAATTTTATTTCAAGATAGAGTAATTAATAAAACCCGTAGCGTATTTTTAAATAAATATTTTTTCATAAAAGATGATATTTATATATATTTTATATGACATACATACACACATTGCAGGACTTACTGAAGGACCAAAATATTCGCATATGTGACATATGTTACATTAATAGATACTACTAAATGTTCATTTTTACGCTTATCTTAATTTATATAGATATTTTATCTTCGACTTAACCTTACCATTTGGTAATAGTATTATGTTGCGACATAATTTCCTGTGAATATATCAATATGTTCTATCGTAAACTGACTACGGTCCTGTTAAACACCGTACTGCACAATCTCTATTAATAATGTCGAATCACTATCAGAAATAGATAACAGCAACGTTCTTCTGCAAAGGAAACTTTGTTTTGTCTATTTCGAACAAGCTAGGAAAGTTCTTTTATTTTTTTAAATTTTGCGTTGCCTTTAGAAGTACTACATAATTCTAGCTATTTAATTAATTACTAATATTAGAGACTGATGGATTACGAACTAAGTGGACGTAATTTTGATGTTCCATTCAGAAGGATATAATCAATCTGATAAGATCAAGTCAGGCTCTTAAGTTAATTAATAACCTAGACACGTGTTTTTTAAGGGAAGTGTAAAACAAAACATAAAGAAAAGTTGTTGTTTTTAAAAAGATATTCACTTGGCAATAAAACAGTTGTAACAGTCAGTTCAACTTTCCTTGGATATAAAGCCAACTTTTACTGTGTTAAATGATTTTCTATATTTTAAATCTGCATAAAATGTTTTTTTAAATATGTCGAATATATCCAGTGTGTTCCACTGTGGATCATTGTGGATTATTTTCAATATCGAGTACTCAATCTATCTACATGGTCACACGCAATTTTGATTTCGTATTTTTGAGCATAGTAAGCAGCGATATAAACTAATGCTACATATAAAATTAATTTATACTTTCCAAAATACGAGGTAGGTCAATGTAGAACACACTGTACATACAAGAACTACTCCCCCTCAAAACCTCTCAAAATATCGAAACGAGTCCACGTTGTCAAAACTTAAATTTTCTAAAAATTGTTGATCTACCTTCCTACCTTACTTAATTTTGTTGTTTTTCTTCTTATTATTATTAGGTATATTTATTTTAAACTGTTAATTCTTACCTTCTTATTGGCTGTTTTATATTGCGGATACGTTTTGTTTGTTTGTATGATATAGAGAAATGGTATAGTTACCTGATATCTTATTGAGATAAATATCACGATGAAAGTTACTCGAAAAAATTACAGGCCATAGAAGAGAGTGCTTCTGTTGTTAAACAGATCAAGACTGGATGTCCGGTACTGCACTAATATATTACCGTGCATCCATAATTGCATCAAATTTTAAAGGTTGCGTGATTTGGAAATTGATTATTTTCATATTTATTTTATTGTGCATTTGTTTTATCTGATTACAACCATAAACGAAATAAGGTCAATGGTTGATCTACTCTGTAGATATAGAGAACTAAACTACTACTCATTGAGTACCAGTAAAAAAAACTTTGACATTTTTAATTTAGACTATTCAGCGCAACATTGTTTTATATACTTTTTGGCACAAACTATATCTTTGATATATATAACAGCTCTTGTACTGAATAGAAAACATGATAACCTGATAGCAAATTCCTTTCTATTAGAAGGGACACCATTAATAATTGCTATAAATGATGCATTTCTAGGTGCAGAATTGAAAAATGCATCTTCTTGTTAATTCTTAGGTTTGCTCAAGCAAGGAATCTGGACTGGTTTTAAATTATCAGAAATATTCGATCAGTAAAGTTATGAATTTTTTTTCAGTAAACATCATACAATAAGTAATTGCATGAATGTTTTTGACAGTTTGGAACCAGTTTGGATTCCTTGTTTGAATAGACCTATTATATCTCAAATAGCAAATATAAAAATGCCAGTTGCAATAAAGCAGGCCTGAATCTTGAAAGATGAAATTTCACGTATTTTGCAAGATAATAAATAATAGGACTTTTAGAAATGTGATGGGGTCAGTGGTTGATCAGTAAGATAATTTATTCGAAAACTGAACCGCCTAAAATAAAATTGAAAAATGATCACTGTCAAATTTTAATCATTTGCTGTAAGGTACTATTTTAAGTATTATGTCTGAATCTACCATATTGATCGCAAAATTAAATCGCAGTTTCCCAAGACCTTTATGTTTACCATATAAACTGTTAGCAGTTCTCAATAAGAAAGCAAACAGATAAGATAAAAATCTTTAAGGTTCATACCCTTCAGTCTAGGTCACAAATAATCGGTTATTTCGTCATTGACAGTTAAATCATTTTCATAATACACTTTAAGAATTTGTACACACTGTAATATCATGTAATTTTCTATGGTAAAATAAACTCGTTTGAATATGGTAACAAAATCAATTAATTTTTCTTTGATGTTTGTGAGTGTACATACACAAAAATGGAACAAATTATAATAAACATAACGAGCTGCGTGACATGTTAATTTACGGCGAATCTAGGCAAAACTCTGTATGGTAAACGCTTTTTGCAAGGAAGGAATAAGTCATTTTAAACACTTGCACCTAGTATTCTTTGTTGTGAAAAGAGCTCTAAGAAAACTATTCACAGTAAGTACCTGTGTTTAGGTGTACCTATTTGTAATTATTATGCATATGTGGGCGACGTTGTCACATATTCAAGACCTGTTTGCTGTCATAATTCAGTTAGTCAAAGAAAAAAATTTGTTAAGTCAAATATGTTTTGTTTTGTACAACTTATCATATGGCAAAATTCAGGTATATTTCGAACACCTCCTTCTAAATAATAATACTATTTTTTCTCCATTTCCTCATAATGTACTTTTGTGTACATGTGACGTTTCTGCATACATCGATTCAATTACTGTCATTATATTTTTCTGCTCAAGACTTAAACTTATTCGGGTAGGGTACTGCTTCTACAGTGCTTTCGAAAAGTTATGAATAAATTCATTATTTTTGAAGAAGTTTTCGAAAATATCCCCTAGCACGTCGATTTTGTTTTTAAAAAAGGTACTTTTTGACATACGGCTCATATTTGTGACGTCATCGTTGTTTGAGATATGACGTCATCGACATTTTTTTAAATAGCAACTCCCAATTTTGACCATGCCATTTGAAAGAGCGTGTCATTCTAGATACATACATCATGAATAATTATGGTGTTACATAACAAAAATTTCAAGAAAATAATGTTTGAATATTTTAAAATTTAATTTTCAGAATACTGTGCACCTCCCCATTATGCAACACCTGTCCGTGCTTATTTAGATGAGCTGTTCCCGTAATCGTTGGACAGGGAGAAGAGAGCCGATTGAGTGGCCAGCCAGATCGCCTGATTTGACACCCCTAGATTATTTCTTGTGGGGATACTTAAAAAGTAAAGTATACGTTACTAGACCGGTTAATTTAGAAGATTTAAAAGCAAGAATTCGTCACGAGATACATCGTATTCCTCCTGAAGTTATTGATAATGTCCAAAAAGAATTTATTAATCGTCTTGGCTACTGTCAGGCCGCCAACGGTGCACAATTTGAATATTTAATTTAGTCGATTTTTTACATAATCATTATAGTAGTAGTCAGTACTATGAAAATTAAATTTTAAAACCTTCAAACATTATTTTCTTGAAATTTTTATTATGTAACACCACAATTTTTCATGATGTATGTATGTAGAATGAGACGCTCTTTCAAATGGCATGGCCATTGCTATTTAAAAAAAATTGTCGATGACGTCATATCTCGAACGACGATGACGTCACAAATATGAGTCGTATGTCAAAAAGTGCCTTTTTTAAAAACAAAATCGACGTGCCAGGGGATATTTTCGAAAACTTCTCAACTTCTTCAAAAATAATGAATTTATTCGTTACTTTTCGAAAGCACTATAAAAGATAATCACTGTAGATGGACAAAAATCTAGGGAGTGACTCATGTTAAAAACCAGCTCACAATTTATAGCAGTCGACACAAGGAAACATACATGCAGCCCGTATATTTTTCCTATAAAATCGTGTGCCGCATATCTCTGAAGGCATACCCGATTACACAGCTTCTGCTGCAGTAAGTACGCATGCGCAGCAGCTTTTCATTGGCTGTGACGAATTGGCGGCACCTGTTCCATTTCCAGCGCTATCAAGGGCGGGTATATCGTTCGGGCGGGCAAAATCTCGGGTATATCTTTTCGCTAATTTAATTATGAATGTAATTAATTGTATTAGTGATTTTGTGTTCTTTAGAATGTCGAATAATTAAAGCTCTACAGCGTGTTCTCAAAATCGTCCTAATTTAACAAGTGAGGAATATCGGATAATGACATGTATGAAGAGAGAGGGGGTGCGAGCGCAAAATATGAGTGTAAGTGATGTTGAGATATGTACTTCTTTCACAAAAATGTACATGAGTAGCATATATGTTTAATGCAAATAAAAAAGTGGTAAAGAACTGTGAAACGAAAAATAATGGAAACTCGCGGACGGAAGATGGTACATATGTTTAAAATGAATTTAAAATTTTGACGAAACATGGATGCATGAAGGTCATATGGAAAGCGGTACGATATGATATAATAAGTGTTAATGTGTGACCTTGATAGTGATGGTATGTATTCTAAAGCCTTTTGTCCATTTTTTATTTAATGGTGGGAAAATCTTTACTTGTAATAAATTTTGTCAACTATAATATTTTCTATCATTTTCATCATGAAACTGCCATGGTAGATTGTCAGAAGTACAAAACAAATTTATTAACACCACATGATAATGAAAGTAGCAATAATATTTGTAATATTTTACTGCTTGGCATAATTTGTCAAAGGTTGTGATTTTCCCGCCATAAATAATAAAACAGAAGTTGCAAAATTCGTGCAAAAATTCGTGAACTTCGCGTGCATGTGGACAAGGCTTAAGAACGATATCCGCGGAGTGCGCATCAGGTAAGTGTAAGTCGGTGGTGGGGGATAATCGCCATATGACGGCATTCTAACTTGTAGAGAGGATGGCGCATGGGGTACATTTAAAGTAAATGGTTAATGTGCTAGGTTCAGCCGACGTCAACTTATTTTTGATAATTTTGTGTCATTTGAACTCTTATCAAGTGGTACGCTTAGGTAATCATGCAACCCTCACTTTCCGTACTCATCTCTGTACTGTGAAATCACTCTCTATTATTTTCGACCTTGGGTAATTGATAATACAAGATAAAAGGAAATTTGGAAATAATTATAATTTCCATTATCTAACGCCTCGAAATTGGCAAAAAGCGTTTCTACGAAAAATAATGGACGTTATTTAAAGCAATTATTTTTGTCATTTTTGTATATTTTTTATATCTGATCGCCTTCAAATTTAATACGCCTATCAAATGTTGCTCTTCACACGTTTCGCCCGTCGCGCTTGTCCACAAGCTAGCTATTAGTCACTTTAGATTTTCGGCCGTCTAGTATAGATAAGTCGTATGGATAAAACGGTTTAGGTGATGCTGAAACACCATCAACATACAATCAGATCGCGGATAAACAAAGCAAAGGTGAACCTTCGTCGAGAATCATCTCCGGATCGAGCAACAATTTCGATGCTGCCACACGACCTAACCGTAATCGTTCAGTGGAGCTGACTCGCGGGCAGGCCAATCCAATCGGCCGAGTGGCGAGTAGTAGTATCGGCTTGGCGGCGGCGGTGTACAGTTAGGTATTTCGTCGCTGAACGGTCGTGCATGTATGGCATCGAGTGACCGTAGGTAGACCGTCTCCCGGTTATTCTGTTTCTCTTCGATATCGCAGTTCGTGTGTTTTGTGTTCGTTGTAACTCTGTTCCACTGGATTATTCCCTGCACGCGCTGGTGATTCCTAAGGATTCGGTGTTGTTTGTAAGTGCTTGTTTTTTTATTGTATTTTTATGGCTAGCAGAAGAAACGTCCATCTCTGATGGTTGTTATCTTATCATGAACTTTTTGTCTTAGTTGAGGACTGCTGAGGTAGTTTTTGTTTCCGTATTTCTTGCACTTTATAATCAGAAACAAACCGCATCGTTTACCGCAACTTGATATCAGAAGATAGTAAATAATATTTGTGTTGAAGTTATTTTTACTCGATGATATTACAAAAGTCTAGGTTCTGTCTCTTCTTTTTATATGCAACAGGTTTTTGATAAAACCCAGAAAGTACTGAATCGTACAGGTAGTATTTTGTTTGTTATAAATTTTGTAAAGGCTTGAAATAAATACACTGACATTTTCCAAGAAAGTTATTAAAATTCGCAGTGTTTCTTCATGAATTCATGATTGTATAGTACCAAAAGCCCGGATATTTCCGAGCACGTTTTGATTTCTATAGCATCCAGGCACGTTCGGTCGAGTCTTCATAAAATTTTTTTTTCACAAAATCTTAAATCACTAAATATAAATATAAATGTTTACTTATTTCATTCAATCAATAGTTCAAGTTTTAGAATATTACTTGTGTAAACCGATTTAAATCCAGTAATATCATTTTATTTTAAAGCGTTTCGTACTTCTATTTAAAGTTATTTTGGTCAGACTTGTTGGTCCAGCATGAAGCCTATGCATTTTTATTTAAAACAATCATTTATTGTTTTCTGTATTTACAATTGTTAGTAGTTAGAAGACAGGTTTTATGAAATTGTAATTTTATTTACTAAAAAAAGGTATGCTTGTCTGCAAAATACAGTTTAATTTTCGTTTAAAATACATAAAGTAATATTTAAAAAAATAATCTTCTAAAATCTCCAACAAAAAGTCAAAACTTCTTTAGATGGAAAAAATAAGCTTATACATACATTAGCATATTCTAAAACTCATTATATTCCAGATTTCATTCACCAAAACTAAAGGGAAAAATGGTTTTTGTCAGAAAAAATGTTTTTGTAAACGTGTTAACGAAGTAAAATTTGGAATTTGGATGGAAAAAATAAGCTTATACATACATTAGCATATTCTAAAACTCATTGTATTCCAAATTTCATTCACCAAAACTAAAGGAAAAAATGGTTTTTGTCAGAAAATATGTTTTTGTAAACGTGTTAACGTAGTAAAATTTGGAACTACTTAAATTATTTTATTTGACTTGGATTGTGGTTCTCTTGTGTTCGGATACCCTGTGTAATAAATATTGTATAGAACATGAATTTCCAGTATATTACTAATCTTTATATATTTATATTTTTCAAAATGTCTGGGATTTTCCGAGTTTTACTAGTGCCATGTCCTGGCTTAGCAATTTCAGATATTTTCAGTACCTAATTTTATGTATGTGCATAATCTAAGAATAAAAACAAAATTATAAGAAAATAACAAAAGTTTCAGTATTTACTTTATTAGAATGTTTACTTTCTACATATAATAATAATTTATTCTATTTTAAATAGAAAAACCCTGTAACACAATGTATTTATGCTCTTAGTTGCGGTTACGTTGATTGAGTTAATTTGAATGACTATAATGTTTACATTAGCGTTACTTATCTCAATTTTGTGACTAATAAATTGTTTTGGAATTATAATTACAACTTTAATGGTAAATAGAAAATATTGACGAGAAAATACTATATTTAGAACATCTAACGATGAATTCATTTGTATGATACAGTGACGATAATAAGTAACTATAATATTTGTTTGATCATATTTTGGTTTTATTTATTTAATTGGATATTTTGTCACCTAAAAATGATACACATTCAATATCTATATAAAATAGATTTTACCAAATTTTCTCTTAAGCTTTCGTTAACTAGATTCGTCTAAGAGTACTACACCCAAAAAATATCTTTCAAATCGCACAGTTCACTCAAAGGGCGTTTCAAAGCAGATATGGACACATTATATATGAAAATTTTTTCCAAAGGATTCGGTGTTGTTTGTAAGTGCTTGTGCTTATTCTATCCAGCTCCGATGGCTGTTATCTTATCGCGTGCTTTTTGTCTTAGTCGAGGACTACCGAAGCAGTTTTTGTTTCCGTGTTTTTTGCACGTTATAACAAAAACAAACCGCATCGTTTACCGCAACTTCATATCAAAAGATAGTAAATAACGAGGTAAATAATATTTGTGATAAAGTTATTTTTACTCGATGATATTACAAAAGTCTAGCTTCTGTCTCTTCTTTTTATATGTAACAGGTCTTTGATAAAATCCAGAAAACCCTGAATCGTACAGGAGTACTTACTTATGCATAGTATTTGTCTCTTATCAATTTTTTAAAGGTTTTAAATAAATACACTGAAATTTTCTAAGAATGTTATTGTAGTTCACAGTGTTTCTTAATAAATTCATGGTTGTATAGTATTACCAAAAACCTGGAATTTTCCGTGCACATTTTGGTTTCTATAGCATCCACGTCAGTTAAGTCTTCATACAACGATTTTTTTTGGCACAAGTCTCTTAAATCACTAAATATAAATGATTACTTACTTCATTCAATCGATAGTTCAAGTTTTAGAATATTATTTGTTGCTTGTCTCTAAAATACATTTTAATTTTCGTTTAAAATACATAAAGTAATATTTAAAAATATAATAATCTTATATAAATCTCCAACAGAATGTCAAAACTTCTGTAGATGAAGAAACTTATACATACTTATATTAAGCTATTCCAAAACTCGTATAACAAATTTCATTCACCAATACTAAAGGAAAAGAAAGTTTTTGCAGAAAAAATTTTTTTGTAAAAAATTCTTTAAAGTAGTAACATTTTGATTGTGGTTCGGATACCCTGTGTAATAAATATTAAATAAAAAACGTATTTTCAGTATATTACTAATCTTTATTTATTTATATTTTTCAAAATGTCTGTGATTTTCCGAGTTTTTCTTATCCCGGCTTAACAATTTCAGACATTTTCAGTACATAATTTTATGTATGTGCATTATAATCTAAGAATAACAAAATTATATGGAAATAACCGGAAATAACAAAAGCTTTAGTATTTACTTGAATGATTACTTTCTATAATAATCATTTAAACTATTTTAAATAGAAAAACCTCGTAACGCAATATACTTATGCTCCTGGTTGTGGTTACGTTGATTGAGTCAATTTGAATGACTATATTGTTTACATTAGCGTTACTTATCTCAGTTTTGTGACTGTAATAAATTGTGTTGTAATTATAATTACATTAATAATTCTAATGGTGAATAGAAAATACTATAGTTAGAACAACATTTGTATTATATTAATAAGTAAATAAGCATTTGTCTGATCATATATTGGTTTTCTTTATTTATTTGGGTATTTTGTCACCTGAAAAATGATACACATTTAATATCTATATCAAATAGATTTCATCAAATTTTCTGTTAAGATTTCACTAACCAGATACATCTAAGAGGCTCCTATACACAAAAAATATCGTTGAAATCGCAGAGTTCAATCAAAGGATGTTTCAAACCTGATTTGGACTAACTATGTGAAAATTGAAGATTTATTTTTTGTCTAATCGTTTCACTAGGGAACCAAACGTAATAATTTTCTTGGTTCGCAACAAAAATCCTTTCAAATTATCCTCCACGTTCAAATAACACCTCAATCTTATTACTCCTTTCCCGTTTATTCTCAATATCCTTGAACAATAGGAGTACCTACATACCAGCCTTCGCTGCATTCCTTGCAGCAGAGCATCCAAATCGCGGCGTGGTGGAGGTTACTTTTGAAAACAGAGGCGTGCGCGGTATTGTCTGTTAGGGGTCGATTTACAAATGCATGTTTATTTGGTTTATATTTAATAACTGCATTTTCAAATATAGTTTGAACTGATCTTGTATGTGAATCTGTCACCCCACATTTAAAAATTAAGTTTTTTGTGATTCTTATAGACTGTGGTATATGTACTTGTTTGTAGTATTTTTTTTGTTTTATAGTAAATTCTAAATAACGGTATTACCTTTAAAAAATTTTTTGTAGTACACTGATACAAAAGAAGAAGAGGGAAAAAGAGGGAAAAGTTTTTACTTTCTAGTCTGTGCTTGAAATGTACAAAAGTACAGGTTTAAGCTAGTCAATATAATATTAGAAATACAGTAGGTTTTATTATTAGAATTCAATAATAAATACACTATGCGAGTCACATTTTTATTTCTAAATAGTTAAGAAGGCCTTGTCAGTAGCAGAAATAACTTCTGCATAGGAAGATTTTTTAGTGGAATTTGTCTATCCTTTCTCTAAATGTGAATTATCCTCGGAATTATCTATCCTTCTCTGCAAAAGTGTATTGTTCACCCATCATCTAAAAATGTATTGCAATATAGGTATTTAATTCGCATTAGAAAGTAATACTACATAATCATTCTTAAAACATCAGTATATATTCTTTGGCTTTTTGCAAATATTTGTAGATATACGTATATCTGTAAAAATAAATATTTTTGGCTCGAATTTTAGTTACAGTAAATTTATAATTAACGTAACTGCAACTACAGTTAATATCTGTTGTAAGCAATTATTATTTTTACTGTCATAAAGATAAATATGTTGTTTGAAATAAATGTATGGTGAGCCACATGTAACGGCGTAATTTTGATGCAAACGTCTAAACAACGTATACCGTTTCAATTTCTATGATATTTATGAATTATGCGAGTGCACACGTAACCAAATATACTCTTATATTTACTGTTTTACGAATATCCCACAAGAAATCCTTATTAATGAACCATATATGTGTGTCTACTACACGTTAATAACACAACTAAAATGTATTAGATAAGAGGGTATGTTGATGTGCCTATGCGCATGTGCAACAGAATTCGCATGAAAACTTTTGTAAAATTTCAATTAAGTAAAAGTAAATAGTTCCATAGTAGTACAGGTATTACCACACTATTTCTGAAATTATCTAATTTTATTACGTAAAAACACATACACTTGATCATTCCTTAATATAATAATATAAATTCAAATTTTCCAGTAAATATTATGTAAAAGAGGCATAGCAAAACTTGCAAATTTTCACCTATTTTTATCAGTGTAGCGAAGAAAAATAAATACAGCTATTTTCTATAGTCATAAATAAAATCTATAAAACCCTTCCAATTTCAGCTGTATTTATGTAATAACCTTTTTCCATACCCTGTACTTGTTTGTAGTAACTTGTATTTCGTTTGTAATTTTACGATATTATATATGTTACATTATACATACATTTTATACAAAAGAATTGAGCACATCACTTAAAGAACAAACAGTTTTTTAAAAATGACACTGAAACAAGTCAAGAGCTTCAATTGGCATAAAGTGGAGAAAAATATGTCAGCTGCCTCAATTAAAAAACTATTTCCAATAAAATAGTGTTGGCAATCTTGTCTTGCAAGACCAAGACAAAATAAGACTTGACAGCTCGAATTACAAGACACGACAAGATTAAAAATGAAAGACTTACGAGACAAGACGATAAATATTGCTACGGCAAGAAGTCTTGCAAATATAAGAGGTCATATTTAAGTAAGGAAACATTAGGTGAAAAAAAAATTAATATTGCATTTTTATTTTAGGTAATTTGTTAAAGGAGATGGCAGCATATAAAATTATTTTTACAATCGACTTATGTCGACATCAACCATATCGAGTTACGTGTGAGCTCTGAGTGGGACTGTAAGTAGGCGACCGAGAGTAACCACCACTGTTATCAGAATCGTAATAAATTTTCGTGTTTCTCATTTGTATGTAAGGGTCTCGAATCATGCAAGAATCTTGCAAAATTGTGAGACAAGAAATTTGCAACTCTCACAAGACAATACAGAAAGGTTAAGAAGAATCGGTAATAAATTTAATATTCGAACACTTTTTCAGACAACTAATACTTTACGATCATTTTTGTCTAAAACGCTTCCAAAAAATGATATACAAAATTCAAAAAATTACATCTACAGTATACCTACCTTGTGAATGCAATAAGCATTATGTTGGAGAGACGTCTCAGCCTATGAATGTTAGAGTTGAGGTACATAAAAATTATATAAAAAGACGGCAATTTGAAAAATCCAAAATTTGCGGAACACGCTTGGGAAAACGGTCATTTGTTTCAATGGGGTTCGGCAAAAATTTTAGAGAAGGAAGATAACGCAACAAAAAGAAAATTAAAAGAGACCCCGATTATTTTGTTGAACGGAGATAATTGTGTATCAAACTGTTCAGTAAACATTGATCATTGTTGGCTACAGTTGTATCAAGAAGAAGTAAGTAACAATAAAATAAAAATCATTTAATATCTCTATGGAAGCAGATAAACAAATTTTAAACTGTCAAACTTGACATACGTTTAATACTTTTACTACTATTTTGAGAACGCAAACAGAGAGTTTTTCGAAACGTCAATAATACGGAAGTGCGCGATAGTGATGTGATTTTTGTTATTTTTTACTTATCTGCTTTTTCCAGTGTGAGAGTTTTTGCTAAGGCAAACTTAGTTTCAAAAATAACCCTTGACTGATCCGTTTAGCGCAAGGGCTTATTTAATTTATCTTTGAAGTGTGGCAAAAACCCTCGCAAAAACCCAATAAAACTAAAGAAAAGCTAAAATTATGCCACAAATAAATAGCTTCAGACAATACAAGACATTCTTCAAGATTGAACAAGAGCAAGACTTTAAAAAAACTGAAGACTTTCAAATTTTGCAAGATTTCTTGTGTCAGCCATGAATACTATAAAATACACCCAAGCATCTTGACGTGAAGCTAGTACATTCATAATTATATTATTATTATAGAGGTTTCCTTAGTAAATTGCCACGTTTTTAATTAATACTTTAACCAGCTTATTAAAGTGATGACCTGTTAATATTCGTTACCTTCACAGATAAATCAAAATGTGAATGTATCATTAATATTGTCTGAAATTATAAATTTATGGAATATATTCTTTTAAAAAACTGGCACCGGTCCCTGGCGAGAATATTTAATCTTTATTCAAACGCGGCAATATATCAAACAAAGAAGTTAGATTTCCATATTTAAAGCTATTTTTAAAGAATTTAATTTAAACATTTGTTAATGTTTTTTTATTTACACATTTTAAACAACAACTCATTCATTTTCTTACATTTCATGTTAAATTTCCATTCATCTAGGAAAATGAGTCAAGCTGCCCTTTTGTCTATAATGTTCTTTTCAGTTTAATTACGCATTTCATGCCTATACTTTATATAAATAAACTTTTATATGATAATGACGAAGCACGTGAATATTCTAACATGTTTTTAATAATTTAAAATTGGGAACATAGATTTATGTAAACATTGGCCAAAATCTGAAGGTTTTTCCTAAAATTAGTAACGTTGTGACAATGATAATAAACACTGAATATTTATTTAGTAGTTTACTTTATTAGTTTACAAACATATCAATGACTATGCTATAACTTTTAATAACTGAACTGAATTACAGCCTCCCTACATCGAGGATTACATTACATGTAATACATATAACCTTTCATATGTCGCAAAATTTAGATGTTTCAGTAGCGGAAATTTAGAAAAAATATGCCACTGGTTTATTGTAACGTGATTGTTAAAATCATAATATTATCTAATTTGTCTTTAATTTTTTTACGAATACTCCTAATTACTTTAAGTAATGATTTTCAGATTCCAGCAACAGTAAGTTTAGAACAAATTACATTTCCGTTATTAATGATTTAAAAAAAAATGTAATGTCATTTCAATAAAAATGTTTCTTAGTTTTTTTTTAATTTTACTCGAAAACCAGAATTTTGTATCTCTGCCTGAAAACTTTCAAATTTTGAACAATGTTTATATAAATACATATGCCCAATTTCAAACTATTTCACTAATAATAATTTTTCAAGTTTAATACTTATAATCCTGTTAATGAAATATGCCAGATAAAAACTTTATATGAAAGATCTGATCCTTAAAATTTACCAAAGAATATGAGGTTTTATTTTTGGTCACCATTTGTGAATCATTCCATCCATTAGACGAATTAATTTGTTAAACATTTAAGCCGTATTATTTGGAATCCATTTTAATTTCCATTGTAGATATCAACACGGATACGAAAATTATGGGTTTTTGTTTTCAATTTCTTTTTTATTATAATTATGCTTAGAAACAGATGTCTATTATAATTTTTATCTCGTTTATGCAAATTTTTATTGCTATGTTCAGATGTTTGTTGCGTAATCTCTAAATAAAATTATCTATCAGCTAGACGTCCCACTTTGACCCTCCATTAGATCATATTTTCTTAAGTTTTAAGGTCGCCGTATTTCTCGCCGTAAAATGATCAAATTTGTGGTATTTTTAGGTACACAAATCTCGAAAAATAAAATACATAGAGCAATAGTAATATCGAGAATAAAATTTTTGATGTTTTGCTTATCGTTTTACTATTCAAATTCTTCTCATCTAAAATAATAACTTAAAGCGTTTGTAAGACACACATTATTTTGCTGTTCTAACCCCACATATTAACAATTATTTTCACATACTTATAAACAAAAGTGAACAATCTTATATGCAGAACTATGTAAGTTTATGTTATAACGATATTTACATCTACAGTTAAATTTTAAAAAATACCAATTTTGAAATATTTATGTACTTAAAAATTTGTTGGTTAGACCGCTTTCTGTCGATAAATGTTCATTTTAATTCGGTACCTTTGAGTATCGGCAGGTGGCATGAGATAACATTCCTGTTATTTGCTACGCTCTATATTACTCAGTTCTTAAATGTCTAAAATTATTTGTATATATAGAAAACACTATTTCAAAAATACGGCGCTCGTAAAATCTCCCAGAAAATGTCTTGCAATAATCATCCCTTATTACACACCAATGATATTTGTACACTAAGAGAAGTATATTTTAGCCGTTTGTAGAAAAGCAAAATATTTTCATTAAATTGGTTTCGGAAAGTTTACATTGCCGTTATAAAATTTTTGCTACAGAAATATTTCTAATTGCTGCAGTCCCACTTTCTTGTTACAATAGTTTTTGTAATTGTTTACTTTAGCAAGAATTTCTTATTATTTCAAATAAGTGACTTTATTTTTATATTTAAAGATACAAGTAAAATTGTAAGATATCTAAAAATTGATGATCGGGTTTTTGAACATTTTTGTCCAAAATTTGATTTTTTTTACAACTGTAAAATAACATACTGGGTGTTCTATTTGAAAAAAAACGTGTTTAATAACTTATTACATTGGCAATTTGACGATAATTTTCAAATGTAACTCCTGAATTATCATTGTTGCAAAAATTAGAATTAAACGTGTTGCACTGTTCAGGTGTTTATTTTTAGTATGTGGCCTGTAATTGTCACGTTTTTCTTAAAACATTATGCTGAAAAAAAAGAATAGTGCACTCTTGTACAATTGTAGACTTGTGTACTATAATTTTCTGTGATTATAGCTCCAGACACAGGTTGTAGTATTATTTCACATACTATTATGCTTACAATTTTGTAGTAATGATCGCCAAACCTATTATACTATAACAGAATATTTAGTAAAAGTTTTGTGAGTTTATTGACACAAGGACTGCAACTGTTTTGTTGTAACCACCACTACAAGGTTTTATAAAAATGTTTGTTAAATACGGTAATAATTATCATTGAATTAATTAAAAAATTACACATTGGTAGTTAAAAACTTTTGCTACTTCTGTTGCAAATGAGGAATTTCATAAAACAACTACTTTGCCAGCTAATTCCCGATCACCTGAATAGACCTATAGCAAACCGCCAAAACCATTCGTCTGTCGCACAATCGACATATACTGGATTTGAGCTTGTTGGGTCTGATCGGTATGCCATAGAGGCAGGAAAAAGATCTCTCGATTGATCTCAAGCTATTCGTGGCTGTCACACCCATCCTGAGAACACTAATGTAACACGTATCACGTATGGCTGGCTACTCGATTTTTGTCATATCTGACGGAAGATCAAGAATACGCGAGATGTAAATATCTACATCTAACGGCTACTGGCTTATTCCATGCGGTCCCACAGAAACTACTTTAATGCAATTTGCAGTAAATAACACTATAATTGTGTCTCTGTAGTTTTGGTAATGATGACCAAAAGTGTTATATTAATCTATAAATATTGTTATTTTGCACTTTATCCACGTTTTAAATTTTACAATATGAAATTTATTACAAAATATAGTAAAAAGTTTTACAATTATATTAAAATTTACAATAACCCAATTACAATAGTTCTGCATTTACCACAACAACGAGCTTATATGCTTTGCTACATTTGTAGTTTATTCTGCGACAAAATTGTAAGCGCAAATATAGTAATTGTTTCAGTAATATTTCTTTCAGTGTAAATAACTCGAAAGCTGCTGAATTTAGGCATAGACGATTTATACAAAATTGTATAACCGAAAGTGGCAAAAAGTGAAAATATTCTTAAAAACTAGGTGGTACTGGCTTTGGTAGGTACTCAAATTTTTAGAATCGCCCTGTATATACTTTTTCACATATGGGTCGCGGTCGTTCGTGGTGGGACACACTGTATATTGAATTTGCATTACATATTTAACGGATCTGCAAATATCAGTAACTATTATCTGAAAACAATGTACTCTCTTGTTACAATATTTTTGTAGGTGGCGAACGAGCTTTCTAATTGCAATATGTCACTAGTTCTGAGAGGAGAATCTTCTCTCGTGAAAGTCGATCTGCAGAAGAATGCATTGCGTCTTAGCCACGCGCTCGTTTGTCATACCACCAACACAACGGGTTAAATCGTTGAATATGAACCCGGAAACTAAACTCTTCTACAATAGAGAACGAACTGTTCCACAGATAAGAAATTGGAGATTGCGAGGAGTGTGTATGTAGGCAGTCAGTAGTTGTAATAGTAACCTTATCTCCGTTATTATATAGGCCATGATCCAGAAAACGGGCTATCAAGTTACAATACGGGGCGTTCGTTGGTAATTTACACTTATATGGAGAGAAATTGATACGAAATCTTTAAAATACAGGGTGTCCGGAAATGATGAGCAAAAAAGGAATAATTCTAGACCGAAAATAAATAATACCTCTTTCTATAATATTTTTTCCAAAACTGATTATTAACGGAGTTACAGGGTGTTAAAGTTAAAATTTTATTTTCGATATTTGTAAAAAAAACTTCTTAAGGAATCCAAATATTTACATAAAATTTGTAAATCGGGGGTTTTTGCGGACGAGAAGTTCAAATATGTTTCTAATTTTGACGTCACTAGTAGAGAGCGCCACTTATGGCATATCATGTTTTTTTTAAATGACAGATCTTTTTTGCTGCTTAGTGTATCCATCTGACTATTGAAACAATCGATTCTCCTACCTGTTATATCTGAAAAAGGTATACCTTATTGAAGTCGTTAGGAGTAACAGTTTTCGAAATAATCTTATTTGAAATATTCAGTGCACCGATAGAAAATTGTTATTGTTTCAGTTAAAGTGCCTTTTCTATTGAAAATACAGCAAAATATTACTTGAAAAAGTTGTTCAGAACGGTAAATTATGGAGATGTGCAAAATTTAAAAAAATCGGCCTGCTTTGATAAAATCTTTGTGCTTTGTTGAAAAATGGTTTCATCAAACCTCGCCGATCTTCTTGAAATTTTGCACGTCTCCATAATTTACGATTCTGAATAACTTTTTCAAGTAACGTTTTGCTGTATTTTGATCATAAAAGGCACTTTACTTGAAACCAAAACAGTTTTTACTCGGTGCACTGAGTATTTCAAGTAAGATTATTTCAAAAATGGCTATGTCTACCGACTTCAGCAAGGTATACCTTTTTCAAATAAAACAGGTAGAAGAATCGATGGTTTCGATAGTCAGATGGATACATTCAGATGTAAAAAAGTTCTGCCATTTAAAAAAAACATGGTGTGCCACAAGTGGCGCCTTCTGCTAGTGACGTCAAAATTAGAAACATATTTGAATTACTCGTCCGCAAAACCCCCAATTTTCAAATTCTATGTAAATATTTGGATTTCTTAAGAAGTTATTTACAAATATCGAAAATAAAATTTTAACTTTAACACCCTATAACTCCGTTAATAATCAGTTTTGGAAAAAATGTTATAGAAAGAGGTAGCATTTATTTTGGGTCTAGAATTATCCCCTGAATTTTTTTCTCATGATTTCCGGTCACCCTGTATATAACATTAACTGTAAAACTTAACTGCTTGAAAATGATCTATTGAGAATTAGTGGTGGCACCAAATTAGACAAAAATGCTGAAATATACTTTTTTAATAAAGTGTACAGAATGTTGCCTAATTACCTGCAGAACATCCAGGACCTATTATATGCTTAAAATTAAAGTAATTTTGTTAAATAAGCATTGGGTCTCAATAGCGTCGTTTTGGCGATCAAAGCTTAATAAAGACAGATATAGAAATTTTTGCTCAAATTTTTAAAAGAGAAGCAAGTCATAAATACTGATAACACGGCGCTCCTGGTACGTTGAATCAGGCGTTGATTTGAGAACAGTGAATGAATCGTGCCTGCCAGCAGTAACAGTATGAAAAGAGGTTTAACAAATGATTTGAACATATTTTTTTCAGTGTCAGTATGCACTGCTTTTTATTTTATTCGAATATTCGTATACTCATTTTTCCTTAAAATTAATGACATTAAGACTGAATCACCCTATACATTATGATTGGATGAACCTATTTTTAAATTTAACAGTTTGGTGTGGTCACTCTTATGAGTTTATTAAAAAAAATCTGATTGGTTAGATAGAATCCACTACACTAAACTGTTGAATATAAAAACAGGCTATTAGATGTGTCTACTCTTCTTACTTATTTTTATATTAATATTATTTAAGAATTGATCACTTCAATAAATTTAAAGCTGCTGTAGTTTTCTGTAAATTTAACAGATGTAATTTTTTTATTTTTTGTTTCAGTATGACAAAACGTTTTAACATTCTCCAACACCATACGTCACTTCTTATTTATCCAAACAGCACTGTGCAGATTTATATTCTTCATTTGTTATTGTAATTGTGGCCTTGATTGAAACTGTCATCGATGTTTATGTTAATCTCTTACATTCTGAATGTATACAAGAAACGAGTAGTTGTTTTTACACCACATCCTAATTTTAAAATCTTGATAGGTTGACATATTATTTTTACCATGAAGTTTTCCAGTAGATATATTGAATAGTTGGCGTTCTTATCTAATACTTTTACCACGAGTTTCCTTAGGAAATTAAATATTTAGAGAGCCTTCAATGTCATGAGTTAATTTAAATTAAAAAGTGAGATTCCACCAGAAATAGGGTCTGATCTCAGTAGCTCAATTGACTTATCTTTTTATATTTTAATACAGCTTGACCATTACAAATTTTCATGGTTGTAGTGATTATTTTTTTTTAAAAGTCCCTGTATAATCGAATAAGACCTATGCAATGGAAATTTGTAGTCTGATGTTTTTTGAGGTTTTACGAATATGCAAACAATGTTGTGGTCACGACTCAAGAGCGTTATACTGTACTGTAAAAATATGTATAGTTTTTTGTATTTTACACTTTTGAATTTTTTAATAATCCTATTGAACTACCTTCAATTCTAAATAGAAAAGGTATACTTGTTACAAATCGATAAACTCGACCGATTTCGAGGTAGACGATTTAAGTTTTTGAAATTTAACGGAAATTAAATTAGAAAATTAGGGGGTCTTAAGACATCAGAATTGAATTAACAATAAGACGAACACTACAATAACTGAAAATTTTATTATGCATATCTTAATAAATTATTAATCACAAAAGATCCATACGTTCATAAAATATAGCAAAAAATCGAAAACATTTTAACTTTAACATCCTGTAGAATCAAAAAGAGCAACAATTGATGAAGGCATCAAACAAGGATTGAGCCCAATCGCTTTATTTTGACATTAACAATTTGCCCTTAAGCTATGTACCATTATTAATGACTCACCCTGTACACTTGAATGACGTTTAAAAATTTAAGTATATTATGCTTAAATACAGATTACATTTTTTTCGTGTAGGTTCATCAAACAACATTAACAGCGTCATGCTTGTTATCTTCATTTGCCAAATGGAATGAATGAGATGTTTTTGTTGACTCTGATATTCTGCATAGCAGTCTTAGGTGTATAGAAACTATAGAATCCACTCAATTCCCAATTGTATCACTAAACCGGGTCCGATGGCAATACTCCCCGCGTTAGGTTACGTTCACACGGCCTTATCTGTGCGAAAGGTTAATGTTCCCACAGCCAACTGTGCTCGGATGCTGAATATTTAAAATTATATATTGCACACTGGGTATTCTTAATGATCACTAGATCATTATCGGCCATACAGCGATTCCGCGTCCGTAAGCTTTCATATGCATTCAGCATTTTTCTGGGAAATATCCTGAAACGAAACCGCCAATTAGTCGGTTGGAATCGATCTTCTGGTTCTCACTCCTGCACTAATTCTTGCATAATGAGGTTCTTAATGAAATAAAATAATTTTTCTGCTGTCGTCTAGAGTAATGAATAATAAATTTGAATTTTTAGAAAATGTGTTGGTTTGCAACCTCGTTTATAACTGATTCTCATTCAAAAAACATTTATTAGCAAGGGA
Source organism: Monochamus alternatus (assembly GCA_037114965.1). NCBI lineage: Eukaryota > Metazoa > Arthropoda > Insecta > Coleoptera > Cerambycidae > Monochamus > Monochamus alternatus. The sequence continues at coordinate 40,462,148 of CM073433.1, forward strand.
TATTCATAGGTACGTACAAGGAAGTAATCAATACTTACCCATTAGACAAAAAAAACCGAGAGGTAAACCACTGCTTGAAATTTGTACAATGAAATACAATTTTTTAAAAATATTACCCGTAAATACCTTATTTTCCCAAAAAAATACCTCATCAAATAAGCAAATACCTTAAAAATATCCAAAAACCACGAATTAACCTTCAAGTGCCCAAATAATACCTATGACTATTGCCCAATAATACCCTAAAGTACTTAAAAATCCCGTTAAGTACCCAGAAATAACGAATAGTAGCGAAAAATACCCTTAAATACCCAGATATCTAAGAAACGAAAAATACATTAAATGACCCACGATTTTACTTAATATACGTTTAATTTTCCAAAAGTGTCTTTCATTTCCTTAGAAATTATTCCAGTTACAGATCTACGTAAATAACATAGATATTTTTAGGGGCTCCTTTGACTCGATCTGATTACATCTGGAAAGAACATTTTGAATTACATAAAATGTATCATAAACTCATTGGCGCACCCCAGAAGGGTGCCAATATCTACACCATGCCCCCTCGAAGGTAACTAAAAACTTCTTCCTTGTCTATGAAATCATAATATTCGGTCTATACAGAGTGTCCCTAAAATTATTGTCTGGATCCTAAATACTTATCGGGTACCATCGGTGTCTCCAGTATTACCAAAATCTTTCATTAGCAAGTGTAAAAACATGGGTATCGATGGAGAATTCAATTTTAGCCCCCGCTTGCTTTCCGTCATGTATGATTAGAATTAGATAATTGGCAGTTGTTTACATAAAAAATCTTTTTTGTTAAATAGAATATGAACGTGATAGGGAACCCTAATGTAGCAATATTTTAATTTTTATTATAGACTCATTCACTTTTTATTAAATATTTTTCATCAATAGAATATGTCAGAGAGAAGTTACCAAACTTATCGTTAACACGTCGTATCGAATAATATGTAATATATTTATTTAAAAATAAAGTTTAAAAAATTATATCATACTAAAATTTGTAAACATTCATATTATACTTGTTTATATGGTACTGTACTGTACAATCATTTGCAATAATAATGGCACTGTTTAGTTGAATTTGGCTATTTATTTCGAACTGCTGACATATTCGTAATGAAATCTACTTTCAATTTTAAACATTAGTCTTAGTTGTTTCACTCACCCACATAAATCTATTGAAATTTCTACACAGAACATCCAGTAGTCAAAAAACTGATTTGAGGAAGTGTCATTATTTTTGCAATAGAATGTATCTAATTCGAATCACCCTATATGTATTATTTTCTAAACTAAAGGCTTACGAAGAGAATAAAATAAAAGAATAAAAGGCCACATAGTGGTTTAACAGTGCCTACGAAAAATTTTACAGAAAATATTTTTGTATCTATGTTTAATAATTTTTATATTTACCATTGCGTCGGTCAGTTGAACTTATATTTAAACTGTGCCTTCGGCATAACGCGCTGCATGTAGTACGAACGAAAATGGATATAACCATAGGAAATTGTGCAGGCAGGCAGGCATATAAAGGGCAAAACTATCAAAATCCACACAGATAGTAGACAAGCACTACTGATCTTATGTAATCATGTAAGATAACAACTAGATCAGTATGGGAGTGCCATCAAGCACTGGAAGTGGCCTCAACCGGCAACAGCATACAAATATATGCTGGATAAAGGGACATGAGTGGTGCTATGGCAATTAAACAGCTGATAAGTTGGCCAGGAGTATATTGGGTCTCGGTATCTTTGGGCTTGGTCCCTCCAGTATGCTTCCGCTGCCAGCTTTTGTTGAAATTATCAAAGAGATCAACCACAAAGAATTCAAAAGACGGTGTGATGAAACAAATAGCTGTTAATTTACTAAGGAGTTTCTGGAGTACCACAGCAATGGCTATGATCAGGATGAACCTTCGTCTAGTGACAGGTATTCAAACTGGACACTGTTGGATAAGGAAGCACCTGTATTATATGAGGAAGTGTGAAGCATTTCTTTGTAAGGGTTTCGAATAGGAAGACGTACGTGTTTCATGTACTTTGTGAGTGCACCGTAGTCTCATCAACAAGAGAATCCGTGTTGGGAGAGCGATGACCTTCTATGGCCTACATTAGAGGGATCCCCTGAGCAACGTCACCACCTTTTTTTTCTTTATTAGATTGGTTAACGGTTCAGGTTAATTGATCTTTTAATGGGAGAAAGCACAAGGGGCTCAATGGGGCCTAAGTGCTGTGGCTTTTTGAGGCTACCCTCTCACAATTCCAGATTCTTGCATGTCCACCATGATTACTTTTAGGTTTTCGATACCTCGAGCTCTTCCTGCAAGACAATCTAACCTACGAATTGCAGAATGAACTCGCAACCGAAAACTCATAATCGCGAAGCTTCATCGGCATGATGGCGACACTCTCCGTATACCAGCAACATATCAACCAATTCGTTATTAGAGTAATTATGGGTCATGGTCAAATACTTAACCGCTTGTCAAAATACTCATCGAATTATAAATCCCCACAACTTTAAAATGTCATGCGTAAACTGAAAATAAGACAAACAATAACAATCGTGAAGATTAAATATTTTAGCGTTTGGCGTGCTGGTAATTTTTTGTGGGACTTATTACAAGTTTTATACAGGAATCTGATTTGAGTTTTTCGAAAAAACGTTATTTGAACAATTACCCTTACCCACCCTGTATAGTGTCAGATATGTAGACAACTGCAAGTTAGATTTAACCAAATCCAAATATAAACAATGTCAATAACACGGTAGTGAGTTTGGGTCAAATATGTAACCATTCTTCCGTTAGACCAACCAGTAGTACCTTTTGTTCATCAATCTTCTACGTACTATAATGAATATTTATCTCATTTTGCCGAGATTCACTCTAATGAACACGTAATTTGGGTGCGTTTTAAGCGGAAAGTGTAGTTCGAAATAAAAGAAGCAAAAAATTACACAAAACGAACAATTATCTAATTTTGAGAATAATAATTATACGTGTTATAAATTTGCAAAACATTCTGCCTGTGTTTTATTTCGTGTATGAAATTTCTGTCTAGTATTAAAATGAAATTTAATACTAGACAGAAGGTATGTACACTGAAAAAGTAAATAGCACAACATGTACTATAAATATCTGCTATGGTCAATGATAAATTGGCACAGCTAATGCGCGCGATCGCCATTGTATTTAAAAATTGGCGGGAAAATACTAGTTTTCTCTTAAAATATCCATTAATTTTCTTCGTAATACCCATTAAATACCTAGTAAATACCCATTATTACTTTGATAGTATTCAAAAATACACAAGGTGCCTAAAAATACCTATAAATGCACAAGGTGCCTAAAAATACCTATAAATACACACAAATACCTAAAAAATGCAAAAAGTACCTTTAATTACCCACAGCTTGTACAGCAAAATACCTCAGTGGTTTCCCCCTCGAAAAAAACTATTTGGTAACCGGAAATATTGGTTTTAAATGCCTGATGCTGCTTTTTATAGAAAGAAATCTTTTGTACAGGGTCAGTTGATGATTGTTTAAAGTAGACTATAAAGAAATAATTTCTATAAGGTGATAAGTAGCTGACGCATTTCGAACTGCGCTTTTATAGTCGGTGTCGCATCGATACGTTTCTTTTTTTTTACGTCTGCCGTGTGTATTTAAATAACTATAAATAGTAACATAATCTACATTCACAACTCTTAGTTGAAGGGAGAAGTGAATGATGTGAAATAACATGCCAAAGCAGAGAAGAAATAGACTGCAATTATTTCAATAATGTGGTTTGATAGGGATCCCGAAGGTTAGTGACATATTTATTAAAGCAAATGACCTGTTTTGGACTGTGTGTGAACGCATTGTAAATTCTTCTAATAAAAATAAAGTGTAAATGAAGAGCAATGCCTCGTCCAGTTGAAGACTATTTTTTATGAACTTACAGATGCCTTTCTTACAAGTAATATACCAGGAAATAAACTAGAGAACTCTAAGTTCCGTACATTTTTAGAAAAATAAATGGACCGAAAAATTCCTCATAAAAGTAAGACTAAGATATGTCGATAGGGTTTACAACTAACGCAGTTTTTTAACTAATAGAAAACGTAATTTAATCATAGGTACTAGAGATGGGCAGTTCCCGAGTGAACTGCGAAAATCAGTTCTCGAGAAGTTGACAAATCAGTTCTTTGCGAACTGATTTGTATCGATTGATGTAGAGTGCGAGAGATACTTTCTAGTTTAGTCGTCAGAAGGAACTGTTCAGTGAATAGTGAACGAGTGTTCACAGCCTATGTGAGCTTAAAAATCATACGGGCGATCTGAATTCTGAATAACTGATTGGTGATCCGATTGCGGAGCGTTAATATCATTCTTAGATAAATATAATATCCAAGAACTGCATACCAGCACACATAGGCGTCCGTATCAAATTGTTACATTAATAAAAACGATATAGGTATGTGCCATTATAATTATATGATGTATAAGAATTAAGAACTGAATTTTATTAACAAGTAAAATACAACTTTACAAAAATATAAATTAAATTCTGTGATAAAAAATAAATAAAAATCAGTATCTAAATGATTCGAGATATTTTGGAAAAAAGAGGCTTCAAATATTTTGATTAAGAATTCTTATTCTAAAGTCTACACGCTAATAAACGTGTCGCGGAAGAAACCGACCGTCTGCGATTGACGGAGATGCGGGATTCGGAGAGAAGCGTATATCTGTGCAGTGTTTGACGAAAAACCAGTTCTTAAAGAGCTGGTTTTAAGAATCAGTTCTTTTTAGTGATTCAGTTCTCGAGAACTGAATCATTAAAATTAACTGCTAAGCCCATCTCTAATAGGTACACATTCTCGTTTCGGGTACCATTTACCATCAAACAATATTACGAATAATGATTAAGTTATTTACCGAAAGGAACAGTGAAATAACTGAAAAAAGTCAAGTCAAGTACTATGTAACCGTAGCAGGCACGAAAAAATGTAAGGTAGGGTTAGAAATTGAAATACACATTTAAAAATGTCATTAACTTTAACATTATACATGGCGATACAACTTTTTTTTCTAAATTCACGAAAATACACGAACTGCCTATATCTACGCCACTGGTTGTGCAAAGTGCTTGATATTTTCACATTTTATGACATCTTAACTTAACAAGTACCTAACCTAAGTGCCTAAATATGATATAGGAGTGTCTTAGTCCTTATTGTCCACACTGTATATATCTATTTTATCAAAGTAATAGCTTGGTGAATTTCAGTGCAATCAATCTACTGATTTTGTCTTCATATTTGCATATAGCAAGCTTTTTATAAAACAAAGCCACAATACAATAGAAAAACTACTAGCACGACTAGGTTTCTAATAATTAATTATGAGAACCTAAATGATACCAACGGATAATGTAAATCATGTAGATTTATAATAATGAAAATGAAAGAGTTATGTGGGAGCGCATTTTGTTTGGAATTAAATTTATAATTCATTATTTTTACAGATGCTATCTTTTATGTGCACCTGATATTACACTGCGGTTAAAAAAATATATATCCGGTTCATATCGAGACTACTGCTTTAACAAATTGAATGATAAATAAATAAAGTGATATCAAAACAGGAAGCGAGGTTATTAATATAGAATAAAAATGTTATCTTGGGTTTTCGGGCAGCATTTTTATATTTATCGATAGTGTAGTTGAGAACAAAACGTATTTTCTATATTTTTCAACCGCGTCTTGTTTAAAATAATCTATGTCAATTTATTTTAAAAATCTGATGTCATAATAACTGTCTCTACAGAAACGTATTCAAGTAATTAATTTAATTGTTAAATCTTTGCAAAAGTGAGAAAAAACAATGCATCCGGTTCGAAGGACCTAAATGTTTGAAAACTCAAAAAATTGAAGAGATAAATGGACTGTATTCAAAATTAAAAATAAATGTTTATCGACCTAATTATACGGCCTATGTCCACTAAGAAAAACGACTTACATTTTGAATTTGGATGGGAAAAATATATGCCGGCCGGCCTTGCGGTCAATATTGCTCTCTCGCACTTCTTTCGAACAAAGTCACTTTATAGCGATCACGGGGAAAGCGGACACCGTAAAAGAATAATATATTATAAGCTTTAACAAGTGCGGTGATAATGGGACCTTACAAATGTCCTTATGCGAGAGTAGTGTTTTTTCAAAAACGTAGTAAAGCGAATTACTTCTTAGTCCATTTTTTGCTCCTTTATTCACTTTATTAGAAATTTTTTATATGAAGCAAATTATTTATTTAAAAATATTTATTATGAAGAATAATTTATTGCGCAACTGTTTTGCCTCATGTAATTTTCCGATAAAACCGATAGTTTTCTAGTAAAAAAAATTAGATGCGTCATCGTTCACTATGGGGTAATTGCGAAAGTTTGTAAAAATAAAGTAGGCGGATATCATAACAAATAAATTGTTATTTATCATATTATTAAATTGACACTTTGATTACACATCACCTGACGTGCAGCTAGTCTTACATCCTCAAGTAATGTTGGACGATTTTCGTTCAAAAATTTAAGATACTCGGCGTATTTCCTAAAATACCCATCCAAACGTTTAAACTGAAATTATGTTGACATCTTGAAACAAATATTTTATGAGTATTTTCTTCCCGCCATGAATGAACTTTATGAAGATTTACTGCACTTACTCTCGGAAAATTTGCTTCATCGGTGAAAAGTATATTCATTAGGAAATTTAAGTCATGCCTGGAAATATTAATGTGCCATTGACAAAAATCCACGCTATTAGCTAAATCAGGGTCATTCAATTCTTGCACGGGTTGATGGTGAAAAGGATATAAAAGATTTTCATGAGCTACATTCCACACAACACTGAGAAACTTGCACTTGGCTGGACACCTGTCTTGTGCTCGTACTAAAGTCTAGTTCTAGATGTTACAGTATAGCTTCCTCAGTTTCAACAGTTTGGACATTATGCCTTCTTCCGGCATCCCCACGATTGGGCTGAATTTTACCAGTTTTGCGAAGCCTTTTTCTCACCGAGGCCAATGTTTGTACCTGAGGATGTTATTTTTTTTGGATTCGAAAAACACTTGGAGCATGTCAACATATTCGTCATTGTTATAAATATTATTTGCCATAATTATTCTGATAATAAATTAATCAATTACTAATTTTTGGTTGGCAGAAAGTGACAATTTATTAATATTGTCACGGATTTCCCAATACGACTTTTTCTATTGCCAGAAAAACACAATCCGTTAATTAATTATTTATCTTTATTAACTACTCAGTACACTACTGAACACTAATTACAACTCAACTAAACACTTATTTAATTAATAGCTATCTAAATCACTTTGATCTCTCCAACTAAACACCTCAATTCAGACTGTAATACAAGACTAACTAACTCGGCTGTTTATTCTTCTTTTATAGACCAAACAAATATTCCAGGTATTTTCTAATATCTAGATCCATTTTCCCGAACGACTCGAATGCTTCTCGTCGATTCCCCAAATTTCCAGTCCCGTCTCGATCCACGGCATTTTGTTTGTTTAACAGAATCGTGTAGGGGCGATCGGGGCAATCTTAGCATTTTGCGGTACCACAGTCGTGGATTTGGATGTGAGTGGGGCAAATTCCGTGACAATATGATAAATAACAATTTATTTGTTATGACATCCGCCTACTTTATTTTTACAAATTTTCGCAATTGCGGTAGTGAACGATGACGCACCTAATATTTTTACTAGAAAACCAAAAATTACAAGAGGTAAAAAAGTTGCGCAATAAATCAGTCTTCCCAATTAATATTTTTAAATAAATAATTTGCATCATAAAAAAATTCTAATAAAATATTGCTTGGGTTTGACTGTTTCACTCTATAAAATACGCCAATGATCGAAAAAATATTGAAAAGTTGTCTCTATATTAGTAGGATGCTCATACCAAGTTTCGTGTCTCTAGCATGTTAAAGAAAAAAATAAAATGTAATATGCAATCCCCTCTTTTAAGAGGGTATATCGCCTCAGGGGTACAACTTTCATATAAGGTGTTTTTTACTTCAATCCTTTTATTTTTGGCTCTACATTCACTGGTACCATTTTTGCCACTTCATTTAAAAAGTTCTTCGTTTGAGAAAATATGCGCCATACTTTTATAATCACGTAAAAATAAGGACTCGACTAGAACCACAACTGATACCAAAGTACTGCTACAAACACCTACCAAACACTAAGTCCTGATTTGTTTACTTCTTAGTACTACATTTTTTTCACTATTCGTCATTATTTGTTCTCGACTATAATTTCACAAGTGTATGCGTATTGCGTATAGGTTAAAAATCACCCTGTATTTGAACGCAAAAGTAACAAGACGTATTTCATTTTCTTTCCCTGCTCTGAAAAGTTTCTTTTTTGTCCACAATTACTACCCCAACTCTTCCACATTCCTCCTGCGAGCCTAGTTCTGTTTTGGAAATTGTTTACAACTAAATGCGTTAAACACAAAGCACTCAGAACTATTCGTCGAAGCGAGTTTACCTCGGTTAACATACCAGGAATATTCGCTCCTGCTGAATAAGGTGCGTTAATTTCTATTGTTCGGGGAGAGTCTAGGTACGTAGAAAATGAGATGTTCTCAAGGCGCGTAGTCGCAACACAAAGAGGGAGTCAGACAATGCCTTTTATTGTGGAAATTCCGTAAGAAACGGATTTATTTCGAAAGTTTTCGGTCGTCGTTAATTGTCAGCACGGCGAAGATGCCGCGGCTAAAATACTTCATTTGTTTTAAATCTCGTCGTTAGATGTCTGCGTACAAAACACGTTTTCCCAAATCCTTAATATACAGGGTGTTTCTTAAGTAGAGGTCAAAAATGCAGGACTATAACATGTAGCCAAAAAAATTTTTCTTATATAAATGTGAGGTCTTACAAAAAGCATTGTCCAGCTACAACGTGTTAAATAGTAAACAAACAGGTTTTAATTTTTATATTCCAAACAGCTTGAAATAATTTAACCAAATTCGATGTGCATATTTAGTATGACAGTAGGTAGGTAAACTATATCATCCTATATAGAGTGTTTTTAAATGAAGTAGCAAAAATGAGACCACAGATGCCTTAGGTGAAAATAAATCGATTTAACCTAACATACCTACATTCCAAGTCGCATAATAAGATACCGAGTGTCAAAGTTAAAATTTTATTTCCTATATTTGTAAATAACTTATTAAGAAATCCAAATATTTACATAAAATTTGTAAATTGGGGGTTTTTGCGGGCGGGAAATTCATATTTGTTTATAATTTTGTCACCAGTAGAGAGCGCCACTTGTGGCACACCATGTTTCTTTTAAATAGCAGAACTTTTTTTGCAGCTTAGTGTATCGAAACAATCGATTGTCCTACCTGTTTTATTTGAAAACGGTATACCTTGCTGAAGTCGATAGGAGTAACCATTTTTGAAATAATCCTATTTGAAATGCTCAGTGCACCGATCTTTTGACATTTTTCTCTCCGTAATTTACCTTTCTGAACAACGTTTTCAAGTAACATTTTGCTGTATTTTCAGCAGAAAAGGCACTTTACCTGAAATGATAACAGTTTTCAATCGGTGCACTGAATATTTCAAATAGGATTATTTCGAAAACTGTTACTTCTAACAACTTCAACAAGGTAGATTTTTTTCAGATATAACGGGTAGGAGAATCGATTGTTTCAATAGTCAGATGGATACACTAAGCAGCAAAAAGGTTCTGCCATTTAAAAGAAACATGATGTGCCATAAGTGGCGCCCTCTACTAGTGACGTCAAAATTAGAAACAAATTTGAATTTCTCGCCCGCAAAAACCCCCGATAAACAAATTTTATGTAAATATTTGGATTTTTTAAGAAGTTATCTACAAAAATCGAAAAAAAAATTTTAACTGACACCCTGTATCTCTTTTATTATGCGACCTGGGATGTTAGGTTAAATTGATTTATTTTCGTCTAAGAAATATGTGGTCTCATTTCTGCTACTTCATTTAAAAACACCCTGTATAATATGCAAATAAAATAAATCATCATATACGCTATTGTATCATCTTCAGTTTTTGTTTCTTTACACATTTATATATTCCAAATCAAGTGCAGTTTATTTGATCAAGTGCATTTTTACGATACTCATTATTACCTACTTAAAATAATAACAAAATAAATAATTAACAATGGAATTACTTTACTATGATTTATTTTAACAAATGTTAGAAATGGCCACCTTCAGCCAAAATACATGCCTCAGATCTTGAAATTGCAGCTCGTGCAAAAATTCCAGTAGTAGTCCCTATCACATCACAACCAGCTATAATTTGTTGTCAATATGAATGATATGATTCAATATGAATCTTGTAAATTAATGTCTCAATATGTGCCCAAACAAAAAAATCAATAGGATTCATATCGGGTGATCTAAGCGGCCTAGGTTGACTTGGTTCTTGAGTGCCTCATCCAATCACGTTATTACCGAATCTTTCAATAAAAATTCACGAGCAATCAAACTAAAATATGGGGGAGCCCCGTCGTGTATAAACCACATTCTTTGCCTTAGCGCATAGGGAACATCGTTAATAAGTTCCGGTAAAACGGAAATGCCTGTAGATTATTTACTTTTATCTATAAATATTTGAAAATAATTGTTAAAATGTGAGCTCAGAATAGCAAAATATTGTGTGTCTTACAACCGCTCTTTAAAATTTATTATTTTATTTGAAGAAAATGCAAGTAGTAACAATGAATAAACAAAACAACAGGAATTTTAATTTTAATACGTTTGTTCTACATGTTTTATTTTTCGAGATTTCTGTGTCTAAAAACATCACAAAGTGATCGTTTTACGGCGAGAAATACGGCGACCTTAATCTAAAGAATCCTTTCAATTAACTTTAAATCGGTTAAAGATAATGATGTCAAAATTCGTATACGAATATAAATCAACTGTGTTTTAAGAGAAACCTTAAAACATTTTTGTTCTCAATATTTCATATCAGTTTTTGTCCGAAATTAGCAAAGAAAACATAACAGAACAAGTTAAATTTCTTTAGAAATCTGCCATATATCTAATCATTTTATAATATTTGGTATGTATGTATTTGTTCATAAAGTTGAATGTCTTTGAAGTTATTTCCTTAGTATATACAAATATGTGATACAGGATATAATATTTTCATTTGATAAGACAGTTTTAAAAGTAATTTCTTTTGAAATATCCACAACCTAATAGCAACTAGTTTACGCAGCTATTTATACGTTTAGATGAACCCATTTATTTAAAAAGCACTCTCATATCAACGCTTCCAATCCACTTACATCAATTAATTCAGAAATCAAAATAAATTAAGTGTAAATATGCTACCATCATGTATATCATTAATTTACCTATTTAGCTATTTTTTAAATTTATGTAAGAATAATCGCCGTTTTACAAAACGAAATTAAAAACGATGATTATTATATAATTACGGCCGTTATTACCATAATTATTCAACAAATTATTTCTCGTTTGTGCCGCTGGTGTAGCAATGATAAAGTACTGTGAAACTCGCGCCTATTAAATATACAGTTTATGAGTACGTGGTACATCTTGTTCTTAAAGGCCATATAAAGCTCTGGTGTTTATTAATAGTAATTCAAACACAGCCAGCAACAGAATAAATAGAGAAGATTTAATACTAATGATTTAACTTACCTATAGTCTACATTTTTTATATAAAATAATTTAGAGCTTAGTTCTATCATATATTAAGATACGTAGATTAACCGTACATTCCAGGGCTGAACTTTGTCAAAATAGTTTTTACAGAAACGTAGTTTTAACTTTACACAACAAAAGGAACTGCGAATTTTTACTGATTATAAAAAAAATGATTATCAGAATATTGTAATCCTTAATATACTACTCAGAATAATTATTTTTTAGAGTAGAACTCATTCTATGGATTACGATATTTTTTAAATTTTAACTTTGTCTTAAGTTAATCCGGCAATATTGGAGCAGTGATTTATGGAAAATCTTTGCTTATTATAGATACTATTGTAGAAGTGTAATGCTACTACGTATACGCTTAAATAAATTCAGAACTTATCTAAAAGAATTTGGTAATAGATGCGTCATGAAAACTGAAGACAATATCGTAAACAAAATTTTTGTAAAATCGTTATAGTTTCCGAGTAAAAAATTATCGAATTTGTGTTATTTTTAACCTTTACATCGCTGGGCTACTGTAGCCTCTAGCCAGACGATTCCGAATATTAAAACCCGATTACTTTTTATAGGTATTAAATGTTTTTATAATACGAGACTTTACATTAGTTTTTCAAGTGTCAAAAATGCGTGTATACGTGTCTAGTAGCATCTTAGAGTTGATGAATATCGTTTAAATTTATGGTTTTATGTAAAATTGCACACGATTTCCCGATAAACATGTACCAAATGCAACTTTGGACTTTTGTGGAGATATTTAAAAAATGAAGTATATCGCACTGAATTGGATACTATTGATGATTTACACAAACGTATCATTGTGGCTACCAATAACTTATAAGTTCAAAACGAACAAGAAGCAGAAACATTTGTGTTAGTTTGTAGAAACTGGGTAAGACGGGTTCAAAATGTTGTTATGGCATCAGGTATGTCAAACTATTTTATTAATTGGAACCACAAATTAAATCTATTAATAATTAATAACAATAGCTGCAAAAGCAGTTGAATTTGCTGTATAAAATTGGCGTTATAAAATGTTATTTATTTCTTTCCTTGAGAATTGAGAGTGTACAAAGTTCTTGATATTTCTTTATTTTAAAGAGTATAGTTTGTATCCGGAAAGAGGATTTAGTCATGATGTATTATTGAACACCTTTGATGTTACATTATTAGAAGTTAGACGTGTCATTTCTAGTTGTAGGTACATTGATTTACAAAATTTTACATAATGAACTTGACTGTTGTGATCTATTGCACGCATTCAATTGTCATGTTCCTGCAAGACGGGTTGCTGATTTTTTTGTTTCCATTGGCTAGAACCAATATAATGCTGCGCTCTCCATTGTATGTCATTGCGTTTTTTATTATTGAGTACCAACATTTGTTTTGATATATACATGCTTTTTTATATTTAGTATTTGGTCTAAATGAAGTATTTCTATTTGTTTTCTTATATTTTATAGATTTTTAGATTTGTAGAATCTCATTTCTTAATTCCGTCTTTTTAGTTTCTTGCTACATTTAATAATTTTGTGATTCTTAATGTAAATGCACTAGAAATTGTTTTTTCTTTTGTATTTTGTTAAAAATTCTTGTTGTTATATTATGTATTTGTCCTGTAACTGGATCTTGTATCTGTTGGGCAATAAATGAGTATTATTATTATTGCTTTTCCATGTCCGGTCGCAGATTGCGGCCTTATCAGGTTTTACAGTGGACCAATTTCCAGTGCCGTGCAGGAGGGTATTTTTAAATTATTTTCGAACTACCCCTTTTGACTTTTTTTACAAGATTGTATTTGTAAGAGTCCCCTGTATTCTCATTTTTTTTTAGATAAGTTAATAGCGTTGTAAATTTCAACTCTACTCTACAACTTTGTTGTATAAATACAATTTATGAAAAAAAATCGAAAATTGCAATTCGAAGATGATTTTAAAATTCACTTCTGCGCGGCACTGGAAACTGGTTCACTGTCAAATCTGATAAGGAAGCAATGCATAAATTTCCAAGGAAAGAAATTTAATTTTATACAGCAATTTGAACTGCTTTTGCCGCCATTGTTACTAATTAATAATATAATTAATTTGTGGTTTTAATTAAATTTATTTTTTTAATTTATAAAACAATTTGACATACCCGATGTTACAACAAAATTTTGAGTTCGTCTTCGTCTTACCCAGTTTCTACAAACACAAATGTTTCTGCATCTTTTAATTTAATTTTTAAATAAGTTCGGAATCACCTTGTATAGCGATAAGGCAATAAGTATGTATTTGTATATGTTACTGAGGTGTCCTGAATCTGTCCCTTGATGTTTCGATCATGCACGACTTATCTACGGGCCTTATAATTGTTCTTCAATTTTTGTGAAACTGCTTTTTACTGAAGATTTTTTTTAGACATAAAGCTATTGTGTATTCACTAAAATACTGGAAGAAAAATTGATAAATTACGAAAGTCATCCTGAAACATCTATAGATTCTTTTACATTCCCCTGCAAGCCTATAAAAATTGTGTTAAACCTTCCTCCCCCATCTCTTATCCTGAATAATTAATGAGTCCGATGCCTTTTCCTTTGTAGCTTCTCCTTTTCACTTATCCTTTTCTTCAATAATAAATACACTTCACAAGCAACGATAGCATCTCCCGTCTTATTCATTTTAAGGATTTTGTGGATCATCCTATACAGTTCTGACACAATTTTTCAAGACTCTTGGCTGAATGTTTTGGCTTTATGTTTGTTGTGTAAAGGCAAGAAATATATTACGCCTTCCAAGTCAGGATATATAATGTACGTTTATGTTTCATGCGAACTAGCTAGCTAGTAAGGTAAGACGGTGAGCTATAATATATATCTGATATATTACAAAAATATCGAGTGTGATTAAAGTGCATAGAACGTTAGGCATTGACGCTATAATATACAGGGCGATTCTTTAATATTGCGAAAATTTTCAGGACAGTTTCTTTAGAATAGAATAGAATAAGAAAAAAAGTTCCCATTAGCATGTGTCCGGAAACGCTTCGTTTCCGAGATACAGGGCGTTCATTTTTTTTGTAGTCTACTTTTAATGCTTATTATGTTAAAAGTTGCAATATTCAAGAATCACCCTGTATATTTATATCTATGCGGTTTACTTGTCTGTAGGAATATATCTCACTACAAAAAATAGATATATAAGTATTATATTGTCGCTCACTGTCCGTAACTAACTTTATAGAGAAGAACTATGCACTTAAAAATGTCTATGTCGGCTCACATTTCGCTGGTATCATACACTTAGAACTGTTATACAGGGTGTATTTTAACTCCATGTCATAAATTACCATAAACAAAAATATATATTTATAGAAGAGCTCAAAATGTTCTTCTTTTGTAGTAAAACATAAAAGTAATCAAAAATAAAAATAGCAACTCTTTAAAAGTTACACATAGAATTGTTACCTTTAATTAGTTACATTATTTCCACACTTTTATCACTCTACATCAAATAACATCGGAGATCACAAAAAAAATGTGATACATTACGCCATAGACTTGAACACTTTGGAATTAGAGATCTTTAAAAATCGGCTATGTGCCTTGCTAATAGACAATTCTCAATGAGGGTTTCTCGGGACCACTATCAGTTACTTGATTTTACCTCAAAAGTGCCTCAAGGGTCTGTTCTGGGTCCATTACTTTACATCACCTTTACGGCTGACCTGCCTTACCACTTAAACAACGATCATGCGTTCTTTGCAGATGACTCTAAAGTATTCTCAAATCCCATGAGAAATTCTCAATCACTCCAACAGGATTTAATCAGCATTAACAGATGCTGTTCAGACTGGCTGGTTCCTCTCAATAAATCAAATTGTACTGTTCTGAATATTGGAACTAATAATCCCCACCAGTCTTACAATATTGATGGTGTTCTAGTGCAAGTAGTAGATCGGCAAAACGATCACAAGATGATTCAAGCAAGTTAGCATTGTAGCTAAAAAAGCTAACTCAACCTGCTACGTTATAAAAAAAATTCCTTGAGTCACCTTCACCAGAGTTGTTCAGTCGAATATACAAAACATTTGTTCATCCAAAATTGGAATGTATGCAATAATTTGGTCTCCACATCTTATTTGTAATGGGTTTTTCCCTTAATTGGTTCAACGATTTACCAAATGGGTCCAACTAATCCACAGATCTTATGAGGACATATTAGATTTCCTTCGTCTGCCAGCTTTAAATGAAAGAAAAATCTGAGGAGATATTATTCAAACTTATCGCATTCTCCATGATACGTTTTCCATCGTACTTGTCTTGTGTGTTTTCATTGAATGATATGGGCACCATAGAAGTCATTCCTTTAAATTGAGAACATTTTAAAGCAATAATACCCCAGAATTTTCTTTCGACTCGAGTTTTTTGCCTGTGGAACCATCTGCCCGACTGCAGTTGTTGCCACCATCCATCAATTCATTCAAGAATGGTTATGAATGGTTGAGTTAATTTTGTATTTACCTATCGGGCATATTAGACTTTGTACATTTCAAAAAGATTAACGTTCCCTCTTACTTAGAAACGAGCAACTTTAGGCTTCTGGTTTATCAAGGCTTTTGGATCTAAAATTACTCCCAAGGAATCAGCCTTAATTTATTACTTAAAATATTCCCTGTCTAATAAGTTCAAGTGTATTTAAATTTTTTTTGTGTAGAAAATCTCCTTTCAAGATAATCGCTTTCTATATATTGAATAATTGTTATATTTATTTTCTGAATAGACTAATAAGGTATTCTGAAAACTCTCCAGAAACGCTCAAGAATAAACAATGCAGCAATAGGACGACCATTAAATTATAAAAATAAATATACTGCGCGTTCTAGTTCACATCGATAAGTGTTGCATTATTAATTAGTTATTTATATCAAACTTTTATTTTTCCGTTAAACCGCAATTCACTTCCTATATCGCGTTTCCTATTATACACTTCCCACGTCGATAGGCCACCTACATAATACGTATCCGTATTCATCGTTTGTTTCTCGTCGTGACGGGGAAAGAATTTCATTTTACAAGGATTACAGACAATAGAATAATGTGAAACTACCCAATTATTATGAATTCGGAGATTATTTTCCTAGAACTCAGTCAGTCTGAACGAAAAATTAAATACATTTGTACAATTTTCAAAATTAATATTAGAAGGAATATTACTTTCGCTTACATTTACAGTTTTTGTGATTGCGCTAGTAGTGGTACCTACTAAAACTTGATTAGCAATTTTGGTCTTATTTTCAATGGAGTTCTCGACATAACCCTCAGCGACTGTCGTTGATTTCCAACCAGCATAACGCTTTATTGTCGTGATATCCACACCAGCATCTGCCAGTAATGTCGCTGAAGATCTTCGTAAGCAGTGACCAGTATAACATGCAGCATCAGGTCATTTTAAATACGAAGCTACTACACTCGTAATTTTTCCTATGGTATTTTTGCCAACTGGCTGCGAACTACATTTTCCTGCTTTGTAGTACAAAAAAGGCACTTATGCTTGACGTGGGCAGGACGAAGGGACAGGTATTTTCGAAACGATTCAAGCATATTTCCCACATCGGTAACCAGAAAGGTTAGTGGAATCTTTGTCTTATTGTTTGGAATTTTTACAATCAAGGAAGAGCCTACATCCTCAATATTATCTACAGTTAAATTGACTAGTTCATCAATTTGACAAGCTCCGGCAATCCCCAGAATTAATCCAACCTATAAAAAATCAAAATACTTAATAATTGAAATACAACAAAAGTAATCTTACCTTAATCATTAAGAATTCTTTGTCATCTGCACTTGATAGAAAACGGTCGATTTCACCCTTTGTCAATATTTTCGATTTTTTCGCATGATATCCGTCACCGGTTCTTTTCAAAAATGCGATCAGCTTGGGGAATCTGCTTATATCTATGTTGTCGTAAATTATCAAGCATGACTTAACCATAGAATATTGCGCCCATAATGTGGAAGACTTGTAATTCTTTGCATTTTCACTGAAGTATGCCAACAAAACATTCTCGCTGTATACTTGAACATTTTTCTCGGCGCGCCACTTTTTGAACCGATTGTAGGCTATATCGTATAAAGATCTTGACTTCGTAGGCAGCAAATTGCTTATTGCAATATTTGCAGCCTTCACAATCTCTTCCGACTCACAATTATTCATTGTGCACTAAACAAACTTTAAACTAAACCAAACTAGCATCTTTTTTGACAATTCTTTTTGTTTGTTTATTTTGTAGCTATGAGAATAACTCAAGGACTACTAAATAAATGGTCAAATCCGAATACAATAATTCTGGTGCCAAAATAAATTCATAATGACAAAATATGTGTTTTAAGTTAATGAGACCGTGGAAAAAATAGTATATACCATTCGGGAGAGATGCTATTTTGTCCTCGGTGCATTGTAGCCCTCGGGCTTCAAATTGCACCTCTGCCAAAATATCGCATTTCTCTCCCTTATAGTATAATGTACTATTTTATGAAGTAATTCTTTATTAGAAAAAGAAAACATAGCAAAATTGAGAGTGCGGAAGGGTATCTTTTATCATCCTGTATCTTATTCTTCTGCTAAAAAAAAAAAATTAAACTAAATTGAATGATATTATCGATAATATCTATATTATTGATATTATTATTTGGATAATAACGAAAATATCGGTAATAGAATAATATCGATATTATTTTATTGTATTTTCGATAATTTCACAAAACAAAACTAATATAAAAATTTGCAACCACTGAATCATGACATCTTTTGAAAGGTTTTCGGCATGGTTTGAACAAATCTGATATACAGGGTGTTCCGCATAAGAACCAATATAGGGGGTACTAAAATATTGCAATTTAACCAAACATACCTAATACACAATTGCACACAGGCGGAGTTACAGATCTTCAAAGTGGGGCCAATTATTTTGAAAAAATTAATATCTCTGAATTATTTTAACTTGGAAGAACCAAATTTGGTACATGATTTTAGTTTATTATTTATTGATCTTCTTTGACTATGAGTTCAAATAAATTATATAAAACTTTCCCCATTGATCGTTGTCTTTAAAATTTAATAGTTAGTAATAAAATTACAAAAAAAATATTAAAAAAATATAATTAAAATTAAAGAAATTGTTCAAAATTGGCATCATTTTCTCTGAAACATAAATTTACTCTTCGCCAAAAATTTAAATTAACTCTGTCTAATAAATGATGATCATATTTGTTCAGATCTGGCGATCGTGGTGGCTAATTTTAAAGACAATTATTTCTACGTCCTAACCATTTATTTGGAAATTTGACATTCAAAAAGTTTCTAACAGTAGCATTAAAGTGAGGCAGTGTCCCATTATGCATAAACCAACACTTTCTTCTAAGTTACAACGGTAAATCTTCGATTAAATTTGAGAGAATATTTTGCAGAAATTCCAAATAACGGTTAATAATAATCCGACCCAAACATTTATCTTAAACTCGCGTTGAAAGTGTCTAATAGTTATTGCATATATGGGTTTACATCGGAATATTCATCAAAGTTGTGAACATTTGTAATTTCTCTACAAGCGAAACAAATCTCATCAGTGAAAAGAATTTTCTTGTGAAAATTAATATACTGATGCAAGATAAACTCGCAAAAGGTCACCCGTTGATTCTAATCTTGAGGTAATAGCTCTTCCACTTTTTTTTAATGTGATATGGATGTAGTAGATTACGTTTAAGAATTCGGTACACAGAAGTTCTTGATAATCCAGTTTCTTCAGATAAACATTTAGTATTTATTTGCGGTTCATCTTCAACTGTTTTCAGAATATATTCTTAATCTTGTACTCTTATCACACTACGATGTTCTCGGATATTATTAAAAAATTTTCCTTTCTCGCGAGATTGTCTTTTCTCCTACGATATTCTTCCACACTTCTACAGTTTCCTTTACAGAAACCTAGCACAAGTAACACGTCAACTTGTTCGCTAAATGTAAATTTTCCAGCCATTTTCAACAACAAACAGTACCGTGCAGTAACTGTCAAACGCTACTACTGACTTTTTGATGTTATCTAATAAACACTATTAAAGTTTTGTTTGATTAATGTATTTTTTTCTTGAAAACCTTAAAGTTTTTTAAAATTTAACAAGAGTAATAAAGTGTTATAAATTGCGTGGGATATTATCATTATTAAACATAAATCATGTACCAAATTTGGTTATTCCAAGTTAAAGTAATTTAAAAATATATTTTTTTTTTGAAAAATTTGGCGTCACTTTGAAGATCTGTAACTTCGCCTGGGTGCAACTTCGTATCTAGGTATAACTTTGTATAATTGTATATGTACTATCGTTTGCAATAATAATGACACTATCTCAATCAGTTTTTAAACAACTGGAAGTTTTGAGTAGACATTTCATTGGATCTCTATTGATGCATGAAACAACTAAGTACTAATGTTGAATGTTGAAAGTAGATTTCATTATCAATACGTCAGCAGTTCGAAATAGCCAATTTCAATTTAAAGTGTGTCATTAATATTGAAAATGATTGTAAATATTTGCGTATAAGAAGTCGTATGTCATTTTTTTCAGCTTTACACTACAGCTGAACAGTACCTTCCACGTGTCAAAACATTATTGTCGATTCTGGTAATGTTTTTAGATTCAGTAGTTTGGTGTGGTGGATTCCATCTAACCAATCAGAAATAAGACTTTTTTAAACATGCCGAAATTTCATATTTCGCAAAAACAGTGTATGTCCAAGACTTGTGTCATTTTTGCTGAGTATTCGTCTACAGCTAAATTGAATAAGGGGCATATGCTGTTTGTTCATAGTATGATGCGATGACTTATGTGGGCTCATTTCATGGACATTATTTGTTTTTATTGAAAATGTTTTCACACTATTATCTATGTATTTCTATATACCTACAACATAAGAGTAGGTATACGAATTTTCCGCACATTTATAGATAATATTCGTGTTGTCTCAATTAGCCACACCTTAGAATTTTTTAGCATTAACCGAACCTGTTCATATAATCATTTTACCGTTAACGTCTTGTGCACCATCGTCAGAACATCTGCTTTGTGCGGCAATTTGCCGTGTAACTCCATTATAACTTTGTTAATATTGGCTATACGCCGTGAAGAAGTTTAATGTAAATTAGCTATTTTTGTTATAACCTGTTCGACGCCACAACGGCTTTGTTTGAGGACTAATAGTGAATTCAGTGTTTCATTATTATAATTGAGGAACTAGCTTGAACTCGGAAGCAGATGTTCATTAACTAATGACTGACATGTTAAAAGTTACGGTTATATGATTCCTGTTGGTATATGGTAGCTGGTTGTACTTATAGGGAGAGTCAAATTCGAGGAGACCGTCTCGGAAACTGTAAGAGAAACGAACGACTTAAATTATGACGAAAATGCGCAATTTGGTGGTCATCAGGTGTCACTTAAAGAATGAAGAGATTCTAAATACTTTCGGATATATGAGAAAAAGAAAATGAAAATTATTTTTTATTATTTGAAGATTTTATTAAACTATTTTTTTTTCTATTACATTTTTCGTTCTATAAAATAATATTAGTTTGACGTTTCGATTCTTGGGAACCATCATCAACTTGATTTTTTTAAATACTGACCCGGATATTTCGATAGTCAACTTTTGTTAGCTGCTTAATATACAGCTGTTTTGCTCTCATCAAGTATCAACGAAGTTACTAATCAAGTCATAGAACTCAGAGCTTCCTAGATATAGAATTGAAATTTAAGGGATATAATGTACAGGGGAAAATGCAAATTTTTCCGTATTTGTAACTCAAAACATATTTAATAAGTTAAGAAATAAAAATAAGTCTAAAAAATCAAGTGAGCTAAAACATTTCACAAACAAAAACAGTCGCACCTTAAATCGCCTCTAAAATGTACTGGGTGTTGCATTGAAAATGTCTTTCTTGAGATCATGTATTTATCCCCTTCAAATCACAATTCTATACCTAGAAGACTGTGGCTGCTATGACTTGTCTAATAATTCCCAATAGAAGAAAAGATTATTATTTTTTTGATTTTGGAATTTTCTTGTTAGTATCGTAAATTTATATCAGATTGAGAAATTTAACAAGTAGACAAAGTTTCAATGCGTACTTTATTTTTTTGCTTGAGGTTATATTTTTATCAAAGTAGACCTAGGATGTTTAAATTTTGCACATATACTCAATTTTCCTTTCTGAAAATTTTTTTTTATAACATTTTGTGATATTTCATAGAAGATAGATGTTTTAGCAATGAAAAAAAATTTTTCAAGGCTTATTTGTTACTGTATTGTAACGGTATTTAAGCTACAATTGTTCTTTGATACCGAAGAACATATATAACAAAGCCGTATTCAATAATTATTATCTAAACTAAATATCTAGCTAAATTTACTACAAAAAAAAGACGTACCTGGCTTAATAAAATAATTCTATAATATTTAAAACTCAAATTCTCTTTTGGACATGTCTGACCTATTTCTGAATTTTCAGGATTGTTTCTTCAGGTGTCCTCCTTAAAAAAAATTAACGTGATGGTCCTGTTAAATATGTAGATTTAGATAATTCTAATAATTGTAGTTTTCGTTGCGATTTCTCAACATATATATTTCCATATTTATTTGTTTTAAATCGAGTACACTATATTGTGGTATTTCTTACGGAGAAACAAGAAGCAAGAATGTAAAACACTGGATTCTGTACTTAGCAGAATAATTTGCAACAGTGAAAGTAAAGAAAAAGCAAGCGATACTATCAGGTTTTCATTTGCATAAAATCACTGACGCTTTACTTGTTTTATTGAATACTGAATAAATATTTATAATTTAAAGTATCATGACATATTGAATCATATCAGTAATGGTACTTGTCAAAAACGTATGAATAGTTCAATAAAAGTATGTACAAACTTTTGCAATAATAATGGCACTCGCTCAAAACAGTTTTCAGACTTCTGGATGTTCTGAGTAGAACTTTTTTTAGATTTCTATTGGTGAGTGGAACAATTAAGAACTAATGGTCAAATTTGAATGTAGATTTCATTACGAATACGTAAACAACTGGCTAAATTCGTTTTAAAGGGTCATTATTCGTCATTATTATTTCAATAGATAAAATATGACATTTTTATTACTGTATCAGTTGCACCATAAAAGCTATAAACATTATAAGCTTATTTAAATTTGAAATGCGGTCGAGTCTAGTATAGATTTTTTTATGTTTATTCAAAAATATACTAATAAATTAACAGAATTGTTTTAAATTTTTCTAATTTGAAATATAATGAAGGAATGCAAAGCCTACAGTTATGCCTGTAAAATGTTTTAAGTATAAAGTTCAGTTGTTCTCCATTTAAGTCTTCCTGTCTGGTGCATTTAGAACTTTAATACTTTGTAAACTTTCATGACAGTTATCTAGTGAAATTGCGTCTGATAGGTATTAACGTATTGGTTAATATACTTTACGACGTTTCGTTGCTTATGCTGTTAATTTCAACACAGAAACAAAGACAAGATCCTTCAAAAACTGACACTTGGAAGTAGTAACTATTAATCGGAACTACTGAGGTAAGTCCGGCAGTTTTCAAATACAAAGGCAAAAAAAAACATGGATACCATTTCGAAATTAAAAGTTTCGTATTTCCACTCTGTCACCTGATGACGTAGTAAAAATTTAATGATACAGAATGTATTGCCAAGCAATTTTTATTAGGCACATTTTTTTGAAAAATTAATAGTAAACAAGTTATTCTCATATTTTATTACTTTTTTCTCGCCCCGTATATATGGAAGCCTCAAGGAAAAAAATGTCTTAACATTAAATCCATTGTTAGTTTAAATACATTCATCTTTCAAGGAGATACATTAATAGAATTTTAGTAAAATAGAAAAGAATATATCAAAGAAATATAAGTCCAGAAAGAAACCTTCTGAATAGAGCGATGCGTCTCTCGAAGTCAGTGCCAAACGTCTATACCGACGAATATACAGCCACTCATAACACATACATAAATAATTATTTGTATCTTTACTCTAGTTTTGATATTCATAAGTAGGGCTAGATCGTTGTGAAGCAAGCCATTGGCGTGTGCAAGGCGTGGTAGCAATTTACAATCGATACAAATTAAATAACTGTACTGTTCACACCTGCATTATATAGGTTATAAATAATTATATACAACCTTACTTATACTCCAAAAGGCAGAGGACAACAGTCAATTGTATTCAATTTGATAGTTTTGCCAAATAATAATCAAATCTTTCCTAACTTAGTAACTATCAATTTACTGCTGATTGTTTTTAGTAAAAATTGCGTGTCTAAAATTAAAATTTCAGATTTGATAATTTCGAAATGTTTATATAATATGGGTCGTGGAGGTTCCAAAGTTTTTGAATAAGCTTGGCGAAATGCTTGAATGCAATTCCCTGATTTCATGAAAACCATTTTTGTACTGGCTATTAATTGGTCCAGATCTGGATGGATATGTTTAATTGTTTTTGCCACAAGTTGCTTATTGAAGTTTTATTTAGAATTATAATTTTGGATTTCCTAAAGATGAAAAAAGAAAGGAGTTTTGGATAACTGCATTAAATTTAAGGAAGCAGGATATTTTTCAATATTCTAATGTGTGCCACTTTAATATAGACGAAATAAACATCAAAATATTATGGACAATTCTTTATCAAAAATTAAATATTAATTTTAAAGAACAAAATGAATTTACTTGTCACTATTCAAATCTAATTTTATCTAAATATTATACAACTATCGTCACTATATACAATAAAAATGTAATTGATAAAAGTAGAAACTTAATAACAGTAGATAATACTTACTTTTATTTAACTAATATATATAATAATATACTATATGTCAGAAAATACAGGGTGTCCGAAAAAATATGGAAAATCTCTCGAGTGCAGATGAAACATGAAAAAATAAGATGAATAAGTTCCTTTAATTTTTTTTCCTACAGGCTCTCCCTACGGAGATATGTGTCCCTGAAGGGCGCCGCTGGAAATCGCTTTTTTTAATAACTTTTAAAGTACTCAATATAATTTCATAAAAATTTAATGTGATGGATACTAGTAAGGACCTCTTAAAGCAGTGTCTTTGAAACATATTTAGCTTTTTTAATTTAGCAGGGGCCAGCTATGCTTTACAACTTCAAGCCTATATTTTTAACACCCTGTATGATAAAAACTTTAAAATAATAATAAAAATGTGCAGGTACCTCGACATAGCTGACAACTAGACCACCGCATAAATCCATTTATCAGATGTGTACCTGCAAGTTCAACTTGGCTCATATCTCGTTGCGCATTTCTCGAGCCATTTCAAACTTTATTAATTTCACCAGGCCATTATACGTACGCGCTGTAAGTTTTTCACGGGCCGTTAGCTTTGCGGAGAGGCTTTTCTTGATGGCCGTGGTACACGTCCGTAATGGGGGTTGAAACAAGGTTTCATACGTGACGGTTCTATTTTCCGAGGCCGTCAATCAGAGTGTTTTAAGTGGGATCGTTTCTAGCCGTCTAGAAGGTTTCCGTAACATCTTGTATCTTAAGGGCGCCGCATTCTTGTAAATAGTGTTTTCTACAAATACAAAATAATTTTAGGCATTTAATAACTGAACAATCTACTTGACAAGTAAAGTTCATCCAATGTCAGTTATGAACACGTAAATGTTTATTCCTTTCCAAACTAATTTCTATTCTTGTGCTGGCTAATCGCCACTTTGATTTATATTTCTCTATCGCTGATTTCAGAAGAAAAAGAAGTCATTTTTAATAATTATTTTATTACTTAAATGTGTCCAGGGATACTGACAATTGACATTTTTAAAGATACCGATGTAAAATAAAAAAGTACCGAAAAGAAATAACGCTCTAATCAATAAATTGTTATGTACAGAAATATACGTATTTTTTAAACATTTAACTGTAGTTGTAAATATTGTTATAACATAAACTCACTTAGTACTACATACAACTGCCATTGTAAGACCAATGTTGGCCTATGGAGCTAAACAAAAGCTCAGTACAAAGGATTGCCTGCCTAAACATAATTAAGTTTATTACTAACAAACCAGTCATTTGCATTAGATTGAGATCGAGGCATGATATTAAGTAAGGTGGATAAATTCAGATTGGATATAGATATACTTGTGTTATCTGCAAATAAAATACTCTTTACGTTACTACAGAAAATGTTGGGGAAATCATTAATATATATTAAAAATAGTAAAGGGCCCAAGACCGAACCCTGAGGGACTCCATGTTTTATTACCCGTGTTGTAGATGTTGAACAATTATAAGTAACATATTGAGATCTATTAACTAAATACGATAATAGTGAAACACTCTCTGTAGTGAAACCATAGTAATATAATTTCTTCAACAGAATCTCATGAGAAACACAGTCAAAAGCTTTACTTAGATCTAGGAAATTATAAAATTCTTCTCCTCAAAACCGTTATTTATATAAGAGGTCAAGCAGTCAATAGCCAATTCCGTGGATAAATTTTTACGAAATCCGTATTGCTGCGAGCTGAACAATTGGTATGTTTCCATATTCTTTTAAGTTTCCTACTGTAGATTTTTCGGTTCGGTTTGTAACATGCCCGAACCTGATCTGGTTATCTTGAGATCTTGAATTACGATTAATTTTTTTATCAGTTGACACAAGTTTGACTACAGTTTTAACAATTCAGAATACATTTAAATAACAAGCAAAGGCACCTAAAGTATAACTGGGTAAAAAAAAAATGTTTAAAAACTAACTTAAACACTTCAAAAACAAGTCACTCGACACTTTTTTTGTTTAAGTGACATGGAATTGATGACAAACTGACACATACCACCTAGATTATTGTTTTTTAATTAGCATTCCAATGTTAATCTAGTAATGGTTAATAAATTATTTTTTGTCTCGAAAACGGCGCGACAGGAGAAAAAGTACAAGAGACACTTTTTAAGCAAAATTAACTTGGATTTAAGAGAGTGATACCACGTGACGGTAACGTTTAAACAACCTGTATCTCGAATACGAGGGATTTCCGGACCCATGCTTATATAAACTCTTCTTCTTATTTTTAAACAGAACGTGTCCCTAGATTGTCTTAGCATCATTCTGTAACACCCTGTATATTTTAATATAGTCGTGTACAAATTTATATATTTTCAGTCCCAATAGAAGCGAATTTCTAGGTATTAAAACGTTCAAGTTATTTTATTCAAAGTTGTAACCAAATACAGTTCGCATTTAGCTGCAAAGTAGAATAAATTAGAATTAACAAAACTCTCTCCCAAGGATATCTATTCAGTGCTTTAAACTGCCTGCACCGAGTTTAATGTATGTGCAGTAAAGTATCAGATCTATCTTAGTTCGTATGAAACATTACAGTTGCAAACAATTTTATAGTAGAAAGTACTGTATCTTGCATATTTAGATGACGTATGCGTCATTTGCAGAGGACTAAATATTGAACAAAGTGTATGCTACGTAAAGATACACGATAAAAACGTAGTTGTTAATTTAAAATATAGTCGTATTTTATTCGAAATAAACGTGTAAATTAAAATAAATAAATAGTGCAAGTGTTTATTTATTTCAAAGCATTTGATAAAATCGATCATATTTTATTATTAAAATTACAGTCTTACGGTTTCTCGTTAATCGTACGTACAAGGGGGGTTTAAATCTAATGTTTTCCAGATGTCAGGAGTACCTCAGGGTTCTGTTCTGGGTCTCAAATTGTTCATCTTGTTTATTAACGACATTATTAAACATTTTAACGTTAAATACCTTTTAAATGCAATTGATCTCAAAAAATTTACAGAAGTTAAGCCTCTGCAAGACTGCTACATGCTCCAGCAATATTTAACATCAATGAATGGTGTCTATTAAATGAAATGCCATTAAATGCTAACAAATGAAATGTTATGCTACACCAAGAAATTAAACAAAATATTTGATTATGAACTTAACAACGTTACATTATGTAGACCTGAGTTTGTCAAAGATCTTGGAGTACTATTTGATGAAGAGCTATCGTTCATCGAACACATAAATATCATCAGTAAGTCTGCTTATAAGAGTTTAGGTTTTGTTATATATGCTAAAACTGTTATATATAAAATTTGTGCGCTCTAAACTTGAATACGCATCGGTCGTCTGGTTTCCTATATACAGGGTGTCCGGAAATTATGCGCCAAGACTTCAGGAGGTGATTCCTCACAAGAACTTGAGATCACGAAGTCTTATAACAATTTTTTGAAAACTCAATATTAACGGAGATACAGCGTGTTAAAATTAATTTTATTTTCGATATTTGTAAATAACTTCTTAAGAAATCCAAATATTTACATAAAATTTGTAAATCGGGTTTTTTTGTGGACGAGAAATTCAAATATGTTTCTAATTTTGACGTCACTAATAGAGGGCGTCACTTATGGCACATCATGTTTCTTTCAAATGACAGAATTTTTTCAAGTAATATTTTGCTGTATTTTCAGCAGAAAAGGCACTTTACCCGAAACCAAAACAATTTTTACTTAGTGCACTGAGCATTTCAAATAGGATTATTTCAAAAATGGTTACGCCTTCCGACTTCAGCAAGGTATACCTTTTTCAAATAAAATAGGTAGGAGAATCGATTGTTTCAATAGTCAGATCGATACATTAAGATGCAAAAAAGTTCTGTCATTCAAAAGAAACATAATGTGCCACAATTAGCGCCCTCTACTAGGGGCGTCAAAATTAGAAACATATTTGAATTTCTCGTCCGCAAAAACCTCCGATTTACAAATTTTATGTAAATATTTGGATGTCTTAAGAAATTATTTACAAATATCGAAAATAAAATTTTAACTTTAACACTCTGTATCTCCGTTAATATTGTTTTCAAAAAATTGTTATAGGTCTTTGTGACCCTACTTTTTGTGAGGAATCACCTCCTGAAGTCTTGACGCATAATTTCCGGACACCCTGTATAAAGTTATCTGACTGCAATTGAAAAAGTGCAACGCAGATTTATGAAGTCTGCAATTTTTATGATTGATGGAGAATATGCCCCTAAAGAAATAGCTAATGAGATTTTATTGCAGCGTACTACATTTGTGTAGTCTTTCATCGCTTAGAGCAGTTTGTTCAATGCTCTTCCTATTCAGGGTCATGCATAGTTACATTAAATCTGAGGAGCTTCTTTCACAAATTTTTCTGAGTACCTACATTTAATTCAAGAAACTCGCACAGACGCTTCGCTTTGATTCGCTTGATGTGTTTGTTCTATTCAGCAAATCAAGAACATTTGTTCTTAGGTGTATTTTTAATTTATTTTTTATAGAAATGTTTGTTGTATAATTGTGTATTTTTGTTGTATAATCATTTTACTGATTCGTCTGGATTTTTTGCTTTCTTCCTGTTATAGTTATATCTCTATATACTCGTAGATATTCTGTTTTTAATATGTTTTTCTACGTTCATGCAAAAAAACGAATCTTTATTTAGTGGAAAAAGTGGTTCTTTATTGCACTAGTGCAATAAAATGTTTATTGCATTCATCTGTCATTCTACTACAACGTTTTGTCATCATTACAAACATAAAAGTTCAAATAGACGTCGTATTTTCCTACACTTAGTGTCATCTAAATAAAACATTTTTTTGCATGAACGTAGAAAAAATATTGTATGCAACTCGTACAAAAAGTGCTTATTGTACTCGACGTGTTGTCCTACTCGGCCTGACGGCCTAAACACTTACTTTTTGTACTTGTTGCATAAATAACTATATTTTTTTTAATTTTATATTTTTTTTACTAAGTTTTGTTTTAAATTGTTAACTTTACTATAATTTTGTTATCTACATCTACTGTATTGTGTCATCATCCCGTAATTGGGTTAGTCCCGTGGGATGTTGTATTTAAAATAAATATAACAAACTGAACAATATAAATAGACGTAAACCCACAGGCCCCAAAGATGGTTAAAATTACTGTATGTAATTGTACTCATAGGCCCATTCAAAAGTCAACTGCACAATTTTTAGTAGGTATTTCAGGCTTATCGTGTTCGGATCTTGCCCTCCTAACTAGAAATGTGGCACAGCACGCGATGCCTTAACAATAAAGACCTGCCTTTAAATGCACGACAACCGCTGAAATTAAGTTTCGTAACAAGATCGGCGATCTCAAAGGATGGGTTGGATCAGAAATACCAAAACTAAATTAGTACTGATGCATTTCGGTTGTTGAAGAATGCGTAGGTTGATGTTTTGTACAAAACATATGGAGAGTGTATTTGAAAATACTCATTTGGTAGTTTAAAATTGTTAAATAAACAATATACAGGGTGAATCTTAAGGTCGCCATATTTATCCCTGTAAAATGATCAAATTTATAGTGTTTTACACATAAAACAAAAGTAATTTTAAAAATAATATTCTTGATGTTTTGTTTATCCACTTTTACTATTTAAATTCTCCTCAAATATAATAATAACATTTAAAAAACGTTTGTAAGACTCACATTATTTTGGTATTCCAACTGCACATGTTAACAATAATTTTCGCATTCTTATAAACAAAAGTGAACAATCTTATATGCAACTATGTAAGTTTATGTTGTAACAATATTTTTATCTACAGTTAAATTTAGAAAGATACGTATTTAGAAATATTTCTGTACCTAAAAATTTGTTGGTTAGACCGCTATCCGCTATATATTAGTTTTACTTTGGTAGCTTTGAATATTCGCAAGTGGCATGAGATAACATTAGTGTTATTTTCTGAACTCAATGTTATTCATTCCTTAAATGTCTCAAATTATTTATTGCGGATCTTTACAGAGAAAGTAGAAATTGCCGCTTCGTCCCAGGGAAGGTACGAAGTATAAGCGGCGCGGGGCCGTGCATTGGTCTAGCATTCCCCACTACTACGGTAATCGGTTCCGTATCGCCAACGCCAATTCGCCATTGCAAATCTAACTGTCCGGTCACCTGATGCCAGTGTTGCCAGGTCTCATGCTTTTGCTTGAGATCTCATGCATTCCGAGGAAATCTCATGCTCTCATATTTTGATTACAAAATCTCATGCTTTTTAATAGACAAAAATAAATAATAAAATTATTAAAATTACTCTTTGAAATCTACCAAAACAAAGACCTAACGAGAAATAAAGGCAAAATTGAATAGATAGAGGTAGGTATCTACAATATTTGGGTACTTGAAATGTCCTTTATTGTAGACTGCTCTCTTAATAATTAGCAATGAATACATAAACGGGTATGACAGTCGACGGATATGCGGTGTGTATGCTGTATTCACGCTGTATTGCAGTGATTCTTAACTCTATTCCGTAAGGGTACCTACATTTTCTGGAAGCTACAGATTTTACGACCCGTGAGTCACCGTGCGTCACGTCAACTGCGCCTCAACGTTCGCCCGGCCTAACAATAAAATAAATTAGAAAGGTTACGTGGTTAATAACTTTTAAGTACCTGTAAGTACCTACTTACAAGGTAATATTATGATAAAATGAAATAAAAATGGCATTACAAAAGTAATTAAAAATTAAGCTGTGTCAAGAGGTATTTTTTTGATAAATTAAGTCATCTCATGCTTTTTTCTCCAAACCTCATGATTCTTTGAAATTATTCTCATGCACTGAATTTTTCCCACCTGGCAACATTGCCTGATGCGAACAGTAGAAGCACGCTGTGGTGGAAGTATGCGTGTAGCATGACACAAATACACGCAAGCGGCAAAACACAATTCACCATCGAGATCCTCACTTTCCAAATCTGTATATGCTCTGTATATGCACTGCGTTAATTTCAGCCATAAATACCCAACTTTTCACATAACCCCATAAATAAAAGTCACATGGATTTAGGTCTGGCGGCTTATTGTTTCATTCCAACCTATCTACCTGTTGGGAAATCGGTTATTTAAAAAGACCCGCATTTCGCGTCTAAAATGAGATTGAACACATTTTCAAGTAGTTCCGGAAAATTATTTTTCAAAAAAATCCAGACCAGGTATCGTTTTTTTCAGTATGTCCATCATGACTTGCTTTTAGATTTCCCATTTCCATTATCCAAAACCAAAAATCTCAACTACTTGTGCAAAACGTTGTGCGTAAACTGAAAATAAGGCAAATAGCAGCAAAAGATCGTGACCATTAAATGTTTCGACGTTTTTAACGTTTTAAATAATTAAAACCGTTTTTTCTCTGGGACTTATTATTTTCTCTTACATTGAATTTATAATAAGTTTCATACAGGAATGTAGTTTGATTGGTTTATTAATAAGTTCATACGACCATATTTCTTCTTAAGATTAGCCGTGTACAGCATAATTACTATTTTTATTTGATCGAATTTCCAGTACTATTGAAATGGGGAAATTGTAACATGTTTATTGAAAGCTTCATATCCTTATTATAATTTAACTTCGCCACTTCGTAGAAAATTGATAATTTTAATCATCCTGTACATTGTCGACGTTCAAAAGTTTGGATACAAAAGTAGTGCTGGTACTAAACATAAATGATGACATAATATTGTTCTATTTTATGCATCGCATTTAGGTGGGCCCAAATGCTAAATTGCTCAAGAAATATATTCGTCATCCATTAAATATGCATAAATTTTTCAATTGAATGTTTATCTGCATGTTTTTTTTCACTACGTTGTCAACACAATGGCATTTGCCATGGAACGAGTTCAAGGAACTTTGTATTGAGTTCTGTGGACTGGCATACAGATACGGAAGATTTCGCAAAGCATCTCGTTTGGTTTGTATTCCACACCACATTTTTTTTTCTATACCTAACGGTATTCAGAGTGTTAAAATTAACGAGGAACGGAAAGAACAAACAATTAAAGCTCTTGGGAATTTACTCATTTCATATTTAATAAATTATAAATGATAACTGATAACAGCAAATAATTTAGCTCTGAGAAATGATAAATGGTTTTATTTATTTATATTCAATTCGCAGCAGAATACTTTTAAACATAGTCATACGTTAACAAATTCTACTGGTTTTATTAAAGGGCATTCAATACAGAAATATATGCGAAAAACGCATAAATTTCTACAAATTGGATATAAAATTTTCATATTTTGAAATTCCCGCCCATTAGTGTAAATCTAATATTAACAGACTCGCCTCTTCTCCATAGATTGACTATTTTCGGTACCTCTTTTGGCGTTCTATATATTTTATGATTTCTATTGGTCTTTCAAAGAGGTAATAGTCAACGTGAAAATAAACAATGATAATTAAGCAACCTGTGGTTCGTAATAAGGCTGCTATGGATAAATTTTGCAAAAAGTTATATAATAGTAGAATTTATTAATAGAATATTTTTGGAACAATTATAGCAAATTTGTATTAGAATTTTTAGTAAAGTATAAAATTTAGGAAATTTCACTGCATTAGTGTATTTTCAGTTGCATATCCTTATATTTCTTTTCTTCTAATTAATTAGCGATGTTATCTAGAACAAAATAAATAATTATGTAAATTTTATAACTAACTAATGAGTTATTTTTTGGCTTAGTTTGGTAAGAATAATGTTTAGTGTTTATCTAGAATATGGAATATTCTACTTATACAGGGTGAGTCAGTCATAATGTCATTAATTTAAACCACGTATTAATTAGGGAGGCCTAATAAAGGCAGAAAATCGAAAAAAAAATGTTTACTCGACCTTTAAAAAAATTACCAAATCACCCTATAAAAATCAGTAACACGACGCTCCTGGTGCGCTACGAACTTTCTGAGGGCGCGTCCATACGACCGGATTAAACATCGTTGCCACATCATGTTTACATACATAATATCGTCTAACACATCAGCGTGTTATTCAAATTTACCCGCATTTCTCGCATTTCTTTCCCCCCAAATTTGTAGCTCACGCCACACATTTGGAGGGGGGATGGAGAGAATAGTGAGAATACAAGCAGTAAGCAGTAGTTTGTTTATTTCAGTTTCAGTATTCGTCGTAAATGCATATTTTTACAAATTACGAATATGCGGAAATGGTAGTGTTATATGGAGAATATTTACGAAATGCGACTGATCCTAATTTTATTAATAAAGTGCTATGGACGGATGAGTGCAGTTAACAGGTTAGTACCATACTACTTAAAAAACAATAAATTTCTAGGCTAGATGTACGTAACTACAATCTGAATAATTAATTGTACTTACGAGTAATACTAAAATTTCATATTTAAAACGTTTTCCGTAAAACGTAGTGAAAACGTAATATCAAAATTATTAAACTGTAATAACCTAACATTCGGAAACATTTATTTATTATCTACATTTGTTTTTATTAACAAATAAATCAATATTTAAGGAAAATTCATTCATGTATCTAGATTTAAAAAAAAATAGTTTTACTCCTTGTCGTTAAATAACAACTACTACAAAAACTAGGTAACTAGGTTATTGACCTAATAATACGGTAGGTCAAGGTTCACTCTCGATAACTTAGATTAGCGGCGTGCCATTTCGGTCTTGGACAGTTTTCTGTCGATAACACGATGGTTTTTTATTATTTAGTATTTAAACACGAAACACTTTTCAGCGTCTCTTAATAATGTAGTAAATCTAAAAATCTAGTAGATTTTAAATAGAATTAAATAAAGCTAAGGCCAGGAACAGGCGAAATAGAATTTATTTTAAAAAAATAAATACTCTGGCAAGGTCCAGACAATGAATCTTTGTTTTAAACTTATCGCAGATAGACGTTCTCATAATAACTTTTAAAAAGGTAGTCATAATACAGGATGTTGTTTATCAAAAACATGAAACTTAAAAAGTGCGAATTTAGCAGTCTCCATGAGAACTGAAGTTATCGGGTATAATTTTAATAGCTTGCAGAACGCCCATTTTTCAAAATGGCCGTAGTAATAAACAATTGATTAGGTATAAATTATGGGAAAAATTAAGCGTTAATTGGTGGGACTGTTTCGGCCATTTTTGGTACAGGAGGATTTTTTTTCTACGGGGCGGAACTAAAATCATAGGAGCTGCAGGGTTTCAGAAGCGAAGTGAAGAAGAAAAGACAGTTGCCACAACGCAGCCGGGGGACTAGTTTGGGAGTTGCGAAAACGCAGCCGGACGACTAGTTTGCGAGTTGCGACAACGCAGCCGGGGGACTAGTTTGCAAGTTGCGAAAACGCAGCCGGACGACTAGTTGCAAGTTGCGGGATCGCGGTTGTAGGGTTAGATTCTAAGAGAGAAGTTAATAAGTTCTGCGATTAGTTATTGTGTTGCCTTTTTGGGATTAACATCAATTGCGGGGATTTTATTGGTAAGTCTGCTGTATAGCATACTTGTTGTTTTTTTATTTCACTAGGTGGTACGTTGCGAGACCTCTCTCCGAAAAAGTTTTTATATTTTGTTAAATAGGCGTGTTTCTAGCTTTGGAAACAGAAAAAAATAGCAGAATTTCTAGACGAGTTTAAAGTTGTATAAGAAAAAGTAGCAGCTGAGTTTAGAGAAATTGTGCAGTATTTTTCTGTTCAATATATAATAATTTTAAATCGAGTTTATTTCGGGATACTGGCATTGGAAGCCACTTCATAAAGACTACGCACGAAGGATTTCAATCCTTCTACGTTAGCCGTGGCCGAACCTAAAAGCTCCAGGTGAGTTTATTATAACATATTTTGGTGTCAGGTGTGTAAACACACCACTTATTATTTTATTACTACAAAACACATTTAGCGAGCTATCATCACCGCTCGCCTGGTGGTGTGTATTACAATAATTTACCCATTGGGTATAGGTTTTTTATGTAATGTACGTAAATAGTTTATTACTCGGTTTATTATTAGACACGTTGGAGTTTTGTTGCAGTCATAACAGCTACATTTGCTCAGAGAAAAATCCACACGCGACTTGTCGGTTTAGCTTTCACAGGCGATTTGTTGTCAACGTATGGGCAGGAGTGTACGGATATCGTTTAATTGGGCCGTATTTTCTACCGGAAAACCTGAGTGGACCGCGTTAATTGCAATTTTTAATAGAATTATTTGATTATTATTATTTTATTTCATTAGATATTAACATTTTAAATTATTATTGGCTGAAGTTGAACTGAGCAAGAAAAAATAATACTCTAAAATAGTCAGTACTACCGTTTATTTGTGATGTCTAAAACCTAGGTACGAGCCTAGGTAGGTAGGTACGAGAAAAATATTTCAACTTGACAACATTGCATCATATCGACATCGACTTGAACTGTGAGCTGTAAACGACCAAGGCTGTGAGCGGTCAGTGACAGTCTGAAAAGTGGGTTTAAATAATGTTTTTAAAATATTTTTTTTCGGCGTAAATATGCATTTAGATTTTTTTTTTAATCGCGTATTCGCATTATACTCATTATTCCCTATCTCCTCTTAAATTAATGACATTATGACTGGCTCACCCTGTATATAGTTTTAATTGATATTTTGCTTCTCGGTACAGTTTGTCATTATCTCTCTTTGATTCAGTTCTCTGAAAGATCTTCCTGTATCAATTTTTAGTTTATCAGTATACTATGGTCGATGCCTAAAATAACAGAGTGATTAATTCACAGCACGTAGATGAGCACGGGAGGTGAGGGTTGCAGGGGACAAGATTCCATAGGCGTGCCACTTGGGAAGGGTTCAAAGAACACAAAATTACCAAAAATAAGTTTGCTTTAAAAAGTTACTCACCACTTGTACTTAATTCGGTAATATAATTTATTAAGGTATATATATTTTGTTTTTGCCTCATTCTTCATTCCAAGGAGAATGTAATTAGCAAATGTGGATTATTTTACCTACAAACATCACAAATTTGATTATTTTACGGCGAGAAATACGGCGCCCCTAAATACCTTAGTTTCATTATTAATTATGGTAAACAGTCTTGTTTTTACATTTATTAATGTCCATATTGAGCATTGAATACTCGTATAAACCTCCTCTACTGCTTCTATAAATATCAGTACGATTGTAGTCGTTCCAGCGGTTGAAGTTTGAATATTTCCATTCGCAAAACCGGGTTTAAACGAAATTTCGCTGGCAGTTATGTTTTCAATATACGTAACACGCACATTGAGCCCTTCTATTTTCCCCGGTGAAGTTGCCCAAAATGGAAAGATAATAAAACCCGGTTATTGTTATCTTCTCGGCTCCTGTAAAACCGTGTACATTGTGCCCTTTTAATAAATTTTTTGTTCCGGGTAAAAAGTTTTAAAGAACCGGAGTGAAAGATAGCATCGGACTGACAGATAAATTAATCAATGTTCGATAATCGGCGGAATGGGAACCAGAACATGAAAGGAGAACGAGTTAATGTGCCGTCAAAAAAATTAGATTGGTGGATCAGCTGCGTCATTATTTATCCTTCCGAGTGAACAAATACGGGTCGATCGAGAGCGATTCCAAGTTAATAATTTAATTTTTATCCTCTTTGTTTCGCGAGATGATACACTGATAAAAATTTGTTTCTAATTTCACATAACTTCAATTAAATTAATTCAGCTTTAGTTTTTTTATATATTTTGTACGTTTTATATATAAACATATAATTAAACGAATATAAAAGTATTTATATTTATTTATTTCTATTTGACAGATACCTTTTTTATTAATCTGGTGTTTGTAGAAATAAACTTGCGGCATTTTGTAATCTTACTTTACAAAATCACATACAAGTAAAAGGGGAGGGGAATTTTAGAGCATATTGTTGACGTACTTCATCACTGGTCTTGTACAAAACTGAAATTGCGGATTGAACGGCAAATAATATATAAAGTAAATAAATAGACAGGATGATTGGGGAGGAGCCCTCAATATTCGAAAGGGGTATTTAAGGAGCAAAAATCAACAAAAAAGCATAATAAACATATAGTCGAATATTAACGGTTACTGAGAGAGAGCAATGAAAATATTTTTATTGCTATTTTTGCGAAAGCTGCCATTATTTGATATTTTATTTTGAGTAGGTCTTGCATTCTAAACCAAACTCACATTAATGATGTCACATTTATTTTGACGTTTGTGATTTAAACGCTTATTTTATAACTGTCGCATTAATTTTTATATGTGCGTTCGTTTAGTCAGTATTGTACACATATAATTTGGTAATGCCTGCCACATTTAGTCATGGGTATTGTAACGATAGCGCTAATCGTGCAGTTGCTGAATATCGACGTCGCTTCAAAAACAGAAGAGTGTCAGATAGAAATGTATTCCAGAGAGTCTTCAACAATGCATGTGAAATTGGAATGTTTCCCAGTGTGAGAATTACATCTTAGTGGCAAGCTGGTTCTGGTCTAGGAGTGGAAGAAGAAATTCTAAATATGGTAGAACGTAGCCCCGGTGTAAGTACAAGGCGCATTGCAACCTGTCTCCAAATTAATCAAACTACGGCACTGGAAGTCATTCAGAAAAATAATTTAAAACCTTTCACACATTCAGCGTGTCCAGACTCTTCAGGACGGTGATAATGATTTGTGATTGCATTTTTGCAATTGGATAAACGCAAACCATGCACTTTACAAATACATTTTGTTCACTGATGAGGCTCACTTCACTCGTGATGGAGTAAATAACATTGTTGGTCAGATTAGAATCCGCATGCATCGGTTCAGCATTAACCTGTGGCGTGGTATGATTAATAATCAATTACTTGCTCTAGATGGTCGTCTTACTGGACCTAGATATGTAAAATGTTTAGAAAATAATTTGCCAGAGCTACTGGATTAGATATTAGGCAAAGCATGTACTTTCAGCATGATGGTGTTCCTGCCCATTTTAATCGTGTTATGATCAATTATCTTAACAATTGCTTTCCACAGCACTGGATTGGCCGAGGTGGTTTACAAAATTGGCCACCAAGGTCACCAGATTTAAATGCCTTTGATTACTACCTTTGGGGATGGTTTAAATCATTAGTATATGCAATAAAATGAACACAAGAGAGGCGCTATTCGATCGGATTGTCAATTGTGTAGCATTCAACAGAAAATCACCGTGCACATCCACGAGCTACCCGTGCAATCCATAAACGAGCTGATGCCTGCATCGAGGCGGGCGGTGGTATATTTGAAAATTTAATTCATTAATTTCGGTTTATTAGATCTTTAATCAATTTGTAATTTATAATACCTACAGAATAAACACTTTTCTCTACTGACGCAGTACAATAATTAGCTGAGGTAAAAATATTTTCATTGCTATATCAGTAACCGTTGATATTCGACCATATTTATGTTCGTTAGGCTTTTTTGTTCAGTTTTGCCCCCTGAACACCCTTTTCGAATATTGAGGGTTCCCTCCCAATCACCATGTAATTTTCTATCAAATTTCTGAACCTATTTTTATAGGAATTGTTATGGTGGTATTCATAGTCTGTCTCCGGTCGCCGGAGAGCGTTCTCCTTCCCGAAATTATATGAATTTTGTTAGAAATTTACATAATTTCAGACTGACTATAATATTGCGCTACAACAGTGGTATCATATACAGGGTGTCAAAAAAAGAGTGTCAAATATTTCTGGAGGTAATAGTATGAACCAAAATAAGCAGAAAAGTCTTAACAAACATTGGTCCGCAAAGTAACGGTTGCGGAGATATGGACCACTATTCGTTTTTCAAACATTTTATTTTATTAGGAATAAACCGACATAGGAAGCTTTTAACAAACAATAAATAAAGTTACAGAAGATGTTCAAAGTGCCCTACGTCCATTTCCAAGCAGGCATGACATCTTCGTCTCAACGATATTCGAACTCTTTCGAAAACACCTTCCTTAGTTTGGATTTCTTGACACTTTTGATTAATCCGTAGCTGAGAAATCTAGAGGGTTCGGATCAGGCGATCTTGGAGAACATAAAACGGGTCCGGCCCTTGCTACCCATCTATGTGGAAAAGTGTAAATGCTCTCTAACGGCCATGGAAAAATGAGCTGGAGCACCATCATGCTGGAACCACATTTGTTGCCTCTGATTCAAAAGAATGTCTTCCAAAAACTCATACAGTGTGTTCTGCAGAAAGTTGAGGTAAGTAGCGCCTGTTAATCGGTTTGGTAAAACAACAGGACCTAGAAACTTGTCACCTACAATACCCATCCAAATATTTAATGAAAAACGTGCCTGATGTCCAGATTCTATTAGAGCATGCAATATGCTTATTGTGAAAATTAAACACTCCATTTCTTGTGAACCCGGTCTCATCAGTGAAAAGAATGTTTGCAAGAAAACTAGTGTCTTCGGCATCATGACGTAGAAACCAGCGGCAAAAAAACCAAACGTGCTTGATGATCATTTATGGGATTTAAGGCCTGTACTCGTTGCACATGGTATGGGTAAAGCAGTTGCTCGTGAAGGATTCTCCAAAGAAGAGGACCACTAATTCCTACCTCGGCTGATATTCTCCGCATACTCGTAACTGGATTCTGCTCTACCATTGCTAGAATTTCTTCTTCTGCTCTAGGAGTAAATACCGACCTTGGTCTTCCGGATAAATGGCACTGTTTGCTCAAAGAACCGTTATCACGCAATCTTTGGTGAATTCTTCCAAACATGCATTGTGAAGGAATCTGGCGATTTCGATAAGCGTCAACATAAAAACGTCGCGCTTTGGTGGCGTTCCCATTAGCACGACCATACATGAAATGCATGTCTGTTAATTATGCGCTAAAGTAACCAGCCATAGCCAAAGAAAACTTGTGCACTGAGAACAACTATCAAATACGTACTGTTTCTTTCACTAAACATCAA
This sequence comes from Monochamus alternatus, assembly GCA_037114965.1. Lineage (NCBI taxonomy): Eukaryota > Metazoa > Arthropoda > Insecta > Coleoptera > Cerambycidae > Monochamus > Monochamus alternatus. The sequence continues at coordinate 40,502,771 of CM073433.1, forward strand.
CCAACTATTATAACAAAATACACAACGTTTTTGCAAAATAAAAAAGGGGCTAAAAACATAAAACATTCCATATCTCCGCAGCCGTTACTTTGCGGACCCATGTTTATTGAGATTTTTCTGCTTATTTTGGTTCATACTATTACCTCCTTAAATATTTTACACTCTTTTTTTAACACCCTGTATTTCCTTTCCGAAATTATGCAAATTTTGTAACGAAATTCATAGAATTTCGGGAAGAAAACTGCTCTCCGGCGACCGAAGACGGACAATGAATACTGCTGTTAGATCCTTGTATACGTTTTTTTTTTAATTTAGACTGTAGTGTTGTAAATCCATATTCGACCGCAGATTTTTTTAAATATGTATATTATAAAATATAAATATTTAACTATTTTTTTCCGGCTTTTATTCAGACTCATACCTCATTAAAATTAGCAGGCGTGACAAGCTATGACGTCTGCTCATTATGCCCTGGGGTATGTTTATGATAACCATATCATAGACAAAATGACAGCAAATAATATACAAGTGAAAAATGAAAGTAATTAACAAGTAATATTGTAATTAACTACATTAGAATCTGTTAATATGAGAAATCAAACATAGAAGTAGTTATTTGTTGACATATTTTTTTATCTTAGCCATTTGATGACAATTTAATTATAATTATGTAGAAGTTCTTAACAAACAAGATAAAATCTGTTGATATGAGAAATCAAATATAAAAATAGTAACTTATTTAAATATATTTTTGTCTGCCTTCAGCTACCTAACAACAATTTAACTATAATTATGTAGAAGTTAATATATTTCTTAACAAACAAAATAAAACGTAACGTAAATAATATATTCATTAATTAACTGGCAGTGTAAAAAAAAATTTTATTCAAGTAAATTAAAGGAATTACTTTTATAATGTATTACAATTTTTTCTTTAAAATGTTTCTCAATTTGTTTAGACGTTGTGTCACATTCGGTTGGCCTTTAAATAAGACCCATTAGAATTTTTGTACCACTTCAAAACACAGACACTAGAGAAATCTGAATATCATTAAAATAATCATATATTTTGTGCCGATGTTTCGAAATGTTTTTCAAATTAAATCTGGCATATGTAAATAGCAAAATGCTTTATTAACTTGTTTTCTTTCTGCTAATAAAAATCTATTGTAATGACTTTGTAAATATTAAAATACTTGACTGGACAGTTATATGTTGGCATCCTGGAACGGCTGCGGGCCCGCATTTTCCGTGTGCGACCTGAACTCGCCGAGAACGGCTGGATCTTGCACCACAACAACGCGTCAGCCCATTCCTCGTTCTTTGTGCAAGAATTTTTGGCAAAAAAAGGGAATTCCAACGTTGCCGCACCCACCCTATAGAGGAGGTCAAAGAAGCTGAACGGGTTAACTGCGGATGATTACCAAGAGTGCTTCCAATCGTGGGAGCAACGTTGGAATCGTTGTGTAGAGTTAGAGGGAGACTATTGTAAAGGTCGATAATACAATTTTGGCGAAATTTAATTTGCTTGTTTTTGCATTGACAAATTCCCGGAACTTAATTGCTACACCTCGTATAGTTGTCTTCAAATATTTCTATGCACTTTCCTTTTTGCTTTTAAAAAATTTTGAGCTTTCCAACTCATCTAAGTGTATTTCTGCTGAGTCTCAAACATTTTTTTTTAAATATATTGTTAGTATCCTATTTTTTTCTTTTTTGTTTTCTCAAAGGACTAAATTAACTGTTACTGTTATTTCCACGGAAGAAACTTTAATAAATATGTTAATCTCTTTGATGTTATGAATCAGCCTTTGCCCACACGATTTCGTCAAATTACATCATCTGAGATGATCTAATTTAAATTGTGGCCTTCGTTCGATACTCTGCATAAAATTTGTGGGACGTATAAGGTCAGAAGATCTTCTAATAAAAGTAAAAGTAAATCTTTTTTAATGGATTCCAGAATGCATATTGGTGGACGACGTACAATGCTCGTCACCTTAAAGTCACCACCTCTTGCGCTGCTCTCATTCTATCGCGCCCCACCACAAATAAGTCCGGACCGCGTTTAAATTCAAACTGGAGTGGGATCTGATGATATGTATGCGTACATGCTATACGATGGCACCAAAAATTGGTGAGACTATGGAGTAGCGATAGATTACTCTGTCTGTTCGTTTATATTTTGTTTCCATTAATTTAAATAATTCTGCAATTACTGAAATTGGTATCGTATATTCAATAGAATAAATAAGGCAAATAAAAAAACTGCTATTAAAAAATAATAAGTATAGAAAACGAACTCATAAATTAATATGAGCCTGCCTCTCATATATTTTCATTATGACAAAAAAAATGAGACGTAGATGTATATTTTAGTTAAGTACACGTCGGAGTTACCGAACATTTATAAAATTATTTTTTTTATTCTCTCTCAGTATTCCTTGCAATACGGCATATGTAGATTTCTTTTTCTAATTGGGCCGTTACAAGAGACATTAATCAAACGTAAACTTAGTTTAATATAAAATTTGGATTTTCCCTACTGCAATAATTCTTATGTTAGATCATAAATTATTATTGCAATGTCGGAGTTGTTGAAAAAGTCAAAAAACAAATTGACTTTTTTACTATTTTTCTATGTTATGTTAATTATTACAATTAATATATTTTGTGCAGATTTCAAGGTGCATGCTTCATTGATTCATGCAAAATTACAGAAATGTGTAATGTTTCTTTAAATTTTGGTATGTTGGTCTTCAATATGCACATAAAAATGGAATAATAGAGTTTATTTTTGAATGTTTATTGATTTATTAAAAGTTTAGGTGTTTTACAGTACATAATATATTTTCATATATTTTTTCTCAATCTCATAAAATTTTATATTACCCAATTTTTTAAATCATTTATCTCGTAACGCTAGCTATATCTAATAATATTAAAGCTAGTTACGGACGGTGAGCTATAATATATATCTGATATATTACAAAAATATCGCTTGTGATTAAAATTCATAGAACGTTACGCACTGACGCTATAATATATATTTATATATATGCCGTTTACTTGTCTGTAGGAATACATCTCATTACAAAGAAATAAATTATATATTATATTATCGCTCACCGTCCATAACTAGCTTAATTGAGTTTACTATAGACAGCAACTGCGTAGCGGAATTTCTTAATTTATATAAATATTAAATATAAAAACAGTCGGTATATGTAAGACATCTATGATCCACCCTACTACTGCTGAATAGTGCATTACGCATGCGTGGGATTTAAAAATTTTAACTCTAGTCTCGGAATGCACGGCACTAAAAATTTGATAAAGCACTTGCAGAAACAACAGCCATTCACGCATGCGCTTTAAATGTCACTACCATTTATTAGCCATTGGACAAAACATTTTTGTTTATTACTCGCATTTCTGTTTTAAGTCAGGTTTTTAAATAGGCAAATTTTAATCGTTTGTTGCTGTTGTTAATACGAAACTATGCGTTGCACTAACCAGGAGAAAGCTACAATAATTGCCCTTTGGCAGCAGGGAGATTCAGTTCGTAACATAGGCCGCATTTTAAATAAGGATTTGAGTATCAAAAAGTTCAAATCATATTTAATTACCCGTCATTTCCTTGTACAATTTTATTTAAAATTAAGAAAAAGTATGGGAGCTTACTTTCATTTTTTAATTAAATGTAATGTGCAACATTTTAAGTAAGTATATGTATTTATATTAGCTCTTTTCCAACACGGCACCTGACTAGTTTGAAATCTGTCCGAAGCCGTCAGTCAGTTTAATATTAGATACAACTCCGCTACAGTAAGTCGTTGAACGATTTGGCTATCCACTTGGGACAGGTTTCCAACCAGTCAGGTGCCGTGTTGGAAAAGAGCTATTAGTGCACTTTAATGTATTCCAATTTTTTTTAGTTTTTTTTTTAAGAGAGATAATTTTAAACGTAGTTAATCATAAAACTACATGTTAGTAATAGAAAAAAAATAGCTTGTGGTTGATGTGCTATTATAGTATAGGATACTTATAAAAGGTTTAAGGCTTGCATATCCTTGAAACAATTATAATAAAATAAAAAATAGAATAACTCATTCAACATGGGTCCAGGTGGAGAATTCGCTGGGGACAAAAACATGCATCTGAAGTGTTTTCTCATGATGACTTTTGTGAAACAGTGCATTCTTGCGATGAATCCTTGGCCAATTTTGAAAACTGTTTTGAAAATCCTACAGCCGGAAAACACGTCTGGATTCAGTGACTGCTTTCGTCGATTTGGTGTTTTATACAGGGTGTTATTCAGTATTTATCAAAAAAAAATTTTTGAATGTGCAGATGACTAACAAATACAATTTTGTTACAAAAAAATTAAAAGAAGGCAGTTAGAAAGTGATTTAAAAATACACTTCCGCACGGCACAGGAAATGGGTCCACTGTAAAACCTGATAAGACAGCAAAGCATGCAATCGGCAACCGAACAAGAATCGAAAGAAATTTCCAAGGAAAGAATTTTATATGTAACATTTTATAACACCTATTTTATACAGCCAATTCAATACTTTTGCTGCTATTGTTGTTAATTATTAATGGAACTCTTTTCTCTCTAATTTATGTTTCGCATTCAATTAATTTTTAATAATCCGTCGGTCTATGGTCCCATATATGATATAGAGACTCTAGACTCTACTGTATATTCATTTATATAAAATAAAATATATTTTACCGATGATGGCCGCGCAAATTTAAGGATCAATTTACCGACGAACGCGGTAAAGGAGGCATGGCAGTGACAACGATGCGGTTTTAAAAACCATGGCTGTATATGAGTGCATTGTAGGATTTTATTTTCTTGATGCTGACTTGCCGCGACCGCGTCATTACTACAAAATTCCATAGCTGCGTTGATGGATAAATTATTCGATTTCATTTAAAATTATCTAATTTTATGAAACCGTAATACAGGGTGTTTCATAAGTTGCTTTCTCTGACACAGCTTATACTAACAATTAAAAAAAATACTGGAACATGTTCATATGCCTACTCTCGTGTAAGAAAGTTCTCAAACATTTTTATTTCTAAAACTTTTTTCAGTAGGAATGAACTGTTAATTATGTTTTTTGTAACATACATCGCGCTTGTAAATTTTATTAATCTTCACAACTTTATATAAAAAAACACTATGCGGAGAGCTGTATTAATTATTGAAAATTTATACATAGCCATATCGAATCAAATATAGTCAAGGTATAAAAAAGTTGGTTTCAAAAAAAATACTTCACTAGGTGACACCCTCCCGCTGCTTTGCAGTGAATAGGACAGCGTATTCATTCGGCGATTAGGAGTTTGTCAGAAACATCTATACTTTCCTTAAGGTCGCCGCATTTCTCTCCGTAAAATGATCAATTTTGTAATGTTTTTTTGGTGCACAAGTTTCGAAAAATAAAACACGTAGAGCAAAAGTATTATCAAAAATAAAGTTATTGATGTTTTGTTTATCCTTTATTAATATTTAAATTCTCCTGAAATAATATAACACCATTTAAAATGCATTTGTATGACACCCATTATTATGCTATTATGACCCCACATTTTAACAATTATTTTCACATACTTATAAACAACAGTGAACAATCTTATATGTAGAACTATGTAAGTTTATGTTATAAAACAATATTTACTTTTACAGTTCAATTTAAAAATACGTTTTTTTTAAAGATTTCTGTAGGACCTAAAAATTTGTTGGTTAGACCGCTTTCTGCCGTTAACATTCCTGTTATCTGCTAAAGTCTATTTTATTCAGTTCTTAAATGTTTAAAATTACTTGTATTATATTTTATTTATACCTATATTATCATTGTATTAGATATACGAGTACAGGCTGATTCACCGCATAGTTGTAGTGATATATACAAGTGTAGTGATATATACATATATATTTTCTTTTTTGAAAATTTGATACCCTACATAGTCCAATATGACCTTTTCAACGAAAATATTTTCAAGAAGCTGTCGGTTCCGATTATATCGGATGTCGTCATCAACTTAGTTTCTAAATGGAATGATATAGTTTTTATTCAATTTTCTCGCGTTATTTCAATAAGACTTTCCTATACACATAACCTTTGTCGTTTCCGAGATATTTAAAATATTTCGGAAAATAATAATGTTGTATCGCTTTGTTTGAAATTAGCTATATTAAATGCTATGCAAGTTAAAGAAATAATATTTTTCAAGAAATGGTTGAACCTTTAAGATTTCTAACAATGTGTTACAAGTGGTTTAATTTCATAGAAAGTGTTAAAAATCAAGTGCTGAATTTTATATAACTCGAAACTGTTCAAACCAAAACTTATAATAAATCTATGGTTAAAACTATTTTATTTTTAAATGGAACGTTGTGCATATTTTTTTATTCGGAATTTTATTTTAACTTACTTTCTGTGCAAATTACGATTTTTGTTAAACTTAAGTGAATGTGCCATCTTTTTGCCGAAATAGCTATAAAAACGACCATAATAATTAGAACTATTATCTGTCTGTGTGTTTTCAAAACGTCAAATTATACCTGCACAATTATAGTGGCAAGCAATGAACAATATTATTCAAACGATAATGTTCACAATTACCACCAGTAACCGAAAAAGTATGCAGACATTATTATCAAATTATTAAAGGCAGTCATGAAGTTACGAAACCAGTTGTAAATAACGAAGATAATCGTAATTATTAGAATTAACGAATATAAAAAAACAAAATTTTGATTTTTTTAATATTAAATGCACTTCGACTTGGAGCTGAAATTTTATAATATTTTTTTATGAGGTCCAGAACTTTTGTCTGTTTTTATCACCGTGAGAATAATTCATTCATTCATTGTCATGATTTGTCGTTTTGAAAACACACAGACAGGTAATAGTTCTAATTTTGAGATTCTCCACGAATAAAAAAATTTAAAGCACCAACGCCTTAATAATGACTTTCATTGTTTGCCATTATAATACACAGACAGTCCGAATTATTGTAAAACCTTTCTTAACTCGAGATTGGCCAAACAATATCAATAATAGAGATATGTTGAGGCAACATGTTGATGACAGATGAGGCAACGTTCCCAGACAATACTGTGCTTCACTTGTCCATTCAATGGGACAAAGGCTAAATGATGTAATAGCTTCTGGGGGCTATTATACGAAGTACTGAAAACATTTTTTTTGTCAATCTTTTCTTTGTTTAAATATTTATTTTAATTTAAAAAGGGTACAGCCGAAAAAAAATGAATACTTAATAGCCAATTCTACACAAATATAGGTAACGATGCCCGAGGGACAACTACTTATCTGAAAACAATCATACTGAATTGAGGGTCGATAGATATAGCGTACTTTAAATTGGTCTTATAGAGAAAGATTAATCCGCGAGCGTCTTAAAAACAAGCTCAATTTGTAACCCTAGATCGACAACGTTTTTTAAACCAAAATTTCAATGTTCAATTTAATTTTTATTTGCATTTACTTTTTGCTAACTATTTTCTTCAATAAAATCTTCTCAATTGATTTCATCTTTACGTAAATAAAACTAGGAACTTGCTGTATCCTTTGCCATTCATGTATAAATAACCATTCAAAAGTATTTTGTTGTCAAAAGAGTGTTATACTCCACTAGGAGAAAAATCCTAAATACGCCACTGATCAAAACAATCCGTTCCGATTAGTCTAAAAAAAAGCAACACTTATAAGAACTGAAAAGATTTTGTGGTAGTGTAACGCAACATTATTTTGAGGATTTATTTTACAACAGAAAGTAACATAAACGCGTTGACGCACAATCTAAATGAGACTTACCTCCTATTATTTTATATTATATTTTTATTCAAGTTCTCCAAGGTCCTCTACAGACTATGCGTGAATTCGCGGTTCGTTACGCGCCATTCGTGATATGCGAGAAATTCGCAAATAGTGTGTATTGCCTTGTTCGTTAAAAATTTATTCATAAAAACTTACACACTGCACGAATTCCATACAAATCACGCATCGCAAATCGCTAATTCACGCATAGTCTGTAGCGAGCGTAATATAAGGTATTTATATTAACCTTGCTACTCGAATTGGTTTTTCCTCTACTTTCTGGCTACTCTTTCCTTGAGTGGCATTAATCTTATTTTCTCACTTTTTTTTTTGAAATCGTTTTTTCTTTCTGTTAGTATATACAATGTCTATTAAATATTTATTTATTATTCATAGATCCATATAACTTAATTTATTTAAAAAATAACTAAAAGAAGGTCAAATGTTTTTTAACAAGTCAGTCTTTGAAACTTCATTTTATATGTATTTTACGACATCCGTCTTATTTCCCCTGCACCCTTCATATACTTTGTTAAACATTAATTTCTTCATTAATAAAATATATTTAGAAAATATCAAATGCAACTGTTATTAGATTATTTATTCATAAGAGTTTTTGGTGTCACGGTGTAGTATATCTACAAACCCCACTCCCAGTCAGAAACATTCCGCAATTATTTGTGGTGGGGCGCGACACAATGAGAGCCTTCCAACACAACTGGTGGTGACTTTAAGGTAACCAGCATTTTTTGAGGGATTTTAGAGATAGGTTCGGTTTTTTTAAACACTCTGTATTTTTTTCCATTATGTAATGTTTTAATAGACCTTTGTTGAAAATTTCTTCAAAATATTTTTTGAGTACCATGAATCTGGAAGGTTTTTAGAGATTGATTCGGTTTTTTAAAAAACCTGTATTTTTTCGTTAATTAGTGTTTTAATAGACCCTCGACAAACATTTCATCAATTTTTTTTTAATTCCACGAGTTTTTAGAGATTGGTTCGGTTTTTATTAAACGCCTTGTATTTTAAAAGTTGAATCATGTTATCTTTATTCGATATTAAAGGCTTCATTAAAAAAAAAAATTAAGTTCCATGAAATTTTATGATTTTTAAAGATTGTTAAGGTTTTTTTAAACACTCTGTATTTTGTTCGTTACTTAATGTTCTAATAGACCCTTGTTAGAGGTTTCAACAATATTTTTTTCTTAATTTTGAGTTTTTTTTAGCGGCCAAAAATGTTTCAACACTTTGTATACGAAACGGTCTTTCGAACGTTTGATAACCATCGTGAAGCACAAAAACCAAAAATTTCCTCGAATTTGTAATTTTTATTTTTTCTCGGCAATTTGTATTGTAACACTCTGTCTATTAAGCTTTTTCGAATTTATGACGTTTACGTCTTTTCTTTGTTGAAATATTTATTTTAATTTAAAAATATACATTTTGCATAGTTTGTTAATTTTTAAAGAATTCTTCAATATTATGATTTCACTAAACAAGGATATGTTACATTACTTCTATATTCATAAAATAATAAACATCTATTGAATATAAGAGTTTTTGGTGCCACAGTGTAGTATATCTACAAACCCCACTTCTAGTCCGAAACATTCCGCAGTTGTTTATGGTGGGGCGCGATAGAATGAGAACCTTCCAAAAGGTGGTGACTTTAAGGTGACGAGCATTGTACAATTTTTTTAAAAAACCGAATCAATCTCTAAAAACCTTCCAAATTCATGGTACTCAAAAAATATTTTGAAGAAATTTTCAACAAAGGTCTATTAAAACATTACATAATGGAAAAAATACAGAGTGTTTAAAAAAACCGAACCCATCTCTAAAATCCCTCAAAAAATGCTGGTTACCTTAAAGTCACCACCAGTTGTGTTGGAATACTCTCATTGTGTCGCGCCCCACCACAAATAATTGCGGAATGTTTCTGACTGGGAGTGGGGTTTGTAGATATACTACACCGTGACACCAAAAACTCTTATGAATAAATAATCTAATAACAGTTGCATTTGATATTTTCTAAATATATTTTATTAATGAAGAAATTAATGTTTAACAAAGTATATGAAGGGTGCAGGGGAAATAAGACGGATGTCGTAAAATACAAATAAAATTAAGTTTCAAAGACTGACTTGTTAAAAAACATTTGACCTTCTTTTAGTTATTTTTTAAATAAATTAAGTTATATGGATCTATGAATAATAAATAAATATTTAATAGACATTGTATATACTAACAGAAAGAAAAAACGATTTCAAAAAAAAAAAAGTGAGAAAATAAGATTAATGCCACTCAAGGAAAAAGTAGCCAGAAAGTAGAGGAAAAACCAATTCGAGTAGCAAGATTAATATAAATACCTTATATTACGCTCCCTACAGACTATGCGTGAATTAGCGATTCGCGATGCGTGATTTGTATGGAATTCGTGCAGTGTGTAAGTTTTTATAAATGAATTTTTAACGAACAAGACCCTACATACTATTCGCGAATTTCTCGCATATCACGAATGGCGCGTAACGAACCGCGAATTCACGCATAGTCTGTAGAGGACCTTGGAGAACTTGAATAAAAATATAATATAAAATAATAGGAGGTAAGTCTCATTCAGATTGTGCGTCAACGCGTTTATGTTGCTTTTTGTTGTAAAATAAATCCTCAAAATAATGTTGCGTTACACTACCACAAAATCTTTTCAGTTCTTATAAGTGTTGCTTTTTTTTTAGACTAATCGGAACGGATTGTTTTGATCAGTGGCGTATTTAGGATTTTTCTCCTAGTGGGAGACTCTCTTTTGACAACAAAATACTTTTGAATGGTTATTTATACATGAATGGCAAAGGATACAGCAAGTTCCTAGTTTTATTTACGTAAAGATGAAATCAATTGAGAAGATTTTATTGAAGAAAATAGTTAGCAAAAAGTAAATGCAAATAAAAATTAAATTGAACATTGAAATTTTGGTTTAAAAAACGTTATCGATCTAGGGTTACAAATTGAGCTTGTTTTTAAGACGCTCGCGGATTATCTTTCTCTATAAGACCAATTTAAAGTACACTATATCTATCGACCCTCAATTCTTTTTGTCAGTATGATTATTTTCAGATAAGTAGTTGTCCCTCAGGCATCGTTACCTATATTTGTGTAGAATTGGCTATTAAGTATTCATTTTTTTTCGGCTGTACCCTTTTTAAATTAAAATAAATATTTAAACAAAGAAAAGATTGACAAAAAAAATGTTTTCAGTACTTCGTGTAATAGCCCCCAGAAGCTATTACATCATTTAGCCTTTGCACCATTGAATGGACAAGTGAAGCACAGTATTGTCTGGGAACGTTGCCCCATCTGTCATCAACATGTTGCCTCAACATATCTCTATTATTGATATTGTTTGGCCAATCTCGAGTTATGAAAGCCCAAAGGTTTACATTTGAAACATGAAAACGTCAATAATTCGGACTGTCTGTGTGTTATAATGGCAAACAATGAAAGTCATTATTAAGGCGTTAAATTTTTTTATTCGTGGAGAATCTCAAAATTAGAACTATTACCTGTCTGTGTGTTTTCAAAACGACAAATCATGACAATGAATGAATGAATTATTCTCACGGTGATAAAAACAGACAAAAGTTCTGGACCTCATAAAAAAATATAAAATTTCAGCTCCAAGTCGAAGTGCATTTAATATTAAAAAAATCATAATTTTGTTTTTTTATATTCGTTAATTCGAATAATTACGATTATCTTCGTTATCTACAACTGGTTTCGTAACTTCATGACTGCCTTTAATAATTTGATAATAATGTCTGCATACTTTTTCGGTTACTGGTGGTAATTGTGAACATTATCGTTTGAATAATATTGTTCATTGCTTGCCACTATAATTGTGCAGGTATAATTTGACGTTTTGAAAACACACAGACAGATAATAGTTCTAATTATTATTGTCGTTTTTATAGCTATTTCGGCAAAAAGATGGCACATTCACTTAAGTTTAACAAAAATCGTAATTTGCACAGAAAGTAAGTTAAAATAAAATTCCGAATAAAAAAATATGCACAACGTTCCATTTAAAAATAAAATAGTTTTAACCATAGATTTATTATAAGTTTTGGTTTTAACAGTTTCGAGTTATATAAAATTCAGCACTTGATTTTCAACACCTTGTATGATATTAAACCACTTGTAACACATTGTTAGAAATCTTAAAGGTTCAACCATTTCTAGAATAAATATTATTTCTTTAACTTGCATAGCATTCAATATAGCTAATTTCAAACAAAGCGATACAACATTATTATTTTCCGAAATATTTTAAATATCTCGGAAACGACAAAGGTTATGTGTATAGGAAAGTCTTATTGAAATAACGCGAGAAAATTGAATAAAAACTATATCATTCCATTTAGAAACTAAGTTGATGACGACATCCGGTATAATCGGAAGCGACAGCTTCTTGAAAAGGTCATATTGGACTATGTAGGGTATCAAATTTTCAAAAAAAAAAAAAAAAAAAAAAATATATATATATATATATATATATATATCACTACAACTATGCGGTGAATCAGCCTGTACTCGTAATATAGGTATAAATAAAATATAATACAAGTAATTTTAAACATTTAAGAACTGAATAAAATAGAGTTTAGCAGATAACAGGAATGTTAACGGCAGAAAGCGGTCTAACCAACAAATTTTTAGGTCCTACAGAAATCTTTTAAAAAAAACGTATTTTTAAATTCAACTGTAAAAGTAAATATTGTTTTATAACATAAACTTACATAGTTCTACATATAAGATTGTTCACTGTTGTTTATAAGTATGTGAAAATAATGGTTAAAATGTGGGGTCATAATAGCATAATAATGTGTCTCATACAAATGCATTTTAAATGGTGTTATATTATTTCAGGAGAATTTAAATATTAATAAAGGATAAACAAAACATCAATAACTTTATTTTTGATAATGCTTTTGCTCTACGTGTTTTATTTTTCGAAACTTGTGCACCAAAAAAACATTACAAAATTGATCATTTTACGGAGAGAAATGGCTATGTATAAATTTTCAATAATTAATACAGCTTTCCGCATAGTGTTTTTTTATATAAAGTTGTGAAAACATTAATAAAATTTACAAGCGCGATGTATGTTACAAAAAACATAATTAACAGTTCATTCCTACTGAAAAAAGTTTTAGAAATAAAAATATTTGAGAACTTTCTTACACGAGAGTAGGCATATGAACATGTTCCAGTATTTTTTTTAATTGTTAGTATAAGCTGTGTCAGAGAAAGCAACTTATGAAACACCCTGTATTACGGTTTCATAAAATTAGATAATTTTAAATGAAATCGAATAATTTATCCATCAACGCAGCTATGGCATTTTGTAGTAATGACGCGGTCGCGGCAAGTCAGCATCAAAAAAATAAAATCCTACAATGCACTCATATACAGCCATGGTTTTTAAAACCGCATCGTTGTCACTGCCATGCCTCCTTTACCGCGTTCGTCGGTAAATTGATCCTTAAATTTGCGCGGCCATCATCGGTAAAATATATTTTATTTTATATAAATGAATATACAGTAGAGTCTAGAGTCTCTATATCATATATGGGACCATAGACCGACGGATTACTAAAAATTAATTGAATGCGAAACATAAATTAGAGAGAAAGGAGTTCCATTAATAATTAACAAAAATAGCAGCAAAAATATTGAATTGGCTCTATAAAATAGGTGTTATAAAATGTTACATATTTAATTCTTTCCTTGGAAATTTCTTTCGATTCTTGTCCGGTTGCCGATTGCATGCTTTGCTGTCTTATCAGGTTTTACAGTGGACCCGTTTTCTGTGCCGTGCGGAAGTGTATTTTTAAATCACTTTCTAACTGCCTTCTTTTAATTTTTTTTTTAATAAAATTGTATTTGTCATCTGCACATTCAATAATTTTTTTTGATAAATACTGAATAACACCCTGTATAACACACCAAATCGACGAAAGCAGTCACTGAATCCAGACGTGTTTTCCGGCTGTAGGATATTCAAAACAGTTTTCAAAATTGGCCAAGGATTCATCGCAAGAATGCACTGTTTCACAAAAGTCATCATGAGAAAACACTTCAGATGCATGTTTTTGTCCCCAGCGAATTCTCCACCTGGACCCATGTTGAATGAGTTATTCTATTTTTTATTTTATTATAATTGTTTCAAGGATATGCAAGCCTTAAACCTTTTATAAGTATCCTATACTATAATAGCACATCAACCACAAGCGATTTTTTTTCTATTACTAACATGTAGTTTTATGATTAACTACGTTTAAAATTATCTCTCTTAAAAAAAAAACTAAAAAAAATTGCAATACATTAAAGTGCACTAATAGCCCTTTTCCAACACGGCACCTGACTGGTTGGAAACCTGTCCCAAGTGGATAGCCAAATCGTTCACCGACTTACTGTAGCGGAGTTGTATCTAATATTAAACTGACTGACGGCTTTGGACAGATTTCAAACTAGTCAGGTGCCGTGTTGGAAAAGAGCTAATATAAATACATATACTTACTTAAAATGTTGCACATTACATTTAATTAAAAAATGAAAGTAAGCTCCGATACTTTTTCTTAATTTTAAATAAAATTGTACAAGGAAATGACGGGTAATTAAATATGATTTGAACTTTTTGATACTCACATCCTTATTTAAAATGCGGCCTATGTTACGAACTGAATCTCCCTGCTGCCAAAGAGCAATTATTGTAGCTTTTTCCTGGTTAGTGCAACGCATAGTTTCGTATTAACAACAGCAACAAACGATTAAAATTTGCCTATTTAAAAACCTGACTTAAAACAGAAATGCGAGTAATAAACAAAAATGTTTTGTCTAATGGCTAATAAATGGTAGTGACATTTAAAGCGCATGCGAGAATGGCTGTTGTTTCTGCAAGTGCTTTATCAAATTTTTTGTGCCGTGCATTCCGAGACTAGAGTTAAAATTTTTAAATCCCACGCATGCGTAATGCACTATTCAGCAGTAGTAGGGTGGATCATAGATGTCTTACATATACCGACTGTTTTTATATTTAATATTTATATAAATTAAGAAATTCCGCTACGCAGTTGCTGTCTATAGGAAACTCAATGGTTATTTAGTTATGGACGGTGAGCGATAATATAATATATAATTTATTTCTTTGTAATGAGATGTATTCCTACAGACAAGTAAACGGCATATATATAAATATATATTATAGCGTCAGTGCGTAACGTTCTATGCATTTTAATCACAAGCGATATTTTTGTAATATATCAGATATATATTATAGCTCACCGTCCGTAACTAGCTTTAATATTATTAGATATAGCTAGCGTTACGAGATAAATGATTTAAAAAATTGGGTAATATAAAATTTTATGAGATTGAGTAAAAATATATGAAAATATATTATGTACTGTAAAACACCTAAACTTTTAATAAATCAATAAACATTCAAAAATAAACTCTGTTATTCCATTTTTACGTGCATATTGAAGACCAACATATAACTAAAATTTAAAGAAACATTACACATTTCTGTAATTTTGCATGAATCAATGAACCATGCACCTTGAAATCTGCACAAAATATATTAATTGTAATAATTAACATAACATAGAAAAATAGTAAAAAAGTCAATTTGTTTTTTGACTTTTTCAACAACTCCGACATTGCAATAATAATTTATGATCTAACATAAGAATTATTGCAGTAGGGAAAATCCAAATTTTATATTAAACTAAGTTTACGTTTGATTAATTTTTCTTGTAACGGCCCAATTAGAAAAAGAAATCTACATATGCCGTATTGCAAGGAATACTGAGAGAGAATAAAAGAAATAATTTTATAAATGTTCGGTAACTCCGACGTTTACTTAACTAAAATATACATCTACGTCTCATTTTTTTTTGTCATAATGAAAATATATGAGAGGCAGGCTCATATTAATTTATGAGTTATTTTTTAACAGCAAACAGTTTTTTTATTTGCCTTATTTATTCTATTGAATATACGATACCAATTTCAGTAATTGCAGAATTATTTAAATTAATGGAAACAAAATATAAACGAACAGACAGAGTAATCTATCGCTACTCTATAGTCTCACCAGTTTTTGGTGCCATCGTATAGCATGTACGCATACATATCATCAGATCCCACTCCAGTTTGAATTTAAACGCGGTCCGGACTTATTTGTGGTGGGGCGCGATAGAATGAGAGCAGCGCAAGAGGTGGTGACTTTAAGGTGACGAGCATTGTACCTTAGCAAATAACAGGAATGTTAATTCATGCCAAAAGAAAACGTCAAAATAAAGGTATCACAAAAATTATAAATTCTGACGCAAACACAAACATAATTAACAACCTGAAATGGTAAGCGAGCTTCAGTGTCAATATTTTTTTAAATTTAACTGTATAGATGTAAATATTTTCATAACATAAACTTATTTAGTACTAGATATAAAAGTATTTACTAATATTAATAGTTATATTGTTAATAATTGCTTAAATGTGCGTTAAGATAGCAACAAAGATGTGTCTTGCAAACGCTTTATTGTTGTATTTGAGGAAAATCTAAATAGTAGCAATGGTTGAACAAAATAGCAAGAAATTTATTTTGGTGCTTACTTTTGTTCCACGTTTTATTTTTCGACATTCGATACCTCCCAAGTAGAAATATAGCGTTCTTAAACTCTTTTAAGGTCGCCGTATTTCTCGCAGTAAAATGATCAAATTTGTAGTGTTCCTTAGGTACAGAAATTTCGAAAAATAAAACACGTAATCTCAAAAAAAAATATTGATGTTTTGTTTATCCACTTTTACTATTTAAATTATCCTCAAATAATACAATAACTTTTAAAATCCATTTGTATGCCACGTTTTTTGTTATTCTAACCCCATATTTTAACAATTATTTTCTCATACTTCATAAACTAAAGTGAACAATCAAACAACAACAAACAATGCAGAACTATGTAAGTTTATTTTTTTACTGTTTTAGAAAGGTATTTTAAGCTGAGTAGTTAGTTTTACACAATATTATTAATACCTAAAAATATATAAAAACTTTTATGTAAGTTTATGTTATAACTATTTCCATCTGCAGTTGAATTTAAAAGAATACGCGATTTAGAAGATCTTTGTACCTAAAAATTTGTTGGTTATACCGCTTTCTGTCGTTATATATTCAGTACCTTTGAATATTCGGAGGTGGTATGAGATAAACTCTATATTATTCAGTTTTTAAATGTTTAAAATTATTTGTATTTGTAAAAAATACTATTTCAAGAATACGGTGCTCTTAAATCTAATGATACTCCATGGATACTTATGCTCCACCAACTGGCTTTAGGGAGACTATAACCGAAAAGTAGCGCAAAATAAAATTGCAAAATATCCATTATGTATTTACGCATTTACTGAAACAATCGGAACCGTTTCTTCTAAACTCAATGTATATATATATACTCTTTCTGTTCATTCACTCAGCATGTTTTACCTGACATCGTCGAGGGAAGAGAATCGTGGTTTCAATGCTATTTTGTCATTGGTTCATCAGCAGAGGTTATATAAATAATCGGTCCTATATATCTAATGCTACCCACCACTGTACTTACTGCAAATATTCAGCTTAATGCCATTAGCCGCTGAGTATACCATTTCCATCGAGCTGCAGAAACACTCAATTTAATTTTGGAAAGCCCATTTCAGTTCCATCTTGATAAATTTTGTTTCAGAATTCGTTATTTGCATTTCATATCAATGAATTCAGTTTCAGATTATATAGTTCATTTTCAATATTCAAAAAATTTCAATAGGTAATTAAAGTGTTTTTCGAACAACATAATCAAAATCGTATATGTATTTTATTTTGAAATATACAGGGTGTCCCAAAATAGAAGGCCATACCATTAACCACATATTCTTTGGACAAAAATAATGCGACTTTCCTTATGCCATTTTTTATTTGGACGTCTCTGTTTCAATATACAGAGTGTTAAAGTTACATTTTAAAAAACTAGTTTTGTTAATAATCCCATTGTTTTCTAAGTTACACACTTGAAATTTTGCACGTACTTTTATCTTATTGCGGCATACGTATCATGTAATTTTGGTGAAAAAAATTGAAGGGCGAATGGAGGTAACTGAGGAATGCAGTGCCCTTTATCCCCTCCAATTATTTATAAGTACGCCCATGCAGCTTTTTCTTGAAATATCAAAGGTAGAATTTTCTTCTGATGTACGTAAGCCATTTTTGACACTTGAAAAGCTAATGCAAGAAAATGCAAATACTTTAATAAATAAATTTGAAAAATTTATAATCTGATAATGCCTCTAGTCTGGTATTGAGCTGTAATATTTATAGCATCTATTTATAAAATTTGTTGTGACGTTCCCACTATTTTCTGATATGCCTCTGGCTTACAAAATGATTAAAAATTATGGTACATGGCCGGTCCTCACATTATAATCGTAGATTATAAATTAATTATTATCGACGTTTTATTAGGGCAATCAGTCCTCAACTATGTTCTTTCTTAAAAAGATATGTATTTATTATTCTATTTATTCAGTTATTAAAAGAAATATTATAAAAATATGATAATAATGAAGGTATTTTCGAAAAAGGATATGGGGAGAAGTTTAATCAAAATATATTTTATTAAATTGAACTGCGGTAATATAGAAACAAATAAATATAAAATAAATGTGGATGATGTAATTAAAAAATGGGAATTTCACCATATTATGAGATATGTGGAAGTATTTTTAATTAAATTTGAGGTGTATGAGCCTTTACCACAGACAAAACCACACAAACTATATAATAATGTGTAGTCACAATCATACACAGCATGCAACAGAAATATAAAAAATCTAAAAAGAAATGTTACCATAAATTGAACATAATTTTTGTCATAAGAAATTTTAATTGTCTCAATACATCAAATCAGTTTCACTAATTTTTGACATGTACTAAATATGTTATCTATCTTCACCCACATTATTGCGCTGCAAGACCTGACGGTTGAACACCTTGTATCATTGAATTGTTTTCAAAGTATACCATGCTTAATCGTAAAATAAATGAGATTCATTAGTATGTTTCAAAAAAATTTAAATGTCGATTTTCTCGCAAACGATTGGTTTTTTTTGACTTCAAACAAGAGTATGAAATTTACAGAAAAACTGTTAAGGAATGCTATCAAAATCTTAATAATATTAAAGACAAAAAAGTTATTATCACTTCTTAACTTATCACGTGCCCTTTATGTCCTTTAGGGTGATGCAACTTTAGAAAAATTTTACCTGAAACTGCACCTCTATAAAAGTAACAAGTGTGCCAAATTTGAAAAAAATCGTTGTGGTATTAAAAAAGTTATACCCAAAAAATTAATTAAAAAAATAACTGAGGTTATGTGGCTCCAATATTGACTTTCGAAAAAATGTTACGCCCGTATGTTAAGTATCCGAGGAATGTGTTATTACATTTACATATTTGTTTTTAGTTAAAGAAATATCTGTTTATTGGTAACACTTCAGCCCAGAGAGCAAAACTGTATTTAAAGGCTAAAAACGTTTAAATATGCAACTAATACATCACAAAACCGAAACCGTAAACAGTGACGTTGAAAAGGGTTGCCAATATTAAAACTTCAAACGAATGCAAATTGGAAGATATTCTCGTTCCCAACTGGCGTCTAACTTTCGACAGCGACTAATTATTGTTGAAGGCGTCATTCCATTCTTTTTGTAAATATTCTCTAGCCGTAAAAATTGGTACCGTGTTTTAAAACGGATGTAATTTTGAAATATGTGCGATCTCAATGTAAATAACAATCGTAAACGTCGCTACGTCATAAAGTTTTAGTAAGGTGTCGGTGTCACATTTGTTACGTGTTTTATTTACATTGCTGACAGTGGAACTGGTCCTGTCAATACTTATAATTCGCTTAAAGCTACTGGAGAAGGTTATTCAACTAAATGCCGATAGATGTTTCGAAACCGGTTTTTTTTACCAAGAACTACACCTTCTCTTAAGACTTGTTTGAAGTGTCTCGATGGACCTACATCATTTAACCGATGTTTTAAATCGAAATGTAGATACAAAACGAAATTCCAACGTAACAAAAACGTTATTCAGATTTTATTAATCTTGAGTATTAACGTTCACTCCTGACCAAACTTGTTTTTAATTGGGAAAA
Source organism: Monochamus alternatus (assembly GCA_037114965.1). NCBI lineage: Eukaryota > Metazoa > Arthropoda > Insecta > Coleoptera > Cerambycidae > Monochamus > Monochamus alternatus. Next base: position 40,522,887 of record CM073433.1, read on the forward strand.
AAATTCTGCCAACCGGACAACATATGTGTAGCAATTATCATTGACACTGTTGCGTCTACTTGATCATCAAGTTCTTAACCAGACGTCAATGGTTTTGATTGCGCGGTCTCTGTAGGGTGGACCAGTGACTTTGTTAAAAAAAAAACCGGTGGAACTGGTACATATCCGAGAACAAGACAATGTTGAAATTAGTAACTGACCTCCAAGGAAATGTCTTCGCCCATGGGTGGCTTTCATTTGAAGATAATGAGGTAATCGAAATAATCGATATTGTGTTTTTACATGGATTTTATATGCATGACCAGTGTTGCCAACTCTTGGGATCAAAATTTCCACAATAAATAATAAAAAATGGGTAATTATTTATAACAGCGTAAAATTCTCCATCTTAACAAAAAACTTCTTCCCCCTATTTACATTAGGTTGGAGTTGCAATATAAGCCCTATATATTTTGACAACAGTGTGACGTCATGAATGAAAAAGGTGTTATATTGCAATTTCAATCTAATGTAGTGTATATATAGAGGTTATAATTTTGATTTTTTTTTTTCGAAAACTACATGCGAGCGTCGAAATCTGACCTCAGATTCGTCGATCAGTACTCTCTAAAATAGGAGGATGCTAAGATTGGAGAGTTAGTTTTACGCTATTGCAAATAATTACCAAAACATATTTTGGAGGATATAGGAAGATCAATAATAAAAGATAATGTATTACAATAGAAAATCTAACAAATAAAACTGCCAAACACAACATAGAAACATATAGGTAACAGTGTTCTCTGAAAAATGACAAAAATAAAATTTATTATTATTTAAGGTAATTATTTTATTTTTTTCAGCGTAAAACTCTCCAATATTAACAAAAGAAATTCCTACCCTCCTATTTTCGAAGGTACTGAGCACGACTCAAAATTGTAACCTTTATGTATGCATATGTATTAGGTTGAAATTACAATATAACACCTCCGCCTTCTAATTTCATAACGCCACACTGTTGTCAAAATAATTAGGCGTTATATTCGAATTTCAACCTAATGTAATGTATAGATAGAATTTACAATTTTCTAGATTTTTGATACAGAACTCCTCTCGGATTGTAGTTTTTTTGTTAATTGTGCCAATAAAATAAAAGTAAAGAATATTGCACGTAAGATATAGTAGACTTCATTGAAATGTTTCCCTCGAAAACTAACATTTCTTAATTTTCTTCCCTTTTCCTCATTTTGCATATTTTCTTCCAAAATTTCCCACAAAAAGGCAAATTTTACACGAGTTGGCAACATTGTGGAAGACTGAGTTTAGTTTTCAATGTATTTTCCCTATATTTTTTTCAATTATTCATTATTCAGAACTACATAACAAAAGTCTTGTAGTACCTACACAGTGCTAATAATAGTTTGGTCACCGTATTTCTCGGCGTAAAATTATCAAATTCGTGGTGTTTTTTTAGGTACAGAAATCTCGAAAAATAAAACATATCGAGTAAAAGTAATCTCAAAAAATAAAATTATTGATGTTTTGTTTATTCATTTCCACTATCTAAATTCTCCTCGAATAATATAATAACTTTTAAAATACATTTGTACGACACATTATTTTGCTATTCTAACCCCACATTTTAACAATAATTTTCACATACTTATAAACAAAAGTAAACAATTTTATATGCAGAACTATGCAAGTTTTGTTATAACAATATTTATATATACAGTGACAGTGGAGTTTTAAAATATACGTATTTCAAAATATTTCTGTAACTATATTCGTTTCACTTCTATTATGAATATTCTCCCTTTGAATATTCGCAGATAGCATGAGATTACCTGTCTATTATTTGCTAAGCTATATTATTCAGTCCTTAAAATGTCTAAAATTTCTTGTATTTGTAAAAAACGCTATTTCAAGAATACCGCGCCCTTGACACATATTTTGTTTTTAGTTTCTTGAAGACAAATCAAACTAGTACTTAATTATCCTATTTAACTATTTAACATTATTTCGCAAAATAAACAGTTATATTGTCAATGTGTAAACACAAGTCATAAATCAACATTTGGCGCTGATTTTCCAGAAATCTGTTTAAATGTAATCATTACTTCTAATATTTGGGAACGGTTTATTATCCAACATTTTCCTCAGTTTCCATTTTCACTTTAATTTTTAAATTTTGATGAATATGCATACCTCGTATATACAGGGTGTTTCAAAGAGATGTGGCAATGTTACTAGGGCTGATAGAACATACAGAAATAAGTGGGGTTTGTTTAATAAACGTATGTCCTACAGCCACTCATTTTTTAAATACAGGGAGTAAGATAATTAAAAAAAATCAAATTTTAGATGTAATTTTTTTAATGACCAACAGATTTGATAAAAATTTGAGGCAGGTACGTTTTTAGTAGTACCGAACACGAAGGCGTAATTTTTTGTACAAAGTAGAGGGCGCTAGTTGCTAGCATTGTCGCCGACATTTTATTGCCTAACTCTCCATTCTAAGCCTTGTTATATTATGTAAAATTTTATTTTACACAAAAAAGGTGCTTTTATTAAATGTATCGCGTTCGAGGAAAATGTAAGAAAACTGCAGTAAAGTCAACCAAGCGATCCTTGCAATGGATTTATTTATCAAGTGTGTATGTGAAATATAAGAGGTCTGCTACTTCCTGCTCGGCCTAAGCGGCTCGACTTACAGAAAGCGACCTACATTGCAGCAGGTACTTAAATGCAGGAAGTGTGTATGTGTCAAACTCCGACCTCTTCCACTAATGTGTCATAAAATAATGCAGATGTTGACTTCTGAGGGAATGTTTTAAGAGTGCCACTGCTTCATAAAAAATCTTATACTTTTCTGTAATGGTGTGGATGCAATTGTTGTTCTTTTGGTATTCTCCCTACGCTAGAAAACTGACTGACTACTTATCTGTAAAGAAATTTTTCTTATGCTAGTAGTGGTTCTTCGAAACCAAATCTAAAATATCTTGATCATTTTGATCAATAATGTACGGTACAGGTTCTTGCAACAAAGTTATTAAACAATTCAATATATCTAATGACTATCCCTCGTATTTTTAGTAGTATTGCTTACCCAACAAGTAACAATTTCGGTATCTTGAGTAATATTGTCCTGTTTTATTTCTAGATAAAACATGAATTCAATTTATAGGAAGCACGATTTCCCCAGGTTATCTAATAAATATTGACTAAGTATTAATAAAATATAACGGCGTGGCCCGGCTCGTATTCCCAAGATGTAATGGTGGCCATCTTCCTATTCTTCTCACGACGTCGCTCACCTTCACGAACACCTTGCACGTCATTTTTTATATCGGATACCTGTTTGCGGGCTTATATTTACTGCAAATTGTAAATATAGACACGGCGATTGCGTCATTTCTACCTCTCGTGGATCCTTCTGATGATGTGATGGATATTCCGGAACAATACGGACGTAATAATTATATTGTCTATATATGTTTTGCTTGCTTCATCTTTTAAAATGTACAGGGTGGTCCACTTTCGAAAGCGGAAACTTTAGAGGCAGACAGAGAACCACAAAATAATATCAGTTTGTATTATAAACTATATTCTAAAAATGCTTCGCTATAAAGATATAGGGTGTCAAAATTTTTATCAAAAGTTCCAAATTTATTAATATTTTTAAAACTACTTTAGATATTTAAATGAAATTTGGAACCTTTCAATAGGTAATCCAGATACATATTTTTACGTAAAAAATATTATTTTTCTTCCACCAGTGGCGTGCGTACGGACAGATCTGCGGAAAATTTTAATGAACAAATGGTACGCCAATGTTTTTTTAGAAACAAAAACTATATCTAGAATTCTTGTTGAATTTACAACAGAAAAAGGCTCCTTACTTTTTTTCGGTTGACGCACCGTTTGCCAGTAAAAAATTAAAATTCTTTAAACAACTGGAATTCAAACAAATTTCAATCTGTCGTAGTAGGCCATGAAACAAAAAAGAGTACTACTGTCAGTGTTTTTGCATTTTATAATGACATTTAATTGAATTGTGTCAGGTAATTTAATTTCGAGTTATTGTTAACATTGTTATTAGAGTGTTGTGTAAGTATTAATATGAAAAATGCTCTTTTCTAACAACGAATACGCAGATATTCATTTTTGCTACGGATTTTGTGATTGAAATGCAGAAGCGGCAGTTCGTGAATATCATAGACGCTATCCAAATAGAAGAGTTCTAGATGCTCGCGTCGCGTGTTCATCAGAACACATCAGAATTTTGGTAATTTTGGTCTGCGTGTTAATAACGAACGGAACAGAAACCGTCGATATAATATTCAGAATAATCGTATACTACGTACTTTTGATAACAATCCGAGGCTGAACTCTCGGAAGGCAGCTCAGCACCTTCACATTCCTAAGTCTAAAATATTACGAACACTACACAATGAACACAGACATGCTGCATATCACCTACAGCCTGTTCAGGATTTGCACTCTGATCATGCTGAAAAAAGAATAAGATTTTGCCAATGGCTTTTAAACTCGACGGAAGAAAATCCTGACTTTTTACATAAGATTCTTTCAACGGACGAGTCCTCTTTTAACAGACGTGGGGTAACAAATTGCCATAATATCCATATTTGGGCACATCAGAATTCTCGAGAAATTCGGCCAAGATCATTTCAAAATGAATTTTCTGTAAATGTTTGGTTGGGCGTTATTGATGGTAATGTTTGTAGCCCACATGTCCTACCCCCAAGGTTGAACTCGGAACTGTTTACGGAGTTTCTTAACAATTTCTGCAGGATTACCTAGAGGATTTACCTATTAATTTAAGGTATGAGAGTTGGATACAACTGGAAGGAGTTCCTCCGCATTTTGGAATAGCTGTAAGAGAATGACTCAATACCAATTATCCTCAACGATGGATTGGTCGGTTAGGGAGGAATGGCATGAATAATGACGTGGTTAATGGTATTGGATTTGCTAGACGTTTTACGTTTGGGGCACTGTTAAAAATAAAGTGTACGCTAATCCCGTATTAACAAGGGAAGATTTAATTTTAAGAATTCAGCAAGCCTGCAATGATATGCGGCGAAATCCGCATGAAGTATCTGCTGCAATAAATGCGTTAGCGAGAAGATGTCGAAAATGTATTGAGGTGGGTGGACTACATTTCGAGCAATTTTTGTGATTTTACCCTTAATTTTCTTTCTTTTTGTTATTGTTGTTGAAAGCCACTAATTAAATATATATCATTTTCGTTTTTGTTTACTTAATTGTTTTTCAGAAATCATTAAGTAATTTAATATTTTCCTGGCAAGCGGTGTGTCGAACGAAAAAAGTAAGGAGCCTTTTTCTGTTATAAATTGGACACGGATTCTAGAAATAGTTTTTTTTCTTTAAAATTTCCCGAAGATCTGTCCGTACGCACGCCACTGGTGGAAGAAAAATAATATTTTTTACGTAAAAATTTGTATCTACATTACCTATTCAAAGTTCCAAATTTCACTTAGTTTTAAAAATATTAATAATTTTGGAACTTTTGATAAACATTTTGACACTGTATGTTTGTAACGAAGCATTTTTCGAACATAGTTTATCATACAAACTGATATTATTTTGTGGTTCTCTGTATGCCTCTGAAGTTTCCGCTTTCGAAAGTTGACCACCCTGTATACTTGGACAACACTAGTTTAATCAACAACACTAACGCGTTTTTCCTAAGATAGCTGTGTATAAATTTTGACACCTTTTTCTGTAACCGATTTAAAGATGATTAAATAAAATCCTGTTCAAAATAACAACTTATCAATAACAGACATATGAATTACCTACCTACTACCTCCACTATTTTTCCAGATCTCTTTTAGTTTTTGAATTCTTAAAGACCTAATTTGAGTTTCTCAAAAAAATTTCCCATTGGTAAATGTTCAGTATTGTAATGGTTTAGATTAATTTAAATCTCTTTTTTATTAGACTATTATTATATTTTCTGTTCAAACTGAAATAATTACATCATTCCAAAAGTCCGCAGAGTTGTTAGATTTACACAATATTATTAATACCTAATAAAAAATTTATAAAAAATGTCAAAAGTAATTATTTATGTTGTATAAAAATACAGCTATAGCTAACATTAAGTGTCTACCTCTTGTGGCCGCTGACTACTCAGTGCTGGGTCTAGTTACAGCCACAAGCAGAGAACGACCCGTTATTGTATCGCCTGTATCGCCATCGGTGACTACAATATTTGCAAAAGCAGAATTTCAGAAAACCACTGCCATGTTCTGTCGGCTAGATAGAGAGCAAACGTCCAGGATGTTTCGTCAGTGACCTCACCTGTGGCATACTGACTAACAAATTCGAAACAGAATATATCTGGTGGCACTGCTGATGACTGACCAGGGCTGTTTGCTTTTTTCAGGGGTAATTCAATGCTGTTCAAGGCATTAGCCCGCAGCGGCTGAATGGATGTGTCTAGAAACATCACAAGTCCAATAAAAATAATAGTGGAGGCATTTTTAATATTACGAAATATTGAATATATTTTATTTTAAAATTAATACTCTTTTCTCGGATATGTACACATAAGAATATGGAGATATTCAATTTTAGAATAATTTATTATACAAAACTTACAGCTACAGTGGAATTTTCTTTAATTTAAATCATATTTTATGCCACACTACCTTTTCATCAACATACATACCCTTCAGCGACCGTTGATGACTTCCAACCACCCTGTTTCCTTCGTGTCATCAAATTTCCTCCAAATTCAACCAAAAGTGTAGCAGAACATCTTCGAAATGCATGACTTGAATATGAGCTAGCATTTTCAAGTAGAAGAAAATTGATTATTGTTTCAGGTATATTATAAAATTGATTTTACCAACACCTGATTGATGCATTTTCCATTGCGATATGCATAAAACAGGCGGTGATCCTTTGCTGCTTCTGGACGATGGGCTATGTACATTCTGTAAAATTTAATATATTTTCCAGTAATTATAAATCTCCTGTTTACATCATTCTTTGTTTGCTTAAGTTTGGCAATTAATAGAGTTCCCGAATCTTGAATATCATCTAATGTTACCTGGCTGATTTCACTAATTCGGCAATCCCCTGCAGTTCCAAATACAACAACAACCTTGACCATTAAATAAACTTCATTAGGAACATTATTTAAAAAATAACTGACATGTGTACTTGTAAAAATCGCAGATTTCTTGGGCATGCAACCTTTCCCATTTTGCTCCAAAAATATAATTAGTTTGCAATATTTTGAAATATCTACGTTGTTATTGAATTACTATTAATCATTGAATAATTCGACCATACTGTTGATGGCTAAATCGTCGTTTTTTCCGTTACAGAAAACAATAATGTGTTAATGTGGGCAAAAATATTAGATTTTAACTGTCGGTGGTTTGTCTCGGGATCAAACCTAATACTTTTTTTCCCCTTGTAATAAATAACTATTATTTAAGTAAATTTGTATTACAGAAATGTTACATTGTTACATGTTCTATTTTACCCCATTTTATAGCAACTTTTCTCAATGGATAGACGAGTTTAGATGGTAATGGTATGGTATTTTTATGTGTGTAATTCTCGGGAACTGCCTTTGTCTTTCTTTGGGAAGTATTAGTTCCCACTTTGCACCTATCACACAGAACAACATTTAAATGAAACACATTACAATAAGTTTGCCAGAATAACAAGTGTCCCAGCAAAGATCAGAATAGTGCATTAGTGAGATTCCACCACACCAAACTGCTGACTTTGAAAGCAAACTTATGCCTAAATTTCGTATTTTGCTAAAACTGCCAGGAAGTGTCTCATTTTTGTTGATTATATATTAAACAGATCATCTTCTGCAGTTAAAGTGAATAGGGAATATATGCTGTTTGTTCATAGTATGATGCGATGACCTACATGGACTCATTTTCTGCAATAACGCGATTTTAAGTAAAAATCGACGTGTCGTTTCTACCACTTCAGTTGTTTCCTGAAATTCTGGAAAATAAGAGGGATCTTTATGGTTGCTAATGAATTCCGCTCTGAATGTAATATAATATAATTTAAAATTGGACTAAATATTCCACAGTTACGCTTTTGAGCCTTCGCTAAATAGCACCCCAGCATAAAGGTTGTGTTGTTTACAGTTGGGATAATGGCTGATGCTTAATTTAGTACGTTGTAGCGGAGTACAGGCTCCTACTAAAAACTATTACCAAGGCCCGTATTTATAAATATAGCCAATGTGTCCGATGCTCGAACCGACCTAAACTAAGTTGTGGAGGAAGTTCGGAGCGTTCTTTGTGTTGCCGCAAACTTGAATTTATAGAGGCAAGGCCGCCATGAATACAGAGCGGTCCAAGTTCCGAACCACAGCCGGAATCTTGCGGATTATAGATGGATTACCGTATAAAAAATATTTATGAGCCCGTGTTAAGAGGGTTTCAAGGAATGAGGGGCGATTTGTTATTTATCCCGTAGATATGTCATATCTGGAATATAATTTTTAATAAATTGGTATTTGAGACACGCGCCGTAAAACTTTAGGGAAGGCCGGAGATTTTTAAATAACAGTTAGACTTTTATTTATGTTCCAATTAAACTTGTTTCCTTTTAGCTAAACTTAAATCATAAAATAATTATACAGAGTGTAACAAAATAGCCGGTCATCACATTACCTTCTTATGATCGTGATGAGGATATACGTAACGCCTTTTCTCAATACTTTGCGACAGTATTTGAACCTTCTGATACTCAGTCAAATGTACGACTAATGACACCCAATTTCAATAACCCAGTATCAATTCACAGTATTTTACGTGACCAAGTACTTGCTCAACTGTCTAAACTGGATATCAATAAGGGATCTGGACCGGACGGATTGCCTCCTTTATTTTTTAAGTCGTGCAAAGACTCTATTGTTGAACCTCTTGTATTAATTTATAATAGATCTCTTTCAGAAGGAATTTTTCCTAATATTTGGAAAAACTCAAATATTATACCAATACATAAAAATGGCGATAAGAATTTAGTGTCCAACTACCGACCAATTTCCATGTTGTGTGTACCCGGTAAAATTTCGAAGCAGTCATAATAAATGAGTTATTTTTTAGATTCAAAGGTGTTATACGTGTCGAACAGCATGGGTTCTTTCAGGGGCGGTCGGTTATAACAAATCTTTTACCTTTTGCACAGGAAGTGTCAGAGGTCATGGACAGTAGAAAACAAGTCGATGCAGTGTATGCTGATTTTTCTAAGGCATTTGACAAAGTTCACCATCAAACATTGCTTGTAAAACTGGAAAATCTCGGTATACACGGCAATTTACTCAGATGGATCAAATCATATTTGACTGACAGGTATCAATGTGTGAAAATAAATAACTGTACATCAAATTATATAAATGTTACATCAGGCATTCCACAGGGATCCCATCTTGGACCCTTGTTGTTCTCATTGTTTATAAATGATATTTATACCTATTTTTCAGGTACAAAATTTTCCCTTTACGCCAATGATGCTAAAATTTATAAAGTAATTTCCGCAATAGATGATTGTATAGTTTTTCAAAAAGATCTTAATAATCTGGCTTCTTATTGTCAAAATAATAGATTATTTTTAAATTTTAACAAATGTTATTACATCACCTTCTCACTTTTGTTTAATAATGTACACTTTGCATATACTATTGATGGCAATGTTCTTGAAAATGTAGATTCTATTAAAGATCTTGGTGTAATTATAGACAAAAAGTTGACCTATATGTCAACTTCAAAAAGTATACAATTCATTATTTTCTACCATTGATATATTCCATTTAAGCGTTTAGCAACTTATATATTTTTATAATTTTGCACTTTATTTTTAGGTTAAGATTTACTTAGTTCTTTCTCTTTTATATTCTTTCCTTTGTACACATTAATTTGTGCTGATTATCTGTGCAACCCTGTAATTGGAATGTTAATCCATTCTGTTGGGATGCCCTGTTCTTTAAATAAATAAATAGATAAATAAATTACCTGTGTACGTTCAGCGAAAAAATATAACTATTAAACAATTTAACCCTACTTACCTATACAGGGTTAACTACCATTAAGTAAAAAAATTGTATGGGTTTAATTAAATTTAAGTGTACCATATTTATATACAGGGTGATTCAGAACATAATTAACACTTTTTTTTATTATACAGACTTGCAAATAAAACTTTGTAAAAATAAAATCAAAAAGAGCAGTTCGAAAACGATTTAATAATACATTTCCGCACGGTACTGATAGCTGGTCCAGTGTAAAACCCGATAAGGCGTATAATCGGCGACCGGGCAAAAAATCAAAATTGAAAAATTTCCAAGGAAAGAAATAAATTGCATTTTACAACATCTATTTTAATGCAGCTAATTCAACTGCTTTTGTCGCTAGAGTTATTAATTATTCATAGAATTAATTTGTGCTTTAGTAAAATAGTTTGACATACCTGATATTACAACGAAATTTTGGGCCAATCTTACCCAGTTTCTTCAAACTAACACAAATGTTTCTGCTTCTTATCCGCTTTGTAAGTTATTGTCAACAGGTATGATACTGTCACGGATTTCCCAATCCGACTTTTTCTTTTACCAGAAAAACAAACAGTTACTGAAATTTATAAACACTCTGTATACTACCGAATACTAATTACAACTAAACCAAACACTATTTAATTTGTCACTATCTAAATCGCTCCGAATTCCAATTGATCGCTCCGAAATATCCAAATAACAGCTCTCTAATTCAAGACTAACTAACTTGGCCGTTTATTCTTCTTTTATAGACTAAACGAATATTCCACGTATTTTTTTGCATCTCTAGATCCATTTGTCGAAAGATTTTCATCGATTCTCCATATTTTCCAGTCGTGCCTCGATACACGGCATGATTTGTTTGTTTACCAGAATCGCGTAGGGGCGAGCGGGGCAAATTCCGTGACAATACGTAATCATCAATAGTGTCCACTTAGGTGCAATATACTTCATTATTTAAATATCCCCACAAAAATTAGTCCAACTGATTTAAAGTCAGGAGATCGTGGCAGCCATGGTATCGGTCCTCCTCGTACAATTCCCTGGTATTAATGCATGGATACGCTATACATGGTATAGATATAATGCAATACGCCGTGAACACCCTGGACCTCCATCTCTTCCACGATTTGGTTGCAAATTTCTCGCGTCATGCCTCCGTTTTTACTACGCTTGCACTCACTGCACATCGTTGTAAAAGTAGCTGCATTTGGCATATGTTTATCGGGAAAAACGATACCCATCAACTGCGAGTTGCTATACGTAAGCCATTTTTGATATTTGAAAAATAAATGTAAATACTTGCATCACAAGAAAATGAATACGATAAGTAATCGGATATTTGAAATCGCCTGGCTAAAGTTTACTACAGTAGTCCAGCGGTGTAAAGATAACTACTATAATTTTGTTCTCGGGAACTATTTGGACTTTTCAATCATTTTTTTTACGATATTGACTTAATTTTTAATGGATCTATTCCCAATTGTTTATTAGATAATTTTTGAATCACCTTGTGTAGGTAGGTAAGTAGAGCTAAATCATTATATTTTGACGTCCAAAATACGCAGTTAATGGAATAATCTGCTTTTTTGCAACACACTGTGTTGATGAACCACTTTTTTTCTAATTCCACTTAGTTTCATGTACAGAATGATTCTTTAGCTATACGTATAAACTTGAAGAGTATAACTTATGATAAATGAAAGATAACAATTAAATTATTAAAGTTAAAATATATAAATATCAAAATAATTGAAAAGAAAAAACGATTATATACAAGTGGTTTTATAATTACAATTTTTTAGATGCTCTCTATAGAAATTCTCTGCATTGAAAACTTTTGTACTTTTTTCATTATTATTTAAATTTTCCCATGCCTTTATGTTTTTTTTTTGTATTTGCGTTAGCTCTTTTAAATATTTTTAATATTATTATTCCTTTCTTGATGTTTTATTTAGTATTATTATTATTATTTTATAGTGATTAATTTATGGTGTATCTATAATGTTACTATAAATTTATGTTTTTTGTTATCGTTACCATGTAACGGTGATTTCTGTTTAAAGTTGAATGCCAAACTTTAGAGATTGATTGTTGCAACACATTTTTTTTTAAATCGAGTACTCATCCCCAGAATTGTAGTTTTGACAAACATTACGTCTAATTGTAGGCTATTCCATTCTGGAACGGATTTGAAATTAATTATTAAGTAAAGGGCTTCTTCAGTAAAACTTAACAAAGATTTAATAAAGTTCAACTTACTTACAATAAGATCTACCTTCGCTCGATTTGTCGAAATCATTTTGTTGCACGTGGTAATTGACAGAGCAAACTGACGATTGATAGTCGATAATGTCAATGAACCAATATTACCTTGATGGCACTTTGGAATGAAATGTTTTATTACGTGCTCTCAAATGTTAATGAATATATTTCAATAGGAATAGTCGGCAGTAATGTTGCTTTCATTAGTCATACATCCAATACATTTAATTTTTTATGTCCGTGACCTTAATTCTGATAATAGTCGAAGGAATCTTGATATACAGGGTATTTCTTAAGTAGATGTCAAAAATCCAGGGGTGTATTCTGTAATCAAAAACAAGGGCCTTTTGTTATATAAACGGAACCAGTTTTTAATTTCTAAACCGCTTGAAATAATTAAACCAAATTCGGTGTGCATATTTAGTATGAGAGTAGATATGAAATAAAAAATTACCAGCGTTAGAAACTTACCAATGCATGGATTTTGGCTGAAGGTGGCCATTTCCAACATTTGATATAATAAATCATAGTAAAGTAACTCCATTGTTACGAAAAATGCACTTGATCAAATAAATCAATTTTGTTGTTAATCGGTTTGGAATAGAAAAAGTGTACAGAAACAAAAATAATACAATATTTGTAATACAGAGTGACATATTTTTTTTTTGACAAATGATGATCGATGGTACCCACACCTCCGCCACTGGTAAGTTTTTAAAGCTGGTATTTTTTGTTTCATACCTACTGTTATAATAAATATGCACATCGAAATTGGTTAAATTATCTCAAGCGGTTTAGAAATTAAAAATTGAATTAAATTAGAAGTGCGTTGGAAATGGGTTATTCCTATGAATAATTACATACTGTTAGATGGACCATGGTATTAATTAGGTAGATTTTAAAAATTATAAAATCAGATTTCTACTTAAAAAATTACACGTCGTGGAAGAATGCAATGAGTTTTCAATTTGCCAATTAAATCTAATCATTTATCATAAAATCCAGTTCTCAATATTTGATTATTGATATAGCGTTATATGCACTTTGTCCTTTTGTTTACACTATGCATTCTTCCTGGTAACCTCTCAAACGACCTTACAGTCAGAATGTCGTGATCAGTCGATACTGAAACATGAAATTCTTTGTGGCATTAATTTTTGTGCTGTTATTTCACAAAATTGCGTCCAACTCTACCGAAGAGGAAGATGAATTCGTTCCAAAACGATACTCTGTGATTCACAATATTAAACGCTGCCCTGAAGGCTATACTTATGTTCTAAGAAAGTGCAGGAAATTATATTTTTGGTAGGTACATTTATATTCTTTGATATATTATTTTGCTGGTGGTCAAATATATTTGTCACTTTGTAACTCTTTTAAGTTTACTTATAAAAATAAAATTATATGCTGATTTGGTGACAAAATAGGTAGATGTGAGTTTTATTAATATATCATTATCACCCTGTATACAGGGTGAGTCAGTCATGTCATTAATTTTAAGAAGAGATAGGGAATAATGAGTATAATGCGAATACGCGATTAAAAAAAATCTAAATGCATATTTACGCCGAAAAAAAATATTTTCAAATCATTATTTAAACCCCTTTTTCAGACTTGGTCGTTTACAGCTCACAGTTCAACTCGATGTCGATCTGATGCAATGTTGTCAAGTTGAAATATTTTTCTCGTACCTACCTACCTACCTACCTAGGTTTTAGACATCACAAATAAACGGTTGCACTGACTATTTTAGAATATCATTTTTTCTTGCTCAGTTCAACTTCAGCCAATAATAATTTAAAATGTTAATATCCAATTAAATTAAATAATAATAATCAAAGAATTCTATTAAAAATTGCAAGTAACGCGGTCCACTCAGGTCCGTTAAAAAATACGGACCAATCAAACGATACTCATACACTCCTGCCCATACGTTGACAACAAATCGCCTCTGAAAACTAAACCGACAAGTAGCGTGTGGATTTTTCTTTGAGCAAATGTAGCTGTTATGACTGCAACAAAACTCCAACGTCCATAATAAACCGAGTAATAAACTATTTACGTACATACATAAAAAAAACTATACCCAATGGGTAAATTATTAAGAGAAGCTGAAAAATGTTTCGCGTTTAATTACTAAATAATAAAAAACCGTCGTGTTGTCGACAGAAAACTGTCCAAGACCGAAATGACATGCCGCTAATCTAAGTTATCGAGAGTTTACGACGAAAACGTCTCCATGCCCCCTCCAAATGTAATCTACAAATTTGGGGGGAAAGAAATGCGGGAAATGCGGGTACATTTGAATAACACGACGATATTATGTATGTAAACATGATGTGGCAACGACGGCATTCGATTGTCGTATGGGTGCGTCCTCAGAAAGTTCGTAGCGCACCAGGAGCGTCATGTTACTGATTTTTATAGGATGATTTGTTTATTTTTTTAAAGGTCGAGTAAAACATTTTTTTTCGATTTTCTGCCTTTATTGGGCCTCCTGAATACGTGGTTAAAATTAATGACATTATGACTGACTCACCCTGTATAGTGAGTTTATTGCTGGTTTTCTTAAAGATTTATATTTTCAAACTTGCATTCTATGTTGTTCCAAAAAATCTGTAATTTGTAGTAATTTTGTATAGCAATTTTTAATTTGAAGCAATCCGTTTTAGTATCGTTGTTTTGAAATAAAAATACGTACAGGCGAAAATTCAAAGCTGGACAAAATATACATATATAACACATACATTTTTTGGTATACTTTATACTTTTTTCAATAAAATGAGTTAAATTAAAGTTTTTCTTTCATTTACTTTTCGTCATATATTTTTTATCTGATTGATATTATAAATTTAGATTTGCTGAACACAGATATTCCATACTAAGAAAGTAGATAATTCGCTCACAAATATAGTTTTGTATTACATTAAGCAACATCTGATTTAAAATTTGGGGTACCAAAAAGGTAGGAATAATAAATATCATTATTTTAGTGTAAGGAAACACTCTAGCATTTCATTTGATATACATATAAGTATATTGTTAGATTTATACTAATGAAATTAAGGTAAAGTTAGAAAATACTTATTTGCAGCTGAATCTGCCTATGGTACGTAGATTTGGGCATATTTCCTTCTAAAAGGACTAACAGATCCTTACTTATACTACGGTGTTACTAGGCGTGGAGAAAGGAACCGGCCGTCATCATATCCATCATACAGCATGCGTTTTGGCATGAGATGCTATCGCGTATAGTAGCGGATCCGCACTAGTTCTAATTAGAGGCAATGTGACAGCCCAATGCTGCACCCAGGAAGTGGTGGAGCCATATGTCATTCCATATCTCCACACCATCTAAAACGCCAGCAAGACAATGCTAGACCTCATGTTCCCAAACAATAACTTTTATGGATCAATCAAATCAACCGGATTTTGCTACCACCAAGATCGCCAGATCTATCACCTATTGAACATGTCTGGGACAAGATTGGCCGCAGATTGCTGTATTTGTAACACCCCCACAGATTTTAGCAGCTCTTACACATGATATTCAGATAACTTACCCCAAGAACTAATCGGTATTAGATCCGATCATCTTAATAGATCCGAACCCAGGCGTATCAGTGTATTAGGAATCGTGGGTTCTCGACACACTATTAAACCAATTTTTGCAGTAGGTTCTCCGATTTTCTTGAAAATGTAACCATTTAACTTTGTTTAACTTTTTATGACCGTTCCTTCCACTACTGATATATTGGTTTGTAAGATAATTATATCTGTTTCATAAATAAAATCATATATCTTTGTGAAAACCCGTCTATAAATAATCTGAGATAATTCACGCTCATATAAATACGTTTGTTATTTGTCTGAATGTCTTGGCGCATGACGCTCTCTGTTAATCTCTGTTCTTATTGTCAGTCTCGTTTATCTCGTATTGAAAGATGAAAATTTTTGCAACTCTAATGTTTTTGTTACTTTTACATTCAATCATGTGCGATTTTGTACAACAGAAACAAGTTTTCCTACCCAGATTACAATCCAAAAGAATAGTTCAAGTACGCAACAACTGTCCTGCTGGATTTCTTCGCATTCGAGGAAGATGCAAACGGATATTTAACTAAATGGTAACTTGATAATGTTTTTTTTATGTAAGGCTCAAAATATATTTTTATAGGCTATCTTTACTATTTCGTCTTTTGTTTTCCATTAATAAACAAAATTTCAAATTTTCTACTTTTCGACAAGTTTGTAACTTGGTTGTTTGTAAAGTTAGAAAAAAATAATTACTACGTTCTTCAGACATTTTTTTTAGTCCAGTTGCGTGCCTAATTTTTTTACTACTTTAATTTTGTTTCTCTTTGGGTTCTATTCGATTTTTATAAAAGAATAGGTTCACCGACAACGGCATACACTGGTGATGCCGATATTGTCATAACTTTTTTAGGGACAAACTTTTTTTACCAAAAATTGGTACAAATGCATTCGAGGGTCTTCCTAAATCCAGTGGTGTGGTCAGATTTTTTTATAAAAATATCACTAACAAAATTTTACTATTTTTCACTTAAAAAAAAATTCGAGTTCAAATTTTGCATCAAGATAGACCTTTTGGAGGTCTACTTAAAAAAACCCGGTTCAAATCAGCCCAGAAAGAACTTTTTTACGCGAGTGTTTCTATTCTTAATGGATCACCCTGTAGATGTTTATTTTAAAAATTATATTGTCTTCTGTTTATACTAAAAAGACAGTAAAAAAATAAAACTGTTTTATTTATTTTCAGAAATAGAAAATGCTCCTAATTTGCTGAAGAAAATGCAGTTATTCGCTAACAATCTATATGTACATTAAAATTGTAACAAGAAATGTTTTTTTATTTATTTCTTCTCGAATAAAAAAATTTAAAACATTATGTAATTTTAACAACAGATTAGGATTATCTCAGAGGCGAAGTTCAGTAATTTGCAACCCAAGTCTGGGCATAAGGTCCCGCTCTTCCACTTAACCTCATAACAATTCCTAGGCAAACTAGGAATTTTCCAAAGATGGGTGCATGACAGCAAGTTAGTAAATAATGGTAACTTAACAAACAATAATTAAAGAGAAATATACTAATTAAATTACAAAAAAAATATACCGTTTATTCATAAATCACTATAAAAAAAATATAGTAAGGTTTACATAAAACTAAATAAATCCTATTAGTAAGATTATCAGACAACAATTTCGTCTCCAAGTAACATTGGGAATAATTCACTTCTAAACTTTCTAAATGACATATTATTGATATCCATATTCAACGAATTAATTAAACTTAAGATACTGTAAGAAAATGCCTTTTTAAAAAATGAGTGCTTGTGCTTTGGAATTTATAACTTGAATCTGCCTCTAGTGGTGTGAGTGTGAACGTCATATAAGTGAATAATTTTTTCATACAAATAAGTGGGAGGTTTGTTATTAATGATCTTATAGTACAAACATGCTCGGTGAAAATATCTGCGTTGTTTCATATTTAACCACTTAATTTCTTTTAATTTTGGTGTTACATGGGAAAAGCGTCTCAGTCCAAAAATGAGAGTTTTGCTTTTATAAATTCTATATAATATTTAGCAGCTTTTACATTTAAACACATTTGTAGGTTAACAAGTGTACGGAATTATAAAATTTAAAGTCTGTTCTAAAGAAAATTGTAAGAGCTTTCAAAATAATTCAATTTAAATATTTTGGGGTGATTTCTTGAGGGTAAAAGTGGCGGAGTCAAAAATACCAGCAAAGAATGTCCATCTTTAATCTAAAATCGACGGGTCTGAGCGTTTTTCTACAATCTTGACGCAGTTCCTGAAAATTACTCTGTTTCGTTTTCATTTGGCCGCCCTGTATATTGATATGGGAGCTTTTTAGTTTGTTAATTATGTTACTCAATTAACACAGTATTGTGTTGTTTTGTGTTACAATGTGTAATTATTTTTTTGCTGTACGTAAGTACCATATCAAATTTCTTGCCGTAGACGAGAACTGATCGATAAAATTTACATCGGCGATGTTATACTACGAAATCTGCAGGTCCGCGCCATCGCGTTTATCTGAAATTCTTCGGTAGTATATTAAATCCTTTTTTCCCGTCGTCGTTCCTCCTTTTATAATTAAGAATTCCCGACTTGGAGGAAAAAACCCAGTGCCATAAAATCAGCAGGAAAGATGTTGCCCTTAAATATTAACGATCTAATTTAAACTTCGCGAAGAGCAAATATAAAAGTCGAAAGTTTTAAATTTATAAACGATTAGGGATAATTTAATTCTCCGGCTAGGCGCCTACTAGGGAAAATGCGCCAAAAAAAGTAAATATCTGCACGTGCTGGTTTTACGGAATTGGTAGAAATTTTTGTTTGAAGGTAGTAAACAATCCAAGTTTATTTTAGAATTTCCCAATCGGGAAATTCTAAGAGTAATATAATAGTTTTGTTACATTTAGTATTAATGTTCTCTGTACAGGGTGCTTTAGAAAGACTATGACTATATTGGTAGAGCTGAAAAAAAAAATGAAAAATAAGTTGGGTTTTGGAGGTTGCGTTTTTACAAACTCAAATTTTGCATGTAAATATTTTAAAGCATTACATATTTCAACAAAATTTAATGCATGTGCGTTTTAGTGCACCGAAAACAAAGTTTTGTTTCATGGAAATAAATTATTTTTTTGTATATGGCCATACAATTCTTTATTTATTGATACTAGATCTTTTTTTTTGCAAAAGCAGAATTACAGTTATTTTGTGTAAAGAAAGCATTTGTTTAAATTAAAAAACATTATTTCCTTTTCAATAATACATTTCTGGTGTTGATTTAATTATATTCTATGATAAAACAATATTTGTATATTTCAAAGATTTTTTTTTCCTAATTAAAAATCTGCTTATTTAAATCAACAACATCTTGCTCTGGAATTTCAGGAAACAACTGCAGGTAAATGCCCCGACCAGCATTGAATTACACTTGAAAAATATATAGTATCTATAGTACGTACCTCAGGTACGTGGTGAGTTAACTGATGACTAACTCTGGCTGTTCATGTCTCTCAAACCCGTCATACCTGAGTACACAAAATATAGCACAACTACATCTAGCGGGTACCTATTGACAATTAGGCAGCAATTTTAATTTTTCCTTTCAAACAAATACGTTTTTCGATGATACGACTATATTAAGAAATTGAGTTTTTTTCATTTACGGTTTTTCAAAAGATTATATAACCTAATAAAACTCTTTTAAAAACTGCAAATAGAATTAAAGTATTACATATTTTTCCTTTCGACATTCTTCAATTAAAAATATGCATTTTTTAATTAAACGCACTATATGATTCGAAATGTACGAGGTGTAGCAATTAAGTTTAGGTGGTGTATGGAGACGAGTGCATGTTGAAAACACGCGTATTTGAATGGGCAAAATGGTTCAAGGAGGGGCGTGAATCGGTAGAAGACGGTTCACGTGAAGGAGCTCCCATCACCTCTCGCACTGACGCGAATGTTGACCGTTTACATGTACTGAGAACGTCTGACCGGCGCCAAAACATTCGTGCGTTGTCTGACGAGTTAACGTCAACAAATAAACTGTTGGCAAGATGTTACACGAAAATTTGAATATGCGAAAGATTTGCGTAGAGATGGTGCCAAAAGTTCTCACCCGTGAACAGAAAGACATGCGAAAAGCGATCTGCGAGGATTTGTTGTCTCGCATTCGGAGCGACAGTAGAGACTGGATGAGTCGGGTAATCACTGACGATGAAGCTTGGATATTTGAGTATGACCCCAGACCCGTAAACAAAGTCAGCAGTGGGTGGAAAAGGGTGGAGAACGGCCAACGAAAGCGAGGATGTTACGACTGAAGGCAATATTGATCGTTTTTTTCGATATCCATGAGGTGGTAAAGGTGGTTCCAATCGTGAGAGCAACGTTAAAATCGTTGCGTAGAGTTAGAGAGAGAGAGAGAGAGAGTATTGTGAAGGTCGATAATAAAATTTTGGCGAAATTTAGTTTGCTTGTTTTTTCATTGACAAATTCCCGGAACTTAATTGCCACATCTCGTACGTTGATTTCAATCAAAAACCTTTTTTTTATTTATAACGTTATTTTTATACAGATTTCAACAAATTGTTTCGTTTAGGGAAATGAAAAAAAAATATATTTATCATTTAAATCATTTTTTAAAATTAAGTATTCATAAAATGTTCAAATGGAATAACTATTTCTTTCATTTAAAAAAATACTCAAAAATACAAAACAAATAAAAAAAATTCCCAAATAAATCAATTTATTTTTGACCAAAAAGTGGTTATAACAAAAAAGATTTGTTTTCCCACAATAAATTATGTTTAAATAAATTGAATTGTTTGCTTTTTTGCGCGGGTAATCATTTCCCCTGTAATTTCATCCTGAACTTTTTTAAGTTAGGATTTTCGCTAAAAACTAGCGCCGTATATTTTGTACAGAAAAACCAGCGTGTTCAGCACCATATGTTTTATCCCCTTTAGCATTGTCTTTTTGAAACACCCTGTACCCTTGGAAATTTTTGTTTGGCTACGCTCACTATCAAAAAATTTGGAATAAACTTATGCAAATATTCTATATTTAAATCGACTTTTGACAACAAAATAACCTCTCTATCGCATAATAACCTCAATTACATTTAACTAAAGGTCAATTCAATTATGATATTTGTCTATCATCTAAATTGGTGTACAATAGGTACCACAACCATTAAGATAATTTTAAATTGATCTATTTCGTGCTTTTAAGAAGCATTGGGTCATTGAGGAGATGGTATAATAGTTTGTAATTATAATTCCATGAAAAAATAAGATTGATGAGATTGTGGATGAGGCTTTAGAAGATGGTAAGTGCTTTATAGGTAATGTATTTTTTGGATAATGATAAATTCTTTATTAAAGATTTGTGCATAAGCAATTTATGTTAATATTGCAGATGTAACCGTTTGAGTTCGTCGATTCGTGACTTCTGCAATATTAGTTGAGGTTCCGTGCACGGCAAGGAAAAGTTTAGAAAGTAAAATAATAATATACAAAGTAAAAACCCGTTTAATGTTTCAAAGACGCTTCTCTAATTATGTAAGTAGATTACTGTATCTGGTGGCAACTATATCACTAAAGAGATCATAGCTTCATCAGTCTATACAAGGTGTATACATTGATAAAAAATTTATCTGTAATTTCACATAATTTTACGTTGGCATTTTTAGACCAGCGTAATGTTGTGTAAAATTACATAATTTTGTAATTGAAATAAGAAGATGCGCTGTAATATTACACAAATAGATATGGGTAAAATTCCATAATATGTTATGTTATTTTACAAGTATTATGCTAAATTCCATCGTAAATTTCCGTCACTATAATTTTTATTGATTTATACAATAATTTTTAGGTTGGAATTGTGAAATATGGATATGTAATTTTACCGAGTAAATAATTTAAAATTTCTTATATGTTATACAGGGTGAATCTTAAATAAGTACAAATATTTTAACTGCTGGTGTAGTTCGTCATTTAAATCAGTCTAGTGAAAGCCATTTTTAAAAATTTCTAATATTTACGGAGATATTAATTTTTTTTAAAAATACCCACATTTTGAGGACCGCTGGCTGATTTTTCATCCAACAACGTAATGAAACATATGATTTGTTGCGAGGTTGCCATATCTCCTCCAATATAAATATTACGTTTCCTTTAACGTAATAGTTCTATTTTAAAAATACTTGTTTTAAGCATAAGTACAGTAATTGGGTATGTAGTATGATACGCAGCAATATTAACATAAATTTTAACATCTGAACTAACCTTACTATACTTCAACGATTAAAAATGAATTTCCGCAAGTTCAATACTACCGTAAAATATTTAGGAAGATATTACGTGATATTACTATGTCCAATGTTCAAAAATTATACATAAACGTGCACACAAGCTTACCTGTTTGTTAAAAAAATTAACTATTTAATCAGTAATCCACATTTCACAAGTTAAATGTCATTGTACACTGTTAGAAAGGGACACAAAACACAATTTCCTTAAGTTATTTTATGAAGAATAACGAAAAACTATGCACGCGTTTTTTATTTAAAATGGAAAAAATGTCAACATTTAGCAAATTTTATTGCTATTTTCATGCATTATGTGGGGTTAACAAGTTTGACTTGGGCTTCCGATAATCTGTCATGACAGTCAATGACAGTTTGATAATAAAAAATAATATAAAATGTTACACTTGACAAAATTCGCTAAAAGTTGAGATTTTTTCTTCCTTGAAGCAAAGACATTTGTGTAATACTGGCAACACTGTGAACCACACGTTCAGTCTGCAGCACTATGACTCATAAAAGTATGAAGGGTCGGTCTAGGCCAGCGGTCCTCAACAAGTTTTCTACTGAAAAATTACGAAATTTATTTAAAATTTCACTTTTTTATTTCTGATTTTTTTGTAAAAAAACTATTAATTATGTGTTCTACACACAAAACTATACTGCTGGTTAAAATATTTGTACTTATTTAAGATTCACCCTGTATATACTTACCTTTATAACTTAATATTGAACACACATTTATTTCGACGTGTGTGATTAAATGCTTATTTTATAACTGTCGCATTTATTTTTACATGTGTGTTCGTTTCGTCGGTATCGTACACACATAATTTCGTAATGCTTGCCACATTTAGTCATTGAGAATATGCTGATATTATTTTTATTTATGGGTATTGCAACGGTAGCGCTAATCGTGCAGTTACTGAATACTGACGTCGTTTCTGAAACAGAAGAGTTGCCAGATAGAAATGTATTCCATACAGTCTTCAACAATGCACGTGAAACTGGAATGTTTCCCAGCGTGAGACTTACATATGAGAGGCAAGCTGGTCCTGGTCTAGCAGTGCAAGAATAAATTATAAATATGGTAGAATGTAGCCCGGGTGTAAGTACAAGGCGCATTGCAACCCGTCTCCAAATTAATCAAACTACGACATGGGAAGTCATCCACAAAAATGGTTTAAAATCTTTTTATATTCAGCGCGTCCAAAATATTCAGGTGATAATGATTTGCTGTTGCATTCCATACACTTTACAAATATATTTTGTTCACTATCACTCGTAATGGAGTACATAACTGTCACAATGAACATCGTTGGTCAGATGAAAATCCGCACGCCACGGTGGAAAGAGCTTTCAGCATCGGTTTTGTATTAACGTGTGGTGTGGTATGATTAATAATCAGTTACTTTGCCCAGTTGTGCTAGATGGTAGTCTTACTAGAGCTAGATATGGTATGTTCTTTTGGATACACATAAACATGTACTTTCAGCATGGTGGTGCTCCTGCCCGTTTTAGTCGTGTTGTGATCAATCATCTTAACAATCGCTTTCCACATCGCTGGGATGATCGGGGTGATTTCCAAAATTGGCCACCAAGGTCACCAGATTTGTATTCCCTTGATTACTGCCTTTGGGGATGGTTTAAATCATTAGTATATGCAACAAAAACGAACACAAGAGAGGCGCTATTCGATCGGTTTGTCAATTGTGCAGCACTCGTAAAAGAAAATAGCCTTGCACTTCAACTAGCTAACTGTGCAATCCACAAACGACCTGATACATACATCGAGGCAGGCGGTGGTATAATTGAAAATGTAATTCATTAATCTCGGTTTATTAGATCTTTAATCAATGTTATAATTTATAATACCTACAGAATAAACACTTTTCTCTACAGATGCATTACAATAATTAACTCGGGTGAAAATATTTTCATTGCTATCTCAGTAACCGTTGATATTCTATAACTGATCGATTATCACTAGATCAGTTATCCCCGCCAGGCGTCTACCGGTGTTACTTCTTACTTACAGTAAACAGCACGGAGTAGGGATGAGAACGAAACCGACTATCAAAATATTCACTAGAAATCATTCATATGGCAAAACAACGTTTGCCGGGTCACCTAGTATTATGTAAAAAGAGCATAACAACAACAAACATGGAAATTGCCATTGATTTTTATTAGTGTACATCTCGGAAATGTTCCTACAACTACCTTTCTTACACCGTTTTTCGCATTTCGAGTAATAAAGGGGACCTAGAGGAGGGAGGGGACAATGTTCACGTACCAATTCTGCACAGAGTTTTAAGAGCGTATATTTCTGGACCGACTGTTGTTTTGTTTAATATTTATAATCCTAGCACCGAGCTGCCAGATCCTCTTCAAACCGAACACACCCGTGCACCTCGCAATTGCTCCCAGCGTATGTCTGTGAGTCCGCGTGTGTGTAGCGATCTATGCTGCACACGTACTCTTCTCCCCAAAGCCTACGGGGGCGGCCGCCCGCTATTCCCAGGCGGTCATATTTCATATTCTGCGAACATAATGACGTCATTTATCACCACTGTCCATCCACTTCTCCCTTTTTTGTCTTACAATAAATAATATTTAGAGTGGCAGTTTACCCGGACCGTCCGGAATTGTTTTAAAAAAAATACATTAACTGTATGTGTGCCGCGCTGTTGTGTACTGTCTGAGCACGGGCCTTAGCGCGATGATGAATTACACTTTGCAACATTATATGCCACTTTATAATTTTAACTTTTTACGGCCCCGGCTAGGCCGCTACTTCTGCCGAAAGATTTATGGGTTATTGTTGAGATTTTTTCTCTGGCGCGGATTTTCATTATGTTGTTAAGTTTTTACCGCCTACTTCTTATTTCGAGTTTCCCATTGTTTTCCTGGGGGATGTACGAAGGCTTTAAAATTTCGCAAAATGTAGCCAGGATTCCAGACGACGAAACAAAAATGCGGATTCTTGAAATATGCCATGTTTTAATTAAAATGCTTTCGAAATTAATAAATTACCCTCCTGATCACTTTTTCTTAAGTAAATTTTGATGCGTTACCTAAATAAAAACAAAATAATAAGATATCAGTTTTATCGTCTCTTGTTTTTGCCTTATAATACACGGTGTGCCGCTAACAATGTTTAAAAGTTAAAACACTGCTATTAACAAAATTTGGAACAAAAAAGTTTAATATGAATAAGTAATCTTCACAAATTTTCATGTAAAAAAAAAAAAATTGCAACTAAAAATTGTCTCTAGTACGGTCCTGGATAAGCGCATGTAATACATGATAAGTAAAGCGAGTGGTACGATGTTTGATATACAAGCTGTGGCATCTTTAATGCAGAATATTAAAAACCTAGGTCTCTGACAGCAATTGAAGTAATAACAATATAGGTCATCATAGGTCCATATGAGATTTAATATTAAAAATATTAATAAAAAATTATTGATTGATTTTAAACACAGTCCAGTCCGAGGGGTAATCCACTGGGGAAGTAGGTGTACACAACGAGGGAAGTAACAGGGAAGTACGGGGAAGTAAAGAAAGTACGGGGGAAGTAAAGGAAGTACAGAGGAAGTATGAGGAAGTATGGGGAAGTAACGAATAAATGTGAATTTGCACGATAACGTCACTAATAATGCAGTTGCTTATGCATAAACTTATAGCCATTTGTACATATTTTTTTTATTCTGGTTTCCTACGGTGAATAAAATTATTATAGGAACGAATAATTGAATAAAAAAATACTACTTTGTGATGAGTGTGTGTGCTGCACGCTTAGCATGAAAGAAAGGTAGTATATTATTGTCTTAAGGCTCATTTACATTAGGCGAGTTTACTAAGCTACTAGCCAACGAGTTTCGAAGCGGCCGAGGCAGCTAGTGCGATAGTAATGAAACAAAACTTTCCACTCGCTGAGTAGCAAACTGACTAGCGAATAAACCTACGACTGTCAATACGTTGTTGTTGTTTGTTTTGTTTTTTCATTTACAGTTTTTTGGTTTTTTAGCGTTGAGAAATGATGTAAAACGCAAATAATATTATGGAATATCTTAACGTCTACCAACAGTACCCGTTATCATGTCTATCTATCCATGGTTTCACCCACACTTTTATTTGCCTCAATTTCGGCTTTTCTTCTTAACTCGTTTATAATACCATGCGCTAAAATAAAGACTCCCACGAGAAATAGTTCTGTCGACATTTTGTAGACATTGAAACCAGGAACCGCCGGGATACTTTACAACTAGTTCACTAGTAACTATGATGACACACGGTTAGTTTACTAGCTAACAAGCCCTTCACGCCAGCGAGTAAAGTAGCCCCGCTTTCAACTTTTCTCGCAGATTATCTGCAATTTTCTAGTTAGGTAGTGAACAGTGTAATCCCAGTGTGCGAGTTTACTAGCAGCTAGTGAAATTGCCGGGTAGTAGCTAGTAAATTAGATCAATGTAATCGAGCTTTTATATGTATTTATTTATGTGGTACCTATTGTAATCTACAACTCGCTGTCATTTACATAAGGAAAGCATGGTTTAGATAGTAGTACCTCTTCAGGCGAGGAAGGAAATAAAATTATTCCAGTTGATGAGTCAACAGATGTAACAGGAATATTGTAATATCTCGGGTTGTATTAGTCTGATTCGCTCGATATTTTCATTGTTGAGTTGGTAAACATTTCTAAAAAGTATCTCTGTATTATTAGCCATATCGGGTGTTTTAGTCTGTTGTCACTTGTCATAAAGGTTATATGTGTTTTGGTATTTTTTTAAAGAACGAACCAGAGAATTTCCATTTTGCTATAAGAACGGAATAAAGTCCAATAATATTTTAGAAATGTTAAATGTTACTTTTCTCCTATAAGAAAAACAAGAGTTTACGAGTGGTACAAGCATTTCCAAAAAGCTGTGAAAACATTAAAGATGACGAGCCCCCTAGACGCCCCAGCACATCAACAACTGACCAAATTTGAATTTGAAACACAAACAACGGCGAATGGAGTCGCTAATGAAATCAAAAACGATGCAGAATTACTGAAACGTGTTTTAGCGGTGCATAACGTGTTACAACACTTTATTTCATTCTTATTGTCAAAATGAATGCAAATTTTCTGTTTTTTTAAGTCGTCGATCGTACCAAAACACATGTGTAATCTTTGTGACAGGTGGCAATAGACTAAACATCCGATATGGTTAATAATGTACTTTTAACTCCCGAACATTGTCTAATACGCCTATAGTCTCTAAGCGATTATACTTATTACTTATTATTATTAAATAACTGATAATGCTGGTAAAAAATTCTTCTTACAAATGAATTTACACAAATATCGAGACTGTTAATAATTAATAATAATTATTACTAATATACAATCCTATTCGTTATTCTAATTAATTAGTTTTTCTTCCTAAAATTTATTAT
This sequence comes from Monochamus alternatus, assembly GCA_037114965.1. Lineage (NCBI taxonomy): Eukaryota > Metazoa > Arthropoda > Insecta > Coleoptera > Cerambycidae > Monochamus > Monochamus alternatus. The sequence goes on from CM073433.1 coordinate 40,550,530, forward strand.
TATGATGACAAGTACTATGCAGTTTTCTACGACGAAACATATTGTATAGAGAAGTTTGTTTGTAGGTTGTTTGTTTGTAAAAGTAGATAGAGACCCTTAAATTATAATTTTTGCATCAAAATTTAGATGAATTTTAATTGACAAAAACAGCAAACATTGCAGTAGTTATTAAAAAATATATATTTTACGGCCCCATAAAGTTGATTGGAAATAATCAGTAGCTCATGGTATTATAACGACTTAAAAGGAAGTATAAGGAATTATTTAACGAAAGGGGAAGTATGGTGTATAAAATTTGAGTCAGTGGTTTACCCCTCGGTCCAGTCATTTAAGGTTTTATCTGCGGAAAAATTTCTAGTGAGCTGAATTTTTGTATAGACCTTTATTACGGCGTTGTAATGAAGATGTGAAAAATCAACATTGATATCGTGCCGGCTAAAAAAGTTATAAAGGTCAAAAGGTCACGAAAATCAGTTTTTCGCAAATATCTCGCCACCTATTGCTCGGAGGTCAATAGAGGTCATTATAAAATGCGGCCCTACTAAAAAAAGTTGTACAAGTCTATTTTGGATACTAAAAATGCCCTTCTACAAGATGGTTATATTTTCTTAAAAACAAAACGGCAAAATTGCTAGCCGATTTTACTCCACTTAATCTGAATATTCTAAATACGTCCACCGTAAAGTCATTTTAGTGGGAGAGCGATAATCTCCGCCTCCACCCGACCCCGGAGCGCTACCCGAGGAGTGTACAGAGAACGGACTCTTAAGAAAATATGTCGAAGAATGGGGGACATTTTGAACATTTATTATAAATTAGTAGACCTTTAGTACTGCCACCTTCCAGTTTATTTTGTTATTTATTATGGATCCGTAGTTATATTCCATATTCTTTATATGAGGTAAGTGTTAATAAATATTTTCTGTAATATCTTCATATTCGAGGTTCATTTCCACTTTTTATAGATATGCATTTTATGTGCAGAATAATATTCTCTACCTATTTCTGATAGGTCCATGTAAAAATTTATAGGTACAAAAAAGTTACAGTAGAATATGCGCAAAGAGTTGTAGTAAAATGAACGCCCAGTATGATTTAACCTAATAGGAACGTAATCGCTGCATACTTCTTGAAGAGAAACTAAACAACAGTAAATTTTGCTCAAATCGGTTAACTGAGTTCTGAATTAAGGAGAAAACAAAAAAAAAAATAAGAAAAGAAGCTTTAACGCCCCCCCCCCCCCACTTTTCTGCGACATTTTTCATTTATGCAAGTTTGGTTAATTCAACACCATTTGAATTCTAGATTATACCCTTGAAGTATGTAACATTCGTTAGGTGTATTTGATCCACCATCGCACTTAGCCTTCGTGTTGTTGACACAAAAACAGTAGGGGCATATTTTTCGGATATTCAAATTTCTTCCCGATGCGTATCTCCAGATGGAGGAGTTTAATAATAAAGGAGGCAATTAAGTATGATGAATCGGCGTGTGCCGTGCAAGCCATACTCGTTCGTACCACGTGACAAACACCTTTGAATAGATAGGCGCATTAATTTGACAAATTGACCGGAGATAAGGTTGCCTGTTCAAATAGAAAGGAAAACAACGATTAATATGGGAGGGTTCGTTAAACTAGCACCACCGACGTGGATGAATAGTTATTACACTCATTTATTTAACTACAGTTGCCCCGGGTCGAATTCGATTCTGCCTCGGCTGTTAATGAAATACCTGCGAGATGGAGGAAACGAACCTCTTCCTCGATTCGGTCTAGATAGATCTCAAAAAGGTTTACTGAAATCATTCCACGATATCTTACCGTCACGATACGAAATGCATTAGTAAATGAACGTTTATAGGAAGCAAATTAATAAACGTGTTATTTATCATGTGTTTAGAACGATCAGTGCTATAAGTCTAAAGATAAATGTGGTAAACTCAATTTAGAAATGCATAATCATTCTTAGAAGATTTCGACAAAAAGTTCAAATACTTATTTTTTATTCTATTGAGAAATATTACCACTACTGGAAGCATATAGAATTTGCTTGTATTTAAATCCTCAGTTGTATCAAATCGGGCCAAATCGGGTGAATACGGAGGTTGAGGAAGACCTGTCACTTAATTTCTTGTGCAAATGTTACCAATAATAAGTTAACTTAATCATAACTGCACCAAAATTCAGGTCTCTTCCTTCGAATACTTTCAGGCGATTCAACTTCAAGATTCTGAAAATGATTCTTTGACTTTGTGGATGGAATTCATGATGAACAACTCTTTTATAATAAAAAAAAATAGTTAACATGATCTTGACATTTGATCTTGATTTACATGCTTTCTTGAGTTTTAAAGAGCTTCTGATTGTCCATTGCGATCAGTTTTGTTCAGGATTTACTAAAATTTAGGTTTTATTAAAATTTCTTTGTTGATGGATCAATTGGTTGAATGAATTATGAAGAAAGTACAGTGGATAGTAAATAATTACTTCTCATACTGATCCAAAAGATTTAGATTTACAATCGAATTCCGCTAGTACTTCTTCTTAGTGGGTTAAATATCCGTTTATTCCATGTATATATGGTACACATTTAGCTTAAAACCAAATTATTTCAAGAAGAAGACCAAATAACTTCCAAAATCTGACAATCACCAGGTTACGCATGGTGAAAAGAACTTGTCAGAATAAAGTACTGACCTACACAGTATAAGCAAAGCATTATGCATAGTAGGAACTAACATGGTTACATACTCATGTTCACAGGAAACTATTTATGACCATGAAATTCTCGTTTTATATTTGAAAAAACTAGCAGTAGAATTCCATAGAAAAATAAGTCTGAAAACGGTATTTAAAAGTTTAGTCTGGCCACGCCCCCACAAAACGGTCACCGCCACAGTGTATACCTGTGAGGTCAGAGACCGTTCGGATGTGTGTACCTAAATACAATTGTAAGCTTTAGTTCATATCTTGCATACGATTTCCATGCTTTTGGACAACGCAGTACATACATTTAGAAGTTATGTTGTCAAAGTTATTTTGTCATTTGTGATATTATTAAGTGTTATTGTGTTAAAAGACATTGGCATTGAAGTTGCAAAATAGACTATGAAAGAATTATTGCATTATGCCATTATCTACGAATACAGCGCCTAATAAAATATTTCACCGTGCCAAAAATTGTAAAGAAAAATATGGTGAAAGACGATGAAGCGCGACGAAAGGAATCATTGTAACATTGTTTGTTAGTGACCATTTTAATGTAAGTTTAGTTGGAAATACATCAGTAAGTAGGTATACAATTTTGCTATCTAAGTTCAATACATTAAATTACCTGTTTTGGTACCCACAAATGTCACAAACACACAAGAAATAAAGATATATAATCGACAATGTGATGTTCATATTTAGTCATCCTCGCAACATGATACTTATCGGTGGAGATTAACGAAGTGGTATGTACCACAAAATATGACCACCCTGTATAATAAAACTTACTACTGGTGAGTAATATATAAATATATAAAATATCAGTAAGTGCTATTAATTAGAACATCCGTTTCACTGTTAAGTATTTGTTAATCAGCCGGAGTCCATAAAAAATAGATTTACTTAGATTTAGAAATTACTGATTATAAAAAACGAAGATTAAATAATAAACGTACCTATTTTACATTTTTATTCTACACTGAAGTTTCTATTATTATTACTAAGTGCACCTTTTTTGTGTAAAATGAACTTTACATAATATAGCAAGGCTTAGAATGGAAAAACCCAACATAAAAAACACAAAATGTCAGCAAAAATGTTACTACTAGCACTCTCTACTTAGTACACCAAAAACGTATCTGTGTCTAATTTGAATCAAATTAAGCGAACCCCACTTATTTGTCAATATCAGCCCTGACACTTGCCATATATTTTTGAAACACCATGTAAGTAAAAATATATTGTGTCCAAATATTTTTAGCCACCTGTACGGGTCAGGACCAAATGTATTTAAGTGTTTCTTTTCTGTTTACTACCATTAAACTAAATCTTATACAGTATGCGCCAAAAGTATGGAATAAATTCAATAAAAACGAAACAATTATTTTTTGGGAAAAATCCTCGAACAGGTCGATTTTTAATTTAAAAAATACATATTTTAGCGTAAAATGCGATTTTCAAATGTCATTTGTTTTCGAGTAATGACGTCATCGATTTTTTTTAAATGGCAACACCATATTTTTTTCCTTGATTCTGAAAGATCGTTTAATTCTCTATCAGACAGTACTAAAATTGTGCCCTCTTACATAGGAAAATTTTCGAGTAAATGACGATTGAATGTTAGAAAACGTAAATTTTATCCATAAAAAAGTACCAATTCTGAGGTATGTAAAATAAAATACAATTGATTAAATTTTATACTTAAATTAAATGTTCGAATTGCCATCCACCAACTTCTTGACAATGCGCAAGTCTGTGAAGAAATTCTTTTTGCACATTATGAATGATTTCTGGGGTAACTCTGCGTATTTCGTCCCTAATGCGATTTTGAAGTTCTTCTAAATTACGTGGTTTATTAATGTACACTTTTGACTTCAAGTATCCCCATAAAAAATAGTCAAGAGGTGTAAGATCTGGCGATCTTGCAGGCCATTCTATTGGTCCGCGTCTGCCGATCCAACTCCCAGGAAAACAGTTGTCCAAAAAATCTCGTACAGGGCGCGCATAGTGCGGAGGTGCACCGTCTTGCTGAAACCATATGGTATCGTCAGGAATGTCAGGGTCATTATCGTTAGGAAAAATTACTGCAAGGGCTGGAACAAGGTCATTTTCTAGAAACTCTAAATATCTTTGTCCTGTAAGGGTTTCTTCAAAGAAGAAAGGCCCTACTATTCTGTCGTCAACTATTCCAGCCCACACATTTAATTTTTGAGGGTGTTGGGTATGTGCCTCTGCCATCCAATGAGGATTTTCCCGACTCCAATATCTGCAAGTTTGACGGTTTACTGTACCATTCAGACAAAATATGGCCTCATCTGAAAAAAGTATTTGCCGGTGTAAATTTCTATTTCCTTGACATAAATCCATTAGAATTTCGCAAAAGTGTAAGCGGCGATCGGGATCATCTTCATTGAGTTCCTGCACAAGTTGAATTTTGTAGGGATGATATTTTTCCTTCCTCAAGATACGTAGCACTGTGCTCTGACTAGTGTCATTGTTTAATGCAACCAATCGTGAAGAATTATAAGGATTATCCACCATACTTATCAAAATGTTCTGTTTCTGATTTTCATTAATGCTTGGACGTCCAGGTTTTGGAATATTTACAACATTGCCAGTTTCTCTAAATTTAGACTCTACCTTACTGACTGTTGATAGGCTGATAGGGGATCTGGATATTTTTCATTAAATAAATCGCAAACTTCCTGCTGACTTCTAGTCATATTCCCGCATCCGATAAGAATTAAAATTTCAATTCTTTGAGTAACAGTTAAATGTGCCATAATACTTTAAATTGAATAATAATTTCTATGTCGCTTACAATACTTATTAGAAAGTCGGTGTGACAATGACACTGTGCAAAGATCGTCATTTACTCGAAAACTTTCCTATGTAAGAGGGCAAAATTTTAGTAGTGTCTGATAGAGAATTAAACGATCTTTCAGAATCAAGGAGAAAAATATGGTGTTGCCATTAAAAAAAAATCGATGACGTCATTACTCGAAAACAAATGACATTTGAAAATCGCATTTTACGCTAAAATATGTATTTTTTAAATTAAAAATCGACCTGTTCGAGGATTTTTCCCAAAAAATAATTGTTTCGTTTTTATTGAATTTATTCCATACTTTTGGCGCATACTGTATTTAAGTGTTTCTTTTCTGCTTACTACCGCTAAACTAAATGTTATGTAAGAAACTTTTAAGAGTACTTAAGTCAATCAAATTTGTATAATGTACTTTTGAAATATAAGCAAAAAGAAAGTTTCTTACATATTTAAGTCGAAAGAAGCATTACAACTGTTATTTTATCAGAATGTTGGTATTTTGTTTTTGTACATACTTTTTTTGTTTTGTATTATTATTAATAACGAATGGGAACAGTAAAATTAAATTTAAACAATTTATTTAACTATTATAACTAATCTTGTTTATTAATAACCCATTGATAATTTAAGAAAACATTAGCTCCAATAAATACCTGATACATTTCACCGTATTGATTTTATTGATCATAAAAATAAATCTACCTGTGTGATGTACACATGTTTGTTTTTATAAATTACATGGTGGCCCATAATCCTTTATCGTTAATAAAGGAGAGGTGCATTTTAATAGAAAGAGTTGAAAGAGATTGATAACTGACAATGGTGTCTACTGTACTGTAAAAAAATTCGTGTCTATGGCTTTTCAGTCCTGCATGGGAGAGCGAATGACCGTTAGATGTAGCTTTGCGGCACCGTGTACGCGAAGTATATATTTGTTCTTTTCCTAAAGTTTACATTACTTTTTTACGGTTTCCTGTAATTAACAAATGTTTCTATAAAAATAGATATACACAAACGTATTGAAAATTTAAACTGATATGTTTCGATGTTAATAATAGAGAAGTGGCCTCTAGCAGCATGCCAATGAACTAAATAAAGATTATTATGAGAGCACTCGGTACACTTTTCAATCAAATTTAAATCGTTACGATTGGATAAGCGTTACCTAAGTAATGTGTCAAAAAACTGAATACTCATAATGCCTTGTCCTCGTGGAGGCGAAATTCGTGAAAATTTGTGGGAATTATTTAATGGCGAGAAGTCTCAACTTTTAGCAAATCTTTCCAACTGCGACATTTTCTATCATTTTCATTATAAAACTGTCATTGACTATCAAGATAGATTGACAGAAGTTAAATTTATTAACGCCACAAAATGATGAAGTTAACGATAATATTCTTGAGATGTTAAATTCTCAGAAAATTGACACTTTCCCGCCATGAATAATTTAAATCAAAATCTGCAAAATTCGTGAGAATTTTTGCGAATTTCCCGTACATAAGGACTTAACTCGTTTATTACTCACGTAGGTATACAGGGTGTCTGGTATATGACTGCCGAAATTTTAAGGGCTTATAATCTACAAATACATTTCAAAAATAAAAATACAACTGTAATAAAGAGCAAAACTCGTTAAAAATGTAACTTTCAACAACATTGTTATGTATCCTGCTGCTACTGATAATGTAAAAGTAATATTAGTCGTAGCAGTGTTGTGACTAGAGCGTTTCAATTTTCTCTAGTGCTTGTTTGACGATTTGTGAGTGTACATAAACAAAAATGGAACAATTTATACTAACCCTGACCAGCTGCATGACAGACAAAACTTTCAGACTACAAGACGTTTGTATGGTAAACGATCTTTGCAAGCAACAGAAGTTAGTTTGAACACTTGTAACTGTTTCACATTTTATTCTGTGTTGTGAAAATAGCTCTACGAAAACCATTCACAGTGCCTACGTTTAGTCTTACCTATGTGTAATTATTATGTAGGTACACATACCTAACAATCCTAACATGTTAGAAGAGCGACGCTGTTTATTAAAGACCTGTTTACCAGCATAACTCTGTTACCATTGATCAGAGAAGAAAAATTGTTAAATCAAATACTTTTTGTCTAGTACAATTGGTCATACAGCAAAATTAAGGCACTCAAATTCTGGACACCCTGTATATTTCTTCTTTGAAGGACGAAACCACCTCCAACTTGTATATCAACCTTTTCTGATCGATTTTTTTTAGTTTAATTATGTTCGAATAAAATTTTGACTGAGTTTGCTTTTGTTTATCTTCAGCATTGTCGAAATGGGGTTGTTATTTAACCCTACTGCTTTTGACACAAAAATAGGTTAAATAATTCCGTAAAAGTCAGATTGCAGCTGTCACGAATGAGCTGTCACACCGCGAAACGTAATAACTAAGGAAAACTGTTTCCGCGATTAATAAAACCTTTTGTTCCAGGCATGAGGAAGAAGCCCAATCCGACGAAACCCTCCCCCCGCATATCTCAACGAGCATCAGGCGAATAACTCATACCCCGTCACCGAGCGTACTCGCGTCCGATGATCCGGCCGCTGTGATAGCACCTAAGCGTTATCTAAAGTAAGTGTTATCAAAATGTTAATTCGAAAGTGTAGATAAGAGTCGCGAACACACTACGTACGACCGAGTGCCGCGCATACGTGTCATTTCGCGTAGTAGTCTAAGATTTTCCGGGCAGTGCGGTCAAAATGGGGCTCCTGTGGCGCAAGCGGTCGCTGCTGCTGAAACTGGTGGTCATCGTGGGTACCGCGTGGTTCACGATAGCGTTCCTGCTTTACACGGACGAGGGCGGCCCGCCGAACAGGATGGCCGTTCCCGCGGACGGCGGTGGCATCAAGGAGCAGCCGGGGAACGAGCTGGGGTTCGGTAACGCGCCCCCCAGGGCGCTACCTTTCAGGCAGGAGACGCCGCCACCGCCTCAGAAGAAGGAGGAGTTCGGGGGGGTGTTAGTGCCGCCGCAGGACATGGCCGGGGAGATGGGGAAGCCGGTGGTGCTGCCGACAAACATGTCAGGTGAGAATTTTTGTTTATTTGTGACTTATCTGTTGTAGTTGTTTTATCGAAATTAAATTACTGTAATATAGTATATTACTCATGTTTAGATGCAGTAGCTAAGTATCGTCTTCAAAAAGTTCAAAGCTCTTGTTGACGTTTCGTTCTTATTTTAAAAAATATTTGATCATGTGTCTCAGGGTATAAATGCAACTTGGTTGGTTGCGATCCCTCTTATTTATGTAATAAATTGCACCATCGTTAAAATATATACACGATATTAATTTGAGATATACCACTTAATTTTTCTTGCTAAAGTTTCATAGATATATTAGATAGATTTTCTTACAATGCAGTAAAGGTTTATAACAGCTTAGATAATGAATATAAAAGTTTTAAAATACATCGTTTTCGGAAAGAAGTCAAGTCATATTACCTTTCAATCCAACAGGTTTGTTTCATCTGGTGACTTTTAATTGCATATTTTTTTATTTTTATTATTTTTCGACTAATTTTTCTTTATAATTTTCTGTATATATTTTGTATATCTTCAAATTTATATTTATTAAATATTGACTTACAAATTTTATACCAAAAATTTAATATCTCCCCAAAACTATACGTATAAGTTCGTCAATGTAAGGTTATGGTAGTAGCTTATGCTAGACCGCCTTTTGATAATCATTGTGCTTTGATGTACAATTATTTTAAATAAAGATATATTATTATTAATATAAGTTATATTTCTTTTTAGATAATAAAGGCTAAACTGAGGTAGTATTGAAATAAGAGGAATTTATTAGTTTCGTTAATTGAAATGTACAGGAAAAAAACTCTTTAAATTTTAAGATTTTAGTCTCATGAGTTAATTCATATTTTATTATACGAGTTGTACAGAAACTCAACGAATAAAATTTAGGGGGTGATACTAATATTTTTTATATACATATTTTTAGGTATTAATAATATTGTGTGAAACTAACTACTCTGCGGACTAAAGCCCCGACCAGCGTTGAATTACACCCACAATATCTACTCACATATTCTTTATTATTGGCTTTTTACTATATTAGAAAGGTATTTTAAGCTAATATAAATCAAATCCCCTACAATTCTTATCAATTAAGTCATATGTATGCTTCTTGATGTTTGATATCAGTATACTCGTGCATTTTTAATTGTTGCAACAAACTCTGCTCTCCTTTATGGCACCTTAGGAAATGAAATATATGCTGCACTATGCATTTTTATTTTAATACTCGTAACTTAAAAAGAATCATCGATGTGGTATATTTCTCGGCCTCAGTTCCATGTATTTTCGAAATACGTCAATAGCATGGATAACATTCCTTCTATTGACAACAGTGAATATTCTTTGTTTATAAGTCTTAGTATCTGGAATTGTGACAAGCATTATCTTCCTCTGCCTTCAATATCATCGATAGACATAGCTACAAGAGTTAATCAATTCTACAACCTCCAGAAACTCTGATAATTATGACTACCTTTACCAATAAATAATTGATATAATGACACACGTGTCATTTTTGGCTTGACCATTACATTAAAAAAACCTTCACCTTGTGAAATCTACAAAAAGTAAAACTATATAAGTACCGAAGCACCGAATATATATTTTTTTGTTTATTTGTACATATAAAATGTGAACCTAATTGCTTTGAATGAATTTATTCATTACAAGAAACTTTCTTCTCTTGAATAAATATTAATTTGACTCACTTGCTGTATAAATATCTTGTTGTTGTGTAAAATTTGTGACTAATCATTTCGATTTTACAAAATCTCGCGTGAATTGAAAGTACTTGAAGCCATCGAGCTTCAGTGTTGATATTTTTCGAATTCCATTGGTATTTTTTTCTGTTTCTTTGAATTTAAAATATTCTTAAGGCTAACGGTGAAACACGTGATCAAGTTTTGTTAAAACCAGATATATCGCTGCGCAGAGTAAGACTATGTTGACGTGTTGTGACAAAACGCTGAAATATGTGATGCCTAGAGGCTAATTCATTTGGGATGGAGACAAAACGAAAGATACACTGAAATAAAGGTATCACAACCCTATTAGTGGAGTAAAATCGGTTGTCAATTATGCCGTTTTTTTTTAAATAAAGATATAACTAAATTAAACATTTACTATCTTGTAGAGTGACAATTTCGGCATCTGAAATGGACTTTTACAATTTTTTTCAGTAGGGTCTAACTTTATAAATTCAAATTGTCGGTGCTTCGAACGTTATTTGTCAATTATGTTTTACGAAACATATATCGCGTTTGTAAATCAACGATTCAAGTTATGTTCATAATTTTTTCACAACATATATAAAAAACTACAGCGCTTCTAATGGTACATACGAATTTTTAATAACTTAAAGCCTTTTCGAAAAAAATTGTTCCAAAGTCAATACCAGTAAATTTGTGCATTAAAAACTTTACGATGCGGAGACAAATGTAGTCGATAGTATGAAAAAGTTTTTTAAAAAAAGTTTACTTCGCTACGTGTTACGGTTTTCAAGAAATTGAATTTTACATATGCTCGTGTTTCGTGTGTAAGCTAAGTTTATACTTGCGGTGCAGTATACGTTTTCAGAATAGGACAATGCATTCATTCGGAAAGTCAGAAACATCTATATTTTTCATAATTTTTATGTCGAATAAGATTAAATTTTAGTTTTTTATGCTCGTATTTTTTTAATACAGAAAACTTATCGTAGATCATAGAATATTCATAAGAGATATTAACATAGATGTATATTTATTTATGTCCAAAATGTAAAATATAAAGACTATGTATGGATTATTGAAGAGAAATATGAGAAATTAACGTGTAAACAGGCCAATTAGATTAGGTCAAATATTGAAAACATATACCTTGGTTTTGTTAACATTTGTGCGTTACAAAATACATATGTGGCGTACAATGTTCTTAATTATAAAGATATAGCACTGGCTTAAAATTGACGTATTCTTGAAACAATGTCTTCTACAGACATACAATTTTAAATATTTAATAATTGGATAATGTAGGTGTTAGCAAATAATAGGAATGACACCTGGGTATTTTCAAAGACACCCAAGTAAAACAAACAAACAGCTGCAAAAAGCTGTCTAAGATTTTAGATACATAGATCTACCAAAATACTTACTTATTTTAAATATATCTGTAGATATAAATATTCTTATAATAAAAATTTACTTGATAATAAAAATTGTTCAATATTTATAATTAAGTGTATGAAAATAATGGTTAAATGTGGGGTTAGGATAGCTACAAATGCGATGCTTACAGACGCTTTTCAAAATTATTATTTTATTTGAGTAAAATTTAAACAGTAACTGTGAATAAACACAACGTCAATAAGTTACCTTTGTTGTATATGTTATATTTTTTTAGATTTCTTAATTTTATTTCTGTTTAAAACTTTTTTCATAAAGTTGTGTGAAAATCGAAGTACTCACTACTTAAACATGTAGTTTCAAATGAACAAACAAAATCCATTTTTAATTATTATGCTACTTTTCCCATAAATACTCAAGTAGTTAATTTATATTTACAATGTTATCAAGTATACTAAAGAAATTAATAAAATCTTAAAATAATGCATTGCATGTTTTTACTGAAAAAATATATTTTTTTGTGGTATTTATTTTATTAAACTCTTTTGTAGTTTTCGAAAAATAATAGTAGGTAATGATATTTTGGTACATAAGGCATTCACACATATTTTTATTGTTGATTCCTGATAGTTAATTTTATTTATAAAAATTCATAAAATAGAAAAATGAACAGAATGCTTTGTATATGCTTGTAAACAGTGATTTTTTATTTTTCTTCGGTTTTGGGATAACTATGTTGATTGACATTTTTTACAAAAAAATAAAGATCAAATATTATTATTATTATTATTATTATTATTATTATTATTATTATTATTATTATTATTATTATTATTATTATTATCTTTTATTAAATAATCGACAATAAAATAGTTGACCAGAATGCGTTACCCCATCTGGAACGGCACTTTCTAACAAAAAAATATCACTTTTAACGGTAGGATCCAAAATAGTTCCACTTATTGCGATGCTTAATTTTTTGTTTGTTCCTTTAATACTAAAATACTTTCACTTGACATAGGGCTCAACTTAAATCAGAAAATATGGAATAAAGAGATAATTTCATTTGTAGAATAAAATGCTTTTGACACATTTTTTCTTTCTATGTGTATTTCTACTAAGTTTGGATTTGCAACAAATAGTATATTATTATTTACTGAAGTGCTGAGAAGCAAACCATCGATGCCATGTAAAAAAATACTATGCGACAAAAATAAAATTAGATAAACAAAGCCATATTTCAATAACATTTTTATATATTCCATAAATCTCAACTACCCATTTGCATTCCCCATTTTTTTAATATTTTTTAAAAATATTAATTATATTTTAATGAATACGTCTATTTAGCAATGTCTTAGCTGGTGTCTATTATTCAGTAGGCAGACACAGAATATTATATTAAAAATAATCTATATTTCTGTATTTGAAAAACATTATATTTTTAGTTTCAAGATTTAACAAATTCGTAATTATAATAAAGCTATTAAACTACAATACGTAATCATTTCTCTTAGTCTTTTATAAAATCCGTCGCGTGTCAGTCCTTTTATTTTATTTTTTCGGTTTTCGTTCGGTAACTATATATGTATATATATATATATATATATATATATATATATATATATATATATATATATATATATATATATATATATGTTAATTCGTAGGCTTCCGCGGGTGTTATATGTGGTTGTAAAATTTCTCCGGGTTCCTCTCCGCGATGAATCTGCATGGTCTTCAAAAGAACCATTTGTTTGACAACGTTTCGGTAAAATCTCATTTACCATCTTCAGGTCTTCTTACTTCTGCTTCGCGTTACTACGTTCGGCTTACAGCTCGGCTACGTTCGGCAGTAAGCCGAACGTAGTAACGCGAAGCAGAAGTAAGAAGACCTGAAGATGGTAAATGAGATTTTACCGAAACGTTGTCAAACAAATGGTTCTTTTGAAGACCATGCAGATTCATCGCGTAGAGGAACCCGGAGAAATTTTACAACCATATATATATATATATATATATATATATAGTAAAATATGTTATTCTATTTTTTATATACTACAAATATTATTTTACATCGAGTGAAAAATTTTTTACATTATCTCAAAATTTTAAAAAACAGCATTGATGTAAAATAATATTTGTAGTCTGTAAAAAAAACGCTTATTTTTATCATTTGCCGTTGAGCAGTTATTTAGCGAAAACGTGGCGAAAACTATATTCCGTATGATAGAGTATTTACCGTTAGCCTGAATCACTTCTCTCATTGTTGGACATTTAGAATCTAATGTGATCGTCTCTTTCATCAATGCCACCGCAAGGTGGCAGCATTTTATTGCTAAGAAATATTTTTTTAATTTTCGCTCAGTAGCTCCTCAAGGAATAAAGATAAAAATATGCGGTTTTTTTTAATAGACTACAAATATTAATTTACATCGACGCTGTGTTTTGAAATTTCGGAAAAGAGCAACATTCATTTAAAAAAAATAATTTTACAGTTTTTCAAAATTTCAAAACACAGCGTCGATGTAAATTAATATTTGTAGTCTATTAAAAAAAACCGCATATTTTTATCTTTATCCCTTGAGGAGTTATTGAGCGAAAACTTTATATCGTCTTATAGAGCGCTCACCGTAAGCCTTAAGACCCATTACAAAATTGTACTAATATTATTGAAACAGTTCCAATAAATTATGTTTTGGTTTGGAACGACACGATGACTGTAGAAAAAGAAAGTGTTTTGTCTCTGTTTCTCGAATAGAAACAATACGAGCCACATAAAACATTTTCAGTTGCGTACACAACCCCGCCTTTGCAATGTATGAAGATTACATTTAGTGCACTCTACGCCGATGATATCTAAACTAGGAAACGTAAATATTTCATTTTACAAATTCAACACTGGATATAACACTTAACTTTAATGCACGCTCTATGCTAGTACCAGCAACGGTCTATATTTCCTTATGAAAACATTACTCCGGCTCATCCGTGACTTTATTGCAAACGTAGATACGGCTAACAGCGTTATTAAACTTATTTTGTCCGGTGCAATGTGAGCTACGTTTGCCTTTACCGCTTTGCGTCGCTCGTGTAAAAAAAGTATTTATTTTTCATTTCTAATAACTAGAGCCACTGGCGTGGACATGGCGGGACTGAAATTTACGATGAAATTAACTTTCCATGCTCTTCACAGCTGTATATCACAACACGTCAAGACTGTGACAGGCAATAGAACAGTATACACGAGTATAATATAAATATTAATTTGATCAACAGATAAAGCTGTCGATAAAGGGTATAAGAAAAAAGTAGGCTAAAATATGACAATTTAAGCCTACTTCCTTATATAGGGTGTTTCTAGTATTACTGGCATCCTTAGAAGGGATGATTCTACAGTCAAAATAAATAAGATTTGTGTTTGTGTGTAGTGGGACCTATTATGCTTGAGTAATACACGGAAGAGTAGATTTCTGACGACAAAATAATGCCGGTATAGACCAGTACTGAAGCCTTTGAAAATGGTAAAAAGTGAAAAAAAATAATAGTCGGATGAAACTCATTGGAAAAGGAAGAGAATACAACAAAAATGAGAGGAAAAATAATTTACGGGCGATCTGAGGTCGGGAAATGGAAGGGGGTGTGTTTTTAAGGGTAAAAAACGGTTTATCTTGATTTCCGGTAAAACTACAAGTCCTATGGAAAAAAGTTAAATAACAAAGTTGTAGGTAATAAAAAGATCTACAACTTTTATATTTACGCTTTTTTCACATAACCTCAAAATGTGAAAAATTCAAATAACCAGGTTTTTGACTTGAATGCAATGCATTTTAAAGAGATTTGCAAAGAATAATTATTTATTCAAAATAATCAAAACTTAAAGTACCTTACGTTGTTTAATAATTTTGTAAATAAAGTGGCACAGGGTTTCTACGCCACTTGCGGCAATGGGAATATTTTTTAAACATCAACCATCAACTTTTGACTAAAGTAAGTTTAGCTATATCGCATTATTTTGTCGTCATAAATCTACTCTTCCGTATGGTGTATTAATTTCGGTACACCCTGTATTACTCAGGCATAGTAGGTAGGTCCCACCATACACAAACTACGATATGCAGATATATTTTTAGAAAACAATTACCTAAATACGATGCATTTTAAAGAAAATTTTAAAGAATAATTATTTGTTCAAAATAATCAAAATTTAAAGAACTTATTTTACTTACCATTTTTATTTTATATAAAAGAAAAGTGCCACTGGTGGGAATATTTAAACATACTGAATAATTAGACCTAAGATATCCCATTACATGCTAGAATTATTATTGTTTTATCATAAAGAGTTCAAAAATAAAAAATTTCAAAATTTGTGACACCCTGTATCTCCGAAACAATGATCTTTTAGATATAGGTATGTTTTAGTAAATCTCATTTTTTTTTACTGTATAATCACCCCTTCCAAGGATGCCAGTAATACCTGAGACACTCTGTATTAAAAAAAAAAAACCTTTAAAGATACAGGCTGTTAAAACTTACCTTTTAAAATTTGTGTCTTTTAAAAATGTTGTCAATTGTATACGTGTCAGTTTGAACGAATTATTATCGAAAATATTATTATAAACAGCTTTTAAAAACAAACGTAGAAGCTGAGGAGAGAGGATGCTTTATGTGCCCCATTTTTTGTGACGTACGCCCATGAATAATTTATCGCAATGCCGTAGCGTAAAGTTTTATAACAACGCTTAATTTTTGATACTTGATAATTTTTCACAAAAATCTATTTTTTCGAAATAAATTTGATTTTTGAAGGTCATTTTTGTCTGTCACTTTAATGTACAAAAATTAATTCGTATAAACATGGTATCAGAAAATTCAAACATTCCACAAATCAGTCCGAAAATTCCGAAACCTCCACAATTGACGATAAAATGCGGAACGTGACTACAGGTGATTTTTTCATTATGATAAATAAACTTCGATCCTAAAGATTAAGAATTACTTGATAGTTAACAGCAATTTAGCAGTGAACAGGTTACAAGGGATTTGATTACTAGTGGCCAAAACTATAAAATTTTTAATAGAATTGATCACCTACAGAATAGTTTGTTGCCTTCAAGAAATTTATATGATCCTGTGGACAGTTTTAATGGGATTTTACAAACATCAGCCGATAAGATTGAAGGTATATTGTTAATAAAGTATATGAGTAAATATATACATAATTACTCCTAATTATGCTGCTGTGAGCAGCACGGAAAATTATTGTTTGTCTCACTGTTCATAAGTCGAACCCTGTCGTGTCGACGCAGATGGCATACAGCCGTATGTAATACCTTAAATAGAATTTTTCCAAAGCAAATTCCTGTCTTTTTGAAATAGAATCTTTCAATTCATTAAATAGGTACTTAGCAAATATTATATGAAGATGTCTCGAAATGAAGATAATATTACTTTTGTTCTACATGTTTTATTTTTCAAAATTGTTTATTATTGTACTATTGCGTTGAATGTGTGCAGGTTGCATCTTCCAACAAGTTTATGTCAGTCCACAAATGCATTTATTTATTTTTTATGAGACTACCTTGTCACTATTATCAGTCTTGCCACGTTGCTACTATTTTTATTATTTTGGCAATAAATCAGTCTCCCAGATTGATTGGATAGATTATTTGGATATGAGTATTGTAAACCAAAACAAGTATCAACGAAGCTGAACAACATTAAATATTAATTAATCATGGGCAGAGCTAATCTTTAAACTGTTATCAAATATAATATCTGACATACCTAGAGGCAACAGTTAAGTATACCTCTTGGAGATAAAGCAAATTAAGCAGATAAATATCTCAAGGCCGATTAAAGATAAAATGATACAATTTTGAAGACCTAACACGTTCATATATTGTTCAGCATTTGAAATAATAATTACTTGAAATAATTAAATTAATTGATAGGTTTGTCTGAATACAGTTATTTCCGTTGTTCTTATAATTATTTTATTTTTTATTTATTTAAATATGATATCCTACAAGCTAAATGTTCAGTTACGGGATAAAACAGTAACAAAATTATTCATCAACACACACTTAGAGGCCATAAAAACGAATATATAAACATATGTCTACACACACACCGTATTACACATGATATAATAGAAAAATAGTAATTAAATATATACATTTTATATACACAACACAGTACCTGTCTACAGTAGGTAAGTTCATAACAAGATTACTTATTTGGGTTAAACAGAAAATATTTATACTGTGCTATGTAAGAGTAGTTCAGGCACATATTATAAAATATAGAACACTTCAGTATATTTGTTAAGGGTGTAGATAAATAAAAGACATTGACAGTTCTTATATCTCTCTCGATATTCTATAAATAAACTTATTTGTAAAATTGATACAATCTAGTTGATTATTTACAACCTTAATAAAAATATCATCGAAGCCAGCACTCCTTTCTTTTTTTAGCTCGCAGATGTTTACACGCTCAAGAAGCATATCATTACTGCTAATTTAATAAATCGCCTCTGAATCTATTCAATTCTCTGCACATGCGTATTATTCCATACCATTGATACATATTCTAATCTTGATCTAACAAATGTAATGTACAACAACCGTAGGGTACGCATATTAGTCACCGAAATGTAATTTTATATTATGATGACTGGAATGCGCTAAAAGCTGCGCGAATGGATTATTCATGATCAGCGCCATATTTTGTTGTGTGCCTCTAGCAATGGCGGAGCAGTAGGGGCTTAGCTGATTGTGAATTGAAATGAAACTGAGTTCTGGATATGGAGAATTATTTCGTGCTATATGCTGGTTAATTTTACAGTCTCTTATAAAACATGACATGTTCCAACAATAACACCCACAAAAATACACAAAGAATAACACGAGATATAAGATAAAAGAAGAAGCCACACTGTACGCCAATGACGTATTTACAAACAAAATAATGGGAAATTAAGGACATATCGTACGTGCAGATGGTTGTCTCTCTCGCACCCACATACATAACCAATGAAGTATGTCTTTGATGAGTTTCATGTGCCTCCTTTTGTCTGCTCCTAGGATTGGTATCTTCATTTGAATGCGCAAATGGACTAAACGCATTCCACATCGTACATTTCAGTGATATTAGTAAAACCTTTAGCATTTCTTACAATTAATCACACACTTTTAGAAGCATTAGAGGTTATATTGTTAATACGTTTTGAAACATATAACTATCAAAATAAACTCCCAAATCCTTAATATAATCAGGTCTATGCAATACAACACCATGTACCTATAGTTAAAACATATAGGATTTTTTTCCTAGTAAATGATATGATACCACATTTTAAAGAATTAAACTGGAGGTTTATTTATTTGATACCGTAACAGAATTTTTAACAGATCTTGTAGATTATAATATTTAAGTGCTCAACACCTACTGTATGCCCACATGATATCATTAAGAAGTAGACTAAAGAGAAGAGGCCCTAATAGTAATCCTTGTGGCACGCCCGACTTTTATGACTTTCAATTATTGAATAAAGTTTTTGTCTATGCAATTGTTTATTACTATATCTATATGCTTGGTATCAGAGAGCATACATATAACTTCATTGACAGGAATTGTAGGAGAATTGATTTATATTAATTAGCTTAAAATACCTTTACAATACAGTTTAAAAAGTTACAAAAGCTAATAATAAGGAATATATGAGTAGATATTGGGGTTGTAATTCAACGCTGGTCGGGGCTTTAGTCCGCAGAGCAGTTCGTTTCACACAATATTGTTAATACATAAAAATATATAAAAAATGTATTTCTTACTTTAGTTTTTATAGAATAGTTCATAATTTCTTCATACGTAACAGAAAATCAGGAATACACATGTCCATATAACCTTTGTTTATTTACGTCTTCGTTTGGCGTTGTTATTATTTGTCAACTAAAAGTTAATATAGTTACTTATATGTATAATCCACATGATGACTACAATATACAAAATAAACGTATGTAGGAATAAATAAATCAAATGGCAACTGAGAAAGTACGACTCTTGTCTCCCGAAAATTATTTGTAATAGCTAATAACAGTCCTCATAGTAATCATTTCGTTGATCGAAAACGGTCAAAGTATTGTCTTTTATTATTATTGTAACAGTAATATAAAAATATATTTATGTTATACCATTTTATTTTTTCTTTTTAGATGTATGATACTAACTAGTAAAATATACCTACGAGTAGGTAATTATTTCCTTATTTATCAGTAAAATAACAAAAAGTGTATGTTAAAAATAAGTTTTGGATCTTGAGTTTCAAGTTAATTTTTACGTTAGTATAACAATTGAAGATAAAGCAAATTGATGTTGATTAGAGATAAAGTGATATCATTTCGAAGGTCTAATGCAGTAAGCAGTATAGGTAGGTACTATTGTTTAGAATAAAATATGTTCACTAGAAAATCGTAAATTGTTAAATGCAATAATGTATGTCTCATTCAGTTTTAATATTCGTGTATTAAAACACAATATATATTTTTTTACATTCACCCATTTTATAATAAAATAAGTGGTGTAACGTTCCAAATCTCACGTTAATATTAGTAGACTAAAGACTTGGAAATATTAATTTATTTTACATATTAATTATAGTATTTTATTTCAACTTCCTCCTCGTACTGTATCGAACCTCTAACCTGCAACAAAAGTATCATTTTTAGATTATAAGGGTTAGTTAGAGTATTTTATTTTAGTAGATTTCGTCATAAGAATTTCTGTTATAGCATACCTTGGACAGTAGTAATCTAATGTTTGTGGTTAGTTCAGTTTTCTTTTCCTTTCGCGACAGTCCTATATTAGATCTGTATATTCCGACCTCCATAAAGTGTAGCTAGTCAATCAGAACCGCGCTGAGATATTTTTCCATTAACTAAAATATAATTTTAAATTAATCATTTCATTTTAACAACTTATATTGGCATTTTGAATAATAACAAAAATACATAAACCTCTACTTACCTATCTGAAATAAGAAGTAAACTGTTACCGATAATCCTTATTAATATTTATTTTCTAATTGTTGAATTTAAAGGCAACCGAACGAACATAACCATATTACAACCTGTTGATATTTTGATTTTGACAACTAATTTCCTAGTGTCCTTTCATTTCACCCCAACACTTCGTTCCGTAAATACAAACAGGCATACCAATAGTAGTTATCTTACAGAATCCACCAATCATGAATTATATTCGATAAGTAAATCTATTTTCATATTATAAAATAAATTTGATAACTGTTTATTTAATTTTGGGTGAAATGGAAAAAAATAAGTATATTATAATATTGTTAAAATTAGTTTCTGGTCGTTAAAAATTAATTTCTATCACTAGCGACATCTTTTGTGGAGGGTCTAAAACACTAGGCACATAATACAGGTTTCCCGTTTTTCGCTACACTTAGGGGCTAGTTTCGTCAGCGCGGTTTTTCTAAATAGGATTTTGAAATTCAAAAAAAAGTAGGAGAAAGGGGTGACGACTTTCCTTTTGGAAGCCATTCTTTCTTTCTTTCCATTTTGGAATCGTGTCAGAGGCAGAGTGTTTTCAAGTTTTATGAAATCTTTATTCATTCATGTATGGGAGCAATTTGAATATATTCGAAATTCAGTTTTCTTGTTGGAAATTCGTAGTGGAAATTGTTTTAAGTGATATTTTCCAAGAAAACGTCTCGTTGGAGGATTTATTGGCCTCTTGCCCATTCCAATTGAACTTCTGCGGGCCATTGTTCCTGTAGTTCGAAAGGCCTTTGGAAAAGAAAACCCTTATTCAATAAGGTATGCATAGGTATTAAATTTAGTTACTTACATTCCTAATTCTTGGTTGTATTTCTATTAGGGTTTTTTTTTATTGTATGAGACATTGCCGTGCACTCCGCACTATCTCGAGACAATAAAGTATTGTCTCCGTTGACGTCTTCAGAGCTGTTGCCCCAAGGTAGCTGTGACAACCTCCTTCTGCTTGTCTGGGTGCTCTGCCGCCTAGGTTGTGAGAAGCCACCTCTCGTTCATTGTGACTCCTGGGTGACATCTCCATAGCTTCGCCCCCAGGATAGCGCAACGTTCTGCCAGACTCGTAGCCGTTCTACCCCAGAGACTTCCGCTACGGGTGAGACCATCTTCAGCGATTTCACCACCGCATCTAGGCCGAGACGACATCCACTACTTCCATTCTACTGGTGAAACCTTCTGCTGGAGTCACGCAGGTCTTCTTTAACCTCTTCCTATTTATGTTTAATTGAATTTCTATTATCACCATAATGAGATAATTTATGAATATATCAACATTTAATTTTCAATTTCGATATACTGAACTTTGAAATTTATTTATTATTTATTTATTTTAATTAAGATTTAATCAATATTCTTTAACGTTTCATTGATCATATACTGAGTGTTATTTACGTACGGAGTATTGAGCCTTCAGCTCATATATTGCCTTGGATATTTTGAATGTACATACTGGGTGTTGAGCGTATGGCTCACATAGTTATATTACATACAGGGTGTTGAACCTTAAGTTCACATTTTGAATTTACATACTGGGTGTTGAGCCCTACGCTCACATCCTATAGGTTATTATTATTTCCCCCATATTTTATTTTCAATTTTTTCTTACGTTCATCTTATTTTGCATTTGATGCTTTATCGACAAACGCTAGTGTGCGGAAATTTGCCTAACTACAGTATATATCTATTTTATTGAACATTATTATTAGAACTGGGAACTTTGGGTTGCGCTTAAGCTTAAGCTCGCTCTTTCTTTTTTTTTGCGCTTTTTCTTGTAGCTAGCGGAAATTACTGCACTTGTTTAATCTCATACTTTCTTTTAAAGGGTTTGTGTAAACACCCATTTCGTATTTACAATATAGCAGGAGAGAAATACTTTAAATAAATTTAAAACATATAGTCACTTAAGTATTATAATTTTGTTGTTTTTTTTGTTTGTTATTTATGATGTACCACTGTATATTGCTAGCCTGCTCTTCCCGAACATGCATGTGTACCGAGTGTAATATTTTATAGGGACACTTTGAATAAATTGTATTGGTCAATTTTCTTCCTTTCTTTCTTATTTGGCACACCCCTTTGGTAAGTTTAGGGGTAGTAACGCATACAAATAAGGGTTGTATGGTTGGATAAATTTACCTGGCGCCCAAATATTAACTTTTAAATTTTTTGGTTCACTACATACGGAACTCCGCCCGTCTCCGCTGAAGCTAAACGGAGCCAACCCTTTTTAATGGACTGCCCTATTCCTAGTATAGAATAAGGTTGGTCGCAGTGGTGCAGTATATCTTTACACTCTGTATATATTAGTTATAATGCTCGATTTAAAATACAGTTACATCAGCCGTAATAATTGTCAATTTATTTAATTTTATTTACCTCATTTCATTTGCCTCATTTGAAATTTGATGAGTGAAACTAATAAATAGTCCTTGTTTCATATTATTTTATTTTTAAATTTTGTATTTAAATGCATGATTCCCACCGTAGTGCATATAGTTTCCAAATTACCTTAATATATGGTATTACCAATTTCATTATTGGTTTTATTTCTATATTGAAAGTATATTTAGTATTATATCAGCTTTACAAAATCTCATCTGTGCATTAACAAGAGTATTCTTAACTGTTTTCAACATCATGTCTATTTTAAGAAGATAAAACCATACTAAGTATACACTTAAAGACATTTTTTAAATACCAGTGATAAAAACTCGTGCGCAAATCGCAGGGGGTTCTCAATATTGTTATCTGGTAGAATTCGAAGTATGTCCTTTCCTACGGTAATAGTTTCCTCACATATCACACAAAAATACCAGTATTTGTTCGCATTTTTCGAACGTCAAGTTTAACTATAGACCATTTGCATATGTAACAAGTTAAAATGTTTTATTTCTAGAAAATGTTCTGTTTTGTAATTGTTTTAAATAATATATAATAATAATAATAATAATAGTGCCTTTATTTTACATTACAATTAACGCATATACAATGAACTTATAAAGGGGATGGCGAAGTTCACGTGTTACGTGCTCTTCCACTTAACCATCCATAAAAAAATAAACTAACAAAAAAAAAACGTATTGAAAACAAAGAAAATACAAACAGATCTACTACAAAATACTTATGCTAATACAGATATAGTACTCGTATAAGTAATTATCATCATTCGAAGGAGAACTACTGACGTTGGGCTCGCAGATATTTTTTATATTTATGTTTAAAGCAACTAATACTGCATGAACATTTGATGCTCTGGGGAATATCATTGAAAATTTTAACTGCAACATATGAAAATGAATGCTGAAATTGACTTGTGGAATGTTTTGGAATAATGTAGAGGGCAGAGTGTCTCGTGGAGCGGGTGTGAACATCGCGCATTTTTGTTAATTTTTCATAAAGGTACGATGGTGACTGTGACGCATTTACTTTATATACTAAGGATGCTATATGTAGGCAAAACCTCTCGTCCAGATTTAACCACTGACTTTCACGAAATTTGTCAGAAATGTGATCGAATTTCCGCAAATTGTAACAATATCTCAAACAGGAATTCTGAATCTTTTGTAAAGTTTGCTTGTTATTTTTTGTTAAGGCAGGCCAATATATTTCATTACAATAGGTGATATATGGCTGAATTAATGAATTACATAAACGAAGTTTTATGTCACTGTTTAAATAATTTTTATGTAAATACAACTGTTTCAGTTTAGAATAAGAACGTTTCACCAAATAATTAACGTGACTAGAAAACCTCATATCATCATTCAAATAGAGTCCCAAATTCTTACATGTAGTTGTAAGTGTCAATAATTTATTATTAATACGCAAGTCAAAGAACTCACTACTCGCAGCCTCCTTCCGATGTCGACCAAATAACCTGACCTGAGTTTTTTGTTCATTAAGATACAGAGAATGAGCACATGAAGTATTGTAAATAATATTTAAATCTTCATTTATTTGTTCCATAGCATGTTCAATGCAATTTAGATTGAAAGAAAAATATAGTTGTGAATCATCCGCATATAAATGTAAATTACAATATTTAAGTTTGTTATGAAAATCTGACGTATACAATATATAAAGTAATGGACCCAATATACTGCCTTGTGGTACACCATTATCTTTTAATCTAAATTGAGAAAAAAATGTATTATTTAAAACAACTCTATGACAACGGTTTTCAAGGTAATTTCTAAAAAAGTTTAAAACAATCTCACTAAAACCAAAATATTTCATTTTTTTATATAATAATTTATGATTAAGCATATCAAATGCTTTACTAAAGTCTAACAAAATAAGACATGTAACTTTTCCATCATCATTTGCATAATATATATCGTCTGTTACCTTTAACAAAGCAGTGGCAGTTCCATGCAACGGTCTAAAACCTGACTGAATAGGTGGTAATATTTGCATTTTATCAACATATTGCCTAAGTTGTTCATCTACAATTTTTTCTAATACCTTAGACAAACTAGGTAAAATGCTTACTGGCCGAAAGTGAGATAAATCTGTAGGGTCGCTAATCTTAGGAATAGGAGTAATATTTGACTGCTTCCATGCATTTGGAAAGACACCCGAAGCGAGACATACATTTATTATATACGTAAAATACTCCGTTAACTCAGGAATCAAACAAGTTATCATTTTAAGATTAATTTCATCAACACCAAGAGCATTACTTTTAAGAGACTTCATTACTTTGTTGACCTTATCACCCGAGACCTCTATAAAATCAAAATGGTTATGACGTATCACAGGATCGGCATACGAATTCATCACTTCTTGCTGAAGAGAAGTCTTTGGGATACTGTCAACAAAATAATTGTTAAAATCATCAGCGTTATAATCTGCAAGCAACTCCCTGTGTGATGTTTTCTTTCCAATATTAAGAAAATTTATCGTTTTCCAAAAATCTTTAGGACAGGTTTTAAATCTATGAGTTAAATACGCTTTCTTTTCTCGGTGTATGGATTGATTTACAAAATTACGAAGTTGTTTGTAATTGAGTCGTGAATCATGTGATTTAGTTTGTTTATACTTATTAAGAGCCTGATCACGTAATTTCATCATTAACTTTATGTTATCTGTTAACCAAGGAGCTGGCGGTTTAGTTATTCTAACTGTTTTATAAGGTGGCATGTATGTCAAAAATTCTATGAATATTGCTATTTAAAAAATTAACCATATCATCAACATTGTTGTTTGAATAAATCAGAGACCAATTTGTTAACTGAAGATCCCTCAAAAATAATTCATATTTAAAATTAGAAAAATCGCGATAAGTTTTAAAAAATTGTTTCATTTTTACTCTATTAATTTTTACAACACAGCTCACAAGATCATGATTCGAGATACCGTCCATATCAAAAACGTCAACTCTATCTACAATGTCTTTATTTGTAGTAAGTAGTAAATCTAAAAGTGTGTGAGTATTGCCTGAATGATGAGTAGTTCGATCAACTAACTGATGGATGCTATAGTTATTCATCAAATCTAAAAATAATTTTCTACCTGGGGAGTCTTTCAACATATCAATGTTGAAATCTCCTCCAAATATTATCATATCATAGAGAGGTAAATTTGTATTTAAAAAATGTTCTAAATCATCAAGGCAATTTTTTAGATTAGCTTTTGGAGGTCTATATAACGATCCTAAACAAAGTGTTTTACCACCAATCTTAATAGATATCCATATACTCTCTAAAGTAGAATTCATGTCGTTATCTCTTTTCAAAACTCTAAAATTAATATTATTTTTTACATGGAATGCTACACCACCACCCCTGCTACCACGATCATTCCTTGCAATCTTATAACCCGTAATATTTATCGCATCATTTGTAAGATAATCATTTAACCATGTTTCAGATAATCCCAGAACATCAAACGATTGTTGTTCAATAAAATCAGAAAACATATCAAAACCAGTGCCGCATGAGCCAATATTAAAATGTGAAAATGATATATAATTATTCTTAGACATTGATACTCCTTTCGAACGGCTCCAAATTTACAAAAACAAAAACTGATAATAGAATATTATAAATGTTGTAATATTAAGGCATTAATAAGTGCAATAAAACTAAATATAGTACGACATTAATGCTTGTACATGTTGCAATATTGATAAATTAATAATTATACTAAAAATAATATAATGCCGCATTAATGATAACATGGCATGTAAAAAAAAGAAACCTTAAAAATTAGTACACTATTATAAAAAGTATAAGTATATATCAGTACACTTTTTATTAACATTCTTACAGAGAAAAAAGAAAATACATGTACCATGCTAATTAACTCATGGCATTAGACAGCGGCAGTGACAATTGTACCTTGGAATTCTGCTTATCGTCCCAGGCAAATATTTTACCTCCAATAGACCATGCATTCTTGTTACCATGCTTCTTTTTGGCTTCTGAAAGTAATTGGTATCGCGATTTAGTAAGGTCCTCAAATATCAAAATTTTAGAATCTTTTAATATCTTCTTTGCATTAAAAACTTCATCTCTTTTCGAAACGTTAGTAAATTGCACTAGTACTGTATTATTTTTGTTATTTTTATTGATGTAAAAAGCTTGTTGGATGTCATCATTGGAGCAATTAATATTCATTTTTGATTTAATCAATTTAATAATTGTCTTAATCAGATCATCAGTATTAGCAATGCAATTAAGTCCGACAAATCTAAGAGAAAACCTTTTGGATTGTTGTTCCAAAACTTCAACTCTGTCTTCTAAAGTATTAATTTTTTCTTTATTAATACATGCTAATTCTCTAACATCTTTTAAACTGTTTACAACTTTATCAATTTTTGATTCTAATTTTTGATCCAGTTGTTCCAATTTAGCTTCAATAGAGGATTCAATTTTTTCACAAAAGGTAGAACACACTCGATTTATAAGTTCTTCCATATCTTCTTGTTTTCTCTTATTTGCCATGGTTAACTTACACTATATCGACCTGGTAGGACTAGAGCCGAATTAACAATAATGCACTAATTGTATAGCTAATTTTTTAATAGTTATTCACCAACTGAAGTGACTATTGATTAAAACTTCACTACCGAATATAATATTTAATAAATTTTTAAATATATCAGTTTATAATTCGTAGAAATCGAGTTGTTAAAGTACGGAGCAGAAAGTATACGTCTATAAAGCACAAGGCATATCAACTCAATATATTCACCTTATTTTTTATTCAAAATAATAGGAAATCATAAATCAATAAATAATACTAAATTGGAGTAGTATCAATTCTCCATATTTTCTCCATAAATACATCATAGAATATAGGAGCTGCTGCAACTATCACTACTACTACATATTAAAAAATTAACGTATTTAATTTTGCCAAAAAAATTAATTTCAAAAATCACCTGTCCCAAATTTCAATACCTACATTGTTTTTTTTTAAACTGTATTTAAACCGTTATTATAAGTATCAGTACAGTCTCGGAAAGATCATAAATGTCTTATCATTGTTATTGCGTGAGAGAAATAAACTCATTAGAGATATGTACGATAGACAATAACGGTCTAATTAATACTGTTCATTTATAGTGGGAGCATCTCAAATCCCTCTTCGATATAATCGAATATTTTACTTCCACTGCATACCAAACTGGCAAATCGCCGAATGAACCGATTTATTAAACGGTGGTGGTAGTAGTCGAGACAGGAGTTTGCATGTGAATATATATTCTATGTGAATAACTAAAGTGGAGTGAATTAATATAAAATCAAGCACACAGACATTTCTAGGGTCTGGCAACTTTGGAAGTATTTTCTCTGTCTTAACACAAAAGTGTGAACTTACTTATTGAAGACTAGAGGGAACGTTTAAGCTTTCAGAGTATGTATATTATCCCTCTTTACAAAAGGTTATACCTCTTATTTGGAAAAGTATATAGAAAAGATGTGTTTTATAATAGACTTTCCATAAATATTGAGAAATAATCACTGTTTTAATGTTGATAATAATTATAAATACGTAAAAGTAAGTTCAGTAACACTCGAAATATTTAACTTAACATTAGATAATACATTTAGAAAATTGATAACAGTTTAAATACAATTTTCAATAACTTGTGTTCTAGAAACAATTTTAATAAATAATTAAACACTAAAAGGAATACAATATAGTATGTATCTGCTCTGTGTTGGTTGATATGTTACTTGTGCTAGGTTTCTGTGAAGGAAACTGTAGAAGAAGTGTGGAAGAATATCATATGAGATTTCTAAATCGAGTGATTCCCCATAGAAAAATATTTTTTAATGTTGAAATATGGGTTCAAGAGAAAAAAGTTTTTCAATAATATCCGAGACTAAACGATTTTTTCTAGAAACTGGATTATTAAAAACTTCTGTACACCGAATTCTTAAACGTAATCTTCTACATCCATATCACATGCAAGAGCTATTGCCTCAAGATTTGGATAAACGAGTGACTTTTTGCTAGTTTATTTTGCATCAGGATATTAATTTTCACGAGAAAATTCTTTTCATTGTGCATCGGCTTGTTTCATTCATAAAAGAATTAACAAACGTTCACAACTTTCATGAATATTTCGATCTAAACCCCTATGCAATAACTCCAAGACCGGGCCGGTATTTATTGATCGTTAATTGATTGGAACAGTAACTCCCTTGATACATAAATAACTATATTAATATATAGATTAACATTAGATTAATTTAAAAAAAGTTAGATCAATTGAAAACAAGTTTTACATAATTTTAGAATGACTCACCCTCACTGAACACCTTGTAGTTTTTCGATTTAAAAGTTCATACGCGAGAGAGTGACATATATATTCCCATGTATTTTTCGACGCTGAATCCGATCCCGAGCTCAGAATTGGGCCTACACGTCTGGAATTGGCCCCAGGGGCCGAAAATGGCCTGAAATGCGGTTTCCGGGATAAAGCGAAGTCGACACTGAATTTTGGAGCTAAAGCCGGATTTGTGTTCCAAAAGTTTATGGCCAACTGAAATTCCGGGTTTGGGTCCGGGAAAATAACCCATTGGGGCGGGAAAATCCTGTTTTGGACGTCCCGGTCGCGACTGTGGTATTTTCGTGTGTTTTTCAATTCTGGACCTGAGACTGAGTGTGAAAAGTTTTTGGTCAGCTGAAATTCCCAGTTTGGGTGCGGAAAAATGGCCCATTGGGACCGGAAAATCATATTTCAGACGTACCACTCGCAAAAGTGGGATATTCATGTATTTTTCAATCCTGGTACTTAGAGTATGCTCAAAAAGTTTTTGGACAGCTGAAATTCCTACTTTGGGTCCGGGAAAATGGCCCATTGGGGTCGGAAAATAATATTTCGGACGTACCAATCGCAACAGTGACATATGTTACTCTCTTGTGTATGAACTTTTTTTTTTTTGTGGGGCTGTGTAATAAATCTAAATGATTTACCAAATTTGACTATTTCAAATTAATGTAATTCAGATATTTTTTTTCGCAATATTTTGCCTCACTTTGAAAGCCTGTAACTCTACCTGTATGCAACTTTGTAAATAGATATGTTTGGTTAAATTTCAATATTTTGGGACCCCCTACTTGTACCTTAGAGTAGAGTAAAAAATTTCCAAAAATAAATCTGAGATCGACGCGTACGTCGAAGTCATGACGGAACTGAGGCGTACCTAAAATTTACGACTAACCTTTTTTACCTTTTTTTTATATATAACTTGATATATGTTGCAGGCCCTCTATAAGACGTTAAACAAAAAGCCGTATCTCATATTTAAAAGCAAAAAGTCGTAAATTTTACTTTTCCCGCGTTGCTCTGGCGACGTTCGCATCCCCCGGATCGGGTCCCCGCGGGACAATCACTCAAGACTTTCCTCCGGTACATCAAATCCGCTCCTGCTTGCTGCGAACGACTACTCGGGGGAGCCGCTCACACCCAGAAAACGATTCGTTTGATTGAACACGGTCATTTCGTCTCACTATCGGAGACGACGCTCTTAGGTATTATTTGTTCGAGCGAAACTCTTAAGTTGGGCGATCAGTTACGGTAAACACTGTTCTTTATTGAATGCGATCCTCAGAAGCGCCGCTTTTAATTAATTTATTTATTTATCCGCAATCACCTTATAATCGGACGTTTATCCACACATATGACTCGTCTAAAGTGACTATTTTACTAATGGAATAATTAAAAAAGCGAGGGGGACTCATGGAAAACTTGTCACAAATCTTGTGAAATCCGGGGAAATCGTTCGAAATCTCGAGGAATTTGGTGAAATCCGAGAAATCATGCGAAATCACAAGATATCGTGCGAAATTCTCTGGCACGAGAAATTGAAATATGGTCATAACCTTTTTGTGCCTGTACATCCAGTGCAGAGTGTCTCTAAAAGATCTGGACAAAACTACCACATGTTCCTAGAGCCAAGATATGATGATCTAACCCAACTTATCTTAGTCAATTTGACAGTATTTAATTGAATAAAGTATGGAAAAATTCGAGGCAATATTCCAATTTCTCGTGTCAAAAAACTCGCCACTACGAAGTTTTATGTATTTACTACAATTTACAATAAAGTTATTGAACAAAAATTTAAAAAAATTCAACACCCTCTGTATCTCGGAAACTATATAATTTTGGACTAAAACAACTTGATTTGTCATTATATTTTGACCCTCGAAATATATTTTTTTCCCAACCTTGTACAGACACCCTGTATAGTATAGTAATTTGTATCAAATGCGAAATTCTTGGAAATTCTTTGAATTTGCCCGGAATTCTGCGAAATCTTTATTTTGACATTTTGTCACAATTTTGATCCCACTGGTTACCCCTTCGGAAAAAAGTAATAAACCAAATTTAATTTATTTACTCATTAACATTTATAGTAATACACATTTCGTATTTTGTTTTATCAGGTTTAACATCCTTTCCGTTAATAACAACCGTTGTAGCATTGTTGCCATTATTTTCAGAACATATAGCATCAGCCGAACTTTGTGAAGAATTTGCACAAGGTACGGATGTGTTTTCTTGTAAGGAACTGCTATATTCTCCTTGCAATATCAAATTTGTTAGATATAGACTCCTCAACATAACTTTCTTGCACAAAGGAGCTCTTCGCTTCCACCATGTCGTTTAATGGTTGTAAGATCAGCACCTTTATTGGTCATAATGTTGTTGAAGTGCGCCTCATACAATGGCCAGTATATGCTTCTGGATTTGTGATATTCAGGAATGACACAATTATTGAGGGTACCTTCGCCAATGTGTTGATTCTAACAGGTTGAGAAGTACATTTTTTATGCCCGTTTGCACCGACATTTTACTAAGAACAACTTAATAAAGTTGTTCTTAAAGTTAAGTTATGCTTACGTCTTTGTATTGGCAACAACGCACAAATCTAGTAACTTTTGTTACTTTATGTTAGGTATTTTAGTTCTTTCTGTTTTTCTTCAGTTTGTTACATGGAAGTAAGGTTAGATTTCGGTGTAATGTCA
This sequence comes from Monochamus alternatus, assembly GCA_037114965.1. Taxonomy (NCBI): domain Eukaryota; kingdom Metazoa; phylum Arthropoda; class Insecta; order Coleoptera; family Cerambycidae; genus Monochamus; species Monochamus alternatus. The sequence continues at coordinate 40,582,808 of CM073433.1, forward strand.
TGTCTGTGGTGTTTGTTTCTGTTGTTGTCATTTGTAATATAGGTATGATTGTTGTTGATGTTCATCAAGACTAGTTAATATCAGAGACAAACTAATAATAATCATTACTTTATTTTCTCTGTGGTTAGTATTAGTGGCTAAATCATCTTCTTTCAATTCATCCATGATCAGATCTCATATAATTTAATTTGAGAAATGCGAAATCTATAATTTCCAAAGTATCCAAATCATCAAATATAATCTAATATCCATTATAGGTACTTTTTTACTACTTTAATACTACACTCGTTAGCATTGACCACTATATTTGCACTTTCCGCGTTTTTTAAATTTTTATGCTTTTTATGCACATTCTAACTCTGTTTGAATTAAAGAATTTCATAAGTCATTGTCAAACAGGAGCTTCAATTTAAGTATCGGTTTTCATACTTAAGAAGATCTGTGGTGCAATAGGAAAAGCATACTTAAGCATGTCTTACTTTTAACTAATGCTTATTAACTTCGGTGCAAACGGGCATTATTAATGTATCTTAAAAAGGATATGTCTTGTGTTAAGCGAATTGGGTGCAGAGATTTTCTGTATATTTCAACAGCATTTACGCAAAATTCATCTTTTATAATGATGATATTGAGGATGTAGACTCTTCCTTGATTGTAAAAATTCCAAACACTAAGACAAAGATTCCACGAATCTTTCTGGTTACCGATGTGGGAAATATGCTTGAATTGTTTCGAAAATACCTGTCCCTTCGTCCTCCCCACGTCAAACATAAGCGCCTTTTTTTGTACTACAAAGCAGGAAAATGTAGTTCGCAGCCAGTTGGCAAGAATACCATGGGAAAAATTACGAGTGTAGTAGCTTCGTATTTAAAATTACCTGATGCTGCATGTTATACTGGTCACTGCTTACGAAGATCTTCAGCGACATCACTGGCAGATGCTGGTGTGGATATCACGACAATAACGCGTCATGCTGGTTGGAAATCAACGACAGTCGCTGAGGGTTATGTCGAGAACTCCATTGAAAATAAGACCAAAATTGCTAATCAAGTTTTAGTAGGTACCACTACTAGCGCAATCACAAAAACTGTAAATGTAAGCGAAAGTAATATTTCTTCTAATATTAATTTTGAAAATTGTACAAATGTAAAATTTAAATGTCAATAAATAATTTCAATGTTATCTTTTTTCTGCATGAAAAACGTTCTCCATAATGTAAACTCTCTTGGGAGCATTATACTCTCTTGGGAATAATCGACTACTTCTGTTTTAATTTTGATGTCATAGAAACTGATTTCTACTCCCGACCGTGTAAGAAATATTTTAAATTTTGACGAAACATGGATATAATACGAAAGGCGGTACGATATGATATAATAAGTGTTAATGTGTGACCGTTATCGTAACAATGCTAGTAACAACCAGTAGTGAATAGTATATACGTATAGTGCAATGCATTCTAAAGCCTTATCCTCATGGATGCGAAATTCGCGAATATTTGAACGATTTATTTAATGGTGGGAAAATCTCAACTTTTAGCGAATTTTCTACAATTTTCATCATGAAACTGTCATTGACTAGCATGGTAGATTGTCAGAAGCTCTAAACAAACTTATTAACACCACATAATATTTGTACGGTTTTACAAAATTCGTCAAAAGTTGAGATTTTCCCACCATTAATAATTTAAACCAAATAATCGCGGTACTTCAGACGTATAATAAAAACAATTTACTAACAATATTTAATCGATTAATTATAAAATATTTCCATTTAAAATTAAATTATGTTCAACTAAATAAATGTTATCTTTATCAACTGCTGTTTATAATTCTCTTATGTGGGTCCGAATAAATAACGTGTCAATTCATTTCAATGAAAACAGGGCCAGTTAAACTTAACGGCATACAAACACAGCTGTTTTAAAAGTACACAAGAATTACGAAAACGCAGAATAATTGGAAGGTATCTTCCCGATAAGATAAATGACTGTAATTATAACTAAGTATTCGGATTTATTTCGAAATATTTAATGAAGATCTGTGATAATTCTTTATTTTCATGTCAAAATTTTTTCATAGAAAAAAAAATGACAATTTCACTTAACTTTAAAAAATTGTATGTTCCCTTTGGTTAAATACAACACTAATTTTAATTTAAAATATATAACTCTGACGGTGAAAGTATAGTTTTTTTTAATTGCATTAAAAATGCCAAAACAAAATTAGAGATTTCCGTCGAATGTTCGAAATATTGACACAATTTAAGTAAACATAATATGAGATAACGGATACAAATAAGTATATTCGGTGTAGGAGATGGAAGGTTTATTTTGTTGTGGCTTTTCCATTTAATTTTTATACATTATTGTTTTAGTCTCTTTATAAATTCTTGTACGTCAAAGTAGTATGTTGATTTTACTTAAAATATGCAGAGTATAAAATTATCGCTTAAATTGCTATTGCTCCAGTGGCGTAAAAGTGGGATAAAAAGGGTACTTAACGTTTCCATATGTACGTGCCTATTATTATAGAAAATGAATAGAGAAATATTAAATTATGTAAATAGCAATGTATACATTTTACCATTTAAATCAACAGTACGTCATAAAGATATTATAAAAAAATATCTACAAAAAATATCTTTTTAGTTGATGCATCAGTTTGTATCGAACTCAAAATGTAACTCTTTTTCATTTTTGAGTGTACAGAATATTTTCTAAATCCATGTCATAATTTTACAGCTGTTTCTGATATCGTTCGGGGTACCAGTTGTACAAGTTACTGAATGCTGGAAGTCTGAAAAAGCAGTGGCGTCACCACCCTCCCTGCAAATTTTTGTAAAAAAAATGTTACGTATTTAAAACTAAATAGGTATTTAGTTATATATTTCTTTACACTTTTTTTTTGTATTCCAAACCAATTAACAGCAAAATTGATTTATTTGATCAAGTGCATTTTTACGGTTATTTAAATTATTTAAACTTATCTGCGGAAGGCAATGCAAAACAATAATAATAATAAGAAGCCGACATCGAATTTGGTTTAACGGTTTAGAAATTAAAAACTGATTTCTTTTTAATTTTTGATACGTTGTAGATGGACAGTGGCTGTCCTAAGACCCCGCAACAACAAACCCTTATTTTTTACTACAGAAGACGTCCCCTTTTGGCCTCTACTTAAAAAACATCCTGTATAATGTTTCCACTCTAAAAATCGACCCATCTAAGTAAGTCCTTCTCTCGATGTAGTTTCGCAATTTTCGCAACAGCATTATCTAGGCTGTGGGATATTCCCGTATAGGACAACTCTGAAATAGGTTTATTGGGGTGCGAGGGCGCTGATCGAGTTAAGCGCGAGGGGTGAGGAGGATTAGGGGATGTGCCGTTTTTCCGCCGGTGCCACCGAAGTAAGGCGAAAATCTCTGATACCTACTTTTTGTCTCGTTCGTCCTCAAGTTCGAGCTCGATTGTTCGTTACAGCAGGTGAAACTGAGTCGAAAAATGTAAGTTATTGGTTCAACGTCCAATACCTTATATGGAAAATCGAGACAGGATATTTTCAAAATCAAGCGTGTTATTAGTTTTCTTAAAATAAAATTATATTAATATGTTCGCTTTTATTTTGTTTTTGTAGACATAAATACTTAATAATACTACAAAGTGTTAAACAAACATTGACATACAGAACTTATGTGTGTACTTACTTTTAAGGTAGGAAGGATCGTATTTACAATATCAAAAATTATTTGATAATGTTTGAAAAACGAATAGTGGTCCATATCTTCGCAACCGTTACTTTGCGGACCCATGTTTATTAAGACTTTTCTATTTATTTTGGTTCATACTATTACCTCCTGAAATATTTTACACTCTTTTTTAACACCCTGTATAGCTTCAATAGCGTACCGGGGGACTCGTGTTATGGGGGATTTGTATATCTTTTCAAAAGGTCGAGTACATTTCTTTTTTTTGATTTTCTGTCTTTATTAGGGCTTCCGAATACGTGGTTAAAATTAATGACATTACGGCTGAATCTCCCTTTATAATTAAATCATTCAAAATCGACCGGTCACTTTTACGTTAAAAAATTTAAATCAGAAAAATTTTCGATTAGAGTTTTGAGTGTTTTCTCTAGCCTAACTATCTTTTTTTTGTTCCAGCGGACGTCAAGAAGATGGTGGACGAGGGATGGTTGCACAATGCCTTCAATCAATACGCTAGTGATATGATAAGTGTTCATCGGAGCTTGCCCGACCCCCGGGATGAATGGTGAGTCTCTCCATACGCTCTTCTCTCATGACGCTCGCCCGAACTTGGAAATGAAATCTCCTATTTAACTTGAACGTTAAATCCACGGAAAAACGGATTTAAAAGTTTCCATAAGCCCCTATTTATACCGGGCGCGGCATCCACTGCAAATTTACTTCTATCAAAATTCACAAACTTTCGCCCGCTGTTTGTAAAGATGTTTTAGCATTTATATAGAATCCGGCCGGGAGAAGTTTTTTCGGTCTGTCCGAGAAACTTCGCGTACACATCCCGCCGAATCCGTTTGAAGATAAATGGAAGACAATTAAAAACTTTCAGCCCGCCCGGCGGATGGCTTCCATTGAGCGCTCTCAATTTCGAATGCGAAATTGCGTTCTGGGGCATTCGTTGTATATCGGGGTTTTTTTTATTGCGCGCCCTTCCCTGGTGGACGCTCTTTTGTACTGCCGTCGGCATTTTGACATACACTGAAAACAATTGCTTATAGTATTACACGCTGGATTGCTTAATACCACACTTCTGTGGTTATGTTTTTGACATCATAATAATAATATCTTTATTCCTTAAGACAAATATGTACATTTGTATCGGAAGTGTCAAAAAAGTAAAATGTTAAAATATATCACAAAAATTTAAATTAAGGTTATTTGCATTTAAAATAATCGTCAACAGTAGTATAAAAACATGTTTCTAACAGATAAATATTGAGTTGTTTTTAAAACATGGTAGATTTGGAAAATCTGTTCTAAAATTTGGCAACTTATTAAACCTATACGGGGATGGCCAGAAGTGCGGAATAAAATTCATATCTTTTGAATGAGTTAATTTTTTTAAAAACGTCGAAACACGTTAACTGATCTTGATTCTTTCCCATCTTTCGGTTATATAATAATTAATTTTTCTGCAACCCTCTAACCTCAAGCTACTCCTACTTTTTTTTTCAACTCATATACGATATATGTTTATTTTACAATTTAATTGTATTGTTAATCCATAATGATGGAAAGAATAAGAATTTGAAATTAATAACAATAAGAAGGTTAGTCATTATGTTACCAAGAAAAATAGTAGATTTAAAAATTTAAATATCCAAAATAAATAAAGAAAGCTACTAGATAATTTTGAAAATACTTAGATATATTTACAGAAAACAAATATACAGGATGATTCAGAACTTATATAAACAAATTTTTTTGAATATATAGGGGACTCTTACAAATACACTTCTGCACGGCACTGGAAATTGGTCCACTGTAAAATCTGACCTTGCGTAACAAAAAATTTAAAGAATTTCCCATGGAAACAAATAATGCATATTTTATATTATTGCTATTGTTATTATTAATTAATAATATTAATTTTAATAATTTGACATACCTGATATTACAACAACTGTTTCAAATTTTGTCCACCGACCTGTAAATACATTTCCGGATCACATTCGGAGTCGGACAGCTAAGGGCACATTTTCCAGAAGTTCAGACAGATTATTTCTAAGGCACCGGAGATACTGAACCGATGGCCCAATCAAAGATTTAAGAAAAATGTTGTTGGAAATGATCTCGTTGACAAAAAAATCACAAATATGTGTTTTATTAATGTTATACATGCCTGTAAAAGTAGCTTCATATGCAACTAAGACATTAGCTGTAAATCTGGGATTTTGAGCATTTTGTTGCAACAACAATTCACAAAATCTAATTCGTAACGGATATCCTTCAGTATTAATGCTTGGACACGCAGAGCATGGTACGGATATAATTGAGCCTCGTGTACGATACGCCACACTGTTGATTGGGATATTCCTTGTACTTATTGAGCGACTTGTCTGGTACTTATTTGAGGATTTTCCTTAACAATCTCTAAAGTGTGTCCTTCAGCTGCTGAGATACGCGTTGGACGCCCTATTCGGTCGAAAATTTTCCGTGTGACGCCCGCGTTGCGCTACCACGCTAAAAGTAGTTGCATTTGGTACATGTCTACCGGGAAATTATTCTGCGTCCAGACGAGAAGCTGCTAAATCAGTTTGTCTTACTTCACCATGAATTAAAACGATATCGATCAACTCCGAGTTGAAACGTACGCCATTTTTGATACTTGAAAACTAATGTAAACACTATCGCAAAAACGTTAATACTAAAATCGCATTTCAGTATTCGGAATCGCCTGCATTCCGATGACGCTAAATACTACAGCAGCCCAGCCAGCGATGTAAGGGCTGAAATACTACAACCTCAATATATATTTTATTTTTGGATTTCCGCTACCTGTACGCCAGAATTACACATCAAAGATAACGAATTGCATATTACCGTCGAAATTTTTTTCAGAAGCATAATACAAGGGGGACTATTACATAAAAATTTCATGGACGTTGAGGAATATTGTGTTAAGACTGTTTTTGACAGTGTTCGCCGTAAAGGGGGCGAATTTACTGTATTACACTACATAAAGGACACGTGGTGCCCTTTATGTAGCCCCTAAACAAAAAATATTAACGTGCGGTTCAGCGAAATTTAGAAGGGTCGGGACCCCATTCCTTGGGGCAAGGACGCACCCGGGTACAGTAACTTTGCGTAAAAATATCAAGTTGTAACGCGTCCTTAAGTAATTACACTCATAAAAGAATAGCGTCTGCTAGGGTCTCGTGTGGCTTACAAAATATACTCCGTATAGAACCAGAAAAAAATAAACGACACTGAATACGTTTATATTTTACTAAATTGTGGGTAAAAGTGGAAATGGAGTACAAATGTTTGTAAATTTACCTCTATCACCAAAACAAGGTATAAGAACACATTATGCAAGAACCCCCAATATTTGAAACGGGTGTTCAGGGGGCAAAAGTGAACAAAAAAGCCTAATAAACATATGGCCGAATATCAACGGTTACCGAGATGGCAATGAAACTATTTTTACCCAAGTTAATTATTGTAATATATCAGTAGAGAGAAGTATTTATTCTGTAGGTATTATAAATTATAACATTGATTAAAGATCTAATAAACCGAAATTAAAGGATTAAATTTTCAAATATACCACCGTCCGCCTCGATGCATGCATCAGCTCGTTTGTGGATTGCACTGGTAGTTCATTGAAGTGTACGGTGATGTTTTTTTATGAGTGCGGCACAATTGACAATCGGATCGAATAGCGCCTCTCTTGTGTTCACTTTTGTTGCATATACTAATGATTTAAACCATCCCCAAATGCAGTAATCAAGGGGATTCAAATTTGGTGACTTTGGTGGCCAATTTTTTAAACCACTTCGGCCAATCCAGCGTTGTGGAAAGCGATTAAGGTGATTGATCACAACTCGACTAAAATGAGCAGGGGCACCATCATGCTGAAAGTACATGTTTTGCCTAATATCCAATGGAACATCGTCCAGTAGATTTGTCAAATTATTTTCTAAAAATTCTACATGTCTAGTAGTCCAGTAAGACGACCATGCAGCACAACTGGACCAAGTAATTGATTATTATTAATCATACCACAACACACGTTAATGCTGAACCGATGCTGAAAGTTACTTTCCACTGTGGCGTGCGGATTTTCGTCTGACCAACGATGTTCATTGTGACAGTTATTTACTCCATTATGAGTAAATTGAGCCTCATCAATGAACAAAATATATTTGTAAAGTGTATGGTCTGCGTTTATCCAATTGCAAAAACGTAACCGCAAATCATTATCACCATCCTGAAGATTCTGGACGCGCTGAATATGGAAAAGTTTTAAATTCTTTTTGTGAATGACTTGCCATGTCGTAGTGAATTTTGAGACGGGTTGCAATGCGCCTTGTACTTATACTCGAGATACGTTCTACGATGTTTAAAATTTCTTCTTTCACTGCTACACCAGGACCGGCTTGCCTCCCAGATGTAATTCTCACACTGGGAAACATTCCAGTTTGACGTGCATTGTTGAAGACCGTCTAGCGTACATTTCTCTCTGGCAGTCTTCTGTTCGGGAAGTGACGTCTATATTCAGCAACTGCATGATTAGCGCTACCGTTGCAACACTCATAAATAAAAATAATATCAGCATATTCTCGATGACTAATGCAGGCATTACGAAATTATATGTGTACATACCGACTAAACGAACGTACATGTAAAAATAAATGTGACAATTAGTTATTACTAATGTGAGTTGAGTTTAGAATGCATGACCTATTCAAAATATCAAATAATAACAGCTTTCGCAAAAATCGCAATAAACATATTTTTCTTGCTATCTCAGTAACCGTTGATATTCGACCATATGTTTATTAGGCCCCCTCCCAATCACCCTGTATAATTTATGTATGTAGTATAGTGTACAGGATGTTTAAAATAAAGGTTACAAACTTTGGGAGTAGAGGTACACGGATTAAAATCTAATCTGTATTTAGGTATAATAATATGCTTAAAATTTTAAACTTCATTCAAGTGTATATGTAAAGTGTATATTCTTGACATCCAAGCATTCTTATACTTAATTCAACACTTTTCTTTCTTAAAATGACACTAAATTTAAGATTTACATTTAGAATAATATTTTGTTAAAATATGAATATTAATTATAGGCTATACTTTCTTAAAGTATAAGTTTATAGATTTAGACGAATTAATAGATTAATAATTAAATACTACTGAATGACTAGTATTTAATTATTTATAATAAGGTTTGCAGAGAAGTAACTACTTTAGAAACGAATACAATATAGCAAGAATACTGAAATACTAATTAATGCACTCCACTTCTATTTTTTTCTTAGCGCAAAGTTATTATTTACTTTATTCAAAATATTTAATATTATTTCAAATATTTGCAGTAATTTTCACATAAAAAATCAAATAAAGAATACATAACTTTATTTTGAGAATAACAATTGTTGACTCATATTATCTAAATAAAACAATTCTTTAAACAAACATAACTTCATCTCACATTAATTATAAAATATTAATAATTTTAATTCGTGCAGATCTGTAAACTGCATTGCAAGAAAAAAAATGTTGAATTAAGTAGAAGAATGCTTATATGTCAAGAATATGTAAATATTCATATCAAATATTCGTTATTGCTGAAGTGAATATAAGTATATTAAACTTATATTTAATTGAGTGAAGTTTAAAATTTTAAATACAGCAGGGTATATTAATATACTTAAACATAGAATCGATGTTTTTCGTGCAACTGTTACTCTGTCTACAATTCATTATAGTATACAGTATGCGCCAAAAGTATGGAATAAATTCAATAAAAACGAAACAATTATTTTTTGGGAAAAATCCTCGAACAGGTCGATTTTTAATTTAAAAAATACATATTTTAGCGTAAAATGCGATTTTCAAATGTCATTTGTTTTCGAGTAATGGCGTCATCGATCTTTTTTAAATGGCAACACCATATTTTTTTCCTTGATTCTGAAAGATCGTTTAATTCTCTATCAGACAGTACTAAAATTTTGCCCTCTTACATTGGAAAGTTTTCGAGTAAATGACGATTGAATGTTAGAAAACGTAAATCAATTAAAATAAAGCAAAAACGTTATCAAGTTTAGTTGTTTTATGGATCACGTAGGTGAAAATCTTTGCAAAGTGTCATTGTCACACCGACTTTCTAATAAGTATTGTAAGCGACATAGAAATTATTATTCAATTTAAAGTATTATGGCACATTTAACTGTTACTCAAAAGAATTGAAATTTTATTTCTTATCGGATGCGGGAATATGACTAGAACTCAGCAGGAAGTTTGCCATTTATTTAATGAAAAATATCCAGATCGCCCTATCAGCCAATCAACAGTCAGTAAGGTAGAGTCTAAATTTAGAGAAACTGGCAATGTTGTAAATATTCCAAAACCTGGACGTCCAAGCATTAATGAAAATCAGAAACAGAACATTTTGATAAGTATGGTGGATAATCGTCATAATTCTTCACGATTGGTTGCATTAAACAATGACACTAGTCAGAGCACAGTGATACATATCTTGAGGAAGGAAAAATATCATCCCTACAAAATTCAACTTGTGTAGGAACTCAATGAAGATGATCCCGATCGCCGATTACACTTTTGTGAAATTCTAATGGATTTATATCAAGGAAATAGAAATTTACACCGGCAAATACTTTTTTCAGATGAGGCCACATTTTGTCTGAATGGTACAGTAAACCGTCAAACTTGCAGATATTGGAGTCGGGAAAATCCTCATTGGATGGCAGAGGCACATACCCAACACCCTCAGAAATTAAATGTGTGGGCTGGAATAGTTGACGACATAATAGTAGGTCCTGTCTTCTTTGAAGGAACCCTAACAGGACAAAGATATTTAGAGTTTCTAGAAAATGACCTTGTTCCAGCTCTTGCAGTAATTTTTCCTAACGATAATGACCTTGACATTCCTGACGATACCATATGGTTTCAGCAAGACAGTGCACCTCCGCACTATGCGCGCCCTGTACGAGATTTTTTGGACAACTGTTTTCCTGGGAGGTGGATCGGCAGACGCGGACCGATAGAATGGCCTGCAAAATCTCCAGATCTTACACCTCTTGACTATTTTTTGTGGGGATACTTGAAGTCAAAAGTGTACATTAATAAACCACGTAATTTAGAAGAACTTCAAAATCGCATTCGGGACGAAATACGCAGAGTTACCCCAGAAATCATTCATAATGTGCAAGAAGAATTTCTTCACAGACTTGCGCATAGTCAAGAAGTTGGTGGATGGCAATTCGAACATTTAATTTAAGTATAAAATTTAATCAATTGTATTTTATTTTACATACCTCAGAATTGTTACTTTTTTATGGATAAAATTTACGTTTTCTAACATTCAATCGTCATTTACTCGAAAACTTTTTTATGTAAGAGGGCAAAATTTTAGTACTGTCTGATAGAGAATTAAACGATCTTTCAGAATCAAGGAAAAAAATATGGTGTTGCCATTTAAAAAAAATCGATGACGTCATTACTCGAAAACAAATGACATTTGAAAATCGCATTTTACGCTAAAACATTTATTTTTTAAATTAAAAATCGACCTGTTCGAGGATTTTCCCAAAAAATAATTGTTTCGTTTTTATTGAATTTATTCCATACTTTTGGCGCATACTGTATACCTTATTACGTGCTTCTAATGCGTATATGTTTTGTTTATTACTTTGGGTTCATAAATTACCAATGAGAACTGTGTTGATGACTTTTACACAACCGTATTTTTGCATATGAACAAAAATAATTTCGAGATAAGATATTTTTTTCGAAAAGTGCCAGCGATTTGGACCGGAAGTTGCAAATGGATCTCGAAAACGTATCCCTCTTCCAAAATTGATGCGGTAGTAAAGTTGGAATTACCACCAGGCCCAAGCGGGGTAGGCGCGTGTACGCAGGACATAATATTCTAAAATTTGGCGGCGGAGCCGGTAATAAAAGTCATTTAAACCGGAGTAAATTCATTTTTACGGCCTCATATACCGGTGGCAGTAAAGCATTATTGCATTTTTCAACTGTTGCAAAACGTACACCGAACAAACTCGCGTTAAACGTCCGCGGGCGAAATTTTAAACGACGGCAGTTCGCCGGAGTTTTAAATTTAATTCCGGCAGTCCCGGCCGTGCAATCCTGATTTTTTTCACGGTCGGATTGAACAGAGCCCCAATAATTGTTCTCTAGGAAACTTTTATTGAAACAATTGTTACTGTACACAGTACCAAGGGACCGATCAATATAGAAAAGGTTTTTTTATTTGGTAGAAATAAAACACGAAACATGTCCGAATGGGGAAGTTGCATGAATTTTATATTGGCTTGAAATGTATTACAGGGTGTAATCTTTCAAACATATCGGGTCAGAACCTGTGTCTGGCGGCAATAATCACATAATAATTTAATGAATTGTCATGGAATGTAACAAAACGCGATATCATTGGTGTGACGTCACACGACGTTCAGCGCAGTTTATGTGTCCGTAGAACAGGTGGCAGGTGCGGTGTTATGGTGTTAATGTTGTAAACAAATGTTTTTTTCTTGTCTTTTTGCGTTTTTGTGGCATTTTTGTGGTGAAATTTCAGGTATGTCATATCTTAATAACCAGACATGGGACCCAAACCAAACTTTAGTATGTATATATATATATATATATATATATATATATATACAGTGGCTATATAGAGAACTTCAGTAGAAGTCAAACGATTTTGCAGTTTGCGGAAGAAAGTTAAAAAAAAATGTGGGCCCAAGATTTCCAAATTGGCTTGTTTAAATTTCGAGAAACAATTTTTTTCATAAACTAGACATAATTCTGCTGATATGTTTCAGATTTTATTTAAAAAATTTAATTATTGTTAAAGTTTGAATTGACTGTATCACAAATACAATATTAATTTTCAAACTGCTGTAACTTTAACAAAAATTAAATTATTTTAATAAAATCTGAAACATATCGGTAGAATTACGTCTAGTTTATGAAAAAAAATATTTCTCGAAATTTAAACAAGCACATTTGGAAATCTTGGGTGAGGCCCACGTTTTTTTTTTACTTTTTTCGCAAACTGCAAAATCGTTTTCCTTCACTGTATAGCCACAGTGTACATATACTAAAGCTTGGTTTGGGTCCCATGTCTGGCTATTAAGAAAAGTAACGAATAAATTCGTTATTTTTGAAATTGAGAAGTTTTCGAAAAAATCCCCTTGCACGTCGATTTTGTTTTTAAAAAAGGCACTTTGTGATATACGACCCATATTTTTGACGTCATCGTTTTTCGAGATATGACTTCATTGACAATTTTTTTAAATAGCAACCCCCAATTTTGACCGTGCCATTTAAAATAGCGTGCCATTCTACATGCATACATCATGAAAAATTATGGTGTTATATAAAAAAGATTTCAAGAAAATAATGTTTGAAGATTTTAAAATTTAATTTTCACAAGCTTTAAAAAATAATGATTTATTTCGGACACTATCTGTTGTGGTGGAGTTGTATTTTGATTATTGCTGGTTTATACTGCCCTTATTTTTTCTCTTAAAACTTCCTTAGAAATGTCAATCCAATTCGTGGTAAAACAACCGTGTTTAGCTTTACTATCTAATAACTTTCACTTTACTCTTACTAGTGGACAATATTAATGTAATTTTTTTTTCTACAAAACTGTTAAAAGTGGGATTTTTAATTGTCATTTTTGATGTTGAAGTTTATTTAAATTTTGTTTTGAAAATTAATAAAACGTTTTAACAAACACATGAACAACTTTTTATTTTAAATAAGTACAAACCAACATTTTAACTAGTTATTACTATTAACATTTATAGTAAAATTAGAACAATTTGAAATTGTAATTCCCTGCGGAGTCATCATACTTAAGTTGGTTTTACTGTCAACATGTGTGACACATCTATTTTCTGTAGAAATACTACTGGTAGTACTGGTGGTCTTGCTAGTAGTTGCAGCAGTAGGAAGTATTTGGCACGCAATTTCCTTCTTCTGTTCCAGTGAATTTTCAATGTAGTCTTCAGCTACCGTCGAAGATTTCCATCCTCCATGTCTCTTGATGGTAGTAAGATTTGCACCAGAATCTGCTAACAATGTCACCGATGAACGACGAAAACAGTGTCCGGTGTAGAGTTGAGGATTTGGTAGATTCAAGAACTCTGCAATGTCGGCAGGCATTTTACCAAACATGTTCATTCCGACTGGATTCTTCACACATTTATTCTTCATATATTTAAGAAAAAGTTGTCTATGGTCAGCGTTGGGTGGTCGGAGTGCCATATACTTTCTAAAAAAGTTTAAATAGAATTCACGATATTGTCGATGGTCATCTGACACAATTCCTCCCTGCGACACGCCCCGAAGACACCCACTATTGCTGCGACTTTCATCATCAGATACTTTTCGTCTTCTGCTTCTGTGAGAAATTTGTCGATATGCGTCTTCGTCAAAACTTTTGACTTTTTTGCTTGATATCCTTCACCCTTCCGTTTTAAAAAAGCAATAAGTTTATAATGTTTGCTTATATCTTGATCTTGCTTTATTTTTAACATAGTTTTGATCATGGAATAATTTGACCACAGCGTTGACGATTTCCATATCTTGGCTTTTTCTTCTAAATATGCCAGTAAAACACTTTCGTTACATTTCCCAGGGACCTTTTTAATGTTGCACCATTCCGAAAAGCGTCTATAAGCGATTTCGTACTGTTCCTTTGATTTCGCCCGCAATAATTCCAATGTTGCTCGACTGGCGGCTTCTTCGATTTCAGCAGGGATGGATTCGTTACGCTCATTATCGAGATTATTCATTATACTTATAATATTACTAGAAAATACTGTCAATATTTTTGCGTTTTTTCCGTAACTAACAACAGCACTGGTTGCTACGAAAATTTTGGTTCATAAACATTGCGATCTGTGTGGTAATTTTTGATTTCTTATTTTTATTTAGTTTAAAGTTCTTCCGATTGTTTTGTAGAAAAAATAGTGTATGATATACGTGTTAAAAGTAAGATTTTGTTTTGTTCGTGAAGTTAAAAAACGAGCGTAGCGTTACTCACAAAATAAAATCTTACTTTTAACACGTATATCATAAATAGCTATTATATACTACACACTAATTGTATGCTTATCCAAATACATAAACACAGTAATCTTAAAAATGACCAAAAATAAGGATGAACCGTATTCCACCTCCTAGTGTATACAGTTGTCCCCCTCTACTACGGCAGGGTAGGCGCGCCACATACTAAGAAACTCAACACTATCATCTTTTAGACTAAGGTCAATTGCTACCTCGTTTTCATTAAAACACATAATTAAAATATAAGTAATAACATTGTTGCATTGCATTTTGACAAAGAATGTATTTACAGTATCTAGATTTGTAATCAATTTCAGAATATGCTTTGAAAATATTTAAAGCCTATTTCCGAACATCCTGTACGGCTAGACGTACTGATGTGGTGATGACTCGTTGATAACCACTTGCTCGTTTCCATCGGATAAGCAAACAAAAACATTTATGGAGAAACAAGGAATTTTCTGAGCACGCATAGAAGTTTGCATAAGTATTTGGTTCGCTAACCTATTTTACAAAGATAAGGTTGCTTCTACGAAGATAATGTATGCAAATAGCTTCCATTACATTCATTTCCATACAATATTGTTGATACTACACCGACTTAGCGGTGTATCGGTGGATCTACCTTTAATGGCAGGTATATTTTTCATTTGACGATATTAAAAACAAATACAGACAGCATGGACAGAAATATGATTCAAAGTTATGCTTATTTTGAAAGAAAGGTCCTGTATGTTTTTACATATTATACAGAGTGTTGCATCAATGCGTTGAGAAACGTATTCTAAGGCTAAAATTAAGGAAATTTGATGAATAAATATTGGATTCTAAGGATATTTTCGAACCGCAGAATAAAAAAAAATAAATTTGACATTTTTAATATCTACACTTGCGATATTTTTAATAAATTCGGTTGTTTTTGGTATATTAGCAGGTATAAAAATAAAACAATTGTAAGTTTCGTAAATAAGTGGTGGAGAGTTGTGTGCAGATGTTATCTATATTCATTGTCATAAAAAATAACACTAGTAGTCGAGGCAATGAAGCACTAAAAAGGCCAAAGATAGGAAATATTTTAGGATAGGACGTATCGGAATGCGGTTTTTTGCATTCGCATGCAAAAATTATTTATATCATTCGTACCTACTTTGTACCTATTACAAACCGGCTGCTGCAGCCAAAAATGCATGCAAAAATGCATCTTTTGAGAGGCCTTTTGGCAAATTTAATAACTTCGTAAATAAGAGTCACAATTGGCTCAAGTCGGGTACCCGGGGGTTTTCGAGGTCGCTGATCACGATTATGAAATTCAAATTGACCCACCGAACACCTGGAGCTCAGGAACGCCGACGAACTTCATCTCCGGGGACTATCCCAAACTTTATGCGAGAGAGGAGGGAAACTGGGCACCCGGGGGTTTTTTGGGTCGCTGAATTCGAATATACCATCGGCGAATACCCCACGGGCACCTGGTGGGCGCCAACCTGGACGCGGGCGTCATCTTCGAGAATTTTTCTGGAAATATCGACAATAACGAATCTAAAATCGTTATGGGGGCTTTTTATGTGCGCTGAATCCGAATTTTATGTTGAAAACGACCACCCGAACACCTGGCCCTGAACGTCACCCCCGAGGGTTTTCCAGACGTAATTGAATAAAACCACTCGAAAATCGTTACGGGGGGTTTTTTGGCTCGCTGAAATCAAATATGGCACCGGCCAACACCCCACGGACACTTGGTGCACCCTAATTGAACACAACTGAAAAAGACCCTCGGGGATGACGTTCAGGCCCAGATTAGGGCGCACCAGGTGTTCGGGTGGTCGGTTTCAACATAAAATTCGGATTCAGCGCACACAAAAAGCCCCCATGACGATTTTCGTTATTGTCGATATTTCCAGAAAAATTCTCGTAGATGATGTCCGCGTCCAGGTTGGAGCCCACCAGGTGTCCGTGGGGTGTTCGCCGATGGTATATTCGAATTCAGCGACCCAAAAAACCCCCGGGTGCCCAGTTTCTCTCCTCTCTCGCATAAAGTTCGGGATAGTCTCCGGAGATGACGTTCGTCGGCGTCCCTAAGCTCCAGGTGTTCGGGGGGTCAATTTGAACATCATAATCGTGATCAGCGACCTCGAAAACCCCCGAGTACCCGACTTGAGCGAATTTTGATTCTTATTTACGAAGTTATTAAATTTGCCAAAAGGTCTCTCAAAAGATGCATTTTTTGCATGCATTTTTGGCTGCTGCAATGCAACTTCCGGTTTGTAATAGGTACAAAGTAGGTACGAATGATATAAATAATTTTTGCAAGCTAATGCAAAAAACCGCATTCCGATACGTCCTATCCTAAAAGAATTTCCTATCATAATGCTTCATTGCCTCGACTATAGTGTGTCCCAATTTTACTGTAATTGTAGAGTATAACGTCCATAAACCTCTCCGTTTTTGATATAAAGGATGAAATTTGAAAAATCTACTTTAAGATATTCTTTGTATGTCAGAGAATAGTTGAGATTTTGCAATGGTGTTCAGTGGCGCACTTGTAATTTCTCTACAGGGTGTCTCTTTTAAAACATGACTCAAATATACACATTTTTAAATGAAACCTCCTGTATATTTTAATGTCATTCAATTGCATTATGTTAAATTGATAAAACTGATGTTGCCTTGTTACCTTAGTTACTTTTAATGTGTTGTTTAAGTTATATAATATATTGTCAATATGTTTATACTATATCTAGCGGATCCTAGCACCTTAATTAATAATATATAATAATACGAGATGTGTTAAGAATAATATTATTATAACATTATAATATGCCGACTATTTTCATTATTATATTTAAAATATTCAACAGAGGGAAAATTTAAACAGTTTCTAAATATTTTTTCAACGATTTATTCATTACTTTTTATGTTTATTTTTATATGTTACTTAATTAAATATATAAATTTCTTAATTGGTTAATATAAATAGTTAAGTAGTTAGTAGTTAAAATAATTGTTTGAGTTATTAAAGAGAAAATTATTAAAATGAATTAATTCTTGAAGAAATTTTGCATACATAATTATATAAAAATACATGGCCAACTGTGTACCACACAACATCAGTTTTATCAGTTTAACGTTTTTTGATATTTTCCAAAACATAAAGTAACAATTATTATACAGGATTAACTATGACTAAATACAAAAATTTTAACCACGTGCGCAGGAAGGCCTAAAAGACAATCAAAAAATTATTCCAGAATTTTAGCTTGACATTTAAAAAATAGAGCAAAAACCCTCATTTCCTACGGAAATGCCTATGATAAGCATCGACTGAGATGGCTTAGATCCTTAGATAAAGCTTACATCTGTCCACAATATCTACTACCATGCTGCCGTTTTGCAGCATTTCTAAATGCAGAAATGACAAAAATTAACATTCTTATTAGTAATAATACCTGATAGGTAGGTAGCAGTTAATCCAGTTAGCTCCACTATTTTACAAACTGGCAAAACTACAACATCTCCATTCATTATAACCAGCCACTCACTACCAATAAAGCACACTTCCCGTAAGTTCAGCTAGATAAAATGCCTATTTATTATAACAAAATCGAACGAAAGGAATAGATAATAGAAAACTTTAATACTTGTCCCATAACCTAACCAAAAAAACCAAACCGGCGAACTATATTGTGGAAAAGTACTTGCACCCGACACAAATTTCTTTATTTAATAACTATAAAACGTTTAAAAATTTTAAAAGGCACTAAAAACTGAAGAAGAACACAAAACTACAACGTAAACACATGGTAAACACAGGAATTAAATTATGACATGACGGGAAATTTTACCGTCGTATTGCTAGTTGCCTACGTTGGCTCTGATTCTGTAAACATGTGGCGGACAAGTCGCATAGACGGCGTTAAATAAAGATTTAATATAATTTCGAAAAAAATTTTTTTTTGCTGTATAAATAAGTTTGGAATTTTTTGTAGGGCGATTCCGTTAATTCTTAATTTTCTCTATCCCCTCCTAAAATATGTGTACTTGGTCATAGTTAACCTTGTATATTTTTATTAAGAAAAAAAAATTCAATTGAATGACAATTAAATATACAGGGTGTTCCATTTAAAAACATGTATATTTGTGTCACATTTTAAAAGAGACACCCTGTATAGAAATTACAAATACGCCACTGAACTCTAGGTAAAAAACTCTATCAGAAACGATTTTCGCCATTCCGATATCTCAGCTATTCTCTGAGATACGACGATTTTTTTAAATTTCGTCCTGTATCTCAAAAATGAAGAGCTTTATGAAAGTTCTGATTGCAACATTTCCTCAAAATAGTAGTCTAGTGTTGCTAAAACCGCATCCTTCTATCTGGTATTGATTTTGAGATATCCAACATTTACAATGAAATTAGAACACCCTGTCCTTTTTCTACGTGCAGTAAAATTTTAAATACTTAGTTTAGAAGCACCTTGTGGATAACCGGTTTACTCTCATTGTAATTATTTCATAAAAATCGTTGTTTTTCAGTAAAATTACAAGCTTTAAATCTGACATCTACAACTGTGATTTTACAGAATATTTCCACTTACGTAATGTAAGTTTTTTTTCGAAAAAACGATTTTTTGAAGTATAAATTGAGGCTTTTCTTTAGTGAATACATATAAAGTTACATTTTAAGCTTGCGAAATATGAAATTCATATAAGGCATTTCGGAATATGCAGCCATTTACTGTTTATGTTACTTTATCTCATACAAGCTGGAATAAAACCCGTTGTAAAACGGAGATGATTCAGCTATAAAATAGTTTATTGTTTGTAACCGCTCTTTCCTAGGTTTATTAAAAATTGAAACGGAACGATGAGGTAAATCCTAAGAAATCTGACAAATATCTCGATATAAGAAATAAATATATATAGAGAGAAGACGAATTATTATCTGCCTTTGTTTTTTAGGGAAATGTATGAGTTATAAATTGTATGACATTAGAAAGTTCAAACTTCATGTTGTTTTTCTCCGTTCATGCAAAAAACAAAACTTTATTGGACTATATTTAGTGGAAAAAGTGGTTCTTTATTGCACTAGTACAATAAAATGTTTATTGCATTCATGTGTTATTCTATTACGGCGTTTTGTCATCATGACAAACATAAACGTTCAAATCGACGTCATATTTTCCTACACTTAGTGTCATCTAAATAAAACATTTTTTGGTTTTTGTACGAACGAAGAAAAAATATTGTATGCTACTCGTACAAAAAGTGCTTATTGCACTCGACGTGATGTCCTACTCGGTCTGACGGCCTCGTTGGACAATTACACGTCGCATAAACTTGTAGCATAAATAACTATTTGTTGTTGGATTAGTATTTCATGCTAATATAAATCAAATCTTCTACAATATCAATGAAGTCATATGTATGTTCTCTGATACCAAACATCTAGGTATGCTAATGAACAATCACACAGACAAAGCTCTATTCAATAATTATCTAAAGAAAATAATCTAATTTACTCACTCTATAAAAATCTAACTTCACTTTTTTGGCAGTGGGAACACGACAAATTCAACCACAATAGATGAGATCTGACCTATTTCTGCATTTTTAGGATTGCTTCTTCAGGTGGTCTCCTTTAAGTTGAATCAAATATCTAACTATAAAAATTATTATAAAAATTAAAATTATTTGAAGTTAATTATCGACAATGACAAAAAAGTGACATCCTGTCGATGAATTAAATATGACAATACCTACTTGAAAAATGTTCACCTTGTATGTAAAAGTTTTTATATATTTTTAAGTATTAATAATATTGTGTGAAACTAACTACTCAGTGGACAAAAGCCCCAACCTGCGTTGAATTACACCCACAATATCTACCCATATATTCCTTATTATTAGCTTTTGTAACATTTTTTACTGTTTTAGAAAGGTATTTTAAGCTAATAAAAATCAAATCTCCTACAATTCCTATCAATGAAGTCATATGTATGTTCTCTGATATCAATCAATACATAGTATTTCTTCTTGTGAAATGATGCCAATACCGTTTCTTGCTTTATTTTGCTTGGCATACACTTGTTTCAAATCCTTTCATAAATAAAAATCTACATTGGTCAAATCGAGATTCAGGGATGGTCAACGGTTAGGTAGGAGGATATTGTTCATTGTATGATAACCAAAGAGGCAACATCGTATTGAATATTAATTTGTGCTGTAATTTGTATGATTTGCAACATAATATTGCTTTTCCCCTTAACTACATTTACATTACTTTGGGAATAAATGGACTGGCTCGAAGTCTCTGCAGGGTGTCCCGAAATTACTAGGGCATAAAGGAACAGTAGATTCCTGACGACAAAATAAGGAACAAATTTCTCGCTCCCACAAAAGCCCCGATCTTCAAAATGTATACAAACATTTAGATTCTTTTAAAAGTTATTTGCAAATTTTGAAAACAAAATTTTAACCATCAAGTTTTAACTAAGGTAAGTTTGGCTACATCAGATTATTTTGTCGTCAGGAATCTCAATAATTTCAAGGCACTTTGTACATGACCATTATAAGTTTTTATTTATGGATGTTTTTGAATGAATGGCTTATAAAGATAATTACTGATTTGTGAAATATTGAATTAATTGTTAAAAATAAATTCTAATTTTTATTAGGTCAAACTTAAAATTAATCCGTATTCATCTTTAATACAAATACGTTTTTAATATTTCATTATTTCTTAAAAACGAAGCCATTTCGTCGTTCAACTCTTTCAAAATTTCTAAACACCTTCGAAATAAAGTACTTATATTAAAAATAATTTTGGTAATGCAAATATGTTGGCAGGCTAAAATGACTTTTCTCTAAGAAATAAATTAATTTTTTTTATCTCTGGCTACTAATTCGTGGCCCCACTCTATATTTCCTAGTCTCTTGGCATTTTAATTTTAAACTTATTTGATCTAGACCACGATAATTTGTTTACATTTATTTAGCTAGTTCAACAACGCTCGGGCTTATTGCTATTAACATATCCGACGCAAGCGTATGCGTATTTAATGAAATGTGACAGTTAATCTAAAATGTAAACTAATAAATGTGTTTTTCATTATAAAGAAGTGCATTTCAGAACTTCCATATCAAATTCCTTGAGAAAATTACTAAAGATTACAACTCTACTCCTCATTATAATCTCAGTATTAGATTACAAGTCGAAGATTTTTTGCATAGTCAATATAATATAGGCAATAGGTCACTGCGCTTTTGACTGACATATTATTATTTTGGTAAGCCCAGCTTTTAGTTTATGTCATCATATTAATCATGAACGTAAATCTTTAGGCAATAAAAAAATTCCTAGCTGCTTTAATAGAATGTGGTATGTGTAGAGAGTCTTTCTGAACATGAATATGTCGCCTCTTTGTGAGATGTGATTGGCCCGGTTTCAGATGTTATATAATTATTCAGATGTTAATAATTGTTGAGCGGTACCAACCGTTAAAATAATGTCTGAGTTATCAAATTGTGGTTGGCCAAAAAAATAACTACTACTCGGACATTAATATTTAAATTTTAATTATTAATTCTAACAAGTATCTAATAATTTTACCTAGTGACACAGAGGATGTTAACAATTTTATTATTTGTATTTTCTTTATTTATTTAGGGTTAATTTACTAGAAAACGTTACTAAATTCCACTGTTACCACTGACAGGCTCGAAAATTTATGAAATAGAAAAGGTGGTTAGATGTAGGCGCAGTGTTACGGTGTTGATGATGTAAGCAGGCGTTTGTTTCTTGTGGCATTTCTAGGTCATAGATAGTGTAAATATTATGTACATAATGACAATTTACCACGAGTTGATACATTTAATTGTATGCTTATTAACTTTATTCGTGATAGTCCCAACTTCATTAGTACAGAAATACAGGTTTCTATTTTGCATTTTTAACATTACCATAATTATTAGTGATGATATGGAGAACTTACTTATATTGTTAATCGTAACTTATTTCTTTGTATACAATATAGATAGGCTCTTGAAAATTACGGCTACAATGCTGTTGGTTACGTCCAAATAGAGAGTTTTACTTGAGGTATTTATAAAATTATACCATCTGATTGTATATTAAACTACTTGTTTTAATTTGAAAAATAATAAATACAAGTAAAAAATAATGGTATTTAACATTGACTATTTTTTATTGCTAGTTACTACTGATTTCATTTCTCTTTCACTCTAAACATTTAAAAAATCCTTATTTATTACTTTTGCTTATTATGTTTTCAGTATAAAACAGATACCTAATTTATTGTAGTTAAGTCAGATAGCAGCATTTTATAAATGCCTCAAATAACATTCTGCATTTCGTAAATGGAGGAGCAAAGGTTTGCTTTACCATTGATTTTCTAAATGCCATGTTTACGTTCTAGTAACTTAATAGGAAAGTTTAACTGATTCTTTACAACTTTGCATTTTAATTTTTTCGATGATACTTAAACCTACCTGTATTTCTAATTAAACTTACATTAAAATGGTCTTCACAAACAAACAATGTTGTAATGCTTAAGTTTAACGGTTTCCTTTCGTCGCGTTTCATCGTCCTACATATTTATTTTCATTTTTAGGCACGGTGATATATTTTTTATAAGGCACTATATGCTGTATTATTCTTACGTTATGGTATAATACAATACTTCTTCCATTTGCCTGGTGAGACGCCCATTTTCCGAGTCTATTTTGCAACTTTATTTAATACCAATGTCAATTTACCACAATAACACTTAATAATATCTCAAATGACAAATTAACTCTTGTAAAGTTTGTGGTACGATGTTCAAAAATCGACATCGAATACAGATATAAAACATAATGCTGTATTAGGTAAAAATGTGCGAACGGCGTCTGATGTCACAGATCTTCGCTGTAGCGGCCACCGTTTTCTCTTTTTCTATGACAAACGCCATTTCGATTAAAACAATACATTCTTTTTTCTACATAGTTGAAAATGAAATCTTAAATACAAAAAGATAATGTAAGCATTTTTTTTGCCAGAATGCACGCCGGAAAAAAGAAATTGGAAAAAAAATTGAAACAAATTAAAAAAGCTAAAGCATTACGCATAACTAGAATGCTTATGTGTCACTTCATATTTATCATCAAATAGACTGTTTACAACTACATACGAAATGCTATTGAAATCGACTTAGGGATTCAGGAGATATTTGCAGAAAAATAGGCCCATTTCCAAGGAGCTATTTCTAAAGCTAAAATTTAGAATTTGTGAAAATAAAAAATATATAGGTCAAACCATTTCTCAAGTGATTATATGTGCCCATTTTCCCTATCTAAATCACTTTATAAGAAGGCAATATTTTGTTTTAGAGCCCCAGCAAGATTTCATATGGCCCCTCTGAAAAAGTTGGTCGGCTACAGCTCTGACCTGCCCTATTCTACTAAATAGGGGTTCCTATTTAAAAAATCAAAGTTGCTCTTCAAATAATTTTGAAATTTTAAACCAGACGAATCAAGCGTATAACCATTAAATCCCGCTTATAAAGGTTTATTTATACACATCAGTGCCGTGTCAGTTCCGTATCAGTGAAAACTAAAAAATTGTTGCTTAGATTTTAAATGGGCGTGTTTATACACATCCGTCACAGTGCCGTATCAGTGTCCGTTCAGTGGCTTTTAAATACGCCAGCGACGATATTTTTGTAATTCTATTGACGCACTGGCCAGATTTTTCTATTACTTAGAATGGACGAAAAGCTTATCGAGCTAGTACGAAATTTTGATCAACTGCACGATAAATATATTCATATCACTCTGTTTGCTCGTCTGCTAACTCCTTTTTACGGACCACGGACGGATATGTGTAAACTGGTATCAGTGATCGACCACAAATAACGCCGATACTGAACTGATGCGTCACTGATGTGTGTAAATGGACCTTAAAACGATGATATTTTTGTCTGAAATATTTTTCTACCAAATGCTTAATTTTCAAGATATTCACGTTTTACCAACTTTAATGGTGCACCGGGTATGGCCCCATTTTTCTATCTAAATCACTATATAAAACGTCAACATTGTTATATATTAAAAGCTGTAGGTAACTCACCACAAAGGCTTTTTTTGCGAGCCGTGCAGCGCCGAACGGCTAAACGCTACGCCTTTCGCCGTCTTTCTAGATTGCCTACGGCATATTTTGATGCCGAATTTTTCGCGTTTTCCTAGCTAAATTTCCGTCTTTCTGGTAGGCCCTTGCTCCTAAACTACGATTTTCTGTGTGGGAGCGAGACGCAAGACAAGACGGACCCTTGAAGGAAAATCGAGAAACGTCAGGCGAGTTGACAGATGCGATGTGAGAATGACAAGCAACGGAAATTCGAGATTTTTATGTATTCCTGCATCTATTTCTATGAAATATTATATAGAAACTTTAAATTTGAACCTTCTAAAATGCCCAGCATGCCTTAGGTCTGAGTTTAAAATTCGATTTTATAACGAAAATTGCTTAAGTTTCAGTCAACTACGAGGCGCACCGCCGACCAAAATCACCAAAACGTCAAACGTATACTCAGGCGGTGACATCTCGAAATAAAACGTAGGAAATTTGGGTCGACTGGAGGCCGGCAAAGACCAAAAACTGTAAATTTGAAGTCTCTGCAAAGTTTCCCGTACCCGAGCGCTGGAGTTCAATTCATAGTGTGATAGACAGTGTTAAAAATTAACAAAAAATAAATTAATTTCCAAATTCGAGGAAATTTTCGGCATTCTCGCTTCGGAACGGTTGTCGAACGTGCGAAAGACTGTTTCGTATACAAAGTGTTGAACAAAATGTTACCATTAAAAAAAAACTTAAAAGGAAAAAGAGAATTGAAACATTTTTTTGATGAAACTTCCATCAAGGATCTATTATGACACTAACTAAAGGAGCAAATACAGTGTTTAAAATAACGAGCCATTCTCTAAAAACCCTTTAAATTCATGGAATTAAAAAAAATTTTTGATGAAACTTTAGCATCAAATAAAGACCACCCGATTCAATATTTAAAATACAGGATGTTGAAAAAAAAATCAAACTCGAGAAAACACTAAAAGTTACCAAAATATGCTTCTAAATTATAGAGCGCCAGATTTTTCCCACCATAGAGAGTTCAGCCAAAGTCACGTTTACATTTTATTATTCACAGGTGTAGAGCCCCGCGCAGTAATGGCAATCAAGTAAAAGGCACTACGCAGCGGTGGTCAGAGGCTTTAGCCCGAAGAAAGGTCAAGTCGGTGATAACCGACTTGCCGCCTTTCTAGTTTTGTTTTAAAATCCCACCAAGATTTCATTTGATCCTCCCTGAAAAAGTTAGTTGGCTACTTCTCCAACCTGCCTTATCGTACAAGTCGCCACTGCTAGAGATTTAGAACACCTTTAAGGCATATTTACATTGCCTTGCAAACAAATTATTCATAAGCAAAGTTTTCAAAACGCAGGTGCACGCCATGAACAGCTATCAATCCGGTGGTCGAAAAGAAGTAGACGGCATCAAGTTTGCGCGTCTCCCGCAACTATGAAATATGAGCGATGCGTTAACTTTTTACTCCGACAATTTTGAATAACGCTGATGTCCCCCGGGAGCGTTCTGTCATACGGGACGACTCAGGTAAAGTGACATATTTTAATCCCGGGATTTGGGACGGAATTTATGGCACGCTTTTTAGATTCCGGCTATACATCTCGTCCGCGTATATCGACTAACCGATTGAGTGTTGTTTCTGCGGTCGTTTATCACGCGTTCCTATTATCTTCCTCGCATAGTTCACTCTCGTACATTATTGGCGACATCAATCTCGAGCGGTTTCGAGGAGAGTGCCGCCGATATTGTTTCGCGTCGTCAGCTATTTCCTCCTGGGCAATGTTTTTTTTTGCTTGATTCTGATACGATGAGATGTCGATAATAGCTTCTACGTCAGAAAATTGAAGGAGAAGTATCGAAAATCAGCTTAACATTCTCTATAGTCTGTTTGGAAATGAAAAAGAGTAATAAAACCCCGATATAAGAACCGGCCATGGGCGTGGGTAATATTTCGTTTCAGGTAATTATCGGGTAACACTAATGCTAACAGGTAATGGGTGTACATTAGTATATTTTACTGGATACATCATAGCGCAGGAGCCAGTGTATTGTAACAGATCAATCCAGTCTTAGAGCTGAATATACGAAGACGTGCTAGTGCAGTAGAGTAAAATTCAACTTGTGTTTAGTGACTATTGTGCCAGTGGATATAATATTGTTTGGGTAAAATGTCGAGCTTATCAGATTACGTACCTGCTAAACGCGTGAAAAGATGTGCGCTGTCTCAGAATGAGACTATTATATTAAATGTATTTAATGCATTGAAACATCAAAATCCTACCAACAGTGTTGACGACATCGTGGAAAAGTATTCCAAAATGACAGGGATTGGAAAATCGACTATCTACAGACTTTTAAAGAAAACAAAAAATGAACAAGATACTGTAAATCCCCCAAAATCATCTACAGGAAGGTCAAAAGCCCTTATAGATGATTTCTTCAAAAATGTCATTCGCAGAAAAGTATTTTATTTTAAAAGAGAAATACCAACGCTAAACAAAATTTTAAGTGAACTTTCAGAGGACAACGATTTCCCAAAAATCAGTAGAAGCAAATTATGAGCCGTCTTACGAGAATTGAATTTTTGCTGGGAAAAGCAGAACAGAAAGTCGGTTCTTATCGATAAAGATGAAATTATTTGTTGGCGAAGATCCTACTTAAGATCAATTAGAAAATTCCGTGACGAAGGGAGGAATATTTATTATCTAGACGAAACTTGGGTCAACGAGGGATATACCGTAACAAAAATATGGCAAGATAAAAATGTAAAATCTTTTCGACAAGCATTTTCTGATAGACTTTCAACAGGGTTCAAGGCACCTTCAGGTAAAGGGCGAAGATTAATAGTGACACATATAGGTAGTGCCAGTGGTTTTGTAGATGGCGATTTACTTTTATTTGAATTTAAAAATATAGGCGACTATCACGAAGACATGAACGCAGATGTTTTCGAAGAGTATTTTACACAGATGTTGTCTGTAATTGTCATGGATAATGCCAGTTACCATTCACGGCAGACCGAGCGAACGACTACGGCTGCTTGGAGGAAAGCCGATATAATTCAATGATTATCCGGAAAAAAACATTTATTTTGAAACAAATATGGTGAAAAAGAAACTTTTGACACTGGTCAATCTTAATAAAGATCAGAAAAAATATGTTATCGATGAAATGGCAACAAATCTCCAAATAACGGTACTACTTACCTCCTTATCACTGTGAACTTAACCCAATCGAATTAGTTTGGGCGCAGGTAAAAGGAGTGTAGCGCGAAATAATACGACGTTTAAATTAAGTGACGTGAAAATTCCTTGGAACGAATAACTGCAGATAACTGGCAAAGATGTATACATCATGTACAAAAAGAAGAGGAGAAAATGTGGGAACTCGATAATTTAATTGACGTTACTGTGGAACCTATCGTTATCAATCTAGGAGACGAAGATAATTCATCAGAATATTCAGAGGATGAATTTTAATATACCTACTTTTTTATTTTCTTTATTGTACATTTATACAACACTACATTTACTCACCATAATTTGAATTTTCAAAATACAGATATTTTTGTCTGGCGGTAAAAATAAGGATTGTTGGTTGGTTGTTGGTTTCAACCTCCAGTCAAACTGCAGTTTGAGTATTATAAACGTCAACTAAAGGTTGAAGTGTCGGTTTAGCAACGTTTCACTCAACCGACGGTTATAGTTCAGGTTGAATTTCAACTAATGGTTGAAATTATTTTGAAACTGCAAATATCTACATAAAGAAAAGTATGTGTAAACTCATAGAAACAAAAGTAAAGCACCTATATTAAATATATTTGCCTTAAATGTATCTTTACTGGTTAATAGTTTTTTTAAAATAATACTCTCTTGACTCATTTTAATCTATAATGTTATTATTTTAGAAAATAATTTATTTTATATTTTTTAAACCTTCAGACAATGAGTTTCATTTGTAATGTTGTGAACTGGTCTGTAGAAGTTGCAATTAAATCATATCAAAGAAATATGAAAAAAATATTTTTATTTTTCATTTCATCATTCTCCGTACTTATACAAGCTGAAATTGTGGAACTAAATAAAATGTATTTCTCTTATGTCCCAAATATCAGTGTGGAAGAAAGTTCATAAATTAACATTTTCGTACACTTTATAATATTGCTATAGTTAATGATTACATCTACTAGACGGAGGCAGCCTGTATCAGAATAAATTACTCTCTTACTCTTTATAGCAATATAATAATGTCACTATAATTTACGAAACGTCAAAATAAAAGACAGGTTATCTTCGAAAATTGGCGGGAAAATATTCTGATATTTCATAGACTAAAATTGAGTTGACAGCGTAGCCAATATTCAGAAATATATCTCGTCGGGTTGACGAACTATGACATGAAATAGTGTTATAATATAGAATTTTTTTCAACCGCCGGTTCAAATTCAACCTACGGTTGGATTGGGTCTCGTAAAGGAATATTTTAGTTTTAAGATAAAAAACTGCCAGAGCAAATCCTGCTAACAGTGAATCCTTTGTTGAAGAAGTCATTGAAGAGACATGATACGTTTACAATTTTTTTATTGTAGCAAGAACGAAGTAATGTACGAATATCTGTGCTTCTCATAAAACTAGAAAAACTTTTTTTAACACAAAATTGTTTATCGGAAATTAACATGAAGGAGTATTTATCTCAGTATTCCTAATTTCAACATCTATAACTTAACTTGGTCTATAATCACATATATTATTTAACAGAATTAAATTAGCTATTATAAATTTGGTATTTGTAGTCTCTCGGCTTTCTGACTCCACCATCGAACGTTAGCGCGTCGATTCAAATATATTTCGCATCAAGGGGGAAAATACACCACGCACAAAACAAATAAAAATATTGTAACGCACAAGTCGCGAATAAAAAAGCTCATTCCGCATGCCGAACGACAAAGCAAAAAGTAAAAGCTATTGAGGTTTCCATTACGTATGCATGAGATGTCGCTGGAGCGCCGTGTAATACCTCGCGGGTGTCCTCCCCCTCCCCCTACCGCCCGGCCGCGATACATCCCTGTGTTTCCGTGTGCAATCGTATAGAGGTAACACGTTCCCATGCGGAACATATCCAACACGTCACCGGTTGTGTAGTAATGATACCAATAAAGAAGAAAAAAACTGCCATTGATAAAAGCGACGAGGTGTTTTCGCAGACCATAATGTCA
Organism: Monochamus alternatus; assembly: GCA_037114965.1. Classification (NCBI taxonomy): domain Eukaryota; kingdom Metazoa; phylum Arthropoda; class Insecta; order Coleoptera; family Cerambycidae; genus Monochamus; species Monochamus alternatus. Next base: position 40,612,997 of record CM073433.1, read on the forward strand.
TTAATTTTAACCACGTGCTCGGAAGGTATAAGAAAGAAAAAAAAAATCTCGACCTTTTGATAGATTTTTTTTCTAATTACAAACTTCTTCTTTGCAATATAAAATGTATGCATTTCGTATATTATTTGAGATACCTTTAATAATTGTTGCATTTTTAAGGTATTCATTAAGCGTTTTGTCAATTTCTAACGTAAAATTCCCTCGTAATGCAAGTTCAAAAGTTCCACAGAATTTTAGGCAAGGCGCGCACTGAAGTGGTGTGGTAGTGGTGAGGTATTGGAATGGTGCGTGATATGGGGGTGGTGAACATTTGGAGTGGCGATGGAATAGCCGCGAAGTGGTATGAAAGTGATTTAAAGCGCACTGCAGTGGCAAACAACGTATGTTGTTACCAATTTGTCAGTTAAAATGTCGTCCTCAGAGGATGAATATGCTCTTTTATTTGTACAACTTGCTAACCTAAATTCAGGAGAAGAAAAAATACTAGTGAGGTCATCCTTTTTAACGTTTATAAAAAGGATTTGAACTTGGATGACCAAAAATTTAAACTTTTCTATCGAATTAAGAAAGTGACATTTTGCAAGGTACTGAAAAAACTACGACCTATGCTTCAAAACAGGACACAAACTTCAGAAATTTATGTTAAATTCGTGGTCGTCTCGCATGTTTTTAGTTTTAAAAATTCACAAGAAAAATGCAGTTGCAATGCCACGTCGTCACCGACCGCTTGCCAACTCGAAAATTAAACTTGTTCGAGATTAGTGGCACCAGACTCGCATCACACCACCTGCAAAATACCACGCCACCGCTACTCCGTTTTGATACGCTCATCTTCATATGTTTACATTGGCTTTATTGATTCCACCTGCCACTTGGTCACCACGTCACTGCCACGTCACTTGCTGACCACTTGAGTGCGTGCCTTGCCTAATACAGTCAATAATTTTGGATAATACATTAAAAACGTCGCCCTTTTGTGTCACCCTTATGTTTTAGCAATTTTACACAATATAAATTTAGTTAGAGAAAATATGGAACTGGTTCTTAATTCGATGTTAACGAAGCGAATTTGAAATGTGTATGCACAGGGTTAACTATGACTAAGTACAAAAATTTTAACTACGTGCTCAGGAAGCCCTAAAAGACAATACAAAAATTATTTTGGAATTCTAGCTCAATCTTTAAAAAATTAGGTAAAACCCTCTTTTCCGCGAAAAATCGGTGCCTGTGACAAACATCGTCCGAGATGGCTTAGAAATGTGCTATCTATCTGTCGTTTTTTACGGTGTTGTCAAATGTAGAAACGAAGAAAATAAATATTTTTATTAATAACAATTTTTACCAGGTAACAGTTAATCCGGTTAGCTGTAGTATTTGCATTCGTATTTCATTCCCTTCGTGGTCCTCTCTCTTCGTCAGTCAGCCGGGAGCGCGCACATTTCTATTCGAACAGGCAGGTATTCGGGCTCATAGGCTTTCGGCCACATAGCGCTTCGAACACGCAGGACGCTTCGAACGCGTGAGGTGCTTCGATTTTTTACACCTTTGGCTTGTGGCATATACCTAACCTAGAGATTGAGAGGTCAAAGTCATCGACGTCTTCTATCCCCTCTTAAAATATTTGTACTTGGTTATAGTTAACCCTGTATATAGTGTGATCATACGTAAACGTTACATTCGACTGTAACTTTGTTATTTTAAGAGATATCGGAAAACTGAAACCTGCATTAATTGACTAATTTTTCACAAGGATTTCAATTTTCTTACAAAAAAAAAACAATCGATCATCGCACTACAGAAATATTGATATCTGCTTGATTTTTTTTATAAATCATCCTGTATGTTATTATATTTTTGAATTCTCCACTTTTTCCTTATTGCATTGATATAAACATGTAGTGGGTTATCTTTTACTGTTTGGTAAGATAGTTATTGATGATTAAGTAATTCTATTCTATTTTTATAAATACTGCACTTTAAATAGCCCCACATAAATATATCAGGTGGTGTCTAGTCTGGACTATTTGCCTATTATATAATTACAAATATTGTAGAATATTAACCAATGAATTTATTCCTTTTAATGCGAACTTTAAAAATATCATTATTATGTTGATAAGTGAATATTTTCATCACTGATCAATACAATTGCAATAAGTAATTCCATAGCAAAACTCATTAGTATCTATAGTAGTAATTATTTTTGTGAAACATATCAGAGTAGGGAGCAATGTTATCCGCCATAGTTTTGGCCAGCGATGGTCTTCTTGTTTTGTAACGAGTCTTCATATAACCCTCCGCTACTATACTGCCAATGCCAACAAACTAGCCGAAGTTTGCCAACAAACTAGCCAAAGATCGTCAGAAGCAATGCCGAGTATAAAGGAATCAGGCAAACTTAGAAATCCATCATAGTCCTGTCAAATTAGCATTTCACTTGTAACTTTTTGCGGAGAGGTCCGATTGAGATGCGGTTTTCTGCAAAATGTTCAGCGAATTTTTTATAACAAAAGGTTCATCTAACCTCTGTACGCTCGCAAATTTTTAATTTTTTATTTAACAAATGACCCATTTGTGTTGAACATATGGCAAATGTCACACACGATTCAACGAAAATGTCTGGAAAATGTTCTCTCGGGGGTTTTAGAGGCCCCTCTTTATCACTTTGGTGTTAGCTTTATTATTTATTGCTAAATTGTTGTAGCTGGGCTAATTAACAAATTAAAAACTCCACCCCCGAAATCACTAGAGAACCGGAATTTTTTCCAGGATTTCTGGCTTATTAAGGCAAACCATCGGCACAAGATTTTTGCAAATATAATTGTTTATGGTCGATTGTTGCAACCTCGCTAATTAACAAATTAATAACTCTACTCCCGAAATCGTTAGAGAACCAGATTTTTTTGCAATAACTCTGGGATCATGGGGAGAACCATCGGCACAAGATTGTTGCACGAAATTGTTTATTTTTCTATTTTTGCAACCTGGCTAATTAACAAATTAATAACTCTACTCCCGGAATCACTAGAGACTCGAAATTTTTTCCGGGATTTCTGTCTTTTTAAGGCGAACCATCGGCACAAGATTTTTGCAAATATAATTGTTTATTGTTCAATTGATCCCAGAATTATTGCAAAAAAAAACGATTTTCTAACGATTCCGGGAGAAGAGTTATTAATTTGTTAATTAGCGAGGTTGCAACAATTGAACAATAAACAATTTAAAACGTCGAGATATGTCGTTCCCATGACACTATAGCAATAGCAACAAATATTAATATTACGATTAACATTCCCAGAAATCTGCATGGGAAGGGAAGAATCCTTTTTTGCTCCTACCAATGCTTTGATTTTCCACGCTGTTAAGTATGCATTCTGATACAGCAATCTTGTTGGCCACTGATTCCTCAATGTATGTCTCTGCTACGGAAAAAGACTGCCAACCACCCAACCGCTGTACTGTTACCATGTCTGCTCCAGAATTTGCAACCCTCGTAGCTGTAGAACGGCGGAAGCAATGACCAGTATACATTTCTGGATTTGGCAACTTTAAAAACTCAGCTATCTTCTGTGGAATTTTATAAGTAGTGTTTGTTCTCACAGGTTTAATAGTGCATTTCTTCTGTCAATAGTTGAAGAAGAATTTGTTATTGGGCACGTATGGCGATGTATTTTCGTATCATCTTCAAGATGCTGTTTTCATATCTGTTATTCATAACACAGAACGACCGGTCTTTCTTGGCAATTTCTGTCAGGATGTAAACAGCCATTAGCGATGTCTATTTGACACTTGACCTATCTATCCGAATACAAGTGTCAGATATAAACGTACCTTAAAACTATATATACGTATTCATTAACATTCGATGACGTCAGCCTTGTTATAACGGACTTATACGCGAATGTTGGAAACAAACAAACATGTGAGGGTTTCCTTTCCACACGTACACCGCGCTATGTTCTCGTTGAAGGAAATTTCAGGTAAAAAGTAGCCTCGCTGGCGCTGCTTACCGCAAAGTTGTTGTATAATTCAGGAAATTCAGCCGTTTATTCATTAAGTTAGTTTACGGCATAATGGGCTAAAATTTACTCGACGTCGTGCTATGTGGCGCCGTTGCATGGATATGGTTAACTCGGCTAAAAACTTTGGGAGGTTTCCTGAACTTAAATTTCTATAAAATGACTAACTAATATCATATTAGCGAGATAAAGGTAATCGCCACTTGCAGCGAAAGCTTGACTACACAGCAAATAGTGATCTTGTTTCCATTGTGGCCTCAAAATTTTTTCTCAATTTTTACTTGAGTAGTTGTGTCAATCATGGTGATGGTTTTCTGCTTATTTATAAACAGGGAGTTAATTATAAGTTTGGCTAAATTTCAGCCATGCACCGATGTATTTACTAATATAAATAATTGAGGTTTGTCATAGTCCAACGGAGACAAATCTGATGAATGTGAAGGCCATTCAGACGGTTCCTTTCTTCCAATTCATACTTAAAATTTTTCGTTAGTGTTGATTGAGACAAGCAGTCTTGCAAAATTTGAAAAAGTCGTGTCTTATCTTGAAAAACAAGGCAAAATTTTCTTTCAAGTCTTGTTCTTGCTCGATTTTGCAAGAACATGTCTTGTCTTGGCTTGCGAGAGACTCACAAATTTCTTTTGCAATTTTGCAAGACTCATGCATAATTCTAGCGAGACTGTTACATACAAATGAGAAACATGGAACTTTATTATGCATTTGGTAACAGTGGTGGTTACTCTCGGTCAGCTATGGTCCCGCTTGGAGCTCACATGTAACTAAGGGTCGATCGTCGACAGTAGTCGATTGGTAGACGTGATAAAGAACAGAAACGGTCAGTTTTACATAATAAGTAATAGACGAAATATGTGGAACAGAATCGGGGCTCTTTCAGTTAAGTGGCAGTGAATCTATAATTAATTCTAGTTCTGTAGAACTGAACCTAGACTCAATAAAAGTAGACTATAAGTTTATACCTATAGTAGAAATGCTGCTAATATTCACTTAAATAATACTTATATTTGCAAGACTTCCTGCTGTAGCAATATCTGGCAAGACTTTTTTTAAATCTTGTCTTGTTTTGCAATTAGAGCTATCAAGTCTTGTCTTGTCTTTCGAGATCAAGACAAGATCAAGCAGACACCAACACCAGTTTTGTTTAAAAATTGCCTCACAGGTGTCGCAGGTTTTCGATGTGATAACGATCGTCATGCTCAAGCATGTCAGTGAAATCGGGATTAATGGCGTTTTTCAACAGATCCATATACATGTGTCTGGTTAAATGCCCAGGTAAAAAATGGGCCAACAATCTATTCGCAAAAATTCTTGCCCAAACGTTGAATTTTTCTGAATGATGGGGGTGTACTTCACGAAATATTCTTGGACTGCTGTCTGACCAATAACGTCAGTAATGACGGCTTACTTGAATTTTTTCGTAGGACCATTTAAAGACAAAGATCTATATCATATCACCTGAATCATTTCAATATTTGTAACGTATTTATTTATTATTTATTACTTCCAAACAGCCTGCAATGCCTAATTACAAGGAGTAACAAAAAACAAAAAAATATAAGAAATATACATTACAACATGAAGAATACAGCATAGGCAGTCATATCAAACTTATGAGAAATACAGGGTGTTAAAAAAAGAGTATAAAATATTTCAGGAGGTAATAGTATGAACCAAAATAAGCAGAAAAACCTTATTAAACATGGGTCCGCAAATGCACTCTAACGGCCATGGAAAAATGAGTTGGAGCACCATCATGCTGGACGCACATTTGTTACCTCTGATTCAAAGGAATGTCTTCCAAAATCTCATACAGTGTGTTCTGCAGAAAGTTGAGGTAAGCAGCGCCTGTTAATCGGTTTGGTAAAACAACAGGACCTAGAAACCTGTCACCTACAATACCCATACAAATGTTTAATGAAAAACGTGCCTTTTGCTTATTTTGGTACATACTATTACCTCCTGAAATATTTTACACCCTTTTTTAACACCCTGTATACAAATGGGTAAACAGCACATGCAACACATTCATAAATTGTCAACAATATATTACAACAAACAATTTGAAGTTTGTATTACATTTGTTGTCATTTATAAAAAATAAAAACAGGAGCGGCCCCAAGTTAGATCCTTGAGGAACATTTGAGTTTGATTTATATTCATCAGATAAAAAATCGTATTGTTTCACAATAAACTTTTGTTCTTGAGAATGTTACTATTAACGCAATTACAGAATCAGCAGCCCCATATATATTTATTAACACGTCTGGTCAATCTTACCAAAGGCCTTACGAAACTCAGTGTATATATACAGGTTGTCTCACATAAGAGGGCCACTCCCATATATCACGCTTAATATGCGAAAAATATAATAAACAGAACGTACTTTTTTATGCATACTTAATTGTCATTTATAATGTTATATTGGTGTATGTATAAGTAACATTGGCAGCGTTGCTACAACAGTGCCACAGAACTGATCGTACCTAGTTTTGATAAAGTATTCAAAAGCTATAAATATCCTTCTAGGTTGACAAAGGTCTAATCTATTCCGCAGTGATATGTACCATAAATAAATTTTCGGTCGAGCGATTTATTTCCTTCTTTGACATTTACCAAATTTAGTTCCAGTTCTACTAATTAAAACCAATAAATTACGCGTTAGTTTTCCTATGCGCAAACCCTATTTTTGTCCTTTCATTAATCACGAAGTCATTAATGTGATACTAGGCAATTTCTTTTCTGTTCATAGTAAAATGTGACGTTTAATCATCACGCACGTTTTATTACAAACATAATGTCCTTTTGCGGCATTTGATAATGTCGGTTGATTATACAGAAGAACATTTTTATCATTGTACACCTAATGTTAATTGGAGAAATTGAAATATTAAGTAATTTTGTTTAATTTTTTGTTCGACGTTCTCTTTTAACCACCGAAGCTGAACCCAAACTAGGTCGAGCAATTTTCATGGCTAACCAACAGCACAGTATTTGTTATAGGTTGTTGTAGCTGTTTCTTCATTGAAATCCTACAGAAATGGACATATCAATAATATTATTTTAAATAATAGGCTTTAAGAAAAACTGGGAATTTTTCTTCTACTAAAAATCTTAGATAAAGTAGTACTTTAACCACTAGGGTAGATAAAATTATATTTTAACATCAAGGATAAATAAAGATTTTCTTCATTTTTTAAGGAAGTAGGTATAATCACTAATTTAAATCATTGCCTACTATTTGTGAATATAAATATTAATATTACGATTAGCATTCCCAGAGATATGCATGGGAAGGGAATAATCCTTTGTTGCTCCAATCAAGATACCGATGCATTGGGGCCAATCCTCTGATTTTCCATGCTGTTATGTATTCTGATACAGCAATCTTGTTTGGTCACTGATTACTCAATGTATGTCTCTGCTGCGGAAGAAGACTGGCAACCACCCAACCGCTTTACTGTTACCATGTCTGCTCCAGAATTTGCAAATTTATTGTTCTAGGAAAGATATGAACTGGCTGTATCTACAAATAAATGTTCAATTGATCCTACGTGATGTTAAGCTGTTCATCCTTTCCTTGAAATATCGATATTTTTGTTCACCAATATGATACTGTTCCATAGAAACCAATGCTAACTATGCATAACATTGCCTAATCTATAATTACTTCAAATAATTTCTAAATTTTTCTTCCTACTAAACGCGTCTTGTATAAAAAATAATTATTATTAGTAAATAATTTGAATTATGTGCTGTCTATTTTCCAATCCAAGGCAGCATGCACTTAACATACCTGCATACAGACACTTCTATCTTTGTATTTGACTCCATGAAGCTCCTATTAAGCGGGGGATTGATATTGAGTAGACAAGGGGGAGTGAGGTGGCAAGAGGGAAACTTAGAATGTAAATCGAGAGTGATCCGATGTATTCGAACAGTGGTACAGGTGCCTTACAACAAATAATATTATCTCTACCCCTCATACCTGCATACAGACACTTCTATCTTTGTATTTGACTCGATGAAGCTCCTATTAAGCGGGGGATTGATATTGAGTAGACAAGGGGGAGTGAGGTGGCAAGAGGGAAACTTAGAATGTAAATCGAGAATGACCGGATGTATTCTAGTGGTACAGGTGCCTTACAACAAATAATATTATCTCTACCCCTCATTCTGATCACGAGAATTAGCCCAGAAGTCGGGAGACTTGTACGGGAGAGGGGGCGGCATACTATTATTAAGCGGGCCGCATTTGCGCCCAGGAACGACTTACTTTGGTAGGCCATTCAGTGTAGGAATGAGGGAAACCTGGAAAACCTCATTAATTATGGGGGTAGTATCAATTTCTCACATTAATCCAAGCCAACGTTCTTCCATCCTACCATGCCTGCAGAGAGAAGATAGCAGGAATTTAACCTGCGGTGAGTGGCAAACACGATTCAAGTACTGACGCCTTAAACCGCTCGGCCACCGAAGTGACTATTGATTCAGTTACTTAGGCTTTAAAAAAATTACTTCTTTGTAATAATAAAACTAATAATTAACTTTATTGTCAAACAGTGAATACAAGATAATGTTAAATACACAAAATAGATAGCAATATATAAAGAGACGACAATATGGATCTGAACTATATTCCAACCCCTAATTATTCCCTTACCAAAAAACCCTTTCTAATAAATACCATTAACAAAATAAGTGTAAGAAAAATATAATAGTTTTATCCTGTCTAGATTTCTAAAGTTGGTACAAGAGCGATAAATAAAACCGAAAGTTTAGAAGCTTGAGCAGTAAGATTAGTAGTATGGGAATTAAAAGAAAGCTTCTAATCAAAGGTGCTAAGATGTTTAATATTATTAGATCAGCTAAGAACAGTAGAACTAATTTTGTATTTAAATAAGAAATAATTAATTATTCGGGTAAAAGTAACAACATTGCATTTTCTTATATTCAACGGAAGTTTATTATTTTAGCACCAATCATCTAATGCTTGTAAATCTCTTTGAAGTAAATAACAATCATTAATATTATTTATAACTTTAAAACTTTAAATATTTTAAGGTCGTCAGCAAATAATAATGCCCTACTAAAAATGATGGAAACAATATCATTAATAAAAATTGAAAACAGTAAAGGAGCAAGGTTACTACCTTGCCGAGCACCACTAGTAACTTCAAATACCTATATCAGATTTAAAACCATTAAGTTCAACTAATTGAGTTTTCCCACGAAGATATGAATTGAATAAAGACACTAGCTTACTACCAAACCCAAAATTTTCCAACTTTTTCCGTAAGATATTATGATCTAAATGATCAAAAGCCTTAGAGAAGTCCGTGTATACACATACAGTGTCAACCTGTTTGTGTTTATCCAATTCATTAGTGACATATTGCGTAAAACATGTAAGATTAGTGGCAGTACTACGTCCACTAAAAAATCCGTAACAGCTTTGCATATACAGATATCTCAAGTACTCAATCTCAATTGCAAATGATTGCTCAAGACAGTTGGCAAAAAAAACTTTCAAAATTTACAGGTGCTTTATAGTTGCAGTTAATTTTTGATGCAGTATGACAGGCTCGCATGTTTGCCGGGTTCTGAAAGAGACGCGTTCCTAGTTTCGTTCGGGAACGCTTTCAATCTCTGGATTACGGGCCCACACACGGAAAAACATGAATTACGAGATTTCTTCGGTAAACCCCGGAATTACCCCACTTAAGTTCTGTTTTCTGGCGGGTTATAAACTAATATTAACGAAGATTGATGGCCGTCAGGTAATCGAATGTTTATTTTTCCGCTTTGGCGGCGCAACGTTATTTTTAACTTTAATGGTACGTAAAGCCCGGTTAAAAATGCGATTAGAGGATTTAAGTATGCCGATAAATTAATACCAGGTTCCACAAATTACGGTTATTTTTGGTTGGCATGTTGCACGTGCGGCGTAACTTCGTTCCGAATCTTTCTGGAGTATCTAGGCATAAATTGCCCTTATTCTTATTATTATCTTTCCATTCATCGGGTCTCAAAAGTTTTCGGAGTTAATGCGGTGTTGTTATCTGTCACTATAATCATTTAATGTTTTGATTGTGATTTGATATAGTATTTCCTAAAGCTCATATTACTATTCTGTTAAAGATAAACCAAAGAAAAATTTATTTGTTACTAATTGTAATAACTTGAAATAATAATTTGTTAGAATTTATACAGGGGGTTCATAACTTATCTAAAAAAAAGTTTTCACTGTAGAGGAGGCTTTTACAAATACAATTTTGTAAAAAAACAAAAAAGGCAATTCGAAATTAATTTAATAATACACTTCTGCACGGCAGTGGAAACTAGTCCATTGTAAAAAAAGGCGGCAATCTGCGACCGAAGAAATGCTCATGGAAAGAAATAAATAATATTTTATAACGTCGATTTTATACAGCAAATCTAACTGCTCTTGCCGTTATTGTTATTAATATATTTAATTTGTGGTTTTAATTAATAAAATAGTTAGACATACAACAACATTTTGGGCCCGTCTTACTCAGTTTCTACAAACTAACACAAATGTTTCTGCTTCTTGTCCATTTTGAACTTGTAAGTTATTGACAGCAACTATGACACGTTTCCGTAAATCATCAATAGTATGTATCCACTTCGGTGCGATATACATAATTTTTGTAATATCTCCACAAAGAGAAGCCCAAATGATTTAAAGTCAGGAGATCGTGGCAGCCATGGTACCGGTCCTCCTCGTCCAATCCCTTGGCATTAATGTCTGGACACATTGTACATAGTACGGATATAATTGAGCCTCGTGTATGATCCTGGACTTCCATCTCTTCCACGATTCGGTTTCAAATTTCTTTCGCATTGCACTACACTTGCACTCACTGCACATCGCGGTAAAAATAGTTGCATTTGGCACAGACTTGCTCCTTATCCCAGCCTCGACTGCCAGTCTCCCTCCCTAGAATTTGTTTTCCTCACTCCCCTCCAGAACCCATCCCCACTTTCGTCTTACCGCACTTAAACGAAACGCACACAAATATTCAAAATAAATAACATATGTATACAGGGTTAACTATGACTTAGTACAAGTATTTTAAGAGGGGATAGAGAAAAATAAGAATTAACGGAATCATTCTTCGAAAAAATTCCAAACTTATTTATAAAGCCAAAAAAATTGTTTTCGATATTATTTTAAATCAATGTAGAGTAGGCAACCAACAAGCAAGTTGGTCTACTCTACAAGCATGCAACAGTCGCTCAGTCGGTATCGCTGTCATGTCATAATTCAATTCCTGTGTTTACGTTGTAATTTTGTGTTCTTCTTCAGTTTTTAGTGCTTTTTTTAATTTTTAAACGTTTTATAGTTATTAAATAAAGACATTTGTGTTGGGTGCAGATACTTTTTCACAATATAGTTCGCCGGATTGGTATGGGACAAGACTGCCGCGGTTACATTATAACTTGTCTATTATCTATTCCTTTCGTTCGATTTTTTTTATAATAAATAGGCATTTTATCTAATTGTACCTACGGGAAGCGTCTGTTATCGGTAGTGAGTGGCTGTAATGAGAGAATATGTAGTTTTACTAGTTTATAACGAAATAATGAAAAACGAATGCAAAATACTGGAGCTAACTGGATTAACTGTTACCTATCTATCAGGTATTATTACTAATAAGAGTGTTAATTTTTTTCGTTTCTACACTTAGAAACGCTACGACCGCATTGTAGTTGACATTGTTGACAGATGTAAACTTTATCTATGAATCTAAGCCATCTCAGTCGATTCTTATCATAGGCGCCGACTTTCCGTAGGAAAAAAGGGTTTTGCCCCATTTTTTAAATAGCGAGCCTGAGCACGTGGTTAAATTGTTTGTACTTAGTCATAGTTAACCCTGTATATAGGGTGGTGCTCGCTACAAACTTCAATAATATTTTACTCGGAAACTATAAAATGTACAAATACTTTTTTACGATATTGACTTCATTTTTCATGACGCATCTATTTCCAAATCCAATTTCTTTTAGATAAGTTCTGAATCACCCTGTATATTGATTTTTAAGCTCAACAAATATGACGTTAAACGCAGTTTTCTTTAAAATGGTGCAATTTGGCGCAATGCAATGAATACACTTTCTCTAAAAGTAATCGAAGGCTGTTTCAAATAACTAATGATTTTTCCAAAAGTTTCTGTCCTTAAAAGAAATCTAAAAGGAATAGTATAGTGGCAAAGGCACTTAGAACGCCCTGTACACTTAATTCATAATTAATTCCCGCCAAATCTCAAAAGCTTAAATCGTCGGTTTCTCGAAAACGGTTATGTTTATCGATTTGTAACTTGTACATATATCTTTTCTATTTAGAATTGAAGGTAGTTCAATAGTTTCTTATTAAAAAATTCAAAAGTGTAAAATACAGAAAGTCATATTTTTACATCGACAGTACAGTATAACTAGCGCCCCCTATTCGTGACATCAACACTGTTGGCATATTCGTAATCTCAAAATAATAAGACTACAAATTTTCAAAACAATCGGTCCATGCGTTCTTAAAAGATCGCAAACAATCGAAAACATTTTTTCCATTTTAACACCCCGTAGAACGAAAGGGAGCAACAATTGAATAAGGCATTTTAGGCCAATCGCTTTATTTTGACGTAACAATCTGCCGTTAAGCTGCGTACCATTATTAATGACTCACCCTGTATAGGTATGACATGCATTTATCTTTGTGTTGACTGCTTTAAATGGTGAACGGATTTATAACATGAATCACTTTCTATTATTTTGGACATCGACTATAACTTAATGGCATCTTTGTACAGGGTATGCGAAAGACAGATCAAATGCCCCCTCATCCCCCTACAGACAATCATTGCCGTTGAGATATTTCCTCGATACTATACTGTACTCGGTACTATGATTTTTTAAAGAGCGCATTTCGAGCACCTCCAACAAAGCTCCTTCGCCGATGTTCAAGTCGTCTGCAGTACATGCAAAGGACTCGCGTCAAATCCTATCAAAGCGATCAAGGCGAATTCCTTGCCGACAAGGCAGCATCAGCTCCGGGGGCTGTGTGTTTTGGGGTTGTGCGAACTTCGCCGGGATGTCACATCGCTTTGAAGGCGTATTTGTGTAACGTAACCGGGCAAACCGAAACGTCGTATGGCGGATCGCCGCGGAGTTGTTTGTTTTGGATGAACTTCCGGATGTCTCGGGAAGGCCTGCGGGCTGCTAAGAAGGTAGGAAAGTAAATTCGGAGGCTGATTTACAGGCTGGATGGGTTCTAACTTTGTGTACAGGATATTTACAGAAGTATCTCAAACAAGTACACAGTGTGTTTCAATTTCGTTGTAATTGCAGAGCATCTCGGAAAGTACAAGAGATAGGATGCGGCAACACTGGACTACTTTTTCAAGAAACTCATGACTTTCATAGACCTCTTCGCTTTTGGGATACATAGGGGCAAATTTAAATAACTTCTTTTTCTGCGTTAATGCCAAAAACAAAACTTTGTTGAACCATAGCTAGTGGAAAAAGTGGTTCGTGGTTCTTTATTGCTCTAGTTCAATACATTTTTTACTGCACTCATCTGTCTTTCTACTACAGCGTTTCGTGATCATGACAAATAACAACATTCAAATAGACGTCATATTTAGTCCACTTTAGTCCATAGTAGTGAGATTGTATAACATTTTAAGCAATTACAGATTTTATATTATTTTCAATCATATTTATTACATTGTGGATTACGAAATTACTAGAAAATGTAGTCGTTTGAATATCAACTGAATTAATAGCTATTTATGATATACGTGTTAAAAGTAAGATTTTATTTTGTGAGTAAAGATGATTAAAAAACGAGCGTAGCAAGTTTTTTAACTTCACGTATATCATACACTGTTTTTTCTACAAAACAATCGGAAGAACTTTAAAAATAAGAAATCAAAAAATACCACACAGATCGCAATGTTTATGAACCAAAATTTTCGTAGCAACCAGTGCTGTTGTTAGTTACGGAAAAAACGCAAAAATATTGACAGCATTTTCTAGTAATATTATAAGTATAATGAATAATCTCGATAATGATCGTAACGAATCCATCTCTGCTAGAATCGAAGAAGCTGCCAGTCGAACAACATTGGAATTATTGCCGGCGAAATCAAAGGAACAGTACGAAATCGCTTATAGACGCTTTTCGGAATGGTGCAACATTAAAAAGGTCCCTGGGAAATGTAACGAAAGTGTTTTACTGGCATATTTTGAGGAAAAAGCCAAGATATGGAAATCGTCAACGCTGTGGTCAAATTATTCCATGATCAAAACTATGTTAAAAATAAAGCAAGATCAAGATATAAGCAAACATTATAAACTTATTGCTTTTTTAAAACACATATCGACAAATTTCTCACAGAAACAGAAGACGAAAAGTATCTGATGATGAAAGTCGCAGCAATAGTGGGTGTCTTCGGGGCGTGTCGCCGGGAGGAATTGTGTCAGATGACCATAGACAATATCGAATATTTGGGCACTTCGGTTGTTGTGACCATACCAGATACTAAAACGAAAGTGCCTCGGACTTTCAGTGTTGTTGGTGAATTCTATTTAAACTTTTTTAGAAAGTATATGGCACTCCGGCCACCCAACGCTAACCATAGACGACTTTTTCTTAAATATATGAAGAATAAATGTGTGAAGAATCCAGTCGGAATTAACATGTCTGGTAAAATGCCTGCCGACATTGCAGAGTTCTTGAATCTACCAAATCCTCAACTCTACACCGGACACTGTTTTCGTCTTTCATCGGCGACATTGTTATCAGATTCTGGTGCAAATCTTACTACCATCAAGAGACATGGAGGATGGAAATCTTCGACGGTAGCTGAAGGCTACATTGAAAATTCACTGGAACAGAAGAAGGAAATTGCGTGTCAAATACTTCCTACTGCTGCAACTACTAGCAAGACCACCAGTACTACCAGTAGTATTTCTACAGAAAATAGATGTGTCACACATGTTGACAGTAAAACCAACTAAGTATGATGACTCCGCAGGAAATTACAATTTCAAATTGTTCTAATTTTGCTATAAATGTTAATAATAATAACTAGTTAAAATGTTGGTTTTAACTTATTTAAAATAAAAAGTTATTCATGTGTTTGTTAAAACGTTTTATTAATTTTCAAAACAAAATTTAAATAAACTTTGATTTAGTTTTAACACTGGTGTTAAAACTTACTTTTAACACGCGTGTCAAAAATGACATTTTTAACATCAAAAATGACAATTAAAAAGCCCTCTTTTAACAGTTTTGTAGAAAAAATATTTTTTGGTTTTTGCATGTTGTATGTAATTCGTACAAAAAGTGTTTATTGCACGCGATGTGAAATTGGACTTGAAAAGACACCTGTCGCATTTAGTCATCGAGAATATACTGATATTATTTTTATTTATGATATTACAACGGTAGCGCTAATCGTGCAGTTGCTAAGGGAATTACATCTGAGAGGCAAGCTGGTCCTGGACAGGTATTCTGTAACTTAGCATTCAAAAACATAGCATTATTGACACGCTTAGCGTTTTAACTCATACAGCAAAACGACTTACTCACTGTTACGGTATTCTGTAGCTAGACATCAAGATACGAGAATTGATTATTACTTGTAGGCAGCGCCATATTTGTTTTGTGCCTCCTAGCAATGGCGGAGCAATAAAGATTCAGCTGATTGTGAATTGAAATGAAATTGACTTCTGGATATGATGAATTATTTGGTGCTGTATACTGCTTAATTTTACAGTCTCTTGTAATACATGACATGTTCCAACAATAACACCCATAAAAATACACAAAGAATAACACTAACGAGATACAAAAGAAGAGAATGTACTGATGGTTACCCACACTGTACGGCAATGACGTGTTTACAAACAAAAAAATGGGAAATTAAGAACACAATTCATATCGACATGTTTTCTTAACCTTAATAATTTTATGAAACTGAAATCCGATAAATCGAATGGATCATCAGCAATATACCGCTGACGCATATTTTCCTCATTTTCGATCTATTCTATCAAATTTATCAAAAACATATCTTCAATTATAAGTTTATATTTTTCACATTAATAAGTTTATAAGGTAATGATTTGTTATCAAATAACGTCAACATTAAACTTTGTGGAACTTCGTTTGTAGTAACCACAGATTACGGAATAATTATCTGGACAGTACAGAAGTCGAGATGTAAACGCGCCAGCGCCGTAAAAACGATAAGCAAAAAGCTACCAAATGGTAATTAATTTGAAAACGGGAGCGTTTTTACGAAACCGGATCACAAAGCAGTTAGAGAATACCAAGTTGCAGATGTTATACGTGAATTGACGTTATATGCGTTATGCGTTTGAAAACGCTTAGCGAATGATGGAGAATACCCGTCCTGGTCTAGCAGTGGAAGGAGAAATTCTAAATATGGTAGAACGTAGCCGGGGTGTAAGTACAAGGCGCATTGTAACCCAAATTCCAAACTACAAATCCAACTAATTAATCCAAATTAATCAAACTACAGCATGACAAGTCATTCACAAAAATGGTTTAAAACTTTTCCATATTCAGCGCATCTAGAATCTTCAGGATGTTGATAATGATTTGCGGTTGCATTTTTGCAATTGGATAAACCTACACTTTAAAAATACATTTTGTTCACTGATGAGGCTCAATTCACTCCTGATGGAGTAAATAACTGTCACAATGAACATCCTTGGTCAGATGAAAATCCGAACGCCACGGTGGAAAGTAACTTTCAGCATCGGTTGAGCATTAACGTATGGTATGGTCTAATTAATAATCAATTACTTGGCTCAGCCGTGCTAGATAGTCGTCTTACTGGAGCTAGATATGTACAATTTTTAGAAAATAATTTGACAGAACTATTGAACGATGTTCCATTGAATATTAAGCAAGACATCTACGTTCAGTATGACGGTGCTCCTGCCTATTTTAGTCGTGTTCTGATCAATCATCTTATCACAACTGGATTGGCCAAGGTGGTTTCCAAAATTGGCCACCACGGTCACCAGATTTGAATCCCCTTGATTACTGCCTTTCGGGATGGTTTAAATCATTAGTATATGCAACGAAAGTGAACACAAGAGAGGCGCTATTCAATCGGATTATTAATTGTGCAGCACTCATGAGAGAAAATCATCGTGCACTTCAACGAGCTACCCGTGCAATTCACAAACGAGCTGATGCATGCATGGAGGCGGACAGTGGTATATTTGAAAATTTATTGCATTAATTTCGGTTTATTAGATCTATAATCAATGTAATAATTTATAATACTTACAGAATAAACGCTTTTCTCTACTGATGCATTACAATAATTAACTCGGGTAAAAATATTTTCATTGCTAGTAACCGTTGATATTCGACCATATTATGTTTATTAGGCTTTTTTGTTCACTTTTGCTCCCTGAATACCCTTTTCAAATATTGGGGTTTCCCCCAATAGCCCTGTATAATTGACAAAATCCGATTTTTCAGCGTTTCTTGCCTGTTTTACCGTTTTCCGGATATACAGGCGCGCAGCACTCATTAAATCACCCTGTATACCAAAATAAACAGTCACATTTCAAGAACTACCTCTGTTAACAACGGCGGAGGGTTGAAAACGCTGAGTGGAAGAATCCGCCGATAATGGGGAGAGATCGCGGATTTATGCCCTTAAAACACGGAGCCATAAAAATTAAGTTGTAATTCCCTCGGCAATTTTTGGGGGTTTCCAGCAGCCGGAGGCACGTAGGCAGGTTAATAACGCGTTTTTTTATATGGTAGAATAAGCCCATTTGCCCATTCCGAGTGACCGTTTCAATTAGGGAGAACGAAAGAAACAAGCCCGTTATTTATAACTTAATGGCCCTGGGGCCGTTTTTATATAAAGTTTTCGGGAATTACTTTTTTATTTCTCCGTGAGAGGACGTAAGCAGGGTGGCGGGTTGCTGTTTCTGTCATAATCTTGCGGCGTTAAGAGGTGACAGACAGGTCAGCCCAAAAAGCAAGAAGAAATAACTCTGACGGATGCAGAATTAGAAACTTTAATTGCATTTACGTTAGCAATTTTGTCATGCCTTATTATGTTGTCGAGTTGGCAGTGACATAAAAGGCCAATAGTAGTAGTAACCTAGTGGCTAAAGTATATATCTGCAATGCAATGGATTTAATCACAAAGAAACGACAAATTATAAACTGCCATTGTTTGTATCCACTGGAGTAATAAAAAATGTCCACTTGTACAAATCCATCGGAAATGACAGAATACTTGTTAAATATTTAAGGGAGAATAAAAGTTAAATTGTGTTAGTAGTATTTCTAGAAAATTAAAAATAATGATGTACCAAATTGCACCCTTCTACATTTTCTATAACTGTTAAGTTTAACATATTTCCTCACAAACTCGGAAACTTTAGCTTTAGGAGTAATCTCTGACATAAATTTTGAGAAGAACTATAACTGTCGATTAAGTTAACCGTTGTTAAACCGACATTTCAACCTTTAGTTGCCGTTTATAATGCTCAAACTGCAGTTTGAGGTTGGTAATCCGTCTCTTAATCGAAATACAAGCCCTTTCAGTATCGGTACTTATATTCCGGACACCCTGTATAATTTTCATGAATATTAAGAAAGCTATTAGTATAGCTACAACCGTTTTTAAATAAATAACTAGAAAGGCAGCCGACATCAGATACGCTGTAATCGGCATCCTACGCACAACTAAAAAGTTGACAGTTCAAATTCCTGTTTAATACGTTACCGGTGGAATAAGTCGAACATCGTTCGGGTCCGTTTTCCTATGCAGGTGAGTCCGCCGTCGCGTCGGCTGCATCTTGAGCAGATGCATGCGACCCAACTTCTCACCCTTCCTCATCCATCACTCAGTCATTATTTTTGCGTGGTAGTGGTTGATGAATTTCGTGTTTTTGTGTCACCAGTGTAGTTTATAATTATTAATATGCAATTCAAGTTGGGTAAATTGAAATAGTGAAAGAACGCGGCATGTTGTTATTATATGCATGTGGTTTGTCCAAAATTATTTACTGTATGATGAATGAATGATTACGAATGAATTTTACGTCACAACTTAACAAAACACTTAATGAATACCTTAAAAATGCAACAATTTTTAAAGGTACCTCAAAGGTACCTGTTATTATATGTTTGTGGTCTGAGTGACAACGCTGTTGGACTTCTACAGTCTTCATAAATGAATTTTGTTTGAAAGGTTTATTTTATTTCCTTGGTGTTGGCAATTGAATTCTGGTAACTTTATAAGTTACTAAAATAATAAGACCAGGGTTACATTAAAACACAATATTACGCGACTGTGATTTCAACGGCTTGACATTTTATTCAACCAATCGGCGATCGCACCATCTCGTGCGTGACAAAACCGTTTCGCATTGTTCATTGAAAACGAATCATTAGTGTGACGCAAAATTGGCATTTCTGTATATTTCAGTAGCGGTCGTCTGCCCGCTATTTCCCGCGCCGTTGTTGATTTATTTTATCCTTGCGATTTTCTAGTGTCTTATTGTTTGACTAGAAATGAAGATGGGTTGTGGACATACTCCTTACAATCTTGCATTGAGCAATTTATGACCGAGTTCCCAATCGCAAAAATTAACTATGACACATTTTCATACAGACAGTGTACTACCGTCAAACTATATGAAAATAAACATTGCATTTGCAAAGGAAAATCTACAGACCAACTGTACTGATAGAAGATGTCGTTGATAATATACAGGAACGAATAACTCAAAGTCCTACAAAATCTATATACTCGCGACAAGAATTCAGACGACTTACGTCATACAAACAAATGAATAATTCATTATATTTTCATCAAAATATTTAAGAAACTGCAACTGATAGTAATAAAACTATATACTATACTAAAAGTTTGCATTATATATTGCACCAAATTACAAAAAATTATTGTTTTTAACGCCACCAAATATCGAAAATTACGTTGACAATAAAAACAAATGTGTAAAGTCAGCCGTGACGTAAGACGTCTGAATTCTTGCCGCGAGTATATCAAAACTGTATGCCCAGACAAGTAAATTTTTTTATTGAGTTGATGTAAATATTCACAAATTCATTTAGATTGCATCTCAATCATCTCATTCCAATATCAATTTTGAAATTTTTATTTGAGACCGGTATCAAATTATAGTAAATAACCAAAAATTGTTATTATTAGGACTTTCAGTTGGTCATAAGGCTTTAAAAAAACGGTTGCATTTACACCCATACAAGGTAACTGTTGTGCAAGAATTCCTCCCATTGACTATGGAAGACGATTACACTATTGTGAAAGGTTTCAAGAAAACATGAATCGTAACTTATTGAACTTATCATTCACTAACGAAGCATGGTTTCATTTATCTGGTTATGCAAATAGCAAAAGTTATAGAACCTGGGCTGCAGAAAATCCTCATACATTTGTAGAAACCAGTTTACATCCCGTTGGTGTTTGGACAGCGATATCAAGAAGACGTATAGTAGTGCCTATATTCTTCTATGAAACTATAAATGGTAGTTTTGGTAGTTTTCTCTTTCTAATAAAGTTAAAAACATTTCAAACGAAACAAATAAACGTTCTTTTCGTCAATAACTATGTAATATTAAATTTTATGCATTAAATTTCAGTAGTCGAGCAATTTATTAGGTTATGTACTCAATTTCCAAAACAAATTTATTTACATCAGTAATCCCTTCAACCACACCACTGATATTTAAGGATTTTCTAGAAAGTGCTGC
This sequence comes from Monochamus alternatus, assembly GCA_037114965.1. Lineage (NCBI taxonomy): Eukaryota > Metazoa > Arthropoda > Insecta > Coleoptera > Cerambycidae > Monochamus > Monochamus alternatus. The sequence goes on from CM073433.1 coordinate 40,633,856, forward strand.
CAACAGAGCAGTATTGGTTGCATATGCTCGTAGGTCACGTGGCTTGTAATCATTTTTGAAGGCTCTGTATATAACTTCAATACTCGTACGTGTCATCAGAAAACTTTGTAGCGTACCAGGAGCGTCGCGTTACTGATTGTTATGGGGTAATTTGTTTATCTTTTGAAAGGTCGAATAAGAAATTTTTGTTTAGATTTTCTGTCTTTACTAGGTCTTCCGAATACATGGTTAAAATTACTGACATGATTGAATCACCCTGTATAATAATTTATTAGTATTTCATACAATTTCAAAACAGAATATAAGTGATATTTTAATTAAATCCAATTTTCTTAATTTATTTTGAAACAATCGTTTGTATTCCTGTTATTCCCGACTAATTTCACACTGTAAAAAAATTGGACTCAAATCTACTCAATAATGTGTCAAACTAAACTGAGTGAATTTTCATTCTATCCATATAAGGAAAGTAATTTATAATTTTATAAGATAAACTGTGTACATCCTACGTAAATATATGTTTGACAACATTTATGTAGGTTATCACATTAAATTACAATTACTTTTCTTATATCGATAGAATTAAATTTCACTCAGTTTCGTTTGACACATTATTGAGTCGATTTGAGTCCAATTTGTTTACTGTGCCGTTTCGACAACACTACAAAATCAAATATCTAATTTCGTACGTTGTTATATTAATTGCTCTCAGTTTGATTCGCCCTTTCAGGCCTACACATTGCGTACGCCCCACACCCTCATCCATATTTATATAAAATGCCGGCCCTTTGTTCTTCCAGTTCCGAAATGAGAACCCGGCCTGATTTATCGTTTCCTACCGCAGTGACAAAAAACGTTGCCGTATTGTTCCGTCGTTGAAGTATTTGTCGGAAATTAAACAAATAGTTATGTTAATTCGACCGAATAAATCACCGCTTCGACTCTGCTGCGGATTATACACAGATACCAGTGGCGTAACACAGCGCAATCGTTTAGGGCGCAAGCAACTGGTTTTGAAATGTGTTAAGGGTATCGTTTTTATACGTAAATTTTTCACAACTGTTTCTTTAGTTTAATTGGATATTTTGTCACACATCTGAAAAAATAAAGATTAATTGAATCAACCCTTGCGCCAAAAGGATCGAGAGTTATTCTTGAAACTAAGTTTGCTTAACCAAAATATATCACACTAAAAAAGCAGATAAGTTAAAAATAACAACATTCACATCACCATCGCGTACTTTTATATTTTGTGGCGTTTCGAAAAACTCTGTTTTCGTTTCCAAAAATTACAAATGTATTAAACGTCAGTCAAGTTTGACAGTTTAAAATATGTTTATCTGCTTCCATAAAGATGTTAAATGATTTTTATTTTATTGTTCCTTACTTCTTCTTGATACAACTGTAGCCAACAATGATCAATATTTACTGAACAGTTTGACACACACTTATCTCCGTTAAACAAAATAATTGCGGTTACTTTTAATTTTTTTTTTGTTTCGTTATCCTTTTCTAAAATTTTTACCGAACCCCATTGAATCAACTGACCGTTTTCCCAAGCCTGTTCGCAAATTTTGGATTTTTCAAATTTCCAGCTTTTTATATAATTTTTATGTTCCTCAACTCATAGGTCGAAACGTTTCTTCATCATAATATTCATTGCATTCACAAGGTATGCTGTAGAATCAGTTTGAAAGTGACCTACCTAACTTCAATAATTATTTTCTCGGAAACTAAAAATTTTATAATTTTTTTTGTGATATTGACTTACAAATTTTCCCAAATTTTTTACACATGAACACTTGTTTTTTTATATGTATACAGGGTGAGTCAGTTATAATGTCATTAATTTTAACCACGTATTCGGGAGGTCCAATAAAGGCAGAAAATCAGAAAAAAAATTACTGGACTTTTAAAAAATAAACAAATCACCCTATAAAAATCAGTAACACGACGCTTCTGGTGCGCTACGAACTTTCTGAGGAAGCACCCATACGACCGGATTAAACATCGTTGCCAAATCATGTTTACATACATAATATCGTCTAACAGATCAGCGTGTTATTCAAATTTACCCTCATTTCCCGCATTTCTTTCCCCCCAAATTTGTAGATCACGCCACACATTTGGAGGGAGGATGGAGAGAATAGTGAGAATACAAGCAGCAAGCAGTAGTTTGTTTATTTCGGTCTCGCGTTTTCGTCATAAATGCATAATTTTACAAATTCCAAATATGCGAAAATGGTAGTGTTATATGCGGAATGTTTACGAAATGCGACTGACCCTAATTTTATAAATAAAGTGCTATAGATGGATGAGTGCAGTTAACAGGTTAGTACCATACTACTTAAAAAACAATAAATTTCTAGACTAGATGTACGTAACTACAAACTGAATAATTAATTGTACGAGTAATACTAAAAATTCATATTTATTTGAAAAACGTAGTGAAAACGTATTATCAAAATTATTAAACTGTAATAACCTAATATTCGAAAACATTTATTTATTATCTACATTTGTTTTTATTAACAAATAAATCAATATTTAAGGAAAATTCATTCATGTATCTAGATTTAAAAAAATAGTTTTACTCCTTGTCGTTAAATAACAGTACAAAAACTAGGTAACTAGGTTATTGATCTAATAATACCATGCCATTTCGGTCTTGGACAGTTTCCTATCGGCAACACGATGGTTTTTTATTATTTAGTATTTAAACACGAAACACTTTTCAGCTTCTTTTAATAATTTACCCATTGGGTATAGGATTTTTATGTAATGTACGTAAATAGTTTATTACTCGGTTTATTATTAGACACGTTGGAGTTTTGTTGCAGTCATAACAGCTGCATTTGCTCGGAGAAAAATTCACACGCTACCTGTCGGTTTAGCTTTCAGAGGCGATTTGTTGTCAACGTATGGGCAGGAGTGTACGGGTATCGTTTGATTGGTCCGTATTTTCTACCGGAAAACCTGAGTGGACCGCGTTACTTGCAATTTTTAATAGAATTATTTGATTATTATTATTTGATTTTATTAGATATTAACATTTTAAATTATTATTGGCTGAAGTTGAACTGAGCAACTGATATTATAAAATTGTCAGTACAACCGTTTATTTGTAATGTCTAAAACCTAGGTAGGTAGGTACGAGAAAAATATTTTAACTTGACAACATTGCATCAGATCGACATCGAGCTGAACTGTGAGCTGTAAACGACCAAGGCTATGAGCGGTCAGTGACAGTCTGGAAAGGGGGTTTAAATAATGATTTGAAAATATTTTTTTCGGCGTAAATATGCATTTAGATTTTTTTTTAATCGCGTATTCGCATTATACTCATTATTCCCTATCTCCTCTTAAAATTAATGACATTATAACTGACTCACCCTATATATCGTTATGGAAAAACTTCCGAAAATAACCTACTCCGACGGTATTGTACCGAAATGTTCATTGCACCCCGCTAGAACAGAGTAACGCACGAGAAAGATAAGCTTAGAATCTGCAAGTGTAAAGTAAAGGTAGACAACGAATTTTTGTAATCCTGATTGCAGTAATGCTATTTGTCTTTCAATAGAAGCCGCCATTTTTTATTGTAGGTTATTCAATAAAACAAAAATATATAAAAAACGAATTTAACATTAAACATTTATTTTACACTATTGCACCATTGAAAACACGAGATTAACGGGAAATTGCTATAGGCGATTTTCAAATAACAGGGATCCCCTATGTTACGCCTTTGCGGGCAACAACCAACCGACAAAACCGTGCGCCCAAAGGTACGTATAATCGAGTATAATTTATCAGCAACCTCACCGGCCGAAGAGAGCTGGGCTGGGTTTCAAAAAAACTTAATCGTCGATTTTCTATCCACAGCCAGTTTATTGGATAGTAGTAAACGATCTTTATAAAATTACGAATCGCCTAAGTAACATTGTGATTAGTAGTTCAAATTTGATTTTAATTATATTATGTATCTAAGAACTAATAGGTTCTTTGTTAATGAGAAATGATTGATTTTTCCTGGAAGTGTTCGGATGGAAATGTATGATAGTGAAAATTTCTCCCCGAAATCTAAGTGGACAGTCTTGTAGAGTTATCCAAGACGAGCATTCCCCTATAAAAAAAGTCCGGTAAAATCTCAATCTCGTGTTCCGTAAGGTCATTTTTATGCGAAAAATCTGTTTTTTTTCCATGCAAACCCATTTTTGGAGTCAAATTCCGCGAAAATAAAGACCCAAAGCGAAAATTGACAAAGAAGAATCGATAGGCAATTTTATGACGAATATTTAAAAAAAAATCAAAGCGCGGATGTCCAAGTCACGATTGAAGGCAATGTTGATCGTTTTTTTTTTCGATATCCACGGCATCATTTATCGTGAATATGTTCCTGCCGGCCAGACAGTGATTGGATAGTTCTATGTTGGCCTCCTGGAATGGCTACAGACCCGCGTTTTCCGTGTGCGACCCTAACTCGCCGAGAACGGCTGGATCTTGCATCACGACAACGCGCCAGCCCATTCCTCGTTCATTGTGCAAGAGTTTTTGACAAAAAAGGCATTCCAACGTTGCCGCACCCACGCTATAGCCCCGATATTGCCCTTTGCGATTTTTTTTATTCCCAAGTCGCACCTCAAGGGAACTCATCAACGGGTTAACTGCAGAGGATTACCAAGGGTGCTTCCAATCGTGGGAGCAACGTTGGAATCGTTGTGTAGAGTTAGAGGGAAACTATTGTGAAGGTTGATAATAAAATTTTGACGAAATTGCTTGTTTTTTCATTGACAAATTTCCGGAACTTAATTGCCATACCTCGTATTACAATATTATTAACAGTTTAGAGCATATAACAAAGAATCACAAACAGACAGTTTATTCTGTAACCTATAATTATTGTGAAAGTAGTTAGGAATGCCAAGTGTTTTCGCTGCTGCTACAGAATATGACTCAAGATATGTTTGCTTTACAAATCATAACTTTATGACTTACTTCCAGCAAGGGAAGTTATTTTTATTAGGGAACCGCGATGTAGGTACGAGAAGGAACATATTTTATACCTCTCATTTTTCTAAATTTGGCACTCCATAAAAAAACATACAATAGATATTTTTCGATCAAATTTGGTATATACGTATTTTAATGGGTGCCGTATAGCCTATTAACTTTTTGAGAAAAAAAATGCCTAATACCACTTTCTGGAAAAACGACTCTTTTAAAAAATCGTTGTAGGCCAGGCTTTTTTCACATCAATAAAATGGATATAGTAGAATATAAGTTCCTTTCAGGGTACTAATTGTAAAACATTGACTTGCCGAAATTCCACAGCCTTCTTACTTTTCCAGAAGTGTTAACATGAAAAACTGAACACGCTGTATATTTCGCCTGTTATATTTCTCCAAAAAACCTTCTGAGTTTTACGCGTCAGTTGTATATTGAGAAAATTGTATTGTATATGTCATTCACAGTGAAATGCCACACAGTGAGAAGGTACAATTTAAGATTTTTCGTATTCTCTAGCGCATTTTTCCCCCTGCAGCTGTTAAGAAATAACGGCGATGTTATTTCTTACAGTTATGTAGAATTTTTTCTTAAAGAAGTTATATAGTTTAACATGTGTGTTAAGCGCGCTTTACATTAACAATTTCTTTGTCAATTAATTGATCACGTGGTTTCGTCAAGTCAATTGACAAATGTAATACTAAAACTTGGACGTCAAATAAATTGATGAAGAACTTCGTCAAGTTATTGACTACTTAAAACTTGTTCTAATTTTTCGTCAATTTTTACCTCAATTCACGAATACCAACTTAAAATAAATATAAATATTTAACCATTAACCGAGCAGCAGCAATAATATGCAATGCAATGGAAGCTTTTTTTAACTGTTTCTCACTTTTTTTGCCTTAAAATATAATTAGTAAAGTTACTTTTCATTTTCAACAATTTTTGTTTCGTATACAAATGGGAATGATATAACGTCAAAAGTTAAAATTACATTTAGGTTGGTACGTGTGACATCTGACCCTGAACATGTGTAAAACCAAAGTGCGACCTTGAAGAAATTGATGATTTAATTAATCAATTTCTTCGACAATAAATTGTTAGTGTAATTCGAGTTGTCAAAATGGACGGCTATTTAATTTACATTTAACTCGTAATTTTATAAATGCTCATCGAAGGTAAATATTTAAATCCAATGAAGAAGGATAAAAGATTTAAGTAATTTATTTCATTTTCCTTATGAAAATCAAAACAAAATATTTAGATGTAGTGAAAGCAATACGGCAATTTATTAAGGAATTAAGACCATTTTTGGCAGTTCCTCAGAAACATACAGTATTCCGGCCGAGCTAAAGGTAAAATTACTGCTTTCTAATTTTATTTTTTGATAGGTGAATTGGTTCTAATATTTGCAACATTATTATTTTTAACATAAGGTAGTTACCAGACCTGTATTACTGATAATTCTAGTTTAGAATTGTCAAAAATCCGTTAGTAACTGTATTACATATGATGTTTTCTCAAGCTCAGCAAACAAGGAACCACATTAAAACTGAGTAAGCTGTATCAAAAATAGTTTAGTTTAAACAGTTTTAGTTTTATAATAATGAAATTAATTATCATATTTATACATATATTAAAATTAAAAAAAAAGAATTGCTAGCAATCATTTAAGCATAATGGCAGAAACCAGCTGCATTCCTCAATAAATTTTTTATCCTTCTTCGTTAGATGTTTTGACTTAAATTTTACAACTTATTTACTTTCGATGCGCATTTATATAACCGCAAATTAAATGTAAATTTAATAACCGTCCATTTTCACAATGCAAATGACACATATGTTAAATTATCGAGACATCTAATTCCTTGTTTTTAAGAAATCCTGTTAAAGTTCTACATAACGTTTAAGAAATAACATCACCGTTATTTTACTTTACTTCTTTGAAAAAAATGTAACTGCTGCTAGATATTGGGATTTTCTATGTTTTGGCTCTTATTTCCGGCTTTAGCAGTTGTTTATCTCAATAATGAGTATAATGATCCCCATCCAGCAATATGATTGCAGACATTGTACATATAATCGCAATCGATAAAAAAATTACAATAAAAGTGAATGGAAAATAAACTAATAATATACATTTTTGTATTTTATTCAGTGTATAATAATCGTATAATTAACTATTATCTTTGCTAAAAATAACTGCTGGAATAAATACGAAGTTCTATTCAAAAACATTTACATTTAAAAGTTACATATCCGTTGTTTACCGTTTTTTTTTATTAATATTTGCTTTTGAAACTTTCGAAGAACCGTATAACTGTACAACAAACTTTGTAAATAAAAAATTAAAAAGTTAATTCTAATGAATGATTATTTTAATCTGGCTGGGTACATTTCATAAAGATAAACGATAGATAGAGTGAATCCGATGCTGGTAAATTCAATTCCAATTCTAGAAAGAAAAAACTATTGCAGCACTGAGCAAGCAAATTGAAAAATAATATCGGGCCGGAAACTCTCTTTTTTATAGCCACATCCTATTTACCTTGCCTCTACAAACAGTGTTCGTAAAAACTTTCCCAGAAGAACCCTCCAGGGGAGATACTTTTTATTTCTTTCGCAAAATTGAATCAAAAAGTTGGAAACCTGAAGTCAGTGTGCTCTGAAGCCTGCCGAATTTCAGATTACACTTACCTATTGAGTGTGGCGTTCTGAAGAAATCTAAAATGTTTGAGATACATGGTGAATCATTGATTTGATGTCTGTTTGTTATGCGATTTTGGTGTTTCGTAAAATCTATTAACAATGGAGAAGTTGCATGAATTTAATGTTGGTTTGAAATGTATTACAGGGTAACCTTTCAAACATATTGAAAGGTCGGATCATGTGTCTGGCGGCAATAAAATATTAACATTAATAAATTGCCGTAGAATGTAAACATAACCACGTGGTCGAAATCGCAATATCATTGGTGTGACGTTACACGCCGTTCAGTGCGGTTTGTTTCCGTGGAAATAGGTGCAGATTACGGTGTTGGCGATGTAAACAGGCGTTTGTTTCTTGCATTTTTGTGGCATTTGTGGATCATAGATACACAGTGTAAATACTGTGCAGGTAATTACATAATTATTAGTGGTGATGTAGTGAACTTACGGTATTATTAAACGTAATTTATTTCATTGTTTACAATATAGATCCGCTCGTGACAATCACGGCGACAATGTTGTTGGGTAAGTTTCGGATATATGGTTTTACTTGAGATACTTATAAAATTACGCCATCTGATTTCACATTAAACTACTTGTTTTAATTTGAATATTTAACATTTAGTCATTTTTTGTTGCTATTTACTACTCACTTCATTTCTCTTTCATTAAAAAAAAAATCCTTATTTCTTACTTTTGTTTATTATGTTTTCAGAATAAAATGGGTAATTTAATGTAGTGAAGTCAGATAGAAAAATTGTATAAATGCCTCAAATAACATTATACATTACGTAAATGATGAAAGTAACTTAGGAGAGTACTTTACGAGTATATTTTGCAACTTTATTCCATACCAATGTCTTGTAACATTCATTTTATTATAAAGTTAAGAATGCTGCAATTTAAATATGAAACGTCTTGTAACAAGGTATTTTTGCACATCGTGTATAATGTTGGTAGATTAAGTAAGTGTAAACCATATCCAGTGTACCCACAGTATACTAAGCAATCAGTAGGGAAACTCAGCTTTCCCGCGTCTTCCAAAAATCCGCCATCTTGTTGGCGACTGACAGTTATTACTATAATTTCTGTGTGTCAGTTAGGTTTTTGAATTTTTGGCATTATTACGTGGTTATCCACTCGTTATCGTTATTGTACTTATATTCCTGCATTATATGTCGTGTTGAGTGTTTAGTTATTTGTGTTTTTATATTAGTGATTATTTATTAGTGGAACTATACCCAGCAAATAATAAATAAACTATGGGAGGAAATAAATGTGTTGTAAAAAACTAATGCATAACGCAGCTCTGGGCGTAAAAGGCCTGTAAACAGTTTTATATATGGGAGACCAAGTTAGACGTGATAGCTTAATTGAGAAAATCCTAAAGAAGAATTAAAACATGAAGGGGGGCAAAGGATTTAATAGGAGACTGCTTTCATACATGAATGAAAGAAACCACTCCATACACCTAATAGAGCAGGGGGTTTTTGATTATGTTACCTATATATATATTTCCTCAAAATAAATTGTACATAATATTCACGTTTTAATTTCAATTCGTACTTTCCTAAAAAAATGAATAAAAATATAAAAATTACACTGGGGTAAAATTTGATAATCTGCTAACAAAATAAGGCAAAAGTACTACAAAATATAAAATAAAACTACACTACTAGTTGACCTAGTTTCTATGTTTTCGCAAATGTTTTAAATAAATTTAAATCATACTAGTTTTATAATCAAATTCAAATTATATCTGCTAGAAACCTAAATTAAGACAAAATGTGACCAAAACCTCAATTTACATGAAACTACGCTAGATTACAATAGTTAAGTAAGAATTAATGCAAAAGTATTAAAACTACGAACAACTTCGGTTATGTTTACGCCAAATTATTAGCTATTTTTCGTATGTTCTCTGGGATCCGCCATATTCTTGGCGACTTTTTCTAGAGTGGGGGTATTTAAAAACTGCCAGACGTATTTCATTCATAAATTGTCTAAGATTCCGTACTGATTGCTTAGTATACTGTGAGTGTACCATGTAACTTTAGATTTCTTCAAGTAAGCCTAAAATGTAAACACTTTGTACGATAAATATTTTATTAATTGTCTACTTACCATTACTGTGAACCAGTTACTTTGATGTATATCGTTAATTACTGTACTGTATTACAATTCCTATCAATGAAGTCATATGTATGTTCTCTGATACCAAACATCTAGATATGCTAATGAACAATATCTAATTATAATATTTGACTCAACTTAAAGGAGGCCACCTGAAGAAGCAATCCTAAAAAATGCAGAAATAGGTCAGATCTCATCTATGGTGGTTGAATTTCGTGTTCCCACTGCCAAAAGTGAAGTTAGATATTTATAGAGTGTTTAAAGCAGGTTAGTAAATTTAGATAGACTAATTTCTTTAGATAACTATTAAATAGAGCTTCGTCTGTGGAATTGTTCATTAGCATACCTAGATGTTTGGTATCAGAGAACATACATATGACTTCATTGATAGGAATTGTAGGAGATTTGATTTATATTAGCTTAAAATACCTTTCTAATACAGTAAAGAATTTTACAAAAGCTAATAATAAGGAATATATGGGTAGATATTGTGGGTGTAATTCAACGCTGGTTGGGGCTTTTGTCCACAGAGTAGTTAGTTTCACACAATATTATTAATACCTGAAAATGTATATCGTTAAGTTTAAAATTTATTCTACTCTGTATAACATCATGGAATAATTTGTTAACTGCTCTATTATTTAATTATCACCTATTGTATTAAACTTTGTTTTGGCAAAAAAGCAAGATTAAGGTAAATGAAATAAAAATCAATAATTCTGGCTAATTTATGTGTCAAACTCCGAATTAGCATTAGTCCGAAAGTTCATAGAAACCGAACCAATCCGATTTCAGTGAGTTTTTAGATTTTTTTTGGGTATTAACCTACATTAACCTAATTCTCTTTCCTTTTCGTTCTGATTTTGGTCGATTGAAGGTATTTTCGTAATGCAGATTTAGTTGGAGTGCGTAGTCACATTTTGGAAATTTAAATCTGAATTTATTGGAGTCATCAATAATGATGGAGGTAATATACTTGATTAATTAAGATTATTATCGATAGTAGATTTCATTTTAAATAATTTTGTATGTTATTTTTTGAAATTAAGAATATAAAAATGCCTAACCTAACCTTGATCTTTGCTAAAGCACATGCTAATTATTTTTTTCTTTTCTTTTATCTTTTTCTTAATTTTAGAGACCAATTAAATAATTAATAAACAATGAATTCATCATTGAATAAATAATGAATTAATGATTAATTAAATAACATTATTTCAAATATTAATGTTATGGAATTTTAACCATGATTAAATGGTATTGTAACTTTTATAGGAGTTACGTCGAGTAACGTAAATTTTGAGAATCCTTCCATTTCCCAAGTAGGAATTTTTGTTCAACTTTTGCTGGATAAATTTGATTCATTCAAGAATTAAGACTGAATTAAGAAGGCCATTCTAAAGCTTTGAAAATCTATATTGTAAGCGGCACTTTTCCAAGTACGACAGGAAGGCTGCCCTTCATCTCTAACGTTTATCAACGGATGAACTTGTCAACTTCTCCAATTCCACTTCTGTAGATCAACCGGTGGGCAAGTTAATAAACTGTGTATATTTTTTATAGATTTATTTTGTTTCAAACCATTTTGACTAAAGTAAAATCAATTATCCTCCTACAGGGGTAGAAAGGCAAACCGAACAGATTACTCTGTAGGTGGCGCCCAGGTATAACATTCTTTTCCCCGCCTTACCAATATGCACTACCTCTTTTTGTGTTGGTATTTGGTACATTCCAGTGTAGTACATAATTAGGAAAACTGTTTTTTTTTATTTGTCATGACGAAACAATACACGAATGCAGAATACATTACGAAACATTACTTAACCTTGTTGCAAATAATAATAATCCTTTACCGATATGTAATGCATGTTTGGATTAAATAAACAGTTTATATAAAAAAAGTAAACAATAGGAATTAGTGGAAAGACGAAAGTTTGTTTTGCTATTTCTTTACATGACCGGCGCCTCCGCCATATGTTACGAGCGTTTAGCAAAGCGTTTATTTGAAATTAGAAACAATTTAGTTAAAAGCACAGAAATTATACACTTGTAATCCCATTTGGAGGATTTAGTTTTAGCAAGAAGTCTTACCTTTTCCAGCTTTCATGGCGGCAGGGGAGAACTGAGGACACTGTCACTTCATCGTAACCAAATCCCTACTGGGTTTCTTTTTTTCTATTTAAGGGCGCCGTATTCTCGAAATAGTGTTTTCTACAAAGTAATTTTAACATATAAGAACTGGATAATAACAGTTTAGCAAATAACTCATAATATTATCTCATGCCACCTGCGAATATTGAAACGTACTGAAATAAAATGAATATATAACGACAGAAAGTGGTTTAACCAACAAATTTTTAGGTACAGAAATCTTTCAAAATACGTATTTTTTAAATTCAACTATAGATGTAAGTATTATTATAACTTACATAGTTCTACATATAAGATTGTTCACTTTTGTTTATAAATATGTGCATTTTAAAAATTATATTGAAGAGAATTTAAATAGTAAAACTGGATAAATAAAATCAATAATTTTATTTTTTATATTACTTTTGCTCTACGTGTTTTATTTTTCGAGATTTCCAAACATAATATTTTGGTGTCTAGTATCTCCAGCTTAGTGTTGACCTATAATTTCTGACTCACACTGCATATTGCACCCAGGTTGCCATACCAAAGACGCGTATTCGAGTTTGTACTTGACAAAGGCAAGAGCAGCATTAAAGTTTGTGTATCAATGAAACCGCTTCAGTTGCGGATCAGAAATTCCTGAAAGACGTTTTTATAACTTAATTTACATGCACGTTAAAAGTTGGTGTAGTGTCAAACGTAACCTCTAGGTCTTTAATAGAAACTGGCCGGTTTCAAACTGTGCCACCGATATTGTTAGTTATAAACAAACGGAAACATATTTTTCGTAAATGTCATAACATTTTATGTTGCTGCATTTAAGGCAAGGTTATTTAAATTGCATCAACCGTTTACTCTATTCAAACAATCACAAATAGTATCTATAGCACAGTACATTTTCACATAATCCGTATACAGTAAATAAGACAGATCTGTTTCCTCAATTATATCATTAATGAAAACTATGAAAAGAAGTTGTCCAAGAATCAACCCCTGGGGCACTCCAAATATTTCTTCAGAAATAAAACCAGACATAATTAAGTTTTTTTTTTTCTCCAAAATAAATTTACGTCATTTTCGTAGTTACACCTTTTAACAGGTTCGCTGCCGATGGCAGTTTCGATAACATGTTGTCCATGCCAGTAGTTTTTTTTCTATAAAATTTGAAATTTGATAGTTGAAAACTATCTAAGTTATGTCTATATGAGTTGTAATAGCGAATTTGCTGGCTGGACTGTAATTTTAATTTCGACGGCAGTTTCCGTCAGTGGCACTGCACGTCTAACTAAATTGAAAGCTATATGCCAGTGACAGTATTTTACGTCGCAAATCTTGTCTGTCTAAGGTTTCAGTGAATTACTTTGAAATTTTGGATTCGGGGATTATCTAGATAAGAAAAAAGAATTTATACTTAACTTTGTTCTAAACGCTAGTGGCCGCTACAAAATGTTGGTGGTGGAACATTTTTCTCATTGTAGAATAATATTATTCTTTTAGCTTTTGTACACAAATATGATATAAGTACATACTAATTTCAAATCCCTAAATTTAACCGTTTTTAAATTATTTGCTATTTTTCTATTTTATCTAATTTAATTTTGAAGATAAGAAGTATGTAAAATTATTTTATTTATATTAAATTTCAAGGTTCGACTTATTTAGTAAGTTATGTGATATTAAATAAAATGTAAAATTTATATTAGGTATATTAAAGCCGACGATGTCATGAAAATTAAATTACAACAAACAGAAAATGGTTAAATTTAACGACAAAAAATTAGTATGATAATAATTTTCTTTTAAAACATTGATACATGCAGCGAGAAAAATGTTATGGCCAATTTTTATCCGCGTGTACGTTTTGTAGCGCCTTTTAGCGTTTAGAATAAAGTACGGATTTGTTTTTCAAAGCAATTCATTGAAAACATTCTAAAAATTTGAATAATTTTCAGTTGAAAACTTTCAATTTGAGATCCTGTGTCTTTTGGACTAAGATAAGTTGAGTAAATTGCATTATTTTGTCGCCTGAAAGAACCTGCTTATTCATCTCATCTGCCTCTTCTGGATACCAAGTGTCGCTTTCGTCTCCGTCGAACAACTATGTTCTGAAAATTGCAAAAACCCTTCATCTGTATGGTAATGGATTATTCGGGCTCTTTTTGAGGTTGATATAGTACCAGCCTTGCCACTTTTCCAATCTTATTCTAATAAAAAAAAGACAGGAAATTCGAGCCATGTAAACCTATCTCTTAAACCCTTTTCCGAATGCCTGTATAAACTGCCGTACTTGCATAAAGTGCTCATATAGAGCAAAAAATACATGCATACAACCTGATTTTTTCAGGGTGGATGGAGGGCTGTCTCCAACCAAAAAATTACACTAGAGACCCTTGTATGTTTTTTGCGATAGGGGTACTTTCTTATTTACTTTGTTTTTGGAATTTTTTGTCCAACTTGTACATAATAATATTAATTTATTAACTTTTTTACATATTTGACGCTTCACCATCCATTCAATGAAAAAAAAACCGATATTTATTTATTATGACTCAGTAAACATACAAACAAAAAACTTAGGAACTGGTTTTTGGAGGATTCTTAGAGGACTGTCTCCTGAGTAGATACCAAAAAAAGGACATATTTGCGCAATAAGGGTGGTGGTATGTGTGGTAAGAAAATGAGTTCAATTAACAATTCACAGCACTGAAAACACAAAGTTACTTGGTTCAAACTGGCGTACCTCAGAATACCAATTTAATTTGAACATCCCTATTAAATATGCTTAAATGTTTTTAAAACCGGACCGGACCGGAACATAAATAATGACTTTTATTAACTACATGTACACAAAATATTTTAGAGATGACACAATAATAATAAACCACCTTATTGCGGCGCAAAACAACGAAGGAGTTGTACTGTGCTTTTTTGGATGGAGACTCAGAAGACAGTGCTTGAAGAAACCTGCAAAAACCAGCTGGTCAGCCTTTTGTTGTATCTTTACTGAACCATAATAAGTATAGTAAATAAAAGCAAAATAGCAAAAAACAGCAAAGGTGTCGAGAGTGATTTTTTGGTTGAAGACAGCCTTTCATTCACTCTGAAAAAATCAGCTTGTCCGCATTTATTTTTCTGAAATATGATATCTTTACTGGGTTAATATTATAACTGATCATTTTATTAATTTAACTAAAAAAAGAAGCAAAAATTATAAACCGTACGAAAAAAACTATGTTATAAAACTTTTTCATTTTTGTCTATGTAAATCACCGTTCGTCAAATGCAGTGCTGACGTAAATAACCCAGCTATAGCCAGAGAAGCGACGGAAAATTCCGTCATCGGCACCAGAGTGATAGCGACTCCGACGGATTTTTCCGTCACTGGCACTGAAGGTATTAAGGTCTATAACTAGAAAATGTTGCATTTAAGAGGTTATATTTATTATAGTTTTTAGTAATATGTGTATGTACTATCACCACCCAAAATTTGTGACATACTTTACGGGACACCTTGTATATCTTTAGTCTAAGATCGTCGTGAATGTCCCTGTAGTTAATAGTTAACTTATTTTTTAAATTCCTTAGGGACACCACTTCGCACCTGGATGTCATTCTTTATTTATACTGTAATACGACTAAAAATCAGTCCCCCAGCTGTCGGATTCCTCCTGCATTATTCATCCTAGTAGTTTATAAATGCAGGCGGATTTCGCGACCAACAGCTCCCGCATACCATTCCGAGCATGCCCTGTCAAACCAGAACGTTGAATCCGCGACCGTAATCGGCGACTCCAGCGGGTGCCGTTGGTCCTATAATAATTAATCAGAGACACGGCCGCGGTTTTGGATACAGATCTTGGATCCTTTCCATGAATTCTCGGTTCAGGGTGCACAAGGTGACGTCAGGGTCGGGCTGGTTTGTTTTATAAACGGGTTTCTCAAATTGTTCGCGTAATGCTTGCTACAGACTATGCGTGTATCGATTCGTAATGCGTGATTTGTGAGAAATTCGTGAATAGTGTGTAGGGTCTTGTGCGTTGAAAATCCATTCATAAAAACCCTAAACATTATGCACGAATTCTATACAAATCGCGAATTCACGCATTGGCATAGTCTGTAGCAACGACGTGTTACCAGACTTCTTATAAAGTCTGATAAAACGGATATCCGCTTTAAACTCTTATTGGCGGCATGCACAATGAGTCACAAAACCTGAACGTTGCAAATTACAGCACAATAACGGTAAGGCTTGTCATTTAAGACAAGAAGGAACATATTTACATTGCCTATAGAAACATGAACAGTGTCTATACAAATTTAAAAATATTTCTACTATTTTCTTCTATTTCTTTTAACTAACTGAAATTAACAGAGTCTTTGATGCTATCTTTGATTATTGCGATGTTGTTTATGGGCTGTGTTTGTCAGTTTGTGACTCTTATAAAATACAAGTTCTACAACATTTATGTATGAGATATGCAGAAAAAGTCAAGAGGAGAGATCACATCACTCCTTATTTATTAAACATGGATGGTTCAAAATGGAAGTGCGTAGAAATATTCATTATATCAATTTAATTCATAAAATCATAAATACAAAAATTCCGCCATATGTCAATTCGAAGTGAATATTCGGTAATAATGTACACGATAGAAATCTGAGAAATGAACTTTTACTACATATACCCTTTACCCACAGTTTTAGGGGTACTTACCCTATACAGAGTGGTCAGGTTTACGAGACCCGTGGTATTTATTTTTATGAAATTTGCTTTCAACTTTTAATATTCGTTCCTAGTTACTAACCAATAGAGATCTAATGAAATTTCTACTCAAAAATTCCAATAGTTCAAAAACTGTTGTGAGTGAGTGCCATTATTAGATATTGCAATAGATTGTACAAATCACGGTCTTGCAATAAAGACTCTAACGCATTGTTCCTCCAGAAGTTATTGAAAATTATTCAACTTCAGCAATATAATTTGACTTGAAGCAATTATCTTATTAAAACTGCGATTCTCCGTCTATAAGACCCAAGAAAACGCCACTGGAAGGTCGCTGGTAAATTCGACGATACTTTGTGATAGTAGTTGTAGTGCGAGAGGGCCCCAATAAACCTTTTTGCGACAACCGCCGAGGCGCTTATAGAATCCAGCTAATTGGCGTCGGGGGAGTGTCAGGGTGGCCTTTAGTTCCGCATTTTATAGCGTCAGTGGATAAGGTTCGCCTTTACTACGATTCTTACGAGACGATCGTTATCATATTTTGTGGAACTAACGGTAATTGTGTGTTCTAGAAATTATTAATAAACTGTAGGAATGTAGAATAAATTAGATATTCCAGAATTATACACTGTGTTTCATGGTCAAATTACTCCATATTGAAGGCGATAATGAACATATAGAATCAAGACATAAGCAAATATCACAAGTTTGTTGCTTTTTTGAAGTGATAGGGCGAAGAATATCGATCAATTGAAAAAGTATTGACCAGGGAACAAATGGGCAAACTTCTCGCACAAACACAGGTTGAAACATACATATGCAGAAGATTGCCGTAATTTGCGGTGTATTTCGATCCTGTCGTCACGAAAAACTGTGCAACTTGACATTCAACAATATCGAAGATTTGGAAACCAGACACAAAAACTAATGTGCAACGATCTATTGTTATTACTGGTACCTACATTATATTTAAACTATTATAAAAAATACATAGCATTTTGTCCAGCGAACACATTCAAGGATTTGTATAAAATGCATTAATAATAAATCTGCAATGATTCCAGTTCAACAATCAACAAACACATTTGGTAAGATGTCTGTCAATATTGCTGAATCTGTGGATTTGCATGATTCTCACCTTTATACTGGACATTGATTCCAGCGACTAGATTGTTGGCGGACTCTGGTGCTAATCTTACAATTAAGAGGTACAGCGGAGGTACAGGGTGGGTCAGTTTTTTGTAGACAAACAGAACAGAACTTTAACAGAAGATAGAACACATGTTTTTAAGAAGAAAAGTTCCTATAAACATATGTCGTAGAAGGCTTCGTTTATGAGATACAGGGTGTTGAATATAATTTTTTGTTCTTGAATTTTCATTATACACTGTAAAAAAATAATTACACATTTTAACACAAAAGAATACTGTGTTAATCGAGGTCCACACGGAATTGTGTATATTTTTACGCATTTCTCTGTATGTAGCAGTTTAACACAACCCACTGTGTTAATATAACAAATGTCATGTGTAACTTTTACACATTTCAGTGTTATTTGTATCATTAAAGGTGTAGGCTTTACACATTAACATGTTAATAATGTATAATAGGTATTGATATGGAAGACTCATCTACCTTTTTAGTTTGTTAATTATGTTCCTGTTTGCTTTCGAACTAATTTTTAATAAATATAATTTTTGAAATACCTTTATTTTGATATTTTCTAGAAGATTTTCCAGTCGTCGAAAATGCATTGAATATAGCGTGGAATGTTCTATAAAAACATCGGAATAAATGTATTACAAAAATTATAATTTTAAAATCAAACAGGAACATAATTAACAAGGTGTGTTCAGTAATTAAAAAAATAAAAGATATTTTACTTTTTATAATTTTATTAAAAAAATTAAATTCAGTTCAAATGAACAACAAAGAAGTGCTAACAAAATACGTATGTATTAAAATTAGCAGTATAGTAGAACATATTCTAATAAGGAACTTATAATGTTAATGTAAATCGTAAACAATGAAGCAAACTCTAAATATCTTTGTCCTGTAAGGGTTCCTTCAAAGAAGAAAGGCCCTACTATTCTGTCGTCAAATATTCCAGCCCACACATTTAATTTCTATGGGTGTTAGGTATGTGCCTCTGCCATCCAATGAGGATTTTCCCGACTCCAATATCTGCAAGTTTGACGGTTTACTGTATCATTCAGACAAAATGTGGCCTCATCTGAAAAAAGTATTTGCCGGTGTAAATTTCTATTTCTATTTCGGCGATCGGGATCATCTTCATTGAGTTCCTGCACAAGTTGAATTTTGTAGGGATGATATTTTTCCTTCCTCAAGATACGTAGCACTGTGCTCTGACTAGTGTCATTGTTTAATGCAACCAATCGTGAAGAATTATGAGGATTATCCACCATACTTATCAAAATGTTCTGTTTCTGATTTTCATTAATGCTTGAACGTCCAGGTTTAGGA
Organism: Monochamus alternatus; assembly: GCA_037114965.1. Lineage (NCBI taxonomy): Eukaryota > Metazoa > Arthropoda > Insecta > Coleoptera > Cerambycidae > Monochamus > Monochamus alternatus. The sequence goes on from CM073433.1 coordinate 40,653,047, forward strand.
ATATTTACAACATTGCCAGTTTCTCTAAATTTAGACTCTACCTTACTGACTGTTGATTGGCTGATAGGGCGATCTGGATATTTTTCATTAAATAAATCGCAAACTTCCTGCTGAGTTCTAGTCATATTCCCGCATCCGATAAGAATTAAAATTTCAATTCTTTGAGTAACAGTTAAATGTGCCATAATACTTTAAATTGAATAATAATTTCTATGTCGCTTATAATACTTATTAGAAAGTCGGTGTGACAATAACACTTTGCAAAGATTTTCACCTACGTGATCCATAAAAGAACTATGAAATTCGAAAAACTAAACTTGATAACGTTTTTGCTTTATTTTAATTGATTTACGTTTTCTAACATTCAATCGTCATTTACTCGAAAACTTTTTTATATAAGAGGGCAAAATTTTAGTACTGTCTGATAGAGAATTAAACGATCTTTCAGAATTAAGGAAAAAAATATGGTGTTGCCATTTAAAAAAAATCGATGACGTCATTACTCGAAAACAAATGACATTTGAAAATCGCATTTTACGCTAAAATATGTATTTTTTTTTTAAAAATCGACCTGTTCGAGGATTTTTCCCAAAAAATAATTGTTTCGTTTTTATTGAATTTATTCCATACTTTTGGCGCATACTGTATAATATAAATATTACACAAAAATATGTTCCTTCTTATTGGCTTAGTATGTAAAAAATATAAATGTATTGACAAATAAATAAAAAAGCTTCGGAAGGTGAAATATATTGTGTGAAAAAGACTACTTTTAAAGTATATTTTTGCTTGGAAATGTTTGTATTTCACCCCTCTAGAGCCTTTAATTGGGATATTTTAATTAGAATAAGTGACGAACAACAAAGTGTTTTAAGTCTCTAGTCAAACTGATCTTCTCAGACACGTTTCCTCCTTTCATTCGTTCTCCTTCCATCTATCTGAAACCATTTGATGGCAGTACATACCACCTTTTCCTTTACCCCTATATCCGCCGTTTAAGATGCTATTCTAGCCTAGCAGCTATTAACTACGGCATTGCCTGCTTCCGATTGCCTCCTACTTAATTGACATGCACGCAAATTTATCACAACAGAACGAAATTGGAAATTTTTCTCCCCTGAACGCCTCGTTCTTCAAGCTCCATTGCCCCCCAAATCGACCCAAGAACAGGTTTAATCGTCGAGTTATATGAACCTTGTGCGTATGTGTGTCAAACGGCACTAAATTTAAATCAGATATACAGGCACGTTCAAGTCGAATGTATACATAGTATAGGGATAGTACACAAGCAGGCAAAAGTATGGAATAAATTTATTTAAAAATCAGGTGCTCGTTTGTGGGGAAATCGCTCGGACCCATTAACTTTTATTTTTAGTTGTGCATTTTTCAAACCGATTGCCATGTATACAGGGTGGTTCGTAAGTAATGGACAATGGAGACATACTAGATTTTTTCCTTCAAAATATTATGATTTAAGCCATCTTGCCTTAATAGAATGTTGGTAATAGAAAAGATACAGGGTGTCAAAGGTGAAGTTTAAAAAGTGATTTTTTTGTATAGTAAATATATTTACAATAGTTTTTAGTTGTTCGTCCTACAAGTAACTGTAAATAATAATTGAAAGTAAGTATTGATATAAAATCTATATCCTTGCCTCTCTTCTACAAAGTCAGAAACTATGCACACTCACAAACACTGCATTCTGAAGCTTAAAGTCAGAAAAGTCTAAAAAAGGGCTGATCATGACACCATATCACATTTCTACACACAAATCTGTCCAAATTATTGTTAGTATACTCGCATATAAACTTAATGATTGAAACAACGTGATATTATGAAAATATATGATCGAGCTTGTTCGTCTACAATTGATAGAAGTCTGAAGAAAGATAGAGGTTGATGACGACACAGCGATTTGTGGAACAATTCATGGATGGAATTTAAAAAATGAGCTTCTCCTAATAATAAAGATTCAGGAATGAAACTTTGTCTAAAATATCTAGAAATGTGCTTTCGCGAATTATGTGTGACTTGAATGTCCGTTATGTGTATAAAGCTAAATCGATAGAGTATGCTGACGGAAAAAAACGAAATAGTGACGTTGGCAAAGAAACTATTTAAATCAAATATTAAAAGGTCGGAATCTGCATGAGTTCATAAAATGTTTGTTAACTTTGTGTTTTTGAACCGTCTTATAGTGGTACGTCTATGGAATCTTGCCCCCTGTATCTCTCATTTCTGTTACTCATCTAACTACTGTATGACCCTTATAGTGACAGTACTAGTAACCAGTAGTATACAATATGTATGTATAGTGCAGTGTACTAAAAGTGTTACAGTGTGATATCTGCGGAGTACGCATCAGGTAGGTGTAACATTCTACAGTTGTAGAGAGGATGTCATATGAGTTCATAAACTTTTTAAAGTAAACTATAACGTGCTGGGTTCACTCAACAACGTATTTTTGATAACTTTGTGTTCTTTGGACCCCTCTCAAGTGGTACGTCTATGGAACCTTATCCCTTGTATCCCTCATCTCTCTTACTCATGTAAGTGCTATAAATTAGTCACTCTCTACTATTTTGTGACTTGGATGTAGACGCATACTTTTACGTGTACACTTGATATGACGATTCCGTATATTTAGAAAAGGGTTCTCTTGAGTGCAAGTTAAATTTCGCCGTTATTCTGGCCCCTTCGTTCGCTGTGCCGGTTATCAGTTACTGTAATAATAACGTAATTAAAATAATTTCCGGTTGGGGAAACGGCGGCGGAATTCGAATGAATCAGGGACGTACGCCAGTAATTTAATTGGAATTCTCCGAGGCGGGGTTCCCTTTGTTCTTGTCGTTTAAGTCCATGTGGGACTGCAAGGGACTCGATGAAGTCAAGAGAATGCCACGAAAATGTTTCGGGAGATACTTTGATTAGTTCGGCTGAACAATGGCAATTTTATCATGAATCAAAGGTTGCGATAAAGAATTAATCTTTATCTGAAAAGAAACGGTATTTCAAATGCAGTTTCAGATACATTGAAACTTTTCTGTAAATTATCCGCTTCCATAAATATTAAGTTTCGCAACATATCATTCCTAGTGGAAGTAATTGTGAAAGAGAATAAGTTATTATTTATTTTACGTATAACTGCTAAAAATATAGACAGTGACTCATCATTAGCTTTTAGATCAGCGCGACGAGCAAAGCATGCGAGGAGTAACAGTTCATATATATATATATATATATATATATATATATATAAAGCTGTTTACAGGCCTTTTAGGCCCAGAACTGTGTCATTCTCCTCCATTCCATTCTGTCCTTAGCCTTTCTTCTCCAATCCGTTACATTTTTCTCCCTTAGATCTATTGCCACTGCTTCTCTCCATCGCTTCCTCGGTCTTTTTTTCTTTTACAAATTTCGTCTATAGTTGGTGCCTGGTACATTGCATATATTTTCTCATTATTTTTCCTTACATAGCCTTCCTCCGTCTTTTTACCCCCTAGAATTCTCCTTAAGATCTTCCTTTCCCACCTTAAAAGGTTTTCTCTTGACTTCTTATTGAGAACCCAAGTGTCACTACCATACCGCGCTGTCGGTCTCAAAATTGTTTTATACATTCTAAATTTTACTCCTCTGGACAAATTTTTTGATTTCAATAAGTGGTTGACTGCTGCCGAACTTCTGTTTGCTTTTATTATTCTTCTATTTATTTCTTGTTCCTCATCACAGTTAACTGTTATTAGCGCCCCCAAATACACATATTCTTGAACTTCCTCAAACTCCATCTCTCCATGCTCTGTTCTCAATTTAAAATTGGTATCCTTTTTTTATTCTCCTATTCTCAAAAACTTACTTTTCTCTTGATTTATCTGCAATCCTACTTTATGTGCTTCCTCCACAAGTTTTCTCGTTACTTCTTCTAATTCCCTACTATCTCTAGCAATAATAGCTACGTCATCTGCATATCTTACAATTTGATGACTTTTAAACAATATGTGTCCTTCTCTGTTCAACTGACTATCTCTTATGACCTTTTCTAGTACTAAATTAAAAAGAAGCGTTGAGAGTGGGTCTCTTTGTCTCAGTCCTGTATCAATAGTAAAGTCTTCCGAACATTCACCTTTTATTCGTACTTTGGATTTAGTATTTTCTAAGGTCATTTTCAATAACCTAATCATTTTGGTTGGTATCTCAAATTGTTTCAAAATGTTACTTAGTTTATTTCTTTTGATCGAATCATATGCTTCCCTGAAGTCCACAAATAAAACCATTGCTTTGATCCCATAGTCATAGCATGTAGTCAGAATTTCCTTCACCATGAAGATTTGGTCCGTTGTTGACCTCCCTTTTCTAAAACCTGCTTGATACTCCTCTATTTGTAGTTCTGCTATAGGTTCTATTCTCTGTTTTATTAACGTTGCCATAATTTTATACCCTATATCTAACCATAATATACCCCTACAGTTTCCGCAGTCTGTTGCATCTCCTTTTTTTAAGATTGGTATAATCAAAGCATCTCTCCAATCTTCAGGCATACATAGGCGTGCTAAATTAGAAGGCGCTCAGATATACAAAAATGGCAATAAAAATAATTGTATACTTTCTTTAAATCATATATTTACAATCATCGTCAAGTGCTTACAATAAATGATCTCAGGTTGGCTCTGTAACGTCCGGAGTACCACAAGGCTCCATTTTAGTCTTCTTTTATTTTTTATTTATACAGTTGACATTTTCAAATCAGTAAAACATTCCAATATTATAGCTTATGCTGATGATACAGAATTATCTTTTTCTTTTATTAACAATGTTTCAATATTCGGAATCGCCTGGCTAGAGACTACACTAGTAAATATAATTATTTCTTTGAAATTTTAGTAGTAATTATAGATATTACAGACATTTTTTTTAGTGTGTGCGGGCTCCGCTGTGGAAATTATCGTTAAGCGAAGGAACATCCGGGTTTTCTGGCACGCTTCGTTCGCCCCACATCCGCACCCTCGTTCTCGCTTCTGGGTTTAGGGCCTCCTTGCCTTCCGAGACGTCTGTACCGGTACATTATGATCGCGAGGGACCGAAATATGCGTGAAAATAATGGGCAGGCGGTGATTTCGCGCTGACGAACCGAGTTATTAACGCAGAAGTGTGTTCATCGCGAACGTCGCTTGCCAGCCGAAACATAAAATCGCCCTAATGAAAGTTAATTAGGTCTGTGAATGTGGAATTGATGGCTGGCAATTCGCGTTGCGTTTGGGTATTAAATGGATGGTCGTGGAAAGTAAAAACGTCGTACATAAAAGGAGAGCATGGAAATTGAAAGGTGTCTAATGCCAACCCTGAACAGATCGATTCTATGATCAAAACTAAGTAAAAAAGTTAATATGAACATGGGTCCGGAAATGCTTTCTAAGGGCACAGGGACCCATTGAAGAGAGAGGAATGGAAATTATTTTTTTGCAATATCTCTCAATCGCGTTGTGGTAAATGAATGAAATTTGGTATACACAGCTAAATTTTGATGAGCAATTTGATGGACTAATCCATGTTTCCATCAACTAACTCTTGTTCCGTAAACTCTTTCATTTTTTCGCTTAGAACTATTAAATTGGCAATCGGGTTGACAATACTTTGACAAGAATATCTTGATAATTTTGTTTAAATTACTATGAAATTGACCAAAATGGGATTAATTCAAGAGCGATTTTCTCAGAAACCGTTAAAGATAACGATTTGAAATAAGAGTACCTTTTCAACGTAAAACAATTTGTTAAAAAGTCAAAGATGACAAAGTTACACATGCAAGATACCAAGGGGCCTCCCGTACCCAATCCAATGGACCTTGTGGAAATAAATGGATTAGTCCATCAAATTGCTCATCAAAATTTAGCTGTGTATACCAAAATTCATTCATTTATCACAACGCGATTGAGAGATATTCCAAAAAAATTATTTCCATTCCTCTCTCTTCAATGGGTCCCTGTGCCCTTAGGAAGCATTTCCGGACCCATGTTCATATGAATTTTTTTACTTAGTTTTGATCATAGAATCGGCTTGTTTAGGGTTGGCAGCTAATTATAAGACACCCTGTATAGCGAAGTTATATCACATGCTGTTATATAGCAATGTTACATAAACATGTTACTAATGTGGACCCAACTTTATGCAGTATCAATAAATGAATACAAACAATAAATAAATTCAGTAACTATTATTATTACATCGATATTGGGTTGATGGACAAGGGGAAGTGCGTAGGTAGGAGGGAAATTTTAGGTAGGAAGGGCAAAGTGAACTGACTAAAATAAATCTGTACGATACTAACAGTCTTTGTTTATAGAAATGTAGTTTTTTAAAGATAAAGTTGGCATTCATGTTCTACGTTAAATGATAGCAATATATTATTCTAGCAATCTAGCTGGCAAGCAAGGGTTTCAGGTGAGCATTCAGCATAATTGTATAAATAAAAATATTAATTTTCATTATTTTTAACAAGGTATACAAATAAAAATGAAGCCAGCTAACTGGAAATGACAACCATTACATTTTCCTGCCTAGCCTCTGGCGTATTGCCAACATTTAAAATAACATGATATAATTTATATACTGTTAATAGCGTAATTTATCTTAATTTTCAAATTTCGTTTAATACATAACACAGTATGTGAAAACACCAGGTATTATTGGACAAAAAATATGAAATATTCAAATACGTAGCGCGATATCTCATGCGGAATAAAAAATAGGCTGAATTTTTATTTTAAATTGTATATCACACCGAATCCGTAAAGGCTTTTAGCCATTGTGACAGGCTCTAGTGTTTTGATAGATCATGTTGCTTAGCCGTGAAATATATTTGCAATTCATTACTATTTATAGCTATTGAAAAATTTGCGAGGAAGACCTATTCCATAAAAAAAATTGTACCTACGTGTGATCGTGTGATTCCTATGTCCATCTGTTTTTTAATTAAAATGCAATTTTAATAGATGATTATTAATAGGGGCTATACGTTTCTGTCTGGTTACCTATTAATATATAACCGCAAGTATTTTTAATTATTTTTTATTTTTTGAACATTTATTGAATTTTTGTGTGTCAATAATTGTTTCATCCATCTGTGTGATGAACAAACAGGTGAACTGTCATCATTTAAACAAAATATGAATCTGTTTCGGCCTGAAAACCTTTATGTTGCGACGAGTGTATATACAGGGTGCCTCAAAATTAGCCTGCAATAATTTAGGTTGAGAAATGCACCTCTACGAAGCTACAGCTTCTTAATGGGGGGCCCCTGAATATGTTTTTTCAAATATTTTCAAAATTGTTCAGTATAAATCAGTTATAGTTATTAATGAAAGTAGTTCGATATGAACACTATAATGAAACGCGTGTAACGTTAAATCACGAGGTGTTAGAATTCAAAATTTAATCTACGACGGTTCAAATAGATTTAATTTATTTGAAAATATCAGAAACGTTCTCATATATGGTAACCATGAAAATTGGAAAGATTTCGGTCAAAAATAATTTTACAAAAAAAAATATATACAGGGTGAATCTTAAATAAGTACAAATATTTTAACCAGCAGTATAGTTTTGTGTGTAGAACACATAATTAATAGTTTTTTTACAAAAAAATCAGAAATAAAAAAGTGAAATTTTAAATAAATTTCGTAATTTTTCAGTAGAAAACTTGTTGAGGACCGCTGGCCTAGACCGACCCTTCATACTTTTATGAGTCATAGTACTGCAGACTGAACGTGTGGTTCACAGTGTTGCCAGTATTACACAAATGTCTTTGCTTCAAGGAAGAAAAAATCTCAACTTTTAGCGAATTTTGTCAAGTGTAACATTTTATATTATTTTTTATTATCAAACTGTCATTGACTGTCATGACAGATTATCGGAAGCCCAAGTCAAACTTGTTAACCCCACATAATGCATGAAAATAGCAATAAAATTTGCTAAAAGTTGACATTTTTTCCATTTTAAATAAAAAACGCGTGCATAGTTTTTCGTTATTCTTCACAAAATAACTTAAGGAAATTGTGTTTTGTGTCTTTTTCTAACAGTGTACAATGACATTTAACTTGTGAAATGTGGATTACTGATTAAATAGTTAATTTTTTAACAAACAGGTAAGCTTGTGTGCACGTTTATGTATAATTTTTGAACATTGGACATAGTAATATCACGTAATATCTTCCTAAATATTTTACGGTAGTATTGAACTTGCGGAAATTCATTTTTAATCGTTGAAGTATAGTAAGGTTAGTTCAGATGTTAAAATTTATGTTAATATTGCTGCGTATCATACTACATACCCAATTTTACTGTACTTATGCTTAAAACAAGTATTTTTAAAATAGAACTATTACGTTAAAGGAAACGTAATATTTATATTGGAGGAGATATGGCAACCTCGCAACAAATCATATGTTTCATTACGTTGTTGGATGAAAAATCAGCCAGCGGTCCTCAAAATGTGGGTATTTTTTAAAAAAATTAATATCTCCGTAAATATTAGAAATTTTTAAAAATGGCTTTCACTAGACTGATTTAAATGACGAACTACACCAGCAGTTAAAATATTTGTACTTATTTAAGATTCACCCTGTATAACTCAATTTTTGCTGGAAGCCGACGATATAACTCTTTTTATGATAAAACTTGCAATAATAGTGGGGCTTGCAGGTGAAGATGAAGATGAAGGACAGTGCATTCATATGCAGGAGACTATATAGAAGATCAAAATAAGAAAAAAGTGGCGTCTAATATTTTGGGTAACGTTTCAGGTATCGATGGCCCTTCAACAAGTTCAAACACTCGGGGAAATAAACTTACTTTCTAAAAATACAACCCACTTATCATCAAATTTTAGACATTTTTACAAAATAAACATACTCTTGTTTTACTTCAATATACGCCCGATATACTAATTCAATGGATAAACGAAACCATCTTCAAGTAAAATTAATTTAAAAATTATCTTCCAGTATTTGCTTGATTCCGAAGAAATATTTCGTTTACGTAGAGATCTCATCATTTAAGATCCTCTCCTTTTTGTTTCCAGGTGCAAGGCTCCAGGTCGGTACCAAACTAACTTGCCCTCGACCTCTGTGATCATCTGCTTCCACAATGAAGCGTGGTCGGTGCTGTTGAGGACGGTCCACTCGGTTCTAGACCGTTCGCCACCGCACCTCATCGAGGAGATCATCTTGGTGGACGACTTTTCCGACATGCCCCACACCAAGCAACAGTTGGAAGATTACTGGTCCAACGAACCTAAAGTTAAGATCATCAGGGCCAACAGAAGGGAGGGACTGATCAGGGCGAGGTTGTTAGGTAAGTCATTGGACGAAGAATAAATATAATCATTGGCTTTTAAGTTTTGATTTTCATTAGTCCTGTAAGAAACTTGACATAGTTGAACTTTGGTTACTTTTGAAGATTCCATTTTTCGAGAAATTTCTTTTGTCTTAACATATTTATTCATTCTAAATCTTCACAGTTACTTTTAAAGTGGAAAAAGGACAATAGTAGTAACATATTTCAAACGCCATTAATGGTTTCTTTCATAAGATTATTCCTGACTAAAAATCCTTCCTTCCTTAAACCTTATCGCCGTAGGAGTCTACGGAGAACTTGATGTTGAATTTCTTAAATCCTAATCTGCTATTTTTTTATGTTGGCATATTTCAAGACACAAAACACTAACTAAACTCAATTTTCTAGAACGGAGATTGTTCATTCAATGGCCATTGTAATGGATGTATGTGAATCAAGCGTAAATAGACATTGTCAAGATAGGTCGACAGTGTTTCGACCATTCTTTTAATTTTTGTATTAATATTGTAAATCTAAGATATTTTCTTAATTATTACTTTGACAATGCTTAAAATAATAATGACAATTTAATGAAATATCCTTGACGTCAAAATCTAGCGCTTCATTTTAAAATATTTAATGATTTGTTTTATAAATTTGTTTTTTGAGTTATCAGATCATTATTTTTGATTAGTCCATAAGGCTTTAACCCTTCAAGGGACTTGATACAACTGAACTCTCATCTTGTTCTAGGCTTGCAAATTCTTTGCTTTATAAACTTGCTTTTGGAGGTATGATCAGATGACGATCCTTGGTCAACCTTATGGTTTAAATATCCTTATCCCTTCTGATACAGCTGAACTCTGATCTTGTTCTAGGTTTGAAAATGCTTTGCTTTACGTACTTTTAGACCTATAGTCTATGACCCTTGATCCTCGATCAATCCTTAAGGCTTAAATATTTTTACCCCTTCAGGGGACCTGATATAATTGCACTCTGATCTTAAGCTAGGTTTGAAAAAATTTTGCTTTTAGACCTATGGTCAGATCACGATGATTTATCAATTCTTAAGGTTTGATCAGATTACAATCTTTAACGCTTAAACATCCTTATCCCTTCTGATACAGCTGAACTCTGATCTTGTCCTATTTGCAAATTCTTTGCTTTATAAACTCGTCTTTGAAGGTATGATCCTTGATCAATCCTTAAGGATTAAACTTCATTATACTTTCTGATGCAGCTGAACTCTGATCTTGCCCTAGGTTTGCAATTTTTTGCTATATCAACAAACTCGCTTTTGGGGTATGATCAGGTTGCGACATTTGATCAATCCTTAAGGCTTAAACATCATTATCCCTTGTGATACAGCTGAACTCTGATCTTGTCCTAGATTTTTAAATTATTTGTTTTACGTACTTTTAGACCTATGGTTAGATCATGACCCTTGATCAATTCTTAAAGCTTAAACATCCTTACCCCTTCAAGGGATCTGATACAATTGAACTCTGATCTTGAACTAGGTTTGGAAATTGTTTTCTTTTCTTGCTTTTAGGCCTATGGTCAGATCACGATGCTTAATCAATTCTTAAGGCTTAAACATCCTTATCCCTTCAAGAGAACTGATACAGTGAAACTCTGATCTTGTTCTAGATTGATAGATTCTGCTATTCATCAAATGTCTTAATCTTTACATATTTAGAATAACTAATTCTAAATCTAGAGATATTGTTTTTGCCACCACCAAAGACTGGAACAAACCCTGTCTTCCTTCGTAGGTGCGGCGAGCGCTAAAGGCCAGGTCCTCACCTACCTAGACTCTCACTGTGAGTGTACCACCGGCTGGTTGGAACCCCTTCTCGACAGAATCGCGCGCGACTCGACCACAGTGGTATGTCCCGTGATAGACGTCATCGACGACACCACCCTGGAGTACCACTATCACGACAGCGGTGGCGTCAACGTGGGCGGTTTCGACTGGAACCTGCAATTCAACTGGCACGCGGTGCCCGAGCACGAGAAGAAGAGGCATAAGAACCCCGCTGAACCCGTGTGGAGCCCCACCATGGCTGGAGGGCTGTTCAGCATCGATAGGGTGAGTTTTTAAAATTAGTTATTCATTCCAACAGACAAATTGTCTAATCTATCTAGATAATTAATTGTAAGGACAAAAAAAATACAGTTTTTAGAAAATAGTTATACAAAAAATGAAAAACACAAAGTTAAAAATATGAAGAACAAATAAGAAATATACAGTATGTCAATCAGGATACAGAGCTGTAGATAAATATAATTGGAAGAGTAGGTTCTCATATTGTAAAAGTTACATATCCTACCAGATGTTTAATGGTACCTCGACTAATAATGAATTGTTTTGTAAAAATTTCAATCCAAAGCGCTCGATAAACTATCCGGTGAAAATGTGGCCATTCACAATTTCCACTCTTACAAGCAATTTAACACATCCAGTAATGAAGTAATATCAAACAATAATTTTAAAGAGTTAAATTTTGCGGCACGTAATACTATTTTTCAACTAAATGACAGTCCAAAAACCTATGAGGGCTGGTTTATTTGAAATGTTATGAATTTTACTTTTTTTCCCTCACTTATTTTTGATAATTTCCAAAAAAAAAAATAGATGAAACAGTTGCCTATTATGAGTAAAATACACAGTATATAGTATACTGAGTGTTCAATAACGAATAGTCCATACTTTAAGAACAAAAATAAAGAGCAAAAATAATGTAATTTAAATCAACTTACCTTAATTCAATGAACAACGTTCTTAAGAAGTTATAGGCCCAATAACTATTTTATTTAATTTTTTTACGGTAATTTTTTTATTTGTTGGGTAATTGCCCTCAAATTTTGGAAAATAAGTTTTTTCATGTAAAATAAACACGAATATTAAATTGATTCTTGAGTTAAATGTACAGGGCGTTCTGAACGCCTATGCCACTATATTATTCCATTCAGATATGGGATGGGGCATATTTAAAATATACAGGGTGTTTATTAATTGAATGCCGATACTTAAGGGTGTGAATCCTTCGGTCATTTTAAGAAGATTACTTAATATCAACATATGTCCTAAACCTCTTAATTTTTGAGCTACAGGGTGTTACAGTTTTAAGTAAGAATTTACTTTTTTATTATAATTTTCTTATCACTCCAGATCTTTTTATGAAATTTTGTACACACCTATTAATCATTAAGGAGTATTGTTTGATGTAAAAAATGTTATAAAATCTTTGCTAATGACGTCCGTACGAGGTTTGAACTAAACATTTTTGAAGAAAAAATGGTACGCCACTGCTTTTTCTAAAAACTAAAATTATTTTTAAAATCTCCATAATTTTAGTTTTTAGAAAAGGCAGTGGCGTACCATTTTTTTCTTCAAAAATGTTTAGTTCAAACCTCGTACGGACGTCATTGGCAAAGATTTTTAAAAAATTTAACAACGAACAATGCTCCTTAATGATTTATAGGTGTGTACAAAATTTCATAAAATATCTGGAGTGATAAGAAAATTATAATATAAAAGTAAATTTTTTCTTAAAACCGTAACACCCTGTAGCTTAAAAATTAAGAGGTTTATGACATATGTTGATATTAAGTTTCCTTCTTAAAATAACCGAAGGATTCACACCCTTAAGTATCGGCATTCAATTAATAAACACCCTGTATATATTTTTTATGGGTGGAAAAATCTACTTCTCTGGCATCAAAAAGTCAAAGTCAAGAAATCCCGCATTGTCCTGCAAAACAGTATCAATTTTTTTCTTCACACGTTCAGTACTAGGTCCTTATTACCGGAAAATAAACTGTCCCAAATAAAAAATATTATTTACTGCGCTATTTATTGAATATCCTGATGCTGTCACAGTTGCTTCAAGACGGCGAATAACTGAAGGTATCCTTGAATAATTAAAATGTATTTACGCTAAATCTTCGCAAATTCTAGGATCGTTAAATATCCGTTGAGCATATAAAATAGAAGTAGCATCACTTGGGTCTAGTCGCTGTAGCATATTTTTTATGCCGTCAAAATGAACGCAATAATATGGCGTTGCTTGTAACTACGTATCCCAACGTACGGTTCCATTGCAACTGTTATATTTTACGAGTAGTAGCTGTAAGTCTAAACATGTTCGAATAAAAATAACACACCTGGGCCTCGTTTCTCGAGCTCAGTGAAATAAATTAGAGTGGGAATTCATTTAACTTCTGAAATGAATGAATGTAATTTCTGAGTACTTATATTATTCTACGCGTATATTTTCAATCCTTGAAGCTGTATATTCTATTAGCAAAAACCATGTGAAATAATTCCTCAATTTTTTATGGAAAATAACTACAATGAGAATGGTCAAGAATATAGATTTGCATTTTCTCATGAGAATTACGTCACTTTCTGAGAGAATGTGTTCCGCTAAACTCCAGAATCGAGCCCCTCCAGGTCAATAAATAGGATATTGCTATCTATAAACTGGCATGAATAAGATTAAGTTTATTTTAATATAAATAAATTATATTTAAATATTAAGGTCGTCGCCAAGTCCAGAACTCATATCTACGAATGAAGCTAGGGATATACTTATTAGTTATAAAATATTCCGCAGAGCCAAAATCTGTTTCCCTCATAACTAAATTATAAAATAGAGGACTGTTATCAAATTACGTTGAACAGGGCGGCAGAGCAGGCACTTCATTACAGAGATAATAACACTTGTAAATTTCCCGACATCGAAATTATTTACACAAAATTAAATATAAACTTGTTGCTTTTGCTTGCCTGTATTACGGAACGTATCGTAGGGGCCCTTATCTCGGTGCTTGCGCCTCAGCGAAACGGAATTACTTCCCATTATTCAGGGTAATATTAAAGAATAATATTGGACATTCCCACGCTCTTCTTCCTGCGAGCATTCCTGACGAATTCCACCGTGATACGAGATTGCCAGTTTGTTAATAATATCTCGCCATGAATAGCCAACGATTATTTTGATAAAATAGCAATACACTTGTACAGGGTGCCTGCAAGTTCCCTTCCTGCCGCGTTTTCATACAACGCCATACATGACACATTTTAAAGTCACCAAAGAATATTTATTCTAACAATCTTCGAAACCATGAACTTTTTTATGTGCCGTTTAAACGGACAAGCTACAGCCAGAATTCTCCACTGTGTAGAATGTTTGTTGATTGCAACAGATATTGTACTGACATTGATATCTTCAATGTGACTTTGGCCAAATTTAAAAAACACTTGAAACATCTACTACCTGCTTAACTTATTATGCTTGTTTATGTATATTTGTATTTCTGTTTTTTGCATTACTTTTTTGTTCCTAAAATGTGTTATTTATAATATATATACACAGGGTGATTCTGGTTTAATCTTGATAACTTCAGGAATCGATAGAACAGGTTAAAATAATGTTCGTTTGTGGTATAAACTTATTTCCTAAAACGCAACGTTTCCGAGATAGAGAGCGTTGAAGTAGGAATTTTTTTCTCATTTTTCCTTCATAACTTTTGAACCACTTATCCGATTTAAGTGAAATTAGGAACACAAACACTCCTTATGATCATACATAAGCTTCTTAAGTTTAAACTACCTACCCCTCTTAGAAGTGTATTTTGTATGCTACCCCCTTCTTACTTTATTTCAAAACTACAAAAAAAAAAAATTTAATAAAACATCTGCACACCACTTTGACCTGATTAATTTCGAAACTTTTTCGTCTCCTGTTTTTTTCGACGTGTGGTCTTGTTTCTGAGATATTCAAAGAAATTGGTGACAGTGTAGCGCACTAGCCGCGTAAATTTCACTTTAACGTTATAGCAACCCATGAAAACAAAACTCAGTGATTTGTGTAAACTTTTACATTGTGAAAATCATTGTCAAAAGTATTATTTAAAGAGCATTTTTAGTGCTAAGAAAAAATGCCAAGAACGTTTACAAATGCTGAATATGCCGATATACATTATGTTTATGGTTTCTGTGACGGAAATTCCAACGCGTCAGTTCGAGAGTACTGAACACGCTTCTTAGCAGACTTATTGTGCATCTCTCGACGAGCACAAACATCCATGGTACTACAGTGGGATTCGAACCCACACCGACATAGCCGATCCAGACTGGTTCCACGAGCAATCGTCTCCCAGCCACCTCGGCTATCGCGGCGCCCAAAACGTTAGTTTACACAAATGACTGAGTTTTGTTTTCATGGGTTGCTACAACGTTAAATGAATTTACGCGGTTGGTGCGCTACACTGTCATCAATTTCTTTGAATATCTCAGAAACAAGACCAAACATCGAAAAAAAAACAGGAGACGAAAAAGTTTCGAAATTAATCAGGTCAAAGTGGTGTGTAGATGTTTTATTGAAATTATTTTTTTTTTTTGTAGTTTTGAAATAAAGTAAGAGGGGGGTAGCATACAAAATACACTTCTAAGGGGGGTACGTAGTTCAAACTTAAGAAGCTTATGTAAGATCATAAGGAGTGTTTGTGTTCCGAATTTCACTTAAATCGGATAAGTGGTTCAAAAGTTATGAGGGAAAAAACGAGAAAAAAATTTCTACTTCAACGCCCTCTTTCTCAGAAACGATGCGTTTTAGGAAATAAGTTTATATCACAAATGAACATTATTTTAACCTGTTCTATGGATTCCTGAAGTTATCAAGATTAAACCTGAATCATCCTGTATAATATAGAATAGGAAAGTGTATATGGATTAATGTTAGATTGCCCCATTATAATAATAATAATTGCTTTATTGCCCAAGAGGAATTCCATTTCCATTCCATAGACAATATACAGGGTGATTCAGGCATAATGTCATTAATTGTAGAGAAGATAGGGAAAAATGAGTATAAAGCCTTGTCTCGCGAATTTCGATTTCGATTTTGATTTAAGTTATTAATGGTGGGAAAGTGACAACTTTCCGAGCATTTTGCAAAACAGGAATATTATTGCTAATTTCATCATTTTGTGGGATTACAAAGTTTAACTTGAGCTTCTGTCAATCTATCATGACAGTCAATGATATTTTTATGACGAAAATGAAGAAAATGTCGAAGTTGTCACTGACCGCTGACGGCAGTTCAGCTTGATGTCGGCCTAACGCGCCGTTGCCAAATTTAAATATTTTCCTATAGTACCTACTTATTGTAACATGTAATTAATTCTATAAATTACTTTTCAAAAGTATGCAATTAACATATTAAGTTTTATCATAAAAAATATTTAATATTGAAATTACAAAATTCCAACGAATCAAAATAATCTAGGATTATTAAGAAACATTTTTTGTATTTAAACGTAAACAGTAATAAAAAAAATCCTTGCGTTATCAACAAAACACAGTCCGAGAGATACTTATTCAGTGGTAAACAATCCAACAATCCGAACCTTGACCTACAGTATTTAGATCAATAACCTTGTTTTTAATGTATACTCAATTAAAAGCGCTACAGAACTGCAGAACCGCTAATAAATAATAATAGAAACAAACAATAATTAAATTTGCAATTTTATAAACACTCAGTGTAATCAATATGAAATCATGGAACGGATGCACGCGGCCTAACATCTCCCCCTTCTTCAACCATTAGTTCTCGTTTTCGCGTGGTAGAGGTTGGTGAACTTCTGTATTTGTGTCGCCAGTGTACCTAGTTTATAATTATTAATAAAATTTGCTATTTGCCTAAATAAAAATGCAATTCAATTTGGGTAAAGTGAACTAGTGAAAGACCGCGGTTTACCTCTGCTGAACAGAACCATGGAAAGAAATGTATAATACATGTGCGTCTGTATAATTTGATACCTTCTGATGGATTTGATTCTGATTCATATTCATAATCAAATAATATTTGCATTATTTGGGAATATCAACGTACAAGCTCAGCTTGACTGTGCTTTCAAGAACATAACGAAAAGGTGACAAAATATAGATGTTTTATCTAAAATTATTTACTGTATAAAATTTTGCGGAGCTTTTGAACTTGCATTACGAGGGCATGATGAATGAATTTTACGTAAAAACTTGGCAAAACGCTTAATGAATAGAATTTTCGTAGACCTCTTCTTTTTTGAAGTACAATGCAAAACTTTTAAAAAACTACTATTAAGGGAATCGTCGTATATCAGAGGGTAGTTGAGATATCGGAGTGGTGGAAATAACTTCTGATAGACTTTTTTACGTAGAGTTCAGTGGTGTTTGAAATGTTTCTATAATATATTTTTTAATAATAACTCAGGAGGTGTGTGTCAATATCTTATACATGTCGAGAAGAGTATTGACCAAGACACAAGTGATTGTTGGTCATTCGTCGCAAATAAAAAAGATCACTCACGCATCCCTTGTGCTGTTTCACAGCAGGACTTAACTTTAATAAAACCCCAAGATGTAAATTCTTTTGGTAGTTTTGTTTTATATTCAATGGACTATAAAGTCAGCGGCTGAAAATCTCAGGAGTGATTAATCTTTAGCTTGTAGAAAAGCGCGACGGGTGAAGCGTGCGGGGAGCAACATTTCATAGGCGCACTAAATTTGAAGGCGATTAAATATAAAAAATATACAAAAATGACAAGAATAATTACATTACACAACATCCATTATTTTTAGTATAAACAGTGATATAACAGTTTTTGCCAATTTCGAGGCTTTAGGTAATAAAAATGATAAGAATTATTTCCAAAGTTTTTATCTTGTATTATCAATTATCCAAGGTCGAAAACAATAGAGGGAGTGACTAATTCACAACACAGAGATGAGTACGGAAGGTGAGGGTGGCATGATTACCTAAGTGTGCCACTAGAGAAGATTTCAAAGCACACAAAATTATAAAAAATAAGTTGACGTCGACTGAACCTAGCACATTAACAATTTATTCTCGCCATCCTCTCTACAAATTAGATTGCCGTCCTTTTGGCAGGCGATTGCCCACCACCACCCACTTGCACCTACCTGATGCGCACTCCGCGGATATCACACTTAAGCCTTGTCCCCATGGACGCGAAATTCACGAACTTTTGCACGAATTTTGCAACTTCTGTTTTAATTACTTATGGCGGGAAAATCTCAACTTTTGACAAATTTTGCGAAACAGTAAAACACTACAAATATTATTGCTACTTTCATTATTATGTGGTGTTAATAAATTTGTTTTGAATTTCTGACAATCTATCGCGGCAGTTTCATGATGAAAATATAGGTAGTTGAAAATATTATATTTGACAAAATTGGTGGACACTATTCACTATTGGTTACTAGCACTGTCACTATAACGTGGCCACACATTAACAGTTATTATATCGTACCGCTTTCTGTATGACCTTCATGCATCCATGTTTCGTCAAAATTGAATACACTCTTCGATCCAGATTCTGATCTTTCAATATTTATTTAAATTAGTTTCTTCGCCATATCACTATTTCGTCTTTTTCTATCAGTACACTCTTTTCGATTTCATTTATACGGAAATTCGCTTACTCTAATTCATATGTCATGTTCATAATTCACAAAAGCATTGTATATATTCTAGGCAGAGTTTCATCTTATAAGATATCGCAATCCAATTTTTTTTTTTTTTGTTGAAAACTAAAAATTTTTAAAATACCGCAGTTGTACTTCTTTACTACTTTTTTTATTTGCACTATACATATATGCTACTCTCACGTATATTTTTATTAATGAAATACATATTTCAACATCACTTACACTCATATTTTGTCCTCGCGCCCTAAACTCTTCATACATGTCATAATCTGATATTCCTCACTTGTTAAATTAAGACGATTTTGGGAATATGCTGTAGAGCTTGAATTATTCTCCATTCTTAAAAGAACACAAAATCACTAATAAAATTAATTACATTCATAATGAAATTAGCGATAAGATATACCCGAAATATTGCCCACCCGAACGATATACCCGCCCATGATAGCGCTGGAAATGGAACAGGTACATCCGTCAATTCGCCACAGTCAATAGAAAACTACGGCGCATGCGTACTTGCGGCAGCAGAAGCTATGTAATCGGGTATACTCTCAGAGATATGCGGCACACAATTTTATAAATTGTTATTAAAAATATACGGGCTGCATGTATATTTATTTGTGTTGAGTGCTATAAATTGGGAGCAGGTTTATAACATGAATCACTCTCTAGATTTTCGACTGTCATAGTTTGATATAAAGATAACCACTTTTAAATTGAATTTACTAAAGTGAAACTAAAATCATGATTTCTGCAATTAAAATGACCTCCTCTGAAATACTTTGACAATTAAGAAAAATAATTGTTGTGATTCTGTAACTTTATGCTACTTGACACGTTTCCGTTCTCCGTGTACGTTGCCAAAGTGGCAGAATTAAATCCCGAAAAATGTGTGTTCTTTGATCGTTGTTTTTTTGTCCCTGCAGGCAAGGCGGTAAATTTCCCGCTATTGCGTTACACAATGGAAAAATCGAGGGATATACGGATTTTACACGGGGCCCAATCGTAAATTTAACTTTATTGGGTATCGGGTGGCTTTCAGTTTTACTTTTGTTTGTTGTGCGCCTGAGAGATACGGTTTCCTATTGATAATTCTGTTTGCCCAATATATTAAGGGACACCGACGCTGAATTTCGGCCGTAGTGTGCGCGACGCTGGGGGAGAACGCTTAGTTTTCCCCAGGAATATACGGAGGGGCGTGTGTTTTCATTGCGATTATGTAGTATCTACAACTTACAAATATGCGGAGTGCTCTGTCACCACTGCTACATTGATAGTGGTCACGATTGAAACAAGAGTTATATAACAACCCAATGTGCACTCCAGTTTCTATTTTCAACGAGTGTTAGATTTTAAAAAAACGTATGATAGATCTATAGCTGGCTACACATGACGCAGGCGGCCTCTCCAGTGGCCTGTATACAGGGTGAGTCATTAATAATGGTACATAGCTTTAGGGCAGATTGTTAATGTCAAAATAAAGTCCAACATGTCAATTGTTGCTTCTTTTCACTCTACAGGGTGTTAAAGTTGAAAAAATGCTTTCGATTTTTTGCTATATTTTAGGAACGTACAGACCGATTGTTTTGAAAATTTCTTATGTTCTTTGAGGTGGCAAATACGAATATGCAAACAGTGTTGAGGTCACGTCTAGGGGGCGTTAGTTATACTGTACTGTCGATGTGAAAATATGTCTAACTTATTGTATTTATTGTATTGTATGAATATCTTTAGTTACGTTCATCAAACAATTGGCCAGTGGAACTAACCCATCAACTCTTCGTCAACTTAAAAATGGTAGCAACGCTACAATAACATTGTTTCGCTACTTAACCTTAATTAGCCATAACCTCAAAATTACAATATATGTAGTTAATGTCAACATCTCATATCTTGTCTGTGTCTACAAAAGATATATTTTTCTATGTTGTTCCATACCAGTGGAAAATGGCAGAGCGTTATTCTGGCCAGAACATTTAACTATTCTCAAAGAGGAACTGTATGGCGCAATCCAACAAGTGCTCTCGAAGACACCTGGTCTTCGCGTAGGAGCATTTTAAAATTCTCAGAATTGGGAAATTTTAGATGGCCTTCAACTCGAAAAACAATAATGTTTAAAAATTGTAGCATTTTCGTTGTTTTAGTTTTCTATAAAATGTAGTCGCATGCTGAATCGTCTTCTTTCTGTAGGTTCTTTGTTGCTACTCATCTTAGATTCAGATACAGGATAAAGCTAGTAATAATACTAATATATTCTCTCTAGCATTAGGTCATGTAGGAAGCAGGTAAAGGTTTCTGCATAGTGGACTTTGAAGGTAGTAGCAACTGTGTAGTAATTGTGATATCGTGTAAAATGTATTATGGATGAAGAAGTAACATAGCGATAACAATTATTGTATCAAATGCCGCCACATTAAGGGCTTGTTAAAGGTCCCCCAATATGATAAGATAACAACTAGTTCAGCATGGGAATGCCATCAGGCACTGGTAGTGGCCTCACCAACAACAGTGTATCTGTGTTCTGGATAAAGGAACACGACCGGTGCAATGGCAATAAAGTAGCTGACAAGCTGGCTAGAAGTGCGTCGGGTCTCAATATATTTGGACCTTGTCCCTCCAGTATGCTTCCGTCAGCATTTGTTGAAATTGTCAAAGAGGACATCCACAAAGAGTTTAGGAAACGATGGGATGCAACAAGCGGCTAAGGAGTTAATAGAGTACCCTTGCAAGGATACAGCCAAAAAGTACCTGACTCTGTCTAGGAGAAATCTTCGCCCTGGTAACAGGTGTTCAAACTGGACATTGTTAGCTAAGGAAGCATCTCTATTACATGAGTGCTAAACACCTCTTTGTAGGGGTTGCGAACAGGAAGACAAGGCAATACTTCGTGCAATTTTTGAGGGCACTGCCATCTCGTCAATAAGAGACTCCGTGTTGGCAGAACCATAACCTTCTATGGCCTACATTAGAGAGATCCCCCTGAGCAACTTTACCACTTTTTTCTCCTTATTAGATTGGTTGGCGGCTCAGGTAGATTGATCTCCTCATGGGAGGAGGTACAAGGGGTCCAATGGGTCCTAAGTTCTGTAGCCTTTTTGCTACCCTCTCCTCAATTTCAGAATTCCCCATATGTCCCCAATACCTCGCCAAAATATTACAAAGACTAAAGCTACTGCCACTTCTAAGTAATATGTAAGTGATATGACTTGGTGGTTATCTTTAATATCTACTTTAAAGTTTGGGCAACTTTACGGTGTTTCTACTTAGTTTTCATAACATTCCAGACACCAAACCGTCCCACCAAAAATTACAAAACCAAGAAGTGATTTTCAATGATAAGGATTAAGTACATACAACTAAGCTAACACAAATAGGAGTTATGCTATAAGGTGGTAGATTTAGTGATAGCTATGTAATAGTCACTTAAATGAAGTTGCGGTACTAGTTTTTATTGCTAGAATGCTACTTGAGTTTAGTGCGTTCAGAGGATATTTATTTAGATTTTATTTAGATTTTTCCCATGCATCTAATTCGTATACTTTTGTAAAAATTTGCATATGTGATTATAAGGCTATTTTTAACCATTTTATGACGTTTATAGAGAATTTAATTTATAGAGTGTCCTAAAATTAACCTGTCAAAAATTAACTGTGGATTCTATAATTAAAAAAAAATAAAAAAAGTTATATAAACAGAGGTCCATAAACGGCCCCTAGCGGAGCTATTGCTCTTTAAAGGAGGACCCCAAAATTTGATAGTCTCCAAAATGTTTTCAAATGGATCGAGATAAAGTAATCAAATTTAAAATTGAGAATCGCAACTAGATTGTGAATTGAATATTCTAATAACAATGCCATAATTAGTCATAGGCGTGCCAAACTGGGGGGGGTTATTGGATAAATATTGCTCTAACTTTTTCATGTCTTGAGATTTTTGTCATCAGATCAAAAAATTAAAAATGTTGAATATTTTTCCAAAAAAAAAGGTACTTTTGTTTTACTTCGATAAATTATTCCGTTTATGAGTAATACTAATTTAAACATTTTGTGACATATCACGAAATATTAGATATGAAATGCAAGCGGTCAAATTGTCTTTAATAGGCTTTGAAAAGTTATGTGTCAGTTTATTTGGCACATATTACATAATATATTATTAAAAAAATTTGAAGTATTAATAGGCTATTAAAATTTAAAAATTTACAAATAATTACATTACTGATATGCATAAGTATTTTAATATGTTAAAACGCTTGAATAACACCTTTAATATGTGTTAAATAAGTCGACAGTATTTTCTCAGAGCCTACTAGGGATATTTTGCCTATTTATAGTTTCCATCTTAAACTTTTATGGTATGTCACAGAATTTTTAAATTAAGATTACTCGAAAACAGAGCAATTTATCGGATTGGAATAGGAGTACCTTTTTCATGTAATATAGATCAAAATTTTAAATTTTTTGATCTGACGACGAAAATTTCGAGATACAAGAAAGTTAGAGCAATATTGACTGACCTCCCCCCCCCAGTTTGGCACGCCTATGATCAATTACAAGGAATTATTTTCAGATTATTAGATTCGCAATCTAATTGTGATTCTCAATTTCAAATTTGATTACTTTATCTTGATCCCTTTTGGAAATATTTGGGAAAAATCAAATTTTGAGGTCCCCATTTAAGAGGTCATATCTCCGTTAGGGGGTGTCTACGGACTTATGATTATATGAACTTTTTTTTCTTATTTTTGATCGTAGAATCCACAGTTAATTTTTGGCAAGCTAATTTTGGGACACCCTATATAAATTTCATTAATATTACGTGAGGTGCTGTTTTCGACGTAATCATAATCAGAAAGCTGCCAATAAAAATAGTAGATTCGAAACCTTAGAGCTGACTCACGGTCTTCCATAAATAACAATGTCAGAAAGTCACCTTCCGCCGGTTACGCAACGGCCCGAGTTTTATAGTTCTAATATCTGATATTTCTCATTATTTCCGGTGCATATTGGCACTGGCTCGATCATAAATCGTATCGGGCTGATGCAGGCGACAAAATAGAACGGATCTAAATTAAAAGTTTTGAATTTAAGTTCGGTACGTTCGGGCAGAGCAGTGCGAACTCAATTTATCCTTCCGCCTTAATTTCGTGCCAAGTGTCAGTAAGACGTGTTATATTGGAAGTTATTTTCTAATGCGGCTGTCTCTCACGTATTATATTGGGGGCTAATATGCACGCGCTGGCTGCCGTCTTGCTTATTAGGCTGGTGGATCCCCTCGGCTTACCCTGAATGGGTAATTTTTGTGTATGGGTTCCTGTATCCAACGCGAGAATTCACTCTGAAATAATTCAGTCGCTGCAACAGAGGAAAGGATAAGTTAAATGTACATCCTGGCTAATACACAGGTCTACAGATGAAAGGGCATTTAATGTCTCATGAAACTTTATTTTATTTTAGCAATACAACGTCCAACAGTGCTGTAACAATATAGAGTAATGTTGGATGTGTTCCAGTTTATTTATTTATTTATAGTTTACACCATCCAACAGTACTAAAACCGAGGGGTAAACTACTACTTGAAATTTGTACAACGAAATACCCATTTTTAAAAATATTACCCATAAATACCCAAAAAAATACCTCAGCAAATAAGTAAATACCTAAAAAATACCCAAAAACCACAAAAGCTCAAAGAATACCTATGAGTATTACCCAATAATATCCTAAAGTACCTAAAAATATCGTTAAGTACCCAAAAATACCCTTAAATACCCAGATATCTAATAAACAAAAAATAAATTACACCCACGATTTTGCTTACTATACAATTTTTCAATACTCTCTCATAATATTTTCTTAGAAATTATTCCAATATACGTAAATAATATAGAACTACCATTAATTTCATTAACAATAAGTAATTTTTTTGTGAGGAAGAGTTTATTGACTGACATCACATTTATAAAAGTATTAAACATAAAACAGAGAATTGTTATATGTATAAACTAAGGTATAATTCTTACTCAAATAAATCAATAAATACATTCTAATATTTAATACACAAAATAACTAAATAATATTGGATCTTTAGAAATGTTTTTATTTACTTTTTAAGGAGTTTTTGAGGCATTTATATTATTTTTTCATATATCTTATCATTAAATTATATACGCCAGTGCGGATTAGATCAAGCGGCCATAAAATATATATTTTCTTTCAACATCTGCAATATCCTTTTTAAAACCTACCCTTTTTAAAAGTTTAATCAAAATATCATTTGAAATTTCATTATTTTGAGGGTTTTAGGAGATTGGTTCAGTTTTTTTTAATACCCTGTATTTTTTCGTTAGTTAGTGATCTAATAGACTCTTGTTAAAAGTTTCATCTAAATCTTTGTTTAAATCCATTAAAGCTTAGAGGTTTTAGATATTGTTTAGTTTTTTAAACACCCTGTATTTTTTTCATTAAATAGTGTTGTAATAGATCCTTGTTAAAAGTTTAATCAAACTTTTATTTCAAATTTTATTATTTTGAGGGTTTTAAGAGATTGGATCAGTTTTTTTTTTAAATACCCTGTATTTTTTCGTTAATTAGTGATGTAGTAGACCTTTGTTAAAAGTTTCATCTACAATTTTTTTAAATCCATTAATTTTCAGTTTTTAAAGATTGTTTAGTTTTTTAAACACCCTGTATATTTCATTAATTAGTGTTCTAATAGACCCTTGTTACATATCTAATAAAAATAATTTTTTATTCCATTAATTTTTAGGGTTTTTTTAGAAATTGGAAAGACCCCAGTCTTTTAAACACCCAGCATTTTTTTGGTTAATTATTATTCTAAAGAGCCCTTGTTAGACGTTTTTACCAAAAACAAGTTTTTAGCTCTCTTAATTTTTTTAAGTTTATTAAGTTTTTTTAACGGTAACAAATTTTTCAACACTTTGTATACAGAACGGTCTTTCGCACGTTTAATAACCATTCTGAAGTTAAATCTTCAAAAATAAAATTTCCTCGAAATTGGAAATTTTATTTCTCCTTATCAATTTTTATATTAACACCCTATCTATCACTCTGTTAAATTATAGGAGTAACATCTTCGAATTTTATGAATGAATTATGTCGTGTTAAAGGCGGAGCTTTATTGCAAGTTCCACCCAAACGTCTCACGTACCAACTTAAAATTTCAGTAAATCTAAGAAATTATTGGAAAATTTGGACCCATTTTTCTCAGTGGTTTTTGTATATATTGGAATAGGACGAACGTGAAAAATCATTAAAAAATTATATCTATCACTTGCTCGTGGCCGAATTTCCGCTTATAAGGGAAACAAAAATCGAAAATTATTTTTTTGCTGTATTTCTGAATTTATTATCAAAATTCTAACGCGAGGAAGTAATAGATAAATGTTAAATAGAACTACAGTTAAAAAATGAAATTATTCTGTCAGAAAATAAAGGAGAAAAATGGGTTACGGCTTATTCAGGCACTGCGAAACCAGCCTTAAGAAATGCACATTGATTCGTCATTCAACAGCCGACAAACACGTCTTTCACGAGTTTACTCTTTACACTGACTTATGCTATGCTAGCCTAAGATAGACTGTGGCCTAAACCTATGTATCCACGGGCTAACACCATCATCAAAACGCATGCGCCATCGCCATTGTGTTTAAGAATTGGCGGGAAAATACTAAATTTCTCCAAAAATACCCAATAAATACCTTCGTAATACCCACTAAATACCCATTATTACCTTGATAGTACCCAAAAATACACAAAATACCCAAAAATTCCGAAAAAATACCCATAATCACGCACAAATACCCAAAAAATACCTTTAATTACCTACAGCTTGTACAGTAAAATACCCCAATGGTTTTCCCCTCGACTAAAACCATTTATAGAATGGGAAAAACAAACATAATTGCATATACATTAAAAAACAAATAAACAAGAAACAAACTATAGTAGAAGTATACAATGTACAAAGAACGAACTAGTTGAAACGATTATTATACAGGGTGAGTCATTAATAATGGCACATAGCTTGAGGGTAGATTGTTAACGTCAAAATAAAGCGGTTGAGCCCAACATGCCTTATTCATTTGTTGCTCCTTTTCATACAGGGTGTTAAAGCTAAAAAATTGTTTTCTATTTTTTGCTATATTTTAACAAATATCTCCTTAGTTCATCTTTGCATCATTATGCAACAAGAAATCAAAATTTATTAGTATTACCTAAACACAGAACTCATAAATTTGAGAAATCAATTTCATATGCAGGTACTAAGCTATATAATCATCTTCCAAAGTACATAAAAGATTTAAATACAATACACTTTAAATGCAGAGTTAAGGAACTGTAACTAAATGTTATTATAGCATAGATGAATATTTTTTAGATAAGGATTTTTTGACTGTGTAACTGTTGCACTGTTTTCCATTTTTAATTATTTATTATTGTTATAGTTTGTAATTGTGTGTGTGTGATACATATGTTTGTTTGTGCCCTACATTTGACTTATCCTACACAAAATATGTCTGTGAGGATTAAATAAATATTATTATTATTATTATAGCATCGCTTGACCTTTTTCGCAGCTATAATTTCTATTTCGTGAATTTTTAAGCTTGTTATTGGTAGTACTCAATTTTATTGACTTTTAATGGTAATTTTAGTAATTGTTAATTAATTTCGGGTATATCTCGCTAATTTTATCGTGAATGTAATTAATTTATTAGCGATTTTGTGTTTGTGTTCGTAAGAATGAAGAATAAGTCAAGTTCTATAGCGTATTCTCAAAATCATAAAAGCCCTAATTTAACAAGCAAGCAATATTGGATGATGACGTGTTGAAGGTATTAGGGCGCGAGACCAAAATATGAGTGCAAGTGATGCGGTTGAAATAGGACAGAATTCTACAGGTGAGCATACATTTTTTAAAGTAAACTATTAAAGTGCTAGATTAACTCAACGTCGTCTTACTTTTGGTATTTTGGTTCTTTAAACAGCCTAGTAGGACATTAAGGGATTTTCCATGAGACGTTTTCATCAATTATTATTCTTTTCATAGCGATTTACTGGAACGTATTTAGTTTAAATCATGTAAAACTAAGCCCACCTGACGATATACGTATTTTCAGAAAGTTTCAGCGGCTGAAAGACGAAACAAATAGATGGGACGGGAGTTAAAACTCCTGGCATTGCATTAAACTTCCCACGCCTCCATTTTCCACTCGTTATTTTCATAATAAATTTCCAGCTGGGCGCGATTTGTTAATGCGATTATGAGCACATTTCCATACTGTACCCCCACCCTTTGAATTATCATCCGTCTGAAGAGACGCCGCCATGGCTTTTTGTTATTTTGTATGAAGTAAAACTCCAACTGTGATAAACAAGAATTAGAGGAAATACGCATATTTAACACAACGTCGGGATTCTGCTGGGAAATTCGTAACTGAAATGGTCGTTTTGTTGCCTTAAAAAATTACCTGTTACTAGTCGTACGTTAGATGTTCTGCGAAAAGGGCATTTGATTGAGGTTTTCACAATACAAGGGGCCACCACTAAGTCCTCAAATTCTAAATCATACATAATGTTATGCTCTAATGTGTCAAAAAGTATTGTTTTCCTGTCAGCAATGGAGAGACAGCTTATGCTTTGTCGGATCACAAACTTGTCAAATTTGCTTTTAGAAAGGCATACAGGGTGCCTGGAAATTCCGCGTAGAAAATTCAGTAGTAGGTACTCTTACAAAAATAATGTGCCAAATTCATGATGACAGTCATTGCTAACGGAGCTACGTAATTTCGAAATTCCTGTTATTAAGGTCATTGTATTTTGTCCCGTTGTAAAATGATCAAATTTGTAGTGTTTTTAATTACATATATCTCGTACATGTAGAACATAAGTATACAAAAACAAATTCTTAAAGTTTTGTTTATTCATTGCCACTGTTTAAATTTTCATCAAGTAACATAATTTTTGTTTGGCACACATTAATTTGCTGCTCTAACCCCACATTTTAACAATTATTTTAACATATTTATAAATAAAAATGAACAATCTTATAGGTATGTAATATTAAATAAGTTTGTTATAACAATATTTGCATCTACCATAGATAAAGCTGTCAACAGTGTGAACTACCATGCGGTCGTTTTTGCAGTGTTTTTAAATACAGAAACGACAGATACAAGGTATTCCAACGAAAATTTGACCCCCCCTATAATTGGAAAACCGAATAATATTTCAAAATTCGCCGAGACCCGTCGATTTTTGTTCTTGGGGGGAGCTTTTTTGACAGTCAAGCCAACTCGATATGTTCATCCCCCTAATGCCTAGCAACCCCAACTTAAAAATTTCAAAACCAACTGCCCCACTTGTGGCACATCATTTTAAAGCCCTTTTCATTGCGAATACAGTGACGTACCGTTTTTAGAAATCGGTTGAGATTTGACAGAATTATTGGTTACAAACGAAAAGATGACAAACCAACTTACGCGTAGTAATTTCTACACAAATGCCCACCACTAATAAGTTTTTCATCTATTACACATGACCGCATTACCTAATTGTTATTGATGTGTCTATCAGTTTACAAAAAAGTCAGAAATGAAATAAAAAAAGCTTTCGTCGCATTGGCTGTGATGGTTTCTGAGATATTCGCACTGAAAGTCTTAGAGGGAACACCCGTTATATACCTATACAAGGTATACCAGTAGTAAGTATTCAAAACTTGTGAACTTGTAAAACAAGTCAAAAAATTACGAAAACCTTAGTACAACTGTTGTCAGTGACGGCTTCTAAGGGAGATACACTCACTTAAAGGGGTAACCTCAGAAATAGTTTTTAATGCGTAACATCAAAACGGTTCAACATTAAGCCTCGAAATTTTGGTGAGATATTAACCTTGACGTACTTAATAAGTCTCATTCAACATCCATAGCCAAATAAATTAATTGCAGTGTGCCATGAAGAAAACAACTAATCTGTCAGTCAAGTATTTTTAACACTCTTAACAGTAAAAACAATAGTACAAATAAAAATACCGTGAGATAAATAACAGAAAAAGAACGCCTTTCGGTGCAAAGAAATATTTTATAATTGGGTACATTTCTATACCATATCTGTGTGCGGCTGCTCTTGCGCTCCCATGACACTCCTCCTAACATCAAAAACATATCTACATACTCGGAATATGTATACTGTTGCATTTTTAAATAATTTTTATCTATTTTTGTTCGCTATAAAATAGCACTGCGTAGACTCAAGATATTTGTACCAGAGCCTTGCATCTTCTCACGGCCCTGTAGAAAATTTTGAAATGTAGTTTATCAAATTTATTAAGCACGTCAAGATTAATATCTCACCAAAATTTCGTGACTTAAGGTTGAACCGTTTTGATGTCACGCATTAAAAACTGTTTCTGAGGTTACCCTTTTAAGTGAGCGTATCTCCCTTAGGAGCCGCTACTGACAAAAGTTGTACTAAGGTTTTCGTAATTTTTCAACTTATTTTACAAGCTCACAAGTTTTGAATACTTACTACTGTTACACCTTGTATATTATATATACCTATTATATGCATTGTAAATGTTAGATAATAATTTCTTGAACTTTTTGTTCTTCTATTTATTGTTGATTTTAAAAAATGGATTTTATTTTATGTTTTTTTGTAAGTAAGAGATTTATAAGTTAGTTGCGTAGGATAATAGGGCTATCGGCGAACAATCCACTTAAAAAAATGTAACGCGCCTATGGCACTACTTTAAGGATGGGTGAGGAAATGTGCCAATGTGTTTATAAAATGATAGTTTGAGGTTTTTCGCTTCAAGTCTCCTCAACTGAAAACATCACGAGCCGCCACTGCAAATAAATGCATAGTTTTTAAAATATTTGTTAATTTACTTGGAGCTCACTTCAGCATGTCTATTACTCTAGAGCTACACATACACATCATTTGTCGAACATCAAATGTCGAAATGCTGGGAATGCCTTAATCACAAAGGCTCTTTATTTAGCCAAGCGTAAACTGCAATATGTCATCGTTTCGAAAAAGTGGCCTCTGCATTATCCTGTCATCACGACAAGTAGAATATGTCAAGCGTCCACGTATGTTCTCTTCCTCGGAGATACACCTCTGGTCTCCCCAAGTTGGCCCCAAATGCAACTTTCTGCAGTCGTCTTGCCAGAAAATTCAGAAAACTGATCATAGTCAACCCGAACCATTTCAAGTGTAACTCTTTCTCATACAACAAGTCTGTGATTATGTCCGAACAGAAGAGGCACATCAAAAGCCGCTATAACTACATGATTCATCCATTCAGCACTCTGTGCACGGTGCAGCAGGTATTATTTTTCCTCGTATGGACGAGCAAAATGTTGATGACTCCAATTTTCAGCAATATAGATAAAAATGCAGCATTAAGCTTCCTTATCTTAGAATTTATACTACGTTGTATGCAATGCATGCTTGTTATTTCTTTTTTCTTCCTGGGATATTTAGATGTGAAGACAAAAGAGGTAGTTATAGAGCATAAGCGAGTGATATGTAGATATTTGAAGACGTATTTCGTGTTTGACTTTTGTTCTTCAGATTTACTTCATGTAATAAGTTTGGTAGTTTTGATAATGTATGTAACAAATGATTCTGGTTGGTATATTCACCATTTATATAATTTTATAGAAATATCCTGCTTGTATACAAGACTTGACACCATCTTAAACTATTTGGACGACATAGGACGGCTGATAAAGCTGAAGAAGGAAATTAGAACTATTATAGTGCACGTTCTGAGGACGTATATGTACCTGCACTATTTTACTTGCATGCTATACTATGTACCCCAAATTATATATCGAAAGGAATGGCCTAACGACTCTTGGATAAAAGTGGCAGAAATCCATCCTGGTTCCGGAGCTGCACCTATTAAAATCTACAGTGAATGTCTGTTAATGACGCTTTGTTTCTTTTTCGGTGCAGAACAAACGTACAATGTGCATCAGACCAGCGAACAGGTATACTTAATTATTGTGTCGATTTTCGGAAGACTGTATACCCTCTACGTGATAGCCGACATCCTGAGGGTATTTGGCATCGCGGGGCTCTCTTGATCCAACTACGAAAGAGAACTATCTCAAATGAAGGAATATATGCGGATCACGGACTTTCCATTGGCCAAGCGAAGAAATATGATCAAATATTTCGATTATAAATTTCAGAAACGCTATTTCGACGAGGTGGAAATACTTAACAACTTGTCTGGTCAGCTGAGAAACCAAATATTTTTATTTTTCGGTAAAGCCATAATGCAGAAATGCGTCGTCTTCAACTATGTGCCTAAGTCGGAAATGGCGACGCTCTTCTCGGAGATGAGGCTAGAGACCTTTATGCCTGGCGATGTTATTTACAAAACCGGACAACTGGTTCGACATTTGTATTTTATATCTTCCGGAACGGTTGCAGTGTTGAACGAAGACGCCATCGAACTGTGCCACCTGGAGGATGGAGACTTCTTCGGGCTATGTACTCTGCTGGTTGGCAAGGAGACGCACTCTGTTTTGGTTTTAGAAGCCACTGATGTGTTCACGATCGGCACAGCTGCATTTTTTAATTTTTTTGAACCGTATCCCGATGCTGTGCAATATTTGTACAATGTAGCTAGGGCTAGGTGGACGGCCTTCCAACAGCAGGAGCGGATTTTCAAAAGGGAGATAAACGGCTGTCTGGATGATGTGAGGAATGGTAGATTATTGGAGAAAAGGAGAGAGAGAACTAAAATATAAAGCCATTTAGTAGTTTTTTATGTTACTTTGATCAGTTGTGATGTAACCGTTTCTGTTAATAAAGCTTTTCATGATAAATGATTTATGTTATAAATGAGGAGGACGCTGTGAGTATATTTTATGAAAAGACGTATGTGTCTAAATCTTCTCCCAGAGCATATTGGTTTACCTATGAACTTATACAAAAGTAGAATTTAAAGATCATTATTAAGAAATGTAAAGATGATTATAATGTTAAAAGTAATAAGTGCAAACAACTTATTGCTTCTCCGCTGTGATGCTAAATAATCTGATCAGCTAAATCTAATATTAAAAATGAAAAATGCAGATCATATGCTTAATTGCCATGAAAGTACTTGAGTTGGTTTTAATATTATAAGTGCTTTTAACAGTTAACATGTATAATAGTTAAATAGAGTGAAGCGGAGTTTAATAGGACCGTAGTCAGTTTACGAATGAACATATTAATATTTTCGCAGAAAATATGTCGCAACATGTTAATGTACGGTGGGAGTGAGCTTAAATTCACCAGTTACATGCTCCATTTTTTTCTAGTGCCATTTGTTAAACACGGTGGTAGTAAAGGACGAAACTTGCAAATGGTGACTTGAATTTTGCACGTCTCCATAATTTACCATTCTGAACAACTTTTTCAAGTAACATTTTGCTGTATTTTTAGCAGAAAAGGCACTTTACCTGAAACCAAAACAGTTTTTACTCGGTGCATTGAGCATTACAAATAGGATTACATATTTCAAAAATGGTTCCTCCTACCGACTTCAGCAAAGTATACCTTTTTCAAATAAAACAGGTAAGAGAATCGATTGTTTCGATAGTCAGATGGATACAATAAGCTGCAAAAAATGTGTGCCATTTAAAAAACATGGTGTACTACTAAGTGGCGTCCTCTACTAGTGACATAAATATTAGAAACAAATTTGAATTTCTCGCTCGCAAAAATTCCCGATTTACAAATTTTATGTAAATATTTGGATTTCTTAATTATTTGCAAATATCGACAATAAAATTTTAAATTTGACACCCTGTATCTTTTTTATTATGCGACTTGGGAATTTATAATTGTTTCGTGATTGGTTTTGTCCAACGCACTAGAAGCCAGTAGGTGGCTTTCGCTGTCACTTCGAAGATAGTGAGATGAGATGATGCCTTGATAATAATGATGAAAATTTCAGAAACGCTATTTCGACGAGGTGGAAATACTTAACAACTTGTCTGGTCAACTGAGAAACCAAATATTTTTATTTTTCGGTAGATAAGATACATTCAATACATGATATTAAACGCCGTTCAGTTTTATGTATATCTACAGGGTGTCTTGGTTTTAATGATCAAAACTTTACTAGATAATCTTATTTTATCAGAAAAGTGGTGAAAAAATGGCGGCTGTAGGTCAAACAACTCGACATATGACAAGCAGAAATTTGTTCTTTTGTGTAGAACTTTTAGTTATTGGTCTGTGTGTAGAACTGTGTGTTTTGCTCATTATATTTTATACCTATTTCGGAATACCAAGTATAATTCAGACTATCATAATGGTTTTGTTTTGTTGTGTTATGAATTTTTGGAGTAGAGAACAGCGAGATCAAGTTAGATTTTTTAGGATTCCTGCTGCATTGAATTATAGACAGAACTGATCTCAATGAACTCTCATATAAGACGGCAAAAGTGGCTTAGTGCAATAAAACAGCAAGACCTAACTCAAGAAAAAATTAAATACCGTGTACAAGTTTTAAATATATTATTTATAAATAGGTACCTAAGTTCTTTTTTCTCTCCAACTAGTAGCATAATTACACCCCCGCCAGCCCTAGTAATTCAGGGTCCTGGAGAATACTATAAATAATATCAATAAAAAAATATATTGATAACAATATTGGCAGTTATATATAATTAATTAGTAAACTATTACAGAGGTACATAATTTGATTTTAACAATTATTTATGCATAGATAATTTATAAGTCCATTGATAGAAAAAATCTAAAATATATTTAATAAAAAATATTAAAAATATGTTATATATACAATTCTAAAAAAATTGGGTACATAGATAAATAGTACAAAATGTTTAATAATCAATTGGTTTTTTGATATTTTAAATAATTGCGGCATTGCAATAATAATTTAAAGTTTGTTACAGCACAATATAAAACATTAGCAGCAGGGAAAATCAAAATTTAATGCACCAAGTTCATTTTTGATTAGTCAACTATTTCTTGCCTCGGCCCATTTGAAAGAAAAAATTTGTAGATATACCGAAGTGCAGTGAATACTAAGAATAATAATAAGTTTACGAATATTCAGCAACTAGAATGTTTTACCTAAAATATAAATCCACTTTTTCTTATTATAATGAAAATATATGAGAAATAGGATCATATTACACTTTCTAATATGAGATACTAATCGCAGGGCCGTGCCCAGTGCCCAATGGAAAATAGGGGCCTGCCTAGGTAGGTATATATTACTTTTACATATAAATATTGCAGATATTTAAAACTTCAGAAAACATTAGCACAACACTACATTTTCGTTTATATCTACCCATCTTGGTCTCTGACAACGTTGCGGTGGTAATTTGATAACCCAAATGCAATGTAGGAATCCAATCAAGATGTAAGTTATCTGTTAAAGCAGCCGGTTTACCTGAAATATATGCTTTTAAATTGCTGTATATAACTTTTTATTAGCTAACCCAATACAAAATGTTTTGAACAAACGACACTGTATTTAATTTTTTCTTGAATTAGGTCTTGCCGTTATATTGCACAAAGCCACTTTTGCCGTTTTATATGAGAGAGTTCATTGAAATCAGTTCTATGTCTATAATTCAATGCAGCAGGAATCCTAAAAACTCTAACTTGATCTTCTCGCTGTCCTCTACTCCAACAATTCATAACACAACAAAACAAAACCATTATGATAGTCTGAATTATCCTTGGTATTCCGAAATAGGTATAAAATATAATGAGCCAAACACACAGTTCTACACAAAATCACAAATTTCTGCTTGTCATATGTCGAGTTGTTTGTCCTACAGCCACCATTTTTAAAGTGATTTGACAGTTCGTTGGATTACCCTATACTGTGAACGTCATAATCACAAAGGTTTTTAAACATCAATTAGAATATGTCATCGTTTCGTAAAAGTTGCCTCTGCATTATCCTGTCATCACGACAAGTAAAACATGTCAAGCATCCATGTATGCTCCCTTCACCAGAGAGACACTTCTGGTCTCCCCAAATTGGCTCCCAATGCCTCCTTCTGCAAACGCCTGACCAGAAAATTCAGGAAACTGATCATAGTCAACCCGAACCATTTCAAGTGCCACTCTTTCTCCTACAATAAGTCTGTGATTATGTCCGAACAGAAGAGGCACATCAAGAGCCGCTATAACTACATCATTCATCCGTTCAGTACTCTCAGCACGGTACTGGAGGTATTTTTTTTCCTCGCATGGATGAGCAAGATGTTGCTGACGCCAGTTTTCGGCAATATAGTTAAAGAAAATCCCCGAAAAGGCTGCTACCTTCTCTTAGAAACTATGCTACGCTTCATACAATCCATGCTTGTTATTTCTTTTTTCTTCCTGGGATATTTAGATCTGAAGACAAAGGAGGTAGTTATAGAGCACAAACGAGTGATCTGTAGATATTTGAAGACGTACTTTGTGCTCGACTTTTGCGCTGCTGATTTACTTTATGGAGTAAGTGTGATGGTTTTAGATTTATATTTAAAAAACGATTTGTTTTGGTATACTGTCAGCGTATGTGATGTTATAGAAATATTCTGCTTGTACGCAAGACTTAACACCATTTTGAACTATTTGAGCGACATAGGACGGCTGATAAAACTGAGAAAGAAAACTAGAACGATAATAGTGCTTGCGCTTAGGACGTATATGTACTTGCACTTTTTTACCTGCATGGTGTACTATGTACCCCGAGTGATGTATCTGAACGAATGGCCTAAAGACTCTTGGATGATGGTTGCCAAAATCCATCCTGATGCCGAAGCTGCGCCTATTAAAATCTACAGTGAATGTATGTTAATGACAATCTGCTTCTTCTTCGGTGCAGAAGAAAAGTATACGGTGCACGAGACAGCCGAACAGGTTTGTTTGAGCTTTGTATCGATTTTCGGAAGGCTGTATACCCTCTACATGATAGCTGACATTCTGAGGGTATTTGGCATCGT
The DNA here is from genome assembly GCA_037114965.1 of Monochamus alternatus. Taxonomy (NCBI): domain Eukaryota; kingdom Metazoa; phylum Arthropoda; class Insecta; order Coleoptera; family Cerambycidae; genus Monochamus; species Monochamus alternatus. The sequence continues at coordinate 40,689,889 of CM073433.1, forward strand.
GGGGCACTCTCAATCCAACTACGATAGGGAACTATCTCAAATGAAGGAATATATGCGGACCAAGGACTTCCCACTAGTCATACGGAGGAAAATGATTAAATATTTCGAGTACAAGTTCCAGAAACGCTACTTCGATGAGCAGGAAATACTTAACAACTTTTCCGGCCATCTGAGAACCGAAATATTCTTATTTTTCGGTAAAACCATAATGCAAAAGTGCATCATCTTCAATTACGTGCCCCACTCGGAAATGGCGACCCTCTTCTCGGAGATGAGGCTAGAGACGTTTATGCCTGGTGATTTTATTTACAGATCTGGACAATTGACACGACACGTGTATTTTATATCGACCGGTACCATCGTGGTGATGAATGAGGACGCCATCGAACTGTGCCACCTGGAGGATGGAGATTTCTTCGGGCTGTGTACTCTACTGATTGGCAAGGAGACGCACTCTATGTTGGTTTTAGAAGCCACTGATGTGATGATGATCGAAACAGGAGCGTTTTTAAACTTTTTGGAGGCGTACCCCGATGCTAAGGAATATTTGTACAAAGTAGGTAGAGACAGATTGGCGACGTTCGAAGAGCAGGAGCGAATCTTCAGAATGGAGAAGAGAGGCTGTTTGGACGATGTGAGAAACGGTAGGTTGTTGGAGAAAAGGAAAGAGAGAAGTAAAATATAAAGCTTTTTACTGGTATTTTAGTGTACTTTGATCAGTTGTGATGTAATTTTTCTGTTAATAAAGTGTTTTATGATAAATGATCCGAGACCATCAAACTTGCCAGACTCATTCAAATATTTGTCGGATGTGCCCAATACTTTATATTCATTTATACAGACCATTGATGTAGTACCCTCTCATATATATTCTTTTGTAACTTAGAGCATTAATAAAATAAACGCATACTCTGTGTGGAATACAGAGTTGTGTTTTATTAGCTTAAGAAATATTTTATTTATGGTCAGTAACATGCGTACAAAATGGATATCTTCCTGATTTTCAACTAAAAAATCTCATTGTGGAAATGGATGCAATTCTAAACGAAGAGTTGTAAAAACTTGTTCAACGACATCGATAGCGTCGAAAATAAGGCAGATATATCTCTGTTTGAGATGATCTTGTATAATAACATTTATTCAATATTTAAACCATATGCGTCATCTGATCAACATAGCTTTATGGAGAAAAAATATTGCATTGCAAATTTAGCCTATTCACAGTGTACATTTCTACAAACAACTGATAATGGAATATATTTGGATTTAAAGGTGATTTTCATTATTCTTTTCAGTTTTCCATCAAATTAATTGGCTTTTAATGTCTTAATGATTTTTGGAATGGCGGGTGACTGTAAAAGAGTGGAATTGATATGTTAAAAGAAATTGTTATAATTGAAGGAAGTCTGAATTACAGATACGAAAACAAAAATTTATAGAAATTTATTTATAACCTCAGGTAACATAGAAGGTATCAATTTAATGGATACTATTTAAATATATAGAGTTTTAAAAAAAGAGTGTAAAATATTTCAGGAGGTAATAGTGTGAACCAAAATAAGCAGAAAACTCTTAATAAACAGGTCTGCAAAGTAACGGTTGCGGATATGGAGCACTATTCGTTTTTCAAACATTTTATTTTATTAGGAATAAACTGACAAAGGAAGCTTTTAACAAACAAAAAACAAAGTTACAGAAAATGTTCAAAGTGCCCTCCGTCCATTGCCAAGCAGGCACGACATCTTCGTCTGAAGGATATTCGAACTCTTTCGAAAACACCCTCCTAGGTTTGGATTTCTTGACACTTTTGATTAATCCGTAGCTGCAGCTCTTCCAGGCTATTTACAGGAGTACCATACATTAATGTCTTCATCCCCAAACAAAGAAATCTAGAGGGTTCAGATCAGGCGATCTTGGAGGCCATAAAACAGGTCCGGCCCTTCCTACCCATCTATGTGGAAAAGTTTGGTGTAAATGCTCTCTAACGGCCATGGAAAAATGAGCTGGAGCACCATCATGCTGGAACCACATTTGTTGCCTCGGATTCAAAGGAATGTCTTCCAAAAACTCATACAGTGTGTTCTGCAGAAAGTTGGTTGTTTGGTAAAACAACAGGACCTCTCACCTACAATACCCAATCAAATGTTTAATGAAAAACGTGCCTGATGTCCAGATTCTATTAGAGTATGAGGATTTTCGTTGGCCCAAATATATAAGTAAAAAGAATGCAAGAAAACGAGGGTCTTCAGCATCATGACGTAGAAATCAGCGGCAAAAAACCAAACGTGCTTGATAATTATTTATTGGATTTAAGGCCTGTACTCATTGCACATGGTATGAATAAAGCAGTTGCTCGTGAAGGATTCTCCAAATAAGAGGACCACTAATTCCTACCTCGGCTGATATTCTCCGCACACTCGTACCTGGATTCTGCTCTACCAGTGCTAGAATTTCTTCTTCTGCTCTAGCAGTGGATACCGACCTTGACCTTCCGACACTGATTGCTCAAGGAACCGGTTTCACGCAATCTTTGGTGAATTCTTCCAAACATGCGTTGTGAAGGAATCTGGCGATTTGGATAAGCGTCAACATAAAGACGTCGCGCTTCGGTGAAGTTCCCATTAGCACGACCATACATGAAATGCATGTCTGTTAATTCTGCGTTAGAGTAACCAGCCATAGCGAAAGAAAATTTGTGCACTGAGAACAACTGTCAAATACGTACTGTTATTTCACTAAACATAAACCAACTCGTGTTCGACTTTTACGCCTCAGATTTACTTCAGGTAGTATGTGTGATGGTTTTGGATGTACGATTATATTTAAAAAATGATTTTGTTTTTAATCCAGTCATTTTAGGCATTTTAAACTTCAATCTGCGGAAAAATTCCTAGTGAGCTGAATTTTTGTATACACCTTTATTACGGCGTTGTAATGAAGATTTGAAAAATCGACATTGATATCGTGCGGGCTAAAAAAGTTATAAAGGTCAAAAGGTCACGAAAATCAGTTTTTCGCAAATATCTCGCCACCTATTGCTCGTAGGTCAATAGAGGTTATTATAAAAATCGTGAAATTATCTACAAAAAAGTGCCTCTTGCATTTTTCTGTGAAACTAACCGTTTTCGGAGTAGAGAGCTGAGAATGCACATTTGGTATTGTATATCGTATACCAAGGCGTAAACTCTATTGCTTTTTATTTATGTGTGTAAGTATCTTCCAAACTTCTGTCTGATACTTGGGCGTTTTGTGAAAAATATACTTATATTGTAGAGGTTTGGGAACTTAGTAAAATCTACTAAATATTATACCAACGACCTACACTGGCAGATGTTCCGTATTTTATTGTCTTTTTATACCTGCTACTGCCTGTCGGACTGTGTTTAGCTCAGTTGAAAATTATTTCTTGAGTGTTAAAGACGTATTCTGCTTGTACGCAAGACTTAACACCATTTTGAACTATTTGAACGACATAGGACGGCTGATAAAACTGAGGAAGAAAACTAGAAAGATTATAGTGCTTGCGCCTAGGACGTATATGTACTTGCACTTTTTTACCTGCATGCTGCCCCGGTATATCTGAAAGAATGGTCTAAATACTCTTGGATGATAGTCGCCAAAATCCATCCTCGTTCGGGAGCTGTGCCTATTAAAATCTAAAGTGAATATCTGTTAATGACGATCTGTTTTTTCTTCGACAAGTTTGTTTGAGCTTTGTATCGATATTCGGAAGGCTGTATACTCTCTACATCCTGAGGGTATTTGGTATGGCGGGTCTCTAACTACGAAAGGGAATTATCTCTAATCAAGGAATATATGCGAACCAAGGACTTCCTAATAGCCATGCGGAGGAAAATGATCAGATACTTTGAGTATAAGTTCCAGAAACGCTACTTCAATGAGTAGGAAATGCTTAACAACTTGTCCAGCCATCTGAGAACCTATTTCTATTTTTCGGTAAAGCCATAATGGAGAAGAGCACCATCTTCAATTACGTGCCCCACTAAGAAATGGGGATCCTCTTCTCGGAGATGAAGCTAGAGACATTTATGCCTGACCATGTTATTTACAAAACCGAACAGCTGGTTCGACACTTGTATTTCATATCGACTGGTACGGTCGTAGTGTTGAACGACCCAACAAACATTTAAAGTTAAAATTACGTTAACTTGACCTCTGAGTTGGTCATAAACTTTTCATGACCAATTCCGTATAAGGAAAGTTTACCTATATTCGTTGGCCTTTTTCCTTATGTGAGGAAAAAACTAAAGTAATATGGAAGTTAATAATTGGTCGGCAAGAATTTTTTTCCAATAAGATAATTGGATCTAAAAGAAATACGGACCAAATTTATGTTAAAATTTCAACACATTATTACCAAAATATACCCTAATTATGCCCTTTATATGACTTACTTATGCTAGAGAGAGACAACATTATATGTTTGCTTATATACATTCTAATAGCGAACAGGGATAGGAAGAGAAAGAAAGAATATAAGTCAGGCTACAAAGCTACAAGTAGAGTAGGAGTTAATATATGAGTATTTAGAGATATTTAAATTTTAATATAATATAAACTCTGTATTTTTGGTTTCTATCCAACAAATTGTAAAACCCAGGAAATTTTTTCGTATAATGTGATGACCAAACTTTCATAAAAATAGCGCACCTTATAAATATACATTTTTGCTATTGCTTCTTAATAATATTATTACCCTGAAAAATAACCTAAAATAAAAACTGGATGTATTTCGTGATAAAATGTGTTTAATAATTTTTCGTCATAAATGTATTAAATAATATTATCTCTATTAACGTAATTTTAATGAGTAATCAATTAGAAATAATAAACAAAACATCTAGCGTTTGTTACAACATGGCCGCTCAAATAAAATCAACTTTGAAGTCAATTTGTCTGAAGTATAACCTATAGGGCAGATTGCCTATGCCAATGTTGACGTCACAGCAAAATATTAACTTTGTGGTTGAAATTTCCTCCAAATAAAGACATTTTATGGTAATTTATTACCAACTTTATTACTAGGTACCTACATATAAAATTCTACTCATGGATTTATTTGTGATTGAAAATTCAAATTAAAGCCAATAATATTATGTGTGTGTAATAACAAAAACAAAATAAATATTTTCGAACGGAATTCAATTCAAATTTCAATTCACATGCACTACTGAATTCATTTGTGACGATAACAGTGTTATCATATGGAATACTTATGATGTATTTGTCGATATATTATCATTAGCTTGATTTATATAATCTGCAATGTTGGCTTCGATTTTGGTAGGCGAAATATGAACCCAATAATTATTTTTTACAACTCTGAAATATTGTGTGGTAAACCGCCTGTTGGGCTTTATCTTTTGATTTACTCGTACGACACAAGTAGGTTTTTATTGCAAATCATCAAAACACAAAACAACTTCAACACCCTATTGCATGAAAATATCTATCTGAATACTTATAACAAGAAGCTTACTCCCTAAAAGATCCTTTTAAGAAACATTTTCGTCGAAGTATTATTAATAAGGAAATTTGTACCATAATATAGAACAATATTTCTATTAGGTTAATTGAAATGATCAAATATTTCTTAGAAGTTATCAACAAAGTTGAATATATTTAATATTGTAATAAAAATAGAACTTATTAAATTGAAGGATTTAATATGGCAAAAATAACTAGTTATTACTTTATTCTTAACCACTATAGTTGAAGACAAAATAAGTTTTACAATTTTGTGATAAATATGCAAATATTTACCTATTATAATTATTTAAAAATTCCCTGGATATTGAAGACAGATTTCAAGGCGAAATTAAGTAAATTATACCTTCTTCTTACACGTTATTGGAATGTTAGCATTTGAAAACACAGAAAAGGTAAACAATATGTAATTTCGAACTATTTAAATTGACATATATTTCGTTATACTTGGAAGTCATTATATTACTCTTAGTTAACAAATTTCTGACTAAAATTTTGGTATTATAAAATTTTGTAACATTGAAGACGGAATGGCGAAATGTAGTAAATCTCGATCAATTTAGGTTCATTTTTCTTGTGCAGTAGTCTATTATGCTTAAATGTTAGTTGGGGAAGATGCCATCGAACTGTCCCACCTGGAGGACGGAGACTTCTTCGGGTTGTGTACTCTGCTGGTTGGCAAGGAGACACACTCTATTTTAGTTTTAGAAGCCACTGATGTGTTGGCGATCGAGACAGACGTATTTTTAAAATTTTTCGAGGCGTACCCATTTGCTATGCAATATATATACAAAGTAGCTAGGGATAGGTGGACTGCCTTCCAACAGCATAGCAGGAGCGCGGATCTCCAAAAGGGATAAGAGGGGTTGTTTGGATGATGTGAGAAATGGTACATTATTGGAGAGAAGGAGAGAGAGAGAACTAAAATATAAAACCATTTAGTAGTTTTTTTAGTTTCCTTTGATCAGTTGTGATATAATTATTTCTATTAATAAAGCTTTTCATGATAAATGATTTATATGTTATGGATATTGATGCCGCTAGCAGTAGTATAATATGAAGACGTATGCGCGTAAACCTTCTCCCAGAACATCAGCTTTTAAACATTGGTTTGCCTAAGAACTGTACAAAATACACTAATACATAATAAGAAATAGTAATATAAAATTATATATCCGCTCTGATTATAAAGAATTAATAAGGTCAGCTGAATCTAATGTTAAAAATGATAAGTTTAAAATACACAATGTATTGCTTTTCTGCTATAGTTACAGTAGACAAGCAATATAATTATGATCAGCTAAATCTGATAATAAAAATGAAAAATGCAGATCGTGTGCTTGATTACCATGAAAGTACTTGTGCTGGTTTCAATATTCTTCCCTTTAACAATTGACATGAGTAATAATTAGAGATAGTGGAGCGCGAAGTTGAACAGGATCGTAATCAGTTTACGAATGAACAGAATATATGTCGCAATATAGTATTATTACCAAATACTCCGACAAACCTTAGTGTTGAAACAAGATTTCCGTGACATATTGGAAGTGGTTAAAATATATTATTATGTGATTTTCTGCAGTGAAATGGCGATGTTTATCACTTACTATTAACTTGTGTAGGGAAAATGACCATTCAACGTCTACTGTTGACAACGGACAGTATGAGAAACTGTTGAAGCATGAACTCTATATTAATATATTTGCTGGTAACTCCTGATATGTACCAGCTAAACCTTTATATGTTTTCCGAAATGATGTATCCTGAATTATTTCTCAACACGCTTTACATTTTTCCTTGCTCGCACTACTGACTGGGCGTATATTATTGGCATGGTATGTATTTGTTGTATATCATCCATTATATGAAACTGTTCATTTAGGGATAGTCCATGTGATTCCTTATTGCACTAAGATACGATAATATATATTAATGTAACGTTTGTCATCGCGAATATTTATATATTATATTTAATACTTTAGTAAGTCCTGCAGTGTGTGTATGGCATCGCTGGCATTAGGATTATATCTACAAATAACTTCCTTGATGCCATCGAAATGTTTATCATAATACGCTTCGGCTTCTAGCAAGTACCCCATCTAGTTAGAACTGGTTCGGGAAGCAGAGGTGTGCCTGGTAAAGCTTCTCTAAATACGTTTGTTCTTGTAGGTGCCTTAATGAAAACTTTTTTGACGGTTAATTTTAATGTGTTTACTAAAGGAAAACTGATAAAATTTGTCCTGCTTCTAAGATGTGCGCGGCTCGGGTGTATCACAGCATTACTTTTATGAAAATTTTATATGAAGCATCTTGGTTGGGCCATATACAGAGTGAACCTTAAATAAGTACAAATATTTTAACCAGCAGTACAGTTCACTGTGTAGAACACAATTAATAGTTTTTTTTTTTAATCAGGAATAAAGTCAAATTTGAAAAAAAATCGTGATTATTCAATCGAAAACTTGTTGAGGACCGCTGATCCGACTCCGATACTAATATTTTTAAGAGTCATGGTGAATGTGAATTCCATAGCATTGCCAGTGTTACACTAATGTCTTCGAATAGGCTTCAACAAAGTTAGTTAGAATTTTTAGACATCACAAAGAATGATTGAAATATGTTTATTTATGAAAATTTTAATGGTCATCTCCTCCCCTTTCCCATTCTTATACCTCACCAATAAATTGAAAATATAAACCAGATTCTCTACTGACAATCATAGTTATACAGAATTTGGTCATTATCCATTTTTACTACACTCCAACTGATTTAGCACAATACGTTACGTTATCACTATCACTGCTTAACAAAATAAATATGCTTTTAGCATGTGAACCTTTTCGCTGTTTGAATAATGCGCCATATTTTATTTAATCACACTGTATTTCACGAAAAATATTAATTAAATACACAAGACACTTAAGAGAAAAACACTGTCCGTGAAAATAATAAGACGATTGAAATACGTTTTATACGTTAGTGCCGCAACTCTTAAAACAGTTGCGTTAAGCAGTGCATTACTTAAAGAAGCCATTAGCTTAGTTCGGTTTCAGAAGATGAAAAAGTATCTCACATTAACTTTCAATTTACGTGTATTGAAAATATCAAATTCCACTTGTAATTTGCCTTTGCCACAGCTTATTCCTTTGCCTGGACCATCCTAGTGCACCGGTATCAACATAACCTCTTCGTCGAGAGGATGGGGTTCGTGCGCGACATTTCGCCTACTTCTCGAGACACTTACCTGTTACCTATGCCTACAACACCAGTTTCTTTTTTGCGTGCAATTAACTGCTCTTAAATATTTTATTGTTCACATGTTGTGTAATTTAAGAGGATAATTTGTGATAATCTTTCTCCTAGTGTACAATGGTATTAACTTGTGAAATATGGATAAATGTTTAAATAGTTTTCAGTAAGTAGATGACTTTTTATGCACGTTTATGGATAATTTTTGGCTTGTCGGTCATCTCACCTATGGCATACTGATGAGGGCTAACAAGCCCGAAACCGGTCTATGTCTGGTGGAGTGGCCGACAAGGGTTCTTGGCTGTTCAGACAGATACTGCAGGTGTAATTAAATGCCGGTCGGGGCATTAGCCCGCGGAGTAGTTGTTTCCTGCAGTATCATTTATAGATTTAACTTCCTAAATACTATTGATAGTATCGAACTTGCGGAAATTCATATTTTAATCGTTTATGATAATTTTACATATTGCTATAAACAAGTGTTTTTAAATTCGAAACAACGGCAAACATTGAATTTTCGTTAAAAAATTATTTATCTTATAGAAGATATGGCAACCTTGCCTTCAGTACATCATATGGTTTATTTTATTAGGTTACATCAGTGGTCTATCTGGTGGGTGGTCCTCAAAATGTTGGTATTTTTTTAAAATTAATATCTCCGTAACTATTTGAAATTTTTAATAATGACTTTCACTACACTCATCTATATGATAACCTACACCTGCGGTTAAAATATTTGTACTTATTTAAGGTTCACCCTGTATAATTAAAACAGTACAACACACAGTACAAAACAGGTAATTTCCTTTAATACTCGAGATCACTGTCAAGCCACATTTGAAATAATTCTTTTTAATGATTTGTTCTGAGCTGATGGTAGCTGTGGAAAAAATAAATAATCCACCGTATCAGCCAGCACACGTCTCTTTTTTCGTGACACCCTGATTCTCACCGAGTTTTTTATGGAACATTTTTGTTGGTTTTTTCTTTTAATTAAACTCGACTAACTTGAGCTTGGAATTGTGGATAAAACTTTGTATTGCAATCGTGTTTTAGTTAGGTTTTGTCCTCTTAAGAAAATTATACGCGTAAGATGCTCGCAGTTACACACGCATGTTTCTTGCCTGAATAAAATGCCGTCTAAAACACTTACAATAAATATTTAGTACCTTATGTTGACCTGTAGAAACAAGAACGATTTAGTTTCTAATAACATTATAATCTTATGTCCTTCTAATAGAAGGTATTATATAGGGTGTCAGGTAAGTATATACATGGCATAGTTTCGAAAGTATATAAACTATCCTAAAGTGCCCCTTGACGGAGATACATAGCCCCTAAGGGGTATTCAGCGATTTACCTTTTCGGCTCTAACTTTTGAACCGACGTGTATAATTTAACGAAATTTTAATATTTCATGTACGCCATAAAGACTCATAAAACAGTAGATGTTTTACAGCCAGGGAAGTCAGGAATGAATTTGCTATCACACATTCGGTGACCCAAAATTACCACACAATTGGTGAGTCAAATGTCATTTTATTGAGGTGAAAACAAAATTTTTAAATACATTGGTCATTCCTGTTTAAAAAAGTTCTCTACATTTGTTTCGATAAAATTAGCCGCTTTCGAACACATTTCTGTAGTTTCTGTATAAAGGTCTATTTACACACATCAGTGCCGTGTCAGTTCCGTATCAGTATCAGTGAATAATAAAAAATCGTTGCTTAATTTTTAAATTGGTGTGTTTATACACGTCCGTCACAATACCATATCAGTGCTTCTTCAGTGTCTGTGTTCAGTGGCTTTTAAATACGCCGGCGATGATATTTTTTTAATTTTACTGACGAACTGACCAGATTTCTCTGTTGCTTAGAATGGATACGGAATTTTCTTTAACTGCATGATAAATATATATTATAACAAAGATCACTTTTTACGGACTACGGATATGTGTAAACTAGCATCAGAGATCGACCGCAAATAACACTGATACTGAACTGACGCTGAACTGATATACACACATCATCACATCAGTGACGTATAAGTTCAGTGTCAGTTCAGTTTCAGTGTTATTTGTGGTCGATCCACTGATAAGTACGCCAGTTTACACATATCCGTGCGCAGTCCGTAAAAAGGAGATAGTAGTCGATCAAACAAAGTGGTCTGAATATATTTATCATGCAATTGAAGAAAATTCCATACCAGTTCGATAAGCTTTTCATCCATTTTAAGTCATACCAAAATCTGGTCAGTTCGCCAGTAAAATTACAAAAACATCGGCGCCGGCGCACAGTGGCGCAAAACGCCACTGTGCCACTCAAATTACTGTATACCCCTTAGGGTTGGGTCGTTTAAGGTGATTTTTTTTTAAATGTTCGTCATAAAATTCCCTATCGATCCCTCTTTCTCAATTTTCGCTTTGGGTCTTCATTTTCGCGGAATTTGGCTCCAAAAATGGGTTTGCATGGAAAAATGACCCTACGGAACACGAGATTGAGATTTTGCCGAACATTTTTATGGGGGAATGCTCGTCTTGGAAAGCCCTACAAGACTGTTTTAGACTTAGATTTCGGGGAGAAATTTTCCGTTGCCCTTAAAATGGCCATAATCATCCAAAAATTTTCACATATCAGAAATCGTTCTACTGAAAACTGGGAAAGTATTGGAAAAAATCTCATCTTACAAAAATTATTTGAACACATTCGAGGAATCCGCAAAAAATTTTCCAGAATTTTTGGACACATTTTTTGACATTCACCAAAATGGCCACATACAGATTTTCCTAATTTTCCCGTAAATTATTGATTTTTTCTGGAACTGTTTCGATGGAAATGTATGATAGTGAAAATCTTCAGCATCTACTGGATGCTTTAACCTTTCGAGACCATAAGATTTTATGTGGATCTTTCTCTTGTTGGTCATTTTGATCCAAAATCCACAAATGTTCAAAAATACTGGAAAATCATCTGGTATTCACGAAACATTTAAATATTTTGGCTGTCCAAACAAATTCTCAAAAAGCTCAGTCTTTTGAAGGGTTATTGTTATATATTTTATAAATACCTTATATATAAATTAATGTAGAATTGTGTATGTTTTTCTAGGACAGATATTGTTTTTGTATATTTTATTTCTTTTATTTTTTTTGTACAGCGCTAGATATAAAAAAGCTAATTTCGACGTTGTTTTATATTATCTATGTGCGTTGGGAAGAAAATAATCAAATCAATCATTTCTCATTAACAATAAACTATTGCATCCAAAATGGCCACTTTTGTCAAAAAATTGAATTCCCAAAAATATGTTCAAAATATTTTTTTATGGAACCTTTCTGACTGTTTTCAGAATTATGGGAAAATTCGGAAAATATGTATGTGGCCATTTTGGTGAATGTCCAAAAATGTGTGCAAAAATTCTGAAAAAATTTTTGCGGATGTCCAAGACGAGCATTCCTCCATAAATAAGTCCGGCAAAATCTCAATCTCGTGTTCCGTAGGGTCATTTTTCCATGCAAACCCATTTTTGGACTCAAATTCCGCGAAAATGAAGACCCAAAGCGAAAATTGAGAAAGAGGGATCGATAAGGAATTTTATGACAAACATTTAAAAAAAAATCACCTCAAACGGCCCAACCCTAAGGGCTGTACAGTAATTTGAGTGGCACAGTGGCGATTTGCGCCACTGTGCGGAGTATTTAAAAGACACTGAAAGGACACTTAACTGAAGCAACACTGACAGCACTGATACGACACTATGATGGATGTGTAAACACGCCAATTTAAAATCTAAGCAACGATTTTTCATGTTTCACTGATACGGAACTGATACGACACTGATGTGTGTAAATAGACCTTAAAGGTCGACATTTTAATATCCTACAAATCTATAATTTTGGCAGAATTTCAAGAAAATAATGTAAATAAGATTTTAAAATTTAATTTTCACAATACTGTGCACCTCCCCGTTATGCAACCACCTGTCCGTGCTTGCTTAGATGAGCTGTTCCCGAATCGTGGAATAGGGAGAAGGGGGCCGATTGAGTGGCCAGCCAGATCGCATGATTTGACACCCCTAGATTATTTCTTGTGGGGATACTTAAAAAGCAAAGTATACGTTACTCGAACGTTTAATTTAGAAGATTTAAAAGTAAGAATTCGTCACGAGATACATCGTATACCTCCTGAAGTTATTGATAATGTCCAAAAAGAATTTATTATTCGTCTTGGCTACTGTCAGGCAGCCAACGGTGCACAATTTGAACATTTAATTTAGTTTTTACATAATCATTATCATTTTCAGTATTGTGAAAATTAAATTTTAAAATCTTCAATTATTATTTTTTTGAAATTTTTGTTGTAACACCATAATTTTTCATGATGTAGAATGACACGCTCTTTCAAATGGCAAGGTCAAAATTGGGGGTTGCTATTTAAAAAAATTGTCGATGGCGTCATATCTCGAACAACGATGACGTCACAAATGTGGGTCGTAATGAATTTATTCGTTATATTTCGAAAGCACTGTATATTTGATTTTAGTTAATTAAGTAATTTGATAATAATCACTGTGTTTGGGGCGTTCATAACAGCAAAGTGTGATTAGGAGCAAGAAATTAAAAGGAGAATAATAAAAGCAAACAAAAGTTAGATAAACTGAACCGCTCGTATCTTTCTATTATTCTTACAGAATCGTCATAAGACTATGATACTATGATGATAATCTATAGTTTAAATTCTTCAATATTTTCTTTACCAATTTCAACATGAGTTCATAAAAATAAAATGTTATTAGTCGTACTGTAGTAGTAGTCATTAAAACCGAGGTACTTTGTACAACATTCTGAGTACTAAAGAATTCAAAGGCAGTACCGGAGAAATACAACTCAAAATTTTAATGTTTATTTACATTAACAAAAATTAAATACCGAACAAAATGCTGTGAGTGCATTCATCACAAAGGCTTTTATTTAACTACATCAACTACAATATGTCATCGTTGCACAAAAGTGACCTCTGCATTATCCTGTCATCACGACAAGTAAAACATGTCAAGCATCCATGTATGCTCCCTTCACCAGAGAGACACTTCTGGTCTCCCCAAATTGGCTCCCAATGCCTCCTTCTGCAGACGCCTAGCCAGAAGATTCAGGAAACTGATAATACTCAACCCGAACCATTTCAAGTGTCACTCTTTCTCCTACAACAAGTCTGTGATTATGTCCGAACAGAAGAGGCACATCAAGAGCCGCTATAACTACATCATTCATCCGTTCAGTACTCTCAGCATGGTGCAGGAGGTATTTTTTTTCCTCGTATGGACAAGCAAGATGGTGAGCATGCCGCTCTTAGGCAATATAATTACATCAGACATTATCACAGACATTACCGCTCTTGGCCTTGTCATACTACATGTTATTCTACACGTGATGCAACACATTATTGTTATTTCTTTCTTCTTCCTGGGATATTTAGATGTGAATACAAAGGAGGTAGTTATAGAGCCTAAGCGAGTGATCTGTAGGTATTTGAAGACGTACTTCGTCTTTGACTTTTGCGCTTCAGATTTATTACTGCGACTGTCTTTGTTTGTTTTGCTTATATTATTTAGAAATCGAGAGTTACTTTGGTATAGTTACACGATATGTGATTGTTTGACATATTCCTGTTTGTATGCAAGACTTAACACCATCTTGAACTATTTGAATAACATAGGACTGTTGATGAAACTAGGGAAGAAAACTAGAACGATTATAGTGCACGCTCTTAGGACGTTTATGTACCTGCACTTTTTTACCTGCATGTTGTATTATATCCCAAAATTGATATATCAGCGGGAATGGCCTAACGACTCTTGGATAAAAGTCGCCAAAATCCATCCTAAATCCGGAGCTGCAGCTATTGAAATCTACAGTGAATGTCTTTTAATGACGATCTGTTTCTTTTTCGGTGCAGAACAAAAGTACCATGTGCACCAGACCACCGAACAGGTTTTGTTGAGCATTGTGTCGATTTTCGGAAGACTGTATACTCTCTACATGATAGCCGACATCTTGAGGGTATTTGGCATAGCGGGTCTCTCCCAATCCAGCTACGAAAGGGAAATATCTCAAATCAAGCAATACATGCGAACCAAGGACTTCCCACTAGCCATGCGAAACAAAATGATCAGATACTTTGAGTACAAGTTCCAGAAACGCTACTTTGACGAGCAGGAAATGCTTAACGGCTTGTCCGGCCATCTGAGAACCGAAATATTCCTATTTTTCGGTAAAGCCATATTGAAGAAGTGCACCATCTTCAATTACGTGCCCCACTCGAAAATGGCGACCCTCTTATCGGAGATGCAGCTAGAGACCTTTATGCCTGGTGATGTTATTTACAAAACCGGACAGCTGGTTCGACATTTGTATTTCATATCGACTGGTACGGTCTTAGTCTTGAACGAAGATGGCATGGAACTGTCCCACCTGGAAGATGGAGACTTTTTCGGTCTGTGTACTCTACTGGTTGGCAAGGAGACGCACTCTATTTTGGTTTTAGAAGCCACAGATGTGTTCACGATCGAGACAGACGCATTTTTAACATTTTTAGAGGCGTACCCTGATGCTATGGAGTATTTGTACAAAGTAGCTAGGGATAGGTGGACCTCCTACCAACAGCAGGAGCAAATCTCCAAAAGGGAGAAGAGCGGCTGTTTGGATGATGTGAGGAATGGTAGATTATTGGAGAAAAGGAGAGAGAGAACTAAAATATAACGCCAATGATTAGTTTAATTTAATCAGTTGTGATGTAATTGTTTCTGATAATATAGCGTTTTAATGATGTATATGTTATGATGTTTCATTTTGATGCCGCTTTATATTTTATGAAAAGACGTAAATCTTCTACCAGAACATCCGATTTTAAATATTGGTTTACCTAACAACTTATACAAAAGTAAAACTTAAAGATTATTATTACAAACACACTACTACATAGTAAGAAATATTAATATAAAATTAAATATCCGTTTTGATTATAAAGAATTAATAAAGTCAGCTGAATCTAATGATAAAAATGTGTAAAAACACAACGTATTGCTTGTCCGCTGTGATGATAAATAATATGATCAGCTAAGTCTAATATTAAACATGAAAAATGCTGTATTCCCATGAAAGTACTTGTGCTGGTTTTATTGTCCAATTCAATGTTCAAGTCCTGTTAACAATTGACGTGTAATAATTAAGAGATGGTGGAGCGCACCATCTCTAATTATTACACGTCAATTGTTAACACGATTTGAACATTGAAACCAGCATTCGAATGCTCAACCAAACCTGTAGCGGGACTCCTAAAATCTCGATGTCATTGTATCGATATCGAGATAATTTCGAAGTCGATCTCGATCCATTCGTTTCGAAATATAAATTGGCACTATTGAAACGTATCGAAATTGTCTTCGGATAGGTTCGGCAATTTCAAGGTAATCAGATATACCACCACGGTTAAGCCAACTCAGCGTATGTTTCATTTCTGTCTAACAGATGATTTTGATTACCTGTCTCGTTTTATCCAGTACTCCCTCTGTTTATTTGAATTTTAAAATGAATAAATAGGTTATAAGAGTCATTTATGTGTGTAATGCAAACTTTAAACTTACGTCATTTTTTTACAAGTGCAAGAATTAGCCTAATTAGAGCAATGAGAAGCCTTTAGGAATGAAAATGTCTGAAGAAGGCAGTTAACTAAACTTTTTCTGACAAAAAATTTTTGAAACTTTTTAAATTATGTTATAATGTAGAATTTGTTGCTGAAGTAATCACTATAGTTTGTGTAATTTTCCGTAGATAATACAAATTGGAGGGAGAACTAACAGAAATATTAAATAATAATATTGTTACATTGATTTGACTAATAGATTTATTTTGTTAAATATAATATACAGGGTGTAACTAAATAAGTGTAAATCATTTAAGGGGGTGATTCCTCATCGAAAAAAAGATAGGATCTTTCATATACGACACTGATGTGTGTAAATAGACCTTAAAGGTCGACATTTTAATATCCTACAAATCTATAATTTTGGCAGAATTTCAAAAAAATAATGTAAATAAGATTTTAAAATTTAATTTTCACAATACTGTGCACCTCCCCGTTATGCAACCACCTGCCCGTACTTGCTTAGATGAGCTGTTCCCGAATCGTGGAATAGGGAGAAGGGGGCCGATTGAGTGGCCAGCCAAATCGCATGATTTGACACCCCTAGATTATTTCTTGTGGGGATGCTTAAAAAGCAAAGTATACGTTACTCGAACGGTTAATTTAGAAGATTTAAAAGTAAGAATTCGTCACGAGATACATCGTATACCTCCTGAAGTTATTGATAATGTCCAAAAAGAATTTATTAATCGTCTTGGCTACTCTCAGGCAGCCAACGGTGCACAATTTGAACATTTAATTTAGTTTTTACATAATCATTATCATTTTCAGTATTGTGAAAATTAAATTTTAAAATCTTCAATCATTATTTTCTTGAAATTTTTGTTATGTAATACCATAATTTTTCATAATGTATGTAGAATGACACGCTCTTTCAAATGGCAAGGTTAAAATTGGGGGTTGCTATTTAAAAAAATTGTCGATGGCGTCATATCTCGAACAACGATGACGTCACAAATGTGGGTCGTATGTCAAAAAGTGCCTTTTTAAAAAACAAAATCGGCGTGCCAGGGGATTTTTTCGAAAACTTCT
The DNA here is from genome assembly GCA_037114965.1 of Monochamus alternatus. Taxonomy (NCBI): domain Eukaryota; kingdom Metazoa; phylum Arthropoda; class Insecta; order Coleoptera; family Cerambycidae; genus Monochamus; species Monochamus alternatus. The sequence continues at coordinate 40,707,378 of CM073433.1, forward strand.
CAATTTCAAAAATAATGAATTTATTGGTTATTTTTCAAAAGCACTGTATATTTGATTTTAGTTAATTAAGTAATTTGATAATAATCACTGTGTTTGGGGCGTTCATAACAGCAAAGTGTGATTAGGAGCAAGAAATTAAAAGGAGAATAATAAAAGCAAACAAAAGTTAGATAAACTGAACCGCTCGTATCTTTCTATTATTCTTACAGAATCGTCATAAGACTATGATACTATGATGATAATCTGTAGTTTAAATACTTCAATATTTCCTTTACCAATTTCCGCATGACTTCATAAAAATAAAATGTTATTAGTCGTACTGTAGGTAGTAGTAGTCATTAATACCGAACAAAATGCTGTGAGTGCATTCATCACAAAGGCTTTTATTTAACTACATCAACTACAATATGTCATCGTTGCACAAAAGTGACCTCTGCATTATCCTGTCATCACGACAAGTAAAACATGTCAAGCATCCATGTATGCTCCCTTCACCAGAGAGACACTTCTGGTCTCCCCAAATTGGCTCCCAATGCCTCCTTCTGCAAACGCCTAGCCAGAAGATTCAGGAAACTGATCATAATCAACCCGAACCATTTCAAGTGTCACTCTTTCTCCTACAACAAGTCAGTGATTATGTCGGAACAGAAGAGGCACATAAAGAGCCGCTACAGATACATGATTCATCCGTTCAGTACTCTCAGCATGGTGCAGGAGGTATTTTTTTTCCTCGTATGGACAAGCAAGATGGTGAGCATGCCGCTCTTCGACAATATAATTACCTCAGACATTGTCGCAGACATTACCGTTTTTTGCCTTACCATAGTACAGGTTATTCTACACGTGATGCAACACATTATTGTTATTTCTTTCTTCTTCCTGGGATATTTAGATGTGAATACAAAGGAGGTAGTTATAGAGCCTAAACGAGTGATCTGTAGGTATTTGAAGACGTACTTCGTCTTTGACTTTTGCGCTTCAGATTTATTACTGCGACTGTGTTTGTTTGTTTTGCTTATATTGTCTAGAAATCGAGAGTTACTTTGGTATCATACGATATGTGATTTTTTGATATATTCCTGTCTGTATGCAAGACTTAACACCATCTTGAACTATTTGAATAACATAGGACTGTTGATGAAACTAGGGAAGAAAACTAGAACGATTATAGTGCACGCTCTTAGGACGTTTATGTACCTGCACTTTTTTACCTGCATGTTGTATTATATCCCAAAATTGATATATCAACGGGAATGGCCTAACGACTCTTGGATAAAAGTCGCCAAAATCCATCCTAATTCCGGAGCTGTACCTATTAAAATCTACAGTGAATGTCTGTTAATGACGATCTGTTTCTTTTTCGGTGCAGAACAAAAGTACCATGTGCACCAGACCACCGAACAGGTTTTGTTGAGCATTGTGTCGATTTTCGGAAGACTGTATACTCTCTACATGATAGCCGACATCTTGAGGGTATTTGGCATAGCGGGTCTCTCCCAATCCAGCTACGAAAGGGAAATATCTCAAATCAAGCAATACATGCGAACCAAGGACTTCCCACTAGCCATGCGAAACAAAATGATCAGATACTTTGAGTACAAGTTCCAGAAACGCTACTTTGACGAGCAGGAAATGCTTAACGGCTTGTCCGGCCATCTGAGAACCGAAATATTCCTATTTTTCGGTAAAGCCATAATGAAGAAGTGCACCATCTTCAATTACGTGCCCCACTCGAAAATGGCGACCCTCTTATCGGAGATGCAGCTAGAGACCTTTATGCCTGGTGATGTTATTTACAAAACCGGACAGCTGGTTCGACACTTGTATTTCATATCGACTGGTACGGTCTTAGTCTTGAACGAAGATGGCATGGAACTGTCCCACCTGGAAGATGGAGACTTTTTCGGTCTGTGTACTCTACTGGTTGGCAAGGAGACGCACTCTATTTTGGTTTTAGAAGCCACAGATGTGTTCACGATCGAGACAGACGCATTTTTAACATTTTTAGAGGCGTACCCTGATGCTATGGAGTATTTGTACAAAGTAGCTAGGGATAGGTGGACCGCCTACCAACAGCAGGAGCAAATCTCCAAAAGGGAGAAGAGCGGCTGTTTGGATGATGTGAGGAATGGTAGATTATTGGAGAAAAGGAGAGAGAGAACTAAAATATAACGCCAATGATTAGTTTAATTTAATCAGTTGTGATAATATAGCGTTTTAATGATGTATATGTTATGATGTTTCATTTTGATGCCGCTTTATATTTTATGAAAAGACGTAAATCTTCTACCAGAACATCCGATTTTAAATATTGGTTTACCTAACAACTTATACAAAAGTAAAACTTAAAGATTATTATTACAAACACACTACTACATAGTAAGAAATATTAGTATAAAATTAAATATCCGTTTTGATTATAAAGAATTAATAAAGTCAGCTAAATCTAATGATAAAAATGTGTAAAAACACAACGTATTGCTTGTCCGCTGTGATGATAAATAATATGATCAGCTAAGTCTAATATTAAACATGAAAAATGCTGTATTCCCATGAAAGTACTTGTGCTGGTTTTAATGTTCAATTCAATGTTCAAGTCCTGTTAACAATTAACGTGTAATAAATAAGAGATGGTGGAGCGCACCATCTCTAATTATTACACGTCAATTGTTAACACGATTTGAACATTGAAACCAGCATCCGAATGCTCAACCAAACCTCGGTGGTCTCGTGCACATGATACTTTTGTTCTGCACCAAAAAAGAAACAGATCTTCATTAACAGACATTCACTGTAGATGTTAATAGGTGCAGCTCCGGAATCAGGATGGATTTTGGCGACTTTTACCCAAGAGTCGTTAGGCCATTCTTGTTGATATATCATTTGGGGTATATAATACAACATGCAGGTAAAAAAGTGCAGGTACATAAACGTCCTAAGAGCGTGAACTATCGTTCTAGTTTTCTTTCCTATGTTAATCAAATACTATACAACTATACCAAAGTAACTCTTGATTTTCAGCATATAAAAGCAAAACCCCCAAACACACACGCAGTAATAAGGGCTCCCACACAAAACTGCGAACTTCGCATTCGCATCGCGCATTTCTGCGATATTACGTCATACTTGGTGACGCCCCTTTTAAAAGACTTTAAGTCCGCTCTGAGACAGCTTTAGAGAAAGACGCGCGGCGCCTGCGCCGCCTTCTTTGTTTATAGAATGGCGGAATATGATGTAGATTTGCGAACGGTTTGCCGCACAAAATCGTATCGCAGAAATTCGCATCGCAAGTTCCTGTGATGCGACATCGCATCGCAGTTTTGTGTGGGAGCCCTAAATCTGAAGCGCAAAAGTCAAAGACGAAGTACGTCTTCAAATACCTACCTATAGATCACTCGCTTAGGCTCTATAACTACCTCCTTTGTATTCACATCTAAATATCCCAAGAAGAAGAAAGAAATAACAATCATGAATTGCATCAAGCATAGCATAGGCCCTATGATGACAATGTCAAAACTAGTATTGCCCACCGGAATTATATTGCCGATGATCGGTGTGCTCAACATCTTGCTTGTCCATAAGAGGAGAAAAAAAACCTCCTGCATCGTGCTGAGAGTACTGAATGGATGAATCATGTAGTTATAGCGGCTCTTGATATGCCTCTTCTGTTCGGACATGATCACGGGCTTTTTGTAGGAGAAAAAGTAACATTTGAAATGGTTCGGGTTGAGTATGATCAGTTTCCTGAATTTTCTGGCCAGGCGTTTTGCATAAGGAGGCAATGGGGGCCAATTTGGGGAGACCAGAAGTATCTCTCCGGTGAAGAGAGCATACGTGAATGCTTGACATGTTTTACTTGTCGTGATGACAAGCACATAGTATAAACTACTTTGTGATGACAGGATAATGCAGTTAAATAAAAGCCTTTCTGAAGAAGGCACTCCCAGCATTTTGTTCGATATTTAATTTCTACAGATATAAATAAACATTATAAATTTAATTTGTATTTCTCCAGTACTGCCTTTAAAATCTTTAGTACCCAGAATGTTGTATAGGGTATCGTCGGTTTTAATAATTAGTACCTTCCTAGACTAATAAAATTCTACTTTTATGAAGTCATGTTGAAATTGGCAAAGGAAATATTGAAGTATTTAAACATCAGATAATCATAGTTTTATTACGATTCTATAAGAATAATAGAAGTATAAAGGCGGTTCAATTTCTCTAACTTTTGTTTGCTTTTATTATTCTCCTATTAATTTCTTGCCCCTAATCACACTTAGCTGTTATGAACACTTCCAAACACGGTGCTTAATATCAAATTTCTTCATTAACTAAAAGCAAAGATATAAGAGACCTTATTTGTTCGTAATTAAATGGTATATAGAAAGAAGCTTTCTGATTTTACTATACCAAATCATTACTACTTAATTTTATTGAATTAGTATGTCAAGAAGGAAGAATGCAGATATCCATAAAAGTAAACGGCGTTATTTGTCATGTATTTAATGTAACTTATCTAAAATTGAACGAGTATTGCCAAAATTATAAGCTTATAGGATAATAAAATATCGACTGGTGTTTTATTGCAGTATTCTGATTTATTATTTCAATGGCATGTTATACAGGAACTAAATTTATTCGAAAGCAGCTAATTTTATCGAAACAAATGTATATAACCTTTTTTAAAGAGGAATGCTCAAAGTATTTAAAAATTGAGTGTGTCTCACCGAATATGTGATAGCAAATCCGTTCCTGACTTCCCTCACTGTAAAACATCTATTGTTCTATGAGTCTTTATGGTCTACATAAAATATTAAAATTTCGTTAAATTATACACGTCTATTCAAAAGTTATAGCCGAAAAGGTAAATCGCTGGGTATCCGTTAGATGCATTTTTTTATGACAAATTGGGGTTATTTTGACCTCCCTTATATGTATGTCATATACTTACCTGACATCCTGTATTAAAAAGACATATGATTATAAACTAAATCGTTCTTGTTTCTACAGGTCAACATAAGGTACTAGATTTAGACGGCATTTTATTCACGCAGAAGAAACATGCATGCGTAAATGCGAGAACAATATGGACATGTTAAAAACTGGTATATAATTAAGTCAATCAATTCAAATAGTCACATTTTGTTTAACCTGAATAGTATAACAGAAGCCAACTTAAAAATTTATTAATATTATTTTTGTAGCCATATAAAGAGTATGTCGACAGATGAAGTTAGGAGGCAAAACTATTTGCTTTTAATGTCATGGAAAAATGTTACTCTTGTTGTATGTATAAAAATACAGTGAACTTCACTTCCCTTTTAATCCTAGAAGAAGTTGACACTAAATCCTTAGATTAAAAGTGTAAATTAAGTTTTAATTTATAAAAGTTTATCCAACAATATTTACAATAATGAAGGAAAGGAGCTTAATGGATCATAATCTTATAAGAGACAGGTGGATTTTAAGGGCTTGATGGATCCAGAGAAAAAAAAAGATGGAGGGAACAACGAAGCAACTGCGGACAACGTTGTTTCTGGGTTTTTTGCCCTTCATCAGCGCAGTGCAGCTTAAAAACAGGGTGGAATAAGAAGGAAGGGCAAAGGACACAAACACAAGAGAATGACAAGTAGCCTGCCTATCTCTATTTGCGGCTGTATATTTCCTGGCTGAGATCCTGACAGTGGTTGCTGGACGCACTTCCGCGGCGACTGTTGCTCTTGGCCTCAATACCGAGGCTGTGTGACACGAAGTCGCAAATAGACTTCTTGCTTGAAGCTTTTAAGTGCTCCTCTTACAGACTAACTTTTAGGGGGTGAGAAAACCGACAGCCATCCCGTGTTCGCGCGAGTCTCCCTCGACTTCCGGGTCATATCTGGTACTTCCGTAAAACGCATTAATATGCAACCCAAGTATAAATAATATAATCGGAGGAGGAGGATTATTACTTTGCTACTTCGCGAGAACTTTAAAAGATTTTTCTTAGTAGTTTTCAGATTTTCCTCACTCCGGGTTTACGGAATAAATTAGTTACGGAACTTTTGGGTTATTGCCGTACGCACCTGTGAGATGAGAGAATCGTATTTGACCGATAAAACAAAAACGTTTACCACGCGCACTACATATACACTTCGGTAGTGTTAATTGAATTTTAGAAGTTTAAAGTTTATTAGAAAATTGGAATTGTATTTTAGTCAGTTTTATTTTAAAATAACATATGTACTTGTGGACACATTGAAATTGAAAGTAGGTTATAAAACAGATCACTGAGTATATCAATTTCGAGTTGTATAAAGAGCAATCTTTATTTTTGTGCGCAATCAAGGCTACCTCGCGCCAATATCCTTGGCAGGATAAATGACCTCGGATGAGCGGGGTCGAGAGGGACTATCTCTCTTTACCCACTTCATCGCTGTAGGCCTGGACGACTCGTAGAGGTGGGTTCCCTTCTCCGGTCAGCCTCGACCGCAATTGCGTCCGATGCATGCGGCTCTGGGAGCCTCCTCCTGTCCTTTCCCAAACCCCGTCGGCAAGGGCTTATCTTCTGGCGCTCTTCTGTCTTCTCTTCTTTCTTCGCCGACTCGTTAACCCCCGGGGGTAGTCAGGTAGGGGTTTTGGGTTAAGTCAGGATTAGCACTGTAGCTCTAGGGAGACGCTAGGACAAAGAACCGTAAAGGCCCTGTCGTCTAGCGTCGCGGAAAAGATAGGGTAACGGAGCCCGCCTAGACAGACTCCGGGGTATGGTGAGGAAAAGTCAAAGTCTCTTCGTGGTCCTATTCTTGATCCTGGCGGTCCTGAAACAGAAGAAATGTCTCAACTTACCCCGCGTCAAGGAGTTGAAACCTTGGCAGCCTGTACCCGGCGGCCGCATCGGGTCGGTAGTCCACCGCCGCCTGGATCAGCTGATTGCTGTGGACCTCTGCGCGTGCCTCCGCTCGCGCTTTCATCACTTCCAGGGCTGGCGTGAATCCTAGAAAAGCTACCTAAGTTTTTTTACACTAGCTATAGTATGGTTTAAACACTCTTTTCGGAAACTGTCAGCAAAAGTCGAGATTTGCCTTAAATTTTCAGCTGACAAAATGAGTCTTTTTTGTCACCTAGCTGCGAAATACATTTATGTTCTAGAACGAAGTATTTTTCGTTATAGAAGATAAAACAAATGTCAAAATAATTTGTCATTTTTTCGGAACTTATTTATTGTTTTATTAATTAAACAATATACATTTTAAGTAACATAACATTTCAATACAAAACAGTAATATTATAAATTGGGCCATTACAATTTATTTTTCAGTACATGTAAATTGAAAGTGCCGATATTGCTGTGAGTTAAATTTATGTCAGATCCAGTGCTGTCAGTTATCAGTTATTGGCAAGTTCTGTAGGCTCTGCTGAAGATGGTAATAATTTATTTCCGCTCCATACTAGAACGCCACCCCCCATGTCGTTCAATGGTGGTAATATGGGTCCCCTACGTCGGCTAGCAGGGTGGCGGAAAAACATCTAAAGTATTCATCTATATAATTTTCCGGATGAGGAAAATTTAGATAAGTTGCTATTTCTTTTGGCGCATTCCTAATTTTGTTGACTTGAACCACTTGGTTAACACATTTTTCCCTGACATACTTCATAAAAAAATCTTCGACTTGTAGTAACTGCCGGACGTAAAGCACAGTATGTGCGGTATATCTTCTTGGTCTGGGCTTGATAGCACAAAACATCTCGAAGTATGTGTTTGGAATCGGAAATTCTTATAATAATTGAATCTTTGTCTTCCATATCGTCTATCATTATCTTAAGTAGCTCATCTCTTATCAAAGCTCTACAAACACAAATTATTAAAATGATCTGAAAAGTTGTCCAAAATTAGTTAAATCGATCGATTAATATTAATTTAATTGATTTTTTCTAGTAGAAATCTATTAGCAGGTGCTTGTAAAAATATCTCAATTCTCTCTTTCGTTAGAATTCTGGACTTCTTTTTGATGGTAACCAACTGATTTGCTTTTCAAATATGGTATTAGTTTTGGAAATTTTCTGACATTTACATTTTCTTTGGCATTCAGTGTATTTTTTAACATGAAATATACCGATCTAACGTCGAAGGTTTAATTGTATTCATTTTATGTTCCAAATATGTCAGTAATACCGCTTCGAACACTTTTTGAATTTTCTTCTGAATCTGGTACTATATCGATGATTTTTTGGGGATTAATTGTAAAACAGCACTTTGTGCCGCTTCCAATACTTCGCCTGGTAAATGCTCGTCGTCACTTTCCCAGCTCTTTTTAAATTAAACACTTAGAATATGAGTTACAATATATAATTCTGACACTAATTTTTCAAACAACTAATTCTTATTGTTTATTTATTATTGTTTGTTATAGGTTTCTATTGTTATGATAGTCACTGCGCCTAAACCCTTTTGATTCAAACACGGTTCAAAAGTTTTCAAAAATAAATCAAATTATTGTACATAACACAATTGTCTTATTTTATTTCAGTTTTCGAAAAAATATTGTTTGTATCTCGAATGCGAAAAAAAGATGGATTTCATTTAGAAAAAATTGACTATGATATAATTGTTTTTTGCCGTGCCCGGTATACATAAAAACTGGTTTAAAAAATACGCAACTAAAAATAAAAATTGACTCCAAGTCATTTTCCAAAAAAAAAACAAACATCTTTTTTTTAAATAAATTTATTCTATATTTTTGTCGCTCACTGTATAAATAAAAAAAGGACAGCTATATGAGACATATGCATTTGCTTTAAATATGTCTTTAATAATTAATAATGATACTTTTCCTTGATACAACAAAATCTATAAAGATTGAGTATTATCAGTCAATCTTGATATTGAGGAAGATCTTCCAAACATTATTATTGATAAAAATTATAATTTTACCAAATAATTTATTTTATATTTTCTAAGCCTTAGAAAATAAGAGTTTATTTTGTACAAGAACTGATCTAACTATAGAAATATGAAGTTGAAGTTTATAATACTCAAACTGCAGTCTGACCAATGATTGACATACTGTGGATTTTTTATTGTTCATACTTTAATTCCAGAAGTCTGTGATCGAGTGGTGTCTCGATCTTTCTGAGACGTCCGTTATATTAGTAGAAAGATTTATTATGAAATTAGTACTCTTATTGAAAGAGATATTGAATTGAATATTTTTTTGTTACAGGAATTTTTCGAAAAACTCGGAACGTACGACAATGGTTTCGATATATGGGGTGGAGAAAATTTGGAAATTTCGTTCAAAACGTGGATGTGCGGCGGTACTTTGGAAATTGTACCTTGTTCCCATGTTGGTCATATATTCAGGTAAGAGTCTTTCCAGTTTCATTTGATTAACCTTAAAAAGTCCATACAACTTTTAAAAATAATTAATTTGGTACCTTTCTGGATCTTGTTAGGCGATACGAACTCTGTATACATTTTTTAATAACTATGCAGCTTAACTTTAAAAACTTTTCCTCGGCTGCAATTGATAAAGAGTTTTTACCAAGTTACTGAAACATTTTTTGTAAATTATGCAGTCCACATTTCGAAAAATAAAGAAGAATATACAGGGTGATTTAGAACTTCTCTAAAAATTATTTTTGAATATACAGGGAACTGTAAAATCAAAAAGAGTGCTACACTGCACTTCAGTGCAATATACTAATAATAATAAGTCCAAATGATTTGAAGTCAGGAGATCATGTCGGCCATGGTATCGGTCCTCCTCGTGCAATATCTTGGTGTCCTTGGACACGCTGTACATGGTACGAATATAATTGAGTCTCGTGTATGATAGCCACACTGCTGCAATACGCCGTCGACGCCCTGGATCTCCATTTCTTCCACGATTGGTTTCCCGTATTACGTCAGCGTTTGCACTACACTTGCACTCACTGCACACCATTGTAAAAGTAGCTGCATTTGGAACATGTTTACCGAAAAATCGTTCTACTAAAGCATTTTTTTACTGTGAGTTGCTATACTCGCGACAAAAATTCAGACGACTTACGTCATACGAACAAATGAATAATTCGTTATATTTTCATCAAAATATTTAAGAAACTGCAACTGATAGTAATACAACTATATACTACACTAAAAGTTTGCATTATACAGGGTGTTTCAAAACAATGGCGAAAAATTTCAAGGGGTGATTCCTTGTTGAAAATAAAAGGTAGTTTGTTATATAAACGTTGGGTCACAAGTCAACCATTTGGGAGATATGGCGTTGCAAAGATGGCGGAAAAAAGATTGTTTTTATTGTTTTTCTCGGAAATGAAAAGCGTGGGAATGGTAAATTTTTGTGGAATATTTGTAATTAATTTTTTAATTTAACCAATTGTTGTTTGTTTCAATCGACTCATTATCAAGGATGCTATCACCTAAAATTGTTGTAACGACTTGCAAGACACACCATGTATAGGTATATGGTTAAATTGTAATATTTTGATACCTCCTACATGCACCTGCTCTGTGTCGGTTCTTATGCGAAGCACCCTGTATATAATACAAAATGTGTAAATCTGTAAAATATAGCAATTATAAAATCGTGGGGGATGGAGGTGCCCGGTCGGTCGAAATCCGACATACGAGTATATCTAAGTAGGTGTTTGTTCTGCTTTTGTAAACAGAAATAGTTTGTTTTAATTTAAACACCCAATTATATTACATTCGAATTGGGGCAAACATTGGCTCAAAATCAGTTCCATTTCAGGAAACGCTCTCCATACAAGTGGCGCTCCGGCGTCAACGTCTTGCGTAGGAACTCTGTCCGTCTGGCAGAGGTCTGGCTGGACGAGTACGCCAAGTACTACTACCAGAGGATAGGCAACGAGAAGGGAGACTACGGCGACGTGAGCAACAGGAAGGAACTGAGGAAGAAGCTCGGATGCAAGAGCTTCAAATGGTACTTGGATAACATCTATCCGGAGCTGTTCATTCCCGGGGAAGCTGTGGCCAGTGGAGAGGTAAGTTTTTTCGTTTGCTGTATATATAATATGTATATTTTGCTTTGGTTTTGACGGTATTAGGAGAAATGTTTCTACTTCCACATATGATTAACTGAAAAGTACTACCAAATGAAAGAAAATGATGTCCATTTTTTATAGTAGAAGTTTTCTTAGAAACAAATGTAAACATCATGAGGTTTTCTTCTACAACATTTTGACAAAAGAACATTGAATCGTTAATTATTTTAAACTATCTGATATACAGAGTGTTCAGTAAAGAATAGGCCATACTTTGGGGCTGCCTTCCTTGGACAAATATATTGCGATTTAAATCAACTTACATTGGTATAATTCTGCTTACTTAAGAAGTTATAGGCGTGAGAAAGTACTTTTTTTATTCCTTTCTTACAACTATTTCCTTGTTTGTTGAACATGAAAGACGACATTTAAAAAAATAACCACTTAAACCAAAACGCAATATCTAGAACAAAACCTTTATTTTAAATTTATTTACGAAATATACGCCAGCCAGCTTCTTACTAAATATACATTACCAACTGTAAAAACTTTTTGAATTAATAATTTATTAGAATTTATGTATTGGTTTCCAAGCTCAACATATACATAAATCGTATTTTCTTCTAAAATGGCGCGTTTTACAACAAGTATACCTATTTCAAAGCTAATCGAAGCTTGTTCATTTTCCATAAATCTCTATCCTTAAAAAAAAACTAAAGAAATAATGGCGCGCGCTCAGAGCGACCTGTACATGTAATGTAAAAATCCAGCAGATATTCGTGTTCATCTCACAAAAAAAAAACTTGTTTTCTAAAGTTTGAGTACAAATTATCCAACTTAAAAAAAAGAAGCAAAATTGACCGATGTGAAATCATCCACAGCCACAGATTTAGGTAGGACTATAATCGATAAAGTCGTGGTCAGAAAATTAAGTCGAATTTTACGCAAGTTTTTTAAATAATTCATATGGAGCTGATCACAGAATATTAAAAACCTGAGAAATAAGGTGCCAAATTTAAATATTGTATTACTTTTGAGTTACTTTATAGGGGGCGCCACATTTTTTATTTTATTATTTGACTTAAAAACTGTTATAAAGTAAAAAATTATTTGTGTATTGAATTTTTTAAATTTTCCACAATGTACATTTCACACCAAAAAAATCCAATTTGTTATAGTTTTAATGAATATTTGCTTTAGGATTAGGTAAAAAAAGTTATATCAGTTTGCTTACATCGAAGATACATCATGTGGCTGCCTATGGGATAGCTCAAAAGTGACATAATATTTAAATTTGGTACCCTCAAGAACCTCTCCATATCAAATTTGAAATAAAAATATTTTACTTACATATATAAAATATGTACTCTACGAATCTCATTCTAAGAATGATCTTCCATCTAAAAAATATACGGGTTAACTATGACTAAGTACAAAAACTTTAACCACATGCTCAGGGAGGTCTAGAAGACAATAAAAAATTTATTTCGGAATTCTACCTGAATGTTTAAAAAATTGAACAAAACCCTCTTTGCCCAGGAAAATCGGCGCCTATGACGATTATCGTCCGAGTTGGCTTACAGAAACGACGAAAATAAACATTATTATTAATAACATTTTTATATATATATATATATATATATGGTCGAGGGAAGAAGAAAGAAGAAACTAGAGGTAGCACGTACAAAAATCTTTGCAACGACAAGTTTTAATGTAAACAAGTAAGAAAACATTCTTGAGATCTCTCCAAATATCAATCCAGGTAATAAATATCAGAGAGGTAGGTGCTGCCTCCTTGTGCTACCGTATCGTGTTTTTCATTAAATAATGATCTACATTTTCCAAATAATGTGACAATGCGGAGCCTTATCACTACTTTTGAGACTTGTAATTTGTGGAATATACCTAACCTCAAGGCTGACAGAAGGTCAGAGTCGGCGAATACAGGGTGTTAAAAGAAGAGTGTAAAATATTTAAGGTGGTAATAGTATGAACCAAAATAAGCAGAAAAGTCTCAATAAACATGGGTCCGCAAAGTAACGGTTGCGGAGATATGGAATGTTTTATGTTTTTTAGCCCCTTTTTTTATTTTGCAAAAACGTTGTGTATTTTATTATAATAGTTGGTTGATGTTTAGTGAAATAAACAGTACGTATTTGACAGCTGTTCTCAGTGCACAAGTTTTCTTTCGCTATGGCTGGTTACTCTAACGCAGAATTAACAGACATGCATTTCATGTATGGTCGTGCTAATGGGAACGCCACCGAAGCGCGACGTCTTCATGTTGACGGTTATCCAAATCGCCAGATTCATTCACAACGCATATTTGGAAGAATTCACCAAATATTGCGTGATACCGGTTCCTTGAGCAAACAGTGCCATTTATCCAGAAGACCAAGGTCGGTATTCACTCCTAGAGCAGAAGAATAAATTCTTGCACTGGTAGAGCAGAATCCAGGTACGAGTGTGCGGAGAATATCAGCAGAGGTAGGAATTAGTGGTCCTCTTGTTTGGAGAATCCTTCACGAGCAACTACTTTATCCATACCATGTGCAACGAGTACAGGCCTTAAATCCAATAAATGATCATCAAGCACGTTTGGTTTCTACGTCATGATGCTGAAGACCCTCGTTTTCTTGCAAACATTCTTTTTACTGATGAGGCCGTGTTCACAAGAAATGGAGTGTTTCATTTTCACAATACGCATATTTGGGCCGACGAAAATCCTCATGCTCTAATAGAATCTGGACATCAGGAACGTTTTTCATTAAACATTTGGATGGGTATTGTAGGTGACAGGTTTCTAGGTCCTGTTGTTTTACCAAACCGATTAACAGGCGCTGCTTACCTCAACTTTCTGCAGAACACACTGTATGAGTTTTTGGAAGACATTCCTTTGAATCAGAGGCAACAAATATGGTTCCAGCATGATGGTGCTCCAGGTCATTTTTCCATGGCCGTTAGAGATCATTTACACCAAACTTTTCCTCATAGATGGGTAGGAAGGCCCGGACCTGTTTTATGGCCTCCGAGATCGCCTGATCTGAACCCTCTAGATTTTTTTGTTTCTTTGACATTAGTGTATGGTACTCATGTAAATAGCCTGGAAGACACGGATACTACAGCTACGGATTAATCAAAAGTGTCAAGAAATCCAAACCAAGGAGGGTGTTTTCGAAAGAGTTCGAATATCGTTGAGACGAAGATGTCGTGCCTGCTTGGAAATGGACGGAGGGCGCTTTGAACATCTTCTGTAACTTTGTTTTTTGTTTGTTAAAAGCTTCCTTTGTCGATTTATTCCTAATAAAATAAAATGTTTGAAAAACGAATAGTGGTTCATATCTCCGCAACCGTTACTTTGCGGACCCATGTTTATTAAGACTTTTCTGCTTATTTTGGTTCATACTATTACCTCCTGAAATATTGTACACTCTTTTTTTAACACCCTGTATAATGGTTTAATATAGTTTCGAAAAACTAATTTTTTCGCTTTATGAATAAAGAAATTTTTTGATGGACAATCCCGTTAATTCTTATGTTTCTCTATCCCCTCTTTAAATTAGTTAAACATTTTAACGTTTCAATATCATTTCGTCGATGATCCCATAAATCCTGGCCTAGTTATAAAACACATCCGAGGGTGCATCGCGCGTTACAATCCAATTTGTCGGATTACTTTTGCCCGTCGGAAACCCGCGGCATAATCAAGTTAATAAAATCGATATCTTCCGACACAGAAGCTAATGGCATCTTGTCACTTGGCCAGAGATAATAGTAACGCTCCGGTATAAATCATCATTGGAAACCTAGAGGGTCATAATTCCATTATATCCGCTCTTTTTGTGTCTGTACTGACCTTATCGCACACGGCAATTCAGGTCTGAGATCGATAACGCGCGTATACTGTCCGACAAAGAAAATGTCCAAAGATGGAAATGGTTATTTAAGCTACATGGGAGTAGCATTTACTATACTTGACTGCCAAAAATCTAGAGAGTGACTCATGTTATAAACCTGCTTACAATTTATAGCAGCCGGCACGAAGAGATATACATTCAGCCGGTATATTTTTCTTATAAAATCGTGTGCCGCATATCTCTGATAGCATACCCGATTATCCAGCTTCAGCTGCAGTAAGAACGCATGCGTTGTAGCTTCTTATTGGCTGCGACGAATGAACAGATCCACCTGTTCCATTTCCAGCGCTATCATGCGCGGGTATATTGTTCGGGCGGGCAAATTTTCCGGTATATCTTTCCGCTAATTTAATTATGAATGTAATTAATATTATTAGTGATTTTGTGTTCTTAATAATTGAGAATAATTCAAGCTCTACAGCATATTCTCAAAATCGTCCTAATTTAACAAGTGAGGAATATCGGATGATGACATGTATGAAGAGTTTAGAGCGCGAGGTCAAAATATGAGTGTAAGTGTATTTCATTGACAAAATTGTACGTGAGTAGCATATGTATGTATAGTGCAAATGAAAAAGTGGTAAAGAAGTACAACTGTGAAACGGAAAATCATGGAAACTCGCTGAAGGAAGATGGTATTTTTAAAATGAGTTTTCGACAAAAAAAATCTATTGCTATATCTCACAAGATAAAACTTAGTCCGTATAAATGAAATCGAAAAGAGTATACTGATAGAAAAAGACGAAATAGTGATATGGCGAAGAAACAATTTAAAGTAAATATTAAAAAATCAGAATCGGAAAGGTGGGCGAAAATGTTTTTCTATTCCAAAATGACATACACGGTGGTACAAAAAGTTGAAGCCATTTAGAAAGATCCTAATGGTCGCTTATGACACCCTCTTGGAGATATAGCCAATTTTTCAAAAAATTTGAATTTCTCGTCGCAAGAAACCTCGGCATATAAAATTTAATGATCTTAACTTAAAGTAGTCGAAGTTATTGATGAAAATGTAATTAATTTTTTTAAATTATCCTAATCGAAGCGTTTCCAGGCCTAAGTTCATATGACACTTTTTGTTTAAAATTGAACGTAGAATAGCATACTAAAGTATGCACATCTCCTTCTGAAACACCCTGTATAAATTTTTGTTCTGTGACTGACATTTTGCTATAATTCTTTCTTTCCTTACATAAATAATGAAATACTACTGAGTGAGTAGTGAGTAGTATTTAATTATTTATTATAAGGTGTATACAGTATGCGCCAAAAGTATGGAATAAATTCAATAAAAACGAAACAATTATTTTTTGGAAAAAATCCTCGAACATTTCGATTTTTAATTTAAAAAATACATATTTTAGCGTAAAATGCGATTTTCAAATGTCATTTGTTTTCGAGTAATGACATCATCGATTTTTTTTTAAATGGCAACACCATATTTTTTTCCTTGATTCTGAAAGATCGTTTAATTCTCTATCAGACAGTACTAAAATTTTGCCCTCTTACATAGGAAAGTTTTCGAGTAAATCACGATTGAATGTTAGAAAACGTAAATTTTATCCATAAAAAAGTAACAATTCTGAGGTATGTAAAATAAAATACAATTGGTTAAATTTTATACTTAAATTAAATGTTCGAATTGCCATCCACCAACTTCTTGACTATGCGCAAGTCTGTGAAGAAATTCTTCTTGCACATTATGAATGATTTCTGGGGTAACTCTGCGTATTTCGTCCCGAATGCGATTTTGAAGTTCTTCTAAATTACGTGGTTTATTAATGTACACTTTTGACTTCAAGTATCCCCATAAAAAATAGTCAAGAGGTGTAAGATGTGGCGATCTTGCAGGCCATTCCATCGGTCCGCGTCTGCCGATCCACTTCCCAGGAAAACAGTTGTCCAAAAAATGCGGAGGTGCACCGTCTTGCTGAAACCATATGGTATCGTCAGGAATGTCAGGGTCATTATTGTTAGGAAAAATTACTGCAAGGGCTGGAACAAGATCATTTTCTAGAAACTCTAAATATCTTTGCCCTGTAAGGGTTCCTTCAAAGAAGAAAGGCCCTACTATTCTGTCGTCAACTATTCCAGCCCACACATTTAATTTCTGATAGTGTTGGGTATGTGCCTCTGCCATCCAATGAGGATTTTCCCGACTCCAATATCTGCAAGTTTGACGGTTTACTGTACCATTCAGACAAAATGTGGCCTCATCTGAAAAAAGTATTTGCCGGTGTAAATTTCTATTTTCTTGACATAAATCCATTAGAATTTCGCAAAAGTGTAAGCGGCGATCGGGGTCATCTTCCTTGACTTCCTGCACAAGTTGAATTTTGTAGGGATGATATTTTTCCTTCCTCAAGATACGTAGCACTGTGCTCTGACTAGTGTAATTGTTTAATGCAACCAATCGTGAAGAATTATGAGGATTATCCACCATACTTATCAGAATGTTCTGTTTCTGATTTTCATTAATACTTGGACGTCCAGGTTTTGGAATATTTACAACAATGCCAGTATCTCTAAATTTAGACTCTACCTTACTGACTTTTGATTGGCTGATAGGGCGATCTGGATATTTTTCATTAAATAAATCGCAAACTTCCTGCTGAGTTCTAGTCATATTCCCGCATCCGATAAGAATTAAAATTTCAATTCTTTGAGTAACAGTTAAATGTGCCATAATACTTTAAATTGAATAATAATTTCTATGTCGCTTACAATACTTATTAGAAAGTCGGTGTGACAATGACACTTTGCAAAGATTTTCACCTACGTGATCCATAAAAGAACTATGGAATTCGGAAAACTAAACTTGATAACGTTTTTGCTTTATTTTAATTGATTTACGTTTTCTAACATTCAATCGTCATTTACTCGAAAACTTTCCTATGTAAGAGGGCAAAATTTTAGTACTGTCTGATAGAGAATTAAACGATCTTTCAGAATCAAGGAAAAAAATATGGTGTTGCCATTTAAAAAAAAATCGATGACGTCATTACTCGAAAACAAATGACATTTGAAAATCGCATTTTACGCTAAACTATGTATTTTTTAAATTAAAAATCGACCTGTTCGAAGATTTTTTCCAAAAAATAATTGTTTCGTTTTTATTGAGGCGAGGTTTATAAAGCAAGTGGTGACAAAATCAAATACCCAAATTACTACTTTTTTAAGTAAATTAATCAAGAAATGCCAAAAAATTATACCTAATTTTTGGATTTTTGAATTGATACATAATTGATAAAATATATAGAACTTCCATTTGACCTCTTGCCGTACTTACAAACGAGAAATTAAAACAAAACTGTTTATTTTCCGACACGACACGGCCATATTTCTCCCCGAATGGGCAGGATATCGACGGGAATCCGTAATTAAGCCATTTTATATTTCATTTGTGAGTACGGACCGTTCCGGTGCAATGTTTGGCGATCCACCGCGTCATTAGACTTATTCCGACAGGACTGCCACGTCGGATTACGAAAAATGTATTCGACGGGTATCGGGAGAAAGGGATTACGGAATTTGAGGCTTATGAGAGTTCACCACCCCCGCTCAAGTCCCGAACCGCGTTTTCGGCCGTATTAATGTTTTTAAAAATAATTTTCTCTCTTGTAATCTAATTTTTTATCTGTCAGGTACTGATGTGGGGCAATAAATCAAATTTATGTATTATTGTAACTTTAAGTGGGGGTCAGTTTTTTGGGGGTGGTTATATTTGGTTTTTAAAATTACACTTAAACTTTTGTCTGCGTCACCAATGGGCAGTATCAGAAATTAGTTGTAACAACGCGCCTATCAGTGTAGCAGACACTACAAAAATGATAGTAAATTTACACGTTGTTTACTGTAAAAAAAATCCAAATGACATTTTTCATTAGAAATACGTCATAATCTTGTGAAATTGCATTTCATACGTAGTAAAGTGCAGTTATACTCCGAAAAAATACATATACTCGCGTCAAGAATTCAGACGTCTTACGTCACGGAAAATATTTTTGTATCTACTTTTAATATTTTTTATATTTGCCATTGCGTCGGTCAGTTGTTTACTTATGTTTAAACTGTGCCATCGGCATAACGCATGCGCGATTACCATTGTATTTAAAAATTGGCGGGCAATTTCCTTCTTCTGTTCCAGTGAATTTTCAATGTAGTCTTCAGCTACCGTCGAAGATTCCCATCCCCCATGTCTCTTGATGGTAGTAAGATTTGCACCAGAATCTGCTAACAATGTCGCCGATGAACGACGAAAACAGTGTCCAGTATAGAGTTGAGGATTTGGTAGATTCAAGAACTCTGCAATGACGGCAGGCATTTTACCAAACATGTTAATTCCGACTGGATTCTTCACACATTTATTCTTCATATATTTAAGAAAAAGTCGTCTATGGTCAGCGTTGGGTGGCCGGAGTGCCATATACTTTCTAAAAAAGTTTAAATAGAATTCACCAACAACACTGAAAGTCCGAGGCACTTTCGTTTTAGTAATTGGTATGGTCACAACAACCGAAGTGCTCAAATATTCGATATTGTCGATGGTCATCTGACACAATTCCTCCCGGCGACACGCCCCGAAGACACCCAATATTGCTGCGACTTTCATCATCAGATACTTTTCGTTTTCTGCTTCTGTGAGAAATTTGTCGATATGCGTCTTCGTCAAAACTTTTGACTTTTTTGCTTGATATCCTTCACCCTTCCGTTTTAAAAAGGCAATAAGTTTATAATGTTTGCTTATATTTTGATCTTGCTTTATTTTTAACAAAGTTTTGATCATGGAATAATTTGACCACAGCGTTGACGATTTCCATATCTTGGCTTTTTCCTCAAAATATGCCAGTAAAACACTTTCGTTACATTTCCCAGGGACCTTTTTAATGTTGCACCATTCCGAAAAGCGTCTATAAGCGATTTCGTATTGTTCCTTTGATTTCGCCGGCAATAATTCCAATGTTGCTCGACAGGCGGCTTCTTCGATTTCAGCAGGGATGGATTCGTTACGCTCATTATCGAGATTATTCATTATACTTATAATATTACTAGAAAATGCTGTCAATATTTTTGCGTTTTTTCCGCAACTAAGAACAGCACTGGTTGCTACGAAAATTTTGGTTCATAAACATTGCGATCTGTGTGGTATTTTTTGATTTCTTATTTTTATTGAGTTTAAAGTTCTTCCGATTGTTTTGTAGAAAAAATAGTGTATGATATACGTGTTAAAAGTGATTTTATTTTGTTCGTGCTCGCTACGCTCGTTTTTTAATCATCTTCACTCACAAAATAAAATCTTACTTTCAACACGTATGTCATAAATAGCTATTTTTGCCATATTGACTCCATTTTTCATGACGCATCTATTTCCAATTTTTTTTAGATAAGTTCTGAACCTGTATATTTACTTATACATCATTGTACTTTTAGAAAACTACAGTTTTGAGAAATACATAGGGCAAAAAACAATGTCGCAGCATGTAATAATGTTTCAAAGAGGCAGAAGTATTGCTTCGTCATTATTTTATGTTCAATTAAAATTGTCCAAACGAGGTTGAAGTGCTGCAACGTTTCCATTCAAAATCCATACTGAAATTACTGTATAGTTGAAGGTTATGTTGTTAGTTTAGGTAAAATAAAGAGCATATTATACATTTGTCTACAAAATGGTAAACGTTATACATTTAAAAAATTCTACCAGAAATACCCCAAAACATTACGGTACCCCTAGAACCACCGCCACTGGCGTAAAAGCCAACCCCTATGCTCTCGCGCTCACTGGAAACGGGCAGCACGATGCCATGGAAGTAGAGTGGGGACCCGTAATGGTCTTCTAGCACGTAACTGTGTACTATTCGTACAACAGATGATCTAGGAATGCCCAACATATTCGATATCTGATGATAGTGTAAAGCAGTCATTATTGCTCGGGTAAACACAGAAATTACACGTCCTGGCATTATAATGTACAAAAATTCAAAGGAACACTTGGCTGAATACACTGCCAAACTGACCAGATTTGTAAAAACATTGGTAATAAAGTAAAGGTTCATGGTCTGCAATTTTTCATTCTCTTTTTTGTTCCCTAACTACATATACTTTTCTACCACATTAAAAAAAAACACTAGGTTTAATCGAATCATTTTATATACGGGGGTCCAAGAGTGTTGACGTTGTGTGTATTATTAAACTTGCTGGGCGAAGTAAGAAGGAATATTATAAATATTTAAAACCCTCAAAAGCTTGACGCAGGACTACAGTAATGTGACAAATCTAAAGCGACTTTGCGGTCGTCCAGTATTAACGCTCCCTCTTTGAACAGAACCCAAGCGGGGACCTCAAAGGGCAGGAGTGTCGCTTTCCATTAGGGCGGTAACTGACCGCAGAAGGAATATTTGCATCACATATCCGTTTTTATTTGAGGAGTACGCCTTTGTGTCGCCCGGATCAAAGACGGCCACGAGCACAGACAGATGAAAAGGAACAAGGTATCTTGTTATGAGCGGATTTGTATTTGTTCCTTTAAGATATAATACGTATGAGCATCTCCGATTTTGCATCGTTATCTAGAGCTTGTTAGACGATCGACGATGTTGTGCCCTTTGGGCATTATAAAAGGACTGAAATCTATATATTTGAAGAAACAGAAAGATAATTCGTTTTCGTACACACACCACGCAGAAGAACCGACACAGAGCAGGTGCATGTAGGATATCCCAAAATATTGCAATTTAACTAAACATACCTATACAGGGTTAACTATGACTAAGTACAAAAAATTTAACCACCAGCTCAGGGAGGCCTAAAAGACAATAAAAAAAATATTCCAGAATTTTAGCTCGATATTTAAAAAATGAGGCAAAACCCTTTTTTTTCCTACGGAAAGTCGGCGCCTATGATAAGAATCGACTGAGATGGCTTAGATTCATAAATAAAGCTTACATATATCAACAATGTCAACTATCATGCGGTCGTCTTTTTGTAGCGTTTCTAAATATAGAAACGACAAAAATTAACATTCTTATTAGTAATAATACCTGATAGATAGGTAACAGTTAATCCAGTTAGCTCCAGTATTTTGCATTCGTTTTTCATTATTTTCTTATAAACTGGAAAAACTACATATTTGCTATTCGCTATTACCACCACTCACTACCGATAAAAGACACTTCCCGTAGGTACAATTAGATAAAATGCCTATTTATTATAACAAAATCGAACGAAAGGAATAGATAATAGACAAGTTTTAATGTAACCGCAGCAGTCTTGTCCCATAACCTAGAAAACCAAACCGGCGAACTATATTGTGAGAAAGTATTTGCACCCAACACAAATGTCTATTTAATAACTATAAAACGTTTAAAAATGAAAAAAAGGCACTAAAAACTGAAGAAGGACACAAAATTATAACGTAAACACAGGAATTGAATTATGACATGACAGCGATACCGACTGAGCGACCGTTGCATGCTTGTAGAGTAGGCAACCAACTTGCTTGTTGGTTGCCTACTCTACATTGGCGGCGTTAAATAAGGATTTAAAATAATATCGATATGGCTTTATAAATATGTTTGGATTTTTTTTGAAGTGTGATTCCGTTAATTCTTATTTTTCCCTATCCCCTCAGTCATAGTTAACCCTGTATACAAAGTTGCACACAGGCGGAGTTACGTGTCTTCAAAGTGGGGCCAAATATATCGAAAAAGTAACATCTCTGAATTACTTTAACTTGGAGTAATCAAATTTGTTACATGATTTAAGTTTATATTGGCCTTCTTTGACTATTAGTTCAAGTAAATTGAAACACTACTAGGTGTTCATTGAGGGTGAGTTTCTCCTAAAATTATACCAAACTTTTTCTGATTAAATTTAAAAAGAATGATAACACAGCCCCACAAAAAAAAAGTTCATACACAAGAGAGTGACATATGTATTGCCATGTATTTTCGACGCTGAATCCGATCCCGAGCTCAGAATTGGGCCTACACGTCTGGAATTGGCCCCAGGGGCCGAAAATGGCCTGAAATGCGGTTCCCGGGATAAAGCGAAATCGACGCTGAATTTTGGAGCTAAAGCCGGATTTGTGCTCGAAAAGTTTATGGCCAACTGAAATTCCGGGTTTGAGTCCGGAAAAATGACCCCTTGGGGCGGGAAAATCCTGTTTTGGACTTCCCGGTCGCGACTGTGGTATTTTCGTGTGTTTTTCAATTCTGGATCTGAGACTGGGTGTGAAAAGTTTTTGCTCGGCTGAAATTCCCAGTTTGGGTGCGGAAAAATGGCCCATTGGGGCTGGAAAATCATATTTCGGACGTACCAGTCGCAAAAGTGGGATTTTTATGTACTAACTCCTGTAGCTTAGACTGAGCTTGACAGGTTTATGGCCATGTGAAATTCCCTGTTCGGGACCGGGAAAATGACCCTTAGGGGCCGGAAAATCGTGTTTTGTACGTCTTAGTTGAGACCTTGGTATTTTCATGTACATGCCTTTGATCGATTGGAATCTCTCATTTACTTATATATATATATATATATATATATATATATATATATATATATATATATATATATATATATATATATATATATGCAAACAAAAAACAATAACGAAATATGTAAAAAAATTAGAAAACTTGCAAAAAATACATGCGATAAGAAAATTAACAGTAACAAAACTTGCATTTAAAAAAGTGTACATCTAACAAAAAAGGGATCAACAAGGTGTAACCAAGAACAATCAAGAACAAGAAAAAATATGTTCATACAACAAAACAGGACAAAATCAAATACAAAAATGAAACAAAAGAATATCGTGCAATAAAATAGAAGGAAATCATATACAAACAAAAATACCACTGACTGCTTCCGAAACCACAAATACCACAGTTGCGACTGGTATGTCCGAAATATGATTTTTCGACCCCAATGGGCCATTTTCCCGGACCCAAACTGGGAATTTCAGCTGCCCAAAAACTTTTTGAGCATACTCTAAGGACCAGGATTGAAAAATACATGAAAATCCCACTTTTGCGACTGGTACGTCCGAAATATGATTTTCCGGCCCCAATGGGCCATTTTCCCGGACCCAAACTGGGAATTTCAGCTGACCAAAAACTTTTCACACTCAGTCTCAGGTCCAGAATTGAAAACACATGAAAATACCACAGTCGCGACCGGGACGTCCAAAACAGGATTTTCCCTCCCCAAGGGGTTATTTTCCCGGACCCAAACCCGGAATTTCAGCGTCGACTTCACCTTATCCCAGGAACCGCATTTCAGGCCATTTTCGGCCCCTGGGGCCAATTCCAGACGTGTAGACCCAATTCTGAGCTGGGGATCGGATTCAACGTCGAAGAATACATGGGAATACATATGTCACTCTCTTGTGTATGAACTTTTTTTTATGGGGCTGTGTAATATCCCGCGCAGAATGTAATTTAAAACACTTTTTTACTCGTGTTAAATTTTAAGAAGCTTTCAGGTTTTTAAGAAAAAATGCATTAACAAGATCAGAAGAAATCAAAAAGTCAGCAGTAGGCTTTATCTTTAAAATTTGACAGTTAGTGATAAAAAAAGTTACACCAAACTGGTTTCATTTCATTACAACTACAACAGGAAACTTTTACTTATGAGAAATATTTGTGGTGAATTGTAAATAATTATTTAATACAATTGAACTTTCCCCACTTCCCTCTTTTTCGTAAAATTAACAATATTATCCACACTACTTGAAACTCCGAAATCGCCTGAAAATATTTTATTGCCGATGGCTAGCGAATCCTCGATATAGCTTCAACAATATTATGTCTCCACCAGAATGCACCAGCAACGTAGCTAAAGTTCTGCGAAATCTCCCCAGTCCCAGTATACTCTTTCGCATGGGCTAGTTACAGAAAAGAAGCAATTTCTTGTAGCATTTTACCGAATTTGTGAGTGCGAATAAATTGTTGATGTTCTTTACCGTTCGCATACTTAATAATAATAATAATGGTAATAATAATAAATCGCCTTTATTAAGTAATATGCAAAATGAATGCAATAAAAATAGTACAAATAGAGAATTACTGAATGTGATGGATTTAATAGACGAAGTCTAGCAAAAATGCTACTCAAACTTAACCTAAATAAATCCATAATTGAAGTATATCTTATACTAATACTATGTAAAGAAAAGTAAAAAACAAGAAATCTACAAGGAGATGCTATACATACAAACAATTAAGTCATTTGTCTGTCTAACAAAAAGGATTTGTACTTATATTTAAATTTACTGGCACTATAATTATTATTATATTCGTTAGGTAACGAGTTGCCGCATTTAACTGAATTGTAAATGAATGATCTTTGAAACAAAGCCAAGCGATGATGAGGCAGAGTGAACTTTGTCAATACATCTTAAATTTCAGCTATGCACATTAGAGCGGGGAATAAATAACTTTTTTAATAAAGATGAAGCATTTGGTTGGTTTACAATTGAACGAACAAAATTACCCAAATGAAACATTCTACGATTTTCCATTTTTAACCAACCTATATTATTAATTTTATCTGAAATATGATTATATTTTCTTCTGCAGCATGAATTCTGAACTTGCAATGTTTTTTTATCTACAGCCAAAAGACAAGGTCCATAAATGAAATCGCATTAATTAAATTAAAAGTAAATTATGAATAGAATTTAAAATTGCAGCAGTATCCATTATAAAAAATAGGGGACCCAAAATGGAGCCCTGGACACCCCTGAATAAATTTTCAAGTTATTAGATGTTATTAACTTTAATAAATTGATACCTATCTTTTAAAAATGACGCTACTAATGGAACCGCTGAATTAGTAAACCCGTAATATTTTAATTTAGCACAGCATCGAAAGCCTTCGAAAACCAATACACAAACCAAGCCTTTATCAGTGGATAAAATTAGATCATTAGTAACACAGGTCAACGCAGTAGAGGTACTATATCCTTTCCAAAAACCACACTGTGAATCAGGAAAAAAGTTATTAGAATTAAAGTAATCAAATATCTGATTGTAATAGCTATTTATGATATATGTGTTAAAAGTAAGATTTTATTTTGTAAGTGAAGGTGATTTAACTTCACGAACAAAATAAAATCACTTTTAATACGTATATCATACACTATTTTTTCTACAAAACAATCGGAAGAACTTTAAACTCAATAAAAATAAGAAATCAAAAAATACCACACAGATCGCAATGTTTATGAACCAAAATTTTCGTAGCAACCAGTGCTGTTGTTAGTTACGGAAAAAACGCAAAAATATTGACAGCATTTTCTAGTAATATTATAAGTATAATGAATAATCTCTATAATGAGCGTAACGAATCCATCCCTGCTGAATTCGAAGAAGCCGCCAGTCGAGCAACATTGGAATTATTGCCGGCGAAATCAAAGGAACAGTACGAAATCGCTTATAGACGCTTATCGGAATGGTCCAACATTAAAAAGGTCCCTGGGAAATGTAACGAAAGTGTTTTACTGGCATATTTTGAGGAAAAAGCAAAGATATGGAAATCGTCAACGCTGTGGTCAAATTATTCCATGATCAAAACTATGTTAAAAATAAAGCAAGATCAAGATATAAGCAAACATTATAAACTTATTTTTTTTTTAAAACGGAAGGGTGAAGGATATCAAGCAAAAAAGTCAAAAGTTTTGACGAAGACGCATATCGACAAATTTCTCACAGAAGCAGAAGACGAAAAGTATCTGATGATGAAAGTCGCAGCAATAGTGGGTGTCTTCGGGGCGTGCCGCCGGGAGGAATTGTGTCAGATGGCCATCGACAATATCGAATATTTGGGCACTTCGGTTGTTGTGACCATACCAGATACTAAAACGAAAGTGCCTCGGACTTTCAGTGTTGTTGGTGAATTCTATTTAAACTTTTTAGAAAGTATATGGCACTCCGGCCTCCCAACGCTGACCATAGATGACTTTTTCTTAAATATATGAAGAATAAATGTGTGAAGAATCCAGTCGGAATTAACATGTTTGGTAAAATGCCTGCCGACATTGCAGAGTTCTTGAATCTACCAAATCCTCAACTCTACACCGGACACTGTTTTCGTCGTTCATCGGCGACATTGTTCGCAGATTCTGGTGCAAATCTTACTTCCATCAAGAGACATGGAGGATGGAAATTTTTTCAAATATTTTTGACATGACTGGTAAGATACTAATTATTCTAAATCTCCCATAGATGATGGATTAGATTTTTTTGGAAGCGGTATTCCTATGGCAGTTTTCCAGGCATAAGGAAAATATAGTTGTTCAATACAGCGAACAGTATTTTAACATTGTTACAGATTTACCATCAGATCCATAAGCATTGGATTTATTGGGTTCATGGGTTTCTTTAATCATAATTTTAATGTTAGGGGTAACCCAAGGAGCTTTATGTTTAGAAACTCTAACTTCTTTGATAGGCGCGTGGATATCAAAAAGATAAAATAATAAAATTGTTAAACAGAATCAATTTATTATTAATATATTCTCGGACAATATTAAACCATGTCAAAGCTATTAAGTCCCTATAGAATACTTCATAACTGAAATTATCAAACCATCTGTATTTTATAATTTTACTCATCAATAAGTTGTGACAAGTTATATGATTCGAAACATGCACCTATTGGATTATTTAAATTAAAAAAATCAACATTAAAGTCACCTACACAAATCAGGAAATCGTCACTTATAGAAGAAACGCCGTCAAATTCGAGAGTCTGGAAACTGCATATTTTCTTTTTCTTTGCAAATGTTTAAATATTCCGTTACTACAATACATCTTGATTTTTTGGTCTTAGCATTTGGTAGCATAATTAGCAATTTGTCGCCCATCGTGTATGTCATCCGTTTCATTTAGAAAAGCTCATCACATCTACAAGCCCCAGTGACTGGCTGACTGCAACAATAAATTGAAAAATAGTTCTTTAACCCATAATAGATAATTTTCAGTATATTCCTACCTTCGTACTCAAATACAGTCTGATAAAATAAATTTCGATTTCTTCTGTTTGAAATACTCGAGATTTTCTTGCATGGAAACCATCAGACTGCCGTTTCAAAAAGCTCGTAACTTTAAATATTTTGCCAAATCAATGTTATTTTTTATATTTAGAGTAGTTTCAACATAGTTGACCATAACATTGAAAGCTTGGTGTTAATGGTAATAACTCATCCTTACGTTCAATTACATCCATTGCGACAGTAACTTGTTAATTTTTTAA
Organism: Monochamus alternatus; assembly: GCA_037114965.1. Lineage (NCBI taxonomy): Eukaryota > Metazoa > Arthropoda > Insecta > Coleoptera > Cerambycidae > Monochamus > Monochamus alternatus. The sequence continues at coordinate 40,735,532 of CM073433.1, forward strand.
AATTATCAATGATATTAAAGTAAACACAAACAATTCATCACGGGTTAGACACTGACTAGCAACACTCGCGGCGCCTTGTCGTTCCGAATGTTAATTGGTACTACTGAAACCAGTTATTTATTTATTCTAAGTTGGTATACCTAGCAGCCTATAAAGAGTCACTTGGCTGTGGTGGATGCTATGAATCAGAATTAATTTTGTCTTTTGTGGTGTTTGGTTTTATTTGTGTAGTAAGTGTTCTTGTGGTGAAATTGAGAAAGTGTTTGTGCTTTTGTACCTTATAAAATGTCTAACATGTTCTGTATCTAAAATAATGACATTGAACATACTGTTTTTATTTGTGGGTGTCAATTTCTACTTTTATAACACCTTAAGCTGCATCGTCACTGCACAACTTATGAAATGATCATGGTTTAAGCATTTTGGACATTGATTTTGAATTTACAAAGCACACCCTTTTCCTTTATGTCTTATTCAATATATTTTGGTGTAATTAGTCAATTATGTCTATGTTTTAAATTTCAAATAAACTACTGATTTTTTATATTTCTGTTTTTTTCTCAATCATAAAGTTTATAGCAATCATATTAGAAAATGCAATAAAGTATTTTTATTAATCTGTTGTTGACAACTATTGCTCTAAGTTATTATCTTGCATTTTTTAATATATTTTTTATTAATGTAGTAGGTACATTAGAAATGAATCTCAATTAAATTTCCCGCTTCAAAGCACTGCAGCGTCGCAGGTGTTGCTAGTCGCGAACTGCATACATTTTTCGGAGCCCTATCTTTTTTTTTCGGCCAATGATCTGTGCAATTCATCAAACGTCATCAGCAGTAAACATAGTAACTAAAAGCCACATTTGGATGTTGATATAAGCAATTAATAAATATAAAAAGACGATTTTGTGTGAAATTGGAACAAATTTTGAGACAAAATTATATGCTTCACTAGGCTGAAAAGAAGCTAAGCCTCGGCTATGAAACACCTGTCGTGGCATTAAATATTGAGGTTTTCTGCCTAGCGAAACAAATAACTATTGGCGGAAACTATTACCAGGTGGTCCGTGACCCATTATTTACGAAACGCCCCGTATAAACCGCGGCAAGTAAAACTTCACACTTACATTACCCGCAACGTACATAAATTACTCAATAAACGACAATTTGCGGGCCTGCAAACCCAAGCGACGATAACACATTCCCAACAAATCCGCAGGCACTTATAAATCTCGCAGGAGCACAAAGAGGCGGCCATATTTCACCTCATTAGGGCTGTTTACAATCTTATCCGCGCCGCCGTGTATGTGAACTTCAATAAATATGGTTTATATGCAATCGCTGCGCCCCCAATTTAACCGATATACGCCGTTTCTTATCAGCTGCGCGATATCACCGGCAATATTAGATGCAACTTCGACTTGAGCGCTTCCCGTTTGCCGTTAAAGATAGATCGAGATGATAAATGTAACGAAGTATTTTGCATAATGCCCATTCGTACCCCGCAGCGTGAACTGGTGTGATGGTTCTTTGAAATCCAAGGAATTTTATTCACGTTTGAGTGTCGAAGTGTACGGTTTTCTGTTTTAAATGCAACTCTATCATCCGAGGTGAACCTTAAGTGATTGCTTTCGGAATAAATATAAATAATGTTATTTCGTTAACGTACGAGCGTTAAAGTGTACGTTTTATGCACGTTAAGTGCAACTTTATAGCCCTTGGAAAACTTTACGGTATTCTTTTCATAATAAATAAGAGTTATGTTGTGAATTTACGAGCGTTAAAGTATAAATTTTTCAAGCGTTAAGTGCAACATTATCGCCTGACAGTCGTGATCATTTTCATAATAAATATAAAAAATTATATTGTTCACGTAGAGATGTTAAGGCGTTAAGAGCAACTTTATCGCCGATTAGTCTTACGTGACTCTTTCGATAATATAATATTTAAATAGGTTATTTTATTCACTTAGAGGTGTTAAAATGTATTTAAGTGCAACTTTATCGCCCAGCGTGAATCTTGTTTTTGGTTCACGTCTAGAGACGTTAAAGTGTATATTTTACTGGTGTTAAGTACAACTTTATCGCCTGACGTTAATTTTTCGTGATTGTTTTTATATTAAATAAAAGTAAAGTTATTTTGTTAACGTAGATGCTTTAAAGGGTATGTTATACATGCGTTAAGTGCAACTTTATCGCCCGAAGTTAATCGTTGATGATTTACATGGCAATAAATATAAATACAATAATTTTATCTACATAAGTACTTCCTGGCGTTAAACGCAACTTTATCGCCCATGAACCTTTTTATCGTTCAAGAGCTCTAAGTTAATGTTTGTAGAAGTCGAGGTGCAAACATATACATACAAATAGTTAAATTCAACATCTTACCTTAAGGTGCAACTTTATCTCCCAACATGAATCTCGTGTGATTCTTTTCGTAATAAATAAAAGTAAAGTTATTTTGTTAACTTAGATGCTTTAAAGTGTATGTTATACATGCGTTAAGTGCAATTTTATCGCCCGAAGTTAGTCGTTGATGATTTACATGGCAATAAATATAAATAGAATAATTGTATCTACATAAGTGCTTCCTGGCGTTAAACGTAACTTTATCGCCAACGAACCTTATTATCTCCCGAGAGCGCTAAGTTAATGTTTGAAGAAACCGAGGTGCAAACATATACATACAAAAAGTTAAAATCAAGATCTTACCTTACAGGTAATTTATAATATACAACATTACTCGTGTTAAGTTTATTAGTTTACTCTACTTAACTGTTCACTAGTAATAAAGGCAGAAAATCGAACAAAAAATTTTTACTCGACCTTTAAAAAAATAAACAAATCACCCTATAAAAATCAGTAACACGACGCTCCTGGTACGCTACGAACTTTCTGAGGACGCACCCATACGACAATGGAATGTCGGATTAAACATCGTTGCCACATCATGTTTACATACATAATATCGTCTAACAGCGTGTTATTCAAATTTACCCGCATTTCTTTCCCCCCAAATTTGTAGATCACGTCACATATTTGGAGGGGGGATGGATAGAATAGTGAGAATACAAGCAGTAAGCAGTAATTTGTTTATTTCGGTCTCGCGTATTCGTTGTAAATGTATAATTTTACAAATTCCGAATATGCGGAAATGGTAGTGTTATATGGAGAATGTTTACAAAATGCTACTGACCCTAATTTTATTAATAAAGTATGTAAGTAAAGTATGGACGGATGAGTGCAGTTAACAGGTTAGTACCATACTACTTAAAAAACAATAAATTTCTAAATGGCTAAATGTACGTAACTACAAACTGAATAATTAATTAATACTAAAAATTCATATTTATTTGTAAAACGTAGTGAAAACGTAATATCAAAATTATTAAACTGTAATAACCTAACACTCGAAAATATTTATTTATTATCTACATTTGTTTTTATTAACAAATAAATCAATATTTAGGAAAATTCATTCATGTATCTAGATTAAAAAAAATAGGTTTATGCCTTGTCGTTAAATAACAGTACAAAAACTAGGTAACTAGGTTATTGGCCTAATAATACGGTAGGTCAAGGTTCACTCTCGATAACTTAGATTAGCGGCGTGCCATTTCGGTCTTGGACAGTTTTCTGTCGACAACAGGATATTTTTTTATTATTTAGTATTTAAACACGAAACACTTTTCAGCTTCTCTTAATAATTTACCCATTGGGTATAGGTTTTTTATGTAATGTACGTAAATAGTTTATTACTCGGTTTATTATTAGACACGTTGGAGTTTTGTTGCAGTCATAACAGCTACATTTGCTCAGAGAAAAATCAATACGCTACTTGTCGGTTTAGCTTTCAGAGGCGATTTGTTGTCAACGTATGGGCAAGAGTGTACGAGTATCGTTTGATTGGGCCGTATTTTCTACCGGAAAACCTGAGTGGACCGCGTTACTTGCAATTTTTAATAGAATTATTTGATTATTATTATTTGATTTCATTGGCTATTAACATTTTAAATTATTATTGGCTGAAGTTGAACTGAGCAAGAAAAAATGATATTCTAAAATAGTCAGTACAACCGTTTATTTGTGATGTCTAAAACCTAGGTAGGTAGGTGCGAGAAAAATATTTCAACTTGACAACATCAGATCGACATCGAGTTGAACTGTGAGCTGTAAACAACCAAGGCTGTGCGCGGTCAGTGACAGTCTGAAAAGGGGATTTAAATAATGATTTGAAAATATTTTTTTTCGGCGCAAATATGCATTTAGATTTTTTTTAATCGCGTTATCGCATTATACTCATTATTCCCTATCTCCTCTTAAAATTAATGACATTATGACTGACTCACCCTGCATATAATTCTTCATGGATGGCACATTTAGGGTAGGTTCAGAAAAAATCTATCATTGCCATCAAAAAGATCTACTATGTGGTATAAAGTCAAAAAATCCCGTATTGTTCTGCAAAACGATATCAATTTTTTCTTCACATGGTCAGCACTAGATCATTATAACTGGGAAATAAACTGTCGCAAATAAAAAACATTATTTACTGCGTTATTTATTAAATATCCTGATGCTGCCATCAGACGTCTAATAACTGAAGGTATCTGTGGATAATTAAAATGTACATATGCTAAATCTTCACGAATTATAGAATCGTTAAATGACCGTGGATAGCATCACTTGAGTGTTGTCTCTGTAGAATATTTTTTATGCCGTTAAAATGAACATAGTAATATGACGTTGCTTCTAACTACGTATCCCAACGTACGGTTCCATTGCAACTGTTTTGTTTTACAAGTAGTAATCTGCTGTAAGTCTCAATATATCTAACTAAAAACAACACACCTGGGCCTCGATTCTCGAATGTAATGAAATAAATTCGAGTGGAAATTCATTTCACTTTAAAAATTCCTGAGTATATTGTTATCTATGTGTATATTTACAATTCTTGAAACTGTATATTCCTTTAGCAAAAACCTTTAATATGAATCTTCCTTCCTTTAATCCTTTAATTCCTTTAATCTTTAATATGATATACGTTTTAATAATCGAAAGAATAGAAATCTTTTACAAATCTTTTAGTTGCGGAATTTCAAATTCTGAAAGCGGCGTAACTCTCAAGATCTATAAACATCAAGTTGTAGGGCAGTTTCCAACCCTTCCAAACGGCTGCTTAGCACCTGAGAGTCTTTCTTTACGACTGCGAGGTGTGTTGGCCCTCAACACACCTCGCCGGGGATCCCATCGGGATCTCCGAGAAATATTAAAGAATTTTACAACCCCCCTCGTAATTAAGAAGTTTCTCGCGCACCACTGGCTTTCTGCTTTATGGTTCTATACGGACCCCTTCGGATGGCTATCCTCCTGCAGCGGGCCCAGTTCTAAATAAGATCTGTTAATTGGCAAGATCCAATTAAATCCGGGCGTAAAAACGTCGGTTAAACAAAGAGTTCCGCGCCCGGAATTGGATGTTATGAGACTGTAAATTAGCGGGATTAGAGCCTCGAATAAGGTGAGGCGAATTAAATAATACAGACGACTATAGAGGTGGAGTTTTTGCGCTCGAGAGTTTATAGTTTTTAATTTCTGAATGCCCTATTCCGAGGTAGTTTTTGGTCGTTTTGCCGCGCTCTATTCACGCGGATTTTATCTTATCGGGCTTTATGGTTTTTAATTTCTGAAAACCTCTGCCCCGGAACCATTGGCGTGGATTCTGTCGTAAAACGAAACGGACGGAATAAGTATCTAATTAAATTTATATTCACCGTCTGCTAAAGACTGGTCTTAATAATAGTCAATTTAAGTAATGTCTAAGAGGTTATTAAAATATTATTACTGATAAGTAAATATCAAAATAGACAGCAACATTTTTGTAGTTGATCTTCTAATCTAACATTTTTAATAGATGTTATAATGTTTTACATTACTTCTTGTGATTCAACTTTTAAATTTAGTAGAATATTTATAAATAGAGATAGTGTAGCGCGGAGTTTAACAGGACCGTAGTCAGTTTTGGAATGAACATATTAATATGTTCACAGAAAATATGTTGCAACATTATACTACTAGCAAATAGTAAGATTAAGTCGAAGATAAAATATCTATATAAATTAAACAAACCTTAATGTTGAGACAAGGTGTCCGTAGCATATTGGAAGTGGTTATAACATATTATTACGTGTTTTTCTAAGTTTTCTGTAGTGAAATGGCGACGTTTGTCACTTAATATTAACTTGTGTATGGAAAGTGGCCGTTCAACATCTGCTGCTGACAATGATAGTATGGGAAATTGTTAAGGCATGAACTATATATAAAAATAATATATTTGCTGATAATACCTGATATGTACAACAAACTGCAAAGTGCAAACTTTACATTATGTTGTCCAAAAAGGTGTAAGCTGGATTTTTTTTCAGCACGCTTTGCACTTTTTATTTTATATTATTATATTAATGGCATCGTATATATTTTTTGTACATCATCCATTATGTCAAATTGTTTTTTATGTGTGTGTGTGTGTCCATGTAATTCCAATTTTCTTATTGCACTATCTAAGATACCATAGTATCTATTAATATAACGTATGTCATCGCGAATATTTTGATCCTTCAGTAAGTCCTGCAGTGCGTATAAGGCGCTGCTGTCATTAGGATTAAATCTACAAAAGATATTTTATGCCATCGAAATGTTTATCATAATATGCTACGCCTTCTAACCAAGTAATCCATCTAGTTATAACTGGTTTGGGAGGCAGAGGTATGCCTGGTAAAGCCTCTCTAAAAACGTCTATTCTTGTAGGCTCCTTAATGAAAATTTTTTTGACAGTTGATATAAAAGTTTTTACTAAAGGGACACTTTCCCTTATTTTCTCAGCTACCTGATTAAATACCTGATCAGCACATGTGAGAAGTATCATTTTTGCATATTGTTTAGATAAAATATGTCATTTTTTTAACATGTATGCGACTGCATCACTTATCATTACAAGAACTTTATCTAAAGCATGTTGAGGCAAATGTAATAAAAACAGTCAAACGTCGTGATTCGTTTTGTCCAGCACCTTAGAAGCCAGTAGGTGGCTGTCTCTAGCAGTATCACTTTTTAACGCACCAAATAAAAAATTGGCTACTGAACGCCGACAAGCATCAGTATCTTCGTCTATAATGAAATAAACAAAATTGTCCGCAATGTCTTCGCATGTTGATGTCAGTACAATATAGTAAACCCCATCGACATACCTTATTCTTAACGTACGTTTACACACGGTACAAGACAGACTATTTCGTATAATACGTATGTTCCTATAACCTTCTGAATCATTGTCAAACCACATTTAAAAGAATTCCCGCCCATTTCTTCTCTCCGTTGGCATATTATTTCACTTCATTCACTTCTCCCCTCAAGTAATAGTTGTTAATGTAAATTATGTTACTATTTATAAATGGTTATTTAAATACACACGGCGAATACAACTTACAGAAGACGTAAAAAAAAGAAACGTATCGACGCGACACCGACTGTTACAGCGTTCCGTGAATAACTCAAACTAAATCTGCAGTTTGAATTCGAAATGTAAGTCAACAGTGAAGACCAACGACCCGAGCTTTCGACCCTGTTAGACTCTGGGCTAGCATTAACTATAAAACATTCTAAAGTACATCTAAAGAAAATTTATCAAATGAATCAATACTCAGTACAATTTTATGATTATTAATTTAAACAAAATATATAAAATAAACAATTTTCATTAAATAATCTGTGGTGTAAAATGGCATTTATTATTATCAAATCAAAGAAACACATGACACGTGACAAAACGTTGAAAAATCGCTTTCGCTGAAATTAATTGAAAATTAATAAAAATAAATCGATATTGGGTGACACACCACATAAAATGTGTATTTGAGACACGTTGCGGTTTTTCTTGTCCTCAACCTTCACAGATTTGGTTCACTCTACCAATGTCCTGCAGTATTTGAACCCTTCTCATTAAGGCACGTAGCAGTTTTTCCTGTCCTCAGTCTTCACAGGTTGGATTCACTCTGTCAGTGTCCCACAGTCTTTAAACAGTTCTGCAATTCAGTTCAGTTGTATTTGGAGGTAAAAATTCGCATACAAAGACAAGTCAAATTTAAATTATATTCGAAGTTATCCTACATTATGTCTTATAGGTATACTAATTCTTAGTGTGAATAAGGCATTTTGAAATAATGAAACGTAAATCGATCTACTGCCGGTAGGGTAACCGAAAAACTTAGGTACTTGCCCGCATCGTGTCGCACACAAAACCTAATAGTAGTCGCTGCATTGTAAACAGCTGAATGAAGTTGATGCAAGATTGGCCTGAGTTTCACATTCAGGAGCACCCTGTATACGAATGTTAGTTATATTTGCGAATGACTAATAAGAATTTATTAATAAAAATAATAATAAATGTCAATTATACAGGGTGATTCAGAACTTTTTGTTGTTGTGAAATTAGTAAAATAGTTTAACATACCTTACCCGTCTTACCTAGTTTCTATAAACTAATATAAATGTTTCTGCTGCTTGTCGGTTTTGAACTTAAGTTATTGACAGCAGCTGTGATAAGTTTTGCGTAAACCATCAATACTTAATTTTTTAAATATCTTTACAAAAATTAGTCCAAATGAAAAATCCGGATATCAAATATTTAAAAAAAAAATCAGTTTTTAATTTTTAAACCGCTTGAGATAATTTAACCAAATTCAGTGTGCATATTTAGTATGATAGTAGGTATAAAACAAAAAATTACCAGCTTTAGAAACTTACCAATGGCGGAGGTATTATCAATCATTATTTGCCAGGAAAAAATATCACCCTATATAATATTGCAAATAAGATAGGTCATCATATGGGCCATTGTATTATCTTCATTTTTTGTTTCTTTACATTTTTTTGTATTCAAACCCATTAACAACAAAATTGATTTATTTGATAGATAAAATTGTAATTTACATTTCAGACTGATTTTTGCAGTGGGTTGTTCTTGTAGAGACATATTCATGATCATGACTCAGTTCAATATAAATACAAATTAATTCACTTTTACAAAATATGTCCATTATTATTATTACAGTAAAATAAATTTTACCGATTTCAGATAAAACCGGTTACCCGAATAGTGGTGAAAACTGGATAATCAAAACCGGTTATTCAAATATTCGGTTAACCTAATAATCGGTTAACCAAATAACCGGTTATTCGAATAATCGGTTAACCGAATAACCAGTTAGATTGACAGATGGAGTAAAAATTTTTTTATGAAGATGGCTACTTAGGTAATTCGATACAGTTTTCAATGAAAATATTTTCAACGCTATACGACTTCCTGTTATACCAGAAGTAGGTACCAACTTTTTTATTTTAAATGAAACGTCCTGTAATTTCTGCATTATTTTTGAATTCTATAGTAAACTATAGTGTTACTTTATAATTATATAACATTTCTCATTTGGCATATACTCGTATTATCAAATGTATCATAGCTAACTTTAAAAATTCATATTTCAGAAACAGTGATAGTGGGAATCTTTATTTTTAGGTCAAGCGCGTTTGAATTTCCTCAAGATTTTCAATTAATTTTGAGGATCCTGTACATGACAGGCTAAATATGGATACATCAAAACGAAGCATAGCACCTAATAAAAATAAAGATCACCTTTTTTATTGTTTCTAAAATATGAATTTTTAAAGTTAGCTATGCCATTTTACAAAAAAAAATCGAAATACCTCCAAAACAGTTCAATTTAGATGATAAATGTCATATAAAGGGACACTAAAATTCACTATAGAATTAAAAAATGCAAAAATATACAGGGCGTTCCATTTAAAATAACAAAATTGGTACTACTACCGGATATACCACTCCTATACTTCCGGTATAACCGGAAGTAGTATAGTGCTGAAAAATGAAAATATTTTTATTGAAGTTCGTACTGAATTACCCAAGGAATCAAATTTTCAGAAAAAAATGTTTACGCTATCTGCCAATCCTTCTAGTTGCATGAATAACCCTGTACATTATCTACTCGAGTACATCTACTATGTGGAATTATGACAAGGAATGGGGAGTGGAGAGAAACGAGAATTCTTATTTCAAAGAAAGGAACCACCGAATAATCGATTATCCGATTATTCGGATGTTTGGTTCGAATGAACAGATTTACACTCAGATTATTGGATAATCGGTTATTTGAAGAATCGAATAACCGATTTTCCGGTTTTGTAAAAATCCGAATTATCCGAAACCGATTAACCGAACTATCCAAAAAACCGATTTCAGTACTCAGCACTAAAATCGGTTATTTGAAGAATCGAATAACCGGTTTTCGGGTTTTGTAAAAAACTGAATTATGCCGAAACCGGTTAACCGAACTATCCAAAAAACCGATTTCGGTTGCCAGCAGTACCCTGTACGCATGTGCGCCGGAAGAAAAAATATTAGGGAGGGGGCAACAAAAAGGTTTTTTTCTAAATATTAATGAAAAATAAAAATAACTTAAAACAAGAAACTTTGGTGCTATAACAGATGACTTACACTTCTAAATAAAATAAAATAGAATATTACATCTGCAAACGTGACCAAATCTTAAAAAGTCACAAAAAAAACTAATCCTACATTCTAAAAAACAACAAAATAACAAGAAATAACTGTAAAAAATTTAAAGCTCTTACCTCTTAACTGTTATTTTTAATATTCCAAGGGGCGGGGGCGCCCTTGCCTGTATACGTATCGATTAGGATCCACACAACAAACCCCCTATATCATTTCCAATAAATGTTACATCCACGCCAATTAAGAGCGATCCTTTTTAAAGGGTAATAAATCACAACCCCTCTCCCTCACACCCTCGCGTTTTATTAACAACTCTCCGTACCCCCTTCCCCTTCCCGCCCCGCGTGTGATATATGTACTTAAAATTCCGAGACGGCCGAAGATCGTTCGAGGAAAAATAGAGGTGCTAAGAGCGCGATATTTCTGATAAATATCGTGATAAGTCTGGCGTGCAGACGCCGCGTTATTTATATTTTTTGTTCCGGAAAAAATGCCTGGGATCATTCAGATTTGGAATAAGTGGGTGAAAGATACGTTCCTGATATATCGTCGCCTGCTAAGGTTGAAGAGTGTGTCCTGGAGATCTTAATAATATAAAAAATGCGAAATAGTGGCCTAGAACATATTTTGTTCGAATTGAAATGATCGAGAATCAAATTTAAGGATCCTGTAATGGATCTAAGGTCCGCGAGTGTATCGTACATGATGTAAAATCCAGAGGTGGATTTAGAGAATTTGGCGTTAGATTGTTTAGATATTTAAATATGTATCACATTTTGGATTTTGATATCTGTAGTAGCAGACATTCCCTTTATTCTATCAAAATATAATTTGTCTTTTAAGTTCGTGTTATTATTGTTTTTCAAATGCGCTTCTGCAGAAAATTTTATTTCTGTATAAAAACAAAGTACTACCCTGGAATGTACGATTTACTCACGAACCTTAACCATTTTACAAAATTTTGTTTTATTACGAGTGTTATCTCCAGTAAAGAGAAAACGATGTAAACTTTTAATAACTAGACTAACTAGAGCTTGGTAAACAACAACAACTTTATGACATTTTCATGAACAACAGATAATGAGTAAAACATGTGCAACAAATACGCGATTGAAAAAAAAATTAAATGCAAAAAACACATTTTTATTGACATAATAATGTTTGTTTTGCAAACCTTTGAATTTTTACAGCAAATGCTCAAATACATTATCATTACCCTCAATTAATTACATACACACATTACATGTGTATTGTGTTCTTCTTCAGTTTTTAGTGCCTTACTTTAATTTTAAACGTTTTATTGTTATTAAATAAAGGAATTTGTGTTAGGTACAGATATTTTTTCACACTATAGTTCGCCGGTTTGTTTTTCTAGGTTATGGAACAAGACTGCCGCGGGTGCGTTAAAAGTTTTCTATTATCTATTAGTGCCTACCCATTCCTTTCGTTCGATTTTCTTATAATAAATATGCATTTTATCTAACTGTACCTGCGGGAAGTGTGTTTTATCGGTAGTGAGTGGTTATAACGAATGTAAAATACTGCAGCTAACTGGATTAACTGTTACCTACATATCAGGTATTATTACTAATAACAATATTAATTTTTGTCGTTTCTGCATTTAGAAACGCTGCAAAGAAACGACCACACGTGGTTAAAATATTTATTCTTAGTCATAAGTTAACCCTGTATAGTGTCAAATTTCACCAGGTTAGTAAATATAACATTTTTCATAAAATGCTATGTATATAAAGTATCAAAGAGACTTCTAGTTAGCAAATATAAAAATTTGTCGGCAAAAAACTTCAATAAATAAAGTAAAAACAAACTGTTCTTTATTTGTCAATTTTATTAAACACTGAGTATATAAAGTCCCAATTAGTGGTTAGTAAAATATAAAATCTTTCATAAAACGGTCAATAACATGGTCAATTATTAATTGTTCCTAGTCTAATTTTATTAAACGCTATGTATATGACCTCTTACATCTATTAGATTAGTAGTAGCCTGGTCTAGTTTTTCAAAACACTATGTGTGTTAAGTTTCAATAAATAATGTAAAGAAGTATAGATATATTTTTTTAAAAAGGTGTCAAGTTCGGAAACAGAACCACCGGTCTTGGATTTAATAAGTCGAAACGTTATACACTGAGTCACGATGGCATGTGTCAAAACCGTTCGTAGATAGATGTTGTTTATGTGCAGTTCTCCAGGAAGCTAAGCAAATTACAAAATGTGTCAGAGATCAAATCATATTGTGGAAATAGAAACATCGTTTTTTATGTTCTAACCATTTATACATTTTTGTCTTCACCACATGTGCTAACCCCATCTGCTAACAGGTCCGGAACCTCGGCTACGCCGGCAAGACGTGCCTGGACTCGCCGGCTAGAAGAAGCGACATGCACAAGCCTGTCGGCCTTTACCCGTGCCACCGACAAGGAGGAAACCAGGTAAATACCACCTACACTTACTTATCGTTGTCTCTCTCTTGCAGATTGCCTTGTTCGGTCGGGAGGTGTGCGTCGACAGCGCCTGTAAACCGGAAGATATTCACAAACCGGTGGGCGTATGGCCCTGTCACGGACAGGGGGGTAATCAGGTAAAGTCTGCCCTTTTCGGGTGAGGTTTGTGGCGGGGCTCTTAACATTATCCTTCTTCTTGACGCTCGACGGCCAGTTTGCGACGCTGGCTGAGTGCGGGACTCATTCAACTTTAGCTGGTCAAAGAGAGCATTGTACCTATTTAATTTAAAAACAAATAACAGCCCCACAAAAAAGTGTGTTCTCAGATCTGGAGGTGCCGAGCAGGAAGTAGCAGACCACTTATATCTCATCTACACTTAGTTGATATGTGGACATACATATGAAAGAACAGCCAGTTCAATTGTCGGTCATCTAACCTATCGTATGAGGGCTAACAAGCCCGAGACTGGTCTATGTCTGATTTGATACCGGTCAGGGCATTAGTCCGCGGAGTAGTTGTTACCCATAACCAATAAACCCAATAACCACGTTACTCAATACTTCAACTTATCTTACATCACGCGATTTATTAGTGCTCTTTAAACAAAACATATTCTACGCCGCAAACTTATAACCCAATAACCCTACAACCCCATAAACAATATCAGTTGCATTTTTCCCGAAAAACGAAATGGGACCGTTGGTATTAGAGTCACTCAATGTACACCACGAGGAGGTTATGCGAGTGAATTTTGTACATCATGGTTATGAGGTTATTGGGTTATAAGTTCGTGGGGTAAGATATGTTTTGTTTAAAGAGCACTGACAAATCGCATGATGTAAGTTAAATTCTGTCTACTAAACTAAATTATTGGATTTTTTGAGGTTATGGCAAAACCCCGACATAATGGGGTTAAACGGACCCCGGATTCGAATTTAGCTCCCCAAAAAACGTATAGTAAACATGGTCTCCAGATCTGAGAAAAAAAATGTTCTTGTGGTTGTGTAATCATTACACTTCGAATATGAGGTAGAAATCAGGTTTGGATTAAGAATACTTGTTGATTTTCAACCACCGATTTGAGCGTACAAAAATTTACCGGATTATAATATCCAACCAAAATAGTACTAAAGCTCTAATGAAACGATTTTTATTACACAGGCTTACTGAGATTCAGGGTGTCAAAAATTTAAAAGATAATTATAGTTTCTGAAAATATGAAAGGTTTGAAAGATATGAAGAGATAATTTTCAGTATGAGCTGTCCAAGGCTTCTCTTGACGTAAAATCGTAATGAATGACATTTGATTTAACGACCTTGAAGTAGTAAGTATGTACTTCTATACTTCAGTCAAAATTTTTTATTTTTTAAATTTAACTCTATATCTCCGTAGCCCTGAGCGAGGTACATTTTTTTTTATTAAAGTTTTCATCCAATTTTTACCGAATTTAATGCCTGGTAAATCATATGCTCGTACCAGAACACTGTATGCTCAGACAAAAATTGTAAGTCCTAAGTCTAGAGAGGTTATTCTCAATTATTAGTAAAAATTGAATATTTTATTTACTGTTATGTTAATAACTTTGCATTAATGAATTGAAACGCCCAGTATATACATACATGTATATTTAATTCAGGTTATTATTTTTGGTCAAACTATTTTTAATTGTTACTTTGTTTAGCACACATAATTTTATATTAAAGAAAAACTTTACAGCTTTCACATCCTAATTCAACTGATAATACAAAACAGTCCTCTTTGGCCAGCTTAAAGTATAAAATTCTTTCTCAAGGAATCTTTTTGTCATTTTTTTAACATGCGTTTTCCATTACATTCATCTAAAATATATATCCTTTTGTGAATACGACTCTTCTGTTTTCTTCAGGGTTTGCTTTTTTTTCTAATCAATTACAGCAAGCTCCGTGTTGTAATTTTGTTCTATTCTTCTCTAACACTGTATATAGACATGAAATCTAACCATTAATTGTGATAAAAAATTATTATCTTCGTATTAAATTAACAACATGAGAAATCGCTAGAGGTTTTGATTTGCTCGTATCTATTCATTTCAGTGATATAATTATGTAAAAATATATAATTTTTAATGTATCAATTTCTCTGTCCTTACCTGTTAATGACGAAATTCAGAAATCCATACAGGAAGTAAAAAGGAACAATGGCACTTTGTTTTAGCAAACCCCCGCTTTCGTTTTTTGGCTATAACTTTTTTTATACTGGAACGATTTTTTTCACACACTTGTTACTTTTATAGAGATAGTTTATTTTCTCATTGCGTTTCTGCATTTACCTTGTATGATCGAAGCATAAGGTTACCGTCAAAGCAATACTAAGATAGCTATTAATCAATTGTTTTCAAAGTACACTTGTCTTAATCGTAAAAAGAAATAAATTTACCAGTATGTTCAAAAAATATAAATGCCGAGCTCATCTTAATCGGTTAATTTTTTCGACTTCAAACAAGAGTATGAAATTGTTTGATAAATTATCAGTCTTTAAGGAAATGCCATCAAAATTTAAAAAAAATTAAAGACAAAACAGTTATGACAATTTTTTCGCTTAGCATAGTTCATTCATATTCTTTAGGGCTCTACAATTTTAGAAGTATTATCCCTTAAATTTTCTGAGTGAGTTTCCAGACACCCTATATATATTTTTTTGAAAACTTCCTGTATCTTAAAAGCGCGGGGTAGTCTGCTAAAACAAAGTCAAAGTCAAAAAAATTCACCTCCGTTGAAGATTTTAAATATAATTTTGAAAATAGTCATAAAATAGAGAGAGATTTTTTTTTTTTTGAAAATTATTCTTAACACCGAATTATTGTATAGTATTATTAATTATGGCATCAGGATTCGCTAGATATAACGTAAAAAGCATAACATACTTTTTTACATATACAGCGTTTATTTTGTATACATTTTTCTTTAAGGTAGAATTCATGAACCAGTTTTGTATAATTATATAAAAATGTATAATTATATAAAAATGCGATTAATTTAACGTATCTTAACGTGACAATTTCCAAAATATAAAATAGCAAGTATATTTCGTTATCAAGCAAAACTTAATGGAATTGAATGGCATTGCACAGGTTGTTCCATTTAAAAACATGTAGGTTAGAGTTATATTTTAAAAGAGGCACCCTGTATACAGTATTGATGTCTTAATAAATAAAACAGTTAATGAAATATCAGAATTTTGAGGAAACCAACTAACTACATTTGTCTTTTTTAAGTGCATCTAGGCATCAGAATTTTCAAAATATTCAGTGCCGTAAAAATTCCACGCCTCTTAGAGTCTTTTCACACGGGCCACTGTGCAGCGCTGCTGAGTGGAGCCACTAATTTGTGGTTGGCATTTCGGTGGGAGTCGGCGTCTGCGCACCACCGTGGCGCTGCTAAATCTGTGGCGCACCCGTGTGAATAAGTCTATATAAAACAATGTTTCGTCAAAACGGACCACTCAACGGCGCCTCCGAGAAGCGCTGCACGGTGGCCCGTGTGAAAAGACTCTTATTGTAGGTATTCATCAATTATTAAAATATATTGTCAAAATTTCAGTAAAACATTGTCACATACTGTTCAAGTTAATAAATGTGGATGTTTAAAAAATTGTATACAGGTTGTTCGGAATATGAGTGTCGTAATTTTAACAGCTTATTTGTCTGGCCAAAACTAATACTTTTTGTACAAATACATTTCAAAAATGCAATTGTAATAATATGCAAAACTATGTTTCGAATTTGCAAACTAAGGTATAATAATTAAGGTTAAGTAAAAGCTCCGGTAACGTAATTTATAGTAGTAAACAGTTGAAATTTCCGAGAAACTCGTTAAAACTGTAGCTTATTGTAACGTTCGACAACGTTGCAATTGTCAGGCTGCTGCTGATAACCTAAAAGTAACATTAGTCGTAGTCATAGTAGTACTGTAGTGCGGTTTATTATCTAGTTTTTCTTTTATACTTGTGAGTGTACATAAACAAAAATGGAACAATTTGTAGTAATCATGACCAGATACATGACGTTAATTTATGAAGAATTTAGACAAAACTATGGCTACGAGACATTTGTATGGTAAACGCTTCTTGTAAGCAACATAAATCCATTCACAGTAAGTACCGATGGCTTAAGTGTACATATTTGTAATTATGTACAATACTTAACATCCAAATCTGGTATGTGATCGACGTTGTCACATATTGAAGACCTGTTTGTTGTCATAATTCTATTACCGTTGGCTAAAGAAAAAAATTGTTAAGTCGAAGTTTGTGTGAAGTTATCCACGGTTTTCCAGCAACGGTTTATGACGTGCAGGAAATTGTATCCGGGACAGAGGAGTTCAAATCACAGCATAAGTAAGCGGCACTTTGTGCTACTCCAGCATCGTGCCGGCAACGAAATGCTTTTAAAGCGAGACGTCTGAGTATCATCAAAACGTTATTACTTAAAAATAAAAAGGACAATGTTAAAAATAACCGATTTTTGGCTTATCCGGGGAAACGCATAAATCATAAAAAAAATCTATTGATTATTGTTAATTAATATTAGAAATGGCCCAGAAATACGTCAGATAGCTGGGGAAATGTCGCTACTACCCCTAAACCTATATAAACTACCCTTAAATAGCTTTAAATGGATAATCATTAATTATTGTTATAATATTTGTGTAAAATGAAAAAAAATGCTTGAAAATGATTTGAACAGACACTATGTCAATATAAAAAGTAATAAATAACTGTAAAAATGTCTATTCCACCCCTAAAAATTAAAAAAACGACTTTAAAAACCTAATGGTGAGCTTACTTCGACATCAAAAATAGATAATGCTTAAATGTTCAAGGGAACACCTATTCTTAGAAAAAAATTATAGATTACTGTCAAAAAATGCAAAAAGTGATACTAGAGTACATTAAGTAAGTGAGGAAATATTAATTGCACCCCTAAATCTATATAAACTGCCTTTAAATAGCTTAAAATAGATAATCATTATTTATTGTAGTAAAATTCGTTTAGAATGAAAAAAATGCTTAAATCACTTTTAAGGTTCATTTATACTATTTCGACCTGAAAAATGGGCGCAAGGATAAATTGCCATTTTTTCAGTACGCGCTCGCAAAGTGAGAACAATTGGCGCTATTTCGCCATTGAATGGGCACTTTTACAGTCATTTATTACTTTTTATATTGATATACTGTCTGTTCAAATCATTTTCAAGCATTTTTTTCATTTTACACGAATTTTATAACAATAATTAATGATTGTCCATTTAAAGCTATTTAAGGGTAGTTTATATAGGTTTAGGGGTAGTAACGACATTTCCCGAGCTATCTGACGTATTTCTGGGCCATTTCTAATGTTAATTAACAATAATCAACTGATTTTTTATGATTTATGCGTTCCTCCGGATAAGCCAAAAATCAGCTATTTTTAACATTGTCCTTTCTTTAATTCACACCCTCATAAATATATAAATTATATCCCAATACCAAATCGACTGTTGTCTGCCTGTCAGAGGTGTAGTAAAAAAATATTAATGAAAATTGTTAAGCTGAAATTAATGTCTTTTTTTAAATAACCCTATATAGTTCAACTAAAAATTTGTGTTCACAAAAATTTAGAGGTGGGCTTAAGAGAGGCACTCATAAGGTACTACCAACCACTCCTAGTTTCGTCTGTGTGCCCGTCGGAAGGGTAGTAAAAAAATATTAATGAAAATTGTTAAGCTGAAATTAATGTCTTTTTTTTAAATCCCCCAATATACTTCATCTAAAAATTCGTGTTCACAAAAATATCGAGGTGGGCTTGAAAGAGGCACTCATAAGGTACTACCAACCACCCTTAGTTTCGTCTGTCTGCCCGTCAGAGGGTAGTAAAAAAATATTAATGAAAATTGTTAAACTGAAATTAATGTTTTATTTTAAATACCCCTGTATACTTCATCTAAAAATTCGCGTTCACAAAAATTTGGGGGTGGGCTTAAGAGAGGCACTCATAAGGTACTACCACTCTTAGTTTCGTCTGTCTGCCCGTCGGAGGGGTAGCAAAAAAATATTAATGACGTCTATTTCTTGACTAATGTTTCACAAATATTTCAATTTTTTTAATGAGTTTTTATCCAAGAATGTAATAATATAGAGGATGTTCCATAAGTAAACACAAATTTAATATCTGTATCTCTGCAGTGTGATGCTCAATTGTTTTGTTAAGTAAAAAAAAAAAATAAATCTTTGCGAAGCATTATTCGAGGAATGTATGTTTCAGTTTTTCGATATACTGGGAGAGCAAAGTTACAGCTGAATCTAGCGTTTTCGCATAATCACCCTGTACACATTTGTGTAAACACCTACTATCGAGTCTAGAAATTATATCGGTTACGCTCATAACATATACAGAATGTCCGGAATATGAGTGCCTTAATGTTGCCATATGATAATTTGTAGTAAACACAACATATTTGACTAATCATTTTTTTTCACTGACCAGTAACAGAATTATGACAGCAATCAGGTATTGAACCAACGTCGTTCACATACTACCGTAAGGTTGTTATGAATTTATACATAATGGGTACACCTAAACATAGGTACTTACTGTGATTGGTTTTCTTAGAACTCTTTTCACAACAGAATAATATATAATAAGTGTTTAGAATTAGTTCTGTTTCTTGCAAGAAGCGTTTGCCGTACAAACGTCTCGTGACCAGAGAGTTTTACCTAGATTCGCCGTAAATTAAAATTAACATGCCCTTAAGCTGGTTATAGTTACTGTAAATTGTTCCATTGTTGTTTATGTACACTTACAAACATCAAAGAAAAACTAGAAAAGAAAAATAGCACTAAGTGTACGCACCATTATGACTAATATTACTTTTAGGTTATCAGCAGCAGGCTAACACTGCAACGTTGTCGAACGTTACAGTATGTTACAGTTTTAATAAGTTTCTCGGAAACTTGAATTGTTTACTTCATTAATACTGGTCCAGAAATCAAATTATGAACGTATTACGTTACAGGCGCTTTTACTTGACCTTATTTGTACATTACTTTGTATTTTCGTAATATAGTTTTACATATTATTGAAGTTGTATTTTTATTTTTGAAATGTATTTGACAAAATATTCGTTTCAAACATTTTTTGATATGAGTTTTATATTGCTTTTAGTCAGATATATGTACAAGCTCTTAAAATTACAGCACTCATATTCCGGACACCCTGTATTCCAAAATTTATCACCCTATATACGTATGTACTTTCCAAGCCTTTCCAAATTTTGCTGCGTTTTCGTAACCTGATCATCGTTGGGGAGGTCCGGTTACTAAAGAAATCGATATGTCGGCCAATTTATATGCCCGCGCGTAAATTGAATTTGTTCTCCGGCTTTAATATTTTAGAAATCAATTACCGGTAATGACTCCGGTCCAATCATTAGTCAGTCCAATTCCACACCAATTTGACAGGCCTCAGCGAAATCGATTGTGTATTTGTTTGCCTAACATAGAATTGTTTGTTGTTTTCTGTTTAGGATATGGAAGATCATATTTGTTGTTATAAATACACATTTTTTATTTTCTTTTTAAATATAAATATGTTTCAGAAATAGAATAAAAAATGTGAATTAACATTGCTGTTAAATCGATATAGAAATATGGAGTGTTTTAAACATTTATATTTTTTCTTTAGTTTTATTGGGTTTTTGCCACACTTCTGAAAAATAATAAAAAATAATTAAATAA
Source organism: Monochamus alternatus (assembly GCA_037114965.1). NCBI lineage: Eukaryota > Metazoa > Arthropoda > Insecta > Coleoptera > Cerambycidae > Monochamus > Monochamus alternatus. Next base: position 40,756,337 of record CM073433.1, read on the forward strand.
GCCCTTGCGCCGAACGGAACAGTGAAGGGTTATTTTTGAAACTAAGTTTGCCTAACCAAAAAATCTCACACTGAAAAAGCAGATAAGTAAAAAATAACAAAAATCACATCACTATCGCGCACTTCCGTATTATTGACGTTTCGAAAAACTCTCTGTTTTCGTTTTCAAAATAGTAGTAAAAATATTAAACATATGTCAAGTTTGACAGTTTAAAATTTGTTTATCTGCTTCCATAGAGATGTTAAATGATTTTTATTTTATTTTTACTTACTTCTTCTTGATACAACTGTAGCCAACAATGATCGATGTTTACTGAACAGTTTGATACACACTTATCTCCGTTCAACAAAATAATCGCGGTCTCTTTTAATTTTCTTTTTGTTGCGTTATCTTCCTTCTCTAAAATTTTTGCCGAACTCCATTGAATCACATGACCGTTTTCCCAAGCGTGTTCGCAAATTTTGGATTTTTCAAATTCCCGTCTTTTTATATAATTTTTATGTTCCTCAACTCTAACATTCATAGGCCGAGACGTTTCTCCAACATAATGTTTATTGCATTCACAAGGTATACTGTAGATACAATTTTTTGAATTTTGTATATCATTTTTTGAGCGCATTTTTGACAAAAATGATCGTAAGGTATTTGTTGTCTGAAAAACTGTTCGAATATTAAATTTATTACCGATTTTTCTTAACTTTTCTGATAATATAGGAATGTATGGAATTTTTATTGTATGATTAATTTCTTTTATTTGTCTTAAAGTATTAGTTTTATCTGTAATATATTTGAATGTTCTGATTTTTTCAATTTTGCCTAATTTTAATCAATATCGTTTTTCTGTTACCCTGCTTTAGAAAATATTCTGCCGCAAGACATCGAACTAGCCATTCTATATAGGTGATCTGACTGAAACCGATCATTGAGACATCTCCGATACCGTCTACATCTAATCGTCAGCTGCAATTTTTCATTTAATTCAGTGAACTACTGAATAAGTATAGAGGGACAGAATTTGACTCCCCTAAGTTACATTCTTAAATTTTTTGGAATCAACGTTGTTTTTACTTCACAGGGAATGATTCAGTCCGACACGAAGGAATGATTCATTTCATTCAGTGAAGTGAATAGTTTGCTCACGTTTGGTCTGATGAAAATCTTAATGCCATAATGGAATCTCGATTTCAATATCAGTTTTCTTTGAATGTTGGGTGGATATTATCGAAATTTTCTTGATGGGCCTTACTTTTTACCAAGAACTTTAAGCGGTGCCTCCTGCAGACATTTTCTTGAAAACGTTTTACCTAAGCTATTTGATGACGGGGCTCCCCCACATTTTAGTTTGATTGTTCGTGAATTTTTAGATGAAAGATTTGGTAATAACGTGATTGGACGAAACACTCAATAACCAAGTCAACCTTGGCCACCCAGGTCACCCAATATCAACTCTATTGATTTTTTTGTTTTGGGATACAAAAAAGTATAAATAAACAAAAAATGAAGATATACTCGCGGCAAGAATTCAGGCGCCTTACGTCATGGCTGACGTTAGGCAATTGTTTTTCTTGTCAACGTAATTTTTGATATTCGGTATTAAAAATTGCAAGTAACGCAGTCCACTCAGGTTTTTCGATAGAAAATACGGCCCAATCAAATGATACCCGTACACTCCTGCCCATACGTTGACAACAAATCGCCTCTGACAGCTAAACAAGTAGCGTGTGGATTTTTCTCTGAGCAAATTTAGCTGTTATGACTGCAACAAAACTCCAACGTGTCTAATAATAAACCGAGTAATAAACTATTTACGTACATTACATAAAAAACCTATACCCAATGGGTAAATTATTAAGAGAAGCTGAAAAGTGTTTCGTGCTTAAATACTAAATAATAAAAAACCATCATGTTGTCGACAGAAAACTGTCCAAGACCGAAATGGCACGCCGCCAATCTAAGTTTCGAGAGTGAACTTTGATCTACCGTATTATTAGGTCAATAACCTAGTTACCTAGTTTTTGTACTGTTATTTAACGACAAGGAGTAAAACTATTTTGTTAAATCTAGATACATGAATGAATTTTCCTTAAATATTGATTTATTTGTTAATAAAAACAAATGTAGATAATAAATAGATGTTTTCGAATGTTAGTTTATTATAGTTTAATAATTTTGATATTACGTTTTCAGTACGTTTTACAAATAAATATGAATTTTTAGTATTACTTGTAAGTACAATTAATTATTCAGTTTGTAGTTACCTACATCTACCCTAGAAATTTATTGTTTTTTAAGTAGTATGGTACTAACCTGTTAACTGCACTCATCCGTCCATGGCACTTTATTAATAAAATTAGGGTCAGTCGCATTTCGTAAACATTCTCCATAAACACTACCATTTCCGCATATTTGGAATTTGTAAAGTTATGCATTTACGACGAATACGCGAAACCGAATTAAACAAACTACTGCTTGTATTCTCACTATTCTCTCCATCCCTCCTCCAAATGTGTGGCATGATCTACAAATTTGGGGGGAAAGAAATGCGGGTAAATTTGAATAACACGCTGATGTGTTAGACGATATTATGTATGTAAACATCACGTGGCAACGATGTTTAATCCGGTCGTCCTCAGAAAGTTCGTAGCGCACCAGGATCGTCGTGTTACTGATTTTTATAAGGTGATTTGTTTATTTTTTTTTTAAGGTTGAGTAAACAATTTTTTTTCGATTTTCTGCCTTTATTAAGTCTTCCGAATACGTGTTTAAATTAATGACATTATGACTGACTCACCCTGTATAATGCAAACTTTTAGTGTAGTATATAGTTCTATTACTCTTAGTTGCAGTTTCTTAAATATTTTGATGAAAATATAATGAATTATTCATTTGTTCGTATGACGTAAGTTGTCTGAATTCTTGCCGCGAGTATAATACAATAGCACATATGATGACCTATCTTATTTGCAATATTATACAGGGTGATACATTTTTTGGCCAATAATGATCGATGATACCCACACCTCCGCCACTGGTAAGTTTCTAAAACTGGTAATTTTTTATTTCATACCTACTGTCATGCTAAATATGCACACCGAATTTCGTTAAATTATCTAAATTATTGACATGCTGTAGCTAGACGGCTGTCCTAATACCATATTTATATAACAAAAGACCCTGATTTTTGGCCACACCTCTACTTAAGAAACACCCTGTATAATGCGAACGTTGATAGTCGACTTCCAAAATTGGTAAAATGGCGCAATTTATACTAGCTAAATTACCTTTACAGTGCAGTAAAAAAATCTAGAAAAGTTAATAATAAAAAATATATGTGTAGATATTGTAGGTGTAATTCAACGCTGGTCGGGGCATTAGTTCACAGAGTAGTTAGTTTCATCCAGTAATATTAATACCAGATAAAAAATGTATAAAACATTGGTTGGGAGTTAAATTGAATATTGGAACAAAAAAACATCATTTAAATCCCACTTTCCATGAAAATCGAATTGAGCGAAACGTTTTGCGTTTTGTCGAACTGATATTTCTATCCCGATTATACGTTTGAATATTCCAGGATTAATTCGATTTATACAAAGTCTGGCAATACAGAGCGACCTCGACCACAATTGAACTGTGATTTATCTAAACGAGGAGCAAAAATATAAACGGGGGATTTTAGCGAAATCGGTTTATTAATTTGAAACAACAAAGGCCGAACAGAAGTGGGATATTTTGATAGTCCCAACAAGTGCCTGGGTCCCGTTTCCATTTTAAATTGCCCGCCGGGAAAAGAATAAATTAACAATGCTGCTTGCTTTAGTTTTAAAATAAATGAACGGGAGGATAGTCTAAATTTAATTAATATTTCTGCTTGTCTAAAATATGCATTTGATGTTTTATCTTACATTTCGTTTTGTTAAATATAATTTAAAAAACTTTAAACGAACGTTTTATTTCATTTTACAATATTATTCACAATTTACATAATAATTGGAGTATCCAATACATAGCCATACAGTACACCCTATTCAACACACTGGAGTAGTACTGGTTGCATAAGCTTGCAGATTTGATTATCCATCAGATTAATAAAACAATTGAATCTACTTTCTACTTACAAAATTCGATTTCCGGCATCCCTATTAGCACCAGCAGGGGTGTTCAATTTAAGTAAATTACGTGTGAGGGCTTTAGGGCGCATCCCTATGATTCCTCTGTGGAAAATAATAAATCAAATTTGGGATGACTTGATAAATGATTGCGACAGGTGGAGGCGGTGGACGCGTCACGCCAACCAGGATTATCCTGTGAAGTGTTCGGTCAGGGGCGCAGAAGACATGTGAAGAAGACATCGGGGTTGGATGTTGACCGCTTGTTTCTGTTGCAAAACCTGTGTCAAGGTTTGGACACATGTAAAAATATAACGCTAAACTCGCATAACCAGCGAAGATCTCATTATCTTTAGATTAGTTACATAAGGAATTCTTATTTAAATAATAATGAAAAACTATACAGGGTGTCTTGCAATAATTTTAGGTGATATGTCATAGAATACTTGATTTTGAGTCGAAGTAAACATACCTATATACCAAGTGTTATAATATTTGTGATAATTATTTTTTTTAATTTAACCGTGCTTTTCTACAATTATTGAAGTGTAGAAGAAAAACAAACCTTTTTATAACAAATATATATTTTTTTATTACTGGAATGGATTATTTAAATGATTTAACCAATAAAATCCAAAGTGGTTTTTCTACTTTGTAAAAGCGAAGAGTCAAATTTAAACGTGGATTTTATTTAAACGTCTGTGTGTAGATTTATTCAGATATTATTAAAAACTTACCTGCTTAGAATGCTTTGTCATTTCTTAGGAAAAGTTTCTTGACATTCTAAAAATTGTGTACGAGGTGTGGCAATTAAATTCCGGGAATTTAGTTATAACTCGGAAACTGGCAACGCTGCATCATTCGTCAACGTTTTTTTAGAGAGGGGGGCTCTTCCTTTTAGTTTCAGTCCAAGGTTGAAGTCGATAGCACGTTTAATTTGTGTTTTATGTGTAATTTTTGTAAGTAACTTTTTTGTGGCGTCGTAAAAATGAGTGACTAAAATTACAAGCAACGTGTTGTGATTCAATTTTTGGTGAAATCTGACGACAAACCCTCGGAAATTCTTCGAAAATTGCAGGTAGTATATGGAGACAACTGCATGTCGAAAAACACGCGTGTTTGAATGGGTAAAACGGTTCAAAGAGGAGCGTGAATCGGTAGAACACGATCCACGTGGAGGAGCTCCAGTCACCTCTCGTACTGACGCGAATGTTGATCGTTTGCGAGCACTGATCACGTCTGACCGGCGCCTAAGCATTCGTGCGTTGTCTGACGAGTTAATGAGACGACTGAATGAGTCGGGTAGTCACTGGAGATGAGACCTGGATATTTGAGTATGATCCCAAGACCCGTGAACAAAGTCAGCAGTGGTTAAAAAAGGGTGAATAGCCAACGAAAGCGAGGATGTCCAAGTCACGAGTGAAGGTAATGTTGATCATTTTTTTCGATATCCACTGCATCATTCATCGTGATATGTTCCTTCCGACCAGACAGTGACTGGACAGTTCTATGTTGGCTTCCTGGAACGGCTGCAGGCCCGCGTTTTCCGTGTGCGACTCGAACTCGCCGAGATCGGCTGGATCTTGCGCAACGACAACGCTCCAACCCATTCTTTGTTCATTGTGCAAGAGTTTTTGACAAAAGGCATTCCAACGTTGCCGCACCCACCGATATTGCCCCCTGCGATTTCTTTATTCGCCAAGATGAAGTCGCACCTCACGCGAACTCATAATGGCGGCGTACAGAAGGTCAAAGAAGCTATAACCGTGGTGCTGAACGGGTTAACTGCGGAGGATTACCAAGGGTGTTTCCAATCGTGGGAGCAACGTTGGAATCATAGAGTTATAGGGAGACTATTGTGAAGGTGGATACTAAAATTTTCAAACTAATATAAAATTCATGCAACTTTCCCATTTTCATATACTTAAAGTTCATTTTAATTGTAAAAAGAATTTTTAACAAAAAAGTTAGTCCACCCTGTTTAATTCTCCTCTGAACAAAATGCTTAAATTTTGTGTACATTTTTCAATTCAGCAAGTTCATTATTTTAGTAAGAACTGTTTCGATAATATTAAACAAAAATCGTCTTCAGAGCCGATCCTTGAAAAGGCTCTTAACTCCCTTAACGTCTATTTGTTGACCCGCTTTTAAATGAACTTTTTGCCTTATAGAAACACCCCCTGGAATATTTCCTTATAATTTTCTTATACTCCGTGTATTAATTAACATGTTTCATCGATTTTTTAAATTCAATTAAAGAATATGAGTTCTCATTATTCGGAGACGGTGCATAAGATATAAAAATCTCATTTCGGCGTAACTTTGTGTCGATATCCTTTTGATTTACCCGTTCCATGGCAATAAAATGGCATTTTTAATTAGCCGGGCACAAAGGATCGCCGCGTAAGAAATGCAAAATTAAATTTAACCTAATTTTCTTATGCGAAGGCCCGAGTAATACAACGCTATCCAATTACCTTATGCAAACGACTCCTTTTCGCGAAATTTAAATAAACGGCAAAGGAGATTAGATTTTGATAGCATACCTAAGTTTATATGAAACGGTTTTTATCCTAATTACTTGTTAGGAACTGATTCGGCTCTAATTCAATTTGCGAGCAGAATTCTGTGGAATTAATGTTTAATAACGTTACGATCTTGAATGCAACGATTTTTAATTATTTCCTGCAATGTACAGACGGGAAAACCATAGCGGGGATATTCGAATTTATTTCAGATTCAGCGCAATGAAATTCAAGATAAATAATTTCAAGCAAAATATCGAAGAATTCTCCCCCAAGTTCAATTCTCGTACACATCGAGTAGAATTAATTTTAAGTGTGTTACTAGGTTTTTTTAAATTACAAAATATGTATTAGTATAATGCAGGATAATTCAGTTTTAAATGAATGTAAACTTTAGTGGAATTTCGGAAAATAATGCCTTTTATTATACAACGCGTTTTCAAGAGGTGTATCATAAAGTAAAATGCGTCTTCTAGACTCAAAAATAAAACGAAAGTCGTGTGGCGTAAAACGATTCGCTTTTCAAATTTTCAAAAAGAACATAAAAAGTTTAGGGATTTGCCAAGTTTTATTAATTTATTCCTACGCGTCTGGAAAATACTGATTGAAAACCATCAGAAACTAACCTTTCACACCCTGTATGTCGAAAGGCAAGCCTTCTATGATAAATGTTTATATAACCTTTTTATATTATTTTGGGATCTTGAAAATGCAGTTAAGTTTATGGTCTACTTTTAGAATCACCTCGTATGCTTAACTTCATCATTAGCGGCCTCCAAGTATCTCTGCCGGAACATCATTGAGAAACTTCTCACTGATTTTAGGTAGTTTACGACGAACAGAAATGAAAAATAAATCAAACTCATCCTAAATAATAATAATAATACTCTTTATTTTCCTTAAAGACAAAAATATATCGTATAGGAATAGTCAAGCATCAGATGCCTTAACCTACTACAAATTATAAACAATAGTTATTCTACACATCTTACATTAAAAAGAATTCGTTCAATGTGTAGAATGTATTATTGACCAAATATCGGTATAATAAGTTTTTAAAGGTTGGTAGGCTTTTTACCACCTTTATACAGGGTGTCTCATAATTAGCTGCTAACCCTGAACAGGCCGATTCTATGATCAAAACTAAGTAAAAAAGTTCATATGAACATGGGTCCGGAAATGCTTCCTAAGGGCACAGGGACCACCCATTGAAAAGGGAGGAATGGAAATAATTTGTTTGCAATATCTCTCAACAGCGTTGTGATAAATGAATGAAATTTGTTACATACAGCTAAATTTTGATGAGCAATTTGATGGAATAATCCGTTTATTTCCACAAACTCCATTAGGGTGGGTAAGGGGGGACCCTTGGTATTTTGCGTGTGTAACTTTTTCATCTTTGGCTTTTTAACAAATTGGATAGCAAATTCCGTTTTCTCGAACTGTTTTTCGTTGAAAAGGTACTCTTGTTTCAAATCGTTATCTTTAACGGTTTCGGAGGAAATCGCTCTTGAATTAACCCCACTTTGGTCAATTTCATAGTAATTTAAATAAAATTATCAAGGTATTCTTATGTCAAAGTATTGTCAACCCGATTGCCAATTTAATAGTTCTAAGCGAAAAAAATAGAAGAGTTTACGGGACAAGAGTTAGTTGATTTTTATATTTATAAAAAAGAATGTAAACATTGTTGTTTTGTCGAGTGTTTCTGTTATGCACACTATCGTTCATTATAAAATTAGATTTGTTATTAAAAACATATACAGATAGTTCAAAAATAAACAGACACAATGGGTAAAATATTAAAATTCATATACCTTAAAATTCGTTTTTGGATAATCCCATATCTCAATCTTGATCTAACTTGAGCCTGATATACTGTCACTATCAATTGTTATAATGGTAACACATTTTTTAAACTTTTTATCGAGTAACAAACGGAATTTAATTTCGATATCAGCTGATAGCAATGAGTTTTCCAGTTCAAACATTTGTCGAACGTCAATACCATTTACATTCACATTAACTCTGTTACAATTCTTTTGCCAATTATGAAATCTAATTGCTTGAAACCTCTTTCGTGATAAAGGTCATTAGATTCGTACCACGCACCTACTTCTTTGAATAAGGCATTGGTCTTGAGTCTTAAGGACGAATTATCAGATACTCGCAATGATGTGTCATCCGCATACATGACGGACGAGGCATTAGACACAACTTTATCAAACTCGTTTATATAAAGTAAAAAGAGAATTGGACCCAATATGGACCCCTGAGGAACACCCATATTAATATCCAAACGTTCAGAATTAATTTTCGACAAAACATTGCCGCCCGAGTAAGTAAGACAGACATATTGTTTACGTTCAGTCAAAAAAGATGCTACCCAATCATTGGCAACTCCACATATGCCGTAGTTATGGAGTTTTAATAGCAGTATGTCATGGTTGACACAATCAAAAGCCTTACTAACGTCGCAGAATATACCAATGGGCCACTCGCCCGCTTCAATATATTAAATCACTCTGTAATAAAAATCCAACAAGGCAGTACCTTCTTGTCGATTTATTAGCCTGAAAACCATGCTGATGAAGCACGCGGACCTGTAATAAGTCTATAATTTTCCAATAACTGTGGATCACTTTTCTTATAAATAGGAATGGCTGTTACTACTTTTAACATTCTTCCAACTGAACTGATTGAAAATTTTAAACCCTATGTCAAAAAATATTAGCCATCAAAACTGCACGTAGTTATGGAAGCGACAGAAATTTTTATCGGTGATTACTTGTGTCTAGTGTAATTCAGCGTCGTTTTAGACGGTAATTTACATCGAGCTGTACTCATACTTTTTCGCTTAATGCACTAGTACGGAAAAGTAGGAAATGCACTAGTAGGAAAAGGTAATTTTGCCATAGATACACACATTAAGAAATAGATGGAAAAAATCAAATTTGCCATGTATCCATACCAGATACGAAATTAAGTCGAACACGGTTTTTGTTAAAAATTTAATTGTGCATTTAAAAATGTCATCAATTTTAATATTATTCAAGGTGGTACTAACTTTTTTTCCTAAATTAATTACATCCTAACTATTTATACTGTATACTAAATCTCGTTTAAATATCTGCACTACTTTCGTAACTATACAAAAAAGTCATTTTTTTAAGCTGCAACACCTTGTATCTCCTGTAAAAGGTCCACTATTTGATATAAAAAGCTGTTATTTTTGGAAGTCAAGTTTAATCATCTAAAATTGAATCACCCTGTATATAGAATTCCGAAAGTAATTATCTCGTACGATGTTTCTAATAATCACTTTAAACAAAGGTCAATATGAAATTTAAATACAATATATTAAATAATATAGGATGTTCCGAATTTCATAATGATGAAGATTTAGAAATTGACAGGCTAAGTAAAAATAATATTGCTACGTTCACTGTTGAAATTAAAATTAATTTTGCTAAAATAAATACACACAAAGTTGTATGGCATTGGAAAAAAATTTTGGAAACATTTGGAGTGAAACAATAATTGGAGTAGGTAATAGAGTGCCTTTTTTCATATAAGAAAACAAGATGATTAACACTTCATACTCGTGTTTTATATGGATATCTAATATTTATTTTCTGACAAGAACGTATCGCATAGAGATGCTGGAAGTGCCTCTACTTCTAAATAAAAGATAAAGACCGCTACCTACTTCATCAAGTTCTCGCGACCTCAAGATATGGGGGACCAATTGTTTACCAAACAAATAACGTTTCAGAAGATGCAGGTCGTTAGCGAACTTGGAAAAAGAAAGTTCGATGCGGATCAGCATCTTTACAGATATAAAACGAAATCAGAATGGGGGCAACTACATTCAATCAGAAGAGGGTGTAAATTTGGAATATTACCTACCAGCATATCTGTAGGAAGTTGTGAAAAAGCATTGACAATCACGCTGTTACTTTGGTAGTTAGTGTTAAATAAGTAGTTTTGAGAAAAACAGCTAACCTACTTATCCCATCGGTATTATGATAAGTTGGACCACTCCTGTGTAGTTAATATTAAATAAGCTATTTTGAGAAAAACAGCTAACCTACTTATCCCACCGGTATTATAATAAGTTGGACCACTCCTTTGATGTGCAGATATGCAAGCTTTTGCAGCAAGTCGTAAATCACGTCCTTTGCTCGACACTGTCTTCGTAAGGCTTTAGTTTCCAAAATATTGTAGATTACTTTGAATTACCTGTATTACAGTTTCTAAACAAATCGCTGTCTTAACATTGTAAGATTCTATGTTACAATTTTGACACTATCTGAGTTCCTATCCAAATAACGTGATATTCTAATGCTAAATGCCCCTTGTACTTCCTCCCGTTAGGAGATCAACTCACCTGAGCTGTTAACTAATCTATTACAGAGAAAAATATGATGTTACTCAGGAGGATGTTTCTAATATCGGCCATAGAAGCCCATCGTTCTCCCAACACGGATCCTCTTGATGACGAGACGATAATGCACTCACATGATTACAATACTGTCTCGTTTTCCTCTTCATAACCCCCACAAAGAGGTATTTCACACTTCCTCATATAGGAAAGGTGTTCCCTAGGAATTTCTCTAATAGCCAATAGAAGGCTATCATTTTCCCAACACGAATTCTCATATTGATGAGACGACAGTGCATGAAATCTTCTCTCGTTTTCCTATTCCTATCTCTATAAAGAGGTGTTTCACACTTCTTCATATAGTAAAGGTGTGTCCTTAGCCAACAGTATCCAGTTTGAATACCTGTCACCACGCGAAGATTTCTACTAGACATTGTCAGGTACTTTTTGACTGTATCCTTGCAGGGGTACTCTATCAACTCCTTAGCAAATTAACAGCTGCATCGACTTGTTGAAATATTAATACTTGAATATGATTACTTACAATTAATTACACAATTGGTTATACAAGGTGTTTCACAAAAATATGGCAATATTACTAACTCTTTTTGAGTTAGGTTTATTTCCATTTTAAACCTTGATATATGATGTGTTCTTAGTAAATTTGTTAAAAATGCACCATTTTCGATGTAGCGGTTAAGTCAACCGGGCGGCCATTGTAATAGTCCTTATTTATCTTCCATTTATATGTCATATTTTGTATAAGATAAACCCCGGTATGTTGGTTATTCAGTTGATTATACAGTGCTTTCAAAAAGTAACGAATAAATTCATTATTTTTGAAATTGAGAAGTTTTCGAAAAAATCTCCTGACACGTCGATTTTGTTTTTAAAAAAGGCACACATACGACCCACATTTGTGACGTCATCGTTGTTCGAGATATGACGTCATCGACATTTTTTTTAATAGCAACCCCCAATTTTGACCATGCCATTGGAAAGGCCGTGTCATTCTACATACATACATCATGAAAAGTGTGTTGTTGTGTTACATAACAACCATTTCAAGAAAATAATGTTTGAAGACTTTAAAATTTATTTTTACAATACTGAAAATGATGATGATTATGTAAATAATCGACTAAATTAAATGTTCAAATTGTGCACCATTGGCTGCCTGACAGTAGCCAAGACGATTAATAAATTTTTTTGGACATTATCGATAACTTCAGGAGGTATACGATGTATCTCGTGACGAATTCTTGCTTTTAAATCTTCTAAATTATCCGGTCTAGTAACGTATACTTTGCCTTTTAAGTAACCCCACAAGAAATAATCTAGGAGTGTCAAAACAGGCGATCTGGCTGGCCACCCAATCGGCCCCCTTCTCCCTATCCAACGATTACGGAAACAGCTCATCTAAATAAGCACGGACAGGTGTTGCATAATGGGGAGGTGCACAGTATTGTGAAAATTAAATTTTAAAATCTTCAAACATTATTTTCTTGAAATTTTTGTTATGTAACACCATTATTTTTCACGACTGCTGATATAAGTTTCCAATATTGTAATCTCATCAATTAATAATAATTCAAAAGTTAATAATTAACTTAAAAAAAATTAGAGACTACAATGTTAGCAAAAATGCTAGAAATTAGCGCCCAATAATTTGTATAAAAAAAAACTCCAGGGTGTTGGTTAACACTGAAAACGTATCTGTGTCAAATTTAAATCAAATCTGTTAGATATTAAAAAAAAATACATCCAAAATTTGATTTTTTTTTAATTATCACGCCCTGATCTCAGTAGCTCTAGGACATACATAGAAAGTAGTAAAAATAGTAAAATCGTAGTAGCAAAAAATAAAGTACTAGTAATATTGCCATGTCTTTTTAAAACGTCCTAAATTTGCACCAGCTGATCTCTTGTTGCCTTCGTCAACCCGCTACTGATAGCGCCGGCCACTTCGTGCCTCGAAAAGCGCTTAAAAGGCATCCACGAAAAGACGTTCAGGGACGTCACGTAACTCCTAGATACTCCCAGCAGTCTCCAGGATTGGATGTCAGGTCCGCGATTCAAACGACCAGACGTAAACTGCCGCGAGATAAACTAAAACAATAACGGTCAAAGGTCTTCCCTGTGTATTTTCTTTTTAGTCGCCATATACGTGAGCCGGCTAAGCCGCGTTGATGAGGGTGATATCCCTCCGAATTTGACAAGTCATTAAGGGACACTGGACAGCTTCGTCCGGCTCATTTCTCACTGAAAGGGAGAAATTACGTCGAGGCGGCGTTAATTTGGAAAAAATCCACTACTGTGTCAGTTGTACGAAAGTTTAGAGGGTAATCTCAGTTAATTTGGAAAAAATACACACAACTGTATCAGTTACATGAACGTTTAGAGGGTAATTTCAGTTAATTGGTCGTTTATAAACCGGGTAAGTAAGTTTTCTGTAGACAAACTTTAACAGAAGATAGAACACATGTTTTTAATAAGAAAAGTTCCTATAAGCATATGTCGTAGAAGGCTTTGCTTCCGAGATACAGGGTGTTGAATATAACTTTTTGTTCTCAAATTTTCATTATAACTTATAAAGAAATGCTTAAAAACTTGCACAGTGGCGGAGTGGATGGGGTGCTCAACCCCTTCCTTAAACGGAACTTCTACGCCAATGACTATTTAAAAAAAGAAACTGTTATTTTCATTATCTGCATACAGTTTACCAAAACGAAACCTACCTACATTAACAATTGTGGATTAATAACAATTATTAATCAAAATATTTTTTTAAATAGTCATTGGCGTCGAAGTTCCGTTTAAGAAAGGGGTTGAGCACCTCCTCCACTCCGCCACTGTGCAACATTATTATCGCTTGTTTTATGCCCCTTAATTAATAGGTATTATCCCCCAAATATGAAAAAAATCTAAGTATTCCTTTATAAGTTAACGAGAACAAAAAATTATATTCAGCACCCTCTATCTCTGTAAATTTTCTTCTATGAAACATGTCTTCTATCTTCTGTCAATGTTTGTCTACAAAAAACTCACTTACCCTGTATAAAAACAATGACAGTTAATGAATCAATATAAGCAAAATATTTTTGCGTTTGTTCAAGAATTTCAATTATTATTTAACAATAAGTTGATTCACATAGTTCGAAACTGATTTAAAAATACACTTCTGCACCGCACTGGACTCAGCAAACTGCTTTTGCCGCTATTGTTATTATTAATTAATAAAATTAATTTGTGGTTTTAATTAATAAAATAATTTGACATAGCTGATGTTACAATTGTTCAAAATTTTGTCCACCGACATGTAAACGCATTTGGGATAAATCATCAATAGTGTCCACTTCGGTGCCATACACTTCATTCAGGAAGTCAAAGGATTTAAGTCAGGAGATCGTGGTGGTCCTCCTCGACCATTGTATCCCTTGAAACATTTTGGCGAAAATGAGGGGGAGCACCATCGTGCAAGAACCAAATTCTGAGTCGGGCAGCTGAGGAAACATCTTCCAGAAGTCCAGCCAGATCATTTCAAAGGAACTCGAGATACTAAACCCCATCCATTCGATTTGATAATATGAATCGTCCAATCAAGCGATCATCGACAAACATTTAAGGAAAAGCATTGTTGGAAATGATCCCGTTGAATTAGGTGGGAACTTTCAGAATCGCAAATATAAGTATTATAAATTGTATACATACCATTCCGTGTCTTAAAGTAGCTTCTGTAACTAATACGTTAGCTGTAAATCTGGTATTTTGAGTATTTTGTTGCAGCGACCATTCACAAAATCTAATTCGTAATGGATAATCCCTTAGTGCTTGGACACATTGTACACGGTACGGATATAATTGAGCCTCGTGTATGATACGTCACACTGTTGATTGGGAAATTATACTTGTTGAGCGATTTGCCTGATGCTTTTTCGGAGATTCTCTTCAACAATCTCTAAAATGTGTTCCTCAGCTGCTGTAATACGCTGTAGACGCCCTGGACTTATATTTCCCATGTCACACCCGCGTTGCGCCATTGCGGTAAAAGTAACTGTATTTGACACATGTATCGGAAAACCGTTCTGCGTACATGCGAGAAGTTGCTAAAGCATTTTATCTTACTCATCCATCAACTCCGAGTTGCCATTTTTGACACTTGAAAAACTAATGTAAACACTATCGCAAAAACGTTAATACCAAAATAGGATTTCAGCATTCAGAATCGCCTACATTTGAATGACTCTAGAGACTACAGTAGCCCAGCGATGTAAAGGTTGAAAATACTACAATTTCAATCATTTTTGTCACAGAAACTATAAGGATTTTACAAATAAAATGTTTACGATATTGACCGATATAGAGGATCCAATCGTTCATATCAAAGACAATTGTTTTTCTTCTTTATCTTTACAAGAAAAGTTGAATTTAAAAATTCCTTTTCCAAAAGCAGCCTGACTTCAATTTAACGCAAACATTGAACATTTTGCTACGACCAAAACTGGCCGACTTGAATAACTTTTTTAAAATATTGTCTGAAGCTATTTATTTGTGGCATAATTTCAGTTTTTCTTTAGTTTTATTGAGAATGAAAACAGAGAGTTTTTTGAAACGTCAATAATACGGAAGTGCACGATAGTGATGTGATTTTTGTTATTTTTTACTTATCTGCTTTTTTCAGTGTGAGAATTTTTGGTTAGGCAAACTTAGTTTCAGAAATAACCCTTGACTGATCCGTTTGGTGCAAGGGCTTATTTAATTAATCTTTATTTTTCAGAAGTGTGGCAAAAACCCAACAAAACTAAAGAATAAATACTTTTTTAAATAAATTAAAATTTCGTATTGTTATACAGGGTGTCCGAAAATGATGAGCAAAAAATGCATGGGGATAATTCTAGACCTAAAATAAATGCTACCTCTTTCTATAACATTTAAAAAAAAAACTGATTATTAACGGAGTTACAGGGTGTTAAAGTTAAAATTTTATTTTCGATATTTATAAATAACTTCTTAAGAAGTCCAAATATTTACATAAAATGTACAAATCGGGGGTTTTTGTAGGGAAGAAATTCAGATATGTTTCTAATTTTGATGTCACTAGTAGAGGGCTGCACTTATGGCACATCATGTTTCTTTTAAATGACAGAACTTTTTTGCTGCTTAGTGTATCCATCTGACTATTGAAAAAATCGATTCTCCTACCTCTTATATCTGAAAAAGGTATACTTTATTGAAGTCGTTAGGAGTAACAGTTTTCGAAATAATCTTATTTGAAATATTCAGTGCACCGATTGAAAACTGTTATCGTTTCAAGTAAAGTGCCTTTTCTACTGAAAATCAAGCAAAATGTTACTTGAAAAAGTTGTTTAAACGGTAAATTATGGAGATGTGCAAAATTTTTAAAAAAATCGGCCTGCTTTGATAAAATCTTTGTGCTTTGCTGAAAAATGGTTTCATCAAACCTTGCAGATCTTCTTGAAATTATGCACGTCTCCATAATTTACGATTGAACAACTGAACAACTTTTTTAAGTGATATTTTGCTATATTTTCAGCAGAAAAGGCACTTTACCTGAAACCAAAACAGTTTTTACTCGGTGCACGGAGCATTTCAAATAGGATTATTTCAAAAATGGTTACGCCTACCGACTTCAGCAAGGTATACTTTTTTCAAATAAAACAGGTAGGAGAATCGATTGTTACGATAGTCAGATGGATACATTTAGATGCAAAAAAGTTCTGCTATTTAAAACAAACATGGTGTGCCACTAGTGACGTCAAAATTAGAAACATGTTTGAATTTTTTGTCCGCAAAAACCTCCGATTTACAAATTATATGTAAATATTTGGATTTCTTAAGAAGTTCTGTCTAGAATTATTCCCTGAATTTTTTGTTCATCATTTTTTTAATGTTTTATTTTGTGTAATATTATTTTTGTGTTTTGTATTTTGTAGAAAGTGTAAACACTTTTGTTATTTGTTATTTTTTCTCTCATGTCTACTCATGAAAAAATTGCTTCGGCACTGTGCTTAAGGAGTATTTTACATTTTGGTGTATTTGATTGCACATCTAGAAGTAACGCATCAGTACAATTTTTGATTTATTTGAGGGAGACGCCACTGAACAAGACCATTCTACATTGTTTCCTGACCTCATACACTCTAAAAACCAGACAGGGAAGGTACGTGTCGGCAAATCCGCAAGCGAATTACTCACTGAGGCAGGAAAAGTCATTATTAACCCGAGAAGATACGTGTTTCTCGCGAAGTCTTTTGGTGCCCTTAATGATAACGTCTTGTTTAAGTTGTGTAACACCGTTCTAGGAACGCTGTATTATTCTCTTGTTGTGCGGCCGTAAATCGTTGTAATTTCTGCAGTTTGACGTTGCTAGGCATCTCTACAAAAGTTGGAAGTTGCTCTTTTCAGGTTCAGGTTTCGCATAAAAGCTATATTCCTTTAAAACTGAGCATTCTGTTTCCTTTGAGGTAAAGCGGAAACGGAAAACCGTTTTATTTTGTTCCTTTTCTTCTTAATTGCATTTAGAGAGATGCATTTTGATGACGTAAAAGCCAGGTTACTAAATGAAAAATATATTAAGAGATGAATTAGGTAATTCGTTCATTGTTCTTCATAAAAGGTAGCTTCTAAAAACATACTTTTAAATAAATATCTAGTGAAAATACAGGGTATATCGTTTATGAAGTTCAACTGTTTAAAGCAAAGTCGCTTTAAAAGTCTCCAAAAATGTGTTATAAAATTAATACTTTTCAAAAAGTTCATACATTTTTTTATTTTTAGTCAAACATTGTTGACGGTGGAATATTGTAACACCCTGTCTATCAAAAATTTATAAATTCAATTTTTCCAGTTCTAAAAAATTTAACTCTTTAAAAAAGTATTAATTTTACTGTTTTCTGTTAAATAATGAAATGCCAATAAAGCGATATACTAACAAATTCTAAAATAAAAGAAAAATTAGAACCACTAAAAGTTAATTACTTCATCATAAAATGCAATCATTGTTTATTTTTATTTTTACTTTTTCATTCTTCGTTTTAATTTAAATTTCTTACAATAACCAACTTCGGGTTTTTTTGGTTTAATACTGGTTATTTTACAGTGGCGCATCTATAGGCGTTTTGGGGGTTAGAAATCCCTTCCCTTCAGTATCTAGCGTCATCATTAAAGTGACGAATGTGCCTTAAAAATCGGCATCAGTGAATTACCCACAGCGGTTTTGAGAACATCCCCCAAGTGAAATTTCTCGGTGCGCCACTGTATTTCTGAAATAATTGCTTTCTCTCAAAGAGGTAATACATGTGAAAATGAACAATTTTCCTTAAGAAGTTTGTGATTCAAAATTTCTGAATTATAATCTGAAAACAGAAAATTTTTATTTGAAATAGGTAAAGTTTACAGAACATACAAACTGGATCACCCTCTGTTAGCATTTTTAATTCGTACTGATCACGTTAAAGCAGCAACGCGAGTCACGATGTATTATTCACGGAATAGCCGGCCGAACTTCGTATGCCAAGCAAACCTGCCAAGCGAACAGCGGCGAATGATGGAGGAATGAAAAAAATTGGAGACTAATGCAACTTAATGTATTCTGTACTTTGTGTAAAATACACCAGTTCCGTTAAGGTCATCGTCTCGTATCGTTCTTTGCTCATTACAGTTTGTGAAATAATTTCACATGCTATATTGTAAGTACTGCAGCTTGGATTGTCTTTAATATGATGTCTTACTATGTACTTAAGATACATTGCGGTCTTTCTTGTCCACGGTCTTCATAGTTTTTTTAGGTTTATTCTACCTGTGTCTTACAGTCCTTAAACATAATTTTGTGTGTTATGGGATTCAGTTGTTGTAAATATATGCACACACTCTTTATATTATGGATTCTGGAGTTATGAAAAGGATAGCTTATCACTTGTACTTCCTCCCATTAAGAGATCAACCTGCCTGAGCCGTTAACCAATCTTAGAGAGATCTCTTCAATATAGGTCATTATTTTGTTTATAGTGCTCTCACAATATTCATGAAATACTGTCTCCTCTTTCTATTTACAGCTTTTAGAAAGCAACACTTCCTCAATATAATAGAGGTGTTTCCTTAGCCAAGTATGAATATTGGTCAATACGCGAAGGTTTATCTTAGACATAGTGAAGTACTATTTGAGTATATTCTTACAATGGTATTCTAGGAACTCCTTGCAGAATTGAACTGTTTGTTTCATCCCATCACCTCCTATACACTCCATGAGTGTCTTGATTATTTCCTGAAATTCTGACTACCAAAACATACCTCAGTGAGCGGGTCCAAAGATATTGGGACACAATGCACTCCTGGCCCGCTTGTCGGCTTCCGTATTGCAATTGCACTGCTCATGTCCCTGGATCCAGCATACAAATATGCTATTGGTGACTGGAGCAGCAACCAGTGCCTTCCGGCATTCCCATGCTAATCTGGTTATTATCCTATGATTACTCAAGATCATTAGTGATTGTGTACTATCTGTGCAGATTCTAATAGTTTTGCTTGTATGTCTAGGGGCAATTTGTTTAGTAGCTATGGTACACCTTCTAATTCCGTTTGTATCACGGTAACATGTGTATCCATTGTTTACTGATATCGGATGTGTAGAGATCTGGAATAGATCCCACATCCTGCATCTTTCTTTTGATATGTATTTTGTAGGGTGTGTCTGTGAAATGGGGAGAGTTACTGTCAGTGTGTGCCTGCAGAAGGGCATCTTCCTAACAACCTGATTTCATAGATAATTCTTCAAAACTTCTCCACATCCTACATTTGGTTTGAAACGTTCTTGAGGCTAAACATAGTTGTCAAGGTTACTTTTTTTAAATAAATATCCAAAGGTGGAAAACACAGCATTACCTTCACTGCTGTGGTGGATGTTGTTCACATAACTCCAGTAATGCTTAGACAGGCCATTCTTTTATACCTGGCTGAACTTTTATTCAGCCCCATAGGCTAGGTTACTTTCACAATGGCAGTGTATATCCACATGATGACTTTTGGTTTCAGTCCCTAGGTTTTACCAACAGTCCTGCAGTACTGCTCGTAGAATATGTGTGCCTCTTTTTTTACCAAATGAAGGTTCCATGTTAGTTTTCCATCGAGTATGACTCCAAGATATTTCACATTCAATGCAAAACTTAGCGTAGTGTTTAGAAGTCTCGGTGTCTTTATTCTACATTATTGTCATGCCTACTCTTTCAATAAAGGCATTTTGAAGTAAAACAGTTTAAATCGGATTTCAATCACTGAGCACGCACATACACGCTCACGTTGTGTCATCCATTGGACCTGTCCAACCATCCAATTACTGCATTGTAAGTAGCTGGGAAGATCGAGTTTCGCCTAATAATTATCAGATTGCAGATTGCTTAACGAAAATCGTAGTTTCACGTTATCTGTTACCCATTTGAAAGAATGCACTTATTTCAGAACACAACTGTACAATCTAAATTTAAATATCCTGAAGTGCTATTACTCATGCGTTCTTCTTTTTGCAGTTTTGGATGTACAGCAAGTCAGGCGAGATCCGCCGGGACGAAGCTTGTTTGGATTATAGCGGCCAAGAGGTGATCCTGTACCCCTGCCACGGTAGCAAGGGCAACCAATACTGGGACTACGACTCGGAACTGAAACTCCTACGGCACGGCAGCAGTGATAAGTGCTTAGCCGTAAACGAGTCCAAAAACAAACTGTTGATGGAACAGTGCGACAGTGAGTCCCAGAGACAGAAGTGGTCGTTAGAAAACTACGATTCCAGCAAACTGTGATTTTTTTTATTACTGACGTATTCTTGTTTTAGTTAAGTGGACTCGACGAACTTAGTTTTTCATCTTTTTTTAACAGTGTACAAAATTTTGTAATAAAGTTTGTGTAAAATTGTAAGTAAATGTGAAATTTTCATAAAACTGGGTGACTCGTCGCTTGAGTAGAGACTGTCATGGAATTTACAAACCACATTTAGGAAAATTACAAGTTGTCAAGATTTTGTCAGGTAATTTATGTTTTTAACTTAAATGTATGTTGTTTACTTATTTTCACTTAAGTGATATACCATAGACTATTTTAAACTTAATTTTAAGTGCATACATACAGAGGTGGTTAATCACAAAAAAGTTACATGTTATCGCGCCATTTAAAATTATCAAAAGAATTTGCAATTAAATCGTTTCTGAAAAACCTGAAAATTTTACGCTTCTTATTATGTTAATTTTTTTATTACTAAAATCAAAGTAAGTAATGAAACGTGGTACATAAATCCAGGCCTACTAGTTCCTTAATATATTTTCAGTCAACTCTTGATTTCCTTAGGGGAGCAATTTTTGTACATTGAATTTTGAATGCAGTTGCCATGAAACAAATGAAAATTTTGACATTCGTCAGGTGTACATATCGACAACTATGCCAATTTATGCACGCATAACCATAACAGAGAACGTATAAAAGGAAGTGGTCAATTTTTTTTAGAACAGTTCAGGGTATGTTTCAATTTCATTCCATAACCTGAAATGGTATACAAATGTGCCTTTTTATAAGGTAACCAACTCTTTGTTTAGTTTAATAGAGTCTGTGGTGGATACCTTAAAGGCAAACGCCCTGTATACTGCCTCTAGTAGGATCTCTTCATTTTAATATTAAATAATTTGTTACGCAAATACTGCTGTAGGTCTATGTCGATATATATTGATAAAAATGTGGTTTGGCAGAATTTCACAAAATCTAATGTATATTAACATGAAATTTTTTTATCGTAGGAAAATTAGAAGAACACAGTAGCTTTAGATAGTCAATTTTTACCGTTACTTGATTTAAATGTTTTAGTAATTCTTGCAAGGAAAAGCAGCTGACTATCTAACAAAGTTTCCCATTAAAAAAATTTTCGCCATTTCTCTGAATAGGAAAGAGATATGATAGTTTTATAAGCGTAGTATGGCAGATCTGCCAAATAGCTTCCACATTGCACTACAACTGTGAATACCGACAGTGATACATAGATGGCGTTTTGATGTCAAAACAATTTTTGATACTGAACATTTTGGAAACAAATATACATGTTCATTTTTCAACAATTTTTGTATTGTGCATATCTTAGCGATTGAAGGTGGATATTAATTCTTTTATGATATATCAAGACGAGTAAAATAGTTTTGGAAACCGTACAAGAACCAAATTTAATACATACCTAACTAAAGATGAACCTATGTCATGTGTCAACAGTCAAATGTGGTTCTTCTACGGTAAAGTTTCTAAGTCCGAAGAACACAACACTCTATGTCCTAGTGTTGGAAGTAACAGTTCTAACTTGGCAGGTCTACCAAATACTGTTTACAAAACTAAGAAATCGCAGTGGAAGTTTTTTTGGAGCAGTTTGAATATATTTAAATCTTTCACAATAGTGATCAAAATTTCTCTGTAAATTTTTCATTCCAGGTACGTTGAATCAAAACAGATTTATCACTCGATTGAATTGAAGCTCCTGTACATATCTTTATTACTCTACATATTCCAACTTACATATCCCATATTTTAGTGCTCAATCACATTCCATTTTAGTATACGTGGTATGGTAACAAGTATTGTTTAAGACTGTCTTCTACGTTAAAGTGGTGCAAGGATATATAGTTTTCTTTATAACCACGGGCAATGCAAGAATGCGGTCAAAATTCTAACGCACCAAGCACGTTCCGTTGTCGAACTTAAGTCAGTAAGAATGAATTTCACATCGGTTTTTGCATTTCCCTGTGCAACTAATATTTACGGTAATTTTTATATGAGATACGGTGTGAAAAAGCATTGTGTACTTTTTTATATATTATCGTGAAGATACGACAACGTATCTGAGAATAGCATATAACATAATATTATAGAAAATTTTAACCATTCGAAATGTTGTAAATAAGGCATTGATTTGATTGCCCTGAAAACATCACTGTTTCTATGTTTGTTATGGGTGAAATTATAAAACCATAGTCATTATTTGTTATTTGTTGATATGTGATATATTAATTATTCTTTAAATAGTGTACTGTAACACTAACTATAGAAAGTGATTATGTTTACTCGTACATTACATGGTCGAAGGTCCGACCATATGATTACTAGGTCCATCTGTTTGTTAATTAAAATTTTAACGGATTGTTCATAGAGGAATAAGTTCCTGCCGGGTTGCTTATCAAAATAAAGCCGCAAATATTCTTAATTATACATTTTTTGAAATGTTCATGTTAAGATTTCCAGCTATAATATCGTCGTGTAGGTCCCTGATGGCAAAATAACGACGGAGTAAGTAGTGTAAACAGCCTGAAAAATGTCCCCGAATACAAAATCCTTTTTCATTAATTTTGACGTTTCGAGTGATTGTCAGAAGATTTCATTAATTAAAAATACTTACAGCCATATTTTTATAGTTAACCCAACAACTCTATTAATAATCATCTATTAAAATTGCATTTTAATTAAAAAAAAAACAGATGGATGTAGCAATCACGCAGTCGGATCTCATATTAACACTTTTTTTAATAGAATTAGTAAACATTATCGTTCCTATAGTAGCTGTTGCTCCTTTTTATATTTCGTTAACGTAATAGTCGTTGCTGCTTTTGAGTGTGTTAAACGGCAATATCAATTATTCCAAGATAGCAAATGGACGGTATTGGGTCAATTAGAGGGAAATTTGTTCACAAATAAAATTCTACAGGGCCCTAGCCTGGACCAAATATTAAAAAGGGCTATACATTTTTCAGAAATGGTACCTAAATACACTTTAATATGTTTCTGTGTGTTATATATTTTATTAGGGTGCAAAATTGTTCTCTAGAATGTGCCTAGCTATGGCCCTGTTTCAACCACCGTGTTTATGGAAGAGAACTACAGAGTAAATTTTTAATGTCAAAAAAACCAAGAAAGAAATCTGTATAATCAGTAAATTGCCTTTTGCTTACTAAATATTTGTATACAGGGTGTTCCGCCGTCTCCGTAATTTGTTCATTTATCGGTGCTAAAAACTTTATTTGTTAAATAAATTTCATAAGCTTTTGAAAATTCAGTGGCGACTCATGTAAGTGTAAAGAAAATGTTATTTTTGATAGTTGAAGTCAAAAATAAACTTCTCAATTATTTTTTTCATGTTTTCCCAGGAACTATCAAGGTTATGAAGTGTTTTCTAAAAATTATAATGTTATAATTTCGAATTTTTCCTGGAATACTGTATCTGACTAAGCAAAAACAATTTCACTTCATGTTCTTTGAAAATTTTGAACGTCAAAGTAAATAATTATCTAAAGTTATTCACCCCATGCAAATAAATACCTTTGTTTAATAAATAGATCACAAGAAATAAGTAAATGTATTTCATAAGGCGAATCATTTATTTATACTAAAATTTATATATATTTTTATTATGGGAATTTGCAGTAACATTTAAGGTATTAATATAAAAATATTCGTTCCACCGATTCTACAAAGATTTAAATATTTTTGTGTCAAATTCAGCAAGAATTCTCTTGAATATTTTCTGTACAAAAAATCTAAGGAGTGCACCCTATAATCCTGAGGTAGATTGTTTGGAGAATTACAAAACGTTTTGTGTTTTTGTTTTGTTTGTGTTAGATCACAAGCAGAGTAACAACTCCTTAAAAAAATATATGTAGATCCAATTGGAAACACTTCCTTTCACGTCTGTATGTTTTAATAGTTGTAAAAGTTATAGTAATTAGACCAATATCAATTCATTCTCCAATACTTCACAGAACCAAACCAATTTTAATTTAAATATAATTTGACACTAGCTTTCACTGAACAACATTGTTGTACTCGTAATATTGTCATTTAAAACTTAATTATTTACTCTGTAGTATCTTTTTCGTTAATTTAAAATTAATTTCACATTTTCACATATTTTTCTTTGCTCAAATAATAAAATGGTGAATTGTATGATATTCTAAATATATGTCACCAAAGTGACTTTATTTATAGGCCATATTTTTTTATATTGATAGTTAAGTAATTGTATACTTTACAGTATTTTGTGGTTAATTTAATTAAAAACTTAAAATGTTATTTCCATTTTTTCTTGTAACAACTGTACTTAATATAGTAGAATTTATTATATTTAAATATAGATATTACGTAGGCCAGTGTATTGTATTTTTATAATGTGCCTTAATTTTTCCTGTATATACAACGTTAATAAATATTATGTTAATATAATTGTTTTACTTAATATTTCCAACAAATATAGACCAGCTGTGTTTTTAATTATTGTATGTTTATAAAATGTAGGTTTTTCCATAATTTTCTATATTCTGCCGGAGGCGCCAGTTTGCCAAATCAAGATATTTGCAAATGCGGAATACTTTGAGAGATGGCATCAGTTTTGGATTACCAATCCATAAATTTGAGATAGCAAGGAATGTCTGTGCAGTTGGAGGTCTGAACACGTTGATGTGACTCGTTTTTGTGTGACTCCGTTGACGAAAAAAAATAATTTCTCGAAAACTACGGGGGCTAGAGAGGAACCGAGTTTAGATTTGGATTCGCCATGGCCGATATAGTCTACAGGAATTATTTCAGAATATTCTGAGCCCTTGAAATTTTCGACAAAATCGAAAGACTAACCCCTTTGAAAATTTCACGATATTTTCAAAAAATAAAATCGCGGTTTAAGGGCGGCTCTGTATGCATTAGGGGGCGCTGAACACGATTCTGGTGTCCGTTTATGTGTACGAGGCTCCGTTGTAGAAAAAAAATTAATTTCTGGAAAACTACGGGGGCTAGAGAGGAACTGAGTTTAGATTTGGATTCGCCATGGCCGATATAGTCTACAGGAATTATTTCGGAATATTCTGAGCCCTTGAAATTTTCGACAAAATCGAAAGACTAACCCCTTTGAAAATTTCACGATATTTTCAAAAATTAAAATCGCGATTTAAGGGCGGCTCTGTATGCATTAGGGGGCGCTGAACACGATTCTGGTGTCCGTTTATGTGTACGAGGCTCCGTTGTCGAAAAAAGTTAATTTCTCGAAAACTACGGGGGCTAGAGAGGAACTGAGTTTAGATTTGGATTCGCCATGGCCGATATAGTCTACAGGAATTATTTCAGAATATTCTGAGCCCTTGAAATTTTCGACAAAATCGAAAGACTAACCCCTTTGAAAATTTCACGATATTTTCAAAAAATAAAATCGCGATTTAAGGGCGGCTCTGTATGCATTAGGGGGCGCTGAACACGATTCTGGTGTCCGTTTATGTGTAAGAGGTTCCATTGTCGAAAAAAAATTAATTTCTCGAAAACTACGGGGGCTAGAGAGGAACCGAGTTTAGATTTGGATTCGCCATGGCCGATATAGTCTACAGGAATTATTTCAGAATATTCTGAGCCCTTGAAATTTTCGACAAAATCGAAAGACCCCTTTGAAAATTTCACGATATTTTCAAAAAATAAAATCGCGATTTAAGGGCGGCTCTGTATGCATTAGGGGGCGCTGAACACGATTCTGGTGTCCGTTTATGTGTACGAGGCTCCGTTGTAGAAAAAAAATTAATTTCTGGAAAACTACGGGGGCTAGAGAGGAACTGAGTTTAGATTTGGATTCGCCATGGCCGATATAGTCTACAGGAATTATTTCGGAATATTCTGAGCCCTTGAAATTTTCGACAAAATCGAAAGACTAACCCCTTTGAAAATTTCACGATATTTTCAAAAATTAAAATCGCGATTTAAGGGCGGCTCTGTATGCATTAGGGGGCGCTGAACACGATTCTGGTGTCCGTTTATGTGTACGAGGCTCCGTTGTCGAAAAAAAGTTAATTTCTCGAAAACTACGGGGGCTAGAGAGGAACTGAGTTTAGATTTGGATTCGCCATGGCCGATATAGTCTACAGGAATTATTTCAGAATATTCTGAGCCCTTGAAATTTTCGACAAAATCGAAAGACTAACCCCTTTGAAAATTTCACGATATTTTCAAAAATTAAAATCGCGGTTTAAGGGCGGCTCTGTATGCATTAGGGGGCGCTGAACACGATTCTGGCGTCCGTTTATGTGTACGAGGCTCCGTTGTCGAAAAAAAGTTAATTTCTCGAAAACTACGGGGGCTAGAGAGGAACCGAGTTTAGATTTGGATTCGCCATGGCCGATATAGTCTACAGGAATTATTTCAGAATATTCTGAGCCCTTGAAATTTTCGACAAAATCGAAAGACCTTTGAAAATTTCACGATATTTTCAAAAAATAAAATCGCGATTTAAGGGCGGCTCTGTATGCATTAGGGGGCGCTGAACACGATTCTGGTGTCCGTTTATGTGTAAGAGGTTCCATTGTCGAAAAAAAATTAATTTCTCGAAAACTACGGGGGCTAGAGAGGAACCGAGTTTAGATTTGGATTCGCCATGGCCGATATAGTCTACAGGAATTATTTCATAATATTCTGAGCCCTTGAAATTTTCGACAAAATCGAAAGACTAACCCCTTTGAAAATTTCACGATATTTTCAAAAAATAAAATCGCGGTTTAAGGGCGGCTCTGTATGCATTAGGGAGCGCTGAACACGATTCTGGTGTCCGTTTATGTGTACGAGGCTCCGTTGTAGAAAAAAAATTAATTTCTGGAAAACTACGGGGGCTAGAGAGGAACTGAGTTTAGATTTGGATTCGCCATGGCCGATATAGTCTACAGGATTTATTTCAGAATATTCTGAGCCCTTGAAATTTTTGACAAATTCGAAAGACTAACCCCTTTGAAAATTTCACGATATTTAAAAACAATAAAATCGCGATTTAAGGGCGGCTTTGTATGCATTAGGGGGTGCTGAACACGTTGGTATGGTCCGTTTTTGTGTACAAGGCTCTGTTGTCGATAAAAAGTTAATTTCTCGAAAACTACAGGGGCTAGAGAGGAACTGAGTTTAGATTTGGATTCGCCATGGCCGATATAGTCTACAGGAATTATTTCAGAATATTCTGAGCCCTTGAAATTTTCGACAAAATCGAAAGACCTTTGAAAATTTCACGATATTTTCAAAAAATAAAATCGCGATTTAAGGGCGGCTCTGTATGCATTAGGGGGCGCTGAACACGATTCTGGTGTCCGTTTATGTGTACGAGGCTCCGTTGTCGAAAAAAAGTTAATTTCTCGAAAACTACGGGGGCTAGAGAGGAACCGAGTTTAGATTTGGATTCGCCATGGCCGATATAGTCTACAGGAATTATTTCAGAATATTCTGAGCCCTTGAAATTTTCGACAAAATCGAAAGACTAACCCCTTTGAAAATTTCACGATATTTTCAAAAAATAAAATCGCGATTTAAGGGCGGCTCTGTATGCATTAGGGGGCGCTGAACACGATTCTGGTGTCCGTTTATGTGTACGAGGCTCCGTTGTCGAAAAAAAGTTAATTTCTCGAAAACTACGGGGGCTAGAGAGGAACTGAGTTTAGATTTGGATTCGCCATGGCCGATATAGTCTACAGGAATTATTTCAGAATATTCTGAGCCCTTGAAATTTTCGACAAAATCGAAAGACCTTTGAAAATTTCACGATATTTTCAAAAAATAAAATCGCGATTTAAGGGCGGCTCTGTATGCATTAGGGGGCGCTGAACACGATTCTGGTGTCCGTTTATGTGTAAGAGGCTCCCTTGTCGAAAAAAAATTAATTTCTGGAAAACTACGGGGGCTAGAGAGGAACTGAGTTTAGATTTGGATTCGCCATGGCCGATATAGTCTACAGGAATTATTTCAGAATATTCTGAGCCCTTGAAATTTTCGACAAAATCGAAAGACCTTTGAAAATTTCACGATATTTTCAAAAATTAAAATCGCGGTTTAAGGGCGGCTCTGTATGCATTAGGGGGCGCTGAACACGATTCTGGTGTCCGTTTATGTGTACGAGGCTCCGTTGTAGAAAAAAAATTAATTTCTGGAAAACTACGGGGGCTAGAGAGGAACTGAGTTTAGATTTGGATTCGCCATGGCCGATATAGTCTACAGGAATTATTTCGGAATATTCTGAGCCCTTGAAATTTTCGACAAAATCGAAAGACTGACTAACCCCTTTGAAAATTTCACGATATTTTCAAAAAATAAAATCGCGATTTAAGGGCGGCTCTGTATGCATTAGGGGGCGCTGAACACGATTCTGGTGTCCGTTTATGTGTACGAGGCTCCGTTGTCGAAAAAAAGTTAATTTCTCGAAAACTACGGGGGCTAGAGAGGAACTGAGTTTAGATTTGGATTCGCCATGGCCGATATAGTCTACAGGAATTATTTCAGAATATTCTGAGCCCTTGAAATTTTCGACAAATTCGAAAGACTAACCCCTTTGAAAATTTCACGATATTTTCAAAAAATAAAATCGCGATTTAAGGGCGGCTCTGTATGCATAAGGGGGCGCTGAACACGGTTCTGGTGTCTGTTTATGTGTACGAGGCTCCGTTGTCGAAGAAAAGTTAATTTCTCGAAAACTACGGGGGCTAGAGAGGAACTGAGTTTAGATTTGGATTCGCCATGGCCGATATAGTCTACAGGAATTATTTCAGAATATTCTGAGCCCTTGAAATTTTCGACAAAATCGAAAGACTAACCCCTTTGAAAATTTCACGATATTTTCAAAAAATAAAATCGCGGTTTAAGGGCGGCTCTGTATGCATTAGGGGGCGCTGAACACGATTCTGGTGTCCGTTTATGTGTAAGAGGCTCCCTTGTCGAAAAAAAATTAATTTCTGGAAAACTACGGGGGCTAGAGAGGAACTGAGTTTAGATTTGGATTCGCCATGGCCGATATAGTCTACAGGAATTATTTCAGAATATTCTGAGCCCTTGAAATTTTCGACAAAATCGAAAGACTAACCCCTTTGAAAATTTCACGATATTTTCAAAAATTAAAATCGCGGTTTAAGGGCGGCTCTGTATGCATTAGGGGGCGCTGAACACGATTCTGGTGTCCGTTTATGTGTACGAGGCTCCGTTGTCGAAAAAAAGTTAATTTCTCGAAAACTACGGGGGCTAGAGAGGAACCGAGTTTAGATTTGGATTCGCCATGGCCGATATAGTCTACAGGAATTATTTCAGAATATTCTGAGCCCTTGAAATTTTCGACAAAATCGAAAGACTAACCCCTTTGAAAATTTCACGATATTTTCAAAAAATAAAATCGCGATTTAAGGGCGGCTCTGTATGCATTAGGGGGCGCTGAACACGATTCTGGTGTCCGTTTATGTGTACGAGGCTCCGTTGTCGAAAAAAAGTTAATTTCTCGAAAACTACGGGGGCTAGAGAGGAACTGAGTTTAGATTTGGATTCGCCATGGCCGATATAGTCTACAGGAATTATTTCAGAATATTCTGAGCCCTTGAAATTTTCGACAAAATCGAAAGACTAACCCCTTTGAAAATTTCACGATATTTTCAAAAAATAAAATCGCGATTTAAGGGCGGCTCTGTATGCATTAGGGGGCGCTGAACACGATTCTGGTGTCCGTTTATGTGTAAGAGGTTCCCTTGTCGAAAAAAAATTAATTTCTCGAAAACTACGGGGGCTAGAGAGGAACCGAGTTTAGATTTGGATTCGCCATGGCCGATATAGTCTACAGGAATTATTTCAGAATATTCTGAGCCCTTGAAATTTTCGACAAAATCGAAAGACTAACCCCTTTGAAAATTTCACGATATTTAAAAAAAATAAAACCGCGATTTAAGGGCGACTCTGTATGCATTAGGGGGCGCTGAACACGATTCTGGTGTCCGTTTATGTGTACGAGGCTCCGTTGTCGAAAAAAAGTTAATTTCTCGAAAACTACGGGGGCTAGAGAGGAACTGAGTTTAGATTTGGATTCGCCATGGCCGATATAGTCTACAGGAATTATTTCAGAATATTCTGAGCCCTTGAAATTTTCGACAAAATCGAAAGACTAACCCCTTTGAAAATTTCACGATATTTAAAAAAAATAAAACCGCGATTTAAGGGCGGCTTTGTATGCATTTGGGGGTGCTGAACACGTTGGTATGGTCCGTTTTTGTGCACGAGGCTCTGTTGTCGATAAAAAGTTAATTTCTCGAAAACTACAGGGGCTAGAGAGGAACTGAGTTTAGATTTGGATTCGCCATGGCCGATATAGTCTACAGGAATTATTTCAGAATATTCTGAGCCCTTGAAATTTTCGACAAATTCGAAAGACTAACCCCTTTGAAAATTTCACGATATTTCCAAAAAATAAAATCGCGATTTAAGGGCGGCTCTGTATGCATTAGGGGGCGCTGAACACGATTCTGGTGTCCGTTTATGTGTACGAGGCTCCGTTGTCGAAAAAAAGTTAATTTCTCGAAAACTACGGGGGCTAGAGAGGAACTGAGTTTAGATTTGGATTCGCCATGGCCGATATAGTCTACAGGAATTATTTCAGAATATTCTGAGCCCTTGAAATTTTCGACAAAATCGAAAGACTAACCCCTTTGAAAATTTCACGATATTTTCAAAAAATAAAATCGCGATTTAAGGGCGGCTCTGTATGCATAAGGGGGCGCTGAACACGATTCTGGTGTCCGTTTATGTGTACGAGGCTCCGTTGTCGAAAAAAAGTTAATTTCTCGAAAACTACGGAGGCTAGAGAGGAACCGAGTTTAGATTTGGATTCGCCATGGCCGATATAGTCTACAGGAATTATTTCAGAATATTCCGAGCCCTTGAAATTTTCGACAAAATCGAAAGACTAACCCCTTTGAAAATTTCACGATATTTTCAAAAAATAAAATCGCGATTTAAGGGCGGCTCTGTATGCGTTAGGGGGCGCTGAACACGATTCTGGTGTCCGTTTATGTGTACGAGGCTCCGTTGTCGAAAAAAAGTTAATTTCTCGAAAACTACGGGGGCTAGAGAGGAACTGAGTTTAGATTTGGATTCGCCATGGCCGATATAGTCTACAGGAATTATTTCAGAATATTCTGAGCCCTTGAAATTTTCGACAAAATCGAAAGACTAACCCCTTTGAAAATTTCACGATATTTTCAAAAAATAAAATAGCGATTTAAGGGCGGCTCTGTATGCATTAGGGGGCGCTGAACACGATTCTGGTGTCCGTTTATGTGTAAGAGGTTCCCTTGTCGAAAAAAAATTAATTTCTCGAAAACTACGGGGGCTAGAGAGGAACCGAGTTTAGATTTGGATTCGCCATGGCCGATGTAGTCTACAGGAATTATTTCAGAATATTCTGAGCCCTTGAAATTTTCGGCAAAATCGAAAGACTAACCCCTTTGAAAATTTCACGATATTTTCAAAAAATAAAATCGCGATTTAAGGGCGGCTCTGTATGCATTAGGGGGCGCTGAACACGATTCTGGTGTCCGTTTATGTGTACGAGGCTCCGTTGTCGAAAAAAAGTTAATTTCTCGAAAACTACGGGGGCTAGAGAGGAACTGAGTTTAGATTTGGATTCGCCATGGCCGATATAGTCTACAGGAATTATTTCAGAATATTCTGAGCCCTTGAAATTTTCGACAAAATCGAAAGACTAACCCCTTTGAAAATTTCACGATATTTTCAAAAAATAAAATCGCGGTTTAAGGGCGGCTCTGTATGCATTAGGGGGCGCTGAACACGATTCTGGTGTCCGTTTATGTGTAAGAGGCTCCCTTGTCGAAAAAAAAATAATTTCTGGAAAACTACAGGGGCTAGAGAGGAACTGAGTTTAGATTTGGATTCGCCATGGCCGATATAGTCTACAGGAATTATTTCAGAATATTCTGAGCCCTTGAAATTTTCGACAAAATCGAAAGACTAACCCCTTTGAAAATTTCACGATATTTTCAAAAATTAAAATCGCGGTTTAAGGGCGGCTCTGTATGCATTAGGGGGCGCTGAACACGATTCTGGTGTCCGTTTATGTGTACGAGGCTCCGTTGTCGAAAAAAAGTTAATTTCTCGAAAACTACGGGGGCTAGAGAGGAACCGAGTTTAGATTTGGATTCGCCATGGCCGATATAGTCTACAGGAATTATTTCAGAATATTCTGAGCCCTTGAAATTTTCGACAAAATCGAAAGACCTTTGAAAATTTCACGATATTTTCAAAAAATAAAATCGCGATTTAAGGGCGGCTCTGTATGCATTAGGGGGCGCTGAACACGATTCTGGTGTCCGTTTATGTGTAAGAGGCTCCCTTGTCGAAAAAAAATTAATTTCTGGAAAACTACGGGGGCTAGAGAGGAACTGAGTTTAGATTTGGATTCGCCATGGCCGATATAGTCTACAGGAATTATTTCAGAATATTCTGAGCCCTTGAAATTTTCGACAAAATCGAAAGACTAACCCCTTTGAAAATTTCACGATATTTTCAAAAAATAAAATCGCGGTTTAAGGGCGGCTCTGTATGCATTAGGGGGCGCTGAACACGATTCTGGTGTCCGTTTATGTGTACGAGGCTCCGTTGTAGAAAAAAAATTAATTTCTGGAAAACTACGGGGGCTAGAGAGGAACTGAGTTTAGATTTGGATTCGCCATGGCCGATATAGTCTACAGGATTTATTTCAGAATATTCTGAGCCCTTGAAATTTTTGACAAATTCGAAAGACTAACCCCTTTGAAAATTTCACGATATTTAAAAACAATAAAATCGCGATTTAAGGGCGGCTTTGTATGCATTAGGGGGTGCTGAACACGTTGGTATGGTCCGTTTTTGTGTACAAGGCTCCGTTGTAGAAAAAAAATTAATTTCTGGAAAACTACGGGGGCTAGAGAGGAACTGAGTTTAGATTTGGATTCGCCATGGCCGATATAGTCTACAGGAATTATTTCAGAATATTCGGAGCCCTTGAAATTTTCGACAAAATCGAAAATTTCACGATATTTTCAAAAAATAAAATCGCGATTTAAGGGCGGCTCTGTATGCATTAGGGGGCGCTGAACACGATTCTGGTGTCCGTTTATGTGTACGAGGCTCCGTTGTCGAAAAAAAGTTAATTTCTCGAAAACTACGGGGGCTAGAGAGGAACTGAGTTTAGATTTGGATTCGCCATGGCCGATATAGTCTACAGGAATTATTTCAGAATATTCTGAGCCCTTGAAATTTTCGACAAATTCGAAAGACTAACCCCTTTGAAAATTTCACGATATTTAAAAAAAATAAAACCGCGATTTAAGGGCGGCTTTGTATGCATTTGGGGGTGCTGAACACGTTGGTATGGTCCGTTTTTGTGCACGAGGCTCTGTTGTCGATAAAAAGTTAATTTCTCGAAAACTACAGGGGCTAGAGAGGAACTGAGTTTAGATTTGGATTCGCCATGGCCGATATAGTCTACAGGAATTATTTCAGAATATTCTGAGCCCTTGAAATTTTCGACAAATTCGAAAGACTAACCCCTTTGAAAATTTCACGATATTTCCAAAAAATAAAATCGCGATTTAAGGGCGGCTCTGTATGCATTAGGGGGCGCTGAACACGATTCTGGTGTCCGTTTATGTGTACGAGGCTCCGTTGTAGAAAAAAAATTAATTTCTGGAAAACTACGGGGGCTAGAGAGGAACTGAGTTTAGATTTGGATTCGCCATGGCCGATATAGTCTACAGGAATTATTTCAGAATATTCTGAGCCCTTGAAATTTTCGACAAAATCGAAAGACTAACCCCTTTGAAAATTTCACGATATTTTCAAAAATTAAAATCGCGGTTTAAGGGCGGCTCTGTATGCATTAGGGGGCGCTGAACACGATTCTGGTGTCCGTTTATGTGTACGAGGCTCCGTTGTCGAAAAAAAGTTAATTTCTCGAAAACTACGGGGGCTAGAGAGGAACCGAGTTTAGATTTGGATTCGCCATGGCCGATATAGTCTACAGGAATTATTTCAGAATATTCTGAGCCCTTGAAATTTTCGACAAAATCGAAAGACTTTTGAAAATTTCACGATATTTTCAAAAAATAAAATCGCGATTTAAGGGCGGCTCTGTATGCATTAGGGGGCGCTGAACACGATTCTGGTGTCCGTTTATGTGTAAGAGGTTCCATTGTCGAAAAAAAATTAATTTCTCGAAAACTACGGGGGCTAGAGAGGAACCGAGTTTAGATTTGGATTCGCCATGGCCGATATAGTCTACAGGAATTATTTCAGAATATTCTGAGCCCTTGAAATTTTCGACAAAATCGAAAGACTAACCCCTTTGAAAATTTCACGATATTTTCAAAAATTAAAATCGCGATTTAAGGGCGGCTCTGTATGCATTAGGGGGCGCTGAACACGATTCTGGTGTCCGTTTATGTGTACGAGGCTCCGTTGTCGAAAAAAGTTAATTTCTCGAAAACTACGGGGGCTAGAGAGGAACTGAGTTTAGATTTGGATTCGCCATGGCCGATATAGTCTACAGGAATTATTTCAGAATATTCTGAGCCCTTGAAATTTTCGACAAAATCGAAAGACTAACCCCTTTGAAAATTTCACGATATTTTCAAAAAATAAAATCGCGATTTAAGGGCGGCTCTGTATGCATTAGGGGGCGCTGAACACGATTCTGGTGTCCGTTTATGTGTAAGAGGTTCCATTGTCGAAAAAAAATTAATTTCTCGAAAACTACGGGGGCTAGAGAGGAACCGAGTTTAGATTTGGATTCGCCATGGCCGATATAGTCTACAGGAATTATTTCAGAATATTCTGAGCCCTTGAAATTTTCGACAAAATCGAAAGACCCCTTTGAAAATTTCACGATATTTTCAAAAAATAAAATCGCGATTTAAGGGCGGCTCTGTATGCATTAGGGGGCGCTGAACACGATTCTGGTGTCCGTTTATGTGTACGAGGCTCCGTTGTCGAAAAAAGTTAATTTCTCGAAAACTACGGGGGCTAGAGAGGAACTGAGTTTAGATTTGGATTCGCCATGGCCGATATAGTCTACAGGAATTATTTCAGAATATTCTGAGCCCTTGAAATTTTCGACAAAATCGAAAGACTAACCCCTTTGAAAATTTCACGATATTTTCAAAAAATAAAATCGCGATTTAAGGGCGGCTCTGTATGCATTAGGGGGCGCTGAACACGATTCTGGTGTCCGTTTATGTGTAAGAGGTTCCATTGTCGAAAAAAAATTAATTTCTCGAAAACTACGGGGGCTAGAGAGGAACCGAGTTTAGATTTGGATTCGCCATGGCCGATATAGTCTACAGGAATTATTTCAGAATATTCTGAGCCCTTGAAATTTTCGACAAAATCGAAAGACCCCTTTGAAAATTTCACGATATTTTCAAAAAATAAAATCGCGATTTAAGGGCGGCTCTGTATGCATTAGGGGGCGCTGAACACGATTCTGGTGTCCGTTTATGTGTACGAGGCTCCGTTGTAGAAAAAAAATTAATTTCTGGAAAACTACGGGGGCTAGAGAGGAACTGAGTTTAGATTTGGATTCGCCATGGCCGATATAGTCTACAGGAATTATTTCGGAATATTCTGAGCCCTTGAAATTTTCGACAAAATCGAAAGACTAACCCCTTTGAAAATTTCACGATATTTTCAAAAATTAAAATCGCGATTTAAGGGCGGCTCTGTATGCATTAGGGGGCGCTGAACACGATTCTGGTGTCCGTTTATGTGTACGAGGCTCCGTTGTCGAAAAAAAGTTAATTTCTCGAAAACTACGGGGGCTAGAGAGGAACTGAGTTTAGATTTGGATTCGCCATGGCCGATATAGTCTACAGGAATTATTTCAGAATATTCTGAGCCCTTGAAATTTTCGACAAAATCGAAAGACTAACCCCTTTGAAAATTTCACGATATTTTCAAAAAATAAAATCGCGATTTAAGGGCGGCTCTGTATGCATTAGGGGGCGCTGAACACGATTCTGGTGTCCGTTTATGTGTACGAGGCTCCGTTGTCGAAAAAAAGTAAATTTCTCGAAAACTACGGGGGCTAGAGAGGAACTGAGTTTAGATTTGGATTCGCCATGGCCGATATAGTCTACAGGAATTATTTCAGAATATTCTGAGCCCTTGAAATTTTCGACAAAATCGAAAGACTAACCCCTTTGAAAATTTCACGATATTTTCAAAAAATAAAATCGCGATTTAAGGGCGGCTCTGTATGCATTAGGGGGCGCTGAACACGATTCTGGTGTCCGTTTATGTGTACGAGGCTCCGTTGTCGAAAAAAAGTTAATTTCTCGAAAACTACGGGGGCTAGAGAGGAACTGAGTTTAGATTTGGATTCGCCATGGCCGATATAGTCTACAGGAATTATTTCAGAATATTCTGAGCCCTTGAAATTTTCGACAAAATCGAAAGACTAACCCCTTTGAAAATTTCACGATATTTTCAAAAAATAAAATCGCGATTTAAGGGCGGCTCTGTATGCATTAGGGGGCGCTGAACACGATTCTGGTGTCCGTTGTAGAAAAAAAATTAATTTCTGGAAAACTACGGGGGCTAGAGAGGAACTGAGTTTAGATTTGGATTCGCCATGGCCGATATAGTCTACAGGAATTATTTCGGAATATTCTGAGCCCTTGAAATTTTCGACAAAATCGAAAG
Organism: Monochamus alternatus; assembly: GCA_037114965.1. NCBI lineage: Eukaryota > Metazoa > Arthropoda > Insecta > Coleoptera > Cerambycidae > Monochamus > Monochamus alternatus. The sequence continues at coordinate 40,793,893 of CM073433.1, forward strand.
ACTAACCCCTTTGAAAATTTCACGATATTTTCAAAAATTAAAATCGCGATTTAAGGGCGGCTCTGTATGCATTAGGGGGCGCTGAACACGATTCTGGTGTCCGTTTATGTGTACGAGGCTCCGTTGTCGAAAAAAAGTTAATTTCTCGAAAACTACGGGGGCTAGAGAGGAACTGAGTTTAGATTTGGATTCGCCATGGCCGATATAGTCTACAGGAATTATTTCAGAATATTCTGAGCCCTTGAAATTTTCGACAAAATCGAAAGACTAACCCCTTTGAAAATTTCACGATATTTTCAAAAAATAAAATCGCGATTTAAGGGCGGCTCTGTATGCATTAGGGGGCGCTGAACACGATTCTGGTGTCCGTTTATGTGTACGAGGCTCCGTTGTCGAAAAAAAGTTAATTTCTCGAAAACTACGGGGGCTAGAGAGGAACTGAGTTTAGATTTGGATTCGCCATGGCCGATATAGTCTACAGGAATTATTTCAGAATATTCTGAGCCCTTGAAATTTTCGACAAAATCGAAAGACTAACCCCTTTGAAAATTTCACGATATTTTCAAAAAATAAAATCGCGATTTAAGGGCGGCTCTGTATGCATTAGGGGGCGCTGAACACGATTCTGGTGTCCGTTTATGTGTAAGAAGTTCCATTGTCGAAAAAAAATTAATTTCTCGAAAACTACGGGGGCTAGAGAGGAACCGAGTTTAGATTTGGATTCGCCATGGCCGATATAGTCTACAGGAATTATTTCAGAATATTCTGAGCCCTTGAAATTTTCGACAAAATCGAAAGACTAACCCCTTTGAAAATTTCACGATATTTTCAAAAAATAAAATCGCGATTTAAGGGCGGCTCTGTATGCATTAGGGGGCGCTGAACACGATTCTGGTGTCCGTTTATGTGTAAGAGGCTCCGTTGTCGAAAAAAAGTTAATTTCTCGAAAACTACGGGGGCTAGAGAGGAACTGAGTTTAGATTTGGATTCGCCATGGCCGATATAGTCTACAGGAATTATTTCAGAATATTCTGAGCCCTTGAAATTTTCGACAAAATCGAAAGACTAACCCCTTTGAAAATTTCACGATATTTTCAAACAATAAAATCGCGATTTAAGGGCGGCTCTGTATGCATTAGGGGGCGCTGAACACGATTCTGGTGTCCGTTTATGTGTAAGAGGTTCCATTGTCGAAAAAAAATTAATTTCTCGAAAACTACGGGGGCTAGAGAGGAACCGAGTTTAGATTTGGATTCGCCATGGCCGATATAGTCTACAGGAATTATTTCAGAATATTCTGAGCCCTTGAAATTTTCGACAAAATCGAAAGACTAACCCCTTTGAAAATTTCACGATATTTTCAAAAAATAAAATCGCGATTTAAGGGCGGCTCTGTATGCATTAGGGGGCGCTGAACACGATTCTGGTGTCCGTTTATGTGTACGAGGCTCCGTTGTCGAAAAAAAGTTAATTTCTCGAAAACTACGGGGGCTAGAGAGGAACTGAGTTTAGATTTGGATTCGCCATGGCCGATATAGTCTACAGGAATTATTTCAGAATATTCTGAGCCCTTGAAATTTTCAACAAAATCGAAAGACTAACCCCTTTGAAAATTTCACGATATTTTCAAAAAATAAAATCGCGATTTAAGGGCGACTCTGTATGCATTAGGGGGCGCTGAACACGATTCTGGTGTCCGTTTATGTGTACGAGGCTCCGTTGTAGAAAAAAAATTAATTTCTGGAAAACTACGGGGGCTAGAGAGGAACTGAGTTTAGATTTGGATTCGCCATGGCCGATATAGTCTACAGGAATTATTTCGGAATATTCTGAGCCCTTGAAATTTTCGACAAAATCGAAAGACTAACCCCTTTGAAAATTTCACGATATTTTCAAAAATTAAAATCGCGATTTAAGGGCGGCTCTGTATGCATTAGGGGGCGCTGAACACGATTCTGGTGTCCGTTTATGTGTACGAGGCTCCGTTGTCGAAAAAAAGTTAATTTCTCGAAAACTACGGGGGCTAGAGAGGAACTGAGTTTAGATTTGGATTCGCCATGGCCGATATAGTCTACAGGAATTATTTCAGAATATTCTGAGCCCTTGAAATTTTCGACAAAATCGAAAGACTGACTAACCCCTTTGAAAATTTCACGATATTTTCAAAAAATAAAATCGCGATTTAAGGGCGGCTCTGTATGCATTAGGGGGCGCTGAACACGATTCTGGTGTCCGTTTATGTGTACGAGGCTCCGTTGTCGAAAAAAAGTTAATTTCTCGAAAACTACGGGGGCTAGAGAGGAACTGAGTTTAGATTTGGATTCGCCATGGCCGATATAGTCTACAGGAATTATTTCAGAATATTCTGAGCCCTTGAAATTTTCGACAAATTCGAAAGACTAACCCCTTTGAAAATTTCACGATATTTTCAAAAAATAAAATCGCGATTTAAGGGCGGCTCTGTATGCATAAGGGGGCGCTGAACACGGTTCTGGTGTCCGTTTATGTGTACGAGGCTCCGTTGTCGAAAAAAAGTTAATTTCTCGAAAACTACGGGGGCTAGAGAGGAACTGAGTTTAGATTTGGATTCGCCATGGCCGATATAGTCTACAGGAATTATTTCAGAATATTCTGAGCCCTTGAAATTTTCGACAAAATCGAAAGACTTAACCCCTTTGAAAATTTCACGATATTTTCAAAAAATAAAATCGCGATTTAAGGGCGGCTCTGTATGCATAAGGGGACGCTGAACACGATTCTGGTGTCCGTTTATGTATACGAGGCTCCGTTGTCGAAAAAAGTTAATTTCTCGAAAACTACGGGGGCTAGAGAGGAACCGAGTTTAGATTTGGATTCGCCATGGCCGATATAGTCTACAGGAATTATTTCAGAATATTCTGAGCCCTTGAAATTTTCGACAAAATCGAAAGACTAACCCCTTTGAAAATTTCACGATATTTTCAAAAAATAAAATCGCGATTTAAGGGCGGCTCTGTATGCATTAGGGGGCGCTGAACACGATTCTGGTGTCCGTTTATGTGTACGAGGCTCCGTTGTAGAAAAAAAATTATTTTTTGGAAAACTACGGGGGCTAGAGAGGAACTGAGTTTAGATTTGGATTCGCCATGGCCGATATAGTCTACAGAAATTATTTCAGAATATTCTGAGCCCTTGAAATTTTCGACAAAATCGAAAGACTAACCCCTCTGAAAATTTCACGATATTTTCAAAAATTAAAATCGCGATTTAAGGGCGGCTCTGTATGCATTAGGGGGCGCTGAACACGATTCTGGTGTCCGTTTATGTGTAAGAGGCTCCCTTGTCGAAAAAAAATTAATTTCTGGAAAACTACGGGGGCTAGAGAGGAACTGAGTTTAGATTTGGATTCGCCATGGCCGATATAGTCTACAGGAATTATTTCAGAATATTCTGAGCCCTTGAAATTTTCGACAAAATCGAAAGACTAACCCCTTTGAAAATTTCACGATATTTTCAAAAATTAAAATCGCGGTTTAAGGGCGGCTCTGTATGCATTAGGGGGCGCTGAACACGATTCTGGCGTCCGTTTATGTGTACGAGGCTCCGTTGTCGAAAAAAAGTTAATTTCTCGAAAACTACGGGGGCTAGAGAGGAACCGAGTTTAGATTTGGATTCGCCATGGCCGATATAGTCTACAGGAATTATTTCAGAATATTCTGAGCCCTTGAAATTTTCGACAAAATCGAAAGACCTTTGAAAATTTCACGATATTTTCAAAAAATAAAATCGCGATTTAAGGGCGGCTCTGTATGCATTAGGGGGCGCTGAACACGATTCTGGTGTCCGTTTATGTGTAAGAGGTTCCATTGTCGAAAAAAAATTAATTTCTCGAAAACTACGGGGGCTAGAGAGGAACCGAGTTTAGATTTGGATTCGCCATGGCCGATATAGTCTACAGGAATTATTTCATAATATTCTGAGCCCTTGAAATTTTCGACAAAATCGAAAGACTAACCCCTTTGAAAATTTCACGATATTTTCAAAAAATAAAATCGCGGTTTAAGGGCGGCTCTGTATGCATTAGGGAGCGCTGAACACGATTCTGGTGTCCGTTTATGTGTACGAGGCTCCGTTGTAGAAAAAAAATTAATTTCTGGAAAACTACGGGGGCTAGAGAGGAACTGAGTTTAGATTTGGATTCGCCATGGCCGATATAGTCTACAGGATTTATTTCAGAATATTCTGAGCCCTTGAAATTTTTGACAAATTCGAAAGACTAACCCCTTTGAAAATTTCACGATATTTAAAAACAATAAAATCGCGATTTAAGGGCGGCTTTGTATGCATTAGGGGGTGCTGAACACGTTGGTATGGTCCGTTTTTGTGTACAAGGCTCTGTTGTCGATAAAAAGTTAATTTCTCGAAAACTACAGGGGCTAGAGAGGAACTGAGTTTAGATTTGGATTCGCCATGGCCGATATAGTCTACAGGAATTATTTCGGAATATTCTGAGCCCTTGAAATTTTCGACAAAATCGAAAGACTAACCCCTTTGAAAATTTCACGATATTTTCAAAAATTAAAATGGCGGTTTAAGGGCGGCTCTGTATGCATTAGGGGGCGCTGAACACGATTCTGGTGTCCGTTTATGTGTACGAGGCTCCGTTGTCGAAAAAAAGTTAATTTCTCGAAAACTACGGGGGCTAGAGAGGAACCGAGTTTAGATTTGGATTCGCCATGGCCGATATAGTCTACAGGAATTATTTCAGAATATTCTGAGCCCTTGAAATTTTCGACAAAATCGAAAGACTAACCCCTTTGAAAATTTCACGATATTTTCAAAAAATAAAATCGCGATTTAAGGGCGGCTCTGTATGCATTAGGGGGCGCTGAACACGATTCTGGTGTCCGTTTATGTGTACGAGGCTCCGTTGTCGAAAAAAAGTTAATTTCTCGAAAACTACGGGGGCTAGAGAGGAACTGAGTTTAGATTTGGATTCGCCATGGCCGATATAGTCTACAGGAATTATTTCAGAATATTCTGAGCCCTTGAAATTTTCGACAAAATCGAAAGACTAACCCCTTTGAAAATTCCACGATATTTTCAAAAAATAAAATCGCGATTTAAGGGCGGCTCTGTATGCATTAGGGGGCGCTGAACACGATTCTGGTGTCCGTTTATGTGTACGAGGCTCCGTTGTCGAAAAAAAGTTAATTTCTCGAAAACTACGGGGGCTAGAGAGGAACCGAGTTTAGATTTGGATTCGCCATGGCCGATATAGTCTACAGGAATTATTTCAGAATATTCTGAGCCCTTGAAATTTTCGACAAAATCGAAAGACTAACCCCTTTGAAAATTTCACGATATTTTCAAAAAATAAAATCGCGATTTAAGGGCGGCTCTGTATGCATTAGGGGGCGCTGAACACGATTCTGGTGTCCGTTTATGTGTACGAGGCTCCGTTGTCGAAAAAAAGTTAATTTCTCGAAAACTACGGGGGCTAGAGAGGAACCGAGTTTAGATTTGGATTCGCCATGGCCGATATAGTCTACAGGAATTATTTCAGAATATTCTGAGCCCTTGAAATTTTCGACAAAATCAAAAGACTAACCCCTTTGAAAATTTCACGATATTTTCAAAAAATAAAATCGCGATTTAAGGGCGGCTCTGTATGCATTAGGGGGCGCTGAACACGATTCTGGTGTCCGTTTATGTGTAAGAGGTTCCCTTGTCGAAAAAAAATTAATTTCTCGAAAACTACGGGGGCTAGAGAGGAACCGAGTTTAGATTTGGATTCGCCATGGCCGATATAGTCTACAGGAATTATTTCAGAATATTCTGAGCCCTTGAAATTTTCGACAAAATCGAAAGACTAACCCCTTTGAAAATTCCACGATATTTTCAAAAAATAAAATCGCGATTTAAGGGCGGCTCTGTATGCATTAGGGGGCGCTGAACACGATTCTGGTGTCCGTTTATGTGTACGAGGCTCCGTTGTCGAAAAAAAGTTAATTTCTCGAAAACTACGGGGGCTAGAGAGGAACTGAGTTTAGATTTGGATTCGCCATGGCCGATATAGTCTACAGGAATTATTTCAGAATATTCTGAGCCCTTGAAATTTTCGACAAATTCGAAAGACTAACCCCTTTGAAAATTTCAGGATATTTAAAAAAAATAAAACCGCGATTTAAGGGCGGCTTTGTATGCATTTGGGGGTGCTGAACACGTTGGTATGGTCCGTTTTTGTGCACGAGGCTCTGTTGTCGATAAAAAGTTAATTTCTCGAAAACTACAGGGGCTAGAGAGGAACTGAGTTTAGATTTGGATTCGCCATGGCCGATATAGTCTACAGGAATTATTTCAGAATATTCTGAGCCCTTGAAATTTTCGACAAATTCGAAAGACTAACCCCTTTGAAAATTTCACGATATTTCCAAAAAATAAAATCGCGATTTAAGGGCGGCTCTGTATGCATTAGGGGGCGCTGAACACGATTCTGGTGTCCGTTTATGTGTACGAGGCTCCGTTGTAGAAAAAAAATTAATTTCTGGAAAACTACGGGGGCTAGAGAGGAACTGAGTTTAGATTTGGATTCGCCATGGCCGATATAGTCTACAGGAATTATTTCAGAATATAATAATAATAATAATAATAATAATAATAATAATATGACTTTATTAAGGCGGGGCTCAGCTAAAGCTGCTTATGCCCAACCTGAAAATATCCAATACAGAAAAACTACATGGTAATACATAGGATATAACATAAACCCAAACTACAAACAATTGCACAATAGTAGAAGTAGGTACACTAATATTTTAAAATTTTTAATGTTTTGTTTATTTAAATATGTATTTTAATTTCTTGAAATTTGACAACTAGGTATAACATTGTAAAAATTGTAATGTTATTAAAATATTTTGAAATATATTGCCGACAATATAAATGATCTCACACTGGGCTATCATAGAATATTTTAACATGCGATTTAAATTTTGAAATGTTCGATAGCAATTTCAGCTCATAAGGTAATGAATTAAATAAAGAAGATGCATAATAACTAAACGATTTTTTGAATATGGAGGTGGAGTGTCTCGGTACATGCAGAAGAAGAGGATTTCTTCTGGATCTGTCATAAACATCTACTGCAAATGTTAACTTATTTTTTAAGTACACTGGAGTATTTCTAATCAAAATATTTTGAACAAAACATGCAAAATGGATATCCCTCCTAATGTTCATCTTAAGCCAACCATTCTCAAAATAACTGGGAGTAACATGATCTCTCCTATTTAGATTAGTAGAAAATCTCATACAAGTATTTTGCAATACTTGAATGCGATGCGAATCATGTGCTGACAAGCAAGGACCATATACAACGTCGCAGTAGTCAAACATAGACAATATTAAAGATTCAGTTATTTTCAACTTAACTTGCGTACTTAAAATGTATTTGAATTTGTACAACGATTTCAAACGTATATAAGCAGCTTTAATTAAATTATCAACATGACACTTAAATGATAAGTTTCTATCTAATGTGACCCCTAGGCTTTTGCAATAATCTTTTATTGGCAGAGATACATTGTTTAAAAATAATCTATTTTGCAAATCTACTTTATTGGTCTGTCCATCAGTTCCAACGAGTAAAACATTTGTTTTTTCTGGATTTAAATTTAGCGCGTTTCTGATAGACCAGTCATATATATTTCTCAAATCTTCATTAATTTGATTTATAGATAATTCAACATTTTCAGGACAGAATGATAAATATATTTGACAATCATCTGCATACGAATGTATATTACTTTTTATTACCTCCGGAATATCGGCTGTATAAATAACAAAGAGCAAAGGACCCAAAATAGACCCCTGCGGCACGCCACTCACAATATCAAGATAGTTAGAAAATATAGAATCAGAACCTACGACTACTTTTGTTTGTTGCTGACGACCTGTTAGATACATGTGGAACCATTCCAAGGCGCCTGTTGATAACCCATAATAATTTAATTTAGCTAAGAGCAAGTTATGATTTAAACAGTCAAAAGCCTTAGAATAGTCCAGCAAGATAAGAGTTGTTACTAAGGATTTATCCATTGCCTGTAACATATCGTCAACAATGTCAGTAAGAGCAGTAGCAGTGCTAAAGCCTCTTCTGAAGCCTGATTGTTTAGAGGGAAGTATATTAAATTTATCAATGTGCATTTTTAGTTGGTTATATGCAATTCTTTCGAGTATTTTAGAAAATGTAGGAAGTACACTTATCGGTCTTAGTTCATTATATGAAGTTATGTTTTCTTTTTTGGGAATAGGCGTTACAATCGCATGCTTCCAACGTTTGGGCACGAGGCTATTTTTTAAAGAAAAATTTATTATATGTGTAAGTGCATCACCACAGAAAGGAAAACACAGCTTTAACATCTCTACTGTTATATTATCCACACCACAAGCATTTGTTGTAATATTATTAAGAGCTGCCAAGGTATTACTTTTGTCCACAGGTTTGAACTTAAAATTATCTGTAACTTTTACACATTTATTAATATTGAAAAAAGCAATTGTGTCAGGGTCAGCTTCCATTCTCTGCACTGAGTTTATGAAAAAATTGTTTATGGAATCAGGATGTTTTAGATCATCAGGTAAATCTAACAACTTGGATTTTTTATGAACATTTAGTTTGTCTAGAGATTTCCACAGAAGCCGTGAATTTCTATAATTATTATTTAATTCATTTTCAATGTATGCTTTTTTTTCCCTTCGTATGGAAGCTGTGACAAAGTTCCTCATTTCCTTATAAAACATCCACTTGGCTTCTGTTTGTTCTCTAGAAACATTCAAATTTTTTAAAGATTTACGATACTCAGAGAGAGCGTTATCACGTAAGCGCATCATGCGTTTAATGTTAGATGTAACCCAAGGATTAAATTTTTTTGTGACTCTGATTTTCCTTATAGGTGCATGAAGATTAAATAAAGTTAAAATTCCATTTTCTAAATACTGAACTTTCCTATCGATGTCGTTATCGGTAAACACGAGGTTCCAGTTAACTCTCCTTGCAGATGTTTCGAATTGTAATATATTTATATTTTTAATATCTCTGCAGCAAATATACTGGGGCGGTTGTTTTCTACATATAGGTAAATTTATTAAACAATATACCAATCGATGGTCACTATTAAATTGGGGCAACTCTATAACATCACAATTTATAACTAAATCAGGAGTATTTGTCCATATATGATCTAACAAGGTTTCGCTATGAGATGTTACTCTAGTAGGCTTTGATATAATTTGGTTTAAATTAAAAGAATTAGAGAAAACTGAATTTATAAAAATGTGCTCTGGGCTATTTACATCAAAATAATTTATATTGAGGTCACCAAGACAGAAAATTATATCTGAAGAAATTATACAATCTGCTATGATATCATCCAATGTATGCAGTGCTTTAAAGTTTGAACATGTAGGATTATAGATACATCCAATACTTACAATTTTTTCATTAATCTTCATAGACAACCATATGCTATCAATGTCACTGACGGATCCTTTTGAAATTAATTTAATTTGCTTTATATAACTGCATTTCCTTACATATACAGCAACACCTCCACCTCTTTTTTGCCTATCCTGTCTGAAAATAATGTAACCCGGAATATATACATCAAAATCTTTTATATCATCAGATAACCAAGTCTCTGATAAAGTAAAGATATCAAAATTATTGTCTAAGACATATTCTTTTAAAATTTCAAATTTGTTATATAGAGATCTTATGTTAAAATGCGATAGAATGAGATTTCCTAACAAATTTTCCTCATTGTCGGCAATTATGTCATATTCATTTAAATAATCCACAAATTTATAATATAATGTGCAAATCCCATAAATATGTATTTTTTATTATCGTTATTATTGTTTTTTTTTACATATACCTTTTTAACTAATCAACAAACAAAAGTTATGCAAAGTGTATTATAAGTGTAAGTTAACAGAAATATGCTTGTTTCATGTAGAAAGTATTATTAAAAAAAAAAGGATATCTGAGAGCGATAAATTAAGCCGATTATAAAAACTACTGATAAGAAAACTATAATAAGGATATTTTGAACATCTGTAGTTATAGCTCTACCATGCCAATTAATAAGAAATTTACATGTTAGTATTTGTAATTAAAATTTTAGCCTTATTGGAAATAGCAAATATTTTCCCATCTTGGCTCCAAACATTGGAAAAACCATATTTTTCAATTGCCTTCTTCATTAGATCCACATTAGACTTTGTTAAATCTTCTTTAACGGAAAAACCAGTTTTCTTCAATAATTTTTTATTTTTATAGACAGCTGTTTTGGTTTTTAAGGATAAGAAACGAATTAAAATTGGCCTAGATCTCCCTTGATACTTTCCAATTCTATAACATGTCATTATTTCAGAAGCTGCAACTGTTATATTAAGCTTATTTTGAAATAAACGAATTATTTTCTCTTCGACATTTTCAGAAGTTTCATTTTCGGTTTCACAAACACCATAAACTATTAAATTGTTCTGTTTATTAGTCTGTTCCAATTTATCAATTTTTTCATTTATGTGCTGTATATTTTCGGTATTTGATTTTATTTCGTTTACCATAAACTTAACTGTTTCTTCCATCTTACTAAATTTCTCTTCTATTTGTTTACCAATTAGTTCCGATTGTTGCTTGCATATTTTCAAAATTAATTCTTCACTTATATTATGATACTCAGATTGCACTTGCTGCCTTGTTTTTGACATCTTTATTGCTCTGGTACAACTAGATTGTAGATTTTATGTTAGCAACAAATTCTTTGTCAAATATTTAATTATTATTTCACTTTTAATTGCACCAACAACCGGTTATCACTTTTTTGTCAACTTCAAGTCCAAATATAGATAAACTATATACTCATTTATGCCTTAAAAAGTAAATTTTCTGGGACCTGGCACAAACGTGACTACTCGCTGGCAGTATACATACTCTACTTCTGAGCCCTTGAAATTTTCGACAAAATCGAAAGACTAACCCCTTTGAAAATTTCACGATATTTTCAAAAATTAAAATCGCGGTTTAAGGGCGGCTCTGTATGCATTAGGGGGCGCTGAACACGATTCTGGTGTCCGTTTATGTGTACGAGGCTCCGTTGTAGAAAAAAAATTAATTTCTCGAAAACTACGGGGGCTAGAGAGGAACCGAGTTTAGATTTGGATTCGCCATGGCCGATATAGTCTACAGGAATTATTTCAGAATATTCTGAGCCCTTGAAATTTTCGACAAAATCGAAAGACCCCTTTGAAAATTTCACGATATTTTCAAAAAATAAAATCGCGATTTAAGGGCGGCTCTGTATGCATTAGGGGGCGCTGAACACGATTCTGGTGTCCGTTTATGTGTACGAGGCTCCGTTGTAGAAAAAAAATTAATTTCTGGAAAACTACGGGGGCTAGAGAGGAACTGAGTTTAGATTTGGATTCGCCATGGCCGATATAGTCTACAGGAATTATTTCGGAATATTCTGAGCCCTTGAAATTTTCGACAAAATCGAAAGACTAACCCCTTTGAAAATTTCACGATATTTTCAAAAATTAAAATCGCGATTTAAGGGCGGCTCTGTATGCATTAGGGGGCGCTGAACACGATTCTGGTGTCCGTTTATGTGTACGAGGCTCCGTTGTCGAAAAAAAGTTAATTTCTCGAAAACTACGGGGGCTAGAGAGGAACTGAGTTTAGATTTGGATTCGCCATGGCCGATATAGTCTACAGGAATTATTTCAGAATATTCTGAGCCCTTGAAATTTTCGACAAAATCGAAAGACTAACCCCTTTGAAAATTTCACGATATTTTCAAAAAATAAAATCGCGATTTAAGGGCGGCTCTGTATGCATTAGGGGGCGCTGAACACGATTCTTGTGTCCGTTTATGTGTACGAGGCTCCGTTGTCGAAAAAAAGTAAATTTCTCGAAAACTACGGGGGCTAGAGAGGAACTGAGTTTAGATTTGGATTCGCCATGGCCGATATAGTCTACAGGAATTATTTCAGAATATTCTGAGCCCTTGAAATTTTCGACAAAATCGAAAGACTAACCCCTTTGAAAATTTCACGATATTTTCAAAAAATAAAATCGCGATTTAAGGGCGGCTCTGTATGCATTAGGGGGCGGTGAACACGATTCTGGTGTCCGTTTATGTGTAAGAAGTTCCATTGTCGAAAAAAAATTAATTTCTCGAAAACTACGGGGGCTAGAGAGGAACCGAGTTTAGATTTGGATTCGCCATGGCCGATATAGTCTACAGGAATTATTTCAGAATATTCTGAGCCCTTGAAATTTTCGACAAAATCGAAAGACTAACCCCTTTGAAAATTTCACGATATTTTCAAAAAATAAAATCGCGATTTAAGGGCGGCTCTGTATGCATTAGGGGGCGCTGAACACGATTCTGGTGTCCGTTTATGTGTACGAGGCTCCGTTGTAGAAAAAAAATTAATTTCTGGAAAACTACGGGGGCTAGAGAGGAACTGAGTTTAGATTTGGATTCGCCATGGCCGATATAGTCTACAGGAATTATTTCGGAATATTCTGAGCCCTTGAAATTTTCGACAAAATCGAAAGACTAACCCCTTTGAAAATTTCACGATATTTTCAAAAATTAAAATCGCGATTTAAGGGCGGCTCTGTATGCATTAGGGGGCGCTGAACACGATTCTGGTGTCCGTTTATCTGTACGAGGCTCCGTTGTCGAAAAAAAGTTAATTTCTCGAAAACTACGGGGGCTAGAGAGGAACTGAGTTTAGATTTGGATTCGCCATGGCCGATATAGTCTACAGGAATTATTTCAGAATATTCTGAACCCTTGAAATTTTCGACAAAATCGAAAGACTGACTAACCCCTTTGAAAATTTCACGATATTTTCAAAAAATAAAATCGCGATTTAAGGGCGGCTCTGTATGCATTAGGGGGCGCTGAACACGATTCTGGTGTCCGTTTATGTGTACGAGGCTCCGTTGTCGAAAAAAAGTTAATTTCTCGAAAACTACGGGGGCTAGAGAGGAACTGAGTTTAGATTTGGATTCGCCATGGCCGATATAGTCTACAGGAATTATTTCAGAATATTCTGAGCCCTTGAAATTTTCGACAAAATCGAAAGACTTAACCCCTTTGAAAATTTCACGATATTTTCAAAAAATAAAATCGCGATTTAAGGGCGGCTCTGTATGCATAAGGGGGCGCTGAACACGATTCTGGTGTCCGTTTATGTATACGAGGCTCCGTTGTCGAAAAAAGTTAATTTCTCGAAAACTACGGGGGCTAGAGAGGAACCGAGTTTAGATTTGGATTCGCCATGGCCGATATAGTCTACAGGAATTATTTCAGAATATTCTGAGCCCTTGAAATTTTCGACAAAATCGAAAGACTAACCCCTTTGAAAATTTCACGATATTTTCAAAAAATAAAATCGCGATTTAAGGGCGGCTCTGTATGCATTAGGGGGCGCTGAACACGATTCTGGTGTCCGTTTATGTGTAAGAGGCTCCCTTGTCGAAAAAAAATTAATTTCTGGAAAACTACGGGGGCTAGAGAGGAACTGAGTTTAGATTTGGATTCGCCATGGCCGATATAGTCTACAGGAATTATTTCAGAATATTCTGAGCCCTTGAAATTTTCGACAAAATCGAAAGACCTTTGAAAATTTCACGATATTTTCAAAAATTAAAATCGCGGTTTAAGGGCGGCTCTGTATGCATTAGGGGGCGCTGAACACGATTCTGGTGTCCGTTTATGTGTACGAGGCTCCGTTGTAGAAAAAAAATTAATTTCTGGAAAACTACGGGGGCTAGAGAGGAACTGAGTTTAGATTTGGATTCGCCATGGCCGATATAGTCTACAGGAATTATTTCGGAATATTCTGAGCCCTTGAAATTTTCGACAAAATCGAAAGACTAACCCCTTTGAAAATTTCACGATATTTTCAAAAATTAAAATCGCGATTTAAGGGCGGCTCTGTATGCATTAGGGGGCGCTGAACACGATTCTGGTGTCCGTTTATGTGTACGAGGCTCCGTTGTCGAAAAAAAGTTAATTTCTCGAAAACTACGGGGGCTAGAGAGGAACTGAGTTTAGATTTGGATTCGCCATGGCCGATATAGTCTACAGGAATTATTTCAGAATATTCTGAGCCCTTGAAATTTTCGACAAAATCGAAAGACTGACTAACCCCTTTGAAAATTTCACGATATTTTCAAAAAATAAAATCGCGATTTAAGGGCGGCTCTGTATGCATTAGGGGGCGCTGAACACGATTCTGGTGTCCGTTTATGTGTACGAGGCTCCGTTGTCGAAAAAAAGTTAATTTCTCGAAAACTACGGGGGCTAGAGAGGAACTGAGTTTAGATTTGGATTCGCCATGGCCGATATAGTCTACAGGAATTATTTCAGAATATTCTGAGCCCTTGAAATTTTCGACAAATTCGAAAGACTAACCCCTTTGAAAATTTCACGATATTTTCAAAAAATAAAATCGCGATTTAAGGGCGGCTCTGTATGCATAAGGGGGCGCTGAACACGGTTCTGGTGTCTGTTTATGTGTACGAGGCTCCGTTGTCGAAAAAAAGTTAATTTCTCGAAAACTACGGGGGCTAGAGAGGAACTGAGTTTAGATTTGGATTCGCCATGGCCGATATAGTCTACAGGAATTATTTCAGAATATTCTGAGCCCTTGAAATTTTCGACAAAATCGAAAGACTAACCCCTTTGAAAATTTCACGATATTTTCAAAAAATAAAATCGCGGTTTAAGGGCGGCTCTGTATGCATTAGGGGGCGCTGAACACGATTCTGGTGTCCGTTTATGTGTAAGAGGCTCCCTTGTCGAAAAAAAATTAATTTCTGGAAAACTACGGGGGCTAGAGAGGAACTGAGTTTAGATTTGGATTCGCCATGGCCGATATAGTCTACAGGAATTATTTCAGAATATTCTGAGCCCTTGAAATTTTCGACAAAATCGAAAGACTAACCCCTTTGAAAATTTCACGATATTTTCAAAAATTAAAATCGCGGTTTAAGGGCGGCTCTGTATGCATTAGGGGGCGCTGAACACGATTCTGGTGTCCGTTTATGTGTACGAGGCTCCGTTGTCGAAAAAAAGTTAATTTCTCGAAAACTACGGGGGCTAGAGAGGAACCGAGTTTAGATTTGGATTCGCCATGGCCGATATAGTCTACAGGAATTATTTCAGAATATTCTGAGCCCTTGAAATTTTCGACAAAATCGAAAGACTAACCCCTTTGAAAATTTCACGATATTTTCAAAAAATAAAATCGCGATTTAAGGGCGGCTCTGTATGCATTAGGGGGCGCTGAACACGATTCTGGTGTCCGTTTATGTGTACGAGGCTCCGTTGTCGAAAAAAAGTTAATTTCTCGAAAACTACGGGGGCTAGAGAGGAACTGAGTTTAGATTTGGATTCGCCATGGCCGATATAGTCTACAGGAATTATTTCAGAATATTCTGAGCCCTTGAAATTTTCGACAAAATCGAAAGACTAACCCCTTTGAAAATTTCACGATATTTTCAAAAAATAAAATCGCGATTTAAGGGCGGCTCTGTATGCATTAGGGGGCGCTGAACACGATTCTGGTGTCCGTTTATGTGTAAGAGGTTCCCTTGTCGAAAAAAAATTAATTTCTCGAAAACTACGGGGGCTAGAGAGGAACCGAGTTTAGATTTGGATTCGCCATGGCCGATATAGTCTACAGGAATTATTTCAGAATATTCTGAGCCCTTGAAATTTTCGACAAAATCGAAAGACTAACCCCTTTGAAAATTTCACGATATTTTCAAAAAATAAAATCGCGATTTAAGGGCGACTCTGTATGCATTAGGGGGCGCTGAACACGATTCTGGTGTCCGTTTATGTGTACGAGGCTCCGTTGTCGAAAAAAAGTTAATTTCTCGAAAACTACGGGGGCTAGAGAGGAACTGAGTTTAGATTTGGATTCGCCATGGCCGATATAGTCTACAGGAATTATTTCAGAATATTCTGAGCCCTTGAAATTTTCGACAAAATCGAAAGACTAACCCCTTTGAAAATTTCACGATATTTAAAAAAAATAAAACCGCGATTTAAGGGCGGCTTTGTATGCATTTGGGGGTGCTGAACACGTTGGTATGGTCCGTTTTTGTGCACGAGGCTCTGTTGTCGATAAAAAGTTAATTTCTCGAAAACTACAGGGGCTAGAGAGGAACTGAGTTTAGATTTGGATTCGCCATGGCCGATATAGTCTACAGGAATTATTTCAGAATATTCTGAGCCCTTGAAATTTTCGACAAATTCGAAAGACTAACCCCTTTGAAAATTTCACGATATTTCCAAAAAATAAAATCGCGATTTAAGGGCGGCTCTGTATGCATTAGGGGGCGCTGAACACGATTCTGGTGTCCGTTTATGTGTACGAGGCTCCGTTGTCGAAAAAAAGTTAATTTCTCGAAAACTACGGGGGCTAGAGAGGAACTGAGTTTAGATTTGGATTCGCCATGGCCGATATAGTCTACAGGAATTATTTCAGAATATTCTGAGCCCTTGAAATTTTCGACAAAATCGAAAGACTAACCCCTTTGAAAATTTCACGATATTTTCAAAAAATAAAATCGCGATTTAAGGGCGGCTCTGTATGCATAAGGGGGCGCTGAACACGATTCTGGTGTCCGTTTATGTGTACGAGGCTCCGTTGTCGAAAAAAAGTTAATTTCTCGAAAACTACGGAGGCTAGAGAGGAACCGAGTTTAGATTTGGATTCGCCATGGCCGATATAGTCTACAGGAATTATTTCAGAATATTCCGAGCCCTTGAAATTTTCGACAAAATCGAAAGACTAACCCCTTTGAAAATTTCACGATATTTTCAAAAAATAAAATAGCGATTTAAGGGCGGCTCTGTATGCATTAGGGGGCGCTGAACACGATTCTGGTGTCCGTTTATGTGTAAGAGGTTCCCTTGTCGAAAAAAAATTAATTTCTCGAAAACTACGGGGGCTAGAGAGGAACCGAGTTTAGATTTGGATTCGCCATGGCCGATGTAGTCTACAGGAATTATTTCAGAATATTCTGAGCCCTTGAAATTTTCGGCAAAATCGAAAGACTAACCCCTTTGAAAATTTCACGATATTTTCAAAAAATAAAATCGCGATTTAAGGGCGGCTCTGTATGCATTAGGGGGCGCTGAACACGATTCTGGTGTCCGTTTATGTGTACGAGGCTCCGTTGTCGAAAAAAAGTTAATTTCTCGAAAACTACGGGGGCTAGAGAGGAACTGAGTTTAGATTTGGATTCGCCATGGCCGATATAGTCTACAGGAATTATTTCAGAATATTCTGAGCCCTTGAAATTTTCGACAAAATCGAAAGACTAACCCCTTTGAAAATTTCACGATATTTTCAAAAAATAAAATCGCGGTTTAAGGGCGGCTCTGTATGCATTAGGGGGCGCTGAACACGATTCTGGTGTCCGTTTATGTGTAAGAGGCTCCCTTGTCGAAAAAAAAATAATTTCTGGAAAACTACAGGGGCTAGAGAGGAACTGAGTTTAGATTTGGATTCGCCATGGCCGATATAGTCTACAGGAATTATTTCAGAATATTCTGAGCCCTTGAAATTTTCGACAAAATCGAAAGACTAACCCCTTTGAAAATTTCACGATATTTTCAAAAATTAAAATCGCGGTTTAAGGGCGGCTCTGTATGCATTAGGGGGCGCTGAACACGATTCTGGTGTCCGTTTATGTGTACGAGGCTCCGTTGTCGAAAAAAAGTTAATTTCTCGAAAACTACGGGGGCTAGAGAGGAACCGAGTTTAGATTTGGATTCGCCATGGCCGATATAGTCTACAGGAATTATTTCAGAATATTCTGAGCCCTTGAAATTTTCGACAAAATCGAAAGACTAACCCCTTTGAAAATTTCACGATATTTTCAAAAAATAAAATCGCGATTTAAGGGCGGCTCTGTATGCATTAGGGGGCGCTGAACACGATTCTGGTGTCCGTTTATGTGTAAGAGGCTCCCTTGTCGAAAAAAAATTAATTTCTGGAAAACTACGGGGGCTAGAGAGGAACTGAGTTTAGATTTGGATTCGCCATGGCCGATATAGTCTACAGGAATTATTTCAGAATATTCTGAGCCCTTGAAATTTTCGACAAAATCGAAAGACTAACCCCTTTGAAAATTTCACGATATTTTCAAAAAATAAAATCGCGGTTTAAGGGCGGCTCTGTATGCATTAGGGGGCGCTGAACACGATTCTGGTGTCCGTTTATGTGTACGAGGCTCCGTTGTAGAAAAAAAATTAATTTCTGGAAAACTACGGGGGCTAGAGAGGAACTGAGTTTAGATTTGGATTCGCCATGGCCGATATAGTCTACAGGATTTATTTCAGAATATTCTGAGCCCTTGAAATTTTTGACAAATTCGAAAGACTAACCCCTTTGAAAATTTCACGATATTTAAAAACAATAAAATCGCGATTTAAGGGCGGCTTTGTATGCATTAGGGGGTGCTGAACACGTTGGTATGGTCCGTTTTTGTGTACAAGGCTCCGTTGTAGAAAAAAAATTAATTTCTGGAAAACTACGGGGGCTAGAGAGGAACTGAGTTTAGATTTGGATTCGCCATGGCCGATATAGTCTACAGGAATTATTTCAGAATATTCGGAGCCCTTGAAATTTTCGACAAAATCGAAAATTTCACGATATTTTCAAAAAATAAAATCGCGATTTAAGGGCGGCTCTGTATGCATTAGGGGGCGCTGAACACGATTCTGGTGTCCGTTTATGTGTACGAGGCTCCGTTGTCGAAAAAAAGTTAATTTCTCGAAAACTACGGGGGCTAGAGAGGAACTGAGTTTAGATTTGGATTCGCCATGGCCGATATAGTCTACAGGAATTATTTCAGAATATTCTGAGCCCTTGAAATTTTCGACAAATTCGAAAGACTAACCCCTTTGAAAATTTCACGATATTTAAAAAAAATAAAACCGCGATTTAAGGGCGGCTTTGTATGCATTTGGGGGTGCTGAACACGTTGGTATGGTCCGTTTTTGTGCACGAGGCTCTGTTGTCGATAAAAAGTTAATTTCTCGAAAACTACAGGGGCTAGAGAGGAACTGAGTTTAGATTTGGATTCGCCATGGCCGATATAGTCTACAGGAATTATTTCAGAATATTCTGAGCCCTTGAAATTTTCGACAAATTCGAAAGACTAACCCCTTTGAAAATTTCACGATATTTCCAAAAAATAAAATCGCGATTTAAGGGCGGCTCTGTATGCATTAGGGGGCGCTGAACACGATTCTGGTGTCCGTTTATGTGTACGAGGCTCCGTTGTAGAAAAAAAATTAATTTCTGGAAAACTACGGGGGCTAGAGAGGAACTGAGTTTAGATTTGGATTCGCCATGGCCGATATAGTCTACAGGAATTATTTCAGAATATTCTGAGCCCTTGAAATTTTCGACAAAATCGAAAGACTAACCCCTTTGAAAATTTCACGATATTTTCAAAAATTAAAATCGCGGTTTAAGGGCGGCTCTGTATGCATTAGGGGGCGCTGAACACGATTCTGGTGTCCGTTTATGTGTACGAGGCTCCGTTGTCGAAAAAAAGTTAATTTCTCGAAAACTACGGGGGCTAGAGAGGAACCGAGTTTAGATTTGGATTCGCCATGGCCGATATAGTCTACAGGAATTATTTCAGAATATTCTGAGCCCTTGAAATTTTCGACAAAATCGAAAGACTTTTGAAAATTTCACGATATTTTCAAAAAATAAAATCGCGATTTAAGGGCGGCTCTGTATGCATTAGGGGGCGCTGAACACGATTCTGGTGTCCGTTTATGTGTAAGAGGTTCCATTGTCGAAAAAAAATTAATTTCTCGAAAACTACGGGGGCTAGAGAGGAACCGAGTTTAGATTTGGATTCGCCATGGCCGATATAGTCTACAGGAATTATTTCAGAATATTCTGAGCCCTTGAAATTTTCGACAAAATCGAAAGACTAACCCCTTTGAAAATTTCACGATATTTTCAAAAAATAAAATCGCGGTTTAAGGGCGGCTCTGTATGCATTAGGGGGCGCTGAACACGATTCTGGTGTCCGTTTATGTGTACGAGGCTCCGTTGTAGAAAAAAAATTAATTTCTGGAAAACTACGGGGGCTAGAGAGGAACTCAGTTTAGATTTGGATTCGCCATGGCCGATATAGTCTACAGGAATTATTTCAGAATATTCTGAGCCCTTGAAATTTTCGACAAAATCGAAAGACTAACCCCTTTGAAAATTCCACGATATTTTCAAAAAATAAAATCGCGATTTAAGGGCGGCTCTGTATGCATTAGGGGGCGCTGAACACGATTCTGGTGTCCGTTTATGTGTACGAGGCTCCGTTGTCGAAAAAAAGTTAATTTCTCGAAAACTACGGGGGCTAGAGAGGAACTGAGTTTAGATTTGGATTCGCCATGGCCGATATAGTCTACAGGAATTATTTCAGAATATTCTGAGCCCTTGAAATTTTCGACAAATTCGAAAGACTAACCCCTTTGAAAATTTCACGATATTTAAAAAAAATAAAACCGCGATTTAAGGGCGGCTTTGTATGCATTTGGGGGTGCTGAACACGTTGGTATGGTCCGTTTTTGTGCACGAGGCTCTGTTGTCGATAAAAAGTTAATTTCTCGAAAACTACAGGGGCTAGAGAGGAACTGAGTTTAGATTTGGATTCGCCATGGCCGATATAGTCTACAGGAATTATTTCAGAATATTCTGAGCCCTTGAAATTTTCGACAAATTCGAAAGACTAACTAACCCCTTTGAAAATTTCACGATATTTCCAAAAAATAAAATCGCGATTTAAGGGCGGCTCTGTATGCATTAGGGGACGCTGAACACGATTCTGGTGTCCGTTTATGTGTAAGAGGTTCCATTGTCGAAAAAAAATTAATTTCTCGAAAACTACGGGGGCTAGAGAGGAACCGAGTTTAGATTTGGATTCGCCATGGCCGATATAGTCTACAGGAATTATTTCAGAATATTCTGAGCCCTTGAAATTTTCGACAAAATCGAAAGACTAACCCCTTTGAAAATTTCACGATATTTTCAAAAATTAAAATCGCGGTTTAAGGGCGGCTCTGTATGCATTAGGGGGCGCTGAACACGATTCTGGTGTCCGTTTATGTGTAAGAGGCTCCCTTGTCGAAAAAAAATTAATTTCTGGAAAACTACGGGGGCTAGAGAGGAACTGAGTTTAGATTTGGATTCGCCATGGCCGATATAGTCTACAGGAATTATTTCAGAATATTCTGAGCCCTTGAAATTTTCGACAAAATCAAAAGACCCCTTTGAAAATTTCACGATATTTTCAAAAATTAAAATCGCGGTTTAAGGGCGGCTCTGTATGCATTAGGGGGCGCTGAACACGATTCTGGTGTCCGTTTATGTGTACGAGGCTCCGTTGTCGAAAAAAAGTTAATTTCTCGAAAACTACAGGGGCTAGAGAGGAACTGAGTTTAGATTTGGATTCGCCATGGCCGATATAGTCTACAGGAATTATTTCAGAATATTCTGGGCCCTTGAAATTTTCGACAAATTCGAAAGACTAACCCCTTTGAAAATTTCACGATATTTATAAAAAAATAAAATCGCGATTTAAGGGCGGCTCTGTATGCATTAGGGGGCGCTGAACACGATTCTGGTGTTCGTTTATGTGTACGAGGCTCCGTTGTCGAAGAAAAGTTAATTTCTCGAAAACTACGGGGGCCAAAGAGGAACTGAGTTTAGATTTGAATTCGCCATGGCCGATATTGTCTACAGGAATTATTTCAGAATATTCTGAGCCCTTGAAATTTTCGACATAATCAAAAGACTAACCCCTTTCAAAATTTCACGATATTTTCAAAAAATAAAATCGCGATTTAAGGGCAGATCTGTATGCAGTTGGATATGCTGAACACGCTGATGAACTCGTTTTTGGGTAAGATGTTAATTCGCGTGTGTGGTGTGTCATGTCAAGGTCGATTTAGTAGGGGTGTGTTGTGATTGGATGCTGCGTTGCGTTTCACCCGGTTCACCGGCAACACCTAATTATGGCAGCTGACCGCCATAGCCAGGACCGCCAACCGATCTCCTGCCGGTACAGGCGGAATTACCAACACGGTGAACGACTGAAACAGTTACGCAAGTGTGTTGTGGTTGTTGGACGAAGCTGTTAATTCGCGTGTGTTGTATGTCAAGTCAAGGTCGATTTAGTAGGGGTGTGTTGTGATTTGATGCTGTGTTACGTTTCACCCGGTTCACCGGCAACACCTAACTTTGGCAGCTGACCGCCAACCGATCTCCTGCCGGTACAGCCGAAGCTACAAACACGGTGAACGACTGAAACA
Source organism: Monochamus alternatus (assembly GCA_037114965.1). Taxonomy (NCBI): domain Eukaryota; kingdom Metazoa; phylum Arthropoda; class Insecta; order Coleoptera; family Cerambycidae; genus Monochamus; species Monochamus alternatus. The sequence goes on from CM073433.1 coordinate 40,816,311, forward strand.
GTTACGCAAGTGTGTTGTGGTTGTTGGACGAAGGTGTTAATTCGCGTGTGTTGTATGTCAAGTTAAGGTCGATTTAGTAGGGGTGTGTTGTGATTGGATACTGCGTTATGTTTCACCCGGTTCACCGGCATCACCTAACTATGGCAGATGACCGCCATAGCCAGGACCGCCAACCGATCTCCTGCCGGTACAGGCGAAGCTACAAACACGGTGAACGACTGAAACAGTTACGCAAGTGTGTTGTGGTTGTTGGACGAAAGTGTTAATTCGCGTGTGTTGCATGTCAAGTTAAGGTAGATTTAGTAGGGGTGTGTTGTGATTGGATGCTGCGTTACGTTTCACCCGGTTCACCGGCAACACCTAACTATGGCAGATGACCGCTATAGCCAGGACCGCCAACCGATCTGCTGCCGGTACAGGCGAAGCTACAAACACGGTGAACGACTGAAACAGTTACGCAAGTGTGTTGTGGTTGTTGGACGAAGGTGTTAATTCGCGTGTGTTGTATGTCAAGTCAAGGTCGATTTAGTAGGGGTGTGTTGTGATTGGATGCTGCGTTACGTTTCACCCGGTTCACCGGCAACACCTAACTATGGCAGCTGACCGCCATAGCCAGGACCGCCAACCGATCTCCTGCCGGTACAAGCGAAGCTACAAACACGGTGAACCACTGAAACAGTTACGCAAGTGTGTTGTGGTTGTTGAACGAAGGTGTTAATTCGCGTGTGTGGTATGGCAAGTCAAGATCGATTTAGCGGGAGTGTGTTGTTACTGGATGCTGCGTTACGTTTCACCCGCTTCACCGGCAACACCTAACTATGACAGTTGACCGCCATAGCCAGGACCGCCAACCGATCTCCTGCCGGTACAGGCAAAGCTGTAAACACGGTGAACGATTGAAACAGTTACGCAAGTGTATTGTGGTTGGATGAAAGTATTAATTTGCGTGTGTATTATGGTCAAGTCAAGATCGATTTCGTAGGGGTATGTTACAAGTCGTGAAGTTGCGAATATGTATGTGGATGTTTGGAGTGACTTTAGATATTAGCTCTTTAGCGTTACCCAGGGTGCACCACGAGGAGGCGAGCTAACTTTGCACCCCATTATTTTTTTTAACTGTATGTTTTGTGAATTTGAAATGCAATCAAAATTGAATGTTTTAATATTGAGGAATTAAAATATTATAATGCTTACGTTCTGTACGCCATATATATAGCTGTCATAAAAGTGAATTGTATTTGAAAATAAAAACTACTATTTTAATAATAGCAAACTATAAGGGATATGAAATATACACGAATTATTCAAAGCAATTTACTATATAAAGCAAAAATGAAGTAATGTATGAAAATAATTTAATAATTCAAGTGAAATATTGTGTATAAACAATTTTGTATATTGCTGATCCAAGCAAATTTCATTAAAAGTGGAACCTCTTGAAGAATACTTCCAGAAATCCTTCATGTATGGATATCTAGAAAAATTATGAGAAATATTACTCTTAAACATTCCATCGATATTTTTAAATTATTCCCTTTGAAAGTTTCTAAAAACATATTTATGCTGCCCGTGCGCGCCCCCCTGCACCAGCGCACACGGGCAGTGGGAGGGGTCTCAAGCTCGATACCAGCAATGACGCACGCCCCGTCACGGCTGAGCAGTCGCGAATGCGTGTTCAAGCTATTATTAGTTATCGATCGTGTAACATGGGGAGTGGTACGAGCACGTACGGACCTGCGCAGTTGGGTAGTGGGCGGGGCTTGAAGCTCGGCTCGCGAGTCGACGCCCTCCCCGTCATAGCTTAGCAACCCCGTAGGCGTGGCTACGCTGTTATTAGTCATCGACTGTGTAATGCGAGTGCTGGCACAAGTGAGTTGAGACCTGTGCAGTCGGCCGGTGGGCGGGGCCTCAGGCTCAACCCCTGCGACTATGCCCGTCCCTTCACGGTTCGGCAGACATGTAGGCGTGGCAATGCCATTAGTTACCGATCGTGTAGTATATAACGTGGTCTGAGCGCGTTCGGGCCTGCGTAGTCGAGGAATAGGTGGAGCCTCGAGATCGGCCTAGGTGTGTAAGTAGTTTGACCATGGTTCGGAAACCGCATAGGCGCTGTTTAGTTATTAGTCCCTAATGACACACCCCTAATTTCATCTACAATGTAGGTGTTCCTGAATGCGCCACCCGCCGAAGTTTTTGCTACCGCATTTCTCTGTTCACGTATCATCCTTGGGGTGTCTGTTCGCCCAATAATTCCGACATTACCATAGTCATCCCGTTGTTGTTTGTTCTTCAGTAAGGGTAGTCATGTTCTACTCATGTTATTTGGATGCTGTTCAATTTCCAGTGCGTCCCACTTAACCAAATTATAAAACCCCGTTATTCTCACAAGAATACTAGTGTTCTCAAACTGTATTACATGTCACTCGTCCAAAGCATGCTGGACGATGATGGACTTCTCGGGTTGGTTAAGCCGTAATGCCCTTTCATGTTCCTTTTTCCTGGTGGCAACCGACCTCTGTGTCATACCTGTATAGTCTTTGCCACATTCATAAGGTATGCGATATACTCCAGAAGTGAAAAGAGGATCTAGCTGATCTCTCACTGACCTCAACTCTTGTTGGGCTATTTGGGTGGGCAAAAATCTTGTCCTCACCCCCCTTCTTTGGAACACTTTCGCAATGCGATCTGTCACATTATTAACATAAGGTAGGCATGCCACCTGTAGATCATCCCTCGGTTTCTCACAATCTTCCCATGTGTTTTTTGGGTTAATTACACGGTTTATATCCCGTTCTTTATAACCATTTGCTTGTAAAACCTCAGACAGGTGTTTTAGTTCAATGTCTAAATTTGGGTCAGAAATTGCCTTAGCTCTGTTGACCAATGTTTTAATAATCGTCCTTTTTTGCGCCGGATGATGATTCGAATTTGCTTGTGTACCTATCAGTATGTGTACACACTATGGACCACCTGATCCTCGTTCCTACTTACCAAAACATCGTCCCCACAGAGTCTATCCCGAGAACAACCAGGACAGGTAAAAGAATACCGGGTAATGCTAGGAATGTGCATTTTAACTTTGTTTCTGGCAGCTACCAGTTACCGAGGTCACGGCATAAGATTCCGGAAAATCACATGTATCAAATGGTAGCACCGGCCGTGAAAGCGTTGTTTATATGTATGTATGCAATGTGTTTAAGATATATTATAAAGCAAAAGGAATTTTTTTTTTGATGACTGAAAAAATTTTTTATCCTAAGAAGTTATATTCTAGAAAGCACACCTACAATACTTTACAGTTTCCAAAAAAAGCAAAATTTCAACATTTTTCGCGTGTGTTAAAATAACTAAAAATTAATAAACGAAATTTAAATAGAGAAATGGTAAGTTATCAGCTATAATTCCGGAAATCTAGAGGAGAAGTTTGATACAGTCTGATGTTTTGCCAAAAAATAGTAATAAGCATTAGAAACAACATAACGGAAACGAAAATATTCCGGGGAGTAAGGGGGTTACGGGGGTGTTGAAAAATTAAAACATTCGGGAAATCTAGAGGAGTTTGATACAATCTGATATTTTGCCAAAAAATAGTAACAAGCATTAGAAACAGCATATAATACGGAAACGGAAATATTCCGGAGTGTAAGGGGGTTGCAGGGATATTGAAGAATTACAAAATTTGGGAAATCATCAATCAAACTCTTTCTGCCCTCAGCCTTTTACATCTCAAATTCTGAAAAAAAATATGTTTTACAGCTAGCAAATAGGAAATAGGTTCTGGTTCTATCCAACAAAATATGTATCATATAAAAAGTTAAACAATTATTTTGGTTACCGCTGAATCATGTGCGGTAGGTCCATTTCTGTCTGCTAGGTGTTCAAACCTGAATCCACTAGATTTATAGCAATAAAGTTGTGCCACTTTGAAATCAGATCAAATATATCTCGGAAATTTTTCAGTGTAACCGACAGTATCGGCGTCAAAGACCTGTAATATATTCCTTTTTTTTCTTCTCTGTATTACAAACTTTAAACACAAATATTTCAAATACCTTCCAATATAATTATTCCGCCACAAAAATTTAGAATAGAACACAATTTAAAACAGCCATTTTCCGAAAACTAAATAAAAAATGATCCTTTTATCCGTGCTTTAAAGGTTAATAAGGTTTTGTTACTACCTCTCCTAAAATCCGATATATTATTTTTTTACACCCTGTATAAAGTTAATATATATGAATAATGTAACGCGCAGCTGCTTTTACAATAGCCAATGAAACACTTTTCTACTTTTTTAATTATTAATTTAAAAAGTAATAACATTATTTTCATGGGATCTTATTACAATAATTCTTATTAGAAATTATTTTCATTCCCGTTTCTAGAAAGCAAAATGAGCAAAGCACAAATAAATACACGTGCATATAAGCGGCTGAATAAGGATCAGCGTTTCGGTAAAAAATAGGAATAGACGTGTGCTTCTTGCTTCTCACATATCATTGGACAACAATTGCTTTAGAATAAGCGAGAGAAAACGTAAACTCACGTAATTTCACACAATATTTTTGCTTAGATACCTAAATAGATAATTGAAAAATATCATTGATCTCAAATCGTTAACAGAAATCTGGCAGAATTGCTCTATATACTGTCGCTTTTGAGGATCATAAATTATTTAATTGTCAGGTAATGAATTTATTTGTTTTGATAATATAATTGTATTGATCTAGGTTACATATATTTTAAAAGCACGATAACCAAAAACAGGATTAATTCAGTAAGCGCTTATTAACATCAAGTACCTATACCGAAAAGTATCTATTTATTATTCATTCATTTATATTTTACCAAAAATATGTGTATCTATTTTCAGCACAACTAAAAGCTTTTATACTTTTTTTACATATTACGGCTTAAATTTCATATACCTACTAATATTATGACATATTTTATATACCTATATATATAATATATGTATAGGTACATACAGTATGCGCCAAAAGTATGGAATAAATTCAATAAAAACGAAACAATTATTTTTTGGGAAAAATCCTCGAACAGGTCGATTTTTAATTTAAAAAATACATATTTTAGCATAAAATGCGATTTTCAAATGTCATTTGTTTTCGAGTAATGACGTCATCGATTTATTTTTAAAAAACAACACCATATTTTTTTCCTTGATTCTGAAAGATCGTTTAATTCTCTATCAGACAGTACTAAAATTTTGCCCTCTTACGTAGCAAAGTTATCGAGTAAATGACGATTGAATGTTAGAAAACATAAATTTTATCCATAAAAAAGTAACAATTCTGAGGTATGTAAAATAAAATACAATTGATTAAATTTTATACTTAAATTAAATGTTCGCATAGCCATCCACCAACTCCTTGACAATGCGCAAGTCTGTGAAGAAATTCTTCTTGCACATTATGAATGATTTCTGGGGTAACTCTGCGTATTTCGTCCCGAATGCGATTTTGAAGTTCTTCTAAATTACGTGGTTTATTAATGTACACTTTTGACTTCAAGTACCCCATAAAAAATAGTCAAGAGGTGTAAGATCTGGCGATCTTGCAGGCCATTCTATCGGTCCGCATCTGCCGATCCACCTCCCAGGAAAACCGTTGTCCAAAAAATCTCGTACAGGGCGCGTATAGTGCGGAGGTGCACCGTCTTGCTGAAACCATATGGTATCGTCAGGAATGTCAGGGTCATTATCGTTAGGAAAAATTACTGCAAGGGCTGGAACAAGGTCATTTTCTAGAAATTCTAAATATCTATGTCTTGTAAGGGTTCCTTCAAAGAAGAAAGGCCCTACTATTCTGTCGTCAACTATTCCAGCCCACACATTTAATTTCTGAGGATGTTAGGTATGTGCCTCTGCCATCCAATGAGGATTTTCCCGACTCCAATATCTGCAAGTTTCACGGTTTACTGTACCATTCAGACAAAATGTGGCCTCATCTGAAAAAAATATTTGCCGGTGTAAATTTCCATTTCCTTGACATAAATCCATTAGAATTTCGCAAAAGTGTAAGCGATGATCGGGATCATCTTCATTGAGTTCCTGCACAAGTTGATATTTTTCCTTCCTCAAGATACGTAGCACTGTGCTCTGACTAGTGTCATTGTTTAATGCAACCAATCCTGAAGAATTATGAGGATTATCCACCATACTTATCAAAATGTTCTGTTTCTGATTTTCATTAATGCTTGGACGTCCAGGCTTTGGAATATTTACAATATTGCCAGTTTCTCTAAATTTAGACTCTACCTTACTGACTGTTGATTGGCTGATAGGGCGATTTGGATATTTTTCATTAAATAACGTTTTTGCTTTATTTTAATTGATTTACGTTTTCTAACATTCAATCGTCATTTACTCGAAAACTTTCCTATGTAAGAGGGCAAAATTTTAGTACTGTCTGATAGAAAATTAAACGATCTTTCAGAATCAAGGAAAAAAATATGGTGTTGCCATTTATAAAAAAATCGATGACGTCATTACTCGAAAACAAATGACATTTGAAAATCGCATTTTACGCTAAAATATGTATTTTTTAAATTAAAAATCGACCTGTTCGAAGATTTTTCCCAAAAAATAATTGTTTCGTTTTTATTGAATTTATTCCATACTTTTGGCGCATACTCTATACAATGAAATTTTAAGAGTTTTTAATAATATGATAGGAATAAATACCAGTGTTATACTCGTAATGCTCGTACTATACCAATTTACAAATCATTTCTTAAATTTTCATAGGTATGTCAATATTTTCCAAAGCAAATAAATTTGAAACCTTTAAACTAATTTTTAACTAAACAATATTAAGTTGTGTATATGATGACAACAATTTTTATGTACATTTTTGTGTATATGCATATTTTCAAATGTATGAAAATTTTGAGCTACGCCCATGGTGGTAACGATATTTCATTTAGCTCAGCAATAAACCTTTCCAGAAGAAATGCATCAGTCTCGTTTAGTGCCGAGGATGGCGCCACATCACAGAGAGCATGTTTATAGACGAGGGGTCGGAGACCTGTCGTGCGGTAAGCAATTACAAAATTATACATACGGTTAGCGATTTCATAGAATACCTCAAACCAACGGAACTGGTAAAATTAGTTCCTTTCCCTAAAAATGTTCAGTTCGTTGTGATTTTCAAAATGTAGGTAGCGCAATAGTAAAACCGACAGAAGGTAATTGCAAGCGAAAGAAGAAAAACAGGAACAGTTGAAAAATTTAATTCGCTTAAACTTATTAACACAATCAACTGAAAAAGTATACAGAATTTAACACTTGTTTGATATCAAAATAACCAGTTTTCGGCAACTGCCGCAGAACCCTGTTTAATTTCTTTTTAGTTAGGTCGAGCACAGATCCGTCGTCAGTAAAATCACTGAAATTAGAAAGAAAATGATAAGTACAGTGTGCTTCAATGAAAACCTTACACTATATAACTTTAAAAAAATGTGTTTTATTGATATTGGATGCAGGCTCTACTTTAAAAGCAATGCGATTTAATATTTTTGAAAATTAATCATGAACAAGCGAGTTTAAATAATATACAGAGTGTCTGGAATATAAGCAGGCTCTACTTTAAAAGCAATGCGATTTAATATTTTTAAAAATTAATCATGAACAAGGGAGTTTAAATAATATACAGAGTGTCCGGAATATGTGTCTTTATTTTGTTGTATGATATATTGTTACCTATAACTAGGTGACCGAAAATCTAGAGAGTGACTCATGTTATAAACCTGCTCATAATATACATGCAGCCCGTACATTTTTCCTATAAAATCATGTGCCGCATATATATGAGATCATACCAGATTACATAGCTTCTGCTGCAGTAACTACGCATGCACCGCAGCCTTCTATAGGCTCTGACGAATTGACGGATCCATCTGTTCTATTTCCAGTGCTATCATGGGTGGGTATATCATTCGGGCAGGCAAAATTTCAGGTATATCTTTTCGTTAATTTAATTATGAATGTAATTAATTTTATTAGTGATTTTGTATTCTTAAGAATGAAGAATGATTCAAGTTCTACAACGTATTCTCAAAATCGTCCTAATTTAACAAGTTAGGAATATCGGATGATGACATGTATGAAGAGTTAAGGGTGCGAAGTCAAAATATGAACGTAAGTGATGTTGAAATATGTATTTCATTAACAAAAATGTAAGTGAGTAGCAAATATGTTTAATGCAAATAAAAAAGTGGTAAAGATGTACAATTGTGAAATTAAAAATATTGGAAACTATAGGAAGAAATATCGTATTTTTAAAATGAGTCTTCGCCAAAAAAAAAAAAAAAAAAGAATTTGGTATGCTATATCTTACAAGATGAAACTGTGCCTAGAATATATACAAGGGTGCTTTTACAAATTATGTGTGACATATGAATTATAGTAAGTGAATTTCCGTATAAATGCAATCGAAAAGTGTATATTAAGAGAAAAAGACAAAATAGTGATATGGAGAAGATACTATTAAATATATTAAATTTTGATGAAACATGAATGCATAAAGGTCATACGTAAAGCGGTACGATATGATATAATAAGTGTTAATGTGTGACCGTTATGTGTGTATGTATTCTAAAGCCTTTTGTCCTTTTGAATGCGGAATTCGCAAATATTTGCGCCATTTACTTAATGGTGCTTTGTCAACTATAAATTTTCTATCATTTTGATCACGAAACTGCCATGGTAGATTGTCAGAAGCTGAAAACAAATTTATTAACACCACATAATAATTGAAGAAGCAATAACATTTGTAGTGTTTTACTGTTTTGCAAAATTTGTCAAAAGTTGAGATTTTCCCGCCATGAATAATTAAAACAGAAGTTACAAATCCACGAAATGCGCATCAGGTAGGTGGGGCATCGTCGTCCAAAAGAACGACATTCTAATTTGTAGAAGATGGCGAGAGTAAATTGTTAATGTGCTAGATTCACTCGCCATCAACTTATTTTTGATAATTTCGTGTGCTTTGAACCCTTCTCAAGTGGCACGCCTAAGTATTCAAGCGACCCTCATCTTTCGTATTTATCTCTGAGCTGTGAATTAGTCACTCTCTATTATATTCGACCTTGGGTAATTGATAATACAAAATAAAAACTTTAAATTTGGAAATAATTCTTAAAAACTGTTATATCACTGTTTTTAGTAAAAATAATGGACGTTATGTAATGCAATTATTTTTGTCAGTTTTGTATATTTTTGATCACTTTCAAATTTAGTATGCCTATGAAATGAAGCGGTGTGTAATATAAGATGTTAACATAAAATCAATTTTCATTAAGTAACCCATAACAGGTTCTAACGTCATGAGTTCCAGAAAATTACTCAAAAATTATTAAACACTTGGACCAAAACTACATCTCACATATTCAACTATTTACAATGCATTAATAGGGGTGAGATTAACTAGTTCAGTGTGATTAACGGTATGGGTTAAAAGCACCGTGTATCCCGTCAACTATAGACAAATTTATGTCGTTTTATTTAAAAATGCCTTACTCAAGTCAAGAATTAGAGACAATACTTAGAGACAGACTAATGTCCTGACCAGCGATGAGTTGAGGCACTTCTGGGAAAAAACTTATTAGACCATAAGTGACCTAAAATATTTAGGAAAACCATGCTTTATCTAGTCTGTTCCATAGCCCGGTTGACATTTTTAAAAGTGAAAGCACAAATAGGAACCTTTTTTTTTAAATTTACAAAGAAAGAACTTTTCGCTGCTGAGGCACAATCACAGAACACACTGTATAAGACTATATAACTATAAAATAGCTGTATTACTTACGATTCGTTATAACTGAATTTTTCACTCAGAAATTCAGATAAATCTTCCAGAATAGGTTCCGAATGCAGGGCCACAAACTGTTCTCTGCATATCTGAAATTTTAAGAAATAAAAATGTGTGAACAATAAAAAAATCCGCCAAACACAAGTAAAAAAAAAATAAATACAATACAAAAATTTGCTTGTGTTAGTAAAAGACTATATCCAAGTTCTAAAATAGTAGAAAGTAATTCATTTACAGCACTTAGATGAGCAGGGAGGTGAGGGTTGCAGGGGACAAGATTCCATAGGTGTGCTACTTGAGAAGAACATAAAATTACGAAATATTAGTTGACGTTACTTAGTTTCTACTCTCGTACATTATGTTACCGTCCTCTGAAAGGACGACAAAATCTATGGGTGTAAAAGTACGTTGGACGAGAAACGGATATAGTAAGTTAGAATAAGAAAGTACGGCAATTTGCATAATAAGTAGTATGTTATTATATACTATGGAATTTTCCAATAATAAATATGCAGATATAATATACGTTTACAGCTGTAATGGAAATTCATTGGCTGCCTCACGAGAATATCTAAGCAGATTCCCAAACAGTAGACCACCTTCACGGCATGTATTTCAGTGTTCGAAGAATATGAACGCAGACGGGTATCCCACGAAGCAGTGTGTGGAGAATTTTAAACAGAGAAGAACTGCACCCCTACCACCTACATAAAGTGCAAACTTTACATCCTGGTGATGCTGAAAAAAGGGTACAATTTTGCACATGGTTGCTAGGAAATATCGACAATGACCAAAATTTTCATCAGAAAATATTGTGGAGCGATGAAGCTACCTTCACAAGAAATGTATTTCATTGAAAATCCACATATAATATGACCCTCAGCATTTCAAAGAAGGTTTTCAATAAATATCTTGGGAAGGATCTTCAATAGAATCATTCTAGCTCCTCAAATTATTGTAGATCATTTAAATTCAGAGAGATACACACATTTTTTAGAAAATGTTGCGACTGGCTTTTTAGATGACTTACATTTGAGAAATCAAATGTACTATCAACTAGATGGAGCACCTGCTCATTTAAATTCAGAGAGATACACACATTTTTTAGAAAATGTTGCGACTGGCTTTTTAGATGACTTACATTTGAGAAATCAAATGTACTATCAACTAGATGGAGCACCTGCTCATAATGGAAGGCAAGTATCTATGTGGCTGTGCAATAAACCTACCTACCTACTTTAAAAATATATATACAAAAGTTAATGAACCTAGAATTAGATATTTATTCATTGCACATTATTTTGAATAGGTACTTAATAACCCCATTTGAAAGTAATGAAAACTTATTGTACCCAAATTGAGGTTAAACACTTGCAGTGAGTATATACTTGATAGTATGATGCTATCTAAGGTAGTTTTTAGTAAATTTTGCAGTGTAAATTTGTCTTTGGCATTCGCTCCTCTTAGTTTAAAAATAGAGTATAGATGACAACAAATAAAATCTTTGCATGTATTTTTCTGCATAAGTTAATGCAGTCGGTAATTTGGACTCAATTTACTTGAAGACGGTCGATTTTAGAGCTGTGTAACAAGAGCACCTTTTTTGTTCAGAATTGGTCACTAATTAAGGAGAACTTAGTTAATTCACGTAAAACTAGGATATGCAAGAGTTATGAAGACAAAATCGTAAGGAATAGTAGGCCTAGGCCACCACTGGTGTCAGATTAAAACAAACACCATGTAATTTTAATGATCTTTAATTGATGTACACGTCAGCCAAAAATTACTTAAATCTACGAAACGGTTTTTAAGTTTTTGCGAAAAATTGTTATTTTTTTTTTTTCAAAATAACGCCCTGTAACTCGCTTGGAGTGCATCAGACAAATTTTTTTTTTTAGAATTTTATTCTTATTTTCTGGTCTGGTCTACCCCCTGGTAAATTTTTGTAAGCTCACACTAGGCCACCCTGTATATGAACTTTGCGTTGAGCAAACTTAGCACTTAGTTTACTAATGGCCATTTCCACCATTTGTTTTAAGCTACGCTTACGCTTTAAGGAACCTTAAAAATACAATTTGCCTTCCACCGTTTACTAAAACCGACATAAAATGTCTTAAACCTTCTTAAATATAAACCCTCGAAATTCTAGGCTTATCTCTTTTAACGACACTTATAGGTTCTACATAACCTAATTTAATAATTTGGTTTTATTATTTTTCCACTGAAAAATAAACAAAAAATAATGAACTATGATGAAAATGATATATTTAATAATGATTTAGATATATTAAAAATAATAGAGTATGGGTTTCCTCGAAAAGTGTACGAGAGAAGTGATCACTTCCATAACGATGGATAACTTTTTTTAGAAGATACCGGCTGTATAAAGAAACAGCTGCACATTTTGACCTTAATCGAAGAAGATCTTGAATTTCCAAGTAATATGTAAGCTCTTAAAAACAATCACTGATAAAATTACAAAAAAAAAAAAAAAAATACATTTATTTTTATTCTTTAGTAATAATTCTGTATCGCCAATAAAACGGACTTACTTTTTTTTTATTTTTAAAAAACTTTTTTAATGATTCTGCTGTTCTGTGAATATTATTTGGCGACAGTGAGTTAAATTCACCGGCTATCATTTTTATTGTAGACATTATCGGTTTCTTATTTTCCACCGTACCTTTATAATTTGCTATTATGTTAATTAGCAGTACTTTTCTTCATTGCTAAAATTTGCCAATCGTGTTTTTTTTTTGGGAATTATTTCCATTATAAATCCAATTCAGAAAACAGAACTTAGCAGAACAACATAAAGTCAGAACAGTGAGAGTGAAGTGTCACACTTTTGAAGTTAAGAAATAGTCATGAAACTAACAACTTGTGCAAAAAACCGAAAAATTATGAATATTGGCTTTTTATGTAGACTTTACAAATGAAACTCAGTAATTGTGCGGTGGAAACATTACTTTAAACTAGGCCTAAAATTTTAACCGCCCTTAGTTAACTACACTTAAAAGGCAATGCAGTGGAAATGGCCATAAAAGTTTAAACTCACCCATGGAATGCTGTCCTTTTAGAAAGTGATGCTCTTACCTTCAATATACACTTTCATAACGTTACAGACACCAAACCGCCCCACCAAAAATTACAAAACCATTAAATGATTATCAATGGTGAGGATTACGACGTAATAGCCATTTAATTAAAGTTGCAGTACCAGTTTTTCTTCTACTTGGGTCTAATTCAATAATAACTTTATAGAAAAATTGTGTGCGGATTTATAACATGAATCACCCTCTACTATTTTGAAACCTCTCTATATACAAAAATGAAAAATTACAAATTAGATTTTAAACTACCTTGTTCATAATGTGCACAGTAGACGGGTGCGTCCAATAGCAGTCGTGAACGGACACAAAAGTAATGCCTGCTCTCTCACAATGCAAGGACGTGAGCATCATATGGCTAGAATCCAATGAGTGGATGAAATTCGGAGGGAAGGCGTTTTTCTGCTTCATCACGTTCGGTCTCCTGAAAGATTAATCAAAATGTAAATAAGTAGAAACTCATTCAAAATTAAACCAATCGCTTACTCATATTTATCAATTGGATAAGAGCTGTACACGTTCGGCATGTTCAATTTCTTATACTTGAAGTAAGGCTGTACGATAGGTAAGCCTAAGGGTGTAACCCACTCCACATGTTGACAGCCTACGGCGGATATCAGTCTCGCGCATTCCGTGAACCAGTCTTGAATCTCCCTAGTCGAGGTGAACATCGATCTCAAGGATTCGAAAGTGCGGCCTGTAAATTAATTGCTAATAGGGTCGTTTTCATAACTAAATCTTACATAAAACGTTATAAAAATGTAAAATACGGTCGCAAGAATTTCCCGTAACACTCCTACACCCAATGACCGAAAATCTAGAGAGTGACTCACAGGGGCCGCTCTAGCTATTTTGAAGCCCTGGGCGAGATTACCGCCTCCCTTCTATGTAATTAAGATAAAAGTTTTTTTCATATTGTTACGTACTATCTCTACGCAGAAGGGGGTAAATGCAGATGTATATTAATCACACTCAAAAAACAGTAACAAAATATTTTATTCAGTGACACCACATATCAGGGAGAGAAAAGCCACTAGCTGGAAGTTATACAAATATAAGTTAGTTAACAATTGATCTTATCTATTTCCAACTTCCATGGTTTGCAGGGGAGATACAGCTATTCCAAAAAGGGGGGGAACTTTCTCACTAACCACACTACCACCGACTGGTTTCCGTTACCTCCACATTCAAATTCCAACCGTTGATTCATGATTCTTGTAATGTCAGCAGTGGCCTGAGGGGCCACCACCAATCCGCGCTTTGCAGTAAAAATGTCATCGTGGTCAACGCATTTAGAAACCTGTCGACTTTACATTTTTATCCACAGTAGAGAAACATAGTTACGAAATTAAAATAAAATATGGTTTATGCAATGACTTTAAACTAGGTTGGAACTGGACTGCTTTGGAATTTTGAAATGATTTTATTTTTAAAATATATTTACCAATTAGACTTATTTTCAAATGACTAATTTTCTATTAAATTTCCATTCTTGACAATATATAAGATATTTTGATATATCTTGAGTCAATTTCAGTTATTACAAATTTTGTGACGACTGTAATAAATAAATATAAACATGTTCTAATTACAATAATAATTAATATTATACAAGTGCATATTAATTATAAGCAATTATAAGAAAAAAGGTCATTTATTAAAACTAAATAACAAATAAATAAAAAAGAATAAAAACGAATCCTCAGTCATTTAATAGTTGTAATCGTAAATTTGCTACTAATTAAATGAAATCAACGTTTCTTGCCTTACTTAGCATGAGCAAAATCATATATTAACTCATCCTCATTCAGATTTTCACTGGGTTCACTTTCTATAGATATCATAGCCAATTCGCTTAATCGTTCTTGACACAGTAGATCTTAAATAAGTTTTTATCCGTTTAAGTTTAGAAAAACTTCTTTCGCCGCTTGCCACACTAACAGGCAGTGTTAACAGGATTCTAAGTGCTACTATAACAGTTGGAGTAAAGACTAATTCAATGGCAATTTTACACCATACACCATAAATAGGAGAATGATATCTCTTACCTTTGATTTCCTATTACTTTCCGCGATTTTCCACTATTTTCCTTTTCACAGTTGTATTTCTTTGCCACTCTTTATTGCACTATACATATACACTACTCACCGACATTCGTGTTAATGAACTACATATTTCAACCATATCACTTATACATATCATCATCTGATATTCTTTACTTATTATGTTAGGGCGTTTACGATTTTGAGAATACACTGTAGAGGTTAAATTATTCTCCATTTTAAGAACACAAAACCACTAATAAATCAATTACATTCATAATTAAATTAGCAGAGATATACCTGAAATTTTGCCCGTCCGAAATATATACTCACCTATGATAGCGCTGGATATGGAACAGGTAGATCCGTCAATTAATCACAACCAATAGAAATTCAGCGTTTCGGTCTGGCGCATGCGTGCTTGCTGCAGCAGAAATTGTGTAATTGTGTACGCTTTCAGAGATATGCGACACTTACAATTTTAATAATAAGGGTTGGATGTATTTTTCTTCGGGTTGACTGTTATAAATTGTGCGTCACTCTCTAGATTATTGGCGGTTGGATATAACTAATTAAATTTTTTCAAATAAATAAAACCTAATCAATAAAATGGCAATATACCTGTTAAGTAAGACGATGCCGCCCAAACCGATTCCTTAGGAAAATCGTCTATATCCTTCAGCTGCTTAGCGATCTGCAATCGAGCCCCAAACCTAGTCACCCCATAAACCGTCGTCATTATGGTCTGTTTGATAACCTTCCTTCTAATAAAACCTTCCAGAATTTTCGCAATCTGAAATCAAACATATTTTTATATCTATTTACCAAAACTCAAAGAGAATTAACCAAGTCAATACCTCAACGCCATTCTCCGCATCTTTCACCCTTCTCTCTTCCACTAAGGCTACGACAGTACTATACACGTCTTGCGGCACCTCTGAAGGAGTCAAATTAACGCTGTGCGCACCCGCAATGTCCCTGCCCAGAGCGGCGTAATGCTGAAGACCGTTGCAGCTCCCGTCCTGGTGGATAGGTAAATGGCAGAGGTACTCTTCAGGATTGGGGGATCTGACGACGTCCGCGATTTCCAGGCAGCACGACAAAGTCTGCCAGGGTTCGTCTGAGTCCATCCACCATTTCTTACCCGTCAAAGGATTGTCGGCAGAGTCTAGGATTAGATCCATGTTCTCGTTGGCAAATCTCAACCTAAAACGTATTCAAGTGAAATGTAAGTTTAACATATATTTTTTATTACCTTTCGCTGACGGGATCACGTTTCTTTAAACCGGTCAAGTTAATCAGATGGATCTTTAACCAATCGAGGCCTTTGGGGCCCAAGGGTCGGGGTTCCGCAAAGATTAACATTGACCTAGCAAGATCTGAACCCAAGTGGTTCAAGTGAGGCGGGACCGGATAGACCCTTCCTCGGAAATCCATATTGTGCGGTAACCAAAAAATATCGTTCCGAAACTGAAATAAAAGAACAGGATTGAGAAATAATTTATGTTTAGAATTTCTCATCTTTCACTTACGTGATTCGCTAGCGACAGTCTATAAAGGCAGTCACACCAAAGAGAATACATCTCCGCTTTCTTTCGTTTATATTGTAATTTCTGTCTGAATAATTGATATTTTTCTACTTTGTCTAGGTCAGTAATGAGAGTCTCAGGAGGAGGAAGAGCGGACGGTGGTTCTGGAACGTCCAGATTTGCGGAACCACCATCGTTGAACACCTAGATTAATTTTAGATTATTTATACAGGGTGTTCTATGTTTAAAAATAAGCAAAGAAAAAATTGTACGCCGCTGATTTTTGGACACCCATGTTTATATAAATTTGTTTTCTTATTTTTAAACTTGAAACCTACCCCTAGATTTTCTTAACATCATTCTGTAACATCCTGTATACACTATTAACCCTAATAAAAAAATCGAAAAATAGTTTCGGCTTTTAAAATGTACAATTATCAAATTTATTATTATAAATGTTTGTATTTAAAATAAAAATATTTTGTCTGTTTTGTGTCCACATGGACACAAAAATTATATTAAAAGGTCACGTTCTAGTCCTCATTGTTCCATTGTTTTATCCACAATCACAAACTCAAGTTAGTCGAATTTAATTAAAGTTTAGTTAAAAGAGAACAACATTTTTAAAGGAAAGGAATAGTCCCTCAAAAACTCGGTGAGAATCACCAACACAATGTATTGTGTTGAATATTTATTTTCATTTAGTTTTGTTCGAAAAGCTGGCAAAATGGAAGGTGTGTATTTCGTTTATATCTCCAGAAATATCTGCAGAGGCTGAAGAAGCAACTCTGTTTATTACCAAGCAAACAGAAAAAGAATTTGCAGAATGTAACAATTACAGAGTCCATCAACTATTTATAAAACGATAATTGCTCCACATTTTTAATATTGTTCAACAATTTTATTATTTTTAAATAACAATGAGATTCAGACTCTACAGAAAATGCAAAATAAAGCTATGACGATTATTTTGCAGTGCAATAGATATACTCCAATACAGGATAATATGTTAAATACATTAAACTTTATGAACATAAAGCAAAGAATTTTGTTAAGAAAGTTTCAATATATAAAATAAAAAACTGTTATTGCCCAACTATTTGCACAGTAGAATAACTTATGCAAGAGATGGACATGTTTATAACACTCACCAAAAAGATGACTTTTACATAAAAAAACATAATTTGTTAAGAACTGGAAAATCTTTGTATTGTGAGGGACTTAAGCAATACAAGCAAATTATAATGGGCCGGTTAATAATTTCAATAAGTTAATTGTTAGTTACATTAGGACGCTACCAGTGTAAACTTTTTATAGATCTCTTTTTTAAGGTTTATGGTTACTTGCGTTTATGTAATTTTATTATTTGTATGTATAGCATTTGCTAAATAAAGGTATGTTATTATTACAAAAAGCATGCCATATTATGTAGACAAAGTATTCTAGGTTGAAGAGTACTTTGAAAATTCATACAAACACACACCTGTTAAAATACAGTAGATGGCTGCGTTCCTGAACTGTTTCTACAGGATATAAAGCAAACAAAGCAAGTGTGTTGGATAGAGAAGCTTTCCAAGAGTTAATGATGGAGTTTCCGATGAAGGTAAATTTTCATTTTTTAGACAACATTAGGTATCTATAAATTTTGTCTCAGGTGCATATAGATCTTGTGAACTGACGAACTTGAAGATCCACAGGATATTAGCTCATATCTATTAGTACCCGAAAATCCCGAATTTTCGGGATCTCTGGATTCTGCTAATTTTCAGACCCTAAAATCCCGGAATGCTGCCGGTTTGGTTCCCGGGATTTTCGGGTTTGTCATTTTTATAGATACATTGGCGTCAAATTTGAAATACGAGGCTACAGAATAATTAATTAATACACATGCAGATACTTAATTTAGTGACCAGGTCTAAAAAATTGAACATTGATCACATTTCTACAAAGTAATAACTGCTTTACAGTCCAATAGATATTTTTAATATGGCTTTGTTCAGTACATAAAAGCAAGGCCTGAAAGAGTCTATGTAGCCATTTCAGTCAGGTTTAAGTACAAATAAGAAAGTTTCACTATTTTCTACTTTAACTAAAGGAACAGAATTATATAAAAAATGGTGTATCCTACGATTTTTTATCGTCAATTTCACCTACAAGTATAAAACCAGAGAGGGCCTTCTCGACGGAACGTAGTCCACCAAAATTCGTTCGAGTTTGAAACCGAAAATGTTGGATGAATTAGTTTTTCTTATAGAGGGTGTCAAAAAAATAGGTCAACACTAAGCTGAAGATACTAGACACCAAAATATTATATTTGAGCTCATCATGCTTTATACGAATGTTGCTGATTTAAGAAATACAACTAGTTTCACCGTATTATTTAGGTAAATCAAAACAATTTTTTTTTTATCTGTTGAGCTATGATTACATTAAATTCTAAACGAACGTTCAATTCTACATAAAAAATGTACTCGTGTTTAGGTTGCCTATCGGTTTCTGAGTATGATTATTCATATTAATTAAAACATACAGTTTTCTTTACATTTACCATTCTGTTCTTTTTAAATAAATAAAACGTAAAAATAATATAAATTTTTCATTTATATTTCAATATATTAATCCCGGGATTCAGGATTATAAATTTCTAATTCCGAAATCCCGGGATCGAAATTTTTTTTCCCAAGATTGACAGCCCTACCCTTAACACACCTTACATGCTTTGACATATTTTTTCTGTTTTATTTATATTTGTACTTGTATATTTTCTTCTTTTTTTATACTACTCTTTGTTGTTTCATAAGGTATTTTAATTATCACTGTAAATGACATTTTTCTGACCTGCACCCATGAAGTACTTTGGATGTAGTTTTTCATATGGCCTAATAAAGAAGTCTATTTATCTATAATAACAATAACATAATTTTCGGTAGTTTATCGCGTTAATTTGTAATTTAATGCAATATATAGTGCAAACATTTATTTAATTTATAATTTTATTACTATCAATTGCAGTTTCTTAAATATTTTAATGAAAATATAATGAATTATTCATTGGTTCGCATGCCGTAAGTCGTCTGAATTCTTACCGCAATTATATATCAAACATAGTGGTTTCTAAAGATGCAAACAAGATATCTAGCAATGACAAGGAAGTCAAAATTACTGTAAATCCAAATGTTAATGTGAATAATAATAATAATTGTTCAATAAATTTATTAATAACTCTTCGATTTTAGTAACAGTGAAATGACTTTTATTTTACCAGCAAAATAAAGCCAATTATATTTATTTGATGAATAGTGTAGCTTTAAAGAGTGAATAAATCGTTATAGGGTGATTGTGGATAAAAAAGTTTTTCCTTATATTACGCTAACCGTGAACTTAATTTTTGTATATTGAACCAATTTTGCCACAAATGGGAATCCTAATTTTTTGTTCCTTACCTTTAAAATTATATCCAGTATTTTCTGGTTGACCTTCCAAGGTACTGCGGCCAACTGGTTCAAAGAGTCCAGACTCGGATAGAGTTGCTGGTGCCCCACTTCCTTCAGCCTCTGCTTCTGTGACATCGCTTGAGTAGGTAGTCGAATTACATCACACGGTGAAACCAAATAACCCCCGACTTGCGTGGATGTCCAAGGAACTGGCGGACAGAGCATCGGTAGCTCATAAGTTGGGAAATGTAAGGTTTCAGGAAGAGAGGCTCGATATAATTTCGATAGAATGGGGTGAGGTTTGATTTCCTCCTTCGTTATCCTTCCCTGCGTCCTGAATATTGTATAAAACGCTGGTAAATAATTTTTGTGTTCACCGTTGTTTCTCATGGAATTAACGTCTATTTTCAAATCGTGCATCACGATATGATACAAAAACTTCCCGATAAATTGTAAGATAGTTGGCACCCATTCTTGATGTCCCGTCGCCAACGTGGGGCCTTCCTCACACAGACTGTGCTCTATCCACTGCCACTTTTGCCGAGGATTCAGATATACCTCTCGCGTAGGTAAAGCATCTAATTTTGGGTGACTCGCGGCAAAATCATTGCAGTACTGACTATGTATTTTAGTGACTTTATTCAATACAGTCGTTTTCTGTTTTCGTAATATCTTATACCGCGCATACACTTTGTTTCCCATGTCTCTGTGAAGCATGGTGACCGTGGGACTGTAAGTCTCGGAGCCCTGTGCTATCTTCTTCGCTTCGTCGATGATTACATCGATATAATCTTTTAAAGGAATGCATCTCATGAAGGGTTCCAGGTTTAGGGCGCTTCTCTGAGCCGATAAAGTCGCTAGGTCTCTACTAAAAGCGGCTTCTGCTGCTTCGGCCCACATTTTGTAATGGTCGTCTAATATTTTGCGATACCTTAGGGCTTCTTTGGAAGGAGCATCTCGGCACTCGATACTTTTGACCTAGAATTTAGAGGCACTTGTAACGAGTTCGTCCTCCATTTAAAAAAAGCATATTTTAAAAATTTTCCACAAAACATTTGAATGAAAATTACACTTCATTTAATTTGCACCAATTTATGATTTGATATGAGTGTCCCATGTAAGTAGTATGTTACTAGAAAATACTAGAAAAATATTGTGGCCAATCGTAACAGTATAAATATCTGACTAATAAAATTTATTATTATTGTTAATTGTATACTTAATAATAATAAATGAAATAGCCATATGGATATACAGGGTGATTCATTAACAATGGAACAGAGCTTAAGGGCATGTTTCTGACCTCAAAATAGAGCGATTAAGCCAAATAAGCCTTATCCGAATGTTGCTCCTTTTCGAGCTACAGGGTGCCAAAGTTGAAAAAATTAATCACATTTTCTTTATTATTTTTCGATCACATCAACCGTATTTTATGAAATTTGGTATAGGAGGGTTTCTCGGCACTAAAAATTCGAATATGTCGACGATTTTGGTGTATCTGCTAGAGGGCGCCACCAACGATGGTTTGAACCCCTTTAAATCGCTACGACTTTTTTGTGCTCCACTGTGTCTCATTTTGGACTGGAAAAATTTTCTTCCCTACCTTTTCTAGTTAAAAAATGTATGTGTATGTGTACACCTTGTTGATGTCGCTAGAAGCAATGGTTTCTGAGAAAAACGCATCTAAATCTCATAATGTATGCAATTTATCTAAAAGTAAAGTCAAATTGTTGCGTAAGTAAAGAGCCATACTGTAACAGCATAATACTGTGATCATAATAAGTGAAATTTCGTGAAATTTGCTTCAAGCGATCGAAAGATAAGATAGAAAATGCAATTTATTTCTTCAATTTTGACACCCTATATCTTTGTTACTATTGATTTTGGTCGATTTTTGGATTTTTTTAGGATAAGCTAAAGTAAATGGACTTAATTTTGGTCACTCTCTATTATTTTCGACCTTGGGTAATTGAAAATACAAGATAAAAACTTTAAATTTGGAAATAACTATTATCATTTTTATTATCTAACTCCTCAAAATTATGATTATATCACTATTTCTACTAAAAATAGTGGATGCAATTATTTTTGTCATTTTTGTATATTTTTTATATCTGATTGCTCTCAAGCTAGCGATGAGACACTCTAGATTTTTGGCGGATGGATATAGTTATAGTTAACCCTGTATATAGGAATACAGTAGAACCTCGATTATCCGTGCGGCGGATTCTTCGTACGATGCGATGTTTATGACTGACCGCTATCCGTGGAAACAAAAACAAAGACGAGTCCGCTTGTTTACGCAGTCTAACATTTGGTCCGTTACGTGCAGATAAAATGAATAGGCAAGGCGTCAATGAAAAGTGCAAACGTAAATATGTTAATTTTCATTTTACATAATGTACATATGTATGCATTTAATAGGTATGTGTAATAAAGTTCATTTTTTTGCAAAATTGGGCGAGTTTGAGCGTTATTTCGATTATCCAGCAACAGTTCGGTAGCGGCCGGCCCGGATAATCGAGGTTCTACTGTAGTATGCTTTAAGGCAGCGGTCGGCAACCTTTTTCGGACAGCGGGCCATTTTCAAAATAAATTTTTTTATGCGGGCCGCACATTCAAATGTAACTTAAATAGTGTTTTTATATCATATACGAGTATAAATATTATTAAAAATAAATAATATTGGTGCTTTGGTGGGTCGCACAAAAAGTTGCGAAGGGCCGCTGGTTGCCGACCCCTGCTTTAAGGTAAGGTCAGATCATTTACTTCTCCTGGAAAAACAAACAAAAGCTGTATAAAATTGAAGCAAAAAATACTTACTGTAACGTAACCGTCTTTCTCCATCGCAATTTGTTTACTGATGGATTCTTCCATATATTCAGGTTTAAACAGTCCACCGTTATTTTTATATTTTACATCCTCTGGATTGTATTCTATATCACAGTTCAAATGGTTAAGTAAATGATTATTATAAGAAATATTCGGTTTCCAATATCGCGGAACGTATTTTTGGTCGTAACTCGTCATGGCTTTAAGCACAAATTCTCTTTCGTTATTCAAAAATATACCTTTGTTCATCATTTTATCAAAAGTTATCCCCTTTGCAAGGGCGCGTTTAGTGAAAAGCTCTACCTCTTTCAAAAAACCGTTCTTGCCGATATTCCGTCCGAGGCATTCGAAAATAATAACGTAACTCTGCAAGTTCAACTCCACATTGTCTTCTTCCATTATTTTCAATATTTCCTTGATTTTGGGGTAAAGGCCTTTACCTGCAAAACCTTTCAGTAATGCGTTAAACACATTTAAATTTTTTATAAGAGAAAAGTTATTCTCCTGAAGTTTCTTTGCCCTGCCTCGATGAAAATTAAATGCATTTAAACCTCTTTGGGGATAGTTTTCGTGAGAACAAATCTCTATGTAACCAGCTAAAGTTTTCCATGAAATTTCATCGCGATGTTTTTGACTCAAATGAGGTCTTATGTTCTGTTTGGCAGGCTCTTTCACTTCTTCGGCTTCAATAATGTGTTCCTCACTCTCCTCTGGTTGGAAGGTACTTACGATGTTTATGCTATAAACTTAACATTAATAAAGAACAAAAAAACAAATATAAAAAAAAATACCTTTCAAAATCCAAATTTCCTGTGTGTGAACTGAAGGCATCTGGCAATGTGTTCGTATTATCACAATTTTCCATTGTAGTTTCTACAAAATCTGCATCGATTGCAGGTGGAGTAGGATTTGGTATGCTACACACTAATACTTTCTCTTCTTTGTCATTTAAAATACTGAAATCATCAACCTTAGAACTACTGCTAGTGACGGGAATATTTTCTATAACATTTAAATTGTTGTACGTATGCTGCTCTAAATAATTTGTGTTCTTAGATAATTCTTTCAATTTGTATAGTTCGCTCAAATTAAGATTGGTACTGGCTAATAATTTAAGATCAGTTGATGTCAGTTTCTGTATTTTTGCCTTATGCAGTGATGAAGAATTATCCGTTACTAAAAATAAAGTAAAAAATTTAATATCTAAATGAAAAATATCATTATAACATACCTACAACAAGCTCCGCATATTTTTTTATACATTTCCTCCTCTTAACTTTCTTTTTGGTTGTTATATTTGGATTAATGATAGTAGACTGACTTCTTATGTGACCTAACAGTTAAAACCATGACTATTGAAAGATTAATTTGATAGAAATAAGGTTATTAATAAGGCAATGGGAAGAATAAATTGTATTAAATGGCAATAAAGAAAACTGAATTAATAATAAAAGATTTTTTTGTACATTTCTCAAATTTTTGTTATAAATAGCCAAGCAAGGACAAAGAGAAACAAAATGTTAGGTAGGTAAGCTAGCAAGGTAATTTAAAATAACTACACATAGATGTGCAACTATATTTTTTAATAACTTTAATGTTTACTTCCTACTTACTAGAACCATTATTTAACTGTTTACATAACAGGCACGTTTTTTCAGAAATGCTTATACCGGTCATTCTACTAACGTTACTAGGGCAATTACTTAATGTTGTTCTGCTTAATTTTAGCAATCTATACATGTTTACTTATTCTATTTTCACATAACTATAAGTTTAACGTTTTTATTCAATAATATTTATTTTCACGTGCTTCCATTACTAACTACCCATTTTAGAAGTTGATTTTGACATCTGCCGTCAGCTTCCATTTTAACCGGAGATTTCGGCCAATCGGAAATGTTCTAGAATTGAGATCACTGATCACTAAACATTTAAAAAAGAATACCAGGCCATTTTTTACGATGTATCATTCAAGCGCCTTGAAAAATACATACTTAAAGAAATCAAATAAGATGTAGCAAATTTTAAATTCCCATATTTTGATTACTGCCGTATAGTAGTATAAAAAATTATGTACTATAGCATTTAACTCTCCAATTTTAATTATAAAATTCCTACCTCATTATCGAGGATGGTGAACATGAATTTAAAATTAGTTTTGTGAACTCATCGTTTTCGAAAAAAATAAAAAATTCAAAATAGTAACCTCTATGTAGGTACATATTATATAAGTTGAAGTTACGTTATGATTTGAAATTAGGAACCAAAATGGCGGCAGCAGTTGTCAGCGACATCTATTGACAACATTGTAAAAGCTAGAAATCAAAGTTAACGACTTCGCTTTAAGCGGCTTTTTGCTTCTTTTTTGAATTATTCAAAATAGATAATTATAGCCGACAGCCATCAGTCCATCAGTCTACGTGTATCTCTCAAGGGGACAAGATGCTGAACCTTCAGTGAGGAAAGGGACTGAAGGAATTTCAAGCACTTATATCTTAAAGCAGTGCGGTGTGTTTCATCTTTTTTGTAAAGGTAAGTAAGTAGGTACATTTTTAAGTATTTTATTCAACAAATTATTTGTTTTTTTTTACTGTTAGTACACTACAATTTAATTTGAAAATTTAAACCTGGGTGCGTTATATTACTTTTTTAAAAGGACTTCCTTAGATGTTAGTAGCAAAGTGCAGTTCCCATAAATGGATCAGATACACCTCTTTATATTAAAAGTGTATTAAATTTTCTTAAATAATTCTTTACAAAAGTTTGGACGGATTTAGTTGAATTTTTTTATAAATAAAGTAGTAGTAAGTAAATGTATATGAATGAATATCTTATTTGTTTTAAGCTAGGTTGATGTTTTATTTGATTTAAAAAATATATACTTAGCTTTATTCTACAGATTATTAATTATACGATAAGTCGAGAAAAAATTTCGATTAAAGATTATTTTGAAAATGAATTCCTTCACAAATCGATTAAAGATTATTTTGAAAATGAATTCCTTCACAAATCATGGATAATTTTAGCTTTGAAGAAAATGTAGTAGTTCTCGAAATAATCCAGTGGACCGTCGGGTATAATACCAATTAAAATGAAGTTTAGTTTTAAAATTGATACTTTTGCTGTATTACCTGAATTTTACAGGTAGGTAAGCGCACTAAATTCATTAGATATCGATCGAAGAATACTTTTGAAAATATTCGTACCAACATGAATTATGTAAAAAAATTAAATTAAATTATGTAAGTAAAGTTAAATTAATAAAGCTTCGTCTCTAAGCGCCATAACTATAAACATTTTTCGATTTGCAACTAATATACCTATATAATATTTTTACTTTATAAAATGACACACACTGGCGCCTACTACATAAAAAATATAATACTAAGAACTATACACCTGATTGTTGAAAAGCTATTTTCTCGAAAATGGCCAAGTCGACCGGAATCAAATTATAACCAGTGGTGTAGATATGAGGAGTCTACAACAGTCCCTTTGAGAAAAATATTTGGTACGCTTAAAATATCCAGGCAGGCCTGCCTAATCAAAGTAGAATTATTGTTAAATGTCATAAATATTGTTCGCGGTAGCTTATTGTAATTTTTTCCTTAAATTTGATCACCCTGTATATCTCTGTTGGAGAGCGCATTGGAACGAGGTATGCTATATTTACATTTCTTAAAATTTCATACGGAACCTATCCCTACTAAACCTAACTATTTAAACTATTAATTCACCCTGTATAGACCATTTATAAATATTTAATTACTTTGAAAAAAGAATAAATACCTAGCTCGGTACTTATCTCCTTTCTTCAACGTCTAGCTGTAGAGAATTTTAAACAAATTACATGTCCATACAAAAATTTAAGAAAAAATATTTCCTTATTTGAACCTACTGCAAATTTGATAAAGCAATAGTTTTTTTTCTAATAGTTTGTAGGAAGTCATAACATACTAAAATAATTCAGTTCTTAAAGATATTGTATTCAAAAAGTCAGAGGGATGTAGATTCGGTCAAAACATGACTAAAATCATATTACAAAAATAGCCCTCCTCTGAAATCTGATTAATCAAGTGGTTTAACACCCTGTAAGTAACTCTGAGAGCGCAAGATAACGTTTTTATAATATTGTTAGTCATTAATTTGACTATCAGTGGATATAACATTCTTGAAAATTTGTGTACGCTCACTCAGGGACACCCTGTATTTCAGTCACCATAAGCGCACAGTAATATTTCTAAACATCTGTTATAAAGAAAATATTATTTAGTAACGTCAGTATATATATCAAAAAATATAAATATTTATTCCAAATAGTAGAGAATGATTTAATTTTTGTTCCGCTAACTGAAAGTTGAATACACTGTCTGTTATGGAAAATAATACAAACGTGTTTTCCAGGAACACGAGTTTTCAAAAAGACCTTGCCCGTTGGCGTACAAAAGGTCATCGGAGATAAATCGTAATTTATCTTTTTATTCAATTTACTGACACTATTGGCAAAAACAGCTTCGATTAATAACAAACTTGTGTAATGTACGACACATAACTTTTGTTACAGACGCTGCTGAAGAATGGTGACCTTCCCAGTTTTTTTCGTGTTGTCTATGGCGGTGATTTCCAGGGTTCAAGCTGCGGTCACGTGAGTACCTCCAAAACCATAAGTTTCTAGTTCAAAATGAAAATGGAAACAGTATGGATAGGGGACAGATTGAAAGTTTCTGTGCAATTCAGAGAAAGTCTATCCAAGCTCAATTTTATTTTAAAAATAACTATGTATATATATTGTAAATAACAATAAAGGACGGCAAATAACTTACGTACATCAGATTCATGGCAATCAGCTATTATCGGATGTTGTTTGACTTAAATTTCTACGAAATAAGGATAAAAATTACAAAAACTGTTTTGTTGCTGAATTTATTTTATAATATTCTGATCGTAACAGTACCTACGTGCTGCAGACCAATCGCAAATTTATATTTTTATTTGGCAAAAATCGTAAACAGTTTACATCCTCATTCATTGGTGCACTTGCACTCTTTTTGATTTTTTTAAAGCCGCGAAAGATATCAAGTATCACCCGTGTTTCAGAAAGCTTACTATTAGACGATTGTAAACAATTTTGGGTTGACTTTTAGAGATATGTATAGTTATGTAATGTTTCCATTATCATTTCTCGCAGTCGTCATAACAAACTAAATCCTTGCATTCTACCACAGAAAATATAGCTACGCATTTTCTGTGATCCTACTAGGTTCATTTTGAAGATTTTCCAAGTTTACATAGACCCTGTAGTACCTACCATTTAGTACTAAAAACCTCATAAAATTTACCTAGTTTGGCGCCGCATAAAGTAATAATATTTAATGGTATATCTAGTATTTACTGACCTTTAATCTCCTTTACTTATAATAAATGATAATATATTTTGCATTTTTATGCCTTAACCACGTGCATGTTAATATTCTGATGGGAAATCTAATAATTGGATATAGTTGCCTTTTCTTCCATTCTTTAAAGTTTTCAATCTGGTCTAAATAAATCGTTCAGATATGAATTTCGAGATCATAATAAAGCAATTAAAAGGATCTTATTGCAGTGAAGTAAACGTTATTTTTATAAGACGGTTCTTTGACCTTTTCTTCGACTGAGCCTTTCCCATACACTAAAAATAAAAATTGCTCACTTATACTGTTATCAAATTTCAAGGGATCTGCTATTAATATATTAGTCAAAGTGGCACAATAACTGATGCCTCAAAAGTACAGAAAAAAAATTGTAGATTAATGTATAAATGACTTGAAATTTTATTACTAAACGGATCGAATTTTGCCACCCCGAAAAATTTTACTGAAAATGCTAAGGTCGCGTATTTCTCGCCGCAAAAAGAACAAATTTGTGGTGTTGTTAGGTACAGCAATCCCAAAAATAAAACACGTACAGCAAAAGTAGGATCAACAATAAAATTATTGATGTTTTGTTAATCCACATTTACTATTTTAATTCTCCTCAAATAAGAACTTTAAAAATGCATTGTAAGACCACATTATTATTATTAGATACATGCAAAGTTTGTACGTTTACTTTAAAGAAGAAACCTATAGTATTGTTTAATTATAGTATTAATTCCTCACTGTTGCTACGTTGCAGTACTATTAAATAGGAGTAACATTTGATACTATGCTTTCATTTTCTGAACATGTCAGTAATATATCCAATACCGCTTTTAAAACTCTAGGCTTTGCTTTACGGAATTCACAATCATTTAACAATATTAAGTATTTAAAATCACTTTACTTTTCATGCATTAGTACGTTCCAGTCTTGAGTATGCAAGCCCTTACTATCAGAATCAGAAAGTATTCAACGTCGCTTTCTGAATTGATTATTAACCATTTAGAGGATAGGATCATAATCTTCTTTTAGAAAGATTTAATGTTCAGTCATTATCTAGCAGAAGAGTTCTTGCAAGTTTAACATTTCTATATAATTTATTTCATAATAATATTAATTCACCTGCTATTTTAAATTTGTTTAATATTCGCGTATCTAGGCCAGAGTCTCGAGATGACTGTATGTTCTATTGTCCTAATGCAAGGACTAATATCATCAAGTCCCAGTATATATTATGTCAAATAATTTTAACCATATATCTAATTTAGTAATTTGTGTGACTTAAATACATGTACGCTTAAGGACTTATTATCTATTGGATCTCAAACTGTTGTTGACATTTAGTTTAATAAAGTGAGAATTATATAAGTTGATACTTTTTTAAATATTAGTTATATAATTGTTATACATAAAGGTACACTGTTTTTGTGGTAATTCTATTGCGTTGTCCTGCAAATGGAATTTATTATTATTATTTTCACATAGGTACATAGGTACAATCTTATACGCAGAACCATGTAAGTTTATGTTATAACAATATTTCAATCTTCAGTTGGATTTAAAAAATACGTATTTTGGAAGACTTCAGTACCTAAAAATTTGTTGGTTAGACCACTTTATTCATTTTACTTCGGTACATTGTGATAACATTCCTGTTATTCGCTAACCTTTATATTATTCAGTGCTTAAATGACATGTATTTGTAGAAAACATTATTTTAAGAATACAGCGGCCTAAGAAAAAAATTGCTGTTCCATTTCATCGTATTGAATGAAGGTCTTCAGTTGAGTGAATACCTTAACAAACCAAATCTTAATTATACGCGCATTTTGATTAGTCTACAAAGGTCAGTAGTCTTGCGGTTGCTGCAATTTTTTTTAAAACCTCATCCGAAAGACTCAAAAAGTCGGAACTGACGATTTGAAAGTTTATTTATTATACCACAGGTGTCCGCAGAATATTTGCCAGAGTAGTAAATAATGCATAAAAATAACTAGATAACTAAGAAAAAAGAAATATGTTGTATTGTATTTACTAGCAACTTTAGAATACTACCCTAGGTGTTCCATTTTCCCAGTTACATTTTACTTTTGACAGGTGAAAATTTTATGTAAAATGGGACAATTATTTTTTTTTCTCTGTGATATAGAGCTGTAGAGGTTAAGTTTATTATTTATTGAGATTTTTGCAATTTTCTAACACACACGTCAACTTCCACTAAATTTATGACAGTTGTATTACCGTTTAAAACATATAAGCCACATCGTCCTAACGAATCTCAAAAGAAATACCACCTAAAAATCACATTAGTCGTCGGAAAATAATGAATACTATATTGGAGGCGACCTTGCGACGAAAGATGCATTTTCTGTTCGGAAAAATCAAATAATTGACGGAAGGGTAAGAAGCAATGTTAATACAGCTAGACTGTTACACTTACAGTATTTCGAACAAAATCTATGAAATTCTATACGGCAGGCTAGCCGGGAATTGATTTTGGATAAATCAACCGTTCAACGAATTTTAAAGACCAATAGTCATGACTATAAAATTTACAATTTGGAGTATTTGCCTGAGCGTCACATTAAAAACAGACTTAATTTTATAGCTCAAAATGTAGTAAATGTAGAAACTGTTGATCAGAACCTTTTTCGGCACGTTCTTTGGGCGGATAAAAGTCGGTTTGTCAGATATAGTTTGCCAAACAAATTTCCTACAAGAACTTCCTGCACTTCTGGAGAACGTGCCTTTGGCTATGGTTTCAGCACGACGGATCTCCACCCCACAAGGCCAGGATTATGCAGTAATATTTAGATAACACTTTCCCAGAAGAATGGATTGGGATTAATGGACCTATTCAATGACAAGTAAGTCACCAAATCTAACACCCTTTTATGAGAGATTTAAAAAAATGAGATTTACAAAAAAAAACACCTTCGTGAGATATTAATCATTTGAAAGTAAAAATCACAAACGTTCGTAATGAGTTAAATGGTGAAATATGAATAAACACAGCCCACAAAGAGGTCAGGCGAAGATTGCCTTGAAATAAGAGACCTTATAGAGAATTGATTGAAATATGTATGTAGTATGAGGCCCTTGCCTTATAGTTAAGTTGTCATCAGTTTTTTTAACTATATTAAAGAATTATCGAGTTTAATCCTTTTATTTATTCTTAATGACATTTATGCATAAACAACGAACATTTAATTATTTTCAAATGACTACTTGATCCTTCCACCGCTAATGTGATTTTTAGGTGGTTCTTCTTTTTGAGACTCTTTAGGAGGATGATGCTTATAACTTTTAAATGAGAATTCATACAGAAAAATTTCTCTAATAAACGTATTTGAAAAAGAGAACTTTTTAACAGGAAAAAAAAATTGGGTTCTGGAAAAAATATAATTGATGACGTCATTAGTCCCAAAGATAATACGTTCGATTGAAAATGGAGTTAACCTCATCCCATTTAACACCACGTGTCCCAAATTGTATTTAAATTTTTTTTGTATCACAGTAGATTCATACTATCGAATTGAGACACCCTGTACAAAATTAACGTATCTATTTTATTACAAACTACTATTAGATACATTTTTTATATATTTTCCTTTTCTAACTGATCAGGGCTTAGTTACTTTTGAAATGAACCTCGTAAATTAAAAGTGGGACATATTTTCACAACTAACGCATCTCGATACAAACCGATGTGTATTCTAACCATTTTATAACTTTTGTATAAACTCAAACTAATGCAAAAGTTAACGGTTTGTTTACTCAATTATATAGGAAATATCATTGTGATTAAATAATTCGCAGTTGCAGTTGTAACTTAGCGCAATTACAAAGTTGATAGATCATTCCCATTCATCAAATTAAAGTGTCGACTGGTGGTGATTTATTTTTATTTCTTCTTTCAACGGTTTACAGCGCTTATGTAGAACGACTCGTGTTTACGCTCTTTTTCAGTCAAGGTAGCTGAAACAGTAGCGAAGGCATAATATTTACATTACTCTTGCAATAAAAACAAACGTTGATGACAGTAACACGACACCAATCTGAGTAGCAGAAATATTCTTCGACCCTGCACATGTTTTTTGTTCGCCTATCGCATCGGCAGTAACCGCGAAGAACGGGGTTCTGTTTATTTTAAATGCCTCAAAGAGGAGGACAAGTGGCCTTTTCAAATACCCGTAAACATCGAGAGTTTCAATAAGCACACACAATCTGCGTCCGTTTTTGCTTTCATAGATGCATTTCTTGCCGGGGGGTAAACGAACTTGGGTTTATTTATAAATCTCAGTCATCTGGACCGTTTTTCATTATGCCTATGGGAGTGTGCGCACTCTGCCCCACTTATACCTACTCTTCGATAATTATCCAAGTTGCAACCTAATTTTGTGGAAAACTAGTGAGTAATATTTAAAGAATAGATACAATTAACAGAGCTATAATAACTACTTCATTCATTTACAACTTTATGATGTTTTTATGTCTATAATTTCGTAACCATTAATTTTTTATCTTGTATTGCCTAAAATTATATTTTATTTAAAAATACTTCTAACGGCGCCATTTTTTATACGCAATTTTCATAGTTAAAAAAATATATGTATAAGCAAGACTACACACAACGTCAAAAATCTTGGATTTCCCCCTCATTCTTGTTAAAGAAATCTTTTTGTCATAAAAACCAAATACATTTATAAAAGTATATTGTTTTCTGAAATTTTTTTTATGAAAAGAATATGTTCGATAAACTGTACTTAGAGAATTAAAAACCAGCAAATGTGTGACATTTTTGACAAAATTTATTAAATCAAAAAGAAGTAACAAAGCAAGTACTCTACTTGACTAATAGTCGGCATGACCTCCACCACGTTCCAATAGCATATTCACACGTCTGTGCATTGAGATAATCAAGCGGTTAACGATCTCTTGCGAAATATTGTTCCATTCCTCTTCTGCTCCCATGACTAACTCATCTGCAGTCTAAGGTGGAGGAATATGATTATGAATGGCTCTAGCAACGAAATCCCACGTTTTCAATAAGATTAATGTCAGGAGAGTTGGCTGGCCAATATAATCTATTGATATGTCCTGCTCTGCTTCGAGTGTCTCTTAAACCCTTCTTGCGCGATGTGGTCGAGAGTTGTCGTCCATAAACACAAAATTTTCACCTAATTCCGAGCCTAATTTATTACGTATGGGGTAGATAACGGGCGTAATAACTTGTTCGATGTAAATTTTACTAGTCATATTCTGTGGTATGCGAATTAATGGGGTGCGGCGGTTGAACATTATTCCACCCCAAAACATTACGGTGCCCCCTTCATATGGAGCAACTTCAGGGGGAAATTAAAATTGCTGTTGATGACCTGGTTCTCTCCAGACTCTTTGTTGATTGCCATCAGTAACCAGGCCAATTCTGGTTTCGTCTGTAAATAAGACCCACCGCCATTGGCGTAAAAGCCAATCCTTATGCTTTCGCGCCCACTGGAGACGGACAGCACGATGCCTTGGAAGTAGAGTGGGAACCTGTTGTAATGGTCTTCTAGCACGTAAATTTGCGTTGTGGAGTTGTCTTCGAATAGTTAGGTGTTAATACAACACGGTCAAACGTGCCTTGAAAGTGGGCCCTGAGAGCTGAAGCTGAAGATGTGCGGTGTCTACGGGCATATTGCACCAAATACCGATCCTCCCTTTCATTAGATACTCGAGGACGTCCACTACGAGGTCTGTTTTCCACTGTATCAAATTCTTCATATCTGTGTACTATCCGTACAACAGATAATCATGGAATGCATAATATGTTGCATATTTGATTATTAGAATATTCTGCATCATGTAAAGCAGTCATTCTTGCTCGGGTAAACGCAGAAATTTCACGTCCTGGCATTATAATATACAAAAAATTCAAAGGAACACTTAGTTATTACACTGCCAAAGTGACCAGATTTGTAAAAACATTGATAATAAAGTAAAGGTTCATATGGTCTGCAATTTTGTATTGTCTTTTTTGTTCCCTAAGTACATGTACTGTTTTACCACATTAAGAAAAACCACTAGGTTTAATCGAATCATTTTGCAGGGGGTCCAAGGCTTTTGACGTTGTGTGTATATACAATAAGTATCCATTCCATTCAGAAGGGATTTTCAAAGAGTAAAAGGTTGATTTTTGCAAATCTTTTTAATTTAATCTGAAATATTTTTGCGATTAAAGTGTACAATACATACGTAACTTTATGAGAGTAAAAACCAGTTCACCGCCTATGTTTTTACAGGATACAGGGTGTTACTTCAAGGACGAAAAAACTTAGTAAAATATTACTTCCTTAAAAAATCGGGTCTTAAAATATACAGGGTATTCCGCATAAAAACCGACACAGAGCCGGTGCATATACGGGGTTTTAAAATATTTAGTTACAGGCCTTCAAAATGGGCCCAAATATTTCGACAAAACTTAAGTACTTTAACTTGGAATAACCAAATTTGGTACATGAATTAGTTTTATTATTGATCTTCTTTGACTATGAGTTCAAGTAAATTGAAACACTACAAGGTGTTTATTGAAAGTGTCACCCCTAAAATTATACCAATTTTTTTTTCCATTAATCGAATTTAAAAAGAATGATAATTTTCCGTGCAGAATTTAATTTTAAACACTTTTTTAATCGTGTTAAATTTGAAAATACTTTTAAGGTTTTCAAGGAAAAATACATTAACTAAAACAATATTTTACGTGTTTATTAGAAGAAATCAAGTAGTAGTAGGCTTTGTCTTTCAAATTTGACAGTAATAAAACTATTTTATTTCTGCTACTGTTTGCTATTGAAAATTGCTGCAAAATTTACATTCATTTTAGTGCTAATGTTAGAGACTTTTTAAATTCTAAGTTTCCAAATAAATGGTTAGGACGAGGAAATAATTTTCCCCAAAATTTGCCACCACTATCGCCAGACCTCAACAAATGTGATCGTTTTCTTTGGAGGAACATTGAAGGATGTGGGATCGTATTACGAATAAATATAACACAAAAAAGTGGTGTGTGCTGAGGGTCCCATTATATTTTTTGCATGTATTTTTTCCCGTTGAACACGAATCTGAAGTCAAAATGGGGAGTCGCACAGCAAATTTTAAAGAAAACCCATAAACGATAAAAATTACATCAAAAGTATACACCGTCCCACAAAAAAAAAATAATATGTGCTGGGAGTTAGACTATATTTTTCTTTTGTATTTTTTCCCGCTGAACACGAATCTGAAGTTAAAATTGGGGGTTGCACAGCAAATATTTGAGAAAACCTAAAAAAATCGATAAAAATCACTTTCTCGTAATTTATTCTGTATGATTCTCTCTAAAACTGAAACAATGAGAAATGCTGTGAATTAGTGAATATTTACTATTTTACAGCTATAAGTGTAGCATGTATTGTATATCTTGACACATTTTTGCTATAGAACATATTTTTGACAGTTCTTGGCAAAATATAAATGTTATTAAAACGTCAACTAAAAAAAATACACTTGTAACATAGTTGTTAAGAAAATAAGTAATATTATTTGTTTACGGCAGTTTATTAATTAGTTGCAGATTGACGAGTACTTGAGGGTATATTAAATTCTAGTTCAGATAAACCTTTTTGATAAATTTCTAACTAATCAAATGTTTTTATGATTTAGACCAACTTAAGGAGAGAACGCGCTATGCGGTCGCGGTATAGGCGCATCGCGGACCGTTCTGTGCCGAGCTTTTACAAAATGAGTCGCATATATGTCGATCTCTATGTATTCCCGACTTGTTCTACTGTACTATTTAAGGGTCAATGTGTCTAATATTCTGTGGAAGAAGTAATTTAGCTTTTGTTTGACGCAAAATTCTCCAGAAAGTTTTCGGCGGGACCGCGATGCGAACGAGTCCAGCTTAGCGCAGAAGGTTCTTGACTAAACGAGAACGAGACTAGCATGGTCGGCGATGCGCCTAGACCGCGACGGTCTAGTGGGTTCCCTCCTTTACATTTAATAGAGCTAAATTTAAAAAAAACTATATGTATGCTATCTAGGCCATAGTTTCCACATACAATCTTAAATTTCATCAGATGATATAATAAAAACAAAAAAGATTTATCGACCAAGGAATCGCATTTCGACATAAGTGGGATATTATATTAACGTGAATATTCTTTAAATCAGTCACACAGATTTCAAGAAAGCACTATACCATCCCAGATGATACAATCTGTACAGAGAATAAAAATGTTTACTATGCCGTAAACGAATAGTAAACGTATAAATGAGGGAAATGGACATAAAGTAATAAATAGCCTTATAGACTGTGCCACATAAACAGATGCTTTGTGGTACCATCCCACATCATATTAAAACAGTACAGTCATCTCAAAAATAAGGAATATGGGACAATTCTGAAAAATTGCACCAAGGGAAAATACATAACAAATCCTGTTATAAAAAATATGTGCAATAATTCATTCATTACATTTTTAAGTTGGTATATATTTTTTTATTAGTTGTTATTAGGAAAGCCTGCAATTTGAATTGATTCCTCCAGTTTTTTTTCAATTATCTGTTTCCAAAAGTCCCAGTAAAAACAATCAGTGGTGTAGTAATATCACATATTTTAGGGATTATGTCTTGCTATTTCTCAAAATATGAAATTTGGAAAAAAAATATTCACATTTAAAGGATTGTATAAAATCTCAATTCAAATTAATAAAAAAAAATTGTCTCCATTTTTGGCAGAGAGATGACTTTTCTGTTGAGACCAAGCACAAAAAAAGTTTAGAAAAATCATTTCTTCATTATACAGGGTGTCCCATAATGATGTGCGCTCCTTTGGAGGGTGTGTTCCTTGGGTCATTTTAGGGAGGGTTCTTTCTACAAAAATTTTCGATTTAAGCCCTCTCCCTTACGAGATAAGGGCTTCTAAAAAATTGGAAAATTTTCGGTTTTCATTTTTTTTTCTCAAAAAGGGTTAAATAACTTATAAATCTGAAAATCGGTGACTACATTTAGTTAATTAAGTTACATTGTTGAGTACGATTTTTATTTTTACGAAATGTCTATAAGGATGGCAACCACCAACCTCTGCTGTTTTTTTTATTAGAACTTTTTATTCTAAACGTTTCTCGATATGAAAAAATTACAGTAAATAGAACAATCAATTTACAAAATTTCCCCCCTCTTAGTATTTTTAAGCAGACACGCGTTTTCTTTTTAAAAAATAAAATCCACATACGTACATATCCTCGGGTGTGGAATATGCAAGCAAAATAATTCATATGAAATGTAGTAGGCTGCTGTCACTTTGATGGTTTTATTGTTTGGATTGTCTTTAACAATTAATGTCAGACATCTACCACCAAATTAGTTATTCTTTTCTGTTAATTTCTATTCGAGTTTCTATTGCAATTGTGAATTTTCAATATTTCCATCGAAATCAAAAATTCCAGTCAGGTACTGCGTAGTGTAAATTTAAATTTTTTACGAAGACTTCAGCTATATGTGACGGACATCTGGGAGGACATTTTGAACACCACATGTAAACATTTAATGAAATTAAATATACCCTGTAGCTTCATTTCTATGTATTTACAACAACAAATATTAGTCAGTGTTCTTTACCGACTGCCAATTTAGGCACCATATTTAAACATTTTGCATTTCGCACTTTCCTATTTCTGAGTTTACTACTTGATAAAACTGATTAATGAAATTTGGCACATATGTCTAAAATTAAAACTACCTGCCTACTATGTTTCATATGAATTATTTTACTTGCATATTCCACACCCGAAGATATGTACGGATGTGGATTTTATTTTTTTAAAAGAAAATGCGTGTGCATAAAAATACTGAGGGGGAAAATTTTGTAAATTGATTGTTCTATTTACTGTAATTTTTTCATATCGAGAAACGTTTAGAATAAAAAGTTCTAATTAAAAAAAACAACAACAGAGGTTGGTGGTTGCCACCCTTGTAGACATTTGGTAAAAATAAAAATCGTATTCAACAATGTCACTTAATTAATTAAATGTATTCAACGATTTTCAGATTTATAAGTTTAACTGTTTTTGAGAAAAAAAAAAACGAAATTTTTTCAATTTTTTAGAAGCCCTTATCTCTTGAGGGAAGGCTCAAATCGAAAAATTTTATAGAAAGTAAATGACCCAAGGAACACACCCTCCAAAAGAGCGCATATCATTATGGGACACCCTGTATAGATGCTTAGTTAAATATAATGAATTACCTATGAACATTAAAACCGCCAACACTTTTGTAAAATTTAAAAGAACGTTAAAGTCGTTATTGTTGATTCCTTCTTCTTAATAGAATATATTCTATGTGATCTGAAAAATGTGATTAATATTTTTATGTTTAGTGTTTGTTTACCAGTGTCTAATGTAACTGTAATTTTTAGAAATGAAGATATAAGGACTGCTATATTACAAATTGTAAACGTGGTACGAGCGATTGATGACAAATTAGAACGACATGAGTACAGAGACAGGATTGTAGGAGAACAACTCAAAAAAGGTATGATCAACATAGACAAGAGGATAAAAATGTTAGATCCGCTGAAAGGAACCGTAAGCAGACTAGACGAAAGGCTGGCCGATGTCGAAACACTATTGATGCAGAAAGAAGATAGAGAAAAGATACAGCAGCAGAAAACTTACGATGTAGTTTTGGATATACAAAAGAATTTGCCCATCATTATGGAGCAAATCAAAAATGATATTCTGAATAAGGCATGTATCTTGGTTTGTTGAAAATGCATATCGCAACTTTAGGAATCTTGATATCAAGTCACCCATTAGATGACTGTTGCCTGTCCTTCCAAACTCACTGTTCTGTTATTTTATTTTAGATTGAAAGTAATACACCTCCTGCTCAAATAATAGAACCTGTGATATCCAAGAACGATTTCGAAAAACTGGAAAAGCAAGTTCTGAATAAAATGGACAAGGTAACATCCACTATAGACAAGATGGAGAATGAATTGCTGAAAATTCGAGATGACAACAAAAATATCAACGACATCAATAACAAATCATCGGAGAATCTCGAAAAAGTTAAAAGACAATTAGACAGTAGTGAACAATTACTAGCCAAATATGAAACTAAGCTTGCCGAATATAACAACAAAATTCCAGAGATCCCCATACCCAACTACAAAGAAGAAGAAGAATGGAAGCAGAACTTCCTAAAAGGTAAAGCGAATTATTTTGTGTTTCATAAATTAATTTTATTCTTTTAGTACTGGAGAGTCAAAAATCTCAAGTGAAAGAAATCCTATCTGACGTAAAAACATTAAGAGACACGCTACAGACTCTTCCACAGAAATCCGATATTGAAGATGCCCAGAACGAGACACTTGGGAAATTAGAGGAAATAATATTCGAGAACACATTAATCCCGAATAAGACAGCAGAACTAATACAAGTGCCACTAGACAAGATGCAAGAAGACCTGGAAGGTAAAAGCAACCAAACTCTAAGCAACATAAACGAATTATTTGACATAACGGTCACACTGACTGAAAGATTTTCGAACAATTACGAGAAGGTCAGAGCCGAAATTCAAGCGTTAGGGAAATTGGAACAAGTGATGTTGAGAACGGCTGATGATGTTTTGGACACGAAGCGTCGGGTGGAATACGGAGTACACCAGATTCTTGCCGAAGTGTCTAAGCAAGTTAAAGATAGTACAAAGGATATCAATCAGGGTATTAGTGAAAGGTAAAAATTATGTAATAATTTTGTAGTTGACTAAGCGAAATTTGGTAATTCGTATTATTTATGAAACAACATTCCAGATTCGACAATTTTGAACTATCGATCCTAGACGAAGACTCAGGAGCGTTGGCCAATCTCACTTCGAAAATAGGAGAGGAAATAGACCAAGTTTGGAGGCAGATCGGTATAATGCACCAACAAATGAGCGCTAGTACAGATACCTTAAATAAATTACAAAACCAGACTGACGTCTACGTCAACGGATCAGTAAACGTTATGGACAGCATGAAAGGAAAGGTAAGAACCGAAAACGAGATGGATTTTCTAAAAAATTACATCACATCTTGCCTTTCAGGTGGGGTTGGTAACAGCTAAAATTACCGAGGTTGAGGACAACCTCAATTATTTGCTGGGTAGATTATCATTAGTATCGCAAGAGTTCAACCAAATAAAGACCGGATTGGGCAAGGCTCTAGACGAAATTAAGGACAGCTTCAATGCCGTCCAGGACAAAATCAAGGAAAACAAGGGACCAGGACCACATAAAATAGCCAGCGGTGAAATAGATGTCGATCCTGCTAAATAACCTTGGACTTGATTAACACCTTCTATTTTTGTAGTGTTTAAATGTATTGTAGTATAATTATGAACGTTGTAAACTTTATATGTGAACTGTTATTAACCATAAGGTAGGTTGTACAATTAAATATTATAGTAAAAATTTTATACCTGATGTATTTCGAATTTAAATAAAAGATAATAACTGTTGTTTCTATAATTGTCGAGATTTAAGTCCAAAATCACTGATAATGTAGAACACACTCTGTATAACTTTAAGTGGGAGTGAGAGTGGAGATCTGATATTAATATTTTTAGTTACATAAATAATCGAGTAATTTAGCGGTATGCGAGGTGACACGAACATGTATTACGTGCTAGTTTAAGTGAACATGTGTCATGATATTCGTTAAGCTGTAAAGATAGACAGGCAAAAACTTAGAAAAGAAACAGCGAAATGAGAATGACCAAATATGTCACTACTTCATTGTATTACGTTTATTTTAGTTTTCAATTTATAGACTTACAAGGCGTTTATAACGCACTAAGGAATTTTTCAAATTTCGGCGTAGAATATTAGTTTTTACTGGAATCAAAATATATTTTTTGTCCAACTGTCAAAAAAGTCCGCTTTTATGATAGATCAGGAATCTTGAGGAAAAAATTATTGAAGTTGTATTTTCAACCTTTCCATCACTAAGCTACTGTAGTCTCTAGTAGACAACCAATTACTTATAATATTAACGTTTTTGTGATACGAGTGTTTACAATAGTATAACAACTCGGAGTTGACGGATATCGCATTAATTTATGGCGAAGTGAAACTACTTTAGCAGAACGATTTCCCAGTAAACATGTACTAAATGCAGCTACTTTTACCGCAGTGTGCAATGAGTGCAAGTGTAGCGCAACGCGCGCGTGACACGGAAAATTTGCAACCGAATCGTGAGAGATGGAGGTCCACGGCATATTGCAGTAGTGTGGCATATCATATACGAGGCTCAATTATATCCTCACCATGTATAGCATGCAGAAGCATTAATACTAAGGTATTGGACGAGGAGGACCGGTAGTATGGCCGTCACGATTTCCTGACTTTAAATATTTCGGACTTCTCTTTGAGAGGATATTTGAAAAATGAATTGTATTGCACTGAAGTGGGCACTATTGATGGTTTATGCAAACGTAGCATAGCTGCTGCCAATAACTTACAACTTTAAAATGAACAAGAAACAGAAACATGTCTCTTAGTTTGTAAAAATTGGGTAAAACGGGCGCAAAATTTTGTTGTAATTAAAACCACAAATTAATTCTATTAATAATTAATAACAATAGTGGTACAAGCAGTAGAATTTGCTGTACAAGATATTAGATAAGTTCTGAATCAACCTGTTTAAAATTTAAAGTGGTATTTCCTGCAGTGTATGCTGCAGCCAAAGAATATAATCTTAAAAAGTTATGTATTTTAGTGTTTAGTAACGGTGCGAGGTGTTTGTGTGTAACAGTATCTCACAAGTAATGTAGAAATTTGTTTTAAATTTGTCTTTTGTTGTATGAAATTGAGAAAACAAACTTATGATATGTATGTTTCTAAAGATAGCCTCACTACAAATCTGATCTCCATTCAACGTTACACCCTCTATACAGGATGTTACTATTAAATAAAGACAATTTCAGGATGATCGGTAAAAAATAATAAATATATGTCCTCGTAAACTTTTTTTGTGAGTATAGCCAATATTGATTTCCAAATGGAACAGTATGCTTATTATAACTTCATAACGGTTAAATACATTGCTTAATAATTTTGATGTTTTATTAAAAAAAAAAACCTTAAAATTATAACTAAACGATCGAATGATATTTTCGTATTACTTTTAAAGAATTTTAATTTTCATACAATAAAGTTAACCTTTTAAATTTTATTTAAATAAACAGACTTGGTTTATTTTTCAAATCCAAATTATATAAATGGATTAACCTGACAAAGACTTTGCATAGCTATTCCAACAAGTACTAGAAATAATGCTCATATACAAATTTTAAAATCGTTAAAAAAACATTCACCACCGCAGCGAAAAGATTAGTACTTACGAATTATCCTTATTATGTTAAAGCTTCAAAAAACAAAATTGGACATTTTCTTAATGTCTACAAAATTAAAACAAAACACCAGACTAGTATAAAAAACCTGTTCTTTAACCATTAGTGTACTACTGTTACAGAAAAAAAATATATATATAGCACAATCACAGATACATTGTAAACTATTCTACAAAATACCTCATAAAAAGTGGATTCAAATAAAACCTGATGTTAGTATTATTATTTTATTTATGCAAATTATGCGCTAGGTACAATATAGAATGCGAATCGACTGCAATGCAGCCAACTCAACAGATTTAAAATCTCTCATACCCCAAATTGGTACTCAGTACGTACATCAGATCAGTTTTTTCCTATTTACCCACAGATTTCCGTAACAAATGCAAGGCGAAAACAAATAAGAATTTCATTATGAAAATATATATCTTATATGTAAAATAAAAATAATTTTATACATGTGTCTTGATATGCAAGAATTTATTAGTTACATCTTACTTACTACTACTTTTATTTACAAGTCAGAAATCCAAAAAATTTTGAGCAGTACAATTTTTCCTTGCCCATATTATTTATCTGTGAATATTTAGAAGTATTTCCAAAACAAAAAAGTATTTTGCTAAAACATATTTTTTTGAGCACTAAATGCAACTACTCAAATTTTATCGAAAAAAAATTGTACTGGCCATGAAATCATTCACGTAAACAAATCTGTGAGCAAAGTAAAAAAACTAATCAAAAAAAACAAATATATATACAATTTGCAATGTGGCAGTGTACTATTTTATATTACGATTGATCCTCAATCGACGAATATTTCATTTAGACAAAAAAGGCAAAAATACAGCTGGTACTAAATATGACTCCGTATTTTAAATACAGAAACACGTCACACTGCGTGTTGCAACGTATAAAATATAGTTTCATATTTCTAATTACGCTATATAAACTCAGGCGCTTCATTAAATCATACTAATGTGAGTAACGTATTTTTTTGGCTTCGTCTAATATTTTAACGAAATAAACAAATTCTTGAAAACTGCAAGTTAATGCACAATATACAATAATTTTCAAATAAATGTTTAATTAAAATAATGCTTATTCACAGGAAATTCTAGTAAGCCAAAATAATTAACATTAACCATTTCTAGAGAAATTCTGGGCTGTATTATTTCTCATACTTCATACATTCAAAATATACTTTTTTTATTTACGTAGTTATACATAGAGGACGGATGGGTACAAATTAGTATATAATTGAAAAAATGATTAACTTCTTTCCTAGGAAGCATCTAACGTAATAGTGTTTATTGCGTAAAGTGGAATTTTAAGTGTAAAATCGTATAGAAATGCTTAAGAAGCCGTATTTTTGCCAAAAATATATTTAGGTACCTTCATAACAATGGACTAAATTCATACTATAAAAATACCCATGAGTTGAACACTTAACGCAAATCTATAATACACGATTTTGCTTTAAAAAAACCTATGTTATATGTCTGAAAGCTTAAAAATGTAGTATATAAACATATTTAAATATATTTATTCAATTTATGGGTGTTTCTTCTGTTAATTCTTACATTATGCCGAAATATTTCTATTTACATAACTTATTCACTAAAAATATTGAAAACAATGTATGTATTATAAATATTTTTAACAATGTAAGTATTGTGATCTAGCTATATTTACCTAGTGGTGAAAACTGGCTCTAAATGTAGGAAAAAACAAAAGTATTTACAATATGTTGGAAAAAAATAATTAAAAAAAAAGAAGGAATTCCGTTTACAATGTACCACACAAAATATTAACCCCTTAAATATCCGTGTTTGCAATCCACTAAAAATTGGCCTACCCACACTTTAGTGTATTATAACAAAGTGCTCAAAATTAAAGTGAATTAAAATATTTTCCATCTCATTCGAAACCTTTAAACTACTTCTGCAAAATAAAAATAAAACCAAAAACTTCTCGGGAATATTTCCGATTTATTGGATAATAAAAAAATAAAACAAAATATCTCTAAGAAATAATCAAAAAGCATACAAATACAATACCCTGTATGCTCAAAAACCTGAAACCCAATAAAAAATAACACAATGATCGTTGTCTTTCAATAAACAAAGAGGAGGGGGGCAGGAGAAGGAGAGACTATCGGATATTGCTACAAGGAGGAAGGAAGACAGACATATTCAGTCCATAACAACACACAATATATACAACCCGTAATGTTATTATATACACGATACAAGCAGACTGCTAAACACATTGAAACATATAAAAAACAATGATTATTGTCAGATG
Organism: Monochamus alternatus; assembly: GCA_037114965.1. Classification (NCBI taxonomy): domain Eukaryota; kingdom Metazoa; phylum Arthropoda; class Insecta; order Coleoptera; family Cerambycidae; genus Monochamus; species Monochamus alternatus. Next base: position 40,861,208 of record CM073433.1, read on the forward strand.
TCTAGGTAATAAACATTGGGCACAATATAAGACCGGTATTACGTCAAGCATAACAAAATTTATAATTAAAAATTCTCGTAGCATTACGTTATTTTTTGGCACTGTAATGAAATGGAATCAAATATTTCCAAAGGGTTTGTTCAATACATACAAATAAAAGCATCTTTGCAGTATAGCAAGGCGACTTTGGAAAAATTAAATCAGGTATAAACTGATTCAAGAGAAAATGGAAAACGTTTTACTGTTGAAATAAATCAATATAATAGCATAGTGACACCTTTCTTATCTTGGACCCTTTGCGTAAAAGAAAAGAAACTGAAACATTTTAACGGCAAATATGTTTAAAGTAAAAATTCATCTAATGCACAGAACTAAAACATCTATAACGTAAACGGCACTGCTCCAAAAATCAACTTCAGTATTCTATACATATGTAATATGACAACAAAGTATCTACAGTCTAGAGATAGTACAGCTACATTTATTAAATATATTTCTGCCTTAGAATGTTCAACCATGCTATACGAGTATTATTAAATTCGTTCCAATGTATAGGATGCAGTCTACTTGGCATTTTTTAACAAATCTTTGCTTAATGACTCAAAAACAATATTCATAGATCCCAGTTACATTCTAGAACACACTTTGGAATTGTGAATATACTTATATTACTTCTATCTCACCAACAGTACTTTGACGATCACTGCCGAATAATTCAAATAAAATACACAGTACCTAACGAATAGAATAGTGTTTCATTTATATATTTTTCGTTACAAGAGAACAATTTGCCATGTATAAGACAGTGATACACGTTATTTTCATGGTACATCTGTTTAACCTTCCAAATTTGTGCATACTAAGGTAAAATTAAGGTCAATCAAATCAACCAATTTAACTTGAAAAGGTTGCTACCAAAAATGTATTTATTTTTTATATTTTTACCTAAGTTTGTGTAACAGGTTTTCATTAATTTTTTTAATCACATTTTGTATTGGTGTCAGCCTATTTCACATTTTACAGAGATTTGTGTCAAATGCTATAACTTCTTGATTTTTTAAGAGCTTCAGTTCAAACAAAACCACGTTAAAGAGCACAAAATGTACAATATTTTCTGTCTAGTATATATATTTAGGCCTACTTAACTGTAAATTAACAAAAAAATTGCCATTTTCAAACAAAAAACCTTTCCCTTTAAAATTAAAAATGTTGAAAATAAAACTAAGACACCTTTATTTTTTTTAAGTTTTAGGCCTTAGAGTTACATCCCTTTTTTGAAAGGACCTTCAAATATTGCAATTTCGCTAAAATCGGGTATTTTCAATCTGAAATATCTCATGATTCATGAAATATCTCAGAAAGGACACACTTTAAAAATATTAAATTTTCAAAAAACAGTATTCCATTGTGTTGCAATAAGTATCATGGAGACGTTTATTAGTTTTTATTTTTTTTTTTTTTGTTATAAATTTTTAAATATAGGTAAAATTTGAGGAAGCGCAGATATTACAATGCCTTAGAAAAAATCTAAATAACATATAATTAATATTAAGCATTTTTTGATAACTTATATATTGTTCACAATCTGAAGTATATATACTGGGTGTCTGCAGATAGGTGAAAGGACTTTTGTAAGAAATACAAAATTTTGTTGTTGAAAATTGGTCGTCTGGGTTTTTTAAGAAACAAGATCTGCCAGATTTTGACCATTTTTTAGCTTTCCAAAAGTCGTTTCACCTATCTGAGGAGACCCTGTATATATACTCCAGATTGTGAATAAATAAGTTAACAAAAAATTGATTAATATTAATAGTGTTATTTAGAATTATATTACAAGCAATGTAACATCTGCACTTAATAGTGCTTCCTGAAATTTTACCTATATTTAAAAATTTATAACAAAAAAACTGATGAAATGTCTGATGGAATTTTAAACATTTAATACAACACAATGAAAGAATGTTTTTTGAAAATTTTAAATTTTTAATGTGTGACGAGATGTTTCAGATTGAAAATACCCGATTATAGCAAAATTGCAATATTTGAAGACCCATAAAAAAGGATATAACTCTGTCTTAAAATTACAGACAGAAAAAAAATTGGAGGTAGGTCTCACTTTTATCTTCAACATTTTTAATTTTAAAATAGAAGGTTTTTAGTTTGAAAAAGTTAACATTTACCTTTTTTATTATTTGCAGTTAAGTAAGCCTAAATATATACTGGACAGAAAATATTGTACATTTTAAGCTCTTTAACATGGTTTTAATTTGAACTGAATATCTTTAAAAACCAATAAGCTACAGCTTTTAACACAAACCTCAGTAAAATGTAAAATAGGCTGACACACCAATACAAAACGATGGCTCAAAAAAAAAACTGAACATCTAAAAAATTAATGAATACCTGTTTTCAACTGTCTGAGTATAGTACATACGTAAAAAAATAAATTATTTCAGCAACCATCATTGGTTGATTTGATATGGACTGACACTTAAACTTTTAATAAAAATGTTACTTTCCTTAACTCAAACACAATTTTACCCAAGTACACACAATTTCAACAAATCTTTACTTTATTAAAAGTACATTAATATTGTCAAAATCAATATTTTTGTTTAATTCTTAGAGAACATCCCCGACTTATACTTAGCATATTTCATTGGCATTTCGAATAAACTACAGTTAGAAACAAATCAAGTAATAATGGAATGCATCCCGCTATGCACAAAAATAAAACACTATCTTATGTGAAAATGAATAAAAACAGAAAATAATCAATCCCACATAACTACAACCCAAAAACAAATAATGATCATTATCATACAATGTACAGCTATGTACATATTGTCGTAATATTTTATTTTTTTAGTCTGTGCCACTAACTTTGTCGTTTTCGGAGTACTCGGGGCAGTCAATGCTTGGACAGAGAGTGCCCCGAGTGTTTTCCCTAACTGCTCGTGCTTGCCATGGGGCTCACGGGGGACAGTGGGGTGCAGGTGGCGTCTCGAAGGCAGCCGTTCAGAGTTATCAGCAACTTTCGAGAGCCGGCGTGGTCCCGGTGTTCGCAAAGCCAAACGCCCTGCCATGTACCCAGATTCAGCTTGCCTTCGGTTATTGGGATCGTTAAGGATGATCCAAGAAAACATGCTTTCACATGAGCTGGCTGCAAACGCGAAATTTATATTTCACTTTTAGTGAGAGTAACTTAAAATCATACATCTATACGAGGTCAGACGATAAAATTCCCTAAATAGGATACGCAACTGGTATAAAGCAATTTATGTTGGTTGAAATGTCGCAGCTATTGCTTTGAACATTGAACTATGGCGTCAGTTGCATATTTATGTTTTTGTTTAAATATTCAAACATCTTACTATCAAATTTGGTGTTAAATTAAGAAAAAGTGCAAGAGTAATGAAGGTGAGGCCCCTATGAAGAAATTTGAATGACTAAAAGGTATAAACAAAGAACGGGAAGACGTGAAAGATAACGGAACATCTGGACATTCAAAAACTTATTGAAAGTTCGAAAATGTGGAAAAAAAGTTGACAATGGGTTATGATAAAAAAGCTGAATTCATACAGCAAAACAGTAAGATCTTGATGGACAGATTAGAAATAGAATAAATTTCTGCAAAGATAATTCACAGAAGTTTGATGAGCAAAAGCAGTAGCAGCTTAACATTTTATGTGACCTTTCTTCTCATTTGGACGTTTCTAAAAGACTGATTTTAAAAACTTGATGCTTACAATACAGATAAGAAACAAATCGTCGGAGCAGGCAACGAAAAACAAAAGGTTCATCAATACCAAAGAAACAAAATGTGACTGCCACAATCACACTTCAAAACTTTGCTTTTTTGTTTTTTAATCAGAAGGGCACTGTTGGCTTGAAATTGATTCATACTTAGGACTACGGACTACTGTGCAAATGGCAAATCACAGTTAAGCAATCCATTTTATTCACCAGATTTGCTACCATGACTTTTAGCTTATTCCAAAAATTAAAACTGCGATAAATATCATTGATTTTCTGAATTTCTGATATTCAAAAATGTGATTGAAATAATAAAGAGCATTTCAAAAGACGAGTTCCACTAATATTTTGAACAGTGGCGGGCTATCGTAGTCTAATGGTGTCTGTTGTTTGAATAGGCCAATATAGTTTCGGCAAGAATTCAGACTACTTACGTCACGGCACACGCAATTATTTTAAATGTCAATATAATTTTGTATAATTTATCCCGTTAAAAACAATAATTTTTTTGTAATTTAGTGCAGACATTTAGTATAGTATAGTTTTATTACTCTCAGTTGCAGTTTCTTAAATATTTTGATGAAAATACTTATAGCAAATTATTCATTTGTTCGTATGACATAAGTTGTCTGAATTCTTACCCCAACTATAGCTCTAAATTTACAAATATACGTAGTTTTTATGACTAAAATTTGAGAATTTTGTTGTCAGACCTCGTTACTTCTAATGATAAGGTATGCTACTTATTAGACTTGGATTATGATATCGAATTTACATCAAAAGTAAAGGGCGTGTACTGTACAGACTGGCAGATTTTTGTAAATATATTTAATTTTAAACATCTTATTTCATTGATTCAGAAACTTTTCGTTCTATGTCAAAACAGGTAAGCAACTCATCTTATTTGGCTATCGTTATTTAAAATTAAATACAATTGAACGTTTTCACAATTTGTAATATTGTGATAAATGGAATGTAATAAAAAAAATGTTTGTCTTATTTTACTAAACAGTATTCACACATGTATCATGCTATTGATTAGAGGGAAGTATTATTCCAAGAAAAAAAAACCTTATTTTACACGGACTGCTACATGAATAATACATTTATTATAATTAGGGTTCTTATAGTGTGATATTTATTAGAACGAAAATATTAACTAGGTACTAATTTAATTTTACTGACAGCTGTTATATTTAACAAAAAAATTAATTGTTAAAATTATTTGACTGTAATTTTTCTGGAAAATATACCTAATCCACAGATAATATTAAAAAATATATGGTTGTTTTCTTTTTGTTGCTGTTACTTTTAAAAGAGAAATTGCACAGAAATAAAATCATACCTTAAAAATAGAACAAAAAAAAGTAAACAAAATAGAAATAAATAAAATAAAAATAAATATTAATTAAAATTTAACAAAAATAAAATAATTTCAATAGTAAGAAATTATAAAAAGAAATAGCTGTTACTTACATAATATGAAATTTGAAGTACTGAAATATCTACATCTACATTTGTAAATGAATGCAACTAATTTACAAATTCTGCATATTTTTTATCAAGTGTTTACTTAAATAGGTATCTGGTTTTTGAATGCCAAAACATTTTGATTTAAGCTTAGTGACTCACTCAATAATTTGAAAAAAAATAAATATAGAAGTATCTCATATAGAGTGAAGAAAAAGTAATGTTAATATGGCTATAATTAACTACTAATTTTTCAAAAAAATTGCCAAACAAAAGTTTCTAGGCAACAAATATTTCATAATTATGTGAGTAGGTAGGTATATATTGAAATAATTTCTCCATGATACACGATCGCATAGAAAGAGTTGAATCAACTATAACCGTTGCCTTTTTCATTCATAAAAATAAAAATGTATAGGTACATTTTAAAAAATTTGAAAAGATTATACATAGAAGTATTATACAAATTAAAATATCTTATGACATGAAGTTCACTTATGTTCAAAATAACATGTACTTGAATAGTATGTTGAAATCAACAAAAAATCCTATAAGAACAGAAAAAATGACATTCAATAAACTCGTTTTGGTTCAGATAGTAAACTGTTTCAGAACAATTAAAAATAATTGACCATTCCATTAGGAATAACTACTAGGTAAGTAATGACGACAAGCTTAGAATACAACTGAACGGCAATTTAGAACTGTTATAGGATCATTCAAATTTGAAACTAAAACAAACCTAAAATTTATTGTTTCTCACTTTATTGCATATTCAATTCATTTCCATAAAACAGCAAAGAAATTATAACATACATGTTTCCCTAAATAGTTTAAATGCAGCAGTATTATCAACTTCCTTAAGAAAAATCAAATTGCTCATTTAAATATTATAACTTCCTGTAATTATTTTTTCCAAGCAGTTTATTTCCTACTTTTAAATTTTTATAAATGTAAAAAATATTTTTCCGAGACAAATTACTAATTTAGTTTTTTACAAAAGCTTTGATTTGTGCCACTTTTTAAGTGTATAGGATCTGTACTGTGTACCTACTTGTACTGGGTACTTATTAACGTGCTTGCTATTATTATATTTAAGGGATCAAGATGATTATAAATATTAAAGAAACAATTCTGCAAAGGGCACATCAATGTCAATTGCTGAATAGAAATTCCTTAATTCAAAATTTTGATTATTAAAAAAGAGAAATATTATTTACCATATCGTCTGGTCCTTCGCACGAATGCCTGTAAGGCAACCCTTCGGGAACGATCTTATTTAACATCATTTCCATATCATCTCGAACATCTGGATCCCAACTTTCATTTAAGGCCAGACTGGCACTGGTGTGAAGAACTGAAAAATCAAAACAAACCGCTGTGAATCAATTGACAACACAACAATAATGATTTTCAAATAAATGACAGTAAGGAGTGACTTACTTTGGACATGACATAATCCCATGGCAAATTGGGATAATTCCGGTATTTGTCTGAGAATCTCCTCGGTAACTAGATGGACGCCCCGATGTTGCGGCCTCAGATTTATCTTTTTCTGAAACCATGCGGAATTACTTTGAATAATTCTCGCTGAAGAAGCCATGTTTGACTTGCTATCACTGTCGGTCGCCAGTTTGAACGTTTATTTATAAACTCACAAACAATCAGAACAATGGAACACCACAAAAACACTTTCATATATCGAAAAAATCATTATTATCATGAGCAAATCATCGGGAATTTTATTTAAAACAGTTCAAGAGAAAATAAAAGGTTACAACTTTCTTGCCGCAGTATCAGCAGTTCGTTTCTGACACCTCGGTCGTATTCGTGAATCTCCGGTCGGGCGCGACCCCAACGCGGGCTCTTCAAATCATATACAGGGTGGAAAAACTACACAATATATTTTGATTGGAGCCGCTAAGGCTAAAACCACAACACCACTACAAAAAAACTATATCAATAGCAATTAATTATCTTAAAATTGAAGTATCGATCGCACTACCAATTAATTTACTAATATGCTATTATTCTTTTTTCATGATTATAGATCTCGAAAGAAAAACGCACAAGTTAATAACATCTATATGAAGAGATAAATATATGATAAACGCAATACTATCCCTCAAGAGAAAATTGAAAATGATTATTTTATTAGATCATCGCATGTGAAAATGAATTAAATGACCAAGCAGGGTGTGTATATAAGAGCAAATAGGACGTGGGGTGTGGTTAATATTACATCCCCTGATAATTTCTCGCTATTACTATAGTACCATTTCAGATTTAATGCAAAGAAAAGGGTATAAAGAAAATATAATGGTTACTTTTTACGCAAACCCTGACGAAAAAAATGAACCTTGGATAGAAAGGGCTGCGATTGAAGGGTACGGTTTTCGAATTTGGCACTACATATTTTTTTGCTTTTCAGCATTTACAGTTTTAGGTAGGTAAATATTTTATCTGCATTCAATTGCGTATACCTTGTACATATATTTAAAAACGTTTGTTGCAGCTATCTTAATATGCTGTTGTATTAAAATTAGAATTCCAAGAACAAAGCAAGAAATTGAGGCAGATTATAGAAGAAAAAAATTGGCACAAAAATTTCGCCAGCGGCTTAGATTAATACAGAATCAAGAAATGGATGCTCTTGATTTGCACAGAGGTATTGAAGAATATCCAGTTGTTAAAAAAAATAATGAAAATTGTTTTTAGCATTGGAAATAATACAAGAAGATTATAGACAAGAGCATGAAAACATGAATTGTGAATATGATATGTCCCCTCAAAATTTGAATATTATTGCTGGAAATAAAGCAGAATCGCAGCTATCATTTGGAAATAAAATAACAAACTTACTAAAGTTCTCTCCAAGGAAATAAATTCTAGTACATACCTACAAAATGCTTGTAATAAAACTTGAATTTGCCTCTATTTTGTATTATTTAAATTTCCCACGCACATGTAATCAGTTTGGTAACCCTTGCAATAATGAATAACCCTAAACTGACATTTAGGCCTACATTGTCTATGGACCTACATTGAGGTTATGTGAGCAAAGGAAAAAAAGGACCATAAATTATTCTAAAGTTTGAAGAGTGTCTTATTTACCCGCCAAATATTATCTATATATTTAAAAAAATCTTTGGAAAAGTGTTTAAAAAGTGTCTGTCAGAACCTGAATGTTGAATGTAAGCGTATTTATCAGTAACTGCAGGATATTCCAGTTTTTTTCTTTAAAAACTTGGCTTATAACTTGACACTTTGTTTCCAGAATGTCTGGAATAGCAGCTGCTCGTCTGGCTGAAGAGAGAAAAGCTTGGAGGAAAGAACACCCTTTTGTATGTATAATTTAATCTTATAGCACTGCAAAGTATCTCTGTTGCTATTCACAGGGTTTTGTTGCAAGACCTTCAAAAAATATCGATGGATCCCTCAATTTAATGAACTGGGAATGTAGCATACCTGGCAAAAAGGGGGTAAGAGTATGCCACATCCATTATTGTACTATTTGAATTAAAAAGTGTTTTTTTGTAGACTCCTTGGGAATGTGGACATTACAAACTAAGAATGATTTTCAAAGAGGACTACCCAAGCAGTCCTCCGAAATGTAAATTTGAACCTCCTTTATTTCACCCGAACGTATATCCGTCTGGTACGGTTTGCCTATCATTACTCGACGAAGAGAAGGACTGGAGGCCAGCAATAACTATTAAGCAAATCCTTCTAGGTATTCAAGATTTGCTAAATGAACCTAATGTGAAAGATCCAGCACAAGCAGAAGCGTATACTATTTATTGGTAGGCAGTTACATCTGTTTTATGTTTATACATTAATATTGCTTATATGTTATTATTTCTGTTCACCAGAGACGGTTTGAAGTATTTTCATAAGGTCGGTAGGTCATCAGACATTGAAAGTTGCTCAAAATTTAAAAAAATTTTGGCATGTATGTAATTTGTTACGTAAATTTCCATTTAATGTTAGTCACATTTAATTTTTAATCTATACCCAAGACCCAAAATAACCATAGGCTTAAAACATCAGAATGGTTCAAAGAACACAAAATTACCAAAAATAAGTTGACGTTGAGTGAATTTAGTACTTTACTAGTTTACTTTAAAAAGTTTGTACTCACTTCTAGAATGCCGTTGTTTTAGATGACGATGGCCTATCACCACCCTACCTGATGCGCACTCCGTGGTTATCACACTTTAACACATAATACACTGCACTATTTACACACACACTACTATACACTAGAATTGGGCAAAGAATGAACGAGTCGTTCATTTGAACGACTCTTAAAAAAGAACCGTGTGAATCGACTCTGTATTTGGCAAGCGATTCGTTCAAATGAATCGCCATGCACTATTTCGCGAAACCCGAAATGAATCATGAATTGTAATGGCATCGGGTCAATATTTAGGAAGCAATCCTCGTTAAAATGAATCGCCACTTGTCTTGTCAGACGATTCGCGAAATGAATCGCCACTTGCCATGTGATGATTCTTGAGCCGAGAAATGAATCGTAGTATGTATCGGTCCAATATTTGAGAAGCAGCTCGTTCAACGGAATCGCCATTTGCCACATCATATTAATTATTGCATTTTTAATTATTTCACGTATCTTTTGTATTTATAATTTACAACAAATATTCGCTTAAAATGAATCGTAGTTAAAAAATTTATTATTAAGTAAGGATAGAATTTTATACTTTACAGAACGTTCCATTTAAATGTAGATATTAAGTTTTACGTACAGTTAAATATAAAATTAGATATTTAATATTTCACACATAGGTATAACTATTATATACATTTACATTATGTGAAATATTAAAACCAGTGACTAAATACAGAAATTGCATGCGTGAATAAGTCGCCGTCACCGATTTAAATTTTCAAATTTCAAATAAATGTATTATTATAATTTATATTATAATTATAGTATTAGAGCATTAGAACTCGGGATTAAATTTCATCATGCAAATGAACGAATCGTAAGAGTCGATTCATTTTTCCTAATTGAATCGTGAATCTATTCATAAAAAAGAATCAAGTTGCCCACCTCTACTATACACTACCGGTTACTAGCACCACAGCATAGATAGACCAGCAGTTTCACTCCATTGTCGGCACTTTGAACTGCTTTCAGTTTCTACGGTGACCTCGAAATGTGAGTGCGATAGCACATCCGATAGAATTGACAGAATCGGTGATCAGGACCGGAATAAGAAATTTTTATTTGTGCGTGAAAGCGTAGTTATTCCACATGAAAGTTTACGTTATATCTATCCACATTATGTAATAATTCATATACAGTTATAAATGGGTAATTCAACATATCATTTACTGCTACTAACATACAGTGTGAAAATTTGATTTACTTCTTTGGACTCCTTAAAAAAAAGAGTTTAAAATATATATTATTGCACTACAAAACATTTTTATTTATTTACTTACTTTTTTTATTATTAGTGATAATTACATTTTTTTGGGATTTTTTTAAATTTAAAATTTGACGTTTGAAGTATAGTGGACAAATAATTTATTACGATTTTTTTTCGTCTTAAATGATCTACGTAAACCAGAAAACAAGTATTTTTCAGATCAGAGAAATTATGTTTATTTAACTTTGAAAATTGTTAAATTGGAGATAAAAATGCAGTAAAATGTAAATTTGGAAAAAAATTATTTTTTATTATTTTGTTTTGAGACTTACTCTCATTATATGACTACAAGAAATATGATCATCTACATAATTTGAAGATGAGCCGTCTTGTGCAGGAAACGTTGGAACGGCCTCTTTGCGTAATCGTTAGAAAACATATTATTTTAAAAATGTATTTCACATAGTTTGTATGAACTATTACTAATCCTGAGCAGCTTTTCTAATAAATCTTCTCTATTAGAAGCCTCTGCACAGAACTGCTCTAAAATAAAAATTTGTATTTGTGAATAATATAAATATATATATATATTAAACTTCACTTTCATGAGAAGTATTTATATTCCAATGTTAATAGGTAAGGCAATAGCAGTAAAATATCATTTATGGTTTGTACAGTATATTATAGATTACTTATTACTTATATATGTCTTTAGCAAATTTAAAGAAACTTAAATTATTATTTATAGATGATATATTTAAACATCTAACTGCTGCGCAGCGACTCGTTCCTCGATCAGACTCAAAATATTGCTTTAATACGGCTCTGTATAACCGATGTTTGCACTCCCAGAGTTGGATGTAAACTGAGGTCTCTGCAGCTTGAAATGGATGCGCGAGCTGCTATGCGCGACTTATTATTTCGGCCCGAGTGATTTTACTGGTCTCCCTATACTGTGCTAGCACTGTTACTATAACAGACACATGTTAACACTTATCGTCGGCTATTAGGCCTGTTCATAGAACAATTGGAAACAGTTTCCAGTCAGACGCACGTTCCAGTCAGAAGCTTATTTTTAAAATACCAATTGTCGTATATTTTGTATCATCACTTCTATCTCTTATTTCCACAAGTTTCCCACTATTTTCTGTTTCGCAGTTGTAGTATATTCTTCTTTGTCACTTTATTACACTACTCACAGACATTCTTAATAAGGAACTACATATTTCAACTGCAATCACTTACACTCATATTTTGTCGTCATCCGATATTGCTTGATACTTGGATAGATTAGGGCATTTACGATTTTGAGAATTCACTGTAGAGCTTGAATATACCGTTATGTGCCGTTATCTTTTCTATTTCACAAAATGAGAATAGACAACTTGTCTTTTTTAATAGGACTACTTTGTCTACGTTTTATTGAAATAAAAGCAGCTGACTATAGCTGGTACTGCTGTTCATGGTTGGAATTTAAAGAAATATTTTTTTTTTCAGTCAAAATCGCTTGGAGTATGAAAAACGGGTACGAGCTCAAGCCAGGGCTATGAGTCATCAAGAACTATAAAAACGACTGACTAGCTTATGTATTATATAAATCGTTCATTAAACGGCAGCATCGCAAACAAGTTTTTGTAGAAATAATAATACTCTATACAATTATTACTAGGAAATGTGTTATTTTGATAGTGTAATTATAATTTAATATTATGTATTTTTATATTGTATTGATCGATTTTTTGTATTAATTAAATGTATTTGTATTACACGAATTATTATTTACGTTTAGCAAACATGTTGGTATACTTGTTGAGAATATTAATTTCAATTATTTATTTCACAATTAATCATCTATGTGGGATCATTAATTTTGAAGAGCTAATAAAATATAATGTATTGATTTATTATTAAGAGCAGATAGGGTGTCCTGAAATTATGTGTCAAGACTTCAGGAGGTGATTTCTCACAAAAAATTAGGGTCACAAAGTCCTATACAATTTTTCGAAAACTCAATATTAACGGAGCTACAGGCTGTTAAAGTTAAAATTTTATTTTCGATATTTGTAAATAACTTCTTGGGAAATCCTAACATTTAGATAAAATTTGTAAATCAGGGGTTTTTGCGGACGAGAAATTCAAATATGTTTCTAATTTTGACGTTACTAGTAGAGGGCGCCACTTGTGGCACATCATGTTTCTTTTAAATGACAGAACTTTTTTGCATCTTAATGCATCCATCTGACTATCGAAACAATCGATTCCCCTACCTGTTTTATTTAAAAAAGGTATACCTTGCTGAAGTAGGTAGGCGTAACCATTTTTGAAATAATCCTATTTGAAATGCTCAGTGCACCGAGTAAAAACTTGTTTCGATTTCAGGCAAAGTACCTTTTCTGCTGAAAATACAGCAAATCGTAAATTATGGAGACATGCAAAATTGCAAGAAGATCGGTGAGGTTTGATGAAACCATTTTTCAACAAAGCACAAAGATTTTATCAAAGCAGGCCGATTTTTTAAAAATTTTCTCTCCATAATTTACCGTTCTAAACAACTTTTTCAAGTAACATTTTGCTGTATTTTCAGTAGAAAAGGCACTTTAACTGAAACCAAAACAGTTTTTACTCGCTGCACTGAATATTTCAAATAAGATTATTTCGAAAACTGTTACTCCTAACGACTTCAATAAGGTATACCTTTTTCAGATATAACAGGTAGGAGAATCGATTGTTTCAATAGTCAGATGGATACACTAAGCAGCAAAAAAGTTCTGTCATTTGAAAGAAACATGATGTGCCATAAGTGGCGCCCTCTACTAGTGACGGCAAAATTAGAAACATATTTGAATTTCTCGTCCGCAAAAACCCCCGATTTACAAATTTTATGTAAATACTTGGATTTCTTAAGAAGTTATTTACAAATATCGAAAATAAAATTTTAACTTTAACTGTATCTCCGTTAATATTGAGTTTTCGAAAAATTGTTATAGGACTTCGTGACCCTAATTTCTTGTGAGGAATCACCTCCTGAAGTCTTGACGCATAATTTTCGCACACCCTGTATATAGGGTGTTGCAATATTCCACAAATAGTATTTTACAAGTGGATCTTTAATCAAATAAGAAAATAAGTATATATGAAGAACTGCAAACTGAAAAAAATGTCATCTACCCTTTTGCAAAAACTGCTCACAGGATTTAAATATCTCTATAATAGATTAACTACTGTGATTTGTAGTAAAAAAGTAAGATCTATTAATGCAACATGCACAAAGGGTCAGAAGAGCTACTCCAGGTTACTGCTTATGCCACATCTCAAAAACTAAACATTTACAGACCTCACACAAACTACGAGTATTTTCATATTTTTGAGCATAGATACAGATTAAAATTTTGCTGTTGGAATACGGTAACATATATTATTTTTCCATTAAAAGAGATGTCAAGGAAACAGGGTGTTTCAGGAGGAGATGTACATACTTCAGTATGTTATTCTATGTTCAATTTTAAGCAAAACATTTCAAATAAACTTAGGTCTGAAAATGCTTCGTTTAGGATATACAGGATGTCAAATTTAAAGAAATTAATTACATTTTCTTTAATAACTCGACTACTTTTGAGTTAAATTCATGAAATTTTGTATGCGGAGATTTCTTGGAACGGGAAATTCAAATTTTATGGACAACTGGCTGTATCTCCCAGAGGGTGCCACAAGCGACCATTAATATCCTTTTAAATCACTTCGACTTTTTTGTGCCAAGGTGTACGTCATTTCAAAATTGAAAAACATTTTCACCGACCTTTTTTACTTAAGAAATGTACACCTTATTGAAGTCCCTTGAAGCAGCCATGGCTATTAATGTACAAAACCTGACAACAATAACTTTCGATTCACTTTAATACATAGTTTGCATGCATCATCTTTGGACGAGTTTTTAACGGAAACGGCTACTCCTACAGACTTCAATGAGATGTACATTTCTTAAGTAAAAAAGGCAGGTGAAAGTGTTTTTCTATTCTGAAATAAAATACACCGTGGCACGAAAAAGTTGAAACGATTTAAAAGGATTCTAGAAGTCGCTTGTGGCGCTCTCTAGTAGATACAGCCAATCGTCCATAAAATTTGAATTTCCTATCCCAAGAAACCTCCGCATATAAAATTTCATAAATTTAACTCAAAGTCGAGTTATTAAAGAACATGTAATTAACTTTTTTAATTTTGACATCCTGTATATCCTAAAGAAAGCGTTTCCAAATCCAAGTTCCTTGGAAATTTTTTGCTTAAAATTGATCGTAGACTAACATACTAAAATATGTACATCTCCTCCTGAAACACCCTGTATTTAAGGGAACTACGACTTCAAGAAAATAAGAAAATAGAGATTTTTTTTTATTTACTAGTGCTATTTACAATATTCAACAATTAAAAACGTAAAATTAGCTTCCGATAAATCTCCTTCCTGGGAGTTTCTATGAAAATAAAAATACCGTTACGTATTAAGCAGATTTTCGCCGTTCCTTTATATAAGTAGCATTGGGTTATAGTGTATTTTATAATAATACTGTAGATACATACAATGTTTGGTATATTAATTTTGCCGATCCATTCAAAATTTACAAAAATCATTCATTAAAACCTACATCTTTTTCTTAACGATTAAGAATGATGCTAACATTAGTACTACTTTTGTTTGAATAAAATAAAGGGATGTTTCAAAACAAAAGTAATTCTGTGAAAGCTATTAAACCATAATTACGCTAACACAGATCTAAAAGAACCTACTAAATTCCTTTTAGGACACCTATAACGTGACTCCTAATTCAAGTATATTCAGATAAATAAACAACGGAATCAGTAATCGAACTAAATATAGTTCTCTGAACTATTATAATTGTAACAAAAAATATTTTCTCGTTCCTTAATGCCAATATCTATAACAATAAATATTTATAGATTTTATTTACACCGATCACTATACTAAAAATTTTTTTAAACATTACACAGGATGCGTCAGTTTCCACACTTAGACATTAAACGTATATGATTATTTTCACATATTAAACAATTTTTTTTATTATTCTCGGCACACTTAATTGTTTCAAAAAACAGTTGAATTTCAAAGGACAAATTAAGAAAAATAATATGCATGTTACGAGATTCTATGCAAAAAGGTGAATACAAAAAATTCTGCAAAATATAAAAAATTTACAAATAAAAATACTTATTCAAAATCACAAATAATATTTCTAAGGAGGAAAAAGAGCGTGTTTTGAATTTTGAACGTGTGACATTTGAACTACTCACTTTTGGTCTATCTCCTCTGGAAATACCAGAAACCTTTAGAAAGCATGGAAAATAACTCGTCCTGTACATTGAAAAATATTAAATTAAATCTAACAAATGTGTCCATTTCAATGTTGTAAAAATTTTATATTTGTTTCTACTCGTAAGTGAACTTTGTTGTGCAAATATCCAGTGAACTAATCAGATTGAGTTATTGTTTAATTGTTCTACCGGCATAAGAAAAAAATAAAACAGTTATTTTATATGGAAAAAAAAACCATTTCTGTGTGTAACAGCAGAATAATTAAAAATACTCGTGTGTGTTTACCTTATTTATTGTTAGACAGACATTTTTTTATCCTTATATCTTCTAATGGATTTCTAATGGACATCACATCCCAAATATTAAAATTATCACAATGACTACACTCTCAGGAAATCCGAGCCTGCCAGAATTGACATCCAGCGAGCAAATGACTTAGATCGATAATTATCGCGCAATGCTCCAGCCTTAGTGCTCCTCTTTCGCGTAAAATTCAGTGTTAAACCTCGTGGTCAAAATATAAACGACCGCCTCGTAAGTTGACATCATAATGGCCGTGTTTGGTATTTGTCTCACTAACTGAGTCGTTAAACCTCTGTAAATACCCCGGAAACCCTCCTCTTTGTAAACGAGTCCCAAGGTCTGCCAGAAGGCCGTGTATTTAGAACCTTCTTCGCGCAGCCGCGTCCTGGCGACCTCGTGAGGATAAGCTATGCAAGAAGCTACTGTTTTGGAGATGGCTCCGGCCATCATAAACTCGAGGAAGTCTTTGGAACTCTTCTCATCTGTGATTTGCGATCTGTGCGCCATTAGTTCGGCTTTTATGGCCTCGTAGATGACGAAATGGACGATGGTTTCCGAAATACCCATGTAAGAAGCAGTTATGCCTTTGTAAAAACCTAGAATGCCCTGAAATTTAAAGGTTCATAAGATTCTTTATCTTGGAAAATCTTTTAACACGTTCAAGACGGTTCGTACCGCGAGAGTCACAAATGATCTATTAGTCTAAGGCGAAGGTCGGAAGTGGAATAAATTATGCAATTCAATATACTTCTGATTTTGTTATTTTTCATCATATAGTAATCCCATTGGTAGTTTTTGAAAATATATCACTTAACGGTCTTAGTGGTAAGGAGCACATGGTTCGTACCACCAAGGTCCTGAACCGGTTATTTTAATAATCTATTAGTTAGAGACGGTTCGTACTGCGGGCGGTAAGATATTAACGCTAACGGAGTCAACAGTCGATAAAAATACTTAAACTAGCTCAAAATTCTGACCAAAATTTATCACATAAAAACATAAATAGAACCAAGTCCTGCTTAGAATAAAAATTGAATACAATCTAATTTATCAGTGTATGAATTTTTTTTAAAGGAAATAGCACTAAAAGTACGAAAATTTTAAAAAACATTTTGCAATATAACGAGTCCCCGGCGTCACGAATCTGATATTTTAGAAATATCTTATTCGAGACCTTGGGGTCCCAAAATTTTGAACAACAAATCTGTTACAAATTCTTTGCCGTCTTGAACGTGTTAAATGGTAGGTGTTAATTTATTTATAACACATATAAGTGAAAATATCTATTAGATTTAAATAGAATGTGAGATACATGGAAATCTGTGAAACAATGCTTAATATAACCCATTTTTTGGACATAGAATTTGGTTATAAAAATATATATAACACCCATAAAAACAGATAAAATATAATTTAGTCATAATTCTAGCATCCATAAAATAAACATTTTAAACGTCAACAACCATGTTCAAAGACTCGCTGAGAATTGGAGTGTCACACTGGTCACATTGGTTGCTATGGTTCAATTTTAGTAAGAGAGAAATAAGATTTCACTAGTAAAATAACACTAACTTTATTTCTATAGGGAATAGTGTAGGTTTTTATGGTTCTTAAAGAGTGAATAAAACATCAATTATAAGATGATGGTAGATAAAATACTTTATAAGCAAAGCATTGCTTTGTGAACAAAATTTTTGCACAAATACAAACAAATCTCCAACACTCCCACTGTTATACCTTCATAACGCTCAACTGCCAATCATTGGAAAAAAAATGTTGTAATATTTTACCAACAATCTTGTCAAAATGATTTTTTTTCCTTTAGTTTTATTGGTCTCCTAATAAATTGTTTATGAGTATCAAACTCTTGATTTTGAACATTAATGTCCATTTTACTGTTCCCTTAAATGGCTCCAAGAAAATGTCACCCTATAGATTACTTCAAATGGTAATTCATACATGTAGTCAGTTCTTAAAAAAATTGTGATTGTACAAAATGTTAGTACTCTCAAATTTAATGATAATTTAAAAAAAAAAACATGAAAAAATATGTAATAAATAAAAAAATAATGATTGTACAAAATTTTAATACTGTGAAATCTAATAACAATAATCTTAAAAAAAACATGAAAAACAAACAATAAACAAGAAAATTAATAAAACTACACTTCATACATTTGAATACAAATATGAATTTCTTCTATATAATTTTTGGTCAGCAAATTACTTATATAATTTTGTCGGAATATTTTACACAAAATATATAAACAAGTGTTTTTCTATTTGTTTAGAACATGATTTGTTTCCAACTTATAAATAAAATGAAATATTGCAACATGGTTTCAATGAATGAAGAACAAGAATAAATTTTTTTTATATAGAACACCCCCTCTAAAATTGCCTGAAGGATCCACTGTTTCATTTTAGTATTTTTGAGCACACTGTATATTATATCTATACTATATATACATATAGAAAAATTTTTTACTACTGACTAAAATTACATTTTAAACAAAAATGTTCATATAAAAAACAAACATTTACTAATAAAATGTCATAAGATTACACACATGAATATACTTACCGATGTAGCATATATCCTTCGAACAACTTGCGTAGCAGTCACATCGCTATTCCTAGTTAAGTCTAACTGGAGACGGGTCTTGACAAACCATATGGGGTTAGTGAGGGTGCTGGCCATGAAGCCCGCGCAAGACGCCGAACAAACATGGACTATGGGGGAGTCCGCCGGAAGAAAAGTATTCCAAAACACCTTGGCCTGTGAGTACGTGCAGAAGTATACAGCTCGGGAGGGGGCTACGCCTATCAAGTTAGGCCCAAGACCTTTAAAATGATTAAGTCCTTTTTAAGTTAAAAATTTATAACATATTTTGTGTATACAGGGAGTAAACTTGAATTAAGGCCAGATTTATATGCAGGCTTTGATCTTGAAAACATACGTCATAAGCTTAATTTCAAAAAATTTCAAAATTGAAGAGAAAAGCAAAATTTTATGACTGTACAGCAGGGTGTTTCAAAAAGACATGGCAATATTACTGGGTCTAGAACACTGAAAAATAAGTGGGGTTTGCTTAATAAACGTATGTCCTAGAGCTAACAAATGGCCGGAAATGTCATGAAATTCGAAATGACCTCAAAGAATTCATGCACCATCTAGTATAAACCCACCCAATTTCAAATTTTTATCAGCAGTCATAAAAAAGTTACAGTGTTTTTACTTTCCGTTGTCACCCAGTATAGAGAATAGATATCAATATGTATGTAGTATGAGGGCGTTTGTCTCACTTTTTAAGTTTAATTATTGTTTTTATCACCTTTTGTTTTAACTGTATTAAAGAACTATATCGAGTTTAATCCTTTTTTTATTTTTAATGACATTTATGCACTTTAAACAACGAACATTTAATTATTTTCCAACGACTACTTGATCCTTCCACCGCTAATGTGATTTTTAGGTGGTATTTCTTTTGAGACTCTTTAGAACGATATTGCTTATAACTTTTAAATGAGTAGGTAGTAATACAGAAAAATTTCACTAATAAAAGTTTATTGGAAAAAGAGAGCTTATTATCGAGTTTTAGACACCCTGTACAAAGTAGAGGGCGCTAATTGCCTCTAACTATAGTTGTAACAAAATTTTGCTACAACTGCGGTCAGCATCCAGTATAGTATAAAGAACGAATTATAAAGTAACCAATTATTTCGTTAAAAAATAATAATTTCATATTTTTATTCTGGCACACATAGTATTACTTCTAAAAAATGACCCTCGTTTAAAGTTACACCTTGTATACATATGTAAGTAAAATTTCGGTTAAAATATATTACCTTTAAAAAGCGCCATAGGCCCCTCATGCTGTATAATATGCCTGAGACACTGGACAATGCTAAGCGTTTGGATCTGGGACGGTGGGGATGTGTAACCTGAAAGAGCCACAACTTGAGGACGGCTGTACCAAGAAGAGGTCCATAACCTACGCCTCTGGTCGGGAACAGTTCGGCATGTCGTTTTAGGCAGCGGGCTCTCCCCCGGGATGTTGGAGAGGTCACGCACTATGATGAAACTGTTCCTGGAAGACTGCTGCCTG
Source organism: Monochamus alternatus (assembly GCA_037114965.1). Classification (NCBI taxonomy): domain Eukaryota; kingdom Metazoa; phylum Arthropoda; class Insecta; order Coleoptera; family Cerambycidae; genus Monochamus; species Monochamus alternatus. The sequence continues at coordinate 40,881,565 of CM073433.1, forward strand.
GTCTTGACCACCTCCAGGGGGCAAGTGACTATGGCACCAGTCGTCCCGGCAACTCTAAAAAATAGAGATATTAGTTGCCTCTGACAATGTAACTAATTTGAAAGATATTTAAACATCAATTATAAAAATCCAAAATATCTACCGTCTATACATTTTTTTGCTACCTAAAAAAAAAATTCTTAATTGAGCCACTACCAAACTTACATGAATTTTTACATTACGTAATTATAGAAATATAAACAAAGATTAATAAAAATACTTGACGAACTTTAAAAGCCAAATTGTACGCAATAAATTAACAAAAAGTTCCCATATCTTATTATATAACAGAAACGCTTTATTTTCTATATACGGGGTTAATTAATGAAAAAAATTATAGAACAAAGAACAATTGAGAAAAACTCGATAACAATACATCCTAACATCACAAAGCAAGAACACATTTTTGTGAATAAGCTTTAGTGCTCTATTATAGAAGGTGATTCAAAATTGATTTAAAGAAATTTGGAAATAGATACGTCGAAAGATACGTCATGAAAAATAGTCAATATCGTAAAAAAAAAAATTTGTAAAATCCTTATAGTGTCCGAATAAAAAATTATTGAAGTTGTAGTATTTTCAACCTTTACATCGCTAGGGTACTGTAGTCTCTAGACAGGCAATTCCGAAAATTGAAATCCGATTACTTTTTGTAGCATGTTTCGTTTTCGCAAGTCTTTACATTAGTTTTTTCAAGTGTCAAAAATGGCTTACGTTAGTTGATGGATATCGTTTTAATTTATGGTGATGTGAAAATGCTGTAGCAGAACGTTTTCCCAGTAAACATGCGCCAAATGCAGCTAGTTTTACCGCGGTGTGCAGTGAGTGCTAGTGTAATGCAATTCGAGCGTGACGTGGGAAATTTGAAACTGAATTATGGAACAAATGTAGGTCCAGAGCATCCTCGACGTATTGCTGTAGTGTGGGGTATCATACACAAGGTTCAATTATATCCGTACCATGTACAGCGTGTCCAAGCATTGATACCAAGGGATAGGACGACGTGGACCGGTACCATGGCCACTACAATCACCCGACTTTAAATCATTTCGACTTTTTTTTGTGGGAATATTTAAAAAATGTGTGTGTGTAAAGTGTATCGCACTGAAGTGGGCACTATTGATAATTTACACAAACGTATCCTAGCTGCTGCCCATAACTTACAACTTACGACTTCAAAACGAACAAAAAGCAGGAACATTTGTGTTAGTTTGTAGAAACTGGGTAAGACGGATCCCAAAATTTTGTTGTAATATCAGGTATGTTAAAATATTTTATTAATTAAAACCTCAAATTAATTATATTAATATTTAATAACAATAACGGCAAAAGCAGTTGAATTTGTGTATAAAATAGGTGTTACAAAATGTTATTTATTTCTTTCCTTGAGAATTTCTTTTAATTTTTTATCCGGTTGCCTATTGCATGTTTTGCCTGTCAGGTTTTACAGTGCACCCGTTGTCAGTGCCGTGCAGAAGTGCATTTTTAAATCAATTTTGTACTGCTCTTTTTTATTTTATTTTTTTTTTAGATAAGTTCTGAATCACTGAATCACCCTGTATAGATCATATGGAAGTACAGAAGAAGAAGAATAGAAAATTTCAATAATTATTGATGTTTCAAATGAAAACTAATTTATCCGCAGAACGTAAAAAAAAATTGTTGAACTGTTTTCTACATTTTTATTATTTTTAATTACATAAGTATATAATATTTTCTTCGTATACTGAAGAAACTGTATTGTAAAGTTAAACTTATGAATATAAATTTGGCAGCAAAAAACAACGTGACTTGCCTTGAGTCGTTTTCAGTAGGTCCTTACAATATGCCGATACTGAATTTACGTATTTTAAAATGAGGGATACAGCCTACTTAAGTTAGTGCTGAAAACTTTTTTCCTTTAAAAAGTATCAAACTATCAAATTATTTATTCAAAATCCTGTGCTTTGCATAAAAATAGTACAATGAAAAATATATATTGTCACGGAATTTGCCCCACTTACACCCAAACCGACGACTGCGGTATCGCGAAATGCTAAGATTGCCCCGATCGCCCCTACACGATTCTGTTAAACAAACAAAAAGCCGTGGATCGAGACGGGACTAGAAAATTGGGGAATCGACGAGAAGCATTCGAGTCGTTCGGGAAGATGAATCTAGGGATACTAGAATATACCTGGAATATTCGTTGGGTCTATAAAAGAAAAATAAACGGCCGATTAAGTTAGTCTTATATTACAGTGTTGAATTGAAGTGTTTAGTTAGAGAGATCAAAGCGATTTAGATAGCGATTAATTAAATAAGTGTTTAGTTGAGTTTTAATTAGTGTTCAGTAGTGTACTGAGTATAGTTAATAAAGAAGTAATTAATTAACGGATTGTTTTTCTGGAAGTAGAGAAATTCAGATTAGGAAATCCGTGACAATATCCTACAGTGCGTAACTAGCGCCCCCTACATGATATAATAAAGGTGTGGAAATTATGGAATGAATTTGAAATCAGTTTAACACACTGTAGATCGCAAGACAACTACATTTTAGATGCTGGAATTTTACTAAGGCATGTTTTGACTAATTCCTACTATTCTGATATCTACAATCTACATTTACTCTATGACCCATTCATTAAGGACCGCCCTGTATACATTTACAAACAATCAGACTAAATCTGCATTTCAAATTTGAATGATACCACATGAATTGATTCCTTGCAATAAAAAAAGAATTTCATTTTAAAACATGACTTTAGCCACAACATCTTTGGCTAAGCTAATTAGTTACTTCATGCATAATAAAAAAATATAATAGAAATAGAAATATAATGAAATTTCTACTCAGAACTTCCAGTAGGTCAAAAAGCTGATTTGAGAGAATGTCATTATTATTACAATAAATTGAATATACATATGCCAGATGCCTAATGAATGAATGATGTGGATGTCAGGATATCACAGTCCTGTTCCTTGTAAAGGAATTTATGTCTCCATTTCTTTTATACGTGTACATATAAAAGTTTCATATTCAAGTACCTGTGAGGAAAATCTTAATGTAATCTTATGTAATAGGTACTTTAAAATGTATTATTATTTTTCGCATGCAAGACGCAACCAAACTTTTTGCGAAATTGCACCATATGTGTATGTGGGTGTGGGTATGCACGTTTACTTGTTAAGTTATAGGTTTCGCAAAACTAAGATATATGCATGCATTATTTGGCTGAAAATAACATCTGAGGCAATACCGACATTGCAATATTGGGTTTCGAGGAACACGAAGAAATCGAAAAATTGTCTTTGTACGAGTGTCTCAAACAAGTCGTAAATAATTTAAATTTGGAAAATAACGAGAACACACCCACATTTCAAAATAATATGTAAAATTTGTAGTCTCTTATATCCGTTGTTGTGATAATACTATGAATTCAATATGAAATAAATCGCATTAAAATTTTGCTTATACGAGGGTGGATAAAATATAAACCGAAATTTGTATTTATTTAATTTGGTACAGTAAATGAAGACTTGTATACATCTAATTTTTCTACATAATCTGTAGGTACATTTTTCCACACCGGAATAGAGGTTTTTTAATTCCGTCATCGAAAAATGAAGTTAGCCGTATCTGTAATCAATACCTTGATTGGTAAAAACTCATATTTTTGGTGTTTGATAAAAGGGTTTTGGCGAGGAGGTAACCACTCATCGAAATCTTATCACAAATCTTGCGAAATACTGCGAAATCCCGAGGAATGGTGCGGAAATCACGAGAAATCGTGCAAAATCACAAGAAGTCGCGCGAAATCACGCAAAATGCCGCGTCATGTGGGGGCAAATTTGCCCGGAAAGATTGACAATACTGTCACCTTGCGCCATTATTATCGACGTTATTATACAGTTTTTGTCTCCATTTCGTGATGAATGCAGATAGCAGCTCTTATTGCTTGCTATGATTGGGAATATTTATCGATATATCGATAATATTGATAATAATACAGATAAAAAATGATCGGTTTATCGACAATCTATCGACATATCATTAATTTATCGATATTATCGATAATTTTCAATATTATCGATATTATCGTTATAGTAACGATAATATTGATAATTTCGGTAGCTACCGGTAGTTTTGATACTACCGATATTTTGAATCACGAAGAATCACGTTTAGCCGTAGCTTGAAGTTTGAAGTCAATTTATTCGATTAGGTTTTAGATTTGTTTATTGTTTATACCATAGGTACGTAACCTAAAATTTAGGGAACAATCACGAAGTGGGCGACATCTGTTGAGATAGAAATCCTTCCTGGGGTATTTACCCTAGACACAAAGGTCACAGATCTTACAAAGAGAAGCGACAACTTGTCGGTAGAACACGCTGTGATATAAAAATTATTCATTATTTGAAGTTATTATTTTAATATTTTAATTATTTTGACACTAAATAGTTCTATAACACTTTCCCATAAGGACTGACAAATAACGGAAAATTATCGATAAATTCGATAATATCGGTATAATCGATATCGGTTTATTTTAATTTATCGATAATCGATAGTTCCAAACCGTTATCGCCCACTCCTACTACATACTATATGCGTAAATTCACGAATCGTGGTTTGTAAGATATTTGTGCAACGTGTGTACAGTTTTTATGAATGGATTTTTAACGCGAATTCCTCGCATATCACGAATCGCGCATAACGAATAGCGAATTCATATATTTTTTTCAGTCCAAAATTTTATAGTTTCCGAGATACAGTTTCCTGTCAATTGTAGAAGGCATCACCTTCACATGAATTTAAATCGTTCATAACTAAAAGATCTGGACAAAATGTTACCACATGTTCCTAGAGCTGAGATTCGATGATCTAATCCAATTTACCTTAGTCGAATTTGAGAGTACCTACTTAAAATATTATTTTATGGAAAAAAATGTTAAAGAATAAGAATTATTGTTTAAAAACCAATAGACCAGTGCACAAAAAATGTATGACGATTTAAATGTATGTGAAGCATTGTAGGTGGCGCCCTCTACAATTGACAGCAAAGTCGAGGCCATATTTCAATTTCTCGTGCCTGAAAACTCACCAATACCAAGTTTTATGTGTTTACTAAAATCTATAATAAAGTTTTTGAGAAAAAACTAAAAAAGTTCGACATCCTGTATCTCGGAAAGTATACAATTTTGGACTAAGGTACCTAACTTCATTTAGGACATTATATTTTGACCCCTGGAATATGTGGTTTTTTTCCCCAACCTTTTACAGACACCCTGTATAAATATAAATATAAATTTTTATCAAATGCGAAATCCTTGGACCCAGAATTCCGCGAAATCCCTTAGAAATATCTATTTTGCGAAATCTTGTTGCAATTTTGATTCCAGTGGTTACCCCTCGGGTTTTGGTTCTTCAACTCTTCATCGTTCAAATATTAAGTCAGACGCCAATTTCTACATAATAATTCGTTAACATAGAATTCCCGTTTTTTGTTCAGTAGTGGTTGTTTCATTAGCCAGTTTTTGGTTTTAATTATTTAGTGATGGAGTCTCAATTTTTTGCGAATTTCTAGACCTGTTTTTTTTTTTTTGTAAAATCGAGAAATTCGCATGAAAATTTGCGACTTGTTTCTCCTTAGGCCCGCTACAGACTATTCGTGATATGCGTAGGTTCTTGTTCGTTAAAAACCCATTCATAAAAACCACGATGCACGAATTCCATACAAATCACGCATCGCAATCACGAATCGCGAATGCACGCATAGTCTGTAGCATTAATAAAGTGATTTGCTGGCTCGACCGCTCGCGACGTGCGAAGGTCTAAAACGGGCATTAAGTTAAGTCCGCCAGGCTTAGAATAATTAATGTAAATAGACGCCATGCCGGAAGAGAATTACACCTAATCTCAGCATAGGCAATTATTTACGATGGAATGTCATTAAACTGTAACGTGATAAAATATATTCTCTATCAGGCACTCACAAAAACAACCCAATTAAACCAGCTACAAGTTAATATACCTGGGATTTTAATTTATTTACCATTCGTAAGCTGATATATTCACTGACGTACTCAGGAGCCTATCATTACTACTTCCTGTTAAAAATTTATTGTTATTAGATATTAATATATTGCGGTTAAAGCTTTGGTTAAGCATACAGAAATTCGTCGTGATAAAGTTTTCTATTTGTTTAAGAAAGAAGTAGGACATTATTTTATTCTCAAATATACTAATTTTGTCTAATAGGTATTAATTAAAATGGTAGAGAAAATTATAAATCTAAGTATGTACTGATATATTTTTTCAAAATCATTCTATGACGGTCATTTTAATAATCATTTGATAGATAAGATAAAAAAACGATATATTTGTTTACTTTTTCTCGACATTTAATCAATTTTGGTATTATTATTTTTTATATTAGCATCAAACCTGATATAGTGAAATAAATATTAAACACAAGTACCCTTCACAACATTCTACAGAATAGATACAATCTATTGCAATGATAATGTCACTTCATTAAATCAATTTTTGAGCTACTTTTGACTAGAAATTTCATATTTATTGGTGAGTACTAACTAAGAACTAATGTTGAAAGTGATTTCATTACAAATACAGTTCGAAATAAATCGCCAAATTCGTTTTAAAGAGTATCATTATTATTGCAATAGACTGTACTGTACTACAATTTTAAATATGCATCTACGTATCTACTTCATATACACATGTAATGTTTCCGATGCAGTTATTAGATATTGGATATTTTAAAACGCAGTTATTCTCTAGGATATTCTAAAACAACCCATGAAAATAAGTAATAGTACAAAGAATGAGGATTGTGAGACATTGGTAAAGTGAACCCCACCTATAAGGTCATGGACAAGAAAAACCGCAACGTGTCTTAAATAACGAGGAAGACAGTTCCAACTGCAGCACCCACGATATTGCATGTAAATAGTTATTTTTTGAAATAGTAGGATTTGACTACGAGGCGTATCATACATCATGTCGATTTATAGTAATATACAGTATGCGCCAAAAGTATGGAATAAATTCAATAAAAACGAAACAATTATTTTTTGGGAAAAATCCTCGAACAGGTCGATTTTTAATTTAAAAAATACATATTTTAGCGTAAAATGCGATTTTCAAATGTCATTTGTTTTCGAGTAATGACGTCATCGTTTTTTTTTTAATAGCAACACCATATTTTTTTCCTTGATTCAGAAAGATCGTTTAATTCTCTATCAGACAGTACTAAAATTTTACCCTCTTACATAGGAAAGTTTTCGAGTAAATGGCGATTGAACGTTAGAAAACGTAAATTTTATCCATAAAAAAGTAACAATTCTGAGGTATGTAAAATAAAATACAATTGATTAAATTTTATACTTAAATTAAATGTTCGAATTGCCATTCACCAACTTCTTGACAATGCGCAAGTCTGTGAAGAAATTCTTCTTGCACATTATGAATGATTTCTGGGGTAACTCTGCGTATTTAGTCCCGAATGCGAATTTGAAGTTCTTCTAAATTACGTGGTTTATTAATGTACACTTTTGACTTCAAGTATCCCCATAAAAAATAGTCAAGAGGTGTAAGATCTGGCGATCTTGCAGGTCATTCTATCGGTCCGCGTCTGCCGATCCACCTCCCAGGAAAACAGTTGTCCAAAAAATCTCGTACAGGGTGCGCATAGTGCGGTGGTGCACCGTCTTGCTGAAACCATATGGTATCGTCAGGAATGTCAGGGTCATTATCGTTAGGAAAAATTACTGCAAGGGCTGGAACAAGGTCATTTTCTAGAAACTCTAAATATCTATGTCCTGTAAGGGTTCCCTCAAAGAAGAAAGGCCCTACTATTCTGTCGTCAACTATTCCAGCCCACACATTTAATTTCTGAGGGTGTTAGGTATGTGCCTCTGCCATCCAATGAGGATTTTCCCGACTCCAATATCTGCAAGTTTGACGGTTTACTGTACCATTCAGACAAAATGTGGCCTCATCTGAAAAAAATATTTGCCGGTGTAAATTTCTATTTCCTTGACATAAATCCATTAGAATTTCGCAAAAGTGTAAGCGACGATCGGGATCATCTTCATTGAGTTCCTGCACAACTTGAATTTTGTAGGGACGATATTTTTCCTTCCTCAAGATACGAAGCACTGTGCTCTGACTAGTGTCATTGTTTAATGCAACCAAATCGTGTAGAATTATGAGAATTATCCACCATACTTATCAAAATGTTCTGTTTCTGATTTTCATTAATGCTTGGACGTCCAGGTTTTGGAATATTTACAACATTGTCAGTTTCTCTAAATTTAGACTCTACCTTAGTGACTGTTGATTGGCTGATAGGGCGATCTGGATATTTTTCATTAAATAAATCGCAAACTTTCTGCTGAGTTCTAGTCATATTCCCGCATCCGATAAGAATTAAAATTTCAATTTCTTTGAGTAACAGTTAAATATGCTATAATACTTTAAATTGAATAATAATTTCTATGTCGCTTACAATAGTTATTAGAAAGTCGGTGTGACAATCACACTTTGCAAAGATTTTCACCTACGTGATCCATAAAAGAACTATGGAATTCGAAAAACTAAACATGATAACGTTTTTGCTTTATTACGTTTTCTAAGATTCAATCGTCATTTACTCGAAAACTTTCCTATGTAAGAGGGCAAAATTTTAGTACTGTCTGATAGAGAATTAAACGATCTTTCAGAATCAAGGAAAAGGAAAATATGGTGTTGCCATTTAAAAAAAAATCGATGACGTCATTACTCGAAAACAAATGACATTTGAAAATCGCATTTTATGCTAAAATATGTATTTTTTAAATTAAAAATCGACCTGTTCGAGGATTTTTCCCAAAAAATAGTTGTTTCGTTTTTATTGAATTTATTTCATACTTTTGGCGCATACTGTAGTTTATTATTTTTATAACTAATTTTGGATCCAACAGCGTTTCAACACATTCTAGCGAAAAACCACCAAGTGTTTAAAATAAAGAGTAGGTACATAGTTTTTCAGTAATTATTACCAAAATCAGCATCAGCAAACCAACTTGCTATAAATTAAAGTGCAATGATTCGTTTACGAAGTTTAATAAATTTTATATTATCAGGACCTAGATCTTGACGTTATAAATCTTTAATCCAAAGTAAAAGAAGAAAGACAAGTAATGTCTAAACACCACCTTTCTATAGAAATGTGTGTCAAACAATGACGAAGGAAACTATAATTGTTTACAATTTATTGCATATAAAACATGTTTATAGTTTCAGATAACTTCAATATCGAAAAAGTTAAATTAAAAATAAAGTAGGTGAGACGCATTTGATTCAAACAATGACCTTGACGTTATCTATATTTTGGTAACATGTTATTACACCAAATAACCATTTCAGACTAGAATGTAACATTTAACGAGCAGAGCAACAAATTTGAATCAGATGATAATTTAAATATTTACAAACTGATACTTAATATAAATATGTGTCTGTATCAGATCGATTTCATAACCAGAAATTTAGAAACTAGCTCTAGGTAAACTGTAAACTAGACTTAAGTATTACTGACACATGGGACTTGGGGTTAAAAAAAAATTATTGGGCAAAATGTTTTCCACTAGACAACAATTACATGCCTATAATAATTAACGTAACTCGATAAAATATGTATGACCCTGAATTATGCGCATAAAAAATAATTACATTAATTTTTTTCACTAATTACTCTAATAATGTGCTAAACCTATAAGTAAATATAGGTAGTCTTAGTTCCTATAAGAAATTATAAAATGACTGAATAGGTATATAGGTTTGGACCACCGAAATCATGCGGCCCAGGCTTTCTTCTTTACATGGTGTTCAGTAAAGAATGGGCCACAATCTCGGCCACAATTTAATAACTTTTTAAATTCATATTTTTTTAGAATTTATGTATTGATTTTTCGATTGCATGATTTCAAAGCTTAACAAATATGTTAAACGCAGTTTTCTCTAAAATGGTGCATTTTAGCGACATGCAACAGATATACGTTTTTTAAAACTAATCGAATGCTGTTTGAAAATAACTAACCATTTTCCAAAAATCTCTATCCTTAATTTAACTCAAAATCATTGGACATTTGTGTTTATCTCACAAAAAAACTTGTTCTCCAAAATTTGAGTACAATCACCAAACTAATAAGAAAATTATCGTAAAAAGAACTAATTACAAAAAATACTTTCTCAGGCCTAAGTATAACTTCTTAAGGTCGCCGTAATTGTCGCCGTAAATTGATCAAATTGTTGGTGTTTTTTAGGTACAGAAATCTCGAAAAATAAAAGACGTAGAGGTACTTAATACCAAAAATAAAATTATTAATGACTTGTTTATCCACTTACTATTTAAATTCTCCTCAAATAATATAATAACTCTTAAAATGCATCTGTATGACACACATTATTTTACTATTTTAACCTCACATTTTGAAAATTATTTTCCCATACTTATAAACAAAAGTGAACAATCTTATATGCAGAACTATGCAAGTTTATATTATAACAATATTTACATCTAGTTGAATTTAAAAAAATACGTATTTTGAAAGATTTCTGTACCTAAAAATTTGTTGGTTAGACCGCTTTCCGTCGTTATATAATAGTTTTACTTCGGTACCTTTGAATATTCGCAGGTGGCATGAAATAACATTCCTGTTATTTGCTAAACTATATTATTTAGTTCTTAAATGTCCAAATTACTTTTGTATTTGTAAAAAATACTATTTCGAGAATACGGCGCCCTTAAAGAAGCAAAATTGTACTATCCTTAAAGTGTGGTCCATTCTTTACTGAACACCCTGTATACAAGAACTAATCAAGCACTTTTATCGAAATGAAGAAAACCTGCGAGTAGCCAAGTTTTCGGCGGTACATACTGAATTTAAATTAGTAGGTAATAGGTTCTTTTGAGCTGTATCTATAAAATATAAAATTAGTTAAATTTTTTCACGTTCTTCACAAAAAGATTGTTTAACAGATGAGACACGTGACGCATCACATTTACAATTTGAAAAAAATGATGCCAAAAATTTTTTTAAAAAGGAAATAGGTATGTACTTCGTTTTCGTTTTTTTACAGATGTATCTATGTATTATTAGAATTTCTCTACGAAAATAAAAATTTTCCCTGCTTTCGTAAGATTGTGGGAATGATTTAAAAATAGAACTTTGTAAAATAATCGATGTTAAATACACTGAATACTGATTCATTACCCACAGCAATAATAAAGTTTATCTAGAATAGGGATAAAAATAGTTATTGTAGTTTTATTAATAGTTAGCGTGCTTGTAAATAATTTACCGTTTCGTTTCATACATACACAAGACATAAGTACGCACGCAACTATATCAGAATGTAAACAACTTTAATTTTACCCAGTCCCAGTACATCATCTCGATGATTTATATAACGTAATTATTTGTACATAAATGGTATACCTAGATACATTTATAAAGCATAGAGAAAAAATATACAATATTTTTATATGATCGAAGACTAAGTAAACGCGGATTGCAAATATAATAACTGTGCATCAGTAATTAAATATTCTATATTATCCATAAAAAACATTAAAGTACCTAGTCCTCAGTCAACTTAATGCATCGTAATGCGTAAACAAAACTATTAGTAGGTAATCTAGAAACTGCGAGGGATTAAAACAGCTGATTTATTGTCAAATTAAGCTACTTGTCAATCAAATTCATATAAAAAAATGAGTTGCGAGTTATTTATAGAACAAAAGTTGACAAGTGTAATTACCAGGCGCCAAGTATTTGTTTATGTGTACACCGGAAGGTGTTTTGCCAGTGTACTGCTAAATTATTACATAATTATTCGGAATTTTTAAGGTTAAACGCGAACTTAAAAAGGTAAATAAAAAGTACATACCCCCCAGCAACCAGGTGGATAACAGTATCACGCTGACTTTGACTCATATCTAATTTCACAAAAATTTTATAAAAATCAGTTTACAGTCATCTATCTATGGTGTGTTCTTGACATTGGTTTTCACTGTACTTGATCGGCAAATTGTTAATGTCAAAGGATTTAAATAACACGCATTTTCGGTGGGTTTACTACCACCTCAACAGGGGTTCAAATTTGCTCATTTTGGGGGTGTTTACAATTATTTGGCCCTACGATTCTAACGTCTACGTGACCACATCCTCGTAACTCACTGAACAACCACTGGACATGATTTCTTGAATATTTTGACAATAAAGGTGAATTTAGCTTGTTGTAGTCTCCCCTCTCAAACTGGTACCATGCTTCGATCACGTGGTGTTGTTTACCCGGTATATTTGCCCTAATTCAAAGTTTTTGCACTTGATTTACAGTAAAATCGTAATATTTCTTAATAATTGAACATCACTGTACATAGCGCAATAGTCACGGCCGCACAATTTCAAGTTTTTGCAGGAAATTGAAGAAATTCTTGTTCATGTTACAGCTGCAACTTTAATACGCACTTTTAGATTGTCTTTAGTAGTAGAATATTACTTAACTTGTACTGTTATTTAAAAAACAAATTAATTCCGATAATTTTGCATATAATTTGACCTTAATAAACTTTTTTAAGGCATATTATGGGTAAAACGCATTCGAATCATAACATGAACGACCACAGACGACATACATACGACATACAACAACTTTACACCAATCTGCCTCTGCCAATGCCAATCCAATAGCGAGAAACAAAACGAGCGAGAACGGTCGGCACAGATCGCGGCAAGAGTTTGCGCAATATTATGCCAGGATTGGATTCAGAAATTATTATACCGCAACCCGCGGTACTATACAGGGTGTCCCAATTAGCCTGCCAAAAATTAACTGGATTCTACAATCAAAAATAAGAAAAAACAAGTTATATAATCATAAGTCCGTAGACGAAGATATGGCCCCTTAAATGGGGATGTCAAAATTTGATTTTTCCCAAATATTTCCAAAAGGGACCAAGATAAAATAATCAAATTTGAAATTGAGAATCACGTTTAGATTGCGAATCTTCTATTCTGAAGATAATACTTCATAATTGGTCATAGGCGTGCAAAACTGGGGAGTCCGTGGGTAAATATTGCTTTAACTTTCTTGTACCTCAAGATTTTCGTCGCCAGATTAAAATATTAAAAATTTTGGTCTATTCGAGTAATCTTAATTTTAACTTTTTGTGACATACTTCAAAAGTTTAAGATGGAAACTATAAATAGGCAAAATATCCCTAGTAGGCTTTGAGAAAAAACTGTCGACTTATAACACATATTAAAGGTGTTATTTAAGCGTTTTAACATATTAAAATAGTTTTAAAATGCATGTATGCATATAATATTGCAATTATTAGTAAATTTTTGAAGTTTAATATAGCCTATTAATACTTATACTTATTAATACAAAAAAATTTAAAAACATATCAAATAATCTGACAAATAACTACTTTTCAAAGTCTACTATAATAGAGACAATTTGACTGCATTTTACTAGTTTGCCACGCGTGTTGGTGGGTGCTCATTATTAAGCAAACTTACACTCTCAAAATATTGACTCCTGATTCACCATTAAATTGACAAAAACTGAGAAAAATAAACAAAATTATAGCGGCATCCCATCCGACAAATTATTATATACATACTTAATAACTATATTTTTGTGGACAAAATAAGAATACGCAGTACTGTTCGGCACTACCTGTTAAAGGGATTTCCAATAACTTTCTAATAATAATACTAACAACTTTATTCTAGATTCATTTAATGGAATATGCTCATTAGCAAAAGTACTTGTAATTCATTATTTGCCTAATATATTCCTATTAGCGAAAATTAAACTATTTCTATTTTATTTTTTTTATGAAGTACCTAAATATAAATCAATAGTCCTGTTTATTTTCTTTTTTTAATTTTCATACCTTACCCTTAGCTTAAAAATGCCAGCAGTCTTTTTTCCACCGTAATAGCCCAACGAAAATCCAGTTTTGAACTAAATGAATTTTTGATATTATATTTAAATAAATTTTAAATTTATTGAGTTATTTACTCCACTCCTCCTCAGTCCACCCCTGTCTTTTGGGTTGAGAATGAACAAAATTTTCGTAGAAGAGGAAGAGGGAAGAGGTAGTTGTGATGTTGCCAAAATTCTGTTTTGCTTTGTAGGATATGTAAACAAGTATTTTTTTCTGTTTATTAATAGATTATCTTAACTTCGAATTGAAGTCCGATTAGATTATAATGAATTACATAAATAACCCGCTATGTGATGGTTAATTACTCATAAAGTTAGGTTATAAGTTAGGTTAATTGAAATTAACATTCAACAAACAGGAGGAAATTCAGTTGAATGGAAAGGAAGTGATACCTATACTATGAATATGATGAAAACAAACCATCTGCATTAACAAATAGATGGTTTTTAATTTGTTACGAATGCCTCAAAATAAGGCCATTCATTGTTACCTATTGATGAGTGTATGGATCTTGTTGCTAATTGTTGGGATATACAAGTTTTTAGAGCCAAAGCAGAAATTTCTTGAATCTTCCACAGCGCCCACAGAATTGTACAGTGGACTGTCTGTGGATGTTAAAACCAAGAGGATTTTCAAAATATGTAGCTTCCCGGATGAAATTAAAACGGGAGAAGAAGGTACTTGCAATAGGAATAGTTATCCATCTATACAGCACTTAAGCATTCTTTAAATATACCTTTAATGCAAAAGTGTCCTTTCATTATAAATATAAAACGAGAATTCTCATCTTTATTGTAATTTTTATAGTTATTTTGTTCTGTTGTTTTAGAGACAAATAATTATATAATTATATATATTTACAGTATATTTAAAAACATATTACATAGAAGTTACAAGTTCTTATGAAGGTACTCATAAACTAAACTTTTCGTAGTCATTTTATCTGTACTGTATAAAACGGTGAAATCATTATCAGTTTTCAGTAAATAAGGAAATGACTTACTAGTTCACATTTTTTTTTTTTGTAACATAACATTTCATTCGCTTAATTTTATTAAATATTTGTTTAGTTGTCTATATTTTGTGTAGACGTTTTAATATTTTATTCATAATTTATTGTGTTTTATCTCATATTTTTTTTATTAGTTGTTGATTTATTTTTGGATATTTATTCTTGCTCTAGTTATTCTGATTTTGTTTACATTGTATATTTTGAATAGTGTTTTCTACCTTGTCCTATAAATGGGATCCGTTCTGTTGCATACATATCCAATTTCTTTTTTTAGTATAATTTAAATGTATAATAGATTGTGAGAAACTATTAAAAAATTTGACAACATTTTTTCAGAGAAAGAAAAAATATTTTTAATATCCTTGTAGACAATAGATTAATATTATTTACTCTTTGTATTTTATTTATGACTCACTTTAAACTGTTTACAGTCTGTTCACCATTTAAAAATATATATTTAGCACTAATTTTGCAACAATTATTATTTGTGTTACTTTTATCTAATTTCTATTTTTAGCTATACAGTATGTGCATGTTTTTGTTTTAATCAATAACTTATTTTTCAGGGATAATCGAAACGGACAAATGGGTACTTAGCGGATTATTGATTTTAATTAGACATGGAGATAGAGGACCACTGCAACATGTTAAAAAAATTTCCTCTATAAATTGTGGAACTGACAACTCGGAACTGTTGACCTCATACAAGGTACGATTTTGTTTTGATGTTTATTCATTTTATAAACCTGACAAACCTGTTGTAATTTTTTATTCTACATTCGTATGCGCATACCAATCTATATTTAATATGCAATAGTTATTTTCGGACTATGAATGTACTTTGTGGGCATACTTATATTTATTTAAAGAAGCGAATTTAAATATATGTTTGTAGTGTAGGTTTTTTAATGGACCTCATCCGAATTGCCTACCCACAATTTATAAAATCAAAAAAATATATAAAACAGTGCATATACATGTATTATTATTGTCGTTATTATTTTTGTATCTTGTTATTGTACATCTATTATAGTTTCTTACAACTTTTTATGGGTGATATATGATTGTTATAATAATTTTAAAGGATTATTTACACAATCAGACATTGTCGGGGAAAGTAGCATGGGTAGGGCCAGGACCATTCCACGGTTTTCCGTTCCTGCCAACTCATTCAAAGCAGTGTCAACTGGGTCAGCTCACTATGCAAGGTATAGATATTTTATTCTCATTTTTGTTTGTTAACATTTACCGAAACGTACTACAGTAGGTCTGTCCAAAAAACAAATTCATATATATTAAAATTGGTTTAAATTTTCTCTTAAACCCATTATAAGCAAAATATGAAGTACTATAGGGACCTGGTTTGATAAAACCGAATTTTCAACAATGGTTTCATCGAAGCACAAAGATTTCATCAAAGCAGGCCAAGCTTTGTCGTTATAATTTACCATTTTAAATAACTTTTTCAAGTAACATTTTGCTGTATTTTTAGCGGACAAGGCTCTTTACTTCCAAAGCCAAAACAGTTTATACTAGCTGCACTGAATATTTCAAATAGGATTATTTCAAAAACAGTTACCCCTAAGGACTTTAGCAAGGTACACCTTTTTGAAATAAAAAAGTAGGAGAATCGACTGTTTCAATAGTCAGATAGATACAGTAAGCCACAAAAAAGTTCTGTCATTTAAAAGAAACATGAAGTGCCATCAGTGGCGCCCTCTATTAATGACGTCAAAATTAGAAACAAATTTTAATTTTTCCCTCTCAAAAACCTTCGATCTCCAAAATGTATGCAAATATTATATAGATTTTTTAAAAAGATATTTACAAATATCGAAAATAAAATTTTAACCGACATCCTGTATCTTCTTATCATCAACTTTTGACTAAAGTAAGTTTGGCAACATCACATTATTTTGTCATCAGGAATCTACTCTTGCTCTATGTTGCATTTATTTCTGGACACCCTGTACACTACAAAGTTAACGTGTTTACTACAATTTTGTAAAGTAAAAGATAATGTCTGTAGCAATCTCAGCAAGCATATGATGTCACACGTCTAACCTCTGAGGGAACGTTTTCTAGCCTCGCTCTTTAAGGGTATTTCTAGTGTGAATAACTCGAAAAATACTATAAATTTTTTAATCTCAGTTGTTTATAGCAGCTATAAGCCTACCTTTTTTAAATATCAAAATCTTGTGGACAGGCCTATTATTTGCGAATATAATGTTAAAAATAAAAATTAAATATATTTAAGGTATAACCCAACTTCTGAAGCTGGGCCATTTACTTAGTCAGGCGTATAATCAAGCCTGGCCAAAACTAAAAGTTTTGAGCCCATATGATGTCATCATATACAGTACAAGATACAGAAGAACATTCCAGTCAGCTCTGGCTTTTTTATTTGGATTGATCCCTCGCGAGACATTAACCAGGGTTAACGTGTATGAAAGTCAGAGTATGAGTTTTTGTTTCAAGGATTGTGGTTGTCCTGTAACTGAAAAATTGTCGAAGTGAGTCGCAGACATTATATTGCTCTGGACGTGAAAATGTTTGCAATGTAAAACGTTTAATGAGCTTTATAAAACAAAAATAATAAAATCGTGGTTTATAAACATTTATTAAATTTTAGATATGTAAGAAAAAATATATCCCATCAACTTAGATCGCATCCGGCTGTAGCAAACCTAGCCGATACAACCGGAAGGTCTTTATTTTCCACCAATGCTGAACAAGGTCCACTAGGAAGCGATCCTCATGCTGTAAGAGACGCACTTTTGAGTTTCGTCTGCCACAGAAGTGGTCTACCGTGTGAATCACCTTTAAATTGTATAAAGTAAAATTTGGTCAGTATGTTTCGTTTGTCTTCGTTTAATTTCCCATTTTTTAAGGAGACAAAACGTTGTTGGCATTTTCGCTTACACGGACTGGGTGAATTACCAAAAATGGAGAAATGTCTATTGGAAAAGATATTGTTTATTGAAATCCTACGGCTTGATAAGGCATATCGTCCAACAAATGTTACACATGGTTTGTTTTATGGAAACGGGACTTTACACGATATATAATTTTAAATTTCAGGTATCAAACAACGGTCCTTACTTAGTGTTGTACTCAGGGCATGACCATACCCTGGAACAGCTGGCTACGGCATTAGGGCTCCAAAACGATCCGTTTCTCTTAAGATATGCGGCTCGCATTGTATTCGAAGTGTACCAGGACAACCGCGAGTCCAACAATGCGAAAGGAATTTATTTCAGGCTGCTTTCCAATGGGAAAGATGTTACCAAACAAATAAGTTTTTGTAAAAACTTGATCAGTGTGGACGCTAAGACCAACCTGTGCAAAATTGAAGATATCGTAAGATTTCTGCACGACGATTACTTTAGTTCGTTGAACGTTTCAAATTTTAAAGATGCATGTCTTTATAAAAATGATTAACATTAACGGAATTTAGAAGATTTTAACGGGTGTATTTTACTTGAAATTTGAAAATAATTGGGAGCTTGTTTTGGAGTTACGGAAAATGCACGTACAGAATTAGTGATGATTCTAAACTTTTCATCGGATGTAGGAAAAATAAATCCATACAGATTTAGAGATCTATCTTTTTTTGACACAAATGGATAAGACAGGAGTAGATATCAAGTGGTTCTTATATCGTAACATTTTCATCACACTGTATTAGCTAGTTACTGTGATCAGTATTTATTTTTTCTTTATTTTATAAATATATCCGGATTTATATTTCTATAAATTATTTTATTAGCTAAATAAATAAATTATAAAAATATTTTGAGAGATGTATGACTATTCTTATTCCTCATTGTCGTTTTTAAAACCATCATACCAGCTCTTACTGTGATCATTAATTGTTTCTGTGTAATGTGTTTAAAATAATAAATATATGGATGTTTTATTATACTTTTCATTAAACCCATTAAAAATACAAATATTCCATTTCCTTTCATTATTATTAATTATCTGTAAAGTAGATGCTAAAAAGTACAGAAAAAAACTTTCCATTAAATATCAAACTTCATAGAGTGAAGAGAATTTAGTTAAGACATACATACAGGGTGTAAATTTAAATGGATGTCAATTTTTTAGAAGTAATAGTAAGTGTTGCCCAAAAAATTAATATGAAATATATATTTTTTAATTAAATAGTCAAGTTACAATTCGTTTTTTAAACAGCACTTGAACTCTAATCTACGCCACCATTGTGCAGTATTAGACTTCAATTATACATATAACCAGGTTTATCAGTGTTGCCCATTATAGCCTATTTAAATCAGCTATATGAATGGCACAGAGCGTAATTGCAATGGAAAATAATTTTGTAAGAACAATTTGTTTTTCTATGGCTTTACATCCTGTCATATTAAAATATGTGTCAATGGATCTAGTTGAGGTGAACACCTGCTATGATATACTAACAGCAGGTTGGCTGGTAAGGAAAGAAACAACCAACATTAATTCAGTAAAACAAGAATAACCAAATATATCACCGTTTCATTATGTTACATTTATTTTAGTTTCAGTTTAATGGTTTACAAGAGGTGTTTTTAATTTGATTTCTAGTAATAAAATTCCCCACCTTTTTCTTAAATTTTGGAATTTAATAACAATGTATGCTGCAATTCCCAAGTGTTTACGTGCCTGTGACTAGCGTTTGTTTGATACACTATTCTATCCAGGACTGGGGTCCAGGTTAAAACAAAATAGTTTCCCCAGAAATTTTAAAAAACATGTTTCTAAAGTTACACTCTATATACAAGGTATTTCAATATTCCATTGCCACATCAAAAATAAGAAAAGATTTTTTAATTTTTTTTTAGTTCTCGTTAATCATCCAAATGGAAACGTCTTATCTCAAAACATAAATCATCAGTGTCGTAATATCACCCTGTAGATTATTTCTAATGTTAATTCATACATTCCATCGGTCCTCTTGTTTAATATCCTGAATTTGAACATATAAAGCCGGTCCCAGACGATGTGGTGAATGTCTTCCAACGTTGGACACATCGCCATTTCCCACATCGTGTGGACGGGCGCTGGTAAATTGCATGTGTCCAACGTTGGCTACATGCCACGTTCTGGCTTCTGTCGGTAAATCTGAACCGCATCAAAGGAGCTTCCAACGTTGGAAACATGTTAGAAGCATCGTTCGGCACACACCCACACGAGCGATCGTATGTTTGACGCATTCCAGGAGCGCACGTATTTATATAATAGGGATTCTATGAAATTACATATTTTGTTGTTAATTTTTCAGAACAATTTCAGATAGGGAAAAATTATATAGAAATTTGTGGGTAAAAGAATGCAACAGTTCCAACAAAAGTTATACTTAAAAACTAGCTCATAAATGACGATTTTGGTAAGAACATTTTTCTGTGTATTTTCTAAATTTTTCCAGCAACATTTTTCTTTAATCTCTTCCAAGTTTGATTGATTATGTAAACATTTTTTGCTCTTATATTAAAAAGTAAAATTAAAAGACCAATATAGAAAACAAAACTTTTATTACTTTTGAAGAAAGGAACATTACACGGATTTTTCAAATTGTCTTAATAAATATTCCTCGATGTTCTCGTAGTGTATATATACATATATTATTCTCAAAAACGAAAAATGTACATAAAATACACCTTACAAGTTCCTATGTACATTGAAGATATATCATTTTTATCACAGTATAAGATGATTATTACAATTCAATCATATACATCAAAACAATGCATACATAGACGGCAATTAATTAAAAATAAAATGTACAAGTATTAAAAATATAATAAGATATACTATTAAATTGTACCAACAATTTAAAAGTATATAATTCATAAAATTAGTCTAAAAATAATTCATATTACGGGAATTCGCTATACCTTTAAATTAAAGCCATATAAAAATGTTTTCATGATGGTAAGGGTGTATAATAAAGTGTAAAAAAATAATTGAGAACTGACAATATCAGAATGTTTTTAAAACGACCAAATCCCCTGCTAGCAAAAAAAATATTTAAGTATCACGCTAATCAAAATGGTTAACTATTTGGCATTGCGAACGGCTGCATCTCGCCCTATATGATTTTCCTGTACATAGGTATAAACACTAATTTAAAGTCCGCCCTGTCCTTTTTGTCCAAGAACATATTTGTAGTATGCCGCGTTCATCTGTTCTAAGAAAATAAAGGTAAGAACTGTGTGGGGTCCCAGACGGAAGTAATATGGAGCGAATCCTTTCCACAAAGCAAACAGACCCTCATTTTTGATGATGGACACTAAGACATTTACTGGCCCGGAATACTCCGGCTTTCCATTGATCGTTTTCATATTTTGAATCCTGTAAAGTATAACAACATTCTGGTTTACACTTGTGCAATAATTGGTTTGCAGCAGTCAGAGACTAGCTTGAAACTGTCACAAGTAAGACAATCAAGTCTAGTATGACGTTTCCTTAAAACACATTTATAATTTAACTGGACGAATATTTCTGATAGTTTCAAACCAGTCTGTAATTCTTGCTTGGACAGGCACATTACTGTGAACCAAATTCACATATAAATA
Source organism: Monochamus alternatus (assembly GCA_037114965.1). Lineage (NCBI taxonomy): Eukaryota > Metazoa > Arthropoda > Insecta > Coleoptera > Cerambycidae > Monochamus > Monochamus alternatus. The sequence goes on from CM073433.1 coordinate 40,903,203, forward strand.
ACATACAAATATAAATATGAACATGCAGAATGTTTCAAAAAACAGTTGAGGAACATGAAACCTGATTTTACAGGGGTTTCATGTAAAAAAGGTAATTTTAGCATCCCCTAAGAAGTTACAACCTTTTAAAAGTAAGTACTGGAATCAAGTTCCTATGTTTTTTTTTATTTCAAAACCAGCTAAATGTATCATAAGAAGGACGAAACGAATTAAATAAACTGGTAATAACGGCTGACAACTTAAATGACAGTAACCTATTACAGAAAGTATCGTTCGGAGAATCACATTTTATTTTGTTGTATGAAAATTATACTAGACGGCCGAAAATCTACAGAGTGACTCGTGTTATAAACCTGCTCACAATTTATAGCAGTCGATACAAAGAAACATACATGAAATCTGTACATTTTTCCTATAAAATCGTGTGCTGCATATCTCTGAGAGCATACCCGATTACACAGCTTCTGCTGCGGTAAGTACGAATGCGCCGCAGCTTTCTATTGGCTGTGACGAATTGACGGATCCACCTGTTTCATTTCCAGTGCTATCATGGACGGGTATGCCGTTCAGGTGGGCAAAATTTCGGGTACATCTTATCGCTAATTTAATTAATTTTGTTAGTGATTTTGTGTTCTTAAGAATGGAGAATAATTCAAGCTCTACAGCGTATTCAACGTATCAAAATCGTAAATGTCCTAATCTAACAAGTGAGGAATATCGGATGATGACATGTATGAAGAGTTTAGGACGCGAGGTCAAAATATGAGTGTAAGTGATGTTGAAATATGTATTTCATTAACAAAAATTTACATGAGTAGCATATATGTATAATGCAAATAAAAAAGTGGTAAAGAAGTACAACTGCAAAACAGGAAATAATAGAAACTTGCAGAAGGAAGATGGTATTTTTAAAATGAGTTTTCAACAAAAAAAAATTGGATTGCTATATCTTACAAGATGAAACTTTGTAGAATATATACAAGCGCGCTTTTGCGAATTATGTGTGACATTATGAATTATAGTAGGTGAATTTCTGTATAAATGAAATCGAACAAGAGTACACTGATAGAAAAAGACGAAATAGTGATATGGCGAAGAAACTATTTAAAATAAATATTAAAAGATCAGAATCTAGATGGAAGAATATATTAAGTTTTGACGAAACATGGATGCATGAAGGTCAGAAGGACAGAAAGCGGTACGATGATATAATAAGTGTTAATGTGTGACCGTCATAGTGACAGCAATGAATAGTGTATATGTATTCTAAAGCCTTTTGTCCTTCTGAACGCGGAATTCGCAAATATTTACGTGATTTATTTAATGGTGGGGAAATCTCTACTTGTAACAAATTTTGTCAACTATAACATTTTCTATCATTTTCATCATGAAATTGCCATGGTAGATTGTCGGAAGATCAGAACAAGTTTATTAACACCACATAATAATGAAAGTAGCAATAATATTTGTAGTGTTTTACTGTTTCACAAAATTTGTCAAAAGTAGGAGATTTTACCTCCATAAATAATTAAAACAGAAGTTGCAAAATTCGTGCAAAAATCCATGAATTTCGCGTCATGAAGACAAGACTTAAGTGTGATATCCGCGGAGTGAGCATCAGGTATAAGTGGGTGGTGGTGGGCAATCGCCGTCCAATAGGATGGCATTCTAATTTGTAGAGAAGATAGCACAGGTGGCACATTTAAAGTAAATTGTAAATGTACTAAGTTCAGTCGACATGAACTTATGTTTAATAATTTTGTATGGTTTGAAGTCTTCTCAAGTGGTACGCTTAGGTAATCATGCCACCCTCTCCTTCCGTACTCATCTCTGTGTTGTGAATTAGTCACTCTCTATTATTTTTTACCTTGGGTAATTGATAATAGAAGATAAAAACTTTAAATTTGGAAATAATTCTCATCATATATTTTATATATTTGATAGCCTTCAAATTTAGTATTAAATATTACTCCTCGCACGCTTCGCCCGTCGCGCTTGTCTACAAGCTATACCGGGTGACAACGGAAAGTGGGAACAAGCTGTAACTTTTTTATGACTGCTGATAAAAATTTGAAATTGGATGAGTTTATAATAGATGGTGCCATGAATTCTTTGAGGCCATTTCGGATTTCATGACATTTCCAGATTGACTGGAAATGACTAATTTATATAATATAATTTATGTTTTTAAATGGGACACCCATAATTACAAACAAAAAAGAAAACAATTTCTGCCAGTCGCGGCCTTCTAGTTTTATTTTTTAAAATTAAAAAAATTACTTACATCCAGAAAATGTGTCAGAAAATTGGTCCTACCATATGTAAAATGATCCGCTGATTCCAAAAATATCAAAAAATACAGGGTATCCCATTTAAAAATATAAATTTACGGTCATGAAATCCGAAATGACCTCAAAGAATTCATGGCACCATCTAGTATAAACCCACCCAATTTCAAATTTTTATCAGCAGTCATAAAAAAGTTACAGCTTGTTCCCACTTTCCTTTGTCGCCCGATGTATTAGTCATTCTCATTTTCGCGCGTTTAGTATAGAACATATTTCGTAATTTCTGTAGAGATAAAAAAGTTTTGTTTTGAATAGGGCTATTCAAATTTCTGTTTCATGAAAATTTTTAAGGATGAAAAAATTCTTCTTTCATCCCCTTACTGTAAGGCGACGAGTGGCATAGGTCAGAAAAGTGAAATTTTTTAACACAATTACATCCATGCAAAAATTGGACTGTTTAATTTGATCCGGTTTTAAACGGCTGTAACTTTTTAGGGGATGCTAAATTAATTTTTTTTACATAAAACATCCCCTCTAAAATCGGCTCAGGAATCCACTGTTTCATTTTTCCTCAACTGTTTACGAAGTATAAAGTTTATTTTTTATTGTCCAGCAAAAGAAAAACAATGAGGCAATAAATGTTTATAGTTACATTATTGTTTTGCATTTTTCATGAGGACATGTATTAATTAAAACATTACTGATTTCATTTAGTAAACAAGAATGTTAATTCAGAAATAATCAAGAGAAATAATTTGACATGATCCCATTTTTTTTTTTTTTTTTTTTTTTAGAAAATGTGTTGTAATTCAATTTCATAGATTTCATAACATTATTTCATTGGCATGAAGCATAGCAAAATCATCTGACCATAACTTAGCCTATTTCTTCATACAAATTTTACTTTTCTCATGCATAATGAATAGAATGATTAAAAAATTACATTATTTTTCTTTAGATAAAACATTCACATTTTTAAAGGAAGATAAAGAAAATATCTTATTAATCCCTACTTATATAAGTAAAATTAGATAAGTTTTATCTATAATTTGATGAGTATTAAAATCGTAAAGTAAAAGATTTGTTTAAGGAAAATAATCGTAATATTAAAAAAATACATTTTACTTTTCAAACATTAGGTTTCTTTTTAAAATTTACTTATCTGAAAAGGTTACCATGATGGTTTGGATTTATTTAAAATTTCACACGTGGTATTTACAGAAAAAAGGGTGGACAGATTGTTCTTCATAATTTGTTACAATTAAGTCAATTATTGTTGAAACACGTAATATATTTCTTACCTAGTTTTGGCAATATCGACGGGCATAGATGCTGCAGTGGTAATAAGCCCCGATATCATGGAAGCTACAAAATGAAGGAATATTCCTTCGCTAAGGTTCAAATTTTCCACTAAAATTTGTTTGGCTTGTGAATAACTGGCGAGTTGTGCAGCGTTGACAACCATGGCCCTACCCATCGTGGGTATGGCGCCTCTCCAGAGAGTCAACAAACCCTCCTCCCTGTAAATTCTAAACAAAGCGTCCACAACGTGTTTGTAATTTCTTCGTTCGTTCGGTGGCAAACGCCCATCAGCAGTCATTCGAATCAACGCTACCTCAGCTGGAGTACCTACATGTAAAATATGTTTGTCTAATCTGTATCAAATGAATAACTGAAATGAAGTAATTTTGAGACATTAAGATGGAAATTCAATATCATATTGAAAACTATAAAACCAGTTACAAATTAAAGGAAAAATGCAGAGGATTTCTTTCTAATAGATTCTATATTACAAAGATTATCTTGAGTAATTCAGCCAATTTTCGTCAAAAAATTAAAACGCTTCTATAATTAAAATTATGGATTAAAATAAATAATGACATAACAGAATGTGAGTAATTTATATATGCTATAAAAGTAAAATATTTAAAATATTACATAATTTTATCTTTAGATCAAATATGTTTGATCTAAATGTAATATCAATGTACATAAAAGATAAATTTATAAACAATTCAGTTTAATTTATATGGTTTATTTTTTAAAATTAAAGAAAATTCCCTTGTGATTTGCTTTATTAGATAATGACAGTAACAATAAATAAAACAGATATACCCACTCGTAGGCATATTTGAATGACATTTTTGTTTGTATTGTCGGAAAACAAACTTTTATAAAAACTGGAACTTCGCCAAAAACTAGGGTATTACCTAACAAGAATCATCAGTCCAGCATATTTTTTAATGAAAATTATTTTAAAACTTTTTAAAATTTAATTTTAGAAGTCACAAGGTATTAGTAACTTGTTTCAAATGTTTTCAATGTCAGGTAATAAAAAGTTACGTAATACAAATAGATTAGTGTGAAAAAGCAAATGAATTTTATGACAGATGAACTAATAGATTTAAAGAAATTGTTATTCGAAGAGATTATTTAGAAATAATTAAATAAAATTCATATATTCATTCAATATTAAATAAGCGTAAGTTATTAACCCTAAGTATAATATTAAGGGTCAAGGACAATATATTGAAAATTAAATGATATTATGAATATAATACTCTACGATGAAAGAACATATTTAAAAAACTTAAACTTACCAACGAAGGCTCCGCATACACCAGAAGCCATACCGATTGCAGCTTTTGCGAAAAAACCAGGCGGTTTACCATCAGGCGATTTCATCTGATCGAAAAGCCAGGTGTATATACCTAATCGAGTAGTGGTGTAAGTGGCCTGCCTAAGGAGACCAGCCGAGATTCCATTGTACAATGCGAAAAATCCTTCATTAGCCACGATACCTTTGAAGGCGTGAAAAGATGTTTTATATTCTTTGGTCTTACTTAATTGCATTCTATTTTTTATTAAATCCAAAGGTTGGACGAACATCGTGGCTATCATCCTAAAAAGAAAAATTTAAATTTGCCGCTTTTTGCAAACATGAATTAAAAGAATTTTAAAAGTAGCCTTACCCTGCTGAACCACCAAAAGCAAATTTAAGGGCATTTGGAATAGTTTTTGTTTCCTTATTAGACATAATTGTCCAGCAAAAATGCTATCTATCACTGTCAAACAATAAAATACGAATAATGTGTAAAATATGAACTGTGTTCACAATTCTTTGGAGACTTCAGCTAGCAAAGGTGATAAAGGTCATCGTAACATATTTGTCAAACAAAACTTTATGAATTACTACGAAACGAACGATTGGCCGATTCGCTATCACTTATAGAAAAAATGAATTTCATTCTCAGAAATAGGCAATTCGTTATGCAGATTTGCTATGCGGGTTGCCGAAAATTAGGTCACAGAAACTGTCAAATAATGAAATGTATTTAAAAAGTTTCGTTTTTCTGCATCAACAAAAATACTAAATAAGTAAGTGTATTAATAATTAATGATTATGTACAAATCGAACGATGTTCTTCTTCAATTATTAAACCATAAAACCCTGTTTTATTGACTGTTCATCTCTAACCTAAAAACAGTTTTAGGATATGGCTAGTAGTGTACAAGGATTCAGTTATTGTTGTGAAATTTGTGGTTTAGAAGGGCTTAGTGAAGATGAATTTAGAACTCATACTCATACAGCTCATGTGGATGGTAATGCTGTGTGTCCTTTTTGTGAATTATCAGCCGTTTCTCCAGCCGAGCTCATTTTACACGTAAATCAGGCCCATTTAGACTTTTTAACTCCTGAGTCTGAACAGAATATAAGTTTTATTGATGATCCTAGTCCAAGGTAATACTATTTTGCTGCGTATGACTTAGAGACATCCCAAGCTGTATTTTTGAGTATTGATTTTTTTTTGTGGGAAATATATTGTGTTTAAAGATAACAGTACCTTAAATTTAAGATTAAAAAATTGTTGTATACAGTGTACATTTAGGTAAATATTTTCTTGCAGTGAATGTAATGGGCTAAATGGTGAAAATAATTGGAACTTTCCGTCTTACTCTAGTAATAATCAAAATAATCCTAGGGAAGTTAAAAGTAATATAAATAACATTAATTTAAATCCAAAGGTAAATACACTAACAATTTTCTTATAGTTTAATATATGTAATACCATTTATATTTAGATAAACGATTTTGACTGTGTGAAGATGTCGAGTGTAACAAAACATATTTTCAGATAAATGGGGGTGGAGAAGCAAGTCCAAAGAAATCCAGCCATGGTCAGGGATCTCCCTTACGTTCTAACTTAGCTTTGAAATTAAAAAGTTCTGCCCCTAAGTTACAATGTCCTATGTGTAACTATACCAGTTTGAGTCCTAATGAATTGGAAGAACATGTAAACAGGTACTTGTACAGCATATATCATTTTTACATATGAGAAATTTCAGAATTATGTAGATAGTTGAAATTAATAATTTTTTGACCTAACTTGTGAGGCACACAGTTTTTGAGATAAAAGAAGTTGAATTTTTTTTTTGTGGTATAACCTCAGCAGTTTAATACATTGTTTATAATTTTGGTAGTTTTGTTTTAACGAAGGACATACAATATGACAGATATGAAGCTGAGATTCTCCCTTTTTTTTTGTAAAAACATCTACATCAATGATAATTTTATGTTGTGTTTTGTTTTTTTTAAATTACGTTAATTTTTATTTAAAAAAGTTTATTTCAGAATTCGTTCATATTGCATCTCATTGTAAATGAAAAACAAAACTGGTAGGTAAGCGAATAGCGTGAGTTTATCTCGACAAAACAAAATATTTCAAAAAATTACTAGTGACAATTTTTAATATGAACATGCGGCTGAAAAACTTTTGCAGGTTGTTCGTCCATTTTGGTGGAGAAATTTGTATGGTTAGATTAATTTAATATTTATTTTTCGAGAATACTAGACAGAACTGATGCACAATTTCTTGAAGCTTTAAAGTTGAGCCAAAACTAGCAGGATTAATAAACATACTGATCTTAAAAAGTATAATTGCATACTAAAAGTTGTTTTTTTTCACCATATATCTATTCTGAAATTTTGTTGTATTTAAAAATTGTACACCCTGTATACTGAACAAGATTCACCGTTTATGTTGATGCATGTACTTTTCATTTATTTAAATATTCCACAGTATAGCTTAATTATATTATTTGCAATTGTAATTTTAGATTTTTTATTTGTTTTTTCTTTCATAGTTATTGTAATTTAAATATATAATTATTTCCGAAATGTGTTATCTTTTTATTTTTAACAGTATCATATGATTATCATCATCAAATTTATGTCTTGAAGTTAACAGTAAACTTTAAATTTCCTATTTTTGTATTATTTTTTTTACAACTTTATTTTAGGAGTCATTTCGACTTGACTTCTCCATCACTTGGTGGAACAAAGGAGGAAATATTCTCTTGTCCGCTATGCGTTAATACATTCAAATCTGCACCAGATCTGGAGCTTCACGTTAATATCGAACATCGTGACATTCTCTCTCCAGCTAGCCCTTCAACCCACGCATGCCCTGTATGTGGCATCACTATCGACAGTGACAGCAACGTAAGGATATTATTTTATGTAGATGTTTTTTTATACAGGTTCGGCAAGTACAAGTGTTTCCTTTGATCTAAGATAAGAAAGAAATAAACTCGTGTTAAGGCAGTTATACAGAGAAATAAACACTTCCAACGTTGTCAGACTATGGATGTATTTGTTTATTTCATATTATTTTGTTTGCTCTATTTCCGTTATTCATATAAACAGGGATCAATAAAATAGGATAGATATAGCTGTAAAATACAAGTGAAATTTTCCTTCTACTGACACTCTTCTTCCTGCCTACCCACCATGGTCATCATTGCATATAGCACTGAAGTCTATTGATTTACTTCATTCGTTTTACAAAAAACCAATGGAAAAACCTGAACTTTCCAAATCTGTATACTTTTTATTAAGTACTAATGATATATAAAATTAACTACTTGGCAAATTAATTATAATTTTTTTTTGTCTTCTAGAGCGAAGCGGCTATTAGACATGTAGAATCTCATTTTCCTGCTGGTTCCCCTCAGCCAGCGGAAAAGGCGGCTCTCCGTGAACGTGAACAAAGGGAATTCGAATTACTACGTGCTCAGTATGGTATGGACAACCAGGGTAACTTCAGAGAACAATCTGTGACTAATATGCAGCGTGCTGTGTACGCCGGAGAAATGAGCGTTGCCGACTATTACGAACGGACTTTAGACTTAAGAGCTGCCGAAAGCTGTGGTATCGATGATGGGAGCTCAGTAACTAGGAGCATTGTATGTATTCTATTACTTTTTAAAAACTAAAAGTTGAAATTGTTTATGGAATTGTAGGTGCCTCGAGTTAGAGCAATGAGTAATAATGCTACAAATGTTGTGAGAACGCTCCTGTGTACTTGCGTCGACCATTACGCCTCTTCTTATGGTGACAGGGGATGGGGTTGTGGTTACAGGAACACGCAGATGTTGTTTTCTAGTTTGTTGACGCATACCGGGTATAATGAAAGACTGTACAAGTTATGGCAGGGTCAGAAACCACCCAGGAGTTCAGTACCGAGCATATCTAGGATTCAAGGACTTATCGAACAAGCGTGGGCCCAGGGTTTTGATATACAGGTAAACGAGACCAATTTATAAAACATGTAGATGGTGTAAGTTTGATGTTTAAAAATACGTATAAATTTGTTTTTTCCTCATATTCTGTTATGAAAAGTGATATTTTTTTTAACCTTTTTCTTATAATTTTTAATACTCCCCTGCTGAAAAGGATCCTGTAACATCAATAACCGTACGTGCTAGCTATGGCTAGCATTGATAAATTTCATGATTTGACCGAAAGACAGGAAATTTTATTATTAGAAAGCAAGTTTCTACACCATTTATGATGTACTGCTACACTATACCATCACAAAAAGTGAGTTAAGTAGCGTACACTACACATTTTGATTCCAGTAAAAATTATTTTATGCAGAAAGTTGCAACATTACCTATCACATTACTAACATCTACTCATAAACACATAAACTAAAAACTAAAATAAATGTTATAAGACGAATCGATGGCATTTTCAGCCACTCTCGTTTTACACATGTTGGCTGTGTGTTTCTTGCCTGTCTACCGTCGCAGTCATATGTTTTAGCTGTTCACTTAAAAATAGTTCAATGTGAAAGTTCATTGATACCAGGACCATAAAATATGTGGCAAAGTTATAGAAAAGTAAATTGTTTTTAAAACCGTTTGTTGTAATTCCATTAGTTTCATATAGTTGATTAAAACGGAGACAACAGAGTTTAAGGGGTCACACTATACTCAACGGCGGAAAATCTAGAGAGTGACTTATACACCCGCTCACAATTTATAGCAGTCGACACAAAGAAACATATATGCAGCCAGTATATTTTTCCTATAAAATCGTGTGCCGCATATCTCCGAGAACATACCCGATTACACAGCTTCTGCTGCCATAAATACGCATGCTCCACAGCCTTCTACTGACTGTGATGAATTGACGGATACACTCTTCCATTTCCAGCGCTGTCATGGGCGGGCAAAATTTCGGGTATATCTTTTCGCTGATTTAATTATGAATGTAATGCATTTATTAGTGATTTTGTGTTCTTAAAATGGAGAATAATTCAAGCTCTACAGCGTATACTCAAAACCGTAAATGCCCTCATCTAACAAGTGAGGAATATCAGATGACGACATGTATGAAGGGTTTAGAGTGCGAGGTTAAAATATGAGTGTAAGTGATGTTGAAATATGTAGTTCATTGACAAGAATGTACATGAGTAGCATATATGTATAGTGCATAAAAGAGTGGTAAAGAAGTATAACTGCGAAACAGAAAATAGTGGAAACTCGTGGAAGGAAGATGGTATTATAAAAATGAGTTTTCGATAAAAACAAAATTGGGTTGCTAAGTATATCTTACAAGATGAAACTTTGCCTAGAATATATAGAAGGGTGCTTTTGCGTATTATGCGTGAGATATGAATTATGGTGTGTGAATTTTCCTATAAATGAAATCAAAAAGAGTATACTAATAAAGAAAGACGAAATAGTGATATGGCGAAGAAACTATTTAAAATAAATATTAAAAGGTCGGAATCTGGATCAATGAATATGTTAACTTTTGACGGAACATGGATTCATGAAGTTTATGCGGAAGGCGGTACGATATGATATAAGTATAATGTGTGCCCGTTATAGTGACAGTGCTAGTAACGAATACTGAATAGTTTGTATACAGGGTGTTAGGTAAACATGCGGCAAAAATTCAAGGGGTTATTCCTTGGCCTATTCTAAGAATATTTTGTCCTATAATAATTTCTGCGACAGTAACAACATTTTATTATCAAAGAGTACATGTAAAGTTGCTCAATCTACAATAAATGTTCGAAATGACTTCCTCCAGCCTGGATACATTGATGTACGCCATACTTTTATTTACATTAATGATTTCAACAAATATCGAATATGGTTGTCGCAAATTTTATTCACCCTGTATCTTCAAAACAAAGGGGTTTTTCAGAAATCATCATAGGACAAAATATTCTTAGAATAGGCCAAGGAATAACTCCTTGAATTTTTGCCGCATGTTTACCTAACACCCTCTGTATATAATGCAATGTATTCTAAAGCCTTTGATCCTTTCTGGATGTGAAATTCGCAATTATTTCCGATATATATTTAATGATGGAATAATTCCTAATTTTGTCAACTATAACATTTTCTATCATTTTCATCATCAAACTGCCATGGTAGATTGTCAGGTGCTTAAAATAAATTTATTAACACTATTTGTGCAAAAATCTGTGAATTTCGCATATATGAGGACAAGGCTTAAGTGGTAAGTGTGATATCCGTGGAGTGCGTATCAGGTAGGTGTAAGTAGGTGGTGGTGGGCCATCGCCGTCCAACAGGGGGTAATTCTAATTTGTGGAGAGGATGGCACAGGGAGGACATTTAAAATAAACTGTTAATGTGCTAGGTTCACTCGACGTCAACTTATTTTTGATAATTTTGTGTGCTTTGAACCCTTCTCAAGTAGCACGCTTAGATAATCATGCAACCACTGTACTCATCGCTGTGTAGTGAATTAGTCACTATTTTCGACCTTGGGTAATAAAAATAGTGGATGTTATGTAACGCAATTATTTTTATATATTATTTATATCTGTTCGCCTTCAAATTTACGCCTATGAAATGTTGCTCCTCTCACGCTTCACCTGTCACCTTATTACAAGCTAGCGATGAGTCACTCTAGATTTTTGACCGTTGACTATAGATGCAACCGTTCCCACTTGTTCTGCTGTTACTTTGTACTTTCTTAGTTCCAAATTTAAAAAGTTATAAATTATTTTGAGAAATAGAGTGTATATAAATTAATAAAATAATTTGTTTTTTTTTTTTTTATTTTTTAAATCCTAGTTTATTATTCATATCAAAAAATATGATGTGGAACATCTTAGGAACTAGATATTTTTCTACTAGTGCAAGCCGCATCGAAATCGGATCATTATTACAGGAATTATTTTGAACTACTTTCAAGATACCTAAAGAAGCTTCTTAAGTGCTGTTTAAAAAATTAAATATAACTCGATAATTTATTTGATTTAAAAATATATATATTCTTGATTAGTATTCTGGAGAATGTCAACAATTATCCTAAAAAGATGCCCTCCACTTAAAGTTCTTTTGTACTTTTCATTTTTTTCTGGTGTAGCAAGTAAAGTACTTTGTAGGGCTCTGAACAGTTGGGATGCAGACTGGTCAATACGAGAAAATGGATAGGAGCGACAGAAGTCGTAACTTTACTATCATATCTGAGAATAAAGTGTCAATTGGTCGATTTCCATCGTCCCACCGGACCCGGCGGTGCCCATCCGGATTTGTTTAACTGGGTTTTAAAATATTTCGAAAGCTCGGTTGGTGGAGAATTCACGGCGCCCCTTTATCTGCAGCATCAAGGTAATGTTTGGAGATAGCGTCGGTCAGGAACAAAACTATTTTTGTCCGTTTCTCAGGTCACAGTCGGACAATAATGGGTATAGAAGTTCATAGAGACGGCAGTTTAGTACTTTTGGTCCTCGATCCTAGTCATTCTCCTCAACAGATGGCGCAGTTCGGCGATACGAATAGCATTACGGCAGCACTGAGGTTACTGAGGAAAAGTGAGGCGGCTATGAAAGCTAGGCAGTACCAAATTGTTGGGGTGGTTGGTATGATTGACAATGAACAGCAGTATCAGGTACTGATATTTTGATTATTTTATTTAATTTTAGGTGACCATGTTCCGATTATACTTTTAATAAACTGGGGTGTGAGTTGACCTTGAAGAAATGGGGGGAAATGCTGTTTGTTAAAGTTGTTACGTTTAAGAGGGTTTTTGTCACAAAATCAGTGAAGGAAAAAATTTTGAGAATTGTTAAGAAAAATGCAATAACCGTTTTATTTTGAAAATCAGGAATGCCTAGACTTATAGACAGATTGAGGGTTATAATTTAGAAAATCATGTAAAAAGTAATAAATTTTTAATTTTCAAACAGTTTTAAGAAGTATAAGCTATAAAATAGCATATCTCTGAGAGCATAACCGATTACACAGCTTCTGCTGCAGTCAGTACGCGTGCACGGCAGCTTTCTATTGGCCGTGACGAATTGACTGACGGATCCATCTGTTCTATTTCCAGCGCTATCATGAGCAGGTATACCGTTCAGGCGGGGCAAAATTTCGGATATATCTTTTCCCTAATTTAATTATAAATGTAATTAATTTTATTAGTGATTTTGTGTTCTTAAAAATGTAGGATAATTCAAGCTCTACAGTGTATTCTCAACATCGTCCTAATTTAACAAGTGAGGAATATCGGATGATGACATGTATGAAGAGCTTAGGGTGCGAAGTCAAAATATGAGTGGAGGTGATGTTGAAATATGTATTTCATTAACAAAAATGTACGTGAGTAGCATATATGTACAGTGCAAATAAAAAAGTGGTAAAGAAGTACAACTGCGAAACGGAAATAATGGAAACTCGCAGGAGGAAGGTGGTATTTTCAACAAAAAATTATAGCCCTCAAGCTGCCCATACACGCGTCCCTGTTTGTTATAATAAAATGTTGTGTTTTTTTTTGACATGCGGTTGATATTTACTTGTGTACCAAGTTTGACCAATTTAAAGATAATTAAGAAAAACCCATTTAAATATAATTATTTTTTCAAGGCACACTCCAGTTTGTTTTAAGTATAATCGAGACACCCTGTATATGTAGGTACCTATTAATCTAAGTATACTTAATTCAAATTGTTTTTCAGCAAAGTAAAATATTGCGCGGGCTGCGAATACCTCAAGAACGGTGAGAGTGACACTTTGGAAATGTTAGGAAAATAAAGTCAGCTTTATGAAATTTTAAAAAGATTCTCTCCACATATTTCACCACCTTTGCTGTTCATATGTCTTAAAAGTTTACATACCATTGAGGTCACGATCACCTTCCATTTTCGTGTTTATGCGAAGGTTTCTTGAAAATCTCCCGCCGTGATTATTAATGTTGATTTTCCGATTTGCCGTTCCGTGACCTCATGTGTGAATTTTTAAGAATCTGTGTGAAATTTTGCCACACTTTAGCCTTCATTTTTGTTTTGAATCATGGCCTGGAAATGTCAATAAGTAGCTGGTAAGATAAAAGCTTAACTATATATTTTAAAAACAATAAATATATATTATATACTTGTATTTTACATATTTTTTAAAATGTCTACACTGTTTTATTCAGTTATTGTGATATTTTTCTAGTGAGTGTCGGCAAACATAACTAATAGAGGGTTGTTGAAATCTACAATTTTTTTGCACCTTTACGTAAATATAAAGAATATTCAGTGATCGTTCAAATATATGTTACAAGTTTGGCCGTTTCTACACTTCAACTTCTAAAAAATTCAAATTTGACGAAAAGTTTCAGCTATTATTATTTGTTGGTGTTAATTTATTGATTATATTAATACAAAAATATTTTATTCGAAGACAATTAGATTAGTATTAATTCTTATTTTTACTGTTAAGCTGATCAAAAAAAAAATTTAAATGTACAGGGAACTCTTACAAATACAATTTTATAAAAAAAAACAAAAAGTGCACTTCGAAGATGATTTAAAAATACATTGCACGGCACTGGAAACTGGTCCATTGTAAAACTTGACAAGGCAGAGCATGCAATTGGCAAATAACATTTTTTAACAGCTATTTTATACAGCAAATTCAACTGCTTTTGCCGCTATTGTTATTAATTATTAATAGAATTAGTTTGTGGTTTTAATTAATAAAATAGTTACATACCTGATGTTACAACAAAATTTTAGGCCCGTCTTACCCAGTTTCTACAAACTAACACAAATGTTTCTGCTTCTGGTCTCTTTTGAACTCGTATTATTGCTATTGTATGATACGTTGCATAAAATCATCAATACTCTCCACGTTTAATTTTTTAAATATCCCCACAAAAAGAAGTCCACATGATTTAAAGTCAGGAGATAGTGGCGGTTATGATACTGTCCAATCCCTTGGTATTAATGCTTGGACACGCTATACATGGGACGGATATAATTAAGCCTTGTGTATGATACGCCACATTGCTGCAATACGCCGTGGACTCCCTAGACCTCCATCTCCACAATTTGGTTTCAAATTCCCCATGTTACGCTCGAGTTGCACTACACTTGCACTAACTGCATAGCAGCTGAATTTGGCAGATGTTTACAGGGAAATCGTGCTGCATTTTCACTTCACCATAAATTAAAACGATATCCATCAACACGTAAGCCATTTTTGACACTTGAAAAACTAATGTAAACACTCGCATCACAAAAATGTTAATACCAACTATAAGTAATCGGATTTCAATATTCGAAATCACCGAGACTACAGCAGCCCAGCGATGTAACGGTTGAAAATACTACAACTTCAATAATTTTTTACGATATTGACTGCATTTATCATGGCGCATCTATTCCCATTTTTTTTTAGATAGGTTGTGAATCACCCTATATAAGGTATAAAAAAATAGTGGATCGAATTTTGTTAGCTGATGGTACTGATCAGAAGGGTAACGATTCATTTTCATATAACTATTTCTTTAAGTGGAGACGGTATTTTCCGCATCAAACTATTCTTTCCGTTCATCCTTTAAGAGGTTGCAGCTGCCTTAAGAGACGTTTTAGGTCATATGTTCGTGTTTTAATATTGATTAATACTATCACGTTATAAAATCCAATTTGCTATATTTGCAGACTTAACCTTAAAAATTGCAGTCATGTTTTTCTACATAGTAATCACAAGTACCTTAAACATAATTACCGTGAATATTTTTCTTAGAGCTTTTCTCATGTACAGAATAAAATTTGAAATAATAATAATAATACTTATTTAAAATGACTGTCATTGCTTATGGAAAAAATTTCCATACAGAAGTATTGTAACCAGAGAATTTTCCCTAGCTTCGAGGTAAATGTCATGCAGCTCATGGTTACTGAAATGTACATTTTTGTTTATGTACTTTCACAAACATCAAGCGAACACTACGAGCCCCTTCCTATTTCAGTTGGCCCACCTACTGAAATATTAGTTTTTTGGCCAGCACCAAAACATAACAAATGCTACAGGTTGTTTTCAGGCCCCAAAGTAATTAGCAGAGTATATTAAATAATGTCCAGTAAAAAATACCAAAGTCCTTGCTCTTTATTTAAATTTGCAAGGAAAAGCAAAAATTTTGTAAATACAGCAAATCAACCTATGTTTGTTCTGGTACAAAGGATGCCTATAATTCAAAGATTGCTGTGGAAAACTGACACCGTGACAGTTGCTAATATTCATATAGCTGTCAGTACGCATTTAGTATAGCTTCAAGTACTTAAGTAGTTGTGTTTTTTTAAAATGGGTAGAGGAAAGGTTATTGATGAGAAAATTCGTTCACTTATTATTAAATTTTTCAATTCCGGCAAATCAAATTCGGAAATTGCAAATTTATTAGAGTTATCGCGGTATAGTGTAAGAAACATAGTTAGACTGTATAAAAATACCGGCTCAGTTGCTGCAAGGCCCCAATATATTAAAAAAAGCAAAATTACAAATGTGGATAGACGTTCGTTGAAGAGGATTATCCAGAAAAATAGGCGAGCTAATTACTTAGAGCTAAGTGCTCTATGGAGTGACGCTGTTGGGAGACGAATTTCGAGATCCACAACGCACAGGGAGGCTCATAAAATGGGTTTTGGCACTTATAAGGTAAATTTTTTAATAAGCAAAATTGCGGTAGGAAAATAAGAAATGACAATATTTTGCTTTAGGCCAAAGAAAAGCCGCTTTTAACACTGCAGCAGAAGAAAAATAGAGTAAGGTGGGCAAGACAACATAAGGATTGGACAACTCAGCAATGGCGTGCAATACAATGGAGTGATGAGGCCAGATTTGAAGTGTGTGTTGGAGACAGTCGCAGTCGAGTTATTCGAAAAAAAAAAGAGGCGTTTCATCCGGACTGTCTCAAACGAAAGGTGAAATTTCCTGCATCAGTCATGATCTGGGGTAGCATGTCAGCTAAAGGAGTGGGAAAACTTCATTTTATTGACGGCATTGTGAATACGGACAAATATTTAGCCATTTTGGAAGAATCGCTCTTACCGATCATGGAAGAATGCTTGACATCCCGCCAAGAATTTGTGTTTCAGCAAGATGGTGCAGCATGTCACACCTCAAAGAAAGCATTAAAGTGGATAAAGGATAATGGTATTGCACTTTTAGAATGGGTTTCTAGCAGTCCGGATCTATCACCAATAGAAACTTTGTGGCATGAGATGAAAAAGGTGCTACGAAAACATCCTGCTAGAAATATCCCTGAGCTGAAGCAAAGACTTCAGGAAATATGGGATTCTTTTACACCGGAATTATGTCAAGGCTTGGTTAATACTATGCCCCAACGAATTGCGGCTGTAATAACAAATAAAGGCGATGTTACCCAGTGGTGAATTTTAAAATTGTTTTGTTAGTTTTACGCTACTTGTTCTTATTTTCTCTATTTGTCTTTATTTTCTGTTAGATATTGGTTTTCGTTGCTTCATATTTATTTATTATGTTTAAAATACTGTTTAAGAGATAAATAAATTTACAGGTTAATGTTGTACTTTTATTTTTGCTTCATAAAAACAAAATTTCTGCCAAATCCTATGGTGGGCCAACTGAAATGGGAAGGGGCTCGTAGATACAGATAAACAAAACCCACTAATCCCAATATGAAGGAAGTATGTACGATGCACAACTGTTTTGATCTGTAGTTTGAGGTTAACAATAACAGATAATGGATTCCAATGTTGTCACACGTTACAGTTTGAAGGAGTTTTTAGAAATTTCTATTGTTTATTTTTTAAATACGACTTACCGATATTTTGAATTGAAATCATGAAAAGCTGTTTGAAATCAAAAAATTATTTGAACTGTCACTGGAATATCTACTAATATTCCCATGTTTAAAATTACACTGCTCATACATCTGCCCTAGAAGCAATAAAATAAGTACAAACCTCTATCTTGTAGACTTAGATGCATGCGACAGGTAGATTGTGTGATAATTTCATGATTTTTAGATTTCTCTGAAAACTATTCCCTAGATTTGTAACATTATGTAAACAACCAAGTAGTAGTTTGTATTTATTAAAAATAAAAATATAGGAGTTCTCTGGAATATCGTGGAAGATTAAATAAAATTTATTACTGATAAATGCGTTATGGAAAAATATGCAAGGTTTTCAAATAATTATTTTCATTCTGTTACGTTATGAAATGAAAATCGTTGCAATTCAGGAAAATATTCCAGATAATTCTCCCCCTCCAAATAGGACTTTTGGATCAACTAGAACCTTTTTCAAATCGATATAGGCGTTAGATGAATAGCTGTTTCGAGGATTATAAAACTAGTTTCCTTCTTAAAAGTGATTTTGTGTTACAAATTATTACATAATTTGCTTCTTGCACACACATTTGCCAAACAAAACATCATAAATATAAAAAATTACGGGAATACCTGAAGAAATTCTTATGTTCAGATAGCGACTGCCACACGAAACTAACTTCTCGTATAATTTTTCTGAACATAGCCCTCTATCTCTTATGTTTCGATTTTAAGATACAAAAACACTTTTAAATTATGTGATTGTAATTTGCCATATATTTTTTATTAAATCGGTAACTTTAAGTTTTTCTAATTTCTTTTTTATTTATTTTGTGTCTTGTGTTCTTTTTAGTATATTAAAATTTTGCAAGTTGTTACCTATTGTATGTATTTTAATAAATATTGTTAGAACTATTTTTTTAAACACTTACCTCCTTTTCAAATTATCTCCAAGGTCAAATGAAAATAATAAAAATATAAAAAAAAAATATCGACGGGAAATGCAGTAAGTATTTAAAATAAATTATTCTTCTCTATTATATAATAAAAGTAACAAATATACAAAAACGTAGAAAAATATAAATTGTACCTAATATTTATTACATTTCAAAAAGTAATTTCAAATCCTCCAGCGATAATTTGCTTCCAGTTACTTGCTTTGTTCCCGTCAACAATGAATTTGCTATATCCAATTTTTTCTCTTGTAAATCCAAAATTCTCTTCTCAATAGTGTCTGCGGCCATAAATCTGAAAAGAAAAAGTTCCCCGTTCTAAATAAAGTTGAAAACTGAACGTTAGAAACGACTAAATTACTTCGACGAAACGGTGCAAATGAATAATGCATGAAATATTTTTTACATATTTTTATGTATCGAGATTTGTTTATTTAATTTACTTGAGAAAAACATTATTAAATAAAGAAAAAGACTTACTTGTATACGAATACTGGCTTCCGCTGACCTACTCTGTATATCCGGTCTTGAGCTTGATTCTCTAACTGAGGATTCCAATGTAGGTCAAGTAAAAACAAATAGTTTGCCCCGATTAAATTCAAGCCTACTCCTCCCGCAGTAAGAGACAACAGTAATATCTAAAAGCAATAAACCCAGACATTGTATGAGTTATATCGACCACCTTCATTTCAAGATAGGTTGGACTCGAATAAGCACAAAAATATTATATAACGTAGATCCTACATTTAACCGGTTTTTAAATACAGTTGAACACGTTTCAAACAGTCAGGGGATATAACAAACAAATTTTAAAGCCCCATTAACCCTTTCGCTACATGTAGTACATCGGAGTTTGATTTTTTTTTTAAGAAAACTGCTTTGTGAATTGAGTTGCCACACATTTTACAACAATCTGTATATTATATATCTTCCTTCATATAAATTAATTGATGCTGCCATCTATTCTTTAGTAGTGAAATAAAAACAGATACAGTTTTCTATTTTCCTAATTTGGAGGTTCTACGCACATCGTATGAAAATAGATTTTTTTATTGAGTGTTCCGAGGTTGATAGACGCCTATAGTTTTTTTTGGTGATTTTCCTATGTTTTGTGAACATATATACAATTATCTGGTGGACTTTTGTTTTATAGTTTGGTTTTATTTTATGTTTGAAGTTTGTGCTACAGGTAGTACGCCGTGATTCAAGTATTAGAATATCATCTGTCAATCTAACCTTACTTTTTTTAGTTATTACTCGTATCGTATCGTTTTAGTTATTACTCGTAACAATTGTTGGCTTTTATAAAAAGAAAATGGATCACAAACGTCCTCTAAATGAGAGAGAGCTATTTGAAATAATAGAGAAAGGTTTATCAGATATAGAGTACCTCAGCGAGGACGATGACTATGGTTGGGAAAGTGATTCTATACGTACTCCAGAAGGTAATTATAAAATTTAACTTCAGTAGCAAATTTATTTGATAACTTATAGATAACTTTGAGGAGGAACCTATGCACGAAGAAGAAGAGACAGCGTTTGCAATAAACGAGGAAGCTGTTTGTGAAAGCGCATCTACCAATCCAGGGAGTGAATGGGAACCTGATCCGGCTCCTAGCACTTCAACATGTGGTCGTTCGGGAAAAAACACACTTTACATTATACCACACAAAATAAATTTTCTTGATTTGAGAGACAAAATTTTTTACAAAAATCATTCTGTATGTCTACCAAATATCAAAATTTTAACTCAAATAGTTAAAATTCATGACTGAAAGGGTTAATGCTCTTTATGATCTAGTTTGACTGTATTACCATTTAAATTAATAAAAAGAACTTGAATAATTTACACAACTTACCTAGAATACGTACATTTGTTGTAATTCATTAAAAATATAATATCAAAGGTCAAATTTTTCAAATATAAAATCTACAGGATTTAAGACATAGTTCCATCTAGTAAAACAATGGATATGCACGTGTATATAACGTCAAGAAGAACGACCAGTTAATAGTGTGGAATAGAGATTCATAGGCAGAAAAACGATGAATACGATTCGCGAAGTTAATTGTTACGGCCAAGCGTCTATTTGTTTATAATTCTAGTTATTTTGTCCTGCTATACGGTATGCAGCAAGTCAATTTACAGTGTTTTAAGTGAAATATGTCTTCGCAGAAAAGAAATATAACAAACGAACATCGAGTTTATAATGACCGTTAGGAATTAGACTGATCACAAACAATAAAAAAATTTCAGTGTATTGTTTGCATGCAAGTATCAATTCTTAAAGAATATAATATGAAACGACATTATACTACGTTACAAAAGAAAAAGTTTCAGCAGTATACAAGGAAGTGTAAAAATGCTACGGATTATAAGAAAAAATTAACACATTTTTTCAAAAAATCTGACGCTGATATCAAATGCAGTATTGTCTCTTCTTACAAAGTAGCGCTGGAAATTATCAAAGCAAAAAAACCTTTCAGTGATGAAGTGTTTATTACGAATTATGAAATTGAAATGGTAAAACAATTCAATGAAACAAAAATTGACGAAAAATTTGAAGCAGCCTCTGTCGCATTAAACAATGCAAGACGTGTAGACCACATAAATCAGTATATATTCAAAACAATTGAAAAATGTAAATGTAATTTTTATTCTAATCAAGAGGATTTCATTTTTAACGGACCTGACGTACCACCTTAAAAGAATTAAATTTGAAGCTACAAGGAAAGCAGAAGAATATTACCAATTTATATGGCCACATAAGAGGATTTAAAAATTAAATTAAGCTTTTCAAACCTTCACTAAAAATACATGATTTTTCATTTTTTTCCAAGCTGTATGTTACATAATATATTTTTGATTGCTCCAGTCCAATATTTACTCGTTAAAATAATACACTTCATATATACATACCTTCATCTTGTCTTTTGGATTATTGAATTTATCGACCATGATCATTCGTTTATTAACCGGAATGGTACCGTCGAGTTGATCGAAGGGGATGCGCTCTTTTTTCAATTGATACGCTATCAGTCTGAGGAACGAAGGCCACTGAGAAACAATGATGGCTTTGTCGTCAGTCTCCACTATTTTTTCTTTCAGAACTGCCAAGACAGCTTTTATCTAAAACAGTAAAAGATATTTATATACAAAGGTGAATAATAACGCAATTATCGAACAAAATTACCTTGCTACTCAATCTCTCTTTTGAAAAAACGGGATTAGAGGAATTCAGAATACTCTTGGCTACTTCGCTCAGCCCAGGAGCATCTGCTTGGCTAGCTATACCATCTGCCGGATTAGACGAGTCGTGATCGTATTTGTCATCATTCAAAACCAGTTTGTTTAACTGATCGAGAATGTTTGTTTCGTCAGGATCGCCTTCTTCACCTACCTCTTCCATATCCTCGTGCAACATCTGAATAATAAAATGTGTGATCCTCATTACTTGAGACGAAGCATAAACACATCTTTATAATACTCACACTTGTTATCAAGGAAGGATGACAGCATATTTGCCTCAATCTCAGCAGGAGAACCAAAATTTCGTGCTGCTTAATGTCTCTAACTTTGTGAAAACGCAGTAACTTGTCCCTCATTTTGAAATATTCCTGATTGGCATTATTTGGTTCTACAAAAATGAAATTTACATCTATTCAAAGTAATTCTATAACTGTCAGTTATTTGTAAATAAGCACTTTCTCACTGTAATGTATAATACAATAACAATAAACATTAAATTGCATTAATTATTGAAAGTATTACAAACATTATGCAATCTTTGTTGTGGAATATACACATATCTGAAAATTTATTATGCCCGCGCACAACCACACAACACAAAGTACTATCAAAATTGATCACAAATTCAGATTCTGTCTTTACATTTAATAATGTATAGAGAGTCGCAGCTCTTATCTCCCATGATGTAATGGTTGTTTCTGGTCTATTTTAAGCTTTAGAACAATATATATACAATAGCTTCACAAGATGATACCTTATGACATTAGCTTAAAAATAAAACACTAACTATACATTTTCGTTTAGGGTAAAATTATATTCACTTCCCGTAACTGCTAAATTCAATCTCCTACTACAAAATTTACACGAAAATATATTCCAATCCTGTATTCTGTAGTTAACTGGAAAAACTGTACTTACGGCTAGCAAGACTTGTGTATTTCAAATCTATAGCATCTTGATTTTTCTCAGCTCGTTGATGAAGAAACTGTGCGAATAGCGTCCTTGAGAACAGGAGAATCTTCTGGTACACGTCCATTTCCGCTTTAGCCAGTTCCACAGAAATTAATTCCCACTTTCTTTCGGGCATGCATTGTAATGCGCCTTTTTCCATCAGTTCGACTTTGGTTCTTCGCAACATGAGCGAAGATATGACCGTGTGAAGACGCTCCTGACCGCCTGTACTTTTATCGCTGACCCATCTCTTCCACACCTACAATCCTGTAGGATAAAATTTGTTCTTAATACACAAACTAATTGAAAAATTACCACTAAATCGTCGAATGGCGTACATCTCAGGAACTTCAACAAAGCATACATATCCAATTCCTTATTGTGCACGGGTGTCCCGGTCAGCGCCCACCGCGATTCTGCGGCTAATCTACAGATGGCTTCGGAGGTTTGCGATTTGTGATTCCTTATCTGATGCGCCTCGTCGACAACGATGCGCCTCCATTTTACCCGAAACACGGCCCCATTCTTCTCGCATTCATTCATTATTATGGCATAGGTTGTGATGACCATGTCGTGTTCTGCTAACCTAAAATAAGCGCAAGCTTAACTACGATGATATAGAGAATTATATCTTACCTTTTTGGTTTCGTTTCTCTTTTTGGACCGTGGTACAATTCGCAGGAAACTAGCCCCCTCCTTGTCCTTCTCTCTAATTCTCCAGACCACTGGTTCAATAAACTTGCAGGACACACGACTAACGTACCTCCTTTATACTTGTTTGACTGATTTTCAACGTCCGAATCTCTATCTTCTTCTTCCATAGTTTTCATCATTAATGAGATCATTGTAAGGGTCTTCCCCAGACCCATGTCGTCGGCTAAAAACAAATTTCACTTGGTTAAATATATAAGGTGAATCAATTTCAACAGTTTTAGGTGATTCTCAAAGTATTCGAGGAGACGGACAAAAAGTAGTTCAAATGCCCCCAGTCTTGATTTCCCAAATAAACTGAATGGCAGAAACTGTATCTATAGCATGTCCGGAAACATTTATTTAATAATAATAATAATAATAATAATATCTCTACCCCTCATTCTAATCACAGGGATTAGCCCAGAAGTCGGAGACTTGTGCGGGAGAGGGGGCGGCATATTATTATTAAGCAGGCCGCATTTGCGCATTTGTTAATTTATACACTCAGCTCCAAAAGCAGTGGCACACCTGATTGTTTAGTCAAGTGACATGATTTTAATATACAGGATGTGGTATTTGTGTATACAAAAAAATTAGAGAGGTAGTTTCCTTCGCAAATTTTGAGGGGGTTTTTTATTTATTCAACCCTGTAAAAAGGAGGTAACATCTGCCTTCTTTAAAAAAACAGTTGAATATAAACAAACAAATTTTGGCAAGAAGGTTGTACTTATAAAATGGATACTTTACTGGCATATTTTCTGGTTTGTTATAATGGGGTGAAATAAATCACCCCATTCATGCTTATTTTGAAAATATTTTTAATTGAAGTGAAATTCTAAAGTAGTTTTGTTTATTCAGATACTTTTTCTCTTACCGCAATCTACTAAGAATAAACTGCATAAAAACTCAGATATTGATATATTTTGATTAGTCCTAAAAAATATTTTTTTCTCAAAATCTAAGTTAATATGAAATTTTTGTAATATACAAAAAATTTTCTAAACCTTAGAATTTCATTTCGATAATTAAATTTAAAAGTATATTAATAAAGTTTGGAAAATAAACATGGAAGAGGTGGTTTATTTTATATACCAAATATGAAAACAGGAAATATGCCAGTAAAATATAATTTTATAAGCACCTATTATGTTCTTGCAAAATTTTCTGTTTATATTCAGCTATTTTTGAGAAAAATTGAAAAACACCAGATTTGATACTCTCTTAGATGGGGTTGTAACGTTTTTAGAAACCGATCTATCTACTCTCCATATTTAAAAGTGATCTTTTATAAGGTGATTCATTTAAAAAATACGCAATTTAACGCTTACAACTAAAAAACTGGATGTTATAGAAAAATATTTCGTATGCCATTGAAATTATATGCAAGAAATTCAGTAAAACAACATTTTAAAAAATTATCACAAAAACATTACAAACAGATATAATAAAAAAAGATGAAACAAAAAATGTTCGGTGTCGCTTAAATTAAACAACTATTTTCAATTTGTCTGAAAACTTAGCCTTAGACATATTTTCATTTTTAGCTTAACTCGTACACACTGTATAATGAAAAATTTATTTTTCAGCAAAAATAACTTGTGCATAGTTTATTTACTATGAAAAAAACCACTAAATAATATGTTACAAATTGACAAAAATTATTTTAATAATTTTTATATGGAAGGAATTTAAAAATTATTGTGGCAAGATCGCAATCTTGATGCGACTGGATGAATCGAGTCTACACACTAGACTGAACTGTAAGTAATATTAGAAGTTAGTTTAGTCAGTTTTCGTTCAGAGAGCATAAATGAGATCTCAGTTACGATTACGTAACTTGAAAGCAATTAACGACAGTGAATTAAACTAATAATTGTTATTCCTATTGTTTGTAAATATACAGGGAAGTTATTAAAACACGATAAAAATTATGTGTTACTTTTGTAAGGGGTACTGTAATGGAAAACTATAACCGCACGTTACCTAAAATGCCTCCAGACGGTTTTTGTTTCTCCCTCCACATAAGCCAAGCCAAAGCTCTCTTCTGGTGTGGCATTAGTTCGACTTTTAATCCGTTGGGATCTTCCGCTAAGGTGTTCTCTTTAGGACAACTCTCTAAAGAGCCATGTAACTGTTGCAACCTGTCCATGGTAACCGCCTTTTGAGCGTTATAAGTTGACATCGCTTGCCTTCCAAAGGTTTTCGGCATTACTGCATTTGCGTTAGCTTGGATTTCATCCCACGTTAGTGCTACTTTCTTCAAAGGTTCAGGATTTTTCACATCCGCATCCTCTACAAAATAATTGTCTAATTTATCAAAGAGGACTTAATAGATTTAAATATTTTACCTTTTGATACCATCATCCGTGACATTTTTGCAACTTCTTGCATTAACATCTGTTCGATAGCAGCATGTCTGTCCCTTATTAGCTTACCTTTATCTGGAAGACTATCTAAATTTACGGTTCTTAATAAATTCTGTGCTTTAAGGAGATCTTGCTGTATTTTATTAACTTTTGCTTTCTGCTCTGACATTTCTCTCGGACTTACCTAAAAATATACGGGGTGTATCTAATTAAATAAAAAAATTACCAGAAACTCAATACCTCTATGACATCGATAGGTTTATCTTGTTTTTTCTCTTTCTCAGAATTATTGATATTTTTATTAATATGTGAGTCCAAAGTTGACTGCTTTACGATTTTCCTCGCTACATGAATTTGAGGAGTGGGAGGAGGAGATATATCTCCGCTACTAACATCAATTATGTCGTCCTCATCGTTACTCATTACTTCTATACTACTTGATGGACTTGGCGAACGTGATGGTATAATTGCTTTAACGACCCTAGGTGTCCGCATCGAGTCATTTTCTTGCTTCAGGATAACCTTTGCCGGCGTGGCATTCCTAGGTGTGGACGATTCTTTCAAATGTTTTAAAGTCCTAGGAGTGTCAACTGATTTATTAAGTAATCTTTTGGATCCTGCTTTCGGAGTGTTTCGAACTTCTAAAATATAAAAGAAAGATCAAGCCGGAAACCACAGATTATTTAATTAATATATAATTAATCAATGGTAAGGACTTTAGCTATTTTTTATGACACCCCGTATAAGCCTCTTCTTCTTAGTTTCCCGTTTCACCAACTTACCTTCATCAAGAATAGTGCTATTTATAATATTTCCTTTTTTTCCAAAATTAAATTCATTTGAAATTCTGGAACTGTTAAGAGTTCTTGTAATTTTTTCAATTTCTGCATCAGAGTCAACAACTTCTATAGAGCATGAAACTTCTGCTTTATTTGATTCATCTGAAATCTGTAAGTTTTCTTGTTCGGATTCAGAATCGGAAGCTATAATATTTTTTTTAGTTTTCCTATTAACTCCGATATCATCATCACTATCGGAAGTTAATTCTGGAGATCTACTTTTCATAAAACTCTGTTTGTTATTTGTTTTATTTAGCTCATCATCAGTATTAGGATCTGTAATATTTTTTTCTGCACTACTATTTAGGGATGACAAAGCAGTTGATTTCTTCTTGAATGATTGTGTCCTATGTTTTAAACTTTTTTGTTTATTAGTGGAAGTTTGTATACTCCCTTCGGTAGATGTATCACTGTCCAATATTACCTCGATCTTGTCATTACTAACACTATTTTTCCTAAAAAATTTTTTTATTGCTCCTGTTGACATTGACATCTTAGAATCAATTTTTTTGTGGCAATTACTTTCTGATTCCGTACAAGCTAAAAACATTGTATTAAATATTTGAATATTTTTCTCTTTCAAATTGACATGCAAGAAACAAAATGATATTTGAAAATAATTGAAATAAATGCAAGGGCTTTTATTGTTATTTATTATTTACATATCAAAAAATTTTAATCTTACAGCTTTCTGGAATACTTTCTTCAATCTCCTCCGATGATTCTTCATTGTTATAAGAATCTTCATCATCTACATAAAACAGAAAATATAAAATAAATATTATCCTGTATTTGGTAGATCTTATACCTGTATAATCTGCTGCTGTAAAACTTGACATAATTCAATATTTGTAAAATTACAATAACAATAAAAACAGATAAAATAACCGTCACACCATTCCGTCATTAAATTTAAATAAAACAAGGTTAAGGCCACGGAACATATAACGATATAACACTACCACACACAGAATTCTACCACAAAACACATCTACCGCTGTGGTTAAGGCCACTTGCCAGTCTTGCCCTTACTACGTGTTCTGTGGTCTTGCCCACAGTATAGAAAACTAGCTATACTGTGGTCTTGCCACTACCATTGTCTTGTAATGGATAAACAATGCCACTACTACCACAGAAAACATAAGATATTACTACTTCGTCTCCTGATTTGTTTTTGAGCTAAATATTGAGTTTTAAACATTCAAGGTGTACCAACAAGATTCCTAAACTGAAACTAATTCAGTAGGGATCTTGAAGGTGTACAATCTATTGCGATAATAATGGCTCAAATGAGTTTGAATATGTCTATGTCTATGGTTTTGAAGCTACTGAAAAATCTGAGTAGAAATTTCATTGGTAAGTTGAACAATTAAGAAGTCAGGGTAGTGTTTTTGTTTATGAGACTTCAGTTAACCAATGCACGAAGGATAATACCTTATTTTATTTTCCTGAGATCTCAGCTACTGATCAGTGGAATTAGTTCCAGATCTGAATGAATTACATGCCAGTGCCATTTACCGGCATGGCACAATGAGCGGAGCTTAACCCCTGTTATCATGGTCTTTATTAGTTTTTTAATAAAATAAATTTAGAAAATTAAGAATAAACACATCTTTCCTTTATCCAAATAAACATAGCCAATATATAAAATCAGAAACTAGAAAAAAAGTTGAACTGATTTGTTGTATTCATATAAATAAAATTATTATTATAAATAAACAGATTTTATTTTAACTATCTACTTAATTTCTGTTAATGCTATACAACTTAAATATTTTAGTGGATACATATAGGTACTTATAAATTTAATTTTAAAATAGATTTATCCAGAACACCCTCTGCAACCACAATGAACACACTCTACAATGCGACCCTGAAACAAAAAATATATTAATGCTCCAAAAAAAAAAAAAAAAAAAATACAAAAATCGAGTAGTCAAACTGTAAAATTTCCAAAATGATTAAACCATTTTCAGTAATTATTTACATTAGCGTAAAACTGTCCAATCATAACACAAAAATTCCTACCCCCCTATTTTCGAGGGTGCTGATCACGAATCTGAAGTCAGAATTCGGCACTCGCATGTAGTTTTCGAAAAAAAAATTTTTCAAAACTGTAACCTCTATGTATACATTACATTAGGTTGAAATTGCAATATAACTCCTATATATTTTGACAACAGTGTGACATCATGAAATGAAAAAGCCAGAGGGGGGCCAAGATGTACATTGCAGTTTCAACCTAATGTAATGTACAAATAGAGGTTATAATTTTGAAAATTTATTTCTCAAAAACTACATGCGAGCGCCGAAATCTGACTTCAGATTCGTAATCAGCACCCTCGAAAATAGGGGGGTAGAAATTTTTTTGTTAAGATTGGAGAGTTTTACGCTAATGTAAAAAATTATCCCATTTTCAAATGTTTATTTTTTACTTTTATTGGTAAGCAAATGAAAACTTCTCTGTTAGGATATATACTACATAGAACTTACTTCTTCTAGCTTTGCCTTAGGTACACGACAAATACAATTTGTTCCAAAATTTGTATCCCTGGTCTGTATGCAACGTAAGCAGCACAAACTTTCATAACCCTGTTTCTTCCATTTAGCTATCAAATTTTTATCAGCTATGTTTTCCATCAAGCAATAATCGTAGAGTTCTCTACTTATGGCTTTTCTTCTGTAGAACAAGTCAAAAATATATCTGGATTTTTGATGATGAATCTTAAAAATTGGCCACAAAGACTCATTTTTTCTCTTCCCTTCATGAGATTCAGTTTCAGCTGCAATTTTAAAGATCTATTATATATAAATTTTGATAAAAATATTTTCTGCACCTTCTCTCATTTTCTGTTCCAATTCATCCAAAGTCGGTTCAATAAGCTCCCATCCCTCTGGAGGAGATTTCTTACTTCTACGTACTTTCGGCATGCTTTATGTATTTGCGAACAACAAATTTAGGTGATTTATTTGTTATTTATACTGTTTATGTTTAGGAAAACAGCGGAATAAAACTTCTTGTCACTCAATAATCTAACCACAAACAAACACCAAAATACACAATATCATAGAACAAATAAAAAAAACACTCTTATAACCACAGACCACTAAACTATTTAGCACTGAACACACCGATCAGAATATCACTTGCATCCGGTCCACTGATCATTGGTTGCCTTTAGCACCTGCAGCCACAAACCAGTATTTAATAAACACTACACAAACCTAGAAATTTTTTCTAGGTTTGTGCCACATTATACTAATCAAATTTGATTTGTATGCCGTGGTTTGTGCCTGCAGCGATCACCTATTTCGGAACATATAGTCATTGTACATCGAAGATGGTCGATACCATAGAATAAAACAACTCACAATTCACACATTTGAAATATGTGAAATATGCACTGCACACTACACAATATTTTGTGACTGCCCATGGTAGTGTCAGTAGTGTCACAGCATAAATAAATATTAATTTATGCTGTGGTAGTGGTATGACATGATTGACATGTAATATGTCACTGTCTGTGGTCAGTGGTTACTCTTCCCTTTCTCGATTGTATTTGCGACTTTTTAAAACAAATATTATTTATTGTTTGTTTGCAAAATTTTAGGAAGAGGTAAATGATTTAAATCACAATGCTCGGTCACAGTCGTAACAGGTGCTAACAAAATAACTTGGAAAATATATAGATTAAGGTTAATTCTAGACTAAATTGTTTACATTCTCCTCTAAATATTGTGCATAGTTATACAGTAACAATCGCTTTAATTAGCTCAATCTGATGTAAATTACTTTTAACATTCTAGATTTGGAGGTTTTCGATTACCTCAAGGTGTCGATATGGACGCACCAAAGACATCCGATGTTGTTTTAATCTCTGGAAATTCTCATCCAGAGCTGGCCAACTTAATTCATAAGAGACTTGGAGTTAAGTCTAGTGGATGTGCCGTTTATCACAAGTCAAATCGTGAAAGTATGGTACAAATTGGCGATTCAATCAGAGGCAAGGACGTGTATATTATACAAACTGGAGCAAAGTATATATTTTTTATTTTATTTCCTTGTCTGTTTGTTTTGATTTTTATTTCTTTTAGAGATGTGAACAATAACATTATGGAGTTGCTGATTATGGCATATGCTTGCAAGACTTCATCTGCAAAGTCGATTGTTGGAGTAATTCCATATTTACCATACAGCAAACAGTGCAAAATGAGAAAGAGAGGAAGTATCGTAACCAAATTGGTGGCTCAAATGATGGTGAAATCTGGACTGACACACATTATAACAATGGACCTACATCAAAAAGAGATTCAAGGATTTTTTGACTGTCCTGTTGATAATTTGAGAGCCAGTCCGTTTCTTCTTCAATACATACAAGAGAGTGTGAGTTAATATTGTTTAAATTCTAGTATCAATTGCATTATTTTTGGTTAATTCTGTTGCAGATACCAGATTACCGCAATTCGGTCATAGTTGCTCGTAATCCGGCAGCGACAGCTAAAGCCACTTCTTATGCTGAACGTCTCCGCCTTGGTATAGCCGTTATTCATGGTGAACAGAAAGAAGCAGAGTCAGATGAAGTAGACGGTAGGTATTCTCCACCGACTATCCCAAGATCCCGTACCATGGATGCCGGCGTAGGAGTACCAGTACATATTGCTAAGGAGAAACCACCAATAAACGTGGTCGGAGATGTTGGAGGACGTATTGCTATTATGGTGGTATGTAGAAAGTGTTTTTGGCCTTATTTCTTAGTTTTATATTTTATCAGGCATTCAAATTAACACTCAACGTTATTGTGTTTACGGTCAACATTTTTGATATTCTTTAATTTTCATTGTTCAAGTATTATTTGTTAAATTCTCTTGTTTATTAGGTTTACTTTATAATTACTGTTTTTCTAAGATAACATTAATTCGGATCTGACTTTTTTTTAATAAAATAAATGTTAAACTCGTACTTACTAAAACTGATTACTTTGATCTTTAATTTATTTCAAAGAGTGCTTAATGTTTTGTCGTCATATTATTGGTAGTTCTTATTCTGAAAAATTGATGTAAGTATTATTAAAGGTCCAAGAAAGAGTTATTAACTGAAAATTCTTGTTGAAAATGAGTGTTTAAAGGCATGTAAATTTTCAGTAATCTAAATGCCTAAATTTTAGCTGTGGAAAGTAAATATAATTTCATCTGCCACAAGAATGCGACAAGTAAAGTTTTAATGTCATTCAAATTTATTCGTGGGAAATCCTGGTGTTCTAATCCTTGAACTTTTTGTATTAGACTGGTAACATTCATTTTCTACATCATATTACATAATGACAAATATTTTCTTGGTATTGAAGGAATACTCACAGAAGGATTTTCTTTTATGATGTGCATTACATTTTTTACGCCTTGACGTCTTCATTGTAGTTATCCCATGCATCGGACGTTGTCCAGCATTAATAAAAAAATTTCTATGGGGACAAAACGTGACAGGAAAGCTCTGCTCATACATACGAGCTGCTAAAGCTGAATTAACCATCATAACTCTCAAAGTTGTAGGACATTGATGAAAATTAAAAACTGTTTAACCTATTTTCGCATGGGTGAGGTTTGCGACTTCTCATAACTAAAACTGAAAGTGCAACAGAACCACCTTGGCCTGTAATGAAATTTTTAAATGCAGATATTGTGCATATTTTTTTGTTTCAAGAAAACTGTACCTATCTATTAAAATGATGTGCATTTAATTATAAGCTTTTTTACTTTGTAGGATGATCTGATTGACGATGTTCAGTCCTTTGTGGCAGCTGCGGAGGTTTTAAAGGAACGTGGTGCATATAAAATATACGTTCTAGCCACACATGGTCT
The DNA here is from genome assembly GCA_037114965.1 of Monochamus alternatus. Lineage (NCBI taxonomy): Eukaryota > Metazoa > Arthropoda > Insecta > Coleoptera > Cerambycidae > Monochamus > Monochamus alternatus. Next base: position 40,935,811 of record CM073433.1, read on the forward strand.
TCTTTCTTCCGATGCTCCTAGACTTATTGAAGACTCTCCCATTGACGAGGTAAGAATAGTTTAATATAAATTAAAGTTTTGTTAAATGCATTTTACATTTAGGTTGTGGTTACAAATACCATCCCTCACGAATTACAAAAAATGCAGTGCCACAAGATTAAGACTGTAGACATTTCAATATTGCTGTCGGAGGCCATTAGAAGAATTCATAATAAGGAATCTATGTCGTATCTGTTCAAAAATGTTACTCTTGAAGATTAAATATCTAGATTAGACATGTGTATCCTTAGATTTCAAGATATGCATTTTTTATCATTATATTTGTATTATGATTTTTCTATATTAAGTATTTAGTCAGTATTTTCGTTTTTTGTTTTAGAATTCATGTGGAACATTAAAGCTGTGCTTGTTACTGTAACCATTATCAATAAATGTATTAGTTTATTTTACTGAATTTTTGTTTCTACATTATCGCTATTTTTATTTTCTCCAATAAGTGATCGTTTACCTCTGTTGGCATATCATAGCAGGTGTTTACCTAAACTAAGTCAATGTTAGAGATCATTAACAGTAAAAGTTTAATATAATACAGGGTATCCGGAAATTATGAGCAAGGTGGTGGTTTTACAGCAAACATAAAAGTGAAACTTCTTATAAACCTCGTACAGAAACCAGAAAACAAATTAAAATTCTTAATTTTTTTTTTACTCCCCTCTAGTACTTCTTGCTCGTTTATGCCCACAATATTTTTTTTTTTCATTTTTGCTCTATTATATTTATTAATTTTTTTATTTATTAGAATGGTATATTTTTATTTATAATATAAACTTACGCATCGTCAGTGTGAATATATCCATGCACAACACACTTTAGTTTTAATGGTTGTTTTAACTTCTACAAAATTATGTAACTATACAGGGTGTTTCAAGAAGACAATATTGCTAGAGACTATTGTTAGAGAATTCTTGATTATGTGTAAATTTATGAATATTTTTATTTTGACGTTTTCTAGAACATTTTGTTCCGTCTTGGATTTAATTGCAGATGTGTTCTTGAGGACCGTGTAAACTTCGAAAACCCAAAATATATATATAAACGGATCAGTTTTGCCTCTACAGTTAGTATATTTTGAGAAGTCAAGCGAGTGAACGTAAACGTCAAAATAAAGATTCATTCGACAGTTGTCAATTATTTGAGGTATATTTGTCGTGTATGATCAAGGGGATAAGGTTTATTTGTCTTGTTTTACAAATGTACCATACAAATTTAAAATCTAATGCTAAGTAAACTTAAATTTCGTATGTTTCAAAATCAACAAGAAATCGATTAATGTCAATATTTTACCTCGAATCGTTTCGATAATATTGAACAAAAACCATCTTCAGGACTGACCCTTGAAGAGACTCTATTAGAATCTATTTGTCAATCTATGTTTATATGAAGTTTTTGTCTTCTTTTTGCCATAGAATCGCGAAATATTTGCTCATAACTTCAGAACATCCTGTAAATCATAGAAAAGCAATTAGTTTTTATAAAATTATTTTCCACTGCAGTATGCTCTCTGCCACTTTGTTAGTAAAAAGACGCTACTGGATATAAAATATAATCTTCAACATACGTTTTATGTTACACAAACTATCAAAATGTGTATTCTAAATCGTTCAAATATATTATACAGATCCACTTTAAATCATTTATGAATAAATTACAGTACATTAAAATTCAAAATCAATAAATATAAATTTCGTTTGAATTATATACATCAATATAACCATTAACAAAACTGTTGACATCAGTGCATCACAGTTTTCACAAAAAAAACTCGAAATATATACAATTCAGGCATTTACAACAAAATATTCAAGTATATCGCCTCTCACACTTTCCTCCGAAGAAGTAAATTTACAAAGAAATCGTTTTCAAACGTAAAACTTTCTATACAATGCCTAAAATTAAAATAAAATCTTTACATAACCTTCGTAAAATAACATTCTTTCAATGAAAACTAAATAACGACTACTCCTAAGTTGCTGTAAAAAATGTAAAAGTATTAAAAAAAAAAATTAAAAATATACACACGATAGCTTGCACGAAGACGACTATGTCTCTTCTACGGATAACGACATCAGGTAGGTCATGGCGTGTTTCACGAGGATCTGCTCGTCTTCGATCAGTATCACGTATTTACCCGACGGGATAATGTCGGATTCTATACTGGTTTCTTCGACGGGTTCACCGGTCTCCGCCTTCCAGCATAGTATGCCTTGATCGTAAAAGGACAGCATCAAACCGTTTTCTATACAGACGCCTCTTAATCTGTAAGGAAAGCATGATTTTTCTGAAATTACTTCGCTTTCATTACTAAAGCAAAATGTGTGTCTAGGAACACGGATTTCATAAAAATAAACCGTCACATTTATAAATGACCATCAAATATTGATGAAGTAACCAATTTTTCCACCATTTCAATAATATCTTGAACTCAACTTCAATATTTGTAGTTTTCAATAATTTAGTCTCATGTTGATGTGTTTCAAATTTTTTTTTTTTTTCCTTAAATACGAGAAAAAAGGAGGCATGTTTCAAGAATTTTTACATTAACGTTGTATTTTTTTAAATGAAACAGTGTAAGTTACTTTCAGTTTATTAAGTTTTAAATTTAAAATAAATGTATGAACTATATATAGGGTTACCAGTTGTAAAGTATGACAATTGTAACAAAAAAAGGATGATTTTCAATAGAAAAGGAGAACATTTTTCGAACATTTTATTTTACTTTATTTAGTAACATAAAATATACTTGTAAACACGAGTATCCTTAAAAAATATTGCACTGCATATATTGCGTTAAAAACATCAAAACTTTATAGTTATATAAATGAATTAATAATTATTAACTTTGAACTTATGTATAATACTATAATATCAAAAATAAAGAATGTGAAATAATAAAACATAATATTATAAAATATTAAAGCCAAAATATAATTGGATTTACACTTTTATTCTCATCGGCGTTCTCTTTCAGGGTCAGAACTGATTCTTGAAAATAATAATTTTCAGATGATCCTTGAGTTCAGATTGATATTAATTTAAAAAGCCGGACAGAGGGGAATTCCGGCCGGATAATTAAATTTGCCTTACAAAGGAGGACATGTCCGGCTTTATCCGGACGGACGGTAACCCTAACTATATAGTGTCTGGAACTGTACCAAACAAAGCATAGTTGATTTAACATTTTAATTTCTCTGATCATCGGTAACCGAATTATGACAGCAAACAGGTCTTGGGTATATCACAACGTCACTCACATATTATATCAGGATTGTCAAGTATTTCTACACAATAATTACACCTAAACATAGGTACTTTCTGTGAATGGTTTTCTTAGAGCTCTTTTCACAATTCAGAAAAAAAATTGAAATAGTTACAAGTGTTCAAAATGGCTTATGTTGCTTGCGAGAAGCATTTACTGTATAAACATCTCGTAGCCAGAGAGTTTTGCCCAGATTCGCCATAAATGAACATATCATGCAGGTCATGGTTACTATAAATTGTTCCAATTTTGTTTATGTACTAGAAAAAAACGAAACACACTTGCCACAATACTACTATGACTAATAAATACTTTTAGCTTACAGTACGTTATAGTTTTAAGGATTTTCTGAGAAGCTTTAATTGTTTAATTCATTAATACTGATACAAAAAACAAATTACGTTCTTTCTTTCTTTTACTTAAGGAGGGATTCTGCTTTAGGAGGTCTAAAAAACGCATTTTTTTGGGGATTTTTTTAGGATAAAAAAAAATTTACAAGTCTAGGAATCTTTAGAATATATTAATGCATATTTCAACATTAGAAAAAAATTTTTTTTAGCAAAAAATTTTGAAACGCAGCCGATTTTTATGCACATTTCTGCAGCACCTTGCAGTTGCGGTCTCCAATTGGCGCGAAAGATAGAAAGAAAATTTTAATTTTCATACATTTTTGTGAACTAAGAAAAACCCAAAAAAGTTGCGAAATTTATAATTTTTCTTAAGTATAAAAAAAGTGCTTTTTCTTAATAAAAAAAAATCATTTCAATTTGCTAAAAAAGTTGTTTAAAAATTATTTTTCATGAATGTTTTTATAGTCGACTTCCAAAATTGTAGAGAGTGCCTAATGTTATAAACCTGCTCACAATTTATAGCAGTCAATACAAAGAAATATACATGCAGGCCGTATATTTTTCCTACAAAATCGTGTACCGCATATCTCTGAGAGCATACCCGATTACACAGCTTCTGCTACGCATGCGCTGCAGTTAGTACTCGTTAGTACGCATGCGCTGCTGCTTTTGATTGGCTGCGACGAATTGTCGGATTCAACTGTTTCATTTCCAACGCTATCATGTGCGGGTATATCGTTCGGGCGGGCAAAATTTCAGGTATCTTTTCATTAATTTAATTATGAATGTAAGTAATTTTATTAGTGAATTGATCGAAATGAGGAATATCGGATGATGACATGTATGAAGTTTAGAGTGCGAGGTCAAAATATGAGTGTAAGTGATCTTGAAATATGTATTTCATTAACACAATTGTACGTGAATAGCATATGTGTGCAAATAAAAAAGTAGTAAAGAAGTACAACTGTGAAACGGAAAGTGATGGAAACTCACGGAAGGAAGATTGTATTTTTAAAATAAGTTTTCCAAAAAAAATTTTACTGCTATATCTTACAAGATGAAACTTAGTCCGTATAAATGAAATCGAAAAGAGTATACTGATAGAAAGGACAAAATAGTGATATGGCGAAGAAACTATTTAAAATAAATATTAAAAAATAAGAATCTTGATCGAAGAATATATTAAATTTTGACAAAACATGGGCGTATGAAGGTCATACGGTAAGCAGTACGATATGATATAATATATGTTAATGTGTGACCGTTATAGTGACAGTGCTAGTAACCAATAGTAAATAGTATGTATTCTAAAGTCTTTTGTCCTTTTGAATGCGAAATTCGCAAATATTTGAGTGATTTATTTAATGGTGGAAAAATCTCTATTTGTAACAAATTTTGTTAAATACCTATAACATTATCTATCATTTTCATCATGAAACTACCATGGTAGCCAAAGGGGCAATAGTATTTGTAGTGTTTGACAGTTTCGCAAGTTGCAATTGTCAAAAGTTGAGATTTTTCCGCCATAAATAATTAAAACAGAAGTTGCAAAATTCGTGCAAAAATCCGTGAATTTTGCGTCTATGAGAACAAGGCCTAAGTGTGATATCCGTGGAGTATGCATCAGGTAGGTGTAAGTGAGTGATGGTGGGCAATCGCCATCCAAAAGGACGGCATTCCAATTTGTAGAGAGGGTGATACAGGTGGCACATTTAAAGTAAATTATTAATGTGCTAGGTTCAGCCGATGTCAACTTATTTTTGATAATTTTAGGTGCTTTAACTCTTCTCAAGTGGAACGCTTAGGCAATCATACTACACGTATCTTCCGTATTCATCTCTGTGTTGTGAATTAGTCACTCTCTATTATTTTTGATCTTGGGTAATTGATAATACAAGATAAAAACTTTAAATTTTGAAATATTCTTATTATTTTTATTATCTAACGCCTCGAAATTACGTTATATCACTGTTTCTACTCTAAAAATAATGGATCTTATGTAATGCAATTATTTTTGTCATTTTTGTATATTTTTTATATCTGATCACATTTAAATTTAATACTCTTATGAAATGTTGCTCTCCGCACGCTTTGCTCGTCGCGCTAGTCTACAAGCTAGCGATTTGTCACTCTCTACAGTTTCGACCGCTGACTATAGTTCAAGTAGAAGGGAATACGAAGCTGAATCTTACAAGCTTTAGTTCGTTTCAATTGGTCGCCTAGTTTTCTTTCAATCACCGCCAATTTAGAAAAATCGTAAAAACGAAAACTCGAGAAAACGCGCTTCAAAGTTTACGCTTGGAAAAAATGTTAATTTTCGATTACTTACAGCAATAATATGCTAATCAGCTATTCCTGCTCCATAAAGTAATGCTTCAACTTGCTCATGACACTCATTTTGATGCAGTTGATTGAGTCTACGGGCTGTACGTGCTTCCTTGCTAGAAAAAGACGCACGCCGGTTTTCCCTTTCGATCCTTTGTGCGTCGACGTTATCCGCAAACATCTTGCACAGGTTGCCAATTTTTAATTGTATCTTTGAAAATACTGCGAATTAGATTCTATAACTTCGGATACATATTCTTAGATATATTAGGAATAGATTTAAGCAATAAAAAAAAAAACTATTTTTTGAGCCTTCTAAAGCAGGATCACCCCTTAATTGTACTTTAATTTGTAATTTTATTTTACATTTGATTGCAGTTGTATTCTTTTTTTTTCAAATGTATCTGTAGAAAAACTATTCGTTGTAGACCTTAGTGTCATGATTTTTGTTACTTTTGGTCAGATATACATGGTGATTCTGAACTTATCTAAACAAATTTGGGATTAGATGCGTCATGAAAAATGAAGACAATATAATACAAATTTTTTTTTTTGTAAAATCCTTAGTTTCTGAGAAAAAAATTATTGAAACCAGATGATTTCAAATATCCGATTACTTATCGAATTGACTTTTTTGTGGTACAAGTATTTACATTAGTTTTTCAAATATCAAAAATAGCTTACATATAGCAACTTGCAGTTGATGGTTATTGTTTTAATTTCTGGCAAAGTGAAAATGCTTTAGCAGAACGAATTCTCGATCAACATGTGGCAAATGCAGCTACTTTTACAACGGTGTGCAGTGAGTGCAAGTGTAGTGTAAATGCAGGAGTGATGCGGGAAATCTCCAACCGAATCGCGAAAAAGATGGAGGTCCAGGGCGTCCATGGTGTATTGCAGCGTATCATAAATGAGGTTAAATTATATCCGTACCAAGTACAGTGTGTCCAAGAATTAATACCAAGGGGTTGGACAAGGAACACCTGTACCATGGCTGCCACGATCTCCCAACTTTAAATCATTGGGGCTTATTTTTGTGGGAATATTTAAAAAATGAAGTATATTGCACTGAAGTAGACACTATTGATAATTTCCGCAAACATATCACAGCTGCTGCCAATAACTTGCAAGTTCAAAATGAATAAAAAGCAGCAACATTTGAGTTAGTTTGTAGAAATCGGGTAAGACAGGACTAATTAAAACTAGAAATTAATTATATTAATAATTAATAACAATAACGGTAAAAGCAGTTGAATTAAAATAGGTGTTGTAAAATATAATTTATTTCTTTCAATTTTTTATCCGGTTGTCTTATCAGGTTTTACACTGGACCAGTTCAGTGTGGAAATGTATTTTTAAATCATTTTTGAACTGCTCTTTTTGATTTTATTTTTACAAAATTGTATTTGTGTCCCCTGTACTTTCACATTTTTTTTTTTTTTTTTAGATAAGTTCGGAATCACCCTGAAAGCCTTTAAAATTATGGTACTCATATTCTAGACACCCTGTATACAAATCATTTTTTATTTAGATTTTTATATTTACATAAAATTGTACCTGAAGAAGCCCAAATTATTATGCTTCATGACAAAAAAATTATTTAACAATTTTCCGAGACATTCCTAAAAATATTTTGAATTTCTTCAACCTCAACAACTCGTATCTTACAAACCTTCGGTAAAAAGATTTTATGTAATAATAAAGTAATTTGGTAAAAGATCAGCTGACACAAGTAGTACTATGTCCATGTTACACATTTCCTGTCAATATTTTTGGTGGTTTTAACAGGGGTACCACGATATTTCTAAAATACCTAGAAATACCACAATATGGCAGATATGCATTTATTACGTATCTATTAAATTTGAGAAATCCGTGCCCAAGAGAGACATTAAACGAAGTAAATGATTTTTTCTTGCTACTTACCTGTCAAATCCCTCAGGTGGAACATAGCACGCCAATTTCTTCCACGAATGATTTAAACTGTTAATAGCAATCAGTCGAAGCTCTCTGTCTACACACTGTTGCAGGGCAAATAAAAATCCCTAAAAAAAAAAACGGAACACTTTCTACTATTTTTATTATCAATCAGCATATTAAGTACAGAAAGTATTCAATACTATTCATAAATTAAACAAAATGAAGTACCATTTGTTGTAAAGAACAAGATCAAAAGAGAGTAAGTACAATCAGAATAAAAACGAAAGGCCTTGCCAGGATGAAATGCAAGCCTGACTCAGTTTATATCCGTCAACTTACCCTATCACACTTAACCCACAATGTAGACAGTGGCGATTTAATTTCGGATAGCACAATCGTGGCGATAATGTAACCATATTCCACGTTCCATAAAGTTATCTTATTCTCACCACAACCCATTATCACATTTTCACAGTCTGAAATACAATGAAAGTTAATTAGCCTAATAGGTTTTTCCGCTAAATTATAAATAAGTTCTTTAAAGGACCCCGCACATTTTATATGGAAAATGGTTTTCTGGTGAAATTCGCTGAAAATTTGGGAAATTGTTCGTTTTGTACCCCTGAACAAAAGTCTCAATGGGGTCGAAGTTCAATACCCATCTTTAGGCTCTACGGCTATTTTTAGTGGCCAAAAACGGCGAAAATTAATTTTTTTTTAAATATCATGTTTAATGCTGGGAAAGTGTTCGTTTTGTACCCCTGATCAAAAGTCTCAATGAGACTTATACACATATAATTAGACATGGACATATTCCTACATAAAAAAAAGAATTTTGGCCGTTTATGGCCACTAAAAATAGCCGTAGAGCCTAAAGATGGGCATTTTGAGCTTCGACCTCATTGAGACTTTTGATCAAGGGTACAAAACGAACACTTTCCGAGAATTAAACATGATATTTAGAAAAAAATGAATTTTAGCAGTTTTTGGCCTCTAAAAATAGCCGTAGAGCCTAAAGATGGGCATTTTGAGCTTCGACCTCACTCAGACTTTTGATCGGGGGACAAAACTGGTGCTTGGATATATCCATGTAGATGGCGCTGTTAAACATCTGGATTTAAAGTCACTAGATTAACGGAATACCACAACCGATGTTCCCATTTACCCAAAATGGTGGTTTGACAACAGTGTAATAGATTGATACTGGTTAGTGTTTGACCATCCCCTTAATTAATGAGATTTTCCAGGTTTTTCTCATTCCTGCACTGAATGGTGGTTAGAGACTACCAACAAAAGACGTTCCTGGTAGCAAATGCAGCCTGCTTAATAATAATATGCCGCCCCCTCTCTTGCACAAGTCTCCTGACTTCTGGGCGAATCATCGTGATTAAAATGAAGGGTAGAGATATTATTATTATTATATTGCTCCGCTATAACATTTTATATGTTTCACATTATTGCAGCTCTAGCAGATATTCTAACATGCATACGTTATAGTTAAATTTAGACAAGCATTTAATGTTATTTCAGGTTAAAGGGGTAATAGAGAACGTGGATATAAATAATTTTCATTAAGGAATCTACGGTTTTAAGTATTACATGTTCTAGAATATGAATTAAGAATTATTATGAGAAATTTTGGCCGACCCTGCATTGCCCACTTATTCAACTGTTTACACTGTATTATTTAGGTCAAGTTTTACATTTACGAGAAAATTTAGAAGTGATTTACGTGTAAAACATCAAAATAATTACCTTCTATATTGTGTAAAGACGACACATAATGATCCACAGGTTCTATGTTGTATATATTCGCCACAGTTTGATAATCGGCGGCCGGTTCATACGCATGTATGTATGTCCTCTTTGCCGCTCCGTCATCGTGTGCAGAGTGCCAACTAACAATTATTTTAGAGACGCTCTTCATGACAGAATACTGAACATCGTCTGCAAACCTGCGACAATAATTCGGTACTTTTAATGACATATTAATTTGATTTTTGGATACTTACCCCTTAATATTCTCCAACTGCAGTACTTTCTTAGTCAGTCCACTCTGCCTTTGCTTCCAAAAGTAAACGGTTGCGAATACATCGGCCACAGGACCTTCCCTTATATCGGACTTATGTTCTTTTGTCCAAAGTTCGATGTAAGCCACGTGTGTCTCCGTGGCTATAACCATTTCCATAGATTCCTTCTGCATGTATTTGCCGTTTAAATAGAGCCTCTGAATCTGCCCTCGAGGGATCCACATGTTCTGGGATCCAAGGACGTTCCCTGTGAAGAGATATTTATTAAATTTCAACAGTGCTATACCAGATTTTTCAATGATAAGAAAAAATATTAATTTGAACAATTCTTTTACCTTTGTAGATCTAATAATTATAAAATTCTCAAAAAAAAAAAAACTTTTTCTCTTTAAATGTGTTTTCATTCTTCCAAAAGTTAATGAAAATGTTTCAGTTTCAATAAATTTTATAGGATTTTGGGTGGATTTACTTGTTCTATTAAACAAATAGTAGCAAAATTGTAACATAGAACCTTATAATTTTAAGGCAGCGACATATTAAAAAAAAAAAATTAAAAAAGTACCTAATGGAGTTTGTATCCAAAACGAAATAACCTTTTCCTGACATACTATCAGGTTAAAGTCGATATAGAACGCTTTCAACACAACTCCGTTTTGTTTGTCTATAGAAATATAGTGGGACTGTTTCTTGGATTTCTGTTTGGATGAACTATCAGAGTCCCATTCCCGAGTAAACGATTGATCTGCCATAGAATTATCTGTTTTTCTCTTGATGTGTTGCAGGCTTCTGTGCAACGATTTCATCTCTACAGTCTTGTTGTAAGGCAATACCTGAAATTTGTTATTTACTTGTGGACTGCGAGGATACATTTCTTGCTTTGTAACAAGCAGTCTTTTATTTGACACCGTTGCGGCTACATTTGTTTCGTCTTCTACATCATCGTCGCTTGGTACACCAGCGTAATCGTGTTCCTGCAGAGTGAACTGGTATTTAGTAGATTTGTTATCTTCTTCGTCTTTTATAATCAATTCATTATCACTAAGCTCATATTCAAAATGACTGTCTGGTAATGAAGACACCAATTTTTCTATAGCAGTTTTTCTGTCAGTCTTGTAATTTGCATTGTTCTTATCTCCGTTTTCCGATTTGACATCATCTATGCTGAGTATATACTCTTCTGTGACATTGTCCTTGTCACTGTATGGGGAGGAACTTTTGTAAACTCCACACATCTTCTTAACTTTGTTCACGTCTGCTTTTTTAAATCCATATAATGGCGACATTTCTTGTAAGCTATAAAACGATTTGGATGGTTCCTCTTCGTTACTACTAGTTGTTTCTCGTGGAGTTTGTCTAGTTGATAAAATTCTATTCTCGATTAAACATTTCTTATGTTCTTCGCTGAGATTATTGAAATCTATCATATCATCCATTAGATTTTCTATATCGATATAGCTGTCTTCGCTACTTTTAGGTACTGTAACAATTTCACATTGGGGACTAGTTGGTTTTGTCTTAGAGCTCACATCTGAATTTTCCGTCAAAGATTTCTTCCTAGGTTGCGGTGGTTTCTTTTTCGTATCTCCGTTTTCTCGAACTGGCCTTTTTATACTCTTTCTGTTAAGAAGTTCCTTTTCCTTTTTACCGATCAGTTTTTTCAGTGAAACATTCTTAAATTTTCCGGTACTTCTTAATGAATTAATTCTTGCTGGTGTCATTGGCTTTCTATACCTTTTCTTCAATAAAGCTTTTAACTTCTGTTCTTTTTCTTTCTTCTTCACAATGTTATCCTTAAGGTCAATTTTACGTTTAACTTGAAGTGCATTTTTTACAAGGTTTTCCTTCAATTTTGGAACATTTTTTCTTAATCCTAATTTACAATTTAACTTAAGGTTTTTTATTCTACATATTCTTTTATATCGGGAGATTAATTTTGACATAGTATTATCAAAATCCTCAATGTTTTCAGTTAATTCCTTTGACGGAAAAGGAAAATAAAAGATATCAGCTTCAGTTTCACTTATTTTATTTTTAAAGTTTTCTTCATTGAATTTAGTTTTTTCGACTCTGATGTTGAGTTCCTTAAAGGATTTCAATGTTGGACATTTTTCTATACCTTTTACTAACTGTTCACTATCCCCACTGTCAGAAACCTTATCATCCATTTTTCTTTTTTCTTGCATTGCGGTTAAATTCCTAACCCTCGTCGAACGTCGGTTTTGCAATATGAACCTTTCTTTTTTATCTGCAGGATTCATTAACTGTAAATAACTACACAGTTCCTTTTTGCGACTCTCGGGACTCAATGGTACTTCGTACACTTCAGAACTCCCATTTGACTTTGCATCATTTAAACTTTCTTTCTCTACTGAAAGAATATGTTTATTATAATTATTCATAATTTGATTAGATTCTGAACGTTTTATTAATAAATTCTTTTGTCCAGCTCGTTTTTTCCCTATAGGATCTGATTTGCTCGATATGCTAGTAACACAACTATTCAATGTTTCAGTTTTATCATTTGTAAAACTATTTATTAATGAACTAGATCTACCAAATGGGACTAGTGGTGGAAAGTAGGCTTTAGCAGATTTGTTAAAATCACAACGAAACAAAATTACGCTTTTGGAATCCGGACTAAAATCATCTTTCGGAGTTTCTGTCTTGGTACTTTCTTTAATACTACTATCTTTTATATCATTCTGTAAATCCTCTATAGGAGATGACACATGTCTAGGTTCTTCGATACTCTTAATCCAATTACTAACTTTCTGAATATTAGAAATGGTTGTATTAGAATCCCTTCGTTTAAAAGCATTATTTCTTGATGTCCAGCTTACTGGTACTCGATCAAGACTTGTGGAACCTAAACTGATAACAGATTCTTCATTGTTCCGTGAACTGTAGTTCAACTGAACAAAATCCGATTTGTTTGGTCCAGTACTAGTACTTGAAACGGTTATCGGAGTATCCATTTCAGAAGGAACTTACTATTAACATATCAACAAACATTATTATTGTCTATTTGAAATTTATGATTTGTGACTGTGAAACATCTCATTTGACCATTTTTTAACTTGATAATTAACAAGGTTAAGGGCTGTATTTATCCAATTTCTTACAACGTCCTTTTTACAATTTCACCAGGTTGAACAAAAAATTTTCCAGGTACCACATTATTAAATGAGTTATTGAATATACTTTGACAACATTACGGCACAGTATACAATTTTTTTTTATTAGTTTTGAGCTTCGTTCACCACTTCTTTCAGTTTGTGTTGACTGTTGATAGATGAATGAAATTAATCACCAATAGATGGTGCGGTGCATCAGCATCAGGTAAGTGGCGTACTCTACTTTATAAAATTTTAAACTCGAGGAAAATAGAAATTAAAATGGCGTCAGGTACTGACGACTGACGTTCCATTTAAAAGATTGAAATTTCAATTTGAATCCGTGTGATTTCGAGTGATATTTGTGCGAATTTTATAATTAAAAGACTTTTAACGGATAGGTAAGTGCTTTATTTTATATACTCTTATCTAGTTTAGTATGTACTTTATAGGAAAAGTTGGTCCAATTTAAATGGCGTCTTAAATTACAAACTGCCTACGCATTGTGTTAAATTTATTATTATTCTAAACCCTTCATTCAATATATCACCTTCTAGTAATAAAAACAAACCATTAGTTGTTATATTAAAGGTGCCATCTGACCTACATTCTTGTACAGGTAACCTGTATACAAACAAATTTCCTTCGTAAATTTTTATACCTATTATTATTCCGATACGCATATCCGTTTTGTAAAATAAACGAAAAAAATATATGGTGCAATATTTGAATATATTTTAATATACTTGTTGAATTAAGATTACAAATAAGTATCGTTATATACTTAAACAAGCAATTTTGTTGCAGCATTTTGTTTCTAAACATGTACAGGTACTTTTTTAATATGGTACAGGTATATATTCATAAATGTTATGGCAATATTGGCAACCCATAGAAATTTAGAAATATAGGTATATCTATAATCACTATGACATTTGAAATAATGAAATATTTATTGTTTATTTATGTAAATTGTTTTAATTGAATCATAATATTTTTAACTAACAGTCTAAATTAATTCAATTAAAGAAGTTGCTTTACTTATCTTTGTTATTAGGAATTGTTGCAAAATTGGTTAATACTTTTTTGCATAAAATTAACGTTTTTAGACAGGTGTTTGGTGTATATATTTCATATTATTTGTTGTGGATAAGCACTTCTATATTATAGATTCACTAAAATTACTATTTTTTACATTGACTGCGAGAATGCAACATAAAATAGTCTCTTGACATTTAAAAAAAAATTACCCACCTTGCACCAAATGTAACGATGATTAAAATAATTACAAGTGCATTGTCTCAGTACAATTTTTACAATACCTAGTTTTTTTCGTGGATTGTCTTATACAGGGTGTCCTAATTAGAGGGACCACTCTGTTGATGATTTTTTCTAAATACCTAACTTTGAAACCAGTTAAGGAAAATTTACGAAATTTGATAACTGACTAATGTTTATCATATATACGTTTCAACTGGAGGAAGCGATAACATTTTTTTTAACTCTCAACTTTTAACTGAAAAATCTGAAATTTAAGTTTTAGTAAAAATGATACTCTTGGTTCATATTGATAGAATGCTCCATTTTTGAGTAAAATCGTTTAAAAATAATGTTACATGCGTCGATAACACAATAGGTATTTTTTATCATAGCAGGTTGTGAGAAACAAAAATGCGTTTGGCGTCATTTGCATAGACAGCTCAGATTTTTTGCGAACTGTTATTAGTCGTAAATATATTTTACCAATGTAGAGTTATCATATTCATTACATTTATATTTGCAATGGAAATGCGTTAGGTGCGATTATTGAAGTTTTCGACGTCCTTGAGGACAAGGGAAATCTGGGTCTGCAGACTTAAATCCTAAAGATTACTTTCTGTGTTCTTTTACAAATGATGATTCATTTGGCTGCAAATCAGGCAATTCGACGTCGACCTAGAAAATGTATTCAACAAAATGGAAATCTTTTTGAGCATGTGATAAATATTATTAATTAGAATTATATTGATTTGTCTTATTTTGTCAAATAATAATTTACTAAAAAATGTAGGTATGTGAAAATAACAATTCACAAACGTATGTGATAAATATTTGTTACTCAATTTCATAAATGTATCCCAACTGGTTTGGAGTTATGTAGTAAAAATTATCAGAGCAGCCCTTATTCCTTAGGATGAATTTATGGAGCCACGTTGTTTATACGAAGAAAAAGTAATCTTTACGAAGTAGAACATCCTGGGGAGATATTACTTAATTTCGGGACACCTTTTATTTACAGTTCAGCCTTATTTGTACAGTTATTAATTTGTTAGGCTCTTTTTTACTATTTTTATCACATGGTCTGAATCAAAACATAAGTTTTTGTTTGTTCAATTCAGAAATACATAATTCATTAACCAAATTTTATTAACAGCAATATCTATGTAGTATTACATCTTAAACATAGGGTGTTTACCAAACAAATTAATTTTATCTAAATATGTAATCGATCATTCATTTATCATACGTAAACCATTTGATTTGTGATTCATTTTCACGATGGTAGGGAGAAGTTGCTTATAAGTGTTGACCAGGGGCGCGTCATTTATAGGTAAAATAAATTATGACTGGTTTTGAGTTCATGGACCCATTTTTAGATGTCGCCACTATAGTTTAAAATTTGTCGTGAGTTCTATTTTATCGGCACAGTTTATCTTGCATTACATTTGTTTACGTTTTACGATTTACTTACGTTCTATCATATTTTGTGGTTCTATCATAGCGTTCTATTTGGCATATGAATTTAATTTGGTGGCGTTGGATGTGTTTTAATAGTGTGTGATTTTCATTGGTTTTTGCTATAATTTCATAAACATTCAAATTTTATTCTTCCTCGAAACATTATTGTATGGTAGTGGTAAGTATTTGTTGTAAATATTGAAATTACATACCTAAATTCCATGAGCATTGTTGGTTATGTTATTAAGTTGTATTCGTCTCTAGTTCTCTCAAAAAAAGTAAAAGAGATAAAATTTGAGTTTTCCACTTTAGTAGATAGTTACCACAAAAACATGCACTCTATTTATTAAAAATATGCTTTTTAGGTAAACATGAGTATGCGAAAAAGGTGTGCGGTTCCTAATTGTAGGAACAACAACCCAGAAAAATCAACCATACGATTTTTTACATTTCCAAGGAATGAAGATGTTAGAACCAAATGGTTATCTTTTATTAAGATGGAAAGTTTAAAATCTATTCCATACTCAAGTCTTCGGAATAAGCATTCAATTTGCGAAGAACATTTTGAAGCATTCCACTTTCAAACACCGGAACGAACAAAACTGAACAGGAATGCAATGCCTACTTTAAATTTACCACATGAAACGGGACTGTTATCAGACATACCTCAACAGCATTCTTTGCCGATATCAGAAGATTTGCACGAGGATTTGCAAATTACTTCCTCGACATCGGTGCCTGAATATTCAGAATTAATCAGCCCAGTGCCAGTAATCAATGAGCCGTTACCACAGACTCCTCCACCATCCACTTCTTTTAAAGTAACGACACCTGTGGAAGATTTGGATGAAGCAGTCCTCAAAAAATCAGGTAGGTTTTTGTTTATTTAGATATTTAAAGCAAAGGTCCATGTTATGTAGACGAACCCTACTAAATCGTAGATACAAAAATAGGCTCTATAGTAGTTCCATTTGTACGTACTATTGTAAGTCTTCATATCAACTGCACAATACATGTTTATACACTTATATTGTATACTGTTGTATGTATTGTATTTATTAATGCAATATTATATATTGTTTTTTCAGGTCGAACCAAACGGAGAAATAGGATTACCTTAAAAAGTTTAGAAGTTACTCGTTTGGAACATTTAACACCACGGAAACAAATGCTTCTTAAAGAATTAAGGAAGAATAAAAGAGCAGAGGCTATTTTAAGAAGAGGACTAACTTGTAGGAAACGTTTATTCAACTTTAATAATATGAATGTACTAAACGATAAAAGGTTTAAATTGCTTGATAAATTGTCACCATCGGCAAAAACATTTATTTTATCACAAATTAAACGTGCATCTTCAAAGAAGAAAAGTCAGTGGACTGTCGAGGAAAAGGCTTTTTTTCTCGCCTTGTATAAAGCAGGAGGTAAGGGTTACAGATTTTTAAATAAAATTTTTCATCTACCATCAAGAAGAACATTACAACGTGTATTGAGTAATATTGACATTAGGCCTGGGATAAATGATAGTATTTTATCTTATGTATCTTCTATATCCGCTCAACTGAAAGAAGCAAATAGATATTGTGTACTGCTATTTGACGAAGTGTATTTGCAACCAAATTTAAATATTAATTTAAAGTACAAATATATTGAGGGTTTAGAAGAATTTGATACAATAAAATCAAAAAATATTGCAGATCATGCATTGGTATTTATGCTTCGTGGCATAAATAGCAAATGGAAACAACCATTAGCCTTCTACTTTGTTAAATCTGCAATGAAAAGTCAGCAATTAAAAGTAATAATAAAACAATTAGTTACTATTGTACATGACAGAACAAAACTTAGAATACTAGCATCAATATCTGATCAAGGATCATCAAATATTTCTGCAATCACATCCTTGAGCCGTGATTCTGGTTTTGATAACGATTGTATTTATAAAGTAGAAAACATTAAAGTTTACCATATATTTGATCCGCCACATCTTATTAAATGTATGAGAAATAATTTTATGACTAAAAATATTCATTTTGATAGTAAAGTTGCTACATGGCAAGATTTAGAAATTTTGTATCAGTTGGACGGAACTAATCCTGATAGCAAAATTTGTAGAAAACTAACAGAAAACCACATACATCCAGAGGGTAGACAGAAAATGAAAGTTAAGTTTGCCACACAAATTTTTAGTCGAGATGTATATGCTGCATTAAGTTTTGCTGAAAAGTGTGGTCAGATAAATTGCTCTGGTACTCCCGAATTAATTTTATTTTTTGATAAGTTGTTTGATTCCCTTAATGGAGTTCGGCAGTCTTCAAAACCTTTAGCTCGACCTTTGACAGACAAATCAGAACACGATAAATTTTGGGGAGATGCAAAAACGTTCCTCAATAAATTGAAATTTACTAAAAATAATACTGTAGTCAAACCACCTCCATCAGTAAAAAATTTTATAGTTACAATAAGAAACATTCAGTCTTTGTGGAAAGATATGAAAAGGTTAGGGTTTAAATGTTTGTTAACAAGAACGTTAAATCAGGATCCTTTAGAGAATTTTTTTGGGGTAATTAGAGGTTTATGTGGACAAAATTATAGGCCAACCTGCAATCAATTTGTGTCAGCTTACAAAACAACATTAATAAATAACCTTATGGCACTTGCTGGTGCAACAAACTGTGAGCATGACGACACACATTTATTAATTTCATTTTTAAATCAACCTACTGAAGAAAAAGAAAGTACCGATACTTCTATATCAAATATAGAAGTAGCAACAACAACTTCCATTGAACTTCCTAACTTAAAGAATTTATGCCAAATAAATTTAAATACCTCATCTTATATTGCAGGATTTATTTGTAAAAGATTTGTGAAATTTGATTGTACAAAGTGCGTAAATTTTTTTTTAACAGAAAACTGTACGGACAGTCACGCATTTATAAAAATTAAAGAACATGGAAAATTGCTATACCCTTCTGAACAATTCATACAGTTTATTGATTCAATGAAACACATAGCTTTTGAAAATTTTTTTGATTACGTAAATAACAATGATATTTTCAGAATTATTTGTAATAAAATTATCGATATTTTGTGTTGCGATGAACATGATGCCAGAAATAATTTAATTATTAAAAATTCTATAACATTTGTCATGTTTCGTCATGTAGTAACTTTAATTAATAGAAAATTATCACTTCGTGATAAACGACCAAATAGAGCAGTTGATAACTTTTTAAAAATGTATGGACCTATAATTCGCTTACAAAAAAAATAATATTATGTACCAATATGATTTGCATGGAAATACGTAATTTGTTAAGCTGTTAATTGATCTTTTTTTATGTATTTATTTTGAATTGAAGTAATGCTGTTGCAAACGGTATGGGATTTTTATTTAAAACATATTATTTCATTCCATTATCGAAATTTATCATTTATTGTTTCAACAGAATTACAGAGATTCATTTGAATTGTAATCGGAGTTTTCTCTGCCGTGCTCTTTTCCCCCGTGAATTCAGCGCTGAATATGGCACTTTTAATTGTTATTTTTTGATACTCGTACTTATCATTCATTGTTTTCACTCTCTGTTACTCACTCATCATTCATAATAAATTAGGTTTTTTTAAATAATTTTTCTACGTTGATGCAAAAAACAAAACTTTATTGAACTATATTTAGTGGAAAAAGTGGTTTTTTATTGCACTACTGCAATAAAATGTTTATTGCATTCATTCTACTACAGCGTTTTGTCATCATGACAAACATAAGCATTCAAATCGACGTCATATTTTCCTAGACTTAGTCTCATAAATAAAACATTTTTTGGTTTTTGCATGAACGTAGAAAAAATATTGTATGCAACTGTACTTTTTGTACTTGTTGCATAAATAACTATTTCACTATCTACAGTAAATTAATAAAGCAGGTGTATTTTCACATGTTATTATTTATTCATACCTCAAATCTTTATTTTGTGGATAGCTAACACATTGGAAGTAAGTTAATAAATAAAATAAATAAACACAACTAGGTTGGTTATAAATATGTTTGATGGCTCGCCCAAAGTTACATCATAACTATTGTTGAACGGACCTGGGTGTGTTACACTACTATTTGTTAAATTTGTTATTCCAATATATGATAATATATGTGTATATGTCTCTAAATTGATAATAAACTATTCTTTTTTTATTTTTATTTTTTTGCCTTTAACATGTTTTTATTGTTTGTATGACTCTATGTCATACCTAGAAAGTAATGGTAAGTAATCATGGTTGAAACTATTTTGTTACCTCCAGTTTTAATTCCAGAAGAATTTGGGAAAATGTTAGTGTTCAGCCACAATGGTCCACAGCTCTTCGCCTGAACCACTTACATTTAAAACGATACATTTCTTTTGGTATTAATGCCAAGTTTGGGTATCAGGCTATGGGCGGAGTGCTGTTGCGAATTCACACTTGAAATTGTAAATAGTGGGGCTTCACAACTTAAATTTAATTTATTTCTTCCTTAAATGGAATATAAAAAACTTCCTTACAAATACAAATTTTATGCTTACTATGTAGTTACACTAAGGACGTACATCTTTTATATTTCTACACATATGATTAAAGAACATAGCATAATTAAATTTTGAATTAAAAAAATTTACATAATTTTTCGAAGATTAGTTTTATAATAAAATCATAGTAGCATAGAATTTCAAGAAGTAATTCACTCATTCTATTATAGAAGATATTTAAAGAAATAACTACTCCACTGACTAATACCTTGACTGGCATTGAATTATTCTTAATGTTTGTTAATAGACAAGACATACCTTTTATTTAGCAAAAAGTATTTGACTATAATATATTTTGTATTTATTGTTAATGTTGTTTCAGAAAAATATGATGAAACTTTAAAGGTGGGTTTTACAGTACAAAGTAAGAAAAATAAGTTCATATAAATATGAGTCCATCAGCTCTTCTGGCTCAAAATATGTACATCAGAGTGTAGAAAAAAAATTATGCACTTTTGTAAATCATATTTACGATTCTCGGCACAAAGAAATACATTAATTCGCATTTTTGTCGCACAATAAACTATTAATAATATATTAAGTTAATAATAGGTAGCAATGATATGATATTACTAATAAAATTATGTTACAAAAAATCGAAAACACGATTTACAAAATACATACTTATACAGAAATCAAAAATATCTTTTTTCAATACTCGATACAATACTTTATTTTGAATCCAAACCATTACGAACGGACTCAAGTTTATATTGATTTTTTGATCTAAATGTCAGGTGTTTCAGAAAGATAAGAGAAATTTAAGGATGGATTGTGCAGTAAAAAAATAATTTCTTATTTTTTTACTGCACAATTCATTCTTAAATTTCTGTTATTTTTCTGAAACACCTGACATTTAGATCTACCTGGTATATAGGCAACCAAATATCTCCCTGTTATATAGGCAACCAAATATAAAATATATAATATTACTGGTTGTCGGACAATGGTATGTACTTTTTGGACCCATTCATAGAGGCGCTGAAACTCATAACAAAATCTTGATGTCAAATGTCGCTTCTTTTCTAGTGTATGTTCTGTGGTGTTGACTTATTGAAAGTAAATAGAAATTTGTATAGAACAGGTAGTTAATTGTAAAAATGTATTATGTCTAAAAATAGGTTCCGAACAGTACAAAAGTTTCCTGAATTTGATTGAGCAATTGTATCAAGTTCAAATTCTTCAATTTAATGGTTAATTAGTAGAAGGTCAGCTTCTGCAAATTATTATTAAATAAATTGCTGGTTATAAATAGTAATACTATTTTTATCACAAAAACCTTGTTTTAGGTGGAATTCTATGTATATAGTTCGTTTTTTTTTCTTAAGGCGCGAACGCACTATGCGATCGCGGTCTAGTCGCATCGCGGACCGTTCTGTGCCGAGCTGATTACGGCCTTTTACAAAATTAGTCGCATGTCGTTCTTTATGGGCTCTCGGCTTGTTCTACTGTACTATTTAGGTGTCAAAATATGTTTTGTGCAAGATGTGGTTTTATTAGCTCTTTTATTTGTCACGAATGGCCGAAATTCTACAAGTTTTCAGCGAGAACGCGATGCGAGTGAGTCCATCTCTCGACCTACTAGTGCAGATATATGTATGTTTAAAATCATTAGAGATTCTTCACTAAACGAGAACGAGACTGTATAGCACTGTCGGCGATGCGCCTAGACCGCGACCGCATAGTGCGTTTCCTCATTTCCCGTTTATGTATAGACGAATAGATGTCATATTAGATTTAGTGCATTAGATTGTTCAGGAACTCATTACAGTTTTCTATCATATATTGACCACTTTAGTTGTCAAATTTAAGACTACTAATTCCTGGAATAAGGATCAAACACATAACACAAATGATAATAGACTTACAGCAAGTATAGGGTGATCCCGAATAATGTGCCAAAAAATTGAGAGAAGATTGACGACTTCTTCATATAAATTTTTTTGATCTCAGCCCCCTTAAGGAGGACTCCTAAAGATTGGTGGATAAATTTAGAGTTTTATGTAGTTTCTTTCATGCACTTGGCAAGGTAGTTAGGCTGATGAAACTTCTGAGTGAGTATTTTTTAATTCTTCTGTATACATTGATTACATTTTTTTTGGGTATTAACTTTTTAAATTGAAAAAAGTTGTTTTTTGAATGTGTTGAATTTATAATGTTTTTTGTCTCTTTCAATTTGTTGATAAGTAGTACAGTTTTTGAGTAAAAAAATTAAGTTCATGACCCTACACAGACATAGTTTCCTTTCCAGTATCTAATTTACACATCGATATCTAGTAGGTTTCCATCATGTCGCATTTGATGAGAGTTCATGGTTCTTTGGTATAAAATATTGCTATGTATTAAACATTTATTTATTAATAAAACTTATCATCCTCCCTCCCCCTAATAAGTGGTTAGTTTATTTAGTTCCAAATGTTACATACCTTTTTACTTCTTAATTTCATAGCGTTTGGAAGAAACTAAATAAAACTCTTAATTTATCACACAATTTTTAGAGGTCGTAACTCCTTAAAGGGGCTCAGATAAAAAATTTGAAGGACCCCTATTAAAATCAGTCGTACAATTTACTCTCAATTTTTTTTTCACTTTATTCGGGATCACCCTATATATCAGCAACAAAAACACGTATATGTAACTGATTTGACAATAATAAACAAGTGCAATCTATTTTTTAAATAGGTACGTATTTAAAATATCTATCTGTTTTGTTTAAAACAGATATTTCCATAGTCTGGCAATGATGTGTTTATTTCTCTATTTGGCTGACAATAGTTTATTTATTTCTTATTGTAAACCAGATGGAATGTTTGTACTTTCTGTACCTGTACCTATATCTAATCTATTCAAAAATGTAAAATATAATTAAAACTCATAAAATAGTAAAAATCACTATGACTACAAAAAAACAATTTCATATTCATGTAGGTATCAAAATAAGATTACTTGGGAATAGGTTCATACCTATATTTGACTCTATTTCAATAGTAGACTGGAATAATGAATTTGCAAATTTGTTTGACAAATTTGTTGACCCTTTTGGTTATTTTTCAGTTGCACAGTCATTACTAAGGCTAAAAAAATCATCGGCGTGGGCACGGCATGGCCGCAATTCACGAGCGATTCAAATGGAGCTATGAACAACAAAGAAAGTTATTTGCTTCCGGCTCTACTCATTTTATTATACAGTGTGTTCCGTTTTTCAGTTTAACATCTCTGGAAATATGAGAAGGCTGTGGAATTACCACAAGCCAATTTTGTTTCAATTAGTAGCCTGAAAGGAGGTTATGTTTTACTAATCATTTTATTGATATGACAAACGCCTGGCCTACTACGATTTTAATGGGTCGTTTTTCCTGAAAGTGGTATTAGATATTTTTTTATCAAAAAGAAAATATTACCAGGCCATTACACCCATCAAAATATCCATATACCAATTTGATCGACAAATAATGTCCATTGAGTGTTTTTTTATGGTATGACAAACTTCGAAAAAACAATTCAAAATTATAGGCGGATGAAAGATTTTCATGAAAATTAAAACAAATACCAATCAGACGAAGAAAAGTTTACACTACAAGTTTAACAGTTTTAATTGCGGTCACACAAATTAAAGTACAAAAAATGTAATGAATTATGATATTATGAATAGTAAATTGTAACTGAAAAACGGGACACATTGTATGTAAAAATGAGAGAAAATCGTAATATGTGCGATTAGATTATTTATCAGTTTTTTTTGTGACTTCCTTTTAAATTAATAGTTTAGGGAGTTCTATAAAAAAATCAAAGACTAATCGTCTGGGACTCGCGGCAGAGTAGTTCCGTTGACTGTTCCACATAAATGTGTTGGTATTTAGTCTTCGGGTACGCAATTAAATGTTAATCATTCGCCGCGAAGGTAACTCAAGTTGCTCTCACCTCTTCGTGAGCGTGCTAGAAGTTGTTGCTACTTGTCTAGCCGTGGTACCTCGCGGCGAAACATACGGGGGAGCTTTGGTCTACAACTTTTATATGTACACACAACGTCAAAAGTTTTGCCCCCCCCCCTCGTTCTTGTGAAATAATTTTTTTGTCAGAAAAACCAAATACATTTATAAAAGTATATTGTTTTATGAATCTTTTTTTTTTGTTAAAAGAATATGTTCCATAAATTGAGTATTTAGAAAATTAAAACCAGCAAATGTGCAACATTTTTGACAAAATTTAGTAAATCAACAAGAAGTAACAAAGCAAGTTCTCTACTTGATTAATAGTCGGTGTGACCTCCACCACGTTTCGATAGCAGATTGACACGGCAGTCTGAGGTGGAGGAATATGATTATAATTGGCTCTAGCAACGAAATCCCACATCTTTTCGATAGGATTCATGTCAGCAGAGTTGGCTGACCAGTCTAATCTATTGATATGTTCTCTGCTTCAAGTGTAAACACAAAATTTTTACCCAATTCATTACGTAGAGCGTAGATAATGTGGTAACTTGTTCGATGTAAATTTGACTGGTCATATTGTGTGGTATGCGAATTAATGGGATGCGGCTGTTGAATATTATTCCACCCCAAAACATTACGGTACCCCCTTCATATGGAGCAACTTCACGGGGAAAATGAAGTCGCTGTTGACGACCTGGTTCTCTCCAGACTTTTTGTCAATTGTCATCAGTAACCAGCCCAATTCTGGTTTCGTCTGTAAATAAGACCTCACGCCACTGGCGTAAAAGCCAACCTCTATGCTCTCGCGCTTGCTGGAGACGGGCAGCACGATGCCTTGGACGTAGAGTGGGGACCCGTAATGTTCTTCTAGCACATAAATTTGCGTTGTGGAGTCGTCTTCGAATAGTAGGTGTCGATATAACACGACCAAACGTATCTTGAAAGTGGACCCTGAGAGCTGAACCGAAGATGTGCGGTGTCTACGCGCGCATATTGCACCAAATACCGATCCTCCCTTTCATTAGATACTCGAGGACGTCCACTACGTGGTCTGGTTTCCACTGTATCAAATTCTTCATATCTGTGTACTATTCGTACAACAACGTGATCTAGGAATACCCAACATGTGCGATATCTGATGATTAGAATGGCCTGCATCATGTAAAGCAGTCATTCTTGCTCGGGTAAACACAAAAATTTCACGTCCTGGCATTATAATGTACAAAAATTCAAAGGAATACTTGGCTGAATACACTGCCAAACAGATTTGTAAAATCTGCAATTTTGTATTGTCTTTTTTGTACCCTAAGTACATGTACTTTTTTTACCACATTTACCACAATCGAATCATTTTATATACAGGGGGGGGTTCAAGACTTTTGATGGTGTGTGTATTTTAGAAAGAAGAATCTCGATAAATTTAATTTCAGAAATCGTTCATGATTTAATTGTAACTGATTTAGGAGACATAAGTGTTTGGTAAAATAATCTTAAGGGCTTATTCTTCAAACAGTATTTTCTGCAAATATAAATAATTTTAGACATTTAAGAAATGAATCATACAGAGCTTAGGAAATAACAGGAACTGTATCTCATGCCACCTGCGAATATTCAAAGGTACCGAAATGAAACGAATATATAACGGTAGAAAGCGGTTTAACCAACAAATTTTTAGATACAGAAATCTTTCAAAATACGTATTTCTTAAATTTAACTGTAGATGTAAATATGGTTATAACATAAATTTACATGGTTCTGCATAAAAGATTGTTCACTTTTGTTTATAAGAAGTATGTAAAAGTAATTGTTAAAGTGTGAGGTTAGTTACGTATCTATACAGTCTTGTCCTCTTTAACGGGAAATTTGCGAATATTCACGTGAATTTCGCGTAATTAAATCACTATTAAATACTAATGGCGGGAAAGTATCAACTTTTAGCGAATTTCATATAACAGTAATGCTATTTTATGCATTATGTGGAGTTAAGTTTGATTTGTGCTTCTGATAATCTACCATGACAATCAATGAGACTTTTTCCGCTATTAAGTAATTCGCGAAACTTGTGTCCATAAAGGCCTAATTCCAAATGCAAAATAAACAACTTTTATTCACACAAACCGTGAACATAAAATTTTGTAAATGAGCAAAGTAAACCCTTATTTTTTAATTTTGTAGTCATACTATTCCGGAAATATTATTTACTAAAGTTACGTTGAGTACAGACTATGCGTGAATTCGCGATTGTAGCAAGCAATTAACTTTTTTCCTTAAAATGAAAAAAAATATCCTGAACATGCTGTATACCTACCTATCTAAGATTTTTGAAATTTTTATGATTTTTAAATAATGAAAAATTCAAGAAAATTAAGAAAATATGTTTTAAATTTGTCTACCTACTGTAATTAATTCCACTATTCCATCATCCTATTATACGAGTATTCCTGAAATATCATCATTATTTAAACTTGGGCATTTTTCAAAAATATTTTGAAAGTAGTTAGTCAAATCTAGCTGACAACTGAGCTTAACTGCAAAAAATTTCAGTATTTCTTCAATTTCTTTTGATTCCGTTTATAGTACATATTTTGTGCAACGCATTGTCAGCTTCATCTAATTATTTGTAATTAAGTACATATAAAATTTTAAATTCATGCAATTTTGGATTTAGATAAGGTACGTACCTACTTTTATTATTTTATTAATTATAAGATTACGTGTGCGCTATGGTAGGAGTGTGTATGAAGAGAAAGGGGGAGAAACAGCGATAAGTTTGGAGGTTCTTATCAATTTGATGTGTATTAAATAAAAGTAAATTGTTGTTTTTGTGAATTGTATGTTCTTTATCAAGCGTGGTATATTTGCTTAATGATATCAAAATTATTACGTAGGTCGTAGATATATAAAGTTAAATTTCATTAGAAATGGTTAATGGATCGATAATTTTGAGTTGTAGATAACTTATCTAAAATGTCGTACTTTATACATATATGTCGTAGCTCGGAATATGAGAAATATATTCATACCTTATCAAATACATTTTCCAAAAATTTACGATATTTATAAACTGTTATTCGGTGTATACTAATATTCATTAATACCTCTTCAATTTTCGACGTTATAAACGTTGATGATGTCATTAAAGAATTTGCATTCATTTCCAAAGTAAGACATAATAAATTTATACGGTAAGTCTGCAATCAATATAAAAAAGTACCTACGTATTAAAAAAGGAGGTACGTGGTACGCCCATTTCGATTACTATGTAATACATTATTTTTTATTGTATTCTATTATGTTTTTCTTTAAATTCTGCAATTTAAGTATTCTGTAATATTGTATTATATTTGTGTTGGCACTATTGATAAAAATTTAATTATTATTTTCACACTAAAAATATTTTCACCGTTGATAAAGTTTTAAGGCTTTAAATGGGAATAAACCCCAATACTTAATTGCGCTACTGGCTTGAGCTAAAATACGTTTTTTTGCGTCAAAATATTAGCCTTTTAATTTTTTTGCTGTGTATGATGTTGGAACAACAATACTGGTTGCTTAGTAGATAATATAGAAAAAAATAATCATGATTTTTATTTTTTCCTGGCTTTATTTCACGAGATTTTTTAAACTAATTACACTCGCCTTTTTCTGCAAAATAGCATTCCTTTGTTAGTTCAACGTTTCAAGTCTTCGGGTTCATCGTCAGACAAAATTTAAATAAGGTGACTTTGTAAGTTGTTCAAAATTATTTATGGCAACAGTGATATTTAAACAGGCAAATTTTTGTATGAAGAATGACTTCCTATAGATACATTCTTAATTTAAGTAGTAGTAGTAGACATTCTATGTAGGTAGTCCGACACGTAGTAAATGAATTGATTATATTTATTTTATAAAACTTGTTATACAATCTAAAAGTTTTTCTTGAGTCTGTTTTCTTGTTGACTTAATTTTTTTTGCAGAATTGCTTTACAGCATAATTCCCTTGAACTTAGCATTTGAAAACGAAAGTCATCTGTTATACTTTTATTTCTCGAGCTTTGTTTGATTAATTCAAAATTGAAAATAATTTGGTTGGGTATTTTAATTATTATCAATTATCAAAGTATGAACAAAAAACCACCAACGATTTTTGTTTTGTTTTTCCAAATTCACTAGATTTGTTCAAGGAAATTGAAATTTTTTGTTCGGACCGAAAAGTTTCTTGAAGTCAGCTGAAAATCCACCCATTCCTGTTAGCGTAAACTTAAACTATAATGCTGGAATTGAATAATTTTTTTCTCTTTTGGACGAAAAATGCATTAGATATAATGGCTCTCCATTGAAACACTGAAATACCTATACTTTTTTGCTATTTTGTGCCTTAATCAAGTCTTACAAGTCAAACAAATCTGCGGGATGTGATAATGTTTATAATGTAGTATACAATTTTCTCAGTGTGCAATGGGCATGTAAAGTTCAGGAAATTTTATGATGAAACATAGTTGTATGAACTGTACAACCTCGTAGTATTTGTTTTAAGAACTATCTGGAAATCCAGGAAGTAATCAGGGAATTCATTGGTCTAATAAGTAAACTTCTAAATAGAGAAATATTTATTTATTGTAAATATCATATTTTACTACCAATTTAATTGAAAAACAAGTTAGTCACATTGTTTATAAATTAGGTCACAGATTCAAATTGTTATTTACATAACTAGGTGTCGTAGATATGTTGCAGTTTATTAATTTGAAGTAAAGCTCGAAGCTGGCCGTGTAAACGTGTAACCGCAACTACAAATAGGTATTTGTTATTTAAGACCGTAAATAAACAGGGTTGTTTGTCATGGATTCGTTCTAATTTTATCCGTGCGGTTACGTCAGGCCGAATTAATAGCTCCTGGAAACGGTCGTGATCTCACGCTCTGCGCTTAATTATCGGCACGCCCTCGTATAAAGGTGCGCTATTCGCACACGGTGTCTCCGACACCACGAATCAACGTACATATTGCCGCGCAATGTCTTCAGAAATATGCGCCGAGCGACCTTCACTGTACAGTCCGAACTTGGCTGAGCCTGTACTGTTGCCAGGCTCGGTGGAAGGCAGTTTTGATGGCGATTTCGAGAGCGTTCTCGAGAGCTTTTCAACAGCGTTGCCGATGTCAGTACGTTTGCACTAGATCTACCACATTTTATTCTAATTCAGTCTCACTAGTACTACGTGTTTTATTTACGTTTTTCTTTTCTGTTTGGCGGTTACGTATTATCAGAACTGGGCAAATTACTTTGTTAAAAAGTACGAACAATTAATAAGCAGGAGACAGTAATACAATTTATTAACAAAAAACTTACATACTAAATACATTTGCCTTTCAAAACACCAGTTGTTCAAACAATTCATCTGTAAGAGCATTACGGCGTGGGAAGTTTATGTATGTCGCGAAAGAAAAGTCTTTCGACGGGTACCGAAGATGGTAGACTCGTATTATATTTAATGAAAATTTTTACCAATTGATAATCATTTAGCATACTGTCGTTCTCCTGTCTCCTAGGAATTTGAGAAGTTCTAGTTCAATTTTACTTTTCAATAAGTCCTCTAATCTGTTATTCTGAATAATGTCTTCATTTAACAAGGGATCTTCTTTAAAATCAAAAAAGTCAACTGGAGGAGCTATTCTGGTCGAGAAATTGATTCTGTTTACTGAGTATCTCTGAATCAAATATTGAGATTGAATTGTCTAGGATTAGTTTTATTATTGCTTTGGCGTCTGCGGTGGGTTCAGTTTCTTTGAACACGTTTACCCAACGTAGTTTGACATTAGGCAGTGCAGTAGCGGCCATGATAGCATCTTGCGACTCTATTAATGGTATAAAACTTTGAAAATCTTTTTCTTAGACCGTTAATTTTGAAAAGTAATTAGTCGTGGTAATGAATTACTTTAGTGTAGAAAATTAATTACAATTACTTAACAGAAAATTTTTAATTACCAGTTACCAATTACTGGCTTTAAAAAAGTAATTAAATTACAGAGTAATTAATTATTGCCCAGCTCTGCTTGTTATCAATCTAAAATAAATGGTAATTATTTTCTACAGCGTAAAACTCTCCAATCTTAACAAAAAAATCCTACCGGCAGTCGCTTGTAGTTTGCAAAAAAAAATTTCAAAATTGTAACCTTTATGTATACATTACATTAGGTTGAAATTGCAATGTAACATATCTGCCTTCTTCATTTCATGATTGTTGCCAAAATAAATTGGATTGTATATTGCAGCTTCAACCTAATATAATGTATACATAGAGGTTACAATTTTGAATTTTTTTTTTTTCGAAAATTACGTGCGACCGCCGAAATCTGATTCATGGTCAGCACCCTCGAATATAGGGGGGTAGTAATATTTTATTAAAATCGGACAGTTTTACGCTGTAGTGAATAATTGCCAAAAAAAATTTAAAACAGTGTTGCTAATAATGTTCACCGATAACAATTCTTTGTTGCCTTATATTGTTCTGTGATTTTTTCTTCAACTTCCACTCAACACTTATTTTATTTGTCAATCTAAAGTCGCAACTTTTAACGAATTTTGCAAAACTTTGTCATAATTTTCAGACAGTTTTATAGTGAAAATGAAAGAAAATATTAGCTTTTTTTTTCCAAATTCTAAGATTAGGATGTGTAGGGTTCCTTGAAATAGGACCCCAACTTTGTTTTTTTTTTTGCAAATATCTTCTGAAACCTTGGGCTTGTAGTAGTCTATCTGGATATGACTGATATGGTAGTTTTATCACGTGAAACAGAAGGCACTAATTATACGTAATGTTACTTTGCGTATACTTTGTGTACAATTTTTTGTTTGAGACTTAATTAAAAAAAGGTGCTAACATTGTAGTACTGCCATTGGCAAATGCAATTGAAAAACTCGTAATTAAAATCTACCGCCTAATTTATATTATTAATTTATATATTATTATTATTATAGCAGTACAAGGCAAATATTTTCTGAAATGCACGAACAAGTGTTAATTTCCAGCTAGGTAATTTACAAAAAAAAAAACTTAGTGCTATATTTAGCAAATAATCGAATCTTAATTGCTTTTTTTTAATTTTATAATTTATTAAAATACTTGTGATAATATAGCAGCAATACATATAGCAGTCTGAGATATACAGGGTGAACCTTAAATAAGTACAAATATTTTAATCACCAGTATAGTTCTCTGTGTAGAACACATAATTAATAGTTTTTTTACAAAAAAATCAGAAATAAAAAAGTCAAATTTTAAATACTTGTTCAGGACCGCTGACCAGACGATATTCATTAGTCACAAGTGTTGCAGATTGAACTCGTGGTTTACAGCGTTGCCAGTGTTACACTAATGTCTTGGCTTCAAGAAAGTTGTAACCTCTATGTATACATTACATTAGTAAAGTTGCAATACCTATAACTACCTGTAGAGGTTAGAATTAAAAAAAATAATAATAATTAATGTGTGAAAACCATAGTTTTTCGTTATCCTTTATGCATGTTTATGTATAATTTTTTTAATCTATGAACAAAGTATCTTCATTAATACTTTAATTGGGAGTTGGTATCAGATATCGAACTTGTGGAACTTCATTTTTTAATTGCTTATGGTAGTCAGTTAAAAAGTTAAAGTTTGGGTTAATATTACTGCGTAGTGTACTACCTACCCAATTTTACTTCTCTTATCACTTTTTTAATTCAATCTATGCGGATTAACGTTAAAAAAAAATATTGATTTTAAAGACGATATGGCAACCTTGTCTTGAATGGATCATCTGGTTTATTATGTTACGTCAGTGCTCTGTTGTATCTGATCAGCAACCCTCAAAATGTGAGTATTTAAAAAAAATAATATCTCCGTAAATATCAGAAATTTTTAAAAATGACTTTCACTAGACTCGTTTATATGCCGAATTACACCCCTTGCCTTGAATGGATCATTTGGTTTATTATGTTACGTCAGTGCTCTGTTGTATCTGATCAGCAACCCTCAAAATGTGGGTATTTAAAAAAAATAATATCTCCGTAAATATCAGAAATTTTTAAAAATTACTTTCACTGCACTCATCTATATAACGAACTACACCTGCAGTTAAAATATTTGTACTTATTTAAGGTTCACCCTGTATTATCTCACCTGCACTCATCAGTTTATATGTAAACACATATGAAAGAACAGCCAAATTAATTGTCGGTCATCTCACCTATGGCATACTGATGAAGGCTAACAAGCCCGAAACCGGTCTCTGTCTGGTGGTGTGGCCGACAAGGGTTCTTGGCTGTACACACAGATACTGCATTTATAGATATATTCAAACCTTTGGAACAGATAATATTTAAGTAGTACTTTCTTAAAAATGTAGTGCCTGTTAAGTCTATTTTTTTATTATCTACTATGAATTTGAAATGCGTTTTGGCAACGCCGCTCTTCACTGTTCTTTGATCGCCTCATCGCTTTTGCATCGAGGAAACATCCCCTATTTAAATAAATAATCATGCAGCTTTATTCGGGACATGCGACTAGGGGTTTCAAAAGTTTGGTTTCCACTCGCTGTCTTAACCTATTCGAAAATGTTAATATCAGTTTGGTTTAACACTGTTTTTCATCTAAATTAATAAGGTCTGGTTTATCAATTTTGGATTAACTGCAAGTTTTAAGAACCTAGATTAAATTTGATCCAGTTTTGAAATTGGTTTCTGGTTAATCAGAAATGATTAAATACATACTTAATAAAAAATAGATTATAATTTCTGGAAATTGCGTTCAGACATTGTATTTGTTTTTTGATTCGGAATAAAATTATGTTGAAAATTTATCAAATAATGTTCATAAATTTAACAATAATTTTCGTTTAGAGAGAAACGGCTTTTTTGCAGACAAGTTGGGATTATTTTATCTATTAACCGCAATATAACAACAAAGTAATTTAAATCGGGATATAGCCGAGAAAAAGATTACACATTTTACGGATAAACGGAAGACTTGATTTGATATCGAACAGTTAAATTAAGTATGAGTACTAATCACGTGAGAGAGCTGAGTGTAAATACACATGTAAAATTATTTTAAAAAAATATGGGACTATACAGGGTGTTCGGAAATGATGATATATCACGTTAAAATTAGCCGTTCTCAACATAAACAGTCACGTGCGTTAAATGAATAGCCGCTCACTCGACCTAATTTTCAAAATTAAAGAAAGACATTCACTAGGGTTTGTTGGTACTTTCAGAGAAGAAATAATTTATGTACCTATTGAAGTGGTAGGACAGCATTTCAAATATTTTTTGTGAAGGTATTACCTGAATTTAAGTTATTATAGTTACAAAAATAATGTGGTAACTTAAGTATGTAGTATTAGGTATTAAATGCACTTCAAACAAAAAAGTTCTAAGTCATTATTTGAAGGCCAATGGCAGTTTAGCAGGGCCGCATTAAAGATCGCGCATATTATGCCTGCACGGACCAGCACATGCAACGGCCGTCACTGCAGGTCGTGTCGGTGGCCTGCAATTTGTATGCTTTGTTTTTCTAGTCAGTAAGTTCTGTTCCCACAAAAGTCATGGATTGGTTTCAGAGTGTTAGAAGTGTTCGACCAGTTAAGTTGTGATTAGGTAGCTGAACTGTCTTTCGTCAGATGGCCCAGCGCTGCGAAATCTTGTGTTTTGGTGGCGAGGACGATGACGATGATTGTATTGTCTAATTGCCACATTTTTTTTCTTGTAAATGTTAAACTTTTTAAAGTAAATTGTCTCTTCTAAAATTTTGATTACTTATTACTTAAAATTCTGTTCATGCGGATGGATCCTACGTGCAATGTGCAGTCGCAGTCAATAACTTTGTAAAATTGTTGTAAAGTAACGATCACTCTAGACGATTATTTAATTAATAGTTTTAAATAAAGAGTGAGTATTTATGAATGCATATGTATTTCATTTCTTATTCGCATATACCTTAGTAACCAAACCTGATTTAGTTAAATCGCAATCGAAACTTTTATTCCATCCCATGTGTTAAATTGATATTTGACAGTAAAAAAATGTAAACAATTTTAATTATCGAGATCGTCACTGACGATGCAAGACAGGTTTATCTTTTGCAATATCGTTGATTTTTGGAAAACTTTGATCTAGGTCGCATTTAACACTTTTTTGATACATTAAAACCATAAATCAACAAGGAGGTCACAGTTGTATATAAGTAAATACTTTTCAGATGTTCGACTTGTGTGCTGCTTACACAAATATACCTTGAATTTGATACGGATTAGAACACTGTTCGTAATTGGCTAAATTATGTTTAAATTTGACTGATAATAAATGCACCGGATGCCGATCCGTAGGATACCGATACCGGAATATGTATTTAAAATGCCAGAGAGACAGTTACATAACGTGTGGTTACATTGCGGTATAGTATCCTCGATTGTGTTTATCGTTATCATTTACGCGCTTTTTAGATGTAGATTTGTATTAATATATTAAGAATCATGAAATAGGTATCTACATATGCATAAAATTTAACACTGAAAAAGGACGCGGGAGGTTATGTTATTTATTAATCGGCGACACACCAATAGATTGCACGAAAATTAAGGAGAGCAGTTTAGATAAAATGTCGAAAAATGTTTAATTTTCGAAATACAGGGTGTCTTCAATCATTTTCCCGAGAACCAAGGTAGCGCGCCACTGTTTTCTCCGAAATATGTCTGCAAACAGTTTTTACGAATAAATTTTATTTGATTAACAGGAAAAAATATATACTTAATTTTTCTTTTTAACTTTACTACAATACTATGTTGCTAAAAGGTATAGGTACATCATCAATCATTATATTAAATAAATACTATAAGTACTTTGTAAATGTTTACTATATGAAGCATTGAATCACAGATTATTGTTGCACACAAATTTTATATGCACACCATAGAAATCGTAAAATATACAGAGTGGCCAAATGAAAACGAAACGGGGCCATTTTCAGGAACTGCGTCAAGATTGTAAAACCACCGGATCAATAAAAATCAGTTTTAAATTTTTTATTTTGACACCATGTATTTTGAAAATAGAGTTCCAAAATGAAAAATGGCACAAGAAAAGTCCCATTATTTTGGTCCAAAGAATGTGTGGTTAACGACTTGACGTACTAAATTGTAACACCCTGTATATGTATGGATTGACATTACTCAAAATTGACTTCACAGTCATGTATGTATCTACGATATTAACTAAACTGCAAACAAATATGTACCTATTTTCAGTATACGCAATTTCTAAGAATAGAGTCCATTCTTCGTATCTACCACCTGGTCCATTTAGGAATATTCGAGAAATAGTAAGGGTTGTAACTTCTTAAGCAGTGCGTCATTGTTCACCCCTGGCAGATGTGAGGTATAGCGATATCCCTGGACTGACGTATACATATAGGTACTTTTATTTTCTATTTTTTTATTGTCCCTCCTTGTTGTTGCGGAGGATTTGTAAGCTTTCTTCTGGGAATCCCCTCAAAGACGCTTTTCTAAATATAGGTATGCTCGCTGTGTATATCGATTGACTAGTGAAGCCTGTGTTTGCGTTGTCCTAGGAACATTTCTCCTAGCTGTGGAATACATCTTGTTGATTTTAATAAGAAAAAATAGTTTCACGTTAGGCGTAATAGCAGTGGCCTCTCAAAGTTTAATATACCCTAGCCATAGTCAGAGTCAGAACAGTTTTAAAAGGTGTTATATTGAAACTCTCCCGCTACTCCATTTATTTATTAAATTTAAATCCCGATCATGAACTACCGACTGTCTATTGTAAGCTTACAGAATACCATAGTAGATAAAAATCGGGAACGTAAGTACTAGTAACGTACTATATCCAAAACTTAAATATACTGACGAGAACGAGAACAATACTTTGATAGATAATATATTGTGAATATTTTAATACCTATGTATACAGTATACGCCAAAAGTATGGAATAAATTCAATAAAAACGAAACAATTATTTTTTGGGAAAAATCCTCGAACAGGTCGATTTTTAATTTAAAAAATACATATTTTAGCGTAAAATGCGATTTTCAAATGTCATTTGTTTTCGAGTAATGACGTCATCGATTTTTTTTTAAATGGCAGCACCATATTTTTTCATTCATTCTGAAAGATCGTTTAATTCTCTATCAGACAGTACTAAAATTTTGCCCTCTTACATAGGAAAGTTTTCGAGTAAATGACGATTGAATGTTAGAAAACGTAAATTTTATCCATAAAAAAGTAACAATTCTGAGGTATGTAAAATAAAATACAATTGATTAAATTTTATACTTAAATTAAATGTTCGAATTGCCATCCACCAACTTCTTGACAATGCGCAAGTCTGTGAAGAAATTCTTCTTGCACATTATGAATGATTTCTGGGGTAACTCTGCGTATTTCGTCCCGAATGCGATTTTGAAAATCTTCTAAATTACGTGGTTTATGAATGTACACTTTGGCAATTCGAACATTTAATTTAAGTATAAAATTTAATCAATTTTATTTTATTTTACATACCTCAGAAATGTTACTTTTTTATGGATAAAATTTACGTTTTCTAACATTCAATCGTCATTTACTCGAAAACTTTCCTATGTAAGAGGGCAAAATTTTAGTACTGTCTGATAGAGAATTAAACGATCTTTCAGAATCAAGGAAAAAAATATGGTCACCATTTAAAAAAAATCGATGACGTCATTACTTGAAAACAAATGACATTTGAATATGTATTTTTTAAATTAAAAATCGACCTGTTCGAGGATTTTTCCCAAAAAATAATTGTTTCCTTTTTATTGAATTTATTCCATACTTTTGGCGCATACTGTATATATATAATACATGGAAATATCTATGGCAAAGATGTAAAATCGGGAGGGGGGGTGCACTGCCCCTACTGCCTCCCCTTTTCCCTTTGCGGGTGCCCATGGACACAGTGAAGAGAAATTCTATCTTACTCATTTTTTTAAACCATCTCAACAATTAATTTGTTGAAAATTGCGTATAACAATCGTTGCATGGCATAATTTGTCTTCTATAAGGACACCGTATTCTTGAAATTTATTTTAAACATTTAAGAACAATAACAGAAATCTTTAAAAATACGTATTTTTTGAAATTCAACTGTAGATGTAAATATTGTTATAACAAAAACTTACATAGTTCTGCATATAAGATTGTTTACTTTTGCTTATAAGTATGTGAAAATATTTGTTAAAATGTGGGGTTAGAATAGCAAAATAATGTGTCATACAAATGCATTTTAAAAGTTAGTATATTATTTGAGGATTTAATTAGTAAAAATGGATAAACAAAACATCAATAATTTTATTTTTGGTATTACTTTTGCTTTACGTGTTTTATTTTTCCAGATTTATGTACCTAAAAAACGGGCGAGAAATACGACGACCTTAAATAGCTTTTATTGATGGGACAAAAATCGAAGAATATTTCATGAGATACACATTCAAACATCCAGAAAAATTTCCAAAAATTCCTGTCTGAACGTTTGAGTTTTTTCTTTGAATGAAAATATAAATATTTGTAAATCAATCCTCAATGTCACTAGTTGTAACTATTTAGTAATATTTTATTGTGTTCAGGTGTTTGATCGAGTAGAATTTTGCTTGATTTTTTCTAAATATTCGGCCATTCATTCGTAGGATCAACATTGAACAAGAAAAACAGCCGTGTAGAATGTTAATAGACATACAATATCGAATCCAAGCATTTTAATATTCATATCTGCAAAGGTTATTTTCGTATAATGGAACCGGCGAAGTAAACATATTTTCGAACCATTTTTAGTTACAAACAAATAATAAAGGCGTGTTTCTTCTGTAGTAAAAGGTAAAGGTCGCGTATTAATAACGAACACGACGAACAGTGTTTATGTTATTGTTATCAGATTTGAGCGATTCTAATGGTTAAACGGTAGCTTGTAAAATTTGTTTGTTTTTGCTCTTATGTTTTCCTGAAACGACAAACCACGACCACATAGAAGCTTAGTTTTTCATTAAGAACAAGCGGTTAATGGATAGTTCTAAAATTGCTTCAGTCCACGTACTTTTTTTCTTATTTACTACCATTCCAAAAGCGCTATTCATTGTTGGCATCCTTAATTTACAAATGCGCGTGCAAATAACAACTGAATTCTTCGGTTTGCGATAAATAAGAATAATACAAATTTTGTTGCCGGAGGTGTAGCAATACTCCGTTGTTTATGTAAATAACGAACCGTTTTTAATGTTTATTTGCCGGTAAGTTTTCGTTACGCCTTTGTGAACCTGGGTTAAAGAACTCGACATTTTGCTTTAGAATGTACACGCCTAATCGAATCGACAATCGAACCCCCATAATTTATTGTACCCGCGTACTTTAATTGCGATTTATTGTTGTGATAAAACGTTTTGTTGAAATTTTACGTTCCGCTTGTAAGGATTTTGTGTTGAGTACTGGGTGCCGACTTTATCGTACCTTTTATAAATTTTTAACCAAAACTGCTTAAGAATGGGGAAGTTGCATGAATGTTATATTGGTTTGAAATGAACTACAGGGTAATATTTCAAACATATTGAACGGTTAGAACAACGCGATATCATTGGTGTGGCGTTACACGCCGTTCAGCACGATTTGTTTCCGTGGATACAGGTGCAGGTTACGCTGTTGGTGATGTAAACAGGCATTTGTTTCTTATATTTTTGTGTTCTTGTGGGTCATAATGTAAATACTATGTAATGTATGATTAAAAGAAATAAAAATAGTGTTAAGGGCGCCGTATTCTTGGAATAGTGTTTTTAACAAATACAAGTAATTTTTGACATTTAAGATCTGAATAATATAGAGTAAATATAGAGAACTTAGTAAATAACAAGAATGTTACATGCCATATGCCAATATTCAGAGGTACCGAAGTAAAATCAATATATAACGTCAGAAAGCGATCTATCCAGCAAATTTTTAGGTACTGAAATCTTTCAAAATACGTATTTTTTAAATCCAACTATAGATGTAAACATTGTTATAACATAAAGTTACATAGTTCTGCATATAAGATTGTTCACGTTTGTTTATAAGTATGTGAAAATGTTAAAATGTGGGGTTAGAATAGCGAAATAATGTGTGTCATACAAATGCATTTTAAAAGTTATTATATTATTTGAGGAGAGTTTATATAGTAAAAGTGGATAAACAAAACATCAGTAATTTTATTTTTGATATTACTTTTGCTCTACGTGTCTTATTTTTAGAGATTTCAGTACCTAAAAAATACCACACAATTATGTGTGTGTGTATACAGGATGAGTCAGTCATAAATATTGATTTTTAATATTTTTCTTGTGGTCTTTTTGGTTTTTGTAGGAGTATGATAAAAAATACATATAAATTATTTTCTGTTGTATCGCGGTTTGGAAGTTTTCTCATAATTTTTTAAAAATCATTACTACAGTAAATTTTAATGGGTAAACACCTTTTTGTTAAATATTGTCGTGTTATGATGATTAGTTAATGTTTGAGCTTGTACAGTAATGTTCTTGAGAGACACCCTACCTATGTTTATATTTATAGTAAAGGATGGTTATTGCTAAGGAGCGGTGCAAATTGGACAAAAAACAACTATATGAATGTAAGTTTGATAATGGTAAAAAAAGGAAAATGACTTGTACTTTGTATTTTTGTTGGTTACTAAATGTTTTTTTCCAATTTGTTTTATTATTCTTGGCCAAAAAACCCACTAGAGGAACCAACTCTTTGCAAATTTTACGGAAGGTTACTATCCTACACTCATAATACAATACTTCTTCCATTTGTCCGATGAGATGCACTTTATGTGCCCATTTTACGAGTTTACTTTGCAATTTTATTCAATATCAATGTCTATTTAACACAATAACATCTAATAATATGACAAATTTCCCATTCCCATTGTCACAATTCACTAAATGTATTTGTGGCACACTTTTTCTCTTTATAATAAATCGGCCAATTTATTAATCAATTTAAATATCTGTAGATTTTTTAATTAGATAGTTGATCTAAATAGTCTTATTTTAATTCCAGAAGTCTGTGGTGGACTGATATTCCAAGCTTTCTTGGAATACCTGTTTATAATAATTAAGAGTCGCAAAAAATCTGCGTTATTCTTATTTACACTCTCAACAAGTGTCACAACGATTTTAATAGAAAGACGCCATCTAGTACTTCCATTTGTAAGTTTTTCTGGCTGTCCATATTCATGAATTTGGTCCACCCTGTACCAACTTGCATTCGGAGTTCTACCGTGAAGTAGGAAAAATGCGTGAACTATTCGTGGATAACGTGAGCAAGTAGGCGAACTAACGGCTCCTTTAGTATTTTATACGGTGTTTTTTTCCCCTTTCCGGTGCAAGAACTATAGATCCGCGCGCACGTCATTCGTCGAAGTCGTCTGCTATAGCCTCACGAAAATCGAAGTGGCAACGGATTAATTATTACTACTAGGAGGAGAGGTTGTTTGTTTGGAATCACGCAGGCTACCTTTGGGCACGCTCGTCCGAGAAGGTTAACAAACCGGCCGAATGCGGCGCCCATTGAGGTGGCCAGCGATTTTTCCAGTTTGTGTAGGATATGGCGAAGGCACAGGTTTGTCGCGTGCTGTAGCTTAATAATGTTTATTTTCACTTAATGAACAGTAATTACAATATACAGTTAAAATTAGAGATACATGCATATTTTATAAAAATAAATATTACTTATGAGTATGACAAAGAAAAAAATATAAGAAAAAATAACCTACAATAGTAAAGTTGAATGTGGATTAATGTTTAGACGAATGATAACAACTAAATATTATACAGGGTGTCCGGAAATGATGAGCAAAAAATTCAGGGGATAATTCTAGACCGAAAATAAATGCTACACCTCTTTCAAATTTCAACACCCTGTAACTCCGTTAATAATCAGTTTTAGAAAAAGTGTTATAGAAGGAGGTAGCATTTATTTTCAGCCTAGATTTATCCCCTGAATTTTTTGCTCATCATTTCCGGACACCCTGTATATTTGACAGAGAAAAACACTGCAAAACAAACAAGAGAAAAACGATTCCTAAAAGTATAATACCCATACGTGTGAAGTCCGGCTCTGTAATGTCTCTTTGGAAGCCGAGGTCTAGTGACCTTGTTTTAAATTAAAAAAATATATATTTGAAAATAATACTTTTATTCACAAGAAACCTTTATCTATTAGAAATATTAAATTCACTTAATCCAATCCCATTTTTTAATTAGTCTACATATGATTAGATTGTATATAGGGTGTTTCTTAAGTAGAGGTCAAAAATCCAGGGCGGTATTCTGTGGTCAAAAATTAAAATTATAATCGGTTTTTAATGTCTAAACCCCTTGAGATAATTTAATCAAATTCGGTGTGCATATTTAGTATGACAGTAGATGACAAACAAAGAAATACCAGCTTTAGAAACTTACCAGTGACGGAGGTGTGGGTATCATCGATCTTTATTTGCCAAAAAATATATACATCGCCCTATATAATATTACAAATAAAATAGGTCATATGCTCCATTGTGTCATCTTTACTTGTTGTTTATTTACAGTTTGTATTTCAAACCGATTAACAATAAAATTACTTAAATATATTTTAGGGAGACGAAGCAAAACAATAATAATAAGAAACTGTCATCTTATTTATTATTGTGTATTGTCAGATTAATCTTATTTTTTTAAAAGATTAAGTTTTAATAATGGCTTATACATATTCAAATGCCGAAATGACCAATATGATTTACGTTTTATGGCCTTGCAGATGGAAATGGTACTGACGCTAGACGAATTTATATGGAAAGATTCCTAAATCATCCAAGAAGGTTCAGAAATGTTTTTCAACGTCTTTCGGCTCATTTCAGAAAGGCCCAAAACAATGCCAATGTTCCATATGCGCTAAGACAAAGAATGTGGTTTATACACGACGGAGTTCCCCCTACATTGTATTATACCTGCTCATGAATTTTTAAATGAACTCCTGGAAGTTTTGCACGTTTTCTAGCTGCAATTTCATGAAGATCTGAAGCATGTATTGTGACTGAAGCTGGCCATTTCCAGCATTTGTTGTAATAAATCATAGTAAAGTAATTTCATTGCTATTTATTTAATTTGTTGTTAACAAAAAGTGAGAATAATACAACGGCGCATATGATGATCTGTTTTATTTTGGGTAAATTATGAAATTAAAAACCGATTTTTTTTCAATTTTTAACAAGCAACCCTTATTTTTGGCCACAGAATACGCCCCTGGATTTTTACCTCTACTTAGGAAATACCCTGTATGAATTCTGTTCCTTTTTACATTAGTATAATTCTTTGTGTTCAATAAAACTGTGTCAATGGATTTTATGTTATTACATTTTTTAAATAATTAAAAATTCACTAGCAAACTATTCACTTCGCGTGATGTTCCGCATTGCATTTGTGATTAATTATCTGGCATCTTTTATTCCTGATAAATTAATTGCGTCTCACTTAAGCAAATTAACAGGCAATGCTCTCTGATTTTAATGAATGCGAGACAAGATCGTTCAGATGCAATCGCGATCTATGTAGAAATTACTCAACATAGCCTGTGAGAAGATATTACGGCAAAGATGTTTAAAATAATAACAGTGTATTTATATCTCTACATCCAAATGTGTAATAAATTAAAAATTATAATCTGTTTACTTTTGGTGACACACAAAAATCATGTTGCACCAACATATTTCGTAGTTCGTACATTTACATTTTATCTTTTAAATTATATATTTAGATACTAATACCGCTGATATATCTTGTCTTTGTTAATGATTTCATAATTTTCTAAAACGAACACAGTAAACAAAGGTATTTATTTTTTTATTAGCATAAATGCCAGCAGTACAAGCGTAAAAATGTATGAAAAGGTTTTTCGCCAAATTTGAAGCTAAAAATTCCATTATTTAAGCTAAACCTTTGTATATTTTAGCCCATTAAGTGAATAAAACTTATATTTCAGACAAAGCTTTTGCTTAACCTTTATTCACACTGCCTATAGTATAGGTATATTTTTCATTTACGTTTTCAAATTCTATTCGTCTGTGACTAATGCTACTATAATTCTTATAAATATGTGGCGTGACCTTTTTATGTTATTTTTAACTTATATAACACCCAAATATCAAAATACTTCTAATCTAATCAAAACAAATTATATTTTCAATTAAAAAATTAGAATATAAACGGATTCAATTTGAATGTTCTTACCACAGTGTCCTCATTATTATACATACATTTTGTGTTGGATAATATTCGTACGTAGGCATATTATTTTGTTTGTTGCCAATGTCTAATTAATAAATAATCGCCAGCTTGCTTTTATATTATTGGTAAAGCTGCTAGCCCACATATACGTTTTACTTTTTATTTAGAATATTCTGTGTAATGAAAAATTTTATTACACATTAATATTCATATACATGATATATTAGAACGGTTTTCGTCAATTAGTTTTTATTTTTATCGAAATCATGATGTCATCTTCAGAGATGAAATAGATATGCCGAAACTAATT
This sequence comes from Monochamus alternatus, assembly GCA_037114965.1. NCBI lineage: Eukaryota > Metazoa > Arthropoda > Insecta > Coleoptera > Cerambycidae > Monochamus > Monochamus alternatus. The sequence continues at coordinate 40,979,675 of CM073433.1, forward strand.
TAGTTTTTGTGGCCTTGATATTATGTTCCGATAGAACTGTCAAATGAATTTTTAACTTGTTCAACTACAGCTTTGAACTGATCTGATGTCAGTTTTAGGATAACATGATCTAAAATTAGTATTACACCCACATGTTTGTGGTTTATAAATTTATAATTCATAAAGTGGATTTTCTATAAATAATATTATTTATATCTTATCTTCTACTTATCGCCTTCGCCAGCCTTCGCTAAAAGTACTTAAATGCAGGTAAAATATTTATTTTTCTATTTTAGTAGCTAAAGCAATAATCTTTTAAAATAATTTATATTTCTGACAATTTTCCTTTCTTACTGCAAAGGATATATTGTATATCTGGGCAGATGTAATTAATATAAACACTTCAAATAAAAAGGAGGAATACCAATTATTAAAAAACATGATTTAAATTCGTATTTCTCTTGACAGTTCATTCCTTATTACAATCATTATTCAAATAAGTCAGAGGTTGGAAGGGATAGAGGAAACAAAAACTAAAGGCTGTCTGTTTTCCGGTGACTGGATGACTTAGGTGGGGGAAACGTCAGGGTTAAATTTTAAAATTTTAGGGACCAATGATTACCCGTTTCATGAATAATTAATGATTTAAAACGGGTATATTTACATATTTAATAAGACACTTTTTGTTCAATATCGGTTATTAATATGTAAATTTAATAAAGAAGAAAAAAATAGAAAATTGTAGTATGAACTTTAAATTTTTAGAAAATCTTAATGATTACTGATTTGTGTGAAATTCTTTATATTAATTATTTATATTGAATATCATTTATTTTTACTTAATACTAAGCGTTTTATCATGAAATGCGAAATATATACATATGTTCTAATATGTAGTCTATTTTAAGTCTAAATTTATAATTAAGAAAACAGTACGTTTTCATTAAACATTTTTGTTATACATTTCAAACAGTGTCAGTGACCCTTAAATAAAAGTAATTAGTTTATTACTGTTTTTAAGCTTCTAATTTCATCAATTACATTTTTATTGTAAATATAATGACCTCTGATAATTATATAATATATAGATGAAATTAGCTTAATTAGATTTGAATAGTGACAATAAATACATTTTGCTCTTTAAAATGAATAAAGGATTATCCTTTATTTTGATGATTATTTCGTCTATATATGAAAGTGGCACATATTAGAATATTGAAAAATATCCTCTTTCCTTAAATTTAGTGCAGTTATCCAAAAGTCCTTTCTTTTTTCATCTTTAGGAAATCCAAAATTATAATTCTAAATAAAACTTCAGTAAGGCAAGCAGCAAATTCTCGTAATAGTATCACATTTTATTTTATTTTCGATTACATTATTTTGTAACCCAGAATATAATATAATACCTATTAGGTACATTTTTATTTATAACAAAAGTAATAGTAAACAACATATTAAATACGACCCTGGTACAGACACGTATGTTAGAGCCTTTTCACACGAGCCACCGTGCAGCGCTTCTCGGTAGCGCCGTTGAGTGGTCCGTTTTGACGAACCATTATTTTATATAGACTTATTCACACGGACGCGCCACAGAATTAGCAGCGCCACGGTGGCGCGTAGTCGGCGTCTCCCACCGAAACGTCAACCATAAATTAGTGGCTCCACTCAGCAGCGCTGCACGGTGGCCCGTGTGAAAAGGCTCTTAGGAATATCAAACTACAACCAGCAATGTTAGTAAACGATCAAACAAGCCGTAATATGGCATTAATCAAATTGATGTCTGTGATTGGAGGGTGAGAGGAGTGGGAAATTGGCAGGATGCGCAATAGTCTTTGACTTACCACACACTTCCTAAATCTATGAAAAAGTTGACGAATTTGTCATATGGTAAATGTTACAATTATTATATTGTTGTTTTAGTTCTAGTATTTTAACTTTTCGCATGTTATATTACTCTCTGTACTTTTGACCAGACTCACCTATCTTATATTTTGATACACTGAAACCGAATCTGAAATTTCTTTAGCTCAAACACTAAATTACAAAAAAAATAAATAAATAGTGAAAAATCGCAAAAATCACTTTACTTCAATCACTAGTTTTAGCTAGAAACTGTTCCAGTTATTTCTCGCGATTTTGGCAAAATTTGTGCTTGATGCACAATCCGAATTTTGTTTGCGGTCACTAAAGTGAGTTTTTGCGATTTTTAGCTATTTATTGCGATTTACTTAAAATTTTGAGGGTGTTTGTATTAAAAGAACTGCAGATTAAAATTGAATTAAGTTGCCTTGGCAAAAAAACACTGATGAAGTAAACGCTTCATATGCTTTTAACTTAAGAACGGTCTGCCTTATATCTTTCAGGTGAAATTGTCGTTGATTTTTTGGTTAACCTACTACTTGACGATATTTTTAATTAAATATCAAATGTGTATGTTAAATGATTCATAAAATAAGAATTTTTTTAATCCGCTTTCCAAAAAGCCATTAACCTATATCGAGAAGGCTACAAAGTATCAAACAAAGTATTAATTAATAGCTAAAAATAAATTACCATTATTTTTATTGTCATGTTTTGTTTATTAAACACATTTTATTTACGATCAGAATTACAGGAATTTTTACTATAAAATATTTATTACCGAAGTGAACTCAAATTATGGAATTAAATAAAACTATTTTTAATTTTCCTTTTCAATCTGTATATACATTACATATGTATTGTTTTTCTGTCTTAGGTGTAATATACGTTTATTTAGAAAATAATTGCCCACAGAAGTGACGTCACAGTGCCGTATTTAAATTTGAAATGCTTTTTGGTTTGATGTTACAGTAACAACTGCGTCAGTTTTAAAGTTTTGTTTTATATCTAATAGGTATATATTTTAGCGAAAATTAACAATTATTACGCACTTCTAGATAAAAATCAGACAGGGCCGGATTAGAGAATTGTACCCCTGGCCAATATTTCTGAGAGCCCTACCACACAGTACTAAAGTCTTTTTAATACATTGCAAAACCCTGATAATGCCAATTTCGATGCGTTGGATAATAAAAATAATGAGTTATTTCCAAATTTAAAGTTTTTATCTTGTATTATCAATTACCCAAGGTCGAAAATAATAGAGAGTGACAGCACAGAGTTGAGTACGGAAGGTAAGGGTTGCATGATTACCTAAGCGTGACACTTGAGAAGGGTTCAAAGCACACAAAATTATCAAAAATAAGTTGACGTCGGGTGAACCTAGTACATTAACAGCATACTTTAAAGGTCCCCCCTGTGCCATCCTCCCCACAAATTAGAATGCCGTCCTGTTGGACGGCAATGGCTGACCACCACCCAATTACACCTACCTGACACGCACTCCGCGGATATCACATTTTTGCATGAATATTGCAACTTCTGTTTTAATTATTTATGGCGGCAAAATCTCAACTCTTGACAAATTTTGCAAAACAGTAAAACAGTACAAATATTATTGCTACTTTCATTATTCTGACAATCTACCATGGCAGTTTCATGATGAAAATGTTATAGTTGACAAAACTCGTTACAAGTAGATATTTTCCCATCATTAAATGCATCGCGGAAATATTCGCAAATTTCACATCCAAAGGACCAAAGGCTTTAGAATACTATAACGGTCACACATTATATTTATATCATATCGTACCGCCTTCCGTATGACCTTCATGTAGCCATGTTTCGTCAAACATATTCTTCGATCCAGATTCCGACCGTTTAATATTTATTTTAAATAGTTTCTTCGCCATACCACTATTTCGCCTTTCTCTATCAGTGTACTCTTTTCGATTTCATTTATAGGGAAATTCACATACTGTAATTCATCGCATAATTCATAAAAGCACTCTTCTATATATTCTAGGCAAAGTTTCATCTTGTTAAGTAACGTTCAGATAAACGTTAGTGCAATGGCACTGCAGTTGTACTGTTGTATTGTAATTGTATGGTGTTAAATATTATTTACTCTGTTTACATAAAATTACTGTAGACTTAAGAAGTTGGGGAATTTTTCCGCTGTAAGTTGGCGACGTGGAAAAACTCAAGATTCTTGACCTTCAGAGAGGTTATCTTTAAGTTTTGTCAACTACGTCCCTATCTACGGAAATTGTTGGTTTTTATCATTTGCCGAATAGTAATTAAAAGCCTACCCTAGATAAAATATAAGCCTACAATCTGCAGGAATAGATGGTCTATTTGAATGTTTGGTTAAATCACAGTATACTAGTATTCTGTGGGTTAAATGAGGCCCCACTAATTTCCGCAAGTCGTCAAACACTGCCACTGTCATTCGGGTGAAATGAAAAAATAATCGGCATTCTCATTTCGCATTTCTTTATATAATTTATAGAAATCACCTTGCATCTGCGGTTAATAGGTCGCACCCACCATCTCCGAGCTCTTCTTTTCATTTTTTTTGCATGTATAGTTTTTATACATATTGACGTCGCTGCGAATAAGAGCAGCAAAAGTAACTGTTTCTAAACCAAACAGTCCTCTTCATCCATTTTTTTAGAGACAAATCAATTCTAAACTAAATATATCTAAATTAGAATCTAATTTAAAAACTTGCAAAAATGTGAATCTTCTGTTTACTGTTAAAAAAAGCAGTTTTCTGATTGGGCCTTGTATGATTGTTGGAAAAGGATTGGTAAAAGCTAAAATGCTTTTAGCTTCTGCCATACAACTGCGGTACAAAGGCGTTACTGTTAAGTTTATCTGAACGTTACAAAAGTCACCCGTATTTCTCGCCGTTTTACTTCAGTATCTTTGAATATTTGCAGGTGGGATGAGTTAACATTCCTATTATTTGCTAAACCCTAGATTATTCAGTTATTAAATGTCTAAAATTATTTGTATTTTGTAGAAAACACTATTTCAAGAATACGGCGCCCTTTTTAATAACTTTTCTGCAGTACCAATGCAACTGCACTAATTTTATGTGAATGAAGCTTAAGATATACCCAATTCCATTCATCCATCTTCCTTCCGCGAGTTTCCACTATTTCCCGTTTCGCAGTTGCACCTCTTTGCCACTCTTTTTTTATACTCTAGATATATGCTATTCACGAACATTCTTGTTAATGAACTACATATTTCAACATCATTTACACTCATATTTTGACCTCACGCTCTAAACCCTTCATACATGTCTTCATCCGACATTCTTCACTTGTTACATTAGGACGTTTCCAATTTTGAGAATACTCTGCAGAGCTTGAATTATTCTCCATTCCTAAGAATACAAAATCACTAATAAATTAATTACATTCATAATTAAATTAGCGGAAAGATATACCCGAAATTTTTCCCGCTTGAAAGATATACCCGCTCATGATAGCGCTGGAAATGGAACAGGTGGACTGTCAGTTTGTCACAGCCAATAAAAGGCTGTGGCGCATGCGTAGTTCCTGGAGCAAAAGCTGTGTAATCTGGTTTTTATAGGGAAAATATACCGGCTGCATGTATGTTTCTTTGTGTCAACTGCTAGAAATTGTAAGCGGGTTTAGAACATGAGTCACTCTCTAGATTTTCGACTGTTTAGTACAGATAAATTTAAACAAATACACACAACACCGAGTACTCATTTTTTATTGCATTACTTTTCATATTTTTTTATTTACCTTTTTCCCTAAAGTCAAATGCTCTGCCGTCAAATAAAAGAAATTAATAACACTACAATAATTTTGTAGACGCTCTTACCCTTGATTAAATCCGGTCCTGCGTTCGAATGCGTTTCTTGAAAAGGTAAACACAAGGGATTCCAATGTCCGTTGTTTGCGCCTTGTCGGCGACCTAGTTTGGCTGGGGCTGCCCGGCTAAGGTCACCGGTGTGTTGCTGAAGAGACGCGTCGTGCCCTTAGAGGGCCTCGACCTGACCTTATCCTTTTCCCTGGTCTCCTGGATAGCGGCGGTGTTGACCTAGTTCTCCCGATGTAATTAGGACGCCCGTCGGCGCACTCGACGCCGGTTTCACGAATTCGTATTGTACGGAAGCGGAAGTCTTCGATACAGAGACAAAAGTGGCCGATGCGATCGACTCACGTATTATCTTAATGAGATTGTGTCGCGCAACTAGGAATTTTGACGCAAAGAAAAAATAAGTGTCAAGGGTAAAGTTTCATTTTATTGTTTATTAATGTTTTTATTGTTTACGAAAAATGAAAGTGTGTGCGGATAAAACGGAATAACTAAAATAATTGTTATCTAGTGTTTGTGTTGTGTACGAAAAGTATCTTACGATTTGATTTTATGATCGTTTAAATTAAAGGTAAATCGTTTATACATGGTGAGTCATTAATAATGGTACATAGCTTAAGAGCAGATTGTTAACGTCAAAATAAAGCGATTGAGCCCAACGTGCCTTATTGAATTGTTGCTCCTTTTCATTCTACAGGGTGTTAAAGTTGAAAAAATGCTTTCGATTGTTTGCTATATTTTAAGAACGTATGGACCGATTGTTTTGAAACTTTGTAGTCTTATGTTTTTTGAGGCGGTAATTACGAATATGCAAACAGTGCTGAGGGCGTTAATTATACTGTACTGTCGATGTAAAAACATATCTAACTTTTTATATTTTACACTTATGCATTTTTTAATAAGAAACTATTGAACTACTTTCAATTCTACATAGAAAGGGTATATCTGTTACAAATCGATATATAAACTTAACCGTTTTCGAGAATCAGACGATTTAAGTTTTTGAGGAAATGAGAAACATAATATGTGTATATGCTCTAGAAAATTTTTGTGGTCGCCGTGCAGCAGCGGGATACTTGGAATTATATCGAGACAACAGACAACCCGATCATAGACTATTTAAGAGATTGTACGACAGATTATTTGAAACAGGATCATTTCGCCCGGAAAGAGACGTTGGAAGGCCGAAGAAGATGATTTTTAGTGCGAATTGCTGAAAACACACGTACAAGCACACGTCAAATTTCGGCAGTCTTCCGTTAATAGAATACTGCACACAGAAAAATTGTATCCTTATCATTTTACTCCAGTTCAATATTTAACGCCACAAGACCTTCTAGCTAGGTTCCGGTTTGCACAGTTTCTTCGCCAACAACAAAATGATAACTAAACATTTCATTTACCCGACGTGGTATTTTTAATTGGAGAAATAGTAATTATTGGGAACTAGAAAATCCTCATCTGCCAAGAGAAGTGCATTTTCGGCAAGAGTTTTCTATCAATATTTGGTGTGGAATTCTCTCCGATAATATTGTGGAGCCGTTCGTACTACCACGTCCACTTAACGGAGAAAATTATTTAAATTTTCTAATTAATGACTTGCCACTGCTTCTTGAAGATATCCCCTTAAATTTACGGCGGAACTTCTGGTTGTTGCATAATGGTGCATCTGCATTATCCCCGACGAGTAAGAGAATATCTTAATAGAAATTTTCACTGTTAGATTGGACGCGGCAGCGAAGTTCCTTGGCCTGCACGTAGCCGTGATTTAAATCCGCTAGATGTTTGTAGAAGATTCAAGAATCGATTAATATTATCAAACAACATAGAACTTTATTCAACGTCAGACAAAACTTAAATAAGAGGCTAAGAAAGTGCACTGAAGTCGCTGGTGGTCACTTCAAGAATATTTTATGATTAATAATTTGTTAAGATATGCATAATAAAATGTTCAATGGTTGTAGTGTTCGTCTTATTGTTAATTCAGTCGTGATATCTTAAGACACCCTAATTTGCTAATGTAATTCCCGCCGAATCTCAAGAACTTAATTCATCTGTTTCTCTAAAGCTGTGGAGTCTATCAATTTGTAGCAGGTAGGACCTTTTCTATTTAAAATTAAAAGTAGTTCAATAGTTTCTTATTAAAAAAATCTAAAGTGTAAAATACAAAAAGGTAGACATATTTCCTGACAGATTATACCTACAAAAAAACCAAATGATATATATTTGGTAAATTTTATCGGTCACATGACTTCTTAATTTTGAAAATAAAGTGCATGTTCAGAAGCAATAAGAGCTCAGCATCCCTGCAACTATGCTCCTGCAAAAAAAATATAGCACGCCAGATTTCATTTTAAAACTCCGAGTCTCCTCCAAATTGGAATGAAATTGTTTTACTACTATTTATTCCCTTTTTTTCAATTAAAACAAGACTTGTTTGGCAATCTAATCCTTATACAGGGTGACCCAAAATAATTGCAACATAGAGCAAGTTATATACAAATATCGAAAATAAAATTTTAACTGACACCCTGTATACCATCAGCTTTTTACTAAGGTAAGTTTGGCAGCATCGCATTATTTTGTCGTCAGGAATCTACGCTTGCTCTATGTTTCATTTATTTTCGGACACCCTGTATTACCAGTGTAGACGTATGCTGTAGTTTTTTTATCGAATTTACTCGTAACATATTCTTGAAATTGGCATCCTATTCGTAACTTGAATCAAATAGGTAGGTAGATATATTGTATAATGATCATGAATACCTTACCTGCTTTCCTACTTATCTAAATAACATGAGAAACTTGCTTAATGCTCATTCGTTCATTCATGTAGACCGCAAGCTATTTTGCACTACAATTTACCTGGTTTTTAGCGAAGGTATCAAATTTAATCAGAACAGTGTACCTACCCAGGTATAAAGAAGTACCTAAATGTCTATTTCTGTAAATATCAATTAATTGCATTTACCTAAATGTTAGAATTAGCAAACTGCATTTGGTTCGAGCATTAAGGATCTACCTACCTACTTCGGTTAATTTTTAAGGCGTTAGCAGTGTAATTACCGTAGGTACCTATATTGTAGCAAAAAATAAATCTCGAAATCTCAAATAAATACGAACCTACCTACAATGTTTTTATTTATACTGCATTCCGCTTGAAATAAAACAGGGGCCCCCCGACGCCCTAGAACCCGTCCCCGAGACAGCGAACAATCAAAACTACTTTCCGGTTCGCACGCTTTCCAATGCCGAGGCGAATCGAACGCCGCCGATTGGCTAGTCGGTTTTAGCAAGGCAGCGCTGCCACGTACTGATGGATCAATAAACAAATCTGTGGTGCCCGCAAAATACAAGTATTTAACGCCAAATTGTTGAAAAAAAATTGTGATATTTAGTATTCTCATTTGTTTTGTGTGATAAAAAACACTAACATTTTACCTGTGAACACAAGTAGTGTGCATTGAATAATGACTTGGGTGTTTCTGAAGCGTTCTGATGCCCCCCTCTCGTAGCACAAGTTTCGCTGGTTGTTCTTCTGGCGTCCATATTTGTGTGTAAGTTAGATTTATTTTTTATGGATACAATGGTTAAAACAAAGCGTTTTTATTGTGTTTTTTATGGCTCGTATTAATTTTGTGCATGGTTAGTTTATAGGCGAGTACTACGGATTGCTTCGTAGGTATGCGCTTGGTTTACAAATTTGATCGTGTCGGGATCGTGATTCCACCTCGTTTCGAAATCAGCGTTGTAGGGTCAACGGAGGTGTAAATTTCGTCGAGCTTGTGTTGCTTTATTCTAATGCGTGTGTAAGTTTTTCTAACGTAAATCGCTAAAGGATTTTTTTTGCAAATTTCATTAGTAACGCCTACTTAGGTTCTTGCACAATCGTCTAAAATAGTTGTTTTCGTATCTATTAATACACGATCTCCTGCTTGTTGTGTAGGTGGTTGGGTAGCCAAGTCTTATTTTTCATTTTTTTTGTATTGGTCTCGTCTATTTGTAGTGTAATAAAGCGAAAATATCAAGATTATTACGCTACTCAAACAATAGTCGTTTTCGTATATAGCAAATTGTTATCTTGCTAAAATTATCTTTTAAAATGGTTGCAACTTCGATATTTTTTACAACTTAAATATATAAAATGTATCTCGCACCCAATTTTCAACAAAAGTTTTATTTACATTACATTCCTACAATGTATGGTATCATTTAGTTACCTCAATTTTTTTGTTAGTACCTAAACAAAAATAGAACAGTGAAAACATTTCCTAATATTAATTCTATAAATGTCTCATTTTACAAACAGTATGTAGATTGTTATAATGGATTTATCGTTATCATTAAATATTTATTTTAACAGATGTTTGTTATATTTCTATTGTCACATAAAAGGAAATGGAATCATTTACATAAAATAAAATCAATTTTATATGTTTTTGGAAAAGTATCAATATAAATTATATTTTGTTGTTTGTTAGGCTCATTCACGTAAATTTTGTTATCGTAAAACATGTTCTAGACCAATTTTGAGTTTACTCCATCTAAAGGTTAGTGTATATTCGAAATTTGGTTATACGTTTGTATATTTTATCAAAAATATTTGAAAATCGCAAAAAGAAAAGTGTATACTGAACCTGTTTTGTATTATTATATTATCTATAGATTGTGTGATGTTACGAATTTATGCTCATTGTTACAGATCTCTGGCTGGCCAGACTGATATGGAGCACTAGTGACGATGCGCGCCCCTACCCCCTCCGAGCCGAAGTCTACATTTCCTACCTACCAAGTGCCTCAAGAGTCAGCCATGAGGGGCAGCGCACCCCCAGTACAAGTCGCAAGGGCAGCTTGGGGGGGTCGAGCCGACCCCCCAAGTCCTCCCCACAGCGCCCCAAGTGGCGCTTCATCTGTGATATCCGGCTCAAGTTGCTGTTCACTTGGCAACTCTAATATTAGAATGCAATCTGTGACCGAAAATTGTCTTCTGAACTCTGTTACCGTACCAAAAATACAACGTATTGACCATGGCATGGTCACCCACAATAATAGCTCTAAGTTAGATAATAAGTTTGGTGCTTTACCCCCTGGACGAGACATTCCCAACCAAAAGTCTGATGACCTCGAACTGCTCCATCTGAATGCACTGAAAATTCTTAAATGCGATAATACAAACTGCGATAACAACGATAACAAGAACCACGACGACATGTGCCACCTCGATAGGCTTAAACTTAAACTGCGCACGAGTAATGACAACACTGCAGCTCAGGATACTTGCCTGGCCATACCCCTAAGGCTCAGGGGTGGCGGCGAGAGCTCCCTCAGCACCGGCACCTCAGGCTGGGGTACCCCACCCTCTCAACAGGCCAGTAACAACAATGGTAAGCATTCCATAAATATTTAATAGCACCAGTCCTGAAATGCCACTCTCGACGAAAAAAGATTGGGACGGTTCTTTTCTTATTTTCAGTACAGATTTCGGGTTCCTTAAGCCATCATCAGGGAAAAGTAAAAGTTACATACATAGTACACATCTTAATTTAATATCTTACTACACGATTTAAAAATATTAAATACTATAACGTATATTCAAGACTAAAATTATATTTTTGTACTCTTCTTTCATGTCAGTCACATTATTCAGCGATCACAGGATATGAGCTATTTTTAAGATAAAGAAAAATGTGTTTCCATTAAGTTTTTAGATGCACTGTTATTTTTTAAACAAAAAAAATTTCAAGTTGAACGAAATCGGCCTTAAGCTTTGCGTTTGTAAAGATATTATTATAAAACTGAATAAATATATTTCATACTTTGATTATAAACGGTAAATGTCTCTCATTCACTTATAACGATACAGAATTTGAAACTTGTAAAGTGAGTGCGTGACTAAAAACAAAAAGAGATTCTGCTATTAATCTTACCAACAAATTACCAATCGTTTCATGTAATATGTATGTAAAATTTTAAAAGTAGTTCAAACGTCTAACAAATAAAAAAAAAATTTGGTCACATTGTATCTTGGGCAATTACTCATAATATTAAATATATATTAAAAGATATTTCCAAATATCTTTCACAAAAAAATATATATGTATAGATAAAAATGATCTCCAACAAATTTCAATATGTCTGAAAAACCTTTGTCGATATATCTTGTTTCATTATATTCGTAATGTAAATTGTTAATTTTAAACGGTGTTTTGTATCAGGCTTAAAGAATGGAATCCAGTATTTTTGTTATTTTACCAATATTTATATTGGAATTTGTTGGTTTTAGATAAGATTGTTTATTTTATGAATTAATTAATAGTAATAAAAGTTTATTAAAAGTTTTACTTATTTCTTAAATTATCTACACATCTAAAATCTAGGGTATGTTTTCACAGTTAAGTTTTTTATTGTTTACAAATTTTAACAATTTTGCTTACTTTTGTAACATTGTCTTTGACGATGATGGCTTTGGGAAATAAATCATTTTTATACTGAAAACAAAAAAGGTTGTTCTTGCTATCTTACCAATATTGAGTACTGAAAAATGTTAGTCAATAGATATCAACCATTCCAATTGTTACATGAAGAATGTAAAATTTTGGAAAAAAAGTTCAATAAAAATAAAATTATATGGATATATGAATGACGATAAGAAATGAAAAAAAATAATAATAATTTCTTTAAACTCCTATCATGAACTGTTAATTTTAAACATGTTTTATATTAGGTTGTACAATGAATAGAATCAAGTACACTGTTCTTTTACCAATATTGAAATTGGGATTTGTTGGTTTTAGATAAGATTGTCTTTATTTTATGCGTGGTTTAATTAATAATAACAAAAATTTATCGAAAGTTTCAGGTTATTTTGTTAATAATCTGCTCATTTAAAATCTAGGAATATATTATTTTTCAGTTTTTTTTTTTTTTTTTTGAATTCGTAAAAGTTGTAGTGTTAACCATGGTTTTTTAACCTGTATACTCCAGCAATGGTAACACATACCAGACGTGACTAAAAAAAATAATAAAATAAGGAAGTTTGATATCGAAATATTTAAAATGTTTCTGAGATGGTAGTGTCTAAAACTGTTTGGCATGGACAAGCCTCTATTTTTTGGATATTAGGTAGAGGGTAGAGGTGGGTGGTATATTAGCATCAAAAAGAGAATTCTGTTTCATGTAGCGACTAGCTCGAGTGGTTGGGGCACCGCTAACCCAGTCAATCAGACCACCGCCGGTACCCAACAGTGGAATAATGCTAATCGACCACCGACGTCAAACCAAGGCCAAACACAAAACGGTAATTCGAAAGCACTTCTATGGAAGTAATATCTTTAAGGGCGCTTCCTTGCAGGAAACAAATCCAACGCTAATGGCCAACAGCCTCCTACCTCTCAGTCCAACACTGCTGGCTGGGGTCAGCCCGGAACAAAACCTGCACCCAACAACTCACTACCGCCTACCACTCAACCCACTACCTCCGCCGCCAACACTTCGAACAACAACGGACCAAGCAGCAACACGAAACAACAGCTAGAACAATTGAACAGCATGCGAGAGGCTATCTTTAGTCAAGACGGATGGGGCGGAGTAAGTATTCTGGTGTGTTTCCGGTGAATAATTCTAACTGTGAAATTCCGTAGCAACACGTAAATCAAGACACAAACTGGGACATTCCCAGTAGCCCCGAACCGCCCATGAAAATGGACGGATCCGGGGGTCCACCTCCATGGAAACCTGCCGTCAATAATGGAACTGAACTGTGGGAAGCCAATCTGCGGAACGGCGGTCAACCGCCACCGCAACCACAGCAGAAGACTCCCTGGGGACACACTCCTTCGACGAACATCGGGGGCACTTGGGGAGAAGATGATGATACTGATAGTTCTAATGTTTGGACTGGCGTACCTTCTAATCAACAGCAGTGGGGCGCTGGCGGAAGCACGAACAATGGCGCTATGTGGGGCGGTAAGACAATTTTTTTTTGTTTACAGTTTTTAGTTTTCTTTGCTCTTGGTGAGTACTAATATAAATTTAACGTTATTGGCATTCCTTTGGGTTTTTTCATCGATATCATTTGTGATCAATTCAAAATAATTGTCAAATTTATTACAGAAAAAATTAAACGGTTCATTTGTGACTGAAATTTATTAATGTCTTTAAATCCATGCAGGGATAAATTCAGCTTTTTCTGGTGTTCAATGACATTTTTATCATAAAGAAATCTTTTATGATAATAGGAGTGTCCTATTAGTCCAGTAATTAAGTTTTCTGTTCTTTTGTTTACAACATCATTTGTATCTGCAGATCGTTGACGATCTTTTAATAATTTTTATTACACTAGACGACAAATCAAAGTAAAAAAAAAATGATTCAAAATTAGTTTGAAATGATTTAAAATGCCTATTTTCCTAAGCTGTGAAATTATGTTACTGAAATATTCTACTTAGCAGAAAACATAATTGGTAATATGACAGTTGACAGAGAGGTAGGTGAACATGACAATTGACGGAGAACACTAATGATTTGAATAAAGTAGGCCATGTTTTCTATATCTGTCGTTTCATTGGTTGTTGCGACAGATTCAAATACTTTTCCAGACAGTTAAAAGTTCTTAGTCAACTAAGTTTTTCCTATACGTACTATTGAATTATGAATTAAGGGGACACTCTTATTGAGTTACATTAAATTTACGTTTTCTATTTTAAAGGTGTCAAATATCTGTTATTGTTGAATGTGATTTAAACGTTTTTATAAGTTTTTTAAATATTGGCATTGAGCACATAGTTTTTGCACATATGTAAATCCTGCTTTAATAACTGCTCACATTTCATCAAGTTTTTAGTAACATGTTAACCAGTAACTGCATATATATCTTAAATGGGCTTAAATCACAGTTACATCATATAAAAATGTTTCCTTGTTTAAGAAGCTGGAAATTATTTTACGATAACGCTCTTGAAAAACATTAAACGAGAATATGTGACTGTTTTTGTGATTTTGTTCGTTATAAGAGATTTGGAGTGGTGTGTGGCGCTGTTACTTCTGTGAAATGTGCTCTTGCAGAAATCAAGGGTTTTACCTTTAAACGACAACCCGACAAAGGAATTTCAGTTCCGATATTGTAAACGATAAACGACTTAGCTTAAAACCCTCGATTTTCTTATTACTTACTCTCAGGCCCTAAGAAAGAGAACGACTGGGGTACAGGTGCAGGTAATACGGGCTGGGGAGGAGACCCGCGATCTGCTGACCCACGTCAAACCGGCATGGACCCCAGAGAGATCCGTCCCGAATTGAGGGACATGCGTGCCGGAAATTCCGATCCCATGCGACTGTTGGACCCCCGTGAACAAATGAGGCAGATGGCTGGTAGCGATATGAGAGGAGATCCCAGAGGTATAAATAACATTGTCTTATTTATTTTTCTCTGAAGTTTTTATTTGCTATTTCTCACACATTTAAAGCGATTCAGTTAGCCAAGTCTTGTTTTGTGGAAAAGAGTTTACGTAAAAAAAAATAGTGGTTATAAATAATAACAATCCAATTTTGATGAATATAGATTGGAGTGATTCATCCTGTAAAAATGTTTACATCAGTTTTAAGTTTTGGCGGCTTAATTTAGATTATATACATTCACCTCGGACTGACTCAAAGGATAGCCAGATTTCTACGAACGCGGACAAAATGAGTTGCAGGATGAAATAAAAATTGTATAATTTGCAAGACGTACAAATAAATGCTCGAATTAAATAATCTTTTGTAATTTTGTTTAAATAGATAGTAGATATTACATTTTTAAAAAGAATCCATTACTTCAAAAAGTCACATATCGAGATAAGGTTTTTCAGTTTTATCACACAACAAAATTTACGTTACTGATAAAATACAGTCTATATAACGGATCTTAATATTTAATGGAGCGTAATGTGTGTAATAAAATGAAATATTTGCAAAGTAAAATTTGTAGAAGGAAATTGTAATAAGTTCTTACGAATTTGTTGGAGGACCATAATTTTGTTTTATGCTTCAAATTTCCAGTGGACATTGTGATTTTGTGTAATAAATATGGAATTCCGATTGAACGTGGAATAGCAATTTTGACTTTGAACTCGGAATTCTAACTCTAAATTCAGACACTCGATTATTCACACCTCAAGTATGAAATTCATACTGAATTAAGAATTTTATTGAAAAATTGAAATTTTATTCCCAAAGTTGGAATTGAGACCGAATTTGGAATTTTAAACTTCCTGGTGTTTTTTCAAAAGTTTATTACTGGTCCACTTTGATTATGAGTCAAAGTTAATTGAAGCCACTATAAAGCGGTCGAAATTTTGAGTAAAATTGAAATTTAAAATTTATTCAGAGTCAAGTTTTTTAAAGAATGAATTACTGCTCTTCTATACCTTCACATATTTTCCACCTTCTGCAACTTGATAATAATTTATTTTGAAAATATTGATAAAATACAAATTTGTATTTTTCTGAAATCTATTAATTTTAAAGGAGAAACACAGACGTTATATTTCGCTTATGAAATTGTTTTATTTTGACTAAGGAAATATCAGTAGGTGTGTTGATAAATAAAAAAATATTTTCAGAGATGCAGCCACAGTACATAAATTCTTGTGTCGTTAAATACTTTATCCTTGCTGTGTGTATTTTGAAATTGTGATAATATTCAAGGTTGAAGATGTCACGACCTTTTATTTTTATACAGATCCAAAGTTAACGTTAAGAACCTAAGCCTTACGAAGTCGTTTAAAATGTTTTAAAAAAATGTAAGCACAACAATACATTAAATTTATCTTTGAAACATACCATTACGGGGACAATTAAAAAAAAAAACATAGGTGTTTCATTGGGTATCGTTAATTTATATGTCAGCAGATTGGTACCAAATATTTGACGACCAATTAAGAAATATGTAAGTAGATGATGTGGATTTTGTTTTATTTTTCTGTGTTTATTCATTATCATCCCATCATTAATCTTACAGCTTGCTCTAATAATCACTGTTTAAAGAAATAGTTTGTGTTGAAATACATACAGTAATTGACATTTTAAAAGTTTATACTGGTACGTCCGTATGTAAAATAACTTTGTTTTCTGACTGTTCAATGACTTAAAAAATTACATGGAAATAAATGATTTTATTTGGAAGAATTATTTTTAGAAATATTACAATGCTTAAAGTGTTAAGGTATTCAAAAATATTTTCAAAAATAATGAAATTCTAACGGTATTTTGACTGGAACACGAGGAGTTTGAAAATCGCAATTTTCTTGGTAGGAATCACCGGCAGATTGAACGGTGCTGGTGCGGAAGCCTTCTGGGGCCAAAGTGCACCTCATACTGCTGCGCAGCAGATGCACCACCACAGCAAGATGCCTGTCGGTCCAGGAAACGGTGCTGGGTGGGAGGAGCCTTCCCCGCCTTCTCAAAGACGTAACATGCCTAATTACGATGATGGCACTTCCCTGTGGGGTAATCCGCAACAAGGTAGGAGCTTAACTTTTCTTTTGCGCCATTTTCCACCCAGGACAGCGATTTTCTGTAATGATTTCTCTTTGTCTTTATTTTTGACAAAAAGAAATTTTCGCTTATATCTTGACAGATTAAATGAAGGGGGCACAAATTAATTTTATCGTAATATTTGCATTATTCAGTTGCACACTGCTTTCTACCATCGGACCATTGATATAACCTACTAGTCTCGTCAAGGTATATTTGGCAGATTATAGATTATATTATGTGAATTTTTTCCAAATGTGTGTAGTAAAAATTTATTTTGAACAAAATCCTTTAAAAGTTTTTAGACAGACGCTTTGCGTATTTGTCCATATGCTATTTTTATTCACATTTTATTTATTTACTTTTTTTTTTTAATTATTTTCGACAGACTTTTATATACATTTGGCACAAATTTATTATAATATGCACTAGGCTCTCATTGGAAAGATCTACCTACAGGGGCAAGCATGGGTCGCGGTAACGCCGCTGTGCCTCCCGGAATGGCTCAGACTCGCATGAAACCCGACGGATCCGTGTGGGGACACGGACGTAACGGTTCCTGGGACGAGGTGGGACCCAGTACCGGCTGGGAAGAGACAGGACCTTGGACGAAACAAAAGATGCCCGGACCGCTGTGGGATACCGATCTCGATTGGGGCCACAAACAGCCCAATAAGCCACAGTTGACTAAGGATATCGTCTGGAATTCTAAGCAATTTAGAATGCTTGTTGATATGGGATATAAGGTAAGATATTATCATCTAGATTACAAATTCGCGTGGTTGGACAGTGAACGATAGCAAAAATTGTAACGATTAGATGTAAAAAATATACAAAAACACAATAACAATAGTTGTAATTATTTTCAGTAGGTACGATGATATAACAATTTTTGCCAAATTTAAAGCAATTCTCTTGTATCAATGTCAATTTTGCAATTTCTACAAACATTCAAAAAGATTTTAAATATAAAAGTGTTTTTTATAAAAAGATCGATGATTTGATTTATATTTCTGCACATATCCAATATATTTGCACTATATTTCAGCAGTCAGGATTAATGGCCTCTTGTAGTAATAATTTCACATCGCTTAATTTAAAGGTGGTTTTATTTCATGCTACTTTATTTTATATTTGTGTGCTAACTGTTACTGCTGACACATGATGTGAATATATTGGGTATGCATGTCATAGGGGTGGATTATATCAACCCCTTATAAAAATACGTCTGGGTTGAAAAAATTTCAAAGTGTAGTTTTATTGACAGATAATGTTCATCAAGTTTGGTTTCCTTAGCTTGATATATATGGAAGAAAAATAAATAAAATATTTTTTTGGAATTTTTTGAGAATCGTAACTTTTCAAGGAAGCTTTTTTCAAAAAATTTTATTAATATTAATTTTCATCAGAGAATCGGCCCTTACATTTTTTCGGTGTTATTTAGATGCACCCTGTATATGCATGGTGGTAAACGGAGTAAGTATATTCCTCGAGCTTTGGCCATCTCATCCTCTATGTACTTAATATATTGTTTTTCTCTAGACAATTTTGAATAATTACTCTTACCATATTGAATATTCTTTGATTTAAACCACTTCATATCTGACCTCCTCCATGCTGATGTTCGTAACTTTTCGACCCTTCTGCTATGATAAGGTGCGTTATCCATCCCAACTGTCTCTGGTTCTACATATGAGAAAACATATTCAAACCATTTTTCAACGTCAGATATCTTAAGGGCTTCTGTCTTATGTGATTCAGAAACACAGACTCCATTTCATAAAAATCTCATATTGCTTTCAATATGTGTTTTTATTAATCTTTGTCCTTTTCCAGAAAGTGCCTTTAATTCTGTAGAAAATGCTTCTATCTTACTCCGGACGTTACCATCCTGCTAAGCTTATAATACAGTGGTCTCTCTTTACCCATATTTCATCCAAAAAATAAATATGTCTGAATACTGAAAATTCGTGTCATGAATTGTTCTAAGAACTGTATCAGATAAGTTAAGCAGGTCCTCATCTTCAGCTATTGCAACTTGAATTTTCGTTATCAGTATTTCATTTCTGATTAACAATCCATGAATTCTCCATACCAATGGCATATTTTACGTTATCATCCGCTTCTTCTTTTTTCCTTTTATTTTGAATTTACTTCTACACTTTACACTAGAAACTGACATTTGTCCCAACGAACTACACATCAACAGCCTCACGTACACCTAACTGGCTTGAATTTCTTTATACATGTTTTTTTTTTTTTTTTTTGTCGTCCATCACTTAGATTAGATCGTTTACCAAAGAATCGTTTATTAAAAGTGATATTTTTATCCATGATGATGATTTTATTGTTATTGAATCGTTGTTATGAGCTGTCTTTAGATTTTCAAAGATTGGGAAAAATTTCACTGTAGCACAAAAAATGTTAGGTATCCGATATATTACTTGAAAATCTACTTTTGAAAATTTTACAGTGTTCTTTTTTTGTAAATACCATTATTTAAAATTACACCAGTAATTTTTAATAAATATTTAGGATAGTATGAAATAAAGATCATGGTATTAAACTGAAAATTAGCTTGTAGAAATAATTGCCACACAAGCTTCATTTCTTTAGAAAGCAAAAAACTGATACCAAGTTCATTTATTCTCCTTTTTTTATTTATTTTTTTTTTTTGTTTTGCTTTTTAAACCATAGAAACACGCTACAATATTTCTATATAAAATTATTCCAGTTGCTTTTATTGGTGATCATTGACTGGTCAGTTGTGAGGTATTAGGTTATAATAGGTGCCAAGAAAACTCCGAAGTGGTAATTTTGAGAGTGGTATTTGAATTTTCAGAAAGAGGAAGTAGAAAACGCACTTCGCATGCGCGAGATGAACATGGAGGAGGCCTTAGACATTCTCAGCCCCATGCGCAACAGCCGGGACGGGTGGGCCAGTCGTCATGACGACCATTACGATCACCCGCCCTTCCCCGGGCAGAGGTTCCCTCCAGGTCCCGCAACTCAAATTCCGGGCTTCCCGCCGGGCGGCAATGCCCCCAATCTTCTTGGCAACATGAGCAACGCCGGAAGTAATTCTCTTATCAACAACATTTCGCCCAACGTGGTACAGAAGATGCTTACTCAGACCGGGGGATCTCAAGGTTTCGGCGGGTCTTCCGCCGCGACAGGCAGGAGTCTCCAACCCCCGTCGCAGCCTTCCACGCAGCAGCTTAGGATGTTAGTGCAACAGATCCAAATGGCAGTGCAGGCGGGATATCTCAATCACCAGGTGGGTGCGACAAGTTTTAATAATAAGCATCCATACGTGACGGTTGAAAAACGGATGGTTAACAATTTTATTTGTATTTCTAGATTCTCAATCAACCCCTGGCACCGCAAACTTTGGTGCTCTTGAATCAGCTCCTACAACAGATCAAAACTTTGCAGCAGCTAATCAATCAACAGACGATTGCCTCCGCACACGCAATCAACGGCAAACCTAATAATGCCTTCATGCAGTGTTCCGTACTCATCACAAAGACTAAGCAGCAAATACAAAATTTACAGGTATAATCTCGATTTTTAACGGACCCCCTCGAACGTTTCCGTTAATAAATCTCTTTGTTCGCAGAATCAAATCGCTGCTCAACAAGCGGTATACGTAAAACAGCAGCACCAAAGCAATATGGGTGGCGCCTACGATACGTTCAAATCAAACGCGATGCATGACTCGATAAACGCCTTGCAGTCTAACTTTGCCTCTGTTGATCTCGGTATCAACAAAGATCCGCAAGTGGTAAGTTTACGCACTTGAAGTGTAATTGTGCCGATGTTACATTTTTCTTTTTTTTATTTGGAGAATCAGCAGCAATCAAGACTTAACCAATGGATAAATAAAGACAAAGAAGATGGGGGCGAATTCTGTAGGGCTCCCGGGTCCTCGTCCAAGCCCATAGCTACATCTCCGAATATGAATCCTCTCGGTCTCAATCCGACAGATGGGTAAGTGTATTGACAGATAAAATTCTTATATTGGTACTATTTCTGAAAAATATTTGGAATGTTTCCATTTGAATGATTTGAAATTCACTTCAACAAGAAGTTTTGTGTTTAAACTTTTTCTTCATTATATTCTTATAATTTACCCTGAACAAATTTCTGCTCTAGTTTTGTTGTCATTAGAAATATTTGTTTTTATCGTGTTATATATGTTGTTCAGTGAACGTTCATTATAATGAAATTTTGTTCTTAATAAAAACATTATTTTTAAAAGCACGCAAAACGCAATTTAAATCTTAACAGAAAATTGAATTTCATTATTATAGTGTTGTATTTCTTTTTTGTTAAAAATGTCTCATTGTCTATACTCTTTATTTCGTTAATATTCCTAATAAATTTTTGGGAATAATTTATGAATTTTATGTTCATTAAATATGTTCCTCTTTATTCTGTTCTTGATTTCTTTGCTCTATTACTGCAAATTTCTAATACAAGTCGAGCAATAAATAGAAAATTCTATGATTATTACAATGGATCCAATTTATGACAAAATCATGATTATCTCTGATAGTGGGAATGAGAATTTTCAATTAAAAAAGAAGTGTTTTTTTTTTTTTAATAGTGTTCAACTATTTTTTCCATTGGATTTGTAATTATTGTTTCAGACCATGGTCCAGCAGGCGGACTGGAGACACCGGCTGGCCAGATTCCGGTGGAGGCGACTCCTCCAATGATGTGAAAGACGCACAGTGGTCGACCACCGCTCAACCATCCTTGACTGATTTAGTACCTGAATTTGAACCTGGAAAACCCTGGAAGGTGAGGTCGATACTTTTACCTACCATTCAATTAAGTTATCAAAATCTTGCTCGTTTGTTTCAGGGTAATCAGATAAAATCGATCGAAGATGACCCCAGTATTACACCCGGTTCGGTGGTGCGTTCACCTCTGTCTATTGCCACAATCAAAGATAACGAACTGTTCAGCATGAATCCCAGCAAGAGCCCTCCGGCGACAGA
Source organism: Monochamus alternatus (assembly GCA_037114965.1). NCBI lineage: Eukaryota > Metazoa > Arthropoda > Insecta > Coleoptera > Cerambycidae > Monochamus > Monochamus alternatus. The sequence goes on from CM073433.1 coordinate 41,001,898, forward strand.
CGGTATTCAACCTTTGAGCCTAAGCTCGTCGACCTGGAGCTTCAACCCACCTTCTTCTACCACTTCGAGCACCTTCACAACGTAAGTTTCCGAAAGAATCTGATTTTTTTTTGTTCCGTCCAAACAGAAATTGTGTTGAAAACTCGATGATTATCACAATGGATCCAATTTATGAGAAATTTTGATTATCACATATTGGGAATGAGAGTTTTCAGTTTGCTAAATCAAAATTTATAAATTCTTTGAATCTATGTTAAAGATTTAGATAAATTTTTATCTTCATAGCACTGCCATATAAATATTAATAGTACAAATGAACTACTCGTATTATATCGATTACTAATAAGGTTGTTGATTGTTACCCAGTTAAATATTATGAAATAAAATTGGTATATGCTTGAATATTTGCCAAATAAATATGTATGGTTGTCTGCTTAACTGTCATAAATGTAATTGTTACGATTGACAAAATATAAATGGTACAAATGAACTACTCTATTTTACTATTCTTCTGAAAACGATTCTATTATAGTTCCCTAGTGAAGTGGAGTAAATTCATGCCTTTAATTTTTGTCGTAAATGTAAAAGATACGATTGAACTACTTGTATTTTGCTAACTAATACATTACTTATAGTTATCCACTTGAATATTTTAGAAATTTTTTTAATATGTTCTTGTATATTTGTCAAAAATATAAGTGGTACAAATGAACTACTCCACGTATTTTGTCGATTTGGTTAATAAATATGAGTTACAGTTAAAAATCAACGTAACAAGTTTAAAAATTAATTTGTTCTTTCAGTCCTGGCAAACTGCCCGCCACGAAGGGTGGTCTCGTAGACTTGAATCCCACAACTGCCGTCACCTCAGAACTGTGGGGAGCTCCGAAATCTTCTCGTGGTCCACCACCAGGTCTCTCGGCCAAAGGAGGTTCTCTCGTCAATGGATGGTCTGGCAATTTGGGCAATTCTGTTCCATGGGGCGCCGGTCAGAGGAGCTCAGGCAGCTGGGGCGGATCGTCTCCTTGGTTATTGCTGAGGAATTTGACAGCTCAGGTAGGTTTAGCGATGAAGGATTGTCACGAGGATGAGCATGGCATTTAATCATATTTATTGTAAATCCAATGTTTTCTTTTTTCAGATCGATGGGTCTACTTTACGCACATTGTGCATGCAACACGGTCCGTTGCAAAGTTTCCATCTCTACCTTCATCAGGGTTTCGCTCTTGCCAAATACTCAACCCTAGAGGAAGCTACCAAAGTGAGTACACCCTTTTTCTGTCTTCTTTATTTACAAAATGCAAACCTGTCGATGGAGAACTGTTTTGCTTAAAATCGTTGATATATCGCTCTAGACTATGTGAGTTATTAAAGTTGGGAGTTTTTGTGTGCCTCATAGAACGTTGCCGTCTAAATAAGCGCAATATTCCGATGCAAAGTTAAAGTGCTATGAACAGAACACATATAAAACTTCCCTAGAAAGCGTCATTTTACTAACACGAAGGGTTATGTCATACCACACCAACTCAATTTTAGAAATGATTATTTTATACGAAATTCTATGTTAGACATAGAATATTGCCAATTTCCGCCAAAACAGCAGTACTCCTAGAACTTTATCAGCGTTAAGTACAGCAATAGTATATACGTGCGCTAGAGATTTGACAAAAAAAGTTTGTTTTATTGCGAAAAATGAACGATAGTGAATAGGAATTTAGTTTATTTTAGTAGTTTTTCTTCCTAGTAGAAAGTTAACCATATTTTCCTATTTGATAACCAATAGGTTCTATGCATTATTAAATTTCATGAGATTTATTGCAATTGAAATTTTTCCTTAAAATTTCAAATTTTGCATAAAATTTCAGAAATTTTTGAAATGTATGAAATTTTAATAAATTTCTGAAAAAATCATGGAAACCAATGCATTTTAAAAAATTGTTGACTCAAAATTTTAAAGAGACATTTAGATTCCAGGCTGAAAGTCAAAAATGAAGAAATTTCGAAATTTTAGGAGAGCTTTGAAACTAGAAAATTTTCAAATTTTTGTCGAATTTTGATTACACTTCCTAACTCTAAACTATAATAACATACACAAATTGATTGGTCAGGTGATTTCCAGGCTGGTTGCCACGTCGTCGGTTTAGAACTCTTGACGTTTCGAGAGACATATCGCTCTCTTCTTCAGAAGTTCTTCTGAAGAGTAACTTCTGAAGAAGAGAGCGATATGTCTCTCGAAACATCAAGAGTTCTAAGTTTCAGAGTAACTTCTGAAGGAGAGAGCGATATGTCTCTCGAAACGTCAAGAGTTCTAAACCGACGACGTGGCAACCAGCCCGGAAATCACCTGACCATTAACGACAGCCACGGAAGCCTGCAAACACAAATTGATTATTATGAAACACATGGGCCGCTGTGATATCATTCTGTCAACAAATTACACACTACAAAATAGCAAAATGATAATAATAACATGATTTTAAGGTTATAATATACAATATACTGTGAATTAGGTAGATTTATTTTAATACCTACTGCCATCAGTTAAAATTACTCCACTATCAAAATCACCCTGTATTTACTAAGAACTTATTTTTTGGAAATTTTGTTTATGACAATTTTTTTCAGCCCGAGCAAGTTCAATTCACCATTAAAAAATATTTTGTATATAGGTAATATTTCGAAAGGGAGTTTAGCTTAAAATGTTTTCTTGGAAAGTTTTTAAGGAAGTATTTGAGAATATTTGCAAAAAATATCTCCCCGGGAATTTGCCATCTCTAAAATATTGTTTTTCTGTCAGTAGTAAAAAAAAAAAAACAAAGTGGATTAAATAAGGGAGAAATTGATAACAAACATAGAAACTAACTAACGTTTTAAAAACATACGTACCTAACATATGTATTTTTGTCAAAGGCTCATCAAGGAAAATACGGGAAAATTCTCAAAATTATTTTTATAAAAACCTACAAAAATTTTTTTTTAGCATTTCTAGTTCCAGCTTTTCTTGCATTCCGTATCTTGACCTAGCTTACATTTCTACTTGAAAGCCTTTGCTCTGTCTTGTCTTCAAATGAGCCAAGGTCTAGTGATAACAAGAGATAAGAGTTATAATTTGTACTAAACTGCGTCTTTTCACCATTGGCATAGAATGGATTTAAACGCGAACAAAACTTTATAATTACAGACCTTAGCTTACATAAGTTAAATTAAAATGGAGTATCGTAGAGAAATGTTAGTCTATTCATTATATCAAAGTTAAGAACGAAAAAATTAAATAAATTTTCCTTTTAATACACAGTGTCCCAAAATTAGTCTGCCAAAAATTAACTGTGGATTCTACGATCAAAAATAAGAAAAAAAAGTTATATAATAAGTCGGTAGACGCCCCCTAACGGAGATTTGGCCCCTTAAATGCAGACCTCAAAATTTGATTTTTCCCAAATATTTCCAAAAGGAATCAAGATAAAGTAATTAAATTTGAAATTGAGAATCACAATTAGATTGCGAATCTAATGTTCTGAAAATAATTTCTCATAATTGGTCATTGGTGTGCCAAAGTGAATAAATATTGCTTTAACTCTCTTGTATCTCGAGATTTTTGTCTTCAGATCAAAAAATAAAAAATTTTGGTTTATTTTACATGGAAAAGATACTCCTATTTCAACCCGATAAACTGGTCTGTTTTCGAATAATCTTAATTTAAAAATTTTGTGCCATACCACAAAAGTTTAAGATGGAAACTATAAATAGGCAAAATATCCCTGTAGGCTTTAAGAAAATACTATCGACTTATTTAACACAAATTAAAGGTGTTATTCAAGCGTTTTAACATATTAAAGTACTTTTAAAATGCATATCAGTAATGTAATTGTTTATAAATTTTTGAATTTTAATATAGCTTATTAATATTTCAAAAATTTGTAAAAACATGTAATATGTGTCAAATATACTGACAAATAACTTTTCAAAGCCTACTACAGACAATTTGACCGCTTGCATATCATATCTAATATTTTTGGGTGTCACAAAATTTTTTAATTAATATTACTCGTAAACGGAATAATTTATCGAAGTAAATTAAAAAAAAAAAAATTTTTATTTTTTGATGTGACAGCAAAAACATCGAGACATGAAAAAGTTACAGCATTATTTATCCAATAACCCCCCCAGTTTGTCACGCGTGTGACTAATTGTCGTGTTTTTAGAACATTGGATTGGCAATCTAATTACGATTCTCAATTTTAAATATGATTACTTTATCTCGATCTGTTTCGAAAATATTTGCAGAAAATCAAATTTTAGGGTCCCCCTTTAAAAAGCAATAGCTCCGTTAGAGGGCGTTTACAGACCTATGTTTATATAACTTTTTTTTCTTATTCTTGATCGTGGAATCCACAGTTAATTTTTGGCAGGCTAATTTTGGGACACCCTGTATAAAGAAATATATTTTTTTGTAAAATTTAAAATTGTACTTTCCCCATTCTAAATGAAAATTTACCACGCGTTGTTCAAATATTTATTTGTGTCAAACGTAGAAGACCGACCTGCTGTAAGTTTTTGTAACCGGCACATTTTAATTTCAGGCTCAAACTGCCTTGAATAACTGTGTTTTGGGTAACACTACTATCTTAGCTGAAAACCCAACCGACTGGGACGCTAGCACCCTCCTACAGCAAGTCGCTAGTCAGCAAAGCGGCTCGTCCGGAGCATGGAGAGGATCCAGCAAACAGCCCGCGGGGGCCGACACCTGGAGCACAGGTTGGCCCAATAACGCCACAACGGCTAGTTTGTGGGCCACGCCCACGTTAGATACCGCCGATCCAGCAAGAGGAACTCCATCTAGCCTAAATTCATTTCTTCCCAACGACTTGCTAGGCGGTGAGTCTATGTAATTTGATATATACCAAAAGTTTAATTTCAAGTGTTGATAACTCTACAATCTGATCAAAAGTTTTTATTATACGTTTTTAATGTTTTTATGAATATTATTAAGTAAATAAGAATAATTGTCTATAAAAAATTGATTGATGATATTTATTGTATTATTTAACAAATTTTTTATTGTTACATATTTGTAAATGTATTTCTATTTTTAATTTTTATGGTGATTTAATAGTTGTTGTTTTAAGAATTCGTTTTGTTTATTTTTTTTTAGTTATAATTAACGTAAATGGAATTCTACAAATGTACACAATTATATTAGTTTGAAATTTTTGAAATTGATAATCTATTTTTAATTTATTGATTGAAGTTGCCATTTAATTTGCGTGTATATTTGTGGGTCCGTCTCCTAAAACTGATAAAAAAAAACATATTGTAGTATTAACGGTGAAACTTAAATCAGAAACTGTTGTGTCAACACTTAGTAATTCCGATTTCGATACGATGACTGTGAGGCGTTTATAGTTTTCCATTGGTACCACGCTCAAGTTATTAACGCACTTAATGTGACATCTAAAACGTAACCCAACTAGTCCCTATCAGCAAGATTTAAAAATATATAATATATATAAATTATATATATATGTATATGCGACCGACCAAACTCATTATTAGTTCGCGTATTTAATTTTTAAGTATGTATAAATTCGTTCTCTCATATTAGATATTTTTCCTATATATTAACAATAAGTATATTAATGTTGTTTTAATGATTTAACGTACCTAAGTTGTTTGTATGTGTTTGTTTCCCAGTGTGGTATGTCCGTTCATTACACATATCCAAGTGTTCGATTATTCCGTTGGATTCGTTCGGTTCTTTGATGCAAAACGTTTTTCTTGTGGATATGTGTGGTGAAGGCGGAAATTGTTAACCCCACATAACCTGTGATCTCTGATTCCTTATATCATATAAAATTACACATACAAAAATTAATCGTTTATGTAATGTTGTTATGAATAAAAAGCGGTTTCGAAAAATAACTGGAAGTCCGCTGGAATAACACCACACAATCAGTTTTAGACTGCACGCTGTATGAGTATTTCTTAAATAAATTTAGTAATAACCACAATATAATAATAGCGGATAATATATATCGTTCTAATTATTAAAGTTTATCATATACCTATAATATAACTGTTTTCTGTGTACTGTATGTTAGCCATAGATTTTTTGGATATGTTATTATTAGTCCATAAACTGTGATTACTGTTCTAATGGGCGGACAGTTGAAAATGGAAACCCTGTCAGAACGTACAATCACGTTGTGTTATCGTGGTGTTCATAAGATATCGATTCTTCTATAGCTAACAGTGTATGAGTGAGAAAACGAATGAGTTTCAAATAACAGGCTTCTTTTTAATGTGTAAACGGGCATCGCAATACACCAACAAATGGAGATACCTAGATTAAGTGGTTATATATTATTATTATATTGACGCGTTAGCTTTACAGAATCAGCAAAGGGTTCTTAACACACAGGGTGAACAGAAAACTGATTTACTTTGTAAACTTACAGACAGGCACTTACTAAGGAACAGCGGAAAACTTCACTCGCGAAAGAGACAGCTGTGCTTCTGCATGTCGCCATCAAAATTAATTTTCAGTCGGTGCTTTTCGTTAAAGTATTTATCTAGTCGTTTTTTATCTAATTTATACATACTATTTCCATTTGTGGCTTTTTATTCTTAACAAAACTAGTTGAAAAAGAAGACTGAACAAAAATAGAGAGATCTTAACAATTTTATTATTAATGACAATGCATTTATTAATATTTTGTTTTTTTTTTTTTTAATAAAAAATTGATGCCTGTTCTCCATATTAAATTTGAAACGCCTCTCCTAAGGTGCCAAATTTCATAATTGAAATATACCGCATGAAATTGCGAACTTGTGGTCAATATAGCTTCTAAATTGCATGAAAGTATTTAAAAATACGATAGGAAATGGAACGTTTTTGTTACGTACATGTTTTAGTTAGAAATTTGGTAGCTTCTGGGATATTTTGCGGGTTTGACGTGTTGATTAACAGTTTTTAAGTACACAACTGTGCTGTGACTCTTAAGTGGCTTTTTAATTTTTAAAAATAAAATTGAAAAAACAACAAAAAAATGTTTTGTTCGAAAAAGCTCTTGTTCTAAAAGCTTGATGGCTTTTAAAGTGGTCGTGGTATATCAAGTTATACCCGTCCCTCCGTACTTTAACTAAGTCATATCGTATTAAAATATGGAACAATAAGAAAAATGACAAATATCAAATTACTAGAATGTACTATATTCTTATGGGATAGTTCGTTTCGAATTATTTGTGAGCGCGGTATAACTTGATACATTTTCGAAAACGTAATAAATGGTGCAAAATAACAGGCTACTTTGGGAGGTACGGTCACTGCTTTAATTTAAAAAAAAAAGACGCTTTATTTTGGACCTCTCGAACAGCCTACATGTTGTAAGTTCCAATAGAATTTCTAAATCTAGTATCTTATTGCCAATTTAAATTTAGTATAGTATATGTATAGTCTTTAGGTATTGATATTAAATTAGTATTTAAGAGTTTGGTAATAGGGGTATATTGTTTCATGTTGTGTGTTCTTATATTATCGACAACCACTCTGAATGTGAATAAAACGCCAATAAAAGATACGAGCAGCGTTTCGGTGCATTGAGTAAAAAGTGCAGCGTTTACTTTCCGATTTTTCCCTAGGTGTGTATCGCAAATATTGATATTAAAAAAAAGAAAACAGAAGTTGCTAATATTTTTAATAGAGGACCTGTATTTTCTGCCATACTAGACAAAAAAAGGCAATGATAGTGGTACAAGTCACCTAACAATTAGACTAAATAAATACTTATAGTATAACCAGTACCAAAAGTTATAGAGAATTATTGTTTATTTAATGGAATTATTATAGGGTATTTTTTGAATAAGGTGAATAATAGCTGTAAGTTTTAAAGAAAAATTAAAAAATACAAAACATTTAATTGCTGGGCAGTTGTATGTGTAATTTGAAATTATTAGAACTGGTTCATTCCGCACCACGCAATAGACTTAAAATAGCGGTGGACACATTACCCTCAAATCGACGATGACTTATAGTACTGCAACTGCCAAAAGTGGTATTGTGATTTACTTACTAATTTAGCTATATATAAAATGGAGTGTGCATTAAAGGTCGAACGTTAAATGTTTAAGATCGCTCACTCAGAAACGGAGATATTAAACATTTATCGTTCAAAAAAATATTCTGTGTCTGATATTGTGTACCTTCAGAAAATTAGTCTTAGAGTTGTTTATTTAAAGAAAAAAAATTTAAAAAACCCAAAAAAAAGTAAAATATATTAGTTTAAGACGCTCAGCTTTTGAGGACATATTTAAAATAAAAATAGCACTAGTTTCTGCACAATAACTACATGTGGCCAGAATCAGGCTTATGCAACATTTATATTGTCTGTACATAAAATTATTTTGCTGAAGAGCTTTTTAAATGGGGGGAATTTTAAACGGGAGTTACCACTTTCCAACTGAATATCCTTGCATTTGTTTCTAACGGGGCGTAAAGGTTTTTAATTTCTAGTTTATATATTTTGTTACACGACATGTATTTATGTGCAATAACGTCCGGAAAATTGAAGTTTTTGCAGTTGAAAAGCTCACATTTAAGTGGGAGAAATGGGAAGTCAAGTTATTGCCGCAACGAAAAATGCAAATTGATTTTTTGTACAAGCAATATCCACTTTCCTGTCATGAGTAAAAGTTTATGTTATGCTGTGCACAAATTACGTTTAAATTTGTGCCGAATACAATCAATTTTTATTTGTGGCAGTGAGACTTCACAAGATGAATACGTAATAAAACAAACTAAAATTGATACCAATTTTTCAAACATGGATACAAAAGCGACGAGATGTAGAAAAAAGATTAGTATTTGATTTAGGTTTACAGTATTTGTGATCTAAGTGCCACTTGTGTTTTCAAGTATATTTAATCATTCGCCACTGAACTATATATAAATATATATCTTATATATTAATTAAATATATTATATGAACATTATATATGGTAAATAGATGGCATATCTGCCTTAGTATAGGGTAATTTTTGGTGTTCGGTAGGTGTAAGATTGTTTATTGAGCTTAAATCCTGAATTTAAGTAACTCGTGCAGAAGATCACAAGACTAATTAAACACCTTTCCCTTCTGTCATAGTCGCTTAAATTCTACAAGTTAATGCGTTGGCAATATATAGAACACTTAAACAGATGACTGGCTGTTTGTTATAACATTAATTTAAGACTTTTAAAATGCCAAAGTTTGACTATGTGTTATTTACAAAAAAAAGAAAATTTTTGTGTTTTTGAACCATATCAGTAATATTAACGCCAACGTGATCACGATCATGAGGTTAGGACTGTCCGTTATATTCAAAATTCTTCATTCTAGTTCACATTCCTAAAATTATAGAAACATTCACAAGGTCACTTTAAAGTCTGCCAAAAAGAAATATATAACTTGACTATATGTAAATGTAAAGTAGATGTGTAAAAATTATTTTTATGAATCGGCAATAAAATACCCATTTATATTTAAAAGTGTAATAGCCTTCCCTAAAATCGATGAATTTCAATAATATCGGTACACGTGTAACGTTCAGGAATTCACACCGCTGTGCGATATGAAACTTCCAACCGTTTTCATTACAATTCCTTAAAACAAGAATACATCTACCAGCAGACACATATTATACAAAAGGCCTCTTACATAGTCTGTGTTTCTGGGCGTTACTTGTGTAGAACAGCAAATATCTAAATATAATAATTATCAAATCACACAACACGCTTGCCGCTTTTTTAGGGTAAAAGTAGACGCAATGTTCACCGTAATATTTGATAATACCAAATGATGTGCCTCTTGAATAATTGTTATATAACAATGATAAATCTTAAAACACGTGACCTGCTTGGTCTCATGTTCGCATATAAATGTCGTACAGACCTAAGCTTTAACATTTGTGAGGTATTAAAGTAGTTCAAATATCTTTGTTTAAAATTTCAATTTATTCAGTTTGAATTTACATCAAGATGCCTTATGAAACTGAATAAATTCTTAAGTAATCCCATAGATTTTTTAAATATTTTTATAGAAGTAAACTCTTAACAGTGTAATGTGAATCTTGCTCTCCGAAAAAAAAAAAATAAATGTCTGATCTAAGTCGTAATGGTTGGTGGGTATAGGTTAAGATAATTTACTTAAATAATGTTACTTAAATTAGTGGCAGCATTTAGTCAATAATTAGTATTACAGAAAGTTGTGTTACACAACGTGCAATACTTTTTCCTTTTTGTTTTCAAGTATTATACCATACGCTTTCGTTTTTTAGTGGATAATTATTGTAAGTGCAGTTAAATACTATTTTACTGGATACTCGTAATACTTCTACTTATTTTAATCCCCGATTTGACAATTTGTAGCATGATTCCAGTTAAATAAATATTGAATAATAAATTCAAAAATACCATCCTTCTACCTTTACTAATTTTGTCTGTGAAAATAGTTATGCTGCAAATTTGTCTGTAAACTGCACATTATTTTCTTGCCATTCTTTTCACACTTGTCACTGAATACCAAAGACGTAAAGTGTCATATTTGTTTTTTTTTTAATAAAATTTTAAATCTATCACTTATAATTTTCCGCCAAAATCTTCCAACAGAGGTTGTGATAGTCTTATAGTGTTTTTAGTGCTTTTTATTCCATTGTGCTGATTTATTTTGTAATTTTTTATTTAACATTCTCTGTACTAAGACATAAGTCCATGTTACCTCTCGACCTAGAGTAATGCTAGTGCTTTTGTGAAGTTTAAAATTTTATAAAATTCACTTGAAACTATTTTGGTTCGAGGAACATGGCTAACCAATTTCTTCGTAACACCATTAGAATGTTGAATGTTTCACGCATTTTGACCTTCCGATGGGTTAACTGAACTTAGCGTGTTACAGCACAAACTTAAGTGCCTATATATATGTGCAATTCGAAAAAAAATTAGGGCCTGACTCTTAGACAGGGTTTTAACATTTTAGGCGATCTGAATGTATATTTAACAAAAAAAAAAAAAAACACTAAGGTCTAGCCCCACCATGTATAAACTCACCGATAGTAATATAGTCCTACAATAATGAGGTGAAGTGTGTTTTGTTTGCAACTATTCGATATCGTTACATTATATGTTTACATACAATATAAGCAAGTATTTCTTTTTTGTAAGTTAGGGGAAAAATAAATCGTGGTGGATATTTTTATAACGCTAAAAGCTTAGTCGACGGTACTTGCTTATGTAATGTGGGGTGACGTTCTTTGAACTAAGATTAATGTAGAGGTATCGACTTTTTTGATCTCGAGATATGAGATTCAAGCTAGCTGGGAACTGCCAATTGTAAAAAGATTACTGAACTTATGTATGTCCTATATAATCAAAGAGTTTTAATGTAGGTTAATGTACCATAATGCTGTTTGAGCTAACTAATCAGCGGGGCACTTCAAGCCTAGCGTGCGTAGCATAAGGTAGTCGTGGGGTAGTAAATGATGTTAGGCCCTCTTTCTCAGGTTTAGGATTATCACTGTTAGATGTAAGACTTAAGCTAAGCAGAATCAACTGAATTTTTCATACATTCCTTTAAATAAGCATTATTTATTTATTTATTTGAAATTACTAATGATTTTAGACGTTGCATATCGATCCTTTTTCAAAAATTTTTCAACAATTATATGGCTGCCCAAATTCACTTCACATATTAGTTTTGCATTTTTTATTCGCATATGTCACGTAACTCATAGCATTTTTTTAATTTAAGGAAAATAGATATCTCTGCTGGTATTTACTATAGTGAATTCCTCCCTGATTTTTATGAAAACATAAATTTTCACTATCCAACTTGAATCAAAATATTTTCTGTTTGTTTTATGTATATTACAATTTTTTCTCTTAAATAGTCAATTGTAATTTTGTTGAACCTGGAATGAAGTTGTAAAGGAAGGTAATCCACTATCGTAAACGAGTTATGATTTGTTAATTTGCAAAAATTTTCTTCGGATTAAATTTACTTTTCAAACAATGCCTTAAAATGACAAAAAGTGTGCTCTCTGTCTAGTGTATATTTAAGATATTATAAATAAGTCTAGGGTATTGGGTTAGCCATGAAATGGCGAGAAAGACTGTAGGGCTACCAGGTGATTAAAATAAAGTCTCGGGTAAACACTTGCACTGTTGTAACGTTAAACGAACAGTGCTGTTTAGTTCGAGATTATTTTAACGTATTGAAATTACGTAATATAAGACTTATGCACAGGTTAAGTAAAATTTTCAAGAGAACACACATGGTCCATACGAAAAGGTGCTCTAATAGTAAGCGCTTTTATTTTTTTCTGTGCATCGACTTCAAGAATCTCCAATCTCAATAGCCAATTGGTCACTTAAAACAACACAAATTCAAATTAGTCGTCCAACTTTACTAAAATTTTTCCTTTGGGTCACAATGAAATGACGGAATCAAGTTTATAGATTTAAAACGTGCCAAAATTTTTGCTTAGAAAACTTTTGCTCACAACGATCTACGATTAAAAAATCGTGGATCGTATACGCTTACCTGCTGTGTATATTAACTTATAATGCAATATATATATTATATGTGTATATATTGGCTGAATTTGTACAATTGTTATAATTTCATAGTATATATACGTGTAAATTACTTAATATAGGCTAGGAAATGTGTTATTATATATTTAAGGTAAATCATAGTATTAAAGAAATAAAAAAAGGTAGCAGATTCACATTATTCTATTAAGAGTAAGTTGTTTCCCCTTCAGTGACTACGATTTTTACTAACCTCTGGCTTAACAATTTGTGGTATTGCATGCTTTGGTTAGGTAGGTTTTTTGGGTTTAATTTTATTTTAAAGCTACTTTTAAGAATGTGTATAGGTATTTATAAATTTTTTGCTTATGTTAATGCTTCTGATATATTAAATATTATTAAGTTTACAATTTTTAACTTAAAGTTTCTTTACGTATTCGGAAATATTTGGTATTAATTTGCTAGTACTACTTTGTTTACATTTTACCGTACGTAGGTTCTTTGTTATTTTGCTCTACATTGTGTGATTCCTCAAATATTTGTTTGTGATATATACAATTTTTGTGATATGTGGATAATTATATTAAAAAATTGAAATAGGTATACCTTATTTTAAATCTATTTACAAAACGTACTACTGTCGATGTAACCAAAAAATTGTAATTTAATTTGAAATATTTTAAATTTGTTGCCAAAAACTATTTTTAGATCAATACGTATGACGAATGAATTACATACTACTATAATTCGTCGACCGATTTGTAACTTCAGACGGGCATTATTACTACATCAGTCAGTTATGCCTGTGACGTAAATGCGATATTTGAATTATGATTCATATCAATAGATGTAGTACAGAATATCAAATTCTGAAAAGATTTTCGGTCGAAAACGAACGGTTAATTAAACATATGCAGATAATAAATTGCTTCACGGAAAATGTAAACAGAGATTATCGTTTTGTTGTTACCAAGTAGCATCACATGACTTTTTCTTAGTATCCAGTGTTTGGTTGTTTACAATGATTTTTGTAACAAATGGCCTAAACAAGTTCCCTCCTGTAACTTCTAGTCCAACATTGCCTGATAACCATTATTCCATTCTATAGCATTTTTATTTATTGTACATGTTGAGTTTGTTGTTGAAATTAGTTAATGAGGTGTAATAATTATTTTTTTGTGTAAATTAACTCTATAATCCTCAAAACAAAAAATCCAAAGTTCCTTTACCATTTCCACTCGAGTCAAATTCTGACATAAATAGCTGCACTTTGTTATGGTTGTGTTATTAATTTCAGTGATTTTTCTTTTAAATTAGTACTAGTTTCCTTCGAATAAGGCAATATTTATTTTCAGCGTTGTCAACAATCGTTTAAACATATTTTAAAGGGAAAACTTAAAACAATTTTGATCTTTGGGTGGTTTGCTGAGTTCATTTTCTTTTAGTTGACAGTGTATTATCTATCAGTTCAGATTGAAATATGTGATAACACTGACAATTTTATAATAAAAATTATCGCATCTGTTCTACCTTAATAAACATCACTATCATAATTAGAGTGAGAAGGTGACAATGTATATCGTTTAATGCAATTAAATAAATCAAGACCTTAATAAAATAAGTGCGATGTACGTTATCATTTAAAATCTAGGCTACAGTGTCATTGACATTTATAGCAAACGAAAGGGTGGGTAAGCAGATGTCAGCTAGGTCTGATCTGAATTTATACGTGTGAATCTCTAAAAAGTCGATTCGTAGGGTCGATTTTGGGAGGGTTAACTCAGGGACCAGGCCGCGATGTCACGGTGATATCAAACTTAGACAAAAAAAAAATTAAGAAAATCAAATCTGATGTGTACTACACCCCTCAAATAACGTATAATAAAGATACATTTCAATAATATTTATAATTAATAAGATTTCAATTGTATGTTGTAGAAAAGATATTAAAAAAACTGTATAAACTGAAAATAAAAAAAATTATTACCCGACTGCACTGTTTTTATGATTTGTTATTCTAAATTTTAATAATGAGTGGTCATTTTCATGCCTATAGTCCAATCGTGTCTACCAGTTTATACACGGACAGTGCAGATGGGCACCTAGGATAAGTTAGGTTATGTAAGTGCTTTTAAACAACAACAAGTTGTTACGCTCTGTACTTGTAACCAAAATGACCAGTATGCATTCAGTAATAAAGGTTGTCTTAAATGTAAAGTAACACTTCTAAGCACTTGTTTCGTTAAATCGAGTAACGAACCAAGCTGTAAGGAAGCAATGTTTTATTTTTTTGCCTTGTATCCATTTCATAACTCCTGTTCCTTTATCGCTAACATTTTAAAATGTGTTTACTAAAAGAATATTGCAAGGATGCAGAAGAAATAAAGAGATAATTCGGAAAAATCTTTGAGGAATCCAGTAATTATATCTCCATCGTATGTTATATTCAAATGTATTTCTAAATTAAGCAATACAAAAAAGCATAATGTACTTGTAAATCTTTGTAATTCTATTTAAACTGAGTTTTGAATATATACATTTCGACAAATCTTATATTCATCTGAGAATGAAGACATGCTTAAGGATGGGGGGAAGGCAAAAGTATATACATAGAAATGGTTAAAAAAATTTCATACGAGATATTTTCTTGTCATTTTTGTCTACTTGCTTTTTAAATTACTTTTGTACTTAGGGTGGTCATGTAAAAGTTGCTTAAAGCATATGTCAAAAACAATTGGATATTGCATTTCCGAGATGTAACTCTATTTGCTTTTTAAGCACACATTTGGGAAATGCGATATTCAACTGTTGAGATATCTTTCAAAAAACATTTAAAAGTTCCTACTACATTTCATTCTTACACCTTTTTTTGTATCTCAAATAATAACAGAGACACAAACTGAAGAGGAGAGATAGAAAGTTTGGCAGGTACGGTAGGGTGGAAGAATGTTGGCTTTGGGTCAATGTGAGAGATTGATGCAGGTCGGCGTTTGACTATCCCTTTAATTAATGAGGTTTCCTACACTGATTGGTGGTTATGGCCTGCAACATAAGTCGTTCCTGGGCGCAAATGCAGGCTGCTTAATAATAATATGCCGCTCTCTCTCTCCAGCACAAGTCTCCAAGTACTGAGCTAATCATGATTGGAATGAGGGGTAGAGATGTTATAAGCTCCGCTATCAGGTAAGTATCACTTTTACTCAAAAAATTTGACTGTTAAGATGTAGAGATTATTACAAGCAGAGACCCCTAAACCTGAACATATTTATTATTACCATCAAATAGTAGAAACAAAGTAAGCTCACTCCCTATTTTCATATCCCAATCCTTCTTTTTCTGATAATTATTCAACGGTTAATACATTGTGGCTTGCGCCACAGCTTTTAAGCTGTTGGTAGACACTTAAACGCTTTTAGATCTATGAGGATTGAAGATGCAACAAAGTGATACATTTTAGGTTTGTTCCAAATAAATACTTTTGCACGGCCATGATACCGTCACGAGATTATATGCATCGATAATAGGCGCATGCGTCAAATTTGTACCATGCATGAAATTGTGAATGTTTGGAACGTTTACTTGGTCAAAAAATGAGTGGAGACAAACATAATATAACCAGCTACCTCTGAATTTAACTTTGAAGTCGTAAACCACCTCGTATGCAAGTCATTATTTGAAATTAAAAACTAGTCATAGGTGGACATTTTAAAATTCAATTTACTATTTATCAATCAAAAAAACGACTAAATTGAACAGCTTTAATGTCAAATATAAACAAGATTACTCAGTGTGCATGTCACAAGTAGTTCCTACACATGACCATGTACTGATATTATCGCCGTGGTACGGTACAATGCTTGTCCCAAAGTTATTTGGAACGCTAAGGAAATCGTACAATGAATGATAATTTTTAACTTGGAACAGTTTTTTGCTATTGCGCAGACTCGAAACCATACATTGTACGGTTTTCTATGCATTTGGAACAAACCTTTTGCAAACATGTTATTATTATTTTTTAGTCGACAGTTTTATGTAACATATTATGTCTCTTATGTATATGTCTCGCACTTCATTACCAAGAAATTATAATGTCATCTATCTCTTTGCGCTTTATTAATACTTGGATCTTCGATTTCATTTATTTAAGTGACTGTTAATTACCTATTATACTAGTGTTAGGAATTCAAAATAAAAATGTATTTAAAATAGAATTTATTACTGACATCAAAAAGTACAAAAACTATATATGTATAGAAATGAAATATAAAAAGAAAAAAAATGTCGTTTTGAAAGTAAATTTGTAAAATCAGTTCTTTCATGTTAAGCATAAACTTTCACATTCTTTTGAATGCAACCAATCATCTGGGGAATACAACCTTCTAAGTTTCTGCTTTTGTTGCATTGAATCTGATCCATTTTCTAAATTGGTGAAATAAAACCATCTAAGATTAAGAAAGTCAATAATTACAAAATGAAAAACAAATCTAAAACTGCTTGAGAGCGACTGCCTAATAGCTGATGAGCAGCGTGTGAAAATTAAATTTAACTGTCAATAGTATTAATTCATATTCAATAATTATAGAAACATTTGTTTTATATAACAAATACACTACTGAACGTTTAAAAAAAAAGCTCCTGTAAATGACATCCAACACCAATGTACCTTTGTATGTACATATGGCTCATACATATGCATTTGTATTTTAGCCCACTTTCTGACGGAGACTGCCTGCAAAGAGACTTGTACATTGGTTTTTACGAAGCCGTTCAGACAACGCAAACAGTCTCTCCCCAGAACTAACATACAAACGAATATTGACAGGTTTACTAAGTCATTCACATCTCGAGCATTTTTAGATACTCTATAAAATGAATATGGCAGTGTTACACTTTATACCTGGCAATATGTTTTTTACTACGTTTTTATTTGGTTTCATCCAATTCTTAGCCAAGGACCTACGTTCCTTTGTTGGTACATACTGTGCTTTCACATGGAAGATATCATCTCGAAACTCATTTAAACTGGCTACATATAGTGAATAAACTGTTAATAAATTTTTAAGTTAAGCATATATAAGACATACCAGTCCATTTTGGTTTCATGCTTTTATTTAGACGTGATTTATTTTCGTGTTTATTTCTTTCTTCATTTCTACCCATCTGAACCTTATATTTCTTTTTTGATTTTGCGGATTTGACTAGAGGTGACTTATTTTTTCGTTCAATATATCTTTTGTCATTTCTACTTGTCCGAGCATTACTAACACCTTTATTTACTTTTTTCAGTTTTAGTGTACTTATGCCATTAATGTTCTTGGGGAAAAATGTATTTGATGGATTTTTCCGCTTAACTCCAACATTTTCAGTTTTCACTTGCTTTCGACTTCTATTCAATAATTTACCTTCTTTCCTAGTAATAAATATTCCAGCTAAAAACAATTTATCGCTTGAATGTATTATACCGGTATTATACTTTAAAAGTAAAACATACATTTGTTTGTGTTAAGAGGTTTTCGTATTCGACCAGATCTTCTCACTACAATTTCTTTTTCGTCGCTGCTATCGGCACATTCAGTAATAAAGCTGACATTTGAGACCCCACTGTCGGAACTAAATGGTTGAAAATAAAAAGCATTTGCACCACTTGAATTCCCATTCCTAAAATAAAATTTGTATAAAGGAAATACACTTCCAGACAATAATTAATTAGTAGAATTATTACCTAGAAGGTATCAGGTTTGCTCGACTAAACTGATCGTCTGCTATTTGCATGGATATGAATTTGTCCACATTTTTTAAATTCTGACTTGTTGAATTTCTACTGGCAAACACTTCTTTGTCAACCAACTCATTATTTGTAGTTCCCACAGAAGTTGATAGTGTATATTTTGTATGTAACTCTTTGCACAAATTGATAAGTTGTTTAAAATCCTCATTAACATTCTCTATAATAAATTGAAAATAAACAAAATATATTTTTAATGAAATGAATAATTACAATTAAACGAAAAGGTTAATGAATTATTTATAAACAATTTTAAATTTAATAGATTAACGTACCAACATTAACACTTGTACATTGTTTCATAACATCCATTATTTTCAAATCATCTGCAGATAAGTTATACTGAACTTCTGTTTCAAGTTTTTTGGGTGTTGTATTTGTACCGCTAAAACATTTTTGAGTTGTTGCTAATATATTCTTACAGTATTGTTCTTCCTCATCGGAGTCAGAAAAAACTGGTTCTTCGTCAAAAATGTAAGTACTACCAGTGTATCTGTGCTTTGTAACATTTTTATCGGAATTATATTCTTTATCATTATAAATAATCAGACCACTATTAATGTTATAATTTGTCTGTTGCAAAATGTTTTTTACAGATCTTGTTTCTAAAACAATATTTTGCAGGACATTTATCCCACAGTCACTTTTCTTCTCACTCATTTGAAATACAACAATTCTTGATTCCTCAAACTACTAGTTTCCATAAATAAGCAAATAATGCATTAAAATTCACATTCAAATTTGGAGAAAAATTAAAAATAAGACAAGTACACTCAACACATTGAAAAAAGAACAATATTTTTCTGTTATTCAAACTGACGTTTTTAAAAACAGCTTGACAGCTGACAGCAAACCACCCACTGAAATGTACGATATGGAATGCATTTAGTCCATTTGCTCATCCAAATAAAGGTACCAACTCTAGGAGCAGACAAAAGGAGGCACATGAAACTTATCAAAGACACACTGTAAACACATTATTGGCGTACAGTGTGGTTTCTTCTTTTATCTTGTATCTCGTTAGTGTTATTCTTTGTATATTTTTGTGGGTGTTATTGTTGGAACATGTTATATTTTATAAGGGACTGTAAAATTAACCAGCAATTAAACAAAATATGGCGCTGATCATGAATAACCCATTCGCGCAGCTTTTAGCGCATTCCAGTCATCATAATATAAAATTACATTTCAGTGAAACCACCACGTGCAAATCATAGAATACCTAAAGCCTCGTTCTCATAACCACTTGTTTCTTGCGTCTGATTTCTTTATTCTCTATTGGTAGAAGCAAAATTTTAAAAAAAAAACAACCGCCAGAAGTTGATAATTTTTAACTTCTTGCGTCTGTTCACGTTTGACTTTGAAACAATTCTTTAATCGCACATTTAGGTGTATTAAATTTAGAATGGAACGGAAAGAACAATTATGTATTTTTCTATCGTGTATTTTTACGTTTAGGTATAAATATTACTCGCATTCATACTTCCATAAAAATGGGTTCTTTTTCACTAGACAGCTACAAAATATTCAGGATTGATGCATGGTTTATCAGTATATATATTTGTAATAAAATGAATAAAAAAAAGTTGCTGCGTTTTAGAAGCCACAACTCAATTTGGCTTTTGGCGTGATTTTCAAATTTCTCAACTACCAATGGAATATAAGAGACGTCAAACGCAAGAAGCAGAAAGTGGTAATGAGAATAACGAGGCATAACAATTATTACGTATTCTGTGTTTTAGTTATTGGTCTGTGATTTTGTGCCTATACAACCTATAAAACAAAACTTTAGTGCTTATATTTTGTGTATAACACGCGACGATCTGCAGAGTGCTGCAGAAGTATATTTTATCTAAGCTGTAGAGTCCCTGTCCTATAATTCAGTAATTTGTGCCCTGTCGCTGCAGACACAAAAATAGCTGCAGATTGCCCCGTCGGTTTAATTCCAAGAATCCGTGTTTCGTCGGGCTAATGGCCACAGATCACAAAATTTAAAATACACCACAGAATATATGATACACCACAGATCATTGGACGAAGAATGTGTTTATACAGACAAAGGCCATGGACAAAGGCCATGACTACATTCTATTAAGGGTGTTTTCTATCAGCTGATCAAGTCCGCGTTGAAATTCCTTGTCCCTTACGTCTCTACTGGAATGTTCCCCTCGACCATGAGTTTTACTGGTTGTCCGCAACCAAACATACACAATAGCTATTTATATTTTCCTTTCAAATTATTCTATTAATTTATTGAAATACGTATTTTTTCTGAACTATATGCGAAATGAACTTATTTTTGGTTTTAGAATTAACTACAATGATTAGGCAGTTATTTACATGTTGGAAAACCAAAAAAAATTTGCAACAAAATGACTATAACTATCCTGTTACCAAAATAAGTTTCTCCTTATTTACATAATTTATGCATATCCAAATATAAAAATAATGTCTACTGAAAACGTCTATTTAATTTAGCCTTGATTGGCCAATAAAGTTGTTGAAGTGCGCCTCATACAATGGCCAGTATACGCTTCTGAATTTGCGATATTTAGGAATGAAGCAACTATTGTTTGTACCTTCGCCAATGTGTTGATTCCAACAGGCTAAGAAGTACATTATTGATTGATGTATGTTAAAAAGAATCTTGTGTTAAGCGAATTTGGCGCAGAGAAATATATTTTCTGCATATTTCAACAGCATTCACGCATTTATGCTCGTCTTGGTGTCAGATATTGACACAAATATGTCAAGGTAAACACCTATATTTAGGATAAGTTTATCATTATACAAAAGTCTTATCGTCTTACGTGACAAAATTTTATAAAATTTTAGAACGTATGTTCCTATTTATTGTCATAGTTTTTAAGTATTTTAGTGTGTCCATGGTATAGACCCTGTCACACAACCAGTTGTAAAAAGAGAAATTGTGGAAAACAGTTTATATGAATTTTAAATTTCTGTCAAATATCACAAAAACATAAACATTTTCAATGTAATAAATTAGGTAGTGTAAATATTCCGCTCTAAAGATGCCTTATATTATGACTACGAGTATATTGTAGTTTTGAATTTCATTTATTCTATTGAGCAAGGTCAAAAAAGTTAGTTCGATATTTGATCGACAGCCGTACTTAAAAAAAAGAAATTTGATACAAAATCATGTCCATTACTGAAACAAAATATAGTATACATTGACACAATATAAACATATAGAACTGATATGAATCTTTTCTAACATTTCTAAAATGCCATTTATATGACACACTACGTGCATACCGTATAAAATTGTAAACATTTTTTATGTGAAATTAAACTGTACTGAAAAAAAATTGTGTGCAGTGTTAAAACGATATTCTAATCTTACTAAAACCATGCTATGGAACTATTTAAACAAACAACAGACACAGGACCACTCAACACAACATTATCAGAATTCAAATTCAAATTTATTTTTGCAAGTTATTAAAGAAAAACGAAAGATAATTTAACTGTAACACTCTATATAGTCGCACAAGAATAAATAAATAATAATTATTATTATTAGTTATTTATTTATTCTTATGCTGTGCGTGCGTGCCCTACATCTCCATTAATTACTTTTAATTTTTTGAATAGCATAGATCAGTGGCGAATCTAGGGGGGGGGGGCTATGGGGCTGCAGCCCCCCCCAGAAACCCAAGAAACAGACGATTTTACAACATTTATTATAATGTAGACATAAATGTTGATGAGGTGCTTAATAGATTAAGTCAAAAGAGCCGTCGTATGAATATTATATTATAATTTTTTTTGTCATTTTGTAACTTCAACATAAAAGTGTTTTATTTATATAATAATAAACAATATTTAATACTTGATACTATTTTCAGTTTTATTGTCACATCTCTAAAATCATAAATTTTCTCCAAAATTTCAATTCAGACACCGATGATATAAATAAAGGTTTAATAAGTTTAATAACATATTTGATCCACCCATTAAAATTTTAAGATGACATGACAGTACAACTTTTTTGTGAGTACAGCCTCCCCCAGACGAAGACCCTGGATTCGCCACTGGCATAGATACAGCCCAATTGCATTAATTTTACGTAGATAAATAATATCCTGACCTGTATACTATATTTGCGAAAATTATAAATAAATATTATTATTTCTATATACCTATAAATTATGTAAAAAACGATCACATTAGCCTTGATGGAAGTAACGAAGTGAGCGAAGCGTCAAGTGATTAGATAGGTAGGCTGTGCTGGGCGGGAGACGCCGTTATTATAGGTACAGGTCACAATTAAAAAGTTAATATTTATAAAACTCATTGCATATGTATTAGTTCGGTTTGTTGCAGCGTTTTTATAGATATATATTATGTGCTGATTCAAATCTTTGGTGCCTTTCGCAGCTGGCTCTACAATTTGAAACAATTTCCGGCTCTACAGTCTATCTAGGTATGTGTAACAACATTTGCAAATTTTGTCTGAAATGCATCCAGTTTATTTTTATTTTATTAACTATATTACCATTGCATCTAACAAAGTGTACGTATAGGTATTAGGTATATGTATACCTACGAACAGTTCATCGTACGTTTTGTGGTTCATTTTGTTAAAAATTTCCCTATAACCTGCCAAATTGAACCTATAATCAAATAAATCAACTTTCTATTTGAAGACTTAAGACAATCAGATATTCTTTTCAATTTTACGAAAATTAAATACGTTGGTTGTTATAAATTTTATTTTTGGTTAGAAAAAATATTATAGCATAGTTGTTTTACGCCATCGTCTGCTAAAGCGTAGTAGGAGCCTAGTTATATGTTTTGTGGTAGGGGCCGTGCTTTATCAAGGCGACGCGATTTGTAAAATCAATTGCAAAATTGCAAATAAGCGGAACGCGTACTAAATTTTTGTTGTCTTCGCGCTTCGTTTTGTGGTTTTAGTCTTTTAGTCAAGTAACCGAAGAAAATGGGTAATGCATAATTATAATTATGCCGATATTTGATTCCAATTTATGTAAGTTTTCTGTTTTATTCACAGTACAGTTTTTTTTCGGACAGTAAGTTTTTACAAAAAATATCATAGTTTGGTACGCAAAAACTGCGTTTTGCTCTACAGGGTTAAGAATAAGCTGCAGATTAGAGTACTTTTCAGATTTGATTGTGAATATTTCCTTCCCAAAAGTAAATTTAATAAATAAGTATATTCAATATTTGAGAACTAGTGGAAAATTTAACATATTCTGCTATCAAGAATATCAAGTAACCTACCTAGGTGTATTATACTTTGTAGGTAGGCATTTGTGCTTCCAAAGTTCTTATTCTGATTTTGACTAATATATGATTCATTCGGAATTTTTTTTCCAAATATAGGTTTTTACACATTTAAAGAAAAAATCAAATCGTCATAAGGGCGGGTACTAGGATTTGGTAACCATAGATACCGTGCATAGACAGTCGGCGACGATTGTTGAATTTCGTATGTGAACTAGTCCATTTTTGCTCTGCGGAGGGAAGACGGGAAAATAAGCTTCTTTTTCACATACTTATTTTTCCAGTAACCAAACACAGTTAGTATAGTTTTGATTGAACATTTTCTTCCTAAAAGTGTATTCATTTGATAAAATACTTTTCAAAATTTGAAAACTGTAATGGAAAATTCAACACATATATACTTACCTAGAGGAATTCTGTTGAGTAGGTATGTGGTGTAAATATATTGTCCTTTTTAATTGCACTTGCAAACTGCTGCTTTTGAGTTTGTCTAATGTAAGTATATATAATTTCTTCGGAAAAATGTATCTTAGGAATTTTTTTTTACAGATATGTGATGGAATGCAGCTAAACCGAGAAGAGACCAGCATCAACGACTGCCAGAAACTGGTAAGTGCCTATTGTTACGGCATATTTCTTTTTTTGAAGAGGCTAGAGGCAAAAAGATTTACCTTAAAGTCCTTAATCAAATAAATGCTTTCAGAAATTAGTTTTGGTAATATGTATAAAATATATTCAGTTTTTTTAATCCGGGTGAAAATTTTATGCTACATCGCATTGCATCGCAAGTGATATGGGGTCTATGATTAGACCCTAACTTTGAAATGATGAAAAAATAGAAATTTGTGTTACTCGATCTTGTTAGTATTCACTCTTATAACTTTAAAACACAAAAGTTTCATAAGAAAACATATTATTTATTGTAGGATGAAAATTCATTTTCAAAAATAATAATCCTTAAAATTATAAAATACTTAGAAGACGGCAAAAAAAAAAATTCTTACTACTTAAACAGTCGTCAACTGATGACAGATGAAAGGAATAAAACTAGTTGTTACGTGTTTTGATTCTATTTAAGTTGGTTGTGGTTTAAACAACTAAATTCACTTCTAATTTCTTTATTATATCCAAATAATGAACAAAGCTCTGAACTATTTTATTAATTTTCTAAAATCTGTCAAAATTGTTATATTACGCTATCATGGTAATGAGAGCAGATCTCAGCATACAGGGGAGGCTAGATGAAAATTCCAACATTATGTAAATGGCTGCAATTGTTCGCAACTTATCGGTTTGTTTTGGATACATAAAACTAAATCGAAACCTTATTATTGCATCAGGTCGAAGTTTCAACTATATTTAGTGTCTTCCTCAGGACTAAAAGACACAGATTTCTATATATTCTATATATATATTTCTATATATATTTTAACAAACAAATTAAAAAAATAATAAACCATACAATTTTAAAAATTAACAATATAATGTACTACGTAATAAAGATAGAAAAAATAGTTTTTAATTGAAAATAAATTACAAAAATATATCGGTAACAGTGCTAAAAAGATGGAAGGTGAAACTTTTAAATATAATTAATTATCTATATAGAATACCACAACAATGCAAACATGAACACAATTTTACCAAATGAAGAAATATATTTTTTTTGTTAAAATCTTTACTAAGTACCAGCATATAGCTAATTCTTTCCACACCGGAATTGTTTCTGAATTATTATAATAATTATTTGCTTATCTGAGTAATATTAGCCAAGATAAACATTTTCCAATTACGTTATTTGTTTTTTCCTAATCGTGAAATTCATTTTGAATGGTTGTTTTTTGAGAATTAGCTATATGCTTTTACTTAGTAAAGATTTTAACAAAAAACTTATTTTTCTTCATTTTGTAAAATTGTGTTCATGTTTGCATTGTGTGTGGTTTTTTGTTGTGGTATTCTATATAGATAGATAGATAGATAGATAGATAGATTAATTACATTTGCACATTTAACTTTGTATTTTTTAGCATAGTTACCTATACATTTTTGTAATTTATTTTCAACTAAAAACAATTTTTCCTATTTTTATTACGTAGTATATTATACTGTTGATTTTTTAAATTGTATGTATTAAATTTTTTTTAAAAATATGTTATAGAAATCTGTATTTTTTAATTCTGAGGAAGACAATAAATGTTATTGAAACGTCGACCTCATGAAATAATAAGGTTTTGATTGAGTTTCGTTTCTCCAAAACAAACTGATAAATTGGGAACATTCAAATAGTAGAGGATAATTTAAAAACGCTTTAAACTATTTTATTTAATTCATTTTTGTTGTAATACCTACCAATTCAGCTACTATTAAGAAATGTCTACTGACATTTATTGCAATTAATTTTCAAAAAATTTCAATTTTATCTATGTACGCTGTGTCCCGAAATTAATGCAACATATACCTATAGCAAGAGTAGATTCCTGACGTCAAAATGATATGATGTAGTCAAACTTACCTTAGTTGAAAAGTTGATTAAAAAGGTACAGGGTGTCAAAGTTAAAACTTTATATTTTCGATACGTATTTGCAAATAATTTTTAAAAAAATTCAAATATTAACATATGTTCGTAATTTTGACGTCACTAGTAGATAACACCACTTATGGCACATCATGCTTATTCTTACAAATGGCAGAACTTTTACTGGCTTAGTGTATACATCTAACTATTGAAACAATTGATTCCTCTACTTTTTTGTCTGAAAATCATTTTCGAAATAATCCTATTTGACATATTCAATGCTCCGAGTGAAAACCGTTTTGGTTTCAGGTAAAGTGCCTTTGCCCCTAAAATTACAGCAAAATATTACTTGAAAAAGTTACTCAAAATGTTAAATAATGGTTATATGCAAAATTATAAGATCGGCCTGTTTTGATGAAATCTTTCTAACTTTATGAAACATTACAGAAAATTTTACCATAATTTACCATTTGACTTTTTCAAATAATGTTTTGCTGTATTTTCAGTGGAACAGGCACTACCTGAATCCAAAATAGTTTTACTTGGTGCACTGAATATTTTAAATTGGATTATTTTAAACACGGCTACTCCTATCGACTTCAACAAGGTATACCTTTTTCATATAAAAAATGTAGGAGAATAGATTGTTTCAATAGTCAGATGTATACACTAAGCCGCAAAAAAAGTTCTGCCATTTAAAAGAAGCATTAAGTGCCATACGTGGCGCCTTCTATTAGTGATGTCAAAATTAGAAAGAAATTTGAAGCACCCCCGTTATCCAAATTGTATGCAAATATTAAGTTTTTAAAAAATTATTTGCAAATATCGAAAATATATTGATACTCTGTATCTTTTTAATCATCAACTTTTGAACTAAGCTAAATTTGGCTACATAGCATTATTATGGACGTATTCCAGATAGGCACTCGATAAGTCTGCCATACGTGTACTCAAAGTACCGCTGTACCACTTTAACTGGAATGGAAAATGAAATCAGTAGCGCGACTCCTGAAATCTCGATGTCATTGTATCGATATCGAGATAATTTCGAAGTCGATCTCGATCCCTAATCATCGAATCGAGATTTCGGGAGTCCCTCCACAGGTAGAACCAGATACTTGTCAATTGCCAATTATCAATGCTGACAAGGTTATGTTATGTACATGAAATATTGGATCGAGTTAAATTAGTTCATCAATACTCGTCAATAAACCACAAAACAATAAAAACATAAATATACATATACTCATAATGCACAACAAATAACAGAGTAAAACATCCCAGTAAACAATAATTTTTAAGTTATTACATCATGTACCTGAAGTGTCCGGTAGTTTATTTGGGTACAGTTCAGGGACACTTAGTGTAGTTCTGGTACACATGTACGATCTAATTGGAATTTATGTACACCGTGCCTATCTGGAATAAGGTCTATGTCGTCAGGCATATACTCTTACTCTGTGTTGCATTAATTTCGAGACACTCTGTATCATTCTGCTTATAAGTTTATTTCAGTGGCGGCTGGTAAGATTTCAGGTATACCATATCTCAACAGCCAGACATGGGACCCAAACCAAACTTTAGGGTATGGTATATGTACTGTGGCCATATACAGAACTTTGGTAGAACAACGATTTTACAGTTTGCTAAAAAAGTTGAAAAAAACGTGGGCCTCACCTCAAATTTTCAAAATGGTTTCGAAAAACATTTTTTTCCTAAACTAGATGTAATTTTACAGATAGGTTTCAAGTTGTCTTAAAAAATAATTATATTTCTAGAATTTATAGCATTTAGAATTTTTTATAATGTATCACAAATACAATATTAATTTTCAAACTGTTGTAACTTTAACAAAAAATAATTTTTTTTAATTAAATCTGAAACCTATCAGTAGAATTATGTCCAGTTTATGAAAAAAAATTGTTTTTTAAAATTTAAACAAGTCAATTTGGAAATTAACTTTTTTCGCAAACTGCAAAATCGTTCTCCATCTACTGAAGTTTTTTATATGGCCACAGGACATATATTCTAAAGTTTGGTTGGGGTCCCAATGTCTGGTTATTAAGATATGACATACCATTTCACCAGCCGCCACTGGTTTATTTTGCCTGAAATTCACTCACAGAGCAGAAATTAAAAGGTTTTTGTTTATACGTAATGTTTTCTAAGACTCTGTATTGTAATTTCAGCAAGTGTTTCCTTGAATCACTTCAGGGTAAAGTTGCTAGTTACTGAAATGCAAAACTTATATACAGGGTATCTTGAACTGTAGAGACCAAACTTTAACTTTTTAAAATAAGAAAATAAGTTGAAATTGGGAAATGCTTAGTTTCCGAGATAGAGTACAAAAAATTTTGGAAAAAAACAATCTTTTAATTAAAGACAATGACAAAGATAGAAATTTGAAAGTTGATACAAATATTTTTTACTTTAGCTGCTCTTCGTTCCAAAAATTTTTCAACATATACCTACGGTCTTGAAACTACATTCATTTAATAGAATTTGCATTGCAAATTTTATGTCTCTTGATATTTTTTTATTTCAAGCTCAATTTTTTTTATATTTTACATTTTCAATAACAGTATTATTTCCTAATAACTGTTTTGCTGTGTTGAATTTGAACACTTTTGTACTGATTTACGGGAAAAAATTATTCACATTGACTAAGAAAATGTAAAGTATCTAAAAAATTCAGCTTTAAATCAAAAACTGTCAAAAGACATAATAGTTTGCAAATGAAATTTGCTATCAAATGAAGGTAGTTTGAAGACCATAGATGTACACTGAAAAAGATTTGGAGCGGAGAAAAGGGTCGGTCTCCTCCAATTAAAGGTTCTAAATATATTTTTTTTCAAGGTTTTACCAAAAAAGCGGCATAAAGTAACAAATATTTGTGTTAGTTTTCAAATTTTTATCTTTACAATTAAGATGCTTTATAAAAAAAAAATATTTTTTGTTTTCATAAATTTTGATACCCTGCTACAGTAAGTAGCTTGACTAATTTAACAACAAAAGAATTGGTAGTTGCAATAATTCGTAAACCAAGCTAAAATACAAATTTTATAAGAGTAAAAAAATTAAATAAAAACACTATATCTAAAAAAAATATTCTAAAACAATAAGCGTACTCAAAAAAAAAAGAATTAAGGGATTTGTGGGTACTACAAACCCTCTTCTCCTCTGTTCATGCTTTGATATTTTAGACCAAAATTACACAGAAAGTGTGCCCACTTAAGATAAAAGTATGTCTTTAAAATTACCGAAGTTATTGATGATTTTAAATTTTTTTATTTTGATTTTGGAAATGAAGCCCGAATGGAAAGTGGCATAAGAAAAGTCCCATTATTTTAGTCCTTTTCTCTGTTCATGCTGTGATATTTTAGACCAAAACACAGAATCTGAGGGATGTGAAAGTAACCATAGAAATTTGTCCACGGTTTTCAAATTAAATTTATTTGCATAATCGTTGATTCCAAGAGATCACATCACAATTTCTATGAAAATAACCATTAACAGCAGGGGCTGTTGACCAAAATATTTACTTTAAAAAAAAAAATTATACAGGATGTTTACAAATTTCAATATTGATTGATTTTACAAATTTTTTGATGACCAAACTATTGCTCGATGTGAGTTAAATATAAAAATATAGAAATACTTCAACTAGCATGCACTGACGGCGGTATAGATATATTTTCATAGCAAAGTAATAAACGGGTTGCCTACCTATACCACCTACTGGTATAGGTAGGCATGGAAATTTATTCACGGTTTTGAAATGAAATTTATACTTATTCATGATCGTTGATTCCAATACATTACATCACAATTTCTATGAAAATAACCATTAGCAGTTGGGACTGTTAACTAAAAAATTTGTAAAATTAATCAATATTAAAACTTGTAAACTATATAAAAGTTTATTTAAAGTAAATATTTTAATTAATAGCCTCTGCTGTTAATGGTTATTTTCATAGAAATTATGATGTGATGTCTTGAAATTAACAATTATGCATATAAATTTAATTTAAAAACCGTGGACAAATTTCCATGGCTACTTTCACACTCGTCAGAAAGTGTGCCGATTTAAGATAAAAATATGTGCCGAATTTCAAAATATCTCTAAAATCACGGAAGCTATCAATGAAACTCATTTAAAAAAAAAATATTTTGAAAATAGAGCCCCGAAATGAAAAGTGGTATAAGAAAAGTTCCATTATTTTAGTCCAATCAATGTGGTTAAAGACTTGACCTACTAATTTGTACACAAATTGAAGAATTAAATGAAGTTTTTGTACTACTTATATAGTACTACTTTTTAGTTTATACATCAAATTTTTAAATCTGCCCCCATTAACATTTGTACATTGCCCAATTCGGCATTCAAATTCCTTAAATGATTACATTTCGAATAATGTCTTGCATTACATTTGGAACTTCTTTGGCACGATTATCCAATCTTTCGATGTGTCTTGGCTGTTTACATATAAAGTGTATGAGAGAACTTTGGAGATAACCCCACACAAAAAGTCTAGTAGGGTCAGGGGAGGCCGCTGGCCATTCAAGCGGCTCTCTTCTACCTATCCATCGATTTGAGAAAACTTCATTAAGGTAATTTCTTATGTCGAAGTGAAAATGTGGACAGGCACCATTTTGTTGAACTAAACATCACCAGAAGGCATATCGTGCTCGTTGCAGTTAGAAAAAGTTAATTCCAGGGCTAGAAAATCAATTCTAAAGTACTCACAACGCAAAAAATCTAAATAATTGTCAATTGTTAAATTGACTTCTCAAAAGTATTTTCTGTTTATTATCTACATAATACAGTAGATTCTCAACTATCCGGTTCACAGCTATCCGAACTTTGTGTTATCCGGCATTGCCTTGAAGCAGTCGAGTGAAATTTTTACAAGTTTATATGATGTATATAGTACATATTTACATACAATTGCAGTAGTAGTAATGCCACTATTTAAAATTAATTTTGAACTGCTGGCGTATTAGCAATGCAATTTACTTTCAATTTCTAGTATTAGTTCTTCGTTGTTCCACTCACCAATAGATTTCATTACGAATACTTTCAAAACAAATCGTTAAATGCATTTTAAAAAGTGCCATTATTATTACAATAGTATGTACTGGGTGTCCAGCGTAACACTCTCACTCGATTTGTGGGTTTAATGTCATAGTTACAAAAAAATGTCAAATACAAAAATTGTGTCATTTTTATAGATGGTTCGACGTGCCTTAGAAAAAAAAAAACAATGGAACATCGAATTAAAACAATTATTTACCAAAGTTCAATTTTTTTAAATGCAAGATATATGTATTTTTTTAAATTCTGAAAAAGCATGCAATTCTGATTATATCCATATGATATACTTATATATTTGTCCCAGTGGTTACTGAGATATAAAGGAAAATGTATGCATTTAAAAAAATTGAACTTCGGTAAAGAATTATTTTAATTCGATGTTCTATTGTTTTTTTTAAGGCACGTCGAATCATCTATAAAAATGACACAATTTTTGTATTTGACATTTTTTTGTAACTATGACATTAAAACCACAAATCGAGTGAGAGCGTTACGCTGGACAGCCTGTACATACATGCATGCATTCATATTTCGTTCAGTGCATAGACAGCAGGTTGTTTGCATATTGATTTATGTCATGATGAACAATAAATGGAAGAATATAAAAAATATATAAATAATAAAAGAATATAAATAATAGAATAAATAAAATATACGTATGTAATACGTTACACATTATGTATATAATTAGCAACATTCAGCTTGTCCGGCTTTTCTCTTATCCGCATTAGCTGTCCACCACATTAAACCTGATAGTTGTGAGTTGAAAATATACAGTAGATATTTTATAGAGGAAGTGAAAAATTTTGGGAGAATATTGATATATTTCGACAATTACAACTTCCAAAATAGAAAAATAATGTAAAATATGTGAATAAATTTTAGATATTTCCTAAATATGCGGGGTGTTCAGTAAAAAATACTTTAAGACTAGCTTCCGTGGTTGAAAATAATGTGATTTAAATTAAACTTACCTTAGCAGACCTGAGAAAGTCCTTTTTTTACAATATGTTTCTTATTTGTTGGGTAATCGCACTCAAATGTTGGAAAAGAAGATTTTTTTGTGAAATAAACATATATATCTGATTTTTGTGATAAATGTACAGGGCGTTCTCAGCGGTATATTATTCCTGTCAGATTTTTTTAAGGATAGAGATTTTTTGAAAATGCTTAGTTATTTTGTCTACGATTACTTTTAAAAGAGGTATGCTTGTTGCATGTGGGTAAAATGTACCATTTTGAGGAAAAATGGATCAACGCGTATATGTTAATCTTGGAAATCAATATATAAACTAATAAACTGTATATTCAAAAAGTTATTTTGTTTGGTATGTAATGTCGTTCTTATAACAATTGAGAAAGAAAATAGCATGACACAACACAGAAAAATATGAGAACATGAAAGAAAGACAGCATTTAAAAATAAATTAATTAAATATAACCATTTGAAACGTAAACGCAATAGAAATAAACAAAATCTTCATTTTCCAGAAATCTATCCTTAAAAAAAATGTGAAAGAATACAGGGTGTTCCGCATAAGATAAGAACTGAGACAGAGCAGACATTCCAAAATATTGCAATTTAACCAAACATACCTATATGCAAAGTTGCACACAAGCAGAGTTACAGGCCTTCAAAGTGGGGCCAAATATTTCGAAAAAAAAAAATATCTGTGACTTTATCTTGGAATAACCAAATTTGGTACTTATTGGTCTTCTTTGACTAGGAGTTCAAATAAATTAAAACACTACAAGGTGTTCATTGAGAGTGAATCAATTATGCCAAACTTTTTTTTCATTCATGGAATTTAAAAACATCAATACACTTTTTTACTCTTAAAGTTTGATACAAGCATATGTATTTATACCACAGAATATATCCTTACTTATGTTGAATTTTCCAGTAGTTTTTAAATTTCGAAGTCGGTATTCGGAGGGAGACACTCAGTTCAAAACTAAAAACTGCTCTGTGCTGTGCATATTAGAAAAGCCAACTCCTTTTACACCTGCGGAATGGCTGCAGAAAAGAAATAGTCCGCATTTGCAGTAACATTTAGAAAGAGTTGCGCTATGTGAATAATACGCAGAAATGTAGACATAGGTATATTGAAAATCAGTACATAAATGGAGAAAATTATGGTTTAGTAATTAAAACATTTAGGTATTTTATAGAACACATAATATAGGGTGTCTGCGAAAGGTTGGGAAACCTCGGAGCTGGAGATACTGGTGACCAAAAAAAGTCGATTGAGCCAAATATGCCTTATCCGAATGTTGCTGGTTTCAAAAATACAGGGCGTTCAATGCTAGAATTTTATTTTGAAATATCTCAATAATTTTGAAACCTGTCGGAGTATTAAAAAAAAAATTGGCACAATTATGTTTCTTGGCACGACAAATAAGAATTTTTAACTAATTTTGACGTCACTAGTAGAGGACCCTCATCTCTATATTGAAACAATGGATTCTCCTACCTGTTATATATGACAAAGGTATATCTTGTTGAAGTCGTTAGGAGTAACCATTTTTGAAATAATCGTATTTAAAATATTCAGTGCAGCGATAGAAAACTGTTATCGTTTCAGGTAAAGTGCCTTTTCTACTGAAAATACAGCAAAATGTTACTTGAAGAAGTTGTGATTATTTCGAAAACTGTTACTCCTAACGACTTCAACAGGGTATACCTTTTTCAGATACAACAGGTTCTATAGTCAGATGGATACACTAAGCTGCAAAAAAGTGCATGCCATTGCCATTTAAAAGAAATGTGATGTGCCATAAGTGGCGCCCTCTACTAGTGACGTCAAAATTAGTTAAAATTTCTTATTTGCCAATCCAAAAAACATAATTGTGCCAATTTTTTTTTTTAATACACCGACAGGTTTCAAATTATTGAGATATTTCAAAATAAAATTCTAGCATTGAACGCCCTGTATTTTTCAAACCAGCAACATTCGGATAAAGCATATTTGGCTCAATCGACTTTTTTTGGTCACCAGTATCTCCAGCTCCGAGATTTCCCAACCTTTCACAGACACCCTGTATTATGTTTTCTATAAAATACCTAATGTTTTAATTACTAAACCATAATTTTCTCCATTTATGTACTGATTTTCAATATATGTCTACATTTCTGCGTATTATTCACATAGCGCAGGATATATTCTGTGGTATAAATACATATGCTTGTATCAAACTTTCTATTTGCTAAATGTTATTTTTTCATAATGCGTCTTTATGAAATTATTCCATTAGCCTTGACTTTAATCTGTGGCCTTGACGGAGCAACAAAGTGTCATGGATCAGGCGGTTATATAGTTTACGTGGTTCGTTTTATTTATTTGACGATAACCGGCTTTAAAAGACAATCAGATAGGTACTTTAAATTTTATTAGAATTAAATACATTGATCATTGATTTAACATAGGTAAGATTACGCACTTTTATATTCTATGTGGTGTAAATACATATACTTATTATATTTTGTATTTGCTATAAGTATTATTATTATTATACAATTGGTTATATAAGCTACATATATTTTCGAAAATTTTAAACATTAATATTTCATAATTCGCTTTTATGAAATTATCCCATTAGCCTTGATGCAGACAACGAAGCGTCAGGGGTCAGGATCGTGGTATTCGTGATCGAGATGGCGCTGGACGCTAACAGACGCCGCAGTTGAAAAATTTATATTCAATTGTAGATATATAAAACTCCTTGCTTTATAGTAAATTAGTGCGGTTTGTGACAATTTTCGTCAAATTATGTGCTTATTCAAAGTTGTTGGTGTTGGTGTTCCCCGCAGCTGGTTCTACAATTTAAAACAAGATCGTAAAGCAACCAAACTTATAGCTTAACAGGTATTTTTACAAATTTTGTCTATTAATTGATTCCAGTTTATTTTATTAGCCATTGTATTTATTAAGATGTGTATGTATACGAGCAGGAGGAAAATTGAATTTCATTATTAACGGGCTATAGGTAGTTTACGTGGTGCGTTTTATTTATTTGGTGATAACCGGTTAAATTAAAACCTGAAATCAAATACATACTTCAGCTTTCTGATTTAAAAGATATTTTACGGAAATTAAATACATTGGTCATTGATTTTAAATTCTGACGAGTTTTATTTAAAAAAAATCGCATGTGGTGGTTTCCTTACGCCACACGTAGAAGGCTGTGGAAAAAGCGCTATTAGCGGGACGCGCCTAACTTTGTTGGCTTCGTTTCGAAAATGGAGTCGTGTGTTGTTTTTGTAGATTTTTAGTGATTATAATAATATATGTACCTAATAATAATGTGTATGCCAATATTTGATTATATGTGGGTAAGTTTGTTGATCATCATATTATTAAAATCTGCAGTAATCAAATTGAAGTCTTATAGCGAAAAATTCGTTAATTATAAAAAATTTGGTATCTATAACAATTGGGAATTATATTATTATATTCTGGTCCATGCATAGACCTTAAGTCTATGGGTCCATGAATGTTTTAATTGCTAAACCATAATTTTGACCATATATTTACTAGTTTTCATTTTAGTTGCCTACATATTTTCTATCTTTTTCAGAGAAGTTTTTCGAAGCATAAGTTTTTACAAAATTTCAAAGGTAGTTAAGCTATACAGGTATTATATTATAGTTCAGTTCTTCTGTGTGGTGCAAATATTATACTTATGCTTCTTTATTTTGATTTTGGCTAATGTAGGTATAAATAATTTAGGTGGGTACCCAGAATTTTTTTTCAAATCGTGAGTTTTTACGTAAATATGTATTTAAAGAAATTATGAAATCACCAAAGGTAATTATTGAGCTGCATATGTGAACTAGTCCATGTTTTACTCTACAAGGGTAGGAAGGAATTCTACAGTAGGATATTTTTCACGTAAAATACGAGGTAAAATACCTTTAAAAATTTGAAATCTATATTGAAAAATTCAACACGTCTAATAATACTATCTAGTAGTTGTGTAAATATATTGTACTTTTTACTGGTGCTTCAAAGTTCTTTTAATATTGGCTAATATATAGGAATAAAATCATTTAAATTTGGAATGATATTATGTTTTTAAGAAATAATTTTTTTACAGGTAGAATAGGCGTTGTAGCAGCTAAACCAAGAGGAGACTGTAGCAACGGCTGACCAGAAACTGGTAAGTTGCATGTTGTGTATTTTTTATTTGAACAGGCTCGAGGCAAAAAGAGGTAATGAACTCCTTATTAATCTATGAAATGATCTCAAAAATTAGTGCATATAAACTATCATCAATTTTTCATAATATTTTTCTTACAGACACATGTACCTACTTTATTTTTATTTAAGGCATATTGGTTTTAATATCAAATAAAATTAGGGATATTACCGAGGATATTACATAGAAATTGCCAATTTTCTGCAATATTTTCTATTTTTGTTGAACTATGTTTGACAGAATTATAACATTACAATATATTTTATAGTACTTATAAATCGAAAATCGATAGCTCTTCCCAAGACGAATTCATAGTTATGGTTACACAAGGTGTACAAATTAGTAGGTCAGGCCATTAACCACGTATTCTTTTGGACTTAAATAATGTAATTTTTCTTATGGCACTTCATTTCTGAATTTCATTTTCAAAATACAGGGTGTCAAAATAAAAATTTTGAAAATGATTTATTGATAGCTCTGGTGATTTTAGAGATATTTGTTTGAAATTTGGTAAATATTTTTATCTTAAATCGGCGCAGTTTCTGTGTAATTTTGGTTTAAAACATTAAAGCATGAACGGAGGTTGTAGTACTTAGTAACCTTAAATTTTTTTGGTACGTCTGGTTTCAGAATATTTTTTTAGATAGTATGTTTTTATTCTATTTTTTTCATTCTTATAAGATTTTGATTTGAGGCTCGATTTATGAGATATTGCAACATTTGGATGTTCCAAGTTTTAGCACAAATTAAGTATTAAAACGAGGTCATTTCCATTTTATTCAGTAAACTGAAATAAACCAAAAAAGACAAATTTAACTCAAATTAAATGTTCAATATTGGGTGTGTGTGAAGTTTTTGTAGTGCTGGCTTGTATATGAATAATAATAATAATTGTTCTGGAGTGCTCTATAAATTTAAACAATAGTTTTGTGATTTTTTTTTTAATATGGGGGAGGGGCAACTTCATGCAGCCACTCATTTATGAATTTTGACATATTTTTTACTCATTTTGGTATTTCAGTAGTTTCCGTAGTAGTAGTAGTAGTTCTCTGTAATTTTAGGCAATATCAGTGTTTATAAAAGTATAATTAGTCAACGTAGGATTTAAAGAGTTGTCAAGATGGGAGCATCTGTACAATTTTGAAGATATTTGTCTGAAGGGTTGTCCAACGTGGACATTTAAACAAAGTTTCACACGTTCATAAATAACTAATTAGATTATAAGCGGTGTATTGCAAGTTACAACTTCTTTATTTAATAAGTTAACTTGGCAGCAAATTTTTAATAAATATTCACTAATTATCGCAATGTATTTGGATATAGTGTTCACTAGATTTGAAATAGGTGTCGCACCAATAAAATTTATACTGTCATTTAATTTAAAATTTATTTTATGAGTAAATGTTAAACTATTTTTTGCCAACAATCACTTATGGTTAGTTACACGAACTTATTTTGTTGCAAATCTTGTGATGCATAACTTGAATAACAAACATAGTTCTCATTGTAATTCTTAGGATTAGACTAGAAGTCAAAAATTTAAGTTGAAAGAAAAAAACATAAATTAATTAACCATTAATTATTATTAACCCGTAATTAATAGTTTATAATTACCTATGTATAGAACAAGCAGATGATTCAGTTTAGGAGATAAAATGCGGTTCATATTAAAGAAATGCTTTAATGAAAACTTTTAGATTTCATCTAATTTTCAAACAATGGAATATTATGAAAATTCATACTTACTTAAATATTACCTACATAAAGCCCATAATTTATCAAATAAATTAACATGTTACATCGACTAGTGTGATAAATTGACGACTGTCAACTTTGTTAGCATGCCCTATTCAATTATCACATTTTCTTATAGCTCTTTTTATTTTTAATTTAAATAACATACATGTAGGCAATGCAAAAATTAGTTTACAGTAAAATTACAACAAATTGTCGCACAAGTAGATTATCTAAAAATTTGTTTTTACTCTCATCTCATCTCATTTTATTCATAAAGTTAGAGCCACTGTATACAGGGTGTTCCAAAATTAGCCTGCCAAAAATTTACTGCGGATTCTACAACTAAAAACAGGAACAAAAAGTTTTATAAAGATAGCTTGGTAAAC
Organism: Monochamus alternatus; assembly: GCA_037114965.1. Taxonomy (NCBI): domain Eukaryota; kingdom Metazoa; phylum Arthropoda; class Insecta; order Coleoptera; family Cerambycidae; genus Monochamus; species Monochamus alternatus. Next base: position 41,040,448 of record CM073433.1, read on the forward strand.
GCCCCCTAAGGGAAATATGGCTCCTTAAAAGGGGACCCCAAATTTTTTTTTTTTTTTTTAATGTTTCCAAAACGAGACAGTAAATATCATGTTTCTCATTTCAATGTTCGAAAAAGTCTATGATCGGGTTGTCTGTTATCTCGATATAATTCCAAGTACCTCACTGCTGCAAGGCAGCCACAAAAATTTTCTTGGGCATAATACTCATATGTTCCAAAAATTATTATTTAACGGGGCATTTTAAATATAAAAAATACTACTGCCTAATTTATGAATTGAGTTGTATTGGCATAGTATTGTAGTGACAACTGTCTACTTATTATTTCCACGCACACTACTTTGGAAAAAATAATTTTCTAATTTAATTTCTGCCAAATCTGAAAAACTTTAATCGTCTGCTTCTTGAAAACTATTGAGTTTAGTCATGAGACATATGAAAATTATAATTAGGCATACCTATCACTAAAAAGTGTTTAGCGTTTGCGTACTTACCTTTGTATGTAGTTTTTAATCCTTTTTGCATAAATTGTACGATTGAATATTATAATGAAGTATTTATACTTATATTTTTAATATACAGCTACAACTAAATTTTAAAAAACTTAAAGCATCCTTGTTAATTACAAACTTGACCGAAACATCTCTACAACTTTTTGTATAATGTGTTGCAATTTGATCTAATTAATATGTATCTGATTTATTACAAAAATATCGCTTGTGATTCAAATGCATAGAACGTTACGCACTGATGCTAAAATATATATTTATATCTGTGCGGTTTACTTGTCTGTAGGAATATATCTCATTACAAAGAAATAAATATATATTAGATTATCGCTCACCGTCCGTAACTAGCCTAATATTTCTGTAATATAAATTCTGTAGCTTTATTAAATTTATATTCCTCATTTCTTTTTTGCATCGTGCCTTCCCAGTTCACATAAGTTTAGAGTTGAATGATGTGTACACAACGAGATATCGTGCCTTGAGCTTTTTTTACACGTGTCTCGTAGTAATACAAATTTTTTGTCGTGTATTTTATAACTTTGTACAGCGACACCTAGACAAAGTGTGTAGTACTTTGTTAAAGGAATAAATATTAAATAAAGATTGCGGCAATGATTTCATAAACAAAGCCAGTACAAAAATATCAAGCTGGTTCAGCTCATATAAGGGCTGTCCAAATTATTTTGCACGTGGTCCTCCTCGTCTAACCAACATGGTTCACAATTAAAGGAGGTTGACTAACTATACTTTTATAAACACTGGCTATTGTTCTGTACAGGGTGTCTCAAACTCGATAGTATGGGCCTACTGTAAAGATACAAAAAAAAATAATCGAAAGTATTATCTTTGGGATTTGACAGAAATAACTAATGACGTTAAATCCCCCCTTTTAGCTCATCCCTTTTAACACCACGTGTTCCAACTTTTATTTCAATTTTTTGTATCCTCACGGTAGGCCGATTCTATCGAGTTTGAGACACCCTGTACTATACCGGGTGTTCCCTCTAAGACTTTCAGTGCGAATATCTCAGAAACCATCATAGCCAGTGCGACTAAATTTGGTATACAGACACTAGATGGCGCGTAGAATCTGATGATAACATCAATTCTTATACAGGGTGTTCCATTTTCTAAGAAATCGATTTAATTTTGATTTTTTGGTTGTCAGCTCTGCTAAAATTTATGTTTAAATTGAAATATACTTAATTATGAATACATTCTGATAAATACACATTAAAAAATTTCAAAATTTAACATAAAAAAATGCCTCCAAAAAGTACCCAAATTTCATTGTTTTGTCATGTAAAATGTGTATAGCCATGAACCAGACTTACACAGAAGAAACTAACATCGGTGAACGTGAATTGTCATCTGATTTTATATTAAACACTTGTTCTGTATTCTAATTTCTTTTACAGAGCAACGTTCAATCTGAGGGATGGTCATGCATGTACGATTAGAAACAAATCTTGCCATTTCATTGTTCGATACCTACCTTATTACGTTATGTTGTGTATATTATAACAACAGTTAGCTTTCAACATTTTTAAGATATTCTAACGAGATGTTTTCATACTGTACAAAGGTTATGAAATTAGTTTATTTTTCTTAATTTTATTTGTTTAGAAATTTTAAAACCCACGACAGACAACTTAATTTAATGTCTTATGGAATACTCTTCAAAGAAAGTGAGTTAGAGACTTAATATTATCCATCATTCCATGTTTAGAATTATTTTCAAGAAAATGTCCGTAATATTTTTTGCTTATTCTTTCTGGTGTCTGTTTTAATGTAATTTGTAGCACTACACACACATAACTGAAAAATAAAAGCAATAATTACAAATTATTATCTAGCTTTAAATGACTATTTGATAGGTACCTAGTGGGTATAGTACATTTGCAGATGATTCTTCCTAGCAAAAACCAGTTGCTTTATTTTAGTTCTGTATCATGAAATACAGAAATTGTAGTTCATTGTTTACTATTTTACAGATGTAGAGTTCTTCTTAAACATAAGTACATAAGTAAAGTGCTGAAATATGTGGATACAAGAATCAATCATTTCTAGGTTATGCTTTCGTAATATTTCCTTTTGTGGGGCTAGGGTAGGTTCAGCTCTGACTTTCAACGACAAACACGTTCACATTATAATTAAAAGTTTTAGAAATGGTTTTGTTTGAATTTATTTGTTGCTAAATAAGTAATCAATAATTATTACAGCAGTTGGAAAACAGGGATATTCTTTAGGTACTTACACAATTTTGCAAATTATTTTGTCATAAAAAATACGTGTACCTACCTAATTATTATTGTACACTGTAGTAACATAAAAAAACAATTTACTGAAGTTTTATTATATTATAATGGAATAATTTAAATTATTATATTTTACACAATATTCACGCTGTAACTCTAGCTGTAGCGCGGTAGACTGCGTCGGCACGGCGACCCCAATGCTCCAAAAGCCTCAACTCAAGTCTAAATTTTCATCGACAAGTTTCAATATCACCATTGTGCATACGTAAATTACATTAAATCCATTATTTATCGTTATTTATGTAAAATAAAATACTTTATGCCATTAATATTTGACAATTCATAGTTTTGACGTTCACCGATGTTAGTTTCCTCTGTGTAAATCTGGCTCAAGGCTATACACATTTTACATGCCAAAACAATGAAACTTGGGTACTTTTTGGAAGCGTTTTTTTATATTAAATTTTGAAATTTTCTAATGTTTATTTATCAGAATGTGTTCATAATTAAGTATATTTCAATTTAAACATAAGTTTTAGCAGGGCTGACAACCAAAAAAATCAAAATTAAATCGATTTCTTGGAAAATGGAACACCCTGTATAAAAATTGATGTTATCAGATTCTACGCGTCATCTAGTGTCTGTATACCAAATTTCGTCGCACTGGCTATGATGGTTTCTGAGATATTCGCACTGAAAGTCTTAGAGGGAACACCCGGTATATAACAAATTTAAAAATAAAAGCAAAATAATTTCCAAAAATATTTGTTCTTATGAAAATAGCCGTAATTTTGTGTTGCATTGGAATAATTCTACTATTCCATGCAAATCGCATCAATCCAGATGCTTTAATTTCGGTAATATCGAATTTAATTAACATAAGTACTTTTCAAGGATTTTAAGAAAGGGAGTTCTGGAGCAAATAGCAACAGTTCTGCATTGTGCACCAATAATTCTACTATTCTATGCATACCAGGTCGATGTTATGTAGATGCTCTAGTTCCCGAGATATCGAATGTAATTAAAAATACGTACATGCATTAATAAAAGAACAGTTCATACTGCTGATCTGAACCTTCAATAATTGATAACGATACAAACATGAATACATGAATCGTTAATAAAAGAACAGGTCATACTGCTGATCTGCACCTTTGATAATTGATAAAAATACAAACATTCTTAATTTAGTTTGTAGGCACCAGGACACACGGTGGAGCTAAGTGAAGCCAGCATGCTAGTAAGAGAGAGAAGATTTTGGCCCCGACTATACAGAGAAGCTATAGAAATTCATAAAAATCCGAACAATTTCAACAGAGACGGTGGAGTGGATCTGCCCGGTATTTGGAAACGATTCATCCGTGTAAGCAATCCACCGGAACATCATGGATCAGTGACCACCCCACCGGAACATCATGGATCAGTGACCACCTCGCCGGAACATCATGGATCAGTGACCACCCCTGATATAAATAGTGCGACGACCAGTAGATCTCCAGTTTCAGAATAACTTCTGAAGAAGAGAGCGATATGTCTCTCGAAATGTCAAGAGTTCTAAACCGACGACGTGGCAACCAGCCCGGAAATCATCTGACCATGAATTGTTAATAAAAGAACAGATCATGTCGCTGATCTGCACCTTCAGTAACTAAATAAGATAAGATAAGATAAAAATAATGGGGTGCAAAATTAGCTCGCCTCCTCGTGGTGCACCCTGAGTAACGCTTTAGAGCTAATACACACATACCTTCATGACTTAATCTCTAGCTATATCAACTTAATCATGACGCAGCTTCAAAACGCCAATTTCATATTTATGTTGGACCATTTCCCAACGCAACAAACATTTCGTCTTGACCTAATTTCAACCCATCCCAACTTAATCGTGATGTAGCTTCAAAACGCCAATTTCATATTTATCTTGGACCATTTCCCAACCACAACACACAGACTAGAATCATTAATAAAAGAACAGGTCATACTGTTGATCTGCCCCTTCGATAATTGATAAAAATACAAACGTGATTTTTTAATAAAAGAACGGGTCATACTGTTGATTGATCTGCACCTTCGATAATTGAAAAAATACAGACTGGAATCGTTAATAAAAGAACAGGTCATACTGTTGATCTGCCCCTTCGATAATTGATAAAAATACAAACGTGATTTTTTAATAAAAGAACGGGTCATACTGTTGATCTGCACCTTCGATAATTGAAAGAATGCACACCGGAATCATTAATAAAATAACAGGTCATACTGTTGATCTGCATCTTCGATAATTGAAAAAATACAGACTGGATTCATTAATAAAAGAACAGGTCATACTGCTGATCTGCACCTTTGATAATTGAAAAAATACACACTGGAATCATTAATAAAAGAACAGGTCATACTGTTGATCTGCCCCTTCAATAATTGATAAAAATACAAACGTGATTTTTTAATAAAAGAACGGGTCATACTGCAGATCTGTACCTTCGATAATTGAAAAAATACAGACTGGAATCATTAGTAAAAGAACAGGGTCATACTGCTGATCTGCATCTTCGATAATTGAAAAAATACAGACTGGAATCATTAGTAAAAGAACAGGTCATACTGCTGATCTACACCTTCGATAATTGAGAAAATACACACTGGAATCATTAATAAAAGAACAGGTTATACTGCTGATCTGCACCTTCGATAATTGAAAAAATGCACACCGGAATCATTAATAACAGAACAGGTCATACTGTTGATCTGCCCCTTCGATAATTGATAAAAATACAAACGTCAATTTTTAATAAAAGAACGGGTCATACTGCTGATCTGCACCTTCGATAATTGATAAAGATGCAAACATGAATCGTTAATAAAGAAAAGGTCATTCTGCTGATCTGCACCTTTGATAAATGAAAAATATGCAACATAATTCCATGATTCATTCCAAGCTTCCCACTCATCTGCCAAAAATTGAAAAATTAAATTTCCGGAAAATAAAATTTCATGCACGAAGTATTTTAAAACAAAGTGATAGTGAAAAAGTGGGAAAAAGGGCAATTTGTGTCGCTAGTACTTCAGTAATCTGTGTGTGTCGCGCAGAGCTATTCAAACTTAACAAGTGTTCCTCACAGATCATTGGACGAGAAAAAAGTGTTCCTGTCAATCCAGAGTAGCGACATTCTGCAGTCAACGTGGGATTTACACGTGAAGGAGTCCTCAGAAATTGTTTTCTATTAGGAACTAATTAAGCTAATAATGTAAGTACTTTTAATTGCATATGTAGTCATATATGAATTTGCATTTACACATCTATTTCGAATCCTCGCACATAAATAATTTCGTATTTCTGTCTATATGTACTATCTAAAAATTTTAAATATCTGAACTCTAGATTTTCAAATTAAATAAATAGATTCAATTTTCAAGTATCATCTACAAATAGAAAAATTGTGTTGTGTGTAATATATTGTTAGATTATTAGAATAGTTAAGAATTAAAATAGAGAGCAGTCGTGTTTTCACAATAGGTACCCTCATCCTGCTTGATAACCATTAAGCTATTTGGACAACAGGAAAATAGTCTAATTAATACCATCTTTTAAAATTTTCATTTTAATTCTCGATGGATGCATTATATATACATTATACATTTCATACATAGTAATCGTATGCCTGTCTTCATACTGCGTTTTTTACACAAATAAGCAAATCCTACAATTACAATATTGCAATATAAGTTAAAAATATTTTCCATAATTTAAATACAAGTTTACATAACCTCTTGAATCACTTCTGTTGCATTATATAAAATGTGTCTTTACCATTTGGGTTTTTTCGTTTGACATATGCAATCCTAACAAAACTGATTTATTAGTTTGCACTTAATGATCATCGGTTAAATGATTTAGTAAATTAATATGTAAAGAAAACACTTGTTCATTTGGACACATATAGGGGACATTATATCCGTAAGTGTTTTCATCAGTGAGACTTTATTAGTTTTTCAGTTATAAATAAATTTTTGAATATAGCTAAAATTTCAGGAAGCGCTATTAAATGCAGATATTACAATTGCTGTCAACCCGTATAAATGTCTATGATCTGGGAGCTTCCTGTTCCAGTGGGGTGCAAAAGTAGCTCGCCTCCTCGTGGTGCACCCTGGATAACGCTAAAGAGCTAATACATATACTTCATCTTAATCTAATCTCGGCCCATACCAACTTAATCGTGACATAATTTCAAAACACCACTTCATCTTTACCTACTCTCAACACATAATTTTCTCTTTGACAGCCTCAATACACACACACACACACACACACCAGTACCTTGACCTATTGTCACAGCACACATCTATTTGACCCTTACGTACTCTCAACAGACATACAAACATCTATTTGACTTTTACCTACTCTCAACACAAACACACACACACTTCTATACTTTGACACCTATCATCGTGTTTGTAGCTCGTCTAGGCTCGCATCGAGAAAGACAGTCCTGGCGAACTCAGCTTCGTTAGGATGCTGCCGGTGATACGACTTTGACTCTTTTCTAACTACAATACACTATTTCACATTACTCTCAACGCACACACACACACACACACACACTTCTATACTTTGACACCTATCATCGTGTTTGTAGCTCGTCTAGGCTCGCATCGAGAAAGACAGTCCTGGCGAACTCAGCTTCGTTAGGATGCTGCCGGTGATACGACTTTGACTCTTTTCTAAATACAATACACTATGTCACATTACTCTCAACGCACACACACACACTTCTATACTTTGACACCTATCATCGTGTTTGTAGCTCGTCTAGGCTCGCATCGAGAAAGACAGTCCTGGCGAACTCAGCTTCGTTAGGATGCTGCCGGTGATACGACTTTGACTCTTTTCTAACTACAACACACTATTTCACTTTACTTACTCTCAACACACACACACACACTTCTATACTTTGACACCCATCATCGTGATACGGCTTTGCCTCTTTCCCAACTACAACACACTCTATTTGAACTTTACCTACTCTCAACACCACTTCTATACTTTGACACCTATCATCGTGATACGACTTTGACTCTTTTCCAACTACAACACACTCTATTTGACCTTTACCTACTCTCAACACACACACTTCTATACTTTGACACCTATCATCGTGTTTGTAGCTTGTCTAGGCTCGCATCGAGAAAGACAGTCCTGGCGAACCCAGCTTCGTTAGGATGCTGCCGGTGGAACGACTTTGACTCTTTTCTAACTCTCAACACACACACACACACACCTATCATCGTGTTTGTAGCTCGTCTAGGCTCGTATCGAGAAAGACAGTCCTGGCGATGCCAGCTCGTCAGGATGCTGCCGGTGATGCCACTGACTGACAACACAGACTTAGCTAAAATAAATCATGGATATCGTCGTTGTCGAGCCGCTTGTCCAGGCTCGAACCAAGAAATCGGTCCTGGTTTAGTCGCAGCTAAACTTTTGCGATGTCACCACTGAAGATGCCGACAGTGAACAGCGGATCTGCCCCCATAGTCACGGCGTAACAACCCAGAAAATTACTATATACCAAATATTCGCACCGGCTGTGAAAGCCTATAAACCACTACAACATTATTTGATCTTTACTTACACCTTTAGGTATCACCGTGTTTGTACCGCTTGTCTGGCCTCGACAGACATCGAGAAAGACAGTCCTGGCGAGACTGGCCTTGTCAGGATGCGGCCCGTGATACGACTGACTTTACACACACTCACTTTCACACTGATATGACTTTGACTTTTTCCTAACTACACACTCCTTCTGACCTTTACGTACTCTCTACACACATATACACACATACTTCTATACATTGACACCTATCATCGTGTTCCATTTGTCTAGTACACATCAATTTAACCTTTACCTATCTTCAACACACACACACACACACTTACCTTAACCTATGATTGTGTTTGTAGCTTATCTACTCGTATATCTCATCTGTCTCGTCTCATCTCATCAATACAAACATACTTCTTTAGACCATTTTATAACTATAGCACACATCAATTTGATTTTTACCTGCCCTCATCATGTACACATTTCACAGGTGGATTAGGCCTATTGGGGATACCACTATAAAAAAAACGCGCCGTGTACTCTACCGCAAGGTGGTGTGGAAATGAGTACATAATATGGTATTTTAAATACATCAAAGTGTACAAATTTTATCAACGAATGGAGTGACTGATATTGCTGATTTGCTATGATTGAATGTATAAAGAGAGGGATGAAAGAATGTATGATGCTATGAATCTTTAATAAAAGAATGGGTCATACTGCTGATCTGCACCTTCGATAATTGAAAAAATACAGACTGGAACCATTAATAAAAGAACAGGTCATACTGTTGATCTGCCCCTTCGATAATTGATAAAAATTCAAATGTAAATTTTTAATAAAAGAACGGGTCATACTGTTGATCTGCCCCTTCGATAATTGATAAAAATACAAACGTGATTTTTTAATAAAAGAACGGGTCATACTGTTGATCTGCACCTTTGATAATTGAAAAAATACAGACTGAAATCATTAATAAAAGAACAGGTCATACTGCTGATCTGCCCCTTCGATAATTGATAAAAATACAGACTGGAATCATTAATTAAAGAACAGGTCATACTGTTGATCTGCCCCTTCGATAATTGATAAAAATACAAACTTGAATTTTAAATAAAAGAACCGGTCATACTGCTGATCTGCACCTTCGATAATTGAAAAAATACAGACTGGAATCATTAATAAAAGAACAGGTCATACTGCTGATCTGCACCTTCGATAATTGAAAAAATACAGACTGGAATCATTAGTAAAATAACAGGTTATACTGTTGATCTGCACCTTCGATAATTGAAAGAATGCACACCGGAATCATTAATAAAAGAACAGGTCATACTGTTGATCTGCCCCTTTGATAATTGATAAAAATACAAACGTCAATTTTTAATAAATGAACGGGTCATATTGCTGATCTGCACCTTCGATAGTTGAAAAAATACAGACTGGAATCATTAATAAAATAATAGGTCATACTGTTGATCTGCCCCTTCGATAATTGATAAAAATACAAACATGATTTTTTAATAAAAGAACGGGTCATACTGCTGATCTGTACCTTCGATAATTGAAAAAATACAGACTGGAATCATTAGTAAAAGAACAGGTCATACTGCTGATCTGCACCTTCGATAATTGAAAATATACACACTGGAATCATTAATAATAGAACAGGTCATACTGCTGATCTGCACCTTCGATAATTGAAAAAATACACACTGGAATCATTAGTAAAAGAACAGGTCATACTGTTGATCTGCACCTTCGATAATTGAAAGAATGCACACCGGAATCATTAATAAAAGAACAGGTCATACTGTTGATCTGCCCCTTCGATAATTGATAAAAATACAAACGTCAATTTTTAATAAAAGAACGGGTCATACTGCTGATCTGCACCTTCGATAATTGAAAAAACACAGACTGGAATCATTAATAAAAGAACAGGTCATACTGCTGATCTGCACCTTCGATAATTGATAAAGATACAAACATGAATCGTTAATAAAGAACAGGTCATTCTGCTGATCTGCACCTTTGATAAATGAAAAAAATGCAACATAATTCCATAATTCATTCCAAGCTTCCTACTCATCTGCCAAAAATTGAAAAATTAAATTTCCGGAAAATAAAATTTCATGCACGAAGTATTTTAAAACAAAGTGATAGTGGAAAAGTGGGAAAAAGGGCAATTTGTGTCGCTAGTACTTCAGTAATCTGTGTGTGTGTCGTGCAGAGCTATTCAAACTTAACAAGTGTTCCTCACAGATCATTGGACGAGAAAAAAGTGTTCCTGTCGATCCAGAGTAGCGACATTCTGCAGTCAACGTGGGATTTACACGTGAAGGAGTCCTCGGAAATTGTTTTCTATTAGGAACTAATTAAGCTAATAATGTAAGTACTTTTAATTGCATATGTAGTCATATATGAATTTGCAATTACACATCTATTTCGAATCCTCGCACATAAATAATTTCGTATTTCTATCTATATGTACTATCTAAAAATTTTAAATATCTGAACTCTAGATTTTCAAATTAAATAAATACATTCAATTTTCAAGTATCATCTACAAACAGAAAAATTGTGTTGTGTGTAATATATTGTTAGATTATTAGAATAGTAAAGAATTAAAATAGAGAGCAGTCGTGTTTTCACAATAGGTACCCTCATCCTGCTTGATAACCATTAAGCTATTTGGACAACAGGAAAATAGTCTAATTAATACCATCTTTTAAAATTTTCATTTTAATTCTCGATGGATGCATTATACATTATACATTTCATGCATAGTATTCGTATGCCTGTCTTCATACTGCGTTTTTTACACAAATAAGCAAATCCTACAATTACAATATTGCAATATATGTTTAAAATATTTTCCATAATTTAAATACAAGTATACATAACCTCTTGAATCACTTCTGTTGCGTTATATAAAATGTGTCTTCACCATTTGGGTTTTTTCGTTTGACATATGCAATCCTAACAAAACTGATTTATTAGTTTGCACTTAATGATCATCGGTTAAATGATTTAGTAAATTAATATGTAAAGAAAACACTTGTTCATTTGGACACATATAGGGGACATTATATCCGTAAGTGTTTTCATCAGTGAGACTTTATTAGTTTTTCAGTTATAAATAAATTTTTGAATATAGCTAAAATTTCAGGAAGCGCTATTAAATGCAGATATTACAATTGCTGTCAACCCGTATAAATGTCTATGATCTGGGAGCTTCCTGTTCCAGTGGGGTGCAAAAGTAGCTCGCCTCCTCGTGGTGCACCCTGGATAACGCTAAAGAGCTAGTACATATACTTCATCTTAATCTAATCTCGGCCCATACCAACTTAATCGTGACATAATTTCAAAACACCACTTCATCTTTACCTACTCTCAACACATAATTTTCTCTTTGACAGCCTCAATACACACACACACACACACACACACACCAGTACCTTGACCTATTGTCACAACACACATCTATTTGACCCTTACGTACTCTCAACAGACATACAAACATCTATTTGACTTTTACCTACTCTCAACACAAACACACACACTTCTATACTTTGACACCTATCATCGTGTTTGTAGCTCGTCTAGGCTCGCATCGAGAAAGACAGTCCTGGCGAATTCAGCTTCGTTAGGATGCTGCCGGTGATACGACTTTGACTCTTTTCTAACTACAATACACTATTTCACATTACTCTCAACGCACACACACACACACACACACACACTTCTATACTTTGACACCTATCATCGTGTTTGTAGCTCGTCTAGGCTCGCATCGAGAAAGACAGTCCTGGCGAACTCAGCTTCGTTAGGATGCTGCCGGTGATACGACTTTGACTCTTTTCTAAATACAATACACTATGTCACATTACTCTCAACGCACACACACACACTTCTATACTTTGACACCTATCATCGTGTTTGTAGCTCGTCTAGGCTCGCATCGAGAAAGACAGTCCTGGCGAACTCAGCTTCGTTAGGATGCTGCCGGTGATACGACTTTGACTCTTTTCTAACTACAACACACTATTTCACCTTACTTACTCTCAACACACACACACACACTTCTATACTTTGACACCTATCATCGTGATACGGCTTTGCCTCTTTCCCAACTACAACACACTCTATTTGAACTTTACCTACTCTCAACACCACTTCTATACTTTGACACCTATCATCGTGATACGACTTTGACTCTTTTCCAACTACAACACACTCTATTTGACCTTTACCTACTCTCAACACACACACTTCTATACTTTGACACCTATCATCGTGTTTGTAGCTTGTCTAGGCTCGCATCGAGAAAGACAGTCCTGGCGAACCCAGCTTCGTTAGGATGCTGCCGGTGGAACGACTTTGACTCTTTTCTAACTCTCAACACACACACACACACACCTATCATCGTGTTTGTAGCTCGTCTAGGCTCGTATCGAGAAAGACAGTCCTGGCGATGCCAGCTCGTCAGGATGCTGCCGGTGATGCCACTGACTGACAACACAGACTTAGCTAAAATAAATCATGGATATCGTCGATGTCGAGCCGCTTGTCCAGGCTCGAACCAAGAAATCGGTCCTGGTTTAGTCGCAGCTAAACTTTTGCGATGTCACCACTGAAGATGCCGACAGTGAACAGCGGATCTGCCCCCATGGTCACGGCGTAACAACCCAGAAAATTACTATATACCAAATATTCGCACCGGCTGTGAAAGCCTATAAACCACTACAACATTATTTGATCTTTACTTACACCTCTAGGTATCACCGTGTTTGTACCGCTTGTCTGGCCTCGACAGACATCGAGAAAGACAGTCCTGGCGAGACTGGCCTCGTCAGGATGCGGCCCGTGATACGACTGACTTTACACACACTCACTTTCACACTTATCATCGGTGATATGACTTTGACTTTTTCCTAACTACACACTCCTTCTGACCTTTACATACTCTCTACACACAGACACACACACATACACACATACTTCTATACATTGACACCTATCATCGTGTTCCATTTGTCTAGTACACATCAATTTAACCTTTACCTATCTTCAACACGCACACACACTTACCTTAACCTATGATTGTGTTTGTAGCTTATCTACTCGTATATCTCATCTGTCTCGTCTCATCTCATCAATACAAACATACTTCTTTAGACCATTTTATAACTATAGCACACATCAATTTGATTTTTACCTGCCCTCATCATGTACACATTTCACAGGTGGATTAGGCCTATTGGGGATACCACTATAAAAAAAACGCGCCGTGTACTCTACCGCAAGGTGGTGTGGAAATGAGTACATAATATGGTATTTTAAATACATCAAAGTGTACAAATTTTATCAACGAATGGAGTGAATGATATTGCTGATTTGCTATGATTGAATGTATAAAGAGAGGGATGAAAGAATGTATGATGCTATGAATCTTTAATAAAAGAACGGGTCATACTGCTGATCTGCACCTTCGATAATTGAAAAAATACAGACTGGAATCATTAATAAAAGAACAGGTCATACTGCTGATCTGCCCCTTCGATAATTGATAAAAATACAAACGTGAATTTTTAATAAAAGAACGGGTCATACTGCTGATCTGCACCTTCGATAATTGAAAAAATACGGACTGGAATGATTAATAAAAGAACAGGTCATACTGTTGATCTGCCCCTTCGATAATTGATAAAAATACAAACGTGATTTTTTAATAAAAGAACGGGTCATACTGTTGATCTGCACCTTCGATAATTGAAAAAATACAGACTGGAATCATTAATAAAAGAACAGGTCATACTGCTGATCTGCCCCTTCGGTAATTGATAAAAATACAGACTGGAATCATTAATAAAAGAACAGGTCATACTGTTGATCTGCCCCTTCGATAATTGATAAAAATACAAACGTGAATTTTAAATAAAAGAACGGGTCATACTGCTGATCTGCACCTTCGATAATTGAAAAAATACAGACTGGAATCATTAATAAAAGAACAGGTCATACTGCTGATCTGCCCCTTGGATAATTGATAAAAATACAAACGTGAATTTTTAATAAAAGAACGGGTCATACTGCTGCTCTGCACCTTCGATAATTGAAAAAATACAGCCTGGAATCATTAATAAAAGAACAGGTCATACTGCTGATCTGCCCCTTCGATAATTGATAAAAATACAAACGTGAATTTTAAATAAAAGAACGGGTCATACTGCTGATCTGCACCTTCGATAATTGAAAAAATACAGACTGGAATCATTAGTAAAAGAACAGGTCATACTGCTAATCTGCACCTTCGATAATTGAAAAAATACAGACTGGAATCATTAATAAAAGAACAGGTCATACTGCTGATCTGCACCTTCGATAATTGAAAAAATACAGACTAGAATCATTAGTAAAATAACAGGTTATACTGTTGATCTGCACCTTCGATAATTGAAAGAATGCACACCGGAATCATTAATAAAAGAACAGGTCATACTGCTGATCTGCCCCTTCGATAATTGATAAAAATACAGACTGGAATCATTAATTAAAGAACAGGTCATACTGTTGATCTGCCCCTTCGATAATTGATAAAAATACAAACTTGAATTTTAAATAAAAGAACCGGTCATACTGCTGATCTGCACCTTCGATAATTGAAAAAATACAGACTGGAATCATTAATAAAAGAACAGGTCATACTGCTGATCTGCACCTTCGATAATTGAAAAAATACAGACTGGAATCATTAGTAAAATAACAGGTTATACTGTTGATCTGCACCTTCGATAATTGAAAGAATGCACACCGGAATCATTAATAAAAGAACAGGTCATACTGTTGATCTGCCCCTTCGATAATTGATAATACAAACGTCAATTTTTAATAAATGAACGGGTCATATTGCTGATCTGCACCTTCGATAATTGAAAAAATACAGACTGGAATCATTAATAAAATAACAGGTCATACTGTTGATCTGCCCCTTCGATAATTGATAAAAATACAAACATGATTTTTTAATAAAAGAACGGGTCATACTGCTGATCTGTACCTTCGATAATTGAAAAAATACAGACTGGAATCATTAGTAAAAGAACAGGTCATACTGCTGATCTGCACCTTCGATAATTGAAAATATACACACTGGAATCATTAATAATAGAACAGGTCATACTGCTGATCTGCACCTTCGATAATTGAAAAAATACACACTGGAATCATTAGTAAAAGAACAGGTCATACTGTTGATCTGCACCTTCGATAATTGAAAGAATGCACACCGGAATCATTAATAAAAGAACAGGTCATACTGTTGATCTGCCCCTTCGATAATTGATAAAAATACAAACGTCAATTTTTAATAAAAGAACGGGTCATACTGCTGATCTGCACCTTCGATAATTGAAAAAACACAGACTGGAATCATTAATAAAAGAACAGGTCATACTGCTGATCTGCACCTTCGATAATTGATAAAGATACAAACATGAATCGTTAATAAAGAACAGGTCATTCTGCTGATCTGCACCTTTGATAAATGAAAAAAATGCAACATAATTCCATAATTCATTCCAAGCTTCCTACTCATCTGCCAAAAATTGAAAAATTAAATTTCCGGAAAATAAAATTTCATGCACGAAGTATTTTAAAACAAAGTGATAGTGGAAAAGTGGGAAAAAGGGCAATTTGTGTCGCTAGTACTTCAGTAATCTGTGTGTGTGTCGTGCAGAGCTATTCAAACTTAACAAGTGTTCCTCACAGATCATTGGACGAGAAAAAAGTGTTCCTGTCGATCCAGAGTAGCGACATTCTGCAGTCAACGTGGGATTTACACGTGAAGGAGTCCTCGGAAATTGTTTTCTATTAGGAACTAATTAAGCTAATAATGTAAGTACTTTTAATTGCATATGTAGTCATATATGAATTTGCAATTACACATCTATTTCGAATCCTCGCACATAAATAATTTCGTATTTCTATCTATATGTACTATCTAAAAATTTTAAATATCTGAACTCTAGATTTTCAAATTAAATAAATACATTCAATTTTCAAGTATCATCTACAAACAGAAAAATTGTGTTGTGTGTAATATATTGTTAGATTATTAGAATAGTAAAGAATTAAAATAGAGAGCAGTCGTGTTTTCACAATAGGTACCCTCATCCTGCTTGATAACCATTAAGCTATTTGGACAACAGGAAAATAGTCTAATTAATACCATCTTTTAAAATTTTCATTTTAATTCTCGATGGATGCATTATACATTATACATTTCATGCATAGTATTCGTATGCCTGTCTTCATACTGCGTTTTTTACACAAATAAGCAAATCCTACAATTACAATATTGCAATATATGTTTAAAATATTTTCCATAATTTAAATACAAGTATACATAACCTCTTGAATCACTTCTGTTGCGTTATATAAAATGTGTCTTCACCATTTGGGTTTTTTCGTTTGACATATGCAATCCTAACAAAACTGATTTATTAGTTTGCACTTAATGATCATCGGTTAAATGATTTAGTAAATTAATATGTAAAGAAAACACTTGTTCATTTGGACACATATAGGGGACATTATATCCGTAAGTGTTTTCATCAGTGAGACTTTATTAGTTTTTCAGTTATAAATAAATTTTTGAATATAGCTAAAATTTCAGGAAGCGCTATTAAATGCAGATATTACAATTGCTGTCAACCCGTATAAATGTCTATGATCTGGGAGCTTCCTGTTCCAGTGGGGTGCAAAAGTAGCTCGCCTCCTCGTGGTGCACCCTGGATAACGCTAAAGAGCTAGTACATATACTTCATCTTAATCTAATCTCGGCCCATACCAACTTAATCGTGACATAATTTCAAAACACCACTTCATCTTTACCTACTCTCAACACATAATTTTCTCTTTGACAGCCTCAATACACACACACACACACACACACACACCAGTACCTTGACCTATTGTCACAGCACACATCTATTTGACCCTTACGTACTCTCAACAGACATACAAACATCTATTTGACTTTTACCTACTCTCAACACAAACACACACACTTCTATACTTTGACACCTATCATCGTGTTTGTAGCTCGTCTAGGCTCGCATCGAGAAAGACAGTCCTGGCGAATTCAGCTTCGTTAGGATGCTGCCGGTGATACGACTTTGACTCTTTTCTAACTACAATACACTATTTCACATTACTCTCAACGCACACACACACACACACACACACACACACACACTTCTATACTTTGACACCTATCATCGTGTTTGTAGCTCGTCTAGGCTCGCATCGAGAAAGACAGTCCTGGCGAACTCAGCTTCGTTAGGATGCTGCCGGTGATACGACTTTGACTCTTTTCTAAATACAATACACTATGTCACATTACTCTCAACGCACACACACACACTTCTATACTTTGACACCTATCATCGTGTTTGTAGCTCGTCTAGGCTCGCATCGAGAAAGACAGTCCTGGCGAACTCAGCTTCGTTAGGATGCTGCCGGTGATACGACTTTGACTCTTTTCTAACTACAACACACTATTTCACCTTACTTACTCTCAACACACACACACACACACACACTTCTATACTTTGACACCTATCATCGTGATACGGCTTTGCCTCTTTCCCAACTACAACACACTCTATTTGAACTTTACCTACTCTCAACACCACTTCTATACTTTGACACCTATCATCGTGATACGACTTTGACTCTTTTCCAACTACAACACACTCTATTTGACCTTTACCTACTCTCAACACACACACTTCTATACTTTGACACCTATCATCGTGTTTGTAGCTTGTCTAGGCTCGCATCGAGAAAGACAGTCCTGGCGAACCCAGCTTCGTTAGGATGCTGCCGGTGGAACGACTTTGACTCTTTTCTAACTCTCAACACACACACACACACACCTATCATCGTGTTTGTAGCTCGTCTAGGCTCGTATCGAGAAAGGCAGTCCTGGCGATGCCAGCTCGTCAGGATGCTGCCGGTGATGCCACTGACTGACAACACAGACTTAGCTAAAATAAATCATGGATATCGTCGATGTCGAGCCGCTTGTCCAGGCTCGAACCAAGAAATCGGTCCTGGTTTAGTCGCAGCTAAACTTTTGCGATGTCACCACTGAAGATGCCGACAGTGAACAGCGGATCTGCCCCCATGGTCACGGCGTAACAACCCAGAAAATTACTATATACCAAATATTCGCACCGGCTGTGAAAGCCTATAAACCACTACAACATTATTTGATCTTTACTTACACCTTTAGGTATCACCGTGTTTGTACCGCTTGTCTGGCCTCGACAGACATCGAGAAAGACAGTCCTGGCGAGACTGGCCTCGTCAGGATGCGGCCCGTGATACGACTGACTTTACACACACTCACTTTCACACTGATATGACTTTGACTTTTTCCTAACTACACACTCCTTCTGACCTTTACGTACTCTCTACACACAGACACACACACACACACACATACTTCTATACATTGACACCTATCATCGTGTTCCATTTGTCTAGTACACATCAATTTAACCTTTACCTGTCTTCAACACACACACACACACTTACCTTAACCTATGATTGTGTTTGTAGCTTATCTACTGTATATCTCATCTGTCTCGTCTCATCTCATCAATACAAACATACTTCTTTAGACCATTATATAACTATAGCACACATCAATTTGATTTTTACCTGCCCTCATCATTTACACATTTCACAGGTGGATTAGGCCTATTGGGGATACCACTATAAAAAAAACGCGCCATGTACTCTACCGCGAGGTGGTGTGGAAATTAGTACATATTACGCTATTTTAAATAAATCAAGGTAGGTATACCCGTTTCATCAATGAACGGAGTGAGTGATACTGCCAATCTGTACTATCAAATATTGTGTAAAAATATGAACAAAAAACATATGATTTTGTGAATCTTTAACCATTAAAAGTAATGACAAATTAATTAATTAATAATTAATACAAATAAAAGGATTAAAATTTGACAAATGAGATATATAATTAATAAATGAATATATACTTCTGATCTACAACAATGAAAAATTATAGAAAACATAATGTAAATAGTTAATAAAATCATGCTGCTGATATACAGCGTGTTTCAGGAGATGATGTACACACTTCAGTACGTTATTCTAGTTCAATTTTAAGCAAAAAATTTCCTATAAACTTTGGTCTGGAAACGCTTCATTTAGAATATACAGGATGTCAAATTTAAAAACATGAATTACATTTTCTTTAATAACTCCACTACTTTGAATTAAATTGATGAAATTTTGTATGCTGAGGTTTCTTGGGATAGGAAATTCATATTTTATGGACGATTGGCTGTATCCCAGAGGATGCCACAAGCAACCATTAGGATCCATTTAAATTGTTTCAACTTTTCTGTGCCAAGGTGTATGTCATTTCAGATAGAAAAACATTTCCCCCTACCTTTTCTACTTAAGAAATGTACACCTTATTGAAGTCTCTAGGAGCAGCCGTTTCCGTTAAAAACTCATCTAAAGATGATTCATGCAAATTATGTATTAACGGAACTACACTACAAAATGGGTCATTGGAACCGTTCTATCAGCCAAGGTTTTATAATATATGGAGATATAACAATTCAGTAGTAGACAATTTTATTAATAAATAAAAATTTGTTCGTTTCTTGTTAAATTCTCAAATAACATGTTTTCTTTAAATTCTAATAAAGATATACTGTTTATATGCCCAATAAAGGAACTAATGAAAATAATCATTTATCTTTTAATTATTAATTAGTAATTATGTTGAATTTAAAATATTCTAATAAAATGGATCACGTCTCTGATGTGGTGAATATACCGCCGTTTTTTGCAGTAAGCCGAAAAAGAACTAGATAGGTAAGTTGCCAGACTCTTATTCTGATTTCATAGAAGTGGCTCTGTTGACAAAAAAAAAATTCTTGAAAACTAACAACCAAGAAGGCTAGAAGGAAACCGAGTTTAATTTTAGATTCGACTGGTCCAATATAGCTTTTAATTTAAAAAAAAATGACAATGAAAATAGTAGTAGGATTTGCAATTTTTAGAAAGGTCAAAAGAACGTTTAAAGGCTTAACAATTATTATAAAAATCATTACGCTTTTATACAATTCTGTCATGATCACACAATTGATATTCAGTAATATTTTTTAACATTTATTTATTTCACGGGCAAGGCCCATTTTAGAAACAATGGATTACAGAAATATCAATTTAGATATTATAGTACAATAATATCATTGGAATAATAATAACAAATATGTACCAATATAAACAGTACACAATAGTATATACAAATAGCCACATACAATTTAATTATAAAATCAAAATACAGCAATCACCTTATACCAACGGACAACTCTAGATACACGTACTCTACGTACAAAAACAGCTTAAAGGATCTAATAAATTCTAATTACACTATAGTTTGCTGTTACCAAGATGTCTAATAAATTGTGATTTACTACTGAAAAAAGTCCAGATTTGTATAGTCGTTTGCAAGCCTACATCCTACGTCCTATGAAATGGAATAAAGAACGTATTTGCGGAACGAGTGTGCCTGTAATGAACTTGTAATTTAACGTGACTTAATAGTGGGGAACAGGAGACATAAGAATTAATAATATTATAGAGTAGAAGTAAATCTTTTCTTTTACGTCTGTATGACAGTGGTTTTATAACGTTGCGTGCAACTGGGAATAATCATAAGGTGGGTAAGGAAAATGTGTTGAACGAGGAATTCGAGAAATTGTGAAAATCCTGTGTACTATAGCAACTCTGATCCATTGAATACTAAAGTCAGTTCGACTCTAGCCCTCATAGTTTTCGAGAAATTGACTTTATTACAGTAACGAGAGCAGCTACACAAAAACAGACCATCTTTGCGTGATCAGCAGACGCTACTACGTGCGGTGTCTTTGAAAATTTCACGATATTTAAAAAAAAAAAATCGCGATTTAAGGGCGGCTTTGTATGCATTAGGGGGCGCTGAACACGATTCTAGTGTCCCTTTATGTGTAAGAGGCTCCGTTGTCGAAAAAAAGTTAATTTCTCGAAAACTACGGGGGGTAGAGAGAAACTGAGTTTAGATTTGGATTCGCCATGGCCGATATAGTCTACAGGAATTATTTCAGAATATTCTGAGCCCTTGAAATTTTCGACAAAATCAAAAGACTTAACCCCTTTGAAAATTTCACGATATTTTCAAAAAATAAAATCGCGATTTAAGGACGGCTCTGTATGCATTAGGGGGCGCTGAACACGATTCTGGTGTCCGTTTATGTGTAAGAGGCTTCGTTGTCGAAAAAAAGTTAATTTCTCGAAAACTACGGGGGCTAGAGAGAAACTGAGTTTAGATTTGGATTCGCCATGGCCGATATAGTCTACAGGAATTATTTCAGAATATTCTGAGCCCTTGAAATTTTCGACAAAATCAAAAGACTAACCCCTTTGAAAATTTCACGATATTTTCAAAAAATAAAATCGCCATTTAAGGGCGGCTCTGTATGCATTAGGGGGCGCTGTACACGATTCTGTTGTCCGTTTATGTGTAAGAGGCTCCGTTGTCGAAAAAAAGTTAATTTCTCGAAAACTACGGAGGCTAGAGAGGAACTGAGTTTAGATTTGGATTCGCCATGGCCGATATAGTCTACAGGAATTATTTCAGAATATTCTGAGCCCTTGAAATTTTCGACAAAATCAAAAGACTAACCCCTTTGAAAATTTCACGATATTTTCAAAAAATAAAATCGCCATTTAAGGGCGGCTCTGTATGCATTAGGGGACGCTGAACACGATTCTAGTGTCCGTTTATGTGTAATAGGCTCCGTTGTCGAAAAAAAGTTAATTTCTCGAAAACTACGTGGGCTAGAGAGGAACTGAGTTTAGATTTGGATTCGCCCTGGCCGATATAGTCTACAGGAATTATTTCAGAATATTCTGAGCCCTTGAAATTTTCGACAAAATCAAAAGACTAACCCCTTTGAAAATTTCACGATATTTTCAAAAAATAAAATCGCCATTTAAGGGCGGCTCTGTATGCATTAGGGGGCGCTGTACACGATTCTGGTGTCCGTTTATGTGTAAGAGGCTTCGTTGTCGAAAAAAAGTTAATTTCTCGAAAACTACGGGGGCTAGAGAGAAACTGAGTTTAGATTTGGATTCGCCATGGCCGATATAGTCTACAGGAATTATTTCAGAATATTCTGAGCCCTTGAAATTTTCGACAAAATCAAAAGACTAACCCCTTTGAAAATTTCACGATATTTTCAAAAAATAAAATCGCCATTTAAGGGCGGCTCTGTATGCATTAGGGGGCGCTGTACACGATTCTGTTGTCCGTTTATGTGTAAGAGGCTCCGTTGTCGAAAAAAAGTTAATTTCTCGAAAACTACGGAGGCTAGAGAGGAACTGAGTTTAGATTTGGATTCGCCATGGCCGATATAGTCTACAGGAATTATTTCAGAATATTCTGAGCCCTTGAAATTTTCGACAAAATCAAAAGACTAACCCCTTTGAAAATTTCACGATATTTTCAAAAAATAAAATCGCCATTTAAGGGCGGCTCTGTATGCATTAGGGGACGCTGAACACGATTCTAGTGTCCGTTTATGTGTAATAGGCTCCGTTGTCGAAAAAAAGTTAATTTCTCGAAAACTACGTGGGCTAGAGAGGAACTGAGTTTAGATTTGGATTCGCCCTGGCCGATATAGTCTACAGGAATTATTTCAGAATATTCTGAGCCCTTGAAATTTTCGACAAAATCAAAAGACTAACCCCTTTGAAAATTTCACGATATTTTCAAAAAATAAAATCGCCATTTAAGGGCGGCTCTGTATGCATTAGGGGGCGCTGTACACGATTCTGTTGTCCGTTTATGTGTAAGAGGCTCCGTTGTCGAAAAAAAGTTAATTTCTCGAAAACTACGGGGGCTAGAGAGGAACTGAGTTTAGATTTGGATTCACCATGGCCGATATAGTCTACAGGAATTATTTCAGAATATTCTGAGCCCTTGAAATTTTCGACAAAATCAAAAGACTAACCCCTTTGAAAATTTCACGATATTTTCAAAAAATAAAATCGCCATTTAAGGGCGGCTCTGTATGCATTAGGGGACGCTGAACACGATTCTAGTGTCCGTTTATGTGTAAGAGGCTCCGTTGTCGAAAAAAAGTTAATTTCTCGAAAACTACGTGGGCTAGAGAGGAACTGAGTTTAGATTTGGATTCGCCATGGCCGATATAGTCTACAGGAATTATTTCAGAATATTCTGAGCCCTTGAAATTTTCGACAAAATCAAAAGACTAACCCCTTTGAAAATTTCACGATATTTTCAAAAAATAAAATCGCGATTTAAGGGCGGCTCTATATGCATTAGGGGACGCTGAACACGATTCTAGTGTCCGTTTATGTGTAAGAGGCTCCGTTGTCGAAAAAAAGTTAATTTCTCGAAAACTACGGGGCTAGAGAGAAACTGAGTTTAGATTTGGATTCGCCATGGCCGATATAGTCTACAGGAATTATTTCAGAATATTCTGAGCCCTTGAAATTTTCGACAAAATCAAAAGACTTAACCCCTTTGAAAATTTCACGATATTTTCAAAAAATAAAATCGCGATTTAAGGACGGCTCTGTATGCATTAGGGGGCGCTGAACACGATTCTGGTGTCCGTTTATGTGTAAGAGGCTTCGTTGTCGAAAAAAAGTTAATTTCTCGAAAACTACGGGGGCTAGAGAGAAACTGAGTTTAGATTTGGATTCGCCATGGCCGATATAGTCTACAGGAATTATTTCAGAATATTCTGAGCCCTTGAAATTTTCGACAAAATCAAAAGACTAACCCCTTTGAAAATTTCACGATATTTTCAAAAAATAAAATCGCCATTTAAGGGCGGCTCTGTATGCATTAGGGGGCGCTGTACACGATTCTGTTGTCCGTTTATGTGTAAGAGGCTCCGTTGTCGAAAAAAAGTTAATTTCTCGAAAACTACGGAGGCTAGAGAGGAACTGAGTTTAGATTTGGATTCGCCATGGCCGATATAGTCTACAGGAATTATTTCAGAATATTCTGAGCCCTTGAAATTTTCGACAAAATCAAAAGACTAACCCCTTTGAAAATTTCACGATATTTTCAAAAAATAAAATCGCCATTTAAGGGCGGCTCTGTATGCATTAGGGGACGCTGAACACGATTCTAGTGTCCGTTTATGTGTAATAGGCTCCGTTGTCGAAAAAAAGTTAATTTCTCGAAAACTACGTGGGCTAGAGAGGAACTGAGTTTAGATTTGGATTCGCCCTGGCCGATATAGTCTACAGGAATTATTTCAGAATATTCTGAGCCCTTGAAATTTTCGACAAAATCAAAAGACTAACCCCTTTGAAAATTTCACGATATTTTCAAAAAATAAAATCGCCATTTAAGGGCGGCTCTGTATGCATTAGGGGGCGCTGTACACGATTCTGGTGTCCGTTTATGTGTAAGAGGCTTCGTTGTCGAAAAAAAGTTAATTTCTCGAAAACTACGGGGGCTAGAGAGAAACTGAGTTTAGATTTGGATTCGCCATGGCCGATATAGTCTACAGGAATTATTTCAGAATATTCTGAGCCCTTGAAATTTTCGACAAAATCAAAAGACTAACCCCTTTGAAAATTTCACGATATTTTCAAAAAATAAAATCGCCATTTAAGGGCGGCTCTGTATGCATTAGGGGGCGCTGTACACGATTCTGTTGTCCGTTTATGTGTAAGAGGCTCCGTTGTCGAAAAAAAGTTAATTTCTCGAAAACTACGGAGGCTAGAGAGGAACTGAGTTTAGATTTGGATTCGCCATGGCCGATATAGTCTACAGGAATTATTTCAGAATATTCTGAGCCCTTGAAATTTTCGACAAAATCAAAAGACTAACCCCTTTGAAAATTTCACGATATTTTCAAAAAATAAAATCGCCATTTAAGGGCGGCTCTGTATGCATTAGGGGGCGCTGTACACGATTCTGTTGTCCGTTTATGTGTAAGAGGCTCCGTTGTCGAAAAAAAGTTAATTTCTCGAAAACTACGGAGGCTAGAGAGGAACTGAGTTTAGATTTGGATTCGCCATGGCCGATATAGTCTACAGGAATTATTTCAGAATATTCTGAGCCCTTGAAATTTTCGACAAAATCAAAAGACTAACCCCTTTGAAAATTTCACGATATTTTCAAAAAATAAAATCGCCATTTAAGGGCGGCTCTGTATGCATTAGGGGACGCTGAACACGATTCTAGTGTCCGTTTATGTGTAATAGGCTCCGTTGTCGAAAAAAAGTTAATTTCTCGAAAACTACGTGGGCTAGAGAGGAACTGAGTTTAGATTTGGATTCGCCCTGGCCGATATAGTCTACAGGAATTATTTCAGAATATTCTGAGCCCTTGAAATTTTCGACAAAATCAAAAGACTAACCCCTTTGAAAATTTCACGATATTTTCAAAAAATAAAATCGCCATTTAAGGGCGGCTCTGTATGCATTAGGGGGCGCTGTACACGATTCTGGTGTCCGTTTATGTGTAAGAGGCTTCGTTGTCGAAAAAAAGTTAATTTCTCGAAAACTACGGGGGCTAGAGAGAAACTGAGTTTAGATTTGGATTCGCCATGGCCGATATAGTCTACAGGAATTATTTCAGAATATTCTGAGCCCTTGAAATTTTCGACAAAATCAAAAGACTAACCCCTTTGAAAATTTCACGATATTTTCAAAAAATAAAATCGCCATTTAAGGGCGGCTCTGTATGCATTAGGGGGCGCTGTACACGATTCTGTTGTCCGTTTATGTGTAAGAGGCTCCGTTGTCGAAAAAAAGTTAATTTCTCGAAAACTACGGAGGCTAGAGAGGAACTGAGTTTAGATTTGGATTCGCCATGGCCGATATAGTCTACAGGAATTATTTCAGAATATTCTGAGCCCTTGAAATTTTCGACAAAATCAAAAGACTAACCCCTTTGAAAATTTCACGATATTTTCAAAAAATAAAATCGCCATTTAAGGGCGGCTCTGTATGCATTAGGGGACGCTGAACACGATTCTAGTGTCCGTTTATGTGTAATAGGCTCCGTTGTCGAAAAAAAGTTAATTTCTCGAAAACTACGTGGGCTAGAGAGGAACTGAGTTTAGATTTGGATTCGCCCTGGCCGATATAGTCTACAGGAATTATTTCAGAATATTCTGAGCCCTTGAAATTTTCGACAAAATCAAAAGACTAACCCCTTTGAAAATTTCACGATATTTTCAAAAAATAAAATCGCCATTTAAGGGCGGCTCTGTATGCATTAGGGGGCGCTGTACACGATTCTGTTGTCCGTTTATGTGTAAGAGGCTCCGTTGTCGAAAAAAAGTTAATTTCTCGAAAACTACGTGGGCTAGAGAGGAACTGAGTTTAGATTTGGATTCGCCATGGCCGATATAGTCTACAGGAATTATTTCAGAATATTCTGAGCCCTTGAAATTTTCGACAAAATCAAAAGACTAACCCCTTTGAAAATTTCACGATATTTTCAAAAAATAAAATCGCCATTTAAGGGCGGCTCTGTATGCATTAGGGGGCGCTGTACACGATTCTGTTGTCCGTTTATGTGTAAGAGGCTCCGTTGTCGAAAAAAAGTTAATTTCTCGAAAACTACGGGGGCTAGAGAGAAACTGAGTTTAGATTTGGATTCGCCATGGCCGATATAGTCTACAGGAATTATTTCAGAATATTCTGAGCCCTTGAAATTTTCGACAAAATCAAAAGACTAACCCCTTTGAAAATTTCACGATATTTTCAAAAAATAAAATCGGCATTTAAGGGCGGCTTTGTATGCATTAGGGGGCGCTGTTCACGATTCTGTTGTCCGTTTATGTGTAAGAGGCTCCGTTGTCAAAAAAAAGTTAATTTCTCGAAAACTACGGGGGCTAGAGAGGAACTGAGTTTAGATTTGGATTCGCCATGGCCGATATAGTCTACAGGAATTATTTCAGAATATTCTGGGCCCTTGAAATTTTCGACAAAATCAAAAGACTAACCCCTTTGAAAATTTCACGATATTTTCAAAAAATAAAATCGCGATTTAAGGGCGGCTCTGTATGCATTAGGGGATGCTGAACACGCTGGTGTGGTCCGTCTTTGTGTACGAGGCTCCGTTGTCGGAAAAAAGTTAATTTCTCGAAAACTACGGGGGCTAGAGAGGAACTGAGTTTAGATTTGGATTCGCCATGGCCGATATAGTCTACAGGAATTATTTCAGAATATTCTGAGCCCTTGAAATTTTCGACAAAATCAAAAGACTAACCCCTTTGAAAATTTCACGATATTTTCAAAAAATAAAATCGGCATTTAAGGGCGGCTCTGTATGTATTAGGGGGCGCTGTTCACGATTCTGTTGTCCGTTTATGTGTAAGAGGCTCCGTTGTCAAAAAAAAGTTAATTTCTCGAAAACTACGGGGGCTAGAGAGGAACTGAGTTTAGATTTGGATTCGCCATGGCCGATATAGTCTACAGGAATTATTTCAGAATATTCTGAGCCCTTGAAATTTTCGACAAAATCAAAAGACTAACCCCTTTGAAAATTTCACGATATTTTCAAAAAATAAAATCGCCATTTAAGAGCGGCTCTGTATGCATTAGGGGGCGCTGAGCACGATTCTGGTGTCCGTTTATGTGTAAGAGGCTCCGTTGTGGAAAAAAAGTTAATTTCTCTAAAACTACGGGGCCTAGAGAGGAACTGAGTTTAGATATGGATTCGCCATGGCTGATATAGTCTACTGGAATTATTTCAGAATATTCTGAGTCCTTGAAATTTTCGACAAAATCAAAAGACTAACCCCTTTGAAAATTTCACGATATTTTCAAAAAATAAAATCGCGATTTAAGGGCGACTCTGTATGCATTAGGGGGAGCTGAACACGCTGGTATGGTCCGATTTTGTGTACGAGGCTCCGTTGTCGAAAAAAAGTTAATTTCTCGAAAACTACGGGGGCTAGAGAGAAACTGAGTTTAGATTTGGATTCGCCATGGCCGATATAGTCTACAGGAATTATTTCAGAATATTCTGAGCCCTTGAAATTTTCGACAAAATCAAAAGACTAACCCCTTTGAAAATTTCACGATATTTTCAAAAAATAAAATCGCGATTTAAGGGCGGCTCTGTATGCATTAGGGGATGCTGAACACGCTGGTGTGGTCCGTCTTTGTGTACGAGACTCCGTTGTCGGAAAAAAGTTAATTTCTCGAAAACTACGGGGGCTAGAGAGGAACTGAGTTTAGATTTGGATTCGCCATGGCCGATATAGTCTACAGGAATTATTTCAGAATATTCTGAGCCCTTGAAATTTTCGACAAAATCAAAAGACTAACCCCTTTGAAAATTTCACGATATTTTCAAAAAATAAAATCGCGATTTAAGGGCGGCTCTATATGCATTAGGGGACGCTGAACACGATTCTAGTGTCCGTTTATGTATAAGAGGCTCCGTTATCGAAATAAAGTTAATATCTCGAAAACTACGTGGGCTAGAGAGGAACTGAGTTTAGATTTGGATTCGCCATGGTCGATATAGTCTGCAGGAATTATTTCAGAATATTCTGAGCCCTTGAAATTTTCGACAAAATCGAAAGGCTAACCCCTTTGAAAATTTCGCGATATTTTCAAAAAATAAAATCGCGATTTAAGGGCGGCTCTGTATGCATTAGAGGGCGCTGAACACGATGGCGTTGTCCGTTTTTGTGTACGAGGCTCCGTTGTCGAAAAAAAGTTAATTTCTCGAAAACTACGGGGGCTAGAGAGGAACTGAGTTTAGATTTGGATTCGCCATGGCCGATATAGTCTACAGGAATTATTTCAGAATATTCTGAGCCCTTGAAATTTTTGACAAAATCAAAAGACTAACCCCTTTGAAAATTTCACGATATTTTCAAAAAATAAAATAGCCATTTAAGGGCGGCTCTGTATGCATTAGGGGACGCTGAACACGATTCTAGTGTCCGTTTATGTGTAAGAGGCTCCGTTGTCGAAAAAAAGTTAATTTCTCGAAAACTACGTGGGCTAGAGAGGAACTGAGTTTAGATTTGGATTCGCCCTGGCCGATATAGTCTACAGGAATTATTTCAGAATATTCTGAGCCCTTGAAATTTTCGACAAAATCAAAAGACTAACCCCTTTGAAAATTTCACGATATTTTCAAAAAATAAAATCGCCATTTAAGGGCGGCTCTGTATGCATTAGGGGGCGCTGTACACGATTCTGGTGTCCGTTTATGTGTAAGAGGCTTCGTTGTCGAAAAAAAGTTAATTTCTCGAAAACTACGGGGGCTAGAGAGAAACTGAGTTTAGATTTGGATTCGCCATGGCCGATATAGTCTACAGGAATTATTTCAGAATATTCTGAGCCCTTGAAATTTTCGACAAAATCAAAAGACTAACCCCTTTGAAAATTTCACGATATTTTCAAAAAATAAAATCGCCATTTAAGGGCGGCTCTGTATGCATTAGGGGGCGCTGTACACGATTCTGTTGTCCGTTTATGTGTAAGAGGCTCCGTTGTCGAAAAAAAGTTAATTTCTCGAAAACTACGGAGGCTAGAGAGGAACTGAGTTTAGATTTGGATTCGCCATGGCCGATATAGTCTACAGGAATTATTTCAGAATATTCTGAGCCCTTGAAATTTTCGACAAAATCAAAAGACTAACCCCTTTGAAAATTTCACGATATTTTCAAAAAATAAAATCGCCATTTAAGGGCGGCTCTGTATGCATTAGGGGACGCTGAACACGATTCTAGTGTCCGTTTATGTGTAATAGGCTCCGTTGTCGAAAAAAAGTTAATTTCTCGAAAACTACGTGGGCTAGAGAGGAACTGAGTTTAGATTTGGATTCGCCCTGGCCGATATAGTCTACAGGAATTATTTCAGAATATTCTGAGCCCTTGAAATTTTCGACAAAATCAAAAGACTAACCCCTTTGAAAATTTCACGATATTTTCAAAAAATAAAATCGCCATTTAAGGGCGGCTCTGTATGCATTAGGGGGCGCTGTACACGATTCTGTTGTCCGTTTATGTGTAAGAGGCTCCGTTGTCGAAAAAAAGTTAATTTCTCGAAAACTACGTGGGCTAGAGAGGAACTGAGTTTAGATTTGGATTCGCCATGGCCGATATAGTCTACAGGAATTATTTCAGAATATTCTGAGCCCTTGAAATTTTCGACAAAATCAAAAGACTAACCCCTTTGAAAATTTCACGATATTTTCAAAAAATAAAATCGCCATTTAAGGGCGGCTCTGTATGCATTAGGGGGCGCTGTACACGATTCTGTTGTCCGTTTATGTGTAAGAGGCTCCGTTGTCGAAAAAAAGTTAATTTCTCGAAAACTACGGGGGCTAGAGAGAAACTGAGTTTAGATTTGGATTCGCCATGGCCGATATAGTCTACAGGAATTATTTCAGAATATTCTGAGCCCTTGAAATTTTCGACAAAATCAAAAGACTAACCCCTTTGAAAATTTCACGATATTTTCAAAAAATAAAATCGGCATTTAAGGGCGGCTTTGTATGCATTAGGGGGCGCTGTTCACGATTCTGTTGTCCGTTTATGTGTAAGAGGCTCCGTTGTCAAAAAAAAGTTAATTTCTCGAAAACTACGGGGGCTAGAGAGGAACTGAGTTTAGATTTGGATTCGCCATGGCCGATATAGTCTACAGGAATTATTTCAGAATATTCTGGGCCCTTGAAATTTTCGACAAAATCAAAAGACTAACCCCTTTGAAAATTTCACGATATTTTCAAAAAATAAAATCGCGATTTAAGGGCGGCTCTGTATGCATTAGGGGATGCTGAACACGCTGGTGTGGTCCGTCTTTGTGTACG
This sequence comes from Monochamus alternatus, assembly GCA_037114965.1. Taxonomy (NCBI): domain Eukaryota; kingdom Metazoa; phylum Arthropoda; class Insecta; order Coleoptera; family Cerambycidae; genus Monochamus; species Monochamus alternatus. Next base: position 41,071,743 of record CM073433.1, read on the forward strand.
AGGCTCCGTTGTCGGAAAAAAGTTAATTTCTCGAAAACTACGGGGGCTAGAGAGGAACTGAGTTTAGATTTGGATTCGCCATGGCCGATATAGTCTACAGGAATTATTTCAGAATATTCTGAGCCCTTGAAATTTTCGACAAAATCAAAAGACTAACCCCTTTGAAAATTTCACGATATTTTCAAAAAATAAAATCGCCATTTAAGAGCGGCTCTGTATGCATTAGGGGGCGCTGAGCACGATTCTGGTGTCCGTTTATGTGTAAGAGGCTCCGTTGTGGAAAAAAAGTTAATTTCTCTAAAACTACGGGGCCTAGAGAGGAACTGAGTTTAGATATGGATTCGCCATGGCTGATATAGTCTACTGGAATTATTTCAGAATATTCTGAGTCCTTGAAATTTTCGACAAAATCAAAAGACTAACCCCTTTGAAAATTTCACGATATTTTCAAAAAATAAAATCGCGATTTAAGGGCGACTCTGTATGCATTAGGGGGAGCTGAACACGCTGGTATGGTCCGATTTTGTGTACGAGGCTCCGTTGTCGAAAAAAAGTTAATTTCTCGAAAACTACGGGGGCTAGAGAGAAACTGAGTTTAGATTTGGATTCGCCATGGCCGATATAGTCTACAGGAATTATTTCAGAATATTCTGAGCCCTTGAAATTTTCGACAAAATCAAAAGACTAACCCCTTTGAAAATTTCACGATATTTTCAAAAAATAAAATCGCGATTTAAGGGCGGCTCTGTATGCATTAGGGGATGCTGAACACGCTGGTGTGGTCCGTCTTTGTGTACGAGACTCCGTTGTCGGAAAAAAGTTAATTTCTCGAAAACTACGGGGGCTAGAGAGGAACTGAGTTTAGATTTGGATTCGCCATGGCCGATATAGTCTACAGGAATTATTTCAGAATATTCTGAGCCCTTGAAATTTTCGACAAAATCAAAAGACTAACCCCTTTGAAAATTTCACGATATTTTCAAAAAATAAAATCGCGATTTAAGGGCGGCTCTATATGCATTAGGGGACGCTGAACACGATTCTAGTGTCCGTTTATGTATAAGAGGCTCCGTTATCGAAATAAAGTTAATATCTCGAAAACTACGTGGGCTAGAGAGGAACTGAGTTTAGATTTGGATTCGCCATGGTCGATATAGTCTGCAGGAATTATTTCAGAATATTCTGAGCCCTTGAAATTTTCGACAAAATCGAAAGGCTAACCCCTTTGAAAATTTCGCGATATTTTCAAAAAATAAAATCGCGATTTAAGGGCGGCTCTGTATGCATTAGAGGGCGCTGAACACGATGGCGTTGTCCGTTTTTGTGTACGAGGCTCCGTTGTCGAAAAAAAGTTAATTTCTCGAAAACTACGGGGGCTAGAGAGGAACTGAGTTTAGATTTGGATTCGCCATGGCCGATATAGTCTACAGGAATTATTTCAGAATATTCTGAGCCCTTGAAATTTTTGACAAAATCAAAAGACTAACCCCTTTGAAAATTTCACGATATTTTCAAAAAATAAAATAGCCATTTAAGGGCGGCTCTGTATGCATTAGGGGACGCTGAACACGATTCTAGTGTCCGTTTATGTGTAAGAGGCTCCGTTGTCGAAAAAAAGTTAATTTCTCGAAAACTACGTGGGCTAGAGAGGAACTGAGTTTAGATTTGGATTCGCCATGGCCGATATAGTCTACAGGAATTATTTCAGAATATTCTGAGCCCTTGAAATTTTCGACAAAATCAAAAGACTAACCCCTTTGAAAATTTCACGATATTTTCAAAAAATAAAATCGCGATTTAAGGGCGGCTCTATATGCATTAGGGGACGCTGAACACGATTCTAGTGTCCGTTTATGTATAAGAGGCTCCGTTATCGAAATAAAGTTAATATCTCGAAAACTACGTGGGCTAGAGAGGAACTGAGTTTAGATTTGGATTCGCCATGGCCGATATAGTCTACAGGAATTATTTCAGAATATTCTGAGCCCTTGAAATTTTCGACAAAATCAAAAGACTAACCCCTTTGAAAATTTCACGATATTTTCAAAAAATAAAATCGCCATTTAAGGGCGGCTCTGTATGCATTAGGGGGCGCTGTACACGATTCTGTTGTCCGTTTATGTGTAAGAGGCTCCGTTGTCGAAAAAAAGTTAATTTCTCGAAAACTACGGGGGCTAGAGAGGAACTGAGTTTAGATTTGGATTCACCATGGCCGATATAGTCTACAGGAATTATTTCAGAATATTCTGAGCCCTTGAAATTTTCGACAAAATCAAAAGACTAACCCCTTTGAAAATTTCACGATATTTTCAAAAAATAAAATCGCCATTTAAGGGCGGCTCTGTATGCATTAGGGGACGCTGAACACGATTCTAGTGTCCGTTTATGTGTAAGAGGCTCCGTTGTCGAAAAAAAGTTAATTTCTCGAAAACTACGTGGGCTAGAGAGGAACTGAGTTTAGATTTGGATTCGCCATGGCCGATATAGTCTACAGGAATTATTTCAGAATATTCTGAGCCCTTGAAATTTTCGACAAAATCAAAAGACTAACCCCTTTGAAAATTTCACGATATTTTCAAAAAATAAAATCGCGATTTAAGGGCGGCTCTATATGCATTAGGGGACGCTGAACACGATTCTAGTGTCCGTATATGTATAAGAGGCTCCGTTATCGAAATAAAGTTAATATCTCGAAAACTACGTGGGCTAGAGAGGAACTGAGTTTAGATTTGGATTCGCCATGGCCGATATAGTCTACAGGAATTATTTCAGAATATTCTGAGCCCTTGAAATTTTCGACAAAATCAAAAGACTAACCCCTTTGAATATTTCACGATATTTTCAAAAAATAAAATCGCCATTTAAGGGCGGCTCTGTATGCATTAGGGGGCGCTGTACACGATTCTGTTGTCCGTTTATGTGTAAGAGGCTCCGTTGTCGAAAAAAAGTTAATTTCTCGAAAACTACGGAGGCTAGAGAGGAACTGAGTTTAGATTTGGATTCGCCATGGCCGATATAGTCTACAGGAATTATTTCAGAATATTCTGAGCCCTTGAAATTTTCGACAAAATCAAAAGACTAACCCCTTTGAAAATTTCACGATATTTTCAAAAAATAAAATCGCCATTTAAGGGCGGCTCTGTATGCATTAGGGGACGCTGAACACGATTCTAGTGTCCGTTTATGTGTAATAGGCTCCGTTGTCGAAAAAAAGTTAATTTCTCGAAAACTACGTGGGCTAGAGAGGAACTGAGTTTAGATTTGGATTCGCCATGGCCGATATAGTCTACAGGAATTATTTCAGAATATTCTGAGCCCTTGAAATTTTCGACAAAATCAAAAGACTAACCCCTTTGAAAATTTCACGATATTTTCAAAAAATAAAATCGCCATTTAAGGGCGGCTCTGTATGCATTAGGGGGCGCTGTACACGATTCTGTTGTCCGTTTATGTGTAAGAGGCTCCGTTGTCGAAAAAAAGTTAATTTCTCGAAAACTACGGGGGCTAGAGAGGAACTGAGTTTAGATTTGGATTCGCCATGGCCGATATAGTCTACAGGAATTATTTCAGAATATTCTGAGCCCTTGAAATTTTCGACAAAATCAAAAGACTAACCCCTTTGAAAATTTCACGATATTTTCAAAAAAAAAATCGCCATTTAAGGGCGGCTCTGTATGCATTAGGGGGCGCTGTACACGATTCTGTTGTCCGTTTATGTGTAAGAGGCTCCGTTGTCGAAAAAAAGTTAATTTCTCGAAAACTACGGGGGCTAGAGAGAAACTGAGTTTAGATTTGGATTCGCCATGGCCGATATAGTCTACAGGAATTATTTCAGAATATTCTGAGCCCTTGAAATTTTCGACAAAATCAAAAGACTAACCCCTTTGAAAATTTCACGATATTTTCAAAAAATAAAATCGGCATTTAAGGGCGGCTCTGTATGCATTAGGGGGCGCTGTTCACGATTCTGTTGTCCGTTTATGTGTAAGAGGCTCCGTTGTCAAAAAAAAGTTAATTTCTCGAAAACTACGGGGGCTAGAGAGGAACTGAGTTTAGATTTGGATTCGCCATGGCCGATATAGTCTACAGGAATTATTTCAGAATATTCTGGGCCCTTGAAATTTTCGACAAAATCAAAAGACTAACCCCTTTGAAAATTTCACGATATTTTCAAAAAATAAAATCGCGATTTAAGGGCGGCTCTGTATGCATTAGGGGATGCTGAACACGCTGGTGTGGTCCGTCTTTGTGTACGAGGCTCCGTTGTCGGAAAAAAGTTAATTTCTCGAAAACTACGGGGGCTAGAGAGGAACTGAGTTTAGATTTGGATTCGCCATGGCCGATATAGTCTACAGGAATTATTTCAGAATATTCTGAGCCCTTGATATTTTCAAAAAATAAAATCGCGATTTAAGGGCGGCTCTATATGCATTAGGGGACGCTGAACACGATTCTAGTGTCCGTTTATGTATAAGAGGCTCCGTTATCGAAATAAAGTTAATATCTCGAAAACTACGTGGGCTAGAGAGGAACTGAGTTTAGATTTGGATTCGCCATGGCCGATATAGTCTACAGGAATTATTTCAGAATATTCTGAGCCCTTGAAATTTTCGACAAAATCAAAAGACTAACCCCTTTGAAAATTTCACGATATTTTCAAAAAATAAAATCGCCATTTAAGGGCGGCTCTGTATGCATTAGGGGGCGCTGTACACGATTCTGTTGTCCGTTTATGTGTAAGAGGCTCCGTTGTCGAAAAAAAGTTAATTTCTCGAAAACTACGGGGGCTAGAGAGGAACTGAGTTTAGATTTGGATTCGCCATGGCCGATATAGTCTACAGGAATTATTTCAGAATATTCTGAGCCCTTGAAATTTTCGACAAAATCAAAAGACTAACCCCTTTGAAAATTTCACGATATTTTCAAAAAATAAAATCGCCATTTAAGGGCGGCTCTGTATGCATTAGGGGGCGCTGTACACGATTCTGTTGTCCGTTTATGTGTAAGAGGCTCCGTTGTCGAAAAAAAGTTAATTTCTCGAAAACTACGGGGGCTAGAGAGGAACTGAGTTTAGATTTGGATTCGCCATGGCCGATATAGTCTACAGGAATTATTTCAGAATATTCTGAGCCCTTGAAATTTTCGACAAAATCAAAAGACTAACCCCTTTGAAAATTTCACAATATTTTCAAAAAATAAAATCGCGATTTAAGGGCGACTCTGTATGCATTAGGGGGTGCTGAACACGCTGGTATGGTCCGATTTTGTGTACGAGGCTCCGTTGTCGAAAAACAGTTAATTTCTCGAAAACTACGGGGGCTAGAGAGAAACTGAGTTTAGATTTGGATTCGCCATGGCCGATATAGTCTACAGGAATTATTTCAGAATATTCTGAGCCCTTGAAATTTTCGACAAAATCAAAAGACTAACCCCTTTGAAAATTTCACGATATTTTCAAAAAATAAAATCGCGATTTAAGGGCGGCTCTGTATGCATTAGGGGATGCTGAACACGCTGGTGTGGTCCGTCTTTGTGTACGAGACTCCGTTGTCGGAAAAAAGTTAATTTCTCGAAAACTACGGGGGCTAGAGAGGAACTGAGTTTAGATTTGGATTCGCCATGGCCGATATAGTCTACAGGAATTATTTCAGAATATTCTGAGCCCTTGAAATTTTCGACAAAATCGAAAGGCTAACCCCTTTGAAAATTTCGCGATATTTTCAAAAAATAAAATCGCGATTTAAGGGCGGCTCTGTATGCATTAGAGGGCGCTGAACACGATGGCGTTGTCCGTTTTTGTGTACGAGGCTCCGTTGTCGAAAAAAAGTTAATTTCTCGAAAACTACGGGGGCTAGAGAGGAACTGAGTTTAGATTTGGATTCGCCATGGTCGATATAGTCTGCAGGAATTATTTCAGAATATTCTGAGCCCTTGAAATTTTCGACAAAATCGAAAGGCTAACCCCTTTGAAAATTTCGCAATATTTTCAAAAAATAAAATCGCGATTTAAGGGCGGCTCTGTATGCATTAGAGGGCGCTGAACACGATGGCGTTGTCCGTTTTTGTGTACGAGGCTCCGTTGTCGAAAAAAAGTTAATTTCTCGAAAACTACGGGGGCTAGAGAGGAACTGAGTTTAGATTTGGATTCGCCATGGTCGATATAGTCTGCAGGAATTATTTCAGAATATTCTGAGCCCTTGAAATTTTCGACAAAATCGAAAGGCTAACCCCTTTGAAAATTTCGCGATATTTTCAAAAAATAAAATCGCGATTTAAGGGCGGCTCTGTATGCATTAGAGGGCGCTGAACACGATGGCGTTGTCCGTTTTTGTGTACGAGGCTCCGTTGTCGAAAAAAAGTTAATTTCTCGAAAACTACGGGGGCTAGAGAGGAACTGAGTTTAGATTTGGATTCGCCATGGGCGAAATAGTCTAGGGGAATTATTTCAGAATATTCTGAGCCCTTGAAATTTTTGACAAAATCGATGGACTATAGTTCATTGATTTTTATAAAAATCTTGAGGTCTCAGAAAATTCTGAAATAATTCCTGTGTACTATGGCAGGTCTGGTCCATTCGATATTAAAGTCAGTTCAACTCTAACCCTCATAGTTTTCGAGAAATTGAATTTATTACAGTAACGAGAGCAGCTACACAAAAACAGACCATCCTTGCGTGATCAGCAGACACTACTACGTGCGGTGTCGCCTTTACAACAGATTTGAATTTTTTGAAAATATTCATCAGTTCATTGAATTTTACAAAAATATTCATTTTTTTGACAATATTCATAGGCGACAGTTCATCCATCCATTTTATTTTGGAGTTTCAGGTTATGGTCCATTAAACGAAATAAAACGACAATATGGACAAATACAGTATATTTTACCAACACAAAAGACTTACAATATAAAAAGAAAGAAAACAAAAACATACACTGTAAACTTATTAACAATAAAAAACATTTAGTTATACTAACTTTTTTTGTCCTCTTTCGGCTGAAATATAATTCGGTGCACCTCATGACTAAAACGCTACTTGAAAATTGGCCATTTTCCAAAAACAAATCAAAAAAACGGATATTGCACTGAAACATGACCAAACTCCCAGTTTTAAATATATCTATATAATATAAACACTAACTAAAAACCGTAAAGATACTTCAGCCAAAACAAACCTTAAATTATTCTTACTACCTAACCTAATCTACTTAGTTTTTAACTTAAATCTACCTAAGCTATCCCTAAAACTAGTCTCTATCCTACTCGCTAAAAGCTATCCTTAACTAAATGCTTTTTTGCTTTTTACAAATTGGAAATATTTCCAACCGTGACTTATTCATAGGTAGTAGTCGCTGATCGAATCTTCGATAATTTATGGTCTAAAAATAGTTTATACCATTAAATATGCTGTGGTATAAGAAAATAAAACTGATACTATCAGTTAACTGTGTAAAAACTTCACAAAGTAATGTTGTCGATATAATATTTGGTTTCAGCTATATATCATGATTTTGTTTTATATGAACATCTAATTTGTACAACTTGAAATGTTTCAAAAAAATTTGTTCTTGATTATACACCATTTTCGTAACAGCAGGTGCACTACACAAATATTACTGATGAATTTGTACAATACATTCGTAAAGTATCATGTAAATTCGAATTCTCTTACATTTAATCATCGTTGTTTGGCAATTAAGTTACATGGGAATGTTAGTTTACATTTTGTTTTCAAGAAGATTTCGTCGAGAGCTTTCTAACGAACTTACCGTTTTATTTTGTAATTATTTCACCTTTGAAATTAGGAAAGTAAGTTTTTCCATGACAATATATATTTTGTTTTGTAAAAAATCTTTTCGAAAATAAAATGAAAACTGCAACATACTGTGAAGAAAACAGTTGTTAACGTCATAGACACAACACGATCTTGGAGTATCATAAAAACAGATGATTTAAAAAAAAAACTCGCAAAATTTAATCAAATTTACCATTACTTTATGGATGTACGATACGAGTACCATTACTTCTGATTTTATTAAATGTTATTGTCCTCTCTTTTAAATAGTACGGTTGTACAGAGCTGCTCATATAAAACAAAAGGATTCTATAGTTTTGGTTTCTCCTTATCCCTTGATAGGGGTGTAAAGCAGGAGAAATACACCAGGAAATTGTTAGCTATGTTACACACAAAATAATTTTTGGATGGAGGGTTTAAAGACACTCTGCAATAGCAGTAGTTATATTGTGCCTTTTGGAATCTACCCTGACCTCCACAATCCTAAAAGGAAAGTAAAAAACCTTATAAACTGTCTATAACACATAAACAACTATAAGTTAAAAATTTGGTTATCGGTTTTTTTTTAAGAATACACCGAGTTAAAAAAATATATTAAAATATTTTCAGTATATCCCTGTGGACAATCTGAAAAGGCACGATTTCTTAACGTGAAGTTCCATGCAAAATTACCCGGCCGTGCAGCCGCTTATCGTTTACGGCCTTCTACGACAATAAACCTCTCAAACAATGCAACAATTTTTTAAATTATAACAAACTCGGTCGCACGTAACCTTCCGCACCGACCAAAATAAATGGCTTGCCAAATCAAGCTAAATAATTTATTACGGCGAAATGAAAATATAAATTTTCTCCAAATGACGAATAGGATATTCATAAATTGTGCTTATATTTTAACAGTTGGGACTCACAATACGAGATGGTGGCTCTACTACAAAATTCCTGTCAAATATTTATAACTGACTGAGATTTAAAAAAAAAACCAAGAAATATAGTGCGCCTACAAAAAAGGGTAAATGTGTATTTTGATAAGAAATTAACTTAAATAAAAATCTACTTTGGCACATACGAGTTCGGAGACGGCAACGCTAGCCACTAAATATGAACAAAATTACTGGCGCCTAAAAATTTGCCCTCTAAATCACTCCCCTAATAAATTATTTAGACTTTCGGTAAATCTGGCAACAGATTCTTCTGTATCGAATGCGCAAAAAACAGCAAGCGATAAGGGTGGGCCGAGTACCGAATAAAATTTTCGAAGGCTATGTCTCATCGAGGAAATAAAGTAAAACATACGTTTGCAGTAAATAAACTAAGAAAAAACCTCAAAGTTCTCACACTTACATAAGACTATACATAAATGACTGAAAAAATACAGAATCACAGCTTCATTTAACTTAGTTTATCTACTGATATTTTTAAATAAATAATAATGTCAGTCCATTTTAAAAGAATCCCAATCATAATATATTTTACTTTTAATTATAAATAAATCTAAAAAATAAAACAAATTGCACTATATATATATAACTGTACAAAAATAGGGAAACTTTTTAAAACGAAAAAATCTGTTTTAAATAAATTAGAAACAAATTAATAATTATACATATATTTAAGACATTGGAATGTCATTTATAAGGTGATCTGAAAATGTTGAAATTAATAAAGAATATAATACAGTTTGTGTTTCACCTCAAACCTATACAAAGAAAAAAAAAAAAAATAGTATCGAATATTGTAAGTATAAATAAAACTTTGGTATTTTAGAATGAAAAACATTAAACAATGCATTTTGTTGATAAATTTTATCCCTTACATCGAAAACTTTTTTAGCAACGACTCCAATAGGTTTTTTTTGCACAATGTTTCAAATTTCCATGCTCCACTTTTTTGTGAAAACGTCTCAGCCGAAGCGTCCAGGCGTGAGAAGTGAAACACTCGAAATAAATAAATTATGTAAAATGTGTACAAACGAATAAATAATATATGCAGACATTTTTCGTAGTGGAAGTTAAAGTTCAAAGATGTTCATTAGGAAGAATTTATTTGATTATAGTGAGCAGTTTTTTTATCGCAAATCTTGCGTAGCTTTTTTAAACAACTACCTATATTCCTATGTAGATCTTCATCAAAAAATAAAATACTAATTTACCTAATCTATGCCGTTGCGGCTTGGGAAGATCAATACACCATTTTACTGCTGTACGTAGAAAAGTCGTTTTGCATCAACGTTACTTTTTACATTTTGTAAATCTACAGTTCCTATTCTATTTTTTCATAAATGTGTTGGTAAATTTATCTATGTAAGAAAGTTCATTCTCTCGGATGTATATACAGTGCAGGGCGGGAGGAGGACCAGAATGGCCCCCCTGCCCGCCCTGGGTCATTGGCAAAAACATTTAAAACTAAGACTCACTCATTTCTTACACAGATACAAAGATATTCCAGAAGACATATTTTCAATACAATTTAGTTTGAAACTAGGAACATACTGTATCAAAAATATCTACTTTACACATAGTTTCAGTCCTTTTTTTAAATCTTGTAATAAGTTATGAAAAAATAAAAAACAAACAACTCAAAAAATAATAAATCAGCAGCAAAATATACAACTTAGTTACATTCATTCCCGTAACTAAACAATGTCTAATCTACCCAATTTAAAAATTGCCAAAAAGTCTTACCTTCACAAATAGCTATAATCTACAAAACTATAAGCATTTGCAATGCTCTTTTAATCTAAAAAATGTTAATTAAAACGTGTGGCAACTTTCAAACGGGATGTCCATTTTGTAATTTTCCAATTTGTCCAGTATCGTTTCCGTAGTATGCTTACTTTGGGGGTGCCTGGTAGCTATAGGGGTCCTCGGGGCTCGCTGCGTTGGAGGTATGCTCCGAATCGACGGGAACAGCATGGATTATGGATGGGTGATTGTAGTACGGGTACGCGGGTGAAATGTACGACCCTGTACTTATTTGCATCGCCCCCATTTGCGTTGTGATCTGCAATAGAATTATCCATCATACAAAACCATTCGGCTTAATATAGGGCGAGGGCGGGTTTACGGAGGAGGGGTAAATAGGGCAATTACCCCCCTCCCATGAATTCAAGTTTTACACTATACTAGACGGCTGAAAATCTAGAGAGTGACTCATGTTAAAAACCTGCTCATAATTTATAGCATTCGACACAAAGAAACATACATGCAGCCTGTATATCTAATATATAAAATTCTCGTGTCACAGTTTTAGACGCCATACTCCTCGGAAACGGCTTGACCGATTTTTATGAAATTTTATATGTATATTCGGTAGGTCTGATAATCGTTCGTAATCTATTGTTTATACCCCTAAGTGATAAGGGTGGTCCACCCCAAACAATTTTTTTTAATTTTTTTGGACAAATTTTTTTATTTTTATATGATGTGGCATTAAAAAATACATACAACCCTTAATTTTCACCCTTCTATCACAAACCCCTATTTTTTAATAGCCGTTTTAGTAATTTAATCATTTTTAATCCTTGTAGATGAGGGGATAACTGATCGATTATCACTAGATCAGTTATCCCCGCCAGACGTCTACCGGTGTCACTTCTCACCACAAACCTAGAAAAAAATATAGAGCGTCGGTTCATGATATAGGTCACGTGACAGGTGTCGCGTTTTCTAGGGACCGAAGGTCCAGAAAATTGATATTTTATTTGCTTTATGTTGGCAGTTGTGCTAATATGATGGCTGCATTGCAATATGAAATTAACTAACTTGCTGTCATTTTAAATATCATTAAAGAATGTGACATCAATGTGACCAATGAGATTCACGCTACAATACAACCAACGTAAATTGGCATAAAAACCAAGTTTTAGTGATTCTGGACCTTTTAGGGCAGCCATGAATTAGCGGTCGCCGGCAATATGACACTGGCACAGTCTATATTTTTTCTAGGTTTGTGCTTCTCACCCAGTAAACAGCACGGAGTAGGGATGAGAACGAAGCCGACTACCAAAATATTCACAAGAAATAATTCATAAGGCAAAACAACGTTTGCCGGGTCACCTAGTTTTTCCTATAAAATCGTGTCCTGCATATCTCGGAGCATACCCGATTACACAACTTCTGCTGCAGTAAGTACCCATGCGCTGCAGCTTTCTATTAGTTGCGACGAATTGACGGATCCACCTGTTCCATTTCCAGCGCTATCATGGGCTAATATATCGTTCGGGGGGGGGCAAAATTTTGGATATATCTTTTCGCTAATTTAATTATGAATGTAATTAATATTATTAGTAATTTCGTATTCTTGACATGTATGAAGAGTTTAGGGCATGAGGTCGAAATATGAGTGTAAGTGATGCTAAAATACGTATTTAATTAACAAAAATGTATGAGAGTAGCATATATGTATAGTGCAAATAAAAAAAATGGTAAACAAGTATAACTGCGAAATGGAAAATAATGGAAACTCGTGGAAGGAACATATTTTTAAAATGAGTTTTTGGCAAAAAAAAAAAAATTAATTGCTATATCTTCCAAGATGAAACTTTGCCTAGAATACATACAAGGATGCTTTTGCGAATTATGTGTGACATATGAATTATAGTAGGTGAATTTCCATATAAATGAAATAGAAAAGACGAAATAGTGATATCGTGAAGAAACTATGAAGGACATACAGAAAGCTGTATATGATATAAGTGCTAATGTGTGACCGTTACAGTGACAGTTAATGGTGGGACAATCTCTACTTGTAACGAATTTTGTCAACTATAGCAATTTCTATAATTTTCATCATGAAACTGCCATGATAGATTGTCAGAAGCTCAAAATAAATTTATTAACACCACATAATAATGAAAGTTAGCAATAATATTTGTAATGTTTTACTGTTTTGCAAAATTTGTCAAAAGCTGAGAAAATCCGTGAATTTCACGTCTATAATGACAAGGCTTAAGTGTGATATCCACGGAGGGCACATCAGGTAGGTGTAAGTGGATGGTGGTGGGCCATCGCCGTCCAACAGGACGGCATTCTGGTTTGTGGAGGATGGCACAGGGGGGACATTTAAAGTAAACTGTTAATATGCTAGGTTCACTCAACGTCAACTTATTTTTGAGATTTTTGTGTGCTTTGAACCCTTCTCAAGGGGCACACCTAGATAATCATGCAATCCTCACCTCCGTACTCTTCTCTGTACTGTGAATTAGTGACTCTCTATTATTTTCGACCTTGGGTAATTGATAATACAAAATAAAAAATGTAAATTTGGAAATAATTCGTATCATTTTTATTATGTAACGCTTCGAAATTGACAAAAACTGTTATATCACTGCTTCTACCAAAAATAATGGATACTATGTAATGCAATTATTTTTGTTATTTTCATCTGATCGCCATCAAGTTTAGTACGCCTATGAAATGTTGCTCCTCGCACGCTTCGCCCGCCACACTTGTCTATAAGCTAGCGATTAGTCACTCTCTAGATTTTTTGCCGCTGACTATTCATACATTTCAATATTATCAAAGATTTGGAATCCCGCTTTGATAATAAACCTTATGAATATTTTAAACTTAAATATTGTCTATCGTTTTTTTTTTCTAAATTAAGCTAGTGGAATATGCGAATCCCTAGATAAAGTTATATTATTTATAAAACCATTCTTTATAAATGATTTCTTGTTTGAGTTGAAACTGAAAGCTTATATTCCACTTTTTGTGCTGTCCATGTATTTTTTATATTTGTTGTGTTATTATCTTTTATTATATTTATGTTGCTTTATTTGTTCGTTATTTAATTTTCTTTAAAAGGTTTATATTTAAGTTTTTGAAGGTTCAACTTCAAGATGTATAATAAAGATATAGTTTTTCAGTTCACTTAATATCGCCGTATTTCTCGTCGTAAAATTATCAAATTTGTGTTGTTTTTAGGTACAAAAATCTAAAAAAATAAAACACGTAGAACAAAAGTAAGTACATGCACAGGTAATTGATAACATTTTTTAAAAATGTAGTTCTTTGTCAATCTTGTGTCTCTTACAATGAACAAAAATAAATAACATATCTTACCTGAGGTAACATATTTGTATATTGTACTGTTCCTTCTGAAGAAGGTATTATGACGGGTATACCCCTGGGAGCCTGACCGTCGTTCTTATACTGAGCAGCCATGTGCCCCGGCATCGTATAGGCGTCATCTACTTGTTGCATAGGTGGCGCCATCACGTACTGCGGGTACCACTGTGTTCCCGGATATTGAGAAAACTGAAAGTAATAATATAAAATTTAGTTCAGTTACAAGAGACTATACAATTTTTTAAGTTATTCAAGAAAAACCATCCTTCAGGGACACATATCTCTGTAGGGACGACCTGTAGGAAAAAAAATTATAGGAACTCGTTATCGTATTTTTTCATGTTCTACCTGTATCCAACAGATTTCCCACATTTTCCCGAACACCCTGTATATTGAGTAAAAATTTAAACATATTCCAACCCAATAGAGATTTTTACCTAAAAAACTATTCATTGCTTTTAGAAATTCATAATTATGTGTTTTAAAGTTACTTCTTCTTCTAAAATGTGTTTAATTAACTTATTCGAGCAAATCTATCAAACATTACTTATCTGAGTATTAGTACTGTGCCACTCTCTATGCATAGAGATACGACTGTGGATACGATAAAGGCTCGATTAAAGTAAAGTCCGATATATTCTCTATCTCTGTCTATTACATTAAAAAAATGCTTGTTTCGTAGTACTTGATTTAGCCAACGCTGCAAGCGTCAATAGAGTAGGCATACACGCACGTTGTAAAAGCATGCTCGATGAATGACGAAATTGTAGTATGGCAAAGAGATAAAGAGAAAATTTAGAGGATTTCGTATATCTCGCAAAAATATATATTAGTTGGATGACATAGGGTAAATGAAGACCATACCATATCAAAAAATTAGCAGGATGATAACTTTCAAAATAAAACAAAAGCATTTTTAGAAAGTGTCTTCTGAAAAAGGACGAAGAATAATAACAACACATATTGGAAGCAATACAGGATTTTTAAAAAATCATGCAAAATCATTATGGACAATTAAAACAATGATTTCCAATTCTGTAGTATAAGCCTTTTCCCACTTATTTAATCTAATTTTCTTATTTCCAGTTTTATGCATATCGATTTTCTGTTTAATTTTTGTTTTTATGTTGTTGATTTATTAACTCAGTTGCTTTTCAGTAATTGCTTTTCGCGTTTTGATTTTCCAATCTTATTTTAGCTTTTTCAACGCCTCATCTTTCGTCAATTTTAGGGCCGGTATTTGTGATTTCTGTAAAATAACTTGTCCTCCCTGATTTTCATCCCCGACACTGTTTTCCTCATCTGAATTCATTTTTTTAAAATATATATTTTTAAGTTTACATCACTAATGCTCTAATACTACTGCACTATGTGATATCTATCTGCTTGCTTTTAAACTGACTGTAAAAGGTAGATACGTGTGAGCTTGTTAGAAAATAGCATTTGCTGCGGAGCGTAAAGGATTTGCTATAGAGCAAAAGCAAAACATTATTAATTTAACACGAAGCAAATGCTACCTTCTACTTAGCAGCATTTGCTTTTTTTTTACTTCAAGCAAATGCTTTTGTTTTATTCATCAGACCCAATGTTTATAATATCGTATACAATTTTCTCAATGTGGAGTTGACTTGTAAAATTCAGATATTTTATGTTAAAACAACGGGTGAAAATGATGCCTCTTCTTCTTATTCTAAATGACCTGTCAGTCTGGAAACTATTATATAACCTGGAAAAAACTTATATAATTGACACAGTGAAGAGATATTCTCTCTCACTTAAGGAGAGCGCCCATTGAATCCGCCCAGCCCTGCCGGCAGTTTTGCAGTCACCGCCCATTGCTTCCGCATGACCCAGACCGGCACTATTTGCCCTATTGAGAATACGAAGCGATGCCGAGCCGAGTGTGCGGCGCCGGGCTGAACGGCTCCGATTCAGTGGGCGCTACTCCATTTGATTACAAGCATATCAAAATCTGCCGGACGCGCTGTGCTGATTCAGTGGGCGTCCTGCTTTACTCAGATTTTTTTTAGACTGTTTCAACAAACAGCTATGAAATTTTTTGAAAATTTGCGTACAAAAACGACACCCTTAAGTATATTGATCATTTTTATTACCTAATGTCTTGAAATTGGCAAAAACTGTTATATAACTGTATCAACAAAAAATAATAAGTGTTATGTAATACAATTATTGTCCTTTTTGTATATCTGGGCCCCTTATAAACTGGTATGCCTATGAACTGCTGCTCTCCATTAAGTTCTCAAAACCGAGACTGTGAAACACTTGATTTTGTTCACTAAGAGTTTACTTAGTGATCATTTAACTAAATTGATTATGAAATCGGCCTTTAAAAAAAGTTATCCTCTCACCTGATGATTTGTGTAATGTCTATAATTAGACAGAGCGGGCATCATGGGTTGTCCAGCAACGCCATTTGCTGCGAGAGATGTCGGATCGTAAGCTACCGCAGTGATTGCCTCTGCGTTGTCCCTCCATATCTTTGCGTTATCATTATTCTTGTACATGTTTTTCTTCTTGTTGCCCCCGTCGGCAAATTTAACCAGTAGGGGATCTTTGCAACCTTGGAGCGCATTGCCGTTGAACATTTGAATGATGTGCTCGCATTTCTCCTTGCTCTCCATCCTGGCGAAGCCAACTCCCTTTGACACTCCTGACGAATCCCGGAGTATGCGAGTTGATATTACCTAGGAAGAGAATTTTTATATTTTTTATGATTAGTTTGCGGTTCGAACGGTTTTTTTACCTGGCCGTACTTAGACAGCAAACTGTCTAGGTCTGATTCCTTGAAATTTGATGGCAAATTGGCTATGTACAAGTTTGTCGGGTCCTGTTCTTGTTGCTGTTAACAAACGGTTCCTTTCAATATATTACACGTAACCCTTATAGATGACGTAAATGTATAATATGTACAAAATTTTGATCAACTAAGTACAAAGTTCCTTCCTCTTTATACAGGGTTGACTATGACTAAATACAAATATTTTAAGAGAGGACAGAGAAATATAAGAATTAATGGAATCGTACTTTAAAAAATTCTACTTATTAGTAAAGTGAAAATTTTTTATTTTCCAAGTTGTCACGTGTATCGATTTACACACTATTAAAGGAAAACTTTTATTTTCAAAATGTAGATCATTATTTAATGAGAAATACGGTGCTTATGGTAGCACCTACCTCACTGATATTTCCAGGATTGATATGTGGAGATTTGAAGAGTGTGAACAATTTCCTGTTTTTTTGTGTGTATACTTTTAATTTTAAAGATTCTTGGGGACCTCTTGGTTTCCCTCAACTATTTTTTGTTTAAAGCGAGGTACTCAATTCGACAACCACAATCAGGTGGATCAACTGATGAGCAGTAGCGTAGCCAGAATGCTTGAGTGAACAAAGTTAAGTATTTCAAACTTGATTGTTTTAATAAAAAAAATAAATAAATAATTTTTTATAAATTAAAATAATAAAAAGTAAATAAAAAACGATATAAACATGTAAATAAGTAACAGGTCCGAACAATATTTGTTACAAAAATGACAAAAATAAAATTAGAACTTAGTTGCAGGTGAACCCTAATGTAAGGTTGCTGTAGGAGATCTAGTTCACTGACCGTGTTGCCAAATCTTGGCGAATAGAGTGATTGCAGGCTTGTAGTGGGACATTACCTATATGACCCAACCAACCCAAACCATGGAGGGGAGTTCTGACCCCCAAAACCCCCGTGGCTACCCACTGCTGTTGAGAGATCGAAGGCATCTCGTATGATGGTCCATATTTTGAACATCCAGCAAGAATTCCGAAATAAATTTTTTATTCTTTTAGGCCTCTCTGAGCATGTGATTAAAATTTTTGTACTTAGTCATAGTTAACCCTGTATACAATTTTTATATAAAAACATAAGTTAAATTATTTTAAGGATATTTTTTCTTTTGATAAAAATTAAAATTTTTGAAAAAAAAAAGATTTGTTTTTTAAGAAGTTAAACACCTTGTATTTAGAGAAATGTTTGTTTTTAATTATAATCAATTTAAATCCTTACATATTAAATAAATAAAGGGTATCCCGATTTGTAGGTGTACTGAAATTATTTTTTTACATTTTAAAAGAGCGTAAAACTAAGAATTTAAAAAGTTGTAAAAACAATTGAACTTCAGGTCACAGAGATATAAAGTAAGTTTTTAATAGAACACCTTGTATATTTTTATGTAGGGTGTTTTCTAATTGCCTACAGAAAATCCAGGGGCTTACTGTGACGTTGTTTTCAATATACAAGGTGTCCAAAGTTGATAAAAAATTAATTTAAAATTCATAAATTCTGAATCTCAAGATATTTTTGACAAATGTGGCATCACATTTTAGTATAAAAATCAAATTTGTCTCTAAACAATAGAAATACAAACAACTTGTATCATTCTAACAGTTTGCTTGATTATTTTCGAAATTTAGGCAACAAAAAACTTAAAATATTTCATATAACTTTAAAGCATATACTATTTTAATATGTTCAAAGAAAAAGAAGAAAATTAGGGGGTTACATCTACAGTTGAAAAAATCTTAAATTGTATAGAAATTCTAGCTTTCAAAAATTGTATACTTTAAGCATATAAATTTTCTGATGACAATTTAAAATAGAATTAATGAAATAAACGAGAATATACAAGCAATTTTTAAAATTTCACCTATGTAATATTAAAAAATTACTATTTGATCTTCATTTGTTTCTAACTTATTATGTTCATTGTCTGTACACATATAAATCGGGACACCTTGTATAGTATGCCATTTACAATCAGTCATATCACATGTGGGAATGCATATTTTAGATCTGTTTTATTATACATATTTATATTGTTTACAGTAAATGGCATCTTCTAAATAAATGATTTTGAAAGCAGCAAATTAAAGGTATCATTACGAGACTGGAAATGTGAAAAGAAAAATTAAAATAAAGTGAAAAACAACATCTTCAATTTGCTACAATTGAAGTAATGCGATGATCGAGAGTTAAACATAAAAAAAACATTTTATTAAATATTATAAAATAATGTTAGTTGGGATAGTGCCACAATCTGATTAAATCAACTGTACAAAGTAATGCAAATGTTTAAAGTTACTTATACTCTGTACAACATGCAAAATGCCTTTATTTAATAATAAATGTACAGCCATATAAATTCCTCTTATGTTGTTCAGGAACTTGTTAAATAGATTAGTTTGTCAAGCCACTTCGGTATTTTCGCAAAAACATTTATCCATTTTCAAAACTCGTTACTTTGTTAATAGAACACAGTGTTCTCTGTAGCAGCGAGGCAGAAAAATTGTTGTTAAAAAAAAAATAAATAAATAAATAAAAGCAATAATTTCTATATTTTCTACGCACTTTGAAATGTGCTAGATAAAATATAAAAAAAAATATATTCGACAAAAAAAATCTATTGTCCCTTGGAAAATACCGAATTTAATTTTATTACTATCACGATCTATAACATAAAAGAAACTTATCCATATTAGATATCTATGATATACAGTGCCCATTTTACAAATCTAAATTAATAGGAACTGTCTATGAGCAGGCATTAATAAATTTCGACTTTTTTTATAAAAAAAAAATAAGGTAATTATTTCTCTGGGTAATACCATAAGAATCTAAAAATATCATGCATCTATGCATAGCACGTCACAAGGTCTAGACTACTAGTAAATAATAAATAAAAACTAAAATCAATTCTAGTGTGTGCCTTTTAATCAAATTAAAATGCAGGGTAACTAGTATAAAATTAGCTTTACCACTAGAGTTGAATTTTGTTATTAACAGGAGCTCTATCACAGACCTTTATCTTTCGAGCAGATTGAAGAACGAACATGTCTTGCATAAACAAATAAAACGGATATGATATGAGAAAAACTAACAAAAAACCGAATCGTCACACAACCAAGTGCAATTTTCAGCTGTGTTGTTCAACCAATCTGTCATGAGCTACCAGTCGCTCAAAAATATATTGTAACTGTAAATTACTATTAGAGGATAAGTATGATTACTATGTACCGAGTGTCCTGTTAAGGTTGGCTAGCGGCTGTATCTATCTCGGAAACTGTTCCTACAGCTTGCAGAAAATAATATCGATCATAAAAGTAACCCTGACAAGTGTATTAAAATTATTCTTCACTTTCAAATTTTACTGCTAGATGTCAAACTTTTAAATCCAAATCGAAAAATGAGATTTTCTCCATAAAATCAATAGCGAACGTATGTTGAACTGTTTTGAACTCTCCTATTGACACTTTACAAATTGTTTAATTGCCGATTCCTTAAAGTAATATGTAACATGTCCTGCAAAAACTTAATCTCAAAATAGTTACAATATAAAATGCCGCTATGAGGACAGTCGTTAGAGACCTCTAGCAAGTGGTCAAAAACTAACAAGTCACCTTGAAAACTTATCTGTACTAAATTTCAATACGATTGGCAATTCAAGTTAAGTATCATGCCCTCATATGACAAGAACTGAAACTAGACCTAGAGAGTATTTGGTTTGAAGGGATTTATATAATTAACCTTGTGTGTTGCTTAATCTTTTATGAAAAACCAATTATTTTATAGATTGGACACTGTAAACTATTAGATAGTCCTAAAACTTAACATAATGCAAGGTTAGGTTAGAAAATTTAATTCTGAATCACAAATACACTGTTTTTGAAAAGGATACGAGTTAAATTTTAATTTGAAAATTTTTGACATCTACGGCTCATAGGAAAGAATCGTTTTATTTTTTTTTTATGTTATATCACCCTCTAAATATTTTAGATTCATTTCCAGAGCACTGACCTACTACTGGGTGTTAGTTACTAAGTAACTGGAAAAATTGTAAATATTTTGTGTTGTTGTTTTTCTATTATGTATGAAGGATGTACTTATTTAACATCTCCTGATTATTTATTAACCGTTTGTGTGAAAAATATATGTCCAGGTTTTAACAAGCCGAGCATGTCTTTTATTTTGAACCGTCTAGGCCGGGAATACGGGTAGTATTCCAACGGCGAGACAACACCATATATAGCAAAATCGAAAGAAATATCTTGAAAATATTGGTGCAATATTTGATCAAATATGTTTAGGTAGTTCATTCTCTATTTGAAAGTTATCAACGTAGCTCAACACATTGGAAAGGTTGGCAAACCTTGCTGTAGGATGTCCCGATTTAGAGACCATTAACACAGCAAGTCAAAAAAAAAAAAACAAATGAAGGTCAAATATACTTATGTAATGGATACTAAGACATAACCTCAGAATAGAAAATCCTATGACAGCTATTAGATATCTTTTATATGAAATAAAATAACCTAAAGTCATTCTACACCCTCAAATTACCCCTGTACTGATTTTTTTATAAAGATCAGTTTTAAATTTTATTCACAAACTTAAAAGTGAATCATTTTCTGGTATACTTCAATTTTATTTCACAGTTGAGAAAATAGTAGCCAAGTCAAAAGGCATATAAAAATGCCATTATACGTTTTAATCAAAATAATCACATTTTTAGAATGTATTTAATAAAAAACAAAATTGGACTCTGTATATTGTTTTTTTTGTTGTTGTATCATTTAAATCTTTTTTTTAATATTTATCTATTTAGATTTTTTTGTGACATTAAGTTTTCTTTGTAACACATTTTTTTATTTTAATTTTATGCTATTCTCGTAAGTAGTTTTCTACTATATCTCAGCTACTAAGCGACAAATGAAAAAACGGCAAAAACATACTACAGGTACTTGTTTGAATAAAATATGTTGCAATACAAAATCGTATATTCATCCATTTCACAAATTTGTACCCAAATCTCGTGCATAAACCAAGACACCCTGTATGTAACGTAAGGTTATTAATTATTCTGAACGTCTGATGAAAATCGATCAAAATAAATACGCATGAGAAAAAGTGCACATAAAAACGAATGGAATCAGAGAATAATTTAAGACTGTGACAGAGCTCTTAGGTAAAGCTAGGTATTACTTGCATGCAAACGTACAGTGGCTTGTCTACGTTGGTGATACCAAATACCCACTTTCGCCATTTGCGCCTGAATGTTTTTCGCAGTAAGAGCCTTCACTGCGCCTTCGGCTGCTGCCGGACTCTCAAAATCTACAAATCCGTACCCTGCAAAAGACAGAACGATTGTAAAAGAATGCAAAAATTTGTGCACGATAGTCGACGTCTTACCTTTACACTTGTTAGTATTTTTATCTAAAATCGCTTTGGTGGAAATGATTGTACCAAATCTGAAAAAGAAAAGCCGTGATACAAAAAGTATACATCCGTTTCATCACAATCGTTTCTAATTTACTGAAAAATTCTTAGTTAGTTTCAAAATAGCAGAATGACTGCTCATAATTTACAGCAGTCAACACAAAGGCAATATGAACTCTCCATACATTTTTCCTGACGGATCCATCTATTCCAGATGCACAACTGCCATGAGTGTGTACGTGGAATAAGTTCAAATATATCTTTCTGATAATTTAATTGTAATTGTATATTAATAAAGAGTGACAGAGAACATACAGTTGCAAAACGAAAAATAATTGAAAATCCCAGAAGGAAGACCATAGATGTTGATGACGACCAAAAATACATGATTCGTAGAACAACTCATAAATGGTGTATAAAAATGAGATAATATAGTTATTTGGTTTAAAAATGAGCTTTCCACAATAAAAACCATTTGAGTTGCTCTCTCACAGGATGAAATTTTGACTAGAATATCTAGAAGGGTGCTTTTGCGAATTATGCGTGACACAATTTTCCGTTTTACAAAACGAAATTAAGAGTATGCTCATAGAAAAAAACTAAATAGTGACATGGCAAAGACACTATTTCAAATAAATATAAAAATGTCAAAATCTGAATCGAAGAATATATTACACTTTGACAAAACATGGATAAATGAAGGTCATACGGAAGATGGTACAGTGTAATAATAAGTGTAATGTGTAACATTTTTAATAACAGTGTGTATGTATAGTATAGTGTATTATAAGTGTTAAGTGTGATATCCATGAAGTGCACATCAGGTAAGTATAAGTGGGTGGTGGTGAGCCGTCACTGTCCAAAAGGATAGCATTATACAATTGTGGATGGGATGACAAAAGTGAGTTCAGAAATTATTAAAGTGTTAAGTTCACTCAAGGTCAATTTTATTAAGTTATTTTTGGTAATTCTGTGTTTTTTGAACCCTTCTCAAGTGATACACCTATGGTATCTTCCTTCACCTCCCTTACTCATAAAAATGCTGTAAATTAGTCACTTTCTACTATTTTGAAACTCGGATACAGTAAAATGATACATTTTAATATGCAAAGTTATCTTTTGTGATCTATTAAACAATGGTTCAAAGTAAATTTTACTAATATCAAAATTTCGCAAAATATTTACTTACTGTTGGCACATATTAACTAGGTCTTTGTCAGTGGTTCCAGGGTTAAGTCCTCTAATGTACAAATTAGTTTTCGAGAGCTGCTCTGATCCTGATGACGAGTTGGTAGAGGATGAATTCGTGTTATTGTTAGGCATGTTGTTGCTAAGGGATGTCGATACGTTGCCGCTTTGGCTACCGGTTTGACTACTGGAGCTGCTAGCATTAGATGGGGAAGTGGCTGTTGGCACTCTCTGGCTACCGTACTGGAACGATATTTCCACCAATTACCAATTGGAATTCTACTTTAGTCTAATGAAATTTTATGTAAACCCAGTTTAGACTGGGATGGTGTCGTGTACAAAAAAATTGATATCGATAAGATTTTAAAACTTGTGTATCTGCACCAAAAAGTAGCAACTCACCATAAAAGAACAATGACAAAATCCTGACTTTGACATTCATCGCTGATAAAACATTACTAATTATTTTAATTTCATTATACTACAGGCTACCAAAAGCGAAATAGTATGTGGTTCTATTAATGATAAGATAAGTAAGATAGATAAATTTATTCAATAAAATGCAATAAAAACCATTATCAACATAAATTATATAGATAAAATCAGTTAATTCTGGTAAAACGTCTTCTTGGAACTTTTATTACAAAAGATCAAATCAACAACTATTATTTATAATCGAATGTACCATTTTCACCAAATCATACTAAGTTATTTATGCAATAAGTACAAACAGTAAGTGCTTATTTGTTTTTTGTTTAATAACAGTTTGAATATTATATTAAATTATAAATTAGAACTACTATTGAAAGCTTAGAGGTTATCTGCTTCCTCTTCTACGATTCTGCGGCGGGTCACAGAAGAAGAAGAATCCGTCTTTTTAGGTTAGAAATTAGAAAGTTAATTTGAGGTTATGTAAGTTTATTTTATTTATACCATTAATGCATATTGAATTTTCAGGCTATTCATTGAATATAAAAACTATAATAAACTATTTATAATAGTAATAAAAAAATACTATTCATTTACGGATGATCAACACTCGTGCTAGATCGGTCTCGGACTGTCTCGCTGAGAGTGTGGATGCGGCATAAAAGGTAAAATATCTTGCAGCAGGAAAACATAAACAATGTGAAACATTACTTAATAGATACAGAGGAAAATAGGTACTTTTTTAAATAAAATATATTTGTACAGGTCAGTATACTTATACTTTCTTGTGTATCTTAATTTAATTTCTTAGATCAACCTACTTACTAATATAGTTATTACAAACTCAATAGAGTATCAGAAAATAGTCCTAAATGAGCTGTATCTATCCCATATTATATACTTCAAACTTTTTGTTTTGAAGAGTAATAATTTTTGGTAAAAAATGGTGAATTAGGTTTTAGGTAGGTAATAGAAATATTTTACACAAGACGAAACAGGTTTTATCATTCTCTCTTCTTATCGTAAATGCTCTATCACTCAGTGAAATGTCACAATTGTTGTTTTATTTATTTCATTAAAAATTTTTTTAAGGTAGTTTGTTGACAACGTGCAATTTAGAAACCTGTAAAGTTGTTATCTTATGTTATCTAAGTACCTACTAGAAATAATGAATACTTATTATTTTTATTTGGCTTGTGAGTTCTATGTTCTATACAGGGTGTAAATAAATAAGTAAGGATAAATAATTCAGTCAGTTGGAATTTAAAAAGTGATTTTTTGTAATAATTACACTGTGTTCGACTGTATCAACTTAAAAGTTTCGGAATATATATTTTTGGATATGAGAAATCATAATCTGTTGTCTATTTCGACCTATTCCCTAGAGAGCGCCAAATCCGCCATATTTGTGATGTAAATATGAGCGTAACATTTTTAGACCTTACGTTATCACATTTTTTTTATTAAAAAATCTTACCTAGGTATATTGTTTTTGAGGAAAAAAGATATACTTGTCATTAGTCTTAGAAATTGACCATGTTCGAGATAATAGCTTTTTTCTACACCCGTATTATAACAATGCACTTATATGCCCATAATCCGTTTCATAATGATACCCATTACGATACAGATTTTTCATTACGATACAGGTTTTTAAACAATAGAAACCCATAATTTTTCAATCAAGCATGCTGTGCAATTGACGTTTATCCTAGGTTCTTATGTAATTATTTTAGATGTCAAAATCAGTACGTATTAAATTTTCGTAGATACCTAGCTAAACTTCGATAATTTATCAAAATGTCTGATATCAGCGATATAGAAGAATTACCATCGACTCCTCCACACATATCGGAGAAAGCAGAAAATGCAGTTCATACGAATAATTACTGTTACCTATTGTGTTCAATAAAAATATAAAATTTATGGTTTTTGATTATTTTTCGGGTGTAGAAAAAATAGCGTATGCAACTCTCATGTCATTACATCATTACATGATCGTTGCATAATATACTATTTAACAATCAGCTGCATAGTTCCCTGTGCAATATTTTAACGTCGTAGGCAGCCAATAGTAAGCTAAATTTTAACAATTATTAGATAAAATTTATGTTAAAGTTAATAAGTATTTCTAAATATAAGGTTTTTATCCAGTTTTGATTAAAATCAATTATGTACTTTACAAAATTCAAAAATTCTGCGCCAATAATTTAGCGCTCTATTCCAAAATTTTTAAGTTGATACATTCAAAGACATTAATAATGGTACATAGCTTAAGGGCATTGTTAACGTTAAAATAAAGTGATTGAGCACAAAATTTTGCTCGTTTTCATTCTACAGGGTGTTGAAAAAATGTTTTCGATTTTTTACTTATTTTAAGAACGTATGGACTGATTGTTTTGAAAATTTGTAATCTTATGTTTTTTAGGTGACAATTACGAATATGCCACCAGTGTTGATGTCACGAATAGGGGGCGCTAGTTATACTGTACTGCTGATGTAAAAATATGTCTAACTTTTTGTATTTTACACTTTGGAATTTTTTAATAAGAAACTATTGACCTACCTTCAATTCTAAATAGAAAAGGTATACCTATTACAAATCGATAAACTCAACTGTTTTTGAGAAACAGACGATTTCAATTTTTGAGATTCGGCTGCAACAATTGACTAAGGCATGTTGGGCTCATCCCTTTATTTTGACGTTAATAATCTGCCCTTAAGGTATGTACCATTATTAATGACTCATCCTGTATATTTTTTTACGTTGCGTGCCTACAACCTTTGACTTACTATTAATTTTCTTGCTTACCGAATTAGAATTGTAGTTACTGTTGCTAGTGGTACTGCTGGGCGTGTAAGAGTTCTGTGCCGGGGAGACGGCCGCCGCCGCCGCCGCCGAGGCCTGTGCCTGAGCCGTGTTGACTTGGGCAGGCTGCTGCGCCTGGGGAGTGAACCTCTGATAATAAGTAGTGCCTGCGGCCGGGTGTTGGTGCTGGTGACCGGCCCCCACGTTGCCCCACTGGCCGCGGTAGCCCCCCGGAGTCTGGTGCTGGGTGGCCATGGGCCCACCGCCACACCCCTTCACTCCGCCCCCGCCGAACGACGCTGTTGCCGGACGATTTCCAGACCCGCCTCCGTTGCTAGTCTGAAAATGAAAAAAACTCATTAGGGAATCGAAAATAAGACCATTAAAGGAGATAAGCCTTATTTTACCGATGGAACCTCTCAAACTCTTTATAATTCAAAATAGTTACTATAAGAATTATGAAGGGAAATATAAGACTACGACACAGGAGTTCCAAAAATAACGCTGTGTATATTATTTTCTTATGTATGTTATTATAAAACAATTACATATAAAGGGGAAACCCTGAAATGGGATAATGGCCTCAACCAGCAATACACGTACGCATCGTATATCGTGTAATTTTTTAATCTGCAGAAACGTCTTTAATTGGCGAAAATCACGAAGTGATCTATCAACATCTGTTGATAGATTTCGGAACTGCTGTGAACATAATTGCTTGCATAATAGGAGTGTAACGTTTTGTTTTTTAATACTTTTCTATAATTTTTTGAAAATAGTATAGTATATTATCTTAATTGAAGAAAACTGCAGAATCTGCGTAAGACAATTTGTATTAAGTCGGGTCTGCGGGTCAACAACAATTCAACAAATCGGTTTTGTATGTGTAGTATATTTTTTTGTAATTTTGCAAAGTTATTGATATTTAGTTACAAAAAGTGTTCCTCTTACTGTATTTTTGATATTTCCCTGCATATGTTTTTCGTAGACACGAAACTCCGAGACTCTCTAAATTGAAACTTGTAAAACTGATAAGAAAACATGAAATTATGTAGTTAACATTTTTCTATAAAGCATGTTTTTAAATCTATATTACACACTATACTGCAAATTTTCTCCACTACATAATAAAGTAGATATTTCCTGGGGTGGCTGAGGAACGAAATCAGACGTCTGTAAACACAGGTTTTTTACAACCTGAGGCTCATCACGAGGTCACGTTCTATCCCACAACAAAATTATGTACCCGTCTAAAAAGCTCTCACCTTCTTCTAGAGGTCGCGCACAATCCCCCATGTAGTCCAAGATATCTTATTGTATCTCGAACCGAACCATTATATCATAATCTGAAATGTTACTGGTATACTAGGAATTCACGATATATACGCACTCTATTAGGAATTTGTCTTACATTAAAATTAAAATACTCCTTTTGATAGCACACCATAAAACACAACATCATTGGCAATTAAATACTTTATAATCTTTAGCGGCAATTGTAAACAATTTGTTGATCACGCCTATTTCCGACATCTTCGATTTTACAGTGCCATCTAGTGGTTCGTGAATTTTGCGAATTTACAATGGCATAAGCGAAGCTATGCTTAAGAAGACAAGACGATATCTGGCAGATTTAGAACAAAGTTAAAAATATCATATTCACGATTTCTGAGTAAACAAAACAATGGCTGCTCGATACGTTATCGCATATGGTATGTCGGTAGTTCCCCTGGCGAATAAACAAGTCAAATAAGGCGAAATGGGTACTTAACCAATAAAATATAACAATATCGTTCTCTAGAACGCGAGATAAATATCCAAACTATAAATTGGTAAATTCTAAGACATTTTTTAGTTTGTTATAAGCATCCCCTTATTGATTTTATTTGAAATGCAACCGAAAACTATAGTTAAAAAAAAAAAATGAAAATTTGGAGAGATCCAAAATGGCTGAATATGCCATAATAGTTGCTACACTATGTTTTGGAAATTGTCAAAAGGCGTTAAGTTGATAAAACTGATATTAGTTGGCCATGCAATTTTATACAATTACACAAAATTGGTTTAGCTATTATCATTATGAAGGAAAAAAACTCGACCTGCATCTCAAAAATGAAGAAGTCTATGAAAATTGTAATTAAGGGCGCCGTATTCTTGAAATCGTATTTTCTACAAATAAATTTAGACATTTAAGAACTAAATAATATATTTTCATGCCACCTGTGAATATTTAAAGTACCGAAGTAAAACGAATATATAATATGGCAGACAGTGGTCTAACCAAAAAATTTTTAGGTACAGAAATCTTTCAAAATACGTATTTTTTTAAAGTTTAACTGTAGACCAAAATATTATAACATAAACTTACATAGTTCTGCATATAAGATTGTTCACTTTTGTTTATAAGTATGTGAAAATAATTGTTAAAATGTGGAGTCAGAATAGCCAAATAATATGTCTTACAAACGCTTTTTAAAAATTATTATTTTATAATAATAATAATAGCTTTATTGCTCAACAGTTACCCATTTACAGAGCAATGACACTAAATTTCTTAAATACATAATAACAGTAGTGTATATTGTAACAAAAAATATGAGTAGCCAGTTACAGTTATATAACGAAAAATAAAACAATAGAAGATATAATTAATTAAATAATAAATTAACCGAATATATGATCCTCAGTCAGCAATTGCGTAGCAGTACTCAATATATGCTTAAAATTATCAACATATATATCACAAACACAACACAATTTATTAAAGTTAAAACACATTGAATATATAGGGGATTTTAAGCAAAGATTAGTTTTTGGCTTATTAAGAGAAAAAGTTTGTACAACTCTCAAGTTGGATCTAAGTACATTAAATTGAATCTGCGATAAAAAGCAGGGCAGTCAATGTCATTATGCAATATTTTATATAAAAAAGATAGTGAAGAACACTTTCTTCTCAAATCCAAACTGGAATCATTAAATCTCTCTAATAATGTGTTGTAATCTGTATTAATTTCTGGATAAACTCCATTTACTTTGAAATACAAAAATTTTAAAAACTTTCTCTGAATTTTTTCAATAGCGATTTTGTAACATTTATAATATGGACTCCATATTACAGAACCGTATTCCAGTTTAGATCTAACGAATGAATAGTACAATGTTTTCAATGTTTCAACGTTGTCAAAGTTTCTACAGTTCCTCACGATGAAGCCATATGATCTTGCCGTCTCTTTTACTTTGTTAAATATGTGGTCTCGAAAGGATAAAGCGCAACCAAATAATATACGAAGATCCTTAACAGTTTCACAACGGACGAGTGCATTGTCATCAATAGCATAATCGAAAACAATTGGTAACTTTTTCCTGGTATAGGAAGCAATTTTACATTTCGATACATTAAGATATAATTTGTTCTTAAAACACCAACTATGCAAATTATTTAAATAATCCTGTAACATTAAACAATCATCTATGGAACAAATTGAAGAAAACATTTTCATATCATCAGCAAACAATAATTTATGGCAATCTACTACTTGACAAATATCGTCAATAAAAAGGAGAAATAATAAAGGTCCGAGGTTTGATCCTTGAGGGACTCCTGAGGTGGCAGAATAATTAAACGATACAAAACCATTATAAGACACAAAATGAATTCTGTCAGTTAAGTAAGATTTAGAGGGATAATGCATTATTATTAAAACCAAATTCAGCAAGTTTGTTCAAAAGGACATAATGATCAAGTCTGTCAAATGCTTTGGCAAAATCTGTATAAAGAGTATCCACTTGACCACCCTTATCTAAGGTATCAGAAAAAAATTGTGTAAACACTGATAAATTTGTTACAGTGGACCTCTTCAGCATAAAACCGTGTTGTTCAAATGCTAACTAACCCTTAACTATGTTATATATACGATTATAAAGTATAATTTCAAAAATTTTCGAAAAATTGGAAAGAATAGATATTGGCCGATAATTTTCAATATATTCTTTATCCACGCTTTTAAAAATTGGACATACTTTAGCTTGCTTCCAATCAAGTGGAAATGCATTTGTGTTCAAAGATAAGTTATATAATATTTTCAATGGAATAACAAACACAGATATATAATAAATGAGGACAACTTGTCTGGTCCCGATGTCATTTTATTTTTCAATTTCCTGGAAGCTAGCAGTATTTCTGATTCAGTTATTGCTTCAAAGTTAATAAGTGGCGTATTATTATTAAAAACATCAATATGAAATTGAGAATCATACAGAATAAACACACTTTCAAAACATTCTGCAAATCCATTAACGATATGTTGAGAATTATCAAAATGACGACTCTTATCTTTCATTTTGCCAGGTATTCTAGATGATCTATTCTTTGCATGAATAAAAGACATGAACATGAATGTCACATATTTTATATAAGCGCTCATAAAAATTTTCAGGGCTGTATTGACATCATCAAAGTGATTTAAAAGCAAACTCTCAAAATCTATAGTTAAAGCAGGACGATGTAAGTAAAAGTGGATAAACAAAATATCAAAAATTTTATTTTTGATATTACGTTTGTTCTACATGTTTTAGATATACTCTGCAATTATAACGAAATTGGGACACTCCGTACAATCTATTTCACATTTCAATAACTCAACGCTGACATATGACTATTTGAAAGTATATTGCATACTTCTAGGCATCAAGACAGCAGCTGCTGGAATGGAGTACAAAATATCGTTAATTTATAATGTTACCTGTCAATTGACACACTTCATATTGTAACAGTTATTGTTTTCCTGCAACCATTTATTCATTGTTAATTGCGCTTAATTTTATTCACAAGTATGTACCGAACTTTGTCACGTATGTAGTTTATAAATGAAACCCATTGACGACACAATAATGACGTAATCAAAGTGAATGTGGGGTTTACCGAAAAACAGTTTTAGAAAGTACCGGGAGCGACAAATAATCGATAACGAATTGATAACGCAATCACTGGAAAACTACGTTGCTCATGAAGCGAACATACATTTAATTTTAAGTAACAACTTGACCTCAAAATCGTGTTATCAACGATGATATGATTTCTAGTGCGATGCATGACTCATACGCTTAACAAACAATATAAATGATATTATTTGACGAGGTTGAGAGTTTAAATTTTGTAAATTAAAGGTGCAAAACAGGAAACGGTCTCGCAATGAATCATAACTGAGAAGAGTAGATAGATTAGACATACCGACGATCCTTTCATATGCAGTTAATTTTTTTAATCGTAACAATTACAATAATTTTTAATAATAATAATTTTAATTTTATAAATTTCAAATTATCACCTTCTGGTCGCTTTTACAACAATATGTATTTTAAAGTTAAGTAAGTAGTATCAACATTTCTGTAACGGTGTCAAATTTCTCAATCCTTTCAAATTTCCAATCGCAAAACGATAAATATGAATATAATGCATAATTAACATTTGGACTCGCAATCGTGCAAAACAATTAAATGACCTTTAACCTCCCAACAATGAAAATTAAACAAAATTTAGAACCTTGTTATATTTCGAGTTATATTGACTATATACAGGGTGAGTCTTAAATAAGTACAAATATTTTAACTGCTGGTGTAGTTCGTCATTTAAATCAGTCTAGTAAAAGCCATTTTTAAAAATTTCTAATATTTACGGAGATATTAATTTTTTAAAAAAATACCCACATTTTGAGGACCGCTGGCTGATTTTTCATCCAACAACGTAATGAAACATATGATTTGTTGCGAGGTTGCCATATCTCCTCCAATATAAATATTACGTTTCCTTTAACGTAATAGTTCTATTTTAAAAATACTTGTTGTAAGCATAAGTACAGTAAAATTGGGTATGTAGTATGATACGCAGCAATATTAACATAAATTTTAACATTTGAACAAACCTTACTATACTTCAACGATTAAAAATGAATTTCCGCAAGTTCAATACTACCGTAAAATATTTAGGAAGATATTACGTGATATTACTATGTCCAATGTTCAAAAATTATACATAAACGTGCACACAAGCTTACCTGTTTGTTAAAAAATTAACTATTTAATCAGTAATCCACATTTCACAAGTTAAATGTCATTGTACACTGTTAGAAAGGGACACAAAACACAATTTCCTTACGTTATTTTATGAAGAATAACGAAAAACTATGCACGCGTTTTTTATTTAAAATGGAAAAAATGTCAACTTTTAGCAAATTTTATTGCTATTTTCATGCATTATGTGGGGTTAACAAGTTTGACTTGGGCTTCCGATAATCTGTCATGATAGTCAATGACAGTTTGATAATAAAAAATAATATAAAATGTTACACTTGACAAAATTCTCTAAAAGTTGAGATTTTTCTTCCTTGAAGCAAAGACATTTGTGTAATACTGGCAACACTGTGAACCACACGTTCAGTCTGCAGCACTATGACTCATAAAAGTATGAAGGGTCGGTCTAGGCCAGCGGTCCTCAACAAGTTTTCTACTGAAAAATTACGAAATTTATTTAAAATTTCACTTTTTTATTTCTGATTTTTTTGTAAAAAAACTATTAATTATGTGTTCTACACACAAAACTATACTGCTGGTTAAAATATTTGTACTTATTTAAGATTCACCCTGTATATTTTAATTTTTTTTATTGGAAAAATACATTTGTCAAATAACATACAGGCGGTGTTCCTGTTAAAATCTTATTTAGGTTATTA
The DNA here is from genome assembly GCA_037114965.1 of Monochamus alternatus. NCBI lineage: Eukaryota > Metazoa > Arthropoda > Insecta > Coleoptera > Cerambycidae > Monochamus > Monochamus alternatus. The sequence continues at coordinate 41,105,023 of CM073433.1, forward strand.
CAGGGTTACTAAAAATCAATTTTTTTTATAATCAAGTATATTAAAATTTAACAAGAGCAAAACATATTTTAAAACTCGATTCTGAGGGGCATATTTTTAATTTCGGTCAATGGAAAAAAATTTTGGTACAATTATAGAGGTGAGAATAACACAAACAAAGAAGGCCAGCAATAAACCTAAACCACGGGGCTTCTCACATTCTACCCAAGGCAAAATTATGTGCCTCGCCTCACCATCCTTCAGAGGTCGCACACGATCCCCCAAGTAGTCCAAGATACCTGTTATAGCTGTTTTACACTGGCAATTTATTCATGAATTTTTCCGTGAACTTCTTCACGACAATACTTCGTTTACACTATACTGAAATTCCGTGAATTTATTTGTTCAAATTTTCTAGTATTACCAACACAAACAGTCAAATAGTAATAATAGTATGTTTTTTTGGGGTTATGTTGTTATTAGTAAACTAATCCACAAATTATATTGTAGTGGTTTAATTATTTCTTTTTTTAACGAAATGTATAATCATAAAGTCAATATTATTAGAAGAAAGCGGTTAACTGCTGTCGCCTTAACAATATTAAAGAATTTACCTTTTCACATCTATCCGACGTTTGACTTGAAAATTTGCTCATTTTTAAAGTAACAAGATAAATCAATATAAGCAAACATAAAATGATCTACTATAACCTAACGTAACTAGTTTCCCGTCGGTCGGCACAAAACAAAACAGATGAATAAAATGTGTTTTTACTTTACCAGTTGGTATGCCTGAAATTCACGTAAAATTGACGAGTAATCAGAACATGCTCTAATTCATGAATAAGTTCATGAAGAAATTGATGAATTGACATCAAAGTTTGTGCATTACACTTGTCAATTTACGTCATAAAGCGACTTCATGAATTAATTCATGAATAAATTGCCAGTGTAAAACAGGTATTATAAATATCTCGAACCGAACCATTATATCTGAATCTGAAAGTTTGAGGTTACGTTGAGGTTGCACACTAGGAATTCACGACATGATAGTACAAGGAATTTGTCTTACATTAAAGTTTGATAACGCCTAAAATATTCGTAATAAATAAATAAATACAAAGATTTATACTACAAAACACAACTTTCCTGACAATTAAATGCTTTATAACCTTTAGCGGCAATTGTAAACAAACTGTTGGTCATTCCTACATATTATAACATCTTGAATTTTACAGCGCCATCTAGTGGTTCGTGTGAACACTTGTACGCATTTTGAATTACCCCAAGCAGTAGAATTGCCAATCTATACAATGAAAGTTCCTAAGTTTGAATTTCAAAACATACATCATTATTACACATAGTAATACCATTTCGAGAAATTCCCCATAAATCACGACAAATAAAAAAGTAATTACACTACCTAATGACTATTTTATAACTACTTTACATTTCCATTTCTCATATGGAAACTACTGTTGCAAAACATTACCTCAAAATGCAGCATGAGCCCAGGTGAACAGCGCTGGCAATCGAATTCCAAACACAAAAAACACAATAAAACACGCACTAATCAATTACACCAGGTGTCCTGCTGAACAAGTGTCCCGCCGTACAAAGAAAATTCTATTTCCCAAGCTGACCTCTCCGTACCACGAGACAATGAAGAATCATAAACAAAAGGCTACGAAAATGGTAGAGCCAGATAAGATTGCTAATATGGCTGATAATTTAGGAGAGGTAGAGGGGAAACTGTTTATGAGTGACGGAATGACTCACCCGGCCGATAGTGAATATGGTTGCATTTACTGGGAATTCAGCTGATAAATTTTTAAATAACACTATTAAATTGTTTTAATATATTAGAGCACAAACATTTTATTACGGCATAAACGCTTGACTTTTTGCCTAGTTTATTGTTAAGGGAAATATTATTAGATTAACAGGTAGAAAATTGCAAAATTATTAATTCGAAAGGGTGCAGATACTTCCAAGAAAATAAATAATCCTAAGTATAGTATTTCCAAAGTCTATTACCAGTGTCGGCTCGTGGACTTAAAATAAGTGAAGCGTAAAGATAACAATTAAAGCCCGCACATCTTCGCAAATCTCAGGTCCGGACTTTGCGACGACCTTAGTATTTAAATATACTTTATTTATATTAAAACAAATTTAGTTCAGTGGAACACATAATAATAATAATAATAATAATAAATTTATTCACGTAAGCCTTTACAGGGTATGAAACGTCACAAAAGAAAGACACAATAATAAATTACGCTATACACACTAAATATTACAATAAAATGTTAGTATCTATCAATTTCCATTAAAATTATACAATTCCTGCAAGTTATAAAAGCAATGTTGCAATAAAAATGAGCGAAGCTCCTTGCGAAATTTATTTAACACTGTTAATGATTCAGATAAATGATTAAATATGGCTGCACACAAATAATATGGGCCCTTTTTATAATTGGTTAAGTTGAAATTATTTATACTGACAAGATTTTTCCCTCTTGTATTATGGACATGCACACTATCTTGACGAGGAATTAGATTACTATTAAATTTAGCAAAAAGAACTGCCTCGTATATCAAAATACAGGGAAGTGATAATATTTTTTGTTCCACCATAGTTGGAATGTAATGGTGCCAGTGAAAATATTAAGCTGATGATTTTTTTTGAAATATAAAAACTCTCTGAAACTCCTTGCAGGATCCGCAGTAAATTATTAAGTACTTCATGTGAGAATATGGCAGAGCAAAATATATATTTAATAGATATTGTTTATCCATACAACTCCTCAAGTTTCTAATTGCAAAATATGCTGATTTCATTTTATTTAAAACATGTTCAATGTGATTATTCCAGTGCAGATGTTCGTCTATATGTAAACCTAAAAACTATGTATTTGTAACTTTAGTAATGACTAATTTAATTTAATCAACATATTAGGATTTTCACGTCTCTTGTGAAACATTATATATTTGGTCTTGCTGGCATTCATTATAAGTTTGTTATCGGAACACCAAGCATAGAATTGTTTAAATCAACCTTGTTTTGCAACTCAATGGGAGATGACGCTGTAATGCTAATTGTGGCACTGCCATCATACGGTCCGACAAAAAAGAACTAATCCAATCAATTAACGGATGCCTTATTCCAATGTTATACAGTTTCCTCAAAATATGATCTTTATTAACGCAGTCGGAAGCTCTAGTTAAGTTAAAATAGAGCGTTAAAACATACATGTTTTTATTAACTGGCTCATAAATGTGATTTACCAAAGAAAAAGCTGCAGTATTTCTAGAATGTTTAGGACGAAAACCATGTTGATTCTTACTTAAAAGATTATACCTGTTAATGAAACTGTAAATACGATTATGAACAATTTTTTCAAATAATTTTGGAAAACACGATAACAAAGTTATAGGTCTATAGTGATCAACGAGATCAGTTTGTCATTTTTTAAAGAGTGGTATTATGTTTGCCATTTTAAGTTCATTCGGGAAAATTCCAGGTTGTACTGACAGGTTAAATAAAGGATGCACTATACTTTGGGAAATATATTTTAAAACTTTAATTGGCAAACTATCGGGCCCACTTGATAATTTATTTTTCATTTGCGATAATTGTTCTTCAATTTCGTTTGGAGTTATCCTTATAAATTGTATTTACAGAACTTGAAGCAATATTGGCAAAATACGTACAAAATATATTACAAATTTCATTTCGGTCAGTTATTATATTGTTGTTATAGCTCAAATGACCTATATTAATACTATTCCGTTTCGACCTATATTAGAGTTAACTATGTTCCTTATATCTTTTGTGATATTAGTAGATTCGTCTAGTTTATTTTGATAGAAATTTTGCTTTTTTAATTTGAGTGCTAATGAATAGTTTTTTTTCTTTATAATGTTCGCTTATTTCTTTATCATTCATATTTTGTGATAACCAATATAATTTTTTTAGATCCTGACTCATTTTTAGAATCCCCGAGTCTATCCAGGGATTTCTCATATTATCACTGCAGTACGATTTTGTTCCATTTAACGGACACGTGCATCCTATACTGTATAATAAATGTTGCCAAAAACAGTGCCAAGCTTTATTCACATCTGTTATTTGGAATAAATCGCTAATGTCAGTTGATGAAAAGTTATGTTTAAGGCTGTACAAGTTTGGTGCAGGATAATTTCTCCTATAATAAAATCTCATTATAAAAAATTGAAAAATTATTTCACATGATTTTTGCTAAAGGAATATAAAGCTTCAAGAATTGTAAATCGTAGACAATAATATATCCAGGAATTTTTTAAGTGGAATGAATTTCCACTAGAATTTCACTGCATTCGAGAATCGAGGTGCAGGAGTGTTGTTTTTATTTATATTTACAGCAAACAAGCAAAACATACAAGTTGCAATGGAATAGTACGTTGGGATACGCAGTTAGAATCAACGTTATATTACTATAGCTTCATTTTGTCATAAAAAATATTCTACAGTGACTGAACTCAAGCGATACTTCTATTTTATATGCTTAACGGATATTTAACGATTTTAGATTTCACGAAGATTTAGCATACATACATTTTAATTATTCACGGATACCTTCAGCTATTCACGGTCTTGAAGAAACTGTGACAGCATCAATAACGCAGTAAATAATGTTTTTTATTTACGACAGTTTATTTTCCAGTTATAAGGACCTAGTGTTGAACGTGTGATAGAAAAAATTGATACCGTTTTGCAGAACAATCCGAGATTTCTTGACTTTATGCCGTATAGTAGATCTTTTTAATGTCAAAAAAGTAGATTTTTCTGAACCCACCCTAAATGAATCCATGAAAAAATATATATTCTTTAAATATGCCCCAGTGACCTCTGTGGATGTTGAACACACTTTTTCGAAACAGAAATGGATTATTAGCAACAAATCCACAGCCTTGAACATTTACAGCAGTTGTTTGTTATTCAATTTTATTCCAGTACTACAAGTGAATAGTTAGTTATACAGTGTTTCATAAACTAATAAACTTAATATGAATAATGATGGATATTCTAAATTGCCATAAGGTGTTGGCTTTAATAATAATACTTCCTGCCAAATTTGCTATTTTATATTAAAAAAGTTTTTAACCAACCTTTTAAATATAAAGTCTATTCTTTTATCTTTTAAAGCTGCAAACTTATCGGTGACGTAATATAGTTCTGAAGTAATTTTCGTCTGTTGTCCTTGAATTGTGCAAGTTTAAACTCTTTTCAGACAAATGAAACATTATACTGTCATGAAATTTCCAAGACACTAAAGAAATATTCTTTATTCAAATATTCATAGCATGTGAAGAACTAAACACCAACACAGAAATAACGACACTGCTGGCACCGTAAAAGCTTATTTTAGCTGTATTATCAGCTCTCGATCTCCGCGTTACCCGCTCCTATACGCATCCCCGTTTTCATAGCAACCGTCGTAAATAAGGCTGATACACTGCAGCGCATTTTAATTGATGCCCATCTGCGACACTTTCCAAAATTTATATTAGATGAAAGATAATGTCCTGGTGTGTCAACCGGTAACTGGGTCATTTTGTCAAACCTCAAATTCCACTATTTGCCTATTTTTATGATGCATTTATGATGCATGTCAACCCAGAAAGTCGATTTGATAAGTAATTTTTGAAATACGAGGTCAAATTGGAATTAAACGATGTTACAAAATTAATAGTGGAATGTTCTGGTTTCTTAAAAAAAAATTGTTATGCAACCTCAACAAAACATTTGTTTTGTTGTATATAAACCTATTATCTAGCATTTTTAAATTTTAGTTAATTTAAAATTTGATTACCAATTATACAGGGTTTTTAAACAAATCTATACGAATGCCAAAATGCCTAAAAAATGTTCTATTTAAGATCTTCACGAGATAGCTAAGGAGACCGCTTATGTTTAAATTAAAAGAGAAATTTACAAGTATACAGGGTGTCCTAAAATTAGCCTGCCAAAAATTAACTTGATTCTACGATCAAAAATAAGAAAAAAAATGTATATAATCAACTGCTTTGTCAACTATGTATTTTAGTTTAATTAGAACTCTTTAATATGGAATCATATATATCTGCAGTATTCTCCTGCTATTGAAAGAGTCCAAAAGAACTTTTTAAAATATTTAAAGATTTAGAACTAGTGAAGTATATCCCCAAAGAGGGTGCGATTATAATGATTTATTGAGTAGGTTTAATTTTATGTCCTTGGATCAGCGTAGAAAACTAGCATCTGTTTTATTTTTATGTAAGTTATTACAGGGTAAAATTGACTGTCCTGCTTTGTTATCACAAATTGATATATTAGTTCCTAGACTTGCAACCACACAAAATAATATATTTTACTGTAAAAGAGCTCAAACAAATTTATTGTTACAAGCACCAGTAACTGTAGTGTACGCTAATGCAAATGTAATTGCTTCTGTTTGTGATTTTTTCTGTTGCAGTTTTGTTGATTAAAACATAAATGGAAAGAATACCTATAATATAAAGAGTACCTATAATTATCTTTATAATTCTGCTAAACTTAATATGTGTCTGTCATAATTGTATTTGGTACACTTTGTATATAATAACTTAACTGAAAGTATTATTTCTTTTGTATAATTGCTCTGTAAATGGGTAACTGTTGGGCAATAAATGCATTTATTATTGTTATTATTAAAAGCCCTTAGAAGCCCCCTAACGGAGATATTGCCTCTTAAATGGGGACTTCAAAATTTGATTTTTCCCAAATATTTCTAAAAGGGATCAAGAAAGTAATCATATTTGAAATTGATAATCACAATTAGATCGCGAATTTAATGTTCTGAAAGTAATGCTTCATAACTGGTCATAGGCGTGCCAAACTGGGGGGTCAGTGGGTAAATATTGCTCGAACTTTCCTGTATCTCAATATTTTCGTCGTCAGATCAAAAAATTAAAAATTCTGGTCTATTTTACATGAAAAAGGTACTCCTAGTTCAATCCGACACACTGCTCTGTTTTCGAGTAATCTTAATTTAAAAATTTTGTGACACCACAAAAGTTTAAGATGCAAACTATAAATAGGCAAAATATCCCTAGTAGGCTCTGAGAAAATACTGTCGACTTATTTAACACATATTAAAGGTGTTATTCAAGCGTTTTAACATATTAAAATATTTTTAAAATGCATATCAGTAACGTAATTATTTGTAAATTTTTGAATTTTAATATAGCCTATTAATATTTAAATTTTTTTGAAAAACATATGTAATATGTCTCAAATAAACTGACAAATAACACCTTTTTTTTTGTAAAATTGTTCAACGTTTTTAATTTTTTGATCTGACGGCAAGAACCTCGGGATATGAAAAAGTTAGAGCAATATTTATTCAATAATCCCCCAAGTTTGGCGGCACGCCTATGACTAAAGTACAGGCTAATTTTCGAACACTCTGTATAGATGTTTAACGTATAAATTTTATTATACAGATTTCAATTGCATACTACTTTCAGTAGCTTTATTAGAATTTACTAGTTTGATTTCTTTTATTGGGCTACTTTGTAAAACCAAAAATTCGGCAATCTATAAACTCAGTATTAAAAAGACTAATAAGGTAGGCGATCGAGGTGAGGTGAGGATATAAATTTCAAAAACATTCAGAAGATGTAAAAAAATGCAAAATGACCCCATTTTAAGTGAAGGGGAACCTGACGAGCCGCCATTGCTGATGAGGTTAAAAACCACCGGCAAATGAATTTGTCTGGATTAACGGACGTACATTAAGATATTTAAAAAGGGTTTGCATCTTTGCAAGGTTATTCATGTTGACCTTTAGCTAAACGTACCTAGAAAACTAAGTGAGTTATAAATTAGAAAATTGCTATATGTACATTGTATTTTAGATACGGGTGTTTTAAAAAATAAAATAATTTTAACTTTCTGCCGCCGGAAGTAACTGTCGAAAACTTGTATCATTGGCACAGTACAGGTATTTTTTAACCTGCTCAGATTTTTATTACACTGCCTTTAAAAACAGTTATGAATTCCTTGAAAATTACGTATTTAAACAGCACATTCTAATTACTTCTATTCAATTGCTAAAGAAATCGTATGAAAACTCAAAACCGTTAAGTGAAATGTAAAAGAGGATATTAATTATCTTTGTATGACATATAGAGGGTGATCCTGAATTAATGGGACACAGAGCAAGAGCAGATTCTTGACGAAAAAATAATGCGATGTAGCCAAACCTTTTTCTCCCAGTCCAAAAGTTGATGGTTAAAAAAATCCAAATATTTGCATACATTTTGGAGATCAAGGTTTTTTGGGGGAAGAAATTCACAATTTGTTCCTAATTTTGACATCACTAGTAGAGGGCGCCACTTATGGCACATCATGCTTCTTTAAATGGATCAATATTTGGATTTTTTAAAAAGATATCTACAAATATCGAACATTAAATTGTAACTAACACCCCATAGATTGAAATGGAGCAACATTCGAATAATGCATATTTGGCTTAATCGCTCTATTTTGAAGTTAGCAGCTTGCCATTAAGCTCCCATATTAATGAATCACTCTGTATAACGCAATTTTTCGGAATATTAGGATGTTACACTAAAGAATGTCAGTAACCAATATTAATTGATTCATATTTTAAAAATAAATATGAAACAATTTTTTATATATTATCTACATGTATATTTAAAGGGAGCACCCATTCATTCAATTATTGCTTTTGTGACAACTTTAATCTGTCTACTTAAAAATGAATGTGAGCTTAAATCAGTATGTTGTCGTTTCAGTTCTAGGAAGCTTTCCGATAATTAATAATACTTATTAATTATTTTCGGAAATATCTACCGACCTTAAATACACACTCCTGAGAAAAAATACGCGTAACAACCAGTCACATATCTCCTTGATTAGATTATTGATGATTTGGCGAAAGGTACAGGGTGTGTGCACTAAAGTCACGCACAAATTCATTACTAGGTAAATAAAAGACATTATTGAAAATTCCCGAAACAGGTAAATTTTTTATTTTAATTTACTTCAAATAATAATTTAATATACAGGGTGATCTACCTTCGAGTAATGACGTCTTCACATTTTTTTCCAATTTCCGGATTACCCTAGCTGAGTGGTTTCCAAAAATGTATCACAAGTTATTTACAAATGAATAAACGTACTAAAAAATTTATTGAAATTACTACACGTCATTTTAAAGTGTCTACTGGAATGTACTCAATTTGTACTTTGGTGTTACATAGAAAAGCGTGATCGATCGTAGGAAATTTTATTGTTCGCTGATAAAACCTTTAGACACAAAAACTTAAATTTTCAAATTGTTGACCATTTACTGCCAAACAATGGGCCAGACGAGAAACAAATTCTTGCTGTACATTTCCAATAAATTCTCGCGGGATGGCACGAACTTCATGTCGATCCGTTCCTTAAGATTATGCCAAGATTATTTGGCTATGTGACGTATACTTTGCTTTTTACATATCCTCAAAGAAAAAAATCTAGTGTTAAAACTGGCGATCTAGAGGGCCTCTTCTGCCAATCCACCGTTGATGAAACACGTCATCCAATCACCGGCGAACAGCGATGGCATAGTGCGGCGATACACCGTCTTGCTGTAACCAAATTGTGTCGTGGGCAAATCTGGTTCTTCTTCATTGGGGAACAGTACAACCAAGGAAGAAACTAAATCAAATTGAAGAAAATCTAAATATCTTGCACCATCTAAATCTCCTTCAAAGAAATACGGCCCCACAATTCTATTATCAACAATTTCGGCCCAAACATTGACCTTCTGAGGACTCTGAGTCTGTGCTTCTATCGTCCAGTGTGGATTGTGATCTGACCAGTACCGACAATTCTGTTTATTAACGGCGCGAACGGTGTGTCAAACGAAAAAAAGTAAGGAGCCTTCTTCTGTTGTAAATTGAACAAGGATTCTAGAAATAGTATTTGTTTCTAAAAAAACATTGGCGTTTTCTGTCCGTACGCATGCCACTGGTGGAAGAAAAATAATATTTTTTACGTAAAAATATGTATCTAGATTACCTATTAAAAAGTTCAAAATTTCATCTAAATATCTAAAGTAGTTTTAAAAATATTAATAGATTTGGAACTTTTGATAAAAATTTTGACACCCTGGATCGCCGCTTACACTTTTGAGAAATTCTAATGGATTTATGTCAAGGAAATAGAAATTTACACCGGCAAATACTTTTTTTAGATGAGGCCACATTTTGTCTGAATGGCACAGTAAATCGTCAAACTTGCAGATATTGGAGTCGGGAAAATCCTCATTGGATGGCAGAGGCACATACCCAACACCCTCAGAAATGAAATGTGTGGGCTGGAATAGTTGACGACAGAATAGAAGGGCTTTTCTTCTTTGAAGGAACCCTTATAGGACAAAGATATTTAGAGTCTCTAGAAAATGACCTTGTTCCAGCCCTTGCAGTATTTTTTCCTAAAGATAATGACCCTGACATTCCTGACGATACCATATGGTTTCAGCAAGACGGTGCACTATGCGCGCCCTGTACGAGATTTTTTGGACAACTGTTTTCCTGGGAGGTGGATCGGCAGACGCGGACCGATAGAATGGCCTGTAAGATAGCCAGATCACGTAATTTAGAAGAACTTCAAAAACTTCAAAATCGCATTCGGGACGAAATACGCAGAGTTACCCCAGAAATCATTCATAATTCATAATGTGCAAGAAGAATTTCTTCACAGACTTGCGCATTGTCAAGAAGTTGGTGGATGGCAATTCGAACATTTAATTTAAGTATAAAATTTAATCAATTGTATTTTATTTTGCATACCTCAGAATTGTTACTTTTTTATGGATAAAATTTACGTTTTCTAACATTCAATCGTCATTTACTCGAAAACTTTCCTATGTAAGAGGGCATTATTTTAGTACTGTCTGTACTAAAGTCATTACTCGAAAACAAATGACATTTGAAAATCGCATTTTACGCTAAAATATGTATTTTTTAAATTAAAAATCGACCTGTTCGTGAATTTTTCCCAAAAAATAATTGTTTCGTTTTTATTGAATTTATCCCATACTTTTGGCGCATACTGTATAATACAAACTGATATTATTTTGTGGTTCTCTGTCTGCCTCTAAATTTTCCGCTTTCGAAAGTGGACCACCCGGTATATAGGCGCAAAATATATTATGGGAACTTAAATTATATATTTTTTTATTTACGCGAATATTTTTTCGTAAAAATAAATACAATATTTTATAGATATTGTTTTCATCTGCTGGTCAAGTTTATACTTGTTTTTTTTTTTAATTCACTCGATAAGCAGATTCTGAAGGACTGGAGGGGCCCAGAACTTCGCCAGGTAGAACCTGGATTTTTTGGAATTGCCATCTTGCCGGACAGTGAATCTTCAATATAACTTTCCGCTACCGTAATTGATTTCCAACCGACATGACGCTTCAAAGTGCTAATATCACTCCCAGCATTGGCCAGTAATGTTGGCGAAGAACGCCTCATTCCGTGTCTGGTAAAACTTTCTGAATCAGGGAGCCCAAGAAATGAAGCCACTTGAAAACGTTTTCGCAATTGTGTCGATGCCTACGTGTTGTGTAGTACATTTTCCAGTCACATATCGTCATAAGAAAAATCTACAACCGGCACTTTTAGATCGCAGATTGATGTATTTTTGATACATTTCTGCAGCATTGACTGAAAAAGCTTCTTCCATGATCGTAAAAATTCTTGAAAATTTGTTTTCGTATCCGGAATGAGTACGTATATTAATATACAGAGTGTTCCAGAATGATGGTCAGATATTTTACCACTGTATTCCACAAGTCATTTCAGGGGGGGGGGATCATCATATGAAATTTTTCAATTTGGGTCCTTCCTGTTGAGATATTCGAGTCACAAAATGGCGGAAAAAAATATTTTTTTTATTTTTCCTTAAAAACGGTTACGCTTAGACATTTCAATTTTGGTACACAGCTAGTCAAAAGCTATTTTGTGGTGGTATCTATTCTTTGGCTCATGTTTCTGGAGGACGGGAATAAGCAACCCTAGATTTATTTCTTTCGAAACTTTATTCTGCAATAGCCGATTTCAACAAAACTTTAAGTACTACATCTAATTTTATTACTTTTTTCCCTCTTGTAATTTTTTCATACAACCAACAGTTTGCGCGGAAAAAATAAAAATAGTTTTCCTTACTCTAAACATCTTTTCGTCGCCGGTTACTGATAACCGCAGTAGGCGGTTGCTATGTTGATGTTTCTCTGTTGTCTTGTCAAACAAATCGCCATTAGGACTATAATTGACAGTTTTTGCATTCTAAACAAAGATATTCCTATAACTGTTGCCAATCCTACCGTATGCATATTCCGTCAATTTATTAGCTAATATTTGGTACGGAAGAGTCAGTTGTTTACAAAAACTGTCAAGACTGATTTGTTATCAATATGAAGATCCCTCCCTAAAATGGCTTGTGGAATACACTGGTAAAATATTTGACCACCATTCTGGAACACTCTTGGACATGGGTGATATCCAAAAAGGTTAATTCATTGCATCGACGCTTGCACCTGCGACGGTCATGATCGCTGCAACCTGTAAAGGGTTCAAAATAAAACGCTCAATGCATAAATTCAAATATTAAAATCGTGTATTTTCTACCTCAACTTGCAAATATTTCTCATCCGGTGCTTTTTAAAAAAATTATCCGATTTGATTTATCTCCAGTATCTTTGCCTTCTTTGGTTTATAATATCTTGACTCTACTTTCAAATATGAAGTAACTTTACCATACTTTGAAATACTCCTACTCCTACCTTTGTGTACTTTCAACATTGATTTTAGCATGCAATATTTTGTCCACCTCGAAGAGGCAGCAAACCGTTTCTCCAATTTGAAAAGTAGGATTGTACTCGTAGGTAGCACCTCTTCTGAAATTGATCCTTCTCGTATGCCCCTTTTTTTTCAGTTATCGAATTCCACCAATTTTTCACTCTTGTTGACAGATAAACAAACGCATGCCATAGCAACGATTCCAAGACTTCCTAGGATTCAACTGACAATCAATATTCTTGATTAAAATAAATTTGTCAAATATGACTTTTTTCAATACCATAATTTTTCACCTGCTGTCGCACGGCTTTCACTCTCCTGAATTGGCCGGTTTTGGCCGTGGTCGTGGATAAAACGTTGAATTACATTCGGAAAATTAATCCTCTCGAAAAAATTTAACTTTCGACTGCGATTCGAGTGTCCATTTTTTCTCGTTGTTAATTCCCTTATATAATTAATAACCATTATGCCCTTTTTTAAAAATTTCGATATAAAATATCCATGTCTTGAATAAATTTTTAAAGTAGAAGAATTGTAACTGATTTAAATTAACACTTTGTATAAAATCGTAGATATACAACAAAGACTCATTTGAGAGCAAATACACATGTATTTATATAAAAATATAATAATGAAAAAGTGACATATTTCATAACAACTATATGCAGTAATACTCGTTATGTTAAAATTAATAGAAATAATTATAATTAATTGGAATAATTTGAATTAATAATACAGCTGGTTACATTAAATATTTACATTTTCTACTAAGATTTTCCAGCATTTATTTTTTTTAATGCACGCAGGATCTTACAAATCTTACAATATTCACACAGGGCCCTACAATTATCTGTTTTTCTAAATGGGATCATCATTCACTACTGGAAAACGTGCTCTGTTTATACAATAGGGTACTATTGATTATAAAAGCAATTAATTAATGTAAATATTATGAATAATACAGCATGTAATGTTGCATGTTACGTCATGAACAAGCAGTGAGGTATATAGAACCATATTTTATTTAGTATTAAAACATGACTATTTATAATCGAGGTATAATGCAATACATTCAAGTTCAAATGAAAAACTTATTAAACTACCCTTGTTGTAATATTAATATAGATTTGGGGCGTTTTAAATTTTACATTTTCAATTTTATTATTATTTCGTTAATCACATAGCTAATATCAAATAAAATAACACATAATACTCTGATAAGTTTATTTACTGCCTATTTGTAACTGTTATCTTATACTTATTAGATAAACAAATACACGATTATTCCGTACGGTGTCTAGGTACTATTATTATTTTCTTGTACGTACTTGTATGAAATTGCTTTGGCAAATGAAGAAAGTAACTCGAAAACGAATGAGGAAATACTGTCCCTTCAAAATATAATTAGAAATCGAACAGGACTGATCTTCAGCACTAACTGAAATAATTATAAATGGCAATTCAATGATTACAAAAGAGAAATTCTAGGAAATAGCTACTCTGTGGGCCAAAGCCCCGACCAGCACTAAATTACACCTAAAAGGTATACCAAATAGCCACCAGACATATACCGGTTTCGAGCTTGACAGTTCTCATCAGTGTGCCACAGGTGATGCATAAGACGACCGATAACAATATAGATCGGAACTACCAATAGTACCAACAGTATACTGGGTGCTTTATCTTGTATTCAGACCCAGCCAGTGACTATTAGATGTAGACTTGTGCTAAGTATCGCGGACTCAAATCTCATTGGCCTACGTCGGACAGCTCTCGAGATATTTACATTAAATATTTAATTAATCTAATACTTTTGAAAAATTAGTCATTATTTTTAAAATGCCAAGTGTCCTACAACTTTCACTCTACACGCAATATTTATATTTTTGTAAGGCTATCAAATTTCCCATTTTGACCATTATCCAAATTCTGACGATTACCAATTACGTAAAAAGATATAAAATATATCCTTGAACGTGACGTTCAAACACAATTTCTATGTTATAAAAATAACATAATTCGTAATACGTCACAATAATAATCTTTTGACTCTTATCTTATCTCTTTCTTATCAACCGCAAATGAAAATAGAAATATCTTTTAACAATGTCATTCCTAAGGAGAATATCTAATTTATTTAAAATTAAATTATTATAATTTATATCTGTATTTCATCGTACCAAAGAACCTTGAAATTAACATTATAAGAGTCCTAGTTATCGATTAATTCAACATACAATACACATTGATGGTACGCATTTTTAAAGACAAACTTTTTGAGAGAAAAGAAAATTTAGAATCTTGTAATATAGGGAAATATCTGTAACCGACATAAATTCCTTTATTTAATTACTATAAACTAATTAAAACTAAAAATTAGTCACTAAAATTGAACCACAACCTAGAATTTCGTACTGCTAGTTACATACTCTTCAAACAACAAAGTACACTGGTCAAAGCTTAGATTATATTCTAAGGGTCAAATAAGGTTTTTAACACTGTAAACATCTCAGGATGTTATAGTTTTAAATAGTACTAATTATTTTATGCAAACATCATGGATTAGAGTTAATATTGTTTTTATTATTAGTATTACGAGAATTTAAGTCCCCAACAACACAAGAAATTTAAAAATTTATTGGTGTAAAGTACATTTTGCACTAGTGGTCTTCAGATGCGATTGCATCAGATTCTGTCAAAAATAAAATAACGCATACGATGTTTAGTTTTTTTTATGTATTTGTGTACATTGTGCGTATTTTTGGTTATCATTTGTGGTTTTTCCCAACGGAAGAAATCCACCTGGTCTTGGTCGACGGGTCGAGTACATCGCTTCAATAAAAAAGAACGGTTGAAGGAATAAGAGATCCTAAGCAAGTATTCAGCAAGTACAAAAATCTTTGCAATGACAAGTTTTAATATAAACAAGAAAACAGAAAATGATTAAACATTCTTGAAACCTCTCCAAATATCAATCCTGGAAATAAATACCAGCAAAGTAGGTGTTACCTCTCTGTGCTACCAATTTCGAAAAAAATTTTTTTCGTTTTACAAATAAGTTTGTAAATTTTTTGATGGACGATTCCCTTAATTCTTATTTTTCTCTATCCTCTCTTAAATTATTTGTATTTTTTCGTAGTTAACCCTGTACGTATAATTAAAAAGAAATAACTAACTAATATTTTCAGATTTTAAATGTTTCCCTGATAATAAGAGATAAGTTTTTAGTAAAATATTTATTATTTTTTTAGTAGTCTCTAGTAATGACATGTTTGTCGTCACTCATCAGCTCAATAAATTATCAAATATATTTGCTTTTTGCCACCTACCGTCTTTGCGAAAGACGTATTTTCGTTCACACACATTTTTAGCGTGCCAAGATGCAACGCTATCTTGCGACACTAACGTCGAAAAATTTTTCGTTTTTAAAATATGTCCCAGAAACAAACATAATAAAATATAGCGCATATAAGTCGGTCTAAGTGGAGATGTTTCTGTAATTTCAAAACGAAATGTCAGGAAACTACTACTCTGCAGGCTAATGCCCCGACCAGCATTGAATTACACCTAAAAAACCTATAGCAAATAACCAAAGTTACTCGTTAGCGGCCCACCAGACATATACCGGTTTCGCACTTATTACCTCTTATCAGTATGTGTACATATACAGGGTGTTTAGTAAAAAATGGGCCATACTTTAAGACTAAGAAGTTATGTAGGTCTGAGAAAATACTTCTTTATTTATTTGAAAATATGTTTTTTTGTGAGATATACAGAAATATCTTATTAAATTTGCGTTAAATGTACAGGGCATTCTGAGCGCCTGTGCCACTCTATTATTCTTATTAGATTTTTAAGGATAGAAGTTTTTGGATAATGATTAATTATTTTCTAATGCGTGCAACTCGTAGGAAAAGTGCGAAGGAGGAAGGTGAAACATTTTAGTATTATTATTTATTTTAAACTTCAAGAATGTTCTTTCCGTCATGACGCGCATGAAACTGCAAGGATTTCATATGTATTAGTTAAATCTTTTGAAAATGCTGGCAACCATGAATCTACGTCCTCCAAATAATTAAGTACGTAATTAAAACAACCTTGAACCGGTATTATTTCTAGGACACTTTAATATGTGATAGCCTGAACAGTTATCTTGGTCACTTCTTTTGTGGGACAAACTCAACTACGATGTACTGAAGGCGATTTAAATTTGAAGCCATCAATGAGCAATCAGTCATCAATGAGTTTGCATGGCATAGTTGCAAAAAAGTCTTAATACAGTCAACGTCACACAAAAATTGTTTTCCTTTTATAAAAACAACATATTTTCAGTTTTGTTCGTTAGATAAACGTGACGTACATCTAAATAATTAGTTGCGATAATTAAAATAAGGTTAAAACCTAGAATAAATCCTGTTGTAATAAACACTATGTAAAAAATGTTCAAAAATAGATATATATATATATATATATATATATATATATATATATATATATATATATATATATATATATATACATATATATATATATATATATACATATATATATATATATTCATTTACTTTTAAGATAGGTCTTGTTATTAAAAAAAATGGAGAATGTATGCAAATTTGGTACCAAACAGGAAACGTATTCTCAGTAGACTATTCCGTATTTGTTTCGAGACAAATAAATCGTTTTTACATAAAACTTTTTCCAAATTTGAAAATGTTGGAGCATTTTCAAATAAATACATATAAAAGGGGCTCTACTTCTAATCTATTAAACTAAAATGGATAATATAGAATTTAATTTAAAAAAAGTTCTTTTAACAAAATCCTGGAGATGCTTAAAAAATTTAGGGGTTTTTAAAAATACCAGTTCAGAAAATGCAAGAATATACAGTGAGCGCCAAAAGTATGGAATATATTCAATAAAAACGAAACAATTATTTTTTGGGAAAAATCCTCGAACAGGTCGATTTTTAATTTAAAAAATGCATATTTTAGCGTAAAATGCGATTTTCAATTTTTCATATGGTTTCAGCAAGACGGTGCACCTCCGCACTATGCGCGCCCTGTACGAGATTTTTTGGACAACTGTTTTCCTGGGAGGTGCATTGGCAGACGCAGAATGGCCTGCAAGATCGCCAGATCTTACACCTCTTGACTATTTTTTATGGGGATACTTGAAGTCAAAAGTGTACATTAATAAACCACGTAATTTAGAAGAACTTCAAAATCGCATTCGGGACGAAATACGCAGAGTTACCCCAGAAATCATTCATAATGTGCAAGAAGAATTTCTTCACAGACTTGCGCATTGTCAAGAAGTTGGTGGATGGCAATTCGAACATTTAATTTAAGTATAAAATTTAATCAATTGTATGTTATTTTACATACCTCAGAACTACTACTTTTTTATGGATAAAATTTACGTTTTCTAACATTCAATCGTCATTGACTCGAAAAGTTTCCTATGTAAGAGGGCAAAATTTTAGTACTGACTGATAGAGAATTAAACGATCTTTCAGAATCAAGGAAAAAAATATGGTGTTGCCATTTAAAAAAAAATCGATGACGTCATTACTCGAAAACAAATGACATTTGAAAATCGCATTTTACGCTAAAATATGTATTTTTTAAATTAAAAATCGACCGGATTTTTCCCAAAAAATAATTGTTTCGTTTTTATTGAATTTATTCTATACTTTTGGCGCATACTGTATCTTTTAATGTTTAGTCCATCGCCATCATGAGTTCTTTTTTTAAAATTGCCGTATTTCTTGTCAATAAATGATAAAATTACCGGTGCCTTAGACACTTTTACAACTATTTTCGCATACTTATAAGTAAAAATGAACAATTTTATATTTAATACTTAAGTTTATGTGATATGAATATTTATATATATCTACTGTAATAAACATTACAGTATATCTTGTGAATACAATAAACATTATGTTGGAGAAACGTCTCGGCGTAGGAATGTTAGAGTTGAGGAATAAAAATTATATAAAAAGACGGGAATGCCAAAAAAATCCAAAATTTGCGAACATGCTTGGGAAAACTGCCATTTGATTCAATGGGGTTCGGCAAAAATTTTAGAGAAGGAAAATAACGCAACAAAAATAAAATTAAAAGAGACCGCGATTATTATGGAGTTAAGTGTGTGTCAAACTGTTCAGTAAAAATTGATCATTGTTGGCTACAGTTGTATCAAGGAGAAGTAATAATAAAATAAAAATCATTTAACATCTCTATGGAAGCAGATAAACAAATATTAAACTGTCACTTGACATATGTTTAATACCTTTACTATTTTGAGAACGAAAACAGAGAGTTTTTTGAAACGTCAAAAATAGGGAAGTGCGCGATAGTGAAACTTAATTTGGCGCAAGGGCTTATTTAATTAATCTCTATTTTTTTCCAGAAGTGTGGCAAAAACCCAATAAAACTAAAGAAAAAATAGAAAAACGATGTTTATGAAGTTCTAGATAAGTAACGAAGTCACTTCGGATTTTATTGGTTAAATCTTTTAAATAATCCATTCATTCCCAATAAAAAAGTAATAGAAATGTTTGTTATAAAAAGGTTTGTTTTTCTTCTACACTTCAATAATTGTAGAAAAGCATGGTTAAATTAAAAAATATTAAAAAATTAATTATCACAAATATTGTAACACTTGGTATATAGGTATGTTTGTTTCAATCGACTCAAAATCAAGTATTCTATCACCTCCTAAAATTATTGTAACGACTTGCAAGACACTCTGTAGTCATATTAAAAAAAAGTACGTATTTTCGTTTCGTTGGTTAAACCGTTTTTTAGGTATTTGTTCGTTTTACTTCGGTATCTCTGAAAATGTTCAAGTGGCATGAGACAACATTCCCGTTATTTCCTCATTTATTAGCTTGATACTCGAAATATCCTTAATTGCTGCACAATTTGCTGAAAGTACAGTATAATGTAATGTTAAGAAAGCAATTTTTTATAAGCTGAAAACATGAATTCTCGAAATTTTCTAGTCACCGGCGCATTCGCCAATATATAGAAAAACACAATGTACCGCAAAATGTCACTTTTGTTATTTCTCCCATTAATAATATTTAACCTCTATTACTTATAGCAAATAATTTATTTTATATTTGTTTCGTTCAACGAACAAACAAGACGAAAGCTGCCGCCTTATGTACATTGACTGCTCAGAAATCGAAGAAATTGTACAAAAAAACTTGACATTTGGTGTGCCGAAAAAAGGTATGTAATATTTCGGAGAAAGTTCTAGCGTAGTTGTCTTAGTTATCTTTCAAATGTACACCCTCTACATTATGGAGTAATTATTCCATGTTGCGAACTGCAATTTGATTAAAAATATAGATATTTGTAAATATACCAATGTTATTGCTTTCCTCGAAAGGAAATCAAGTGGTTATAGACCCAGAAAATCCAGAATATTTTCCAAGGAACAGGTTGAAAGGTTTACCAAAGAGGCAGATCATGAAAAGTACTTAGGTACTCCAAAAAGTTGTCTTAATTGTTGGTATATTTGGAGTCTGTAGAAGAGAAGAATTAACTTATTTACGTACAGAGAATATTGAAGATGCTAAGTCCTTCATTAAAGTGACTATTCCCAATACCAAACAAAACTAATGTTCCTAGATTATTTACAATCCCAGAGAGAGATATAGAAGGAGTACATTTTTTGGAAATTTTCCGCAAATATGCAAGTCTACGTCCATCCACCATTGATCACAACCGATTTTTTTTATCACGTACAGGAATTCAAAATGTACTACACAAGCAATGGGTATAAATAACAGGTTCAATTCATAAAAAGATAGCCGAATTTCTTAGATTATCCAAGATTACTGAGTATACTGGGTACCTACTGCTTTAGACGATGTTCTGCAACCTTCCTTGCAGATACAGGAACCAACATATCGATACTCAAGAGACACAAAGGTTGGCATTCGACTTCTGTGGCAGACGGATACATAGAAAATTCCATAACAAATAAGCAGGCGATAGCAAGAAAAATTTTCGGGGAGAAAGGAAATACCACTTTTATTCCAAAAACTCAGTGCACCAGCAGCGCCGGGATGCCTGCCTTTTTCCAACATTGAAGTCACACGAAGTGAAGAAAAAAGTATATGTATATTCACCTAATGTCCAAATATCCGATTTGACAGCTTGTGTTTTTAATATTTATAATAAATAAATAATTTAAAATTCAATTATTTTTTACTTTTGCGCACACGTGCGTAAAAAAGATTGTTTCAAGCACATGTGCCTAAAAGACTGTAATTTCAATAATGAAATGACAATCTATATGTCATAATTGCGCAACGATTTTACAATTTTTCAAATTTTGTAAGCCTCAGCCAACGCTAAACTTACATTTTTTAGACTGCCTCTAAAAGCAGCTATGAATTCGTTGAAAATTGTGTATAAAAGCTGTGTAGAAATGTCTGAAAAAATATATCCATATCCGAACTGTGCGCTGCAACTCGAAACACGCTATACCCGCGACGAATGGGTCCCCATCGGAATGCGTGCCGATGGTGCGACCGCCTTTTACGGTGTCCGCGAGTTCCTCGCACCCGGATGCGAGGAAGAAGGTGAAATGGGGGCCCGGTGAACGGTGTCACGTCGCCCCGGCCGGAGAGAGCCTTTCTACCCGGCCCGTCACGTGGCCTACCGCCGCCAGCCCTCCCGCCACTGACACGTTAACATCGTGCACTTCACCTTGCCCGCAGAAAGACGGATAAATCGACGGTGATAGATAGCGACGACGACGAGGTTGCTCATTTTGTGTAACCTTTCCAAAGTCACTTGGTAGAGTATGAAAAACGATCGGCATGCGAATTTGTCCGAATCCATGGGCGTATCAGCAGGGGTTCAAATATGTGGAATTTAATTTCTCTCGAAGACAGAAGATCGCACTCTGATGTTTTATTATTATATAAAATTATTAATTCTTGCCTTGATTGTCCTTACTTATTGTCCTTAATTCCTTTACACGTTCCGCCTCGTTTCACAAGAAGTAACTATCTATTTGAAGTGAATTTTATAGAACTAACTCAGGATAAAATACACCAATTTCCAGAATGATCAACACATACAATATGAAATTTAATCACATTGACATTTTCTCTTTTAGCAAATCGGTTTTTAAGAAAAAGTTAAAAATTGTATCTTAATTTATGGTTTTTGAATGGTAATGGGTTATGGTATCTTTCTTAAATAGATTATTTTACACATTTATTTTTCATGTTATAATATATTTGTAATGTTAACATATTTTAATAACTATTATCTATTTTCTTGTAAATATATGTGCATATTTGAGTTGTAAATTTATAGTTTACATGTGGATACATGTTTTGGGTTTTTACCTGTTTTGTATCTCTTTTGAAGTTTTGAATAAATAAATAAATATCTTTTGGCAAATATACTGCCATTTTATTAATAAGTACAATCAGAGAAATCCTTTAGTTAACATGAACACAACGCTGTACAATGAAATACGTAGCATCTTTTTGAAAAAATTGGAAAATTTTGAAATATTAAACGTATGTCAAGTTTGACAGTTTAAAATTTGTTTATCTGCTTCCATAGAGATGTTAAATGATTTTTATTTTATTTTTACTTACTTCTTCTTGATACAACTGTAGCCAACAATGATCGATGTTTATTGAACAGTTTGACACACACTTATTTCCGTTCAACAAAATAATCGCGGTCTCTTTTAGTTTTCTTTTTGTCGCATTATCTTCCTTCTCTAAAATTTTTGCCGAACCCCATTGAATCACATGACCGTTTTCCCAAGCGTGTTCGCAAATTTTGGATTTTTCAAATTCCCGTCTTTTTATATAATTTTTATGTTCCTCAACTCTAACATTCATAGGCCGAGACGTTTCTCCAACATAATGTGTATTGCATTCAAAGATGCAATTTTTTGAATTTTGTATATCATTTTTTGGACGCGTTTTTGACAAAAATGATCGTAAGGTATTAGTTGTCTGAAAAACTGTTCGAATATTAAATTTATTACCGATTCTTCTTAACTTTTCTGATAATATAGGAATGTATGGAATTTTTATTGTATTATTAATTTCTTTTATTTGTCTTAAAGTGTTAGTTTTATCTGTAATATTTTTGAATGTTTTATCAACAAAATTTGGAGGGTATTCATTATTTATTAAAACATTTTAAATAAATTTTAATTCGTTGTTAAAAATATCATTGTTTGATGAAATTAATTTTGCTCTATCATATAAACATTTAACAACACCTTTCTTAATATCGATGTGATGGTTAGATTTAAAATTTAAATATCTATTGGTGTGAGTTCGTTTTCTATAAACACTTGTTTCTACAGGATGATCGTGTTTTTTTTAATTAAAACATCTAAAAATGGTAGCATATTATTATTTTCTATTTCCAAAGTGAATTTTATTGCTGGTTCTTTATTGTTAATATCATTTAAAAATTCATTTAATTCTGTAACAGTAAAAGGCCAAATTGCAAAAATGTCATCTACATATCTCCACCAAACTTGACATACGTTTAATATTTTCACTACTATTTTGAAAAAGAAAACAGAGAGTTTTTCGAAACGTCAATAATACGGAAGTGCGCGAAAGTGATGTGATTTTTGTTATTTTTTACTTATCTGCTTTTTTCAGTGTGAGATTTTTTGGTTAGGCAAACTTAATTTCAAAAATAACCCTTGACTGTTCCGTTTGGCGCAAGGGCTTATTTAATTAATTTTTATTATTTATCAGAAGTGTGGCAAAAACCCAATAAAACTAAAGAAAAACTAAAATTATGCCACAAATAAATAGCTTCAGACAATATTGTATGTTTAATTAAATACATTCTAATAGAGAACAGGGACAGGAAGAGAGACTGTAAGTCAGGCTACAAATCTACGAGTAGAGTAGGAGTAGGTATATGGGTATCTATAAATATATAGTTTGTATTTTTGGATTTCCATTCAATAAATTGTACAACCAAGGAAACTTTTTCGTATAATGTGGTCACCAAACTTTTACAAAAATAACGCGCCTTATAAATATACACGTTTATTATTGCTTCTTAATAATATTACTATCCTGAAAAATAACCTAAAATAAAGACTGAATGTATTTGGTGACAAAAAGTGTTTAATAATCTTTTATCACAAATGTATTAACTAATGTTATCTGTATTAACGTTATTTTAATGAGTAATCAATTAGAAATAACATGCAAAATATCTAGTGTTTGTTACAACATAGACGCTCAAATAAAATGAATTTTGAAGTCAATTTGTCTGTAAGTTTTAACCTTTAAGGCAGAATGCCTATGCCAGTGTTGACGTCACAGCAAAATATTAACTTTGTGGTTGAAATTTCCAAATGAAGATATTTTATGGTAATTTATTACCAAGTAAATTATTAGTAGGTATCTACATATAAAATTCTACTCTTGGATTTATTTGTGATTGAAACAAAATTCAAATTGAAGCCAATAATATTATGTGCGTATAACCAATAAAATAAACAAAAACAAAATAAATATTTCTGAACGGAATTCAATTCAAATTTCAATTCACATGCACTACTGAATCATCTGAGATGATATCAGAGTTATCATATGGAATACTACTTACGATGTGCTTATTGATATATTACCATTAGCTTGATTTACATAATCTGCAGTGTTGGCTTTGATTTTGATGGGCAAAATATGAACATAATAATTATTTTTTAATTAGATTTTACAATTCTGTAATAGTAAGTGGTATGCCGCTTGTAGTGCTTTATCTTTTAATTTATCCATACGACACAAGTTGGTTTTCACTACATATCGGCAAAACACAAAACAATTTCTCAAAACTGATCAATTATAAAATTGTGAGTATTTTATTTTTAGATTTTGACATCAGGTTTATAGAATTACAAATTTATCGTCATCAAAATATTTTTTTATGAATTATTAAATATAATTCTTTGACTTTTAGATAAATTTCATAAAATTCCTCGATATACCAGAACTTGAATGACCTTAAATTTCCACAACTTTTCTACACTTGCCGACAGCTATAATTTATTATAGAGGGCGTAATAAAATGCTTAATTACATTTTAATGATGGGTCGTATTTAAAAATCGACAAAGAACATAATAAAAAAACGTAATTGTGATTTTTGAATGAAATGTAAAATAAAAATACGTTACCTTATTCGTTTATACAAAGGGATGGGACATAAATGTCTTACCTGCAACAAGAAATAATATGCATTAATTTATTTATTATATGTACACAGTACACAACATAGTATACATTAATGTGAACATTTTGTACTCTTAACAATGACAATTAAGGATATACTCATAAGATTCTTGTTAAACATATATGTACAATATACAGGAAGGTTCAAATTGATATGTTTTTGTCATAGATAAAGCAAATATCAATGGCGAGAACCGCATCTTTCTATCTCTTACTGCTACAGGGCGTTTTCAAAACCGAGTGATACCGAAAAATGTTCTGTAGATGGAAAACGGTAAGAGATAGCAGATGATGTTCTCACTTTTCGCCATTGTTGTGTTATCCATCAGATCTGCTCTATGACAGAACCGTCCGTAACCCTAAAAAACATACCAATTTGAATCACCCTATACGAAAGGTTCTTTTTGGGAAAAATAGTAGGAGTACTTCTTAAATTGTGATTAAAGTACTGTTTTCGAAATACAGCTATAAAGCTATAAAACTTTATTAATTTTTATTTTCTTAAGACACAGTTGATATTTGCTCGTGTATGCAAGTTTTGACATTTTATCTTTTAACCTATTTGATAAATACAGGGTTAACTATGACTAAAAAATTATTTCAGAATTCTAGTGGGATGTTTAAAAAATGCGACAAAATCCTCTTTGCTCCGGTAAATCGACGCCTATGATAATCATCGTCCGAGATCGCTTAGATATGTTAACTATCATGCGGTCGTCAAACGTTGCCAAATGTAGAAACAACAAAAATAAACATAAATAAAAATGATTCAACAATCTCTCCAAATATCAATCCTAGAAATAAATAAGAGCAAGGTAGGTGCTCCCTACCTGTGCTATAATATCGTGCTTATTAAATGATCACCTACATTTTGTAATTCAATTTTTTTCTTTTAAAGCGACGTAAATCGTACAACGAGGTGCCCTGTATCACTACCCACTACATTTGGCACCTTTAACTTACGCGGAATATACCTAACATAGCGGTTGACAGGCGCCAAAGTCGCCGATAAATTGAGGTTTAATATAGTTTTGAAAATTTCGCTTTATAAATTAGTATAAAAATGTTTTATGAACGATTCTGTTAATTTTTTTCTCTAGCGTCTCTTAAAATATTTATTTGTACTTACGTCACAGTTAATATACAGGGTGAATCTTAAATAAGTACAAATATTTTAACCAGCAGTATAGTTTTGTGTGTAGAACACATAATTAATAGTTTTTTTACAAAAAAATCAGAAATGAAAAAGTGAAATTTTAAATAAATTTCGTAATTTTTCAGCAGAAAACTTGTTGAGGACCGCTGGCCTAGACAGACCCTTCATACTTTTATGAGTCATAGTGCTGCAGACTGAACGTGTGGTTCACAGTGTTGCCAGTATTACACAAATGTCTTTGCTTCAAGGAAGAAAAAATCTCAACTTTTAGCGAATTTTGTCAAGTGTAACATTTTATATTATTTTTTATTATCAAACTGTCATTGACTGTCATGACAGATTATCGGAAGCCCAAGTCAAACTTGTTAACCCCACATAATGCTTGAAAATAGCAATAAAATTTGCTAAAAGTTGACATTTTTTCCATTTTAAATAAAAAACGCGTGCATAGTTTTTCGTTATTCTTCATAAAATAACTTAAGGAAATTGTGTTTTGTGTCCCTTTCTAACAGTGTACAATGACATTTAACTTGTGAAATGTGGATTACTGATTAAATAGTTAATTTTTTAACAAACAGGTAAGCTTGTGTGCACGTTTATGTATAATTTTTGAACATTGGACATAGTAATATCACGTAATATCTTCCTAAATATTTTACGGTAGTATTGAACTTGCGGAAATTCATTTTTAATCGTTGAAGTATAGTAAGGTTAGTTCAGATGTTAAAATTTATGTTAATATTGCTGCGTATCATACTACATACCCAATTTTACTGTACTTATGCTTAAAACAAGTATTTTTAAAATAGAACTATTACGTTAAAGGAAACGTAATATTTATATTGGAGGAGATATGGCAACCTCGCAACAAATCATATGTTTCATTACGTTGTTGGATGAAAAATCAGCCAGCGGTCCTCAAAATGTGGGTATTTTTTTAAAAAATTAATATCTCCGTAAATATTAGAAATTTTTAAAAATGGCTTTCACTACACTGATTTAAATGACGAACTACACCAGCAGTTAAAATATTTGTACTTATTTAAGATTCACCCTGTATGTAGATAATACTTGTATAACACAAAATACAATTTGACAACCAACGACATCTGCTGTAGTATTTCACTTTCGAATACGTAGACACAAAGCCATATTGTGAGGGTAGTAATTAAAACAGTAATTATCCTAGTGACGCTAGGCTTGGTGGCTAGTCAGGCTAAATTGGCGTAAATATGACTATGAAATCGTCGACCATCTCAGTTTAACCGACAATGACCGCAATAAATAAATTTTGTTGTGGGTGGCCGGCCGTTTATAGCTAATTCCCTCAAATAAGAATTTCTAAAACTCCGATAATAATAAATCTTTATTTGTCCAACAGAATAATTCCAACTACAAGATAAAGTACAACATAACATAACTGATTATAAAATGAGACTTTTTGTTCATTGTTTGGATATATATACAGGGCGAGTCAGCTTTTACGTGACAGATACAAGTTACAATAAATTCTATTACTTATTTTATTACATATTATACCTGGATGGAAAGCTGGAACATGGGACAATAAATACCAAGTCTGTTAATCATTAAGCGACCAGTAAAGAAGACAGGGGTACGGCTCCGATAATTAATTTAAAAAAAAAAAGCCCAATAATGCGTAGTTTTAGGTAAAACCTTTAAATTGAAATAAAAAATGTACCTATCTTGAATTTGGTCTCCGTCCTTGTTTCTAATTAAATTTAGTACTTCACTGCATTTATTGGTATTTGGTTCGGTATTTTTAAATCGAACTGAAACAGTTTATGAATATGATAAAAATATTAAAACAAACAACACCAAAATAGACAAACAAGAAAGAAAGATGGCCTACTGGGATTCAGCTTTGTTTTTCTTCGTATAACAAATTTGTGGTATTTTAAGTACAGAAATCTCGAAAAATAATAACAGTAAATACTTAAACAGTGTCATCTACAAATACAAACAATTTTAAACATTTAATAATTGAATAATATAGGGCTTAGCAAATAACAGGAATATTATCTCATGCCACTTGCGAATATTCAAAGGTACCGAAGTAAAACGATTGTATAACGATAGAATGCGGTCTAACCAACAAATTTTTATGTACAGAAATCTCTCAAAATACGTATTTTTTTAAATTTAACTGTGAATGTAAATGCTGTTATAAACTACATGGTTTTGCATATAAGATTGTTCACTTTTGTTTATAAGTATGAGAAAATAATTGTAAACATATGGGATTAGAATAGCAAAATACAGTGTGTCGTATAAAAGCTTTTGTTAAGTCATTATTTTACTTGAGCAAAATTTAAATAGTAAAAGTGGATAAAATCGATACATCAATAATTTCTCTATATCTAAAAACAACACTAATTTGATCATTTTACTTCGAGAAATACGTCGACCTTAACATTTTGTCATATCTTATAGAAAAAAACATTTTACTAGTGGAAAAGTACACCGCAGAAATATAATTTGGGTAAAATAGTACAATTAAGCATAAAACATGACAGGATAATAAATCTTTTTTATGTGGTGTAAACTGCTCCAACATTAATATCTCATAATTAGCAGTGTTTAATTAAAACTGACTTAATATAGTTATCTAACCACAAGATAAAATTCAGTCCACACGCACTCTTTCAAACATATCCACAAATTGCTGTTCTTTTTTCGCATAATTAAGAACTTGGAAATGAGGTGAACGATGAAGCAATTTCGGACTAAAGTATATTTAGTCCAATCACTATATTTTAACATCAGTATTGTCAGGTAGTATTTGTGTTCCTTTAGTTACATACAAGCTGTATCAATGAAGTCATATGTATGTTCTCTGATACCAAACATCTAGGTATGCTAATGAACAATTCCACATACAAAGTATTAATATTAATAGGAATTGTAGGAGATTTGATTTATATTAGCTTAAAATACCTTTCTAATACAGTAAAAAATGTTACAAAAGCTAATAATAACGAATATATGGGTAGATATTGTGGGTGTAATTCAACGCTGGTTGGGGCTTTTTTCCACAGAGTAGTTAGTTTCACACAATATTATTAATACCTAAAATATATAAAAACTTTTACATAAAGGGTATCTAAACATTATTCAAGTAGGTATTGTCATATTTAATTCATTGACAGGCTCACTTTTGTCGTTGTCGATATTTAACTTCAAATAATTTTAATTTTTATAATAATTTTTATAGTTAGATATTTGACTCAACTTAAAGGAGGCCACCTGAAGAAGCAATCCTAAAAATGCAGAAATAGGTCAGATCTCATCTATTGTGGTTGAATTGTCGTGTTCCCACTGCCAAAAGTGAAGTTAGATATTTATAGTGTTTTGATTAAAGCAGGTTAGTAAATTTAGATAGATTAATTTCTTTAGATAATTATTGAATAGAGCTTTGTCTGTGGAATTGTTCAATAGCATACCTAGATGTTTGGTATCAGAGAACATACATATGACTTCATGGATAGGAATTGTAGGAGATTTGATTTATATTAGCTTAAAATACCTTTCTAATACAGTAAAAAATTGTATAGCACTTGCCTAGGATTCAAATTATGTCAACCATGGGCGTAGCCAGGAAGGAGGAATGTGGGGGGTGAACAACAATCCCACAAATAAATTAATAATTTTGCATAACATACTCAAGAATATTTGCACAGAATCTCGGAAACATTTCTTATAGAGAATTTTATGGTAATTATAACAATATGAATTATTTATGGATGCTTTTAAATCCGTATTACATGGGGCTTCTCGCGTTCTACCCCAGACAAAATTATGTGCCTCACCTTCGCACACGATCCCCCAAGTAGTTCAAAATATCTCGAACCGAACGATTATATCTGAATCTGAAAGGTTACGAGCATACTAGGAATTCACGATGTACCTACCTATATGCACTAGGAATTTGTCTTACTTTCAAGGTTAAAAGTCCACCTGAAAAATTAAATACATACAATAAAATACACCATAAAAAACAACATCCCTGGCAATTAAGAGCTATATAATCTTAACCGATAGCAGGTCTGTCCCCCACAGAGCCTCGCCCGAGAACAACCAGGACAGGTAAAAGAATCCCGGTTAATACTAGGTATGTGCATTTTAATGCGGCGACCAGTTACCGTTACCGAGGTCACGGCATAATAACCCGGAAAATCAATATGTATCAAATAATAGCAACGGCTGTGAAAGCTAAAAACCAATATAATAACGGATTTGGCTGAACTACGCAGATGGGCCCTTTTTCATCTAAGCTATTCAATTAGAGTTAGCGTTTGTATTCTGTCCCCCTCGACAACGCGACGGGGCGCGCCTCTGTGAACGAGGATACAGAATGGACAATTACCCGGTGCCTCTCTGTATCCGGAGAGTAAGTGACCTCCACTAACCCAGATAGGAGTACGCCGAGCGAATCCGCGGACAAGACCGCGGCATTGAAGAAATTCCTTCACGGTTACGCTGCAGCCGCTGTCGACGACGGAATGCGTTTGCTCTCCATCAGGTTTCGTCCGGTAGAGGAGCAGCGGCCACGATTCGGAATTGTTGTTCTGGAGGACGCAGGTGGATCGATTCTTGAAATATTTTATATGATTAATGGTCACAGATATAACAGAATCGTTTTCGGCAGGCAAAGTAGGCAATAAAACGTTGGTGAAACCCGACATATACCTCTGAGCCCTTCCCACTTGTTTCTAATATACCTAAGTCATGCTCAGGTACGCCCCTTAATAAGGTACGTCTAACGTATATTTTTTCCACCGCACGTGCATTCGTAAGACGTCCTTCCTAGCATAATTGGCGCTGGCCCGTTAGCTATCACGCAGTTATACCTGTCATAAGCAGGTATAAGTTGAAATGAAATAAATGTATACATATACTCTCACCAACGTTTTATTGCCCACATTGCCTTCCGAAAACGATTGTACTATAATAGTAAAGGGCCCAGGTTGGAGCCTTGCGGAACTCAGGCATTTTATGTTAAGGATTATATCTGTTACTGCTAAAGTTTAAACTTATTTATTTATTTAAACATTTAGAGATAGAAACGGGATAAACCCATAAGCGGCATCCACAGATAAATAGCCGAAATATAATCGAAATAGTACAAAAATCCATATCAGAATAAAAATTATTAAACGAAATCATAATTAGTTCTTCTAAATGGTAAATTAAACAGCTCATGATGTCTTAACAAATGATTAGGTACATTAAAGTTTATTATGAACAAAATATCAGTTAATATTATTATTTAGTACTTTATGTAAAATTAATATGTCATTTAAGAATCGACGTTTCTCAGGAGATATAAGATTAAAATGTATTCTGGCATCATTATAAGTACTATTTAAAATGTTAAAATGAGTTTTAAAGGATAAAAATCTGATAAATTTATTCTGTAAACTCTCCAAACGGTTAATTGTACACTGTACTGGGGATTCCAAACTGATGAAGCAAAATTGAATTTACTAAATACATATGCATAATATAGCTGAATAATTGGATTAACATGATGAAAATCTTTACTTTTACGAAGTAAGAAGCCTAACAGTGTTGATGCGCTACAAACAATTAAATTAATATGATCACAAAAAATTAACTTGGAATCAAACATAACACCGAGACCTCCTATCGTTCAAATTTGAATCAGAAACATTATAATCATTCACAAGACAATTGCTGTCACGGGTAAACGAAATAGTGCCACATTTAGAAAAATTCAAAAACAGGGAGTGCTCCTCACAATAGCTATCTAAAGGTTATTTATGTAGGATTGTAAAAGCAGGCAATCGTGTATAGATTCGATTCTTGAGTAAACCTTAAGATCATCAGCGTACAGCAGAAATTTACAGTGACTAAAGCAATTTTTTATATTATTTATGTAAATAATGAATAGTAATGGCCCCAGATGGGATCCCTGCGGGACACCTGAGGACGTACTAAATTATATATACCTGCAATTAATTACTACCTACAAACTGAGATCTATTTTTTATAGAGGATTCAATCAATTCATGGTTAGTTTGTAAATTAACTTCTACATCGATAGAAAACACATATTCTACAATATTAGCAGATGCTTTATAAACTAACCCACACGCTTGGCTAATTTTTCTTGAAACAATCAAATACACTAAAATAGCTTTTTTCTTTGATTACTTTATAAACTATACAATTTGAACTAGCTGGAATGAAAACAATAATGTCGGTAACACAAAATAGCCTATTCTTTGCATAATAGTTTAGCCAACTATTTTATTAAATATAAAAAAACAAAATATAAACATATATTTTTATACACTGATAAAATATATTTAATCGGCGGTGTAGGCAATAGTTTTAGTGCAGCCTAAATAGCAAACTCGTCTAGGTATTTATTTGATTACAACTAATAATAATAATAATTTCAGATTATATTCTTGGAGTAATTGTAGTTTATAATATTTGGTAACGATGACTAATCTTTTTAATATAATTTCGTATTCTGTAAACACTTTGACGTCAATGTCAAGTAAATAACTTCAAGAACATTAAGTTAGGATACGCTAATCGGAACTGCTTTTAGCTTATTATCACTTAATAATTACGTTTCCGCTTTAACATTCATGTTTTTAAAATATATTCAAGCTGTGAAAGAACTAGTTGCAACTAAACTTAATAATAAAAAAATTGCAGTTCACAGAATTCACAGCAATGAATTTTTGTGAATAACAAATCAATGTAAATCGCAGAATTATAAAACTGTTTAACCTTGGATGACGATAGCCATGATGTAACACAGAAAAACGTTATGTAAACTAAATACAAGTCGATAATAACTAAAATTTATTTTGGCGTATTACCTATAACTGCTCGAATAATTAAACTACGACTAGTTTCGAATTTCGAATTTGTCGTTTCCTGTATTATTTACAGTTTCTACAGGGGATCCGTTATATAAGTGCCTATACTAAAGGGCCTTGTATATCCGATCAAAAGCAACAAAAAAAACTCTTATTTATTTAGCATACACCACCTGACAGCCTAAACCAATTAATAACATATGCGATCAGTAAAAAACTTAAATATGTAATATAAACAGAGATATAAAGAGAATTAATGTTTACACAAGAATTGCAGATAAAATACAAACTAAGAAACCGCATAAAAGAAAAAACCAACAAATAGTAAAATAAGGATACGTAATTATCTGAAGCTATTTATTTGTAGCATAATTTTAGAGAAGGATAATGCAACAAAATGAAAATTAAAAAAGACCGTGATTATTTTGTTGAACGGAGATAAGTGTAACAGCTGCTGCTGTTAACCTAAAAGTATTATTAGACATAATAGTATTGTGACTAGTGCGTTCCGCTTTTCTCTGATGTCTGCTTGATATTTGTTAATGTACATAAACATAAAAATGGAATAATCATGGCCACTGAATGGCATGTTAGTTTATGGCGAATCTGGGCAAAACTCCCTGGTAATGAGCCGTTTGAACGATAAACGCTTTTCTCAAACAACATGTCCTTTTACACACTAATAACCAACCATTTATAGTAAGTATGCTAAGGCGTACACAGTAAGTATGATTAGGTGTATTTGTAACTATTATGTACATACACCTGACATGGTACGTGTATGACATTGTCATATATTCAAGATCTGTTTACTATCATAATTATGTTACCGTTGGTCAAAGAAATAAAATTGTTAAGTCAAATATATCATACAGCAAAATAAATGCACTCATATTCTGGATACCCCGTATAATGGTACAAATATAATAATATGTATATTACGGTATATGAATACAATAGCTGTCAAAATAATATAAAAAAACTAGTAACATTGAGGTTATTTAATATGCGGATGACCTTGTCACTCCTTACATCTTAACGAAAAATTCCGTGTAAAAAATTTCTACCTAAACGCTTGGCAATGCAGTGGATATTATGCTTTAATCATTTCACCTGGTTAATATCCAGCTTATTGATTATTATTTCTGGTAACAGTAAGAATCCGTGTTCACATTCCTTAGATTTTTTTTAGTTTGTTACAATAACGCAGGTTTCAAAAGAGAAGTACCCTAGATAGCTTAGGTACCTTTCTATAAGGTAAATTACCAAAACAACCACGCCTCGTGTAAGACGTGACTTCAGAAATGGCAGATATGTCAATAAGTAAAGCGATTAATATACAGGGTGCCTCAGGTATTACTGGCATCCTTGGAAGCGATGATTGTGCAGTTAAAATAAATTAGATTTACCCATAGACTTAGCAAGAGAGAGAGAGATAAGCCAAAGATTCAGGTTCGTATTAGGAGTTTTAAGATGAGAAAGAAAGAACTTTTGGATAACTGGACTAAATTTAAGGAAATAGGATACTTTTCAATATTATAATGTGTGCCACTTTCATATAGATGAAATAAACATCAAAATATTAAGGATAATCCTTCATCCAAATTGAAATATTCATATATATGTATAATCAACAACTTACTTTTATTTAAGGGTCACTGCCTTTTATGTTTAATATATTTTAAATTTATAATAAAAATGTTTAACCAGTACCTACTCTTTTCTTAATTATAATTGTATAGATTTAAAATATACTACATATGAGAATATATGTACATAGCTAATTCACATTTCACAATTCATGATGATAAAACGCTTAGCCTTAAGTAAAAATAAATGATATTCAACAAATAATTTAATACAAATCATTAATCATAATCGATGAGATTTTGATTTGTTTTATTAATTCATAAAAATTTAAGGCTCATAGTACAATTTTCAATTTTTTTCTTCTGGATAACTTTACAAAACTTTACATATCTATTTATAATCGATATTGAATAAAAACTGTCTAGTTTTGTATAGATGGCAACAGTTGATCGAAAAAAGTTTTATTATTAAATACGTACATCGTCTGCTAAATCGCGTCGCCTTTGTAATACTTGTCTGTCGAATCATCTGAATTTCAATCTAGAATTCTGTAATGTGTTGTAGTGTGGCGACAATGTTAGTATTTGGAAACATACACATCAGGCCATAAATGTTAGAATTTGACATTTGATATTGAGACTGTAATAACCTATCTTTAAATGAAACCTACTTATTTAATTTAGATTGCAAAAATGTACGTTTTTTATATCTACTATTTCTAAAACATTAAAATATGCGGCACTGATACCATTCCAATACTTCACACAAAAATTCTAAATATTTTACATTTTTCACAAAGCTAGGTAGATACGTAGGTATTAATAATGAACTGCTACTCCTACACTTTCACCATAAAAACACAATACTTACTTATTATTTTACGTTGCATCAATTTATAAATTTATATAATAATATTATTTTTATTTATATAAATGATGCGTAAACACAAACGTACACCTTAACAGATATTTGTCATAATTCTTATGAAAACAATTGACGACTATGTCCGACTACGTCATTTGTGCTGTCACTAAGTTACCCAGTCTTTATTACCTCTATCCCACTTTGGTTCTGGTATACAGTTTGTTCTGGAACATAGTTTGCGCATAAAAATACAATTTTTCATTAAATATACATACAGTTGTTCGAGTGCAACCCAAATTATAACTATTAATAATTAAATTATGGGCACTTATCACTGAACAAATTCAACAGAATCAACAAAATAATTATTACGGCATTCCCAGAATTGCCCGGATTCCGTTAACATCCTGTTGTTGGCATATACAGAAAACAAACAAAACAAAAAAATAATTTATTCGTCGCCGGTACGGTTCGATGGATTTATTAGGAGCATTAAGAGCGTAGGATCTGGCTGTTAAACTATCAATCAAGTAAAAAATCTAATTAATTCGTTAGCCATCGATCGGTTTCACCGCAATGTGGAATTTTTCGACTCGGGCCCATCCCAGCTGTTAATGCTAACCATTTAGGCATCTGTCGAGGCGAAATTTTATGCATGAACGGTAAATTAAACATTTTATACATTTTCATGGTTGGTTTATGCAAATGCGCCGTGGATAACGCGATAAAATATTCTACATTTTTGGAACTAGAGGTGTGTTTTAGATTTTCCGGAATTCGTGCAAGCGCAAGCTCATTTTTTTTTGGTCACAGCAAGCCAAATTTGCGGAGCAAACTGATTCGTTTATTTTACCTTACCAAATTAAATAAAATAGGAATTTATTTTTCCCATACCAAATAAAATAAAAAAAAGAGTGTTAGAGTTTTGATGCCATTACTTCAGTATAGGATAGGTTAAACACAAATGTACAAAAAAATTGTTAGGCGTAAGTTAAATGGTCTTGTAATATCAGGGAATTTTATTACAATCTGGCAAAAGTGTCTTGATCAACTCTTAGCCTAGGATAAATATTGTGTGATACATTTATTTTTTTAATGGATGATAAAAAATCCGAATGTAAACAATAATTACTGTAAATACGAATTAAATGAAGAAGACAATAATTTTGCAATTTAATTTTTAAACAGGTGAATGGTGGAATTAGGTAATGAATGTGTCATTATGAAAACAGCAACACTGATGAATGTCGTTCACATCATATATTAATGTTAAAAATACCAAATCCATAGTGTATTACAGGAAACCCCATGGAATACCGTACATTTACATCTTTCATGTAAAATTACATAATTTTTCCTAAAAACATATAATACATAGTCTTAATTTGTCGAAACGAATCGAGATATTGAGATGAGATTTGGTACACAACAATGTATAGTAAAGGGCTACTTTTACGTCTACAAATTTCTCTTGTAATACACTAGCATCAGTGGCGTTCGTGTTGTTAAATATTCATTTTTAACAGAAAATTGTACGCCACTGATTTTTGGATACATTAATAGCGCTCTCTTAAAGCCAAGTTAGCCAATCCGTAGCTGCAGCTCTTCCAGGCTATTTACAGGAGTACCATACACTAATCAAATCCCCAAACAAAGAAATCTAGAGGGTTCAGATGAAGCGATCTTGGAGGCTATAAAACAGGTCCGGCCCTTCCTACCTATCTATGTGGAAAAGTTTGGGGTAAATGCTCTCTAACGGCCATGGAAAAATGAGCTGGAGCACCATCATGCTGGAACCACATTTGTTGCCTCTGATTCAAAGGAATATCTTCCAAAAACTCATACAGTGTGTTTTGCAGAAAGTTGAGGTAAGCAGCGCCTGTTAATCGGCTTGGTAAAACAACAGGACCTAGAAACCTGTCACCTACAATACCCATCCAAATGTTTAATGAAAAACGTGCCTGATGTCCAGATTCTATTAGAGCATGAGGATTTTCGTCGACCCAAATATGCGTATTGTGAAAATTAAACACTCCATTTCTTGTCAACCCGGCCTTATCAGTAAAAAGAATGTTTGCAAGAAAACGAGGGTTTTCAGCATCATGACGTAGAAACCAGCGCCAAAAAACCAAACGTGCTTGATGATCATTATTGGATTTAAGGCCTGTACTCGTTGCACATGGTATGGATAAAGCAGTTGCTCGTGAAGGATTCTCCAAACAAGAGGACCACTAATTTCTACCTCGGCTGATATTCTCCGCACACTCGAACCTGGATTCTGCTCTACCAGTGCTAGAATTTCTTCTTCTGCTGTAGGAGTGGATACCGACCTTGGTCTTCCGGATAAATGGCACTGTTTGTTCAAGGAACCGGTATCACGCAGTCTTTGGTGAATTCTTCCAAACATGCGTTGTGAAGGAATCTGGCGATTTGGATAAGCGTCAACATAAAGACGTCGCGCTTCGGTGGCGTCTGTTAATTCTGCGATAGAGTAACCAGCCATAGCGAAAGAAAACTTGTGCACTGAAAACAACTGTCAAATACGTACTATTTATTTCACTAAACATCAACCAACTATTATAAGAAAATACACAACGTTTTTGAAAAATAAAAGGGGCTAAAAAACATAAAACATTCCATATCTCCGCAACCGTTACTTTGCGGACCCATGTTCATTGAGACTTTTATGCTTATTTTGGTTCATACTATTACCTCCTGAAATATTTTACACTCTTTTTTTAACACCCTGTATATTTTATGTATGGAAAAGCAAATGGAAATTCGAATGAAGCAAGGCGTCTCTATGTAGATGCATTCCCTGACCTCCAATTACCTTGTGGACATACTTTTCCGAATGTTCAGACGTTCGAGGAAAACGGATAAAGTAACAGGGAATTTTGTATATTGTGGGGCGCAAAACAATTACACGAACAGTGGAAAATCAGGAAAATGTTTTACAAGCGGTTGAACAAAATCCTGCAATAAGTACAACGCGTCTGGCAAATGAATTAGGGCATATAAACTATGTTAATGTAAGGCGAATCCTCCAAGAGCAATATATATATCCTTATTACCTGCAGAGAGTTCAGTCCCTCTCTGAAGGCTGATTTTCCAGTTAGACTGCAGTATTGTCAACGGCTAAGCCAAAAAATACAGAAAATCAACAATTTATTTCTTTTATTTTGTTCACGGATGAAGCTTGATTTACCAGAAACAGTGTTTTTAATTGTCACAATGAACATTTTTGGACGGATGAAAATCTATACGTTATTCACAAATCGTGACACCAGCAGCAGTTTTCAGTCAATGTGTAGGTAGGAATTATTGAAAATTGTTTGATTGAACTTTTTATTTTGCCGACAAAATTAGATGGACAAATATACCTTCCAATTTTTAAACATAGAACCTACCCCGAAATTTTCTAAACATAATTCTGTAACATCCTGTATAAAATGATGGCAAAAAAATATTTGAATCTATAAGTGTACAACCATGGATTCGAACAAATTCGCCTGCGGACCGTCTTTATGGAGCATAAAAAAGTCAATTTCTTTTACTTTTCTAATGCAGGATAATAAGTGAATGCAACGTTTGCGGCCAATGGAAGCAGTTAATCTTAAAATTCCTTCGCTCCTGAAATCTCCGGCCATCTCGAAAACAAACTAGGTGACTAATGGAGAAGGCACAAAGCCGGGTTTATTTTTAAACCTAGTAGCGAGCTAAACCCATTCCATAAACACCATTAAAACCATCGAAGATGGCCCCCGATGCCTGCCGTAAAAGCAGTAATTTTCTAAGCAGGCGGTGGCGGGGAGGCAGCGCCTACTTCGAGGCCGTCGACCCCTCAAGGTCACTGCTCGTCTGCTGCCTTGCGATAGCAGGCATTCAAATTAGCGACAGTTCAGTTCCTCCTCTATCGCCAACGATCGGAACTTGATCTACTTTTGCGTGTTTCTATCGCGAAAAAAAAAACGGCTCACGGCATGTGCTCTGTTACACTTTTATGAATGGGATCGTTAACGATGGGCGGCTCCCACCATTCAAAACCGTCCATTGTATCACCTTAACGCGGCGAACACGGTTTCTCATGCCTTTTCCTGCCTGAAATTGGTGGAAAAGGCCAGACGGTGGAAAGAAATAGTTCTCAGACAGAAATAATCCCAGTATCACTTGGAAAGAGTACAATTCCTGATTTTAAAAACACCCTGAGTAATACGGATCAGGCAAAAGATGAAAAGTATGTGAATTAATCTCTATTTGAGATATTTGTTCATAACTAATCATTTACGAGTCGCATACAAAACTAAGGGCTCATCGGTTGTAAAAAAAAACAAATTGCATAAATGGTTCAAAAAACATACATGACTTATAAACTCCGTATAACTAACTACTCAGGTTATTGACTTATTTTATTCATACCTAACGAATAAATCACAGGATGTGCAATCCTGTGGTTATCAGTCCGAGAAATATCCACAGAAGTTAGGTGTCCCACTGGGATCTACTCTTGGCCTCTTATTGTTTATTTTGTTCTAATGCTCTAATTTATGCTGATGATATTAAGATCCTTTCTAATATTGAGTACATCGACTGTAATAAATTGCAGCAAAATCTAAATCTCATTAATTTGCAGTGTGATAGTAAGTACCTATAAATGTTGCCAAATGCAATGTAATGTCTCGTGTGCTGCTTTATGATTACAAGTTGGACAATATTACTTCGGCCTGAAACTATATGCGATCTCGATGTCACTTTTGATTCGAGACTATCCTTTGTATTTCATATTCAAAAAACTGCTGAATACTCTTAAACTTCTCTATATCAGATCTAAACTGGAGTGTTCATCTACTGTATGGAATCCTATATATACAGGTTGTATCACATAAGAGGGCTACTCCCATGTATCTCTATATTAAGAACTGTAGAACTAACATATATAAACAATCTCTTATACACCACATTATAAATAGTCACTCACTAATAGAGTTTCAATTAGATATGTTTGTCTGTACAATTACAGGCATAAACAGTTTTTAGATTTAGAATTTGTTTGTTATTTGCTTTTATCTGTACATTTCGTAGTTTGTTTTATTATACATTGTTTGTAATGTGCCCTATATACACGATTTTAATTATTTTGTATTCTTTATTAGCTTTTATTTATAAAATTTGATATAATTGCTTGTACATTCTTAGTATTTTAGTTTACTATGTTCATGTTTATTAACTCAGGTATATTATCTTTTACTGTCATTTTTATTGTATTTTTCCGAAACCTATCCTGTTAATGGGTTTTAACCCGTTGGATATTTTAAATAAATAAATAAATAAATAACATTCCACCGCCCGAGATTGTAACTACTTAGTAGACAATGCTGGTCGAGGCATCAGCCTAGAAAGTAGTAGCTTTTGAAAATATGAATAAAAAAAAACACCCGATATCTTGTCACATTTGCATTATTCTTATAAGCGTAACACTTGATTTTACGACAATTTTGTTGGATCAAAACTGTTGAAGAAATTGCATTACTTATCTCTTTTTTTAACTGGATTAATTTACACGTTAATAGTAGTAATAAGGATTCAGATCGAATAATCTAAGGTGACTTCTGTTACCAATTTATATATTTCGTAAATGCATTATGAATTTTCCAGTGTTGTTCCAGTCCAATATCATGCCAGATAAATCACAGAAGAAATATGAACAAGCATTTGGTCGCTATGACCATCGATATCAACAAATACTTAATTGATTGCACTCAAGTGAAAATCAGAGGTGTACAAACCTAAAAACTCTTAGATATTTATAAAGAAGCAACTTTCCAGATTTTTAATGAATGCGGACGATGATAAATTTTTGTTCGTGAAGGTAGCTATATTACAAATATGTTTTTTAGTAAAAATGTTTTATAATAACCAATATATTTTTTTAGATTATTTTGATTATTGGTTTGGCAGGCGCATGCCAGCAGGAAGAACTCACAAATCTGCTTGTAGAACATGTGAAAGATGAAAGACTATGCTTCCAAGTCATGATACGCAATACTAAAACAAGTGTCTAGGCGAGTTTTTGTAACATCTGAAAATATTGGTGGTTTGAATTTAGTACAACTGGTAACAAAATAGATCAAATTAAGAAATAAAAACTGTGATCATAATCGCTTCTTTCTTCAATATAAAGCTGGTAAATGTACCAAATAACCTATTGCCATAAATATTACTGAAAATGTACCAAAAAGTGATTGCACCATTTCTTAAACCGACTAATCCAAACGCCTATACTGGGCACTGTTTTTGGCGATCTTCAACATCCCTTTTAGCCGATTGTGGGGCAGTATATAAAGACATGGTGGCTGGAAGTATAATTCTGCCGCTGAAGACTACATCAACACTTCTACTGCAGACAAGAAACAAACGGTTATGAAGATTTTAGGCGAAAGCGAGAATATTCCCCCAACACATCTCATCAAATTTTATTCACACTCAAAATATCTCCAGCTATTCAAGCAAATCGTTAGGTATGTTAGCATCTGGTATAAATTTATCCAATTGTAAAGATTATCCTGTCAATGTATTTAATAAATGAGATTTCATATGATCTTACATATTTTGTTTAATAGATATCTAATTTGAGTGTAATTTAATTCAAAATATCGCATTGAGTGCGTTAATGAATTTATATTTCACTTCCTTATAATTTAGTTATAATACCTAGGATACGAGATATATAAACATACCCATATCACCCTGGACATTCATAATGTATTAAAATGTATTTTTTTACGCCTGCTGCCATGAGAAGCCTAAAATAATAACGAATAGGTTGTTATGGAGAAATTATTATTAGTTGAAATTTTCTAGCCATTATCATAACCATAAATCAAAAAACGTCAATGCTATGATCTTTTAGTTTTTATTTCGTATGAAGTGGAAGTATAAAGCGTATGCACCACGGAAGATACTAGGATGATTAAGTCCTTCATCCCTTGATACATAAATAACTATTACAAAACGCACATGTGGGATAAATATAAATTATTATGACATTCCAGTGACAAAAATTTAGTCGCAGTTAAGCATCTCCGTATTGCAAAGTTTTGACGATGATATGGGAACAGCTAGCTATTCACGATTTACTGCTCGCCATACAAAACATTGTGGCCCGAAATTTAGCACTATGCGCCTGGTACCGTTATCCGGTTTATCAGTTTCTATTTTTGACAGGTTTGACATTTAAAATGATATCAACGAGTTACTAAATTTTGTTTTGCTAAACCATGTGAAAGAACCTACGTTTTATGAATATTTTTTTATGAAATTAATTCTACTTTTCATTATTAAAGTTTAATAAAGAGCTTTACAATAAACCACTCTGTAACTAGAAAATAAAACAAATACTAAGTTCAGAAAATAACTGGTGGTGCTATAAAATATATCCTGATATCATTTCCTGAACAACTTGTATTTATCAAAATACTACAACTTCCATTTCATTCGTTGCTACAAGCACTCGATATTACGATGTAAATCCCACCCATAATTGGTTTACGTGACCGGTGCCATGTAGCAGAAATCACAATTTTTCGAAGGAAACAAACCAAACCCATAGACATTCCCATCTGTTAGGCCGTATTCCGACTAACAGTATACAAATATTTCTTAGCTATTCCACATGTCAACGAAAACAACTGGATCGGGCATTATCAGACCGATAAAATAAGATAAGTAGGCTCTGATGAGAGTCACCGACCGTGCAAGGAGATCTAAATTGTTCTATATATAGCGGCGCCCGAGGACTTGATAATGGCACAGGTAGAACCGAAAGTCAGGTTTCTAAGAAGATGCTGATAAGTACGATGGTAAACAGGTACACGCTCTTTCGAACAGGAAAAGACGCCTGTAAATTGAATGGTAGATTTTGTAGAATGTACAATAATCAGATTATTACTTTTTCGAGAAACTTAAGAGGCTGTAATCAGAACTTTCATAGACCTCTTCGTTTTTAAGATACAGGGCGAAATTTAAAAAAAAACTACTTTTATGGAATTTTCCGTATCTCAGAGATATCGGGATTGCTTCTGATAGAATTTTTACGTAGAGTTCAGTGGTGCATTTGTAACTTACTTAACAATCAAGCCAAAAATTATCCTGTACAAAGTCCCATCAAAAGTGGTTTGTATTTTCAAAATACTTCAGGATTTGAATTTTACACTCCGTAGCACTACGCCTAGAAACCCTATACAGTGTAACCTCCATAATCTGGACACCTGGATCTAAAGTCATAATCCGGACGTATCTCTTTAATCTGGACGCTCGCCAGGCGCGGCATAATTTTTACTTGTTAAGTCTGTCAGAGTGTCTTTGGCAGCCGGACTCTACGCTAAGAGCTGTCTTATATGATTTAAATTTGCGTGCTTTCGGGAATGCTTTTATTCCTGTATCTTACAAAGGGAAAAAGGCTTGGATAACAAAGGATTTATATCGCGAATGGTTCCATACGGAATTTGTACCAGCAGTAAGATAAAAATTAAAAGAATTCAATTTACCACCAACAGCTCTGTTATTATTAGACAATGCTCCTGGGCAATCAGTCGATCTTAAAAGTGATGACAATCAAATCTGTGTCATGTACCTACCACTAATCTGGACACCATTAATACAGCCCATGAATCAACATGTTATTCAAGTTGTAAAACTGTTTTACAGAAAGGGCCTACTTAAAAAAATTGTAACGTCCTAGACTGGCATTCCTACAACCTTGAAGAACATTAATCTAAAAAACGTAGGTTTTTCGTTACAAGAAGCATGGTACCAAGTTCATCAAGACCTAATAAAAATGTCATGGAAGCCATTGTTGTCCACCCAGGTGGCTTTAGA
Organism: Monochamus alternatus; assembly: GCA_037114965.1. Lineage (NCBI taxonomy): Eukaryota > Metazoa > Arthropoda > Insecta > Coleoptera > Cerambycidae > Monochamus > Monochamus alternatus. Next base: position 41,149,513 of record CM073433.1, read on the forward strand.
TGAAGATAACATTCCTTTGGCAACTTTAGTTAAGAAAATTATAAAATCAAAAGACCTTCAGAATGAATTAAATGAGGTAAAAGTGCTTGGTGAACAAGATATTTCAATTGAAGACGTAGAAGCATGGATCACAGGGAGTGGGTCTGAGACTGACGATTCTTCTTCTAGGGACTATGATGTTCAAATTGTGGCAAAAGTTAAACACCAAGAAGCCGAAAAGTCCTTCAACAATTGCATCGAATGGGCATCACAAAACAATATACCAGACAACCAACTTGAGTTACTTTTCGAACTGAAGAATATTGCTGTAAAAAAGATATTGAGTTAAAACACAAAAAAATATTACTGATTTTTTTAAGAGGGTTCCAAAGTAATTTACAATTGTTTGTTTAGGTTTTTAATTACAGTAGAATATATACAAACTTATTACACATTTACAAATTTTTTAAAAATATCTTTTATTGTTATTTTTTTATAAAGGATTACTTTTGTGTTGTTTAATAAATTAAATGTTTCATGAATTATTCTCGATTTTCCACTGTATATGTGAACGAACTATCACATCATAAAATATATTTAGAATGTATCCCAATAACTTCCAGCGTTTTTTTAAAGATGACCCACATACGCTATACGTACGCCTTCGCGTATATTAATAGGGAATTTATTGACCGATCCGAATAGCAACATAAACTAAACTTTGGAATTCTGTAGACGTCAATAAATCAATTCCTTAGTGCGATGAGAATGTAAAAATAAATGTATCACAAGCAAAGAAAAGAAGCCAAGTCATTGGGCAACAAATAGTTAATACTTACATCCAAGTATTAAGTAGAGTACGTAATCTTACAATAAAATAAAACTAAAATTTGCTGTAAATGTTACTGACTTTTATTGTTACTGTACCCATATGACAAAATTTAACTTGTGTCAGCTTAAGCATTATGCTATTGTTACTATTTCGCTTTGTAACTTGTTAAATTTTATATTTAATTATCCGATGAATTAAAAAATTAAAAAAAAACATAAAACCACCATTGTTAGCAAATTCATAATAAAGTCCTATGTTTCTTATTTGTATGCAAGAGTCTCTCTCGTAAGACAAAACAAGACATGGTCTTGCAAGATTGACCATTAAATAAATAGCGCAAATATTTGCGAATTCCGCATTCAAAAGGACAAAAGGCTTTAGAATATATATACACTATTGGTTACTAGCATTTTAAAAATACTTCCTTTCGCGAGTTTCCATCATTTTCCATTGTACTTCTTTACCACTTTTTTATTTGCACTATACATACATATGCTACTCATGTACAATTTTGTTAATGAAATACACATTTCAACATCACTTACACTCACATTTTGACCTCGCGCCCTAAACTCTTCATACATGTCATCATTCGATATTCCTCACTTGTTAAATTAGAACGATTTTGAAAATACGCTGTAGAGCCTGAATTATTCTCCATTCTTCAGAACACAAAATCACTAATAAAACCAATTACATTCATAATTAAATTATCGAAAAGATACCCCAAATTTTGCCCGCTCGAACGATATACCCGCCCATGATAGCACTGGAAATGGAACAGGTGGATCCATCAATTCGTCGCAGCCAATAAGAAACTGCGGCGCATGCGTACTTACTGCAGCAGAAGCTGTGTAATCGTGTATGCTCTGATATATCCGGAACACGATTTTATAGGAAAAATACGCGAGCTATGTTGTCGACTGCTATAAATTGTGAGCAGGTTTATAACATGAGTCACTCTCTAGATTTTCGGCTGTCTACTATAGAATTTATTACAGTATAGGTTCGCCCAAATATCGGTTAAATTCAACCTTTCGGGAGAGATTGTCGCGGTGGGTGCGAGAAGCGGACATATCCACGTCGCATCATCGCCAACTCGTCGTGCCAAAAACCTATCCAAATCGGAATGGAACATTCCGAATCGATCCATGTCCGCCCGACGGCAAAAGGTTCGTTGTACGCGTCGGGCCTCCGATGTTGCTCCCGCTGCTGTAATTTGCATTCCCTGGTAATTATGCGACGTATGTTGAATTTACCGGCTGGCTGTTTATTAATTTAGTTTTTGTTTATGTTAAGAGGCGACGTCCCCGCGAGTGAATGGCCCTGGCGCGACGATGGAACAATGTCGATTAGATTCGCGATGGTGCATGAATTAGTACAGTGTTTATGAATTTAGAGTGGAGGATTTTTTATTGCGAAGTAGACAATATTTATAGTAAGTAGTTTCCCAAATCAAAATCATTTAAATAGCAAATTTATGTCTTAAAACTTATTGAGAACCTTCCTAGGTACATCAAAAAAGTGAATGCAATACGGCAATGCGACCATAATGTGTTCCAAGATAGAACGTCATTCGCTTTTTTACATATCCTATGAGCAGTGCCGCAGGACCGTTGGTAAAACTTGGGGAATGAAACCAAAGGTGGTCATGTGGATATACACTGCTATTGTGAAACCAATGTTAGCCCATAGGTGATGCTATGTCTGCCACCTTTGGATATTTATCTAAAAGAAGTACCTGCGACAACTTTGCTTCGCTTTAAAAATACTGGTATTATACCAGATGTGGAAAAGTTAGGAGTCGCCTGTGGAATAAGGTTGTCAGACAGACGCTACACGGTACTTATCAGGTGATGTAATCTATATCTTCACAGACAGATCAAAAATGAAGTAAGGTGCAGGATGTGCGATTTGTTCCAGATCTTTACATATTCGATATCAGTGGGCAATGGATAGGCATGCTATCGTGGTACAAACGGAATTAGCAGGAATAACCATAGCCGCCAAAGAAATTGTTCGTAGACATACAGCGGGCAAAACCATCAAAATCTACACAGCTAGTAGACAATCACTACTGCTCTTACGTAACATAAGATAACGAAATCAGCATGGGAATGCCATAAGGCCCTGACAGTGGCCTCAACCAACAATAGCATGTCTTTATACTGGGTAAGAGGACACGACCGGTGCAATAAAGTGGCTGACAAGCTGGCTAGGTGTGCATCGGGGTCTACATATTTTTGGACCTGGTCCCTCTCCCAGTATGCTTTCGTTGTCAGCATTTGTTGAAATTATCAAAGAGTTTAGGAAACGGTAAATAGCTGCCAATTTGCTGAGGAGTTCCTAGAGTGGTTGAGATATTCAAACTGAATAACTGTTGGATAAGGGAGCACCTTTATTACATGAGGAAGTGTGAAACAGCTCTTTGTAGGGGTTGCTAACAGGAAGACGAGACAGTACTCCATGCACTCTGCGAGTGCATTGCCGTTCTCGTCAATAAGAGAATCCGTGTTAGGAGAACGATGGCCTTCTATGGCTAACATTAGAGGGATCCCCCCTGAGCAACGTCATCACCTTTTTCTACTGATTACGTAGGTTGGGGGCTCAGGTAGATCGATCTTCTAATGGAAGGAGGTACAAGAGGCCCAATGGGGCCTAAGGGCTGTAGCCTCACTGCTACTCTCCTCACAGTTCCAAATTCCAGAAAAAGTCGTAGTTCGAAGCAAAATTTGTGTTTGTACAGTTAGTTGTTAAATAGCTCTGGTTGTGCACGTTCTGTCATATCAGACATTACTGTATTAAATTACACCTGAAAAACCTATAGCAAACAGCCACTGTTAATCGTCAGCCACGCCACCAGACATATCGGTTTTGAGCTTGTTAGCTCTCATCAGTACATCGTATGTAAGGCAAGCCTTGGTAGTTCACATTTTGGCCAAAAGCAATGACTTAATGCAGATGGTGATGTGTGTAGAAATGAAAGGGAGTGTAAACAGAGGCTACTGATAACGTCAGCGGTACCTAAAACGTTTCTTTACATTGTCGATATTAAAAAAAAAACAAACAAATTTCCTATACAGCCTGTATTGTATAAGTAATAAATACATTTCCATATGATAATATAAATTGTTGGCCGAGATATAACATACCATTTTTCTCTGAAATAGCATTCAATAATACAAATTAAACATTTTTTATGAATCCATAACAATTCTTAGCCTTATCCATTGCTTATTTAGCTTTAATACTAAGATCTAAAAAAAATATATAATGTGACTATACATATCTGTGTCTAGATATCCAGGACATACCACGAGAGTTAGTAGCAGCTGTGACGATACATTTTCCTTCATCACAATCCTTACATAATTTTATATTAAGTGGTTTTTGAATCTATCACTATGTTTATCACTACCTACTGGCACTCACAATGATAAGAACTGAGAGCGCGCAATTTGACTTTTCAGAATAATTTAACCTTCAATGTACGATAATAATATTTAAAATATATGTAACTAACGATACCTGTATCTGCTGTAAGTGAGCTGTTATTTCCTCTAGACTACCTGGGAACCCAAATACCTTGGGATTGTGAGTGTTTCTTATAGTCTTATTAAGGTAAGAGATTGAACTATATACGAGTTTACCTTCTACGTGGCATTTCCAAAATGCTTAATTAAAACGAATCTGGTGCCAGCATGAACTAAGTAAAGTATATGTTACATTTATTTTTCTCAACATTACATATTCGCACTATTTCCAATTTGCCTGAAGTGACAAAATTATTCAGATTGATTACATTTACATTATTCTAATTTAAAACCATATTTAACAATGCAGTACTATCGAATTTGTTTAAAAATATGCATTTCATTCGACACAATCACAGTATCATCACAGGTAGAAATTGAACGAAACATCGATACTTTGTTTTATTTTAATAGCCTTACAAGTAACAACCTCTAAAAGCTATGACACAGACGCGCTCTGTATATAAACAACGTGTAGGTATTCGCGCTAAATTTAAAACATGTAAAACGTGATTGATTCAAATAATCATAAGTTTAATAACGCCTAAATTATTTCGGGAATGGTTTGTTAATATTATAATTAATATTTCCTGTACTGACAAGTACACATTAATAAATTATTACACTGAAATACTCTAGGAACTTAAACACGCAAGGCTGTCTGTTTAATATGTCTAAATTTAGTTTTAATACTGATCACATTGACTGTATTTAAAGGTGAATCCACACATTATTAGCGGACACTCGCCGAAAATGCGATATCAAGGGTGTGACGTCACACGACGTTCAGCCCGGTTTATGTTTCCATAGATACAGGTGTAGTGTTTCGGTGTTAGTGATGTAAACAGGCGTTTGTTTCTCATGTTTTTGTGGTATTTTTGGGTCGTAGATGCTGTAAATACTGTGTTGGTAATGCTGTGTAAATTCTACGATGACGAAGGCGAGTTTTGTGTAAGCATAATCGGACGAATATAATCAATTTGCCCCGAGTGGATTCATTTAATCTTATACTTCTGAACTTCATTGGTGCTACAATCCCAACTTCATTGATGCAGCAAATACGGGGAGTCAAAACAAACAAGTGTCTATTTTCCGTTTTTAACATTACCATCATTATTAGTGGTAATGTGGTGAACTTACGGCGACAATGCTGTTGGTTACGTCCGGATATGGGTTTTTACTAGAGGTATTTATAAAATTATGCCATCTGATTTCACATTAAACTACTTGATTTTTTAAAAATAACAAATAAAAGTAATGAATAATGATATTTAACATTTATTTATTTTTAATTAATTTTTTATCGCTATTTACTACTGATTTCATTTCTCTTCAGACATTAAAAAAAATATTATTTATCACTTTTTTTCAATATGTTTTCAGAATAAAACAGGTAATTTAATTTAGTGACGTCAGATACCAGAAGTCGAAGATTGTACGGGAAAGGGGGCGGCATTTGCGCCCAGGAACGACTTACGTTGGTAGGCTCTAACCACCATTCAGTGCAGGAATGAGGGAAACCTGGAAAATCTCATTAATTAGGAGTGTAGTCAAATGTCAACCGGTATCAGTCTCTCATATTAATCCAAGCTAATATTTTTCCACCCTACAATACCCGCAGAGAGAGTGTCAATCCTCTCCACGAATATAGCTTATATACGGTCTACCAACTGCGGGAGTCGACCCCACAGCGATCTAGTCACCTCGATTCAAGTACTGACGCCAGTGACCGATCCGAGAATGAAAAAACATTGTTAGGGAATAGACTTTACGAACATTTTTCTCAATGCACATTCACGCAAAAACCACATCAACTGTTATTAGAGAAATAAAACAAGAAGATAAATAAATTGTTTTACCAAGAAATTACATGAATACACACTTTATCAGGGGATCTTCTCGCAAATAATATGCGGACATTAGCACGTAATCAACCATTGTCTCCCAAGCTAATATTATTATGCTATATTTTTATCTGAAAAACCTCATTAAAAAAATATCAAGAACAGCTAAGTAACAAGATAGGTGCTTAATACCTGTTGATAAAAATGAGATAAAAACAATTAAATAAAACCGTTGCAAACAACACGATGCGGTTCAATATCTCGACGCGACGGACGTTAGTAAAAAAAATATTGATTCGAACGAACTGCATCGAAATAGTTATGAGGATGTTAATTATCGAGGACAACAGATTGCAGTTGTTAATTTGCCTGAGATTATTAACATCCATTAACTCACGTGATAGATAAAATTTTTTATTTCATACTAATGAAATATGAAAACCAAATTTTGTTGGTTTTCCGTACCAAAATTATGCGAATTTTATAATGAAATTCACATAATTTTGGACGGACAATGAATATAGTGTACTGTTACAGTGGTATCTTATATCGTCTTCTCGAAATTATGTGAACTTCATTATGAAATTGGCATAATTTCGGTACGGAGACCGCTCTCTGGCGACCGGAGACGGACTATGAATACCACCCTGAGAAGAGAAAGCTCATGCCGCACTACTACCAACAAAGTCGGAACCAAAGTATAAAAAATAATATGACAAATTCCTACAGTGGCTGAAAGTTAACTATATTGCAAACAAAAATATAAGTGAAACTATAATGTTGGCTTACTTTCAAGACATGGTATGTATTCTTCCACGTTCTACTATAACTGATGTTTGAATAGTTACAATCCTAATTCCCTGTGGATTAAGTAGTCAATGTTAAAATCATTGATGACAATTTATAATAATATAGACGGAAGAAATAGTCCAGTTACTGTGGCGTTCTTCCTTTAAATTTTTTATAACTGCACCGATTTGTCTAAAATTTTTACAGTTGGTAGGAAATTACTCAAAAAACATACGTTATATGGTGCCGATGTGTGCTTCGGCCCCTGAGGTGGTTGACACCCCATCTCGGGGGTTGACATTTTTACACTCAAAATAACCCCGGGAATTGATAGAGAATCAAATTATAAACAAAAAATGTCATATAAATATTTTTCGGTAGATCAATACTTTTTGAGTTATTCGCACTTGGAAAAGTATACTACTCAATGATTTTTTACGAGTAACTCAAAAACTAAGCGTTTTATTAAAATAAGTGTAATAAACCAAAATAAAGCTTATAAAAAAACCAAAGAGATTAGTATTTTAAGTACAATACTACGCGATTTATAATTATTGGTTAAAGATGACTATATTTATCGTCAAATAACGGAAAATGGAAATCTTCTTCGATAAAAACTCATATAACCTTTTTTAAGGGGCTTGAAAAAACCTTTGAAATGTTAAAAGTCATTTCGATTAAAACAAAGCGAGATGTGATGAAAAAAAGTTGAATTACTCTAATTTTTGAAAAAAAAAAACGACCAATATAAGTAACACTATTTTTATCAGACTTAAAATTAAACGTATATCTTCGAAAATTCATTTTATTTTAGTGTCATTTATTAGGTCCAAAAGTTTAGCCGGTTTAGAATGCGTATTTTTCGAAAAAATCATATTTAAAGTATATATTTTTTTTGTAAATATCAAAAAAATTGCATTTTTTCAGATTTAATCAAAAACTATAAAAGATACGTAAAAAATGGTAGAATACAAAAATGTAGTTTTTCTCTTAACGAAAATTTTGTTTTTTTATTTTTGTTGTAGCTTAGCTTACTTAGTATTGCAGCTCTTGAAATTACCTTTAAAATGTTTTTTTAATGGACGCTGTAGCTTAAAAATTAACGGAGTTATCGTAAAAAACCGAATTGCATTTATTAAAAAAAATTTGGAGCACGTAAAAAATTTGTATTTTGAGCATCAACTTATTTTCTGTATACATGGTATATTTGAAACGCCGGTAACACACACACTAACACACATACACTTCGTGAGCATAGGGGTGGTTTTTAAGGGTTGAAAATTTTATAAGCGGGAAATGATTTTTTTTCTCGAATATAAATACAAGATTAAAGCGTTTGAAATTATCATAATTTTTTTATGACGTTTTGACACAGGGGTGGTTTTTAAGAGTTGAAAATAAGCAACCAATTAAACAATATTTTATTGACTAGGAAGGCATTTGGTTTGGAATATAAATGTACATTTAAAGCTTTTGAAACTGTTGAAAAAGATTTTTTTTATATATTTTTGGCATTGGGGGTAGTTTTAAGGGTTGAAGTGTTATAATTATCCAAAATTATTTTATATAAGCAGATAATTAAATTGCATGTGATATAAATACACAAAAACGTTTGAACCTGTTAAACGACTTTTTAAAATTATTTTTATTGAGAGGGCTGGTGTGTAATAATTTTCAAGGGTTGAGAAGTTGCACAATATCCATTATTGTAATTAAAAATATTAAAATTGTATAATTTAACATAATTAAAATCCATAAAATGCTTTAATATTAATTTACTTAAAAATAAAAAGCTCACCTAGCGCGTATATAACTTTTGAAAAGGGAGGTAAGATAAGCCTAATTCCGAATTGTTAGGAAAAGTGTTTAGTCGGGACAACATTGTAAAATTTTTTAATGATGCTTCCTATGAAGAACATTTACTTCATAAGGCAATGCATTAAACTATAAGAATTACATATATATTGCTCTATTGTACAGGTGGTTCTGATTATGGGTTATTTCGGGGGCTGTAGAGGTAAAGAACTTTTGAATATGAAGATTAATCATATTGAAGATAGGGGCTCGGTTATGGTGGTTGACATTCCGGAAAGTAAAACAGATATCCGCAAGAAATTGGCTGAAAATACATTTGGAAAAATGCCAGGCAAAATTGCTAGTTTTTTGGGTTTCTCAGATCCAGAAGTTTTCAAGGGACATTGTCTGCCGAGACCTTCTCGATTGCCTTTGTCAATGCAGGAGCAAATATGACGACATTGAAGAGATGGTGGATGGCGAAGTTGAACGGTACCAGAAGGGTATTTCGTCGACAGCATGGAATTGAAAAATAAAACAGCAAGAATGTTGGTTGGCATGCCACATGAAACAAGTGGAAAATCAACTTTATATTTAACTACAGTCATAGGCAGTGACAACAGGTCAACGTAAAATTCTTGCAATTTGGAAAATAATTTCAGCGGAAAATTCGACAATTGTCGGTTTATTTTTGTAAATACATTAGGAGTTAACGATTTATAACTATTTAGCACAACTCCCAAGGGAGCTATACATGTTTATAGTTATGGTAACTAAGGGTTTATTTGTTTATAATTAGTATGAAATAAAATAATTCACAACTTGCAATGATCAATAACCAATATTGCTCCCAACAATGGATATGACGCAGATGTTGAGTAAGGTTAGGCCATCTTATATTTATCTGAAATTTGGCAGGGAATAACCATTTAAAAATATACAAACTTGACATGGTGTTTGTTTAAGAAAATGCGAAGTATATATTTTCTAAGTTCTATCGGAGGAGGTAGGTGAGCGATAATTGACTATTTTTTTTTAACGGTAACAGCGAAAACAATTTTAGTGTATTATATAAAGTATAAGGCTATGTTTACATTGGGCACAAGTATCTAGATTTGTATAGATATTCATCCATATACATGTATTAGCACATCAATTAACTTGCATGTATATGTTGTATGTATATATGTCTGGGTATGATAAAGTAAAGTAAAAAAGGCTAATCTTAAATGTCTAATAAAATGACGAACAATTTTCTATTTCTAAGTTCATGTTCTGTTATTATATTTTTTTAAATTAAATAAAGCGTCAAAAATATAAATGGGTCAACACTAAGATACTAGACGCCAAATTATTATATTTGAACTCATCATGCCTTATACGAATGTTGTTGGTTTAAGAAATACAGGGTGTTCCAGGATTAAATTTTATTCTGAAATTTCTCCGCATATGTTGTAGTAAAATAATGTTTGGGAAAAGTATTACTACAAAATTGTAAAGATAGTAGGATGTAAAATAATGGACGGAATGCCGTCGTGACATCCACATTACCCAATCGCAGAATCGAATGTCGATCGCGAGTTTCCACGTTGAATCACCCGTTCAGGTGTGGATAATTTTAATATGGTTTCCTTGCGTCGTCGCTAACTGGCACTAAATTTTCTAACTGGTTTCCCCGCGTCCGCAACACGAACCACTAATGAGTTATGTTCATTAAAGGAAACTTATTTCGTGAACACGCCATGGCTGAGAAGGAAATGCTGGAGTTGCTTTCGCAAAACAGGTATTTCCTTCATGGTTTTTGTTACGATTATATAATATGACTACTTGTAAGCATACCTGTTCCGAATTTTTTTACTATATGCCGATATATTAAGTACTTCGTAGAAATAAAGCTATAAAATATGTATTTAACCAAAGAATGGCATATAGTATAAGTCTGTTCAAGCAAGAAATGTAGACTGGTTGCAAACTGTCCAAAATCGTCCAATTATTTCTTGCACGATGTTTACTGAAAACAAATTGACAACTTTACTGGTCGAATATTTCTGACAGTTTGGAATCATTCCGGATTTCTGGTTTGAACAGACCTTATGACGTTGGATGGATAAATGGCACTTTTAAATTGAAACTTACCTATTTGAGTGATGTATTAGAGAATGTAGAATTTTTCTTTCATAATTTTATTAAGTTAGAAGAATAAAAAAAAAACAAAGACAAAATTGTATGAAACAAGAAGGATTTTCCACCAGAGTATTATCTAGATCGTCAATTGCGCATATATTATCAGTATTTCACTACTTTACCTTTATATTCTCTAATTTTTCTCCAACTCACTTTAAAATTCCCTCACTTCCCTCACACAAATTCCTTGATTCACTTTCAAATTTCCTTAGTCATTTATAAATTTTCTGGTTAATTTACAAATCTTCTTGCCAGTTTTCAGACTCCCAATTTTCCAAATTTCTTGATTCACTTTAAAGTTCCTTGACTTAATTTCCAATTCCCACTCATTTTCAAATTATTTAACAAAACTTTTAATTGTCCGATTCCATTTCAAATTATTTTCGAAATATACCTACAAAAAATTTAAATCGATATTTTACCTGGTACCTTGTACTGGTAATTTATAATGTCCAATATTATTCATATTAACTTTATTAGTTTACAAACCACTACATAAACTATGCACTTGTAGTACTGGAATAAAACTGGATAACCAGCAACTGCTGTAAATGTTCAGCTGTCAGTCTGTGGCGTTTGTCGCTATTAAAACTATTCAGAGTAAGAAGAGCTTTAAATATGATCTTAAATGTTTTCTTGTCGATAAGTGTCTGCATAGTACCGCTGATTTCTATAGCTGAATGTTCCTGTGATTTTTGTTAGTGTACTTGCGTTTATTAACAATATTATTTGTTGTTGCTTATGTCCTCTTTTTAATTATATTGTGACCCACTTGTAAACTTAGCAAGTGTTATCTTTGTTTGTGTATTTATGCCTTTGTTTTATCTATAAGTATATTCACTTCTCTTATATATCTTGTATGTCTTTAAAGAATAAAAGGTTTTTGAATTTTTGCTAATAATCCATTTCGGTTTCGAAAACATGTGTTCAATGTCCACAGAGGTCATGGGGCATATTTAAAGTATATATAATTTTTTATGAATGGCACATTTAGGGTGGGTTCAGAAAAATCTACTTCTTTGCCATAAAAAAAATCAACTATATACGCCATAAAGTCAAGAAATCTCTGATTGTTATGCAAAACGGTATCATTTTTTTTATTCACACGTTCAGCACTAGGTCCTTATAATTGGGAAATAAATGTCACAAATAAAAAAACATTATTTACTGCGTCCTGATGCTGTCCAGCTGCTTCAAAACGGCGAATAACTGAAGGTATCCGTGAATAATTACAATGTGTACGCTAAATCTTCGAAAATTATAGGATCGTTAAATATCCGTTGGACATATAAAATAGACGTAGCTTCACTAAAGTGTAGTCGCTGTAGAATACGTTTTATGCCATCAAAATGAAGGTAGTAATATGACGTTGCTTCCAACTACGAATCCCAACGTACGGTTCCATTGCAACTGTTTTGTTTTACAAGTAATAATCTGCTGTAAATCTAAACATGTCTAATTAAAAACAACACTCCTGGGCCTCGATTCTCGAATGCAGTGAAATAAGTTCGAGTAGGAATTCAATCCACTTAAAACATTTTTGAGAATATTATTATCTATGTGTATATTTACAATTCTTGAAGCTCCATATTCCTTTAGCAAAAACCATGTGAAATAAATCCCTATTTTTTTATAGGAAATAATTACAATGAGAATGGCAAGAATACAGAAGAATTCTATCGTTTAGCTGGCATGAATAATATTAAATTTGTTTTAATATAAATAAAGTATATTTTAATATTAAGGTCGTTGCCAAATCACAACTACAACATAAGATTGACTCACAGTTAGAGATCCCTTGACCCGTTTTGAAATTCTCCGATACGTTTTAAAATTTACAAAGCAATTTTCCAAATTCCTTGACCCAATTTCAAATTCATCCACTCACTTTCAAATTGGCCTTGACTATTTTTCTAATTTTCTGACTCGTTTTCAAATTTTGTAACTTTTTCCTCACCTTTCCAGGTTTGCACACCTAATTAAAAAAGTCTATTCCAGCAATACCTCAGTCCTAGTCCAAATTTTATACACCAATTATTATTATTTTATACACCTATACAACTAATGTCTTCAAATTTCTGAATAATTTACTTTAATACCTTAGCTATATATCTAAATTTTAATGCCTATTAATGTCTATTAATGCCTTAGTTTTTACACCACAATATTCCAATATTCCTTGTTTATTTCACATACCTAATATACCTAAGTAAGAGTATACCTAATAGTTGCTAATTTTACGTTACTGTATATATTGAATAACTAAAACTAAATATGGGTATTAAAATATTCTACCCGCATATCAATTAATAATGGTAATGCTTTCCCTACACTATTATATGTAAAATATACCTCGAGAAAAGCTTTGTTAACCTAGCGAAATAGCAAACAATGAAAAACGTAATGAATGTCTGAATCTAAAAATAATAAACGTTGTAAAATCACTGTTATTTGGGAATTTAATTTTAGATCCAGTATGTTCGAATAATAAAAACTGCAAGTTTATTGCAATACAGGTTTTCTAACATGTATTAATGTTTACCGATTATCACCTATTTAGATACATCTTAAATTTCAGGTTTAACTGGTTATTATAATGTTCAGGTATTCAGAACAATGTTTAAAATCGATGGCACTATTATAATTATTTTTAAGAATATTGTCATTATTAGGGAATATTCAAACTTTACCTCACAAAAATTTCTCCAAAATACTCACTTTGATCAAGAAAAATATATTTTACAATTCTAAAAATTGTCCCTAGTTAAACATATACGAAATTTTTCAAAATCTACGTGTCTTCCCTAAAAATTATTCACTAAGTATGTACTTTGTACCAAAATTGTAACAGCAATGCCAACAGTAAGTAGCAAGCCCATTCTATCAATAGAACGTAAAGGTTATGAGGCATCACCGGCGCATCCACCATTTCCTCAAATACATGCTCAACAAAACAAACCCATAAAAATGCATGCGTCATATTTTTATCCCCGACTTCCCAAGGCGCTCCATTATTATATCTTCCATTGCGAGATTATGAATTCGCTGAGAAAACCTATAAATAGGTATTATCGTGGCTTGTTTTGTGTAGCTGGAATAATGAGAAAGCGGCATATTAACCACATTATTTCATATTATATTATTTAGCCTTCGAAAAGAATATTTAAATGTGACTTGTTTTTTAGAGAACGGATATGAACATGTACAATGTCATGTTATTTATGAAGATTTGGATAGAATCAAAAAATGTTTTCTTCAACATCAATCAGATATTCGTGTTTATCTCACAAAAAGGCTTCTTTTCCAGAATTTGAGTATAATTACCCAGCATATAAGAGAATGATCGTAAAAAAAATACTTTCTCAATCCTATAACTTATTAAGGACGCAAAATTGTACTAAGGTAAGTTGACATAAATCACATTATTTTTGTCCAAGGAATCTTGCCTTAGCGACACAGTCCTTCTTATAAAGTATCAGAGTATGTCTCGCGATATAATCGAGATCCCAGTCGACTTTCTCAAGCATATAACTTATGAAGGAAGCAAAATTGTACTAAGGTAAGTCGATTTACATCACATTATTTTTGTCCAAGGAAGCTTACCTTAGTGTATGGCCCATTCTTTACTGAACATCCTGTATACAAAACAATCAAATGACAGTCCTTATAATATACCAGTCAAGCCTATAACTTATTAAGGAATAAAAATTGTACTAAGGTAAGTTGATTTAAATCACATTTGTCCAATTAAGCTTGTCTTCGTGTATGGCTCATTCTTTACTAAGCACCCTGTATAGAAAAACTACCGAATGACACCCTTATAGGGTATCAGCGAATATATCGCAATCTAATCGAGATAACAATTGACAAAGTCAAAAGGAACGGATTATAGTGTGCAATAGCAAAAAAATGGAGTCGATCTCTACGTAGTCTGACGCAAAACTAGTATTTGTGCGGTCATGTTTATTCGTTCGATCCCTTATATCCAAAAAGCCTTTCGATCGGGTCCAAATCGTCGGTGTGAGTTATCAACACCGAGGAACGTCGCCGCGCAGTTCTTTAACCCCTGGCGACAACCTTTGTCCCTCGCCACCCGGCCGGCGGCCTCACCTAGAAAAAAAAACACGATTGGACTCACCTAAGACGGCTCCCTCGCGAATAATCCCCAAAAATATCCGAAAACGAAAAGAAGGCACTGCACATATCACAGAACAGCAAAAAAATATCACCCCGACGTAGGTCCCGTTGCAATCGTGGCGGCTGCGAAGGCGACAAAACAAAACAATATCTGGCACATAAACATATGAGTATGACACACATGCACGGATCACATGATTTACTTTGAAGGTTGCAGAGAGTCGACTGTCGCGCGATGGCGAACGCGGCGTTTCGAGCAAAGTTGGGGATCGGAGTGTGCTCCGTTCCGTCTTCTACGCTCGACGGAGTACCGCTCGATAGGACCAGACGGGCTGCGTTGCCACGTTTACCCCAGAAAAGTCCCTAGATACAACTGTAAGACAGTATAAAAAAATACTACCAAAATCAATACACAGCAAGCGACGTATTACTACAATGCTTCTGTTTGGACAAAGAGTACTTAAACTTCCTTATCGATGATTCGTAGTTGTCCTTGATGAATTTTAATACCTACCCATTCCAGAAAACATGGACTGTGCTATATCCCTAATCAAGCTTACAGATCTTCTGTCGATACCAGGACTAAAATAACTTTATTAACAATAATAAATAATTTATAAAATCTATTATAGTATTAACAAAACATATTTAACTTAACTTTTCCCCTGCCCAACGGTAACAGAATTATGAAAGCAAACAGGTATTGAATATGTAACCACGTGGTACATGTCAGGCGTTTGTACATAATAATTACAAAAATAAACTTAAACATACTGTGAATGTTTTTTTAGAACCATACATGAACATGCCATGCAGCTGGACATCGCTACTATAAATTGTTCCATTTTTGTTTACGTACACTCACAAATATCAAGCAAGAACTAGAGAAAAACGAAACGCACTGGCTATATGACTAATGATACTTTTCAGTTAACAGCAGCAGGTGATAGATTACAATGTTGTCGTACGTGATAATACGTTACAGTTTTAAGGATTTTCTGGGAACCTTCAATTGTTTTCTTCATCAATACTGATACAAAAAATAAATTACGTTACAAAAACTTTTACTTAACCATAGTTGCACATTAGTTTGTAATTTCGTAACACAATTTTGCATTTTTTAATATAGTACAATCGTTTTCGGAAGGCGAAGTGGGCAATAAAACGTTGGTGAGACGAAATGTATACATTTATTTCATTTCAACTTATAGGTACCTGCTTATGACAGGTATAAGTGGGCGGTAGCTGGCGGGCCAGCCCAAATTATGCTAGGAAGGACGTCTTTAGTAATGCATGTGCGATAGAAAGATTAGAGTAGTGCGGGTATGTCGGTACTCAATTATCTCTAGATGTAAATTGCCAGGGTCGGCTGGCAAATTTTCCCAGAATCAATGATAGTAAAAGCTCCAAAACTTCACGATGAGCTATTTTCAAATTTCATTAAAACTATCACAAATACACCACAACAGAAGAATTAACACAACGCAATAGAATAATCAACACGTTCCAACTATTCGGCTCTGTTCAACCGTCTATTTTTGACAAGTACATCTTATTGGCCATCCTTCTCTAGTGCAGTAGTAATTTCTCTGTAATGTTAGTCGTACCTTATTAAGAGGCGTACCTGAGGTATATTACGAACAAGTGGAAAGGACTCAGAGGTATAAGTTGAGTTTCACCAACGTTTTGCCTACATCGCCTTCCAAAACGATTCTATTATAGAAGTGTTCCTTCATAAATACATTCTTAAGCTATATTTGAGGAGAAGATTGGCACCCTCTCCATGGGTGCAATAATGTTGGTTTGGGTCAATGTCAGAGATTGATACCGGTCGACATTTGACCATCCCCCTAATTAATGAGGTTTTCCAGAAGTCCCTCATTTCTGCACTGAATGGTGTTAGTGCCTGCATAATAATATGTCGCCCCCTCTCCCGCACAAGTCTCTGGCTTCTGGGCTCATCCTCGCGATTAGAATAAGGGGTAACGGCATTATTATTGTTATACAGTTCAAGAGTACGAATAGAAACACATATTTACAGGCAAACGTACTGAAAGACATTTTTTCGTTCTTTACAGTTGTACTGTTGCTTTTTATAAGAATGACTTTTATTATTTACAATTCTTAAATTCCTTAGTGATACTACTGACTTAAATTATACATTTCTGTACTACTCAATATTTAATATCTTTCATTTGATGGAAACTTTAGATCTGTTACATTTTTAATCATCGAACAATCATTTAAGTGTACAACATATACATGTATTTAATAAAAAATCATGTAGGTACTGAAAAGTATCTATCTCCAGAGAGAATCCGAAAGTGTCGGATATAAAAATCGGAAAGTTACCGAATTTGAGGTAACCGCGGCAACAGCGCCCGACCGGAGAAATTATCTAAACATCGCCGTCCTAGGTCGACCGCGATCCGCCGGGCACAGGTTCAACGGCGGTCAGGTGGATGGGACGATTTTTACATTTTGTCAAACAAAGACCTTAGAGAGGAGTATGCAAAAATGCGGACGAGGTCGCGAGAGATAGTTGTCTGGGCTTGCGAATGGCCGTTTTCGTTTCGCGAGGAGCTGGCTTACCGATCTGCTCTCTTTCCCACAGACTTTAGACGCTGCTGCGGGAATGTGGTAGAAGTAGAGCGGTGTTGCCAGACGGTGAAGATTTTCTTCACACTGATAATATTGACCCAAAATTTGATCTCGGTAAAAATATATATAAAATATAAAGAAACATAAACTTTTTTCATATTTGCTTAGTTTTTACGTATTATAAATTGTTTACCCGAACCGAGTAGTTGTAGTGTATTATAATACTATGTGCTGTATTTGTGTTTTTGGTACCACATCCTTCGATTAGATCTCATTTGACATGATACTGCCAATCTGCTAGAATCAATCGCAAGTTAAAATCCCCTGTATACAATATTATGACATCCAATTTTAATTCATTATACAATATTAATAATATCAGTCTAAAGCAGCTGCTAAAGGTTGCCCATGACGTGCAGTTTATAATTAGTTCTTATTACTATTAATATGTTAGTACTTTCATGTCATGTACTACTGATTCTGTAACACGACACGACTCAAAAATTTTAATTTCTCTCTAGGTACGTTTTCTGTGTGTAGGTTAACTATTAACATACATAGCTAAAGAATTAGAATAGAAAATTGCTTTATTTATTATAATAATAATCAATTTATTGCCCAACAGACTACATAATCCAATTACAGGACAAATATAGCAAATGAAGAGAAAAAATATACATTTAAATACTAAACTTTAACTAACTTTAAGTATTAAATAATAAACCAAGTAGTATAACAATAATAATAGAATAATAGAAATAACAACATAAAAACTTCAGATAAAAAACAAAATTCATAGCAGCTCAAAAAAGGTGACTGTGCTTAATTAGAACATCTCGAACTTGATTTAACTTTGCACGATTTATATTACATAATAATGAGATTTTATTCAAATTACTACATAGTATATACAAAGGGGAATGTAAAGTCATGTTAGTTTTGGCCATTGGAAGTCTAAATATTTGAACATATCGAGATGAACTTCTTGGTATTTGAAAGTATAATTCACTTATAAGATTCATACAGTCAATCTCATTATGCATTAATTTGTACTTTAAATGTATTCAGTAATAACCCATGATCAAAGCCCCTCTCTGGATAGGTTCCATAATTTTTGTGATACAAAAACTTTAAAAATTTTCGCTGGACACTTTCTATTCGAAGAATTTCATTAGGATAATATGATAAATAGTATACATACACAAAAAACATACCAACAGAAGACAATAATTTGCATTTTCATTTTATTTATTATTATTTTTAATTAATTTATATTTACATCATTTTATTCATGAGTTGTTATATCGAAATCCATTTTAATAGATTTTATATATAACTATGTATTTATTTTCCTCTATATAATAAGAGTTTCAGCTATGTGAAGAAATGTTAAAAAATTTTGGAAGTTGCATAAAGAAATTTAATTAACCCCGTCTGGCAACACTGGAGTATGTCTATTTAGTCGAAACCGTCATATGGTTACGCGTCGTGAAAAGCTGTGAGAAGATTTCTCTTCTTCGTGTATTCCACATAACAATAATGGTTGATCCTTTCACAGGATGTCCATCGGAAAGGGGTGGTGGTTATAAGCACGTTCATCCTCTGTCATCAATAAACGAGCTCTTATTTAATCAACAGAACTGAACGTATTTATTTGTAGTCTATGGATAAAAAATCGTATTGTAGTTATCGTGTCCGAGGACTAAAGTGCGATTTTCGAACTTGCGTTTAGTTCTTCTATGCAAAAACAAAAAGTATATTATAGTTGACTTCTAAAATTGTGGACAGTGACTAATCGCTAGCTTGTAGACTAACGCGCCGGGCGAAGCGTGCGGGGAGCAACATTTCATAGGCGTACTAAATTTGAATGCAATCAGATATAAAAAATATACAAAAATAATTGCATTACATAATATCCATTATTTTTAGGGTAGAAACAGTGATATAACGGTTTTTACTAATTTCGAGACGTTAGATAATAAAAATAATAAGAATATTTTAATTATACTAAAGAGAGATTTTAGTCGTATCATACGACGACTAAAATGTAGATATACGAGGCCTTAAATTAGTTGTTTTCCCTCAACAAATAAAACCAAAAGGATATTAAAATGACAATATTATTTACACATTTACTTTTGATCCCGTCGTAACTATATGAAAACAGAAAACTATACAAGTGCTATTGTAGTTTTCCTATACGAGAACTAAAGTGTAGATACGCCAGTAATATAATTTATTTTAAATCGCTTAACAACTAAATTATACGGGTACCAAGTAGGTAAAGTGCTAATTTCGTAACAAGAACTAAAGCGCATGCATACACGAATGACAATTTAGTTTAAGTTTAAGTGTAATTTTCTCCAAGGTAATTCGTTTACTTTTGATCTCTGTGCAACTGAATGCAAAATTATGTAAAGCGCTAAAGTGCTTTTAGTCTTGTCGTAACGAAACTAAATTTACTTTTAATTTCTTAACTAAAAACAAGTGCTTACATATATTAAAGTGCTATTTTAGTTTTCTCGTAATAAAACTTAATTTACTTTTAATATTTCAATAACTAAGTACAAACGCAAAATATTTTGGTATTTTAACTTTCTTGTTCGAGGACTAAAGTGTTACAACACTTATATAGGGTGTCCAGAAATTAGTAATCAAAAATGATAAGGCGTATAGAGAGTGAAAATAATGTCAGTACTTCATATACATTTTTGTCCTATCAATTTGCTGCAAAAAAGCTATACGTTGTTTTAACAGAATTTTTTTTACCATTTTCGAGATAAAAACTATATAATGATGTTCCCTGTGCGTTAAGCCAAAGAATGTGGTTCATGCACGATGGAGCTCTCCCACATTTTAGTTTGACTGCGCGTGAATTGTTAAATGAAATATTCGGTATTAAGGTGATTGGACGAGGCACTCAAGAAACAGATCAACCTTGGCCACCAAGATCACCGGATATGAACCTTATTGATTTTTTTTGTTCGGGAACATCTCAAGACATTAGTTTACAATTTGATTGTTTGCATGTGTTCGAGTTGCAATTTCAAGATGATTTGCGCTAGCTCCGTTAGAGGGCGTTTACGGACCTATGTTTATATAACTTTTTGTTCTTATTTTTGATCGTAGAATCCACAGTTAATTTTTAGCAGGCTAATTTTGGGATACCCTGTATAAGAAAATTATCTAATTTTTGAATATGCCCCTAGATTTTTGACTTCTACTTAAGAAACACCCTGTATAAAGTGACACTTATATAAACTCATTTAAAAAATTATCAATTATTTGCAATTGGGTTGTCACTGACAGCGTGGTAAGAATTATCTTGTGACAATAGTTAAACTGTTTCAGAATATGTAAACTCGAAGAAAATAAAGGATGATACACATCCAACTGTTGATGATATTGACATATTGGATGATGGTTGAGACTAATTAATTGAAATTGCGTAATCCGTATGTTTTCGCATAAGTTTGTCAGTTCCTAGATATTAATAAAAATTCATTTCGAAAGCATGATCATGTAATATTTGAACGTAGAAGTTTAGGACTAAGGTCCAGACTAACCGCAACATTTTATTACATGGAGTCGTCATCACGCAACACGACTTGTGACGCTTAACGGGGCAGTATAAACGACAAGAAATTTATATTTACAACTTGGCAACGTTGCAACATTTTAAGTGCTCGTAAAGACACCGGCAGCGGCGTATTAAAATGTCAAGATTAGAACTTTTAACGTAACAAATAGGTCTCTGATAAAGAATAAGTACGACCTTGTTTCTGACAGGTTTGTAAAATATTTAAATATGTGTATTTTTTAAATGCTGCATTTCAAAAATGCTTCGACTTTGTAAGATTTAATTATAAAAGAAAATAGATATAAATAAATAAATAAATATTTAGATACTTAGCAGGTCAAACCGTTAATCACGTATTTTTTGGAATAAAATAATGGTACTTTTCTTACAAAAATGTTTTTTCAATCTACAAGGTGTCAAATAAAAATTTTAAAAAATGATTTAAATTATATATTTTTAGTACACCTCTGGCTTTAGAATTTTGTTTCCACGGTCCCCTTCTTTATTTTTTGGTACGCCTAGGTTTTCATACTTTTGTCCACTTGTTATTTTCACTCTGATAAGATTATGATTTGCTGCAACTATTTTGGATGTGCTAAGTTTGTCACAAATTGAATATCGCAAAGTATTAAATGGTCATTTCCATTTTATTCCGTAAATTGAAATCAACAAAACGGAGCAACCAACAACAAACAGTAACAAGCGACTTTCAATTTAGGGGTCCGCGGGTACTACTCCCCTTTCCTCCGTTCGTGCTTTGATACTTTAGACCAAAATTACACAGAAATTGTGCCGACTTAAGGTGGAAATATGTGCAAAAATTCAGACAAATATCTCTAAAATCGCCAGAGCTATAAATAAAAATCATTTAAAAAGCTTTTCTGTTGACACCCTTTATTTTGAAAATTGAGTTCCGATATGAAAAGTGACATAAGAATAATATTTTAGTTTAAGGAAGATGCTTGACTTAGTAATTTGTAATATCTTGTATACAAAAAAAACTCGCGTTTACAATTTTTAGACAAAGACCTTGAATGATCTATGAAAGTATAAAGAAAAAATATATTTTTTTATAGAAAAAAAGTTAAAGCATGAAACTGATAACAGCACATAAATTAACATAAATATATACCACTAAATAAACATGGACAAACAGATAACATAAATTATTGATAATACGATTTGCCTATCTACAAAAAAATAGACCTTTGTTATTTAAATCGTTAAAATTTTAATCTAGTAACCATGGAAAAGTAATTACTAATCATCTATTTTTTTGTAACAAATGATTTGGATTGCTTGCGTAGTAACTTCTTTGTTTAGTAGATTTGATATCTGCTTTCCGAAAACAAACAAATGCTGCATTATGACATCAACGATAAATACCCTCAGTGGCGTATCGATTTCTTTCAGAAAACATGACGATGAAAAATTTTTGAAAATATTTAGCTGTTGCGACCTTAAACGGTATCGAATTTTAAGAATACGGCTACAGAAAACTGTAAAAAGTAGTTTTTCCTATCCTCATTGTTTTATAATCAAAATGTTAATCAATAAATTGATTAGTTTAAATTTGTAACTAATAGTCGAATTCACATCTTGCGTGTTACGTATAATTTAACACGATTAATTGATAAAAATGAATATTTAGATTACCTTCCAATTCACACCTTTTACCGCAGTATTATTATCCCACGATAATAACAGTCCTTACCTGTAACAAAAAAAAGCAAATTAGTATATGACTATAATTTACTCAGCATGTATATGAAATAATAATTAAGTAACCACATGATTTTTCTTATATAAAATTCGCCTTAAACAAAATTTGTTGGAAACGGCTTCAAATAAAGAAATAAAAACAACTTTCAAATTTATTTATTAAAAATATTTTTCAGAAGTTCTGCGTCACTTTCTAATGAAACCTTCAATCGATTTATTTATTAATTGGAAGAAATTAGATAAAAACTCAATTACGAATAATTATAAAGTATATAGAGCGAATAATTCTTTGGAAATTTAAACTAAAACTTATTATTCTCAAGTCAGCCGTAGGAATTTCTGTTCAAGGAAATGTCGGCTCTTGCTAACATATAGATAACATTAAGAGCAATCGGTCAAATAAAACTGATTGCTTTCTACGAATATGCCATAGGAATTTTCAATCACCTTGTTCTTCTGATAACGGTTTCAAAGCAACACATTTACCGAAAATTAAAATATCAATAGCAAATACTTAGATAATGTGACATTATTTGTTTTAAAATAGTAAATCCTGTAACTGCTGAATAAAAAAAATCCTACAACTTATTATTTTTAAAAGTATTGTGCCGTGTTAGTTAAAATGTTTATAATGCCTTATAAGTTTAATAATATGTATACTTTTTGAAGGTGTCAGCAATAGAAAGATACTTTAGGCTTTGTCGGAGAGCATGTATTTGCCAAACAAAGACCTGCAGAGGCTCAAAGGCGTACACGAATATGTGCTGCGCATTGCAATTACCAAAATTTAATGGTAAGATATTATTACACTAATAATATGTAATATGTTAATTTAAGGGTAAAATTTAAGAAACTATCATACTATACAATATCAAAATTTGTTAACAGAAGGAAATGCGTGAGGTGAGTGAATATTTTTTGCTTAAATTTTTCTTTAAATTTATTGGATTTTTGTCACCTGAAAAAATAAAGATTAATTAAATAAGCCCTTGTGCCAAACGGATCAAGGGTTATTTTTGAAACAAAGTTTGCCTAACCAAAAAATCTCGCACTGAAAAGAGCAGATAAGTAAAAAATAATAAAAATCATATCACTATCGCGCACTTCCGCATTATTGACGTTTCGAAAGACTCTCTGTTTTCGTTCTCAAAATAGTAGTAAGAATATTAAACGTACGTCAAGTTTAAAATTTTAAATTGTCAAACTTAATGCCTCCAGTGCAACCGAAAAATTTTACAGACTTTTTAATATATGTATATAGAAAATATTTTTGTATTTATTTTTAATAATTTTTACATTTGCCATAGCGTTAGTCACAGTATATTTACAGAATTTTGAGACAAACGGAAATAAAATCTAAGAAAATGCTAAATTAAAAATTGCACAGAATTTATAATTGAAAAATTGAATTGCTTATGTATTTATTAACGTGCCCGATGTTACTTCTACAAAATCCCAATTCCCTTAATGTTTTATTTCAACTATAATAAATTTGTGACTTATATAATATTGTATGGGTAACTAATAATAATATTTAAAATATGCAAAACTTCATAAATTAACATACATTTATTATCACAGTATTAACATGTTTATTAATACAAATTTTAATATCTAGCACAGCAATATTATATATAGCCCTCGTATATACTCCGGTGTAGCTAATGTAACTTGTCGATCATATTGTTGTCCTCATATTTTTCATGTTTAATAAGGTCGGAAATTCTCCACTTTTTTCTGCACACTCTGTATATTATAAATATTCAAATAGATTTAAACTGTCAAGAGGCAAATTTAACTCGTATATTTTTATACTTTCTACGCCAGCGTTGACCTGATTATAATCATCTGATTTAAATCAATTTATAAATCATGTTTAAAATCAATGCCTTTAATAAAAATCATTAATGTATATCAAAATTGTTGGTTTCGTAAGGTGCTCTATTTGATTAAATAAATAATTAGATATATGATAGTAATAGTTTTTTATGACGAAATTATCCAGGCAAATTCATACGCATTATTTGGAATAGCTGTAAGTCCTGTATAAAAAAATATACGGTAAGACTTCGACCAATAAGCTCCTTTTGGTACTCCACTAACCATTAACTTCATGCAACACTACAGCAAAAGTATCCATTGGTGTGAAATCAGAGCCTCGGACTGGCCTTCTAATGGGTTCCATTCTTCCTATTGACACGGAACTATTTTGAAAACGAGAACAGAGTTTTTCGAAACGCCAAAAAATACGGAAGTGCGCGATAGTGATGTGATTTTTGTTATTTTTTACTTATTTGCTTTTTTAGTGTGAGATTTTTTGGTTAGGTAAGCTTAGTTTAAAAAATAATCCTTGACTGAACCGTTTTCCGCAAGGGCTTATTCAATTAATCTTTATTTTTTCAGATATGAGCCAAAATACCCAATTAAACTAAAGAAAAAAAGGGTTCCTATCATATATCCTCATGTCGTATCCTCTACTATGTCCTAAAGTTCGCAACCATATTCTACAGACTCAACTACAATATGAAATTTTGAGTTATGTTACACCTCAAATTTTGTCATCATTTAAAATGAAAAATCGTCAAAAAAGCGATTTGCGATTTTCTGAAAAAAGGTTAGAAATCGCCCAATCTGACCACTACGAGTCCTTAGCACCCTCCTGTCCCCCTCGATGGTTACGCCTATGAGCTAGGCGATTCAAATAGCAGCAAAAACACTCCGCCGATCGGTGTGAGTGGCCACGCGATCGGAACAAACCGCGACATTTATACGGTTCGTTTTACCAATATCTGAAAAGTGAGCCGGCTGGCCTTTTTGCCGGCACGAAACAAGAGATGGAATGCGGGGAATGCTAAAGTACAGTAAGTGACACAGATGTTGGAGAGGTTAGTATCTCTCTCTCCCGTCTCCGTCGGTGTAGAAGAGTCCGAGGCACGGGTGTAGCTAGGCATCGAAAGGTTAATGGCGATGGGTCCATTGACGATTAGAATGTGTTATGCACACAGCGTCTTTAGGTGTCGAGGCGGATATATTATGGCAACCGTTCGTGAGTCGCTTGTACACGCAAATTTTGCCAAAACAAACAAACATTACTGACCATAGAAATCATAAAATACAGGGTGAACCTTAATTAGGTACAAATATTTTAACCAACAGTACAGTTCATTGCGTAGAACGTTTAATTAAGTTTTTTTTATAAAAAAATCAAGAATAAAAAAGTCAAATTTTTAATAAATTTCGTGATTTTTCAATCGAAAACTTGCTGATGACCGCTGATTCGACTCCGATACTAATATTTTTAAGAGTCATGGTGGATGTGAATTCCACAGCGTTGCCAGTGTTACATTAATGTCTTCGATTAGGTATCAACAAAGTTAACTAGAATTTATGTCAAAGAATGATTGAAATATGTTTATTTATGAAAATATTAATGACCATCTCCTCCCCTTTGCAATTCCTACACCTCACCAAAAAATTTAAAATATAAACCAGATTCTCTTCTCACAATCATAGTTATTCAAAATTTGGTCATTATCCATTTTTACTACACTCCAACTGATTTATCACAATACATTATCGTTATCACTATTACTGATTATCACTAATTAACAAATCTGTTTTTCGCATGTCAACCTCTTTACTGTTTGAAAAGTGCGCCATATTTTATTCAATCACACTGTATTTCACGAAAAATATTAATTAAATACACAAGACACTTGAGAGAAAAACACTGCCCGTGAAAATAAGATGATTTAAATACATTTTATACGCTAGTGCCGCAACTCTTAAAACAAATGCGCCAAGCACTGCATTACTTAAAGAAACTATTAGCTTAGTTCTGTGAAAATATCAAATCCCTTTCCACAAATATTATATGTTTTGTTTCCACTTCTAACTTGCCTTTGTCACAGCTTATTCCTTTGCCCTGGACCATACTAGTGCACCGATATCAGCATAACCTCTTCGCCGGCCTCGACTATCAATCCTAGAATCTTAGAGGATGGGGCTATTGTGGGACATTTCGCCTACTGCTCGTGACACCTACCTGTTACCTGTGCCTACGACACCACGCATACATCAAGCTAGTTGTTTTGTTATTCCATGTTTTGTGATTATTTTAAAAATCTGTTTCACCCACTACGAAACACGAAATGGTTAGCGCTGACACGTTGTTTGAGGTTATGTGGCAAAAATTAACTCTAAGGTGTAAAAATCATAGTTTGTTGTTATTCTTCATAAAATAATCTAAGGGAATAATTTGTGATAATCTTTCTAATAGTGTACAATGGTATTAACTTGTGAAATATGGATAACTGTTTAAATAGTTGATTTTTCAGTAAGTAGGTGAACTTTTATGAACGTTTATGGATAATTTTTTGAATCATTGAACGAAGTAACTTCCTAAATATTTTCTTTAATAGTATCGAACTTGCGGAAATTCATATTTTAATCGTTTATGATAATTTTACTTTACTTATTGCTAAAAACAAGTGTTTTTAAATTAGAAACGACAAAAATTGAATTTATGTTAAAAAAATATTTATCTTACAGACGATATGGCAACCTCGCCTTCACTAAATCATATGGTTTATTTTATGAGGTTACGTCAGTGGTCTATCTGGTCAGCGGCCTCAAAATGTGGGTATTTTAAAAAATAATAATATCGCCGTAATTTTTAAAAATTATCTATATGGCTAACTACACCTGCATAAAATATTTGGACTTATTTAAGGTTCACCCTGTATATAGAAAGGGAAAAATTAATGTACGCCGTTGGTTATACTGCATTTTAATCCCAGCATACAATTGAAACCAGAACGAAATGTTTGTAATTGGACCGAACTCATATGTTTCTATGAGTTGGACGTAAAATTTTCATACCGTTAATTTTTCGGATCAAAATAAGAACCATTTAAACACTGGCATATCATTAAGAGCAAATATTCCTTAAGAGATGCTTATCGATTATATTTATTCGGAATAAAAGCTTTTATAAATATAGATAAGATTAGATACACCCATGGGAAAACTCATCGTATATACCACAATATAATAGTAACGCCTACCTACATTTGGGTATTTATGATAATTAATTTGTTCCACATATTGAAGCTCAATAGACAAATTGAAAGTTAAGTAACTTTTGAATTCACAAAAACTCGAAAAAAAACATTATAAAGCAAAAGACAGTGGAGAAGGGGATTGTGTTAATTCATACTCCATCCAATTACGAATTTAAAGGAAATTTACACTTCATATTACTTCAAGCATTTGTCACTGACAAAGATAATAATCCTGATGCTCCGCCTCTTTTTCTGTATTATTCATCAGTGACGTCAAGCTTATCCTATTGGAGATAATTTATGAGCTAATGGCAATTGGTAACGATGCAAATTTATTTATCTGTTAAATAATAACCTTCAACGCTTAATTAAAAGGAAAACGAGGTAGGTTACAAATTAACAAAAACTTGTATTGAAAGTATAAGTAAAGAACAATCATGGATCTAAGTAAGTATATAGGAATACCTGCTAATAACAAAATATTATTACATGCATATGAAATGCAATTTAGATATTTCATGCAGTCGGTCATCGATCTTTAAAAAAAACGCATTGTTTAATTTCAAAAAGTAAATATAATAGAAATAAATGTTTTCTACACATTCAATTAAATATGTACTAAGTTTGATTGAAAATAATAATAATAATTGTGTTGTAGAGTACAGCTCGTCAGTTAGTCTGTGCAACAAGAGCAGGACGAAGTTTCTTTTTGTTTATTTTTTTTTTGTGTTATTTCTATGATAAGTTTTATATTACTGTATATTTCACATTTTTATAAATATAATTAACTTATCTGTCACGAAAAAAGGTGGACAGGTATCTAAAAGATTCTATGCCGGTGGTCAGTGGTGTCAGTGTAAGTAACCACGTGCATGACCATCACATCTTTCTCTGTATCTTTCAGATACGACGGACTTTGCAATACGCTACTGTTCAGAACGCCTCTGGCCTACGAGCAAAGAGACTTGCAAGTTGCAGAAAGAATTGCACACTGTAAAGCAGGTTTGAGACACTGTTATATGCAGCCACGTTGTGTTTTTCATATATACTTCCCAAAACTGCAGTTTTCAAAAAGTACAAAAATGAATAAGTATATAAAATATATGTTAGGTCATTTATACATTCCATATGTAAAAAACATATAACGTAAATAACACCGTGATATGATGCAAACAACTTTATTAGACGTTATTACATTTTATTTGCAAATTAACAATACATTATGTAAATACACATCATGCACTTGTGAATATGCATTTTTTTCGGAGTAAAACCGCATTTTAATGCGCATGAAATAGGATTTTATAACATCATTACGTATTTTTAATAATTATTATTACGTTCTATATACTCACCGGCAAAAAAAACCGGCCACTAATAACTAGCCCCAATTTTAAAGTTGGCTTCCACGCGAACCGCTCATTTGATTTTGATGATCTTTTTTTTAAATTGTATATTGATTTTTCAAGAACGGTTGCTATGTCGGACATTTTTATTCGGAATTTAATTTGAGTATATTTGGAGCGCAATAAAAAGTCGCAGTTTTTTCCTCGAAATTTATAACACCCTGTGGGGTGCAGCAGCTACAGTCGCTGTTGCTAACTGGAGTCATACTGTGAACATTTTGTTTTTTTAATCACGACATTATCTCTGTTTTTATTGGAGATACACTGTTCTAAAACGAACGCCTCGGAAAGAACAGAAAACAAGTCAAATAAACATCGAAACGTAGATTTAATGTGGAAACGATTGAAATTTAAAAAAAAGATAAACAAATGTTGAAGAACTAATATGTAGTGGGGCATCCTCGCTTCAAAACGGCTTCATTCAATCGACATGGCATCGAATCAATAAGGTTTGTAACAAATCCTTGGGAAATTGCATCAAATTCTTCTTGAAGTGCAATTCGCAAATAAACAACACCTGTCACAGATAATGGCATTTTTTAAATTTCACAACCGTTGGCAAACTCTTAATTGTCATATTTCAAACAATCAATCCGCGTCCGCCTATAACGCCTTGATTATTTACACGTAGAAATTTCTGCCTGCGAAGCCTTTTTCCGAGACAGTGTATCTCCAACAAAAACAGAGATGTCGTGATTAAAAAACCAAAATGTTCACAAAAGATGAGAAGTGTGACTTCAGTTAGCAACAGCGACAAATTTCAGGAAAAAACTTCGTCTTTTTGTTGCGCCCCGTATGATGCTCAAATTAAATTCCGAATACAACTTTCCGACATAGCATCTGTTCCTGAGAAATCAATGTACAATTTAAAAAAATAATAATCAAAATCAAATGAGTGGTTCGCGAGGAAAGCAACTGTAAAATTGGGGCTAGTTTTTAGTGGCCGGTTTTTTTTACCGGTGAGTGTATTTTATGATTTCTATGATAAATTTACTATAATTTTTATCAGTGTATCCAATACATTAACGCAACGGATTTATTTAACAAGCAATGTTTGGGCTGTAGTTAATAAGAAATTTCCAAATTGACACATCTTGAACATTGAACTCCGTAAACACTCATCGACAATTTCATAAAATTTTCCAAGCAATCGGATGTCACAAATGCAGTGGAGACCGATTACAATCCGTCAGGCCCGTTACGAAACACGCATTTCCCACTACCAAATTGACGTCAACAATCTCGCGGTTTATCACGGTCACCAAATCATGACAGAGATGTGTTTGCCGCATCAAGGAGGTTTTGTAGTAAATGCCGAGGCATTAATCGAGGAATGCCCGAGTGCTTCCACGCATTTCTGTGGCAAGTTTACTACACAACGAGGAAATTAATCAGAGATCGAGCAGATAGATAGAGTTGTTTCGAAAGCAAGTATCGCGTTGTCACCGCTATGCTTCTGACAGTTTTGCATTTAACAATGTCGATAGCGTTAGCCAATTGAAACAATACGTAGAACACGACATGCAACCTATTAAAACTTATCTTCAGTTATTTATCAGACAGATCTCAATATGCGACTAAATAACTTTGAATCAAATACAGTTAAAGTAACCTCTGAAGTTCCTCAGGGATCTGACCTGGATCCTCTTTTGTTTAGGCTCTTTTTGTATATATGTCGACAATATTAAGACTTATAGATCAACATGTAATATATCTGATTATTTTGATTTGCAAAGAGATTTAGATCGGTTTGTAATTTTTTGCAATAACAATAAATTATTTTTAAATATAAAACTAAGCCATCAACTTAGAATGCTCGGTTTCATCTGTAGAACGACAATAGACTTCCAACGCCATATTTTAATAATATCCTTAGAGAACAGTTATACTGTATGAAATCCGGTTTTATTAATTATTAATTATAAATTTAATTTGAATTGACATTTTCTGTCAAATTAGATAGTTTGAGTCTCAGGAGACGTTTCGTTGATGTTTATTTTGTTTATAAAATTCTTAACAATTTATTGGATTCTTCATATTGTATAGACTATTTCAATATTAACTGAAGACCATAAAATATTAGGAACAGGCATATTTTTTTATCATCCAAATATTATGACTAATCATATATTAAATTCTCCTTTAATAACATCTAGTAATATGATTTGAGACTATTGATTTATTTGATTAAAAATAATAGATTTAAAAAACTTCTATGTGTATGTTCCTTGATTTTATTATTTTTTTGCATCATAAATATTGAATTGTGTATTATTCAACCTGCATTATGTTCTATATCTGTTGAGTGGCCTATTTTTGTGAAAATAAAATGACATCTGGATATAAGTTTGTAAGACTAGAATTCTGCGTCCAGGTTTGAAATAAAACCAGCTCCTTCGCCAGAATTAGAAAAAACCATCCCTTCCTATTTATCGATTTAATGAACTGCACTGCAAGGTGTGCCACAGTTCATTTACCAAACTTGTAATTTCGAATTAAATTAATGTCTTATGAAGATAATATGTCCAAAACGATACGAAATGAAAATATACGTGGTGTTAAAATTTGGAAAATTTTTTAACATATTTACTTTTATCAAGCATATTTATAATGAATTCTTACAATTATTTATATTTAATTTTTACATCCTAAAGTTGATTGTCCTCCACTTATGGGCACTGAAAACAAAAATGAGAAGTCTATATTAAAATTATTTTCCACTTTCAAATTTTACCGCTACATGGCGAACTTGTATGTAGGATTTTGAAAAATCTGTTCACGCTTTTGAGTAGAGCAGAAATAGTAGAGTTTATGATCAATTTGCTGTAGTTGCGCACGTAAGTCTTCATGTTTGATTGTTCGATCCAATAGATTTTTTTCAAGTAAAAACTAGTAAACTTATTTTTGTCATCAAATTCGCAATTAATTCTTATTTTATATGAAATACTGCCTGACAATTTTCCAAACATGTGCATCGGTCCGGCTGGGTCTCTTAAGTGGTCTTTAAGGTCACCAGACACCACTACTGTTGATTATTACGTATGGGGCCATTTAAAACCGAAGGTATGTGGAATTGAAATTAAAAATCCGAAGCAACTGAATTGAGCGCATTGTAAATATCTACCTGCAAGTCCTGGACTTTCATCTCTTCCACGATTTGGTTTCAAATTTCCCTCGCGTTGCACTATATTTGCACTCACTGCACACCGCGGTAAAAGTAGCTACATTTGGCACATGTTTATCGGGAAATCGTTCTGCTAAAGCATTTTCAATCGGATCTCAATATTCGGAATCGTCTGTCTAGATACTACAGTGGCCCAGCGATGTAAGGGTTGAAAATACTACAGTTTCAATAGTTTTTTACTCGGAAACTATTAATAATTTTATAAAAAATGTTTTCATGATATCGACTCCATTTTTCATGACGCATCTATTCCCAAATTCTTTTAGATAAGTGCTGAATCACCCTGTATAGATAACATGTCAATGTGTAGATCATCCATGTTCCTTCTAAGCTGTCAAAAAATTTCCCCTTAATTATCGCCTCGCCTCAAAAAAATTTCCGGAAATTTTTCTGGTTGTCATGGTAACGAGTCAAAATAAAACCACCTAATAGATTTCGATTTTATTTACCTCTGTCCAATTTGAAAATGCAAGATAAGCCGGGGACACATTGCTCTGATGCCGCGCCACGCTATGCCACGTAACGTGGTGTCGTATGTACTCTGTTACCACGCCATGCGATGCTACGTTACGTTACATTCGACAATTCCAACAATTTAAGTAATAGTTCATATCAGAAGAAGGTCAAACTCAAATTGTGAGTCGAGGATGAATACATTTAAGTACCCTAATCCATTTAGCTAGAGTCGTTAAGATGTACGTTGTTTCATTAACAATGTGCTGTGAGAAAGATTTCCTGTGTAATTTGTTTTCTATAGCGCTTACGTTTTATACTATATAGAGACATTCATGCTTGCAAATCTTTGAAATAACAAAATGTTGTCAATATGCAACATTTTATGCATGTCACATCATATTCACGTGCACACTGCTACCACGCGACACCACTTTACATCATCCGACGTGATGAAAATCTAACAAGAGAGGATTTGCGACACGGATGGCATGGCGTGGTGTGGTCAGAGCAGTGTGCACACATAATATATAAAAATACATAAGAATTAAGAATACACGGTGTCAGATCCTTCTGACGTTGGATCACATGGTGTGGCGTGGCATCAGAGCGATGTGTCCCCGGCTTTAATCGACTCTCCATCGTCCGAGGGATGTCATTAGTGGTCCGATGAAAAATCGACCGTCCGTTATCGGCCCCGATATCAGCCGGACACGAAAACGAGCCTGAGAATGGCTCGCGAGGTCCGTAGAACAATCGATTTCGACGCGTCACTCATCATTAAATTGCAAATGCCCGGAGGCGTAGTTTCTACTATATCGCCGATCCGCATCCGGGTCAGCCGGGCTGCTCCATTCCGTTTCTCGGGGCTACGGTGTACATGGGCGGCGAGGAGGGGCGCAGAAGGGCTGAAATATACCCGTAAAATAATTATTCGTGACTAGCGGGGAAATTCGGACGATTCTATAGTGTTATCTTTTCAAAAAAAAGACCCGATTCGGAATGTATGGGAAATACTTTAGTGGTTTTAGGATTTAAATTTTAAAAAAGTCCAATACCTATTATACACAGGGCAGCGCAAAAATCTTTAATCAAGAATATATTTAATTGTCTACATCGAGAAAAAAACTGATAAATTTACACAAAAAATATTAGATTAATTAATTTTGTAAAAAAATAATGAAAAAGGCAGTTCGAAAATGATTTAAAAATGATTTGTAAAACCTGATAAGGCGGCAAAGCATGCAATCAGCGACTGGTCAAAAAATGGAAAGAAATAAATAACATTTTATAACAACTATTATATACAGCAAATTCAACTGCTTTTGCCTCTATTGTTATTAATTATACATAGAATTAATTTGTACTTTTCATTTTGAACAAAATTTTAGGTCCGTCTTACCTAGTTGCTACAAACTAAAACAAATGTTTCTGATTTTTGATACGTTTTGCGTAATTCATCAACAGTAGGTATCCAACTCAGTGGGATACACTTCATTGTTTAAATATCCCATAAAAAGAAGTCCAAATGATTTAAATTCAGGAAGTCGGTTCTCCTCGTTCAATCCCTTGGTATCAATGCTTCAACGAGCTGGACATGGTACGGATATAAATGAGCCTCGTGTATGCCACACAGCTGCAATACGCCGTGGACGCCCTGGACCTCCATCTCTTCCACAATTCGGTTTCGCATTTCCGTCGCGTTACACTACACTTGCACTAACTGCACACCGCGGTAAAAGTAGCTGCATTTGGCACATGTTTACGGGGAGGTCGTTCTGCTAAAGCATTTTCACATCGCCATAAATTAGAACGATATCCATCACCTCCGTGTTGCTATACACGTAAACCATTTTTGACACTTGAAAAAACTAATGTAAAGACTGGCATCACAAAAACTTTAATACCTACAAAAAGCAATCGGATTTCAATATTCGGAATCGCCTGTCTAGAAAGTACAGTAGCCCAGCGCGATGTAAAGATTGAAAATACTAATTTCAACAATAATTATTTACTCAGAAACTATAAGAATAATTTTACATTTACGAAATGGACGTAGAATAAAGAAGGCTAATAAGTTAAAATGTTTAAAGGTATGTTATGCACGTCATTTAGAAATATATACAGTATGCGCCAAAAGTATGGAATAAATTCAATAAAAACGAAACAATTATTTTTTGGGAAAAATCCTCGAACAGATCGATTTTTAATTTAAAAAATACATATTTTAGCGTAAAATGCGATTTTCAAATGTCATTTGTTTTCGAGTAATGATGTCATCAATTTTTTTTTAAATGGCAACACCATATTTTTTCCCTTGATTCTGAAAGATCGTTTAATTCTCTATCAGACAGTACTAAAATTTTGCCCTCTTACATAGGAAAGTTTTCGAGTAAATGACGATTGAATGTTAGAAAACCGTAAATCAATTAAAATAAAGCAAAAACGTTAACAAGTTTAGTTTTTCGAATTCCATAGTTCTTTTTGGACAACTGTTTACCTGGGAGGTGGATCGGCAGACGCGGACCGATAGAATGGCCTGCAAGATCGCCAGATCTTACACCTCTTGACTATTTTTTATGGGGATACTTGAAGTCAAAAGTGTACATTAATAAACCACGTAATTTAGAAGAACTTCAAAATCGCATTCGGGACGAAATACGCAGAGTTACCCCAGAAATCATTCATAATGTGCAAGAAGAAATTCTTCACAGACTTGCGCATTGTCAAAAAGTTGCTGGATGGCAATTCGAACATTTAATTTAAGTATAAAATTTAATCAATTGTATTTTATTTTACATACCTCAGAATTGTTACTTTTTTATGGATAAAATTTACGTTTTCTAACATTCAATCGTCATTTACACGAAAACTTTCCTATGTAAGAGGGCAAAATTTTAGTACTGTCTGATAGAGAATTAAACGATCTTTCAGAATCAAGGAAAAAAATATGGTGTTGCCATTTAAAAAAAAATCGATGACGTCATTACTCGACAACAAATGATATTTGAAAATCGCATTTTACGCTAAAATATGTATTTTTTAAATTAAAAATCGACCTGTTCGAGGATTTCTTCCCAAAAAATAATTGTTTCGTTTTTATTGAATTTATTCCATACTTTTGGCGCATACTGTATAACTGAAATACAATACGATCAATATACAGGGGTGAGCACAGTACCTCTGCCAAATATTATTTGATTATGTAGAGTGGTTCATCTTTTATGGCAAGTTATGAAATTGATTAAACGCCCTGTATCTCGGTAATGACAATGGTTAAACTCTTCAACAATAGATTTGTTATTAGTATGGGGTTTTATTAACTTTCTATAGTATTTGCAGACTGTTAGATTGTTCGCAAGTATCGTCAAATGTTTCTTATTTTATGTTACATATCTTTTCAAAATCGTACAAAAATTCACCTGTTGAACCGAATATATTTAATTAAAGGGATAGTAGTAAGAAGTTGCTAGATTACAAATGACATGCTGATATAGTGTCATATAGTAAGTAATTTCATGCAAATCACTTTTATAAATATTTTTAGTTTCAGTCATTTATGTGTGCTAAATTTTTACATGACATATGCAAAGATAATAATTACGTAATTAATATCTGTAAAACTAAAATTATAACAAATTACTTTCTATGCGAAATCGCAGTTATAATTATTAGTTTCATTGTAGAGATATACATAATTTAGATATTAATAAAGTTGTACCTTAAATTATTAATTTAATGGTGCCAAATTATACTAATTTATTTTTGCATTTATTCCAGTTACATAATTTTAACTGATTATGGGCATTACATCATATATTTAAAATTATGACGAAATAAAAATCGAGATATTGTATTATCATATTAGAATGATGAAAAGTAGGCATGCATTTGGGTTGCCTTAGATAACAAATTAAATCATAAAATAAATTTACAATTGAAATAAAAAATATATGTATTTCTGATAAAGAAAAATACACTAAATTTAGTACACAGAACGCATTGCATTATAGAAATAAAAACTAACAGTTGCAAAATTCGCTTTTATTTATCTACATCAAAATCTCAATTTCCTTAGGATATTTCAGCTCAGAAACAAGTTTTACAGGAAAACTACTATATACATGCATTTCAAGCAATATATTCTTTGACTGGTTAGTTCAAATGTAGGTACTTAAATATTATCTTAGATTCAAGTCGATTTAATAATTATTTAAGATAACATTTTACTATTAGCAACAGAAAAATTATAATTTACAAATTTTGGAAATTAAAATTATTTAATAAAAATGTACCCAGTGAAATTGTTTCGCCTACGGCACTGCGCCGGCAAGATACCATATTACTGCAATTTCACAGTTATGTGCGTTCACTCTATAGGTGCATGTTAATAGCACAAAAATCAATACAAAGGAAAACTAGCGGAGCAAAAACCGGCAGATCAAGAAGTTATAATTGAGGATTTTTGCATATAACTGCCAATTACATTTCCTCTTTCTTCCAGTTAGAACGGAATGAATCGATTTTCTGTATGTTCAAGTAATATTTGAAACAACTATTTCGTTAGGAATTCAATAACAAATAACAATGTGGGAACAATTTGTTTACTATTACGAGTTTTTAAATCTGTACCTATAGAATATTGCAGGCTGATTAAAGTAATTCTAAAAATGTGTTTGGTATTTTCGACC
Source organism: Monochamus alternatus (assembly GCA_037114965.1). Lineage (NCBI taxonomy): Eukaryota > Metazoa > Arthropoda > Insecta > Coleoptera > Cerambycidae > Monochamus > Monochamus alternatus. The sequence continues at coordinate 41,187,305 of CM073433.1, forward strand.
ACATACTTTTCCCAGATTATAATATTCATTTGCAAGTGATGCTGACATTTATATACAGGGTGTTTAGTAAAGAATGGGTCATACTTTAAGGCTAGCTTCCTTGGACAAAAATAATGTAATTTAAATCAACTTAGTACAATTTTGCTTTCTTAAGAAGTTAGAAACCTGAGAAAGTACATTCTTGATTTAAAGTTTTTAGGATAATTTTCTTATTTCATGGATACACAGGTCCACAAAAAAAAAAGTGGTGTGTGTTGAGGGTCCCATTATATTTTTTCCATGTATTTTTTCCCGCTGAACACGAATCTGAAGTCAAAATGGGGGTTCGCACATCAAATTTTAGAGAAAACCCATAAAAACGATAAAAATCACATCAAAAGTTTAAACAGGTCCAAAAAAAGTCATGTGTGCTGAGTTAGACTATATTTTTCTTTCGTATTTTTTTCCCGCTGAACACGAATCTGAAGTTAAAATTAGGGGGTTACACAACAAATATTTGAGAAAACCTAAAAGAATCGATAAAAATCACTTTCTCGCAATTTATTCCATATGATACTAAAACTGAAACAATGATAAATGCTGCGAATTAGCGAATATTTACGATTTTACAGCTATAACTATACCAAGATAGCTGTAAAATAGTAAATATTCACTAATTCACAGCATTTCTCATTGTTTCAGTTTTAGAGAGTATCATATAGAATAAATTACGAGAAAGTGATTTTTATCTATTTTTTAGGTTTTCTCAAATATTTGCTGTGTAACCCCCAATTTTAACTTCAGATTCGTGTTCAGTGGGAAAACATACAAAAGAAAAATATAGTCTCCCAGCACATATGACTTTTTATTTGTGGACCTGCGTAAACTTTTGATGCAATTTTTTATCGTTTTTATGAGTTTTCTCTAAAATTTGCTGTGCGACCCCCCCATTTTGACTTCAGATTCGTGTTCAGCAGGAAAAAATACATGGAAAAAATATAATCGGACCCTCAGCACACACTACTTTTTTTTTGTGGGTCTGTGTAATTATACTTAAATTAAAAACGATTTGATTTTTTGCGTTAAATATAGAGTGTCCGGAAATTATGCGTTAAGACTTCAGGAGGTGATTCCTGACAAAAAATTAGAGTCACAAAGTCCTATAACAATTTTTCGAAAACTCAATATTAAAGGAGATACAGGGTGTTAAAGATAAAATTTTATTTTCGATATTTGTAAATAACTTTTTAAGAAATCCAAATATTTACATAAAATTTGTAAATCGGGGGTTTTTGCGGACGAGAAATTCAAATATGTTTCTAATTTTGACGTCACTAGTAAAGAGCGCCACTTGTGGCACATCATGTTTCTTTTAAATGATAGAACTTTTTTGTATCTTAATGTATCCATCCGAGTATCGAAACAATCGATTCTCCTACCTGTTTTATTTGAAAAAGGTATACCTTGCTGAAGTCGGTAGTTGGAAACATTTTTTAAATAATCCTATTTGAAATGCTCAGTGCACCGAGTAAATACTGTTTTAGTTTCAGGTAAAGTGCCTTTTCTGCTGAAAATAGAGCAAAATGTTACTTGAAAAAGTTGTTCAGAATGTAAATGTATGGAGACGTGCATAATTTCAAGAAGATCGGCGAAGTTTGATGAAACCATTTTTCAACAAGATTTTATCAAAGCAGGCCGATTTTTTTAAAATTTTGCACATATCCATAATTTACCGTTCTAAACAACTATTTCAAGTAACATTTTGCTGTATTTTCAGTAGAAAAGGCACTTTAACTGAAACCAAAACAGTTTTTACTCGGTGAACTGAATGTTTCAAATAAGATTATTTCGAAAACTGTTACTCCTAACGACTTCAATAAGGTATATCTTTTTCAGAAACAACAGGAAGAGATGGTTTCAATAGTCAGATGGATACACTAAGCAGCAAAAAAGTTCTGTCATGTGCCATAAGTGGCGCCCTCTACTAGCGACGTCAAAATTAGAAATATTTTTGAATTTCTCGTCCGCAAAAACCCCTGATTTACAAATTTTATCTAAATGTTAGGATTTCTCAGTTCAAGTTATTTACAAATATCGAAAATAAAATTTTAACTTAACACCCTGTATCTCCGTTAATATTGAGTTTTCGAAAAATTGTTATAGGACATCGTGACCCTAATTTCTTGTGAGAAATCACCTCCTGAAGTCTTGACGCATAATTTCCGGACACCCTGTATATGCCACTATACTAGGTTTGTTCTTACACAGCATCAAACTAGCAGCAAACTGTCACGAGTTTGCGCAGTACGAATTTAACCATTCCAACACAATCAATCCGGGAACTAGTTGTAAGATTTTTTGTTCCAACACAAAAGTGGATGGTTTGGAAACTGTTTGTTGACAGTCAAATCGGTTTGACGATTATTGGGAAACCACTAGTCAGACGCATGCGCAGATAGAATCTAACCGCTAACAGAAGTCAACTTTTGGAAGGCTAGGTAATGAATGTAATAATGCTATTTGAGAAAGTTGTTATAGTTGCACAATTAATTTGCAGATTTTTAAGTACGTAATTCTATAGTTTTTCAAAATGAGGGACTAGTGAAGAGGAGCAAGTTAGCAATTACAGTAGTACCTCGGATTCTAGTAATGATGAGATTTATCACTTTTTTATACGTGAGTGACCGAAAAATGAAAATTTCTTCAAACAATCTATAACCGTAACGGTTACTGCTTAAACTGAAAGTGTCCTTCCAACAAAGGAATTAGAAACTGACTTCAAACTAGTACATGAATTGCACTTGCGCATTAAAACAGTGCTGTAAACTATCAGTCATTGCTATGTAGGAACGAACCTACTATTTCTTTCAGATTTTTTTTAAGTACAGAGAAAGATGATTCATTTTTTAAAAACTTTTACCCTTAAATCTGAAAGTAATAATATAGTGGCGCAGACGCACATAACGCCCTGTACATTTAACGCAAAAATCGATCAGATATTCGTGTTTATCTCACAAAAAAACTGACCTTTCAAAAATTTGAGTACAATTACCTAAAAATAAGAATATTATCATAAAAAATGAAATAAGACGGAATGAGGAAGCAAAACTGCACTAAGATAAGTTGATTTAAATCACATTCAAAGAAGCTAGCCTTAAAGTACGGCCCATTCTTTATTGCACACACTGTATCTCACAACAAAAGTCGTGAAGTAAAAATATTCTGATTTTATTATTATGACGGTGTTTTAAAATTTTATTTTTAATGGAAACATAATTAGAGAAGCCCTTATACGAAAAAAAACACAATTACACACATCATTCTATTTATTAATGTTCTGAGAGTTATACTCACTCTTAAGGGAACTGTTCATGTTTGTTATTTAGGAATATTCCGTATTTATAATCATTATTTGTTGTATTCCAGTCACGTACGGCTTTTTCTTGGACGTAATTGTTTTCAAACTACGCAATTCCACCCAAAATCGATAGTCGCAATCAGGCGTCAAACTTAATGCTTCCATTTCTACCGCGCAACATGTAATTTGTAGAATTTTAGGATTTTATGATGACTGAAATTCAATACTCATTTGCATCTACTTTGCGGTTTGAGCATGTAAAATAGTCAGAATACGAAGGTAATCAATATTTATGTATATAGGTATATCATTAAATTATACAGGCACTTGTACAGGGTGATTCAAATTGGTATGTTTTTGAGGGAGGGTAAAGGGTAGTTCTGTCATAGATAGAAAAAATCCGATGAACCAGTCTTGGGCTTTTATTTCGAGAAAATAACAATGGCGAAAACGCATTTCTTTATCTCTTGCCATTTTCGAGCCATAAGGCGTTTGTGAAATCGAATGGTACCGAAAAACGCACTGTAAGGGACGAGAGAGATGCGGTTTTCATCATTGTATTTTCTCAAAAATAACTTCATGCTTCAGATTTGCTTTATCTATGACAAAACCAGCCGTAACCCTTAAAAACACAAATTTTAACCACTCTGTGCAAAGTCCTGATTAAGTGTACAAAATTTAACTTAACTAAAGTATATAATCCAATCTGTAACTAGTGCTGTGCAGTTGTGTACGAGTTAGGAGTAGGAATATAGAACACAGAGATGTGTTAAGTTAACACGAAATGGTGTAATTATTAGTAAATATTGCAAGTAGTACACATCATGTGTAAAACATTATGTATGCCATAGCGTGTGTTAAAATATTAACAGGGAAATTTTACACATTGAAAAATAGTATTTACATAATAATTATTTTGCAGTGTAGGGATACAGAAGTATGTTACAGGTATGTTAACACGCAACGGCAAACTTCTAACACATTATTGGTAAACAGATTAATTATATTTTATTTGTTAGTAATTTTAACACATTTTAATGTGCAAAACCTATAAAAAGCCAGAGTGTGTTAAACTATTAACAAGCAAATTTTATACATCCTGAATTATACACTGGAAAATCACATTTGCACACCATACAGGGTGTTAAAAAAAGAGTGTAAAGTAAGTAGAAAAGTCTCAATAAACATGAGTCTGCAAAGTAACGGTTGCGGAGATATGGAATGTCTTATGTTTTTTATTCCCTTTTATATTTTGCAAAAGCGATGTTTTTTTTTATAATGGTTAATGTTTAGTGAAATAAACAGTACGTATTTGACAGTTGTTCTCAGTGCACAAGTTTTCTTTCGCTATGGCTGGTTACTCTAACGCAGAATTAACAGACATGCATTTCATGTATGTTGACGCTTATCCAAATCGCCAGATTCCTTCACAACGCATGTTTGGAAGAATTCACCAAAGATTGCGTGATATCGGTTCCTTGAGCAAACAGTGCCATTTATCCAGAAGACCAAAGTCGGTATCCACTCCTAGAGCAGAAGAAAAAATTCTAGCACTGGTAGAGCAGAATCCAGGTACGAGTGTGCGGAGAATATCAGTCGAGGTAGGAATTAGTGGTCCTCTTGTTTGGAGAATCCTTCACGAGCAACTGCTTTATCCATACCATGTGCAACGAGTACAGGCCTTAAATCCAATAAATGCTCATCAAACACGTGGTTTTTCGCCGCTGGTTTCTACGCCATGATGCTGAAAACCCTAGTTTTCTTGCAAACATTCTTTTTATTGATGAGAAGACAAGAAATGGAGTGTTTAATTTTCACAATATGCATATTTGGGCCGACGAAAATCCTCATGCTCTAATAGAATCTGGACATCAGGAACGTTTTTCATTAAACATTTGGATGGGTATTGTAGGTGACAGATTTCTAGGTCCTGTTGTTTTACCAAACCGATTAACAGGCGCTGCTTACCTCAACTTTTTGCAGAACACACTGTATGAGTTTTTGGAAGACATTCCTTTGAATCAGAGGCAACAAATATGGTTCCAGCATGATGGTGCTCCAGCTCATTTTTCCATGGCCGTTAGAGAGCATTTACACCAAAGTTTTCCACATAGATGGGTAGGAAGGGCCGGACCTGTTTTATGGTCTCCAAGATCGCCTGATCTGAACCCTCTAGATTTATTTCTTTGGGGATATTTGAAGACATTAGTGTATGGTACTCTTGTAAATAGCCTGGAGGAACTGCAGCTACGGATTAATCAAAAGTGTCAAGAAATCCAAACCAAGGAGGGTGTTTTCGAAAGAGTTCGAATATCGTTGAGACGAAGATGTCGTGCCTGCTTGGAAATGGACGGAGGGCATCTTCTGAACATCTTCTGTAATTTTGTTTTTTGTTTGTTAAAAGCTTCCTTTGTCCGTTTATTCCTAATACAATAAAATGTTTGAAAAACGAATAGTGGTCCATATCTCCGCAACCGTTACTTTGCGGACCCATGTTTACCCGAAGACTTTTCTGCTTATTTTGGTTCATACTATTACCTCCTGAAATATTTTATACTCTTTTTAACACCCTGTATTTTGCAGTGTATATAAATAATCCTTATAAAAAATCTTAAACAATAAATAAAAACAAGTATTTGATAACAAAATACACCCTTACTTAATAATAATTACCTCCATTACACCCCTCAGGGGGTAAAAATGCCTGGAAAGTTACTAACAATATATGAATAAATTATCTGCTGTCAATTTATTCTCTATATTTATTTATTAAATACTTATATATCGTATCTATAAAGAAGAAAACAGGAAAATTATTATTGTATTAATTTACTCAAAAATTCTACTAGAAGACGAAATTTTTGTGTCGGTATAAGCAATAAATAGAGTTGCCAACTTTAAAATATGTAACTCCGGGTTTTTAGGAGATAATTCGGGACAAACCAATGACGCGGAACGCTTACAATTCATGATTGACAAGCAAAAAAAGTCATTTACTGTAAAAATCACTCTACTATAACTTCACTTGCCGAAATTGTTCTCTATATTTGTTTTATTTTGATAATCAGTATGTGTACCACAATAGTTATAAATCGAGGAGTTACATTGTTGCCTCGGGTGTGCCACAAGGGTCGCTTCTTGGACTATTGTTTTTTATTTTGCATGTTAACGATATTGGTAAATGGCTAAATGTAGATTAGAAGATGCTTAAATTTATTAATTCCATTGAAGACTGCGAGGAACTGCTGACGAATTTAAATGCCCTCTACAATTGGTGTCGAAGTTATGGTCTGATTCTCAATTCTGCTAAATATAACGTTATAACTATTATTTAAAAAAAAGTGACTATCGAATTATAATTTAAATGGTTACATTCTTGAAAGACCTACAAATGTAAAAGATCTTGATGTAAACGTTTGATTCCAGATTCACTTTTAATACTCGCATTGATAATATTGTGTCAAGCGCTTACAGATCTTTAGGGTTAGTAATAAGGTATGGTCGTCAATTTAATGATATAGCCACTCTTAAATTATTATATTACTAGCATATGCTGCTTTGGCTTGGCAAACTAACTATAACTGCTGGACTGACAAACTTAAAAACATTCAAAGACGATTTTTGAAATATCTATATTACAAAGGTTATGACATCTATCCGCCAGTGGGTTTTCCGCAGCATGATTCTGTTTTTGTACTTTCGAAGATAGACAAAATTCCTCTTGTAAGATTTGTCACAAAAGTATTCAAGGATTCTATTGACTGTCCTGCGATTTTAGAGACTCAATTTTTTAATCTCGAGAATTACATTTCACTCTCACTGACGTGTTAAGAATTTCATCTGTCTACAATATATTATATGTAACATTTACAATAAAATAGTAGACAAAGAAGACATTTTTGTTTGATGAAGACTTTATCTTTAATTTTTTTTTGTTGCTCTTTTGTATCTTTTACGTTACATTATTGTGTACTTATACTAATTTCTCTTTTTTGTCTCACTCTGTAATTGGCCCTTGGCTGTTGAGTGTTGTAATGGAATAAATAAATCTCATTTTCTTCGACGATTTTCCGGGACCCACCCCTCCATCCATCCCGCAAGAATCTTTGGGTGGCGGAAAATACCACGAAATCCGCGACAGTTAGTAACCCTAGTAATAAATGACAGACTGAGTAGACTCGAGACAATATTTCTGCTGCGGTTTGACACGGTATTTGTGTATAACTACCAATTGTAGCCATAACCACATATTTTTTGTACTTCTTTTTGGCAATACAAAAGAAAACTTCTGAATCCGAGGACGCAAAGTATGTTACTACCCGGAGTAAATAACAGACAATGTATTTACAGCCCTAGAAAATATGATTATTCGTTTTTCGCATAATGAACATAAAACAAGCCAAGTTTCGTTCCACGGGAATAGATAGATGTAAAATGGCCAATAAATTTCAGTAAACTTTTACATGTGGGCGTATGTTTTGACAGTCTTATTTACGATTAGAAAGAGAAGGAGACGTCTGCGGGCCCTGCCATGGCGTTAGTTTTCTTTCTTACTATTTCTGATGGCGACGGCATCATCCACAGTCTAGGTCAGATATTGGCATTTGATGAATCTCGTCTGGAATTAATAAAAAATATTCCGTCTACTGAGAAATCAATCATACGGCAAAAAATGTTTCAAAATGTCGTCCCTTGAATTGATTTGGCATAATACATTTCAGTTTTACTGGGGTAGTGAGTAAATAAAAAATGTTTTGAAATCAATAACGAAGTTCATTTTTTATAAAAAAATTGAAGAAAATTGTTGCAAAAAAGAAAAAAAGCCATGAGAATTTTTTGTTACAAATGCAATTTAAATAGTAACATAGTTCATCTAAAACAGTTGTGATGTCTATTTGTGTTCGGAATATGAGTGCCTTTATTTTGACAGCCAACAGATCTTAAAATATGTGACATCGTCGCTGATACACTATGTCAGGTGTTTGTACATGATATTTACAAATATACCTAAACATACTTACTGTGAATGGTTTTCTTAAGGTTATTTTCACAACACAGAATAAAATGTGAAATATACATACACATACAAATGTTCAACATGACTTACATTACTTGTGACAAGCGTTTACTACACAAACGTTTTGCAGCCAGATAATTTTGCCCATTGTTCCATTTTTGTTTATGTACATTCGACAAGTAGTATCAACTATGTACAGAAAAACGAAACGCACTAGCCACAATAATACTAAGACCAATAATACGTTTAGGTTAATATCAGCAGGTGATAGATTACAATGCTGTCGTACGTACGTGGAAAACTTCATATGTTTATTTTATTAATAATGATACAAAAAACAAATTACGTCACAGAAGATTTTACTTAACCTCAGTCATACTTTACTATGTAATTTCGTTGTGCAGTTTTGCAATTTATTGTAGTTGTGTTTTTGTTTCTAAAATATGTGTAATATTGTAGAGAAACTATTCCTTTTAGACATTTTTTTAATCAAAGTTTTTGTTCCATTTGGTCAGATATACAAGCCGCTTTAATGTCGGCAGTTATATTCCAGACACCCTGTATAAAAATAATCTTCTATTGGGCTAGATATTTTAGAAATACTTAATATTAATAAACAATTAAATGCAGTGTGATGGATCCCGTTCTAGTTTTCTCATTTAATATCAAAAATAAGTTTGGCTACATATTTTAAAATCATCCTGTAAAACATAGTTCACTATTGCATATAAAAAAATAATATATCTTAAAAGAGAAAAATGAGAAAACTACAGTAACTAAAGCCTTTTAGTTCCCTGTACCAAGTTATTACTCTTTATCATGTTTGCATCACTTTCCATTTTCTATTTCATTTTATGGGTAAAGAGGAGTGACGTGATTTCAATTTGCTATGGTTCAGAATATATTCTGATAATGACATGATTCAGATATGACTCAGTCCTATCACTGTGGAAAAGGCGAGGCCATATAATCAACACAGTCTGAAAAAATCCGGCTTTAGCGAATATTCAACAGGGTGATTCAGAGTAAATGTAAATATTGGGAAAATACGGCATTTTAGAGAAGAAAATGATATGATCATTGGATTGGTTATATAAGCTTCGTTATAAGATAAATCAAATGAAGGCTTTACTTTTGTCTACAATCATATATATGGTGGATCTTGTAAAACCACAGTTTAAAATCCTAGAAGTAAAAACGAAATAATATAAGCCTGAAAGTTAAAATGTCGAATAAAGGTAACAACAGAGTAGACAAAACACGAATACATATATACTCGCGTCAAGAATTCAGACGACTTACGTCATACGAACAAATGAATAATTCATTATATTTTTATCAAAATATTTAAGAAACTGCAACTGAGAGTAATACAACTATATACTACGCTAAATGTTTGCATTATATATTGCACTAAATTGCAAAAAATTGTTGTTTTTAACGCGACCAAATATCGAAAATTACGTTGACAATAAAAACAACTGCCTAATGTCAACCATGACGTAAGATGTCTGAATTCTTGACGCGAGTATATGCATCTATTGAAAATGTTTTTTCACATCACGCGCACTACAAAAGTTAATGTTATTTTTGTTCAGCATTTGATATAAAGACGATAAATATTTAGTAATAGAGTCGCATTTAATTTCAAAGTGGATAATATTATAACAAAACAATACTGTGCATGGTACGTCTACTGGCAAGACTTGTAGATTGAAATGGGTATAGAAGAATTCTTGTGGAATACCTCCAGTAGGATAAACCCCATCTACCAGAAATGCGGTAGATTTAAAAAATCTTTGTTGAATAATTTTTAATGAGGATATGCAATATAAATTGAATTCCATATAACTGAACCATATTCAGGATTAGATCTTACGAAAGTTGTATACAGTAATCACAAAATAGACTGATTCCTGAAATCATTAATTTCGTTAAACAAATCCCAAACTCATGTATGCATTATATAAGGAACGATGGGTGTACTGTAAGAATCTAAACTGTGAGTCAAAAATAATACCCAAGTCCTTAATGCTAATGCTCAGGCCTGTTGAGAATGATGTCTTGTAATATACGAGTATAATCAAACATGACACTGGTACACATAGCACTTTTTGCGATGAAACCACACCACATTACATTTACTGATATTAAGAACCAACGTATTTCTGCTGCACTAGTTGTTAAGTAAAACAAGATTACTCTGAAGATTCTGACAGGCCAAAGCACAATTAATTTTACAAAATATTTTTGGTCCAAGTATGGACCCTCCAGGGACACCTGATGTTTGAAGAAACGTGTCAGATTTGAACCCACAATAATGCTTGTAGTTGAGGAAATCGTTCACAAAGTTTTCCAAATGATGAAAATTGCTTATAAGCATGCTATTCTGTGTCGGCAAGGGTTTAAAAGTTTCAAAGAATGCTGTCGGATTTGACAAGCGCTTTACAACACCATCAACACCGATCGAAAAGTGTCAACTTGATGATCAAATCGTCGACTAACTATAGAAATAGCAAATGAATGGAACATTCTGTTCCTTGTTCTTGTCAAGAGATCCTAAAAAATGGAAACGAGTTGTCTTGCAATAGAGTTTATTTTCCTGGCTCATGATCAAGGATAAAAAACGTCGGGTTGAAGTTTGTGAGGACCTTCTTGAGACGACAAATGATGACAACATATTCTTTAACATTCCTTATTCGAAGGGGTGAAAGGGATAAAGTTGAATAACTTCAATAAATTTATTAAAAATCAATCAATTGGTTCGAATCACGCGACCAGTAAACTTGTGGAGAGGATTACCACTCTCTCTGCGGGTATGGTATGATGGAAGAACATTGCCTTGGATCGATGTGACAGATTGATACTGGTCGGCGTTTGACCTAATTAATGAAGATTTGCGGTTTTGGTCTACCAACGTAAGTCGTTCCTGGGCTCAAATGCGGCCTACTTAATAATAATAATACCGCCCCGTCTCCCGCACAAGTATCCGACTTCTAGGCTAATTCATTTTCATTTAACCACTGAAATAGTAACAAGAAATATTCAAAACATCATTGCACTCATTTAAGTTAAAACCATTTTGACAAAACAAATCAAAAACACGTGCATTCAACGCACATAATGTTGCCAAAGGAAAGGGAAAACGCTATACTTCGCTTATTATGCTGCAATCCGCATTTCTAAATATAAATCTTTTAAGTTCAGGTTTGAAAACAAAATGGGATAGTAACAGATTTCAAAACACTTCTCGATAGTGCATTAAGTAATGCAATTGAAGCGTTCACGGTTTTGATTCACAGTAGACTTGGTTTATAAATTCGATTGAATGGAAACGTACGCAATAGTTTATTTTTACGTTTATAGATACATTTCAGTTCAAAGAATTCGAATTAAATAGACGATTTGTCAGGAGAGGATTTGAAATTGAAATTTTACGAGGTCCGATTTTATACAGGAATCAGTGCGGCACGAATAATAAAAAATAAATTGTTAACTCATATCTACATAGGTAATTTAAAGTCGATCAGTAACAAGATTTTATTCATTATCCAATTTTGAGTGTACATACATTTACAATAATAATTCTAGGTAAAACTGAACATTACTTAAGGGCGCCGTATTCTTGAAATAGCGTTTTGTATAATAGTCTAAGATCCCACTATAAAACGACCTTCACCGAGCTGGTTAATGGATGAAAAGTATTTTATATCCAATTAAATATGTCAATAAATATATTGCAAATGGGTTGTCTAAAAAAATTCAGTCCAGAATATGATTAATTAACAATTAAAAATTATTATTTTTTTAAACGTTTCACTGGTTTGGTTAATAGACAAATTCCATACCAATCGAAAGTATGAAGCCCATAGAATATGCAAACGTTAGGTTAACTATTTTTTTCCCGTCACAACTCTTGGGTAGGCAGGTATACAGGTAAATCGATACTAGTAACTTGCACCGGTGTGGTTAATAAATTAAAGTTAAATTAAAATAAAGATTATTTCATTACCAACACGGTGGTATAGGGTTGTCTGCGAGAAATCAGTCCTGAATTCCGGTTGTCGAGTTTTAAAAAGTGAAATATTCACCAGCGAACCATTCCATGCGATAGAAGAGTACACAGCATTGCCGCTGTGTGTAGTTCGTCCATACCGAAAATGAAGACGATCCGTTTATCCGTCTCTCCAAAAAATCGAATAAAGTCAGGGGCGGCGGTATTATTATTAATCTGCCCCTAGGAACCCCTAACGCGAAGACAGACCAATTTTTTCGATTCCGCATCTCAAAGAGTACGTGTCTTTAAAATTTCGATTCGATCGGTTGGGGGGCGGCTTCGGGGGCGGTATCCCGTTTTTTACAATATTTTCGGTACATTACCGGATGCGCCCCCGCCTTATCGCGAAGTATATGTACATAAAATTTGAGGTCGATCGGATTCGATTTGTGGCCGTGAGATGTGCGAAAATTTTGTTTTACTCCTCCTAACGACAAACATGAGGCTAGGTAAACGGCGGCTGTGGGATGGAATCGGAGGTTTCCCGAATTCATTACTGAGGGGTGGAGTCTCGGAGTCATGAGTTCGAGAAATCGACCTTTTCTGTTTCATTTCGAATACATATTCGACTGTTTTTTTATGAAAATATGAAAAAATGCTTCTATAGAATTTTTTGTACAAACAACGGTTTACGAGTTGGGCGGCAAAATACCACCGCCCCCGGACTTTATTAGATTTTTTAGAGAAACGGATAAACGGATTGTCTTCATTTTCGGTATAGACTATTATTTCCTGGTAGTGACATGAAATGATATTATGACGTTCCTGCCGCCCCTCCGGGGGCGGCCCTGGAAAACACGAAATTTGTCTAAAATCATTGAAATTTTTTTGTGGCTTCTTCTAATATATTTTTTTTATTATATGTATCGTTTCCTTAAAAAAATTAAACGTAATTCGGGGCGGCAAATGGATTATTAGAAAAATTTTATTTTTTACGGGTTTTCGATCTCGACATATCATTAGTAGGGTCGAAAATGTTGTTTTATTGTCATTGAAGGGCGTTGGGGGTTCTAGGGGCAGATTAATAATAATAGGTGCCGCCGCCCCCGGACTTTATTCGATTTTTTGGAGAAACGGATAAACGGATCGTCTTCGTTTTCGGTATGGACGAACTACACACAGCTGCAATGCTGTGTACTCTTCTATCGCATGGAATGGTTCGCTGGGGAATATTTCACTTTTTAAAACTCGACAACCGGAATTCAGGACTGATTTTTTGCAGACAACCCTATACCACCGTGTTGGTAATGAAATAATCTTTATTTTAATTTAACTTTAATTTATTAACCACACCGGTGCAAGTTACTAGTATCAAATCGATACTATCGGTGAAGGTCGTTTTATAGCGGGATCCTATACTATAAATACAAATAAGCCATTTAAGAACTGAATAATATGAGTATAGCAAATAATAGGAATGTTATCTCATGCCACCTGCGAATATTCAAAGGTACCGAAGTAAAACGAATATACGACAAAAAGGGGCCACCAAACTTTTAGATGCAGAAATATTTAAAATACGCATTTTTAATTATTCTATTTGAGGAGAATTTAAATAGTGAAAGTGGATAATCAAAATATCAAGATTCTTGATGTTCTGTACCTAAAAACACCATAAAATTGATCATAACAAAGACAAAACAAGTAGTAATATGTATAACTACTTTCTTCTGGTAGATTAATTATTAAATTACGATTAAAAAAGTACTCACATTAATGAAAATACGGTACCTCCTTTGCACTGAAACTAAGTTGTTACCATATATCATTAGGACTCACTCAGAATTGAATTATTCATTTTCTGCTACGTTGTTGCTGGAGGCAATCTCCAATGGTAACTCACGTGGGCCATACTGTTATTAAAGAAAACCTCCAACCGTCGTACTACGCCGTAGTACAACGGCATCAACGAAACAGTTATATTTACATTGTTAAAAAAAATGACGACAAAAAAAGTCATCTATTACCAGCAAATTGGTCAGCACAGAAAAAAATCGATACAGTTGGTCAGTTTAATTGATGGCAATTTTTGTGAATGAGTCGCCGGTTTCAGGTATACGCTAGAGCTTGAACTTTCCTAAAGACCAAGAAAGAAATAGGACTAAGAAGTAACTGCGTTACTGTAAATCCGATGCGTAGACTGTGGATTTATTTAGTCAATTATTAACGCATCATTTACGGCTGAATGGGTATTAAGTTTCTGTACTACCGTTAAAATTGAAGAGCGGAATGAGGCTGTGCTAGGCATATGCCGCATTGGGGTTCAGGAAAAAAACTGTTTGCCTGTACAAATAGACGAGTTTGATATTTGAAGCATGTTGCTTCTTACGAGCAAACAACTCAATTACTTAGTAATTACAATTTTTTACATGTTTTAGACGAGAGAAATACATTTCAGGAATCTGTGATCCACCAGCAGATTCACTAGGTAAAAACAGCTGAATTTAAATCAATTTACTTTAGGTCAAAAAAGTTACACGGTTTAAATTTTAATTTTTGAAATGGTCTTTTATTGTAATGTTGAAGAACTGGCATAAAGTTTCTGATTTAAAATTTGGTTTATGTTATATTCGTAAGTAGGTCGTTGCAAGGCATTGACGTGGCATGGTGAGACCCATCGACGCAAAGTAAATAACTTCCGTGCTGTTCACAGCTGCATACGATTACAAATAATCATGTATAAACTTCCCCATCTGTTCAGAGAACTGTTGTGCATTTGACAAATTGTATTCAATATTTTGATCACTGTAGGTTAAGTGGAAAAGCACAGGTTTTAGACCTCTGAACTCTCCCCTTTACTGAGATATTTTCTTTATATTTATTTGTATTTAACGTAATACATAATGGTAATAAAAGTGATGACCATGCTCTGTTCACCAACCCTAGGAAGACAGAAATGGTTCTCTTCACGAGACATAAAGGCGCCAACTCTCCTAAACGAAGCTAACATGGAATCTTAATTTGAAGAGAAGACTAAAAAGGCGTACATATCCTATGAACACTGCAGGTCTATCGGTACTTGGGGAATTAAACCAAAGGTGGTCATGTGGATATACATGCCATTGTGAGACCAATGTTAGTCTATGGAGCTGATGTCTGGTGGCCGAAAATCCAACAGGCGACAGCTAAACAGAAGCTCAGCCAGGTACAAAGAATTGTACGACACCCACCATAGCAGTGAAGGTGATGTTGTCTGCCACTTTGGATATTTATCTAAAAGAAGGTGCAGGATGTAGGATTTCCAGATCCATACATATTCTATATCAGTGGGCAATGGATAGGCATGCTACCGTGGTACAAACAGAATTAGCAGGTATAACCATACCCGCCGAAGAAATTGCTCGTAGATATACAACGGGCAAAACCATTAAAATCTACATAGATAGTAGACAGTCACTGCTGATCTTACGTAATTATAAGATAACAACTAGATCAGAATGGGAATGCCATCAGGCACTGGTAGTGGCCTACCACCGGTGCAATGGCAATAAAGTAGCTGTGAAGCTGCCTAGGAGTGCATCGGGTTTGAATATTTTTGGACCTGGTCCCTCTAGTATACTTCCGTTATCAGCATTTGTTGAAATGATCAAAAAGGACACCCACAAAGAGTTTAGGAAACGTTGGGATGAAACAAATGGCGGTCAATTTGCTAAGGAGTTCCCAGAGTACCTCTACAAGGTTACAGCTAAAAAGTACCCGGCTACGTCTAGGACAAATCTTCACCTGGTGACAGGTATATAAACTGAACACTGTTGGCTAAGGAAGCACCTCGATTATATGAAACACCTCTTTGTAGGGGTTGCGAAGAAGAAGACGAGACTATACTTCCTTCTATGGCCTACATTAGAGGAGATCCCCCTGAGCAACGTCACTACCTTTCTCCTTATTAGGTTGGTTGGTGACTCAGGTGGATTGATCTCCTAATGGGAGCAAGAGACCCAAAGGGGTCTAAGTGCTGTAGCCTTTCTGCTACCGTCCCCACAATTTCAGAATGGTAATAAAAGCAGTATTATTATTATTATCATTAATTATTCAAATAACGAGTCAGTAGATATGTTGGTATATAAGAAGGGTCACCACAAAGGAGGAAACGCACTATGAGATCACGGTCTAAGCACATCGCAGACCAACTTTTACAAAATCAGTCGCATATGTCGTTCTCTATGCGCTTCCAAAATATGTTCTGTGAAAGAAGCATTTTTATTGGCTCTTTTATTTAATGCGATTGATGATATTCTCCATAATAGCTCCGCAGCATTATTATTTGTGTCCTTTTGTTTTGTCTTTGTATATGGGTATTTTAATGAGAACGTCAGACAAGCAGCCTGAGAATAGCGGCGAAGATACCCGAATAGACCTGTCCACATAACCTTCAATGGACTATTTCATAAACTTCAAGAAGGTAATACCGCTCCAAAAAGGTAATTTGTCCTACTAAAGTGAATGTACAAAATTAAGGAGATATACTAGAAGCTGTCATTCACAACACTTCAATTAGTGTTCGGCATATACCAACTAATCTTCATTTATCACCGGATTTTGTATGGTTTATATTGAAATGATACATGCTAGTCAAAATATACAAGAGTTACGTGCTGTGGAGATCCTCCTCAGCCATTAGAATTTGATAGCTAGAGCGAGCTTGTAGAACACCTAGAGTACCTGCAACTTACAAAAATTGATATTTTATATTAGAACAAAATTAAAAAATAAATCATTTATTTTTACTGTTTTAAAGCATAATTGGAATTGATTTGAACCTAATTATAGACATGTTCTACGTACTCGTATAGATAAAAACTGCACAATTTATTATAGATCACTAAGACGCCATATACGATAATTTCAACATGTTATTAAATAAAATTAAGTAATAATCTTAATAATTCTATTATTCACTTTAACTTGCCATCGCCCAGGACTCGTAAATCCGTAAAAAAATCCAAAAACGGCGTGGAATGTCGTCTTTATGTATCCAGGAAGTCGGATGGACATTTTTATAAAGGAAGTACACGTCCTCAACTACCGTTACAGCACAGATAAATTAAAAGGATATCATATGAATTAGATATTCCTTTAAAATACACCGGAAATCAGTGATAGTATTTCGTCGTTAAAATTATTTTTAAGATTCTTCTCTATTGTGCACAGCATTGTACTTAATAGCAAAACACTCAGTCACTGATACATTAAATTTATTTCTTAAATAATTTTACTTTTTATATATTCGAAACTATCTCTTTATAGGCCTATCTATAGATTTATCAGGAAAGTTAAAACCTACTACATATAAACTAGTTATAAATTTTATAGGTATACAGAGTGGTCGGTTTTCTTTGGTTCGTCATTGGCGACCGTAAAATATACATTGTGGATAAAATTAGAAAAAAAAGTTACGTTTTTATGACAAACCGAACATATTTTGAGATATCTACTGCCGTTGCTGAAATATTGTTAAAAAACTGAAAATAGCAATTTTAGAAAATGCCAACTAGCGTCTTTATTTCATAACAGAAAGAACTGAAATTTGGCACTGAAAGATAAGAATATACAGTATGCGCCAAAAGTATGGAATAAATTGAATAAAAACGAAACAATTATTTTTTGGGAAAAATCCTCGAACAGGTCGATTTTTAATTTAAAAAATACATATTTTAGCGTAAAATGCGATTTTCTAATGTCATTTGTTTTCGAGTAATGGCGTCATCGATTTTTTTTTAAATGGCAACACCATATTTTTTTCCTTGATTCTGAAAGATCGTTTAATTCTCTATCAGACAGTACTAAAATTTTGCCCTCTTACATAGGAAAGTTTTCGAGTAAATGACGATTGAATGTTAGAAAACATAAATTTTATCCATAAAAAAGTAATAATTCTGAGGTATGTAAAATAAAATACAATTGATTAAATTTTATACTTAAATTAAATTTTCGAATTGCCAAAGTGTACATTAATAAACCACGTAATTTAGAAGAACTTCAAAATCGCATTCGGAACGAAATACGCAGAGTTACCCCAGAAATCATTCATAATGTGCAAGAAGAATTTCTTCACAGACTTGCGCATTGTCAAGAAGTTGGTGGATGGCAATTCGAACATTTAATTTAAGTATAAAATTTAATCAATTGTATTTTATTTTACATACCTCAGAATTGTTACTTTTTTATGGATAAAATTTACGTTTTCTAACATTCAATCGTCAGTTACTCGAAAACTTTCCTATGTAAGAGGGCAAAATTTTAGTACTGTCTGATAGATAATTAAACGATCTTTCAGAATCAAGGAAAAAAAATGGTGTTGCCATTTAAAAAAAAATCGATGACGTCATTACTCGAAAACAAATGACATTTGAAAATCGCATTTTACGCTAAAATATGTATTTTTTAAATTAAAAATCGACCTGCTCGAGGATTTTTCCCAAAAAATAATTGTTTCGTTTGTATAATTTATTCCATACTTTTGGCGCATACTGTATAAAAAGTATTCGAGTTTCATCAAACGAAAAATCAATAGTCAACCGAACAAAATACACAAATATTCTACAGATCCTACATAAACACTTTGTCCATTTTCGCGCACACAAAGATCAGTCCTTAATCTAATTTTGTCCACAGGTTTTTGAATGCTTTGCGAAATAGAGTAAAAGCAGCACAAATTCTGTCTTTTATATTTTCACATGAACTGTAATAAATTTCATCTTTCAGACAATCGCAGAAAAAAATGTAATGGGTCTGAGACATGAAGACCGTTGTCCAATTATTTAGAAAGCGTCAATTTAAATATGTATTGCAGAATCATATTATTGTAATGAAATATTAACAGTGCATCCTCCATTTTCATAATTAAAATATTTAAATATTTCTGAGAACTTCCAACAATAAGAACAAAGCTAACAAATGTCGAATCTGCCGAAATATTTGATTACTGAATTTGTTTAATTTTACGAGTTATACTTGAAATAAAATAGTAACATATTGATATTAGTGTTATACATTGACATGTCTGTAATTTTTTTCTCCATCTCTATTGCCAAAATCCAATATGGTGCCTATAAGAAAAATAAATACAATTGAATGTTGCATAACCGGAAGTGGCTGAAGAAGTTTTCTTGCTATTAGAACTTTATTATAACATAAAATTTACATCTATCCATTTACCATTTACGTACTGATTATTTGTAACCTCTTTCAAAAATTAACACACACGCTCCTGAGTAAGGATGAATTTGTAAGCCTTAAAAGTCATTCAACTTTCAATCCAATAAACGGACAAATGCACTTCTATAATGCACCTAGCCAGCTTCTCATATCTTCCTATTAAAGGGATCCATGATGTACATACATCACCCTATTTAACCATTCAAATAGAACTGACATACCTAATCGGTATTTCCAATAAAAATAGAAACTAATGGTATGCCAGTTATTTGTTGTTCATATTTCAATAAAGTACGTTCCCACATGACTCGTATATCGTAGATACGATAACTTGAATCTCCAATAAACTTAATCTCTGTTGAATTTATAACTTCTAGTAATGGGATCTTATTATATTATGTAAATTTATTTGCAATTTGTGGAAAACACAAGGACGTTGGTTAAGTTAGTCACCACAATTCTCAGAAATGAATATTAATTTGCGATATAGCAAATTTATGAATATTCTGCTTACAAATAAGAACTGAAAGATTACAAGTACAACACTATTAAAAAAATAATGTAAACTACTGTATGGCGTGTTGGCCATTGTTTAAAATAATTTTTGATTTATTTCAATCTTACTTTAACCTCAAAATCATATCAAATATTTTCACACATATTACTTAAAAAACGCATACAAGTTTGTATTTAAAATGAGGTTACTATGGAGAAAGTTACATGTACAAGGTGATAGAGAAAATAAAAAAAAACTTGAAAATGTCGTAAGAGTCAATTAGATACTTTATTTTTACATTTTCATAAAATATTATTTGAACAGTTCTTCATCAATGTCTACATTTAAAAGGCAAGCAGGGAATTCATTATATATGGATTCATGTTATTACACAGAAAAGTGTTTACACACGTCAAAAAAAAAAGATAAATAAAAATATAGAGACTAGGGACTATATTAAATAATGAAAAAAAAAACAAATATAATATTGTCACAGAATTTGCTCCACTCACACCCAATTCGACGACTGTGGTACCGCGAAATGCTAAGACTGCCCCGATCGCCCCTACACGATTCTGTTAAACAAACAAAATGCCGTGGATCGAGACGGGACTGGAAAAATGGGGAATCGACGAGAAGCATTCGAGTCGTTCGGGAAAATGGATTTAGAAATACTAGAAAATACCTGGAATATTCGTTGGGTCTATAAAAGAAGAATAAACGGCCGAGTTAGTCAGTCTTGTATTACAATCTGAACTGAAGTGTTTAGTTGGAGAGATCAAAGTGATTTAGATAGCGATTAATTAAATCAGTGTTTAGTTGAGTTGTAATTAGTGTTCAGTAGTGTACTGAGCAGTTAATAAGGATAAGTAATTAATTAACGGATTGTTTTTCTGGCAATAGAAAAATACGGATTGAGAAATCCGTGACAATATATACACAGTTCACAGTTCAAATTTGGTCAAGGTCACTCTCCAAAAACTGCTGTGTAAATCCGTAAAATCTTATTTTATCAATGAAAACACTATGTGACCTATACAATCAAATGCTTTAGTTAAGTTCAAAAACTGGGAGCATACATATTCACCTCTTTCAAAAACCCTCGTTTATATATTCAATTAATTTATCAATAGTTAAAGTAGTAGAACAGTTATTACGAAAGCCATATTCATACAAGTTCAGTTTTCAGGAGACATTAAATTATTTTGTTTTACCAAAATAAGATATCTCAAAAATAAGTCTATGGTCAGATGGGTCATTTATGTAGTTTTTTATGAATATATACAACTTCTGATTTATTTAGCAAATCTGGGAAAATATTAGAATTGATACCACTACACTGATAAAAATGAGTAGAAATTTCCATATTTTGTTATGCTCTTTTTAAATAAAATTTACTGGAAAATTTTAATTTACATTATATATTAAAGAATAATCAAGGGCATGTGTTTTTACCTAATAAAATTAGGACATTTCAGTAATAGTGTGGTATATACAATGTACTACAATCGAACTATTTATGTGATTTCTGTCGCACATGCGCAGAGGCACATCAACCTAACCTTTAACCTAATACGTTTTAGTTGAGTTGTTAACGTGTAGTAGACAAACATATACGGCTCATTAATAAGGACTTTTTGTTGGACTGTAACTAAAATTTGAGCTAAATATATTTATTTTCACACAAATATAAATACATCTACAAATATTTGCAAATACCATTGAATATATAATGATATTTCAAGAATTATGTAGTATTTTCAGCGAAAATATTCAACATATTTTCTACATTGCAATACATTTTTAGATGATGGATGAACAATACACTTTTACAGACGATAGACAAATTCCACTCTAATAATAAAATCTACTGTATTTCTAATAATTTGTTAGTAAGAGATATCCTGAATATTATGCTGACTAACTTAAACCTGTACTTTTGTACATTTTAACAAGCAGAGACTTTTTTGCATGACATGACGTCATCTGTCAATGCACTCTCCATATGGCTACAAAAATAATATAATACATTTCTAAATTGGCTTCTGTTACACTATTCAGGTTAAACAAAATGTAAATATGTGTACTGATTGAAGAACTCTTTGGTATATACATACATTTTTTAACACATTGATATTCAGTCATATATGTGAAATAATATTATTCATTGGAAAAGTTTTCTCTATGCATATTTTCCAATGTTAGTTATAAAGGTAAGTAGGTATATATAAAATATAAGAAAATTTAAATTATTTACTCCGTAAAATTACATATATTTGTAATTCCAACCTAAAAATTACAATGTATAAATCAATACAAATTATAGTGCCGCAAATTTACGATGAAATTTAGCATAGTAATTGTAAAATCATAATATGGAGTTTTTTAAATATTTCTGTAATATTATAATGTATTTATTTCGTTTACAAATCATGTAATTTTACATAACTTTACGCTGGTCATTGCCAACGTATAGTTCTTTTAGACAAATTTTCATCAGAGCAGCTTACCCTTATAGCATTTTCATCTCTTTACTTTTCTGGATACTCCGTACATAAAATGTTAACTCCATAGCAACCCCATTTACAAGACAAGCAAAACTTTTTATCGAGTTTACTATTTTCCGTAAAATGTAAAATAACTTTTTTTTTCTTTTATTCACTCTAATCCTAAACATACTGTATATTTGCTCTCTCGATAGTTATATTTGTATTTATTACCTTTGCACTTCGCCATCTGAGTAAGCCGTGGAATTCCTCTAAATGGGCTAGGTACCTGTAGCTGGTTACCTGTTAGCCAGAATTACGTTGCATTACATAAACACAGACAACGTAACTCGTATATGTATATGCAACTTGTCAAACCGGCGACGTCTCAAATCAACCGAGAAACGATTGGGATTCTGCCAACAAATGCGGAGAGATCTCATGCATATTATGTCAATATATTTTGCTTTTACTATTTGAAACTTCGAGACGAGGTCTTAATAAGTTTAAACAATAAATTCTTATGTAAATTAGAATGTGCGGTGGAGAATTACTGAAAACTGTACAAATGCCACCTGGCAATGACCTAAAATCTGAGTGATAACTGGAGAGGATTAAAAAAATAACTGCATATTTGTATGTAGTTTACCGTTTTTATTTAATCTAGCACAGGATAAAATAAAATATAAAATTCTACAGTGCCTTCGTAGCAGTTGACCTCAAGATGGCCAAACAATAACCTAAACCTGTTTTATGTGTTTACGAAAAAATTGAGCATGTTTTTATCACCGAATACTACTTTTCGACGTCATCTATCGATTCTTTATTTAAATTTTTATTAATTTAATATTCAACACCTATTAGTTCGCCATCATTTTCTGAGTTTCGTCAGGCAAGAGGTCATGCAACCACAACAACTCTCTTAAAATATTTTGTCTTGATAAATTTTAATTTTCCTAAATTATCTACTCGTTTTGAAACTTTTTGTAAAATGGATAAATAAACAACCTAAAGGTTGCAAATAATCAGTACCTGTCTCCCTTCTGTTGGATTTGACAAACACGAACAGCCAGGAATAGTCGTCGGTTGCCTCACCTATGACATCCTGATGAGAGCAAGCAAGCTCGAAACCGGTATATGTCTGGTGGTCTGGTTTGCTATAGGTTTTTCAGGTGTAGTTTAATGCTGGTCGGGCATTAGCATTAAAATAGTTTTAAAGATAATCGTAAAGATCGTAATAACATCGTTTTTGGTTGTTCAGGGCAGAAAATTATAACTATAAATACTAATTCAGGATTGATACAGTATTATAATTTGTAAGTAACTGAAAATAATTGTAGATACATATTTCCATTCTAGTAAATCTCTCTTACTTGGATCTACCCAAAACGATATTTTTAGGCCCAAAAGCATTAATAAATCAAGTTATTGGTTTAAAAGAGAGATGGCGTTAATGTTTTTGAAAAATATCACATATTTTCAATTACCTCTAAAGTTATTTGAAGTACACTAAAAAAAAAGAATAATAATCGCATATACAATAATTATTGTAGATCTATTTATAGCTCAAACACAATTTGCGGTATTATATCACATATTATTATGCTTACAATTTTGTAGTAATAATCTCCAAACGCTATTTTACTACAATTGAAATGCTACCAAATACTACATATTGTTGTACCATTTGCTAAACGCTTTGTGCGTTAATTGACACAAAGACTATAGCACTTTCCTAGCATTTTTGTAATCCCCACTACAACATGTTATAAAAATGTCTCTTAAATATATTAATAATTACCAGTGAATTAAATAAAAAATACACATTGGCAGTACTTTTTAATACTCTGCTGGAAACGCGGTATTTCAAGAGGCGACTACACTGAAAGAAATACTATTGAAACGGTTACTATAAATTTGTGAACACAATTTTGTCGTAGAATAAACTATGTAGTAATAAACCATATAAGTTCGTTGTTGTGATAAATACAAAAGTATTATAGTAATTAAGTTGTTGTAAATTTTAAAATAATTCTAAAACTTTTTACTGTATTTTGTAATAAATATTGTATAGATATGTTAGTATAACTAGATGTCCGAAAAATTATTTAACTTTCCGTTTCCCGGTATATATTATAAGGATTATAGCGCAAATTCGACTTTCAAACGAGCATTTTTTAAAGTTTGCATTTCATGGTATTACCTATTCTATTAACCCTATGTACTATTTGTAATACATTTGAGTTGGAAACACTTGAACATATTTTTATTAAACTTAACTGTTCTTGATGCTTTAATCGAGTTACTTGATAACCTTAGTCCCAAAACTGCTAAGATGATGTGCATGTTATATAATTGTAATATTGAAGTTTTGATTTTTTCAAAATTTGTATGGTTATTTAGATATGATTAATTTTTTTTCTCTTGTCTATTACAGAACTCTTCCTATAAAATTGTATTTTTTTTTTGAAGCAATAAATAAATAATAATAATAAATATTGTAAAATTTAAATTACGGCAAAATAACAATATTTATAGATTGTATTAATACAACACTTTTAACCATCATTACCAAAACTGCAGACACAATTGTGGTATTATTTACTACAAATAGTATTAAAGTAGTTTTTGTGAAACAGCCAAGTCTAGCATGCCAGTGGTCGCTAGATGTAGACACTTACATCTCGTACATTCGTTACCTTCTGTCGGATATGACAAAAATTGAGCAACCAGCCAGGGCTACAGGTACATCATATGTACTCGGGTTTACTTTTGTTGGGTGTGACAGAGACATGATGAATGATACAACAATATACGTAATATTTGGTAACATTTCTGTTGTAGTAAAATAGTATTTGGAGCTATAACCACAACAAATTGTAGTACACAGGTCTACAATTGTATAAGCGTTTTTTCAGTGCAGTGTGCATTAGATTTTAAAGTTGGACTTACTAAATAAACTGAAAACATCCAACCAGGTTGATTTAATTTACAAATGATACAGTTCCACGTACTTTTATACAACGTGGGGAGGCATTTCAAACGTAAAACGACCTCAATGTTCTCAATTCCAAACAGCGTACTATTTTAAGGCACAGAACCTTGGATGTAGAAGAAATTGCAACTGACGACTTGACTTTCACATCTACGGCGCATTGCAATATCATGCGACCGAATAAAATCTAAATGAATCATTTTTCCGAGATCTCGCTCGCCTATCTCGTGCCTTGCTCGATGGCTAATGCATTCCATACTGATGAAGAAAGTTGTCTACGTGACGAAGATGAGCCAGATTATATTCATGTCCTGATCTAACAACAAAAGTGACACCACTTTAATAGACGTCCGCGCTTTGTACTAGAAACCCTGTTTGTCTCTTAACTGCAGCACAGTACTGTGGCACAAAAAATCTGTTGTTAATTAGTTCGAGTATTTCGCACTTTTCGCTTTCCCACATTTCTTGTACTACCCGAAAACACGCAGACATTTCGTATGGAAACGACTTTTAAATTATGGGTCACTTTGCATTTATTTACATAGAATGAACCTTAAGCGTGCAAAGTTAAAAATATAAATATTCGAATCGTCAGTAAATTAATCACTTTATAATCACCAAGACTAGCGACGTCGCGAGGCAAGCCATTGGCCTAGACACGGTGCGGCCGGGATTTTCGATACCAAACGGCAATAAATTCCGTGCCACTTACAGCTGTATACGACGACTGGCCGAAGATGACAACGCCTCACAGCGTAACTGTGGGCCACGATAGATACAAACGAATAATAATGTTCATGCACATGTATTTCTCATTTTTCACAATTAATGTATATATTCTTGACTGATCACTACCAACTATTGTGCAAAAATAATGAAGCTTTCGTATATAAGAAACATTCCTGCAATCTGCTATCTATAACATGTTTAATTCATGTCTGTCATTTTATAAAGAAAACAATCATAAGTAGCCATCCAAATGAACAAATTAATAGCGAGCAAAAAATTGTTTGTTTTTTGTGGATTAAGGAAGGCCTATTTAAGAAATCACCAACCACAACCAAAACTGATAGAGAACATGCCTATAAGCAGCTTTTATTTTGATAAATATTTCAAAATTATCAAATCCGTAATTTCAAGCTTCGATTCTAAAGAAGCAATTTATGTTAAAGACAATCAGTAGCAATTTGGCACAGGCCAATCCAAGAATAGATAGTCCAAAGTCTCTTGGATTCGAAATTTCCAAAAGTCTAGAATACGATCACCAAGTTCACTTGAAAAAAAAAACGCTAAAGGAGAAACTCGACAAAATTAAATTCCGAAGAACATGAACAGAAAAACAGTCCGGGAAAAGCTCTAGACCTGTACCTCCAGTAACTCAAATGTACGAAATGTCAGAGCCAATTGGAAGCACTCTTAACTTCGCCAGTATATATTGAAAAAAGAAGACGTAGTAAAAAAGAAGACGTAGTAAAAAAGAAGCCGACCAAAAGTATTTACAATGCTGAGGAACCACGTCATTAGAAAACATAAAAAAACAACATTATGATTCAACTGACGAATATTTTAGTCATTTAGAGAATGAAGACGTTTCATCCAATAAATACTAACCAGATGAACAGAAAAGATAACTGAATTAAGTGTTTACTGCGTTTGTTAAATATGTGGTGCCAATGCAAGGAAGAAAAAGTAATAGATCTTCAAGGACCATATTCTATCCTATCCTCAGTTGTCCGTCTCACAGAGCTCAGGTAGGGTAGCCGAACCAATTCAGTTTCAATTTTTTTTTATGGTACATGTTTCTGGTTTAAAACTTTACCAAAGTATAGAGTTTATCTTATATACTTTTTACATATTTTTATTTATTTAAATAAGATATTTTATGTTTTGTAAAATGTGATCCATCTTTCCTCGCTTTATTCTACATAGACATATTTATTTATAACTATATGCAGCTGTGAACAGCACGGATTGTGAATCTCGACCACATCTTACCCATGCCAATGGCTTACCTCGTAACTTCCAGATCATCCGTTGGGTGAAGAGATTTTCACGCTTGACGCCTGGCCAATGCTACTCAATGACTTTAATTCTGACTTCCAAAGCAGCCAAATAAACCTAATACATTACTTATTTCAAAACAACGACGCCAATTTACGCTTGAACGTTACACACGTAACAATTTACAATTTGACGTTAACCGAAGTACAGCATACTGAGAATTTGACATATTAAACGAACTATTATAATCGCCTTATTTTAACTCTACGTTAACATTGGAAAAGACACAGGAGCTTAAAGACCTTTTACAGAAGAGATTGAAACATTCCTTTCTATTCAAGTGTTCGATGGGGAGCCCAAAATTTATGGAAAGCTACATAAAAAATTAATGCGTCTGGAAAGAACCCAGTCTGAAAGTAAAGCGGCTAGATATAAAATGCAATTATCTCCAGTATTCTTCAAGTTTTAAGAGAAGGGCGCGTAATACGGTATGATATAATTGTGTTGCTCCACCAGTAACAAGATTTATAGTTTTAAGAAAAATTGCTGCAGCATCATATTAAAAATATTGAATTTTGACCAGTGGAACATTTTTAATTTCAATTTTTGCAATAATAATAATTCTGGAAATTCTACATCGCAAAAAGGATTATATAATGCCTGAGAAACATTTAGAGCCGTCAAAAATTAGATGGTAATTATTTTTGCTATATTTGAAGCGTGTCTATTTTACAAAATACAAAAGTAAGAAAGAAAAAATCCTTTGTTATAAAAGAATATTTAGACATACAGAGTGTCCCCGGATATTTGAAACGACTATTTATGAGACAAATAATTTTAAAGTTGAAAAATGGCCTTCTGGGGTCCAGCTCTGTTTGAATAAGAAACAAAATCTGCCATGATTGCAAATCTAGTGAGTCTTGGAAAAAATAATTTTTTCACCAGTAAAGTGCTGTTTCTGTATGACATACAACAAAAATGTCATTAAGAAAAGTTTTTCGAATGAAAAACTAAGTATATGTCCTAAAACTACTTTGATTTTTGTCAGATTTTTTACTCATTTTAATTTTTCTCTAGTGCTTGTTTGATGCTTGCGAGTGAACATAAACAAAAATGAAACAATCTATTCCAGACATCCTGCAACACCTACACAAATTGATAACGACATTTTTTTAATATTGAAACTTGAAAGCATATAATCAATTGGAAAAATACCAGAACAAGTAGCTGCGATTCTCAAATTGAAGAATGCCTAGTAGGTAATAAATGTGACACTTTAGTGAAAAAACAAATAATATTACTTGTAACTTGTACTGATGCTTACTATTAAAGATCGCGCATATTATACCCAGACGGACCAGCAAAGCCTGCTGCGTACATTACTGTCACCCGCAATGACCGCCACAGCAGGTCGTGCCGGTGACATGCAATTTCTATGCCTGTTCGCGCTAGTCCGACGTAAGGTCTATTCCCACAAAAGTCAGGGATTGGTTTCAAATTGTTAGAAGTACTTGGTTACTTCTAGTAGGCTCATTTTATGAGGGCTCACGTTCTTCTAGCAGGATTTCTCGCAGGTTCTGTACAAAAATACTTACGAAAGCGCTTCCAGCAGGACAGCGGTCGTACATTCTATCATTAAAGCAGAATAAGGTTGAAAATTAATTGAATGTGTACGTGTCTGATGGTTGGAAACTGTTTCTTGGTGTTCTACCCGCCGTGATTTAACAACTCCATTCATGCACACCTCGTATATTAGAATCGACCTGAAGATGGGCGCTCATTGCTAATCAAGGAGTCACATCGCACACCCAAAAAAATCGATAAATAGACATCGTCGCACCGATTGGCGCAATTAAACTAACCTTGGGGGAAATCATATTATTACCAGTCAATTTGCCTTGAGGGCAATAACGACTAATCCTGTAAGTGCTGGTACGGAATTCGTATACGATTTTTTTAAAAGGCCTCCCACGGCACGTAGAATCAATAATTTGTATATTTCCGCTGTAATAGGATTTATTTCGTACGGAAAAACTCATGCTTATTTTGTATATTTTGTGTCTGTTAAAATTATTTATTTATTTACGATATGACCACCCAAACAGAGAAAAGACTACAATTACAGGGTAGGAGTAGTCAAAATGACGACAAAACTTTACTTAAAAGGCATAATTGCCAAAAAGTAACTAAAACTAAACAGAAACACTCAACATGCCTTATACGAATGTCAATAATTCTACATAAAAAATGTACTCTTGTTTAGGTCGCATTTGATTTAAGGCTTGTTATTTTACTATTATTAATAATTGTTATTGTTACTTTCATCTCTTGAGAATAAAAAATACATTGAAACTTTCAAATGCAAATAACTCAGAAGGCGACCTAAACAAGAGTACATTTTTTACGTAGAATTAAACGTTCTTTTAGATTTTTAAGCATAGTTCAACAGATAAAAAAATATATTTTGATTTACCTAAATAATACGGTGAAACTAAGACCAATTTTAAGACTCATGCTATCAAAACTTTCTCAATTATTGGGAAATTTCAGATTAACATTTAAACCTTGAACACCTTCTCCAGCTTAGTGTCCTTTCTGACTCACGCTGTATATATGGATATTTCGTCTTGTTTTGAGGTCTAGAAAACGCAATTCAATTTATGGTACTACTTTTAGAATCACCTTGTATATGCGCCAATATATTATCTCTCCATGAACCAATAACCTTTTCCAATAAATAACTGGCAAGCTTATGTCTAAGGACCAACGAGATTGGAAGAGAATAGTTATAGACTAAATCGAGGACTAAATTTTACTTGCGCAAAAGCTGTCTGTTTTCCGCGACTGGGTAACTTAAGTGTGTGAAACATCAGGGTTGTATTTATAAATTTTAGTGGTTAATGATCATTTTCGTAAATAATTATTAAAAACAGGCATAATGTACGTTATTTGATAATAAACCTTTTTTTTGATCAGTAACAAATACATTTTGTATCTGTTATGTCACTTATATGAAACTCAATAATAATCAATATTGGTTATTAATATGTCCATTTTTATATAGTTATACTGAAGAAAATTATAATATCTATGGGCCAAATTTTTAGTAATTTATAAAACAAATGAAAATATGAACGATTATGATTACTGATTTGTGTTAATTTGTATTCAATTATTTGATGAATATCGTTTATTTTCACTTAAAACTAAGCGTTATCATCATGTGAAATGTGAAGTATATACTTATTTTCTCATACCCTATGTAGTATATTTTAAGTACACTCTAATATTGATTTCTAATTTGACGTCGTATAGTAATCTAAAAAGTTTAAAGCTATTTGTCTATTGTGGCATTCTTTTCTATTTTTAGAAAATTTATTAATTGTTTTTAATTTTACGGTATACAGGGATATCCTACAAATACTTTAAAATGTTTAAATATTCATCTGTGTCCTTCTGAACTATTTCTTGTAAAACAATTGTTTAAAAAATGTAAGTATTCAATCAATTAATTTGCCACATTAATTTGTTATCGACAATGTTCCCACATAATTAGTATACATATACTAATATGATTTCATTCGCTTTCATGTTTTTCCTTATCAGTATATAGGAAATATAATTTTTTATTTTTTGTTTTTCACATTTCCTCATTGATGTTATCAATAATTAAAGAAATTAAAAAGAAATAGATCAATTTTTCTCAAGAGAGCCGTTTTTATACGCAAATTTTCAACGAATTTCATAGCTGTTTGTTGAGACAGTCTAAAAAAAAATTGAGTAAGTTAGAGAGAATATCTCTCCACTATGTCAATTATACAAGTTTTCCCCAAGATGTAAAACAATTTCCAGACCGACAAATCATTTAGAATAAGAAGAAAAGAGCATCATTTTCACCTATTATATTATGTTTTAAAATCTCCTGAATTTTACAAGTCAACTTTCTGCACTGCACATTGAGAACATTGTATACAACTAGTGACACTTGAATTTATGTAAATTATCAAGTATTCTTCATGGTGTATAGAACACAGTGATAAGGTACAAATTCAGGGTGTTTCATGTTTTCTAGCACATTATCCCTTCAAAAGTTAAATGAAATGATTCAATTTCAGTATCATATATTAGTACTAAGCTAATAAGAATTGGTGTATTTTTTTTTGCATATGTAGATACGATTATTTGTCCTTGAAACGCTTGCCTTAAAATATATTTCTCCTTCTGTGTTATGTACCTATTGCATTACTTATACGTAGTTTTTTAATTTTTTTTTAATTTTGCCTGATGATGGAAAGCAAAATTTTATTTCACAAAACCGATCACAAATTGTTTAATATAATTTTTGAGAGTTAACAGACTTACCATTTTCTTGGTTGATAATTTTAATATATTTTAAGTCTTCTCTTTCCTTAAATTTAGTGCAGTTATCTAAAAATGCTTCCTTTTTCATCTTCAGGGAACAATTCCAAATAAAACTTCAGCAAGGCAAGCGGCAAAAGTTCTCGTAAATAATTTCACATTTTATTTCATTCCCAATTACATTATTTTGTTACTCAGAAATTAATAATTACTACATTTTTATTTGCACCAAAAGTAGTAGTTTTTAACAAGAAATTATAACTACACCAACCAACAACGATCGAACAAGCCGTAATATGGCATCATTCCAATTGATGTCTGTGATTGGTAGGTGACAGGAGTGGGAAATTGGCAGGATGCGCAATAGTCTTTGGTTATAGTTTTTTAATCATAGATTTGGATCATAGACCAGTGCTGAAGCCTTTGAAAATGGTAAAAAGTGAGAAAAAAAAATAATAGTAGGATGAAACCCATTGGAAAAGGAAGAGAATACAACAAAAATGAGAAGAAAAATAATTTACGGGCGATCTGAGGTCGGGAAGTGGAAGGGGATGAGTTTTTAAGGGTAAAAAACGGTTTATCTTGATTTCCGGCAAAACTACAAGTCCTATGGAAAAAGCAAAGTTATAGGTAATAAAAAGATCTACAACTTTTATATGAACACTTTTTCCACATAAACTCAAAATTTATGTGAAAAATTCAAATAACCAAGTATTTGGTTTTTTATTTTTATCTTTTATAAAAAATTATTTTTTTTCACGATATTTGGTGAACACTTACCTTTTTATGTTCCAAATACACTGTATTTTTTTTATTTAATATATACATTTTTTCACCTTATTTTGACTTAATATCGAAAAAGCACCCTAATTTTCAATCGAAAATTCTCACGTCAAAATATCTGCTTTTTTTAAAAAAGTCGGTTGGCTTTTCGTTCGTTGGAATCTCTACTATCTTATGGTGTAAAAAAATATACATTACTATGGTAAATGTTCTCAGAAAAAACAAAGAAATGATGCGACAAACTCGAATCCGAAATTTTTTTTGAGCTATTTATTAAAATTTATACTTTAATTACTCGAAAAACGTAAGATTCCATATTGCACTGATAAACAAAAAAAATGTAAGGCGAAATATGCTACTATAATTAACAACTAAATAAGTTAATAAAGTTAATTTATAAAACATCTACAATATTTTTTCGTTTCTTTGCATTTTCTGAGAACGTTTACCAAAATAATGTATATTTTTTTTACACCATCATAAAGTAGAGATTTCAACGAACAAAAAGCCCACCGACTTTTTTAAAAAAGCAGATATTTTGACGTGAGAATTTTCAATTGAAAATTAGGGTGCTTTTTCGATATTAAGTCAAAATAAGGTGAAAAAATAAATATTTTAAATCAAAAAAATTACAGTGTATTTGGGACATAAAAAGGTAAGTTTTCACCAAATATTGTGAAAAAAAAATATTTTTTGTAAAAGATAAAAATAAAAAACCAAAAACTTGGTTATTTGAATTTTTCACATAAATTTTGAGGTTATGTGAAAAAAGTGTAAATATAAAAGTTGTAGATCTTTTTATTACCTACAGCTTTGCTATTTAACTTTTTTCCATAGGACTTGTAGTTTTGCCAGAAATCGAGGTAAACCGTTTTTTACCCTTAAAAACTCACCCCCTTCCACTTCCCGACCTCAGATCGCCCGTAAATTATTTTTCGTTTTATTTTTGTTGTATTCTCTTCCTTTTCCAATGGGTTTCATCCATTATTTTTTTTTTGTTTCAAAAATTATCGACACTGGTCTATCAATTTGAACTGCTGCTAGAAATGCAACGGTAGTAGAACATTACTGCAAATAAATTATTCAAAATGAAACAAGTAATAATTAGAGGCTATACGATTAGGAGCTCATATTTTTTAGTCCCGCAAACAAATAAAACAATTTCCCCGGTAGAGACTAGCCGCTTACCA
Source organism: Monochamus alternatus (assembly GCA_037114965.1). Classification (NCBI taxonomy): domain Eukaryota; kingdom Metazoa; phylum Arthropoda; class Insecta; order Coleoptera; family Cerambycidae; genus Monochamus; species Monochamus alternatus. The sequence goes on from CM073433.1 coordinate 41,221,184, forward strand.
TGTATCATAATACCTTACACGTACTCTATCAATTAAAGTTTATTAGTGGAGATAAATTACAGCCTTCGTTAGGGCTAATAACCACCGCTGAATTCTTAACGTCTAGGTACGAGCACACGGAGAGTTCTAATTAGGCGGACTTGTACGCTCTTCCTAAGGAAATGTGTCTAATAAAAAGAATACAGAGGAGTAAAAATAAACACCAACCTTGGGACAATCGCTGATAATTAGAGGACTTCCGGCCGTGTCCCAAGTTAGCTGGCGAATCACTAATTCCCTGGTGCAAGGGGGGTCAACGAACCCAAAATCAGGCAAAATCGCGCTCAGGTACGTCTCTGTCGGATATTAAATTTGTGCCGGCCGGTAGGAAATAATTAATTATTCTGAAAGGAAACCTCAAGCTACTTCGGTAAATATTAGGTTTATGTACCTAAATAAAGTTGGTGTAGTGGTATACAGGGTGAATCTTAAATAAGTACAAATATTTTAACTGCTGGTGTAGTTCGTCATTTAAAACAGTCTAGTGAAAGCCATTTTTAAAAATTTCTAATATTTACGGAGATATTAATTTTTTAAAAAAATACCCACATTTTGAGGACCGCTGGCTGATTTTTCATCCAACAACGTAATGAAACATATGATTTGTTGCGAGGTTGCCATATCTCCTCCAATATAAATATTACGTTTCCTTTAACGTAATAGTTCTATTTTAAAAATACTTGTTTTAAGCATAAGTACAGTAAAATTGGGTATGTAGTATGATACGCAGCAATATTAACATAAATTTTAACATCTGAACTAACCTTACTATACTTCAACGATTAAAAATGAATTTCCGCAAGTTCAATACTACCGTAAAATATTTAGGAAGATATTACGTGATATTACTATGTCCAATGTTCAAAAATTATACATAAACGTGCACACAAGCTTACCTGTTTGTTAAAAAATTAACTATTTAATCAGTAATCCACATTTCACAAGTTAAATGTCATTGTACACTGTTAGAAAGGGACACAAAACACAATTTCCTTAAGTTATTTTATGAAGAATAACGAAAAACTATGCACGCGTTTTTTATTTAAAATGGAAAAAATGTCAACTTTTAGCAAATTTTATTGCTATTTTCATGCATTATGTGGGGTTAACAAGTTTGACTTGGGCTTCCGATAATCTGTCATGACAGTCAATGACAGTTTGATAATAAAAAATAATATAAAATGTTACACTTGACAAAATTCGCTAAAAGTTGAGATTTTTTCTTCCTTGAAGCAAAGACATTTGTGTAATACTGGCAACACTGTGAACCACACGTTCAGTCTGCAGCACTATGACTCATAAAAGTATGAAGGGTCGGTCTAGGCCAGCGGTCCTCAACAAGTTTTCTACTGAAAAATTACGAAATTTATTTAAAATTTCACTTTTTTATTTCTGATTTTTTTGTAAAAAAAACTATTAATTATGTGTTCTACACACAAAACTATACTGCTGGTTAAAATATTTGTACTTATTTAAGATTCACCCTGTATACTGGTTTTACTCATGGTATACTAATTTATTTAGAATTCCGGTACGGTAACCGAAGAGTAAACCCCTGGTAAAAATGTGTACACTATAAAAGTCATATGACCCATTAAAAATTCTCTACAGAATTTTTGAAATAATTCTATTCTACGCTATTTTTGTGGTTGCGTATAGAAAACAAATCAAATAATTTTAAAAAGAATATTGGCCATACAAATTTAGAACATTTTTATGAGAATCTGCGCGAGAAAATGCGCAGCGTGTAAATTGGACTAATTACTCTAGTTGTGATAGTTACTGTGTGCTGTGTAAACATATATTTATGTTATAACAACGATGTTTTGATACTATTGTCATTTGATATTTTGTTATAATTGTCATGTAATAAAATTATTATTCGGTCCCTTTTCTTCAATATTTCACAAATATAATTACTCTCAACAGATGCTATATAAACCCAGTTAATACGCACGCGCATAAAGATAATTTTACTGTAAGTTTTATAATATTTAATCGTAATGGCAATCATAAACTAACTAAAATTCACATATTTCTAACGAAAATTACCAATATAATTTTATAAGTAATTATGCTGAAAATTGTTTGTACGACTACTGAAATATCAGAACGTACTAAAAAGTTACAAAAAATTCCAATAAACACCAAAAATTACACAAAATATCAATAAGTGAAATAACTACATTATTTGTAACCACCAAACCCTTGGTGAACTTACTGAATATTTCGATATTTTTTAATGCAAGTAAATAAATATATCTATTTTTATCCATCTATTTTTTGGGATCGGTCAGTGGTGGCGCGGTTTAAGGCGTCAGTACTTGAATCGAGATGACTAGATCGCTGTGGGTTCGACCCCCGCAGCCGGTAGACTGTATATAAACTATATTCGTGGAGTGGATTCTGCGGGTATGGTAGGGTGGAAGAATGTTGGCGTGAGTCAATGTGAGAGATTGATACCGGTTGACTTTTGATCACCCCCCTAATTATGAGGTTTTCCAGATTTCCCTCATTCCTGAACTGAATGGTGGTTAGGGCCTACCTAAGTCGTTCCTGGGCGCAAATGCAGCCTGCTTAATAATAATATGCCGCCCCCTCTCCCGCACAAGTCTTCGACTTCTGGGCTAATCCTCGTGATTAAAATGAGGGGTAGAGATATTATTATGCCAGGTGTTTACCAAGGATCATATTTGGGACCATCATCATTCCCGATCTATATTAATGCTATCACTGTTTTCAATTCTGCATAGCTATTCTTAATTTAGGCGGGCGATTTAAATTCATGGTTTCAATATTGTGATGTAAACAAGATTTAAATACATTTAGATGAATGTTCTTATATTTATTTGCTCGTAATTCGATCATACTTTAATATGTATAGGGTAAATCAAGACTAAAGGTGTAAAGAACTAAGTGAGATATAAATTTGAAAATTGTTATACAATATAACGGATATTTTAAATAAAACATTTTAAACTTTCGGCTACTTCTGAAAATATAAAAAAAAGTCCCCGACTTCCTTATTTCAAATGGAACACCTTTTATATACTGCGAAGTATACTGCATTGGAATACTATTTGAAATATTCAATGCACCGAGTAAAAACTCCTTTTCCGCAAAAATACAACAAAATGTTACTTGAAAAAGTTATTAAGACTGATAAATAATGACTATGTGCAAAACTTCAAGAAGATCGGCCTCCTTTGATCAAATCTTTGGGCTGTGATGAAACCAATTTTGAAAATCTCAAGATAACACTGTCACCTTGTTGCATTAATTTCAATCAACTTTTGATCTAAAATAAGTTTGGCTACATCGCATTGTTTTGTCGTCGGGAATCTACTCTTGCTGTATGTTGCGTTAATTTCGGGACACCCTGTATGCCTAAACTGAACCGTTTGAAGAAAAAGTTTGTAAAAATCTCTATAACCTTTATCGTGTTACATTTAGGCCTCTAATTTTAGTGTACCATGAAATCATAAAATGTTGTACTTTTTGTATGTAACAGTAGTTTTAAAATACCATACCACGTGTTCCATTTTTCCGGTAAGAATCTCAAAAAATAAAACAGAAATTTAATATTAAAATATTAGAACTGTATTGTAAAGATGGTAAGAAATACATGGAATTTAAAGAAAAAAAAATATTGCGAATGTTCGTCGTGCAAAATTGTACAGATATTAGCGAAGCGAATAAATTCATTGTATTTAGGAAACACGACAGGGCAAAGCAAAAAATCATCCCAAGCTAAAAAACAAACACTTCTGCTCGCATTTCTGGTTCTATCCACGTGAATATGGACTTCAACGGTAGAAAAATGTGAATTACTTTCCGAAAAATATCACAGCTCGTACAACAAAAATATTTTACAGATTCAATATATTATTACGGAATACCGATAATAAAATTAATTTTAATAAAAATTGCCGATAAGAAGTAAACAACAGCTACATTCTAAACTTTGAGCTATGTTGGCGAGCTTGTGTGCTCTTTTTTTATCAAATTACGAATTACCTGTTGCGGTTTGTCGTTCTCTTCCTTATTTCTTAAACCGGACTCTTAGAAACCAGATGACGTAAAGGTAAGAAGTGTGAAGAAGACGACGACAGCCATCTGTGGTCGCCACTTTTATATAAATCTGGTTTCGTTATAGTTCCCGCTCCTTTGCTTCATAATAAAAAAATGCTTTACGCTGGACTTTGATAAAAAAAACCAATTACTTAATGAACAAATTTCTCGGTACGAGCGTAACCTTAACCACGTACCTAGTTATTGAATGAATAACGGTGAGAAGCGTAATTTTTTTTTAAATTCTATTCAACCGGCCAAACAACTTGCAAATTTTTTTTCTCTGGTACTCAGGTTAAGGTTAGTTAAAATATTTACTATACGGTATAATAGCATGGATGTTAAACAAAAAATATTAATATACAGAGTGTCTCAGGTATTGGTGGCATCCTTGGAAGGGGTCATTTTACAGTCAGAATGAATGAAATTTACCCAAATATACCTATACTAAAAGTTCATCGTTTCCGAGAAACAGGGTGTCAAAGATTTTAAAATGATAAAACAACAATAATTCTAGGTCGTAATGGGATACCTTAGGTCTAATTATTCAGTGTTTAAATATTTCATTAGCACCAGTGGCGTAGAAACTCTGTGCCACTCTTATTTCATTTACAATAAAGATAGTACGCCACTGCCACTTATAAAAAACGTAAAATACTTAATTTACTAAGTTACTTAAGTGTTGATTATTTTGAACAAATAATTATTGTTTGCATTTTTTTAATGCATTGTATTCAAGTAATTGTTCATTTAAAATATCTACATTTCGTAGTTTGTCCATATTTGTATCAAAAGCTGAAGGAAACTTAAAAATCCACTCTTAAAGTTTTGTACATAGCCATAATTTACCATTTTGAATAACTTTTTCAAGTAACATTTTGCTGTATTTTCAGTGAAAAAGGCGCTTTATTTGAAATCAAAACAATTTTTCCTCGGTGCATTGAATATTTTAAATAAACGGTTATTCTTAACGACTTCAACATCATATATATGATTTTCACATAAAGAAGGTAGAAAAATCAATTCTTTGAATAGTCAGATGTATACACTAAACCGCAAAAAATTCTGCTATTTCAAAGAAGCATGATGTGCCAAAAGTAGAGTAAAATTAAAAACGGATTTGAATTTCTCGCCCCCAAAAACCCTCGATCTTCAAAATATATCCAAATGTTTGGATTTTTTAAAAAATTATTTGCAAATATCGATAATAAAATTTTTACTTTGGCACCCTGTATTTTTTTAACTATCACCTTTTGATTAAAGTAAGTTTAGCTATATTGCATTATTTTGTCGTCAGAAATCTACTATTGCCCTATGATGCATTAATTTCGGGACACCCTGTATTACTGAAGCATAATAGGTCTCACCATGCACAAACTATGAAATGCAGAAATATTCTTAAAGGACAATTACCTAAATACGATGCATTTTAAAGAATAATTATTTGTTCAAAATAATAAAAACGCTTTTTATAATTAAGACAGTGGCGTACCATTTTCATTTTAAATAAAAGAGTGCCACAGGGTTTCTACGCCACTGGTGATAACGGGGATATTTAAACAGTGAATAATTAGACTAAAAAGTCCAAGTAACTAAAAAATATAATAAAAATTCAAAATCTTTGACAGATACAGGGTGTATTTCGGAAACGGTGAACTTTTAGATATAGCAGTGGCGGCTGGTGAGATTTCAGGTATACCATATCTCAATAACCAGACATGGGACCCAAACCAAACTTTAGGGCATATGTACTGTGGCAATACAGAGAAATTTGATAGAAGAAGAACGATTTTACAGTTTGCTAAAAAAGTTGAAAAAAACGTGGGCCTCACCTCAAATTTTCAAAATGGCTTCTTTAAATTTCGAGAAACATTTTTTTCCATAAATTAGATGTAATTTTACGCATAGGTTTCAAGTTTTATTGAAAAATAACTATATTTGTAGAATTTATAGCGTTTTGAAATTTTTTTAATGTATCACAAATACAATATTAATTTTCAAACTGCTGTAACTTTAACAAAAATTAAAATTTTTTAATAAAATCTGAAACCTATCGGTAGAATTATGTCTAGTTTATGAAAAAAATATTTCTCGAAATTTAAACAAGCCAATTTGGAAATCGTAGGTGAGGCCCACGTTTTTTTTTTAACTTTTTTTTCGCAAACTGCCAAATCGTTCCCCTTCTACTGATGTTCTCTGTATAGCCATAGTACATATATATACTAAAGTTTGGTTTGGGTCCCATGTCTGGTTATTAAGATATGATATACCTGAACTTTCACCAGCCGCCACTGAGATATAGGTATATTTGGGTAAATCTCCTTTATTTTCACAGTGCAATCACCCCTTCCAAGAATGCCAGTCAAACTTGAGACCTGAGTATATGCTCTTTTTTAGCATAGTTGATCAATTTCAAAAATAAAGGTTTCATTAAAAAAGCCATTAGATTGTTACAGTACAGTACATTATTGAGAAAATGACACAAATCTACTTTGTAGCCAATCAAATGATGATAATTTAAAACCTTAGATTATGCCATCGCAACAAAAAGAAATATATTTTCTTCAGGAAATATAAAGCGTGCAAATTATTCCGAAAATTTTTTCTTGGTCCCGAATATTTTTAGGAAATCGCCCATTTCTTTCGATGATGATCAAATATTCGTGATTTCGAAAAAAATCAAAACAATAATTAGTGATATTATAAGTGAAAATAAAAATGTTCGTTTATTAAGACAGTTTTTTTTATATAAAATCAATTACACATGAGTCATATAATTAAGTAGCCGCATTTTTATAATAACAGCTGTATTTTGCGCCTTGAAAATATGTTACTACTAAAGTAATAATAATAAAAATATACATATATTAGTTTATACATGATTCTAAATATTTTTAAAATCTTGACGATATTTATTTTATATTTTAATAATGTGAGTAAGCATATTACCTAATTTGTTAAAAAAACATCTATCCACATGCACTAACTTCACCGACAGGCTGTCGCACAAACTCAATTTTAAATTGTAAAGCCGTCCAGACACGACAACGCAACGCCGTTTGCTTCTGCCTTCAAAAGCGCTGTCAATTACAAAGTTAAATTTCTAATAGGAGGCTTTGACGGCGGCAGCGTACTGGTTTTGTTTCACTCCCGAGCTACCGGAGACGGATGAAAAGCGACTAAGCTCCACGGCTACGTCACAACTTCCGGCTCGCGACGGCGGCGGTTTCAGAGTCTGTCCTCTTCGATTTCCGATACGAGACACCCACATACATAAACATATGGCTTATCGGGGCGGCCTGCGTTTCACGCCAGGCGACGTTCAAATAAAATCACGGCCTACCTTGCATCTACAGTTATCATTCTGTATCGGGTCACGCAAGCGAAATAACATAAACAAAACCATCGGAGCCGGCCATGCCGACTGCCGCCGCATGATTCTGTTATTAGATGCGGTATTTTGCTCTACCCGCAAAAAAAACGCGTCTTTTGCGACGCTGTCGCTGCCTTTCGGAATGCGTAAAATTATCAAGTGAATTCCGCACTCGACCGTGGCTATGAAAAAAAAACCATTTAATTTTTAAAGGGCCCGCAGAAGTGCCCTGACATTACGCAATCATATGTTTTGGGCTACGCTCTGCATTCGGGTGAGAAAATGGGCGGGGTTGGCGTGCTGGGAGGGTTAGAACCGTCGCAAATAACTGTAAAATAAAAATCATAACCTACAGGTATACCTACCGTGACTTTATTGTAGTTAATTTTTCTATTCGGTGTGGAGTTATCCATTCGCACGGCCATAATTATTATTATCACAGATGAGTTGAAAAATAGGGGTGTGTCTATAGTTTATGTATCAAATGTCATGGCACACTAGGATGAGGTCATTTCACGGCACTTGTTTGTGATTTTCAGGGCCGAGAGGATAGCAAGAGCCCCGTGTAGCGGACCGCCGGCGCTTGTTTCAACCGCAACTAAAGATTTCATTCGCCACTCCCCTCACTAGCCGGACACCATCTTGGTTATCTGCTGTCAGTCGTTCACCGATACGCCACTAGAGCTCCGCGCACGCTCCGATATTCGCGATGTTCGTACACGTACCCACGGTGCCGTCGTCTCTAATCAGACGATCCCGTAGGCGTAGTGGCATTCGTCGGGCGGCATAATGTGTACGTTTTTTTTTCATCCGTACATTAGCACCTGTTTGTAACACTGAAAAGGCCCGCAGGGCCGACTTTTTGACAATTTTTTCCGATATCTTGCCTTGGAATCGTTAAGCGCCCCAATGAAGAACATTTGGTCTAATGGACCGCATTAGTATGACGTCACACATTATGCAACCAGGTGTCGCAAGAAAATTGGCGCCAATTTTTCGCGATATCTGACCTTATGGGAAGGTGGTGTTTGTAGCACTGTAAAGGTCCGCAAGGAATGCAGTAATCCGTTTTTTTTGTTGATTTCTCGACAATTTTTTCCGACATCCTGCCTTAGGACCGTTAAGCGCACCAATGAAAAAGATTTGGTCTAATGGACCGCATTAGTGCGTCACACATTATGCAACCAGGTTTACAAGTGTCGGAAGAAAATTGGCGCCAATTTTTCGCGATATCTGACCTTATGAAAAGGTGACTTAAGCTTTCACTATTTATTTAAGAAATGCCACCAGATCATATGTATACAGGATGACATTAATAATGGTACATCGCTTAAGGGCGATTGAGCCCAACATGCATTATTCAATTGTTGCTCCTTTTCATTCTACAGGGTGCTAAAGTTGAAAAAACGTTTTCGATTTTTGCTATATTTTAAGAACGTATGGATTGATTGTTTTGAAAATCTGTAGTTTTATGTTTTTTGAGCTGACAATTACGATATACAAACAGTGTTGAGGTCACTACTAGCAAAGTTTACAGACTTGCTAAAAATCAAGTTACTGAAGAAAATGAATCCACATATCCCATCACACCATGAACAAACGGCCTCTATTCACTTCCGATCCAGCTTCTCAAGGCAAATATTTGCTGGTACACGAATAACTCCAAGACTCCGGAAGGCTGAAGTGTATAGTAACAACCTGTGGTAACAACCCAAAGACCAGACAGTCAGTAAATTCGGGTAAGTGCACATATAATCCAGGCAGAAATTCATGTCATTGAGTTGTATTTGCGGAAGCTGGAAAAGCTGAGACATACACGAAAGTGTATAGTCAAGCAGCTTTAAAAGCATTTAGACTACCGGAATTGAGAACTCTCGTTCGGATACCTGGTCATTTAGGTATTCGAGTATTCGAGACGGCGGATTCGATAGCAAGACGAGGTGCCTCCTCCAGCTTTATTGTTTCAGAACCGGCTGTTGGCACAGCTTCGACTACTGCCAAAGCTGCCATCTCGATCTGGGAGGACAGTGTGCGAGTACTGACGGGATTTGCAAAGATTGGCTCAATCTAAGGTGTTCATAGGAGATCTATCAACAAATAGAGCTAAACACTTGATAAGAGTGAAACAGGCTAGACCTAAAAACTCTAGTTGGACTATGTACTGGACGCTGACGGTTAAGGAATCACATGCACAAGTTGGGCTTGGTTGAAGAGACCGAGTGCCGATTGTTTGGAGAGGGAGGGATCGGATTTTCCATAGTTGGCAAGATGCATCTCTTGCCGGAAAATCTGGACAAAATCGCGCTCAATAAGGTTATTAGCTTCATAAAGAGGTTAAACCTGTTGGATGTAGTATAATATGGTTGTGAGTCATAATAAACCACAAGGTCGCAGTGGAGGACTAGTTCCTGGTCCACTCACTTTAAACATAGCCATAACCTATTCACTTTGGCTGCAAATGATGAGTTGTTTCATAGATAATCAACAAAATTGACACAAGTCTTGGACATATTAAGATGTTTTTGCAAAACATGAAATTTAGGCATAGGCCTGTTTTTAAATTCAGTAGATTGGTGTGGTGGAATCCACCAATGCACTCTTATTGGTTTGTTTAACACTCTTAATGGTTTGTTTAAAGAATTCTAATTGGGTAGATGGAATCTACCATACCACAATGTTGAATTAAAGAAAACAGACCTCATGGTGTGCATTCGCTCCAACTAAAAGGAAATTATTGAGACACTTGTTATTCCGGCGAACTTGTAATGTGTCTCAATATTGTTCTGTGTCACAGGTACAAAATGGAAATTAATATTTTCCGAAGAGAATTGCACCCATGAAAAAATACCATACTATTATCATCTAAAGTCGTCTATCTATTGAGAAAAGCTCCCACCCAATCGACAAAAGTTGAACACATAGGAAAATGTGGAAAATTTATAGAAGAAGCTTATCAAGAATAGTACAATTCAATATTTCTTTGGTTAACTGCTTCTGATTAAATGTCAAGAATTGTTTTTATAACATTTCTGAATTACAAACTTGTTTAAATAAAAATAATTATTACAGTTTCACCTTAAACTATGTAGGAAACTCACATCTAAATTGTTTAAAATCATCGTAATAAATATAATTTTTATTTAAAAAAAATCAATGTTTCGTAATATGAGAAAGGCTTCATATTTTATTTTTGACGTTAAAAATGAAATAAAATATATTCTAAATAGTTGTAAACTGTTTTTCAATTTTTTTCTAATGTGTTGTGTGGACATGTGGCGTTTCTGCATACATCGATTAATTACTTTTGCCATTTCTTGGAGTATTTTGAAATATGTTGTTGAAAACTATTTTTTGAATATACTAGAACAGCTTAGTTACCAGTGTATCAATACATTAAATATGTTGATAATAAAAAAGATACAGGGTGTCAAATTTGGAATTTAAAGTGATTTTTTTTGTCATACTGTATCAACTTAAAAATTTGGAAATAAATGTTTTTGGATATGAGCAATCATAATATGTTGTCCATTTCGATGTAGGGCGTCACAACCGGTCGAGTTAATAGCTTTTCAATAATCAGCTGGATAGGTTCTTGTAAAATATTTTAACGTAGTAGGCACCGGTTAAATTTTAATAATTATTAGATAAAATTAATTATTTCTCAATGTAAGGTATCCAGTTTTGGTTAAAAACAATTACTTTACAAAATCAAAAAACTATGAGACACAATTTTTCACATTCAGATATGAGGGATGACTGTCATTTGTTGGCAGCTAAATTTCAATGGACGACAACTTGAATATCTGGGAGGATTTCGACAACCTGATAATCTACAATTTAAAAAACTGTTTTGAAATTTACATAAAAAATACTAAAAATTTGTTCACATTGCGGATTATCCACAAAATAATTCAGGATGACTATCTGGAGCTGCAAAATACTATCAGCAGCATTTTACAACAGTGCAAATTTGGCTTGTTGGTCAAACTGCCTTAAACATATTCAATTTGCAAGGGAATTTTGACGCCTACTACGTTAAAATATTGTACGATGAACTATACAGCTGATTGTTGAAAAGTTATTTTCTCGAAAATGGCCAAATTCTGACGCTAATGACAAGTTAAGTCAAGTTTAATAAAAAGCGTGATAACGTCAGAGCCAAAAAAGTTACGCTCACATTTACGCCACGAATATGGCGCCTTCTAGGGAATATGACGAAATAGACAACAGATGATTTCTCATATCCAAAAACATCTATTCTCAAATTTTTAAGTTTATACAGTCAGACATAACGTACTTTTTAAAGCAAGTTGCCTTAAATCGTTATATTTTGAAGTGAAAAATCTGGTTTGTCTTCATGGGCTATTACTTACGAACCACCCTGTAAGTGTGATTCCACGACGTTTAAAAGTTATGTAAACACCAATTTATAAAATGGTGTTAAGTCATAATACACGTTTTATGTACGTATGTGTTTATTGGTATTGCGCTAATAAGCTTTATCTCAGCTACCAACGGCTTCCGGAAGATTTCATCTGTTAAAAACGAAAACGAGAGTGAACCACACTCACATACATCTGCGTGATATATTTATGTCAGGAATGAACCAATTATTCAGCTAATACGTCCACGCACAGCCACATTTCGTGGCCTTTAATTTAATAAAACATGATATTGCTATGGTTTTGATTTATTTTGTTGGATCGGATTATTGTTAAGGCGTGGGAAAGTCGATTTCTCCGCGACATGTACGAACACGGGACGATTTGAGGAATTTGTATCGATAAAGGTCTTCGTACATGTCACGTTCTTTAAGCAAGTTTAGTTTGTCATCATTAGAAATGATTGGCTACGGCTTAAACATAATTGGGGTAAAAAATATACATTTTAAAAATAATACGTTCTCGAATGGCAGACAATGGCAAATATTTTTTAAATGGATCATCCAGTATTCGAATGGATATTTATATTTTATATGGAAAATATAGAATGTTCCATTAAAAATAATACAACTTTGGTTTGCCCTACGAAAACGAATCTACCCTATATAAGTCAATTTATGTTTTAAATATCCATTAAAATATCCATTTTTACCCCCTCACCCAAACATATTGTCACAGAATTTGCCCTGCTCGCTCCCAATTCGACGGCTGTGGTAGCGCAAAACGTTAGATTGCTCCAATCGCCCCTACGCGATTCTGGTAAACAAACAAATAATGCCGTGTATCGAGGCGCGACTGGAAAATTGGAGTATTCGTTTTGTCTATAAAAGAAGAATAAATGGCCGAGTCAGTCAGTCTTGAATGAGAGTTTGGAATTACAGTCTTGAATTGGACTGTTTAGTTGGAAATTTCCTGGAGTTCAGAGCGATTTAGATTGTGAATAATTAAATAGTGTTTAGTTGACTTGTAATTAGTATTCAATAGTGTATAAAGCAGTTAATAAAGAGAAGTGATTAATTAACGGATTGTTTTTCTGGCAGTAGTAAAAGACGGGTTAGGAATTCCGTGACAATTTGATGTCAGAAGTGGGATATAACTGGAAGTTTTGAAGAACTTTCGGGAACCCTGTGCGTAAGTGGATTTAAGTGGAAGTTTGAAGAACTTTCTGGAACTCTTTGCGTGAGGGTTTTAAGTGGAAGTTTGAAGAACATTCTAGAACTTCGTACGGGAGTGAGACAAAGACCCAAGTGTGACATATCACCGCACTCGTCGTGACTTAAGGAGGTGAACGGTGATATTCGCGAAGGACATTCTCGAACATTCTAGAACTTTGTACGGGAGTGAGACAAGAACCCAAGTGTGACATATCACCGCACTCGTCTTGACGTAAGGACGTGAACGGTGGTACTCGCGAAGGACAATCTTGAACATTCTAGAACTTTATACGGGATTGAGACAAATACCTAAGTGTGGCATATCACAACACTCGTATCATTCTAAGAAAGTCAAATTTACAAACACATTCGTTAACATTCTAAAACTTTCCAGAGAAAATAAAGCCTGTAACTAGAACCAAGTCAGTATGGATGCACAAATGGCAAAACTATTATTATGCAAACAATGCAAATCAAAATGGAAGACCAAGCAAAGACGATGCAAGAAAAATTAGAAAAACAGGGACAAACAATGCAAAAGAAACTAGAAGAACAAGGACATAAAATAGAAGATCAGACGAAGAAAAATTTGAAGAACAAGGGCATAAAATTGAAGATCAGTCCAAACGATGCAGCAGAAATTAGAAGAACAGGAGTTTAAAATGAAAGATCAGATACAGGCAATACAACAGGAAATGAGGAATCAGACGAAAGAAATGCAGACAAAGTTGGAGAGTACACTAGAAGAAAAACTAGAGGAGCAGTCACACAAGCGGCACAAGTAGAGGAGAAACTGTTAGCACAAAAAAAAAGGAAATAGACGAAGAAATAAACCAGATTAGTAAAGAGCCTCGACTTAAATTAGACAAGATAACAAAGGAGGGCGCAGTAAAATCAGAAGAACCTGTTATCCGAACTCAGAAAACGAAGCCTCCAGAATTCGACGGCAAGGTCTCCTGGAATGTCTATCTGCGTCAGTTTGAAGCAGCAACTGCAGCAAACGAATGGTCTGATTGTGAAAAGGTTACTGCTCTGATAGTTGCTCTACAAGGGGAAGCTCTTGACGTTCTGCATGGAGTTCCTACTAAGCAGCAGAATGACTACGCCATTCTAAAACAGCATATGGAAATGAGGTATGGTAAATGGAGACATAATAAAGATAAGTAATTAATTAACGGACAGTTTTTCTGGTAAAAGAAAAAGAAAAGAATATTTAGAATTGTTTTTCCTATATATATATTTTAGCGATAAATCAAGCTTGCCTAATATAATAGAAGCGTTTTCGGAAGGCGAAGTAGGCAATAAAACGTTGGCAAAACCCGACATATACCTCTGAGTCCTTTCCACTTGTTTGTAATATACCTAAGTCATGCTCACGTACGCCCCTTAATAAGGTACGACTAACGTTACGGAGAAATTACTTGTACTAGAAAAGGATGGCCAATAAGTTGTACGTACTTCATGCCAAAAACAGACGGTTGAACAGAGTCGAAATAGTTGGAATGTGTTGATAATTCTATTGCTTTGTGTTGATTCTTCTGTTGTGGTGCGTTTGTGATACAGTTTTAACGAAATTTGAAAATGGCTCATCGTAAAGTTTTAAACGAACAAAGTAGGAGATTTGTGTTAAATATTTTGGAGCTTTTATTATAATTGAATATGGGAAAATTTCCCAGCCGGCCCTGGCAATTTACATCTAGAGATAATTGAGTGTCGACATACCTGAACTACTCTAATCTTTCCACCGCACATGCATTCCTAAAGACATCCTAACATAATTTGGGCTAGCCCGTCAGCTACCTCCCAGTTATACCAGTCATAAGTAGGTATAAGTTGAAATTAAATAAATGTATACATTTCGTCTCACCAACGTTTTATTGCCCACTTGCCTTCCGAAAATGATTGTACTTTAGTATCGTAAAACTTTAAATTTGAATAAATCTCTGCTTCTATGTCCCTCACTAAACTATTGCTATCATGAAAATGTCGATTTCTTAAAAGTATTATGCCACCACCTTATAATATTATATGAAAGTACACCTTCATTCCACAAAACAAAAAACATCCCTATCTATTACACACGTTACAATACAAAAAATTGTAATAGCCAATATAATCGGATATCTGCGAAATTAATGATCAATTTCCAAGCCTGTCAAAGTGAAATATTAACATGCCGTTTAAATGGAAATGATAAAGTAATAAATACTAGAAAGGCGGGATGGAATAAAAGCTCCTTATAAATACAGAGTGGGTCAATAAAAATGAATGATAAATCATTTAAGTTTTGGTAAGTGGTGAAAAGATTGTATTATTGAGAAAAAAAACCGGGAGCTTTCAATGGAGCTGCAGTGTGGTAGGTCGCTTGGTGTTGGGATCTGGAGTAGCTAATCGCCACTAGATGTTGTTACGTGCTACATCAAGTATTGTAATTTATTTTTGAACATGTAATGTCTGAAGAAGTGTTCGTATGAAATAATCTAATGTTTTTTTATATAAATTTTTAGATATTATAACAATTTGTGAAACTAACTACTCTGCGGACTAAAGTCCTAACTAACGTTGAATTACACCCATAATATCTACCTGTAATTTTGTAGTTTTTCGGACTAAACATCTTAAAATGAAACTTTCCTGCTGTTTGAATGACTTTCGTATCGCACTTTGTTGTCAAGAAAGAAAAATAGAAATCATGGCCCTTTTATTAAAAATAAATTAGGAATTCGTTTCTTATTCTTTTTCTCGTAAAGGGTTCATTTTAATGACAATAAACAAGACTAGGTACCTTTTTTAGTCTAAGGTTGAAACTACCCAGATTTATAATTTAAATACAGGGTGTTAAAAATTTAGGCATTAAGTTAGTCTTATTCCGCCCCTGGTAAATTAAAAAAGCTAAATATGTTTCAAGGTCACTGCTTTAAGAGGTCCTTACTAGTGTCCCTCACATTAAATTTTTATTAAATTATATTGAGTACTTTAAAAGTTATTCAAGGGAAGCTGATTTCCAGCGCCGTCCTTCAGGGACACATTATCTCCGTAAGGAGAGCCTGTAGGAAAATTTTTTATAGTAATAATAATAATAATAATAAAGCATTTATACATTTCAGCCTTTACAGGATATGAACGTCGATAAAAAATGACAAGAAACATAAAACATATTACAAATCAAAAATTCAACACTATGTAATAAAACACCATTTAACAATTACTATAATTATAAAATTCCTGTAAACTGTAAAAACAGTTTTGCAAGAGGAAAGGGCGAAGCTCCCTACGAAATCCATTCATGTTTGTCTCTTGTCTTATCGATAGTGGCAAACTATTAAATATTTTACCACACAAATAGAAAGGACCTTTCTTATATGTAGATAAATTAAATTTATTAACACTATTTGATATTTACCTCTTGTATTATGAACGTGTTTGGGAAACTGTGTACTGTTCATTTTAACAAAAACACTTTGTATATAAGGAGACTTGGAAGTGATAGAATTTTGTTATTTATTAGTGTCGGGCGACATGACTAGCGGTTTCAAAGAAAATATCAACCTAATGATCTTTTTTTGGTATATAAATACTCTTGGAAAGTCACAGCTAGATCCCCAGTAAATTATTAAGTATCTCATATGAGAGTAAGCCAGTGCAAAATAGATATTTAGTAAGTATTGTCTATCCATAGAACTCTTCAAATTTCTTATAGCAAAAAAGGCTGATTTCATTTTATTTAATACGTGATTAATATGGTTGTACCAATTAAGGTGTTCATCTATATATAATCCGAAGAATTTAGTGCTATCAACATTGTCAATTACAGAATCGTTCAGTTTCACCACGATATTAGGACTTTCACGCTTTTTATGAAAAAAAATGTATTTAGTTTTGGCAGGGTTAACTACAAGCCTATTATTATAGTACCAGGCATAAAATTGTTGTAGAGTCAATTTTACTTTACTTTGCACTTCATCAAGATGGCGCAGCAATACTGATTGTTGTATCATCTGCGTATAATACGACGTTGATATCCTCCGTGAAATACTGATCCTTATCATTAACAAACAAAATAAAAAGTAATGGAGACAACACACTCCCTTGAGGTACCCCCAAGTCAACCAGTCCTGGCTGAGAACAATTTTCATTAATTTTTACTATTATTTTCCAGAAATTAATATATCAAATCGTTTATCGCTTGCCTTATACCCAGATTAATAAGTTTTCTTATTGCAAGTTTAATTTTATTTGATTGCATACTGAAACTTCTCCTAAAAAGCGCCTTTATCAGAGCTTTACGTAATATAATGTAAACGAATTTCTAATCTACTTCTATTTATACGCTTAAAATTAAACAATAACCTGGTTATCGCATTACATATTTGACAAGTAAAAGTGTGACTTAAATTGTATTACTAAATAAAAGAGTCTGTCCTTTACTTTATTCGAAAGGTATTTAAGCTAATCGAATCGATGTTTCTACAATTCCTAATAAACAAGTTATATGTATGTTTTTTGATAACAAATATTCAAGTATGCTAAAGAAGCAATTTCATAAAAAGACGGGAGTGATTAAAAATCTAAAATTAAAATTAGCACACAATATCATGTACTGAAAGCTATTAAATTTGTTTTAAAATTGAGTATCTTATATATAATTTACATAAATTAGTGTGGAGAGTAATCTTTAAACAGAACTTCCTGTATGTAATAGTTAGAAATCAAAACTTACCAAATAAATATGTGGGGTCCAGTAGCCGTTGTAGAGATAACTGAAAATTAAAAAATATATATTAGCAACACAAAAATATATACATATATGGTTGCGGCTTGAATTCAGACGACTTACACCATATGAACAAATTAATAATTCATCACATTTTCATGAAAATATTACACTAAATGTTTGCACTATATATTGCACTAAATTACAAAATATGATTGTTTTTAACGCGACAAACTATCAAAGCACGATATTAAATTAATCTTATTAAAGATTTAGACATAATAATAATAGTAAGTAATAATAATAATAATTTGAGGTTAACAGCTACAGGTAATGAATAAATGTTGTCGTATGTTACAGTATGAAAGATTTCTTTGGAAACCTTTATTGTTTACTTCATTAATACTGATAAAAAAACAAATTACGTTACATGAGATTTTACGTAACCTCACTGGTATCTTGGTTTGTAATTTCGTAATATAGTTTTGGACTTTATTGCAGTTGTATTTTTACTTTTGAAATGTACCTATCTGTAGAAAAACTTCGTTTTAGACATTTTTCTCATAAGAGTTTTTTGTTACTTTTGGGCAGATATACAAGCCCATATACTGGCATTTAAATTCCAGACAGTCTGTATTTATTTATTACTGTATTTATTATTTTATTACACAAGTATTATCCATCCACGTCAATGCGTGAAAACACTAACGAAACGAGTCACGCCACAGTGCCACCAACGGGATCCCATCAACCTCCTGAATATCCCCTTTTTTATATCCACTGTAGCTATTACTTTTGTTTTGATCCTTCGTGAATTCCATTTTACATTATTAATATAATTCCAAGACTTCCTAGATAACCAAAGAAAAACATGAGTCTTCCATCTCACCAATGTCAACGCTTCCTTGGATTGTTATGGAGAAACATAATTTTATAAAATTTGGAATTTAAGGGATATAGCACAATGGTGTGCTGCCATATTTTCGATAAAATGGCTAAAATTTCTGAAAAAATTTGCTTTGAAAAAGAATTTGATCACCAAGTACAGGACAGGAGTGTTTCATACTTTACGCCTTGATCTTTATACGGGAAAATAAAAAAAATACTATCAAATAGAGTCCATTTTTAAACAAAAATTTTTTTAGAGTTATGACGCCATTCACAACAACTTTCCTACAACATATTCTAATGTTGCGCATGTGTTCTGGTATACAGGGTGTTAACGATAAGTTTGACCAAACTTCACCCACATTTTCTATCGACGAAAATAATTGTGGTTTGTTACATAACAATTTTTTATTCACATGTTAATAAGGAATTTACAGTTAGTTTCATACAATCATAAAATGTCGTTGCTAAATAATTGTAATTGTTCATGGCCATAAATAGTTAAAAATGTCACTTAGTTTGTAGTTCTAATTAGTGTGTTTATTGATTATTATTTTAAATTGCTAATAACGTTAAACTTGTTTAACAATCCTAATTATCTCAAGACTTATTAATGTTCTATATTCTAAAAATATCTAGGAAATTTTGGATGTCAGTGATGTACTTGTTTCAATAAAAAATATACACTGTTCTCCCAGCAACTACACCACTGGAGTATATTTTAAATTCATGAATGCATAGATAGACAGCATGTTGGAAAAATGTTACCGATCAAATATTGTTAATTATATTTTCCTGTATTTAAGTAACGGATAAAGCCTCAGCCGCGGCGAAGCTTTTGCAGAGTCACCACTGAAGATGCCGACAGTGAAGAGCGGCGAAACGTTTGGAAGCATGGGATGCGACCAGTTACAGCGGCGGCTACGGAACACCTCGGAGGACCACCATTATCCCAGTAACGGTTCCGACCGTAGCAATCGTAATACCAACAATAGGAACCGAAATCAATATATGGACGGACCCAGAGATACCGATAGCGGGAACAACCCGGAAAATTACTATGTATCAAAAAAGAAAAATTTTATAACTATAATTTATAAAATTATAACGCCCTGCCACTCCTTTATTTAAAAACCTTTATAAAGATTTTTTTAGGTATCATTGATAGGAATTCTAGCAGAATTCATTTATATTAGCTTAAAATACCTTTACAATACAGTTTAAAATTTAAAAAGCTAATAATAAAGAGTATATTGGTACATATTGTGGGTGTAATTCAACACTGGTCGGAGCTTTAGTCTACAGAGTAGTTAGTTTCACACAATATTGTTAATCCCTAAAAATATATATAAAACAAACGATTACATAAAGGATTTTTTTTTATAAATAAGTAGGTAAATATTATACCTAATTTAAAAATGATTGGCAGGTTAACGTCATATCTGCCATTGTCGATATTTAATTTGAAATAATTTTAAATAATATTTTTTATAGTTAGATATTTGACTCAACTTAACGACGGCCACCTGAAGAAGCAGTCCTAAAAATGCAGAAATAGGTCAGATCTCATATATTGTGGTTGAATTTTCGAGTTCTCACAGTTTCAAAAGTGAACTTAGATATTTATAGAATGTTTTCATTAAGCCAGGTTAGTAAATTTAGCTACATTAATTTTTATTTTGGATAATTATCGAATAGAGCTTTGTCTGTGGAATTGTTAATTAGCAACCCTAGATGTTTGGTATCAGAGAGCATGCATATGACTTCATTGATAGGAATTGTAGGAGATTTGATTTATATTAGCTTAAAATACCTTTCTAATACAGTAAAAATGTTACAAAAGTTAATAATAAAGAATATGGTCGGGGTTTTAGTCCGCAGAGTAGTTAGTTTCACACAAAATTGTTAATACCTAAAAATATATTTAAAAAAATATATTTTTTTGTTATATCAAAAACAAATATGGAATATTTAGGTACTAGCACGAAAAAGCAGGATGTGAAAAGGTTCGCTTTCGACAACGCCATCGCGAACCATTAACAAAGATGAGTAATTGATGGCCTTTTATTGAAAAAATGTTAAGTACCCCGTCAAAACAACCCCAGAGTATCAGCTATTGAGATGTAAAATCTGGCGAGCCATTACCGATAACGGCGGCGGTGTTGGCGGGGGAGCGGCCATGGCATCGATAAACCCCCGATCATTTACCGGGTCACATTCAGCATCCGCCCTAGGGGTGAAGGAGCTATCACCGCTGCTCGCCGTTAATGGCACCTTTCCTCATTCTTCCGGTGCACCATTTTTTGTAAGACGAATTATATGCATCTGCATTTCTGGCAGTTGCAGACAGACAGATCGGTCTTGTGCGGCGTGCGCTACGTCGGTTCGGCACTCTAAGGTACAGGCCCGAGCGTAAAGTTGCTGCGATTATACATGGTGTTCTCAAATGAAGTAGCAAAAATGAGAGCACAGATTCCTTAAGTGAAAATAAATCGATTTAACCTAAGATACCTATATTCAAAGTCGCATAAGAAAAAAGATACAGGGTATCAAAAGTTTTGCGGGCGAGAAATTCAAATTTGTTTCTGATTTTGACGTCACTAGTAGAGGGCGCCACTTATGGCACATCTTGTTTCTTTTAAATGGCAGAACTTTTTTGCTGCTTAGTGTATCCATCTGGCTATTGAAACAATCGATTCTCCTACCTGTTATATCTGAAAAAGGTATACTTGGTTGAAGTCGTTAGGAGTAACAGATTTCGAAATAATCATATATGAAATATTCAGTGCACCGATTGAAAACTGTTACCGTTTTCTACTGAAAATACAGCAAAAAGTTGTTCAGAACGGTAAATTCTGGAGACGTGCAAAATTTTAAAAATATATTATTTGAAATGCAGTTGCAAAATCAATCAGAAAACGCATATTTTATTTTAATAATTATATTACAATTATTACATCTACTTTTCTAAAAGTGCCAGTATGATCCCATCCTTCTTAAAAGCAATCTTATACATACCAAACTGAGCAAATACCATTTTATATTCTTTCTGGGCTAGTAACGTTCATTCATCAACTTTTCAATTAATTGCAGGCAACCTGGGAAAATTATTACTCATTCTAAAGGCCACCTTGCCATTTCAGCTATGCAATAGTTGAAATTCCGCGTTAAAGTTATTACGACATGGCTTGAGTAACTGTGAATTAATTTTGCACAAATATTTAAAAGAATCAGAAATTTGAATATCACTTAGGTACAAGGAATATTTCTTTAAATTTAAATGCTTAGGAGGTAGCTAACTGCGTTAGGTGAATAAAAAAGATATTTATATTCTGGTGTAAACGTGTAAATATTTACCAGCTTATAAATTCGGCCAAAATAGTATCTACTTAAACTCTAATAGATTGTTTTTCTCACATACATATTTTTATCCTTTCTTACAATCGCCGTATTTCTCGAAGTAAAATTATCAAATTTGTGATGTTTTTAGATGCAGAAATCTCGACAAATAAAACACGTAGGACAAAATTATATCAAGAATTAAATTCTTTGATGTTTTGTTTTCCCGCTTTTACTATTTAAATTCTCCTCAAATAAAATAATATCGTTTGTAACAGACACATTACTTTGCTATCTAACCTCACATTTTAACAATTATTTTCACAAACATATAAACAAAAGCGAACAATCTTACATGCAGAACTATCTCAGTTAAATTAAAAAAAAAAAACGTATTTTGAAAGATTTCTGTACCGAAAAATGTGTCGGTCAGACCGCTTTCGGTTATATATTCGTTTTACGGTACCTTTAAATATTCACACATGGCATGAGATAATATTCCTGTTATTTGTTAACCTTCATATTATTTAGTTCTTAAATGTCTAAAATTATTTGTATTTGCGGAAAACAGTATTTCAATAATCGACGCCCTTAAAACCCTTCAAGGGATCTAATTGATTTTTGGCTGATGTGTATACTACTTCAAGGTCGCTATTAAAATCACGTGTTTTCATTTAACATCAGTCTGGACCGGCTTACACTGAAATGTATTTGTTGAAAACTTTTTTGATTTAATATTGGAACAGCTTGAAGTAGTTTTCCTTATTCAGCGATCAATATTGAATAAATAGGTGCTTATTTCACTGCCGCAAAGTATACCATACACCATTTTTCTAGAAAAATGAAGTAGAATTTCTTACTGTACTAATTCATAAAACAGCAGCATCAGATAAATGTCCAAATTTGTATAATACTGACATGGAGGTGCAAAGTAAAAAAATACTGGGAAAATATGAAAGGTGCAGAAGCTATCAAGAGCTAACTTCCATGTGGAATAACATTTGGACCAAAATAAAACTTATTAACCAATAAATGAAATAAAAAAAACAGGAAGCATTGTACTAAGTTGGTTTAAATTACCTTATATTCGTCAAAGAAGTATAGCCCATAATAATTATTAATTATATAATTGAATTAACAAGCTTTTCCCCTAAGGTAATTCAACATTTTATCCACGATGGCCAAAATCGATCAATTAGGAGAGTGAGAGCCGTGTGAGAGCAGATCAAAAATTATAGTTTTGAAAAACGTCATATTTACAAAATTTTAATCAAGAATATTGATTGTAAGTTGAATACTATAGTCTTGGAACCGTTTCTATGACATGCGCTTGTTTATTTGTCAACAAAAGTAAAAATATTTGCAAAATCGACACAAAAAATGAGTGAGAATGTTGAGAATTTCTTCATTAAGGCTGAAATCCAGCCAGAAGCAACATTAAGTCTGCTACCAGCGAAAAAAAGAAGCAGAGGAGAAGGAGCAATTGAAGAGGTGCTACTATCCTATTTCTTCAATGTGAAGAAACGGTTTCCTGCTTCTTCGATGTGGACATAATTTTCCATACTAAAATCAATATTGAAAGTGCAAAATATTGATATTTCGAAGTATGGTAAACTTACCTCATATCTGAATGTAGAATCAAGAAATTATAAACCAGGATACTGGAGAACATTTTTTGAAAAAAGCACCGAATGAGGAATATTTACAAGGTAGAAGATACACAATTTTAATATTTCAATTTATACACTGAGCGTTTTATTCTTGTCTTTACAGGTTGCAACGATCATGGGAGTCGCAGGTGCTTGTCGATACAATGAATTACTCATTTCGGATTTGAAAACAAATATTTCAAGAAGTTTCATGATCATGGAAGGAGCTTTCATTCACTGCTGTAAAAATGTCGAAAATACATCAATCCGCGACCTAAAAATGCCGGTGGGAGATTTTTCTTGCGATATGTGGCTGGAAAATGTACTACACAACATGTAACCATCAACACAATTTCGAAAATGTTTTCAAAAATGCCTGCATTTCTTGCTCCAGAAAGTTTTACCGAACATGGAACGAGGCGTTCTTGGGCAACATTACTCACCAATACTGGAGATAATATTACCACTATAAAGCGTCATGGTGGTTGGAAATCGACTTCGATAGCGGATATTTATATTGAAAATTCACTGTCCAGCAAGATGGCAATTGCTGAAAAAACCCAGATCCTACCTGGCAAAGTTGTGGGCCCCTTCAGTCCTTCAGAAACTCCTTATCGAGTGAATTTAAATAATCCCGGCTAAAACGACAAGATCGTTTTTGAGATAAATGTTAAATGTTAATAATAAACGTGGTATCGTGAATTATAATCCACTAGTGTGTTAAAATGCCTCTAATCCACGGAAACCCGACGTATTAAACCTTTTTAATAAAGTGGTCGTGGATAAAATAACAAATTTTGAAATAGCTATTTATGCCATCAGTTACGAAATGCCTAATTTTGTGTAACGCGTGAGATTTTTGCAGAACGAACGAAGTGAGTTTCGCAAAAACTCACAAGTTACACAAAATTTCATTTCGTAACGTATTGCATACAAGATTTTTTCTAATTTTAAAGTAATAAAAAAATAAAATTTAATATAATTGACAAAAATTTGGAAAACATAAATTTAGTTTGTTGCTGTTACTTCATGTTAGTTGTCAGTTTGACATTTTGTAAAAAAGTCTAGACGGAAGGTTTTTAGCGAGATTGATATATTTTTAGTTTTATTTTTAAAAAATGAGTGATTCAAGTTCTGAAGAGCTACCAAGCGATATTGAAGAGGCAGCAGGTAATGCTCTATTATCAGTAATTCCCAAAAAGTCAAAGGCAGTTTATGATTTAGCATACGAAAAATTTGTTACGTGGTGTGATGAGAAGAGAATTAAACATGTTAATGAGAAAGTTTTACTTGCATATTTTGAGGGTAAGATAGACGAAGGAAGCCATTTTCGTGTTGATATCCCACCTTCAAAAACAAAAGTTATACGGCAGATTGCAATTACCACTGGAGACATTGAAAATACGAATCTTGTTGAAACATTAAGAAAATATATTAAGTTGCGTCCCCAGGTTCTTAAACACAACAGATTTTTTGTAAAATATGGGAATGGAAAATGTACCAGAAATCCTGTGGGAATTAACACATTTAGCAGTCTGACAAAAGTTATTGCACAATTTCTTGGTCTTTCAAATCCTGTTCTATATACTGGCCACTGCTTCAGAAGAAGCTCTGCCACTTTCCTAGCAGACAGTGGCGCTGATATTTTAAAATTAAAGAGGCACGGAGGTTGGAAATCTAGCTCTGTTGCGGAGGGATATGTTGAAAATTCCATGAATAATAAAAAACTTATAGCGCAAGAAATATTTGGTGAAACATCTAATGCAATGTGCGCCGCTTCCCAAATAACAGCAAGTTCGAGCAATGAAAAAAATATGTCGTCGGGAATTAATTTGAATAATTGCAATAATTATGTTATAAATATTTATAATAATTAATTAATTTATAATTTATGTTTTTAACTTGTATTATAACAGTTTAATAAATAGAATAATTATTTTTGTCACTAATTTTGAATTACATTTTTCGTCACCAATTGCATAAAATTTTACTTTATGCAACTAGTTACAAAAAGTAAGACGTTTCATAATGTCAATCAGTTTTAAAAAGTGTCACTTTATATGTCAAAATTAGAAAAACTTTATTTTCATACGACCCTTCACAAATCATCTGCAGCTACTCCTATGCCTTCGCGGTCGCTAACCCGAGAAATACCCATTTTTGGATCAGCTCCATGCTTCGGCCTGGATTGAAGGCGGCAAGGGTGAGTGCCCTTCGAGTCTAGACACGAAAAGACGACGGAGCAACCCCCAGCTGGAAACTGTGTGCGTACCACGTGTCGGTGTCAACCCCTAACGGTGCGCGCACATGGGGGTCGAGGCACGAACATAACTTTGCTTACCTAACGCCATGTGTGACTTATCCGTCAATGCGTAAGGCATTGATTCGGGGAGACGGGGGTTGATTTCGGGGAAGGAATTAATCGCTTTCGTTGGAAAATGACGCGGGGGTTGACTGGGGATTGATATGTCTGTCGAAAGATTAACTATGACAAAATTATGTATGTTTGCTACAAGTATCTTTGCCTTTCAAATTTGCAGCTTGTGTACACAGAGAGAAATGTATGTCAAATTTTACTCTAATTGCGCATAACAGCACTCCAAAAATCCAACAACAATTTGTGTAATTAATTCCTATACAGTATGCGCCAAAAGTATGGAATAAATTCAATAAAAACGAAACAATTATTTTTTGGGGAAAATCCTCGAACAGGTCGATTTTTAATTTAAAAAATACATACTTTAGCGTAAAATGCGATTTTCAAATGTCATTTGTTTTCGAGTAATGACGTCATCGATTTTTTTTTAATGGCAACACCATATTTTTTCCCTTGATTAATTTCGTTTAATTTTCTAGCAGACAGTACTAAAATTTTGCCCTCTTACATAGAAAAGTTTTCGAGTAAATGACGATTGAATGTTAGAAAAAGTAAATTTTATTCATAAAAAAGTAACAATTCTGAGGTATGTAAAATAAAATACAATTGATTAAAATTTATACTTAAATTAAATGTTCGAATTGCCATCCACCAACTTCTTAACAATGCGTAAGTCTGTGAAGAAATTCTTCTTGCACATTATGAATGACTTCTGGGGTAACTCTGCGTATTTCGTCCCGAATCCGATTTTGAAGTTCTTCTAAATTACGTGGTTTATTAATGTACACTTTTGACTTCAAGTATCCAGGAAAACAGTTGTCCAAATAATCTCGTACAGGGCGCGCATAGTGCAGAGGTGCACCGTCTTGCTGAAACCATATGGTATCGTCAGGAATGTCAAGGTCATTATCGTTAGGAAAAATTACTGCAAGGGCTGGAACAAGGTCATTTTCTAGAAACTCTAAATATCTTTGTCCTGTAAGGGTTCCTTCAAAGAAGAAAGGCCCTACTATTCTGTCGTCAACTATTCCAGCCCACACATTTAATTTCTGATTAAATTGATTAAAATTTATACTTAAATTAAATGTTCGAATTGCCATCCACCAACTTCTTAACAATGCGTAAGTCTGTGAAGAAATTCTTCTTGCACATTATGAATGATTTCTGGGGTAACTCTGCGTATTTCGTCCCGAATCCGATTTTGAAGTTCTTCTAAATTACGTGGTTTATTAATGTACACTTTTGACTTCAAGTATCCAGGAAAACAGTTGTCCAAATAATCTCGTACAGGGCGCGCATAGTGCAGAGGTGCACCGTCTTGCTGAAACCATATGGTATCGTCAGGAATGTCAAGGTCATTATCGTTAGGAAAAATTACTGCAAGGGCTGGAACAAGGTCATTTTCTAGAAACTCTAAATATCTTTGTCCTGTAAGGGTTCCTTCAAAGAAGAAAGGCCCTACTATTCTGTCGTCAACTATTCCAGCCCACACATTTAATTTCTGAGGGTGTTAGGTATGTGCCTCTGCCATCCAATGAGGATTTTCCCGACTCCAATATCTGCAAGTTTGACGGTTTACTGTACCATTCAGACAAAATGTGGCCTCATCTGAAAAAAGTATTTGCCGGTGTAAATTTCTATTTCCTTGACATAAATCCATTAGAATTTCGCAAAAGTGTAAGCGGCGATCGGGATCATCTTCATTGAGTTCCTGCACAAGTTGAATTTTGTAGGGATGATATTTTTCCTTCCTCAAGATACGTAGCACTGTGCTCTGACTAGTGTCATTGTTTAAATGCAACCAATCGTGAAGAATTATGAGGATTATCCACCATACTTATCAAAATGTTCTGTTTCTGATTTTCATTAATGCTTGGACGTCCAGGTTTTGGAATATTTACAACATTGCCAGTTTCTCTAAATTTAGACTCTACCTTACTGACTGTTGATTGGCTGATAGGGCGATCTGGATATTTTTCATATTCCCGCATCCGATAAGAATTAAAATTTCAATTCTTTGAGTAACAGTTAAATGTGCCATAATACTTTAAATTGAATAATAATTTCTATGTCGCTTACAATACTTATTAGAAAGTCGGTGTGACAATGACACTTTGCATAGATTTTCACCTACGTGATCCATAAAAGAACTATGGAATTCGAAAAACTAAACTTGATAACGTTTTTGCTTTATTTTAATTGATTTACGTTTTCTAACATTCAATCGTCATTTACTCGAAAACTTTCCTATGTAAGAGGGCAAAATTTTAGTACTGTCTGATAGAGAATTAAACGATCTTTCAGAATCAAGGAAAAAAATATGGCGTTGCCATTTAAAAAAAATCGATGACGTCATTACTCGAAAACAAATGACATTTGAAAATTGCATTTTGCGCTAAAATATGCATTTTTTAAATTAAAAATCGACCTGTTCGAGGATTTTTCCCAAAAAATAATTGTTTCGTTTTTATTGAATTTATTCCATACTTTTGGCGCATACTGCATATTTGGAATAGTAGGTATCACTGAGCATTTGGTCAACTTAATATTGTGTCACTCAATGGAGAAATTGCATGATTTTTCCAAATACATATAGAAGAATGTATTGTTTTAATCGAAATAGCGTTTGTTCTACACAACTTCGTGGAAAAGTAAACCTAACAACGGTATTTAAAAATTAGGCTTGGCCACGCCCCCACAAAACGATCGCCGCCACAGCGTAGACCTGTGACGTCAGACGCAGCAGATACAGCAGCGAGCTTCAGTTCATATCTGCATACGATTTCCATGCTTTCGGAAATCGCAGTACATAGGTTTAGAAGAGTTAATTTATCATTTGTAATATTAGATGTTATTATGTTAAATAGACATTAGTAATGAATAAAGTTGCAAAATAGACTCGTAAAATGGGCACAGAAAGTGCATCTCACCGGACAAATTTTAAAAAGTGGTGTAGGACGATGAAGCGTAACGAAAGGAAGCATTGCAACATTGTCTGTGAAGACCATTTTACTGCAAATTTAATTGGAAATTCAGGTAGGTTTAAATTCATCGCAAAAATTTAAATATAAAGTTGTAAAGAGTCAATTAAACTTTTCTATTACGCTACCAAAATGTATACAGAGCGTTTATAAAATCAATGGTAAAGCAAAAATTAATAAATGTCAAGTATTACTTTTAATTTTTTTTTTTCAAATTAATGTATAATCAGATCGTATAATTTTATAAATACCTTAAGTAAAACCATCTACCTAGTACATACCCAACAGCATTGTCACGAGCGAATCTATATTGTAAACAAAGGAATAAGTTGCATTTAACAATACCGTAAGTTCACCACATCATCACTAATAATTATGGCATTACCTACACAGTATTTACGCTATGCATCTATGACCCACAAATGCCACAAAAACGCAAAAATACAAGAAACAAACGCCTGTTTACAATATCAACACCGTAACCTGTACCTGTATAAACGGAAACATACCGCGCTGAACGTCATGTAACGTCACACCAATAATATCGCATTTCCGGCCACGTGGTTTTGTTTACATTCTATGTCAATTACTAATGTTATATTATTATTACCGCCAGACACATATTCTGACCTTGCAATATGTTTGAAAGATTGCCCTATAATACCATTTCAAGCCAATATAAAATTCATGCAACTTCCCTATTCAACTCAATATGAGGAATCTGAATATGTTCTATAGACGTCAGTCAATAGCTTTTTTTTTTTGTTTCTTGATAGTCGCCTACATTTCATCAACTTCAATGTTCGGCGGAAAAGTTATTAGTGAAAATAATTTTATAAAGTTTTGGGCTCTCAGAGATTTAGAGCAATGCTACGTTGTCACATATACGATAAAAAATATCATAAATACCATTTGTAAAAATTAATTACAAAAAAAAATCATAGCACCCCATTGATTTGGAATATGGAGAGCGTAATATGTTCTCTAAATACATCTAGGAGACGCCTACTTGCAAAAAAACGCACATCCAGTCAAAAGTGGTGGAGGTGTTCCAGATCAAATTTGAACACATTGTACAGGGTGAATCTTAAATAAGTACAAATATTTTAACTGCTGGTGTAGTTCGTCATTTAAATGTGAGCCATTTTTAAAAATTTCTAATATTTACGGAGATATTAATTTTTTAAAAAAATACCCACATTTTGAGGACCGCTGGCTGATTTTTCATCCAACAACGTAATGAAAACATATGATTTGTTGCGAGGTTGCCATATCTCCTCCAATATAAATATTACGTTTCCTTTAACGTAATAGTTCTATTTTAAAAATACTTGTTTTAAGCATAAGTACAGTAAAATTGGGTATGTAGTATGATACGCAGCAATATTAACATAAATTTTAACATCTGAACTAACCTTACTATACTTCAACGATTAAAAATGAATTTCCGCAAGTTCAATACTACCGTAAAATATTTAGGAAGATATTACGTGATATTACTATGTCCAATGTTCAAAAATTATACATAAACGTGCACACAAGCTTACTTGTTTGTTAAAAAATTAACTATTTAATCAGTAATCCACATTTCACAAGTTAAATGTCATTGTACACTGTTAGAAAGGGACACAAAACACAATTTCCTTAAGTTATTTTATGAAGAATAACGAAAAACTATGCACGCGTTTTTTATTTAAAATGGAAAAAATGTCAACTTTTAGCAAATTTTATTGCTATTTTCATGCATTATGTGGGGTTAACAAGTTTGACTTGGGCTTCCGATAATCTGTCATGACAGTCAATGACAGTTTGATAATAAAAAATAATATAAAATGTTACACTTGACAAAATTCGCTAAAAGTTGAGATTTTTTCTTCCTTGAAGCAAAGACATTTGTGTAATACTGGCAACACTGTCTGCAGCACTATGACTCATAAAAGTATGAAGGGTTGGTCTAGGCCAGCGGTCCTCAACAAGTTTTCTACTGAAAAATTACGAAATTTATTTAAAATTTCACTTTTTTATTTCTGATTTTTTTGTAAAAAAACTATTAATTATGTGTTCTACACACAAAACTATACTGCTGGTTAAAATATTTGTACTTATTTAAGATTCACCCTGTATACATTTGCTTGAAGTAATTTGCACAAATAAATTGTATAGATTCGCAACGATGTCGTTTAAAATTTTTCAATTGTTTAAAAACAGCAGATTTTATTGCACAACGTTGTGCAAATATTAACTAAAGAATTTCTGTAAAGGTGTAAAAGTTTTGATCTTATTTACATGAATATTTAGAAGGAATGGCTAGACATCCGTCTAGGTATTCAAGAAAGAAGCTTTTGGCATTTTATCGAACTGATGGTTTCGATAAACATAAGTAATTCCACTTCATAACAATTCATCAATAGAGTGGAGATATGCGTTGGCGTTTCGTCGTGATTAAATCAAGCGTATTATAGATTTATACTTAAGGGCGCCGTTTTTATACGTAATTTTCATGCAGTCTAAAAATATTTAAGCAAGTTAGAAAAAATATTTCTCCACTGTGTCTATCATATAAGTTTTATCCACGGTGTCTAACAGCTTACAGGCTGACAAGTCATATATAAGAAGAAAAAAAAACATATTTTCACCTGTTATGTTTCATCACAAAGCTTCCTGAATTTTACACACCAAATTATATACGGCATTACAAATATTATCACATTCCGCACAATTTTAGTAAGATTTGACAGAAGGCTAGATTGATGTAAATTATTGTATTTTTCACTGTTTAAGGTAAAGGCGTTATTTTTTTGCAGGCAGCTTGACTGGCTTGGAAACGAAAAACAAAGCAAACTTATGTTCTAAATTGTTCTATTTCAAAAAACAAAACGTGATAGAAGGTATGTTTTACTAGATTTACCGCTATTCTACGCTTTACCTACTATTTCTACAACGGTCTGTTTTCCAGCAGAAAATCAATGTTCCTGTTTCGCCTTCAGACTTCTTGATTCTTTAAGAACCTTATGGCTCCCTCTGTGAACTATTCGACAAAATAGCCAACATTTGGTGAATTCATTTGATACGCGAAAGCCATTTAGCATTATTTTTTCAATTTTATACAGTCGTCAATAAACAAAGATGATTTTCGGATCGTAAAATGAATTCTACATTCATAAAAATATGTTTTTATTTTGATAAATACAGGGTGAGGATATAAAAAATGTAAATAAAATGTGGGACACGTGATGTTATGGGATGAAGTAAGCTCGATTTTCAATCGAACGTATTATCTTGGAGATACGACGGAAACGACTAATGACGTCATCAGTTATATTTTTCCAGAAACATACCCAACTTTTATCAAAGATTTTTTTCTTATTACGGGATTACTTCCCGCTTAAACGTTATAAGGATCAAGTAGTCGTTGGAATATAATTAAATGTTCGTTATTTAATGCCAAACGTATAACTCTTTTGTGCTTACAAAACGTTCTCTAATTCAGAAAAATTTGATATGTTGCTAATTTACGGCGAGTCGCAAAAAAATTTAAGAAGAGCTGTAGAGTTATATCTAGATATGTATCCAGAGCGCTTCATTGCTGATCATAGAACCTTTACAAGATTACTCGTAATACAGCTAGACTGTTTCGAACAAAATCCAGGAAATGCTATACGGCAGACCAGACTAGGCGGGAATTGAATTTAGATAAATCCAGTTGATTTTATTATTCAACGAATTTTAAAGACTAATGAGTACCATGACTACAAAATTCACAATTTAGATTATTTGCCTTTGCGTTACATTGAAAACAGTCTTAATTTTATAGCTGAAATTGTAGTAAATGTAGAAGCTGTTGATCAGAACCTTTTTCGGCACGTCTTTTGGACGGACGAAAGTCGGTTTGTTAGTAATGGTTAGCAAAAATAAAAAAGAGTATGTACCGAATTTAGTTCATTTAACTTGCAGATATTTAGCTGCAAACAAATTGTCCTCATAGTTATGAATTTTAATTTTAGTAATTTCGTACTTAGAACATTTATAAAATGTATCTAAAAATGATCTAAAACAAATAGTACGTCATTTATTACATAAAGAAGGCAGACTTTCCAAATTTATTTTTCCGATAAGTTGCAGAAAAATCTAAATTCAAAACAAAATCTATCTAAATTAAATGTTCAAAATGGCGTTTATCTGCAATTCCACAGTGATATCATGCAACTTGCCAAAAAAAAATGAATTTTCCAATAAGTCGTAAAAAATTTTAAAAATAGAAACACTGAAGTGACAATGCAAGTATGTAAAACATACACGATGTTACATTTAAAGAATACAATGCACATACATAAAATGGTGGTAGAAAAATTGCATTGCCACTATTGCAAGGCTACATTCAGAGAAATCCTTTAGTTGATATAAACGTTATGCAATAAAGTTTGCATCGTTTTTATAAACAATTAAAAAAAAATTAAACCACATCCTTGCAGAGTTCTATACATTCTATTTGTGCAAATTGCTTAGTAAGCAAGAGTACAATATAATTTGTACATTTAATTTCACTATTTTCAACAAATGTAAAAAAATATACAGGGTCTCCAGAATATAAGCGCCGATACTAAAAAGAGGCTTGTATGGAATAAATTCAATAAAAACGAAACAATTATTTTTTGGGAAAAATCCTCGAATAGGTCGATTTTTAATTTAAAAAATACATATTTTAGCGTAAAATGCAATTTTCAAATGTCATTTGTTTTCGAGTAATGGCGTCATCGATTTTTTTTTTAAATGGCAACACCATATTTTTTTCCTTGATTCTGAAAGATCGTTTAATTCTCTATCAGACAGTACTAAAATTTTGCCCTCTTACATAGAGTAAATGACGATGGAATGTTAGAAAACGTAAATCAATTAAAATAAAGCAAAAACGTTATCAAGTTTAGTTTTTCGAATTCCATAGTTCTTTTATGGATCACGTAGGTGAAAATCTTTGCAAAGTGTCATTGTCACACCAACTTTCTAATAAGTATTGTAAACGACAGAAATTATTATTCAATTTAAAGTATTATGGCACATTTAACTGTTACTCAAAGAATTGAAATTTTAATTCTTATCGGATGCGGGAATATGACTAGAACTCAGCAGGAAGTTTGCGATTTATTTAATGAAAAATATCCAGATCGTCCTATCAGCCAATCAACAGTCAGTAAGGTAGAGTCTAAATTTAGAGAAACTGGTAATGTTGTAAATATTCCAGAACCTGGACGTCCAAGCATTAATGAAAATCAGAAACAGAACATTTTGATAAGTATGGTGGATAATCCTCATAATTCTTCACGATTGGTTGCATTAAACAATGACAATAGTCAGAGCACAGTGCTACGTATCTTGAGGAAGGGAAAATATCATCCCTACAAAATTCAACTTGTGCAGGAACTCAATGAAGATGATCCCGATCGCCGTTTACACTTTTGCGAAATTCTAATGGATTTATGTCAAGGAAATAGAAATTTACACGGGCAAATACTTTTTTCAGATGAGGCCACATTTTGTCTGAATGGTACAGTAAACCGTCAAACTTGCAGATATTGGAGTCGGGAAAATCCTCATTGGATGGCAGAGGCACATACCCAACACCCTCAGAAATTAAATGTGTGGGCTGGAATAGTTGACGACAGAATAGTAGGGCCTTTCTGCTTTGAAGGAACCCTTACAGGACAAAGATATTTAGAGTTTCCAGAAAATGACCTTGTTCCAGCCCTTGCAGTAATTTTTCCTAACGATAAGGACCCTGACATTCCTGACGATACCATATGGTTTCAGCAAGACGGTGCACCTCCGCACTATGCGCGCCCTATACGAGATTTTTTGGACAACTGTTTTCCTGGGAGATGGATCGGCAGACGCGGATCGATAGAATGGCCTGCAAGATCGCCAGATCTTACACCTCTTGACTATTTTTTACGGGGATACTTGAAGTCAAAAGTGTACATTAATAAACCACGTAATTTAGAAGAACTTCAAAATCGAATTCGGGACGAAATACGCAGAGTTACCCCAGAAATCATTCATAATGTGCAAGAAGAATTTCTTCACAGACTTGCGTATTGTCAACAAGTTGGTGGATGGCAATTCGAACATTTAATTTAAGTATAAAATTTAATCAATTGTATTTTATTTTACATACCTCAGAATTGTTACTTTTTTATGGATAAAATTTACGTTTTCTAACATTCAATCGTCATTTACTCGAAAACTTTCCTATGTAAGAGGGCAAAATTTTAGTACTATCTGATAGAGAATTAAACGATCTTTCAGAATCAAGGAAAAAAAATATGGTGTTGCCATTTAAGAAAAATCGATGACATCATTACTCGAAAACAAATGACATTTGAAAATCGCATTTTACGCTAAAATATGTATTTTTTAAATTAAAAATCGACCTGTTCGAAGATTTTTCCCAAAAAATAATTGTTTCGTTTTTATTGAATTTATTCCATACTTTTGGCGCATACTGTATCTGACCAAAAGCAACACAAAACTCTTTAGCAGTTTTTCTACAAATTCATCTCAAAAATAAAAATACAACTGCAATAAAATACAAAACTGTGCTACGAAATTACAAATTAAGATACGAGCAATGTTAAGTAAAAGCTCCTGTAACCAAATTGATTGTATAACATAGTGCAACGTACAACATTATAATCTATCATATGCTGCTGTTAACCTAAGAGCATAGATTTAAGTCTAGGGCGTTATTCGCACACCCTATATATTATATATCAAATGCTGTTTCCGTAGCTCTAGCGGTTTTCCACTGACCTACGACTAACACCGTATAAACTGTTGCACTAACGTACGATACGACATCAACGCATATTCGATCCGATATGTGAGCACAATTCTCTTAATGCAAACTCTCCCGTTAGGGGCAGTTCGAAGGGATGAAATCTATTTTAATAAGGCTTTTAATTACAACCACCGTGTTTGATTTTGGAGTTAGGGGACGCGTTCTATAAATATTTAGAACTATTGTAGACAAATTATAAAGGATAGGGGCAGCTGCGGTGACTGACGCAGGGAGGGAGAGGCCTTGTAGCGATGAGTTACAGGACTGTCACGTAACGACAGATACGGGATGTTACACACATTTAGTCACGGACAGCAATTCTACCGGTGATTTCAAATAAGAAAAAAAGAGATACGAATGTAAAACGACATAAATTTATGTCAATAAAATTGTTTATATGGTATACAGTATGTCACGTTTAGATAAAACAAGAGTAAAAAAATTCTATTCATTTCAAAGCTCAACATTAATAAATAATATCTCAAAATTTATAATTTTCTAAAAAAGACAGATTTGTCCACAAATTGACACCGTGACATATTTTGTGTAGTTACAAATAAATGATCTTTTTCATTTTCTGAACAATCTGCAGTTACAAACTCAAAATTATCTGTGGCCTACCTTGTTTTTTTTAACAAGCAATATCTTTTGTCAATGATGACTGTCTGTAAAATGATTTAGATATTACTCATTTCACAAACCGAAGTAGGCTGATTTATACATAAATGGAAATACTAATTTAACATTTAATTTAAAAACAATTTTTCTAATAGCATTTTGTCGATTTCTTTCTTTTCATACATATGCAAACTGGATATTTTCCACAACAAACTTATATTAAAAACAAGCAATATTTTTTTTTATCAAAGATGGCCGTTTTTGAAGATATTTATAAATATTTTCCCTTTTGTTCACTCTAACCGTGGAGACACTGCATACAGGGTGAATCTTAAATAAGTACAAATATTTTAACTGCTGGTGTAGTTCGTCATTTAAATCAGTCTAGTGAAAGCCATTTTTAAAAATTTCTAATATTTACGGAGATATTAATTTTTTTAAAAAATACCCACATTTTGAGGACCGCTGGCTGATTTTTCATCCAACAACGTAATGAAACATATGATTTGTTGCGAGGTTGCCATATCTCCTCCAATATAAATATTACGTTTCCTTTAACGTAATAGTTCTATTTTAAAAATACTTGTTTTAAGCATAAGTACAGTAAAATTGAGTATGTAGTACGATACGCAGCAATATTAACATAAATTTTAACATCTGAACTAACCTTACTATACTTCAACGATTAAAAATGAATTTCCCCAAGTTCAATACTACCGTAAAATATTTAGGAAGATATTACGTGATATTACTATGTCCAATGTTCAAAAATTATATATAAACGTGCACACAAGCTTACCTGTTTGTTAAAAAATTAACTATTTAATCAGTAATCCACATTTCACAAGTTAAATGTCATTGTACACTGTTAGAAAGGGACACAAAACACAATTTTCTTAAGTTATTTTATGAAGAATAACAAAAAACTATGCACGCGTTTTTTATTTAAAATGGAAAAAATGTCAACTTTTAGCAAATTTTATTGCTATTTTCATGCATTATGTGGGGTTAACAAGTTTGACTTGGGCTTCCGATAATCTGTCATGACAGTTTGATAATAAAAAATAATATAAAATGTTACACTTGACAAAATTCGCTAAAAGTTGAGATTTTTTCTTCCTTGAAGCAAAGACATTTGTGTAATACTGGCAACACTGTGAACCACACGTTCAGTCTGCAGCACTATGACTCATAAAAGTATGAAGGGTCGGTCTAGACCAGCGGTCCTCAACAAGTTTTCTACTGAAAAATTACGAAATTTATTTAAAATTTCACTTTTTTATTTCTGATTTTTTTGTAAAAAAACTATTAATTATGTGTTCTACACACAAAACTATACTGCTGGTTAAAATATTTGTACTTATTTAAGATTCACCCTGTATCTAAGTCACCTGTAAGAATATTTCTATTTTAATAGTGAATTATTCACGCTCTAAGAACATTTTTGTGCTTGATTTTTTTTTTCAAAGTATTTGAAAACGTTTAAGGTATCTGAAATGTTTCGTTATAAAAGTTGCTGTCTGCAACGCAAATTCCATCGGACAATTAACAATTTAGAATTGCGAAATCAGCTACACCACCTGTGTTTACTTAACTAAAAAAATAAATAATAAAAACATTAACCGATTTGTTGCATTGCAAAATAAATAGCTATTACAATATATTTATAACTGCCATTTACTGTTCAAGCATACCGTAAATATGCACATACTGAACGCGTTCCTTGAGAATATTTAGCAAGCGTCACACATTCCAAAATTTTTACTTTTGCTGTTTTCTTTATCGTGTCGCGTTTCAAAATAAATATCACCTAGTTAAGAATTAAATATGAAATTATGCAAAAAGTCTAATACTTCTATCTAAACTTACCGGCAAAAAAAACCGGCCACTAAAAACCAGCCCCAATTTTAAAGTTGCCTTCTTCGCGAACCACTCATTTGATTTTGATGATCTATTTTTTAAATTGTATACAATCGTTTTCAATATTAATGAGACATTTTAAAACGAATTTGGCTATTTATTTCGAACTGCTGACGTATTGATAATGAAATCTACTTTCAAAATTCAACATTAGTACTTAGATGTTCCATTTATCAATAGAGATGCAATGAAAGTTCTACTCAGAACTTCCAGTTGTTTAAAAACTGATTGAGGTAGTGTCATTATTATTGCAAACGATAATACATTGATTTCTCAGGAATGGATGCATATACGCGGCGCAACAAAAATACGTTTTTTTCCCTAAATTTGTAACACCCTGTGGGGTGCAGCAACTACAGTTGATGTTGCTAACTGGAGTCACACTGCAGCCTCACCTTTTGTGAATATTTTGTTTTTTGAATCACGACTTTATCTCTGTTTTTATTGGAGATACACTGTCTTAAAACGAACGCCTCGGAAAAAGGCTTTGCATGCAGAAATTTCTACGTGTAAATAATCAAGGCGGCATAGGCGCAAACGGATTGATTGTTTGAAATATGACAATTAAGGGTTTGTCAACGGTTGTCTGCGAATTGCACTTCAGGAAGAATTTGATACAATTTCACAAGGAATTGTTACAAACCTGATTGATTCGATGCCACGTCGACTGAATTAAGCCATTTTGCAGTGAGGAGGCCGCACTAGATATTAGTTCCTTAATTTTTTTTTTAAATTTCAATTGTTTTCCCATTAATCAACGTTTTGATGTTTATTTGTTTATTTGACTTGTTTTCTGAGTTGTTTCCGAGGCGTTTGTTTTGATGTTTATTTGTTTATTTGATTTGTTTTCTGAGTTGTTTCCGAGGCGTTTGTTTTAAAACAGTGTAGCTCCAATAAAAACAGAGATAATGTCGTGATTAAAAAAACAAAATGTTAAAAAAAGATGAGGCTACAGTTTGACTCTAGTTAGCAACAGCGACTGTAGCTGCTGCACCCCACAGGGAGTTACAAATTTCGGGAGAAAAACTTCGTCTCTTTGTTGCGCCTCGTATATGCTCAAATCACAGCTGCTGTCAATAGCTTAAGAGCTCAAAACGGACAAGAACCAGAAACATATGTGTTAGTTTGTGTAAACTGGTTAAGACAGATCCAAATGTGTTTACATGTCTATGGACAAAATTTTGAACAGTTGTAACTTCAGGTGTGCCAAATTTTTTAATAATTAAAATCACAAATTATTTAATAATAACACTAGTGGAAAAAGCAGTAGAAATTTTCCCTTAATTAGAAAATTATTTAAATTTTATTGTCCGTTCATTTTTTATTACACTTTGCCGGTAGCCGACATGTACATGGTCAGGTTTTACAGTTGACCAGTTTCCAGTGCAGAAGTGTATTTTAAATCACTTTCGAACTGCCCTTTTTGATTTCCCCTATACATTCAAACATTTTGTTTCTTGAATAAGTTCTGGATGACCCTGTAGAGTGTTTATGAAAGCACATAATTTCCATTAAGTGTCCTGTGATATAATTTTCAAAATAAAAAGTAACCAAACAAAAGAACAAAAAATTTTATAACCGGTCCACGTGGCAAGATATCGAGAATCAAAATGGTCATTTTTAAATATTTTTTAGGCTAGGAATGTGTTTAAACACAATGTTAGGTCACACACCTGGCACTAGTATTTAAAACAATAATTGCGGCTCTTTATTTTAGACACGTTGCGGTATTTTTTTGTCCATGGCCTTTATATATTGAGTTCATTCTACCGGTGTCTCGCAATTTTGGAACACCACTTTGTCTTGTTCAGGTATTTGGTTATCTTTGGTGGTAATATTGAAATTATAATCACACTACACATACATTAATACCATATCTGCAAATTCTTAATTTAAATAAGGGAAATAATGCTAATGAATCTACAGTTGAAGAGACATGACCGTACCGCGCCGTAAACCACAACGAAATAGTGAACCTAAGCCAGATACTGTATTGTTGCACTTGAATTATGCTGGAGCGGCTTAAATTTGGCGTAATAATTTTGGATATTTGTTCTCCAACACATCAAGCAACGTATTTATTTGAAAAATAATTCGATCCATCATCTTGTAGTCAATCAATGATAATGACATACATCTTTACAGAAAATTATAGTAATTTATCATTTGGAGGCATGAACGAATATACAGTTTCTGAGCAATTTTAAAAAACAGTTATCACTTTTGGAAAAAACAATAAAGCCTTCCAAAAATATTAATAATATAATTATCGAACAAATGTTCAAAATGAAAAATTGTCCTTTTCTCTCGATTTTAATAAACATTTCAATGAACAACATAATTTAACCTATTACTTGTAGCACGCATATTTCATTAAGACTTTCTCCCAATGACAAGATCAGGGTATACCGCAGGGTCGTCGACCCGACTAAATATTCTACTGGTCCGGCTATGGATGAAGCGACGTTGCCAATTTTACGAAAAATATTAGGTTCTTCTGACCAAGCCAACACACATTATGAAAACAAAATTGAGATTAAATACAGTACTACCATATAATTCATATACAGAGTGGTACCTTTTTCATGGCTCACTATTGGTGTCTCGTAAACCGTTAAATTATACAGAGTGCGCCTTTTCTGGCTATTAAGGAAAACTAATTAATAAAAATATAAAGAAAAAAGCTGCTATATATATATAGGCTGTATCACTTAAGAGGGCCACTCTCATGTATCTCGCTTAATATGCGAGACACGTCTAAAATCATTAATTGCTTTTTGTTGCACTTTTGGAGGACTTTATGCTCGTGTGATCCATGGCCAACTATATGAGTAGTAACAAAAAAACCTGTAAAGTGCCCAAACTATAAGGCTGTCTACCTTTTTTATTTTAAGAGATAAAGAAAACTTATTGGTAATAATTTTTTTTTTTGCAAAATTGATTCCTTGCACCTGATATAAACAGATTTTTGAAATATCGTATGTGGTTCGCTCCGCCCTCTAAGCGGATAAAAAATTTTTTAATTGAAGCAAGCTATGGCATATGACAAAAAATTGCCTGTTTTTTCGTCTTTCATGCAATATATTACATGTTACCCTTATTTTTTGTATTTATTACAATTTTTTCAATTTTAGTTTAAAAAAGATGTACCTAAATATTTTCGTGTTGCTCAAGATAATGTATAACCTGTTTTAAAGACGCCAACTGTAAAAAAATAATAAACAGAATGTACTTTTTTATGCAAAATACAGATTTTCTTATAATATTATTTTATTGGTTTTCACATTAGAAGCAATTGGGTCTTTAAAATTATTTTGACACAGACAATGTAATAAAATAATATTATAAGAAAATCTGTATTTTGGATAAAAAAAAGTACATTCTGTTTATTATTTTTTTTGCAATTGGCGTCTTTAAAACAGGTTCTACATTATCTTGAGCAACACGAAAATATTTAGGTACTTTTTTTTTACTAAA
Source organism: Monochamus alternatus (assembly GCA_037114965.1). NCBI lineage: Eukaryota > Metazoa > Arthropoda > Insecta > Coleoptera > Cerambycidae > Monochamus > Monochamus alternatus. The sequence goes on from CM073433.1 coordinate 41,263,058, forward strand.
ATTGAAAAAAATGTAATAAATACGAAAGATAAGGGCAACATGTAATACGAAAAAACAGGCAATTTTTTGTGGCCATAGCCTGCTTCAATAAAAAAATTTTTTATCCGCCTAGAGGGCGCAGCGAACTACATGCGATATTTCAAAAATCTGTTTATATCAGGCTAAAGCTATCAATTTTGCAATCAAAATTTATTACCAATAAATTTTCTCTATCTCTTAAAATAAAAAAGTTAGACAGCCTTAAAGTTTGGGCACTTTACAGGTTTTTTTTGTTATTACTCATAAAGTTGGCCATGGATCACAAATTTGTTTTTACGAACATAAAGGCCTCCAAAAATGCAACAAAAAAACAATTAAAGATTTCTGATGTATCTCGCATATTAAGCGAGATACATGGGAGTGGTCCTCTTATGTGATACAGCCTGTATATATATATAGCAAATAAAATACAAAAAGCTGCACTTGAGAGTAAATAAATGAATATAAATAATATAAATGAATGAATTAATTATAATCTACAAATGAAAATAAAACAGTTAAAATACAGAAATTCCAATAGCTTCACATACTAACAAAAAAATATTGTAAACGATATATTTTTAAAAGATTTATAAAAATAACTTTTCCCATACATTATCATAAATGCAAGACCGGCAACATCCCAATTCTAACTCCAGACATAATAAGCGTTAGATTTCTTTCCATAGTAAAAAAAAACTAATCTGAACTATGGGTCCTGACAGCGTTGTGCATATGCACCGGAAACGATTAATATAGTAGAATATTTAGACTTCCTCACTTAAATATGCATCTTTTTAATTTTTACCTATTTTATTTTATATAACGCAGAAAACAATTTCCTGTATTTCAATGCTACTCTAGTAATTAATCCATCAATGGACTGGTTTTTCGAGTATGTACAATCGTTTGCAATAATAATGACACTCTCTTAAAACAGTTTTTGAGTAGAAATTTCATTAAATCTCTATTGGCGAGTGAAAAACTAATAACTAATATTAAAAATTTAAAGTTGACTTCATTACGAATACATCAGAAATTCAAAATAAATCGCCAAATTCATGTTAATGAGTGCCATTATTATTGCAAACGATTGTACGTAGTTTTGCATGCTGCAAAGCATGCTTCAACTACGGCTTTATAGTTATTTGCAGAAAAATAATTCATTGAAAAATTTATTAATCGGAAGAGTTGTACGAAAACTTGAAAATTTTTTATACCGTATGGAGAATATATATTTTGCACTGTGTGTATTAAAAAGTAAGATCGTAGTAGTCAGGATTAAAGATTAAATTTACACACTTTTAACGATCAGTTTCGCTTATTACCAAGTCCTATACCTAAAACTCAAGTAAGCCATGGAGGGTAAAAATACGCATATTTTTCTGAAAACTGAATTGGCTTTGATTATAGGATAGTGCAATTTAGTACCTTGATATATACTAGTATATTGTACAAGCGTTATACTATATTATACCTACAAAAAATAAATGTTCTAAAATTTATCATAGGATTAAAAAATACATTTTGATTTCTTATAAAGGTAACGGTAACTGTAATAAACATTTCACCACAGGGATTAAAACTACTCTTTAGTTCCTTATAAAGGTACACTAATATTAGACCAGTCTACTTCCGTTTTCCTGAAGATTAAAGTTTTACTTTATTTAATAACTTGGGTAACTACACTGCAAACTTAACCTTAGGGATTGAAAATACACTTTAGTTCCTTATAAAAGTTAATTAATATTAGTTAATAGTTATTTATTAAACGTTTGTCAATTTTAAACTGTCAAACTTGACAAACGTTTAATATTTTACTACTATTTTGAAAACGAAAACAGAGAATTTTTCGAAACAAAATTTTAAACTGTCAAACTTGACAAACGTTTAATATTTTACTACTATTTTGAAAACGAAAACAGAGAGTTTTTCGAAACGTCAATATTACGGAAGTGCGCGATAGTGATGTGATTTTTGTTATTTTTTACTTATCTGCTTTTTTCAGTGTGAGATTTTTTGGTTAGGCAAACTTAGTTTCAAAAATAACCCTTGACTGTTCCATTTGGCGCAAGGGCTTATTTAATTAATTTTTATTATTTTTCAGAAGTGTGGCAAAAACCCAATAAAACTAAAGAAAAGCTGTTTAATTAGTTGGTTTTTCAGCAAGTAGGTAAACTTTTATTTATTTATTTATTTCAATAAAATATACAACGGGCAGAGCCCAATTAAAGGTTAAGTAAGTCAAAGTAAATACATCAATAGGAATATAAATAAATAAGTTAAAATAGATATTATACAATAAAATAAATGAAAAAACTGAAAAGTATGAAAACAGAAACAAACAGAACAAATAAAAATAAAAAATAGCATCTGAAGAATAAAATACAAATATAAATATAAAAGTATGCCTAAGTCTTTGACATAATTAAATCTATTAAGAATGTTGTCATGTAGAATCTAATAAAAATATATAGGGGTTTTTTCCGATGAAAGGACATAATGTTGCATTTGTTAATATTTAGTAGTAATCTGTTATCAATGCACCAGTCATTAAGAGAAACGAGATTTCTTTGAATCCAAAGAAGAATGCGACAAAATATTTTAATATCATCAGCATACAGAAGATACTGTACATTTAAATCTTCAACTATGTCATTAATAAAAATCACAAAAAATAGAGGACCGAGATGGATCCTTGAGGAACACCCGAAGACTGAAGAATGGAGTTAGATTTAAAGCCGCGATATTGTACATATTCAATGCATGCTTATGGATAATTTTCACACTGTATGTTGTATTACTGTATCTCTTCTCATTGCTATATACAATTTATTAGTGTCGTATTAGTTAATGAAACGTCGTACGATTAACGGTGGCTGCATTTTTGCTAAGGAAAGTCGTCACCATAATCGGCTGTCACAGTTTGCGGGAATGAATCGGAATGACGCTAGACGTAAGTAGTACCATTTGAAACAAATGAGTCATATTTTCTACGGGAAGTACTAGTATAAATAACCGGCCTATGAACGCGAACTTAAGTTAAATGCTTGGTAAACATTTATACGGTTAGTTAGATTCGCGGAGACTTGTCTTGTCAGCTAGAACAGTACCTAATCTTAACGAGGTTCTTACGTAGGTATTTCTTCTTTTTCTTCTGCCGTTTATGCCTTACACCCACGCAGGTGGTTGAAAATGAAAAATTACAGGATGCTGCATGTACTATCGCACCGATAAAATTGTGCATGTTCGACAGAATCGGAAAAACACTTATTTAGGTAGGCTTTCATAAGGTAGTCCTTATGTAAGCTTCGATAGCTTGGAAAATTTAAATTACGTCACTGAAGATATTTGATGTAGACTGATTCAAAAATAGTCAGACTATGGAGGAGCTTAGAAAGCAGCCATCTAGGGAAAACTTAATGTAAGTTGTTGGTTATACGGCATTTTAATCCCAGCAATTCCCAACAATTGAAACCAAAACGGAATATTTGTAATTGGACCCTAGAAATCATATGTTTTTAGGAATTGGACGTAAAATGTTCATATTTTGAAATTTCCGCCCATTAGTGTGCAGGTACCTCGTTAGTGCAACAAATTCATAATAGCTAAGTTATTTTTATTAATGACATAGTTATTACCAGACTCGCGTTGACTATTTTCAGTACCTCTTTTGGCGTTCTATATATTTTATGATTTCTATGGATAAAACATTATTGTCCTCCGGAAAATCGACGCCTGATAAGCATCGTCCGAGATGACTTAGATCTGTCAACTACCATGCGGTCATTTTTTACAGCATTTTCAAATACAGAAAAGACGAAAATTAATATTTTTTATTGATAATAATACCTCCTAGGTAACAGTTAACGATTAGCTGCAGTATTTTGGATTCGTTTTTCGTTCCAAACTGTCAAAACTACATTTTCACTCATTACAACCACTATCAACAAAATATCTAAATTATTATAACAAAATTATATTTCACTTAATTACTATTTGATACAATATTTGTCTATTATTTTATTCTATTTCTGCATATTATATATTATTTATTATTAGGTCTCCGCTTAAGAAACACATGTTCATATTCTGATGATAAGCCGAAACGTTGATGTAAAAAACCTCTTCTTAACTAATTGCCCATTGAGCAATTTAATACTTAAGGTCACTATTATAATCATTCTAAAAATCATAACACTAACATTGCTTTAGAACCTAGAAAATTTCTTAGAAAATGCCTATTAAATTGCGGTGGCAAATAATTTCGCCAACCCTGTAGCATACAAACGATACTAATTGTGCTACGATTTCCATTATTTAATATGAATGCAAAGACACCTACGAAAACTGATGGAACATCTTTCAAGACAAACTGGCAGGAATCCGTCTGTATTTGGAACCGCTCATCCGAGACATTATTAGTTACGGCAATTTAAATTTCTTAATTACCTCACTAAGTACATAATAACAGTGGAAAGAAAACGCGCCTGTGACCTACTCCCGCAAGTGTATGCAGGTATAATAAATAAACCGGTTGACACATGACGAAATTGGTAAAACCGTGGGAAGATTTGTTTGCAGTTCCGGGTTTGGAATTTTTTCTGAAGCTACAACGGCTCCTTCGGTTACCAGATTTAAAACCACTGGATTTTTTCTTGAGAACGTACTAGAAGATGGTACCAGTGACCTAAGTTTAATAATTTTCCGAACAAATATATTTTACGCCACAATTTGTGCTAATCAATTTTGATATACTGCCTAGTTTATGTTATGTTTTATCAATTTAATATGTAAGTTTGAAACTGTAGCATTTTACTATGTTTTACTGCTATTAAATTGAATTAAGTATAAAATCACAAGATTTTTCCCGAAAGTCCCTACTATGGGCATACTTAACTACGACGGGCCTTCTAGATGCAACGTGATAAACTGAGTCTATACCTTGGAATTGTGTAGAAAATTCGAGACACATTCACAGAGAATTAATTTAGTTACATCGGTGGCGATTAAGTTCTAGACAGATTCTAGAGATTTGAATAATAATTCGCATATTGGTTAATTGTATGTATTTAGCAATTATGTAATGTATCTAGTTATAAATAAGGTAATTAATAATCTGTAAAAGTTAATTAATTTCATTTTTTTGTACTGAAGTAAAAGCAGTTGAAGAAAACACGCAACAATAATTTAACTTAAATAGAAAAACATATTTGGAACAAAGGATTTATTATTTATTTGGATTGGATTGGAAAGGATTTATTTGGTATTTGGGGATAGGCTTATACACTGATAAAAATGATTGTAAATTTACACGTTGTTCACATCATACACTAATGTAAAAAATACCAAATCCATACTGTATTATAATTGCGGCAAGAGTTCAGACGATTTACGGCAGACGTTACGCAATTGTTTTTATCATCGATAATTAAAATAATTATTTTTTGTAATTTAGTGCAATATATAGTGCACATATTTAGTGTAGTTTATCGACTAAACGAACGCACATTTAAAAATAAATACGACAGTTATAAAATAAGCGTTTAAATCACAAACGTCAAAATAAATATGACAATTAGTAATCATTTATGTGAGTTTGTAAATGATACTGCAGGAAACAACTACTCCGCGGACTAATGCCCCGACCGGCATTGAATTACTCCTGCAGTATCTGTGTGAACAGCCACGAACCCTTGTCGGACGCACCACCAGACCGGTTTCGTGCTTGTTAGCCCTCATCAGTATACCATAAGTGAGATAATCGACAATTGTACTGGCTATTCCTTCATATGTATGTTCACATATAAAAAATGTGAGTTTGGTTTAGAATGCCTGACCCTCTCAAAATAAAATATCAAATAATAATAGCTTTCGCAAAAATAGCAATGAAAACATTTTCATTATCTCAGTAACCGTTGATATTCGACCATATGTTTATTAGGCTTCTTTGGTCATTTTTGCCCCTTAAACACTCCTTCCGAATATTGGGGGTTCCCCCAATCACCCTGTATATTGTAGATATCATCAAAAAATAGTCTTCGGAAATGCACAAATGTTTTTTCATCCTGCACCATATTTAGGTAAGACTTTAAATGTCTTCAAAAACGCTTTAACACCGAAATTTAAATGCACCCCTTGTATAGACCACTTTATTTGTGACACAAATTAATCGCGCATAATAGTATTAACCTCATAACTTAAAGCGGTCGGCCGAATCATGGGAAACAATTCGTGCCCTTTCGGCTCATTTTAATGAACAATACCGGATGACAATGGGGCGGATGCACCGGTCGCCCCTCCAGCTATCGACATCGATATGAAGAGGCCCCCATCTCGAGAGCGCACTTCTGTGGAGAGTTCGGGAATAACAATGCGCCACCATGAATGGGTAAACAGGCCCCTGTTGAACGCGAGCCACTAATTTCCCAGTAATTAAATTTGTCGTAGATGCGACCGCACGGAGTAAAAAAGTTAAAGTCGCGTAATACGGGGTCGCACGAATTAAACTGCGTGAGAATTTGTCACTGTTTCACAAAAAGAAAAGTTTTCAAATCAGTCGATTTGTGATTTCTCTTGATTTTAATACAGGGTGCTCTGGAATTGCGTCAGGAACCCCCGGGAGGTGATTTCACGAATTAAAATAATAACAGTATGTAATGAATTTTATTTTCGAATTGTCAATTGTTTGTAAGTTACTACCAGCATGTCAAAGTTCAATAATTTTTATTTTTAAATAACTTATTTAATTCAAGTTCATTTGGATAATAGATTAAGCTAGTCAATTCTGACACGTTTTAAAAATGACTGTCTGACACGATTAAAAACACCAATACTGTTTCTAATCAAATCTATCGATAATCCTTCGTCGTAGATCGTTCACGTCATTTACAGGTGTTTCATAAACTAACGATTTCAAGTGCCCCAAAGAATAAAAAAACATTGGATTGAGATCGGGTAATCCAGGTGCAGTGCAGTCTAAATACAGGTAAACTAAAAATGTAGTGGGGCGCCATCTTGTAGAAGCCACATATTTGCTTTTGTAGCAGTGACCTATGGTTCCGGCCCATACGTTAAGAGTATTATGATAATTTATAATTCCAACTCTTGTAAAACCAGTTTTATCAGTAAATAAAATATTATTAATAAATGCATTACCCTCATCATATTTTTCCACAATGCCATTACAGAGCCGTAAAGGACACATGGATATTCATGATAAAGTGCTTGTACCATTTGCAGATGAAATGAATGAAATTGCTTGTGGAGAACTTTCCAAACTAAAGATTGTGCTATAAGTTATTTAAAAAGCAAAATAAAAAAAAAACTTTGACAAGCTGTAACATGCAAACAATAGACAATTCGAAAAAAACATTACATATTGCTATTATTTTAATCCGTAGAATCACCTCCCGAAGTTTCCTGACGGACTTTCAGAACACCCCGTATTTTAAAACTAATGATTAAAACTAGGGTTGTCTTTTCATATTCAAAGCATGTACATACGTACAAGTTATTGCAATAATAATGACACTCTCTCAAATCAATTTTTGATGAACTTTTTGTTAGATGTTAGAGGTATTTCACACATTATGCAGGACACAGTTTTAGAAGAACTTCAGAAACTCTATTAGTAAGCGTTGGTGAAGATATTTTAACCCTAAAGGAGCACGGCGGGTGGAATCAACCAATATTGCTGAAGGCTATACAGGGTGAACCTTAAATAAGTACAAGTATTTTAACTGCTGGTGTAGTTCGTCATATAGATCAGTATAGTGAAAGCCATTTTAAAAAATATCTAATATTTACGGAGATATTAATTTTTGTTTAAAATACCCCCATTTTGAGGACCGCTGTTATAACCAACCTAATGTATTGTTGCGAGGTTGCCATATCTCCTCTAATATAAATATTAAGTTTACTTAAGTAAGTATTATTAACATAAATTTTAACTGCTTAACTGACCTTACTATAAACGATTAAAAATGTATTTCCGCAAGTTAAATACATACTACCATAAAGTATTTAGGAAGATATTACGTGATATTACTATGTTCAATGTTCAAAAATTATAAATAAACGTGCACACAAGCTTACCTGTTTGTTAAAGAATTTAATTTAATCAGTAATCCACATTTCACAAGTTAAAGGTCATTGTACACTGTTAGAAAGAGACGCAAGACACAGTTTCCTTAAGTTATTTTGTGAAGAATAACGAAAAACTATGATTTTCACACAGCATATTAAATTTAAATTTCGCCACATAACCCCAAATGAGTCCGTATTAACCATTTATTTCGAATCCAGAACCATAAAGTGACTTCGCACTTTAATCAGTGAAACAAATTTTAAAAATAAAGGTACACACAATATTAAATAACAAAATAGCAGCTTGACGTATGCGTTTAATATCAAGAAAAGCAAAGACATTTGTGTAGCACTGGCAACACTGTGAACCACACGTCCAATCTGCAGTGCTATGACTCATAAATGTATGAAAGTCAGCGGTCCTCAACAAGTTTTCTACAGAAAAATTACAAAATTTATTTAAAATTTCACTTTTTTATTTCTGATTTTTTTGTAAAAAAAAACTATTAATTATGTGTTCTACACAGTAAACACACTGCTGGTTAAAATATTTGTACTTATTTAAGGTTCACCATGTATAGAAGAGGCTCTTGCAAAAAAGATAAAGGTTGTCAATCAAATTATGGGAAATGATTCAGAACCTGTTAATAAAAATCAACATAGCATCTCTAGAGGCTGTTGGTCTTCTTGGAATAATGTAGGAAGCGACAATACTTCACACACTGAAGATGAGATTGCTTCACTTTCTTCTGTTCGTGCTGTTCATATTAGTGCATATAACTGCACGTTTAATAAAAATACTGAAAGTTAAGTGAACAATACTTCACACACTTAAGTTGAGATCAGTGGCGTAGCCACAAGGGAGTTTTGGGGGTCAGAACCCCGCCCATGGGTTGGGTTGGTAATCAAATAGGTAATGTCTCACTACACACCTGCAATCACTCTATTCGCCAAGATTTAGCAACGCGGTCAGTGAACTAGATCTCCTTTTATTTTTGGTATTTTTGTAATAAATATTGTTCGTACCTGTTTATTCTTTACATGTTTATGATGAGATTATTTTTTTATTTACTTTTTATTACCTCAATTTATTAAAAATTATTTATTTTTTTTATTAAAAAAATCTAGTTTGAAATACTTTGTTCACTGAACTCCCCCCCCCATGTCAAATTTCTGGCTACGCCACTGGCTGAGATTGCTTCACTTTCTTCTGTTCGTACTGTCCATATTAGTGCTCATAACTGCACGTTTAATAAAAACAATGAAAGTTAAATGAAAAGTCTGTATCAATGGTACAACATTAAAGGGGCAACCGCAAGTCATTTCGTCTCAAGATTAATAATCCAGACGCTTCCAACGACAAAAACCAGGAGCTGGTACCTCCGACGGGATGCTATTAGGCGGTTTCATTGACTGCATTGTTTTGGATCGGATTTCCACGGGGACGGCTAGACTGCACTCGGATTTATCTTATTGCAGTTCCCCATATCGATTTTAGCGAAGTCTGCGCCGCATGCGTCCGAACCAGACGTCGGCGATTCACCCTCGGAACAACAATTTTCCCATTTTCTATTTACATTTTAATAATATGTCCTGCGAGCGAATTTTTACCGTCACCCATTGCAAAAAGAAGGCAATTATAACGGCGACGTAAACGTGTTCCTAGGAGCAAATTGTATCTTAAAAATCATTCATTTGTCTTCTTTTGTCAATATACAGGGTGAACCTTAAATAAGTACAAATATTTTAACTGCTGGTGTAGTTCGTCATATAGATCAGTCTAACGAAAGCCATTTTTAAAAATTTCTAATATTTACGGAGATTTTAAATTTTTTTTAAAATACCCACATTTTGAAGACCGCTGTCATAACCTACCTAATCAAGCATATGATTTGTTGCCAGGTTGCCATATCTCCTCTAATATAAATATTACGTTTCCTTTAACGTAATAGTAAAGTAATATGGTTAATTCTATTTTAAAAATATTTGTTTTAAGCATAAGTACGGTAAAATTGGGTATGTAGTATGATACGCAGCAATATTAACATAAATTTTAACTGCTTAACTAACTATAAACGATTGAAAATGAATTTCCGCAAGTTCAATACTACCATAAAGTGTTTAGGAAGATATTACGTGATATTACGATGTCCAATGTTCAAAAATTATACATAAACGTGCACACAAGCTTACCTGTTTGTTAAAAAAATAACTATTTAATCAGTAATCCACATTTCACAAGTTAAATGTCATTGTACACTGTTAGAAAGAGACACAAGACACAATTTCCTTAGGTTATTTTATGAAGAATAACGAAAAACTATGATTTTCACACCACATATTAAATTTAAATTGTGATAAATCAGTTGGAGTGTAGTAAAAATGGATAATGAACAAATTCTGGATAACTATGATTGTGAGTAGATAATCTGGTTAATATTTTCAATTTATTGGTAAGGTATAGAAATGACAAAGGGGAGGAGATGGCCATTAATATTTTCATAAATAAACATATTTCAATCATTCTTTGACATGTCTAAAAATTCTAATGTAACACTGGCAACGCTGTGGAATTCACATCCACCATGACCCGGGAGTCATGGTGCGGTCCTCAACAAGTTTTGTATTGAAAAAATCACGAAATTTATTTAAAATTTGACTTTTTTATTCCTGATTTTTTTGTAAAAAGACTGTGAATTATGTGTTCTACACAGCGAACTGTACTGCTGGTTAAAATATTTGTACTTATTTAAGGTTCACCCTGTATATCAAATCAACCAATGAAGGTTGCTGACAAAATTTTTGTATTGGTGTGCCAACCTATTATGTATTTTACAGAGGTTTGTGTTAAACGCTGTAACTTCTTGATTTTTAAAGATATTCAGAGCATGCAATGAACAATATTTTCTATTTAGGATATATTTAATGCTTTCTCTAACCTCTGCAGTGTTAAATCTTCCAGTTTTTTGTAACGTCAGGGGTACCCCAGGGCTCCAACTTGGGGCCTCTCTTATTCTTATCATTCATATCGGATATCTGTTGTGCTCTCTCCTCTAGGAAGCCGCTTTTTGCTGATGACATGTTGTTTGTTTAAAGAGATAAGCACTCTCCAGAATTTAGTTGACTTCAGCGCGTGGTGTAACGTTAATAAGTTAAATTTGAATATTGCTAAATGCAAGGTCATGACATTTCATAGGATTTTTAATATCGCGAATTTTGATTATACTACCGATAATACTGTGATTGACCGTGTTTATAATAATAATAATAATAATAATAATAATAATAATAATAATAATAATAATAATAATAATATCTCTATGAGGTGAAGGACCTCAGAATTTTACTTATGCTTATTTAAAAACATAACAAAAAAAAACTAAATCTCAATAAAGAAGTTTTAAACACATTACAACTCAATGAAAGAATGTTTCCTGAAAATTTTGGACTTTTAAAGTGTGCTCCTTTCTGAGATATTTTATAAAACAGGGAATATTTTTATAGATTAAACACAACTATAAACCCATTTTATAAATAAGCGCATTTCGAGGCAAAAAAATAATTTTATTAATTTTTTTATATATCCTTGATAAAACACTTTTATACAACTATTTCATAAGATTACAATTAAAAGTCATTTGCCTAAGTATACAACTCTTTCACAATATGTTTACAATCCTTATACATATATATATATTTTTGAAATGTTGTATAACGTATTATAATACTTCTATAAAAATTTTAAAGAACTGAAAATTATTTGTTCTATAAAACACGTTGTAAAAACTATTATAAAACAATTTTACACAATTACTTTCTTCATGAACAAAATTATGGTAATTATTTGCTCTATAAAATCAAACTGTTCGTTAAACAACGCAATTCGATAGTTATAAAATAATTCGCTTCTTTTAAAGTTCCATTTTGCTAGTTGGGTTATATTTGGGCCACCTTTGATTATCGTTATTATTAGAGACACAAAATAAAGATTCGAATGAAAGTTATAGGGCTGTAACTGATTTAATGAAAGCACAGTGACGTGCAGAAGTTGAGGGTTACAAAACGCAATAATATATTTTTTAATGGAACGCCTTGTGTATTGTTACTTTTTGAATTGTTGTTTTTTCCGATTTCAAAAATATGACATTTCTATCTTTAACCTACCTTTATTATTTAAGCTTCGTAGGGAATTTGAAACGGTATGCGTCGAAAATCGCCACAAAACGTTACAATTCCGTTTACCGTATGCCGTAACTTAACCGACCTGCACGAAGGAAACAATTAATGCAGCTGTAAAGCCTACCGGCGCTAAACCAAAAATATCTCGACTTGACTGTGGTACGCTTGGCCTGCATTGCGTGACCAATGTTAGACTTAATTAACCTTACGCGTTGATAATTATTGTACTAGGTACAGATAAAACGTTTGAATTTGGCGGATCTCATTTGTAAACGCATCAATCATCATCAGCGGATGTGTATTACTGATGGTGTCAAAAAATAGCGCAAGGAAGTTCGTGGTTTTGATGGTGCTAATCGAAACTAGAAATAGTTAATTAAACATACCACACACGGAAAAAATCTAATCTGTATTTAAGGCTGGCGTTTCAAGGGCAAGGAATCATATCTAAAGATGCACACAAACATCCAGTCAGTAGATGGAGATTCTTATTAGCGTAGTACTAAAATATAATTCTGAAACTGAATTATGTCCTTTAACTTTTGGGGAGGAAATGCGCTAGAGAACATGAAAAACCGTGAATTGTACCTTATCACTGTGTTCCATACACCGTGAAAAATATTTGATAATTTACATCAATTCTAGAGTTTTTTAAAAGATTTCTTATAATGTATACAATTTTCTCAATGTGCAGTTGACGTGTATAATTAAGGAGATTTGATGCTTTTTTCTTATTCTAAATGACTTGTCAGTCTGGAAACTGAAATTTGTATAATTCACACAGTGAATAGATATTCTTTCTAACTTACTCAGATTTTTTTAGACTCTCAACAAATAGCATGAAATTTGCAAATACAGAACTCGAGGAAACAACTGCTCTGCGGTCTAATGCCCGACCAGCATTTAATTACACCTGGAAAACCTATAGCAAACGCCTATGGCGTACTGATGAGAGCTAATAAGCAATCATCATTATCATCATCATCATCAATCATACATTGCTATTATCAAAGTTGGGATATTATGGCTTGGATGTAAGTTTGATTTTTTTACATCATACTTGGCAAATCGCACGCAAAGAGTCAGAACAGAAAGCGGTCTTTCTAATTCAGGATCTGTCACTTCGGGTGTCCCTCAGGAGTCTATTCTTGGGCCGCTATTATTTATAATTTGTACAGCAGAAATCACCGTCTTAAAATAAATGCACATAAGCCTGCTGCACTATTGTTCTGTTCCTCTAATAGATACGAATATAATGCATCTAATTTAAATTTAATACTGAATGGCACTCGTCTCATTTTTTTAGGAATTTGGGGGTGACTTCCGATAGGAAACTTAAATTTTCAACTCATGTCAGTTCGTTATTACAAAAATTGTACGTTCGCTTAAAACTTTTTTTTGCTAAAAAACATATTCTTAATTTTAAGACTAGATAAAAATTATGTGAATCTGGTATTTTGACGGTATTTTCTTATTGTTTATCGATGTATGTTCCCTTTTCTTCTAACTTAAGTTCTAAGTTCTCTAAGTGAGTGGGCCAAAAGCTAGCCCTCCACTACGACCCTGTGGTCTATTGTGGCTCAGATACTTATTACACTTCACCCAACAGGTTTAGCCTCTTTATGAAACCAATAACCTTGTTGGGTGAGATTCTGCCAGATCTTTTGGCAAGAGATGCACTTTGCCAAATATAGAAAATCTGGTCCGTTCTTTTCCCTTCTTAGTCGCGGTTTCAGAGGGTGCATAACAAGTGTTGTAGATTTATATTCAATATGAGAGAATATGATCATGTTACTGATAAGTTCAAGCAACTCAAATGAATCAAGTTTGAGGAAAGCTGGAAAATGGAACTGTTGTCTTTTACACATAAGTTACTCACAACATCCGTTCATGACGTAAATACACGCAATGCCGGCAGTCTTTCCATGCCTAGACATTATACAGCTAGGTTTCAGAAAACTTTTACCTTTAATGCTATTCAACAGTAAAATTTTCTGGAAGAACGTTTTAAGTTATGTTCAGTTGCTGCATTCCGTCGGCTTTTTTAAAAAGCACAGTCAATTTTAGTTGTCATTCACTCTTTCTTTAACATTTTCTCATTGTAATGAAGTGAAAATGCAGGTACACTTCGCGAACAGCAATATGTTGGTACTCTCTAAGTATAATTTTTCAGGATTACACTTTCTCCCACTCGATGCAAATACACCGTTGATAGAATAAGAAAAGTGTATTTACACATGCGAAAGAAAAACATGTAAGCTGTACATTAGGTGTCATACTTGAAATAGTGTAATCTATGTTGGGTCGGTCAGTGGTCGCGCGGTTTAAGGCGTCAGTACTTGAATCGAGGTGACTAGATCGGTGTTGGTTCGAGCCCAGCTGCCGGTAGACCGTATATAAGATATATTCGTGGAGAGGTTTGGCGCCCTCTCTGCGGGTATGGTAGGGTGGAAGAATGTTGGCTTGGGTCAATGTGAGAGATTGATACCAGTTGATATTTGACTACCCCCCTAATTAATGAGGTTTTCCAGGTTTCCCTCATTCCTGCACTGGTGCAATAGTGGTTAGGGCCTACCAACGTAAGTCGTTCCTGGGCGCAAATGCGGCCTGATTAATAATAATATGCCGCCCCCTCTCCCGCACAAGTCTCCGACTTCTGGGCTAATCCCTGTGATTAGAATGAGGGGTAGAGATATTATTATTATTACTATGTACAGGACAATTGTAGAAACTGTACCGTCATTCTGAGCGATGTTCATTTCATTTCAGCATGTTCATTTCATATCAGTTGACAAAGGACATTAATACGATCAGAACTATTAACAATCAAGGTCGCGACCTCGGAGAAAGTACTAAAATGAGGTCGCCTGTTAAACCTCCGCTTACACCTGTGTCTCTCAATCATTAATTTTTTATGAGCCACTAAAGGTTTGTTCCAACAAAAGCTTGAGTGAATAACAATGTTAACAATTGGAATAGTTGGATGAAATGTGGATCCTACCGTTATCGATTTATTACGTTATATTATTTACTGGTCCCGGACCTAAATTGGAACAAAACTTAAAATAGAAAATAATAAAAAAGGCTTTACGAAAAATTAAAAACAGGAAAATAATCGCTAGAATATTATGACCTACGTGATGGTAACTTAAAGGTTCAATACAAGACAATCATTATTATTATAAAGTACTCCCTTAAACCAGTGTTACGCCACTGTTCACATTACGGTAATAAGTTAATATTTAATTATTGCAAAATTAATCACTACACGCTTTCAACAGCACTTAAAATTTTCTAATATTTTTATTTCCATTATAACGACAAAATAAATTTTTATATTTTTTAAGTAATAAACTATAAAAGCTCAGTTCATGTTGATAGTAGGTATTTATGGAAGATGTTTTAAATTAAGGCAATAATTTCATACAATTCTCGTGTATCGTTACATTATTTATTACAAACATATCTATTATCTGTTATTAGTGCGACAAATAAAGATGTTTTTAAAACAACTGCTGCAGATAAAAATGTCAATTTGAATTGATATCAGACGGTCTCTCAACTTCCTCGTATTACGATTAGATGAGTATTCTCAATGTTTTTTTAAAATGATAAACACATTTCTATACTATTAACTGGTATAAATAAACTCAATCTGCATATTTTAAAAATTAATTGAGTGTTATTTATGAATAATATTAAGGAATCAATATGAGCACCTCGAATTTCTATATATTTTCTAAAATTGTCTAAACACCTCGATCGCACACGAAACAACATGCTGGGGTCATTTTTATTTTTTGCCTGGAAATACTAAGTTTATTAATAAATGATTATTATATGCATCATTAAAAAAGCGATTTAGGGCTGTCAATTCCGAGATCCCGAAAATTTCGGATCTTGGGATTCTGTTAATTTTCAGCCACAAAAATCCCGGGATGCCGCCAGCTTGATTCACAGGATTTTCGTGTGTCAATTTTAGATTACTTTTTTCAAAACAACAACAACTTTACAGTCTAATAGATATTTTTATTACGGCTTTGTTCAGTACGTAAAAGCAAGGTCTGAAAGAATCTTATGTAGCCATTTCAGCCAGCTTCATGTACAGGTAAGAAAATTTGTTATTTTCTCCTTTAACCAAAGAAACGGAATTACATAAAAAATGATGTATCCTACGATTTTATATTATCAATTTCACGTTTTTAAAACGCAAACAAACTTTTGTTCTTTGTTCTAAAGAAAAGAGAAGACTACTGTAAAATTAACGCTCACAGAAAATATACTCTGCAATAATTATTATCTACCGCGGATATTCCACTTATTTACAATTTATTACCACAGACTAAATTTTTAATCTTTTAGATGAAATCCTTATTATGATGTACAGGGTGAGTCAGTCATAATGTCATTAATTTTAATCCTAGTAAAGACAGAAAATCGAAAAAAAATTTTTTACTCGACCTTTAAAAAAAATAAATATAAAAATCAGTAACACGATGCTCCTGGTGCGCTACGAATTTGAGGACGCACCCATGCGACAATCGAATGCCATCGTTGCCACATCGTCTAACACATCAGCGTGTTATTCAAATTTACCCGCATTTCCCGCATTTCTTTCCCCCAAATTTGTAGATCACGCCACACATTTGGAGGGGGGATGGAGAGAATATGCGGAAATGGTAGTGTTATATGGAGAATGTTTACGAAATGCGACTGACCCTAATTTTATTAATAAAGTGCTATGGACGGATGAGTGCAGTTAACAGGTTAGTACCATACTACTTAAAAATCAATAAATTTCTAGGCTAGATGTACGTAACTACAAACTGAATAATTAATTACTTACGAGTAATACTAGAAATTCATATTTATTTGTAAAACGTAGTGAAAACGTAATATCAAAATTATTAAACTGTAATAACCTAACATTCGAAAACATTTATTTATTATCTACATTTGTTTTTATTAACAAATAAATCAATATTTATGGAAAATTCATTCATTTATCTAGACTTAAAAAAATAGTTTTACTCCTTGTCGTTAAATAACAGTACAAAAACTAGGTAACTAGGTTATTGACCTAATAGTACGGTAGGTCAAGGTTCACTCTCGATAGCTTACAGTTTTCTGTCGACAACACGATGGTTTTTTATTATTTAGTATTTAAACACGAAACACTTTTCAGCTTCTCTTAATAATTTACCCATTGGGTATAGGTTTTTATGTAATTTACGTAAATAGTTTATTACTCGGTTTATTATTAGACACGTTGGAGTTTTGTTGCAGTCATAACAGCTACATTTGCTCAGAGAAAAATCCACACGCTAGTTGTTGGTTTAGCTTTCAGAGGCAATTTGTTGTCAACGTATGGGAGGAGTGTACGGGTATCGTTTGATTGGGCCGTTTTTTCTACCGGAAAACCTGAGTGGACCGCGTTACTTGCAATTTTTAATAGAATTATTTGATTTCATTGGATATTAACATTTTAAATTATTATTGGCTGAAGTTGAACTGAGCAAGAAAAAATGATATTCTAAAATAGTCAGTACAACCGTTTATTTGTGATGTCTAAAACCTAGGTAGGTAAGTACGAGACAAATATTTCAACTTGAGCTTTGAGAACTGTGAGCTGTAAACGAACAAGGCTGTGAGCGATCAGTGACAGTCTGAAAAAGGGGTTTTAATAATGATTTGAAAATATTTTTTTTCGGCGTAAATATGCATTTAGATTTTTTTTAATCGCGTATTCGCATTATACTCATTATTCCCTGTCTCCTCTTAAAATGAATGACATTATGAACTGACACCCTGTATAAACAAGGATGAAATACAACACTTTCAGAAAAGTTGTGGAAAAAAGATGGGACTTGTGTGTACCTACATCATGTAGTAGCGGCAGGCTTTCAATAACTACACATCATAAGAACAAATGAAGATACAGTAACTCGGTTACTTTCAATTTTTGTATTATGGTAAGTTTGACTATATCACATTATTTTGAATTCACAAAACTTATGTTGCTCTATGTACAATTCCTTATGTATAATCTCCAATTTTTTAATACAAATGTGCTTCTTAAATAATAATATCCGTTATTCACTAGTGAATAATGAAACCATTATTCACTGGTTTCAAAGAATCGGCAATGAACTAACAAACAAAAATTCTTCAGTGTCAGCAATTGAACCTGACAATATTAACATTTTCCCGAATGTTGGTAGAAGATTAATAAAAAAGTTTTATTTGCTATTTTAAATTTATCAAGTGAACGACAAATGTCAAATGTAAGGTGTTTTGAAACATGTTCAGGCTAAGAATGTCAGAATATTATATAATTTTTTCAGTAAAAAGTTTTCTAAAATATTGCTAATAGTCGTGGACAAAGTATAGTATTCTACTTGAATACAATGGGTGAAATCCACTCGGGTGATTTACAACACTCGCCTATGGCTGGAGTAGTAACCTTCACCTTCGTAAATTACAGCCATCATTATATGCTAGTTGAATAATATACTATAGTCCACGACTATATTATAAAATATACATTATTCGCCGTTTATTCGAGTATAATGATGTACATAACGCACTACAGCAGTGATTAATCATTATTCACTTATTTCTGCCAACAAATTTAAATTCTTCATTCGTTTTTCCGAATGATGGTAGAAGTTTTCGAAGTAAAGTTTTATTTGCCTTTTTAAATTTATCAAGTGAACGACGAATTTCAGATTCTGACAGTCTTGAATTGTATGTTATGTGCCACGTTCATGTTATGAATGTCAAAATATTGTGATTTGGCTTTAAAAGTACTTTTTCAATTAGACTCAAAGAAAATATAAAAATATTCTATTGTTTCTTACAAGATACCTATATTTTTGTATGTGTACACAATAGTTATTCTATCAAACACGTATAATTAATGTGAAGATCGTTAATGATTATTAATAGAGATTTTGTAAGCCAATAAACGTCGCCAATAAAAAAATACGTCCCGCCACGTGACCAGAATGAAAATAGTGCTATCCAGTTGTCCAAATTAAACCCTTGAATTTTATTCGCGTCAAAAATACTTCAGTAACAGATTTAGACAGAGTGTAAAATACTTTTAAAAGTTCAAAAAATTATACTGTGTAATTTAAGTACGAAAAAATACTTAATCTTTAACTGTCTTTAAGCTAAACAGTTTAACTCTCAAGATGTGTTAAAATTTTTGAAAAATTTTACCCTTAAAATTCCCAATATTTGAATACAACATGTTTTTATTTTCCTGAATCACACACTGGATATGGAAAATAATAAAAATATTGCCGCTAAAAATTACTTTACAATCCAACGACAAAACCATATAGCACAGAAAAATGTAGATTATAAGTATATACTCACACTATGGAAAGTAAACTACTAAAAAGATAAAATTTATGAGACAAGAAACCGCAAACAGTAAAAACTATTTTTCCACAATATACCTACCTAATTTGCATTAATAAGAATTTCTCACATGGATTATGCAGTGCGTTTCAATAACTTTGATAACATTTTGATCAGCTGTAACTTTTCTGTTTTTTAAGGTATCGGAATGAAACAAAAACCATATTGCATAGTGGACTAGCAAATTTTTGTCTTATTTGAAAAAAAAAAAACAAAAGACCAATGATTTTGAGAGATCTTAATCTAACTTATATTTTTTTTACTGGAACGCCCTGGATATTTGGATTCTATTCAAAATTCCAAGCATATTTTAAAAAGCATATTCTATACCTATCTTCAACTGTTTCTGAGAAATAGTTTTACAAACATGTCAAATTATCATAAAAATTGCTCTACTTGTCTGTCATTTTCCTCAACACAACAAAACAGTAAGAATCGATTGTTACCAGCACGGCTCACGCAATGCTGAATTGCTGAACTTCAGCTTTAGTTCAGTGCAAAGTGTGCCATGAACAAAACAATTTGTTTACATTTTAACTTATACAGACGCCATTTTCTCAGAAACAATTGAAGATAGGTATAGGATATGTTTTTTAAAATATGCTTGGAATTTTGAGTAGAATCCAAATATCCAATAATATACAGGGAGTTCCATTAAAAAATATATGAGTTAGATTAAGATCTCTCAAAATCATTGGTCATTTGTTTTTTTTCAAATAAGAAAAAAAGTTGCTTGTCCACTATGCAATATGGTTTTTACTTCATTCCGATATCTTTAAAAACAGAAAAGTTACAGCTGATCAAAATGTTATCAAAGTTATTGAAACGCACTGCATAATCCATGTGAGAAATTCTTTGATCCGTATTTCTTTTTGCTTTTCAGATTTTTCATTTTTGGGGACCCTAGGGTCCCTTGAAGTTGGGCCTAAATTGTTGTTTTTTGCAAATATCTTTAGAACTCCAAAGCCGATTTTAATGGAATTTGGTATGGGAATGTAGGTAGTCAATTTGAACATTATTAAGACAGTAGTTTTGCAAAGTACCACGCTAGTTATGTCACTCTGTTTTTTTCAAAAACTTTTGTTTCCATTTTTTTTCTACATTCTTTGCCATTGTATTCGAAGCATCATTTCAATCTACACAAAAAAGTACTCTACTTTTTTTCATTTGAAGTTTAATTTTGCAGAAAAAGTTGCTAAAGCTGTAGTGCGATCATTGGCAAATGCAAATGAAAAACTCAAAAAAATCCGTAAACAAGATGTAGAGCCTTTAGTCGAGGCAATGAAGCACTAAAAAGGCCAAAGATCTTTTAGGATAGGACGTATCGGAATGCGGTTTTTTGCATTCGCTTGCAAAAATTATTTATATCATTCGTACCTACTTTGTACCTATTACAAACCGGAAGTTGCATTGCTGCAGCCAAAAATGCATGCAAAAAATGCATCTTTTGGGAGGCCTTTTGGCAAATTTAATAACTTCGTAAATAATAGTCAGAATTGTCTCAAGTCGGGTACCCGGGGGTTTTCGAGGTCGCTGATCACGATGATGATGTTCAAATTGACCCCCCGAACACCTGGAGTTCAGTAATGCCGACGAACGTCATCTCCGGGGACTATCCCGAACTTTATGCGAGAGAGGAGAGAAACTGGGCACCCGTGGGTTTTTTGAGTCGCTGAATTCGAATATATTATCGGCGAACACCCCACGCACACCTGGTGGGCCCCAACCTGGACGCGGACGTCATCTTCGAGAATTTTTCTGGAAATATCGACAATAACGAACCGAAAATCGTTATGGGGGCTTTTTGTGTGCGCTGAATCCGAATTTTATGTTGAAAACGACCACCCGAACACCTGGTGCGCCCTAACCTGGTCCTGAACGTCATCCCCGAGGGTTTTCCAGACATAATTGAAAAAAAACCACCCGAAAATCGTTACGGGGGGCTTTTTGGCTCGCTGAAATCAAATATACACCCTGGCTGCAGCAATGCAACTTCCGGTTTGTAATAGGTACAAAGTAGGTACGAATGATATAAATAATTTTTGCAAGCGAATGCAAAAAACCGCATTCCGATACGTCATATCCTAAAAGATTTCCTATCATAATGCTTCATTGCCTCGACTACTATAATTGATAAGGATATCATAAGATGAATATATTTCTAAATGCTAGAACAAACGTTTTCTTCCCTTAAGGCTTGGTATTCTAAACAAAAATCAAAACAAATCTTAGGTTTATGGACTTTCTGGTCCTATCTTTAGAAAACAAATGGATAATTGAAAATTTTAAAAATTATATAAATTTTTAAATCCCATAAAAAAAAATAAAGTGACGGCGTAATCACGAATCCACATCTGTCACTCAATCTGTTTAAATTATCTTTGAAGCCACCACTTTTATTTCATAATTATTTAAGTTTTCTGGAAAATTAAGCTTCAAATGAAAAAATAAAAGGTACGTTTTTGCGTAGAATCCAAATTACAGTAATATTAGCTTAGAGGTTTCGGAGATATTTGCAAAAAAAAAACAATATTTTAGAACCAATTTCAAAAGGTACCGGGACCCCAAAAATTAAAATTCGAGGAAACAAAAAAATACTGGTCAAATAATTTCTCCTGTAGATTATATACTCAATTTTTTCCTAGTATTTTTTAATCGTGTACTGTCAAAATGACACATTATATTTGCATCAACCATCTGAAATACTCAACCTTAACTGTTTAAAATCCTATCCAGAATCAAACTACACTAAACAATTTATAAAACGCAAAGGACAATGTTAAAAATAGCAGATTTTTGGCTTATCCGGGGGAACGCATAAATCATAAAAAAATCAATTGATTATTGTTAATTAACATTAGAAATGGCCCAGAAATACGTCAGATAGCTGGGGAAATGTAGCTACTACCCCTAAACCTATATAAACTACCCTTAAATAGCTTTAAATGGATAATCATTAATTATTATTATAAAATTCGTGTAAAATGAAAAAAATGCTTGAAAATGATTTGAACAGACAGTATGTCAATATAAAAAGTGATAAATAACTGTAAAAATGTCCATTCCACCCCTAAAAATTAAAAAAACGACTTTCAAAAGCTAATGGTGAGCTTACTTCGACATCAAAAATAGATAATGCTTAAATGTTCAAGGGAACGCCTATTGCTAGAAAAAAATTATAGATTACTGTCAAAAAATGCAAAAACTGATACTAGAGTACATTAAGTAAGTGGGGAAATATTAATTGCATCCCTAAATCTATATAAACTGCCTTTAAATAGCTTAAAATAGATAATCATTATTTATTGTTGTAAAATTCGTTTAGAATGAAAAAAATGCTTAAATCACTTTTAAGGTTCATTTATACTATTGCGACCTGAAAAATGGGCGCAAGGATAAATTGCCATTTTTTCAGTACGCGCTCGCAAAGTGAGAACAATTGGCGCTATTTCGCCATTGAATGGGCACTTTTACAGTCATTTATCACTTTTTATATTGACATACTGTCTGTTCAAATCATTTTACACGAATTTTATAACAATAATTAATGATTATCCATTTAAAGCTATTTAAGGGTAGTTTATATAGGTTTAAGGGTAGTAGCGACCTTTCCCCAGCTATCTGACGTATTTCTGGGCCATTTCTAATGTTAATTAACAATAATCAATTGATTTTCTTATGATTTATGCATTCCCCCGGATAAGCAAAAAATCGGCTATTTTTAACATTGTCCTTTCTGATTTCTGAAACAACAAACTCCGTAGATAGGGAGATCATTGCCCGCAAACTAGACGTGTGACATACGAGAAGTCAATTTTTAATTTTCTATGAGTACTACCAAACTACTTTCGTAAATAACACTAACAAATTAATTATGCAAAGTGAAAATTCCGCCTAAAATTACGTTATCTACCAATTACGAACGATTACATCACCATTTTATTATAAATTACAGTCTATAAGGATAGGCTATTTGCTGTGTTGCATTTTTTAATGCAGCTAAAAATAGACCTAGCGCTCTCATTTTACTCAACGACACAACCGCAAGTGCCAAAAACAGTTTACAACGGCATGAAAACAGTAAATAGAGAAACAGAAGACGTAGTACCGTAAATATGGAAATAAATTAATCAATTATTTTACATAAGTCGTGCAGTAGTAGAATATAAGATGGATTACAAGACAAGTAACCGAGCTACTAACAGCAAGGAGTCTTACACGGGAAGGTCATTTTATGATGCACACTGTAAAATCACAGCATATGCTGTGGTAAAATCTTCCTAACTATACAAGTTGTCCGGGAGAATGTGGAAAATCTCTCGGGGTGCAGATAGAACATAAAAAAATAAGATGACAAGTTTCTATAATTTTTTTTCCTACAGGCCCTCTCTACAGAGATATGTGTCTCTAAAGGACGCCGCTGGAAATCGGTTTTTCTTGAATAACTTTTAAAGTACTCAATATAATTTTATAAAAATTTAATGCGATGGACCTCTTAAAATAGTGAAGTACCTACTCTGCTGGAAATCGGTTTTTCTTGAATAACTTTTAAAGTACTCAATATAATTTAATACAAAATTTAATGTGATGGACCTCTTAAAATAATGTTCTTGAAATATATTTGGCTTTTTTAGTTTACCAGGGGCGGGCTTAAGCTTTACAACTTAATGCCTAAATTTTTATCACCCTATATGATAAAGACTTTAAAATAATAAATCTGGGTAGCTTCAACCTTAGACTAAAAAAGGTACTCTTGTTTATTGTCGATAAAATGAACCGTTTACGAGAAAAAGAATGACAAACGAATTCATGTTTTATTTTTAATAAAAAGGGCCATGATTACATTTTTTTTTTTTTTTTCGAAAACAAAGTGCGACACGAGTCATTCAAACAATAGGAAAGTTTCATTTTAAGCTACCCAGATGCATTATTTTAAAGCCTTTATCATACAGGGTGTTACAAATTTAGGGTTGTAAAGCTCAGCCTGCCCTTGGTAAAATAAAAAAAATATGTTTCAAGGAGGTACTTAGTGTCCATCATATTCAATTTTTATTAAATTATATTGAGTATAAAAGTTATTCAAGAAAAAATTCAGGGATACATATCTCCGTAGGGAGGGTATGTGGGAAAAATTATAGGAACTTGTCATCTTATTTTTTCATGTTTCATCTGCACACGAGAGGTTTCCCACATTTTCACGAACACCCTGTATATATTATATGCGAGAAGAAAAAAGGAGGTATTTCCGAAAACATTTTATTAGCATCCGCTGTGTTAAATTCTTCATCTTTATGAAGTACATATTCAATGACGAAATGTTTGATCAGTGTTAAAGAAAAATTGACGTAAGGAAGTTTAAAAAAATTGTCCTGTTTCTTAAGAGAAAATCTGTTGGTTACTATTCGAAAAAAACCCGAGTGTATAGTAGACAGTTATTTCCTGGAGATTGCCCCATGATATCAAAGTTTACAGAAATTTATTCAGTAAACTTTGATATGTTGATTTTTACATTTTTTTACTGTGGAAGATAAACTGAGGATATTGCTTTCTTTTACTTTAGAATATAAATAACTGTTTTATTTTTAGGTGGTATTAATTTTGGGAATTTCTGAAGCTTTACGGAGAGATGAAATTTACAAAATAACTGTGGATGATATTGAAAATATAAACTCAGCGTCAATCTCTAATAGTAAATGTTTCTGATTTGAAAACACATGTCAAACGTAATTTCACACTTGATCTATTTTTCAATCATTAACTGTAAACTTATGTTGTATAGTCCTTTCTCATTTTAAATTTTTGCCAAATTTGTCTAGTTTCTGTTCCTGAGTTATACAGATAAGATTTAACTCTTTTTAGACAAGAACAACTTGGTATTGTAATGGTATTTCCTACAAAACACAAATGGGATCATACAATAGAAACATTCTGATGAATTCTGATGTATTGCAAAGCACCTCTCGATCTCCGCGACACCCCCTAATTTTGGTCAGTTATACGCGTCCCCGTTGTCATAGCAACTGTCATAAATATGATGAACTGCAGCGAATTTTAAGTGATGACAATCAAGCGACATTTCTTTCTAATTTTAGCAAGGCGCCACTGGTATTTTCAACACGAAATATAGTAAAATTAATAGTAGGTAAGTGAATTTGATGATTTGAACTTTCACCTTACCTAAGTATCTTTTTAACTAGTTTGAAAAATACCCTATTAAAATAGAAACAATACGCACGGGGAATATTACGGTTATTCCAGTTGACAACATGCATTGTATACCTTAAATCCGCATACAGCAGGATAATATCTCGCTCGTCGACTACGGTAGACAAATGTACAGTTGTCTTTTTTACCTGTATATCCAGGTATATAATCTACAACACTGAGTTGATTACGCGGTGGCAATTCGCGGTGCAGTCGCCTGCCGCTAACCAAGGGAATGACAAATTCGGAAATGTTTACCTAGCTATTATTATTAGCACCGCGTCACTTCTTTAGGTCTTTCAGATCTTTAATAAGTACTTAATTTATTCGAATTATCTTTCATCAGCAGGTAATTAATTCGACTTGGTGCTGGTTTTTGGCTGCTAATTCCAAAATGCAATACAATATTTCGGGTAGACAATGTCTACTTTGCCCACCCGTACTGTCAAAACGAAGAAATATGAGGCAAGTTTTCGGTAGCCCACACTGTATATGAATAAATAATTGTGGGTGTAATTCAATATTGGTCGGGGCATTAACCTGCATACTAACTGTTTCACACAGTATCATTAATACATAATAAAATAATGTGTTATAAAGATTGGAAAGTCATAATCCTACTTTTGATATAAGTAAGTATTCTAACTATGCCTATAGAAGTAAAACTGTAAAAAATATTACTTTGTATCGAGCTTTAGAGTCATTACAAAGAAACCATATAGGTATTATATTACCATCAATATTTATTATTTACTTTTTTTTGGGAAGCCTGGACGCCGACATCTAAATTTGCTTAGCTAGCTTACTACATCCGCTTGAAAAATAAATATTTTTTCGCCGGCATTAAAATTCCCTGGTGAAATACGAGGTAGTGAAGGAACGTCACCTTAGTGTCATTATAGAAAATCCTCTAAACCCGTCGAACGTTACGGAAAGACATATAAGTAATCCTCCTAGGTTATCATCCGCCATTTCTTTCAATGGATTTTCCGTTCTCGAGGAAAAAAAAGCAATACGGCAAATGACATTTTTTACGAGAGGAGGGGCGCTTAACATACATAATACATAGTTATTTATGTAATAAATGGGAAAAATACAGGTTTTCCTACGCGTCACATTTATCTATTTTAGTGAACAAAAAAGAAAAAGTATTTCGAAAACCTAAATCAATGAAATGTTAAGGCGACAATTGTTTTTACAATAATGTATCAGATACAAGATCATTCTTTTATCTGGAAACGATTGCAAGGTCCACCTGATCTTCGAGTATAGTAGTATAGCCTTAAAAATTCATATCATTCTTTTTAAATTCAATCAATGAAAAAAAGTTTGGTATAATTTAAGTCTGAACACCTTGTAGTATTCCAATTTACTTGAATTACTAATCAAAGTAGACCAATAATAAAATTAAATTATGTACCAAATTTGGTTAATCCAAGATAAAGTAATTCAGAGATATTATTATTATTTTTTTAAACATTTGGCCCAACTTTTAACACCTGTAACTCCGCCTGTGTACAACTTGTCGGTTCTTATGGGGAATGCCCTGTATAATGCAATGAGAAAAATGTGAAGAATCTAATAATATATAGTGTCTCATAACAATATTAAAATTATCGATATATTTTCTGTAGTGCAATGTTCAATTGTTTTTTTTTTTAATAATAAAAAATTAAAGTCCTTATTAAAAATAAGTCAAGCAAACCACGTTTCAGTTTTTTTGACGACTGAAGACATTGAGGAAATAAATACACACATTAGGTAGAAATACTTGGTGGGCAGTAGGAAGAAATCCTTTTGAGTCTTCTGAAAAATGGTAATTTTTATAAAATTACGTAAGCCTAAATTGTAAACTCTTTCATTTTAGCAGATAAACTGGCGAATCTGCGAACACTAAAGAGACATGAGGGTTGGAAATCTAATACCGTAGTAGAAAAATATCTGGAACAATACCATTAAAACCAGAAAAAAAATTGTGAAAAACAACCGATACAAAAGGCGCTTGTACATCTAGCTGACTAAAATCAACAAAAAAAAAAACTCATGGATAAAATGTCTAAAATGAATATTTTTTCTACAAATACGTTACAGATATACGACTGCAATCAAATGCAAAATTATGTTACGAAATTACAAACGAAGGTAAAACTAAGATTAAGTAAAAGCTCCTGTAACGTAATTTGTTTTTTTGTATCCGCATTTATGAAGTAAACAATTGAAAATTCTCAGTTTTCCTTAAAACTGTAACGTTAGAAATTTATAGAGCTTTGTCTGTGGAATTGTTCATTAGCATACCTAGATGTTTGGTATCAAAGAACATGCATATGACTTCATTGTAGGAATTGTAGGAGATTTGATTTATATTAGCTTAAAATACCTTTCTAATACAGTAAAAACATTGTAATCTATCACCTGCTGCTGTTAACCTAACAGTATTGTGGCTAGTGCGTTTCGTTTTTTCAGTGCTTGTTTCATATTTGTGAATGTACGTAAACAAATATGGAATATTTTATACTAACCTGGTCATGGTTATGACATGTATGATATGTTAAAAGTCTCTGTATATGAGACGTTTGTACGGTAAACGCGTTTCGCAAGCAACATAACTAATTTTGAACACTTATAACTATTCCGCATTTTATTGTGTTGTGAAAAGAGCTCCAAGAAAATCATTCATAGTAAGTGTTTAGGTGTATTTGTAGGTGTTATGTACAAATACCTACCTGACGATCCTGGCATGGCATATGAGCAACGTTGATATATTCAAAACATGTCAGAGAAAAAAAGAGTTAAACAAAATATGTTTTTGTTTGGTACAATCCACATTAAGAATTAATTTAATAAATTGAAGCAATTGTACAATTAATATCTTTAAATATTAGCTTTCTTGGTATTAATAATATAATAAAATTTATAGATATTGCACATTTTTCTTTAATTTTTTTGTCAAACCAGTGGGAAAAATATCACTTTTCCGACTAGTACAAAAAATATGCCGTGTTCTCACTCATTGTAGTTTGAAAAT
The DNA here is from genome assembly GCA_037114965.1 of Monochamus alternatus. Taxonomy (NCBI): domain Eukaryota; kingdom Metazoa; phylum Arthropoda; class Insecta; order Coleoptera; family Cerambycidae; genus Monochamus; species Monochamus alternatus. The sequence continues at coordinate 41,292,000 of CM073433.1, forward strand.
TTAGCTTTCATCACTAAAATAGATAATATTTATTATAAGAATCTTTTATACAGTTTTATTCACACATTTAATTTTCTTAAGTGAATAAATCGCTATTAAAATACGAATGCAATACAACATTTTATCCACAATCACAAGCTCAAGTTAGTTATGTTTGATTAAAGTGTAAGTTTTTACGTTTCTAAAAAATGAATTGAACGTTAGTTATAGGGTGACTGGATCAAATATTATCCAGTGCGTCCCTAGTTTTTTTTCCTCACAAAACTTGCGAATACGGACTTTCGCAATAAGTGTCGCAAATTTCTTCCACGTGGATGCACTATTGGTGAATCAACTAAGCGAAACAAATGAGAAATCCCAGTAAATGCATTCAAGGTCTCTATTTTCAAACCGGCTACAGAAATGCACGACTACTAAATTAATTGGAATGTTGCAACCTTAAATAATATGAAGTTGCATGACCAGGTGCTTTGGAAAAAAAGCATCTCAAGAGAGATGGAATGTCAAATAAACATAATATTTTTAACCAGTTTTTTATACCTGTGAAAATGTACAAGCATGGCACATCATTAGTCAATAACAGCCAGTCCATGGTCTACAAAACGATTTACATAACAAACAGAAATTCAAAGTTCTGCAAAATTTTGCTATGACCTAGGGAACAATACCTAATAACTGTTCAATTATTGAACTTCAATACGTTGTAATCATTTAATTTTCAAATCAGAACTGAAACTAACTAAAAAATAATGTGAAATATTAAAAAAATATAATAGTATAAGTACTACTTATTCAGTACCAAAATTATATACCTAAACATAAGTGTCTCATACTTTATCGGTCATAACCTATAGACATTGGTTTTATAAGCTTATTTCTATAAATCTAAATGATATAGATTCTAACAGTGATGTAAGAGTTACCCTTTAAGTTTTAATGTGTTCAAAATATAAAAAAAAAACAAAATTAAATTTGTAATTAGCATATATGACTAATAAGAAATATTTTATCATGTTTTATCTGAAAATTACATAATCATGTGAATATTTTTAAAATACTTTAGAATTTATCAACGGCGATAGTTTAATTTTTAAATCAATATCTGTACCTAGCCGATGCAATGGTTTTAGCGCATTACATACAATAAAAACAAAAATAAAAGATGGACATGCAATACCACTTTGCCTTCACTAACGATTTTTGTTTAATTGTTGGTATGAGAAAATGTACAAAACTAAAATATGGAAGGAGCACATATATTACATACAATATACGCCACAACTGCTATTTAAACCAAGTTTTCAAACATGCAACTATATTTAAGACATTCCGTTCATTTAATCGTTACAATAAGCGGAGTCCTCTCAAATTCTTAAAATACCTTTTCGTCCTGTTCTATATTTTAAGAGCAAGTGAGGAATATGACGTTTCTTATATCTTTTTACTTACCTCAAGAAGACTGGCTGAGTAATTTTGTAAACTGTGTTAAACAATGCTCGCTACTATTTCAAAAAGGCACTTTAAATAATCAATTCTATCCGTGGTTGCAAAATGTTCAATAAATAATGAAATTCCTTGGCAATGAATACGCCCTCCTCGATTTGACAGATGTCAAAACGCCCAAAAACAAGTAAATTTCGCACAAAACACGACACGTCAGTCTTTATTTTTGATTTGTACTGTTTTTGTGACTATGTAAATTCATATAAAAACAATAAATCTATGAAAATATTAGAAACACCTAAACTTCTTTCACAGAATTGGGTACCGCATACGACACAATTTATGAATGATAAATCAGAAAATACCCCTAGTTATCAACTCCAATGACGTCACCAGACACAACATATCTCGACCAGGCCGATAAAAATGTTAGAAGAAACTGACTACAATTAACGTTAATACCGTGATAAATATATTCCTCTAATCTACATAAAACAAAACTTGATATAATACGTTATCAGGTAACTTACCATTGTAGTGTACAAGCAAAATATTTCAAATTTCACATTTTAACAATCGCACTACTTTATTATAATGACAGACAATTCAAAAGTATTAGTGGCGCCACCTTTATTAAAAAATGCAAACAAAGGAAACAATGTGGCAAACCTAAACGTAGCAAAATTCCCTTTCGAAGAGACAAAAAAAACCAAAACAAATTAGTCCTAACCTCAAACATGTGTGAGTCCGGGGAGGATAAAAGACCTCAATTTGGAAACCGCTTTTTAACTGAGGAAGATAATGTCTTTGAACACAATGCTTGGTATGAAAAAACAAATAGTTTCTGCTTTATTTAAATATTCTTTAAATTTTCGTTATTGTCATACTAGATACAGAAAGAAACCTAAATATGGGTCTCGTTATTTGATTGACAAATCAAAAGTTTATGATTTTAATGCTTGGTATGTGTCTTATAATAATATAACATTGATTTAGGAAAGAAATTAAAACGTAATATTCATTTTTAAGGGATGACGTGGAGTGGAACGAAACTCAAGAAAAAGAGGCTCAAAATAAAGTACAAGCAAATAGTCAGATTAAATTTACTCCAGACGTTATAGAGAAATATGAAAAGGAGGCTGATAAATACTGGGATGCTTTTTATGATATCCATACTAATAGATTTTTTAAAGATCGACACTGGTTGTTTACTGAATTTCCAGAGTTAACAGGGAATGAAGATAAGTCACAAAGAATTTTTGAGATTGGAAGCGGGGTAGGAAACACTATTTTCCCAATTTTACAATATTCCACAAATAAAAATTTATTTATTTATGGATCGGACTTTTCGTCAAAGGCTATAGACATTTTAAAAAGTTCAGAAGAATACGACGAAAAGCGGTGTAAAGCCTTTGTTTTGGATGCTACTGAAGAAAAATGGGATGTACCATTTGACGAAAATAGTATAGACATTGTTATATTAATTTTTGTCTTGTCAGCAATTAACCCAACAAAGTAAGTTTCTTAAAAATATAAGTATCGTAAAATTTACACATATTTTTTCAGATTCTCAAGTATCATTTCACAAATATACAAATACTTAAAACCCGGAGGGTTAGTAGTGTTTAGGGATTACGGTCGATATGACCTAGCACAACTAAGGTTTAAACCTGGTAGGAGCCTAGGAGAAAATTTTTATGTGAGAGGTGATGGAACAAGAGTCTATTTTTTTACACAAGGTAATATTTTTTCAATATTAATCTTCAACGAAAAAGTTATAATAATAATTCCCTAGACCTCAAATCACAAATAAAGTATAATCTGGAAATAGACTAGAGCACACTTACAGGGTAATATATTTTTTTAAAATTTACACAATGCAATTTTGAGGCAGTTCTCAAATATACACAAACTTAGGATCTAACTAAATATATGTGATCTATTTCTTTTACTTGCTTTACTGGTATACAAATCTTTAATTTTTTATATAAAAGTAGTTTTTCAGTAATATTATAAAAATAATAATAATAAAGTACAAGTAATTCTTATTTCTAACATCACTATTGTCCCAAATGTTCGCTACAGACCATGCGTGCGTGATTTGCATGGAATTCCTGCATAGTATGTAAGGTTTCTATGAATGGATTTTTAACAAACAAGACCCTACATACTATTCGTGAATTTTTCACATATCACAAATCGTGAATACATTTATAGTCTGTAGCGGACCTTAGAGCTAAATGTTTTGATGTACGTACTTATTTCTTCCTTTTGCTTCCTGCATTTTTCTTGGTTTTCCTTATCCTTCATCAACAATTTTTATTAATCATAATCCTATCTCCCTTCTACAGTTATTTTTTCATGTTCAAAGTTCCTACCCTACACAATTAAAAGTGGTTTCCTTTTGTCTTCTATCAGTGACATCCCTTTCACCTTTTTTATTTTTTCTATTTATTATTCTCTTCTATTTTTTAAAGCACTGTATCCTCTGTTCTGAGCGAGTTATATTTTATCTAATGTCCACTCTTATATGTTTTCCATTTTAATAGTGCTTTTATTCATAAACACATTTTTGTTTTCCATTCAATTTATCCTCTTTTTCTCTTACTTTATCCATGGTTAATCTATACATATATTATTTTTTCTCTCTTCTGTTCTTCTATCCTTATTCAATCGTTGGTTTATACCAAATTTTAAGCAAAAATATCTAATACTTCAGAAGTAGACAACGCAAATTAATAAAACCTTTGCATTGGAGAAATTGAGTGAGAAGAACTTCAAAAAGAACTTTTGATTTAAAAAAAAAGGTTTTCTTTCGTGCTATTTATAAATATTTTTAAAATAAAATGGATGTACTACTAATACTTTTGCTTGAAATCAAACAATAGAGGATCTGATTGAAGCAATTTTAACATTAAACTATTATCTTTTCTGTTTAATTAAAAAATATATAGATAAAAATGATGTGAGGCATCCAAAATTTATAATATCTAATTCCATTATTATTTATCGTATTTATTGAAAGACTGAACAAAAACCGTGATATTATAATGAAAACCATAGAAATTGATAATGAAATGTTTGTAATCACATCAGAACAGTAAATGGCAACGTTAAATTCGTTTAGGTTAGGTTAGAGAGAAAATTAAATTGAAAGTGAATGAAACAGCTCATGTGCTAAACCTCGCCTAACTTTTAAGCCTTGAAATTTTAGAGCTTAAGCTGGCTTTATATCCACTTCTCGGTGCACTGTCAATGTTTTCCTTAGCATTAAAAATATTCTGTATTTTGATGGAATGCTAAAAAATATTTATGATTAAAAATAAATAATCAAAATTTATAGTTGCGGCAAGAATTCAAATGATTTACGTCACGGACACAATGACAATAAAAACATGGCAAAATAATTTTCCGTAGTTTGTCGCTTTAGAAATAATAATTTTTTGTATTTTAGTATAATATACAGAGAGTCTTGTTAGTATTGCGAAAAAATTATGGGGTTTCCTTGAATAAAAATAAGAAAAAAAGTTCCTAAGAACCTGTGTCCAGAATAGCCTCGTTTCAGAGATACAGGGTGTTGAAATTTAAATAAGTATAGGGCTTTTAATAATATCTGAAGAACCCTAATTTCAATTTTTTTGAAATTTTGTATGTTTGTTTATAAAAACCATAGACGTCTTATTTAATTTGATTTATTTTATCTACTCCAGTGGCGTCCAGGAGATCATTTCTGTTGATATTAATACGTAAAAATTTGAAATGTAACTTCTTATGTTTCATATTTTTTCTAATTATTCGATTAAAAATACAACTTTTTTGTCTCTATACTCTGTTTGGTATCTTGCTTCGTTTTCGAGCAAAAAATTAATAACCCTTGCACATTTTTTTCAACAAAAATAGAACAAAGTAGAGACAAAAAAGTTGTATTTTTTATAGTATAATTAAAAGATATGAAACCTAAGGAAAAGCAGTGGCATCTCATATATATTTTTTAATTTCAACACCTTGTATCTCCGAAACCAAGCATATCTGGGCACAGGTTCATAGGAATTTTATTTCTTATTTTTGTTGAAGGAAATCCTCCTGAATGTTTTCACAATATTAATGAGACACCCTGCATAGTGCAGTATATACTTTTATTATTCTCAGTTGCAATTTCCTAAATATTTTGAATGAAATGAAATGAATTATTCATTTGTTCGTATGACGTAAGTCGTCTGAATTCTTGCCGCAACTATAAGACAAATTCCTCAAATATTATTCTCCGCTTTTTATTGAAATACTGCTGAAATCAGTTTGAGGGAAATGGGAACAATAGGTTGTTATACTTTGTTAATCTAGATATTATAATAGTCTATAAGGTTTCTAGCTTACCGATTTAAGTAGTATAACTGATTGCTATCCTTAGACCCAAAATGGAAGTTTGATTTTCTATTCCCAGTGTATATTTCAATGAATAATAATAAAATAATCAAAAGTTGGGAATAATTTTTGGGAATTTTTTCTTATTTTCTCGCTCACCTGATATCCGAATACTTTGAAACTTTATTGGTGAATATTTAACTATAAAGTGAGTCTTTAGACTAGGCATTCTAAGATGAAGAAAGGGGGTCGATTTTTCAAAAAAATATATTAGCGATTTTTTTAGAAGAAAACTAGTAAGATATTCTTAATCAGCACCTTTAGAAACCCCCTTGTACAAGATTACATCGTTGTGGGTTCAAATTTGTATCTGTAAAATATTCCATTTAATTTCCAGTTGTAATATCCAGTGTTAGCACCTTCCAAATAAACACCAATTATAATTATGATTTTTTTAAAAGCTCCTGGCATTTCCAGATTTCTTGAAATTTTCTGATAATTGAGGTTCTTTTTCTAGACCGATGTATATTGTTTAATTTTCACTTGTTTCCTTCTTTCAGACGAGGTCAAGTCATTATTCGAGGAAGCGGGATTCGAGGAAGTGGAAAACCGAGCAGATAGGCGTTTGCAGGTCAACAGAGGAAGGTTATTGAAAATGTATCGGGTGTGGATTCAGGGCAAATACAGGAAGCCCCGATAAAAAACACCTTCCTTCCATATATATATATTACTTCTTTTATTAACTTTCATTACATAATTTAATTATGTTAATTAAAAATTACATTTACAAAATCCATGTTTAAAAAATAAATCCTCAGAGGTACGCTAGCAATTAAAATGAAAGTAAGCGATACACAATTTTTTATACTTTATACAAAGTAAATAATTACTAATTACAAGTTAGTTCACTAAAAAAATAAAATAAAAAAATTATACAATAGTAAAAAGTTAGACACAAACATAGATTTTACATGTATACTTCTAAAATATTTTAAAATACGTTCTGTGTATAATGGGGCAGTCAAAAATATTTTTCAAGGTGACTGTAAAAATAATCAGCCTTCACATCTTAACAATTAAACTGGATCGATTGATTCTTATAGGACCGAAATGACAATGGACGAAATCTACTTTTCAAACACTCCATGATATACAATTTACAACATGTTAACATTTACACAGAAAAATATCTACAATCCGACGTTTTTTGTCAAGAAAAGTTAAAAAAAGGTTTCCACATTATGGAAAAATATTTCCGCGGGATCATTTTTTTGTGTAAACGGACCCAAAGGCCTAATTAACACTTGTAATATTTTTACCAAAAACCTATTTTTATTGCACAATTTTAACTTTTTTAAACTACTTTCATATTAATAAAATTGCCACGGTAAAAGTGTGAAATTGACAAATAAAAAATGAGTATTTACCAATTTAATACTTGAGGTCGAATTAGCAATATTGTTTCCATAATTTAAACAGTTTTTATAAATATTTACAAATTAACAATAAAAAAATAATAATAAAAATTGAATATTTACTTCTTTTTTTTTAACTTAATTAGGAATTTTGCCTCACTAAATAGAAAAAATAAATCATAAATAAAAATAAATATACAACCTCAACGAAGTTAATATTAGAATATCGATTTTCTTTCATTTGAACATATTTTTAAATAATTTATGTATATTATGTGGCAAAATACCCAATTATATAATAATAACATTTTTTTATGTTAAAAATTAATATTGACGGAACCTGAAGCAGAACGAAACGTTCTGGGCTGAAATAAGGCTATCTTGGTGTAATCTTACGTTTGTAAGGCTTAAAAATCACATTTCACATGATTCTAGGTTATAACAAAGGATGCGCGAACTTTTCCCAAAACCCTGACAATCCTAGCTACACTATTCTCAAAAATGCTCGACGGCACGTAAATGAAAACAAAAAGTCTGGGAACGTAAATAAAAATACGTTTAGGCATTTTTGAGGATATTTGACGTTTGTTGAACCGATACTTTAATTTATCAAGTATCCTGTTGGCTGGCGGTTTTTTCGCTGTACGCAGCGTGGACGCTTTCACAGACAAAACGGTACTGACTCTGCAAGAATATGAGAACATGTACAAAACGTTAACCACATTCCGGTTCGGTGCTTAACATTCTGTTAGTAGCATTGAGAAATACACTGCATTCAAAATAAGAATGTCTATTGGTGATGACTGCATTTTCAAAATACTCAGGAGTGTAAAAATTCTACTTTTAGGATCTGCTCTATAATGCTTTTGAAATGCAATAGGATGAATCGAGTCATCTTGTTAGAACTGTGTAGAAAATTTGGACGTTTCTGTTGTTTCAATTTTGAATACGTAAGCACTATTAGAGGTCAGTTTAGTTGAGATCTCTGTTGATTAAGATGAGAGATGCTGAGAAAAGTGTTTTGAATAGTACTTTGTGATTGGTCAAAATATATAATATATTTACAAGATTAAAACATTTAGTTTTCCTTAAATATTTCAAAAACTAAAAATATATCTGAGTTTTGTTTAAGTCAGTTGTGTCACTCTTGGGTAAACTCTTATCTAATTTAGGCCTCAAATAATTTATTGGTGAACGGAGAATTAAAAATTTTTCAAAAATAGCAGGTATTTACTAAAGGAAAAAGATAAAAACATTAGGTTCATGAAAGTATAATAAATAGCGTCATGAAGTATTCAATTGGTCTAACTTCAATATTCAACAAAAATATCTCAAAATTTAAATGAAATATTGAAGTGCAGAACTTACATTTCCATAAAAAAGTACGTAAAAAGTTGCCCTGAAGAAGTGTTTTGTTTATTGGTCTTACATGAATATTAAAAAAAATTAAAATTAAAATTAAAAAAAGTGATTCTTCAAAAATATCTCAAAAATTGATCAATCATTGACTGCAAAACTTTTCATGAAAAAGTACAAAAAGTTGCCATCAAGTGTTGTTCCCTGGAGGATTTTAATATCAAAAAAAAAAAATCAAATGATTTCATTTATCAAAAATATATCAAAAATTAAATGAAGCTTTGAATTTTCATATTCTATTTCCATAGAAAAGTATATAAAAAGTTACCCTGAAGAAGTGTTTTCTTTATTGGTCTAACTTAAATAATAATATAAGAAAAAAATAAAAAACCAAGACTCCATTTGTCAAAAATATTTAAAAAATTAAACAAAACATTGGACTGGAAAACTTACACTTCTATGGGAAAATTGTCATAAGGAAGTGTTATTCCCTTTATTGGTTTAATTTCAATATCAGAAATAAATAAATAAGATTAATTCTTCAAAAATATCTAAAAAATTTTACAAGAGATTGAATCGCAAAATATATATCCATTAAAAAGTACATAAGTAGTAGTAACATCAATAATAAACTTCAGAAAAATTTTTGTCTAAATAATGATTCAATTTTTCAAATTATTGGTCCAACTTAAATAACATAAAAATATATATATATATATATATATATATATATATATATATATATATATATATAATCGAGTAACGCATTCTTCAAAAATCTACCTATACCAATTCAATGCTCCCCTTAATGTCATAATTTTATTCTAATTTAAGTCATGTCATACGTCATTTTCGATAAATCCTCAATAGACATTCACATCTTGGAGATTGTATACTATAAATCTTAAATTAAAATCGACTAACATAAAAATCAAGAAAAATATTTTCAAAATTACTGAAGTATGAAATAGAAAAAAATACCAAACCGATAAATTAATACAAAAAATAATTTTAAGATTACTTACAGCATTCTGTATCATCATAGCACGTTGTTCCCTCATCGTTTTCACAATTTCTAGCGGATAAACTGGTTCCTCAGCCTCTATCAGACAAAGAGCGGTTTCCATGAGAACCAAGACCCCCGTCCTTCCTATACCGGCACTACAATGCACCACAACAGGGGAGTCGCCTTTCCTCGACTGACGCACCTTGTCGGTGAAACTTAGAAACTGTTGTGGGGATTCGGGCACTCCGTGGTCCGGCCAAGCAATATACTGCATGTGTTTGATTTCCCTCGACTCATCGTTCTAAAAAGTAAAAGACAAAAATTATTGATACACGATCTAACAATTCAATTTGTGAACTTGCCACTGTATGCTGATACTGGCAGCACTTGACAAGGAACATTGACACACCAAGATAAACACATTTGTACAGTACTGCCAATATAAGCGTAAAGTAATAAATTTGCAAACTTTATCAGATCTCTTATATTACTCAAACTTGCAAATTAAGGCTGGTTTCCCAGTACCTGAATAAGCTGTAAACCATTTTTCTCCTTTATACGTGAGACATATGGGTAGCACTTGCTTTTAAGCTCCACCCTTAAAAAAGTCAACCATTCATAATATATTTTGAAAACATTAACAGAGTCGCACTTAGTTCATTTTCTCATGTTATTTTATATACAAGGGCTGATTATTAAGTTCCAGGACTTTTTGAATTGCGTAGCAACGTTGCAACGGAGTGCAGTGCGGTTGGTAGCATTGTTTAGCATGACTCGGCCCAAGCACTGCCGTTTTTTCATTTTCCAGAAGTTACAGCTGCTTTTGTAGAACGAGTTTTGTGTGCTTGGCGATTTTTCGATGTTTTCCAAGATGAATTTAAACGAAACTGGGTAAAACTTTAACTGAAACTTTGCAAATGTTGCAAGACCCATTTGGGGATAAATGTTTGAGTCTGTCACGGTGTCGGCAAAGTGGGGACTGGGTACTGCACCATGACAACGCACCAGTTCATTCTGTGTTGGTTATTCGTGATTTATGCACAAAAAACGGCATGATTGTCATGCCTCAGCCCCCTTACTCGCCAGACCTAGCCCCTGCAGATTTTTTCTTGTTTCCCAAACTCAAGAGAACTTTGTAAGGGCAGAAGTTTGACTCGTTTGAAAGCATTAAAGAAAAATTGCCGGAGGAGCTAAAGAGCAGAACAGTAGCTAACTTTCTAGCAGTGAAAACGACATTGGGAGAAGTGTATACGTTGCTAAGGGGAGTACTTTGAAGGAGGCAATGTTGAATGATTTATAACATTTTTAAATAAAGCTTTTAAAGCATTAGTCCTGAAACTTTTTGATCACCCCTCGTATTTTTTTAGACTTTATCCCCAACTTGGCATTCATAGGTTAATTAAGATATTAAAGAAAAATTAAACAAAAGAACTAGTAAGAAGAATGGAGTAATTGCATGATTTTTCCAAATACCTGCAGAAGAAAGAATGTATGATTGCCATGCTTTCGGATAACACAGTACATGCTTTTGCAATAATAATGACATTCTCTCAAAACAGTTTTTAAACTTCTGGAAGTTCTGAATAGAAATTTCATTAAATCTCTATTGCGTGAGTGAAACAACTAATAACTAATGTTAATAGTTTAAAGTAGATTTCATTATAAATACGTCAGCAGTTGAAAAGAAATTGCAAAATTCATTTCAATGAGTGCCATTATTATTGCATACGATTGTACATACATAGGTAGGTTTAAGTTCATCAAAAAAAATAAAATGTAAAGTTGTAAAGAATCAATTAAACTTCTATATTAAGCTACCAGAATATATACAGGGTGTTTACAAAATCAATGGCAAAGCAAACTTAATTTTTTCTCATTTATTGTATTCAGTGCTTCATTCTGATTCCAAATAACATGTTCTGTATTTGCTCCCACCATTTACGTGATGTAGAATGTTATTTAAGGCATTTATAAAATTTTGCAGTATGACATCACTACATTAAATTATCTGTTTTATTCTGAAAACATAATAAACCAAATAAGTAAGAATTTTTTAAAAATGTTTAAGGAGAAATGAAATCAGTAGGTAGTAAATACGAATCAAAATTTATTAAATTAGTGTAAAAAAAATAAATGTTAAATATCATTATTCGTTACTTTTACTTATTATTTTTCAAATTAAAACAAGTAGTTTAATGTGAAATCAGATTGAAAACAAAGGAATAAGTTACATTTCACGATATCGTAAGTTCACCACACCACCACTAATAATTATGGCATTACCTACGTAGTAAATGCCACAAAAACTCAATAATACAAGAAACAAACGTCACTATGTTGTTTATATCATTAACACTGTGCAAGTTCCCCATTGTGGTTCCTTTTATCATAAGAATGCGATATCGATATCAATACATATTACGATTGTATTTGAATGTTGATTGGTTATTTCGGAAGGTCTGGAGACTGGTAATACCGTCTATAGTATGTATTCAGGCTTTTAAGCCCTAGAAATTTTTATTGGCTTCACTGACTTTGAAATAAAACAAAAACTACACTTTTCTTTGGGAATTTAAATAAAACCAAATCTATAAATGACTGATTTAACTATCGTTTTCTAAAAAAAAATATTTGTTTAGAGTTGTACAGAGTTAGCTATAACTAAGTACAAATACTTTAAGAGGGGATAGAGAAAAATACGAATTAACGGAATCACCCTTCAAAAAATGTCCAAACTTATTTATAAAGTGAAAATAATTTTTATCAAAATCATATTAAACCCCAATTTATCACCGACTCTGGCGGTCCATCAGCCACGAGTGCACATTTGACATTTAGTGTTTGTTGTCATAATTATGTGTTTAAGTTTGTGGATTTCCTGTTTTTCTTCAGTTTGTATTGCCCACTTTTTCAACTTTAAATGTTTTAAGGTAATTAAGGCTTACGGTGAGCACTCGATCCAAAGGGATATAGTTTTCGCTCAGTAACTCCTCAACGAAAAATGATAAACATATGCGTTTTTTTTTAATAGACTACAAATATTATTTTACGTCGACGCTGTGTTTTGAAATTTTGAAAATATGCAAAATTCATTTAAAAAAAAATAATTTTACACTTTTTCAAAATTTTAAAACACGGCGTCGACGTAAAATAATAGTTATAGTCTATTAAAAAAAACCGCATATTTTTATCATTATCCGTTAAGGAGTTACTGAGCGAAAACTATGGGTTTGTTCCAACGCAGCAAGAATCGATTCCGAACCGTCCAGAATTAGTGAGTCAGTTCAGTTGTTAATGTACTCTCGGCGAATGCGACGTAAGACGGTGTTGGTCAAACATTTCTCACGGTACTGAACCAGTTCTCGACGGTTGTTGGAACAGATCTTATATATCGTTTGATAGAGCGCTCACCGTAAGCCTTAAATAAAGAAATTTGTGTCGGGTACAGATATTTTCCTATAATAAAGTTCACTGGTTTGTTTTTCTAGGTTATCAGACAAGATTTTATAATTAAAGACTGCCACGAGTGCATTCATTTTTTATTTTCTATTAATATTCCTTTCGTTCCATTTTCTTAAAATAAATAGGCATTTTATTAAACTGTATGCAAAGTGTGTGTTTTAGTGAAAGGCAGTTTTGGCTGAAACGAAAAATGAATGTAAAATGCTGAAGCTACTCGGATGAACTGTTATCTACCAGTTATCAATAAAAATGTTAATTTTCGTCACTTCTACAACTGAAGATGCAGTAGTAAAAAACAACTGCATAGTAGTTGACACAATGAAATATTTTCGTAGTTACAAGGGCAAATATAATTATTAATTATTGCATATGTTTTCATAAACACGAGAAACTGTGAGATTCCGAACAAAAATGTAAGAACACTGGTTTAAATCTGGCCTACCTTAACATCGACGAGGACAAAATCCCTGAAGACAAAACTCTCCGACGGATCAGTCTCCTCGCTGACACACTTGACTATCGCGTTCTGCATCGTGAGGACCTCCCCCACATTCGGCCAGTACTTATGGCACTTCGCTCTGCCCCTCTCGACTAGCGTCGTCAGCATCACTATCAGATTGCACTCTTCTTCCAAAATCATCTGCCAGAAGTCCTCGGTGGTGGACGGCAAAGGGCCCTGAGTGGCGATGTAGCGATTCTCTATTTCAGTGTTAGATATCGCCATGTTGACGTAGTTAGCATTAATGTAGTCGCCATTCGGGGCGTTTTTAAGGATCACTCTCGTTGTGTCATCTGTAGACAAAGCAGGAAAGTAAGTCGAAAACTTATGTTATACGCAAACAAAAAGTTTTGGAACTGCTGTTATATAACATTAATACCAATCCTGTGCACTCATAAACAATTAAAATTTTCTGTAATAATGTACGTCAGCGGTTCCAAAATTTTTTATTATCTGTCAAAATTTTGGAACTGCTGATTCACAACACTACCACTAATCTTCTTGGTTGAAACACTTCTGCAACACAATAATTAAGAATTCTTAAATAAAAACATACTTTCGCAACTGCTGAAAAACAAAATTAATACTAATTCCCTTGATGGATACTTGTGTTTTGTTATAGCTGTTATAAAACAATGGAAAATTCAAGTTTTGTACTATAATTAATAATTTTTAAGTGGAAAGGTATTTATATCTCCTATATCAGCGGTTCCAAAACTTTTATATGCCCACAAAAAGTTTTGGAAATAGATTTACCACAAATCTTCTTGTGGAAAGGGTTCTATAGCTTTAGGGTTTAGCAGTTATAAAATAATGTGAAAGTGTTACTGAATATCACATATCTTCTATGTCTGTAGTTCAAAAACCTTATTTGCCAACAAAACGTTTTGAAATTGTTGATATACCAAATTACCACTAATACTTCAAGTTTCGGCTGTAATTAAATAATGAAAAAATTCAAATTTTGTACAATAATTAACAATTCTTAAGTACAAATTTACTCATTTATGTCAGCAGTTCCAAAACTTTATATTATAAGCAATTAAAAGAATTTGAAACTGGAGTCCCATAAAATGTTCTTATGGAAATAATTTTACTTTAAGTTTTGGTAGATAATAATGCTTTAAATGAAAATGTGCACCAGCCTTTGCAAAACATTTATTTTATGGCAATATTTTGATATTGATATACAAAATGAACAATAATTTCAATGGTTTCAAAACGTTTCAATACCTGAAATATAACTAAATTTCCTAGCTGGAACTCCCTGTTTTGTTGTTATAAAACAATGCAAAACTCAAATTTCTGTCAAATAATTAAAAATTTATTAACTAGAATGCTTTCTCCTTTCATTGAACGCCACTCATCTTCCAGGTCTGCAGTTCCAAAACCTTTTATTATACCCTAACAAAAGGCTTTAAAACTGCTGAAATATAAAATTACCAATAACTTTTTAAGTTTTGATTCATAAAATAATACAAAAACTCAAATTTTGTAAAATAATTATGAATTCTTAAGTAAAAATTTATTAATTTTCCATGTCAGTAGTTCCAAAACTTTATATTATAACGAAAAAAATTTTTTAAAACTGCTGTTATACAAAATTTCCTTGTGGAAATTATAAGGTTACACTTTATACATATTTTGGCACTCATAAAATAAAACAAGTGAAAATGTACAACAGCGGTTCCAAAACTTTTTGGATCTTAGTCGAAACATTTCTGCGGCACAATAATTAAGAATTTTTAAAGGAAAACGTGCTTTTCTGTGTGAGTTTTTTTGACTGCTGATATACAGTAATTAACTGTAAAAATATAACCATCGTTGGCTAAATCGCAGCAACGGTGCATTTTCTAGTCTGTTCCCATTGCCCGTTTGCAGTGGCTCACCGCGCGCGACTGCACAAATGACGTAGTCGGACATAGTCATCAATTGTTTCCATAGAAATTATGATAAATGTCAAATATCTGTTATGGTGTACGTTTCTTTTCATGTCTCATTTTTAAATTTATAAATTGATACAACCTAAAATAATAATTATTGTGTTTTTATGGTTAAAATGCAGAAGTATCAGTCCATTATTAATACGTATGTACCCAGTTTTATGAAAAATGACGCATATTTTTTACCGTTTTAAAATAGTAGATAAACAATACGTACATTTTTACAAATCAAAATAAGAACATATTCGACAGATAAGTATTACAAAGGCGGCACGATTTAGCAGACGATAAAACATGTCAAAATGTGCAACAGCGGTTCTAACACTTTTTATCATAAGTCAATGTTTTGGAACTACTAATGCACAAATTTAACACTAATTTTCTTGGTTGAAATACTTCTGCAACACAACAATTAAGAATTTTTAAAGGAAAAAGTACTTCTGCATCAACTGTTTTAAAAATTTTATTATTTCAATAAAAAGTTTTGAAACTGCTGATACACGAAGTTTAGGTGTAAAAATATAACGGATAAATAAAAATTAAAAATTGTTTATCAATTTATGAGCTACTTACAAGGCGATATATCTCTGTATCTGTTCTTATTGACGTTTTGTGGTTTGGCCGCTTCATCACAGGTCATGTCGGGGTGTTTTCTGTACAACATTTCGTATCTAGCAACTAAAGCACCGCTGGCTAAACCGTCCGCCAGTAGGAGCATGCTCTGTTGTATAGCGTTTCCCGGAGAAGGCGGTCTCAGTTCTCCCACGGGAACGTACTGATATGGGGGTTCTTCGAATTCTTCGAGGCCTTGGTAGTGAGCGTTAGGTTTCACGGTTAACACAAGTTTCCCTGCAAAGAGAAAACAGACACCATCATGCATTTTAATAAAAAGCTTTGTTTATAATGGACAAAATCAGTTGATCTATTTTTCTAGTACTGCAAAGAACAAAACAAAGTTTTTGTAAAATCTAAGATTACTCTAATTACCGTCACGATGTTTCATCCCTACAAGATATTAAATGATTAGAATATTGTTAAATAATTGAGAATTACTTGCTACTTATGTGTACCTAATTAAAAATACAGACTGGTCATTAAATTATATGGTTTCACAACAAAACTACGATATTTAAACAACCTAATAACATACTTTATTAAAATATAGGACAGTTCAATTCTTTGTTATATTTGTTTAAATTTTAAATCCACGAATTTCATTAATCAAAATAAACAAATAGTGATTATTTTAAAACTAATTATAGGCTGGTTAAAGTATTACAGTGAATAATATATTGAAATTATAACTCCGTGTCTTTTTAATTTGCTTATCTGTAATAAGTTTGTCGTAATAGAATTTCCCTTCAACAAACAATGTGGTATAACAGAGTTGTTTGCTATACCCTTAAATACAACTTTTTCATCGCTAGATGCAAGTCAACCCGACCATCCCCACTTGCACAACCCGCATTACGTTAACCACACTATAATCGTATGACTTCTTTATATCTCTTATCGCCTGATTCTATTTGAACGTAAGCGGTTACTATTGAACTTTCCTCAGTACATTCACTAATACATGAAAATCAGAACAATAAGCATGAAAAATTAATTTAATACATTTTACCAATTGTACAAATATTTAAAAAAAATAGTTTTCTTGTAACTACAAAGTTTTAATTAATATAGAATGATTCAGTCATAATATAATTAATTTTAACCACATATTTTCTTTGTGACATGACAAACTTCTAGCATGCAATCTAAAATGTCAATCCATTTTGTATATTAAGTGTTTTGACGTAAAATTCAGTAATTCGCAAAAAATTACAAGATTTTCAAAAATATCATGCCCTTATAGTGCCAGCCCTAAAGCTCAGCAAAATTTTGACAGCAAATGATTTTGTATAAAAGATACCTATTTTATGCCACCCTTTCGTTATGTTCTTGAAAGCAGAATCAAGTTCAGGTTATACATTAATATTTTCAAATAAAGAAAATCATGTTTGAATGAATCAGAATCAAATTTCTTACTCCCGTTGCTCTCCAAGTTCGTTGTGACCAGTAGATACCAAATAACACATAGAAAAAGAAAAAAGCATTTCTTTCTCGGAACAGCCACAAATTCAATTGTTTCTTTAAATATGTCTTTATTAAACTGTCTTTTATACATTTTTCCAGGGCTCTGTTCAACCGTGATGTTTCACTATTAATTGTTCCTGGTAGGAAAGTGTGTGGAATTTAGTTTCATCCAACTTGAATTGCATTTTCATTTAGGTAAATAGAACATTTAATTACAAAATAAATTCGTGACACAAATAAGAAATAACACCGAAACGGGCCTCACATCTGTGTCGTCATGCAGAACTTTTGATGGCATGGAGAACGGATTCAAATGAACTTCGGCTTAATCTGTTTTTAACTGTGCCGATTCAAGCCATTCTGCTGATGTCGGTGCATGATTGCTGCGGTTGAGCATTTATTATGGGATTAATCTAAATACTCATATTCATTACACCTCATGTTTATAAAAATGTGAATTTAACTGTTTGTTATTATTTGGCAGTTCTGCACCGTTCCATTGAGTAGTCATTGAATACAAGGTTATTGATCTAAATACGGTAGGTCAAGATTCACTGTTGTCGGATTATTATCACTGTATATGTCCCTAACTGTTTTTTGACATCATGAGGGTTTTTTGTATTACTGTCACTATTTAAATATGAAAAACTTTTCAGTATCCACGTTACAATGTGCAAAACGTACTAACCTGAGTCTGTTGCCCTTGCGTCTTGAATAAGCTTAACGACGTCTTGGTGAAGCGCATGAGAGACATCCGAACCATTGATTTGGACCAACTGATCGCCCTCGGAAAGCCTCGGCGTCCCCTTATCCGCGGGAGTGTTCGGGGCCACTCGAGACACCAAAATAGGAACAGCAGTATCCGTTCCACCTAGAAATCGTCGCAAAATATTATAAATGAACGTGATAAATATTCCAAAATCTAAAACACTCGCAAAAAAAATCAGTTAAATAAAACCCTACTTCTACCACTACCTTTGACGTTAAAGCCGTACTTCCCATCTTCATCGGGGTAGAGAACAATCGTCACCAGCCCATCTTCTATTATCTGCGAGGTGGGAGAATGGCTGATGCTATAAGGCGGGGTGTCGTACAGTCCATTCGATGTAGGAGAGGGCGGCTCTTCGTCGGCATAACTTATAACCCTGCCTGCGATACCAGGTGAGAACGGACCTTCTAGGGTTTTTTCTAGAAAACCGCCATCACTGAAAAGTGGAAAATAACCTTCAAATCTGAGTGTATAGCGAAAACATGCCATGAATTTTGTATACGCAGCTTAGCGATTGCGATTTATAAAACTGCACGATTCGCTTACTCATCTGATATGTGTGAGTCCTCCGTCCAGGCTTTTTTAGGCTCCTTAGTGCCTAGGGAAGTGACTTTGTGGGCGTATGGCCCCGGTGGTCTAGCAGGTGCTGTCAAAACTTTTCCTTTATCCTCTAAAGCAGGAGGAGGGGGAACCGATTGCCGAATCTTAAATAACGAGCGAAAAAATTATGTTAGCACTTATAACAGTGGTAGATTTGTTTTGGCCTACATCAGAATTGGTTTGATATTTGCCCCAAATCGTGTGGAGTTTATGCAAATGGAATTTAGCGTTTCTGAATTCAATTCACAGGCTCCACCTGATTCAGAACCATTTTTATTTAAAGTCTGTGTGAAAAAACTGAATAAGACACATTTAATACCACAGTTCAGAAAAATATCTACATTTTTTTTCTTAAAAGAAACAATATAAATCATCAAAATTTAATTGATGATGTGTACCATTTCACAGAATTTATATAAATTTTCAAGTAAAGCACAAATAAATTAGTTTAATGAATGACTTATACTTTCTATGGAAAATGATAACAATTTTCAAAAGTGAATGAATAGTACTTCGAAATAAAACAGGAAATCACATATGATCTGAAAAAAAAAAGATAAGAACTCTTTTACAGGCCAAATATTTGTTATTAGTGCAAATATTGTGACATTTTAATAAAGTAACAGGAAAAAACCATGATCTAAATTGTGTAGACATTTCCTTTATTTAATTTAATGGATATCTTTGAATTTCCTGAAAATTCCTCCAAATTTGATTAGAAATAAAAAAGATAAAGAAACTGCGTTATACATCAGTCAACATATGGAGGAACTAGACCTGTAAATTATTTGGAACAGAAACTTGCATGTTGTTATTTTCAGAAAAAATTATCGAATGTACCATATTTATTATTTTAAATATTGTGTAAAATTAATGAAAATTACTTAAAAATATTATAAAACATTATAATCTTGTATCTCGAAAAATTAAGCGATAGATAGAATTTTGTTAGTGGAAATATATTGCATAATAAAACAAGGTGTAAATACAGAAAAGATAAAAAGCAATTATTTTTTTCGAGTTCATCCACAGTAGAACCTTGTTAATCCAAATAATTTTGAACCAGAGCACATTCAGATGATCGAGAAACTGCAAAAATACACTTACTGGGTATAACTTTTATTTCAGATAATAATCTAAACAATTGCATAAAAAATTGCAATTTAAGCCTATTTTCAGTTAAGAGCTATTTGCAAAATATATTGATGATTACGCTCCCCATGACAAATCAGATTTTTCAGTATGTCTTTCGGATTATTGAAATACAATGCAATTACTTTGGATTATCTAAGAAACAAAGTCTATTCGGATTATCAAAATTGTACTGTATATACAAAACAATGTATTTACAAAATAATAATAATAATAATAATAATAAAATTGGGTAAAGAAATTGCTATGAACATTTCCTAAACAGTATCTAGGTGTTTGTGTGTGTATAGTTTCACTCGATAAATTGAGAACATTAGAAAACAAAAATTTGTTAGTCACAATAAAATCCTTGATCCTTCGTAATTCCGAAAAATTAATTTGGGAAAACATACTATCCAATGCATCAAACTACATAAAAAAATTGTTGTTCATAGAAATTTCTCTGTGATTTCAGAATTAGTGACACAGCATGCATTGTATAGGGTGCTCGAGCACACAAACTGGGACTTACCAAGTGCTTACTAGGAGATCTAACAAATTTTCTCTCTAATATCCCTCTTTGCCTAACCTCAGATACTGTTTGGAACTCAGTGCGGCCGGAATATGTGAACTTAGAACCTAACGATAGGGGGAATTTTCTTCTTACCCTTGGCGAGTGCAATCTAAAGAACGTGTGGTGTTCGACGCACGCCTTCCACAGCGTCTTGCACGACCTGTACGTTTCCATGTTGAAGCCCAACAAAGTATCGTAAGTTTCTGACTAAAATGACAGAAGAGTGCGTTAAATTCGTAGATGTCGATACCGTAAACAAAGGTTTGTGATTTCACTTAAATTTACTAAAAAAAATGCGAAACAGCAAAAATTATGCGATTTTGTTATTTGTTCCATCTTCTTTATTTTCATTTTTGAACTTGTTTCAAATTAAGAAGACTTATACAAGAAGTAAAGCAAAACTATACTTTGGTTCCGAAATTAAAAATGATATAAATTAATTAAACCACAATTTTTACAAGCTGTTAATTTTATCAAATCATCTATTTTTTATCCTCTGCTAATCAATATTATGTTCCATTCAATACAGACAGACAATGTGTATTAGAGAATTCGAGAATTAAACAAGGTGATTCACTAGCTTATTTAAAAAATTTGCCTCACGAGGTCAATATCGTAAAAAAAATTATAGTTTCCAAGTTTATTGAAGTTGTATTTTCAACCTTTACATCGCTGGGCTGCTGTAGTCTCTAGCCAGACAATTTTGAATATTGAAATCCGATTACTTATTTAACATTTTTGTAATGCGAGAATTTACATTAGTTTTTCAAGTGTCAAAAATGGCTTACATGTATAGCAACTAGGAGTTGATGGATATCGTTTTAATTTATGGTGAAGTGAAAATGCTTCAGCAGAATGATTTTCCGGTAAATATGTGCCAAATGCAGCTAATTTTACTACGGTGTGCAGTGAGTGCAAGTGTAGACAACGCGAGCATGACACGGAAAATTTGAAACCAAATTGTGGAACAGATGGAGGTCCCAAAAGAAATTGAATTTGCTGTATAAAATAGGTGTTATAAAATATAATTTATTTCTTGGGAATTTCTTTAATTTTTTTGTCCGGTCGCCGATTGTATGCTTTGCTTTAACAGATTTTACAGTGAACCAGTTTCCAGTGCCGTGCAGAAGTGTATTTTTAAATAATTTTTGAAATGCCCTTTTTAATTTTTTTATTTTTACAAAATTGTATTTGTAAGACTTCCCTATACATTAAAAAAATTTTTTTTAGATAACTTCTGAATCCCCTGTATATGCATATGTCGGTGAATGGTGCAGTGGACTTTTTTAACAAATATATCTACTACAAGTGATTACTTAATACTTTTTTGAACCCACTAAAATGATGCGCTCATGGAATCCTCCCAGCACACCTTACCCATCCCTAGGGTTGACGTGTGGAAATGGCGTCACTATCTATAATGTTGACACCAATTTCACTATGACGAATTTCCCACTGCAGATTAGATATACAGAAAGGAATCGGCTAAATTTCAAAAATCACTTTCCATAACTGATAACAGCAGCAAAAAATTGAAATTAATTTTTCTCCCACCATACATTTCATTAATGTGCAAGAAGCTACAAATATATTTTTTCTACATATAACTAAAGTAAAATCAAAAAAAATATCCATATTTTCCCAAAATCTCAACAAAAAATATACAAGGTGATTCAGTTATAATGTCATTAATTTTAAGAGAAGACAAGGAAAATGAATATAATACAAATTCGCGATTTAAAAAAATTTTAAATGCATATTTACACAGAAAAAATATTTTCAAACCATTATGTAAACCCCCTTTTCAGACTGTCACTGACCGCTGGCAGTAGCTCAACTCGGTGTGGGCCTGACACGGCGTTGCCAAATTTAAGTATTTTCCTATAGTACTTATTGTAACATGTAAATAATGCTATGAATTATTTTTTAAAAGTATGCAGTTCAATTTCCCGTTTAATATGTTACCGGCAGAATAAGTCAAACATTCGGGTTCATTTTCCTATGCAGACGACCCGCCGTCAAACTGGAACAAATGCACATGGCTCAACTTCTTTCCTTTCATCATCAGTTATCATTTTTGAGTGGTAGAGGTTGATGAATTTCATGTGTTTGTAACGCCAGTGTAGTTTACAATTATTAACAAAATTTGCTATTTGCCTAAATAAAAATGCAATTCAAGTTGGGTAAAGTGAAGTAGTGAAAGACCGTGGTTTTCTTCTGCTGAACAGAGCCGTGGAACAATTTATAAAAGACATTTTAATAGATATGTGCGTCTGTGTTTTCCGTGTGCGTATGTGTTATGAAGTACCTACTTATAATGAGTAATGGATTTGATTCTGATTCATATTCATAATCAAATGCGATTTTCACTATTTAGGAATATCAACGTAAAAGGTCAACTTAATTCTGCTTTCAAGAACATAACGAAAGTGACAAAAAATAGGAATGCTCCACTTTGTGGAGTTCTTGAACTTGCATTACGAGGGCATGACAAATGAATTTTACATCACAACTTGAGACATAACGCTTAATGGATACCTTAAAAATTAAAATGCAACAATTTTTAAAGGTACCTCAAAGAATATACAAAATGCATACATTTTAGATTGTAAACCAGTTTATCATCAAAAAAAAAAACGTATCACTTCAGTATTAAACATGCTATTATTATATGTATGTGGTCTGGAGTGGCAACGCTGTTGGGCTTTTATATAGCTTCAATACTTGTACGTGTCATCAGGAAATTTCTAGCATACCAGAATCATCGTGTTACCGATTGTTATGGGGTGATTGGTTTATCTTTTGAAAGGCCAAGTAAAAATTTTATTAGGCTTTCTGAATACGTGGTTAAAATTAATGACATAATGACTGAATCACCCTGTATAGGAAAAAATAAGAAAAGATTGCTTTTTAGGAAAAAAACTTTTAAGGAGTTTTAGAAAAAAAAACAGTGTTTAGCTACTTAAAAAATCTGTAATAAATTTTGTTGAAATATATGAGAACAAGGAAACCTTTCCTAAACAAAATTGCATTATTTTTACGAAAGACCTGTCCTTGTATCGCCCATTTGTTTCCGAACAGTCAATATCATAGAACTGAAGTAAATTACAGCATGGAATAACTTACCAATTCTCTCCTAAGCTGTATAAAAAACTGCTTCCTCTTGAACGATATCTTCATGATCTTCGACCAGGAGAACACATTTATCCTTATATTATTCTGAAACACCACAAGCCCTATATGCGTGACCCCTAACTGCAACTCCTTATTCGCGTTGTCCTTCGCCTTGTGCAGTTCCACGCCGTACATTTCGATCTTCTTGGCGTGGTCCAGGAAATTGAATTCCGCATCGGCAGGTAATTGACCCCTACGAAAAATCCATTCATACTGTTTATGAAATTTTGCAACAAACTCTTTTCTTACTTGTGTAGCTTGTGGAGTTCCGATATCTTTCTTTCGATCTCCTCCGTTTGGCCCGGAACCAGTTGCATGTTTGATAAATAATTTGGTCCATGCTCTTCGGGCTGATAATCCCCTAATTCGGCTGAAAAAAATAATAGCATTAAATGGTACTTACAAAGCAATTATTTATTTCATTTGACGGCGGCATTAAGTTGATCTTAAATGAAAACCATTATCAAGAAACGATATAGAGACTGCTTTCATTATCGTGTCTCTAATTTCAAGTGTAAATATAAAATAATTCAATTCATGTACAGTTCAACCTCGTTAATCCAAATAATTTTGAACCTCAGCACAATCTGATTATCAACTGTAAAAATATGTTTAATGAAAATACCTTTTATTCTCGATAGAATAACGTTAATATAAATGTATAAAAAATTTTAAAAATTTTCAGTTGAATGTATCGTATTACCAATATTGTACTGTATATACAAAACAATATATTCATAAAACAACAAAAATAAAATTGACTAAAAAACATTATCAACAAACAATGTACAAGCTGCACATTACATGACTATGTACCTAATTTCAAATGCAAATAGTTTATGAAAAGTCCAGTCATTTACTTCATACATTTTTTTCTTCAAGTAGAAAATAGTAAAACTTGAATTATGGAATAGCCTATCAAAATTCAGTCTGTATGCACAGCATTTTCCTGCCAGCTTTGATCCTTATTTCCTTTCGACAATTCAGGTAAAATTTTATTTTTCACATTTGTTGAAGTTACTAAAAATAACCATTTCCAATTAGGAGCCAGCAGCATTAAATGGTACTTACAAAGCAATTATTCATTTGACGGCAGACATTAAGCCCACTAAAAAATTTGATTTATTGCTAAATAACGTTTAGAAATAATGAGAACATAAAATTCAAGTTTAAGGGAACATTGTGGCGATTAATTTTCAAGGTAATCTAAAACTGAATATCATCGACAGCTATCAATTTATAGGTCCTTGGAGACATTAATAACATTAAATAAGGAATTTAGACATTTTTATCACCGTCATAATCCTTGAACCGAGGCAACAAAATGATTCAATGTACTTTTAAAAGTATTAGATTCGTTTAAAATTTAAAGTTTTTTTTCTTATTTATATTAATTAAATAAAAACTGGTCTACTCCTTAAAATGATTAAATAGAGGAAGCAAACAGATAAATTAATTGCAAAAAATATTTAACAGACTGATTTATTTGTTTTGTATAATTTAAACAGTAAGACATAAATTAATGGCTTCCTTATCTAAGGATTGTGTACAAAGAGGTACTATTTTACATCCTACATTATGTTTATACTGCTTAAAAATTTAATTTTAAGCTTCTTGAATGCATAGGAAATTACGATTTTTGCAAGGACTGAATAAACTGATACAGGGTTTTGAATTACGAGTTAAAATTAGGTCAAGATTATGTTATTAAAGAATTTTAAGCTATGAGAATTTGACATAATTATCTTAATTATCAACAAATCAGTGATGATAAAAATATGTATATTTTATAATTGGAGACAAATTTCAATTGTATTTAATATTATTGAAAGGGTGTACAAATTAATAAATATATGCATTCCAATGCATTTTTTTATTGATTGTACCAGTATCTAATAAAAAGTATAGGTAACAAATAATGTTTAAAATTAACTAGCTACATGTATCATAACAAATATCACATTGATACATCTGGTGTTAGAATTAAATTTAATTCAACATGTTTTAGTGCTCCCAACTAAATCTTTAACTTGGGTTAAAGTGGTCTGTATTGACTTTTGACACATAGCTTATTTGCTCTTACTATCATGGGTTTATTTTATTATAATCATTAGGTAATCTCGTCATGGTTCATTTTAGCCTTAGATGCAACTTAATATTAGTTGTACAATTCAAGACTTGCCCATTTTTGAACCCACTTTGCCGGCACATTTTGAATATGCAATGACAAATGTAGATTTCTTTTTAATCTCATGTTGTTTTGAAATAAAATATTATTTTTACAACATAAAAAGTCTCTTGTAAATTAAATAATATATAATTTCTTGGTTTTTCTTCTTTTTAGTATAATACAGAATGAATGGCAAGTAGGCGTATTCCTTTGGGGACATATTTATTAGTAGAACTTATTGATTTTGTTCAAATTCCAGTAGTTTTCGTATAATTTAAATTTTTGTGTTTCTTTTTGTTTAAAAATCCTGCCAACCACTACTACTAAAACTTCAACTGAATGAGGTAATAAAGTTGTGGGAGATATCATTCAATTCCATAAATAATATGAAGATTACCAGCCATTACCGTTGGAAGAGGAATTAAGATAACTAAATAAGAGTGAAAAAACTATCTGTTTTATAATTTTTTTACTAATGTTTAACATTTATAAATAATTTTCAAAATTACTACCACCCTTATGCATGCACGACTGTTTTGTTATTTGAGATCTTGGTATTCTGGTGGAAAAAAATATTTTGCATAAGTTCAGCTGCAAACCTAATTCTTATAATTAATTAATCATGTATGTGTACCTCCGTTATATACATCAGTTCTTTTGAGTCCCTATACGTGAAAATTTGAAGAAGAGGGCAGATATTATGGATAGCCGGGAGCCCTGATCTAATACCCTTGGATTTTCATGTACGGAGACCCATGAAGTATGGAACAAAGATTTACACACATGATGTATTAATTATAACAATCATATATGCGGGACAATATTTCCTCCAGAATAACAAGACCGCAAATGAGAAAACAGTCATACATGAGTCATTTTGAAAATTATTTTTAAATGTTAGTAATTAGTAAAAAGTTATAAAAGATAGTTTTTTCAATTTTATTTAGTTATCGAAATTCCTCTTACGCAAGAGGAGACTGTTAATATTCGTATTTTTTATAGAATTGGATATTTCTGAATAAAATTTCTAAATGAAATAGCAAGAAAAAAATAATAATTATTGAAGATTTTTCATAACCAAAATTAAAATTACACGAAAACTACTTGGACTTGGAATAAGGCATTTAAAGTTAAATCAGTTGCTAATGAAATCTAGTAATACGTTCCCAAATGATATAGATACCTTTACATAGAATTAAAATATATACACTTATACATGTTACATAAGTTTCGAAAAGATTATAATGGAAAAGATTTAAAGCAAATAAAGTACTTACATTGTACAGTATAACTAGCTAAAAGAATGGCAGTGCTAGGAGGTAAATGGAGTCTTTCCTCCAAAATGTCCCTCCGTAATTGTAAATAGAATTGATATCTGGTGTATTCTTCTTGTAGCTTACTTGGATCGGATACATAAAATTTAACCCTAAAATATAAAGAACACTGGCAGTTTCCTAGCTGCTTCTTGATTGACTTGGACGGATCTAACCAACGCTGAAAAAGACACATGCTTATTCCATCGTATACAGCAAATGTCATTATATAATTTTAGTGTTGCTTTTTACGATATTTAGTATGGAGACGTTTCTGAGGTGGTCAAAAATAAAATTTTTAATTCTGATGTCAGATTATAAAATTAATAATTACCTAATTTTAGTTATTTCACAGAATGCAAAAAATTGGGTTTAAATATTTTCTTCTTTAATTCTTCAGATTGTTTTCAGGTCTCATGATTATAAAATACTTTATATGTATAACAGATAATTACTTAATGATGTATATCCTCGTGTATATCAATCTTTACTTCATTAAATAAAGAAATATGTACTTAGGTACATCATTTATTTATTATTACCTCTTTCTGTTCTGTTAGGATCGTGACAAACTTCGACCACAAGAAATATATCTATCGGGTTCCTTATATAAGTTTGCATATTTTTAATATTGATATTTTAAGCAATTAACAGAACATATGTCTTGCACTTAACTTTTTCTAAGAAAATGATATCAGCATATTCAAGTTAAACAATACACATAAGATAAAATTGGTTTTAAAAAGAGAACTTGCTTAGAGCTGCAATTTTATCCCTGTGAATAGCCAAGACAACTATAAAAGGATTTGTTTTAATTAACATTTAAATAATAGCTGTTTTTAGAGACAACCAGTAATATTTAAGAATAAGAAAATATAAAAAATAAAGAAATTACATATTTAACTACATAACATAATTTTTGATACCTATTCATTTTATCTTACCACAAATGCTTGTTCCACAGTATTCTACCAAAAAATGTCTGCAAAATTATATAAATTTCCTTTCGAGTTCGAGATAAAATTAATAATTATTCATAGCAAAATATATGAAATAACAAATTGAAATTACGTTTAGTTATGTAGATACAATAATTTGGAGTAAAATTGCCTTGCTATCTTGCTTATTCCTGGTAGATTTTTTTGAAAGGTACATCCCAATAAAACGTTTACCATCTTAACGAGAGACAATTTGAACATTCGTAATGGATTTCTACAAGTTTTTTCAGTAGGGACTTTTGAAATCGAATTTTTTATGTTTTTATGTTTTTCGTAACATAGGTATATTGCATTTGTAAATCAACGATTTTACTTATGTTCATAATTTTTTGACAACTTATATAAAAAACAATAGCGCTTCTAATGATATATTCACGGCAAGAATTCAGATGTCTTACGTCATGGCTGCCATTATTGTCAACGTAATTTTCGATATTTGGTTGCGTTAAAAACTATTTTTTTTGCAATTTAGTGCAATATATAATGCAAACTTTTAGTGTAGTATATAGTTTTATTACTCTCAGTTGCTGTTTCTTGAATATTTTGATGAAAATATAATGAATTATTCATTTGTTCGTATGACGTAAATCGTCTGAATTCTTGCCGCGAGTATATACACCAATTTGTGTAACTTTTTTATACATTTAACCACATTTGCCTCGATATAACTGTAGATCCTCGTATAGATTAATTTTCAATAATTAGTGTAGATCTATCTCCACATAGTCAAGTTTACAATGCACAAATTTGCTGATGCACGATTTTGAAACTAGTTTTCTCGAAAAGGCTATAGTTTTTTATATGTTGTGAAAAATTATGAACATGGGTAAAAATGTTAATTTACAAAAGCAATATAGGATGTTACGAAAAACATAATTGTCAAATAATGTCTTAAGCATCAAAAATTCGATTTTAAAAAGATCGTCTCTACTGAAAAAAATTGTAGAAGTCCATTTCGGATGCACAAAATGTCAGATGGTATAGGATTTATTCAATTATATCTTCTTTATTAAAAAAAACAACATAACTGAGAGCCTATTTTACTCCATACTAAGTTACATATTTCAAAGATATCTACGAGTTTAACGACAATGAAATATTTATTCCTTCACACATGGTACAAAACAGATATCAAATAGATCATTGATAAAAATAATCTATCAATGTATTAATCTTTAAATATACGAAACCTTGGATGTTTTATTTTTTAAGTACGATTACTTCTACTAGTAAATTATCAGTTAAGAGGAAACATTTTTAACATAGGAAACTTCTCACTTACCATCCACTCCAGACTTCGACTATTAATCGAGCTTCCATCATCAGAATATTGTAACCCAAAATAATCTTTCTCCACTAACTCTAAATGTTGATAAACTTGTTCTAATAGGACAGCACCCTTGGCACGTTTCTCGACATGAAAAACGTGCTCAGTGTCGTCCAAGAATTTCACTGTCACATTGAGACCTTTTAATTTACGTTCTCTTGCTGCAGCCAGTTCTAAAGCATGAACATTATAAGTGCCACTGGAACCACTAAAAGCCCTCTTCGATACACTTTCGATCATCCTCACCATAAAACCCACATAGTACTGTCGACATGCTAGAAACAACAATCGTGTGACTAATCAGTGGGGTTTTTCATTCAATATGCGGTTTATGATAGCTGGATTCACCTGACAGATTAAAAGAATATCGCTTTTTTTATCTACAAGTGCCCAAGTTTGGTGCAGTTCTGTTCTGATAAGAAATTTAGCTATCAATAACCTCTCTTATTACAGCTAAACTTGTATCAGTTAATTTATTATAATTAAACTAGGTTTATTATTCAAGGATCAGTTGTTAGATAAGAAACTTTTATGAATTACCTATAAATAAAACAAAAAGAAGATTTTTAATTTTTATAACGCTGTCACATCATGGTTTTGTAGGCTGTAGTTTGATTTCGTGAGTCACTCGTTTCCGCCGCACTGTGAAAAACTATTTCCATTCATTTCACTAGGTGAGGTACCACTAACTTTATCACAAACCTTGTTATCACATTTAAATAATATCGTTCACCATTATCTCATTTGATACACAAACGTCAGTAGCAGAATTGTGTGGCTTTCAGAAAATTGTTGTAACAGCATCACGTGCTGCCATCTAACATATAAAAGGTGAATTACTTATTGCGAGGCAAAGTTTGAATTTTGTTCCACATTCACTTTCACTTGTCCTAAAATATTTAAATACTAAACGTGACATGAATATTATACTAAATAATGAAAACTATGCAATTATTTTCATTTCTCTTTCAAATATACAGTATTGAAGATACGATATAGGTATAAATTCAAATTTTATTGAAGTGTAGAAGAATATTACAATTTCAAGACGTTTTATAGATGTTACGAATGTGACAATTTTTATGCCCATGGGTGCAGCTAGGGGGAAACTGAAATACTAAGCACTCCCAAATTAACATTATCATTGCTAAATTAAATAACTTCCACGTTAATATACATATAGTTGCTAAACATGAAATTATTGCTTCAATGAAAGTATTATATTGTTTTAAATTTGCTATCAGAAATTTAGTAATGAATCAAATAATATTTACAGTGTGTCTGTGGATTACTGTCCAGAACAAAAGACTGATTTATTTCTGGCATTTTTGAGAAAACAATTTATGTTATAAATATACAGTACTATATACAAAATAGGAAAAAGAGTGTCGACAGAAGAGAAACTTTAGGCGGGGGGATGGGCGTGTACATTCTCACTTATTTGATTCTGTTAATGTGGATAATATCAAGTAAACAGACATTTCCGCAGTTTGGCAATGTTGCATGATTTTTTTCTCATCCACTATTCTTTATTTTCAAACTTTTGGAAGTTTTACGGATTTTCAAATTAGCTCCGTATAAAAAAATATATTAACTGATACCTACTCGACCACCTACCTATAGATAGATCTTATAAGCATATACAGGATGTTAATAATTGTCCAGATACAGCGTAACAAAAACTAAAAAAAAAAAACAGTTTTTAAATTTCTAAACCGCTTGAGATAATTTAACCAAATTCGGTGTGCATATTTAGTAAGATAGTAGGTAGGTATGAAACAAAAAATTACCAGCTTGAGAAACTTGCTTTAATTTGTTGACTTAAGTGTTCCTCAAATTTAATGTAAACCTTGTAAGCTAATCCCTTGAGATGTATCTAAATAAAAAAAAACAAAAAAAAAATCAATAGCCTCGTCCAATCACGTTATTATTACCGAATCTTTCATTTAACAATTCACGAGCAGTAAAATGTGGGGAAGCCTCTTAGCCTCGTCGTGCATAAACCACATTTTTTGTCTTAACTCCCAACGCTTAAGGCCCAACAAAAAAATTTCCAATAATACCCACCCATACATTCAAAGAAAACTGATGTTGAAATCGAGATTCCATTATGGCATTAGGGATTTCATCAGACCAAGCGTGTTTATTGTGGAAGTACATTATGTCATCTCTTTTTTTAATTTCTTGACAAGCTGTAGCTGGACAATGGCTATCCTAACACCCCATATGTATACAAACCCCAACGAAAAAAAAAAACTTGTTTTTGGTCACCTAATACGCCCTTTGGTTTTTGACCTCTATTTAAGAAACACCCTGTATAAAGGTAACATAAATATAATAGAGTAAAAATAGACCAGACTGACAGACGGCAAAAAGAATTGAATTTTCCCTTCACCCCAAAATACTAATGCTAGTTACGTCTATATATGTCTATGATACAGGATGTCTTTTTATATCTAAACAGTTAGAAATAGTTTAAAATTGTATAAAATACCTACACAAATTTGTTGAAAATAATGTTAGATATATAGGTATATGTTTTTTATTCTACTAGTTTATTTATAAACAGTGACGTTCATGTACGTTTTTCTGAAAAGGTCGGAAAGAAACAATTATTTTAAAAAATGGTGGTACGTCAGCAGCGTTTATATTTTAATGGGAATTTGTTAAATACTTATTTTAATGATGAAACATAGCAAGTGAAAATAGAGCCGTAGGCGGCAGGGGAGCGCCAGGTGAAGGGACAAAAATCTTTCAAATATAAAAAATCAGATCAACTCGCATTGAAAAAAAAAACTGTAATACCACAGGACCTTAAATTATTTCCGGAAATAATTTAAGCTCGTATGGTATTCGGTAAGAAAATCACATCCCAAGTATAAATCAAACCTGACATTTTAAATTAATTTGACTCGGTCAAGGTATTGTGGTTGTTGACATATGTTGATTTGTCATTTTTATTAAAACGGTTCTGTCACAGTAGATGTCAATTACTGGTCCGAAGCGTATATATGCATTGAGTTTAATAAGTGTATACTGAAATGTCGCGATTTTATAAAGAAAATCAACAAGTTATTAAACAAAACATTCAAAACCTAATACCAGATAACACTAGAAAATCAAAAGCAAGTATATAGAAACAATTAGTTTAATTTTGCAAGTATATCCACCATATTCCGTTAAATAAAAGAATTACCAGCTTTAGTTACATCAAATGCTAAAACTCAGATGGGTAGTAGTTCAATCTATCGTTCTTTGGAAATTTTGGATTGCTAAAGGTGGTAGAAATATATTTTTTACAAGTAACACGACACAATTTCAAAGAAATTCATGTAGGCATATCCACCATATTTCGTAATTAGATAAGATGCCAATGTGTAGATCATATATGTTTACCTTCTCAACTGTCAAAAAATGTCCACTTAATTATCGCCTCCCCCCGAAAAAATTTTCGGAAATTGTTCTAGTTGCCATGATAACGAGTCAAAATAAAGGCATTTTATTGGTTTTAAAGTAGAAGTGTGAAATTTTCGCTAAAATTATTGTTAGATAAAAAATTTTCACTATGTAAATAAATGAAGGAAAAGTATAAGATATATTCATTGTTGTAATAACTTTTTTAATACTTTAAAATAAACTGTTTTATACCCTAGAAAAAACTTGTATCATTGATGAGACGAAGAGGCATTTGTTGTAACTAGCTCAGATTTTTGTTAGACTGGCTCTAAAGATAGTTATGACATCGCTGAAAATTGTGTATAAAATAATAAAGAAACTGAAATTTATTAATTTTACTAGGTGGGTATAACCATCTTAAAAATAAGTAATTTACATCTAAACGGTTCAAGTAAATGTTCGTGAGTCTTTGATATTTGACCATCAAAGCTCTATTTTAATTAAATTTAACTTGTCCTGTACTGACAGTAAAACTGGAACAAAGATCTTGGATAAATGGAGCGGACAACCTAGACTTTGTGGGTAGTCCAGCAACAGATACTGAATGAGATCGTTATTCTTGCGCTTGCGTCCATCCGGCAGATTTCCCTTGTTTTTCCGATTTCCTTGCATTCCAGGTCGCGTATCGGGACGGGAAACGTTCCAAAATGTTTGAAATATCCCATAAAAATGCTTGCGACGCCTTGTAAATCATAACGCTTCGACAGGTGTTTCCTCACGACCCAATTAGGGAGTTGACAGAAGAAATTTTGTTTATTTTTCGTTGAGACAGTGCCCGGAATCTAATCAACAGGTAAAATATTGATTTTCCTGATATATACAGTGAATAAATGTATGTATAATATTTATAACTTGTTGCTTGATAGCTTCATGCGATTAAAAATAATTTTAAAATTATACAAAATGTGTAGGGAATTCCTATTTATTTTCTAGATTAAAAAATATTGTTGAAACAGATCAGTTAGTATATAAAATTTGTAAATTGTTTATATTTTCTTTTTTTTTAACCATGTTTGACAGAAATATAACTTTACCGACATTTTATTTTAAAAAGGTACTGTACAGTGTGTCCCGTAAAGTATGTTACAAATTTTGGGAGGTATCGGTACATAAAAAAATATAAAACACTAATAACATGATCTTTTAAACGCGCCATTTTGCAGTTATACACCTTAAACAACAAAATTCAGTAGTAGTCTTTATGGCGAAGTATTGAAAAAGAAAACATAATGAAATTTTCAGAAACTTATCAGCTTTAGGATGCTAATAAATTATGTGGATATGAATAAAATCTCCACAACAAAGGGTGTTTTATATCACCCTGTATTCCGTTTTATGCTACTTAACATTTTTTTCTCAAAGGTACAACAAATATTACACTATTTTTAGAAACGCTATTGAATTTATTTTTTGTGTTTTGTATTTTCCTGTTGTAAATTTACAAAATACAGAGGTATAAGTGTTCCCGTGCTATTTATACCCGAGTTTCAAAGTAGTAGAAAGTGTACAATTTACAGTACTAAAATGAGTAAGAGAGGTGACGCCTGCAGGGAACAAGATTCCATAGGCGTCCCGCTTGAGAAGGGGTAATAGAATTAAACTCTTTGCCATAGCGAATACCGAAACTAACGTTTTAAAAGCTTACTTGATAATATTAGCTACTTATGTGATTAAAATAGGTTAAATTGACATCAAAGTGTTACCTAGTCCTTAACTTCATAAATGCGTTTTTTACTGTATTACAACTTACAACTTAAAAGAGGCCACCTGAAGAAGCAGTCCTAAAAATGCAGAAGTAGGTCAGATCTCATCTATTGTGCTTGACTTTTCGAGTTACCACAGTTTCAAAAGTGAATTTAGATATTTATAGAATGTTTTCATAAAATTTAGATTAGCAAATTTAGTTAGATTAATTTTTATTTTAGATAATTATTGAATAGAGCTTAGTCTATTTCTTGACAAGCTGTAGCTGGACAATGGCTATCCTAACACCCCATATGTATACAAACCCCAACGAAAAAAAAAACTTGTTTTTGGTCACCTAATACGCCCTTTGGTTTTTGACCTCTATTTAAGAAACACCCTGTATAAAGGTAACATAATCTATGCAATTGTTCATTAGTATACCTAGATATTTGGTATCAGGGAGCATACATATGACTTCATTGATAGGAATTGTAGGAGATTTGATTTATATTATCTTAAAATACCTTTCTAATACAGTAAAAAATGTGTAAAAAGATAATAATAAAGAATATGTGGATATATAGATATTGTGGGTGTAATTCAACGCTGGTCGGGGCTTTAGTTCACAGAGTAGTTAGTTTCATACATAGACTTATAAACTAATATATCTATGGTTTCACACAATATTATTAATACCTACCTAAAAATATATACAAATAGGGAAAATATTTAACCGATCATATGAAATACTAAGAATAATCCCTTCCACTGCTCGTCGTCCAAGCTTGACGCGTCCTCCCCTATTTTGGCGGACTAAACCAGTATTCGTATAGCACACTATTCGTTTGGCGTTCGGCCGTGGGCGTAGGAGAGTAGGGGAGTACTGACTAAGCCCGCCCTGCCGTGCGTCATCTTCCCACCAATACCCCATGCATTTGAAATGTATGTAATAGAATCTCCACATGATCGGATAAACATTTTCTTCATCTGTATAAAAAATTCATAAATGCGTCATTAGGCCTATTCGAGTTGCAGTAATGAACGGTTCTAGGACGGTTCAATATATGCTGCTTTCCATTTGCCACAATATTTAGTTATTCTTACCTCAGCTTAGATGAGTGCCGTTCCTTTTGCAATAATGACGTAAGCCAAACTGAGAATTTTTACCTCCCCCCTTACTGATGCAGCATTAATTAATTTTTTTTTCGAAAACTACATGCGAGAGCCGAAATCTGACTTCAGATTCGTGATCAACACCCTCAAAAATAGGGGTAGGATTTTTTTTGTTAAGATTGGAGATTTTTACGCTGTTGTAAATAATTACCAACATTTTTTTAGACATTCTGAACTTTAACAATTTTGAGGTTATCAACAAAGGACGTTCGCTTCGCTAAATTGGCCGATTTATGTTCCTTTTACATGATGAGCTAAACTAAGTGGCTTAGATAATCTTATCTCACTTTATACTCACCTCACAAGTAAAAGGAAAGTACTTATTGTCGATCACTTCACTTTTCAGAGAAATCAAATGAAAACTTATTCAAAATATACCTGGCTGGAGGAACATTTTAAACCGCTCTAGAACTGTTCGCTGTCCACTTCTAAATTATTCCTATGGCACCAACCACTCAAACAAGTTAATTCTTGCTGCAATAACTTGCAATCATGCTAAGATTTTATTAAAATATCTTCATGTCATCAGTAACAACGTTGCAAATGTCAAAAATAAACAGTAAAAACTATAGAGGCCACAAGTTTGAGACCTGGGGACTCCTGAAGTTGAATTGAATGTATATAATACAATCAATTTCGACAAATAGTTTACCGTTACATAAATAAGATCTAATTAAAGTTATAATTTGAGAAGATATTTCGAATAAGAATAATTTAACAGTAAGTTATGTGAAATTCTTTTTTTTAAGAATACCTAATGGAAGCAGAGTAAACATCAAATAATTTATCAGTAAATATAAATATAAACAAATAACATGCCAAAAATAGCAGGTAGTATGAAATCTAATTAATAATAAATACATCTTCATTGAGTTATGACAGGTGATTATATCTAAAAATTTTATAGTAAGTACGTACTTTTCATCTAAGTGCCTCACAAATTCATTAAATATATTGTTTAAATCATTGAAATTTAAAATTGAAAGATGTCATTTTACAACTATTTTATTATTGCGTAGATCTACGAGTACTCCAAGGTAAAGGTCAGATAACTGGAACTGATAAAATTTAATAAATATTGTACTTACGATATCTCACACGTTTTTGTCAGTAGATAAACAGAAATGAACAAATTGCACGATTAAATTTAAGAAACTTTTGTTCAATTCATTTATTATACTACTAAATCAGATAATTTTAAAAACAGATGCACATAAAGATCAATAAAGTAATTTACTACGTTCTCTATACTGCTATTTTTTAATTGCAAACGTTAATTAATTAAACAAGGTTTCAGACTATATTTTTAGAGTAAAAATTATACTTAATTGTTAAATTATTCAACTAAATAGATAGATGTACCTACATATTACACTTAGTTTTCTCTGATGTCGAAACTAATAATTTTTACTATAGTTTTAAAGGCATTTTAAACAATATTTTAAAATATTTGAAGACTGTGATATTAGTAGGACTGGAAAGTTGTGCACGTCAACGACGTAATCATGGCGGAGCAAAATTTGCGATATAAAGCAAATAACAACTTTCCGTGCTGTTCACATCTGCATACGTTTAAAAGTCCGGTAGGTGACTTATTTGTATTCCGTAAAACAACTCGTGCCTATTGTAATCATAATTTATAATCCTTCTAAAATATATAATCTAAAATTAATAAAAATTTATGATTATTAAAATTAAAAAAATATTAATGGGCAACTTTATGCTTGTCATTGTTAAATAAAATAGTAACATAACTTTTGCATTGTTTTGTATTATGGAAATTCCCGAGGATTTTTTAAATAAATCTGTGGAAACAACGTAACATTTAATTCAGAAAAAATATATATTATAGATATAGGTGTACACATACAATCCTATAAATGCTTAAAAGTATTAATATACAGGGTGAACCTTAAATAAGTACAAATATTTTAACTGCTGGTGTAGTTCGTCATATAGATCAGTCTAGTGAAAGCCATTTTTAAAAATTTCTAATATTTACGGAGATATTAATTTTTTTTAAAAATACCCACATTTTGAGGACCGCTAGCAGATCTCTCATAACCAACCTAATAAACCATATGATTTGTTGCGAGGTTGCTATATCTCCTCTAATATAAATATTAAGTTTTCTTTAACGTAATGGTAAAGTAATACGGTTAAAAATTTTTGTTTGAAGCATAAGTATGTAGTATGATACGCAGTATTATTAACATAAATTTATTTATTTATTAACTGCTTAACTGACCTTACTATAAACGATTAAAAATGAAGTTAAATACATACTACCATAAAGTATTTAGGAAGATATTACGTGATATTACTATGTTCAATGTTCAAAAATTATACATAAACGTGCACACAAGCTTACCTGTTTGTTAAAAAATTAACTATTTAATCAGTAATCCACATTTCACAAGTTAAATGTCATTGTACACTGTTAGAAAGAGACACAAGACACAATTTCCTTAAGTTATTTTATGAAGAATAACGAAAAACTATGATTTTCACACAGCATATGAAATTTAATATTCACCACATAACCCCAAATGAGTCAGTATTAACCATTTATTTCGAATCCAGAACCATAAAGTGATAAAATATTGAAAAATAAGTGGGGTTTGCTTAATAAACGTATCCTAGAACTACTCATTTTCAAGATACAGGGCATCTAATTTTAAAAAATTAAATTCTAGATATAAATTTTTTAAAACACACTTTATGATATACTGTAATATTTTTATAGATTTAAGTGTAATTTATTTCTTTTATAATAGTTTGAAACACGATTCACATTTTATTGCATAAGATGGCGACCATTTATT
Organism: Monochamus alternatus; assembly: GCA_037114965.1. NCBI lineage: Eukaryota > Metazoa > Arthropoda > Insecta > Coleoptera > Cerambycidae > Monochamus > Monochamus alternatus. The sequence goes on from CM073433.1 coordinate 41,330,761, forward strand.
GATTGAATTTGTGAAAAAATGTTCAGGTCATCTGCATATAATACATATTTAGATGTTTTTAATAAATTTATGATAACGTTTACGTAAATTAAAAAGAGTAAGGGTCCCAAGTGAGAACCTTGCAGGACACGTGATGTAATGAAGCTAGGTGAAGGTTTATAATTACAAGCTATTACATATATGAGAGGTGAAGCAACGTAATAATATAATTCGCACCATTTTCAAAATAACATAATTTACACTTGTAATATTTACAGTAAGTAAAGTCAGTTTTTACCGATTGAGGTATTACCTATATTTTATGAGTGAATGAAATTGATATAATTTATGAAATAATAAGATAATTTAGTAAATTTATTACTTGTTAATTGCATAAAGGAATTAATAAACCTTTAATCCACGACAAAAAATGGACACTCAAGGCAGCCGGGAGTTACATTTTTTCGTGAGGATTAAAGGCTAGTTAATTTTCTGAAGGTAATTCAACATTTTATCCACGACCACAGTCAAAACCGGTTAATTAGGAGAATGAAAGCCGTGTGAAAAATTATGGTTTTGAAAAACGTCATATTTGACAACTTTATTTTAATCAAGAATATTGATTGTCAGCTGAGCACTAGAATCGTTTCAATGACATGCTTTTGTTTATTTGTCAAGAGTGAAAAAATGTGCATAATCAACACAAAAAATGACTGAGAATTTCTACATTCTGACTGAAATCCAGCAAGAAGCTCAAGAAGCAACATTACGATTGTTACCAGAGTGTGTACTAGAAGAAATTGGTGGATAATTGGCGAGAAAGGGAGGCATAGGAGAACGAGAAATTACAGAAGAGGTGCAACTATCCTACTTTGTAATGTGGAAAAATGGTTTGCTGCCTCTTCAATGTGGTAAACTTACTTCATATTTGAAATAGAATCAAGAAATTATAAACCAAAGAAGGCGAAGATAATGGAGAGAAACAAAATCGAAGCATTTTTGAAAAAAGCACCAGATGAGGAATATTTACAAGTGAAGGTAGAAAATACGATTTTAATATTTTAATTTGCAACGATCATGGGAGTTGCAGGTGCCTGTTGATGCAACAAATATTTCAAGAAGTTTCACGATCATGGAAGAAGCTTTTTCAGTCAATACTGTAGAGAAGTGCCGAAAATACATCAATCTGTGACCTAAAAATGCCTGTGGGAGATTTTTCTTGCGGTATGTGGCTGGAAAATGTACTACACACTATGTAGAACAGAAAGTTTTATCGGAAATGGAATGAGGCATGCTTCGGCAACATTACTGGCCAATGCTGGTGATGATATTACCACTGTGAAGCGTCATGGTGGTTGGAAACAGAATTATATTGAAAATTCACTGTTCAGCAAGATGGCAATTGCTGAAAATCCAGGTCCTACCTGGTGAAGTTGTGGGCTTCTTCAGTTCTTCAGAAACTCCATATCAAGTGAATGATAATAATTCCGGTCAAAATAACAAGATCGTTGAGATAAATGAGATAAATGTTACACAACAATAATTCTAAATAAAATGCTATAAATCGAAGCGTGGTGTTATGAATTCAAATCCACTAGTGTGTTAAAAGGCCTGTAATCCACGGAAAACAGACATATGACACCTTCTTAATAGAGTGGTCGTCGAATTATAATAAAACTATGTCAGAAATTTGTAAGTGCAAAACTATACTCGAGCCCCTAAAAGAAACATGGACCCTCCCTCCCAGCCATTCCCTCTAGTCGGGCCTGGCAAAATGGCCATCTTTTTTGAAATACGCAATATAGTAAAACACATTTTTATTCCGAACAAGGAAAAAATATATTTGTGCAAAAACATTTGTAAATTTCACACACACAAATTACTGAAAAATTAAAACTTTTATATTAACTGTCATACTGACTATTTCATTTTTTTTATCTAACTGAATCGCTCTTCTATGATCCTTATAATATATCCTTATAATATCATTTCAGACAACGTCTTTCGGACAACTTTATTGAAAATATCATTCAAAAGTCGTAAATGTTGACGTCGGCCTTCTATAACTATCAGTAATTCATTGGGAAATATCAGCATTGTTTTTCATATCAATGCATCATGATCGAAGGCGTTGTCATTTCCTAAAAGAAAGGAAGTGGTTTGGTTTTAGCACTAGCCTGTATATGAATTATGACGGTAAATGAGATCAGTCTAAAAATACGCAGCTGGCGTTAGGTGTGTATTTTATCAGATGTTTCCGACAAGTTTTAAGTAAGGTAGTGAAAGAAAAACAAATATCTAATGGGTATTTATAGCGCCTTTAATCTTCATTTATAATTAATAACTCTGCCGACGTAGGAAGGACACGGTTGCAACATACTGGGTGGTGCTAGGACGGGTAAATATTTTTAAAAATGAGGCAGTTTTATTGTACCTACTTGTTATGCTATTCGATAGTTTATAGTTTTCAAAATTGTATTTTGTTTCTATTATTCATTTAACACATTTGTTTTCTCTTTGAGATGGATTAAGTTGCACAATATTTCACAATTTTTCTTGAATTTAACTAAGTCATACTATCTGTATATTTATTTTAATATATCTAAATGCAAACTTAAATATATGATTTTTAAGAACGCTTTATAAAATATTATACTTATTACAATAATCTCGATTCATTTTTTAACATTGATTTAGTATAATAATCTATAAAATAGTAAGAAATACAAATAAAAATCCCATATTTTTATTAGAATGCTATGTAAAGGTCTATACTTAAAAAAATTTGGAAGCAATTCATTTTGAAAACCATGCCGTTCATATAAAACTAAATTTGTTACTTTTCTTAATTATCTTTAATTTAGCTAATGATGAAGATGAAACATTTGTAAAGGAATAAATGCCAGCTGTTTTAAGATAAATGTAAATCAGTTTATAGGCATTTTCCTTATATATGAGCGTATGAAATTATTAATAAAAAAATCAGGTCAGTGTTATGGTGGGCATAATGCCCTCCGGTTAGCAAATCGTAACGTTGGTGGTTGTATTGGTCCAGCCGATTATAGAGACACAATTGTTGTATAATTTACTACAAACTGTATCGTTGTGTGTGCAAGTGGACCGCTAGGTTCAGCATGTGGCCACAAGATGTAGTTACTGTCGGATGTCGTCAGTTGCCTCGCCTCGTTTGGCATACTGAGGAGAGGGAACAAGCTAAAAAGCGGTATATGGCTGGTGTACCGCTATTAAATGACTTTGACATTTTGCTATAAATCTTTCTTCCCTTCTATAAATAATTAAGAACTACTGAGTGAGCAGTATTTAATTTTTTATATGTATAAGGTATTGGTAGTAACTGCTCTAGAAAGAAATACAATATTGGAAGAATACTGAAATACAAATTATGTACTTCAGTTTAATATTTTTTTAATGCAATGTTACTTTTAACTTCAAAATTTATAACATTATTTCAAATATTTCACTTAAAACTTCAAATTAGAGATGTTCTTCGACTTGAAAATGTATCGATACGTATCAAACGATTTAGTATCGATACTTGTAAATATCCACCTCGAAGCTATCAATACCGGATATATCGACGTGGTACCTCCTCTTCTACAACACACTATAGAATAGACACTATATAGACATTCTTGATAGGTATATGAGGCTAACCAAGAAAAATTCAATTTCAAATATAAAATTAACATTATTTTATACATATGTACTAATTCATACAATTGAACCTATCCAATTTAAGTATCTATATAATTTATTATACAGGGTGTCCAGGAAAATATGGGAAATCTCTCAGGTGCAGATAGAACATGAAAAAATAAAATGACAAGTTCCTATAAATTTTTTTCTACAGACCCTCCCTACGGAAATATGTGTCCCTGAAGGACGCCACTGGAAATCGCTTTTTCTTGAATAACTTTTAAAGTACTCATACTCTAATATATAAAATTCTCGTGTCACAGTTTTAGACGCCATACTCCTCGGAAACGGCAGAACCGATTTTTATGAAATTTTACATGTATATTCGCTAGGTCTGAGAATCGGTCGTAATCTATTTTTCATACCCCTAAGTGATAGGGGTGGTCCACCCCAAACAATTTTTTTTATTTTTTGGACAAAATTTTTTATTTTTATTTTTTTTATGATGTGGCATTAAAAAATACATACAACCCTTAATTTTCATCCTTCTATCACAAGCCTCTATTTTCTAATAACCATTTAAGTAATTTAATCATTTTTAACCCTGGTCGATAACTGATCGATTATCACTAGATCAGTTATCCCCGCCAGGCATCTACCGGTGTCACTTCTCACCAAGAACGAAGCCGGTCTCCTGTCTCTCTGACAATAAGCCTTCTCTCACTTCCTACACAGTTTTCGACCATTATTATTGTGTATGAATCGAGCGTAATAGTGACGTTTACAATTATCATTTTACCTTCTAAGTGTAATTCTCAAGTAAATTTATTATTAATTTGCTGGGTCATAATTATTTATTTCCTATTTTATCAATAATTAATAAAATTATTAATGGCTATTTTTTTATATAGTGAACAATGCCAACAAGACGTAAAGAGGCTAATTTGGGCCGTCAAACAAGTAAAATTGCAGGCACGCGAAATAATTCAATTGTTTCGTGTTTTGTTATTCTTATAGGTTGTCGTCGTTCACAGTACTCCATTCCTCTTTTAGTCATATACCACATCTTCACACACTTACAATAAGTTAGTTATTTTTTATTTAACTGCCAAAGTATTCACTAGAAATAATTCATATGGCAAAACAACGTTTGCCGGGTCACCTAGTAATTGAATAAAAATTTAATGTGATGGACAGTAGTTAGGAGCTCTTAAAACAGTGTTCTTGAAACATATTTAGCTTTTTTACAAATTAATGCCAAATTTTTAACACTATGATAAAGACTTTAAAATAATAAATCTGGGTAGCTTGAACCTTATACTAAAAATAGGTACTCAAGTTTATTATGATAAAATGAACCTTTGCGAGATAAAGAATAATAAACGAATTTATGTTTTATTTTTAATAAAAATAATGATTTCTATTTTTTTTTGTCGACAACAAAATGCGATACGAAAGTCATTCACAACAACAACAAAATGAAAGTTTCATTTTAAGACGTTTAATCCGAAAAAATATAAAATTGAAAAAACGCAGTGGTGTCCCAGGAAGCACCTTAACAAAATTATTAAAAAACTTCATAAGAGGGTTCAACATGCAAACATAGGTAGGACAGTTTCGTGTAACACATTCTTTCGTTGATTTTGGATATGTACAGTGATGGAAAACTTTTAATTTGTAAGTGGAATGAACTGTAATCCACCACGTAAATTTGACTTTTTCAGATGCCGGACAGCCTGCTACTTCCCGCGAGCTATATCGTGATGGCGGAAGCCGAGCCCGACCTAAGCACCTTCGAGAACAAGTCTGGCCTGGCGGAGGACATGAAGTTCCTGGCGTCCATGCCGGAGCTTTGCGACGTCACCTTCCTCGTCGGCGATACGCGGGAGCCCGTGTGCGCCGTCAAGGCCGTGCTCGCCGCCAGGTCCAGGGTGTTCCACAAGATGCTCTACCAGGTGAGTAGAGCGAGTTCCACAAAGAGGTCCCTGAGGAAGTCAACCATAGGATCCTATAAAGTAATGATTCGTTTATTTTACTTTCAGCTTTGTACTAACCACTTGCAGATTACTAACAGTAATTTAGGTAACGGCAGTATTGAAAATTATCAATAATTTAAGAAAAATACTCATACACTGCTGTTTTTCGGAAATTTTGAATGTGCGAATTATAGATATTGATGCGGAAGCACCAACCTTATTAACTAACTGCAACTGCATTAGCAGCATTACAAGCATTCGTGACTACAACAAACTTCTTTCCATGCTTGGGATATGACAAGAATATGTAGCTTCTTCAGCATCTAAAAAGTTGTTGATAAGGTTCTATTAGTTATTATTTCCTTACACTTCTCAAGTCAATGCAAAGGGTGTCAATGTTTTCAAGTTCAACAAATGCGATTTTTTTCACAGCTGGGAAATATCCTCAGTTACTTACTATTTCTGAGTCAGCTGAAAGTTCTATGTCTAGTGATGCCTCAAAAATTTAACGAGAAATGTGTCTTATTTGGGAAAATTACATTAGAATTTCTTAACATTTACTCTTAAATAGCCTCTGTGGAAGGTCCAACACAAAGTTGTGCTCAATCATGACATTAAGTCCAACAGTAATTCATGATATTGACTGTTTCTAAAAGCTTTTTGCGTGCATCGATATTTTCAGCGCTTGAGTCAACATTTCACAAGTATTCTCTGAATGACCAACTTCATTCTGGTTTATCTTAGAACCTCATGGGCCATTTATGAAACTACGCACACTAATTGTTTTTGAAGCTTGGCGGGTGCAGTAGGGTAGACAATTTCACTATCCGTAATATATCTGCTTTGAATTAATGCAAGTTATCTTCGAAGCGCTGTCGTTTAGCATTTAATTTAACTTGATAAAGAAGTTGCAGATGAGCTTCGCTATATATCATTTCCAAAGTAGCTTTCAACATTTTATAACTATTGTTTCTCTTCATTGGGTCGGTCAGTGGTCGCGTGGTTTAAGGCGTCAGTACTTGCATCGATGTGGCTAGATTTGTGTGAGTTCAAACCCCGCAGCCGATAGACCGTATATCAGCTATATTCGTGGTATGGTAGGGTCAAAGAATGTTAGCTTGTGTCAATGTGAGAGATTGATACCGATCGACATTTGACTACTCCCCTAATTAATGGGGTTTTCCAGGTTTTCCTCATTCCTGCACTGAATGGTGGTTAAGGCCTACCAATGTAAGTCGTTCCTGCATTAGTCTTAAATAGTTTCTAAAGAAGGTCTAACACAAAGTTGTGCTAATCATAACATTATATACAACAGTGAGTGATGATCGGTGACTGTCCCATATTTCTAGCGCTTGGGTCAAAGTTTCAGAAGTATTCTCTGTATGGCTAACTTCATATCTGGTTTGTCTTAAATCCTCATGGGCCATTTATGAAGCTGCTCACTGCTAGTCGTTCTTGAAGCTTGGCTGGTGCAGTAGGGTAGGCAATTTCACCATTCGTGCAATAGCTGCCATCCAAGTTTTCATCAAAACGTTGTCTTTTAGCATTTAATTTTACTTGATAAAAAAGTTGTAGATGAGCTTCATCATATCTCATTTTCAAAGTAAACATTATATCACTCTTTTGTTTCTCTTCAGTCATTTTTTTGTAGTGTAGTTTTGTAGTAATGTAGTGTTTTCACTTTCAGACTAATTATTTACTAAAGCGGCTGCATGAACTGTAAAAGTTAGGAGCTTCATCAAAAGTTGGAGACTTAATCCTTCCTAATGAAAACAACTGATTTCAATCTTAAAAGAATTCTTCGCAGATAACTGTGACTCTACTCTGTAGCTTAGTCACTCATTTTTTAATTATTCTTGATTATTCCTGATTTTCTGTCAACTTTTATCTTCTTGGTTGGTTTCCATTTTACTTCATAATTCTTCTTGATTATGTATATCTTAATTTCTTCTTGGACGTTCTTATTTCCTTTTGAAATGTGTCTTAATTTAATTTTGACTATTTATCATTTCCTCTCATGGACTGAAAACTGATCCACAGAAAACTGAAACCATCTGGAAATGAACGCTAGCAAGAGACACAATTGATTTTAAAAGTTTGCTGGTAATTTGCTGGTATTGCCAAACCATTATATCGACTCAAAATAATAACTCATTTACTTGGACAAAACTCCGTCAATGGACTTTTCAGAAGGTGAACCGCTATGTTTGTTTCCCTGATCTAATTAAATCTCAAGGTTAGAAAGAAGTTTGTCGGAGACGTTGATGCTAAGTATAAACCTAGTTATATTGAAATTGGAGGAGTGCTATCATAATTAAAAATGAGAAAATAGAGGTATTACAAAAATTTAAAAAGAATCAGGAACTCAATTTACAAGTTAATAAATAAGGTAGGTTACGTATCAATGTATTAGCAGAATCTACTAACAATAATTTTTAAGAAATGTCAGTATGAAAATTTCTAATGCTTGTGCAATGCCTATATGCCTATTATTTTTTGGGGAACCATGTTTAAATATTAGTAAAATAAAGTAACTCGGTTGCTCTAGTAAAAAAAAAGTTAAAAAGGTTGTTATGACGATATGCACTAAAATGTTTCTTTAAGGGAGTTGCAGCCCTTTAAAGCTGTTATTTATTCTAAGATACAGTGGTAGATTGTTTATTAATTAATTTAATATTCTCCATAAACTTTTATGACAAAGTCTATGCGGACATCGAAAAAGTCGCATCCTTTCAGAAGAAGTGATCTTCCAATTTTCACATTTTTTAAATTAAAATAGAGATGGTGATTTTAATATCTGATATGAAATTTATTTTCTACAATTATCTTATTCCATGGCTACAAATATATATTGTGGAATTAAATTTCTTTCTGATGACACTTGTCTTAGTAAATGGGATGCAAAACATTCAAATTTCCCTTGGCTTTCATCAAGAGAAAAGGGTCAAGCCACAAGAAAAACAAAAAAATAAAAACGCGCATGTCTTCTTCCTCTCAAACCTTATGAAAAATATATATGAAAAATGAATTTAGTAGGGTAGAATGAGTTTAGAAACTATTGTTTTTAGGCCCCCAGTCCCCAACGTAAAAAGGAACCGCCCCCAAGAGAAAACAAACTCCGTCTCTTCTTGAAGAGATCTTCTGAACCCCTGTTAAATTTGCAGAACGCATCCCAACAGGTAGGTTTCCTTACTAATCACATGAGATACAGCTAAGCTCCCTATATTTGTAAAAATTTCTTGTAACCAGAAAGCTATTAAAATCATTTCAACATTATAATTTTTTTAATACAGTCACTGAAAATAATGGTTTCATATCGCTGTATACTTCATATCAGATTTCTAAGGCATACTGTAATTCAAAAATATTTTGTATAACAATGTTGCAATAAGGTCATTTGGTCAAACCTTAAATTACACTATTTGCCTAATTTTTATGAAGCATGATGTATGGTTAATCCAAAGAAATTTAAAGTCGATCCGATAAGTAGTTTTCGAAATGTAAGCCAAAATGGAATTAAACGTTTGCTAGGCTTGACGTCATTGCCTCCTATAGTTTCTCGGTACATGTCCATTTCGAACTCACACAAGGGAATTTCTGTGTTAAATTAAAACATTAGTTAACTGCGTTTAAATTGTTTGTTCCCTCAAACGTATAAAACTCAGTGCATTCTGCATCTCCGAAAATCCTCGCTGAAATGTGACTAAATTGCTATTTTGTAGTGTAATATAAACATAATTAGCTTAGCTATCACTACCAATGCGATGAGATAGTCCGTGATGTGTTCTTTGGGAGAGTTCATTATTGCTTCCAGTAATTTTCCAAATTCGTTGACATTCTGTTGAGAATGATAAGAAAGCCGGTCTCTTTTGGATGCTGATCGGCATCCGCCCTGGTTAAACCACGTTTTCCTAGGAAACGTGACGGAGACAGATTCCGGGGATGGGATATATGCAAAATATAAGGTGGCGACCCTAGTCAGAATTCATTGACTAAGAACTTACCAGATTTTTAATGTTGCAACTTATCTGTTGCCACTGTACATATATGTTGTATATTGGTAAAGTTATAATCAGGTAAAAAGCATCCTGTGTTAATTTTTTTTTATAAATTGTTATCTGGTCTGAGGTTTTGAGTAATCCAATGTTAATGGAGCTTGCGTCAAATTAAATTTACAATTTAATAAATCAGTTCCTCTAAAAATGACTACTTAAGGCAATATCCTATCTGGTACAATAGAGAAACACTTTCAAATATTAAGAAAAAATAATCTGTCTGAAGAAACTACAAATGTTATAAAACTAATAAACTTTATTGTCAATTCCAATCAGCAAATTCCTCTAAAAATGACTATTAAAAGAGGAGATTCTACCTGGTACAATAGAGAAACAATATCAAATATTAAGAAAAAATAATCTGTCTGGAGAAACTACAAACGTTATAAAACCGATGGACTTATTGTCAATTTAAATCAGTAAGAAGAATCATAAAGACTCAGATCAAAACAGCTTATGAACTTTTTATTACAAATGCAGAAAGCAGTATCTTGACTTATTCAAATAGTTTTTGCACTTTTGTGCAGAATAAAAAGGGCACGAATTCCAGGAATTGCGACATATGATCATTTTTGATAGGCACATGACAGCCTGCAGTTGTGAACGCTATGCGGCGCTGATGTTACGAATAGGAGGCAGTGACGTTACACACGAGTCCATGTTCTCAAATTCTAAAAGTTTTAGAAGCTTCAGAAAATTATACAGGGTGATTGGGGGGAACCCCCAATATTCGAAAGGAGATTTAGGGATCAATAGTGAACAAAGAAGCCTTATAAACATATGATCATATATCAACGATTACTGAGATAGCAATGAAAATATTTTTATTGCTATTTTTGCGAAAGCTGTTATTATTTGATGTTTTATTTTGAGTAGGACATGCATTCGCAATGCTTGTTTTATAACAGTCATATGCTGATATTATTTTTATTTATGGGTATTACAACGGTAGCTCAGTTGCTGAATATCGACGTCGCGTCCGGAACAGAATAGTGCTAGAGAGGTAAGCTGGTCCTTGCCTAGCAGTGGAAGAAGAAATTCTAAATATGGTAGAACATAGCTCGGATGTAAGTACAAGGCGCATTGCAGTCCGTCTCCAAATTAATCAAACTACGGCATAAGAAGTCATTCACAAAAATGGTTTAAATTTTTTCCATATTCAGCGCGTCCAGAATCTTCAGGACGGTGGTATTGATTTGCGATTACATACCATACCACAAACGAACTGATGCATCGAGGCGGGCGGTGGTATATTTGAAAATGTAACTCATTACTTTCTGTTCATTAGATCTTTAATCAATGTTACATAATACCTACAGAATAAACACTTTTCTCTACAGATGCATTACAATAATTAACTCAGGTAAAAATAGTTTCATTGCTATCTCAGTAACCTTTGATATTCGACCATATGTATATTAGGCTTTTTTCTTCACTTTTGCCCACTGAATATTTAAAATATTGGGGGTTCCCCCCAATCACCCTATATATTTTTTTCAGATTGCACTAAAATTGTAAAATCATTCAAGAAATGTAATAAAAAAAATGCTAAATGACCCCATTGTTTGTCATGGTGATGAAATAACGCATCTAAATACTAGTATTGTACGGTTAGTTTTATATAAAAGATAATTGGCGCATTTATATTTACTTCGTCGCTGGTTGCACGAAATTTGTAAAAATATTTCAATAATATAAGGTTAGATGAAAGACCTAGACCGACTTTTGTTTATCTGGTATGTTATATATACATAGAGAGGCTTCACCCAGCAGCTGGCTCCTATCCAAGAGGTAATCCAACAGTTTCCTCCTCCGAATTCTGTCCGTTTTATTGCCTGCGCGCGCCTGTTTTTCTCTATATCAAATTCACTTACATTTTGCGATTTGCCTGCAACAAAAAGTTTCGAACAAAGTAAAAACACGTTTATTGCTTACTACTTTTTCTATAGACGCTATTGCAACGACATAAACTAGCCTAAAAGCGACGCCAATGGTAAAACTTTTAGAAAATAATAGTCTTCGTTTAGCATACAGGGTAGTTTGCTTTTCACGGTTGACCACTGGCATCTAGGAAACTGTAAAATATACAGAATGGCTCAAATTAAAAAAAATTGCGCCTTTTCATGCCATATTTTAAACAGATCTAAGATATCTGCTGTAGTTGCTGAAATATTGCGAAAAACTGAAAATAGCGATTTTAGAAAATGCTATCTAGCGTCATTATTTCTCAATAGAAAGAGCTGAAATTTGGTATAGAGGGATAAAAATATACGAGAATTGGATTTTGTTCAAAAAAGTTGCTACAGCCACTAATTTCCGTTATGCAACAATCAATGGCTTTTTTACTCATGTGCGCTAAATTGTATCTTGACACATAACACATAAACTAAACACATAAAATAAAATTACAAACATGTCAATATGTAACACTACTGTTTTATTTGAAGAGTAACCCATAAAATTAAAGGAACTCAATAATTTAAATAAAAAAATCTAGTTGTTCTTGGCATAAAACAAACTTCAGCAAACATTTTGACACATTTGATATTAGCCAGCATTGTTCTATTATAGGAAGCATCGCAGTCTCAGAAGTATTTAAATATTTTAAGGACGGAAGTAGATGCACTGATAATCTTTAGTATTAGAACTTTAGAAATGCTTCAACAAAATGGCATAAGTATTATATATACAAAAAGTCTTTTAGGCCCAGAGCTGCGTTATTTTTTTCCACTCCGTTCTGTTTTTCGCCTTTCTTTTCCAATCCGTTACATTTTTCTCCCTTAGATCTATTGCCACTGTCTCTCTCCATTGTTTCCTCTGCCTCCCTCTCATTTTATTGTAGTTAGGTTTACTCCCTACATTTTTTTAACTATACTTTCATATTCCATACATTCTAGATACCCTAGCCACTGCACTCGTATGGCTTTTACAACTTTGTATATTTTTGGTGTCTGGTACATAGCATATAATTTTTCAATATTTCTCCTTACGTAGCCATCGTCCATCTTCTTTCCCTCTATAATTCTTCTTAATATCTTCCTTTCCCACCTTAATAGATTTTTTCTTGACTTTTTATTGAGGTTCCAGGTTTCACTGCCATACAGCTCTGTCGGCCTCAAAATTGTTTTGTATAAATTTTACTCCTCTGGACAAATTTTTTGATTTCATTAAGTGGTTGACTGGCTCCTCAACACACTTAGCTGTTATCAGCGCCCCCGAATACACATGTTCTTGAACTTCTACAAACTCGATCTCTCCGTGCTGCGTTCTCAATTTGAAATTGGTATCTTTTTTTTCTTCTTCTATTCTCAAAAGCTTACTTTTTTCTTGATTTACTTGCAGTCCCACTTTATGTGCTTCCTCCACACGTTTTCTCGTTACTTTTTCTAATTTCCTACTATTGCTTGCAATTATATTATCTGCATAACTTATTATTTGGTGACTTTTAAACAATTTGTGTCCTTCTCTGTTCAACAGACTATCTCTTATGACCTTTTCCCATCGGAACATTCAAATTTTATTTGTACTTTGCTTTTGGTATTTTTTAAGGTCATTTTCGATATTTAAATTAGTTTTTTTTGACAGAATCATATACTTTCCTGAAGTCCATGAACAAGACCATTGTTTTAATTTCATATTCATAGCATGTAGTAAGAATTTCCTTCAACATTAAGATTTGGTCCGTTGTTGACCTCCTCTTTCTAAAACCTGCTTGATAATCCCCTATCTGTAGTTCGGCTACAGATTTTATTCTTTGTTTTATTAATGTTGCCATGATTTTATACCCTATATCTAGCAATGATATACCTCTATAATTTCTGCAATCTGTTGCATCTCCTTTTTTTAGTATTGGTATAATCATAGCATATTTTCAATCTTAAGGTATACATTCTCTTTTCCAAATCTTTAGGATCATTTGGCATATTCTTTGTCTATTATTATGTCTATTTCCTTTTTTGTAGGTTCTTCTACTTCCATTCCCTCTTCCCTTACCAATATCATCTCCTCCTGATGCTCTCCTTTCTTTTAGCTCTTTTCATTCAACATCTCTGTTTCCTCCTTCTGTTTCCTCTTCTATTAAATTGTCATTTTCATCCGTTTCAACAAAATGGCATAGGGCCTCTTAATTCTGCAGTGGCATGTCAAGGTTTAAATCGACATTTTCCTAATAATTGGATTGGTTTATGGTCCTGTATCTTGGCCTTCACAGCCTCTAAGTCTCAAGCCTTTATTTTTTTTCTTTAATTCCATGGATTATTCTTCAAATAAAATAATAGTATTACAGAGTAAACAACTGAAGGTTGCATAACCGAAACTACTACATAAATTTTCTTTCGAAGAAAATAGATGCCTCAAAAGTTCTTTTCCTGTACCATATTACAGAGCTTTTATTGTAAGATAGCGTTTCTAAAATTACTATATTTAATTTTTTTACAAAACTTCAGCAACGGCACCAGATATCTTGGATCTGTTTTGCCACCCACCCTGTATATTTTACGGTTTCTTAGACGTCAATGGTGACCAATGAAAAACAGACCACCCTGTATACGAAATCATGACAATATTTTTAGTGTTGTTAGTTACAAAAATGCTTGCAACAAACAGAATAATTTGTGTTTAATTTTATAATATTTTACTTTACACCATTCAACAGGCGAATGCCCAATTACAGAATAGGAAACACATACAAAAAAGAGAAAGAAAGTATACAGTAAAACTAACCAACAAACAATATGTAACAAATAAGAAAGACAAATACTAAACAGATGCAAAATACAGAAACCAAAACGAAAAAAACTTAAATTAAGATTAAGACAAAATTGTGATTAACATTATAAATAGCATCAGATCAAGCTTGCAAGGGAACAATGAAATATATCAACCGATGACTTTAAGTTGTTATAAGTATTGCACATAAAATTCAATATTAGTTCTTGGCGTTGGCAAGTAAAAAGTACCTGGAAACATGAAAATTAAGTCTATTTAATAAATCATCCCATTCAGTTGGGTTACTTAATAATTTAAATAAAAATGCTAAATAAGCACCGCTACGTCTGTCTTGCAAAGATTTAACAGAAAACATCTGTAGAAGCTCATCATGGGAAATGCCAGTTTGAGGATAAATTCCGTTAGTTCTAAAAGATAAGAATTTTTAAAAACGACTTTGAACCCATTCTAAATTGTCAATATATATATTACATAATTTGGACACCAAACAACAGAGGCATATTCCAATTTCGACCTAACTAAAGTTGTATAAAGAAGTTTCAAATTTATATTCAAATAATACTCCTAGATCTGTAATAGTTCGTATTCTCTCTAAGACATGATTATTAATGTTATAATTAAAGTCAATAACATGTTGCTTAGTAGTAAATGAGATACTTTTACACTTTTCAGGATTTAAAAATAAATTGTTTACACCAATCACAAATGGAATCTAAATTCTGCTGAAGCAACAGTCATTAATATTGGAAATTTTGCTAAATATTGTCAGGTCATCGGCATAAAGTAAACAATCTACATTCAGATTACTAACAATATCGTTTATAAATAAAACAAATAGTAATGGACCCAAAACCGAGCCTTGAGGGACTCCTGAGAACGCAATCACTTCAACAGACTTAAAACCACGATACATACTTGTTGGATTCTATTAGTTAAATAGTTTCTAATTAAATGAGTAAGTAGACCAGAAAATCCAAATGACATTAATTTTTTTAGCAACATAACGTGATCAACCCTGTTGAACGCTATAGTGAAGTCGGTGTAAATTTTATCAGTCTGAAAACCATTATCAATAGAATCAGCAATAAATTCAGTTACACAAAACAGATTCGTAATAGTGGGCTTCCCTTTGAAAAAAACATATTGTCGTAGTTATAAAGAACATATTCTTGGGTATAATTTGGATATCGTCAGTGTTTTGGTCACGTATTTAATTAATGATCATGCTTTGGGTACAAGAGGTTATTTGGTAATATTTTTATATTTCAGTGGCATACCCAATTAAACAAAAAAGTATTTAAAATTGATGTCATGAAATAACGTAAAAATATCTATCATTAATAGTGTTTGTAGAACAAGCAAGCTAATTAATTACAACTCAAGTTCTTGTTGCAGTCAAATCCTGTAGTTAGATTTTGAGGCACAAAAGGGCAAAATATTGCTTAACACTTAAATATAGGTTGACATCCCTACGATACGGAAAAACCTGTATATATTTTCGATATTGTGGCATGGTGCACAGAATACTAAGATATTTAACATGCTTCTGTATCCATAGGTCACGTCTGAATAGGTAGTAGGTAGTTTGTACATAAGTTAAACCTAAAGCGTTCGTCTTTTGCATGGTTTATTGCCAGTATATGATTATTACCCCTTTTTTACTTTTTGCTGTGAGTTTTTCACAATATACGTCCTTCCGACACACCCTCCTTCATTGATGCTTTATAGTCCAAGAAATTGGTTGAAGAGGTTTGTGGAAGACTCACATCTATTTCTTCTTCCTTATTTTGGTACAGAAATTTTTAAACTGATGTTATTTTTCCAATTAATAACGTCTACAAATTTGAAAGGATTTATAAAATAAGGAAACCATTTTTGTTTATGTTATTTTTCATTCATTTCTACTCTGTATTTATATAATACTAATTAAAGTGAATGTACATACCAGGATCCTTATATATTATTTGAGATATTGTTTTAAATATTTCTATATTCAAAGTTTTTGTATATACATGCACCATAAGTTTCGTATGTGAATATTTTACCTATTTATAGTAATTCGTCACTTACTCCTTCTACTAACATCAACTGCATGTTTTTATTACTCTACCATCAAATTTACACTTTTTATAAACTGCATTATTAATGTTTGATACAGCCCACATCTCAACAGCATCAGACGCTCATTATTGAAGAATTTGAACCAGACGTTTTCCGTCAATTGATAGAGTACATACATACAGGATGCGTTACTTTGCAGCCCAGAACACTTTTAGGTAAGTCGCAAGAATTAGTTGAGACTACAATTTTTTGAATTACGATAGTACAGTTCCAACCAATTTTTTTTAGTTAAATATTTGAGTCTAAAGTAAATCTAAATTAGCAAAGTTTCAAATTCAATTCAATTCAAATTCAATTCAAATTCAATTCAAATTCAATTCAAATTCAATTCAAATTCAATTCAAATTCAATTCAAATTCAATTCAAATTCAATTCAAATTCAATTCAAATTCAATTCAAATTCAATTCAAATTCAATTCAAATTCAATTCAAATTCAATTCAAATTCAATTCAAATTCAATTCAAATTCAATTCAAATTCAATTCAAATTCAATTCAAATTCAATTCAAATTCAATTCAAATTCAATTCAAATTCAATTCAAATTCAATTCAAATTCAATTCAAATTCAATTCAAATTCAATTCAAATTCAATTCAAATTCAATTCAAATTCAATTCAAATTCAATTCAAATTCAATTCAAATTCAATTCAAATTCAATTCAAATTCAATTCAAATTCAATTCAAATTCAATTCAAATTCAATTCAAATTCAATTCAAATTCAATTCAAATTCAATTCAAATTCAATTCAAATTCAATTCAAATTCAAAGTTTACCGCGCCGAACGGCGTGTAAAGTCACACTAATAATATCGCGTTTTTGGCCACATGCTTTTGTTTACATTCCATAGCAATTTATTAATATTTTAATTATTATGTGATTATTGCCGCCAGACACATGTTCTGACTTTTCAAAATGTTTGAAAGATTACCCCCTGTATATAATTCAATTCTCGATCGTCTATATTTATCAGCATTTTGATCCTATTTCTCTTTCTAGGTGTTATGAATGCAGCAGATTATTACGGTCTCGACGAACTCCGCAGGGCCTGTGCCGGCTTTGTGCAGTGTTGCATAAACGTTGACACAGTTTGTGCCCTATTGGCCTCCGCTGAACGCTACATACAGTACAAGTGCACAAAGTCCTTGGTTCAAAAGGTAAGCGGAACTGACGATAGCGCCAACATAAAAACAATATTCGAATCTGTATACTTAACGGGTCTTTTAATTAGAAAAAATAATACAAAACGCATAGACAGAACTACTACCCCTGGGTTTGAAAACCAATTTTGCCAAAACGTAGGAGCAAAAAAATTGAAATTTGGACCATGGTAGCCTCAATATTGAATTTTTGAATTTTCGTTTTTTAATTATTAGAAATAATGTACCAAAAAAACACTATTTTCGGACGGCGAAACGTAATCCTGTCACTTCTACTCATAACTTTTTTATTTATAGGTTTTAAAATTTGCAATTTTAACTGGTAATACATTAAACTGTGTTCTTCGGAACTGAGTAAGTCTCTCTTCTTAGAATTCCTTATCTTTTTATCTTGCGTAAAACAGAAGTTGATGGTATCTTCGTAAATACAGCATCTTTTTTTAAAATACAAGAACAGTCATAGAACATAGAAAAACCTTAACAAAGAAATGTAACAGTTTTGTGAATTAATGCACCTGTAAACAGTGTATGGGTAAATATCGTTCTCAATTATTTCTTACGCGTTCCGTTCAAGCGGGGTAAAGTGCGGCATAGCGGGGTTCGCGCTGTGACCAGTGTCGGGAGCTTTTTTATTCCAGCTTTGTTAAGATCTTAGAAAACATTTATTTGATACATACTTCTGCATAGCATAAATTTGTAATTGTTATTTTCTTAGCTTTCTTGACAATAATATAATAATATTATTCTTGTGGAACTCTGCTTATTTCTGATTTTATTAACTATAACATATACAGTTTCATTTTATTATTTATTTATATCTCATATACATTGTCAAAGTTGATCATAATATAAGATTCTTTCGCATTAGCTTGAATATAAAAACGGGAATGGTATATTTTACATGCATATGTCTTAGTCGTCGTCATCATCATCAGATATTTCCTCGCCACCATCATTACTGTTATCGGCGTTCAAATTTATCACTACTACTATTGGTCTAGTATCCAGTATCCACTAAATGTTCTTTTTCCGTGTATTTCTGTTCCACTTTTTTGGCATGTTCAACCCAGTTGGGCCAAACAGAATTTGGTATATTTTCCATGGCCGATTGGCAGAGGTTCAAAACATATTTTATTTTAAATGCAGAATTTCGTTTAGAAACGTAATTTTTAACATAAACTGATATTAGTTCAATAGAATTTAATTCACAATGAGCCACGGGAAGCCATTTCACCATGTCTTGTGGCAAATCCTTTGTAATCCACTGAAAAATAACAATAAATAAATATGTCTGAAATAAGTAAATATTTTCTAACATCTTATCAAAGCTGAACAAATAATGTAGCTACCCGACACTGGTCACGGCGCGATAGACGGCCGAGTGCAACCCCGCAACGCCCCACTTTACCCCGCTTGAACGGAACGCGTAAGAAATAATTGAGAACTATATTTACTCATACACTGTTTACAAGTGTATTAATTCACGAAACTATTATATTTCTTTATTAAGGTTTTTATATGTTCTATGACTGCTTTTGTATTTTAAAAAAAAAACGCAGTATTTACGAAGATACCATCAACTTCTGTATTACGCAAGATGAAAAAAGGAATTCTAAGAGAGACTTACACAGTTCGAAACAGCACAGTTTAATGTACTACAGTTAAAATTGCACATTTTAAAGCCTATAAATAAAAAAGTTCTGACGAGTTGAAGTGACAGGATTACGTTTCGCCGCCCGAAAATCGCGTTTTTTGGTACATTATTTCTAATAACTAAAAAACGAATATTCAAAACCAAATTCCGATTCGATTGTGCATAACAATAATAGTGAGACTACCTATGGTCCAAATTTCAATTTTGTTCGCTCCTACGTTTTGGCAATATCGGCTTTCAAACCCAGTGGTCTGGACTTTTTACTCCGATAGTAGGAAGGGATGACTCCTAAATTAAATAATTTTCAATTTACAATTAATAGTCGTCGGGTAAAAAATTAATGCTTTAAGGACGCCGTATTTTTGAAATAGTGTTTACTATAAATATAAATAGTTTTAGACATTTTAGAACTGAATAATATAGAGCTTATCAAATAACATGAATGTTATTTCATCTCACCTGCAAATATTCAAAGGTAGCGAAGAAAAATGAATATACATATATCGATACAGAGTTAAACAAACAAAATGTGCCTTTATCGATATATATAGAATATGAAAAAATAAGATCAAAAGTTTTTAAAAAATTTGTTCATACAGACCCTCCTTACGTCCAAACGTTTAATTAGTCACTTATCTTTATTAACTACTCTGTACACTACTGAATATTAATTACAGTTCAACTAATCACTATTTAATTAATCGCTGTGAATCTCCAGGAAATTTTCAACTAAACACTCCAATTCAAAACTGTAATACAAGATTCTAATTCAATACTGACTGACTCGGTCGTTTATTCTTCTTTTATAGACCAAACGAATATTCCAGGTATTTTCTAGTGTCTCTAGATTCATTTCTCGAACGACTCTCGAACGCTTCTCGTCGATCTCAATTTTTCCAGTCGCGCCTCGATATACGGCATTATTTGTTTGTTTACTAGAATCGCGTAGGGGCGATCGGGGCAATCTACCGTTTCGCGATACCACAGTCGTCGAATTGGGTGCGAGCGGTGCAAATTCTGTGACAATAAAGACTAAAATAATAAATCTGGATAGCTTCAAACGTAGACTAAAAAAGGTAGTAGTTTATTGTCGATAAAATGAACCGTTTACGAATTACAAATGTTATCATTCTACGGCTAGAAACACGGCGACCTTAATAAAACAATTATACTAATTTATGCCTCAAAAATATTTTTTATGGGAGTTATGGAGGTTTTGTAAAAAAATTAAAATATGTCTTTTCTCTACACTGATAAAAATAATTGTAAATTTACACGTTGTTCACATCTTACATTAATGTAAAACATACCAAATCCATAATGTATTACAAAATTTTCCATGTGAATATCTTACATTTACATCTTTCATGTAAGATCACATGATTATTTTCTAAAAATACATAATAACGTCGTAAAATTACATTTCATGTGTACAAAAACACGATTTGCTATGAAAAATGCATATTCATAAATAGTAATTTTCCATTACAGTTGCAGCATTACATTATTGTGTGTTATATCACACTATTGACCTAGGCAATAAATAACTAGCAACCCACCATGTAAAATTAATAATAATTTTTATCAGTGTAGAACTGCTTGTACTATTTTGATGCCCAAAAATTTGTCATTGAATTTGATAGGACCACACTGTAGAAAAGTTGCTGAACTTTCTTGCAAAATAAAACTCCCATCCCTTTTATGGGACATACTGCGGATACTATGCACCATGTTCTACCATAAAAGTGTTTAATTTTTTTAGTATAAGGTGTCTGATTGTCAAACTGATTGAAAGGGTTAGTTTATAACACGTGATTTGGAGCACAAATACAGGGTGTTCTCGGTTTGTCATTATTTAGGAAGAGATAGAACATGAAAAAATAATAGTTGTCTTTGTCATAACATTTTTCTCTATAACATTCCGTTTTTCTGATACAGGGCGTTCGACTTTTAAAAAATATTGAATTTTTTTATCTACTAAACAAAATTTGAAGGAAAATATTTATATGTTTAGTATAAAAAATAAAATAATATTGATATATCCCAGCATCCACAACCAAAGGGTTTCTTAATGAGAAGAAATGACGGGTATAAGCCAAAGATATTAAGAATACTGACTGGTTAATAGTTCCAAATAGAATTTACTATAGCACCATATATTATAAAAAAGAGAGGACCTAAAATGGAGCCTTGGGATACCTTTGAATGAATTTTTGAGCTATTGAATTTTTATTATAGATTGTTTTTTCTTGCCAATTTACGATGACAGTACAAGGCACTCTGATGTAAATAAACTACATGTAAATACAGCGTAGTAGAATTTAAACGATTCCCCAGAAGGAAATCATGGCACGGGTTTACATGCCATTGTCATGAGACATGCATGTAATTGAACAACAGGAAATACCACTGAGGTTAAGTTATAGATTATAGAAAAGCAAAAGCCATAAAATGTCGTTGACGTACAGTGGTGCCTCATTTGAAAAATTTATTAGATATTTGTTACTGCAGCTTTTACATTACACTGCCGTGAAAATTGAAGTTAAGTCAATTAATTTAATTATTATTAACAGTGAAAAAAAAAAATAGTCAACGAGTACATTTTTGTAACCAATCAGAACTATATAAAAATAAAATATCATCATAAGAAGCTATGGCAGAATTTTAATGTGCATTTTCAAATAACCGATGGGCTTCTTAATCAAGCTTTTCTGCAGTTGCGTATCTCAACAAATTAGTAATATTCATTAATATTTTATAATTCTATTATACACTGAGAAAAAAAGTTACACATCGTCGAATTTCATGATACTTTGTCGTTTGTATACACTTATTTTTATATACATCCTGTAAACAAACTTCAAGTACGCCACTGAAATGTACGTAAAAATCTTTATCAGAAGTAAGTTTCAGCTATTCTCTGAGATACAAAAAAATCCCTTAAAAGTAAATTTCGCCCTGTATCTCAAAACGAAGAGGTCTATGAAAGTCCTGATTACGGCATCTTAAATCTGTTAAGGATACTGCAGGAAACAACTACTCCGCGGACTAATGCCCCGACCGTTGAATTACTCCTGCAGTATCTATGTGATCAGCCAAGAACCCTTGTCGGACACACCACCAGACATAGATCGGTTTCGGGCTTGTTAGCCCTCATCAGTATGCCATAGGTGAGATGACCGACAATTGAACTGGCTGTTCCTTCTTATGTATGTTCACATATAAACTGAGTGCAGGTGAGATATAAGTAATCTTAAGTTTCTTGAAAAAGAACACCCTGTACACTAGCCACAACATAAAAGTTTCCAGCCCGAATCAGGATCATATATATATATTTTAAATTATGACGGCTTAAAGGCAGTATTAGGTTGTTTATGTTTCTTCATTTCAGGTTTTGGAATTCGTTGACGAACATGGTAATGAAGTTTTAAATCTGGGATCTTTTACACTGCTACCCCAGCACGTCGTCAGGTTGATTTTGGCCAGAGATGAACTGCAAGCCGATGAGTTTACCAAGTTCCAAGCTGCTCTAATGTGGGGTAAGGGCTATTAATTACTTTTGTTTAAATAGTGAGTTAAAGTTCACTTTCCAGCGCGCGGGTATTTATTCTACTTCAAAAAAAAAGAAGTAAGAAAGGATGAGGAATACCAAAATTTCAAAAACAAAGCGTTTTTGAAAATTTGGACAGTAAAATTAGCATTCTATATTTTTCTCTCAAATCTGAAAAGTATTAGATACCGATGTTATTAATTAATATAGATTATGGTTCAAATTAACTACCCAAAAAAAACTGGATTTATTGCGATTTCTTAGCCTTTTTTATTTTCCAAATTAAGAATGTTTCCAATGTTTTGTTTATTATTTTATCTACGAATGTAAATGTCATAATCAAATCACTTACCTTATCCTTTTTGTTGCTTTTTTTAATGCATTAACGCACTCAGTTAGAATATGAAAATTCATTTATTGAATATTTTGGGTGTGAGCAAAATGTTTAGATGATGAAATAAATAACTTATATAATATTGGTTATTACAGAACTTGTTTCCTGAAAAAAAAAACACATTTTTAATATAGCCTTCATGAGCAGAAATGGATCATCGTCCGCATTCATGAAATATATGGATATTTCCTTTCTTGTCTGTTAATACCTTTGATTTTTTAAGTTTGTACCCTTCTGATTTTCATTTCAGGAATGCAATCAAATTTAAGTATTTTTTGAATTCTTGAATTAAATTTCTGTTGTTATCATTGAGTAATAGCAGTAAAGAGAGATGAAGGCTTATGTGTTTTGCTTAGTACGTTGAAATATACTAACAATCCTTTTTCGTTAGTTAAATGGTAAATATCTTGTTTCTCTACACCATTTTTCATAGCTACCAAATGCTTGTTCGTTGTTCATACGTGATTTATTTGGCACGAAATTGGAACTAACACTGGAAGCTTCATTCTGATGACAAATCGTCACTTGAGCTTATATTTATACGTTCACAATAATTACGAGAAATAATTTACAATAACGACAGCTATGTATGCTGTATTATGCCCGTTGCTACGGTGGCTTATTCATAATAGACCATTTTTTTTTTGTCATATTAGCATATAAATTATATATCATAATACTAATTATTATTGTGGGATACTACATTATTACTGCACTTATGTGAATATTTCACATGCATACGGTAATAATATCTATGTCCCATTTATTAGGTGAATAACTATACAAGGCGTGGCAATTAAATTCCGGGAATTTGTCAATGAAAAAAACAAGCAAATTAAATTTCACCGAAATTTTATTATCGACTTTCACAATAGTCTCCCTTCTCTACACAACGATTCCAACGTTGCTCCCACGATTGGAAGCACCGTTGGTAATCATCCGCAGTTAACTCGTTCAGCAGCACGGTTACAGCTTCTTTGACCTCCTGTACGCCGCCATGATGAGTTCCCTTGAGGTGCTACTTCATCTTGGGGAATAACAAAAAATCGCAGGAGGCAATATTGGGGCTATAGGATGGGTGCGGCAACGTTGAAATACTTTTTTGCCAAAAACTCACGCACAATGAACGAGGAATGGGCTGGTGCGTTGTCGTGGTGCAAGATCCAGCCGTTCCCGGCGAATTCGGGTCGCACATGGAAAACGCGGGCCCAAAGCCGTTTCAGGATGCCAACATAAAACTGTCCAGTCACTGTTTGGCCGGCAGGAACATATTCACGTTGAATCATGCCGTGGATATCAAAAAAAAAAACGATCAACATTGCCTTCAGTCATGACTTGGACATCTTCAGTTTCGTTGGTCGCCTTCCACTCTTTTCCACCCACTGCTGTTTTTGTTTACGGATCTCGGGGTCATACTCAAATGTCCAGTTCTCATCTCCAGTGACTACCCGACACATCCAGTCTTTATTGTCGCTCCGAATGCGGGACAACAAATCCTCGCAGATCGGTTTTCGTATGCCATTCTGTTCACGGGTGAGAACTTTTGGCACCATCTTTGCGCAAATCTTCAAATATTCAAATTTTCGTGTAACATCTGGCGAACGGTTTCTTTGTTGACGTTTAACTCGTCAGACAACGCACAAATGCTTAGGCGCCGGTCAGACGTGATCAGTGCACGCAAACGGCCAACATTCGCGTCAGTACGATAGGTGAAGGGAGCTCCTTCACGTGGATCGTCTTCTACCGATTCACGCCTCTCCTTGAACCGTTTTGCCCATTGACACACGTGTTTTCGACATGCACTCGTCTCTATACACCACCTACAATTTTCGAAGGATTTCCGAGGGTTTTAACCACATTTCACTAAAAATTGAGTCACAACACGTTGCTTGTAATTTGATTCACTCATTTTCACAACGTCACTAAAAAAGTTACTTCAAAAAAATACAGATAAAACACAAACCAAACGTGCTATCGACTTCAACCTTGGACTAAAACTAAAAGGAAGCCCCCCCCCTTTCTAGAAAAATGTTGACGAACGATGCAGTGTTGCCAGTTTCCGAGTTAGAACTAAATTCCCGGAACTTAATTTCCACATCTCGTATATTACTTAACACCATCCTTCAATTTTCGTTTTGGATGTACAGTCTGAGTCACGAACCCTTCTCACTCATTTTATGGCGTCATAAAAAATTACCATATCAGTGCAAAATGACTTGTCTTGTCTGCTATTAAACTGAATTTAAAATAAAACTGTATATATTTTGGTGTGCCATAAGGTAAGCCATGAAAATAGAATTTGAAGAATATAATACAGTCAGTATTTATTGGTATTTTAATATTCTTCCAATGTACGTGAAACACTTGAAATATCTGACAATTTTCTTGTACTCAGAGTAAATTTCATCACAATACAAATTAAAACAGGAATTTCATGCTCATCCAAACTAGCTGTGACTCACACTGTACAGTGTGTCCCATTTTTCAGGTTAATAGCTCTGGAAATGTGAGAAGGCTGTGGAATTTACTCAAACCATTTTTTTTAGTACCCTGAAGAAAGGTTATATTCTACTAACCATTTTATTGATGTGACAAGAGCCTGGCCTACCACGATTTTTGAAACGAGTCGTTTTTTTCAAAAACTGGTATTAGGCATTTTCTTTATCAAAAAGAAAATATTACCAGAATATTCAATTCCCATCAAAATACCCATATACAAAAGTTGATCGACAAATGTCTTTTGAGTGTTTTCTTGTGAAGTGCCAAACGTAATAAGCAGGTCAAAGATTGCCATGAAGGTGAAAACAAATACCAATCGTAAAAAGAACACAAACATTGCAAATTTAATATTTTTAGTTGCAGCCACAGTAAAAATAAAATAATAATGTAATGAATTTTGTATACTAAGTTGTTAAACAAAAAATTACGAAACGTTAATCCCTGTAAAAAAGCACTCAATAGACATTTGCTGATCCAATTTGGTATATGGGAATTTTGATGGGGGTTGAATATTATCTCTTTGATAAAAAAAGCCTAATCCCATTTTCTGGAAAAACGACTCCTTTAAAAAATCATACCTAGGCTTTTGTCACCTCAATAAAATAGTTAGTAGAATATAACCTCCCTTCACCTCCACAGTCTTCTCACATTTCCAGAGGTGCTAACCTGAAAAATAGAACACACTGCATATTAACTAATAGAATACATATTCGAACGCTAGGAAGTGAACTTTTACTCATCTTGTATGTACATATACCATTTAGCAACCCAATTTTCGGAATTAGGCAAGAAGTACTGCGACAACAACCCGAGCACCAGCATAAAGGACGTGATTGGTAACTTTCTAGAATACATTCAGTTCCACAAGATTCCCGCGAACGTTTTGATGAGGGAGATACACCCGCTAGGATTGGTGCCCTACAGTATCATTATGAATGCTTTAGCGTACCAGGTGCAGTAGTTAATGCTTTACTAATAAATTCGCTGCCCAAAATGAAGCTATATTACTGCTCGCCTTCGTGTGAACCGCGCTTTATTGCATTTTGAATCGTAGATGAGAAGTGAATGATATATAGTAGAATGGAAGCTCTTGCATTTGATCTTGTCTAGAGAAGATTATTTATGCAGGGTGTTTGGAAAAGTTGGTACAAAAACATTAAGGCGGTAAAAGTAGAGTCAAGAAAAGTAAAAAAAGTTCCTATAAACATTGGTCCTACGGACTAACATTATTGAGATGTAGCCCTCCAAAGGCGTCTTATCAAAGTCTGTTATAAATAACCTGAGTAAAACAAACCTCATCGGTAAATAAAATATTTGAAACGAATGTGTAATTATCTTGTTGGCAACCAAGAATTTTGCTACAAAAACAAAGTGGGAGGCATGTTATTCTTGAAGCATACCATGAACCCTTTGAAAATGACAAGGGTATAATCCATTTTCCTTAAGCAGCTGCCATACAGAAGCATTGTTTGTTCTAAAGTGAGCAGATGCAGCAGATGATAAGATCTCTTTAGAAGGCCATATTTCAGTAACCATGTTCCGGAGGACCAATGTTTATAGGAACGTTTCTTAATTTTTTGGCTCTACTTTTACGGCCACAGGTTATGTACCAACTTTTCCAAACACCCTGTATACAGAGTTTGATTCTTGAATTTTTCAGATGGGTTCTTTCAAACTCATTGTACTTGCAAATTTAAATAAATTCTCAGAAAATTTGTACAATTTGTTATTTTTATGGTACTGTTTTATTATTAATTTTTTGACGACTTTATAAATGATTGATAAAAGTCCCCAAAAATTTTCAATGGTGGCCAATACATTATCGTTTTCATGTGTTTACTACAATTTTATATTACACGTACCAATACTTACAACTTGAACAATTTTTTGAGTTTATTTTGTAAGAAACTGGAAAATGTAAAACAGGTTTTAAATATTGTTTGTATTTCTTCAAATAAATAAGATACATAGGAATTCTTTTGGTGAAAGAATTTGTAAACTGATGAGGTGCTTTAAATAAAAAACATAAATGCATGATTGCAAGTGCTTTTAGTTGGTCAATATAGTTACGGTAGGTAATATGCATGGAGCTTTCTACTAACATCAATTAAATTTAACTAAATAACATGGAATAATAGATTTGATATTGTTTTAAACAGTAGTATAGTTTTGAGCTAATTACAGACTGGTTCTAAGCATTTATGAATTGGGGTGAGTCCTAGGTGAATTGATTTAAAAGCTTTTAAAACGTCTGTTGACTTTTTCCTTCTTGTAACAAAACATAACCTCAGTTTCATAACCTTTATTTTTTTCACCCGTTTGAATATTTTCAACGCATCTTAAGTGCATCTAATCAATAGCTAGTCCCACACGAAGATTTTGAAGAGCAGGATAGATGCGTGTCATTCAAAAATCACACGCAGAACTGTTGGTCAGTGGAGCGTTACATAAAAACTTTGCAGTGCAGGTTTGGTGTGTGTCGCTTAAAGAACAAACGTTAGAAAAGTTCCAGATTTGTCCAAACCTACTCGATGTGAGACACTTTTAGCACACTTAACAAACACTTTTGAATGTCAGATTCTAAACTGTCGCTTAAACTCGCGTGAAAATTTTGACCGTTGGTGAGAGAGAGCATTTATGACTATTATTACTACATCGTACTGTACGTCCTAGTGTAATAGTCATTATACAAGAATTTGTAGTACAGGTGACCGTTAGAGTAGCAGGCGTAAGGAAGAAACAGAGCAGAAAAATCCACTTCTGGGAAGTACCTACTGAGCAACCCAACGAACTCTTGGTATCTGCTAGGAAT
Source organism: Monochamus alternatus (assembly GCA_037114965.1). Taxonomy (NCBI): domain Eukaryota; kingdom Metazoa; phylum Arthropoda; class Insecta; order Coleoptera; family Cerambycidae; genus Monochamus; species Monochamus alternatus. Next base: position 41,359,345 of record CM073433.1, read on the forward strand.
TTGACGCAGTTTTTTGACGGTAACTCTCATTCTTTTCCCTGTTCAGCTTGTCTTTTTTTTTCAGTACAGATTTATATTTGATCTTGTCCGGCCGATTTTCTTGCATCATACAAAGTTCACATTCGCAGATTTGTCCGCCGCATGGATACTTCTTCTCACTTTTGGTGATTGGTTCCGCCAGGGGGTTGAGTCGTACTTGTGTCACCGAGCATTCTTGTTCATCAGCTGTTTCTGGAACTTTCTTTTTGGAAGGATTTGCTTGGCTCTTCACGGAAGTAAGGGTTTTGTTGGCCACTGACTCATCAGTGTGGTGTTTCTTCAGATTTGGGTATTGATCCAATCATTAGTGTTGGCTGGGACAAGAAACAAAGAAATTTGAAAAAGTCGTGTCTGAGTTTCTTGAACTTTTGTTCTTGTGAGATCATGTATGTCTTATCTTGCGAGAGTCACAATGGAGAAATTTCATGATTTTTTCAAATACGTGCAGAAGAAAGAATCTATTATTTTAATCGAAATGGTGTTTGTACTACAGAATTTCGTAGAAAAATAAGCCTAAAACCGGTATTTAAAAATTTAGTGTGGCCACGCCCCCACAAAACAATCACCGTCACAGCGTGCCTGTGACGTCAGAAGCCGTCATCAACAGTGGTCGATTGGTAGACGTTTTAAAATATATACGATCAGTTTTACATAAGTTATAAATAATAATGGACGAAATAGGAGAAACAGAATCGGAGCTGTTTTAGTCAAGTCGCAGGGAATTTATAATTAGTTCAGCTCAGCAGAACTGGACCTAGAGTCAATAAACTTTGGTTTTACACATAATTTTAAATGCCGAATCTTCTTTAAAGTACTACTATATATCTGCCTACAATAGAAAGGCAATATTATCCCTTTTTATATTTGCAAGGTTTCTAGCCGTAGCAGTATTTCTTGTTTTGTCTCGCTACTTTTTTAAATATTGTCTTTCAATTCGAGCTGCCATGCCTTGTATTGTCGTCTTGCGAGACGAAGACAAGACCAAGAAAATCCAACACAAGATTGCCAACACTACTTCTGATGCGTACTGTTCCAGATCTCCCTCTGGAGTCTTACCCGCACTTTGAAGTCTTCGTGCGCGGCTGGCTAATCTGTTGAATATTAGACTAAACATAGACTATAAGAGAAAACAACAATCTGTGATTCAGCATTTAGCGCTTTTGCTAGTTTTCTATTAACTCTAACTTCTAGCTGTCACTAGCTGCATGATTATTTTTCTGTGGCTTTCATAGCTGTCAAAGTCCTCGCCTAGATGGTCAAGCACTCCATGTTGCAGGCAGACCCGGCAAGTGTCGACCCCGGAAAACTGTCACCAAATCGGGTAAGGCGCCAGACGCAGGGCCGATCCATGTCGGTCCAGAGCTCCCTGGACCCCTACGGATCCAACACGACCCTCAGCAGCAGCGCCTCCAGCGAGCTAGCCTCCTCGGACGGCAAGCACTCCTCCAACTAACATAAGGCCACTGCTGCGCCTCAACAACCGCCCCCCGTGTCCGTGTCCCCCTCTCCCAAGCACTATCCCAAGCATCCTCCCACCGTCACCGTTTCGTCGTCTTCTCCTTCTTCCACCCCACAGTCGTCGCCCGCTCACACCTTCACCTTCACTATAGTGCTGAAGAAGGTCACTCCTAAGGAGTAATGGGGAACTTCGGCTTGTTTTTAGGAAGGAATACGTGGTTTACCGATTTAATTTTTGCAAAGTTACACAATAGATATACAGAAGCGCAACTCGTATCGAACTGTCTCTATAAGGAATTATGTATGTTCCAACAGCCGTCGAGAACTGGTTCAGAACTGTCACAAATGTTTGACCAACTCGATTTTACGTTGCATGCGCCGAAAGCACATTAACAACTAAAGTGAATGATTCTGGATGGTTCAGAATCGACTGTTGAAACAAATCCAAATTCTATGCTATAAAATACCCTACAATTATACTCATTACCCCACAAAAAAAAACGGATTTAGTGTCGTAATAAATATCACTGCATAAAATTACTGCAGCCATGCAAGCATAAAATGTACGAGGTGTGATAAAAAAGGGGAATATTGTTAATATTTCAGGTTATATTAGTCCGATTCGCCCGATATTTTCGTTGTTGTGTTGGTAAATCTGTCTGAAGAGCATCTATACATTCAGTCCAAGTAAGTATCCCATTTTGGTCATAACGTAAATATTATTATGACCAATATGGGATGTATACTTGGGATGGATGGACTTTTATACCAAGCGCAGTACTCAATAACAAAACTACATTAAAAAATATAGCAGGAATATTCGAGTTCTGCTTCTGTATATTATTATGTGTCTAGACGAAAACATGAAATCAACCAAATTTGCATTTCTCCTACATTTTTTGTCTCCGGAAAAAAATAGTACAGGTGTAATAGTCATGTTACGACAAACTTCAATAAGCGATTATTCTCAAAATAAATAAAAAACAAGTCATATTTTTTCCTACAATAATCCATAAGGGTCATTTTAGAGCAGTCGAAGGTACAGACTTCATATTATATACAGAGTGTTTCAAATTTGACGGAAAAAAACTATAATCGTTGATAACGCGATAATCTATATTTATTGAATTTTGAAAAATAGTATTTTTGGTACAAAATCGATCTTGTTCAATAAATTTTGGAATTCCTCGATGGAAACTGGAGTGCTGTCAAAAACGGTATTATATTACAACGTCTTTATGAATGCTCAAATGACAAAACAAATCACTATTTAAAGTTTGTCGTCATATTATTCCCCATTGTAAACGGTAAAAACAATGAGAGTATGTTTTTCTTCGGAAGGATCTTCAAATTGAAGATGAAATTTTAGAGAATTAGTCAAAATCAACGATACTGACACCAAATTAGCATTTTTGATGTCTTTCAATTAATGTCAATCATAGGGCACATTTGCAATAATACTATGTATATGTTTTTACAAATTAAAAATTTTGTAACGATAATGGAAAAGATACCTGATTTTTATTATACGGTCCTTTTACATTTGAATGTAAAAAAAGTAACCACAGCGTAATTTTAATAGTTTATGACAATTATTTCTTAACAATGGGTGGGCAAAAAGCAATTTTATTGATTCCATCCACTAAATAAATAATTCTACAACGATTTTAAAAGAGACACTAGCATAAGGTGGAACCAGTTTTAAGGAGTTAAACTGCGTACTGTTAAAAGTTTGTCTCTGAATTTTTTGATTGGTGTCAAGACCATATTTATAAAATGATTTTTCGATAAAGATAAATAATAAAAAATTGACAATCCAGAGATATCTAATGATCTACAATTTATGCGTGTAGCGTATTAAAATAAAAAAATGTGTTATACATATTGTTATATACAGATATGAATGTATTAATAGAATGTCAGAAAGGACACACGAAAAAGAAAGGAAAATTGGTGAGGCAAAAATTGAGACACTGAGATGAGAAAAGAACAAATATGAGGAAATCCAAATAAACGAGTACCTACAATACAATTATTTATAACTTAAATTTCAATTGGTAAATCCAAAGCGTTAAGTGATAAATACACATCCAAAGCATCTTAGTTCCTCTAGTGTGAATGGTCTAAAAACTTATGAAAACTAACAAACTGGCAGAAATGATCCTTAAATATGGTCCGGATAAAGAAAAACTAGAAATTAAATGAGTAAAGTAGAAATTGGCAGCAAATAAGTTTATGTAGTCAGTAATATTATGAAAGTATGGAAAATCATGATAAACACACTTATGACTTTTTCTTCAAAGTATGCCTGCAAAATCAATAAAACAATATTAGGTAAATAATGGTCTTGCTACCGAATCATTAAAGGTTATAACACAGTAGTTCTGATTTTGGTAATTTTAGTACATAACGTATTCATTCCTTCAAATTGAGCACACCAGACAACTTCAACATCATTCCATACGGGTAAAAACTTACGTGGCTATAATTTTTCCACCAATATTTCAAGGTAGACAATCTTTTTTACTCCTTTTTTGATATCCAAGGAATACCTCATTGTCACAGAACGCATCATTCCCAATTTGATGTGCAATGTAGCAATATTTTCATGCAGTGGTGAGCGTATTGCTGGGAATGTTACTGACAAATTATAAAGACTTATTTTATCATATACAGTTTGTCTTCGGATGGACTCTTGTTAACATTCTTATTGTTGGAAACATAATTTTTTAAAGAGTTTTGCTTATCGACAAATCAGTACTAAAACATAGAATAAAATGTCAAAATTGGCATTAACTGTATATCCAGCAACCCTTATTTTCAAATTTCATGCATATTTTTATTAAGCAAAGTTATTTGAAAACTGAAAATATTCTTAAATATGAAATGTTTTTGATCTTTGATCTTTGATCTTTGACATCCTGTATGTTTTTTATTATCAACATTTTATTGAGGCAAGTTGGCTTAAATCGTAATATTTTGAAGTCAAAAATCTAGTATGTCTCCATGGGCCATTACCACCATGTATTTTATAAGTTTGACTATAGTCAGCACAACACAAAAAATTGCCAAAAATGCTGATGCCATCTAAAGACACACTGTATATAGTACATTGCGGAAAAAACATATGTTGCACATTGCAGTAACGATATTTTATCCAAAGTTTTCAGGAATCAACTTCTGATATCCAATTTTTAACTGAAGTATTATATTTGTGATGTAAAAATGCTGTAATTGATTTGAAAAATTAAATTGTTTTTTATATACAAAATTATGATACTAATTGAATGGAAATTAGTATAGACGACAATCTACTAGTATTATTTAAGGTGATGTTGTTCAGTATTCTTATTGTTGGACGAGGCTGCATGATGATATTATATAGTAAACTCTCCATATCATTAACATAGGGTGTTTTTTTAATTTTTTAAAGGTTCACTTAGAATTATTCATCGTGTTGTGAAGTGTGCGTTTCTCAAACATGTACAAATGTGATGATGCCACGGTGTTGATTGATATTAAGAGATATTTTCGTTTTAAAAACACCATGTGTTGATTTGATCATTGTAACGTCTTAACCTCATACCTCGTGGTCAAAGAAACACCCACAAATATCCAAAAATGTTTCCTGAATCCGAAAATTACCTACCTACGAGGCGCAGTAGTGGCTAAAATTAGCAAGTAGATTCGGTGTATAATGGACCAAAAGTACATACGGAGTAGTAATACGCCGTCCCTTCCTCTCACTCTTCGTCTAACTCAACGCAGTTGGACTTGAGAGTAAAGATACCATTTCAGTAAGAATAAAACGATAGATGACCTAAGTAAATCGGTATGTTCTTTGGTCCGTTTGTATGATTAGTGGCATTTTATTTATGTTGATAGCTTAAAGTAGGTAGTTGCATCAGTTTAAAAAAAATATCCAAGTTCTTAACAAAGTTTAATATGTTATAATTATCAAAATCAAAACAATGCATTGTTTTAAATGATTTAGATTATATCATGATAAACTTTATACAGGGTGTCTAGTAAAGAACTTACGTTAAAGTAAATAGAATTTTTAGGTGTTTTTGCTACTTACCTTTACCTAATAATTAAACTTATATTAATATTTGTAGTAACTGATGGACGTAAAGCACAGTAATTGCGGTATATGCTCATTTGGTCTGGACTTGAAGTCACAAAACATCTCGGAGTATGAGTTTTCAAATCAGGAGTTCTTATAATAATAATTGAATATTTGGCTTCTATATCAAATAACTTCCATTCTTGAACGCAAAAGTACAATTTCACATTCTAGATACAAATATAACTAATAAAGGTTTTTCAAGAAGAAGCAGAATCGTATTAGGTAATTTTACCTAAATAGCTTTATTTTGACCCAAACCAGCTACTCCTGAAGCATGTTCATTCTTTACTAAACACCCTGTATTTAAAATATTATTTAAATATAAATTTCAAATCTGGTGTAAATTTTTGTCAACAACTAGGTAATAATCTTGAAAAAAATATGTATTACAAGTAAACACTAAAGTACGCAGGATTCGATTTAATAATTATTGTATTTTTGAATTATTTACGCTTTTATATATTTTCTTCTAATATTTTAACTATGAAATTTTTTTTTTATTTTTTGAACTAGGTACATTTTTAAACATGATTTGGCACTACTTATATATTTAAAGTTTTGTATATAATATACTTAGGTATTTTTATTTACTTAATTGTTTGTGTGCTACAGTAAGCAATTGGATGATCAAACAACTAGAATTTCTGTAATTTATTAATAAATACAACAAAATTCTAGATTTTTCGGTAATCCAATGGACACTATTAAATGTTAGCTTATAATACGTTGTGTGTTTATGCAGTATGATAATTTGAAGCTTTCCGGTCACAATTTTTTAGATAAGATAAGACTTCAAAATAAACCAAGAACACAAGGAAAACATATATATGCCGCTATAGAGCAGCTCAAGGATATTTGTCGACTTATCTGATGGAAAAAAATGTTTAATGGAAAGTCGTTATTATTTTATTCACACCAAAGAAAATGATTTTCCTAAATACTGTTGTAACTTGAAATTCACTAAAGACTACGTGCCAACTTGTGAGACTGTACAAACTGAAGTTTAAAAAAAAATCCATCTAAATATACTGTTGATGTTGTTTTAGAAAAAAAGCAGGAGTATAAACGTGTACTGTAAAATTCTCCTTCCATTCTTAGATGAAAAAAATTAATGTACACATTATTGTTCAATGTGAATTCGCATTTACAGTTTTGGAAAAAGGTTAGGATCAGTCTCAGGTACACAATATTTTTCTGCAAATCCTACTATCTGTTTAATTTCCATTTCATCCTATACTATATATAATTGTTATTTTATTTTTATACTTTGCAGATTCAAATCGTACATTGCTTTTTAGTAACTGTCTTATTTTTAATATGCTACAGTAAAAAAATCTTTTGATTAATATTTTTAAATATTATTGAAATATAGAGAGATCAAGAAATATTTATGACACTTAGGGATAATATTTATTAGCATCTTTTAATTTTTTTATTTATATTATTTATTTGGTCATTATGATTCTCATTAACTGCAGCATTTTACTTATGGTAGATGTTAAGTGCAGAAGTTTCTTTGGTGCAGTAAATACAAATTAATTGGCATTCTGTTGGCAGTAAATGTTACATATTGAAAAACAAGAAATATTTTTGGGCAGATGTAAACAGGAACATATTTTGTTGGCCAAATATTTAGATATATGTGGGCTAAGATGTTATAAAATATATTTATTTACGTACAGTTCGAGTTTTATTTTTTTTCTATAGCTAATGTTAATGTTGCTTTTCAGAAGTACTTTAACCAGTAGTAAGTAAAATGATACTTTAACATCAAAGATAGATAAACACCTGTCTTCACTTCTTATTCGTAATACAGAACGACTGGTCTTGGTTTTAGTTTCGAAAAATTGTCGACCTTGTTGTATCTTCAAACAATAGTTCAATTAATCCTACGTGATTTTAAGTCTCTTCTCAGTTCATCCTTAGCTTGAAATATCGATATTTTCATTCACTCGTATGGTACTTTTAACCATAAAGACTACATTTTCTTTGATATTTCCGAAAAATATGCTAACAATACATTCTCATTTAGATCCTTGATGTTCTTTGCGTTTTTCCATGTTTGATTTTTTTTATCTTTTTCATAGATCAATCGAGATTTTGATCATCATAAACGCATCTATATTTGAGCTATAAAAAAACATTGTAACATTGTTTACTGTATTAGAAAGGTATTTTAAGGTAATATATATCAAATCTCCTACAATTCCTATCAATGAAGTCATATGTATGTTCTCTGATACCAAACATCTAGGTATGCTAGTGAACAATTCCACAGACAAAGCTCTATTCAATAATTATCTAAGAAAATTAATCTAGCTAAATTTACTAACCTGGTTTAATGAAAACACTCTATAAATATCTAAGTTCACTTGAGCTTGTTACAAAAGCTAATAATAAAGAATATATGGGTAGATATTGTGACTTCAGTCCTCAGAGTACATCAGTTTCACATAATATTGTTAATACCTAAAAATATATAAAAAAAGATTACATAAAGGGTACAATTTTGTTATTAATTAAGAAGGTCGTTATGACGTTTAAATTCATTGACAGTTTCACTTTTGACATTGTCGATATTTAATTTCAAATAATTTTAATTTAGGACACCTGAACAATCCTAAAAATGCAGAAATAGGTCAGATCTCATCTACTGTGGTTGAATTTTCGAGTTCCTACACTTTTAAGACTGAACTTAGATATTTATAGAGTGTTTTCATTAAACTAGTTAGTAAATTTAGCTAGATTAATTTTCTTAGATAATTATTGAATAGAGCTTTGTCTGTGGAATTGTTCATTAGCATACCTAGATGTTTGGTATCAGAGAGCATACATATGACTTCATTGATAAGAATTGTAGGAGATTTGATATATATTAGCTAAAAATACCTTTCTAATAAAGTAAAAAGAAAGATTGTTCAACACACGACGATAAAATTCCATTATCGTCTTCCGAAATCTTCTTCGGTCTTGTATAAAAAATAACTATGTCACCGCTCTTTTATGAGTGTTTAGGCTTTTCTTGGATGTCTTTTATGTACAGAAAAAAATATGCACGTAATTCAGGTAAGCCTAAGAATGCACACGAAAAGAAAATATCCGACTTTCATAACTGGAGAAGAGGATGACAGATGTTCCAATAAGAAGTCATCTATCCTAAATTGAGGATTAACTATGAAATCAGCAAAGTGAATTCAACAGGTTAAAATATGTAATAACAAAGTCGTATTTGCAGTAAATATTTCCATATCATAAGAACAAAATAATGACAGTACACAATCAATCGTAAGAGAAAAACAATGATCTAGGGAAATAAGATTACCGTTGGTTAACTTAATTTGCTTTTAGATTACATAATCTGATAAAAAAATTGTATCAAAAAAATATATAGAGTAAAACGACACTTCAATATGTGTAAATAAGTATTGGCTTCTAATTTCTTCATTTCTTTGCCTTTTTGTTTAAATATTGGGAAAAAGACTATGTCCATGTGGAAAAAATTGGAAAACTATGTATTTTTAAATTTAATTTTCTATATTTCGTATGACCTTATAAAAATATTTTCAACTTAATAATAACTGAAGACTACAACGGATCGTAATATGCATGTTTACTATCTGTTTTACTAGGAACTGACCAAAGTGGTATTTTTCAACATCTTTGAAAACATACTGGATTTATCCTGCCCATTTTCCATCACCATGACCTTATTACAACTTCAGACAGAATGTAACCTATGGGTTATAATAAAAACTGTACAATCTGAGAAATTTTCTGCGATAGCCTTTTGAATTAAATCCTCCGTTTCCGGATCCATATTGGCTGTGGCTTCGTCCAAGACAACGATTTTGTTTTTCCTGATAATAGCCCTGGCCAAACAAATCAACTGTCTCTGTCCGGTGCTGAATTCGGAATTGTTGGAGGTTATGACGAAGTCCAAACTGCGTATTATGCCTTCTAATCGAACTTTATGGATACTTCTCCAAATTTCTGTGTCTGTATAACGTTGCAAAGGATCGATGTTACTTCTAATAGTACCAGTAAATATTATGGGATCTTGTGGAATTATAGAAATACGTTCTCTTAGGAATTTCAAAGGGAGACTTTTTATTTCAACCCGATCTATTTCTGTCTGACCTTCGTAGTTGTAAAGTCTGAACAGGGTTGATATTATAGAAGTTTTTCCAGCTCCTGTTCTTCCAACAATTCCTATCTTTTGCTGAGGCCTTACGTGAAAGGTGATATCTTTCAATACCTTTTCGCTTGTGTTCGTGTACATTAGATATACATTTGTGTACTTTACTTCACCTGTACTGGGCCAGTTTTCAACTTCTTGGCCTGTAGCTATCTCCATCTTCAGTTCAGTGTACTCTAAAACTCTTTCTACTGACGTCATAAGGATCTCTAAGTCGGACCATACCAACAATCCTGTTTGAATTACCGTCGATAGAGATGCAGCTTGACTTATGGCTAGACCAACATCCCCAGCTGCCGTCCCTGGGTATTTTAAAAATAATTTTATGTAAATGGAAAAGCTTCTGAAAGCTATCAATATCAATTAAGAACTTACCTACGTCGAAAAATAAGAACCTTCCTATTATAATACTTAAAAATAATGTCGAGAAAATGTCCATACAAAAAGCAAATGTCCTTTTAAGGCAAAGGGATGTGTAGTAGGCTGACGTGTACACGTCCTGATACCTATCGAACTCTTTGATTAAAATGTCTTGAGCTCTAGAAGCTCTTATTGTTGTCAGTCCATCTAAAGATGCATTCAAGTGACCCACAATAGGACTTCTCGCTGAAAAAATAGCAGTTTTAATTTTTTGTTGTCAAACTTCTAGTGAAAATTTAGGGTGTACAACTGCAGAGTATACCAATTAATTGATGTAGGAACTTACAAGCAGATTCCAGTCTCCTCAAACTTCTAACTGCTGGTATATAGATAGTGCGTAACACCATTAAAATTGTTATAAAGACTAAGGAAAGAATGAAGAACCTCCAGTTTACAACTGCTATTAGAGTTATTATGCCACCAATAGCAAACATTATTTAAAAAAATATCATTTTTATGAAAAATTATGACATGAGCGAAAGATCATCTACACTGATATTCTACTGTACCAATTATTTCTCACCTCAATAAGATGATTTAAAACATATGGTAACCATTCATCGATAACGTTCAGATCCTGGGCAAATCTGTTTAAGATGTTTCCGATGAAGTGATTATCAAAAAATGACATTACTGAAAATATAATGCCATCTACCATGATTCTATGGAGCTTAACTGAAACGTTTCTGGTAAATATCAGTACAAAATAGGTTTTTACCAGTTCTATTGTTATAAGTGTAAAGATCATCACTGAATACATTCTAAAGGTTTTGTTCGAGTTCTTTATAAATTCTTCGAAGACTGAAGTCTCATTATTAGTTATTGAATTAATCATTAAAGTAGTATTATATCCATTTAATAGAGTAGTCTGTGAGTTATTTGCCTCTTTGTAAGACGTAATATTTTGTTGTAAGTTCACCCTAAATTGGGTAGATTTATTGATTAATTATTACTTTCTTAAAATGATAAATGTCGTACTTACCAGTGCGAAACAATTTTGCAGTATAGCTCTCCGTAAACTGACATGCCACGTATAACAATACAATTCAGCCAAAAAGAAAAATGCCACCTCCAAATTTAAAGTATTTCGAATAAACGCTTCCACTAACGCTGCCTTCCTGTTTTATTTCATGATAAACACCTTTGCTATTTTCTTTATGGTCGGATTTCAGTAACTTGGTCTCCTCATCTTCTATAACTTCATCTTCCACGTCTTTGTTGTCACTATGGTTAACTTTGTTATCTTCTGCAGTAAACACAACGTCGTTATTTATATTTTCTTCATTTTCTTGAAATTTAATAGTTCCGTTTTCCAAAATTACGACCTTATTTGCATGGCTGATATGTTTTGTGTTGTGCGTGACCAAAACACAGAGTTTGTCTTTGAGGAAGTTTTTTATGCATTCGTGGAAGATGAAGTCTTGGACTTGAGGATCTAAGGCCGTCAAGACATCGTCCATTAGGTATATGTCAGCATCCTTATACACTGCTCTGGCTAGATTTATGCGTGTTTGTTGGCCTTTGCTCAAATTCAAACCATTATCTGTTATAATTGTCTCATCGCCATTTGGTAGCAGATTGAAGTCGTATTGTAACGCGCAGATTTTAACAACCTAAAGAAAGAATGTTGATGTGATAAACTAAAAATTGCATACTAACAATTACTTACTTCTTTGTATCTATTTTTCTTATATTCCTCACCAAACAGTATATTCTGTTTGATAGAAGATGGAAACAACCAGGGATTTTGTGAAGCGTAACTTTTCGTGCCGTTTACTTCAATAATTCCTTCACTTAATGGGTAATCTTGCAAAATGGTTTTAATAAAACAACTTTTGCCACAACCTAAAGAACCAGTTACCACTGTAAGCCCCTTCTGAAGGGTTACAGTGATATGTTCAAGGACAGTTTTGTCTTTAATAGAAACCCGAACACTTTGCATGAATACCGTCGGGTTGTTATTGGTGATTTCATTGATTTTGTTCACTTCTTCAGCTTTCAGTACTTTGTTTATTCTATCAATAGAGGCTGAAAATTCTGCCATCGTTGATATACTCTCCGACATTGTGTAACCTATGACGTCTTCCAAGGTCACGAAACATTTCATGATGTAAAACATGACATCAGCCTTAGCATTTTCATTCAACCAGATATAGGTCACAAAAAAATAATAAAAACCGATTTTCGAAGACAGCATCGTTATCGGAACCATCTCTGCCTTCAAATAAAGTGCTCTCATCATCTGTCTCATTTCTCTCCTGAAATATGTCATTAGTTACTACAACTATGTTTGCTATATTAAAACTAGTGATTATAAGTTATTATTGAATTATTACTTTGCAATAATTTATTAGTAGTAGGAATCACCAATTTAAAAAACTGTTTTTTATCTATTTTGATGCATGAAAGGTTATATCCTTACCTTCTTGCATCATTAATGTTTTTCCTAAAAAATCTCTCCCAAGTATACATTTTAATGATCTTAATTGCTGATAAACTTTCCTGGGTGACCTGCAAACGTTCATCTGTTTTTTTGTTAATCTTTAGTCTCATACGCTTGATGACTTTTCCGATATACACTTGAAAAATAATTTCTTTACTGTAGTTACTCTAATGCACTAAATATTCACTCTCCTTTAACTAATGATGTGTACTCTATTTTTATTGAAGAAAAATATCATTTTCTGTACCACATTTTATGAAAAAAGGTAAAAACTACAAATAATAAATTACAATTTAAACATATTAATATAATTACGAATTATATTTGTATGTTTACCTTGCAATTAACGGAATTATTTATGAAAATATTAGGACATAATTTGTCCTGTCCATTTTTTACTTGTTCTGCAGGACTACTTTTTATAATTTCAGTAAAACTGGTATTTTTGGAAAATTTAGCGAAAGATCCAGAGCACCTACTAGTTGAAGACATATTAGTGTCAATATATTTTTCTGCTATTTCCACTTTGTTGGACACTGAAGTTTCAATACAGTCTTTATCAACAACGTCGGCTAATAAAATAGCGAACATTGAACAGCCAAATTGTCATTTCAAGTTGTTGAGCGTCCTTGGTTACTATCGTTATTATATTCCCTAAAAATATCGTTAAAGATTTGTTTCAAAGATGTAATTTTGAAAAGACTCACCTACACTCACATCTATCAATGCAGATGATGATAGCTTTAACGTTTTTCTGTATATTAAAGAGCAAAGAGATGTTCGTACTTGAACAGCTAATTGCTTAAGAAACATCAAATAATTCTGGAAATAGAAGCAATGCAACAGTTTCAGTCCAATCATGACTCCTGCATAGTACATAGCATCGTAAAGCATTAAAGTAGTCTGTTTGGGTTTAAAATAAGAAACTAGCTGTCCTATGGCTTCTGGTACCAAAATGCTGCAATAATGTATCAATATTTACAAGTATAACTAAAGCAGAAAGAGAAAAGTACCAATAAGCTTCGGCATACCTGTTGACAAGTTTGATGCACAAACTTACTGCCATAGCAATCTAGCTGTAGAGGGATTTTTCTTTTGTTTTTCAACAATGTAGAATTTTTCCAGTTTATCATCACACGCTTTGGACCGACAACTCTTTATCACGTCATATATGTCTTCTTCTTCGAGATCCTTTTTGTAAGCTTTCGCGAATAGTTTACCAGTGTAACTAAAATAATTGTCCAACTTTAAACAATATCTAACACCAAAATTCTACCAATCTACCAATTCCAGCTGCAGCAGCAGCAAAGTCAGAAGAAGCAATTTACGAAAGGAGAGCTCCTATTCAAACTAACGGCCCCATTTTGTAGCAGATTTTCAAGTAATTAGTTCAAATCAAATCAGAGAAAGGTATATTAAACATTTTTAATTCAGTATTTTCTAATTTTTTAAATTACCAATACTTACGCGAATGTCAGGAGTAGATTTGCTTTCTCCCTGGGGTTAGTTTTTCTTTTTATCTTCTCACAGTACTCCATTGAGTTGGTGTTGAAAAGTTACATGATACTAAAGTGGAATAATTCAAAATTGCTTGCCATTGTTACTTTCTAGTTTGTAGTCTATTACTAATGACATATCGAAGGTGAGAGTTCGAGGTGTTAAGACTTATTGTTCTTCAACATTCAAGTTTTCCATATTTAAATTGTTTGCGGTGTGTATTTCTTATCTACTTTTATTAAACTAACAGTAATTAAATACAATCAGTAGCATTCAATGTTTATATTTTATTTACTATCGTTATCAGCAGTTGTCATAGCCGTTTACGTTAATTGTTCTAGTACTATCACGACATTGTGTTAAATATGTGTTAAATAGACATTGGTATTGAATAAAGTTGCAAAATATACTCGTAAAATGGGCACAGAAAGAGCATCTCACCGGGCAAATGGAAGAATATTATGCCATACATACAGCGCCTAATAAAAAATATTTCACCGTGCCAAAAAATGAAAAAAAAAGTGGTGTAGGGTGATGAAACGCGGCGAAAGAAGCATTGCAACATTGTTTATTTGTAAAGAAAATTTAAAGTAAGTTTAATTTTAAATACAGGTAGGTAAGTTAATCAGAAAAATTGAAATGTAAAGTTGTAAGGAATCAATCAAACTTTTCTATTAAGCTACCAGAATATATACAAGTTATAAAAAATAATTTTTGGTACAAGATTCCTTTATATTTGAACGTAAAAATAGCAATTTAATTTTAATAGTTTACGGCATATTTCCTTACATTGAATAGGAGTTTCTACAAATGTGTTTAAAACAGATAATAGCAAACTGAGAAAAAATTGTTTATCTAAAATTTCAATTGGTTACTAAATATTGTCAAATCAAGCAAAGTATCTTACAATCCAATGCATAAGTATTGCTTAAATCAATCAAATCAATGCCATTATACATATATATTCAAAATGACATACAACAAATATTAACGGGGGTCGATTGTTTGAATAGCTTAAAATGTTACAAATATGTTTGACATGGCTATTTAAAAATACATAAAATATATATTTTGTGTATGTGACACTGTGTGAGACCAAAAAAAAAGATAAGGTAAGGTAAGTCTAAGGACATCAAATCTTATAGGAAGTGATCCAACTTAAGGAAGTTGAAGATTTGCTACCAAACAAGAATAGCAAAGTGTACTCAAAAGGAGACCATAGTATGTAATAATAACGAAGTCTCACTGTGTCTCGGTTGTATTTATTGTAAATTTTTCTAGATCAAAAGAAGAAACTAATGACAATAGAGAATTAATTAGTTAATATTAATATTAATTATTGTTAAGCCAACCTTGAAAAATTACACACCATTTCATAGACCTATTCAAATAAGATTAGTATTGGTTAACTTAATTTGCTTTCAAATAATGCCATACCATGAAATAACCATGAAGCCATACGAGAGTATGTCATTTTAAGAGAAAAATGTCATTTGAACATATATGTCCAATTTTGCTTATATAAGGAAATAGGCTTCCTTAGGGGTTCAGAAATGGTGGTCCATTTGCATGGTCAAGGCGATCTCCCGTCTTAAATCCGTTGGATTTTTTAAAGGGTCAAATGAAACAAATTGTATATGAAAAAGAAATTAATATAAAAGAACAGTTGACACAAAGAATATACACTACTGCTCAAATTAGAAACAATGATAACAATTTTGTTCGAGTGAAAAACTCTTTAGAACGTCTTTGTGAAGCATGTGTTGCAGCGGATGAACATTTACTTTATTTACATGTTATATTTCCTTGCTGTTTATGTTTTTCTCATTTTTTCATATTATGGCAACATTTATCGGCAAGCTAATAAATCTGTTCTGTTCTCTTTTTGTTTTTAATTAATGTAATAAAAAACTATATGGATAAATTGAAAAAGTGTAATGTATTTCTAATATTTGTTTTATATATTTAAATAAAAACTGCATAAAAAATATTTAACCACTTAATAATAATTGAAAGGCTACAAAGTATTTTGTAATATGAAGCATGTCTATCTATAATTTTACTAGGAGCTGATCGAATTGGTGTTTGTCAACATCTTCGAAAACATACTGGATTTATCCTGCAGTAGTGCGACAGGATCGTCAAACTCCTTTATCTCCCCCTTTTCCATCACCATCACCTTATTACAACTTAAAACAGAATGCAACCTGTGGGCTATAATGAAAACTGTACAATCTAAGAAATTTTCTGCGATAGCTTTTTGAATTAAAACCTCTGTTTCCGGATCCATGTTGGCTGTGGCTTCGTCTAAGACCACTATTTTGTTTTTCCTAATAATCGCCCTGGCCAAGCAAATCAACTGTCTCTGTCCGGTGCTGAAATCGGAATTATTGGAGGTTATGACGAAATCCAAACTGCGTATTATGCTTTCTAATCGAACTTTATGGATACTTTTCCAAATTTCTGTGTCTGTATAACGTTGCAAAGGATCGATGTTACTTCTCACAGTACCAGCAAATATTATGGGGTCTTGTGGAATTATAGAAATACGTTCTCTTAGAAATTTCAAACGGAGGCTTTTAATTTCAACGCCGTCTATTTCTATCTGACCTTCGTAGTTATAAAGTCTAAACAGGGTCGATATTATAGATGTTTTTCCAGCTCCAGTTCTGCCAACAATTCCTATCTTCTGTTTAGGCTTTACGTGAAAGCTGATATTTTTCAGCACCTTTTCGTTTGTGCTCGTGTACATTAGAGATACATTTGTGTACTTCACTTCACCTGTACTGGGCCAGTTTTCAATTTCTTGGCCTGTTGGTGTCTCAGTTTTTAGTTCAGTGTATTCTAAAACCCTTTCTACTGACGTCATAAGGTTCTCTAATTCAGACCACTGCATCAAACCTCCTTGAATTATCATGGATAAAGATGCAGCTTGAGTTATGGCCAGACCAACATCCCCAGCAGCAGTTCCTGGATATTTTAAAAACAATATTGTTGTAAGCTTCTGAATGCTATCAATATCAATTAAGAACTTACCTACGTCAAAAAATAAGAACCTTCCTATTACAATGCTCAAAAATAGTGTCGATAAAATGTCCATACAAAAAGCAAACGCTCTTTTAAGACAAAAGGATGTGTAGTGGGCTGATGTGTACACATCCTGATGCTTATCAAATTCTTTGGTTAGAATGCCTTGAGCTCTAGATGCCCTTATTGTTGTCAGTCCATCTACAGACGCATTCAAGTGACCCACTATAGGACTTCTCGCTAAAAAAAATTGTAAACTTGATTTTTGGTATCAAACTTCTACTGAGCACAGTGCAATTGCTGAATATAGCAATTAATTGCTCTAGGCACTTACAAGCAGATTCGAGTCTCCTCAAACTCCTAGCTGCTGGCATGTAGACAGTCCGTAACATCATCAAAATAGTTATGAAAACAATGGAAGGAATAAAGAACCGCCAGTTCACAACTGCTATTAGAATTATTATGCCACCAACAGCAAACATAATCTAAAAAGTATCATATTATCAACTTTATGCTGATTTTATGATACAACGATCACACTGATATAAATCTACGCTGATAACTATTTCTTACCTCAATAAGACGATTTAAAATATGTGGTAGCCTTTCGTCGACAACGTTAAGATCCTGGGCAAATCTGTTTAAGATATTTCCTATGAAATGATTATCGAAAAATGACATAACTGAAAATGTAATGCTATCTACCATGGTTCTATGCAGCTTTACAGAAGCGTCCCTGGCAAATCTCAGTAAGAAATAGGTTTTTATCAGTTCAAAGGTTATGAACGAAACAATCATCACTGAATACATTCTGAGAGTTTTGTTGGAGTCCATCACGAATTCATTCAAGATTGTAGAGTTATAATTAATTACTGAATTATTCATTAAAGTGGTGTTATATTCATTTAATAGAGTAGTATATGAGATGTTTCCCTTTTCCTCCTTGTAAGTTGTAATATTTTGTTGTACGTTCACCCTACAATGAGTCAATTTATTGATTAAATTTGTATTTTCTGTAATAGTGTATTAAAGTATAAGTGGATATTAAGGTCTTTAAAACAAGCGTGATTTTTCGAAATAGAGCAAGTGTTTTA
This sequence comes from Monochamus alternatus, assembly GCA_037114965.1. Classification (NCBI taxonomy): domain Eukaryota; kingdom Metazoa; phylum Arthropoda; class Insecta; order Coleoptera; family Cerambycidae; genus Monochamus; species Monochamus alternatus. The sequence continues at coordinate 41,377,647 of CM073433.1, forward strand.
ATGACCAGTTATCCACGAATGCTTTACGCAATTTTTTTATTAGTACACTTTAAAATTATTATTACTGGTAATAAAACTACAAAATAAGAACTAAGCGGGCCGCGAACGCTGGACGTCGCTAGGAAATCACATCTTAAGACAGTGAAGACTCGACGTTTCACTGTTGCCAACAGTGATGGAATTAGTTATGTGCGTTTGGTGAAGCAGTATTTATCATTGTGTCCCGAAAATGTAAATACAGACCGAGTTTTCTGACGGTATGATAAGGGAAAGTTTACCAATCAAGTGATTGCTAAGAAATACTCTGGACATGCGTTTCGACGTACGTCCGCTGTTATTGTAACTAATAGTGGCATGTCAATAGATCAAATATAACGACAAGTAGGATGGAAATCGGCAGCTGTGGCGACTGGTTACGTTGAAGAGAGTATTAGCAATAAGAAAAATGTTTCAAACATTATTGGGAGTGTCATTAATGGAAGTGCAACCTCATTGACCGATAATGTTAGCAGTATAAATTTGAACAGCATTTTCTCCGATTTAAAAAACCGAAATATTAATATTTCAAACAATACCAACCGTACTTTTCACATTCATTTAAAAAATTAAAATTATTGAATATTTAAATAAAGATTTTGAAAAATTTGGTAGTAATACAAGGTACTCCTGTACTCCTGTCAGATCAATAAGTAAAAAGGTGACATTTAGTGTTTCTCGGGTTAAAGTTGGGTTTAAAAACGCCGAGGCGTGCTTTAAATAAGCAAAATAGAGAACTAATAAAAACATAACTAAATGTCATGCTTACCAGTGAGATAACAATTTTGCGATATAGCTCTCTGTAAACTCACATGCCACGTATAACAATATAATTAAACCAAAAAGAAAAAGACCACCACCAAACTTAAAGTATTTCCAGTAAACATCCCCACTAACGCTGCCTTCCTTTTTTATTTCATGATAAACGCCTTTTCTTTTTTCTTTACGTTCAGATTTCAGTAACTCAGTTTGTTCATCTTCAACAACTTCATCTTCTACGTCTCTGTTGTTACTTTCATTAACTTTATTGTCTTCTATGGCCAATAAAATGTCGTTAGTTAAATTCTTTTCATTTCCTTGAAATTTAACCTTTCCATTCTCCAAAATTACCACCTTATTTGCATCGCTGATATGTTTTGCGTTGTGCGTAATCAGAACACAGAGTTTGTCTTTGAGGAAGCCTTTGATGCACTCGTGAAAGATGAAGTCTTGAACTTGAGGATCTAAAGCTGTCAATGAATCGTCCATGAGGTATATGTCAGCGTCCTTATACACTGCTCTGGCTAGGTTTATGCGTGCTTGCTGACCTTTACTCAAATTCAAACCCTTATCTGCCACAATTGTTTCATCACCATTTGGTAGTATGTTGAAGTCGTATTGTAATGCACAAACTCTAACAACCTAGAAAAAAATATATAGTAAAAGGATGAGAAAAATGTTGTTCTTTTTACAATAAAGTAATGCAGTCTAAGCTAATATCATCTTTCATAAAACATGTGAACACTTCAAACACAATATTAATATGTTAAAAAATGACATGAAACCATCTAATGTAATTGTCAGTTGACGCTTCATGCTGATGTAGTAAATTAGCAATTGCATGCATGCATGCTAACAATTACTTACTTCTTGATATCTCTTTTCCTTATATTCCTCACCAAATAGTATATTTTGCTTTATAGAAGACGGAAAGAGCCAGGGATCTTGAGAAGCATAACTTTTCCTGCCACTGCATTCAACAATTCCTTCAGATAAAGGATAATCTTGTAAAATGGTTTTAACAAAGGAACTTTTGCCACAACCTAAAGGACCAGTTACTACTGTAAGCCCTTTCTGAAGGGTTACAGTTATATGTTCAAGGACTGTTCTGTCTTTAATACAAACCCGGGCGTCTTTTATGAATACTGTTGGATTGTCAATGTTCTTTTCATTGGTTTCGTTAAGTTCTTCAGCCCTCAAAACTCTGTTTATTCTGTCTAGAGAGGCTGAAAGTTCAGCCATTCTTGACATGCCATCTGATACCGTGTGACCTATGACATGTTTTAAGGTCACAAAGCATTTCATGGTATAAAACATGACATCGGCGCTGGTACTTTCGTTCAACCAGATGTAGGTCACAACAAGGGAATAGAAACCTATTTTCGAAGACAGCATCGTTATCAATATCATCACTACCTTTAAATAAAGTGCTTTCATCATCTGCTTCATTTCTCTCCTGAAATATGAAACAATTAGTTACTACAATTACTAAAAGCTAACGATGTTAATATTATTAAATTATTACTTTGCAATACATTTGTAGTTCTGGGAATCAGCAATAGAAGAAACTATTCTTCACCTATTTTACGCATAAAAGAATTCAGTTCTGCAAGCCTTAGAAAATTGTCTTGTGGATTGAAATGAAATATTCTTACTTTCTCGCTTCGTCAATGTTTTTCCCAAAAAACCTCTCCCAAGTATACATTTTAATGATCTTAATTGCAGACAAACTTTCCTGGGTGACCTGCAAACGTTCATCTGTTTTTCTGTTAATCTTTAGCCTCATACGCTTTATGACTTTTCCTATATACACTAAAAAATGTGTTTGATTTGACAATAGTATTTTACTAACTCAACTATATCCACTTACACTGTATAGGTATAGATAGCAGCAACAGCGTGATGCCAACTGTAGATGCTACGCCAATTTTCGTGTAGAGTAAATAACAAATGACTACCATTTGAATTAGAGCGATCCACAGTTCATTGAACAGCCAAATTGTCGTTTCAAATTGCTGAACGTCTTTGGTTACTATCGTTATTATATTCCCTAAAAATATCGGGAAAGATTTGCTTGAGAGATGTCTGGATAAAATTTTAAATAAACTCACCTACACTCACGTCTACCAATGCTGATGGCGTTAGCTTCAACGTTTTCCTGTATATTAAAGAGCAAAAGGCTGTTCGTATTTGGATAGCTAGTTGCTTAAGGAAGATCATATAGTTCTGGAAATAGAAGCAGTGTAACAGTTTGAGTCCAATCATGACTCCTGCATAGTACATAGCATCGTATAGTGTTAAAGTAGTTTGTTTGGGTTTAAAGTATGAAACTAATTTTCCTATTGCTTCAGGTTCCAAAACGCTGAAATGAAGTATCAATATTTATAAAAGTAAAATATAAAGAAAACATTAATTTTGGTTTACCTGTTGACAAGTTTGAAGCACAAATGAATCATGCCTAAACCTATATATTTGGTGCCATAGCATTGCCATAGTAATCTAGCTGTAGACGGTTTTTTGTTTTGTTTTTCTATATTGAAATATTTTTCTAGTCTATCCCCGCACTTTTCGGACCGGCAGCTTTTTATCACTTCGTATATGTCTTCTTCTTCGAGATCCTTTTTGTAAGCTTTTGCAAATAGCTTACCAGTGTAACTAAAACAATTATCTTTAAACAATTTCTACCTATTTACCAATTCCAGTTGCAGTAGCAACTTTATCAACCAATCTATTTCTCTAAGATAATTCTTAAAAACTAAATAAAAAAATAACCTGGACAAAACCAGAAGCAGTGACTTAGAAGAAGAATAAGCCACATTTTTATTTCCAATCAACTGAAATTGAATGAAAGAAATGAGGATTATTTTTTCTAATTATTGTTTTCTTCAATTTATCAATACTTACACGAATGTTAGCAAAGAGAGCAGATTTGCTTTCTCTCTGGGGTTAGTTTTTCTTTTTATTCTTTCACAGTGCTCCATTGAGCTGATGTTGAAACGTTACACAATATTAAAATGAGTCAAAATTGCTTGCCATTGTTACTTTATAGTTGTAATCTTACCATCTATTTATTAATGAAACATTGCGTATTTTTACATATTAATTTTGACAGGTGAATAGACAGATACGGATAAAGATAGCTTAATAAATATTTGAATTGCTTAGTCAAATATTTTCAAATGCGCTTCTATCATGTTAAAAAAAAAAGAGTCTGACGTAAAGTGAAACAATAATTACTTCTTTAAAAATATTTCAAGGTGATAAATATATACTATACACTAAAGGTTTCATAGAAGTATTCAGTGTTTTTCGCTGGATCTTCTTTGTAATTGGAAATTGAATTTTCTGATTTTTTCTAGTCTATGTCAAAAATATGGAAACCTTTGTTTTTTACATACCAAAAGGACTCTTATTGTTAATTTGAAAATTTTATAACATGTTTTAAAATTCAACTTCCATTAGATAGCAAATATAGTTTTCGAAGCGTGTCATGAGAAAAGTTTCTGACAAAGTTTTTAAATAGTTTTAATTCAATCTCTTTTATTTTCTCGATGTGTTTGTTCATACTTAGGAAAAATTATAAGAAATATCGCACGATCTCCACGCTCTCCAGATTCGAGCCCAATGGATTCTTCTGAAGGCAAAAAAGTGTAATTTATAAATATACTAAATATGCTTTTTAAATTCCTCCTCTTTTTTTACTAACTGAAACTTTCTGTTATTTTAACCTTTGTGTTCATTACAATATATATACCTCACCTGCATTCAGTTTATATGTGAACATACATATGAAGGAACAGCCAGTCGGTCATCTCACCTATGTCATACTGATGAGGGCTAACAAGCCCGAAACCGGTCTATGTCTGGTGGTGTGTTCTTGGCTATTCACACAGATATTGCAGGAGTAATTCAATGCCGGTCGGGGCATTAGTCCGCAGAGTAGCTGTTTCCTGCAGTATCATTTACAGATTTAATGGCTCGTCGCCCAGGGCGAGAGGTCTGCGTTAAGTACCTGCTGCAATGTAGGCCGCTGCCTGTAAGTCGAGCCGCTTAGGCCGAGCAGGAAGTAAGCAGACCACTTATATCTCACCATATAATTTGGTTGTTGCATGGATCGTGCAAAAAGCTTAATAAGCATCTGAAGCGTTAAGGGCTACCAGTCTCAGACAAAATTGGTAGCTTTCGTCTTCGATCAGGAAACAACTCTTACCGCTTCTGATGCTTAAGTAACTATTTATAAGGATATTTTTCAGAAAAATGCGCTTTCCTACACAAAATTTTTTTTTAGGCTTTAGTAGCCTCATAGCTTCCTGACAATTAATAATGATGATGAAGCAAAATTCTTTTGCAGCAATATTTAGTTCATCATGAATTTATAATGTTATATGTAATTAAACTGAAAATGCAGTTGCAAATAAAGACCACTAAGAAATCTTTCATATTTATTTATATAATACAGTATATACATATCAAATAACATACAATAAAAAATAATGACTATTTCGCAGATGACTCCTTTTGGTCACGATTTAAACCAGCATTCCTTAGCATTTGCGAAAACATAGTACTGCTATCCTCCATCAGAATTAGGGGATCCTCATACTCAACTATCTCTCCCTTTTCCATCACTATAACTTTATGACAGTCCAAAATCGACTGCAGCCTGTGCGCTATTATGAAAACAGTGCACTGCGAGAAGTTTTCCACTATGGCTTTCTGTATCAAAAATTCGGTGTCAGGATCCATGTTCGAAGTGGCTTCGTCCAGAACTACGATTTTATTTTTCCGAATTATAGCCCTCGCTAGGCATATCAACTGTCTTTGACCGGTGCTGAAGCTGTTATCTGTTATGACGAGGTCCAAGCTAGAAATTATATTTCTTAATTGGATTTTATTGATGGTTTTCCATATCTCTTCGTCGGTATAGTGTTGTAGAGGGTCTATGTTGCTTCTTATAGTGCCTTGGAACATTATGGGATCTTGGGGTATTATAGAAATGTGTTGTCTGAGAAACTCCAAAGATAAAGTTTTGATTTCAACGTCGTCGATGAATATTTGACCCTCGTAGTTGTAAAGCCTGAAGAGGGTTGATATTATTGAAGACTTTCCAGCGCCAGTTCTGCCAACAATGCCGATCTTTTGCTTGGATTTAACAGAGAAACTAATGTTCTTCAATACTTTTTCGTTGGTGCTTCTGTAGGTTAAAGAAACGTTGACGTAGTTGATCTCACCTTTCTTAGGCCAATCTTCTAATTTGATACCATCTTTGGTTTCCTGGCGAATATAGGTATATTCTAGAGCTCTTTCCACTGATGTCATGTGGCTCTCAGTTTCAGACCATTGCATTAGGCCCCATTGGACCACCATGGCCAACCCGGCGGCTTGTGTTATGGCTAGACCAACGTCACCAGCTGCTGTACCTAAAATTTAATTTCAACATAAACTGAAGGTATCAAATTAGTTTTAAGGTATGTATTAGGCAAATAACCTTACCCACATCGAAGAACAGGAACCTTCCAACAATTATAATCAAAAATACCACTGAAGACAAGTCCATGTAGAAAGCAAACGCCCTTTTGGTACACAGAGATATATAGTTTGTTGACGTGAAGAGATCTTGGTGTCTGTCAAACTCATCCTTCAATATACCCTGAGCTCTATACGCTCTAATTGTCGTTAAACCCTCCATCGATGAGTTCAAATGTCCTATCATAGGACTTCGTGCTTAAACAGAAGAAAATTACTTACTTTGCTTACGTTATTCAGTATGTTAGTAACTTACTTGCAGACTCAAGCCTTTTTATGCTTCTTGCTGCCGGTATATAAATCATCCTCAGTACTACTAAATATATGAGAAAAGTAAGAGATGGAACGAAGAATTTCCAGTTTACTACAGCTATCAGGATTATAATTCCACCAATTGAAAAAGTAGTCTGGAAGAGAAGGTGTAATAAGAAAAATGAACAAGATTTTTAGAGATAAGATAATAGTTATTTACCTAACAAGTGCGAAAAGTGATACTTTTCCGCACGCTGATTACAGTCAGTTGAGTGCAAAAAGGCACGCGTGTGTTAAGTACAACAATTTTCCAACGATTATAACAATTCTAATCAGGCAAAACTGTTTATTTGAATTACCATTGTATAACATTAACAACTAATTATTAAGTAATTATTTAAACTAATAGAATATATTAACGAAATTATATGTACAATTTGTGGCATTTTGCAGAGTCAGTGCTGAGGCAATAGCGGCTTGAGGATGTTCTTCAGCCGTCAAATTCACTATTGACAAAGTTTGTGCTACAGGATTAGCTTGTAACTTTAGTAATGAGGAAATAATTGCTATATGCTGTTTTTCAGTTCAGTTTCAGCACAGTTCTCTTGCTCTGATGATTGATTTGATGCTTTGAGAATGCTGTGGTCGATTTTCCTTTTGTTATTCAAACAATAATCAATGTATGACTCAGCTAGCGCTGAGGACTTCCACCCATCATGCCGTTTTATCGTTTAGCTAATAATATGGCAGAAGTGCGTCGGAAACAATGTCCTTTATACGTTTGATGACATTTTCCTGAAGCTGTTGAAACATACACATTGCTTAGTACATTCATCCCCTTTATAAGAAAAACGTGAACCCGATCGTGAGGGGTATCTCTAAGACGCAAAATAGCAACTTCGATAGATATTGACGTATTTAATTGTTTCTCCGTTGTTTACTACAAATTTTGAAACATTGTATGGTAATAATAAGCACATCCCCATTTGTTTTCTATGTCGTGAATCAGTAATTCCAAATATCGTGGCTACTTTGGTCATAAGAAGATGTTTTTTGGGGCATTTAAGAGAACATTTTCTATTTCCTTTATTTCTAATGCCTTTGATTTTTTTGGCTCGTAACCGACATTTGATTTCTTCAAATAAGCTGTTCTTCTTTACTTTGAAGCATAGCTTCAACATCGAATTCTTCTACCATAGAGTTGACGGAAAGCTACGTCTTGCAAAATCTTCTTTTAAAGCTGAAAAATACCTCTTCTCTTAAAGCTGAAGTGTTCTTCTCCATGTGCCATTGGTCGAAGGCAACAAGCTCTTTTTCATAGCGAATTCTTGTTTTGGCAGGAATTAATGCATTAGTTGCATCATTAGCGGTCATTAGCGGGTATTTCTGTCTGAACATCATTCAGAGACTCCTCACTCATTTTGGGTAGTTTACGGTGAAGAGAAGTAAAAAATAAATCAATTTCCACCTTCAAACTAAACTGATTGAAAATTTGAAAGTTAATATAAAAAAATATTAACATCCAAAACTGCACGTAGTTATGGAGACGACAGGAATTTTTATCGGTGATTACTTGTGTCCAGCGACTCACCATCACACCAGCTCTACTGTTATTTACTGTTAGACGGAAAGCTGCATCGAGCGGTACTCATAAGCACCTTGAGATAAATCTAGCGTAAACTTTTTCGCTTAATGCTGCCTGCATCCTCTCAATTACGTTAGACACAAGCATTGACACAACAATACGATAGGCCTACTATATAATGTAACAAAAATCGTACAGAAAAGTGCACCTCACCGCACTAGTGCGGAAAAGTGCACTTTACCGCATATCCGTAGGAAAACAATTAAAACATACTTACCCCAATAAGGATACTTAAAATAAAAGGTAGGTGTTCGTCGATGACACTCAAGTCCTGAATAAACCTATTCAAAATGTTTCCAATGAAGTAGTTGTCGAAGAAAGACATCACGGAATTCAAAATACTGTTAATCATATTTCTGTGCAAATTGATAGAAGAATTTTTGGCGAAAGTGAATATGAGGTAGTGTTTTACAAGTTCAAGTACGGTGGACGATACGATCATCAGCGTGTACAAGTTAAGGGTCTTATGTGATTTAACTTCAAGTTTCTGCATGTTTATAATCATTTCTTCTACATCTGCTACTGTGTAAGATTTGTTGGTGCCCTCGTTAAAATACGTATCGTTTAAATTGTCAGAGTAGTTGGCAAAAGTTTCAGTACTTCGGATGAATTGAGAGCTTGAGGTCTTTTGAGGAAGATCCATTCTAAAAAAAATTAAAGTAAAACCTATCAGGTCAACAAAACACATAGGAAATCACATGAATAAAGACATTCATATCAGTTGCGGTAAATTTTTTGTTAATATAAGTAATGGTATATTACAATAGGTGTTGTAAAAAGCATGTTACGCACGGATGGAGTGAGTGGTATGAGTGCGTATTTGCATTACAACACATATTACGTACTATACTGTTACGGAAGCTCACCTACCTTTTTAGTTTGTTGATTATGTTCCTGTTTGCGTTAGAACTTATGATTTTTGTAATACCTAGTTTATATAAGATCTATGGTTTATATTGAGCAGTCGAAAGCAAATGACTGAAACGTTAAAGTAAAGCAGTTGTGAATTTGTTGAAGGATATTTCTTGTATAATCAAGAATGACAATAAAGTTGTTTGTCTACGTGACGTGTTCGCACGCAAAGTCAATTTCGAGGTTACATTGGTGTCAGAACTGGGATGTTCCACAAGAAGACGTTTGGAGTAGACAAGTGAATGCCGCACAGTGGCGCAAAACGCCACTGTGCTACTCAAATTACTGTACACCCTTTAGGGTTGGGCCGTTTGACGTGATTTTTGTTTTAGAATGTTCGTCATAAAATTCCCTATCGATCCCTCTTTCTCAATTTTCGATTTGGGTCTTCACTTTCGCGGAATTTGACTCCAAAAATGGGTTTGCATGGAAAAACTAGATTTTTCGCACAAAAATGACCCTACGGAACACGAAATTGAGATTTTGCCGGACTTTTTTATGGGGGAATGCTCGTCTTGGAAAGCCCTACAAGACTGTCCACTTAGATTTCGGGGAGAAATTTTCCGTTGCCCTTAAAATGGCCACAATCATCCAAAAGTTTTCACATATCAGAAATCATTCTACTGAAAACTGGGAAGGTATTGGAAAAAAATCTCATCTCACAAAAATTATTTGTACACATTCGAGGAATCCGTAAAAATTTTTCCAGAAATTTTGGACTCATTTTTTGACATTCACCAAAATGGCCACATACAGATTTTCCGAATTTTCCCGTAAATGATTGATTTTCCTGGAACTGTTCGGATGGAAATGTATGATAGTGAAAGTCTTCAGCATCTACTGGATGCTTTAAACTTTCGAGACCATAAGATTTTATGTGGATCTTTCTTTTTTTTTGGTCATTTTGATCCAAAATCCACAAATTTCAAAAATACTGGGAAATCATCTGGCATTCCCGAAACGTTTAAATATTTTGGCTGTCCAAACAAATTCTCAAAAAGCTCAGTCTTTTGAACGGTTATTGTTATATATTTTATAAATACCTTGTATATAAATTAATGTAGAAAGTGTATGTTTTTCTAGGACAGATATTGTTTTTGTATATTATATTTATTTATTTATTTATTTTTGGTACAGCGCTCGATATAAAAAAGCAAATTTCGACGTTGTTTTATGTTATCTCTGTGTGTTGTGAAGAAAATAATCAAATCAATCATTTCTTATTAACAATGAACTATTGTATCCAAAATGGTCACTTTTATCAAAAAATTGAATTCCCAAAAACATGTTTAAAATCATTTTTTATGGAACCTTTCTAACCTTTTTCAGAATTACGGAAAAATTCGGAAAATATGTATGTGGCCATTTTGGTGAATGTCCAAAAATGTGTCCAAAAATTCTGGAAAAATTTTTGCGGATTCCTCGAATGTGTACAAATAATTTTTGTGAGATGAGATTTTTTTCCAATACTTTCCCAGTTTTCAGTAGAACGATTTCTGATATGTGAAAATTTTTGGATGATCGTAGCCATTTTAAGGGCAACGGAAAATTTCTTCCCGAAATCTAAGTGGACAGTCTTGTAGGGCTTTCCAAGACGAGCATTCCCCCATAAAAAAGTCTGGCAAAATCTCAATCTCGTGTTCCGTAGGGTCATTTTTGTGCGAAAAATCTAGTTTTTTCCATGCAAACCCATTTTTGGAGTCAAATTCCGCGAAAGTGAAGACCCAAATCGAAAATTGAGAAAGAGGGATCGATAGGGAATTTTATGACGAACATTCTAAAATAAAAATCACCTCAAACGGCCCAAACCTAAGGGGTGTACAGTAATTTGAGTGGTACAGTGGCGTTTTGCGCCACTGTGTGCCGGTAACGAGATCTAGAGCAACGGAAATGGAGGAAACATTGAAACAGTAAATGGGAATGATGCAAGATATGAAGAAGAGTCAAGCCATTTATCTGGACGGAACAATGTCAACAAGCTTTTCAGAGATTAAAAGAAGCTTTGTGTTCTCCTCCGATTCTGTCATATCCCAAGCCGGGAAAGACATTCATCGTGGACACGAATGCTAGTAACACTGGAATTGAAGGGATATTATCACAAATTGAAGACGGGCACGAAAAAGTGATTGCCTACTTTTGCAAGGTCCTCTCTAAGCAAAAAATGAAGTACTGCGTAACTAGAAGAGAGTTGCTTGCCATAGTTAAAACTGTGGAGCATTTTCATAAGTATCTCAAGGGTCAGCCGTTCGTCTTGAGGATCGATCATGCTTCTTTCAAGTGGCTACTGCAGTAGGAAGGCCAAGTGGCAAGATGGCTTCAGCGGTTGCAGGAGTACGACTTCAAAATTGAACACCGGAAAGGATCTAACCTCGAAGGTGAAAAATAGTCAAAGTAAAGGTATTACAAAAATTAAAAATTCTAACGCAAACAGGAACATAATTAACAAGCTAAAAAGGTAGGTGAGCTTCCGTAACAAAACTTTACCTACGACCTACTTATTCGCACAAAATCATTTAGTTTTAGTTCTCCATCTGAACTGGTAACAATATCAATAATTTAATAATTTAAGAACTTGATAACATCAACAAGGAGGTATACATATATTGTAATAATTCTATAGTAGTATAATTCTATAGTATTACTGCCAGAATATGAGTATTTAAATTTACAAAATGTTATTTTTTATTATATTATTTATTCTTATTATAATATTTATTTATGGTTACAGAACAATTATTGAAGACAAAAAGTATATTGGTTATTTTGCTTGTTGAAGCATAAGTAAGATTTACATTATTGTTGCCTCAATAAAATTTTCATTAATACTATTAGTACTTGCTATTGCAGATGATGTTTTAAACAAATTGTTAGTTTGATTATTTAGGGAATTATCCACATACCCTTCAGCTACGGCTGATGACTGTCATCTGCCGTGTTTTTTTAAATCTAATAAGTCACCACCCACGTCAACAAGAATAGTCGCGGACGAGCGTCGAAAAGTGTCCTGTATAAGTCGCTGCTTCTGGTAGTAACAGATATATAACTAATCTTTCCTAACTTGTTAATACCAACACACTATCTGGTACATTTCCCGTTTATATAGTTTACAAAAAAGGTTTAACCTTGGGTAAAAATATTCAGATACCACAAAAGAACGTTGCTGTTTAGTTTTTGAATCGGGAATATTATTAGATTCTTCTCTGTGTCTTGAATATCTTTATATTACGCAACTCTTGTAATTTGGAGTAGTTTGCAATATCGACATTGTGATTTATATTAATTATGGCCTTTAACATTGAGTATTTTACTGACCAAAGTGAGAAAGGCTTCATAGTTTTTGATAGCTCTTGGAAATACGATATCATTACATTCCATATATCTTTAGAAAGTAAATTTGTATCGATATTCAGATACCGCCTGTAACAAATTGTTTTTAACAGCTTCTGCAATGTCACTAATATTGGATGAAGTTAAATTTTCTATTTCACTGTCACTCGACATTTTTTATGTAATCAAACAAATTTTACTTTATAATATTACCCTCACATACAAATGTAATTTAAGATTATGATAGTTTTTGAATAAGTGTGTTGGTATTGACCGCTGCTTAGATGGTTGTTAGGAAAACCGTACTATTTTTTTACCATACGTAATAGGAATCTTACATCGCAGACGGTGTGTTTTTAAGTATTACTATTTATAGTAGTGGTCGTAGGTAAAAATACTTACGTTTGGTTGAGGTGATGCTGATTGGCAAATTTTGCTATTTCCTCTGTAAAATTCATGTTTGTGATATTCTGCTGTAAGTTGACCCTAAAATATTTTAAAGATCGTCAAGTTACAAACTTACATCTACAAGATTTTTTTCGAAAATGGGACTTTGGATTTCCACATTCATTCTTGGGTAAAATATATTTACAAAGTTTTGGCTGAAAAATCAAATGCTAACAACGTATTTTATTCAGCAACAAATCAATATAGTGCTACGTTGATCTTTGTATAGTATTATCTATTTAGAATTTTCATCAATATTATTTTATACAGAGTCAGAAAGTAATGGTCATTGGAAAAAGGCTAGATTTTTTAATATACATATACAGGGTGTTTGTAAATAAGTGTCGCAACGGAAAACTGTAAATTCCTATTGAAAAAAGAAATATTTTTTCCTCTTCCATTTTTCTCTCCGTGCTTTCGTTTTCGAGATACACGGTGTCAAAACTTTGATTTTTTTTAGTTTTTTTTCCAATATCTTAGGAACCGTTGGAACTACAGGACTGAGTTTTTTTAAACACATTACCACTATTAATAGTTACTTTTTCGCACCCTTCTCGAATTCATTGGACGTGCCAGTGGTGGAGATTTTAAGGTATCGGAAGCGTTTTTTCCCCCATAACTTTTATGGCACTGGAAAAATTCACATTTGACAGCAAATTCTGAAGCGCCAATGAATTTTACACAAAAATGGTTCTCTTGGTTCATTGCTCTAAAGTCAACCGTTTTCAAGAAAAATGACTTTCTATGAACAAAAACAAACATTTTGCTAACGTTTCGAAAATCTTTTGTAATTCAAAAAATAGGTAGTAATAATTAACAATATGATGAGACACCCTCACATTTTGCAAGTGCAAGACCTCAAAAGAACATACGGAGAACGACGAATGGGGACATCTGAAATGCATCGGTTATGAAATCCATGTCAATAATATCGAAGAGTTGACCGATAGGGGTGAAGCCGCAGCGGCAGAAGGAAACATGATTCGAAGATGTAATGCGGGCATTGAAGACAACGAATGTAATTTTAAACAGTTTTTGTAAATTTTACTCGCCAAATTCATAAAAAAAAGTTAAAATCCTATCTGTTGTTAAATCTCGTTAAAATTGTTAATTATTGCAGCCAAACGGTTCCTAAGATATTGGAATAAAACTAAAAAAAAAAATTATAATTTGACACCGTGTATCTCGAAAACGAAAGCCCGGAGAGAAAAATGGAAGAGGAAAAAAAATGTGTCATTTTTCAAGAGGAATTTACATATAATGCCATTATTAAATGTTGTGTTATACAGGGTGTCCCAAAAGTAAACCGTCATACCTGAATTATAAGTTCCACATCGAAAAATAGCCATGGTTTGCTATATAAACTACAGTTCAAAAAAGCTTCGTTACAGATATACAGGATGTTAATGTTTAATTGAAAAAAAAAGACACAAAAACTTAATTTAATTCAAAATCGTTTGAGATATTATAACGAAATTTTAGAAGTGTCGATAGCAATGGAAGGCGTATACTTTTCAATACAAAATTATATTTTGGTCTTACCAGTGGCGCGTAGCGTAGAAGAATCGATTGTTTCAATAGTCAGATGGATAGACTAAGCTGCAAAAAAGTTCTACCATTTAAATGAAACATGGTGTGCCACAAGTGGCGTCCTCTACTGTGAGGTCAAAATTAGAAACAAAATTTGAATTGCTTGCCCGATTTACAAATGTTATGTAAATATTTAGATTTCTTAAGAAGTTATTTACAAATATCGAAAATAATTTTTTAACTTTGGCACCCTACATATGATATAACATTTCTCGATTGGATGATCAAGTACTATATCAATAATGGCAATTTCTTGTACAGCAGTGTGCTGTTGATGTGGACCTCCACTACGCCGTTCATTAATTCCAAACTAACGAACCCTTCGAAAAGCATTTGAAAAAACTGTACGGTAAGGTTACCGTCTATTTGGATACCTTATACTATATTCTCGACACGCAGCTCTAGAGTTACCATCACAGTACCCATAAACGTAAATAATGTCAGAAAGTTCTTCGTTACTAAACTGCATTTTAAAAGAAACACTAACATAAAAGTCACTCAACGTTATACAAAAATAATTACTTGCACATAACACTTACAAATATAATGGAAAGTCCATGGTTTATTTTGAAAGTGTTTTTGGTAGGCAGCCAGAAATACACTAAATAATTAGTTAGGCACATATCCATTGTAGGGCGCTAGTATCTCAAAATTCTGTCATTTGATTGGACGTTACTAACGTACTAACAACAATGTTTGTATTTGATGTTTGATTCTTTTGACGCATAAGAAGCTCGCGCTCTCAATTTTATCCATTTTAACTTATCTAAGATTTTACAGTGGTATAATTTTATGGTGAAAAGGAAGTGTTTTGTGAATTATTTGCTTTGAAGTGTTCTGAAATGCCTGATAAAAACAATGGAATTGGAGAAAATGTAAATTTACAAAGCCGATGGTAGTAAATGGTAAAATAGTTTTGAGATTTACTTTGATATTCTTATTAGCTTTGCTTTGAAACCTTAACTTTATGTACGTTTACATGTAAGAGTTATGTTAATTATGGCATTAAAAAATGTATATTTTAGTTTAGTGCTACATCATTACTACTATCAGCTTTCTACATTTATGTTTTTTTTTTAATTTCATTGATACAGGATCAGTCGGGAGGAACACGCCAAACTTCAGGAATAGATTCTACAGGTGAAAATAATAAGAAAAACTCAAATGTTACGTAATTTTTACTTGTTTTCAAGACACTAATTCGACATCAACTCATGCATCAACAGCTACACACGGCCTTCGTTGATAAAGCAGAAAGTGTTTAAAGGTCAATGGTGGTGTTTTTGAACATTTAATCATTACGAATGCTATGATTAGTACGGTATCAATAAATATATTTGCTTTATTGGAATGTATGTCATAACTTGAAAATGAATGAAAATCGCATGACAGCATCTGAGTTTTTTCTTATTATTTTGACGTGTAGAATTAATTCCTGGAATTTGCTGCGTTTCTTCCGACCCATCCTGTATATTTTAAAATAGTGTTGATGAGGTATAGTGTTTATCATATAGGTGGCGTTTCACCCATACAGTTTTCATTATATTTTAAGTGTTATCTGATTACTTGAAGACAAGCTGTCAAATAATAAACAAACTTTTATTTTCATAGCTGCCTTGTTTTATATTTTTTTAAATATCTCCTAAACGAAGCCCAATTTGTAACAAAATTATGTTTATGTTTAAAATTCGATTTTACATATGACATTTAATTTTGGCTGATGAGTTAAGAAACACCCCGTATAAACGGTTTTCTTTAAAAAATAATAAAATCTTATACATAAATAGGGCGTATTTTTAAGGACGGAACTCTCCCATAGTTTTCACCAGCGCATTCGCCATTTCTTCGAAATGATTGAATGGCGAAGCTCAACGTCACGTCCAAAATTAGTAATTTGTTAGCCCTATACTTGGCATTGAGTTGTGCTTGAATGAATTGCTGAACAACCAATTTTGGATTTGACAGATGTCGTTTGTTTCTTTGTTTATTATTTACTAATCATTAAACAAATTATCTATGAACCAAATTTACTTAAGGGTTATCCCACCGAAAACGTATCTCTTTACTGCTAGAATTAATTTTTGTTAGATATAATAATAATAATAATATCTCTACCCCTCATTCTAATCACAGGGATTAGCCCAGAAGTCGGAGACTTGTGCGGGAGAGGGGGCGGCATATTATTATTAAGCAGGCCGCATTTGCGCCCAGGAACGACTTACGTTGATAGGCCCTAACCACTATTCAGTGCAGGAATGAGGGAAACCTGGAAAACCTCATTAATTAGGGGGGTAGTCAAATATCAACCGGTATTAATCTCTCACATTGACCCAAGCCAACATTCTTCCACCGTACCATACCCGCAGAGAGGGCGCCAAACCTCTCCACGAATATAGCTTATATACGGTCTACCGGCAGCTGGGCTCGAACCAACACCGATCTAGTCACCTCGATTCAAGTACTGACGCCTTAAACCGCGCGACCACTGACCATGATATGAATATAACAGTAAAAATCAGTGATAGCATGAGCATTATAAATATTTGTGATTTCCTTGAATAGTAATAGCATCTTTTTTATCATGCGCCTTGGGATATAGGTATGTTAGGTTAAATAGATTTATTTTCAGCTAAGGAATCTGTGGTCTCATTTTTGCTACTTCATTTAAAAACACCCTGTATTGAAGTAAAAAATGTACGTTTCCATGAAACTTACGTAACACCTTACATACAAAAATACGACTTACCAATTTGTTAATAACTTAGAAGAATAGCTCTCGGTAAACTGCGCTCCAAAATACATGAAGATAACTATCCCAAGCAATATAAACCCTCCGCCAAACTGGAAATATTTTATATAAACGTCAGAGTTAACACCACCTTCCTTCTTCACTTCCTGATAAACCCTTCGCCTCTTAAGCTGATTCTCACTCTTCAACAGTTCGCTCTTCTCATCTACATTGACGTCATTGTTTGCCTCTTCATCGACATCCTTTTCATTCACCGGTTCCTCTTCGATCGCTGCCAAGAGATCTATGCTGATATCCTTATCTTTACCTTGGAATTTGATGGAACCGTTGCTCAAGACGATCACTTGGTCGGCCTCGCTAATGTGTTTAGTGTTGTGCGTGACGAGGACTACTAATTTATCTTTGAGATATCCTCTGATGCATTCCTTAAATATAATTTCTTGCACTTTAGTGTCTAGAGCTGTCAAGGCGTCGTCGATGAGGTAGATGTCGCTGTCTTTGTAAATTGCCCTCGCGAGGTTCACTCGAGCTTGTTGGCCTTTGCTCAGATTTAGGCCTCGGTCAGCGAGGATGGTTTCGTCGCCTTTTTCTAAAAGGCTGAAGTCGTATTCCAAGGCGCAAACTCTTACAACCTAAAGAAAAATTATAAAGTACAGAGTGAGTGGTTAATAATGATACATAGCTTAAGGGCAGATTCTTAATGCCAAAGTAAAGCGATTGAGCCCAACATGCCTTATTCAATTGTAGATCCATTTCATTCTATAGGGTGTTAAAGTTGAAAAATTTTTTTCGATTTTTTGCTATATTTTAAGAACGTATGAACCGATTGGGGTGCAGTGAAAACCAAAGTGTATCCCTATGCAGTTAATAATGAAGAGAAATTTTTTAGGCGAATCCAAGACGCAGTTAACATTTTACGAGGTAATCAAGTAATCATGGAGAGACTGCATTACAACTTCGTAAAACAGATTACTTGTTGCGTACGAGAAAACGGTGGTTACTAATTATACAGGGGGTTTTAAAAAATATGTGCTTATATTTGCATGATACATGATTTTTCTTATATTTCTAATGACTGCAAAAGATTTTAAATAATGTCAAAAAGTGTCGGTTAGACTTATAACTGCGTAGTCCAAAAATGGTTAAAATCGATCAAGTCGTTTTCGAGATATTCGGAATAAACAAAAATTTTTCGCGAAATTTGGCGCTCTCTAGCGGCATTTGGAAATAAGTAAATTGGGCTAAATCGGCTTATTTTGAACCCAGGAGTTTGTGGTCTTATTATTGAAATATACAGGGTGTTTCTGTTTTTTCGTTCTTAATTTTGCGAAAATGATAGAGCGTAAAGAAATAATAAGAATCTTTCCTATAACATTTTTCTCTATAGCGCTCCGTTTTCGTGAAACAGGGCGTTCAACTCTCAAAAAAATATGTTATTTTCTTTATTATCTACTGAACAAATAAATATTTTTTGTTGAAACTTGATATACAGTAATCATAATAAAAAGTTAATATTTTGACGTGAATAACTTTTTCCAGCTGTGGCCAGTGGCGTAGATATGGGATTTTGTTCTGTTTTGAACCCCCTAAACTTCAACGCCAGTAGTGAAAAGTATTTTTTCAATACAAATATTAACAGCTTATTTTAATTTTATGAAAAAACTGCTCTTGATAAAATTCGCTAGGAAGCTTCGCAAGAATATGCAAATATTCATTTTGTTTATGGATTTTGTAACGGAAATTCCATCGCAGCTGCAACCGAATACCGAAGACGATTTCCGAATGCAAGACATACATCTCCAGCGGTATTTAGAAGAGTTTATCAACTTTTTTCGGAAAATGGTATTGTGCTTAGGAGAGAACAAGGTAGACACAATAATGTTGTAGTACGAAATAGAACTAGACGTGTTCTTCGATTATTCGAAGAAACAAGATCATTGAGTGTTCGCAGAGCTGCTCGTATTCTTAATATACCTCCAGCTACAATTTGGAAAACTTTGCGTAAAGATTGTCAAAGAGCTTACCATCTGCATCCCGTTCAAGCTTTATATCCAGGAGACCACGACCGGCGTTTAGAATTCTGCAATTTCATTATTAATTCCCTGAATAACAACGAACACTTCCTGCAGCAAATACTGTGGACAGATGAAGCCCATTTTACCCGATGGGGAGTAATTAATTTTAATAATTTACACTTATGGGCTCATGAAAATCTGTGTGATATAAGACCTAGAAACTTTCAAGCAGAATTCAGTGTAAATGTGTGGGTTGGAATTTATAAAAAATAGTATATTTGGACCTTACATTTTACCAGACAGACTTGACGCCGTTAAGTTTCTACAATTTTTGGAAACTAATCATAATGATATGTGGGAGGAAGTATCACTTAATGAAAGAAGAAATGCATGGATACAATTGGATGGCTGCCCTGCACATTGCAGAAGTCAAGTTCGTAATTGGATAGATGTAATCTACGGGGAAAGGTGGATTGGTCGAGATCATCACCATTCCTCATTTATCATTTCCCAAAGTTAAGCACGAAAAAACGGAGACACTCTGTATATTGCTGAAGTTGTATTCTTATTACAAATTGTTATTTTACTTACGGTGTCATATTTTTCCTTGTTAAACGGCTCACCAAACAGAATGTTCTGTTTTATAGACGAGGGGAATAGCCACGGATCTTGGGAAGCATAACTTTTTCTTCCAACAGTTACCAAGGACCCACTACTGACGGGATAGTCCTTTAAAATAGTTTTTATAAGGGAAGTTTTTCCACAACCCAATTGCCCCGTTACAACAGTGAGACCTGTTTCCAGGTTTAGAGATATATGTTGGAGTATAGTTTTTTCTTTGATGGAAACGATAACCCTCTTCATTTCGACTTTTGGATAATCTGAAGGTTTATCCAAAACGTTATCCAGTTCTTCAGCGTTTAAAACTTTATTGATTCTGTTCAAGGAAGCTGACAGTTCTGCTATTCGTGCCATGCCCATTGAAACTGAAATAGAAATGGTGTGCCTCAGGGTTAGGAAACATTTCATAACGTAAAATATCACTTCGGCACTGACGTTGTTGTTTAGCCAGATGTAGGTCATTATTAAAGCGTAGAATCCTACTTTTGAGGCAAGCATGCTCGTTACTATCATCGCTATTTTCAGGTAGAATGCTTTCATCATTGTTTTTATTTCGCTCCTAAAATTTACAGAACGTGATAATTGTGAATGTGTTATTTCTGCTAAGTTCAACTAATGGTACCTCAATTAACATTTAAACATAATAGACTACTGCACAAGATCAACATTTTAGTAAAAAATTTGTTAACCAAGAGTAATATAATGACTTCCAAGTAAAATGAAAAATATGTCAATATATACAGTGTGTCCCACTTAAGAATGAACGGTTCATAGCTTCCTTATGAGTCACTTTAGAAAAAATATTCTTAGACAAAAGTTGCTTCTATCTTCATTGTGCATCTCTGTAAAATATTTTCAACTTTACAGGATGTTCAGTTTAGCCTGAGCGTTGACCAACTTTAGTTTTTTAAATGGAACACCCTGTATATTATTTCATTTTTAGATTCCTCGTTAAATTTTAGGCTGACTTTGTATACCACACCTTAGATCTAGGACGCTTCGGTTCCGAGTTATTTCAATTTTATAGAATATAAAGGAAAGAAAATTATTCTTACAAGACCCAGATTGTACGCCACATTAAACTTCAAAATGTTCAAACTCGTATAACTCATTTTTTTCCAATGGAACTATTAGTTTTTCCCTTTCGACTGATATAACATTGTTAATACTTATCTCTATCAGTTTTTGAGTAATTTTCATTTGTTTGAATTTATCCCAAAATCGGCAACGTTCATTAAAAAACAAAGTAGTCACTAACCTCGCTAGGTTTTGAGCACTACAGATTTTTTTAGCCAGTTTTCTTTCTCATTTTACCAGACTTGGAACTGGCAGTGGCTTTACAAGCATGCTTAAAAGGTCAAAAGAACAATAAAATTAAACCACATGAACATATGAATATAATAAAACAGAATGACACATAACGGAAACATAAACATTACAACAAATTTTACATTAGGTGCTCAAAATGGCGCCCATTTTGAGTAATGCACAAGTGACATCTGTGGGGTGATTACTTCAAAGGCTTTAAATATGCGATGGCGCATGTCCTCTGCAGTAGTTGGTGTCGTTCTATACACTTTACTTTTTATGAAACCCCACAAAAAAAGTCACAAACTGTAAGGTCTGGAGAACTAGGAGGCCGTCTAACGGTTCCTCCCCGGCCAATCCATCTCTCGGGAAATGCTTGATCCAAGAATTGTCGAACCCGAAGAGCATTGTGCACCGTCGTGGTGGAACCACATTAAGCAGTGGGTCGCTAATGGTATATCGTCCAGTAAATTATTTAAATCCCTTTCAAGGAATTCTAGATAAACGTTTTGCATATCCCACGGATCCAGTGTTTCCAAATCGATCGAGTAATGAACTAAAAGTAGTTTTTTTAGGATGGTTTCTATCAGGGTATAGTTGCGCATAAACTCTGGACGCTAATAAAGTGTTTTTATTACATCCTCCAAATATCATGTCTACCATTCCTCCTTGAGTTAACATATTGAAAATTACTTGGTTATCAAACTCATTTCAAATAATTTATACGCAAGACAAACAATGACAGCTAGGTAAATTAAATGACGCTCAAAACCCCGCTATAGCGCCTACTTTGTTTTTTAATGAACGTTTATTTGCCGATTTTGGAAGAAATTCAAATAAATGAAAATTACTCAAAAACTGATAGAGATAAGTACTAACAATGTTATATTAGTCGAAACGGAATTTAAATCTGGGTTTAATGATTAGAAGGAAAACTAATAGTTCCATTTGGAAAAAATGAGTTATGCGAGTTTGAACATTTTGAAGTTTAATGTGGCGTACAATCTGGGTCTTGTAAGAATAATTTTCTTTCCTTAGCTCAAATGATAGAGAATTTTATGATAAATCGAATGGTGAAAACCGTGAATCTGTATTATCAATAGCTTTGAAGATATTTAATTTTAAAGGCAATAACGCAATCGGAAAAATTTTCTAAAAAAGTTGAGTAACTCGGAAATGAAGCTTCCTAGACCTAAGGTATGGTATACAAAGTCAGACTAAAATTTAACGAGGAATCTAAAAATGAAATAATATACAGGGTATTCCATTTAAAAAACTAAAGTTGGTCAACGCTCAGGCTAAACCGAGTTAAAAATATTTTACAGTGATATCGTCTCAGATGAATTCAATAGTGCATTTGAATTGAGTTCCGTTCAGAAATATTTATTTTGGTTTTGTTCATTTGATTGGTTATACGCACACATAATATTATTGGCTTCAATTTGAATTTGTTTCAATCACAAATAAATCCAAGAGTAGAATTTTATATGTAGATACCTATATAGTAATAATTTAGTTGGTAATAAATTACCATAAAACATCTTCATTTGGAAATTTTAACAACAGTTAATATTTTTAATTTTTTATTTTAGGTTATTTTTCAAGATAGTAATATTATTAAGAAGCAATAAGAAACACGTATATTTTTTAAGGCGCGTTATTTTTATGAAAGTTTGGTCATCACATTATACGAAAAAATTGCCTGGGTTGTACAATTAGTTAAATGGAAATCCAAAAATACAGACTTTATATTATATTAAAATATAAATATTTATAGATACCCATATACCTACTTCTACTCTACTTGTAGATTTGTAGCCTGACTTACTGTCTCTACTTCTCTCCCTTCCTATCCCTTTTCTATATTAGAGTGCATTTAATCAAACATATAAGGTTGTTTCATTCGATAGTTTAGTAATAATGTATTTTTATGTTTTAGCTTAAAATTGGTCTGTATTTCTTTTAGGTCAAATTATCTTATAGGAATAAAATTCTTGCCGACAAATTATTAACTTCCATATCACTTTAGTTTTTTCCCCACATAAGGAAAAAGGCCAACAAATATATGAAATAGATCATGAAAACTTTTCTGAGGTCAAATTAACGTAATTTTAACATTAAATGATTGTTGGGACCAGAAAATAATTAAATAATATCATTGACTTACTTCCTCTTTTCGTCTATTTCTTCTCCAAAGAACTTCTCCCAGGTATACATTTTTATTATCCTGATGGCCGACAAAGTCTCTTGGGTGATTTGTAAACGCTGGTCTGTCCTCTTGTTTATCTTCAGCCTCATAGATTTTATCATTTTACCAACGTACACTGAAAAAACGTATTTGTTTTATTTATCAAGTCAGACGTGAATGATATAGCATTTAATTAAACACAATGTTTACTTTGTACAGGAACTATTGCTAGCATCATTCCTATGCCAACCATGGACGCCATGCCCATTTTAGCATAAATGAGGAAACAAACGACGATGGTTTGAACCACAGCAATCCATAAGTCATTGAGCAGCCATATTGAGTGTTCAAACTGGACGACATCTTTTGTTATGATTGTTATAATATTACCTAGAATATAATTCATCGATGCTTATTTAAGAACAACTTCTCCCTTTTGTAACACATTACCTAAACTTATTTCTGATACAGCAGTTGGTGTCAATTTTAACGATTTGCGATATATAAGAGAACAGAATGCTGTTCTTATTTGAATGGCCAATTGCTGGAGATAAACCACGTAGTTTTGGAAGTAAAAACAATGCGCCAACTTGAGCCCAATCATAATTGATGCGTAATATATGGCGTCATGTAGACTCAGAATTGTTTGGCCAGGATTAAAGTAAGATACCAACTTCCCAATGGCTTCTGGCTCTAGAACACTGCAAATAATTTAAAACGTGTTTCAAGATTATGTTTACGTTGTGTTTGAAGTAAAATTATCAAAATACAGATAAGAATTGAACAAATATATCTCTTTAATGTTTTGTAACTGCATTTATGTTTGATTTGGGTGCAACATCCCAACTAACATTCAAGCATAATAGACTACTGCACAAGAAAAATGAACCTAAATTGATCGAGATTTACTACATTTTGCCATAAAAATAGTCTTCAATGTTACAAAATCTTATAATACCAAAATTTTAGTCAGAAATTTGTTAACTAAAAGTAATATAATGATCTTCAAGTAAAACAAAACATATGTCAATTTATACAGTTCGAAATTATATATTGTTTACCTTTTCTGTGTTTTCAAATGCTAACATTCCAATAACGTGTAAGAAGAAGTTATAATTTACTTAATTTCGTCTTGAAATCTGTCTTCAATATCCAGGGATTTTTTAAATAATTATAATAGGTAAATATTTGCATATTTCTTACAAAATTGTAAAACTTATTTTGTCTTCAACTATAGTGGTTAAGAATAAGGTAACAACTAGTTATTTTTGCCATATTAAATCCTTCAATTTAATGAGTTCTATTTTTATTGCAATATTAAATATATTCAACTTTGTTAATAACTTCTAAGAAATATTTGATCATTTCAATTAACCTAAAAGAAATATTGTTCTATATTATGGTACAAATTTACTTATTAATAATACTTCGACGTAAATGTTTCTTAAAAGGATCTTTTAGGGAGCAAGCGTCTTGTTATATGTATTCAGATAGATATTTTCATGCAATAGAGTATTGAAGTTGTTTTGTGCTTTGATGATCTGCAATAAAAACCTACTTGTGTTGTACGAGTAAATCAAAAAATAAAGCCTTAGCGGCGGCTTAGCAAGTAATTATTGGGTTCATATTTGCCTACCAAAATCGATAAACACATCATAAGTATTCCATATGATAACACTGTTATCGTCTCAAATGAATTCAGTAGTGCATGTGAATTGAAATTTGAATTGAATTCCGTCCGAAAATATTTATTTTGTTTTTGTTATTACACACACATAATATTATTGGCTTTAATTTGAATTTTCAATCACAAATAAATCCAAGAGTAGAATTTTATATGCAGGTACCTAGTAATAATTTAGTTGGTAATAAATTACCATAAAATGTCTTTATTTGGAGGAAATTTCAACCACAAAATTAATATTTTGCTGTGACGTTAACATTGGCATAGGCAATCTGCCCTATAGGTTAAACTTCAGACAAATTGACTTCAAAGTTGATTTTATTTGAGCGACCATGTTGTAACAAACGCTGGATGTTTTGTTTATTATTTCTAATTGATTACTCATTAAAATTACGTTAATAGAGATAATATTATTTAATACATTTATGACGCAAAATTATTAAACACATTTTATCACGAAATACATTCAGTTTTTATTTTAGGTTATTTTTCAGAATAATAATATTATTAAGAAGCAATAGTAAAAATGTATATTTATAAGGCGCGTTATTTTTATGAAAGTTTGACCATCACATTATACGAAAAAATTTCCTGGGTTGTACAATTTGTTGAATAGAAACAAAAAATACAGACTTTATATTATATTAAAATTTAAATATCTATAAATACTCATATACTAACTCCTATTCTACTTGTATCTTTGTAGCCTGACTTAGGTATATTCTTTCATTCTCTTCCTATCCCTGTTCGCTATTAGAATGTATATAAGCAAACATATAATGTTGTCTCTCTTTAGCAAAAGTAGGTCATATAAAGGGCATAACTAGGGTATATTTTGGTAATAATGTGCTGAAATTTTAACATAAAATTGGTCCGTATTTCTTTTAGGTCCAATTATCTTATTGGAATAATAAGGAAAAAGGCCAACGAATATAGGTAAACTTTCCTTATGCGGAATTGGTCATGAAAAGTTTATGACCAACTCAGAGGTCAAGTTAACGTAATTTTAACTTTAAATGTTTGTTGGGATTACCTGTTCACCAACTTCCAACTCAGATGGATCATTCCTAGCAGGATATATCTTGTCCCGTAACATCTCCACATCAATTTAAACGTTGATGGCGTTCCTTTTTCTTTTTCAATCTTGTATTCTTCTTCTAGTCTATTGCCGCAGTTTTTAGATCGGCAAACCTTAACCACTTCATATACATCCTCTTCCTGTAAGTCTTTCTTGAATGCCTTTGTAAACAGCTCGCCAGTGTATCTGAAGTTACATTCTTATTCTATTAAGAGTATTTATACATATATTGGATTGGTGCAAAACTTTGTAGCGCTTTAAATTTCCAAGACAAAAAGGGAAATTAATTGGTAGATATATTATATTCAGACTACTATTTAATTAATATGAAAAAAGTATCGCATCATTGAATGTTTTGCAATAGTATTCCATATCTGACAATTTTACATTATACATTTA
This sequence comes from Monochamus alternatus, assembly GCA_037114965.1. NCBI lineage: Eukaryota > Metazoa > Arthropoda > Insecta > Coleoptera > Cerambycidae > Monochamus > Monochamus alternatus. Next base: position 41,404,183 of record CM073433.1, read on the forward strand.
GAAGTAATGATTTAGATTTTGATGTCTTGGTATGATTGACAAAACGTATCAGTGTAAATATACGTTACGGTTTATAACCCTCAGTCGGAAATGATAATACGATCTTAATGTGGGTTAAAGAAATTAAATAAATACACAATAGTCTCGAGCAGTTGTTTACATATAAAACTATCACAATACTTTATTTATAGAATATAATGCATTTTTTTATTTTGGTGCATAACCTTCTGCGTTTTTATAGTGAAATTATAAATAAGGCTTTAATTAAAAAAAATGATAATTTTAAATTAGATATACTTATAAAAAATGTTGATACCTATATTAAGCAACAGAAAAAAAGTATATTCCTCTACGTCTCCTGATTCTCTGATTTACATTCTGTACTTACGGAACGGAAATATGTATACTTACAAAAACGTTAGAAGAGAGAATATGTTTGCTTTTTCTCGCGGATTAACTTTCCTTTTGATTTTCTCGGAATGATCCATGATGAACTGAAAATTTTAAGACTTTGCGGTGTCTTGTTGTTCTTTTGAATTTGCCATACACCAATTGATAATAAAATGCTCGACTATTCGCGGTAATAATTAGTTGTGATATGAGGATGAGTAGCAGAAGAAAACAGATAAATGCGAATTCTTATATAAACAGTCAGTTAATATCTTAAATAAAGCAAACAATTGTCACAAGTTACTGAAAATTCAAGGTGAAAATGTGCTTTGTATTGCAAAATACTTTTTTCATATAATAATGGTGCAGAAAATGAATGAAGGATGGAGGAGGAACCTATTTTTCGGAGCTTAACAAGATGTGTACGCCAAATACATTGTGGTCGAGATACTCGATGCTAAAAAGCGTTATAAAAATAAAAATTAATCTGGAATAAAGTAACTTTGTGTATCAAGAGACAACATGTGGGATTTAAACTAAAAAAAATCAAAGTTTTGATAAAGAAAAATCAACAAAATTCCTGAATGAAGCATCGGATAAATCATTTTTGGATTGGCTGGTGTCTGTAGACGGGATGACAAATACTACAAAAAAAAGAAAATATGTTAATTATGAATATTCCTAACTCTAAAATCCACATTTCTAGAGATGTTGTCATATCTAAATAAATAATGAAAGCCCTTATGTCCCCCGTATAGGAAATATATAAATTTGCGTAAGACCAACACTCCAAACAGATGATTTTTTTTCTTTTACAAAAAATCCCATCGTTGGGGTTAGAAAGCGAGTTATATTCAAATGCCAGCACCATTGGAAGTCCCACCTATAAAATAGCACATCAGCTAGTTAACTTAATGAAACCACTGGTAGGAGAGTTCGAAAATCAAGTAAAAAAACTCGGCACATTTCGTGAACATCATTAGTTCAATGACAATCGATCCCCAGGACATCTTGGTGTGGTGATGGGTAGTCCACTGAGTCCTATAGTGGCGAATTTCTTTATGAAGAATTTTGGAAAAAGAAGCATTTCAATTAGTTCCTAAGAAACCTAAGTGTTGGCTTATACAGTATGCGCCAAAAGTATGGAATAAATTCAATAAAAACGAAACAATTATTTTTTGGGAAAAATCCTCGAACAGGTCGATTTTTAATTTAAAAAATACATATTTTAGCGTAAAATGCGATTTTCAAATGTAATTTGTTTTCGAGTAATGACGTCATCGATTTTTTTTTAAATGGCAAAACCATATTTTTTTCCTTGATTCTGAAAGATCGTTTAATTCTCTATCAGACAGTACTAAAATTTTACCCTCTTAAATAGGAAAGTTTTCGAGTAAATGACGATTGAATGTTAGAAAACGTAAATCAATTAAAATAAAGCAAAGACGTTATCAAGTTTAGTTTTTCGAATTCCATAGTTCTTTTATGGATCACGTAGGTGAAAATCTTTGCAAAATGTCATACCGACTTTCTAATAAGTATTGTATGGCACATTTAACTGTTACTCAAAAATTGAAATTTTAATTCTTATCGGATGCGGGAATATGACTAGAACTCAGCAGGAAGTTTGCGATTTATTTAATGAAAAATGTCCAGATCGCCCTATCAGTCAATCAACTGTCAGTAAGGTAGAGTCTAAATTTAGAGAAACTGGAAATGTTGTAAATATTCCAAAACCTGGACGTCCAAGCATTAATGAAAATCAGAAACAGAACATTTTGATAAGTATGGTGGATAATCCTCATAATTCTACCTGTTCGAGGATTTTTCCCAAAAAATAATTGTTTCGTTTGTATTGAATTTATTCCATACTTTTGGCGCATACTGTATAGAATGCCCCATAATTATTGCGGGAAATTGATAGGGGTCTAGAGGGCATGAAAATAAGCAATTTTACCTTATAAACACCTGTCCGGAAATATGTCATTTAGCCGCTACAACGCAGGTGACTCAGTAGGTTGCTGTGTTTACTTTTTTGTCGGCTGGGTATCATAACAAAAAAAAAACACACTCACACACACACACACCGATTCAGTTAGTTTCAGTGACTGGTGTGCAAAACGTAAATAGCATTAATTTGGTGGTACAATGGAGCATTATGGAACTTTCTGATATGCATATGATTTACGGAGAAGCTGGTGGTTACCGGAGAAGAGCCACGCAATTGTCCGCCATGCGGACAATAGGGTTTGAGGAAGAGGTTCTGCACCATGTAGAGGCCAAACTGTTCACAAGCGTGCGTGCCATTGCACGATATGTGTGCGGCACGAAGTACTGTTTGGCGGGTTCTTCGGGATCAAGAAATACACCCGTACTGCCTGTTACAAGTCCAAGCCATGGGTATGGAGGACCATCTGCCGCGTCGTCGTTTTTGTCGTTGGTGGTTACAGCAAGAGTGGAGACAACCACACTTTGGTCGCTACGGTTTGTTTACTGACGAGGCCTGTTTTACAAGGGATGGTTATTTTAATAGCCGTAATAGTCGTAGTACATCAGTTTGTAATTAACATCTGGACCGGCATTCTGGGCGAGCAGATCATTGGGCCATATTCGCTCCCACCACATTTGAATGGACACATGCTCAATTCCTGCAGCATGTGCTTCCAGAACTATTAGATGATATGCCACTGGACATAAGAGCTAACATGTGGTTTCAACACGATGGCGTCCCAGCCCACTTTGCTTTGCCAGTTCGGCACTATTTGAAATATTTTCTAACGGATGGATAGGCCTAGGTGGCCATATGCATTGGTCTGCGCGGTCACCCGACTTAATCCCCTTGGATTATTTTCTCTGGGGCCATCTAAAAGCTTTAGTGTATGAAACTCCTGTTCCCAACCAACAAGAGCTACTGGGAAGAGTGATGGCCGCGTCCGCACAGGTTCGGGACATACAGGGGATATTCCATAGAGTTTGCCAATCAATGAAAAATCGTGCCTAGTTGTGCACTGAGCAACGTGGAGGACACTCTAAGCACGAGGAGCAATTACTCTAAGCGCTCTTTCAATAAACTGGTACTATTTCAAATTTTTTTTTGCGGAACGGCCAAACGGCATATTTCCGGACAGAGGTTTTTGAGGCAAAATTGCTTATTTTCATGCCTTCTACAACCCCTATCATTTTGTCGCAATAATTATAGGACACCCTGTATACGTGGACGACACTTTCATCGTTTGGTAGCATGGAACAGACTCCTTAAAGAAGTGTTGGATCATATTAATCAGCAACATAACAGGATCAATTTAACCATGGAAATGGAGCAAGACAAAGCCTTACCGTGTCCAGACATGCTGGTAAAAAAGAAAACCTTTGGCGTCTTGAGCCACGGTATCTACAGGAAAAAGACACATACTAATAGACCTATGGAAAGTCTAGTCATCATCCGGCACAAAAACGCTCGGTCATAAAGGCCCTAGTTTACCGTGCATCAATGTCAGCTGATGCATGAGAACCATCGACAGGAAGAAATGGATTTGCTCCTATCCATATTCCTGGCAAATGGATACTCTAAGAAAGAAAGTATAAAAACTCGGCTTAGACACCGCAATAACCATTCCATCGCTCAAGATACGAAAGGCATTGAAGATGCTATCTGTTAAGTATAGCGAAACGTCTGCAGTTAAGCATTGACCAACGGCACTGTTTTACCGTTTTACCCAGAAAATATACCTACACAGTTAAGTGTATTTTTCATTAGAACAAATGTGCATGTTATATGTCTCTTTTTCTTGTTCATGTAAGGTATCTTTTTTTTTCATCACGCTCGTAGAAAGGAAATGTTCCTAATACAAGCGGAAACTGTCTTTTCCGCACTTGACTGTGCAGTTGTTATTTTTATTCTAGGGTTTTATGTAAACAGGATAATTATCAAAACATCATTTTCTACTTATCCTTTCATATGGTGTTATAATTTAGCATCATCGATAATCTTAGATACAGATCTCTCTAATTTCGCAGATATATTAAAGTGTCTTATATTTTTATGATAAAGCGACAGTTCTGTTGACGTGAGACAACACTATATTCCTCTTTCGATGATGAACAATGATGACAAAGCTCCTTTTTCATTATCAGGTAGATTAAAACTAGTGTTATTTACATTTTAAATACTATTATAATATCAATATTTTTCTTAGTTTTAAATACGACGTTTTACCTTGGAAAATACCGAATCTTGAATGAAAGTAATTATGAAATTAAGTGTATTAAAATAAATGATAGCGTTATATCTACAGAGGTACTAGTGCGTACGTTAATAGCAATGCATAAATAATGATTAAAAGTGATTAATTATGGTATCATATGTTTTTATTATAATGTAAAACATACAAGAAGTTGAAATTAAAAAAAAAAAATAAAATTTCCTTGACCATTCTAGTCATTAAGAATAGACGTCTAGAAAAGTTATGCATTATGATTTTTTTTTTAAGTAATATCTTTAGTTGCTTCATTAAGAACCTACTAAAGAAATTAAAGCTCTAGAGCTAGTGAGAAACTGGGTTTAGATTTGGGTTCGCCAATGACTAGGACTAGCGGAATTATATCAGAATTTTCTGAGCCTTTCCAATTTTCGACAAAATCGATGGCCCATAAAACCTTTGAAAATTTCACGATAATTTCAAAAAATAAAATCGCGATTTAAGGGCGGCTCTGTATGCATTAGGGGGTGCTGAACACGCTGGTGTGGTCCGTCTTTGTGTACGAGGCTCCGTTGTCGATAAAATGTTAATTTCTCGAAAACTACGGGGGCTAGAGAGAAACTGAGTTTAGATTTGGATTCGCCATGGCCGATATAGTCTACAGGAATTATTTCAGAATATTCTGAGCCCTTGAAATTTTCGACAAAATCAAAAGACTAACCCCTTTGAAAATTTCACGATAATTTTAAAAAATAAAATCGCGATTTAAGGACGGCTCTGTATGCATTAGGGGGCGCTGAACACAATTCTGGTGTCCGTTTATGTGTAAGAGGCTCCGTTGTCGAAAAAAAGTTAATTTCTCGAAAACCACGGGGGCTAGAGAGGAACTGAGTTTAGATTTGGATTCGCCATGGCCGATATAGTCTACAGGAATTATTTCAGAATATTCTGAGCCCTTGAAATTTTCGACAAAATCAAAAGACTAACCCCTTTGAAAATTTCACGATATTTTCAAAAAATAAAATCGCGATTTAAGGACGGCTCTGTATGCATTAGGGGGCGCTGAACACGATTCTGGTGTCCGTTAATGTGTACGAGGCTCCGTTGTCGGAAAAAAGTTAATTTCTCGAAAACTACGGGGGCTAGAGAGGAACTGAGTTTAGATTTGGATTCGCCATGGCCGATATAGTCTACAGGAATTATTTCAGAATATTCTGAGCCCTTGAAATTTTCGACAAAATCAAAAGACTAACCCCTTTGAAAATTTCACGATATTTTCAAAAAATAAAATCGCCATTTAAGGGCGGCTCTGTATGCATTAGGGGGCGCTGTACACGATTCTGTTGTCCGTTAATGTGTAAGAGGCTCCGTTGTCGGAAAAAAGTTAATTTCTCGAAAACTACGGGGGCTAGAGAGGAACTGAGTTTAGATTTGGATTCGCCATGGCCGATATAGTCTACAGGAATTATTTCAGAATATTCTGAGCCCTTGAAATTTTCGACAAAATCAAAAGACTAACCCCTTTGAAAATTTCACGATATTTTCAAAAAATAAAATCGCGATTTAAGGACGGCTCTGTATGCATTAGGGGGCGCTGTACACGATTCTGGTGTCCGTTAATGTGTACGAGGCTCCGTTGTCGGAAAAAAGTTAATTTCTCGAAAACTACGGGGGCTAGAGAGGAACTGAGTTTAGATTTGGATTCGCCATGGCCGATATAGTCTACAGGAATTATTTCAGAATATTCTGAGCCCTTGAAATTTTCGACAAAATCAAAAGACTAACCCCTTTGAAAATTTCACGATATTTTCAAAAAATAAAATCGCCATTTAAGGGCGGCTCTGTATGCATTAGGGGGCGCTGTACACGATTCTGTTGTCCGTTTATGTGTAAGAGGCTCCGTTGTCGAAAAAAAGTTAATTTCTCGAAAACTACGGGGGCTAGAGAGGAATTGAGTTTAGATTTGGATTCGCCATGGCCGATATAGTCTACAGGAATTATTTCAGAATATTCTGAGCCCTTGAAATTTTCGACAAAATCAAAAGAATAACCCCTTTGAAAATTTCACGATATTTTCAAAAAATAAAATCGCGATTTATGGGTGACTCTGTATGCATTAGGGGATGCTGAACACGCTGGTGTGGTCCGTCTTTGTGTACGAGGCTCTGTTGTCGGAAAAAAGTTAATTTCTCGAAAACTACGGGGGCTAGAGAGGAACTGAGTTTAGATTTGGATTCGCCATGGCCGATATAGTCTACAGGAATTATTTCAGAATATTCTGAGCCCTTGAAATTTTCGACAAAATCAAAAGACTCCCTTTGAAAATTTCACGATATTTTCAAAAAATAAAATCGCGATTTAAGGGGGACTCTGTATGCATTAGGGGATGCTGAACACGCTGGTGTGGTCCGTCTTTGTGTACGAGGCTCCGTTGTCGAAAAAAAGTTAATTTCTCGAAAACTACGGGGGCTAGAGAGGAACTGAGTTTAGATTTGGATTCGCCATGGCCGATATAGTCTACAGGAATTATTTCAGAATATTCTGAGCCCTTGAAATTTTCGACAAAATCAAAAGAGTAGCCCCTTTGAAAATTTCACGATATTTTCAAAAAATAAAATCGCGATTTATGGGTGACTCTGTATGCATTAGGGGATGCTGAACACGCTGGTGTGGTCCGTCTTTGTGTACGAGGCTCTGTTGTCGGAAAAAAGTTAATTTCTCGAAAACTACGGGGGCTAGAGAGGAACTGAGTTTAGATTTGGATTCGCCATGGCCGATATAGTCTACAGGAATTATTTCAGAATATTCTGAGCCCTTGAAATTTTCGACAAAATCAAAAGACTAACCCCTTTGAAAATTTCACGATATTTTCAAAAAATAAAATCGCGATTTAAGGACGGCTCTGTATGCATTAGGGGGCGCTGAACACGATTCTGGTGTCCGTTAATGTGTACGAGGCTCCGTTGTCGGAAAAAAGTTAATTTCTCGAAAACTACGGGGGCTAGAGAGGAACTGAGTTTAGATTTGGATTCGCCATGGCCGATATAGTCTACAGGAATTATTTCAGAATATTCTGAGCCCTTGAAATTTTCGACAAAATCAAAAGACTAACCCCTTTGAAAATTTCACGATATTTTCAAAAAATAAAATCGCGATTTAAGGGCAGCTCTGTATGCATTAGGGGGCGCTGAACACGATTCTGGTGTCCGTTAATGTGTACGAGGCTCCGTTGTCGGAAAAAAGTTAATTTCTCGAAAACTACGGGGGCTAGAGAGGAACTGAGTTTAGATTTGGATTCGCCATGGCCGATATAGTCTACAGGAATTATTTCAGAATATTCTGAGCCCTTGAAATTTTCGACAAAATCAAAAGACTAACCCCTTTGAAAATTTCACGATATTTTCAAAAAATAAAATCGCCATTTAAGGGCGGCTCTGTATGCATTAGGGGGCGCTGTACACGATTCTGTTGTCCGTTTATGTGTAAGAGGCTCCGTTGTCGAAAAAAAGTTAATTTCTCGAAAACTACGGGGGCTAGAGAGGAACTGAGTTTAGATTTGGATTCGCCATGGCCGATATAGTCTACAGGAATTATTTCAGAATATTCTGAGCCCTTGAAATTTTCGACAAAATCAAAAGACTAACCCCTTTGAAAATTTTACGATATTTTCAAAAAATAAAATCGCGATTTAAGGGCGGCTCTGTATGCATTAGGGGGCGCTGAACACGATTCTGGTGTCCGTTAATGTGTACGAGGCTCCGTTGTCGGAAAAAAGTTAATTTCTCGAAAACTACGGGGGCTAGAGAGGAACTGAGTTTAGATTTGGATTCGCCATGGCCGATATAGTCTACAGGAATTATTTCAGAATATTCTGAGCCCTTGAAATTTTCGACAAAATCAAAAGACTAACCCCTTTGAAAATTTCACGATATTTTCAAAAAATAAAATCGCGATTTAAGGACGGCTCTGTATGCATTAGGGGGCGCTGAACACGATTCTGGTGTCCGTTAATGTGTACGAGGCTCCGTTGTCGGAAAAAAGTTAATTTCTCGAAAACTACGGGGGCTAGAGAGGAACTGAGTTTAGATTTGGATTCGCCATGGCCGATATAGTCTACAGGAATTATTTCAGAATATGCTGAGCCCTTGAAATTTTCGACAAAATCAAAAGACTAACCCCTTTGAAAATTTCACGATATTTTCAAAAAATAAAATCGCGATTTAAGGGCGGCTCTGTATGCATTAGGGGGCGCTGAACACGATTCTGGTGTCCGTTAATGTGTACGAGGCTCCGTTGTCGGAAAAAAGTTAATTTCTCGAAAACTACGGGGGCTAGAGAGGAACTGAGTTTAGATTTGGATTCGCCATGGCCGATATAGTCTACAGGAATTATTTCAGAATATTCTGAGCCCTTGAAATTTTCGACAAAATCAAAAGACAACCCCTTTGAAAATTTCACGATATTTTCAAAAAATAAAATCGCCATTTAAGGGCGGCTCTGTATGCATTAGGGGGCGCTGTACACGATTCTGTTGTCCGTTTATGTGTAAGAGGCTCCGTTGTCGAAAAAAAGTTAATTTCTCGAAAACTACGGGGGCTAGAGAGGAACTGAGTTTAGATTTGGATTCGCCATGGCCGATATAGTCTACAGGAATTATTTCAGAATATTCTGAGCCCTTGAAATTTTCGACAAAATCAAAAGACTAACCCCTTTGAAAATTTCACGATATTTTCAAAAAATAAAATCGCGATTTAAGGGCGGCTCTGTATGCATTAGGGGGCGCTGAACACGATTCTGGTGTCCGTTAATGTGTACGAGGCTCCGTTGTCGGAAAAAAGTTAATTTCTCGAAAACTACGGGGGCTAGAGAGGAACTGAGTTTAGATTTGGATTCGCCATGGCCGATATAGTCTACAGGAATTATTTCAGAATATTCTGAGCCCTTGAAATTTTCGACAAAATCAAAAGACTAACCCCTTTGAAAATTTCACGATATTTTCAAAAAATAAAATCGCCATTTAAGGGCGGCTCTGTATGCATTAGGGGGCGCTGTACACGATTCTGTTGTCCGTTTATGTGTAAGAGGCTCCGTTGTCGAAAAAAAGTTAATTTCTCGAAAACTACGGGGGCTAGAGAGGAACTGAGTTTAGATTTGGATTCGCCATGGCCGATATAGTCTACAGGAATTATTTCAGAATATTCTGAGCCCTTGAAATTTTCGACAAAATCAAAAGAATAACCCCTTTGAAAATTTCACGATATTTTCAAAAAATAAAATCGCGATTTATGGGTGACTCTGTATGCATTAGGGGATGCTGAACACGCTGGTGTGGTCCGTCTTTGTGTACGAGGCTCTGTTGTCGGAAAAAAGTTAATTTCTCGAAAACTACGGGGGCTAGAGAGGAACTGAGTTTAGATTTGGATTCGCCATGGCCGATATAGTCTACAGGAATTATTTCAGAATATTCTGAGCCCTTGAAATTTTCGACAAAATCAAAAGACTCCCTTTGAAAATTTCACGATATTTTCAAAAAATAAAATCGCGATTTAAGGGGGACTCTGTATGCATTAGGGGATGCTGAACACGCTGGTGTGGTCCGTCTTTGTGTACGAGGCTCCGTTGTCGAAAAAAAGTTAATTTCTCGAAAACTACGGGGGCTAGAGAGGAACTGAGTTTAGATTTGGATTCGCCATGGCCGATATAGTCTACAGGAATTATTTCAGAATATTCTGAGCCCTTGAAATTTTCGACAAAATCAAAAGAATAACCCCTTTGAAAATTTCACGATATTTTCAAAAAATAAAATCGCGATTTATGGACGGCTCTGTATGCATTAGGGGATACTGAACACGCTGGTGTGGTCCGTCTTTGTGTACGAGGCTCTGTTGTCGGAAAAAAGTTAATTTCTCGAAAACTACGGGGGCTAGAGAGGAACTGAGTTTAGATTTGGATTCGCCATGGCCGATATAGTCTACAGGAATTATTTCAGAATATTCTGAGCCCTTGAAATTTTCGACAAAATCAAAAGACTAACCCCTTTGAAAATTTCACGATATTTTCAAAAAATAAAATCGCGATTTAAGGACGGCTCTGTATGCATTAGGGGGCGCTGAACACGATTCTGGTGTCCGTTAATGTGTACGAGGCTCCGTTGTCGGAAAAAAGTTAATTTCTCGAAAACTACGGGGGCTAGAGAGGAACTGAGTTTAGATTTGGATTCGCCATGGCCGATATAGTCTACAGGAATTATTTCAGAATATTCCGAGCCCTTGAAATTTTCGACAAAATCAAAAGACTAACCCCTTTGAAAATTTCACGATATTTTCAAAAAATAAAATCGCCATTTAAGGGCGGCTCTGTATGCATTAGGGGGCGCTGTACACGATTCTGTTGTCCGTTTATGTGTAAGAGGCTCCGTTGTCGAAAAAAAGTTAATATCTCGAAAACTACGGGGGCTAGAGAGGAACTGAGTTTAGATTTGGATTCGCCATGGCCGATATAGTCTACAGGAATTATTTCAGAATATTCTGAGCCCTTGAAATTTTCGACAAAATCAAAAGACTAACCCCTTTGAAAATTTCACGATATTTTCAAAAAATAAAATCGCGATTTAAGGGCGGCTCTGTATGCATTAGGGGGCGCTGAACACGATTCTGGTGTCCGTTAATGTGTACGAGGCTCCGTTGTCGGAAAAAAGTTAATTTCTCGAAAACTACGGGGGCTAGAGAGGAACTGAGTTTAGATTTGGATTCGCCATGGCCGATATAGTCTACAGGAATTATTTCAGAATATTCTGAGCCCTTGAAATTTTCGACAAAATCAAAAGACTAACCCCTTTGAAAATTTCACGATATTTTCAAAAAATAAAATCGCCATTTAAGGGCGGCTCTGTATGCATTAGGGGGCGCTGTACACGATTCTGTTGTCCGTTTATGTGTAAGAGGCTCCGTTGTCGAAAAAAAGTTAATTTCTCGAAAACTACGGGGGCTAGAGAGGAATTGAGTTTAGATTTGGATTCGCCATGGCCGATATAGTCTACAGGAATTATTTCAGAATATTCTGAGCCCTTGAAATTTTCGACAAAATCAAAAGACTAACACCTTTGAAAATTTCACGATATTTTCAAAAAATAAAATCGCGATTTAAGGACGGCTCTGTATGCATTAGGGGGCGCTGAACACGATTCTGGTGTCCGTTTATGTGTAAGAGGCTCCGTTGTCGAAAAAAAGTTAATTTCTCGAAAACTACGGGGGCTAGAGAGGAACTGAGTTTAGATTTGGATTCGCCATGGCCGATATAGTCTACAGGAATTATTTCAGAATATTCTGAGCCCTTGAAATTTTCGACAAAATCAAAAGACTAACCCCTTTGAAAATTTCACGATATTTTCAAAAAATAAAATCGCGATTTAAGGACGGCTCTGTATGCATTAGGGGGCGCTGAACACGATTTTGGTGTCCGTTAATGTGTAAGAGGCTCCGTTGTCGGAAAAAAGTTAATTTCTCGAAAACTACGGGGGCTAGAGAGGAACTGAGTTTAGATTTGGATTCGCCATGGCCGATATAGTCTACAGGAATTATTTCAGAATATTCTGAGCCCTTGAAATTTTCGACAAAATCAAAAGACTAACCCCTTTGAAAATTTCACGATATTTTCAAAAAATAAAATCGCGATTTATGGACGGCTCTGTATGCATTAGGGGATGCTGAACACGCTGGTGTGGTCCGTCTTTGTGTACGAGGCTCTGTTGTCGGAAAAAAGTTAATTTCTCGAAAACTACGGGGGCTAGAGAGGAACTGAGTTTAGATTTGGATTCGCCATGGCCGATATAGTCTACAGGAATTATTTCAGAATATTCTGAGCCCTTGAAATTTTCGACAAAATCAAAAGACTAACCCCTTTGAAAATTTCACGATATTTTCAAAAAATAAAATCGCGATTTAAGGACGGCTCTGTATGCATTAGGGGGCGCTGAACACGATTCTGGTGTACGTTAATGTGTAAGAGGCTCCGTTGTCGGAAAAAAGTTAATTTCTCGAAAACTACGGGGGCTAGAGAGGAACTGAGTTTAGATTTGGATTCGCCATGGCCGATATAGTCTACAGGAATTATTTCAGAATATTCTGAGCCCTTGAAATTTTCGACAAAATCAAAAGACTCCCTTTGAAAATTTCACGATATTTTCAAAAAATAAAATCGCGATTTAAGGGGGACTCTGTATGCATTAGGGGATGCTGAACACGCTGGTGTGGTCCGTCTTTGTGTACGAGGCTCCGTTGTCGAAAAAAAGTTAATTTCTCGAAAACTACGGGGGCTAGAGAGGAACTGAGTTTAGATTTGGATTCGCCATGGCCGATATAGTCTACAGGAATTATTTCAGAATATTCTGAGCCCTTGAAATTTTCGACAAAATCAAAAGAATAACCCCTTTGAAAATTTCACGATATTTTCAAAAAATAAAATCGCGATTTATGGGTGACTCTGTATGCATTAGGGGATGCTGAACACGCTAGTGTGGTCCGTCTTTGTGTACGAGGCTCTGTTGTCGGAAAAAAGTTAATTTCTCGAAAACTACGGGGGCTAGAGAGGAACTGAGTTTAGATTTGGATTCGCCATGGCCGATATAGTCTGCAGGAATTATTTCAGAATATTCTGAGCCCTTGAAATTTTCGACAAAATCAAAAGACTCCCTTTGAATATTTCACGATATTTTCAAAAAATAAAATCGCGATTTAAGGGGGACTCTGTATGCATTAGGGGATGCTGAACACGCTGGTGTGGTCCGTCTTTGTGTACGAGGCTCCGTTGTCGAAAAAAAGTTAATTTCTCGAAAACTACGGGGGCTAGAGAGGAACTGAGTTTAGATTTGGATTCGCCATGGCCGATATAGTCTACAGGAATTATTTCAGAATATTCTGAGCCCTTGAAATTTTCGACAAAATCAAAAGAGTAGCCCCTTTGAAAATTTCACGATATTTTCAAAAAATAAAATCGCGATTTATGGGTGACTCTGTATGCATTAGGGGATGCTGAACACGCTGGTGTGGTCCGTCTTTGTGTACGAGGCTCTGTTGTCGGAAAAAAGTTAATTTCTCGAAAACTACGGGGGCTAGAGAGGAACTGAGTTTAGATTTGGATTCGCCATGGCCGATATAGTCTACAGGAATTATTTCAGAATATTCTGAGCCCTTGAAATTTTCGACAAAATCAAAAGACTAACCCCTTTGAAAATTTCACGATATTTTCAAAAAATAAAATCGCCATTTAAGGGCGGCTCTGTATGCATTAGGGGGCGCTGTACACGATTCTGTTGTCCGTTTATGTGTAAGAGGCTCCGTTGTCGAAAAAAAGTTAATTTCTCGAAAACTACGGGGGCTAGAGAGGAATTGAGTTTAGATTTGGATTCGCCATGGCCGATATAGTCTACAGGAATTATTTCAGAATTTTCTGAGCCCTTGAAATTTTCGACAAAATCAAAAGACTAACCCCTTTGAAAATTTCACGATATTTTCAAAAAATAAAATCGCGATTTAAGGACGGCTCTGTATGCATTAGGGGGCGCTGAACACGATTCTGGTGTCCGTTAATGTGTACGAGGCTCCGTTGTCGGAAAAAAGTTAATTTCTCGAAAACTACGGGGGCTAGAGAGGAACTGAGTTTAGATTTGGATTCGCCATGGCCGATATAGTCTACAGGAATTATTTCAGAATATTCTGAGCCCTTGAAATTTTCGACAAAATCAAAAGACTCCCTTTGAATATTTCACGATATTTTCAAAAAATAAAATCGCGATTTAAGGGGGACTCTGTATGCATTAGGGGATGCTGAACACGCTGGTGTGGTCCGTCTTTGTGTACGAGGCTCCGTTGTCGAAAAAAAGTTAATTTCTCGAAAACTACGGGGGCTAGAGAGGAACTGAGTTTAGATTTGGATTCGCCATGGCCGATATAGTCTACAGGAATTATTTCAGAATATTCTGAGCCCTTGAAATTTTCGACAAAATCAAAAGAGTAGCCCCTTTGAAAATTTCACGATATTTTCAAAAAATAAAATCGCGATTTATGGGTGACTCTGTATGCATTAGGGGATGCTGAACACGCTGGTGTGGTCCGTCTTTGTGTACGAGGCTCTGTTGTCGGAAAAAAGTTAATTTCTCGAAAACTACGGGGGCTAGAGAGGAACTGAGTTTAGATTTGGATTCGCCATGGCCGATATAGTCTACAGGAATTATTTCAGAATATTCTGAGCCCTTGAAATTTTCGACAAAATCAAAAGACTAGCCCCTTTGAAAATTTCACGATATTTTCAAAAAATAAAATCGCGATTTAAGGACGGCTCTGTATGCATTAGGGGGCGCTGAACACGATTCTGGTGTCCGTTAATGTGTACGAGGCTCCGTTGTCGGAAAAAAGTTAATTTCTCGAAAACTACGGGGGCTAGAGAGGAACTGAGTTTAGATTTGGATTCGCCATGGCCGATATAGTCTACAGGAATTATTTCAGAATATTCTGAGCTCTTGAAATTTTCGACAAAATCAAAAGACTAACCCCTTTGAAAATTTCACGATATTTTCAAAAAATAAAATCGCCATTTAAGGGCGGCTCTGTATGCATTAGGGGGCGCTGTACACGATTCTGTTGTCCGTTTATGTGTAAGAGGCTCCGTTGTCGAAAAAAAGTTAATTTCTCGAAAACTACGGGGGCTAGAGAGGAACTGAGTTTAGATTTGGATTCGCCATGGCCGATATAGTCTACAGGAATTATTTCAGAATATTCTGAGCCCTTGAAATTTTCGACAAAATCAAAAGACTAGCCCCTTTGAAAATTTCACGATATTTTCAAAAAATAAAATCGCGATTTAAGGACGGCTCTGTATGCATTAGGGGGCGCTGAACACGATTCTGGTGTCCGTTAATGTGTACGAGGCTCCGTTGTCGGAAAAAAGTTAATTTCTCGAAAACTACGGGGGCTAGAGAGGAACTGAGTTTAGATTTGGATTCGCCATGGCCGATATAGTCTACAGGAATTATTTCAGAATATTCTGAGCTCTTGAAATTTTCGACAAAATCAAAAGACTAACCCCTTTGAAAATTTCACGATATTTTCAAAAAATAAAATCGCCATTTAAGGGCGGCTCTGTATGCATTAGGGGGCGCTGTACACGATTCTGTTGTCCGTTTATGTGTAAGAGGCTCCGTTGTCGAAAAAAAGTTAATTTCTCGAAAACTACGGGGGCTAGAGAGGAACTGAGTTTAGATTTGGATTCGCCATGGCCGATATAGTCTACAGGAATTATTTCAGAATATTCTGAGCCCTTGAAATTTTCGACAAAATCAAAAGACTAACCCCTTTGAAAATTTCACGATATTTTCAAAAAATAAAATCGCGATTTAAGGGCGGCTCTGTATGCATTAGGGGGCGCTGAACACGATTCTGGTGTCCGTTAATGTGTACGAGGCTCCGTTGTCGGAAAAAAGTTAATTTCTCGAAAACTACGGGGGCTAGAGAGGAACTGAGTTTAGATTTGGATTCGCCATGGCCGATATAGTCTACAGGAATTATTTCAGAATATTCTGAGCCCTTGAAATTTTCGACAAAATCAAAAGACTAACCCCTTTGAAAATTTCACGATATTTTCAAAAAATAAAATCGCCATTTAAGGGCGGCTCTGTATGCATTAGGGGGCGCTGTACACGATTCTGTTGTCCGTTTATGTGTAAGAGGCTCCGTTGTCGAAAAAAAGTTAATTTCTCGAAAACTACGGGGGCTAGAGAGGAACTGAGTTTAGATTTGGATTCGCCATGGCCGATATAGTCTACAGGAATTATTTCAGAATATTCTGAGCCCTTGAAATTTTCGACAAAATCAAAAGAATAACCCCTTTGAAAATTTCACGATATTTTCAAAAAATAAAATCGCGATTTATGGGTGACTCTGTATGCATTAGGGGATGCTGAACACGCTGGTGTGGTCCGTCTTTGTGTACGAGGCTCTGTTGTCGGAAAAAAGTTAATTTCTCGAAAACTACGGGGGCTAGAGAGGAACTGAGTTTAGATTTGGATTCGCCATGGCCGATATAGTCTACAGGAATTATTTCAGAATATTCTGAGCCCTTGAAATTTTCGACAAAATCAAAAGACTCCCTTTGAAAATTTCACGATATTTTCAAAAAATAAAATCGCGATTTAAGGGGGACTCTGTATGCATTAGGGGATGCTGAACACGTTGGTGTGGTCCGTCTTTGTGTACGAGGCTCCGTTGTCGAAAAAAAGTTAATTTCTCGAAAACTACGGGGGCTAGAGAGGAACTGAGTTTAGATTTGGATTCGCCATGGCCGATATAGTCTACAGGAATTATTTCAGAATATTCTGAGCCCTTGAAATTTTCGACAAAATCAAAAGACTAACCCCTTTGAAAATTTCACGATATTTTCAAAAAATAAAATCGCGATTTAAGGACGGCTCTGTATGCATTAGGGGGCGCTGAACACGATTTTGGTGTCCGTTAATGTGTAAGAGGCTCCGTTGTCGGAAAAAAGTTAATTTCTCGAAAACTACGGGGGCTAGAGAGGAACTGAGTTTAGATTTGGATTCGCCATGGCCGATATAGTCTACAGGAATTATTTCAGAATATTCTGAGCCCTTGAAATTTTCGACAAAATCAAAAGACTAACCTCTTTGAAAATTTCACGATATTTTCAAAAAATAAAATCGCGATTTAAGGACGGCTCTGTATGCATTAGGGGGCGCTGAACACGATTTTGGTGTCCGTTAATGTGTAAGAGGCTCCGTTGTCGGAAAAAAGTTAATTTCTCGAAAACTACGGGGGCCAAAGAGGAACTGAGTTTAGATTTGAATTCGCCATGGCCGATATAGTCTACAGGAATTATTTCAGAATATTCTGAGCCCTTGAAATTTTCGACAAAATCAAAAGACTAACCCCTTTGAAAATTTCACGATATTTTCAAAAAATAAAATCGCGATTTAAGGACGGCTCTGTATGCATTAGGGGGCGCTGAACACGATTCTGGTGTCCGTTAATGTGTACGAGGCTCCGTTGTCGGAAAAAAGTTAATTTCTCGAAAACTACGGGGGCTAGAGAGGAACTGAGTTTAGATTTGGATTCGCCATGGCCGATATAGTCTACAGGAATTATTTCAGAATATTCTGAGCCCTTGAAATTTTCGACAAAATCAAAAGACTAACCCCTTTGAAAATTTCACAATATTTTCAAAAAATAAAATCGCGATTTAAGGGCGGCTCTGTATGCATTAGGGGGCGCTGAACACGATTCTGGTGTCCGTTAATGTGTACGAGGCTCCGTTGTCGGAAAAAAGTTAATTTCTCGAAAACTACGGGGGCTAGAGAGGAACTGAGTTTAGATTTGGATTCGCCATGGCCGATATAGTCTACAGGAATTATTTCAGAATATTCTGAGCCCTTGAAATTTTCGACAAAATCAAAAGACTAACCCCTTTGAAAATTTCACGATATTTTCAAAAAATAAAATCGCGATTTAAGGACGGGTCTGTATGCATTAGGGGGCGCTGAACACGATTTTGGTGTCCGTTAATGTGTAAGAGGCTCCGTTGTCGGAAAAAAGTTAATTTCTCGAAAACTACGGGGGCTAGAGAGGAACTGAGTTTAGATTTGGATTCGCCATGGCCGATATAGTCTACAGGAATTATTTCAGAATATTCTGAGCCCTTGAAATTTTCGACAAAATCAAAAGACTAACCCCTTTGAAAATTTCACGATATTTTCAAAAAATAAAATCGCGATTTAAGGACGGGTCTGTATGCATTAGGGGGCGCTGAACACGATTTTGGTGTCCGTTAATGTGTAAGAGGCTCCGTTGTCGGAAAAAAGTTAATTTCTCGAAAACTACGGGGGCTAGAGAGGAACTGAGTTTAGATTTGGATTCGCCATGGCCGATATAGTCTACAGGAATTATTTCAGAATATTCTGAGCCCTTGAAATTTTCGACAAAATCAAAAGAATAACCCCTTTGAAAATTTCACGATATTTTCAAAAAATAAAATCGCGATTTATGGGTGACTCTGTATGCATTAGGGGATGCTGAACACGCTGGTGTGGTCCGTCTTTGTGTACGAGGCTCTGTTGTCGGAAAAAAGTTAATTTCTCGAAAACTACGGGGGCTAGAGAGGAACTGAGTTTAGATTTGGATTCGCCATGGCCGATATAGTCTACAGGAATTATTTCAGAATATTCTGAGCCCTTGAAATTTTCGACAAAATCAAAAGACTCCCTTTGAAAATTTCACGATATTTTCAAAAAATAAAATCGCGATTTAAGGGGGACTCTGTATGCATTAGGGGATGCTGAACACGTTGGTGTGGTCCGTCTTTGTGTACGAGGCTCCGTTGTCGAAAAAAAGTTAATTTCTCGAAAACTACGGGGGCTAGAGAGGAACTGAGTTTAGATTTGGATTCGCCATGGCCGATATAGTCTACAGGAATTATTTCAGAATATTCTGAGCCCTTGAAATTTTCGACAAAATCAAAAGACTAACCCCTTTGAAAATTTCACGATATTTTCAAAAAATAAAATCGCGATTTAAGGACGGCTCTGTATGCATTAGGGGGCACTGAACACGATTTTGGTGTCCGTTAATGTGTAAGAGGCTCCGTTGTCGGAAAAAAGTTAATTTCTCGAAAACTACGGGGGCCAAAGAGGAACTGAGTTTAGATTTGAATTCGCCATGGCCGATATAGTCTACAGGAATTATTTCAGAATATTCTGAGCCCTTGAAATTTTCGACAAAATCAAAAGACTAACCCCTTTGAAAATTTCACGATATTTTCAAAAAATAAAATCGCGATTTAAGGACGGCTCTGTATGCATTAGGGGGCGCTGAACACGATTCTGGTGTCCGTTTATGTGTAAGAGGCTCCGTTGTCGAAAAAAAGTTAATTTCTCGAAAACTACGGGGGCTAGAGAGGAACTGAGTTTAGATTTGGATTCGCCATGGCCGATATAGTCTACAGGAATTATTTCAGAATATTCTGAGCCCTTGAAATTTTCGACAAAATCAAAAGACTAACCCCTTTGAAAATTTCACGATATTTTCAAAAAATAAAATCGCGATTTAAGGACGGCTCTGTATGCATTAGGGGGCGCTGAACACGATTCTGGTGTACGTTAATGTGTAAGAGGCTCCGTTGTCGGAAAAAAGTTAATTTCTCGAAAACTACGGGGGCTAGAGAGGAACTGAGTTTAGATTTGGATTCGCCATGGCCGATATAGTCTACAGGAATTATTTCAGAATATTCTGAGCCCTTGAAATTTTCGACAAAATCAAAAAAATAACCCCTTTGAAAATTTCACGATATTTTCAAAAAATAAAATCGCGATTTAAGGACGGGTCTGTATGCATTAGGGGGCGCTGAACACGATTTTGGTGTCCGTTAATGTGTAAGAGGCTCCGTTGTCGGAAAAAAGTTAATTTCTCGAAAACTACGGGGGCTAGAGAGGAACTGAGTTTAGATTTGGATTCGCCATGGCCGATATAGTCTACAGGAATTATTTCAGAATATTCTGAGCCCTTGAAATTTTCGACAAAATCAAAAGAGTAGCCCCTTTGAAAATTTCACGATATTTTCAAAAAATAAAATCGCGATTTATGGGTGACTCTGTATGTATTAGGGGATGCTGAACACGCTGGTGTGGTCCGTCTTTGTGTACGAGGCTCTGTTGTCGGAAAAAAGTTAATTTCTCGAAAACTACGGGGGCTAGAGAGGAACTGAGTTTAGATTTGGATTCGCCATGGCCGATATAGTCTACAGGAATTATTTCAGAATATTCTGAGCCCTTGAAATTTTCGACAAAATCAAAAGACTAACCCCTTTGAAAATTTCACGATATTTTCAAAAAATAAAATCGCGATTTAAGGACGGCTCTGTATGCATTAGGGGGCGCTGAACACGATTCTGGTGTCCGTTAATGTGTACGAGGCTCCGTTGTCGGAAAAAAGTTAATTTCTCGAAAACTACGGGGGCTAGAGAGGAACTGAGTTTAGATTTGGATTCGCCATGGCCGATATAGTCTACAGGAATTATTTCAGAATATTCTGAGCCCTTGAAATTTTCGACAAAATCAAAAGACTAACCCCTTTGAAAATTTCACGATATTTTCAAAAAATAAAATCGCCATTTAAGGGCGGCTCTGTATGCATTAGGGGGCGCTGTACACGATTCTGTTGTCCGTTTATGTGTAAGAGGCTCCGTTGTCGAAAAAAAGTTAATTTCTCGAAAACTACGGGGGCTAGAGAGGAACTGAGTTTAGATTTGGATTCGCCATGGCCGATATAGTCTACAGGAATTATTTCAGAATATTCTGAGCCCTTGAAATTTTCGACAAAATCAAAAGAATAACCCCTTTGAAAATTTCACGATATTTTCAAAAAATAAAATCGCGATTTATGGGTGACTCTGTATGCATTAGGGGATGCTGAACACGCTGGTGTGGTCCGTCTTTGTGTACGAGGCTCTGTTGTCGGAAAAAAGTTAATTTCTCGAAAACTACGGGGGCTAGAGAGGAACTGAGTTTAGATTTGGATTCGCCATGGCCGATATAGTCTACAGGAATTATTTCAGAATATTCTGAGCCCTTGAAATTTTCGACAAAATCAAAAGACTCCCTTTGAAAATTTCACGATATTTTCAAAAAATAAAATCGCGATTTAAGGGGGACTCTGTATGCATTAGGGGATGCTGAACACGTTGGTGTGGTCCGTCTTTGTGTACGAGGCTCCGTTGTCGAAAAAAAGTTAATTTCTCGAAAACTACGGGGGCTAGAGAGGAACTGAGTTTAGATTTGGATTCGCCATGGCCGATATAGTCTACAGGAATTATTTCAGAATATTCTGAGCCCTTGAAATTTTCGACAAAATCAAAAGACTAACCCCTTTGAAAATTTCACGATATTTTCAAAAAATAAAATCGCGATTTAAGGACGGCTCTGTATGCATTAGGGGGCGCTGAACACGATTTTGGTGTCCGTTAATGTGTAAGAGGCTCCGTTGTCGGAAAAAAGTTAATTTCTCGAAAACTACGGGGGCTAGAGAGGAACTGAGTTTAGATTTGGATTCGCCATGGCCGATATAGTCTACAGGAATTATTTCAGAATATTCTGAGCCCTTGAAATTTTCGACAAAATCAAAAGACTAACCTCTTTGAAAATTTCACGATATTTTCAAAAAATAAAATCGCGATTTAAGGACGGCTCTGTATGCATTAGGGGGCGCTGAACACGATTTTGGTGTCCGTTAATGTGTAAGAGGCTCCGTTGTCGGAAAAAAGTTAATTTCTCGAAAACTACGGGGGCCAAAGAGGAACTGAGTTTAGATTTGAATTCGCCATGGCCGATATAGTCTACAGGAATTATTTCAGAATATTCTGAGCCCTTGAAATTTTCGACAAAATCAAAAGACTAACCCCTTTGAAAATTTCACGATATTTTCAAAAAATAAAATCGCGATTTAAGGACGGCTCTGTATGCATTAGGGGGCGCTGAACACGATTCTGGTGTCCGTTAATGTGTAAGAGGCTCCGTTGTCGGAAAAAAGTTAATTTCTCGAAAACTACGGGGGCTAGAGAGGAACTGAGTTTAGATTTGGATTCGCCATGGCCGATATAGTCTACAGGAATTATTTCAGAATATTCTGAGCCCTTGAAATTTTCGACAAAATCAAAAGACTAACCTCTTTGAAAATTTCACGATATTTTCAAAAAATAAAATCGCGATTTAAGGACGGCTCTGTATGCATTAGGGGGCGCTGAACACGATTTTGGTGTCCGTTAATGTGTAAGAGGCTCCGTTGTCGGAAAAAAGTTAATTTCTCGAAAACTACGGGGGCCAAAGAGGAACTGAGTTTAGATTTGAATTCGCCATGGCCGATATAGTCTACAGGAATTATTTCAGAATATTCTGAGCCCTTGAAATTTTCGACAAAATCAAAAGACTAACCCCTTTGAAAATTTCACGATATTTTCAAAAAATAAAATCGCGATTTAAGGACGGCTCTGTATGCATTAGGGGGCGCTGAACACGATTCTGGTGTCCGTTAATGTGTACGAGGCTCCGTTGTCGGAAAAAAGTTAATTTCTCGAAAACTACGGGGGCTAGAGAGGAACTGAGTTTAGATTTGGATTCGCCATGGCCGATATAGTCTACAGGAATTATTTCAGAATATTCTGAGCCCTTGAAATTTTCGACAAAATCAAAAGACTAACCCCTTTGAAAATTTCACAATATTTTCAAAAAATAAAATCGCGATTTAAGGGCGGCTCTGTATGCATTAGGGGGCGCTGAACACGATTCTGGTGTCCGTTAATGTGTACGAGGCTCCGTTGTCGGAAAAAAGTTAATTTCTCGAAAACTACGGGGGCTAGAGAGGAACTGAGTTTAGATTTGGATTCGCCATGGCCGATATAGTCTACAGGAATTATTTCAGAATATTCTGAGCCCTTGAAATTTTCGACAAAATCAAAAGACTAACCCCTTTGAAAATTTCACGATATTTTCAAAAAATAAAATCGCGATTTAAGGACGGGTCTGTATGCATTAGGGGGCGCTGAACACGATTTTGGTGTCCGTTAATGTGTAAGAGGCTCCGTTGTCGGAAAAAAGTTAATTTCTCGAAAACTACGGGGGCTAGAGAGGAACTGAGTTTAGATTTGGATTCGCCATGGCCGATATAGTCTACAGGAATTATTTCAGAATATTCTGAGCCCTTGAAATTTTCGACAAAATCAAAAGACTAACCCCTTTGAAAATTTCACGATATTTTCAAAAAATAAAATCGCGATTTAAGGACGGGTCTGTATGCATTAGGGGGCGCTGAACACGATTTTGGTGTCCGTTAATGTGTAAGAGGCTCCGTTGTCGGAAAAAAGTTAATTTCTCGAAAACTACGGGGGCTAGAGAGGAACTGAGTTTAGATTTGGATTCGCCATGGCCGATATAGTCTACAGGAATTATTTCAGAATATTCTGAGCCCTTGAAATTTTCGACAAAATCAAAAGAATAACCCCTTTGAAAATTTCACGATATTTTCAAAAAATAAAATCGCGATTTATGGGTGACTCTGTATGCATTAGGGGATGCTGAACACGCTGGTGTGGTCCGTCTTTGTGTACGAGGCTCTGTTGTCGGAAAAAAGTTAATTTCTCGAAAACTACGGGGGCTAGAGAGGAACTGAGTTTAGATTTGGATTCGCCATGGCCGATATAGTCTACAGGAATTATTTCAGAATATTCTGAGCCCTTGAAATTTTCGACAAAATCAAAAGACTCCCTTTGAAAATTTCACGATATTTTCAAAAAATAAAATCGCGATTTAAGGGGGACTCTGTATGCATTAGGGGATGCTGAACACGTTGGTGTGGTCCGTCTTTGTGTACGAGGCTCCGTTGTCGAAAAAAAGTTAATTTCTCGAAAACTACGGGGGCTAGAGAGGAACTGAGTTTAGATTTGGATTCGCCATGGCCGATATAGTCTACAGGAATTATTTCAGAATATTCTGAGCCCTTGAAATTTTCGACAAAATCAAAAGACTAACCCCTTTGAAAATTTCACGATATTTTCAAAAAATAAAATCGCGATTTAAGGACGGCTCTGTATGCATTAGGGGGCACTGAACACGATTTTGGTGTCCGTTAATGTGTAAGAGGCTCCGTTGTCGGAAAAAAGTTAATTTCTCGAAAACTACGGGGGCCAAAGAGGAACTGAGTTTAGATTTGAATTCGCCATGGCCGATATAGTCTACAGGAATTATTTCAGAATATTCTGAGCCCTTGAAATTTTCGACAAAATCAAAAGACTAACCCCTTTGAAAATTTCACGATATTTTCAAAAAATAAAATCGCGATTTAAGGACGGCTCTGTATGCATTAGGGGGCGCTGAACACGATTCTGGTGTCCGTTTATGTGTAAGAGGCTCCGTTGTCGAAAAAAAGTTAATTTCTCGAAAACTACGGGGGCTAGAGAGGAACTGAGTTTAGATTTGGATTCGCCATGGCCGATATAGTCTACAGGAATTATTTCAGAATATTCTGAGCCCTTGAAATTTTCGACAAAATCAAAAGACTAACCCCTTTGAAAATTTCACGATATTTTCAAAAAATAAAATCGCGATTTAAGGACGGCTCTGTATGCATTAGGGGGCGCTGAACACGATTCTGGTGTACGTTAATGTGTAAGAGGCTCCGTTGTCGGAAAAAAGTTAATTTCTCGAAAACTACGGGGGCTAGAGAGGAACTGAGTTTAGATTTGGATTCGCCATGGCCGATATAGTCTACAGGAATTATTTCAGAATATTCTGAGCCCTTGAAATTTTCGACAAAATCAAAAAAATAACCCCTTTGAAAATTTCACGATATTTTCAAAAAATAAAATCGCGATTTAAGGACGGGTCTGTATGCATTAGGGGGCGCTGAACACGATTTTGGTGTCCGTTAATGTGTAAGAGGCTCCGTTGTCGGAAAAAAGTTAATTTCTCGAAAACTACGGGGGCTAGAGAGGAACTGAGTTTAGATTTGGATTCGCCATGGCCGATATAGTCTACAGGAATTATTTCAGAATATTCTGAGCCCTTGAAATTTTCGACAAAATCAAAAGAGTAGCCCCTTTGAAAATTTCACGATATTTTCAAAAAATAAAATCGCGATTTATGGGTGACTCTGTATGTATTAGGGGATGCTGAACACGCTGGTGTGGTCCGTCTTTGTGTACGAGGCTCTGTTGTCGGAAAAAAGTTAATTTCTCGAAAACTACGGGGGCTAGAGAGGAACTGAGTTTAGATTTGGATTCGCCATGGCCGATATAGTCTACAGGAATTATTTCAGAATATTCTGAGCCCTTGAAATTTTCGACAAAATCAAAAGACTAACCCCTTTGAAAATTTCACGATATTTTCAAAAAATAAAATCGCGATTTAAGGACGGCTCTGTATGCATTAGGGGGCGCTGAACACGATTCTGGTGTCCGTTAATGTGTACGAGGCTCCGTTGTCGGAAAAAAGTTAATTTCTCGAAAACTACGGGGGCTAGAGAGGAACTGAGTTTAGATTTGGATTCGCCATGGCCGATATAGTCTACAGGAATTATTTCAGAATATTCTGAGCCCTTGAAATTTTCGACAAAATCAAAAGACTAACCCCTTTGAAAATTTCACGATATTTTCAAAAAATAAAATCGCCATTTAAGGGCGGCTCTGTATGCATTAGGGGGCGCTGTACACGATTCTGTTGTCCGTTTATGTGTAAGAGGCTCCGTTGTCGAAAAAAAGTTAATTTCTCGAAAACTACGGGGGCTAGAGAGGAACTGAGTTTAGATTTGGATTCGCCATGGCCGATATAGTCTACAGGAATTATTTCAGAATATTCTGAGCCCTTGAAATTTTCGACAAAATCAAAAGAATAACCCCTTTGAAAATTTCACGATATTTTCAAAAAATAAAATCGCGATTTATGGGTGACTCTGTATGCATTAGGGGATGCTGAACACGCTGGTGTGGTCCGTCTTTGTGTACGAGGCTCTGTTGTCGGAAAAAAGTTAATTTCTCGAAAACTACGGGGGCTAGAGAGGAACTGAGTTTAGATTTGGATTCGCCATGGCCGATATAGTCTACAGGAATTATTTCAGAATATTCTGAGCCCTTGAAATTTTCGACAAAATCAAAAGACTCCCTTTGAAAATTTCACGATATTTTCAAAAAATAAAATCGCGATTTAAGGGGGACTCTGTATGCATTAGGGGATGCTGAACACGTTGGTGTGGTCCGTCTTTGTGTACGAGGCTCCGTTGTCGAAAAAAAGTTAATTTCTCGAAAACTACGGGGGCTAGAGAGGAACTGAGTTTAGATTTGGATTCGCCATGGCCGATATAGTCTACAGGAATTATTTCAGAATATTCTGAGCCCTTGAAATTTTCGACAAAATCAAAAGACTAACCCCTTTGAAAATTTCACGATATTTTCAAAAAATAAAATCGCGATTTAAGGACGGCTCTGTATGCATTAGGGGGCGCTGAACACGATTTTGGTGTCCGTTAATGTGTAAGAGGCTCCGTTGTCGGAAAAAAGTTAATTTCTCGAAAACTACGGGGGCTAGAGAGGAACTGAGTTTAGATTTGGATTCGCCATGGCCGATATAGTCTACAGGAATTATTTCAGAATATTCTGAGCCCTTGAAATTTTCGACAAAATCAAAAGACTAACCTCTTTGAAAATTTCACGATATTTTCAAAAAATAAAATCGCGATTTAAGGACGGCTCTGTATGCATTAGGGGGCGCTGAACACGATTTTGGTGTCCGTTAATGTGTAAGAGGCTCCGTTGTCGGAAAAAAGTTAATTTCTCGAAAACTACGGGGGCCAAAGAGGAACTGAGTTTAGATTTGAATTCGCCATGGCCGATATAGTCTACAGGAATTATTTCAGAATATTCTGAGCCCTTGAAATTTTCGACAAAATCAAAAGACTAACCCCTTTGAAAATTTCACGATATTTTCAAAAAATAAAATCGCGATTTAAGGACGGCTCTGTATGCATTAGGGGGCGCTGAACACGATTCTGGTGTCCGTTAATGTGTACGAGGCTCCGTTGTCGGAAAAAAGTTAATTTCTCGAAAACTACGGGGGCTAGAGAGGAACTGAGTTTAGATTTGGATTCGCCATGGCCGATATAGTCTACAGGAATTATTTCAGAATATTCTGAGCCCTTGAAATTTTCGACAAAATCAAAAGACTAACCCCTTTGAAAATTTCACGATATTTTCAAAAAATAAAATCGCCATTTAAGGGCGGCTCTGTATGCATTAGGGGGCGCTGTACACGATTCTGTTGTCCGTTTATGTGTAAGAGGCTCCGTTGTCGAAAAAAAGTTAATTTCTCGAAAACTGCGGGGGCTAGAGAGGAATTGAGTTTAGATTTGGATTCGCCATGGCCGATATAGTCTACAGGAATTATTTCAGAATATTCTGAGCCCTTGAAATTTTCGACAAAATCAAAAGACTAACCCCTTTGAAAATTTCACGATATTTTCAAAAAATAAAATCGCGATTTAAGGGCGGCTCTGTATGCATTAGGGGGCGCTGTACACGATTCTGTTGTCCGTTTATGTGTAAGAGGCTCCGTTGTCGAAAAAAAGTTAATTTCTCGAAAACTGCGGGGGCTAGAGAGGAATTGAGTTTAGATTTGGATTCGCCATGGCCGATATAGTCTACAGGAATTATTTCAGAATATTCTGAGCCCTTGAAATTTTCGACAAAATCAAAAGACTAACCCCTTTGAAAATTTCACGATATTTTCAAAAAATAAAATCGCGATTTAAGGGCGGCTCTGTATGCATAAGGGGGCGCTGAACACGATTCTGGTGTCCGTTTATGTGTACGAGGCTCCGTTGTCGAAAAAAAGTTAATTTCTCGAAAACTACGGGGGCTAAAGAGGAACTGAGTTTAGATTTGGATTCGCCATGGCCGATATAGTCTACAGGAATTATTTCAGAATATTCTGAGCCCTTGAAATTTTCGACAAAATCAAAAGACTCCCTTTGAAAATTTCACGATATTTTCAAAAAATAAAATCGCGATTTAAGGGGGACTCTGTATGCATTAGGGGATGCTGAACACGCTGGTGTGGTCCGTCTTTGTGTACGAGGCTCCGTTGTCGAAAAAAAGTTAATTTCTCGAAAACTACGGGGGCTAGAGAGGAACTGAGTTTAGATTTGGATTCGCCATGGCCGATATAGTCTACAGGAATTATTTCTGAATATTCTGAGCCCTTCAAAATTTCTACAAAATTGACAGTCTTTGATAATTTCACAATAATTTCAAAAAAAATAAATTGCTATTTAAGGGCAGCTTCATATTTACTGAACTTATCAGTAGTTTTGGAATTCTTCTTTGTATGCAAGCAAAATATATGGATGTGACTTTGTATTGTTTATTGACATATTAGAAAGGAAAAATAAAAATACAGTTATTTAATTCAGAAAATTTATTGAACATTATAACAATAGGCAATTTCATAAAACTCATATAAATATACTAAATGTATGTACTAGAAACACTAAATACCTATAAAAATATTAGACTATTTGACTAGGAGCAGCAACTTTGGAAGTACAATGTATTGTGATACTAATACTATACTGGTATAAATAATTTATATAAAATTGAAAAAAAAAAAAATTGTAAAAAAGATAAACAAACAAATTGTTGTTATATTATGTAATCCAGCATTATTGAATGTCGTCTGCAAACACGATCAGGAATTTTCTTAGTCACTGAAAACAGTTAAACTAAACAAAGGTATTATATGAGGAGTTGAGTGTTGAACCCCACCACAATTCTTACTACAAGGATTCACTTATCTTTCACATTAACCAATTTTATTTTCATTATATTTTCCAAAAAAACCATCAATATACGTCACCAAAAGCAAAAGAGGTCTAGCCCAGTTGGCAGAATTAAAGAAATACAGTTTTCACATTTCATATATAAGGTACATATTTGTTGCTCAAGTTACTATGTACAAATACTTAACACTGTCACTGGGCAAAATATTACATTCAGTTAAGGTTCACATACATGGAAATATATCCGATTTCCTCAAATGCAGCAATATAAAAATTTCGTGCATATCTCTGTTTATTATACTCGCGATGATTCTAAATTCGTATTACTGTAAGGCCCTAACTGTCGCGAGAAGCTGGTCCAACTCCACTTTATACGCTATCAACTGCTGCTGTCTTTCTGCACATTGATCGCAACTTCTATTGGTCACACTCTTTTGAGCCAAGCTGTGGACGATGGCTCTCAGACGAAATTCGCGTTCTTCGTATCTCTTTTCCAAAAACGCAATCTGTAACAAAAGTAAATAATAAATACATATATAGTAATTGATATAAATGGAAGAAACTTTATACAAAGTGATTCACAACTTATTAAAAAAATTTGAGAATAGATGCTTTTTGAAAAATGGAGTCAATGTCGTAAAAAAAATGTAATATCCCTATAGTTTCCAAAAAAAACTTTTACATCGCTGGGCTAATTTAGTTTCTAGCATCATTGGAATGCAAGCGATTGTAGTATTAACGTTTTTACGATAGTATTTACATTAGATTTCAACTGTCAAAAATGGCTTACGTGTATAGCAACTCGGAGTTGATGGATATCGAATTCATTTATGGTGAAGTAAGACAAAATACTTTAGCAATTGCAGCTACTTTTACCGCGGTAGAGGAACGCAGGCGTCATACGGGAAATTTGTAACCAAATCGTGGAAGAGATGGAGCTCCAGGGCGTTCACAGGGACGTTCAGAGGGGAATCCCCGAATAAGTATCAGGTAAATCGCTCAACAAGTACAAGAAATCTCCCAATCAACAGTGTAGCGTATCATACACGAGGCTCAATTATATCCGTACCATGTCCATCCCTTACGAATTAGATTTTGAGAATGGTTGCAGCAACAAAATGCTCAAAATCCCAGATTTACAGTAGACGTATAGTTGACTTCCAAAATTCTAGGGAGTGACTAATCGCTAGCTTATGGACTAGCGCGACGGGCGAAGCGTGCGGGGAGCGACATTTCATAGGCGTACTAAATTTGAATGCGATCAGATATAAAAAATATACAAAAATTACAAAAATAATCGCATTACATAACATCCATTATTTTTAGAGGATATAACAGTTTTTACCAATTTCGAGGCATTAGATAATAAAAATAATAAGAATATTTCAAAATTTAAAGTTTTCATCTTGTATTATCAATTACCCAAGGTCGAAAATAATAGAGAGTGACTAATTCACAACACAGAGATGAGTACGGAAGATACGTGTGTTATGATTACCTAAGCATGTCACTTGAGAAGAGTTAAAGCACACAAAATTATCAAAAATAAGTTGACGTCGGCTGAACCTAGCACAATAACAATTTACTTTAAATGTGCCACCTGTGTCATTCTATCTACAAATTAGAATGCCGTCCTTTTGGACGGCGATTGCCTACCACCACCCACTTACACCTACCTGATGAGCACTCCGCGGATCGCAAGGTCGCCGTATTTCTCGCCGTAAAATGATCAAATTTGTGATGTTTTTTAGGTACTGAAATCTTGAAAAATAAAACACGTAGAACAAAAGTAATATCAAAAATAAAATTACTGATGTTTTGTTTATCCACTTTTACTATTTAAACTCTCTTCAAATAATATAATAACTTTTAAAATGCATTTGTATTACACACATTATTTCGCTATTCTAATCCCACATTTTAACAATTATTTTCACATACTTATAAACAAAAGTGAACAATCTTATATGCAAAACTATGTAAGTTTATGTTATAACAATGTTTACATCTATAGTTGAATTTAAAAAAATACGTATTTTGAAAGATTTCAGTACCTAAAAATTTGCTGAATAGATCGCTTTCTGACGTTATATGTTGATTTTACTTCGATACCTTTGAATATTCGCCGGTGACATTGTTGTTATTTGCTAAACTCTATATTATTCAGTTCTTAAATGTCTAAAATTACTTGTATTTGTAGAAAACACTATTTTGGAATACGGCGCCCTTAAGCCTTGTCCTCATGGACGCGAAATTCACGGATTTTTGCAAGAATTTTGCGACTTCTATTTTAATTATTTGTGGCGGAAAAATCTCAACTTTTGACAATTGCAATTTGCGAAACTGTCAAGCACTACAAATATTATTGCCCCTTTTATTATTACGTGGTGTTAATAAATTTATTTTGAGCTTCTGATAATCTACCATGGCAGTTTCATGATGAAAATGATAGATAATGTTATAAGGAAGTTTACAAAATTTGTTACAAATAGAGATTTTTCCACCATTAAATAAATCGTGCTAATATTTGCGAATTCCGCATGCAAAAGGACAAAAGGCTTTAGAATACATATACACTATTTACTGTTGGTTACTAGCACTGTCACTATAACGGTCACACATTAACATTTATTATATCATATCGTACCCCTTTCCGTATGATCCTCATACGCCCATGTTTCGTCACAATTTAATATATTCTTCGGTCCAGATTCTTATTTTTTAATATTTATTTTAAATAGTTTCTTCGCCATATCACTATTTCGTCCATTCTATCAGTATACTCTTTTCGATTTCATTTATACGGACTAAGTTTCATCTTATAAGATATAGCAATAGATTTTTTTTGGAAAACTCATATTAAAAATACAATCTTCCTTCCGCGAGTTTCCATCACTTTCCGTTTCACAGTTGTACTTCTTTACCACTTTTTTATTTGCACACATATGCTATTCACGTACAATTTTGTTAATGAAATACATATTTCAACATCACTTACACTCATATTTTGACCTTGCGCTCTAAACTCTTCATACATGTCATCATCCGATATTCCTCATTTCGATCAAATCACTAATAAAATTAATTACATTCATAATTAAATTAACGAAAAGATATATCCGAAATTTTGCCCACCCGAACGATATACCCGCCCATGATAGCGCTGGAAATGAAACAGTTGGATCCGACAATTCGTCGCAGCCAATCAGAAAGCAGCAGCGCATGCGTAGCAGAAGCTGTGTAATCGGGTATGCTCTCAGATATATGCGGCACACGATTTTGTAGGAAAAATATACGGGCTGCATGTACATTTTTTTATGTTGACTGCTATAAATTGTGAGCAGGTTTATAACATTAGTCACTCTCTACAATTTTGGAAGTTACAGATGAAACTATTTTTACACGGAATGGGATGTATAACACTAATGTTTGGAATTTTGAAAATCCGCACGCGATTCAATGGGATCATTTGCAACATGGCTTTTCCTTAAGTGATTGTCGATGATTGGATCATTCATATTACCAAATCAAATGGATGGGGTTCAATATCTTGAGTTCCTTCGAAATGATCTACCTGGATTTCTGCAAGATGTGCCCTTAGCTGTTCGACTTCGAGTGTGGTTGTTGCACGATGGTGCTCCTCCTCATTTTCGAGTACCTTAATGAAGTTCAAAAGGGGTACCATGGATTGGACAAGGTCCGGTACCATAGCCGCCACGATATCCTGACTTAAATCCTTTGGACTTCGTTTTGTGGAGATGTTTAAAAAATAAATGGGTGAATCCACTGAAGTGGACAGTAGGGATGATTTACGTGAACATATCACAGCTGCTACCAATAACGTTGATAGACAAAATTTTGAAGAGATGTAACACCAGGTATGTCAAATTATTTTATCAATTAACCACAAATTAATTTAATTAATTAATAATAGCAATAGTGGCAAAGGCAGAAGTGTATTTTTAAATCATTTTCGAACTGCCCTTTTTAATTTCTTATACATTCAAACAGGATAACTTCTGAATCACCCTGTATTAAAAATATATAGAAGGCAATACAATGCAAAAATAAAACGATGGGCATAGTCCATTAAAATTATCAAAACTTTAAAATGTCACCTAAAAGTGCTTCCAAGGTACCCGAAGAATGTTCAACTGAAATTTGTCTTTGATCCACAAAAAATGATACAGAAATATAATCACAAATGGTGACCAGTACGATTAAGGCATCTATCCCACTGTCTCATTCTTGTGCTTATCGCTATATTTTAACACCTTTTTCAATGGTTCAAAATAATGGAAATCATAATGCGATAGATCTGGGTTGTAGAGATAGTCTAAATTCCTCTCTCCCTTTTTTAATATTATCTTTTATCACATTGGCGATATGAGACCATTATTGTAATTCTGAATGTATTCGTCAAAATTACTTGATGAAGCTTGTCCAACCTTTCATTGCATGTGTTTGAATGATACTATTTAGGTTCTTATACTTTTTTAAATTTGAATGTCACTGATAATGACTTATTGGATAGTTCAAAATAATTACACCAAGTCATTATTAATTTGACTGTACCCGTGAGATGGTTCAAAAACAAGCTCATTCGCAAGCATTTTTGGTCGTCAGACGAAAGACGGAAAACTTTACTTTAATCCAGTGTCTGTAATTTTATTTTAGACTACACCAACCTTCGGTACACAATACCACTTACAACGGGGTAACATTTTATAATGCACACACCAAAATCAATTAAACAAGCAAAAAACAACAACAAAAAACTTCGTTGAGTGGTTACCATCAACGATCTCCTTGTAGATAGGAAGATCGTTGGTTCTTCTTCTTGTTATTGGTCTTAGTCCTATGGTCAATTAACCAGCTACACATGCCTTTATTAACTAGATCGTTGGTTACACCACAGTTCGTGAAGGTGAAAGTTCCAGAGGTTGCAGCTAAATGCGCAATAAACACCAATGAAATTCATTTGTACACCGAAGTGGGAGAGAATCTCTCTTGACAAATCACCGTGACCCTTGAGTGCGCGGCTAAATGCGCAGTCGTCTAAAAAAAAAAAAAACGAATCTGGAACCTCGACATCAAAGGAGCCGACGTGAAGAAATCGGACTGTAATAGACTGTGGTTACAATAGACGACTTGAGCAATTTGACAGTTTACCTATGGAGCCAAAAGAATCTATTATTCGACTTCGAAATATATGGAAAATTATATAGATATGACAAAATAATAAAAACATACAAATATTTTAAGGTTTTTTACCTCCAAGGCCAGTTGGTGACATCACGCCTATGACTTCAATATGAATGTCATTTGAACAAACTTCGTATTTGGGGACGCTGGTAATACAAGAATGATTAACCCCCGGAAACCGGACTAGAGAATTGATGTGACTTTAAGCTTTTATTTTCCTACCTTTTTCAACAGCGCTTCGATTTCCACGGCGTTATCCCCCTCCCTATTCGAGCGTGCAAGGTCAAAGGGTGCGTTTAACAGCCTGTTGTTGAGATGATCCCTCTCCACAGTGACGATGGCCAGTTCTTCCTTGGCCGCGTTGAGCTGCGACTGTAAAGCGGCGATAGAGACCTGTTGCACCTCCATTTGTTCCCTGAGAGGAGTCACGCTGGCTACGTAGTTGGCCACCTCTCTTTCGTGAGCCTCCTGAAGGGCGGTCAGCTGAAAATTGGACGTAAAGCTGTTCCAAATGTCGTAATTCATATAAGGAAACAATAAAAAAATTATGGCGGGTTCCTTGTATGTTTTAATGAATAAACTAAAACCTACAAGACATCCCAACGATTCAAATCGTTATAGAGTTAAACAGACAAAATGTACCTTTATCAGTGGTCAAAATTCGCAGGCTTGGTATAGTTATTTGGCACAGAGTGCTATAGAATATACAGGGTGTCCGGCAAAATGTGGAAAATCTCTCAGCTGCAGATAGAATATGAAAAAATAAATTCCTATAAATTTTTTTACTACAGGCCCTCCCTATGGAGACATGTGCCTCTGAAGTACGCCGCCGGAAATCGTTTTTTCTGGAATAACCTTTAAAGTACTTAATATAATTTAATAAAAATATATTTAGCTTTTTTAGTTAACCAGAGGCGGGCTAAGCTTTACAACTTAATGCCTAAATTTTTAACACTCTGTATGAGAAAGACTTTATATTAATATATCTGGGAAACTTTAACCTTAGACTAAAAAAAGTACTCTTGTTTATTGTCGATAAAATGAACCGTTTGCGAGAAAAAGTTCGACCTATGTTCGCATGAAGTTTTTCAATAATTTCGTGCCTCTTAGGACACCACTGTTTTTTTTAAATTTTGTATTTTTTTAGATTAAACATCTTTAAATGAAACTTTACTGTTTGAATTACTTTCGTATCGCACTTTGTTTTCGAGAAAAAAAAAATAGAAATCATGGCAATTCTTATATAAAAAAACATGAATTCGTTAATTATTCTTCATACAAAAAGAAAATTTATATTTTATTTCACCATCCATAGCATCTGTTTTGATTTCCCTTAACGACGATTCTAGCTCCGAGTTTTATTTATCATTTTTATTATTATTACAACTATCAGTATCATATATTATAAAAAAGCTAAATACACGGTCATGAGCGCCCGCAGAAGAATATCCCAGTGGGAGCCAAAATGGAAAACCTGTATTGTATGTGATTTGAACGATATTTTTATAGATGAAATATTTAGCAATATGAACTCTCGTGTTCTATAATGTGAATATTTTAATACATATGTATAATACATGGAAATAACTGTAAAAAATTGAGATGTAAAAATCTCAGGAGAAGCCACAACCCTTACTGGCCCCCTCCCTGCGGGGCCCATGAACACGTTCTATTCGTAAAATGATCGATATAGTAAAAAATATTCCCAAGAATCTGGATGAATTCGCTTACCGATCGTATTTATGCTTTACCAACTGACTATAACTTGTCATTAATTAATACAAATTGCCAACGAATTCTTTTTAAATTATATCTTACCGATACATAAAGCATTTACAGGGTCCTAAATTGTCTCTTAATATTCCACAAGGTGCATTGTATATATAAAAAATAAAGATCTTTTCATGTACAATCGTTTGCAATAATAATGGCACCCTTTAAAATAAATTTTGCAATTTATTTTGAACTGCTGACGGATTTGTAATGAAATCTACTTTCAACTTTAGTTCTTAGTTGTTTTACTTATTACTAATATAGATTTAATGAAATTTCTACTCAGATGTTCCAGAAGTTCAAAACTGTTTTGACCACAGTTGACGGACTGTCATTATTATTGCAAAAGCATGTACCTATCTAATTAATTTTCTGAAAATAGATAAGAAATTATCGATACCATGTTTTCGTGATATATTGCTAACCTTTCGAGGCGAGTTTCGAGATATTTTATTTACAGTAAAATATCTCAAAGAATTTTGAAGATACCGTAAAAACCATGACATGTATCATCCCCCTCTAAAAAAAATATACGTAATTTCCTTTATGACACACTTAAAACATGTTTTTATAAAAAGTGGTCTGGGATGTATCGGGAGAATTTAGGACCATCTTGTATATACAGTGTTAAATATCTTATACATAAGTGAAATCCCGTCGTAAAAACTATGATTCGATATGAACGCACTGCAGATTTCGGACGAGATCAGTTTAATCTTCATATGTGCATTTTCTTCAGAAAATCCGTAACATTATATAATCCAATATTTTTTAAGATTCATTTTATGCAAGCTTCTCCGTAAGGCTACTTTGCATTTGAGTAACTTATTAGAATATTGCGAACAGAGTAGTAGAATGTACAAGGCATATAGAAGGTACAGATCAACTGAAGCATGCAAAAAATAAAATACAAAAACCGAGTTCTGCATTTTAAATATTTACAGTATAGTTAACCAATAAGTATAACTGATGATCTGGAAAGGCAAATTGTAAAAGCAAATAATTACAATTTGAGTTCATATTTACCTTATGCATACAGTGAAGTCTCCAGCAAATCGCTGAAAATACGGTAGTGAAACATGTATGCCATTTAATAAAATTGATTGATAACGTTCAGTACGTATTCAGATATTAATTTGAAAACACAACTTTTTTAACACACGATGTTATGTTGATGAAAGTGTATTTAATAAACAACAAAAACTACATGACACTAGTGGCGGCTCGTTTTGGACGACAAGGTCGACAGTGCCTACCCAATTTTGGAAAAAATCTTATTTATTTTAGCAGAAAGAAAGACATTGTCAGTATAACTTACGTAATACTGATTCCGTAGGCATAGAAACACTTGGTATTACAATTTTACATCTATTATAATTTATGTTTTAAATATACATATCAAAAACAAAAATATAACTGCAATAAAATTCAAAACTGTGTTACAAAATTACAAACTAAGGTACAATTAAAGATAAGTAAAATCTCCTGTAACGTAATTTGTTTTTTTTGTGTTAGCTTTAATGAAGTAAATAATTGAACTTTCCCAGAACATCCTTAAAACCGAAGCGTACAATAACGTTCGACATCATTGCAATCTGTCAGCTGCTGCTGTTAAAAGTATTATTTGTTATAATAACTCATTGTGGTTAGTGCGTTTCGTTTTTCTCCAGTGCTTGCTTGATACTTGTGAGTGTACATTAAGATAAATGGAACAATTTATAGTAACCATGGCCAGCTGCCTGACATGTACGGTAAACGGTTTTCCCAAGCAACATAAATCATTTTAAACACTTGTAACTATTTCACATTTTATTCCGTGTTATGAACAGAGCTCTAAGACAACCACTCACAGTAAGTATGTTTATTTATGTAAGTTTGTATTACGTACAAACACCTGACGATTCTGATATGATGTGCAAACGACGTTGTCACATGTGCAAGACCTGTTTGCTGTCATAATTCTGTTACAGTTGGCCATAAAAAAAAGGCAAAAGTCGCATATGTTGTTTGATACAATTTATCATACAGCAAAATAGAAGCACTCATATTAGGGACACCCTGTAGATATATAGGAGCTACCGGCAAAAGATTAAGAATTTATATCAAGTTCAAGCAATCTAGCAAAGCTCTGAGCCAAAGCCTGAGGTCGACTTGCCTATCGCCACTTAGCGACACAGTAGTAAAAAAAAGTATTCATATATAACACTACTACGAGCCGCCGCTACTAAATACGTGTTTTACTCATGCTAACTACGACAACTGACACTTACGAGCATTTCTCATTTTTTGTTAAAGGTGTTAGTGAATCCCTGAATGCAGTAGTTATAAGGAATCTAAGGAAAATATGAGTGTTACTTGTGGACAGATAGATCTGAAAAGTTATCATAACTTTATTTGAACAAATGTTAGAGACGTCAAGCACAAAATACTCCAAAGCAAGAGTTCAGGATTGCCTACTACACTATCTACTGTGAGGACACGGGGAAGTAAAACCTACTGATTAATTTAACCACACCCTTTATTCGAAAAAACACGGAAACCAAACTTTACTCACATCTTGTATTCGTTTGGTCTTCAGCGACTGATAGTCCTGCTCCAGCCGGCTCAGCTGCTGCTTTAACTTGTCCCTCTCCGCTTTCACTTGCTGGAGTTCCTCGTCCTTGCGAAAATCCTTATCAGAACTGACGCTGCTGGACCTGCTCTGCAGAGCCAACTTCTCCGGGTAGCTGCGAAACTCCCTCTTATCGCTGAGGCTCCTCAAACTGCCCTCCCGTTCCTTCTGCAGCCTTCGGTTCGTCTTCCGTAGGTCCTCTATTTCCCTCTGAAGCCTAGTTACTACCTTTTCCTTATTGGCCAAGTCGGTTTGAAGGCCTCTGATGGTGGCTAGAAGGTGAGCGTCTTCCTTTATGCTCTCGTTGATCCGTTGAGGTTTGTTGACAGGCACGATTTTCGGAGGCTTGCTAGGCACGGCATCGGTTTGAGTGAACACAGTGAAGGTCTCTTTCTGAGGGATCTTTTCATCGAATATTGTTTGGGTGTACACGTCGTACGTGTCCGCCTTTCTCTTTAACTGGGCTTTTAAGTCGCTGACGTGCAGTTCTAGGTCTTCTATGTGGTTCTCGTACTTCGACTTCATCTGACTGAATTTCTCTTGTATCTCCAGAAACACTTTGGACGATTGGGTTTCTCTGTTCAATTGTTCTTGTTCCAAGGTCTTGATTCTATCTTCTAAGATCTTCCTGGCGGTGAGATTTGAATCGGTAGCGTTTTCCTTCGCTGCTACGATTAAAGCCGAAACGGAATCTGGATGTTTCCGTGCTATGATCCGTTCCATTTCTTTTATTTGCCTGTTTAGATCCTGGATGCATTTCGCGTCTTTTTCGTTTTGCAACTTCAAACTTTTGCTTTGCAACTTCTCGATTTCTAATAATTTATTCAAGCTTATTTCGTTTTCCAGAAGTTTATCTTTCGTTTTCTGCAGATTTAGTAGTTCATTCTTGTACTTGTCTAAAGTGGAATCTAGTTCGACAACGCGACGTTCTAAGTTCTTATTGGAAGTCACCAAATCGTCGTAAGAACCCTTTAACAGCTGATGGGTCTTGTTTACCGCGTCCAACTGCAACTGTAATGCTGTATTTATCTCTTTGGAGTCTTTCAGGTGTTCCAATGCTTTTTCCAGTTCTAAATTTATTTCTGGGGATGATACAGACTTTACGTTTAAGGCGGCTGTGGTTCTCTCTAGTAGTTCTTTGGTTTTTTGAAGTTCCAACTGCAACAACAGAAAGAAATATATAAAACTGGAAATGTGGACATATATATAAATACAAATATGACCTAAATTTATAGATATCACAATGGAAAGAAGTCTTTCCCAAGAAGAATTGTACGAAATGCAAAACATACTACTTTATTCTAGTTTGAACCTTTTGTTTATAAATATATTTTTGCCGGCAGACAATAGAGAAAAACGTGTATTGAATTTTAATTGCTTGGAAACAGTTTACCCACCAAAGACATTGTTTCTATTGTTTGATAAAGCAATGTAGGTACTTTCTTCTTTTGGAATATTCATCGAAACAAAAGAAACTGTCCTATGGCAATGAAATTTATTTATTGCAATTATTTAAGAAAATACTGAATTAAAAATTTAAGCTTATAATAAGCAATTGTTTCTGCTATATTTTACTTAATTTAATTAACAATTAGTTTCTCAGGTCGAATTTCGCTACATTCTGTATGTAAGTATTAAAAAAAATACTGTGAATAGAGGTCGGCACAAAATGACTCGTAAATAAATTTTACTATGTACAAAAAAATAAAACGGTGAATATTTGGTATTTTGAAGTGTTTTGGCATATGCATGCAAATGTTCCAGATGCATAACCAGTTTTTTTTAAATCTCTTTTATTGATTAAATTGAGGAATCATGGGAAAATTAAGGTCGCCGTATTTCTCGCCGTAAAATGATTAAATTTGTGGTGATTTTAGGTACTGAAATCTTGAAAAATAAAACAAGTAGAGCAAAGTTTTAACGCCCTATTTTTATTTATGGTATATTATTGGCGTTTATTAAGACAAGTTTTCTTAATTGTTCGAGTTCCTATTCCCTCTTAATACGAATGTATAAAAATCTGCATATTTTGTAAGAATCAGTAACGATCTAGTTTATTTTAAAAATTGTAACAATGCAAGTAACTGGTTAAAACGCACGGTTGTAAATATTTTTTCTACTATTGTTCGTACCGTTAAAATTATAGCCAGCTTAAGAAAATAACTGTTAAAGTTTTCTTTAAAGTAACTGTAACAACGCTATTACAATTTTCTCAGCATATCTGTGAGCGTAATGTAATCATTGGCTATAAAATGTGGAATACTTATCTTGTTTCTTACAGAGGATAAACAAATTGAAAAAGGATGAGTAAGAAACGTGAAGAATGAAAAAATGTACAAAATCGGTAGAATTGTATTGCCAATCGATTGTTAGATATAAGTAAAATGATTTGAATTTGACTAAAACAATTAAAACTGATTAAAACTATAAACCATTTTGTACATAGTAACAAAATTACAATTACACTAAAATTCATTTTCATTTAGCAAAGACAAACATGAGGAAATATTTTGTTAAAATTTCCTCCAAAATATAGTATACAGGGTCCGCTACTGCAGCGTAAAAAATTTTGAGTAAAATTTCACTCAAAATCAACACAATTGGTTGTTAAAGCAAGTCCACATCTGATAGTGTTAAAATAATAACACAATTCGTTGAGTAATATTCACTCAGTTATTTGTTAGCTAAACAGATCTTTTATGAGTAAAACTGGATACCTTTTGAGTAAGTAAATAATAAAAACTTACAGTATCCCAAGACAGTGGCGTACTATTTTTATTGCAAATAAAATAAGAGTGCCACGGGGTTTCTACACCACTGATGATAATGGAAATATTTAAACAGACTAGACTAAAACTTAGAATCATTGTTGTTTTATCACAAAGAGTTTCTAAGTAAATAAAAAATATAATAAAAATTTCGAAATATTTGGCGCCCTGTATCTCGGAAATGATGAACTTTTGGATATACAGGGTGTCCCAAAATAGAAGGCCATACCATTAACTACATATTCTTTGGACAAAAATAATACCACTTTCCTTATGCTATTTTTTATTTGGACCTCCCTGTTTCAATATACAGGGTGTTAAAGTTCCATTTTAAAAAACTATTTTTGTTAATAATTCTATTGTTTCGTAAGATGCACACTTGAAATTTTGCACGTACTTTTATCTTATTCCGGTATACTTTTCATGTAATTTTGGTGAAAAAAATCGAACGACGAATGGAGGTAACTGAGGGATGCAGTGCCCTTTATCCCCTCCAATTATTTCTAAGTACGCCTATGCAGCATTTTCTTGAAATATCAAACGCAGAATTTTCTTCTGATCATTTTATCTCTTTTGTAATTTTTTGTTTAAATGCTCATTTTCAAGTGAAACTGAAATTTTGTGGATATACCTATCATAACAATACCTTGGCAACTTAGCAAATCGTAATACTTACTGAATGGATATCTGCTAATTAAAACAAAATTGATAATTCTAAATTTTATAAAATGAGGAATACTTATGAATTGAAAAAATAATATGGCATTAAAATCTGTAGGAAATACAGTTCTCTTATCAGCCAAAAATAATACTCTCATAATAGTAATAATGAACGATCAACATAACATTAAATACAATAATTAATTAATTACTACTACATAATTTAATAAATGTTCTACTTGCCCACCCTCATCATTAACACATGTACGTGCCCTTTTAAGTAGCGAACACCTTATCTTAGGAAAAAGATATCCTTTTGCCTAAGTTCATCAGCTGCCATTACTATTCTCTCTTTAAGATGGTTAATGTCGTTTATTTCTGCAGCATAAACCATATCTTTCATAGCACCACAGAAAAAAATCTGATGGATTAAGGTCAGGAGATCGTGGTGGCCATTGAATAGGTGCGTCTTGCCCTCGACGAATCCAATGATTGGGAAATAGATGGGTATTTAAATACTGCCGGACGTTTCTACTATAATGGGGTGGAGCACCGTCAAGCTGCATTCACATGCCGTCACGTACGATAACAGGTAAATCATGTAAAACATCTCGAAATTCATTTAGCAGAAAATTTACAAATAATGCTGATTTTAAATTATTTGGTATGAAAAGAAGGCCCAACGAATATTATCCACTATTCCCGTCTAGACATTAACCCTGAATGTAAATTGATGGTGTGCTACAATGGTCGCATGGGGATTCCAATCCATCCATACGTGGCTGTTATGCAAGTTTGTCAATCCATTTCTTGTAAAGCTTGCCTCATACGTTCATAGATTTTTTCTTACAAAGTCCCTATCTGCATCATTCTGTGTTAACAACCAACGACTAAATTGCATCCTAGAAGCAAAATCTTGGCGACGAA
Source organism: Monochamus alternatus (assembly GCA_037114965.1). Lineage (NCBI taxonomy): Eukaryota > Metazoa > Arthropoda > Insecta > Coleoptera > Cerambycidae > Monochamus > Monochamus alternatus. The sequence continues at coordinate 41,447,090 of CM073433.1, forward strand.
TATTTTGTTCAGGTTGGATGTGATACGGGTGCAGAAGTTGCATTTTTAAAGCCCGATGAACATCCATTTTTGTACAATTTTCTATTTGTCGAGACAATCCCTGTACTTGTGCTTGGTTCTCCTTCTACCAGTGCTAAGATTTGTTTCTCTTGTTAAGGGCTTAATTTTCTATGTCGATCCAAATTTAAGAAAACTCCTTTTAGGATGTGATCTGTTGGGATAAGGGAGCTCACTATTTTTTCCTGACATACATTGGCCGCTAAGACATTTGTAACCCATTAATACATGTCGTTTTTCTCCAAAACGGAGCATTTAAATAAAAAATTACAAAAGAGATAAAATTCTACGCTTGATATTTCAAAACTGCATAGGCGTACTTAGAAAAAATTGGAAGGGATAAAGGGTACTACATCCCTCAGTTACCATTATTCGCCTTTGATTTTTTAACCAAAGTTACATGATAAGTATGCCGGAATAAGACAAAAGTATGTACAAAATTTCAAGTGTGTATCTAACAAAACAATGGGATTATTAATAAAGTATAAGTAAAGTATTGAAACAGGGACGCCCAAATAAAAAATTGCATAAGTCGCATTACTTTTGTCCAGAGAATATGTGGTTAATGCTATGGTCTTCTATTTTGGGACACCCTGTAGATATATTTGAGTAAATTTCATTTACTTTGACTGTACAATCACCTTCTGCATCATATATTTTTGGGATATTTTTAGCCCTCTTTCCGCTCTTTCCTTATCAAAAAAATACACAAATTGTGGTGATATCACAAAAACTAAAAATATGGTACATCTATGTTTATACCATCGAATGTATCTCAAAAGTGTATGTAGAATGTTCAAACCATTTTAAGATATCTTGAAAGGGAAACGAGGAAAAAGCCCCAGTCGGTTGAACCAAAAATCGAGAAACACTCTGCAGCTCGAAAACAGTAACATAGAGAGATATGCAGTTTGCGCCATTTTCATTTTCTGAAAAAAAAAACAGCTCTGGACTCGTCTATCAGATTTGTTCTCTCTATGACAGATTTGTAGTAACCCTTGAAAACCGACCAATTTGAACTACCTTGTACTTATGTATATTATTTTATTATACTACACTATATCACAAACCTTCTTACTTCATAAAATATAAAAATAAATATAAGTTCCCCTAAATTATTTTAATATTGTCGGTATTACGATCATATCTGTTGTTTCTCCTTGTGAGTTGTATTGACGTAAATGCAAAATAAGATATGAACTAATTTTCTAACATTTTTCAGATGACTGCTACTTTCTATTTCAGTACATTAGTTTTTAATTAATTCCAGATTAAATTTCTTCGATCTTTTAATGAAACGTACGTAAGAGAAACGTACCGTAGATCAATCAAAGTGAAAATTTCACTCACTTCTATTGAATGTGAACGAAACATCATTGTAGAAAATGTGCATGGCTAGTGTTTGGCTTCTTCTCCTCTTGCATGGAATATAATATAGGTAACAGTTTATAAGAAACTATTACCATCAATTATTATATACTATTATACAGGGTGTTTATTAATTGAATGCCGATACTTAAGGGTGTGAATCCTTCGGTCATTTTAAGAAGAAAACTTAATATCAACATATGTCCTAAACCTCTTAATTTTTGAGCTACAGGGTGTTACAGTTTTAAGAAAGAATTTACTTTTTTATTATAATTTTCTTATCACTCCAGATATTTTTACGAAATTTTGTACACACCTATTAATCATTAAGGAGCATTGCTTGATGTAAAAAATGTTTTAAAATCTTTGCCAATGACGTTGAAGATAATGGTACGCCACTGCTTTTTCTAAAAACTAAAATTATTTTTAAAATCTCCATTTATTTTACAGGAAATTTGGTTCCTAGACTTACTCTCGTACGACGCACCTTTTTCACGTAAAAAAATTAAAAACAAAAAAGTTTTTTCCCCGAGTTCATTGAGACTGCTTTTGATATTTTGTTGCCATTTTGTAGACACCCACCATGCGTGGAAACACTTCTTTTAGGACAAAAATTAATTTTCTACTTTAACCAGTGACCTCCACGTAGGCATAATTGTAAATGTTTGGATAGAAAAAAACGGTACGTCTCAATCAAAATCTTGAACCTAAAACGAAACGACAAGACAAGAAAATACAAACAAAATAAAGAACCCAAATTATGTATTTACAGTAGTTGTTGAAAGTGTCCTCTACCCACACGTATGAAACTCTACTCTTCTTCGCATAGACTGACGTACATTTTCAAAAATTCCTGGGGTGTCCCTTATGGTTTGGTAGCATACTATTATACGATTTCGTAACTCTTCTTCGGCTTGAATCGGCACTGCGTACACTAAGCTTTTCAGATGACCCCAGAAAAAGTAGTCTAAACTATTAAGGTCGGGAGATCTGGGCGGTCATGACTGCGTTCCTCCGCGGCCTATCCACCGATCGCAATAGTTGTGATTTAAAAATTCACGCACCCGTAAGCTAAAATGTGGAGGCGCACCATCGTGCATTAGCCACATCTGGTTTCTTAATAAAAGAGGAAGGTCTTCAAGCATTGGCGGCAGATCTTCTTCAAGAAAGTGTAACTGTCAATCTAATCTTCTTGGGAGAAAAAATGGGCCTATCAAATAATCGTCAGTAATACCAGCTCAAACATTTAATGAAAACTGTTCTTGATGATTTGATTCAACAATTGCAAAAGGGTTTTCATCCGCCCACAAATGGTGTTATTATGGAAATTTCGTATTGAGTTACTTGTCAAATAACGGATTTTCCAGGAGCTTTTGAAGAAACTACTCACAGAAATTAATGCGCAACGGGAAATCTCTAGGTAGTAATGCCTGGACTCTTTGAATGTGATATGAATATAACAAATTTTCGATAAGAATTTTCCAAACAAGTACGTGTGAAACATTAAATGTTGCCGCGATTTTCCTAGTGCTAGTTTCGGGGTTCTCCTCAATTTCATGTAAAATTCGTTCTTCAAGTTCCGGTGTTCTTACTGTTTCAGGGACTCTTTTAGCACTGTGGTCTACTTTTAAATTTCAGGTTTCGTGAAAACGTCTATGAAACCCAGAGAATGTTCTCGGATCGGGTAGTACGCGATTTGGATACCGCTCTTGGTATATCCTCCTGGCTTTGTATGCATTTCCGTCGGCAACCCCATAAGTAAAATGCATGTCAGCTAATTCACCGATTGTAAAATTTATCATTTTTTATAAAATTTTACCTCCTACTCTATTAATAATTTTTTTAATAATGAAAAATCAATGTCAACTTTATTGCGAAAAGAAGCGTAAAAAATTATGACACCAGCCTACTAATTTTTTTTTCATTTGCTTTAAGGGGGCACTTAATGAGCTTATCGTTTTTTCTATTCAAATATTCAATATCATGCCTACGTGAACGTCATTTGTGAAAGTAGAAAATTTATTTTTGCCTCACAAAAAGTGTTTCCACGCATGGTGGGTGTCTACAAAATGGCAACAAAATATCAAAAGCAGTCTCAATGAACTTGGGGAAAAAACTTTTTTTGGTTAACTAACTTGGAGACCCAATTTTCTGTAAAATAAATGGAGATTTTAAAAATAATTTTAGTTTTTAGAAAAGGCAGTGGCCTACCATTTTTTTTCTTCAAAATGTTTAGGTCAAACCTCGAACGGACGTCATTGGCAAAGATTTTAAAACATTTTTTACATCAAACAATGCTCCTTAATGATTAATAGGAGTGTACAAAATTTCATAAAAATATCTGGAGTGATAAGAAAATTATAATAAAAAAGTAAATTTTTTCTTAAAACTGTAAGACACTGTAGCTCAAAAATTAAGAGGTTTAGGACATATGTTGATATTAAGTTTTCTTCTTAAAATGACCGGAGGATTCACACCCTTAAGTACCGGCATTCAATTAATAAACACCCTGTATATTATTATAAGTGACAAAGAAAGGTAAACACTCATTGAATATCATTTTATTTTGATGATTTTTTGCATGTTTACTTTTCTCTGTTTTTTTATAGTTTGCACAAGTCGTACTTTGAAAACTTAACATTATTTTTAAAAATTTCTGCTCACATTTGTGTTGACAGTTTTTTTTTTTACAGCTGATTATGCCTAGAGTACGTATATCTGAAAAAATTTTCCAACATAATGACTTTGAGAGGGGGCGGATTGTTGGGTAGCGTGAAGTAGATTTATCGGTGACAAATTTCTAGAAGGACTAACAGATCTTTATGTACCATAGTAGGGTGTTGCCAGACGTCGACTCAGGAAAGCAGTGGACACAGAACGAGAGACATTAGCCGTCGTAGAGAAAAAAACCACCGAGGAGTAAACATGCAAAAAATTATCAAAATAAAATCTTATTTAATGGGGTCTATCTTTCTTTGTCACTTAGTATAGGTAACAGTTTATAAGAAACTATTACCATTAATTATTGTATTTTACTGTTCATGCAGATATACGATACATCGACCATTCTCCAGCGTTATGAATATTACGATAAAGCCGAGCCGATGGTTTAACAGAGGCTTTCGACCGAGTTGCAACACCTACACGCTCTCCTCTGGGTCTAATAAAATTTAATGAACCGCTGTAGATGACTGCGAGATTTCATTTTGGCAAGTCGCAGAGTTCAAGTTCATTAACACGGGCGGGTATGTCAAAAAATTTAAGGCATCAAACTGAATTAAATTATTAAAACTAACAAATTGCAACGACGGGGTTCTGACTTTACACAGAATCCTAGCATTTACATATTTCTGTATTTGGTTATTGGCTCTTTAGTTATTTAAAATAAGTGTTTTTAAGGCCTTAATTTATTATAGATATTTGAAATTTTATTCAAGTCCAAAGATAAGATTCCAATAAGTTACTTCAGAACTGAAACATTTTTCAAATAATGGTTGTTAAAAGCCTTGGTTTTTTAAATAGTTAGTGGTCAATAATGGGAAATAAGGTCAAATCTCAAAGAAATCTCAATATTTTTGCTCGTCAACGTTTCATCACCATATACATATGTATATCCGTGTTGTGACATGTTCAAACAAGCTTTCTGTAGGTTTTCAGAAGCATCGATACACATATACAGTGTGATTTGCAAATGGTGACCCAAGTATCATTTGGTGAATTTTGATCATTTTCATATGAAGTTTTCATCTATACCCAATCGCCCAAAATCTAGAAAGTGACTCGCACTCACAATTTAGTAGTCGACACAAAGAAAAATACATGCGAGCCCTATAATTAATACAAATTTGAGTTGCTATATCTTGCAAGATGAAAGCTTGCTTTTGCGAATTATGAGTGACATATGAATTATGGTATGTGAATTTTCGTATCAAAGAGAAAAAAATATATTGTTAGAAAAAGACGAAGCAAATATTTGCGCGACTTATTCAATGGTGGGAAAATATCGATTTTTATCGAATTTTTTCAACTATAACATTTTCAGCATGAAACTGTCATAGTAGATTGTCAGAAACTCAAAACAACATTTTTACCATGATTGGTCATGTTCTTAAATCTTATTCTTTTATTACTCTGATACTCCAGGTACAAATTGTTATTAGTTAGAGTACGCCAATGGTCGACGAAAACATTATTCCTTTTTTACGCTGACAGAATAATATATAGTATCACTGAAAACGATTTGCATTTACAATGATGTTTTTTTCAACAGCTCTTGGTCTAATTTCTTTCCACCGTACGATAAAGGAAGAATATTTTTTATTGATATTATTACGGTATCTATCGAATGCAGAAATAAAGCCTTTCGCCTAGTTATAAGATAAAATGAATGAAACAAAACAGGTTGTATAATTTTTTTGACTTTCCAAAGTTATTAACATAAACTTCAAGCTTTGTAATGATGCATGTGTATCTGTTAATTAGGGAAAACCTATTAATGATATCTTAACCACAACAACGTGGCACGGTTGTACTAGGAATATAAAAACAACACATACGGATCAGAGTGGGCTTAAGACAGAGAAAAACATTCGGAGACGAAGATTTTTCTTTGTTTTAATGACCACTATGTATACTTAAAACGTATGTATATGAAAAGAAATTCTCAGATATACATACAATAGAACATGGTTTGATAAATCTGAGAGTACCTTTAATAGCAAGGAAGACAAGGACAAAGGCATATGAGCCAGCAATAATAAATTTAAAATAAATTTCAGTCTTATAATATTAGTACAGTCTACGATAGCTATTTAAAATCATCATTGTACTCGTATTGACTAAGATAATTATTTTAGTATATATCCATGTTAAAATATAATATATAATTCATGTGTACAATATAAATAACATTGTATCGAATGCACATACGGTTTAACATAGTTTACTACTTTGTGTTATCGAAATTCTGAACTGTTTCACGATTATACAATTCAATGCTACTTGAATACTTATTAGACTGTGTCTAAAGTAAGACACATAATAGTCAAAAGATAGTGCCAGTGTAACGTATTAGAAAAAAGATTAGGATTAGTTGCTGTTGCCAGTAGTCTTAGCTACCCTTCCATCCTTACTGACAGGCAGTCATAATGTCATTATTAATCAAGTATTATGGCGCCCCGTGATGACAACAATTTCCTAGTCCTATTACAAAGTGTCGAATAGTGAACGGAGCAACATTACAGCTGCGTTGCCACATCACTGCTAAATGTTTGTGTTCTTCCATAGCCTATTATACACTAATACGTATATGTCCGAAATTAATAAAATCCAAGTAAATTTACACATTTACCTGTTTGAATTTGCATTTCTAAATTTATAATCAAACCGGCACACGCATTTTATCAAATAAAAAAGTCAGAACAATAAATAACGCCCGAATAGACAAAATATAACCTCAAATACATACACAAAGTTAGAAAGCCACTTCTTCGACAATAACAATTTCAAGGCGATTGCAGTTATCCTAAAGGACGTCTAGACGCAAAATTATTACCATTACTAAAAATGTACGACTAGGAATGTCACCTTTTCATACGCTAAATTATATTTTGTATTTAATCGCATTTTTACATATTTCGTCTCTTTGTATCAAGATAATTATATTATTTTAATATAAATTTATCTATTTACGCCAAGTAAGGACGGAAGAACACAAAGACTGAAGTAAGGACAGGTAGTATGTTTACATGTTTATTCTAACTTTGATATTGTGATTGTATTCCTGGTTGCATATTTAAACTTCTCTCGACATCATCGAGATACAGACGTACAAGTTATTGCAATAATAATGACACACTCTAAAAATTTTTGATAATCTTTTCTTAGATCTCTATGTTATCTTAAGAAAGTCAAATACATATGCAAAAATATGAAGATGTCGAAACATCGTGAAAAACAAAAAAAAAAGCATGGAAACATGGCCTTATAGTTTCTAATTCAATTCGATAAAGGTGTATCGAAACTTACTCAAATAGGACATTTTTACTATTGCTTATTTCATAGGCAATTACGATAACTATAGTAAACTCATAATTTTCCATTATGATAGGTACATAATATAACCAGAACAATGAACAGAAAATTATGTTAATACTTAAAAGTATTATAAACGCGTCTTGTTAATGACGTCGCTCACAGAAATCGTCACGGAATATGTTACGGAATATGCATGAGCACAACCACATTGTCTTGCAAATTTGAGGATTTTTTCCAATTTCTTTTAAAATAAAATCATAAAAACTGTTAATTAGGTACCGATGATTCATGATTCTCCACAAAATTTTAATGACTTTGTTCAGTCTAATTTTAAAGATTGAAACATTTCCCGATGTCTGAGAATTTTGAAAAATTGCCCCTGTACGTAAAAAAGGTTATAGGCATCTGTCTCGGCATCTGTACTAAGTTTTCCAAGCATTTGATATATTTGATCATTTGTTAATATATATGTTTCATAACTTAATTTATTCCGTCAGACTATCGTGTTCCACAAGGCTCGATATGAGACCCTGTTTCTAAAATCCAGTAATATTTTTGAAGAGCATCAAAAATTGCAGACAGATATTGCTTTCGATTCTGAAGCGAACTCTTTGAAGCAAATAGAAGCATGACAAATGCTTACAAAAAGTTTTATTGTTCATAATGTTAAAAATTTTTGTCTAGTTTCACCTTATGCTAAATTCAAAACATATACAGGGTGATTCCAAATTATGTACAAAACATTTGAGTGTAGATTGTTTAAACGATTTTAATAGGGGTTCTTTATATGTAAACTTTTTTTATTTAAGCGCCCCTGGAGGAGTTAGAGGGGGGGGGGGTGAAAATGTAATTTTATTTAATTTTGTTCAAACGGTTTGAAATTAAGAACTGAAATTTGACACGATATTTAGGCCTCTGAGACGTTGTAAGCAGCAGGCATTTTGTCTCTATCAACGGTTGAGAATAATTAATCTTATCGGTACAAATTTAATGTCAACTTGAGGAGATTCTTCCTCATTATCTGATGATACATCTGACAAAATATTTAAATCAATTTGTTCAAGTCTATCCATTTGAATTACAAACTTAAACTACAGGTTCAAAATGTGAAGATGCCTTACAACCAAAATTCTAGGTTTGTGCTTACAACCGAGTTTTGCTATCAAAAGCACTGCTTTTAATAACAAAAACAACTCCAGGAAAACAATTATGGCTTCCAAGTTATAAAATAAATTACCATAATCTGATTTTAAACATTTAACAGGCCAAATTTGTTTTGTTACTTTAACAGTCGTTTTAACAGTTCGATAAGGATGGTGAATACCAAAAAATAATTTAACCGACTGATAACTGACTTGACAGTTTGTTAGAAAGGTAACTCTTGTTGGTGAATACGGCTGTAAATCAGTCATAAAATACGTAATTAAACAAAATTTTAGTATTTCCTCATTTATTGTAATATATTATCGATAACACATAATTTTAGCACTGAGTAAGAAAATTTAGGTAATTATGAAAAGTAAAAAATAAAATCTAAAATATGGCAAATTTGCCAGTTAAATAAATTTTCTTAAATATAATTTAACCATTCAGACAAAAATCATAAACGTATATTTTCCTTTGTCATTGCGCATCTCTCTCTATCTGTGTAACAATATTTCATAATTAAAAAATTTTTAGATTTCCTAATTTACCTACTTGCCTAATTTCGGATACCTGAAATTGGATGCATTTTAGTATACAATAGCTATTTATGGTGTACGTGTTAAAAGTAAGATTTTATTTTGTGAGTGAAGATGATTAAAAAACGAGCGTAGGGAGTTTTTTAACTTCACGAACAAAATAAAATCACTTTTAACACGTATATCATACACTATTTTTTCTATAAAACAATCGGAAGAACTTTAAACTCAATAAAAATAAGAAATCAAAAAATACCACACAGATCGCAATGTTTATGAACCAAAATTTTCGTAGCAACCAGTGCTGTTGTTAGTTACGGAAAAAACGCAAAAATATTGACAGCATTTTCTAGTAATATTATAAGTATAATGAATAATCTCGATAATGAGCGTAACGAATCCATCCCTGCCGAAGAAGCCGCCAGTCGAGCAACATTGGAATTATTGCCGGCGAAATTAAAGGAACAGTACGAAATCGCTTATAGACGCTTTTCGGAATGCTGCAACATTAAAAAGGTCCCTGGGGAAATGTAACGAAAGTGTTTTACTGGCATATTTTGAGGAAAAAGCCAAGATATGGAAATCGTCAACGCTGTGGTCAAATTATTCCATGATCAAAACTATGTTAAAAATAAAGCAAGATCAAGATATAAGCAAACATTATAAACTTATTGCTTTTTTTAAACGGAAGGGTGAAGGATATCACGCAAAAAAGTCAAAAGTTTTGACGAAGACGTATATCGACAAATTTCTCACAGAAGCAGAAAACGAAAAGTATCTGATGATGAAAGTCGCAGCAATAGGGGGTGTCTTCGGGGCGTGTCGCCGGGAGGAATTATGTCAGATGACCATCGACAATATCGAATATTTGGGCACTTCGGTTGTTGTGACCATACCAGATACTAAAGCGAAAGTGCCTCGGACTTTCAGTGTTGTTGGTGAATTCTATTTAAACTTTTTTAGAAAGTATATGCCACTCTGGCCACCCAATGCTGACCATAGACGATTTTTTCTTAAATATATGAAGAATAAATGTGTGAAGAATCCAGTCGGAATTAACATGTTTGGTAAAATGCCTGCCGACATTGCAGAGTTCTTGAATCTACCAAATTCTCAACACCGGACACTGTTTTCGTCGTTCATCGGCGACATTGTTAGCAGATTCTGGTGCAAATCTTACTACCATCAAGAGACATGGAGGATGGAAATCTTCGACGGTAGCTGAAGGCTACATTGAAAATTCACTGGAACAGAAGAAGGAAATTGCGTGCCAAATACTTCCTACTGCTGCAACTACTAGCAAGACCACCAGTACTACCAGTAGTATTTCTACAGAAAATAGATGTGTCACACATGTTGACAGTAAAACCAACTTAAGTATGATGACTCCGCAGGGAATTACAATTTCAAATTGTTCTAATTTTACTATAAATGTTAATAGTAATAACTAGTTAAAATGTTGGTTTGTACTTATTTAAAATAAAAAGTTGTTCATGTGTTTGTTAAAACGTTTTATTAATTTTCAAAACAACATTTAAATAAACTTTGATTTACTTTTAACATTAGTATTAAAAGTAACTTACTTTTAATACGCGTGTCAAAAAATGACATTTTTAACATCAAAGATGACAATTAAAAAGCCCACTTTTAACAGTTTTGTAGAAAAAATTAGTTTTAGTTTAAATTACTTTTTTTGTCAAAACTATGGGTAACAATAACTTCGTTATAAGCACACAACTATTATATCCCATGCTTATCGAGCCATCTTTTCAAAGTTTTAAAATGCGAATAAATATCAATTATACCACTCACAAAGTATCATACATAAAAATCTGTTACTATGATGCGAAAAAAAAATTGACAGTTCATACAATACAACTATTTATCATATAATATTATTAATATGTAACTAAATACACACAACAGATAGATACATATATGGGGATGCGAAAATGGGAACCTCTCCGAAATTAGACAACTTTCCTTTACATCACTTTAGAAAAATAGATTAAAAGGGGTACCCAGCTTTCACTCTTGAAGCAATTTCCAAATTTCTCCTAGGCAAGACCATGACCTCAAGAAATATCGAATCAGAGGTCAGTACCATCACAAGCGGGAAAATATGAGGCAGATTCTAAACCACCGTCGACTGTCACCAAGCGTACCTCAAGAGCAAAACAAAATACTCATGTGGCTGTGGCGGGAGTCATTTATGGTCGCAAAACTTGACCGATACCGTTCCACGATCGGGGTCAGGTCAACCTCCGTATAAAACTGGGGCCAGGAGGCCACCTTCACGCAAACGAAATGAAGCGCTTGGTGTCGTTTGTGTTGTGCCTCATTTTCGTGGTGGGCCGGGTGAAAGGGCGCTCTTCCGTGCCTATACAAGGTAAGTCCCAAAACTGAACCTCACGTTGTAAAAAACATATTTCCACACATATCCAGGGACAATTCGCAGCCGGCGTCACAGAAAGATAAAATATTTCAAGTTTAAAGCGTGTAAAAGTTAAAAATGTTATTTGTTGGGGGTCAATACGCAATACGGAATAATACGGTCAATAGACCACCCACAATTATATAAAAAACAGGGCCACTAATTACCAGTTTCTGGAAAAAAAGTTAAACTTATTTTCGACGATCACTAATTCGATTTTTAATTTGTTCTACCCTGTATCTGTCGGATTTTAGCAAAGTATGATCTCTTTGTTATGGTAAAAATTATTTTTTAATTATGGAAGAGCTTTAAAAGTAATCATGATATTCGGTTGAATAATATGTACAAATTTCCAAATTTGTTATTTTTATTATATTTTGAAAAACTTTTGTATCCGTTAAAAAATTTTCAGTGGTTTCAAAGTAAGTACAAACTTGAAAATGTTACAGTAACAAATATATAAAATAAATTTAAATAATAATAAATATTTAAAATAAATTTTTGTTTTTATCTGGAATATTTTTTCATTTACAATAAAATACTACCTACTAAAGAATAATGAAAGCATTGCAGGTCATATAATTCTCAGCAGCGATAAAAACCTTTCCCAATATTATTTTATCTATTTTCATTTAGTAATATGAATTTTATAGTTTTGCAGCATTAGTGCTCTAATAGATGCCCTTACAGCACTAGTGCTGTTATAAAAAAAATAGTTTTTATTAACATTTTCCTGTTAAAAAAAGCTTTTTAGAAGAATTATTTATTTATTATTAAAAAAAAAATTATAAAATCGAAGCTTTATTATAAGCATTAATAATATACTTTTTCTACGTTCATACAAAAAACAAAACTTTATTGAACTATATTTAGTGGAAAAAGTGGTTCTTTATTGCACTAGTGCAATAAAATGTTTATTGCATTCATCTGTCATTCTACTACAGCGTTTTGCCATCATCACAATACATCTCATCACATTATATTCAACAAATCGTTAACTTCTGGTTGTTTTCCTAACTTTTGGAAAAGAGCAGTAGTTATTCCAGTTTTTAAAAATGGTTCTAAGGATGAAGTCAGCAACTATCGTCCCATTTCTTTACTTTGTGTATTTGATAAAATTTTTGAATCAATAGTTACTAAGGAACTCTTTTTTAAAATTAAGCATTTAATAAATGACAATCAACATGGCTTTTTTCTGGGCAGATCTATTATTACTAATTTAATGCCTTTTTTACAAGCGTCTCTTGAAGCTATGGACAATAAAATGCAGATGGACGCTGTGTATACCGACTTTTCAAAAGCGACAAAGTACATCATTCGACATTATTAATTAAACTTGAAAATTTCGGTATTCATGGGGAACTGCTTCGTTGGCTGAAGTCTTATATCACTAACAGAAGTCAGATTGAACAATTATTTTTCTGAGTGCCATAGTATTACCTCTGGAATACCACAAGGTTCTCACCTGGGACCTCTTCTTTTTTCTCTTTTTATAAATGACATTGGTTCCTGCTTCAATTATTCAAATTATAATTTATTTGCCGATGACCTTAAATTGTCAATGCCTGTTCAATCTGTGGATGACTGCATTAAACTTGAGGAAGATCTGTCCAGATTAAATGATTATTGCAAATCTCATAAACTTTTCCTTAATATTAATGCCGTTCCCGTTGTATTATAACTACATAGATCGACTTTAAAATGTTCAGAAAAGATTTATTGATGTGCAGAATTATAGATTTAACAGATTTTACAATTAGAAATTTGTAGGCAGAAGTAAGTTCGAATATCCAATCGTTAATCTCTGCTGACCCCTTGATTTTCTTTGGTGCCTGTTTCTTATTCTCTAAAGAATTCTCAACATAGCCTTCTGCCGTAGATTTCCAGCTCTCATGACGCTTTAATATCTGCATATTTGCACCGCATCAACCAGAATGGTGGCTGAGGACCTTCTAAAGCAATGTTCGGTGTATTCTTCGGGATTCTTCAATCCAAGCTTTGTTGCAATCATTTTTGGAATGCTTCGAAAATTATTAACTCTGACAAGCTCCGAGGTACATCCTTCTCTGAGAATGCAAAAACCCGCTTCTGAGTTGTATTACGACGACGAAGTGCATATTTTCGAAAAATATTTAAACAGTTGATACCTGCCACATTTCCTTCTGTTATAATAAATTCTCAGACAATTTTTGTTTTCGTGCATGAAATCACAATTTTTATATAGAAGTAATTGTAATGATAATAATCCAACATTAGTTTAGTTAATTCTTCGCAACAAGCCCCAAAAATGCGGATCATCATAGCAACCTTCGTGAGTAAATATGTTCCATTATATGCAGTACATAGAAACTTATACACTTTGTAAAAATTCTGGACTGTTTGGCCTTGTAACCCTCTGAACTTATTTTAAAAAATGTGATTAGTTGAGAAAATCTGCTTATATCTTGATATCTGAAATCATAGTTCTTCACATTGAGTAGGAGTTCATAATGTAGAGGGTTTCTGGGAGCGTTGCTTTCCGAAAAAGTAAGTCAAAAGAATTTTCTCAGACACCTCGTTTACCTTGTTAGTTTTGCACCAATCTTCAAACTTCTGATACTTCAACTCATACTGCATCCTGGATTTTGTCGGAACTAGGTTTTAGATCGCTCTATTTGCCACTGCTTCTGTATCAGAGCGTAAACGCCCATCAGCATCACTCATTTTGAAAAGCACTTTTTATATTTACGGATTTTTTTGATAAAGTTTTGATAGCATCTATATGAAAGGTAAGGTAAGAAAACTTGATCGGTAAACTTAATAACAGGTACCTTCTGTTCATAGAAAATATACAAGTTTCTTGACACGTCATTTGACACTTTTCAAATTAAAATTATAGAGATTTTACCCCTTATAGATAATTGGTTTTGGACGTGTTTTAAGAAACCCTGTATATAGGGTATCTTTAAGAGAACGAACAAAAATTTACAGAGATATGAATTCGATCAAAATATGACCAAAAGTTTTATCTCTGAATTACAAGATTAAAATAAAATATAACCACTTGCGGATTCAACTTCATACCTTCAGAGGATCAAAATAATTTTTGGATGAGGTGAACGCCAGTAATTAAATCAATGTGGCAATTTTATTTGACTTTTAGGTCATGTTTCGACCGGATCTGCATCCTTGCAAATTTTTGACACTGAATATAAAAAAATAATCATTGAAATCGTACTACGCACTAAAGTTTTATAGAGATGTGAACTGAAACATCTTCTGGATAATTAACAAAACTTTTAATATAATTTACCAGTACAATACGATTTATGAAACACTAAATAAGGAATGTTAGTTACATTTGCAAATTACTAAGAAAAATTTAAACTATCGACTGAATAAAGTAAATATAATATTTAACGCCTCACGCTATTGTTTTCACATCCGTATTTGCAGTTAAGTCAATAAATCTTTTAAGAAAAAACATATCCATTTAATTTTCAGAGACCATTATAATCGAAGAAAATGTGGCTCCTTACACCATTGAAGAAGCTATTGCAGAAGAATCGCCACCCATATTAAAATCGACAGACGTTCAGGAAGAATTCAATGGGAATATAACAGATGAAGATACGCCGCAAGCGAGAATATTATACAACGGGAGCCAATTGTGGAAAGCATACATCGACACAATAGAGAAAATCGTAGTTCTGACTAGACTAAGAGATGAAAATGGTAAATATTTTTTACACTCAATCGAATGTTATCTAAAAATAATTTAAGATGCAAGTGATTTAGATTTTTTTATTGTGCATTCTACAGAGTTATCTATGACTAAGTACAAACATTTTAAGGTGGAATAGAGAAAAATATGAATCCACGGAAACCACCTTCAAAAAATTTCTAAACTTATTTACAAAGCGAAAAAAACTGTTTTCGAAACTATATTAAACTCCTGTTTATCGGCGACTATGGCGGCCCGTCCGTGGTCAACCGGCAACACTAAACGGTAAAATTCGTTGTCATAATTGAAATCCTGTTGTGAATTTGTGTTCTCCATCAGATTTTACTGCCTTTTCTAAATTTTATACGTTATACCGGGAAAGTGGGAATACGCCGTAACTTTCTTATGATTGCTGATAAAAATTTGAAATTGGGTGGGTTTATATTAAATGGTGCTATCAATTATTTGAGATCATTTCGGATTTCATGACATTTCCGGTTTGACCGGAAATGACCGTAAATTTATATTTTTAAATGGGACACCGTGTATTTTTGAATCGACGGATCATTTTACGTATGGTAGGACCAATTTTCTGACACATTTTCTGGAGGTAAGTATTTTTTTTTTAAATAAAACTAGAAGGCCGCGACTGGAAAAAATTAGAAAAAAATCCTTTATTAAAAAATCAATAGGGCCCACTCTCTTTACATTTGAAAAAAAAATAGTTTTTAAGGAAATACAATAAATCGAAATTTTTAGTGAATAACTAATAATAAAATGTACAAAAATATTCAAATTTAGAATTCTTCTCATAATTATAAACAAAAAAGAAAACAATTTCTGCCAGTCGCGGCCTTCTAGTTATATTTTTAAAAATTAAAAAAAAAATACTTACATCCAGAAAATGTGTCAGAAAATTGGCCCTATCATACGTAAAATAATCAGCCGATTTCAAAAATGTCAAAAAAATAAGGGAGTCCCATTTAAAAATATAAATTTACGGTCATTTCCGGTCAAACCGGATATATCATGAAATCCGAAATGACCTCAAAGAATTCATGGCACCATCTAGTATAATCCCACAAAATTTCAAATTTTTATCAGCAGTCATAAAAAAGTTACAGCGTGTTCCTACTTTCCGTTGTCATCCTGTATCGCTATTAAATAAAGGAATTTGTGTCAGGTTCAGATATTTTCCTATAATATAGTTTGCCGGTTTGATTTTCTAGATATTATTGGCAAGTTTTCTGTTACCTATTAGTATTCCTTTCGTTCGATTTTCTTAGAATAAATGAGCATTATATTTAACTGTACGCGAAATGTGCTTTGTGACAGTGGTTGTAATGGGGGAAAATGTAGTTTTGACAGCTTGGAACGAAAGTTCGAAAAACGAATGTAAAATACTGCAACTACACGAATTAACTGTTACATATCAGCTATTATGATAAATAAAAATCCTCATTTTCGTCGTTTTTACATTTTATCACAGTCGTCGATTTCCTGGAGGAAAACAAGGTTTTGCACCGTTTTGTAAATATCGAGGTAGAGTTAAGAAGTAATTTTTATTGTCTTTTAGGCTTCTACGAGCACGTGGTTAAAATGTTTGTACTTAATGGTAGTTAACCCATATAAGTAATATTTTCTTTTTTATATACACTATGTATATGTAAGGTGGCCCCATTCTTCGTTCCCATCTTAATGATGGAGCATGAAAAACTAATAAGAATAAGGGTTTTTCCTATAACATTTATCTTTGACACTTTGTTTTCGTTTTACCTTTAAAAAATATATTCTTTATCTTATTTTAAACAAATGAATATTTTCTGTTTAAACTTAGTTATTGTTTATACTTTCCATTTTACCAAAATTACAAACAAAGAAAGGAGACATCGTGCACAAAAAAATAAATACCTACAATAGGAAAATAACAAAATCTAAGAAAATTATATACATATGCTCAGTTTTCAAATGCAGTATAGCGTTTGCTGCAATTTCTTTAAAATTCCGAATTTTTTTTATTTATTTTAGACATATCAATGTGGGGTGGAAACACTAGCTCTATCGATATTCTCGTAAAACCTAAATCTCTTGGAAAAGTCGGCAAGGTCCTAAAAAGCCAAAATATCCAGTACGAAGTCCTGATAGAAGACTTGCAGAAGGCCATAGATGAAGAAAACCCGCCAGAGGAACACGAAAACGACGACCGTAAAGGTAATTTTCACCGCATACAGTCATGGACAATAAAAAGTTTCCGGACCATAATATAGTCCCTTGTGAAATATAATTTGGCTTCTTTCAGAGAGTATAAGTTAGATATTTTTTCTTATCCGATTGCACTTATTAGCTGTATTCGTAGTACACCAAAATCAGTTTCCAACCTTAAGACGCATGCTTATTGCATCTAAAACATTTTGAATCTTATGTGAGCTTCGTAAATGCAATGCGCATGTGTCTGACCGTTGGAAACAGTTTATAACTGTTCTACGAGCTAGGCTATTAAGTATTTATTAGTGAAAAAGGAAAATCTTTAAACCTTTCAGCGCGAAAACTACCTTTAAATTATTTAAAGGCTTGGAGAGGTCTTACTGCATTAGGAAATAGACTAGACATAAGGCCACATGCCAATTGGGGTCCGTAACACGAACAAGCTGAGTATGTAAGATGCATGGCATGTTTTTACAGGCAGATTCTGAATAATGAGCAAAAAGATAGATTGTGCGACCGATCTTAATAAGAATCCTTAATAAATTTTTTTATACAGGGTGATTGATAACTTCAGGAATCTATAGAACAGATTAAAATAATGTTCATTTGTGATATAAAATTATTTCATAAAACGCATCGTTTCCGAAAAAGAGGGCGTTGAAGTAGGAATTTTTTTCTCGTTTTTCCCTCATAACTTTTGAACCATTTATCCGATTTAAGTGAAATTCGGAACACAAACACTGCTTATGGCCTTACATAAGCCGAATTTCACTTAAATCGGATAAGTGGTTCAAAAGTTATGAGGGAAAAACGAGAACAAAATTCCTACTTCAACGTCCTCTTTCTCGGAAACGATGCGTTTTAGGAAATACGTTTATATCCCAAATGAACATTATTTTAACCTGTTCTATCGATTCCTGAAGTTATCAAGATTAAACCTGAATCACTCTGTATATACATCTCTTAACAGAGGTGATAAATTTCGAGATTTATTTAGTTTCTCCCAAATGTTTGAAAATAAGAAGTGAAATTTGACAAGGTATTTAGGCTGATAAAACTACTTCTGGCCGAGTATTTTTTTAACCTTCTCGCCCTGTTATGAGATGTTGAAATAATGTATCCCATGTATATTTTTCATTAGATTTTTTTGATTGAAATTCTCTTTGAATGGCTGTTGAATTTAGAATGTTTGCTTGTAGCAATATTACTGGTTACAAGTAAAAACAAATTTCACGTCTCTATACGCACATGGTTTCCCTTTCAATATCTAATTTACACATATCTAGTAGGTTTCCATCATTTTGCATTTGATGACAGTTCATGGTTCTTTAATATCAGATATTGTTGTGTATTAAATATTTGGAATTAAATAAAAAAATTGGTCGTACAATCTACCGTCAATTTTTTTGCACAATATTCCAGATCACCCTGTATGTCGTCCGTTTGTTTTTTGTAATTTAACACACTGTATAGAAAGCACGTAAATTGCACATATGCATTACTCAAGGGTGCTGTTTCTGTATAGTTTTTATTCCTTCTCGAGTTTTCTTCATAAAAATAAGACAGATGAAAATATAAAAATTATTAGTCTAAATCATCAACACCAATTTTGTTAACAATTTTTGTTAAGTGTAAGGTTCTAAAGAAGTGACGGAGAGAATAATTAAAAAAATATATTATAATTCAAAATGTTGTGAATTAATTGAAGCATCGGTTAAGTTTGAATTAATTTTTAATTTTTTTAAACTGAATTTACTTAGGTCATCGTCTCACTTGGCAATCTTATCATAGGCTTGAGGATATACATGGATATTTGGACTACTTAGCTGAAACATATCCGGATCTGTGCTCAGTGAAAACGATAGGGCACTCCGTTCAAGGAAGGCCAATAAAGGTAACCAATTGCAAAAAATGCATTCCTATAAAGGTCGTAAAAATAAACATTTTTATTAAATAACCCATGTTCAAAAGCGTCATATTTCTAAGATAACAAATTGTCTAATCAAAAAGATTTGGAAATCGCCTCTATAACCACACTAAACTAGTGAACTGGTCTTAAATTTAACTTAACAATTTGTCATTAACGTTCTGGAAAACTCGACACTTGTGGTCACAAGAATACAAAAGTTACCGTACTTTATCAAAATTTATATCATATAAGTCCTTAAATTAAAACATAAATAAAACATTAATTTGTCAGATTATTAAAAATGTATATTGTTTATACAAAAATGGTATAGGTACAATTATTTATTCACCCACAATAACCTTGACACAACTGACTAATTAAGTATATTTTAAACATTTGCAAAATTATACAACTGAAACTGATCATTTGATCTAATTATTAACGTCAAAATTTAATGACTAGTGTAACATTACAGATTAGTTCAAATTTGTCAATGAGTTGCCAACATTTAAATGGCTATATTTGGCACAAAAATTGTATCAAATTTGAAATTTATGTGCCTGTGCCAATTTATTAGTGAAATTCAACGTTCTCTAAATTTTATTAACAATTTTATTAAACTGTTTAATAATAATAGTTCGTACCTTCATTTCTAATCACAAACATATAACTGTTTAAAATTAATACACCCGACGCACACCCTATATAATTGACTGTATTTATAAGATATTGATTGGTTTTGCACTACTTTTATTATATTATTAAATTAATTTAAACAAAAGGCATTTCTTACCAATTGTTGCAATTTTTCCTTAAAACTGTAGCAACAATTGAAATGTGGGTACAGATAAAACAATTGAAAATCATTTTTACGAAATCTTTGTTATAACAATTTTAAATGGAACACCCCGTATATTACGTTTATTTGAATGGAACTTGTGTTGTTGATATTCTCATGACCATATTTTTTATTCAAATCTAAGGTACCTAATATACTTACAAGGTGTCCCTTTTTGACAAACAACCGGAACATTCCATTGTTTTTTAAGAATAATAGAAGACATGAATGAAACTGGTACATTTTCTAGTTCTTTTATCAGATAAAATTTGTCTTAGAAAATGCATGACAACTTGTATACACGGTGAGTCAGATCTTATCCGAGCAAAAAAAATGTAGATATGGTTGCGGCAAGAATTCAGACAACTCATGTCATACGAACAAATGAATAATTCATTATATTTTCATCAAAATATTTAAGAAAGTGCAACTGAGATTAATAAAATTATACACTGCATTAAATGTTTGCACTATATGTTACACTAAATTATAAAAAAAAATTGTGTTTATAACGCGACAAACTATAAAAAATTATTTTGACAATAAAAACAATTGCGTAACGTCAGCTGTGACGTAATTCGTCTAAATTCTTACCGCAACTATATATAACATACATGTACAGGGTGGTCATGCAAAATTTGCCCGCCTCCTTTTTCTCCGTTATTATTTGCGATACGAAAAAGGTGCAAGAATAAAAGTTATAGGAACTTTTAAATATTGTTAAAGCATACATCACAAAAACAATAGAATATCGCATTTCCAAGTCGCAGACCTAATTTTTCTTTTTTAAAATGAAACACCCTATATATCTTTACAGTATTGAAAAAAACCATCAACTGAGCTATTCCAAAATATACATTTTACAAAACTTATCTTTTATGGTTTTCGGGATATTACATGCATCTCCTAAGTGACTTTTAAGTAATATCTCGAAAACCGTAAAAGATATGTATCCTGTATACCATATTTATGAAAAGCTCAGTTGCCGGTCTTTCAAATGGCGTTAAATATACATGTGTATATGTGATATTCAATTTTCATTCTTACACCTTTTTTCGCATCTCGAACTCAATTAGCCACGTGACACCTATGCAACCATAAACATAACTTTAATAATTATTTATTTCGAATCTATTGGACTTAATAACTTTTTGGTGGTATTTGCTCATTTTTACTAATGCATTACACCTAATTTTTTCGGATAAGTTCTTGATCATTCTGTCTAACCAGTGAAAAAATTATTATTCCTTTTTTTAATTTAACTGACTTGCATCCTACTAATTTTTCAGCTACTGAAAATTTCAAACGGCAATAAAGGCAACAAGGCTTTATGGATGGACGGCGGCATTCACGCGAGGGAATGGATAAGTCCTGCAACGGTGACCTACATCGTCAACCATATCGTGTTAAATTTCGAATCCGAACCAAAATACATTCAGGACATCGACTGGTATATTGCGCCAGTCCTGAATCCCGACGGTTACGAATATAGTCACACCGTCGACAGGCTGTGGAGGAAAAACAGAGCTAGAGCAGGAAGCTGCTCCGGGACAGATCTTAACAGGAATTTCGGGTAAGATAAAAATTAGGTTATACAAATCCCACCAAGTATCTCTAAAACGAATTCAGATATCGAGATGAGTGAAGTACATCTTTTTTTATTTAAAAGGTCAAGCGGTCAAAAAATCTGGAAGAATTTACGTAATACATATTATCATTTATAGATTAATGGCTCGGCACCCAGGGCGAAAGGTCTGCGTTAAGTACCTGCTGCAATGTAGGTCGCTTCCTGTAAGTCGAGCTTAGGCCGAGCAGGAAGTAAGCAGACCACTTATATCTCAGCTGCACTCAATTTATATGTGAACATACATATGAAGGAACGGCCAGTTCAATTGTCGGTCATCTCACCTAAGGCATACTGATGAGGGCTAACAAGCCCGAAACCGGTCTATGTCTGGTGGTGTGTCCGACAAGGGTTCTTGGCTGTTCACACAGATGCTGCAGGAGTAATTCAATGCCGGTCGGGGCATTAGTCCGCGAAGTAGTTGTTTCCTGCAGTATCATTTACAGATATTGTTAAAAACTTTAATAACGTTCCTGCTTTGACAATTTTATATTTTAGTTTAGTTAGAACCAAATTAGAATATGCTTCTTCAATTTGTAATCCTATATATGCTAATTATATAACTGCTATTGATAAAAATCAAAAAAATGTTCTAAAATTTGTAAATTATAGGATCAATGGAATATATCCTCCAAGAGGATGTGAATATGTGCATTTATTAAATAGATTTAACTTCATATCTTTAGAGAAACGTAGAAGACAATAAGCTGTTTTATTCTTGTACAAACTATTACATGGTAAAGTTGACTGTCCTATATTACTCTCTAAAATTGATATGGCCTGGACATTCCTTAACCTACATCTAGACATATTAGTACTTTTGTATGTGAAAGGGCGCACACTAATTTATTACTAAAATCCCCAATACATTTTATATGTTCCAACGCAAATAAAATTGCTAATGCGTGTGACATCTTTTCCTGCAATATCTCTCAAACTATATTTAATTAAATGTATTTATAGTAATATTTCACAGATATCAATTATTTTATTTAATTTGTTTCTTATATTGCTTACACTTGATTGTACTAAATTTATTTTTTTTCCTTTTGTATATTTGTTCTGTAAATGGGTGACCATTAGGCAATAAACGCTATTATTATTATTGCCGGTTTTCGGTAAATTTGGTATAATTGAATCACTCCGTATCTAAAATTAAGCAGAAATGGTTTATTTTGACGTCTACTATATCTCGTTGCTGTATGGCCCATTATTTATGGGACGCCCTGTATTCTCATATTTATCCCTATGGTCATATGGCTAAAGCGGGAACGTCATTTGTTCAAATATTTCATATAAACAATAAATAAGAACAATTATTTAGTAACAAAATTCGGTCGTTTCTAAATAAATTATAATAAGTATAAATTTCATTATAACTACATACAGGGTGACCCAAAAAAAATGATTTTCTGCTTTTTTTGAAAAAAAAACTTAAAAAAATATTATTTAGAACCCTATATATTGACCTCTTTCGCCCCTCGAAATATTTTTCAATATACGCAGATAGACTCTTGAAACTGCCTTCATTTGATAGCCAATTTGTTTTGCAAACTTTTATGTTGCTTGGCAACAAATTTTTACATTAATTATGACTCACCTTGTATACACCAACGTACGAATACATTTTTTTTTTATTTTAAGACAAAAATTTCATATAAGCTGAAGAGATGTGTAAGTTTCTCATATTAGAAATATACAGGATGTCATAATAAGATGCAAAAAATTTAACCGAGACTTCTCGCCAAAACAAAATAATAGTAACATAAACTTTTAGGTATTTCAAAATATCACCTTACAGGGTTTAGTTCGTAATTTTTTACATCTAATTATATATTTTTAATATGGATCGTAAGCATCTCTTATGTCAAAGATATACAAATAACAATATCCAGGACAGAAAACAAGACGTGTACATACATATATGCAAAAAGATTCTGTACTATAATCACAATTATAATAATATAAAAGTAAAATATTTCTGTTCATGGAATCACGAATTAAAAAAATGTCTACTCATAAAAATAATGATACAAGTTCCTGTAAATTTCTTTGAAAACTTAATCATTTTACAGATACCGATGGGGTGGTCAAGGTTCGTCGAAGAACCCTTGTGCTGAAACTTACGGAGGGGCAGGAGCTTTTTCAGAGCCTGAAACGGCCGCAATTCAACGGTTTATTACAGGTAAATACTGAATGTCCTAAATTTATGAAGATTTCAAAGATTTTAAATGAACTATACACCAAAGATAGGAACTTGATGTGCCGGTATACTAATTTATATTAATGCTAGTATAAATTTGGTTTATTTATAATCTTTCTTATAGGAAACACGTTACTGAAATTTTTCTGTCTGACAGTTCATAGAAACTACCTGACGTGATAGAGAGATTTTAACTGGCTTATAATTCTACAATATTATAAATCAAATCAGTTAGATATAAAAATTAAAGATTTGAGAAGTGTCATGATGTTTTATAATTTAAATTTGAATAATAAACTTACCCAATTTAAAAAAATAATTGATATACATTTTAATTATTCGTACTTCTACAGGAACCCCTGCAAAGTGGAGGGCTTATATCTCCTTCCACTCATACGGGCAGTACATCCTGTACCCGTGGGGTTACAACAGAGTGGTTCCTCCAGACCACAAAGACCTTGAGACGGTAGGCAGACAGGCGGCTGCCGCCATCAGATCAACCACGGGGTCGTCATATAGGGTTGGCCCCGCAGCTAACACTTTATACCCCGCAGCAGGTGGATCAGATGACTGGGCCAAGGGATCGGTTGGCATTAAATATGCTTATACAATCGAATTGAGAGACAATGGAAGGTAAGACTTTAGATTGTAGATGTGCTAGCGACCTGAATGTAAATGTGTGAATAATAATGTAGATAAGAGGGTATACATGATGACAAACATAATATGTTAGAAAGAAAGAGACTTGGAAAGAGAAAAGTTTGTTTGTCAGTTGATAATATACCTAGGGTGTTCCGAGATTAATGCAAGAGTAGATTCCTGATAAAATAATTCGATGTAGCCATACTTACTTTAGTCAAAAGGTTGAAAAGATGCAGTGTTTTGATATTTATAAATAACTTCAATATTTGCATACAATTTGGAGATGGGATTTTGGCGACAAGAAATTCAAATTTGGATGTGACTGGTAGAGGGCGCCACTGATGGCATATCATGCTTCTTTTAAATGGCAGAACTTTTTTGTGGCTTAGTGTATACAATTGGCTATTGAAATAATCATTTTTTCTACTTTTTATGTAAAAAAGATAGAATAATTGCTGAAGTCGTTAGAAGTAACTGTTTTTGAAATAATTCTATTTGGAATATTCAATGCACCGAGTACAAACTGTTAAACTACAACAAAATGTTACATGAAAAAGTTAAGATTAGTAAGGTTTGACGAAATCACACACCATTATTTAGCATTCTGAATAATCTTTTCAAGTAACAATTACATTATTTTGTCATTAGGAATCTGCTATTTCTGTATGTTGTATTAATTTCGGGACATCCTGTATATCCCACACTTCTGTCTTAAATATTCAGTTATTTGTTTCTGATAATTCATACTTTCCCTACCTTCATATTCAAATTTATTGTTCTATGATGCTAAAAAAATGTATTATATGCCAAATTCTTTGTATGTAAATTGTAAACATTTTTCAGGTATGGTTTTGTGCTTCCTGCTAGTTATATTAACCCTACAGCTAAAGAAAGTTTAGCAGCAGTTCGAGTAATAGCCCAAGCAGCAGGGAAAGTGTAGACAATTGTATATACACAGATGCTAACAATGATGAAACCTTCTAAAGTGAAAGTGCTTTCACTTACTGATTATGTTTAGTTTTAACTAATGTAGATCTACTTTTTTTATTTATGTTGTTTATAAGTTTATTATTTATTAAATAAATATTTATTTTTTATACCAAATATGTTATTTATTTCTATTTGAAAGATTATATTAGCATTTTCAGGAATAAAACGTGACATGTTATCATATACAGGGCAAGCATGATGATGTGTAAGAATACATAATATAGAAATTTTGGGGATCGTAAAACATATGTCGTTTCTGAACTTCTTACAGTGTATTTAAAAAAAAATCTAAGTAATTTTTAAACTGTTTGACATATTTTAATAAATTTTGTGGTTTTAGTATGTTGTATTTGTTCTAACTTATTATTTACCAACATATTTAAATAATGTTCTTAGGATAGGTCTTAAGATGTTTATTTAACCAGATTACCTTAATTTTAGCCATAAAAATACATGCATGCATTTTCTGCCGGTAGGTACTTAAAAATGCTTTGTAGGTTCATACAAAAATATACATACTTATTTATTCAACCTAGGATGAATTGATCTTATTTTGAAACTTTTTAATAACAGATGGCACTATTTCAAAAATTAGAAGCAAGCAGTAAGTACATAATATAACTTACAATCTACTAATACTAATAGTAAAATTAACATACATATAGGAAAAAGAGGATCCATCTAATTGTTGATTTCACCCACAAATTTGTGTACAATGTGTGTAGGACGTCAGCAAATTTCAATCAACACTACTCTATATCTAATGACATGCATCAGAAAAAGACCTAATTATTTCTTAAACTGTTATAATAGAGTAGTAATAAATGTAATAAATACTATCAGTTTTTATATAAGTATAGTTAGTCAACCGACTTTAGTTGTGGACTATGTCGGCTAGATGGCGGGACTATGATAGGTGCAAAATATCTTAAACGAGCGCTAGAGAAGTCGGTAAATAGGGTCAGACTGACTTTATTTTAAAAACAAAGTCAGATTGACTCTGTTTACTAACTTGCCTAGAGCTCCTTTAAGAAATTTTGCACAAATTATTGTCCCGCCATCTAACCAACATGGTCCACAACTAAGGCCGGTTGACTAACTATGCTTACCATAAACACTGATACTATTTGTAAATACTTAAAAAGTCAGATCTGAGAGTGATGAGCTTTCTGTTTTTGGTAGGCTTCAAACAAAAAAAATATTAGATGGGTATTTCTACCACACACAAATATCTCATAAATACCTACTAATAATATATTGTATGTGTACCTATATTTTATAAGTAAATCATTGTTTGGTATATTGAAGAAAATATATAAAGTTACTCACCTTAACCTCCTGAATGTCGGTTTTCAATGATTTATTATCCTCTTCTAGCGTTCTTATTAAGTCATTCTTTAAATCTATTACTTCGTTAAGCTTTAGCAGTCTCTCACTATCTATATTACTAGCAAAAACTTGTTTGGACTTCTCTTCAGTTGCTACCTCAACGATATTTTCATTGTCTACAAATTTATTATCAACACTACCCTGCTCAGAAATTGGAATGTTTTTTACTGAAATATTTGATTTAGAAACGCTTAAGGACCTTTCTGCTTCAATAGTTTCTTTGACACTTCTAACTTCACCTTCGGAAGATGATGATTTACTCTGTTTAGTTTCTAACACATTTCTATTTATTTCACTGCAATCAGTAAATTTCATATTACCATTTTTTTCAATAGGGGACGGATTAGATTCCACTTTACTCTCTTCTGAAAAATCTGTTGTATAGTCATCATCGTCACTTTCACTGTTATATTCAGGATTTGGATCCATTGGAAGGGGGCTTACACTTTTTGGTGTAGGGGTAGAATCCTTTGATATATTAGAGAGTAAGTCACTTATATTCTGAGAAGTTTTGCTTCTCTGACTAAGTTGCTCAAAGCTCTTTGAGCTTTCCATATAGATTCGCTCGGCTTCTTTCATAATATCATCAATACTTCTGTCTCCCACACTTTTTTCATAAGGACCCAAAGGGCTCTGTGCGGCAACCCTGTTAATTTCTTCAATTATACTTCCTACATCTACTTCAGAATCGTAATTACTGTTCTTATCTTTATCTAACAAATCAGCTATCGAACTAGAAGAATGCAGATCTAGTTTGGGCACTACCAGGTTATTTTCGCTGTCTTGAATTTCTGTAGTTACAGGAGCTGATTTCAACCACCAAAAACTTGAAGCAGTTTTTGTTTCCATGTTAGTATTGATTATTCTATTCACACTTTAGGTGTTGAAAGGCACACGTCAACACTGCGGTTATTAAATTTATTGAATAAACATGCAGGTCTTTTGTCACTCCAACCCTTTTTTATATTAAATTACAAAGGGTAGCTCGCCCACAATATTTCGATTTGTTTTGTTTACAATTTTGACATTTGCCGGCTTTCGACGCATCCGTCTTCAGAGCAGGAATATTTTAGTTCTTTTAATTGGTATTGCCAGTTTCTAGCAAGCCTAAAACAAAAGGGAATATGAAATATTTATCAAATATAGGTGTTTCTCAGATTCTGTCACTATTATTAAGTTGCAACTGTTTCAACGCTTACAAAAAAACATATTATTATTAGTATTATTATAAATTGAGGTTAATATGTCAGATTTTCTTCTTCTTTCACATTAATTGGTATTTACTTTGAAGAAGATGACGAAACAGTGTAGAAGAAGTCAAAGAAGTAGAAGAAATAACTCCCACCAGCTAACCTCAAATTTTAGCGTTGATATTTGTTTTGTTGATTTGTGCTGTTCTGCTAAATAAATAATAAATACAGAATTGAGATAAATAATCCTTTGATGTTAACAAAATGGATTGGAATTTTGAAACACTTCGAATAGAGTATAAGGTAAGACCAATTTTCAAAAATTATTGCTAAAGTATCAAAACTGATGTGTGAAATTTTAGGATGTTCTACAAAAGTCCTTCAAAGCCAAGAATTTGGATATATTAGAACAAAAAGTAAAGTCTTTAAGTAAAATTGAAATTGATCTTAAGTCTCCTTTAGATCAGACTTTTCGAGATATTTTATTGAAACTTCTTGAGGTACAAGCAGACGTTGTTGAATTAAAACAATTTGTCGAATTTTCTATACATTCATGTCGTAGAGGACTTAGCAGCCCTACAATGCCAGTTATTCTCCTTGGAGATATTTTTGAAACCTTAACTCTAGATACTTGCGAAGATATGTTTAATTTTGTCGAACAAAATGTACATGTGTGGAAAGAAGACTTGTTTTTTACTGGCTGCAAAAATAATTTACTAAGACTTTGTAATGATTTATTGAGAAGATTGTCACGCACCACAGCGACAGTGTTTTGTGGAAAAATACTCCTATTCTTAGCCAAGTTCTTCCCATTTTCGGAAAGATCTGGTCTGAATATCGTTAGTGAGTTTAATTTAGAAAACGTAACGGAATATGGCACTGATCCATCCGAAGACGCAATTACAGAAATTCAAACCGGAAATGAAAAGCATATTATTGACTTCACGTTTTATTGCAAATTTTGGCAGTTGCAAGACTTTTTTCGAAATCCAAACCAATGCTACACAAAAGTACATTGGAAATTATTTTGTTCAGTAAGTAGTGTATTCAAATTTTATAATTAGAATTATGATTTTAGTAGTCCCCAAAAGTAAATTCCTGACCACAAAATAATGCACCCAAAAAGTTATTTGCAGATATTGAAAATAAAATTTTAACTTTAACGCTCTATGTTTTTAACCAACTTTTAACTAAGGTAAGTTTGGCTAAATCGCATTATTCTGTTGTCAGTAATCTCTTCTTGCTCTGTGTTGCATCCATTTTGGGACACCCTGTATAGTATAATTGTAAGTAGTTTTTTTTTTATTATTTTTAGCATTCAACGACTATATTGAATACATTTCATGGAATAAAACTTGACTATGTTACGTCAGATAACAACACAAATGTAGGATATTTTGCAAAATACTTGACGAGTCAGAAATTGTTAGATTTACAATTGCATGATGTTAACTTTCGAAGATCAGTCTTACTTCAGTTTTTAATAGTGTTTCAGTATTTGACATCTACCGTTAAATTTAAATCGTAAGTATCAAATTATAAGCTACAACTTATTGTAATAACCAAAACCAAATTATTTTATAAAAACGAGGCTACAGTTTTAAATGTCTTTTAGTGAAAGTTATGAACTGAAATCTGATCAGAAAGAATGGATACAAAATCAAACTGAAAAAGTATACAGTCTTTTAAAAGAAACTCCACCAGACGGAGAATCATTTGCAAAAATCGTAAAAAATATTTTGGTCAGAGAAGAGTTGTGGAATGCATGGAAAAATGACGGTTGTCCAGGTAAAATATACAAGCAATAATATTTATTTGCATGTTTTTCTTATTATTTTTAATTCTCTAGAAATAAAGAAGGTGCAATCTGCACCTATAGAATCAGAAAAAAAATCTAGCGAGACGAAAAAGCCGTTATTAGGTGACATTATAAAAGATGCGAATAGTCAAGGCAGATATTATATGGGCAGGTAATCAAATTTTTATATCCTTAATTCGTCTATTTATTGTCACATGATAAGCTTTATTTGATTTTTCCAAGTGGCGAGTTAACGAAGTTGTGGAACCTTTGCCCTAACAACCTAGAGGCATGTAAAGGTAAGGAAAGGGACTTCTTGCCTTCTCTAGAGGATTACTTTGGCGAAGCAATAGAACAATTGGAAAAACCCACGAAAGATGAAGAAAGTCTCCTAAAAGATGGAAATTTTGGTTGGCGAGCTTTGAGGTTGCTTGCAAGGCGAAGCCCACATTTCTTCACATACAGTACAACAATTATGAATCCATTATCCTCATATTTGGAGATGATGGTGCGAAAAATAGCCCACGAAAGGCCTGGAAAAAGTCAAGAGAATAGTCAGGAGAGTCAGAATGACACTGAAATAGATAATTTCCTTACAGAGGAGGAACAGGGTACCGAAGAACTTAAACAAACCGATCAAGAAGAGTTTGTCGATGATCATATTCCAAGACAAGACCACAAGATTACAGTACAACAACTGCTGTATTTTAGTCAAAAAATAGCTCCCGACTGGGAAAAACTTGCTGTCAAACTTGGTAAGCACCATAACATTTGGAAATGGTGTGTAGTAAATTTTAAAATTGTCTAATTTTTCTAAATTGTTTTTAGGATACAAACCAGATGAAATTGAATTTTTCAAAAATGAAAACTCGACAGAATTTGATCAGGCTAGGAATTTGTTGCAAATATGGTTTGAAGATGACGAAGATGCCACTTTAGACAACCTTTTATATATTTTAGAAGGTCTGGAGATGCATGATGCTGCTGAAGCAGTGAGGAATGAATTAAATAGTACAATGGACACTTAAGTGGAAAAACATTCTTACCTTGTATTGGCCATCTGTATTTAAAGTTCTAATAACAAAATATATATTGTTTTTTAATTTATTTGTTTAAAGAAGTACCTATATTTTACATTTTGCCTTGTATTGCCAACCAAAATGGCAACAACTGTTGATAATTGATAACCTATCTCTTATATATAGCTGTTCTCAAAATTTAAAATTAAATCTTCAGTTGCTCAATTCAATTGACTGGGGCATTACATACCTTTGTTTTAAGACAGAGGATAACAATATCAAATTACAAATATGCTTTAAATAGATCTTTATCTACATTATTATTGACAGTGTATTATATTTTATAAAATCACTAGTAACACCGTACAAAGATAAGGTATGCTGCTTAAGGCCGTATGACACTATAACAATTCTCTACAGAATTTTTGAAATAATTCTGTTGTACGCTAGTTTTGTAGTTCCATACAGAAAACAAATCAAATAATTTTGGGAAGAATTATGTAAATAAAAATTTAGAACAGAGAATCATCTGCACGTACGATCACAGTCTATTATACAGTCCGGCGTCTTCACGTCGGCTCCTTTGATGTCGAGGTCCCAGATTTCGTTTTTTTAGACGATTGCGCATTTAGCCGCGCGCTCAAGGGACACGGTGATTTGTCAAGAAATAGAATTTCTCCCACTTCATCGTGTACATATGAATTTCATTGGTGTTCATTGCGCATTTAGCCACACCCTCTGTAACCTTCACTCGACGAACTGTATAATAAACTGTGGTACGATATGAATTGTGTTCTTAATTTCCCATTATTTTGTTTGTAACCACGTCATTGGCGTACAGTGTGATTTCTTCTTTTATCTTGTATCTCATTAGTGTTATTCTTTGTGTATTTTTGTGGGTGTTATTGTTGGAACATGTCATGTTTTATAAGAAACTGTAAAATTAACCAGCACGTAGCAGCAAATAATTCTTCATTATATCCATAAATCAAATTGATTTCAATTCACAATCAGCTAAATCCTTATTGTTCCGCCATTGCTAGGAGGAACAAGACAAATATGGCGCTGATTACGAGTAATCCCATTCGCGCAGCTTTTAGCGCATTCCAGTCATCACAGTTATAGACCTTAAAATATAAGGTCTCCTCTATTTCTCTGGGTCTATGGCAGCATATGTTTTGTGATGGCAGCTGTCATAAGTGTCATAATACTAATATACTCTGGATAATAAAAATACGAACAAAGGTGGGTGATTCCCTTCTTTTATGTAACAATAATTCCCATGTATATTGTGTCATTTACATTCTTTTATAGAATACTCATAAAAATGTGTTAATTTCCAAATATGCTTTGACATATTTTAGAGGTTATCTAACAAAATCAAATTTGGTTGTATATGCGATATAAAAAATGAATTCGCCTTTAAGAAATAAAAGTATAGTTTATTGGTATCCTGATAGAGAAAAGCATAGATGCGGGTATTGCAAAAACCAATATGGCAGCATTTCACACGGTGAGTGTAAATTGCCCAAAGCATATTTTACACTAAAATTAATAACTGTCTTTTTTCAGGAATGTGGGCTGAAACACTAACAGTTGAAGACTACCAAAATTTAATAGACAGAGGATGGCGAAGATCAGGAAAATATTGCTATAAACCAATTATGTATGACACATGCTGCCCTCAGTATACGATCAAGTACAGCTTTTATTAATTATTTGTTAAAACATTGTGTTATTTTTGACTGTTTTAGATGTGATGCCTTAAATTTTTCACTGAGTAAATCTCAGAAAAAAGTAATTAAAAAGTTTAACAAGTACCTTGAAGATGGCGTTTTAATTAAAAATGATGTTGATGGATCAGAAACGCAAATTAGCGATGGACCTAATAGCTCTGGGATATTTATTAAAGATAGACCTAATATTAATTTTAGTAAAATTGATAGTAGTCCTAGTGACGTAGAAGCGAAAATAAGCTGTGATCTGGCTACAGGAGAACCACATTGTGATAAAGTTTATAACAGAAATGAAAGCACAGCATGTGGTAAGTCATAAGCGCATTAAATTTTTTAATTTGCGATCACCCTGTTATTGACATTTACTCACTATCCAACACGTTTGCTTTCTTTTCTATATAGTCTGTAGAAATGCTTCAGAAAACCTGTCAATCTACAATACTTTAATAGGTCTATCTTCATGTGAATTTTCAAATTGGTCTTTAACATAGAATATTTCATTCACATTGATGAAACTGTCTACTTTTTGTCGATATTTAAAATATATGCAAGCATGGCTTCCTGATTGACTCTTTACTAGATGTTTTTTTTCTTCAACTGTTAAATTCTGTCTTCACAAAAAATCGTAAAATATTTTTTACGATTCATCCTTCGATACAAGTATTATACTGTAATATATATATATATATATATATTGGGGAAAAAAATTACTTATTCTGTACTTTAACAGTTGCCTGCTGTCTGTTTTTTATTTCCACATAAACGTTTTATTACAATTTATTGGCCAGACACAATTTTCACATCTTGAGATGACTTAATAAAAGTCGAAACGTTGATGTAGAAAAAAGTTTTCTATAATTTTTTGACCTCTGTCCTAATTATCTAACTGCTCTTTGAGAAATTTCAAATTGCAGGTCGCTATTATAACAATTAATTAAAAAAATAAACTTCCACCATAGCCACGAGCGCATCTCATTATGGTACTATGATTGTCAAAAAAATCTTACAATAAATTACAATTAAATGTTATTTATGAGTAATTCAAAAGCTTAAAGTAATAATTTAAAGTATCAAATTACTTATAGAGCCGCCACCACAAAAAAAGTGTAATTTTAAAAGTACATTTAAAGAAGGCGTAGGTGCTGATTCTAGCAAACCACCTTGCAAAAAAGCAAAGCTTTTGAGACTTGAGAGGAAAAAAGAAAAACTTTTGAAACATGGATTGAGTTTGGACAAAAAGGAAGCTACACAAGTACAAAAAACTATTGAAGAATATTTGGAGGAAATTTCACAAAGTTCCCAGCACAAGTTGAGGGTATGTTTACTTTAAACAATCATACATCAATTAATAATTCTACAGCAAATAATGTTTCATTTTTAAGTAAATTGAAAATCCGTTTTAACAGTTGTATTCTCCAATTTCAAATTTATAGGTAAAATATTTTAACTAAGACATATAGTTACTGATATAGTTATTCTTTTCTCAGCTAGAATTGATCCCCACTAGTGAACCCGATACTAAATGGGAAAGGGTTAAAGAAGTTGAATATGAATTGTATAAAAAATATCAGATGATTGTACATAATGATCCCCCATCAAAACTATCGATGAAGAACTTTCATCGATTTTTGGTTAATTCTCCTTTACAGGTATCCAAACTGTTTTCTTTTTTTTCAATTCTTTGATGTATTCTATGTATCTACAAAAAGCAGAGTAAAAGAATAACTATCTGATGTTGTATTATAGGGGAGTTTTAACTTCTGTAAGTTTATATTTTGGAAATTAACATTAATGTTTCTATATTATATAATCTATAATAACATTGTGTTAGAGAGGATTTGTTAGAGTGAATAAAGAAAAACATATTATAGATCACTCTTGAGAGGATGTCGCAAAACCATGAATTCTTTGCTGCCAGTGCAAAACTTTTTGAAAAATATCAGGTGATCATTCACAATGAGAGTAAAGAGGAGTCAGATCCAGATCAATTTGAGAGTTTTCTGGTCCAAACACCATTAGAGGTATATTTTACTCTGCTTTGGGAAGTTTCAGCAAATATTAATTGGTTGTTTCTAACCCTTTTTAAGTTCTGTTTTATTGGATTTTGAACATTTCTTTTCGTTTCAAGATTGTGTAAAAATACAGTTAAATCCAAAAGATGTAGTATGTTTATTAATATTGTTGTGTTGCACACCAACAAATTTAATTAAAAAAAATAAGACAGAGAGATAAGTTTTATTATTTCATTCTAATTTGATATATTAAAAGTAAAAATTTATCGATGAAAAATTATTCATATTAATTAATTTTGATTTTGTAGAGTAATTTAATATTTTTGAATTAAAATATATTTTTATGTAGATTATATACAATCCAGTAAAACATCTACAAATAAGTACTAATTTTTATGCATGGTACAGAAATATGCACTGCTTTTGAAAAATTTAACATTTCTATGTGTTTTGATAAAAATTTTTAATATTTATTTTGCATTACTATTAACTCATTTTAGCAATTTAATGCACTGCATCTGTCATATGTATCAGTGACGGCTCATCACTTTAAACTAATGAGGCAGGTAGGCTGAAAGATATATCTATAATATTTTATATATTTTTTTGAGACTTCTTAAATCATTATTTATTGTTAAATCAGTATATGCAACTTTATTTTTTAACTATTTTGTAATATTTTATTTACTTTCATCCCATCAATGTTAATTTGAAATTTGAATAAATGTGATGAGTATTCATAATTTTATTGTGAAAAGTTAAACCTGGCCAATTTTTAAATAGTAATGTCCATTTTTGCTCCAAAGTGTATTATCATTTCTATTATGGGTAAACAAAACACATGACCATCAAAAAAAGTATTGCAGATTGTTTTAATAAACAGAGATAAACTGTAAAAGTGAATTCGTTATTTCTCTGTAAATGGTAATGATATAAGATGTTTGTAGAAATAAATTAGATGGTGTTACAGAAAACACTGCTATTATTTTAACAGATGATGGTTGGATTTTCTACAAAGGTTTGTGCAAAGAGCGGATGAGTGTAAAAATAGCATCTGATGTTACTTATGTTTTACTTAATGTAGTTTATAATAACATTGTACACTCTTCTGTTAGTCAAATCAAAACAGGAAAACAGACACAACGCAAATCCATAAATACAGCAACGTAATACATCAATCTTTTTCACAGAACTTGTCAATTTGAACATTTCTTCACATAACAAAAACCTCATTAGAAATAGTAAAGTAAATTGGAATGCTTATTAAAAAGCAGTTTTGATACAAATGCTCATAAATTGAATAGATATTATAGTTTACAAGGGTCTAAGATAATGTTAAATGTTATTTAACGATTACGAATCGAACGTGTACAATAGTTCAAACATGTTACTATTACGTTGGAACAAATGATATGCGACTGTTCATAAATTGAATAAAAAATGTATAGAAAACTTTAAAACTAAGTAAAATCAGAAATTTTGTCACATTTTAAGGATTTGAAAAATCTTTTCTTTATATAGGTCAAGTTTTAGATAAAAATTCTTAAATTTTAAGAAAATATTCACATCTGGCAACACTAATTTCGTAGTCTCCACTGCACTCCATTCCACTCCACTCCCCAGGTGCAGGGATGGCACTGCCTCACCTGCCTCTTCATTCTAGCCACCACTGATATGCACATAATATGCTAGTTTTTTTTCCAGTTATTAAACGTTTTTCAGTTTAGTTGAGTTATAAAAAACTTATTACTTTATAGCCTGTTGATTTTGGCAGCGGAATCGAAGGACTAGGCTATGGTTCCTTCCACCAACAGTATTGGATAGACGACAAACTAATCGCAGTGGGTGTAATAGACATCTTACCAAGATGCGTTAGCTCCGTTTATTTTTTTTACGATCCCGATTACAGGAACCTTACTTTAGGAACATACGGGTCATTAAGGTTAGCATCACCAGCTTGTCAACACGTATGGGTGAAGATTTAAATTCCCAATAAAATTTTAAGAGTCTCTAAAAAAGCTATCTTTTCTAGAGAGGTACAATTCACGAGATCTTTGCATGAAAAAATCCCGGAACTGAGTAATTACTACATGGGATTCTACATACATTCTTGCCAGAAGATGAGGTATAAGGGGAAATTAGTACCGTCGTTTCTCCTCTGTCCCGAGACCTACCATTGGGTTCCCATTGAAAAGTGCTTAGATAAACTAAACGCCAGTAAGTATTCTAGATTGGAGGAAGATATCGACGGGATGGATGAAAATTTTCCAGTGCCGAGAGATATCGATGAAATTTTAATTTTGTATAATTACAAATTGATGCATTTTAAGCAGTATAAGCGCCAGCACAGTGAAGAGCAGAATTTATTTACTGATATAGGTATGTTGATCGGTAAACGATGTACGAAAAGTATCATATTTTGTGTCAGTTAGAAAACATGCTGTTTGACATATATTTCGTTAAAACAGTAGGTAAGATGTCCCTTTTGATTGCTCTGTAATTCTCTCTCATTTGATCACATCAAGTATAGACTAAGAAGTCGCTATGAATATACAATTAATTTTAAAATATTGCTTTTAATACACATTTAGATTTATTAAAAATTGATTTTAATTGAATTTTTTTATTAATTGTAATTGTATTACAAAAAAATTGTTGTAATTAAAAAAAGTTGGTATGGAAATTGAATTTGTATTATTTGTGCTTGCATGACATGATATGGTAAATTAAAGGAAAATTACCAAACTGTATTGACTTTGATTGTTATAAGAACGAATTACCTTTAACACAGCAGGACTGTGCGTTTGAAAACCAGGCTTGGGGTGTTCCGAGCATGTCAAAATCATTCGTTTATCATGGACAAAATATGACGTATCACCTTGACAAGTTACACGTGGCCGTAACATGTGATTATACATTTGCAAAGAAACGCTCTGGTCTGAATATGGTCTAGAACAGGGGTCGGCAACCTGCGGCCCGCGGGCCGCATGCGGCCCTTTCCAACTTTTTGCGCAGCCCGCCAAAGCACCAATATTATTTATTTTTAATAATATTTATACTCGTATATGATATAAAAGCACTATTTAACTTACATTTGAATGTGCGACCGCATAAAAAATTTTATTTTGAAAATGGCCCGCCGTCCAAAAAAGGTCGACCCCTGGTCTAGAACCTCGAACATACTCCTGCTGTGTTTTAAAAATGGCTTGTATTTGAGTTGTCTCATACTATTATACAATTTTAATTAAAAATATAAAATAAAGTAACCAGAACTTGCATGTTTTATTATATGGACCAATTTAGAGAATAATAAAAACATTAATTATTTTTTTATGTATATAATCACGATGATACTTTGTTTGGAACCATAAACCCTCTAATGCCTCAATCTTTTATTGAGATTTTGAGAAAAGACTTCTTTATCGAGTAATTTTTTCATTTTTTTTTTTTTTTTTCAGTGAGATTTTTTGGTTCGGCAAACTTAAGAGTCAAAAATAATCCTTGGCACAAGGGCTTATTTAATTAATTTTTATTTTTTCAGAAGTGTGACAAAAACTCAATAAAACTAAAATTATGCCACAAATAAATAGCTTCAGACAATAATTTTTTGATCTCATTCAATTTCATCTCAATATTTAATGGTTTGGATAGTATTAATAAAAATGTGCAGGGTTATTATATTTAGGCCACGTTTTATTAACGTTGTTATTAGAAGTTGTAGGGTATTAACTGAACCCCTTTAATAAGTTAATAGAAGCACAGTGGTGTGCAGAAGTTGAGGCATATAAGAAGCAATAATATATTTTTTAATATAACATCTGATTTTAAAAATATTACATGACATTCCTGTCTAACCTTTTTCGAATTATGGAATTGTATTTAAGCTATACTATACTATACTATACTATACAAATGGAAATTGCAATAATAATTATTAGTCTATGAAAATAACAACTATTCTGTTATTATATGACATTTAGTCAAATTAATTAAAATTGAAATATTTTGTAGTTTCTTATGTTTAATAATTCGAAAACTGTTAAAGATAGGAATGTCATATGAATAACTCAAAAACTCAACAATACACAGGGTGTTCCATTAAAACATATATTGCTTCTTGTACTCCTCAACTTCTGCACACTTTATTTTGTATCTCTAATAATAACAATAATAAAGGGTGTCCTGAATATAATGAATAACCCTGTACCTTACAGCATGCTCACATTGTTGGATATCTGTGAATTTACACTCACATGTACTGTTTTTTAATGTTTGGTGTAATTTCTTATACAATTTTGTCGGTCGGAATCGCCCAACATTCTCTTTTCTCAAATTTCCCTAATTTTATGAAAAACAGTTTTCTTTTTTATAACAAGCATAATATATAGTTTGTTTCTGAAATAAGTATATTTGTGTTTTATTCAAATCAAGAATTAGCAGTTACAGTAAAAAATATACTGTTGATTTTCGGCAGCATATTTTAGTTACTGGCGATGAAATTAAATAACTTGAATAATGGCACACCTGCAATAATTTCGGCTAATATTTGCAGAATAACCTAATGTCAATTTATGGTAAGTACTTCATTTCTATTATTTTTTAATTAATTTCAAACTCAGAAATGTTAGAACACTTTCCAGAATCTAACAAAATGGTTAAATATTTTGAGTAGCAAAAGACCTTTCAAGAAGAAATTGTCACTCAAACTTACACAATAGGGCCGATTTAAAAATGTTTCTTTAATTTAAAAACATTTTTATTCTAAAATTGACAGGGTGAAGAAAAATAGTATATTGGATTTTGCTATGTGACAGTATATCTACTGATTAAAATAATAAGTCACAATATGAACATATCTCCTAAAATGCTTATTAAGGGAGTTGTATTCCTTTAAACAGACGACAAAGAAATACTAGTGAAAACAAATAAAACGTATTTGTTCACTCTTTACCAGGTTGCAATTTTTTTTGCAAGCTTTTACTTTGATCAGTTGTATCACCTCTCAGTCCAGTACACTATTATTTTACACACTTTTTACTTACCTTAAAAAGTTTCTTGAAAAAAACTTGTACAAAGGTCTAGTAAAAATTATGCGCAGTTCTTCCAATAAACTATAACAAATAATTAAGTGACCACAGGCTATGATTAAAATTTTTATTAACTACAATAACAATGATATAAATTTACAATTTTTAGTTCGAATATATCACATAGTTACAATAAACATAGGAATATTTTAGGATAAGGCACATTGGTAACAAAAACCTAATACCACGCCAAATAACATTAAAAAAATATATAAATAATATACCACATATAATATCAATAAAAAGGGAATGTGTATAGTATTATTAAAATCGAATTTAAATACAAGGTGTGATGTCTCTGACACAGAAAAAATAAAATGTAGGTTCCTGGGAATATTCGGAATATAAAAGTCATACCAAAAAGTCCTATATTCAGATTTTGCCAAGAAAATTGAACATCAATTTTGTAGTGGAAAAATAAATCCTAGTATGGTCCTGGCTGTCATCGTTTGACAGCTATAAACTTAGCGGTTAGCTATCTAAAGGCCAAGTCAGTGTTGCCAGATGATATCATTTTAAGGAAATTTGCAAAATGAACATATAAAGAGAATTGTTTTCATACACTAGTTCATTTGAACTGGATTTTTTATGGAAATTTAATCTAGTTAGTAAAAACCTGGTAAAAGCTTACTGATGTCTCACAATTATTTTTACAGTATCTTTAGGGCTACCTAGATCCGCTTTTATAGAAAATGTCATTTTATAGAAGACGCCACAGCCTGTGGCCTATGGAGGTGTTAATTTTCAGATAAATTCTGTAACAGATATTTTTAATAAGTAAATCTTTCTATTTATTAACACTAGTGGAAATGAATAGGTGAAGACAAAATTTACATTACAGAATATGTTATATTAATTACGGAATTTTCTAAAATGAGAATCTGTAAAATTTTATATATATAAACACTTTCAACACTCATATTCTTCGTTATTATATTAACGAACATAAACAATTTTGTCAATATAACTAAACAGATAAATAAAACAATCGTAAACATAATCATAAAGATATTTGATTTGAACACGTACTTAAGAAATTTGAGCAAACTATTTACCTATTCGAAATTAGAATATTAAATATATTTTAAGTAAAATTGGAATATGATTTAAAGCTGTATCCGAATAATTACCAAATGAACAAATCATAATAGATTTGTTGGGAAAACAAAATAAGTTAATATTAAAGCCCCATCCCAGCCGTAATATATAAAATGTATAATTTTTTTGTATACATACATATTTTGAATTTTTTTAAGTTTTTTTTTTTAATATTCACATATGTTTTAATTATTAGTGAAATGTTGTTCCCATTAGGCACTCCTTTTCCCTGAACTATTAGATAAAACGTCAGGAGAACGTTGTTGAGCAAAAGGTTGAACATGTTCCCAAATGTCATGGAGCTAAAAACCAAAATAATTCCTTTAAGTCACATTCAGTTACATAAAAAATCTAGGTGGAAATGCAAATCGACTTATCAATGCCAAAATTGATTCCGATAAAAAATATATTCATTTTCAAAGTAATTAATGTCATATACATGGTGCTTATGAAATAAGTGCGTTCCTTTATTAAATAGCCTAAAGTGTGGTGTTCCAGAAAATTAATATTATTATAAATTGTATTACAGGGTAATCTATGAAACATAAGTCAGAACATGTGTCTAGCGGCAATAATCACATAATAATTAAAACATTAACATTAATAAATTGTCATAGAATGTAAACAAAACCACGTGGCCGAAAACGCAATATCATTGGTGACGTTACATGCCGTTCAGCACGGTTTGTTTCTGTGGCTACAGGATCAGCTTACGGTGTTGGTGATGTAATCAGGCGTTTGTTTCTTGTATTTTTGTGACATTTGTCATACATAGTGTAAATACTGTGTAGGTAATGCCATAATTATTAGTGGTGATGTCGTGAACTTACAGTATTGTTAAACTTTATTAACTTATTCCTTTGTTTACTTTTGTTTGTTTGTTGCTGTTAGGTAAATACCAGATAGATGGTTTTACTTGAGGTATTTATAAAATTATGCCATCTGGTTTCACATTACACTGCTTCCTTTAATTTGAAAAATAACAAGTAACAGTAATGAATAATGATATTTAACATTTATTAAATATTCTAATACATTTTTATTGCTATTTATGTACTACTGATTTCATTTCTCCATGTCAAAGTTAAAATAAAATTGGGCACCCTGAAAGTTTGGCTACATCACATTATTTTGTCGTCTACTATTGGTTTATGTTGTATTAATTTCTGAAAATAATTAATAATAATTTTGTAAATATAGAACTAAAAAAGTGCAAAGTAACTATTTATGTTCAAATACAATCAGGCGATGAGAGATACAAAGCAGGCAAAGATGAAAGTCATATGGTTATAGTTCGCTTAGCGAAATACGGACTGTACGAGTTTGTAGGGTTGCATCCAGTGTGATTGTTTTACGGAAATTACTCATTTGGAGGAACACGTTTCAGAAACACCTGTTTCGACTTAGACAACCGATGGCCGCAATTTCATAATTCTTACCTCTGAATGCGATTTTACTTTGAGGGCGATTAAGTTATTAAAAATCGAGCTCAAAGTTCCCAAATAAGCGTATACTAGCAGAGTTTCAATATGTAGACAGTACAAACTGAAATCCGATCTCAGCTCCATGTTAGTTATGACGTTCTCTTGAGTCAACATCTTAGATTCCAGTTTTTCCACACTTTCCGCCTGGAATAAAATCAATTTAAATACTCGCACTTACTTTTTGTCCCGTTTATCTTACATCGGTGCCTCTAATAACACCTTGGATCTTCCGTTTTTTTAAAGAGAGCAGTTTTGAGAGAGCTACGGTATGATCGTGGTGAAGACCTTTCTCTAACCTCTCGCACAGTTCTTTGTGAGCGATTAGAATGTCGAGGAGGAGGCCTAATCTTTCGCATACTGACAGCTGCTCAGTGTCAGCATGTTCAGCAGATTTTACAGACAACGATTGTACTTCCCTGAAAATTTTACAGATTAAGACAATCCTAAAAATTTGTTTAAACGTACCTTGCAAATAAACTGAATCCTCTCTGCATTTCACCCCAATTTTCAATAAAATCTTGCCCATGTGTGATGTTTAGTCCACTCAGTGCTTTGAGTTGTAAAGCG
The DNA here is from genome assembly GCA_037114965.1 of Monochamus alternatus. Classification (NCBI taxonomy): domain Eukaryota; kingdom Metazoa; phylum Arthropoda; class Insecta; order Coleoptera; family Cerambycidae; genus Monochamus; species Monochamus alternatus. The sequence goes on from CM073433.1 coordinate 41,490,161, forward strand.
TAATCCTCCAAGTCTCGTCCAGAGGCGCTCTGTCGCTCAATATCAGATTCACACAAATGCTTCAATTTGCCGATAATATTAACGAGGGTGCGGATATTTTGCGAATTCGCAGCAATTTGACCGTGATCTGACGGCAACAAGTCCTACAATGTAAGTTAAATAGCAAGTATTGCAACGTTTTTTCAATTATAAAAATACCTTAGCGACAGCTGCAATATCCGATGTCATGAACTCATCGGGGACCCTACGGAAGATTTCCTTGATGCGATGTTGAAATTCAGGTCCTTGGTCAGTAAGGAAATACTGGACCAACGAATCCAGACATATTGTGGGATGCCTGCAAACCAGCGTCAACCATCTGTGTAAACCTCTCCGTCTAGATTCTAAAAAATGTGCATCAGATACAATTTTTTTGGGTGGAAGAGACGGAACTAACCTAGAAAATAATGTCGATAAAAAAATAATGAAAGAAAAAAAAAATGTGTGCTTACCTATAAGGAAACCTATTAAGTAACAATTCATGTAATGCAACAAAGTCATTATACCTCCTGGTAACTTTACTGTTAAATCTTTTTGAGGTAACGATGTATTCGGAGTATTTAAGAAACAATCCCTTCTTCTCAGGTACAAGATGAATATTAATAATATCTGTTTGGACAATGGTGGCATAATTGAACCCGACTGCATCTTTTTGCTTTATGTTAAGTTGCATTTTGAGATTCTTTACAGGAGTTAAGTCACTGATTTCAGGTGCAGGGTATTCTAAAAATATGAAGAATCACTATTATGAGCAACTAACGTAATACGGTGGGTGGTTATAATGATTGTAATAAAAATCTATTATTATCTAAAGAAATTCCAGCTGCATTGAACAATATGTTATTACGATGTATTCAATTACATTTGGAATTTTCCAAAGTTGTAAACAGAAATATTTTGTAATAAATTAATTCTCAACTTCAAATCTATTTAAATTAAATAAACAAATGAGTCAACATTTAACTTGACCCTGTTAAAGAAAGTACCTGGATGATTCATATTCTTTTAGAATGTAAATTTCTTAGATCATTCTTTTTTCAGTTTGGTTTCTTATATTATTTACATAGAATAATATTACATTAAAAAATTATTCTGGTATTGCAAGACTGTCTTACCTGTTTCTACACAGTTATCGAACAATTTGTCGGATAACTGCTTGCCTTGCTGGGCATATGCTACCAGTACAAGCGTTTTGTAAAGACTTGTCCTATTGACATATCCCTGAGAAGTTCCTACTAGGTCCCATATTGTTCTAAGTTGTTCATTTGATAGCATACAATGTGAAAGTAAACACTGATACACGTCCCTATGAATAGGCTCTCCATCGTTTGAGCAAATATCGAAAATCTCTCTATACAGTGGTGGGATGGTCGCTACAATGTAGAACTAAATTGTAGGTATCTACTTCTAAATTAAGTAATTATGAAGTGTTTACCTGAACTTAAATCTGTAGTCATTTTTGTTGTAATTTCCACAACATATTCGCAACATTCAAATCAAAATAAGTATCTATTTCCATGTCATCATACCGAGGAATTTCAACGAAACTGCAACTGTAAAATATGATTTGTTTTTGTCACGTATTCACGTGGGTGTTAATGATAAACAAACCGGATATTCTAATTATTGTCAAGGGACATCATTTAATCGCTGCTATTTATAAATTATTGTGTAGTGACCATAACCTCTCTAATCTCTATGTAAACATTGGTGCCTCCTACAAAATGTCTTGCTGGCAAAGTGACATGACATATTTTTATTTTTTTATTTTATTGACAACTGACAAAGACATAAACAAGCCTTCTTTTGTGACTTGCGTTGTGGTGATACTGAAAAGAATAGCATTCCTTTCACCGTCCTGTGCTGCTCAGGAGCAGCTCTGGCAGTGATGTTAACCTTTTAAAATTTGTTTCCCTACGACGAAGTATGAAATTTCCCTACTCTACAATAAATTTCCCTACGCTGCCTGCCCAAGTCAGTAATTTCTTTTATCTAGTTAGACATGTTAGAAATCTGTATAAAAGATAAAGCGCTGTTGACAAAATATTTTAATTTTTTATTTTTTTAAATGGTAAAACAGTATTTGCAATATTTTCCCTACGTGTTAACAACACTGAGCTCTGGTGCTCCTGGTGTACATTTTATCCACGTTTCATTCGAAAGGTCTGTCGCCCTTGTGAAGCTTAAGCACGGACCCCCCTGCTCTCTCTTGCACCGACTCGCTCGTTGGTGCAATAAGCACTTTTGAGGTTAACATTGTTGTTTCTGGTTTAAATATATATTAAATATTTACCATTAACTAAATAATTTATGAGAAAGACGAGAGTTGATAAAAAGCCGTTAAAATGCTTGGGGCAGATACCGAAAACTTTGTATTGTCTATTTAAGATCCAGAGGAGCAGCGGTTTTTTAAAGTGTTATTAAATTTCGAGGATTATCAAAAAAACACAGCAAGATGAATTACTTTTTTTTTTCTTTTAAAAACAATGTTTAAATTTTTAACTTTTTTAAATTTAGATGGGTAAATAAACAATCATACGACCTTCAAAATTCGAGGTTAATAAATAAGAAGAGAGATAGAAGTAGAAGAGCACTGTAGCTATTTTTTTTGTTTCTTTCAAAACCGCGTCGTGCTACTCCGGTGTGAGTCGCTCCAGAGTTAGACACTCATGAAAGGAATGCATCTAAGGTCTCAAAATTAGGCCTAATTTTACGAAGCAACATGCAACCCACTGAAATGTAATTTTATATTATGATGACTGGAATGCGCTAAAAGCTGCGCGAATGGGATTACTCATGATCAGTGCCATATTTGTTTTGTGCCACTAGCAATGGCGGAGCAGTAGGGGCTTAGCTGATTGTGAATGAAATGAAATTGAATTCTGTATATGAAGAATTATTTCGTGCTATATGCTGGTCAATTTTACAGTCTCTTATAAAACATGACGTGTTCCAACAATAACACCCACAAAAAGACACAAAGAATAACACTAACGAGATACAAGATAAAAGAAGAAACCACACTGTACACCAATGATGTGTTTACAAAAAAAATAATGGGAAATTAAGAACACAATTCATATCGTACATGCAGATGGTTGTCTCTCTCGCACCCACATACATAACCAATGAAGTATATGTCTTTGCTGAGTTTCATGTGCCTCCTTTTGTCTGCTCTTAGGTGTCTTTATTTGGATGCGCAATGGAACTAAACGCATTCCAGTCGTACATTTCAGTGATCATGACCCAAGCAAGAAGCATACAATTTTTTGTGTTGCACAGTGAAGCTTTATACAGGGTGTTAATTAAGTATGTGCACAAACTTGAAGGGGTTAATCTATGATTGATTTTAGGACAAAAACTTCATATAAACATGGGTCCGCAACGGCTTTGTTTTCCAGATACAGGGTGTTAAAGTTTGAAAAAAAAATCAAATTTTTTTATCAATTTTCTAAGTAGTAACAGCTACTTAGTTGAAACTTGGCACACCCTAATAGGTATTTAGAGACTACATTTTGCGGGTATTAAATTATTTTTGCGTGCGAAATTTAATAGAGTGAATTTAGATAGCCATGCTAAAAATTCGCTTAGAATATTAGTCCCTTTTTATCCTTCGCTAGAATCATCTATGTTTGTTTTGTTTTATTAAGTTTAAGTCTTGTCTTCATGGAGGTGAAATTCGCAGATAGGTATTCGGGCAAACTTCTCAATTTTTAGTTTAAATTATTAATGGCGGAAAAATCCAAACTTATAACAATGTCGCAAAAGAGTACAAATATACTTTCATTATTATGTTATTATGTGAATAAGGACTACGCTCCCGTGTAGCAAAAATTTTAACTATATAGGCAGGACGCCAGGAGGGAGGATTTATTACAATAATATACTGTTTGTTTAGTTCTCTTGCACGAAAGTATAATGATCTTTTAAGCCATCTTCAGAGAACGACGTAGTGTTGCCAGCAACACTAAGTCACGTGACTTTCAGCCAATGAAATGAATTGTATTCGTTGTTGAAGTCGAGTGAACTTCAAAATTTCCAGCTTCAACTATCCAGAGGAGCAACACTTGTACATAACATAACCAACAAAAACAAAACCAACCTTTTAAAATCTTTATTTCACTGAAATTAGACTGGAGGTGGGGATGTTGTCAGCCAACACTACATTGTTCAAACACGCGACTGCCTAACTAATTCATTTGAATCGTCAATAGTTGTTTAAAAAAATATATTACAATTTGAATCTTGCGGTACAAACTTATGTAACCAATAACAAAATCAGGCCGTGTTTAATGTTACCAACCGAAAGCGAGCACATGCAAGCCGCTTTCTGCTCATGTTCATTAGACAATTGCGCTGGATCTCAAGCGCTTGGAAGCAAACCAAGCCTAAAATATTTCGGCTCGATAGCTTACGCTTTATTCAAGCAGATGTCCTGCGCCTGCGCTGAAAAAATTAACAGAGAATGAATTTGAATTTAAATTTTAGGTTAGGTTGATAAACGAACCGCAGCGCTTGCTTGCGAACTTTCAAAGCGCTACAAGCCAAGCGCTTAAAAAGTTTGGTAACATTAAACACAAGCATAGAGTTGACAAAATAGAATAGTCCACATAAATTTCTAGCAAAATTATATTTTATTGAAACTGAAAACTAGATTACGCTTACCTTATTACCCACTAAAATTATTTCGCATTTTTTAAACAAGTTATTTTTAAAATTGAGATTGAGATTGAAAACGTGCTACTAATATTTTGATTAGGTACATCAATAAGACGAATTAAAATATAAATATATGTACTATAAAATATTATCAATCTAAAGCGATAATACAAATATCTTAACCGGATTATTAAAAAAATATAGGATTTATTATAGAATTTTTATCATCAGTTATCAGTCAACTATCACCAATTTAAGTTTAATGCTGGAACAATATAAAGAAAGAGTTTTAGGACATCGTTACATTTCAAACATATTTTTAATTAATTTACGTTACGTCAGCAGATATCTATGCAACTACTACACAGTATAAAACGGTGTTGAAGATTGATAAAATATTTATAGCAAAAGTATCAATTTTAATAAATTAGTTGTTTTTCCTTACATTGTTAATTTTGAGGCTATTCGTTTCGTTAATATTTTGGTTAAACGTTAAATAGTTTGTCTTTTTCTAATATCAATGTTTAGACGGAGAAGGCCAATAGCTTTAATCATTTCTTATTTTACCTTTTCACATATTAATATCTTAACTGAATAATAATATACAATATTGTGACGTATATCGTGCTTTCAATCAAGTGAAGTGGTGAATTGTAACTATTGTATACCTTTATTTGTTTTTATTGAAGCGATAACCACATTACAGATAATCTCAAGCGTTGATGATTTGCAGTATTTCATAACACATATAAGGTTGTTGTGTGTAATGTGTATGTATATAATATTATTACACAAATGAATAACATCAGACTGTTATTGCCGAAAACAAGTGCAACAATATCAAGATTATATACAAATGGTACGCGTCCTAAATCGGCCAAAGTCTTTCTTTTTCATAAACAATTCGACGGGTTTCCAAAAGAAACCGATTTGAAACTGGTGGAACAGGAACTTCCGCCATTGAAGGATGGAGGTAAGTAGTGAACTTAGAATATTTTATATTCTAAGGTAGTGAACATATAACATAACCACAAAGTATATAACCGTTTAGCATACAGGGTGTTCCTTTGAAAACTTACCGCCTCCAATAATTTGGAAAGCGTAAAAAAATAAAATTTGCCGAGATAGGTAAATTTTTGTTTGAAGGGGAAACGTTTTGGGCAATCCTGCCCTCGTGATCTGTTCATCCCTTAGCTCCCCAGCAACCCCAACTTGAAAATTTTAAATTGAACTGCTTGTGAATGCGATACATCATTTCAAAGCTCTTGTCATTGCAAATACAACGTTGTCTCGCTTTTTGAAATTAGTTCAGATTTAAAGAAGTTATAAGCAAAAAACGAATTTATTTTTCAAAATGTTAGGCATTCTGATATTTGAGAGAAAGCATTTTTTCATATGGTACCTGCCTTTAAGTTTTTTTTATGGAGGTATGTGATATTAGTCTTTCGATATAGGTCATTTTTACTTCCATATGATTTCCGTGTAGACATCAATCATAGTAGGTCACGCAGCTTCTGCAAAAGTTTAGGGTAACTGGTTCTGTAGTCATCAAATGTAAACGGAATTCATGTAAAATTTTCGACGAGGCAGCCCACATTGAAGTGGAACAGTTTGCGGCAGATCCAACGACTGGAAATCAGGAAAGTTTTGAACTAAACTGGAATTTCCATTGGGTCCATTCACAAGGTAACAAAACTGCATACATTCCATCCTTATAAACTATAAATAGTACAGGAATTGGGAACAGACGACACGGATAGAAGAATCCAGTTTTGTGAAATAATGACAGAATTTATTAACAGGACACCAAATCTCGTGAAAAATATTTGCTTTTCTGATGAATGCGCTTTTTTAAATGGGCATGTCCACAAGCAAAATAGTCGTTATTGGTCTGATGAAAAACCCCATGTATTTAGAGAAGGCCATACTTAACAGCCATAAAAAATAATTGTGTGTACCGGAATTTTAGGAGACACCGTAATAGGACCTTTATTTACAGACTCCAATTTTACTGGGGAGGTTCACTTATACTTAAGGAACAAATTAACTTGCTTATTGCTGATGTAGTGGAAAATCAAATTGATCAACATGACAATCCCTTACTCGATGGAAATCTGGCCCATTCCAACAAGATGGTGCGCCTTCGCACTGCGCTAGATGTGTGCGGGATTGGTTAAATATTAGATTCAATAAAATATGGATAGAGAGAAAAGGGCCAATTGAGTGATCTGCCAGATCTCCTCACCTGAGTCCAAATGACGTTTCAGAAAGTTCGCGAGGAGTTTAAATACCGTCTTTATTACTGTATGACAAGGAATGGTGAACATTTTGAACAGCTTAATAATTTCTTCATGAAATTGACTGTTTTATTTATTTACAAAAAGACATGCCCGTTCTTTATTTAAACAAGGAACACGACATCTCGGAGCATTAAAAGCCTCATTAATAGTGTTCAGTACGTCAATTATCATTTATGTAACTTTTTCGATTTTATATAACTTTATAACTTCTTCCAATCTGAACCAATTTCAAAATGCGACACGCCGTTGTATTCGCAATGACAAAAGCTCTAAATTGATGTATCATAAGTGGAGCAGTTCCATTTAAGTTTTCGATGTTGGGATGGATGGGGGCTAAGGGGATGAACAGATCAAGCGGGCAGGATTGTCAAAAAAAGTTCCCTCTTCAAACAAAAATCACCTGTCTCGACAAATTTTAATAGTATAAAATTAGAATTTATTTAGGCGATGGTTTAAAATCTTTGAGTTGGGTAAATACTTTTATACAACCTTAGGAACTAAAACATGCTGGGGGAGGGGGTTCTACCCCTCTTGTAGATTCTAAAGTTCTTCTTATATAGAGAAGACTATGCTATATACAAAAACTGAAGAAAATCGACTTGACTATTTATGATTTGAAATAAATTATATTTAAATTGCATGAAAACAGTAAATTTTATTTTTCAGAATTTCTTTTTATAGATTCGCGGCAATTTATTTTTGAGACCCATGAATCTAATGTCATTTTTTTTTTCAGAATTTCTGGCAGAGGCTGTGTATTTAAGCGTTGGCCCTTATATGAGAGGTTATGCCCCCCGTTTAAAGACAGGAACCACATTTCTAGGTTCACAAGTGGCCAAGTAAGCTTTCATTAATATTTTCCATTTCCACGTTAAATTGCGCATTTTTTTTCTTCTTACTACAAAAATTGGAAAAGGAGTTATTGCTTATAAGATTCTATAACATGAACAGAGCTGAGTATGAATACGGGAAAAGTATTAAAATCCCAGAATACTGAATTTCATTTCAATTCACAATCATCTAAATCTTTATTGCTCCGCCATTACTAGGAGGCACAAAACAAATATGGCGGTGACCACAAGTAATCAATTAGCGCATCTTGATGAACATTTCAGTCATCATAATATAAAATTTAATTTCAGTGCAGAAAACTCACCTCTACCAAGTTTTATGTATTTACTACAATTTGTAATGAAGTTATTGTAAAGAAACTAAAAAAAGTTCTACATCCTATATCACTGAAACTATTTAGACTAAGGTAATTTGATTTAGGCTACCATATTTTGGCCCTCGGATTATGTAGGTTTTTTCTTAACCTTTTACAGACATCTTGTATAAGTATTTATATAGTAATTTTCAAGGTAATCTTCGCCGAAATTCTTGGAAATTCCTTGAAATTGCCTGGATTTCCGCGAAATCCCTTGAAAATCTCTCTTTTCCTCTTGGAAAGTAAAAATCTAGGATTAGATAATACAAGTAACAGGGTCAGTTGCGACTATTACACGAGAACAAACTTGCACATCTCATAAGACAATTTCGAAACGTGGTTACCTGGACATCAGCAAAAGACGCAGTGGGGTAACGCATATTTACTACGCTGTTTGGGTTCTGTTTAGTCCGGTCGTGCCCGGAGAGTGTGTGGATATAAAATAAATCTCAGTTTTTTATCTTATCCAACGTATTTGTTTGCCTGTAGTGTAAGAGTTTGTAACCTACGGATTATTTGTGTGTTTTAAGATTGTACAAGTTTAAGTTAGAAAACTGTGAAAGGGAGTAAAATTAAAAATATGATATTTATCAATTTGAGTTAAATATAGTGCAATACTCCAGTAACTATGAATGTTCAATATTCCAAAGTGCTTGGGTATTCATAGATATCCTAAATTGATAAAGCACTTTTAGTATTCACGAATACTAATTCGAGTACTGAAGTACTGAATCCTGAATACATATCTAAACGTCATAAATACGAATACTGAATACCGTCAGAAACAAACTAGGTATTTAGCACTTGAATACTGACTACATAAATATTGTATTGAATACTACTCATGAATAGAATGTATTTGAGTAATATCCAATTCTGAACACGAAGACACAAGTAAGTTTTTACATTATATGCAATATTTCCTGCTTTTAAATTAAATCCTTGATATTTTCAGTATTTATAAAAGATTGCACTTACCAAAAAAATTGGAGTAAGTAGCACAAAACAATGGGATAAAAGATTCTACAGCAAGAGGATACTAGCAAGTGAAGCGTAAAAAAATAAATACAATTTATCAAATATAGATAAATGTAGCTTCAATAATATCGGTGAATCACCGATCCTTAACGTTATTTACATCGACTAACGTTTCACATAAATAATTTCTAGAATTCCCTTTTTTATTTTAAACAGTAATATAGGTAGATAAAAAATATGTATTGATAGTTAAATATAAATTTTTATTATAACGATTTTTCAAACTATTGCAACTGATATACATATATAGGTATACTTATCTAAATGAGTTATGAATGTATGAAAAAGGCATTATTTATATTTATAAACTTTTGGTAAACTAAAACGTTTCAATTGGGTGTTTCAAAACATGTGTCGAAAAATGAAGGGTGTGACTGTTTGGCTCATTGTAAGAAAAAAAAGTTATTATTAACATGGGTTCGCCTTCCTCGAACCTACCCGCTGCCCTGATGAACGCCAGGATCATGGGCCATGGTAGGCCCCTCATTCCTTCTGTTTGCAGCTCCTCGGTGCCAAAGATCCTATATCTTATCCTTCCAAGGGCCGCACAATGTCTTAGGAAATGGATAGGGTCTCCTCCCCCTCTCCACATTCCGGACATAAGGGACTCTCCTCTATGTCTATCAAGTTCAAATGCCTTCTGAGTCTGCAGTGGCCTGTCAGGGCCCCCACCATTTGGTTCAGGGATCTTCGACTAAGACTCAGCAGCCACATCGTCCTAGATTTACTAGGTTCATTGAAGAAGTCGTGGGCATGTCTACATCCTGCATTCCTTCTCCAATTCCCTCCTGATGTTTGATAAGCCCATTTATTAAGGGCACTATTCATACTACCTCGCGTAATTCCAAGAATGGGTTCGGGTCCCTGGCAATGTGCCCCAGATCCGAGACTAGCTAACACGTCAGCCGTCTCATTACCGGGGATTCCTTTATGGCCAGGAACCCAGACCAACTCCACCTCCCGTTGTCTGGCAACGGACTCCAAGGCATCTCCACACTACTGAAAAAGACTAGATCTTGTCCTTGGAGAACTAAGGGCGCTGAGTGCAGCCTGACTATCAGAGCAGATAAAGATTTTCTCCTCCACACAATTCTTTACTTCTGCCTTGCCTGCTACCGTGGAGTATGTGCCCAGAGAAAAACTATGCCGGATGTCCAAGTTTTCCAGATCATATCATATGAATAAAAGTCGAATTAGTGCTTAAATGTAGCTAATATTAATAATAATACGTGTACAAAATTTGAGTTCTATATTTCAAACGGAAAAAAATCTGTTTTTTCACACCTAAACATTTTCTTAGAATGAGAGAGTAATGGCTGTCCCTGGTTTGTAAGGATCATTACCAATTTTTTTGTGCAGTTGTTAAGATCGAAACAAACTGCTAATTCCGATTATAACATATTAAGCTATGTGACTGATGCCCTTGTCATATAAACTACGTATCGAAGTAACGCGAATATGATTTCGCCATAAAATTGTTTTATAAAATTGGGCGACTTAGGACCTTTTCCAAACAATTCAATTAGAAAATACATAAAAAAGAATAAAACAAGTCCCGGAATTTTAGAAAAGATCTCCGTAAAATCAATAATACGTGAAAAGCGTACAGTGCAAAAGCATCTTTGTGATAAACTTCCTTACGTCAAGGCACAAAACAGCTTCTATGGTAGAATTACACTGTACTTATTTGTGTATTACCGTGTATGCGCATTGCAATGTTTAATAATGTTTCATTATTTTTCCAGGATAATCGAAACTAAGAATCGTAAATATCCAGTGGGTAAACACGTAGTTGGCGAATTTGGTTCCAGGACCCATACGATTTCTACAGGGGAAAACCTTCCCAATGGTTCTCCAGGGGCATATGTGATACCAGACTTTGGCGATCTTCCCTTGTCTCTAGCTTTGGGAGTATTAGGAATGCCAGGGTGAGGTGAAACAATTTAAAAGTCTTAGAAATAGATACCAAGTTGATTTTTGGTATTACTAGAGGACACTAAATTATGCTGTTGTCACACAATTGTTTTTATGGTCAGCATATTTTTTGATAGTTTGTCCCGTTAAAAACAAACGTTTTTTTGTAATTTAGTATACTATACATATAGTGCAAACATTTAGTGTAGTATATAGTTTTATTATACTCAGTTGCAGTTTCTTAAATATTTTGATGAAAATGAGAATAAAAGGATTGGTATAATATTTTTAAATTTACGGATATACCATAATTTTTCCGTAGAATACAAAAATAAAATAATGTACAGAGTGTCCAACGAAGTTGGTGTCGACTTCCGATATAAAACCGGAAATACTGGGGAGTTCTAAATAGTTTAGCTTTATTTGTTGCAGGGACTACTATGTTGCCAAATTTTAAATTTTTTGTAACTATCGACGTAGTTCAGGTGGGACACCCTGTATTTTTAAAAGTGTGTTCTACGTTTTATAATGAACATTTTAAAATCAAATTGTGACAGCTACAGAAAATATGAAGACTTCATATTCTAAATACAGGGTGTCTCATAATTAGCTGCCAACCCTGAACAGGCCGATTCTATGATCAAAACTAAGTAAAAAAGTTCATATGAACATGGGCCCGGAAATGCTTGCGTGTGTAACTTTTTCATCTTTGAGTTTTTAACAAATTGGATAGCAAATTCCGTTTTCCCGAACTGTTTTACGTTGAAACTTGTTTACTCTTGTTTCAAATCGTTATCTTTAACAGTTTCTGAGAAAATCGCTCTTGAATTAATCCCACTTTGGTCAATTTCATAGTAATTTAAATAAAATTATCAAGGTATTCTTATGTCAAAGTATTGTCAACCCGATTGCCAATTTAATAGTTCTAAGCGAAACAAATGGAAGAGTTTAAGGAACAAGACTTAGTTGATATGATATTTATTTATGGCTTTTGCGATGGCAATGCTGCAGCGGCAGAACGCGAGTTCGGGAGCAAATTCCGTTTTCCCGAACTGTTTTACGTTAAAAAGGTACTCTTGTTTCAAATTGTTATCTTCAACGGTTTCTGAGAAAATCGCTCTTGAATTAATCCCACTTTGGTCAATTTCATAGCAATTTAAACAAATAATAATAATAATAATTTAATACGTAATCAGTAATACATATTATTGATGTAGAACAATTATGATATAATGATTTGTTTATGGCTTTTGCGATGGTAATGCTGCGCGGCAGAACGCGAGTACGGCAGAAGGTTTCCAAACAGAAGGCTGACATCAAGGAGGACATTCCTCACTGTATTCCGTAATTTAGCTGCAACCGTCACTTTTCGAAGGGATCATAAGATGGAAACTTAATTTTGATAACAGACAACAAGCTATTTTTAAAACTGTTCAAACAACCCTCCTCCTTCTCTGATACAAAGTCTTGCCCTACGTGTAACACTTCTCGAAGCTATTAAGATGCTAAAACTGTTTTGACGAATTTCATTGGCTGCATCATTGATACGCTGCAGCAATTCCTCATGGGTATCGACTTCAGTGGCGTAAACTTTGATTTAGATATTCCCAGCGGGGTTAGGTCGGGAGAACGCGACGGCTAAGCTACCGGTCTGTGCCTCCCTATCCACCGTCCAGCGAAATTTTCGTTTAGGAAATTTAGAACATTGCGACCACTATGTGCCGGGGCTCCATCGTGTTGAAAAAACATGTTACGTCGTAAATTTAGAGGCAGATCATCGAGAATTTGGGGAAGATTTTCTTGAAGTAAGTTTAAATAAAGATTTGAATTGAGACGTTGTGGAATTTCAATAGGTCCAATCAGAGTGTCGTGAATTATTCCCGCCCATAAATTTATTGAAAACCGTTGCTGGAAGTTTCTTCTCCGAGCAACATGTTATCTTCTTCCCAATAATGAGAATTATGAAAATTTAATTTTCCATTTCGGGTAAAAGTAGCTTCGTCACACCACAAAATTTTGGAAGTTTGCTTGACAAAATTGCATACGTGGCGCAAAATCTTCTGGTATCAAGCCATGTACACATCGACAGTGATAGGCATGTAGACCTTGTCGCTTTAATATTCTTCCAATCTGAAATGTTAGTAGCACATCTAATCAATTCTGTTAAGGAGATCTTTAAGATATGTAGTACCGCTGGCCGAGGAACATTTATTTGCCTTGAAATGTTCCGTATGCTAGTCGTAGGATCTTGTTCAATAGCGTCAAGAACCTCCGGTTCCCTATTAATCCTGGGACGTCCTTGACCCGGTGCTTTTCGAAAAGTAGCGGTTGCAGCTAAGTTGCGGAATACCGTAGGGAATGTCCTCCTTGATGGCAGCCTTCGGTTTGGAAACCTTCTCCCGTACTCGCGTTCTGCCGCTGCTGCAGCATTACCATCGCAAAAGCCATAAATAAATATCATATCAACTAACTCTTGTCCCATAAACTTTTCCATTTTTTTCGCTTAGAACTATTCAATTGGCAATCGGGTTGACAATATTTTGACATAAGAATACCTTGATAATTTTGTTTAAATTACTATGAAATTGACCAAAGTGGGATTAATTCAAGAGCGATTTTCTCAGAAGCCGTTAAAGATAACGATTTGAAACAAGAGTATCTTTTCAACGTAAAACAGTTCGGGAAAACGAAATTTGCTATCCAATTTGTTAAAAAGTCAAAGATGAAAAAGTTACACACGCAAAATACCAAGGGAGAATGGAAATAAGCAACTATAACATAATATGTAAAGACTCTATATTCTTGTTTTTTTCGAACACAATATAGTTAATAACTGTGTTTAAATTGGTCTCTTCTAGAATTAACATCAACTAACTATCTAATTGAATTTTAACAACCGTAACACATGTATAGTTAATAACTGTTTTTAAATTTGTCTTTTCTAGAATTAACATCTGCTAAACCTAAAAGTATGTGGGTCGCAAAATCTAAATTAAATTGTAATAGCTGCAAATACATATAAGGACCTCATTTTTGTGTTAAAATACGCAATATCTACTAACTCTGATTAAATTTAACTCTTCTAGAATTAACAGTTGCTATCTCTAGAAATTGCGTTCAACTAGCAAGCTATCTAAATTGAATTGCAACAACTATAACATACGATACTTATCTATAGTTAACAACCGATTTTAAATTTGTCTCTTCTGGAATGTACGTTCGGGTTGCAACATCTTTAAATGAATTGCTCAAACCAAAAGTTGACTGAAATTATTATTTGTTCGTATCGACCGTAGTTCACGCTTATCTTGGATAGGACCAGCGATCATATGCAGTTGTGATTAGCACGGAAACTTACTGTTTGTTTTATACCGACGTGATTTGCGGCCAAGCTGTTTATTTATAGCGTTCGACTTTTGTTTGTTTCTAGCAACACTGCTTATTTCGGACTACTTGAATTATGTCAACCAAAACCAGGCGAAACTGTCATCGTGACAGGAGCAGGGGGATCTGTGGGAAGCGTCGTAGGAGGAATCGCGAAAATCAAAGGGTGCAGGGTCATTGGTGTGTTGGGATCGGACGAAAAGGGGAAATGGTTAGTGGACGATTTAGGATTCGATGCTTTCATCAATTACAAAAAGGACGACATAAAACAGAAGATCAAAGAGTACGCACCAAACGGGATCGATTGCTACTTTGACAACGTAAGTATGAGGAATTCATGATTCAAACTTTCTTGAACATGCTTAGGTAGAACAATTATACACGGTGTCTAGTTTTTTCGTTCTTAATAAAAAAATTATTTCGTAATTATGGCGTTTTCGCGTTTAAATCCTCAAAACTCTTTAATCTATGCACAGTGTGACCTATTTCAAATGGAAAGAGGCCTATAAAATGGTTTTATCATCCGATTTATTTCGTTTTTTTTGGAACAGTAGAGCAAAATATTAAAATTTGTTTTCTATTTTTTCTACTTAGTAATTTTTTTCTCCAGATCTATCTACGGCACTGGATTCAGCATACCCTAAAGAGGTTTTATGCCAAATTTCGTAAATAAATATAATAGTGCGAAATTTATAACAATTCTAATGTAGGCTTCATTTTATTAAATATATTTACAATATTTTTCTAAAAAAAAGTTAGCTATGCAAAATAGCTACCTACATTAAAAAAGTGAGACATTAATTTTACGCTTGTAATTAATGACATTAAAGACAATAACATAATCAACTAATTATTAACATTTATTTACAAAATTTGACATAAAACCGTTTTAGGGAATGGTAAATACAGTGTCGTAGTTAGATTTGAAGAACAAACATCGCTAAACAGTGTTTGCAAGTAGGCATTGAAAATAAATTTTAATACTTTGCGCCAGAATACAGTTTTTACTGTTATTTAAAAAAAAACTAAAAACATTTGATAATAAATACCATTTTTACAATCCTATTTCTATTTCAAATGTGGCGCACTGTATGTTCTGAAAAATAGTTTGAATAAAATTGGTTGTTAAGCATTCTTTTTTATATATTTTTACTTTTTCTAATCATCTAAAAATTATAATAATTACCACAAAATTAGCACACAAATAAAACAGTTTATAGACTATTTAATTCAAACGATGCCAAGTTCGTGATTGGCTAGATACTATCTACGGGAATAGGTGAATTAGTCAAAAATATACATTAATTTCAACATTTAAATTAAATTTTATAAAATGTTGTTTTTATTTGCTTAATTAATTCCCATAGTATATATGAGTTGCGTTCAAGTTCTGTTCCCGATTTTTTGATTCGGAACTGGGGCAGATAAACACCTGCAGTTTGGTTTAAAAATACATGTGAACTTATTGTGAATACGTGGCAGCACTGTACGGCACACGGACCCTCTAGTGGTGGCGACGAAAATGAAAAGTGTTGTAGACACTTTAAATAGCGACGTTTTCGTTACAAGAACAACGAATAATCATTTGATTTCTTCACGAGGTGCGACATCTATTGAAATTTGTCGCCAGTTCACTGAGGCATTGGATAATGGTGTCATGAATGTGAAAAATGTACGTCCGTGGATAAGAACGACGAACCAAAACGTCTCGACCTTATCCGTTGTCACAATAATTGATGAAAAGAAAGTCCCATTCATGCCTTCATCACGTGTCAACAGAATAGACATTTCACCACGTCACAGTGAATTGGCGGTGTCGCACCACGCAATTGGAGGAAATGAATGATTACTCACTGTTGTAGTGAAAATGTCGCCATTTAAAGTGTCAGTGTCAACAACACTTTTCATTCTCGTGGCCACCGCTAGAAGGTCTGTGTGCCCTACAGTGCTACCATGTTTTTTCTGTTAGGATATATCCTTTTTCCTTAGCTTGAATTTCCCGCCTAATTTTAAATATCCCATCAGTTTGAATTTAGGTTAGGTCACTACTGCGCATTTTTTTTTTCTGTTAGGTTAGGTCGCTACTGTCAAATTTCAAATAAGGGGTCAAATTACAAATTTTCCCAGGCCCAAACGTCCCTATACCTACTCAGGTGTCTATGTGCTCCCAGTTAATAAACAAAAAATCGGAAACCTTTAAACTTGACGCACCTCGTGTTATGGGAAAGACTATTATTTTTTCATGCTCTACCATTAAAGTTAACAACGAGAACGAGCACATCCTGTATAAAATGTTTCAAAAACACTCCGTAGATTAATAGCACGGTTTTTTGTATTTATTTTAAAATTATCAGGTTGGCGGCAAGATAAGCGACACTATTATGTACCGCATGAATAAATTTGGAAGAGTTGCAGTATGTGGAGCTATTTCTGCATACAATGAAAACACTGTTCCAACAGGTGAGTTGTACAACCAAATTTAACATTTGTTTTGATTTAGAATTTGAATGATCCTAGAACAGTTCCAAATTTAGTATAGTTAAAGTTAAAAATTTAAAATTATTATTATTTTAGTAGTAAACAAAAAATAGGAATCAAATATTTGTAATCTTAGTTTTATTTGAAATATTAGCATTTTATTTAGATTTTACTGCACCTGGATAATAACGGTTTACTCTATTAGATATTTATTATTAGTATATACGCAATTATTAATATTGATCGTTTTATATCTAATTTTTAGCACCTATTGTTCAGTACCCACTAATAATTAAACAGTTAAGGATGGAAGGGTTTATCGTCCACAGATGGATAGATCGATGGTTTGAAGGTATCGAACAAAACAAAACTTGGATACAAGAAGGAAAGTTAAAATATCGCGAAACTGTTACCGATGGTTTTGAGAACATTTTCAAAGCTTTTGCAGATATGTTGAACGGTGTAAATTATGGCCAGGCTATAGTCAAAGTCTGATAATTACTTTTTAAAATAAATTGTGCAAAAAAATTATGTTTTTTCTGTGAAACTTATAATATATTTTTCGCACAATCGTTCTGAAATATGCACTTACTGTCATTGTATACATTCTGTAAGTTGAATATACAACACTGTGGCTTGTTTCCATAGAAATCAATAAAATAATAGTGGTGTCTGAGTTCATAACAGCATTAATGCGGTAAGGAAAAATCAGTAATTCTTTTCACCAACAAATGCTGGGCTCATTTATCCTAAAAATTAAAGGTACAATTTCTACAATTCTTAAACGTAATAGTTTTTCCCTCGCTTGTATCTATTGCTTTTACAGTAATTGAATTTTCTGTATTGCTTATTGAGTTAGATATGTTAGGATTAGAATAAACTTCAGTAATTCTGTCTTCAAACACTGGAATGGAGTCAAATTAATTGTCACTGCCGCTGTTGATATGTAAAATCTTATCAGCAAACTGTATTTTCTTTGTCAAAGACTCTGCAACATATCCTTCACGAGACACGAGAAGACCTAAAATTACATTTTCTGTTAGCCAAATAATACATTAATGTTATCACTAAAACCTCCAGCCCCCATGACGTTTGAGTGCCATCAACTCCTGTATTTGCTAACAAAGTCGCCGACGTCCTTCTAAAACCATGTCCAGTATAAGATTTTGGATCTTGCAGTTTTATCGGCAATTTTTTGTGGTATTTGTCCCAATGTATTTATACCCACAAATTGATTTACACATTTTCCCTGACTAACTGAGTAGAAAAATCGACGACAGTTAATCTCCTTAGGTCTTAAGCCTGTATATTTTCGCAAAATCGTCAAAAAAGGGATTTTTTCATTGATCTTGTCAGTAATTGTGAAAATTCGACTAATATGTGTTTTGGTATTAGGCACATTAACAATGACAACTGAACCTTCATCTGTAATGTCATCAACTGTCATCTTCATAAGTTCATCACGTCAAGAGCCCCCGCGACTCCCATTGTCATCACTGCTTTCATCATAATATTGGTTTCATCGGGGGCTTCCAGCAGGAATTTGTTCAGCTCTTCTCTGGTAAATACCTTTGATTTATCGCATGATGTCCAATATTTTTCTTCTTTAGAAATGCTACTAATTTCTTAAATTGCGATATATCGACACCATTATTTAAGTTGATCGTACTTTTAAGCATAGAGTACTTTGCCCATAAGCTTCCCGGAAAATTCAATCTTAAATTACTCTGAACAAAATAAGCCAGCAAAGTTTTTTCAGATATCTCCGCTTTCTTCTCATTCAACCATTTCCTGAAGGCATCATAGACATTTTCATACCTCACCATTGAATTTGTGGGAATTAATGACCAACAACCTATTTGATACGATTCTTCAGTCCGAATCTACCTCTGAATCGTCTTTATCAGCCATTATAGCACAGTTTTGACAACAAAACACAAAATTGTTCAAACTTGCTTTCAAACTGTCACGCCACGCCATTTCAGCAATCAAAATAATTTTTTTTATTATTTTATTTGATAAATGCGATTGTGCGAAAAACGTTATACACTATACGATTATTAAGTGGCTAACAGAA
Source organism: Monochamus alternatus (assembly GCA_037114965.1). Lineage (NCBI taxonomy): Eukaryota > Metazoa > Arthropoda > Insecta > Coleoptera > Cerambycidae > Monochamus > Monochamus alternatus. The sequence goes on from CM073433.1 coordinate 41,509,257, forward strand.
TCAAGGAAAAGTTTGAAAAATCGAGACGAAGTTGAGTTATTTTCCGATACCCCACTTACCAACCTAATAGTGCAATATACTATAAAATGATGTATAAGATCATAGTGTTTCTGGTGTCTAATTAATTGTTTGTTTGTAATATAATTTATCATATAGATCATATTCCACACATCCAGTATATTATACGTTGTTCAAGAATATTGCTTTATGCCGCAATATTACACAAGATGTAACATCAAACACGTTCACTGCATTTATATCTACATATAAATACTTGGAACATCAATTCAAGTTGGGAATAAAACTTTTTATCGCTGTAAAACTCTCCAACATTAAACTCTCCTAAAGCAATGTTAAATAAATTCCATATACTCACATAAAATCAAAAACTCGGCGGAAGTGTAAAGTTTAAAAAGCACCGATAACATATAGAGCATACCGAAGTAGACTTTAAATTTGTTTTATCGAATATGGTATATTTTCTTTAGATAGATGTAATGAAATTCACAAAAATTTGAATACAATGTATATGTAAATCCTTCATACTTATTTTATACTGTTAACTATAAAACATAAAATAAGATTAATTTCATAGGCTTACAAAATTTAGACTTTTTTATATCCCACAAACACTAATCTGTATTTCGAAAAGATCTCGCGCTGAATCTGACCTCTGCTCTATCATGCCAGGTTTTTAAAATGTTCTAACCCAAGTGAAAAACTCTCTTTTTTGCTGTATTTGAGCTTATTTTATGCCAAAAGATAAATTTTCGTCGCAAAAGTAAAGATTGCATCTTAAAGTACCAGTTTTCCATTTCAAGTTTGCTCAAATTTTTACTCTTAGAAATATCCTACATGACATTTATAAGTTCTCGTCCCCCCATACTCCCCTGCCTTCCGTGAATCCTCACATGCCATTTCTGTCATGTTGTAACCAAACTGTAAATTACATTCCCCAGGGTACGTAGTGATCTATTCCCGAAGCCACTTATTTGCTATTTCAATCCCACTGTCCGTCAATTTCATAACGGATGTAAAGCCGCCACCGTTCGACACCCTCCGATCTCCCGATGCTCCTCAGACTCACAAAACATGAAGCTCACAAACATTAATACCATTAAACCTCAAAGTCTATAACTCATAAATCCATACTCCGAAATTCATAAATCGCAAAATCCGTACACTCCAAAACTGGAAATCCTGGAACCCATAAACTTCAAATACCACAAACATCAAAACCCACAAACTCCAAATTTCAAAACCCCATATTCCTTAAACTTCGAAACTCATGCATCCAAAAACGCATAAACTATAAACTATACTATAAATACTATAAACCTCAAATTCCAAAATCAAAATTCCATATTCCAAATTCTATAAACCACAAAACCCATAAATCTAATTATCCAGAAAGGAACTGTTGGAAAACGATCGCTAAGTGTTGCGAACACTAAATGTAATAATAACAGGTCAACTATTCTAAAAAGTAGTGTTGACAAACCATCTCGGATTCGAAATCAGCGCTATCCATGGAAAACAGCCAATTTGGTTATTTTCAATAAACGATATCTCAAAGAGAAAAAAATAAATTCGAACAAACTCAATTTGATTTTGAAGGAGAAGACTAGTAGGTACTTCAAGAGGTAATCCATCCTTACCAAACGAAATTCTAACTTTTATCGTAAAATAACTTCTAATATAGTAAAACAGAGTTTTTTGCACTTTTAGATTCTCGAAAACCTGACGTAATGGAGCAATTCTTGCACCAAAATTCTTTAGAAACAAAAAAGTGCTTTCTTAGACCTATCACTTCTTAAGGAAGACAAATTGTACTAAGGGGACTTAATTCACACATTCCTGTCCAATTAAGCTAGCTTAAAAAGTATGGCCCATTCGTTACTGAACACCCTGCAGTTTCAGAGGTCAGCACAACATGCGGTGTACGTAGTAAAATAAAATGGTTGAGTCAATTTGGTAGCAATCTCAACTAAAACGCTCTTTTTACATTGTGACCCTCCCAAGCAATCACTTAGACATCTATCGAACAATCTGATTTAGTAATGCTCTGAAGAAACAAATGGCAAACCTACCTTTTTGACTGAAACGTCCCCTTGTGTATCAATTCTCTCGTAGCAATATAAAACATTCCATTTTCCGTTACCTCTCCCCGAAAATCCTGTCTCCTCGGTCTCTGTTTGGGATCGAAGTTTAAAGGGACCAATTCCTTGTCCTTCTCTATCCACCTGAGTTTAAAAGACCTAAAACGCATTAACATACATTTCTATAGCCATATTTTTTAATTATGCGACTTTCTTAAATAAAGATAAAGGTTAACTGTTTAATATTAACAATTATTTATTTCATCACTGAGATAAAATTTTATAGAGAGAATGGTAGATAGAATATTATAATCTTGTTGGCAGTTCAAATCCCCGATTAATACGTTAGCGGCGGGTCCGTTTTCCTATACAGGCGAGCGAACAGATGCACGCGGCCCGGCTTCTCTTCTTCATCCATCAGTTATAATTTTCGCGTGGTAGAGATTGGTGCGTGTGTTTGTGTCGCCAGTGTAGTTTATAATTATTAATTAAATCTGAGTTCCAGAATTTAAAAGTACATAAAAATACCACTGTTGCGATTGCGACGTCCGAAACACGATTTTCCGGCCTCTAAGGGGCCATTTTCTCGGTCCCAAACGGAGAATTTCAGTTGCTCATAAACTTTTCGACCACAATCTGGCTTTGGCTTGAGAATGCAACTTCGACCTTGCCTCATCCCGGAATCAATCTCTCGGTTCAGACGTGGAGGGCCATTTCTGAGCTCGGGATCTGATTCAACGTCGAAAAATACACGGAAATACATACAGATTCGGAAATTGCGGATCTTTACAGAGAAAGTAGAAATTGCCGCTTCATCCCAGGGTAGGTACGAAGTTTAAGAGGCGCGGCGACGTGCATTGGTCTAGCATTCCCCACTACTACGGTAATCGGTTCCGTATCGCCAACGCCAATTTGCCATTGCAAATCTAACTGTCCGGTCAACTGTGCCAGTGTTGTCAGGTTTCATGCTTTTGCATGAGATCTCATGCATTCCGAGGAAATCTCATGCTCTCATATTTTGATTACAAAATCTCATGCTTTTTAATAGACACAAAAAGAAATAATAAAATTATTAAAATTACTCTTTGAAATCTTCTACCAAAACAAAGACCTAACGAGAAATAAAGGAAAAATCGAGGGCAAAATTGAATAGATAGAGGTAGGTATCTACAATATTTGGGTACTTGAAATGTCCTCTTAATAATTAGCAATGAATACATAAACGGGTATGACAGTCTACGGATATGCGGTGTGTGTACTGTATTCACGCTGTATTGCAGTGATTCTTAACTCTATTCCGTAAGGGTACCTACATTTTCTGGAAACAACAGATTTTACGACCCTTGAGTCACCCTGCCTGCGTCACGTCAACTGCGCCTCAACGTTCGCCCGGCCTAACAATAAAATAAATTAGAAAGGTTACTCGGTTACTTTTAAGTAAGTACCTGTAAGTACCTACTTACAATGTAATATTATGATAAAATAGCAGAACATAATGATTTTTAATGAAATAAAAATGGCATTACAAAAGTAATTAAAAATTAAGCTGTGTCAAGAGGTATTTTTTTTTATAAATTAAGCCATCTCATGCTTTTATCTCCAAACCTCATGCTTCTTTGAAATTATTCTCATGCACTGAATTTTTCCCACCTGGCAATGCTTGATGCGAACACGCTGTGGTGGAAGCATGACACAAATACACGCAAGCGGCAAAACACAATTCATCATCAAGGTCCTCACTTTCCAAATCTGTATGTCCGACCAACAAATCCGAACACTTTTTTTTGTGGGGCTGTGTAATCAAATGTGATTTGCATTATTTGGGAATATCAACGTACAAGTTCGACTTGATTCTGCTTTCAAGAACATAACGAAAAGGTGACAAAGAAATAGGTTATGTTTTTAATGTTTTATCCAAAATGATTTACTGTATAAAATTTTGAACAGCTTTTGAACTTGCATTACGAGGGTGAATGATTTTACCTCAGAACTTGACAAAACGATTAATGAATACCTTAAAAATGTAACAATTCTTAAAGGTATCTCAGAAAATATACAGAATGAGTACACTTTAAATTGCAAACAAGAAGTTTGCCATTATAAAAAAACTATCACTTCAGTACCAAATATGCTGTTGTTATATGTGTGTGGTTGAGAGTGGCAACGCTGTTAGACTTCTATACAGTATGCGCCAAAAGTATGGAATAAATTCAATAAAAACGAAACAATTATTTTTTGGAAAAAATCCTCGAACAGGTCGATTTTTAATTTAAAAAATACATATTTTAGCGTAAAATGCGATTTTCAAATGTCATTTGTTTTCGAGTAATGACGTCATCGATTTTTTTTTAAATGGCAACGCCATATTTTTTTCCTTGAATCTGAAAAATCGTTTAATTCTCTATCAGACAGTACTAAAATTTTGCCTTCTTACATAGGAAAGTTTTCGAGTAAATGACAATTGAATGTTAGAAAACGTAAATTTTATCCATAAAAAAGTAACAATTCTGAGGTATGTAAAATAAAATACAATTGATTAAATTTTATACTTAAATTAAATGTTCGAATTGCCATCCACCAACTTCTTGGCAATGCGTAAGTCTGTGAAGAAATTCTTCTTGCACATTATGAATGATTTCTGGGGTAACTCTGCGTATTTCGTCCCGAATGCGATTTTGAAGTTCTTCTAAATTACGTGGTTTATTAATGTACACTTTTGACTTCAAGTATCCCCATAAAAAATAGTCAAGAGGTGTAAGGTCTGGCGATCTTGCAGGCCAATCTATCGGTCCGCGTCTGCCGATCCACCTCCCAGAAAAACAGTTGTCCAAAAAATCTCGTACAGGGCGCGCATAGTGCGGAGGTGCACCGTCTTGCTGAAACCATATGGTATCGTCAGGAATGTCAGGGTCATTATCGTTAGGAAAAATTACTGCAAGGGCTGGAACAAGGTCATTTTCTAGAAACTCTAAATATCTTTGTCCTGTAAGGGTTCCTTCAAAGAAGAAAGGCCCTACTATTCTGTCGTCAACTATTCCAGCCCACACATTTAATTTCTGAGGGTGTTGGGTATGTGCCTCTACCATCCAATGAGGATTTTCCCGACTCCAATATCTGCACGTTTGACGGTTTACTGTACCATTCAGACAAAATGTGGCCTCATCTGAAAAAAGTATTTGCCGGTGTAAATTTCTATTTCCTTGACATAAATCCATTAGAATTTCGCAAAAGTGTAAGCGGCGATCGGAATCATCTTCATTGAGTTTCTGCACAAGTTGAATTTTGTAGGGATGATATTTTTCCTTCCTCAAGGTACGTAGCACTGTGCTCTGACTAGTGTCATTGTTTAATGCAACCAATTGTGAAGAATTATGAGGATTATCCACCATACTTACCAAAATGTTCTGTTTCTGATTTTCATTAATGCTTGGACGTCCAGGTTTTGGAATATTTACAACATTGCCAGTTTCTCTAAATTTAGACTGTTACTGACTGTTGATTGGCTGATAGGGCGATCTGGATATTTTTCATTAAATAAATCGCAAACTTCCTGCTGAGTTCTAGTCATATTCCCGATAAGAATTAAAATTTCAATTCTTTGAGTAACAGTTAAGTGTGCCATAATAGTTTAATTTGAATAATAATTTCTATGTCGCTTACAATACTTATTAGAAAGTCGGTGTGACAATGACACTTTGCAAAGATTTTCACCTACGTGATCCATAAAAGAACTATGGAATTCGAAAAACTAAACTTGATAACGTTTTTGCTTTATTTTAATTGAATTACGTTTTCTAACATTCAATCGTCATTTACTCGAAAATTTTAGTACTGTCTGATAGAGAATTAAACGATCTTTCAGAATCAAGAAAAAAAATATGGTGTTGCCATTTAAAAAAAACTCGATGACGTCATTACTCGAAAACAAATGACATTTGAAAATCGCATTTTACGCTAAAATATGTATTTTTTAAATTAAAAATCGACCTGTTCGAGGATTTTTCCCAAAAAATAATTGTTTCGTTTTTATTGAATTTATTCCATACTTTTGGCACATACTGTATAACAGAAGTGTAGTGTACCAGGAACGTCGTGTTACCGATTGTTATGGGATGATTTGTTTATCTTTTGAAAGATCGAGTCAAATTATTTTAGGCCTTCCGAATACATGCTTGACGTTATGACTGAATCACCCTGTATATTCTACTCCTTTTGGATTTGACCGATACACATATTACATTAATGAATTTACCTGGTTGCTGAAAAAACACATTCGTTATCTGTCATCAGGTTGAGAGCTTTCTGAATGTAACTTGATTTTATGAAAGGTGACGTGCACTGGACAAGACAAACGATGTCAATATGAGGATGACTTTTTAGAAATTCTTGGACTGCAAATATGGATGTAGCAGTATCAGTTGCTGATTCAGGTGTCCTCCAGTGTGTGTTAACGTCAGCTACAATTTTTCAAAATGTTATTTCACAATTATACACTCACCCACATAAAATACGATCCATGTAAAAATTTAATGAGCGAATCTTTTTCTGTGGTCCGAGTTTCTCTAATTTTTTTGCAATGGTTTTTAATATACGCTTTAGATGTTTTAAAAATAATTTTACTTATATGTTTGTTCAAATTTTTTTTTTTAACATTAGTTTTTCATTTAGTTATATATTTTAAATAGCGATATTTATTGGAAACAAACCATAAATTCGTCATAAATTTCCATAGCCACCCAAATAAACAAAACTGACTGTGGTAGTTTAATTTAAATGAAGCAATTTTCATTATTTTCTTTAAAAAAACTAATATCTGATACAGGTTGTAAATTATTTTCTGAAGTTTAAATTCTGTTTATGAATGAAGCTCAAATTATGTCTTACACCAGCAAAAAACTATAGTTTATTAGACATACTCTGGTCTTCTAAAGCTTCGCTCATTTGTGTTGAATGAATAATCTTGCCCTATTGTATTTGTTTCTGTTTTCTTTTTTCGCTGCTACTGTTGTTGCTTTGTTGTTGATTATATATTGTACTGCATAATATGAAATAATGTATTAGTTGTATGTATTAGGTACGTTATTAAATTCTAACTTTTTTTTGTGTTATCTAAAGAGTACTCTTCCCGTAAAAAATGTATTATTTTTTTTTAAAGCAATAAAGATTATTATTATTATTATTATTACTCGAAATTCTGCATGGATGAAGATTAAGTTGGCGAACGTATAAACTTAGAAAATCGAAATAAAACCGAACCTTTATCCGCCTCCTCAGCAATAAGAAAATTATCAGTTGATACCCAAATCGATGATAAACCTTCAGTTCCTTTTAATGCATCAATAGATATGGAGAGAAGGGTGCGACCTCCCACTTTGGAAATATTTTTTAATTTGACACCTTTGGATCCTCCACGCGCTAAAATTAAACCTGCGATAAGTTTTTTATGATTTACTAGAGGATTCCTGGAACAAAAATAGAAAAGCTTCAATATCAAATTTTAATTCAGGTAATAATGCATTGGTGCAAAACTCATTTAACTTTGTTTAATAAGTAAATGAATATACTTCGTTTTACAAAGTGTGATATCATTTTTTTCTTTCTTTATCTATCTACTGATCTAGTCTATCGAAAAAATATCTACATACGGGGTTTTCCAAGCGGAAAAAGTTAAGCATCTTAAAAAAACTGACAGGTAAATTCCTCTTGGAAGTATAGATGGCGGGGAGGCAGTTCATACATCTAACTATTTTTGATTAAAGGAGATACAGGGTGTTAAAATTGCTACATTTGAGGGTTTTTTTTATGGTATTACATGGTAATCTTTTAAACATATTGAGAGGTCAGAACATGTGTCTGGCGGCAATAATCACATAACAATTAAAATATCAACATTAATAAATTGCCATAGGATGTAAATAAAACCACTTGACCGAAAACGCAATATCATTGGTGTGACCTTACACGACTCGCGATTTGTTTCCGTGAATATAGGTACACTGTTTTGGTGATGTAAATAGGAGTTTGTCTTGTATTTTTGCGTTGCTGTGGCTTTTGTGGGTCATAGATATATAGTACAAATAGGTACTGTGTAGGTAATGCCATAATTATTAGTGGTGATGTGGTGAAGTTACGGTATTGTTAAACATAACTTATTCCTTTGTTTACAATACAGATCCGCTCGTGACAATTACGGTGACAATGCTGTTGGGTAAGTACTAGATAGATGGTTTTACTTGAGGTATTTATAAAATTAGGTCATCTGATTTAACATTAAACTACTAGTTTTAATTCGAAAAATAATAAGTAAAAGTAATGAATAAGGATACTTAACATTTAGTAATCTTTTTAAATAAATTATAAATACATTTTTATTGCTATTTAACATTTTAATTTTTTCGATGAACTTAAATCTACCTGTATGTACTCCGTTTTCCGAAAGCATGGGAATCATATACAGATATGAACTAAAGCACGCTGCTGCATTTAGGAATACACGTGCGAACGGCGTTTGACGTCAGAGATCTACGCTGTGGCGGCGACCGTTTTGTGATGACGTGGCCAGACTAAATTTTTAAATACAGGTTTTAGGTTTATTTTTCCACTAAATTGTCTAGGACAAAAGTCATTTCGATTAAAATAATACCCAATTTCCCAATTTTGAAATATTATAAATTATTTAAAACATGATTAACTAAAATGTATAAGGCTTAAAAATAACGGGAATGCTATCTCATGTCACTTGCGTATTTTCAATGAAACCGAAGAAACGCAAATAAGTTGCAACAAAAAAAACGGTCTAACCAAGAAAATTTTACCAAATTGAGTAAAAAAACTAATAATAAAAAATATATGGTAAAATATTGTGGGTGTAATGCTGGTAGGGGTAGTTTAATATAAAATGTATACAAGTTTGAAAATTATTTACAACAAAGTGCAATTTACTCCTAAATACGTACCATTTGTAGTTTTCACAAGACAGTACTAAAACAAAATGTACGCAGAGACAAACAAACCCACATTTCCAACTCATACCGGAACTCTACTAGGGGATTGTTGTTGGTGAGTAGAATGCCGTGTACCAACACATACTTGGTACACGAAGATAACTTTATTAAGTAATAATACAATGAGGGTCTATTATTAAATTACACAAAGCCTTATTGTGTGATTATTTGTGCCGACAGAATGTTATGTACTGGGAAATCGTGGAATTAAATCATTTGTGTGATGACAAGCCCGTGGAAAAGTAGTTATACAGGGTGTTAGAGGTTTGACTGGTATAACACCAAAATAAACAAAAAGTCCTATAATTCCATGGGTCCTAATCCCAACCGTTTTCGAGAAAAAATGTTCCAAAATAATGAATAAATTTCCAAAAATCTGTATCCTTAAATAAACCTGAAAGGAATAATATAGGGGCCCAGCGGCTCAGAAAGCCCTGTACATTTAACTAAAAAATCAATTGGATATTCCTTTTTATAATCAAATTAATAAGCCCCAGATATGGCAAGATTTATTACCATCTAAAATAATAATAGTCAATATTCTTCGCTTACAAAAATACTTTGTTTATAATTATCTTTGTACCTAAACACGTTTTATCAGGGGTCTCCATTAAAAATTTGTAAATATTTAGTATCATACAATTTTGATAATATAAATAACTTTGTTTGCTGTTATTGTAAAATTAACTTACCTTAGCAGTAGAGCAGATTTAATGCCTTGGCTGCTTTAATAAACATAATATAATTTAATACCAGCCGCAGGATTAAATCTTGTACTTTACTGTCTAGTGACTAGTTAAGCAAATAACAATCAGGCAACAAACTAAGTACTTTAAGAAACATACAGATATGCTACGTTACAACCTTATTCAAAAATGGTAAAAGGTAATCCGTTACCACGTAACATATCGATTTCACAATGTGTTTGCGCGACTGCACACTAAACCATATTGACTGTTTCCTTTCCTATTATTCTTGTTGCCACGATACGAAGAAATATTTCGTTTGGGGTTCTATTAGGACTACGTTCTTGGTTTTATCATATCAAATATTAACAATAAATTGAAATGGAGTGGCCCAGCCGCAACGTGACCCATGGAGGGATCTTGCACACCGCCAAGGTTAGCTACAGTCCAGAGACCCATAAATTTCTGAAGCGTAAGTACATATTTTGAAATATTACGTTTTGCCAGGCAGTTTGTCATTTCATTCAGTGACATGTATGTGGGTGCAAAGCTGTGATGTCTTTATAAGGGTAGTTTATCACCTTTTTTAGAAACACATCATCTACTGCAATGCTGTTAGTTTTATTATATACGTAAGTGGGTAATGCGTTGTCGGTTTTTATATTTTCCTTTTCTTTCATTTGATGGTATTAGTTACGCTTGTTTTGACGCTGAAATTTATATTGACAAGGCGCTAACATTCACAATCATTCATCTGCCAAATTAGACAATTCAGAAAGCGCAGCTTTAATTTCTGACGAGTCACATGTATTTTTGAAAAAAAAAATATTTCCGTTGTTGATTTTTTGATACCTTCTCGTGTCAGTAAAACCGTATACCCATTTGGTGAAAATGAATGCGCCCGAAGCAATTATTATTAAGACAACTACCAGTGTAGCTTCAAGTTAATTGGCAAAAATGGCGTGATTAGGGTAACAGAAGATGTGTTGGTTTACATGAATCAACTATCTGTTAGTCAATCCGAATACATTATGGGTAAAATAGTCTATGCTAAAAAGTTGTTTGGATATCAAGGAAAATGTTCAAGTTCGCCTGACATTTGTAGATACTTAAAGGTAACTGCATTTTTCTTTAAACGTCCTATAAGTGACAGGGCTAGGAGTATAAGTAATTATACTCCTAAGCGTATAAACACAGTACTATGAATTCAATTTTAATAATAAACATTTATTTTTTTATATTTATTATTTATTATTAATATTTATAGTACAATTGCGAAAATTTACATCATTTAAGAATCCTCCACTTGTTGCCATATCAGTACTCATAACAAATATTTCTATAGATCCATTGCTTTTAATGGACCCGTTAAATGAAAATTGTTCGACATTCTCCGCAAAACTAGATTGAAAAATTCACTTAGCAATTTTGGTCTTACATACAGAATTTTCAATGTATCATTCAGCAACTGTATCCTATTTCCAACCCCCATGCCTTTTTAGAATGGTAATATGCTTCCCTCCTCACCGCTATCGACAAGCATTGTTGCGGAAGACAATGGCCTGTATACTGTTCCCAATTTGGAAGCTTTGCTAAACTCCAATTTTATGGATACCCATAGCTTTATAACATTTCTCATTTTGATATTTCAAAAAAAAAAAAAACCGTTCCTTATAATCGGGAGGACACCCATAAATCTCCGTCTTAAGGGATATTCATCCCTTAAGACGGAGATATTCATCCCTTAAGAGGGTGAAAGTTCTATTCTCATTAGTTTTAGTGTTAGGAATTAAGGAATTTTAATTTAATATCTTGAATTATCATCTTCATTAGTTCGTCGCAACGAAATGCTCCAGATATATTATCTAATATTACCTGAAAAAATCAGAGTTGGTTAGCACAACATGAAGCAAATAAAATGTAATTCTATTACTTTTATCGCAAAATACTTTTCATCGGGAGTATCTGACAAAAATGTATGTTTCTTTAACAAGACTCTCAATTTCTTTGGCTTAAAACCTTCTCGTTGTTTTTTCAAAAACGCACATAAATTGTTGCATTTCGCGATGTTCAGATTATGCTCAAACTTAACACAGACTTTACCATCGAATAATGAGCCCACAAAATAGAACACTTCAGTCTTTCTGCCATGTCCGAAAGTATGTCAATAAAACGGTTTCAGAGTATTGCATTAAAATTTTACACCATTTCTCGAACTTGACAAAGGCAGCTTCATATACTCAGCAAATTTTATACAGCCATTTTAACCGGCGCAGGAGGTTTATCAGCCATTTCTACACTCATTTTCAGCCTTTAGTCACTGTCAACTGATGCAACGCCAAATTTTAAGTATTCATTTTCATAGATGCAAGTACGTATCTATAGTAAGGATAAGTAACGGTATACAGGGATATCAAATGAAAACGAAACAGAGCCATTTTCAGGAACTGCGTCAAGATTGTAGACGCTCAGACCCGTTGATTTTAGATTAAAGGGGTACATTCTTTGCTGGCATTTTTGACTCCGCCACTTTCACCCCCAAGCAACGGTAAGCATCACCCAAAAATATTTAAATGGCATTGGGGGTTGAGTAATATTTATTTTGAAGGTTCTTAGAATTATCTTTACAACAGACTTTAAATTTTATAATTCCGTCCAATACTTTGAAAAAAATTACATTTTAAAATTTAAATTATGTTTAGTTGCTTAGTTACTACTTAGTTTTTTTAATGTTCAAACTGATGACCGCCCGCTTCCATACAAGAATAAAGATTTTGCGGATTGACTGGAATGCATTCGTCGACGATTCCTTGACGCAAATCTTGCAGCGACGCTGGCTGTGTTTTATAGATTTTACTTTTTAGGCATCCCCACAAAAAAAATCAAGGGGCGATAAATCTGGTGATAGTGGAGGCCAGTCAATGCTGCCTCTTCTCCCAATCCAATTCCGTGGAAAACGTTGGTCGAAATACTGACGGACAATTAACGCATAATGCGGAGGAGCACCGTCCTGTTGAAAAATCAAATGATCTTAATCATACTCTGGAACATTTTCAATAATATCAGTCAAGGCAGGGTCAATAGCGTAATTGCAAATACATTTGGCCAGTCGAATTACCACGTAGAAAAAAGAACTCACCAGATGGTCACCGAAAATTTCAGCCCATACATTTAATTTTTCCGGTTGCTGTGTATGCACCTCGTAAAAAATTCTTGGGTTTGAATCTGACCAATAGCGGCAATTGTGACGATTTACCGCTCCGTTCAAGAAAAAACTACATTCATCAGAAAAACAGATGTTAAAAAGGAACTGTGGATCTTTCCCTTCTCGTTCACTCATTATTTCGCAAAATTGCAAACGGCGGTCATAATCATCGTCATGAAGTTCCTGGACTAAACGTATTTTGTATGGATGGAATTTATTCTTCTTCAAAATGGTTTGTATGCTAGTTCGATTGATCCCAGACACAGATGCCAATTGCGTCGTACTTAATGTAGGATCAACATGAACTTGTCCCAAAACTGCAACTTCACTAGCTTCATTAACTATAGGTTTTTCAATTTCACGTTTTTTATTGGCTACGTTCCCTGTCTCTTGAAATTTTTTTACTATCTCTAGAATATACTTCCTCTTGACATGTCGATCATTAAATAGCTGCACTGTTCTATTCGCACTTTTATTGTTTATAAAGTAAAGATAAATGATTTCTACCCTTTCCGCAATGCAAGAAACTATAGTGATTAATTTTCAACTTCTACGCCAATGATCTAATACTTATTTGGGGTAAATTTTTAGATTCCTTGGACAATTTGGCATAATACTTGTTTGAAATCGGTAAAGTGTCTCGTTCTGCCGGTAATCTCAATAATGTGGGAGGCCGTTCTTCTGATAAGGAATCAAGTTTAGTTCAGTTTAGCAGTTATTAAATTACGGTTGAAAACAATATTAAACAATACGTATCTACACTTCGTGTATTATTTTTATAGCATTTATAGTGTTGTGAGTTTCCTTTCTGAGCTCTGTTTTATGTTGCACTACAGTGCGGTACACATTCAATGATACCTCCTTTACATTTCATTTATGCTATTCTGAAACTATTATAAGTATTTTTGCAAATTTAACGTTTCATTTATGTCAAATTAAATATAATTTGTTTAAAAAAATTACACCCCTCATTGACAATTGATGTGAGGCTCATATTGTAAGTCTGCGCTTTGCTATGCAAAACATAACAATAATGACATTATCTGTCATCAGGAATTGTTATTTAATTATAAAGATTTGCAACAGTACTTATCATTTGTCAAAATATGGATGAATATTCAAGTGAAGAATACGCTGATATGATTTTTGTGTACGGATATTGTCATGGTCGTGCTCGAGAAGCAGAAAGAGAATATCGGAGAATGTTTCCAAATCGTCGGCGTCATCCCTCTTTTGGCGTATTTATAAGAACTTTTAGAAGACTGCGACAAACAGGTTCTGTGCAAGTAAGAAAAAATCGAGAAGGTAGAGGATATCGTAATATTCAACAGTACGAGGAAAATATTATCGAACCGGTAGTTGATACTCCTAAATTGAGTGTGAGACAAATCGGACGAGAATTACAGATACCCCACGTATCTGTATGGACGGTCCTTCATCAAAAGCTGCTACATTCATATCATTACCAGCAAGTGCAACATTTAGAAGAAGGTGACAACCTTCAACGATTACAATTTTGCAACTGAATTCTCCAAAATTTGACGGAAGATCCACTCTTTTTACAAAATATTATTTGGAGCGATGAAAGCCTTTTTCCTAAAAATGGACTGAATAATTTTAGAAACTTACATCAATTGTCATTACAAAATCCCCATTTAACAAGAAGAGAGGCCTTTCAGCGCAGATTTAAGATTAATATGTGGGGAGTAATTTTTCGAAACAAATTATTTATTTTTGAAATAAATGGTATACTGAATGGGCAAAGATATTTAGAATTGCTACAGAATTCCACACATGAAATTCTAGACGAGGTGCCATTAAATGAAAGACAATACGTTTATTTCCAACAGGATGGTGCACCTCCGCACAATGCAAGAGATGTTAGTGAATGGTTAACGGAAAACTATGGACATAGGTGGATAGGAAATAGAGGACCAATACATTGGCCACCGCGATCTCCAGATCTTAATCCAATTGATTTTTTTGTATGGGGTCATATAAAACAGTTTGTTCACCGCACTGTCGCGCAAGATGAAAATGATCTCAGAGAAAGAATCTACGATGCTGCAGATGCAATAAATAATACCGAAGGGATTATGTTTGATGTCTATCAGTCGTTGGTTCGGCGATGCAGAGCATGTATAAGAACCAATGGGGGTCATTTTGAACATGTTATTTAATATTGTTTTATGTTAGTGTTATTTGTTATGTTGTTATTTACCGTTTTGTATTATTACTTAAAATTGTAAAAACCGTACCTACAAACTATTACCTATTATTAGCATCTAAGATACAGCAATAAGAAAAAGAATATTTCATTGTTCACTGTTAACATTTTTCATGAAACGTTCCATTTTAATTTAATACATAATATTATAGTAATATTACTTTGAAATGTATTTGCTATCATTACGAAACTAAATGCTTTATCAGAAGAACGGCCTCCCACATTATTGAGATTTTCGGCAGAACGAGACACTTTACCGATTTCAAACAAGTATTATGCCAATTTGTTCAAAAAATCTAAAAATTTTCCCCCAATAAGTATTAGGTCATTGGCGTAGAAGTTGGGGTAAAAAAATCCCGCTACCCTACCCGTTTCTACGCCAGTGACCTACAAAAAAATTTGTAAATTTTGCAGTAAATTATAGACATTCGTAAGTATTAACATCATACCAGATTTGAATCAAATTGTTACAACCATACCAGAGATATAAATAATATGATGTAAAAAACCGACCAATACGGCCCTGTAGAGCGAAAACGGTGAGACATAGAACCTTGGTTTATAAGGCAATTCTTAATTACTTATCGAGTTCTATCTGAGGTTAAAATTTGATTCACTCGAACTGAAGCACCCTGTATGTATAACCAATGATACAACAGAAAAATAACTGTATGCCGTACATTGAGAGCAATATCTCCATAATTACAGATTATTTAAAATTTTTTCCATTTTTCAGTGTTAATGGACGAGAGCAAAATGACCATGATGCAGAGAAACAAACTCAACTACTATCTACGAAACGGCGAACCTCTTCCTCCGGTGAGGAAATTTTCCTCCGGTTCCAAATTGAACGTGCCTCCGGTGACGATAAGACCGGGATCTTCCAAAAAAAGATCCCGAGACACCATCATCAAATCAGGAGTTTATGAGAGAGAAAAATATTTCCCTCTACATCCCAAGGTCGACAGGGAAAAGGAGAAGGAGAAATTGCAGGATAAGATGGCTTATAATAAAGAGTTGCAGGTTAGGAAGACCAAGACGGTTAAGGGAAAACATAAAGGCGACGAAGAAGCAGAAATTAACAGATTTGATCAACGTAAGTATTCAACAACTCAACTAAGGTATACGTCCTCGTACGGCAAACGTTTAAACTATGTTTAGAGAGTCGGAGGCTTTAGTGGTTTGCAATAAAAGTTAATCTTATGCGTAGTTTGCATATTTTATACTGTTCGAGTAGACAATAAAATGAGATCGGTAGTTTCTTACATTATTATCAGATAATGCTTTAATTCTAACGTACTGCAAATTTAGGTCAGGAAATTTAATTCTAAAAGGCTTAAAATACTAATGCTACCACATAAATTGTCTTTATTAATAATAATGTTTTGGTACTACTCTCAACACAATAATTAAATTTGGAATGGCATTATTAATTTGATTTAACTGAATTCATATCCAAGATTTGCATACCGCTTACTTTTAAGGATAGACTGAAAAACATGTACCATTTAAAAACGCGATTTCTTTTGTAATTTTAGAAAATTGTAGCGTTTACTATGACAAAATATTGGTTTTACCAAAAAACCTGGGGTACTACCTGTACCATTTGTTTTCTTAATACATATTTTTTCCGATTTAATCATCGCTTATTTCAATCGTATTTTTAAACAAGCCTTTCTCTTGAACTGACTGACGCAATAAAAAATATGATACGAGATCATTATGTGATGTCGCTTAACCTAACCTTGTCTTGAATTGCAGTAATGCAAGAAATAAAGGACAGAGAAGAGTGGTTGAGAGAAATGGAGGAATTGGGACAAGGAGAGAAGTACAGATTGATAATTACGCAGCAAATTCAAAGCAAAGTTCGAGAAATGGAGAATCTAAAATTACCGTTTAAAAAATAATATATATATTTTACAACTATGTACAATGTTTTATTTTTTATTATGCAGATATACAATAAATTTTATTTATTTATTATTACTATTAACTCTCCTTTATATTAAATTATATAGTTGAGTAGTTAAATTGTGTATGTAAAAAAATGAATATACAGAGTGTTTATAAAATGGTGACAAACGTCAAAATTTGTGAGCAATATCATTAACCTATATATCTCTAATAATAATAATAATCTTTATTCCTTCGAAAAAAAATAATACATTTTTTACAGGAAGAGTACTCTTTAGATAACACAAAAAAAAGAAAAGTTAGAATTTAATAACGAACCTAATACATACAACTGATACATTGTTTCATATTATGCAGTACAATATATAATCAACAACAAAGCAACAACAGTACAAAATAGCGAAAAAAGAAAATAGAAACAAATACAATAGAATGTTAGATTATTGAGAAACTGCACTAACGCCCCGACAGATGTGATATTTCTTAATTCTGGCGGCTTCAAAGTATTGTATATGGGATATTCAGTGAAAATGTGCTCAATGATTTCCAATTTATATTGGTTACATATTGAACACAACTCTGAGGCATCAATTGAGTATGAAATACCATTGAAAAAGAACTTTATGCAGAATTTATTACAAAGGCGCAATTGAGCAATGATCCGTATAATGTAAATTGGAATTTGAAACTGCAGATAATTTTTAGCAGTACACCTTGGTATATCAAAATTTCTGTATAGTATAGGAGTTGTAGACTCCAAGAGAGAATTCAAGTCTTTTTGATCCTCGTATTTAAGTAGTATCGTGGGAATTTGTTTTTTAAGATTGATATAAGGCATAAATACGGAAAATGGCTATAATTCATAGATAATACTTTAAGTAACCAGTTAAGTGAAGATTTAAATACTGTTAGTGATAAACTGATAGCACCTGTTTCAAGTCTAACAATATAACTAGGAGTATTCATTGGCAGCAATAGCAATCTTTTGAAAAAAAAAATAACTTGGACCCTTTCTAATATATCAGTGTACCGTGAGCCCCATATTGGTAAGGAGTTTGCTAGAGAATTAATTATAAAGCACAATACGTGAGTTCCAGGAGTTCATTTTAGATTTAGACATTAGAGAGATAACAGAGGCTACAGCTTGTTTGGCTTTTGCAGCTGACGATTCTGCCATAACACGAAAAAACGTGGATGATGAAAAAATAACTACCAAATAACAGAATTGATTAACGCATTCAACAGACTCGCCGTTAAATCGAAATGGGAAATTATTAATTCGACCTCCTCGGGAAAAACACAATATCTTAGTTTTATCTGTATTAACTGTAAGCTGATTTAAAAGAACATATCTTTCCAACAAACTGAGTTTACGACACAGATCTATTTCGGAAACAGCTAACAGGACCAAATCATCGGCATACAATAACATTACAACATCAATGTAATTATCAATATTAAAACCATGGAGATGGTGAGATCTGAAAAAATCTTCAATGTCTGCTATAAAAAGGGCAAACAACAAAGGACTTAAAGACTCACCCTGTAAGACTCCTGTGGCCGAAGGCCTTCGTTTGGTTAAAGTTTGAACGGATTTTAATATGCGCGTTGGAATATAAATTCCTAATAATCCGAATTATGGTACAGCTTACTCCAGTTCTGTAAAGTTTTTCCTATAGAAGGGAATGGTTAATGGAGTCAAAAGCTCGTTTAAAATCAACGAACGCTACAAAAAAGCGAATAGTCCAGAAAGAAGTATGCTAGTAAATACTTTCGCAAGACTTTTGATCAATGCTATACCTCGATAGTTAGCAGGATCGTCAGTAGGGCCTTTTTTATGCAACATAGATAGTGAAATACTGGACCACCTCTCCGGGAGCACACCCTCGTCAAATATAAGATTAAAAAGAACACACAAATAAAGTCGCCAATTCTGAGGAAAATTTTTAAGAAATTCGTACGAAATTTCGTCATCACCTGGTGATTTTCCGTTTTTACAGTGGAGCAGTGTAAAGTCTAGCTCTTCCATTTTGATAGGAGCGTCAAGAAATGGGTCTCTCACGTCAAAATATACAGTATTATCAGTTACCCTCGGCGGATAAATACTTTCGTAGTAACGTTCCCAGATCTCAACAGAAAGGCATACAGAATGTTTGTTTCCTAGAAATTGTTCGCCAAAAAGTCCTCTGATCATTTACACAACTCAGCGATGAAATTTTTTTTTAACCTATATATCTCTTGATGTGTTCTTGTTCGTATATATCTAATGTTAAGTCCATTCAGCAGTAGTACCACCGGTTTCGAACTTATTAGTTCTCATCAGTATGCCATAAGTGAGACTACCGCCGAATGATCTAGCTAGAAAATATGATTTCACTGTAGACTCTAAAACGAGAGCGTAATTTGATATAGTGATTTTCCAGGTTGTTATACAAGTGCAAAAACATATTTTTTTATCATGAGGTTCAGGGAACACATTTCGAACATTTACTCCATTAAATTAGTATTATTATTATTATTGCTATTAAAGAAGACCCACTGTCGGTATCTCTGGGCCCGCCCAGTTGTTGGTATTACGACTACAACGGTTCCTCGGATAAAGATGGTCTTCCGAGACGTCCCGTAGTCGCCTCTGTAAATGACAGTTGCGATTCAAAATTCAAAATCGCCTCCACTTTAAAGGCCATGCCAACTACGACGAGGACATCAATGAATTATACAAATGCATAAATACATAGTAATTGGTAAAAATAGGCCAAGAACTTAACATTATCAAAAGCCATTTCCTTTCGATAACACAAATACCTAGCGTTTTGCAGCGGAAGAGAAGTTTTCGACTAGAGTCGCGCGAGCTTTGCGACACACCACATCGGAGGCGGTTCGAGCCCGATCAATAAAGTTAGTAGGCCATGGGGGCGGTAAAGTCGGCGGAGAAATATTTGGCATGCGGTTGACGGACAGTTTGGCACTATCCTCTGCGCGAAGTCGTACTGGCGGTCGACAGCAGTATGTTAAAACTTGTAAGTTTGTAAATAGACTGCGATGAGTGTTTCGTGGTAACGTCATTTCGCGTGTATGGCACAGCCGCCTAGATAGGTGAGTTTTTTCTTTCAGTCAAATAGCAACATTTGCTGTACCTTTCAGGTCATGTCTAAAGTTAGGTTTTATAGACCGGGGCGATCTTAAAAAATAAACAAAATTAATCAATGCTATCTTTTATTGATTCAAATACAATCTTTAAATATACAGCGTGTTCAAATTCGACCTGAAAAAACATTTTTATCGAATTTTGTCGCATATAAGATCCTAGGTTGTAGGTTGGGTTATCATTTTTTAAATTCCAAAATCAGGAAATTCAGTTAGGATTTATTAAATAAATAAATATGAAATATTCAATTTCTAGCAAATGTATAGCTGTTTTTTTTTTGAGGAAGTCTATAAAAAATGTGAGTAAGGTAGAAAAAATATCTCTTCGCTGTATCAATTATAAAAGTTTTTTCCAGGATGTACAATAGTTTACAGGTTTTCATGTTCTATATTTATCTTCCAAAAGTTAAAGGAATTATTCAATTTCAGTGCTGCAGTTTAACATTACGTTAATAATAACTTTAACCTACTGGGTGAATTTTTTGTTATGTCTTATATATCTTTCGATGCGATTATTTGACCTTGAAATGCCAGTCTTAAGTAGTTTTCACGGTGTAAGGTGGAAAGTAAAAATACACGGTTTTTCAATGTCATATTCTCTAACACATTTTTCCTCCAAAAAGTTAAAACAAAAATATTCAATTTCAACATCATAGGGTTTATGTTCAGAGAACGAGAGGGAGAGCCATCACCTCTTGAATTTTGTTTGTAGATAATTATCTTATTAAAAGTGCGGTTCGATCATAAAATGGCAGCCTTAATATAATTTTTTACCTAACCGTCACAAAACTATGACATTTGACATTTTCCTTACTGAGAAAAAATGGTATCTTAGCAATCTTAGCATTCACTTTTAATCCTAGGAGCTAAAGCTGACACTTTTAATTCTTAGATTAAAAGTGTTAATTAAGTTTTAATTTATAAAAGCTTACTCAACAATATTTACAATAATTTTTGTTTATCCTTACTGATATTAAATACACAGTTTAAAAAAGTATTAAAAATAAACAAACCACTGAAACTGCGACTACTCTCATTCTTGGAGCAATTCTCAAAGCAACGTTTCTCAACACATTTTCATGAATAGTTATTATTTTCAGATGTGAAATCAGAAATGACAACACTGTTTGGTTTATCGTTACCACTATCAACTTCCAGTATCCTTTACGCAATATTTTTTTATTCAAAAGTGAGTCTCCAATGTAGCCTTTCGCTACAGTGCCCGATATCCATCCTACTGTCTTTTAAGACAAATGGGGTCACTACCGCCGTCAACTACAAGGGCAGCACATGTTCGTCGTAATGCATGTCCACTGTACTCTTTCCAGTTGTTCAGCTTCAAAAATGTTGCCTCTTCTTGCCAGACGGCACTGATTTTTTGAATACCGACCACCATTCGACGACACTTTCCACTGAGAAATAATCGACGTTCTATCAATCCGGGTCGACGTAAAGCAACATATTTTCGATAAAAACTTACATAATTGTATTGGAAATGTTTATAATTTAGGCAGATTTCACATCTTCAACATAACAAATGTTAAATTGGTTAATAAACCAGAACGGCATGCGCCTGCAGCTCCCAATATTAGGACGATCTATAAAGATTTTTCAAAATGTTGTTCTTTTATTTTAAAGGGTTTACCTTTATCATCAATATAAATTATCAGGTGTACTATTCAAAAAGCAATCAACTTGCTCCTTTGTAATTACTCGCAATTTTTTTGGTACATTTTGTCTCTTGAGAAAAGCACGTAATTTTGTATATTTGCTTTGCTCAATCCCCTTCTTTATATTTAACGTTTACCGCAACATTGAATATTGTGACCAAAACGTTGAGGGCTTCATTTTATTCGCTAAGTTTGAAAAATACACCATCAATAAATCTTTAGAATAAAACTTAATGTTTTTTTTTCATTCATACATTTCTCGAGATTCTCCAGCATCTTTTCACAAATTTAGATCCGCTCAGATACGCTACGCTTCGCCTCACAAATTCAAAATTTGCTCGTCACAAAAGTGACGCATTTAATTCTAATATAACAATATACTATTCTTGCCATACTCTCTTTAATATATTTCAATGAAATTTGATATAAGTACAAGGATTATTTTGAGTACTTTTTTTAGTTGGTAGCTACAAATCCCTATAGGGATTTGGAAAATCTGCTATTTTTTTAAAGCACCGCTTTATGTGTTGTAGCAAAAGTATATTTAATTTTAATTATTTAAAGTAAAAACTCCAAAATTCCTGGTTTTTATGATAATACAAGTTTCAATTTGTTTTTAAATTTATCTTTCTCCATAAAATTCCTGAGAAGCCTTGAAATACTGAAATAGAAAAAATATTTCAGTTTTCTTATCTAGGAGAAAAATTAAATGAAAATTGTAAAATGGAATACAAAAGATCAAAATAAAAGTAATGAGTATTGTATATTAATTATCTGTTCAAGCTTCCATAAGTAAATTTTTAATCAGTTTTCTTCAAAATTAAGATAATAGTGACGCTAATAAACCTAAAATGTACAGTTTTCCTTTTTCCTGTTATAAAATACATTTCCTTCTGTGTGGTTTTTGCTTATGTGGAGGTTTACTTAATATATAAAAATATTTACGTTACCCTAATATTTATCCAACAAATTTGAGCTCGGTCCCTCGTGACTTACATAACATTGATATATTAGATCTTCCTCCCTTTGGGAATGACTACTTTATATTTTTAGTTTTAGAAAAGTGAACTGTATCTGAGAGTAAATTTTTTAATTATCACTAGAAACACACAACTTTTTTGTGAATAGTAATAATTCGTTCTTTCCAATGAGGTTTAAAATTTTCGTTTGCACATAATTATAAAGAGTGTGTTTTTTAATACCTGAGTATCTAATTGTGTGGGTAAATATTTTGGGATCCCCGTTTACCTTCATTCATTTATTTTGTCTCAGAAGTACACAGAAACATCTTTAATACCTTCAAGGCGTTCAGTTTTCTGCTTTCTTGTATGTTTATGGCTTCGGTTTTCATACCGCCTGCGAGTACCTACGTAGTTCGTTACATGTTCCGTTCTAAAATAATAGGGGTGTATATCTGTGGTGAGAAATCAAACAATATCGAAGTTACATCTAAATATAATCACCTCTATTTGGAAAAAAATTATTTTCCACAAAGATAAATATTCAGTTATAATTTTAAATCATTTTTATAGAAAATTCTCCTTTATATAAGTGAATTAAGCAAATAACTTTTATTACATTCCATTTTAATATCGTCGTAATAAATCTGGTTTGTGAAAGTTATAAAGTTAATACCCGGTACCTTAGCGCATAGTAGTTCAGGTAAAACGTTTTCCAGAAAATGTTTCATAACAGATTCCATTATGGCATTAGGGTTTTCATCAGACCAAATGTGTTTATTATGGAAGTTCATTACAGCATCTCTGGAAAAATTATCTTCGTCAGTAAACAATATGCCAGCGGTATAGTCAACATTTTGTTCAATTTTTTGTACAATCCAGTGGTAAAATTGTTTTGCGACAGTAAGGCTTGGATCCTTTGTATGTGATACAGGTATAACTGTTGATGCTTCACACTAAGATTTGCAGCGATATTCCTAGTACTAATATTTGGGTCTTCTTCAGTGTAGAACAGCTTCTACCAACTCTGGTTTTCTGACACTCAAAGGTCTTCCAGCAACTGAACCTTTCTGAAATGACCCTGACTCCAAAAGACGTTAAACAAGATTCTGGATTTAGAGTTGCATGATTTGAAAATCTTTCCATATAAATTCGTCTAGTCTCAGTACCATTTCCATTTGAAAGATCATAAATGTAAACCATATTAGTCATGTCACTATTTGAATATGCATAATTAAACCATTATTAAAACTTAATCTTTTTAAAAAATAAGCTTAATTTGACAATACACAATATTAAATAAGATGACGGCTTCTTATTATTGTTGTTTTGCATAGTCTCCCTAAGATATGTTTAATGTTTAACTAATTTAAGTAAATGTATAAAAATGTACTTGACCAAATAAATAAATTTTGTTGTTAATCGGTTTAGAATACAAAAAAGTGTAAATAAACAAAAAGTGAAGATAATACAATGGCGCATAGAATGACCTATTTTATCTGTGAGATTATACAGGGTGACATATTTTTTTGCAAATAATGATCGATGACACCCACACCTCCGCCACTGCTAAGTTTCTAAAGCTGGACATTTCTCTATATAAATTACCAGATTCGCAGGCAAAACCAGAGACGCTCGCTGGGGAATACCCTCACAACTAACTACCTGATTTAAGGATGATAATGTTCTAAGGATGATGATGTAGTAAATACGGTTTAATATAAGCTTCTTAAACTCTGGGGATGTGATTCCAGTAAGGCTTCCTCCATGCAGGAAGTTTTACATAAAATTTTTCTTTGGATTTAATTACGGTTAGTTAGGCTTAGGAGACTACAAAGTAATACTTATAATACCGTAAACTGATTAAAATATTTAGCTATTTTGCAAAATATAATATATACACCGTAAAGTTAAGTTAGCCAACTATACTGAGTTGAAATACCAAAATATTTAATTGTTGCTCTCTCTAACGAAATAATAATTTCAGTCATAAATAAGTTTCAATTTATAATGATAATTTTTACTGTGCGTCTCAACGCTTGAATAATAGCTATTCTTGTTATAAATATGTTTTTTCATACATTTCTGGGTTATGAGCTTAATTCTGACAAATTTTGACCCTTAGGTCTGCCATATAATGGTTCTAAGGATGTTAGGGGCGGTAACGGTGGTTATGACAAAATCACTATCAGTTACGATGTTAGAGGATAGTTTTCTGGCACGGGAAATTGAAATATGTTCAAACCATCATGTTTTGGCCTCCGGAATACGTAGGATTTTTCGTCAACTTTTTACAAGTTAAACTTGTCTTCCTACACTGAGGGAGACCGACCAATATAAAAGTTTTGCTAAGATAATCTGCATTACCGTTGACATATTTTTTGTTAGTATTGCAATATTATGTCCCAAGCATAATAAAATTATTTTATTAACATGATTTTACTACCATAAGTTGGCGTTTTGCTAAAACAATAGAGCATCTTCTTACGTTTAACAGGTACATGCAATAATAATGACACTCCCTCAAAACAGTTTTTGAACTTCTGAAATTTCTGAGCAGAAATTTCATGAAATATCTATTGGTGAGTGAAACAACTAAGAACAAATGTTAAAAGTCATTACAAACACGACACCAGTTCAAAAGAAATCGTAAAATTCATTTTGAAGAATGTCATTATTATTGCAAACGATTATACATATTTATTATCACTTCTACTAAAGGTAACTAAGATAACTTATTGCAGTAAGTCACTGAATTTAGTTGATACCTACTTATGGTGAGAAGGCTTGAAACTGCACCAAATAAAAATTGTATAACAGTAGCTAGATATAATAATAAAAATATCATATACGCACAAATGCATGGCCATTTTGTGCCTAACATTAAAATAGGAAGGACAGACTCTTTCATATTCATTAACATATTATAAACAAGAAATATTAGTACCTGTCTAATATAGGTAATAATAACTAGCAAGATCTTTTGTTATATATAATAATAATAATAAGTAGGTATCTACTTATCTCCAATTTTACCTGTAACTTTTTTAATGTATAATTAAAGTTTAAGAACAAAGTTGATCATTGAACCAATTTAAATGCATAGTAATGACAAGAACATCATTTAATAGCCACTTGTTTGAAATATAAATAAATATTTGCTGTTACTGTTATAGAACTAGTCATCCAAGGATAAAAGCCTAACAAGCCCCAATATAAATTGTTGGGGTGAAAAATTGCAAAAGCTACTATAATAAATGGGTGGGATTGCAGCAATAAAAAAACTTTTGAACCGCTAAATAGCAAAATTATTTTTATTATGGCGGCAACATAACTTTTCTGGAGCTTATTTAATGCAGACAATTTGTTGGGAATAATCAATATCTACTAATGGCTAAAATATATTTCTCAGTGTAGAACTGAACGATATGGAGGCATTAAATGTCCTTGTAGAACCGCGATCTATATCCACATTGGTATGCTCGGAGCATCGTACTTACGCTATAACATGCCCTTTATTATTGGTTTTCGTCCGCGTTTATTAGTCCTGAGGAATTCCAACGACTTTTGGCTTCCAATTCGATAATTCTTAGGATTTTTACACACATTTAGCTTGGACTGAATTACTGTGCGATTAGGCAAAGTACCTAGAATAATATTTTATTGTACTTGATACCAGTTCGTGCGATAACGCTTGATAAGTATTTGGTAAATACAGCACATGCGGTTATCATCTCGTTAAAATAATAAATTATAGTGCACAAATCGATAAATTTGTATAACTTGTTATTCAATTTCTATTATGCATTGCATTCTTGAAATTATATACTTATTCCGTGAACTTTGATTATGGTTATAGGTATAAGTACAGGGTGTATCTAAATAAGTGCGAAAACATTTAAAGGATGATTCTTTGGTGGAAATTAAGAAGGGTTTTGTATGTAACATTTAAAAAACCCTTCCCTCAAAATTTACTCCCCTTCAAAAAAGGGGAGAAAATCCTATTTTATCTTTTTCCCCCTGTATATTCAGCTGGAAAAACAAAACTTATTAGACATTATCTACTAACGCAGCAGCACTTTTTGAAAAATTTTCAATTTGAGAGTAGCTTTAGAAGGAGTAGTAATAATCAATCTCTAGGACATTTCTTTTCAGAACTCTTTATAGATCGATTTCTCTCATATAAAAAAATATATTTAAAAAGTTAGGTTTATGAAATAGAAAAATAATTGTTTTTTAATAAATTTTCAAACAAAGACAAACGAACAACAGAATAACAAATTAATGTTTTAATTACGCATTATTTATAAAAAAATATGATTTCCTATCAAACATAGATGAGAAGAGTAGACTCTTGTATTGAAGCTGAGAGCGGTAATTTTCAAAATTTTTTGTAGCTTGTTGTTAGTAGGTAATTGATTGCAATGTTGTCGTACGCTACCAGTTTCAAGGATTTTTTTGGAAAACTTCTATTGTTTACTTCATTAATACTGATAAATTAAACGAATTACAAACACAAATTAGTTTTCGCTTAACCTTAGTTGTGCCTTACTTTGTAATTTCATAACAAAATTTTGCATTTTATTGCAGTTGTATTTTTATTTTTGAAATGTATTTGTAGAAAAACTATTCGATTTAGATATTTTTTTCGTAAGATATTTGTTGCTTTTGGTCAGATACAAACCCCTTTAGTATCGGCACTTAGAATATTTCGGACACCCTGTATGTACTGTTAGTTGAGACCCAGGTATATTTCATAATAATAATAATAAATACTTCCAGGATTATACAGGGTGTTAAAGAAACAGTGTAAAATATTTCAGGAGGTAATAGTGTGAACCAAAATAAGCAGAAGAGTCTTAATAAACATGGGTCCGCAAAGTAACGGTTGCGGAGATATGGACCACTATTCGTTTTTCAAACATTTTTTATTAGGAATAAACCGACAAAGGAAGCTTTTAACAAACAAAAAACAAAGTTACAGAAGATGTTCAAAGTGTCCTCCGTCCATTTCCAAGCAGGCACGACATCTTCGTCTCAACGATATTCGAACTCCATCTTGGAGGCCATAAAACAGGTCCGGCCCTTCCTACCAATCTACGTGGAAAAGTTTAGTGTAAATGCTCTCTAACGGCCATGGAAAAATGAGCTGGAGCACCATCATGCTGGAACCACATTTGTTGCCTCTGATTCAAAGGAATGTCTTCTAAAAACTCATACAGTGTGTTCTGCAGAAAGTTGAGGTAAGCAGCGCCTATTAATCGGTTTGGTAAAACAACAGGACCTAGAAACCTACAATACCCATCCAAATGTCTAATGAAAAACGTGCCTGATGTCCAGATTCTATTAGAGCATGAGGATTTTCGTCGGCCCAAATATGCGTATTGTGAAAATTAAACACTCCGTTTCTTGTGAACCCGGCCTCATCAGTAAAAAGAATGTTTGCAAGAAAACGAGTGTCTTTAGCATCATGACGTAGAAACCAGCGGCAAAAAACCAAACGTGCTTGATCATTTATTGGATTTAAGGCCTGTACTCGTTGCACATGGTATGGATAAAGCAGTTGCTCGTGAAGGATTCTCCAAACAAGAGGACCACTAATTCCTACCTCGGCTGATATTCTCCGCACACTCGTACCTGGATTCTGCTCTACCAGTGCTAGAATTTCTTCTTCTGCTCTAGGAGTGGATACCGACCTTGCTCTTCCGGATAAATGGCAGTGTTTGCTCAAGAAATCGGTATCACGCAATCTTTGGTGAATTCTTCCAAACATGCGTTGTGAAAGAATCTGGCGATTTGGATAAGCGTCAACATAAAGACGTTGCGCTTCGGTGGCGTTCCCATAAAATGCATGTCTGTTAATTCTGCGTTAGAGTAACCAGCCATAGCGAAAGAAAACTTGTGCACTGAGAACACAACGATTTTGCAAAATAAAGAAAGGGGCTAAAAAACATAAAACAATCCATATCGCCGCAACCGTTACTTTGCGGACTTTGAGACTTTTCTGCTTATTTTGGTTCATACTATTACCTCCTTAAATATTTTACACTCTTTTTTTTCAATACCCTGTACATTGCATTCCCTTTATCATAAAAATCAATCATCATATATCAAGATACTTAACTAGTTTTTTTTTAGTAGACCAAGTTATCGTGGCGCATTCGCCATTTTTAATTATGTGAAATGTATTCACTCTTGATATTTTTTATCTCTTACGCTTCTATATTGGGCATAAGGAAATACAGGGTGAGTCAAAATTCACTCTCCAGCGGCCTGATATATATTCTAAAAAAATAAAACAAAAATGTAGAATACTAAAATCTCGAAAGCGGAGCCGTTTTCGAATAAATTATTAATGTTAGTTCAATAAATGCGCAATTTTCGACTGACTAATCAAGCTGAACGGACAAACATCTTGTTGACACGGATTTACTTGACAGTGACGTACAATATTTATTTGACTTTTAGTATTTGTTGTTGAGTCCAGAATGGCAGAGTTTGCTTATACCAACAGAGAATATGTCGTTATGATTAAAACTTTAGGAGCTAACAATAACGCCCGTGCTACCAAGCGTTTGTACAGAGAACAATTTCCGAATCGCCATCATCCTGATCGCAAAACAATCCAAAATGTAGATATACGTACTGTAGAAACAGGATGCGTAGCTCCAAAACGTTCTTTGTATGCCGGTCGGCCTCGAAAATTGACATAGAAACAGAAAGAACGGTTACTGCAGGATTTTGAGAATAATCCTACCACCAGTACACGTATATTATCAAGAAATAGGCATCATGTCCAATCCACTGTCCAAAGATGTCTTCAAAGCTACAGCTTGTACCCGTATTATGTAGAGGCAATTCAAACGCTGCATCCCGGAGATGACCAAGAGTAAATTACTGCAGATAGGCATTACAAGAATTTCAGTGCAATCCAAATTTTTTCCATGTTTTATTTACCGATGAAGCTTATTTCAACCAACAAGTAGTTTTCAATCACCACAACCTTCATTACTGGCATTATGAGAATCCTCATGAAAAAGCGTCAGCGGAATCAGCAAAGACGTTGGTCTGTAAATGTTTGGATAGGTATTTACGGGAAAAGAACCATAGGTCCATATTTTCTGCCATGAATACTGAATGGTGAAAATTACAGTAATTTTTGCGGGAACATTTTGCCAGGTTTGTTAGAAGATGTTTCTCTACAACAACGTGCAACTATGTGGTTTCAGCATGATGGAGCGTCCGCACATGCCACATTACAAGTACCACATAATTTGAACCGCCGTTTTCCTAATAAAATGGATTGGACCAACACCATGGCCACCTAAGTCTCCTGACTTAACTCCTATAGACTTTTAGTTATGGGCATATATAAAAGAAAAGGTTTATTTTACTGTGCCTGTTGGCGAGGATGATGTTATTGGCAGGATTCATGGAGCAGTAGCGGAAATAAATAAATCTAATTTCTGTTCTGTTGCCATGAGGTTCTACCACAGATGGCAGAAGTGTATTAACGAAATTGGTAATGTTTTTGAAGGTTAACCAAAGCCCGAAGAATATTCGTTTTTGCTATTTCTTATTTTGTATGGATTTAAATGTGTTAATATTAAACAAAAAAATTATAAATTTGAATTTTTCTTTACAAAATTTTCCGAAAACGGCTCCGCTTTCGAGATTTTAGTATTCTATATTTTTGTTTCATTTTTTTTTTAGAATATATCCGGCAGCTAGGGAGTGAATTTTGACTCACCCTGTATATTGCTATTATTTTGGCATATGATAGACTGGACCCAAACAAAAAATATTTTCTCAAAAATTGTTCACCTTAGCACCTGTGTTATACCGGGTGTTTACAAAGATGAACAGTAATAAGCCTAAATCATGTACCAAATTCGGTTTTATGGTAAAGTGTCGCATAGACATTTTTTTTCGAAATTTAAGGTTCCACTTTGCTGCTAATAACTCTTCATATAACCTGCATACATTTTCAAAAGAAGTAGCACAAATGGTGCTGGTAAAACTACAGCTAAAAATAACACGATTGCAGAAAACCTTAGTAAAATGTTCACCCTTTAGGAAATACAGCCCTTCAAAGTTTCCAAAAAATATGGAATAGCGCCTGTAATTTGAAAACTAAAAAAGGTATAATAGTCAAATTTTACACAAAATTTCTACTAATGCATGTGCTCTCAACAACTTTTCGAAAATTTCTGCCCCTTCGAAAAGGTTGAAATAAGTATCTCCTAAGTTACTTTTGCTCCACCGCGTCATTAGCGTTACAATTCAGGTAATTTTTATGCAACCGTGTCATTTTTAGCTGTAGATTCACCGGTACCATTTGTGCTACTTCTTTTGAAAACACCCTGTACAGGTAAGTTTGTCAAATTACAATATGTTAGACACCCCTGCATGCACTTTCTCTGTGTCGGTTCTTGTGCGAGACACTCTGTATAATATGCGTTTTTGTTTGTTTGGGTCCAATCTATCACTTATTTAAATAATAATAGTTAATTCCCGTACATTCTGTATTACATTTTCCTGAGACATCAAGTTTGCTTAACGTTTCCACCCTTATATCGCAATCTATAGTAACGAATCAAAGAAGAGATAATAGTGAGTTGAATTAATTCCACATCTTTTCAAAATCAACTTTCCAAATGTATTCAACGGGAGAGACATACGTAACGAGCCAAGTGAGAATTCCCTTTAAAAGTTATGTGGAGCATAAAAGAAGGCAAAAGGGTATAAAACGAAGCAATTGATAGGTTCCATAGTAGGTTCTTAATACAAGATGTCCCACCTAAAACTGTGTCGATCGTTACCTGAAAAAATACTGATACGAAAAATTTGGCAACATGAACTACCCCAACTTTGTTATTTTAAGCTTAAGCCATAGCTTCACCTATGACATGCTGATGAGAGCTAGAAACCGGTATATGTCTGGTAGCACCGCTGACGAATGACTTTGAATGAATGACTTATTATAGGATATAGATTTTTCAAGTGCCATTTCATATTTACAAATATCGTTATCGCCGATAGCAAGAGGTCGGCAGCTTTCAATGGTATCTACAGTATGGTAGGTCACTTGGTGTTGTGGCGCATGGAGTAGTCGGTGACCACTAGATGTAGACACGTGCTACATATCGCGTGAATAATTTATTTTATTATGTTATTATAATTTTGTCTGCTTCAATTAAGATGGTTATAAAACGCAGTGACTATTTATTTGAGAAATATGAGAACTGCTATTTATTAACAAAACTCGATATTTTAGCATTTTCAGTTTTAAAACAATTTTATAAAAGTTTACAAGAGTGCAATATGCAAGGTGTTAGATGTCTGAGTGCCATAATTTTAACAGGCGATTAGTATACATCAACACATGGGCCCTAATGTCAACCGCCTTTGAGAAAAAAATTATAAAAATATCGGGTTTGATATGCAAAAGTTCAGTTCAGAATTTAGGAATCACTCATTAGGACCTTGTTATATAGAATTTTTTATTTTGATGTACGAGTATACTATCGCCTTTTATGGCATATTATGACAGTCAAAAAAAATTCGGGCTTTAAAACTACATAAATATTAATTTGGAACTATTTTTGAGTACTATATATATATCTACGGTTGTGGGTATATATTTTAAAAGGAACACTTTGATTGATACTTCTGGTTTTTTTAAATGAATTATTTTCTCTTCCTCTTCAGTGTGATGTACACTCCTATTAGAATATTGCAAAAATATGTATTTAATTTTTTTTGTATAATTGTTTCAGTAAAGAAATGCCCCTGACTGACATAATTCGCCGAGCTTCCACCTACATACTTGGTCCGGAAATGGAAGCGGATAAGGACATCCGATACGAGGACAACGAGGTCCTGTTCTGTAAGAACAACGTCTGCGTCCATCCCCCGGCCATGGTGAGACAAGAAACCGACATCCTACACCACCCAGGCTACCTGACAATCACCACCAAAGTCTTCGTCGACCAGTACAATGACTCCAGGAGGCCCACGTTGTTCCTCACCTGGATCCCCAATGCCGAGCTGGCGAAAAACTCCATCACCTTGCAGAATGGAGTCGCCCTGAGGAAGTGCCCCAACCGCTCCAGCTTGGAGAGTCTCACTTCGAACGACTCGAACGAGTTCGTCGAGCGCCCTCTCACGATAGAGCTGAAGAACACGAACCCCTTCTTGAATAATGACGACAAGGATAGATTGGATACTTCGGAGTCCTCGGGATCGGAGGATAGCGATAAACAGGGCATCAGCATCAACGTTGATATATCGAATCCAGAAATAGAAATCATACAGACGCCAGATAGTGTCAAGGACCCCAGGGAGCATTTCGAGTTTTCGAGGTTAGTGGGTGGGCTTCGAGATATTTAATCATTCGAAGTTGGAAAATAAAGTAATATGCATAATGGAAGGATTTTGTTTTAATTACGGCAGAATACTCGACAAAATTGAGAAATGTCCCCGGAAAATTTTTGTTCTAAATCTTTCTGACGTGGTATTATTACGGTTAGTTTGAATGTCATAAAGCG
This sequence comes from Monochamus alternatus, assembly GCA_037114965.1. NCBI lineage: Eukaryota > Metazoa > Arthropoda > Insecta > Coleoptera > Cerambycidae > Monochamus > Monochamus alternatus. The sequence continues at coordinate 41,542,718 of CM073433.1, forward strand.
AATATAGACCAGGGTCGATAATTTTTGAAGCCAAAAAAAAATTATAGTAGGATGAAACCTATTGGAAAAGGAAGAGAATATAACAAAAATGAAAGGATAAATAATTTACGGGCGATCTGAGGTCGGGAAGTGGAAGGGGGTGAGTTTTTAAGGGTAAAAAACGATTTACCTCAATTTCTGGCAAAACTACAAGTCCTATGGAAAAAAGTTAAATAGCAAAGTTGTAGGTAATAAAAAGATCTACAGCTTTTATATTTACACTTTTTTCACATAACCTCAAAATTTATGTGAAAAATTCAAATAATCAAGTTTTTGGTGTTTTATTTTTATCTTCTACAAAAAATATTTTTTTTCACGATATTTGGTACCAACTTACCTTTTTATGTCCCAAATACACTGTAATTTTGTTGATTTAAAATATTTATTTTTTTACCTTATTTTGATTTAATATCGAAAAAACACCCTAATTATCAATCGAAAATTCTCACGTCAAAATATCTGATTATTTTAAAAAGTCGGTGGGCTTTTTGTTCGTTGAAATCTCTTCTTTCTGATGGTGTAAAAAAATATACATTATTTGGGTAAATGTTCTCAGAAAATGCAAAGAAACGAAAAATATTGTAGATGTTTTATTAAATTAACATTTAGTTGTTAATTATAGTAGTATATTTCGTCTTGCAATTTTTTTGTTTATTGGTGCAATATGGAATCTTACGTTTTTCGAGTAATTAAAGTATAAATTTTAATAAATAGCTCAAAATTGTACATAATGATTAAAAAAAATTTTAGGATTCAAGTTTGTCGCATCATTTCTTTGTTTTTTTCTGAGTACATTTACCATAGTAATGTATATTTTTTACACCATAAGATAGTAGAGATTCCAATGAACAAAAAACCAACCGACTTTTTCAAAAGAGCAGATATTTTGACGTGAGAATTTTCGATTGAAAATTAGGGTGCTTTTTCGATATTAAATCAAAATAAGGTGAAAAAATGTATATTTTAAATCAAAAAAATTACAGTATATTTGGGACATAAAAAGGGAGAGTTTTCACCAAATATCGTGAAAAAAAATTATTTTTTATAAAAGATAAAAATAAAAATCCAAAAACTTAGTTATTTGAATTTTTCACATAAATTTTGAGGTTATGTAAAACAGTGTAAATATTAAAGTTGTAGATCTCTTTATTACCTACAACTTTGCTATTTAACTTTTTTCCATAGGACTTGTAGTTTTGCCGGAGATCAAGATAAACAGTTTTTTACCATTAAAAACTCACCCCCTCCCACTTCCCGACCTCAGATCGCCCGTAAATTATTTTTCCTCTCATTTTTGTTGTATTCTCTTCCTTTTCCAATGGGTTTCATTCTACTATTATTTTTTTTACTTTTTACTATTTTCAAAGGCTTCAGCACTGGTCTAATAATACTTTATCTACTTTCATTTGGTAATATGAAGTTTGCAATTCTATAGTTTCGTAAGCACTAGCGCTGTACTGAAAAAAAAATTAACGATTTTATTAACATTTTTCTTTATATGAAACCCCGCTTTTTAGAAGAATGATTTATTTATTATTAAGAAAATTATTATAAAACCACGGTTTCATATACAATACTACACTTTTTAAAATTAGGAATTTATATATCTACCACTTGTAGATGTGATAGAGCTGTTTAAGTTTGAATTTCCAATCGTTAAATCCGTGTTTGACCCCATGATCTTCTTTGATATCTGTTTCGTATTATCTAAAGAATTCAAACATAGCCTTCTATTTTAGAAGAAGATTTACAGCCCTCATGACGTTTAAAAATCTGCATATCTGCACCGCCATCAAACGGTCCAGTGTATTACTCGGAATTCTGCCATCCAAGCTTTGTTGTAATTATTTTTGGAATGGTTTTCAGAGTATTAATTAGCTCCCAGGAGGTACATTTTCCTTGTCTGTAGAATATAAAAAACCGTCTGAGTTGCATTAGGAGGACGAAGTTCAGCATATTTTCGAAAAATATTTCAACAGTTGATACCTGCCACATTTCCTTCTGTTAATTGTATTTAACATTATCTAATATTAGCTTAGTTAATTCTTCGCGACGATAGACCCCAAAAATGCCGATTATCATAGCAACCCTCATGAAGAAGGATTGATGTTTCATCATCTGCAGTACTTAGAAATTTATATACTTCTCATTTTCTAAAAATTCTGGACCTTTTGCCCCTGTAATCCTCTGAACGCCTTTTCAAAAATGCGATTAGTTGAGAAAATCTGCTTGTATCTTGATTTTTCTTAACTGAAATCATAGTTCTTAACATTAAGTAGACATAGTGTAGATGGTTTCCGGAAAAATAAGGGAATAGGATTTTTTCACACACCTCATTTACATTGTTAGCTTTGCACCAATCTTCAAACTTTTGGTATTCCAACTCATATCGGGTCTTGGATTTTGTTGAAAGTAAACTTGATCTCGTTTGCCGTTACTTGCCGTTGCTTCTATATCAGAGGGTAAACTTCCATCGTAATCATTTGAGAAGCGCTTTTTATATTTATGGGTTTGTTTGACAAAGTTTTGACAATAACCATGTGAAAGGTAACATAACAAAATTTGATCCGTAAACTTTATAGCACATACTTTTTTCTGTTCATAGAAAATACCACATATACTTTTTTGTTATTAAATGAAAGTACATCAAATTCTGTACAATGTAAATTCATATTACCACACTTAATGTTTTATCAAACTTGTATAACCCTTCGTTAAACTAACTATTCTGCGGACTAAAGCTCCGACCAGCGTTGAATTACACCCACAATATCTACCCATATATTTTTTATTAGCTTTTGTAACATTTTTTACTGTATTAGAAAGGCATTTTAAGCTAATATAAATCAAATCTCCTATAATTCCTATCAATGAAGTCATATGTATGTTCTCAGATACCAAACATCTAGTCCGCAGAGTAGTTAGTTTCACACAATATTGTTAATACCTAAAAATATATAAAAAATGATTACATAAAGAGTAAAAAATTTTGTCAATAAATAAGTAGGTAATTGATTGACAGGTTAAAGTCACATTTGACATTGTCGACATTTAATTTCAAATAATTTTGATCTATTGGTATAATAATTTTTATAGTTAGATATTTGACTCAACTTAAAGGAGGCCACCTGAAGAAACAATCCTAAAAATGCAGAAATAGGTCAGATCTCATCTATTGTGGTTGAATTTTCGAGTTCCCACAGTTTCAAAAGTGAGTGAGTGAGATTTATAGACTGTTTTCATTAAACCAGGTTAGTAAATTTAGCTAGATTATTTTTTAGATAATTATTGAATAGAGCTTTGTCTGTGGAATTGTTCATTAGCATACCTAGATGTTTGGTGTCAGAGAACATACATATGACTTCATTGATACGAATTATAGGAGATTTTATTTGTATTAACTTAAAATACCTTTCTAATACAGTAAACAATCTCGGGTTGTAATATAAATCTTTACAACACTTAGGTATATTGTAATATTGTAAATAACTAATACTGGGGATATGTATTTCCAATATTTGGAAAGCGTAATGTTCACAAACACAAAATTACTATTCTGATTCACTCTGTCATCTTCATCACTTTACTTTTCCATTTTTTTTAAAAACAATAATATACTTCTGCTCTGTTCAGAATAATAATGATTATTATTATGGATATTGTTAAGTTATGTACTAGTGTGTCTCCTATAATATGTTATATTACGTACTTTATTCCCCATTTTATATATTTGCATTATAAACGGAAAACTTGCCAATAAATTGTTTTTTTTTTAACTTTGGTCCCCATTGCGAATAATATTTCTGCAATATATAGTTTTGCAGAGATAGTATTTAATTACGACTGTATACGCCAAAAATGATTAAACAAAATTAAAATTTCCATGTTTATAAGTTAACAATTTCATTAATTTGAAATTCGAAAAGTTAGCTATGGCAAACAATTGTTACTTGAACGATGGAACTCCTGATTAGTTATACTAAAATTATGGAGTTAACTTTCTCAAAATAAGATGATGAAAACTGCCTACGAAATCAATTTCATAAATTTTCAAGGCATATTTTTGTACATCACCTCCGTGTTTGTTACAATAACAAAAACCGTTTACTTTTCACGAAACTAAGGTTTCACGGGATCTCCTTTTAGCACTAAAAAGAAACAAAACCGTTTACCGCTCTGTTATTTCTGTCACGACGATTTTCAGGTCCGAATCGATGACGTCAACAGACAGCCAGCTAAATTGGATAACGACCCCAGAATTCCTGATGCAAAAACACAATCTCGCCTTCCCTGAAAGTGCCACTAATTCCCCTGTTCTACCAACCAAGTATTCGCATAAGTGTAGGAGATTTAGCGTAGATTTGAGCCAGATGAGGTAAATAGCAACCAGTAAATCGTATTAGTGTGACGTGTCCCTCTTCTTTCAAGAGGCTTTGTGTTACATTACAGAGGTTACTGAAAACTTTAGTATTATTCATTTGCATAACATTTTAATTAACTACTTACACTGTTTATAATTATAAAATAATTATTTTTTGAACAGTTATAACATCACCACAGCTTAGATCAGCGAAATAATAAGTCGCTCATATCAGATTGCTTATCCATTTCCAGCTGACAATATCCTTCAGATAATTTAACCAAATTCGGTATGCATATTTAGTATGACAGTAGGTATGAAACAACACATTACCAGCTTTAGAAACTTACCAATGATAGAGGTGTGGGTATCATCGAACATTATTTGTCAAAAAAAAATATGTGTATATAGGGTGTTAAAAAAAGAGTGTAAAATATTTAAAGAGGTAATAGTATGTACCAAAATAAGCAGAAAAGTTTCAATAAACATGGGTCCGCAAAGTAACGGTTGCGGAGATATGGAATGTTTTATATTTTTTAGCCCCTTTTTTTATTTTGCAAAAACGTTGTGTATTTTCTTATAATAGTTGGCTGATGTTTAGTGAAATAAACAGTACGTATTTGACAGCTGTTCTCAGTGCACAAGTTTTCTTTCGCTATGGCTATGGCATTTCATTTATGGTCGTGCTAATGGGAACGCCACCGAAGCGCGACGTTTTTATGTTGACGCTTATCCAAATCCTTCACAACGCATGTTTGGAAGAATTCACCAAAGATTGCGTGATACCGGTTCCTTGAGCAAACAGTGCCATTTATCCGGAAGACCAAGGTCGGTATCCACTCCTAGAGCAGAAGAAGAAATTCTAGCACTGGTAGAGCAGAATCCAGGTGCGAGTGTGCGGAGAATATCAGCCGAGGTAGGAAATAGTGGTCCTCTTGTTTGGAGAATCCTTCACGAGCAACTGCTATATCCATACCATGTGCAACGAGTACAGGCCTTAAATCCAATAAATGATCATCAAGCACGTTTGGTTTTTGCCGCTGGTTTCTACGTCATGATGCTGAAGACCCTCGTTTTCTTGCAAACATTCTTTTTACTGATGAGACCAGGTTCACAAGAAATGGAGTGTTTAATTTTCACAATACGCATATTTGGGCCGACGAAAATCCTCATGCTCTAATAGAATCTGGACATCAGGCACGTTTTTCATTAAACATTTGGATGGGTATTGTAGGTGACAGGTTTCTAGGTCCTGTTGTCTTACCAAACCGATTAACAGGCGCTGCTTACCTCAACTTTCTGCAGAACACACTGTATGAGTTTTTGGAAGACATTCCTTTGACTCAGAGGCAACAAATGTGGTTCCAGCATGATGGTGCTCCAGCTCATTTTTTCATGGCGCATTTACACCAAACTTTTCCACATAGATGGGTAGGAAGGACCGGACCTGTTTTATGGTCTCCAAGATCGCTTGATCTGAACCCTCTAGATTTCTTTGTTTGGGGATATTTGAAGGCATTAGTGTATGGTACTCCTGTAAATAACCTGGAAGGGCTTCAGCTACGTATTAATCAAAAGTGTCAAGAAATCCAAACCAAGGAGGGTGTTTTCGAAAGAGTTCGAATATCGTTGAGACGAAGATGTCGTGCCTGCTTGGAAATGGACGGAGGGCACTTTGAACATCTTCTGTAACTTTGTTTTTTGTTTGTTAAAAGCTTCCTTTGTTTATTCCTAATAAAATAAAATGTTTGAAAAACGAATAGTGGTCCATATCTCCGCAATCGTTACTTTGCGGACCCATGTTTATTAAGACTTTTCTGCTTATTTTGGTTCATACTATTACCTCCTGAAATATTTTACACTCTTTTTTAATACCCTGTATATAATCCTGTATACAATTAACAACTCAATTGATTAATTCGATCCGCTTTTTTACAGTTAGGTACTTAATCATATCTGAGGAAGGCCATGCAAAACAATAAAAATAAGAAGCCATATTTTTTTCCTTGATTCTGAAAGATCGTTTAATTCTCTATCAGAGAGTACTAAAATTTTGCCCTCTTACATAGGAAAGTTTTCGAGTAAATGACGATTGAATGTTGGTGCTGCCATTAAAAAAAAATCGATGACGTCATTACTCGAAAACAAATGACATTTGAAAATCGCATTTTACACTAAAATATGTATTTTTTAAATTAAAAATCGACATGTTCGAGGATTTTTCCCAAAAAATAAATGTTTCGTTTTTATTGAATTTTAATCCATACTTTTGGCGCATACTGTATATTACGAATCAAACCGAGGTCACCGAAGTCGTCTGAATTAAGTCAAAATGCCTATAGCAAAGTGAAATTACTGGTCTATGCTGTGACATTACTTAGAACGAATATCAACAATATTTGGCCACGATGATTTAGCTAGAGTTGTATTTTCAGAAATAGTTTAGCGAATTTTGTGTTATTCTTTTTCTAAGATGATGTTATAACTTTCACTTATATACCCAAAACTATTTTAATGCTATTAGAACCTTTTTTTTAGGTCCCTCAGATTATTTTTTAACGATAACAGCTGCACCTGCGGACAATTAGTTGTCGCTTCAAGAGAGTCTCAGTATAAAATTTTACATTTTCACCATGGAGGTCTGGATCATTTAGCTCAAGTTTTGCACCAGTGGCATTCCTTACTTCATAGCATTAAGTTCGCGAAAGGTAAGACTCGTTTTAGTACCATCCTCCCATAATCGAGTTCCAGTAAGTATTTGTACAGATAACTGTTATCATTTGGGGCAGACTGAATTATCATGCATATGGCATTTTGCCTTCACCTAATTTGAGAACTAAAAGTGGCATGCATGTATGTTTTATTGTTAAAAACCTATGAATTTAACTGTTTCCGTACTTTTTTACGAGGCACAGTGCAAACATACGAGCTGGTTTATAAAGAGAAAAAAAATCAGATAATGAAAAATTTATAAACTGTAAATATGTATATAATAAGGAAGTTGCATGTCTGGCGGCAATAATATCATAATAATTAAAGCATTAATAAATTGCCATAGAATGTAAACAAAACCACGTGGCTGAAAACGCGATATCATTGGTATGACGTTACACGCCGTTCAGCGCGATTTGTTTCCGCTTTTTCAGGTGCAGGTTACAGTGTTGGTGATGTAAGCAAGCGTTTGTCTCTTGTATTCTCTCGTTTTTGTGGCATTTAGGGTTTATCACATAACAATCCACCGCCTGGCATTGTAGCTAGTTTTGTGGAGTTGTTCAACATTTCACTTTCCTCCAATGCGGATGATCTTCCACTGGAACTGTTGGTTGTAGGGGCAATCAAATGTAAACATGACTTATGGCGAAGCTGAACAAATTCTGGTCTTAGTGTATAACCATCGTTTATTTTGCATAATAAGACGCGTCTTATACTACATGATTAAGCATCCCTATCACGTTCTAGGACCTCAAGAACTGATTGAACTATTCGAGGAAATGGTTGGAAACCTCAGTGCAAAACTGACTGCAGTTCCAGGTAGTAAAATTATAAGGAAAGAGTTTGTAAAAGTCTGTTCCATGACATCAAAAGAGTTTGAAATAACACTGTGACTATGTAGAAAAATGACGATATGTATATATTTAGAAAGATTTATCTATTTTTCATTCTCTCAAGTTTACATTAATAAATTCATTACAAAAATCACTGTCTACACACATGTTTCATTGCTATCTTATATTTTGAAAATTCATGTTACAGAAACTAATATTAAAGTAACTGATATTTTGTCAGTGCAGGAACATTCTCATACTGTTCGCCAAGGTAAACGTCGTTGACAATATACTATATTGTGATGCTACTAAGAAATCTATGATATAAGCATTTCTTTATAGTCGCACAAAACAATATTTTTAATATCTGTCAGTTTGCGTCTGAACTAAGTCTAGCATCAGACAAGTATATCTGGGTTGTAGTGCGATGAACATCTTATTTATCAAGGGAGTAGAAAGCTCTCAAGGGAAAACGTAGTTTGGGATAACTATCACAAGAGGAATTAAGTAGATTTTACTCTCCTACTATAAATGTTACGTTTCCCAAATTATGTTATAATGTTTCTCGAGAGTTATCGAACGTAGAATACTTCCGTGACAAATACTAAAACTGGCAAAGATAGCATGTAAGGTGGGGTTTGTACTATGGTGACGACAGTTAGGTCGGCGGTGAATAAGAAATACTTATTAAAATCATTCCTCATATTTATAGCTCTATTTTTATATATTTTTGAACTTTACTGATGAAAAGAAATATAAGAATTATAAGAAAATAAGTTTCAAGAAATATAAATTGATTATTATTAGAATATCCATGTCTGTGTATTTCATGAAACGCCAAATGTATTTCAGTCTGACATATCAATGTAAAGTTATAATAATGGAAAGATTAAATTAATTTTAACGTTTGTTAGTTTCTTATAGCTTTGCAAACTAAAAAAAAATGATACAGGGTGATCCATTTTCTATGGCATCTAAGTAACCGTAAAACATACAGGGTGGCTCAAATTAGAAACAAGTTAAGTTGCACCATTTCATGAGCGACTCGACAAACCAAACAGAGATATCTGCTGGCGTTGCTGAAATATTGTGAAAAAACTAAATAGTTCCTTTTTACAAAATACCACCTAGTTTCATTATTTTACAACAAAAATAGATGACATCAGGTACAGAGAAATAAGAATATACAAGGAATTAAATTTAGTCGAAAAAAGTTTTTTACGGACTGTTATATTAATGTTTTTATTAATTTATTGAATTTCTTTAAATTTATGGATGATTTTTCAAATAAAATAGTAGTGCTATATATTAATGTCATTTTTTTCTGTATCTGCTACTATCAAAATCTAATATGTCACCCATAAGAAAAAAAAAAACAATTGAATGCTGCACAACAGAAACTAGTGGCTGTAGATTCCAAAATTGCTGTTTTCAATTTCAATTCAAATTCAACGGCAGCAGATATCTTGAAACTGTTTCGTTTATCTTAAGGGCGCCGTATTCTTGAAATAGTGTTTTCTACAAATACAAGTAATTTTAGACATGCGCGAGTATATATGTATGACCCTTATCGCATTAATTAGTTTTGGCTATTTTTGGGATATAAGCTTTTGTTTTAAATTGACACATTTTGGTGTTAGGTATACAACTTAGGATGCTAGAAAATTAGCTCTTGCCTTTTTGCAGGTTGCGAAGAGAATCTCCCCTATAGACACTTCATGGTATGCAGACCAGAGGTTTCCGTATTAGAGCTGCACCCAGAAGAAGGGCAAGTGCCCAAATTGACAGAAGAAATATTCAGGAGCTTGTTCAATGAGCTTGGTCAATTGGAGGATGACCTGACCCTAAGAAAGTACATATTTTTTTCGGGCATGGACAGGAGTATTAGGAGAGAAGTGTGGCCTTTCTTGCTTCACGTTTACCCCTATCACAGCACGTTTGAAGAAAGAATACAAATTGCGGAAATACGAAGACAGGTAACTTGATTTACTGTATTTGTAGAGATGGTAAGTAAAGACTTCTGGGTTATGTATTTATAGGAATACGAAGAGATTAGTAGAAGGAGATTAGATCTAAATGAAAACCAAATGAATCAGTTCAGAAGGAAGATACAGAGTGTTGTGGAAAAAGATGTGATACGTACCGATCGAGGTAATCCATTCTTTGCTGGTGATAATAATGGGAATGTGGGGCTAATGAAGAATATTTTGTTGAACTATGCTGTTTATAATCCAGGATTGGGGTAAGCATCATTCAAGTATAGTTTAAGAACATTGCCTTTAGACATTGATAAGGCAGGCTGATTATACTGATTCAAATGCAAATATGTATAATGTTCAATATCTTTGTGAAGGTTACTATTAATAATCTTGAGATTTTCCCACCGGCAAGCATCCGCCAAACTAATGATCAAAATAACTTATGAATGAAACTCTTTTACTTCATAAGCAGAAATTCATCATCATCATCGTCCGCATTCCTTAAAAATCTGGATATTTCCTTGTTTGTTAATATCTCAGGTTTTTCAGGTTTGTACCCTTCCGATAATTGCTTCAAAAATGCAATCAAATTTAAGAACTTTTTTGATATCGATATTCTTCTTGAGTGAATTTTCTGTTCTTATCAATGAGTAATAGCACGAAAGAGATGAAAGCTTCTGTGTTTTGCTTAGTTCGTTGAAATATACCAATAATCCTTTCTCTACACCATTTTGCATAGCGACCAATTGCTTCTTTCTATTTCTTCAGTGATTTCTCTAACAGGAGATTGGAAACAACACTGGAAGCTTAATAATCTCGACAGTTGTAGATAAAACGTTGCATGCAATACGTGGGGTACTACATTATTACCACACATGGATGCAAACTTCACATGCGTACTGATGCACTGTCTCATTTGCCTCGTCGTACTGGCTGCCATGGTATTCTGAATAAACAAACAGAAAAATGTTTCAAAATTATATACTTTTCCTTTTCTAATTTTAGGTACACCCAAGGTATGAGTGACCTTCTAGCACCAGTCCTATGCGAACTCAGAGACGAAGTAGCAACCTTTTGGTGCTTTGTGGGGCTCATGCAGAGAGCCGTCTTCGTGGCCACGCCTACCGACAGGGACATGGACAGATCCTTGAGGTACTTAAGAGAACTGATCAAACTAATGGTTCCGAAATTCTATGAGCATCTCAAAAAGCACAAAGACGCCATGGAGCTTCTGTTCTGTCACAGATGGATACTTCTGTATGAGTTATCGATTATTTTTATAGTGTGGTGTACAACTTTTTTGTTGCAGATGTTTCAAGAGGGAGTTTACGGAAGGCGTTGCTCTGAGAATGTGGGAAGCTTGCTGGGCCAACTACTTGACCGACTACTTTCACTTGTTTCTTTGTCTGGCTATAGTGTCGGTGTACGCCGATGACGTCATTGCTCAAAACTTACGGTCCGATGAGATGCTGTTACATTTCAGTTCACTTGGTAGGTGGCTTAAACAGAGTAGCGTAGGTATACCTACCGGACTACGCATGTATGTATTTTGTTTGTGTGATGTGAGCATCCATAGGTTGATTTAACTCATTGCAATTAGGAAATAGCAGTGCTTACGAACGTTAAAATTTGTTGGCAAAAGTGCCTCACTTTAATTTATCTGACAGCAGAACTTTTTACATTGCCTTTTTGTCAGGTTGCCGCAAAATTCGTCATTCGTCAAACAACAACTATGTTACTTACACCCTGTAAATTGCAATAACATACATTTAGTACTAATAATAAGAAGACTCTTTGTATAAAGTGTTTCGTTAATAACGGGACTAAAGTTGTTAAAATGTTGAAAATACTTTTTAACTTTGTCAAGAGTTTGAGAGCCACTACCTCAACCAAATTGAATTGAATTTCCATTTCTACGATAGAATTTTAAGCAGCGATTTTGACAAAGACACTTTTATAAGATAAGTATCCCCCCTCCCCCTACCCCGCTCCATTGGATTCAATTCAATATTCATTTAAAATGCCATATAAGTCGTTTATATCAAACTTGAATTACTGTCGGACCAGTAGTAGCAATTACTTCCAAAATTGAATTATTTATAGAACACAGTTTTCTTAAAACTAAATGGCGACGTGCTAAAACTATTTTCCATAATATCTCTTCAGGCAATCGTTTCAAAACTTTAAGAAAATAAACACTACTGATGGTTTAATGATGCGGAAAGCATTCATGAACAGTCAAAGTGACCTTTACAGTTAATCTTGACTACTGGAATTTTCATTGCAATAACTGAGCCTTAGTCTCCACGTCATAACCATAAATTTATGTTTCATTGCATGTTATTGTAACCTCCAAGATGACTTTGCGTGGAAACACCTCACGTAGATAAACTTTATTGTCACTCTGGATTACACAAGAAATTCAAACAAATTTCTCAACTGTCAGTACTTTACTTTGACGTTTGCCAATCGCTTTCAGCTTCTCAATATAGACTGAACTGTGACGGCGAAACCGATCCACTTATACAGATTTTTAGAGTTCTCGAAGTTTCTGCGATCTCGAGAACGTGTCGAGAAACAAATAGAATATAGATTGGAATATTCTGGAAAACGTCAAAATAAAGGTATTACAAAAATTATAATTTCTAACGCAAACAGAAATATAATTAACAAACTAAGAAGGTAGGTGAGCTTCCGTAACATTATTATATTCTTATGTCGTTTCCCCTCCAAGAAGATTCTGTTCTTGATCCCTCGTTATAACCCATCGAACAAACTTTGCTGCAATAGAATCGCATCGAACAAAAAAAATCGACTATTTAATTGGAAAAGTTTATTCATTCGCCCTACATGACACTAGCCAGTCAATGTTGGCAGTCATCTACAATGATTATCACCTACGAATGGATGCTAGTGGTCCTCGAATCTTTTAAATCCTTCATGGAAGTTTGGGTTTAAAGGGCCCGTAAGTTGTTTGTATCATTTGAAAATTTTCTGTGAAAATTTTCCTAACTCCAAAAAGAACTTGACACAAAGATACGTTTGAAGAAAAGTGCAAATATATTACACTGTTAAATGTGTAAAATCAATGAATTTTGGGAGCAAAAATCACATTTTCACATTTTTCATTTACTCTCACATGAAATTAATCCCGTACAATCTAATTTTTTTCCAGCGATGTACATGGACGGTCAGCTAATAGCTCGGAAGGCAAGAGGACTACTACACCAGTTCAGACAAATGAGGGAAATACCTTGCACCCTTTCTGGCCTTTGTACAAGATGTGGCCCCGGGATATGGGACAGTACACACAGCCCCCGCGTGTACTGCATTGGCCACGACCAAGTGGGCTTTTGCAACAACTGTACAAATTAAGACAAAGACTGATGGATGCGATAGAACGTTATTCGCGTGCAAACATCAGTAAAAATCCGTAGCAGTCCCAAAAATACGTTTCCTGTAGATATACTTTAGGCGATAAATATGTAAAAAAAGGAGGAAAATTAACAATTGATTTTCAAATTGTTTCCGGTTTGCTGCTATATCCTATAAAATACCTATTTTAAGAGATGAAAATTATTTTTGCATTTAATGTTTGGGTTGTAAGATAATTTTATACTGATAAATGGAATGGATGTTTAACTGTGGAATCATAGCTAGTAGTTTCCAAGATTGTACAACTTGTATGTTTAATTTATTTTATGTAATATAAATTTTTTTATTGCACTTAATAGTACGGTGGAATTTTTAGCGTAATATGAATGCGGTTGCAATTTTTTTCTTTTACGTTTATTTACAAAGACTATTCAATACTGTAAATATAAAATATAGATTAGCTCATTACTAATGAAGACCCAAATGTATCTTTTAAATCTAGTACATAATATCCAAAGGGCAAAATTGAAAAAAGTAAACAAAATTGCAAAAATGCACAGCTCTCATTCAAACCTTTGATATTTTTTGCAACTTAATATTTTTAAGCACATGTCTTGTATCATCTCTACCTTTACTTATTTTTGTTATTATTTATAATATACTCGCGTCAAGAATTCAGACGACTTACGTCATACGAACAATTGAATAATTCATTACATTTTTATCAAAATATTTAAGAAACTGCAACTGAGAGTAATAAAACTATATACTACACTAAATGTTTGCATTATATATTGCACGAAATTGCAAAAAATTGTTGATTTTAACGCGACCAAATATCGAAAATTACGTTGACAATAAAGACAATTGCCTAATGTCAACCATGACGTAAGACGTCTGAATTCTTGACGCGAGTATATCTATCATTAGTTATTTATTTTTGCATAAAAGATAAAACATGCTTTGTCATTTTTAATAAACAACTGTTTTCTGTGATCAAACATTACTTTTAGGTATATTTAGATAGAAGTACCTTTTTCTTCTAAATAATCTATAACAAAAATCAGAAATATAGTTACCGCATTCACAACAAAGCAAGATAACATAATAATAAAAAAATAATACAAGTTTTGAATATTTTAAAGACCGCTCTATACTCGCGCACTAATCTCGGTGTGTATTCACGCGAAGAAGGCTGGATCTGGCAAAAAAATATATTTCTCCACACCCGTAATATTCATAGTTTAGATATCTCACCCTAAAGTGACCGTGAAGTAGCAGCTGCTGAACGTACTACGTTTGCAGACGAGTGTGGTCGCGTTCGTGCTGCGCAAAATCCTTTGTCGCGGAACACTTTTACCGACTCCGAACAGGGAACGACGCGCGAAACCGCATAGATGCCGTGAAGACCACGCGAAGGCATCCAGATTCATGGTCACGATCTTTCATGGCCTTTTGCGTCGCGAGTGTATAGCAGGCATAAGGAAGTTAAAAAACAATGGAACATCGCGTAAATTGTTTCTATAATTCGTTGTCGGACATGCTAGTCTCATTTATTCCATTTGCAAGTTATCTCATGCTCTATTTTGCTCATGGTTAGAGTAACATAAGGGGAAAACTTTTTTAATTTATATTTATTACAGGGAAAAAGCACACCTGATAAATGGTTTGTTTTGTATTTAAAATGAGGTTGCCATGGAAAAAGTTAACATTTTATGCACGGAGTATTCACAAAAATATAAAATATAAGACGTAATCATCACAAAATTGTTACATCTAAAACTGTGTTGATACTGGCAAATGAGTCCCTTCCTTATCACATCTGGAAATTAGTTTAAACTGAGATGCCTAAGAGTGTTTGTAAATGAATTATGTGACATATCAGTAAGAAATAATATAGAAAAATGACTTGTGAAATGACTCATTTGTCCTTTGATAGGTTCATTCACTTTAAAAATATGCCGTTATCATAAAAAATGTTGTAAAGAAAAAAAATAATTTTATATACCTAATTAGGGTAGGTATGGCATTTTTCTTAAATATCAATTGTGAACAATGCACATAAGACTAAAAAGTACATACTTTAAAATTGTTAATTCCTTATTTCTGAAAATAAAAATGTTATCAAAGAAAATATACATATATTTTATTTTACTTCTTCCAATTGGACCTAATTTATGAGTATTTTTGAATAAAATTTGAGAGTTCTTTCTAAATTCACTGCAAATCAATTTATTAATTTCCGACATAAAGTTGCATGAAGTGACCCTATAAATAAAAGTCGTAAGGGTTGAGGTTGGGTGAACTAGTCATGGAATAGGATCTTGTGTGGAAATGGAAGATGTTTCTTCCAAAATATAAAAAATGGTGCTCAAAGTTATGACACCTACCTGTCTGCATTTACATTTTTATTAAATAGATATATAAATAATGTACTGTTAAATAAGTCACCTCACACATTTACACTAAAGAGTTAGACCTACATGCATACTTCTTCCTGAAATTAAATCTACTTTTCATTGTTAAAGTTTGTACATGCCAATAAATCAAATTACATAACACGGTTCTTAACTGTCAGATATATTAATCAACAACTATCTGAAATATTGTTATGGAGCCAATTAAGGTTCACAATATTAAGATAGAGAGATTCAGTTTGAAAAAGTAGTAAGCCGCCACGCTAAATTTTGCTCCCAAATTAAAATGGTAAAAATACCTGAAAACAACATAAAAACAGTTAAAATCGAGCAAAAAGTGTTTAAATAGATATTATACAGTGTCAAGAAGACTGCGAATAATTGGGTGATTATGCCAACACTACGCCATGTTGGTCGTGTAGCGTGTAGAAAATGGTAAGTACTTAACTAACTATAACAAATATTGTTGACAATTGTCATACAGCTAAAACTAATTAGGACTATAACTCTTAAAGATATTAGAAGTTCACTATGACGTAGATTATTATGTATTCTGATTTTCTAGTAACTTTAGAGAAAGAAAATGATACGTTTCAAGATCACTACTAGTTAATTTTCGTAAACTTATATTATGTAGTGCCTAAATACATCTTTACGTATGTTTGTTGTTTCATTGATAATATTATTAAGTCCCTTATTAGAATATGTACTACTACCTAATACTACAGCTTCTAATTTTGTAAAACATTTTGTGAGAAAACTTAGTTATTATTCATTTGAACTAAATTATATAGTTTTTAAAAAATAATAAAATGGAAAATACTGGAACACCATAATTCTTAAAATACGGAAGCTTACCTACCTTTTTAGTTTATAATTATGTGCCTGTTTGCTTTTGAAATTATATATTTTTAATAAGAGTATTTTGACATTTTCTATAACATTCTAGGCTATGTTCCAGGCGGTGAAAACTTCTACAAAAAGTCAAAATAAAGGTGTTATAAAAATCATATGTTTTACAAATTATTCCAAAAGCAAATAGGAACATAGTTAACAAGCTAAAAAGGTATGTGCATATCAATACCTATTATACATTAAAATTAACATATTATTAAAGTGTAAAGCCTACACCGTTAATGATATAGACAATAAAATGTGTGAAAGTTACACTTACCATTTATGTTAACAGAATGGATTGTGTTATACTCTTAACATACCTACATACAGAGAAATGTGTAAAAATATATACAATTCCGTGTGGACGTCAGTAAATACAGCATTGTGATATTTCGTGTTAAAATTTGTAATTATTTTTCTCCAGTGTGTAAATTTTTCAATTCAGACCAAAGTATTAGAACATATCTTGGAATATCGACATATCAACATACAAAGGGTTCACAGGAACTGTCGGTCAAATTTTACATCAGCAAACCAAAAAAAAACACAAACAAACACTCACACTCCTATATTACCTACAATATATTTGATAACTATGTATAATATGCTTAAAATTTTCTTAAAATAAATTTACATTTTCTGAAATATAATGGAAGTTTTCTGAAATCATTTTAATTACATCTGGAGTCAAGTGAAAGCTTTGATGAAAAGTAAATTGAAAACTGATGTATAATTCACAGTTTAACCATAAAGTCCCAAACTGATTAACATTAAACGACTCACTACCAACCTGAACGCTTCAGAAGCCATGCCATAACAAACCAATCCGGTTGACGTGATAAGACGACCCGGCTGTGGCAAATTGTTATCAGTGACCGGCCATACATGTCTCGCTAGTATCACTTCATTATGCTATTGCTTCCACATCCAAACACGCTCCAACTGAAACTTGTTGCTTCGTTTCGTTGTGTTTTATTGATTTTCCGAACGAGGAAAATGCGCATTCAGCCAAAACGTCAGTCTTCAGTATGGTCTAGGCATAAACACATACATTTCTAGTAAAAAATGGAAGACCTCCTGTTAAATATAGTGAAAGAAGCCACGGGCTCCAAACTCAATAACTTGAAACAGAGGGCACAAGAAGCACACGGTAAGGGATCTTATATTTGCTGGAATTGCAAAAAAAATGGTGATTGCTTGTTTGCAGATTTACTGTCAGCACAACAGAATCTTTTAAGGAGTCCCTCTCATGAGCTCAGGTCTGTTTGTTTTCTACCACTGAAACTGGCGTTGGAGAGCAAAAGAAGCAAACTGGTGTCCCTGGCCTTAACAGGGTTGAATGTAAGTTTTGAGAGATTATAAATGAGCAATGTCCTAATTATGACGCATTGCAAATAAAGCCAAATAGAGAAATAAGATAAGTTAGAAATATATATTTCCTGATAAAGATAACGCCAAATGTATTCATGTAGAGACAGATTTGTCCCATTTTCCACGGAAATCGTGGCTAGAATATAAAACAGCTATTGAGTTGATGCGATAAAATAATAAATTTCATAAGATATGAAGCTTGGGAATTTTTATCCGTTTCATTTTGCATTTCATTGGACGTGGTATATTACTTACTAAAGTTAATAAAATATGTGGATGATATTTAAATTTTTTATATTGGATGGCCAATTTCATCACTCAAAATGTTAGAATTCAGGGTAACTTAATTATCTGAAGTCATAGTAAAGTAAAATATAACTTTTTCTTTTCCTTTTTAAAAAATAAATTGAGCATTGCACTCGATAAATGCACATTCTTATGACGTCCTTGTATATTTCTACATATTCTGTAGAATGTTCTTAGAATTGCAGATTTAATTATGGGCACAAAGAACTAAATAACTTAACCTTTTGCAGTCGTGTTAGAAAGAAAACATTTGTGTATTTTTTTCGAAATAATCTGATCATAAATTGTGATACATGTTGTTGTGATACTGGTTGCCTAACTAACGCATATATTCCGAATTCAATATGATTTGGAATAAAATTACTCTAGCATTTTATTCCAGAGCAATATGTAGGGTCTCCCACAGGGAACTGCGTCAATCGTTGTCTAGGAAGATACTGATCTGAAAAATTTTAATATTTGGCATCATAACAAAGTCATAGGGCGAAGACCAATACCATATGTAGAACTTTCCAGCACTTTCCAGAGGTCGATACTAACTTCGTCATTTTAAATGGGATACTCTATTTATTATTACATTTTTGGATTTCATGGCCAATTTTAGAGTCATTTTGCATAACATTTCCTATAATTAGCTTAGAGTTATACATTTTGTGATATTGATTTATTAAGCAAAAAGTATGCTACACGGAAAGAAACTGTACTAATATCAATATTATTACACTTGTTCCAACGCTAGCTTAGTTTCACTATTCTTTAAGTACGGCAATACTTTATTGAAATATTTTTATTCCTGAATAATAAAATTATACATATATTCTTCATTTAAGAATAAAAATGACTTGAATCCAAGAAAACTATTAAACTTAATATAAGATATAGTTGTGTTTGTTTAAAAAACAGTTTTGTTTTATTTAGATAATATGAATTACTTGAGTCGACGATTGTTATTCTCAAAACAAAGTTATGTGCTTTTATCTGAAATTTTCAGTGAGTTGAAAGAACTACTGCAAATATTTGAAATAATATTTAATAACTTTGAATAAAGTAAATAATAACATTGCATTAAGAAGTCTTGCTATATTGTGTTCCTTATAAAATATAATATATAATAATAACTCGGTCAGTGGCCGCGCGGTTTTGGCGTCAGTATTTGAATCGATGTGGCTAGACCGCTGTGGGTTCGAACCCCGCAGCCGGTAGACCGTATATCAGCTATATTCGTGGAGAGGATTGGCACCCTCTCTGCGGATATGGTAGGGTGGTAGAATGTTGACTTGGGTCAATGTGAAAGATTGATACCGGACGACATTTGATTACCCCGCTAATAAATGAGATTTTCCAGATTTCCCTTATTCTTCCACTGAATGGTGGTTAGGGCCTACCAACGTAAGTCGTTTCTGGGCGCAAATGCGACCCGCTTAATAATAATATGCCGCCCCCTCTCTCGCACAAGTCTTCGACGAAAGAGGGGTAGAGGTATTATTATTAATGAAATATTATTCAGTAGGAAAGAAATATTTATAGCAAACTGTTAAAGTCTTCCATTAGTGGTCCACCACACATATATTGCTTTTGAGCTTGCTAGCTCTCCTCAGTATGCCATAGGAGGTGAGGCAACCGACAGAAGAAAAATTTCCTTCTTTCCTTCCCTACAGCTTTTGGCCATATGTTGAACCTGGCTGATAAATTTTTAAATTTTTCGGATAAGTATTTTTCCAAATAACGTTCGACGGCGATTCCGGTGGAACAACCTGTATTACTCCTTTAAAGCAATATAAATGACAAATATCACTTTTTATGGAGCACTTCATCTCTATAATATAAATAATTGAAAAATAATTATACAAATTAAATTCAGAATCTATTCCATTGTGCAACCTCTATCATCCTCATTCATTCTCTAATAAATCCCAGAGCTTTATCAATCAACATAATATAATTAATAATTTTTTGCTTAAAAAAATAAGTAGTAAAGGGTACCAATTGAAATTGGAGAATTAAAGAAAACATGGTAGCCCTTTTTCTCTTAATGGTATTTTTGGAGTACATACGGCTACACATAATTAGCCGGATATCTTCAATATTCATATTTTTCTCTCATACTCAGTAGGCCGAGATTGATGTAAAACTATATATTGTTAACAGATCGATCTCTTGCAATAAATTTGTAATTTCGAGATTATTTGAATAAGAACTAAAACAGAATATTCAAATTTCGCAACATTTCACAACAAAATCTCCGGTGAATCGTTGCATGGATAAATCCTAAACTGATAAGCAATATTGGATTTCTGCACAACGCAATGCAGCTATTAAAACCTAGTAGAGAATTCATTCGATTTCTTGAAACACGAATTGGTAATTATTTACAGTTTCCCTTTTGAGCTGGAACCTTCTAGACTGATAACGAATGATGGATAACTTCATCATGCACATACATGAAATGGGATCACTGCATGCAACTACAAAGCCAGTTAAAACTTTCAACAAGTGGATAGGTGATTGCTTTGAGTTAATTTACATTCTGGGAACAAAGCAATGCTAATCAAAGTAGGCTTTGGGAATGCTTTGTTAACTTTCAATCGATATCTATGAGAGGCAAATAGGGCAACGAAAAAGGGATAGAGAAACTGTAGTTATTTTAGGATGTAATAATAACTCGTGTTACAAATCTGGCATGGCTTAAAACTGGTTCAAATTTATTTTAGCAACGCCTCATCAAAATCACGCAACAATACAACCCCAAATCAACGAGTAACAATAATAAAATTTAATAACTGCTATTTATTATTATATATTGAAAACAATAACAAGTTTTTTTATTGAATATGGCGTTTATAAAGAAAAAAAATTATAAGCCAATTTCTTGACAAAACAGGGTGTTAAATAAAGAGTGTAAAATATTTCAGGAGGTAATAGTATGAACCAAAATAAGCAGAAAAATCTTAATAAACATGGGTCCGCAAAGTAACGGTTGCGGAGATATGGACCACTATTCGTTTTTCAAACATTTTATTTTGTTAGGAATAAACCGACAAAGTAAGCTTTTAACAAACAAAAAAAAAAGTTACAGAGGATGTTCAAAGTGCCCTCCGTCCATTTCCAAGCAGGCACGACATCTTCGTCTCAACGATATTCGAACTCTTTCGAAAACACCCTCCTTGGTTTGGATTTCTTGACACTTTTGATTAATCCGTAGCTGCAGCTCTTCCAGGCTATTTACAGGAGTACCATACACTAATGTCTCCAAATATCCCCAAACAAATAAATCTAGAGGGTTCAGATCAGGCGATCTTGGAGGCCATAAAACAGGTCCGGCCCTTCCTACCCATCTATGTGGAACAGTTTGGTGTAAATGCTCTCTAACGGCCATCGAAAAATGAGCTGGAGCACCATCATGCTGGAACCACATTTGTTGCCTCTGATTCAATGGAATGTCTTCCAAAAACTCAAACAGTGTGTTGTGAAGAAAGTTGAGGTAAGCAGCGCCTGTTAATCGGTTTGGTAAAACAACAGAACCTAGAAACCTGTCACCTACAATACCTATCCAAATGTTTAATGAAGAACGTTCCTGATGTCCAGATTCTATTAGAGCATGAGGATTTTTCGGCGGTCCAAATATACGTATT
This sequence comes from Monochamus alternatus, assembly GCA_037114965.1. NCBI lineage: Eukaryota > Metazoa > Arthropoda > Insecta > Coleoptera > Cerambycidae > Monochamus > Monochamus alternatus. The sequence continues at coordinate 41,564,639 of CM073433.1, forward strand.
GTGAAAATTAAACACTCCATTTCTTGTGAACCCGGCCTCATCAGTAAAAAGAATATTTGGAAGAAAACGAGGGTCTTCAGAATCATGAAGTAGAAACCAGCGGCAAAAAACCAAACGTGCTTGATGATCATTTATTGGATTTAAGGCCTGTACTCGTTGCACATGGTATGGATAAAGCAGTTGCTCGTGAAGGATTCTCCAAACAAAAGGACCACTAATTCCTACCTCGGCTGATATTCTCCGCACACTCGTACCTCGACTCTGCTCTACCAGTGCTAGAATTTCTTTTTCTGTTCTAGGATACCGATCTTGGTCTTCCGGATAAATTTGCTCAAGGAACCGGTATCACGCAATGTTTGGTTAATTCTTTCAAACATGCATTGTGAAGGAATCTGGCGATTTGGATAAACGTCAACATAAAGACGTCACGCTTCGGTGGCGTTCCCATTAACACGACCATACATGAAATGCATGTCTGTTAACTCTGCGTTAGAGTAACCAGCCATAGCGAAAGAAAACTTGTGCACTGAGAACAACTGTCAAATACGTACTGTTTATTTCACAAAACATCAACCAACTAATATAAGAAAATACACAACGTTTTTGCAGAATAAAAAAGGGTCTAAAAACATAAAACATTCCATATCTCCACAACGTTACTTTGTGGACCCATGTTTATTGAGACTTCTGCTTATTTTTTACTCAGAAGCTATAAGGATTTTACAAAATTTTGTTTTACGATATTGTCTCCATTTTTCCTGATATATCTATTCCCAAATTCTTTTAGATATATTCTGAATCACCCTGTATATATTTTTATTAGGTATGAACAATATTGTGTGACACTAACTACTCTGCGGACTAAAGCCCCGACCAGCGGTGAATTACACCCACAACATCTACCCATATATGCCTTATTATTAGCTTTTGTAAATTCTTTTACTGTATTCTTAAGTCAATATAAATCAATTTTCCTAAAATCTAGCGAAATTTACTACAAAAAGTCATACCTGGTTTGAACAAAACATTCTATAAATACTTAAGTTCACTTTTGAAACTGTGGGAACTCGAAAATTCAACCACAATATATGAGGTATGATCTATTTCTGCATTTTTACGATTGCATCAGATTTGCTCAATCTATGATAGAACCATCTGTAACCCTCAAAAACATACCACCCTGTACACGGTACTCTCAAGAACCTTGGCATTTCCAGTACACGTTCGTCTTTTGAACTATCTGAAAATTTTCCATAATTATTTTTCGGTTCTCGGAAATTTCTGATTCACACTCATTACAAAAACCTCAAATTGGACAAGAAAATTTTAATTGTTTGTTTAATCTACAAATAAACTTTGAAGAGATAAATTGAGCCAATGTAAACTTGATCCATGATTATTTCCATTCACAGACAAATATTTCCAATAATCAGTTTTCTTTCTACGATACACTTTTAAGGCGATATCGACACTACTCGTATAAGGAGTAAATATAGTAATTTTTCTTACAGAAAATCGTTAGAGATGAGAGATTTCAATCGGGAACAGAACCAGAAGATGATTCCCTTTGGTTACCAGCCCAACTACTCCTGGCAACTTCGTCCATGCTATCCCAATGCGAAGACACTCAAGTGCACATACTACGAGTGGTCTTAAATTTAGCCTGTTCAGCCAGTTGGGCTTTGAACGGAAGGTTGGTGATGCTCTTGCTGAGCAGATGTGGGGAAGCTTACGAAACTGGTACGCAACCAGTCAGAGCTGCTGCTCAAGCGGCAGCATCGCAAACGTTGACAGCCTTCTGCACATTTTTAGGTAAATTATGAAGTAACGCTAATTCTACTTATTTCTGAACGTCATGCTAACTTCCTTTCAGACGAAGAATGTCAGGAAATTCTACAACAGCAACAGAAGCACAAAAATTCAGGTAGCAGCGCTGAAATGGTTTACACCAAAACCTCCGCAGTGGCATGTTTCAACGAAGCCATCCCCGTGATGCAGTACATTTGTAGTAAACTGGAAGAAACCAAATCGTACGTATCATTGCATGTTGTCGATAAGTTAATTTACACTAGCTTTTCAGGGTGCCAAAATCAAATGACACTGTAGTGTTTCTACTTGAATGCCTTCTGACTTTGGTGAATACCTTACCGCATACTGTTCACTCCAACATACACTTCACTACGTTCCTTTGGCAGCGATTTTGCCCTGCTCTCCTTTCTCTGCTTGGAGCACCCGGAGATACGTCTGGACAAGCCTTAACAACAAGTCAATCGAAAATTGTGTATAGGTAAGTAAATGAGTTGGTGTGAGACACTCATGGACTAGATTTTTTCCTTATCCTTCTCTACAGTCTTATTTTAATTCTTCCGATTCTTTTCTTAAAGTTTCTCATATGTAGCCCTTGTCAGTTTTTGTTTATTCACGTCCTTATTCATCAATTAGTTAGTATTTCCTTATGAAATATGATTTTTTGCATTGCCACATTCATTATTTTATCTTCACTAAGAAGCTCTTTTATATTATTAAACTTAAAACTTTTATTTTTGTCTTCTAATTTCTTTCTCCAATACCTAATACTTGTCCATTATACTCCTGGTATCCTAAGCACTTTCTTAAATTGCCTCTCTCATTTTTTACAATAATTTTAGTGTAGTGTATTGACTCATATAAAAAATTTCTTTTTATGTAAATTGTAGCATCGGCATCCAAGTAGTAAGACTAGTGGGGAGAGAAAGAGCCCTGAGACCAGTATTAGAAGCACTATTCCATAGAATGCTTCTCTTACCAAGTCCTCCAAAAAGACTAGAACCGTTAAGAGCAGCCAGAGAGCTACTGAGGTCACCTGGAAGACTTGCTGATTTACTTTTACTGAGTGGACCAATTCATAGACATGCTGGTGATGATATGGCAATAATAAGACTGTAAGATAATTTAATTCGACTAATTTAGGAAAGTACCGTTGTTATTTTTAGGATTATGGACTCAATTGAAGAATCATCCCAATGCGCTGATTCTAGCGTACTATTGGCTAGTGTAGAATGTGTAGGGGCCCTTTTGGGTTCTTTAGAAGCCCTGTGTAGAGGAGAGGGATTGAACCAGGAAGCTGCTGACATAACTAATACCAGGTATTTGACTGTGGAACAGGCTGATTACACCGGACCTTTGACTTACCAATCCATGGCAAGGTTGCCAAAGCCATATAGGTAAGGGAAATAACCATTTACAAATCTGATGTGCTAACCAATATCTTTAGAGACGTGGTGGCAAATTTAAAGTACCACAGTGACTCAGATAGTAGTGGAATCGAAGGAAACATTCCTGACGTCGAAGGAGGCTCTGAAACTGACTGTTCTGGAGCTACTGAAGGCCCTGAAGAAGACGGTAACATGTCAGATGACAGCATCATGGATGACGACAGTTTCTTGACCAATCAGCAGTTACAGAAGTTGTATAAATTGCCAAAATCGCTCAACTTGGTAAAATATTATCAAATTACTTTCATATAAATGTTAATATGATATATTTATTTATTCTTAGGGTAGGACAGGTGTAGAAGAATGTAATACTGATGTAGAAAGGCACAATGCTAGGCATTTTGTAAAGACTTTGCAGCATATATTATTGCCAAATTTAATGGCGTTAAGATCTTCTATACAGGTAATATAGACAAATTTACAGATGCGAATGGATGTAGTTTATTTTCAATTAAACTGTGTATTTCCATTCTCATTTATTGTGAAGAGAAAACCTAATGCTCAAACGTTTTAGGTTGATGAGGTGCTACAAGAGTTTGCCTCTAAGTGTTGCCAACACAACTCCGCACAAAGTTATGAAATAGCAACAATCATGAATGCGGATGGAGTATATCTGGCCACTTACTCAGCATTGCTATTAGATTTAAAACTAGTTCAAGCTGGGCATTACGAAGATCAAAATAAAGATGTAAGTTATAAGATAAATTTGTTAAAACTTATTTCAAACATATTTGATTACAGGTCTCTGTTCCTATAACTGAAGCTCAATTCGTCGAGGAAATCCACGGCAGCGGTGTTCTAGTCTACGTATCTGCTACATGGCTTTGCGAACTGTACCAGAACGTCTTGGCTAAATCCTTACTACTTTCTTCTGGATACGAGCCGAAAAATTCACATCAGCCCGCTTTGATTAACTTACTAATAGGTACCAAATGATGAAAAATATCTGTTTAAAACAATAAAAAAAAATAATGTTTTAAGATGTTGGTGGTTTGTGTCCATCTCAACTTCTGACCGATTGGCAGAAGCTTCAAAAAGTACACGGCACTCCAGAAAGTAGCGCAGAGGCAGACGCCGGAATCAAACTGTCCAGAAGGGTTCTGACTTGTTGTTGGGACTCAGTGGTGTCCGTTTTGGGGGCTCCACTTGGGGAAAAGCCCCATCTGGGAGGCACTTCTGCTCTCAGCAGATTAGTCGCAAGAAGGGCGCGCCAAAGATATAGGCAAAAGATACGCGATGATATCATCACAGCTAGTTTAGAAGGGTTACACAAAGTAAGTAAAGCAGAAAATTATTGCTAAATTACTTGTGCATTTATAGCAAATGTTCAAAATGATTTCTGCTTTCATGTTAATAAAACCTTGTATATCTCGTTAGCATTGTTTTGTTGCAGTAACCACTCACAGAATCAATAAGTCTTTTAGGTTACAACAAATTATAATTAAACAGAAAATGATACTACGCACACAGTACAAAACACCAAAATGATAACGATAATAAGTTAACTAAAGGAAGCGTGACACTTATCGATAACGCATCGACCAACAACTATATGTACAAGCTTTTGCAATAATAATGGCACTCCTTCACAACAGTTATTGAACTTCAAGAAATTTCATTAGATATCTATTGAGAACTAATGTTAAAAGTTGAAACTAGATTTCATTACAAATACATCAGCAGTTCCAAAGGAATCGCTAAATTCGTTTTGAAGAGTGCAATTATCATTACAATAGATTGTAAACACCTAGCTTCGTTGCCTGAATTATTGGAGCAGGTTAGCTTTACAGGATCGCTTCAAAATATGCAATAACTTTAAACGCATTTTTTTGAAGAATGATTAACTTTGATGACAACTGTCATCAGTTAAAATTAATACACCACTTTCAAAATCATTCTGTATAGTATATTATTTAAGGAGCACATAATGATGGCTGTAATTTACGTAAAGTTTACGTGAATTATAACTATTATATGCAAGTAGAATACTATACTTTGTCCAGAACTGTTACCAATAGCTTAGCAAACCGTTTAGTGAAAAAATTATACAATATTCACAAGGAATATACTTGAAGAAACAGACGAATTATGTGTACATTATAATACAGTATGCGCCAAAAGTATGGAAAAATTCAATAAAAACGAAACAATTATTTTTTGGGAAAAATCCTCGAACAGGTCGATTTTTAATTTAAAAAATATATATTTTAGCGTAAAATGCGATTTTCAAATGTCATTTGTTTTCGAGTAATGACGTCATCGATTTTTTTTAAATGGCAAAACCATATTTTTTTCCTTGATTCTGAAAGATCGTTTACCCTCTTCCATAGGAAAGTTTTCGAGTAAATGACGATTGATTGTTAGAAAACGTAAATTTTATCCATAAAAAAGTAACAATTCTGAGGTATGTAAAATAAAATACAATTGATTAAATTTTATACTTAAATTAAATGTTCGAATTGTCATCCACCAACTTGTTGACAATGCGCAAGTCTGTGAAGAAATTCTTCTTGCACATTATGAATGATTTCTGGGGTAATTCTGCGTATTTCGTCCCGAATGCGATTTTGAAGTTCTTCTAAATTACGTGGTTTATTAATGTACACTTTTGACTTCAAGTATCTCCATAAAAAATAGTCAAGAGGTGTAAGATCTGGCGATTTTGCAGGCCATTCTATCGGTCCGCGTCTGCCGATCCACCTCCCAGGAAAACAGTTGTCCAAAAAATCTTGTACAAGGCGCGCATAGTGCGGAGGTGCATCGTCTTGCTGAAACCATATGGTATCATCAGGAATGTCAGGGTCATTATCGTTAGGAAAAATTACTGCAAGGGCTGGAACAAGGTCATTTTCTAGAAACTCTAAATATCTTTGTCCTGTAAGGGTTCCTTCAAAGAAGAAAGGCCCTACTATTCTGTCGTCAACTATTCCAGCCCACACATTTAATTTCTGAGGGTGTTGGGTATGCGCCTCTGCCATCCAATGAGGATTTTCCCGACGCCAATATCTGCAAGTTTGACGGTTTACTGTACCATTCAGACAAAATGTGGCCTCATCTGAAAAAAGTATTTGCCGGTGTAAATTTCTATTTCCTTGACATAAATCCATTAGAATTTAGCAAAAGTGTAAGCGGCGATCGGGATCATCTTCATTGAGTTCCTGCTCAAGTTGAATTTTGTAGGGATGATATTTTTCCTTCCTCAATATACGTAGCACTGTGCTCTGACTAGTGTCATTGTTTAATGCAACCAATCGTGAAGAATTATGAGGATTATCCACCATACCTAACAAAATGTTCTGTTTCTGATTTTCATTAATGCTTGAACGTCCAGGTTTTGGAATATTTACAACATGGCCAGTTTCTCTAAATTTAGACTCTACCTTACTGACTGTTGATTGGTTGATAGGGCGACCTGGATATTTTTCACTAAATAAATCGCAAACTTCCTGCTGAGTTCTAGTCATATTCCCGCATCCGATAAGAATTAAAATTTCAATCCTTTGAGTAACAGTTAAATGTGCCATAATACTTTAAATAATAGAATAATAATTTCTATGTCGCTTACAATACTTATTAGAAAGTCGGTGTGACAATGACACTTTGCAAAGATTTTCACCTACGTGATCCATAAAAGAACTATGGAATTCGAAAAACTAAACTTGATAACGTTTTTGCTTTATTTTAATTGATTTACATTTTCTAACATACAATCGTCATTTACTCGAAAACTTTCCTATGTAAGAGGGCAAAATTTTGGTACTGTCTGATAGAGAATTAAACGATCTTTCAGAATCAAGGAAAAAAATATGGTGTTGCCATTTAAAAAAAAATCGATGACGTCATTACTCGAAAACAAATGACATTTGAAAATCGCATTTTACTTTAAAATATGTATTTTTTAAATTAAAAATCGACCTGTTCGAGGATTTTTCCCAAAAAATAATTGTTTCGTTTTTATTGAATTTATTCCATACTTTTGGCGCATACTGTATAGTCGTAGATAAAAATATTTATTTATGTATACTTGGTATATTTCTTTTGTTTTAGGCCGCTAGTTTAAGCAATACTTTAAAACTCCAAGCTAGAAGCAGCAGTATTTTGGCGTTGTTATCTGCTTCGTCTTGTAAAACCCAAGGCGCGAAATTGCTGGCATCGCATGCTTTGTCTTTGGATGTCCTACTTTCCAAAGGTATTTATATCTACAAATTGTAATGCGGTTTAAATGATATTAACGTACTCTTTTGCATATTGACTTCATGGTTAATATGTGTGATTAGAATGAGACGTTACTTTTATTTATTTATTTATTATTCAAACAGGCTGTAATAATTTGTAGGTTTGGAACTTGGTTGCCACAGTTCGGCATGTTGGCCTCACGTTTTCAGTGCTTGTGTTGCTGTGGCAAGTTTGGAACATTCCCTCTTTAGCAAAACTGGGTCCACCCAATTGCTAATGGTGGCTCAGAACACCCAAAATAACATAGTAACTTCGACTACGTATTCGGATCCCCAGGAAAAGCTGCATATGAGCTTTAACGTAACGAATAACGATGAGGAGACTTGGTATGTGTAAATGCTTAATGCTTTAATTCTGTTGGTAGTATATTTTTCAAAGATTCTGATGCTAGTAGTGCCCATGGTACATTTAATATGGGGTCAGAGTCATTTATTTTTCTTTTCATTGTTGCGCTGCTTTGAACATTTCCCCAAACTCGCCAATTTTTTATAGCGTGGATGTCTACAGTTTCCTCCACAACGCATCTTACTGTTCCGATCAATCTTCCTCTAATGATGCCACTGTAGCAGAAATAGTCGAGAAGAGTGGGGCAAACAACGCGCAAGGTCAAGGACTCTTAAGAGGAGTTTACGCTGCTAAGGTTTGCTGCGTTCTATCGCAAAAGGCAGACGAACTATTTCATTCGGCTGCGCTACGTCTGTCTTTGCCAGGCTTGTGTAGTTTCCTGAACGAGCTGTGCAAGGCATCACACACCCAGGTAAGCATTCGTTATTCCAACATTCTCCTCAAAAATTCTTCTTTAATTGAGTAGTTGATATTACATTTTATTTCTCTTTATACATGCTTAGTATGATTTTAGTTATTCACGAGGTATGAGGAGTCACCAAGACAACAGAAAAAGTGGTGGAAGAAAGACCTGGAGATCCAGCAAAAACCACCAGCAACCCTACTTTTGCACAGGATAGGCGAGGTGACCCTGAAATGTATAAAATCTGGTAGGCCTCTGATTCACATCATGAAAGTTTGGTCCATCGTCGGTCCACATTTCATGCAGGCAGCTTGCCACAAAGACAGAACCATTTCCAAAAAAGCAGTCACTTGCATCCATGATTCCGTCACTGCTTTACTAAACGAACAAGCCGAACTTCCCCATTTCCACTTCAACGAAGCGCTCATTAAACCATTTGAAAATTTGTTGTGCTTAGAACTTTGCGATATGGATGTTCAGGTACGTTTCAGTGATATCTACAGAAAACTATTTACCAATATATGTTGCTTTCAGGACCAAATAGTTGCTTGCTTGTGCGAGTTCGTCGAAGCGAATAGGATCGAGATCTGCTCAGGCTGGCGGCCACTATTTGGAACCTTAAGAGTGGCGAACGCGAAAAACAACGCTGCTGCCATTTTGGACGTGTTCCGAATCTTCTTGTCTACGGATAACACTTTGGTGTTCGCCAATGCTGCCCTGGATTACATATTATGTCTTCTTTCACATATAAAGAATTCAAACTTTGACGATAATCAGTCAGAGTACGTAGCTCAAACCGTGAATCAACCAAATGATAAAAAGTCTTTGTCATTTTTGGACAAAGAAACCGAATTTCCTTCAAAATTGTTAATCGGACCAGTTGATATGTGTATAGAGTCACTAAAGTTGCTTCAAAACTGTGCAGCAATTTTATCGATGATATATAATATGCCAAAATGCCCTACATTTAATTTAACGCATAGAATGAACATTGATACAAATCCTCAACTTGTAGATTCTGTCATTCAAAACGTAGAAGTTGTCAACTTCAACCAATCCATCTTCGATAATATAGGTTACGAGATCCTAGTTACTCAAACAGACTTCGATAACTGTGAATCAGAAAAAATTACTTTAACCCAAATGGACAAACAGAGCGGCGTTTTGAAAATATTTTACATACTTTTGGAAGGATTGTCTTCGGCTTCAATTCTCTCAGCTCCGAAAAATCAACCATTCGTGGTAGAAACTTTGTTCAAGTTAATCAGAGATCTGATAGCAAATCCAGGAATTAATTTTGGATTTTACTGCATAAACCACATTCTCTTGCCCATGGTACAAAACTGGCTGAGACAAAATGTTAAGGTTCAAAAACCTGGTGAAGTCTGGCAAAATTTCAAACACTGCTGTGGGTTAGCTAGTGAGCTGGTCGTAGATTACTTGTACCATTTACATGAAAACCAACAGAGCGAAGACACCGAGAACCCAGCAGCTACACTAGCTCTAAAACAACTCCTACTGATTTTGATAGAATGTATAGCGCAACCTTCCGAAAATATTGCTAGGCTAGGAACTTCATGTATACGACATATTATTTTGAGTGCAGGTAAAGTTTTAACCGTCCATCAATGGGAAATACTAGTAGTAGCTTTGCATCGAGCTTGTACCATAAGTTTGCACCCGTTACAGCAACTCACACTAGCTTTTAAGGAAAATTCAGATAGCTTCTATGGAGATTTAGCTACTGTGAAAGTCGCAGCGAGAAAAGACAGTTCGGTCTCTGAAAATGAAAGACTGTATGAGTTGGCACAACAAGTATTTCTAATGCAGTCTCAGAGATACTGCAACAAGTGTCAAGGTAAAAGTTGCGAATGCGAAGTAACCAAAGGTGTTGTCATAGACGACAGAAGCTACGTATTCTTGCTATATCCTTTCGACACCAATTCTATGCTAAATCCAGATTTATACACCATTAGAGTTCCATTCAGAAACCTTGTAGTGGGTATCTTAGCTCATCAAATGTTGGTACAAACTATTTCGAGTGCGCTGTTACAAAATCTGAACCACATAACTCCTATATTAAACATTTTACAAATCAATTCTTGCAGTTTGAGAGGTATCTTGACTAAAGTTAATGCAAAACATGTCAACATCTTACTAAAATGCCTAGAAATATCTAATGTGCGTTCCAAAGAATTTGACGTGAGACCAGGGCTAAAGTTTTTAACCCAGAAAGTGGGAAATCTGAACAAAGCAGCTAATTTATATACGCAAGCGAATACGTCTGAAGTTGTTCAAATAATAGTGCTCATTGAATTATGCCTAGATGGCATAGAAAAATATTCGATAGACCCAAAAAGTCTTAAAGAAATACTAGCTCGTGAAGAAAAAAGTAAATGTTTAACAGACTTGGACTACATTGAAGACTTCTTAAAGAAATTGCAGGTCAAGTGGGATAGACTTTGCGAATCTTACATAAACCTAACCTTAGTTATTCCTGAAGCATCTGACGAAAGCGATGACGATATTGCTCCATCAGAACCATATCCGAAAGCGTTCAAACTAGCTGACTTTAAACAAGACGAAGACAATGACAACTTAAGCGTGAGTACGGACTCTGAGAGTTATTTAGAGCGAGACATATTGCCCAATTTGAAAAACGATGAGAAACTGGTAGAGACTACAGAGGTAAAGAAGTCGAAGTTGCAACAGAGTTGCAGTTTGGACGAGAACATAATTCACAAGAAGGACAAAAATGAGAACAGTTCCACTGACGACGAAACCAACGAACTGGCTGGCAAATACAACAATAAAATAATATACGAAAAGTACAAGATTGAATTGAATTCTATCAAATACGACAAAAACACTTTACTTCAAATGAGGAAGTCCACAATTTCAAGCGACAACATAATAATGTCCTGCGACAAAGGAAGCGATCTATCTAAATCAAAGAGTTGCCACCTTTGGATAAAGGAAGATATACATTATGACAGTAAAATGAAAAAACCGTATCCCTCTAATAACGGCGCAAAACTAAACCCATTTACACCCAGTTGTCTCCCACCTCCATTGCCTGTACCAACAGAAATTCAGCAACAAAGAGCTATGAGCATATTTAAGGTAAGAGTATGTACCCAGTAATCAGTTATAGTTTAGCCAACTGTATTTCAGGATTCAGAGGCTTACAAAACAACACGGATAGAGACAATGGAGGCTTGCCTTGAACTTCTAAGTAGCTTACCTTCGGAAAAATTATCACCTTTGGCTACCATACTGAAGTCTGGAGCGGTTTTGCTGATAGGAGCGCCAGATGAGAAAATTAAAAAGGCAGCTGAAGTTTTACTTCAAAGGATGAATATTTCTTACATAGATCATGACAATTATTAAATGCTTCCGGTGTAACAGTCTAGCAAAGTAAAAATAGATATAGGTTATACACAGAACAAAAACCATAGCATACATGTACTTAATACGGTTAGAATTGAACTGGCAATGTATTAGCTTTAATAAAAAGGACTTCTTTAGTTATATAAGTTACTTTATTCTTTATACAAAGAAACATCTTCGATGAAATTGTGTGGACTTAATCATTTTTTTCCTTATTGTACTATTTATGAACCAGTTCAGTTTTAACCACGATCAGTACTGCTCTAATCATATGAGGTGTATTTCAAAAGGACGAATCAATTACAACAACAAAAAAAAAACAAAAAAGAAATTGTAATATCATTCCAAACATTTTTTATATTGGGAAAAACGCTAAGACTGTAGCTAGTGTTACCGAGGCAGGTTTTTCTTGAATAATGAGGTGTAGGTTAAAACCGTAAGGTGAGTGATCATAAATCTCCCATTTGAATTGTCGATTGTACGTTCGTAAGAACGAACTGGCATTCTGCCAAAAACGTATAAATTTTTTTCATAGTAATGTTGTAAACTTCGAAGATGGAGGGAATTGATAATCCGAGGATTTCGGGCAAAAATGAAGACTTAAATAAAGTATTTTCATGAAAACAAATGGTAAGGCCAATTAAATTGAGTTGAGTTGTCATTCAGCATTCCTGATGTTCATTTTGAATACCCCGAGGCACTGTTAGCACTTGCTATAATTCAAAAACTGGTTCCACTATAAGAGTATCCCGGTCGCACAATCAATTTTGAATTCTACTACAATTTCAGAAGTGGGATAAAACATCCTTTCCCTGTGCACCGTTCCCGCCATATTTGTTCTACCTTTCACCAGCACCTTATATTATGTCTTATGGTTATCTTAGTGTCGAATTATAACCCACAACCGAGGACAGCTGCGCTGTCGGGTTGGTCGACTGAATAGTAAAGTTAAGAAGAGCGCCGTGGTAGCTCAGCGGTTACAGCATCAGCTGGAAAGCGACGCCAAGGAATTTCTAATTCTGTTACACAACTAGTCGAGAAGACTGTTGTAAACCTAAGTTCATTTCATTTACATATAGATTTCTCATTTGTTTTTTTTTATAACCGATCAGTCCTTACTTTCGAAATGCGCTTCGTAGGTTTGACTGTCGTAAAAATATCAATTTAGTTATTCTCAAACACTGAACAATAACGCGCCAAATTTTTTGTAGGTAGATATTTTATATGTACTATTTTGCCTAACGCTGATCTTAATAGCTTGAACAAATTATTTGGTAAATTCCATTATTCTTCTAAAGGATTTTATATAACACATTTAGAAATGGTTTGTTACATAATTTCCAATTAACCAAAAAGATTGATGCGTTAATAAATACTTTTTTCCAGTTTGGTACTTATAGTATCTGTTATGTTAATATTTTATAAAGTGATTTATCAAAATGTCTGTCCGTAGTGAGTGCCTTAATTGTTTTTTCTTTCGTTTTCGATTACTTATTTTAATTTTTTTTAAATCCACTAGAAGAATATCAATATTTCTGGGCTAACTCAATGTAACTTTAAAATATAATCGTCCTTTCTCACTGTAAATGATGTAATTAAGAAAATGAAATTATAAAAAACTATGTATTTATGTAAAAATAAAAGTTTACTGAAACGATACATTCCCCAGTTATCTGCATATATCAAATTGTTAATGTACGACATTATTTCTATTAATATTTTCAATCATACAAACCAAGTAGGTGTTATTTACAAAAGCATCAATTCCATAAAAAAAAAACTTTTGAAGCCTTGATACTCTCAACAATCGATAATTGTAAATATATGTGAGTATAATATCAAACAACTAATAAATTTTAAAATTCAAAAACAACGGCATCCATCAACTGCGTTCTATGCAAAATTATTTTATAATTTATTATATTTCAGTTCTATATTTTTGTAACGAAAATGCAAAAGTAAAGCGTTAAAATTCGCACATTCCAAAGAAGTTCAATAACCACAGTGATTTCCTGTGCATACACAGGGTGTCCGGAATATGAGTGCCGTAATTTTAAGGGCTTATATATATTACCAAAAGCAACAAAAAATGTATAAAACGAATAGTTTTTCTACAAATACATTTCAAACATAAAAATCAACTGCAATAAAATGGAAAACTGAGATATGAATTTGCAGACTAAGGTACAATTAAGGTTAAGTAAAATCTCATGAAACGTAATTGTTTTTTTTATATCAGTAATAATGAAATAAACAATTGAAGGCTAACAGTAAATACTTAAAACTGTAACGGAGAGTAACGTTCGACAACATTGCAATGTGTCAGCTGCTGCTGTTAACCTAAAAGTATTATTAATCATAGCAGTTTTGAGGCAAGTGGGTTTCGTTATTCTCTCGTGCTTCTTTGATATTTGTGAGTGCACATAAACAAAAATGGAACAATTTATAGTAACCATGACCAGCTGCATGAAATGTTAATTTATGGCGAGTCTGGGCAAAACTCACTGGCTGTGAGACGTTTGTACGGCAAACGCTTCTGGCATTCAACATAAGTCATTTAGAACGCTTGTAGCTATTTCAATTTTATTCTGTGTTGTGAAAAGTGCTCCTAGCAAACCATTCACTATGTTTAGGTGTACCTATTTGTAATTATTATGTACAAATGGTAAGTGAGCGGCGATGTCATATATTCAAGACCTGTTTGCTGTCATAATTCTGTCACCGTTGGCCAGAGAAAAAAAATTGTTAAGTCAAATATGTTTTGTTTGATACAATTTATCATACAGCAAAATAAAGGCGCGCATATACCACGAATTACAGAATATTTTAATGCAATTTAAAGAAAAACACAATTAAATAATTTTAAATACAAATAGGTTGATGCCTTAGTCATTTGGGATTTTAAAATTCTCGTATAATTAGATTGACGTTACTGACTTCTAGTCCTACAGGTTGTTCCAAAATCAGTAAATTTATCTGAATTTGGGCTTTTTGAAATTTTGCACGTCTCCATAATTTACTATTCTGAACAACTTTTTCAAATAACATTTTGCTATATTTTCAGCAGAAAAGGCACTTTACCTAAAACCATAACAGTTTTTACTCGGTGCACTGAGCATTTCAAATAGGATTATTTCAAAAATCGTTACTCCTACCGACTTCAGCAAAGTATACCTTTTTCAAATAAAACAGGTAGGAGAATCGATTGCTTCGATAGTCAGATGGATATACTAAGCTGCAAAAAAGTTACACACGCAAAATACCAAGGACCTCCCCGTACCCACCCCAATGGACCTTGTGAATTAGTCCATCAAACTGCTCATCAAAATTTAGCTGTGTATACCAAATTTCATTCATTTACCACAACGCGATTGAGAGATATTGCAAAAAAATGATTTCCGGATCCATGTGCATATGAGCTTTTTTACTTAATTTTGATCATAGAATCTGCCTGTTCAGGATTGGCAGGTAATTATGAGTTACCCTGATAGTAAGTACTGTAGGCAGGTCTGTTGGTAGAACACAAAAGGTAGAAAATACTTTGTTTTATATGCAGTGCGCATACTTACGATGGTTGGGAACTGATTCTGGTGTACCCCGAACAAAACTATAAATTTAAAATAATTAAATGTTTAAAAAATATTGAAAATTTTATGATATTTTTTTAATTATGGCTATCAGAATGATGAGAACCGTATATATGACATTTAATGTAGCAGTCACATTTACTTTAATCTTGCTGTTATGTTAACTGACAGATTAAAGTGGTTATTATACTTAATTGACAGTTTAAGTGGCTATTACACATGACTGACGCTTTGGCAGTAACTGTAAGTGTTCTCTTCAGTCTTCCCTAAATGTTGGCATGTAACGCCAATGATCACGAAATCCACGAAGTCAGTTGAATTTGATGTGTAATGTCGGTTGCCTAAGCTAAGGAGAAAAAACCTGCTTCCCTACGTTTCGAGTGCCGCATGTAGATGACGTCTGCTCTGCGATTTGCGACTTTCACGTGACGTTTGTCTGTGTTCTATTTGTGTTCCTAATCTCAGTTTTCCATAACAGACGATATAAAAGGTTGCCATGTAAATTCTAAAAAATATTGTCCTTTATTGTTTATAAAATACCCTCTTACTAAGGCGTTCTGCAACAGTTAAGTGTAACTTTCGTCGCCGTGATAAGTGTCGTTGTGTTGTTTACAGGATACATGCAACAAAAACAGTTTTGTTATGTGAATTTGGTACGTTTTTGTATTTTTATCGAGTTTGACCAAAACCTGCCTTTGTGTGTTGTGTTGTGCTTTGATAATGGTTAGTATCTTGCCCGTCCAACGGATTAACACTTATCAAATGAAATTTAAAACTTGCTTTACACCTGAATATCGCCCACCGTAGATTTGTGGTATGCCAAACGTCAAGTGTGACGTCAAATTTGACGCCCCCGCGTAAAACTTGAAAAAATAAAAGCAAAATTTTTGGTGTGGTAACAGTTTTCACGAGAAATCGAAATTTTATTTTTATGTCGTTTTCATTAATATAATTTATGTGGAATTATTTCCAGACTGTACACATATAAATTTCGTTTTATTTTTGTTCTTTCCTATATTTTTCGCCTTCGAACGATCATGTGTTTACCAAAAACTTAACTAGGTAATCGGGTATTTCAAAATAACTGATATTTATTTCAAAATGTGGTAGCGGGCTTTATCAGAATAACCAAGTCCATTGTATACGTGGAAATACCAAAATCTGAACAACTTTCTTTCCTCGAAATGTTATTACTTAATCTTAACAAGCGGTATTAACTATTGTTAATGATATATAAGTACCTACCTATTTATCTAAATTATCCTAATTTGCATATTTACCTACCTCTAAATTCTGTTGAAACGTTTACAAGAGAAGAAAATATTAATAATTTGCAAGTGGCTCAAATTAAGTGTTAATTTCATAACTCTGTTCGTAAAGTGCTGTACTTATTTTAGTTTAGTAGAAAGAAATAAGGTGAGAGAAACGTTTACCTGTACTAAGGTACGTTAGTAGCTTATTTTCAACTCCAGTACCTTAATTTTTTAGAATTTTATATATCGTACATCATCCAATATAACGTAAGCAGTATATTACATTTATTTCATTCTTATCTGTCATTTATAAGTAGTTTTTTCATTTATATCCAAAATTAAATATTTTTTTAGTTTTAATGGTACTGTAAATGTGCAATTCATTGTTAAATTTACTTTTTTGAAATTGGAAAATATTGTTTCTTCTCCTCTTAAGATATATGAACTAGACGTAGCTTCTTCAGTTTAAATTTTATTAAAGAAGTAAGGTTATGTTGACACCCTGTTGCATATCTTTTGTTTGTGTCAGTGTATTCAATTCGCCACGAATGGACTATACAGTGTAGGTGGTATACTACAAACTACAAATTTATTACATTTTATATTCGCCACGGTTTGTGGGCAATTGTATTTTACAACATTGTTCGAAGAAACAGAAATTGTTTATTAGAAATTGGAACCGTTACTTGCTGGAAGAACTGCTGACGTAAATACTACAATTTTTTTAATGGCAACTTGAAAAGTAATTCTTCAGGTCTAGTGCTTTTAATAATTCATGTAATTAGGCTCGGAATAACATACGTGTGTATCAATATATTCGAGGTCATATATAAGATATTATTTTAATTAAAAAGCTACGTGTGCAAATATATAATACATTAGTGATATTATTAACTACAATTATATCTCATTAGATACTTTACGATAGATGTACAACGCAACTATTGTTTGTTTTGACAAGGACATTACCCACACATCATGACGTCAATAAAGTACCGGACTCTACTGGTCATGTCATCAATACTCTATCGTCTAAAGTAACTAACCTTTTGATAGTCTATAAGTCTATCCATATTTAAGAACGAACTAGGTACCTACTTTGTACTTCTGTACACAAACACAGAGTGATTTATTTTATTTGCACAAACTTCAAGGATGGCTAGAAATTCACAAAATAATAGGTACTATTCTTTTAGTTTTTTATATGTTTTCTCATGCTTACATACAGGCTGTTAAAGTTATTATAAAACATTTTTTAATGTACAGTGTGTCGCAATTTCTCTCTTGATTGAGATACAAAGCAAAATTAAAAAAAAAAACTATTTGTAAGGGATTGTTCGGATCTCAGAGATGAGCTAAGATAGAATAGTGAAAATTGCTTCTAATAGAGTTTTCTACGTAGATTGTCAGTATTTGTATCTCCTTTACAGGACGTCCCTTTTAAAATATAACCCAATTATATATTTTTTTAAATGGAACACAAAATGTGTTCACCCTGTATATGTTTTTGCAATTCAATTTATTTTTTCCCTTCGTAATGATATAGTTGTTACTTTATATTTTGGAAATTGTCAAAAATGTTAAATTGATAAAACTGATGTGTGGTGCATTGGTCATGCATTTTTATAAAATTATACAAAATTGGTTCGTGAATTAATTCAATTTAATAATTCTAAAAATTATTTTCTCTAATAATTAAAAAAATAATTTTATCAAGATAATTATATAAGCAAATTACGTAAATTTATCATTAATTGAATAACACTTGGAAATAAATAAAAGCAAACATAAAAAAAAATAATTAATAAGAAGAAAATGAATAGACAATGTTATTTAAAAAAAAACTGTACAATATTATTTAATATTGAAAAAATATTTAGAAACTCTCTTTTCAATTTTTCTCCTGGTGGAGATTCCTAATAGATATTATTAATTATGGTGCAAAATATTCGGTAAATGTATCATAAAATACTATTTATTACATACCTTAATTATGTAAACAACTGTTTATTTTGCATACATTTTTCTTTAAGTAACTAAAGTAGAGTTGATGAAGCAATTTTGTAAAATTATATAAAATGCATGGCAACTATTGCTTTAACCTTCTAGATCTCCTGATTTTAGCCCTCTTACCCTATTTATTTAAATAATTAACAATTATTTCGAAAGTTAATTCTTATTCATATTTATAGTAATATGAATACATAATTAATTCTTTATTAATATATTTTTTAATAAATTCATCCTATAGATACTTCACTTTCGTATAACTTATGAAAAGATAACATTCAATATGAGTTGTTTAAGGCCTCCCCCGACGTTATATTAAAACAAATGCCATATGATTTTAATGATCTTGAAGAACTTACTACACACTCGAGTACACACTTTAGCAGAAAATCAATCAGGATTTCAAATAATTGCTAAAAACAATTACCTATCATTCAGCTTATCACCCTATATATACGCCTTATTTTGACCGAAATATCCTGTATGCTAGTGAAAACTGATGAAATTTTGATTAAATTTGAAATAAGTTATTTTTACAGTTATCTCCTATGCTTACTTACTGCAGTATTTTTTTTTTTTTTGATAAATTCATATTTTTTAATAAAAATGAAATAATTTTTGTTAGATTTATTCAGTGGTGTTACAAAAATCTTGGATCCACAATTATTCAATTAAAATTCCTGTAATTTGAAATTAAAATTTCTTTTGAACAAAAGGACGTTGTGAAGAGCCAGACATTTAAAAAAATGTTTATTTAGTATATTTATTTAAGATTAAAACCATGTTGTTCCTTGACACTTTCGTATTTTTTACACACTTTTTCTATTCTAGAACGGTTCACTGACATACTTTTATTCAGACTTCTGTTTTGATACGGTTGAACAGTAAGAACCTTGTTTTTCTGGCAGAACGAATGCATATTTTCTTGTCCACTACAAACTTTTGTTTTTGAGTTATAACTACCTACAACAGATGTGACAGTACTTCAGTAAATAGGTCAATGAGGTATTTGAAAATTGAAACTTGCTACAAGGGGGTTGTTCTAGGTTATATACCAATTTGTGCATGAATTTGTTTTAATAATCCCGTATTAAAAATAGTCCTATGTTTGTTTAATCGATTTCGCTTTAGGCGTTTATGTTCCTATTTAGTAAAACAACGTATTTTTGTATTTATTTCTAGAATAATACGACTTAATAACAAAATAATTTGATTATTTATATAAATAGACCAAGAAAAAGAGAGCAGGCACGAATAAAAAGCTTGATTGAATTGAAAAACATGGCTTCAAAACAAAAACAATTATGAAAAAGAAATTGAAATAGGTATACTTGCGGCAAGAATTAAGACGATTAAGTACGTCATACGAACAAATGAATAATTCATTATATTTTCATCAAAATATTTAAGGAGCTGCAACTGGGAATAATGAAACTATATACTACACTAAATGTTTGTATTAACAGGGTTGCCAGATAAAAACGAAACAGAGCCATTTTCAGGAATTGCGTCAAGATTGTAGAAAAACGCTCAGTCGATTATAGATTAAAACGAGGGGTGTTTCACGTATTAAAAATTTGTACACCACTGCCAGTTTTAGGCAGTGCTCTTTGAAAATTACCGTTATTACACCAATTCCCTAGGTACTGCCTAAATGCCCGACAGTGTCGACCATAATTATGTTAATATCGGTCACCACTGCCTTAATGCAGACCGTCACTGCCCCAATGCCGTTCTTCACTGCCTCAATGCCGTTCTTCACTGCCTCAATGCTAACCGTCACTGCCCCAATGCCAATCGTCACTTCCCCAATGCCAATCGTCACTTCCCCAATACAATTTTAAACAGTATTAGAGAAATTGGGCCATAAAGTGAGAACAATTAAAGGATATATTGTGTGCTAATAATAATTATACGCATATTTTTTTACAAAACTTTTTAACAAAAAATTAATGTACAAAATTATTAATTAGATATGCTGGCTAATATGCTATACTGCCAATAAAAAAAGTATTAACTGATTAAATCTATGTATGCATAACAGCTACTTACTTATTAATTTTAATGACTTGAGTTTGATGATTTTCACTTTGTTCCCACATACAGTGCTTTCGAAAAGTAACGAAAAAATTCATTATTTTTGAAATTGAGAAGTTTTCGAAAAAATCCCCTGGCACGTCGATTTTGTTTTTAAAAAAGGCCCTTTTTGACATACGACCCATATTTGTGACGTCATCGTTGTTCAAAATATGACGTCATCGACAATTTTTTGAAATAGCAATTTTGACCATGCCATTTGAAAGAGCGTGTCATTCTACATACATACATCATGAAAAATTATGGTGTTACATAACAAAAATTTCAAGAAAATAATGTTTGAAGATTTTAAAATTGAATTTTCACAATACAGTGCACCTCCCCATTATGCAACACCTGTTCGTGCTTATTTAGATGAGCTGTTCCCGAATCGTTGGATAGGGAGAAGGGGGCCGATTGAGTGGCCAGCCAGATCGCCTGATTTGACACCCCTAGATTATTTTTTGTGGGGATACTTAAAAAGCAAAGTATACGTTACTAGACCGGTTAATTTAGAAGATTTAAAAGCAAGAATTCGTCACGAGATACATCGTATACCTCCTGAAGTTATTGATAATGTCCAGAAAGAATTTATTAACCGTCTTGGCTACTGTTAGGCAGCCAACGGTGCACAATTTGAACATTTAATTTAGTCGATTTTTTACATAATCTTTATCATTTTCAGTATTGTGAAAATTAAATTTTAAAATCTTCAAACATTATTTTCTTGAATTTTTTGTTATGTAACACGATAATTTTTCATGATGTATGTATGTAGAATGACACGCTCTTTCAAATGGCATGGTCAAAATTGGGGGTTGCTATTTTAAAAAAATGTCGATGACGTCATATCTCGAACAACGATGACGTCAGAAATATGAGTCGTATGTCAAAAAGTGCAACTAAATCGACGTTCCAGGGAATTTTTTCGAAAACTTCTCAATATCAAAAATAATGAATTTATTCGTTAGTTTTCGAAAGCACTGTATAGATTTTTTTTAATGGCGTTGGCCATCTTCTGACTGGGGTGTTTTACACATTTTTCTACCATTTTAAAAGAAACATGGTGTGTCACAAGTGACGCCCTCTACTAGTGACGTCAAAATTAGAAACATATTTGAATTTCTCGTTCGCAAAAACCTCTGATTTACAAATTTAATGTAAACATTTGGATTTCTTAAGAAGTTATTTTACAAATATCGAAAATAAAATTTTAACTTTAACACCCTGTAACTCCATTAATAATCAGTTTTGAAAAAAATGTTATAGAAAGAGGTATCATTTATTTTCGGTCTAGAATTATTCCCTCAATTTTTTGCTCATCATTTCCGGACACCTTGTATATCACTGCCGTTATTTACTAGTTTAATGCCGCAAAACTGCGATTATTTCCGACAATTACGGTGTCACTGCTGTAACTGCCTAAAGCACTGCCGACAATACCGTCACTGCCGTTTACTACCTATTGAATGCCTTCAACTACCTAATCAATGCAAACATTGCTCACGGCATTGCCTTAACTGCCGTATTCACTGCTCCTATTTTGTACACCACTGCCGATCGCGAAACACCCCTCGGATTAAAAGGACATTCTTACATACTTACACCCTTACTTTTACATAGAACAGACTTTAAATTTTATAATTTCGCCCAATACTTAATAAGAATTTTGATTTTAAAGTTGAAACTTATGTAACGGTAAAAATGTCACTCATTCGAGTTAAGTACGCCAATGGCATAAATTTAGTATTTCTTGCGTTACATTGGTTTTTGACGATTTGTTATCACTTTCGTAAAAAAAACACAACTGTGAAAAACAGAAATGAATAGGTACTATACACACACAACGAACGTAAAATTAGTGGATTCCAAATTTATTTTCTAGTATTATTTGAAAGCGTTGGTTGATAGTTTATTTAATAGTGTTCTTGAAAATTAAACACTATGGTTTATTCCATTGCGGAAAGGGTAGATATCATTTCGCTTTACTTTATGAACAATAAATGTGCGAATAGAACAGCTCAGCTATTTAATGAGCAACATCAAGATCGACATGTCAGGAGGAAGCATGTTCTAGAGATAGTAAACAAATTTCAAGAGACAGGGAACGTAGCCAATGAAAAACGAGAAATTGATAAACCTATAGTTAATGAAGCTAGTTAAGTTGCAGTTTTGGGACAAGTTCATGTTGATTCACTAGTGGTCAGATTCAAACCCAAGAGTTTTTCACGAGGTGCATACACAGCAACTGGAAAAATTGTATGGGCTGGAATTTTCGGTGACTGGCTGGTGCATCCTTTTTTTGTACCTGGTAATTTGACTAGCCAAATATATTTGCAATTACTGGAAGACGCGATTGACCCTGCCTTGAATGATATTATTGAAAATGTTCCAGAGCATGATGAAAATCATTTGATTTTTCAACAAGACGGTGCTCCTCCGCGTTATGCGTTAATTGTCCCTCAGTATTTGGGCCAAAGTTTTCCAACGAATTGGATTAGGAGAAGAGGCAGCATTGAGTGGCCTCCACGATCACCGGATTTATCGCCTCTTAATTTTTTTGTGGGGTTGCAAGATTTGCGTCAAATAATCGTCGACGAATGCTGTCAAATCACTCGGATATGCTTCAGAATGTGCGCGAACGTTTCGAACAAAATCTTTATTCTTGTATGGAAGCGAGCAGTTGTCAGTTTGAACATTTAATCAACTAAGTAGTAACTAAGCAACTAAACATAATTTAAATTTTAAAATGTAATTTTTTTTGGTATTGGGCGGAATTATAAAATTTAAA
This sequence comes from Monochamus alternatus, assembly GCA_037114965.1. NCBI lineage: Eukaryota > Metazoa > Arthropoda > Insecta > Coleoptera > Cerambycidae > Monochamus > Monochamus alternatus. Next base: position 41,587,984 of record CM073433.1, read on the forward strand.
GTCTGTTGTAAAGAGAATTGTAAGAGCTCAAAATAAATATGTCATTTAAATATTTTGGGGTGATGCTTACCCTTGCTTGGAGGGTGAAAGGGGCGGAGTCAAAAATACCCTCAAAGAATGTCTCCCTTTAATCTAAAATCAACAGGTCTGAATGTTTTTCTACAGTATTGACGCAGTTCCTGAAAATGATTCTGTTTCGTTTTCATTTGGCCACCCTGTATATGGCACTAAATTGCAAAAATTATGGTTTTTAACGCGACCAAATATCGAAAATTATGTTAACAATAAAAACAATTGCGTAACGTAAGTCGTCTGAATTCTTGCCGCAACTGTACTTACCTACATAATTTTATTATCAGTATTTTAGAAATTTCGTCGGGGTTACGAAGATGGTTACATCTTCAACTTACTAAGAGTAAGATGTATTATGTTGCCCAAATCGAATTACATCTAACTACAATTAACTATGTGGCATAGAGCGTCAAAAATCGACTTTAAAATGATAAAACTCTACATTTCCATGGTTGCCAGAAATGTCTATTTACTTAATTTTAATTAATTATGTGACTAGCCAATTTTTCACTAACCTAAGCAAAACATTTTCAAAGATATATATGCAGATTACGATTACTATTCTATAGACATTGTTAATAATTAGTATTCATTGATTTTGAGATTAAATTATGGCAATAATTTCTGATGAATACTTAATTTTTAGAATGTAGCTCTAACGATAGATGTTTCGCCATAACTCTCAGGCTTAAAATCACATAAAATTTTTAATGTCGCCCAAGTTTAAAACTGTATATAATGACAAACACATTTTGAGTTACTTCAAAACATATTGAATTTACAGTTGTAAACCTTGCTTAAAATTAAAAATACGAACTGGTATCTTATTATGGATCCTATCAAGTCATACGGTGGCTATTAAGATTACTATTTGAAAGCTTGCCATATATAAAAGTCATAAATTATCTCACCCATAATTAGGTAAGTATGCCAGATATTCCGCTAAGGACGTTTGTTGTAAATAGAGGAAGTAATTTACACAGTGATTCATAAAGAATTTAGCAGCGACATGACAAATATTTGCTGTAATAACATATGCGTGAAGGCAATTAAAATATTTATATTTTGTATATTAATTCGAGAACCACAATATTTATTATTATTTACCTGCAGTTGTTATTAATTTGCAATTGTTATTTGCATGCATAAACAAAGGAGAAACAATTCACACAAAATATTTTCCTACACTTTTCTTCAATAACATTTTTAATTGAAGTTTAGAATCTCCATGATGCAATGCTTAGATATTTTTTCTACGTTCATGCAAGAAACAAAACAACAACAACAAAGAAACAAAACTTTATGGATATGATATTTAGTGAAAAAACTGGATCTTTATTACACTAGTGCAATAAAATTTTTATTGCTCTCATCTGTCATTCTACTACAGCGTTTTGTGATCATGACAAACATAAACGTTCAAATCGACGCTATGTTTAGTCCATTTTTTCTATGAGATTGAATTACGTTTTAAACAATTGCATATTTTATATTAATTTTAATCATATTTGTTACATACTGGATTATGAAATTACTAGAAAATGCATTATATTAAAAATAAAATTAGTTTCCTTTGAACGTCAATTGATTTACAAAAAATATTTTTGTATTACTTTTAGCAGCTAGAGAATTGTTCGTAATGGGTGTTTATTAATTGAATGCCGATACTTAAGGGTGTGAATCCTTAGGTCATATTAAGAAGAAAACTTAATATCAACATATGTCCTAAACCTCTTAATTTTTGAGCTACAGGGTGTTACAGTTTTAAGAAAAAAATTGCTTTTTTATTATAATTTTCTTATCACTCCAGATATTTTTATGAAATTTTGTACACACCTATTAATCATTAAGGAGCATTGTTTGATGCAAAAAATGTTTCAAAATCTTTGCCAATGACGTCCGTACGAGGTTTGAACTAAACATTTTTGAAGAAAAAAATGGTACGCCACTGCCTTTTCTAAAAACTAAAATTATTTTTAAAATCTCCATTTATTTTACACCAAATTCGGTCCCTAGACTTACTCTCGTACGACGCACCATTTTCACGTTAAAAAATTAAAACCAAAAAAGTTTTTTCTCCAAGTTCATTGAAACTGCTTTTAATATTTTGTTGTCATTTTGTAGACACCCACCATGCGTGGATAAAAATTAATTTTCTACTTGAACCAGTGACTTCCACGTAGGCATAATATAATGTTTGGATAGAAAAAAACGGTACGCCTAAAAACATTTTTTAGAATTTTATTTTAAAAATCGCGATTTATTTAGTAAAACGATAAATTCAAAATCTTAAACCTAAAACGAAACAAGACAAGAAAATATAAACAAAAGAAAAGAAAAGAAAGTGTCTTCCACCCACACGTATGCAAGCATCTACTCTTCTTCGCATAGACTGACGTACATTTTAAAAAATTCCTGGGGTGTCTCTTATGGTTTGGCAGCATACTATTATACGATTTCGTAACTCTTCTTCGGCTTGAATCGGCACTGCGTACACTAAGCTTTTCAGATGACCCCAGAAAAAGTAGTCTAAACGATTAAGGTCGGGAGATCTGGGCGGCCATGACTGCGTTCCTCCGCGGCGTATCCACCGATCGCGATAGTTGTGATTTAAAAATTCACGCACTCGTAAGCTAAAATGTGGAGGCGTACCATCGTGCATTAGCCACATCTGGTTTCTTAATAAAATAGGAAGGTCTTCAAGCATTTGCGGCAGATCTTCTTCAAGAAAGTTTAAATACGATTGTCCATCTAATGTTCTTGGGAGAAAAAACGGGCCTATCAAATAATCGTCAATAATACCAGCCCAAAAATTTTAAGGAAAACTGTTCTTGATGATTTGATTCAACAATTGCAAAAGGGTTTTCATCCGCCCACAAATGGTTATTATGGAAATTTCGTATTGAGTTTCGAGAGAAACTAGCTTCATCGGTAAAAAAAATGTACTTGTCAAATAACGGATTTTCCAGCAGTTTTTGAAGAAACCACTCACAGAAATTAATGCGCAAGGGGAAATCTCTAGGGAGTAATGCCCGGACTCTTTGAATGTAATATGGATATAACAAATTTTGGATGAGAATTTTCCAAACAAGTACGTGTGAAGCATTAAATGTTGCCGCGATTTTCCTCGTGCTAGTTTCGGGGTTCTCCTCAATTTCATTTTCATGCAAGTTCCGGTGTTCTTACTGTTTCAGGGACTCCTTTAGCACTGTGGTCTACTTTTAAATTTCCGATTTCGTGAAGACGTCTATGAATCCCAGAAAATGTTCTCGGATCGGGTAGTACACGATTTGGATACCGCTCTTGGTATATCCTCCTGGCTTTGTATGCATTTCCGTCGGCAACCCCATAAGTAAAATGCATGTCAGCTAATTCATCGATTGTAAAATTGAGCATTTTTTATAAAATTTTACCCTCCTACTCTATTAATAATTTTTTAATAATGAAAAATCAATGTCAACTATATTGCAAAAAGAAGCGTAAAAAACTATGACACTTTACCCAGCCTACTAATTTTTATTTCATTTGCTTTAAGGGGGCATTTAATGAGCTTACCGTTTTTTCTATTCAAATATTCAATATCATGCCTACGTGAACGTCATTTGTGAAAGTAGAAAATTAATTTTTGCCCCACATAAAGTGTTTCCACTCATGGTGGGTGTCTACAAAATGGCAACAAAATATCAAAAGCAGTCTCAATGAACTTGGGGAAAAAACTTTTTTTTGGTTTTAATTTTTTTACGTGAAAATGGTGCGTCGTACGAGAGTAAATCTAGGGACCGAATTTGCTGTAAAATAAATGGAGATTTTAAAAATAATTTTAGTTTTTATAAAAGGTAGTGGCGTACCATTTTCTTCTTCAAAAATGTTTAGTTCAAACCTCGTAAGGACGTCATTGGTAAAGATTTTAAAACATTTTTTAATCAAACAATGCTCCTTAATGATTAATAGGTGTGTATAAAATTTCATAAAAATATCTGGAGTGATAAGAAAATTATAATAAAAAAGTAAATTTATTCTTAAAAATGTAACACCCTGTAGCTCAAAAATTAAGAGGTTTAGGACATATGTTGATATTAAGTTTTCTTCTTAAAATGACCGAAGGATTCACGCCCTTAAGTATCGGCATTCTATTAATAAACACCCTGTATATTAGTTCCCAATTTTCTCAGAGTAAATCGATAGCGTTAATTAATTATTAAATATTCTGCTTTTTATTTTCCTACACTTAGTGCCATCTAAATAAAACATTTTTTGGATTTTGCATGAACGTAGAAAAAATATTGTATGCACACGACGCGAAATTGTCAGCAACACTAGGGGGGGACTTTATCGCCGCACCGTATACAAAATTATGCACGGTGTTCTATTAAAAAATATATACTTATACTATATGATATGTTTTTACAACTTTTCGATCTTTATCTGATCCGTTCAACATGTCAACGCTTCACGAAAATTTGTGCAATTTTTGTATGCTATACCCGACTCTATATTTTTTCTATTCGCAAAAATAACAATTTAAAGTGAAGTGCAAACTAGAGCAACACATTGTCTCTCTTATTGTATCATTATTTGGGATAATTAGCACACGTTACCAACCAACCAATTACTGATGATTTTCATAGCCAAATTGGTGTTTGGACCCATTGTTCGGGACACTAGAGTTTTTGGCTAGATTGGGGATCGTCAATCAACAGTTGTCAGTTCTAAAGGAATAGTGGAATATTCTTACGCATTTGCTCGTGTAGATAATTGACAGACAGTCCACACGTAGATTTTTTTGTTAACAGGGAATAAATGTGCAAAACTCCCATTTGAAACACTGGCAAATATCAGGCTAGTAACAGCTGCCACTGATAACATTTTTTTAACGGTGTTGATGCATATTTTGAAATACATATTTAGAATTTGTTTCGAATTTTTGCTACACTAGTTCCGGTTAGTTCAAAATTACATTTTTTTAGATGATATGTTAATGGATAACGTAATAACTACCAATAGAGGCTTCTTTTTGTGATTATTTTTAACATTTCACCAATATAATATATTACTGAATATTATCCAATATATGTTAAACATCTTTAAAACAGGAACAGTATATAAAGTTATTATTTATATTTCCATATTATTAGTTGCTCAGTTAATATTGAATATAAACTTTCCTTAAATCTAGTTCATTTTTTTTATATTACTCAGATTACCCAATCTATTTTCTATTTTTAGTCATTATTTATCTATTCATTTGTGGACAAAATGCATAATTTCGTAAAAAAATACTAAATCCATACTGTATTACAAGAATCTCCATTTACTTGTCATGTAAAATTGCATGTTTTTTTTTCTAAAAATCCATAGTAACGTTATAAAATTACATTTCATATGTATAAAAACATGGTTTTACTATGAAAAAACGCATATTCATATGTAGTAATTTTCCATTACAATTGTAAAATTACATTCTGGTCTGTTATTTCACACTATTGATCTAGGCAATAAATAACCAACAATCCACCGTGTAATATCACTAATAATTTTTATCAAGGTTGAGATGTAAAGAATAGCTCATCAGCTTAATCAGAAACGACTATAAATTTGGGAAATATATTTTGAAGTTCAAATGATAATTTTTGGCAAACATGCATGTTAAGAAAATGAGAGAAAAGATGCCAAAAGGTGGTTGTTATTTAAAGACCGTCATAGAAAATTTCTACCTTTACTTTTCGTAGTCAAGACTGTTCGAATTTTTCTTAAATGTCAACAACAATTTTGCGATTTTCTTGCCCTTGCTGCGTACAAAGTTACTATATTTTAGAAGCAGATACCTGTAGTTTAGTCCAATCAATTTATTAAAGTGTCAAAATCTGCAAGAGTAGGCTAATATTTTTTTAAACGGCCTTTAACCAATGACACTCCTTCAGGGTCATCTTTTTTAAAATCGTTAAAATTGTCGGTTCAATAACATATAATTTCTGAATTATATATTAAATAATAAAAATGACATATTTAAGAATCTATTTTGGAAGCACACATTTAGCGTTTATATTTTTTAAGTAAAGAAACCCGACATTTTTTGAAGGCTCCCTTTTCAAAAAAAATCCTACAGTTTCTTCACGTCCAGTAACTGTGGCCAATGGTATCAAGCATACAACCACGTGAAAGTGTTTCAGCGGGTGGTTATGCCAACCACTAAATCTTTAGATACCTACTAGACTGCCATAATCTTCCATTGGATGCGCAACAATCACTTCCAGCACCAGCATCGACAATGTCAACGTTTAGGCAGGCATAATTAATGATCGTTAGAAGATTTCTCGATACGCCATATAGTTTCAATGCGCCCTAGTGGTACCTTTCAAGGACCACCTACTAGATTGCAGTACCTAAACCTGGTGAGAATACTAAACAACCAGGAATACATGTAATAGTAATATAGTAGTGCCATCTATCTGATGTATATCACACATTCGCTGTAAAACAAACTTAGCATCATTTTGTTTCCATATTTTATGGAAGTGGCCGACTAAATTGAGATTGTGAACATTTGTTATGTGTATTTGGATCAATTGATAAATAATGGCAGGTGAGTAGTAAATAATTAAAGATATATGGCATATATTCATTCGTGAAGTTTACAAATTGTCTCTTGTAAAAATTTTCATAAAAACATGCTTTTTACTTAGTGGTCCTTCCAGGGACCACTAGATCGCGGTGAACAAAAAATAATATTCAATTATTGTTTCTGTTCATAAATTTATATAGTAAACACATTGTATTATTTACAGATGACACAAAAGTTTAAAAAATCCTTCAGCAAAATCAATGGACTTTTGAGAATTTGTCAGTTGATGCCTTTGATGATCTTATTGAGGAAATACCTTCAGATATCGAATCTGACCTAGGAGATTGTACAGATTCAGACAAAGAAAATGTGGAAGAATCTGTCGGTATCAGAATAGCAGAGAATGTTGTCGATGCAGAAGTTGAAGGAGAAACTTTAAGTCCATATGAGCTTGACAGAAAAAATAGACATCGATTTTTTTTGTATTTTTTAGATTTAAGAATCGTAAATGCATGTCTCCAAGAATCTAGAAACTGCTTTTCACAATTTCACTTGAAAAACTAGTCTTTTTGGCCTATTGGTACTTTGGAGGAACCACCATTTTTTGTATAAAAGATTTCCATAAAAACTGTATGTTTTATTCTTATTTATTCCTATGTAAAAATAAACATATAATTTTTGATTCAATTAAATCAGGGTTTAAAGGGTTAACCGATGAACTAGAATATGAGGTTTTCTGGAATGGTCAGTTAGATCCCCAGATTTAACCCCAATGGGTTTACTAAATTAATTAAACAATAAAGTATTTAAAATGAAGGCTAATAATTTAGAAAAATGTAAAAGGATGAATTACAGCAGAAATGAGAAGTCTATCAATTTCTCATTACTGTGCCGATACTAAAACGTCTACGATAACACACTGAATAAATTCAATGTATCTATTAACTTGTAACAATCATCCGTATTTATAATACAGATCCCTATTAAAAAAAACTTGTGTATTTAAACACTATTTCCCAGAAATATTTGCTTGTCCGACGTGTGTTATTTCAGAATAAATACATGCATATCGCGGTCCGCAAAAGTGTTTTCCATTAGTCTCCTTGATAATAGTAACATGTTGGTGTAAATTGCTTCGGTGTTATTTTTTGGATTGGAATAGGAACCGACCAACACGTATCTTTATTATTTTTAAATTTTCTGTGTTTTTGCCAAATATACACCCAACGTACGTATGTAAGACGTACGTGTTACGTATTAATATAAATCCAACTGACATTTAGTACATTAGGCCGCAGGGGCTTCGGCCAGTCGATGAAATGATTTCTATTTCCGTTTTCGTAATTTTAAAAAATATATTTGACCAGACAAATGAAAATACGATAGTAAATTAAACCTGTTGGAGCCTCGTGATTTTTGAAAGATAATTTTGATAAATTGAGTACATCAAACAGCTATATTTGCCATGTTTCTGTCAATTTAAAATTTTCAGTTATTGCGTTGTTGGAGACATTAGAACTTTTTAAATCGATAAAAATGTATTAGTATGTTTCATACATTATTGATCATTATGGGCAGTTGTGAGCAATGAACAAAACTTACTAGTAGTTTCATAACCTATGCTGTTTATTCAACCTATTATGGCTTTTCGGGTTATTGCCTTAAGGTTGATATTTCATCGTCTGACAAACACACTGTTCCATGTCCATTTTATTAAATTTTACAGGAAATCATATTTAAAACTGAATTTTAAGACACTTAAGACTAAAAAAAAATAAATTGTACAAAACAGTTTTGGACATAGAACAAATTAAATTGAAAACTTTGGAAATGGCCTTATTTTGATGTCCAAAATTGTGTTTCAGGATAGAGTAATTAATAAAACCCGTACTAGAATACTGCTTATTTTGTTAAAATAATTTCTTGTAAAAACTACCTTCTCATATTTGATATTTTGATCCTCAGAAATCGATTCCTTCTGTTTTACTCATTATTATGTTTAAATTATTAAAACAAATAAAAGCCTGTTTATTGGCCCTGTTCACAACATTGATACACATTAGTATCGTTTTATAACTTAAGGCAATTTCTTCTATGTCCTCAGATATGCTTGGACATACAGTATGCGCCAAAAGTATGGAATAAATTCAATAAAAACGAAATAATTATTTTTTGGGAAAAATCCTCGAACAGATCGATTTTTAATTTAAGAAATACATATTTTAGCGTAAAATGCGATTTTCAAATGTCATTTGTTTTCGAGTAATGACGTCATCGATTTTTTTTTAAATGGCAACACCATATTTTTTCCTTGATTCTGAAAGATCGTTTAATTCTCTATCAGACAGTACTAAAATTTTGCCCTCGTACATAGGAAAGTTTTCGAGTAAATGACGATTGAATGTTAGAAAAAGTAAATCAATTAAAATAAGCAAAAACGTTATCAAGTTTAGTTTTCCGAATTCCATAGTTCTTTTATGGATCACGTAGGTGAAAATCTTTGCAAAGTGTCATTGTCACACCGACTTTCTAATAAGTATTGTAAGCGACATAGAAATTATTATTCAATTTAAAGTATTATGGCACATTTAACTGTTACTCAAAGAATTGATATTTTAATTCTTATCGGATGCGGGAATATGACTAGAACTCAGCAGGAAGTTTGCGATTTATTTAATGAAAAATATCCAGATCGCCCTATCAGCCAATCAACAGTCAGTAAGGTAGAGTCTAAATTTAGAGAAACTGGCAATGTTGTAAATATTCCAAAACCTGGACGTCCAAGCATTAATGAAAATCAGAAACAGAACATTTTGATAAGTATGGTGGATAATCCTCATAATTTTTCACGATTGGTTGCATTAAACAATGACACTAGTCAGGGCACAGTGCTACGTATCTTGAGGAAGGAAAAATATCATCCCTACAAAATTCAACTTGTGCAGGAACTCAATGAAGATGATCCCGATCGCCGCTTACACTTTTGGGAAATTCTAATGAAAATAGTGTACATTAATAAACCACGTAATTTAGAAGAACTTCAAAATCGCATTCATAATGTGCAAGAAGAATTTCTTCACAGACTTGCGCATTGTCAAGAAGTTGGTGGATGGCAATTCGAACATTTAATTTAAGTATAAAATTTAATCAATTGTGTTTTATTTTACATACCTCAGAATTGTTACTCTTTTATGGATAAAATTTACATTTTCTAACATTCAATCGTCATTTACTCGAAAATTTTCCTATGTAAGAGGGCAAAATTTTAGTACTGTCTGATAGAGAATTAAACGATCTTTCGGAATCAAGGAAAAAAATATGGTGTTGCCATTTAAAAAAAAATCTATCACGTCATTACTCGAAAACAAATGACCTGTTCGAGGATTTTTCCCAAAAAATAATTGTTTCGTTTTTATTGAATTTATTCCATACTTTTGGCGCATACTGTATAATACTATGGTACTTTAAAATGGATATAAAATAAAATAGTCCTTTCGATTATACAAAACTACTCATCGTCTGTGTATTTAGACTATATTGGTGCACTTGGCACATAGATTAATTGCAAAAATGTCGATTTCAGAATAACATGGAGATAGAATAGTCTTGTTCTTAGGCAACGATTTGCTCATATGAAGCGATAAAACTGAAGATAATGTCCAGTTATGCTACAAACTATTTTGTAAAATCACACCTATATTCGCTGATTTTATATATGTATAACATTTACTCCATATGCGTTGTTAAAGTACGTATTTGGATTCAAGTTATTTTTTTCTTGATGTAGAGAATATTTTAAAGCATGTACGGTTACCCTACTAATTATACGCGATTAAAAATATAATATGGAGTGTCCTGTATCATTATGGCCGCGCTAATTATTAGATCATAAATTAATTAATAAAAGCTAGCTATATAGATGTTAGCTAGATAAAATATTTGGAAAACATCGATGTGAAAACTAGAATATGTATTAACGAATGTTGTAAAAGTATGTATTTATAACATCGCACATTGTCGTAGGATGTTATGGCTGTTAAATTAAAACAAATAAATGACGGAAATGACAGTGAAGGTGATTGGCTCCAAAAATTAACGGCAAAGTTTAAATGATCTATGTACAAAGAAGGTAAATATTTGCTAAAATTATCTATTACTATTGATTTTCATAAGTGTTCAACGGATTTTACCTTTTGCTATCTCGTATAAAGTGTTTTATGTCATAAAAATCAGTATAGATAACACTCACCTAACATATATACTGAAATAGTTGGTAATTACAAAAATTATTTGTTGTTTGGGCGGTCAAGTTATTTCCTCAATTATATTCAACGTTGTTTGTGCCAAAAATCGGCAGGATAAATACAATGAATGAAATTAAAGTGCATTTGGAAGTGGTTTTTTGTTGTCGTGAAAAGCGCCAAATTGTCTATAATACGAAATACACAACTATTTTAAAAACGAATATTTTAGAAACCAAACGGGGTTTCTGTGAGCTGGAGGGCTGATTTTCTAATAACCCAACTAAAACAAAAATATTACTCAATAAATGCTAATAAATATCAAGATAAATAGTAGTAACGACAATAAAAAAATAACAGAAACATTAACAAGCCAAGTTATTAAAATTTTTATGCCTAATAAATTACGAGATATGAAGGTAGTGTGCAGTTTGCTTATAGTAATTAATAAGTATACAGGGTGCCCAGAAGTTCGCTTGTCAAGCTTGGTGGAGTGCATACATAAAATACTATGTACTGTAGTTTAAAAAATCCATCTTCGCAAAACACATCAAATATTATTTACCTAAAATTAGATATATGTAAGAATTCAACTTTTGTTTTGAGTAGGATGTCCTCCATAAAATCTACAAAAAACCAGCATACAGTAAAAAAGAAATGATAATTTAAAAATTTTTATCTTTTCAAATTTTTGTCTGTATGACAATTAGTGACATTAATTACAAAAAAAATTTTTTTCAAAATATTTGATACCCCGTATCTCAGAAACAACATCTCACAACCCATATTCTTATGTATCTAGCCTGCTTAAGTAAAAAATGTCAATATATATGCGAGAGTTTAGATAATAGAGACTAAGTGGACATATGGATATCAGAAAGCTTTTGATAGAATATATTTAAATATTTTATTTAAAAAACTTTTTCGGTTTTTCTAATTAACTGATACCTATCTTTATTTAAGTAATATCTTTTTGATAGGCGACGGTATGTACACTATGAAAGTTATCTTTCCTTGTAACACTTACACCTGGTATTCCCCAGGGGTGAAATTTAGGGCCTCTATTATTCCCACTGTTCATAAATGACCTAAACTAGACTTAAAGCCTTTTAAATTATTATACGTAGATGACTTAAAAATGTATCAAACCGTCTACGGTCAACTTCTGTAGATTGATATCGACATTATATAATCTTGATTTGAATATTGGTAAATGTTATACTGTAACTTTTACGAGAAAAGATAACTCTTTTGGTATATTCCATATTGGACGAATACTCTTGCATCGTCAAGATCACGTATTATGTTAGGTTAGAATTGAATGCTCTTTATTACTCTATGTAATTAATTTTGTCTCTAAATACAAGAGCATTTTTTCAACAACAACCTTGTATAATTTATTGCATAATAATATAGTTTGCGCGTTTCTGTTAACAGAGGCTTCCTTTTGTGTACCACGACTAAGCTGTATGTATGTAGATTTTTTCTACAAAACTGTTAAAAGTGGGCTTTTTAATTGTCATTTTTGATGTTAAAAATGTCATTTTTTGACACGCGTGTTAATAGTAAGTTACTTTTAACACTAGTGTTAAAAGTAATTCAAAGTTTATTTAAATTTTGTTTTGAAAATTAATAAATCGCTTTAACAAACACATGAACAACTTTTTATTTTAAATAAGTACAGACCAACATTTTAACTAGTTATTACTATTAACATTTATAGTAAAATTAGAACAATTTGAAATTGTAATTCCCTGCGGAGTCATCATACTTAACTTGGTTTTACTGTCAACATTTGTGACACAACTATTTTCTGTAGAAATACTACTGGTAGTACTGGTGGTCTTGCTAGTCGTTGCAGCAGTAGGAAGTATTTGGCACGCAATTTCCTTCTTCTGTTCCAGGGAATTTTCAATGTAGCATTCAGCTACCGTCGAAGATTTCCATCCTCCATGTTTCTTGATGGTAGTAAGATTTGCTAACAATGTCGCCGATGAACGACGAAAACAGTGTCTAGTGTAGAGTTGAGGATTTGGTAGATTCAAGAACTCTGCAATGTCGGCAGGCATTTTACCAAACATGTTAATTTCGACTGGATTCTTCACACATTTATTCTTCATATATTTAAGAAAAAGTCGTCTATGGTCAGCGTTGGGTGGCCGGAGTGCCATATACTTTCTAAAAAAGCTTAAATAGAATTCACCAACAACACTGAAAGTCCGAGGCACTTTCGTTTTAGTATTTTGTATGGTCACAACAACCGAAGTGTCCAAATATTCGATATTGTAGGTGGTCATCTGACACAATTCCTCCCGGCGACACGCCCCGAAGACACCCACTATTGCTGCGACTTTCATCATCAGATACTTTTCGTCTTCTGCTTCTGTGAGAAATTTGTCAATATGCGTTTTTGTCAAAACTTTTGACTTTTTTGCTTGATATCCTTCACCCTTCCGTTTTAAAAAGCAATAAGTTTATAATGTTTGCTTATATCTTGATCTTGCTTTATTTTTAACATAGTTTTGATCATGGCATAATTTGACTACAGCGTTGACGATTTCCATATCTTGGCTTTTTCCTCAAAATATGCCAGTAAAACACTTTCGTTACATTTCCCAGGGACCTTTTTAATGTTGCACCATTCCGAAAAGCGTCTATAAGCGATTTCGTACTGTTCCTTTGATTTCGCCGGCAATAATTCCAATGTTGCTCGACTGGCGGCTTCTTCGATTTCAGCAGGGATGGATTCGTTACGCTCATTATCGAGATTATTCATTATACTTATAATATTACTAGAAAATGCTGTCAATATTTTTGTGTTTTTTCCGTAACTAACAACGAAAATTTTGGTTCATAAACATTGCCATCTGTGTGGTATTTTTTGATTTATTATTTTTATTGAGTTTAAAGTTCTTCCGATTGTTTTGTAGAAAAAATAGTGTATGATATACGTGTTAAAAGTGATTTTAAATAAAATCTTACTTTTAACACGTATATCATAAATAGCTATTACTGTTCTGCTCTGCTACTGAACTAATATTTTGAAAAGGTCACCTGCATAATGCAGTCCTGCAGTCATAATCTACCAACTTTAATTTGATATGCAACAATTGTGATATTAATTATTCATCACTGCCTAATATCTACAAAAGTATACTCGAACTTACGTTTCTTTAAACATCAAGTCATTTCTGTTGAGTTATTTTGTATATGTTTTCATATACACATATTTATGCTAGCTAGCATTTATAGTGTAACTTTTTAATTTATTATTTTTTTTTTGTTTACTTTGTTATACAGTAATTGTTTTTTTATCTATTTTTATCAAAAACAAAATATATTTATAGTTTTTCCTGTTATTGGAGGTTCTCACCTGCTGGAAAATAAAGTTCTATCTATGTTTCTATCTATCTAATGCGGAACATCTTCCATACTGAGTATTTGTAACCTTCTCTAAAAAATAATAATTTTCTCTTTTGCACTGACTATTCATTGTAGGAACATCTTGTATAAATATATTATATTTATTAGCCATAAGCAATTTTTCCTGCACCGTCTATAGCTACAAAATACCATTATCTACAAAATCTTTTATTTAAATAAACTGTTCGTTTTTGGCACCTTAAAATATCGGATTATATAGAACTACAATCAGATGCGTGCACTTTATCAAATAGTATAAAGAGTTTCTTTTACTGTCAAGCATGGCATACCGCGTGCCAAATACGCGTGGAAAACGTGTCGAGCATGGTGACCTTAACGCGAGATCTTACTATTTTCACAACTAGCAGGGAAAATGTAATTTTTAAAGTTTCAATCTACGTAGTTTTAAATTCACACCTCGATCGATCCGACACCTGTTTACCAGCTCCTCTGCCAAGATTACTTTTTAGCATATTTACAAGAAAGCTACACCATTATTTTATAGACGAATATAAAATTGGCTTTAACACCTACCATCGATTTTATTTCGAATGTGCGAGATATTATTTATAAAGTAACCGGGCCATTTCTAATCGGCCTTCGGGCCCGTTTATTTTTTTGAAGGTCAACAAATAACTAACAAAGGCTATTTTCACGCGACAAGTTGTTGTATAGGCTAACATTACAAAACAGAAACGACGCTCGATCGGACGGACGGAATCGTGACGTGGACCTGACGTCGAGAGGCTTTCGAGATCTCTGAAATTTTATGTTAGAGTGGAAATTATCGCGTCCGAATTCGACGGCTGTAAATTTGTCGGGATAGACGTGATATTGACATTGATAGAAATAAACATTTCTGTGATTTGTGTGTATATTTGTAGTGGATTTTTCTGTGGAATATATAGGGCAATATGTCAGGTAAAAGTATGTTTAATCTAGAGCCACATTTAGAAAACATCTTTGCTGCAGAAGCAACCTACCATATTGAGAAGAATATTGATACTTGTACTCAGGTTACAGTCTATAATATTAAACATAATATTTTCGGAAGCGAAAACAATGTATAGTACTTATTCTTACCTTCGACAGTCAAAACAAATTTAATTAAAGATGTTTTTTGGCCTTGTGTTTAATGATTTATATCGACATGTCATATTAATTGCATTTGTAACATTTTTGAGGGCTGGAAATTTGCGATAATATTTTATGAATATATTCAACGTGATATGTACTAGAAGCAAATAAACATTTGCGTGACTTACGTGTACCTATATTTGTATTGTTTTTTTGTGAAATATATGGGCATTATATTATTTAAATGGATTTATTAATCTAAAGGCATATTTAGGAAACATATCTGCTGCAAAATCAAGGTATCATTTTGAAAAGAACTTTGATATCTGTAATTTCCTAATAAAATTGTTCAGCTAATAATTATTCGGGTTACAGTCCCGTGCACTTTTTGTACGAGTTGCATACAATATTTTTTCTACGTTCATGCAAAAATCAATAAATGTTTTATTTAGATGACACTAAGTCTAGGAAAATATGACGTCGATTTGAACGTTTATATTTGTCATGATGACAAAACGCTGTAGTAGAATGATAGATGGATGCAATAAACATTTTATTGCGTTAGTGCAATGAAGAACCGCTTTTTCCAAATATAGTTCAATAAAGCTTTGTTTTTTTGGATGAACGTAGAAAAACATATTTTATAGTACTTATTACCTTACTTACCTTCGATAGCCAAAGGACAAATTAAATTAAAGATGTTTTTTGGCCTTGTGCTTAATGATTTATATCGACACAACATATCATATTAATTGCATTTATATCATTTTTGAGTGCTCGAAAATTGCAATATTTCATGGTTAAATTCAAGGTGATATTAACTACACTTGTAGTGGATATTTTTCAGGAATATATAGACGTTATGTCAGGTAAAAGTATTTTAATCTAAAGATGTATTTATAAAATATCTAAGAAGAATTTTGATATTTGTAATCTTTTAATAATATATATAGTACCAAAAACTATTAACGCAATATTTTTGAAAACAACATAATTTATAGTACTCATACTTATTCATTACATTCGACAATCAATGGACAAATTAAATTAAAGATGTTTTTTGGCCTTGTGCTTAATGATTTATATCCACATTATGTCATGTTAATTGCAATTTGCATCAGTTTTGCAAATAATATTTCATCAATAATTTTAAAATAATTGGATCCAAATTTATCGAAGTTTTATAGTGGGCAATGTAATTACTTTTCTATATATTCTATATATTAGATTTTTGTTTGTAAGCAAGATTATAGAGCACAAATATTTGTTTGAAGACAGTCTCAAAAAGGAAAAAAAATAATATTTGTTAATGTCTCATAAATGTGTCTTAAGTCATCTGGTTGATTTGAAAGAAAGTAAAGATTTCTTTATTTTTGTGGGACGATTAAAATTTTATATTTACGATGCACTTTGGGAACTTTTAACAATCTCTTAGTGGTATTTTTTTATTAAAAAAACAAAACGGTATTTTACTTATCATCACATATAAATATTTTTAAAAATTTGAAGAGTCTTGTATACAAAATCAAGTGTCGAAATTAAAATTAAATATTACATAGTTTTATTGTTTCAAAATTGTTTAAATACTTCTATCTATGTCCCAGGACTACAGCACAGGTATATATACCGATGAGAGAGACCACAGTTTTAAATTATTTTATCCTCGACAAATATTTTTTCAATTTATTAACAGTTCTATAAATACTTATAATGTGAAAATAACAAATATAACGAGGACGTAAAAATAGCGTTTCATTATTTAAAGCAGCCACAAACATAGGTGTAGATATAAATTAAGCGATTGCAAGTTACGCGGTTTCGTTGAAATAAAAAAGATGTTAATGTCATTTATTATTGTCTCTTTTGAAGGTACTTTACTGTTTCGTATAAAGAATGCATTAACATATGTGTCCATTTTTATAAGTTGGCACCGATTTAATTTTGGTCACGATACGCTTAATGCACATTCATGTTTTACATATGACAGATTAATATGTTTCATTTCGATTATTCTAAATATCCAAAAAGTTACATTTGTAAGAAAAATAATCATGTGAAAACTTCGGCGGTCATATCGCCGTATTTTCTAGAGTATGTTTTATTTCTAATAAACTGCATTAGGCACAACCTACCTGACACATACCTACTTGACACAAAATATACAGAGTGTAATATGAGTGCCATTACTGAATTGAGGTCTGACCAAAAACAATAAAAACGCTTATGAAAATTTCTTTAAAAGAGATAGATAGACAGGAATAGTTATGTTCATATTGTGACTAGTACCTTTCGTTTTTTTGAACCTAGATTTGGTTGATGTTTGTAACAAACAAAAATAGAGGATTTCAGTAATCATGACATGTATGACATACAACAGTTGTACTTATTATAACTTTTTGAAACTTTATTCTGTATTGTGACAAAAGATTTAAGAAAACCATTCACAAGTATATTTAGGAGTACTTGTGATTATTATGTAGAAACATCTAGCATGGTAGGTCTACGACGTTGTCACATATTCAAAACCTTTTTACAGTCGTAATTCGTATACAGTTAATCAGAGAAAAAAATCAAATGTTTTTTTTTGGCACAATTCATCATACAGCAAAATAAAGGCACTTATATTCCGGACACTTTGTATATCTAGGACAAGTCAAAAAATTTTTTTTCTAGAAGGTATGAATTAATTAATTACTACACTTTTTTGAAATCATACTGTAACAGCTAATTTTTCATGGGAGAGGAATCAGTAAACAAAGTATATCAGACTAGATTTTTTTAATAAAAACATAAATAGTATATAACAAATGAAGACCTCGGGGGAAAACAGTAACAAGCCACACTTTGGAGAGATTTCTGTTCTTGATGTAATTCGTTATTTGATAAAGGTAACAAGCCAAAGTAAAGATATTGCGGCTATTCATTAACAGATGGCACTGCAATCACATCATTTTCTTCTTGTCTCATTCCAAAATAGGGTAATATTTTGCATTAAAACCGTAACAAGCCACAAAGTAACAAGATGGCGGTTACCAGTGGTCAAATGTATAAGAGAAAGTTGTTTGATAGTGATGATAATAGCAATTGCAGTGATGTATCAAGTGAATGTGACGATAGTGTTAAAGACAAGGATTTTTCTTACTCAAGTAGTGACAACGAAAATAATAGTTTCTCTGAAAAAGAAGTAAGTTCAGTTTAATGTGGCTTATTACCTTCTTAACAAAAATTTGCTTGTATAAGTTTTGTTTTTGGAAATTATATTTTTATAGTCTGCATTGCAATTTACATTTAAGAATTGAGAGGTTAACTGCTTCCAAATTCTGATTAATGTAAAATATTTAATAAAACATAATTGTGTATATGTCACTATACATTTTATATAAAATAGAACATATGTTTTGTGGCTTATTATCTTTTTGCCTGAAATTTTTTTTAGAATCTTGTAGTTAATGACATATTATGTTTGTTACTCTAGAACGAGGTCACTACAAGAGGTATGGTTGAAACACCTTTAAAAAAGAATCCATCGAGGAAAAGGCAGACTAATATTCAGTGCAGAAAGAAGGTAAAAGCTCAGCAAAGAAGAAATTTGGGACATGGTTATACTACCCCAAAAGGTATTAAACGTGAACCTAAGATATTAGGCCCACCATGTAACTGCAAAAAGAAATGCAATGAGTTATTACAGGGCGAAGAAAAACATGTTTTTACTTCATTTTGGAATCTAGGAACCTTTGATAAGCAGAATGCTTATTTGTTTGGAATTATAAAAAGTGTAGGCAAAAAACGTGTATATCCAAAGAAAATCAAGAGGCAGCAATCATCAAGATCTACAACATTTAAATATTATGTTAAGGTACAAGGCAGGGACCAAGAAGTGTGCAAAGAAAAGTTTTTGTCAATCCATGGTTTACAAAATTCTAGGAGACGACTGTACAATGTATGTAAGCAAATAAGGGATGGCTTTGCAACTCCAAAACAAGATGGGCGCGGAAAGCACAATAATCGAAGAAATAGATTACCTGAAGGGATGGTTCAATCGGTTCATGACCACATCCAATCGATCCCAAAATATAGCAGCCATTATAGTAGAAAGAAAAATCCACATAGAAGTTATATTGACCATGACATCTCAATATCGTCACTATACAAAAAATATTATATTCCTTGGTGTATTGAACATAACATTAAACCCGTTAAGGAAGACAGATACCGTAGGATATTTTGTTCAGAATACAATATCGGATTTAAACTTCCGAGGAGCGATACGTGCGAAACATGCGATGAATATCACATATTGCTCGACTGTCATAAAGAAGATCAAAGAAAATTTAATGAAATAAAAACAAAACTAGAACTACACCAGAGAAGAGCCGAGGCTATGCAATCTAATCTAAAGAATGAAGTTCAGAAATCAAAAGTCCAAGATGATCTAGATGTAATATCTTTCGATCTACAGCAGGCTTTACCAATTCCGAATATTACGGTAGGTAAAGCATTTTATTTACGTAAAACTTGGATGTATAATTTAGGTGTCCATGATGGTAGGAGTACAAAAGCCTATATGTATATGTGGACAGAAAATATTGCGAAAAGAGGAAGTGATGAAATTGCTAGCTGTATATTAAAACACATAAGGGACAATCCTCCAACGCCTAACAAGCATCTTATTGTCTTTACCGATAACTGTGGAGGTCAAAATAAAAATTGGACCATGATGGCTTTATGGCTACATTTGGTGAGAAAAAATATTTACAAATCTATAGAGCATCGCTTCCTTGTTTCTGGACATACGCACTTACCTTCAGATCGTGATTTTGCAGCAATCGAAAAACACAAAAAATATTTAAGGCAAGTTTATTCACCTGAATGTTGGATACAAGCTGTCAAAGAATCTAGAACAAAAAATCCATTTATTGTGTATAACATGACCCAAAATGATTTTTTCTCGTTCGAGCAGGTCAGTAAATCTATTAATAAGAAGCAATTCACAGAAGAAAAGGAAAACTTAAATTTCGCAAAAGTTCGATGCTTTAAATTTGAGGCCGAACATCCCAACAAAATGTTTATTAAGCATCTTCTAAATGAAGACTTTAAGTCAGTTAACATTGGAAAAAGAGGACAGAAGTTACATCAAGTGATAGATGTAAATATAACTGAAAGAAAGTATACAAATCCAATTGCCATTAACGAAAAAAAACTTAAAAATCTTAAGGCCCTTCTGCCTTTTATCCCTCCAGTGTATCATAACTTTTATTTTGATCTTGGAGTACAAAATGTTGCCGCTTCTGAAGAAGGTGGTGATGAAATCGAAAATGTAGATGGTGACATTAACAACTTACAATTAGACTTAATTGATGACAATGATGAATAAACATTTGTTTCTAGTACATACATGTTGTAGACCTTCCTAATAAAACTTGTACCTACTTAATAACTATTATTTCATACCTAAGTATTTTTTTAAATTTAAAATATACATCATATCTTGTTTGAAATAAGGCAACAAGCCACAATTATTTTGGTTTTATTTTTTTTTCTTAGAAAATCAAAATTATTTTGCTTTTTATTAAATGTCAATATAAAGTAAAAGGTATCATTGTTTGAATCTAAAAATATTAAGGAGATATATATTATAACCCGATTTCAGGATTTAATGGTAACTTTATAACTGGTATTTCTCAATATTAATACAGTGTGGCATGTTACTATTTTCTCCCGGGCTCTTCAAATATAATACAATAAAAAGTAAATAAATAACGACTTTTAGCAAATTCATCCAACACTTCTGTCGCCGATAAATTAATTTCTCTGTATACAGGGTGTTTCGAAAATAATTGAGAAAAATTCAACAGTGATTTATTTATCCGAATTAAAAAAAAAAATTTTACAACCCTTTAAAAGTAAGTGCTGAAATCAAATTTCCATGTTTATACTATTTCCGAAACACCCTGTATATTCAGTAGTGCCAACGTATATTTTTTATATTACCTATATGACCCAACCCATGGGGGGGTTCTGACTTCCAAAGCCCCACCCCCGTACCTACACCACTGGCTTGTAGGTATCTATTTAATACGTCCTACTGAATAATAGGCCTCCCCCTCTCCTACACAATAAGAGCAGATATTATTATTATTATTGTTATCATTTTTATTATGTCGATTTTTGTAAAGTACCTCTAAAATGTAAATGGGAGGAATTTATTTTTATTTGAAAGTTTTGAACATATCGCACGACATTTATGTGCAAAAGTAAATGCAAATATTTATAATTTCCGCGGGGACTAGATAAAATGTTGGAAACGGTGAGACCACAGTTGTAATTTCAAACGTGCCAAGTTGTATGAGATAATTCCTTAAAAAAGAAAGGTACTTTAGAAAATATTTAAATTTATAAATATTAATACGTTTGAAGGCACAGTAGTCATAACAATTTCCAGTCCCACTGTACATTAATTTCGTTGTTGTCAAGCGTCACTTTAATGTAACATTTTTCACGTTTCGCAAATGTTTTCTTAGTCATTTTTATTTTTGATGGAATAAAGTTTTCATTATTGCATTACTAAAAATAAATTTTTGTTTTCGTGAGTTTCTTACTTGCCCGGTAGATGCTAGGTGAATGTGCATGCGAAAGAATGTGACATTTATTGCAAACACATATTGCTGTCAGCAAGTAGTTCTGAAGCAATTTAAGAATCTATCAAATATATGGCTGAAAGATTTTACGTTCTTAGATTAGTTGAAAATGGGTATATATGTTAGCATAATAAAAAGATTTACTATTTTCATTTACAATAATTTTCGGAAGTTTATAAAAATATTCCATTTTTTGATCTTGGTCATTTCGGACATAAACAGTTACAGCTTATACAGACAGAAATATTTTAAAATTTTGTATGAGATTAATAAGAATCTTTAATACAAGTCAATTTTAAGTGACATGTTTCCTGTTTCAAATATCCCTTCTAAACACCACTGTAGTAATATTGAAAAAAAAACTCATTCCTTACAAACCGAAACAAACCAGAAAGTGTCAAAGGTATATTTGTCTGTAGTAAATTAGTGGCTTATTTTAGAGAAACATAATTTTTAAAACTTAATATACTTTGAAGGATTATTTGAAGTTATTGGATGCACGTCACTGTTTTTTCAAATTTTATCTGGTGTTTCTGCATGTTATACAGATTGAATACATTTTAGCATGATTTGTCCAACAACAAACATTGCAATCGATATAATAATGTTTTAAAACCCACAATATCTGTTAGAACAAGATTGACTGACTTTTGGCTTTCAGGTAACCATAATGGCCGGCCATGTTCGCCGGGGGAAGACGGAGGTCGTCGTCTGTGAAGGTCATGCAGCTCTTCCATGAACTGAAACAACAATTCCCAACCATTCCCGACCACATAGTGACCTCCTGCATCACCTCCTATATCCAGTCCAACGCGCAAGGCAAAACATCCAACATCATCGATCTCCTAGACGCCGCTTTAACAGAGAATAACCAAGAGCAGATGGGACGACCTCAATCTCCGCTGGAATCACCCTCCCTAACCCAAAATCTAGAACCGAAAGAAATCCCAACCCGAGGAGACGCTCACCCACAACCCCAATTTTCCTTTGGCAAAGTTTCGGAAAAGGCAAACCTAGATCAACCGCGCATCGAACGAAACCGATTCGAAATGAACGAGAGTGCAAGTGATTTCAACCGAAATATCGTAAAACCTAGTGCGTCGAATTGCAACGAAGGAGTTAGTGCGCCAACGCCCAAGGGCAGCCTCGCGAAGAGGCCCAACCACTTGGACATCAAATCGGAAACTTTCAACAGCTTCGAGAACGCCAACGAGGAGAAGAGGAAGTTCAATATACAGCTTTCCGAGAAGTGCAAGGACGTTCACAAGCTGCTCAATTCAACCTTAATGAGTGATAAACCCCCGCGATCGCCTCTAAGTGCTAAGCGTTTTTCAAAGAACTCACCCACCAAGCTGGAAAGATCATCTCTTGTTTCCCCTGACACCCAAAAGCGGCTGCAGGAGGACGTAAGATCCCCGGATGCTCAAAGGCGGTTAAGCCAGGAAGACAAGTCGAGAAAAGAGAGTCCCTTAGTGAGTGCAGTGAAAAAAGAAACGTGCTCCACACCGAGCCAAACGACTGACACCTTACTAGGTAGCCCAACGCCCAACGTGAACCTTTCCCTGAACGTGAACTGTTCCGTGGGTTTGGTGCAGAGCCCACCGCAGCCCAAACGCACCTCCATAGCGCAGCTGACACCCACGCAGCCTTGGCTGCAGACACCGACGTCGCCGAGGAGCTACACCAGCGTCAACCTGACCCTGAGGCCTCCGACCTCCACCCCACAGGATCCCATAGACATCACGTCGCAGAATTCGAGTTTGACGTATTCTACGAGTAGTTTTGATTCGCAAAAGGGACTTCAAAGCCGGTTGCAAATCACTGTGGGACCCGGTGGGGGCAGCGTTTCGTCCGTCAGGGCCAGGCCGAGGAGCTACCACCCTCAGGAGCCCCTGCAAGAAATCGTGCCCACGAGAGCTGGATCTTTGAACGATTTGGCGGCAACCTCAGAACGTAAGTACACTGATTTCTATTGTCTAAACGGACCACATTAGGGTGACGTCACAAAATATGCAACCCTTCGTACTTTGTGTCATAAGAAATTACATTTCAATCAAGTGTAACGATTCTTAGATAACCTATATTTAAGGGCCAAATTATTATAGTTTAGTTTATTTATCTGTGAGTACCATATTTAAGAGGTGTCTTCACGTCTCTCAATTATCCTAAAATATGTTTCGTTTTATTATTACTTGACTAGATTAAATCCAATTCATTGTACCTAGATTTACACCTAGTCATTACTATTGGCTGTAGTTGGCACTGCCAACTTGACAACATAATAAAACTATGGAATTGTGGTAAACGTATCGTCATAACTGTAAAAAGGCTCAATACTTAGGTATATCCTTTGTGGAATATGTACAAAAATAATAGACAAGAAAGTAATTAACAAAGTATCTTATGTTTATAAAAAATTCTTGTGAATGACAGAAAAATTTTGCATACTTAATTAGAATTTGCAGATTAAAATTAAAAAATATAGTAACGACAAATGAAACGATCAAAATCGAGAATATTTCACATTGTGGGTCATAATTAAATGATGTGGGATTTTCCGTGTAAAGCAATACTAGGTATTAATTTTAGTATAAATTATGGAGTGCTTTTGTACTACATAAAAATCATTATAACTGCCAGAATAGCCTCAGCACGATTTCATAGCTATTTATTTAAAAGCTAATTTGTGCCAAAAAAAATTCTTGGAACTTGCATTCGCAGAAACCACCTGATGATATCAAAGTCTAATGTCGAAGATAAAAGGAGTGTGAAGTGTGGGTATTTTTAAATTGGATTAAAATATCGGAGAACTGTAGTTTTAAGATAAGTACTTTGTTTTGACTTAAAGAGTTGGATATGTAAAAATTGGAGCTGTCGCCTTATTTTTGAAATAATTTTCGGTGCCAGGTCTATTTCTAAAATCTCTCGTAAAACTCGGGGAATCATTGTCTCCTGCTTAAATAGAACTGATCTTCAATCTTACCCAGCACAATTCTATCACTATATTTAACTTTGCTGCAATTCATTCATATTCGTAGGTATTATTTTTATGGTATTGGGAAAATAAATGAACTTATATGATCAATTAAACAAAAACGTAAAAATATGTTTAGTAAATGTTTTGATCCTCTTTGTATTGCATTTGTATATAACATTCAGTGTCATTTTTTTCAAAAGGAGCACTTATTTGCGAGATAAGAAAAATATTTCTAAAACAGATATCATACACTCGTAAATTATAGTAGGCCTTGCGTGATTTTGATAAGCAAGTGATGTTTATTACACTCGAATGTTTAGTTTATAATAAACTTAACGTACTTATTTTCGCATGGATTAAAATTAAAATAGAATAGTACATCACGCGATACCGAGCGCAATTCTTATGTTCTCTAGATTTAAAATTTACATTATGGAGTATATTCATAACAACATTTTTAATCGACTGATTTCTTTTTTCAGTCATTGTGGCTTCTTCAAAATTTGATATGGAAAGTATAGATTTCTTCTTTTTATTGAAAACGGATACAATATTAAGTTTATTCAATGGCAGCAGCAAATACCAATTAGTTAAATAGCTGACGTAAAATATAATCGGGTTTACCGAAAAGTTCAGTTGCTATCAGTAAATAATAGATAGGTTCCCATGCTGTTCAATTTCACTATTTTGCTAGACATAACTCAAAGTTAAGGGAAATTAAATTCTGTAGTTGGAAGACCTGATTGATAAAAAATAAAACTGAAACAATAATATAAGATGATCGCAGATCGAGATCAGATAAGATGATGATGAGCGATAATTTATGATCTGATTTCATTTATAGGGATCTAGAAATTTGCTATAAATCATAAAAATCACTGGTTTCTTGATTGAGGTTTAAAAGACAGTTGATTGGAAGCAGAGGAGAAAACATAACCTCAATGTTGTCACTAGTTTTATTTTGAAATTTTACTGAATTTAATACTGTCAGCATACATTTGTCAAATTTTAACAGAAAAAACCTATAGTTTTTGCTATGGCCCACAATTTTTGACCAGGATTCAGAGATTGCTCCGATCAACATCGTCAGTAAAAGCAGTATAAATAATAAGTGTGTAAGTGCTTAATTTGTCAGAATTGAGGGCGTCGATCCCAATGCGCTCTGGATATGGGTGGCCTACAAACATCAAAATTTGTGATCAAAAGTCTTTCATTGATTTATGTAATAGCAAAGCTTACACATACAAGATATTTAGATTTTGTTACTATGAAGAGACCTATTATAAAATTTTGCGATTTTGTATTTTTTTTCTGGTTGTAAAGAGTAGGTAATTTTAATTTTAATCTTAAGTAAAAATAATGCATCTAAAAGTTACTTTAGGATCATCATTAATCATGAAGAATAGTTCAATTCAGATTCTTAGCAATAGAACAATAAAATTTAGATTTCTGAATTGAGAAAACCCATATGTGATATGAGTATACAATACCAAAGATTATATAACCACTAAAGCTTATATAACCAATGCATGTGGGTTTACCAATGACAAAATTTCAATAGACTCGTCAATCAGCATAATAATTAATCATCGTTAATAATAAAAAAAATTGGAATAGCCGAACAGGCATTCTTGGTAAAAATTTCTTGCAATCTTCATGAATGTTTGGTATTAGTTATGCGCAAAAACTAATCTTCCACTGTGACTTTCCTCTGATCTATTGTGACTGACACCCATATTATACTTTACTTAACAGGTTTAGCCTCTTTATGAAGCCAAGAATCTTATTGGATGACATTTTGTCCAGATCATCCGGCAAGAGATGCATCTTGCCGGAACAAAACAGAATATCTGGTCAGTTCCCCTGCTGGACAGTGACAGTATATGTTCTGCCATTTCTCACTCTCCAAGCGCAATCTGTATTCGGTCTCTTCAGCCAGGCCCAACTTGGCCAGACCAACTAGAGTTTTAGGTTTAGCCTATTTAATTATATGAAGTTTTTAGCTCTCTTTGTCGATGGATCCCTTATGAACAACTTCGAATGAGCTAATCTTGCAAATCTAGCCAGTACTCACTTTTTCCTCGGCTTAGGTCGAGATCACTGCTTTGGCAGAAACCGAAGCTATGTCAAAAGCCGGTTCTGGACCAATAAATTTGGAGGAAGCACCTTGCCTTGCTAACGAGTCCACCACCTCATTCCCCAGGTATCCAAACTAAAGTTACTCTGTTGCTTGTTCCCAACCGCTCCAGAGACTTCTGATAATTCCTTATCGATCTTGAATTCCAAGTACTTTTAAAGCTGCCTGGCTATCGGAAAATATTTTTTTATAGTTTCCATACAAGCAACTCAATAGCGTGAATGTCTGCCTGAACTATAGCTGCATACTTACCCAGACTCACTAACGGCCTGGTCTTTGGGTTGAAACTATACACTCCAACCCCAACACCTTCCGGAGTTTTGGAGCCGTCGGTATCAGCAACTATCTGCCTTTAGAGGGTCGGTTCCACTCCCATCCCACTCATATTTCCTTACTCCGAAAGAGTGGAATAGTTGATTCTTGTAGTTATAAGATCATCCGAGACTATCAACAAAGTGCTTAAGTAAAAGTAACTAAACGCAAAGCAAATATGATATATACCAATATCAGTGCAAATATGGTTACTAGACGCAGACGAGAATAGCATATCCTTATTTGAAGATCCTTTACTTCGGCGAATATTTTGAACATCCTATTTAAAATTCTGCGCACTGTATTGCATCATAAGATGGTACATTGCCCTTGTTTTAATATGGATGAGGGCTCAATTGTGTGTTTATGAAATAATTTATTTACGGCTTTTATATATTAATTTCGTTTTGAACACAATTGTATATAATCATCCATGACTGATAATTTTAATTCAAATTTCAACTTAGCAGGATCATTGATAGATAGTTTGTATTGTTTTATATCTTCTCTCAACCTTGAATTTATTTTTCAAAAGATTTATCTGATATTATCTAATAATTCCACAAATTTTAAGGCGTAGAAATGTTTGTTTCTTCAACTATGTAATTAGTGTTGGTCCCTGGAACTGCCAAACATATTTCAATTAACTAGTTTCACCCAGAATCACTCACTTATCTATATGATGGATCTCTATTAAAATTCCATTCTAAATGGCAACATTCCTATAGCTATAATTTTCTTATTAATACCTTATCTTCATCCCATGACACCGTTTTACTTATTACTGCCAAGACCGTGTTACTCCAAGTTAATAGCTTATTTATGATTTATAAAAATTTATGAGTCCAATATTTATATAAAGTTAATACATTTTCTTGGCAGGATTTTGCAGGAATATATGTTTGATTCTAGATTCGATCGTACCTCTGATGTCACCGATATCAAATAGAATTTTATATAAATAGAGAGAGTTATAGATACAAATGACTTTCTCAGAACTAACAAAACGTATAGTGTGTGAAAATTCAGAATAAAAAAATGTAATATAACAAAGTTCACGTTTTACCAAGAAACTTGAACTTCAATTTTGTAGTGAAAAAATAAATCCTAGTACAGCTCTGGTCAAAATGTCACCATTCAACAGTTATGACCTAGCTGTTGCCTATCCAAAGGTCTAGATGATGTAATTTTACGGAAATTTGTAAAACGTATAAATAAAGGGATGAAGGGTTTTCATACACTAATTAGTTTTGAACTTTTAATTTTGATTTTGCGTGCTCATAATACGACCAGACCAGCCTATACTTCAAATTTCATAATCTTATGACCTATATTATGTCACTTTATTTGTTATCAGGAATTTTGGTTTTTATCTGCGACAACTGGATGTCCCGCACCATTATCATGATATCCAATAATAAGGAGTAACTCACATTTTCACATGAATTTATAGATTTTTATAGTCAATGAGTTGTCTTTAAAAAAAAAATGCCATAGCCTGAGTGCAAAAGTGTTACTCTTTCCATCAAACCAACGCAACAAGCATTTAGCTGTCAAATTTCAAGTATTTCAATTTTTTAAATAGTTCTTAAAGTACTAGTAAAGCTGCCACTTGAGTTACTGACAGTATTGCCGAGTATGTGAAGCTAGACACTGACGAACCGTCAAGATACTGATGGACTTTTATAAGTACTGTAGCTGCATCTTATTCACTGTCGACAGGTTTGTTGAGTAAGTGCCAAATTTTAAATAAGTGTACTGTTTCATTCTATATAATGGATTTATTCTCCAACACTTTTGCTCTTTTACACTGTACAATGCCCCTTGGATTCTGACAACTCACAAACGTAAAAAATTATGCTATTTGACGGACCCCTAAGATGCAAGCGCATGTCACAAAGTTTATGCTCAAGTGACTGGAAAATATAGTTTAGATTAACTCTTGTACATTCTACATAGACATTAATTGACATTATTACACAATCTCATCAGCAAAAATATGATTGAAAAACATAACTTTACATTAGTTATTACTACATTATACAAAAAAGTCTGGTCACCGAAGTAGGTAATTATATTCCTTCAAATGAGGGAAACAGACACAATGTTTTTTGACACAGATTTTCCAATTTTAATCCTTAATATACATGTCTTCCTTGCATCTATAAACTTTCGGTTTCCAGATTTTATTATCCAGTAAACTGTATTTTATCAGCTGGTAAAAAAGATAAAAAGATGAAATTTTCTTAGATCATTAAGAGTATCCATGAACTGAAAATTAATAGAAAGTTAAAAAAAAAAATGTTTTTTAATATTTTCAAAATTCTTTTAACATACTGTTAAATAATATAAAAAGAAATTTAGAGCCTTGAGGAAGACCTAATAAGGGCCGAAACGTTGGCAATTTGTAGTGAATTGTTTTTTTTTCTATTTTGACCTATTACCGAACCAAATTAATCTAAATAATATCCAAAGGCCACAAATACAACTTAGAAAAAGTGAACAATAATAGTTTTGTCCATAACTGCTGAAGTTTTTCTCACACTATCTTCAAAAGAATAAATAATAGTGTTCAAAAACCAGAAACTAAACACTCAGTTTTAAATAAAAAACAACGAAATTTCTCACACTTTCCGCTACAAGAACAAATGACACACACGTAAGAAAAATAATTACCTTGTTTCACTAGTATCACAGCCAGAGGGCGGGCGCTTAGCTGTACTCGCAATAGCAGTCACGTGATTTATCAAGAATCAGCTCTTGTCAAGATACCCTTTAAGAATATTTCGCTTGAGGTATATTTTGATTTCAATGAAATTATTAAATGTGTAATGCATTGAAACAAATTAAACGTGACTCGTGATTTAGCAAAGTATTCCATGCGGTCAGAATCACGAGAATAGCAATGGATATCGTCCAATAAGAATAATTACTCCATCCTGCTATCAGCAGGAGCAAAAAGTGACAAATTACCGTACGATCGCATTTATTCAACCACTTGGAGAATTCTTGGCATGCTCTCAACATTTTTAGGATCGAACATGTGTTGCAGATTTTTAATGTGGACTGTTTAAATGAAAAAAATCAATATTTATGGAAACTGGGATAAATCCAAGATTTTTCATTGAATTATTTGCGGTGGCAGATTTATTTAAAGCTGCTCATCCGTCTCTACATGTAATTTTATTTAGGTGTTGTTTAGAGTAAAATTGTCGAAGCGTATTTGATCATTAGGTATAAGCAATATTGAAACATACATACACGGTATCTGGTAAGTAAATGGCATACTCTGGGAAGCATATAGGGGATGTTAAAATAACCATAGTTATCCAGCCACATAAAAAAAATGTTAAAAGTAGTTAATCTTCTGCTAATACATGTTGGGAAGTTTTTTGCCGCATCGTATTGAAGAAGGACTTCCAAGAAGAGCAAGGAACTCTCAGTTAGAGGAGGAAATTCTGGCTAAGATTGCTGAAAATCCTTCTAATAGTGCAAGAAAGCTGTTGGTCCAAGTTCAGGCCACAACGTGGACCGTTCATGAGACCCTTCGGGAACAACTACATCCTTATCATGTGCAAAAGGTGCATACTATGTCTCTCGCTGATTATCCTGCATGAGTCAATTACGCAAATTGGTTTGTGCAACGATTTAGGCAAAATCCAAATTTTACTAGTATTATTTTGTTCACGGACAAAGCCGGTTTCACCCGAGACGGAGTAACCATATTTACATATTTGGCATGAAGAAAATCGCCATGCAATAGCACAGAAAAAGCATCAACAAAGGTTCAAGGTTAACATATGGGTGGAGATTATTGGGAATCACCTCATTGTACTGCTCCTTTTTGGAGACAGATTAAATGGTGCCATGTATTTGCGATAGAAATCGGGATTGCTTAAAAAACATTTGATAAGCAACAAAATAGGTTTTAACCTTTTGGACATTTTACAGTTGTGAACCTTCTCGCTAACTCAACCTGACGTTTTAAATTTAATGCGTCAATATTTTTCTAACATTACCAAGTTTATTGTAAACTCAACGAGAACTCGACTTGACGAAGGAACCAACTAAATCAATGGAGAAATGTAAGGTAATAAACTTGGGCAAAATATAGAGTGGTCATTTAAAACAAAATATAAATTTTAATTGGAATGAAACATATCGAGTCGTACAAAGATATAGTAGTAACTCATAATAAATCAGTTTTATGTGTCATTTCTATGACCGTTCCAGAATATTTGTACGCTTTAACATTTAGTAATAATTTTTACGACTTTGCGATTAGGAATTCAAGAAACTTATTTATCGATTCAACTTTTATCGTCTGTAAAATTTTTGCTCTCACAAATATGCCACGCATAGTACAAAGTACGATAATTTTATATCAAATTGCCAGGAATGCAGGAATATATGTAGGTACACACAGGAAATGTACCTCAAGAAAATAGTAAATAAAAAAACAAATTTCTAAAGTAACAAACGATCACTTAAAAAATATACGTTCCCTGAATCAATATTTTTTGTTTGCATATAATTTAAATTATTAAATTAATAAATATGGCTTAACGAAAACTGAAAATTAACATGTGGTAGGTATGCGTATACAATCATTGTGAGTCATCGCCAATGTTTATATACATTGCAAATTTTAGATTTTATTTGGTAGAGGAAATGTTAATTTTCAAGTATGCATCGCTCCTTCACGTTTGAACGATTGGATATTAAGAAATCTGCCATGCACTGAGTAATAGGATTTTGTAAACTTGTTGCGTGGGCAGTAAGACATTAATAAGTCGTGTATTTAATATAGTTGCAATGGGCAAGTAAAGTAATGCATATATAACATTTGATATTTATTTTATCCTACAGAATTTAAAATTACATTAATGTAAAAGTCTGTCATCATTAACGAACATTTTACTTAATAATAAGTTTTACTCAGAGCTAGTTTATAGAACCAATGACATTAATTACTATTACTGTCAGCTGCCATTTACAACATATCGATGACAAATAACTAGAAATATTGATAACTATTTCAGAGAAGTATATAAAGATTTGCTCGTTAGCAAGGGTTTCCCAAAATATCATGTAGCTATTTGAAATTGCATCTTAAATTAATTTTGAAAATACAATTCAAATATAACTAGAAAAGAGCAAACAGAAACAGATTTTTTGACTTAAAGGTTTCAGTGGAAAAAAAACGACAGACAGAACAGTCCAATTGAATGATCTCTGAAATTATAAACGTTTTGACGTTAATGATATGTCCGTGTAAGTGGAAAAAATAGGAATCATTGATCTGTGGAGTTGAACGCACCCTATGAATCACACGAGGTTATTATGAATAGTGGAATAGAGATAGCATAAACTATTCGTTCCTGTTCAGTTACACAAGTTGACTAGCTCCAAAAGTGAAGCTATAAAAATATATCACAAGATAATTTTTAGGTAATTCAACAAAAAGATATAGTTTGTCTGACATTGTCCTATGTAGATGGCCTCATATAGTGTCTATACGCACCTTAAACCCAATTTGAAAAAAGTGTAAATATTCTGAGACGACCATCCTTTTCTATGATGTGGATAATCCTAGTACAGCATTCAGGTTTTAGACCGAATGTACTATGCCGCTATAAGTAGAGCTTAAAACAGTACGTATACGAAGACTAGCACTCTGCTAGAGCTTCCTTGTTATCCTGAGGTTTTAAAAACTGAGAAATCTACCGCCAGACCTTTGTGTCTTTTTCATCCAGAAACAAACAACAGAAACAATGACAGAAGACGTGACCATCGTTTACTTATAAGAAGAACCTCTTATTATTGCTCAGTCCAATTATATCGAGATGCTTTTGTCAAGCATGTTAATGTTCCCTTCTCTATTACGAGTACATTACCTTTGGATCGGACTTTGGTTCATCGAGGAACATTTTAGAGAAGTAGTATAAAAAAGTTTTGGTCTCCGTATAGTCTCAATCTTATTTCGTCTCAGTCTTTGTACTATTGAAGGACGTTTGAAAGGACAAACAGTTAAAATTGACGATTGAGGCTAGAGAAGTGGAAAACTTATGTTTCAAGACGGTACCAAAATATTTTCCAATGTAATAAGAAGCTGAACATGGTGATGTGAGTAGTATAGAGAAAAAGAGAATGATTCAGTAGTATATTATATACCAACAGAAGTGCACCATTTAAATCTTGGGTGTAGCAGGAGCATGTAGGAAACCAATTACCGATTAATGATATTACAGATTTGGGTTCCTCAACATTAGTTAATATAAAAAATACAAAAAACAGGATTGCACAAATGCTTCTCGTTAATAATTTCTTGAAAAATCAATTGATTTCATGAATCCATCTAGAAATTACATGGCCTTACGAAGAGTTAACCCAAACAACAACCCAATAACAAAGACCGTATATGTACAACACAACTCATTGGACAAAATACTTTACCAGGGAATTAAAAGTGACACTTTAGTTCTTAAAATGTGGGAATGAAATAACACTTTTAGTCTATGATGTGCAAAAAATAGTTTTATTATTATTTTGACTACTGTCATACAATCCAAGCAATGATATTTATATCTCAGGTGACAGGTGATGCTGTCACAGCTAGCAATATTTGGTGCGGGCATCCTCTGGGGGATTTAAATGGTCATAAGAATGACTGAATGCAATAAAACCAATTACATTTTACTGCACATCTGAATAATGCGACAACACCATTACGGCGCTCGCGGGCGTAAGTAGCCATACATAAATGTCACCGCTCCGTGAGTAAAACGCCGTGAAGGATCCATTAAATTTCTGACGGATCGTTCCGCATAATCGAATGCAACAATCGAACATTCCGGTACAGATCCTCGAGGTACACATTCGCGTACATTGTTTCAAATGTGCAGCGCTCGACGGCCTTGTCGATTCGAAAATAACGGTTCGGCAATGCGTGGGCAGGTGGCGTGTATTTTTAGAAACCGGTGGAATCCAAAACACCTGATCCGCAAGCGTTCGCCTGGCCAGCTTGGATACCTGTGGACTTGGGATTTGGGCCAGCGACAGGGGAGTGGCAGGCCCTAGGATTTGACGCTGCAGATTCATTTTTTCCCCTTAAATGGCTATTGTAATCATTTTCATTGCTTCGTTAATTCGTCTTCGTTTGTGCAAAACCAGTTGCAGATGCTACTTGAAATCATTCCCGAAACAACGCTATGCGTCCAATAAATCATTAGGTATTTTCGCGAAGACAATTCCGAGTTCGATGACACTTTTCACTAACATATCTGTGAAATAATCGAGGTTCTGCCAATCCGGGTAGACGTAAAGCAACATATTTTAGATAAAAACTTAAATAATTGTCTCCCAGCACAGTAAAAGAAGTTTTGGTACTGGGAATTTTATAATTTTCTGAATACAACTGAATGTTTTTTCTTTGCATCAATGCATAAAACGTTGGTAAACGCATTCATAAATTTCTAGAGATTTCTTTGGGAGAAGACTTAAGGAAACATCTTTCGCACAAACAATCAGCAATATGGCGACTAATGTTTGACAAAGTATCCATGACTACATCGATATATCCTACTTATCTATTTTGCTTTACTATCCAAATTTGTTTGAATAATTTCAAAGCACAAATTAATAATTAAATGAAAAGTGTATTTTTCGTCTTGCAATTTTGCTACGCTACGCTTCGCCTCGCAAATACAAAATTTGCTCGCCACAAAAGTGACATTTTTAATCCTAATATACTATTTTTAGACAAATTTGTATTTCATTATTAAAGATACGTTTTTATGTGTGAAATATTTTTTTCCAGCATTATTAATTAAATAATAACCATTATAACGTAATCAAATAAAATCTGATGTCAAGATTGACATCTATAACTAATGTTTTATTGCAATTTGTAGAAGTGTTCAACATGCTTTAAAAACATCATTTTCTCATATAAATTCATCAAATACTTAAGTACTTTCTGCTCAACATTGTCATGACTCATTGTCAAAACCTTTATTGTTTTTAATTTAGTTTGGTAATTCACTAGGTACTTATTACTTCTCATTGCTTATTACGTGGCACTAATTTGAAATTCAAATTGCTCTTTCGAATAATGTACAAATTGTTGATACTACACAGATATGTTTATAGTTCACCAATATTATTCGGAATAAACACTCGATAAATAATTTGTATTGCTGCTCGAAAATGAGGTAGATATTAATTGAATAAGTATTTCTTATCGAGATGCGATGTCTGGCCCTCAAATTTTCGCACTTTCATATTTTTTAGTCATAAAAGATATACAATTTAAATGAGTTAAACTAAAGAAGCTATTAAAACAATTTTATTTGTACTTTTACGTGACATTATGCGCTTGATATTGGACAGAAGTGTTCATTGACGTAAAATAATGAGACATTCGTAAAATATTTCATGCATATTATGAATTTTTTGCTCCTGCACTTGGTCTAAAAAGAAATATGTAACGTTGAATAAAAATTATTTACTTACCACGTACACCTCAAAGGATTACTCACCTAGTCACGCTCGATAAAACACATTTACAAGGCAAACTCATTCAGTTTTATCCATTATCATAATTTCAAGGGAACTTGATTATTATTACGGAAATCTCGAATTGCAGTTTTAGGAATGAGTCATAGCTCAATGGAAAATTCATGGGTTTAAAATAAAGAGATTGATCTTTTCTGCATGCAGGAGTGTGGTAAATTTATATAAAAAATTATCAATATTTCGATAACCACAGCAGTCAAATTGAAAATTTCAAAAATATTATTTATTTCATACTACATACAACGTCAATAGTCCCCTTGTATATAAAATGATATGATTAAACCTAGTGCTTTTTCTTAACGTGGTAAAAAGTACTTGCACTTAGGGAACATTACCAATGTTTTTACAAATCTGATTAATTTGGCAGTGTAGTTAGCCAAGTGTTCCTTTGAATTTTTGTACATTATAATGACAGGACGTGAAATGTCTGCGTTTACCCGAGCAAGAATGACTGCTTTACATGATGAAGGACATTCTAATCATCAGATATTGAACATGATGGGCATTCCTAGATCATCTGTTGTACGAATAGTATACAGATATGAACAATTTGATACAGTGGAAAACAGACCACGTAGTGGACGTGTTCGAGTATCTAATGAAAGGGAGGATCGATATTTGGTGTAATATGCCTGTAGACACCGCACATCTTCAGCTTCAGCTCTCAGGATCCACTTCCAAGGTACGTTTCTCCGTGTTATATTGGCACCTACTATTCGAAGACGACTCCACAACGCAAATTTACGTGCTAGAAGACCATTACGGCTCCCCACTCTATTTCCAGAATTGGGCTGGTTACTGATGACAATCGCTAAAGATTCTGGAGGGAACCAGGTCGTCAACAGCGACTTCATTTTATCCGTGAAGTTGCTCTGTATGAAGACGGTAATGTTTTGGGGTGGAATAATGTTCAACCGCCGCACCCCATTAATTCACATACCACCGAATATGACCAGTCAAATTTACATCAAACAAGTTATTACGCCCATTATCTACCCCCTACGTAATGAATTAGGTGAAAATTGTGTTTTTATGGACGACAACGCTCGACCACATCGCGCAAGAAGGGTTCAAGAGACACTTGAAGCAGGACATAGCAATAGATTAGATTGGTCAGTCAACTCTCTTGAATCCTATTGAAAACATGTGGGATTTCGTTGCTTGAGCCATTCATAATTATATTCCTCCACCTCAGACTGCAGACTATTAGTCGAGTAGACAACTTGCTTTGTTACTTCTTTTCGACTTAATAAATTTTGTCAGAAATGTCACACATGTACTCAGTTTATCGAGCATATTCTTTCCATGTGTTTCGTTTTTCTGACAAAAAGATTTCTTTAAGAAGAATGAAAGAGAGTCCAAGATTTTTGACTTTGTGTATAATACATTACAAACAAATAAACCTTTAGTTACCGTAACTATAAACATGTTCATAACTCCCTTGGGAGTTATACTAGGTAGTTATAAATCCTTAATTCCCTCTAATGTATTTACAAAAGTAAACCGACAATTGTCGAATTTTCTACTGAAATTATTTCCCGAATTGCAAGAATTTTCCGTTGAACTGTTGTCATTGCCTATGACTGTAGTCAAACATGAAGCTGACATGCGACATGCCAGCCAACATTCTTGCAGTTTTATTTTTCAATTCCATGCTGTCGGCCAAATACCTTTCTGCTATTGTTGAACTTCGCCATCCACCATATCTCTTCAATGTCGTCATATTTGCTCCTGCATTGACCAAGACAGTCGCAAGTCCTCCGCAGACAATGTTCCGTGAAAGTTTCTAAATCTGGCAAATCCAAAAAACTAGCAATGTATTTTTATCAACGGGCTGAACTGCGCAACGCTTTTCGCGATACGTTAGAAAAAATCTTTCTGAACACGACGGACGCAAAGAAATATGCTTTCTCACTAGACCCAATTCCGAGAACTCGTTTTCTTCCACATTTGTAAATTTCTTACGAATACCCGTTTTACTTTCCGGAATATCAACCACCATAACCGAGCCACGATCTTCAATATGATTAATCTTCATATTCAAAAGTTCTTGACGTCTACAACCCCCGAAATAATCCATAATCAGAACCACTTGTACGATAGAGCAATACATGTGTAATTCTTATAGTTGAATGCATTACCTTATGTAGTAAATGTTCTTCATAAGAAGCATGCTTCAAAAATTTGACAATGTCATCCCGACTAAACACTTTAGACTTTTTTAGCTAATAAATAGCCTTTACTTTTTCGTTTGAGAAACGCTTCCAGTTCATGAAACTTTCTCCCATCTGTATTTTTATAAATTGTTATCATTGACTTTAACATTGACCACTTGGAATTAGGACTGTACAATTCAAACATTGCTTATACTAGAACGTGGAAGAATAAATACATACCATATCTTAAAAGTAAGCCAACATTATAGCTTCACTTATATTTTTGTTTTCAACTTTGAGCTACTGCAGGAATTTGTCATATTCTTTTTTATACTTTGGTTCCGACTTTGTTGGTAGTAGTGCGGCACGAGCTTTCTTAGCCTTTTGTATCAAATCGCTTAAAATCTCACTTCTCTCCATTTTCACAAATTAATAAATTTGATAAACTTTTATTTACAAACTTGTCATTTGATATATCCATGGCAATCATGCTTACTACGGTCAAAGAGTCGTAAAGTGAGCTATAGTCAATTTAAAAATTGAAACTGAAGCTCGAAGTAAACGTAAATGTTTATTTTCATGTTGATTTAGTTTTATTGAACAACATACAATAAGACAAGACATTATTTCTATTGACAGAAAAAGGTTGCTGTTGTTAAAAGAACTGCGAAGATATATTGTTTATTCCTGTATTACAAATGCATCATAAAACCTATTTTTCTCATACGTTGTTCTGTTATGATGATACATTTGGTATTTGGATACACTAGCTTTGGAGTAGGTTATTTACAGTTTTATTAAATTTTATCATTTTTGCATTTTTATATTAAAAACAAAAAGTATTCCTCTTGTTAAGTAAATAAGAGCATAAGAGATAAGTTGCACAAAATTTTTACGTGACATATTGAACGTACACCTAGAAGTTAGGTAATTCAATAGCTGTTGCATTAATATTTTTAATTAATTTAACCACATTAAAGTTATTGACATGCGCAAATTAAAAAAAAATATATAAAAAATTAATTACTTCAAAATAACAAACTAATTGACACCAAACAGTGTGACAATATCTACAAACAGATACTAATTTTATCTTATCACTTTTGCAGTCTTCAAATTAATTTGTAGGATTCTGAAAACGTCCTTACATTGCAATTATTTTGTTGTGGGTATAAAATTGCGAATCAATAAATGCTTAGGTATTCTTAT
The DNA here is from genome assembly GCA_037114965.1 of Monochamus alternatus. NCBI lineage: Eukaryota > Metazoa > Arthropoda > Insecta > Coleoptera > Cerambycidae > Monochamus > Monochamus alternatus. The sequence continues at coordinate 41,627,365 of CM073433.1, forward strand.
TTACAGTAATCTAAAATTGACGCCTTAGGCAAATAAATATTTTTAGATCTACCTATCAGTTGCAACATGTGGTGCAATCTTGCTTTGATTTATTATTGCTTCTCTGATAAATTTAAGACACGCCAATTTTTTAAATAGATTATTTCGAAAATATGTGACACGAAAACTCATCAATTTTGTGGATGTATAGTACCACTTTTTACATTCAGCCGTCCTCTAACAATGCAGATAAAATATGTTTACTTTTTTCTTTAAATGCAAGTAAGGGACTTGTGGTGGAAGGTATGATGTATTATACCTATGCATTATTAGATGTTATGAAAGGTGTACAATAGGGTCATTCGGTCAAAGCTCAAATCATACTATTTGCCTAATTTTTATGAAGTGTTTATGATGTATGGTCAACCCAGAAAATTTGTAGTCAATCTAATAAGTAGTTTTCGAAATATACGAGGTAGAATTAAACGCTCGCCCAGAATTGCGAGGTGTGACGTCAGTGCCTTTCAGTACTCGCGCTATTTAAACTCGGACAAGAGTTTTTCTGAGTTAAATTAAAACAGATTACATGAGTATATTATACAGTATGCGCCAAAAGTATGGAATAAATTCAATAAAAACGAAACAATTATTTTTTGGAAAAAATCCTCGAACAGGTCGATTTTTAATTTAAAAAATACATATTTTAGCGTAAAATGCGATTTTCAAATGTCATTTGTTTTCGAGTAATGACGTCAACAATTTTTTTTAAATGGCAACACCATATTTTTTTCTTTGAGCCTGAAAGATCGTTTAATTCTCTATCAGACAGTACTAAAATTTTGCCCTCTTACATAGGAAAGTTTTCGAGTAAATGACAATTGAATGTTAGAAAACGTAAACCAATTAAAATAAAGCAAAAACGTTATCAAGTTTAGTTTTTCGAATTCCATAGTTCTTTTATGGATCACGTAGGTGAAAATCTTTGCAAAGTGTCATTGTCACACCGACTTTCTAATAAGTATTGTAAGCGACATAGAAAATATTATTCAATTTAAAGTATTATGGCACATTTAACTGTTACTCAAAGAATTGAAATTTTAATTCTTATCGGATGCGGTATGACTAGAACTCAGCAGGAAGTTTGCGATTTATTTAATGAAAAATATCCAGATCGCCCTATAAGCCAATCAACAGTCAGTAAGGTAGAGTCTAAATTTAGAGAAACTGGCAATGTTGTAAATATTCCAAAACCTGGACGTCCAAGCATTAATGAAAATCAGAAACAGAACATTTTGATGAGTATGGTGGATAATCCTCATAATTCCTCACGATTGGTTGCATTAAACAATGACACTAGTCAGAGCACAGTGCTACGTATCTTGAGGAAGGAAAAATATCATCCCTACAAAATTCAACTTGTGCAGGAACTCAATGAAGATGATTCCGATCGCCACTTACACTTTTGCGAAATTCTAATGGATTTATGTCAAGGAAATAGAAATTTACACCGGCAAATACTTTTTTCAGATGAGGCCACATTTTGTCTGAATGGTACAGTAAACCGTCAAACTGGCAGATAATGGAGTCAGAAAAATCCTTATTGGATGGCAGAGGCACATTTCCAACACCCTCAGATATTAAATGTGTGGAATAGTTGACGACAGAATAGTAGGACCTTTCTTCTTTGAAGGAACCCTTACAGGACAAAGATATTTAGAGTTTCTAGAAAATGACCTTGTTCCAGCCCTTGCAGTAATTTTTCCTAACGATAATGACCCTGACATTCCTGACGATACCATATGGTTTCAGCAAGACGGTGCACCTCCGCACTATGCGCGCCCTGTACGAGATTTTTTGGACAACTGTTTTCCTGGAAGGTGGATCGGCAGACGCGGACCGATAGAATGGCCTGCAAGATCGCCAGATCTTACACCTCTTGACTATTTTTTATGGGGATACTGTAAGTCAAAAGTGTACATTAACAAACCACGTAATTTAGAAGAACTTCAAAATCGCATTCGGGACGAAATACGCAGAGTTACCCCAGAAATCATTCATAATGTGCAAGAAGAATTTCTTCACAGATTTGCGCATTGTCAAGAAGTTGGTGGATGGCAATTCGAACATTTAACTTAAGTATAAAATTTAATCATTTGTATTTTATTTTACATACCTCAGAATTGTTACTTTTTTATGGATAAAATTTACGTTTTCTAACATTCAATCGTCATTTACTCGAAAACTTTCCTATGTAAGAGAGCAAAATTTTAGTACTGTCTGATAGAAAATTAAATGATCTTTCAGAATCAAGGAAAAAAAATATGGTGTTGCCATTTAAAAAAAATTGATGACGTCATTACTCGAAAACAAATGACATTTGAAAATCGCATTTTACGCTAAAATATGTATTTTTTAAATTAAAAATCGACTTGTTCGAGGATTTTTCCCAAAAAATAATTGTTTCGTTTTTATTGAATTTATTCCACACTTTTGGCGCATACTGTATATTACACACATTGCACATAATTATTTGTTTTGGGCCCAAAAAATATATCGCGCTTCATTGCTTTTAGCCACAAGTTTCGCATATTGGAATTCCAAAGTAAACTAATATAGTTATTTTTGTATTTATAACGCGAAATGGTATACAAATAATATTTTTCGAAACCTGCAATAAATAAGTGTTAACAACAATTTAATATATATTTGTAATCGTTTGAACTGTGTTTCAATCAAGACGATTTAGGCGCGGTTACTATCATAACACAAGCAACCTAACAATTAACAACTAACACATAACAATTTGTTTGAAAAAGAGTGTCAGAATTATATATTGTAATTCATATTCTAAAAGTGTTACGAGATTGTCTACAACGAATTCAAAGGGGGTGTAGTTCGAAGCTTTATTGCTGGCATATTTCGAACATAAAATTAATAAAATAAAACCTTATGGTCAGTATATTCCATGTTAAAAAGTACACTCAATGTCAAAGAAACTGTAAATATCAGAACATTTCCAAAACTGAAATCATATTTGAAAAGCAAATCAGTTGGATACCGTCCAAAAAAGTTCAGAATTCTAACGAAAGAGGAGAGATTTTTACACCTGATAATAGATTTCTGCTAGAAAAGGTAATTCAAATTAATATAAATGTTGGATAACTTTTTACAACATTTTAATAATTGGTGTTTGTAGAGCTTTAGGAAGAGAAGAGCTACTAAAGATAACGATTGACGATTCAGTTATTATTATAAGAATTCCCCATTCCAAAACTCATATTCCGATTGTGATTTCAAGTCCAGACCAAATGAAGCTAAACACTGTGTTTACGACCGACAGTTACTACAAGTCGAATATTTTTTGTAAAGTATGTCAGGGAAGACGTGTTAACCATGTGGTTGGCGTAAACAAAATAAAGAATGTGTCAAAAGCAATAGTAGCAACTTATATCAATTAGTCTCATCCGGAAACTTAAACAAGGCACTGCTTTAGAAGTTCTTGCGCCACTCTGATACTTGACGCAGGGGCCGATATTACCAGTATTAAACGACATGGGGGGTGGCGTTCTAGTACGATAGCAGAGACAAAACAAAAAAGATTCTAAACAAAATAAAATTTCAGTCGCAAATAAACTGTTGCCATCATCAGCAGAGCCTACGGAACTTGCCAATAGTACAATATGCGCAGTTAACTTAAACAATTACAATAGCAGCGTCATAGAACACCCAAAAATAAAAGCTACGATAACTGACAGCACTGGATCTGGCATAAATTTAACTCACTGCAATATCGGCACTTTCAATTGTAGTGCAGAATACATTGTAATCGCCGTGTTTATAATTGTTACTGTTTTATATTGAAATGTTATATTACTTAAAGTGTTTAATTAATAAAATCATATATATTTTTCGAAAAAATGACAAATTATTTTGACATCTGTTTTATGTTCTACAACGAAAAAGACTGACGTTCTAGAACATATTTCGCAGCTAGGTGACAAAAAAAAATAACTTTGTCATCTGAAAATTTAACGAAAATGTCGACTTTTGTGGACAATTTTCGAAAAAATAATTTATCTAATGTAATAATAAATATGTAAAATGACCCCATTAGCTCCAAATTCTCCCATATTGTAATGTGATATGTACGAAACCGTGGAAGGGCCACGTTTACATTTTTTTTTTTTGAAATTCAGACTTTAAACTCTGAATTCAGATTTTGAACTCTGAATTCAGGCTTTAATGTCTGAATTCAGATTTTAATTTTTGAACTTATGAATTTATGGTGTTTTTACACCGGACCCAGGTTTAAGGTTTAAACTAGAACAAGTTTGGTGGCACCGCTGACGACTAACTGCGGATGTTTGCTATATGCATTTCAAATGGTACAATTAACTTTAATCAGGAAATTGATGTTAGCACATCAATAAAAATAGGCTAAAAAAATCAAGTGGGTAAATCATTTCCCAAACAAATTCAGTAGCACTTTAAGTCGTCTCTAGAATCAAAAACAGTAAAATTATACAGTGTTGCCTTTAAAATTTCATAGTCGAGGACAAATATAGTAAAAGCTTAATTTTGCCTTGTATAGTATGTCCTCTAAATCTAAATTATATATCTAGAAAGCTCTGAGTGATATGTCTTATAATTTGGTTAGCAGTGTAAGTTCAGAGATTAAAGTTTGAATTCAGAGTATAAAATCTGAATTCAGAGATTATAGTCTGAATTCAAAGAATAAAGTTTATAATAAAGTGAATTCAGAGTTCAAAATACGAATTCTGAAATTAAAGTCTAAATTACAGAAAACTGGAGACATGGCTCTTCTAGGACTTAAAATATGTGTTGAATAGTTTTCAAAAATTTTCTAGTATGTCATTCTGAGTCAGCATTGGTGGTTTTAGTCAATACAATATTGTCCTTCCAAAGACAGTTTCTGCATTTCATAGAGGTGAATTTTAGATTTTAGAACAAGACATAAAAATTCATCTTCGTCCTTTGAATATAATAAACATATTCCGGTAAATATAACTTATCTACGCCATGCTGTTTTACAATTTTTAATTTGATCAAGTTAAATGTTATCCCAGGCCGCCACTGGTTGGCACGGTGCAGCGATTTTGACCGGCCGCAGGTCTACCTTCCTGACTGCTCAGGTGATGCTAGATGAATTTTTAATTATGAAATGAGTGAGTCACAGTTTGTTTATTATTCCCTTCCACATACATAACGGGTCAAATGGTACACTCCAAATAAACATTTGCTTCACTATAAAAGCCTGCTTTGATCACGTTCGATTTAGACTCACCTACCGAATTAGAAGAAATGCTATTTTTAGAATTGTTTACGGCTAGATCTTGCATTTGAAAAAAATATCGAGATTGTTCAATTGAAGTGTGGATCTGACTTATCAAAAATATTTTTTTTAGTTTAGTAGATTTTAGTTAGGTGATAAACTACTTCCCATCAAAGTGTTATTCATTTTTATTACTTACATTATTAACTTCCTAAAAATACACATATGAAATAGATTTAGTCCACTATATTATTATAAGTGTAATGATGTACATAGTGCACTATAGTAATGTATCATTATTCATTTGTGATTAATGATTATCCACAATTATGTCAACAAATTTCTTCAATGTGACAGCATTGGGAATGAATTATGAAAACAAAAATTCTCCGATAAACCCGAACCTCCTGTGTAAAAGCCAAATACTCTATCTGCTATACCAGTTTATTAACTTCTTCCGAATGTTGGTGTAGAAGTTTACTAATGAAAGTTTTATTTGCTTTTCTAAATTTATCAAGTAAACGACGAATATCAAAGTTGAACGCAAGGTGTTTTGTATGTTTTGTCATGTTCATGTTATATATGTAAAAATATTATATAATTTTTTCAGTAAAATGTTTGCTGAAATATTGTTAATAGTCGTAGACAAAGTATAGTAATTCTGCTTGCATATAGACAATGGCTACAATTCACTCAAGATGATGAAAGTGTCTTCTCCTAGCTAATTAGCAATTATACCTAATTTACTACCATGTAAAGGTAAAAAACACACTCTATGTGGTGACGCCTTTAATTTTGTCTCCACAATAGTTAAAATCTCTGTCCTCTATAGGAAGTTGGTATATTTTTCGCACTCTTATTAAATCTTGCATAACCATAAAATTCTGGTTTACTTCTACATCATCAGGCTTATATCTACTATTTTTTTCTTCTGTTATATAAAATCTTGGAATTACTTTATTCTTTCAATATTGCTTTCATAATTTTACAGTGTCTTATCTTTTTCATAATTAATAGATACTTTTGACGGTAGCGGAACATCTCAAAATATTAAAAAGGCCAAATGACCAAAAAATGTAAAATAAATGACCCTGAAGTCATTTTTCATATGTATATGTACATAAAAAATATGACTGATATTAGCTATTAGATATATGTATTTAATATTTTAATAAAATTGCAATACAAAATTCAATTCAAAATTTTTTTTTGTTATTTGTTTAAAAATTTGCTATGCATTTCGATTTAAAAAATCTGCGTCTTTAAAGACTCCGATTTTATATGCAATTTTCAATGAATTCATAGCTAACCGGAATTCCAGGAAACAACTATTCTGCGGTCTAATGACAATCCGTAAAGTAGTTGTTTCCTGGAATTCTTCCTGGAACACCTTATGTATGATTTACACATTCTAGTAGTTAAAACCGTTTTAAAATTTAGTAAAGTATTATGAACATGGAAACGATCAGCAAACCTCAGTTTCATATATTTTACAAATTCATCTGTCAAATAAAGGCATTATTTCATTAGTAAAACACGTTAAAATGAATAAAATTTCTTGCTCAATAAAAAGTTATATGACCGTTGTCTTCTATATAAGTTTTTTTAACTTGAAAAAGTAATTTTCCTACAATTTCTTTTGTAAAAAGTGGTTTGGTGATTGTTTTATAATAAAATAACAAACAGTCATCTAAGTTAGCTCAGCGGAAGTCCTTATTTTTAAATCCAATTCTACTTATTATTATTCGAACTATTTTTCATGATCGGGACTTCTAAAATAACACCTTGATTTAAGTACTTTTATTAAAAGGTGAACTACCGCGTATTATGTTTTATTCATAATTGTACAGTTATTTAAACACAAACACTGACGATATTTCATAAGAATCCTCCTTATTTATTATTTTATCTAAATAGGGGGCATTGCCTGATATACTGAACGTCCTTTTATTATTAACATGTTTGTGTGTGTGTGATAGGGTTTACCGTTACAACAGGAACTTGAACTGTGATTTGACATCTGCTACCTGTAGAACAAATATACCAATTACTTTCCACAGAAACAATATACAAAACAATATATTGTCCACTAAAGCAGCCACATGTGTGTTACTGAAGCGTATCGTATGGGTTTTCGGTGTATGTATATTAGAATATTTATGCAGTACCGGTTAATAAATTTTATATAAGCCTTAAAACCGCCAAAAAGATAACTGACGTCACGACTATTATAAATATACAAAAGTCGCAACTGGAAATTTTACTTGTTGACAGCATCGCCTTGTTTCAAATGAGAGTTAGTGTCACTCGACATTCCGGTTGCTTTCTGGTTAAATTTAAATAAACTAAAAAGTTAACTCGTATTGGAATATGACTCATTCCAATATTTGCATTATAATATATTAATTACTTTGTTGAAATAGTAGCTTCGACGTGAGGTTCTTGGCTTCTGATAGTTGCGGTTAGTACACTAGACCTAAAAGGCGGAAACTTCCATATGTTTTCAGCAGTAGGTAGTTGGCTTATAATACGTATCACTTCCTAATAACAAAGCAAACAGTTTTGAAAATTAATTAAATAACATAAATTCCTATAAGGTTATCTCTAATCAATAAAGATCAGCGACTTTGTAAATGTTAACAACGAAATTGCATCCATTTTACTACTGTTTATCTTCAGTGGAATTTCATATCAAATGTTAGACAAACATAAAAAACTATAGTCAATAAAATGGATGGAAATTATCTTTTCTTTTGATAATGGAGAAATTACATGATGTTTCCAAATACGTGCAGAAGAAAGAATATATTATTTGATTCGAAATGGCCTTTGTCCTAGACAATTTCATAGAAAAACTAGATGACCCGGCAAACGTTGTTTTGCCATATGATTTATTTCTAGTGAATATTTTGGTCGGCTTCGTTCTCATCCCTACTCCGTGCTGTTTGCTTACGCCTGGCAGGGATAACTGATCTAGTGATAATAGATCAGTTATCGACCAGGGTTAAAAATGATTAAATTACTAAAATGGATATTATAAAATAGGGGTTTGTGATAGAAGGGTAAAAATTAATGTATGTATTTTTTAATGCCACAAAAAAATAAAAATAAAAAATTTTGTCCAAAAAATAAAAAAAAAATGTTTGAAGTGGACCACCCTTATCACTTAGGGGTATGAAAAATAGATTACGACCGATTCTCAGACCTACCGAATATACATATAAAATTTCATAAAAATCGGTCAAGACGTTTCCGAGGAGATGGCGTCTAACACTATGACACGAGAATTTTATATACAGGCTGTATCACATAAGAGGGCCACTCCCATGTATCTCGCTAAATATGCGAGACACGCCAAAAATCTTTAATTGTTTTTTGTTGCATTTTTGGAGGCCTTTATGCTCGTAAAAATAAATTTGAAATCCATGACCAACTTTATGAGTAATAACAAAAAAACCTGTAAAGTGCCCAAACTTTAAGGCTGTCTAACTTTTTTATTTAAGAGATAGAGAAAACTTATTGGTAATAAATTTTTATTGCAAAATTGATACCTTCCACCTGATATAAACAGATTTTTGAAATATCGTATGTGGTTCGCTGCGCCCTCTAGGCGGATAAAAATTTTTTTTATTGAAGCAGGCTATGGCCACAAAAAATTGCATGTTTTTTTCATCTTTCATGCAATATACTACATGTTGCCCTTATCTTTTGTATTTATTACATTTTTTTCAATTTTAGTTTAAAAAAATATACCTAAATATTTTCGTGTTGCTCAAGATAATGTTGAACCTGTTTTAAAGACGCCAACTGCAAAAAAATAATAAACAGAATGTACTTTTTATGCAAAATACAGATTTTCTTATAATATTACTTTACTTAAGTCACACAAAACTGCAGCTGTAAACATACCCTGTTCGAAACCATTGACTACGCTATCAACAAGTTTAAGAATCGCACCAATAACTGATTTTCTGTGTTAGCACTGAATTTTTCAAAATACATTTCAAGCCTATTTTTTATTCAAATTTCCAACATGCCATGCAGTTGGTTATGGTTACTATAAACTGCTCCATTTTTGTTTATGTACACTCACAAACATCAAAGAAAAACAAGAAAAAAATGAATGAACGTTACAGTTTTAACGTTTTCTTCATTAATACTGATCCAAAAATCAAATTATGAACAAATTGCGTTACAGGCGCTTTTACTTAACCTTAATTGTACCTTAGTTTGTAATTTCGTAATATAGTTTTGCATATTATTGCAGTTGTATTTTTATTTTTGAAATATATTTATAGAGTTTTTTTATTGCTTTTAGTTTGATATATAAGCCCTTAAAATTACGGCATTCATATTCCGGACACCCTGCATACAGCATTAATCAATTTAGTCATTCTTATTTCAAATACAAAGTTAAATTTACATCCATTTATTTGTTATTTATGACATAAATGTTAAGTACCTACGAGTATCAACCGCACTGGTGGCTGCTAGGAAAAACCAGACTGCTCGGACGTACCAAACCGCACTTTACATTTCTCATATTGCGTCTGTTTATGTACAACAATTTTAGAGTTTATCAGCAAGGCTGGAAAATAATCAACAGAGTGCATGTCTTACCGCAGGACAGTGTGAGCGTGAGTGAATTCGCGAATATTTCGAGTTTAAGTATGTTTATGAATTTGTATGACAGCTGGAACTTTGACATAGGTAAATAAACCAATAAATTATTAAGTATGCATAGGTATAATCATTACCGCTTAGATTGAAGTGTTAGTAAAATTATTTTTATATTTGTTATTTTCTACGTGTATGACCCTGCATGCCGCGATATCAGTGGCGGAGAAATGTTGGAATGTGGAATACTTTATAGTAAAAATATTTGCTTGAAACGCGATGATTGCGACATCAGAGCAGACAATGGTAATATTTACATTGGTATGGATGTTATGATAGCTCACTTTGTTGTTTGTTTACATCTCAGCTATTACTAGTGAAATTTAGTGATTATTAACAATTCTTGTTGAGTATTGAATAAAATAAGACAAAAAACTTACTAATTATTTATCTTTTTATACATTTTATATGTTAGAGCAAAGCTTATTGTAAAAGTAGTACCATAAATTTAACTGGGTTTCTACCAGAGTTACGACGAATTAAATCAATTGGATTTAATCGTTATTTAAATCATGATTTTAATCAACTAATTTTTTAAATTTAAATCATAATTTAAATCAAGTTGTGTAACGACAATAATCTAAGTAAATCAAACTTCAGAAAATTCAAATAATAATTCAGTTTATTTGAATTGAAGTTTATTTAAAAGTTAGATACAAATTAAACTGACAAAAAATCAGATAAAAAGAAGAAAAGAACAGTTAGGTTACACATATAAAACAACCTTCTTAAATGTGCATTATAAATTAGTTAAACAGAAACATAAAGTAAACAAATTAAACAGATCCAACTCTAAAAGAAAATAAAACATGATTTACCCCCAAACAAAAATTTGAAATTAGGTTATTTATTATAAAGGTTGTACAAAAAAACTAATTTAGCTGCTTTTTCTGTTCCTAAACAATTTCGAATTCTAGAATGAACTAAATGTCGAAAATATTCTCTCAACCGAGGCTGAACTAGCTGCAGCAGAAAATAATTACTTGATAATCGGGAATAATTTGTCAATATTATCAATATTTCTATAGGATTTTCACCAGGTCAAGTTTAAACAAAAACTATCTCTGTTAATATAAGTACTAGATACAGTGTTAATCTTATGTTTATGTAAAAAAATTAATAAAAATGAAAAAAATAATGTTTTTTTGATTTTTTTTAAAAGGCGTGATTATTGATTTTTTTAAAGTCGTGATTGTTGATTTTTTAATAAAAATCATGATTTTTATCAGCCCTGGTTTCTACACTCAAACAAGACGAAATGCAGTGTGTCCGGGAAAATGTGAGAAATCTCTCGGGTGTAGACAGAACAAGAACAAATAAGATGACAAGTTTCTATAATTTTTTTTTCTACAGGCTCTCCCTACGGAAATATGTATCCCTGTAAAACGCCGCTGGAAATCGGTTTTTCTTGAATAAATTTTAAGGTACTTAATATAATTTAGTGAGATGGACACTAGTAATGACCTCTTAAAATAGTGACCTTGAAACATATTTAGCTTTTTTAGTTTACCTGGGTAGCATCAACCTTATATTAAGAAAAGGGTACTCTTGTTTATTGTGAATAACCGTTTACGAGAAAAACTTCGACCTATGGAACCCTCTTATGAAGTTTTTCAATAATTTCGTTAAGGTGACACCACTGCGTTTTTTAAAATTTTGTATTTTTTCGAATTAAACATCTTAAGGTCGCCGTATTTCTGGCAAAATATGACCCGTATTTGTAGTGTTTTTAGGTACTGAAATCTCAAAAAATAAAGCTCGAAGAACAAAAATAACCACACAAATAGAATCTTTAAAGTTCTGTCTATTCATTATTACTATTTAAATATAGTTTAAACAAAGTTTTAACTTAAAAAAAACGTATTTTCATATTGGTCTTTGCTGCTAACCTAATGTCACATTTTTATCAATTAATTTATCGTGCATATACATAAACCTAAACAATTTTATATGTAACACTAAGTAAGTTTATGTTATAGGAATATTTAGAACTATATATCAATTTTAAAAAGTAGTTAGTTTGATAAATTTCAGTACCTAAAAATGTATTAGCATTTTTCCATAAGGGTCATTTTCTCAGCAAGTTCGGTCAACTTCATTATCTAGAAGTCTGTTACAAACTATAAAAATTTGACTCAATTTAACAATAAATAGTTCAGCCTCTGACTAAGAGGTGGCGGTAAAGTAAATTCTGTTTACAGGGCGAGCAAAATTTGGAATTAAGTATTATATTAGAAATCAAGACGAATTAAACATACCACATGCATTTGATTGCATTGTTATTGATATAAATTTTCGATTTTACCACTTCGGAACGGTTATTGAACGTGCGAAAGACGTTCTGTATGCAATTATGAGAAAATTTTGACCTTAAAAAAACCTCAAAATTAAGGAAACTACAAAAATGTCTTTAATATTAACTAAGGGCTATTGGAACACTGTTAACGAAAAAATACAGGTGTTTAAAACACCAAACCAAACTCCTGCAAAATTCAGAGAATTAAATCGATCTGATCCAAATTTTAAAATACAGGATGTTAAAAAAAATCTAGTCAAACTTGAAAAAATTTCAAAATTGACAGAATTTGAAAATTTTTAAAGTGAAATGATAGCCACTTCAAAATTATAAATTTCAAAAGGAAAATCTTACAGTTAAATTATCTGTCCACTGATACTGCTGGCTATCGTAATATGAAGTATACAGGGATGCAGGAAACAAATGACGCTTACCTGTATATTAGTTTACATTGTCCTCATGCCGCCAGTGATTTTTTTAACATTTACTTTAAAACATTTATTAGCATTCGTCTTGTAAATGACTGTAACTCGTTGGAGGTTGACATTTAGGTAAATTGGATCTCAGCAACATATTTTGACATCTAGTTTTCGCCGTATAAGTTTGCTTACATATTTTAAAACCACCACACAAATAAAGATGTAATAGATATCAGGGTCAGGTTGAAACATAAAACGATTGTTTTTATTATTATCTTTTATTTTGCAAGTACACAAATTTTTTCAAAAAGTATATTGCTATTTGTCTTCTGTGAATTGTCTCACGATGTATTATTAAATACCTATTACAAAAGGGATAAATAATGAAATAAAAATATATTTACATTATACAGGGTTGCTCGGATATGATTTCGAGAGTTGAGTTTACATGAAAAATTAATATAACACTGTTCTATAAAATTTTCGTTCGAGTTCCAGGGCGTCTAAGAAATTATATTTAGTTAATGTTTTCTAATAACTTTATTGCGAGTAAGTATATCGTTTTTCTTTAAATTTTGTACCCTTCACTAATGTAGTAGCTTTTTAACTTCAGGAGCCTTCGAACTGAACGACTGTTTACTGCAATTTAAGTTTCTTTTTTATTTCCGTTTCTTTCTGGGCCTTCAAAATATAATTAGGATCTCTACATTTCAAATTTCTTCCTCTTCTATTTAATATCACTTCTGGAGCTAAACAGTGCATATAAAATCTTTCCAACTTTTTAAACATACTTTCATTAAATATTTTGTCTCGATATATTTCTTCTATGAACAGGTCATTGTTATCATCTATGTAAACTACAAAATAACATAGGTTTCTCGTTGTTATTGCTAATTGCCCTTGAATCTAAAAGACAAGCAGTACTGATTAAATATAGATAATACATCTTTTTTAACTTACTTGGTAGTAATAGTTATGAGTTTTTTTATAATTTCACTCGATCTTTATCATTATATAAACAAGGCACCATTTTCTTCTCCACTGTTTCTATCAAAGTAATTGCTGATAGAGCTACCTTTTCCAAACATGTAACTTCTTTTATGCTATCATCTCCAATCAAACCTAAAAATGTTATATTGAATATATATATATATATATATATATATATATATATATATATATATATATATATATATATATATATATATATATATACGGACATATTTTATAGTAAAATTTTTTTTAGTTAACTACCTTTATAACTATATGTATTATACACAGTGGTTTGATTTTTATTAATCAAAACTTTAGTAATAGTCTATGAAATAAATATCTTGTCCGGAAGCGACGGCGACAATTGAATTTCTATGGCGTTTTTTAGAAGATTAAATTTATTGATAAATTTGTAATATTATGGGAAAAATTTGAGTCCTGAATCGTTTTTAATTTTAAAAGTGCTAATTTATTATGGTTTTATTTATAATCGAAATAGCTTGTACATACTAAGATAGGTATTACATATTTAAATATGTATATGGTTAATATTAAATTAAGTATCTTCTGTCATCTTAATCTTTTAAAATAACTGACAATAATGGTCAATTTTTCTTACAACATTCTCCAAGAGCGCTCTTTTATGATAAAGTTTATGATTCAAATCGTAATTTATTCGCAAAATGTCTACAGAGCGTTCAGCAAAGGATGGGCCATATTTTAAGGCTAGCTTCTTTGGACAAAAATTATTTCAATTAAAATTGTACATAAATAACTATTATGTATTCCTAAAATTTGATAAATTAAAGATTCGAATCCCCTCCCCTGTTCCTGTTACATATAAATATATAATTATTAAGTACCTATTATTTAATTCAATTTACAAATAATGATATACATACCTTTCTAAATCCAACGAACTTTCAATTAATAAAAATGTCCTATAATTTTCAATAGTATTACACACATATAAAGAATACAGAAAACCGCTGCTACTGCAAAGCACAGATTTGCAAAGGATAAATTGCAACTCAACGCTGAAATTTAGAATACGGAAAAATCGATATCCCATTTAGATGCTAGAGTTGTAAATATTTTGCCGCAGATCGAACGCATGACCTTCAAGCTCAGTTTCGGCATGTTTCGGCTACCTGTTATTTTCTGCACTCCAACTGTGACATTCTTTAAATATTTGCAGTTCAAGTTTTCTCCGTTAGATATCCAGCACTTCCCGGTACACAGTTTTATATCATTGTCAGTCAACGATCGAGGTACTTTCTTATTTAGAATACCGCAACCTTAAAATGAAACGTTCCTGTTGTTTGAATGACTCGTATCGCACTTTGTAGTCGAGAAAAAAAATAGAAATCATAGCCCTTTTTATTAAAAATAAAACATGAATTCGTTTATTATTTTTTCTCGTTAACGGTTCATTTTATCGACAATAAACAAGATAACCTATTTTTAATCTAAGTTTGGAGTTACCTAAATTTATTACTTAAAAATCTTTATCATACAGGGTTTTAAAAATTTATGTATTAAGTTGTAAAGCTTAGCCCGCCCCTGGTAAACTAAAAAAGCTAAATATGTTTCAAGGACACTGTTTTAAGAAGTCCTTACTAGTGCCCATCATATTAAATTTTTATTCAATTATATTGAGTACTTTATAAATTATTCAAGAAAAACCGATTATCAGCCGCGTCCTTCAGGGACACATATCTGCGTGGGAGGAATTGTAGGAAAAAAAATTATAGGAACTTATCTTATTTTTTCATGTTCTATCTGCACCCAAGAGATTTCCCACATTTTCCCGGACATCCTGTATAAACATCGCAACAACGCATTTTCGATGTACAGGATGTGAAAGGTGTTCGAAAAAAATATACACAAAAAAGTTCGAGCATTACTTAACGGTTGTAACCAAATATTTTTATAGTAACAACAAAAAAAAAACACGATCTACTATTAAATGCTTATATGTACGGAAATTTCAAAATTGTGTCATTTAAAAGCCAACTATGTTTCAAGTCCGACAGATTTTTAATGAGATTGCATCCGCCGAGGCATTAAAATCCATTTTTCTCGTAAACTCTTGTCGACATCGAATTTCAACAAGAGTACCTACTTTTTTTTTGTAAAAATCTTTATTGTTTCCATTTTTGCTATGAAATTACCAACAAAAATTACACAAAAAAGTTCGGATATTTTTAAAACACCGTCCTCCTTGTTTTACCCGCCCCTGGACACACTGTCTTTATTTCTTTTTAGATTTTCAAAAACAGCATAAAAAATTATGGGATTATTGCCAAATTTCGTTAATTTATCTCTACGCGTTTGGGAAATCCTAATTAAAAACCGTCATCAGGACCTAAACTTTCTTACCCTAATACATCGAAAATTAAGCATTTTACAATACATGTTTACTTAGACTTACTGAGTTAAATATATAATACACTTTGAGAATCGCCTTGTATAACCAATGATATATACATTTCAAGTAAACAAACGTTTCACAGTATTACATAATAAGTGCAGTAAAAACCTACCTACCATAAATAGTATGCACAATACTGTATCTTCAACGATGCGCTATGCTACATGCACTATTTTCAGTGTGGTAAATTATACATTGCCGCACACCGTGCAGTAATGTAAAAAATAAATAAAATAATTGCGTGAAAAGCCGTTGCATTGCTTTTCGTACGTTGCCTTACACTATTCCGACAACAAATTTGTTGTTGCTTCTTTCATAATGTCTGCATCTTCAGGATTGCTCAAATGTATTTCTTTTTTCAAAATGCAGCACAAGAGACAGGATTAGATATAAGAATATGGGGCGTTAACTTAGGCGTGACGTATTGTTTGTCTCCGTAGTAATGGAAAAAAAAAAAACTAACATTCAGTATTGGCTTTATAAGTTTCCTTATTTAAAGGATTGGACAAATTATGATGATTTTATTTCTACTGTTAATGACAGAAACATAGTTGTCAAAACTGCAGGTCACAACAGGAGGCTGCAGTGGCGTAACGTTTTTAAAAAACCATTTTTAAAAAATAAAACAAAAAGTTTTGGTTTTAATGCATAGTTGTAAATAAAATACTTTGAATTAAGTTTGGAAAAGTTTAATATCAGGCAACCCATAACACTTAAGAGCATTATGATAAGTAGTCACAACTATGTATTTATAAACAGTTGTTAGCATGTTGATAACATGTCAGAGATTCCCAAACTGTTTTGTAACACAGAGCACATTTGTTTAATGACTGTTTTAAAAAATGCATTAAGGTCATCTAACAGTATTGGGAATCAAATGTGGATATCAAGGTCACTACGAGATTAAAATTGGAAATATTTATTATTAGCATTATTTAGATTTTTGTTGGAAAAATATTAAATTTAAATTATATAATTGAGGCATTTTAAATATATTATTCTGCACCTTTTACGTAAAGTAAAACCATGGATATGATGTATATCATATAGGATACTTTTGTTTTTTTCCGTTATATATTTTCGTATTACCAGGAATTGCGCTCTAATATTTGTTTATCTTAATGATATGGTGATGTAGGTATTATCGATAAAATAAATACATTAGAATTTAGATAACGCTCCCTTTGTCATTAATACACATTGATATGGTGTGACCTATTTATGTTTTATTTACGGTCGTTATCATGGATAATATGAGAAAAATTTAGACCCTAAAAAATTTTTTAACCTACTTTTTGTTGCAGAGACAAGATAAAAATCTAATGTTTTCATCTGCTCTATTTATTTACAGTTCACATGAACTTCTTGTAGTGCCAAACCTAAGTTTACAGAATATAAGTTGCATAACTCGACCACGTGTCAATATTTCCAGGTCCTCCGCCTATCATTTCTGGTACACATTGGTACACATCGGGTTGTGCGGGGAACATCGTGGAATCGCCTCTGAATGATACAAGTGAACTTTGGCCATACTCCAAAGATTTGAAACATATGTTTATAACCCCCAATTATCTCAAGATCTGTCAACTTTACGAACACTACAAGAATAGTTTTTTGCCTCGATTTAATTGAAAATTATAAACTACCGTCACAATTCACAAAAATCGGTGGTTATGGCAGTGGCAGTAACTATACCAGTGTAATATAGCTTTTATCCAGTATCACCTCCCAAATATAAAATTTTGCCACATAATCTTTTGGCTAAAAAAAGAAAACATTTGTAAAACTTTGACACTGGAACTGTTATTATGGTACACTCCAATTCCAATTATTTTCATCGTTGAAATTAAAGCTGATTAAACTTATCGTTTATTTACAACCTGTATATTGCAAACAGTGTGTAGTGAAGGATAATTTCTAATACAGGGTGAATCTTAAATAAGTACAAATATTTTAATTGCTGGTGTAGTTCGTCATTTAAATCAGTCTAGTGAAAGCCATTTTTAAAAATTTCTAATATTTACGGAGATATTAATTTTTTAAAAAAATACCCACATTTTGAGGACCGCTGGCTGATTTTTCATCCAACAACGTAATGAAACATATGATTTGTTGCGAGGTTGCCATATCTCCTCCAATATAAATATTACGTTTCCTTTAACGTAATAGTTCTATTTTAAAAATACTTGTTTTAAGCATAAGTACAGTAAAATTGGGTATGTAGTATGATACGCAGCAATATTAACATAAATTTTAACATCTGAACTAACCTTACTATACTTCAACGATTAAAAATGAATTTCCGCAAGTTCAATACTACCGTAAAATATTTAGGAAGATATTACGTGATACTACTATGTCCAATGTTCAAAAATTATACATAAACGTGCACACAAGCTTACCTGTTTGTTAAAAAATTAACTATTTAATCAGTAATCCACATTTCACAAGTTAAATGTCATTGTACACTGTTAGAAAGGGACACAAAACACAATTTCCTTAAGTTATTTTATGAAGAATAACGAAAAACTATGCACGCGTTTTTTATTTAAAATGGAAAAAATGTCAACTTTTAGCAAATTTTATTGCTATTTTCATGCATTATGTGGGGTTAACAAGTTTGACTTGGGCTTCCGATAATCTGTCATGACAGTCAATGACAGTTTGATAATAAAAAATAATATAAAATGTTACACTTGACAAAATTCGCTAAAAGTTGAGATTTTTTCTTCCTTGAAGCAAAGACATTTGTGTAATACTGGCAACACTGTGAACCACACGTTCAGTCTGCAGCACTATGACTCATAAAAGTATGAAGGGTCGGTCTAGGCCAGCCGTCCTCAACAAGTTTTCTACTGAAAAATTACGAAATTTATTTAAAATTTCACTTTTTTATTTCTGATTTTTTTGTAAAAAAACTATTAATTATGTGTTCTACACACAAAACTATACTGCTGGTTAAAATATTTGTACTTATTTAAGATTCATCCTGTATATAGTTTTATCCACCCTAGCAATAAAATATGATTGCTGGAATTATTTTTTTGTCAAATGTAACACTACAATCAAAAAATACTCTGATCTGAACTTTATTAGTAAGTGTTATCATTATTTTAATGGTAAATACATCACATTTAACTGCATTTAAATTATTTCCAATACCCCAATAATTAATAGGGTCTGTCATGAATATTACTATTTATATATTTTTTATTAAATGCGCTATTTTAAAGTTACCATAATATAAAACGTGATTGACATCAAGACGGCCATATTGATGATGCTGTGACGTCATATTATTTGTTTACAAACAGATTCTAATAAAGTTCTGTGTGGAGTGTAAATTGTAATGCACGTTGAAGTTATAAACCCGCTCACAATTTATAGCAGTCGACAGAAAGAAACAAAGAAGATTTCTTCTATAAAATCGTGTACCGCATATCTCTGATAGCATACCCGATTACATAGCTTCTGCTATAGCGAATATGCCAATCAAAAAGTTAGCCTTCTATTGGTTGTGACGAATTGACGGATCCATTTTTCGGGCGGGCAAAATTTCGGATATACAATGCTTTCGAAAGGTAACGAATAATTTCATTATTTTTAAAATTGAGAAGTTTTCGAAAAAATCCCCTGGCACGTCGTTCATTAAAAAAAATTATCGATGACGTCATATCTCGAACAACGATGACGTCACAAATGTGGGTAGTATGTCAAAAAGTGCCTTTTTTAAAAACAAAATCGACGTGCCACAGGATCTTTTCGAAAATTTTTCAATTTCAAAAATAATCCACTAATTTAATTATGAATGTAATTAATTTATTAGTGATTTTGTGTTCTTAAGAATGGAGAATAATCTCTACAGCGTATTCTCAAAAGCGCAAACGCTCAAATTGAAGAAGTGAGGAATATCGGATGATGACATGTATGAAAGGTTTAGGGCGCGAGGTCAAAATGAGTGGGAGCGATATTGAAATATGTATGTCGTTCATTAACAAGAATGTACGTGAGTAGCATATACAGGATGTCCCGATTATACTTCAAAAAAACTGAGATGAAAAACTGAACCTTAAAAAAATAGTGGGGGTAGTTCATATAACATTTTTCATTTTAAAGTCGCGATTCCGAGATAAGGTGTTGAAGTTAAAATTTTATTTTCGATATTTATAAATAACTATAATGTAAATATTTATATAAAATTTGTAAATCGGGGGTTTTTGCGGGCGAGAAATTCAAATTTGTTTCTAGTTTTGCCGTCTCTGGTAGAGGGCCTCACTTATGGCACATAATGTTTCTTTTAAATGGCAAAACTTTTTTGCTGCTTAGTGTATCCATCTGACTATTGAAGTAATCGATTCTCTTACCTGTTTTATCTGAAAAAGTATACCTTGTTGAAATCGATAGGAGTAACGGTTTCCCAAATAATCCTATTTGAAATTCAGTGCATTGAGTAAAAACTGTTTTGGTTTCAGGTAAAGTGCCTTTTCTGCTGAAAATGCAGCATAATGTTACTCAGATTGATAAATTATAGAGACGTGCATAATTTTTGTGCTTCGTTGAAAAATCTAAAAATAAATGTCAATTTTTTGTACATATCATAGCACAGTGATATAATTTGACAAATATTGCGATTATTTTCCTAAAGCCGACCCTGGCAAATCTTGTTTGTGAATATTTAATAATTATTTACTCTTAATATCCAGCAGTGGTAAAATAACCTTAGCCTTCAAACGATGTGTCGAGTCTATCTGCGTAAGCAACAACACTGGTTCAACATTTAGCGTGTTATTTCCCACGGTATTTATTTAGTAATTACGAGTATGTGCATGTCTTTATATGACGTGTGGAATTTTGACAAAACTAAACACTGTAAGTAAAAGTATTAAATTCAGATTACTTTTCAACATGTTTCTGGCGGTACGTTCTGAAAATATGTGGTCCTTGACGCACATTTACGTTTTTTTTTATTTATTGGAAACAATCCTTGTAAATTTAAATGAAACTTGAATTTTGGCCTGAAAATAATTGGTTTGGTTATTAATCAATTTGGGACGTTGATGGACAGCGGAGTCTAATCAAAGTTTTTCCGTATTTTACATGGATTTAATTTGATTTTAATAGTCAGCATTGACGAGACTGTTGTTTTTAGCAGACGCAATTCTAATAGTAAACTCACTTCCCAAATGTTGTGTTTTACGCAATGTTGCCAGATGAAGTTAATTAAATTTCTTCATACATCATTAATTTTTTTTGCGTATTTAATCAAAATCTCAATACATAGAAATGAATTGATAAATATACTTAATGTGAATTAAAACGGTCCTAGTTAAACATCGAATTATTAATAAAAATAAATTCTTTAGTTGTGTTTGTTGATAGTAGTATTTGGGCATGTATCCAGACACAAAACATACCTATAATAGACATTTAAAAAAAAAAGAAATTTCCCTTCGATATTTCTAATACAAGAAATTTAATGCTATAATTGCTTGTGTATGGGTCAACTATTCAGATAAAAAATTATAGAATACTTAAAAATTAAGCAAATATAATTCTTCCGATTTTTTTAGATCTTAAAATTTTCTTCACAAGGTTTAAAAGCCGTATGACACTGCAAATAATTTTCAGCAAAATTACGTATCTTGGTAATTTTCGTTAGGAAAATGTGAATTTTAGTTAATTTATGAATGCTATTATGAATAAAAATTATAAAATTCACAGTAAAATCATCTTCATGCGCGTGCGTATTAACTGGGTTTATGTGGCACCATCTGCTGAGTGATTGTATTTTGTGAAATATTGAGGGAAGGGACCTATAATAATTATTGTCAAATGACAATTATAACAAAATATCGTGATTATAACATACATATATGTTTACACAACACAGCATAAAATAACTATCACAACTATAGTAATTAGTCCAATTTGCACACTGCGCACTTTCTCGCGCAGATTCTCATAAAAATAGGACATAATTTTTCCCAAAATTATTTGAAATGTTTTCTGTATGCAACTACAAAATTAGCGTAGAATAGAATTATTCCAAAAATTCTGTAGAGAATTTTTACAGTGTCGTACGGCTTTAAGTTAAAATTCTTCAATATGAAGAAAACCTTCACCATCTTGCAACACTGGTTTTGTGCTTAGTTCAAGGTGAACCGTTCTATGTACACCTACTCCTCTGAACAGGAACAGCGTTGCCAAATACGGAAAAATATTTTATTTGCTAACTTTGATTAAGTACTGAAAGAATAATAAATATTAACCTAAAAATTCCCATTTATTGTTGCGTAGGATATAATAGTTTTATCTGTTTCAACAAATTATAAAAGTTTAAAGCGGCAAAAGAAACAACACGTAATATGTTGATATATAGAGATATAATATGAGACATATACTTCAGGAGATATTCTATTCATAGTTTTATTATATCAAAAATACATAAATATATTTGTTCACATCTTCGGCTATGTGAATTATTATTGATTTGTTAGTTCTAGTTTTTGCGATATGTACAATCTATTGCAATAATAGTGACACTCCCTTAAAACAATTTGGACCTATCAGAATTTCTGAGTAGAAATTTAATTAGACGCAGTAAAAGTTCTAGGGACATATCTTTCAAATTAAATAATGGCATTTCATATATTTAAAAAAAATCATTTAAGAAACAAAATAAAAATATTCTTTTGTTGTTGTTATTTTTGCTAGATTAAAGGTCATTTTTATGAAAAATTAGTTTAATACAACAAACAACAGCAGAGCAAGAACAAATATTTATAAACGTTTAACTTAAAAATAATAAATATATTAATTTTAATTATTATTTTTTATAATAACATTTTATGCGTAGAATTCTGAAGATGTAATAAAATGGCAAAACGTCGACTATCATAAAATTGTTTTTATTTTTCCATAAAATTGACATAGAATCCAGCAAATCTATAATAACGTGAAATAGATTATGTAAAAAATGTATGGTGCGGTACTGCTTTTTTAAAATTACTTACTAGTTACTGCTTTTAAATTTGAAAAGATGAATAATTACAGTTTGACTATGATGCCAACTCTAGTTGTTAAGAAAGGCGATTTTTTATATCAAAATATTTGGCATAATTTAACATTATGGTATAAATTGATTTATCAACAAAATAGATTATTCACTTTAGCGGGGAATTTTGTGAGTATATGCGTAACAATTTAGGGTTGATTAATCTGTAAAACACTTTTTTTTCTTTACTGTTGTCATAATCAATTTCGTAAATATGCAATATTTTTTCTTGATTAATAAATTTATGTAGAGCACATGATAAATGTCAACAAAATTTATCCATATCACTACAATTTAAAATAATACATCTGTAACAGACGGAAATTGCGAAATCATGTTTTCCTCAAACAAAACGAATGAATAAAATAAAATAATTTACTATGGACTGATAACATCATTGATAATATTTCTAGACATACAGCAACATTAAAGAAACCAATCACGTGTAGCTGTAGTGATTGTTTAAAAACATTTGAAATAAAATGGAAGATAAAGAAATCGATACAGACTTTATAATTTTTTGGGGAAATATTAATTTTTTGTATTTAAATTTAATTGAAACAGTTAAACTGTCATTTATGTATTTTTAGGAGTATGCTACATTATCAAGAATTTACTCCCAAGTGGTGGTCATCCCAATAATACTAATTAAAAATTATTTAGAACGTTCAGACGAGAATTCAAATTATTTTGAAAAAATGGTCCGATAGTTGTAAATTTCACACTAAACATGAATTTTTTGAGAGTATAACATAAATTGTACATAATGCGAAATAAAATCTGTAGTCAGAGTTTGTAATTCTAACAAGACTTATTTTTTGTAATAATTTTTATTGACAATTTAATTTATATACAAAAAGGCCCTCATACCACAATGTAATTGTCACTTTGACAGCGACAAAAGTTACCTGCAACCACAGTATACTAATCAATCAATTGATTAGTATACTGTGCCTGCAACTTTTACAACGGCAAATGCACTAGGGGTTTTTTCACACTTTTTAATTAATTATCGCGGCGTCCGTTGCTAAAGTAAATAGTTTGACATTTTTGTCAACAGCTTATTGAATAATTATTAAACACTAACAATGAGTCGATTCGTCTACGAACAACGAAATTAGTCAAATTGTTAATACCTGTATGCCTGCTAATACAGTTGCTACTCAATCATCAATCTGGCGATAATTTTCTACTTTTTGTGATGCGTAAAGATATAAATTTGAGCCAGACTCTTCCATCGAGAAATTGAATGTAATATTGCAAGATTGGCCTTTTAAGATGCGAAAATAAGAAGGGATAGTTAAAACAATTTGGAACACCACCGCTAAAATGCTACAAAGAAAATATTATAAAGAATTTAATATTGTATTTAACTCATTCACTGTCGTACAGTTTAATTCATCACGAGCTGTACTTAATGCTAAATGTAAAATCCTACAAGCACAATCCGAAAAAAGAAAATCCAGTGCATCACCTCTTAATAAATGTGAAATATTTGCAATTGCCAGATTATACGACGAAAATGAACCGGAAGGACTACAAAAGAATTACACATTTTGGTGTTTGGTTACTTGACGCGGAGAAGCAACTTACTGCAAAACCATTTATTTCGTATCTGAAATTGAAAATAATGGAAAAGATACTGGATATATCGAGTATAATCCTCTATTTTCGAAAACGAGACAAGGCGGTGACAATAAATTATGTGACAGTAAATGGATTACGAAATATTTTAGAGGAAGCCCAGTACACTTATTTAAAAAGTTGATGGAAAAACGAGGCCACTTCTATAACATTGGACAGACAATTTCTTACACCAAATCCCCTTTAGAAGAAGAACAATTCTAAAAGTTGGTATACAAATCTGCCGATTGGAATTAATGAAATTTCCATCAATCAGTTAAACGTGTCAAAATTACAAATCACTCAAATCGAGCGGCAGTAGTTAGCGAATTAAGTAATGTCATAATTGAAGAACAAGCGCTAATAAAAATAACAGGACACAGCAATTCATCATCATAAAACCATACTTACAAGTTGACAGAGTATCATTCGAGCATTATTCAATCGATTCGTTTGGAAAAAGAACAAACTTCATCTTCTACAGAATCGATTAGATGTGGCACACCCGTAGCGACATTAGTATTCCTCGTATGGATTTCAATAACTGCGTGTTTAATAATTGTACGCTCAAATAAAAATGTATTTATTTTTAGTGTTTCATAAATAAAATTTGCAATGATATATTTCTAGTCGATGTTTGTATTGATACCGGGTAAAGTTTAAATTCTAAGCTGTTTCTTTTAGCAATTTGCAACAACCCAAATTTACTCGGTAAAATACAAACCTCTTGTGCAATTAAAAGTAAAAAAAATGAATTTAAGGAAATAAATGAGTAAAATAAGATAAATGTGCGATGAGACCCAAGAGGATCTATCCTGTATCCAATATCTTATATTTTAATATTTTTACCGTCTAATAAAATACATTACAGCAGAATTAGTCACAAGGTGTATAAACTTTAAATCTCAGGACAATGGAGATGAATTGTTGTGATAGACACGTAACGTATTATCAATAATAAAAAATATTTTGGTGTTTAAGATAAAAAAAATTGAATCACCGGTTAACTAACCCTTATGTTTATTCAAATAATTCTTGTTAATATTTTGAGTATGAATTGACTAATCAGTCGATACGTATTGCGTAATGCTTCAAAATGATTTGTTTCAGAAATTATAAGTCATTGGTTCTCGATATACAGGGTGTTCCTTAAGTAGAGATCGAAAATCCAGGGGCGTCCAGTTACAGCGTGTCAAATATTAAAATAAAATCAGTTTTTCATTTCTAAAACGCTTGAGATAATTTAACTAAAATCCGTGTGCATATTTAGTATGACAGTAGGTATGAAAAAAAATTACCAGCTTTAGAAACTTACCAGTGGCAGGATGTGTGGTTATGATCGATTATCATTTGCCAAAAAATATGTAACACCCTGTATAATATTAATTATTGATAAAATAGGTCATCATATTGTATTATCTTTCATTATCTTCACTTTTTATTGCTTCACACTTTTTGTATTCCAAACCGATTCACAACAAAATTGATTTATTTGATCAAGTGGGCGCAGGCGTATAAATAAATGCGAATATTATTTATAATTCAAAATTAAGTAATAAAAGCACTCCTACTCTATTGAAAATTTACAAGGTCTGCTCTTCTGATAGTAGTATATACAGGGTGATTTTATGAAAAGTCTCCACTCGAGAAGTGTCGATTGCAATATAAAAAATTTTCAAAAACAGGTATCTCTTTATTTTTGGGGTGCCAATTTGTGATCTACAAGCGCCTGAGTTCCTACTCACCTTCTCACCCCCATAAACCCCCACTTAAAAAAATTAAATGGGAGCACCCCTCATGTGACATATCATTGTATAGCTGAAATCTTCCTAAATAAGTACAATAGTGTATGCATTTTTGCTTTTTGAACGTCTTTTTGAAAACCACCCTTTAAAACTGATATGTCTTAGCAAACTGTATTTGATTAAAAATAATAAAAAAAAAATCAAAAATAAGGTTGAAGTAATAAAGCTTTAATTATTTTATAATAATAGTAATAGCATTTATTGCCCAACAGTAATCCATTTATAGAGCAATTGTACAAATGTTAAGTAATAACTACATGGGTGAAAAATATACCTTATACAAACATAAAACAAAAATACAAGGCTATAATAGAATAATTCAGTAAATAATAACTAATTTAAGAAAGAATTTATAAATTACGAATTGCTGAAACATACACATACATTCAAGTAATTATTGAAGACAAAGTTTATAAATAATAGTTATACAGAGTATTATTACGTTATGCATAGCTAAAACATACATTTTTCAGTTCAGAAATGCTGCAACAAAAAATATCACACATATCAGAAGCTCTGTTAGCATTATTGCACATCATGTTAATTGGTGCCTTTAACAGAATATTGATTTTATTGATAAACTATAGATATGTTTGCGACAAAAAAATTATGCGCTTTAGTTCAGACCACATTTGCTTTAAAATTATAAAAAATAAATTTAAAAAATATTAAAATTATGCTTTATTTAATTTATAATATCGTTGTGTAATTATATGTAATGATCTTGTTATAGAATAGTCTTCCAAAAATAGTAAAATTGCGTTTTAGATATAATTTTAATAAGGCTTTCAACTAATTTTCCACAATGGCGGCAGTCGCTGATCCAACAAATCTTCATTTAAAAATGGCGACTTATAATACAATGATTTTATTCCACATAAAAGTATAACAAAATAATTTAGTGTAAATTAGAACTTTATACGATAAAATGTTTTTGGTCTCAAATATATTTAAAAATTTGTCTGCGCAAGTAGATAATGTTTGCATCGTCAAGTTTTATAAAAAAATTAGAAATTAATTTTAGAAATTAGTATAAATAATTATTAATTAATATTAATATTGTTAGGTATTAGCTAAGTATTATTAGTTAATTATAATAATAAGTATTTAATTTAAAACTAACCTAATTATTTCATTACCAAAAAATTAAATCAAAGTTACTTTCTCGTACTGGTTTTTCGTATATTTTCGCAGCCATGAAGCGTTTTTAATATGAGTTCTCGCACATGGACACCATCATTATTTATATAATAAAACCTATAACTAAAATTGAACGTTGGCACGTTTGACTGGAAACGTTACTATCACAAGAATTTGTTTGTATTATTTCTTGATTAGTGCTTGGTAATACACTATACCTTAGGAGTTCAAAAATTAAGGTTAGGTTTTGAATTTTATTACGCGATATATACAATAATTTTGTTTTCTCAAGCCACAATTTTGTTCTATAACATATTTATAAAACAGGGAATATTTGTATAGATTAAACACAACTATAAAACTATTTTATATATAATTTCGAGGATAAAAAATAATTTTATTAATTTCCTTATATGTCCTTAATAAAACACATTTATACAACTATTTTATAAGATTATAATTAAAAGTCATTTTTCTAAGTATACAACTCTTTCACAATATATTTACAATATATAATTTTTTTAAATGTTGTATAACGTATTATAATATTTTTATAAAAATTTTAAAGAACTAAAAATTATTTGTCATATAAAACACGTTGTAAAAACTATTATAAAACAATTTTACAGAATTACTTTCTTCAGGAACAAAATTATGGCAATTATTTGCTCTATAAAATCAAACTGTTCGTTAAACAACGCAATTCGATAGTTATAAAATAATTCGCTTCTTTTAATGTTCCATTTTGCAAGTTGGGAATTCTTCTACATTTATGAATTATTCTATGTCCCAAACCGTCAAAAATAACTTTGTTTCTTATTTTTAACTCACTTTTTGTTAAGTATTGAGGTGCTTGTAGCAGGTATAAGTTTTACTTGAAATCAGACAGTTGATCGTAAAAATGGTGTATATTGGTTAGCTATATATTCTGTGATAATAGACATCCAAATAAACAGGTGGATCACAGCCACATTAGATTACTTGCATAGAAGTTTGGAGCTACTGTGTGAAATAAATGGCACAAATGGAGGTACAAGATCTATTCACTTTAAATCCTACCAGTTATTATTACTTGATCCCTATTTTTTATTTTTTTTTAATCAAATCCAAATTGGAGAGTCATATCAATTTTTGAAGGGTGTGTTTCAAAAAGATGCGTTCAAAAAGCAAAAATGCATATATCATTGTATTCAGGAATATTTTAGCTATTCAATGATATATCACAAGAGGGGTGTTCCCATTTATTTTTTTTAAGTGAAGGTTCATGGGAGTGAACACACACACTTATAGGTCACAAGTTGGCTCCCTAAAAATAAAGATTTACGTGTTTTTGGAAATTGTTTATATTGCAACCGTTTTCTCCAGTGGGGAGTTTTCAAAAATCACCCTGTATGTAAAATGTACGTCAATTAACACAAAAATCTTAATCCAAATAAATAATTTCAATACCGCATTTAGGCGTTGTGATTTAGACAATCATCACGGCAAGATTTCATTATCAGTAAGACGTATGGTTATCAGAGTTTATCAGCTTTATCATTAGTTCCCAACAATTTACGATCTATCTTTTACCGTGGAGTATTTTAAAAAGTCAAGCTATCGAAAGACGTGCGTTATATATAGTTTAAATAATATTGTTGCTGTTACTAGTGCAATCATTCGAATCAAGAAAAAATGCGATCTCGAAACTGCAATCAAGGTACCTTCTCATGATGTTTACTCTGTATTAGTGGTATTATATTGAACTATCCTGGATCAAGGTCAAGAATTTATAAATAAACGTTTTGGGTTCGACGTTTGGTTTCCATCTAAATGTTTAATCTAACTTGGTTTTGTTATTATTTATTTTCTTTTAGCATGCCCTCTAAAAGTGTCCTTGCGTGTTGTGTAATCAAATGAAACGGTTAAAATACTAATGATTGCTAAATCCTACAATACAGGGTATATATAAATTTTGAATACAGACAATACTCTTCTGTAGGTATATAAAGTTCGTAAAACAATGTTCTTTTCACTAAAACAACATTCTACATTTTAACTGTGGTGATATTATGTATTCTGTAAAGATAATAACATTGTTAATCTTCTCATATTCAAAGAAAGCTATTACAACTTAGAAGATGAGTTTTTTTTTATATTTATTGAATATTTGTCATAAAAAACAAATTTTTATAGCAATTTTCTCATTAAATCAATTTTCTTATGTACAGTGGCCGCAATATAAAGGTTTCCGACCTAACTCGTATACTACTTTTAAAAGCACATGTGTGACGGATACGCGGTTAAGCCGCCGTAAATTAAACAAAAGGATGCTGATAATTCGGGCTGAAAACCTTTATTTGCGGCGACTGTACTGTAGCGATTATTACTACACTAAAAATAAAAAATAAACAGTAGTTTGCTAAATTCAAGCGATCCATTAAAAATAACTCAATTGGCAGTGAATTTTGAGTTAGCAATGGTATACAGGGTATCCGGCGACAAACAAAGACAGCAGATTCTACATATTTATGATTTCATATCGATTTGATATAAATCGTCATATCCATGCTTCCTAAGGGAGGTAGGGCTCATTTTTTAGAGATTAAATTAGAGCATTAGAGAAACGAATCACTTTATTCATTGAAAGTAATGGTCGCCATGTAGAGCATCTTTTATTGAATTAAAGTTTGTTTTTGTTAATCGTCGTTTTGCTATAATTTGTCTTAGTTGCTGATATTATTTAACAAAAAATAGAACTTCTTTATAGAATTTTACTTTATCTAAAAACAAACATTTCAAATTGAATTCTCTCGCATACGGTACATCCTAGCCATCAAAAGGCTGTCCATATAAGTGTTAACAACTTTTGATCCTTCTAGATAAACAGTGAAATTAATAAAAAAACAATATCAATGTTTAAAGCTCTATACCTCCCGTAGCAAGCATTTTCGATATGAAACCATCCCTATAATTTGCTATTTTCGTTTGTTGGTTTAGTTTTTAGGGACAGAAATGTCGAAAAAAAAAATATAGAGCAAAAGTAATTTCAAAAATTAAATTATTGATATTTTGTTTATCCATTTTTCCTATTTAAATTCTTCTCAAATAAAATAATAACTTTTCAAGAGCGTTTGTAGACACGCATTATTTTGCTATTATAACCCCACATTTCAACAATTATTTTCACATACTTGTAAACAAAAATGAACAATCTTATATGCATAATTCTGTAAGTTTATATTATAACACTATTTTCAACTACAATTAAATTTAAAAAAATACGTATTTCGAAAGATTTTTGTATCTAAAAATTTGTTGGTTAGACCGCTTTTTGTCGTTAAATATTCGTTTTACTTCGGTACCTTTGAATATTCGCAAGTGGCATGAGATAACATTCATGTTATTTGCCAAGTTCTACATTATTCAGTTCTTAAATGTCTAAAATTATTTGTATTTGTAGAAAACACTATTTAAAAAAAAATGGCGCCCTTATCAGGAAAACTTTAGTTGGCGTTTGTACCACAAAAATTAGGTGTTTTTAACACTTTTAGGAATCTATAAAATAATCAATTTTCTTTCCTTCTTTTTTCTTTCTAACTTGGACGACTGTGATATTTGTACTATGAGCGAAGAGACCATTCTGTTACACAATTTTTAACACTAGTTTTATGAGAACAGTGAAAATGATTCAATATTTTGATAATTACGACGTTACCGACCAATATATAATTATTGTTTGTGTAGAATATGATCGCCGGGTCTTGTTTTTGTTTTCTCAAATGATAAAGTGTTCTTGTCCCTCTTTTTTACTTGTCGAATTAATAATTTAACATGTTTAGCAATTTTTTTCCTAACTTTGGAAAAAGTCAAATATCTTAATCGTTATTGAACGAAGAAAAAAGAATAAGAAAAAACAATTAACAAAAGAGAAAGTTATTATAAGAAAAATATTCATTATGTTGCAATAATGTAATTAATTGTCATTTCGTCTTTTCCTTGTCCAATCTTTTTGCATTTTAATTATGAATCTAAGTTGAAGACAATCGATAACATCTCAGAAATTCTTGAAATTGTCCATGCAAAAAACTTTATGAGAACACAACAAATTGTGCCCCCCCATTTAGCAAAAATAAAAACTGGCTATATACTGCTAGGAAATACTGCTATATAATGTAGGAAATGATTTGTAAAGGTATTGCAAATGTTCAGTACCTATTTTTTAATGAAGAGGTAATCAAAAGTGTAAATGTGATGTCACAACAATCAATCCCATCAATTATCGAGTTCCTTTATTCCATGACAAGTGGAATATTTCTCAAAAATATTGTCCTGCTATATCATGTATTATAGATATGAATGATATATAATATACACATATTAGTTTTTTCCTAAATAATTCGCATTTGTAAGTGACTAAAGAATGTCCATCTACCTTTATATTTAAATTGCTACTAATTCTACTATACAAGTAAAAATCTGTCCTAATTCAGAATTAAAACTGTTTTCTTTTTCAGCGCCTGTGATATTAAAACAACAAGCTCGTATAGAGAGGTTGAGAATAGAACTGAAAACTGAAAAAGCCAAATTGGTTATTATGAAGCAAGAAATTGCTGATTTAGAGAAAAATAGACTAAAAAGGGAACGCACGATTGACGCTGAAGTGGAGAAGCAACTTTTGATGGAAATCAAACATCTCAGGTGTCAATGCGAACAACTAGCTCTAGCGGATAAGGGTGGTAAGTTTAATTTAGTATTTTTTACGTACAAATTTAATACGAATATAATATATTTCTAATATTAGTCAATAATTTGTTTTTATTATGGTTTATGTAGATGAAAATGAATTACCTATTTTAGTGAGTCAAGTTTAAATAGTCAAATTTCAGAAATAGATTTCTTGCAAAACTTCAAGCAAAAAAATGTAAATACAATATACATTTTATCTTGCTCTCAGTGAGCGGCTCTCCAATAAAGGTACAAGGTGATCAGTTCAGGAAAAAAAATCAAATTACAAACTGTTTGCGGTAGCTTGTTGATTGTATTTGTTTCCCTAAGCTTGATCACCCTGTATCTCTGTTGCAGTGTGAGGAAAAAGGTATGAAGTACTTATATTTTTTGCTTATAATTTCGTAAGGAATCCACTCCCGAAGTTTAACTATTTAAATTTCACTTACTACTTAATATTTTTCAAATATTTTAAGAATGAGTACTTAATAGTTTTAAAAAATTCTCCAATTATCAGACCTTCTCTTAAAAGGTAACTATTTCTTGGGTATCTGTCTATAACTATACTTTACTAAAACAATATTCCAAAAGAACTGCAATTAATAGATGAACAAAAAAAACTAGTCATAGGTTGATACAAAGATAATCAGTATAAACATAAATTGAACATACAAAAATGTATTAACGTATGTATTGCTGTTGCAGCAATAAATAATGAAACCACTGAAGTTCCAGCATTTTTCCGGCATCAGGCTTTTTCTTACTTGAAAATAATCATTTTTAATATGATTTGTAATTTCGCTTGACAACCCTTTGATGTAATTTATTCTACAATACTACATTTTGTTTTATGTTTTCCCTGAGAAACGTTCTTACTTAGATTTCAATATTTTTCTAGGTTAATTCATTTTTTTTACATTCACATATTCTGATAAAATATTATTCAAATTATTTATAATGTGTATTATCTATTTCCTGTCAGGATACTGTTTGCTCGCTTAGAGTGAACATAAAAGTATTTATTTTTGTATGCAATAAAGATAAATATATTATAATTATGAGATTAGGAAAATTTATCTCTGTAACTTTACATGTAAATGTCATATCTAAATATAAATTTCTACATAAAAACACAATTCAAAGAAAAAACCTTTAAATGTTTGCCGCCCGTGGAAAAAATTCAAAAATTAAACTAACTCTTGTTCTTAAGGCAGGTATAGATTTGTGAACTAAGTTGAGCCGCTCTGTTGTCAGCTCGCAAGTATGAACCTGAGTTGTCCGAGATGTGGTAAACCTTCTCCAGACTTGCAAGCTGAGTGAATCATGAACCGCTCAGAGTCAGCTTGTAAATGCGGACATAAGCCGCTCAAAGTGGTAAACCTCATCTAAACTTGCAAGCTGAGCAGCTCATGATTCGCTCACCTCTTTATGCCATCAGTTAAAGGTCGTTTTTTATATAAATTATATTCACCTAATCAAATAAATGGATCCTTAAGTATGTTAATCAAAGATTGAACTGAAAAGAGGTACATAATAAAAATCACATATTATCACTTCAATTCAAGTTGAAAAATGAATAAATATTAAATATGACAATACAGTTAAATATGTTTCTTTTAGATGAAGAATTCTATCAAAATATATACACGGGTCAGCGAGGACCTTTGACCACGGACGTGCCAATAGTGCGGACGAGGCAACCCACCAGAAGAAGACTGTACTACCAGGGGCCCCCATTGCTCCCCCATCCGGAAATAGAGGGTCCCAAGTGGAATTGCGGTGTATGTACATTCCTGAACCATCCAGATTTGGATAAATGTGAGCAGTGCGAAATGCCCCGAATAGTACACGGTACGAAACACGAGGCTTTTAACCGTAACCTCAGTTTTGACACCATCCGAATGCTTAACAATAACAACTTTGACTTTAATCAAGCAGCTAGATCTCTAAGCTATAGTGTTCCTAATAATAATAATGTTAGTAATAATATAAGTAATGCTGGCTTGTCGCTAACTAGACCGTTAGGATTTGTGTTGGACCATGCCGGACATGCTTTAAGTTTGCCCGGACACGTAGTGACTAGTCATTCTGCACCAAATAGGTTGAATGAATACCTAGGAAACAACAATCAGAATTTAATTAGTAACAAAGTGCTTAATACGCAAACGCAACGATAATTACTCGTTAAAGAAGCCTGTGTATATATTGTCTCAATCTCTACTCTGTAGAGATGAAGTTGACACAAAACTTGTATATCCTGGATTTCTAATACATTCAGAGATGGGTTGCTCAGTCATGATTAAAAATTGCACGAGACTATACACAGGGTGTCCGGCATATAAATCCCTTTATTTTGCTGTATGATAACAAAACATAATTGAGTTAAAGATTTGGTGTCTCTGACCTAACGGTAAGTTTTTTATTTTTTTTGGTCAGTACTGGCATTCATATTCCGGACGCCCTGTATAAACCAAGTCCTGATGTTCAATTTTATTACAACTAGCCATTGAACATCTAAATTTGCAGTTAATATATTATTTATAAATAAATAATAATTAATTATAGGTGATACTTTTATAACTAGATAATAAATTTATTTTGTAGTGTGACTTGTTTTAGGAAACAAATATGACCTAGTATAAAATTATAAAAAAATACCTACAATATGAAAGTGAAATATAGTAATATATACAGATACAGCCTTTGTCTATAAGACTTGATTTTATTTGAAACAAAAATATGAATAATTCCATAGTTTTAAATGTAGACATCTTTCATCAGTTAAGAAATGGTCGATTTTTGAAAATTAAAAAGCAATAATTAGGATTTTTAAAATGTACTTCCACTGTTACGATATATAAATAAACATATTTTGATAAATTATTTATACAAATAAATGCAAATGTGAAATTTTCTCGAGAAAATGTCTGTGATAACAGAATAATAATCTATGCCTTTATTAATTTCGCCTTTTTTATGATGGAATTAAACACAAATATGTAAATATGTAAGGGAAAACAAGCTAGATTCTATTTATTATTTTCAAGTTACGAGTCTCATTTGTATTACGCTGCTTACAGCTAACAAATTGCGAATCTGCAAATTAATCTTAGAATCTGGTGGAACTTAAATTATTTACAATGAAAATGAAATTTACATGGATGTGTACTATGTATGTGTTGTTATTGAAAGTTTGTTTTAAATAAATGTTACCAAATTAATCTTATATTTTTTATTTTTGTAGTTTCTGCGTCTCCAGGAGATAATATTCACATTCACGTTACACCGAGAATATCAAGACGTAAGATATCGTTTGCTTAATGTTGTAGTTTTGTGTGTTTCCTTCTACTAAACCAAGATATTTTGTTCCCCAATAATATTGCATGCGATATTTTTATATTTAGACAATCTAAAAGTTGAAAATGGTTCATACACACCATACCATCCCTGTACCTATTCTCAAATAATTGGAGTCAAGAATGGTAACTAAGGAAATATATAACACATCATTAAAAAATGAACCCCATTATCAATGTAGATTTTCTGGAGAACAGATATTCTGATGTTTATCAATTGAGGTTTTTTTGTCAGTATCAATTCCAGATAACACTTTTTATATTCAAAATGTAAAACACATAATGCCAAGTTAAATTAACCCGAAATCGGATCTTAATTTTAATCAATGTCGTTCCATATTTCTCTCAGCATGTTTTCAATGGTGTCAAGAGAGGCAAATATGGGTTGACTATATGTGATTTATACAGGGTGTTGTTAAGATTTAATATAAAAAAATTGTCAAATTAAAAAAACAGAAAATTTTGAAACCTACCCTGTTGTGTAGAGCTACTTTGAAATACTTTTTACAGGCTCTCGATTAGAAAATGTTGAAATGAATTAAAAAAGAATCGAACAATTTACCATAACACTATTCTGGAATTTGGTTGCTGGCTTTGATAGTAACGAGTACAATTGACGAAGTCATATTTAAATCGTATTCCCACTTCCCATACAGAAATATCATATCTAATTTTTAATTTGAGTAAGGGATTTTGACAAAAGCAGGGCAAGATACATGACTATTTATACCTCAGGATGCTTAATGAAAATTGTTTACTTTCACAGCCTCTATTACTACAATTAGGGAACATCTAATTATTTCAGAAACACTGTTGTTACTGCTATACAGTGCTTTCGAAAAGTAACGAATAAATTAATTAGTTTTGAAATTGAGAAGTTTTCGAAAAAATCCCCTAGCACGTCGATTTTGTTTTTAAAAAAGGCATTTTTTGACATACGACCCATATTTGTGACATCATTGTTTGAGATATGACGTCATCGACTATTTTTTTAAATAGCAACCCCCAATTTTGACCATGCCATTAGAAAGCGCGT
This sequence comes from Monochamus alternatus, assembly GCA_037114965.1. Classification (NCBI taxonomy): domain Eukaryota; kingdom Metazoa; phylum Arthropoda; class Insecta; order Coleoptera; family Cerambycidae; genus Monochamus; species Monochamus alternatus. Next base: position 41,664,177 of record CM073433.1, read on the forward strand.
GTCATTCTACATACATACATCATGAAAAATTATGGTGTTACGTAACAAAAATTTTGAGAAAATAATGTTTGAAAATTTTAAAATTTAATTTCCACAATACTGAAAATGATAATGATTATGTAAAAAATCGACTAAATTAAATGTTGAAATTGTGCACCGTTGACTACCTGACAGTAGCCAGGACGATTAATAAATTCTTTTTGGACATTATCAATAACTGCAGGAGGTATACGATGTATCTCGTGATGAATTCTTGCTTTTAAATCTTCTAAATTAACCGGTCTAGTAACGTATACTTTGCTTTTTAAGTATCCCCAAGAAATAATCTATGGGTGTTAAATCAGGCCATCTGACTGGCCACTCAATCAGCCCCCTTCTTCCTATCCAACGATTCGGCAGCAGCTCATCTAAATAAGCACGGACAGGTGTTGCATAATGAGGAGGTGCACAGTATTGTGAAAATTAAATTTTTAAATCTTCAAACATTATTTTCTTGAAATTTTTGTTATGTAAGACCATAATTTTTTATGTATGTAGAATGTCACGCTCATTCAAATGGCATGATCAAAATTGGGGTTTGCTATTTAAAAAAATAGCCAACGACGTCATATCTCGAACAACGATGAAGTCACAGTCAAGTATGTCAAAAAGTGCCTTTTTTAAAAACAAAATGACGTGCCAGGATATTTTTTCCAAAACTTCTCAATTTCAAAAATAATGAATTTATTCGTTACTCTTCGTAAGCACTAAGCATTTTCAGTTTTTATATTAAATTTTGAAGACAAAGAAACTTATTTTTGCTTGCACTCGCCTGTATACGATGAAAATAGAAATTTCAGTAAAAACTTCTTTCTTACGTCCTAGTATAATGTAGAGACAACTTTATTCAGCATAATAATTAAAGATTATTTGTAGGAAGTAAATAAATATGGTTGAAAAACATTGAAATTCCATGAGAATAACGCAAATATCAATAAAATTGATCATAATTAAGTCTTTATTAATTAATTCTACTAACCATTTGATGTTTGTGTACTTGTTGATATTGTTTAGAACTTTTGGCATTTATAGGCTGTTAGAAATGTCAGGCATTGCGATCGACATTGTCAGATTTCAGGATATGTGCCAAAAAAGAAGATAATTTGTTGCTTATACTATTTTAATAGTAGTAAGAGTAATAAATGCTCAATATGTTAGATTTGAGGGCGTCGATCGCAATGCCCTCTAGCGAGAGATGGTTCATAACTCTGAATATCATAAATTTTCCGCCAAAAGTGAAACCCTACTTTGATTCATCTGATAGCAAAGCTTATAAAAGCAATGTACTAACTATTAACAGTTTTAGCATGCTGTGTGAAATATTAATCAAAAGGTAGGTATGAATTGATGTTCTTTTTTTATTTATTATCATTTTATTTTGGTACAATAACCGTAATATTTAAGTTTTTTAAAGTGCTTTACGACATTACCGTTCTGTATAACTGAAAAACAATTAACATAAATTTGGCAATCAGTGCAGAAATTTGTCAGTATTTTTTAAACAAGGCATTTAAGGCAATATGGACCCATCCTACAAAAAATGTTACCTATGGTTTCTAATTATAGCCCTGCTATTATTTATATTCTCTTATGCTCAACAAAGTAACAGCAATTAGTGAGGTCAAACCATTAGGAATCATTTTCAAAATATTGTGTTAAGATTACTATTATTTTGTTCAATGAGAAAGAATTCAACCTATTAGGGATTAAAAACTGAGTGAAACATGAACAATGAGCATCTTTTTTTACCAGGACAAGTAGGTATAACTTACATTATTTAATTTTTACACCTACACAAGTCGTGTAAAAGAATGCCAGACATCTCCTGATGTTTTTTAAAATGATCATTTCATGCATCAATTGCTAATAGTGTAAGGACATTATATATAATTATACTGGGTGGTAATAAAAGTTCCGCACAATATTCATATAATTTCTTTAGATTTTTTTTTAAACCATGATTTTGAAAAGAGATTGCTTGACGTAAAAACTGTATTTTTCTAGATTTTACATCTTGGCTGTATGACACCACCACAGATGTATTTAAATTGCACCCACTTATATTTATAAAGGTGGTTATACACGATCCAGCTTGTCAGAAGACTAAATCTGTAGTCGGCTATGCCATACACGCCACTCTTTAATAACTGGATTTTGTTCAGTTTCACATGTAAAGTAATGTCTATGTCGTAGTCATTGTGTGTAATTCGTCATTTCACGGATTGCCTGTTTCATTGTCGTCAGAGTAAAAGATTAAACGATTACACGTTACGACGCTTCACGGATTTTTGTTTAGTCTTTTGCTGAATATCCTTGAAATGTAATACTACCTGTGGAAAAATGCAAAATACAAACTAAAAAAAATATTTTTATTTTGGCAAAATATTAGTTTCATTCATTTGGAATAATCCAAACATATATTATAAACCATATACCAGTGGTGAGTAGGATTTAAATTGAATAATAGTTCAAAATCTCTTTTAGAAAAAACTAAAAAAATATTCTAAAGACTTAACGTACAGTCAGACTCGAATAGTTGTAGATACATATGTATAAACATACAAAGTGTTTACACTCGTGATGGCCTATATTGCAATGTTAATGGAACTCTATATTAAATACAGTAAACAGAAAACCTTTAATATTGGGTACAGTTATATTTGAAAAATTGTAAGGCACTCATTTTTGTTAAAAGAAATGAGGGGTGTAATTTAAACATATCTGTGATGATATCACAGCTCAGACATAAAACCGGGAATAAAAAATACATTTAGTAATGCCTGTTTAAAAAAATATGTTGTCATGTCATAATTCTTCAAAAAAAATTTTGCTATGGAAATTATGAATATTGCGCAGAACTTAATCACCTGGTATAAAATTTGAAATATTTTATGAGCATGTATATTATAATCTAATAGTTTTATTGAAAGTACATTTTAACATTGTTCCCTTTTATTTTTCAGGAATAACACACTCTTGGGTATTATAAGTAGAAGGAATATAAACTGATAGAAAATTCTTGAACTGCTGAATTTTATATTTTATTTATAAATTTGTTAAGTCATTATAATTGCTCACACTACTGTGTACAGGCCAAACTTTTATTCTTAAGAAATTGATTGTAAATATATTTTCTTGTAATTTATAAGAGAAAACTGCTTATTTTGATAGAAAATTAGTATTTTATACATATGAAGAAAATCCTACGTTTGTAGAGAGATCGTTATATTTTTTATTAGGTGTTAATTTAGAAAAAATGTTGACAGGTTGATTAGAGAAATTTAATATTAAAACACATATTCCAATTGGCTGATTAAAACATTGCATTAACTGTTTTAAAATATATTTTTTAAATAAAAGTTACAAAATATTCCTCCTTAAGGTTGCTGTACCGTTATGCATTATTCAAGAAAATGTACACAAATAAACCTTGAGTGCTTCTTTAAGGACTTTGTTGCTTTATTTATTAAACGATTTCCCCAAACCCAAATCATCGACCTGGACTCCATCACCAATGCAAAATGTATGCACCAATAATGGCAAACCTTAACATATTTGAAACAATGGGACATTATAATCTATTTTTAAAAAAGGAAGAAGTCAAACTTTAAGTACAAGTGGTTTTGTATACCATCGCACATTTAACTATTGGTAAGGTCAAATCCATTCACTCACATCAATTTGTAAACTACTCACATATGACGGCTCAAGCACTGCAGAAAAGTTAAATTCTTTATTGCGACATATATAACAATACACATGTAATGAAAAAATAATAAAAATTAAATATAAATCGTAATATTCTATGTTCATTTTATCATTCGTTCTTAATATTCACGGTTTATACAGGGTGTTCAACATAAGAACCGACACAAAATAGGTGCATGTAGAGGGTCCCAAAATATTTCAATTTAAACAAACATACATATATACAAAGTTACACAGGCGGAGTTACGGGCCTTCAAAGTGGAGCCAAATATTTCGAAAAAAAATAATATGTGAATTACTTTAACTTGAAACAATAAAATTTGGAACATGATTTAGGTTTATTATTCGTCTTCTTTCACTTTGAGTTCCAGTAAATTGAAACACTACAAGATGTTTGTTGAGGGTGAGTCACCCTTAAAATTGTACCAAACTTCTTTTTCCATTGATCAAACTTAAGAAGAATGTTTATAACCTGCTCAGCATTTAAAACACTTTTTTACTCGTTAAATTTAAAAAAACTAAGGTTTTCAAGAAAATTGCATTAATTAAAACAAGATTTTAATTGTGTTTATTAGAAAAAATTAAAAAGTTTACTTTATTTCTGCTACTGCTTATTGTTTTGTTGTTGAAAATGGCTTGAAAATTTACTTAGCTATATATACAGCTTATATAAACACTGCATTCAGCAAACAAGTTGACATGTCACTTGTGTTAGGTTTCTGTGAAGGAAATTATAGAAGTGTGGTTCCCAAATCGAGTGATTCCCCATGAGAAACATTTTCTAATGTTGAAAGACGAGCTCAAGAGACAGGAAAGTTTTTCAATAATATCCGAGAATGTCCTGGTATAATAAGGGTACAAAATGAAGAAAATATTTTACAAACAGTTGAAGATGAACTGCAAATACGTACTAAACGTTTATCTTAAGAAACTGAATTATCAACTGTACACCAAATTCTTAAATGTAATGTACTACATTCATCACATTCAAAAAGTGCAAGAGCTATTGCCTCAAGATTTGAATTGACGAGTGACCTTTTGCGAGTTTTTCTTGCATCAGGATATTAATTTTCACAAGAAAATTCTTTTCACTGATGAGACTTATTTTACTCATGGAAGAATTACAAATGTTCACAACTTTCATGAATATTCCGATGTAATCCCCTAAGCAATAACTCCTAAACATTTTCAACACAAGTTTAAGATAAATGTTTGGGTTGTTGACAAGTTGATTGAGTGAAAGAAGTATTTAATAAAGAAATTTTTTTAAGGTGAATTAGATCTATTTTTATTTTTCACATAAAATATCTTGTTTAATATCATGTCAACGACAATGAAACATTTGAAATTTGGTAGTCCCATGTAACGTTATATATGTGCTTTAAAAATTTTTAATAAAAAAACCTATATATACTATATACTACTACTATATATACTTACTTAAATATATTTTTTTGATAGCCTTGGTATGTAATTTGACAAGCGCTTTAAACATACTCAATAGAAAAATTTTCTCTGTATTTGATTCACTAAAATTATTTCGAGTCAAGAGACTTCCACTGTATAATAAAAAAATTAGACAACAGGCTCTGTATAAGGACTTTATAGCATCCAAGTAAATGCAAGTTACTCAATAGGCTTACAAGGAGGAATAAAAACTGTATAATTAACTCTTCCCAATTTTCAACATATATTTATTTTTAATAAGAATTTATTATCCATTACAATATTATATTATTATTATCCATTATGATTGTTTTGATAATATTATTAGCTCAAAGTACATGACTACACCTTACATTTTTTTTTAATCTCATGTGGAACTTATGACGACATATTTTCAAGTAAAGAACAAATTCAGAGCAGTGTTAAGTATATTGTATATTTCGATAGTTCACTATACCACAAAAACACAATATTTATCAAACCATTAATAACTCTAAAAAATATAAACGACAAACATTTTACACTGCAGTTCCTCTTTCCAGATTCTGCTTGATCTCTGCGGTATGTTCACCATAAAATCTGTCCATTTTCTTATTAAATTTGGCATTCCTTTCATTAATATAATCGATATCGGCATCATCGTTATGTATACGCCTTCTGGAATATTTACTTCGTTTTGCGATCTGTTCTTCCACACTCTTTACAAGATTGTCAACTGCTTCAGGCCTATCCTTGTGGAGGCCATGTACAATTGTGTTTGGACCAGCATAAAATGCGTCTCCATATTTGGCCTTTTGTTCTTCATAAACCTCCATATCTTTGGGCGCCAATCCCTTAATTAACCTATAAGACAACAAATATTACATTTTTGTTTTATTTTCACATAATGTAGGTACCAGTAACATCAATAATCATATGAAGTTATGAACAAACTCGAAAAAAATATTCCATAAGTACCTGTTGTATTGCCGAACGGCTGCAGCTTCAAAGTCTGAGAAACCCTGATCTGGATTTTTCTTCTTTTTAAACTTCTCCAATCTTTCAGCTTCAACAGCTGAAACATTTAGCAGTTTTACTCTATCATAATCTTCGCCCTTTTTAGAAGCTTCTTCTCTTTCTTTCTGGTCATTTAATATCCATTCGGCTTTACGCTTTCGGTTCTCCCAATTTGATGGTAACTTATTCCTAGCATCTTCCGCTATTACTTCTTGATGATTATGACTACGTGCTTCGTTTCTCAATCTGTGAAGATCTCTTAATTTCTTCAAACGCTCTGCTTGTTTCTGAGCAAAGGTATTACTTTCACCAGGATTTACTTCACTATTTGCACTTGCATCCATTTTATTAGGTGGTTGTATTTGGCCTTATTCTATGAAATCCTGCTCAATTGATTAAAAAAATAGCAGGATGTACAAAACTCCTCAAATATTTTTAATAACAATTTGAAATATAGGTTATTTGATATGTGATCTGTCAAACAACAAGTGAGAAATTAGCTAAGATAACGAAACAATGGAATCGTTAGCACAGAACACAATACGCAGATAGAAAGCTCCGCTGTTTCGCTGTGTCTCATCTCATTGGTCCGTGTTCTGGATGGTCATTATCTCTCATGCTCATGATTTTATTAAGTAATATACCTTATAGATTAAATTACTACAAAATAGTGTTGTAGGTAATTTAAATTAGTAATTACATTAAAATGAATAAGTGAAAAATACCTTGATACATTTTATGTGGTATACTTCACTCTTGTTATTTATAATTTTTTGAGGTTATGTTCATAATAAACATGCCAAATTATAGCTACTTTAAATAATAAGTATGACTAAAGGAAATATAGAGGTTATAATTGAGGATTTGAAAGACCATCCTCGGTGTGCTCATGGACCAACAATTCTGTTTTCTAGAGAGGTGAAAGGAACGAGAAGAAATTTTTTTGCTTGTTCGGCATGCAGAGAACGAAAGCATTGCAGCTTCTTCCTTTGGGAAGACGAAAGAAGCAAACTGACTGCTTCTAAAGAGAAAATTTGGGAGCAGGAGAAGAATAAGTATTTAAAAAATATTAATCACAGAAAAATGTTTGTTACTTTAAACAAAGTCATTGGTTTAGCTGCAGCTAAGAGATTATACTGCCACAGTTGTTCAGAGTTTGTGTTAGACACAAGCAAACCTAAACACATTAGTCATAATTTACTACAAGGACTGACGGATCAACAGTTAAATCATCCTTCTGAAGTCTTATTACCTGCAGAAAACTCTAAGAAAGAAGCTCAGTACTTATTTTCTAAATCGTCAGTGGAAACTATTGTAAATATTTTCACTCAACTAGGCTACAAGTAAGATAATTTTAATTTAGTAAATCTTCAGTACCAGTATTAATGCAACTGATTTTTTAGAAATGTAATTTGCATAGGAACACCAAGAATTCACGAGTATATAAGAAGTAGTTGCGAAAATATGAGCAGTATATTATTAGACATCGATAGTAGATTCCACAGTTTTTTTGGACCTTTAGAATATATTTGGTACAATTCTTTTAATCACTACTTTTTCTTTACCGAAGCTGAAAATGTTTTTAAGGATTTTCTGAAATCTAGTAAGTAGGTATCTGATTTTCTATTATCTTAAGGTGGGTAGGTACATGAACTTTTCAATTTTAGAGGAAAAAATACAGTCTTAATCACAGACCCACCGTTTGGAGGCAGAGTGGAGCTCCTTGCATTCACTTTAACGACAATAAACAAAGAATATAAACGTATTAATAAAACAGAAAGTGATCTTCCGATGTTCTGGGTTTTCCCATACTTCATGGAACCACAAATTCTGAACAGTCTACCGGATTTCGAAATGCTGGACTATAAAGTTTTGTACGATAATCATTCATCATTTCAAAAGGGGCCCAAAGGAAAGAAGCAAGGATCGCCTGTAAGGATTTTTACTAACGTGGATCCGAGGTATGCAAAAAAAATTGTTATGATTTCTTCGTTAACTAGTTCTTTATTTGTAGAACGATAAAATTACCCAAGAATGAATATAAATTCTGTCCTTTGTGTAGTAAGTGGGTTGCACTGGAAAATAGACACTGCAATTTGTGCAATAATTGTACGTCGAAAGATGGACGGACATACGTTCACTGCGAAATTTGTAAAAGATGTGTTAAACCTACTTGGAAGCATTGCAAGAAATGTGCAAGGTGTACGCAAGCGGAACATAGATGCGTTATCTTAAAATTTTCTAAGGTAAATGGTAACCTTAACGGTTTCTACATTATAATTTCATTTCGATGATCAAGGATAATTAGAATACTTAACATATATTTATTTTAGAGCTGCTTTCATTGCAAAGAAGAAGGTCATAAGAAAAATGAATGTCCACATATAAATACTTCATTGAGCAAGAAAAGAAAAAAGGAAATTATCAACCATACGAAGAAGAAGAAAATTATTACAGAGTAATTTATAATATATTACAAATATTGTACATTTTTTATAAGAAATAATAAATTACTGTAATTTGAATACCATTACGGGTTTAAATGTTATATCTTTCTTTTAGTAGTCAAAATATTGCTTATTCATTTATATCTTTATGGGTAAATGTAATTTTTGGGGCCTTACATTAATTTCATAGTCATTTTAGAATTCTATATTAGTTAATAAAAAAAAAACTTAGTTTTTAAGGCGAACCAACTGATATGAAGCTTTTATAGTTCAGAAATCATATAACTCGAGAGCGCAACACTTTTGTGAAGTAAACTAAGTAGTACATTATTTGTAGGTTATTGGATCATAAGTTTTGGGTACCTGGAACATATCTCGACCACAAATGAAAATAAAAATATGAAATTTTAGAAAGTTATAGTCCTACCGCATTAATTTCATTCAAATGCCTACAATTACACAATAAGTTAATTGGTTTATGATGTGTTAACCAGGTCTATGATTATTCCAAAACCTACAGATCTTAAGAAAATAAAAGCGTTTAGGGTTAAGATTTCTTTTGAATTTTTGATACATTGATTGTGCAACACCTATAAATAAGTATAGACTTAGAATATGTAACTCACCTTTTTGCAAACATCCGCGACATTGAACTGAACAAGAAAATAGTCTGTAAAAAAGGCACTTCACTTGAAACACAGCAAATTTAAACACATTTATTTACCGGTTCAACACGACGGAACAATACGAGGATATACCCATGTACCTACGAACTACACAGTTTTTGTTACCGACAAAGTTTTCGTATTTTTTTATCGGATGGGCAGTTTACTGATTGTTTTGCGTGAATGCAATATATTTTCACATAACTATAAAAAGCGACACAAAAACTGTTGCTGTTTTTTCAAGTTGGCAAAACAATAGAGCAACGCGCCACTGGCAAATATTTTAATAACGCTGCTCAGATGGCGCTGTGGTATGTTCATTCGAGTTTTATTCTTAAAACATGCAGTTTTTTGTGAATTTGTCGGTGAAAATTAAGATAAAAAGTGTGGCGAGTCGTTTAGCAAAGTAAAAAGTAAGTAGTGGAATATGTTTGTTACATATTATATACAAGCACACGTTAATTATGTGTGCTTAAGTCGGTTTTGAAATTTAAAAGTAGTGACGTAGGTACGCTATTGCAGTTTACTTATTTGATCATTTAAATTCAGAGCAAATTAATGTTTTATGTGATTTATAACAATATCGTGTTGTGTGTGTGTTTGTGTTGTGCATGGACTTTTGACTTTCATATCCCTCATCCATTTTCGGTTCTAGCAAAATTATGGTAAGTCAACTTGTACCTACACACCTAGCTACTTTTTACTTTTAGCTGTATACTGTACAGGGTGTCAGGAAATAAATTCAACATAGAACAAAGATAATGCAATGTTACCAAACTTACTTTAGTCAAAAGTTAATGGTTAAACAGATACAGGGTGTCAAAGTTAATATTTTATTTTCGATATTCTTAAATAACTTTTTAAAAGATACCGACATTTACATACATTTTTGGAGATCGGCGGTTTTTGAGGGCGATAAATTCAAATTTGTTTCTAATTTTGACGTCAATAGTAGAGGGTTTTACTTATGGCACATGATATGCTTGCTTGCTTTTTTAAAATGACAACTTTTTTGCGGTTTAATGTATCCATCTGTCTATTGATACAGTCGCTTTTCCTACCTTTTTTATCTGAAAATTGTATACCTTGTTGAAGTTGTTATGAGGGACCGTTTTTGAAATAATCCTATTTGAAATATCCAGTGTACCAAGTAACGGTTTTGGTTTCAGATCAGGAGCATTTTCCACTGAAAATACAGCAAAATATTACTTGAAGAAGTTATTCAGAATGGTAAATTATTACGACGTGCAAAATTACAAGAAGCACAAAGATTTCATCAACGCAGGCCAATCTTATAATTTTGCACGTCGTTATAATTTAGCGTTTTGAATAACTTTTCCAAATAACATTTTGCTGTATATTCAGCAGAAAAGACTCATTACCTGAAACCAAAACAGATTCTAACTCAGTGCACCGGAATATTTGAAATAGGATTATTTTAAAAACGACTAACGACTTCAATAAAAATATAATATATACATATTTTTCCGATAAAAAAGGTAGAATATACTGCTTCAATAGTCAGATGCTAAGCCACAAAAAAGTTCTGTCATTTAAAAAAGCATAATGTGTCGTAAGCGGCGCCCTCTACTTGTGACGTCAAAATTAGAAACAAATTTGAATTTCTCACCTCCAAAACCCCCGATCTCCAAAATGTATGCAAATATTTGGATTTTTTAAAAAGTTATTTTCTAATATCGAAAATACAACTTTAACATTGACCATCAACTTTTGACTAATATAAGTTTGGCAACATCGGATTATTTTGTCTCTCTCTACTGTCTCTACTCTTGCTCTATGTTGCACATATTTCGGGACTCTGTGTAGAAGCACTGCTCTTGGGTTGTCACCTCTTGGTATGCTGAAATAAGGACATTCTTACCTTTTCAAATTTTCAAGTAAGGATATTTTTCGCTTTGTCGAATCAACGCAACGCATTTTGTTGCAGGTTTTGTCACTTTTTATCCCGATAATTCTTATTTTAATATCAATTACCTAATAATTTCCGTAAGGATATATTTAGTAAAAGTAAGGCAGGGGAAGGCTGAACAGAGGCTGACTAAGGGCTGTCCTTCCGAAATAAGAGCAGGTGGCAACCCTAATACTCTTCTGTTGATAAGATTTTAAGTACTACACTTACATAGTGAAGGTACTATTATTATTTGTGTACCTAATATTTATAGGTACATAGTATATACGTACCGTGACCATTTATTTTTTTCCGCAGAGCGGGACGCCTGAGGGGACGCCCTTAAATTATTATTGCTTTAAAAATAAAACACACGTTTTATATAGTATAGGATCCCACTATAAAACGACCTTCACCGAGCTGGTTAATGGATGAAAAGTATTTTATATCAAATTAAATATTGCAAATGGGTTGTCTAAATAATTTCAGTCCAGAATATGATTAATTAACAATTAAAAATTATTTTTTTTAACATTTCACTGGTTTGATTAATAGACAAATTTCATACCAATCGAAAGTATGAAGCCCATAGAATATGCAAACGTTAGGTTGACTATTTTTTCCCGTCTCAACTCTTGGGTAGGAAGGTATAAATAGGTAAATCGATACTAGTAACTTGCACCGGTGTGGTTAATAAATTAAAGTTAAATTAAAATAAAGATTATTTCATTACCAACACGGTGGTATAGGGTTGTCTGCGAAAAATCAGTCCTGAATTCCGGTTGTCGAGTTTTAAAAAGTGAAATATTCCCCAGCGAACCATTCCGTGAGAAGAGTACACAGCATTGCAGCTGTATGTAAGTAGTCCGTCCATACTGAAAACGAAGACGATCCGTTTATCCGTTTCTCCAAAAAATCGATTAAAGTCCGGGGGCGACTATATTATTATTAATCTGCCCCTAGGAACCCCTAACGCCCTTCAATGACAACATTTTCGACCCTACTAATGATATGTCGAGATCGAAAACCCGTAAATAATAAATTTTCTAATAATCCATTTGCCGCCTCGATTTACGTTTAATTTTTTTTAAGGAAACGATACATGTAATCAAAAAATTTTATTACACTTTTCGATAGGTAAGGTAAGGTCAAGTCACTACCAGGAAATAATAGTCTATACCGAAAATGAAGCCAATCCGTTTATCCGTTTCTCCAAAAAATCTAATAAAGTCCGGGGGCGGTGGTGTTTTGCCGCCCAACTCGTAAACCGTTGTTTGTACAAAAAATTCTATAGAAGAATTTTTTCATATTTTCATATGTATTCGAAAAATGGAACAGAAAAGGTCGATTTCTCGAACTGGTGACTTCGAGACTCCATCCCTCAGTTAGGAGGGCAACAGGGCGTTGTGAAAACAATTAGGAGGGCAACGTATACGGTTCGGAGTAGAGAGTTATAGGTCCTTTATTCGGGAAACCTCCGATACCGTCCCACAGCCGTTGTTTACCTAGCCTTATGTTCGTCGTTAGGGGTAAAAAAAAATTTCCACACATCACACGGCCACAAATCGAATCCGATAGACCTCAAATTTTATATACGTATACTTCGCGATAAGGCGGGGGCGCATCCGGTAATGTACCGAAAAAATGTTAGAAAACGGAATGCCGCCTCCGGAGCCGCCCAACCGATCGAATCGAAATTTTAAAGACACGTACTCTTTGAGACGCGGAATCGAAAAAATTAGTCCGTCTTCGCGTTATTGGTTCCTAGGGACAGATTAATAATAATACCGCCGCCTCCGGACTTTATTCGATTTTTTGGAGAACCGGATAAACGGATCGTCGTCATTTTCGGTATGGACGAACTACACACAGCTACAATGCTGTGTACTCTTCTATCGCATGGAATGGTTCGCTGGAGAATATTTCACTTTTTAAAACTCGACAGCCGGAATTCAGGACTGATTTTTCGCAGACAACCCTATACCACCGTGTTGGTAATGAAATAATCTTTATTTTAATTTAACTTTATTTTATTAACCACACAGGTGCAAGTTACTAGTATCGATTTACCTGTTTATACCTGCCTACCCAAGAGTTGTGACGGGAAAAAAATAGTCAACCTAACGTTTGCATATTCTATGGGCTTCAATACTTTCGATTGGTATGAAATTTGTCTGTTAACCAAACCAGTGAAATGTTAAAAAAAATAAATTTTTAATTGTTAATTAATCATATTCTGGACTGACATTTTTTAGACAATCCATTTGCAATATATTTATTGACATATTTAATTTGATATAAAATATTTTTCATCCATTAACCAGATCGGTGAAGGTCGTTTTATACTGGGATCTTAGACTAATAGGACCTATAGATCTATTTTTTTACATTTTCTACTGTTACTAGGTCAGTTTTTGTGTTTTTTTTATATATAGTTTTAGGTATTAACAATATTGTGCGATACTAACTACTCTGCGGACTAAAGCCCTGACCAGCGTTGAATTACACCTACAATATCTACCTAGTATTCTTTTATTATTAGCTTTTGTAACATTTTTTACTGTATTAGAAAGGTATTTTACATTAATATAAATTAATAATTCTCCTACAATTCCTATCAACGAAGTCATATGTATGCTCTCTGATACCATTTAGGTATGCAAATGAACAATTCCATAGACAAAGATCTACTCAATAATTACCGAGATAATTACCTATCTAAAATAAAAATTGATCTAGCTAAATTTACTAACCTGATTTAATGAAAACATTCTATAAATACGTAAGTTCATTTTTGAAACTGTGGGAAATTCAACCACAATAGATGAGATTCTGCATTTTAGGTCGCGTGCTTTAAGTTGAGTCAAATATCTAACTATAAAAATTATGATACCAATAAATTAAAATTACCTATTTGAAAATAAATATTGACAGTTTTTAGTGGTTGATCTAGCAAATTTAGGGTATCTATTTTTCTCTAAATGGTTTTCAGTTTTATTGCTATTCAAGGAGATAGGTATTATTTAAGATCTTAATAAGATCTTACTGCATACTATTACAGAATGTTAAAAACCATTGGAAATACTATTATTTGCCCGTTTAAGTTTATTACTTACCATATGAACCTTTGTTAAAAGTAATTCTGTTTCTTGCTCTTACATAATCAAAGAATAATGCTTTCATATACTCGTGTTAATGAAAATTAATTTTTTCTACGTTCATGCAAAAAACTAAACTTTATTGAACTATATTTAGTGGAAAAAGTGATTCTTTATTGCACTAGTGCAATAACATGTTTATTGCATTCATCTGTCATCCTACTACAGCATTTTGTCATCAAAACATAAACGTTCAAATCGACGTCATATTTTCCTAGAGTTAGTGCCATCTAAATAATACATTTTTTGATTTTTGCATGAACTTAGAAAAAATAGTGTATGCAACTCGTACAAAACTTACTTACCTTTGTACTTGTTGCATAAATAATTATTATTGAAGGATATTGCTGCTACGCTTTTCTCTTGCCAAAGCGGGATATTTTTACGTATTATGGGGACAGCGGGACGTATGGTCACGTTGTACATACGTGAATACAACATGCTTTTTACAAATTCTGCGCCAATTGTGGATAGACACAAATTGTGATTAAAATGAAATACTTATTTAAGTTATACTTATTTATTATTTGTAAGTTTAAAGAAATTAATAAGTTACCAGTGGAGCAATCGCATACCTATCGATAATATTTTTTATTGTTTTATATTCCTTTGGATCGGTTTTCACTTCTAGCGTCCTGTTAATATTCAAATAAGTGATATTAGTGGAGGTCACTTTAGGCCATGTAATGTCTCCATGCAGAATAGCGTTGTCTCCATCAAGAGTGGGATTTCTACAAATAATGATAGAGATACTTAGGTATATTTCAGTCAAGGGGGAAACCATTGGGTTCAGAATTGTGACAAGATTTCCAAAGGATTTCACGGCCGGGCAATTTCAAAGAATTTCGCATTTCTAATAAAAATTACCTCGAAAAATACTATATTTATGCAAGGTGTCTATAAAAGGTTGGGAAAAAAACCACATATTCCAGGCGCCAAAATATGATGGCCTAAATCAGTTTACCTTAGTCCAAAGTTTTATACTTTCTGAGATAGAGGGTGTTGAACTTTTTTTAAGTTTTTTCTCAATAACTATTATACATTGTAGTAAATAGATAAAACTTGGTAGTGAGTTGTCTGACACGAGAAATTAAAATACAGCCTCGAATTTGCACATGAATTGTGGAGCCACCTATAGTACATTACATGTATTTAAATTGTCATATTTTTTGTGTATTGGTGTATTAATTTTTTAATCAATAATTCTTATTCTTTGAAAGATATTTTGAACGACCGTTCTTTGGATAGAATTTTAAGGTTTTATTTCATAAACATAAACCCAATCTCTTCTTTCATACTTTATTCAATTAAGTACTAACAAATTTTGGTATAAGTTAAGTTCAGTTAGATCATATCTTGACTCTAGAAACATGTGGTAGCATTTTGTCCCAGATCTTTTAAAAGACACTGTGAACTGGATGTACAGGCAAAAAAGAGTTATGACGTTTTAAATTCATGTTAAGTACTGGCGCCACGCCTTCTACAATTTACAGCAAATCCGCGGATATATTTCAATTTCTCGTGGCAGAAAATTCCTCTGTACCAAGTTCGATGTATTTACTACAATTTATAATAGTTATTAGGAAAAAATAAAATAAAATTGTAATTTCAACACCCTGTATTTTGGAAAGTATACAAATTTGGGCTAAAGTAACTAAATTTAAATAACAGATCATCATATTAAAATTGCTCAGAATTGTGACATTCTTAGTCAAAAATTTGATTTTTTCTAGTCACACCTTGTCCAAAAAAAAAAGAAAAATAAAAAAAATTATTCGATGCCAGCCACGAAGAAGCGAAGGATGGCGCTTTACGTCATTGGCTGAAACTCTCAGATATGAAATGTGAAATTAACAGCTTCTCAGAAATAACGATTTCTTTGTTCTAAGTTTTGCACAATAGTTAAATTGTTTCATAAGGTGCGAAGCGCCGAGGTTAACTCTTGAGTTAACCCTCTACTTTCCCCGTCCCCCAGATACAGGGTGTCCAGTTTTAATGTTTACGCGCTTTTAGATAAACTATAAACTCGTGGATGGAGGCCCTAATTCAAAATTTAACGTCGAAGTGTAAAGTCAATAAAATTAAACAAAAAACATTAAACTTTGAAGACATCAATCTTCCAGTAGTTCCAAACAACAATAATAATGCGAGCTGCGACCTGCGTTATTCCCATATGGAGACGGAAATAAGTATAACATCTATAACGTCGATAACACAGTATACTAAGCAATCAGTACGGAATCTTAGACAATTTATGAATGAAATACGTCTGGCAGTTTTTAAATACCACCTCTAGAAAAAGTCGCCAAGAATATGGCGGATCCCAGAGAACATACGAAAAAATAGCTAATAATGTGGCGTAAACATAACCAAAGTTGTTCGTAGTTTTAATACTTTTGCATTAATTCTTAATTAACTGTTGTAATCCAGTATAGTTTCATGTAAATTGAGGTTTTGGTCACATTTTGTCTTAATTTAGGTTTCTAGCAGATATAATTTGAATTTATAAAACCAGTATGAATTTAAATTTATTTAAACAATTTGCGAAAACATGGAAACTAGGTCAACTAGTAGTGTAGTTTTATTTTATATTTTGTAGTAATTTTGCCTTTATGTCAAGATGTATACGTTTACCTTATTTTGTTAGCAGATTATCAAATTTAAGCCCAGTGTAATTTTTATATTTTTACTCATTTTTTTTTTAGAAAAGTACGAAATGAAATTAAAACGTAAATATTAGGTACAATTTATTTTGAGGTTTACAAATTATATATATAGGTAACATAATCAAAAACCCCCGTTGCTCAATTACTTAGGTGTATGGAGTGGTTTCTTTCATTCATGTATGAAAGCAGTATCTTTCCTATTTATAGAGTTAAATTCTTTGCACCCTTTCATGTTTTAATTCTTCTCTAGGATTTTCTCAATTAAGCTATCACGTCTAACTCGGTCTCCCATATATAAAACTGTTTACAGGCCTTTTACGCCCAGAGCTGCGTTATGCGTTAGTTTTTTACAACACATTTATTTCCTCCCATAGTTTATTTATTATTTACTGGGTATAGTTCCACTAATAAATAATCACTAATGTAAAAACACAAATAAATAAACACTCAACACAACATACAAAGCAGGAATATAAGTACAATAACGATAACGAGTGGATAACCATGTAATAATACCAAAAATTCAAAAACCTAACTGACCCACAGAAATTATAGTAATAACTGACAGTCGTCAAGAAGATGGCGGATTTTTGGAAGACGCGGGAAAGCTGAGTTTCCCTACTGATTGCTTAGTATACTGTGGTCGATAATGACGCAAGGTGACAGTATTGTCACTATTGTCAGTCTTTACAGGCAAATTTGCCTCCAGATACTGGAATTTTGAGTGATTTCGCACGATTTCTCACGATTTCGCAGGATTTCGCAAGGATTTCGCAAGACCTGTGACAAGATTTCCATGAGTGGTTACCCCCTCGATTTTAATGTGCGTAAAGCGTGAGTTTAAGTACTTACAAATATTTGGCAAAATTCGTCCACAACTTCAGAATCCGGTGTTGTGTTACTCTGTCAGAAAGAGACAAAACTTTATTCGATTTTTCATTGCTCCATATATAGTTTAAATCTTCTCTATGCCCAACCCAATCTGCTCCTAAAAACGCATAGCTGATTAAGTACATGTTAGTCTTATTTTTTATGCTGCTGATAGAATAATGGTTGAGCAATTTCCAAGCTAGTTGCCACGTAGATAGTCGCTTTCTGAAGAAACTAAAGCTGACATGACGTGGCAACCAGCTCAGTCATTGTATTATATATACAGGTTGTCTCCCATAAGAGGGCCACTCCTATATATCTCGCTTAATATGCGAGACACGTAAAAAATCTTTAAATATTTTTTGTTGCATTTTTGGAGGCCTTTATGCTCGTAAAAACAAATTTGAGATCTATGGCCAACTTTATGAGTAATAACAAAAAAGCCTTTAAGGCTGTCTAACTTTTTTATTTTAAGAGATAGAGAAAACTTATCGGTAATAAATTTTGGTTGCAGAATTGATACCTTTCACCTGATATAAACAGATTTTTGAAATATTGTAGGTATGTGGTTCGCTGCGCCCTCTAGGCGAACAAAAAAAAATTCTATCGAAGCAGGCTATGGCCACAAAAAATTGCCTGTTTTTTCGTCTTTCATGCAATATACTACATGTATTTTCTGTATTTATTACAGTTTTTTCAATTTTAGTATAAAAAATGTACCTAAATATTTTCGTGTTGCTCAAGATAATGTAGAAACTGTTTTAAAGATGCCAACTGCAAAAAATTAATAAACAGAATGTATTTTTTTATGCAAAATGCAGATTTTATTATTAGTTTATTGGTTTTCACATTAGAAGCAATTGGGTCTTTAAAATGGTTCTAACACAAACAGTGTAGCTTACGCTAAATGTTGCAAGCTATGAAAACAAATGTTTTTACCCCAGTAATGTCATCATTAGACAATTTGATTGTTCTGGTGATAGGTTATGCAGATGGTGCTTGAAAATTCTTACAGTTTATTGTTATTTAAAAAAATATTTCATTTTGAATAACAATGGGATTTTCAAATATTTAACTGTCTGACGCATCAGAAATTGAGGTGGTCAATTTGAGCATCTCATTTAATTCATTATTACTTGTCTGTATTAATTATAGGTACTAGCTGATGTTATTAATATTTTCGGATTTTCTAGTTTTAAGCTTAGCTTTTCTGTTTAAATTTAAATTAAATTAGTGTCTAATTAATTAAGAGCATCTCAACTCAAACGTAAAATCGCTATGGAGAATTTCAATTAATGTGTAATCCTCTTCCTCAAGTTATAACACATTCAAAATGATAGTTTTTCAAACAACAAACTTTAAAAATTTTCAAACGAATGATTATGTAAAAATTATGACTATCGAGTATAAATACTATAACAAGAACAAACAGTTTGTCAAATGGTGATTTTACTGAGACAATACGGTTATTTTCATAGCTTGCATTTAGCGTAAGCTACATTGTCTGTGTTAGAATAATTTTAAATACCCAATTGCTTCTAATGTGGAAAACCAATAAAATAATAATTTTATAAGAAAATGTAATGTATGTTGCATAAAGAAAGTACATTCTGTTTATTATTTTTTTGCAGCTGGCGTAGTTACAACAGGTTTTACATTATCTTGATCAATACGAAAACATTTAGGTACATTTTTGTAACTAAAACAAATTTGATCATTTTACGGCGGGAAATACGGCGACCTTTTGTTTTTGAATGCCGATTATTAGTTTTCACATGAAAACATGACTAACGGTTCACTTAGGACCGTATCTAAATATTTTCCACGTATTCTCTGTATGATTAGAAAACAACGTGGCTGCAATTGCTTACCTTCTAGTGTTAAATTCAAACCTCCTAGCATGCCCTTATGCGAAAATTGATATAAATAAACGTCTGTGAATTGGGACTGGAGCTCAGCGTGTCGTATTATCGGCGTTGTGTATCCTTCGTCACTCATAAACTATTTTAAAAAAATAACTAATTAATCAACTAAGTATAAAAGCGTGTTACAAAACTCGTACCCTTACAAGAGCGGTGAGATTTTTTTGAAACACATCGTTAGTGTAAATTTGCCTGAGAGCTCTCCCAGCTATATATTTATCTCCATCTGTCATATTAAATTTGTTTTTTATGAAAAGTGAAAAGTTTCCATCCAATCGTGTGCCCAGGGCTGTTAGACTTTCGCCTAAAAAGGATGAAAATTATATATAAAAAATATATGCGATAATTTATACTATACTTTTTAAATAAACTGTAGTGATTCCATTAAGAATTTAATATAACATATTTTCACAACATAGTAAGTATATTATACCAAAAAAGAATCATAAGTATACAGAGTACCTAAGTATCAGATGATAAAAATACAACATAGAATATTGCAAATGGATAATGGCCATTTCCACCGTTTGTTTTAAGCTACACTTACGGTTTAAGGAACCTTAAAAATACAGTTTACTAAACCCGACATAAAATGTCTTAAACCTTCTTAAATATAAGCCCTCGAAATTCTAGCCTTATCTCTTTTAAAAATACTTAAAAGGTTCTACATAACCTAATTTAATAATTTGGTTTTATTATTTTTCCACTGAAAAATAAACAAAAAATAATGAACTATGAAAATGATATATTTAATAATGATTTAGATATATTAAAAATAATAGAGTATGGATTTCCTCAAAAAATGTACGAGATAAGTGATCACTTCCATAACGATGGATAACTTTTTTTAGAAGATACCGGCTGTATAAAGAAACAGCTGCACATTTTGACCTTAATCGAAGAAGATCTTGAATTTCCAAGTAATATGTAAGCTCTTAAAAAGAATCACTGATAAAATTACAAAAAAAAAAAAATACATTTATTTTTAATCTTTAGTAATAATTCTGTATCGCCAATAAAACGGACTTCCTTTTTTTTTGTTTTCAAAAAACGTTTTTAATGATTAGCAGAATCATCTGTGAATATTATTTGGCGACAGTGAGTTAAATTCACCGGCTATCATTTTTCTTGTACAGACATTATCGGTTTTTTATTCTCCATCGTACTTTTATAATTTGCTATTATGTTAATTAGTAATGCCTTTTCTTCATTGCTAAAATTTGCCAATAGCGGTTTTTTTGGGAATTATTTCTATTATAAATCCTACCAATTCGAAAACAGAACTTAACAGAACAACATAAAGTCAGAACAGTGAGAGTGAAGTGTCACATTTTTGAGGTTAAGAAATAGTCATGAAGCTAACAACGAAAAATTATGAATATTGGTTTTTTAGGTAGACTTTACAAATGAAACTTAATAACTGTGCGGTGGAAACATTACTATTTTAAACTAGGCCTAAAATTTTAACCGCCCTTAGTTAACTACACTTAAAAGGCTTACTTGTATTAGTGTTCACTTCACAGCGCTGTAAAACCCAAACTAATAAATATAATAAAAAAAGTATATAATAAAAATTCTTCGCTGGAAACCACTCTACAAAAATGTTCTGATGTCATTTTTTTAAATAAAAAAAATAAATAAATTATGGCGTCCAAAAGAAAATTTGTCCAAAATTTTGATTGTTTTTCCTTAATATCTTTGTTATTTTTGATTTTACAAGAAAAATTTACTAGACTAAAATTATAGAGGATTCAATTTGCAATAAAAAATTTTTGAAAAAAATTTTGTATGACCAATAGTTTAACTGATAAATGCTAAAAACAATTTAACCCCCTTTTCCAAGATGGCGGCCGAAGTTGGAGGGTTGTGACTCGATAAACTTCAAGTTAAGCTTTTTTTGACCCACCCCCCTTCACATCTAAACAATAAAATTGGGTTCTCTAAAAAATGCAACCCCAAATGTAACTTTTCAATGGACTAAAGCGTTTGTGATTTTGTCTTTCAAATGATTAATATCTCACGACGGTGTTTTGTAAACCTTATTTTTAAAATCCCCCCATAAAAAATCGAGGAATGAGTAATCTGGTGACTTTTTAGCCCACTGAATAGATCCATTAATCCCAATCCATTTTTCTTGGAAAGTGTTATCTAAATATTGTTGCACAATCATGGCCTTGTGGGGTGGAGCTCCGTCATGCTGAAACCATAGGTTTCTCCTTATGTACAAAGGCACATTCTCCAGATTCCTTCTTGTAGGAAATTTAGGTAGGCTGTTCAATGTATGTTCATATAAATAAGGCCCAATGAAATGCCTACTGATGATACATTTACTCCAAAATGGTCTTTATTTTGGACTGGATTCACAATGTGCGGATTTTCAATGGACCAGTAGTGTTCGTTGCGCCTGTTTAGCAAACCATTACTGACAAATCGACTTTCGTCCGTTCAAAGTGCCGGAAAAGGTTCTACATTTACTACAATTTAAGCTATAAAATTAAGTCTGTTTTCAATGTGACGCTCTGGCAAATACTCCAAATTGTGAATTTTGTAGTCAGAATTCATTAACAGTTGCCTGCCGCATAAAGGGCTCCATACATTTCGGATATGTTATACCGATTTATCGGTTCGGATAAAACCGTACGGATTAACCCGTTGCACGCTGATGCCCATACACATGCTAGCTGTTTACTCAATTTATCAGTTGTAAAAATGGAAACTATACGAAAATTTGTTTTAGCAGTGGCGGCTGGATTAGCCATAAAATAGAAAAGACAGAGATATCGTTCAAAATGGTGTAAACAGTGGTTACTTAATCTTCTGCAAACAGGTTAAATTTTTGTACACCTATATAAATTCAAGCCAAAATTCTTTGGTACCCATTCATTGGCGGCGGAAAATTTTTTGATGGGAGGGGGCTCGAGCCCCCTTGAAAAATGTAATCTTTCATAAAATAAAATCCAATATAAATTTTACCAAATTGGTCAAACATATCGGATGTTCATTTTCATAATCTTTTAAAAATAAATTATTCAGATCTGAAAAAAATTAATCCATATAAAATATATAACAAGATGTATCTACTTATGTACTAGTGGTACTAGGTAGATAAAAAGAACATTCAAATGAGTACAAGTTTTTTATTTTTCTTTGCTAAACACGTGAGATAGCATGGCGTGGCGTGGCTGGCGTGGCGTAGCGTTAGAGCAGTGTGCACACAATATATAAAAATACATAAGAATACACTGTGTCAGATACTTTTGACGTTGTATCACATGGCGCGGCGTGGCGTGACATCAGAGCAATGTGCCTCCGGCTTAATGCATCATTTTTATTATTAGGGACATTTTAAGCAACTTATTTAACGTTCAAATAACGTAATCAGTTATTGTGCTCATGCGCAGTAGCAATAATGTTCTATGCACAGTTGCCGGCTTGTATTGGTTTGTGTTCATTTTTTAAATAACTAAACAAAATAAACACTATTATTAATATGGATGTACCTACTATTTACATGTTTTAATGTTTCTCTTAAAGCGAATGAAGTGGCTTAAAATCTGATGCGCTGATCGGTCTACCTTTCCATCGCCAATGTATCCATCACTGGTTAATATATTTACATATGTCTCCCTTGACTACGCCGCTAATGAAAAAACCCGGACGGTGTTCTCCATACACTACTCAACTGATCGGTACGGGTCAAATCCGTACGGATAAAATCTAGCAGAGTCAGATTTCAACCGTGCGGATAAATTTGGACGGAGTGATCACCATACATTGTCCGTTTTATCGGTACAGGTTGATCCGCACCGATAAATCGATGTAAAATATCCGAAGTGTATGGGGCCCTTAACAGTATAACTGTATTAACATTGTCGTTTACCCCTCAGTCAGTTATTTGATTCTTCCGAACAGAAAATGCATCTTCAGTTCGTCGCAAGGTCGTCTCCAATCTTGTAAAGGTTCTATGATCAGGAATAAGGCGCTCTGGATACCTTTCTCGATATAACTCTACAGCTCGTCTTGAATTCTTTTGTGACTAGCCGTAAATTAGTAAGATATCAACTGTTTCTGAATGAGAAAACGTTTTGTAAGCACAAAAGTTATACATTTAACATTAGTATTGAATAATGATAAGTATTTTTTGACATTTATGCACTTTAAATAACGGACATTCACCGCTAATGTGATTTTTAGGTGGTATTTCTTTTGAGACTCTTTAGGACGATTGCTTATAACTTTTAAAAGGGAAGTAATACAGAAAAAAATCTCTAATAAAAGTTTATTAGAAAAAAGGGGACTTTTTAACAGGAAAAAAATGGTTATGTTTCTGGAAAAAATATATTTGAAGACGTCATTAGTCGTTTCTGTCAAATCCTGAAGATAATACTTTCGATTGAAAATGGAGCTTACCTCATCCCAATTAATAAACCATGACTAAAATTAACTTAATTAACTTTTTTGTATCCTCACAGAAGGTCTATACTATCAAGTTTGAGATACCCTGTACAACCGGCATTGCCAACAAAAATGTAAAAAAGTCTTTGGTGTTACAACGCCACATTTTTTAAATAAATTGCCTATCTATATTTTCATGCCTTAACCTCATCTACGGTCCCAAAAATTTGTAAACTTTTTCGAAACACCCTGTATATCTTTTGAAAACAATTATGTACAGTGTGTTCTCACATTCACACACCTCTAAAATTGTAGTGGGTAGTACGATGATTATTTTCTTGTAACGAAAGGCCCTTCAGGTGGAGCTGCACAACCTACCACGACGTATAGTTTAGCACTCCACGGCCTTCCGTGTTTTTACCGGGCTATTTTTTGAAAATTGATATTAGCTATTTTTATATAAAAAATCTGATAACGTTGTCCAGCGCCATCTAAAACCTAAATATACCTTATTCCTTAAATTATGTTGAAAAGTAATTCGCTAGCGCTTGTAATATTACGAGAATTGGGAATTGGGGATTTTAGTATGAACGTCCAGAAGGCAACGGAAATAAAAGAAAAATAAAAATGTTTATGTAAAATGTAAATGCAAAGTTCTAAGTGTTCTTTTTTTCAGCATTATTGAAATATATTTATTGAAATTTATTTACTTAAGTATTAAGTATTAGCTAATTTTATTTCCAACACCTCTTTAACGTTTATATTAAAAATATACTTCTCAATTCTCGTAATATTGGATCGTTATATCAGAATTACTTTTCAACATAATTTAAAGAAACTTGATATATTTAAGTTTTAGAGGGCGCTGAATCAAAAATTCCCAGAAATGACCCGGACACTAGCCGTTGTGGTAGGTTGTTCAGCTTCACCTGAAGGGTCTTAAATTACAAAAAAAAATAATCATCAAAATCGCACTACCCACTACAGGTTTACAGGGATGTGAAGGTGAAAACACGGTCCATGGAGACATACTAGATTCATCACTTAAGCCAACATGCCTTAATAAAATGTTGATAATAAAAAAGATACATGCGTGTCAACGTTGGAATTTAAAAGGTGATTTTTGTAATGATTCCAGTGTTTGACTGTATCAACTTAAAATTTTTGAAAAAGATGGTTTTGGATGTAAGAAATCATAATTTGTTACTTCTGTCAATTTCTGACACTAATGACAAGTATACCTACCTTTTTTCTTCAAAAACAATGTAGGTTTAAGATATCTTAATAAAAAATGCCATAGAAATAGAAAACAGATTATGATTTCTCGTATCCAAAAACATCTATTCCCAAATTTTTAAGTTGATACATTCAAAGACAGTGTACTTAATTATTACAAAAAATCACCTTTTAAATTCCAACTTTGACACCCTGTATCTTTTTTATTATCAACATTTTATTAAGGTAAATTGTCTTAAATCGTAATATTTTGAAGTAAAAAAATCTAGTATGTTTCCATGGGCCATTACTTATGGACCACTCTGTCTTCTAATTCCACAACATCTTTGATAGTAACTCTTTTGGTTTATATAAGTTTATGAAACTCCTGTACAATATTTTTTTTTCCAAAATTGACTTTAAGCATGTCAAGGAAAAAAAATTAACTTACCATCTTCCATAAACGTAATTTCTTCTTCAGAGTT
This sequence comes from Monochamus alternatus, assembly GCA_037114965.1. Taxonomy (NCBI): domain Eukaryota; kingdom Metazoa; phylum Arthropoda; class Insecta; order Coleoptera; family Cerambycidae; genus Monochamus; species Monochamus alternatus. The sequence goes on from CM073433.1 coordinate 41,690,098, forward strand.
GTAGCCTAGCATGATCGGAACCTTTTTGAAAACTCCCGTTTGAAGATCCTCGTGCATGGGACCAGTTATTAACACATCTGTGAAATTTGCGTTCTCAATTATAGGCAGCCATACCAGTCGTTTGTCTCCTAGTCCAATTTCCATACTCGAAGGTATCTAAAAATACAGTGTATGGTGTTTATAACATCTTAAAATTGTTATAATTTTAAGACAGTTTCGTGAAAGTATATGTAATAAAAAAACCTTACAAAATAAATTCAATATTTACATATTTTCATGTAAATGTAAAAAACGAACAAAATGTGCGGCCATGAATCTAATGTACTTACATCAACGATTGCGTTGTTGATATCTGTGGCGGATGCGTTTTGTAATAATTCCAATAAGTCTTTAGAGTTCGCCGATGTAAAACTAGGGTCCAGACTTCTTCCCATTTCGAAGGCAAAGTATCTAGCGTTTGCTTGATAGCCGAAAGCGCTCAGCACGGTTCCACTTTGCATGATAGCTGCTCTGAATAATTCTGTAAATTTAGGCTTGTAATTACATAGTTTTTTATATTATACCATTGTCCAAAGATATTCTAAGTCGGTCAACTCCTTTGATGTGGTCGAATATGCTGCCGATTTTTGTAACAGTACATTGAGTTTTACCAATTATCGTTAATATTAGGGTAAGTTACTAATATTGCTGTGCAAGCTATACAAATTTGTATCAAATAAAAAAATGTACACTGTATTAATATATTAGCATACTTATAGTAATTTAAAAAAATACAGAGCGACCAAAATAACTCTGGAAAGTACCCTAAATCGGTAAGATTTTCTCAGCGTAGTTTAGCAATTGACGAAACTAGCCCACCTATATGTATTTGGTGTACTAAATTTGATTCCGGGATCTACTAGACCTTATCAGGATTTTTAAAGTCCTTTGAAAGAAATTTTATTGTGGAATTTGACTTAAATCATCTCAAATCACTCAATTCATCACATAGATCCCAACAACAATAATTATTTCGACTTTTTTTTATAAACTTTTTTTTTATGACCTTTACTTCATATTCTAATATTTCTGATCTAATGCCTATCGAAAATCCATCATTGTAATCTAGCATCTATAATAATCATTTTCTGAATCCAATGCTTTGATAAATTGCTTAATTAGCCCTAATTTTCTTGTTCTAACTGGCCAATCCTTATTCAATGATTTGCTTATCTCTACCATTTCATAAACAAAGAAAACAAGGGTACTTTGTACAATATTTTTTAGATAATAATTTGGACATGCCAACCCAGCATGCTTCATTTCCTTATAAGATAAGCAAAAACATTAGAAAACCAAGGATTGCTCAGTTAAAACAGACTGTCTCAGAATCGGAGAAGCATCCTTTTATTGACCCACAGAAGATACTAGTATCTCCTCTATATACAAACCTAATGCTTATGAAGTAATTTGGCAAAGCATCGCATACAGAAGGTACATATACTTGGGAAAACTATTTTCAGGTCTAACAATCTATTTGTCATTATCCTGCACATTAACAATAAAAACCATGAGTAGCCATTATCATTGTTCAATAAATTTATTGGGTCCACATAATGGAATACTTACATTGCGATCGAGTGGTAGAAGGGAAACTTTAAGCATGAAATTGAGAGTGAACCGACTTTTAGAATATCTTTGGATGGTGATTATACCTTTTGGTTCTTTACTGAGCAAATGGTAGCCTACAGAAACTCCTCCAGAATTTTCCCCAAATATAGTTACAAGAGATGCATTTCCACCAAACAGTTCTATATTTTTGTTGACCCATCGCAAAGCGAAATTCTGATCTTTTAAACCAAGATTTGCTGGCATTACTTCGTCTGCTGCGGTTAAAAATCCTGTAGAATATTAGGTTAAAAAGTAATTGTAACTCGAAAAGGAACACAAATTTTACTTACCAAATGGCCCTAGACGGTAATTGAAAGTGACAACAACAACACCATAATCAATGATGTATCGAGGTTCGTAACTTTGGAAAGTACCATCCCCATAGTAAAAGTCGCCCCCATGTATCCATACCATAACTGGAAGGGTAGTGGAGTTGCTTCCTGGTTTCTGGAAAATGAAATCATTTTTTTCAGAGCTGACTGAACCTTCTAGTTTGATAGTATTTACCACTGTCGTGTAGACGTTTATATATAAACAGTCTTCACTTTCTTCAACATTTGCGACGATGTTCTTTGTGTTACCTTGGAAGCAAACAAGTGTGTTGCTGGTTGCATTTAAAATTCCGTCCCAGCTTTTTGGAGCTTGTGGTTCCTAAAATTGATTATATGAGATATATTGAATTAGGGATATTTTTTTTAACCTCTATAAGTCACCTTGAATCTGAGGGTTCCTGTAGGTGGTGAGGCGTAGGGTATTTGTTGGAACGCATAGTAAGGTTTGTTTCGTTGGCTCTTTAACACATACCCTCGAACTTTTCCATCTGGAAGTTCAACAACTGGATCATCTAATTCCTAAAATTATACTGCATACAGAGGACGATTTGAAATAGCGTGGTAAATGCTAACAAAGGGTAATTTTTAGATTAAGGACGCCGTCACCGTGTATTAGCAGAATAATCTAACCGACATTAAGATTTTAAATCCTTGATAGATACTGCTATCTAGTAATAACTAAATTATTTATGGTTAAAAAAATACTAATAACTGTATATTACGTGATCTTACTATGGTTAAATATGGCGATAATTAAAACAATGCACATATCGACATAGATAATTTTAAGTTTACCTTTCTCTTCTACAAAAAAGTTAACACTTTATAGACTGCAGAAAAATACACATAAAGGATGGACTTAGGAAAGGTTTGTGTTCATTTTTCTTACTTTGGCTTTTAAATGTGATACATTAATTATTGAAGTTTATGTAAAAATGTCATAAAAAGAGCCACATGCAATAAATATTTAAAGTATAAAATTGCTACATTAGGTTTGTTCCTACACAGCATCAAACTAGCAGCTAACTGGCACGACTTTGCGCAGTACGAATTTAACCGTTCCAACACAATCAATCCGGGAACTAGTTGTAAGATTTTTTGTTCCAACACAAAAGTGGATGGTTTGGAAACTGTTTGCTGACAGTCAAATCGGTTTGAGGATTATTAGGAAACCACTAGTCAGACGCATGCGCAGATAGAATCTAACCGCTAACAGAAGTCAACTTTTGGAAGGCTAGGTAATGAACGTAACTAAATTTTTATGTAATAATGCTATTTGAGAAAGTTGTTATAGTTGCACAAGTAATTTGCAGATTTTTAAGTACGCAATTCTGTAGTTTTTCAAATTGAGTTCTACTGATGAATTCTATGTTGGTACTATCGAACAACATTTGGAGGGTTTTGGAGAGGGTTTCTGGGGTGACGCATTTTTGTGATCTTATTGTAGAAGTTTCCGCTACTTTGAGATTTTGAATTCCTTCTTTCAGGCATTTAGATAAAGAGGATGACTATATTCTAGGATTGGTCTACAGATGGTTTTGTAGATATGTGAAGCTGTTTTCATGGATATTCCTCTAGTTTGTTAGGCTACGAAAGTGGTCCCCTCTGGCAATGCACTTCTTTTTAATAGAATGTGAGTGCTAGTTGAGGTTGAGTTTTTGATCTAATATAACTCCGATGTATTTGATTGAAGACTTGCTGCGGATAATATGATTGTCTAGTTGGATGGTAGGAGAATTTGGATTAATCTTGTGATTGAAAATGATAAACTGAGGTTTAAAAGGATTGATGTTAATGCGCTATTTACGCTATTTAATATTTTGCTTAATTTTATTGAAACTGGAATTATGTTAATACTTTATAGGAATGTATCGTTTGCAATAATAATGTTACTATTTAAAATGAATTTTGAGGTTTTTTTGAACAGCTGATATATTTATAATGAAATCTACTTTCAACTTTTTAACATTAGTTCATAGTTGTTCCACTCAGCAGAGATTAATGAAATTTATACTCGAAACATCCAGAAGTTCAAAAACTGTTTTGAGGGAGTATCATTATTATTGCAAAAACACGTACCCCTATTTGTAATATGATTTTTTCTGGATTGTCACGTCTCTTCCTAAATTTCCATAATACAAATCAAAGCAAAAATTACATTATTTTATTTGACAGTTACAGGCAGAAGATTACAAACAAATATATATTTTTTTATTTTAATAATCGTAACTTTTTTTTCATTTATGGAGATGCGATATACGCTCGTTAGATCTTATTACAGTACTGATTTATATAAAACAACTCGTACTGTAATAAGTCATGTAGTTAAATATGTGTATGTAAATATCATCTTTATTTTTAACGATTTGTAAATAATAGCGATATTTTTATATAACATAATATAAAATTTTAAGTACCCTGAGTCATAATCATGATTGATTAACTAGAAAAATTTGGGCAAAGGATATTATCTCAGTTGTTAATAATACTAACTAAATATACTAACATAAGTAAATTGTATTCAAGGTACCTCACTTGAAAATACGGAAAATTTGGATAAATCTATGAAATATAATGTTTTGCTATATAAAATTTTTAGGCGCAAGCTTTTTGAGATACAGGAGTTGAAAATTTGTTCGAGGTTTTGTGACATTAATTCTACGCCAATGACAATTTTGTATTAATTTTCATTTTTTTAGGTTTTTTTTTCTATATAATAATTTCAAATTGTTATCTTACCTGTTTTGTTTTTCTTTTACGGCGAGATGCAATACTAAATACTCAAACAAACTTAAGAAAGGAAATAATGTAAGCATAGTAGTTGGAAATTTATAATTTAAACTTTAGGTTTTTGAAGATGAAAATAATTATTTCACCACCAAATCTCGTATACCAATGCATTAATAATTTTTAATTTGCAATCTATGTACATTAGAAATTCTCCGGATTGAGTTAGGTATAAAACGGTAGCTCGATAAGTTAATTTTTTCATTGTATTATATTAAAATATGATACAATTTAAAATTATAAAAATGTTAAAAAATTGTTTAAAGGTGTACAATTTAATGCAAATAGCCATGTTTATTACCTATTATGTACAATCAATTTCAATAGTAATGGTACTCTCTCAAAACAGTTTTTGAACTATAGGAAGTTTTGATTAGCAATTTTATTAACTTTCTGTTGAATAGATAAGAACTAATGTTAAAAGTTGAATGCGACAACAGTTCAAAATAAATCGCCAAATTCGTTTTAAGGAGTGCCATTATTATTGCAATAGATCATCTTAATTCAAAACTATAAACAAAAAATCGAAAACAATTTATTTATGACACTACATTACTACAATAAAAATATATATTTCTCTAATAAAAGTTTTTCAAACTTATACTAGGCAATTTTTGTATTTTGTATATTTTAATTATCTTTGATAATTTTAATATGAAATCTATTACTTACTTCGCTACAAGCAACTTTTAAATTGATCAAAAACAACACAGTAGCACAAATTATAACTTTAGGTATCATGTTTAACAATGACGGTGTATCATATAAAAAGCGAATTAGCTGGCATAATATTGATTAAAACTGATTTATTTTTGGATATACATACGAAGTTATATCGTTTCCATATTAGATAAATACAGGATTATCATAATAAATTTGTGATAAGCTTCAAGAGTTAGCTACCTCATTCTCTGATTAGAGAATTAAACTAATATTTGTTCTGTAATTTTAGAAAATATTTGTCTGATTTTGGGTATTAACTAATTATACGTAGATATTTATAATGAAGTTGCAAATGAAGTTACTGTAATATGTTTTGGTTTTCGTAGATTTTTTCATTTGCACTGTGCAAGTTAACTTGTACAGTTAAAGTGCTAACATCATATTTGGCTTAAATATTTGAAAAAACCATATTCAATAATAATTTTCTTACTTCTAAATGGAAATACTTCTATCTGTACTTGCAAATTAGGCTGTGTCAAGGAATATTTCTCAATAATCTTATCCTCAAGGCAATACAATACAATTTATATAGTGACATAGGTAATACACTAATGTATGTTACAAATTAATACATTAAAAAATATATTAGAGAATGTTTTTCTTAAATACTTAACCATTTATTTTTTTACATATATAACTAGTAGGTATACAAAGGACTACGGGCATATTTGTCGACAATTGTACTATATTTCAGATATTGCCTAGGGTTTGTTTTCACCTCCAGAGTTCTGTTAATATTCAAGTAGCTGATCTTGTCTGGAGTTACTTTTGGCCAAGAAATACCATTAAATAGAGGATCAGCTGTAGGAGTTGGATTTCTAAAAGCATATTAAATGTTTCATTAACAAGAAAAGCCTTGATTGAATATACAGGTTGAACCTTAAATAAGTACAAATATTTTAACCAGCAGTATATAGTTCACTGTGTAGGAAAAAATCAGAAATAAAAAACTGAAATTTTAAATAAATTTTGTAATTTTTCTGTAGAAAGCTTGTTGAGGACCGCTGACTCTTATACATCTATGAGTCATAGCGCAGATTGAACGTATGGTTCACAGTGCTGCCAATGTTACACAAATGTCGTTGCTTTTCTTGATATTAAACGCATACGTCAAGCAGCTATTTTGTTATTTAATATTGTGTGTACTTTTATTTTTAAAATTTGTTTCACTGATTAAAGTGCGAAGTCACTTTGTGGTTCTGAATTCGAAATAAATGGTTAATACTGACTCGTTTGGGATTATGTGGCGAAAATTAAATTTAATATGTTGTGTGAAAATCATAGTTTTTCGTTATTCTTCATAAAATAACTTATGGAAATTGTCTTGTGTATCTTTCTAACAGTGTACAATGACATTTAACTTGTGAAATGTGAATTACTGAGTAAATAGTTAATTTTTTAACAAACAGGTAAGCTTGTGTGCACGTTTATGTATAATTTTTGAACATTGAACATAGTAATATCACGTAATATCTTCCTAAATACTTTATGGTAGTATGTAGTTAACTTGCTGAAATTAATTTTTAATCGTTTATAGTAAGATTAGTTAAGCAGTTAAAATTTATGTTAGGTAATAATACTGCGTATCATACTACATGCCCAACTTTACTGTTCTTATGCTTCAAACAAGTATTTTTAAAATAGAATTTAACCGTATTACTATTACGTAAAAGAAACTTAATATTTATATAAGAGGAGATATGGCAACCTCGCAACAAATCATATGGTTCATTAGGTTGGTTATGAGAGCGGTCCTCAAAATGTGGGTATTTAAAAAAAATAATATCTCCGTAAATATTAGAAATTTTCAAAAATGGCTTTCACTAGACGAACTAGACACTAGACTATATGACCAAAGTTTGCAGAATAAATATATAAATATTTATTCTGTAAACTTTGATATGACGAATTACACCAGCAGTTAAAATATTTGTACCTATTTAAGGTTCACCCTGTATAACGGATGCAATATTGATCAATATATGAAATTTTATGGGACGCAGAACAAGATTAGATTCCTTACTTCAAAATAATGCGATTAAGCCAAACTTACATTGATCCATTTGTGGCTAATAAAAAAGTTACAGGGCGTTAAAGTTCAAATTTTGAATTCGAAATTCTTAAAATACTTAGAAAGTTTTCAACGGATTCTTTTGAAAATTTAGATTTGGGAGTTTTATGGGCCGAGGAAAACGAATCCATACTTAATTTTACTGTAGACGCTAGAGGGCGCTACGAAATGTACTCTTGGTTGATAAAAACTGTTTATAACTTTTTTATCAGTGCGTGTACGAAAGTTTTAATAGAAAAATATTGTTCTCCTATCTATTTTTCACAAATAAGGTATACTTGTTTTATGTCGATAAATTTAACCGTTTTCGATTTATTTCTTGTTTTTCTATTGGATGCAATAAAATAAAATAAAAGTTTGTAGTTACTTACGTAAAAAACTAAAGATTATTTTTAATAATAATTTAATTACATCCAGGTGGCTACTTTAAATTCTCAATATGACCCCCGTTTACATTAATACACAATCTTATTCGTTTGATAAATGATTGTCTAATATAGTGTTTCTTCATTTCTTAATAAATTCCTAGCATGTAAAATTGCTTGCTACAGCTCACCCCGTGTATTAATAGCGTCACTGTAAACTTTTGTTTTCAAAATACCTCAAATACTGAAATCCATGGGGTTTAAATCTGGGCTTCGCGCGGGCCATAAAAACACGCTGCCGCGACCTGTCCAGCGTTGGGGAAATTGTGCGTTAAGATGGTTTCGCACCTGTACAAAAAATTAGGCAGGAGCACCGTCTTGCATAAAAAACATATTGTGTCTCACATTTAATGGTAAATCATCAAGAACTTCCTCAGAATCATGTTCTAAGAAATGTAAGTAAGAACGGCCATTCAGATTATATGGCAATTCAACAGGGCCCAACACATGATTTCCAACAATACCACACCAAGGGTTTTCATTATCACAAACATGTTTATTTTTGAAGTTGAAAACGCCCCGACGAGTAAATTTGACTTGACGTGTGTAAATCGCACCTTGCTTAAAAAGTGTGGCTCATCATTGTACCGGTCTAAGAATCGAAGACAAAATTGTTCCCTATCTGGAAAATCTGCAGGTAGTAAATTCTGCGCTGGGCTAAAGTGATACGGGTACAGTTTTTCATTATAAAATAATCTGTGAATAGATGATTTAGGTACCACTACAGCCGCAGGCATTCGTCGTAAACTTATTTCAGGAATTTCTGAAGCAAAATATCCTCCTCTTGTTCTGGAGTGTTGGACGGCCAACATCTTCTTTTAGGACGAAACGATCCAGTATCTCCTAACCGCTCATAAAGATTTTTAAATAATTTGTGATTTGGTTGTAACTTTCTAAATACCTGCGACACGCACGATGTCCATTAAAATTTTCTTTTGCATAAATACATACCTTATCTCGCATTTCTTCATTAGAAAATAAATTATGGCGAGGCATATTTCACGGGATATTATTAATTGTAAACAAAAACTTAAAGGAATACACTATTTAACATAAGTTACTTGTTAATCAACTAATTGTCAATAGTACAATTTGTTTTCAAATAATCAAAGCTTACTATGACAGTTTTACGTAAGTAACTACAAACTTTAATTTTATTTTATTGCATCCAAGAAAAACAAGAAATAAATCGAAAATGGTTAAATTCATCGACATAAAACAAGTATACCTTATTTGTGAAAAATAGATGGAGAACGATATTTTTCTATTAAAACTTTCGTACACACACTGATAAAAAAGTTATAACCAGTTTTTATCAACCAAGAGTATATTTCGTAGCGCCCTCTAGCGTCTACAGCAAAATTAAGTACGGATTCGTTTTTCTTGTCCTAGAAATCCCCCTAATCCGAATTTTCAAAATAATCCTTTGAGCTTTAACGTCCTGTAACTTTTGTATTAGCCACAAATGGACTAAGGTAAGTTTGGCTTAATCACATTATTTTGATGGAAGAAATCGACTCTTTCTCTGTGTTCCATTAATTTGGGGATACCCTGTATGAATAATGTTTAATACTACTTACAAAATATCATATTTAAAGTATTTTTTCTACGTTCATGCAAAAAATAAAACTTTATTGAACTATATTTAGCGGAAAAAGTGGTTCTTTATTGCACTAATGCAATAATATGTTTATTGCATTCATCTGCCATTCTACTACAGCGTTTTGTCATCATGGCAAACATAAACGTTCAAATCGATGTCATACTTTTCTAGACTTAGTGTCATCTAAATAAAACATTTTTTGGTTTTCGCATGAAAGTAGAAAAAATATTGTATGCAACTCGTACAAAAAGTGTTTATTGCACTCGACATGTTGTTCTACTCGGCCTGAGAGCTACATTTAAAATAGCTTCCAACAAATTGTGTAAAATAATTTGAAAAATACAGGGTATTTCTAAACTATAGTGCCAAACTGAAACAGGTCATTTTAAGTAAAAGTTTCTTATTAACATGCGAAAATGGCTATACTCGGGTCAAGAATTCAGACGTCTTACGTCACGGCTGACGTTACACATTTGTTTTTATTGTCAACGTAATTTTCGATATTTGGTCGCATTAAAAACAATGATTTCTTGCAATTTAGTGCAGTATATAATGCAAACTTTTAGTGTAGTATATAGTTTTATTACTATCAGTTGCAGTTTCTTAAATATTTTGATGAAATTATAATGAATTATTCATTTGTTCGTGTGACGTAGGTCGTCTGAATTCTTGACGCGAGTATAGAAACAATGTTACAGGGTGACTACCAAAAAACACATTTTTTTTAAACAGCTTTCAAAATGATTTGACATATCAAATGAAAGTTGGCAGTATTTAGATTATCGATGGTCTGTTAGAGTCTTTTATATTTAAAAAATTGGTAGTGGAATTTTCTGTAACAGATACTTATATTGGCATCGATTTTCGAGAATATTGGGAATAGTAGTTTCGAATTATAGCTATTAAACTATGATTTCAGATAAGAATTTTGTTTGTTAACTCATAGGGTTGAGTAGACCGTTAAATATATTATAGGATACTACTACAAATTTAACTAAGTAGTTCGTTTTTGTACTTGATATAATGAATGTTGAAAACAATCTATGACATTTCTTCTGACCAAAAACTTATAATTAACTAATAATAACATAACCTTAACCTTATACAGGGTGTAAAAAAGAAATGTGAAATCCTTATAAGTCCTCGAGTAAAAAATTGTTGAAGTCGTTGTATTTTCAATCTTTACATCGCTGGGCAACTGTCTCTAACCAGGCGATTCCGAATATTGAAATCCGATTACTTATAGAGTAGGTATTAACGTTTTTGTGATGCGAGTATTTACATTAGTTTTTCAAAAATGGCTTACGTGTATAGCAACTCGGAGTTGATAGATATCGTTTTAATTTATAGTGCTGTGAAATTGCTTTAAGAGAACGATTTCCCGATAAATATGTGTCAAATTCAGCTAATTTTACCACAGTGTACAGCGAGTGCAATTGTAGTGCAACGCGAGCGTGATATGGGAAATTTGAAAGCGAATCATGAAAGAGATTAAGGTCCAGGGCGTTCACGGCGTGTTACAGCTGTGTGCCGTATTATACACGAGACTCAATTGTATCCGTACCATATACAGCGTGTCCCAGCATTAATACTAAGTGATTAGACGAGGAGAACCGGTATCATGGCTGCCACGATCTTTTGACATGACTCATCTTTGACTCATTTGAACTTCTTTTTGTGAGGATATTTAAAAAATAAAGTATATCGCACCAAAATGGACATAATTGATGATTTACGAAAATATATTATAGCTGCTGCCACTAACTTACGAGTTCAAAACGAACAAGATAAACATTTGTGTTAGTTTGTAGAAACTGGGGAAGACGAGTCCAGAATTTTATTGCATGTCAAACTATTTTATATTAATTAAAACCACAAATTAAGTCTATTAATAATTTGTAACAATAGCGGCAAAAGCAGTTGAATTTGCTGTATAAAATAGGTGTTATAAAATGTAATTTATTTCTTTCCTTCTATTCTATTTGTTTTGTATTGTCAGGTTTTACAGTGGAATTTTTAAACTGCCCTTTTTGATTTTTTTTTACAAAATTGTATTTTAAGAGTCCCCTGTACGTTAAAAAAATTTGTTTTAGTTCTGAAGTTCTGAATCACCCTGTATAAAGATTGTTACAATTTTTTTTGAAAACGATGAAATTGTCGACATCAACAATACCTCTTTTGTGTCTTTTAATATGATCTTTTTAGAAAACTTATTTTAGTAACTGTGCTAACTCTTAATTTTTCCCTACAAAAAAATCTACTTATTCATGACGAAGTTAATCTGAAGGCGTGTATTGTGTTTCTATAATAAGCCTACTTGCAGTAATTAAAAACATGTACTTTTGGCACTACATTCTTATCACTTTGTAACTTTCATTACTAAGCTTTTTCGGATTTTTGTTCGCAGGCATGCATTTTTGCATAATATGACATCTTCTATTATACTTCAACACTATATTTTTAAAACATCCTCTACATACATTTCACATTTTATTATCGCGATCTGTTAAGATTATACGAGTATTTTAAAAATATGAATGGCATTGTGATTATGATAAAATCGGGATTAAAGAATTAGAATATTTTTTATCGATAAAACTCCGCTTAGGAGATTTATACTATATTACTCACTGATATTTGACGAAATTCGACCACAGTTTCAGAAGTCGGCGCTGAGTCAGCCTGTCTCCTACAGGGAATAAGCTGCCATCATCTAATCTGTCGATGTGCCAGAGATATTTCAAATCTTCTGCATGTCCAACCGCGTCGACTCCTATTAGCATTTGAGAAACAAAATTAAAATTGTTATATTAACATAATTCCTAAAAACGTATATAGGACTCGTAGTTAGTATATTTTTTAAATGCATGCACATCCAATAATTGTTGAGGAAATTTGTGAATAATCTGAGTTTACTAAGGTGAAATATAAGTGATCTGCTTACTTCCTGCTCGGCCTAAGCGGCCCGACTTACGGGATACGACCTACATTGCAGTAGGTACTTAACGCAGACCTCTCACTCTGGCGGACAAGCCATTAAATCTGTAAATGATACTGCAGGAAATAACTACTCCGCGGACTAATGCCCCGACCGGCATTGAATTAGTTAGCCCTCATCAGTATGCTATAGGTGAGATGACCGACAATTGAACTGGTTTTTCCTTCATATGTATGTTCACATATAAACTGAGTGCAGGTGAGATATAAATGGTCTGCTTACTTACTGCTCGGCTTAAGCAACTGGACTTACAGGAAGCGACCTACATTTAAATGTGAACATACATATGAAGGAACATATAAATATAAAATTATACATTATACGTCTAGCTAGTGGTCACTAGATGTACCTTTGCTACATTTCGCATATTCATGGTACGGTCTGTCGGGTTAGACAGAGATAAACGAGCAAGGGTTATTTAACAGTTGCTTCACCTACGACGTAGTGATGAGAGCTAATAAGCTCGAAATCTCTATATGTCTGGTGGGTCGGTGGCAAATAACTTTACTTGTTTGCAGTGTTGTCAGATAACGGAGATTTTTCTTGTTTCGAGTATCTTTCGTGCCAAAAGAGATAAAGATATTTTTCAATAAAAATCTAGAATTTTTTGCTATTGCAATTTTAATTAAGTTTAAAAGCTAAAGAGAGACACTAGGCACGTTGATATACACTGAAGATAACAGAGTTATCTCTATTAATATAACCATTGTTTGAAATTAGTTAACTTTAAATTAGAAATAATATCTAACAAACACCTTACCTTCTATCGTTGTATTTGTACACCCCATCATACCTTTGTATGAGAATTGGTACAAATACACATCTGTGTAATTTGACTGTAACTCAGCGTGACGTATTATCGGTGTTGAAAAATCTGCGTCAGTCTTGAACTGCAATAATTAAAAGAAATATATAGGTACCCCATAGTTATTTAGTTTTTAGTAAAAGGAGATGTAATTACTTACATTTTGAAGTAATCAGAGAACATTATTAATCTGGGCGACTGGAGTGTTTCTCACGGAGTTTCAACGGTTGTCGTATTTTAATTTCTACAGCAATTTTTAGATTTACATAAGTCCTAATACCTAACAAGCTCGAAGCCGATATGTCTATACTATTAACACTAACCATGGCAGTTTGGTATAGGTGTTTCAGGACGTAGGATGTAGGTAAGAGCCAGCTATCAGACCCCAGTAACTAATAAGTATTTGCTTAGGACATAAATTACGTTTATATGTAAATATGTAAACTGATTGATTGATTGTAAATCATGACCCGCGCATTCGCCATTTTTAACAAGACCTAATAGTTCTTCAAAAACGATTTATTTCGAACAAAAATATTTTTGAAGTTTTAACCTTATTTACAATAATTAGTTTAGGAATTAACGTAATAAATATACTATACCCAAGCAGCACAGATTGGTCGGGTTGACGTCGAGCCGACGTCGGCAGTCTAATCTGAAGTCGGTAGCCGACATCCGCGCGACGGTGTACCGACTAATTTTTATACGAAAATGGTCACACAAACTCCGGTCTAACCGACGTCACCCTGTCGACTAATAAAGTCGCTCTTATATTCAAATTATTATAACCATTTCGATCAAATTTTAGGTAAGGGTAATGTTATTCAAAGTGACCTTTAGTATATGGTAATTTAAGTTAGTTAGGTGTAAATGTTTGTACCTACTTCCACGTCACATTAGATACGACAAACATTACCTACTTAATACTGCAGCTCATTTTAATAGAAGGTATACGATTCAGTATATTAATGAAAAATAATTTTAAGGATATAAGTTTCGAGACCTTCTAACACTGAAATTATAAACGCATGCAATTTTATTGATTATATTGGACAAAATTGACCATTAAAATTAAAGCGCTATTAAATGAACACTATTTTTATCAATATATATTTTATTTTGTATTTTTTAGAAAATATCTTTTTTATTAATAATGTCAAGAGTAAGAAGATCAAGTTTAAGAACTAACTTCTCATACAATATATAATATTAAAATCGTAAAATTGCTCTTCAAATATTAAAAATGAATAATTATTGTATATTGATCTCGACTCTTCCTATTATTTTTTTTAAAAAGATGTCGTCGGCAATACCGATCTGTTATATACCTATGATTTAAAGTTATTATTGGTGCAAACGAATATAATTACTCCAGTCACCGGGTCATTTAAGTTTATTTATTTGCCTTAATTATATACCAGCCCTCACAATTGGTATAATAAACTCGCAGAAGAAGTCAACATTGCTTCACCAAGTTGTACTATTTGTGTCCTTTAAAAAACAAGAATAGTAATGGTAAACAAAAGTACACTTCCAACATACTTACTGTACAGTAGGTATAAATGTACGTATCAACTATATATATATACCTGTGTAACATTATTAGCTGTTTTTTCCCACCCAGTAATTAGTACTGACTGTCAAGTCTAAACTCTAAATAAATAAATAGTTTCGTATTATTGACCATAAAATGACTGATGTATTTAAAATATTTGATACATAGTTATTTCCCGGTAACCGTGACCTCGGTAACTGGTCGCTGCCAGAAACACAATTAAAGTGCTTATCCCTAGTATTAGCCGGGATTCTTTAACCTGCTCTGGTTATTCCCAGGCTGGGCTCTGTGGGGACAGACCCGCTATTGGCTCCTATTGTTAATATTACGGCTGCTACGGTCAGAACGGTCCTCGGATAGAGATCATTATCCGACTTACTTGAATTATTCATTATCAGATTTCTTAATACTTGACAGTTTTCGTTACTTCACTAACAATATAGGTAACATCATGTCAAGCGGCAAAATGTTTCAAATACGTGTGGTTGGTGTATAGGTCAAAATATGGTATAAATACCGACGTAGGTTGCACCTACCTCATCCGAAGTTACAAGTAGTATTAAATAATTTGGAGTAGCGACGTCGGTGTGGATGACATTAACTGACGTATATAGTTGATTAGAGACAGTTAGAAATACCGACGTCGGCCTATCCGGCCTGTTTTATTATTCATTTATTGTTATTTAAAGCATGGAACAGGTCGAAATACCGACGTCGACATTGCCGACGTCGTTGTGATGTCGGCAATAGCAACGTAAGCGATTCCTACCAAAATTACTTAAAATTCGACCATAGACGTAATGCTATACCAATTTTGTAGTCATAATTGATATGAATTTGGTATAAAGTCGTTAGTTAATTCGGTGTGGTTCGTGCTGTTTGAGTACAGTACTTATTTGTGCAATATTCTCTATATTTTCTATAACTTGATATCTGAGGATGTTCAAATCAAAACAGTTTTCGACCAAATTTCTGGTTCTGAGGTATAGATGATGTGTGACACTGTAAAATGTAGTGAATCGCGTGATAATATTGGTTCAAATAAAAGTACAATTTCACATATAAAAATAGCTTTAAAAAGTTATGTTTGAATCAAAACGCAAGTTTTGATTTTTGATAGTTGTTTCAAAATGCTTTAGTGAGATGGTAATAGCACTAAATTCCAAAATTAATGCTAATATTGATTAATCTAACAAAATAATTTGGAACTGGTTGTCTTAAGTAAATGAAATGGTCAGATTGACTTACGATTCTAGAATAGAACCAAATATTTTGTTAGTTTCAATAAATACTCCAGTCAAAGAGAATCATATACGAGTATAATTACTGTCTTCACCAAATATTTATTTAGAAATCAGCAGATATAATCAATAGGCTGAATCATATATTTTGTTGCGGACATATTACCAAATAACTGCAATCAAAATTTGGTTTGATTAATTAGTTTTCTCTGTGCCTACTTGATTTTTGATTATTTATTAGGGGACGACCAAATGTATTTCTTGATGTGAGGAAATCTGTTATCAAGAATATTAGAAAGTGCATAAAAATGGGTAAATTTGAGTTTTTTCCCAAAATTACTCTGAACATTTTTAAAATAAGATAATTTATTTGTCCTATCGCAATACTGATTTTCTGAAAATAAATTTGAATTACCAAAATTTTTCGGATGTAAGTAGAAATCCTTTAAGGCAGTTTTCTCGAAAACAGTAGAAATTATCTAGTCCTGCCAAGAATATCTTTTTTACGTATAAATGACGACCGAATATGATTTTGTAGTAAATCCAATCAGAACGTTTCGTCAACAAAAAGTAAGAAAGAAATTTATTGTTATTGTTAATATAGCGGTCTCTGTGGTCGAATCTGATTTAATATATACATTGTGACCCCTTTTCTTAAAAAAAATGTTTCCCTACCAAATTTGGTGACAAAAGAAAAAATAATTTCAATTTTTGACATTCTGTATCTCTTTCCACAGCAATATTTACTAAGACCTATTTAGCTATATATTCATATTTTATCGTAAAACTGTCGCTCCTGCCCTAAGGATCATTTTTATGGATCAAATTTTGCCTGTTGGGGCAGAAAGGCGGGCAATGATAGGGAGATGAGAATACTACACCTATTAAAGTATCACCTACCTTCACAATAGCGCTGAAATTAGCCTCGAAGGTTTCTGTTGTATACAACTGTTTGAGTAAATTTCCAGCAGTATATTTGTCGTCCTCTTTCATGTTGTATGCGCCATTTATGATTTTTGACGCATTGGCGTCCATTTTTACAGCCTCTGCTTTAAGGCTTTCACCTGGAATGATACAGTAGGATAACTAATTTTTGAAATATGTTAAGAAATAGGTAAATATTCTAAGCTTAACGCTCATTCTTTAATCTGTATATTAGATGCAATCTTACCGTCTCCAACGAACACGACCTCTTCCTCGGAATTATACCCGATCAACATCGGCACCTTGTTTATATTGCCTGATTTGACATCGTCGTGCATTGGTCCAGTAATAAAAGCCCCTTCAAGTGTTTCATTTTCTACCACCGGTGCCCATACTAAGGAGCCACCTCCAATTCTCGTTTCTTTTTCTTCAGGAACCTGCAAATATTATAAAATGTTGAAATTTATATTCTGTGTAACCAGTTTGGTACAATAAAAAGTGTTGTTACCAAGGACTTAACATCAGCAAATTCTCGAAGATCCTCGAAGTTAAAGTAAAAGTGAGTCACTCTGTACAATACTTGCATTTGTTTGAAGAAACAGAACATTGTAATTAAAAATAAAATTTTTAATAGCTTTCTAATTGTGAATTTCGAAAATGTGAATTAAGAATCCTGAAGGAATGTTGATATAGAAACGAGTTTGTTTATTAGGTTTTCGTTAACACATCGGTGAAATGAGAAATGCCAGAAACATCAGGAAGATGATATAGAAGAATCATCAAAAATCGCGATTCATTCATTATTGCCTAAAAATCCAAAGATAAATATGAAAAAGCGTGTAGCTTATTTGAATATTGAAGTCATCAAAACTGTTATCACTGAGGCAGTTCTACTAGCCTATTTTGAACAAAAATCCAGAGTATACCAGAGTTATACGCTGTGGAGTCTTTACTCAATAATAAAAATAACATCGTCAGTGAAAGAAAAGTCTAGTGTTTTAAGAAAAATGAGAAGTTGAGACATTGTTAAAAGAAGCATATGATAAAACCTACTTGAAGATGAAGGTAAAGTGTAATTTTCACACTTCTCTCCACATATGGAAATTGTTCAACTTGAACATATTAAAGGCATGGGATAATATAATATATTGATAGAGATTCCCAACAGAAAGACGAGCGTGAGAAAAGAATTTACTATTTCTAATGGGAACATCGAAGGAGTCAGTCTTGTGGAAATATTTCGAAAATATTCCTCTCTTCGTTCTTCACCAATTGAGCATTCAAGATACTTCCTAGGATATAAAAATGGAAAGCGTACTAGACAATGCGTTGGTATAAATTCTAAACAGGGTTTTCCTACAAAGTTTTAGAATTTTTTTAGTTGCCGAATGTTGGGAATTACACCGGCCACTGTTTCCGGAGAACGTCTGTTACGATACTGGTTGATGCAGGAGCAAACATCATCACTCTTAAAAGGCATGATGAATAGAAAACAACAATCGTGACAGGATATATAAAGAATTCCGTTCAACAAAAGCTTGAAGTAGCCTAAAAAATATTGGGTCAAAGAGAAATCAATATAAATACAAACTAGGCCTCTACTTCATCAAATACATTATAATAATGATAAGACATTATTTAAGATGACAAAAAATAGTTCAAGAATTATGATGTATTTTTTTATCGCACTAGTTATAAAAAGGTTTTTGCTAGCTGACAAAATCCTGCCAGAAAACTGACTCACCCTGTATAATTACTGACAGCGGAAGTATTACCTATAAACAATGTGTCTTTAGTATACCTACTTCAAGAGTGATTGCATTGATGTCTTCAGCTGAAGCTGCCTGCAATACTTCTAAAAGGGCTGTTGAATTTCCATCCTCGGAATTGAAGTTCTCGTCCAAAATTTTGCCCACTTCGAAAGCATAGTACTTGGCATATAATTGATAGCTGAACGAACAGATGGCAGTGCCACTTTGTAAAATGACTCCAGCAAGTAGGTCTAAACGAAATATACAATAGATATAATCATATATTACTTGTGTGCAAGTATATAAGATGTTTCTGAAATAAGTAACAACAATTTGCATTATGCAACCTGTCATCTAAATTATCATATTTTCAAGATAAAAAACTGATACATCAAAGATACAGAAAACTTTAAAACCGGCCCTGTTGTGCATAATGCGCATGGTAATTTCTAAAACGTTCTTTTTTAGAATATAAACTTAATTGGCTCTAAAAAATAATAAATAAAATGGAGCAATGGATCATGTACGATAGTTGTAGATAAATTATATGTAAGAAATTTTTTTCTCATTATGATTTATTTATGAAATCAATTTTTGAGCTCTCGACGACAAAGCATAGGTGAGGTAATGGTTCTTAGACATGAATTTTACTTATATTCAACTGACTGACTCTAGGTGACGTCTCTTTATCTTTTAATTTGTAGTTTTATCCAGTACAGTACTACTCTACATTATTCTAAAATACGAAGAATTTACTATTACCTTCGGATTTCTTACTAATCAAATGGAAACCCACAGAAGCTCCTCCAGCGCTCTCTCCAACGATAGTTATTTTTTTAGGATCTCCACCAAATAGTGCAATGTTTGTTTTAGTCCATTGCAGTGCAAAATGCTGGTCCTTTAGACCAAGATTACCTGGGATTACACCATCTTCTGTGGTCAGGAAACCTAAAAATAATTCACGATAAATGTATTGTCAAATTTATCTCTTATAGTGTTAGTAATCATTAAATTGTAATCAAAACTGCGGTTCTCTTGGCCAAAGTGTCGTTATTTCAGTTTTGTGCTGAGACAGATTCCTAACATAACAAAGTGTAGCATGATTTTTTTTTAATTACTTAACACGAAAGACCATTGTTTTGTGGTTATATTTGTAAAATGGCTAAAAATATGTTTTAATGAATGAATGGATGATTTCGAAGAACATTTTTTTGTTTACACAATTTTGTTATTGGCTACGAACAAACAGTGTAATTCATGAATACATAAACAAGGCAAAAAAGATAAATGAGACGTTCAAAGTACGATTCCTCTGTGTCACGGTAGCCATGACTGATATCCCGTAAGAACTTTCGAACTTTTTCAAAAATCCTTCGGTGGTTCGAATTATATGACATCATTGATCAATTCGTTGCTGCAACTCCTACATATCATTTGCAGATGTAGAGTACACTAAAGTCTTCGAATGCTCTCCCCAAAAACCACAATGTGACCTTTCACTAACCTTTAGGGATATAAATTAGGCCATCTTGCAGGTTGTGATACAGGCTTACCTATATTAATTTAAAGTTCGATGTTAATGATTTCTAACGGCAATCGAAATGTGTCGGAGCGCTATCGTGTTGGAATTACATTTGCTACCTTTGGTTTGGAATGTCGTCTAAAAGATAGTCCAGTAAGTTCTGCAGAAACTAACGAATGTTAAGCGGTTTGCTACAACAACTGGACCTAAGAAGCTGTTACCTAAATGTTGAATGACGTTCTATTTTTAAATATAATGTAAATTGAATAAGTAGGACAAGACGGTTTATTAACCTTCACATTTTGCCTACCTCAATCTTCTCATTTTCGGTCTCTTACATATTATACACCTACGAAAAATGTCCTTGATGTCCGGCTACAGATTTTTATTAACCCACCAATGCGTATTGTGGAAACTAAAAACTTCATTTTACGAGATCCCATCGTTATCGGCAAACAAAATATGGGCAACAAAATTGCTAACATTGCCTTTTACCTCAGGGGTGTATATTAATCTTAGTCTCCAAGAGTCATGAGTCTGTTTCTCAAATGAATCGAAATCTTTGGACAACCTCACAAAAAATAGGAATTGAAGGGATCTGGCGATTGTGAAAAGCATCATCATGAAGACGTAGCTCATATGACATTACCATTAAAACAGTCATACATGGAATGCATGTCGGCTAATTTAATATTAAAATAAATGGGCATAGACAGAAATTGAAACCATCTGTCGACTACGATAAGATAAAAATATAAGCGGAAAAATGTACAAACGCTATGTTCCTTGAGACTTTTCTGCGTACTTCAGGCCATGATATTCCCTATTTTTTTATCAACCGATATTGCAAAAGCGTAGGAAACTTTTTTAGAGGGATTGGCAGTTTGTATTTTCCAAAAAGAAATATTTTTTAACTAGTTATTATTTACCAAAAGCACCCAGTCTATAGTTGATAGTAACTATAACAATGTCGTAGTCTATAAGGTACTGTGGCCCATAAACTTGGAAAGTTCCATCTCCAAAGTAGAATCCTCCTCCATGAATCCAGAATAACACTGGAATAGAGGAATTGGTACCAGGTTTCTAAAAATAATTTAAAATTTTCTCTTAGTAATTACCTAACTAATCGGACTTTGTTAAATTATTAATATACATAGTTTTCAAATATTAACTGCGAGTATAACTTTTAGTCTTGAAAAGAGAACTGGCTCCTCTCTTGTGACTTATTTAATTTTAACAAATAAACAAAGTTCTACTTACTACGGTCGTATAAACGTTAAGATATAAGCAGTCTTCACCTTCGGTTACATCTGGTGCAATCTCACTGTCCGCGCCATTCAGGTAACATGAATGTGTGTTGTGGGTGGTATTTTTTACTCCTTTCCAGTCTGCCGGTTCTGTTGGTTCCTAATTAAGCCATACATGAGGTTGTTTTGTTCAGTAAGAATGAAATTAATTAAACTCTCTCTCTCTTATATGTACTTTACTTAAGTAACTACCCTATTATAAATGTAAACTAATGTTTTTAAAAATGGCAGTGAAGATGTTATTTTGTGTGTTAAAGGTGGTAGATTTTATGTAAGATGTTTATGTAAGATAATTCATAAATTTGTTTTAGTATTTACTCTTCGAAATGTAGATGTTGATAAGAGAATGACAAGTAGCAACCATTATTTATAGCCCAGGTTTTGAAGATAAAGGCAACAGTCAAGCCTCAAAACCGAGATTATGTGACAAGAAATTGCAGATAGGAATAGATTGCTGCTTGTTATTCTCCTGTGTCGTGTATTTTGCTCCTCCTTATATTTTCTTTTTTTTTTTAAGAGGCACTGCGTTGACAAAGGATAACCCGGATCCTGTAGTCGATAAATTTCACCCATTCTTGTATATTTTCAATCACATAAGTAACCTTTCCCTTTGCCACTGATAATTATAGAACATATACGATATTTTAACAAAAAGCTTCAGGGTAGTTTGAGTTTACAACAAGCATCATAGTAGCATCGAGTGGTAGACAGCATGTGTTCAATATAACCTCATAACACCAAGTCATTGAAGAGATCTAGTTGTTTTTGTAAAAGCATTCTTATATCTGGTGAATTTGTGATGAGTTTCTTTGCAGAGGACCGTGTTAGCTTTAAGTTCTGAGTGAAATTGGGTAAATTGTCCACAAAAAACATTTTAAATGATTTGCAGTGCTTAGGAGCATACAATTTTGAGTCATAGTCAAGGTACGTACCATGAACGATTTAAAAGTTTTAAGGAATCAATCGCAGATGGAAAATCTTTCTAGGGGACCATCAACATCAATTGATGAGTGTCATGGTGCACGGGTAAATTAATTTGTGTCGTAAAAAATATAAAAACTGGGAATGAGTGTTGCAACAAAGTGTGTTCTACGCCTCATGATGGAGAAGATCTTGTTGGGAGGGGAAATAATGTAATCAGTTCTTAAGAGCGTCAAGATAGGCGACTAAACATGAATCTACGGTTATACTGTGGAGACTAAGGCCCATCTATAACAAGAGCAGATAGTCTGCGAGGCCCAAGAAATAACCTCAATTAAAATAGCATAGGTTACGTTGAATGTTCTTTGATTATAAGAAAGTTACCCATAATGAATTCCACAATAACAATCGTTTTTATTATCATGAAATTTTGAGGATACTTTATGACAGTGTTCGAAAGAGTACTTCATGGCAGTGTAAGAAGAGATAGACATGAATTTTGGCACAGTAGAGAATAGGTGTTACACCATAACAATAGTCTTACTCATCGGTACTTGTTATTTGCGACTTTTTCACAAGAAATGAGAAGGTTATTCTTCAAATCTTTGCTAACTTTTTTATTCCCCAAGCATAAGTTATTCCTCAAGAAACGAATATTTTTAGTACAATTGAGGAGACGAAACAAATATCGCTGAAGGAACTACAGATTATCCCTCAAGGAACCACATTGAGGAGCTGAAACAAATATCGCTGACGGAACTACAGAGAATTCGAGAAAGCATTTTCTGCATTTTTCCAGTACACATTTCCGTTGAGAGTTTAAAAGGAATAAGGTTGAATAGGGTGTAATGTTTCCAGCTCTAGAACTTTTTGATCAGACCTCCTATTTGAAACTGAAAAACTACTGAACATCGTTAAAACATAATTGTAAAAATTAATCCAATTTTGTATGTCAAGTAAATTTGTCAAACAAGTCTTTTAGAGTTTGCTCAATGATTCTTACATTTATAAATGATACTGCAAGAAACAACTACTCCATGGACTAATACTCCGGCCGGCATTGAATTACACCTGCAGTATCAATGTGAATAGCCAAGAACCCTTGTCGGCCGCACCAGACATAGATCGGTATTGGGCTCGTTAGCCCTCATCAGTATGCCATAGGTGAGATGACCGACAATTGAACTGGCTGTTCCTTCATATGTATGTCCACATATAAACGAGGTGAGATATAAGTAACAGGTATAAGTAGCATGTCAAGCAACTTAGGCCGAGCAGGAAGTAGCAGACTACTTATATCTCACCTGCACCCGGTTTATATGTAAACATACATAATATGAAGGAACAGCCTGTTCAATTGTCGGTCATCTCACCTATGGCATACTGATGAGGGCTGACAAGCTCGAAACCGATCTGTGTCTGGTGATGTGGCCGACAAAGCTTCTTGGCTGTTCACACAGATACTGCAGGTGTAATTCAATGCCGGTCCGCGGAATAGTAGTTTCCTGCAGTATCATTTATAGATTTAATGGCGCGTCGCCCAGGGCGAGAGGTCTACGATTAAGTACGTGCTGTAATGTAGGTCGCTTCCTGCAAGTCGAGCCTCTTAGACCGAGCAGGAAGTAGCAGACTACTTATATCTCACAATTCTTACATTTGTTTGCTAATTTTTCCGTTACGCCATTGACCACTGACTCACCTTAAATCGCAGTTTTCCAACTGGGGGCGCTGCATATGGAATTTCTTGGTAAGCATAGTAAAGCTTATTTTCTAGGGGTGATTGTAAAATGTGCCCCTGAATTTGACCGTGGGGTAGCGTTACCACTGGCGCTTCATTGTCCTATGGATGTGAATGAATAAAATTAGTAGTTAGAAGTTTATTCATTATTAAAAAAATAAGCAGTAATGAAATGTTTGGGGTAAATAAAAATGATGAGTTTGTCATTTTATCAATTATTGTTTTCACATTATTTTCAGTCATTTCAATTGTAGGTCGACGATAATTTAAATCAGATAAGACTAGGTTTCTTCAAATTAGATTTGCATTTGTTTGCATTTTTATCAATGTTTGTCACCGTCAAGTCTTAAGGAATAATACTTAGATAATACAAAATATATCTGATTTAAGAGTTTCACCATCACTATTATATTCTCGTAAGGGGGTATCAGATCGAGTAATTTATTTATAATTGTTTGATAACCTGTGTACACTATCTCAATTTCAAAAACTTGTAAACGATTTATCTATAGTGTTGAAGATGCAGATAAAAAATTGATCATATTGTAATGATGCAATATTTTTAAACATAAGTATTGTCAGACATAGATAACGAGAGATAATTTTACAAACAAATGTACCGAAAAAAAAGAGAAATGCCTCTTAGAGTACATGAAAACATATTTCCATGACGCTACAAGTAAATAGTACAATGTTTGTTATACTTAAATTACAAAGCATGCTTAAAAACAAGAAAATTGCAAACTCTGCAGTCAATAATAATTCATATAATTTAATCATTGCATGAAATTAAATAATTGCTTTCAAGTATTCATGCAAAAATATATAAACCTGCGAAATTTTGATTAATAAGAACACTTTAAAATTAACTGTGATGTTTACAAAACTAAAACCATGATTTTTATAAACTTTTAACGAATTAATATTTTTATGCTCTTTTCATTTCTTTTAAGATATGGGTGTCAAACTTAAAGTTGAAAAAAAAATGGTTAATAACTGCTCTGTTTCCGTTTTTTTTAAGAATTTGGGTTGAAACTGATTTTTTATATCAACTGATTCATTAACTTTTTCCATTTTTATAAAATTATTTTTTAATTCGTGATATTTTTTTCACACCAAATAGAATAATTTTAAAACACTTTATTACTAAGATACACTTAATTTCTGAGATACAGGGCGCTGAATTTTATTTTTCTTTTACTTATATATTTTTCAACAAAAAAAAACAGCTAACAAAAAAATTGTCATATTGCGGCGAAAATCATCGCATATTAATTCTAGTGCTGGAGATAGAAGGGTATCTATGAATCTTTTTATAAAAAAAATATAGTCAAATTGAAATTTTGCAAATGTTTTCAGAAAATATGAAAGGGTATCCTATCTTACTCAGAAAAAGCCCTCTTGTCCGAAGAAATCCGAAAATAATGTCAAAATATAATTTTTAAACATTGTATAACTAAATTAAATAGTTCAAAAATTCAGTCATAATTGTTTTTAATTAATTAAATAGAAATAAATACAAAAATATATAACGAAAATCATATTAGATCAAAGTAAAGGTTCTATGATCTATCTAGCGTTCCATTTAATTAATTAAAAATTATTTTGACTGATTTAAGCCGATAATAATTAGTTATCTCGTAAATATTATATTTTTACTCAAATTTATTTTTTTACTAAATTATTTTTGTTGAACAAGATGAAAAGGTACAAGAAGTTGCAAACGATGATATACTAAAAAAAATAATAAAGCTTAACCTTTATACTACAGAAAAAGGTGTGGATACTTACATCAGCACAAGAAATTTTGACATTAATTAAAATCAGAAGTATAGCACATATTTTAATTTTGAATATCATTTTAACACTATCTTCTAGGTATATACTACTATGTCGAGGTGACTATATAGTGACTAGAACATTTTAAGATCAATTATTTATAAGTGTTTTATATCAATAAGATTTTAGATAAATAAAAAATATATATGGGAATTTCACTCCTGTTGCTTCTAAATCGATGTCAAGATCATGGTTGATTTAGAAACGTCTATTGGTATCCATTTTTTTCAAGTTAATACACAATTTTGTCTTTTTTTATTAACAGGTATTTATTTTTGTATAAGTTAAAACATAGGTATAGTAGTTTTAAGTTTGTTTGCTGAGGTCTAGGTAGCTAGTCACCACCAGTCACTATTGCACAACTGCCACGTCGGTACTTCCCTATACTTAGTCAGGAATCATTGACCTGCCTTATTGTTCTCGGGCTAGGCTCTGTGGCGGTCCGCTTCGTTATTGCAAACCTTGGGCTCACCCATGTATTAATTTGGATTTCTATTATTGGTTCTAAGAGTACCATGGTCGAAACCGTTACGAAGATAACCTCTAAGCTGTTCCTTAGTAGCCTCTGAAATTAGTCAGTATTCAATACTGTTAAACGTATCGGCACTCTTTATCTTCGGCATCCTCAGTAATGACTCCATAGATGACAATGACTTTAAAAAACAAGAACAGGTCAGTGATTCTCAACCAAAGCTAACGATTGACTGTATATTCACGACGATACTTTAAAGTGAATATTTCAAATAAAAATACGTACTATTGATTTAATTGCAATTTATTTTCGGAACCACAATATTAATAATTAATCAACGGTGGTATAGCGTACATATCTATAATTTTTTCCCATTGAAGGTATTCCTTTGGATTCGTATGCATCTCAAGAGTGTTGTTAATATTCAAGTATACCAAATTATTTGGAGTCAGTTTTTCCCATGTAACATTGCCTAGGAAAGGGTCCTCTTCTGGAGTTGGATTTCTGCATCAGATAATTACTCAAATAATTCTGTGTTGGTCAAATAAATACTTACAGATATTTTACGAAGTTCGACCACAATGTTAGTAACTGGTGACGTACTACCATGTCTGCTGGATCATCAGGACCCTCATCTGGCACAATTCGTGTATCCCATAAGTATGCCAGTTCTTCCATATGACCAACACCTCGCACACCTAGAATAGTTGTAATAGATGTTCTTTCAGAATGAAGCAATAGAAGAAACAAGTAAAAAATAGAACAGAAACAAGTGTCTTATTAATATTTTAAATAGTGTCTCACAGTACAAGTGAAGAAACTAAGAATTGCGCACACACATGCACATAAGTGAGCGAATTTGTTTCTTTACGAGTGCTGTATAGAGTTTTGTTTACTCCTGCTATTGAAATGTTAAAAATATTTTAAAATTTGCTACTCTGGTTTATACAGGTAGTGTAAATCAACGCAGACCGCTGGTTGCGTTGCTATGGTTTGTGTAAATATACACATTTGCAGTTGTCAAGACAATTATACACCTAAAGGGTAGTGTACACTTTTCATAAAGTCAGTGAAGATATTACTGTGCCAACAGACATTCTAAATGTTTATCTAAAATCTAAAGGACGATATTTAAGAGAGACGGAAAAATTCCGTTAATGGATGTGATCAAAAAACGTACAGGTTGTGACGTTGTAAGTGGTTATGGTAGCATAATTGTGACATATTTTAAGGAGTTGATAAAGAAGTACACGCCACCCTCCCTGTGGTCTACATACTCGAGACTGAGGTCAACGTTATTTATTGAGAAAGTAGATATTAGCAAGTAAGTTTCAGTCATATTTTTAAAAGTATTAGATGTAACCGTGTGATTAAATTGTACGTTTAAGAACTTGTTTCGGGGTTTTGAAAAGCTAGTTTAAAGGGTACCAGCCTAAGAAGATGAAGGCATTTGATCATAAAAACGTTGAGAAGTTTATGAAGTAGCTCCCGATGAGGTTTCTTCTAGTGAATTTAAAATCAAATGACATTGACAATGGATCTGTATTGATTTCTCCATAATTTGAAATCTAAAAATTTTATGCCTCGTTCTTATGTCGTGTCTGGTGCTGAAGGAAAGGGTTCTAATGGTTTAGAAACCTATCGAAAATATGCAGCGCTGCTCCCTTGACATCTTGGTGAGGGAAGATTACTTTAGTGTTCTCGTTCAGGGACATATGCAGTGCAACTAGTAGGTATAAAAATACTCTCTAATATACCTATATTAGTGGCTGACTATCTGAAGCTGAAGGATGTCCATTTATATACCGGGCATTGCATTCGGCCACGTCAGCTATATTTTTGGATAATGTTTCCGCAGATATTTTGACGCTTAAGCGACATGGAGGTTGGCGTTCACCGTCTGTAGCAGTCCTCATGGTGGAGAGGATACAATTAAAAAAAATTCGCATACAAGTTGAGGTAACAGGTCTCGACTGAGGTAGATCAAGTTGCAATTATTCCCTATTTCTAATAATTATGAATATTTTGTTGTAAACAAATAAATGTTATGAATTTTATTGTAGTCTGACAATTGGCAACTTAACAGTAAAATATAAAGTTTTTACTTGCAACTTTTACCCACCCGTTTTCATAGAAATAACTGCATGTTTCAAGAGCAGGATTAAATAAACTAATTTGTCGCACCTGCAGCTTCTGCATCTATCATACCACCCATTCTTCCTTTGTATGAAAACTGGTACAAATAGACGTCAGTGTAGTTCGATTGCAACTTCGCGTGTCTGGTCATAGGTGTTGTATATGATTCGTCACCATAAAACTAAAATTGATGAGGTTCTCTTAATTACTACATTACATTAGTGAAGTAAGAAGTTCTGATACTATCAAAATCTTGTATGGATCAGATGGACAGTCTATGATGGAAACAGTTGTGATATCATCTGGTAAATCGCGTCGTCTTTGTAACACTTGTCTGTCGAATCACCTGAATTTCAATATACAGGGTGTTAAAAGAAGAGTGTAAAATATTTCAGGTATGAACCAAAATAAGCAGAAAAGTCTTAATAAACATGGGTCCGCAAAGTAACGGTTGCGGAGATATGGACCACTATTCGTTTTTCAAACATTTGATTTTATTAGGAATAAACCGACAAAGGAATCTTTTAACAAACAAATAAACAGAGTTACAGAAGATGTTCAAAGTGCCCTCCGTCCATTTCCAAGCAGGCACGACATCTTCGTCTCAACGATATTCGAACTCTTTCGAAAACACCTTCCTTGGTTTGGATTTCTTGACACTTTTGATTAATCCGTAGCTGCAGCTCTTCCAGGCTATTTACAGGAGTACCATACACTAATGTCTTCAAATATCCCCAGACAATAACAAAGAAATCTAGAGGGATCAGATCAGGCGATCTTGGAGGCCATAAAACAATGTTTTTCATTAAACATTTGGATGGGTACAGGTGACAGGTTTCTAGGTTCTGTTGTTTTCCCAAACCGATTACCTCAACTTTCTGCAGAACACACTGTATGAGTTTTTGGAAGACATGCCTTTTAATCAGAGGCAACAAATGTGGTTCCAGCATGATGGTGCTCCAGCTCATTTTTCCATGGCCGTTAGAGAGCATTTACATCAAACTTTTTCACATAGATGGGTAGGAAGGGCCGGACCTGTTTTACCATTACCTTCTGAAATATTTTACACTCTTCTTTTAAACACTGTAGAATTCTGTAATGTGCTGTACTGTGGCGTTCAATATAGTTTTTGGAAATACACATATCACGCCCTAAATGCCAGAATTTGACATTTAATATTGACACTGTAATAGCTTACCTTTTAATGGGGTTTATTTATTTAATTTGGTTTAATTAAAATGTATATATTTTATATCTACTATTTCAAAATATGCGATATTAATACCATTTTTGTACTCCACACAACGTGCTTCTGTCGAAATATTTTAGATTTTTATAAAATATTTACATAATAATGGAATACTACTTCACTTTCACCATGAAAAAACACAATACTTCATTATTTTAAGTTGTATCAATTTATAAATTTAAAAATAATACGTTAACAGAAATGTACACTCAACATATATTTAAATCTGTCAGTATTTATAAGAAACATCAAATTACTGATACAATTAGTTGACAACTATGACATATGTGCTGTAGAGTGGTGCCACGCTATATAAGCCATATAAGCTTTTTTATTTCATTTCTGACTTTTTTGTAAACTGATAGACACATCAATAACAATTAGGTAATGCGGTCATGTGTAGTAGATGAAAAACTTATTAGTGGTGGGCATTTGTGTAGAAATTACTACACGTAAGTTGGTTTGTCATCTTTTCGTTTGTAACCAATAATTCTGTCAAATCTCAACCGATTTCTAAAAACGGTACGTCACTGTATTCGCAATGAAAAAGGCTTTAAAATGATGTGCCACAAGTGGGGTAGTTGCATTTGAAATTTTTAAGTTGGGGTTGCTAGGCATTAGGGGGATGAACATATTGAGTTGGCTTGACTGTCAAAAAAGCTCCCCCCAAGAACAAAAATCGACGGGTTTCGGCGAATTTTGAAATATTATTCGGTTTTCCAATTATAGGGGGGGGTCAAATTTTCGTTGGGATACCCTGTATATCAAAGTTTTGTTAATTCCAGCAACTAATAGGGCTGAATGTTTGCCTACCTTCACTATTGCTCCAAGTTCTTCTTCAAATAGTCCTTCAGTGTAAATTTGCTTTATCTTCCTACCAGCAGCTACTTTGTCTTCATTAGTCATATTGAATTTATTTCTAATGAGATTGGATAAATCGAAGTCAAAATATTGTGCAAACTGATCAATAAGTACAATATCTAAAACATATTTGCAACGGAATATTACATTAGTTTGGTTGTGATCATATTTTGAAGATTAATTAACTTTATAATACATGTACATGGAGAGTAAAGATTGATATAACAGGTTTAATTTAGTTAGTTATGAGTATAATATCGTTTCTTTCGATTTTCATATCTTACTATTATTCAAAAAATATACGTATTCCTCAGAATTCCAGCCAAGGAGTGTAGAGACTTGGTTTATGTTTCCATTTTTAATGTCTTCATGAAACGGTCCCGTGAGGAAAGCTCCTTCTAGAGCAGAGTCTTCAATCACTGGCAACCATATCAAACCACCCCCTACTACCAATCCAGTTTCCTTTCCGATGTCAGGCTATAAGAGAATTATTATTTTATATGAAAATACTACATGTTTATCATTTTGTATTATTCATGTAACTTACAGTCACTGCGTTAATATTTATGTCTGATGCTGGAAGACTTTGCAACAATTTTAATAAATCTGTGGAATCATCTGAAGTGAAATTTGAATCTAACGTCTTCCCTAACTCAAATGCATAAAACTTAGCGTAGTCTTGGCGCGTCCAAGCAGATAATGAAGTGCCACTTTCTAATATGGCGCCTCTGAATAATCCTGGAAGATATTTCTGTTAATATATTGGGTCGACTGATGGACAAAATATATATTTACCTTTATTGCTTTGGCTAAGTATATGTAAGCCTACTGATGATCCCCCAGCGCTCTCGCCTGATATCGTTACTTTTTCAGGGTCTCCACCAAACAGGTTGATATTTTTCTTAACCCACTGTAAGGCAAAGTGTTGATCTTTCAGTCCTATATTTCCAGGTATAATACCGTCTTCTGTCGTTAGAAATCCTGAAAAAAAATATTGCCAAACATTGTCTGATCTACATATTTGAAGCGTTAATGTGTTTGGAACACATTTTGGAAGTTGTTCGACGTAAATTGACAAAATTTTTGAAAATGTAACTAATTAAAGGGAATAATTCTGTGTATTTGAATGTAAATCTGTAAACCAGTGACGGAGATTCGGAGAAGCATTATAATTACAATCATCAGAAAAACTACGTCCTTGACTTTTCAGAAAAATTAATCTGTGTGTCTCTATTAGGAAGGGGTGGGAAGAATGTTAGCTTGGGTCAATGTGAGAGATTGATACTGGTCAACATTTGACTACCCCCCTAATTAATATGGTTTTTCAGGTTTTCCTCATTCCTGCACTGAATTGTGGTAGGGCCTACCAACGTAAGTCGTTTCTGGCCGCAAATGTGGTCTGCTTAATAATAATATGCCGCCCCCTCTCCCCCACCAATCTTCGACTTATTATTTATATTATTATTATTTAAGAAGTAATTATTATTAATATCACGTACAACTGATACAAGTACTTTTTCTTATGATTTGCTCGTCGAATGAAATCATGCTGATGGATGCAAAATATGGGTTGTCAAAATGTTAGAGTATATGTCCTAATCCTGTTTTTACCATTATTTAGCAAGAGCAAGACATGTTTTACAATGAATTTTGTATAATATGTGGTATACGTTTTCAAATTGGCCAAAGGGATAAACTAAACAGCTAATTGTTAGAAGTGGGTTTCTACTAATTATTATCATCTTACGAATGACCTTGCACTCTTGGTCAATTTATTGTATGTACCTACATATTGTGTAACATACTTAATCTATGCAAATTGTACACCAATTTGGTACTCCTAAATTAAAGCGTTACAGGGATATTAATTTGTATTAAAATTTAGGGTCTCACTTTGAAGATCTATAACTCTGCCTAAGTGCAACTTTGTAGGCATGTTTGGTTAAATTCTACAACGATATTTTTACCTTTGGACGATGGTATAAATACCTAAAGGCCCCAGTCGGTAATTCATCGCTACAATAACGATGTTGTGGTCGATAAAGAACTCTGGTTTGTAAATCTCTTTGGCACCAGCACCACTTGTAAATGAACCTCCGTATATCCAAACCAAAACTGGTACAGGAGTCTGAGAAGAATCCCCAGGTGTCTAAAATAAATTATATTTCTAATAAATCAAACTAATAATAATAATAATAAATAATAATAATAATAAATGATTTTATTTGCAATATTTTAACCCATGTAAAATAATACAATCATACAAAAAAAGTAAAGTCAAAAACAGTGCAAAAGGCAGAGTTCAGGCGTAAACCTGCTCTTTCACTCAACCGCTACATATTATTAGAACAAAATGTAGTCAAGGTATGTCTAACAAGCAACATCTACAGACATGTAAAAGCAAAATATATGTATATGTAACACATTACAGCAAAAAAAAACTTTGAACTATTTAAATACAAATTGTTTAGAAAATTATGACAATGTATAAAGATTAAGAAGTTAAAAAATGTTTATCGGACAATATAGATCTTTTAATATTAGCTTTAAATGGTGGCAAATTATATGTTTTAATATTTTCTGGAACTTTGTTATAATATTTAGTTATTAGATAAGTAAAACAACAACGAAATAAGGATGTTTTATAAGATGGCATAGATAATATATTTTTGAACCTAACATTTATATTGTGAATATCAGTTCTATAACGTATTTTCTCGTGTAGGTAAGGTGGTGTTTTAAAAAGTAGAATTTTATGAAACAGGCAGCAGCTGTGGAGAATTTGTCTTTGAAAAATTTTTAACCAGCCAATTTCTTCAATTTGAGGTGAAATATGTTGACGCTTGTTAACATTACATATAAATCTAGCGCAAGTATTCTGAATTTTTTGCAAACGGGCTTGATCATATTTTTTTAAGAAAGGAAAATAAATTACATCACAATAATTTAAATGTGACAACACCAGAGCTTCGCATAATATAATTCTATTATCTTTATTAAGTGATTCTCTATTTGCATATATCAATTTTAGAGATCTTTTAATAATCACATTAACTTGTTCAACAAATTTCAAGGAGGAATCAATGGTTAAGCCTAAATTTTTTGCAACATCGGTAGGTTGTAATTGATCATTAGATAATTTAATGTCAATAATATCTTTACACCGATTTCTAGCAACCTGTTTTCCAAACAGCATTATTTTAGATTTTGATGGATTGATAGAAAGACAAAATTTATTTGAAATGTTTAAAAGATTATTTAGATCATCTGTTATCTTCTGATTTGCCAAGTGTATTGCATTTTCTTCAAAAGAATAATAAAGTTGTGTGTCATCAGCATAAAAATGTGATTTACAATGAGATAAAACTTTTTCAAATTGGGAAGTGTAAATTGTGAAAAATAATGGACCCAAAACAGAACCTTGTGGCACTCCGCAGTTAACTACTTGTTGACGAGAATATTCATTGTTATACAGAACACACTGCTTCCTCTGAGTTAGGTAATTCTCAATTAAAGACACGGATTCGTTATTAAAGCCAATGTAATGCAACATAGCAAGAAGTAGTGAATGATTAATTCTATCAGTCTACTATAGTCTAATAGCATTAAGGCCGTTAATTTATTATTATCAGTAGCTCTTACTATATCGTCCGTTACTTGCAAAAGTGCTGTAGCACAGCTGTAATTCGGACGAAAGCCTGATTGACATGTCGGTAAAATTTTATATTCATCTAAATGAGATCTAATTTGTTTGCAAGCGGATTTCTCAAATAATTTTGATAATGTAGGTAAGATACTTATCGGTCTAAGATCTGTGAAATCAGAAATGTCACTTACTTTCAGTAAAGGTAAAATATTAGCAATTTTCCATTGGCTAGGAAAAACACTCTTATCAAAACAAAAATTTATTATATGAGTAAGCATTGGTAATATAATAGGGCAAAGTCTTAATAACATTCGTAAACTAATTCCATCCGAACCTACAGCATTTGATTTAATTGAAAGGAGGTTTAAGTATATTTCATTTTCTGAAATTAGCTGAAATTCAGCTACACCATGTTTAACTAAACTCGAATAAAAATTTATAGACGCTAAATCTACTGCAAAATCAGACTTACAAGAATCAATAAAATCATAAATCATTAATCTTATTTACATCAGCAATACTATCTGGAAGAACTGTTGTTTTACTTTTGCTATGTATATTTAGATTTTTTAGCTCATTCCACATATAATTCTTACCTTTCACTTACATTTAATCTAATGTCAAATAATCTAATTGTATTATTTCCGAGGTCAACTCAAAGCTCCCTTTAGAAATGATTTTCCAGGATTTATAACTCCTTAATTGGGATTTATTATTTTTTTCGGTATTATTTACCAGCTTATATTTTTAAAAATCTGGTTGTATTTTAAAAGATCATTTATCGAGTAATGTGCTTCAGACACTTAAGAAATAAAAAAAGTTAATTTTACCACAGGAGTATAAACATTGAGATACAAACAGTCTTCAGTCTGTGTCAAACCATAACGTTCATAGAAATCTATGTTTTGGTAGCACATTTTTTCATTTTTTGTGGTGTTTAATACTCCTTCCCATTTTGCTGGTGCTACAGGTAGCTAAAAGTTGATTTAAACATTACTAAAATTAAAAATATATGCATGTATATATCTTCACCTGAAATCTTAATTTTCCAACAGGTGGAGCTGCATAGGGTATTTCTTGGAATGCATAATAAGCATTATCGTTTGGAGATAATAAAACTTGTCCTCTAATTTGGCCTTCTGGTAAAGTTACAATTGTCGGATCGTCTACCTATTTATAAAAAAATCTCGCATTGCGTCATAAGAAATTAATTAGTAATATTGAAATTAAAGTAAACACTTTCTGCTAGTCTATCTAATAATTTTTTATATTAGATACTATCGTAAAAAGATGTTTACTTTAATAGTTATTATTAATAATGTATTTAAAAGTATAATTGATTTCCTTTGTTATGTTATCTGGATAGTATAAAATCTCTTATTATGTAAAATTAGTTGCAGTAATTTAGAGAATCGAAAGAGTGGCAAATAAATATATGGATACTTTTATATTAAAAGATTAAATAAGGAATTAGTTACTTACATCTGCTGAACATATATTAATTAAACTTATAATAATTGACAGCAATTTTATGCAATCCATTATTTTGAACTGGAAGACAACAAATAAAAATGTTAACAATAATATTGACGAATTCGATATGATTTTGATATTTGGCGATAACTACTCGAGTGTTTAATTTAGATATAAAATTTTGACCGGATAAAAATCATGCACATTAGTCATAAGATAGCATGTTACATCTTCACTACAAGTGGTTATAGCAGATTTAGAATCTGTACCTTTACAAATGGGTGACTTATCAAAATATAATGCATAATGTAGATAAATTTAGAACATACTTAGTAGCAGTATTAGCATTAGTTTTATAAGCTATAAATCTAGTAGTAATAGGGCGGAAACAGCCTGGCAAATAGGCCACAAGTGGGGGCCTATTCTGCCTACTCAATTGCTATCCCATCACTTCTCCATTATCTGCTTTCGTCCTTCCTCGAACCTACCCGACACCCTTATCAACGCCAGGATCTTAGTTCATGGTAGGTCTCTCATCTTTTCCCTTTTCACCTCCTCGGCGCCCAAGATCCTATGTCTTAGTCTCCCAAAAGTACCTTAAAGTGTCCCCCCGTTCTCTATATTCCAGACATAAAGTATCTTTATCAATGCCAAGGCCTTGTACACCTAGAATTTTAAGACTACTAATAAAATTACCTATCTTTCTAATAAGTATATAAAAAATTATGGTTTTGGTATGGCATATTGAGAAATAATAATAATAGTATATCTACCCCTCATCCTAATCACGGGATTAACCCAGAAGTCGGGTGCGGCAGAGGGGTCAGCATATTATTATTATTATTATTATTATTATTATTATTATGTCAGAATAAAATTTAAACCTGGAACACTCTGTATTTCTTAAACCAGCGACATTCGTATGAGGCATGACCTGGACAATGGTTTACCTGACGGCGTTTCGGCAACTTTGTATGCTGATGACACTTCTTTAATTGTCTCGATTTAAAAACCATATTTTAGAAAGTGCTTGTAATGATGCTCTTAAAGGGGTAATTAGTAAAGTAACTAGACCTTACAATTAAATAAAAAAGGAAGTGAAATAGAATACATGCTTACAAACAAATAACAAAAATCATACAAAATCAATAAAATCACAGGTTAAAAACTCATCAAAAGAGTAAAACGTTTTCATAAAAAAAAAATTTTTTTGCTTTATTTTTAAATATTTTAGTGTTAAGTTTTCTCACATATGGAGGCCATGCATTGAAAAACCGTAAACTCAGAAAATCCGTTATCTTTCTCGTTATTTGGAATCTAAAAAATCTACCATCAAGGCCATTTTTTCTTCTAGTACCATAAGAATGACACTGCCCTCTACTATAAAAGAGGTGCTGATTATATTTAACATAGAGAAGACATTGAAAAATATAAATAGATGGGACTGTAAGAATGTATAAATCAATAAAACAATTTCTGTATACGTATGACCATTCGCTGCAGGGAAAAAAACTTGTGCACTGAAGGGTGCATGCCTCCATATTAGGATGGAATAAGATATGATGCGAAACTGCGAGTACTATAAATCATAGTTCATAGTGTCAGATGTGTATCGTTAAGCAACACAGATAAATCTGATTTTGCTGTAGTTACACTGATATCAATTTAACCAGCGAATAGTATACATAGACTGTTATCAAATATGGTAGGTAAGTCATTTATATAAAGACTGAACCTTGTGGAAGCCCATGTTTGATTTCTAGAGTACTTGATTTTATACCACGATAAACTACATACTGATATCTATTGATTAAATAAGAAGATAATATATAGATATAGTATCCATCGAAAATCCATAGCAAACCAATTTATTTAATAAAATCTCATACGAAATACAATCGAAAGCTTTACTCAAGTCCAAGAACTGGGAACGTACATCTCATCTTTCTTCAAATCATGCTACATGAGATACCAAACTATCAATTGCTAATTCAGTCGATAAACTGTTTCGAAACTAGAATTGTTGTTGGTTGAATAATCGGAAGGATTCCATATGAGCAGTAATTTGAGTCTTCTTTCGAATATTTTGGCAAAGTAAGGAATGACAGATATAGGTCTGAAGTTAATATTATTTTTTTTATAAATAGGAACAAATGGCTAGTGTTAAACATTTGGGAAATCCATTACATAAAATACGTGTTGATTAGGTGAGTTAGATGCATCAAAACAGAATTAATAGATTTTACAATATTGGTATTAAGTTCATAGACGTCCATACCTTTTTATTCTTAAGATTTACAATTTCATTGGTCACCTCTCACACTGAAATTGCATTAAAAGTGAAAATATCTTTAGGCGACATATGTTACATATAATTACCAACGTGAGGAATATTAGGAGGTAATTTATTTAATAACTCCTCAGCAGTATTAGTAAATAAATAATTAAATTCGTCTGAAGAGATAGTTAAAATTTTTTCAGTAACATGTTTTTTGTAAAAATTAATTATATCCCACATTGCTTTTTGGGAGTTACTATGCTCACGTATAAAATTGTCTTTATGATGTTTTTTGGCTTTAGACATTTCTTTCCTATATATAATATTATTTACAGTAGGATATCTTTTACAAGTTTCATAAAAAAGTGAAGTTGATGACGCATATGTCGAAGTTTATTATTAAACCGGAATGCTCTAGATTTACGATTTTTTTTATTATTTTAGTTTTAAGAGGTATGAAGACGTCAACAGGCATCATAAATAACTTTTACTGGTATTGATATCAAAAACTCTATTATAAATAATATTCCAATCAACTTCCTCCAGATAGTCAGTCATTTTAAGTTACTATTTGAGGTGATAGATTAGAAAAAAGATTAGCTTCTAGAATTATGGCTTGATGATCAGAAAGAAACGTATTTAATGAAACGGTGGATATATACACAACGTCAAAAGTCTTGGACCCACTGTATATACAATGATTCGATTAAACCTAGTAGTTTTTCTTAATATGGTAAAAAGCAGACTATGAATCTTTACTTTATTACCAATGTTGTTACAAATCTGGTCAGTTTGGCAGTGTATTTAGCCAAGTGTTCCTTTGAATTTTTGTACATTATAATGCCGTGAAATTTGTGCGTTTATCCGAGCAAGAATGACTGCTTTACATGATGCAGGATATTCTAATCTTCACATAGCGAACATGTTGGGCATTCCTAGATCATCTGTTGTACGAATAGTACACAGATATGAAGAATTTGATACAGTGGAAAATAGACCACGTAGTGGACGTCCTCGGGTATCTAATGAAAGGGAGGATCAGTATTTGGTGCAATATGCCCGTAGACACCGCCCATCTTCACCTTCAACTCTCAGAGCCCACTTTCAAGGTACGTTTCGCCGTGTTATATGTACACGTACTATTCGAAGACGACTCCACAACGCAAATTTACGTGCTAGAAGACTATTACGGGTCTACACTTCACTTCCAAGGCATCGTGCTGCCCGTCTCCAGTGGGCGCGAGAGCATAGGGGGTTGGCTTTTACGTCAGTGGCGGTGGGTCTTATTAACAGAGGAAACCAGAATCGACAAAGAGTCTGGAGAGAACCAGGTCGTCAACAGCGACTTCATTTTTCCCGTGAAGTTGCTCCGTATGAAGGGGGTACCGTAATGTTTTGGAGTGGAATAATGTTCAACCGCCGCACCCCATTAATTCGTATACCACAGAATATGATCAGCCAAATTTACATCGAACAAGTTATTACGCCCATTATCTATCCCCTACATAATGAATTAGGTGAAAATTTTGTGTTTATGGACGACAAAGCTCGACCACATCGCGCAAGAAGGGTTCAAGAAACACTCGAAGCAGGACATATCAATAGATTAGATTGGTCAGCCAACTCTCCTAACATGAATCCTATTGAAAACATGGGATTTCGTTGCTAGATCCAATCACAATCATATTCCTCCACCTCAGACTACAGATGAGTTAGTCGTGGCGGCAGAAAAGGAATGGAACAATATTCCGCAAGAGATCGTTAACAGCTTGATTATCTCAATATACAGACGTTTCAATATGCTATTGGAACGTGGTGGAGGTCATACCGACTATTAGTCAAGTAACTTGCTTTGTTTTTGATTTAATACGTTTTGCCAAAAATGTTACAATGCTGGTTTTTAATTTTCTAGTATTTATGTATTTACATAAATAAAAAGCGCCCACTATGCAATATTAGCAAATAGGGCAATTTGTTGAAAATTCTAATCTTCAGATTTAATAGATTTAATTTTAGTGTGTGAAATTGTGAAATATTACTTACATCTGCTAGAGACAAACTTATTGCACTTAAAACAAATAATATCATTTCATTGTACTTCATTTTGAACTAATATTGAACCAGGTTTGCTATAAAAGTGGTGAAGGTTAAAAGTTGAGAAGGTACATCTTAAAACGAGTCAAATTGTCAGGTAATAGCGAGATAAAAAAAATATAATATCGAATTTTTAAACTCATAATTTTGAGCTATTTAACGTATAAACAACGTGCAGATAGCAAATGAACACAACAGGAACATACTAAATACAGAGTGTTTTTAAATGAAGTAGCAAAAATGATACCACAGATTGCTTAGGTGAAAATA
Source organism: Monochamus alternatus (assembly GCA_037114965.1). Classification (NCBI taxonomy): domain Eukaryota; kingdom Metazoa; phylum Arthropoda; class Insecta; order Coleoptera; family Cerambycidae; genus Monochamus; species Monochamus alternatus. The sequence goes on from CM073433.1 coordinate 41,730,769, forward strand.
AATCGATTTAACCTAACATACCTGTATCCCAAGTAGCATAATAAAAAAGATATGGGGTGTCAAGGTTAAAATTTTATTTTCGATATTTGTAAATAGCTTCTTAATAAATCCAAATATTTATATAAAATTTGTAAATCAGGAGTTTTTGCGGGCGAGAAATTCAAATTTGTTTCTAGTTTTGACATCACTAATAGAGGGCGCCACTTGTGGCAGACCATGTTTCTTTTAAATGGCAGAAAGTTTTTGCAGCTTAGTATATCCATCCAACTATCGAAACAATCGATTCTCCTACGTGTTATATTTGAAAAATGTATACTTTGCTGAAGTGGGTTGGACTAAGCATTTTTGAAATAATACTATTTGAAAAGCTCAGTGCATCGAGTAAAAACTGTTTTGGTTTCAGGTAAAGTGCCTTTTCTGCTGAAAATACAGCAAAATGTTACTTGAAAAAGTTGTTCAGACGTGCAAAATTTCAAGAAGCACAAAGATGTTATCAAAGCAGGCCGATCTTTTTGAAATTTTGCACGTCGCCATAATTTACGGTTGTGAGCAACTTTTTCATTTTGCTGTATTTTCAGTAGACAGGCGCTTTACCTGAAAGGATAACAGTTTTCAATCGGTGCACTGAATATTTTATAGGATTATTTCGAAAACTGTTACTCTTAACGACTTCAGATAATTTTCGGTTTCAGTACCAGTTTCAGTAACAAAAACAACAGAAACTAGAAACACAATTTATTGTAGTTAAAAGTTACAAAATTAGTAATTAATCAGAGGCGGAATAGCATATACATCAATGATGCTCTCCCATTTGATGTAGTCCTTTGGATTTGCCTGCATCTCGAGGGTACTGTTGATATTCAAATACACCAAATTATTCGGTGTTACTTTTTCCCACGTTATGTTACCCAGGATACTGTCCTTTTCTGGAGTCGGATTTCTGAAGTAAAAGTATTAGTATTTATTTCTTCTCCCTATAGTCATAAATACTCACGAATATTTTACGAAATTCGACCATAAAGTTAATAAACGGTGACGTATCACAACATCTTCTGCATCGTCAGGGGATCCATCATCGGTAATCCGCATGTCCCATAAGTAACCTAACTCTTCACCATGACCAACGCCTTGTACACCTGGAGTTTTAAGAGTGCTAATAAAATTTCGTATCCTTCTATTAAGTAAATAAAAATGAAGGTGAAGATGTGTAAAAGATGTTTTTGAAATGTCAGTTTTTTTTAATTGATGCTACCAAGCTTTCAATCTCATGTCCTCGGAAATGGTCAACAACTTTATAGCTATAAAATAAGAGTTTTATAGCTATAAGTGTTCATAAATGGGCGCCAAATTAGAAAAACTTAATCGGACTGTAAAAAAAAATATTAAAAGTGAAAAAGTTTTCAAGAGAAGCTGAACAACTTGACGTCTGATTAACATATTTGTCACATGCGTTTAATTACTCAGAAGTTGTCTTCACCTCACCCAAGAATTATTTTGGTCTGAAGTTGTGGTCAAAAGTCGTTATTTTTTATTTTAATTTAAGGCCAGGCGCGCATGGACGATTAAGGAATTGACCGATCACAATCGTCAGATCACAGGTTTACGCGCACATGAGGCGATTTTGCAGTCGGCCGATTAGTCCCAGCGCGGACGAACGATCGACAGTCGGCCGATCAAAATGGATTTCATATTTTCTGCTCAGTTGTAAAATGGGTTTGATAAAGGCTGCCTGTATTTATGCTCTTCTTATTATTAGATTTCGCGAAAAGAAACAAAAAAGGCGATCTTATTAATGTTTCTGTGTCAATTTCCATATTCTAGCGAAACAACAGACATGCACCTAGTATATCGTGAATCGGTCAACTGAAAACATATTCGTTCGCGCGCCCAGATTGAAATACATTGGTCTAATGCAATCGGGCGATCGCGATCGGGTCAGAAATCTGTGTCCAGACACAGATTTTAAAATTGAGCGATTTTGCGATTGTTCATGTGCGCTCTCCATATACAGTATGCGCCAAAAGTATGGAATAAATTCAATAAAAACGAAACAATTATTTTTTGGGAAAAATCCTCGAACAGGTCGATTTTTAATTTAAAAAATACATATTTTAGCGTAAAATGCGATTTTCAAATGTCATTTGTTTTCGAGTAATGACGTCATCGATTTTTTTTTAAATGGCAACACCATATTTTTTTCTTTGATTCTGAAAGATCGTTTAATTCTCTATCAGACAGTACTAAAATTTTGCCCTCTTACAAGTTTTCGAGTAAATGACGATTGAATGTTAGAAAACGTAAATTTTATCCATAAAAAAGTAACAATTCTGAGGTATGTAAAATAAAATACAATTGATTAAATTTTATACTTCAATTAAATGTTCGAATTGCCATCCACCAACTTCTTGACAATGCGCAAGTCTGTGAAGAAATTCTTCTTGCACATTTTGAATGATTTCTGGGGTAACTTTGCGTATTTCGTCCCGAATGCGATTTTGAAGTTCTTCTAAATTACGTGGTTTGTTAATGTACACTTTTGACTTAAAGTATCCCCATAAAAAATAGTCAAGAGGTGTAAGATCTGGCGATCTTGCAGGCCATTCTATCGGTCCGCGTCTGCCGATCCACCTCCCAGGAAAACAGTTGTCCAAAAAATCTCGTACAGGGCGCGCATAGTGCGGAGGTGCACCGTCTTGCTGAAACCATATGGTATCGTCAGGAATACCAGGGTCATTATCGTTAGGAAAAATTACTGCAAGGGGCTGGAACAAGGTCATTTTCTAGAAACTCTAAATATCTTTGTCCTGTAAGGGTTCCTTCAAAGAAGAAAGGCCCTACTATTCTGTCGTCAACTATTCCAGCCCACACATTTAATTTCTGAGGGTGTTGGGTATGTGCCTCTGCCATCCAATGAGGATTTTCCCGACTCCAATATCTGCAAGTTTGACGGTTTACTGTACCATTCAGACAAAATGTGGCCTCATCTGAAAAAAGTATTTGCCGGTGTAAATTTCTATTTCCTTGACATAAATCCATTAGAATTTCGCAAAAGTGTAAGCGGCGATCGGGATCATCTTCATTGAGTTCCTGCACAAGTTGAATTTTGTAGGGATGATATTTTTTCTTCCTCAAGATACGTAGCACTGTGCTCTGACTAGTGTCATTGTTTAATGCAACCAATTGTGAAGAATTATGAGGATTATCCACCATACTTATCAAAATGTTCTGTTTCTGATTTTCATTAATGCTTGGACGTCCAGGTTTTGGAATATTTACAACATTGCCAGTTTCTCTAAATTTAGACTCTACCTTACTGACTGTTGATTGGCTGATAGGGCGACCTGGATATTTTTCATTAAATAAATCGCAAACTACCTGCTGAGTTCTAGTCATATTCCCGCATCCGATAAGAATTAAAATTTCAATTCTTTGAGTAACAGTTAAATGTGCCATAATACTTTAAATTGAATAATAATTTCTATGTCGCTTACAATACTTATTAGAAAGTCGGTGTGACAATGACACTTTGCATCACCTACGTGATCCATAAAAGAACTATGGAATTCGAAAAACTAAACTTGATAACGTTTTTGCTTTATTTTAATTGATTTACGTTTTCTAACATTCAATCGTCATTTACTCGAAAACTTTGCTATGTAAGAGGGTAAAATTTGAGTACTGTCTGATAGAGAATTAAACGATCTTTCAGAATCAAGGAAAAAAATATGGTGTTGCCATTTAAAAAAAAATCGATGACGTCATTACTCGAAAACAAATGACATTTGAAAATCGCATTTTACGCTAAAATATGTATTTTTTAAATTAAAAATCGACCTGTTCGAGGATTTTTCCCAAAAAATAATTGTTTCGTTTTTATTGAATTTATTCCATACTTTTGGCGCATACTGTATAAAGTACAGGTCTAACTACCCGATTGATTAATCGGTCGATCGTAAACTCGTCCGTGCACGCCTGGCCTAACACATCCATAACTAAAAGAGCATGCGAGAAAATATAAACAAGGTTTTTGGTCATATTTTTACCGGATCTACATCCCTTGAAATTTGCTGTATGCTTCATAGAACCTCATTTCCGAAAATACGTTTTTTGTCTATTATTATATTTTTGTAAATTAATATATTCGAATGTATTAATACGCAGTGTTAAAATTTTTAGTTTGTACAAATTCTAATAACTAGCAAAGCAATACTTAATAGATAACCCTTGTATAAGCACTAATTAGGAAAACTTGGTGTACAACATTCGTATGACTGTCATAATTAAAGGAAAACTTGCCTGCAACTTCTACGTCCTTCAAACCTCCCATTTTGCCCTTGTACGAAAATTGGTACAGGAAAACATCGGTATAGTTGGACTGTAACTTGGCGTGTCTAATGACAGGAGTTGTATATGATTCATCACTGAAAAACTGTACAAAAATTTTTTAGTTGCCAAAATTGTGACACCTAGTAGAATGTTTGAAATTTAATAAGAGGTTTCATTTATTTAAATACATTTAATATATACTTACTTAGTAGTAGTTGTAATTTGATATTTAGTTAACATAATACAAGGTAGTTCTACAATATGCAGCTAAATTGATACCTGGAAAGTTGCTACGGTGAAATAGGTAGTTTCCTGTGAACTGGAACTCGAAAACTGTAGTGAGAAATTTACAATGACAAAGGTAAAGTAAAAATTACACTTTTTTAATTAACTTCAAAATGAGCAAATAAAATTTATGAAATACAAAATTTTTATAAAAGTTTTATTTAGCAGTTTTCTAGGAAACTGCATATTATCGAGACCAGACAAAAAGATAACTTTCTTTATGGCAGTTGTGAAGTTGAGGTGCTCTTTTGAAATAATACAAGATACACGAAAAGAAAAATACAGTTTTGCCATAACATTAAGACCTGTGTCAAATGCATTTGAATTTCATATCTTATTTTGCAATGATTACTGCTCTTGTTCAAAATTATATTTTCTATATACTGTTCAATTTGACTACATATTTTAGAATTTTCCTGTATTAGAATAAGTCTTGCCTTCACTACTGCTCCAAGGTCATCCTCGAAGGATCCCTCAGTATAAATTTGCTTCAGTCTGGTGCCTGCAGTCAATTTATTCTCTTTAGTCATATTGAACTTGTTCCCAATAAGATTGGATGAGTCACTTTCCAAATATTTTGCCCATCTTTCAAGAATCGTGGGGTCTAAAACCAAAAAGAGAATTTATAATTTCCGTTCTTGCAGGAATATATCTTTATGATTGTTACCAAACGCCATAAACAAAATTTCCTCCTCAGAGTTGAAACCAATTAGTATTGGGACCTGGTTTATGTTTCCAGTTCTGACATCTTCTTGCAATAGACCCGTTAGCAATGATCCCTCTAGGCTAGCATCTTCGATTACAGGCAACCATATTGAACCTTCGCCTTCTACCAATCCAGCTGTTTTTCCAATTTTAGGCTGTGGAAATAATTTCAGTTAAATAGCCGATAGGTAATAAATTGATGTACATAATTGCGAAAGAAAATATTTACATGCGAGTATATTTATATGCAACTTACAGTGATTGCTTTGTCGTTTATATCCGTAGCAGATATGTTCTGCAACAGTGCCAACAGGTCATGAGAGTCTTCTGAAATAAAATTTGAATCCAAACTTCGTCCTAATTCAAAAGCGTAAAATCGAGCGTAGTTTTGGTGTGATTTGTAATTGATTGCAGTACCGCTTTGCAGTATGGCTCCTCTAAAAAGCCCTTGAAAATATAATTCATTATGTGGGCTTCAATAGCTTGGTATTATACTGCTTTACCTTTGTTTCTTTCACTGATTATTTGGAATCCAACAGATGATCCTCCAGAGCTTTCTCCTGAAATTGTTATCTTTTCTGGGTCTCCACCAAACAGGTTGATATTTTTCTTTACCCATTGAAAGGCAAAATGTTGATCTTTTAATCCAAGATTTCCAGGTATGACTCCGTCTTCGGTAGTAAGAAATCCTTGAAATTTTTTTTAATAAACGTTTTGGTTTTTCTCCTATTTCACAACATATTAATGTATCTCTTAAAGTTTGTACATGTTCCATACAAAAAACTGAATTAATTGTACGAACAGAAATGTGAAAGCAGGCGTTGTTTTGATGCGATACTTATTTGGAGTCACCTTTTGGTATACCGATTGTATAACTAGCTTCAGCGAGCTTTCAGCAAAGAATGACGTTCACATTAGTAAGTATTAAAAAATTAGGGTTTTTTTAAACAAAAAGACAGAAATCGTGTTCCATAAAAGTTCAAAACTCTTTCACAAGAAGAAATACTTACATTTTTACTAAACGCACGGGATGAAATCTACCTGATGATTAAGGTAATTTACGCTAACTTTTCAAAAATAATTTGATATAAATGTAGTAACTATGTGTTGTGTTTGGCATTGCTGGGGCTTTACGTAAAGAAGCATTTTTGGATATATATAACAAAAAATAAATAGATGTGTTTTGTCTCCAAATGGATATAGATGAATTTTTGATGTGACATAATTACTTCTACCTATTTCTTACTTTAGTTCGATGAAACATCTACAGAACTGGATATTTGACTACCGTAATGGAAGCGGTATAAATTTAGTTAAAATCGTGTTCAAAAGTTTTGCAACGGACATCCACTAGTTTCTAAACACTATGTCGAAAAGACACACAATTTTTTTAAACTAAATATAAAAAACTATTTTGATTTGCACTGAACCAGAATAATAGTTTTTCTTCATAATGTTAATCGTCTTTTATGATGTTTTACATATTATATTTTCTTCAGCATTTACCTTTGGAGAACGAGTACCTATTAGTTAATAGTGCACTATAGTTCTTTCCAAGGTAGGCTATCTAAATAGCAATTTTCACAGAACTGTTAATGAAAATTGAAATTCAAATTTTTAGTACAAAATCCTGCGGATGATGGTGAATTATGTTGCTTTGAAATTGAAAAATCATCGGAGATGTGTCATAAATTCATTAATATGATTACCTAGGGCTCCCAATCTATAATTTATGGTCACGACAACAATATTGTGGTCAATAAAATATTTGGGGTGGTATATTTGAATAGCACCAGCTCCACTTTGAAATCCGCCTCCATGTATCCATATTAACACTGGTAAGAGACTTTGTAAAGGGTCTGTAGGTGCCTAAAAGAACACATGTATAGAAAATAAAATTCGAATCGAGTAGAATATTCTTTGGTCATCTATTCTCATTATTATTGAAAACATCGTAGTATCAACCAATTGATCTTACCAGAGGAGTATAAACATTAAGATATAAACAATCTTCTGTCTGTGTTAAATTAGGATACTCGAAACCTCCGCCTTGGTAACAAATTTTTTCATTTTTTGTGGTGTTTAACACTCCTTTCCATTTTACTGGCTCAACAGGTGGCTAAAAGTTTATTTGAATGTCATTAAAATATAAAACTGAACTTAATCTTTACCTGAAATCTCAATTTTTCTACAGGTGGAGCTGCATAGGGTATTTCTTGGAAAGAATAGTAAACATTGTCATTCGGAGACTGTAAAATTTGACCTCTTATTTGACCTTCCGGTAAAGTCACAACTGTGGTTTCGTCTATCTATTTATCAAAAAAAATTATAGAAGTATATTATTTGAAATAGCATTTTAGGTTGATACGTCAGAAGTAGCCAATTTGGTTTAAGTTTGTCCTAAATATAGGATACGAAATAGCAGATTTCCTTTTTGGTTTAGCAATGATAAAAAGTCTTTAATCAAAACAAAAAATAAAAAATATAGTTTATATAAAAGATATTGTGATCCGTTAATCTGGATGGAATATAAAACGTTGCGAGCTGAATCAAAGAAATCCATTGATCGGGATTACAATGCTTTTATTTAAGACTCAATCAGGTTTAAGTAATAAATAATCTAAAATCTTTTTGGAAGTTTGTTAATTCAAGAAGAAAATCACGTGGCCTGCCTAAATGTATTTATTACGGGGCTTCTAAGTTTGAGGATGCACAAGAAATTGTCAATATGTTTGCAGATTATTTTAATTCTGTTTATGCCACTGAAAGAAACATCACTGCTTACAAAATAGACAATTCTTATTTTAAACATTATAATTTAAATTTATCAAATATATATATAAAGTGTTCGATAAACTAGTGTCACTAATAAAAATGCTGGTCCCAATATCAATATGTTTGCAGATTATTTTAATTCTGTTTATGCCACTGAAAGAAACATCACTGCTTACAAAATAGACAATTCTTATTTTAAACATTATAATTTAAATTTATCAAATATATATATAAAGTGTTCGATAAACTAGTGTCACTAATAAAAATGCTGGTCCCGATAATATTCCGCCATATTGTCTAAAACTTGCAAGCCCTACTCTGGCTTATCCTATATCTTTATTGTTTAATTTATCTTTAAAATTAGGTTGCTTTCCTGACTATTGGAAAAAACTTATATAACACCAATATTTAAATCTGGTGATAAAAATAATGTTGAAAATTATCGTCCTATAAGTGGTCTTTCAACTTTAAAGTTTTTGAAAAAATTGTAACCGATTTTATCACCCCTTTTACAAAACACATTATATACCTGAACAACATGGGTTTTGTCAGGGTGAGTCGTCAGTTACAAATTTACTTATGTTACTCGAGTTTTATTACCAGCTCATTGGAGAAAGGTAATCAGGTGGATTTAGTCTATACAGATTTTCAAGAAGCCTCCGATCGAGTAAATCATCATATACTTCTTTTAAAATTAGAGTATTATGGTATCGGAGGCCCTTTACTACAATGGTTTAGAAGCTATTTATTAAATCGGAACCAGCATATTGTCATCCAAGGTTACATCTCTAAAAAAAATTCAAGTCACTTCAGGAGTTCCTCAAGGTTCTCATCTGGGGCCTATTTTATTCTTATTGTTTATTAACGACTAAAAAAGTGTTGTAAATTACAGTAATGTGTTACTTTACGCTGACGATTTAAAATTATTTAGAACTGTCACTAAATGACTGTTTAGAAATTCAGAATGATATGACAAACATACATTCTTGGTGCCAGAATAACTGCCTCTGTTTAAACATTAAAAATTACTTTTTCTGAAAAACATAAAATTTTACAATTTAATTATAGCATTTATAACAATATGATAGAAAAGGTATCTAGTATTTCAGACGTGAGAGTCCTATTGGATAACGAATTGACATTTATTTCACACATCCGTTTAATTGTTAGTAAAGCTCTAAAAATGTCTAGTTTTCTGGTTAGGCAATCCCAACAATTTAAGAATATACTGCCATATAATTCTTTGTCGCGCAGTATTTTGGAATATGGAAGTATTGTTTGGAGACCCTATTTTAAGTGTCGTATAGATCTCATTGAGATGCAAAAAAAGATTGTAAATTTTTGAATGTACAAGCTTAACATAAACCATGATAATGTATCCTCTATTACGAAACTTAACCTATTAGGCCTAGAATCTTTGGAGCAACACAGAAATAATATAGATAAAATATTTATATTTAAATTATTTAATGGCATGATAGATTGTCCATATTTGTTGAATTTATTCAAGTTAAACGTGCCCATGTATAATACAAGATCAAATGAAGTTATTCAAATTCGGTTTAGTAAAACGAATTATTGTCAGTTTAGTGCAATATCTAGATTAAGTAAACATTTAAACGAATGCCATGATGACATTTTTTGCATTGGATTAACATCTTTCAAAAAGTTGAAAAAAAGAAAAATAATAATAAAAATTGTCTAAATGTGTAGGTACTTATTTTTTATTGTTTATTTGTATTTTGTGTTTTCATTATTTTTCTTCCTGTTTTTTTTTTCTTTTTTTTTGGTATTGTTGTAGGTTAACTATTTTGTTTAACTGTAATTGCATATGAATTTTTTGGATTATAGGTGTATATCTTAAATTTTATATATTTTTTGAACTTTAACTCTTTTGCCTGTACTATTTGGGTTGCTTACTGTCATGTACTTACTTACCCAATAAATAAGTTTGGCAAAATAGTATCTACTCTAATAGTTTTGAATCAACCTAGAATTGCACTAGTAAGTAGTGCACGCAATTCTTTGGCACCTAATTCACGTATGTAATGGCACTAAAAATTATTCAAGTCATATCGAAGTTCTTAATTCAACTGCTAACACTGAAATTGCATTTACTCCATATATTAGATTTCTTAAAACATATTCCAAGCCCTATAGAATTGGTTACTTCAGCTGCCTGCATTGAAATTGCTATTATTGCATATTATATTAAATATTTTAAAACTTATTCCAAGCCGTATCGAATTTGTATTTCAGCTGCCTGATTTAAGAATGGACCAAACAGAAAAATATACGGATTTTGAAAGTACTCTAAATGTAACTAATTCTAGTGCCACTATCAATGACGTACGTGAATTAGTTGAGAAGTTACCTGGACTGCTAATTTAAGATTTAAGTCAGCAGTTCACATTCTTTTGAAAACGGCTTAAGGTACGAAATTTCAACAAAATAGCAACAAAATCTCTAGTAGTTTTCTTTTCAGTCTGCAGAAAGTTGTTTACTAACTAATTAACATTATGTGGAATAACTAAAAAAAAGAAACAGTACATTCGTTATTCTAATGCAACCCATACAGTAGTTTTGGCCAAACCAAATACTTTTTGTAGATACTCGTCTGGCATACTTTGAAAATACAATATAAATAGATACTTACATTTGCTACAGTCAAACTTAACATACTTGAAGTCAGTAATAACAAGATTGGACAACCCGTCATTTTGTACTTATGCAGACACCATACACTTAATATAATTTTAAAATCGATAGATTTTCTTGGTTTTAACATTTATCGATAACTCAACACGAATATTTTAATATAATATATTTTCTTCCGTGACTTTCAATTATATTGCCTTTTGTAGTTAGATAAAAAAGATAGTATCATTTTTAAAGTGCTTTAATGATTATGAGTAATTATTTCAGATTTTTTGAAATTGATAACAAACAAATAATTGGAATTTGGAAGTCTTTTTCGTATATATAGGGCGTAGCAATGGTACATATCTGAACCTGCTGTTCTGTTATATTTGGCCAGATTTCATCATTTATTTATTCGATGAATATACGTATTGGCTATAGCTTGATGACAAAACTATATATAATAAATGAGAATAAAATGGTCAAACTCTGTATAATATTTAACCAAGAAGAGGTACAATACGTTGCCAAATAACTTTATTGGTCTAGCAACCGTTTATTGTCTTGACGTTTTTGTTCATGATACAAAAGTATTCAGTATTTTCTAATGGCAGGGTTAATGTGACAAATATTGATATTTTGAAAGTCATAAATATGGTAGTAAAGAACACTTACATATTTACCTACTCTGTTTCTCTTTAAATAAGGTTTTAGCAGCTATTGTCAAATATTGTGCAATAATTTATAATCAAACTAATAAGAGAATAGAAATTCGTACATGCACAAGTGGACAAATGTCGCTGTACGATAAATTAAATAAATGAATAAACAACAGGACCCTACACACTATTCGCGAACTTCCCCATATCACGAATCGCGCATAACGAATCGCGAATACACGCATAGTCTGTAGCGGACCATAAATACTAGGGCATCTCGCACCATTGTATTAGAAATATAAAAAAAAAATTCTCAAGTTCTGACTAATATTTAACGAATTCCATCAACTCTGATAACATAGTTACTTTGTTCCCATTTGAGGTATTCCTTTGTAATGCATCTTCACCATATTTATATTTGGTTACTTGGTGACGAGAATAATGCGTGGAGAGAAACATGTGGATGTCTTCACACAAATAAAATTGGATATATTAATCATACGATCTTCAATATTTTGTATATAACAAAAACTGTAGTAATTGGATTTTTTATAGCTTTTCCACACACAACGCATTAAAAATAACAAATTTAGAATTCATAGTAAAAAGAATCACATGATATAGTTTACCCATTGGACTATAAGATGGGGGTACGCCGTTTATATAATGTAATAATGTTGAGAAACATATTTCAAATATTACTTTGGTTTCAGCAGGATGCACATTATGAATAGTCAAAACAATAGAAACTATAATACACACAACGTCAAAAATCTTGGACCCCCCTCCCCCTCATTCTTGTTAACGAAATCATGTGGCAGAAAAACCAAATACATTTATAAAAGTATATTATTTTCTGAATCTTTTTTTTTATGAAAATAATATGTTCGATAAGCTGAATACTTAGAAAATTAAAAACCAGCAAATGTGTGACATTTTTGACGAAATTTATTAAATCAAAAAGAAGTAACAAAGCAAGTTCTCTACTTGACTAATAGTCGGTATGACCTTCACCACGTTCCAATAGCATATTGACACGTCTGTGCCCACTGGAGACGGGCAGCACGATGCCTTGGAAGTAGAGTGGGGACCTGTAATGGTCTTCTAGCACATAAATTTGAGTTGTGGAGTCGTTTTCGAATAGTAGGTGTCGATATAACACGGCGAAACGTACCTTGAAAGTGGGCCCTGAGAGCTAAACCTGAATATGTGCGGTGTCTACGGGCATATTGCACCAAATACAGATCCTCCCTTTCATTAGCTACTCGAGGACGTCCACTACGTGGTCTGTTTTCCACTGTATCAAATTCTTCATATCTGTATACTATTCATACAACAGATGATCTAGGAATGCCCAACATGTTCGATATCTGATGATTAGAATGTCCTGCATACAAAAATTCAAAGGAACACTTGCTGAATACACTGCCAAACTGACCAGATTTGTAAAAACATTAGTAATAAAATAAAGGTTCATGGTCTGCAATTTGTTATGGTCTTTTTGTTCCCTAAGTACATGCACTTTTTTACCACATTAATAAAAACCACTAGGTTTAATCGAATCTTTTTATATATAGGAGTCCAAGACGTTTGACGTTGGGTGTAGTTATTAAAACTATAACGCCTATTTGCACTAAATTGTAAGTTAAGCTTTCATTTGTCAGTGTTTTTTATGAACATGTCAATAATAGTTATTTATTGTAATCATGTTTTAGATAAAGTTTTATCACTTAAGAAAGTTTAAATTTTCTTAGTGAATGAAACGCACAACATTTTATCCATAGTCATAAGCTCGAGTTAGTCGAGTTTAATTAAAAGAAAATAACAATTTTAAACGTCAACAAAAATGTTCCTTCAAAAACTGGGAGTGTCATGATGAGCCGCGCTGCTTGTTTGTTTTTCAATTAGTTGAGTTTATTTTTCTTATTTCTCATGAAATTACTTACATATTTTTTGTATATCAGCAAAAAGTACTTGAAAATCGATGTCGTACAAGATAGTGGCTCATATTTATTGTTTTCTATACCTGATGCCAAGACGAATATTTCACGAAGGTTTAGCATCGTGAAGGAATGATTTTCTATTAATGCTCTGGCTCTCTGCAGAAAGTAAATTTGTTTTTGAAACTTTCTTAAGGCTGAGTTTCATGTTAATGGAAACAACTAGTGGACGCCAGTAAAGTGGAATTGAAATGGACTGGTGTGATCAAATAGCTTTTCTACATATATGTGCTATTGCATAAGGCGTACTTCAAAACCATTGTTAGCGAATACATGCGTTGAAATTACAACGATCAAACAACACGGTAGGTGGCGGTTTTCAGCAATAATAGAAAGTTACATTGAAGACTCTGCATCAAAGATACTGAATATATAGCAAGGAAAATTCGATATGCATCATCTACTTCAAATAAGCAGATAATTATTCTTTAGTAACAATGATGTCAATTTTATTTATCTAGTGAATGAAGTATAGGTTTTTACGTCTTTAAGAAGTAAATGAAACGCCAATTGTAGAGTGATGATACAATTTATTATTATTAAAATTGCAAAATCAGTAATTAACCAATGGCGGAATAGCATATATATCGATAATTCTCTCCCACTTGATGTACTCTTTTGGATTCGTTTGCATCTCAAGGGTGCTGTTGATATTTAAATACACCAAATTGTTTGGTGCTACTCTCTCCCATGTTACATTACCCAAGGCACTATCTTTTTCCGGAGTCGGATTTCTAAAACATAGGTATTAATAATTGTTTTCCCTATAATCATAAATACCTACAAATATTTAACGAAATTCGACCACAAAGTTAATAAACGATGCCGTGTCACAACATCTTCTGGATCGTCAGGAGATCCATCATCACTTATTCGTGCGTCCCATAAATAACCTAAGTCTTCACCATGACCAACACCTTGCACACCTAGAATTTGAAGAATCCTAATATAATATCACGATCACATGAACTTGAGGTAAATAATGTAGTTATAATGTCTGAAATGGTTGAAATAAATTATTTTTAAATAAAAAAAATTGGCATTTCATTTTCGATATATTTTAGGGACATTATATTTAAATTTCTACTTAGTACCCTATTTTGAGACGACACTAGCGAAACAGGAAAGTTAATATACAGGGTGTCTGTGAAAGGTTGGTAAATCTTGCAGCTGAAGATACTGGTGACCAAAAAAAGTCGATTGAGCCAAATATGCCTTATCTGAATGTTGCTGGTTTCAAAAATACAGGGCATTCAATGCTAGAATTTTATTTTGAAATATCTCAATAACTTTGAAACCTGTCGGACTATTATAAAAAAATTGGCACAATTATGTTTTTTGGTACGGCAAATAAAAATGTTTAACTAACTTTGACGTCACTAATAGAGGGCGCCACTTATGGCACAGCCTGATTCTTTTAAATGGCAGAACTTTTTTGCTGTTTAGTGTATCCATCTGTCCATTGAAACAATCGATTCTCCTACCTGTTATATCTGCCAAAGGTATACCTTGTTGAAGTCGTTAGGTGTAACGATTTTTAAAATAATCGTATTTGAAATATTCAATGCAGCGATTGAAAACTGTTATCGTTTCAGGTAAAGTGCCTGTTCTACTGAAAATACAGCAAAATGTTACTTGACAAAGTTGTTCAGAACGGTATATTATGGAGACGTGCAAAATTTCAAAAAGATCGGCCTGCCTGATAAAATCTTTGTGATTTGTTTAAAAATGATTTAAAAATCAAACCTCGCCGATCTTCTTGAAATTTTGCACGTCCCCATAAGTTGCCTTTCTGAACAACATTTGGCTGTATTTTCAGTACAAAATGCACTTTACCTGAAACGATAACAGTTTTCAATCGGTTCACTGAATATTTCAAATAGGATTATTTCGAAAACTGGTACTCCTAACGACTTCAACAGGGTATACCTTTTTCAGATACAACAGGTAGGAGAATTGATTGTTTCTATAGTCAGATGGATACACTAAGCTGCAAATAAGTTCTGCCATTTAAAAGAAATGTGATGTGCCATAAGTGGCGTCCTCTACTAGTGACGTCAAAATTAGTTAAAAATTCGTATTTGCCGTGAGAAAAACATAATTGTGCCAATTTTTTTTTAATACTCCGACAGGTTTCAAAGTTATTGAGATATTTCAAAATAAAATTCTAGCATTGAACGCTCTCTATTTTTAAAACAAGCAACATTCGGATAAGGCATATTTGGCTCAATCGACTTTTTTTGGTCACCAGTATCTCCAGCTCCGAGATTTCCCAACCTTTCACAGACACCCTGTATTACTTGCAGGCAACAGAAAATATTCTTTTTGTATTTGATAGTGTATTTTCAAAAACTAAAGGCAAAAGTGTTACGATTTTCGTAATTAAAAGATAACTTGCCTGCAACTATGTCTTTCAAACCTCCCATTTTGCCCTTGTACGAAAATTGGTAAAGGAAAACGTCGGTGTAGTTAGACTGTAACTTCGCGTGTCTGATGATAGGAGTTGTATATGATTCATCACTGAAAAACTGGAAATACAGATAAATTACAATTATCAAAATGGTAAATGGTACCTTTGAATGAAATTAATATTATTATATTATATTGAAATCCGATTACTTATTAGTAGTATTAGTATTAACATTTTTGTGGTGCGAGTGTTTACATTAGTTTTCCAAGTATCAAAAATAGCTTACATGTATAGCAACTTGGAGTTGATGTATATCGTTTTAATTTATGGTGAAGTGAATATGCTTTAGCAGAACGATTTCCCGGTAAACATGTGGCGAATTCAGCTACTTTTACCGCGGTGTGCAGTAAGTGCAAGTGTAGTGCAACGCGAGGGAAATTTGAAAACGAATTGCCTAATAGATGGAGGTCTCGAATGTCCACGGCATATTGCAACAGTGTTGCGTATCATACACTGCTCAATTATATCCGTACCATGTACCCAAGTCTTAATACCAAAGGATTGGAGGAGGATCTGTACCATGAGCATCACGATCTTCTGACTTTTTACGGGGAGATTTAAAAAATGAAGAGTATCTCATCGAAGTGGACTTACGAGTTCAAAACGGACAAGAAGCAGAATGTTAGTTTGTAGAAACTGGGTAAGACTGATTCAAAATTTTGTTGTTGTAACAACAGGTATGTCAAACTATTATTAATTACAACCAAAAATAAATAACACTAGCGACAAACGCAGTTGAATTTGCCGTACAAAATAGATGTTATAAAATGTTATTTATTTGCTTGGAATTTTTTGTCAGGTCGTCGATTGCATGCTTTGCCTTATAATGGTTTTATAGTGGATCAGTTTTCGTTCCAGTGCTCGTAAGAGCACCCTGTACAATAAATTTTTTCTAGTTAAGTTCTGAATCACCCTGTATAATAGTAATTTGTAACTTAGTTTTAACGTAATACAGGATGTCTTCAAAATATGTAACTACATTCAATATTGGACCCTTTGAAAAGGTTTCCTAAGAGCAAAGACTCGAAAACTGAAATATGTATGCAGTGAAAAAAATTGCTAAAAACTCTTTTTCAATCAAAATTCAATTAGGAAATCCAAATAAAACTGAACCACATTGTTGTTAAATTATTGAATACATTATGCGTTGTGCGATTGAGAAATTTTGTTGTTCCATGACTTCTTTGAATTTCATGTCTCACTTTGAACTTATTTAAAAAATTTGCGGTATGACGCTTAAAATGAGATTCTCTAGCATCTCTCAGAATCATTCTGTATTAAAATAAGCCATACCTTCACTACTGCTCCAAGATCATCCTCGAAGGATTTATCAGTGTAAATTTGCTTCAGTCTGGTACCAGCAATTAGTTTATTTTCTTTGGTCATGTTGAACTTATTTCCAATAATATTGGACATGTCATTGTCCAAATATTTTGCCCATCTTTGGGGTCTCGTGGAGTCTAAAACCAAAAAATGATTATTTGATCATGCCCCATCTTATAGTAATTACAACTTCCATGATGCTTACCAAATATCATAAATGTTAATTCCTCCTCGGAGTTGAATCCAATAAGTATTGGCACTTGGTTTATGTTTCCAGTTCTGACATCTTCATGAAATAAACCTGTTAGTAATGATCCTTCTAAGCAGGCGTCTTCAATTACAGGCAGCCATATTGAACCTTCGCTTTCAATCAACCCGGCTTGTTTTCCAGGCGCAGGCTATGACAAGTTATTTCAGTTAAATATTCGATACCAAATTAATTTGCATTTGTGAAGCCACATCTATATGCAGTATATTTTATATGTATGTACTTGTGTGAAACTTACAATGACTGCGTTGTCGTTTATAACGGTAGCAGGGACATCTCGCAACAGGGCAAGCAAGTCTTCTGAATCGTTTGAAGTGAAATTTAAATCCAAACTTCGTCCTAATTCAAATGCATAGAATCGAGCGTAATTTTGGTGTACTCTGTAACTGATTCCAGTACCGCTCTGTAGTATGGCTCCTCTAAAGAGTCCTTGAAATTGTCATGTATTACACAGGGTGTTAGAAAAATGTGTCACAAACTTGAGGGAAGGATAGTATGGTCCAGAATGTGCAAGAAAGTCTTAAAGAAGACAGTTACGCTAATTGACGGTTTCGGAAATACGAAACATTTTACGTTTTCACCACTTTTTTGTTTATACAAACCACAACGTATTGGATTTGGTTGAATCCTCGAAGCCATTCACGTGCATAGCATCGTATAATAAAGGTTTCCTGTACCTAATCAGTATCATATTTTGGGTTTAACCGCTTGTTTGGCACACAGACAAAAATAATTATTTTCACGACCTAATCATTGAAGCTTCCCATCAATAGTCAAATTATTCCTATTAATAGTTCAGATATTCTCAATGAAAGAAATCAACGTAGTTTAAATCCGATTATTGTGTAGGCCCCATTTTCGCCCAAACGTTGCAATAGAAAAATGCACCAGAACATTTGTTGTGTGGAATATCTTAAAGATCCACCCAGTGTGTTCTACATGAAATTGAGGTAAGCAGTGCCTATAGACCCGAAAATATCTAAATACTTGTTCTTTCCATATTTGTTAAAATTTTGTTGCATTTTTGGGTCATAGTATCCCACGAAGTTTGTGATACATTTTTAAACATCCTGTATAGATTTTACCCTCACTACGGTAATATTACTTTACCTTTGTTTCTTTTACTGATTACTTGCAGTCCAACTGAGGATCCTCCAGCGCTTTCCCCTGAAATGGTTATCTTTTCTGGGTCTCCTCCAAATAAGTTGATATTTTTTTTAACCCATTGCAGAGCAAAATGTTGATCTTTTAGTCCTAGATTTCCCGGTATGACTCCGTCTTCTGTGGTAAGAAATCCTGCAAAAATATCTATTATAAGTGTGTGGCGTAGGATATGTTTAGTTTAAAGAGCACTGACAAATTGCGTGATGTAAGATAAGTTCAAACATCTAGTAACGCTGTTATTGGGTTTATTGGTTATGGAGTTGTCGGGTTATTGGTTTATGGGTTGGAGGGCTAACAGCTTGATTTTTGTGTTTAAAGCTTGAGTTATAGGGTTAGATGCGATTCCAAAAAGATATAGTAAACCTGATTTGACCTCTAGATCGGAGATTTTTTTGTGGGGCTGTGTAATGTAAATCTATACACAAGGTGTCCCGTTTATACTTCAAAAAAAATGGAGGATAAGTTCCTCTTGGAAACCAGTGGGACAGTTTTATATTTTTTTCTTTTCATTAACGAAATATTTCCGAAATACAGGGTGTTAAAGTTGTTACTCCGAAGAGGGTTTCTCGTAATTAGCTTTGTCGGCTGGAGATAATGATACGAATACGAATTAATATCATTTGTGTCTTCAACGTGCAAACCGTTGTATTCTCAATAGTAGTGACGTGAGTAGTTTGAGGGTTATTTATAATTGACGAAAAAATCTGTAAGAAGAAAAAATTTCTTAAATATCTGCATTGAATTACATCCACATTATACAGGACGTTAGTCCGTAGAGTAGTTAGTTTCATATTATTAATGTCTACTACAACAAAGATAAACAACAATGGTATAAAAGGCAGATGTTTAAATTTAAGTTTTAATGGATTTGTAATAATCTAGACAAATTTTCAAAACTTTTGACATTGTTGTTTCTAAATTTTTTAAAGTCTAAAGTCTTTAATATTGTTTATTGTTGTTATTTGACCACGTTACATAAAATAAATATGTTTGTAGCAAGTTTGTAGTTAATATGATTACCTAGAGCTCCCAATCGATAGTTTATGGTTACCACAACAATATTGTAGTCTATAAATAGTTCTGGTTTGTATATTTGAAAAACACCAGCTCCATTCTGAAACGCACCTCCATGTATCCATACTAACACTGGTAGAAGATCTTGTGAAGAATCTCCGGGTGTCTAAAACATTAATCAAAAATGACATTCGTATCGAGGAAAATATATTATAGTTTGACATAAGCAGGCTGATTAGATAAGCTTCTTAAAAAGATTGTTGCATCAGCTGATGAGTTCGTCGTACCAGAGGAGTGTAAACGTTTAGATACAAACAGTCTTCCGTCTCGATTAATCCTGGAAATGTATAGTTGATTCCGCTTTGATAACAAATTTTTTCATTTTTTGTGGTGTTGAGTACTCCTTCCCATTTTGCTGGTGCCACAGGTGGCTAAAAGTTGAATTAAACATTAAAATGTTAAAAATATATTTACCTACTTTTTACCTGAAATCTTAATTCGTCAAGAGGTGGAGCTGCATACGGTATTTCCTGAAATGCGTAGTAAACATTTTCATTGGGAGAAAGTAGAGCTTGGCCCCTTATTTGACCTTCTGGTAAAGTCAGAAGTGTTGCATCATCTACCTATTTATTAAAACAATATGTGTGTCATAAGTTAAGATTAGCAATTTGAGGAAAGAGTTTTAGAATTGTTAAGTGTTCAGATTCTATTTTACAATTTAACAACCTATAGCAGTTGTTATTCTTAGTCAGATGTATCGATTTTGACAAAGCTAAAGTTAATATTGCATCATATTTTTCACATAAAATATTAATTTGTGACTAGAGATAGAATAGGACAGATTACAGACATAGATTACAGATAACGAAAAGTGCGATTATAAGTTTAATCATTTTATTTAGGTATATCAGAAGCCAGCTGAAAATTATGAATACTATTATAGTTATTAATGATACTAGGTCGATATGAACACTACCATGAAACGCTTGCAACGTTACACAAGTTTCATTAACAAAGTTCATATCGGACGTATATCATTCAAAATTTAATCTACAGAGGTCCAAATATATTTTATTTACAAATTGGAGGTATCTTAAAACATCAGAAACGTTTTTATAAATTGAAATTTAAAATTATTAGGTGCTCTTATCGACGGCAACCACAATTATTGACTGTTTTAAATTTGAACTTTGACAACTTCATTATTTGCGTCCAATTCTGTATCATACGTTCAGTTTTAGTGAAAAATAATATTAATATGGAAGATTCTGATTCTGAGAGTGTCCTATCGGATATCTAAGACACTGCGCAAAGCATTGTCGATTCCCTACTTCCCGAAAAATCAAGACAAACGTACGAGTAAAGTTATGAAAAACTTGTAGATTGGTGCAAAGGGAATGTAATCAAGAATAGCAGGAATGAACATCTGGCATATTTCAAAACAGAGCCAGCCTTCGTCGCTTTAGGTATATTATTCTATGCTTCGTTCAGTTATATCAATGAAGAAAAATACGGATATTAGTTTTAACAAAAGACAACATAACTCAATTTGTGCTGGAAGCCGACGATAGAAGAACTCATTTTATGACAAAAGTTGCTCTAATAGTCGGCTTGCAGGTGTTAAATCTGTACCTGTGTTAAAGATGAAGGACAATGCATTCATATTATTAGTCCGTTTACGAAAACAAAGATATCACGAGATTTTTTTATCACAAACGGAAATATTGAAGAAATAAATATGGTGGAAATGGTATATATAGCGATGAAACCAAGCAACACAGATCATACTCGATTTTTTGTAGGGTACCGAAATGGAAAATGCATTAAGCAGCCACTTGGCATTAATACTTTAGAGAAAGTGCCATGTAATATATATCATTGTTCCTGGGTTTTCCAAATCCTCAACAGTACACAGGACATTGTTTTCGTAGATCATCTGCGTCGTTGGGTAACGTTGCAGGCATTAATGACCCTTCAACGTTCAAGCACTCTGGAAATAAACTTACTTTTTAAAAATATAGCCCACTTATCATCTGCTGGAATTAATTTAACTAATTGTTCAGAAGTTGTAGTTAATGTTTACAATAAATAAATCTTGTTTATAGTTCATAATAACAAGTAAAAGTGGTGACCAGCTTTGTTTTTGTTTATTTTTATTTTTTTTTAAATAACTTAAGATCGGTACCAATAAATTTTTCCTGCATAAAAGTTATATTTAATGTATTCTTATAGCCACGAATTTTTTTAAAATAAAATTAAGTAATTGTGCTTGTACAGGCTCCTTAATACGTAACTTATTGAAGATTGTAAAATAATTTGATGTGTCAGAATTAACATAGAGATAATAGGGATGCAAGGTGTTGAATTGTTTTACGAATAACTGTTTTAGAAACTTTCAATTTTAAGATTTAATTATAATTTTAGTGTGTGAAATTTTAAAATATTACTTACATCTGCTACAGACAAACTTATTGCACTTAAAATGAATAATAATTTTTCATTATATTTCATTTTGTACTAATATCGAAAATTATAAATTTACTTGTAAAGTAAATGTATAGGTACATGTTAAAATGAGTCACATTATCACGTTTTTAAAGTGGCAATAATTTAAATGTTTAGATTTTTATCATATGAACAACATGCGGTTGGTATACAGGGTGTCCCACCGACAGAGTTCTCCATCGTTTTCTGGAAAAGTACTGTTCGGAGATATTTGAAAATTTGGCAACATAGCAAAGTCCCTGGGGCGATATCTATAACTCTCTAACGCTTCTGGTTATACCGGGAGTCGACACCAACTTCGTTATTTTAAATGGAACACTTTGTATATTATTACATTTTTGGATTCTAAGAATACTTTTAGGGTTGTTTTGTATTGTACATTCTTTATAGCTAGGCCATATTTATTGGGTTTTAAGGAAAAAAAGTGCGCAACTGATATTTCTAAAATTTGAAGATATTTTCAGAATTTCCGATCAATTTGTATCTATCAAAAAAGTATTCCAGTAAAGCGTTCGTTATATTGACAGGTCTTGAGGTAATTAGGGTTGTTAAATATGCTTAATATTATTTAGCAACTTAGAACAATAAACACACTAATTACAACAATAAAAAAATAAACCAACTAATTGATACTTTTAACTATTTATTGTCATGAGCAGTAACAATTTCCTAACAACGACATCTTATGATGCAAGTTGTTAAAACAAACAATTGTAATACCCTTGTTAAATAAAAAAAATGGTTATATAGCAAACCCCCAATTATTTCCATTGATAGAATATGTCGGTGAAGTTTGGCCAAACTTATCGTTAACACCCTTTATTGACACATTGGATTGTGTTAAAGTTAAAGCATACACAGCATTGATTCTTTTGTGATAAAATATGTAATTTTATTTTTATATTGTAAATAAAGTTACCTATACAGTTTACATAATATTATTCTTAATGCTACATCAGAACTTCATCAGTAATTAACGAATGGAGGTATAGCATATTCATCAATTATTTCTTCACATTTGAGATATTCTCTTGGATTTGTCTGCATCTCCAATGTGTTGTTGATGTTCAAATACAGCAAATTACTTGGGCTTACTTTCTCCCACGTCACATTACCCAACGAACTGTCATTTTCTGGAGTCGGTTTCCTAAAGGAATTGATATGTAAATATAATTTTATATGATTCTTGTCAAAAATACTCACAGATATTTGACAAAGTTCGACCATAAAGTTAGAAAGCGATGACGTATCACCAGATCTTCGGGATCTTCGGAAGGATCGTTGGAAAAAAGATGTGCGTCCCACAAATAAGCCAAATCTTCGCCGTGGCCAACGCCTCCAACACCTGTAAGTGAAATAAGCAGAAATATTAACCATCCAGTTATTTATTGCCAGTATAAAAATTGCAAGGTATAGTAATGAACAATGGAGGAGAGTTGAGACAAGAAATCTTACAGAATTGGAAAAAGTCTTATCTAGTCTTGCAAAACAATACAAGAGTGTCTTTAAAGTCTTGTCGTGCCTTGGGAGAGTCTCGCAAATTTCCTGTCTTGCATACAAATTAGAACTTTATTACGAATTTGGTATCAGTGTTAGCTGGTCTCGGTCAGCTACGGTCCCGTGCGGAGCTAGCTCACTCGTAACTATCGATATGGTCGATTGTCGACAGTGGTCAATTGATAGACGTTGTAAAGTATAGAAAACCAGTTTTACATAATGAGTTATAAATAATGGACGAAATAGGTAAACGAAACAGAATCGGAAATCTTTCAGTCAAGTGACAGTGAATTTATAATAAGATCAGTTCAACAGAACTGGATGTAGACTCAATAAACTTTGATTTTAAACATTGTATGCTGGATGTCCTTTAAATAAAGTATATACCTACAATAGAAGTGCAGTATTTATTTTTTTAGCTAATGTTTACTTAAATATTACCTCTTCTTATTTTTGCAAGATCTTTTTTTAAAATGTCGTTTTGTCTTGCAATTCGAGGTGTCACGTCTTGACTTGGTCTTGTCTTGTCTTGTCTTGCGAGACGAAGACAAGATCAATAAAAAGCAGGAGATGTTGCCAACACTAAGACATTTTCAGTAGTCACAAATACGTGCAAAAATGTGAGTTTTATTGCAGGATGTTAAATTTGCAAATTTATTATTACTTTTTAAATGTTTTTAAAATCAGGGAGAGAAATAATTTGAAATTGGACGCATGGATTTATGTAAAGATTGTTTAAAATGTGAAGGCTGTTCTTACAATTTATTTATTCCAGTGGCGGAGGTACAGGGCATATTTTTCATAAATAAAATAGTATGCCACTGCTTTATTGGAACAGTCATGATATTTTCGGATTCGTTTTTCAACAAATTAATACGTCTTTTTCGGAAAAAGGTGTGGTTTTTCAGTAAAACTTAAAAAACTAATTGAAGAACACCCTAGTTGTAGTAGTAGAATGCCATTTACAAATACTTTTTTTTAATAATTCGGTTATTTAATCGAGTAAAGGCATCAATTACTATTTTATTTGAGTAAATGCTCCAAATTGCCTCCATTTACACTAGTACAGGTCGAACATCTTTTCAGTAAAGAAACTGTAATTTGTTCGAACTTTATTGTTGCGTGAATCTGATGAAAAGCATTATTTACTCTTTCTTGTAACTATGCAAGAGTATTAATTTGTTTCATTTAAGTCCGGTGAGTTGACTCTAATACTTCCTTATAATGTAATGGAAGATGGTGCATCCTAAAAATATTGAAATGCTTTTGTTGATTTTTGTTTTATGTCAAGAAATACATGTAACATTCTTCAAATAAAATACTAGTGTTACATATTTTACGTGTTTATTAACGGTACCAGATACCTTGGCCCTGTTTGGAGAATTTTAATTGTCTAAGAAAGCGCAATTGTTTTCTAATTCGAATCACTCTGTATATTTTACGGTTTTCTAAATGCCAGTCAGTGGTGAGCCATGAAATAAGGACCACCCTGTATAATACGTGATGATAATTTTGCATAACTAAAGCTATAAACATGTATCAAAAATAATATCCAAATCTACATATATTTGTTATCATTAAAACATGTCACAGTAAACCTACCTGCAATTTCTACGTCCTTAATGCCTCCCATTTTACCCTTGTATGAAAACTGGTACAGATAAACATCGGTATAGTTCGATTGCAATTTGGCATGTCTGATAGCAGGAGTTGTAAATTGTTCATCACTGAAAAACTAAACAAAAATGTATATAGATGATGTTAAAAGTGTTAAAATTTTCAGCGATATTTATGTTATAAAGAAATTATATAAATCCTGTTACATTAAAGTGTGTGAATTCATGAACTACAATGACAGTGGCATTAACATTTTTTTCTTTAAGACAACTTTCATAATTCATTATTATATTTTAAATTTGGATCACTATTAGAGTCCAAATGAGCAAAACAGTAGTAGGTTTGTTCCTACAGCAGCTGCAAATGATTTGAAACTATCAGAAATATTCGACCAGTTAAGTTGAGATCGAATCACCAGTAAATTTAACTCAAGAAGTTTTTGGACAGGCATTTCTTATAGTTTTAAACTGTTTCCAATTGATGCAGGAATAAACCTATCACTACTACAAATATTAAAAGCACGTGAGTCGTAAGTCATACGAGACAGACAGTTCACTGAAAATAATTATTACTCTTACCTTCACTACTGCTCCTGGATCGTCCTCGAATGTGCCATCGGTGTAAACCTGCCTCATTTTAGTACCAGCAGTCAGTTTATTTTCTCCAGTCATATTGAACTTGTTCCTAATGAGATTGGATAAGTCATTGTCGAAATATTTTGCACGTGCCCCAGGAAGCCAACGATCTAAAAAATATTTAATACTGTCGACAATTATGATTACAGGGTCACGCGAAAAGTGACCCTCCCGCCTATATATATATGAAAAATCCAAAAAAGTGTAGAAATTAAAGTTGTAGAAACTTGCTACCTTTCGAGTCATTCTTTCGTAATATCTCGAAAATCGTAAAAGATAACTGTATAATATATTTTTGACAAGCTCAGTTGGCTGTCTCTCCAAATATATACAGGCTGTATCACATAAGAGGGCCACTCCCATGTATTTCGCTTAATATGCGAGACACGTCAAAAATCTTTAATTGTGTTTTGTTGCATTTTTGGAGGTCTTTCTGCTCATAAAAACAAATTTGAGATCCATGGCCAACTTTATGAGTAATAATAAAAAAAATCTGTAAAGTGCACAAACTTTAAGACTGTCTAACTTTTTTATTTTAAGATATAGAGAAAACTTATTGGTAAAAAATTGTTATTGCAAAATTGATACCTTCCAACTGATATAAACAGATTTTTGAAATATCGTATGTGGTTCGCTGCGCCCTCTAGGCGAATAAAAAATTTTTTTATTGAAGCAGGCTATGGTCACATAAAATTGCCTGTTTTTTCGTCTTTCATGCAATATACTACATGTTGCCCTTATCTTTCGTATTTATTACATTTTTTTCAATTTTAGTTAAAAAAAATGTACCTAAATATTTTCGTGTTGCTCAAGATAATGTGGAACCTGTTTTAAAGACGCCAATTGGAAAAAAATAATAAACAGAATGTACTTTTTTATGTAAAATACAGATTTTCTTATAATATTATTTTATTACATTGTCTGTGTCAAAATAATTTTAAAGACCCAATTGCTTCTAATGTGAAAACCAATAAAATAATATTATAAGAATATCTGTATTTTGCATAAAAAAAGTACATTCTGTTCATTATTTTTTGCAGTTGGCGTCTTTAAAACAGGTTCTACATTATCTTGAGCAACACGAAAATATTTAGGTACTTTTTTTTAACTAAAATTGAAAAAAATTTAATAAATACAAAAGATAAGGCCAACATGTAGTATATTGCATGAAAGACGAAAAAACAGGCAATTTTTTGTGGCCATAGTCTGCTTCAATAAAAATTTTTTTTATCCACCTAGAGGGCGCAGCAAACCACATACGATATTTCAAAAATCTGTTTATATCAGGTGGAAGGTATCAATTTTGCAATAAAAATTTATTACCAATAAGTTTTCTCTATCTCTTAAAATAAAAAAGTTAGACAGCCTTAAAGTTTGTGCACTTTACAGGTTTTTTTGTTATTACTCATAAAGTTGGCCATGGATATCAAATTTGTTTTTATGAGCATAAAGGCCTCCAAAAATGCAACAAAAAACAATTAAAGATTTTTGACGTGTCTCGCATATTAAGCGAGATATATGGGAGTGGCCCTCTTATGTGATACAGCCTGTATATACATATATAAACAAATAGGTCTACATCTGAGAATACAAATTGTAAGATTAGATCCATTTTAAAAGATTTTTCTGACATGATGATTTTAGATTTAATATGGGAATTAAGGAGTTATGTAATTTAACCGAATTAAATCTAACAAGGAGAGAGTTCAAACATAGCTGTCTTGCAATGAGGTATCGTTAGTGATGGTTGGTTTTGTAAATTAAGATTATGTACTCTTACAACTTCTCTTATAAATATTGAATGATTATAATTGAGCGATTTTGTTACTATTTGGTACTTTTGCAGATTTTTCTTTTTTCTCATGCGACGACTTTATCAATTATTATAGTACTACCGGAAAATGTAGATGTGGATAACTTCACACCCGTAATTTTGAACCAATATAAATGACAAAAAGCAGGTATTTGGTCATAATTTTCAGGTTATGATTTGATTTACAAGAGTTTTGATTTTTTTGCAATCTGTCACAGGTTACTTTGTTTAAACTTGAATAAAACACTATATGACAGGATCAAATTAAATGCTAAATTTTCACACAAACATTTTTTTTTCATTTTATAAGTTAATAAATTATTATCAAAATATGCGTCAATTTTGATGTAGTTTTGATTGTTTTGTAGTCTGTTTCAGGTTACTTTGTGTAAATTTGATTAAAACACTACATTGCAGTAATTACATGAAACTTTCACATAAACATTTTTTTTCATCTTATAAGTCAATACATTCTTGTCAAAATATACGTTAATTTTTATGTAGTGTAATTACTTCAGATTTATTAAGATGTACGGGTAGATCATAATTTATGAACGTAGTTATTGATATTCCATAAACTAATTCCAAACTAATAAAGGAATATTAGTTATTAGAAAATGCGTCATTTATTAATATTCAAACCCTGATAAGATTTGTCTGTAAAGTGGTGATAAAGCTGAGCATTGTATATTAGTGTTTAATAACCTTACCATCTAGCATAAAAGATATTGCTTCTTCAGAATTGAACCCGATGAGTGTTGGGACTTGGTTTATGTTTCCATTTTTAATATCTTCGTGAAACAAGCCCGTTAGTAACGTCCCTTCTAGATTAGCATCTTCGATTACAGGCAGCCATATTAAACCATCGCGTTCTACCACCTCGGTCTCTTTTCCATCGTCCACCTGCGGAATGTAGTTTTCAACATCTTTACATATCTCTTATTCGTTGGACTTACAGTAATTGTGTTATCGCTTATATCTGAGGCTGGAACACTTTGCAAGAATTTCAGTAGTTCCGTCGAATCATCTGAAGTGAAATTTGAATCTAAACTTCGACCTAATTCAAATGCGTAGAATCGGGCATATTTTTGATGTGCCCATTGACCAAGTGCCGTACCACTTTGTAGTATTGCCCCTCTGAATAGACCTTTGTTTCTTTGGCTGATTAGCTGGAAGCCAACAGATGCTCCACCTGCGCTCTCACCTGAAATGGTTATTTTTTCCGGGTCTCCACCAAACAGGTTGATATTTTCCTTGACCCACTGAATGGCTAAATGCTGATCTTTTAGTCCTAGATTTCCTGGTATAACTCCGTCTTCGGTTGTAAGAAATCCTGAAAAGTATGATTCAGTTACCCAAAAGAAACTAAGATTTTATATTATCCTTATTATCGAAAGTCAAATGGCGAAACATAACACTGATTCAAATTTATCTGTTTCATAAACTGAAAATATCCTATTTTTTCTGTATTATTATTAGATATTTTATTTAATATATATGAATGACAGGAAGCGTTAGTCATGTAAGTGGAAATATTGAAAATATTTAAAAAATATAATTTTTTTGTTTCATTCAAAAATAAACAATAAAAACAACTACAATAGCAGCAGTAAACAAATAAAATACAACGTCACCTACAAATAAAACACATCCGACGTAATAATTTTTTTTTGAACTACCTCTCAAATTATAATTTATTATATCAAGATTTTGTTATTACTCGTATTATCCAAGATAAAAGTTTTACATGCACAACACCAGAATCAGGTTTTTGAATGTCCAAGCCAGGGCATCCCAACCAAAACAATGCATTTTCAACCTACGATACATTGCGCGTGTTGCATTTTCAATTATTCTGCGAATAGGGCTAACAAATCACACAGACAATAATCTCTGAACCCTATGCTTTGCATCTGATGTGAAACACATTGGAGTCACACCTGATGCAAAGCTAACATGGAATCTTCATTTGGAGAGAATATTAAAAATGTCGTACATATCCTATGAGCAGCGTCGCAGGCCTGTTGGTAAAACCTGGGGAATAAAACCAAAAGTAGTCATTTGGATATACATTGCCATTGTGAGACAAATGTTAGCCTATGGGGCTGTCGTTTGGTGGTCTAAAACCCAACAGACGACAGCTGAAGGAAAGCTCAGTTGGGTACAAAAGATGCTTGATCATAACTGAAGCTATGCGAACTACACCCACCGTAGTAATGGATGTAATGCTATGTCAACCACCTTTGGATATTTATTTAAAGGAACTGGCTGTGACAATTATGCTTTGTCTCATATACTAGTATTATACCAGATGTAGTATGTGGAGAGGTTAGAAGTCACCTGTGGAATGAGGACGTCAGAAGGTTCCCCTTCTGCAAGCAGGCGCTGGTAGTATTTCTCCCAAGTTTGCTTTTGACCGAGCCTACACGGTAATTATCAAGAATGAGGGACCGCTCGCGAGGATGTAATCAACATCTTCACCAACAGATGAAAAAGAAAGAAAGATGTAGGATGTGGTATCTATTCCAGATCCCTGCACATCCGATATCAGGGCGATGGATAGGCATGCTGCCGTGATAGAAACAGAACTAGCAGGTATAACCGTTGTCCGAAACGGGCAAAACCATCAAAATCTGCACAGACAGTAGACAATCAGTACTGATCTTAGTAAGTGCATGGAAGTGCCACTAAGTACTGGAAGTGGCAACAGTATATCTATATGCTGGTTAAAAGAACACGAGCGGTGGTATGGCAATAAAACAAATGATAATCTGGCTAGGAGTGCATAGGGTCTCAGTATTTTTGGACCTGGTCCCTCCAGTGTGCTTCGACTGTCAGCTTTCGTTGAAATTATTAAGGAGAGCACCTACAAAGAATTCAGAAGGCGGTGGGATGAAACAAATAGCTGTCAATTTGCTAAGGAGTTCCTAGAGTAGCCCAGCAAGGATACATCCAAAAAATATCTAGATGTGACTAGGATGATGATGTGTCTAGTGACAGGTATACAAACTGGACCTTGTTGGCTAAGGAAACACCTGTATTATATGAGAAAGTGTGAAACACCTCTTTGGAGGGGTTGCGAACAGGAAGACGAGACAGTGATTCATACACAGTGCACAGCAGTCTCATCAACAAATGTTGGGATAGTGATGGCCTTCTATGGCCTACATTAGAGGGATCCCCCTGAGCAACGTCACCATCTTTTTCTCTTTATTAGGTTGGTTAGCGGCTCAGGTGGATTGACCTCTTAATGGTAGGAAGTACAAGAAGCCCAATATGGCATAAGTACTGTGACTTTTTAAGGCTACCCTCTTACAATTTCAGAATCCCTGACCCCTTATTACCCGACCATACAATTTATGAACCATATATTCTAACTAGACCAATCTATTTCAAAATTGAAATAACGAAAATGCCTTTGTAAACATCTATGTAATTCAAAGTTCTCTCAATTAGATGGATTATACACAATATGCTATTTTTTAAGATTATAAATTGCAAATATATATAAAATAAATGCATATAATATACGCTTTTCATATTTCGGTTACCCTACATATTATTGATATTCTTAATCCGTTTTTCAATGATTTGGCCGTCATATTTTCATGATAATCTGCAGATCTTGAAATGTTGCAATAAACTACTTTCAAAATGCTGTAGAATCGATTCCTGGAAGTATAACTTATTTTCATTAACAGTTTACCGCGTCGATGTATTCTTGGTCGATTGTGACTTCAGCCAATGCATATAACAGTAAGGACCAATAGAAGAGAAATATTTTCTATTGGTAATGTGTTTGATAACGAGTTAACTCAGTGTTTTACACATCAATGATATGGGGTAGACTTTTACCTATTACTTAATTTGAAAGAAAATAAATGTAAAACAAAAAATATCGTAGAACTTACTTTTGGGTAAAGACTGATTGACGCTATACTTCGATCAATACTTGGGCAAAGTATACTTGTACTCGACTTTGTCGAAGTTAGTTGACAGCAGATACATATAGAAAAATGGCTGAGTTGTTAGAAGGAGTGCAAATAGTCGCTGATAGAAGACCTTCACATTGTTAAAAAAAATATACAAATTTGGGCATGGAATTGGATTCTTAGGCTTTGGAAGCTTCCGCCAATTTCCTTCGAGAAGCAGCAAATGAGGATAAATATACATTTAAAAACCATCTACTAGGTACTTGTTTATATAATTATTTGTTTAATACATCACTAGCAGTGAGATCAAGTATAGTCATGATATGTGCTACAGTTTCTAGAGCTGAATTTCTAACATTTAAAACCGCGTTACATCAGCTGTTGATTCAAGTAAGTTGACCGCCGTCCTACTCAACATGGATGTGATCTGCTCATTCAAGTGTACTTGAATTGACTGGTGACACGAACCAAGTACGTAACGCAAAGTTACGTGCGCAAAACATCGAACTGTGCTTGGTCCAAGTATACACAGATCGTGTCAATCCGTCTTTAAGTCAATTATTATGGACTTTAATGAAGTATTAATTTTGACCTTGGAATAGTTTGTTGTAGAACAAAATCATTCAATCTTTTGGATCTCTTATAACCCTTACATCCGATGTTATGTGCTATGGTAAGGTACTTATACACCTTACCATAACACACCTACCTACTGCCATTATATTCTTCCTCTGAGTAGATATATAATATTGTTACTCTAAAATTAAATTACCAAACCGTTATGTTATTAATTACCCAAAGCTCCTACTCTGTAATTTATCGTGGCCACAACAATACTGTGATCGATAAAAAGTCCAGGTTTATACATTTGAATAGCAGCAGTTCCATTCTGAAATGCACCTCCAGGTATCCATATCAACACTGGTAGGGGAACCTGGGAAGAATCACCAGGTGTCTAAAATAAAATATTAATGGAACGTAAGTTTTTTAATTGAGTCAAGTAAATACATTTGTGGCAGTTTCAGAAATGACACAGCAATGGTAATGCCTATTCATGTCATTATTAAGAAGCGTATAGTATCAGTAGTTTTAAATCTTCTTACCAAAGGAGTGTAAATGTTCAAGTATAAACAGTCTTCTGTTTGGGTTAAACCAAGTGCCTCATATTTGCCTCCACTTTGGTAACAAAGTTTTTCATTTTTTGTAGTGTTTAATATCCCATCCCATTTTGCCGGTGGTACAGGTGGCTATAAGTTAATTTAAACATTATCGAAATTAAAAAAAATGTGTTTATCTGCTCCCACTATGGTAAGCAAGGTTATTGTCACATTGTTTTTAAACAGTTAAATAGATTTTACCGGAACAGTGATAGTTGTTGTTGATAACGGGAAGTAAGTGAGCTATCTGCTTTAAAATAGTGATTTAAATATGTTGAATTAGAAATTTAAATAATTATTATTAACTAATATTTCTATTAACAGTATGAGACAAAAAATTAAATTCTGTTGAAACGTCATAAAATGGTTAAAAATAACCTTACAATTACATCTAAAATTTTGTATAAAAATTTAACAATCCAATAGAAATAAATATTTGTCTAAACTCGCGAAATGCTCTGTGACGTCACACAGCGTAACAAGCTAGCGCGACAGAATTAGTAGTTAGATTAGGTTTGCGTACCATTGTGTCCTTTGTGTTCTTCTTCATTTTGAAGTTTTTAAAAATTTTAATTAATATAAGCAAGACTTACTAACATAATATGCCAAATGTGGACATTACTATGGTGCCAGAATGTTTAGCTATGTGCAGCAAAGACTTAAATCCGAAATTTGTTAACTGTTCCATTACATTCACCTGAATTTCAATATTGTGTCACTGATCTAATAACCTGATGCGATGTACTATGGAAAGCTGCAAATGAAGCTTTATTCTAAAGAACAGTGTAACTTTTTGTTGCACTAAAATAATCTACTGTAATCGTAGTCTCTTCACGTCCGTTCAGTCTCTTGATAACTAATGCATCAACTTCTATATTAAGCCAGTAGTGTCCACTTGAATAAATTTTCATGCATATACTTTGGGATTTTCTAGATTCAAAAACTGTGTTGTCTTGTTAGGCATTATAGAGAAGGTATTCTTACCGACTTATTGGTTATAACATTAGTTATATAAGCTGTTAATATATTATATAAAGGCAATGGTTATATCGTCTACCTACTTGATGACTCATAAAAAAGCGTGAATTATCAGTTTGATTCTTTAATCAAATCGTGATACATTTTTTGAGATTTTTAGATGAGAGGCACAACCTAGATGAGAATTAATAAGTATAAACGTACTTGGCATATATTTTTTATAATCTGAAATAGTAACAGCAATAATGTTATTGAACTACTTGACATTCTTCAATGTCAGTTTGCATAACTCATCAGGTATGCCTGCCTCTTCAATGCCACTACCTTCATGAGCAAATTGTTGACTCTTCACACACACTCTTATGAGCTCGATTTTTTAGGGTTATAACCGTCAATGCTCTTAGATTGAAATATTTTTATATGGATATTTGTTTTGCTCTATGAAAATAGTCGACTAAATTATTGAGTCCTCATACCAGAAACTCACCGATGACTGATTTCTTAATGAATCTTTGAAATTTTTGCACGTCCATAGGACCCTTTCAACTTTGTAGGCAACAAAATTTCACAAGGATAATAATTAGACTAGTAAAATTACACTTTTATGTTAGCGTCGTTTGAAAACAACTCCTTAGTATCAAAGCAGCCAATGGGGTTTCGAGGAATGTCAAAGTAAATTGATCAAGACATTGCATTGTCATGGACCGTAAAGGACTGTGGGAGCAGATAAAACATAGAATGTTAAACATTTTTAATACCGTTACCTGAAATCTTAATTCACCCAGAGGGGGAGCTGCATAGGGTATTTCTTGAAAAGCGTAATAATCTTTATTATTAGGCGTTTGTAAAATTTGACCTCTTATTTGTCCATCTGGTAATGTCACAAGTGTGGGTTCGACTACCTATTTACAAAAATATATATATTTAAATTTGATTTTTTGGTTTGTTCACATATTAACAAAGGGAGCCAAAGTTCAAAAAGGATTTCAAAAAATGAAATTTAAATTTAGCTTCAAAATAGCTACCTACTGAATGACTTAAGTACTTGTGGAACAACCCTACTCAATATGTTGGATTAAAAACCAATAATATACGTTGTTCAAATACAATAGCTATATCTAGTAGTTTTGAAAAAAATTAAGACTATTTTTGATAATCATTTAGTATGCATTCAATTTAAAAATAAAATATATACTTACATCTGCTATAGACAAACTTAACGTACTTAGTGTCAGTAATAACAAACTTCGCAAACCCGTCATTTTGAACTGATGCATTTACCATAAACTTCCATTTATATAAATTTCAAATCGATAAAAATCATTTAGTAATCAGATAAAAAAGATAGTATCATATTTTTAAAGTAGTTAAATGACTAAGTAATTAATTTAGATCTTTCAAAATCGATGAAAACAAAAAATAATTTAAAAATACTAAGATGGTATTTTATAGTACTCTTTGGAAGTCCTTTTCATAAAGGTCTAAGCTGTTTTTTCCTTTACCTGCGGCCAAAATCGGCCTATTGTGCTTCCGAGTAGTTAATTATCCTTTTTTATATATTTTTAGGTATTAATAATATTGTGTGAAACTAACTACTCAGTGGACAAAAGCCCCAACCTGCGTTGAATTACACCCACAATATCTACCCATATATTCCTTATTATTACCTTTTGTAACATTTTTTTACTATTTTAGAAAGGTATTTTAAGCTAATATAAATCAAATCTCCTACAATTCCTATCAATGAAGTCATATGTATGTTCTCTGATACCAAACATTTAGGTATGCTAATGAACAATTCCACAGACAAAGCTCTATTCAATAATTATCTAAAGAAAATAATTTAATTTACTCACTCTATAAAAATCTAACTTCACTTTTTTGGCAGTGGGAACCCGACAAATTCAACCACAATAGATGAGATCTGACCTATTTCTGCATTTTTAGGATTGCTTCTTCAGGTGGTCTCCTTTAAGTTGAATCAAATATCTAACTATAAAAATTATTATAAAAATTAAAATTATTTGAAGTTAAATATCGACAATGACAAAAAGTGACATCCTGTCAATGAATTAAATATGACAATACCTACCTGAAAAATGTTCACCTTTTATGTAAAAGTTTTTATATATTTTTAGGTATTAATAATATTGTGTGAAACTAACTACTCAGTGGACAAAAGCCCCAACCTGCGTTGAATTACACCCACAATATCTACCCATATATTCCTTATTATTACCTTTTGTAACATTTTTTTACTATTTTAGAAAGGTATTTTAAGCTAATATAAATCAAATCTCCTACAATTCCTATCAATGAAGTCATATGTATGTTCTCTGATACCAAACATTTAGGTATGCTAATGAATATAATTAATAATTATCTAAAGAAAATAATCTAATTTACTCACTCTATAAAAATCTAACTTTTTTGGCAGTGGGAACACGACAAATTCAACCACAATAGATGAGATCTGACCTAAAAATGCAGAAAGTTAGATTTTTATTCCAAAACGAAACAGAGGCAATTTCTGGCAGCTCAGTTCTCTTTTTGAAAAACGCTCAGATCCGTCGATTTTGTTTTCGAGGGGGACACAAAATTGGCATAAAATCACGTTTAATTCCCTTTATAATGATTTAGAAGATTTATTGATTAAAAGCTTAAAGTAGACTTTAATACATGATCATTAGTGATCAGGTAATGCATTAAATTTGGCAGCAAAGTAGTTTTCTGCTGTTCTACTAGCGCACTAATTATTTCCGAAAAGTATTTCGATAATTTCAACCCATTCTGCTGTGGAATATCCCATGGTTAATTTATAAAGCGTTAAAAGGTATTTTAACAACAAAGTCGTATCAATCGCAAACTATGTATTAAATTCCTATTTAAAATAAGTACGAGACATTCCTTTCTTATCTTTCTTCAAGAAAAAAATTAACACAATATCACCTTTTTTTTCACAAAAATCGCTCCAATCGGTATTTTTAACACTAAAATAATAAACAAACCATAGGTGTAGTGAACAAAGATTAAGTAAATGCTTTTATTAAAATTTCTTTAAATAAGCACAAGCTAATCTGAAAGTCTACTTTAAGCTTTTAATCAATAAATCTTCAAAACTACTGAATTGAAGTACATGGTATTTTACATCATTATAAAGGGAATTGAAAGACCTTTAAAGCGATGTATCATTCGACCCCCCTTCTCATTTAAGATTTTAGGGGTGGTGCCATCCCCGCCTAGGGGGCTGCACGTGTAAGCGTGATTTTATGCCCTTTTTGTGTCCGCCTCGAAAACAAAATCGATGGGTCTGAGCGTTTTTCAAAAAGAGAACTGAACTGCCAGAAAATGACTCTGTTTCGTTTTGGATGCGCCACCCTGTATATTTTTTGTTTCTGGAACTATAACAGGACTCCCTGTCTCTGTAATCTACATGGTCAAGTTTCGTATTCATCAATTCGGTGGGACGATGCGTATCGTCACTTAATAAGATACATCTACAACATATTGTTAATAAAAAAATTAATTTATTTGTCTACCTTTATCACCACTCAACACTTTGGGCAAGTACTTTGTAGAATTTTGTGTAAAAAGTATTCGAACTTTATGAAAATGATAAAAAAATTCAAGGAAATTTTGTGAAACGTCAATGTCTGTAGATGATAATAGTGTTTAGATTATGAAAATTTACAAAATCGTTTTATTATGGGTTTAGCGATCCTAGACATAATAAACATTATTTTTGGCCATATTTTAAGGATTAATTAAGTTCACATATGCTAAGCGAAAATTTACTTTTTGTCCAATAAAAATCTGTCTCTTGACTGCCCAGCCCAAAAAGACTTTCGATTACAACTGAAAGTTTCAATTTTCTTCTAATTTATTTTCTAATAGTTTAATGGTGCCTTACTCATTATCAACTAAAATCTTTAAAATGGTAAAAAGGAATATATTGTCTGAAACTATTTATTTGTGGCATAATTTTAGTTTTTCTTTAGTTTTATTGGGTTTTTGCCACACTTTTGAAAAATAATAAAAATTAATTAAATAAGCCCTTGCGCCAAACAGAACAGTCAAGGGTTATTTTTTTGAAACTAAGTTTGCCTAACCAAAAAATTTCACACTGAAAAAAGCAGATAAGTAAAAAATAACAAAAATCACATCACTATCGCGCACTTCCGTATTATTGACGTTTCGAAAAACTCTCTGTTTTCGTTTTAAAAATAGTAGTAAAAATATTAAACTGTCAAACTTGACATACGTTTAATATGTTTATTATTTAATTAATTTTTATTATTTTTCAGAAGTGTGGCAAAAACCCAATAAAACTAAAGAAAAAGGAATATGTTGTGTGTTGTATTTGGCAGGGCATAACAATTTTTAGCTAATACCTTCAGATAAATTGTAATATATTGTGTAATAATTTGTAATGGGACTAATAAGAGAAGATACGTGCAAGATCGCCGAGGAATGATGTGCATATTATATGGTTAATACTTCACTTCACTGAATCATCACTAGTGTAACAAAAGCTAAAACTCATTGTCATTTTCGGAATAAAATCGATTACCGCTTTCTGAGACATTCTCATGTAGTATAAACAGATCGTACACACAAACTATCAGAATCACGGTACTTCTCGACTATTAAGAGAAATTTGTTAGAGTCTATAAGTACAAAAAAACAACTGTTGTAAAATTAGCTGTCTTTTGCTTGGGAACAACTAACTTCACCTAGCATCAATTTTTTAGGGCGCTAAAGTTTTAATGTGGCAAAGGTGTTTAAGTTTTTAACACTAGAGTGTTAGACGTATAAATTTATACAGTAAACTGCCCTGGTAACCTACCTATACCAAGGATCTGCCTATGTCAAAGTTTAAAAATAAATTTAAATAATCGCTTGCAATACACTGTTTTTATTCTACTCAGGACTTTTACTTGGACTTGAACTATGTTTGTGCTTTCTATTAAGACCATGTTAAATTGTCGTTTAAACTTGTTTCGCAAACAATATTATTTTACCCAAGTGTCTGCAGATTAGTGTAGACATTTAAGCAGTAAATTGATTACTCCATACAATGTAATTGGTCACAAGGCATTAATAAAATCTGTCTAAGGGAGATTGGTATAAAGGACTCAGCACAAAAACACAGAATCATTTGAAACTTTGGAGTGAGGTAGCTCTCATAATCGTAAAAAAGTTCTCATGGACGAAAATTGATAGATTTTGACTTACGGCTATACGAAAATTCAAATATCATTGAAAGCTGTGCAGTAAAATACAGTACATCGTTCTTAAAAAAAATCTAAACAGGGTGTCCGAAAATTATGCGTCAAGACTTCAGGGTCACGAAGTCCTATTACAATTTTTCGATAACTCAATATTAACGGAGATACAAGGTGTCAAAAAAAATTGTTTTTTAATTTTTCTTAGATAACTTTTTTATTTGTGATCTGATCTTTTCCAAGTCTTTTCTATGTATTACTAGTGTTCTTTATGTTCCAAATATGATGCAAATATTCCAGTGCCAAAGGGCCTGACCTTATTCTTCGATCCATGGCCCACAACTTTTTTGTTTTCAGAGTATCAAAAATTATTTAAAAAAGTATCTCTTGTTGCTATACAATAAAATGAACCGTTTCTTTTGAATGATTCATGCGATAAAGTGATTCATGTTATGAAACAACATGTTTCTGGTTTAAACTTTAAATAAATAATCGGTACCTTCATTGTCATAATAAGCGAATGATGTTAGAGCAGACGCATGAATTTCAAAGTAGAAATAAAATTATTGTCAAATATAGAGAAAGAACCATTCGCCAATAATGTTTTCAGGTGTGCTGTGTTTCCTAAAGCCGCGTTACACTTGTACCATAACCTCGATGCGTAAGTGCGTCAAAGTAGGTTGTGATACGCTTGTGACACTTGTTACTCGAAAATATGAACATTTTGAAGTTTCTATATTGTGTGCAGTCCGGTGAACTGTGTTCATCCGGTGAACGGATATAAATTTATAAAAAGAATATTTTTTGGGAGGTCGACTGATATATAGTAAAATATTCGTTAAGAACTAAAAAATCTCAGATAGTGCAATAGCAGAAGAATTTATAAAAGAAAATTCTTGGAGACTGACTAATACTGAGCGAATTGTGCATTGTACATTTTGTCCATTAAGATAAG
Source organism: Monochamus alternatus (assembly GCA_037114965.1). Classification (NCBI taxonomy): domain Eukaryota; kingdom Metazoa; phylum Arthropoda; class Insecta; order Coleoptera; family Cerambycidae; genus Monochamus; species Monochamus alternatus. The sequence continues at coordinate 41,770,712 of CM073433.1, forward strand.
ATTGTTTGATAATTGTATTTTTTGCAAATCACATTCAATATACTTGACTAAAAGTATAAACTTGTTAATAGAGGGTGTCCCAAAATTAGCCTGCCAAATTTCATTCTAACATTGAATCGAAAAATACTTTGCAAAGAAGCTATGCTCCTCTAACTAGAGTTCTTTTTGTTTAAAAGTCACCCAGTTCAATCTGCAGGTAACCTTAAAGTAATCCGAAAGTTTTTTAAAATATTTGTTTTGAAATCCTCTATCAATCTGTTGAACCAGATTTTTGTTTTCGTTTATATTTTTTTTTCTAAAATTGAATTCTTGCTAAAATACCTATCCTATACCTTTGGTTTTGCAGGTGTAGGTACTGAATACGAAATTGATGCCAAAAAAAAAATATACAAAATATTTTGAAATTTACACACCTAATTGATATTAAAATAAGATTTTACATTTGGTAGCTATCCTAATATAGCTATATAAATTGCTATTAACGTAATGATAATAATAAGATGCAATCATCAATATTTCTCTAATGACTAAATGTAAAATTATCAATTGTGATGTATCAAAAACACACTGAATAAAATAATTAATTCTGTAAGAAAAGTTTAAAGGTTTCAATAGGAGTTTCCTTACAGATGCTGTTTGAATTACAATTTGATGCCATAGGTAACAGATTGCAGATTTGTACTTATAAATCTTGTTTACCTTTTCCAACATCTCCAGGAATTAATTCCAAATATGCAATTTTTTATCCAGAATAAGCTTATTTGAATATATTTCAAACAATAAAAATATTCTTCCAAATAATCTTTATAGTAATGCATCAACTTGCGGCGTGTAAAATTAAAAAAAGAAACAATATAAAGTATAAACTTTATTGTCTTCAAAGAATATTAGTAGTTAGCTAAAGGAGGTATAGCATATACATCGATAATTCTTTCCCATTTGAGGTATTCTTTTGGATTTGTCTGCATCTCCAACGTGTTGTTGATATTCAAATATACCAAATTATTTGGACTCACTTTCTCCCATGTCACGTTTCCCAGCATACTGTCTTCTTCCGGGGTTGGATTTCTAAATTATAACATACATAAACATTATTTCAGGTGACTCTGACAATAAAATACTTACAAATATTTAACAAAGTTTGACCATAGGGTCAATAAGCGATGGCGTGTCATCAGATCCTCTGGGTCATCAGGGGAATCATCTGCTGTTAAAATTACGCCCCATAAGTAACATAAATCTTCAGCGTGGCCAACACCTTGAACACCTGCAATCAGAGTATACATACGATTACTTATTATCGTAGAAAATATGAGTTTTAGTATCTGAAGGAAATATTTTCGAATTCGCATTTTTTTAACGTTGATAGTGCACTGAAGAAGTTAACGAATCATCACGATTCATGATAGAAAATGGAATCTTCTTGCTTAAACCAGTGATGAATTCAGTTTATAAAGATCTACATAAACATTTTAGGAATCGTAACAGTTGGTTAAATGTGGAAAATATGGAGTGCATGTAGTTTCATTAAAAAAATAACAATTCTGTTTGGCAGAAAAGTCAGAAGTGTGATTTTTATCATATTCAGTGTTAACTACGACTAAATACAAAAAATTTAACCACGTGCTCAGGGAGGTCTAAAAGACAATAACAAATTTATTTCGGAATTCTAGCTCGATATTTAAAAAATGGGGCAAAACCCTCTGTTCCTACGGAAAGTCGGCGCCTATGACAATCAATCATCGTCCGACATGGCTAGCGTTAGATATGTCAACTACCATGCGGTCGTTTTTCGACATTGTCAAGTGTAGAAACGACGAAAATAAACATTTTTATTAATAATAATAATGTCTAAGTACCTGATAGATAACAGCTAATGCGGTTAGCTACAGTATTTTGTATTCGTTTTTCGTTCTTTCGTTGCACACTACCAAAACTACATTTTCACTCCTTGCAGATTCATCATAATTATCCACTAACATATCCGACATAAAATACTTTATTTAATTATTATAACCCGTTTAAAATTAGTCATTTAGCTATTTTAAAGTAAAAGTAAGTTCTAAGTTATGAATACTGCATTGCTAGTTGCCTACTTTCCATGCTCCAAACCATGCAGAAGGCGAAGTTGATTATAATCTAAGGGTCATTTTTACAGAACACTGTAAACATCTTGGGATGTTATAGTTTAAAATATTAATTATTTTATGTAAACATCGTCGATTACTGTTAATATTGTTGCTATTATTAGTATTAACAGAATTTAATTACGCAACAATGTAAAAAGTTTAAAAATTTAAGGCCGTGAGTTCACCTTGCATTAGTGGCCTACAGATGTCGTCACTCGTCAGATGCAGTATGTAGATGTCAATAATGTAATATACGGTTACGGTATTATGTATTAGTTTGAAATAATTTTTCAGTACTTGTTTTTCGCATTTTCGCAAATCTAATTTTTCGCGTATTTTTTGTGTATTTACAAACATATATTCAAATGCCTAGATGACGAATAAGGTGCTGATTTATGGGAGTGTGACAAGTGCATATTATCGTGCGATAGCGTTAAAGACGTTTCCCGAGTATACAAAATATTATGCTGAATACTTTTTGAACCACATCTAACAGCTGTTTTATGCCGTGGCAGTAAAGGTGTGGCAGTGTTTTTATGTATTTGTAGACATTTATGTGTATTTTGTTGTTATTCTTTGTGCTTTTCCCGACGTAATTCATGGACCTGAGCAAGACCACCAAACCAAATAGGTACCTCGCTTTACACAAAAAGAACGATCGAGGGAAGGAGAAGTCCACAGCAGGTACAAGAATCTTTGCAGGTTTTAATTTAAACAATTAAGAAAACAGAAGATGATTCAACATTCTCAAAATCTCTCCAATTATCAATCATGGAAATAAATATTAGTAAGGTAGGTGCTGCCTCTGTGTGCTATGATACACGTGTCAACGCGGTGACCTGTCACTATGTTTGACACCTTTGTTTTTGGCAGAATATACCTAACCTCGCGGCTGAAGGTCAGTGACGGCGATAAATAAGGATTTAATATAGTTTTGAAAAAAAATTTTTTTTGGCTTTATAAGTAATTTTGAAATTTTTTTAGAGGGTGATTCCGTTAATTCTTATTTTTGCCTATCCCCTCTTAAAATATTTGTACTGAGTCATAGTTAACCCTGTTTATTTAATTATAATATATTCTCTCATTAAATTAAATTCAAGAGAGACTTCAAAATTCAATTATTGCCAATTTTATATTGATTTCTTCTAATTCTCTATAATTTATGGGCCATAAAGCAACCGGAGATATAGACATAAAAATATGTCTTTTGAGCCAAACATGCCTAAGTAATATGTTACTATTTAAAGAATTACAGGGTGTTGAAAATTAAAATAATTTTTCGAAAAATGATGATAACTTTGAAACATTTAAAGATATCGAATTCAAAATTGGTATAATTTGGTTTTTGGGAGCGAGAAATACGAATTTGGCATTAGTTTCAAGATATTTCCTAGAAGGCGCTTGCTACGTGCTTTATGTTGAGTTAATTCACTAATACTTTTTTTTTACGTAAATCAGAGACTCTTGGTCCATCTCGATATCTCAAGCCGTTTTCCAGATTTTCACGATTAAATGTGTCTGCACATTATGTTGATGGCTGAAAAATATTAAATTTACAAGTGTGCCTTGAATGTTAACAACATTTGTTACAGTGACAACTGTCAGTGTTATCTACCTTTTCATGTGATAGCTACTTGAAAAAGATTTTTTTTGCAATATTCAAGTACAAGAATATTTTTATTTAAAAAGCCCAGGCTTAATAAATTTTCTAACCGTGATTTACGATATGTGCTCTGCGTTTATGCGTAAGAAAATTACAACAGTCGTGCAGCACTTAGAAGGTATGAAGACCTCTAACCAGCCAGAACCATTCCAGACCGAAAAATATTTCAAAGAATATTCAATCAGTTAGGTGAAACGGGTGACCAAGAGTCTCTATTTTACGTAAAAATGGTTCTTTTACAGTTTAATTTATAATTAACTGTACAAGTAAAAAAAAGTATTAGTGAATTAACACAAAGCACGTAGCAAGCACCCTCTAGGAAATATCTTGCAGCTAATGCCAAATTCGTATTTCTCGCTCCCAAAAACCTAATTATACCAATTTTGAATTCAATATTTTCAACTGTTTTAAAGTTAAAATTTTTCGAAAATTTATTTCAATTTTCAGCACCCTGTAATTCTTTAAAGAGTAACACATTACTTAGACAAGTTTGGCTCAAAAAACATATTTTTATGTCTACTATCTCCGGTTGCTCTATGGCTCATAAGTTATGAGACATCCTGTAAATTTATTAACCTTGAACATATAAAACCTACCTGCAACTTCCACGTCTTTCATACCTCCCATTTTGCCTTTGTAGGAGAACTGATACAGATAAACATCAGTATAGTTGGATTGCAGTTTTGCATGTCTAATAATGGGCGTTGTAAATGTTTCGTCACTGAAAAACTAATCAAAATTGTTATTAGTATTGAAGAATTGCGATACTTACCACATCTCATAGTTTAATTGTCAAAATTTTCACTTTCTTTGAAAAGATGTGTTTAAATCAAAACATTGTCCTTTACTTTAATGTAAATATATTAATTAAGCAAATTTAAATCAATTTTCCTACAATTCTCATCAATAAAGTTCTTTGATACTAACATCTAGATATACTGAAGAAATAGCTGTCCATAGACAAGCTGATTTATTTATTAGGTTTTCGTTAATATTATTGTGTTGGCGATTTATGAAAAATTTCAGAATTTTCTGCTTAAAGCGGTGATATGGAAGAAAAATCATCAAAAATTGCGATCCAATCATTATTGCCGCCAAAATCCAAAGATATATATGAAAAAGTGTATCGCTTATTAAGATTGAAGTCATCAAAAGGGAGTAATTGATATCACTGAGGCAGTTCTACTAGCCTATTTTGAACAAAAAATCAGAGTATACGAGAGTTCTACTATTTCTGACGGAATCAATCTTGTCGAAATGTTTTGAAAATATTCCTCTCTTCATACGTCACCAATTGAGCATTCAAAATTCTTCCTAGCATATAGAAATGGAAAATGCCAGAACAACCATTAACGTTACCATTTGCCGGAATATTTGCTAACGGGAAGCCCTGTCTTCCGGTAAACCGCATTGTGTACGGTAATCATTCGAGTAAAGTAGACAACCTAACTAATAAAAATATGTATAGGTAACATTGTTTCATTTATAATATTATAAATAACAGTTTCAAATGATATAAAATTATTTTCGACGCTGACTTTTTATATCTAGAACTATACCAGGTACTTTTTGGCAGTTAGATGCAGTTTGAAATAATACCTCAAAAGAAGAAATAAATGTTACCTTCACTATTGCACCTAGATCATCTTCGAAAGTCCCATCGGTGTAGATCTGTCTCAGTTTAGTACCAGCAGTCAGTTTGTTTTCTGCGGTCATATTGAATTTGTTCCTAATGAGATTGGATAAATCATTATCCAAATATTTTGCACGCGTCTCAGGAATTGAAGGATCTTAAAAATGATAAAGAATTATTCTTCCAGCAGGATCAAATCTTGGTTACAGTAGTAAGTAAAAATACAAGACCATAACATGTTGTTAAGTACAATACAAAGAGCACAATTAGCGAGTTATAAAAACCAAGTCGATATATATTTTGCCAGTAAAATATAATGATCTACTTGGTCAAATGCGTTTTAAAAATGGATAAATATTACCAAAAATTTTCCTCTATTATCTAAAGTTTCAGAATACACTGTAAATAAACCAGGAAATATTTGATTTAGTTGATCTTTTCTTCACAAATCAATGTTGATAATTGGAAAATAATTGATGAGTGAAATATTGATACCTTTTTCTGAAGTATTTCAAAATGCAGATAAATGTTTGTTATTGCGTTGATATTTTTAATAAATACTAATTTATTTGTTGTGCAAAAGACATTCTAGTAAGTTTTGGTAATCTTACCATCTTTCATAAACAATATTTGCTCTTCAGAGTTGAAGCCAATTAATATGGGGACTTGGTTTATGTTTCCAGTTCTAACGTCTTCGTGAAGCAAGCCTGTGAGGAAAGCACCTTCTAGACTAGGGTCCTCAATTACAGGAACCCATATCAGACCTTCGCCTGCTACTAATCCAACCTCTTTTCCAACATCAGCCTGTAAAATTCTTGTTTTTAGTATATTATGAGACAATAAATTTATATTAATGTCCAATAATAGTACATTATGCAACGATCATGTAATGACATGAGAGTACGCTATTTTTTCTACACCCGATAAATAATCAAAAACCATAAATTTTATATTTTTATTGAACACAATGGGTAACAGTAATTATTCGTATGAACTGCATTTTCTGCTTTCTCCGATATGTGTGGAGTCGATGGTAATTCTTCTATATCGCTGATATCAGACATTTTGAAAAATTATCGAAGTTTAGCTAGGTATCTACGAAAATTTAATACGTACTGAGTTTGACATCTAAAATAATTACATAGGAACCTAGGATAAACGTCAAATGCACAGCATGCTTGATTGAAAAATTATGGGTTTCTATTGATTAAAAATCTGTATCGTAATGGGTATCATTATGAAACGGATTATGAGCATATAAGTGCATTGTTGTAATACGGGTGTAGAAAAATATATTTATTTACAGTCACTAATTAAAGTAGGGTTTTTTGCTTGATAGTGATAACGAAAAGTTGACGTTTATTGAGTTGTCACTTTATTGCTTGCCGAGCGATAAAATCGAAACGCTCGTCGTCAATAGCAACTAAGTAAAAAATCGTCTTTGTTAAGTAGTAAACTTAACAATTGTCAAATTTTGTGAAATTTGCGCAGTTTAATTGAGACAATTTTTGTGGAAAAAATGATGCAAACTGAAAATAGTGACAGTGATATCCCGAATCCACTTAGAGATTAGAAATGCTGCAGAAAAATCAAAGCAATTATACAAGAAGCAATATAACCTATTTGTGACATCGAGGAAAATTTATAAATATTCAGAAAACGCACTACTCATCTATTTTTGTGAGAAAGCAGACACTAAAATTGTCATCGTTATGATTTACTCGATGCTAAAATCTATATTATCTATTATTATATATTGACTTGAGCAAGTTTAAAAAGTTCACGGCATTTTTAAAGAAGTGAGGAGTTGGATGTAAGCCTAAGAAATCAAAAAACTTTTTTGCAAGCGAAAATATACAGATTTTTGCGCGAAGCTGATGATGAAACATACTTATTAAAAAAAAAAATATGTACATATTGTTTATTGTAAAACCTGTAACTTAATAGAAATATCTTATTATAGCTAGTCCTAATTATTGGAATTTCGGGTACCGTGATGAATTAATAAAAATAAAGATATTTAGGACAAAGAATCCATTTTGATAGTTACTATTCCTGATTCAAAAACAAGAGGAAGTCCAAATTTTACTGCCACAAATAACATTCAAGATAATAATTCCATTAACTTTTTGTCCTTCTATAGGCAGTAAGTAGCTTTGAAACCTAGAAACGAAAACACACCAGCACGATTATTCTTAAAATTTAATAAAAGCAAGTAGTCAAGTTGAATTAATGTTGTTAAAACACCAAACAATATTGCTAATTATCTTAACCTACCATAGTGTCATTTATACACAGAGCATTGCTTTCGCGGAACATCAGCTACTTTATTGATCCATGGTGAAGGTCATATTATACAATTGAAGCGGTACGGGGGATGGAAGCGTTAAACAGTTGCTGAAGGATACATAGATAATAACACCAAATAAAAATTTGAAGCAAGTAAGAAATATTTAAGTAGTTTTAAGTTGGATGTAGTAATCGTAGTGGCGAAAATTTTGCCATATCAGAATATAGCCTAAATATGCCTTCTGGATCAGGAATTATTATTAAAGATTGTAAAGACTGTTCTTTCAGCATTCAAATATTAGGAATGCTAATAAATTAATTTGTTACCTTTGTTCTATTTGTTATAATTAATGTTCTCGTTGTAATAAAGTTGGTAATTGAAAAGTTTTATTTTGTTGATGGATTGTAGAAAAAACTATACTATGTATGAATTGCCAACAAAAAGTGACATTACTGTTCTCGAGTGATGACTGTGTAGCTGGAGTATAATTGCCACTCTCGAGCAAGCACTTGTATCACTTTTTCCTCTTAATACATAAATAACTATTATAGCATATTTTTAACTTACAGTGATTGTGTTATCGTTTATATCTGAAGCGGGAACACTTTGCAGCAATTGAAGTAGTTCCTCCGAATCATCTGATGTGAAGCTGGAATCCAAAGTGCGACCTAATTCAAATGCGTAGAATCGGGCATAATCTTGATGTGCCCATTGACCAATTCCCGTACCACTTTCTAATATAGCTCCTCTGAATAGACCTTTATTTCTTTGACTGATTAACTGCAATCCTACGGATGCTCCACCTGCACTCTCCCCTGATATCGTTATTTTTTCAGGATCTCCACCAAACAGGTCGATATTGTTTTTCACCCACTGAATGGCTAAATGTTGATCTTTCAGGCCTATGTTTCCTGGTATCACTCCATCTTCTGTTGTCAGAAATCCTGAAAAGACATGATAATTGCGAATTAGAGTTTTAGTTTCAATGTTAGTATTTCAATGTTTTTCAGCAATATGTATTGCCACTTATTTAAAACTTTTATCTTACATTATTAGGAACGGATATTAAATATTTTGTTCATCCATATTATAATAAATTATTTGCATGTGTTGGCTCTAAAGAAATATAAATTAAAGAATCCTCATATCTATCAATAAATTACCTAAAGCTCCTAATCGGTAGTTTATCGTGACGACAATAACATTGTGATCAATGAAGAATTCGGGTTTATAAACTTGAATGGCACCGACTCCATTTAGAAATCCACCTCCATGTATCCACAGTAATACTGGTAAGGGTGTCTGTGAAGTATCTCCAGGTGTCTAAACCGAAATAAAGCATAAATTATGCAGGGTGATTGGGGGAGAAACCCTTAATATTCGAAAGGGTTGTTTAGGGAGCAAAAGTGAACAAAAAAGCCTAATATTAAACTTATGATCGAATATCATAAAATTATTTATTATAAACGCTCTAGGTACACCGCGTGCGGACGCCCCTGCTTTTAAACTAAAATGTCGAGCCTTACTGATTGCTGTATGCACTGTTGATAGTGAATTATAAAATGTAGTATTGCACTTTTTATTAAATTAAAAAGAAAATAAAGTAATACATACAAAAGAAATGCTCAAGAATGTTATTAAAATGACTAAAGTAGCTATTTATTTTGTCTCACCAGGGGAGTGTAAACGTTCAGATATAAACAGTCCTCAGTCTGGACTAAACCTGGAACTTCATAGTAGTCTCCGCTTTGGTAACAAGTTTTTTCATTATTTGTGGTGTTTAATATTCCTTCCCATTTTGCTGGTGCTACAGGCGCCTAAAAGTTGATTTAAATATAGTAAAATTAAATAAATATGCTCATGTCTACTATTACCTGAAATCTTAACTCGCCAACAGGTGGAGCTGCATATGGTATTTCTTGAAATGCGTAGTAAACATTTTCGTTCGGAGAAAGTAAGGCTTGGCCTCTTATTTGGCCATCTGGTAAAGATACGAGTGTTGGATCGTCTACCTATTTATTAAAAGACAATGGGCTCCATAAATACAGGAGATATCAAGGATTTTGTGAGGAAAATTTTTTTATGATTCATTCATCAATTCAGTGATGAACTATTGTCCAGGATATATTGCAGGTCATTACAATAATTTTTATGGGAGATAGAATGCTTGATTTTGAGTCGATTTAAACAAACATGTCTATGTACCAAGTGTTACAATATTTGTTATAATTATTTTTTTAATTTAACCGTGCTTCTCTACAATTATTATTGAAGTTTAGAAGAAAAACAAATCTTTTTAGAACAAATATTTCTATACTTTTTTTTTATTAGGAATGAATGGATTATTTAAATTATTTAACCAATAAAATCCAAAGTGGCTTCGTTACTTACCTAGAACTTCATAAACATGGTTTTTCTACATTGTAAAAGCGAAGAGTCAAATTTAAATGTGGATTTTATTTAAACCTTTGTGTGTAGGTTTATTCAGATATTATTAAAACCTTGCCTAAACAATGCTGTTCCAGTTCTTAGAAAAAGTTTCTTGATAAACTAAAAATTAGGGCAATTAATCTTAACACGTTTAAGTATGCAGGCCGCCCATTTGCCAAAACATAGGACAGCCGTTTAGTATATAATAAAAATGGTTTAACAAATGAAGAGATTTGCTAACAAGAACGCAACTTCTAGAAAATTGAAGTTATTAAAATACCGGAGGATTCAAAAAGCTAAATATTTATTTCAATTGTACAAATCTTAAAAGCTAATTTAAAGTTGCGGTGTAAAAAGGAAAATCAATGTTTCTATTAAATAGCTTGGTATGCCATGAGAAAACAATTGTTCTTAGTTTCCATAGCAACCGTAAATGTAGATCAACTGTCAAACTATACGTTTGAATCTCAGTGAAAGTGTAAAGTGCAAATATCTTCATTTCTTAAAACATATTTATTACGTACTGAACGGCTGTCCTGTTTTGGCGAATGCGCTCTCTGCATATTTAAACGTGTTAAGATTAATTTTCCTAATTTTTAGAATGTTTATCAAGAAACTTTTCCTTAGAACTGAAAGAGAATTGCTTAGGTAAGTTTTTAATATTATCTGAATAAACCTACACACAAAGGTTTAAATAAAATCCACGTTTAAATTTGACTTTGATTTTTCAAAGTAGAAAAACGATGTCTATGAAGTTCTAGCTAAGTAACGAAGCAATTCTGGATTTAATCGGTTAAATTATTTAAATAATCCATTCATTCCTATTAAAAAAGTATAAAACTATTAGTCATAAAAGGGTTTGTTTTTCTTCTACACTTCAATAATTGTAGAAGAGCACGGTTAAATTAAAAAATTAATTATCACAGATATTGTATCACTTAGTATATAGGTATGTTTATTTCAATCGACTCAAAGCCACGTATTCTATTACCTCCTAAAATTATTGTAACGACTTGCAAGACACCCTGTATATATAACTATTTTAATTTATGTAGAACTAGTCAATTCAATAGGTATCATAATATAAGACATTTGGTAATTGACTTTTACACACCTTCCAATCTGGGGGAAAGAGGGGTAAAATTACCATAATTGTTTGTCTTTTGACATTCGACTTTTCGCCATCAAAGTAGCTCTTTTAAATAATCTTATAAATAATTTTTAGACCCTCTTTTTCGGCATGGAACAGCTTTAAAAAAATTTTTATCCCAATTTCAAGACACCCTGATCCTTATATTCTCATAGCTGCATAATTTTTAAATAAACTAAAAAAAAAATTGTACTAAACTGGTCAATTCGATTATGTAGAATAGAGAAAATAAGTACTTGTAATATTTTCAACTGAATATTCAAAACATGGATGCATCAGAATCAAAGTGGATATGTAATAATAAAAGAAAATTATGGAATTTTAGTGTGTGAAATATTTGAAATATTACTTACATTACATCTGCTAGGGAGAAACTTATTGCACCTAAAATCAATAATAATCTTCCATTGTACTTCATTTTGAATACTCGAACAGATTCACTTTGAAAATGATGAAAATAAAAGATGATTGTGAAAGTGTATATACTCGTATTACATACATTATCAGGTAATTCGCAAGATAAAAATATAGTTTTAAAGTATTTGTATCTATATTTCTGAAGTGTTTATCGTATAAACAATATACTAGCACCAATGTTTTGCGTTTGATTACTGTTATCAAAATTACGAGTTGTTTTATAAAATAGCTAAGTACAATATACTAGAAATATAAATTTATAATAATAATATCTCTACCCCTCATTGTAATCATGAATATTAGCCGAGATCTCGGAGAGGATGGCATATTATTATTAAGCAGGCCGCATTTGCAACTAGAAACGATTTACGTTGGTAGGCTGGAAAACTCCATTAATTAGGGGGATGGTCAAAAGTAGAACGGTATCAGTTTGTCACATTGTCACAAGATTCGGACCAATCCGGAGATCGATTCAAGGACTAATATCTTAAACCGCTCGATCACCGACCAATGTAAAAATGCTTGAATAATTTTTCCTGCTACTACATACGTCAAAATAATAAATTATATAATGCAGGATCAATAAAAAAGTAGAAAATCAAGCTAAAACTGTACTACACAATACATACATAGAAAATTATGGACAACGATATTACACCGTTATAGCATTCTTTATATCTTGAATTGAATATAATTTAAAATCGTTTTATATACAGGGGTACAATTAGTATATGATATACGTGATGTGAAGGATTGAATAAAAATCTCCAACATCGGATCGGTCAGTGGTCGCGCGGTTTAAGGCGTCAGTACTTGAATCGAGGTGACTAGATTGCTGTGAGTTCGATCCCCGCAGCCGGTAGACCGTATATAAGCTATATTCGTGGAGAGGATTGGCATCCTCTCTGCGGGTATGGTAGGGTGGAAGAATGTTGGCTTGCGTCAATGTGAGAGATTGATACCGGTTGACGTTTGACTACCCCCCTAATTAATGAGGTTTTCCAGGTTTCCCTCATTCCTGCACTGAATGATGGTTAGGGCCTACCAATGTAAGTCGTTCCCGGGCGCAAATGCGGTCTGCTTAACAATAATATGTCGTCCCCTCTCCCGCACAAGTTTTCGACGTCTGGGCTAATCCTGTGATTAGAATAAAGGGTAGAGATATTATTATTATTATAACATGCTGCTTAGAACTTTGTACAAAAGTATTGCTTGAAATACAGATATTTAGTTAGCGACTGTATGCATATCAATAGGTTAAAGTAGTAAATCACAGGGAAATTTACTGCAAGAATATATCTAATATACAGGGTGATTCAGTTTGACTATCTGAATTATTGAATTATTCGTGAATGATGGTGAATGTATTTTGTGTTTGTGAACTTCTTTGATGACAATTTGCAATACATATCTAATATTTTCCTTGTTTCATGTTTGCGTTTATAAATAAAACTATAACATGTAGAATAATCAATCATCAATATAACTTAATCTAGCACTTACATCCGCCACAGACGAACTTATTACGCTTAAAATCAGGAACACCAGCCTTCCACAATTCTTCATTTTGGACTAATAATGTCAAATGTAACATTTTCCTATTTATATAAAATTGACACTGATAAAATTTTAGTCCAATAAAAATTTCCTGTACGAGACTGATTATTTTTTTTGGGGATTTATCAGTAACTTCGAGAGCCCCATACTTATAGTAGGTGTGTGGTTTTAATAGTACTTTTTGTCCTTGAACACAATAAAATATTCTAGACGTCATTTGAAATTGAAACTATAAATAATAATAGTATACTTCTAAACTATAAGAATATATTACTTATTTCAAGTTTTTGTAACTCCTATATGGGAGTATAATGAAATGTATGTTGTTTTCTAAAAAAAATCGGTAGGGATGTTATACAGTGTGTTCCGCGATAAAACGTTCGTAGTGAGTAAATGCTATTAAAATAATGTCGCCACTCTATGTAACTTTTTTTCTTATGAACCATAATTACTAAGGTATGAACTTGCAAAATTCTAAATTAAAATTTTATTATTGTTTATAACTAGCCATCTACGTATTTGAACACAAAGTAAATTTAGTAACATATCTGTTTTTTTATCATATAATTAAAACTGTACTGAGAAAAAGTTATTACAACGATTATAAGAATTTATTATAACCTTAAATAAATGTATACTATATAGGACTATGAGATGGTTTCTTATGTTTATAATACAGTTTATTAAACCTAGTCTATAACTGAGTTTTTATATTTTGCATCATAATAATATTGTTACTAATGCATAAGTTATTTCATAGTTACTTCTTTGAACAATTATTACAATTCTTTTTTCAAATCATGATAATAATTCAGTGATACTTACCCAGTACTATACAATACAATATATCGTCGTTGAAACGGTAATACGTGCTGTCACAATTTGGTACATTTTATATTTTTTATTAAAATCATAAAATGACCAAATTGTTACTAATGTGGTAACGAGCAATGTAGTAAAAAAGTTAATATTTATAAAACATGTGTGTTTCAAAACCTTTGTGCTTCTTAGAATAAAAAGTCTCAGGAAATATCAAGCACCCTTCAATATCAAGATGAACTGATTAATTACTCAAATCGATAATACAATGTATTTCTTTAAAATTGCAGTCAGTAATTAGATATAGCATTAGTGTGGAAAACTTTTTCCCATTTGAGATAGGTGTTCCTTTGAATTTCTTTGCATTTCGAGTGTTTTCATGACATTCAAATCACCAAATTAGCAGATTATTATGTTAATTAACATTCTGCATGATAACATCCAATAATTGTAGAAAAAACGCTTTTTATAGTAAGGACTGATTCTACAATTACAAAATCAGTAATTAGATAATGGAGGTATAGCATAAGTGTCTAAAATTTTCTCCCATTTTATATACTCCTTTGGATTTCTTCGCATTTCGAGAGTTTTGTTGATATTCAGGTACACCAAATTGTTCGGAGTTAGTTTTTCCCAAATGACGTTATTTAGAAGCTCGTGCTTTTTAGGAGTTGGATTTCTAAAATAAATAATAATAATAAATAATAAACAGTTATTTCGATATATTTTGACTGTAACTACTCACAGGTACTTGACAAAGTTCGTCCATAAGGTTAGTAGGCGTTGTCGTGTTACCAAATCTGCTGGATCGTCGGGTGATCCATCTCTAGACAGCGGTGCGTCCCATAAGTAGTCTAGTTCTTCGGCATGACCAACACCTGTTACCCCTTAAACAAAATTAATGATATTTTGGACATTTTCCATGAATAAGCCATGTTTCGGGAAATTATTCACATAAACGAATTGATAAATTTATTTGTTACTCATTTGTAATCATCAGTTTAACAAAACACCGTACTAACCAAGAAAGCTTATTTTTAGAAGCTACTAACTTGTAAAATATTTACGAGTTAACTGTCAATTTTACACGTTAGTGGTATTATTTACTTAAGAGAATTCTGTTTTATTTGAATCATATATGTTAAAAATCACGTCACAACTGTTATTTCTGGTAATGCAAAATTTGGACGATGAAATAGTAAAAATTGAACCATCTCTTCAACTAGTAAATATGACAATCCACGATATGGAAGACAAAGAAGATGTGCTTATTATTACCATACCAAACACGAACACCAATGTTTTAAAACAATTTGTGATGAATAACGAAGAAACAATTAAATATGTCGATAGCTATCTAAGTTATGCTATTTTGCGTCCTAGAGATACCCCTTACGATCAGTTTTTCTTCTGCTATGAAGGGGGTAAATGTACTAAGCAATGTGTTGGTATCAACAGCTTTAGGAAAATGCCATCTAACATCGCTGGTTGTTTAGGCCTCTCAAACCTCAAAGCGTATTCAGGACATTGTTTTCGGAACTCTTCTGCCACATATTATATTACAAACATAAAACGTCATGGTGGGTGGAAGTCCACATCGGTAGCTGAGTCATACATTGAGGATTGTTTGGATAACAAAAAGAAAATAGCCCACAGCATTCTCAAAGAATCAAATCCTTCATCAGAACTTCAAGATAACCGTGCTGAACCACGTAGTATGTCAACAGTAGCAGTATGAAGAGCAGCAAAATTTTTGTAAAATCCTTATAGTTTCCGAGTAAAAAATTATTGAAGTTGTAGTATTTTCAACCTTTACATCTCTGGGCTACTGTACTGTGATTACTTTTTGTAGCTACTAAAGTTTTTGGTGCCAGTCTTTACATTAGTTTTTCAATTATTCAAAATGTTATTTATTTCATTCCTTGGAAATTTATTTCAATTTTTTGTCCGGTTGCCGATTGCATGCTTTGCCGCCTTATCAGGTTTTACAGTGCCGTGCAGAAGCGTATTTTTAAATCATTTTCGAACTGCTCTTTTTGTTTTTTTTACATACTTGTATTTGTAAGAGCTTTTTTTAGATAAGTTTTGGATCACCCTGTATAGGTACTCGTGTGTATTTCGTGTTGAAATTATTTATAGTCTTTATTTCTATTATGTTAGTGTTGTTGACTGTTTAATGTCGAAATCTAAATCGAATCAATAGAAATGATACTATTAGTGCCTAAATTTTACACGTCATAATAAGCACAATAACTTAGTGCAATTAGAATTTTCGATAATTTTCACGATTTTCTCAAATTTTAGAATCATACTAGCATGATTTTAAAGATCATCAAATTGTGTTGTCGAAAAATTATTTTTGTACTCAGAAGGGATTACAGGCATCCATTTCACCTACAACCTGTTCAAAGCTTACATCCAGGAGATGAAGAAAAAAGAGTGACTTTTTGTCGGTGGGTCGTTCGCTCAGTTCAAGAAAACAGGAATTTTTTGAACAACATACTGTGGACTGAAAATCCTCACGCCATTAGACCACGAAATTTTCAAGATGAATTCAGCGTAAATGTTTTGATAGGGATTTACAACAACAATCTGTTTGGACCCTATTTTTTACCTCGACGCTTAAACGCAGAATACTTCTTACAGTTTTTAGAAACGGAGCATCACAACATGTCGGATGAAATACCGATAATTTTAAGACAGACTTCATTTTTCAGCTCGACGGTTGTACCGCTCATTTTCGTAGAAATGTTAGAAATTGGCTGAACAATAACTTTCCGTACAGATGGATTAGCAGTCAGGCTAGACCTCAACATAGTTGCGAAACTTCGTTGATGAACATCACTGACGATATTCTAAGAGCTGTGGATGAAAAGAAAGTAACAATCTTAACACTTATTGACTTTTTTAAGGCCTTCGATACCTTGAATTATAATATTTTGTTTGCGTTGCTTGGGTATCTGGGTTTTGATGAACTCTCTATTAATTTTTTCCGAAATTATTTTAAAAATAGATATCAGCGCGTTAAAATAGGGGATAACGTATCTACATCTTTAGAAATAAGATCAGGTGTTGCTCAGGGTTCAATTATAGGTCCTATGATTTTTATGCTGTATACTTTGACTATTGAAAAAGAAATTCGTAAATGCAAATTTCACTTATATGCTGATGACATACAGATCTATAATTCTTTCTTACCGCAAGATTATGATACAGCCTTGCATGACATAAATAATGATTTATTGAATATTGTAGAATGGTCGCGAAAACATAGTTTAAGTATAAATTCAAAAAAAACTTCTGTACTAGTATTTGGACCAAAAAAAATTAGAGATAACATAAAAGGAAATATAAAAATAAAATTCAATAATGAAGAGATCGCACCTGTTGATACTGCAAGGAACTTGGGATTAATAATGGACTCATCGTTAAAGTATAAACTACATATTAACAATAACATACGCTTATATGAATTTAAAAATTATATACAGTCATAGACATTACATTAATAAAAAAGTAAAAACTCTTCTCTGTGAATCATTAGTTTTGTCGAGATTTAATTTTTGTGACGTAATATATGGACCTTGTATCGATTACAGGGATGCTCAAAGAATTCAAACACTTCACAATGCATGTCTTAAACTGATATTTGGTATCAGGAGGGCGCAGAGTATCTCGCACAAATTAAAAGATGCTAAATGGCTAAATATTTCTGACAGGAGGCTACTGCATGTTGCTTGCAAATATTTAAAAATAATACAATCACAAGCCCCTCAGTACAAAAAAATTATGTTTAGAAGTGATGTTCATAATATTAATGTTCAATTCAGGGGAAGACTAACACCACCTGCACATCGTACAGAATTATTTAAGTGTTCTTTCTCATATCAAATTGTTAAAATTTATAATAATCTGCCCAAGACCTTGAAATTAAAATCTGAGTTAGTGAACGGGCTGCCTGAGGTCTGTATTCTTGCTTCTTTTATTATTTTTTTTCTTGTTAATATTTAGTTTTTTTTTTGTTTCTGTAGGTGTAACTTATTCACTGTGCCATTCACTTTTGATTTTTTTATCTATTTAGTTATTATACATTATTATTTAGTTATTCATAATGTTTATAAGATTCGGATTGATAGATATTGTGCTCTATGCTTAAGGTTAATATCAGAGGATGTTTACACACATCCAGCTGACCTTCGGCATTTCCTGTTTAATTCACATAAATTATAAGTCTTGTTCTTAATTTACTGTGTTTTAATTGTAGAGTGAATTATACAGAAATAAAGTCCTTAATTATTATTATTAAATAAAGTCAGTTTTATTTATCTAGTAAATGAAATATAGTTTTTTACGTCTCTAATGAGTCAATGAAACGCCAATTATAGTGATGACACAATTTATTATTGTTAAAATTGCAAAATCAGTAACTAACCAGTGGCGGAATAGCATATACATCGATAATTCTCTCCCACTTGATATACTCTTTTGGATTCGTCTGCATGTCAAGGGTGCTGTTGATATTCAAATACACCAAATTGTTTGGTGTTACTTTCTCCCATGTTACATTACCCAAGACGCTATCTTTTTCCGGAGTCGGATTTCTGAAACAGAGGCATTAATAATAATTATTGTTTTCCCTATAATCATAACTACTCACAAATATTTAACGAAATTCGACCACAAGGTTAATAAACGATGACGTGTCACAACATCTTCTGGATCGTCAGGGGATCCATCATCACTTATTCGTGCGTCCCATAAATAACCTAAGTCTTCACCATGACCAACACCTTGCACACCTAGAATTTGAAGAGTTTAATATAATATTACGATCACATGAACTTGAGGTAAATAATGTAGTTATAATGTCTGAAATGGTTGAAATAAATTATTTTTAAATAAAAAAAATTGGCATTTCATTTTCGATATATTTTAGGGACATTATATTTAAATTTCTAATTAGCTCCTTTTTGAGACGACACTAGCGAAACAGGGACGTTAATATATTACTTGTAGGCAACAGAAAATATTCTTTTTGTATCTGATAGTGTATTTTCAAAAACTAAAGGGAAAAGACAGTGATATTACGATTTTCTAAATTAAAAGATAACTTGCCTGCAACTTCTGTGTCTTTCAAACCTCCCATTTTGCCCTTGTAAGAAAATTGGCAAAGGAAAACGTCGGTATAGTTAGACTGTAACTTCGCGTGTCTGATGGCGGGAGTTGTAAATAATTCATCACTGAAAAACTGGAAATACAAACAAATTACAATTATCAAAATGGTAAATGGTACCTTCGAATGAAATTAATTTTCTTATTTAATAATACGTTCAAATATATAGTGATTCACAATTTATTTAAAAACAAATTGAGAATAGATACATCATGAAAACTGGAGTCAATATTGTAGAAAAAAAAAATTGTAAAATCCTTATAGTTTCTGAGAAAAAAATTAGTAGTATCGTAGCTGTATATGTAGTAGAATTTTCAAACTTTATGTAGCTGGGCTACTGTAGTTTCTAGCCAGGCGATTCCGGATATTGAAATCCGATTACTTATTAACAGTATTACTATTAACATTTTTGTGGTGTGAGTGTGCTTACGTGTATAGCAACTTGGAGTTAATGTATATCGGTTTAATTTATGGCGAAGTGAAAATGCTTTAGCAGAACGATTTCCCGGTAAACATGTGCCAAATCCAGCTACTTTCACCGCGGTGTGCAGTAAGTGCAAGTGTAGTGCAACGCGAGGGAAATTTGAAATTGAATTGCCTAATGGATGGAGGTCTCGGGTGTCCACCGCATATTGCAACAGTGTTGCGTATCATACACTGCTCAATTATATCCGTACCATGTACCCAAGTCTTAATACCAAAGGATTGGAGGAGGATCGGTACCATAAGCATCACGATCTTCTGACTTTTTACGGGGAGATTTAAAAGATGAGGAGTATCTCATCGACGTGGACGCTATTGATGATTTACGTAAACATATGATAGCTGCTGCCAACAACTTACGAGTTCAAAACGGATAAGAAGAAGAAACATTAGTGTTAGTTTGTAGAAACTGGATAAGACGGATTCAAAATTTTGTTGTTGTAACAACAGGTATGTCAAACTATTAATTAAAACCAAAAATAAATAACACTAGCGACAAAAGCAGTTGAATTTGCCGTATAAAATAGATGTTATAAAATGTTATTTATTTGTTTGGAATTTTTTCTCAGGTCGCCAATTGCATGCTTTGCCTTATAATGGTTTTATAGTGGATCAGTTTCTAGTTTCCGTTCCAGTGCTCGTAAGAGCACCCTGTACAATAAATATTTTCTAGTTAAGTTCTGAATCACCCTGTATAATAGTAATTTGTAACTTAGTTTTAGCGTAATACAGGATGTCTTCAAAATAAGTAACTACATTCAATATTTGACCCTTTGAAAAGGTTAAGCAAAGACTCGAAAACTGAAATATGAAAAAAATTGCTAAAAACTCTTTTTCAATCAAAATTCAGTTAGGAAATCCAAATGAAACTGAATCCCATTGTTGTTAAATTATTGAATACATTATGCGTTGTGCGATTGAGAAATTTTGTTGTTCCATGACTTCTTTGAATTTCATGTCTCACTTTGAACTTATTTAAAAAATTTGCGGTATTACGCTTAAAATGAGATTCTCTAGCATCTCTCAGAATCATTCTGTATTAAAATAAGCCATACCTTCACTACTGCTCCAAGATCATCCTCGAAGGATTTGTCAGTGTAAATTTGCTTCAGTCTGGTACCAGCAGTCAGTTTATTTTCTTTGGTCATGTTGAACTTATTTCCAATAATATTGGACATGTTATTGTCCAAATATTTTGCCCATCTTTCGGGCCTCGTGGGGTCTAAAACCAAAAAATGATTATTTGATAATGCCCCATCTTATAATAATTACAACTTCCATGATGCTTACCAAATATCATAAATGTTAATTCCTCCTCGGAGTTGAATCCAATAAGTACTGGCACTTGGTTTATGTTTCCAGTTCTGACATCTTCTTGAAATAATCCTGTTAGTAATGTTCCTTCTAAGTTGGCGTCTTCAATTACAGGCAACCATATTGAACCTTCGCTTTCAATCAACCCGGCTTGTTTTCCAGGCGCAGGCTATGACAAGTTATTTCAGTTAAATATTCGATACCAAATTAATTTGCATTTGTGAAGCCACATCTATATGCAGTATATTTTATATGTATGTACTTGTGTGAAACTTACAATGATTGCGTTGTCATTTATAACGGCAGCAGGGACATCTCGCAACAGGGCAAGCAAGTCTTCTGAATCGTTTGAAGTGAAATTTAAATCCAAACTTCGTCCTAATTCAAATGCATAGAATCGAGCGTAATTTTGGTGTACTCTGTAACTGATTCCAGTACCGCTCTGTAGTATGGCTCCTCTAAAGAGTCCTTGAAATTGTCATGTATTATACAGGGTGTTTGAAAAATGTGTCACAAACTTAAGGGAAGGATAGTATGGTCCAGAATGTGCAAGAAAGTCTTAAATAAGACAGTTACGCTAATTGACGGTTTCGAAAATACGAAACATTTAGCGTTTTCACCACTTTGTTCTTTATACACACAAACCCCCACAACGTATTGGATTTGGTGGGATCCTCGAGGCCATTCACGTACATAGCGTCGTATAATAAAGGTTTCCTGTACCTAATCAGTATCATATTTTGGGTTTAACCGCTAGTTTGGCACACAGACAAAAATAATTATTTTCATGACTTAATCATTGAAGTCTCCCATCAATAGTCAAATTATTCCTATTAATAGTTCAACGGCTCACCTTTTAAAAGTAATACATATGTTTTAGGCCACTGTACGCTTTCAGATATTCTCAAAGAAAGAAATCAACGTAGTTTAAATCCGATTATCGTGTAGGCTTTTCTTCCCATTTTCGACCAAACGTTGCAATAGAAAAATGCACCAGAACATTTGTTATGTGGTTCACAGGAATGATATCTAAAAGATCCACCCAGTGGGTTCTACATGAAATTGAGGTAATCAGTGCCTATAGAGCCGAAAATACCTAAATACTTGTTCTTTTCCATATTTGTTAAATTTTTTTTGTATTTGTGGGTCATAGTATCCCACCACGAAGTTTGTGATACATTTTAAATATCCTATATAGATTTAATCCGCGCTACGTTAATATTACTTTACCTTTGTTTCTTTTACTGATTACTTGCAGTCCAACTGACATTCCTCCAGCGCTTTCCCCGGAAATGGTTATCTTTTCTGGGTCTCCTCCAAATAAGTTGATATTTTTTTTAACCCATTGCATAGCAAAATGTTGATCTTTTAGTCCTAGATTTCCCGGTATGACTCCGTCTTCTGTGGTAAGAAATCCTGCAAAAATATCTATTATAAATGTGTGGCGTAGGATATGTTTTGTTTAAAGAGCACTGACAAATTGCCAAGGTATCTAGTAACACTGTTATTGGGTTTATTGGTTAAGGAGTTGTGGGGTTATTGGGTTATTGGTTTATGGGTTTGAGGGCTAACAGCTTGATTTTTGTGTTTAAAGTTTGAGTTATAGGGTTAGATGCGATTCCAAAAAGATATAGTAAACCTGATCTGACCTCTAGATGTGAGATTTTTTTGTGGGGCTGTGTAATGTAAATCTATACACAAGGTGTCCCGTTTATACTTCAAAAAAATTGGGGGTTAAGTTCTTCTTGGAAACCAGTGGGACAGTTTTATATTTTTTTCTTTTCATTAACGAAATATTTCCGAAATACCGGGTGTTAAAGTTGTTACTCGAAAGAGGGTTTCTCGTAATTATCTTTGTCGGCTGGAGATAATGATACGAACACGAATTAATATCATTTGTGTCTTCAACGTGCAAACCGTTGTATTCTCAATAGTAGTGACGTGAGTAGTTTGAGGGTTATTTATGACGAAAAAATCTGTAAGAAGAAATAATTTCTTAAATATCTGCATTGAATTACATCCACATTATACAGGACGTTAGTCCGTAGAGTAGTTAATTTCATATTATTAATGTCTACTACAACAAAGATAAACAACAATGGTATAAAAGGCAGATGTTTAAATTTAGGTTTTAATGGATTTGTAATAATCTACACAAATTTTCAAAACTTTTGACATTGTTGTTTCTAAATTTTTTAAAGTTTTAAGTCTTTAATATGATTACCTAGAGCTCCCAATCGATAGTTTATGGTTACCACAACAATATTGTAGTCTATAAAGAGTCCTGGTTTGTATATTTGAAAAACACCAGCTCCATTCTGAAACGCACCTCCATGTATCCATACTAACACTGGTAGAGGATCTTGTGAAGAATCTCCGGGTGTCTAAAACATTAATCAAAGATGACATTCGTATTGAGGAAAATATATTATAGTTTGACAAGAGCAGGCTGATTAGCTAAGCTTCTTAAAAAGATTGTTGCATCAGCTGATGAGTTCGTCGTACCAGAGGAGTGTAAACGTTTAGATACAAACAGTCTTCCGTCTCGATTAATCCTGGAAATGTATAGTTGATTCCGCTTTGATAACAAATTTTTTCATTTTTTGTGGTGTTGAGTACTCCTTCCCATTTTGCTGGTGCCACAGGTGGCTAAAAGTTGAATTAAACATTAAAATGTTAAAAATATATTTACCTACTTTTTACCTGAAATCTTAATTCGTCAAGAGGTGGAGCTGCATACGGTATTTCCTGAAATGCGTAGTAAACATTTTCATTGGGAGAAAGTAGAGCTTGGCCTCTTATTTGTCCATCTGGTAAAGATACGAGTGTTGGATCGTCTACCTATTTATTAAAAGACAATGGGCTCCATAAATACAAAAGATATTAAGGATTTTGTGAAGAAAGTTTTTTTTAGGATTCATTCATCAATTCAGTGATGAACTATTGTCCAACTATAGATACAGGGCGATTCAGGTTTAATTTGAGTTTTATTTTCATGGGTTGCTATAACGTTAAATGAAATTTACGCGGCTTGTGCGCTACACTGTCACCAGTTTCTTTCAATATCTCAGAAACACGACTAAACGTCGAAAAAAAAACAGGAGACGAAAAAGTTTAGAAATTAATCAGGTCAAAGAGGTGTGTAGATGTTTTATTGAAATTAATAATTTTTTTTGTAATTTTAAAATAAAGTAAGAGAGGAGTAGCATACAAAATACACATCTAAGAGGGGTAGGTAGTTCAAACTTAAGAAGCTTA
The DNA here is from genome assembly GCA_037114965.1 of Monochamus alternatus. NCBI lineage: Eukaryota > Metazoa > Arthropoda > Insecta > Coleoptera > Cerambycidae > Monochamus > Monochamus alternatus. The sequence continues at coordinate 41,795,028 of CM073433.1, forward strand.
TGTAAGATCATAAGGAGTGTTTGTGTTCCGAATTTCACTTAAATCGGATAGGTGGTCGAAAAGTTATGAGAGAAAAACGAGAAAAAAATTCCTAGTTCAACGCCCTCATTCTCGGAAACGATGCGTTTTAGGAAATAAGTTTATGTCACAAATGAACACTGTTTTAACCTGTTATATCGATTCCTGAAGTTATCAAGATTAAACCTGAATCATCCTGCATATACAGAGTGTCTTGCAAGTCGTTACAATAATTTTCAAGGGAATAGAATACTTGATTTTGAGTCGATTTAAACAAACATACCTATGTACCAAGTGTTACAATATTTGTGATAATTATTTTTTAAATTTAACCATGCTTTTCTACAATTATTATTTCTATACTTTTTTTATTAGGAATTTATGCATTATTTAAATTATTTAACCAATAAAATCCCAAGTGAATTCGTTACTTACCTAGAACTTCATAACCATGGTTTTTCTACTTTGTAAAAGCGAAGAGTCAAATTTAAACGTGGATTTTACTTAAACCTTTGTGTGTAGGTTTATTCAGATATTATTAAAAACTTACCTAAGCAATGCTCTTTCAGTTCTTAGGAAAAGTTTCTTGATAAACATTCTAAAAATTAGGGCAATTAATCTTTTAAATTTGCAAAGTCTGCAGACCGCGCATTTGGCAAAACAGAGGACAGCCGTTTAGTATGTAATAAAAATGGTTTAACAAATGAAGAAATTTGCTAACAAAAACGCAACCTCTAACCGGAGGATTCAAAAAGCTAAATATTTATTTGAATTGTTCAAATCTTAATAGCTAATTTAAAGTTACCGTGTAAAAAGGAAAACCAATGTTTCTATTAAATAGTTTGGTATGCCATGAGAAAACAATTGTTCTTAGTTTCCATAGCAACCGTAAATGTAGATCAACTGTCAAACTGTACGTTTGAATCTCAGTTAAAGTGTAAATTAAAGTGCAAATATCTTCGTTTCTTAAACCATTTTTATTACATACTGAACGGCTGTCCTGTTTTCGCGAATGCGCTTTCTGCATATTTAAACGTGTTAAGATTAATTTTCCTAATTTTTAGAATGTTTATCAAGAAACTTTTCCTAAGTACTGAAAGAGCATTGCTTAGGTAAGTTTTTAATTATTATCTGAATAAACCTACACACAAAGGTTTAAATAAAATCCACGTTTAAATTTGACTTTGATTTTTCAAAGTAGAAAAACGATGTCTATGAAGTTCTAGCTAAGTAACGAAGCAATTCTGGATTTAATCGGTTAAATTATTTAAATAATCCATTCATTCCTATTAAAAAAGTATAAAACTATTAGTCATAAAAGGGTTTGTTTTTCTTCTACACTTCAATAATTGTAGAAGAGCACGGTCAAATTAAAAAACATTAAAACATTAATTATCACAAATATTGTAACACTTGGTATATAGGTATGTTTATTTCAATCGACTCAAAATCAAGTATTCTATCACCTCCTAAAATTATTGTAACTACTTGCAAGACACCCTGTATACAGGGTGGTCCACTTTCGAAAGTCGAATCTTCAGAGGCATACAGAGAACCACAAAATAATATCAGTTTGTATGATAAACTATATTCGAAAAATGCTTCGTTACAAAAATACAGGCTGTCAAAATTTTTATCAAAAGTTCCAAATTTATTAATATTTTAAAACTGCTTTAGATATTTAAATGAAATTTGGAACCTTTGAATAGGTAATCTAGATATATATTTTACGTAAAAAATATTTTGCCACCAGTAGTGTGCGTACGGAGAGATAATCGGGAAATTTTAATGAAAAGAAAGAAAATTAAGGGTAAAATCACAAAAATTGCTCGAAATGTAGTCCACCTCAATACATTTTCGACATCTTCTCACTAACGCATTTATTGAAGCAGATACTTCATGCGGATTTCGTCACATATCATTGCAAACTTGCTGAATTCTTAAAATTTAATCTTTCCTTGTTAATACGGAATTAGCGTAAACTTTATCTTTAATAGTGCCCCAAACGTAAAAGTCTAGCGGATTAAAATCCGGTGACCTGGGTGGCCAGGCCACTGGTCCAATACCATTAACTACGTCATTATTCATGTAATTCCTCCCTAGCTGGCCAATCCATCGTTGGGGATATTTGGTATTGAGCCATTCTCTCTCAGCTATTCCAAAATGCGGGGGAGCTCCATCCAGTTGTATCCATCTCTCATACCTTAAATTAATGGGTAAATCTTCTTGGTAGTCCTGCAGATTATTGTTAAGAAACTCCATAAACAGTTCCGAGTTGAACCTTGGCGGTAGGAAACCAAAAACATTACCATCAATAACGCCCAACCAAACATTTACGGAAAATTCATTTTGAAGTGATCTTGGCTGAGTTTCTCGAGGATTCTGATGTGCCCAAATACGGATATTATGGTAATTTGTGACCCCACGTCTGGTAAAAGAGGACTCGTCCGTCCAAAGAATCTTATGTAAAAAGTCAGGATTTTTTTCCGTCGAATTTAAAAGCCGGTGCAAAATCGTATTCTTATTTCAGCATCACCAGGGTGCAAATTCTGAACAGGCTGTAGGTGATATGCATATGTGTGGTCATCGTGTAGTGTTCGTAATATTTTAGACTTAGGAATGTGAAGGTGCTGAGCTGCCTTCCGAGAGCTCAGCCTCGTGGTATACGATTATTCTGAGTATTATCGACGGTTTCTGTTCCATTCGATATTAACACGCAGGCCAAAGTTACGAAAATTATGATGTGTTCTGATAAAAACGCGAGCATCTGGAACTCTTCTATTTCCTTCTGCATATCCATCACAAAATCCGTAGCAAAAATGAATATCTGCGTATTCGTTGTTAGAAAAAAAGCATTTTTCAGATTAATACTTACACAACACTCTAATAACAATGTTAACAATAACTCGAAATTAAATTACCTGACACAATTCAATTAACTGTCATTATAAAATGCGAAAACACTGACAGTAGTAGTCTTTTTTGTTTCATGGTCTACTACGCCAGATTAAAATTTGTTTGAATTCCAGTTTCTTAAAGAATTTTATTTTTTTAATGGCAAACAACAAACAAAAAAAAGTAAGGAGCCTTTTTCTGTTGTAAATTGAATAAGGATTCTAGAAATGGTTTTTTTTTTCTAAAAAAACATTGGCGTACCATTTTTTTCATTAAAATATCCCGAAGATCTGTCCGTACGCACGCCACTGGTGGAAGAAAAATAATATTTTTTACGTAAGGTTCCAAATTTCATGTAAATATCTAAAGTATTTTTAAAAATATTAATAAATTTGGAACTTTTGATAAAAATTTTGCCACCCGGTATCTTTGTAACGAAGCATTTTTTCGAATATAGTTTATAATACAATCTGATATTATTTTGTGGTTCTCTGCCTGCCTCTAAAGTTTCCGCTTTCGAAAGTGGACCACCCTGTATATATAGCTATTTTAATTTCTGTAGAACTAGTCTATTCAATAGGTATCATAATTTAAGACATTTGGTAATTGACTTTTACACACCTTCCAATCTGGGGGGAAGAGGGGTAAAATTGCCATAATTTTTTATCTTTTGACCATTTTCGACTTTTCGCTATCAAAGTAGCTCTTTTAAATGATCTTAGGAAGAATTTTTGGACCCTCGTTGATATGAAGAAAAAGTCATCTTTTCATCCCTATATTCTCATAACTGCATAATTTTTAAATAAACTAAAAAAAAATATATACTAAACTGGTCGATTCGATTATGCAGAATAGAGAAAATAAGTACTTGTAATATTTTCAACTTACTCAATATTTCAAAACATATGGATGCATCAGAATCAAAGTGGATATGTAATAATAAAATAAAATTATGGGATTTTAATGTTATGAAGAACCATTTTAGATAATTGTAATTTATAGATTCCATTAAATTTTAGTGTGTGAAATATTTGAAATATTACTTACATCTGCTAGGGTGAAAGTTATTGCACCTACAATCAATAATAATCTTCCATTGTACTTCATTTTGAATACTCGAACAGATTCACTTTGAAAATGATGAAAATAAAAGATGATTGTGAAAGTGTATATACTCGTATTACATACATTATCAGGTAATTCGCAAGATAAAAATGTAGTTTTAAAGTATTTGTATCTATATTTCTGAAGTGTTTATCGTATAAACAATATACCAGCACCAATGTTTTGCGTTTGATTACTGTTATCAAAATTACGAGTTGTTTTATAAAGCAGCTAAGTGCAATATACTAAATATATAAATTTATAATAATAATATCTCTACCCCTCATTGTAATCATGAATATTGGCCCAGATCTCGGAGAGGAAGGGATGGCATATTATTATTAAGTAGGCCGCATTTGCACCTAGGAACTATTTGCGTTGGTAGGTCCCAAGCACTATTCTGTACAGGAATAAGGTAGTCCTGGAAAACTCCATTAATTAGGGGGATGGTCAAAAGTCGAACGATCAGTTTGTCATATTGTCACAAGATTCGGACCAATCCGGAGACCGATTCAAGGACTAACGTCTTAAACCGCTCGACCACCGACCGATATAAATATGCTTGAATCATTTTCCTACAAGTACGTCAAAATAATAAATTATATAATGCAGGATCAATAAAAAAGTACAAAATCAAACTAAAACTATACCATACCATACATACATAGAAAATTATGGACAATGATATTACATTATTATAGCATTCTTTATACCTTGAACTGAATCGTTTTATATACAGGATATACAACTAATATATGATATACATATTGCTTGAAATACAGATATTTTGTTAGGAACTATTTGCAGATCAACAGGTTAAAGTAGTAAACTACAGGGAAATTTACCGCACGAATATATACCATTTAATATACAGGGTGATTCAGTTTTTAATGATCAAAATTCGAGGGTAAGTAGAACTTTGAAAAATAATTACAGTTTATTATATAATAGTCATAATTTTGGGGCTTTACAAGGAAGATACAGGGTGTTAATGTTTGTAGAACAATTTTTTTTTATATATTTATTAAAGTAATGGAAATATTTAAGCCATACTCTGTATATGTGGAAGACTTTGTAAACGTCGTTGTACCCTTTCTAATAAGGTGACATTATAAAGTGGGCTTCAATCCACAGGTGAGTATATAAGATTTCAGCAAAGAAGGGCAGCCCAGAAGTTTTTACGATATTCTATATATTGAAAATGGGTACATGTTTCATTCAGGAGTATTTTGTTGTTTTCAGATTTATGTTCATCAGAAAATTTTTAAAATTGTCTAAACTGAAATTTGTAAACACCCTGTATAACAATTGGTCAAACACAAGTGTTTTGATAAATGCGTTTATCGGTATCATCATTTTATCATAGAAGTTGGTGTAAGTATATTCATATCGTCGACGTATGCTGAATATTTAATTTGAAAGCCGTGGACAGGTATCCATGGCTGTTTTCACACCCTTTCGCTGGTGGTCGTAAAATATAGTGTGCGTTTTGGAAATACATATATGTATACGACTCTTGTAAGAAGACAAAATGTTAGTGTTAAAATATCGCCTTCTGGGTTTCAAATTTGCTTGTTTATGGAACAAAGTGTGCTATGATTACGATAATCCAATGTTCTAGGCCTATACTTTCATTTTCTCTTGATTTCGAAATCTTAGTATCACCTTTTCTGTATGGAAAATAAGACAAAATATTATTTAAACATGTTTTTCGGCATAAAAAGTTAAGTAGCGTGCTAAGTTTTAGTGCCTGCTCTGATTGTTTGCGCTATTAGATATTTTTAAAATAGGTCTAAGACCTCAAAAGTGTGAAAACATATATTTACGATATTTCAATTTGAGATACTTTTGTCAATAACATTTTGATGTATTTATTAATTGAGATATGGCGCTATTAAGATGAAATATCCGATGTCAGCCAAAAAACCCAAAGTAGGCTTAGGATGTTTAAATTTTGCACACTTACTTGTCCTCCTGGACCTGAAATTCGCGCGAATGCGAGAAAAGTCTCAACTTTTAACGCATTTTGCCAACTGCAATATTTTCTATAATTTCCATCATAGAACTGTCATTGATTGTCAGAAAGTTAAACTAAACGTAATAATGAAAATAACGATAATATTTCTGTTTTGCGAAATTCGCGAAAAGTTGACATTTTCCTGGCGTTAATAAGATAAATCAAATTCTGTGCTTTACTCATTATTCTATGTCGCAACTCATAGAAAAAAGTGACTTTACCAGTGAAAAACTAATGTTTTTTCTGAATTTCTAATGCCTACTTGATTTTACGGATTTGAAATTATGACAGATTTTGTTTCAGCTGACCCTTACCAAAAAATAAATTAATTTATAAAAACAATACCACATATATTAACCTAAAAATAATTAAAAAAAACTATTCAAATAGAAATAGCAAAATGTGCTTGATATATTGCTTAATATATATTTCTTCTAGATCTTTATGGTTTTTTAAATAATTTCAATAGTTTATAAATGAGTAGAAAGTAATACAACTTACCTTGACGGCAGATGAACTTAGTGTGCTTATAATTAGAAGCAATAGACCTGTATAGTTCCTCATTTTGGACTGATGCATTCAAACAAGATGCTCTTCAATTTATACAAATGCAAGAGATAATTTTTGTCAATTCATTCTAAAACAATCCATGTACAAGATCAAAATTTTATAATTTTTAGGATTTATCGATAATTTTGAGAGTCTGGATGTTTAACTTATAATATTTCACTGCGTGGTATCGTTTATCTTTGTACTTAACGTACAATTCCCATCGTCACTTAGAATTGAGAATAGAAATAAAAATAATAGAATGCTACTATGTTTTAAGTGGTTGTAATTCACAAAGCAATGCCTATGCAAGTATTGCTTAGTAATGTCTGATACAATTTTCTCCTAAATTTCATTCAAGTAATCCAAGTTATTTTTTAGATGCGTATATGCATTTTTATATTTTGTGTTAAATTATTTGTTTCAAATAAAATTTTATTTTGTTTTTTGTTTATATGGTCAGTTGCGATATTTGAAAATAATTTTAAAAATAATTGAAAGGAACGTAAAACAGATAAAAAAAATGTTATTTAATTTTAAGGGTGACGTTTTTGTAGGCAATTTTCAATGAATTCATGACTACTTTTAGGGGCAGTCTAAAAAGATTTGAGCAAGTTACAAAAAGTATCTCTTCACTGTCAATTATATAAGTTTTTTCCAGAATATATAATAGTCTACAAGCTGACAAGTAAGAAAAAAAACATATTTGCAACTGTTACGTTTCATCATAAAGTTTCGTATATTTTACGAGTATGAATATTGTACACTGCATTATGGACATTATCACACCCAGCAAAATTCTTTTAAAAGCTAGTAAAACATGATTGATGTAAATTATTAAGTAGACTTCAGTGTTCTCTGGCACATTTTCGTTAAAAGAGAATGAGAAGATGACTCAATTTCACCATTAAAGTTTGTCTTTATATTAATAAAAACAGCTACTTCCTAAATGAATTTTCTTTGTACATACTTATCTTTCTAAAAGTTCTTATATAAATATTTATTACTCAGAAGTATAAAAAATTGGCCTGTAGTATTGGCATTGGGTTCTTATATGCCTTTTGAATTGGCATTTTATCTGGGAAATTTCTTGTTTTTGGAAGAGAAACATTAAAAGTACTCCATATCACACCATTAATATATTTACTAATCTGAATACAGCCCGGCATATCAACGCTGCAAACAAAATGGAGCAATTTGAAAATCAAGAACTGAATATGCTTATCTCGTCAATTTTTTTGTCTCGGTCGATGCACATATACTTATAATATCTATTTTTTACTGTATTAGAAAGGTATTTTAAGCTAATATAAATCAGATCTCCTACAATTCTTATCAATGAAGTCATATGTATGCTCTCTGATACCAAATATCTAGGTATGCTAATGAACAATACCACAGACAAAGTTCTATTCAATAATTATCTAGTTAAATTTACTAACCTGATTTAATGAAAACTCTCTATAAATATCACTTTTGAAACTGTGGGAGCTCAAAAATTCAACCACAATAGATGAGATCTTTATTTTTAGGATTGCTATTCAGGTGGCCTCCTTTAAGTTGAGTTAAATATCTAACTATAAAAATTATTATACCAATAAGTCAAAATTATTTGAAATTAAATATCGACAATGTCAAAAGTGACTTTAACCTGTCAATGAATTTTAAATTAAATATGACAACCACTTACTTAAACAATAAAAAATTGTACCCTTCATGTAACCGTTTTTTATATATTTTTAGGTGTTAAAAATATTATGTGAAATTAACTACTCTGCGGATTAAAGCCCCGACCAGCGTCGAATTGCACCCTCAAATCTACCCATATATCTATTATTAGCTTTTGTAACATTTTTTACTGTATTAGAAAGGTATTTTAAGCTAATATAAATATATAATATCTAGACCACCAGTCTTTAAAGTTTATAATACTTACAACAATTTAGTGCAGAAGTAACTTTAGTCCGGGACTAAGGTTCTTTCGGAAATAAATTAATTTCAATAGTTATAAACCAACGATGCTTATGGGACTTAGGTTCTTTCTGAATTAAATTGTGTATAACCCACAAAAATGCATGTAATAAACTCAAAATTACCAAAATGTGACTTAGTTTGTTTCTGGCATAAGCGATTCAATTATAAATTCGAAATTTCTATCATATAAAATATAATTCCACCGAATTAAGCAGAAACTGCCTTTTTGACGTCTACTATACTCTTATATTTATACACTGTAATAATCAGTTTATTACATACAAGAGACCAGCGTCACACATGTAGCAAGGTTAGTTACAAAATAATTATGACACCATTTTTTGTTTATATCTAATTAGTGCAAGATAAAAGTGATTTAAGAAAATGGCATAGCCAAAATTATAATTATATTTTTATGTTAAGTGTTACAGAACAAAATGTCAGTTGAATTTTAGTGAAATACATTCTAATTCTTATAACGGCATAAGTAATATTTTTAGTAGTGATTATGCAGATATGTATTTTAAATTATGGATTGGATTTAGTACCTTCTTAGAAGCCAGAAAGCTTTATTGCAAACTATTTCCTTAGAAAATGTTGCCCGATCGTAGAACTTTAGAGAGAACGCACCATGAGGTCGCGGTCTAGACGCTTTGCGGACCGTTCTATAATGAGTTAATCTCAGACTTTTACAAAATCAGTCACATGTATTGTTCTCCATGTGCTTCCCACTTATTCTCCTGCAATATTTAGATATTAAAAAATGTTCTGTGGAAGATGTATTTTTATAGATCATTTATCTAGCGCGATTGGCCAAAAAGTTTTCAGCGAGACCGTGACGCAACCTACTAGTGCAAGCGTGTACAGTTAAAATCATTAGAAGATTCTTCACTAGACGAGAACGAGACTCGCCTGGTCCGCGGTGCGCATAGACTATTATTTATTTGCTACCAAATTAATATCAATAAGTAAATAATTTTACAAATGCGGAAATGGCAGATATGCATTTTGCCTGTGGTCGATGTAATGAATATGCTCGACGACTGTATGTTGAGTTGTATCAAGAACGTAGGATAGCTCATCACACAATATTTGCTCGCCTTCACCAACGTTTGCGCGAAAATGGTACATGAACTGCTGACTGTGGGCGCCCTCGAGAAGTAGGAACTGTGCAACTAGAAGAAGCAGTTCTCGATGTAGTTTCTGAGTAACCTAAAACTAGCATTCGAAAAATTATCAACATGTTGAATGTAAGCAACTTCACCGTATTTAAAATTCTAAAAGAGCAGCAGTTGTATCCGTCTCATATTCAACGTATACAGGAACTACTACTTCGAGACTTTTTGCCGTGTCTAGTTTTTTGCCAATGTAATCGCTCAAAATCCTAATGCTTTAAATGGCGTTTTGTTTACTGACGAGGCAAGTTTTTAAGAGATTCTATGCGAAATTTTTATAACAATCACTTAATGGGTTGATGAAAATCCACATGAATTTTTTCAAGGTCATTTTCAACGCCAATTTTCAGTAAACGTGTGGCTTGGAGTACTTAATGATTATATTTAATTGTCCATATTTTCCTATTACGATTAAATGGTGAATATTATCATCAAGAGTTACCTGCTCTTCTTGCAGAAATTCCTCTTCTGCTCAGACAAAATTTATGGTTCATGCACGATGGTGCCCCAGCCCATTTTAATATTAATGTACGTCGTCACTTAGATATAGTATATCCAAATCATTGGATAGGTAGGGGAGGTATGCAACAATGGTCATTTGGGGTTTTCTCAAATCATTAAGTTCACTCCAATCCTGTCGAAAGTGTTGAAGATCTGAGGAATCGAATTACAGCCGGCTGTGAGACAATAACAAATATAGTAGGACTATTTCAGGGAATACGACAGTCAATGAGGCGATGAGTTGACTCTTGTATCATTTTCAACATCTGTTATAGGTTTGCGACTATTAAAAAATCTTTTTATTAATCTTGTTTTGTGTTTGTTTTGGTTTAATGTTTCTGTATTAGATAATAAATTTTTATGAAATACTCAAAAGACACCAATTTCATTTAGAATTGATGGCGGATTTCTAGAAAAATATCAAAACCGGAAAAAGTTAGTGGCGTACCATTTTTTCTTTATTTAGAAGGGTTATGACCTTCTCGCACGATCGTCACAAGAGATTTATCCCTCAAATTTCGATTCAATATCATTAAAAATCTTTGAAATAAATAAAAATAATAAATCAAAAATTAAAATTTAAACACTCTGTATCTCTGTAAGGGAAGCACCTACGCTTACATGAACTTTTTTACAAAATAACTTCGGCAACCACCCCCAAAAATATTTCACACTTATTTACAAACACCTTGTATTTGCTTTAGCATAAAGTTGTAAGCATAAATAAAACATAATATAATACAAATTTTCTAGCAACTCTTTAAAATATTTATTAATAGTTAGTTAGCGGAGGTATAGCATATACGTCAATAATTCTTTCCCATTTGAAGTACTCCTTTGGATTCGTCTGCATCTCGAGGGTGTTGTTGATATTTAAATACACCAAATTGTTTGGAGACACTTTATCCCATGTAATGTTATTCAAGAGTTCGTCTTTTTCTGGAGTTGGGTCTCTAAAACAAGTAGGTGTAGTAAATAAACTATTCTGCATTATTTAGTTTACGCGAAGTACTTACAAATACTTGACAAAATTCGTCCACATGGTTAGCAAACGTTGGCGTGTCACTAGATCTTCTGAATCATCATGAGTACTGTTAGAACCAGATGTACCCCAAAAGTAGGGTACATCTTCGGTATGGCCAACACCTCGCACACCTGAAATTTTTTTTAGTCTTAAGAATTCACTGGGGATGTGATTTATTATGAGTGAAAAATTAGTGGGTTATTTGGTTAGTAAGAGAAAGAAGAAATACGAAATAATCGGAGAAGAAAAGTAATTGATTTGTCTCTTGTTTATTGAATTGTGGTGTCAAAATTACGATCAAAGATTTTTTGAAGCTGATTTGATACCACCAGAACGTTTATTGAATTTATGATATTCTGAATAAGTAGCAAGGTTCCTTTAATTCATCTATTTTTTACATTGCACTGTTTGACCATTTTTTCATAAGCTTAATGTAGATATAAATATTTTTTTGTAATTAATGTACCGGTGTGAAGTTATTCAATAATTTTTAATTAAGAGATCTCATGTAGCACTGTCCTTCATCTGATTATGTTGAATTAGATTTATCAGTTGCTCATATAAACAAGATTGAAGTATAGTTACCTGCAATTTCTACGTCCTTCATCCCTCCCATTTCTCCCTTGTACGAAAATTGGTATAGAAAAACGTCAGTGTACTTGGACTGCAACTTTGCATGTCTACACATGGGTGTTGTAAATTGTTGATCACTGAAAAACTGCAAAGTAAGATTTGGTTTATATTCGAATTTTGACATCGAGAATTGCTTTATTAAAGCAAGCAGTCGGAATTTATAAAATAACACGTTGTTTGATTCCTTATTTTTTATTCACATATTCTTATTCATTGATGATATTCAAAAACGAAATAATGTTTAGTACCTTTATAACTTGACCAGGGTTATCCTGGAATAATCCGTCAGTGTAAATTTGCCTCAGCCTGGTTCCAGCAGTTACTTTGTTTTCTTTAGTCATATTGTATTTGTTTCTAATCAGATTGGACACATCGTTGTCTAAATATTTTGCACGAGCCTCGGGAAGCGTCGGATCTTAAAGTTTTTTATATATTAATATTGAGGTTTGAATACTATTTTTGATGTGGAAACAATTTTTAATAAATATTTTGTATTTGTCAAGTCTACTTGTAACATCGTTAATATCATTTCTTACCATCTTTTACCATATATAAGTTCTCCTCAGAATTGAAACCAATTAATATTGGCACTTGTATCATATTTCCATTTTTAATGTCTTCTTCATAGAAACCTGTAAGGAATGCCCCCTCTAGACTAGAGTCTTCGATTACAGGCAACCATATGTAACCTTGGCCTTCGAGTAAATCAGTCTCTTTTCCAATATCAGCCTTTGAAAATTAGACATTAGTTTATATAATAATCGTTTCCCATTAATTATTATTTATTGCTTAACTTACAGTAATATTGTTAACAGATATATCGACAGCTGAAGCACTTTTCAACAATTTCAATAGTTCCGTCGAATCATCAGACGCGAACTTCGTGTCCAAGCTTCGTCCTAATTCAAAAGCGTAGAAACGAGCATAGTCTTGATGTGCGGCTTCAAGTAGGGCTGCACCACTTTCCATTATCGCAGCTCTAAATAATCCTAAAAGTTAATGTTTGTATGTATAAAATTTAATTGTCGTATCCTGACATATCGAATTACCTTTATTCTTTGGACTTAGTAAATGTAATCCGGAAGATACTGCTCCAGCACTTTCTCCTGAGATTGTTACTTTTTCTGGATCTCCACCAAAGAGGTTAATATTTTTCTTTACCCATTGGAAGGCAAAATGTTGATCTTTTAATCCTATATTTCCTGGTATAACACCGTCTTGGGTTGTAAGGAAACCTAAAACAAACAGAAAGAAATATTAATTTTGAAAGACATTAAGTAAAAAGTCACCAAAATTTACTACCTAATATTTCGTATCTCAGTAGTGACACAGTATACAACATTGGCAGAAATGTAACGCTTTAAAAATACAGGGTATCCCAACGAAAACTTGACCCCCCCCCCCCTATAATTAGAAAACCGAAAAATATTTCAAAATTCACCGACATCCGTCGATTTTTGTTCTTGGGGGGAGCTTTTTTGACAGTGAAGCAAATCGATATGTTCATCCCCCTAATTCCTAGCAACCCCAAATAAAATTTTAAATGGAACTACCCCACATCATTTGAAAGCCCTTTTTATTGCGAATACAGTAATGCATCTTTTTTAGAAATTGGTTGAGATTTAACAGAAATATTGGCTAATAACGTAAAGTTGACAAACCAACGTACGCCTAGTAATACACACGACCGCATTACATATTTTTATTGATGTGTCGTACAGTTTACAAAAAGGTCACAAATTAAAAATTGAACAAAAAAAAGTTTATACGAATTCAAACCTTATCTCTTTTTAAACTAACAAAATGTCACTGTTTCTTGCTTGTGAACACGAAATTGTTAGTTTCAGTATAAACTTGTTTTCGAAATGGTTTATTCTGTAGCAGAAAGGGTTATTATCGAAATCATGATTGCGATAAAGCTACAGCACGAATTGTTAATGCCAATTATCCAGGGAAAAATGTAAGCCACCAGTACATTAAACAACTGATGGGCAAGTTTGTTGCAACGGTTTCGCTTTTAAACAAGAAACGTGAAGTAATTGGCCCGGTTCGAAATGAAGCAGTTGAAGCAGTTTTGGATCACGCACAGATGGGCCATAAGAAGTCGATTAAAGCTGTGTCTCAAACTTCTCGCGTATTCCGTTCCAATGCTCATCGAATTTTGGAAAAATATAAAATTTCATCCATTTAAGATAATGCTGGTTCAGGAGTTACATGAAGATGACATTGATCGCCGTATCCAATTTTGGGAATATTTTGGTGAACAACTTTTGCTCAACCGTAATCTTCTCTACAATATATGTTTTTTCGACGAATGCACATTTATGTTTAATGGCGAAGTGAATAGACACAATTGTCGTTATTGGAGTGATACTAATCCTCATTTAATCAGGAAATTTCATACTCAGACTCCTCAAAAATTGAATGTTTGGGCAGTAATTTTGGGCGACCATCATGTTGAATCATTTTTCATCTAGAATTATTGGATGGTACAATTTATCCTAAGATAACAGGTGTTTTGGAAAATGACGACAATTTAATAGAAAATTAAATAGATTGTGTACCCCCGCGATATGCTGTTGCTCTGCGGTAATTTTTGGATGACCATTTCCCGGGACATTGGATTGGCAAAGAGTTCTCGTCGAATGGCTACTAAGACCTCCGGATCTATTCCCTTTGGGTTTTTTCCTGTGGGGCCATTTAAAATCATGAGTGTACGCCACGCTGCCTGAAACACTGGAAGTGTTACGTCAGAGAATTGTAGAAGAATGCCGATTAATAACAGCGGATGTTTTTAATAATATTCGAACAGAATTTGAAAACATGTATTATTGTATGAATGTTAACGGGGGTCATTTTCAGCAATACATTAAATACATCTTGTTTATTATTTACGTCAGCTTTTTTTATCTTATTGTAAACTGATCGACACATCAATAAAAATAGGTAATGTAGTTATTTGTTAACATTTCGTTTTTAGCCAATAATTCTGTCAAATCTCAACCGATTTCTAAAAACGATGCATCTTTGTATTCATGAAAAGGGCTTTAAAATGATGTGTCACAAGTGGGGTAGTTCCGATTGAAATATTAAAGTTGAGGTTGCTAGGGGTTAGGAGGATTAACATATCGAGTTAGTTTGATTGTCAAAAGCTCCCTTCAAGAACAAAAGTCAACGGGACTCGGCGAAATATTTTTCGGTTTTCTAACTATAGCAGGGGTCAATTTTTCCTTGGGATACCCTGTATATTATACAGCTTTCATTATAGAACTATTTGTGATGAGAAAGAAAGAAATAGATATTCTAGTATTTACTGCTGAACAGGGAGACACTGGATTATTTTAAATATCCAAAGGATATTGTGTAATTTTTTGTCGTCAAAATTACCTAAAGGTCCCAGTCGGTAATTTATCGTGACGACAACAATATTGTGGTCTATATAATATTGAGGATTGTAACTTTGGAAAACTCCAGATCCAGCCCAAAAACCACCTCCATGTATCCATACCAACACTGGCAATGGGATTTCCGACGAATCTTCAGGTTTCTAGAAATAAATATAACTTTAAAGGTATTCCATGTAAATTAAACGTCAATGGGAAAAACGACATAATTTTACAGGGAACAGATTTGATACAGTAATTTTCAAGAAACAAAACAAAGAGGAAATGATATTAAGGATACGGGGAAGTACGTATTTTTGAACAGTGAAGCAGATGACATAATGTTTGCGGTGGGTTTTATAGTTACGATAGAACTTAAAAAAGATATAATAGAATTCTCACCAATAACAAATAGTATAATTAATGCACATTGTTCAAGGGAAGAAAAAGAAGAAAGAATTTTATGAAAAAATGGAAAGGGTATAATGAAATTCCAAGATATGATGGAAGATTTTAATGCAAAAATAGGAAAAGAAGATTGTTACAAACCAATAGTAGAAAATCACAGTATGCACAGTAAAAGTAATGAAAATGGAAGGAAACTAATAGAGTTTGCAATAGGGAAAGATCTGCGAATAGTTATAACATATTTCCAGCAAAAAAAAATATACACAAGGGTACTTGGATATCACCTGATGGGAAAACTATTAACCAAATTGATCACATAGCAATAGAGAGTAAACATCATAGATATGTGTTAAATGCAAGAAGCTATAAAGGAGCAGATTTAAATAAGGATCATATGCTTATAAGAGCTACCATAAAATGTAGAATGCCGCCCAAGGAGGTGAAAAAGGAAAAGATACGAAGTACCTAGATATTCTGTAGAAAAATTAAGAGAGGAAGAAATTAGGAAAGAGTTTCACAGACGAATTAACATAAAATTAGATTATCAAGACTATGATATAGATGAAAAGTGAAATAAATTTGAAAC
Organism: Monochamus alternatus; assembly: GCA_037114965.1. Taxonomy (NCBI): domain Eukaryota; kingdom Metazoa; phylum Arthropoda; class Insecta; order Coleoptera; family Cerambycidae; genus Monochamus; species Monochamus alternatus. The sequence goes on from CM073433.1 coordinate 41,811,295, forward strand.
CCTGATAGTAAAAAGTGCATTACTTTTACACAAGGACAAGTCTATAAAATGAAAGTCTTGGTTTGATAAGGAATGTAAAGACGTATTAAGCTAATTTATCTGTGGTATTATCAAAAAGAGAAAAAGCCAGAATGGAAGTAATAAAAAACAATACGAATAAAAATAAAGAAAAATATATGCAGGTTAAAAGATTAGCAAAGAATACATGCAGAAAAAAAGAAGAGAGAATCGGTAGATAATTATGTGCGTATTTTAGAGAATAATTATACAAAAAAACATGCCAGAGAATTTTATCGGAACATAACAAATGTAAGGTCAAAACAACAACAAAATAAAATGGTATTTTGTAAGGACAAACAAGGGCAGTTGGTAGGAGGAATTTCAGAAAGCTTGGAGAGATGGGCGGAGTATTTCCAGGAAGTTTTTGAAGAGGGGAAGTATTAAACATGGTAGCAAATGATATAGAGGATCCTCCGGATATCAAAGAAGTAATGTAAATTATAAAAACATTTAAGAATAACAAAGCTCCAAGAGAGAATGGCATTTCTGCAGAAATGTTATAAATAGGAGGAACAAAATCGAATATGAGATAATAAAAGATCTTTGGGAAAAAGAATTAATGCCTATAAGATGGATAGAGTCATTGATATGTCCAAAATATAAAAAAGGAGAAAGGAGAAATTGTGAAAATTATGGAGGAATTGCTCTTATGGATTTGGTATATAAAATTTGGCGGTAGCAATAAAGAACAGAATAAATGCAGAAATAGAAACGAAAATAGGACCATATCAGTGTGGTGTCAGGAAAAATAGAACAACGACAGACCAAGTATTCATATTGAGACAAATTGTTGACAATAGCATTTATCAGAATTTACCTCTTTACATGATTTTTATAGATTTTAAATAGGCATATAGTATGGTAAAGAGAGAGAAATGATATGAATTACGACAGGGAGATCTATTGTCAACAATTTTATTTAATATAGTTCTAGACTGGGAAACGAAGATTAGGACCGTAATGAGAATGTATACTTTCCTTTAAAATACGAATTCTTCAGTGCACCGTCAACAGTAATATTGATGTTATGGACAAAAGCAGTTAAATAATAGTATATTATGCAACGATCATGTAATGATGGTTATTAATACACGAGCATTAACCGGGATACGAAACGAGCCGAAGACGAGCAGCGACAGCATGCTTCATTGAAAAATTATGGGTTTCTATTGATTAAAAATCTGTATCGTAATGAAAAATCTGTATCGTAATGGGTATCATTATGAAACGGATTATAAAATCTGTATCGTAATGAAAAATCTGTATCGTAATGGGTATCATTATGAAACGGATTATGGGCATATAAGTGCATTGTTATAATACGGGTGTAGAAAAAATATGTTTATCACATTATCACTACGTATGTTGAGTCCACAATGTATGTAACTTTCAATAACTTCGATATATAATTACGTGGTACATAATAGATATTAGAAAATTAAATTTTCGTGTTTTTTATGAATCTCTTTTTTAATTAAAACACTCTCACCACAGGCGTGTAAACGTTGAGGTACAAACAATCTTCCGTCTGTGTTATTCTGGAGGTATCAGACGTAATTTCGCTTTGATAACATATTTTACTGTTCTGCGTCGTATTTACCACACCATCCCACTTCTTTGGTGCTATTGGCTCCTAAAATTAGTCAAATTATTTTGGAAGTAAACAAAATCTAGGTACATTTACCTTAAACCTTAATTCACCAACAGGTGGGGCCGCATACGGTATTTCTTGAAATGCGTAGTAAACATTTCCATTTGGAGAAAGTAGAGCTTGTCCTCTTATTTGACCTTCTGGTAAAGTTACAAGTGTTGGATCGTCTACCTATTTATTAAAAGAGTATGTGCTTCATAAAAACAGGCGAAAGGGAAGATTATAGAGTGACAATCAATTAGAAAATTGACAATGGATCAAAAGATATATAAAAGGTCTCTCGATTTCTGTAATATGAAAGGGGAACCAAAATGATGTATTAACTAACTCATTTTAACTTAACTCCCTCACCTCCAGCAACGTAACTATATAATCTTAAACTCTACACCCTACTGGTGATACCTTATCTTAAAGGTCTTAAAAATGCTTTCTCTGCTTTCATTTATTAATATCAATTTAACGTTTCTGTAAATAGTTTCTTAAGGCCATCTGTTACAGAACTAATGCTGTAATAGGTGCTCTTACAATACTAGTCCGTAATAAAAAAACCGTATTCATTAACATTTTTTTTGTTATATAAAACCCCTATTTTTAGAAGAATGATTTATTTATTATTAAAAAAATTATTATAAAACCATTAATAATACACTTTTTTACAATTTGTATACCAGCAGTAAATGTGATGGAACTGTTTAAGTTCGAATTTCCAATTGTTAAATCAACATTTGACCCCATTATCTTCTTTGCTATTTGTTTCTTGTTCTCTAAAGAATTCTCAACATTTGCATTTACATTTTGCTGTAGAAGATTTCCAGCCCTCATGACGATTTAACATATTTATATCTGCACCGCCATCCATCAGAATGGTAATAGAGGACTTTCTAAAACAATGTCCAGTGTATTCTTCGGAATTCTTCAATCAAAGATTTGTTGCAATCATTTTTGGAATGGTTCCAATATTATTAACTGCGGCAGGTTTGGAAAGTACATTCTCCTTGTCTGTAGAATACAAAAAACTGGGTGTGAGTTGAATTAGGAGGACGAAGTTCATTATATTTTCGAAAAACAAAAAGTTGATACCTGTCACATTCCCTTCTGGTATAACAAATTCTAGGACAATTCTTGTTTTTCTGCATGGAATTGCAATTTTTATACAGAGGTCATTGTATTAAATATGATTCATTAGTTTAGTCAATTCTTCGCGATGATAGGTCCCAAAAATGCTGATTATCATAGCAACCTTCATGAGTAAATATGTTTCATCATCTGCAGTACTTGGAAACTTATATACTTCTTTTTTTGTAAAAATTCTGGACTTTTTTGTAACCCTCTGAATATCTTTTCAAAAATGCCATTAGATGAGAAAATCTGCTTAAATCTTGTTTTTTCTTAAAAGAAATCATAGTTCTCAACATTGTGTACTGAGTTCACAGTGTAGATGGTTTCTGGGAACGTTGCTTTCCAGAAAAATATTTTTATCAGATCTCGGACACTTCCTTTATTTTGTTTTGCACCAGTGCCTTAAAGTAAATGTCAAATTGTGACAGTAAATTTGCAGTATATTTAATTTATATTTTCTTTATTAACATGAATACTTATATTGTAATTCACACAATTTGAAAAATTAAATCTTTCTACAATTCTACCGCTATCAACTGAATCGATCGCATTCCTTGATGACACTAAAAGCAGTTTTCGGGCAATCGAATTTTTACTTTCCAACAAATATTCCATGTATCCCTCGCCGACTGTTGAATATTTCCATCCTCCCATGCCGCTTAATTGTCGTTAAATTCGCTCCACTATCCGTTAGTAAGCTTGCCGACGAATGCCAAAAACAATGTCTAGTATAGAGTTTAAAATTTGGTAGTTGCGGAAATTTAGTAATAACAGCAGGAAAGGACCCCGCAATAATCTTATGGAAATTGGTTTTGTGTCAAATTGTCTGAATTTTTTATATGTTGTAGATTTTGTCATCCTGAACAAAAATCTCCATGGACACAAAGTGCCAAAATGGTCAGCTCCTCTGACCCGTTGCAAAACTATTCATTTTCAATACTATTTACAGATGTCAAAAGCATATTTTAATTATTCTAATATATAGGGTAATGTTTTTGAGGTCACTGGATTCAATAGTTTTGCAACGGGTCAGAGGAGCTTTGGCAGCTCCGTAGCTGCCAAAATGTTCATTTTGGCACTTTGTGCCCATGGAGACTTTTGTTCAGGATGACAAAATCTACAACATATCAAAAATTCAGACAATTTGACAGAAACCCAATTTCCATAAGATTATTGCTGGGTTATTTTCGAAACGTATTTATTCCCACATTTGCTGGACGAAGAGCCATGTATCACCGGTAAAAATCCAAATAAAATTATTCAACAATAGAGAAATTTCCTGGAACCTTGGTTTTGGTATCTGATATCTTAACCAATATTCAGCTGAAAGTGCCCACAATTTCCAAGTTGCCGAGAGTCAACTGGCAAAGCTCCTCTTTTTCGTAACTAACGTAGCATGATTTAGAGTATCGAACGCTTTGCTATAGTCCAGTAAGGTGAAGCATGTATTAAGGCTACTATCATATGCGCGGAATAAATCATCAGTTACATTAAGCAAAGCAGTAGCAATACCATGATGAGAACGAAAGCCAGATTGACTGGCAGATAAAATATTATTTTATTTATGAACGAATTTATTTGATCCTGTGCAATTTTCTTTGGACAATACAGGAAGTGTACTAATAGGTCTAAACTAAGACACATCCGAAGGACTACTAATTTTTGATACAGGAACGACATGCGCAAGTTTCCACGCATTGGGAAATACTCCTGCCAATAGACATTTATTGATGATAAAAGTAATGTGGTTACTTAAATAAGGTGTTAAATATAATAACATCTTAATATACAATCTATCAGATCCAACAGTATGCGATTTAATTGCAAGTAAACATTTTTTAACATCCTTCACTTCTACCAAGTTAAAATTAAATTTGTTAGAAATATTAGGGAATAACGTGGTAACATAAGCTGGCTCAATAAATTCCTGATCAACAACATTAGCAACATTTACAAAATAATCACCAAATTTATTGGCATCAACAATATCGGCAACCGTTGCATTGTCAAATTGATTTTCAGGACAAACATTTAAGTATTTTAAGGCGCGCCAAAAATGTTTAGGATTAGATTTAAACGTTTGTTGCAGATATTCTTTTTTCTCAGATTTAACGCCAAGAGCCTGGAGGCTTAAATGGAGCATGCGCATTAAATAATTTTAAAACATTGTCATTAAAATACTTCACCATAGCATCAATTTCCTCCACTTATATGAAATCACAATAAATATTATGTAAATCAAGCAAAAATAAATTATAAACTGAATAACGAAAGTCTATATGTTTTATATATAGTTTGCGGTTTAGATTTATTTAATTTAATGTTGCATTTAACCCAAGATATAGCAGGTACATGTCAGTTTTACAAACGCCAAAGTAAACATTGGATATAAATTTTTCTATTTCTTATAACACTAGTCATTTTTTCAACTTGTTGGAGATTGTTAAACATATAGATTCAACAGAATTAATATAGTTAATATAATAATAAGACTAAGAAAAATAACTGTTTTAGAAATTTTCAATTTTAAGATTTAATTATAATTTTAGTGTGTGAAATTTTAAAATATTACTTACATCTGCTAGAGACAAACTTATTGCACATAAAATCAATAATATACTTTCATCGTACTTCATGTTGAACTCATATGTAAACAAGTTTGCTATGGAAACGATGAAAATAAGTTTATTTTATAAGTAAAAGCATTCATAGTACAATGAGTGTTATTATCAAGTAATGGCAACATAAAAAATATATAGAATTTTTAAAGTGGTAAGTGGTTATAAATATTTTAATTGTTCATGTTGTATCTATTACTATCGACGTGCTGGTTGGTCGTGTGTATAAGGTGCTTAATTAAATTCAGTTTATTGGAAGATTACGAACAATTTAATAGTTAGTTTGTGAGTTGATAAACTAAAAAGTAATGGGAAATGGAATAGAGGTAATAGTAGATTCAAAATTGCATTAATATAATATAAAGGATATTGGAATTCACAAATGGAAGGCAGACTTTCGACGAGTTCACTGGGGTCTGGCTTTTTGCGCGCTGAAGAGTTTTTATAGAAATAGTAATAGACAAGTTTTTAACATATACTTGAAATCTGAGCAGGGTCGTCCTAAAATATATGGATACGGATGGTGTAGAATATGGAGTTTCAATATGGAGATTCGTCTGATACTAAGAAAAGGAAAAGTGATAGAGAAGATGAGGATCATGATCAGATGATGGCAGATCACCTGAAAAGTCTAATAAAAAAATGGAAGAAAACATAGAGATGATGATGAAAATGTTGCAATCAATGGGGTAAACAATGACTAATCTATCAGAAGATATTAAAAAAAATATGAGAAGAGCAAAAGGAATATCGACAAGAAATTCAGGAGCTGAAAATGGAGAATGAAAAATTAAGTAAGTGTAGAAAATTTGAAAATGAAAGAAGGGGGAAGGTACATGTTAAAGGTGTTATCAAATTGGGACAAAAGGCATGTCTGATTCAACTGGGAAACGAAAAAGATAAGAATACGGTGATGCAAAGCAAAAGTAGATTGAGAGGAAAGGCGGAAGGAAAATGGTATATACAAGATGATCTGTCCAAGATAGATCGGGATATACAGAGGCAAATTAGAGTTAGAGCTAGTCAGGGAAGAAAAAATGGAAACACTGTTAAAATGGGACATTGGAAGTTGTATGTTGGAAATGAGAAGTGGAGATGGAATAAAGACAAACGAAAATTAATGCAACAACCAAGAATGCAAAATTTAAAAAACTAATAGATGTCTACAAAACTTCTAATAAGAATGGATTTACTGGAAAATATAATGGCAATGGAAAGGTACAGTTGGCAAAGGGAGATATTTTCCTCCCAAGATGACAAAAGAAAGAAGTCTGGCATAAGGAGTAAAAAATTAAAATTATTAGGATAGGTACATGTATTCTCAGAGGAATTAATGCAGAAGGAGCGTTAAAAAATTGAATAAGTATAATGAAAAAATATAACTTACAAATACTAGCATTACAAGAGACTAAACAAAAAGACAGCTTTACAAGTTGTACTGATGGTTATGTAATGTTTAATAGTGGAAGGGAGAACAGGCTAGTGAGCAATTTAAAAATTTAGTAGTGGACTTTAACGGTATCACGGAAAGAATGTGTCGTTAAAGATTACAAGGTAAATACCGTAAAATTAGTATAATAAATGGGCATTCACCTACAGAAGATAAAGATATAGAAATAAAAACATATTTTTATGAGCAGCTAGAAGACGCATTGAATAGGGTACCAAAATTTTATCAAAAAATTATAATGGGGGATTTTAATGACGAGATTGGAAGAGAGGAGGAATATAGGAGAGTTACAGGTGGAAAAAGTAAACCTATCATTTCTAATGAAAATGGGAAGAAACTGATAGAATTTACGACAGAAATGGATTTGAGAATAGTCAGTACTGCCTTTGACCATAAGGATATTTTGTCGTAAAATTTGTAATTCCATCGTACAAAATACTATTTCGAACAACGACCAGAACAAACTTAATTATTGTCACTCAATACAAATTCTTTCTCGATTGAGGATAGTCCATGTTGTTCAAGTACCCTTGCTAATAATCCTGAAGATGTAATGAGATATTTCAAGCATTGAAAACAATTCTCCTTAGACGAACACTCTAATATGGTGTTTAAGAAACAATTTTAACAAAAAAATGTAAGTTTCTGCATAGAAGTATTTATCAGAATAAATTTTATTAATATTAAAATAGCCTGTTATGTATTTATATAACATAATCATTCATAATAATATCTTATGCTATTTGTTGTTTTATGATATAATATATTTTTTTACGTCTTGAGTGTTTTCTGAGTTAACAGTAATATTTAAATGAATATAATACAATGTTACCATCATAATTGATAATGTTGTATATAATCTTTTAAATATTATTGGGAAACAAGGGTGAAGTCAAATAAAATAATTTTTAAAATTCTTCCTAAATTAAATATTTGTTTTACTGAAGTTATGAAGTAAATATTATTACCGACTTAACGATCTTATTTAGTTCAATTATTTTGGATAGGCGCAATGGACTATAGAATATTACTAAAAATTTTGTCGTTTAAGGATTATAGGAATTTATTATATATTCGGGATCTTTTGAATTGAGTTTTTTTAGTTTTTTAATAAAACACAGACGGCGTCTAAATTTGACTTGATCTTGCGACATTAGTGAAGTGTATTATATGGCTTTTATAATAATTAAGACGTACGCAATTATTTTGTGAAAATGGGTGTTCAGTGAATAATGTTTTTAGAAAATTACGTTATATTTACGGTCTGAAAGCTCTACCAACAGAATTGTTTTTGGTTCGGAAATACTGCTGGTGATGCTGGCCTAAACTAATGAATATTAATTAATAATTAAGTATGACAATTTAATTTAATAGGGTGGCATTGCACCTTATTTTTAATGTGTCACAATCAATTTATTGAAAGAAGATCCTCAGTCGCGGCGAAACTGTTGCGGAGTCGTAGTGACTCCGAAGAAGACGACAGTGAAGAGCGGCGAAACGTTTAGAAGTATGGGATGCGACCAGCGGCGGCTACGAGACGCCTCGGAGGACCACCATTATCTGAGGAACGGTTGGACAACTTTTTTGGGGTCACATTAAAAGCCAGGTCTCTAAGAACAATCCACAATCAATTCTTGAACTGAGGGAAAAAATTATTCACGCTATTGGTGCCAACCTGCCATTGAATCAATTAATAAATTGGTAGACATTTGACAGATATTGTTTTTCGTATCTAAATATTATTCATTAGACTGTAATTAATAATATATTTTTTTTTAAATCAACGCAAATTGTGTCATATTTAAAATTTTAAACCGTTTAGTTCTGTACAATTCATTTAAATCAATAATATATTAATATCTTCATGATATGGTGTTGTAAGCAATGCTCCCTCTAGACTAGCGTCCTCTATTACCGACAGCCATATATTACCTTCACCTTCGATCAGATCGATCTCATTTCCAATGTCAATCTGTAAAAAAGTACGCATTAGTTTACTAAATATTCGTTTTAGTTCAACTATTAACAAATGTAATATAGCACTAATTTACAGTTACATTATTAACAGTTGTATCTGCAACTGAAACAGTTTGCAACAATTTCAGTAATTCAGTCGAATCGTCCGATGTGAAATTTGGGTCGAAACTTCGACCTAATTCAAAAGCGTAGAATCGAGCATAGTCTTGATGTGCTGATGTAAAGCAGTACTACTTTCCATTATTGCAGCTCTGAATAGTCCTAGAATATGTTTTGTATGAACATGTACAAATAAATATTAAAATATCGAATTACCTTTAGTCTTCGGACTGACTACATCTAATCCTGAAAACATTGCGCTAGCACTCTCGCCTGATATTGTTACTTTTTCTGGGTCTCCACCAAACAGGTTGATATTTTTCTTTACCCATTGAAAAGCGAAATGTTGATCTTTTAATCCTAAATTTCCTGGTATAACATCATCTTGAGTTGTAAGGAAATCTGTGACAAAAATTTACATATGTAATTTCTTCAAACATAGCTAGTAGTATTTACATAAATTATCTTCCAAATTGTGTAATTAAAGGCAAAACTGCGAAATGTAAATAATTGTAGAGTAATAAAGAATAGCCTTGAACATGATATCATTTCCAGTTCTTAATGAATTGAAATTTTATTTATTACCTCCTTTACAGCTATGTTGTCACTAAGTTTAGTTATGTTGCCACTAAGAAATGAACAATGCAAGTCCTTAATGACAAAAGCAGGTTTATACATTGTTATTCATCGACTAAAGTTAACTAAAGTTCCCAATCTATCAATATCAATTTATTGTAACAATGACAATATTGTGGTCAATAAAATACTGAGGCTGATTGCTCTGAGCAACTCCAGATCCAAGTCGGAATGCACCTCCATGGATCCACACTAACACTGGTAATAGGGTTATGGATGTATCTCCAGGTGTCTATAAATACAAATAATAAATCAGTTTCCTTTAGAAATGGAAAAAACGTCAAAGAATTTTTAAGTTGACTTTACATACTTAAAGGACTGTCAGTTATGGTCAGTATTCTTTGCAACCTGAACCAACTCAATTTTTTACTAATTATTAATAAAATATTCTGGTTTTTATTAAGAATAGTTCATAAACTGATCAAAGTGAATTATCTTATCAAGTGAGTGGAAACGTTAAGATACAAACAGTCTTCCGTCTTAGTTAGCCCTGGTGGGATATCAGAAGAAGGAGATTGATAGCACATTTTTGTGTTTTGTGTCGTGTTCAAAACACCATTCCACTTTTGTGGTGCTACTGGCTTCTAAAAATAGATGTACTGTTATCACGAATAAACAAAATATGTGCAGCTTTACCATGAATCTTAATTCATCTACTGGTGGTGCGGCATATGGGATTTCTTGAAATGCACAGTAAACATTCTCGTTTGGCGAAAGTAGAGCTTGACCTCTTATTTGGCCTTCTGGTAAAGTGACAAGTGTAGGGTCATCTGCCTATTTGCAAATAATACGTATATCACAACTAAAAACATAAAGAATCCAGAAGGTCATGAAGGAAGTTGCTTGGTTAAACCGATAATAATTATTGTAAGATGTTAACAAAGTATATATAGGGTGTTTATGGGCAATACTTTAAAGTGACCTCATGGTGACTTCGACATTTTCTCCATAAACGTCCAACTTGTAACGTATTATATACGGATTACATGAACTATTTCACGAATAATGTATTCAACTTTTCTAACGTTTCAATAGAAACGATAAAGTCAACAATTACTAACTTAAAAAATAAAAAATCAAAAGATGTTTATGATATGTATACGGATATAAAAAAACAATAAAACCTGCAATTTTAGTACCTCTAACAGCATTAATTAATATTTGTATTTCTCAAAATATATTTCCAAAATTGCCAAAGTAGTTCCAATATACAAAAAAGGAAATTACAATGATCCTTCAAACTACAGACCTATTTCCGTTATTCCATATTTCGATTATTTTGAAAGAGAAAATCTTTTTAACACTAATCAATTTGGTTTCAGAAATAATTTTTCAACAACTCTAGCTATAGAGAAGTTGACTGGTATCATTAGTTCTGGCTTCGAAGAAAGACAATTTTTATGTTCAGAATTTTTAGATGTTACGAAAGCGTTTGATTGGGTATCTTACGAAATTCTTATAAATAAACTGCATGATTATGGTTTTACAACTCAAAGTATTGATCTAATAACAGCGTATCTTACCAACGGACAACAATATGTAATCCATAACAATAACAGATCTACTTATCTTACACTCAATGCAGGTGTACCTCAAGGATCTGTACTTGGGCCTGTGTTCTATTCCGGATTTATGTGAATGATTTGTCGTGTTGTATTGATGACTCTCTATTGACTATCCAATTTGCGGATGACACTAATGTTACTTGTCAAGGTTCTGAACTAAATGAGTTACTTCATAGGACTAAGCAAGCGGAATTGATGATACAAGAATGGTTCCTCTCAAATCATCTAAGTCTAAATATATCAAAAACAGAAACTATGATATTTAGCCACCGGAATGTTGGCAATTTCGAGAATCCGGAATCTGTCAAATTTCTGGGAGTACATTTAGACCCTAAGTTGTTATGGAATCACCATACTCATATTTGCCATAAAATTTCAAAAAATTTATACTTGCTGCGTAATTTGACTTCTCTAGTATCTCTACCAACGTTGATTACAGCATACCATGGCCCTATTCATTCAATTTTATCTTATGTTATCCTTATTTGGGGCCATACTACTTCAGCTTCTAGTGTATTTGGTTTACAAAGGAAAGCTATAAGAATAATATCAGGACTCAAATTCAGAGATGACTGCAGACAGCAATTTGCTATGTTGAAAATGTTAACATTTCCTTGTGTCTATATATTACAATGTTTGCTATATGTAAAGAGCCACATCGACCTGTACCCAACTCGTAGTGAAACCCATTGTCACCGTACTAGATACAGAGAGATGCTGCATAATTCGTACCTGAGGCTTAGTAGAACGCGAAATGGAACAGCATATTGGGGTATTAAATTTAATAATGCAGATGAAACAAAAATTTTAAATTTTAATTGTTTCAAACGCAAAGTAAAACACTTTTTGTTAACCAATGCTTTTTATAGCATACATGAATTTCTAAATACAAAAATATCATAAATGTATGTTACATATTTCCAACCTGTTCTTGTTTTTTACTTATATGTATTTGTATCTCAATTATTCATAATTGTGCTTTTATTCAGTTAGCATTATTATATGTATGTATGTGACTATATGTAAGTATGTATGTGTATTTTACATGTTTAACTTTGTATCTTTTAAATTTTACACATCATTTTGTTTTACTCTATAGGTTTTTTAAACTTCTGTATTATTGACCACCATAGGAAATTAAATCCCACTCTGTTTTTTTCTCTCTCTCTTCTTTCTTGACTTGTGACTTTTTTGACTTGTGTAAATACTTTTGTATATATAGCACCAATAAACTGAACTGAACTAAAACTAGCTTGGCTAACCTTAATGAATGGCTCATTTTTTAGTAAATACCCTGTATATAGCCATGACATAGCTTACCCATATGTTTCTATTTTCAATATTTATTTAATTCTTAATATTTGTTGAGGAGTATCAAAGTATATTTTCCTAATTTTAATCCTATTGATACCTCAAATAGTTATTTGTACATATTTAATAAAAACACAAGCAACATATTTTCTCATTAGAACTTTTTAACTATTTGAATATTTGAAAAATTGATAAATAATGATGGACATGTTTCGATATTTTGAATATTTAAACTGACTTGACTATCTGAATTATTGAATTATTCGTAAATGATGATGAATGTATTTTAAGTTGTGTGAACTTCTTTTGATGACAATCTGCAATACATATCTAATATTTTACTTGTTTTATATTTGCGTTTATAAATCAAACTATAACATGTAGAATAAGCTTATATATGTGGTAATTTTCAATTAAATATTCACATTACTTTAGGTAAGGTAATGAATAAATCAATATAACACTTACATCTTCTACAGACGAACTTATTACGCTTTAAATCAGGAACACCAGCTTTCCACAATTCTTCATTTTGGACTAATAATGTCAAATTTTCCTATTTATATAAAATTGACACTGATAATATTTTAGTCCAATAAAAATTTCCTGTACGAGACTGATTAAACCATAAATAATAATAATAGTATACTACTAAACTATAAGAATATATTACTTATTTCAAGTTTTTATAATTCCTATATGCGAGTATAATGAAATGTATGTTGTTTTTTAAACAAAAATCGGTAGGGATGTTATACAGTGTGTTCCGCGATAAAACGTTCGTAGTGAGTAAATGCTATTAAAATAATGTCAGCACTCTATGTGACTTTTTTCCTATGAACCATAATTACTAAGGTATGAGCCTTCAAAATTATTGTTTATAACCAGCCATCTACGTATTTGAACACAATGCAAATTTAGTAACATATCTACTTTTTTATCATATAATTAAATCTGCACCGAGAAAAAATTATTACTACGATTATAATATAATATAATAATTATTATAACCTTAAATAAATGTATTCTATATGGGACTATGAGATGGTTTCTTATGTTTATAATACAGTTTATTAAACCCAGTCTATAAATGAGTTTTTATATTTATACATCATAGTAATATTGTTACTAATGCATAAGTTACTTCATAGTTACTTCTTTGAACAATTAATAAAATACTTTTTCAAATCATGATAATAATTCAGTGATACTTACCCAGTACTATACAATTTTATATTAGTTATTAAAAGTGTGATATCGTCGTTGAAACAGTAATACGTGCTGTCACAATTTGGTACATTTTATATTTTTTATTAAAATCATAAAATAACCAAATTGTTACTAATGTGGTAATGAGCAATGCTGTAAAATTTAGGAGAGTACCAGAGAGAACATAGAAAAACACATTTAGTTTGCTTAAAATATATATTTTTTGATAATTTTATAAATAAACAAAGCTAAACGCTACGCCTCTAATAAAAAATGAAAAATGAAACGAAATGAGGCATATCTGCCAAATAAAAGTGAAGTCAGTACATTTATTGTACAATATGAAAAGAGTAGTTTTTTTATTAAATGTTTGGAAAGCTAAATCCTGAACATATCTATTACTTAAGTATACTTATTATATTTTTATGTACCGTAAATGTTTAACTAACTATTGATATACTTGTAAAATCAAAATACCTATTTTTAATTAATGGGAACATTTATTTCAATACTGTTTTCCATTTTTTAACACTAAGTACAAACTACTTAAACAATGGTGCCTCATTATACATACCTGTTATTTCTATAAAAAAATAAATGAAATAAAAATGAAATGGTTATAACGTAATAGTATATTATGCAACGATCATGTATTAATAACCATTACATGAGAGTTGCATACGCTATTTTTTCTACACCCGATAAATAATCAAAAACCATAAATTTTATATTTTTATTGAACACAATAGGTAACAGTAATTATTCGTATGAACTGCATTTTCTGCTTTCTCCCATATGTGTGGAGGAGTCGATGGTAATTCTTCTATATCGCTGATATCAGACATTTTGATAAATTATCGAAGTTTAGCTAGGTATCTACGAAAATTTAATACGTACTGATTTTGACATCTAAAATAATTACATAGGAACCTAGGATAAACGTCAAATGCACAGCATGCTTGATTGAAAAATTATGGGTTTCTATTGATTAAAAATCTGTATCCTAATGAAAAATCTGTATCGTAATGGGTATCATTATGAAACGGATTATAAAATCTATATCGTAATGGGTATCATTATGAAACGGATTATGGGCATATAAGTGCATTGTTATAATACGGGTGTAGAAAAAAGTAATATTAGTCGTAATGGTACGCACAGCTAGTGCGATTCAATTTTGTATAATTAATAAAAATGGTACAATTTATACTAACCATAACCAGCTGCATCGCATGTTAATTTACGACGAATTTAGGCAAAACTCTTTAGCTACGTTTGTACAGCAAACGCTTCTTGCAAGAAACAGAAGTCATTTTAAACACTTGTAACTATTATTCTGTGTTGTGAAAAGAGTTCTAAGGAAACTATTCACTGTAACTAGATATGTTTGCAATTATGTATAAAACATAACAATCCTAAGATGGATGTGAGCGACGTTGTTCTTTTCACCTGTTTGCTGCCATAATTCTGTTACCGTTGGTCAGAGAAAAAAAATGTTAAATCAAATATGTTTTGTGTAGTACAACTTCATTGGCAAAATTAAGGCACTCATATTCCGGACACCCTATATACTATAAGAAATAGCTTAATAAACGTCTAATTAACTGTTATTTCTCAGTGTATATTACTACAGAACTTCAGGACTGTGTCCACTGGTAATAATCCAGAAACTTTAGAGAGATGACGATCATGATCTCCAAATTATTAATGGGTAATACAAAATAAATGTTTATTTATAAGTTGTATATCTAAACTGGATATTGATAAGAAATTAATGATTTCTTTTTGTCTATAAGAATATTTTACGTTTGTGTGTTTCAAAAGCTTTATGCTTCTGTAGAATAAAAAGTCTCAGGAAATATCAAGCACCCTTCAATATCAAGATGAACTGATTAATTACTCAAATCAATAATACAATTTATTTCATTTAAAATTGCAGTCAGTAATTAGATATAGCATAAGTGTTCAAAATTTTTTTCCCATTTGAGATAGGTATTCCTTTGATTTTTTTGCATTTCGAGTATTTTGATGACATTCAAATCGCCAAATTGTTGTTAAAGACTATTATGTTAATTAACATTCTGCATGATAACGTCAAATAATTGTAGGAGAAACGCTTTTTATAGTAAGAACTGATTGTATAATTACAAAATTAGTAATTAGATAATGGAGGTATAGCATAAGTGTCTAAAATTTTCTCCCATTTGATATACTCCTTTGGATTCCTTCGCATTTCGAGTGTTTTGTTGATATTCAGGTACACCAAATTATTCGGAGTTAGTTTTTCCCATATGACGTTATTTAGGAGACCATCCTTTTTAGGAGTAGGATTTCTAAAATAAATAATAATAAATAATAAACAGTTATTTCGATATATTTTGACTGTAACTACTCACAGGTACTTGACAAAGTTCGTCCATAAGGTTAGTAGGCGTTGTCGTGTTACCAAATCTGCCGAATCGTCGGGTGATCCATCTCTAGACAGCGGTGCATCCCATAAATAGCCTAGTTCTTCGGCATGACCAACACCTGTTACTCCTAAAACAAAATTAATGATATTTTGGACCTTTCCAAGAATAAGCCAAGTTTATTATTTGTTACTCATTTGTAATCATCACTTTAAGGGCGCCGTATTCTTGAAATAATGTTTTGTACACATACAAGTAATTTTAGCCACCTGCGGTACCGAAGTAAAATCAATATATAATATCAGAAAGCGATCTATCCAGCAAATTTTTAGGTACTGAAATCTTTGAAAATACGTATTTTTTTAAACTCAACTATAGATATAAACATTGTTATAACATAAACCTACATAATTCTGCATATAAGATTGTTCACTTTTGTTTATAACTATGTGAAAATAATTGTTAAAATGTGGGGTTAGAATAGCGAATGTATGTCTTACAAATGCATTTTAAAAGTTAATATATTATTTGAGGAGAGTTTAAATAGTAAAAGTGGATAAACAAAACATCAATAATTGCATTTTTGATTACTTTTGCTGTACATGTTTTATTTTTCGAGATTTCAGTACCTAAAAAACACCACAAATAAATCATTTTACGGCGAGAAATACGGCGACCTTAACAAAACACCGTACTAACCAAGAAAGCTTATTTTTAGAAGCTACTAACTTGTAAAATATATACAGGTTAACCGTCAATTTTACACGTTACAACTGTTATTTCTGGTAATACAAAATTTGGACGATGAAATAGAATTGAACCATCTCTTCAACTAGCAAATATGACGATCCACCATATATAAGACATAGAAGACGTGCTTATTATTACCATACCAAATACGAAAACCAATGTTTTAAAACAATTTGTGATGAATAACGGAGAAACATCTACATATGTCGATATCTATCGAAATTATGCTATGTTGCGTCCTAGAGATACCCCTTACGATCAGTTTTCCTTCTTCTATAGAGGGGGTAAATGTACTAAACAATATGTAGGTATCAACAGCTTCAGGAAAATGCCATCTAACTTCACTGGTTGTTTAGGCCTCCCAAACCCCGAAGCGTATACAGGACATTGTTTTCGGCACTCTTCTGCTACATTATTAGTCACCTCCGGGTCCAGTATTACAAACATAAAACGTCATGGTGGGCGGAAGTCCACATGGATAGCTAAGTCATACATTGAGGATTGTTTGGATAACAAAAAGAAAATAGCCCACAGCATTCTCAAAGGATCAAATCAGTCATCAGAACTTCAAGATAACCGTGCTGAAGCAGTATGAATAGCAGCAAAATTTTTGTAAACTCCTTATAGTTTCCGAGTAAAAAATGATTTAAGTTGTAGTATTTTCAACCTTTACATCACTGGGCTGCTGTACTGTGATTACTTTTTGTAGCTACTAAAGTTGTTGATGCGCTAGTCTTTTCATTAGTTTTTAACATTAGTGTCAAAAATGGCTTCCATTATGGTAGCAATTTGAAGTTGATGGATATCGTTCTAATTTATGGCGATGTGAATGCTTTAGCAGAACGATTTCCCAGTAAACATGTGCCAAATGCAGCTACCGTAGTGACCACTGTGAGCGCAACGCAAGTGAAATTTGAAACCGAATTGTGGAAGAGATGGAGGTCCAGGGCGTCCACGGCATATTGTAGCAGTGTGGCGCATTAATACCAAGGGATTGGACAAAGAGGACCGGTACCATGGCCGCCATCTCCTTTACACTTTACATCATTTGTACTTCTTTTTGTGGGGATATTTAAGAAATGAACTTATCACACCGAAGTGGATACCTACTATTGATAATTTATGCAAACATATAATAGTTGCTGCCATTAACTTACGAGTTCAAAGCGGATAAGAAGGAAAAACATTTGTATTAATTTGTAGAAATTGGGTAAGACGAGCCCAAAATTTTGTTGTAACCAGATATGTCAAACTATTTTATTAAGTAAAACCACAAATTAGTTCTATTAATAATTAATAACGATAACGTGTTAGGTGTTACAAAATGTTATTTATTTCTTTCCTTGGCAATTTCTTTCCATTTTTTTGTCCGGTCGCCGATTGCATGCTTTGCCACTTTATCAGGTTTTACAGTGGACCAGTTTCCAGTGCCGTGCAGAAGCGTATTTTTAAATCATTTTCGAACTGCTCTTTTTGTTTTTTTTACATACTTGTATTTGTAATAGCTTTTTTAGATATGTTTAGATATGTCGTGAATCACCCTGTATAAGTAGTTCGTGTGTATTTCGTGTTGAAATTATTTATAGTTTTTATTTCTATTATGTCAGTGTTGAAGTTATAAGACTGTTTACTGTCGAAATATAAATCGAAATCAATAGAAATTATATTATTAGTGTCTAAATTTAACACGTCATAATAAGCACAATAAAATTTTCAACACCAATAACTTAGTGCAATTAAAATTTTCGTTAATTTTCGCGATTTTCTCAAATTTTGGAATCATACTACCATGATTTTAAAGATCACCAAATAGTGTTATCGACAAATTATGTTTGTACTACCTACCAATAAAATGAAAATTTACTTAAAATCGTTCTGGAGCCTCTACCAAAACTTACTAGGATTAAATGCATCACATATTCAGATTTTAAGTAACGAAAAACTTACCTGCAACTTGTGCACCCGCCAAGCCGCCCATTTTGCCTTTGTAGGCGAACTCATACAGATAAACATCGGTATAGCTCGACTGTAACTTCGCGTGTCTACTAGTGGTTGTTGTAAATACTTCGTCACTGGTAAACTGCAATAAAAGAGAAAAATAATAGAGTAAGCGATTAAAAACGAAAATTCTCGAATAACCATCACAAGAAAAACATTATATTTTCTAAAACATTCTGCTCAGGGGTTTGTTACCCATCTAGCTTTCCATCAATTGCTCAAAGATACTTCAATTTTGTATAACATGTATAATTTGAAGAAGTCTACTGTCAGAAAGAATATTATTTGCTACATTACAAACACTGCTATTTCCATCGTTTCTGGTTTGTAGGACAAATTCAAGGCAGTTAAAAATTCTATGACATAATCTAACACCGACGTCATTCCAGCTTTTCTTTAAATTTTTTATATAGTTAGCTGTTATGTATAAATACCAAACAAAAGACTTACTTTTCAAAGTTAATTATTTTAAAATATCAAAATGTTTAAATCTACGAAAATTGACATGATTGTTGATCCATTTTTCTGAATAAATCGATAGTGTCTACTTCAAACAAAAATAAAATAACAGTATAAATAATGCATACCTTGATGACTGCTGCAATGTCTTCTTGGAACGTTCGGTTAGTGTAAATTTGCCTAAGCTTGCGACCAGCGATTACTTTATTTTCATCAGTCATATTATATTTATTTCCAATGAGATTAGTTAAATTACTGTCGAAATATTTGGCACGGTTTTCTGGGCCATTAGGCTCTAAAAGACATTTATATTAGTGTTCGTTTTTATTAAATTCATTCAATCATGAGTACATTTTTTTATTTATCATTTATACATTTCTAGGCATAAAATAAGTATGGTCCTTCAAAGAAAGGGGTAATATTAGACGTGAACAACAATTTAAATAGAAAATAATATAAATAATAATATTCGGTGTTAATAGTTTTATGCACTATGGCTTTTTTATAGGTTTTACACAAAATGTGTTAAAATTACTAGTATTGTAATACATTATAGTTAATTTGTATAATATTTATCAGTTGTGTGTTAAATGTACACCATTTTGTGTAAACTTAGCACACCTCTGTGCTTTATATCCCTACTCCTAACTGATTGACAGAACTGCACAGCTGTTCTAATTCAGAACACGTCACTACGCTATGTTAGTCGTGTAGCGTTGTTGTGTTCAGTTACCTATGTTCAAATGGAGAACATTTAAATTAATATATACAATCCCGTGTGTAATTATTTTTTTACAGTGCATGCTTCTATGCGACGGCGAAAATAATCTCGCACGCGTGCCATTGCTCTGTCTAGTAATCGATATCAAATCCCTTCTCCCCGCATATTAATACCATAACTGCTAAATCTTGCTTCGAAAAATGAATTTTTTTAAATAATACAGCCAACGTCAATTCTCAGTAGACGAGAGCAAGCAATACATAATTCTTAACTTTGTACAACACATCACACTTTAGTTTTATACCATAGGTTGCTCAATGAAAATAGTTTATTTTTATGACTTATATTGCTTTTTGCCCTTTGAAGAAACGTACTTATTTGGAGGAGATACCTCGTATGGAATATAATAGCTTTTTGAGACTGTAGAAATGTTAAAGCAATTTGTAATAGTGTATTACAAATTTGTGTACCTAGTGCTCCTAGCAAATATTCCTCTGAATTGAAGCCAATAAGTATAGGGACTTGATTTATATGTCCTGTTCTAAAAGGTTCATAAAAAGAAGTTGTCAAGAATGCTCCTTCTAAATGAGGGTTCTCTATCACGGGCAGCCATATCTCGCCTTCACCTTCGACCAATGAAGTCTGCTTCCCTGGTGCTGTCTATAGAAATTATTTTTGCGTTCATCACGAAATGGTGCTTCAGTCGGAGTCAAGTAGATTAACATAAATACAGTTTAACTTACAGTGACATTATTATTGACCAATTGGGAAGCTGGAATCTTTTGTAACAACTTCAGTAAATCCGTTGAATCAAATGATGTGAAATTTGGGTCCAAACTTTGTCCCAATTTGAAAGCGTATAGTCTAGCATAATCCTGACGTGTCCACCTAGCTATGGCAGTACCACTTTGCAATATGGCGGCTCTGAATAATCCTAGAAGTATTAATTACAGGGTTAAGTATGTCCAAGTACAAATATTTTCAGAAGAGATAGAGAAAAATAAGAATTAACGGAATCGTCCATCAAAAATTTCCAAACTTGTTCATGAAGCGAATTTTTTTTTCGAAACAATATAGTTTTATTTATCGTCGACTTTGGTCGCCTGTCGGTAGCTAGATGTTAAAAGTGTCAAAGATAGTGTTAGGGCACCGCGTTGTGTATCAATTTACGCCGTTTTAAAAGAAAAAAAAAATACAAGATGTAAGTCATGGGTCGGTAACCTTTTGTTGTAAGAGTGCCAAATATTTTACGTAAGAATTAGTACGGGCCACATTTTGGTCATGCCATCTCAGCATACCCATAACATTTGTGTAGGTACAAATATTTGTTTTAAAAATAAAACGGTAATTTTTTATTTTTTAATTAATAAAATCAATGAGATTTTTGTGACTGCATTTGACTTGCGAGTTTTTTTATATTAGCTTGCATTTTTGAAGTAGAAACGCGTAGTATTGCGTATAAATGTGAATCCGATAACCGAGAACAGTGTTTGTTCTTTCGGTAACTCAAAATTGAAAAAGTTTGCTCACAAATATATATACTACCAAACATAGGAATTATTTGCTGTGTAAACCTTTTTAACTCTGTAATTTTCAGAAAGATATCTCCCATAGAAATCTACCAAGTTAGTTTTTCTTTTCTTAAAAGCCATTTTAAGTGTGGTACCACTTTGCAAATCTATCACGTTGATTTGCAATTCGCTTTGCAAATCAGCAAACCTGTTTTCAAACTCTCCTTTTCCCACAACGTTCTCACTCCGTTGCGTACGATACCGTCCGCCACGTGCGTGCGGGCCGCACCAAGACGTTTAACGGGCCGCTGGTTGCCGACCGCTGATGTAAGTGATTATTTAATGATAAACACGATAGAGTACACAGGGAGGTAGCACCTATTTTACTGATATTTATATCCAAGGTTTATACGGGGTGTCCAGAATATGAGTACCCTACCTTTTGTCATGTGTTGTACTAAACAATACATATTTGACTTAACAATTTGTTTTCTTTGTCCAACAATAACAGCAAACAGTTCTTGTATATGTGACAACGTCGCTCATATACTATTTTAGGATTATGTATTTATACATAATGATTACAAATAGGTTTACTTAAACATAGGTACTTCCTGTGAATGGTTTTCTTAGTACTCTTTTCACAACACAGAATAATAATTACAAGTATTTAAAATGACTTCTGTTCCTTGCTACAAGCGTTTACCGTATATACGTCTCGTAGCCAGAGAGTTTTGCCTAGATTCGCCGTAAATTAACATGTCATGCAGCTAGTTATGGTTACTAGAAATTGTTCCATTTTTATTCATGTGCTCTTATAAACATCAAAAAAAAACTAGAGAAAAATGACATATTTTACCTATACTAGTGTTTATATAAAGTATAGTTGTCAACCGGCCTTAGTTGTGGACCATGTCGGCTAGATGGCGGGACTATAATATGTGTCAAATCTCTTGAAACGATCACTAGGCAAGTCAGTAAACAGAGTTAGTCTGACTTTGTTTTTAAAATAATGTCAGTCTGACTCTGTTTACCGACTTGTCTAGAGCTGGTTTAAGAGATTTTGCACATATCATAGTCCTGCCATCTCTAGCCGACATGGTCCACAACTAAAGCCGGTTGAATAACTATACTTATATAAACACTGCCTATACGCACCACTATGACTAATATTACTTTCAGGTTATCAGCAACAGCCTGAAACTGCAGCGTTGTCGAACGTTACAGTTTTAACGAGTTTCTTGGCCGTTCTTTTGGTTTAAAAATAGGTACTCAGCTCGACGACCACAAAAAAATACATATATTTACCGCCAAGGCATTACAGGAGTTGTTCAATGTGATTTTTTATATATATATTTTTAGGTATTAACAATATTGTGTGAAACTAACTACTCTGCAGACTAAAGCCCCAACCAGCGTTGATTTACACCCACAATATCTACCCATATATTTTTTATTATTAGCTTTTGTAACATTTTTTACTGTATTAGAAAGATATTTTAAGCTAATATATATCAAATCTCCTACAATTCCTATCAATGAAGTCATATAGGAGTTTTGATATATATTAGCTTAAAATATCTTTCTAATACAGTAAAAAATTGTTCAATGTGGTTTAAAGAGGATTCGGCATACGTAATATTTTGTCTGTCTACTCGGAAAACATCTTTGATATTATGCTGCCACATGATAGTATGCACTTGTCACACTTTCCTTAAATCAGCACCTTATCCGTCATTTCGGCATTTGAATAAGACGTGTTTGTAAATACACAAAAAAATACACGATAAATTAAATTTGCGAGGAGCAAGTACTAAAAAATTATTTCAAACTAATCACTGTATTCGATATTTTCTTTTTGACAGAATCTGATGTAGTCGCCATTTGTAGGCCACCAGTTCTAGGTGTACTTCATACTGATAAATTTTTAATCTTCTTGTGTTGCTGGGGAATAAAATCGTAATCGTAAAAATTGTTCTTTGACTCTTAGAGTATAAATAAAGTATATATAAAACTAAGCTTTCATCAGTGTCTTTCGATTTGTGGAGAATGTGCAACTAGCAATACAAAATTCTAGGTTATGGTTCAGTTTTAGTGACTAATTTTTAGTTCGCCCTATTTATTTTTTCTGGAGTCGAGAACAAATCCGACGAAACTACGGCAATCGTACAAGATTTTTTTTAAAGACTGCGGCGAGTCCATTCCGAGTTTTCTATGAGTAGGTATTTCTTACATTAGGTTCGATTTTCTTAGAATAAATGGGTATTTTATTGAACACGGACAATGCTGTTATAAACAACATATCTAAGCAATGTAAGATTGCCGTGTTCTGAGAGGAAAAGGAAATATTTTTTTTACTGTCATTTAGGCCTCTCTGAGCATGTAGTTATATTTTTTTTTGCTTAATCGTATAATTCTGTATACTTTCTGCTGCTAAAGAGATAAAAACATTCTTACCTCTATTTTTCGGACTGATTAAATGCAATCCTACAGCTGCCGCTCCAGAACTTTCACCTGACAGAGTTATCTTTTCAGGATCTCCACCGAATAAGTGAATATTTTTCTTGACCCATTTTAAGGCAAAATGTTGATCTTTCATTCCTAAATTTCCTGGTATTACCCCATCTCCAGTAGTAAGAAATCCTTCAACATTTAAATAAAAACTATTTAGGAACAACTCAAAATGCAAATTTTCATTGTTAAAGATTTGTATAAATTACGAAAATTTATAAATAATAATAGTAGTAGGTAGTAGCAATAATAGTACAGGATATTTGGTCAAGTTTCACTGAGGAAACAAATGTTCTAAATGTTATGTTGAATCATCTTCAAATGAAATGGAATAGAGGTTAATAATTAATATAAAAATACCTAATACAGATAACCTGTAGTTCATGGTGACAACAACGATATTGTGTTCCACATAGAATTGAGGTTTGTATTCTTGGACAACACCTGATCCATCTTCAAATCCACCTCCATGGATCCATATCAATACTCCTAAAGGAGTTTTTGATGTATCTCCAGGTTTCTGAAATTAATACAAATAAAATAGATACAGCACATTGGAATAAAATATTATTTCAAGTATTACGGATAAAGACAAGAAAAATCTATCATACAGGTATTTTAAAGTGTATATTTCTTCATTACAAAACAACTGAAATTTTTTAAACTTATGTAAAAATTCCTTAGTTGAGGATATTAGTTTGTATTAATAAATTATTAATTTTGACTATTTATGTTTCATATAACATTGCAAAATGTGAATGGATATATTTTAACTGTTCTTTGTAGCAATATACTTGAAAAATCATGAAAGAGGCTGAGTAAATAATTCAAACAGATTATGTGACACATATATGCTATTATCACATGTAACTCATTACCTGCTGAATGTAATTAACAATTCTTACCAGGGGTGTGAAAACGTTTAGATATAAACAGTCTTCAGTCTCCGTTGTATTGGGAATGGTGTATGACTGTATTTTGTGACAAATTTTCGTATTTTTCGTGGTATCTAATACTCCATTCCATGTTTCATGTTCTTTGGGCGGCTAAAATTTATACTGGATATTATTGACATACTAATAGCATGCATGAAATTACCTTAAATCTCAATTCACCGACTGGTGGAGCAGCGTATGGAACTTCTTGAAATGCATAATAGACTTTACCAGTTGGAGAACGTAGTTCTTGACCCTTTATTTGACCCTCTGGTAGAGTGACAAGTGTAGGATCTCTTACCTAAGTACAAATATACTATATGTACATATCTTTCTATATTTTGATCATAGTTCTTATTTTTGAAAGAATAAAATTTGAAACAAGTATGTACCTACGTCAGTTGAAACAAATCTTTTGTTTTTTATGTAAGTAGAACAACTTTCCATAGTAATATATTTAAATTAAACACGTTCTTACGATTACAGTATTGTAAGGTTAAATAGGTTTACCTTTTATAATAGCAAAGGAAAACCATTTGTGTCGCTTTTCCGGACATTCTCTATCCCGTCAATAATAATGACCGTTTCAATCTCAGATTGTTATTGGTGAAAATGTTGTTTTATATATCAGTGCTAAGAGCAAAGAAGAATGGCTTAGCCCTGACAGAAAGATAACCCTTTGAGTAAAATCTAGTACCTATTCGAGTAAGATGTATTTGATGAGACAAAGAAGGCATCGTCTATCATAAATTCCTTTAGGGAATCTCTGGTCAGTACAACTTAAAAACTGGCTTGGTGATTTCTTCATTTCCAAACCTCCTGATTTCTTCAGTCTTGGAAGTACCAGATGATCGAGTGACTTTAGAATATTTTTTTGATTAGTTACAATGCTGATAAAATTTTCCAAAATTCCACAAATTTGACATCTACCCCTCCCACCCAGTTCTCTCTTATCGAAGAATAATCCGAACTATGTGAAAATAGTAAACGAAGTGAAACTTTTCTTTAAAACCACCGAATCCTGACCTTCTAACAGACACAGACGTCATGCTGATACAATAATTCCTGTCAAGGACACCTAGTATAGGAATATCTGCTAGCCCTTGATTTTTTGAACGACTGTCATCGGTGGTCGTTTGGAATCAACCAGTGTATGAGAATTTCCTGCATGATCGTCGGTATTTACAGAAACGTAGTAGTTGCATATAGATTCAAACATATTTAATTCGTTTTATTTATTCCTTACAATGAGCAAACAATTTCTTATTGAAATATATAGGTAATTTTTATATTTGTAGCATGTAAAACCAGTGGGATATATATATTAAAATAAAAACATACAATCATATGAATTATTGCTCAATAATTACAATTTCGGTTCATTTATTGTATTGAAATGAGAATATGTGTTTCGCATCAAAAGCCTTTTTTACCTATGTTAAGCGTCGCATTTTTTTTACTTGAAACATTTGTTTTGTAAAATTCTTATAGTTTCCGAGAAAAAAAATTGAAATTGGGTATTTACAATCTTTACATCGCTGGGCTATAGTCTCTAGCGTTATCGACAGGTGATACTCAAATCCTATCGTAGTATTAACGTTTTTACGACAGTGTTTACATTAGTTTTCAAGTGTCAAAAATGGCGTGCATATCAACTCGGAGCTCATGGCTATTGTTTTAATGTATAGCGAAGTAAGACAAAATGCTTTAGCAGCTTTTCGTCGAGCTACTTTTATTGCGGTAGTGTATAACGGGCGTGACACGGAAAATTTGCAACCGAATCGTAGAATATATATAGGTCCAAGGCGTCCACGGCGTATTGCAGCAGCTGAGGAATACATTTTAGAAATTGAAGGGAATCCCCGAATCGCTCAACAAGGAATGTCCCATTCAACAATGTGGTGTATCATGCACGAGGCTCAAGTATGCCAATAACTTACGAGTTCAAAAAGGACATGAACCAGAAACATTTGTGTTAGTTCGTAGAAGCTGAGTAAAACGGGCCCAAATGTTTTACACGTCGGTGAACAAAATTTTAAACAGTTGTAACATCAGGTATGTCAAACTATTTTATTAATTAAAATCACAAATTAATTTTATTAATTGATAATAACAATAGTGACAAAAGCAACTAGAATTTATTGATAGAAAATAGGTGTTATAAAATGTTTTATTATTACTTTCCTTGTCCGTTTATATTTTATTACACTTTGCCGTCATGCTGATCCCTGACTGATTGCTTTGCCTTGCGCAAATTCAGATTTACAGTGAACCACATTCCTGTGCATTGCAGAAGTGTATCTACTTTGAATAAATAATTTTCGAACTACATTTTTTGATTTTTTGTACAAAATTGTGTTTGTAAGTGTCCCCTGTACATTCAAAAAAATTTTTTTTGGATAAGTTTTGAATCACTCTGTAAATCGGAGGTATGACAAAGTGTTCATATTAAATATCTCATGATATGACGAACAATTTCCGTTTTTAAGTTCATAGTTCAGTTATTTTTAAATAAAAAGGAAGCGTCAAAAATATTACTGGTGGCAAGTTAAATTTCTGAAATATTGACAAAATCAAGATGCCTGCAACAGCTTGTTTCAGCAACTATGTCTGAATGAGACTTAATGATTTTGAATACCATTGCAAAAATCTGCACCACCTACACTGAAAAAACATACAAATTACCATCCATAACGATATATTTTGTGCCATTTTGTGTTTTAAAAATCAACAAACATTGTAAAGTGCACGGAGATTTGTCTTATATATTGATACATTTGAGGCATTATGACTGCATACACAAAATGTTTGCGGCGCAAAAATATGAGATCGTTTAGTTTGATATAAAATTTTGGCACTCTATGAAAATTCATATTACACATTTGTTTTTGTCGTCAACAATAGCAGTTTTGAGATGCGCGCAGAATATAAGAAATACACTGTAGTTAATTTATTATCTAAGCTTATAAATTAGTGCAATTATCTAATATTAGATATGGCTGTGTACATAAACATAAATATTGAATAATTTTCGTTATCAGAATGCTGAGTTTTTTTTTTTAATAAATGTTAAACTGAAAATAATAGAAACTATTAAATGCAAGCCTATAAGTCATTAAATAATATATTGTTTAAACGAGCAAATTTAATGTTCTAATTGAAACCAAAACAAGTTCAGTCAATCATATTATTATCGATGTTGATCGATGACTATCAAGAAATAATTTCTACCACCATCAGAAATTATTTTAAGATCTTGGAACTTGTCTTTATTTCAAATATAATAGTACAGTTTATTTATTTAAGTTATAAGTAAGTATTTGATTAAAAGTATCAAATGCCATTTTCTTTGTATACCTTGTGTATACATTCTAGGAACTGCGATTTTAAAAATAGCTTTATATTGTTGATTTTTATCTAATTAAAAACATTACTATCAAATATTACCTACGTATTGTGTAAATAGTGTCTAGAAAGTAATACTTACGTGTCCTATAGCTAAACTTATTTCACATAAAATGAATACAGTCAACGTTCTGCCGTTCATGATGATTAACTAATAACAGCGAAGAACAAATTCTTCACTCTATATATACACACCTACAAACGAAACCGACACTCAGGAAATTCCCTGAATAAAAGATTGGTTCATTTTTATCAGTTTGAACGGTTGCCGGTACGTAAAACGTTTCTTCGAATTATATTATTAATTTCTTAACTTTTTTTTTAAAGATAACAACACCGAATACCTTGTTTTAAAATAGTTGCAATTATATAGGTACTGTCTTGCATACATTATGTTTATCGCTTCAGTTTAGATACACTAATCCTACTATACCCCATGACAATTAAATCAAAGTTGGCCGAGGTCCTATATGTTTGCATCCAACACTATAAGATTTATACTAAAAGAGAACAGATCGGGAATATATTAAAAAAATGATTCAGTTTAGAGGTGTATCCAGAATTGGGCGTTTACACAATTTCTCTGTTGTACATGCATATTAAAAGTTCTTAGAAATTATTATCCAATTAATGCTACCATGTGTTACTAAGCAGTTTTGCTTGGTTGAACATTATTTTGTAAATCCCCACTTATTTTGATGATAAGTAAATAAATATGGTGATAACCTCGAAGTTAAGGCGTGTTAAATGTTTTTAAAAACATGTTAATTTACTTACAGATAACGCGATTTTGAGGTAAGAAGTATCTCGACAAACAAGGTGCTGAAAAAAAGAAATATTTTTCCAACGACAAACAACAATTTTAAATTGCGTAATGCTTTCTGTTTTAATTTAAATAAATAATTACTTCGTATTTCTCCACAATTCCTCCTAAACTCCGATTTACATCAAACCGAAACTGGTAGGTATAATTTGCAAGAAAAATATCATATGCAAAACTGATTGATTTTTTCGATTCATCGGTAACTTTGAGAGTAGTATTGGCAACCTTTTTTGCTTTTTCTTGGTCTTATTTTGGTCTCGAAAAACAAGATTTGAAAAAGTATTGTGAGACAAGACAAGAAATATTGCTACAACAAGACGTCAAGAAGGAATAATATTGAAGTGAACATTACCCGAAAAAATTAAATATTGTAATTTCTATTGTAGGTATTTAGATAGGTACTTTATTTAAAGGACATCCAGCATAAAAATTATTTTTAAAATCAAAGTTTATTAAGTAAAAGTGCAGTTTTGCTGAACTTTCCTGTAAGTTGACTGAAAGAGCTCCGATTCTGTTTTGCCTATTTTGTCCAATATCTATAACTTATTATGTAGAATTGGCCGTTTCTATACTTTATAACTTCTACCAATTGACCATATCGATAGTCACGTGTGAACCCCGAGCGAGACCGTAGCCGACCGAGAATAACCACCACTGCTACCAAATTCGCAATAAATTTCCATGTTTCTCATTTTATTGAATTAAAAATTTGTTTCTATTTAAACAAAATACAGGAACTAATTGTTGAAAATTGCAAAACTAAATTCAACTTTTTAAATATCTTACAAATGAATCGGTTTTTGCAGAAAGGGATTAAGTACACAGAAAGCAGTTTTGAGAAGAAAACTAGACTACTTCAACAAAAATTCGTAATAAAGTTACATGTTTCTCATTTGTATCCAAGGATATCGCAGTAATTCTGCAAGAGTTGTGCAAAATTGTGAGACAAGTTTGCGAGTCTCGTAAAACAATAGAAGACATTATATTGCAAGATATAGAGCAAGAACAAGACTCTAAAGAAACTCTTACCTTGTGCAAGACAAGACTTTTAATCTCACCTAAATTTCTTGTATCAGCACTATCCTATACTTATGTATATAGTTTATAATAGGTTTTTTTCTGTTCTTGAACAAAATAGAAATTGATAATAATAATATATTATCTCTAGCCCTCATTATAATCACGGGGGTTAGCCCAGTCGGAGACTTGTGCGGGAGAGGGGGCGGCATATTATTAAGCAAACCGCATTTCCGACCAGGGACGACTTAGGTTGGTAGGCTCTAACCATCATTCAGTGCAAGAATGATAGAAATCTGGAAAACCTCATTAATTACGGAGGTAGTCAAATGTCGAGCGGTATCAATTTCTCACATTGCCCAAGCTAACATTCTTCCACCCTACCATACCCACAGAGAGGGTGCCGATCCTCTCCACGAATATAACTGATATATGATCTACCGACATGATTCTAGACATGATTTGAAATTGAGGCTATAAATAAAAATAATAATATACTACTACGCGATAATAATGTATTACTTATTTTAAATGGTTCTAATAACTCGTAAAGCAATGATTCATGAGTAAAATTTTTAAATATTTGTAAAGTATGCTATGTAACTGAATATTTGTAAATGTAAAATATAGTCGCGGCAAGAATTCAGACGTCTTACGTCACGGCTGACGTTACACAATTGTTTGTATTGTCAACATAATTTTTGATATTTGATCGCGTTAAAAACAACTATTTGTTGCAATTTAGCGCAATATATAGTACAACCATTTAATATAGTATATAGCTTTATTATTTTCAGTTGCAGTTTCTTAAATATTTTGCAGAAAATATAATGGATTATTCATTTGTTCGTATGACGTAGGTTGTCTGAATTCTTGCCACGACTATATATGAATTATTTTGTTATTATTATTTTAAGTCTCTATAGCTTATGATACCGTTATACATAGAAATATATTCTATAAATTCAGATAACACATTTACAGATTAATATTATTAATATTAATCAAATCGGAGAAAATTTTGTTTCCAATGAATGTAAAGAATATATTATGTATATATTGTATTTGCCCTATATGTATTTGCAAAATACAGACTGAAAAATATCAAGATCAATAATTGACGAATACGAAAACGATATAAAATATATTTTTCATAAAATTACAAAATCAGTAATTAGATAATGGAGTGATAGCATAAGTGTCTAAAACTTTTTCCCATTTGACGTACTCCTTTGGATTTCTTCGCATTTCGAGAGTTTTGTTGATATTCAAGTACACCAAATTGTTCGAAGTTAGTTTTTCCCATATGACTTCATTAAGGAGACTATCTTTTTTAGGAGTTGGATTTCTGAAATAAATGATCGTGATACAGTTATTTTGCATTATTTTGAACGTAAGTACTCACAGATATTTGACAAAGTTTGTCCATAAGGCTAGTAAGCGCTGTCGTGTTAAATCATCTCCTAGATCAATGGGTGATTCATCTCTAGACAGCGGTGCGTCCCATAAATAGCCCAGTTCTTCGGCATGACCAACACCTGTTACCCCTAAAACGAACATAATATTTTACACCTTCTTAGTTCGGGATCAGTGTGCTGGAATTTTTCCACTCCTATTTGTGTGATCGTATTCAATATGTATCTTACAAGGAGACATTGTCTAATAAATTTTAAGTTTTTTTTTGGTGTACCACAAGATTCAGCATTGGAACCGTTATTATTTAATATATTTATTGATGATGCAACATAACTTTTGACAGCTCCACATCTGTTATATGTAGACGATATGAAGATTTTTATTATAAAAATAAGGAGTATTAACAACTGTCGGATATTGCAAGAAAATCTGACTTTCGTTAAATATAAATAAATGTGCTATTATATCTTGTACACGGAAAAGGAAAGTGTTCAAGTTTCCGTATACTGTTTCCAATAACATTCTAAATGGATATATACAGTATGCGCCAAAAGTATGGAATAAATTCAATAAAAACGAAACAATTATTTTTTGGGAAAATTTTAGTACTGTCTGATAGAGAATTAAACGATCTTTCAGAATTAAGGAAAAAAATATAGTGTTGCCATTTAAAAAAAATAAATAACGTCATTACTCGAAAAAAAATGACATTTGAAAATCGAATTTTACGCTAAATTATGTATTTTTTAAATTAAAAATCGACCTGTTTGAGGATTTTTCTCAAAAAATAATTGTTTCGTTTTTATTGAATTTATTCCATACTTTTGGCGCATACTGTATAATGGATCTTAGCGTATATTTTGACTCCAAACTAACGTTTGCCAATCATATTGATACAATTTTAAGAAGCTAACAAAAACTTGATATTTGTTTTACGAAATTCGCGAGATTTTTGAAATTCACAAACAGTAGCGTGCTTTTAAATTCATTTATTAGATCTAAGTTGGAATATTGCGCCGTTATTTCGTGCGCAAACTATATTAAATATATAAAAGCTATAAAGAGGGTGCAGCGAAGAGTATCTTTAGTTTTTATCATTTAAAGAAGACGACATGTATCCCCCAATTGTTATTCACAATAACTCCTAAATAGATTTCAGTTTCATTCACTCACTGTTCGTCGTGACTTACAGTTGTTGATCCTTTTGTCTAATATAATTAATTTTGTTTTTGATGTACCTCAAATACTAAACAGGTTGAATATTACAATACCTGTACGACGCCAGCCGAATATATTTTATTTAACTGCCAATAGCAATGTACTATATTTTTCTCCTCTATATAAAGTGTGGAAGAATTATGATACGATGTTTCTGAGGATAAAGACAAAAAAAGTTATGATAATATTAGAGACGTGATAAACATCTACTTTTAATGTATCACAAATTAGGAAAATTTACTTATCATGACCACTTATTTTTTAAGCTATGTCTCGTTTGTTGTTTATTTTTTTTTTAAACCCCACAGGCACCTGGTGCGCCCTACCCTGACTCTGAACGTCTTCCCCGAGAGTTTTCCAGACACAATTGAAAAAGACCAACCAAAAATCGTGACTGGGGGTTTTTCGGGTCGCTGAATTCAAATATAGCACCGACGTACACCCTACAGACACCTGGTGCGCCCTACCCTGGCTCTGAACGTCTTCCCCGAGGGTTTTCCAGACACAATTGAAAAAGACCAACCAGTTGTTTTTACAGGACTGAATCACATTTTTTGAGGGCTCCGGGGGAGAGTTACCCATGTATGAATGTATGAAATTATGGGATGATTTTTGGTTGGTATTTTTCAATTGTGTCTGGAAACCCCTCGGGGATGACGTTCAGAGCCAGGTTAGGGTGCACCAGGTGTCCGTGGGGTGTTGACCGGTGCCATATTTGATTTCAGCGAGCCAAAAAACCCCCCGTAACGATTTTCGGGTGGTTTTTTTCAATTATGTCTGGAAAACCCTCGGGGATGATGTTCAGGGCCAGGTTAGGGCGCACCAAGTGTTCGGGTAGTCGTTTTCAACATAAAATTCGGATTCAGCGCACACAAAAAGCTCCCATAACGATTTTCGGTTCGTTATTGTCGATATTTCCAGAAAAATTCTCGAAGATGACGTCCGCGTCCAGGTTGGAGCCCACCAGGTGTCCGTGGGGAATTCAAAATTTAAATAACAAAAAACTTACCTGCAACTTCTACACCTGCCAAGCCACCCATTTTGCCTTTGTAGGAAAATTGGTACAGATAAACATCGGTGTAGCTCGATTGTAACTTGGCATGTCTAGTACTGGGCGTTGAAAATACTTCGTCACTGGTAAACTGGAATAACAACAGACACAAAAATAATACTGTAAGCAATAAAAAATGCAACATATTAAAATAAATAATAAAGCATTATTTTCTAAAACATTATTTCATACTCATTTATATACCTATATTTTTTATTAATTACTTATACAGTATTAAAGATTTATACTTCATATGTATGTATTTTTTATAACTTCAACTGTTTTTAATTTTAAAGACTCATAAAACCCTTAACAAGCATTTTAGGCTTTTTGTTCAATCCTGTTTCTTGTAACATCTTCTATACAAACTCTCCTGATAAGAGACTAATTTTTATTTGTTAATTGAATTATCACATCGCTATCACATTATAATTAATTTTTATTCGTATTTGTTTATTTATGAATATTTGCTAATAGCTTTAATAGATACATTTTTTTATAAAATATGGGTCTGATATTAACTGAAATCATATATTTTCTAGAATAGCCGTTAATTTCCAATTAAAAAAGCCCCAGACGAGTGAAGGTGGTACCCATATTGAACATTTAGTTTAACTGAGTTAAAATTTTGTTTGTTTTTTTACTGTTTTCTTTTTGTATATTACTGATAAAATGGAAATGGCCATTTAATACTTAGCGATATTTACTTTGTTGCCATATCAAGTGCATGCAAAAAAGTTGCAATATCTCGTATACCGAACCTCAAATCAAAATCTTATAAGAGTGAAAAATAATAAAATAAAATAATACCCCGTCCTATCTGAAAGAAAAATATTCTTAAACCATAGGCGTACTCAAAAAAATTGGGGGGCCCATGGGTACAACAACCCTCTTTTCTCCGTTTATGCTTTTCTCTATATAGAAATCAATTTTAAAATTTTAATTTTAACACTGTCTTTTGAACCAAAATGAAAAGTGGCATAAGAAAGGTCCCATTATTTTGGTCCAAAGAATATGTGATTTTTAGGTAACAAGCTTAATTGTATGAATTCAATATGCTATAGATATCTATTACAAAAAAATATATAAATTATGATTAGGTATTTTCTTAAGGATTTTGGTTGGCAGGCTTTCATGACAGCTGTCAAGGAAGGTCACCGACCAATTTACATGTTTTGTAAAAATATCATGTTCTGTGTTTTAAAATGTCAAAAAGGTAATTGTGTAATTATTTTTCTTAAGAAGTTTGCTACAGATAAAAATAAAATATAGTGCAAGTACCTTGATGACTGCTGCGATGTCTTCTTGGAACGTTCGATCTGTGTAAATTTGCCTGAGCTTTCTTCCAGCAGTCACTTTGTTTTCATTAGTCATATTATATTTATTTCCAACGAGATTGGCCAAGTTACTGTCGAAATATTTTGCACGCTTTTCTGGCGCACCGGGTACTAAAACATATTTTACATTCGTGTTTGTTTTTTTATCAAATCACAAGTGATCCAATCCATGACTAACCTTTTATTTATGATTTGATTTATACACAAGTTGTTTCTAAAATAAGTGCGTTTCTTCAAAGGAATAATGGGAAACGGAGGTAAGAACATAAACAGCTTTCATTGAACGAGCTGAGGTCTAAAAACTTATTTTCGATATAAAAATGGTTAATTCAAAGAAAATGTTAAAACCGGTCTTGTTATGTCGAATTCACATAGCAATTTGAAGGACGAAGCCTTGCAACGCTAATTCTCGATTTGAATAAGACATTTTGAAATAAAACAATGTAAGTAAATTTACTGTAGATGCATAATAATTCTTAACTTGGTGTAACATATTATAACACCTTAGAGTTTAGACCATACCAGCTCAACGAAAATTATTTATTTTAACGCCCCCTATTACCCCTTTTAAGAACTTATGTTTCTACGTATTTTATGAAAACCTTACCTGCTGCTGCACCTAATAAATATTCCTCTGAGTTAAAACCAATAAGTATAGGGACTTGATTTATATGTCCTGTTCTGAAAGGTTCATAAAATGAAGTAGTCAAGAAGGCTCCTTCTAAATGAGGGTCCTCTATCACGGGCAGCCATATTTGACCTTCGCCCTCGACCAATGAAGTCTGCCTTCCTGGTGCAGTCTATAAAAATTTTGTTTGTATTGATAACGAAATGCTGCTCAATTTGGTGCTAAATATACGGGGTGATTCAGAACTTATCTAAAAAACTTGGGAATGGAATCAATATCGTATTTTTTTTTATAAAATCCTTATAGTTTCCGAGTAAAAAATTACGTTGTAGTATTTTTAACCTTTAAATCGCTGGGCTACTCTAGCCAGACGAATATTGAAATCCGAATACTTTTTGCACATATTAACGTTTTTGTGAGTGAGATTTTATATTAATTTTTCAAGTGTCAAAAATGACTTACGTATATAGCAACTCAGAGTTGATAGATATCGTTTTAATTTATGGCGATGTGAGTGTGTGGGTAGTGGGACGATTTCCTAGTAAACATGTGCCAAAAGCGGCTACTTTTCCCGCGTTGTACAGTGAGTGCAAGTGTAGTGCCACGCGAGGGAAACCGAATTGTGGAAGAGATAGAGATCCAGGACGTTCACGGCGTATTGCAGAAGTGTGGCGTATCATACACGAAGCTCAATTATTATATTCATTTTGGGATTGGACAAAGACGACCAGTACCATGGCTGCCACGATCTCCTAACTTTAAATAATTTAAACTTATTTTTGTGGGGATATTTAAAGAATGAAGTGTATCGCACTAAAGTACCTACTATTGATGATTTACGAAACATTTGTGTTAGTTTGTAGAAACTGGATAAGACAGACCTAAAATTTGGTTGTAACATCAGGTATATCAAACTATTTTGTTAATTATAACCACAAATTAATTATATTAATAATTAATAGCAATAGCGCCAAAACAGTTATAAAATGATATTTATTTTGTTTCTTGGGACTTTATTTCCATTTTTGGTCCGGTCGCCGATTGCATGCTTTACCACCTTATCAGGTTTTACAATGGACCAGTTTCCAGTGCCGTGCAGAAGTGTATTTTTAAATCATTTTCGAACTGCCTTTTTAGATTTTTTTACAAAATTGTATTTGTAAGAGTCTCCTGTTCATTCAATGTTTTTTAGATAAGTTCTGAATCATCCTGTGTAGATTAATATTAATAAATAAATATTTAAATTACAGTGATTGTGTTTTTGGTCAGTTTGGAAGCTGAAGTTTTTTGTAGCAACTTCAGTAATTCCCTTGAGTCGTTCGATTTGAAATTTGGATCCAGGCTTCGTCCCAATTCAAAGGCATATTGTCGAGCATAATCTTGACGTGTCCATTTGGCTACCGCCGTACCACTTTGCAATATGGCGGCTCTGAATAACCCTTGAAAGTATTATTTGTAATTTCTTCCGTTAAAGTATTCAAAATGTTCATACCTTTGTTTTTCGGGCTGATTAAATGCAATCCTACAGCTGCCGCTCCAGAACTTTCACCTGAGATGGTTATCTTTTCAGGATCCCCACCGAATAAGTGAATATTTTTCTTGACCCATTTTAAGGCAAAATGTTGATCTTTCATTCCTAAATTTCCTGGTATCACTCCATCTTCGGTAGTAAGAAATCCTTGAAAAATATTTAAATACAATAATAAGATTTGTATTTAAAAAAAATGATAATTAAATTACACTGAGGAAAAGTGTTCTAAATTTGATAGTGAAACCTTTTCAAATAACAAGGAATAGCATAATAAACATAAAAAATAAGTACCTAAAACAGCTAGTCTATAGTTCATGGTAACAACAACGACACCATACCCTACATAGTATTGAGGTTTGAATATTTGAACGACACCAGATCCATATTCATATCCGCCTCCATGTATCCATACTAATACTCCTAAAGG
Source organism: Monochamus alternatus (assembly GCA_037114965.1). Classification (NCBI taxonomy): domain Eukaryota; kingdom Metazoa; phylum Arthropoda; class Insecta; order Coleoptera; family Cerambycidae; genus Monochamus; species Monochamus alternatus. The sequence goes on from CM073433.1 coordinate 41,849,136, forward strand.
AGTTTTTGATGTATCTCCAGGTTTCTGAAATTAATACAAATAAAAAATGGCACTATTTGTCTATGGAATTAAATATTTCATCATATTTTGTATATGATGCAATGTCTGTCGAAAATTATAGACCTGTCTCTCAAGTGTATTCTCTAAGATATTTGAATATGTTTTTTGAGCAGAATGATTCCATTTCTATCTAGTAAAAATATCATTTCTAACATTCAGCATGGATTTATTTCGGAGAAATCAACCGTCACGGCTACACATGCATTTTATATGGAAGTTGTTGGGATATTTTGAGATCTTGCAGGGCATTCGATTGCGTCGATCATGAAAGATTATTAAGTAAGGTCTACAATTATGGAATTAGAGGTACAAGTTTCGATTGACTGTCATTTTTATGTAACAGGAAACAGTTTTCAACTGTCAGTGGGATTATCGATCATTGTAACATCAGTTTGGAAGTACCGCAGGGGTCCATTCTGCGCCTTGTGCTTTTCTTGCTCTATGTTAATGATATACATAAGGCATATCCAAACGCGCACTTTAAATTGTATTCAGACGATAAATCAATCGTAATTACTGTACTCGAGAGCAAATGTAATGAAACACTTAGTAGTTTAACTGTATGGTTTAATCGGAATTCGTTATACCTTAATGCCGACATGACTTCTCATTTGAGGTTTCATAATCCTCAAAATGAGTGTTTATATTTGAAAATAAACAACTCTCACGTGTTGCATGATATGCAATTGCTTATGCTCTATTATACTCAGGTGGGAAGTAGACTTAGATACGGTTTGTGGTTGTGAGGTCAGTCTACCGGTTGGCATGATGTCTTTATTGCTCAGAAACGTATTATACGCTGCATGGCGGGGGTGAGAAAGGTTTGTAGTTGTAAACCCTTATTTGAAAAATTAAAAATTTCATCTTTGCCTTCGTTATTTTTGTGTGAACTAGCAGCGTATGTTTTTAATAGCACTGATACATTTTGTAGACATAGATATGTTTATAATATGAATACGAGGCACAGAGATAATTTTTACATATTACATAGTGAAATAAATGCTACTTTTAAATTTCCCAATATATATGGGTTAAAACTTCCACATCATATTAGAAGCTCTGTTACTATTGCATCTTTTAAGAATAGTTTGAAATAGTATTTACTTGAGCTTTTATTCTGTTATTGATTTGTTTTTGTAATATTTTTCTTTTTTTTTAAGCATTGTAGATGGTATTGTATTTTGTTCCCCTTCTTTTGTTCATTCTCTTATTTGTTATTTTACACTCTACAAGACTGTTCTTTACTTGTATAAGAATTACTACTTATTTCTTTAAATGTGTTTCTGTGGCTATTTCAATACGGTGACTGACTGAAAGAGAAAATATTTTCTATGCCACTTGAAATATTTGTTGCTTAATAAATAATAACTTTTGGACTAAGGTAAATTCAGCTATATATTCATATTTTAGTCTCAGGAATTTTTGGGACACCCTGTTTAATAAGAAAAGTTGACAATATATTTGAATCAATTATTTTAGTGTTAAGCACTCTGCAATATAATAATATTAGTGGTAAAAATTAGAGCTTATTATACTTAAGTAAATAATATGCCCATTGCCTAAGTCCTGTAGCTTACTATAGATAAATAATTACTACTTAATGAAATCAACTGATCTTACCAAAGGTGTAAAAACGTTCAGATATAAACAGTCCTCGGTCTCCGTTGTATTAGGAATGACGAAAGAATCTGTTTTGTGGCAAATTTTTGTGTTTTTTGTGGCATCTTTTACCCCATTCCATTTTTCATGTTCTTTGGGTGGCTAAAATTTAGACTGGATATTATTAAGATACTAATAACATGCATGAAATTACCTTAAATCTTAATTCGCCGACAGGTGGGGCTGCGTATGGAACTTCTTGAAATGCATAATAGGATCCATAGTCGGACTGTACCTCGTGACCCTTAATTTGGCCCTCTGGTAAAGTGACAAGTGTAGGATCTTTTACCTAAATACAAAAAATATGGCATGTATCAGTTACAATTGCATAGAATGTCGAGAATATGAGTACCTTTATTTTTCTGTATGATAAATTGTACCAAACAAAACACATTTAAAAATATGAAATGTGAAATAAATAATGACTTCTGTTGCTTGCAAGAAGTGTTTACCGTACACACGTTTCGTAGTCAGAGAGTTTTACCCTTATTAACACATCATGCAGCTGGTCATTTTTTCTATAAATTGTTTTTGTTTATATATACTCACAATTATTAAGCTATATACCGAAAAACGAAACGCACTAGCTACAATACTATGATATTTTATAATAATAATTTTAGATTAACAGTAGTAGGTAGTAGATTATAGTGTTGTCGTACTTTATAGTTTAATGGGACATTTTCTTGCGTTTACAGTAAGGACTAGGTTTATTCTTAGTGACAAAGGAAAAACAAAAATCAACATCCGAGATTGTTCCTAGCGACGAAAAACAGTGTTTTACGTCATGACAGAGTATAGAGAAGAGTGGCTTGGTCCTAACAGAAAGACAACTCATTGAGTAAAAGCTGGTACCTATTCGAGTAAGTTGATGTTATGCATATAGTCAGACAAAAAAGAAGTAGGCAACGATGAATAGCTTCTGGAGACTGTAACTATCACTGCTGAAACCTATTGGCACAATTCCATCGCAGTTTAAGAAAAAAGGCCGGAAAAACATCATTGTGTGAGTGAGTACTGGCATCACAGAAGCAGTTATTCGGGAGTTTGGTTCTGTTATTCCAAATCCACTCTATTCTCCTGACTTCATCAGATATCCATCACTTTCACTCTTTGTTAAATAATCTTCACATAATCCCTTTTCAAGGCAACGTCAAACTTAAAAATTGTTTTAGTAAATTCTTCAGTTCTGAACCTCCGTATTTCTTCAATTATCGAACTGCTAAATCTGCGGGAGGCTTTAAAATATACAGAGTGGTTCAGAACATATCTAAAAAAATTTGGCAATAGATGCGTCATGAATAATGAAGGCAATATTGAAAAAAAAATTGGAAAGTCCTTATAGTTTCCGAAAAAAATTTATTAAAATTCTAGTAGTTTCAATCTTTACATCGTTAGGCTACTGTAGTCTCTAGCCAGGCGAAATTTACAACCGAATCGTGGAAGATATGGAGGTCAGGGGCATCCACGGTATATTCTGGCATATCATACACGAGGTTCAATTATATCCGGATCATGTACATCGTGTCCAAGCATTAATACCAGTGGATTGGACGAGGAGGACCGGTACCATCGACCACGATGTCGTGACTAAATCATTTGGTCTTATTTATGTGGAGATATTTAGAAAATGAAGTATATAGCACGGAAGTGCACACTATTGATGATTTACGCAAACGATAGCTGCTGCCAACAATTTGAAAGTTCAAAACTGACAAGAAGCAGAAAAATTTGTGTTAGTTTGTAGAAATTGAGTAAGACGGGCCCAAAATATTGTTGTAACATCAGGTATGTCAAACTATTTTACTAATTAAAACCACAAATTAATTCAATTAATAGTTAATAACAATAGTGGCTAAAGCCGTTGAATTTGCTGCATTAAAATAGGTGTTGTAAAATGTAATTTATTTCTTTCCTTGGGAATTTCTTTCAATTTTTTGTTCGGTTGCCGGTTATATGCCTTAACAGGTTTTACAGTGGACAAGTTTCCAGGGCCGTGCGGAAGAGTATTTTGATATCATTTTTGAACTACTCTTTTTGATTTTATTTTTACAAAATTCTATTTGTAAGAGTTTGTACATTCAAAACAAATTTTTTAGATAAGTTCTGAATCACCCTGTATATTTGTTAGTTAGAACCCAATTATCTGTATTGTTGAAGGAAAAGATTCCGAGTTACCGGCAAGTAACTAACGAAGTGAACTTTCTTTTAAAATCAGAACAAAAATCTTCCCATCAACTACCTCAACTGAACTATTTCGCATACACAAATGTTATGTCTATACAATAATTCCTAACATAGAAAAACACGAAAACGTAGGAAAAAATGGGTGATAGTGTTCACTTTTACACTCGTACTGTATTGTAAGTAGTGCTGACAAAAACCGGAAAAAAGTGAAGCCGATTAACCGGGTTCCGTAAAAACCGATTTCAGATAAAACCGGTTACCCGAATAGTGGTGAAAACCGGATAATCAAAACCGGTTATTCGAATATTCGGTTAATCGAATAACCGGTTAGATTGACAGATGGGGTAAACATTTTTTTATGAAGATTTGGCTACTTAGGTAATTCGATACACTTTTCAATGAAAATATTTTCAACGCTATACGACTTCCTGTTATACCAGAAGTAGGTACCAACTTTTTTATTTTAAATGAAACGTCCTGTAATTTCTGCATATTTGAATTCTATAGTAAACTTTAGTGTTACTTTATAATTATCTAACATTTCTCATTTGGCATATACTCGTATTATCAAATATATCATAGCTAACTTTAAAAATTCATATTTCAGAAACAGTGAAAGTGGGAATCTTTATTTTTAGGTCAAGCACGTTTGAATTTCCTCAAGTTTGTCAATTAATTTTGAGGCCCCTGTACATGACAGGCTAAATATGAATACATCAAAACGAAGCATAACACCTAATAAAAATAAAAATCGCCATTTTTATTGTTTCTAAAAAATAAATTTTTAAAGTTAGCTATGCCATTTTACGAAAAAAAAATCGAAATACCTCCAAAACAGTTCATTTTAGATGATAAATGTCATATAAAGTGACACTAAAAGTCACTATAGAATTCAAAAATGCAAATATATACAGGGCGTTCCATTTAAAATAACAAAATTGGTACCTACTACCGGATATACCACTGATATACTTCCGGTATAACCTGAAGTGGTATAGTGTTGAAAAATGAAAATATTTTCATTGAAAAGTTCGTAGTGAATTACCCAAGGAATCAAATTTTCAGAAAAAAATGTGTACGCTATCTGCAAATCCTTCTAGTTGCGTGAATAACCCTGTACATTATCTACTCGAGTACATCTACTATGTGGAATTATGACGAGGAACGGGAAGTGGAGAAGAACGAGATTTCTTTTTTCATAGAAAGAATAAGAAAATAATCGATTATCCGATTATTCGGATGTTTGGTTCGAATGAACAGATTTACACTCAGATTATTGAATAATCGGTTATTTGAAGAATCGAATAACCGATTTTCCGCTTTTGTAAAATACCGAATTGTCCGAAACCGATTAACCGAACTATCCAAAAAACCGATTTCAGTTGTCAGCACTAAAATAAGTTATTTGAAGAATCGAATAACCGGTTTTCGGGTTTTGTAAAAAACCGAATTATCCCGAAACCGGTTAACCGAACTATCCAAAAAACCGATTTCGGTTGGCAGCAGTAATTGTAAGTACTCCTATACCAGATACGAATACTTACATTCATGGAAACTGGTATTGTGGTTACTGTTTTATATCTTTTAAATATTCTTAAGAATTTATTGGCATAAGGATGTCAAAATTATTTTATTTATATGAAGGTATCTTCTTATTGTATGTTATTAAAAGAAAGAAGTTTTGAAAGTAAAAAGCACAATTATTCCATTAAAAAAGTATTTGTTTATTTTCATATCTAAGTATGTGATATTTATTTGTTGATTTGATACTTTATGAAAATTCGTACTTTTATATTTCGCATTTGTTTTTATCTTCAACAATAACAGCTATTGGTGGGTGCAAAACATATAAGTAACATAGTGTACTTAATGTATTATCTAAACCAATAAATTAACGTAGCTTTCTAGTGTTCGATATTGCAATACACATAAATATTGGATAATTATCACAACGTTGCATAATCTGAATTTGTAAATTCTAAATTTAAAAATTTTAATGACAATTAAATGCAAGTAAGTTAAAGTCATCAAACAAATTAAATTAGATAATTTTATTTAATATAATCTAAGAAACCAATTTCTGCTGGTGGCATAAGATTTTATTGGATTTTAGAAGCCAGTCTCTTTTTCGAAAATAAAAGTATAATTTTCTTAATTAAGCGCCAATCAGCATTTGATTGAAGGCCCAAAATATGAGTTTCTTTATAAACATCTTGTGTATAATTTATATGAATTGTTACTTTAAATAGCTGACGCTTTATTACTGTTTTATATCTTATTCAAAACATACTGTGACGTAAGATTATTTTATCTAATAACACTCATTATGTAAATAATATCTAGAAATCGATACTTACATGCCCTATGGCTAAACTTATTTCACATAAAATGAATATAGCCAACTGTCTACCGTTCATCATGATTCACTATTAACAGCGAACAACAAATTATTCACTCTATATATACACACCTACAACTGACACTGAGGAAATTCCCTGAACAAGATTGGTTCGTTATTATCGGTTAAGTGTTGTTGGTACGTAGAGCGTTTCTTCGAATCATAATTTTATTCATAACTTTTTTTTTGAAACGATAGCACCACCGAATACCTTATTTTTAAATGTTTGCAATTATATAAGGTAAGTTGTATACGTACATAATGGTAATCTCTTCATTTTAGATGCATTAACCTTATATGTGAAAGTTGGCCGAGGCTATATATATAACCAGTTCTGCATCTAGTATCAAGTACTGCAAGATTTGTTCTAGACGGAAAATAATGACAGATAACAATACGACTACTTTTTACAGGTGCATGCAGAATTGGGTTTTTTACAGAAATAATCTTGTACATATGCTTATCAACTTCTTAGAAGTTACACGAAGTAGCACAGCTTCTTAGAAGTTGTCAATCAATTGGTGTTACTAAGCGGTTTTGCTTGGTTAGTCATTATTTTGTATTTTCCTTTTGTTTTGATGATAAACAAGTAAATAAATATGGTGATAACCTCGAAATAAAGGAACATATTTTATTTATTTGCAGACAACGCAATTTTGGGATTAGAAATCTCTGTACAAACACGAACTGGAACTCGTTTAAATAAATTATCTATAGGGCGATGAAATAAGAAAATACATTTTAAACGATCAGCTTTTATTTGCAATTTTAAACTACCTAATGGAATTTAATTTAATGTTAACAGAATTTTTGTAATGTAAGTAAATTTGTCTAAAAATAATTGCAATACATAAAATAGTTATTTTTATTACAAGTACCTAAACAACAGTTTTTTTAGGAAGAATTGTTGTTGTCTCTAGATGAGGCGAAGCCTCCTTCTGGAATAGCAGATCAGTCCAAAAAATTTTTTTAGGTACATGTTACACACAACATTTTTTTCTTAAATCTCCCAAAAAACACATTGAAACCTCTTATTATGTATGATTAATGTGATCAGAACAAATGTTTCTCGAAAATGGTGAGCTTTGGATTGTTTTTACCACGCTGAAATAGTAACTAGATTGTTTAATGCACAAAATAACTTTTACATTTATTTTGTATAAAACATAGAATCCAGAAAATGCGAATAAAATGATGAGAATCAAATTTATGAAAAGGAATGTGAAACATTCATTCGATAGAAAGACATTAACAGCATTGTAATTGTAGATGAAGATACTATTATAACTTCTCGAGATTGAATATGAAAAAGACTCATTTTAGAGACTTAAATGAGTCCGTAAAATTTTTGAGTGCATACAAAAAAAGTTATTTCAAATATTATCACCACCGTTATTTTTAAATTACGAGTATTAAGAATATCTGAAAGTTTCTCAAAAACAAATCTATATAAGGAATCACAATTGACAATAGACAGATTATACAAATATTACATAATGTATTTAACCTATTCTTTGATTTAGCAGGCTTTACATTTGCTATAAAAATGCGTTTACTCGATTTTTAACATTTGTAAGCGTATAACATATCCATTGCAAGAACAACCAGAATATTATTATATATATGCACATATATGTGTTCATATAATACAGTTTCAATAATTAACCAATGGTGGTATAGCGTAAGCATCTATAATTTTTTCCCATTTGAGATATTGTCTTGGGTTTCTTTGCATTTCCAGCGTTGTGTTGATATTCAGATACACCAAACTGCTCGGAGTTACTTTCTCCCATATGACGTTATTCAGAAGGCTGTCTCTTTCTGGAGTCGGATTTCTGAAACAGACAATCATATACCAATAACTTTATCGTATCATATTGTTTATAATTACATACAAACACTTGACAAAATTCGCCCATAAGGTTAACAGACGTTGTCGCGTAACCAGATCTTCTGGATCATCAGGAGTTCCATCAGAGGAAGCCGGTAAATCAAATAAGTAGCCTAGTTCCTCGCCATGGCCAACACCTCGAACGCCTAAAGTGTTAATTAACATGATGTTTTGTTTTTCTTAACAATAATGATGATATAAAAGGGTTGATAGACGTTGTTGATTGATGGAGATAGTTCGTAGATTGACGTTCGTTAAGCAGAATTTGGTTGACATTAAAATGAAGTGTGATAAAATTAACATGAATAAGTGATCAGAAATCTACCTGCCACTTCGAAGTCTTTCAAACCTCCCATTTTGCCTTTGTATGAGAACTGGTACAAGTATACATCAGTGTAGTTAGATTGTAACTTTGCGTGCCTCGTAATAGCCGTTGTAAAGGAATCATCACTGAAAAACTGAAATACGGCAAAAATATAATTATTTAATATTCAAAATTAATTTTAAAAGATCGCACGCATTATGTCTGCACGGACCAGTACGGACAAAGCCTGCTCATGAAGCTGTCTATGTTGTTTAATGTAGTGTCGCATAATAGACCAGCACAAGCATGTACCGTCACCTGCAATGACCGTCACTGCAGGTCGGTGACCTGCAATTTCAATGCCAGGTCGCCAGTCCAACATAAGTTCTTTCCCACAAAAATCAGGGATTGGTTTTAAACTGTTAAAAATATTCGACCAGTTAAGTTGTGAATGTGTCGCTGGCTCTCCCCTCTTCTGCTCTTCACAACATCTCTAAAATAAAAATGTCTTCTTTCGAGGTACACTCAACTACTACTTAAAAACTTCTGCCACACACATAACTTGCACAAAAAGTTGCTGGTCCATGCTAGACAAGTGTGTGAAGTCGTGCAGGTTTGCAAGTCTACGCTGTGCTGGTCCGTATTGGCCCCTGTAGGCATAATGGGCGCGATCTTAAAAGAAATGAATGCTTCAAAGTATGGTTTCTCTCTCACCTTGATTAATTTTGGTAGATCGTTTTCAAATGTTCGATTAGTGTAAATTTTCCTTATTTTACGTCCAGCAATCAGCTTGTTCTCTTTGGTCATATTGAATTTATTTCTGATGAATTTGGACAAATCGTTGTCGAAATATTTTGCACGTGCCTCAAGAAGCTGAGTGGTATCTGTAACTGATGTTTGACTTTGCTTTAAAAGACATCCAAAAATATACAGAAATAAATCTTACATAGAATTCAGATTGCTCTCTGAAGACATATACATCGCTTACCAGGTTTCCAAAACAACAGCTCTTCCTCAGAATTGAAGCCGATGAGTGTCGAGACTTTGTTTATGTTTCCTTTTCTAATGTCTTCATGGAATGGACTCGTTAGCAATGCTTCTTCCAAATTAGCATGCTCAATTACAGGCAGCCATATATAACCTGTACCCTCAATCAACCCACTTTCCTTACCAATACTGGGCTATGAACATTGATGAAACGTTTTGTTTGTGCTTTAAACCATTATTCGTTTTACTTACAGATACTGTGTTATTGATTATTTTGGAAACTGGAGTTCTTTGCAACAACTTCAGTAGTTCTTTGGAATCGTCAGATTTGAAATTCGGGTCCAAACTTCGTCCCAATTCGAAAGCATAGAATCGAGCATAATCTTGACGTGTCCATTGATTTAAAGGAGTACCACTTTGCAATATAGCGCCCCTGAATAGTCCTTGAAAGATTAAGTTTGCGTAGGTGCTAAATAATGCCAAAATTCTGTATTACCTCTATTTTTTGGGCTGATCAATTGAAAACCTACAGAAGTGGCTCCAGCACTCGAACCAGTAATTGTTATCTTGTCAGGGTCCCCACCGAATAAGTGAATGTTTTTCTTGACCCATTTTATAGCCATTTGTTGATCTTTTAGACCCAAATTCCCCGGTATGACTTCGTCTTCGGTGGTAAGGAACCCTTAAAAAATTATTGCTAAAATGTCACAAAAAAAAATTGGGAAAAACCTAAGATATACACAATATATATCTAAATGTCAAATGTGATTATACGGATATGGACTAAAATGTATCGAGACGTAAATTAATTAAATAGAGGGTTTCATTAAAAAGTCTGTACAGGGTGTCCCAAACTTGATACTATGGGTCTACTGTGAGCATATAAACAAATTAAATATAATTGGGGACTCGTGGTACTGAAATACTAATAACATCATCAATTACATTTTTTGCAGCAACATACCCAATTTTTTTCCTGTTAAAAATCTCTTTTTCTAATAAACTTTTATTAGATTTTTTTTGTGTATTACTTTCTGTTTAAAAATTATAAGCAATATCTCCCTAAAAAGTCTAAAAAGGAACATTAGCTGGGGAAAGATCAAGTAGTCGTTGGAAAATAATTGAATGTTCTTTGTTTAAAGTGCATAAATGCCACAAAATATTTGTAATCATTCAACACGAACGTCAAATGTATAACTTTTGTGCTTACAAAATGTTTTTCCATTCAGAAAAGAAGATCTGTGGAGTTACATAGAGAAAGAGTCAAATAATGAAATAATTGACCGAAAAGTATTTCGAACAATATACACTAAATTCTATACGGCAGCTAGCCGGGAATTGAATTTGGATAAATCAACCGTTCAACGAATTTTAAAGACCAATGGGTATGACAACAAAATTCACAATTTTTAGTATTTGCCTGAGCGTCACATTAAAAACAGACTTAATTTTATAGATCAAATTGTAGTAAATGTAGTACATTACAGAAGGCATCGCCAGCAGGTAAATTGGACTAGATCCTCATATTTTAACCTCAGAAATTTGTACAAGTTTTTGTATAGATCTTTTATGCCTGCCATTCACGCGCGGACCGGTCCGCCGGACGAGTCCGTTGGACCCAGTCGGCCGACCCATCCTATCGTGAATGTAATAGCACCGACACGTCGTGGTATGGTTGCAGGTCCGCAGAATCAACGAACGGACTCACGACTCGGACTGATCCGTGCTGATTAATTATGTGTGGGCAGTTTGCAACAACGACTGCGACTGGAGTCTCTTTACTGTTTTCTAAAAATGTCTCTAAGATAATCGTGAATTTTGGGAAAAATTTATTAGTATTTATAGAGAAAACAGTTGTCCATTCGAAAATAGTTTACGAAATCGGAAGGTTCACATGATTGGATATCTTATAGCAAACGTAAATGAGTATACTGATTCCTTTTGCGTAATCATTTTTTTGTCCACACTCGTTTCTTTTTTTTCCTATGCAAAAATTATTACTGCTCCGACAATTACGGCAATTTCGATTTTTCGTGATAACGGCGGCATGATATCTACGCGTCGCAGTGGTTCGTCGCCAACTGAGAAATACTTATAATACCACAACTGCCCATTTAGTGTATGGAGCAGAAAGGATCGGTTCGGGTCTGGTCGCAGTCGTAAGTCGGGTCTGAGTTCGCTTAGTGAATGGCCCGCTTTAGATACACTATATTATAACTAGAAACAAATTACCTACCTAAAGCACCCAATCTATAGTTCATCGTAACAATAATGATATTGTGATCCATAAAATATTGAGGTTTGTACATTTGAGCAACACCAGACCCAAATGCAAATCCACCGGCATGTATCCATATTAATACTCCTAAAGGAGGTTTAGATGTATCTCCAGGTATCTAAAGATAAATACAATTAAGTTAAATTTATTAATTAAATGAACTCTCTATAGAGAAATCTCTGAGTCGGTATTTGATTGGCAAATTGAATAGTAATTTACCATCCCCTCTATCACATTAATAATAAAGATAAAGCAGTCTTACCGCAGGAGTAAAAACGTTCAGGTATAAACAGTCTTCAGTCTCTATTGTGTTTGGAATAGAGACTGTATCTGTTTTGCAACAAGTTTTTGTGTTCTTTGTGGTGTTCAGTACTCTGTTCCATTTCGGGGGATCTGTAGGTGGCTAAAATTTTATGTGAATACGATTACAGCAACATTCAGGGACTTACCTGAAATCTTAATTTTCCTACGGGTGGGGCGGCGTATGGAATCTCTTGGAATGCATAATATACTTTGTCATCTGGAGAATGTAGCGTTTTTCCTTTTATTCGACCTTCTGGTAGAGTAACAAGAGTAGGATCATTCACCTGTGTATATAAAATATTGAATGATATAGTATAGTAGCGTTTTATGTTGTGGTCGTTTACAGGCCCAGTATTGAGTAATCAGTAACCACAATATGTTGGCACGTGCTATGTATCGCGTATTTATGTCCTTCAGCTATAACAGAATGTCGTGTACTCATGTCCTTCTGTCGGCTATGACAGAATGTGAACATCCAGAGTTAGCCATCGATTGCCTCACCTATGACATACTGGTGAGAGCTGACAAGGTCGAAACCAGTATATATCTGGTGGCACCGCTGACGACTAACTTTGTTTACTACAGGGTTTCAAGTATAACTCAATGCTCATGTTAAAATAAATAATCTAAATAAAAAAAAACTATACATTTATTCATTTCTACATAGCAGAATAACAAGTCAAAAATAACTATTACAGCTGATAGCTGTAATTAAATTATTATTTATAATAAAAACTAATTCAAATATTAGTTATGCATACAGATTTTGTTAAATATAAAGAATAAAATTGTAAACCACTATAGTTTTTATAATCATTTATAATCTACCATAGCATAAATTATAAAAATATATACAAATTAAAGAAAGTTTTATAAAATCTATTTTCAGTTTTAAAAATTATATATTTAACATCTGATTCAAATTCTAAACGTGACAGTTTTTGTTTTACTAATGTATCTACTTCACATTTTTTTTTTCTGTAAATTACAATGTACAAATTAATAAAATGTACTAAAGAAAATGATTCGAATAATTTATAAGTAATTTAAAATTATAGCTGTATCATATATGGTTAATCGATGAATAGGATCTAAACCAAAACATATAGTTATTTAAGATTATCATATAACGCATCGCACAAATTAACAATGAATGTCTCAATCATTCAGTGAAATACAGTACTTACATTTGCTACGGATAAACTTATTTCACATACAATGAATATGATCAACTTTCTATAGTCTATCATTTTTAACTAGTATCAATAAACGGAATGCTGAGTATATACGTGTATACCCCTAGAATTAGAATTCCTACAATACCATAAACTGTTTAATGTAATCAGTTTTAGCATTTGCCCATGCGCTGTAAATTTCTAATTTATAAATCTTTATTCATGTTAGAAATTATTTGTTTCAAAATTAATATCACGCATAAATTATAATAAATCTTATTTTAGTGGCAGAAAGCAGGTGTACCTACCATAATTTTCAAAATTAAAATATATATTATAATTATCTTCAGAATATTAATTCATTTTTGGAGTATTATACTTTATTTTTATGTTTTATTGCAGTAAGTGGAATTTTCGTTACGTATTTCACAATAATTGTAAATATTTATTAATGTTAAGCATCAATATTTACATAATTAAAATGTATTAAAGAGACTGTCGAAAATATTTACAGTTACTGTGTGGAAATGTTCTTTGCCTATCTACAATCTAGTATTTACTATCAGTACTAGTATTAGCTCTCAATGTGATTTTAGATTATTTTTAAAATTTGCACTTTTATTTTTTAAATTTTATTTACCATTTTTTCTTCGTGGTTCATTCAACTCATTTATCTAAATAAACCTACACAAGCAAACAATAATATGGGGTATATTTAATTCATTTCCTTATCTAAAATCTTTGGAAGGGAAAATTATGAGGTGGGGAATACAAATACCTTTAAGTCTTAACTGTTAAAAGTGGGCTTTTTAATTGTCATTTTTGATGTTAAAAATGTCATTTTTTGACACGCGTGTTAAAAGTAAGTTACTTTTAACACTAGTGTTAAAAGTAAATCAAAGTTTATTTAAATTTTGTTTTGAAAATTAATAAAACATTTTAACAAACACATGAACAACTTTTTATTTTAAATAAGTACAAACCAAAATTTTAACTAGTTATTACTATTAACATCTATAGTAAAATTAGAACAATTTGAAATTGTAATTCCCTGCGGAGTCATCATACTTAAGTTGGTTTTACTGTCAACATGTGTGACACATCTATTTTCTGTAGAAATACTACTGGTAGTACTGGTGGTCTTGCTAGTAGTTGCAGCAGTAGGAAGTATTTGGCACGCAATTTCCTTCTTCTGTTCCAGTGAATTTTCAATGTAGCCTTCAGCTACTGTCGAAGATTTCCATCCTCTATGTTTCTTGATGGTAGTGAGATTTGCACCAGAATCTGCTAACAATGTCGCCGATGAACGACGAAAACAGTGTCTAATGTAGAGTTGAGGATTTGGTAGATTCAAGAACTCTGCAATGTCGGCAGGCATTTTACCAAACATGTTAATTCCGACTGGATTCTTCACACATTTATTCTTCATATATTTAAGAAAAAGTCGTCTATGGTCAGCGTTGGGTGGCCGGAGTGCCATATACTTTCTAAAAAAGTTTAAATAGAATTCACCAACAACACTGAAAGTCCGAGGCACTTTCGTTTTAGTATCTTGTATGGTCACAACAACCGAAGTGCCCAAATATTCGATATTGTCGATGGTCATCTGACACAATTCCTCCCGGCGATACGCCCCGAAGACACCCACTATTGCTGCGACTTTCATCATCAGATACTTTTCGTCTTCTGCTTCTGTGAGAAATTTGTCGATATGCGTCTTCGTCAAAACATTTGACTTTTTTGCTTGATATCCTTCACCCTTCCATTTTAAAAAAGCAATAAGTTTATAATGTTTGCTTATATCTTGATCTTGCTTTATTTTTAACATAGTTTTGATCATGGAATAATTTGACCACAGCGTTGACGATTTCCATATCTTGGCTTTTTCCTCAAAATATGCCAGTAAAACACTTTCGTTACATTTCCCAGGGACCTTTTTAATGTTGCACCATTCCGAAAAGCGTCTATAAGCGATTTCGTACTGTTCCTTTGATTTCGCCGGCAATGTTGCTCGACTGGCGGCTTCTTCGATTTCAGCAGGGATGGATTCGTTACGCTCATTATCGAGATTATTCATTATACCTATAATATTACTAGAAAATGCTGTCAATATTTTTGCGTTTTTTCCGTAACTAACAACAGCACTGGTTGCTACGAAAATTTTGGTTCATAAACATTGCAATCTGTATGGTATTTTTTGATTTCTTATTTTTATTGAGTTTAAAGTTCTTCCGATTGTTTTGTAGAAAAAATAGTGTATGATATACGTGTTAAAAGTGATTTTATTTTATGAGTGAAGTTAAAAAACTCGCTACGTTCGTTTTTTAATCATCTTCACTCACAAAATAAAATCTTACTTTTAACACGTATATCATAAATAGCTATTTATGGATTTTTAAAAGAAATCACAAAGTTATTGTACAATTGATTATTCAAAAAGTATAGATTCAATAATTAATCAATGGTGGTACAGCATAAGCGTCTATAATTTTTTCCCATTTGGGATAGTGTTTTGGATTTCTCTGCAATTTGAGTGTTTTGTCGATGTTCAGATACACCAAACTGTTCGGAGTTACTTTCTCCCATGTCATATTATTAAGGAGGCTGCCTCTTTCAGGCGTCGGATTTCTGAAACAAATAATCATGTACATACAGGGTGTCCCTAAAAGGTTGGGACAACGTTTCGCAACATAAAGTATAGCTGATAAGTCGATTTAACTAAACTTGCCTTAGTCCAAAAAGTTTTGTATCCAGGGGTTTTTTGGGATAGCAAATTCAATTTTATTGTTCATTTTGTTATATCTTCTAGAGGGCGCCACCGGCGACGATTTCGAACCATTTAAACCGTTACAACTTTCT
Organism: Monochamus alternatus; assembly: GCA_037114965.1. Taxonomy (NCBI): domain Eukaryota; kingdom Metazoa; phylum Arthropoda; class Insecta; order Coleoptera; family Cerambycidae; genus Monochamus; species Monochamus alternatus. The sequence goes on from CM073433.1 coordinate 41,865,237, forward strand.
TGTTCCACCCTGTATATTATTTTGGACTAGAAAAATCTCTTCCCCAGTCTTTTATAGTTAAGAAAGGTTATAGTTGAAGTCGCTTGGAGCAACGGTTTCCGAGAAAGACACATCTAAAGCTGATGACTTATTATTTATCTACAAAATTCAACACTTAAGAACAAGGTCTATTCTGCCGTTATAAGTAACGAAAATGAGCTGAGAGGACGAATTCGTGCCGCTGCTCAAGATATCGCTACGAATGAAGACACGCTACGCAGAGTACAAATAAACTTTGTACGAAGAATAAACATCTGCATACAAGAAAATGATAGCCATTTCGAGCATTTGCTTTAATTATTTATGTTTGCGTTTACTTATTTTTATTTTTTAGTATTAAGATCACTGCAAACAATAGATTTAGATGTGCTTTTCTCAGAAACCGTTGCTCCGAGCGAGTTCAATAAGGTAACATTTCTTAACTATAAAAGACTGGGGAAGAGAGTTTTCTAGTCCAAAATAATATACAGGGTGGAAGAAAAAAGTTGTATCGGTTTAAAGGGTTCCAAATCGTCGCCGGTGGCGGCCTCTAGAAGATATACCAAAATGGACAATAAAATTGAATTTGCCATCCCAAGAAACCCCTGGATACAACATTTCGTGAAATTAACGTGAAACAGTCGAAAGTTGTTAAAGAAAACCAGATTTATTTTTTAACCTTTGACACCCTGTAGCTCCGTGATTATCAACTTTTCGACTAAGGCAAGTTTAGTTAAATCGACTTATCAGATATACTTTATGTTGCGAAACGTTGTCCCAACCTTTTAGGGACACCTTGCATAATTGTTTCATACTGTTTATGAATGCTTACAAGAACTTGATAAAGTTAGCCCATAAGGTTAACAGACGTTGTCGCATTACCAGATCTTCTGGATCATCTGCAGTTCCATCAGATGAAACCGGATAATCGAATAAGTAGCCTAGTTCCTCGCCATGACCAACACCCTGCACACCTAAAATGGTAATAAAAGTGATGTTTTAGCGTCCTTATCAAAATAAGTCTGTCAGTAGGACACCATTAGTGATACAAGGGACTGTTTTCTGATGGTCGAAATTTATATAAAGTTCTTATGGTAAACTAAGATGAATACAAGAAATAAGAAATCTACCTGCCACTTCGAAATCTTTTAAACCTCCCATTTTTCCTTTGTATGAGAGTTGGTACAAATATACATCGGTGTAGCTACACTGTAACTTTGCGTGTCTGATAATAGCTGTCGTAAATGAATTATCACTGAAAAACTGAAATATGACAAAATATGAGTATTCTAATTGTACACATTTTAACCCTGTGGTTCTTTGGGGAACATAGTTAATTATAAATAAAAAAAACTTCACCTTAAAAAATTGTGGAAGATCATTCTGAAATGCTCCATTAGTGTAAATTTTTCTTATTTTATCTCCAGCAATCAGCTTGTTCTCTTTGGTCATATTGAATTTATTTCTAATGAGATTGGACAAATCGTTGTCGAAATATTTTGCACGTACCTCTAGAAGTTGATTGGTATCTGTAACTGATGTTTGACTTTGTTTTCAAAGGAATTCAATACAAAAATGTGCAGTTGAGAGAAAAATATCGTACACAGACTTCAGATTGTTCTCTGAGAATTTAGGAACATACAAAGATAAAGAAGCAACAAAATATATGTTATTTACTGTATTACTTACCAGGTTTCCAAAATAACAACTCTTCCTCAGAATTAAAGCCAAGAAGTGTGGATACTTTGTTAATATTTCCTTTTCTAACGTCTTCATGAAATGAACCTGTTACCAATGCTCCTTCTATATTAGTTTTCTCAATTATAGGCAACCATATTAGACCGGAGCCCTCGATCAACGTACTTTCCTTGCCAATACTGGGCTATAAAAATTACATTTTACTTTGCTGACTGTTTCTTTTTATTTTACTTATGTTGCAAATACAGCTTTAATTTAACTTACAGAAACTGTATTATTGATTATTTTGGAAGCTGACGTCATCTGTAACAACTTCAATAATTCCTTTGAATCATTTGATTTGAAATTTGGATCCAAACTTCGTCCCAATTCGAAGGCATAGAATCGAGCATGATCTTGGCGTGCCCACTGACTTAACGGAGTACCACTTTGCAGTATAGCGCCCCTGAATAGTCCTTGAAAGTGATGCCGTTTGTAATCGTGTCAAAAAATACTAGACATGTTTCTTACCCTTATTTTTTGGGCTGATTAATTGGAAACCCACAGATGCTGCCCCAGCGCTACCACCTGAAATTATTATCTTTTCAGGATCTCCACCGAACAAGTGAATATTTTTCTTAACCCATTTTATGCCAAACTGCTGGTCTTTTAATCCCAAATTTCCTGGTATGACTTCGTCTTCAGTAGTAAGGAATCCTTTAAAAACAATTAATAGAATAGACTTTCTAACATAGCATGTCTAAAGGAGACGTTAGGAGATAAAGATCTGTATGCTAATTCTGGAATGATTTGCATTGAACAACATATTCAATTAGTTATGAAAATAAGAAAAAATATACCTAAAGCACCCAATCGGTAGTTTAATGTGACGACAATGACACTGTGATCCATGAAGTATTGAGGCTTAAATATTTGAGCAACACCAGACCCAAAGGAAAAACCACCGCCATGTATCCATATTAACACTCCTAAGGGTGGTTTGGATGAATCTCCAGGTCTCTGAAAGTACATATACTTATTGGAGAAGTTGCGTGAATTTTTATATTGGTTTGAAATGTATTATTACAGGATAATCTTTCAAACATATTATTGAAAGGCCAGAACACGTGTCTGGCAGCAATAATCACATAATAATTAAAATGTTAACATTAATGAATTACCATAGAATGTAAACAAAACCACGTGACCGAAAACGCGATATCATTGGTGTGACGTTACACGCCGTTCAGCGCGGTTTGTTTCCGTGGATACAGGTGCAGGTTACGGTGTTAGTGATGAAAACATGCGTTTGTTTCTTGTATTTTTGTGGCATTTGTGGGTCATGCCATAATTATTGGTGGTGATGTGGTGAACTTACTGTATTTTTAAGCGTAACTTATTCCTTTGTTTACAATATAGATCCGTTCGTCACAATTACGGCGACAATGTAAATTATGTCTGATTTCACACTCAACTACCTATGAATTTCAATTTGAAAAATAATAAGTAAAAGTAATGAATAATGATATTTAACATTTTTTTTTTAATTAATTTAATAAAGCTTTATTGCTATTTACTACTGTATTTCATTTCCCACTTTTAAAAAATTCTTATTTATTAATTTTGTTTATTATGTTTTCAGAATAAAATAGGTAATTTAATATAACGAAGTTAGATAGCAAAATTTTATAAATGCCTTAAATAACATTCTACATCATGTAAATGGTAGGAGCAAATACAGAACATGTTATTTGGAATCAGAATGAAGCGCCGAATACAATAAATGTAAGTTTGCTTTGCTATTGATTTTCTAAACGAGCTGTATACATTCTGGTAGCTTGATAGAAAAGTTTAGCTGATTCTTTACATCTTTTAATTTTTTCGATGTACACAAACGTACCTGTATTTTCAATTTAACTTACATTAAAATGGTCTTCAAAAACAATATTGCAATGCTTTCATTCATCGCCCTACAACACATTTTTCTTTTTATTTTTTTGTCATTTTTGTTAGGCGCTGTATTCGTTCCATTTGCCCGGTGAGATGCACTTTCTGTGCACATTACACGAGTATATTTTGAAATTTTATTCAATACCAATGTCTATTTAACACAATAACACCTAATAATATCACAAATAACAAATTAACTCTTCTAAATCGTATACAGATATGAACTAAAGCACACTGTTGTATTTAGGTATAACCGTGCGAACGGCATCTGACGTCACAGGTCTACGCTGTGGCGGCGACCGTTTTGAGAGAGCGTGACCAGGATAAATTTTTAAATACCATTTTTAGGCTTATTTTTTTATGAAATTGTCTAGGGCGGACGCCATTTCGATTAAATAATAAATTTTTTCTTCTGCACGAATTTGGAAAAATCATGCAATTTCCCCATTGGTTATTAATCTAGTAATTGTACCTATTATTTAGTGCAGGATAATCTGCAAAACTATTTTTTTTTTGTTTTGTTGACTATCCAATAATAATAGTTCCTCTCCTCTCTCACATAATTATTATCCGAACTTACCACAGGAGTAAAAACGTTCAAATATAAACAGTCTTCAGTCTCTTGTGTATCGGGAATCACAGCTCTATCTGTTTTGCAACAGATTTTTGTGTTCTTTGTAGTGCTCAGCACTCCATCCCATTTTGGAGGTTCTCTTGGTGGCTGAAATATTGTTGGCGTATAATTAAAATAAAAACAGTTAGTCAGAAGTTACTTGAAATCTTAATTTTCCTATAGGTGCGGCGGCGTATGGGATTTCTTGAAAAGCGTAATAAACTTTCCCGTTTGGAGAATGTTGGGGCTTTCCTTTTATTTGACCTCCTGGTAGAGTGACAAGTGTAGGATCATTTACCTGTGTACATGAAATATTTAACAATTTAATAAATTGTGACAAACTGGAGATGCAGTTGAATATACAGTATGCGCCAAAAGTATGGAATAAATTCAATAAAAATGAAACAATTATTTTTTGGGAAAAATCCTCGAACAGGTCGATTTTTAATTTAAAAAATACATATTTTAGCGTAAAATGCGATTTTCAAATGTCATTTGTTTTCGAGTAATGACGTCATCGATTTTTTTTTAAATGGCAACACCATATTTTTTTCCTTGATTCTGAAAGATCGTTTAATTCTCTATCAGACAGCACTAAAATTTTGCCCTCTTACATAGGAAAGTTTTCGAGTAAATGACGATTGAATGTTAGAAAACGTAAATCAATTAAAATAAAGCAAAAACGTTATCAAGTTTAGTTTTTCGAATTCCATAGTTCTTTTATGGATCACGTAGGTGAAAATCTTTGCGAAGTGTCATTGTCACACCGACTTTCTAATAAGCATTGTAAGCGACATAGAAATTATTATTCAATTTAAAGTATTATGGCACATTTAACTGTTACTCAAAGAATTGAAATTTTAATTCTTATCGGATGCGGGAATATGACTAGAAGTCAGCACGAAGTTTGCGATTTATTTAATGAAAAATATCCAGATGGCCCTATCAACCAATCAACAGTCAGTAAGGTAGAGTCTAAATTTAGAGAAACTGGCAATGTTGTAAATATTCCAAAACCTGGACGTCCAAGCATTAATGAAAATCAGAAACAGAACATTTTGATAAGTATGGTGGATAATCCTCATAATTCTTCACGATTGGTTGCATTAAACAATGACACTAGTCAGAGCACAGTGCTACGTATCTTGAGGAAGGAAAAATATCATCCTTACAAAATTCAACTTGTGCAGGAACTCAGTGAAGATGATCCCGATCGCCGCTTACACTTTTGCGAAATTCTAATGGATTTATGTCAAGGAAATAGAAATTTACACCGGCAAATACTTTTTTCAGATAGGGCCACATTTTGTCTGAATGGTACAGTAAACCGTCAAACTTGCAGATATTGGAGTCGGGAAAATCCTCATTGGATGGCAGAGGTACATACCCAACACCCTCAGAAATTAAATATGTGGGCTGGAATAGTTGACGACAGAATAGTAGGGCCTTTCTTCTTTGAAGGAACCCTTACAGGACAAAGATATTTTGAGTTTCTAGAAAATGACCTTGTTCCAGCCCTTGCAGTAATTTTTCCTAACGATAATGACCATTCCTGACGATACCATATGGTTTCAGCAAGACGGTGCACCTATGCGCACGAGATTTTTTGGACAACTGTTTTCCTGGGAGGTGGATCGGCAGACGCGGACCAATAGAATGGCCTGCAAGATCGCCAAATCTTACACCTCTTGACTATTTTTTATGGGGATACTTGAAGTCAAAAGTGTACATTAATAAACCACGTAATTTAGAAGAACTTCAAAATCGCATTCGGGACGAAATACGCAGAGTTACCCCAGAAATCATTCATAATGTGCAAGAAGAATTTTTTCACAGACTTGCGCATTGTCAAGAAGTTGGTGGATGGCAATTCGAACATTTAATTTAAGTATAAAATTTAATCAATTGTATTTTATTTTACATACCTCAGATTTGTTACTTTTTTATGGACAAAATTTACGTTTTCTAACATTCAATCGTCATTTACTCGAAAACTTTCCTATGTAAGAGGGCAAAATTTTAGTACTGTCTGATAGAGAATTAAACAATCTTTCAGAATCAAGGAAAAACATATGGTGTTGCCATTAAAAAAAAATCGATGATGTCATGTATTTTTTAATTTAAAAATCGACCTTTTCGAGGATTTTTCCCAAAAAATAATTGTTTCGTTTTTATTGAATTTATTCCATACTTTTGGCGCATACTGTATAACTAACTGCTATACAGGATAGTTTAAAGTTACAGGTATTTACGAGTATTTAATAGAATCTCTCACGATGTTTTACATGCATTATCAGTGTTATTTATCGCACCATTTTTTAAAAATTCAAAATAATTTTTAATCACAGGCAATAATCTTGCCAGTAACAGTAAAAATAAGTTATATTAAGGATCTATATGTTGCTATGTTGACGAAAGTTAACTTTTAATGACAGTAAAGCATTTAACACTGACAGTAACGTGGTATCAATAAAGTACATTCTACTGAATGAAGTGAACAGATCTGCTGTTGTTATAAAAAAAGTTTACAGTCTTAACTGAAAAAAGTCAGTAAAGTATTTTTTCCTGGCATTTTCTCAATGAAAAATCGATTTAAATATTTCGAGCGCTTTTTTGAGTTTCTTGAAAAATGTTACTTATTAATATATTTTTTCTTTTTTTTTGTGAAATATGGCCTTAAACTATTAACTATCTTATATAATATGCGATTTTCTTCTGTTGTATGTACCAAAAAATATACACCTATACATTTAGTTAATATATTTAAAAATGTTTTGCATTGTGTAATAGCAATTCAAATATATAAATATATACAAAATGACATTTTACATGTCATTTATAAACAAAGATTGCAAAAAATAGAAATTATATTAAAATACAAATTATTTTTCTAATATCTAAATAATATTAATCCAAATTTAAAAAAGCATTTGTGGCATTTTTTAAACAACTTTCTTACTTTTATTATTATTTTCTGATAGTACAAATAAAAAAAAAGAAAGAAATAGAATCAGTGTATTCAACTTAAGCTGATTCATTAATTTCTTTTTATTTTTTTAATTTTTACTAGCGAAATATCTAAAAAGCAGATTAATAAATTGTACTCCAAAAACGCAAAAAATAAAAAGTACTTTTTTGTTAATTTGAAAAAGATTTTAAATTAGAATTAAGTAATTCCAAAAAAGCAATGCATACTTACATCTGCTATGGATAAACTTATACCACATAAAATAAATACGAATAACTTTCTACAGTCCATCATTTTTCTCTACTATACTAAAGATTTTGCTGCACTGTAATATATCCCATAATTGACATTGAATATATGCTATATTAGTATTACCGGTTTTTCCATTTGCCCATGCGTGGTAAATTTCTAATATATGTTTTATTGTTCTACTTAATTTATAAAGCTTTATTTATAACATTGTATCTTTTACCCATTATTTAAAAATTTCGAAATTTTTATCACATGTAAGTAAACATCTCATTTTGTAATGGTAGAAAACAAACATGGAATCATATATGCGAAATAAAAATATGCATCGTTATTATTTTCAAAATATTAATTCATTTTTAGAATATCATAGTTTATTTTAATATTTTAATTTTGTTATGTATTTCACAATTATAAATATTTGTTATTGATAGGCATCGATATACATTGTTATTGATATTTACGTCATTAAGAACACAGTCGAAAATGTTTTCAGATACTATGTGAAAATAACCTTCGTCTATATTTCATATCAGTATTAGTTTTTTTTTATTGTAATTGATTTATAGTTTCAATTACAATTATAACATGATTTAAAAATTTTATTTGAATATTTATACTATTATTTATCTCAAAGTACATTAGGTAGGTGGATAATATGAGATATATTAATCGTCTTTTAAATTTTGTGTTTTATAGATTTTGAAAACTTCTAGCAAAGGAATAAATAAACATTTTTAATATAAGAACAACCTGAAACTTTCCAAATCAACTAAATCCGAATTGTACGTGCCAATACTGTCACTGCTCAAATGATTTATACTTACATATTGTTTGCGTTGCTTTAAGGACATTATCCAATCCCGTGACATTCCCCTGATTCCATAATAATACAGTTTTGCCCTAAAATATCATGATCGACACAGTCGAGCGCCCTGCTGAGGTCACAAAATATCCCAACAGGGCACTCGCCTGCATCGATAAACCTAATGACCTCATCAATAAAACTGTGCATGACTGTAGAAGTAGATTTATTACAACAAAAACTGTGCTGATTTTCTAACAGAATATTGCACTTGCTTGTAAAACTCACCAATCTATGCAAAAAGGCATATTCAAATATCTTTGAAAATCCACTGGAAATAGTGATAGGCTTATAATTACTTAGAAGGTTAGGATCTTTCTTCTTAAAAATTGGAATAACTTTACCAGTCTTAAGGGCAGAAGGAAAGGTACCATGAGAAAACGAACGTTAACAGTGTATGTTACACGTTCTAATATCAATTTTATTTTGTTTCTGATGATAAATAAGGGAATGTCATCTTCGCCCGCAGCTCTTTTATTTTTTAACCTGCGAGTTAATAAATTATATAATTCGTCAGGGGCAAATGGCAGCAAAAATAAAGTATCTAAGTTATATTCAATGCATTTTTCTGTGCCCACCTAACTTGTAACTGGAATTCGCTCTCTCACCTTCAGAGGTGCTGTTTTAAAATATTCACAGTGACGTATCCACATTGGAATCATTAATCTCTTCATCATTATGTCGAATAGTAAAATTATCGTTACAAAGTTTACGTCGGTCAGTTAATTCAGCTACCCTTTTTGGATCTATTAATTCGAAACTGCTTCAAAGGAAAAGAGTCGTTGAAAAAAACACATTTTGGTCTGATGGAAACCGTAATGCCATAATGAAATCTCGATGTCAACATCGGTTTTCTTTGAATGTATCGGTTATTGAAAATTTTCTTGTTGGACCTTACTTTTTACCAAGAACCTTAACCGGTGTCTTCTACAGACATTTGCTTTAAAACGTTTTACCTGAACTATTTGACTAGTTCCCTATGCTCTAAGACAGAGAATGTGATTTAGGCACGACGGGGCTCTCCCACATTTTAGTTTGACTGCTCGTGAATTTTTAAATGAAAGTTCGAGTTATGGCTTAAACTATCTCAAGCGGTTTAGAAATTAAAAACTGATTTTTTTTTATTTTTTTACATCTGTAGCTGGACACTGTCTGCCCTAATACGCCTCTGGATGTTTGACCTCTGCTTAAGAAACACCCTGTATAAGCTATTTCAGTAATGACACGCCTATTTTGGACACCCTCTATAATTTATTATTCTTAATTACAATTTTAATAATTAATTAATGGTGGTATAACATAAGCATCTATAATTTTCTCCCATTCGAGGTAGCGTCTTGGATTAATCTGCATTTCGAGTGTCTTGTTGATGTTCAGATACACCAAATTATTCGGAGCTACTTTCTCCCATGTAATGTTATTCAGGAGTTCGTCTTTTTCTGGAGTCGGATTTCTGAAACAAATAATCACGTTCATATAACTATTCAGTATCATATTATTTATAAATACGTACAAATGTTTGACAAAGTTCGTCCATAAGGTTATCAGACGTCTTCGTGTTACCTGATCTTCTGGATCATCAGGAGATCCATCAGAGGATACCGGTGAATCAAATAAATAACCCATTTCTTCTGCATGACCAACACCTCGCACACCTAAAATCATAATAAAGATGAAGGTTTGCTCTGCTTAATAAAAACAAATCTATAATTAAGACATAATGATACAGGAGGGGTGGATAGACAACGACAATCAATGGAGATGATTAGCTGCCGAAGCACGTTGCTTGGCAGTATTTAGTCTAAAGTTAAATAAAGTAAGTGTAAAATTATTGATAATATAAGTGATAATAAATTTACCTGCAACTTCAAAGTCCTTCAAACCTCCCATTTTGCCTTGATATGAAAATTGGCACAAATACACATCAGTGTAGTTGGACTGTAACTTTGCATGTCTGGTGATAGCTGTTGTGAAGGAATCATCGGTGAAAAACTGAAATATGACAAAAATATGAATATTTTTAGCCCTAAGTGATGTTGAATGCATGCCTTTTTAGAGTTATTTGAGTTGAGAAAAGGTGTAGCACCTCACCTTGATTAATTTTGAAATGTCTTCCTGTAATGTTCGATTAACGTAAATGTTTCTTATTTTATATCCAGCAATCAGCTTGTTTTCTTTGGTCATATTGAATTTATTTCTAATGAAATATGACAAATCGTTGTCAAATTCTTTTGCACGTGTTTCAAGACGTTGATAGTTATCTGTAACTGATGTTGGACTTTTTGTGAAAGGAATTCAATATAAAAATATGTAGGTAATTAAGAATGATATCTAAAGGCATGGAGAAATATAGGGTGTATATTGGGAAATGTACATACGTTAATAGTGAAAACATTGCATCTAGGACCCTTCAAAAAACCCGTTGTTGGCGGGTCTAACCATTGTCATAACCGAGATACAGGGCGTTTTACCGATTTTGGCTATTTATTTATATATAAAGCTGTTTACAGGCCTTTTAGGCCCAGAGCTGTGTTATTCTCCTCCATTCCATTCTGTCCTTCGCCTTTCTTTTCCAATCCATTACATTTTTCTCCCTTAGATCTATTGCCACCGCCTCTCTCCATCGTTTCCTCGGTCTACTTCTTTTTTTCTTGTAGTTAGGCTTACTCTCTACTACTTTCTTAACTGCTCTTTCATCTTCCATGCGTTCTAGATGCCCTAGCCACTGCACTCTTCTGGCTTTTACAAATTCGTCTATTGTTGGTGCCTGCTCATTGTATATATTTCCTCATTATTTTTCCTTACATAGCCTTCCTCCGTCTTCTTACTCCCTAGACTAGGCTATTTCTTTAACTTACCATAAAAAGCAAACCCCTCTGTATAATTAAATGATTTTTGGAAGGGGTACAATTCTTGCTTCTCTTAATCCACTAATATCATAAACGAAACAGAGATTTGGGTCTGATGGCTTATATATAATTTTGAAAATTCTTTTCACACTTTTGAGTAGAGCAGAGATACTAGAGTTTGTAGTGAATTTGCTGTAGTTGCGCATTTTTTCAAGTAAAAACTAATAAACCTGCTGTCATCATAAAATTTACAATTAATTCTTATTTTATACGTAAGACTACCTTTCCATTTGGGAGAAAAAAAATTATGAATGACAGTTTTCCAAACATGTGCATAGGTCCGGGTAGGACTCTTGAGCGGCCTCCTAGGTCACCAGACATCACTCCTATTGATTATTACGGAATTGAAATTAACAGTCCGGAACAACTCATTGAGCAAATTGTAAATACCTACTTGCAATTAACTATGAAATAATCCTGATATAATAAGAATATCTGTAACAGCAATTATAAAATAAACATGAAATTATGTTCAACATAACGGGTGGACACGTTGAGCATTTATTGTAATATTTCCTAAAATTGTTTTCTTTTCTCTTGTCTGTTTTAATTGTTATCTGTCATATAAAATATTATTTTATTTTTCTCTTTAAATAAACAAACAACATGATGTTGTTTTTGTGAACAAACAAATTAAAAAAAATATTATGCCACCAGGCCTGTATTTCTGTTTCGCGTATAAATTTAGTAGATTGAATGACGTACGTAGTATATATCCCTACCAAATTGATTATACAGAGTGGTTCACATTTTATGACAAGTTAAAGAAATAGCTAAAATCAGTCACCCGCTCTGTATCTCGGCAATGACAATGGTTAGACCCGTCAACAACAGTTTTCTTTTTAGGCCTCCTAGATGTCTTGTATTCAGTGTTAACGTATGCACATTTTCCAATGAAACACCCTGTATAAAGAAGTAGTAACAGAATATGTAATGCTTGGTATTATACAGGGATATTGGGAATCCCCAATATTCGAAAGGGGTGTTTAGTGGGCAAAAGTGAACAAAAAAGCCTAATAAATATATGGTCGAATACCAACGGTTACTGAGATAGCAATGAAAATTGCTTGTAAAAATATTTTCAGTGCTGTCTCAATACCCGTTGATATTCATTTATTAGATTTTTTTGTTTATTTTTGCCCCCTGAACACCCCTTTCGAATACTGGAGATCCCCCCTTCCCCCCAATCACCTTGTATACTTACAAGGTTTCCAAATTAGCAATTCTTCTTCAGAATTAAAGCCGATGATTATGGGTACTTTGTTTATGTTTCCTTTTCTGATGTCTTCATGGAATAGTCCTGTTATCAATGCTCCCTCCAAATTAGGGTTCTCAATAATTGGATACCATATGAGAGGAGAGCCCTCGGTTATCGAATTTATCTTGCCAACACTAGGCTATGACAATTTATTTTTACTTTGCGTTAACCTTTTGTTTTTCATTTTGTTTACTTGTGACATAAATACAACTTACATTTTACCACATTTTACTTACAGAGACAGTGTTGTTGATTATTTTGGAAGCTGGCACTGTTCGTAACAATTCCAGTAATTCCTGTGAATCATTTGATTTAAAATTAGGATCCAGACTTCGCCCCAATTCGAAAGCATAGAATCGAGCGTAATCTTGACGTGCCCATTGATTTAAAGGACTACCACTGTGCAATATGGCGGCTCTAAACAGTCCTAGAAATTGTTAACATGTACGAAGGTGTCAAAACGTGCCATACATGTTTCTTACCTTTATTTTTTGGGCTGATTAACTGGAAACCCACAGATACTGCTCCAGCGCTCGCTCCTGCAATCGTTATCTTTTCAGGATCTCCGCCGAACAAGTGAATATTTTTCTTAACCCATTTTATGGCAAACTGTTGATCTTTCAATCCCAAATTTCCTGGTATGACTCCATCTTCTGTAGAAAGAAATCCTAAAAAAAAAAATATAGGTAGAATAAAGTTTTCGGTACAGTTTGGAGAACATTTTGCCAATTGTTACTGCTTACTGAGATTTTAAATTTAATTTAACCTTCAAAATTCCATTTTCTGCAGTAATAAGATATTGTTTTTGCATTTTCTGCTTGTTTATAAGATTTTTGTTTTGCGGCTTTCGTAACGTCACACAAGACGTCATATTTTCTTATTCGAAATTTGCTGATCATACCCAATTAACTAAGAAAAAATATACCTAAAGCACCCAATCGATAATTTAGAGTAACGACAACGACACTGTAATCCATAAAATATTGAGTTTTATACAATTGAGCAACTCCAGATCCGAATGAGAAACCACCTCCATGTATCCATATTAACACTGCTAATGGAACTTTAGATAAATCTCCAGGTTTCTGAAAGTAAATACAAGTCCCACATAAGAACCGACACAAAGCAGGTGCATGCAGAGGTGTTCAAAATATTCAAATTTAACTAAACATACTTATATAGGGTGATGGACGATCTACAAGCTGTGACAAACTTTGACAGATGATAGTTGAATTAATGCCACACATATTTTCTTATATGGACATAGGTCTGATTAGTTTTTGCTTAAAAGCTACAATCATTTTAAATAATAGAATTTCATATTTCAATCAAAGTAGCCTGATAAAAATGATAGTGACTATACTCGCGACAAGAATTCAGACGACCTACGTCATACGAACAAATGAATAATTCATTATACTTTCATTAAAATATTTAAGAAACTACAACTGATAGTAATAAAATTATATGCTACACTAACAGTTTGCATTATACAGGGTGTCCCGAAATAAATGCAACAAAATTTGGTCAGAAATTCTTAAGAGAAATTTAAGGGACCCGTATTTTTTACTTTTGATAAGTGCGGCCCCCTTTCGGAGATATAGCTCCCTGAAACAAGCCCCTAAAAATTTAATTTTTTTTATATCTCAGAGCTATAACGCACAAGAACCACCAAATTTGGTACACAGGGATTTTATGACATGTAGAATGCGATGCTGATAAGTTTTTTGGCAAGGGGCCCCCACAAGACACTTTTTGGGGCCACCGAACATTAGTTGCATATTTAATTTTTAAAAAAATACGTAGAAGCTTAGAAACTCCAGGGAATTTAAAAACTTTTTTGTCTCTTAAAATTTTTTCGAAAAACGCAGCGTTTTTCGAAAAAATGGCAAAATGTGATTGGATGCATATCGAGGTTCATATGAAATTTTAAAGTGTTAATCGTAGGTGGCTGGCATTCGCAATAAACAATCAATTTTATTCTGTGACAGTTGTCATTAACCAGTGTCAAATTGTTACCATTAATAGTTGTCAGTAATCATTGTTCCCGAAAAAATGGTGAGATTTTCTGTCCAAGAAAGGGTACAAATGCACCTAATTTACGGGGAGGCTAGTGGAAATTCACGTCTCGCACGCAGATTGTACGCCGAGCGATTTCCTGCACGCATACTCCCATACCATTCAATGTTTGCACGAGTACATCGGCAGCTAATGGAGACAGGATCCGGTTCAGGTTGTGAAAAAACCTAACTCAGCGAGAAGTTATTTATTAACTCCCGAACAGGAAGAAATTATCTTAAATTTAATTGAAGAAAATCCCGAAATAAGCATAAGACGCCCGTCATCTCAACTTGAGATTCCCAGAACAAGAATACACCGCCGAAGACATTTTAGCTTATGGGCTCTTCAACGTTACAACTTAAATCCGGGATTTATACGAAATTTTTTCTTTACCGATGAGGCGTGCTTTACAAAAGATGGCCTAATAAATTTGCACAATCTTCATTATTGGGCTATGGCAAATCCATTTGTCTTAAGGCAGACTCATTCGCAAGAAAAATTTTCAATTAATTGCTGGGCTGGAATTGTCGGAGATTGCATCATCGGTCCATATTTATTGCCTCCACGATTAAATGCTGAAAGTTACCTTAATTTTTTGGAGTATGAACTACCGCCTCTTATGGAAGATCCTCTCGGTATTAGACGCAATTTGTTCTTTATGCACGATGGTGCCCCACCACATCGGGGGCACTTCGTAATTGAGTGGCTGAATGAAAATTTCCAAGGGCGATGGATAGGTAACAATTCTCCTCATGTAACATGGCCCCCCGTTCTTCCGATCTAAATGCCATGGACTTTTTTTTCTGGGGGGCCATGAAGGATCGCGTCTATGCCGTACCAATTAGAACCGGGGAATAATTACATGAACGAATCCTTGCTGCGGCTGAAGAAATTAGACAGATTCCCAACATTCACACGAAAATACGTCAAAATTTCGTGTCACGTTTGCAGGCTTGTGTTGAACAAAACGGTTCTCACTTTGAACACGTTTTACGGAACTGACCAGTGTGATTTTAACAAACTTTTTAGAATTAAATTATTTAATCATGAAGTACCATTAATTTTGTTATTAATTTCCAAGTTTATTGTACCTTATTTTGATATTCACATTTTCTTATTAATTGTTAATGTTTAACTTGTGATTTCTTTAAATTAAAATTAAATTTCTTTAAATTGTGATTTTTTTACAACTACTGATCCTGTCTCTATGAGCTCCCGATGATGGTTAATGACAATTGTCACAGAATAAAATTGATTGTTTATTGCGAATGCCAGCCACCTACGATTAACACTTTAAAATTTCATATGAACCTCGATATGCATCCAATCACATTTTGCCATTTTTCCGAAAAACGTTGCGTTTTTCGAAAAAATTTTAAGAGACAAAAAAGTTTTTAAATTCCCTGGAGTTTCTAAGAGGCTACTAATTTTTAAAAAAATTAAATATGCAACTAAAGTGGCCCCAAAGGCAAGGGGGCCCCCGAAAAAGTGTCTTGTGGGGGCTCCTTGCCAAAAAGCTTATCAACATCGCATTCTACATGTCATAAAATCCCTGTGTACCAAATTTGGTGGTTCTTGTGCGATATAGCTCTGAGATATAAAAAAAATTAAATTTTTAGGGGCTTGTTTCAGGGGGCTATATCTCCGAAAGGGGGCCGCACTTATCAAAAGTAAAAAATACGGGTCCCTTAAATTTCTCTTAAGAATTTCTGACCAAATTTTATTGCATTTATTTCGGGACACCCGGTATATTGCATTAAATTGCAAAAAATGATTGCTTTTAACGCGACCAAATATGGAAAATTACGTTGACAATAAAAACAAATGTGTAACGTCTGCCGTGACGTAAGACGTCTGAATTCTTGACGCGAGTATATAACAATATTATTATTTGTGACATTTTATTTATTCATTTGATAACACTTAGCGTTAAAGTGCTAAATAAAAAATGCTATTGTTTACAACTGAGGAGTTGCCAGACAAGCAGCTCGAGAATACCGACGAAGATACCCAAATAGACATCAATCTACCCATACAATCTTTAATGCATCATCTTAGACTTTGAGAAGGTAACCCCGCTCCAAAAAAAAGCGTTCATCCTATTGAAGTGAATGTATAAAATGAAGAAATATTAGATGCTGTCATTGACAACTCTTCAATTGATGTTCGACGTATACAAGTAATCTTCATTCATAAATTTATAGATTCATTTCGCTAATTTTTATAATCGTAAGATTTGTTAATTTGGTTAATAAAGGTTAACTAACTAATGTTTATACTTTAAACACAAATAATAAGAATTATTATAGCAACCATGATTTTTATTTATCAGGCTACTTTGATTGAAATATGAAATTAAATTTTTTTAAATGCTTGCAACTTCTAAACAAAGACGAATCGGACTAATGTTCCTATAAGAAAAAATGTTTGACATTAACCCAGGTTTATTACCGTTTATCTTTGACTATAAGTTAAAATTAATTGAAGCAGTCACCCCTAAAATTTAAAAATAATGATATTATCCTCTATAGAATTTAATTCAAAAATTGTATTTACTCTTGTTAAATTCTAAAAAACTTTAAAGTTTTCAAGAAAATATGCATTAACTGAAACAAAATTTATTAACTACGTATTTTTTTATACCGCACGTTTTTACGTAATACTATATTTGCTTTTTTTATTTTTTTTTTTTAGAAATACGGGTGCAACTTTCTATATAGGTAGGTTTGGTTAAATATCAATATTTTAAAGACCCGTACATGTACTTGATCAGTGTCGATTCTGATTCGGGACACTCTGTATAGTTAATTAGTTATTAATCTAATAATAATTGAATCTATTTTTTAATGCAAGTGCAGATATGCAAAACTGGATTTTCTTGTTTTGTTACCCTATAGAATAATAATGGTCCGACTCCTCCCCATATTAAATATTAAGCACACTTACTGCAGGAGTAAAAACGTTCAAATACAAACAGTCTTCAGTCTCGTGTGTATCGGGAAGAGCAAGTGCATCTATTTTGCAACAAACTTTTGTGTTTTTTGTGGTATTCAAGACTTCTTTCCATTCTGGAGGTTCTTGTGGTACCTGAAATTTTGTTGGAGTATAATATGAATTAATAATATATTCACAAAGTTACTTGAAATCTTAATTTTCCCACAGGTGGGGCGGCATATGGAATTTCTTGAAATGCGTAATAATCTCTACCACCAGGAGATTGTAATATGTTTCCTCTTATTTGGCCTTCTGGCAGAGTAACAAGGGTAGGATCATTTTCCTAAATACGTAAGAATAGTTAATTAAATTGGAACAATTTACTGGTGCAGTTATTTATAATGCAGTTATACGTGTATTTTAACTTTTTACGGTGCTCCCTTGTATTATCAATATTTTTTGCTCTTTGAATAGGGTTCCTAACTTGAGCATCGGCCATTCCGGGACAATTTTTACGTTTTCAAATAATTGATAAAACATCAAACATAAGAAATTAACATAACTTTGGTAACTAGGACTAGGAAGTAGGTAAATGGTAAGTAAGTACCTAATTAACAAAATTAATAAATATTATTGACAAAAATAAACATTAAAATAAACTACAAAATAAACCCTTTTTACTTTCCATTGCTACAAATCTATATTTTTGTTGCGATCGAGCAGCTTGAAGCAGTTTTTCGTCTGATTTAACTAGAGCCAAAAAGTCGTCACATTATAAATCAAAATTTAGTCTCACTTGTATTTCCAATTTTACTTGAGATATACTGAGCCGATTTCTTTCCTTGGTTGTCATGACAAGGTCAACCAATCACAACTAAAAGCTTTGAAGCGTCTTATACGCACGAAAATATACGTCAGACTACCAAGACACGTCGCGGGGCTGGTTGGTTGGTTGGTTGGTTGGTTGGTCGTCAAAGTTCACAGCGACGCAGCGTTGCCGTATACACGAAAATTTCTGAATATTGTTCAAAATTTTTAAGTTAAGGATTTCCGGGATTTTTTATGTCCCGGCCAAGGCAAAACTTTTGCCGGGACAAACTTTCTCATTCCTGGTTAATTTCGGCTAAACCGGGACGATTGGGAACCCTATCTTTGACCCACTTTTCAAATCCTTAAATAAAGGGTTAGCTCTGATAAACAAGTGAGACAATAGTTAGAAATTAATAACTGAGAATAATAAAACTATATACTACACTAAATGTTTGCACTACATTATAAAAATGATTTTTTTTATCACGACAAACTATCAAACATTGCGATGACAAGAAAAACAATTGCGTGACACATTGTTTCATTGATAGTATTATGCTGTGCATTAAAGCAGTTTTTATTATTTGACAAAAATAAAATAAAAGGTCGAGGGAACTATTTAATTCAGAATTGAACAGAGAATTAAAAAAAAGAATATTTTTTAAGAAAAGTCAGTGGCGTACCATTTTATTCTGCAAAGTACGCACCTTCCATAGCTATCGACGTCTCTAAAATGTCATTATAATATCTACAACGGTTTTGAAGAAATTTAAGTTTGTGTCTTTTTTCCATTAAATTTTAACACGCTGCATAACCGTAACGAAGCCTTTTTGGGCTATAGTTTATATAGCAAACAAGTATTATTTTTCGATGTACAATTCATGGTTAACCTATGGCGGTTTACTTTCGGGACATCCTGTATAACTAAATTAGAAAACTTGCAAAATAGATTTGCTCGTTATTTATATTTTAGAATACAGGGCCTATATAATGTCCCAGACGACTGCGACTGTATTAGAGAACCGTAGATTATGCAGACTTTATATTTTGGTTTAAATTATTGAATAATTTGATTGATTGTTCTCAGTTTTTATCTTTGTTAAACTTTCATGTTTCACCTATTAATACTAGAATTGTTTATTTGACAAACATTTTTATAGAACCAATTTAGACATGAATGGCTCAATTTGCAGAATTTTATTTCAAATGATAAAGTTGATACATCATTATCGTTGAACTCTTTTAAAGTTAAACGCTTACAATTGTAATATGCAGTAAATTTAGTATTGTGTTTTTTTTTTGTTTGTATTACTATTTTTTATAATTATAGGCATTTATCAGTTTATGTAAATTTATTTTCCATTTACTTTTTATTACCACATTTGTGGAAACTATTGTGGACACAGTTTCTTAGATTTAGCGGTGTCGATCGCAATGACTGACATTTCGTAGTAGTGGCCTACTAACAAACAAAGTGGCTTAAATATTGTATTATTCTTTTTACTCCTACAACGTGTCACAAAAAATACATCATCAACCTAAAAATCGCTCTCTATTACCTTAATTTCCATTTTTCTTATTTTACTTTAAAAAATGATAATAGTACATACATTTACAATGGATAAATGTTTTATACAGTAAAATAAGTCAAAATTACACATATACACACAGTGATATAAACATTTCACTAACAAACAATGTACGTAAGTCAGAGATGTAAAAATATAATTTATATTCAATTTAAAAATTAAATTTTTTTGTCATATTATAAATGAAATAATAAATAAGTAAATAAAAATGTCGTGTGTAATTTTTTAAATTGTCAAGTGTGACAAGTTTTTTATTTATTTTAAATTTACGTTATAGCAAAATATCTAATAAATGATTTTTAAGAATTATTTTGTGTATTATGAAAAATATTTCTTTGTCAATTTGTGAAAGGTTTTATATGCCCTGCAATTATAATAACTAAAAAACAGTCTTACATCTGCTATGGATAAACTTATCTCACATAAAATCAATACGATCAACTTCTTACGGTCCATCATTTTTCACTACTATACACAAGAATTCTAGAATTAGTACAATACTTATTATGATTTATATAATTTGACCATGCGCCGTGATATTCTGATACATCGATGTTTGATTTAAAAATCAATGTTTTTCTACGTACGCATATTATCTAAATATGTTGAAATTATTATAAATAACTATCTAATATCATAATGACGAAATATTTTTTGTTTTTATGAAACTCATTGTTATGTATTTTGTAATGCTAATTATTTATTATCATGCATTTATTTACAATAATTTTTTGCAGTTCATGCTTAAATTATGTTTTAATTCCATGTTTTTTTA
Source organism: Monochamus alternatus (assembly GCA_037114965.1). NCBI lineage: Eukaryota > Metazoa > Arthropoda > Insecta > Coleoptera > Cerambycidae > Monochamus > Monochamus alternatus. The sequence goes on from CM073433.1 coordinate 41,885,913, forward strand.
CAGAATTGTTGCTGTCGACTTACATTTAACGGGTGGATGATGAACCTGCCAGTAAGTAATACATACAATTTCTATGATTATTTTTATTATAGTAAAAATGCCTGTAATCTTTTAAACACATTTATTTAATTTCAAATGTCATTACAGTACAGTTTTTGTTGATGTATACATGTGAATTAACATTTATTTATTTATTTTTATTTTACTTTATACCATTCAACAGGAAAATTCTCAATTTCAGAATGGGAAACAGAAAAAATAGAAATACAAAGAAAAAATAAAATATACAAAAAAAATAACAAACAAACTAAAAATATCTAACAAATAAGAAAGAGAAATACTAAACAAATGCATAATACAGAAACCAAAACAAAATAATAAACTTAAATTGAGATACTCATAATTATAATAATATGTAATTAGCACTAGAAATAGCATCAGATTACCTGTTTTCGGCTTGCAAGAGAACACTGAAATATATCAACCAATGACTTATTGCATATAAAATTCAGGGGAATAACTCCTAATATTATGTACTAATTACTTATTAATTACGTACTTAATCAGAATAATAGGATTTTAGATTTGGTGCTTACGAGATTGAATTGTACTGTTAATAGAGCCCCGGACGTCCTAATTAAGGAAGACGGTCATCACCCATCCCCTCTTATTTTAATTACCGAAAAGATGTAACTCTAACAAAGATTTTGTTAATTTTAGCTTTTACAACTTTCGTAAGGCTAATTTATTGGACCTTTAACAAAATTTGGCGTTAGTTGATTGGTCAGCTGTTACTGCAATTTCTGACATAAACATTGCTTTTGATTGTTTTTATCGCTTATTGTTTTCTGTAGTTGATCGAATTGTTCCTAAAGTTACGGTCAAGGGTAAACGTTACCCGCCTTGGTTTGATACTAATATAATTAGAACTATAAATTGAAGCACAAAGCATGGCGCGATTATAAGAATTTAAATGATCCCCTAGCGTTGGCCGAATTTAAACTGTTAAGATCAGCCTTAAAACTAAATATTGACATTGCTTATAAGAATTATTGCATCCATACTGAAAATGTAATAAAAACTGATCCCAACAAATTTTGGCAATTTGTGAAATTTAAAAGGAATAGTAGCATTTCACCTAATGACGTACAAGAATTGTATTTGTGAAGGAAATCAGCCCATAGTAACTGCATTTGCTGAGTATTTTAGAGATTCGTATTTGACACCTGAGGCTGATGGCATATTTTACCCAATGAATAACACTAATGAATTATTTCAGATTAATTTCTTCACTGAAAACGAAGTCTTACATTGCTTACGCAAGCTTAAATCGAAATTTACCGCGGGATAAAAATTCCTGTTTTTTTGTTACGTGATTGTGCTAGTGTTTTTGTTCCTCCCTTATTTTATTTGTATAATTTGTCGATTGCGTCGAATACATTTCCTAACGTTTTAAAAGTGTCAAAGATTATTCCAATCCATAAAAAGTGTTCTAATAGTGTTATCAAAAATTACAGACCCATTACCATTATAAACAATTTTTCAAAAGTATTTGAGATGGTATTGGTTAAGAATAGATTAACTGAATTTCAGCATGGCAGGTCAACATCGATCAATTTATTCTGTTTAACGGAGTTTATTACTACTGCATTTGACCAGAAATCCCAGGTAGATGTTATATATACCGATTTCAGCAAAGCTTTTGACAGGTTAAATCATACAGTCTTATTATCTAAATTGAATAATATTGGTTTTTCCCATAATTTGCTAACCTTTTTTAAATTTTACCTTGAAAATCGTCAACAACATGTGGAATTTTCTGGTCAACAGTCGCTTCAGTTCATTCCACCATCTGGGGTGCCACAGGGTTCTGTCCTTGGACCATTGCTTTTTAACATTTTTATAAATGATATAGCTACGGATATAAATGTTAAGTGTCTTTTGTATGCAGATGACATGAGAATATATAATAGAATCGACTGCTTTAATGATTGTATTGATCTGCAGAATTCTCTTAATAGTTTGAATGCGTGGTGTTCTGCAGATAAGTTAGATCTGAATGTAAAAAAATGTAATGTTCTCACTCTTACACTTAAAAATAGCGCCATGGAATACCATTATAAATTGGATGATGTTGTTGTTTCTAGATCACTTACATTTTGTGACCTTGGGATAACATTTGATAGCAAATTATCCTTTACACCTCATATTCAAAATATTACTTGTGATGGATTTAGAAAGTTGGGTTTTGTAATTCGTAATACGAATGATTTTTTTTCCACTTATGTTAAAAAACTATTATTTCAGCCTATTGTCAGATCAAAACTAGAATATTGTTCTTTAATTTGGTGTCCTTATTATAACATTTATATAGATCGTATAGAATGCATTCAAAGACGCTTCCTGAAGTTCTTATGTTGCAAGGAGGATGGGGTTTATCCAATTATTGGATATCCTTACGAGAGTTTACGGCACAGATTTGGTATCAGTAATGTGGTGGCCCTCCGTGTAATGGCTCAGCAAATATTTCTGTATAAACTATTGCATGACTTAGTTGACTGTACTCATATATTTAACTTGGTTAACTTCAGGATACCGAGACATGGCTCTAGACTTAATATGTTGTTTTACACATCAACGCCGAGAATTAATACAACTAAATATTCACCCATTCATCGGATTTGTGAAAATTATAATAAATTGCAAGATGGCTTCGATATTTTCAACTGTACTGTGGCCTCAATTAAATCTCAAAATTTTGATATTGTTATTAATTTACTGTAACAAATTTACGTTGCTACTTTTTAGCGTTAATTTAATTTTTACTGCAGTATAAATGATAATGTATGTATTTTGTGTACTGTATTTGTTATGTTTTCTGTTTTTGGTAAATTGTATTTTTCCTACCTTGTAATTGGTTGTGTACTGTAGAGTAGTGTATGTGTTAAATAAATAAATAAATATTAGTTCTTGATGTTGGCATAAAAAGTACCCGCGTGTCTTGAAACTGTTCTGGGAACATGAAAATTTATTATTTAATTAATCACCACAATCAGTTAGATTATTTAATAATTTAAATAAAAATACTAAATAAGCAATGCTACGTCTGTCTTCCAAAGATTTAACAAAAAACTTCTGTAAAAGCTCATCCTGGGAAATGCCAGTTTGAGAATAAGTTCCGTCAGTTCTAAAAGGCAAGAATTTTAAAAAACGACGTTGAACCCATTCTAAACCGTCAGTATATCTTACATAATTTGGACGCTAAACAACAGAGGCATATTCCAATTTCGACCTAACTAATGTTATATAAAGAAGTTTCAGCATATTTGAACGTATTCCTAATTTTAAATCTAAGTATTTTATACGCTTTAGATGTAGGAATAGGTCATTAAACGATAATTTATAATCAAATAAGATCTCTAAAAGTTTATGTTCTCTCTAAATGATTATTAATGTTATAATTAAATTCAATAACATGCTGCTTAGTGCATAAAGGTAATATATTCAACTTATACAACCTGGTTATTAAATATAAAACAAGCTATACAACAGCAACAAAAATATACAACACATATCTTCAAATAACTATTGTTAATCAAAGGAAATTAATTATTTATTATTAAAATTATCTATACATTAGTTTACATTTTTTGTGATGAAGAAGCTGTACGCCTTTATTGTGTATTCCTAATTTAATCACGTAGGTAATGTTTATCTTTAATAAGTCTTGATGAACCTGACCAATAATGTCTCCCGTACATTTTTACATTACACAGAAATCTCAGAGACAGGAAATAAACTATTTCCACTGTTGATAAGAACGAGAATCCAGTAAACAGCCCAAGAATACCGCCGCAGTTGGCTAAAAAGTCTGCCAGACCATAGAGTTCGTTTCTTTCGGAAGTTAAAAACTGTTGCTCCTTGAAGAAGAAAATTACTCTCGATAACTGAATCCTAAAATTGAAAATATGGTAAATCTACAAGGTGTGACTTTTATAATGTATATAGGGTGTTCAGAATGATGTTAAGGAAATATAGGGGAAGATTCAATGTTTAAAAATAAGAAAAAGGGTTTATATAAATAAATTGGTCCGGAAATGCCTCGTTTTCGAAATACTAGCAGTTTAAAATTTTCTGTCTTAAATACCACGAGTATGGTCTTCATTTCTCGAAAACTGATCTAGATATTGAGGTGAGATTTAGTACACGACAGTGTATAGTGAAGGGCTGCTTTTATGTCCCATAATATACTAACATTAGAGGCTTTCATGCCGTTGAATACTCATTTTTAGCAACAAAAATTGTACGTCACTGATTTTTGGTCAAATTGGTATCGCTCTCTTAAAGCCAAGTTAATTCTGCTTAAAAGGTGCCTCTTGGACGCACAGTTTCTGAGATAAAAAATAATTTATTAATCATTACAATATACCAACTTTAGAATGCTAATTAAAAAACAATAATCTAGGTGGCGTGTTTCAGTTTGTGTCTATAAACATGCATTCCATTACCACCAATTACATTGTGCAAACACTTCGAATGTTCATAGATTTTTGAGACAACCGGGAAAAGTAACAGTGAATTTTGTAGATTGTGCAAAGAATTGCACGAACAGTGAAAAATGTTTTACAAGCGGTTAAACAAAACCCTGCAATAAGTATAAAGCGTCTGGCAAATGAATTAGGAAATATGAACTATGTTAATGTATGGCGAATCCTTCGGGATCAGCAGCTACATCCTTATCATCTGTAGAGAGTTTAAGCCCTCTCCAAAACTGATTTCCTAGTCAGACTGCAGTATTGTAAATGTTTAAGCCAAAAAATGCAAGATCGGCAATTTTTTTTTTTTCATTTTGTTCACGGATGAAGCTTTCCTTAACAGACACGGTGTTTTTACCTACCACAGTGAACATTTGTGGTCGGATGAAAATCCATACATTATTCATGAATCGCGACACCAGCAGCAGTTTTCAGTCGATGTGTGGGCAGGCATTGTTGAAGCTTGTTTGGTTGGGCCTTTTAATTTAAATTCTAAGTTTAATATACCTTTTTCTAAACAAATAAAATAAAAATTAACAATTTGTTATACGGTCAATTATTGTATCCTGTATGTCAAAAACAAGTGTTACAAAAAGTGTTTTTCACTCTAAGTTAAATTTTTTCTTGCTGAATTTTGACACGAAATTTAAGATTAATATTTACAGACGCCACTATTTTTTATGTAAGTTTCTGAAAATCTTTCTGTATTGTAATTAATATTTTTTTTTCTCAAAAACTAAAAAGTCCAAGACACACTTTTTGATCAGAATTAACTTAGCATTAAGAGAGCCAAGATATCAATCTGTCCAAATATCAGTGGCAATTTGTTCTGTTAGAAATGAGTATTTAATGGCACCAACGCCAATGCTAGTATATTACAAGATAAATGTATGCATATAAAAGTAGCCCCTCACTAACTGCTGTGTACCAAATTTCATCTCAATATCTTTATAGGTTTTCGAAAAACAAAAACTATATTATTAAAGATATTATTAAAGAAAATTTTAATCAACCTGTATAGAACCTGGTTCTAGATTTTATTAATAGCATTCTGTTAAGAACAACATTAAGTTAACAACATCCTGTATAAGTCATATATGACTAGTTCTTGGCAATATTTCGAACAAAAATTGTCTTTAGACCTACGGTCTTGGATGCAGCGATTTTAAGTACCTTCATGTAATACCTATCTCTGCTTTTACTCTGTTCAGGGATCTTAGATATTTCTCAGATACAGCATCTTTCGTCCATTCCATTTTGACTTGTGTGCAAAATCCTCGATAAAAAACTACCTATGTATTCAGGCCAGCCGAAGTGTTGATCTGTCCACCGACTTTAAAGCCGGAGGCACATTGCTCTGATGTCACGCTACGCTACGCCACCCAATGATATCAGTCATTTTATGTGTTTGACATGAATTTCAGGTGCACACTGATACCACGCGACACCGCGTTACACCATGCGACATGATGAAAATCTAACAAGTCTCATGGCGTGGCGTGGTGTAGCGTCAGAGCAATGTGCACACAATATATAAAAATACATAGGAATACACGGTGCCAGATCCTTCTGACGTTGCATCACATAGCGTGTCGTGGCGGCATCAGAGCAATGTGCCCCTGGATTTAGTCTACGCCAGATCAAATCTTTCAAAGATCGTTTTCGTGTATGCGTAGATAATGTTTTTCCAAATGTAAAAGTTTCATATAAGACTTTTTTAATTCCAAGTATTGTCAACAAACTGTTTGACAATTTTGGTCTAACGAAAAGCTATAAGTAGTCTTGTGAGCTAGGTAAAAAATTCTCAAAATTATTACCCTGGAAATTCGTTTATATCTGATCTGTAGCCCTCGAAAATCTTTTCCCAATAGAAAGGAACCTGAGTAAATTCAGCGTCGTAATTTAACGATGTACAACTGGGTAAGCAGTCGCAGTTCAAGAAATCTTTCATATTCGACTCATCAGAGGTCTGGTCAAACGTTTCGGTTCCAACTCCTTTATGAAGCAATTCGTCTAAAATGTATCAAAATGATGTTTTCAGGTGTTTATAATTTCAAAATTTTGTGCGAAAAACTTACTTTGAGCTTCAAACATACAGTTTAAACTGCCTGCCCCGCATATTGGCATCCACTTCTCTCCTGAAAAGAATAACGCTGTGAAATACAGTGTTTTCAGCAATGTCTAAAATAATTTATAGTTCTGAAGTTGGTATTTAAGTAATTGCTAACGAAAAAATCAGTAATCATCAATGAATAATTGTCAATACAAGTTGTTAGTAATTTTTTTTTGAAGTCTTATAGACTATACTCTATTTTTAAACTAAGAGAAGAGAAAAAAAGAGAAAATACACAAAAAGCAATACAATTCATTGCTGAGTTATGGACATAACCATTTCATTTGCTTTAGGATTAACGAGAAGGGTAAATAAACACAAAATAATCAACGAAGTGGTAACGTTAATTTTAGCCAAATATAACTGACATTTTAAATGTTAGTAGCTGGCAGTATTGACATTGACAATAAACATGAATTTATGTGAAACTGTGTAAACTTGACGACAAATTAACCAATAACGGGTTAGTGTTTAAGCGCGAGAAATTTAAATCACTCCTTTTAGTTCAAAAATAAAGTATAGTGTAAAATAGTAATTTGCGTTATAAATCCGATAGGCGACTTATCACAATATCAATTGTTTTAAAGAATATAAACGAGTACTGTAGTAAAACTTAACAGTACAAGATCCGAACTAAGGTCGTCCTGCACTTATCTGCTCACCAAATGAAAAGTATTTTTTATCAAAGATAATATGTAAACAAATATGTCGCAAATGGGTTGCGTAATGAAATATGTTCATGGCTACCCTTAATTAAAAACACCGTAATTAATTTTTTTCAACGTTAACGAATTTAACACCAATCAAAAGACAAAGCTGAGGAACATGCAAAAGTTAGGTTGCTTACTTTTTACTGACCTCTGTTACCGGGTTGCCCATTATAAAGAGCTGAGGTGATACTAGCAATGTGTACTCATCTGCTCGCTCATTGAAATATATATTAAAATAAAGATAATTTTGTTGCGAATGCGGTGGTATAAGGTTGCTTGTGAAAACTTATTCATGAATCACGGTTGCCAGAAATTTAAAAATTGGAGCCAACGGATAAACATTGGGCGTGTAGTAATGGTATACCTACTTATAATTACTGTAAATATAAAAATGTCTTTTAAATAACTTGTAAAAACATCTATCAAAATAATAATATGTTAGTGACATACTCATTTTACAAATTTTATCTAATTTATGAAGAGAACAACAGTAAACTCTCGTTTAAAAAAACTTTATTAGTATTAAACAATCGAAATACAAAAAATTATTTGACAACTTTCTTCAGTCACTAAATTCAGATCCGATTCATCAGTTAGATGATTTTTTACTGTATTGGAAAGGTATTTTAAGCTAATATATATCAAATCTCCTATAATTCCTATCAATGAAGTCATATGTATGCTCTCTGATACCAAACATCTAGGTATACTATTGAACAATTCCACAGACAAAGCTCTATTCAATAATTATCTAAAAAAAAATAATAATCTAGCTAAATTTACTAACCTGGTTTAATGAAAACATTCTATAAATATCTAAGTTCACTTTTGAAACTGTGGGAACGCGAAAATTCAACCACACTAGATGAGATCTGACCTATTTCTGCATTTTTAGGATTGCTTCTTCAGGTGGTCTCCTTTAAGTTGAGTTAAATATCTAACTATAAAAATTATTATTCCAATACCTGTCAATGAATTTAAACATAATAACGACCTTTATTATTAGCTTTTGTAACATTTTTTGCTTTTTGTGGACGAAGTATAGTATTCTACTTGCATATAATGGTTAAAATTCACTCAGGTGATTTACAGTCATCATTATCATCGTTGAATAATGTAAGGTATTCTGAAATTGGGGGACAATATTTTTCCAAACTGTTGTTTTTCTATTTATAAGCGTAGGCCCAAAAAATATTTCTAAGGAAGTTATAGTCATTTAAAGGGGACACTGATGATGATTTGTTCCAAATATCTCGAAGATACATTTATGAAATTTAGTAACTGTCACCTACGTTCCGATCTGGGGGAAAGTGAGGTAATATTTACCATAACTTTGTTGTGCTTTGATTTTTTCCAACTTCTGACTGAAAAATATGAAATTTCAGAATTTTTAAGTAAAAAAGGTACTTTTAGTTCATATTAATTGATTTTTCTATTTTTGAGTAAAATCCGTTTAAAAATAATGTTACATGAGTTAAAAACGAGGAATCGAAGTTATGATATGATTATCATAGTAGGTTGTAAAAAACAAAAATGTGTTTTTACATGTATGTACATGTCATTTACATTGATAGTTAAGTTATTGATTTTTTGCAAATTGTTATGAGTAACGTGCGCAACTGATCCCTACTATGCAAAACTGCGTCCTGCAAACGACGATTGGTTGTTAGAGGGTTATTTAAAACCAACAGGCTTTGTCAGAGACCAGACGCTTTTATAAATAGAGGGTATTTTACAATTAACCGAAAATAATGATGATGACAATTCTTCAGAATTTGAGGATAATCCTCTAACTGACAGTTTTTTTTACACGGGGCTAATATATAATAATGACTTTTCAACGTTTTCTAACAAAAAACTATTTCTAAATTAAGTACATATTTTAAGATGAGTACCTATATATCACTAACATATTATTACTTTCATAGATATTTTTATATGTTACTATTTAAAAGATATAAGATATAAGAATATTCAAAGTAATTATAAGTATACTATCATTACAGTACGTGCAATGCTTTTGCTTTGCTCCAATTTCAAAGTCTTACAACCGTGATTCATGAACAATTTTTCACAAACAATGTTATACCACCGTGTTCGTAATATAATTATCTTTATTTTAATATATATTTCAATGAGCAAGCAGACCATACACATTGCTATCACCTCAACTCTTTATAACGAGTAACCCGATAATAGTGACCAGTAAAAAGTAAGCAACCTAACTTTTCCATGTTCCTCATGCTTTGCCTTTTGATTGGTATTAAATTCGTTTGGTAAGCAAGTGAGCGCAATGCTGAAAAAAATGAATTACGGTGTTTTTAATTAGTATACTCGCGTCAAGAATTCAGACGACTTACGTCATACGAAAAATTGAATAATTCGTTATATTTTTATCAAAATATTTAAGAAACTGCAACTGAGAGTAATAAAACTATATACTACACTAAATGTTTGCATTATATATTGCACGAAATTGCAAAAAATTGTTGATTTTAACGCGACCAAATATCGAAAATTATGTTGACAATAAAGACAATTGCCTAATGTCAACCATGACGTAAGACGTCTGAATTCTTGACGCGAGTATAGTCATAAACATATTTCATTAGGCAACCCATTTGCGGCATATTTGTTTACATATTATCTTTGATAAAAAATGCTTTTGATCCGGTAAGAAGATGGACGACCTTAGTTCGGATCTTAGACTATAATATTTTATTTCATAATGTCTTTCTAATCCTTTTTAAATGAATAAAAGTTATAATTATCAAAATTTTACATCACATCTATTGCTTGTCACTGTCAAATAAAATAATATAATTTTTGTATTATTTTGTATAATGGAAATTTCGGAGGAGATTTTAAATAAATCTGCGAAAGCAATGTGACAATTAATCCATAAAAAATAATATATAATTAATATAATTTCAACTTATATAATATTAAGGCAAAATATCAAATAGTGTTGCGAAGATACTGTAACGTTCCATTTCCCAACCGCAAATGAGTCCGGAAAATAGTCATTTAACGGACAGTATACTGTATACTGTTTACATAGAAACAAAATTTGACTGATTTTTTACAAAGATATAATTTTTTATATAAAAAAAACCATTGAGTATCGCACAATAGTTTTTGTAATCTTTTAATAAAAAATGCAATTAGCAAACAGTAAAAGATAACCCATGATTTGTTTATATCAATGCAATGAAGAGAAAATGGAGAATCTAAAAATGTAATAATTTCATATGAAACATTATTCAAGGAATGCATGTTTTAGTTTTCCCATATCCTATTTTTTACAGTTGAATCCAACATTTTTGCGTGATGACTCTGTACATACATAGTATCCTATCTACGTAATCTGCAGGGTATGGGTACTGCATTTAAAAAGATGATTGCATAGAAATTTATTTCTACTGGAAATTAATTTACGTTCTCATGATTACGCTATTCATTTCATACTCACAGAAAATATAAATTGAAAATTTTGTGATCATTTTCTTACTTGGCATATGATAGGCAACGCATTCGCACTTCGCCAGGGTATAGTTGGTCAAACATTCCACTTCACAATTCTGTTGAGTGTAGTACTGGAAGAACGCCAGATATTTCTCTTTCGGGAAATAACACTGCCTTCTGTGCGGTTCATATTCCGTCAGTGATAGTGAAGTTGTCAACATATCCGGTACAATTGATACTATTACTTCTTCGTTTAAAGGTACGCGAAAATAATTACTGCTTATTCTAGGAATCTCAGCAGGATGGTGCAGAAGTATCTGTAAATTGATAAAGATTTGATAAATGTGGCGTCATTTATATGGTCCCATGTGGTAGTACTCAGTACTACTACATGACTACTACATCTGACAGCATAATATTATTTACAAACTTTTAGAGATTTAAGATCGTCAATCAAAAAACAAATCCAAGCTTCTTATGCAGATTACATTAAAAAAGTTAAACAAAACATTTCATTGGACCCTAACAATTTCTGGGCTTTTGTAAATAACAAAAATAAGAAATATAGAATTCCCGGAAGTATGCAAATGATAATTTGAGTTATGAAACTCCCCAGTCTATTGTAAACGGATTTTCTGATTTTTTCTCTAGTGTTTATTTAAGTTCTGACAATTGCAATAATCTTAATGAGTTTTCAACATCAGATTTGTGTGTGGATATGGGTTTTTTGACTGAGAATGATATAATTTTAGCTTAAAAAAAAACTTAAAAATAAATTAACGGCCGGAGTTGATAATGTACCAAGTTTTATAGTCAAAGACTGCTCTTATGCTTTAGTTAAACCTCTTCATTACTTATTCAATCTTATTCTGTCAACAAAGACCTATCCAGATATTTGGAAGACCGCTAAAATATGTCCCATTCACAAGACCGGCGATCGTTCTTCTATAGAGAATTACAGACCCATAGCAATACTTTGTAATTTTGGAAAACTTTTTTAAATTATTTTATACGAAAATATTTATAATTCAGTGAAATCTTCAATTACACCATGTCAGCACGGTTTTATGTCACATAGATCGACAGTAACTAATTTAGCTTGTTTAACTCAGTATATTTCAAACAGCTTAGACTCTGCGCGTCAGGTAGACGTTTTATATACAGATATAAAAAAAGCTTTCGATCGCATTGATCATGGTCGTTTATTGTCGAAACTAAAATCCCTTGGGTTTTCAAAGTCTTTGTTGACATTAATGGAGTCGTACTTACTAAATCGAAAACAGTACGTGGAATATGGCGGTATATTATCAAACACCTTCATTTCAGTTCCTCAGGGCTCCAATTTGGGGCCTCTACTTTTTCTTCTTTTCATCAATGATGTATCAGTCAATAGTTCAGCGCCGCATTTACTTTTTGCAGACGATTTAAAAATTTACTTAGAAATTAATAGTTATAAGGATGGTAATACGTTACAAAATGCAGTAAATGCTACTCAGACATGGTGTTATGAAAATAACCTAGAATTAAATTTGTCTAAATGTAAAGTTATGTCATTTCACAGAAAATACAGTCCATTAATTTTCAATTATTCCCTCAACGACACTGTTTTGGAAAGATGTATTACATTTAAAAATCTAGGAGTGGTATTTGACAGTGAGCTTTCCTTTAATACCCACATTTCAGAAACGGTTTCTTCTGCCTACAGACTACTTGGATACTTTTTTAGAAATTGGAGCAAGTTTTCAAATATAGATACGTTTAAATTATTATATATAACCTTTATTAGAAGCAAATTACATTCAGCTTTTAGAATCCGTTCAACGTAAATGCTTAAAATATATATTTTTCAAAAGTAATGGTTACTATCCGCCTAGGGGTTTTGATCACGCTGCTCTACTGGAGCAATTCAAGTTTTTATCTTTAGCTGATAAGAGGAATTGTGCCGCTTTATCACTGTTATGCAAAATATTTAATAATGAAATAGATTGCAACTGTCTCTTAAGTCAATTTAATTTCTATGTACCAAGAAGTCAGTCAAGATACCTACGCACATTTTATTGTAAAACACCTGGAACTAATATTTTAGTCAAATCGCCAGTCTACAACATGTCCCAGTTATTTAATGGGGTATCCCATTTATGTGATATACACCATGATAAAATGGATTTCATTATTAAGACCTTTAAAGATATGATTTCTCTGTGATGACCTATATTATTGTTTATAATTCCTTGCTTCCTTTTTGTTTTTCTCAGCTAATCAAATTTAGTTTATGTAGGTATGTGTTTCAACGCAAATATTGTGTGCTATGTATGAACCGCTATCGTATTTTTTTTATTTATGTAATTATTATTACTACTTTTCTATGTATGACTTAGACTTTAATTTTCTCTATAATTGGGTGTATTTATTCTCCGTTGAGAATAAATTATTATTATTATTATAATACTTAAGTATACAACAATGGGGCAAATCATCTTATTGTTATTTACAAGAGTGGTAGTTCATTCATTCCAAAGTCAAAAGTCAAATCTAGCCATCATATCATAATGAATATCTATAACTCTTCTCTCGAGACTTGAATTGCTGTTATAAGGATTGGGGAAGAAGTTGGAGTAGTTGCCTGATGCCCAGCGACAATAATCTGTAGGCGCTTAGGTTTAGGTTCATGTTTGTTGATATCAGCGTATTCTTATATTCTGAGGTATAAGGCTGTCGTACGTACGCAAGGCTGATTGAGGGAAACGAGAAAGTGAATAGATTAGCACAAAACAATCTACAACGTATTTCGTAGGTTCATGTTGACTGTCTTTTTATATAAGAGAATAATTAATGTTTTATGTTAATCAAAGTTCGCAGGATTTAACTGTCGATTGAAAGACTTGGAATAATACTATGAGGTTTATTTTCCTTGTAATTTTTGTCTAAATACCAAGGAATTTATGGAAATATCAGGTAGCACATGTTTGGAGGTTCTAAGAAGAATAAATCTACTTAATAAAAGAACAGACAGACACAAACAACTTTTGCCGTGTTTTCTTTATCAAAAACATAAAGCAATATCTTCACCTTAAAACCCTGAACTGGTCCTTTGCAGATATAATCCAGATCCTGTTTGAAAGATTTTAGTAGCAGGAACAGTCCTGCTGAAGATCCCGCTGACATGGCTCTTCTAGGAAACGTGTCTTTAGGTGTTCCTGCGGGATATCCATTTTCTAACGTCCAACCTTCTGTACTTCTTCCATGCTCCAAATAGTCTTTATATAGCACGCTATAAAATACCTGATTTAGACTTGTTTAACTAATGAACAGAGTTAGAAAAATAACTATGTGTTTAACTTTTTTGTTTAAAGGCTATTTAAATACGTGTACTGCAGGAAAAAACTGAATAGTTTATTCATATAATAGACATGCTGTTGATAGTGATGTGTACCTTGTATACAACTAAACACCTAGCCGTTTAATTATTTACACTCATTCAACTTCATATAGCAGTTGATTATTTTTGTCTTTATCCTCAGGGAAATCGTTTAAGATGTTTTTGACGATACAATCAAGAAACACACATCAATTAGTGATAATAAGAGCTATACAATGTTAAATATTACTTACACGTTATTCCTAAATATATCGCTTCTATCTAACACGTTGAACGTATAACATAATCCATCCTCAGTCATGGAGGGTGTGAATAGGTTATAACAGCTTTCGTTCAACAAAGTCCATTTACAACCCCAGAATACATCGTCAAATTGAGGGGCAATCTGAAATAGTATTATTTTTCACTTAATATCTACGAATCAGTATCCGACAATAATTTTGTTATACATAATCGAAGGCTAGATAAGTTGCAACATGGGATTTTTTTTTATTCGTTAAATTTCGTTACAGGTACAGGCATATTGGGAGCAGGCTTGATCACAGACTGTTAAGATAGCTCACTCAATATATGCAACTTCATATACTTGACTTTAAAACAACTTGAGCTAGATGCTTATCGTTATTGATGTTCACTTATAATAGCAAATGCGGCCTGCTTAATAATAATATGCCGCCCCCTCTCCCGCACAAGTCTCCGACTTCTGGGCTAATCCCTGTGATTAGAATGAGGGGTAGAGATATTATTATGATTATAAAGTTTTAGAGTGAATGAAATTAGAAAATGTTGGTTCTGGTACCAGGTTTTATTTTGATTCAAGGTTAAGCGTGCTTCCAACCTTCCTAGCATGAGCCCTGTATATGAGTAGGTAATCATTCAATTATTGCAATCATCTTCAAAAAAATTGTTTGAGATGTCTGCGATGTTAATTTATAGTCATATTCTAGTTATATATATAGTATTATCAAGGGAGGCTGATGTAATAATAATTCGAGAATTCACGCAATTTGTTAGGGTGCCGCCCTGAATCAACAATGTAGGGCGTCTGAAGTGATTAGACATTGGGGATCTACCAGGAAATAATAACTTACACTCATTAAATGATCTATCCTGTCTAACTCAAGGGTTGTGTTGCCATCGTTGTAAATATGATTGTCACAAATTAGTGTACTGTCAGAAAGATATTTTAGTCTAAAAAACAAAGAATTACATATTAAATTAAGTAATAGAATAGCAGTGAATATCACAACTAACGTTTAAGCATAATAGACCACTACACAAGAAAAAGAGATCTAAAAATAGTCTTTAATGTTACAAAATTTTATAATACCAAAATTTTAGGAAATTTTTTTTTATCCAAGAGTAATATAATGAGTTCCAGACAAAATATACATACAATACAATATAGGAAACCTATTTTCAACTTGACCATTTCATATCATAAAAATGGGCACTGTTCTATGGAACTTTTTAGTTATTTAAGCTGTTCTGTAAGGTAATACTTATAGCAGTTCTAAAATGCTGTTTTAGATTTCTGCTGTAGAACAAATAAAGAACTCTTATATAATTAATTGTTTCGTTATACAATTTTTATATTGCATGGTGTTCTATTTAGAGAACTTTAAAATCGTTTAATTGTCTTAATCTTTTAAAAACAAAATCTTTCTATATAGCACATAAGAAACAAAAGATGGACTTAATCAACCTCACATCATTACGAATTGATTTGTTGGTTTGTCCATCAGGGGCAGTACATTTTAATGCGAAAAAATTTTTATCGTGAAATATGTGGTACATAATGGTAATTTTTTGAGGCGCCCTCAGTTAACTTTATATTTCTTATGATGCAGGAAATTTAATAAAAAAAAATATCTTTTATATTTCGATATTTAACATAAAGTTAGTCTGCATTTATTTTACTAAATGTTAGATGGTGTTATTGTTACCACTTTAGAAAATTCGTTACACAGAACAAGAATATTTACGAAAAAAAGTAAATAAATAATAACACAATAGTTTAGTTTAATTAAAATATATTTAAATGAAAGAAGGCCATTTCCATTTTTTGCAATGCAATCTCAATTATTCTCCAATTTTTTATAAAAGCATTTTATATATTTCTGATTGATGATGTTGTAACTAAAAACGATTGAGGAATTTACCAGTGTCGTTTTATTTTTTCGGACAAGAAGTAATCTTAACTTTTCATTTACTTATTTAGTACCTGGAGATATTTACATATTTTTAGGTATTTTGACGTGCTGATTACGAATCTGGTTCTATTAGGACCATAAATTCAGTAATTTTTTGGATTTTTGGAGTATTTCATTGTAGTTTACAATGATTTATTCGAAACTGGTGGGTGTTTAGTCTCAACTAACCTCGGGTTATTCGTCGTCACACATGTGAGATAGGTGACGCTACGAATATAATAAAACCCTTCACTTCAGGCAAGAACATCACTCATTCACATTTTTGTGGATTTACGACAAATTTATACGTTTTATGGCATTACATGGAAATTTACTCAAATTTGGTAGCTCCTTAGGCTTAACTAATATCAGATTCTTTTTCTTCATATCAAAATACATGTCAAAATTGTTCGGCTATCCAGATCAACTTCATTCTTCCCTTCCGATTTATCAAATCAAAATTTTCATTCATCCCTAACCCTCCGGTTTTGAAAGGTTTGGGGATTAAATCCGATATTAAATTCATGTTCGGAGGGTTAAAATACGTAGGAATGTCATTGTCGATATATTTGCATTACTACTTTTATTTTTCAGTGTTATTATTATGTGTTTTACAAACTACATTTTTTTTCATAAAAGTGGTATTAGGAACGACAATGGAAAAGGTATACAGTTAGTGACGATATTAGAGTCTTTATTAAAGAAACATTGTTGGTCTCATGAAATAATGTTTTAGCATAGATAGTTACAAAAAAAGCGGTTAGGGCGAGTAAACTTGATACGAGGAACATTTCACTATAACGTAGAAACTAACTTAAAACTGTTTTAAAAAGGCCACAATATTCTCGTTCAAGACGGAACTTAACTTTCATTGAAAATTCAGAAAAATTATTACGGACGAGTATATTTGGATAAACAACTTGTTAACAGAGCTCTTTTAAATCTTAGTTCCGCCATTTTGTTTGAGGTAGCTCAATTTACGTTTGTACTGAACGTACTTTTATTTGTTCGACTCTGCTTATGTCGCTTATAATTTCAGTACTTACTCTTCATCCGTCAAATTGCCTTCGTACTGATATCTTCTGAAAGCGTCCGTGTAGTTGTAGACGCTTTGCTTGGTTTTGGTTTCAGGACAAATAGTCAGTGCTGGAAATGGAATTTGCCAAACGGGTGTGGGGCCCTTGGCAAAACTTACTAAAACTGGAGATGTCTCCCATTTTTTCCAGGTGTCGATGATGAGACTTATACATATCCAAAGGGATATACAGAATAGGACAAACCACCACAACCTGAAAATTTTCTTTAGTGACTATTTGACAGTGGTTGGTATTTTAATATAGAGGTAGAATTTTAGTGTTGTAAGTGATGACATATATTTCGGAAAACTAATGAGAGCCGATCAGCCGTAAAACTAGATTGGACACAGAATTTTTTCGCTTTCCTTGTTCTGATCAAATTTCATAGTTTGTTCCTCGCTCGATAAAAGGTTGGATAATTTTAACCCAAAAAATACAGGCAATTAATGCCAAACCATAAGATAGTTTTTTGAATAGGCATTTCTACGAGCCGCCACTGGTAAGTCATGTGAAACAAGTAATTTGATAAAAAATATGTACTATCAAGGAAGTATCAACTTACTTTTCGAAAATAGTCCTATGCTGTTCGCCCATATATTTGAAACCATGTATGCCAGTATAATCAGTGAATTCTTGTATGTAATCGTACAGATTTTTCCGGAATCCTGGATATTTTCTTTTCGATTTGTTTTTTCTATGTCTTAATTCATTCGACGTTTCATCCATTTTGTCTTCAGTACTTACAGTCTTCTGCATTATCAGCTATACTATAATTCCTGTGGCCGTTATTCAACTGTACAAATCAATAATTAATATATTTTGTGATCATAACCTCTTTAATCGACACTAATTTTTGCAAACCGTTCGCCGAAATGGAAGCTATCAGTGTTGTGAGAGTTATCAAAAGGTTATTTTTGATTAAAAACAGAAACTGACATACAATAAATGAAGTGATGTGTATCAATATTATTGCAATCGTATTAAGCTAATTCATTTTTTTCTAAAATTTATATCGAAAAAACTAAATAATAGCGAGAAGAGAAAATTTTCTAGTGCGGCAAGTAATATTTTCTCGCACGCTGACAGCCGGGCCATTGTCTAGTGCGAGAAACACACTTTTCGCACGAGTTAGGAAAAATTAAGTTATAGTTAAAGTAACCAATCTGTGAACATTAAACTAAAAATATAATTTGGGAAAAGTGGTGTTAAATGGGATGAGGTATCCATTTCTCCATTTTCAGTCGAAAGTATTATCTTTAGAATTTTACAGAAACGACTAATGACGTCATCAATTTTATTTATCCAGAAAAACATCCCTGTTTGCTGTTAAAAAGCTTTCTTTTTTCTAATAAATTTTTATTAGAGAAATTTTTCTGTACTTCCCGTTTAAAAGTTATAGGCCTAATACCACCTAAAAATCACATAGCGGTGGAAGTATCAAGTAGCCATTGGAAAATAATTGAATGTTTGTTGTTTAAAGTGCATAAACGTCATTAGGAATAAATAAATAGTACATTATGCTATATGCGTTATTTTGGCAGAGGTGCAATTTGAAGCCCGAGGGCTACAATGCACCGAGGACAAAATAGCATCTCTCCCGAATGATATATACTATTTTTTCCATGGTCTCATTAACTTAAAAACACATATTTTGTCATTATGAAGTAAGTAGCACCAGAATTATTGTATTCGGATTTGAGCATTTATTTAGTAGTGGTTGAGTTATTGTCATAACTACAAAATAAACAAACAAAAATAATTGTCAAATTAAGGTGCTAGTTTGGTTTAGTTTAAAGTTTGTTTAGTGCACAATGAATAATTGTGAGTCGGAAGAGATTGTGGAGGCTGCAAATATTGCAATAAGCAATTTGCTGCCTACGAAGTCAAGATCTTTATACGATATAGCCTACAATCGGTTCAAAAAGTGGTGCGCCGAGAAAAATGTTCAAATATACAGCGAGAATGTTTTGTTGGTATACTTCAGTGAAAATGCAAAGAATTACAAGTCTTCCACATTATGGGCGCAATATTCTATGGTTAAGTCATGCTTGATAATTTACGACAACATAGATATTAGCAAATTCCCCAAGCTGATCGCATTTTTGAAAAGAACCGGTGACGGATATCAAGCGAAAAAATCGAAAATATTGACAAAGGGTGATATCGATAGTTTTCTATCAAGTGCAGATGACAAAGAATTCTTAATGATTAAGGTAAGATTACTTTTGTTGTTAGGTATTTCAATTATTAAGTATTTTGATTTATAAGTTGGATTAATTCTGGGGATTGCCGGAGCTTGTCGAACTGATGAACTAGTCAATTTAACTGTAGATGATATTGAGGATGTAGGTTCTTCCTTGATTGTAAAAATTCCAAGCACTAAGACAAAGATTTCACGAACCTTTCTGGTTACCGATGTGGGAAATATGCTTGAATTGTTTCGAAAATACCTGTCCCTTCGTCACGTGAAGCATAAGCGCCTTTTTTTGTACTACAAAGCAGGAAAATGTAGTTCGCAGCCAGTTGGCAAGAATACCATGGGAAAACTTCCAAGTGTAGTAGCTTCGTATTTAAAATTACCTGATGCTGCATGTTATACTGGTCACTGCTTATGAAGATCTTCAGCGATATTACTGGCAGATGCTGGTGTGGATATTACAACAATAAAGCGTCATGCTGGTTGGAAATCAACGACAGTCGCTGAGGGTTATGTCGGGAACTCCATTGAAAATTGCTAATCAGGTTTTAGTAGGTACCACTACTAGCGCAATCACAAAAACTCTAAATGTAAGCGAAAGTAATATTCCTTCTAATATTAATTTTGAAAATTGTACAAATGTAACATTTAATTTAAATATCAATAAATAATTTCAATGTTATCTTTTTAATTTTGATGTCATAGAAACTGATTTCTACTCCCGACCGTGGAAAAAGGATTATTATTATCGATAATTTTGTAATGTAGTTAAAACAAAAGCTGATCATATAACAGTAACTAAACTTAAAAAATAAGGCAAATGCCCTCTTACTACATACAGATTACAATCTATTCACTATATGACCTCCTCCCATTTCAAGACACATTATACAATCTTCGCCTGACTTCTTTGTGGGCTGCGTTTATTAATATTTCGCCGTTTAATTCATTACAAGCGTTTGTGATTTATTCTTTCTCGCGAAGGTGTTTTGTAAACCTTATCTTTTTAAACCCTACATAAAAAACCGAGGGGTGTTAGATCTGGTGACTGGTCTGAGACCATAGGTTTCTCCTTAGCTACAAAGGCATATTCTCCAGAAGTGGAGGAAGTTCTTCTTGTATGAAATTTAAGTGCCTCACGCTGTTCAATGTATGTTCATAAAAATAAGGCTCAGTTAAATGTCTACCGATGATGCCGCACCATACATTTACTCCAAAATGGTCTTGGTTTTGGACTGGATTTACAATGTGGGGATTTTCAATGGACCAGTATTGTTAGTTGCGCCTGTTTGGCAAACCACTGCTGACAATCCGACTTTCATCCGTCCAAATTGTGAATTTTGTAATCATGATACCCATTGGTCTTTAAAATTCGTTGATTCGTTGATTCGTTGAATCATTATTTTCCAACAACTACTTGATCCTTCCACCGCTGATGTGATTTTTAGGTTGCATTTTTTTTGAGACTCTTTAAGGCGATATTGCTTATAACTTAGTTTATTAGAAAAAAGAGATCTTTTTAATAGGAAAAAAATTGGGTATGTTTCTGGAAAAAATATGATTACGTCATTAGTCGTTTCTGTCAAATCCCAAAGATAATACTTTCTATTGAAAATTGAGCTTATCTCATCCCATTTTACACCACTTGTCCCAAATTTTATTAAAAATTTTTTGTATCCTCACAGTAGGCCAGTACTATCGAGTTTGAAACACCCTGTACAGTAGCTGATTGTTGAAAGGCTATTATCTCCAAAATGGTCAATTTCTAAGAAATCCTCAAAAATAATGTGGTTTAAGATTTTTTAATAAAAAACATTCATTCCATTCATTTACGACACAAATATGGCGGATGTGGCGCCCTCTAGGGAATACGTCGAAATAGACAAGAGATTATGATTTCTCATATCCCAAAATATCTATTCCAAAATTTGTAACTTGATACAGTCTAACACAGTGTAATTATGACAAAAAAATCACTTTTTAAATTTCAGCTTTGACACCCTCTATCTTTTTTATTATCAACATTTCATTAAGACATATTGGCGTAAAAAATCTAGTATGTCTCCATGGACCATTACTTACGAACCACCCTGTACATCCCTTTCGATTATGTTAAAAAATCATTATTTTCGCAGATGATCTCCTCGAATTTTTCAGTCGTTTGAAAAAGACCATCTAAGTTTATACAAACATTGGAAATATTAAAAAAAACTAAATAAAATATAATTTATTTATAGTTATATCATAGACATTTAGTCTATGGTTATATCATATATTTACATATGTACTATAAAATTGCATTAATGAACATATCATATAGAGATAAAAATTAATTTGTACTTACTGTTCAAGATATACTACTACTTGTCGTACACTATTCACTAGATATTTGATGAATGAAAGGAGGTGAACATTATGTGACTAATTTTTTTATTACTCTAGCACTTGATACATACACGCCTGCTTTTTAAATTACTGACATTAATAACAAGCTAGCTAACGACAAGCAAACCCACCCTGTTTCAGGGGAATTCAAGTTGCACCACTAATTTCATTTTAACGAAAAAATAATTATCTAATCATGCACATGCCCTCGTCCTTTATTAATTTGAAACATTGTACAAGAATATGTATTATATTTTTAAGCTTTATATTGAATTTGACTTTTTTATGAATAGTAATGCAATGTGTCCAATAAAGAATGATGGAAATTTCAACCTACTTAAAAGGTAAAAATTAAATCTGGTTTTCTTGCGAATAGTTCTACAGGGTTTGGCTTCAAAATTGGTAGTCACTATATTTTATCTCAAATAGTCTATCTCTGAAATTTTGATCATTCCTTATTGAATACAGTCCAGATAATAAAACGTCAGTTTTCATTTGACTTGGTATATTGCCTTTACTAGTAAAATGCTAATAACTGGAATAAATTGTCCTTCAGCAAAAGTTATTAACGAGTATTTTTATTTTACAATATTTGGAAACTTGATTTTGATGTAACGTTAAAAAGATAACAAAAATCATTTATACGTTTTATTCTTGATCAAGAGATTTATTCACATTTATTTACTCAATATCAAAATATTTATTTTTAAAATAATTAAATGATACAAGAAAAATAATCCATACTAAAAATAATAATGATCATTTGTATAAGTAGCAATAATTGCTCTAAGCTATATGCTATGTCATTTGTATTTTAGAATAAGTTATATGTGTTCCAGAAAATTTCAACTGTACTTCAGACAAAAATATTTAAAAAACATATAAATACAATGCTCTAATATTATTACCAGAGCTTTTTTCCTAAAAATATAATTTTTAACTTCAGTAATGAAAATGATGTGATTTGAGAACACTTAATTGTACTTATAGGTGTGACTCCTAAGTTACGTTTTTAAATGTGCATCAAACTTATTACAATAAACATATCTTTCAACAAATTTTATTGGTAAGTAAAGTAAATAAATAAAAAATCTGAGGTATTGCTGTATTATTAAATTGTTATTGTTGAAAGTGCAAATGGCTTATGAATTTCTTATTTTATCTTTTCTTATTTTCGAGTTATTTCGGAAAGTCTGATATATACAATAGGTATATTATTGCAGTAGATCTATAAAAGATTATAAAAACTACTATAACTCATATAAATATGTCTATGAAAAATACTTAAATTAATATAGTGTACTTGTACTGTCATATGCAGAAGAGCCAGACCAATAACGTCTTCCATACATCTTTACGTTGCATATGAACCTTAGAGATAAGAAATAAATTAATTCTATTAAGGATAAAACAGAAAATCCCATAAATAAACCAAGGATGCCTCCACAGTTAGCCAGAAAATCGGCTGCACCGAAAAGTTCATGTTTTTCAGACTGTATAAACTGCGATTCCTTGAAGTATATTGTTAATCGAGTAAACTGTACCCTAAAAACAAATAAATTGGGTTGTAAAATTGGATTGTCTTATGCTGCGTTCAAACCAAATGAGCGGGCAAAAACAAGCGAAAGTGAATTTTTCCTTCTGCTTGCAAGCACATGATCGCTTTTTATCTACACCTAGTGATTATTTTCATGTTCACTGTTGATTGGCGTGATCTGTACTTGTATTCACATCGGATAAAGTAGTTGCTTGAGACTTTTTTTTTATTATATTTCATAAATTATTGCAACGTAATAAGAAAAAACGACACCAAAGAAGGTGCCTCATAACACTTTCTAAAAATCGATATTTTCGTGGTGCAATAGTTAATTGAAGGATATATCAGTAGAAGATTCAGGTTAATTTTGAGATCCTATTAGGCAATACATAAACAATAAATATTTCGATTAGACTAAACATCAAGAGCGAGAACATTCTTCCTAAATCATGACAGAGCGCAAGGAAGCAAATTTTTGCTCGCTCGAAGATTCTGAGTATTCGTGGAAAATATGTTCTTGATTTCGCTCGTTGTTGCTCGCTCATTTGGCCTGGACGCAGTTTTATGTTAATATTTTTTATTTTTTTATATAGAAAATTATATTCCGAAAAAATAAACTAGAAGCTGGTTTTAACAGCTTTGTTCGAATAACAGTTAGAAACCATCAGACGCATGGGCTTTATAAAAAATAACGTTCGAAGAGCACCAAGTTACCAATGCTGGCAATAAATTTGGTTTTCGTAAAAATCTAATTTCTAATCATTAATTCAAATTATACAGAGTGTACTATGATAAACTTTAGCAGATGGTAGCTGGGTCAATGTCAAACATTTTTTCTTATACGAACATAGGTCCAATTCGTTTCATATTTCAATCAAAGTAGCATGATAAATGAAAATGATGGTTGCTATAACAATAATTATTATTTCTGTTAAAAGTTTAATCATTAGTTAACCTTTATTAGCCAAATTAACAAATCTTAAGATTATAAATTTGCCCACTCTCTGCTAATGTGGAAACCTCACATCACCAAGATTTAGTCACGAGTAGTGATTTCAAAATAGTAGACAAGCTGCTTGATATGTCCGCGTTGGCCATACTATTGAACATTGTTGACATATCCATTTATTCGACAAATTCGGACAATGTCAAACTTACATCATGAAAGAAATCAAATGTTTTCCAAGAAAATTCTATACAGATCTGCATTTAAACGAGCATTTAAAATATGTACTGGCAGTAAATTATTGTTGAAAATGCTACCATGCTCGTGATCTAAGTGTTCAACAAAATTCAGTGATAAATGAAGATTACTTGCTATAAGCCGAATAGTAATTAAAGAGTTGTCAATGAAAGTATCTATTATATTTTCTTCATTTTGTACATTTACTTCGGTAGGACGAATGGCCCTTTTTGGATCGAGGTTACTTTCTTCTCGTTATCTACGAAATGATACACTAAAGATTGTGTGGCAGGTTGATGCCTATTTGGGTATCTTCGTCGGTTTTCTCGGGCTGCTTGTCTTTGCGTATGGGTATTCCAATGAGATTGCACAGACATCTGCATACTCTTCAGTTGCAACCAAATGCATTTTTTATGTAACACTTTAACACTAAGTGTCAAATGAATAAACCAAATGAGAAATAATAATTATTGTTACAGCAACCATCATTTTTATTTATCAGGCTACTTTATATTTTTTAAATGCTCTGCCAAAGCTTATCATCTATAACAACTGGCAAATTATCATCATGAACTTTTAAATCCATGATAAACAAAACATGCGCATTGAGTACCAAATTCAAATCATTGCAAATTCGTTCTTCAAATAAAGCTATTATCATTTACGTACCCAGGAAGTTCGCTCATATTTTCTCTAAATGCAATAAATACTTCTCGCCAGTTGAAGTGTGCCTGACTGAATTCAGCATTATACGTCAATGAACTGCAAGCTGGTAAACAGTCACAAACAAAGCCATGAACATCTGAACCTGTAAATTTTAACTTCGTTCCAGACGGATCATAGTTGACTGTCTGGCTTATTAGTTCAGCTGAAAAAAGAATGGTATATGTTACAGAAAGTAAGTTATTATTTCCATACAAATACAAGAGTCACATAGCGCTATGCCCCAGCTATGGTCGCTGCAAACATATGGTAATATTACGAACATATATAGCTATGTTAGCTATATATGTTCGCTAAAAATGTTGAAAGCAATCAATATTGCGAATAAAGAGAATGTATTCCATTCACTACGTTATAAGACAACTGTGCTTATAAAACAGCTAACTACTACCAGGGACATTGAGAACGGCACCTTCAGATCCAAGAATCCCGGCAAGAAAAAAAAAGCATTTGCTACTTTACAAATGCTTAATGTGTCAGATCTGATTTGGAAGACAACTGTGCTTATAAAACAGCTAACTACTACCAGGTGACATTGAGAACGACGCCTTCAGATCCAAGAATTTCGGCAAGAAAAAAAAGCATTTACTGCTTTACAAATTCAACGTGTTAGTCCCATCGTGGCGTTCAAGGACGCCACTTTACAACGTTTTCCTAGAAATTTTACTATTAAGCACTTATTTAAGAGAATAAATCACATACCATAAACCTAGACTTGGCAATGCCTCAAAATTTACTTGAAATTATTTCCAACAAGCACGCTTCTAAACGACGCGATGGTAAAAAACATGTTTTTCACTGTTCTACGGTTCGGTCGTTATCTTTCAGGTAATATTCTTATACAAATGACAAGCCATATTAAATCATATTGGTATACAGGCTACATACCATGTGACTAAATCTTGATTTGAAAGGCATTTTGAAATAAAGTGGTGCAAGTCAATATACCGTCGATGAAAACAAGCTAGACAGAATTCGACTTGGTTACGGCATTGTAAGCAATGCATCTGTCGATAGGTTTAGGTTTGATTTTTTTTTATTTAAATACTTACATTCTGCTTCAAACATACATGCCATACTTCCAGGACCACAAATCGGTGTTGATTTTTCGTCTAAAACAGTAATACGTGTAATATCTGTAGCGATGAAGGTATGAGATAATGCATTAGTTCGTACTATTTTTCATTTATTTGCAAGATTGTGCGTAAATTGCGTAAATTCTGTGAACAAAAACAAAATATTCTGAATCATTAATCGTAATTTTGAAGAAAATATAATTTTATATAAATAGATGATTACTTACAAGGCATATAAAACGCCACACATCCACATTTCGACAAAGTATAGTTCGTCAGGCACTCGAATTCGCAGTTCTGTTGCGTATAGACTTGGAAAAACGACAGATGCCGTTCGTTTGGGAAGAAGCATTCTCTCTTATGAGAATCGTATTTTTGTACACCTTTTGCAGTGGTCATCATTTCTGGAGTTATAATTACAAGCAGTTCTTCATTAAGAGGTGCCTGGAGATAATTAGCTCTAACCCTGGGCGTCTCCGCTGGATTGTGAAGTATAATCTGTAAAATCGATCCAAATAAGGGATACTGAAGAAAATTATGCAGATAAATTTATATGCGTTTTATACAGGGTGTCCCAGTGTGAGCGTACAAAAAATTACCAGGGAGTAGACCAGACTAAAATTCTTATAATTCTAATAAAAAAAAAATTCTCTGATGCACGCCTATGAGTTACAGGGTGGTATTTTGAAAAAAAAAATAACAATTCTCCGCAATAACTTAAAAACCGTGTTGTAGATTTAGGTAATTTTTAAAATTACATGGTGTTTGCTTTAACCTGACACCAGCGGTGGCCTAGGTCTAGTATTCCTTATGGTTTTGTCTTCATAACTCTTGCATATCCTACGTTTACGTGAATTGATCAGTGACCAATTATGAACAAAAATGATGCTCTTGTTACACAGCTCTAAAGTCAACCATTTTCAAGTAAATTGAGTTCAAAATACCGGCTGCCTTAATTTATGCAGAAAAATACATGCAAAGATTATATTTGTTGTCATCTAGTAAGTAAAATGAACTAAAGATAAAATTAAAATAATGTACCTATTTATTTAACATGAAATGAAATTACAAGATTAACAATAATTATTTCAATAAATCTTCGAGATGCTGTTCATAAACCTCAATGCATGCTCGGCATCGTTATACCAAGGATATATCCTTTGTAAGTCAACGGTTGCTTTAATTTGCTCGACGGCGGCATTAATTTTTTGAAGTAATTCTTCTCTCGTGTTACTGGGTTCAGCATATACCAGCTGTTTCATATGACCCCAGTAAAAAAATCAAGCGGGTTGAGATCAAAAGATCTGGGAGACCACATAATAGGTCCATTATTTCCGATTTCCCGATCCAGCGTTCGGGAAAGTTCAGATTTAGTCACAGAGACACTTTCCTTCCATTATGAGCAAATTTTGGTCATTGTCGATATTTCCTAACAATCATGTGCAAAATTGTCCCCTTTTTTCGGCATCACAAGGGAAAAGTTTGCACTTTATGTAAGTGGTAGGGGTGCAGCTATTCTCGGTTTAAAATTCTCCAGGCACTGATTCGTGGGATACCCGTCTGTGTTGATATTCTTCGAACACTGGATCATCAACATCATTTATTACGTTTTCTTCTAAAATATTTAAATTTTCCATATTACCTCTTACCCTAGCATTTCCAATTTTAACACTCCCAGTCTCGCGAAATCTTTGAAAGACTCGTTAAAGTACGTGTCGTGAAGGTCGTTTTCTGTTTGGGAATCTGCGTAGATATTCTCGTGTGGCAGCGAATGAATTTCCATTACAGAAACCGTGAACGTATATCATATCAGCATATTCATTATTGGAAAATGCCATAGTAAATAATAACGTACTACTTATTTTGTGCAAATTGACTTGACTTCTAGTAACAATTTTCGACATAACGCTTGTGAGCAACTTTGTTATTTATAGTGACAGGTACCTACTAGATGACAACAAATAAAATCTTTGCATGTATTTTTCTGCATAAATTAATGCTGTCGGTATTTTGGACTCAATTTACTTGAAAACGGTTGATTTTAGAGCTGTGTAACAAGAGTACCTTTTTTGTTCAAAATTGGTCACTGATTAAGGAGAACTTAGTCAATACACGTAAAAATAGGATATGCAAGAATTATGAAGACAAAATCATAAGGAATAGTAGGCCTCGGCCTCCACTGGTTTCAAATTAAAACAAACCCATGTAATTTTAATGACTGATGTACACGTCACCAAAAAATTACCTAAATCTACGAAACGGATTTTAAGTTATTGCGGAAAATTGTTTTTCATTTTTCTAAATAACACTCTGTAACTCGCTAGGCGTGCATCAGAGATTTTTTTTATAAGAATTTTATTCTTATTTTGGTCTGGTCTACCCCCTGGTATTTTTTTGTACGCTCACACACACTCTGTATATTAATTGAAGTTATTATAATGGTTTCTGGATAAATCAGTGCCAGTACTAGTTGAACAAATTTTGGTCTAGTTACCACGTCATAATTTTTTTAAGTTTTGAGATATTCCTTCTTCAAATGTAAACTTTCCGGTCTTGGATTTTTATTAAGGAATCATTTCTTTCTAAATTTCTGTTGCATCTCTGTAGAGTCTTGATCAGAACCTTCTTTTCCTTACTAGAATCTTGGTCTTGGTTCAGGTCTATCAAATGCTCTCTGCCAGCCCTATGCCTCGCAACTACAGTTCCCTGCTGTTATTCTTCAAGTGGTACTTGTACTACTTCAGCATTTATTTCTCATGTAGTTGGTCAAACTGCCACTATCCTCTTTAAGTTGTTGGCGATACTGATATCATATTTCCTGCCTGTCGTTTCAGTATATTATTGTATAGCTGTAGGTTAATGCTGGATAGTTTTTCGTCGCCCAATGGCTTATTCAGTAGTATATTGGTAAATATATCGTCTCTGAGGACATAGATGGTATAGTTTTTATTCCAAGTCTTCTAGTTCTAGGTTGAGTGGTAACGAGACTCAGTCAGTGTGAGTAAATTTTCTATAGATACTGTGCCCTAATGTACTACCTGTTGGCATTTAAAAATGGAAGGAATCTTATAGTGAGGTGATGTCCAGCTGATATATTCCATTAATATGGTATATGGAAAGCCTGTATGTTGTTAATAAACTTATGAAGGCCGTATAATGAATGTATCGTCAATATATCCTAACTAACATTTTCATTTTAGAATTGTTAATGTCAAGGCCTGTTTCTCGAAGGTTTGTTTGTAATATAGTTTTCGTAGTTGTTAGAGATATTAATTTCTATTTCAATGAACATTATATGCTAGTTTAATGTAATTTAGT
Organism: Monochamus alternatus; assembly: GCA_037114965.1. Lineage (NCBI taxonomy): Eukaryota > Metazoa > Arthropoda > Insecta > Coleoptera > Cerambycidae > Monochamus > Monochamus alternatus. Next base: position 41,915,802 of record CM073433.1, read on the forward strand.
TTTGATTTAGTCACAAAATATATGGTAGTCAAGAAATAAGAGAAAAATATTTTAAACAGAAAAATATGTTATATAAGCTTTGCGTTTTGTTGATATGAATTACAAAAGGAGCTGAAATAAATGAAGACACTTTTAAAATCAGATAACCGAAAGATTTTATTGTTTTACCTTGAATCCCTGAATCGGGCCTTTGCAGGAGTAATCAAGGTTTTGCTCAAAATCTGTTAGAACGAGTACTTGAGATCCGGTGAATCCAGCGAATTTTGCACGCCTTGGGAAGCTGTCTTTGTTGGCAGTGTCCGGATATCCGTTTTCTAATGACCATCCCTGACTGCTGTTACCTTCTGCCATATCATAGTGCAAGTACCTGTAGAATTGTGCCTTGTGTCACATAAACTATGTTCACTAAAGTAACTAAATGATCAGTAGTAAAAAACTAGTGCGTAATACATTTCGCACTCGTGGAATAAAAATACAACTCAATATGCGAATTTTGTGTTAGCAGCTTTTGTACATCTATAAAAATAATATTCAATTTTAAACTTTTTAAACTTTTTAAAACTTTATTTATTCATTTTTTAACTGTTAGTTTTTAATCTATTATATTTGCCCCAAGGTCTTCAAAGGTTTGGATAACTGTAATTTTTGTACTATGAGTATGAGCCTTGAGTATATACACCAAGAGGGTCAGTCCTTAATAAAGACCTAAACAGTTATCATAATTCCTGTTAGATGTCGTACTGTGTAACAATACGCATTTATTCAAACGAAGGAAATAAAGCGCTACTATTTTTATCTGCAAAAAACTGCGAAGGCGTTTCGAGGGCGTGGCCGCCTGACCCTTTTTCATACATATACCTGCCTAAATAATAAGATTGTGGCAATATATTTACATTTCAAACCACAGATCATAAAATTTGAAACATAAGCAGTTTATTTTATTGCGTTAGAGAAGTAAAAATATGAACTGTTAATTAATGTTTTCAGCGATATGCCAAAATTTACAGTTTCAAATGAATTCGATATACCGACTTCTATAAAGAGACATATAGAACTACAGATTATCGTGTGGGTTTCTCTTACTGCATAAGATGCATTATTATTTTGAGAAAAATTAAATATTTTCGAGAAAAATTCATTAGTAAAAATTCTAAAACAATAAGTATACAAATCTTTTTTCAATGTTTGGTCTAAGTATAATTTTATGATGGTGTGAAATAAATATTATTTTGTAGTCTTTTTGAAGAGTAATTTTTAAATTAAAATTAAATTTAAATTTATTTAAAAATTCAAATAATTTAACATTTGCGCATGAAAATTTAAATAAATTTAATTAATGTTTTTAGTAAAAATAATTTGTGAACTTTACAGGCCTCATCAGAAAAGAATGTGGTTCAAAATTTATTTATTATTTTAAGTATTATATAGGGTGAACCATTAATAATGTGCCAGAGTAGGAATGACATCTTTGGAGCAAAATATGAATATATAGCTAAATATGCCTTACTAAAATGTTGCTGTGGAAAAAGATACAGGTTTGCATTATTTTTTCGCTTTTTTTTGTAATAACTAGGATCGCTCAACAGATTGTCATCAAATTTTGTAGGGAAACATATTTTAAGAAAACTAATTATAATTTATGTAGTAGGTACCTATTAAAACAAATAGACCATTAACAATGCAAGATGGTGACAATTTCTCTCTTATTTTTTTAACGAAATTCCTACCGTTTTCCAGAAAACTGATCTAAAATAACCAAATGTATTTATCGACGTGAGGAAATCTCTTAGGAGCATTAGAAAACTTTATAGAAGTGGAAGGCCATATTGAAAATTTACTGTAATTAGCTGTAATAATTAGTTTAATTAATTAAGACATGTAGAGGTAGAAAGAGTTTGCTCAAGAGCTAAGTTGTTTTTACTGCTCTGTTGTTATTTTTGTCAATAAAAGTAAATATGTTTTTTTTTCAAATATGAGTTTTTTTCCAGTTATTCTGGACATTTATAAAAAATAAACGACTTATTGATACCTACCTTCAATAGCATGTCGCGTGTAAGCAGAAACCTTTAGGGCAGTTTTTTCGAAATTGGTAAGAATTATCAAGTTCTACAAAGTGTATCTTTTTACGTAGAAATGATGTTCTGATATAATTTTGAAGTCAACCGAATCAAAATGTTTTGTCAACAAAAAATAAAAGAAAATTTCATTATTAGACATTGTTAGTGCGGTACCCTTTATTGTCAAAACTGATTTAATACTTAAATTAATTTTCTTAAATAATGTTTCCCTACCAAATTTGGTGACAATTAGTTGAGAGATACTCGCGTTATTACAAAAAAAGAAAACACGAATAAAAATATGTCAATTTTGACACCTTATATCTTTTTCCACATAAATATTTTACTAAGATATATTTAGCTATATCTTCATATTTTCTCCCAATGATGTTACTCCTCATCTATATGCCCTTATTAATGGCCCACCCTGTATATTTTTATCAACACGTATTGAATGACTTCTTCACTTGAATTTACCAAAGCTGGAGGAGTATAATAAAAGTATTATCTGCGTGAAATCTAAGTGAAACAGCAAAATTCAATTTACAGAGTGTCGTTATTATTGCAAACGATTACATAACATAATATGTATGAACCAATCATCTTCGATGGGAGGAGCTTTCAAAATTATATATCCAAATTCATGTCATTTTAGTACCTAATATTGCGCCATCTATTAGCAAATAGTCCAAGCGTAAACGTTCTTTTTGAGTTCGTTTCCCATTACGCGAGAGTTGGTTTCCCATTCAGGCCAACAAGGTCTCCCATTAGATGACTAGTCTTAGTGTATATAGTCGAGGGTATGAGTTAGTTGATTTTTATCATAATTAAATAGGAAAAATGCAAATGTCTTTTCACTAACCGAATAATAACATGATAAGTCATGCAATTAAAAAAGTTTATCCTCATTTAGATCAAAGTAAATTAATTAACCAAATTGTGGCTATTTTTTAAATAAATATTAAATGTCTATTCAAGTACACTGCTTATCAATTTTTAGTAAAAAAAAAACACAGTGACATTGTTGAAATTGTTTTGCTTAATTTTTCCATTTATAATAACTAGTAATTATAGTGGGATTTTAATTTAATTAAGTATAACAATTCAAAGAATTTGTTGCCTATTAAACAAATTTTGAAAAATGAAGCATTTGTTGACAAGTTGTAAATGCAAATCATTTTCCAAGGATTTTTAGAAATAAGAAAAATAAGCAAAATTTTATATAATCTAAATAATCTACTTAACGCACACGTTATCTTTAAATAATTCCTTTCTTCCTAACATATTAGAGGTGTAACATAATCCATCTTCTGTAAGCACCTTTCTGAAAGTTTGACTGCAATTATCAATATGCAAGTCCCATCTGCATTGAAAAAATATATTTTTCATTTGTGGAGCAACCTATAAAGAGTTACATTTTTAATTATATTTGTATAGGTATCGTGTAAAAGGTATTCTAACATAAATAGTTTGTAATAAAATTGTCTTCTAAAAACTGATATGGAAATGAATGCCAAAAGTGAACTTACATCTGTTATGTGATCTATTGCATCCAATCCAATGGTTTTTCTACCTTCCGAATAAAGATAGTTGTCACAAATAAGGGAGCTTGCAGAAAAATTCTTCATTCTGAAAATGGATTCATAATGGACAAAATGGCTCTAGTGCGCCGTCACAGACTCACTGCTTCAGCGACGCTAACGACTCACGTTTTTGTAGGACTTACGCTACATCTACATCTAGAGTTTAGGTTTGTTCCTGCAGCAGTTGGAAACCGTTTGACACTGTTAGAAATATTCGACCAGTTATTAACTGACATTTGTGACAGTGTCCAATGTCCAACCGTTTCCAAATATTTTTAGCAGATTGATCGTCGTTAGCGTGGACCTACACGCCGCTTGAAGAAGTGTTCCCATTTGCAATAATCAAGAGAACTTGGACTAGCCGTCAACTTGCGTTCAATTTCCCGAAAATGGAGTAAATATCAATATCGTTCAAGAGTATCTTTTTCATGACTTTTAATGTTTTCAGTAGACACTTGGTGTTAAAAGATATTGATTTACATTACTATTGTATTATAAACAATTTACTCTATGTCCCCACATTCGTTTGGACATAGAATAAATTAAATTAAAAACTTTTGCAATAACCTTATTTTATGTCCAAAATGTTATTTTAATATACAGTAATTAACAAAGTCCGTAAAAAATAAATAACTAGTTTATTGCAGAAACACCTACTGATGGCTGATATTTGGATCTGAAATTAATTCCTTTTGATTTACTCATTACTGTCTTCTGTTTATTTGCCGTGTTCATAATCCAAACTATTAATTTACATTAGTATCGTATTATTACTTTCGACAATTTTTGTCCCCACATTTACTCGGGCTTGGAACTATATGATTCAAACTTTAACAAGGTTGGCATGGACAAAAAATAAAATAGTCCTTTCGATTATATAAAACTACTAATCGTATGTGCATTTAAAATATATTGGCGCATCGCACTTGGCAAAGAATAATTTCATATAAAAATCGATTTCAGAGAAACATGGACATAGAACAGTATGATTGTTAAGTGACGATATGTTGAGTCAAGAAAGATTACGATGTACCAACACCTATTAATCGGAGACCATTTCACGGAACGGGGCTTACTGTCTTGCTAGATTGATTAGATATTACCAGGTAATAACAAATATTAAGTGCCATTGTATTTCGTCCAAATAAGTTACTTACTCAGTATCAGTGAAGTTGTCACCTTCCATAAATCTATTTAGCGATTCGGTGTAGTTGTACATTCCGTAACCTGATTTTGTATATGGGCAAATCGTCACTGCGGGAAAAGGTATTTTATAAATGGATATCGGTGCTTTGGAAAAAGTTACAGTGACTGGGCTTATGTCCCATTTCTTCCACGTATCTATGATGAGCATGGTACATAAGACGATGCTAAGTCCTAATGAAAAACTCCAAAATATTCTGCAACACATAGATCATGTTTTTATTACGAAATTTTTTGTATTACTAGTTAGGGTGTTCTATTTATTGTAATATATTATTGGATTAGGTTGTTTTCTTTTAATATACGGTGTTATGTCTGTTTGGAAATGAAATAGAGTAATAAAACCCCGAGATAAGAACCGGCCATGGGCGTGGTAATATCTCGTTTCAGGTAATTATCGGGTAACACAGGTAATGGGTGTACATTAGTATATTTTACTGGATACATCGTAGGGCAGGAGCCAGTGTATTGTGACAGATCAATCCAGTCTTAGAGCTGAATATACGAAGACGTGCTAGTGCAGTACAGTAAAATTCGACTTGTGTTTAGTGACTATTGTGCCAGTGGATATAATATTGTTTGGGTAAAATGTCGAGCTTATCAGATTACGTACCTGCTAAACGCGTGAAAAGATGCGCGCTGTCTCAGAATGAGAAGATTATTATATTAAATGTATTTAATGCATTGAAACACCAAATCCTACCAACAGTGTTGACGACATCGTGGAAAAGTGTTCCAAAATGACAGGGATTAGAAAATCGACTATCTACAGACTTTTAAAGGAAACAAAAAATGAACAAGATACTGTAAATCCCCCAAAATCATCTACAGGGAGGTCAAAAGTCGTTATATATGATTTCTTCAAAAATGTCATTCGCAGAAAAGTACACTCATTTTATTTGAAAAAAGAAATACCAACGCTAAACAAAATTTTAAGTGAACTTTCAGAGGACAACGATTTGCCAATAATCGGTAGAAGCAAATTATGGGTCGTCTTACGAGAGTTGAATTTTTGCTGGGAAAAGCAGAACAGGAAGTCAGTTCTTATCGATAAAGATGAAATTATTTGTTGGCGAAGATCCTACTTAAGATCAATTAGAAAATTCCGTGACGAAAGGAGGAATATTTATTATCTAGACGAAACTTGGGTCAACGAGGGATATACTGTAACAAAAGTATGGCAAGATAAAAATGTAAAAAGTTTTCGACAAGCATTTTTGGATGGACTTTCAACATATAGGTAGTTCCAGTGGTTTTGTAGATGGCGGTTTACTTTTATTTGAATGAACGCAGATGTTTTCGAAGGGTATTTTACACAGATGTTGGATCTTATTCCTCCGGGGTCTGTAATTGTCATTGATAATGCCAGTTATCATTCACGGCAGACCGAGCGGGCGCCTACGACTGCTTGGAGGAAAGTCGATATAATTCAATGATTATCCGGAAAAAATATTTCTTTTGAAACAAATATGGTGAAAAAGGAACTTTTGACACTTGTCAATCTTAATAAAGATCAGAAAAAATATGTTATCGATGAAATGGCAACAAATCGCCAAATAACGGTACTACGGTTACCACCTTATCACTGTGAACTTAACCCAATCTAATTAGTCTGGGCGCAGGTAAAAGGAGATGTAGCGCGAAATAATACGACGTTTAAACTGAGTGACGTGAAAATTTTATTAAAAAATTCCGTGGAACGAGTAACTGCAGATGACTGGGAAATATGTATACACTATGCACAAAAAGAAGAGTAGAAAATGTGGGAACTTAATAATTTAATTGACGTTACTGTGGAACCTATCGTTATCAATCTAGGAGACGAAGATAATTCATTAGAATATCCAAAGGATGAATTTTAATATACTTCCTTTTTTATTTTCTTTATTGTACATTTATACAACACTACATTTACTCACCATAATTTGAATTTTCAAAATACATATATTTTTGTGTGGAATAAAAGTCTATTCATTAAATTTAAATAAATATTTTGATAATAATATTGAATAATTTTATTTGAATTACTAAAAACCCTCTTAACCCGGTTATGATGCTTTAAGTAGCCTCATGTTTTGAAATGCTGTTTTTATATACTTATAAGAGAAATGGACCGAGAAATTGAAGCGACAAAGACGGATTGTCGGGCATTAAATTTTAGCTACCTGCTACAATTTAGTACGGTTCGATTACACAAAGTTTTTTTAAAAGTACACCTCATCTATACCGATAATACATAATATAAAAATATTGAATATAAGCACCAGTACTACATTTATTTACGATTTGCATACATAATAAGCTTTTATTACTCTCTTTCATTTCTAAACAGACTATAGTAAATTTTACGGCACTGAGTTAGATACACATTAATTCTAAGGGTACAGACAAAGTGGAATCAGGTTTTTCGCTTACTATATAAAAACATCAGTTTAAAGCAAGTTATAGTGTGCACAATAGAAGCGGTTTCCTGCTTACTGGTACTCTGCGCCGATCCGCGCTTATATGCTTTGAAAATACATACGTTTAAATGGACACGTACACAGTGAAAGCAGGTTGAAGCGCTAGTATATTTTTCGAAGAACAATAATGAATAAAAATGACAAAATTCACAGCAACCAATATATCGTAGACAAATGTTGGAGAGAGATTAGTAATGGAATGAATGAAAAGGGTAAGTATTAAAATATACAGGGTGTCCGAAATATGAATATGATTCTGTTGTATAATTAATTGTACTAAACAAAACATATTTAACATTTTTTTCTGACCGACGGTATATGAGAGCAAACAGGTTTTGAACATGCGACAACGTGGCATATTTACCATATCAAATGTTTGTGCATAATAAATACAAATACACATAATAAACATAATTAGTGTGAATGGTTTTCTTAGAGCTTTTCACAACACGGAATAAAATATGAAATAGTTATAAGTGTTCAGAATTGATGTCGTTGCTTGTGAAAAGGGTTTACCGTACAAACGTCTCGTAGTCAGAGAGTTTTGCCTAGATTTGCCATAAATTAACTGGTCACGGTTATTATATATTGTTCAATTTTTATGTACGCAAATATAAAAAAACACTAGGTACAGAAAACCGAAAGGCATTAGTCGCACTGCTACCACTACCACTTTTAATAATTCGATATTAGCAGCAGCAGGTAATGGATGAAATGTTGTCGTACTTTCCAGTACGTTTAGTTTTAAGGATTTCTTGGGAAGCCGCTATTGCTTACTTCATTAATACAGATAAAAAAACAAATTACATTACAAGAGATTTTACTTAACGTTAGTTGTGAATTAGTTTGTAATTTCGTAACACAGTTTTGCAAGTTATTGCAGTTGTATTTTTATTTTTGAAATGTATTTGTAGAACTATTAGTTTTAGACACTTTTTTCATAAGAGTTTCTTGCTTCTTTTAGTCAGATATAAAAGCCACTTTAGTATCGGTACTTATATCCCGGACATCCTGTATATTGATAATATAATATTTTCTGAAAACATTTTTTTATTAAGGTTGCTGAATATATGTGGCTAATTATATGTTGGTGTAATTTTCTTCAAAATATTTTATTATGCCAGATATGCCTTTTTCAGTTAGAAAATTTAGCTAGATTAATAAATAATTTAGATGTTTACTGTATATGCAACCTTGCAACTATACATACGACTTCATTAATAGAAGTTATAAAAAAATTTATTTGAATTTTCTTTAAACTAAAATAAATAAATTGCTTATCTGAAAGTAACAAGTAACAGTAACAAGTTTTTCTTCCGATATAATAGATTGCTTATGTAGATTACATCAATTTTCCATTATACAGGGTGAATCTTAAATAAGTACAAATATTTTAACCAGCAGTATAGTTTTGTGTGTAGAACACATAATTAATAGTTTTTTTACAAAAAAATCAGAAATAAAAAAGTGAAATTTTAAATAAATTTCGTAATTTTTCAGTAGAAAACTTGTTGAGGACCGCTGGCCTAGACCGACCCTTCATACTTTTATGAGTCATAGTGCTGCAGACTGAACGTGTGGTTCACAGTGTTGCCAGTATTACACAAATGTCTTTGCTTCAAGGAAGAAAAAATCTCAACTTTTAGCGAATTTTGTCAAGTGTAACATTTTATATTATTTTTTTTATCAAACTGTCATTGACTGTCATGACAGGTTATCGGAAGCCCAAGTCAAACTTGTTAACCCCACATAATGCATGAAAATAGCAATAAAATTTGCTAAAAGTTGACATTTTTTCCATTACAAATAAAAAACGCGTGCATAGTTTTTCGTTATTCTTCATAAAATAACTTAAGGAAATTGTGTTTTGTGTCCCTTTCTAACAGTGTACAATGACATTTAACTTGTGAAATGTGGATTACTGATTAAATAGTTAATTTTTTAACAAACAGGTAAGCTTGTGTGCACGTTTATGTATAATTTTTGAACATTGGACATAGTAATATCACGTAATATCTTCCTAAATATTTTACGGTAGTATTGAACTTGCGGAAATTCATTTTTAATCGTTGAAGTATAGTAAGGTTAGTTCAGATGTTAAAATTTATGTTAATATTGCTGCGTATCATACTACATACCCAATTTTACTGTACTTATGCTTAAAACAAGTATTTTTAAAATAGAACTATTACGTTAAAGGAAACGTAATATTTATATTGGAGGAGATATGGCAACCTGGCAACAAATCATATGTTTCATTACGTTGTTGGATGAAAAATCAGCCAGCGGTCCTCAAAATGTGGGTATTTTTTTAAAAAATTAATATCTCCGTAAATATTAGAAATTTTTAAAAATGGCTTTCACTAGACTGATTTAAATGACGAACTACACCAGCAGTTAAAATATTTGTACTTATTTAAGATTCACCCTGTATAGCGGCATTTTAATTTATTTAAAATGCAGTGAAAGATTTCTTATGTCACGTTTGTCCATTGAAATGAACTTTCCTTGACATTTCTTAAATTTTAAATTAATGATTAATTGTCCATAATTTCTTCTATTGCGATTAATAGGGTGTATTCCAAATTATCTTTTCTTTGACTTAGTAATTATAGAATCCAAAACGATCAGTTCATCGTCAGATGATAACATTTTGCAAGGAAGTACCTAAGACATTTTTGTTTCTTACCGCTTCTACTGTGTGCGGTCTCCACGCGAGAAAACAGCGCCGATAAGCGCGAGAGACTGGTAAGCAGAAAACCTGCTTCCATTCTGTCTGCACCCTAAAGCTATTCAGTTTTTTATTCTATAATTTTTCAAGAAAAAATAGCAACTCAAATTATTAATTACCTTTCAAAAATGGATCTTTTCGGTTCTCCAATATACAAAAAACCATGTATTCCAGTATTCTTTGTATACTGACGAAAATATTTTATTAAATTCTTCTTGAATCCGTATTTAACATTTTTCTGTCTCTCACCAAAATCGCTAATATCGGGTAGTTTTTTCCTGTCCGTTTGATTTTCCATTTCTTTACCTTCTTATTATCTTAACACTAGGTATATTTCACAAATTTCTGCGAAGCTTTTTTAAAAACTTCAACGGGATTCGATACCTGCACTTATGTAAACAATAATTTGTGAGAGCTCATCTCGTTAAAAAAACGGGGCGTGTGTTCGTAGTAATGTTGTGCGTATTTTGCCCTTGTAATTGTTTTCTGAAACTGTCAGCCAATTAAAATGGGTCACAAAATTCAATGTCAATATATATAAACACGCATACAATTCAAGATAAGGCTCTACATCATAATATATCATACAACATAATTACCCACAGATAAACATAATATTGATATAATCCACTCAGAGCCTGCGTGTGCATTTTTTGAGCGATGGTTACATGCTGGCGGCCATTTTGAGTCATACTTGACATATATATGTATTTTAATGTGTTTATATTTTTGTGTTTTACCATATACTCTTATGGTATACGTCAGTACGTCAAAATTCGCATTGGTACAAACACGCTTTTTGTTACAAATTTAAAATAACATCCGAATTTGGATTAATATGGCTTTGGTAATTGTATTACTGGTATATTATTCTTCTATTCAGCAGTAAGAAAGAAAAAATAAACTAATTTTTAAGGCACAGAGATAGAGAAACATTTCCAACGTTACCAGACTATGGAAATGTCTATTTATTTGATATTATTTTGTTCGTTCCACATCCGTTACTCACATAAACAGAAATCTAACAACATTGTAATGATATAGTCTTGAAATGCAGGTGGCAGGAAGACCCACATCCTCCAATGATATTCTAATAAGTCCCACACTCTCTTTCGCGCTTAAGTTTACCTTCTGCCGACGAACTTCTTCCTACCTACCAACCCATTATCTATGGCCGGCTTGCAGACGATTTTTTGTATCAGTTTGAATATCACGCAACAGGTTTGATTTTATCGAGTAAGGATTTGAGATGCTATCACTACAAATGGACAGTATTGTGTAGATCGTGGAGTATTGGGAATATAACCTCATTGTGCATCGTCTATTGACTTACTTACACAAGACCAATTTGAAGATATGAACTTTCTGATTATGTATACAAAATATGTGGCTAGGTTTACTGGAGTATTAATGTTTGGTCCTTCAGGGATAGGTAGAAGTCAAAGTCATTACGTTCTATAAATTGGTCACCACATTCTCCTGACTTAGATCCATTGGATTATTTTATGGGAACACCTAAAGTTCACGGCTTACAAGATATTTGTAAGTAATTAAAAATATCTTTCGCAACTTATTCAAAATGAAACAAATTTAGGAGCTATAACGCAATGAGTACATACAAAATAATTAGAAACATTTAGTATAGAACTTTTAGATGCTTTTTTCTATAATAATTTCTAATGGTACTATTTATAATTGTTATATTTTTTGTAGATAGATTTTTATTATAGGTGTTTACATTACTGAGCTTTCAGTAAAGTAATAATTTAAAATATATTACAGCATTACTTTATGGAACAAATAATTTCCTGTTGGATATAATATTACAAAATTAAAAATGCTAGATAGTTACTTGTGTTATTTATTCATTATTTTGATTTACAAAGTAGTGTGCATAATACATCCTTTATTTTCCAATATATTTATTACAGTAGTGACATGGTATCTACATTAGATTTATAAATTTATTCCGAATATGTTTCATGAGTATACAGGTTGTAAAAAATAGTATGCCAGACTTCAGAAGGTGATGGATTAACATAAGGAAAGAAGTTATTATTAACATATACTCCAAAATGCTAACTCTTTATAATAAATATGAAGTTATTATAATATAATTTTTACACCACAATAATTGTCATTGTTTGAAGGACGTTTTATCGTTGTTTGAAGTTGTTATTCAAATAGATGCTTTACTACATTACATAATACAACAATAATAGTGAAATCTAATTCCTAATCTTCATTCCGTTGCTTGTAAAAAGCAATATTCCTTGCTTTAAATATGAACATAAGCGTCGTTGTTAAGCAATCTTGGGGATCCTGACCAGTAGTGTCTGCCAAACATTTTCACGTTGCACATCAGCCTTAACGACAGAAAATAGATGATTTCTACTATCGACAAGAATGAAAATCCAGTAAATAGTCCAAGAATACCACCACAATTGGCTAGAAAATCTGTCTGGCCGAATAACTCGTTTCTTTCTGAATTTATAAACTGCTGCTGTTTGAAGAACAGGTTTAACCTTGTGAAATGCATTCTGAAACGACAAAATAAATAAATTGTGCAATGTAATTAGTACAAATAATGATTGATGATAAATAAAACTTACCCTGGGTATTCACTGATGTTCTTTCTGGTAGCCTCAAACATTTTCTTCCAGTTATATTCAGCTTGGGTTGACTCAGCGTTGTATGTCAAGGAAGTACACGCCGGAAGACAATCGCAGCCAGCATCACCAGCAACATCAAACGTGGAGCTCGATAGCCCTGATTCCACTTCTTTCTCTAATAACTTTGCTAAAAGAGGAAATTGAAATTTACTGTGATGGTAGTTTTTGAGGAATAATACTTATTATGTTATAAATAAATATTGCAGTATCAATTTCAGAAAGTATTTATTTTTGTGTCTTTTATATATGTACCAATTGGTAGTACTTACTTTGGGCCTGGAACATGCATACGATGCTTCCTGAACCACATATAGGTGTAGACTCCTCATCTAAAATAAATATCAAATAAGTATAAAGAGAGTATAAGAATGGCAGGATTGACATAAAAAATTGCAAAACTGTAGATACGAGTGAAGATATTTGTAGAATCTACTAATAATGATTTTCGTTTGTGTGGTAACTACATTTGTAATGATATTGGTATATTTGGTACATGTTTACCGTTAGTTGTGTCAAATAATCATGGAGAATTATACAATACCACTCAAACTGTTATTGACATGATAGCGAATATGTGTGAGCTACACTGAATCATATCAATCTTAGAACCTTGTTTTTTGTTACGGGAATGGTTACCTGAAAGTCAGGGTTTATCTTATAATAATTGCAAATTTAACTATCAATATTAGAAGAGTTATTGATAAAATTGTAATGACGGCAATTATACTTATAAAATAAAAACAAATATTTCAATTGAAAAGTAGAACAGCTTTACTGAAAGATCCTTTATAAGAAGAAAGAGGAAAAGAATTGAGAAAGGAGAGGAAAACACAGTAATATATACAGACATATAGGGGAATAATTGATATCATACGATGTTTAACAGTAAAGAAAAATAACGCCAGAAAGTTAATTGACACAACCAAATGACCAAACGAAGTATGGAGAGTTTAGATAGAAGAATTGGATGGCTACTTCGACTTTCCATTATTAGTCATCGATTAAATCTTAATAACGTCAATTGTACTTGCAAAATAAAAACATAAACAATTCAGTTAAAAAGTAGAACATCTTTACTGAAAGATATAGAGAAGAATTAGAGGAAGGAGGAAAAGAATAGAGAAAGCATAGGAAGAAACAGTGATATATATATATATATATATATATATATATATATATATATATATATATATATATACAGACACATGGGAGAATAATTGATATTATAGGATGTTTAACAGTGAAAGAACAATACCAGAAAGTTAATAATAAAATAAACTGACATAACTAAGAGAAGTAGTGAAAATATGGAGTTTAGGTAAAAGAATTAGATGTGGAAAGAAACCATAACTTGATTCACTGTAATTGATATATTAGTTAAAAAATAGTACTACACACTACTATATAACCAGTATGATATCATTTCGTATAACAACAAATTTAATGAATCTGTAACTTGATACTTACGTGGCATGTGGTAGGCTACACAGTTACACATCTTCAGGGTGAAATTTGTCAAGCATTCGACTTGGCAGTTTTGTTGGGTGTAACTTTGGAAGAAAGACAAATATCTCTCATGGGGAAAGAAGCATTGCCTTCTGTGGGGATTATAGTCTTTAAGACCCGACGACGTAGTCATCATATCGGGTTTTATCGAAACCACTACTTCTTGATTTAGCGCGGCTCTGAAGTACTGCCTGCTCACTCTGGGGACCTCTGCTGGATGATGTAAGAGAATCTGTGTATAGGAAGCGTAATAAAAATAAACATAATCATTGCAAAACGTGTTTTGAGCAACCTTAAATCCTTGGACTGGTCCTTTACAGATATAGTCCAAGTCCGGGCCATAAGCTTTTAGTTCTAGAAACAGGCCAGCTGACGATCCAGCAGACATGGCTCTTCTAGGAAAGGTGTCTTTCTTGGCATCTCTTTTGTAGCCTTCTTCCAGTGTCCAGTCTTCAGTATCTTTTCCGTGATCCATATATTTGTGATCTAGGTAGCTACAAATACGATCGAAAGTCTAAGAATGACTTGGAAAAAATGGAATCAAATGTTTCAAATTATTACTCAATCATTAATTTTAATTAATCAAATGCTGAACTTGTAACTACTTTCATATCTACACGTTATTGTTATAGTTACAAGCATTTGTATTTATACTACCATAACCTCAATTTCATTTTTCTCGTAAACGAAATTCTAAAACTTCACCACTATTAAACAAAATGACCAAATTTATTGAGAAATGGTCGACAAATTAGAAATATTTTCTCATAACTTTTATTGTAATGTTTCCCTGCGTTTCTACTGTGACCTAATTGTTTTTTTTTATGTAAAAATATTGAAGGCAAAAAAGTTCTAAGAGATAACTTGTTAAAAAAGACATCTTTTTATATCTAATTAAAACAATTGCCACATGCTATTAGTGAGTTTGAATCGGTATTCACCCCCATCTAAAAATTATTTTCTTTGAATGGTTCTGAAGTTATGACCAAAAATCATTACTTATTTATTGTAATTTAGCTTAGAAAACGTGCAAGATAGAAAAAATCCGCTCAATAAGACTTAGTCATATTTTGAGCCGATCTACATCCCTGTAATTTGTTTTGTTATCTCAGAGCCACCCTACATATATTATTATCAGGAAATATAACAGTAAAAGAATGTATTAAATTTTCTAGAATGTACCTAATTGGCTGTAAATAATTCTGAATGTTGTGTTTCTCAGGAATAAATAATATTTCGTGCAAAAAATAATTAAAGTACTAAATGGACAAAAAATATTGCTAATTGTTTTTTATGGTTCTGTTTTAAGCTTAAAATTCCCAATGCGTTTATAATTAAATGTTTATCTAGAATATTCATTAACACGTAAAAGTATTTTCACATCATGTCTCTTTAACAGTTCAAGGTTATCGCCCTTTATTTATCATATCCTCGAATGAAATGAAATATAAAAAAATTTCGCATGAAAGTCGTGTGTCTCTTTACACTCAAATTACTTTTTCCATAATTAAAAATTCGCTTTTAGATTTGTAAGAATGAAGTAGGAGCGAAAGTTTGTTAAATTTAATAATTTTATTAATTAATTTTTGTATCTCATGTTAAAAATAATGCCTCTAATTGAATAAAAATGTTTTGTAAAAATCAACTCTGACTTTATACAGACTATACCTTCTGAATGGATATGGCCTGTTTCAGTGTCAGTATCAGCTTTGTCTTAAAAATGTATGAATATCAAGAAACTGAACTATCAATCTGACCATTGTTCCTAAAACTCAATAAAATCGATTTAATTCACCAGAAGTTGGAAGTGGAAGAAATAGTGTAAAGTGGTTACTAGTCACTATTAAATATATTTACCCTTTGCTGCCGTCTGTTTAATTTTACTACTTGCAAAGGCTTGTAACCTTAAACTGTGTCAGTGAACATATTAGCATTGACAGTACTAATAAGTGACGTCATGAAATTATGCAACCCGACAACCAGCATCTAATTTGTTTTCGTAAGCATGGTTTAAATCTTAATTTCAGATGAAAATGATTTTGTTTTCTCAAATTGACAAAAAATTGTCCACGTTTAGGGGGATCAAGGAGGAGGATCTGATCAAGGATGTTTGAATTAACCTAGGAAAAAAGGATGGCTTAGCCCTAACAGAAAGGCAGCTGCTTCCCTACCAAATACTGGACCCATCCTTGTAAGCTAACGACTCAAATAAAGCGTCCTCTATTATGAATTGTTTCTGTGAAATGTACCTAATCATCATTGGATGTGGTTTATTGCTGACAATTTTCATGATCTTTTTTTATCTCTTCCGCTTTCTACCTAATTAAATAAAGTGCAAGAACTTATGCATCAACTCAATACTAAAAGTCATTCAGCGAGTTGATAATGAATTATAATTATCACTTACACCTTGTTTCTGAGAAGTTGGCTTCTATCCAACATGTTAAAAGTAAAACATAATCCCTCTTCTGT
The DNA here is from genome assembly GCA_037114965.1 of Monochamus alternatus. Taxonomy (NCBI): domain Eukaryota; kingdom Metazoa; phylum Arthropoda; class Insecta; order Coleoptera; family Cerambycidae; genus Monochamus; species Monochamus alternatus. The sequence goes on from CM073433.1 coordinate 41,932,488, forward strand.
AAGAATTGGGTAGAAAAGACTATTGCAAGATTTGTTCTGCAAAGTCCATTTACAGGAATGGAATACGTCTTCAAATTGGGGCGCAACCTGAAAAAAGAATAGGAATATAGAGTACAACTTCTTTTGGCCTAAAAAAGTAGAAGTCCCAGTAAACTTACACTCATCAAATAGTCAATCGTGTCAAGACCAGTAGTTAGGTTGCCAGCATTGTAAAGGTGACTGTCGCAAATTAATGCACTGTCTGATAAATGTTTCAATCTAAAAATATTGTTTTTATAATACAGGATTTTAAATTACTACAGCTGTTATTGCATACTCACTCAGTATCAGTCAAGTTATGATTCATTCTGTATTTGTCAAATGCTTCGGTAAAATTGTATACTGTCTGTCTGGTTTTAGTTTCCGAGCAGATGGTCACTGCTGGGAAAGGTATCTGCCAAACTGGCGTTGGACTTCGCGCAAAACTTACTAATACTGGTGATGTATCCCACTTCTCCCAGGTTTTTATGATCAAGTCGATACATATGTAAAGGGATATGCAGAACAGTATTAACCACCATAGTCTGAAAAGACGGAAACATGTCGCAGATAAAATAATGGTGATATAATAGGGTATTCTGAAATTATGGTGTTATAAATTTAGGGGTTGATCAAGGTGTAAAAAGCTATTATACTTCGAGAAATGATGGTACTGATCAAAATAAGAAAAGAAGTTTATATAGGCATATGCAATACAATTATTTTTTAGATGTTGCCTTTTAAAAGGTGGTCAAAAAGTAAAAATCAAGCTTTTACTCTTACAAAAACTACCTCTTCGGAATGTATACGACTGTCTGTAATGCTATCTTTTGCGTCACCATCAGATAATGGCAGAATATCTACCAAATTTGAAAGAGAACTGATCCACCACTTTTACTAAAAATGGATGAAAATGATTCTTTTTGTCTATCATTGGAAGGACTGTATACAGGGTGATTCACAACTTAAAAAAAAAATGCGAATAGATGCGTCATGAAAAATGGAGTCAATATCGTAAAAAATGCAAATGCAAAATCCTTACAGTTTCCGCGAAAAAATGTTATTAAAGTTGTAATATTTTCAACATTTCTTTCTTTACATCGCTGGGTTACTGTAGTCTCTAACCAGAGATAGTATAGTAGTAGTACGTTTTTGTGATGCGAATATTTATTAGTTTTTCACGTGTCAAAAATGACTTACGTGGATAGCAGCTCGAAGTTGATGGATATCGTTTTAATTTATGCTGATGTGAAAATGCTTTAGTAGAATGATTTCCTGGTAGACATGTATCAAATGTAGCTACTTTTACTGCCGTGTGGAGTGAATGCAAGTGTAGTGCAACGCAAGTATATCACGAGAAATTTGAAACCGAAACGCGGAAGAGATGGAGGTCCAGGGCGTCCACGACGTATTGCGTCAGTGTAGTGTATCATACACAAAGCCCAATTATATCCGTACCATGTATAGCGTCTCCAAGCATTAATACCAAGGGATTAGACGAGAAATTTGCTATATATAATAGGTGTTACAAAATGTTATCTATTTCTTTCCTTGGGAATTTCTTTCAGTTTTTTTGTCCGGTTGCCGATTGAATGCTTTGCCTTTTCAGGTTTAACAGTGGACCAGTTTCCAGTGCCGTACAAAAGTGTATTTTTCATTTTTCTTTACAAAATTCTGTCTATATGTAAATTTCCCCTGTACACTTCATTTTTTTTACAATGTTATCTTTTGTGGCATCTTCAGAGAATAGCAGAATACCTACTAAATTTGAAAGGGAACTGATTTACCACTTTTCCTGAAACTAGATTATTCTCTTTGCCCACCATTTCAAGGAAAAATCAATGTAGGGCATATATATTTTGATTGTCACCTCCCGAAATTCGTTATTATCTCTAGTTTTTGAGATATAGAACATTCAAAATATTTTTTTTAATCAAGTTTTATTCAATCTGTTACAAAATGCAATGCACTGGATTGAATTTTAGTATAGATAGGTTTTTGAGAATGCTGAAAATGTCGATGTTATAATGACATTTCTTTATGTTAGGATTTCTCCATGTCATGTTAAATATCACAATACAATATTAGTTTAAAATGCATCGTCTTTGAGAAAAATGTAATACAAATTATTTTAACCTTTAACCCTTCTTTTATCTGTTTATTTATTGATCGGTAAAATATTGCTGATAAAACGATTTTTCAAAAAATTTTCATTACATAGTAATTTTTAGGAATAGATGCACAGAATGTCAAAAAAAATCAATGCAGTGTATTGCATTTTGCAAATGAATAATTCAAGATTATAAAGTCAGTGGTTTTTGAGTAAGTTTTTTTTATAAATTTCTGATACATAGAGCATGTCGTACTTACTTTTCAAAAATAGATCTATCTTGTTCACCCATATACTTAAACCCGTGAATACCAGTGTAATCGGTGTATTGTTGTATGTAATCAAGCATATTTTTTCGAAATCCTGGATACTTCCTTTTGGATTTAACAGTTCCATTCTCAATGTCCTTTATCTTCTCTAACTCCACGTCCGTTAATTTTTCTTCTTTGCTTATAGCTCGTTTCATGCTGACCTATCACAGGAATATTTTTATAAAATTTCAAGGAAAGCATGAGCATCAAACTAATGTTTACAAGAAATTGCGGACTTATCTCAGTTTATTCGAATTATCAAAAGGTTATAAGATTGTTTTGGTAATGTTTTATACAAGGGGTCATAGAGCATGCAGAGTTGTTAAATTACAAAATAATTGGATATTTTCATGCTTTCGTTCGTATCCGTTGTTTCTAAGTTCTATTGCCACGGTTTTTTCTGAAGAAGAAAACGATGTGATTGACAACCCTAAGGAAAAATCAACAAATTGTTTACTGAGTGCCTTCTCAATAGCAGAGAATGTCCCCTTAATTTAATTTCTGTTACTTTTTTGGTATTTCAGAAAAAAATTAAAACCTACTTTATTGGTGCTCTCTGTTTAAGAGGTTTTTTCTTTATAGAGGATTTTTTTACAGGAAGTCACCCCCTGAATTTTTTCGCACTTATTTAATTACACCCTGTCTTATAGTGAATCATCCTCGGTTTTATGTGACCCGCCTTATGTAAATAATTAAATACTCTAGTATATTTAAAGCAAGAATACTAATTATGTAGATACTCCAGTTTTATTTTTTCTTAATGAAATGTTATTATATTTACGTTATTAAATAAATTATTGAATATAAAATATTTGCAATTTTAGTAATTCTATCAAATCTCTTAAAAGTTCACATAAAGAAAACATAACTTTGTTTTGAGAATAACAATTGTTGACTCGAATAAATCAACACAAAATAATTCTTTAAACAAACATAACTTTATCTCATTTTAAGTATAGATATACTCGCGTCAAGAATTCAGACGTCTTACGTCACGGCTGACGTTACACATTTGTTTTTATTGTCAACGTAATTTTCGATATTTGGTCGCATTAAAAACAATCATTTTTTGCAATTTAGTGCAGTATATAATGCAAACTTTTAGTGTAGTATATAGTTTTATTACTATCAGTTGCAGTTTCTTAAATATTTTGATGAAAATATAATGAATTATTCTTTTGTTCGTATGACGTAAGTCGTCTGAATTCTTGACGCGAGTATAGTAGTTTTCTTGATTTCAAATAATTTTTATTCTTAAATGAAAAATATTCAGGGATGGCCAGAAGTTCGGAATAAAATTAACCCCCAGCTACACTACTTTTTTTGGAAACATAAGGCAAGAGACGGCTCGTTGAAAAACTTATAGAAAACCGAGTTAAGCCATACCAAATGAACAAGTTTTATGTTTTCAATAGCAAGGTTTTTAGAATTGTGGAGGGTGTTAAAAAAAGAGTGTAAAATATTTCAGGAGGTAATAGTATGAACCAAATTAAGCAGAAATAAGCAGGAGTACCATACACTAATGTCTTAAAATATATAACAGGTCCGGCCCTTCCGACCCATCTATGTGGTACTTTGGTGGTTGCAGCATGATGGTGCTTCAGCTCATTTTTCCATGGCCGCTAGAGAGCATTTACACCAAACTTTTCCACATAGATGGGTAGGAAGGGCCGGACCTGTTTTATGGCCTCCAAGATCGCCTGATCTGAACCCTCTAGATTTCTTTGTTTGGGGATATTTGAAGACATTAGTGTATGGTACTCCTGTAAATAGCCTGGAAGAGCTGCAGCTACGGATTAATCAAAAGTGTCAAGAAATCCAAACCAAGGAGGGTGTTTTCGAAAGAGTTGAGAAGATGCTTGGAAATGGACTGAGGACACTTTGAACATCTTCTGTAACTTTGTTTTTTGTTTATTAAAAGCTTCTTTTGTCAGTTTATTCCTAATAAAATAAAATGTTTGAAGCACGAATAGTGGTCCATATCTCCGCAACCGTCATTTTGCGGACCCATGCTTATTAAGACTTTTCTGCTTATTTTGGTTCATACTATTACTTTCTAAAATATTTTCCACAATTTTTTTAACACCCTGTATAAAACACCTACTTATCAAGTGAAATAAAATTTAATTAATTATCTATGGAGTTATCCTCCATGAATTTGCACAGAATAAAATAAAGAAACTGTACCTATCACTGCTAACTTAGTTGTAAATTGGAGTTCGAAACGTTACTATTATGTCAAAATCAAGTTATTTACTAAATCGCAATAGTATTGTCGGAAAGACAACGCATCGAAATCTTGATATTGCTTGGATGCAGAGACAAAATAAGAAGTCAGGCTGAAGTGCGTAATTTATTTAATGCAAAATATCCCGAAAACCAAATCTGGCAAGGAACAGTTAGTAAAATATTTCACAAATTTGAGGAACACGGTACAGTACAGAATTTACCCAAAACTGGACCGGCACGTGCTTTGAATAAAGAAAAGAAATTAGACATTGCGTTAGAACTTGTTGAAAATCCTCATACTTTAACTGTTTCATTGGCCCGCAATCACGATGCTTCTGGAACTGCAATTCGAATTTTTTTGAAACAAAAGAAATACCACCCCTATAAGGTATATCTTGTCCAAGAGCTTTTGGAAGACGATCGTAATCGTAAAGGCGATTGCAATTTTGTGATGAAATGATGAGACGGTGTGACGACAATAATTATTGTCAACGAGACGTACTTTTTTCGGATGAAGCTACGTTTAATTTAAATGGAGCGGTTAATAGGCGCAACTATCCCGTTTGATCCCAAGAAAATCTACACTGGAAATGCGAACCGCATACGCACCCACAGAAAGTTATTGAATGGGCAGGTATCATCAACAACAGAATTAAGAAGAATTTGGTTTCAACAAGATGGCACTCCCCAACATTTCTGTATTGAGGTTCGAAGATGTTTAGATGAAATGTTTCCAAACCGTTGGATTGGTAGACGGGGAATGGCCCCCAAAATACCCCGACTTAACACCCCTGTATTATTTTCTTTCGAGATATTCGAAAGAAAGAGTCTACCAGGACGGACCGGATAATGTTGAGAATTTAAAGAGGAAGATTAGGGCGGAGATGTATAATTTACCAGCTGAAGTCATTCGGAATGCTGTGGACAGCTTTTACTATCTATCGTCTTGGAGAATGCCAAATAAGAATGGAGGACATTTTCAGCATTTGCGGCATTGAGTTCATTTTTGTAAATTATTTAGTTGTTTTAATTTCTAAATTAAAAAAACTTGTTATTGAAAACATAAAACTTGTTTATTTGGTATGGATGGATTCGGTTTCGGATTATATTTGAAAAAAGCTAGGGGTTAGGGGGTTGAAGAAAAATTAATTATTATGTAACCGAAAGATGAGAAAAATCAAGATCAGTTAACGTGTTTCGGCGTTTAAAAAAAATTAACGCATTCAAAAGATATGGATTTTATTCCATACTTCTGGCCATTCTTGTATAATCTTCTTATACAAGTTAATCTTTCAATAATTTATTACTATACTTGAGAAATTGTGAAACTAAGCTAGCGTTGGAATAAGTGTATTAATCTTGATATTAGTATAGCTTTCTTTTCATGTACATCTCAAGTAATCTGCAAGCCTCTTGTTGATAAGACAATATTTTGTATATATAAACAGAAATTATTTACTGATGTATGATGTAACGCCAATTGTTTTAGTGGGTTTTCTTATAATATTCTACAAATTATATTAAAATACGGATTTTTGTGCCATAATAATACAATTTTGTTCATAATTTGATTTAGGTTGTTTATGTCACGATTTTGGGAGCATTTGAAGTACTGGTATGTAGTGTTATTGATTATATTTAGGTCCCCTTTATTATCGTTATGGTTAAAATAAAGTTTCCAAGGGCTGTAACTGAACTCTTTTCATATCTTAAGGGAAGCACAGTGGCGTGCAGAAGTTGAGGAGTACAAGAGGCAGTAATATATTTTTTAAACGAAGGCCCTGTGTATTGCTGAATTTTTTAATTCTTTTTTTTTCTAATTTCAAAAATATTATATTCCTATCTTTAATCGTTTTCTAATTATTGAACATTGAAAATCGTATTGAAGCATATTATACGAACGGAAATAACAACTATTAAAGTAGTCTATGGAAGTGACAAGTATTTTAATTGCAATAACTGATTTGTAGTTTTCTTAATAATTCATTAATTGTCAATGTTCAATAACTCTTGAAATTAGAAAAAAATAATAATTTAAAAATTCAACAATACATAGAACGTTCCATTAAAAAATATGTTATTGCTTCTTATACCCTTCAACTTATGCACGACACTTTGCTTCCATTAACTTATTAAAGGGGTTCAGTTACAGTCCTACAACTTTTACTGTAAACTTTAATCTGTATCTCTAATAATAACGGTAATAAAGGGTGGTTTAAATGTACTGTATAATTAGAGCAAAATTTTAGTCACATTTCTCTTTGTGTAGTGGTTAAACTAAATAAAAGTTAATTTTTGTACAAATATTTCAACCTGATTATTTTGGAAATTCAATATGTTTATAATTCAAAGAAAGATGATAAATACAAAATAATATTAGTTATAAACAAATAATATAACATTTATTTTATTTGTCTACTACCAATTTAAAAATTTGCCATGAAAAAGGAACGAATTGACAAATCGGCACAATTAAAATTGATAGGTACGTTTATTCCGATTATAACTACTAATTATGAAATGTCGACGTTTAAAATACAGCGATTTAATTGCCGTAACAAAACTGCATGTGTGGACGGAATCAAATATAAAGCGTGAAATATGAAAAGTACTTACGGTTAGATGTGTTTCCTCGAATTGCAGCGTAATGGGTAATGGATGTCCTATTTGCAATATAGGGCTAATATTTCACTTACCTACATTCAACCAATAGCAAATGACTTGCACGCAAGTTCTCATAAATATTAATAAAAGACGAGCATTTCATAAATTCACACCCTGTGCCACGGGAATTGAATTTGTTGACACTAATTTTCAGCGAAAAAATAATTAGTTCTAATATCGGCTATAATATGTGACTGGAGGTGGGCTAGGCGTGACAAATGAATGAATTAAAACACAAACAAAAATAAAAAATACTTTAATTAAACCATTAGGTACTACTAGCAACATATGTAGTATCATCTATCTAGGAAATTGTTCTGTACCGAGACATTTAGTGTCAAAGAAAATATGACTTTATTGATAGGAGTTGTGGGAAAATTTATATACATGATGTTCCGCATAAGAATCGACACAGAACAGGTGAATGGAGGTCCCACAATATTACAACTAAACCAAACCTATCTATACAGGGTGATTCAGGTGTAATCTTGATAACTTCAGGAATCGATAGAACAGGTTAAAATAATGTTCATTTGTGATATAAACTTATTTCCTAAAACCGTTGAGTGAATAAGTTTATATAGAGGCGCATCCCTGTACAAATAAACGACTGCTCTGCTGGGCTCGAGATTTGGATGGCGCTGCTGGAGAATTGGGCCCGAGATTTCTCAGTCTGCTTCCAACAGTTGAGGGAGTGACATCGACCGCTCGTCTGTTATTATACTCGCGTCAAGAATTCAGACGTCTTACGTCACGGTTGACGTTACACATTTGTTTTTAATGTCAACGTAATTTTCGATATTTGGTCGCGTTAAAAACAATAATTTTTTGCAATTTAGTGCAATATATAATGCAAACTTATAGTGTAGTATATAGTTTTATTACTATCAGTTGCAGTTTCTTAAATATTTTGATAAAAATATAATGAATTATTCATTTGTTCGTATGACCTAAGTCGTCTGAATTCTTGTCGCGAGTATAGCAAACAGTTTTGTGTGATCTGTAGTTTTAGTTTCTACTGTAGTAGTGTTTTTGTGCAATCATGACAACAGCTAATCATAACTGTGTTTATAAAAACTGTTTAAATAATAACAGACGAAACAAAGGAATAAGTTTTTTTAAATTTTCAGTTACTGACAGTAAACGTGCCCAGGAGTGGCAAAAAATTGCGGTAATTTATGTATTGCTCTAATGGACGTTAATGAATTAAAATATAAATTAATTTGTGAGGTGCATTTTTCTCAGAACTATATTATATTAAACAATAAGAGAAAATTGTTAACTAAAAATGCAATTCCCATACAGTTTATTGAAAAAGGTAGGTAGATAAATAATATAATATCTCAAAATATATACCTAGCTACTCAAAGCTGTATATTTTTGTGATAATAGTTATGTATTATTAGCAGTTCATTAATCTTTTAAAGATTCTCTAGAAATTGGTTACCACATATTTAATAAGATTTTGTTATATGCTTGGTTATTATCAGTTTTTCCAAAGACCCGTAGGAAGGCTGTAATAAATTAAAATTTTGGGCAGCGAGAGCAAATAAGCGTTTCTAAAATAAAAATGTTCCTCAAAAATTAGAATGTATACGGGTTTTTTGGAAAAAATTGATAATAATGTCAACAAGTAGGTAGGTACCTAGCTATTTACACCAGTAAAAAAAAATTACGGTTACATTTTTTATTTTTTGGAAGAAATTAAATTTGAAGCGTTTTGCTGTCGTTACTCTCAATTTTTTTTTAATGGCATAGTGTGCTAATTGTCATTTGCTTAGCTACATTTTTTCTGTTTCTATTAGGATATTCAAAAATAATTCGAATATCTAAGGTTCACTTCGAATTTCTGTATCTACAAAGATAATTGTAAACTAAATATCCTAATTATGTAATAATGAATTATTAGATATTTATGGATATTTGTTGTGATTTCACTTTTAATTCTTATATCTAATTAAAAATAAACTAAAGTCGTAAGTTTATATGGAGGGATGTTGTTTTTATTCCAATTTCATAAATATCTAGCAAATATGTTTTTATTAGTTACTGCAAATGTCACCTAAAGTAATTTCAAAGTTTCAATTCATTACTTTTTGAAACACCGTGTGTACGGTGTGCTCAATAAACGCTGGGCACCAGATGTACAGTGTGTTTCAAATTGGATGCATATTGGTATCTTGGAAATCGTTAGAGATAGAGACAAAGTTAAGTTGAGGCAAAGTTGTGTAATTTGGTGATCAATAATATGTCTGGAAAAAATCACGGCTAACAATATTAGTTTTTGAGAAATTTGAAATAAAAACCGATATTTTGGAAATTCGTTCTTGTAATATTTCAGGCTTGTTTCAAGAGCTATTGAAATAAAAAGGACACATTTTCGTAGTAACTTTTTACGCTCTATCAAATGGCGAAATAGTTTTTTTAAGTAACGTTTTGTCCCATCAATATATTTATGTCACTCGACAGCATTTCTCCTTGTGATGATGTATCATGCGATAAACGGTGTTATTTAAGTACGTAGCCAAACTTCAAGGGGTAATTTCTTGAGTGATTCTAAGACAAAAACTTTATATAAACGTAGGTCCTGTAATGCTTCGTTTTCAAGATACAGGGTGTCAAACTTTTTTAAAAAATCATTTTTTCCTAAAAATCTTAATAATCCCTTAGCAGATTTTGCTGAAATTTGGCAGTGTGCTTTATGGTAGAAAGGGGCTAATTTATCCCTAAGTAGATTAAAATGCCCAGTGACGGGGCACCTTAACCTATTTTTGACAAAAAAATGTGGGCTACTGACTTTAAAATTCTTATAATTTTTTCTTATAATGTTTTGTTTGCAAATATGTTTCTTTGTAATCAAGGCTACGGAAGTCACAAATATTTTAATATTATTTCAAGTTACGTGCAAATAACAAATAAGTATTAATGATTATTTAGTTTTCTTTGTAATATTTTATACCAAATAAAATATATAAATTTGTCTCATTAATCTGTGGTTTTCAAGTTTTAACTTTCTTTCACATATACAGTGTGGATAAAAAGTTTGGAATACATAAAATATCTCCTGAAATAATATAATTTTGGAAAAATTCTCACGTCGATTTTTTAATTAAATTTGCCAATTTTTGAAATGATGAAGTATTGAGGACAGGTAGGTATCATTGAGCAGAATTTTTTTTAATGGCAACTCCAATTTTTTTTCTCGAATATGAAAGAGCTTTTTTTTAATATGGTATCATAAAATTTTTATTAGGTTATATAAGAAAAATTTCGAGATAAATTCAATTGAAATTTCAAGATATCTAAACACTGAATTATTATCTATAATTTTTCTGCAAGCTAATAGCTACATTTTGATTGTAAAGCCCTCATTGCCAAGTAGTAGGCACTAAAATAGGTTCTGTATCAAAATTTGATAATTTGTCATACAATAATAATTATGATAAGATATCGTGAATCTCCAATTATCTCGATTTTTTTTACGTTACTTACCAAAATTTTTATGGCGCCATATTCAGAAAAAAAAGCTTTTTTATATTCCAGAAAAAACAATTTTTTTCCTGCTCAATGATACGCCACTGTACACAATTTTTAATTATTTCAAAAAGTGGCAAATTTAATTTAAAACTCGACGTGTCTGAATATTTTTCCAAAATTACTCTATTTCAGGAAATATTTTTTATACCCAAATACCCAAAATTTCATTAATTTATGTCGTTGCATGTTCGTTTGAAAATATAAGGGGCTTTTAGAAATGAGTAAACATTTCGAATATTTACTTTGATTTAATATAATTTTCGTTATTTATTTTTTTATTTATTCCTATTTACTTAATTAAAAACAATTATAACCTAATTTTTTAACTATTTAATTTAGTTGTAACACAATGTTAAAAATTATTATTTGACTTCTAAACTGTATTTTCGTTTTTTCTTCAAAACGTCACGTCCTACTGACAAGATAAGAGGGACTTTTCTGGGTAAAATTGCATGTTCTTTCATATTTTTCGAAAACATTTGCAAAATTTCAATTCAGCTATACTTTTTTATATAAAAATATTAATAGATACCCCTCTATCTCCACCACTGCAATCAATATGCGATGATTTTCGGTGTCAAATTATTTGTTCTCCAATACTAGGTCTTTTGCCGCAACATGACGATTTATTTTGTTAGCGGTTATTTAGTTAAAAAATAAGTAAACAAAACAAATATAACATTGAGCACCCTGTATCTCACAAACGAAGCGTTTTAGGACCCAGATATATATATTGGAATTTTTCGTCTCAAAATGAGATCTTATAAAGATTACTGAAGTCCTGCTATTTAAACCTGAGGCACTCTGTATATTAAGCATACACATGTAAAATCTGCTTCATTCAAATTCTACCTGATCTTAAAAAGAAAGAAAACAAATTGAATCTGGCTCCGAATCAAGCCGCAACTGTTGAGTGAGTCACGCAATGCCACAGCCGGACAGATTCCAGTTAGTTCAAATAAATGAAATAGATCGGCCTAGGCGGCGCTTCAGATCAGCGCTATAGTTTGTGGACGGTGCGGTACCAGGGGTAGAATGTGGTGGGGAACCTGCATGAATTCGTTTTCGGCCATTGGACTTGCGGCTCTTGTATACTTATTCACTCAACGCTAAAACGCATCGTTTCCGAGATAGAGGGCGTTGAAGTAGGGATTTTTTTCTCGTTTTTCCCTCATAACTTTTGAACCACTTAACCGATTTAAGTGAAATTCGGAACACAAACACTCCTTTTGATCTTACATAAGCTTCTTAAGTTTGAACTACCTACCCCTCTTACTTTATTTCAAAACTACAAAAAAAAAATTAATTTCAATAAAACATCTACACACCACATTGACCGAAACTTTTTCGTCTCCTGTTTTTTTCGACGTTTGGTCTTGTTTCTCAGATATTCAAAGAAATTGGTGACAGTGTAGCCCACCAGCCGCGTAAATTTCATTGTTAACGTTATAGCATCCCATAAAAACAAAACTCAGGCAAAATATGCCGCAGAAATTATTACTTAAAACACCTATCCACACATTTCCACTAAACTCTTGCTGAAATGAAAATTGTCTGACGCATCGAGGATTGACTTCACTCCAAACGTGAATGTTGTAATTCACAATTCCAGCTTTGGTGAAATTAGATTCGTCGGTCCATAAAACCTTATGCAGAAATTGTGGATTAATTTATGTTGAATCTAAAACCCATCTACAAAAATTTAAACGTTTCTCAACATCTCCTGGCAACAAACCTTGAACTGGTTGGAGATGGTAAGCCCTTCGATGATCTTGTTTGAGTGCTCTCAGTACTTTTGATTGAGATAAATGGAGTTGCCGAGCTGCTCGGCGTGTGCCTTAAGTTCTATCGATATCAAAAAGATTAAGAATTCGCTGATTATTTCTTGGAGATACATTACGATTACAATGTAGCGGCGCAAACCATATTCCGAAAATCGACGATGTACATCTACAAAAACTTGTGCATTTGGAATTCTTCTATTAGGGAACTCTCGAACTGACGCGTTGGAATTTCCGTAACAGAAACCATAAACATAATGTATATCGGCATATTCAGCATTTGTAAACGTTCTTGGCATATTTTCTTAGCACTAAAAATGCTCTTTAAATAATACTTTTGACAATGATTTTCACAAACGTCAGTTTACACAAATCAGTGAGTTTTGTTTTCATGGGTTGCTATAACGTTAAATGAAATTTACGCGGCTGGTGAGCTATACTGTCTCCAATTTATTTGAATATCTCAGAAACAAGACCAAACATGGAAAAAAAAACAAGAGACGAAAAAGTTTCCAAATTAATCAGGTCAAAGTGGTGTGTAGATGTTTTATTGAAATTATTATTTTTTTTTTGTAGTTTTGAAATAAAAGAAGAGCATACAAAATACACTTCTAAGAGGGGTAAGTAGTTCAAACTTAAGAAGCTTATGTAAGATTATAAGGAGTGTTTGTGTTCCGAATTTCACTTAAATCGGATAAGTGGTTCAAAAGTTATGAGGGAAAAACGAGAAAAAAATTCCCACTTCAACGCCCTCTATCTCGGAAACGATGCGTTTTAGGAAATAAGTTTATATCACAAATGAACATTATTTTAACCTGTTCTATCGATTCCTGAAGTTATCAAGATTAAACCTGAATCACCCTGTATACAAAGTTGTACACAGGCGGAGTTACAGGCCTTCAAAGTGGGGCCAAATCGAAAAAAATATATTATATCTGAATTACTTTAATTTGGAATAACCAAATTTGGTACATGATCTAGGTTTATTATTGGTTTTCTTGACCATGAGTTCAAGTAAATTGAAACACTACAGTGTTCATTGGGTCACTCCTAAAATTATATCAAATTTTTTTCCATTCATCGAATTTAAAAAGAATACTATTTCGCGCAGTATTTAATTTAAAACATTTTTTACTCCTGTTAAATTTTAGGAAACTTTAAGGTTTTCAAGAAAAAATACATTAATTAAAATCAGAAAGTCAGTAGTAAGCTTTGGCTTTAAAATTTCACAGTTAGTAATACAACTATATAACAATATAAAAATAAAATTAGAACTAAAGAAATTGTTCACAATGGACACTATTTTCTCCGAAACGTAAATTTAATCTTCACCGAAAATTGAAATTTACTCTATATGAAAAATGATTGTTTCTTATAACATTACATTACATTTATTCGTAATACGATCCCACAAATCTTCTCGGGATTCAATTGGCGAGGAATAAACAAAATCCTTCAATGTTACCCAAAGAAAGTAATCACATTTGTTGAGGTCGGAAGATCGTGGTGGTTAATTTTGAGTACAATTATTTCTTCGTCCTTAACCATTTATTTGCAAACCTAAAATTCAAAATTCAAAAAGTCTTATTAACAGTAGCACTGAAATGAGACGGTCTCCCATCATGCATAAACTAAAGTAGTTGAACATTTGCAATTCTTCTACGAGCGAAAGAAGCCTTATCAATGAAAATAATTTTCTTGTGAAAATTAATATCCTCATGCAAGATAAACTCGCAAAAGGTCACTCGTCGATCCAAATCATGAGGCAATAGCTTCTTGAATGTGGTGGATGTAGTAGATTACGTTTAAGAATTTGGTGTACAGAAGTTCTTGACAATCCAGTTTCTCGAGATAAACGTTTATAGTCTGTTTGGAAATGAAAGAGAGTAATAAAGCCCCGAGATAAGAACCGACCATGGGCGTGGTAATATTTCGTTTTAGGTAATTATCGGGTAACACTAATGCTAACAGGTAATGGGTGTATATTATTATATTTTACTGGATACATCATAGGGCAGGAGCCAGTGTATTGTGACAGATCTATCCAGTCTTAGAGCTGAATATACGAAGATGTGCTAGTGCAGTAGAGTAAAATTCGACTTGTGTTTAGTGACTATTGTGCCAGTAGATATAACATTGTTCGGGTAAAATGTCGAGCTTATTAGATTACGTACCTGCTAAACGCCTGAAAAGATGTGCGCTGTCTCAGAATGAGAAGATTATTATATTAAATATATTTAATGCATTGAAAAATCCTACCAACAGTGTTGACGACATCATGAAAAAGTGTTCCAAAATGACAGATATTGGAAAATCGACTATCTACAGACTTTTAAAGGAAACAAAAAATGAACAAGATACTGTAAATTCCCCAAAATCATCTAGAGGGAGATCAAAAGTCGTTATAGATGATTTCTTCAAAAATGTCATTCGCAGAAAAATACACATTTTATTTTAAAAAAGAAATACCAACGCTAAACAAAATTTTAAGTGAACTTTCAGAGGACAACGATTTGCCAAAAATCAGTAGAAGCAAATTATGGGCCGTCTTACGAGAGTTGAATTTTTGCTGGGAAAAGCAGAACAAGAAGTTAATTCTTATCGCTAAAGATGAAATTATTTGTTGGCGCAGATCCTACTTAAGATCAATTAGAAAATTCCGTGACGAAGGGAGTGCCAGTTGTTTTGTAGATGGCGGTTTACTTTTATTTGAATCTAAAAATACAGGTGACTATCACAAAGACATGAACGCAGATGTTTTCGAAGAGTATTTTACACAGATGTTGGATCTTCTTCCTCCGGGGTCTGTAATTGTCATGGATAATGCCAGTTACCATTCACGGCACATCGAGCGGACGGCTACGACTGCTTGGAGGAAAGCCGATATAATTCAATGGTTATTCGGAAAAAACATTTCTTTTGAAACAAATATGGTGAAAAAGGAACTTTTGACACTGGTCAATCTTAATAAAGATCAGAAAAAATATGTTATGTCGAGGAGAAAATGTGGGAACTCGATAATTTAATTGACTTTACTGTGGAACCTATCGTTATCAATCTAGGAGACCTACTTTTTTATTTTGTTTATTGTACATTGATACAACACTACATTTACTCACCACAATTTGAATTTTCAAAATATTTTTGTGTGGAATGTCTATTCATTAAATTTAAATAAATATTTTGATAATAATATTGAATAATTTTATTTGAATTACTAAAAACCCTCTTAACCCGGTTATGATGCTTAAAGTAACCTCTAGTTTTGAAATGCTGTTTTTATATTGTTTACTTATAAGAGAAATGGACCGAGAAATTGAAGCGACATAGACAAAGACAGATTGTCGGTCATTAAATTTTAGCTACCTGCTACAATTTAGTACGGTTCGATCACACATAGTTTTTTTAAAAGTACACCTCATCTATACCGATAATACATAATATAAAAATATTGAATAAGCTTTTATTACTCTCTTTAATTTTTAGACTATAGTACTTATTTGCAGTTCGTCTTCAACTGTTTGCAAAATATTTTCATCATTTTGTACCCTTAATACATTAGGACGTTCTCGGATATTATTAAAAAACTTTCCTGTCCCCTGAGCCCATTTTTCAACATTAGAAAATGTTTCTCTATAGGGAATCTCTCAATTTGGAAAATATGAGAGTGAATAAATATATATATATATATATATATATATATATATATATATATATATATATATATATATATATATATACAATATACGAGAATTTTATTTGTTCGCTTTTAAATTAAGCTCTATCAATTTAAGATTGTTTGAGAAAAATATATCATCTTGTATGAGTTGATATTATAGGTACATGGTTTTGCAATAATAATGACACTCCCTCAAAACAGTTTTTGTCTCCTGGAAGTCCTGAGTAGAAATTTCATTAAATCTCTATTGGTGAGTGAAACAACTAAGAACTAATGTTGAAAGTTGAAAGTAGATTTCTTTACAAATACGTCAGCAGTTCAAAAAAAATCGCAAAATTAATTTTGTGTCATTATTATTGCAAATAATTGTACTTAATTTTCAATCATTGTCCTATTTTGTCCCAAATATTTAACCCCATGCAGATATAGTTGTCGATAAAACATGGAAATTTAATTTTTGTTTAATTCTTGCACATCAATTGGTTTCAGTATTAATTTTTTTTTACTATCTTCTATAATTTAATCAAGTTAATTTAGTTACCTCTAAATTATCTAAACGATAGCTTCTGCAGTTATATTACGTATATACATTATGCGGATTTTTTAGGCAGCCCAATTTACAAAAGGGTGAATACATTAAATTTAAATAGGTGGTTTTTATGGCGCACCATTTTGGCAACCGCAAAATGTACAGGGTGGCCAAATTAGAAAAAAGTTGCTCCTTTTCCAAGATATCTGCTGTCGTTGCTGAAAAACTGAAAATAGCGATTTTAGATAATGTTATCTAGCCTCATTATTTCTCAACACAAAGAGTTGAAATTTAGTATAGAGGGGTAAGAATATATAAGACATCGATTTTCGTTGAAAATCCACTAGTTTGGGTTATGCAACATTCAATTGTTTTTTTTTTCTCATGGACGCCATATTGGATCTTGACAGTAACAGAAATTATGAACACGTTAATATGTCACAGTACTATTTTATTTAAAGAATAACAATGCAATAATTTAAATGCAAAATCTAATTGTTATTGACATAAAACAAAATTGAATACTTAACCAAATAAAATACACATTCTACAAATCCTACATAAATACTTCCAGGTGACGCCCATATTCGCCCAGTTCTTAATCTTATGTTGTTCACAACATTTTGAATATTTTGTGAAGTAGACCTAGAAGCAGTAGAAATTGTGTCTCGCAGGTTTTTATATTTTCATATTATTGTAATAAATTTTATCTTTCGGATCATCTCAAAGTAAAAAATTTAATGGGTTGAGACATGGTCACCGTGGAGGCTAAGCAACAGGCCCACGAGTGCCCATCCAAACACATACTTGGAAACCGTCGATTTAAATATTGGAACACCATTGCACAATTATGAGACTCTGTGCCATTTTGTTGAACCGTTTATCTAAATTTCTAATACTTATAAAATAATGGAAGATTATCAGTTCACCTTCCATTTCCATCCTTAAAATATTTAAATACTTCTGAGAAGTAAGGCTTCCAACAATAAAAACAAAGTCAGCAAAAATGTCGAATCTGTCAAAATGTTTGTTGATTTTTGTTTTACGCCAAGAACAACTAGATATTTTATTTAAAGTATTGTTGTATTTTTGTAATTCTGAAGGTTACTTTTCAAATAAAATAGTAGTGTTACATATTGACGTGTATGTAATTTGATTCTACATCTGTTACTGTCAAGATCCAATATGGCCTCAAAAAATATTCAAATAATCGAAACCGTGACCATAGAAATTTTATTTCGGCGAAAATCTATTTTTCGAATATTCTGATCTGTCAGACGCTATATGGCATATTCCAAAATCGTAGTTTTCAGTTTAATGGCACAACTTTTTTCTATTTTGGGCCACTCTGTATATTTTACGATTTCCGAGATACTACTAGAGGAGCATTCTGTATAGGGTGGTTCGTTTTCCATGGCTCAGGTTTTCATGGTTCAATTAAAATAAAAACAAACTTTCGTTTGTGATTTCATCAGTACGCTATGAATTTGCTGCAAGTAAAATGGCAAAAATAATTTTTTATCTCTAGTATGCTTAGAAAGAAGGGGTGCTAATTTCATATAAAAATAGTAACCAAAATTTTTATTTTAGAATAGTCTCCCCTTTTATTACTTATTCTACTGTTATACTCAACAGGATGGAGGAAATTATAGAACAACCACACTTTACTAAATAATTTTCCATTGCATGTTTATTTATGAAGAAAAATTATTCAAATTGTAATGTATAGTAAGCGAGTAGTCATTATCGTTATACTTGACCCTTCTGCGGTTATTTCTGTATTAATAGTAATTACATTATTACAACCACTGCGGAAAAATATAAAATTTACATTGTTATCAAATTGATGCATTATAATTTTATGAAATATAATTGGACCACAAGTAGTTGTTTTTTAACAATCTTACTGCAGCTGCTGCTTTTAGTGAAAGGGCGAAGATTTTGCGAAAAACATTGTATTTGAGATTAACTTTACTTAAAGTAGACATTTTTGCTATTCTTTTATTATTATTCAATGTTCATTTTGTTACGCCCTGAAGTTTGTAAATGTTGTAGGTGGTATTAATAACACGATATACAGTGTCTCGAAATTAGGAGCAAATTTCTCCAGAGTGTTGTATCGAAAAAGATTACTTTTTCTTCATGTAAACGTGACTCTAAGGAAGTTATACACGTAACGGTGCCACTCTGATTATTTTTTTCTAATTAACTGGGTAAAATGTACTATAGCATTTTTATATTTTGTCTTTAAAATTTTGACTGAAAAATATGAAAATTTACAGCTTTTTAGTAAACAAGGGTTGTCTTGGTACGTGTTGATAAAATGGTTCATTTTTGAGTAAAATCCTTTTAAAAATAATGTTACTTCCTATTATAGTAGGTTGTAAAAAAAACTAAAATGAAATTGGCATATTTTGCATTGTTATTTCAGTTATTTAATTTTTATGAATGTTATTTTGACATAAATATGTAGTATATTTTTATTTGTCAATGCAAAATAAATAAATAAATAGAAATTATTCTGTGAGTTAAATAGTAATACAATAAATTAATCAAAATAATTGCAAATAACTAACTATTAATGAGATTTATCTTTACTTGATTAGTAATTTTATAGCAAATGCTCAAAGAGATTGAATACATTTTCTAACTCGACATCGAATTACCCGAAAAAAATTAAAAACTTCAAAATTATTTTATCTGGTTTGGTTCACAGCTAAATTAACCGTCTATTATTCTTCCAAAGAATTTATGTCTATAGCGTAAAATATAGCCTTCATTTTGCCCCATAGAATGTAGTCTATAGGATTTAGGTCCTGAGACCGAGATGGCCCTTGCGTCGAAAACTGTCATAACGTCTCAAATTTCTGTGTATATTTTCAAATACTTTGCGATATTCTACGCTGAGGAAATAGTCTACGACATTTTTGTATACCACCTAATGCATTTCCATTGCAACTACCTATATTTGTCAAATGTTGCATTTTCGACTGATAACAATTCGGAAAAGGCAGTAACTGAACTGTCGATAAAAATGACCCCAAATGCATTTTTTTGTTTTTCACAATCTGCTATGATAAAAAT
Source organism: Monochamus alternatus (assembly GCA_037114965.1). Classification (NCBI taxonomy): domain Eukaryota; kingdom Metazoa; phylum Arthropoda; class Insecta; order Coleoptera; family Cerambycidae; genus Monochamus; species Monochamus alternatus. The sequence continues at coordinate 41,952,430 of CM073433.1, forward strand.
ATTTACATTTTCAATTCCGCACTATTGACACACGTAACATTATATAATGATATATTAATCAACGAGTATATAATAATGACTGTAATTTACGAGGGTGCAGGTTACGATTACGGTGTTGTAAATCACCCGAGTGAATTGCAGTCATTATATGCATAGAATACTATACTTTGTCCACGACTATTAACAATATGTTAAGTTTTTACTGAAAATATTACACAATATTTTGACACTCATAACATTAATATAACATAGCATACAATTCAAAACTGTCACATAGTAGGTTCAGGTTCAATTACTAACACCTCTTTTGTTAGTTCGCTCCCGATTCTTTGCATCCAGTTGATTAATTATTCACTAGTGACTAATGGATATTATTATTTAGGAAATACATGTATAATGAACATTTCATAGGATAGTCGTAGCCGTACAAACGGAGTATTCTGACAATATCAGAACCAGGTTAGCAACGTATGTGATAAACATTTCTAAATTTTATTTGCAGGGGCAAACTGAGCACATACAAATTATGCCAGTTACCAAATTCACAAATTTATGTCAACTGGTTTCGAAATTATTCAGAAAAAAATCATCAACAGAGTGGCCCCTAAGTGGCTATAGCTTTCTGAGGAAGAATTTTTGGAACTTATCTAAAAAAAAAAATTTGAATGTACAGGGGATTCATACAAATGCAGTTTTATAAAAATAAAATCAAAAAGAGCAGTTCAAAAATGATTTAAAAACTCACTTCCGCACGTCACTGGAAACTGGTCCACTGCAGAACCTGATAAAGCGTATAATCGGCGAGCGGACAAAAAAGTCCCCAAGGAAAGAAGTAAATTACAGTTTACAACAACTATTTTAATGCAGTAAATTCAACTGCTTTTGCCGTTATTGTTATTAATTATTAATAGATTTAATTTGTGGTTTTAATTAGTAAGATAGTTTGACATACCTGATATTATAACAAATTTTGGGCCAGTCTTACCCAGTTTCTACAAACTAACTCAAATGTTTCTACTTTTTGTCAGTTTTGAACTTGTTAGTGTATGTTATTGGCAGCAGCTATGGTACGTTTGCGTAAATCATCAGTAGTGTCCACTTCAGTGTAATATACTTCATTTCTTAAATATTCCCACAAAAATAAGTCTAAATGATTTAAAGTCAGGAGATCGTGGCGGCTATGGTACCCATCCTCCTCGTCCCATCCCCTGGTATTACACACTGTACATGGTATGAATATAATTGAGTGTATGATACGCCACACTGCTGCAATACGCCGTGGACGCCCTTAAATTCCCTTTCTTCCACGATTTGGTTCTAAATTTCCCACATCAAGTGTGTTTGCACTACACTTGCACTCACTGCATACCGTTGTAAAAGTAGCTGCATTAGGCACATGTTTACCGAGAAATTGTTCTGCTACAGCATTTTCACTTCACCATAAATTAATGCGATACCCACCAACGTAAGCTATTTTTTAATTTTGAAAAACAAATATAAATACTTGCATCACAAAAAAGTTAATACGATAAATATTATATATCTGAAATCGCCTGGCTAGATACTACAGGGGTCCAGCGATATAAATTTTGAAACTACGGGAACTTTAATACTTTTTTTTCTCGTAAACTATAAGGATTTTACAGATTTTTTTTATGATATTTACTCCATTTTCATGGCGCATCTATTTCCAAATTTTTTTTAGATAAGTTCTTCGTCACCCTGTATAATGAAACAGAAATCTCTATATGTTTTTCTTTTGACAGGTTTATTTTTTTATTTTCTTTTTAATTTTGTCTAGTTTACCATGGCAAAATTATCGAAAGAGCTATTTCTTCAGCTTTCCTAGGTATAGTATCAAAGAATATAAATATCAACAAAAAGTTAAGAAAAATGTGTTCATTAACTTGACTCCTTAAAAATGTAAATAGATATAAGAATTATTGTATTTAAGTGTTCTCCTAAATAGTTTTCTAACCTAGTGTTAAAAAAAATCTTATTTTTTTACTTTTTATTTCATGTAAACGATCATGGTAATATTGTGCTAATATAATAAATAATTTAAACTTATCAGATACAAGGTGGCTCATATTGAATCATGTTTTCCTACTGTTTATAATCATTGATGTGACTTTCAAATTGTTGAATTTTTTTAAATCATTTTACTTCTGTGGTTCCTGACCAATTTTTCCTTCCAAACATTTGGATATTACAAATTATTCTAAGTGTGCAATAATATACGATCTCGATTAATGATAACAAAGAAAATCCAACGAAGAGTCCCAATAAGCCTCCAAAATTGGCCAGAAAGTCAGTAATGCCGAAGAGTTCGTTCCTCTCCATTGTGATGAACTGGCTTCCTTTGAAGAATATTTGGACGAAGGACATGTGCTTTCTGCAATTGAAAGAAACTTTCAATTGTTCAGTTGTTTGACTTCTTTAGAAAACTTTTTCCCAGACAAAATATAAAGTTACCGAAATGATCCTTTTTGGTGGGAAACTTTGTATATACAGGGTGTTTCAAAAAGACGTTGCAATATTTTAAGGGCTTATAGAACAGTTAAAAATAAGTGGGGTTTACATAATGAATATATCGTAGGTCCTCTAGAATAGTGACATATGGTCAAAAACCTAATTTTTTAGGAGAGCATAGTTAATATTTTTTACCGACATTCTAGAATGATACATGTTATAAGGAATAATGACATGCAGTCCATCTCTTGGTTGAATTATAAGTTAACGTAAGTCCTTGTTTCTGATAAAATACACACATTTTTTGGATTTTTAATATTTTTTTACAGATATTCTACAATGATATATGTTATAAAGAATAATGACATGCGGCCCCATCTCTTGGTTGAATTAGAAATAATAAGTTGTTTCTGATAAAATCCACACATTTTTTGGTTAAATTTCCCACTTTTCTCAAAATCGATATTTTTGTGAATATGTCACCATTCTAGAGAACCAGCGATATGTCTTAGAGCCACTCATATTTAAGATACAAGGTATGTAAGATAATTTAAAAAAAATCAATAGTTGGATGTAATTTCTTTAATGACCAACAGATTTGATTCAATTTGATTGATCGGCATTTTTAAAATATTTCCCCAAAAGTCAACATTTGCGCTGCTGGTATGTTTCCATTATTATTATGTAGTAGCGCGTAACAAGCAGAACGAATACAATTTTAATGAGATTACAATATTATCTGAAAGAAAAATTACTATTGAAATCAGAAAATAAACTATTTACCGTAATTTCTGTAATATACAAAATATGACATATCAGTGGTAGAGTTCATGGTTTAACACATACATACTTGATAAATCAATTTTTTTTTTTATAGAGTGATCCTAGTTAAAATGAATTAGTTATACAGGGTGCAAACGGTAAATTACGGAGATGTACAAAATTTTTAAAAAATCGGCCTGCTTTGGTAAAATCTTTGTGCTTTGTTGAAAAATGGTTTCATCAAACCTCACCGATCTTCTTGAAATTTTGCACGTCTCCATAATTCGATTCTGAACAACTTTTTCAAGTAACATTTTTCTATAGTTTCAGCAGGAAAGGCACTTTACTTGAAACCAAAACAGTTTTTACTAGTGCTGACAAAAACCGGAAAAAAGTGAAACCGATTAACCGGATTCCGTAAAATCGGGTTACCCGAATAATGGTGAAAACCGGATAATCAAAACCGGTTATTCAAATATTCGGTAAACCGAATAACCGGTTATTCGAATAATCGGTTAACCGAATAACCGGTTATTCGAATAACCGAATAATCGGTTAACCGAATAACCGGTTAAATTGATAGATGGGGTAAACATTTTTTATGAAGATTTGGCTACTTAGGTAATTCGATACACTTTTCAATGAAAATATTTTCAACGCTATACGACTTTTATACCAGAAGTAGGTACCAACTTTTTTATTTTAAAGGAAACGTCCTGTAATTGCTGCATTTTTTAATTCTATAGTAAACTTTAGTGTTACTTTATAATTATATAACATTTCTCATTTGGCATATACTCGTATTATCAAATATATCATAGCTAACTTTAAAAATTCATATTTCAGAAAAAGTGAAAGTAGCAATCTTTATTTTTAGGTCAAGCACGTTTGAATTTCCTCAAGTTTGTCAATTAATTTTGAGGATCCTGACAAGCTAAATATGAATACATCAAAACGAAGCATAACACCTAATAAAAATAAAGATCACCTTTTTTATTGTTTCTAAACTATGAATTTTTAAAGTTAGCTATGCCATTTTACAAAAAAAAAATCGAAATACCTCCAAAACAGTTCATAAATGTCATATAAAGTGACACTAAAATTCACTATAGAATTAAAAAATGCAAAAATATACAGGGCGTTCCATTTAAAATAAAATTGGTACCTACTACCGGATATACTACTCTTATACTTCCGGTATAACCGGAAGTGGTATAACGTTGAAAAATGAAAATATTTTCATTGAAAAGTTCGTACTGAATTACCCAAGGAATCAAATTTTCAGAAAAAAATGTTTACGCTATCTGCCAATCCTTCTAGTTGCATGAATAGCCCTGTACATTCTCTACTCGAGTACATCTACTATGTGGAATAATGACGAGGAACGAGATTTCTTTTTCCATAGAAAGAAACCCCCGAATAATCGATTATCCGATTATTCGGATGTTTGGTTCGAATGGTCCGATTACGCTCATATTATTGAATAATCGGTTATTTAAAGAATCGAATAACCGATTTTCCGGTTTTGTAAAAATCCGAATTGTCCGAAACCGATTAACCGAACTATCCAAAAAACCGATTTCATTTGTCAGCACTAAAATCGGTTATTTGAAGAATCGAACAACCGGTTTTCAGATTTTGTAAAAAACCGATTTATCCCGAAACCGGTTAACCGAACTATCCAAAAAACCGATTTCGGTTGCCGATTGTTTCGATAGTCAGATGGAAACATTAAGACGCAAAAAGTTCTGCCAGTTAAAAGAAATATGGTGTGTCACAAGTGGCGCCCTCTACTAGTGACGTCAAAATTAGAAACATATTTGAATTTCTCGTCCGCAAAAACCTCCGATGTACAAATTTTATGTAAATATTTGAAGTTGAAGTTTTATTGTACTGTTGGAAAAATAACTGTTCGTTTAAGGATTAAAAATACTGATCCTTACGTGTCATTAGTTGTCGGATAATGTCTTCTCCAGTCCCAGGTCGATTCCGAATTTTCGACGAAGTAATTCATAGAAGAACATATAGGCAAACAATCACATTTATCATCTTCCATCTTTTCTCCTTCACGCAATGCGTTCAACTTTTTTTCAATTCCATTGTATAAGAGATGCTCTAAAATATTTTACGGTTGAAAGGTTACGTATTTCTAGAGGTATTTACTTACGTTCACTCTCGTAAATGCAGTCCAGTTTGCCACCGGTGCAAATTTTGCTTTCGTTGTCTCCTGAAAAAAAGAATGCTGTTGGTTTAGTTTTTTTATTACAGTTTACTTAAATAGAGGACAATTCGGAACTTGCCCGAATAAAAATTAAAAGTGTGTACAGCTTCAAAATTGGGGTAGATTTTGGTTAAAATATGTTTTTCTATGCCTTACAGAACGCTGGGAAACAAATTATTGTTAAAGTGAAATAATTGTGGAACACTACTTGGCTGAGCGATTGGACCTTAGACTGGCCGATTTCTAAAAACTGCTGAGTTTTTGTGATTTGTTTTTTAAGTTTTTGTGCAGTACCGTATAGTGTTCAGTGAGACAACTACCGTATTTTAAATAAGATTAATTATTTGCATTGATAATAGACTTTAATGAAGTAGGACAATGTAGATAGATGATGTAGTGTGGTTTAATATATATATATATTTTGTGCTTGGTATTGTACTTTCCGTTTTTAGTTTAGTTTAGTTAGTGTTTAGTGATGATTTAATATAACACGTGAGGTGGAAAAGTTGGAACTTCTATAAATATAAAGGGGTATGTAAGCTAGCTTTTACAACATTAAAGTATTTACATAGTATTTTCATTCAAAAATTCGTTTTCGATGTAGGTACAGTCCAGAACAAAAAAAAATTCTCTGCAATGCTTTTTGTATTTCTTAGCTAATCAGTTCCATTCCTGTATGCTTGAAACAGTGTTTTCTATAAAAGCAAATGATCTTAAATATTTAGTAACAGAACTATACAGGGTGTTTTCAAAAGAAGTATAGTACAAATGATACCGGTTCTGTAATTTATGTGACTTTTGTTTCCTTAGATTTGCTCTTAAAATTTTTATTTTTACTGTAACTTGGGAAGAAATTATCATGACAGCCGTCTACTTAAATATATAAGTTGCAATCGTGTGAGTTTTAATGCAACTGAATATTAATTTAATTTTTTTTGAGCAGAAAAGTAAGAGATGTAAAAGTTTTAAAATAAACTAAGCTATATGAATATTTTTGAATACTCAAATTTCAAAATTTGTATAAAATTGTAAAACTTTTACCTCTCTTATATTTTTGTTCTAAAACTAACCGGTTATTAGCAAAAAAAATTAAAATCGTTCGCATTAAAACTCACATCATTGCAACTAAGAAATATTTAAGTAGACGGCTTATCTGACATATTTTTCAATACTCAGTTTTTGTCAAACAAATATGATGTAGCATAAAATAATTTACGGGTTGCTGTTTTCACTCCTTCCAAAGAGAAAAAATCTTCGAAAAATTGTTGAGAAATTGCACATGCTTTAGTAGAAAATTTATGTAAAATTTCACTATTATATCTTTTTTGGTTTTCAAATTAGAGTCGCTTTTGAAAAATGCGCAGGGCTGTATCTCCTAAGGGGTGAACATTTTAATAAGGTAATTTTTATGCAAACGTGTTCTTTTTAGCTGTAGATACACCGGTATCATGTGTGCTACTTGTTTTGGAAACACCCTCTATATAAGGTTTAGGAAATAACTGAAATATTATTTTATGCCGAAAAAACTCAAAGCAATAGCAAAAAGCAACCAACCAACAAGATTTTTGGTACAGAAATCTATGAAAATTCATACTTTTTTTACATTAACTATAAAAATATTCTTATAAAAGAAATAAAAATTATTCACTTTTGTTTATAGGTATGTAAAATAATTCTTAAAATGTGGCATTAGGATAGCAGCCAAGCACTAGAAATTTGATATTTTAAATTAACTTTACTAGAAATTTTTTTGTGTAGACGAGTTGTTGTCTCACCTAATACTTTTCGGATAAATCACTGTATACTTACTTGGCATGTAAAAATGTATGCAACCGCATTTTTCTATCGTGTAATTAGTTTTACATTCGATCAGGCAGTTTTCTTGAGTGTAGAATTTGAAATATTTCAGAGGTTTTTCATTGAGCAAGTAACAGTTTCTTTTCCTGGGGTTGTAATTTTTCACGGCATCGGAAGTGACTGTTATATCAGGAGCGATGGCCGCTATTATGGTAGTATCCATGGGGATTCTAAAGTGTTGGTGTTTCACTTGAGGCATTTTGGAAGGATTCGCTACGTATATCTGAAAATTTTACAAATATTTTTACAAAATTCTACCTATGGTTTTTGGAACGGAATCAGTAGCTTTAAATACACTTACGTTAGTACAAATAAGTTATGTGCTTTGTTTGGGCAGTAGACGGATTTGAACTGTCGAAATAATTCTTTCAAGAATGATTTTTGATAGTAGTAGAAATTTACAAGGGCGATAACACACAGTCGTTTGTGAGGGATGGCATACACAGCGGTTTTCACAGTTGCGGCGCGAGGTTCATATTATTGGCTAAGAATTTTTCAAAAGTGAAAACCGCTGATGTCTTGGATTATCTAGCGCTTAGTAAACAGCGGCCGTCCTGGCGACGAACTCAGCTGCCAAGGCGGCACAAACCGCTGTGTGTTTTATAAATAGACCTCTCTTAATGTGCACCAAAGAATCACCCCTTGAATTTTTTCGCACTTATTTAGTACCTACGCCCCTGTATGTCGTGCAATTATTTTCAGTACTAATTTTTGCAGCAGTTACAACTTACTTTAAATCCTTGTATAGGTGTTCCACATGAGAACTCGAGTTCGTCATCGTAAATACTAAATTTCGCTTCTAAAGCAAAGACAGCGCCAGCAAATAAAGCTCTTCTCGGGTAAGTTATTAAGCCATCCTTTAGGTGGTATCCGTATTGTATGCTCCAGTTTGATGGAGGCGCTTTATGATAATCTTTATAATGAATTCTACAATATAAAATGATTTATATTTTGATGTATTTGTTATACAGGGTGTACCTAAAAGGTCTTTACAACGCTAGACCAGATACAGTGCGGCTCAAAATAAGTCGATTTAGCTAAACTTACCTTAGTTTAAAGTTGCTCCGTTTAGGCGCTATACGACCCTGTAGTTGCAATTTTGAAATCGTTTTTTTGTTATAAATTTAAAACGCCTTATGCGATTTTGCTAAAATTTGGTAAGTTGACACCTTCGATAATTCTACGCCAATGGATGAAAAGATTTTTCAGTATAAAATTTAGATTAAGTAAATTATTTACTACAAAAAAGGTACTCTTGATTAAGACTCGATTACTCTCATGGTTTATTCGAAATTTGTAATTTTAATCATTGGCAGCAATTTTGATATAAAAATTACATTAGGAAAAAATTATTCACAATTGTTCCTGATATTCGGTCGGTCAGTGGTCGCGCGGTTTAAGGCGTCAGTACTTGAATCGAGGTGACTAGATCGGAGTTGGTTCGCGCCCAGCTGCCGGTAGACCGTATATAAGCTATATTCGTGGAGAGGATTGGCACCCTCTCTGCGGGTATGGTAGGGTGGAATAATGTTAGCTTGGGTCAATGTGAGAGATTGATACCGGTTGATATATACCCCCCTAATTAATGAGGTTTTCCAGGTTTCCCTCATTCCTGCACTGAATAGTGGTTAGGGCCTACCAACGTAAGTCGGCGCGAATGCGGCCTGCTTAATAATAATATGCCGCCCTCTCTCCCGCACAAGTCTCCGACTTCTAGGCTAATCCCTGTGATTAGAATGAGGGGTAGAGATATTATTATTATTATTATTCTTGAAATAAAAATTAGACTTTTTAACAAATACACTTATTCGTTTCCGTGTATTCCATATGGTTTTTTTTTCACAAGTTTACAGGTAATTGCCTTTATGCAAATAATTTTGATTACTGGTTGGTTAATAAATAAAACTTCTGACGTTTAAGACACCTAAATTATTACTAAGATTGAAAAGTTTGACGTTTACTTAATAATTTGAATTAAATTTTCATTTTTCATGGACATACAATACACCAGTGCAGAATATACCGATATGTTATTAGTTTTTGGATTTGAGAAGGAAGTGGTCGAGAGTGTGTCAGAGTATACTCTGAAAGATTTCCATAAACTAATAACATAATAATTTTTTCCTAATTTAATTTTTTTATCAAAATTGCTGCCAATGATTAAAATTACAAATTTGGAATAAACCACGCCAGTAATCGAGTCTTATCAAAAGTATCTTTTTTGTAGTAAATAATTTACTTAATCTAAATTTTACACTAAAAAATCTTTTCTTCCATTAGCATAGAAATATCGAAGGTGGAATTAATAAAAAAAACCCAAGGTCCACGCCAATGGAATGATATCACTCATTATTTTGATATGGGGTTTATTGTCCTATAGAACGGTGTCAACTTACCAAATTTCAGCAAAATCGCATAAGGCGTTTTATAACAAAAAACGATTTCAAAATTGCAACTTCAGGGTCGTATAGCGCCTAAACGGGGCAACTTTAAACTAAGGTAAGTTTTGAAATCGCCTTATTTTGAGCCGCACTGTATCTGGTCGAGCGTTGTAAAACCCTTTTAGAGACACCCTGTATATTAAATATAAATAATTCTAGGATCATACTGACACATTGTCCCTATACAATTCGTCTCTGTCCAGCAAGTTAAAAGTGTAACATAATCCTTCGTCTGTGATGATAGGAAAAAATAGGTCGGAACATTTCTCTGAATTTCCCATGAATTTGCAATCCGAGATCATCTTATAGAAGTCAGGTTGTACCTGCAAATATATTTGTTATATTATTTATAACATTGTGTGACTCACGGCGACGTCATCAAATTAACAAAACTAATGTCCATTTACACAAAAGTTATTTCTAGTATTAAAAATGACATTCGTACAGATTCTATCAGCATGTCAGTCAACAACACCGAATTTGTATGTCTTACAAATAATAATATTGGAATTCCTCCTTTTTAACACGCTTTTATTAGCTTGACCTGTATGTAAGTATGTATCGAAATATTTCAGCGTAATTTTCACCAATTTCAAGAAGTGTGATCAGCTTGAAAATTTGCACAGGGGTCAAGGACTGATGACAATACAATTATTTAATAACTTTGTTCTAATGTTCTGACTAGGATCATTGTTGTAAAAAAAAACTCTTTAGATTAGTTTGCAGCTTAAGTGTATACAATCCATAGAACGATGGTAGATGACATCCTTCTTTACCGATATAAGTAAAAAGAATTCTTACCACTACAGTATATTTAAAGAAAATTAATGGTACGTTTATGATACGATAGATGTTACGGAACTTTTCTACATATATTTTGCAAATTATTGAATTATTAAGTAAAACTTATTAAAATGGACAACTTCTAAGTTTTTTTAAATAATTTGAGATTTTGAGAAAAAAATAATAGGAATAGTTAAATAATAAGTTTCTGAATTAATTTTAAATCAATAAATTTCAAGATAAATTGTAAAAAATTACATTGCAAAACTTGGAACGGAAACGAAACTGAACTTTAGCAGAAATTTTGAATTTAAACATTTTGAAAATAAAAGAATAAAAAATTGTCAAGAAAAAATGTTATTTTGAAATTCAAAAAATTTTGAAACGATAAATTTTGATTAAAAAATTTCAAAAAAATACAGAATTTAAAATTTAAAAAAAAAATCAAAATATAAAATTTTGGAGTTCCAAAATTCAAAATTTATAATTTTGAAGTTTTGAAATACAAATTTTTGAAAAAAATTTTCATTTTAAAATTAAAAAAAAATTCTAAATACAAAATTTTGTAAATAATTTTGGATTTTGGAATTATACATATAATAAAATCAAAATGAAAAAAATTTGAAATAAATAAAAATTTGATAATTTAAAAAAAAATCAAATAAATATATTCGGAAATAGTTCAAAATTCAAAAATTTCGAAAATTGAAAAATTTTGGAAAAATTTTGAAAAAAAAATTGAATTTAAAAATTTTGAAAAACATGTAAATTTTCAAATTCAAAGAAATTTTAATTTGAAAATTTTGGAAAAAATTTTGAGGAGTTTTAAATCTCTAAAATTTTGTGAAATTATAAAGAAAAATTCAAAAATTTTATAATTCGGAAAAAGATTTTGCTACGAGAACGTTGAGAACAATTTTAATTTGCATATTTTATAGAAACAGATTTTTGAACGAGTATTATACTGTCGTCAATCATTTTTATTTTGGTCTACTTCCTACTTCGCAACGTGCTTGCACGTATTGTGTCACTAGTTAGTTGAAGTGTTATGCGCATATACCTATGCGCATGAAGTACACACATGCGCAATGGCCTGCGCAAAAATCTGCGCATTAAAAAAAACTAAAAAAACACGCTTTAATAGCAAACCGAACTAAAAAGTAGAAAATAATTTTGAAGTATCAAGAGTTTGTATTATAGCAATAGAAAATTCCGAAAATTAATTACGACTAATTAATTGAGAATAAGATTAAATTAGTAAAAAAAGCGTGGGTTGCTTGATATTAAATGTTACAATTATTTCAGTAGTGTAGTTATTTATAAAATTAAAGTCATTATGAAAATACAGTAATTTGCACCCCACGCAAAAATTAAAAAATTAAATTTTAAAATCTTCAAACATTATTTTCTTGAAATTTTTGTTATGTTACACCATAATTTTTTATGATGTATGTATGTAGAATGACACGCTCTTTCAAATGGCATGATCAAAATTGGGGTTGCTATTTAAAAAAATTGTCGATGACGTCATATCTCGAACAATGATGACGTTTCAAATATGGGTCGTATGTCAAAAAGTGCCTTTTTAAAAAACAAAATCGACGTGCCCGGGATTTTTTCGAAAACTTCTCGATTTCAAAAATAATGAATTTGTTCTTTACTTTTCGAAAGCACTGTATATAAATCTATATTTCGCCAATAATCAAATTAAAATATTTAAGAAAATTCTGCCCGCTGAATGCAGTTGCAAATATATCCTCGACATGCGGCATAAATTAAATTCTCTAGAGAACTACATTCCTTCAACATTCAAAAATTGGTATTTTAGTTTTCATGAGAAATTTGGCAGGTTATTTTTTCTCTGGAGAATCAGATTTCCTGTTTTTAAAAATCAAGCCTCAGACATACATCTATCAAATTATTATTTTTTATAATAACTGGTTCCAAATAAACTTTTAAGGGTTTTAGCAGAAACATACCTCATCAAGAAATTCAAGTACTTCACTTTTTTCTGCAACTTTGTCTTCAATCGACGAGTAATTGACCTCGTGTTCATAAGCACAGACTAACGATACATATCCAAATTTTTTATCTCTAAAAAATATATTTATAAAAATATGTCACAATGAACATTGTTTATTCTACAGTTATCATATAATAGTTATCAATACTCACTCTTCTTTACTTAATACTTTATTCTCTTTTTTCTGCTGAAGGTAATAGGAAAAGTTATATTTTATTGGAAGGGCTTTCGTTTCAGGGCAGATTGTTACCGCCGGAAACGGAATTTGCCAGATTGGAGTTTCTTTGGTGGCAAAACTGACTATTACCGGAGAATTTTCCCATTTGTTATATGCGCTAAGTACCAAAGTAATACACAGGTATAAAGAAACAGCTAAACTCAGCGCCCACCATAACCTAAAAAATATATTTGATACTGATTGTGTTAAATACCATAAATGTAAAACTAATGTTTCATGTTGTACAGGGTATTCCGAAATTAATGAAACATATAGCAGGAGCAGATGCTTGACGGCCAAATAATGCGATGTAACCAAACTTAGTCAAGTGGCGTGACGTATGTCGTCTGAATTCTTGCCCCAACTATAACATAAATAATATAAATCTGTGTAAAGTAGGAAGATAACCTCTTGCTTAAGAAAAATTATTTTCAGTGCAATTCAGAATGGTTAATAAAAATGAAACTTGTTTATGTAAAACAATGAATACTTACTTTTCAATGAACGTTCTGTTTTGTCCCAAATATTTAACGCCATGCAAAGATCCCTCTCTACAGAACTCCAAAACATAGTTTTTTAAATTCCTGCCAAAAGAATACTTATTTGGATTTGAATGTTCTGTGCTAGCACCCGCTTGAGAAAGTTCTATTTCACCGGAATCCACGCCACATTTACAAATTCTGTCGAATAAGGATAATGAACAAAATAAACATCCACTTATGAATTTACTAACCTGAATTTCATGTTTGCTAGAATACTTTACACTATTTACTATTTGTTAATTCAGAAGATGATTCGATGATCCGGTAAGATCCTGTTATTGGGAAGTGATCAAGTTAGCCTTGGTATTAGTGTTTAGTTTTTTGTTTTCGGTTAGGTACTGTAATAAATCATAGATTATGCGTATGTTTTGGGCGACCGGTGTTGCCTCAGGGTGAGTGAGTTTAATTTAAATGTCTACAGGGTGGCACATTATTGCAGCAAAAGCATGACGACTTGAATTTTTGTATAGCAGTGTTCCATTATAATATTAAGTGTATGAATAATACACACTTATAAAGTTATTTGTCAATATGAAAATATTTAAAAAAATGTTCATTAACTCTGAACAAATAACAAAATAAGTTGATTTTTGTATACGAGGTGTTATCAAAAATTGCAGATATTTTTTAGACATATTTACCAACACAGCAAGAAAAAAATCGCGCAAATCGGACTCATGCAACTTACAAAATTACAAAGTTCCCGTTACTTTTTTATCACACCTCGTATAATGTACAGTCTTATTTGGTTTATTAACGTTTATTTTTGAACTACAAATGCCAATTATAAAAGTTATAAAGGAAGTATAAATTTTTTAGAACCATATTGACCTGTACAATATTAAATATTATCGTATTAGCTAATATATACAGAATGAAGAAAATAATTTAGTAATGCAATATCATCATGCAATATTAGTCTTGTAAACGGCAACCAATATATTCTTTTTTACTTTTTTTGGAATCAGCGAAAGTTTTAAAAATGCATTTGAAACAAAGTTGATCAAGTTAAATATTTCATTTTGGTATGTGGACGCTCTATAAAGATTCCTTCACATTTATTTTGAACAAGACATGTTCTTAACTATAACACCACAACAACTCTATTACAGGTAACCTAATAAAACCTTTAAAAAATATACTGCAGCAACTGTATTACAGGGAAAACAATAAAACAAAAAATATATAGTTTTTTTTTTTGCAAATTTTAAATAAAAATTATATAAACTGTAAACATTTGCTAAGGCACATGCGCAATGCTGCAGTTTGTGGTGCCAACATTCCGAAACTATCTGCTTCAATTTGGGACGTCCGAGAAGCTCAACCACCGGTTTGTCCACATATTTCCTGAGGAATTCAGCCTTTCCCTTGTTTATTACAATCAAGATGAGTGGCACATGTTCCTAGAACTTTAAATTTGAAAAAAAAATCAGATTGTCTGGAATATCAGTGTCCTTCTTTGTTATATGATAAATTTTAACAAAAGAACGTAATTGACAGTTTTTTCTGTAGCCAATGGTTTTAACCGAATCAATCTGAGAGATGTTTCTATTAATAATGGCACTTGTCTAAATTCGCTTTGTTTGGACGTGTTCATTTTCAATGACACTGAAACACTAAATATTTCATGTGATTAAAGAAATAATAGTCTAGAGAATTAAGATCTGGAAATCGAGCCAATAAACCCGACAGGTTGTTTACACACGCTCACAGACATCAAATAAACAGTAGGTACAAAAATAATAATACTAAGTAAATGTGTGAAATAAACCGCATGTTTTTATTACGCTCTATAATATCTAAACTGAAATTTCATAATACAACTTTTGTATTTGTATTGTACTTTTCATTTTGAATATATACTTATCTTGCATAAGATTTTTTTATAGATATAGACGCTTTTTCGGTATTAAATATGAATATCCTGGACAATCTGTATAAGCTTTTCCAGTATAGCATAAAAATGATATAGAACATGCCTATTAAGATGAAGAATAATTGGTGATTTTACGATATGTGAATAGGCCACCTTGTATAAAATTATTTAACTCGATTTTATATTGCGTGTTATGTTTATTTATGAGAAAACATTAACAAAATTATTATTCGCATATTAAAAGAGTTGTCATTACCATTTTATTCTTCTGTTTCTGTATTAAAATTACTGTTTTATTAATTACTTGTCTCGTCCTAAAAGCAGTCAATATACAGGGTGTTACAAAATTATGTTAAGAAAAAAAGTTTATATAAACAAGTTCCGGAAATACCTCGTTTTCGAGATACAAGTTGTTTAAAATGTTCTGTCTTTATATATTATAGTCTTCATTTCTCGGAAACCGATCGAAATATTAAGATGAGATTGGATACACGACAGTGTATAGTGAAGGGTTACTTTTATGTGTATAAATTTATCTTGTTACTACTGGCATCAGTGACGTTCACGCCGTTAAATACCCAATTTTAGCAAAAAAAGTGTACGCCACTTATTTATTGACAATTTGGTATCGTTTTCTTAAAGCCAAGTTAAATCTGCTTAAAAAAAATAATTTATTAATCATTACAATATACCAACTTTGGAATGCTAATTAAAAAACAATAATCTAGGTTGCATGTATCAGTTTGTCATAAATTCCAGTCAGACTTAAACAAAATAAGATAACACAAAGTGTCGAGTGAGTACAAAATAAGTAAATGTAGTGGATTATTCCTTTGAAGAATGCATCTTCGTAGAGAGGCCTTGTTTCATTCGAATTTCCGTTTGCTTTTCCATAGGTACATAAAATGTATGTCGGCCAGTTCTTATCAATTATTGTTTAACAGGTTCGCTGCCGGTGGCTGTTTCGATAACATGTCCATGCCAGTGGCTTTTTTCCATAAAATTTGAAATTTAATAGTTGAAAACTATCTAAATTATGACTATATGAGTTATAATAGCGAATTTGCTGACTGGACTGTAATTTTAATTTCGACGGCATTTTCCGTCAGTGGCACTGCACGTCTAACTAAATTGAAAGCTATACGCCAGTGACAGTATTTTACGTTGCAAATCTTGTCTGTCTAATTTCTCAGTGAATTGCTTTGAAAATTTGGATTCGGGGATTATCTGAGACAAGAAAAACGAATTTATGCTCAACTTTGTTCTAAACGCTAGTGGCCGCTAGAAAGGTACTCTTGGTGGTGAAACATTTTTCCCATTGTATATATCAAAGTAGAATAATATTATTTTTTTAGCTTTTGTACACAAATATGATATAAGTATTAGACACTGCTTGTTGTATCTTTACTGATAAGTATAGTAAATAAAAGCAAAATAGCAAACAACCACAAAGGTGTCGAGAGTGATTTTTTGGTTGAAGACAGCCTTTTATTCACTCTGAAAAAATCAGCTTGTCCGCATTTATTTTTTTGAAATATATTTTTACTGGGTTAATATTATAACTGATCATTTTATTAATTTAACTAAAAAAAGACAAGCAAAAATTATAAACCGTACGCAAAAAACTATGTTATAAAACCTTTTCATTGTGCCTATGTAAATCACCGTTCGTCAAATGCAGTGCTGACGTAAATAACCCAGTTGTAAATGACACCAGACAAGCGACGGAAAATTCCGTCAGCGGCACCAGGGTGATAGCGACTCCAACGGATTTTTCCGTCACTGACACTGAAGGTATTAAGTGTGACATGGAATTTACGACAAACTAACACATGCCACCTTGATTATTGTTTCCCTTCCCCCTTCACTATACACTGTTATATACCAAATCTCATCTCAATATCGGGATCGGTCGAGAACTGAAGACATCTTATAGAATTTAAGACAAAACAATTTAAACAACCTATATGTATACCGAAAACGAAGCATTTCCGAATCCATGTTTAGGTATATAAACTTATTTTTCTTATTTTTAAACATAGAACCTGCTCTTAGATTTTCTTAACATCAATCTGTAGACCCTATATTTAAATCATTGTTAATGGCAGATACCGCTTAATAATAAAAAAACATAGTTTTAACAATTTTTTTAATCAAATATCTTTAGCAACTCCTATACACTGTTATATACCAAATTTCATCTCAATATCTCGATCGGTTTTCAAGAAATGAAGACAACTTATAGTATTTAAGACAAAACAATTTAAACAACCTGTATGCATACCGAAAACGAAGCATTTCCGAATCCATGTTTAGGTATAGAAACTTATTTTGCTTATTTTTTAAACATAGAACCTGCTCTTAGATTTTCTTAACATCTTTCTGTAGCACCCTATATTTAAATCATTTTTAATGGCAGATACCGCTTAATAATAAAAAAACATAATTTTGACCATTTTTTTAAATCAAATATCTTTAAAAGCAACTCAGGAAAGAAAAAACTTGCAAAATTGAAAGACACCCTAGTTGTATCTTACCTTGATTTAATTAATAACTACTTATTATTTTTTTACTGTTTTAGAAAGGTATTTTAAGCTAATATAAATCAAATCTCCTACAATTCCTATCAATGAAGTCATATGTATGTTCTCTGATACCAAACATCTAGGTATGCTAATGAACAATTCCACAGACAAAGCTCTATTTAATAATTATCTAAAAAAATTAATCTAATTTACTCACTCTATAAAAATCTAACTTCACTTTTTTGGCAGTGGGAACACGACAAATTCAACCACAATAGATGAGATCTGACCTATTTCTGCATTTTTAGGATTGCTTCTTCAGGTGGTCTCCTTTAAGTTGAATCAAATATCTGACTATAAAAATTATTATAAAAATTAAAATTATTTGAAGTTAAATATCGATAATGACAAAAAAGTGACATCCTGTCAATGAATTAAATAAGACAATACCTACTTGAAAAATGTTCACCTTTTATGTAAAAGTTTTTATATATTTTTAGGTATTAATAATATTGTGTGAAACTAACTACTCAGTGGACAAAAGCCCCAACCTGCGTTGAATTACACCCACAATATCTACCCATATATTCCTTATTATTAGCTTTTGTAACATTTTTTACTGTTTTAGAAAGGTATTTTAAGCTAATATAAATCAAATCTCCTACAATTCCTATCAATGAAGTCATATGTATGTTCTCTGATACCAAACATCTAGGTATGCTAATGAACAATTCCACAGACAAAGCTCTATTTAATAATTATCTAAAAAAATTAATCTAATTTACTCACTCTATAAAAATCTAACTTCACTTTTTTGGCAGTGGGAGCACGACAAATTCAACCACAATAGATGAGATCTGACCTATTTCTGCATTTTTAGGAGTAGTTAGTTTCACACAATATTATTAATACCTAAAAATATATAAATACTTATTATTTATTGTGTATTAAAATTTACAAAAAGGCTGACGTTTCCGTACTGATAAAGAAAAAAATTAAATTCTTGGCACACGTTTATTTGAAACGAGCAAAACGGAAAGCTCGAGGAGAAATAATGCTTGATTTTAACCGCAGACCACAACTGATCATATACTTTTTCGTCAATAACTTTCGGGCCTGGAATTCGAAATTTAAATTTATAAATAAATACCATAAGCCTTATATTTATAGTTTCACGCTTTATTTATTTGCTATTCTAAAAGTGCCACTATTGAATCATAAATCTAGTGGAAATGAATCCAAAATCCAATTTACGTCTAATTTTTGTCGCGACTAGTTTATAAAGCGGTATATTAATTTGTTCCTATTTCATCCTGACATTGTTAAAGTGTGAAATATTTGTTATGTTTCATAACCGAAAGGTCACAAATCACCTGATAATAGCACGAATGTAATAAAAAAATGCCGTTATTCTACGTGTACTATATAAAATTTTATCTAGAACTGCAAAACATTTTATCTGCAACTACCTTAAATTGAGAAAACTCCAAAATCAGATCCAGTTTGTAAGTTTTGATTCAAAATCAAGAAGCAAATGCATTGTTATGGTAACCTGTCAAACTTGTTATAAACAAAATTGAGTTTTCGTTTTTACATTTTCTTGTGAAAAATAGTCGTGTTGATTGAAATAATGAGCGATTCACAAACAGAAAACTTTCCTCTTGAAATTGATAAAGCTGCTGCAGTAGTTTCACTTTTACCAGATAAATCGAGAACCAAGTACGAATAATTTTATAAACGATTCACTGATTGTTGTATATCTAAGAATACAAAATATGCAGCAAAAGAAAAAGTATTATTACCAATTTTTGAAGAATTATTCAAGAAGTACAAATCATCTAGTTTTTGAGCGTTCTATTCTATGCTACGGTCTACAGTATGTATGCGGCAAAATGTTGACAGTAAATTCAACAATTTAATTGCTTTTTTGAAAAAGCAATCAGTGGGATACAAACCGAAAAAGTCAAGAATATTAACGAAATATGATGTTTTAAAATTTTTCCAAAATGCCGATGACACAAAATTCTTGCTAACAAAGGTAAGACAAGAAAATGTTTGCTCTTTGAAATTCATAAATGGATAATTAAAGGTTGCCTTAATTATTGGACTTGGATTTGCATGCAGAGTGGTGCAGAGTTAACTAATTTGCTGTTATAAAACGTATAAAGAAGGAAACATTTTTCATATCTTTATACCGGATACGAATACCAAAATTTCCCGAGAATTCTTTATCACTGCCGGAAGAATCCAAAATGATTCGAGTAATATGAAAATACCTCTCCCTGCGTCCTAGTCATGCCGATCATGGAAGATTTTTGGTTGGTTAAAGAGGTGGTAAATGCATGATACCTCCTGTTGGTATAAATTCCTTTAGTATAATGCCTAAGCAGGGTTCCCTTTCACCTGGAAAACCTTAAAAACATGGAAAAGTCAGAGAATTCGTTTTAAGCGCAATAAAGTCAGGTAATTGTCAGGGAATTTAAAAATATGGCGTAAAAGTCAGGCAATTTTTAAATATATTCACTCGTATATTCACAACAGTCAAGGAATTTTAAAATGAATTAATTTTACAAATATTTGTTTTAATTTACTTCGGTTTTATATCTATTTTACAATATCTTCCAAATCCAAATACTATACTTTTTTTATAATAAGTATTTTATTTTGTTACGAAATAAATATTTTAAAAGAGTTTTCGCTTAACTATTTACTTCCATCGACCTGGAATTTGATGAGCTTTCGTCAGGGAAAACCTGGAAGTCAGAGAATTTAACATGAAACCCTGCTAAGAAGATTGCTTTTTTTCTCAATTTATCACAGCCTCAACAATATACGGGGCACTGTTTTCAACGATCATCTACTTCACTTCTAGCCAACACAGGACCTTTTAAGTATAAAACGGCATGTTGGTGGAAATCCAACACCGTGTGTGAAGGCTATATTGATACGTCTCCTGAAATCAAGAAAAAATCACTACAGAAGTTCTTGGAGGAGAGATTGTCGTCATTGAAGCTACTTCAAGTGACAATTTAAGCATTGTTAATACAAATACCGTCCAGTTACATTCATCTGGTATTAACCTTACGAATTGCCAAAATTGTGTTGTTAATATTTATAACAAGTAATTCAATTTAATTGTCTATTAATTGTCAAATTGATAAACCTGCTGGTTCTTAATAAAAATAGCCAATAAGCGGTGATCTCTTTTTTTAATATTTAACTAGTGGGGTAATATGTCATATTACACCACTACCTCCATTATTCAACTAAAACAGTGCCAAATTAATGCTGTAATGAGGCTCTTATAAAGCAGTTGTAGATAAAACTCGTTTATTTATTCATTGTTACTGTTTAAATTTTGCTCAAATAAAATAATAATAATATTTTGGTTTAAACTATTACCAGGAATCTGTGACCCATTACTTATGAAGCATATATTGTATAATAGTCAATATTCTCAATAGTTCATATTATAATCTATCTAAAAGTCCTAAAGTTAAAAACAAATTTTTCAGAGGATTACCCCCGGGAAATAAAATATAATTATAATAATTTTCTTTCACATTAATTAAATTAAAAATAATAAAAAACTTTTTATTTAGTAATTAGAGTAATGAATAAATAATTTGTGCCTTATAAGATAGATAAACTTTATTTCTAATTAATTACACTAAACGCATGTTTAACAAAATAACTTTGAACATTCTACAAATAAAACAAATTAAATTGTTTGGAAATGTAATAACACTTGTACTTTTGTTATAAACTATGGTAGGATGTACACTGTTTCCTAACTAATTTAAAATGGTATGTTTTCTCAATCAAAGATAAAAACTTTTAATCACAGATAGTGAAATTAAGTTGAAAACCAGTGAAGTATACATTACTCTGAAAATATTGAACCTATCTAACCAATTTCTGTGTAAGATACGTTCAATATAAAATATATTTTTTAGAATGTAATTCCTAGCAAAGTTTTATAGTATAATTTGTAACTAATGCATAATTAGCAAAAAAATTTTTTAGATTTGAGTCTCAGGTGTCAGTAACTTGTAAACAATAGAAATCTGAAATCAATTTTTATATGGAATAGTGTATTTTAGAGTCGTGTATACCTTTTACACCGAAAAGTCTTTGAAAATTTCAAATACATGATTATTTCTGCTTTCCACAGTGATGTAACATTTTGGGATTATATGAAATTACACCTCATGGATAAGATAGCATAAGTTATTGATAGATGGCTCTAAATAGTTTTAATTACTTTACTTTATTAAAATTACTTAGGAAACTTTCTGTAATTGAAAATCTAGAGTTCTAAACAAAAACGTTTTTTTTTTGTACCATGTTGATTGATGCCGGATCATCTTCTGATTCGTCAGTTCTTGAAAATAGCTAGATATTTGAGGTATATATCACGAACAGTAAATTTATTCCTTTCGTCCCGACCAATTATTAACTCCAAACAATCGGATATTACAAATTATCCGCAAGGTTAAGTAGTAAATTATTTCTATTAGAGATAGCATGGAGAATCCAATGAAAAGCCCAAGCAGACCACCAAAATTGGCCAAGAAATCGGTGATACCGAAGAGTTCATTCCTTTCCATCGTTATAAATTGACTGCTTTTGAAAAATACCTGGAAGTGCGACATATGTTTCCTGAAAACATAAAAATTTTGTTTGTAACAGTATTTAACACTTTATCGTTACGTACGTTCCATTTTCGGAATCGTAATGCCTCTTCCAGTCCCATGCCGTTTGCGAGTTTTCCACGTTGTAATCCATCGAAGTGCACACTGGCGGACAGTCACACAAATCGCGGGCGACTTTGCCTTGGTGTATCGCTTCTAGTTTCTTAGTCATCCATGAAAATAGGAGTGCCTCTACAAGAAAAAATTCAGATAAATTATAAATGATATCATAGGTCCTATATACGATAAGAAAATCATTAATAGTAACGTCGCAGATTATGCAACCAGCGATAAAAGTGCAGATGACGTAACAGTAAAATAAATAGGTTAGCACTTCTTTTGTTTTTGTTTAATTAGTACATTTATGTAAGAAAAATCATTTAATAGATGATGTTCCTTTTTAAATAAGTTTGATTTGATTAGGTAAAACTTGAAAAACAGTTCAATTAATTTGAATGCGAAATTACTGTTAACTTTATTTGCCGTATGTCTCGCCGTAAAATGATCAAATTTGTGATATTTTTTAGGTACAGAAATCTCGAAAAATTAAATACGTAGAGGCAAAGTAATATCGAAAGTAAAATTATTGATGTTTTGTTTATCCACTTTTATTATTTAAATTCTTCCCAAATCATACAGTAGGCGCCAAAAGTATGGAATAAATTCAATAAAAACGAAACAATTATTTTTTGGGAAAAATCCTCGAACAGGTCGATTTTTAATTTAAAAAATACATATTTTAGCGTAAAATGCGATTTTCAAATGTCATTTGTTTTCGAGTAATGACGTCATCGATTTTTTTTAAATGGCAACACCATATTATTTTCCTTGATTCTGAAAGATTGTTTAATTCTCTATCAGACAGTACTAAAATTTTGCCCTCTTACATAGGAAAGTTTTCGAGTAAATGACGATTGAATGTTAGAAAATGTAAATTTTATCCATAAAAAAGTAACAATTCTGAGGTATGTAAAATAAAATACAATTGATTAAATTTTATATTTAAATTAAATGTTCTAATTGCCATCCACCAACTACTTGACAATGCGCAAGTCTGTGAAGAAATTCTTCTCGCACATTATGAATGATTTCTGGGGTAACTCTGCGTATTTCGTCCCGAATGCGATTTTGAAGTTCTTCTAAATTACGTGGTTTATTAATGTACACTTTTGACTTCAAGTATCCCCATAAAAAATAGTCAAGAGGTGTAAGATCTAGCGATCTTGCAGGCCATTCTATCGATCCGCGTCTGCCAATCCACCTCCCAGGAAAACAGTTGTCCCAAAAATCTCGTACAGGGCCCGCATAGTGCGGAGGTGCACCGTCTTGCTGAAACCATATGGTATCGTCAGGAATGTCAGGGTCATTATCGTTAGGAAAAATTACTGCAAGGGCTGGAACAAGGTCATTTTCTAGAAACTCTAAATATCTTTGTCCTGTAAGGGTTCCTTCAAAGAAGAAAGGCCCTACTATTCTGTCGTCAACTATTCCAGCCCACACATTTAATTTCTGAGGGTGTTGGGTATGTGCCTCTGCCATCCAATGAGGATTTTCCCGACTCCAATATCTGCAAGTTTGACGGTTTACTGTATCATTCAGACAAAATGTGGCCTCATCTGAAAACAGTATTTGCCGGTGTAAATTTCTATTTCCTTGACATAAATCCATTAGAATTTCGCAAAAGTGTAAGCGGCGATGGGGATCATCTTCATTGAGTTCCTGCACAAGTTGAATGTTGTAGGGATGATATTTTTCCTTCCTCAAGATATGTAGCACTGTGCTCTGACTAGTGTCATTGTTTAATGCAACCAATCGTGAAGAATTATGAGGATTATCCACCATACTTATCAAAATGTTCTATTTCTGATTTTCATTAATGCTTGGACGTCCAGGTTTTGGAATATTTACAACATTGCCAGTTTCTCTAAATTTAGACTCTACCTTACTGACTGTTCATTGGCTGATAGGGCGATCTGGATACTTTTCATTAAATAAATCGCAAACTTCCTGCTGAGTTCTAGTCATATTCCCGCATCCGATAAGAATTAAAATTTCAATTCTTTGAGTAACAGTTAAATGTGCCATAATACTTTAAATTGAATAATAATTTCTATGTCGCTTACAATAATTATTAGAAAGTCGGTGTGACAATGACACTTTGCAAAGATTTTCACCTACGTGATCCATAAAAGAACTATGGAATTCGAAAAACTAAACTTGATAACGTTTTTGCTTTAATTTAATTGATTTACGTTTTCTAACATTCAATCGTCATTTACTCCAAAACTTTCCTATGTAAGAGAGCAAAATTTTAGTACTGTCTGATAGAGAATTAAACGATCTTTCAGAATCAAGGAAAAAAATATGGTGTTGCCATTTAAAAAAAAATCGATGACGTCATTACTCGTAAACAAATTACATTTGAAAATCGCATTTTACGCTAAAATATGTATTTTTTAAATTAAAAATCGACCTGTTTGAGGATTTTTCCCAAAAAATAATTGTTTCGTTTTTATTGAATTTATTCCATACTTTTGGCGCATACTGTATAATAACTTTTAAAATGCATTTGTAGGACACACATTATTTGGCTATTTTAACCCCACATTTTAACAATTATTTTCACATACTTATAAACAAAAGAGAACAGTTTTATATGCAGAACCATGTAAGTTTATTGTAACAATATTTGCATATACTGTTACATTGAAGAAAATAGGTATTTTAAAAGATTTCTGTACCTAAAAATTTGTTGGTTAAGTGAAGAAACATCTTAAATGTGAGAAATTAACCAAATCTCAATATTCTTTTTTTAAACCAATAATGTGCTTCTTAAGTATCATTATAAAATAATAATAAAGATATAATAATAACATGCAATATTGATGTCATCAAAATATGCAAAATTTTCAAATAACATTTGAGTAAAATCTTTTAATGATACTCAGTTTTTATATTAACAACAGTCGTATTTAGGTAACTTTTTTGTGATGGTACTTCATGTATACACGATGGTGATAAAAACAGTGGTGATTTAGACTTCGAAGAACACGTTAGCGCTGGGCTACATAATTTGTATTTTATTTTATGATTTAAGATGGCTAATGTTACAAGAGCTAACTGTGTGTAAATGTGTTTAGTGTTTTCACAATGTTGTGGTTGTGTAAAGGATTGGATCATCGGAATGCTGAATTGCGAATATTTTTTTAAGTAAGTCCGATATCGTAAATTAAAATGTTAAATATTTATTTCCGTTGTTTTGAGCCTTCGAAAAATGTTAGTTGAAAATTTTGCGAATTAAATATATTGAATTTTGCATTCTGTTAGAAGTCAAAAATTCTGGGGCTTATTCTGTGGTTAAAAATAAGGGATTTTTTGTTATATAAATGTAGGGTCTTAGGGCAGCCATTGTCCAGCTACAGCGTATGAATATTTAAAAAGAAATCAGTTTTTAATTTCTAATCCGCTTGAAATAATTTATCCAAATTCGCTGTGCATATTTACTATGACAGTAAGTATGAAAAGAAAACAGTTTTAGGAATTTACCAGTGGCGGAGGTGTGGATATCATCTATCATAATTTGCCAAAAGAAAATATAAGACTTTGTGTAATATTACACATAAAGTAAGTCATCATATGCGCCATTGTATTATCTTCACTTTTTGTTTCATTACACATATTCCAAACCGACTAACAACAAAATTGATCTATTTGATCAAGTGCATTTATACGATACTCATTACATTACTTGTAATAATAACAAAATGATTAATTAACAGTAGAATTACTTTACTATGATTTATTATAACAAATGTTGGAAATGGCCACCTTCAATCAAAATACATGCTTCAGATCTTCTTGAAATTGCTACTCAAACACCTACAAAAATTCCAGCTATTATCGCATTACAACCAGTTGTAATTTGTTGACATAAGTGCTCATCAGATTCAATGTGAGCCTTGTAAACTAATGTATTAAGATGTGTCCAAACAAAAAAATCAATAGGGTTCACATCGGGTGATCTGGGATGCCAAAGTTGATCTGGTTCTTGAGTGCATAAGCCAGTATTACAACAATAGATAAAAATAGTCTTAATTAATACAATAATACAATATTAAATAAGACGACGGCTTCTTATTACTATTGTTTTGCACCTAAGATATGATTAAGTACTGTGTAAAAATGCACTTTTGATCAAATAAATCAATTTTATTTTTAATCGGTTTGGAATACAAAAAAGAGTAAAGGAACAAAAAGCGAAAATAATACAATGGCGCATATTATGACCCATTTTATTTGTTATATTATACAGGGTGATATATATTTTTTTGGAAAATAATGATCGATGATACCTAATTTTTTTTTTCATTTTTGACACGTTGTATCTGGACAATGATTGCCCTAAGACCACCACATTTATATAACAAAAAACCATTATTTTTAACCACAGAGTATGCCCCTGGATTTTTGACTCTACTTAAGAAACACCCTTAAAATGGTAATTTTTAATGTGACTGTAACACATATTTTTAAAGCTGTTTAAACCTGGCTTATTTTTAACTGTTAGTCATACAAAAATCAATTAAAATTAAAGCTACTTACTTTCAGCATCATAAATGCAGGCTATTTTATTACCCGTGCAAAACTTTGTCTCATTGTTTCCTAAAAATAAACATATTTTTAAAACATTTAAATGGTATATACCTACTTCAAAGAAAATTTAAACCGCATCTGAATATTTTAATTGTAGAAGTTTTATTTACAATTAATTCTGGTACTAATTATGCCTCTGATAATAGTTTTTTATTTATTTTATAACTAGTAACAAAACAATACAAATAATAAGGCTTGCATAAGACAAAGATTACTCATCCACAAATGTAACTAGTGTGAATGAAGCGAACTATAACGCAGCTCAATTATTATTTTCTTATTTCAGTACCTTCAAGGCTTGGGATTGCTATTTCATAATTATTGTTATCTGATAGCCATTTCTTGAAGCAGGTAATTTAAAAAACCGAAACCAGCATACTGAAGTATGTACATCTTCTCCTGAAACACCCTGCATATGACGTCATTAATAGAAGTTATAGAAACATTGATTTGAGTTTTCTTAAATAGGCACTTTTAAACTAACTACTTCTTCCTATAGAATAGATTGCCTATGTAGATTACACTAATTTTTCATTATATTTCATTTTATCTAAAACATAGTGAAAGGTTTCTTATATCATCCTTGTATATTGAAAAAAATCTGTCCTTACCGTTTTTTAAATTTTCAAATAAATAGTGATTTTCTCCATAATTTCGTCTATTACCTGCTTCCACTCTATCTGTACTTTAAGGCAAATTCAAATATATGTAATAATTTACAGAGTATCCATCTGACAAAATGGATTCAAGTAACGCTTAGAAAAAATGGGCCACGCTGTACAATCGAATACAAGTTTAAAATGTAAAAAAATTTAGCTGGTGCAACTTTCAGTCAGTTTTTTACAATTATTAATGATATTGACGTTAATGTCTATTTTTAATTGAACACCTTATACGAGTATGTTCACAAATCACTATCCAAGCTGGTTTTGAAATCAAACTGAATATTGCTAATACCCTTGTTAATATTAAAAATTCTTACTAGGCATGTAAAAATTTACGCATCCGCATTTGCTCAAAGTGTAGTTCGTTTTGCACTCAATTTGACAGCTCTGCTGAGAATACACCTTGTAGTACTTCAGAGATTTTTCGTTGGAGAAGTAACAGTTCCTCTTGAGGGGATTGTAATTTTTTATAGCGTCCGCAGTGGTCGTCATATCGGGCGTCACCGCTGACAGGAACACGTGATCCAGGGGAATCCTGAAGTGCTGTTGTCTCGGCCTTGGCATCCTGGCAGGATCCGATAGTTGCATCTAAAAAATATTTATATACAGGGCGATTTTTAAAAATTTTTTGGAATCTTCTGATTTTTGGTGATCCTTTCAGTTCTGTATAGAAGATTTTTATCATAAAAAAACACAAAAGAGTAGCGATATGTAGAATGATTTTTTAAGTGAACCACCATGTATTTTATTCTATAATTTGAAACCTTTAAAATTCTGAATGTGATATAGTTTTTATTTTACTTTAAAGTGATAAATAGGAACAATAATAATAATACAATAATTTATCAGTAGGTCATGCTTTCGATATTTTTTGAAAATAAGACATGCTTATGAAAACAAAGTTGTTCAAATGTCAGTCAAAGTTAGTTGGTTTCGTTTGATATAGTATATTTCACTGAGAAGTGTACTAAATAATTTCATTACAAACGTATAGAAAAAAAACACAAATACGTTACACTATTAGACCAGTGCTAAAGCCTTTGAAAATGGTAAAAAGTAAAAAAAAAATAATAGTGGGATGAAACTCATTGGAAAAGAAAGAGAATACAACAAAAATGAGAGAAAAAATAATTTACGGGCGATCTGAGGTCGGGAAGTGGAAGGGGGTGAGTTTTTAAGGGTAAAAAAAAGTCCTATGGAAAAAAGTTAAATAGCAAAGTTGTAGGTAATAAAAAGATCTACAACTTTTATATTTACACATTTTTCACATAACCTCAAAATTTATGTGAAAAATTGAAATAACTAAGTTTTTGGTTTTTTATTTTTATCTTTTATAAAAAATAATTCTTTTTCACGATATTTGGTGAAAACTTACCTTTTTATGTCCCAAATACACTGTAATTTTTTTGATTTAAAATATAAATTTTTTCACCTTATTTTGGCTTAATATCGAAAAAGCACCCTAATATTGAATCGAAAATTCTCACGTCAAAATATCTGCTTATTTGAAAAAGTCGGTTGGCTTTTTGTTCGTTGGAATCTCTACTGTCTTATGGTGTAAAAAAATATACATTACTATATAATCATTTTGTACAATTTTGAGTTATTTATTAAAATTTATACTTTAATTACTCGAAAAACGTAAGATTCCATATTGCACTGATAAACAAAAAAATTGCAAGTCAAAATATACTACTATAATTAACAACTAAATAAGTTAATAAAGTTAATTTAATAAAACATCTACAATATTTTTTCGTTTCTTTGCATTTTCTGAGAACGTTTACCAAAGTAATGTATTTTTTTTACACCATCAGAAAGTAGAGATTTCAATGAACAAAAAGCCCACCGACTTTTTTAAAAAAGCAGATATTTTGACGTGAGAATTTTCGATTGAAAATTAGGGTGCTTTTTCGATATTAAGTCAAAATAAGGTGAAAATATAAATCAACAAAATTACAGTGTATTTGGGACATAAAAAGGTAAGTTTTCACCAAATATCGTGAACAAAAATTATTTTTTGTAGAAGATAAAAATAAAAAACCAAAATAATTATTTGGATTTTTCACATAGATTTTGAGGTTATGTGAAAAATGTGTAAATATAAAAGTTGTAGATCTTTTTATTACCTACAACTTCGCTATTTAACTTTTCCATAGGACTTGTAGTTTTGCCAGAAATCGAGGTAAACCGTTTTTTACCCTTAAAAACTCACCCCCTACCACTTCCCGACCTCAGATCGCCCGTAAATTATTTTTCCTTTCATTTTTGTTGTATTCTCTTCCTTTTCATCCTACTATTATTTTTTTTTGGTTTCAAAAATTATCGACCCTGGCCTATATTTTTCAACAGTTGTCATTTAACAAATAAAACATTGACATTTAATTTTTCCATATTAATACACCACAACTAAGAATATAAATTTATTTCTAGCGATTTCTAGTTTATTTTGCGTCATTTGCACTGGAAAGAGCACAAAAAATTTGGAAGTAAATTTAAAAAAACTTTAAATGTGTCAATATTAAATATTACTATACAGGGTGATTCAGAACTTATCTAAAAAAAAGTGGGAATAGAAACGGCATGAAAAATTGAGTCAATATCGTAAAAAAATGGTAAAATCTTTATAGTTTCCGAGTAAAAATTTATTGAATTTGTAGTATTTTCAACCTTTACATCGCTATAGGGGTAATGTAGGCTCTAGACAGGCGATAGCGTGTACCGTTTTTGTGAGTGAGTCTTTACATTAGTTTTTCAAGTGTCAAAAATGACTTACGTCTATAGCAACTAGATTGTTTTAATTTCTGGCGATGTGAAAATGCTATAGCAGAACGATTTCCCGATAAACATATGTCAAATGCAGCTACTTTTACAGTGGTGGGCAGTTAGTTCAAGTGTAGTGTAACGCGAATGTGAGGCGGGAAATTTGAAACTGTATCGTGAAAGAGATGGACGTCCAGGACGTCTACGGCGTATCAATCGATTATATCCGTATCATGTATAGTGTTTCCAAGGATTAATATCAAAGGATTAGATGAAGAGGACCGGTATCATGGTCGCTACGATCTCCTGACTATAAATCATTTGGACTTTTTTTTCTGGAAATATTTAAAAATTAAGTGTACCACACCGAAGTGGATACCTACTACTGATAATTTACGCAAACGGATAATACCCAGTTGCCGCCAATAACATACGAGTTCAAAACAAGCAAGCACATTTGTGTTGAAATTGGATAAGATGGATCCAAAATTTTGTTGTTGTAGTATCAGGTACCTATGTCAAACTATTGTATTAATTAAAATCACAAATTAACTCTATTAATAATTAATAACAATAGCGGCAATTTGCAATATAAAATAGGTGTTATAAAATGTTATTTCCATGGGAATTTATTTCCAGTTTTTGTCCTGTTGCTGATTGCATGCTCTGCCGCCATATCAGGTTTTACATTGTCGTGCAGAAGTGTATTTTTAAATCATTTTCGAACTGCCCTTTTTTACAAAATTGTATTTGTAGAAGTCCGCTGTACATTTATATTTTTTTATAATCACCCTGTATTTATGAAGTAATGGGAGCGTAATACAAACTCGTCCACACTGTAGGTAGATATAAAATAGCAGAGAAAGGCAGAGCTTCAAAAATGTTACAAATTTATAATAAGTGATAAAAATACGTATAGAGAAAAAAATTAACACGCTTAATGATCATTTTCAGTTTTATTTTAGACGACACCCTGTAACTTCTGAATCGATAATGACAAAGGGTCAAACTTGTCTCTCAAATTGTTACATATGTATTTAATAATACCTTATTCGAATCAAGACATACCAAATATAGTGTGTGCGTGTGTGGGTGTGTGTGTGTGTATGTATATACAGAACGTCCATTATGAGCTAACTTAAGCCTCGTATTTGTGCTGTAGTCGATGAAATTAGATAACCTGGAGTAAATGCAGACAAGCAAGATAATTTTTACGGCTGCGCTGCTTAGAAGCATGCCCATTGGCTAGTGGAAATAATTTCTAGCAATTTATTTAGAATTAACTAATTTTGATTTATAGTAAGTAGTTTATTTCTATATTTTGCAGTTTATTTAAATTCCAGGGATTATTTTGACGTTCTATATTATTCTTTTGAAGGAATAAACACCCGGTATAGTAAATTAATTGTAAGCATGTACGAATAATTTATAAAAATGAAATTGCATAACGGCCAACAGGGATACTCATGAACGAAAATAATTTAAAATAAGGAGCAATTTGTATAAGTTACTTTCTTCCTGACATAATGCTGTAAGACACTCTAAAATTCATTTTTAATTATAACAGAAATATTATTCATATTTTAGGAAAATTTGCGTGGTTCGGGCGTTCTTGTGTTCTGATTTTAAAAGTTCCATGATAATAATCTTACCTTGTATCCTTGAACTGAAGACCCACATGCAAAATCCAAATCCTGTTCGTATATCTTTAATTTTGCTTCCAGGGCAAATATTGCTCCTGAAAATAAGGCTCTTCTGGGGTATGTTATCAAAGAATCGTTCGGCCCGTATCCGTATTGTATTGTCCAATTTGAAAGTTGCGGTGCTTTGTGGTAATCATTATACACTACACTAAAAAACAATAAATATTGATTTGTTTCTTACAACCAAGTTATAATGTTAAGTGTGATCCGTTACCTTCACTATATTTCTTCGATTCGATTTGATTACATCAGCACAAAAAAAGTGGTCTATAATTTTGACCAGACCACCTATTTTTATGTATTTTGACACACTGAATTCAAATCTGAAGGTCGTTTAGCTGAAACATCTCAAAAATTTTGAGTAAATCGCAAAAAATTACGAATAAGTCACGTTAGTGAGTGCAAAAAAATTCGGAAAAATTAATGAAGTGTGTTTCTTCTGTATTTCGATGCACTGAATTCAAATGTTTATTGAGCTGCATCATCCACAGAGTTTGCCAAATCGCTAGAAATCACTAGAAATTAATTAAAACTAAAGTGATTTTCCGCCATTTTTCACTATGTTTTGCGATATATTAAAATTTTGAGGATATTTGAGCTAAACGGACTTCAAACTTATCAGATTCAGTGGTGAAAAGTACAAATCACTTTTTTGTGATTTTTTACAATTCTCGCCTTTTCCAGCTATTTCTTGCATTTTTTGCAAAATCTGTGAGTGATTCAGCTTAAGAGACTTCTGAATCAAATTCAGCGCATCGAAATAGATAAGAAACACATTTGATCAAGATAATAAAAACAATGTCAGGTATTTTTTACGATCACTAATGTGATTCTTTGCGATTTATTCAAAATTGTGGATGTTTAAGCTAAACGGACTTCAAATTCGGATCCAGTGCGTCAAAATACATAATAGATGGATCCGGTTAAAAGTGCAGACTATTTTTTTAATAGTGTTTTGAAAAATTGTAGATACATTTAGTAGCTAATTTGAGTTAGGAAAAGTGCGATTTTTCCTAACTAGTGCGGGAAAAATACATCATAATTCGTGAACAACTATTAATTTATTGTCTATTAAATCATTATTATAAATTTTATCTGTAACTTTTTTACAATTGGTTATTTGATGAAGTAGAGGCCGAATTTGTATTTCTATTGACCTCTCTTTGACTTAATATTGTTGAAGCTACTTGAAGTTTTTAATGAACGGATTCCTCTATATATCCTTCAGTCACGTTCGCTGCATCAACCAGTATCGTAGCAGACGTTCTCCGAAAACAGTGGCTGGTGTAATTCCCAGCATTCAGAAATTTCAATCTGCAATTTTTTAGCTGCTCGCTCAATTGGTGACGGACGATGAGAGAAATATTTTCGAAACATTTCGACTCCTTCGATGTTCCCGTTAGAAATAGTGAATTCTCTTCTCGGATTTGTATTTGTGTTGGGAATCTGTATCAATATATATTCTCCCATGTTTTTTGTATATTCAAGCTAAAGAAATGTTAGTTCTTCACGACGGCATGCTCCACTAATACCAATAATCAACAATATCTAAAATAAAACACAATTTCAATATTGGGAAAGAAAGTGTGAAAATTACACTTTATCTTCATCATCAAGTAGGTTTTATCATCTTCTTCTTTCAAGCATTTCTCAATTTTTGATTTTCTACACCAGATTCCCTGAATTAAACTTGGAAATTTCTTTATACCAATATTCTTTTTCGTTGACAATGTTGTTCTTATCATTGAGTAAAGATTCCACATCGTAGAACTCCGGTATGCTCTGGGTATTTGTTCAAAATAGAATTGCTTCAGTGATAACAGTTACCTACTCCCTTTTAATGACTCCAATCTTCAAATAAGCGATACGCTCTTTCATATTTATTTTTGGATTCTGTCGCCAGTAACGATTGAATCATGATTTCTGATAATTCTTCTATATCATCTTCCATATTATCGTTATAGAAAGAAGATTTTGAGATTTCTCATAAATCACTGATACAATAATATTAACGAAAACCTAACAAACAAACTTATTTCTATAAGAACATTCCCTCGTAATTTTTTATTCATATTTTGAATAAAAAATTATGAAAGCTAGTTATTTCAATTATCTTCGAAACACTATTAAAAAAATCATGTGTGCAACTTGTAGTCTGTCCTAACTTATTGTGCAAATAGCTAGTGTGTGTCGATGTTAAGTTTTACAAATTTGCATAAACTTCACGTACTTCAACTACTTACACGTCATCTCTTAGTAGTTGTGATCTATCTAGTAAGTTAAAAGTATAGCAGAGGCCTTCGTCCGTGATTATCGGGAAGAATAATTCCGAGCAGTTTTCCTCAATGCCCATGAACTTGCACTCCGATATCATGTCGGAAAATTTCGGGGATACCTAAATCAACGTCAGTTAAATATATGTGTATAAAAAATACCGTTGAAATTAAAATGTATAGTCAAAATGCTTACTACATAATAAATAAATTATGTTAATGAATGAAAAAACAAGGATGTAAATCATATCTTGTAAGCGGACATCAAAGCGTTGTAAAATATCATAAACGTCTGGCGTACATTTTGGTTGAGAGTTACGATTATTTTTATATTTTTAACTTATGTAGCAATTTATCAATTCCATATCTAAAAACAGCGGCGAAAGGGAACGCGATATGATGGCGCCACATTAACAGAACTTGAACAAAATATGTAGAAAACTGTTTTCTGTAATTTCGAATTAATGTAATTTTACTTTTGCTGTATCCTTAATTTTTGCTTTAAATATAGGGTGTTTTTAAATAAAGTAGCAAAAATGAGACTACAAATTCCTTAGGTGAAAATAAATTGATTTAACCTAACGCCTATATCCCAAGTCGCATAATAAAAAGATACAGGGTGTCAAAATTAAAAATTTTATTTTCGATATTTGTAGATAACTTGAACTTAAAAATCCAAATATTTACGTAAAATTTGTAAATCAAGGATTTTTTTCGGGCGAGAAAATTTAAATTTGTTTCTAATTTTGACGTCACTAGTAGCGGGCGCCACTTATGGCACATCATGTTTCTTTTAAATGCAGAACTTTTTGCTGCTTAATATATTCATCTCACTGTTGAAACAATCGATTATCCTACCT
This sequence comes from Monochamus alternatus, assembly GCA_037114965.1. Taxonomy (NCBI): domain Eukaryota; kingdom Metazoa; phylum Arthropoda; class Insecta; order Coleoptera; family Cerambycidae; genus Monochamus; species Monochamus alternatus. Next base: position 41,987,760 of record CM073433.1, read on the forward strand.
GTTATATCTGAAGAAGATATACCTTATTGAAATCGTTAGGAGTAACAGTTTTCTAAATCATGCTACTTGAAATATTCAGTGCACCGATTGAAAACTGTTATCGTTTCAGGTAAAGTGCCTTTTCTACTGAAAAAAAACAGAAAAATATTACTTGAAAATGTTGTTCAGAACGGTAAATTATGGAGACGTGCATTTCAAAAAGATCTGCCAGCTTTGATAAAATCTTTGTGCTTTAATGAAAAATGGTTTCATCAAACCCCATCGATCTTCTTGAAACTTTGCACGTCTCCATTCTGAACAACTTTTTCAAGTAATATTTTGTTGTATTTTCAACAGAAAAGTCACTTTACCTGAAACCAGTTTTTACTTGGCACACTGAGCATTTCAAATAGGATTATTTCAAAAATAGTTACTCCTACCGACTTCGGCAAGGTATACCTTTTTCATATAAAACAGGTAGGGGAATCGATTGTTTCGTTAGTCAGATGGATACTCTAAGCTGCAAAAAAGTTCTGCTATTTAAAAGAAAGAAAAGTGACGCCCTCTACTAGTAAAGTCAAAATTATAAACAAATTTTAATTTCTCGCCCGCAAAAGCCCTCGATGTACAAATTTTATGTAAATATCTTCTTAAGAAGTTATTTCCAAATATCGAAAATAAATTTTTAACTTTGACATCCTGTATTTTTTTCATTATGCGACTTGGGATATAGCTATATTTGGATAAATTTATTTTCACCTAAGAAATTTGTGGTCTCATTTTTGCTACTTCATTTGAAAACACCCTGTATATTAGTTTAATTTTAAGATAAAGTAGATACTAAATACTTCTTTGCAATAAATATTTTGTTTTTGGTTTGGTCTAAAGAAAAACATATGAGACACATGTCTGAATTTTTTCTAATACTCCATCTCAATGAAATGTTTTAAATGCACAATTTACTGTCATTTTAATATTATTAAGTACCACGTATAAATATTGTACCTATAAGAAACTGCAGTGTGTCTGGAAACTAAACCAACAAATCACGACAGCAGATTCTAGAAATAATTCTAAAATATGTAAGCAAACATATGAATACCTACATTCTTTTTATTTCAACTGGAAATTATTAGGGTGCATTTTAATCTCTCAGTAAATTAGACCCAAACAATTTATTTTGAAATCTAGTTTCTACCGTATAAGATTGGCTGCAAATTTCGAAAATACCTAATAATATTAATGAACAATTAAAATGAAGTTTGCTAAATCCGTTTTTTTTTTCGTTTAATATTAATTATATCAAAGAATGTCAGAAAAAAAAACTTTTATAATTAATTTGTCTATTTATGCTGCGCAAGCCATCAAATTATGAATTATAAAAAATATTGCGCAAAGTTCGGCTACCCCTACATTACCACCATACTGTCAATGAATTTTACTTTATATAATAGCTATTTATTAGCATTGGTCTAGTGTCAAATTTGAGAAAAATACCTTTAGATGTTCAGGACAAAATTGTATTTTTACTTTTTTCATTTCAACCTTCAAATAATCTGTTTTGATCTCTAGTTTCCCCCGTATACCTTTGGTTACATATTTTAGACTCACCCAGTATGTAAACATTCGTAACGTCTAGTAAAATTGCCTAAAAATAGTAATTAACAAAACTTTCCACTACCTAAATTGTTCTAGGATTTCAGTTTGTATAAAATACTTAGCTATTCATAATATTAATCTCTTACCTCATCTATAAAATCAAATAACTGGTTTCCAGCCAGCTGATCTTTTAGATCTGCATAGTTGATATTACTCTTGAAGTCGCATAGCAGCGATAGATATCCAAATTTCTTCTCTCTGCAATAAAATTATATCTAAGGGAAATAACAATATCAATATTTGTTGGAAATATTTCTTACATATCTCGCTCTAGAGTCTTATTCTCTCTTAACATTTTGTAATACTTCGTGTAATCATACTTTCTTGGAAGGGATTTTGTATCTGGACAAATAGTGACAGAAGGAAAAGGAATCATCAAATTTGGTGTTTCCCTTGTAGCAAAAGTCACTATAACAGGTGCATTTTCCCATTTTTGATACGTTTTTATGGTTAGCGTGACGCAAAGATATAAGGCGACTGCCATGCTTATGGTCCACCATAACCTAAAAACAATAATCGTAATTATTCTTTGTTGTGAGCTTATTTTATTTGGAATTTTTTTCTAATAAATAAAGTTCAATGTTTCTTACAAATGGCATGAGAGACAAGATTGAGCAAGAAGACTTTAAAAAAACTGTTGTCTCAGCCGATACTACAATATTTTCATGAATGTAGCGAATTACGAACGAGAACATCAGAAAGGAAAGCATCATAATCGATTATATCATATTTTTGGCAATAAATAATATACAGTATGCGCCAAAAGTTTGGAATAAATTCAATAAAAACGAAACAATTATTTTTTTGGGAAAAATCCTCGAACAGGTCGATTTTTAATTTAAAAAATACATATTTTAGCATAAAATGCGATTTTCAAATGTCATTTGTTTTCGAGTAATCGATTTTTTTTTAAACGGCAACACCATATTTTTTTCCTTGATTCTAAAAGATCGTCTAATTCTCTATCAGACAGTACTAAAATTTTGCCTTTTTACATAGGAAAGTTTTCGAGTAAATGACGATTAAATGTTAGAAAACGTAAATTTTATCCATAAAAAAGTAACAATTCTGAGGTATGTAAAATAAAATACAATTGATTAAATTTTATACTTAAATTAAATGTTCGAATTGCCATCCACCAACTTCTTGACAATGCGCAAGTCTGTGAAGAAGTTCTTCTTGTACATTATGAATGATTTTTGGGGTAACTCTGCGTATTTCGTCCCGAATGCGATTTTGAAGTTCTTCTAAATTACGTGGTTTATTAATGTACACTTTTGACTTTAAGTATCCCCATAAAAAATAGTCAAGAGGTGTAAGATCTGGCGATCTTGCAGGCTATTCTATCGGGCCGCGTCTGCCGATCCACCTCCCAGGAAAACAGTTTTCCAAAAAATCTCAGGGCGCGCATAGTGCGGAGGTGCACCGTCTTGCTGAAACCATAAGGTATCGTCAGGAATGTCAGGGTCATTATCGTTAGGAAAAATTACTGCAAGGGCTGGAACAAGGTCATTTTCTAGAAACTCTAAATATCTTTGTCCTGTAAGGGTTCCTTAAAAGAAGAAAGGCCCTACTATTCTGTCGTCAACTATTCTAGTCCACACATTTAATTTCTGAGGGTGTTGGGTATGTGCCTCTGCCATCCAATGAGGATTTTCCCGACTCCAATATCTGCAAGTTTGACGGTTTACTGTACCATTTGGACAAAATGTGGTCTCATCTGAAAAAAGTATTTGCCGGTGTAAATTTCTATTTCCTTGACATAAATCCATTAGAATTTCGCAAAAGTGTAAGCGGCGATCGGGATCATCTTCATTGAGTTCCTGCACAAGTTGAATTTTGTAGGGATGATATTTTTCCTCCTCAAGATACGACGTAGCACTGTGCTCTGACTAGTGTCATTGTTTAATGCAACCAATCGTGAAGAATTATGAGGATTATCCACCATACTTATCAAAATGTTCTGTTTCTGATTTTCATTAATGCTTGGACGTCCAGGTTTTGGAATATTTACAACATTGCCAGTTTCTCTAAATTTAGACTCTATCTTACTGACTGTTGATTGGCTGATAGGGCGATCTGGATATTTTTCATTAAATAAATCGCAAACTTCCTGCTGAGTTCTAGTCATATTCCCGCATACGATAAGAATTAAAACATTCAATCCTCATTTACTCGAAAACTTTCCTATGTAAGAGGGCAAAATTTTAGTACTGCCTGATAGACAATTAAATGATCTTTCAGAATCAAGGAAAAAAATATGGTGTTACCATTAAAAAAAAATCGATGACGTCAAATGACAAATGACATTTGAAAATCGCATTTTACGCTAAAATATGTATTTTTTAAATTAAAAATCGACCTGTTCGAGGATTTTTCCCAAAAAATAATTGTTTCGTTTTTATTGAATTTATTCCATACTTTTGGCGCATACTGTATAAGAAGATATGGAGTATATGGATTAAGGTACTGATGTCGGAAATAATATTGAACTATTGAAAATAAAAATTAAAAACAGTACTATTTGATTAAAATATGTGACAGAGAATTTGAAAAAATATTATTGCTATATGTAGACGTGATGGGGACTTTTGAATAATTATTTTGTTTTGTTTCTAATATTTATTATTCACAAATAAAATTGCATTATTTTGAAAGTCCAACTTGACATTTATTCCTGGTTTATAGTTTAAAGGAACTTTAAAACTAATGTGATTATTTTGTTACATTTTATCGAGGAATTTCAAAATGAAATCATAAATAAAAAAGTGTTTGCTTCTAGATGTAATAAGCACTGTAGAATACCTTATACAGAGTGGTTCTGAGCTAATGGACCAAAATTCATGGGTTGATTTCTAAGGGAAAAAATCTCGCGATTTAACCCAACTTAGTTTAGTCCAAAAGTGGATAGTTAAAGAGATACAGGGTGTTAATAAATATAAAATATTATTTTTTTAATTTATTTCTTAATAAATGCTAATATCCTTTCATACCCTTGGGGTTTGGGTCGAGGAATTCAAATCTGTTCGCAGTTTGGATATAGTTTATAGAGGGCGCCAGATGTGGTATATTGAATGCGTTAAAAACGGCAGAATTTTTTTTATATCTTAATATATTTCATTGATATTATATTCTTATTTGTATTTTTACACAAAAATGATAGTTGAAATAATTTGAATATGCCAAAAGCAAAGGTTTATTTAGAATTACAATGAACAGTAAAATAGTAAACATTAGTAAAAAAATATATTTTAAATGCTGCTGAGACATTTTGTGATAAGTATCTTTACTTTAAAATAAGACAATATTTTAATACGCATTTACGCATTGGTAAAAATACATCGAAGTTGCAGGCGAACATTTCGAGCATTGTCAAAAAGGCATATTTTCACTAATGTTTACAATTTTATTGTTCATTGCAATTCTTAAATTCTAAATAAGTCCTTGTATTTGGCATTTCTAAATTATTTTAATTTCAACCAACAGCATTGCAAGTTTCGAAACGAAATTATGTCGAAAACAGTGCGATACAGCGACTTAAATTACAGAATTTGATAGGTACCAAATATGAGATTTAAAATATAAAAAAAGTTCTGTTGTTTTTAAGTCAATTCAATCTACTAATTTGAATTCCTGGAGCCAAAGAAGCCTAAACCCTAAATTTTAATGGATATTAGCATTTAATAAGAACTAAATGAAAAAAAAAACGAAAATAATATTTTACATTTAGCACACTAGATCTCGTTAGAAATCTACCCGTGAATTTTGGTCCTTTACCTCAGGACCACCCTGTGTACCTTTTAAATTAAGATTCACTCCCTCACATCCTCTATAAATTTTCGCCATACAAATTTTATAGGGGCAGATGAGCAAAATGTTTTGAAATATCTCCGAACAACTATAGTTTCTTTTAAAATTGTATAGCCAGTTTTTTTTTGTAATATCAATTATTTAGTTTTCGTTACAACACACTGGAAACTGTGTGTCTGATTTTTTTTTTGTTTGATATATAATAATTAGGGAAAACATATGTTTATTTTCATTATTTGGTTATTATATACGATTTTATAGACAAAAGCGGATTCGAATGTTTCAATAAGTATCTATATCTTGTATTATAAAAATATTTAAAAACATCGTTTTAATAATTTAACACAAATACTATTTTTTACCGAAACAATTAGCCTTGAGACGATATAAGTATTTAATAATGTTGAAATTATTGAAATTTCAGATTATTAATATTACTATTAATGCTATACAGCTAAAAATAATAAAAAAAATTTGAATAGTAATTTAAAAAATTATATGATTTATTCAATTTTTTATTTTTTTTTATTTCTTCACTAGCTAAAATTGACAAAATTTATATAAAAACATTTTACTTACTTTTCTATAAATGTCCTTTTTTCTCCTAAATATTTAACTCCGTGCAACGATCCTTCTCTGCAAAATTCTCTACAATAATTTACAAGGTTTTGGAAGCACGAATATCTGGGTTTTTCAGGTTGATGTTCAGGTGAAACTTTTCTAGTTCTTAGTTCCATTTTTTCGGTTATCCACCACACTTACACAATTTAAAATTAGTATATTTCTACACTGGTGTTAGCAGATTTTATGTTATTAAATTTCAAGCTCTTCCCGCATCTCGCACTTCAGGTTTCCAAAAATAAGTCCATTGATGTTTACCTTGAAATTTTCCGCGTCAGCCACGTTTTCTAATATACAAAATGTAAACTGTGAATACATTTTATGATAAAGGATAGGAAAAAGTGATACGTTTTGTTCTAAATGAGTTCGAGACAGTTATTTTTGTCATAATTTCAGTAAAGTGAAGACAAACAAATATGTGTCACTGGCACCACTGACTGTCTTAAGTTGAACAAGTGCCAGATGCAAATTTTTTTAATAACCGTTGTTGCGGTTAATTTAGGGGGTGACAATAAATGCGACATTTTATTCAAATAAAACAATTATAACTTACAAAGCATTTAAAATTTATTTTTAACATTGCAGTAGCAACAGTTACAGTGTAAGTGGACATAAAACTAGTTTTATTTTTTTAAAATCGTATATAATTTTTTATTACATTATTTTGCAGTTCAGTTAGTTGAATAGACGATTATTTATTTGCCGTATATAAATTATTATCTATAAACAAATAAATTGAATTGAATAAAAAAATATATGAATAAAAAATATTGCTATTGTTACTGAAGGTAAATCTAATTTTGTCTGAAAATGTTGTAGCCCATTTATTGGCCAGTATATAACGCATATTATACGGGGTGATTCAGAACTTATCTAAAAAGTTTAGGAATAGATGCGTCATGAAAAATTGAGTCGATATCGTAAACAATTTTTTTGTACAATCCTTATAGCTTCCGAGAAAAAAATTATTGAACTTCTAGTAGTTTCAATCTTTACATCGTTGGACCGTAGTCTCTAGCCAGGCGATTTCAAATATCCGACTACTTAAGGCCTATTTACACACATCAGTGCCGTATCAGTATTAGTGAAAAATAAAAAATCATTGCTTAGATTTTAAATTGGCGTGTTTATACACATCCGTCACAAAGCCGTATCAGTGCTGCTTCAGTGGCTTTTAAATACGCCGGCGAGAATATTTTTGTAATTCTACGGAAAAACTGACCAGATTTTTTCTATTACTTAGGGCTGGTTGTATAAAAAGTATCTGAACTGCCGTTTAATAAAACTTAGCTCAAATTCTGAACCTGGTTTATTTACATGTGTGTTGTATAAACGAAACTAATGTGTAGTTCAGCTGAACTATGCATTACCGAGGTTGGTAGAAGTGCGGCTTGCTGAATTTTGATTTTCATCTGTGACATTTGACAATTTAACCTAAGTTGGCGCGAAATTTGTTCAATTTTGTAAGGTTGTATTCTACCTTTTCAGTTTTATTTTGCTGTAGATATCTTGAACATTCTTTTTAGGATATATATATTACTTAAATAATAAATTATATAATGTTTTATCTAATTTACTTTCAGTAATAGTGGCGGTGCGTATTTCTCTCCCATCTATTTTCTTTCATTGCTATTACAGACCAAATAAAGACAAAACTCCACACGTATCACTACACTTTTCTACATTTTTCTTTAATATCTTATAATTAACTATTATGATAAATAATTAAATACAACATGGTTTACATTGTAATTTTCTGCTTCAATTGGAGTAAACTAAAAAATGCTAGGATTTTTGAAGATCCTTCTATAAATAAACTACAGATATAGGTAATACTCTTGGAAATATTCTTTTGTCATTTGACAGCGAAATCGCTGCAAAAAATCGATTTACGTTCACTTTACAAAATGGTTTGATAGTTCTCTGAACTGACACTTCTAGGATGTAAGACAGCATTTATTAAAACCCTTCGTCATCTGTTAGGGATTAGTCTAGTCCATCGTAACAAAACGCAGAAAAATACTCAAAAATGTATAATTCAATATTCGAGTTTATAATCACTTGTCAAGTGTCAAACCGTTGAACTGCAGTTCACTTGGTTAAACGGCCGAAATCGGCCAGTCAGTTTAAACTACGATTTGATCGTCGTTTAACGTTTATACAACCTGATTTTGCCTTTGATTTACAGTTTAACATTAAACTTGAGTTCAAAATCTTTATACAACCGGCCCTTATAGTTTAACATTAAACTTGAGTTCAAAATCTTTATACAACCGGTCCTTAGAATGCCGAAATGAATGACGAAAAGCTTATCGAGCTGGTACGAAACTTTGATCAGCTGTATGATAAATATATTCAGATCACTTTATTTGACCGTCTACTAATTCCTTTTTACGAACTACGGACGGATATGTGTAAACTGGCATCAGTGATCAACCACAAATTACACTGATACTGAACTGGCGCTGAATTGATACGTCACTGTTGTGTGTAAATGGACCTTAATCCTATTAAATTTTTTGTAATGCAAGTATTTACATTAGTTTTTCATGCCGCGTCCACACTCTCGGCGAGACAATCCGAGACCGCGTGAGCACGAGAGAATGGATGCAGCACTTGTCGAGTATCCCTTCCGCTTTGGTACTCCCGCCTGCTCTCGCCTAGATGTCTCGGCGAGAGTGTGGATGCGGCATCAAATATCAAAAATGGCTTATGGCCATATGGCTTATGGTGAAGTGAAAATGCTTAATTTAACAGAACAATTTCCCGGTAAACATGTGCCAAATGCAGCTACTATTACAGCGGTTTGCAGTGAGTGCAAGTGTAGTGCAAATGCAGGTGTGACGTGGGAAATTTGCAACTCGAGACTCAATTATATCCGTACCATGTACAGCGTGTCCAAGCATTAATACCAGAGGATTGGACGAGGAAGACCGGTACCATGGCCACCACGATCTCCTAACTTTCATTCATTTATTTTTGTAGGGATATTTAAAAAATAAGATATATTGCATCGAAGTGGACACTATTGATGATTTACGCAAACGTATCATAACAAAAGCATTTGTGCTAGTTTGTAGAAATTGGATAAGACGGGCCTAAAATTTTGTTGTATGTCAAACTATTTTACTAATTAAAACCACAAATTAATTCTATTAATAATAATTAGTAACAATAGCGGCAAAAGCAATTGAATTGCCTGCATCAAAATAGGTGCTGTAAAATGTAATTTATTTCTTTCCTTACCTTCTATCAGGTATCCAGTGCTGCGCGGAAGTGTATTTTTAAAACATTTTTGAACTGCTCTTCAAAAATTCAAAAATTTGTTTAGATAAGTTCTTAATCATCCTGTATAAATTGTTGTTTATAGTGGAGTAAAATCGGCTCTGAATTAAGCCTTTTTTTAAGGAACGTATAACTGAATTAAATTTTTACCATCTTATAGAGGGATAATTCGGGCATCCGAAATGGACGTCTACAATTCTTTTCAGTAGGGGCGTACTTTTAAAATCGTATTTTCAATATTTCGGACGTTATTGTATTTTTCTTAACATATATCGCGTTTGTAAATTAAAAATTTTGCCTATGTTTATAATTGTTTACAACTTACATAAAAAAACGCTTCTATTGGTACACACCAATTTTTAATAACTTAAAGCCTTTTCGAAAAAATTAGATCCAAAGTCGGCACCAGCAAATTTGTGCATTAAAAACTTCACTATGCGGTGAACATTAATTATTGAAAATTGATCTATAGTTATAGCCAATATTATAAAAAACAATTACTTCGCTTACGGTTTTCAAGAAATTGAATTTTGTATCTGCGCCCTGTGAACAGTTAAGCTTATACCTGCGGTGCCGAATATGTTTTCCGAAATAGGACAATACATTCATTTGACTGGGAAAATCTATATTTTCCATAAATACAAGAATATTTTGCTCCACTATTAGAAAAGAAATTGGAAATTTACGATTAGTATTCCAATTCCTAAGTGTAGTACTCCAATTTTAACTGATTTATATTCTTGCTATGTTTTTTATGTTGAAATAAATCATTAAATAGTTTTTTCCCTATATATCAGTGCGATTTTAGAAAAAGGTTAATTATCTTTGTAGCTTTAGCCAACGTTAATGGTCTTATTAACTTGTGGAAGAACTGCTTATTATTGTGATATTGAACTTTCCTAAGGCTTTACTGGATAATATCTCTGTTGTTCTCGGAATAAACGGCTGCTACGGTGGGTACCGCTTTTCAGACAACGATAGTTTTCTCAAACGTCCCGTCGAAGTCTCTGTAACGTCGCATCTAAAGCTTCCATGCTTTGTAATAGTATTGGCTGAGATAAGAAATCTTGCAAAATTTTAAAAAGTCTTGCAAGAGTCTAGCAAATTTCTTGCCCCGCAACAATTTTGCATGATTCATGCGAGACCCTTGCATACAAATGAGAAACATATAACATTATTTACGCATTTGGTGACAGTGGTGATTACTCTCGGTCGGCTACGGCTCAACTCTTGATATTGTAATGTGTAAGATGTAAAATTACAAGACCATGTATATCAAAAAATGGTGGCAAATATATACCTAATTTGAACTTTAGCCGTTTTTCTGTAAGAAACATAATATATTTAAATCCGTCATTAACATTTAGCCAAGCTTTTAGTGATATTCTGTACACTTAAAAATGTATTCTTGACTTAATTTTATCCTTCTTGCTTGTTTATCTACATATTTTATTGGTTAAAGGGTACTGTGATGATAAGGTATTTGTTTATTTTTTCTGGAAAGTGACATTAATGGTTATGGACGGAAATAAACTGACAAATTAACTGTAGGAAGGATATTTATAAACGGCTGACATTTAAAAGTAAAATTTATTCATTTAATAGCGTGCCAGAAAAATGTCTAGTAAATTTTTCCTCGCGTATTAAAAATAATTGAGTGTTTTTTTGAAAATGTGTGGATCATCAGGGTCATTGTCCAGTTGAATTGCAAATCTTATTCAGAAGTTATGGCTTTAAGGAAAAATAAATACACAAAATCAAATGTATAATATTTATAAAAAAAAATGTAGAACAATTTAATAATATAAACTAGTTTAGATGACTGCAAATATATAAGAACATTTGCAAATAGTTATTTAAGAATTGGTGTTGTTGTGGAAACTTTGGCTCAAAATCTTGGAAATGTTGACTATTTGCTTTGGAAAAATTATACGTGTGGTTTTAATATATGTTGTCGAAGATCAGTATGTCAAGATCAGTCAAATGAACAAAGGAATAATTCAGCATTGTGCATAGTGCCCAGTCAATATATGCACAGGGTCTTGCAAATTAGTAAGTCCAAACGTTAACAACATATTCTTTCGATTAAAATAATGGGATTTTTCTTATGGCACTTTTCATTTCGGAGCTCCATATTCAAAACACAAATGAAAAAATGTTTTAAATGATTTTTACTGATAGCTCGTGATTTTATAGATATTGGTTCGAAATTTCGCACATATTTTTATGTTTAGTCGATACCCTGTGTCTAGCAAATCACGATCAGAGGAAAGGGGACCCACAGACCTCCCCAATTTTGTTTGTGTACGCTTATGGTTTTAGAACTTGTCTTTATTCTATTTTTTTTTTTTCACTCTTATAAGAGTTTGATTTGTGGCTATTAAATGGTCATTTCCATTTTATTCAGTACCTAAATTGAAATAAACAGAACAGCAAATGTTTAATATGTTTATACAAATACATACTCGGACTCTTTTAATAAGAGAGTAACAAATATTTTGGAAAACATACGATTTCAGCTTAAATTCTTTCTCTTAGCTGTTGTTTATTCAGTTTCGGAACCATATAAACGAAATCTTTTATAAAATCTAATGAGTTTTTATTTTTTACAAAACTCTTTCATGGACGTATTTGATGATTTGGTTTGGTTTGTGAAAATATGTGGCTTCAACGTGACGGTGCTTTTCCACATTATAGTTAAAATATGTATCATTTAAATAAAATATTTCCTAAGGGGTGGATTGGTAAATGATGGCTAGTACTTGTTAAATGGTCATCCCGTTCCTCCGATCTCAACCTGTTGAACTTTAGTTTCAGGCGTTTTATGAAATATTTCGTTTCTATAGTTCTAATATTAATTGAACAACAGCTAAGGAAATTAATTGTGATGCAGCGTTTTAGGCTAATCACATTTTCCAAAATATTCTCTTATTAAAAGAGCCCGAGTATGTTTGTAAGGGTGGTACTCATATTGAATATTTAGTATAATTGAGTTAAATTATTGATCTTTTTGTTATTTTTGTGCCATTTTATTTATTTCAGTTTACTGAATGAAATGGAAATGACCATTTGATATTTTGCCTTAAATTTGTGTTAAACCTAACACATCTAAACTTGTAATATTTCGTAAACGTAAAAGTGAAAAAAATAAATCCATATAAAAAAATATTCTGAAACCATAGGCAAACATAAAAAAGTGGGGGATCCGTGGGTTCTACAATCCCCCTTTCCTTAGTTCGTACTTTGACATTTTAGACCAATATTACACAGAGAGTGTGCCGAAAACTTGTCAAATTTCAAACAAATCTCTCCAAAATCATAAGAGCTATTAATAGAAATCATTTTAAAAAAATCTTAATTTTGAAAATGTAGCTCCGAAATTAAAAGTCGCACTAGAAAAGTCTTATTATTTTAGTCCAAATAATATGTGGTTAACGGCTTGACCTACTAATTTGTAACAGCCTGTATAACAATCTATTTGAATTCTCTACTCATTGTGCATAATGTCCAAGTTTTATGAATAACGATCAAGTATCTAATCACATTCTCCATAACACATATATCATTTTTGCTTCTGTTCCACTGGGCCGGTCCACACTCTGTATTGTCTTATGTTGCAAAATATCCTTACAGTGAGGAAATAAATTATTTCCATCAACGATAGTAACGAGAATCCAGTAAACAGCCCCAGTAAACCGCCAAAATTGGCAAGAAAATCCGTAGGTCCATACAGTTCATTCCTCTGGGATGTTAAGAAATGCTCCGTTTTGAAGAATATAGAAAGTTTTGCGACTATGATACTAGAAGAAAAAAATAAATACTATACAAGGTTTTAATTTATGAAATAAGTAGATATTTTTCTTCAAAGTAAGAGTAATAGCACACTGAAATGATAATCATTTATACAATTATTAATTGTAGATGTACCAGAATTATTGTTGTGCTTATAGCTTCACACAATTTGTAGTATTATATCACATACTATTATGCTTACAATGTTGTAATAATCTCCACACACTATTGAAATACAGAAATGTTACCAAATATTACATACATTATAACATTTTATAAAAATATCTGTTATAATTATTAATTATATAAGGGAATTAACACGCCTTTAACATACGAGAAAAAATGAACACATTTTTTCGAGAAATGCTATAAAATCAAAGCGTGGTATTATGAATTCTAATCCACTAGTGTGTTAAAAGGCCTTTAATCCACGGCAAACAGACGTATTAAACCTTCTTAAAATAGTCTAGTGATAAGCCTACTATAAACTTACAGCACTGTTTCAATTCATATAGTTTTCGATTGGCACATTATGGAGCCGTTAATTCTGTTGTATCAATACTAATTGGCATAATAGATATTTTTAATAACCTACTCGTATGTACTGAAGAGTGTGTAGATAAGTTTTGTAGTATAAGTAATATATTAATAGAGTCTCATGTTTCAAAAGATTCCAATGTTTATAGAAAATTTCTATTTTGGTACAGCTATGCTACTCTTAAATAAATTATTATTAAGTTATTAAAGAGAAGAAGAAATATCATCGCTTATGGAAGAAGTTTGGTAATAACATTGATTAATATAACATTTAAAATTTTGAGAGGTCGTTCTAAATTTTTTATATATGAGGATCATAAAAAATGTGTTAAATATTTAGGAATTTAAGTCGTTTAATTCTATTATTCATAATAATATTCTATTAACTGAAGGTCAGGACATATGTATCTCTTTTTCTCAGTATTTTATATATTCTTTAATAAGTCAATTAATAAATATAATGATTGTAATACTTCTTTTCAATTTAAAAATAATAACCATATTAATATTTATCAAATAAATTATTTCCATCAGTGATAGTAACAAGAATCCAGTAAACAGTGTCAGTAAAACGCCAAAATTGGCAAGAAAATTCGTAGGTCCATACAATTCATTCCTCTGGGATGTTGAGAAATGTTTTGAAGAATATTGTAGAAAGTTTTGCGACTATGATACTGGAAGAAAAAAATAAATACTATACAAGGTTTTAATTTTGAAATAAGTATTTTATATATTCGTTTAATAAGTCAATTAATAAATATAATGATTGTAATACTTCTTTCCAATTTAAAAATAATAACCATATTAATATGTATCATATTAATAAAGAAAATATTGTACAAAAAATTAAGGTTTTATCAAAAAAGCTACAAGACCAAATAATTTGCGGATTTTTTCAAGCAATTTTTTGATGGAATCTCCAATGCATTATTTTTAATAAATCTTTTCTGGAAGGTCACTCTCACAATATTTGGAAAAAAACACATATTACTCTTATTTTTGAATCTGGGGATAGGTATTTTATTGAAAACTCTTGTCCTATATCAAAACTATGTATTGTAGTCAATCACGTTGTTTGAATCTATTATGCGTGATTTTTTGTATTATGAATCGTAAATTGCAAGTAGATGCATCGGATCATGTTTAATAAGCTTTCTGAAATTGGTGTGAGTGGGTCTTTCCTCCGTTGGTTTCAGTCGTATTTCCCAAATCGATATCAAGCTGTTAGAATTGGTCAATATATTTCTGATTTTTCATTAGCAACATCGGGTGTCCTCCAAGGGTCACACTTAGAACCGCTGTTATTTAACATATATATTAATGATATAGTTAAGTGTTATAAGTTTTCTAAATTTTTTATGTATGCAGATGACCTTAAAGTCTTTTATTTTCTGAGTAATACTTATGATGTCATTTTATAAATTGCAGAAAGTTATGCAAATTTCAGATATGGGTATTATTTTTCATAGCAGGATGATATTTGATCGTCATATTAACTACATTTCTGCAAAAGCTAATATAATGTTCGGTTTATTATGCAGGAACTAGGTTGATTTTCAAAATTTTGATACAGTAAACTATGGTTCAGTAATTTGGAATCCGCCATATTTCGTACGTATTCATCAGCTTGAAAAAAATATTTAAAAGGTATGTAAATCATAAGCTCTATCCTGCCATTGTAAATAGTTCTAAAATAGAAAAGAAATTAAATTGAATATATTTCGTGATAACGTAACGTATAAAATTATTAATAATTTAATAAACTTTCCATTGCATGTAACTAGAAATAAAAATATATTCCATTGTCAACATGCTCACACCAATTATTATTTAAATTCACTCCTAAACAGATGTTTATTTAGGTGCAATAGAATCTTCCAAAATATAACTGCTGATATTTTTTCTGTTTCAATGTATTCTTTAGATAAGATCTTCAAAAAATATTTCTGTAATTGTGTTTAATTATTTGTATTTATTTTTTTTATTGTTTGGATGCACTGTATGTATACGTCATTCATTCATTTATTGTGTTTTTTTTATATTCACTGCTGTATGTATTACTATTTGTCCTATAAGGTAATATGTATTGGTGTAAATCCTGTTATTGTTTCTTATACAATAAACAGTAAACAATAATTGCTACTAAATTTTATAAAAACATTACATATTTGTAGTAATTTTTACTACTATGCTACTGATATTTTTCTTAAATACTGTTTTAATTTCTTATTGTGTTTTAATTTTTCTTAGTAAACAGAATTATTATATAATTTGTTCCTTGGGTATTTTGAAATTTAAAAATGATATTAAGTGTAACCTAATATTCTGCGCCAGGAGTAATAAAATAATCCAAATAAAATATTAGGCTACGATATTGAAAGAAATCGTCTATGGGCGTACGTCAAAAAAATGTGGGAGGTAAAGTAACCCTCTCCCCCTTTGCCCCAGTTTTTATGTTGGTTTTATTTTGTGCGAAAGAGTGACAAAGTTGTGAATAACAATTTTAAAAGTTTAACTTCAACATCCTGTAGGTATTTTTTAAAAGAGGCATCGTCATAAAAATACGCAGTTAATGATCAACTTACTTTTCTTTTATTATCTCAAACCCTGGTACTCTTAAAGCTCGAAGTTGTTCTTTCCAGTTCCAGTCAGTCTGTGATTGTTCCATGTCGTAGGATAATTCTGTGCAAAGAGGCATGCAGTCACAATATATTCCACTCTCTTCACTTTCTTCCACATTTATTAGGTTGTTTAGTTCTATTTCTGTCAGCTGCCCTAAAAATATATTATACACACATCTCCAAAAGTCTTGACCCCTCTTATTAGTTTTTGACGTGACTGTAATGTGACCATGTTTTGTGTATAAATTCTTTATTATCTTCTTGAAAATAAAAACTGTACGGTGGCAAAAATTCTTTTCGTCCGAAAATGTGCAGATATTTTTAAAAGGAATCATTTTAAACTGACATCAAGTATTAAAGTATCAAATGATGTGAATATTCAAATAATGAATTAGCCTAACTCACTAGACGTAAATCCCATTGAACATGCCTGGGATTACCTTAGCAGAGCAATATCCCATCGAGTAAACCTCCCCTACAATCCTTCAGGATTTGACTGTAGCAGTTCAAGAAAAATTGGACAATATACCTGTTCATTTTATTGATAACCCGATTCGCAGAATGCAAAATCGTGTTGGACAATTGATTGACAGAAGAAGTGAAGTGTAAATTATGTTTTTGTTACGACAAAAGAAATTGTTCTCAAAAATAAGAATTACTTTAAAAATTTTTCACATTTTTCGTAATTTATTCACATTTTTCATTATTTGTTTATATTTTTCGTTATTTATTTTATTCTGCGTTATTCGAGAAGCAAGTCAAAAATTTTGTGTGTTTGATATTAAAACAAATAATAAGTCCTCCTCATTTTGAAACTATAATTATTATTTGTACAATACCTAGGGGGGCTAAGACTTTTGGAAATTTGTCTATTTAGAAGCTTGAAGGGTGAACAAAAATTTACAGAGTATTTATATAAGACGTAACCTTTCCATAAAACACCTTTCTACTTTGAAATACTCAGCTCACAAAAACTCTTATTTGTTATTTTATTTAGGATACAACATATAATAATTTCACTTACGCTCAGCTTTCCTCATACATGCTACATTGCCGTTTCCACAAATTGGTGTACCATTGTTTCCTAAAAATGAAAGTGTAAACATTTGTGAGGCAGACGTCACCAGAAGATTTTTGTATTCATCAATTTTGTGAATATTTGTTATGAATTTGAAAAGCGATGATGGTGTCTCAACAAAAATTTTATACAGTATGCGCCAAAAGTATGCAATAAATTCAATAAAAACGAAACAATTATTTTTTGGGAAAAATCCTCGAGGGTCGATTTTTAATTTAAAAAATACATATTTTAGCGTAAAATGCGATTTTCAAATGTCATTTGTTTTCGAGTAATGACGTCATCGATTTTTTTTAAATGGCAACACCATATTTTTTTCCTTGATTCTGAAAGATCGTTTAATTCTCTATCAGACAGTACTAAAATTTTGCCCTCTTACATAGGAAAGTTTTCGAGTAAATGACGATTGAATGTTAGAAAACGTAAATCAATTAAAATAAAGCAAAATCGTTATCAAGTTAATTTTTTCGAATTCCATAGTTCTTTTATGGATCACCTAGGTGAAAATCTTTGCAAAGTGTCATTGTCACACCGACATTCTAATAAGTATTGTAAGCGACATAAAAATTATTATTCAATTTAAAGTATTATGGCACATTTAACTGTTACTCAAAGAATTGAAATTTTAATTCTTATCGGATGCGGGAATGTGACTAGAACTCAACAGGAAGTTTGCGATTTATTTAATGAAAAATATCCAGATCGCCCTATCAGCCAATCAACAGTCAGTAAGGTAGAGACTAAATTTAGAGAAACTCGCAATGTTGTAAATATTCCAAAACCTGGACGTCCAAGCATTAATGAAAATCAGAAACAGAACATTTTGATAAGTATGGTGGATAATCCTCATAATTCTTCACGATTGGTTGCATTAAACAATGACACTAGTCACAGCACAGTGCTACGTATCTTGAGGAAGGAAAAATATCATCCCTACAAAATTCAACTTGTGACTCAATGAAGATGATCCCGATCGCCGCTTACACTTTTGCGAAATTCTAATGGATTTATGTCAAGGAAATAGAAATTTACACCGGCAAATACTTTTTTCAGATGAGGCCACATTTTGTCTGAATGGTACAGTAAACCGTCAAACTTGCAGATATTGGAGTCGGGAGAATCCTCATTGGATGGCAGAGGCACATACCCAACACCCTCAGAAATTAAATGTGTGGGATGGAATAGTTGACGACAGAATAGTAGGGCCTTTCTTCTTTGAAGGAACCCTTACAGGACAAAGATATTTAGAGTTTCTATAAAATGACCTTGTTCCAGCCCTTGCAGTAATTTTTCCTAACAATAATGACCCTGACATTCCTGACGATACCATATGGTTTCAGCAAGACGGTGCACCTCCGCACTATGCGTGCCCTGCACGAGATTTTTTGGACAACTGTTTTCCTGGGAGGTGGATCGGTAGACGCGGACCGATAGAATGGCCTGCAAGATCGCCAGATCTTACACCTTGACTATTTTTTATGGGGATACTTGAAGTCAAAAGTGTACATTAATAAACCACGTAATTTAGAAGAACTTCAAAACCGCATTCGGGACGAAATACGCAGAGTTACCCCAGAAATCATTCATAATGTGCAAAAAGAATTTCTTCACAGACTTGCGCATTGTCAAGAAGTTGGTGGATGGCAATTCGAACATTTAATTTAAGTATAAAATTTAATCAATTGTATCTTATTTTACATACCTTAGAATTGTTGCTTTTTTATGGATAAAATTTACGTTTTTTAACATTCAATCGTCATTTACTCGAAAACTTTCCTATGTAAGAGGGCAAAAATTTAGTACTGTCTGATAGAGAATTAACCGATCTTTCAGAATCAAGGAAAAAAATATGGTGTCGCCATTTAAAAAAAAATCGATGACGTCATTACTCGAAAACAAATGACATATGAAAATAGCATTTTACGCTAAAATATGTATTTTTTAAATTAAAAATCGACCTGTTCGAGGATTTTTCCCAAAAAAGAATTGTTTCGTTTTTATTGAATTTATTCCATACTTTTGGCGCATACTGTATAATATCAAACAGACATGAAGACCTCCAAATCAAAATGCAGTTTTTGGGCCAAATTTTGGGTTCCAAGGTATAGATGGCGTTTGATGCTGTCAAATGTAGTAAATCACATGATAAATAATATTTGTTCAAATCAAAAAGTAAAATTACACATATAAAAATAGGTATAGTTCCAAGTTTAGATTTTTGATGGTTGTTTCAAAATGCATTATTATTTGTATTCGAAACATATCGCTATTTTTGATATGATACTCTGTACTAACTGTAGTACTTATTTCCTTATACAGCTGGTTAAACAATAACAAAAACCGAAAGATCCTATGAAAAAATAAAAAATATCTTTCATCAAAGAACAATATAAATTAAAAATATAATTAATTGTGCCCCTTCTAAAAAAATAACACAGAGGTATATGCTATAAAGATTTATTAATAACAAAACATAGTACTGCAAAAGAAGATGATAGTGAAAATGAAGAATGAAGAACATTGTGGCTGCATGGATGACGATAAATGACGATTTAAAACTTAGACCAAGAAAGAATGTTTTAAAAAGCGTAAACATTTTTATTTTTAAAGAATATTGTTTGCATATTGTTGTTTGTGTAAAGTGAATATTTTTTCAATTCCTTGATATTTTTATTCATAAATATTTTATGACGATTGGAACGCAGTATTTAAAAATACTTGTTTCAAAATGCATTTTTTTTTTTATTTTTCCTCCGATTTTTAAAGCAAAAACTCACTGAATATTTAAATACCTATTGAAAATCTTAATTTTGTGCATAATAGTATGTAAATGTTTCCTCAGAATTATGAAAACAACTAGGTTGCAACAAGATAAGTGAGTTTCTAAGAAAACTGCTTTTTTAATAAAAACTGCAATTCGATTTGGAGCTTCTCATATCTCAAAGTTGTCAAAATAAACAGACTTTTGTATTTTTTTAAACATCCTCTGTATTTTAAACAGTTGAATTGATGTATCTTCCATATACCCGTAGGTACAGTATGTTCTCGAATAAGTTATCGCACTTTTATAAACTTTTTTTATTGTTGATTTTATAAAACGTTATTCTTGATATAACGTTTTGCTTATTTTCGAAAGCCATGATCAGTAATCATCATATGTAGTTAAACATGCATTTTATGGTTTAGTTAAAAAGTTGTTTGAAAACACAAAAATACTTAAATATACAGAGTTTAGTTAAGAAACAGCTGATCGATTTTTTTTGTTGATGCGGTTCTGCATCGAGGTAAAAAATTGTACGTATCGATTTACTTCCCAAAATATTTGTAATGGTACAGCCATTATAGGTTTAAAAAATAAACTGTGTTAATTGTGCCATCTATTAATGGGAAATACAACCAAAATTACATAGCATTATCATTTTCTCTTAGTTGTGAGAACAGATTAGTTACATTGTTCTCATTTTTAGTGAAATACATGATTGTCATAGTGTTGAATTTAACAGAAGAACGAAAAGTTGTTGAATCAAACTTACTTGGCATAAAAAAATTGACGCAACCACACTGCTCGAAAGTATAGTTTGTTAGACATTCCAGCCAACAGTTGTCTGGAGTGTAGATTTTGAAAAATTTCAACGGCCTTTCGTAGGTAAAATAGCATTCTCTGTCAATGGGATCATACTCTTTGACTTCTTCTGATGTCGTCATCATTTTGGGCTGAACGACAGCTAGGACGGAAGTGTCAAAAGGGACTTGGAAATATTGCTTGTTCAGCTGAGGTATAGAGTGGGGTGTATGCAGCGTAACCTAAAGAAAGTTTATAGTGCTTTATTTTAAAGATGCAGAGTGTAACATTGATGTTGAAACAAATTTACATGATTGATTCCTCTCATCAAAAAAATCAAAAGACAAACAGAAAAAGACAAAATTAACATTTTTTACTAAAATATACAGGGTATTCCGCAGAGTAGGTACGCGTAGGGGTCCCAAACTATTGCAATTAACCAATCATACCTATATACACGGGCGGAGTTACTAGTCTTCAAAATGGGGCCAAATATATCGAAAAAAAATAATATCTCTAAATTTCTTTAACTTAGAATATCCAAATTTGGTACATGATTTAGGTCTATTATTGGTCTTCTTTGACTGTGAGTTTGAGTAAATTATACAAATTTGTTTTCCATTGATCCAATTTAAAAAAAAATGATAATATCCCGCATAGAATTTAATTCAAAACACTTTTTTATTAATGCTAAATTTTTAATAACTTATTACAAGAAACCATAAACTCAGTAGTAGGCTTTCTATTTAAAACTTAACTGTTCTATTTCTGCTAGTGTTTGTTGTTGAAAATGGCTGGAAAATTTAAATTTAGGGAACAAGTTGACATGTTACATGTGTTAGGTTTCTATGAAGAAAACTGTAGAAGAAGTTTGGAAGAATATAGTACGAGATTTCTAAATCGAGTGATTCTTCATAGAGAAACATTTCCTATTGTTGAAAGACGGACTGGAGAGACAGGAAAGTTTTTCAATAATATCTGAGAACGTCCTAATGTAATAAAGGTACAAGATAAAGAAAATATTTTTCGAACAGTTGTAAATGAACCGCAAATAAGTATTAAACGTTTATCTTGGGAAACTGGATTATCAAAAATTTCTGTACACCACACCGAATTTTTAAACGTAATCTACTACATCCATATCACATTCAAAAAGAGATATTGCTTCAGAATTTGGATCGACGAATGACCTTTTCCGAGTTTATCTTGCATCAGGATATTAATTTGCACAGGAAAATACTGTTCACAGATGAGGCTTGTTTCACTAGAGGAATTACAAATTTTCACAACTTTCATAAATATTCCGATGTATACCCCTATACAATAACTCCTCGATATTTTCAACGCGAGGTTAGGATAAATGTTTGGGCCGGTATTATTGATCGTTATTTGATTGGATTAGTTATTTTACCAAATCGATTAAATTTCGTAAGCTATTTGGAATTTCTGCAAAATATTCTACTGATTTAATCGATGATTTACCGATGCAACTTAGACTAGAGTTTTGGTTATGCATGATGGGGCATCGCCTCATTTTAGTGCTACTATTAGAGTCTTTTTGAATTTTAAGTTTCCAAATAAACGGTTAGAACGAGGAAATAATTGTCCTCAAAATTGGCCGCCACGATCGCCAGATCTCAACATATGTGATTATTTTCTTTGGGGAACATTGAAGGATTTTATTTATTTCTCACCAATTGAATGAGACAATTTGTGGAATCGTATTACGAATAAATGTTATTGTTTATTGTATAAGGAACAACAACAGGATTTACTCCAATACGTGTTCCCTTATAAGAACAAAAATAATAATCCATACAGTAGTAGAGAATATGAGAAAAAAAGGTAACAATACCTAAATAACTAAATAATAATAAATATAATAGTAATAAAAGTACCATAAATGAATGAATGGCTTATACATAAAGTACATTCAAACAGTAAACAAAAAAATAAAAATAACAATAAATACAAATAAATCAAACAAAATTACGGAAATATTTTTTGAGGGTCTTATCTAAAGAATACATTGAGATAGAAAAAATATCAATAGCCATATCTTGGATGATTTTATTGCAACTAGATAAACACCTATTTAAGGGTGAATTCAAATAATAATTGGTATTAGCATATTCACAATGGAATATATTTTTATTTCTAATTGCATAAGATGGAACTATAAAGTTTATTAAATTATTAATTTTGGATGAATCAATTAAATTGTTAATAATTTTATAAATAAATTTAATGTCTGTTATACGTCTCCTATCCTCGAGAGATATTAAGTTTAATTTCTTTTTTATTATAGAACTATCTAACATGCCAGGGTAGAGCTTATGATTTATATATTTTATAAATTTATTTCGGACTTTTTCTAAATTACTGAGCCATAACTTACTTTACTATTAACATAAGCCATAAATAAATTACGCAAAATATCTGGGTTTTGAGAATCAACACAATTTCTGCATAAGAAACCGAACATTTTATTAGCTTTTGCAGAAATGTAATTAATGTGACGATCAAATATCATCCTGCTATCAAAAATAATACCCAAATCTTAAATTTGTGTAACTTTTTGCAATTTATAATTTGACAACAAAAAGCTTGTTACAATCTGATTCCTATTTCTACTAAATTATATGATGACATTTCTTAAAGTTTATATATAAGCTGTTTTCATCACAGTAGTTTTTAAAAGTATTTAAGTCTTGTTGTATTAATTCAATATCATGAGCATTACTTACAGAATGAAAGACTTTAAGATCATCTGCATACATTAAAAATTTAGAAAACTGATAACAATTGGTTACATCATTAATGTATATATTAAATAACAGAGGTCCTAAATGCGACCCTTGAGGGACACCCGACTAACTAACTAACGAAAAATCAGAAGTGTGTTGACTAATTCTAACCTCCTGATATCTATTTGAGGGATACGACTGAAGCCAATGAAGTAAACACCCGCTCACACCAATTTCAGAAAGTTTATTGAAGTTGATCCGATGACTCAGCTTATCAAAAGCTTTACTAAAATCGGTATAGACAGCATCTACTTGCAATTTATGATTCATACTACTAAGAATATAGTCTGCATATAGAAACAGATTACTGTCTACTGATCTTTTTTTCATAAACCCATGCTGTTCTATATTAAGCAAATTTACGACATCATAGTACAAAAAATCCCGGATAATGAATTCAAACAGCTTGGTTACAATACATAGTTTTGATATAGGACGGTAGTTTTCAATAAAATGTCTATCTCCAGATTTTAAAATAGGGACAATATGTGCCTTTTTCTAGATATTGGGAAAGTGACCTTCCAGAAGAGATTTATTAAATATTATAAATAGTGCACTGGAGATCCCTTCAATACATTGCTTGAAAAAATCCGTAGGTAAATTATCTGGCCCTGCAGCTTTTTATATATTTTATAAGAAACGTTTCAGAGAAAATGATGCCTATTTTGAAAAATTTGTTTAGTTTAAATTTTATTTTATAGTTTTATTACTCTCAAATTTTAAAGACAAAGTCTACTACTGACTGATTTCTTTTAAAAAACACTATTAATGCCTTGTCTTAATTAATGTATTTTATCTTGAAAACCACAAAGTTTTTTAAAATTTAACAAGAGTAAAAAAGTATTTGAAATTAAAGTCTGCGCTGAATATTATATTTTTTTTTTAAATTCGATCAATGGAAAAAAATTGTACAATTTTAACGGTAACTCACTCTCAAGGAACACCTTGGAGTGTCTGAATTTACTTGAACTCATAGTCAAAGAACACATTTATTTGTCGAAATATTTGGCCCACTTTGAAGGCCTATAACTCCGCCTGTGTGCAAGTTTGTACATAAGAATGTTTGGTGAAATTGAAATATTTTGGGACACCCTACATGCGCCTGCCCGGTAAGTTTTTTTGCGGAACACTCTGTATATAGCGAACGATTTAGCAAATATTGAGAGAAACACAGTGTCTGGTCAATAACTTAGGTCCGTTATAATTAGACTGGGTCCAGTACACTTACAGCACTATTCAACTTACAGCTTTTATTTTATTTTAAAACTCGCTATATAAAGTCTGTATCTTTAACAGTGGCGGCTCGTCGTATGAAGCAACTGAGGCCGGGCCTCACTGTAAAATTTGGCTTTCACTGTATATTTTAATACCCCATAATTTCCAATCCGATTGCCTACTACATTTATCAAAAATCAATGTAACGAAATAAAATAATTGCTTCAATCTTAGCCCTCGGATGTTGTAACTTACCTCTGGTTTACATTTCAATATCTCGCCGTTTCTTTCCTACCCGCGGGGAGTCCGGTTCACTCACCAATCCCACCACAGTGAGGCCGATTTTCCGAGCCTCAAATTGCGTCGCACATGTCTATACGTTATGGTTTCCCCCACCACGCGATACGGTTAAAATCGATGATTTTCGCTCCATGTCCGCTCGAGACTGAGGCCCGATTTCTGGCGCCTCAAGTTTTTAGTTCAACGGCAAATGGACGATGTGATAGTGGCTAGTGACCGTAGGTAATTTGTGAACTGTAGATTATTTACGTGTGTGACGCGTTTAATCGATTGTTCAAGTGTAAATGCTTTTATGTATGTGTTTCGAATTTCCAGTAGTTAGTGTTAGTGGTTGATTAGTTGAATGACTTCTTAAATATTCTGAACATTAGGTGGTAAGCGCGGTGGTAAAGTTAGGTAGGATTAATTTAAAGAAATAAAAAACAACTTCCTTACAAGGTAAGACTAAATATAACATAGAATAGGAACCTAATTTAAATATATATTATCGATAGGCTCGTTGATAGTTATTTATAATAATGAATCCCTCTCACGATATTGCTTTATCTCTATTTGAAAAGCCTTTTTCAATACGTAATGAAGTAAAGAATAGACAAATTTTGAATAGTCGGCCAACGCTTTAAAATATCCCAAATATGCAAACAAATTTCCGGAAAAGCCGTTTGATTGTTTACTACAAATGTGTCCAAACATATTTGACATAGATAAGTTGAAAAACGAACTTTGTTTTGTATAGAGACGAACAATTTTATAATTTGGAAGTTCAGAAAATGGTAGAAATATTATACAAGGAATTTAAAATGATATTTTCGGAAACATACAAATTATTTTGGTTAGTTTTAACAATTCCTGCAGTAAGTGTTTCAGTAGAACGAAACTTTTCGTGTCTTAACCTTAAGCGCATTAAGACTTACTTAAGAAATATGATGACACAAGAGCGCTTAAACAACTTATCGGTGATAGCTATAGAAAAAGAACTGTTGCAAAGTCTTAGTGCCGATTCCCAATTTTATGAAGACATAAATAAATTTGCGAATTTAAAAGACCGACGAATAGACTTATTTGATAAGAAATGAAAGTATTAAAACATTTTTGTTCAAAGTGACTTTGTTTTGTATGTAAATAAATAAGTAGTTGAAAATTGGTTTTTATATTTTTTCATATTTTTTAGTGTTTTCTACACGTAGGAACAATTTTTCAAATTATTAGATGCTGAAAGTTCTGATGTTATTTAGTTTTTTAATATATGGTTCTAGTAGGACTATTGGCGAAGACCTCCATAATAAAAAATGGTCAACGCGTCAAGGAATATTACCTCAGAGGAGACGTGTAAATTTATTCCTATTTAGGTATTATTTGGGCCTGACCTCTTGCAGCTACCACGAGCCGCCACTGATCTTCAATGCATTTAAAGTCCTAATCAATTAAACATTGCGTTTCATTTCCAATCTTTAGCAATCATAGAATTTTTAGAAAATGATTTTAAATAAATTATTGCTTTTCTTTATGCTTTTCTTGCAACTATTATGATGAAACCCGCTAACCAAGTTTAAAATCTGCATCATAAGTATAAACAGTTAGTCAAAACTGAGTTTCAGTTACAATGTTTGGAGAATCGTTTTAGAAACAAATGATGCATCTGTTTAATTTGACAGGAGGAATTATAGAAGTTTAATACTGTTGCAGGAAATTGTTCAACTTCTTAAGTTTGTTTTGAATGTAAAGCCCTTACACTGTAGCCTTGAACATCTTTAACACACAAGTAATCGATATCGGATGTCGATTGAAGAAACATTATTTCAAGAGCATTGTCAGCTCCTGAAAGTAAAGCCCTTCTGGGATAGGTGTCCACTTTGCTCTTCGGTGAATATCCTTCGTCGATATTCCATTGACTAGCGTTTTCATTTTGGTGATAATTTGAATAATGGACCCTATAAAATTTTAATAATAAAATTCTTCCGATTTCTGGTAAATATTAAAAGAATATAAACAATTTCCAAAATTGCTAGGTCGATAAGCATCAAAATAAGTGAATATAAGGCAAACATTTGTTCATGCGTACGTTGATCTATTTTAAATTAATAGCAGTGAAAATGTGGAGCGATATTTGTGCGAATATCGACGTTTACCGTCTTTATTGAGGTATATATATATATTCTGCGGCAAGTAGACCGTTGACCAGCTATATTTGCGGAGAGGATTGGCACCCTATCTGCGGGTATGGCAGGGTGGAAGAATGTTGGCTTGGGTGAATATGAGAGATAAATACCGGTCGACATTTGACCACCCCCCCTCCTTATTAATGAGGTTTCCCACATCCTTGCACTGAATGGTGCTTAGGGCCGACCAAAGTAAGTCGTTTTTGGAGGCAAAATATATCTCCAAATACAGTATGCGCCAAAAGTATGGAATAAATTCAATAAAAACGAAACAATTATTTTTTGGGAAAAATCCTCGAACAGGTCGATTTTTAATTTAAAAAATACATATTTTAGCGTAAAATGCGACTTTCAAATGTCATTTGTTTTCGAGTAATGACGTCATCGATTTTTTTTAAATGGCAACACCATATTTTTTTTCTTGATTCTGAGAGATCGTTTAATTCTCTATCAGACAGTACTAAAATTTTGCCCTCTTACATAGGAAAGTTTTCGAGTAAATGACGATTGATTGTTAGAAAACGTAAATCAATTAAAATAAAGCAAAAACGTTATCAAGTTTAGTTTTTCGATAGAATGGCCTGCAAGATCGTCAGATCTTACACCTCTTGATTAATTTTTATGGGGATACTTGAAGTCAAAAGTTACATTAATAAACCACGTAATTTAGAAGAATTTCAAAATCGCATTCGGGACGAAAGTTACCCCAGAAATCATTCATAATGTGCAAGAAGAATTTCTACACAGACTTGCGCATTGTCAAGAAGTTAGTGGATGGCAATTCAAACATTTAATTTAAGCATAAAATTTAATCAATTGTATTTTATTTTACATACCTCAGAATTGTTACTTTTTTATGGATAAAATTTACGTTTTCTAACATTCAATCGTCATTTACTCGAAAACTTTCCTATGTAAGAGGGCAAAATTTTAGTACTGTCTGATAGAGAATTAACCGATCTTTCAGAATCAAGGAAAAAAATATGGTGTTGCCATTTAAAAAAAAATCGATGACGTCATTACTCGAAAACAAATGACATATGAAAATAGCATTTTACGCTAAAATATGTATTTTTTAAATTAAAAATCGACCTGTTCGAGGATTTTTCCCAAAAAAGAATTGTTTCGTTTTTATTGAATTTATTCCATACTTTTGGCACATACTGTATAATATCAAACAGACATGAAGACCTCCAAATCAAAATGCAATTCATCTTCATTGAGTTCCTGCACAAGTTGAATTTTGTAGGGATGATATGACTGTGCTCTGACTAGTGTCAGTGTTTAATGCAACCAATTGTGAAGAATTATGAGGATTATCCACCATACTTATCAAAGTGTTCTGTTTCTGATTTTCATTAATGCTTGGACGTCCAGGCTTTGGAATATTTACAACATTGCCAGTTTCTCTAAATTTAGACTCTACCTTACTGACTGTTGATTGGCTGATAAGGCGATCTGGATATTTTTCATTAAATAAATCGCAAACTTCCTGCTGCTACTTTAAATTAAATAATAATTTCTATGTCGCTTACAATACTTATTAGAAAGTCGGTGTGACAATTACACTTTGCAAAGATTTTCACCTACGTGATCCATAAAAGAACTATGGAATTCGAAAAACTAAACTTAATAACGTTTTTGCTTTATTTTAATTGATTTACGTTTTCTAACATTCAATCGTCATTTACTCGAAAACTTTCCTATGTAAGAGGGCAAAATTTTAGTACTGTCTGATAGAGAATTAAACGATCTTTCAGAATCAAGGAAAAAATATGGTGTTGCCATTAAAAAAAATCGATGACGTCATTACTCGAAAAAAATGACATTTGAAAATCGCATTTTACGCTAAAATACGTATTTTTTAAATTAAAAATCGACCTGTTCGAGGATTTTGCCCAAAAAATAATTGTTTCGTTTTTATTGAATTTATTCCATACTTTTGGCGCATACTGTATATGAACAATACATTTTTTAATATAAACAATTTCGGCTTTACTTATATTTGATCCACTCTCATACATATATCGCTAAGAAAATTATTTCAGAAACTTGCAGCCTAGCCACATTTTTATATTCTATGATGGGTTGATCACTTTATTAATTTAATATGAAAATAATGGCTATCTTACTACATACACATCATCTCTAAAGATTTCATTCCTGTCCAACATATTAAACGTATAGCAAATGCCCTCATCTAGAATTATCCGTTTAAAAATGTCCACACAGCTTGTTTCCGTTCCCATAAACACGCATGGGAGAATGTTAGAAACCTTTATCTGTATCTGAAATCCAGTCGTTTTTACAAGGTTTACGGTTAATCTAAGTAAAATAGTACCTCATCGAGTTTGTCAAAAAAGTCATCAGTAAATGTTTCGTTTTCTGGAAAGTATTCCATTCCTTCTTCGCAAAACAGTGACAAATACTGGGCGTACAATTCCCTGAAAAATAAAATTTATCAAGATCCGTGCAAAAGTACGTCACATTTGATTCGATTTTAGAATGACTAGAGAAAAATTTAAAGACCAAATTTTGCATCATGAGCTATAACAGAGTGTAACAAAGAAGCAGGTTATCCCGCTCGCGCATTTTTAGTGGCAAAATATCACGATTTAACGCTACGTACAAAACTGCTTCCTTTAAATGATACAGGGTGTTAAAGTTGAACTTTTAAAATTGTTTTTTTTTTGCTATAATTCCTTGATATTTTCTCTTAGCACTTTAGAAAATCCTCATGGGTATTATTGCAAACAATGCCTAAAAAATAAACGTAGAGAGTAGGGGGAAGGAATTATTTTATCCCCCCACTCTTTTCTGACGTACCAGTATGGATGATTTTTTACAATGCTATAATGTGAAATTTTCTTTGTTCCATTTGTGTTGATAAATTTTCGTAAAACTCATCATTTTCCAGATAAATTTGATATAATTTATTTTATACAGAGCATCTCTGACAGATGTGTCATTTTTATAAAATAAATAATTTTTTATCAATATAAATTACATTATTAAGGAAAAATCAGGGATTTAAGAAACAGATTCGTTACTAAACAGATTTTCACTAATTGCTGCACATACCTTACTGCAAAATGCACTGCTTTATCGATAATTTGCCTCTTACTTTTTGTCAAAATATGTGGATGCAACTTAATGGTGATAATTTTCCACTTACTTTTTGTCAAAATATGTAGATGCAACTTGGTAGTATTCTACCTAATTTGGGATTATATGTTAAATGGATGAACTGGATATGCAGGAGATGCCAACTATTCAGTGGCTACCACGCTGCCCCGATTTTAGACCATTGGACTTCAGGGTTTGGAGATTCATGAAAGACGACGTTTATTTCGAATCCATTGAGAAGATGGATCGACTGAAAAGGCATATTACAAATGCGGCATAGGGGAAAACCACAGATTTTTCAATAAAAAAAAATATATTAAAATGTTGAATTCATAAAGTAAAATGTTAAAATTACAGTTAAATAAATAAATCTTCTATTTAATAACTGATCTGTTTCTTTCCCTAATTTTTCCTTAATAAACGAATTTACAAGTATATAGATAAAAAACATTTATTTGTGTAAAAATAGTAAATCTGACTAGCCCCATGTTCAGAGACATTCTCTATAATATATATTAGAACATTTTAGAGCATAACATTACAAAGTGTTTCTTTGTAATTTGAAATTTAAACATGTTATTAAGTGCAACTCATTTTGTTGCGACTATCTCCAGCTCAAAAATTGAAATTATTTCGAAAACGAAAAGTTTTATGAAATATTATCAAGAGTAATAAAATATTATAAACAAAATTATACATTATGACATGTATACAATCGTCCATAGGCGTACGTCAGTGTCTAAGTTTGCTTTTCAGGAATCGTTTAATACCCTCGAAATTTTGATTATAAACAAAAAGTATCTATACAAAATTTCAAAATGATACTAGAAAAACTGAAGAAACTGTAGCGGAGAAGGCAATTTTACAACCCTGTATTACTTATTATCCAATTATTCTAAACCTTTGGCAGCTAATACATTCTTTTAAAGTGACTATTTTAACACTGTTAATTGTTAATTTAGTCATAGGCGTCACACGTAGAATCAAAAAAGGGGACATGTTTTTTGAAAAATGACTGCGATTTTTTTAGAAAATTGTTTTTAACTAATTCGTATCCATTTCATTAGAAACGCCTTTGTACCAAAATTTGCCAACAACAACATTGCCAGTAAATAATTTTCCTAATATAAATTTTATACTCAGCATGGAAAACAAACATACATACTCTTCAGGAGTTACAGTTTCATTGTCCTCTTTCATGTGGATAACCTTTGTATAATTCAGTTTCGTCCTAATTGATTTAGACATCAAGCAGACCGTCACAGCTGGAAAAGGTATGGTAAAAATTGGAGATTCCTTTGTAGAAAAACTAACAATCACGGGACTTTGGTCATATTTTTTGTAGATACGATTTATTAGGTAACAGCACATTACCACTGAAGTTATAACCAGAATTCCCCATAATAGTCTGTAACAAGATTATAAGTACATCATCATGCAAAAAAATTATTGATTTCAAAGGCAATATGTCTGTTCAAGCAAAGAATTCAGTCTGGTTTCAAACTGCCAAAAACGTTTGTCCAACGATGTTTGTTGAAAACAAATTCATAACTTTACAGGGCGAATATTTCTGACAGTTTAAAACAATTCCGATACCTTGCTTGAACAGACCTATTGAGTTGTGACTACCTCCAATAATAGGTGTGTCGGTTACATAAGTACACTCTACCCACTGTGTACGAATTCTTTACAAATCACGCATCTTACATTACAAATTGCCAATTCGCACATAGTCTGTACTAAACTTAGCAGAGTAGAAGGTCATAATAAAAACACGATACTGTTGCCGTCGGTTATATAAGCTAACTCAATGCTGTTACATATAACATTTTTTTGACAGTTTTAACGTCAATTTTCGCAGAATCGTTCTGAAATATGCACTTACTGTCATTGTTGACACATTCTGTAAGTTGAATATACAACACTGTGGCTTGTTTCCATAGAAATCAAAAAAATAATAGTGTTGTTTGAGTTCATAACAGCATTAATGCGGTAAGTAAAAATCAGTAATTCTTTTCACCAACAAATGCTGGGCTCATTTATTGTAAAATTTAAAGGTACAATTTGTACAATTCTTAAACGTAATAGTTTTTCCCTCGTTTTCATCTATTGCTTTTACAGTAATTGAATTTTCTGTATTACTTATTGAGTTAGATATGTTTGGATTAGAATAAACTTCAGTAGTTCTGTCTTCAAACACTGGAATGGAGTCAAATGCATTGTCATTGCCGCTGTTGGTATGTAAAATCTTATCAGCAAACTCTATTTTCTTTGTTAAAGACTCTGCAAGATATTCTTCAGCGACACCAGAAGACCTAAAAGTACATTTTCTGTAAGTCATAATACATTAATATTATCACTAAAACCTCCAGCCCCCATGACGTTTGAGTGCCATAACATCAACTCCAGTATTTGCTAAGAAAATCGCCGACGTCCTTCTAAAAGCAGTTTTAAATATTCGGCAATTTTTTGTGGTATTTGTCCCAATGTATTTTCACATTTTCCCTGACGAACTGAGTAGAAAAATCAACGAGAATTAGTCTCCTTAGGTCTTAAGCCTGTATACTTTCGCAAAATCGAATCGAATCAAAAAGGGATTTTTTCATTGGCCTTGTCAGTGATTGTGAAAATTCGACTAATATGTGTTTTGGTATCAAGCACTTTAACAATGACAACTGAACCTTCATCAGTAATGTCATCAACTGTCATCTTCATAAGTTCATCACGCCTAAGAGCCCCAGCGTCTCCCATTATCATCACTGCTTTCATCATAATATAGGTTTCATCGGGGGCTTCCAACAGGAATTTGTTCATCTCTTCTCTGGTAAATACCTTTGATTTTTTGCATGATGTCCAATATTTTTCTTCTTTAGAAATGCTACTAACTTCTTAAATTGCGATATATCGACACCAATATTTAAGTTGATCGTGCTTTTAAGCATAGAGTACTCTGCCCATAAGCTTCCCGGAGACTTCAATCTTAAATTTCTCTAAACAAAACAAGCCAGCAAAGTTTTTTCAGATATCTCCGCTTTCTTCTCATTCAATCATTTGAAGGCATCATAGACTTTTTCATACATCACCTTTGATTTTGTGGGAATTAATGATTTATCTATTTAATATGATTCTTCAATGTCCGAATCTACCTCTGAATCGTCTATATCAGCCATTATAAGGACAGTTTTGACAACAAAACACAAAATTGTTCAAACTTCAAATTGTTTTTTTTTTTTTTTGGTTTCCAACAAAATAAATTCAAAACACGTTAGATAGGCCACGGTATTTCAACAATCAAAATAATTTTTTAATTATTTTATTTGATAAATGCGATTGTGCGAAAAACGTTATACATCATACGGTAATAGTAATATACTATTAAATTTCATTATTTTTTGTCATGTGACACAAATCAGTCATTTAAAGATTTAACTCGTAACAGCATTCAGGAATGTTATTACAAGGACGCCAAATTGTTTAAGTTTGACAGCTTGATATTTGAAATAAATTTCAAAGTGTTACGTTTTGGCAATGCAAGTTCAATCATCAATCTATTAACGCGGTAATTAAAGAAATACCACAAACAGTCACAAATCTACGGAATATATGGGGAATATTTATGGAGTTTTGTTGTGAACGAAATTGAGTTAAATGAGCATAGAAGCGTAGAAGAACTGGCATTGATACTAAGATATTCAGGAGACCATATGAGGAAAAAAGATGGGACAAATTCAAAGAAACAACAGTAAAGACAATGTCGAAAGTTCCGTCCAAACTTTTACAGGAGAAATATTATAATGACTATAAGATTGATTATGATTGACCCGTTTAACAGCATAGTATTTAACCGTATTCCAGATGCCCGCGATGCAACCGGGAAGAAATTGCAAACAGATCCTTGCTAGATCAGTTTCGTTAAGTTTGTTAGAAGTAAACCGAATACTATTGTTCTGGGATAAAAATACCCCTGAAGGTCTTATGCGTAGCGTAAATTCTACCATGTCGCTGCTGTAAAATTAGTGTGGAGAAGAGGCAAAGCAGTTGCCTGTCTCTTGAATTTTTTTTTCAAATCGAGAAACATCACAATCGCATTGAATACAATCCGGTGTTTAGTAAAACTTGCCAAGGTGGTTGTAAAAGCTGTACAAACAGTAAATAGTTGATGCCAACAGTGAAACTCAAAGCTGCCCTATACCTACGTCTTTTTGATAAACTAATATCATAACGATTCGAACATATAACCTCACCACGGCTGTTCTTAAAACCTAGTCGACATTGGAAACCAATAATTGATACGAAAACATCCCTGTTGGAAAAAATACTATTAATAGATGGACTAAATCGTATCCTGAGACTATTAGCCTAAATGTACCTAAAAGACAAAAAGATACAAACCATTCGAACAGGTCAACTACTATTAGCGAATTGACAAAAAATAGTGTACAAGAACAGCACTGCTGGAGATTACTGGTTATAACAATCCAAATTCTATGGAACCATATTTAAACATCGACCAAGAACACCTCAATAAAATGATAAATACTATGCGTGGTAATAGATCTTCTATAATAGCATCTCGTACATTATGAACGTCCCAGGGATATTATAGATGATAATTTCTCCATACACATTTAATTATTTTCCGTATCTGCTCAACAATAAAAAATAAAAGTACTTCAAAATCTCTAAAAATAAAACTGGAACTGTTTAGATAAGTTTCCGCTATAGTGAAAGTACAAACCGTATAATACAAGTTGAAGCTCGAATATGATCTAATATACGATTTTGTAAATTATTTATTATATTTTGTGTCTGTAATTACTGTTGCACCAGAAGTAAAATGTTATAGTCCTACCCTAACGAGTTTTATAGGTCTCACCAGAATAGGTGAGGCACGCAATGAGAATTGGCATCATGAATTATTAATATTGTCATGTCACCAATGTCATCATACTGCATTAACAATTTATCAAATAAAAAAAACTATTCATATTTGCATATGATGGAAATTATATTAAAGGGTTATTTCAGCACAAATTGACAAATTGATTTGTTGATTGCAACAAAATATCAATAGGAATATTCATATCATATAAAGTTATAAAGTTATATATGCGGTCTTTGGTCCCAAATAACCAGGTTTGCTAAAGCAATAACGCCATAGGAAAGGTAAAATTTAAAATATTTAGGTACATAAAATAAAAATAATCTAGCTGAATATTAGGTACTATTGAAAAATCCCATAGGTTTTCTTTTGGAAACAATGAACCACAAAAGATTAGACTTAATCTATTTATGCATTTTAAGAATTGCTTCTTCAAGTGAACTCTTCTTTTTTAGGTGGAATTGGAAGTAACTAAATATAAAGGATATTCAATACATATGAGTCATTCCATATAAAATAGTCTGAAAATATTTTTTAGATTTTGGTGTAACCTTGAAAAACTCTACTCTAGGGTACCAAACAACAAAATTTACACGATTGATTTTTACAAGCGCTTGTTACCGCCTATTTAAATAAAGACTCTTAAAAATTGCTATTTTTATATGAAACAAGCGTGTTGACTACGATATAAAAATCTGATACTCACAGAATCTACTGTTCTTACCTTCAACTTTAAATGACTACATCACTTGTTTTGTTATTTTCAGGTTTAGTGCATGTACGAGCCGTTTTTGTTACAGAAAAAATCTGGACGTTTTTACTAATGAATTAAAATTACTTACCATCAAAAATAATTATAAATATGAAAAATATTTCAAGTTTTAATAAAGTTGTGGATATTTAGGGTGTAAAATTGTTTCTGGAAGTAATTATCATCGAAAATGACAGTAACTGTAAACAATTTTTCAACGAGAAAATTATTTTTTATTCAGCTTTTAATAAAAATATAAATATAAATTGGAAAATGACAGAAATTAAATCATTAGTAATTTTATTAATACTTATGAACTCGAATTTACTTCTCGAATATACTTATATTGTTAATAATATAATGAATAAATAATAATATATCTAATTTCTTTTTTTAATTTACGCATATTCGTACTTACTTTTGAATGCAATACAGTCAAATAACGGAAATAAGCTTACCTCTATACGCATGCATGAAAATATATAAAAATTCTATAGATAAGACGGAATTTTTATAGAAAAAAAATAAGATAAAAACTACTAGTTATTTATAAAAAAAAAATTGAGTTGATTTTTGCTGTAAAAAAAACGGCTCGTACATGCACTAAACATGAAAATAACAAAACAAGTGATGTAGTCATATAAAGTTGAAGGTAAGAACAGTAGATTCTGTGAGTAGGTATCAGATTTTTATCTCGCAATCAACACGATTTTTAAAAATTTCAAAACTTCAAGCAAAATTTTCTTCTATAAAGAGTGGGCTACTCAGGTCAACTTATGGCTGTATTTTGTTTATGATATGTATACTTAATTCCCGCGGAGCATGAATTTTTAACTCTCAACAGTTAAGACGCTAGAGTCGATTGAAATTCACGAAAAATGACTAAAAAACACTCATTTTCAGCACGCTGTTATTATTCAAAGGGATCGTCCCAGCCAATTATCTTCATTTACACTGGAACTACTATCTTTCCTACTCTGAATTCCGTCGTTCAAATATCTTCAAACAGAAAAAAATGACAGCAAAAATTAATAAAGCTTAAAAATAGCAATTTTTAAGAGTCTTTATTTAAATAGGCGGAAACAAGCGCTTGTAATAATCAAACTCGTGTAAATTTTGTTGTTTGGGACCCTAGAGAAGAGATTTTCCAAGTTATACCAAAATCTAAAATGGGTCGGCTTTGCCAATTAGACGATTTCAAATGGAATGACCCACATGGAATAATGTGTTTATAACCTCGGTTAACTTTTTAAAAAACCTTCTATAAAAATTGTTCAGACAAAAGTTTCTTAGTTAAGTTTTAAGTTTTTTTCAGATTTTTGTATTCTTATATTTGTTTCAGAACCAGTAATTTTGTTGCTATGGCAACCGGTTCTGTTTTTTTAATGGCAACATACTATTTTTTATCCTTATTTGGAATCAGCTTATTTTAAAATACCTAGCATTTCAATAAAAATGCAAAAATCCAAATTCAAGAGCTTTGCCGAAGAAAGAGCGATTTCTAGTGAAAATTTTAACACTTTTTGCATATAAAGTCAACTTGTCAACATGAGTCATAACAGATAAAAATCGATAAATGTGAACAATGGTTCATGATTCGGTTCAGAGAGTTCATTAAAAATATTGCAGACTTCAATATGTGTTGCTGTTGTGTGACTCGATTTTCTTTGATCTCAAAAGTATCTTATTCTTAACAAATCACTATTTAAATATTTTTGTATACTAATTTACCTTTCACACAGGGACCGTTTTTCTGTCACATATTTCAATCCATGTATGCCTGTATTTTCACAGTATTCTCTAAAATATTTTCGTATTCTTTTGCCCTTATGTATTTTCGAAAAATTCGAATTGGTTTTTGGCATTACTGATATATTGTTGGGGTTGTCACTGATCTTTCTCATTTTAAACGTCGACTAACTGAAAATACAATTTAAACTCGACTAAAATTTGTTGCATGTTTAGATATTACCAGATATTTTTGTAGTTCCTTTTTGTTATTACATTACATTACATTATCTGTAATTGAGCCTTTTAGCAAAAACATGTGCAATTAACGTATTCATTTGGGAATTTTGTGGCCATGAATTTTGCCTCCCTGCACCCCCTAAACTTGTTTTAAATTGTTTTAAACTTTTAAAATCTCATGAAAAAATATTTTCTAATATTTCTTAAAATGATTATTCTTCTACATTAACGTTTCTATGCTTTTGGAAGGACGTTTTTTTATGATAATTATTTCATTTGTGTTTGAAACACGATTCTTTTGTTTGAATTTTAGTGCCATCTAGTGACCGCTTTTCTAATTTCAATCAATGGCAATCCTCGCTTGTTGGTTTCTGTATTCAACTACAGGCATAATGCTAATAATATATGATAGAGGGCAAAGTGTTTGAATAATGATCCACTAAAATTCAACTTGGAACTATGTCTTATGTGATTTTTGTTTCAGCAAATATTTTAGAGAAATAATGGTTATGACTTTGGATTTTAAATGTATATATTCAAAACAAATGTTGCAATGATAAAATTTACGACTAGTTATTTTTTAAAATAAAATCGTTGAATGAGGGATAACACATACTCGTATATCGTTTTTTAAGTAGGCAGGTATGAAAAGGTTTGAAAAGCTAACTTATTTGGAAATATTAGTTGAAAGTAAATGATTGAATATGATAATTAGTTTTGCCTTTTTCTTTACAAAAATATACGTACTTAAAATATAAACGAATTTTTCCAGTTTGAAGGAGAGGGAAATATTGTAGACTATTATATCGAAACATAAACAATATCTTCACAATACTCAAAGAGGAAGTGGTTTTGCTTTTGCTACATTAATATTAAATATATTTTATTGTATAAGTACTTAAGAGAAAGTTATACATGGCGGTTGTCATCACGATAATTAAAAACCTTTTAACTTGGCCAGCAAAAAATATAAAACGGGCATCGCTGCCTTCAAAATGAATGAAAAATATTATACCAAAACGAATTTAAAATAATGTATTAGAGTACATTATTAAGGTTTGCGCGCCAAGTCAGTAGCGTCATCAAGAAATTTACAAATAATTTTACTGGTTTATAACCATTACCAGTTAAAATGCATTGCCAGAGTTTTAATTTGTTGTGAAACAAAACAGCCTTAACATACATCTACATATATCTTTAAAATGGCTTTTACAGTGGTTTTCTTAAATGCGTGCGTTTATTAAGTCTTAGTTTATTATTTTTCCTATGTAGCTTCGTCTACTTTTTTCAATTTTGTTCAAGTGTATATTATTCAGATTTATTTAACATATGTAATGGCTACTTAGGGGAATTTCTATCAAAATAATTGAAATCGTGTATTATTACCTATACAGTATGCGCCAAAAGTATGGAATAAATTCAATAAAAACGAAACAATTATTTTTTGGGAAAAATCCTCGAACAGGTCGATTTTGAATTTAAAAAATACATATTTTAGCGTAAAATGCGATTTTTAAATGTCATTTGTTTTCGAGTAACGACGTCATCGATTTTTTTTTAAATGGCAACCATATTTTTTTCCATGATTCTGAAAGATCGTTTAATTCTCTATCAGACAGTACTAAAATTTTGCCCTCTTACATAGGAAAGTTTTCAAGTAAATGACGATTGAATGTTAGAAAACGTAAATCAATTAAAATAAAGCAAAAACGTTATCAAGTTTAGTTTTTCGAATTCCATAGTTCTTTTATAGATCACGTAGGTGAAAATCTTTGCAAAGTGTCATTGTCACACCGACTTTCTAATAAGTATTGTAAGCGACATAGAAATTATTATTCAATTTAAAGTATTATGGCACATTTAACTGTTACTCAAAGAATTGAAATTTTAATTCTTATCGGATGCGGGAATATGACTAGGAAGTTTGGATTTATTTAATGAAAAATATCCAGATCGCCCTATCAGCCAATCAACAGTCAGTAAGGTAGAGTCTAAATTTAGAGAAACTGGCAATGTTGTAAATATTCCAAAACCTGGACGTCCAAGCATTAATGAAAATCAGAAACAGGACATTTTGATAAGTATGGTGGATAATCCTCATAATTCTTCACGATTGGTTGCATTAAACAATGACACTAGTCAGAGCACAGTGCTACGTATCTTGAGGAAGGAAAAATATCATCCCTACAAAATTCAACTTGTGCAGGAACTCAATGAAGATGATCCCGATCGCCGCTTACACTTTTGCGAAATTCTAATGGATTTATGTCAAGGAAATAGAAATTTACACCGGCAAATACTTTTTTCAGATGAGACCACATTTTGTCTGAATGGTACAGTAAACCGTCAAACTTGCAGATATTGGAGTCGGGAAAATCCTCATTGGATGGCAGAGGCACGTACCCAACACCCTCAGAAATTAAATGTGTGGGCTGGAATAGTTGACGACAGAATAGTAGGACCTTTCTTCTTTGAAGGAACCCTTACAGGACAAAGATATTTAGAGTTTCTAGAAAATGACCTTGTTCCAGCCCTTGCAGTAATTTTTCCTAACGATAATGACCCTGACATTCCTGACGATACCATATGGTTTCAGCAAGACGATGCACCTCCGCACTATGCGCGCCCTGTACGAGATTTTTTGGACAACTGTTTTCCTGGGAGGTGGATCGGCAGACGCGGACCGATAGAATGGCCTGCAAGATCGCCAGATCTTACACCTCTTGACTATTTTTTATGGGGATACTTGAAGTCAAAAGTGTACATTAATAAACCACGTAATTTAGAAGAACTTCAAAATCGCATTCGGGACGAAATACGCAGAGTTACCCCAGAAATCATTCATAATGTGCAAGAAGAATTTCTTCACAGACTTGCGCATTGTCAAGAAGTTGGTGGATGGGAATTCGAACATTTAATTTAAGTATAAAATTTAATCAATTGTATTTTATTTTATATACCGCAGAATTGTTACTTTTTTATGGATAAAATTTACGTTTTCTAACATTCAATCGTCATTTACTCGAAAACTTTCCTATGTAAGAGGGCAAAATTTTAGTACTGTCTGATAGAGAATTAAACGATCTTTCAGAATCAAGGAAAAAAATATGGTGTTGCCATTTAAAAAAAAATCGATAACGTCATTACTCGAAAACAAATGACATTTTAAAATCGCATTTTACGCTAAAATATGTATTTTTTAAATTAAAAATCGACCTGTTCGAGGATTTTTCCCAAAAAATAATTGTTTCGTTTTTATTGAATTTATTCCATACCTTTGGCGCATACTGTATAATATACCAATAGCCTTGATGACACCGACATAATTTTGTCATTGAGAATGCAGCTAAGAAGCGTGTTGCTTAGGAAATTACCTTAAAAAATACGCTTGAAGGATTCTCAATAACAAAACTTGTATGTTATGTCATGTTCATGTTATGAGTGTCGAAATATTCTGTAATGTTTTCAGTAAAAAGTTTGTTAAAATATTGTTAATAGTCGTGAACAAAGTATAGTATTCTAGTTGCATATCATCATTATATGCTTATATATTGAATAATATACTATTAATTATATTTAAATATTAATCTACACATTGCAAATATTCAGCATAATAATTATAAATAATAGTATTCAGGATTCAAGTACTCTATGAATACTGCTGTAAATTATGAACAAGTTTTGTTGTATTTTTAAGAAATTTCACAAATTTCTGCAGATATGCATATTTTTGTTAACCTTTTCACTTGTTGATAAAATACCTATGACGATATAAAATCATAATCCTTTTCATTTTTTTGAGAATTATCCTGTTATAACTATTTATCTGTTTGTTTTAGATCCTGGCCAATTATTGGGAACTGCTAGGAATATGATGGAAAATACCAGAAATTGTTTCATAGCAGGACTAAACAATCACTGGTTATATTTTTTGTAGACCCAGTTAATCAGGTAAGATGCACATGTACTGCTAGTATAACAAAAAGTTGTCATAACTAATTGGTAAAAAGTTTATACTTTGCTATAGACTTGCCTGTAATCTATTTAATTTTATCCATTTTGACACGAAACATTAAGTGAATCAACAAATGCAAATATAATTATTAAAGCGGATGAGATTTTTATAAAAATTTCGTTGTACGAGTATAACATAAATTGCAAAACGTTTTTTTCTCTTTATCTATTGCTGTTATTCTGCTCTATACCACTATTGAAATGTAGACCATTTTGAAAGATCAACAGTTGCTCGGGACTGCAGCTTAGTCATATTTGTCCTATGATATCACTTTGAGTACTTTTGTATGCAAAAATGGCATTTGGTGCCACTCATTCTTCTTGGAATTTGGTTCATTATTTGGTTTAATCTCTAGTCGGCATTCAAGTGATCTCGAGTTGATTGACCCCGCTAATTTTATTGAAATCACAAGGTGTGTCTCATAGTAATATATGCATTCCAATTTGAACTCCAAAACGATGTTATTTACAAAAAGGAGACATTGAACTGTCTTATTCTAATCCTATTTGGACTTAAATATTTCGACACGAAATTGCGAAGCCCAGATTAGTGTCACGAGAAATGTACACTTTTCTCTTGTTATAAATTTGTTGGATGAACGAAAGTTTCTAAATGTCACGCAAAAAGTTTTTAAGAAGCAAATAATCTTCATAATACAGTGTGTCCCATCACGAACGACCGCGATAGATATATGGGAAAGTACATACAGGATGATTCTGAAAATTTGGTTACGTACCAGAGTCAGTAAGGCCTACTTTTAAAAAATATTTTCACGGTCCCGCCACTTCCGGTTATACCGGACGTTGATCATATTTATTTTAAATGTAGCACCCTGTATATTATTATATTTTTGGGTCCTACGTTAAAGTCAATTTTATATACAATTTCATATACAGTCGTCTATGTTTAAATTCAGTTGTTTTCGAGTTATTTAAAGTTAAAAAAAAAGTGACTGTTGTAGTACCGCATTAAATATGTTGTATCTTGAACAGTGGAATACTTTTAATATCAATTTTTGCAACAATAATAATCCAGGAACTACTACATTTGAAAATGATTGCATATTGTCTGACAAACATACAGGGTCGGCACAAATTAGGAGCCAATTTGCCAATTTAATAAGTCACCAAACTCGATTATTTTTTAAAATCCACCCAGTATGTTACTCTAAAGTTGAAAAAAATAGTAAAGAACCAAATTTTCAATTTTAGAATAACATACTGGGTGTTTTTTTTTAATAAAAACGAGT
Source organism: Monochamus alternatus (assembly GCA_037114965.1). NCBI lineage: Eukaryota > Metazoa > Arthropoda > Insecta > Coleoptera > Cerambycidae > Monochamus > Monochamus alternatus. Next base: position 42,031,176 of record CM073433.1, read on the forward strand.
TTGGAGAAATATTAAATTAGTCCTAATTTTTTACGGTTTTGCATGTTTCTCAGACATTATGCGATCATTTGCAGATGTAGCCAATTCCTGGATTATTATTGCTGCAAAAATTTGAATTAAAAATATTTCACTGTTCAAGAATCATGCAACCGTCACTTTTTTCTTAAAACTTTAAATAACTAGAAAACAACTGGATTTAGGTATAGACGGTTGTATACTAAATTGACCTAAAATTGAAGAAACAAAAAATGCAATAATAAACAGTGTTTCATTTAAATAAGCGAGTTGGTATCGACTCCAGGTATAATCGGAAGTAGCGTGAAAATATATTTAAGAAAGACTCTACAGACTTTGAACAACCAAATTTTCAGAATTACCCTGTATATACTGTTCCATATATGAATGCGGTCGTTCGTGGTGGGACACACTGTATAAGTATACATAATGTATTATTCAGTGATGCAGATCTTGTACAAACTACAGTTGGATACAATCACTGATCTAGCATTTCTTCATTTGTTTCAAATGTCAGGTTTTACATAATTTAGAGAACTGACCTTTCCATTAGCGTCACGAGTCTTTAAAAGTATAAAAAAAATGTTTTTTCAATCTTTGAGGGCTCTTTGACCTACTCATTTTTTCCATATACATATTTATGAATCGGATAGAATAAATGATTTCCACACTAGTTGAAAGAAGACAGCAACAAATTTTTAACTAACTGTATTCTAGTTCTAGTTCAATGTCCAAATTTTTGTATTTTTGAAAAACCTGTACAGGGTGGTTCAAATTGACCGGTTTTCAAGTGTTATTGCAAATCTGTCATAGATAAAGCCAATCTGATGGACCAATCCAGAGCTCTCTTTTCGAGAAAATAACAATAACGCAAATCAAATGTTTCTTGAGGGCGTTTCTCGATTTTCGGCTAAACCGATTGGTGACCTTTTCTCGTTTCCCTTTCAAGATATCTTAAAACGGTTTGAACATTCTACTAGCATTTTTTTTGAGATACATTCAATGGCATAAAAATAAATGTAATGTATTTAGTTTTTGTGATATGATCAGAACATAGGGGTTTTTTTATAAAGAACACCCACCCTGTATTTTATTTCAAAAAAGGCAAGAGGGCTAAAATGCATTACAAAAATATATACTTTACTTATTATTTATTGTGTAGATTTGTGGAAAATATAAAATTTATAAAATACCAACGATATTTAAGTTTTCTGATTGGGAAGGCTTTGAAAACAAAGTAGTTTGACATTATACGAAACGTGTTAACACAAATCAAAAATGGTTCATACTCAAATGAATACAAAATAATTTAATAAAATCTTTTAATCTAAGAAATGCAAACGCAGATTTGGCAAGGGATCTCTATTTGCAATTGTAGGTATTTATAATTTGAATGTAGTTAATTTGTGCCTTCTCACGTAGAAAACTTAAATATCGTATCGTTGGTATTTTGAAAACTTTTCCGCAAATCTACACAACAAATAATAAGTATATATTTTTAGAATGCATTTTTTATCACTCTTTCCGTTTTTGAAATAAAGTGGTCATATCATAAAAACTATCGAATATATCTCAAAAGAGTGCCTGTAGAATGTGCCAAACCGTTTTAAGATACCTTGAACGGAAAACGAGAAAAGGGCATCAGATTTAGCCAGAAATCGAGAAAGGCCCTGTAGCTCGAAAACGGTAACGGCTTGAGTCATTTTTATTCTTTCGAAAAAAGAGCTTTGGACTCGTTTATCAGATTTGCTCTATCTATAAGAGATTTGCAGTAACCCTTTAAAACCGAGCATTTGAACCACCCTGTACACTTTCTGAAAGTACTCGAGGAGTAACGAAATATGGCGTAAAAATCGCTTTACTACCGTTCTTAGTTGCAGAGCAATTCTATCGTCTACTAGCGTAATATTACTTTAGCATTCTCCCAAACGGCACAAGCCGCAAAATTAAAACTGGTGTTATAAATACATACTATACTATTAATTTTTAGGTTGTTTTACCCAAAACGCAAAATAAATTATTCCTGAGGAATATATGTATATTGCGTAAATTCTTATACAAATTTGGAATACTTACATAACAATACAAAACACAATTATCACCGCCGCCACCACCATAATCGCTTGTCGCGCATTCTCAACATTGTTATTATTTTAAAATATTTCAACTAGGTAGTAAATACTTCTTACACGACCTTAGTAAAAAACGCTGGGGGCTCTGTTCCTCTTGCATATTTTGGGACCTCTCTTGCACTCCATTAAATCTGCGCATCTTATTCCCAATTTAAATCACTCTGAATACGGGAAAATATGAGAAATCTGCAGGTAGAACATGAGAAAGTATGGTGACGATTTCCTATAAATTTTTATCCTACGCCTCTGGAAATCGGTTTTTCTTAATACAATTTAATAAAAATTGGATGTGATAGGCACTAGTAAAGACCTCTTAAAATAGTGCCCTTGAAACATATTTAGCTTTTTTAGTTTACCAGGGGCGGGCTAAACTTTACAACTTAATTCCCAAATTTTTATCACCCTGTATGATAGAGACTTGAAAATAAAAAATCTGGGTAGCGTCAACCTTGGACTAAAAATTGGTACTCTTGTTTATTGTCGATAAAGTGAACCGTTGTGAAAAAGAATAATAAACGAATTCATGTTTTATTTTTAATAAAAAGAGCCGTGATTTCCATTTTTTTTCTCGAGAACAAAGTGCGATACGAAAGTCATTCAAACAACAGGAAAGTTTCATTTTAAGATATTTGATTGGAAAAAATACAAAATTAAAAAAAACGCAGTGGTGTCCCAGGAGGCACCTTAACGAAATTATTGAAAAACTTCATAAGAGAATTCAACATGCGAACATGTCGAACTTTTTCTCGTGACAATAAATAAGTCAAAGGTTGAAGCTACCCAGATTTATTATTTTAAAGTCTTTATCATACAGGGTGTAAAAAATTTAGGCATAAAATTGTAAATCTTAGCCCGCCCCTGACAAACTAAAAAAAAACTAAATATGTTTCAAGGACACTATTTTAAGAGGCCCTTAATAGTGACCATCACATTAAATTTTTATTAAATTATATTGAGTATTTTAAAATGTATTCAAGAAAAACGGATACCCAGCAGCATCCTTCAGGGGCAGACATTTCCATAGGGAGAGTCTGTAGGAAAAAAATATAGGACTTGTCATCTTATTACTTCATGTTCTATTTCCAACCGAGAGATTTCTCACATTTTACCGTTAACCAGATCCTTGTACTAGACGTAGTAAAAGTGACCGCGCTGTACATATATGTTATAAACTAAATTTGAACTAACTGTGAGTCGAAGCTGCTCTAATTTTATTTATTAACTCTCTCTCTCTGTCTCTCTCTATGATTATTTACCCATTTTTTCCTATTAGGTTTTTTTAATCACCCTGTATGTAAAGTATTTTTTTATATCCTTTCGTCTATTGAAAATTCAAGGAAAACCACGAACTCAACAAACCTCCCATTACCATATTATAATTTTTGAAGGGGCACGTATGAATACGACCACACAATGCATGTTTTGCCTTCTGAAAAAAAAAAATTGTAAATGACCGCCGACCTAGTTCTTCTATGACGGGAGCAGCGGTACAAACAAATCGACTACACCGCGCGCATAAAATCGGCACAAAAACAAATAAAAACCGAAAGTGCGACGCGAAAGTTAATTTATTTGCATTATTTATGTCTTATGCAAATCCTCCTTCCAATATTACACAATGCCTCTCATTGTGGCTTGCATTTAGTCCACCTGCACACACCCACTCATTAACAAACTGGAACTAATAACTATCTAACTAGTTCAATGTCCCGATTTCGACGATATTCTCGAATTGAGTAATTTTTTTTGCGACTCTGTTGGAATTGGGGTCGAAAGATGAAGATCTGATCCTGTGGCGAAGCCGTAAGTAACAAAGAAAGTGATGATCGTGTTACATAACGGAAAAATACTTTCGCCACACTTTCGTTTATGGCGCGGGCATACGGCTGTTTGTAAAAAAAGTAAACACTAATTTAATAACGTACCGATTTTGGGATTGCTGTCGATTATTGATGTATGGTGCGGATCCTGCGATTTTCACTTTTGTGGATAGTTATTAAGCCAATATGGCTTATTGGGTTGGCTCGATGTGCGAAATTGTTTTCTGACGGTGTAATTTATGGTTTCATTAGGAGGTGTTGTTGTACATGCGGAGGCGTTCCTATAAATAAAAAAAAGTTTAAATAATAATTAAAAATATGTTGCGAGAAATATACAGTGTGTGCCATCGAAAACTTACCGCCCCGGTTTTCTTCGTTTTGATTCAAAATAGTAATTTTACGGAAATTGTACGGGAATGTGTACTAATTCGGCTTAATTCCAGACCACAAAATCCCATATTCTAGTATTGTAGTTTGTTGCTAAGCAAGTATCAGGAAACGGTACGGGAAAATTACTTTTCCGACGAAAAAATTAATTTTCTCGTACCGTGTTTTGAGATATATTTTATACAGTAAATACTCAAATACATCCAAGCAAACCAACACATCATAAATACATTATTTAGTAAATATTTTATTTATTTATTTAATACACCCTTACCTTACAAGTATACACATATATAAGGCAAGAACAAAAAGTAAAAAACAAGCATAATAAATAAAAATCTAAACTAATCTTAACCAAAAACAACTACAATATAATAACAAAAAAAAGAAAAAAAACAAATAAACAAAAATTAAAAAACAAGAGGAGAGCACACAACACAAGAGAGAAATATGAAATATGATAAATACAAATTAAATAATAATTAAACAAATAAAATGAGATTGAACAAAATGAAATGAACAAAAAAATGCCAGAGTTCTCAGTGCAATAATGTTCCAGATATTTATTGGACATATTCCAGTGTGTGCCACCGAAAACATGCCCAGGTTTTCTTTGTTTTGGCCCAATTTCAGACCTCGTAATACCGTATTCTAGTAATGTAGTTTGTTGCTAAGCAGCTATCAGCAAATACTACGGGAAAAATACTTTTCCGGCCTAGACCGGGAAAGTTAATTTTTCCGTAGGGTTTTGGATCTATATTTTATGCAGTAAATACACGCAGACAAACCACCTCGCCTCAGAAATGCTTTATTTAGTAAATATAGCATTTATTGGACGTATTCCACATATTATACGTTTATTATAACTATTTGTTTATATTTACAGCTATGTTGCACTTTATTCAACTATTAAACATTGGCTGAATTTTACTCGAAAAGTCGACAATATTGTTACTAATAGCAAATTTCTCTTTTTCTCCTTGTAAAAAAATCCACTATACAGGGTGTATCTAAATAACACCGAAAAAATGGGCGATTTTCTAATGAAAATTAATAGGGGGACAGTACTAAAATTTTGCCCTCTTACATAGGAAAGTTTTCGAGTAAATGACGATTGAATGTTAGAAAATGTAAATTTTACCCATAAAAAAAGTAACAATTCTGAGGCATGTAAAATAAAATAAAATTGATCAAATTTTATACTTAAATTAAATGTTCGAATTGCCATCCACCAACTTCTTGACAATGCGCAAGTCTGTGAAGAAATGCTTCTTGCACATTATGAATGATTTCTGGGGTAACTCTGCGTATTTCGTCCCGAATGCGATTTTGAAGTTCTTCTAATTTACGTGGTTTATTAATGTACACTTTTAGTCAAAAGTGTACTTGAAGTCTCAAGTATCTCCATAAAAAATAGTCAAGAGGTATAAGATCTGGCGATCTTGCAGGCCAGTCTATCCGTTCGCGTCTGCCGATCCACCTCCCAGGAAAACAGTTGTCCAAAAAATCTCGTACAGGGCGGGCATAGTGCGGAGGTGCACCGTCTTGCTGAAACCATATGGTATCGTCAGGAATGTCAGAGTCATTATCGTTAGGAAAAATTACTGCAAGGGCTGGAACAAGGTCATTTTCTAGAAACTCTAAATATCTTTGTCCTATAAGGGTTCCTTCAAAGAAGAAAGGCCCTACTATTCTGTCGTCAACTATTCCAGCCGACATATTTAATTTCTGAGGGTGTTGGGTATGTGCCTCTGCCATCCAATGAGGATTTTACCGACTCCAATATCTGCAAGTTTGACGGTTTACTGTACCAGTCAGACAAAATGTGGCCTCATCTGAAAAAAGTATTTGCCTGTGTAAATTTATATTTCCTTCATATAAATCCATTAGAATTTCGCAAAAGTGTAAGCGGCGATCGGGATCATCTTCATTGAGTTCCTGCACAAGTTGAATTTTGTAGGGATGATATGACTGTGCTCTGACTAGTGTCAGTGTTTAATGCAACCAATTGTGAAGAATTATGAGGATTATCCACCATACTTATCAAAGTGTTCTGTTTCTGATTTTCATTAATGCTTGGACGTCCAGGCTTTGGAATATTTACAACATTGCCAGTTTCTCTAAATTTAGACTCTACCTTACTGACTGTTGATTGGCTGATAAGGCGATCTGGATATTTTTCATTAAATAAATCGCAAACTTCCTGCTGCTACTTTAAATTAAATAATAATTTCTATGTCGCTTACAATACTTATTAGAAAGTCGGTGTGACAATTACACTTTGCAAAGATTTTCACCTACGTGATCCATAAAAGAACTATGGAATTCGAAAAACTAAACTTAATAACGTTTTTGCTTTATTTTAATTGATTTACGTTTTCTAACATTCAATCGTCATTTACTCGAAAACTTTCCTATGTAAGAGGGCAAAATTTTAGTACTGTCTGATAGAGAATTAAACGATCTTTCAGAATCAAAGAAAAAAATATGGTGTTGCCATTTAAAAAAAAATCGATGACGTCATTACTCGAAAACAAATGACATTTGAAAATCGCATTTTACGCTTAAATATGTATTTTTTAAATTAAAAATTGACCTGTTCGAGGATTTTTCCCAAAAAATAATTGTTTCGTTATTATTGAATTTATTCCATACTTTTGGGGCATACTGTATATAGACTAAGTGTTACAATATTTGTGATAATTAATTTTTTAATTTAACCGTGCTCTTCTACAATTATTGAAGTGTTAAAGAAAAACAAACCTTATGTATGTTAGATTTGACAGATGCGCGGTGTTATATTTTATCTTCTATATGTCATCATTAGTTTTATAAGCTTAAATCTAATGATATCATGGTGATAACTGTCTGCGATAATCATTATACTAGCCACGAAATAATTTTTTATAAAAATAAAATACAATTCAAATTTTTTCTCACATTATTGAATAGAAATATTAAAAAAGATGACAAACATCTCATTTTCTATAATTTTTTTTTACAGCAAATTTCTGAAATTATGAATGAATGAATGAATTATGAAACATTTCCATAAGATGCACATATTTGTATAATCACCTATTGATATGAATTATTCAAATACCAGTGCCGCAAAAATACCACATAAATTTATTTCCAGTCACCTTATAATCTTGAGGAAGGGAGACAAAAATTGTATAGCTTTGTGATGTTTTCGCTTGTCCGCGAGGTGTAGTTCAATTTTTTTATATGTTGGTATGACTGAATTTAAAAAATACAACCTACATTCTTAGGTAGGTATAACGCAGAATTTTAAACAGTCAAAGAATTTCTCAAATCAGATTAGCGATTTATATGACCAAATAAACTTTATGTATTCATATCCTATATATAGATTCATATCTCATGCAAATGTAACAATATGCCAAATGTATTGAAATACTTACAAGATAACGCTATATACTATATTAACGGTTAACGATTAACTTAATTCGAAATTTGTAATTTCTGGATTATCTGATGCATCTAAACAACAATTTCTGTGAATAGTACAACATCAAATTACTCACTAACCCGTTAAAGAAAATTAATTTAGCAGTGTCAGTGAACCTTCCCCGAAAACAAACGAATAATTTTATATGTGGTATAAAGACACTTACTTTTGATATACATGATATCACAAACATGTCGAGTCTTAATTCACTATAACGGTTCAATGATAAAACAAATTTACTAGTTGTTTCTGTCAGTCTTATTATTTTTTATATCTACCCAGGTCTTCTATCTTAAAAATAACCACAAATTAATTATGGTCTTTCAACTGCGGCAAGAGAGCAATTTTTTCTTCCTCCCTTCTGTTATTCATCTTCCATGATTGATTAAAATTTATTGCTGTTAGTCAAGTATGAGATATTCTAGTATTTTTATAAGGAACATTGTAGGACAAATGATTCTTTTTACTTTAGCCTTGTATATTCAATCCAATTTATAACAACTTCATCAGCAATTAGCAAGCTATTTATTGTAAGCCGTTCATTAAGGAGATATTGATAGAGATATTTTGGAGACTAACTTCCCGAAGCCTGCCCTTAACATAAATTTCAAATTATTTTTGTGTCTAAAAGGTAAGCAAACATTTTTCGATAACTGTCATCAAAAGTCAACATTTTTGTTAAATTTTCAGTTGACAATGCGTCTTTTTTGTCACCTACCTGCGAAATACTTTTATGTTTTAGAACGGTAAAGTCTTTTTCGTTGTAAAACATGAAACATAAAACAAATGTCAAAATAATATGTCTTTAAACAATATAGGTGCATTTTAAGTATTATAACATTTGAATACAAAACATTAGGTAACTATTATAAAAAGGACGATTACATTTATTTTGCAATACATGAAAACTAATAGTGCCGATATTGCAGTGAGCTAAATTTATGCCATATCCAGTGCTGTCAATTACCGTAGCTTTTAGTTCTATGTTAGGTTGTTGCTGTAATTGTTTAAGTTTACTGCGCACGTTGTGTTATTGGCAAGTTCCGTAGGCTCTGCTGAAGATGGTAACAGTTTATGTACGATTAAAATTTTATTTTCTATAGAATCTTTTATATATGTCTCTGCTGCCGTACTAGAACGCCACCCCCCATGTCATTTAATGGTGGTAATATCGGCCCATGCGTCGGCTAACAGAGCGGCGGAAGCAGTAAGTTTCCGGATGAGATAAATTGAGATAAGTTGCTATTTCCTTTGACATATTCCTTATTTTTTTGACGAAAACCACTTGGTTAACACATTTTTCCCTGACATACTTCGACTTGTAGACTGCCTAACGTAAAACACAGTATTTGCGGTATATGTACAGTATGCGCCAAAAGTATGGAATAAATTCAATAAAAACGAAACAATTATTTTATGTGAAAAATTCTCGAACAGGTCGATCTTTAATTTAAAAAATACATATTTTAGAGTAAAATGCGATTTGTTTTCGAGTAATGGCGTCATCGATTTTTTTTTAAATGGCAACACCATATTTTTTCCTTGATTCTGAAAGATCGTTTAATTCTCTATCAGACAGTACTAAAATGTTGCCCTCTTACATAGGAAAGTTTTCGAGTAAATGACGATTGAATGTTAGAAAACGTAAATCAATTAAAATAAAGCAAAAACGTTATTAAGTTTAGTTTTTCGAATTCCATAGTTCTTTTATGGATCACGTAGGTGAAAATTTTTGCAAAGTGTCATTGTCACACCTACTTTCTAATAATTATTGTAAGCGACATAGAAATTATTATTCAATTTAAAGTATTATGGCACATTTAACTGTTACTCAAAGAATTGAAATTTTAATTCTTATCGGATGTGGGAATATGACTAGAACTCAGCAGGAAGTTTGCGATTTATTTAATGCAAAATATCCAGATCGCCCTATCAGCCAATCAACAGTCAGTAAGATAGAGTCTAAATTTAGAGAAACTGGCAATGTTGTAAATATTCCAAAACCTGGACGTCCAAGCATTAATGAAAAACAGAAACAGAACATTTTAATAAGTATGGTGGATAATCCTCATAATTCTTCACGATTGGTTGCATTAAACAATGACACTAGTCAGAGCACAGTATCTTGAGGAAGGAAAAATATCATCCCTACAAAATTCAACTTGTGCAGGAACTCAATGAAGATGATCCCGATCGCCGCTTACACTTTTGCGAAATTCTAATGGATTTATGTCAAGGAAATAGCAATTTACACCGGCAAATACTTTTTTCAGATGAGGCCACATTTTGTCTGAATGGTACAGTAAACCGTCAAACTTGCAGATATTGGAGTCGGGAAAATCCTCATTGGATGGCAGAGGCACATACCCAACACCCTCAGAAATTAAATGTGTGGTCTAGAATAGTTGACGACCTTCCTTCCTTCTTTGAAGGAACCCTTACAGGACAAAAATATTTAGAGTTTCTAGAAAATTACCTTGTCCCAGCCCTTGCAGTAATTTTTAGCAACAGATAAACACTGCGGTACACAACAGTTATATGGCTACTTTTCTTACACAAATTGAAACACAACAGAAATTGAATAACAAATATTTGTGAGGTTAGATTTAATACCTAACATTGATCGCCGCGCCGCCTACATGTAAATGCTCTATTTGCTTGTTTTTAATTGCCACACCTCGTAGTTACTTTTGTATCTACGCGCACGTATTCTCGTGTTCGGTGTTAAATCTCCCCTGTATATTTGTCCTTTGCAAATATCACCATATCTACAATTTTGTCACAACTTATGAATAAAATTATGATACTCATATTGAGAACAATAGTATTTATACAAATTAATTTGGTACATGGTCATATTTTCGTTATTGACCCGTAAGTCCATAACCGCAAATTCAAAATAGTCTAGCGTTATTGAAAGATGTATTTTGCCAACATCTAGCACCCACACTACATTTAATGCAAAGGTTGCGACACCTGTCTGACCTGAATGTTTTAAATAATCTAGTTTTATCATTATTTGACATTTGAGCAACTCGTCCCTCTGACTACAAGGACGACTAATGGCATTATACGGATTCCTCAGAACGCTTAACTGTACCCTTATCTTTTCGCTATGAGTAACAATGGTTGTTCTGTGGTCGGATAGTGAGGCTTAGCTTCTGAGATATGGGAGTATTATTTATTGAGACATGTACTGTTACCCGATAATCGTCTTACTTAATTTTAGGAGCATATAGTACAAACAAATAGTGTGAATCATTTTACCATGGCCCATTTAAAATGAATTTTAATGAAACAATTGTCGAGATGTGATTACAGAAGCCTCTAACGTTCATTAAAATCTCAAGATCTTAACATGGGCGGATGCATATTTGAATCATTTAGTTGTTTAAATTTTTGGAGAAACTATGCAAAAATGTTTTTTGTCCAACTGTTAAAAAAGACGACGAAACCAAGATATCGTAAACAAAAACACGCAATTATGAAAAATTGTTATATTTATATCTAGAACGCGAAATGGTACGTTTACGTTCAAGAATGGAAGTTACTTTTTCTAAAACTGCAATAAAATAAGATAATTGTGTATTACAAAAATTTAATTTATATTTGATATCATTTGAACCGTGTTTGAATCAAGTCGGTTTAGGTGCGGTGACTATCATAACGATAGCAACCTAACAGACAATAAAAAATAGTTATTTGAAAAAGCAGTGCCCGAATTATACAGTATGCGCCAAAAGTATGGAATAAATTCAATAAAAACGAAACAATTATTTTTTGGGAAAAATCCTCGAACAGGTCGATTTTTAATTTTTAATTAATTAAAAAATACATATTTTAGCGTAAAATGCGATTTTCAAATGTCATTTGTTTTCGAGTAATGACGTCATCGATTTTTTTTAAATGGCAATACCATATTTTTTCCTTGATTCTGAAAGATCGTTTAATTCTCTATCAGACAGTATTAAAATTTTGCCCTCTTACATAGGAAAGTTTTCGAGTAAATGACGATTGAATGTTAGAAAACGTAAATTTTATCCATAAAAAAGTAACAATTCTGAGGTATGTAAAATAAAATACAATTGATTAAATTTTATACTTAAATTAAATGTTCGAATTGCCATCCACCAACTTCTTGACAATGCGCAAGTCTGTGAAGAAATTCTTCTTGCACATTATGAATGATTTCTGGGGTAACTCTGCGTATTTCGTCCCGTATGCGATTTTGAAGTTCTTTTAAATTACGTGGTTTATTAATGTACACTTTTGACTTCAAGTATCCCCATAAAAAATAGTCAAGAGGTGTAAGATCTGGCGATCTTGCAGGCCATTCTATCGGTCCGCGTCTGCCGATCCACCTCCCAGGAAAACAGTTGTCCAAAAAATCTCGTACAGCGCGCGCATAGTGCGGAGGTGCGCCGTCTTGCTGAAACCATATGGTATCGTCAGGAATGTCAGGGTCATTATCGTTACGAAAAATTGCTGCAAGGGCTGGAACTAAGTCATTTTCTAGAAACTCTAAATATCTTTGTCCTGTAAGGGTTCCTTCAAAGAAGAAAGGCCCTACTATTCTGTCGTCAACTATTCCAGACCACACATTTAGTTTCTGAGGGTGTTGGGTATGTGTTTCTGCCATCCAATTAGGATTTTCCCGACTCCAATATCTGCAGGTTTGACGGTTTACTGTACCATTCAGATAAAATGTGGCCTCATCTCCTCTATTTCCTTGACATAAATCCATTAGAATTTCGCAAAAGTGTAAGCGGCGATCGGGATCATCTTCACTGAGTTCCTGCACAAGTTGAATTTTGTAGGGATAATATTTTTCCTTCCTCAAGATACGTAGCACTGTCCTCTGACTAGTGTCATTGTTTAATGCAACCAATCGTGAAGAATTATGAGGATTATCCACCATACTTATCAAAATGTTCTGTTTCTGATTTTCATTAATGCTTGGACGTCCAAGTTTTGGAATATTTACAACATTGCCAGTTTCTCTAAATTTAGACTCTACCTTACTGACTGTTGATTGGCTGATAGGGCGATCTGGATATTTTTCATTAAATAAATCGCAAACTTCCTGCTGAGTTCTAGTCATATTCCCGCATTCGATAAGAATTAAAATTTCAATTCTTTAAGTAACAGTTAAATGTGCCATAATACTTTAAATTGAATAATAATTTCTATGTCGCTTACAATACTTATTAGAAAGTCGGTGTGACAATGACACTTTGCAAAGATTTTCACCTACGTGATCCATAAAAGAGCTATGGAATTCGAAAAACTAAACTTGATAACGTTTTTGCTTTATTTTAATTGATTTACGTTTTCTAACATTCAATCGTCATTTACTCGAAAACTTTCCTATGTAAGAGGGCAAAATTTTAGTACTGTCTGATAGAGAATTAAACGACCTTTCAGAATCAAGGAAAAAAATATGGTGTTGCCATTTAAAAAAAAATCGATGACGTCATTACTCGAAAACAAATGACATTTGAAAATCGCATTTTACGCTAAAATATGTATTTTTTAAATTAAAAATCGACCTGTTCGAGGATTTTTCCCAAAAAATAATTGTTTCGTTTTTATTGAATTTATTCCATACTTTTGGCGCATACTGTATATTGGAATTGGAGTGTTTAATTCAAAATGAACTCGGCGGAAAGTGAAGGCTATCATTTACCAAGGGAAGTAATTTAAGTGGCATAAAGTGCTGTTTCATAATTAATCCTCAAAAAATCGTCAAGATAGTACGAAAATGCCTACAACGAATTCAAAGGGTGTAATTAAAAAAAAATTGAAAATGTCTCCTAAACTCACAATACAATATCGGCACTTTCAATTTACATACAGTGTATAAATAAATTGTAATCGTCCTGTTTATAATAGTTACTGTTTTGTATTGAAATGTTATATTAATTAAAATTTATATTGTTTAATTAATGACAAATTATTTTGACATTAATTTGTTTTATTTTCTAGAATAAAAAAGACTAACGTTTTAGAACATAAAAGCATGTTGCAGGTAGATGACAAAAAGATCTCTCCTTATTAGCTGAAAATTTATCGAAAATGTCGACTTTTGATGACAAGCTTCGAAAAAACTAGCCTAAATTTGTGTAAAAAGTGCAGTTCAAACTTAGTGTATAAAAACCTTTTATCTTGCAAATTTTCGTAAAATTATGCCACCTGGCAACACCTATCCGCTAGGTTTATAGCTGTCAAACGGTACTATTTTGGCCAGGACCGTACTAGGATTTATTTTTTCAAAATTAAAGATCAATTTTCTTGGCAAATCTTGAATGTAGGAATTTTTGATTTAGCTAAGACTTTGTTATTCTGAATAAGACTTTTCTAATATTCCCAGGATTCTGTATTTTATTTCTTTCTGCATTAAAAACAACTTCTAGTACTTTAATAGATTTAATTATTACCTCGAGTATGGATTTTTATTCAAATACTGAATTAGGATGGATGGTATCTCTGATCTGAGGTTGGTTTCGACTAGTTTAAATATTAAGAAAACGCAACAGACCATGATGTTTGAAAGTTACAGAGATTATTCTGAATTTGATAATGTATCATTTTTGAGGGATTTGTATTCTATATCTTGGGAGTCTGTCTATGATTTGAATAACGTTGACGCGATTTTCTTAGCAGTAGTATTAGTAAAATTTTTGATATTCATGCTCCTATTAAAACTGCTAGAATTACTAAGTTACCTACGCCTTGTCTCACTGATAACTTAAACAAAAAAAGCTTATTTAAAGTATAAACGTTCTAAATCGGAGTCGGCTTGGTCGGAATACAAGGTTCTTAGAAATTTTGTTAACAGATCTGTGACATATGAAAAAAGGCTTTTTAAATTATAAATTCAAAACTGATTCTTAAAAATTTTTAGAAACTTCTCAAAACTCTAAATAATAAAGGGTTACTTTGAATGCTGATGTATCTAGATTTAATGATATTTCTACTGGTGTTCCCCAAGGTAATGTTCTAGGATCTCTTCTCATTTCTATTTATACTGCTGACTTTTGTAATTACTTTCAACATTGTCAATCTCATCAGTAGGCTGCTGATACTTAAATATATTTCTCTTTTAATTCCTCTGACATTTCTTCAGCTGCAGTTCAGATCAAATCTGATTTTAATTCTATTTCTGAACTCAATTATTTATTTTTGGACGTGTACTGGCCTGCATTAGTGCACCGGGATAAAGAGTGTTGCCAAAAGATTCAAAATGTTTGTATCAGGTTCACTTATAGTCTTTGTAAGTTTGATCATATTTTTTCTTATTTTAAAAATTCGAATCTGTTGAATCTTATTACCAGATTTTAGATACAGTTATCTTGCTTGGCATTTAAGACATTGTTAAATCATAAACCTGAATATCTAACCTCGAAGTTTATTAAAAATTTTAATGTTCATCAATTACCCACTCGTAATCGTTCCAAAGCATAGAACTGCTGTGTTTCAGCGGCCATTTCTTGTTCTCTGACTGATTCAAAATGTAAACAATTAGGTATATGTCCCTTTACTAATAAACTGATGGTTCTTTGAAATAAAGAGACCGGTCAGTTTCCACCTTATCCTCATCCGAGTCCGCGGAGGCTCGACTTGCATATCCTCCAACAAGGACTTAGGCATCGCGCACATTCCGCCACTTTCGACAGCAGCAATTTTGGCGGTGACAATCGCCGCCGTTCCGCTTCCAGCAACTAGGCCATTCGAAAGTGAGATGCGCCGGGCCAAGGTGGCCCAATATCTATATGTGTCGCTGCGCAATTGAACCGTGCGGGACGCAGGTGACATAACAGCGCGACTTATCGCTCTTGCCCAACGCAGAGATGCAAGTGCACCGCGTGAACATGAACTTTCCGCCGCTTATCACCGAATAACATTGAATTTCGGCGGTAGTGGGACCAGGTCGGAGCATAAAACGATCGCGGAGGGCCAACATCGGCGGATTGCTAGCGATGCAGCTCATCAGCGCTTGTACCTTCGTCTGTTTTCTGTGGGGCGTCGCTGCCTTCTCGAGGGGCGGCCGCAGCGGCTTCCCCAAGTTTCCCCGTACTGTGTGCGGTTCCAGGGCGGTACAGTGGAGGCCCCAGAGGGAGCCCAGGGTGATCGGCGGCGAGGAGCCGCCGCTGGGGGCCATACCGTGGCAGGTGCAGCTGCGTTTGGGGGAGAACCACCAATGTGGGGGCGCTCTGATCAGCAGGCGGCTGGTACTCTCGGCAGCGCATTGCTATAGTGAAGGCTTAACAGCCGTGGCCGGTGCTCACGGACCGCCAGGTTAGTGCGCGATTTTTGTTGATTTTTGGTGTTTACTGCCTGCGTTTTGGTGTGTAGTGAGTGAGATGAAGCTGATTCTGCAATTTTTAGTGTTTTGAAGTGCAGCTAGTCATGCAGATTATGAGGCACTATTTGTATCTGGTATAGTACTTCTAAAGTACCTATGTTAAACTTCTATACAAAACTTTCCTATTAATTATATTAGGACCTGGTAAGTTAGTGAAATAAATATAAGCAGTATAGATTGAGGCAGTAATCTCATCCCTGGAATTTAGTCAAATCAAATCAAATTGTTGATAAGGAACATTTCAAAATATATATTATATACGATTTAATAATAAGTATTCTGATATAGGATTTTGATTAAAAATTATTACTGTTTTTTGACTTGCTTCAAAAATTGACAATGCAAATGCGACTGAATGTTTTTGAAATCTGTGTGTTTTCATAATTTCAAAACTATAAATATATCATATTTTTGTCTCGGTGAATTTTCTACAAAGTTTCTATGAATCTACAACAGCGTTCTGTCATTTAATTTCTTTATTATGAAATTTTAACTAAATTTTAATAAAAGAAGGGATAACGTTCACATATATTTAAAAAAAATGGTTTTATATACAGTATATCTCATTTATGATCGGCGCGGAATTATCAAATTTTTGGTATCTTTAGGCACCGAACTATAAAATAATGTTAAACAAAAGTAAACAAAAAAAGTTTTTTTTTCACAGTTCGAGTAGGTACTTTTTTCACGATGAATGCCACTTTTGACATCGACACTAACTTCAGATAAAAACGTACCTATTGGAAAATAATAAATCTACAGTGGCAAATATTTTGGACAATTGGGCAAAAAGTCTTGTTTATTTTCGTGTGCGAAATCAGTATTTTATGGCGGTTTCGAATGATTCACATTTTCATGCGCCATTAAAAAAAACACTGATTTTGTGCACTTAACAATATAAAAATAACTACTATAGATTTCGGTAGCTAAAACTTCATTGTTTAGAGCGCATTCTGTTGCTATATATTTGTGTTTCTTCGATATAATTTAAAATACCCAGGTGGCATGAGGCAACATTCTCATTATTTGCTTAAGTCGTATATAGTTCAGTTATTAAATGTTTAAAAATATTTGTCTTGATAGAAAACACTATTTTAGAAATACGGGGCCATGAACATGTATTTTTTCAGGCTACAATGAGTGAAATTGCACTCATAAATGCAACCTAATTAGCCGCATCTCTCAAAACAGAATTATGTTGGACTATAACATAATGAGTGCCGTTGTTGTAGATTGAAATATTGAAATCTGATGCAAAACGTCTGACATATTTATATGCACATTCGAAATATATAATGTTCTATTTAAAAGAATATATCTAGAAGTCCCATTTGCCATGTTCAATTCCTTTCTTTTTCTAAACATAATTTTGTAGCTTTCCAGATCCATACAATCTTAATTCTTATGTTAAAAAAAATATCGGCTTGATTGTTTTCAGTACCAAAATTGACTACAGGAATCTGTCATAATTTAAGGAAAGAGTTCATATATTATTTGACATTACTCTGGAATAATTAATATATTATTTAGTTGGAGTAACCATTTTGCCTACAAATAGTAATAAAAAATTATTCAAATGAATACCTTCAATTTTAAGCTTTTTTGTACAGTACCCTATATCCTGAAAACGATGAATCTTTGAATGAATATTTATACGAACTATTACCTATTGTTACTTTTCAACCTGAATTAAAATGAACCCAAATATTTTATCTACACATCTGTATTCTCCCTTTTAATATTTTTTTGTTTATAATACCTTTCTTTTATTTAAGAATAATTTAATTTAAAAATACAAATCTTTAGAGATAAATGCAAAATCTGTACAGAAAAACTTATTTCAAAATTTAACACGTTTTATTTCGCTTTCTTTTGAAGGTCAAGAGATGATGGAAAGTTGTCAAATCTAGAGTACATTAAAAAGTATGGTTGTTTGATTCAGTTTTGTAGTAAATACTTATCAAATTTATTATTTTCTCTCTTGTGTGTATTATTGAATCATAAATTTTCAAAATATTTTCTTATTTGCCACTCAATAGGTTTAAATTAATACCTACTTTTGGATATCTGATCATTAAAAATAGATTTGGGTTCTTAAATTTTAGCCCTGATGTGCCCTGACCACATATATTACTACTACCTTGACATTAAAATGTGAAAATAGTTATGCTAGCTGACGACTATACATATCTAGTTGTTTTAATTATTGACCTAGACTTCATTTCATTTTAAGTCAGTAGATAACTAAGGTTATCTAAGGATAAAGGGGGTAAAATAGTTTTTCGATTTTTTTTTCATAGACCTTTTATATATCCACTGTAATCTCCATTTGTAATGTTTATTATTTATTATGTATATTTTTCCATACACCTCAAATGTATAATAATGTTTTTGATTTTGGAGTTACCAATAATATTTTAAGAAACAGCAATATTAATAATAACTAATTATTCATGTATTTACTTGTTATTACTTTGTCTAACAGCTAAAGATATTCTATTTTGAAATGAAAAAATTCCTTTTAATAATATTACATTCACTTTATACATAATCAAAACTTAAGAAATTTGAGTAAATTTGTGTAAATTCTTCATATTTTTTCCATACTATAAACTAAAAAATTATGATATATTGAAATAATAGACAAACTCGTTCTTTGTTACAAGGAGTACTGAGGAACTGTGTTGAATAAAATATATTGCTAAAAAAGCATTGTTGTGTGGGAGTTCTATTTTTTTCTGTTGGACTATTATTATTACAATTAATTAAAATGATGGGGATTTTGTTTTTGTCTAGGAAAAATCTCAAAAAATACTACTGTACTAATTTCATTCTCTTGAAAACATTAAGGACAGACAATAAGATATGTATTTTTCATTGTTTTATATCATAGATTCATTACACTTGATTTACCAAGTTGTGTTTCCAAATAAAAATATATTTATTTGAAATGTATTAGTGTATACGTATTTTTGTGGCAAAGTCAAATTAAATAAACAATAATCTTGCTCTAACTGATCATAGAGATTTAGCCAAGAGAAAAATTGTTATTCAGACGATAAATAATATTTGAGAAAATAAACAGTTTAATTTATGTTTCATCATATCTTCTGAAAAGGAAGAAACATGATTATTTATACAAAGTGTGTCTCTGTCATTCGACTCACTCACTCACTCACACCAAACTGCATTACTTATATAAAAAAACCCTGGATATTTGGATAAGTATATTATTTGCATTAATATATCGAATACAAATCGAATTTATAAGTAACTTTTTTCTTCAGGTTCCTCTCCTTTTGAACAAATTCTGAAAGTAGAAAAATTCATCCCCCATCCAGATTTCAGGAAACTCGGACCCTATTCCCACGACGTAGCAGTCCTCTTGCTCGCCTCTCCAGGTTTCAAAATCAACGATGCCGTCAAACCTGTCTGCTTCACAGACGATGACCCACCACCAGGCACCTGGTGCGAGGTATCAGGCTGGGGCGCTACCGACCCACAAGTAACAGACCGACTCTCACCTGTCTTGAGGTCTGCGGCTGTGCCTGTTCTATCCTTGGAGACCTGCAGGAAGAAAGGCATCTACGGGGGACGTCAACAACAAATCCTGGACTCCATGCTTTGCGCTGGACACCTCAGAGGAGGTATTGACGCATGTGGGGGCGACTCTGGAGGCCCTTTGGTTTGCGAGAAGGACGGAAGGTTGGAATTGACAGGTATCGTGTCTTGGGGCGATGGATGTGCTAAGAAGAACAGGCCAGGAGTGTATACTAGGGTGTCCAGCTTCTTGCCTTGGATTAAGGAGTCGGCTCTTGATTTAGGGGTGGATTATGATTTTTAGTTTGGAGGTATTATAGATGAAGTTTGTATGATTTATAGAAAATGCGAGCATTTGGTATTTTGAAACCATTCAGGCGTCAAGCCTATTAAAACTCAATTTCGGTTTCTTACCGAGAAGCCATAGTAGCGTAACCAACTGCATGACCGTGGTGTCTGGAGAAGGTACCAGCAAAGACACCAGATGGTAGAAGCAGCGGGGCAATTTTAAAAACTAAAACCAAGTCTAAAACCAATGCAATTTCTTCATAGTCCATTTTGAAAGTAACTATCTACTATGGTGTATTTGTTGGCATCTTCTTGATTACCTCCGGATACCATTAGTGCGCAACTGTCTGGGCTACTATACCATCTTGGTGACAAATAGACTCAGCAGATCAACTATTAGGTTTGTTTTTTGGATTATAATTTTTACTTTTGTGACAATGTTTTCTATAAGTGATACATTTGTTGTCGTTAAAATACATATTATAGGAAATTTAAAACCAAAGTTAATCATAGCAACATTTAAAATGAAATACAGGATGTTTAAAAAACGTGTGCCGTCACTCATAAACAGATTTCTCTTTAAAAATGTGTGAGAAAGACTATCAACGCTGATGTCTGTTTCACATGTAGAAGTATTAAACTTTTATAACTTTGATGCTTCCTAAAAACATTTCTGAAACAACGTTTCTTATTTAAATGAAATAAAAATTTCGGTTGTGGAAATTAGGTATTTATAATTGAATGACATAGGTATGCACAAACGTCACATGTCCACAAAAACACATTTTAGTTTGTATGTCAGATATGGTATAAAAAAATTTATATTAATTATCAGCAGTTCGCCAAAGAAATATTGAATTGTAACATTCTTGATAAGTTTCACAAATTTTGCATATTTTTGTATATGTTCCATTTGTCAGCTTGATGAGAACTTATCTCAAGGGATAGGCGGCCTTAGATGGTAACATTATGATATTTTTTCGTGTGCAATTCTCGGGAGCCGCCTTTCTTTCTTTGGGAAATATTTGTTTCCATCTTGATCCTATCATAAAAAATACCACAACGCGTTCGTTAGATAACAAGTGTCTCACACTGTAAGACATATTTTCAAATTCGGCAGTAAAAAAATAAAATAAAGTAAACACCCCGCATCTTGAAAATGAAGAAAGAATAGTTTTATATTTATAGATAATTTGGAGGGCAGATCTCCACAGGAGTGACGACACATGGTTTTTAAACACCCTGTATAAAGTACATTAACAATTTAGCCAGTTCGCACAATAGGTATGTTGTAGTTACCAGTATTACTATTAAGAAACTCGCTTTGTCGGTATTATTTCAAGTATTTTTTTCATCATTGTGATTGTGAATAAAAGAGTTACGGTTTGTAGTAGATGATTTAGCTATGAATCATTAAGTAGGTGTATACAGCATATATCTATAGGAAAGGAATGTGTCTCTAATTTTTATTGTATGTAAATATGACAGTTAATAGTGACGGTTTTAGTAAGCAACAAAATTTTTTGGCTGGCGGTTCTGGTTAATCATAAATAAATTGAAATTGTCATTTGGCAGTAATACGTACATTCCGTTAAATGTGCAAGTAATTGGTTTAAATATGAGAAATCTCCCATACTGCATAGAATATTTTATTTTATAAGCAAATACTAGTCATACAGTAGTTTGATAAATTTGTACCTAATAAGATTTATGGAAATATACAATCAACTGGTAATTTATGAGTTAGTAAATTCGTTTACTACATATCTACATTAGATATAAGATATTTTCATAACCCTGCAGATAGACGAAGGTACATGCACTTTCTTAATTTCTAATGTTTACTTTTTATAAATAGGCAGGTGAAGAATTTTTGCATATTGTTTGTGTAATTTATTATGAAGTATAGTTTACCTTTACTTGCCTTAAAATGAAAAATTAAACAGTAGAAATACAAGGTAATATTACTAACATAAATTTGTATCATTTTGTTCTATTATGTTAATAAAACATGTGATTGAATTATGTCTATTTATTAAACCCTTCGAGCAAATACACATTGGAACCATTCGCACAACTGATATCAAATATCAATTACATCATAACAACCATATACAAATGTTTATAGGTAAACATACGTACTTATGTACTGAGACAACTATTACATCATAAATAAATAATAAGTCTGTCTAATATTAAGTTCAAGTGTCTTAATCATAAATGTGTGCATATCTACATCTATGAAAAATATCTCAATTGCTAAAGTGGAAAGAAAACAAATAAATTGTAAAAAAGTATATACGTACTTTATATAAATAAAAAGTCCATAAATAATTAAAATTCATAGCAAACTCAAAAGTTAAATAATAAAAAAGATATCTTTTTCTAAATAAAATGGAGCAGTAAAAACTCTTCTGGCTCAAAATATTAATATTTATTTTCTAATTTCAATTGAATACTTCGAATTTTTTTCAGTGTCAAATTTTATAAAAACTGTTTAGCGATTCTTTTTCTTCAAATCCTCCTTTATACATTTATTATTAGATTTTTTACGTACTTAAAAATTTTTGAGGAAAATAGTGTTTTGGATAGCCCTGTTGAAAGCAGAACTTTTTTGTTTCTACACAAATTCCAAAACATCTTCTAGTTTTCGTATAAAAAATAAAATAAAAATAAAGCCAGTATATCTCAACCCTATTATTCTTTTTTTTAGTAGGTTTCTGTCATTTTAATTGTCAGTCATTATTACCAATATATGTAATTTATTTTTATTATATTTTTTTCAGAAGGTTTACTTTTTGTAGTAGGTTTCTGTCATTTTAATTGTCAGTCATTATTACCATTTTATGTAATTTATTTTTATTATATTTTTTTCGCAAGTTTTACTGGTGTTTTGAAACTGTTTAAAAAAGTCATGGAAACATGATTTCAGCAATTACTGCTATGCTAAAATATATTTTTTTTACATGAAAATCTTTAAAATCGGCTAAAGAATTAAATTTCTTCAACTACATTCGAAGGACTTTGTATATAATGGACAAGTAATTTTTATTTCTGAAAAAATTATTTATAATATTTGTTGCTCTTTTGTGTCAAAATGGATATTTTTGAATTGATTACTACCTACCTCTAGAAAAATTGCAATGTTTGCAATGAAAACTCATAGTAGATAAGAAAAATTATTCTTTGTATGCTATATATTAGGTAAGCTATTTTTCGCATATTATAGTTTTTTCTACATTCATGCAAAAAACACAACTTTATTGAACTATATTTAGTGGAAACAGTGGTTATTTATTGCACTACTGCAATAAAATGTTTATTGCATTCATCTGTCATTCTACTACAGCGTTTTGTCATCATGACAAACATAAACGTTCAAATCGACGTCACATTTTCCTATGCTTAGTGTCATCTAAATATAATTTTTTGGTTTTTGCATGAACGTAGAAAAAATATTGTATGCAACTCGTAAAATAAGTGCTTATTGCACTCGACGTATTGTCCTACTTGGCCTGACAGCCTCGTTGGACAATTTCACGTCGCGTGCAATAAACACTTTTTGTACTTGTTGCATAAATAACTATTATGGTCTTGAATTATGAAATTCTATGTCCTCCTTGAGCATGTGCTCTAAAAACGAATTTATTTCTGACAAGTGTATAATATAACATCTATCAATTTTTTGGAGATCCAACATGCTACATTTAATGGTAGCAGTACCACTAGCAGAATCAGCCGCAAGAGATCGGGCCAGCAACAAGGGTTTTCGTTTTCTCTGCTCAGGTCAAAATGGCTGCTTTGGAAGTAGTTGAAACTATGCCAAGAACAGCTTCCTGATCAATGAAGGTGGAAGAGCCACCTTGTCTTGCTAACGTGGTCGGTGTCTCGTTCCCCTGGATACCTGCAAGACTAGGTATCCAAACCAGAGTTACTCCGTTGCTTGTTACCAACCGATCCAGAGCTTTCTGATAATTTCATGCAATTCTTGAAGTGCATCGGTTGCTTCTGGTAGGCACAACATCCAAAATCATCAACAGAGTGCTGTGATTTTCTATGTCCTCCAGCAATCCATTGTGCCTTATTATGTTACCCTTTGGCATACTAATAGCCGTCTGTCTTAATCTTTATATTGCCTATCTGGATTCTCTCTCCAAAAATATATGGAGAGGTGGCAGATCCAGGAGAACTTACAGAACAGCTGACGGTGTGGAAATAATTGCTCCATTTACAGCCGGACAAGCTTGTCTCTGTAAATCAGAGAGTTTTCCCTTGGCTGTCCTCTGAGGACTTTCAAATTACCAAACTATCAAGCCGTATGTGATCATAGGTCTGATAACCATGGAATAAGCCAGAATAGTTGTTCACAATCTAACCCTCAGGACGCCAAATATGCCAACATATCCATATGGACATTCTGGCCTTATGAATGACTTTTTCCATATGAGAGTTCACTTAAGTGTATTATCCAGAACAATTCCCAGATATTTCATTTTCTTCGCAAGGCTATTGTCTCTCCCACTAAATTTGGGGGTCTTAAATTGACCAAATTGTGTTTCTTTGTAATGAGTACAATAACTGTTTTGTGGCGGTTCAGAGATATCACCAGTCTAGTACCCCATTTAGAACTTCCTGAGGTATAGATGAAATACTATCTTCAGATTACCAATACCAATATGATCAGATCATTAGCGTATACCTGGTTCTCAATTTCTCACACAGAGAGGATGACGAGTAAGTCGTCGTAACACAGCAGTGGAGAAAGCACCCCACTTTGTGGGCATCTCTTCACTGCCTTAAAACTGATCTCCTCCCCCTGCAGGGTTGTCGTTATGGTTCTATTTACCACCGTTGCCAGAACCAGTCACATATAGTAGACTCAATTTCCCTAGTAGCTGGTGCTGTATGGAGGGACTCTCGCAGGGCATTGTTAAATACTCCTTAAATGTCGAATGCTGCCACCACAATCTCGTTCTGAAAGGACTGGGTGATTTTCCCAACAAGATTATTAAGTGCTAGTTCTGTTGCCGATCTCATAGGCGTACTGATGAGCACTGAGTATTCCCCAGTAAATATGTTTGGCTAATTGGCCTGAAAGTTTTAGGGCTTAGGTATTTCCTACCTACCTTATGTATGTAGATTATTTTAGTAACTGACCAGCAAGATGGAATGTAATTCCATGCCGAAATAGTTTAACGAGGGGCATTTGTATTATTTCGGCTATCAAGCTTCACTATCAGACGTAACCAAAACACTTCTGGTGTGTCTAAAGTGGGTCAGAGATGTCCATAATACTTCAGGGATGTGGTGTCAAATATTTTAGGGAATATAAAATACGTTAGGGGTGTTCAAAGCAGACAAGTGTCCATAATATTTCAGGGGTGTCTGACAATAATATTCCTAGGGTGTCCTAAGTATGTTAGGGCAATTAAAATACAAAAGTGTATAAGGATATTTGAAATATGTCGAGGATGTCCCAAGTCTGAAATGTCATGACGTTCCA
Source organism: Monochamus alternatus (assembly GCA_037114965.1). Lineage (NCBI taxonomy): Eukaryota > Metazoa > Arthropoda > Insecta > Coleoptera > Cerambycidae > Monochamus > Monochamus alternatus. Next base: position 42,056,698 of record CM073433.1, read on the forward strand.
CATACTCGAGGGTATGCGAAATGTAGCATGAGGTACATTTAGTGGCCACTGGCTGTTCCATGTTTCGGTCTTGCGTTTATCGAAGCCGTCGACCTTTATAGTGTGTCGGTGATGACGATATTTTGCAATTATTTGCATATAGATCAGGGTTGTTAAGATTGTCACAACTCATTCAGTAATATCCTTGTTTATATACAGAGTGATTGGGAGGCAACCCTCAACATTTGAAAGGGGTGTTTAGGGGGCGCAAAGTGAACAAAAAAGCCTAATAAACATATGGTCGAATATCAACGGTTACTGAGATAGCAATGAAAATATTTTTATTACTACTTTTGCGAAAGCTGTTATTATTTGATATTTTATTTTGAATAGGTCATGCATTCTTTATTTTAAGTAGGTAATGCATTTTAAACGAAACTCACATTAGTGATTACTAAATGTCACATTTATTTTGACGTTTGTGATTTAAACGCTTATTTTATAACTGTCGCATTTATTTTTACATGTGCGTTCATTTAGTCGATATTGTACATACATAATTTCGTAATGATTGCCACATTTAGTCATCGTGAATATGTTCATATTATTTTTATTTATGAATATTGTAACGGTAGCGCTAATCGTGCAGTTGCTGAATATCGATGTCGCTTCCTAAATAGAGGAGTGCCAGATAGAAATGTTTTCTAGACAGTCTTCAACAGTGCACGTGAAACTGCAAACTCAGTGTGAGAATTACATCTGAGAGGCAAGCTGGTCCTGGTCTAGCAGTCGAAAAAGAAATTCTAAACATGGTAGAACGTAACCCGGGTGTAAGGACAAGGCGCATTGCAACCTAGCTCCAAATTAATCAAACTACGATATGGGAAGTCATTCCCAAAAATGATTTAAAACTTTTCCATATTCAGCGCATCCCGAATCTTCAGGATGGTGATAATGATTTCCAATTGCATTTTTGCAATTGGATAAACGCGAAATTTGTTCACTGATGAGGATTAATTTACTCATGATGGAGTAAATAACTATTACAATGAACATCCTTGGTCAGATGAAAATCCACAAGCCATGGTGGAAAGTAACTTTTAGCATTGGTTCAGCATTAACGTGTGGTGTGGTATGATTAATAATAATCAATTACTTAGTCCAGTTGTGCTAGATGGTCTTCCTACTGGAGCTAGATATGTAGAATTTTTAGAAAATAATTTGACAGATCTACTGGATGATGTTGTATTGGATATTATGCAAAACATGTACTTTCAGCATGATGATGCCCTGCCCATTTTAGTCGTGATGTGATCAGTCATCTTAACAATCACTTTTCACGACACTGCATTAGCCACCAAGGTTACCAAATTTAAACCCCCTTGATTACTGCCTTTGGGGATAATTTAAATCATTAGTATATGCAAAAAAAGTGAACACAAGAGAGGCACTATTCGATTAGATTGTCAAATTGTGTAGCATTCATAAGAGAAAATCATCATCACTGCAACGAGCTATCCGTGCAATCCACAAATGAGCTAATGCATGCATCGAGGCAGACGTTGGTATATTGAAAATTTAATTAATTAATTTTGGTTTATTAGATCTTTAATCGATGTTATAATTTATAATAACTAGAGAATAAACACTTTTCTCTACTGATGCATTACAATAATTAACTGAGGTAAAAATATTTTCATTGCTATTTTAGTAACCGTTGATATTCGACCATATGTTTATTAGACTTTTTTTGTTGACTTTTGCCCCCTGAACACCCCTTTCCAATATTGGAGGTTCCCCCATTCACCCTGTATAATATAGTGAGCAAACTAGTCAAACAGGAGCAAAAATAGTAGATAGCGATACTCTTTTAAGGTCCATTTATATCTACAGACATCCAGCGTGTCAGACACGTGCTGTGTCAGACACAGTAATATTGTTCTATACAATGTGTATTAACGTATTTATATCTATCGTAACACGGTCGCGCAGACGCCGACAGACACGGGTCGTGGCCGGCCAGTATTCTCGGAAAGAATATTTTGTCTGCACGGTTCATGTCTGTGCGTGTCTGTGGCTACTTACTGGGCAGTATAAATAGAGTATCGGGACCGTACAGTCGTGTTTTGTATTTAGTAACTGCCAGTGAGAGTGGCTGCGTCCAACACCGACGACAGTGTCTGTCGATGTCTGACACGGTACACTTCACGTTAGATGTAAATAAATGGTGTCTGTCGGTGTCTGCCACGGTACTTGTCTGAAACGCACCGTGTCTGTAGATATAAACGAACCTTTAAAATCCAAGTCAACCTTGTCTAAATAAGAATGACATGGATTTTAAGAATATCGCATCTATTGTTTTTACTCCTTAGTTTGACCGGTTGACTAACTCTATTGTATACGTATAAACAAGGGTAATATCTAAAGTACGTTGTGGGTGGCCATAATAGATCAGGAATGTTCATTATATTCTGCAATATTCCAGAGAATGTCGATAGTATAACAGGGTTGCCTTTAATATTCCAGATTTGTTGAAAGACACCAGAGGCAATCAAATTATTTAAGTGGTAACGAAATTTCCAAAGGGGTGTCCAAAGTAGATAAGGGGTGTCCTTTACATTTCGGTAGCAGTGTTCAAAGTATGTCAGGTGCTCAATAGATACTATTCGGTGTTCAATCAATCTATTCCAGGATTAATGTCTAAACGTACACTCGCTGCAACATAAAGGTTTCCACTCCAAATCTTAAAGCTTAAACTGCTTTTCCTCACAAGGGAATAGACAAAAACAATTATTGACACATATTGACACAACCTAATCATTGATGCCTCCAAAAAATGTTTTAAAAGTAGTATATGCTTTGGGTTGAAAACCTTAATGTTGCGACCACTGTACATGAAGGAGCGTCTGAAGGTGATAAAAAATCACAACATTTTCATGAATAATTTATTTATAAAGTAAATACCTTTATACAGAAAATGATTACAGACATAAGATAATAATATTAGTAATATGTATTGTACTAAATACTATTTATATTATTGCTTCCTAAGTAGACTAGTTTAGTGTCGCTCCTCTGGAACTGGTGCGATAAGTCTCTGCATACTAAGATATTCGTTGCCTGAACGCGGCCTTAAGGTGCAGCTAGGCGGCGGAGCATCACTGGAGCTGTGCGACGACAGAGACAATGTCTCGAAATAATCCGACATATCGGAAGTGCCGCTGCTTGTAGACCCTGATGGACAAACGGGCACTTCTGCTTCAGCACTGGCAGACTTGTTTTCTGTTTTATTAAATTGAAAACTAAGATCTCTAAGGGGATCGGATGACTTAGATCTCCTCGGCAATGTTTGGTTAGCACAGATCTGAGTTCTGCGGGGTAATTCAAATACGCCAGAATCATTTGAGCTTGAGGAATCCCTGTTAGACTTGCAAGGAACAGAAGAAGATCTCCTTACGGCTATGGAGTGAGCACAGTGACAGGGTGAAGTCTCTGGCTCTGGTTCCGGCTCACAACGACTAGTGGAAGAATCTGCCGAGTTGGACCGTTTCCTTCTAAAGTCCAAGTTGTCTGTGTTGTCCAGAATTTGCTTTCGTTGGTAAACATTGGTTTGTAACATGGCAGAACCCGACGGTTTATTAGACCTATCTAGTGCTGGCCCTAAGTTGGGATTACTATTTGACAGCACCTTCCCTAGACGCTGTTTTACAGCCGGAGACATTGGAATATACCCAGGATGCGGCTGGGAGGGTTTGTTGGATGGTTCCATCATGAGGTAGTCGTCTTGAGCATGGCCACATTTAGCACACAAAGCTCTCGCTTTCTCTGCGATTTCCTTGCTGTTTTCATACAATTGAAGAGTTTGAGCAAATTCCATATTTTCATAGTTTGTTGAAGTTGGTGCGGTAGTAGTTGATGCTACAGGGGTCAAATTGGCGTAATTGGCAGTTGTAGCAATGGGTTGCTGTCTGTGGGTCTTCTTGCTGTAATCTACGGTGGCATAAACAGCGTGGACGTCCTCTGTGGCTGACCAGCAGGACATTAGACGTTGACAGACACATGGCCTTTCGGGTTCAGGTTGACGGACACGTACCACACATCCACAGGGTTTCTGGACTGTGTCAAAACCGAAGCTCTGTATACATTCTTTCAATTTCCGTGGTGTGTCGTAGAGTTCATCACTCTTTGACTCCTAGAACAAAATTATTAATATTAAAACTTCAGAACACTGTAGTATTATTAAACAAAATATAAAAACACAGGCATACACAGAAACATATAGACAGATAGACAAACAGACAGATAGATAAACAGACCAATAGATAGACAAACACATAGACACCCACACGCACACATTCACACGTTCGCACACAGGCACACACACCACCAACACATTCACACACAGACACAAGCACAGAGGTAAACACAAACAGGCAGCCAGACATAGACATACCCACAAGCACACCCACACACATGTAGATATACAAAAACAGGCATACAGACATAGACACCCACACAGACAGGTAAACTAATAGGCAGACACACACACATACACACACACAGACACCCACAAACATACAGATACAGAAAGGCAAACACAAACGGGCAGACACACAGACAGAGACACACCCAGACACAGATAAAGTAACACAGAGGGATAGTAACAGATATGGCAGTACATCTGCATATTTCTAACTATATGGTATTGAGCTAGCACTAGATGATATAGAGCTAGCGCTAGATGGGATTGAGCTAGCGCTAGATGATATAGAGCTAGCGCTAGGTGGGATTGAGCTAGCGCTAGATGGGATTGAGCTAGCGCTAGATGGTATTGAGCTAGCGTTAGATGGTATTGAGCTAGCGCTAGATGGGATTGAGCTAGCGCTAGATGGGATTGAGCTAGCGCTAGATGGGATTGAGCTAGCGCTAGATGGTATTGAGCTAGCGCTAGATGGGATTGAGCTAGCGTTAGATGGTATTGAGCTAGCGCTAGATGGGATTGAGCTAGCGCTAGATGGGATTGAGCTAGCGTTAGATGGTATTGAGCTAGCGCTAGATGGGATTGAGTTAGCGTTAGATGGTATTGAGCTAGCGTTAGATGGGATTGAGCTAGCGTTAGATGGTATTGAGCTAGCGTTAGATGGTATTGAGCTAGCGTTAGATGGGATTGAGCTAGCGCTAGATGGTATTGAGCTAGCGTTAGATGGTATTGAGCTAGCGCTAGATGGGATTGAGCTAGCGCTAGATGGTATTGAGCTAGCGCTAGATGGTATTGAGCTAGCGCTAGATGGGATTGAGCTAGTGCTAGATGGGATTGAGCTAGCGCTAGATGATATAGAGCTAACACTACATGATATAGAGCTAGCACTACATGATATAGAGCTAGCGCTAGATGGTATTGAGCTAGCATTTTTGCCTGCCTCTTTTTCTTTCGTGTTGTGTCATGTTTTGTCTCGTTAATCTGCTTGTCTTGTTTGTTTCATCTGTCAGTCAACTATTTGCCATCTCGTATATCTGTTGTGTTTGTCCGTCTCAAATCTCGAATCTCCTGTGATGTCTGTAGTTCTCTTTCCCTTCTGTCTTGTCAATCTGTCTGTCTGTTAGTCTTGTCTGCGTCCATCTACCTTGCCTTTACTATACGTCTTGTTTGTCTATTTTGTCTGTATCTGTCCCCCGTCTGTCAGTCTTTCTCATTCAGTCAGTCTCGGTTTTTCTATCTGTCTGTCTATGTCCATGTATTTCTGTATCTCTAGTCTTTTCGTGTAATTTGGTTTTTCTACACTCATTATAATTTCTCTGTATGTATACTATGTTTATGTATATGTATTTGTCTTTATGAATGTTTGTTTGCATGCATACCTGTCTGTCTTTATAATATTAATCTGTTTCTAATTATACAATTTTCTGACGACTCATAGAAGCTTACATTTAATGTTTATTAATTCAGTCCCCTATATATGACCCTATAAACAGTATTTGTAAAATGTTTTTGTATATAAATACTTACTACTGGATATGGTATTTTAGGAATGTCATAGTTATCATAGGACGGCGGTGGAGGAGCAGCAGGCTTCTTAGGGGATGGAGAAGCCGAACCGGGCTTTGGAGGCCTTGCAGGTGGCTTTGTGACGGCCTGACTCCATCCGCTGCTATCAGAACTACTACTAATTGAATGACGATCACAAGTGTGTTCCCAACAAGGAGTCCCTATGGTTACAGTTGCAGTTGAAGACCTGAAAGCGTTATAATATTGTGTTAAATAAAATTACCGTGGTTTATTTTGATTGCATTGGAAATTTTTAATAAACTTGTAATATTATCTGATGAATATTTTTATTTTACCTTGACATAGCTCCCAATTTACTGATACAGCTCATGCAGCGTTCTATCGGAGGAGGGCCCCATCCATCATTAGAAATACTATCACCACAGCCATAATTGCTTTCCATATCTGTATAAGGAGAGTCGGCACGAGACACCAAAGATGTTTCGCTCAGCTCTAATGCCACCCCTCCAGTTGCTCTCATCGGTGCCCGGCGAGGACTATCCATGACTAAAAATATACAAATTATTAAGTAAAAAATAATACAAACAATATCGGTAGAATACCTGACATATTCCTAGAAACAGGTCTTCTTCTGGACGAATGCAAGTTGCCAGTCGAGGCAGCCTTCAGCGTGGACGTAATTTCTTCACCCTGATCAGTTAGTAGTACATAGAGACCCTCCCCCTTGATACACCTAGAACCACCCTCGAAACAGAACCTTCCCTCCACTACTCCATACCTTCTTAAATTACTAATAAGCCACTGACCAGCCACCCTGGGAGGCACCCCCGTAGTTAGGCAGAAACCCCGCTCCTGCACGTGCAACCTGGCGGGGCCTGGAGGTAATCTGGATTTCGGAGGGGCGGAAGACACTAGCACCAAAAAATGCGGCCCATCGTTGAGGTGTGAACTCAGTTTCACCTGGAAGTGAAAAATATACATTGTTAGTTTAACGTCTCTGAAACCAGGTCACTTGCTGGCTAAGTAAATGTCTAAAACGAATTGTAACTCCTGAGAAACAAATTAAAATTTTCAGTAGAGCAAAGTGATACAGTAAATTTTAGACTGTGACAATGTGTTCTTATTTTACAGAAGTTAAGTAATTTTATTGACGACAGACCAAAGTACAGTATGTCCTTCTACTACACATATCTGTTTTACAAGTATGATGAAATCTACATATAATATTAATATATACAAGGTGTAAAAAAGGGGTTACAAACTTTGAGATATAAGTAGCAGAGGAGGTTAAATATGAAAGTATAAGATATGAATTCCTGTCTGAAAACATGCCATTTTGACACCACAGCCTTATAAATGCAACCCTTAAAAGGGGTTGCCACACAATGATTACTCATGGAAAACTCAAAAAGAAAACGATGTGGGTCCAAACAAGTACTTAACTATAGCAAATGACTTTTGACTTGCATTCTGAATGTCAACAAAGAACTTATCATTTGTTAAATAAACGATCAACTACAGAATTGACTCAAAATTATGACTTTGAACTTTATTACACTTATGAAGGCGACGAGGCAAATTCTCTAGTAACCTTTTGAATAGGTGTCGGCCCTGTTGGGTAAAAACTTACAACAAGAATTCAACCAATAGACTCTTCTTGCGACGCCACTGACATCTCATAGACCGACCACTGACTTCATGTAACCCTATAGAAAGAAGTTCATTGGTGTCAAATCAGGACAGAAAATAAGACAATGGACAATAGTAAGTCCTTTATTGGTGCAATATTCTGTAAGTCAAAAGTAATTTGCTAACGCTACATACCCATGTACTTTGCTTTTGAGTTCTTCATAAGTAAGTATTGCATTGTAAAGCTTTAAGGATATGTAACTGGTATTGAGAACCAAACTTTTGTTGTAAAAAAGCAGCGGTTCCACTTGTAAAAATATCTAAACCTGTAGAATTGAATGATGTACACTTTCTGGGCTGTTTTTTTTTTGCCGTGGTTGTTGCTTAACTGCAGACGTTTCGCCATACTTAACAGATGGCATCTTCAGCGCTTCTCGTACCTTGAGCGGTGGCTGAATGGTTACCGCAATGTCTAAACCGAGCTTTTATACTAGTCGGAGTGCGTCAAGGTTGGTTAGTTCTGTGTTTAGGTTGACTGGTTAGTTTTGCTGTACTAAGTTGAAAAATCCAAACTGATTTATAGATTATAAAATAAAGCTTAAGCTTGAGTTTCACTTATTTTTGTATCATATCACCACTTAACTGAAGCAATCTAAACATACAGATGTATTTAGGGTTGCCAACTTTTCAGTATAAAATTAAAGGACAACCTAACCAAGCACTACTTAGTCGTGTTTTTCAATGTGATTTTGAAATCATGATCATATAAACGAATAACTGATTGGTACAAATAGTGTTAGCATTTTATAATTATGTTCTATATTTTTTAATTTAATCTTAAATTAGTTTGTTTTTAAAGGACCTCATTAAATATCAAAAGATAATCAAAAAAATAAAGAACTTGTCTTTGAAATAAAAGACGGTTGGCAATCCTATATGTATTTATAATCGTAAGACATCTTTATTTCATAAAGTAGTTAGATAAACACTGCAAGCGCTTACTACAAAATATATTTAGGACAAAATCATAAATTTTATCAGTTAGGACCTTTACGCTTAGCACGGCAAAGTTGAGCATCAGTTTACAGTATGTTTTTTCTTTAATGGAACACCTAGTGCCATTTTTGAACATGTGACAGTGCATGTCCATTTAAACATGACTTATTCAGTGCAATTTTTTACTCGCACGGCTCTTCAAAGATTAAGCCTAGATATAAAATATATGTACTGCCGATTTTTAAATGAAATAAATTGCTCACCTGCCATTGCATAAGTCGTTCACGATTGTCGAACGCTAGTACCACTACAACGTCTTGACACAGAATTGCTACGGTATTTGATTCCTTATCTAACGTAAAACCAGTCTCTAGGCCTAGGAAGTGCTGCAACGAGAGGGAAGCTTTGGTTTGGCCCTGCTTGTAGCGGTCTTTGGAGTCCCTGTATAGCTGCAGATGTAGACAGTCTGGAACGAAAAGTTACCATATTAAAATAGGTATTACTTATATTTGTAGTTAGAGCAAACTTATTTGAGTGTTAGCATGAATAAGGTAAGTAAAGCCGGCTTTTATCAGATGAAAATTGCAGGAAATTAATATTTAAAGTTAATATGCAGTGTTCTACAAGCTCTATGACAAACTTTGGCAGATGGTACCTGGGTTAAAGACAAATTTTTTTTTTCTTATATGAATATAGGTCCAATTTGTTTTTGTTGGAAGTTATAGGCATTTAAAAAAAAAATAATTTCATATTTCAGTAAACAAGTCTCATAAATAAAAATAATGGCTGCTATAACAATAATTATTATTTGTGTCATTTTATTTATTCACTTAATAATTGGCGTGCTAAATAAAAAAATACATTTATTTACAGCTGAGCATATGCAAATATTGTCTTTGTATATGGGTATTACAATGGAAATACCAGACAAGCAGCCTGATAATACCAATGAAGATTCAAGACCCAAATAGACAGCAGCCTGCGCAGATAGGTCAATAAAGTCCAACAGCATGGCCAACACGTTCCCCGAATCTAAATCCTTTGAACTTTGTGGGGACATATAAAGCAGCTTGTCTATCATGTTAAAATCACTACCCGTCAGCAATTATTTGAAAGAATTCAGGATGCAGTTAACCAGATAAGCAACAATCCAAATTTCATCCATCAAGTGACGGAATCTTTAGTTCGACAATGTGAGACTTGCATTGAACAATTTTTATAGTCTTAAGCTTTGTTAATTTGGTTAATAAAGGTTAAATTCAAATAATTATTATTGTTATAGCAACCATCATTTTTATTTATCGGGCTACTTTGATCTCTCGTCCTAGAAAACATAATCGTCCAAATTTTAGCTCAAATAAGTTCAACCATATTTAAATTATTAGGTATTTCCAAAAACAAATTTTCACTTTCAACACAATGTATCTCTTAAACGAATTACATTTTACTAAGGTATGTTTGGCTAAATATTACTATTTTGACATTTACATTCTACAGTTTCTGTATGACCCATTCATTATGGAACATCCGCATAAAAAAACACCTTTTTTAAATAATTTTATGAGGACTCCAAACATACAGAAGTGTCATAGTCGAAAAGACCATGTTGCAGAATGGCAATTGTTGTAACATAGGTATTGTATTGCTGATTATTTAAAATAACATTTAATGTATAATAAATATGTGTATACAGGATGATATTAATGTTGTGGTGTTTTACCATAAACAATCCAGAACTGATACAATTTCAAAAACGTGCAAAACTGATAATATACTAGCGAACACAAACTTAATTTTGTCTTCTGTACTAAGTTAAAGAGATTACCTGCCTATTAAAATTGTCTTAAATTTTGGAGAGCTCAAAAATCCGTCATCTTAATATCACCTTGTATAATAGCTATTTTAGTAACAGAAATTAGAAAAGGTGTTACTGTTATCTCCAAATTACTTTGCATTTAGATACCTATACAAACATTTTGCATTAGACTGATTAAATTTTGATGTGGAAGAATTCCTAATTATCACTACTCTAATGGTAGCATTAAACAATAAGAAATTTGAGTTGCACTCACATGAATTACTGCCAACTAGGTAGTAAAGTAATGTCTCATGTATTGCTCTAATCACATTAAAATTAACACCTCGGGTTTCACAATTTCATTTCACTTAACACCATAAAGATACAATTAACCTGCCGTTATGTGGTGCAATATCTAATCATTTTCAATTCAATTTTAAATGATTACTGAGTAGAGGAGCCAGTTAATAAAAAAGTAGATTTTTCTTAAATAAAATCCTCAAAAGAAAATTAACCTGCTGTCTCATACGCTTTTACCATTAACTGAAGTAAATGTGGGTGAGCAGCAATCAATTACAAATCAAGCACAATAAGTGCTGGATTTTCAATTCAATTTACCTTATTTTCTAGAGGAATGATTACTGTGTAGTAAGGAAAATTGAAGGCAGAAAGAACCATCAGAAAAATAATACATATTAACTTTAACTCATTTCTATATACAGGGCATTTTACAGTTGCATACATAAAATCCAGAGGCGTATTCTACGGTTAAAATTAAGGTAATTTTGTCAAATAAGCATAGGTTTCAAAAAGTGTCGTTTCCGAGATACAGAGTTCCCAAGGCTGATATAAAAATTTAAAATTGGTAGGTATAAAATATAAAGTTTGCGGCTTACACAAAATATCAGTGGTGGCGGGGTTATGTACTATCATAACTTTTTTCACAAGAAATAGTATATCATTTTTCCTCACATTTTTTATAAGGGTTAACTATGACTAAGTACAAAAATTTTAACCACGTGCTCAGGGAGGCCTAAAAGACAATAAAAACTTTATTTCGGAATTCTAGCTCGATGTTTTAAAAATGGGGCAAAACCCTTTTTTCCTACGGAAAGTCGGTCGATCAGTCATCGTCCAAGATAGCTACATATGTCAACTACCATGCGGTCGTTTCTCAAAACGTTGCCGAATGTAGAAACAACGAAAGTAAACATTTTTATTAATAATAATACCAAAGTACCTGATAGATAACAGTTAATCCGTTTAGCTACAATATTCATTCGTTTTTCGTTCCTTCGTTCCAAACTGCCAAAACTTCATTTTCACTCGTTACAGGTCCGTCAGAATTATTCGCCACAAAATACACACTTCGCGTAGAAGCAGTTAATAAATTGCCCATTTATTTTAAGAAAATTGATTGAAAGAAATACTAACAGAAAACTTCGAATACACCCGTGGCATTTTTCATTTAGAAAATTTTGTTCGATAACTGTAACTCCACTGCATTGCTCTCAACTCTAGAAAATATCTCCATGTACGTTTAATGGAAAACTACACATGTCCCAATATATCGCAACTATCCATTATTTAAAAAATAAAATGTTTAAAACTGAAACTGTCACTAAAAACGGAAAACTAAAATTACAATGTCAACACAACCGTTCAGTCTTCGGTCCGCCACCACCGAGAACCTAATATTCTTCAGATAAATATTCTTATGGCAATCAATATAATCAATATTCTATTCTTTTGTGTATAATCGTGGGTTTTCTTCATCCTAGTATTGTTTTGACACCACATAACACTTGTTGACACTTCCTCCGTGACACGGGGTTATACAACAGACCTTATAAATCATGAACGCGCCCGAAATGCCCGAAACCGTTTTCTGCTTATACAAATCGTTGATGCTCAGATGTGTGCGACAGAGATAGTCCAGGCAAAAACCACTGAAATGTACGATATGGAATGCGTTTAGTCCATTTCCGCATCCAAATAAAGGTACCAACCCTAGGAGCAGACAAAAGGAGGCACATGAAACTCATACTTCATTGGTTATGTATGTGGGTGCGAGAGAGACAACCATCTGCACGTACGATATGAATTGTTTTCTTAATTTCCCATTACTTTGTTTGTAAACACGTCATTGGCGTACAGTGTGGTTTCTTCTTTTATCTTGTATCTCGTTAGTGTTATTCTTTGTGTATTTTTGTGGATGTTATTGTTGGAACATGTCATGTTTTATAAGGGATTGTAAAATTAAGCAGCATATAGCACGAAATAATTCTCCATATCCATAATACATTCGCGCAGCTTTTAGCGCATTCCAGTCATCACAATATAAAATTACATTTCAGTGGCAAAAACCCACAGATCATTGGTCGAAAAAACAAAAACCGTAAATGACAGACGTGTGACAAACCGAATTATATTGGATATTTACTCATTTATTCAGAAATTTAATTTATAATTATATTTTGATAATAACAGTTTGTAAGGAAGGTTTTAATTATTTAGGAAAGGTTTTGTCAGGTTATGTTTATATATTTTTCTGTCATAGAACATCTGTTTTTGCCCGGACTAGCTCATATTTTGTTTTGTGCCTCTAGCAATGGCGGAGCAGTAGGGGCTTAGCTGATTGTGAATTGAAATGAAATTGAATTCTGGATATGGAGAATTATTTTGTGCTATATGCTGGTTAATTTTACAATCCCTTATAAAACATGACTTGTTCTACCAATAACACCCACAAAAATACACAAAGAATAACACTAACGAGATACAAGATAAAAGAAGAAACCACACTGTACGCCAATGACGTGTTTACAAACAAAATAATGGGAAATTAAGAACACAATTCATATCGTACGTGCAGTTGGTTGTCTCTCTCGAACCCACATACATAACCAATGAAGTATGTCTTTGATGAGTTTCATGTGCCTCCTTTTGCCTGCTCCTAGAGTTGGTACCTTTATTTGGATGCGCTAATGGACTAAACGCATTCCATATCGTACATTTCAGTGGACTAGCTTCATCCCGTTTGTGTACATCAGGACAGCGGACCTCTCTTTATAGGGCCGGTCCATGATTTATCAGGTCTATGGGTTACACGCACATAGCACTTGTCAGTCGATATAAACCTATGCTGTGTTGTTGGTTGCATTGTTTATAATACTCTCCAAATGTCAAACAGCAGTAGCGATCAGAAAAGTAATATTACAGAGCACTGTAAACGCCTCGGGAAATTTAAAATAATAATACTACAATATTATTATATGCAAACATGGTCGATTATTGTTAATATCGTTACTATTATTAGTATTATTATTATTTAATTCTATAATAAGTTAAAAAATGGAACGAGCTTTAGTGTGCTTTGCGCTAATGACCTACAAATGGCGCCAACATCGGAAAATCCGTCAAAAATATCGCAAATATTTTGAAATTAGTTTTCAGTATTTGCTTTTCGCACATTCAAATTTGTGTAATCGCGGAAATTATGGATATGGTACGAATATCGTGCAGCAGCAGAATATCAAACACGTTTTCCAAATAGACAGATATGCCAAATCCTCGTACATTTGTACGAATTGTACAACGTTCACGAATGTTGTTTTACACGTGCTGGTTTTAAATACGTATGTACCTAACTTGAAAATAAAAAAGAACCAATTTCATACTTTTTAAAATTCCTAGTAACTTTTTTTTTATTTAGTGACATAAAAATAAAGCATTTTTAAATTTAAACTACAATAGATATACCTATAGAAAAAAAGTATTTTTGTATTTATGAAATGGTCGAGGGAAACCGAGGTCTCCAGCAAGTACAACAATTTTTACAATGACAAGTTAAACAAGTTAGAAAACAGAAAATAATTCAACGTGTTTCTCATTAAATAATCTAGTATTTTCTAAATAGAACTTTTTCTTTAAAAGCGTCGTAAATCGTTACACGTGGCAACGCGGTGCTCTGTACCAGTACCTCTGACAACTTTGACTTTGGCAGGATATGCTTAACCTCGCAGCTGACAGGCGGCATAGTCGCCGAAAAATTAGGGGTTAATAAGGTTTTGAAAATAATTTTTTTTTCGCTTTATAAATAAGTTTGGACTTTTTTTGAAGGGTGATACCGTTCATTCTGAATTTCTCTTATCCCCTCTTAAAATATTTGTACTAAGTCATAGTTGACCCTGTACATAGAGAAATTTGATTTTGTTAACAGGAGTACGTCACTGATCACGTACATACATACTAAAAATTATGTTAAATTTGCCAAAAATAACTGAAGATTAATAGCTATGAATTTTAGATTGATTTCTTTTTTATCAATTTTGGAAAACCTAGGTATGCTTATTTATCAAAATTACCTTAATTTTAACCATAGAATACTGCAAAATATTTTGAGAATGGAATGAAAGAAGCGAATCAACCAAATGACTCGCATAGTCATCAGATTTGTCTCCATTTGACTTTTTTCTGCGGGGCCACTTAAAGATAGAAAAACAATTGAGCATCGCATTAGGCCCGCTACAGACTATGCGTGAATTCGCGATTCGCTATGCGCTATGCGTGATATGCAGGGAATTCGGGAATAGTGTGTAGGGTCTTGTTCGTTAAAAATCCATTCATAAAAACCCCACACGCGATGCACGAACTCCTTACAAACCAGATTTCAATATATCAGAGCATCCTAAATTTCATTAAAAATTTATCGGTGTTGAAAAATAGTTGGCTTTTAAATTAAAAAAAAATCTCACACGATCTACTAATCAATGCTTATTTGTATGGAAATGTCAAATTTTTTTTCTCATAAACCTCAATTATTTTCGTCGATAGAATATGTGTGCATTTCTGCTCAAATTAACATCTTACGAGTCTAAAGGAGACTTATCTAGAACGATGAAAACCAGACCAGTTCTTCTAATAAAAATTTATATCGTACCTTATCCCTTCATGGAAGGCAAGAAAATACATAAAATTTTATGTTCTACGTCCGACAGAAGAATTATGATTATTGATAAACGAAAAGCACGTGAATAGAGATGAGTTGATCATTACTCCGAGATAGCTTTCCTTGATTCACTGTACTCGTATTTATTTATTTTTCACTTGGGAGTTGAATAACCCGTTTCATACAAATTTATATTCCACGGCGCTGGATGAAAAGGGAGTTAAAGATTAATATTGACTCGAGATGTTTTCAGAAGATAATAAATTTCGTATTTCTCTACATAAAGTTATTAAATGCTGAAATTACTGCTTACGAGTAAATCCGAGAAAGTGCCGATTTTAACAGGACCGTAATCAGAAAAGTAGAATCTAATTCAGTAATACATATACAATGTAGATATTAGATATCAAAACATTTCCACAATTTAATTATGAATTTGTGCTTTGAAATTATTCAAACTAAATTTGGATAATAAAGCATAGTAGTTAATCGATGTAATCATCGATATTTTGTCAAACATTAGTCATCTTACTGCTAATTGAGTTCATTTGTGATTCAATTTGCTGAAAAGTCCGTAAAAATGGAATCTTATGAAGTAGGTGTACCTAAGGAGATAGAGGAGTGTGCGAATGAGGTTTCTTTGAACCTTCTCCCAAATAAATCTACAAATTTATGAATGTGTTTACCGACGTTTTATAGATTGGTGCAAAAAAACATTGAGTTGTAGCATTGAGTAATAACTGTTTAATATTCAATGTTGCGGTCAACGTTGAATATAAAGAAGGAGATATAAGCAAATATTCAAAGTTATGTGATTTTCTCAAGGGACAAAATTGCCAATACCAAAACCAAGAGACCACATTCTTTTACTACGCTGAGTGACAATTATTTAAGTTTTTATCGACAATATGTTGCTTTACGTTTACCTGGATTGGTAAAACGTCGATTATTTGTTAGATCTGTTAGTGGAAAGTGTTATCGAATGGTGGTTGGTATTCCGGTATTACTTGACGGCGGTGGTGACTTCACTTAACGGAGGATTGAGATCGACCACTGCAGCATTTGAATAAAAAAAATGTTGCAAAAAAAAATACTAAAAGTTTATAGTGGTAATGATAAACCAAACACTGTTGTCATTTCTGATTTCACAACATCTGAAAATAATACAATTATTAACGAAAACGTGTTGGACAGCTTTGAGAATTGCTGCAAGAATGAGGGTAGTGGCAGTTTCAGCGGTTTATTTAATTTTAATACTTGTTCAAACTGTGTATTTAACATCAATGTGAATAAACAAAAATTATTGTAAATATTGTTGAATAAACTTGACAGTTTTAATCAAAGCATTAGAATTAGAAGTGTCAACTTTAGATTCTAGGCTCACTAAAAGTGAATACTTTTGTTGCTAAGATATCATTTTTTTCTCAGTAAGGAAAATATCAACCTCAGATACTCTTTGACAGTCAATTTTGTGACGGTTGGGGAAAAAATATTTTATTTTTTATGATGAAATGTCAAGCAGAGGCTAATTTTGAACAGAATGCAAAATATATAGTCCTAAGATTAGCACAACTGCTGTTATTCTCTCTATTAATTCCAAACCGATGATTATGATAAATATTAAATGACTTTTGTATGATGTTACAGTTATTATTGTCTATTGTGTAATATCACGACTAAAAATAATGTAAAAACAACAGATTGTGATACTTTTGACATTTTTTTCTGATAACACCAACTATCAAATAGGTTTTTCTAATTACTTTTCGTACAGTAGAAGTAGAAGCTAAATGCTTCAACTGGCTCCATCACTTCTGTCGCTAAAATCACTTCGTGATTGCGATGCAGCATGTAATGATTACGATTTTACAGTGATGACTCGTTTATAAACCTTATTTATCAATAACTGTACACTATACACTTTACAGTACAGTTTTAATACAACATTTGTAGCAAATCTTATTATTTGACGCTATAACACATAAGTATTATCTTCTCAACAGCAATTTTTGGTAGGACTACAATTTAATCCTGGCTTTCCACCACAGATTCGGATCGAAATAAAAAATGAGCTCCAGTTTCTGCGCATATTTTTAGTCGACAAAAGCGCCTTGCAAACGGTTTCAGCCCATTGTCGACACATTCGGTCGCGATAGGGTTTGGAACTAAAAACAAAAAACGCTTCTGGCAAAGTTTATTGGTTGTAATATATTCATGTTTCGGACGAGATATATTAGTCGGGGTCGGAGGCGCCTGGGCAAATAAATGAGTGTACAGGGTGGCCATTTTTGGATATAACAGATGATGTAATTTAAGGACATTTGAATGTTTCAAAGTATAAAGGTAGTAATCTTTATTCTAAGAGACTCATTTTGTGAAAAGTAATAAAATAGTTATAAGGAGCAATGCTTGAGACTATCCAGTGGTGTAGAGGTCCATTTTGTGTAAAACCAAAAAAATCTGTAAAAATCACCGAAATCTGCGAAATTTGCAAAATCAGGTAAATCAATTGTACAACTTATTTCATTTGATATATTTGTCATCTGTCAGAACAATATTTTAATACTGGATTTTGCGTTTTTTCTTAAATTAATCTTGTTTAAGTAAGTTGTTGTTTGATGTGCTTTATGCTATTAAAATATAGTTGTAATTGCCAATGCTATATGTTTAGCGCATAGTAGAAATGATGTTCAAGTTTAGCTTGATATAATTACTTACATTAAAATCGAAAATGGACAAAATTTTATTTTATCTCATATACTTATATCTTTACACAACCTACTAAATAATATGTCTTAAATAAATATGCTAATTGAATAAAAAAATATATTAAGTATTATCCTATTGATTTTATTTTGACCTTAAATTTATTATAACACATGTAACGCTGGTTGCATACAGCTAGTGCAAATTTAAACTTCCATCTCAAATTCCACCGTTGTTTAAAAAAAGTCATATCTTGAAGCATTAAGAAAGAATATTCAATTTTTCAAAAAATATATTTTCTAAGTTTTAAAGTAAGAGTACTAGAAAACACACCTACTTAACAAGTGAAATAAAATTTAATTTAATTAAGTTTAATTATTAGAATATATAAAGAATTTGAAACTGTACCTATCACTGCTAACGCAAAAAAATATCTTTTTTATGTTGCGTTTTTTTGGTACCACTTACTTCTGGCCATCCCTGTATACGAGGATATACGAGTTATTCCCTCTTGAAATCTGGACTCCTCTGTATAAAGGTGAGAATACACTAGTGTAGCTAATTCTCCGTATAAACTTTATTCGTTTCAGCACTAAAGTTGCAAACCATTGCTAATAGGATTTTACAAAAAAAAAAACAATAGTTCAACGTAACCGAATTATTTACCTCCATCCGCAAGTTGTATTTAAAGAAATATATCACGCAAGTTAGCGCCCAACTTAGGAGACTAAGTACAAAACAGCGCGGCGATAAAGAAAAATGATGCTCGTTGTTTGTTCCGGTGCCGAATTCGTCGTTTATCTCTTCCGGCATCCTGGACTCCGGTATTTGTCACCTCCAGGAGATATCTTTATTTGCGACACGCTGTCTTAACAGCGGCCGCCTCCAGCCCTCGCGCGTTATCGAAAGCAAAACTTTCCTCCCAGGCCGAAATTGATGAGATTCGCGGGTGAGTTGAGAGTTTTTCCTCGTCTGTGGTCGTCCCGTACAAATAAAATAGTTAGAAAATTACTTGGAAGTTTAGACTTAGGTGGTAGCTGTGTGTGGGTTCGTAACAGGGACACAACGACGCAAAGTAAGGAACGATTTTTCAGTAATTGTTACAATAGAAACGTCTAAAGGGTCGGTAGTGTAACGCTAGATATAAGTATAGGTGGGATATAAACTTCCAAAATGTAACAAATGTTCAGTACTGACCGCTGGGCGCAGAGGTGGTCCAATGGTAGTGATTTTGATTGGATAAATGAAATATGGTTCGTGCAGTGGTAATGGGGAGAAAGATGGTGACTTCTTCGTTACTTTTGACTATGTTGGTGTTTACATCCGCTACAAGCGAGAAAAATTTGTAATGAAGACTATAAGTAAAATGTTGTTCATATGCCAAAAGAGTGTGCAGTTGGGGCGATTATAATGTTCTCGACAGTTTTCAAAATTGTGTTTTTGGGGGTTAATAGTGGAAATATACAGTGATCTGCAAAAGTATGGATTATATTTATTTAAAAATTAGGTGTTTCGAAAATCGCTTGGACTCGTCAATTTTTATTTTTAATTACACCGTAACTTGCATCTGTATTTCCGGAAACATAAACCGCGCTGAACGTCGTGTGACGTCATATCATCCACCACCACATGATTTTGTTTACATTCAATATGTATGAAAGTTTACCCTGCAATACATTTCAAACCAATATAAAATTGATGCAACATCCCCATTATAATTAATATCTACAGGGTGATATAAAAAGTGTGTAAAATATTTCAGGAGGTAATAGTATGAACCAAAATAAGCAGAAAAGTCTTAATAAACATGGGTCCGCAAAGTAACGGTTGCGGAGATATGGACCACTATTCGTTTTTCAAACATTTTATTTTATTAGGAATAAACCGACAAAGGAAGCTTTTAACAAACAAAAAACAAAGTTGCAGAAGATTTCCAAGCAGGCACGACATCTTCGTCTCAACGATATTCGAACTCTTTCGAAAACATCTTCCTTGGTTTGTATTTCTTGACACTTTTGATTAATCCGTAGCTGCAGCTCTTCCAGGCTATTTACAGGAGTACCATACACTAATGTCTTCAAATATCCCCCAACAAAGAAATCTAGAGGGTTCAGATCAGGCGATTTTGGAGGCCATAAAACAGGTCCGGCCCTTCCTACCCATCTATGTGAAAAAGTTTGGTGTAAATGCTCTCTAACGGCCATGGAAAAATGAGCTGGAGCACCATCATGCTGGAACCACATTTGTTGCCTCTAATTCAAAGGAATGTCTTCCAAAAACTCATACAGTGTGTTCTGCAGAAAGTTGAGGTAAGCAGCGCCTGTTAACCGGTTTTGTAAAACAACAGAACCTAGAAACCTGTCACCTACAATACCCATCCAAATGTTTAATGAAAAACGTGCCTGATGTCCAGATTCTATTAGAGCATGAAGATTTTCGTCGGCCCAAATATGCGTATTGTGAAAATTAAACACTCCGTTTCTTGTGAACCCGGCCTCATCAGTAAAAAGAATGTTTGCAAGAAAACGAGGGTCTTCAGTATCATGACGTAGAAACCAGCGACAAAAAACCAAACGTGCTTGATGATCATTTATTATATTTAAGGCCTGTACTCGTTGCACATGGTATGGATAAAGCAGTTGCTCGTGAAGGATTCTCTAAACAAGAGGTCCACTAATTCCTACCTCGGCTGATATTCTCCGCATACTCGTACCTAGATTCTACTCTACCAGTGCTAGAATTTCTTCTGCTCTAGGAGTCGATACCGACCTTGGTCTTCCGGATAAATGGCACTGTTTGCTCAAGGAACCGGTATCACGCATCTTTGGTGAATACTTCCAAACATGCGTTGTGAAGCAATCTGGCGATTTGGATAAGCATCAACATAAAGACGTCGCGCTTCGGTGGCGTTCCCATTAGCACAACCATACAGGCAATGCATGTCTGTTAGTTCTGCGTTAGACTAACCAGCCATAGCGAAAAAAAACTTATGCACTGAGAACAACTGTCAAATACGTACTGTTTATTTCACTAAACATCAACCAACTACTATAAGAAAATACACAACGTTTTTGCAAAATAAAAAAGGGGCTAAAAAACATAAAACATTCCATATCTCCGCAACCGTTACTTTGCAGACCCATGTTTATTGAGACTTCTGCTTGTTTTGGTTCATACTATTACCTCCTTATATATTTTACACTCTTTTTTAACACTCTGTATATAAGTTCCGTCAAAGTGGATATTAAATTTAGATTAATGCTTCTGACCTCAACGCTTCGTAAGAAATATCACCAAATACTTACGCAGACAACAGCAGTCTGTTTGTAACGTATAGTCGTCTCCTTATCCCCTAATTCCTTACAATTACGTAGACCTATGCCGCTAATCTCAAAATGCATTAATCACAACTAAAACTTTGGAATTTGCAGAAGTACGGTTTGTTACGTAGAAAACCACCCTCCGAGCGTATTCATCAGGGCTCCCCCTTTACTCCCGATATTAATTAACAATAAATAATAAATCAAGGGGCGGTGCAGTGTTGCCAACCGATCTCTTATTATTCATAGGTTCGACTGCCCCGGGCCATGCGGGGCTACTTCAACTGCAAACAGGAGGTCGCCCGACGATGTATTTTATATTACTGGGCTCAGATATCCTAATACGCGCGATTCTAGTTCTCGTTTTGTCTGGGAAAAGTTCCCAGCTACGTGTACATTATGAAAATATAATGATCCGGTTAAATAACGTATAGTGTTTGGAGTGCGGTGTTTGTTTTTTATGAATATGCCAACAGATGTGCTCCCGTTGCGAAATTGATTAACCTCGGATGTTTAATTCTCGGTAGATTTCGACCGAGCATAATGGAGTGATGAAGTTCTTTGTTTTCCTAATAGATGCAGCGGACCGCAATCGCATCTAGAATTTACGGTTCGAAGAAGAAAGGTGTATTCAGATTTTTTAATAGGAACTTTATTAGTTGCTAAGAGTTAGTGTTGGCATATTGTCTTGCTCTTTTGATCTTGTCTTGGTCTCGCTTTGACATGCATAAAAATTACAAATGTTTCACTCCGTACATAAGTGATACCTTATTATAGTTTACTCAGTATTTACTGTTCAAAGCCACCGTTTCCAATATTTATGTAATTAAAAATATTTGTAGAATATTACTCAATTAATGTATTAATTTCAATGAAAACTTTAAATATGCCACTATCAAATTTTTAGGAAACGCGCGTGCTAATGACCACCGCAGCTCCGAACTCTCATCGGTGGCGTCCAATCGTCCTGAAAACATGTATCTGGGCGTTGTTTATCCATATTCGGAAAGAAAACCTGAAAAGCCTCTTTCTAGAGGTTAGAATTCGTTGGACTTGAACCTATTCCGATACTAAATATCAATGAACTGAAACCTACCTGTATTTCCAGTTAAACTTACATTAAAATGGTCATCACAAGCAAACAATATTGCAATGTTTCCTTTCATCGCGCTTCATCGCTCTATACCACATTTTTGTTTCCATTTTTTGACACGGCGAAATATATTTTATTAAGCGCTGTATGCTGGATTCGTACATAATATGGCCATAATGCAATACTTCTTCCATTTGTTCGGTGAGATGTACTTTCTGTGCTCATTTTACGAGTCTGTTTTGCAATTTTATTCAATATCAATGTGTATTTAACACAAAACATCTAATAAAAATGGAAAATTAACTCTTCTAAATGCATGTGCTCTGTTTTCCGAAAGTATGGAAATCGTATATAGATATGAACTAAAGCACACTGCTGTATTTAGGTATACACGTGTGAACGGCGTCTGATGTCATAGGCCTACGTTGTGGTGGCGTGACCAGACTAAATTTTTAAATACCGTTTTTAGGTTTATTCGCCATTTCGATTAAAATTCTTCATTCCTTTTTCTGCGCGTATTTGGAAAAATCATGCAATTTCCTCAAATTAACGTTGTTTGAAGTATCTCTATACAGAGAGGGTTAAGTATAAACATAAATAACAAAAAAAAAAATCAAATTTAACAACAAACATTGCAACTGAGCCAAAAATTTTCATTCGCGATATTGATGAGAAATAGATACAGCAGTTTATGTTAAAAACAAGGTAGTAAAATGCAATTGCCATGGATAACGAAATGAATATTATACTAAGTAGAAATAGTCTTATTATAGTAGATAGTCTTATAGTAGATAGTCTTATTAAAAATCTCGTTGAGGTTTCTCTTACAAGAGGAAAATTGGCTTGGTTTCAGTTATAAACACTAAAGGCTGTGTATTTTTTCCTTGAAAATTATTCCTTCATACACTTTGCTCTTACTTTTATTTTAGACAAAAGTATTTTCCATTTTTCTTATACAGGGTGTTCCAGATTGATGGTCAAATATTTTACCAGTGTATTCCACAAGCGATTTTAGGGGGGGATCTTTATATGAAATTTTTCAATCTGGGTCCTTTCTGTTGAGATATTCTCAGTCTCAAAATGGCGAAAAAAAATAGTTTTTTTTTTATTTTTCCTTAAAAATTTAGAAATTTCAATTTTGGTACACAATATCAGCTCGTCAAAAGCTATTTTGCGGTGGTATCTACTCCTTGGCTCATGTTTCTGGAAAGTGGGAATATACAACCCCTAGATTTGTTTCTTTCAGAACTTTTTCCTGCAATACCCGATTTCAACAAAACTTTTTAAATACTTTACCTAATTTTCCTACTTTTTTCCCTCTTGTAATTTTTTCATACATCCAACAGTTTGCGCGGAAAAAAATAAAAATACTTTTCCTTACTCTAAACATCTTTTCGTCACCGGTTACTGATAATCGCAGTAGGCGGTTGCTATGTTGATGTTTCTCTGTTGTCTTGTCAAGCAAATCGCTATTAGGGCAGTTTTTGCAAATATTTCTAAACAAAGGTATTCCTATAACTGTTGCCAATCCTGCCGTATGCATATTCCATTAATTTATTCGCTAATATTTGTACGGAAGAGTCAGTTGTTTACAAATATTTACAAAAACTGTAGCAACCGTCTATTGCGGTTATCAGTAACCTGTGACGAAAAGATGTTTAGAGTAAGGAAAATTATATTTATTTTTTCCGTGCAAACTGTTGGTTGAATGAAAAAATTACAAGAGGGAAAAAAGTAGTAAAATTAGGTGAAGATTAGAAGATTTAAAAAAAAAAGTTTTGTTGAAATTGGCCATTGCAGCAAAAAGTTCTGAAAGAAATAAATCTAGGGGTTGCTTATTCCCGCCCTCCAGAAACATAAGCTAAGGAATAGACACCACCACAAAATAGCTTTTCACTAGCTGATAACGTGTACCAAAATTGAAATTTCTAAGTGCAACCGTTTTTAAGGAAAAATAATAAAAAAAATTTTCCGCCATTTTGATACTCGAATATCTCAACAGGGAGGACCCAAATTGAAAAATTTTATATGAAGATCCCCCGTGAAATGGCTTGTGGAACACACTGGTAAAATATTTGACCATCATTCTGGAACACCCTGTACATATAGGCTTTGTTCATCAGCTTTATCTCATTTCCAAATTTGTTCCAATCCATCCCACATTTGTTCTTACGAATATCAGCTTCTACTTTGGGTCGTTCTTCTTCATTTCAATTGTTCTTGATTTTCTCGAATCTCTTGTTTCAAGGGCAACGCATAAGGAACTCTCAATTGGTTCCAGAAAAAAATACGCGGAATATTACATAATTTGCACCGAGTGTGCTCGAAACTCCCCTTCTTGGCGGCTGTATTATCTGTCCCGCAACTTCATTAATAACAAGCACGTTCGGAATTGCTCCGGCCGTTACCGCAACGAACGGGGTCAACACCATTTGTCAGATTTTCATTTATGGCCCGGTATAGCCTCGGCACGCCCGAGTGAAATATGCAAACATGTGACGTTAATCTGCGCTTATTTTATTAGCGACTTAATCGGGGGCAGCTTCGTGTTATTGGAGAAGGACGCCGGGCCTATGGACGAAATACGCCTCTCCAAAAAGTTTAGAAACCACTGAGATCATTTCTGGCCGGTTTCTCAACATTTGGCGCAATCCATTCGATAACTATCGAGTACATAAATTTATCAGACCGATAACTTTATATTGGTTTCTGAACGCATGCCTTCCAAATTTTGTTGAATACATAACAGTTGAATGGATATCTTAATATCTGCAATAATCATAGAGGGAGCTAGCAAATGCGCAAGTGTTTGCAGATGCCATTTATGGAAGTAAGACACTTTCAAGCAATAATTGTAGATGGCGCCACTATCGCCTACCTAATGATATCACGTCACATTAACTACAAATATATACAAACCTGTTGCATAAAAACGAAGTTATTAAAACCTTTTCTAATACTGATAGTGAATTTGTTCTAGTACTAGAGACTTGAATACTATTTCCTATTAAATCATTAAATCTATCAGTAAATTTACAGTTTCTTTCGTTAAGATCGCCGTATTTCTCACCGTAAAATGATCAAATTTGTGGTGTTTTAGGTACTGAAATTTTGAAAAATAAAACGTGTAGAACAAAAGTAATATCAAAAACTTACTGATGTTTTGTTTATCCACTTTCACTATTTAAACTCTCTTCAAATAATATAATAACTTTTAAAATGCATTTGTATGACACACATTATTTCGCTATTCTAACCCCACATTTTAACAATTATTTTCACATACTTATAAACAAAAGTGAACAATCTTATATGCAGAAATATGTAAGTTTATGTTATAACAATGTTTACATCGATAGCTAAATTTAAAAAAATACGTATTTTAAAAGTTTTCAGTACCTAAAAATTTGCTGGATAAATCGCTTTCTGACGTTATAAATTGATTTTATTTCGGTACCTTTGAATATTCGCTGGTGGCATGAGATAACATTGTTGTTATTTGCTAAACTCTATATTATTCAGTTCTTAAATATCTAAAATTACTTGTATTTGTAGAAAACGCTATTTCAAGAATACGGCGCCCGAAAACCTCTCTCGAAATTCTGTCGCTGTATTTTTCATACTGGTTTTCTCTTTCACGATAACGTCTTGGCCGTTCAAGATATCTGACTATATTTAAATATTCTTCATCTGAAGAGGCAGACAAATCAGAATTTTCCATTGCACAAAGTAATCGTCACGAAAATATCAAAAAAAGTTGGGTTAAGTCTTACAATAAAGATGTAAACAAGCAACAGCTAAATCGTTGCGCGCGTGCGCTAATGTTTATTGGACAGATATCTTGCCATTTTTCTTTGGATATCTGTTCGATAACTAATGCAATAGATAAGCATTATCGAATGGTTCAGAAACCGAATTCACGGGATATCTCCAGTTTATGGAATCGATAAGTTTATTTAATAGATATCTACTACCTGAGAAACCGGCCATTATTTATTTATCTACAATCACTACACCCAACGACCGAAAATCTAGAGAATGACTCATCCCTAGGAGCAACATTTCATAGGCGTACTAAATTTGAAGGCGATCATATATAAAAAAATATACAAAAATAATGCACTAGATAACATCCATTATTTTTAGTAAAAACAGTAATATAACAGTTTTTGCCAATTTCGAGGTGTTACATAATAAAAATGATGAGTTATTTCAAGTTTTTATCTTGTTTTATCAATTACCCAAGGTCGAAAATAATAGAAAGTTACTAATCCACAGCACCGAGATGAGTGTGGAAGGGAGGGTTGCATGATTACTTAAGCGTGCCACTTGAGAAGGGTTCAAAGCACACACAATTATTAAAAATAAGTTGACGTGGAGTGAACCTAGTACATTAACAGTTTATTTCAAATATTTATAGCGGGAAAATCTCAACTTTTGACAAATTTTGCAAAACAGTAAAACACTACAAATATTATTGCTACTTTCGTTATTATGTGGTGTTAAGAAATTTGTTTTGAGCTTCTGACAATCTACCATGGCAGTTTCATGATGAAAATGATATAAAATGTTATAATTGACAAAATTCGTTACAAGTAGAGGTTTCCCCACCATTAAATAAATCGCGCAAGGGTTTAGAATACATTGCACTACATATACAAACTATTCATTATTGGTTACTAACACTGTCACTGTTTCGTCAAAAGTTAATATTTATTTTAAATAATTTCTTCGCCATATCACTATTTTGTCCTTCACTATCAATATACTTTTTTTGATTTCATTTATAGAGAAATTCAGATAAATTCATACGTCACGCATAATTCGCAAAAACACTTTTCTACATATTCTAATCAAAGTTTCATCTTGCAAGATATACTTAGGAATCCAATTCTTTTTGTCGAAAACTCATTTTTGAAATACCATTTTCCTTCTGCGAGTTTCCACTATTTTCCACTTCGCAGTTGTACTTCTTTGCCACTCCGCATTATACATATATGCTACTCACGTACATTCTTGTTAATGAACTACATATTTCAACATCAGTTACATCTCACATACTTCCATATTTTGACCTCGCGCTCTAAACCCTTCATACATGGCATCATCCGATATTCTTCACCTGTTAATTAGGGCTGAATATGCTGAAGAGCTTGAATTATTCTCCATTCTTAAGAACACAAAATCACTAATATATTAATTACATTCATAATTAAATTAGCGGAAATATATACCCGAAATATTGGCCGCATGAACGATATACCCGCCCATGATAGCGCTGGAAATGGAACAGGTGAATCCGTCAATTCATCACAGCCAATAGAAGACTGCGGTGCATGCGTATTTACTGCAGCAGAAGCTGTGTAATCGGGCTTAATGCTTTTACAGATATGTGGCACACGATTTTATATAAACTGTGACCATGGTTTATAACATGAGTCACTCTCTAGATTCTCGGCTGTTGAGTATAATTAAAGTGGGGTTTTTGTCACTTTATTGCGTGCTGAACGATAAAATCTAGCTAATGCTCGTCGTCAATAGCAAACAAACAAGTAAACAACAATTTTTTTAAGTAGCGAATTTAGCAATTGTCAAATTTTCTAAAATTTGCGCATTTAGAGAAAGAGACAATTTTAGTTGAAAAAAAAAGATGGAAACTGAAAATACTGACTGTGATATCCCGAATACACCTCAGGAAATTAGAAATGCTGCACAAACTGTACCTTTAGGTTTGTTGCCAGAAAAATCAGAGAAGTTATACTAAAAGCAATATAACCTATTTGTGACAAGGTGTAAGACGACCAAGAATGATACTGACTTAGCAAGTTCAAAAAGTTGACTGCATTTTTAAAGAAGCAAGGAGTTGGATATAAGCCTAGGAATGATAAATCATACTTATTAAAAAGGTAAATTCTGTACATATTGATTATTGTAAAACCTGTAACTTAATAGAAAAATGTTTTCAACGTTTCTATGAACTGACCAAATAGCCAACGATATATATTAAATAACGCAGTGCAGTATGTATTAAAGTGTGATATTCGCGGATTGCGCATCAGGTAGGTGTAAGTGAGTGGTGGTAGACCATCGCCATCTAAAAGGGCGGCATTCTACGGTACTTTTAAAGTAAATTTAATAAAATGTTAGATTCACGCAGCATCAACTTATTTTTGGTAATTTTGTGTTCTTTAAACCCTTTGTGACACGCCTATGGAATCTTGTCCCCTGCAACCCTCACCTCCCGTACTCATTTAAGTGCTGTGAATGAATCACTCTCTATTATTTTGGATCCCGGGTATAGTTAACGTTAATAATATTAAAAGAGAGGTCTACGGATGGTTCAAATGTCCCCGAGTTAAACATATATATTTCATATAAAATGGGACATTAACAGATGCCTTTATTCAACATATTTTTGATAACTGTTCTGTACGTTTAAGTTCAATATTAATTATTAAAATAGATAGACATTTTCATAGTGTACTTTCATGTCATCAGCAAACATCGATCAAACATGATATATTTATAGATCAAATGAAGTAATGTTTCTTTATACCAAAGTAATATTAATATACCTACTTATTATCCTAATTTTAATAATACTCCAAATTTCTAACCTGTTTTTCTCAAATGTTATTTACTCAGACTAGAACTTTATAATTTTAAGGCAGTGACATGGAATGTATATCGGTTCGTCCAAATAAAAAAAAGCATAAAATACGGGAGCTGCAGTTTCATAAAAAATAAAGATTTAATGACCTAATCCGTGGAATTAACCCAAATGTCCAACATAACGACTACCACCTTGTCTTTATTATTTACTTCACTTATCAAATTTCGTAAAATTAATCATACTCCATCCCCCAGAAACGGGCTGTCCACTAGATTCTTTAGACGTATGTATATAGCCACGCTTTCTCGCACCGAACTAATATCTACGCGGTCGCTCCCGTCTCTTTTTTTCCCGAGCCAACAGCGAGACGTGGAGTTAGTCGCAAGAAGATTGATGACTCCCACGGCTCGTATTAATGGTTGCGCCATCTGTGCCTCGCGTCATATTACACGGTTATAAATTGATTGCGAAACAAAAATATTAATACGCGCTTTCGGATGTGTTGCCGATAAAACGCGGGCGATAAAGGGGCGCGATTTATGCACTTTTCGGGGGCGCATTTGATATGCGAACGCTTGTTTTTGTGTAATCACGGACGGATGCAATTCTGTCGAAAATACGTTTTAAACGGGGCGATCAAAATAACTGATAGACAAATAAATCCTTCGATAAATAGTGAACACAGCGGAAAACTTATTTTTTTAATTTTAATAATCTGACAAGAGTTATTACTAAAAACATTTTCATTCAACATTTCGCATGTTCTTTAATAATAAGCGCACATATTCTTACATAGACGCCGAAACTTGAAAATTGGTAGATATTTTGTTGCTAATTTCACTCACTCATTTCAATTTTGTAGTTTGTGCCGTTTTCGGGAAAAATGGTGGCTGCTACAGTAATATTACGCTACTAGACCATTGCTCGGCAACTAAGAACGATAGCAAATTGATTTTTGCATCATATATTGTTGCTTAACGAGTACCTTTAAAAGGTAATTAGTTTTTTTTTTTCAAAAATAAGAAAATTTGGCCATTCAACTCATACAGTCAGAAATTTGCCTTTTGGTTGTCTAAAAATGAAAAATCAAAGTCATTAGTCAAATTAATCAATAATATTAGTCATTCTCTGGATAATTAAAATGAATTTGTAAACTGCTCTCGGCAAAATATTATCCATCTTCCAATTTCGATCATCGGCAATTTGCTTATATATTATTCCAAACCGAATCCTCTAGAAACCTCGGGATTTTGGTTTAATCGATATTTAATTCACCGATTGTGTTAACAACAGTGCATCCTTGTTTAACTCATACAAAATGATAAGGACAACGACAAACCGGTGGATTCACCGACGGTATTCGTCACCGGTAACGCCTACTGTGTGAGACGGAAGAGGGGCATGGCACTGGGTTGGTTCGCGGCGCGTGCCGTTATCCCCACCCCCACAGCCGTCTGTACCTCCGTGAGCAGTGGAGACTAAAGAGTGGAGGGTACCTACAATAAATTAATTACGCAGCCAGTATCAGGCTGGCCGGGCGCTGCCGGCTGCCGCAATGATGCACTATGCAGCGAGTCTAGCATAACGCATTAGCCAGTCGACCTTCAACCTTCGTTTGATGCGTGTAAACTGTAATAACTTTAAGTTGATTTTGACCCTCGTTGTGACTAATAAATAGTGACTGTAAAACGCGATTGTGATTTTAAATTATCTGTCTGCGTCTAACAAACCAGTTTAAAAAATAGGTAACAATACTAATCACAATTTACTTTATTGCGCGTGAATAAACATTACTAAATTCATAAGTTCATTGGTATACTCATAGTAACATATTGTAACAAAAATATACTGAAAATATATTACAACAGTCAAATCTGTCTGGTCACCCCTAAGTGCGGTCCTGTTAGCAGGAATACTTTCCGCGCTCTAGTGATAACATGAATCATTCTCTATTATTTTGAATTTCGACCCTAGGATAGAAAATTAAGTGATTTCAAAAAGACAATAAAAATAATATTAAAACATTTGATTCGTTTCCTTAATAAAACGGCACAAGCTACAAAATTGAAATTGGTGGTACAAATTAGCAACAAAATATCCAAAATTGATTTTGGTGGCCGTATCTGATTTTTCGTTATTAGACAAACGTATAAGGCCAAACAAATTTTATATCCATATAAAAATATCCAAAATTGATTTTGGTGACCGTATCTGATTTTTCGTTATTAGACAAACGTATAAGGCCAAACAAATTTTTAGTTGATTCTAGGAGTTGAATGACTATTTCTTTTTATTTTTGGTAACAACTAAACAGATTTGTTTTTGGTGACCATATTTGTTCCTTTGTTTAGACAAATGTATAAGACTGCAAATTTTTGACTGACTATGAGTTGAATTGCTAACTTTATTTATTTTTGAAAAAAAACCTATACACCTCAAGGTACTCAAAGAGCAACAAAATATGGTGCAAAAATCACTTTGCTATCGTTCTTGGGTGCGAAGCAATTCTATGATATACTAGAGCAATATTACGCTAGCAGTCATTATTTTTCTAGAATACGGCACAAGCTATAAAATTGAAACTGGTGGTACGAATTAGCAATAAAATAGCACTATTTTTGGCGGCCATACACAGGGTTATGGTTATGGGCTATTTTACCCAAAACGAAAAATAAAATATTCCTGAGCAAAATATCTATTTATTGTATATGTTACACACAATACTCGAATTCGGACAATGTCCGAAAAAAGTATGCAAAACTAGTTCTGAGCTCCGAAAAATTCCCAAACCCGAAATTATACATTTAAACGGTTACTGCATATTACAAAATATGAAGGACTAGTTCTGGGCATTATAAGATGTTTAAAACTAGTTTTGTGCATTTTGAAATGACCAGAACTAGTTCTATTCATTTTCTGAAAGTTATATCACGATACTCGAAATGTCCGAAAAAAGTATGCAAAATTAGTTCTGAGCTTCGAAAAATTCCCAAACCCAAAATTTTACGTTTATACGGTTTTTGACTATTGCAAAATATGAAGGACTACAATTAGATACTTTATTAAGGGGCCACGCTAGTTGCAGTCATACAAATTCGTACAGCTCGCGTTCCGTTAAGTTCACTATACTCGTATGACTTTCCTTACACCTTCCATCTTTGCGTGCCGCCTCGTATCTCACATCGCCTGATACTATTTGAACGTATGCCATTGCATTTTCTTAGTTCCAAACTAACACAGTTATTATCTAGACAATTTAAGTTAATAAAATAATGCATCGCTTCTAGGATGCTCATTTATTTTGTTCTCTTTACGTTTTAAACCCTAGTTTATTCGTATCAAAAAATGTGATTTAAGCATCTTAGGAACTAGATTTTTTTCTAAGAAAAGTGGTGCAAGCCGCATCAAAATCGGGAGTTATTTTGCAACTAGTTTTAAGACACCTAAAGAGACCCCTTAAGATTTATGCTCAATATGCATGTACATATATCGGAACGAGATGGTAATTGAATAGTTACAACATAAGAATGCAGATGTATTATTTTAGATATTTTATTTCAAATATTGCCAACTGTAATAAAAAATAAAACTTAGTTTTTATATAGCTATAAAAAATATACATATTAAAAAATGTATTATTTATTTGAGTACGAACTGGAATGATGACATTTCGAGTTGCACGATATATTCTTCGACAAGAACACGCTCGATTCATACATTTACGAGTTAATTCTTAAACACCACTGTGTGATAACTGATGACAATACAGACATAACCCTACTTTTAATTTGATCATTGGTATAACTTTCAGAAAATTAATAGAACTAGTTCTGGTCATTTCAAAATGCACAAAATTAGTTTTGAACACCTTATAATGCCCAGAACTAGTTCTTCATATTTTGTAATATGCAATAACCGTTTAATTGTATAATTTCGGGTTTGGGAATTTTTCGGAGCTCAGAACTAGTTTTGCACACTTTTTTCGGACATTGTCCGAATTCGAGTATTGTGTGTAACATATACATTCTTACTCATAAAATTATGAAATGATATATAACAAAACACAACGAGGCGAAAATAACAACCGCGACTTCTCAACAATGTTACTATTTTAAAATATTTGAACTAAACAAAAAATAATCCTTACACGACCTTAGATGGAAAAAACCCTGCAGATTGCAGATTTGTTGAAATGCTCCCTTTGCCCCCGTTAAATTGACGTTTATGTATTCTTATTAGAATAGATTTAACAAATACCATACGCGCATATAGGCATTCCCAAAACCTTTTAATAACACACTTTATTACATTCTACAGTGTCTGCCTCAGCAAAAACTTTAAAACTCGCAGTTTCCTCTAGACGGCGCTCCGTCTTCAAAGATTTACTATTTCCCTAACTACTCCATTCGGAAGGCTTTTACGCGAGCATCGTGCCCGCGATAACTTGAGATTACGAAATGCTCTTTGCGGTTATAATTCGAGAAAAATTTCGCGTCTTTTCGTGCGATTGACATGCAAAAACCGTTGCTGTTTAACATTCAAGCCGCCGTTTTAAATCGGTTCATTAATTAGCCCGCTCGCTTAATATGCGAGCCGCCGGCACGTTAACAATAATAGAAACAATAAAGGCCTCGTTGGCGTCAAATAAATAGAAAGGACTTCGGTTCCGACGAGGCTGCCGTCCATTTTAATTTCGCTTTAGCTTCGAATTACTTGCAACGAAATGTTTGACAGCATGAGCTGATCAATTACAGGGATTACTATGAAATCTCTCAAAGGACTCTGAGGAGTACTTCCTACTATGATAGTGGATTCAGTTCTACAGAATCTAGTTGGAGAACAAGGCTAGGGAAGGGCATAGCAAGAGTATCACCGAATTGTTACCTAGGCCACAGTATAATTATGTTTTCTAAAATTTAATATTCCCTTTCGGAAAAGAGTGTAGTAAACCGACTAGTTTGATAGATCGATACCGAATAGTTTGATAGATCGAATTTGTTTTTGTAAACACCATGCAAGAAGTAGTTGGACGAATACTTCTGACAGTTTCAAAGTGGTTTCCAATTGTTACTTGAACAGAACTATAGTATATAAATATACCTACTACAATTAAATATGCTAGTAAGTAGTTAATACTATACAAAGAATGAACAGAAGTAATTGGAAAATATGGTACACATATACATATAGTCATAGCCCTGAAAAGTTTTCTTTGCCAGTTGAAGGCGCTGCTTTTTTTACAGTGACATAATTTTATGAAGAAAATATAAGGTAAGCAGAAGAAGTAAAAGTTGGAGACAATTATATTGCATTTACCATAGACACTGAAGAAAATAATATGAAAGGACAATGTTAAAAATAGCCGATTTTTGGCTTATCCGGGGAAACGCATAAATCATAAAAAAATCAATTGATTATTGTTAATTAACATTAGAAATGGCCCAGAAATACGTCAGATAGCTGGGGAAATGTCGCTGCTACCCTAAACCTATATAAACTACCCTTAAATAGCTTTAAATGGATAATTATTAATTATTGTTATAAAATTCGTGTAAAATGAAAAAAATGCTTGAAAATGATTTGAACAGACAGTATGTCAATATAAAAAGTGATAAATGACTGTAAAAGTGCCCATTCAATGGCGAAATAGCGCCAATTGTTCTCACTTTGCGAGCGCGTACTGAAAAAATGGCAATTTATCCTTGCGCCCATAATATATAACAAAACGCCTCGTTGTGTTTTCAGGTCGCAATAGTATAAATGAACCTTAAAAGTGATTTAAGGATTTTTTTCATTCTAAACGAATTTTACAACAATAAATAATGATTATCTATTTTAAGCTTTTTAAAGGCAGTTTATATAGATTTAGGGGTGCAATTAATATTTCCTCACTTACTTAGTATACTCTAGTATCAGTTTTTGCATTTTTTGACAGTAATCTATAATTTTTTTCTAGCAATAGGCGTTCCCTTGAACATTTAAGCATTATCTATTTTTGATGTCGAAGTAAGCTCACCATTAGCTTTTGAAAGTCGTTTTTTTAATTTTTAGGGGTGGAATGGACATTTTTACAGTTATTTATCACTTTTTATATTGACATACTGTCTGTTCAAATCATTTTCAAGCATATTTTTCATTTTACACAAATTTTATAACAATAATTAACGATTATCCATTTAAAGCTATTTAAGGGTAGTTTATATAGGTTTAGGGGTAGTAGTGACATTTCCCCAGCTATCTGACGTATTTCTGAGCCATTTCTAATGTTAATTAATCAATTGATTTTTTATGATTTATGCGTTCCCCCGGATAAGCCAAAAATTGGGTATTTTTAACATAGTCCTTTTTACTTGAGATTTGTAGAAATTAATGTAGCATTGATACTTCGTCAAGTAAAGAATAAAATATTTTCGAATAGTTCATTCGTGTGAAATGATAGCATTGGTACATGGGCAAGGTATGTTATTGAATTTAATAAGTTGTCCTTTGGTTTGCGTAGTGCTGCAATAAAATAAAGTGATCATACAAGCGGATTTTCTTCTAAATTGAAAATCTGCAGTGTATATACCTACTGATTTTGCTGCAATTTTACACTGACAACTGTCATGACTAGTAAATCTGGTTACTACATCAACAATTACGTCACCTGTTGTTTAAACAAAAATACAATGTAGTATTTCGTTTTATCTATATATACTACAATCGGTTAATTATATCGTTATATAAAATACAACAAATAGTCACAACTCCAATTACGGTATAGATTTTTCAGTGTGAAATTCAGGATGTGTAAAATCTTCTTGCTAATAGTTTAACAGATCTGATTTTTTCATATGTTTTACACAGGATGTGGAGGAGTACTCCGTTCTGTATTAACACACCTATATGTTCAACATGCCATTTTGCTCGTGTATTTTTGTTGTGTTCAATTAACTATTGTTTCCGCTGTTCAAATAGAACATATTTAAATTTAAATTGAGGAGAAAAAGTACCTACCTGACTATAACTATCAAAAATGTTAGAGCTTTGCGAGAACTGTTTATAAGTGTTTAAAATTCTAACTCTGTAATTTGTTTTTTCTGTGATTTTAGATAAAAAAATAATGATATGTTCAGATCATTACGAGTTAATTTTCGTCAAATCCTATTATTTAGTAGCTAAATATATGTTTGTAAGTTTTTTTGTTCAGAACATAGGGAACTCATGTTTTCTAATTCCTTATCACAAATTTAAATTAAATTTATAGGCAACCAATAACGGTAACAATTACCACATCAGTTAATTCTTTTATTAAACAGTTACTTTTGAATCATATACTGCTTTTTCTAGACCATTACTATGAGGAGGCCTATTATTTCCCGGATTTCCGGGAAATATCCCCGCAAAGATTCACTCCCACCCACCTCACTCAATAGAACTCGTTCATTAAAGGATCCGAACCGGTCATTTGTTATTTACCAGAGGTAGGGACACATATAATGCAACTTCACTATTCTCTATTGCCCATTCGCAAAAATCATTACGGTAGACGTTGCCGTAAATGGTGTAGGGGAGCTAAATGGCCAACATCTGTCATTCACAGGGACACGTTATATATCAGAGGAGTTGTTAACTCCACAACCTTTGTGTATGAGGTGTGCGACGGTAGCAAATAATGTTTTGATGCAAATGTACGAAAAATTGGAGACAATTTTTGTTAAGAACTTATTATTTTCCACAAAATACGTTCAACAAGTGTTACACTAAATGCTGTCATAATTCTACCATCCACAGGTACTGTAAAATAATTAATCTAGAACATTCACTTCACTAGACTTCACAGTAAAGATATAAGCTTTAATTACAATAACATTTTATATGTCAAGTTAATGAATATGATGTCGATTTATAAAATAACGATATAATTGTAAAAAAATATCATTGAGCAAGTTCAAACTCATTTATGAGTGAATTAATTTGATGTTGAATTTTGAGTAAATTTAACATTTTAACAAAGAAATGAACTTATCTACACAATATTTGGTTAGAGAAACCAAAATATGTGTGAGTGAGAACATACTGTCTAAAAATAACATCAACCGTTGTAGATATTACACATTGTTTAGTAAGTGGAAGGGGGAAAACAAAATTGAGTACAAGCAGGTACCAATGCGCAGTTGTAGTTTTGCTATGTATGATACAAGTCACTGTTGTATGTGGACAATAATCATAAGTGTATTATTCTAACCCGATCGTGGACCATTGACCGCAATTGTAAATACATTTACAAATTACAATTTGCATAAAAAAGTATTTTGTAAACTGGAAAGTGAAAGTTTGTGTCGTGAAGTTGTGGTAGAAATAGGTAAGTAACAATGGCCGTCTTTGTCCGATACAAAAAAATTGTTGATTTGCTTCTTATTTCAGAAAACCTATGTTGGGTGTGTCATTACATGATTACTATTTCATTTGATCATCAACTGCTTACCTATAAAATTTTGAAAAATAGATCAAACCTGGAAACTATTGATTTAAATAGGTTATTCAATAAAGAGCCTTTTGAACTTCATCAGTCATACAACACCGCTAAGTATTTTGTGACAACAAAATACATATTTTGTTAAATTTAGAAAGAACTTATTGTTAAACAATGTAATAAAATAAAACATCTTTACATACTGCGTCATGTTATTATCTACAAATCTAATCTCAATCTTTATTTTTTTTTCAACTTGTAACAGCAAATTTTTGTTTCAAATAGTATGTAGTTAGTAGTAGTAAGAAATATTATAATACAATAATAACAATAATTATTATTATTATTATTGTTACCACAATTCCATTAAACCTATATTGTGAACCGAGTGAACAGGTTTTCTTTTTATAGACTATTATTTTCACGACATAATTGTTTATAATAATTTTAATATTGTTGATTTTATTATAATTATTTGTAAGTTCTAATGGTATAAATAGTACCTAATAATAATTATTATTACAGACCGTAAAAAATTAAACATGATAAATAGGTTTAATTTTCATAAAAACTGTGTAAGAATAAACACAGTATAATGAAAATTCATCACTATTTTGAGTTTGTTATAACACTAAAAATATATAAAGTAACTTATTACTGATTTAAATTGTATATATATTGTGAAAAAATAACGAAATAGATTGATAATGTAACTCAATTTTGTGTTTGGAAGAACACATAGTTTAGAAAGCTAACTTAAAAATTGTTCAGTGTTACCCGTAAAAAATTTATTTAGCTAGCAAATAACTGAGTGACCATTACTCAATTTTTTACGGTGTAGTTAGTTAGGAATTGGTTAAGGTATTATTTTATTTCAGTGTAACTATACGTCAAAATAATTTTCTCTTCAGTGGAACAAATTAAACTAATGTAGCATTCAACTTCGTTGAGTGAATACCATATTTTGTATACAGTTCATGTGCTTACTCGTGTAAAACGACAGTAGTGTCGGCGATATTACTGAATTTAATGTACTTCTAATTGCAGCAACAACACCATACACAAGACTTTGTATCACTGGCAGGCTCTCTGTATCCCTCATACAAAATAATATAATGAGGCGATTAGTAGGCGAATTATGTTAGAATAAGTTTTAATCATGTTCTACATATTAGACAGTACCACTGTACAAAATATATACCCTTGTATATAGTGTACTACAAAAGGACACTGAAACAAAACGGGACAATACAGCTAAAAACGTTTCGAGTTAAATCCGGCCGCCAACCCCCTCTTATCCGAGAGGTAACCCTTACTTAGTATTTGTCTTCCGTAATGTAGTGACGACAATCCGACCGCGGAGGAAAGTCTCTAGAAAGCGGCATCCCCATGCAATTTCACGGCCCGCTGACCCTGGCCGGATTTACGCGAAAAAGGTTCTGTTATTGTTAAAGTTTTGGTTTTAGAAGGATAAGCCTGAATTAAAGTAAGTTGGCGGGTGGGCGAAGAGCCAGCTTAGCACTTGATTAGAAGGAGTGTGTACACTCTAAAAAAACTTCCTAAGACAGTGTAAGGTCTACAAATTTATTTATTTAGCAAAACTAACTAAAATTAAATAATTTGTTGCGTAAATGAGATTTTCCACCGTATAATCCAAGAAGTGTAAAGTTACAGAAATTAGATAATGTAAAATGTACACTTACAATGAACTTTCAGTTGCATAGAAAATTGGATTTGTAAAATTAAATAGTCATATGTGTAATGTCAAGTTTACATCCACTGTCAATTTCAGTACCATAGGAATTATAATTGTGTAATCATATTTTTAACATAGACATTCGTAAAGTTGTATTAACTACTACAAAAATATTTTTGAAAAAAAATAATCTTTGGCAACCGTCCGGAAAGTATACCCACTTTCCGGATGTCTTTTCATTGAGAAAGTGGCACTTTCCGACCTAGTTCTGGAAGTACGTAAAATTAAATAGACCACTGAAACTGCCACTACCCTCATTCTTGGCGCAGTTCTCAAAGCAGTCCAACACGTTTTCATTAATAGTTATATTATTTTCAGATCTTGTAAAACCAGAAGTGTCAACTGATTAATATATTGACATTGAACAAAAACGTGTTTGTAACGTTTTAGAGTAACAGGCATAAGTAATGTTTACAAAACGTATCATAAACGTTTTGCAATTAATAAATATTCCGGAACGATATCAATCCAAAGTAAATTTTATACAATATAATTTAATAAAAAGATATTGCATTTAGAATATATAGGTACTTATATATACAAATAACTAGATAGCAACTATTTTTTAATAAACCTCACAAGTGTTAAAAAACAGTACAATTTAAACGTGTACTATACGTTATAATCATTCACTGAAAAAAGGAAACGAATTGCCGTTTTTTTACACGTGTCAATTAAAATGCCGTTAAACGTTCTATACCAATTTAATAATCTTATTGGTAGAAAAATATCACGTGTTACACACATACCATTTCGAGTTCTTTTTTGTAAAAGTTTGTCAGTTGCATATTCATCACTGTACGTACCTACTGTGATCCGTGAAATATTTCCCTATTTTATTTTGGTAAGTATACCTACTTCTATAAGTATTTCATTTTATTTTATTAATATAAGAATATTAGGTTTTTTTACATTACATGTTACAAATAATTATATAATGGAATCTAAATTTATTCCACTATCACTTTTCCTACTTATATTTCAATATACTTACAAAGACGATGACAAAATTAGTAAAAGTAGGCGTGTGAATTTTGTACTCGTACATGCCTACGTTAAATTACTTTGTAAAATGGGTAACACTTATTACGACATGGTAATTTTTTTACTTTATACTAAAATTTAAGATACAGTGACATATTTCTAATCATGATTGGGAATGATTTAAACTTTTTTATTTCCTTTCTTGACTCTCTACTTCGTGGTCATATTAAATGTATATTAGGTTATTATTATTGTTATTATTATTAGTATTATTATTATATTTATATAGCTTATACTTAGACATGTTTAAAGTTTAGACTTTCCTTAAATAATCTATATTATCCAATGTAAGTGAAGTTATTGATATGAAACTTGTTCAGACCTAATTTCATTGTTTTTAGGTTCCAATTAGTAGCATAAATAAGATATATTATTTTGATATTTTTATATTTTGTTTGTATTATATACGTATTATTGTTTATTTAATAAACTATTACTGATATTAAAACCAATTATTTATTGTTACCTACCTAAATTTAAAATTAAACAATAGTTATTGATATTTTCTAATACTCTTATTTATAGGCGTATAGTGAGTTCAACATTCGAGCCACACTATTGGAATATCGATAATAATTATTAATAGGAACAAGATTAAATGAGAGAAGATTTTGTAACTATTTTATTTATATTATATTAATTCCTTGAGAATTATTTATTTAATACAGGATGGTCCAGAATGTACCGTAAATACTAGAGCATATGGCATGTTAAAAAATAAGGGTACTATTTTACATACATTTTTGTTCAAAACTCAATAATAAGAGGGATATAACCCTCTGAGGGATGAAAAAAAAATCATTTTTTTAAATGTGTTTCAGATACTTTTGAATAATGGGTTCATGGGGTGAGTATATGATATTAGGATAATTAATTTTTTGTTACCACTTATTCAATCACTTATGTTTAAGGGGTAGTTTTGGACAGTATTTTTTTAAATTTGAAATTATGTATTTCAAAAAAATACTTATCACTCAAAACAACGCTTTAATCTTAAAGAGATGGAATACGTGGTAACATAAAATTAATTGTACTAAGATCTAAAAAAAGTAAATTCATTATAAAAGTATTACAGTTAGTTAAGTGTTATAGATATTTAAAGAAGTGGTTTTTATTTTGCGGGTTTACAGGATTAAGTGTACCTGATTATTTAGTTTTTAAATATATATATTATAACGTACTATCTAATCTAGCATTTATGGTACTAAAAACCTTAATAAAATGTCATTATTAAACGTAAAACTTAAAGCTT
This sequence comes from Monochamus alternatus, assembly GCA_037114965.1. Classification (NCBI taxonomy): domain Eukaryota; kingdom Metazoa; phylum Arthropoda; class Insecta; order Coleoptera; family Cerambycidae; genus Monochamus; species Monochamus alternatus. Next base: position 42,098,297 of record CM073433.1, read on the forward strand.
ATTAATACTAAAAATGATCGTTCCACATTTACTAATATTAAACGTTTGTACTTTGGTTACCAGAAACGTGTAAAACCGCGACATTTTTAAGTTGATTGTACGTAAAAAAGCCACGCCTTTTTCAAACGTTGTATGGGCATTATAAACGTTTTTCTAACGTATATGTGTTTACTGGGTATTAAATGACTGTAGAAAACCCTCACAGTATTTTCATCAATACCTACTTACACCCCGTAATATTCGACCCCCTTACATATCTCCATTATCCCAATATTTATGGCATACTCCTATTAACGAGTTGCCGGAGTAATTAGGGAGCCGAAATGAAAATCTGCATCTACGGCGTGTCCTCGTCGAGAAGGGTGAAAGTGGAGGGTCCCGGAAATCAGTAGCTCATTTAGTCAAGAACAATAGACGCCGTAGTAATTAAGGAGAGATACATGTGCGACGGCAAGAATTAATATTCGCTGGGAGACGTGACTGGATGTGATTCGTGAGTGGGTGGGTTTTTACCGAATGGGATTTTTGCATACGTAACGGCAAGGGGCGGGCATATTAATCATCAATTTCTTTCTAATAAACCTTCACAAGCGAGTTATCATAGCTTAAATGCTTCTGTTTTTGGCATTGCTATCTGTTTTTATACAGGATACATAACTGATTTTAATATTTCATTTTCTTTACTGACGCATGTCTGTACTTTGTAATTTCTTCGAAATGTCGTTATATAATCGCATTTATCCCCCCTTTTAAAAACATATTATTTAAATAACATTGACCACATAGTCCAGAAAAATAGCGGAAATTTTTGGGCACAGCAGATATCGAGATGCGGTTTTCTGCATTGTATTTGGGAAGGTCCCAGGACAAAAGTATATATCGTCTGGTTTAGTCATTTTTTGAAAAATGCCTTCTGGGCCGGAAAATGCATTTTCCAATTGCATCATTACTTGGACCATTATAGGAACGACTGGAAACTCGGAAATCGTTATTCGGAGGTTTTCGGAGCTGCCGAACTCGATTCTGGCATTAGAATTACCCGGGGATGCAAGAGGGTGGCTCTGTGGGGGTATGAGAGAGGTGAATTGGGGGAGAAATGGCAGCGTGCATAAAAATCGCTCCAAACTCATTACTCGGAGGTTTTCGGGGATGCCGAATTCAATTCTGGCATTGGAATTATCCGGGGGTGCTTGGGGCGGCTCTGTGGGGTTGTCTGGGGCTGATTGGGGGGGAAATGGCAGCGTCCATGAAAATCATTCCAAAATAGATACTCGGGGGTTTTCGGGAATGCCGAATTCAATTCTGGCATTAGAATTACCCGGGAGTATGAACAATAAAAATTTTGATTGAATATTAAATAAACAAATATTACACATATTATAAAAACAATTGCTTTGGAAGTCTTTTGTGCCTCGAAACTGGATTTGAAAAAGGCGCCCCCGGAAAAATCTAATGCTAGAATTGAATTCGACATACCCGAGAACGCCCGAGTTACGAGTTTGGAGCGCTTCCCATGGATTATGCAATCCCCCCCCCCAGAATGACCGCCGGATACCCCTGCAGAGCCGCCCCCGGGTAATTCTAATGCCAGAATTGAATTCGGCATCCCCGAAAACCCCCGAGTAACGAGTTTGGAGCGATTTTCATGCACGCTGCCATTTCTCCCTGCTGCTAAACCAGATGATATATACTTTTGTCCTGGGACCTTCCTGAACACAATGCAGAAAACCGCATCTCGATATCTGCTGTGCCTAAAAATTTCCACTATTCCGGTTTTGATCAAAATGCCTTGGACTAACAGAAAAAATATCATCTATTAACTTGGCTAAGTGCATTCACTTAATCTATTGTTGTTGAACAAAAATAATTTTTATTCTGAAATAGTGGTTTTCTATAAAATGGCGAATGCGCCAATTTCAAAACGTATTCTTGCAATAATTTCACAATTTAAAAGCCTTTTATGACTACAATATCCAGCTAAGCAGAGTAGTTAGTTTCACACAGTATTGTTAATACCTTATAAAAAATGCATATAAAAAAATGATAATATAAATGGTAGATTTTTTAATGAAATAGGTGAATGTTTTCAATTTATTGTCCAAATTTAATTCCAAATAATTTTATATTTGGTATCAGAGAATGTATATGACTTCATTGATAGGAATTGTAGGAAAATTGACTTAACTTAGCTTAAATACGTTTACAATAAAGTAAAAAAATACTTCATTAATATTGATACAAAAAATAAATTATGTTAAAAGGCTTTTTTATATATTCTTAGGAATATATGGGTATATCTACCCATATATTCTCTATTACTGGCTTTTATAACATTTTTTACTGTATTAGAAAGGTTTTTTAAGGTAATACAAATTAAATCTCCTACAATTCCTATCAATGAAGTCATATCCTCTCAGATACCAAACATCTAGGTAATGCTAGTGAACAATTCCACAGACAAAACTCTATTTAATAATTATCTAAAATAAAAACCTAACCTAACCTAACGTGGTTTAATGAAAGCATTCTATAAATATCTAAGTTCATTTTTGAAATTGTGGGAACTCGAAAATTCAACCACAATAGATGTAGAATATAGAATAATAATAATAATATTTAATTCCTTCAAAATAATTAAATTTGCAGGAAGAGGTTCTGCATTGCTCGTTACAAGACAAACAAAAAACAGAAAAAAAGCTATATGCTACCGAAATTAAACATACACACATTAACAATATAAATATAACACATACCTACATACCCACTCAAATAATGTCTTACAAAAAAAAAAGATTACCTAAAGTACAGAAGATAAAAAAACAAATGCCAAAATACATTTGCGATAGTACAAATAAAGAAAAATTGACAAAGTAAGCAAAAAAACAGATACATTCTAATTCTCTCTGAGTAAATAAATCCTATTTATGCAAAACAAATGAATGAAGTTCCAAGAAACCCACAACAAAATTGAATAATAACTTCGCACTCCCAGGCGTAAATTAATATAATTTATATAAAAATTAATATACCAATAAATTAAAATTATTTGAAATTAAATATCGACAATGTCAAAAGTGATTTTAACTTGCCAATCAATTTTAAATTAAACATGACAATTACCTACTTATTTAATCAACAAAATTTTTACCCTTTATGTAATCGTTTTCTTTATATATATATATTTTTAGGTATTAATAATTATGTGTGAAACTAACTACTCTGATAACTGACGTTGGTCGGGGCTTTACACTTTGCATTGTAGCCTACAGATGGCAGATGCTGTCTGCAGATGTCAAAAAATAGTTGAAATAATTTATCAGTACTTGCTTTTCGCAAATTTAATTGTTTGTGTATTTTTTAGTGTATTTACAAACATGTCGTATTCAAATGCCTAGATGACGGATAAGGTGCTGATTTATGAGAGTGTGACAAGTGCATATTATCGTGTGGCAGTTTTCCGAGTACACAAAATATTATGCTGTATACTTTTTGAGCCAATAAATTAAAACACATTCAACAACTGTTATAACGCTTTGGCGGGAAACGTGTGGCAGTGGTTTTATGTATTTGTTTACATTTGCGTGTATTTTTTGTTAACCTTTGTCTTTTCCGACGTAAGTAATCGACGGTCATGACCGCCGGACCAAGTAGGTATGTACCTCGCTTTAAATAAAAAGAACGAGAGAAAGAGAGGTCCACACCACAGCAAGTAGAAAAATCTTGGCATATTTTAATTTAAAGAAGTAAGAAAACAGAAAATGATACAGCATTCTTAAAATCTTTCCAAACATCAATTCTGGAAATAGAGATTAGTAAGGTAGGTGCTGTCGCCCTGTGATACCATATCGTGTCATTAAATCATTAAATAATAATCTACAGTTTGTAAATATTTTTTTTTGTTCAAAGCGGCCTAAACTGATATACGTATCAACTCAGTGACCTATCACTACGTTTGATACCTTTGACTTTGGAAAAATATACCTAACCTCGCGGCTGAGGGAAGACCAGTGGCGGCGATAAATAAGGATTTAATATTGTTTTGAAAATAATTTTTTTTTCGCTTTATAAATAAGTTTAGAAATTTTTTGATAGATAATTTCCTTAAGCAGGGATCCTGCTTTAGAAGGCTCAAAAAATCGATTTTTTTTGTATTACTTAAATCTATTCCTAATATATCTAAGAATATGTATCTAAAGTTATAGAATCTAATTCGCAGTATTTTTAACGATACAGCACTAAACGCGGTGGGGCGCCGAGCAGGTATACGAGCGCTCGAGCAGCTAGAGCGCTCACCCCTCACCTCGGTCCCCTAGCTACGAACTTGGACCTGGAAAGGTTCAACGATCATTCGAAATTTCGAGTTTTCCTTTTTACGATTGGCGGGCGTGATTGAAAGAAAACTAGACGACCAATTAAAACGAACCAAAGCTTGTAAGATTCAGCTTTGTATTCTCTTCTATTTGAACTAAAAAAATTCATGAAATATAATTTTTAAACAACTTTTTTAGCAAATTGAAATGATTTTTTTTATTAAGAAAAAGTACTTTTTTCAAACTTCAGAAAAATTTTAAATTTCACAACTTTTTTGGGTTTTTCTTAGTTTACTTAGAAGAAAAATATACGAAAATTAAAATTTTTTTTGGTATTTTTGTTCCGGATGAAAATTACGAGCTCTATCTTTCCTGCCAATTGTAGACAGCAGTTGCAAGGTGATGTACAAATGTGCATAAAAATCGGCTGCGTTTCAAAATTTTTTGCAAAAAAAATTTTTTTTCTAATGCTGAAACATGCTTTAATATATTCTAAAAAGATCGCTAGACTTGTTAATTTTTCTCTATCCTAAAAAAATCCCCAAAAAACGCGTTTTTTAGGCCTCCTAAGGCAGGATTCCCTCTTAATTCTTATTTTTCCCTATCTCCTCTTAAAAAAATTGTACTTCATAGTAAGTCATAGTTAACCCTGTATATATATAATAGGAATAGGATATGCCACTAATCGTCCTAATTCAATTTTCTCAGAATATGCATGAAACAATAACGATTGCGTATAGTACTGCTTGAATTTATTTTAAATTAATTACATTATGTGTAAACTAGGCCCAAACAGTCAATGCGGTGCAGATTAAACTTTATTATTGCAATTATCGTGATGCTCATTGGTCACGCTCATTGTAATATTTATGGAAAATATCAATAATTACTCGCATTAGTCCTCGAATTATTCAATGGGATCGGCGCGCATAGTATTGACTGAATCGGTATCGGCTTCAATTATTTAATAGTTAAGTCTGTTAACCAAAACCGAGTTTGTAAACCGTATCGCTTTATCAAACATTGATTTAGTTTCATAATATCCCATTTGGCTCGACGGTCTGGCTGACTAACGGTCGAACCTTCCATTGGGAGCGTATTTGTTAGCTGTCGGTTAACTAACGCCAAAAATTCAGTCTCAGCCTGATTATAAATATAACAATCGTAGTTAATAAACAATTTTCGGTTCATGTATTCTCGGAAACTTACATCTATCTAACAAAATATGTCAAAGAGAGAGAAGATATAGAGGGTTGCTCAGGTATTACTGGCATCCTTGAAAGGGGTGATTGTACATGGTGTCTCAAACCCTACTATGAGGAGACAAAAAAATTAAATATAATTTCGAACACGTAGTATTAAATGGGATGAGTAAACTCCATTTTCAATCGAAAATATTATCTAGGATTTGACAGAAACGGTTAATTACGTCACAAATTATATTTTCTCCAGAAATATACCCAAACTGTTTTCCTGTTAAAAAGCCCTCTTTTTTCTAATAAACTTTTATTAGAGAAATTTTTCTGCATTACTTTGCGTTTAAAAGTTTTAAGCAATATCGTCCCTAAGAGTCTCGTAAGAAATACGACCTAAAAATCACATTAGCGGTGGAAGGATCAAGTAGTCGTCAAAATAATTGAATTATCGTTGTTTAAAGCGCCTAAATGTATACAATGTCTAAAATATTTGTTATTACTCAATGCGAACGTCAAACGTATAACTTATGTGTTTACAAAATATTTCCTCAAGTTGATATGTTGCTAATTTACGGCGAGTCACAAAAGAGTCCCAGAAGAACTGTAGAGTTATATTGAGAAAGTATCCGGGGCGCCTAATTCTTGATCATAGAACCTTTACAAGATTGGAGGCGATCTTGCGACGAAATGAAGATGCATTTTCTGTTCGGAAGAATCAAATAATTAACCGAAGGATAAGAAACAATGTTAATACAGCTAGACTGTTATAGTATTTGGAACAAAATCCAAGAAATTCTATTCGGCAGGCTAGCCTATAGTTCAAATTGTAGTAACTGTTGATCAGAACCTTTTTGAGCACGTACTTTGGAAGGACGAAAGTTGGTTAATCAGTAATGATTTTTCAAACAGGCGCAACGAACACTAGTTGTCCACTGAACATCCCCACATTGTAAATGGCGCGGCATCATCGGTACCCAGTAAAAAATATCATTGAGTAACCTCAAACTCATTTATGAGTGAAGTTATTTTGGTGTTGAATTTTGAGTAATTAAGCATTTTAATGCAGAAATGAGTTTATCGACACAATTTTTCGTTAGAAAGGTGGTTTGTGGAAAAAACAACGCAATATATTGATAATATCACTCAATTTTGAGTTTGTGGTACCACATAGTTCAGTAAACTCACTCAAAAATTATTCAAAGTTACTCATAAAAGATTTATTTAGCTAACACATAACTGAGTGATTATTACTCAATGAATTGTGTTATTATTTTAACACAATCAGGTGTGGACTCGTTTTAACAATCAATTGTGTTGATTTTGAGTCAAATTTTATTCAAAATTTTTTACGGTGTAGGCATTTAATTGAGCCTTATTTTTATGAACAAACACTGAACAGCGCGAGTTACCTCAATTTCCTATAAGAAGAGCTTCCTGCACTTCTGGAGAAAGTGCCTTTGCAGCTATGAGAAACCTATGGTAGCGTCGTGGCACGACGCAGCTCTACCCCACAAGGCCAAGATTGTGCAGTAATATTTAGATAATACTTTCCCAGAAAAATAGATTGGGATTAACGAACCTATTCAGTGGCCCGGAAAGTCATCAAATCTAACACACCTCGATTTTTTTTATGAGGGGTTTTAAAAATTAAGGTATACAAAACACCTTCGCAAGATATTAATTATTAGAACGAAAAAATTACAAACGCTTGTAATGAGTTGAACGGCGAAATGTTAATAAACGCAGTCCACAAAGAAGTCAGGCAAAGATTGGATCTGTCTTGAATTGAGAGGAGGTCATATAGATTGTAATATGTATGAAGTAAGAAGGTGTTTGCCTCATTTTCAAGTTTAGTTATTGTTATCATCCCCTAGTGTTTTAACTGTATTAAAGAATTATCGAGTTTATTTATTCTTAATGACTTTAAACAAAGAACATTCAATTATTTTCCAACGACTACTTGATTCTTCCACCACTAATGTTAGTTTTAGGTGGTACTTCTTTTGAGACTTTAGGACGATATTGCTTACCACTTTTAAATGGGAAATAATACAGAAAAAATATTCTTAATGACTTTAAACATTCAATTATTTTCCAACGACTACTTGATTCTTCCACCGCTAATGTACCATAATATAACAAACTAAGTTTTAGGTGGTATTTCTATTGAGACTCTTTAGGACGATATTGCTTATTACTTTTAAACGGGAAATAATACAGAAAAAAATCTCTAATAAAAGTTTATTAGAAAAAAGAGAGCTTTTTAACAGGAACAGGAAAAATTTGGGTATGTGTCTGGAAAAAATATAATTGATGACGTCATCAGCCATTTCTGTCAAATCCCAAAGATAATAGTTTCGATTGAAAACGAAGCTTATCTCATCCCACTTAGCACAACGTGTCCCAAATTTTATTAAAATTTTTTTTATCCTCACAGTAGGCCCATGCTATAGAGCCTGAGACACTCTGTACATACATTGATCGATGGGGTATGCAAACATTTTATTTATATATATAACAGTATCTAGTAGGCATTCGCGATAGGAAAATATGTATTAGGTTTCATTCTATTTCTACAACAATTCGACTAAGTGAAACTTTGAAAAGTATCAATATTATTTTTAGTAGCGCTACACTTTCGAATATTCGAAGAATAAAGGAAGAAGTAAACGGAACGTATGAAATACACAAATTTGCACAAGTCAGTGTTCGTTATCCATTCCCCTTTTGTGTGGAAAACACACGACCGCGGCGGCGGATTAAACTTTTCGTGGGCAATAAATAAGACGTTGTTTTCCGCTGGCTGTAGCCGCGTGTTTTTCTGGAGTTCCATTTGGCGACGCGACCAGAGGGCCATAGCACTGGGTGGATCCCAGACGACGAAAAACCGAACAATAACGTTCGGCACGATAAATTATCGGCGAATTTACGGTGGCGGTTTTTACGCCGCCGCGCTCGTAATTAAGGGAAAACTAAAATATCGAGTAGGACAACGGGAAGGTAAGGATTAGGGGGATGTTTGCTTATGAGGGCTATTTCGCAGTCGGTTTGGTAATTAGTTTCGTTTCTGGTCGTTTTTACCCCGTCCGTAGATAAATGAAACTGCTAATTAGTAGGGAACGGGATTTATAGGAACGGATGTTTTGAGTTTTAGACAGAAGTACAAAGTCAGCGACAAAAAAATAGCATACAGGGTACCTATGATAATGGAATAATGAATTACTTTATAAATTATCATTTCTAGAAAATGTATCCAGGCGAAATGTTAAGAAATTCGTAATATAAAACGAAAATTAGACAAAAGTTAAAATGGCGTGTTTACCTTTTTGATTTTTTTTTTACAAATAATGATTTGACCCGTATGTAATACTCGTAAACAGGAATCTTTAAATTAACATGAGCAAACAAAAACATCTACGTTTCCTTGACACCCATTCGAAGGGGTTGATCTGAGTTGAGTGTGTGAACAGAAGTATGTGTGAAAGACGACATCGCGTGGCATGTTTCGCTAATTTATATCTCACAAAGGAAATTAATAGCGCACCTAATACATTTCAATAAGTACATTTGAGACACTAAAATTAATTTTATCAGCCCCCCATACCCTTACGTTATCCTTCATCTCGCCCCGCTCCGCCTATTCAGAAATATTATTTATGGCACAGAAACTTACTAATAATGTGGAAGTTTGAAGCACATTAGTAAAGATTACTTCCTTTACTCTATTATGTCCCTGCCTTGCTATGAGAATTATTAACTCTGTTTTGGATACTGCGCCCCCCCTCTCTCTCTCTACCCCACCCGTGAGTGATTCCTAAAGGGTGATTATGGATTGCTCCATGGCTGTCAGGAAATTTTGCAAGTTCCAGAACGACACAAAACCTCGCTTCCTTCCTAGTTATGAGTTTCGATGGAAAAACAAAGGAGGCTGACGCTTGGCGTGACAGTTCTTCAGAAAATACACAAACAATGTTTTTCAGGAAGGAATTAGTATTTTGCGTTTCTATATGATGTTTGAAAATAGGTACAAACTTTGGCATTTGGTGATGCTGTTTAAGAAATTCTATAAATGCGATCCTAAAGAAACATTGTCAATATGTATTACAAGTAAATGTAATCGTTCCGTCGCTGCAAACTGCCAAAACAACATTTTTACTTATTACAACAGGTCCGTCAAGAATACCTAGTAACAGCAGAAAACCATCACGCGGCATTTTGCTGTTCAATTCAAGCATCTATTTAAAATATTGATTCATATTATTAAGTTTTATTTTAAGTAAATCTGCAATAAAAATAGATATGGTTACAGTCCACAGAAAATATCTACTTGGGACAAATACTACAACACTGTTAAAGAAAATAATATCGAATACTGATCATAGATCATAATATTCAAATAAGTTTGTCACGAAGCATAATAAATACATTTCTCCCGATGGCTTAACAATTTTGAAAGCACGAAATATAAAAATATTTCATTACAACTGGCAAGACAGATTTGACAATATTGTGTTGTTGGTTGCATAGCTAAGATAGCTAAATTTAAATTCGTGTCTGGCGAGCGGCCACAGACGTTCATAAATAGGAGTTTTATTAATATTATTGCTATTATTAACAAATAATTAGAGCTGAAGCTAAAATCTTCTTGTGCTCTAAGAACAATAGATAAATAGATAGTTTAATGCATTTTAGAAAAATAAAATGTTTCTGCTTTATAAACAATTTTGGAAATTTTTTTTTGAAATACGATTTCGTAAATTCTTATTCCTTATCCGGAATATGAGTGCCTTAATTTTGCTGTGTGACAAATTGTACCAAAGAAAATACAACTGAGAATTTTTTTCTCTGACCAACGGGAACAGAATTATGACAGCAAACAGGTTTTGAATATGCGACAACGTCGCTCACATACCACATTAGGATTGTTAGATATTTGTACATAATAATTACAAAGAGGTACACCTAAACATATGTACTTACTGTGAAGAGCTCTTTTCACAACACAGAATAATAGTTACAATTGTTCAAAATGACTTCTCTTGCTTGTAAGAAGCCATATAAACATCTTGTAGCCAGAGTTATGCTTAGATTCATCACAAACAACCATAAAACATGTCATGCAGCTGGTCATGGTTACTATAATTTGTTATATTTTTGTTTATGTACACTAACAAGTATCAAAGAAAAACTAGAGAACAATGAACTGCACTGCAATGCTACTATGACTAATATTACTTTTAAGTTATCAGCAGCCTAACACATTGCACCGTTGCCGAACGTTACAATACTTTACAGTTTTAACGAGTTTATCTGAAAGTTCCATTGTTTACTTCATTAATACTGATACAAAAAAAATAATAATAATAAATTACTTTACAGTAGCTTTTACTTAACCTGAATTATACCATAGCTTGTAATTTTGTAACATAGTTTTGCATATTATTGCAGTTGTATTTTAATATTTGAAATGCATTTGTAGACAAACTATTTCAGTTTCAGACATTTTTTTAAACAAAAATTATGGCATTCATATTGCGAACACCCTGTATATATTTAATAATAATCTGCAAATATACAATATATTTATTTAGATTCCTTTTAGTTAATTTTAACGAAGTAAGCAATGAAAGACAGTACACATAGTTATTATGAAAATCTCTGGTTTGCGGATGTAAGTATTTTTCGTATATGTGGTACAGTTTATCATTTTACTTTTAAAATGTTTCACGATTCGCGTAAATGCGCCGCATACTACGATGCATCACTGCCATACTTCAGGGAACGTCTTTTGTTTACAAAGTGCATCCATATATCTGCCTGTTACGTACATCTACAGATACACCAATTTATCATCACTCGTTCCGAAATACTGTTATAGAATCATTTTAAGAATGTCATTTGTCTTCATTAGTTGACGACACTATTTATTATTGTAAATATATTGTTAAATTGGACGTAAGTAACTTATAAGAAACAGATACCACGTGCGTAAGTGGATCTAATTTATCAAGAAACAATTATATTTAAATTTAGTGGTCCTACATCAGTGTGACTTTAATTAAGTTAAATTATATTGATTATTAGTAGGCCTGGTATCGAAAAGTGTCATTAAGAAAAAAATGCTTGGAATTACGAAAATTGTTGGTAAAAATATCTATTTTCCAATTTTATGACATTTATCGATTATCAGGCTTATTTTAATACAAAAAAATTACAAAAACCAAATTGACTTAATCTTACATTTATTCAGTATGTAGGGTTTTTTTCACGCCACATTTTATTAATTTTTTTTTTATAACATTGTTTATGTTTGTTTTTCTATTGTTGTTATTTTACATATAAATATTTTTATTTATACAGGGTTAACTCTGACTAAGTACAAAAATTTTAACCACGTGCTCATGGAGCCCTAAAAGACAATAAAAAAGTTATTCCAGAATTTTAGCTCGATATTTAAAAAATGGGGCAAAACCCTTTTTTCCTACGGAAAGTCGGCGCCTATGATGAGTATAGACTGAGATGGCTTATGGCTTAGATACATAGTTGACATTACATTTGTCAACAACTACCATGCGGTCGTTTGCAGTATTTCTAAATGCAGAAACAACAAAAATTAACATTCTTATTAGTAATAATACCTGATAGGTAGGTAACAGTTAATCCAGTTAGCTCCAGTATTTTGCATTCGTTTTTCATTATTTGGTTACAAACTGGTAAAACTACATTTTCACTCACTACCGATAAACACACTTCCCGTAGGTACAGTTGTTAGATACAATGCCTATGTATTACAACAAAATCGAAGAAAGGGGTGGTAGGTAGGTTCTAATAGATAACAGAAACCTTTAACACCCGCGGCAGTCTTGTCCCATAACCTAGAAAAACAAACCGGCGAACTATATTGTGGGAAAATATCTGTACCCGATACATATTTCTTTATTTATTAACTATAAAACGTTTTAAATTAAAATAAGGCACAAAAAACTGAAGAAGAACACAAAACTACAACGTAAACACAGGAATTAAATTATAACATGACAGCGAACCGACTCGACTGGACCGACTGCCGACTGTGGCCGACTGTTGCATGACGGTAGCTTGCTGGTTGCCTACTCTGATTCTCGCATTGGCGGCGTTAAATAAGGATTTAATATAATATCGAAAACATTTTTTTTTTCGCTTTATAAATAAGTTTGGAAATTTTTTTGAAAGAAAATTCTGTTAATTCTTATTTTTTTCTATCCCCTCTTAAAATATTTGTACTTAGTCATAGTTAACCCTGTATAGACTAACTTTGTATTTCTGAGCATTTTTTTTTCCACTATTTTGACAGTATTTGTAATACCTATATGGAGTGTTATCAAATTTGTCAAGGATATACGAAAAAGAACTAAAAGATTACATATTTTTAATTTCCACATCCTTCAATTTAAAATATGCATTTTTTAATCAAATAAACGCATTTTCTCTAAACGTTATATGTTTATACATATTTGAAAAAATATGTTTATTTGAAAATCATATTTTAAAATTATGTTTTCATAAGATGTTCAAATAGAATAACTATTTGTTTAATTTAAACAAATACTCGTCAAAAAAATGAAAGTTTCATATTAAAATAATTTATTTTTGAAAATTTCACACCTCTACTTTAAAACCAATAAGATGCCTCTATTTTGACTCGTTACCATGGCAACCAGAAAAAATTCCGGAAATTTTTTCGTCACGAGGCGAGAATTAAGTGGAAATTTTTTGACAGTTGAGAAGGTAAACATATATGATCTACACATTGGCATCTTATCTATATACGAAATATGGTGGACATACCTAAATATGAATTTCTGTGGAATTACGCCGTGTTACTTGTAAACAATATATTTCTACCATCTTTAATGACCTAAAATTGCCAAAGAACGATAGATTGAACTACTACCCATCTAAGTTTTAGCATTTGATGTAACTAAAGCTGGTATTTTTTTTATTTAATGAAATATGGCGGATATACCTGCAAAATTCAACAAATTGTTTCCATACAATTGCTTTTGATGTTCCAGTGTTATCTGGTATTAGGTTTTGAATTTCTTGTTTAATAACTTGTTAGTTAATTAAGTGACATTGTTGAATATTATTTTTATTTTTACCAAATGTCTACAAGGGTGGAAACCACCAACTCCTGTTGTTTTTTTTTAGTAACAACTTTTTATTCAAACGTTTCTCGATATGAAAAAATTACAGTAAATAGAACAATCAATTTACAAAATTTCCCCCCTCTTAGTATTTTTATGCAGACACGCGTTTTCTTTTTAAAAAATAAAATCCACATACGTATATTCTCGGGTGTAGAATATGCTAGCAAAATAATTAATATGAAATGTAGTAGGCTGCTGTCACTTTGATGGTTTCATTGTTTGGATTGTCAATAACAATTAATGCCAGATATCTACCACCAAATTAGTTATTCTTTTCTGTTAATTTCTATTCGAGTTTCTATTGCAATTGCAATTTTCAATTTCCAACGAAATCAAAAATTCCCGGCAGGTACTGCGTAGTGTAAATTTAATTTTTAACCGAAAACTTGTCAGCTATGTGACCGACATTTGGGAAGGCATTTTGAACATCACATGTAAACATTTATTAAATTTTTTAGCCTGTAGCTTCATTTCTATGTATTTACAGCAACAAATATTAGTCAGTGTTCTTTAACGACTGTCACATTAGCCACCATATTTAAACATTTTGCATTTCGCACTTTTCAATTTCTGAGTTTACTACTTCATAAAAATGATTCAAATTTGGCACACGTCTGAAATTAAAACTACCAGTCTACTACGTTTCATATGAATTATTTTATTTGCATATTCTACATCACCCGAGGATAGGTACGTATGTGGATTTTATTTTTTTAAAAGAAAACGCGTGTCTGCATAAAAATACTAAAAGGGTAAAATTTTGTAAATTGCAAATTGATTCTATTTACTGTGATTTTTTCATATCGAGAAACGTTTAGAGTAAAAAGTTCTAATAAAAAAAACAACATTGGTGGTTTCCACCCTTGTAGACATTTGGTAAAAATAAAAATCGTATTCAACAATGTCACTTAATTAACTAAATGTATTCACCGATTTTTTTGAGAAGAAAAATGAAAACCGAACTTTTAAATTTTTTTTAGAAGCCCCTCCTAAAATGACCCCCGGAACACACCCTCCAAAGGAGCGCACATCATTATGGGACACCCTGTATAGAGTAAACTTCATGTAAAACTTCACCCATCAATTTCTACTGTACAGGTTTCTATACATGGTATCGTTTCAGTTTAGGAGCACAAGAGGAACTCATTGAGGTTTTTACGACGAAACTAAGCAATCATCTAATCAAATTACCCGATGAGGTTTCCGCAACTTCCCTAATTAAATTGCCAAACTGCGGATAAGTGGTTCAAAGAAAATTAGGAAGTTGAGGTGAGTGTGTGTACGTACGTAGGGGGCGCGCTCTTCGTCCCCATGAATAAACAAGAACAATAGTTTAGCGAAAGCTGCGGTGTCGTCTTACACATAGAGCTTTCACAAAGCGACGCCGCTATCTGGATCCGGTTCCTTTTGATGTCGGATCCCTTCTTCCGATCCTCAGCGTAACTCCGTCTAGAGCGCACTAAAGGGTGAGATCAGCGCGACGCTGCTTGCAGTTTTGGACTGGCCGTCGTCCGAAATTCGCCCTTTCTGTAAACTTAATTACTAGAAGCCTACTGTAAAACAGTTGGGTAAAATCATTTAATTAATATTAGTATAATATTCAGTACTTATACAGAAAGAATATTTGGTATTCATATACTATAAGAAGCAGCTTGACAGAATTTGTACTATACTACAAAGATATTTTTTGTGTAAAAGTTTACACAATTATGTAAAATATATATTATAAATATTTATCAAGTTGTAAATTGTAGTTTCTCTTTTATTAGCTTTTTACTAAGTTAGGCATAAATTTGTAGATATACAGGGTGTCCAGAAAAATGTTGTAACCCCCTCAGGTACAGACAGGACATGAAAAAATAAGATGACAAATTCCTATATATTTTTTTCCTACAGACCCTTCCTACGGAAATATGTGTTCCTGATGGGCGCCGCTGGAAATCGATTTCTCTTGAATAACTTTTAAAGTACTCAATATAATTTAATAAAAATTTAATATGGTGGACACTAACTAAGAACCTCTTAAAATAGTGTCCTTGAAACATATTTAGCTTTTTTACTTTAGCAGGGACAGACTAAGCTTTACAACTTAAAGCCGACATTTTTAACTACCTGTATGATAAACACTAAAATAATAAATTTGGACAGCTTCAACTTTAGACAAAAAAAAGGTACTCATGTTTATTGTCGATAAAATAAATCATTTAAAAAATTAAAATACAAATTGAGTGCTTCTGGATTTTTCCTTTAGAAAGAAAAAGTTCAATTTTCACAGTCTTATACCGTCGTTATGTCGCTTAGAATGTATATAAATTTATTTACATATTGTTTGCAAAGCATTTTAAACAAATTTTATAATTTTTACATAACAACAAATATTTTTGTTTAATAATACTGCATATAAAATGTCGATTAAATAAATAATTTATTCCTTGAAGAATACCTATTTTATACTTGTAGCTATTATCTGACTATTTATAGAAGTTTTGTTTTTTCGTATATAAAAGGTAAGTAGTTCTATTACATTGAGTTGACTAATATATTTTTGAGTTGCTGTCTTGTTTTCAAAAATTTCGTGCTCCTATGTAATTAATTTCTTGACAGTTATTTCTTTAATTTAATACAACATAATTCCATTGAGTTACCATAGCTAAAATTGAACTGGAATATAATTCTGGAGAAACTTAGATACGTTTTGAAACTGGCGCATTCGCCATTTTATAGAATGTAACTATATTTCTGAACAAAAATTATTTTCCCTTCTTAAATTTAAATATTTTAGGAGAAAGCAAAAATATTCTTTAACTAAATACGCTTTTAACGAATCACCAATGGGTACAAGCAATGAACACTTTAAATAATTATAAAATTAATTTTCAATTCCATTTTGCAACATTTTAAATGTTTCTTAAAAATAAATGAGTTTTGAATAAAGTGAAAAACATATAAGATTCTAATATTGACACTTCCACATACCACTGAAAATATAATAATAGTATACTGTAAAATATCTCTAAAAGCTGTAACAAATTTTTAATTTTTCGCAAAATGGCTGCCACTGATTTCAACATTCTAACAAAATAAATTTCTTTCTTATATTTATTTCGGAAAGGACGGAAGACTAAAATACTTCGGTTTAAAAAATTACGAATTCGAAAGATCAGAAGTTTTGAAAGTTTTTTGGATTATCCTACACAGTAAAAAAACTCAAATGAAATCTACTTAATAGTTTGCCAAATCAAATTGAATACAATTTCATTTTATCGAATTAATTTTATATGTTATACAGTTTAACTTATAAAACTACAATTATATTCCTCACATTAACAGTATTAAATGTCACTCAGTTTGCTGTGAACTTAACTTGATAAATTATTGTGTTATATTGAATTCATTTTTTTTATAGTTTTATTTCCCAAACATGAGATTAGAATTTATGTGTATCTAATATATAAAATCTTGATATAACAGGTATAGCAAAATAACCAATTAAAACATAAATTTAGTGAAGTAACCTTAGTCAAACGCGTTTGGAATATTTTCTGTACACCCACTAGCAATAAATTGAAATTGATTTTTTTCTTTGTGAAGTACGTCTTCAATTCCCCGTTCGCTTTTTAATTATTTTTCGCTTGAACTGGCACAAAAAGGTGAATTTCCTGAAATTAGGAATTTAAGAGGGTGAATAGGAAAGCGAAACTTCTTTGCGTGACGTTCTGTTGTGCACATAATGAAATTTATAACAAATGAGAAAAATTATTTCACACAAGACTGCATATTATTGATGGCCCTTCGTTTTCAATAGGGCTTGCAGTAATTACTTCCAGAAAAGGGTATCGACCCAAAATTATAATTGCTTCCTTTATGAACAGAGGGACTTGTGCAATGGAAAAGTAAATTGTCGAATTTTATGATAAATTTGAAAACAATTTTTTAAAATTGTCCCCAATTAAGGCTTCTCATCATTGTTACCCGTCAATCAACATGAAAAATGTTTCAATGCGATTGAAGTAAACTCGTCGAACAGAAAAATGTCCGATATAAAATATTTAAAAGGGCTTGAAGTATAAAATGAATATAGTTTTTTTATGAATGAAAATAATCAGATTAGGTTGAACACTTTTTATTGCCCACAGCTGTACGTATAAGCACAATATTTGATGAGATTTTTAAAAGAGAAATAAAACTTAATCCCTCTTTCCTACGAGCTATCAAATACAGTTTCTCGCCAAGTAAGTAAGACGAAACTGCACCGAGGCAGTATTTTTAGAATCGGTCATTTTACAGCGACATGCTAGATTAAATTTCGCTGCAGTTTAGCAACCTTATAAGTGTCGCGCTTAAGTTATATAGATTATCTTTTATAAGCCTTATAAGCACTTTTGACTGCATGCAGATATTATTTTCACTTATAGTCTGTGTAACTTCTGTATTAGAGAGAAGAAATTACGGGAAAGGTTATTAAAACAAGATTTTAACTGAAATTAAATTTCAAAATGTAAGAATAATTAAATATTACTTTATTTAGACCAGGATGTACAATTTTATAATACATACTGGTCGATCTGTCACAGCGTCACTTAATTAAATGCGATACACTATACATTTTTAAAATTTACACTTCATATACTAAACGGAAGTGACAGAAAAGTTATTTACCTATAAAATCAATTCATTATATTTTTTTTTAATAAAATCATAAAACGTAAAATGTTTTTTTTTATTATTTTATAACCTCTGCTATATTAATACAGTAGATTGTGTTAAACATTTAACACTGTTAACATAAAGAGATATATGTCATAATAAAAAAATCCCGTGTGAACCTCGATTAACTTTCGATTAACCCGAGCGGGGTACAGCTGTACCCCAGACATGAATTTTTGGGTATATTTTCTAAAATAATTTTTTTACTTAACTTCCTTCGAGCCATGTTTCTTAAATATATATCTAAATTGGTATAAACAATTTTGAATAAATTACTTTTTATTGTAACTAATTATAGAGAGTTTTGATGCTTGGGGCAAAGTATGTGTAGAACACTAAAAAAATATAACAGTTTGTAACAAGTGTGATAATTAAATCCTTATTTAAAATGTCACTAGAATGCTTGTTCTTTTTTCATAATTATTTTTGTTTTTATTATTTCTAATAATTTCATATTATTTTTTCAAAATGTGTTTATTCATTTATCAATGCTGACAACTTTTTTATGTAAAAATATATTTTTTTATAAGCAGAATGTGTTTTATTTTTAATATTCCCTAATCATAATATTAAAAATAATAATAGGTCAAAAATATATTGGGGTACATTTGGACCCCACTCGGTATTTAATGTAAGTTTTTGACCACGGGTTTATGAAGGTTAACACAGGATTCTGTTCTTTGTGTTAAACTGTATAACTTTTTTTTCAAAAATGACCTTTAATCTATTACAACGGTTTTCCGGGGTGTTATATTGTAACCTAGGTAACTAGTTGCTGTCGCTGTTCTTTAACCTGCCCTTGTTATTCTTGGGTTGAGCTCTGTAGAGGTGCACCTGCTATCAAGTATAAACATGATATGCCTCTTACATACTGTATATTCAACGTAGCAATTTATTTATAAGAGCACAACTATCAAATTTATTTCATTGCGGTGTTTTCTCAATGTACCTGTAAGATTTTCCACAGCGTTCACTTTATTTTAAAAACAAGTAATATTTTTATCAAGACCGACTTTTTTCGGAAAAAATAATAAAAATGGCATTTGATTTGTTACAATGGTTTTCGGGGTTGTTGTATCGTAACCTAGGTAACTAGTCGCTGTCAGTAACAGAATGCCTAGCCTTAAATGAAATTCTTTCACCTACCCTTGTTATTCTTGGGCTGAGCTTTGTAGAAGTACACCTGCTATCAAAAATAAACATGATATAGTGGCATAGTGCTTTCTCAATGTACAATTAAAATTATCCACAGCATTAGTCTTTTTGTAAAAACAAGATATATTTTTATCAAGACTGACTTTTTTCTGAAAAGAATAAGAATAAAAATGGCATTTCATCTATTACCATGGTTTACCGGGTTGTTATAACATAATCTAGGTAACTACTCGCTGTCAGTAACAGAATACGGACATCTCTATCCCTAGATGGAATTCTTTGACATGCCCTTGTTATTATTGGGCTGAGCTCCATAGAGGTGCACGTGCTATCAACAATAAACATGATATACCTCTTATATATTCTACATTTAGCGTGGCAATTTATTTATAAAAACACAACTATCGAATTTATTTCATTGCGGCGTTTTCTCAGTGTACAACTAAGATATCGGAAAGCGATCCAGCCTTTATCGTCTCTTCATTGCCACTAACTCCCTCCAATCCCGAATGGCACGAAAGAAAATGTATTTTCAGCGGTCCTAACCTCCTCCGAATAATCCTTATACCCGCTTAACCGACGCCGCGCAATCAAAAGCTCCGTTATTATCCTTCCGGAATCGATAAAGGACTCCGGTCCGGCCGCGTGCAGTCCGGCATGCAATACTGCGCCGACCGCAGCATCCGTTTGATGTCGAATTCTTGATCCGGTCAAAGAAGGCGATTCTTTAATTATCTTTCGAGCGTCCACAACAAACGGAATTTAAGTCGGTCGAGCGCAATTCGGGCACGGAATTGCGAAATGGCCGTAGCCGGCCTGCCCGCCAGGGTCGAGCTCTGATGGTCAGGAATTTATATAATTTCCTCCCTTAAGCGTTTATTCCCCTTGGAAAAATATCGGGGTCGGTGGGCAAGGTCGCGCATTTTGTTTTTAATAAAAGTGGACGATTATTGAACTAACTACTACCTCTTTTCCTTTTATTGATTGTAACTACGCAGTGATAAAAATGGGTCGAAATTTAAATGATTTGTTATGCTCTTGTTAATATGTACTGGTCATTTTTGATTGTACAGTAAAAATAAATGAGGTTTACCCAAATTAACCTATATCTAAAAGTACATAGTTTCCGAGATATCGGATGTCAAAGATTTTGAAATTTTTTTTTATATTTTTTATTTAATTGTAGGTTGTAATGGAATACCTTAGGTTTAATTATTCAGTATGTTTAAACATTCCCATTATTACCAGTGGCGTAGAAACCCTGTGCCACTCTCCTTTTGTTTATAATAAAAGAGTACGCCACTATCTAATTATAAGAAAAAACGTAAGCTATTTTAAGTTTCGATTATTTTGAACAAATAATTATTCTTCGCAATATTCTTAAAAATGCATTGTATTCAAGTAATTGTTAATTTAAAATATCTCTGCATTTCGTAGTTTGTACATATTTGTATCAAAACAAGGAATCCACTTAATCATTTTGAGTAACTTTTTCAAGTAATATTTTGTTGTACACAAAATTTAAATAATCTTACGCTTTTTTATAATTAAGACAGTGACGTACCATATTTATTTTAAATATAAGAAGAGTGCCACCGGGCTTCTACGCCACTGATGATAATGGAAATATTTAAATATACTCAATAGTTAAACTAAAAATTAAATATAATTAAAATACAGGGTGTCCGAAATATGAGTGTCATTTTGTTGTCATGCAGTTAGTCATGGTTATTATAAAGTGCTTCATTATTATTTACACTAATAATCAAGTAACCACTAGGTACAGAAAAATAAAACGCATTAGTCATAATACTACTATCAATAATAATATGAGTTAGGTAACAGCAGAATATAATGCGTTGCAATGTTGTCTTATGCTACAGTTTTAAAAATTTTTTGGAAATCTTCTATTGTTTGCTTCATCAATACTGATAAAAAAATTCAACACGTTACAGGAGCTTTTACTTAACTTTAGTTGTACTTTAGTTCGTAATTTCGTAAAAGTTTTGCATTATAATACGGTTGTATTTTTATTTTTGAAATGTAATTGTTGACATTTTCTTCATAATAGTTGTATGTTACTTTTTTTGGTCAGATATTTAAGCCCCCTTAGTATCGGCACTTATATTCCGCACATCCTGTATAATGAATTTTAGAGCACTTGAAAAGCAATTTTATAATACCCTTACGTATTATTTTTATAAAAGTTATGTCATGTCAGTATTCAGGCCCAGCAACTGTATTCAGTAGCCAGTGACCACAAAAATTATAAAGTACTTGGAGAATTTTAATATTATTAGCTACCTTAAGTAAAACTATGCTATAAACCAAAATATGTGTAGGTAAATATACAAATTATAATATTAAGAGTTTAAGTTTTACTATCAAATATATTGCACATCAGGCGGATACGGTCCTGTGTTTTAGCTATGCAGTAAAGAGAGGTAAATTAGGCACCCTCCCCCTATAGTTAATCCCCATGTCGGCTCGGATTACGTTGCTTGAACGTTTTATGTACGTTCTTGCGATGCCTCTCTCAAGAGGTAGATTTACTTAACTTCCCTTTGTGCTACTGGTAACTACTTATTGGAAAAATTCCAGTATAAACCCACAACGATATTTTTCCAATGGCGAATGTACTCATTTGATCTCAACGAATTTTCTGTTTTAACGTTTTACATTAGAAATTTATGCGTTCAATATTATACCGAAATATCACCCAAATCGGTTTATATTTTTCCATGTTCTAGAATGTTGGGATCTACTAAGCATTTTGCCCAAAAAATAATTTAAGAGGTGATAGAGAAAATTAAGAATTAACGGAATTACCCTTCAAAAAAATTCCAAACTTATTTATAAAGCGAACATTTTTTTTCTAAATTTTATAATTTTTTTTATTGTCTTTTAGGCTTTCCTGAGCACGTGGTTAAAATTGTTGTACGTAGTCACAGTTAACCCTGTATAGTATAGAAATGGTCAGTTTTACATAATAAGTAATAGGCGAAACCTACAATAGAAAAGTAATACCTATTTACTTTTTTCAGTTAATGTTAACTTAAATACTACCTCTTCTCATATTTCCAAAACTTCTTGCTGTAACAATATTTCTTCTCTTGTCTCGAATTTTTTTTTAAATCTTGTCTTGTCTTGCAATTAGAGCTGTCAAGTCTTGCCAGATCATGAAAAAGTAAGTACAGACTAGTATTGTGTTAGATGAACTTTACTAATTATCAGGTAAAATATGGACCAATACGAACCACTATTAAATGTTACATCTGTGTGAAACTTAACTCAGAGCTTCGACTGTGATATATTGGAGATTTGATTTAAATATCTATCAAGTTCTGCTCCTCGGATGCATGCTTAAAAGGATATCAAAGTCACCGAAGACGTCCTCCTGCCTTTCAGCCGTTGAGCAGCACGAAGGTTTCACGGCCGATAAGCTAGGAACGCAAATGACCCGTTCCTAGACGATCCGACCTTTTCTAGAAAGCCGCCGCATGAAATCGAAAGTGTAACTTTATATATAGACACACGCGAGCTTTCGCAGATTTTAAATCATACCAGATCGGCATATAAATCTTTATCAGGGAAATGTCGCGGAATTGATTTTTTTTATTCCGGTAACGAGGTCGCAATAAGAGTTATAGGGGGCGGGTTTGACAGATCGTGTTTATTTTGGATAAAAAATGAGGCAGTAGAACAAGCCTTCAGGCGTAGTGATTTTTTTAGGTGGGTTCCATTTCCTTGCGCTGAAACGCAAATTGAGTAAATCTGTCAGATGTCATAGACTTTGACGTATGGATTTTCGGGGTGTTCCTCTTTAGCATTTATATAGTTTTTCGAAAATAACATTTGTAGATGTACCTACTCGATTCGTATGTAAGATTTACTTTCCTAATTTTGTTTGGAAATAAAAAGCAAAGATGAAATATTGTAGATATATGTTTGAAAATAACTTGTCAGCTACAAAAGTGTATTTTCTACCGATATACAGGGTGTTAAAAGGGTCTTTGTAACACTTGTCTGTCGAATCACCTGCATTTCAATATACAGGGTGTTAAAAGAAGAGTGTAAAATATTTCAGGTATGAACCAAAATAAGCAGAAACGTCTTAATAAACATGGGTCCGCAAAGTAACGGTTGCGGAGATATGGACCACTATTCGTTTTTCAAACATTTTACTTTATAAGGAATAAACCGACAAAGGAAGCTTTTAACAAACAAAAAACAAAGTTACAGAAGATGTTCAAAGTGCCCTCCGTCCATTTCCAAGCAGGCACGACATCTTCGCCTCAACGATATTCGAACTCCTTCGAAAACACCCTCCTTGGTTTGGATTTCTTGACACTTTTGATTAATCCGTAGCTGCAGCTCTTCCAGGCTATTTACAGGAGTACAATTACACTAATGTCTTCAAATATCCCCAAACAAAGAAATCTAAAAGGTTCGGATCAGACGATCTTGGAGGCCATAAAACAGGTCCGGCCCTTCCTACCCATCTATGTGGAAAAGTTTGGTGTAAATGCTCTCTAACGGCCATGGAAAAATGAGCTAGAGCACCATCATGCTGGAACCACATTTGTTGCCTCTGATTCAAACGAATGTCTTCCAAAAACTCATACAGTGTGTTCTGCAGAAAGTTGAGGTAAGTAGCGCCTGTTAATCGGTTTGGTAAAACAACAGGACCTAGAAACTTGTCACCTACAATAACCATCCAAATGTTTAATAAAAAACGTGCCTGATGTCCAGATTCTATTAGAGCATGAGGATTTTCGTCGGCTCAAATTGCAAAATAAAAAAGGGGCTAAAAAACATAAAACATTCCATATCTCCGCAACCGTTACTTTGCGGACCCATGTTTATTAATACTTTTCTGCTTATTTTGGTTCATACCATTACCTCCTGAAATATTTTACACTCTTTTTTTTAACACCCTGTACATATTAAACGAAGAAGCTTCATCGTATATTTCTTTATTTACCTAATTATCTTAGAACCAAATTTAATCTAAGTTCCATATATAAGGAACACCATCAATTTAATTGCGTTTTCTAGACCCCAAAATAAGACGAAAAGTGTATACATGTTTTTTTCTGAGTAATATAACATATTTCAGGGGGTGATTTCTCAAGGTAACGTCATGAAGAAAAGTTCTTACAAAGTTTTTTCTAACTGCCCTAGTTCTACAGGGCGTTAAAATTTTATTTTCAATTCGATAAATATTTTTTGCAGATTTTGGCTGATAATATGCTATTTTAATAAATTCAAAATCGTTTACTAAAGTGATCCTTTACCACACTGAAATGTCACTTTACTGTATAGTAATGTCACTTTACTGTATAGTAATGTCACTGTTAATAAAAACAGTTTGATAGGAAATTGTTTATTTAAATATTGGAAACATTGTTTTAAATATTAAAAGTACAGAATTTGAAAAGTTAACATGAAATTTATTCACTTCTAATTATTCTTCTTGAAAACTATGATTCCCTATCTGCATTACCGAATGACCTTGAGATGCCACTAGTTCTTGAATGAAATATACTTTGTGAAATTTTAAACTTATTGACGATGCTTTCTTCGATAAAACCTTCAGTCACACTAGTTGACTGTCATTCTCCATGTCTTAAGTGTTTGAATACCACCTCCACTGTCAGCGAGGAAGGTGGTAGACGTCCTCATCGAGCAATGACTAGTGTAACTGGATGCATTTGGGAGTTTTAAGTATTCTACAACTATATGGGGAATTTTTGCAAAACTGTTGATGCCAACTGGTTGTATTGTGCACTTCCCATGATTATTGTGAATGAAAAATCTATTGTGTATTACTTGTTTGGGTTTCAATCGTAAATCTTATGACAAATTTCATATCCGTTGCACTCTGATCATGCGGTAAATATACGTTTCATATTGGTTTTGGTATCACGCAAAGTTATAATCAAAATTTTTCCCGTGTCTTCTACATTTTTTACAGTTACACTGCACAATTCTGCACGCTGACATGCCCCATTTAAACCAAATATTAGTATATAGGTATTGTGTAAAAATAACACCAACCGTTGTAGATATTACACATTGTTTAGTTAGTGGAAGGGGGGAAAACAAAGTTGGGTACGAACAGGTACCGATGCGCAGTCGTAGTTTTGCTATGTATGATACAAGTCACTGATGTCTGTGGACGATAATCATAAGAATATTATTATAACCCGATCATGGACCATGTACCGCAGTTGTAAATACATTTTCAAATTACAATTTGCATAAAAAAGTATCATGTTAAATGGAAAGTGAGAATTTGTGGCATGAAGTTGTGGTAAAAATAGGTAAGTAACAATGACCGTCTTCATCCGATACAAAAAATTGCTGCTTTGCTTGTTATTTCAGAAAACCTATCTTCGGTGTGTCATTCCATAATTATCATTTCATTTGATCCTCAAGTACTTACTATACAATTTTTAAAAATATATCAAACTTGAAAATTATTGACTTAAACAGTTTATTCAATAAAGATCTATTTGAACTTCATCAGTCACACAACACCATTGAGTGTTTTGTGACACCAAAGTACATATTTCAATTTATAAAGAATATATTGATTAATATAATAAATAAAACACACTGCGTCATGTTATTATCTACAAATATAATCTCAACCTTTATTTTATTCAACTTGTTACAACAAACTTTTGTTTCAAATAGTGTGTAGTTAGTACCTAGTAGTAATAAATATTATAAGAACAATAATTATTATTTTTATTGTTATTGTTGTTATGGTTGCTTCCACAATTCCATTAAACCTATATTGTGTACCAAATATATAACTCAATATTGTGTATGGAATAACACATAGTTTAGAAAACTAATTCAAAAATTTTTCGGTATTACCCTTAAAAGACTTATTTAGCTAACAAATAACTTAGTGAACATTACTCAATAAATTATGTTAATTGTGTATATGCAGAAATACTTCCATGTTATTCTTTGACTGTACTTGGTTATATTCCCTAAGTTTCTTTAACATTACTTACCGGGTTTAATATTCCTCTACTTAAAATTTCAGGACGTTAATAAAATTACGGCGAGGTATAATATCGGTACGAGACAGTTTTCGCTCCATCCCTTTTATAATTAAAAAATCCCGACACTAAAGCGTAATCGCATGTCGACGATTTCCCAATTATTTTAATTGCTAATTTCGGGGATAATGAAAAGTAATGCGAGCAGATGTTCCCGAACCTAGGGAAACATTATAATCTTATTTCATACAATTCCGATGTCGGGGTACCAGCTAAATACCGCTATTATGAATAAATTAGTTGCCTCAAAATGTAAAACGTGTTCCACATAAAATGAGGTCTGGCTGGAGTGATTTCGAACTAATTGGATTTAAATATTTTACGGCAAAAATAAAGGCGGTATCGAATGAATAATGTATTTCGCAAATGACTTAATCGAGTCACATTTGAATAAAGTTGTGGTGCTACGGGAAGATAGTAATTAAACACCGCTTTTCTCAGCACGAAAAACCGTTTGAATGTAGTTTCCACTAGTTGGGACGGACCCTTTCAGGATCTAACGCGGGTTATTCAAATACGAAATAATTTCAATTAAATCGGCCAAATTAAACGAATTAAATTATATAACCTTAAATCATACCCATTTATGTATGCAGCTACAAACAGAAGTTTATAACCTAAGTTGCTTAAGATCATATATAAATTGAGATGTTATTAATTTTGTTTCTTTAATTTGAAACGTTTTATTTTTGTCCACAGCTGTTGTAAACCAACCCTAAAAATTATAGGAAGGTTATAATAAAGAAATAAATTATTTTGTTTGATGTAAGGAAAGATTCTAGGGCTTCATTTGACTTACAGATAAGTCAACTTCTAATTGACTTCTACCAACGAGATTATGGTCCAGTGTATTAAAAAAAAACATACTACTTTTAGAAAACTGGTTTATTATTTTATGTGATCTTATCCTACTATAAGAAACTAATAAAATTAACTACATTTTTGTTCACTATCACTTATCTTTTCGCAATAAATTAACTTTTTAGTTAAATGTGCCGTATGTACTAATTGTTTAACATAATTTTATATATAGTATAGAACTATGTATACAAGGACCTTTTCTTAAATTCTGTACGAAGGAGTAAAGTAAAATGATGCTTTAATGGAAAATTATATGTTTTCTGTTTATAGAACTTTTATTTAGCATCGATATATTACGTCATTAGATAGGAAGGTTCTAGTCGACCAAAAAAATTT
This sequence comes from Monochamus alternatus, assembly GCA_037114965.1. Taxonomy (NCBI): domain Eukaryota; kingdom Metazoa; phylum Arthropoda; class Insecta; order Coleoptera; family Cerambycidae; genus Monochamus; species Monochamus alternatus. Next base: position 42,126,130 of record CM073433.1, read on the forward strand.
CGCAACGTTAATATTAGTGTTGACCAAAACAGGACTTGACAGCTCGAATTGCAAGACAACACAATATTAAAATAAGCCTTGCTACACAAGGCAAAAAATATTGCTACGGCAAGAACTAGAAGACCTACCTACTATAGGAATTTAATAACTCCTTATTTATTAATGCACATGTGATATTATTTATTTTATATTACTCTCATATGGATACATTAAATTGATCTGAAATCTTCCTATAATGAAGGCTTTATTTTCATCATACATTCATAAGAATCTTCTCACAAAATTTTTCATTAATTTTATAAGGGCCATCATATGGAAGTTGTACATTTTCAAATATTTTTCTTATGATCTGGTCTTCTTAAACTCTTTAAAATTAATTTATCACTTATTTTGAATTTAACCCTTATTTATCTTATTATTTGCTTTTTGTTTATATTTACACACATTCTTATATAGCCCCTTTTCCCTTAATATTATCATCAAAATGTCGTGCAAAATATTTTACAATTTCTTTATCTGACTTAGGTGGATCTATTTATCTAACATGGCAACATTTTTTTTAAATATACTTTTCTCTCAAACTTCTCAAATATTCCCTGAATTTGCCGTTATATAAGTTTTTCTTAATTTTTGCTTATCTATTTGTAATTTTCCATTTTTAGGTTAATATCGTTCTTTGGTTTATCAATTCCTCTTAATTCTTTTATAAATTGTTTAGTATGCACTCTTGTATTACCATAAAAAATTACATTATTATCGTTTATTATTTTTACACTTATACTTTCATTTTCAGAATCTATCTTACTTACTTAAAATGTCTATATTTTTTAATTGTTGATCATATAAAGGGATAAGTACAAATATTTTAAGAGGGGATAGAAAAAATTATATTAAATCCTTATTTGTCCACCACACGTTCACAGAATCAGAATAGGTAACATAGGCAACTAGCAACACGACCGTAAAATTTCCAATCAAGTCATAATTTAATTCTTGTGTTTACCATGTGTTTATGTTGTAGTTTTGTGTTCTTCAATTTTTAGTGCCTTTTTTAATTTTTAAACGTTTCATAGTTATTAAATAAAGAAATTTGTGTTGGATGCAGATACTTTCCCACAATATAGTTCGCCGGTTTGATTTTCTAGGTTATGGGACAAGACTCTCGCGGGTACTTTAAAACTTTTCTATTATCTATTCCTTTCGTTCTATTTTGTTATAATAAATCAGTATTTTATACAGCTGTACCTACAGGAAGTGTGTTTTATCGGTAGTGAGAGGTTGTAATACATGAAAATGTTGTAGTTTTGCCAGTTTGTAACGAAATAATAAAAAACGAATGCAAAATAGTGGAATTAATAATTGGATTAACTGTTACCTATCTATCAGGTATTATTACTAATAAGAATGTTAATTTTTGTCGTTTCTGCATTTAGAAATGCTGCAAAAAACGACCACATGGTAGTAGATATTGTTGACAGATGTAAGCTTTATCTACGGATATAAGCCATCTCAGTCGATGTTATCATAGCCGCGGACTTTCCGTAGGAAAAGAGGGTTTTGTCCCATTTTTTAAATATCGAGTTAAAATTCTGAAATAATTTATTATCTTCTAGGCCTTCCTGAGCACGTGGTTAAAATTTTTGTACTTAGTCATAGTTAAACCTGTATTAATGTTACTTTACTATTTATTTCATTTTCATACTTTTCTATTCTTTCCTTCAAACTTTCTTTAATCACATCTACTTTATCATTTATTTTATATAAAAACTGATTTTCTAAATCAGTAACTAAATTGTTCATTTTTAATTCATTTTGTGCTAACACTAGTGCTACGTATATAATATTGGAAAAATATCATAAGACTACAAAAAATTTAGAAGAAATTAAAAAAAATTGTGATACCCTGTAAGCTCACTAATTTTGTTTTCGAAAAAATGTTATGGGGCTTTATGGCATTCATTTCTCGTGTAGAATCACCCCCCGGAATATTGGTGCATCATTTCCGGACACCCACATCACAATGTTCTATGTACAATATAGAACTTCTCAGATATACAGGTAAAAATAAATGGGTCAGAACAAGTTGGACATACTAGATACCAAAATATTATGTTTAACTCATAATACTTTATGCGAATGTCGCTGGTTTAAGGAATACAGGATGTTCAAAGTTTAAATTTCATTCTGAAATTTCTCAATAATTGTACAAATAATAAATCACATCACAATATTTATTGACATGAAAATTTGACACAAGCCTACTAAGAAAAAAATAGCAATATCAGCGCTTGGAAGAAAATTACCACAAAAACGTTTAAATACAAATAACTCAGAAACCGATAAAGAGTACAATTTTTATGTAGAATTGAACGTTCTTTTAAATTTTTTAAGCATAGCTCAACAAATAAAAAAAATATGTTTTGATATACCTAAATAATACGGTGAAACTGACACCCACTAGGAGCAACGTCAAAATAAGCTTGAAATTCGTAATTCTCACACTAAAAAACCCAACAATACCAATTCTCAGAGTTATGCTATCAAAACTTTGTCAATTATTATTATTATTTCTTAAATCAGCGCCATGAGCTCAAACACTATTTTGGAGTCTAGTAAGTCTCCAGCTTAGTATTGACCGATTCTTTCTGACTCACCCTGTATAATAATCTCTAAAATTCAGTTGGAAGGGGAATAACATAAACTCTTTGTGTTAGTAAAATGATGCTCTCAAAGACAGTTCTATGTGTTTTCCGATCATAGAACTTTTATTTAGCATCGAAATATTACGTTATTTAGATGAAAGGTTCTAGTCCACCCAATAACTATATTTCCTATACCTATTTGATAAACCAATCGATCCTATTTAAAAATGTCACTAAAAGCTGTTCATTTTTTAAAATAAACTGTACATGCTTTTGTAACAATAATGACACTATCTCAAAACAGTTTTTGAACTTGGAAGTTCTAAATAAAAATTTCATTAAATCTCTTGGCGAGTGACACAGCTAAGAACTAATATTAAAAGTTTAAAGTATATTTCATTACAAATACGTCAGAAGTTGAAAAGAAATCGCAAAATTCATTTTAATGGGTGCCATTATTATTGCAAATGATTGTACCTTAATTTATCTGTAGATCAAATAACGCCCTGGAGTGTTTGCTTACAGCAAAATAACATTCATTTTATTTTCCTTTTATAGTACTATAAATATCAAAATTGCTTTCTCAGATGTTGTCTAATGTAACATAGAAGCTTATAATTCTAAGCAGCTATTTCATTTTTTATTTCGCAAGTTTTGTTTGAAATGTACTGTTCATGAAAATTTCCACTGTGGCCACAGAAATCATTCCTCAAATAACGGTATAAGCCCCGCATCGTTACCAAAAAAATGAGCGCTTTAATTTTTGCCAACGGCTCCTGATAAAAAGTCCAAAATCCAATTGCAGAGACATTACCACAGAAAACGACTCCACTTGTCTCTAGATGGGATTTGAAGAGTAATGTATCCGCGCCTATACGCGATCCCACACCGCGACGCATTTTTCCCGCATCCCCATTCCCAAATCTCGGCGATTTATCTGGAACTTTGAGAAATTTCGACAAGTAAAACTACCGCGTCCAATCGCGGCAATCTTAAAAGGCGCGAGGTTCCCTGCAATGAAACAAAAGCCGGCGCTCTAAGTGTCATTTATTCCAGCGCCGCCTTCGGGACCTTGTTATTCTGGATTATCATAATACCGGGAGAATTCGCAGCCAGGGCTCGCCATCAAAGACGCGCTAGCAGCGCCCTCACGGATGTGCCGCTATCGATAAGGATTATAGCCGCCTTGATCCCGTTGCCTTGAAAATATTTCGTTTTTCGGGATACGAAGCGGTAACGTAATGATTTGCCAAACCAAAATAACTAAGATGGTACAATCTCTGTGTAAAATATACTGGAGGTTCTCGATTTTTCGTTTTTAATTTAGGAGAAGATAGAACGTGAAAAAATAATAGAAATATTTCCTGTAACATTTTTCTCTACACTCGATTTTCCTAGCGTGAAGATTAACGTCTTTGAATCGTATTTTCACGAAACTTGTACCTTAATACGTTGTTCAAAAGAACTTTACAATAATCAGTTGAAAAACATATTTAAAAGTAATAATAATAATTTGTTAAAATGTAGGAAAATTAATATACCCAGAAATTTTGTCGTGAAAAATTGTTAGCAGTTCACATAAAAATTAAGAGGTTTATTAGGTAGATGTTTTCTGTTTTGAACAAAACATTTCATATTTCATAGTATAATTTCCGTATGATCTTAAATCAAATACGATAATTAATTTATCGCAGTCAAAATTCTACAAAATGGGAAAGGATCCCATCACACACTCACTGAAAAAAAAGCCAGTAACGTTACAAATATACTTTGAATATCCTTATAATTGTCTTAAAATAATTATAAAAATAATTATTATATTACACTGACGCTTGTAATTGGCAAGAAAACTGCCAATATACAACAAAACCGTAAACTTCATATGTAATTATAATATAATAATGTACATTTATAGAATATACTGTAATACATCTACAATTAACAATGTGAAATCCGTTTTTACATTGTAAAATTACTGAACATACCAAATTTACTATATAATTGACTGTAAAAATATGCCTAAAGTGTGTCTGAAGGTACTACTAATGTTTCTTGATAGCGATGTCTTAGTATATGTGAGAAGGCGAATAATCTATCGACATGGCTTTCCAAGGACATTTCACTGTCAGCAGCACCATGTCTGTGCCAAAGGGGTACATGTCCGTTGAGCAGTTCATTGTTATTCAGAACGTTAAAAACCAGCAAAATTTTGCGACGACCAACACGTCGACCCCGGGCAAGCATCAAGGAGCCAAACATTCGTGCGTTTCGAGGAAATCAATGCAAAACGGTGCAGATATCGGAATATCGTAGAAGCGCTCAATTAATGATTTCTGATGAATTGAGTTATCAAAAAATTTCGGCAAAATAATATATACTTTATTTAAAGGAATTGATCTAGGTGCACTGCTAGTTGACTGAAAGAGCTCCGATTGTGTTACGCCTATTTGATCCATTACTTATTATGTAGAACTGACTATTTTTATACTTTATAACATCTACCATTCGACCAATGTCGACGATACCGATAGTTACATGTGAGCTCCGAGCGAGACCATAGCTGACCGAGAGTAACCACCACTGTTACCTACCAAATTCTTAATAAAGTTTTACAAAATTGCGGGACAATGTATTTACGAGACTCGCGGGAACGAGCAAGAACAAGCCTTTAAAAAAACTCTTGTCTTGTTTTGCAAGACAACCCAAGACTTTATCAAATTATGCAAGATTTCTTATCTTAACCAACATTAATAGATATTATGTAGAAAAGTAAGCTGTACTATAATTTTCTTTTAGTGCGGCAATAAATTTAGTACAATCAAATTTCGACTTATATTTGATACACCCTCGTATTACTAAAGTTCCTATTGCATATAAATCTTTCATTATATTGTAAATTTTTTAACATGGAAAGTAGAAGGCTTTGAAACTTGATTTGATAAGCGATTTGTACCACTTCAGCCAATTTCATTTTAAATATAAATATCGTAAAGGTCTCCCTAACGGACGAAATTGAAGTCTCTCAACAAATACCACCAAGAGCATTACACGGAATGATTAAAGGTAAATAAGACGAAATGATTTATGCCGGAAAGTTATTTTAAGTCTTCCCTTCAATTTATTTCAGACCAAAAAGTGCTTTCTAATATAATGTGTGTCCCGCGTGCACTGGATCAAAACAAATTAATCATTCGAGTTCTGTTCCAGTCCAAGTAGAAATATCTTGTCGAAATTCACTAAAGCAGAACTGTCGGCAACTAAGATGAAATATTTATTGCATATGTCAATGCGGGGCTAATATATTATTATTTATTATAACGGAACGAAATGAGAACGTGGATATATGCTAGTTTTACCTCTACGGATTGTTTTCCCTAAGATATTACGGATTTATTTTGAGATAGGGAAGGGAATGTGACCGTTGCATATCTTCTGGCGATCTAATTGCCTTTAGGGACAGAATTTATTTGGCTTCTTATCGTTTCTTGTTTAGAAGATTCAGCCAAACATACATCGGATTTGGGGACATACGATATATGGTACCTAGGCTTATCCATGTTGGTCGTAAATTTTGCTATAGTTTAGATGGCTTTAGGTGAGCAAAAACGAAAAGAAAAAGTATGTACTACACTTATAGTATATTAAAAAAATAGTGATTGTATGCTATGTTATTTTGAGGGCTTTTATATATTTTTTCTACGTTCATGCAAAAAACAAAACTTTATTGAACTATATTTACTGAAAAAAGTGATTCTTTATTGCATTCATGAGTCATTCTATTACAACGTTTTGTCATCATGACAAACATAAACGTTCAAATCGACGTCATATTTTCCTAGAAAAAATATTGTATGCAACTCGTACAAAAAGTTTTTATTGCACTCGACGTGTTGTGCCTGATGGCCTCGTCGGACAATTTCACGTCGCGTGCGTACTTTTTGTACTTGTTGCATAAATAACTATTTTCAACGTTCATTCAAAAACCAAAAAATATTTTTTCTACGTTCATGCAAAAAACAAAACTATACTACTATATTTAGTGGAAAAAGTGGTTCTTTATTGCGCTAGTGCAATAAAATGTATATTGCATTCATCTGCCATTCTACTACAGCGTTTTGTCATCATGACAAACATAAACGTTCAAATCAACGTCATATTTTCCTACACTTAGTGACTTAGTGTCATCTAAATAAAACATTTTTTGGTATTTGCATAAACGTAGAAAAAATATTGTATGCAACTCGTACAAAAAGTACTTACTGCACTCGACGTTTAGCAAAAAACAAAACTTTATTAAACTATATTTAGTGAAAAAGTGGTTTTTTATTGTACTAGTGCAATAACATGTTTATTGCATTCATCTGCCATTCTACTACAGCGTTTTGTCATCATGACAAACATAAACGTTCAAATCGACGTCATATTTTCATAGACGTGTCATCTAAATAAAGCATTTTTTGGTATTTGCATGAACGTAGAAAAAAAATTGTATGCAACTCGTACAAAAAATGCTTATTGCACGCGACGTGACTGTCAGGCCAAGTAGGACTACACTTTTTATACTTGTTGCATAAATAATTATTAAACCAATTTGAAATAATGGCATGGTAGATATATATATAGATATTAGATTAATGTAATAATATAACCTAACTAATGAACAGAAATGAAATAAATCAGTACAGAATGTTAGAAAAAAGAAAAAGTATAATTCTAAACAAACTAGGAAAAATAATGACTAAGTTGAAATATAACCCCAGATTTAATTTTTACATTAGTGTGTTAGAATAACAATATTAATTTTTTTCGAGACATTTGGCTCAACTTTGAAGGCCTGTAACTCCGCCTGAGTGCAGATTTGTATATTCTAGGAGCTCCCAAAGTGTACCTCCTCTGTGTCACTACGTATGCGGAACACTCTGTACTTGTATTTTATTCTATGACAGAAATGTAAGCACAAATGCATAGTAAACGTTCCAGTCGTAATTTTTTCAGTGCACGGAAAGTTTGTCAGTCCCTTAAAAAGATTGCAATGTGTTTAATCCAGTTACGAATCTGATCAAGAATACAGTTTCCGGTTGCACCACACTTTGGCATCGCCCTGTATATCGAGACCACGCCGGCCGATTCGAGCGAAACGCTCTACGAAAGGCGATACTTTGAAATGATTAAAAATCGATCCCATTTGGAATATTAGCATGATAGCTTATTTAAGAAAAAACATGTTTCAATAAAATTATACATCTATATTCCTCAATATATTACAAAAAAGGTTGTTGTGTAAATTAAATTTTTCAGTGTATAATTCAGGATGTGTAAAATAATTTTTGTGTTTTGTGTTAATAGTTCAACACGTTTTTAATAAAATCATACAAAGTAAAATGTTTCTTTTTATCACTTTAACACCTTAATGATGCAAATGCTATAAAATTATCACTTTAATGTTCAAACTCTGCATCTTAAATAGTACAAACAAAATTTAAACCTGTAACACTCTGCTACATACCTATAGAAAAATGTTTAAAAATATGTGCAATTCCGTGTAAGTCTACTAATACAGAATTGCGTTTTTTTTGTGCTAAATATAATTTTTACTATAATGTAACAAATATATTTGTACATATAAATTAGCTTCAAAACTAGGGACATGAAATAAATATTTTCTCTATTATTAATATTGTAGAAATATTCTATAGAAATTTTACAAAATCCTTTAAAACAGAACAAATTTTTGTGTATATGTGTAAAACACTACTAGTAATTTCTGAAAAAAAGTTTCCATGGTATATGTACACAGTAAAAAATAACATTGAGTAAGTTCAAACTCATTTATGAGTGAATTAATTTGGGGTTGAATTTTAAGTAAACTTAACATTATAACAAGTGAGAATATATTGTGTAAAAATAACACCAACAGTTGTAGATTTACACATCGTTTAGTAAGTGGAAGGGGGAAAACAAAGTTGGGTACGAGCAGGTACCGATGCGCAGTCGTAGTTTTGTTATGTATGATGTTACTGCTGCTGCCTGTGGACGATAATCATAAATGTATTGTTTTAAGCCTATCATGGACCACCGACCGCAGTTCCAAATACATTTTCAAATTACAATTTGCATAAAAAACGTATGGTGTAAAATAATGTATTGTTTAATACACAACATCTTTACGTACTGTGTCATGTTATTATTTACAAATACAGTCTCATCCTTTATTTTACTTAACTTGTTATAGCAATTTTTTTCATAAAAATTGTGTAAGAACCAACACAGTATAATAAAAAATCATCACTATTTTGAGTTTGTTATAATACTAAAATTATATAAAGTGACTTTTACTGATATAAATTGTATACATATTGCGAAAAAATAACAAAATAGATCGATAATATAACTCAATTTTGTGTTTGGAATAACATAATTTAGAAAGCCAATTACTCAATGAGTTATTTCAACAGAATCGGGTGACAACCATTTGTGTTGATTTTGAGTGAAATTTTACTCAAAATTTTTTACGATGTAATATTAATTAATATAGCTTTTTAATTTATTCAGTTTCCTGAAACTAATTAGCATGTTTGCTTTACTGTACCTATGTGTAGTGTATTATATTATAATTTTACGTTTTTACAAATAAAACGTGCAAAATTTTACACCACATTATTTTACTACTTCCAAAACAGTAATATGTAAAGATTTCTTGCTTTGAGTGACTTTAATCAAGGTATATCTTCCCAAATTCCACAGTAAGAGGATATTCTACGTTGCTGCCTAGGTGAGCGACAAACTTGTCTACTCCCGATATCCACACAGCATTCAAGTAATTGGTTCCATTTTAGAAAAGCGTGTTTATAATTTAATGCAATTTGGCGCTCGCTCCGGGTCTGCCGTCTGCATTTTCTTCGAAATTAGGATTTCGTGAAAAGCTTCAAATAGCAGATTGTGCTTTTATTCAATAACCGACGGAATTATTTCGACAAATGGGGAGGAAACATTGAAAACGTCAATTTAATATAGTGATAAAATTACGTTGATAGATTCACGCCCGAATTTCCCATACGCGGAGAACTCAACATGGAAATTGTATTGGCGTTCGTACTTTTTTCCAAGGCCTTTCATATTCCCCTACGTCTATTACTGCGCCTCTCTGATGTGCTGTCTCGTTTTTTTACGGCTTACAGGAAGGTGCTTTTAAGGATTAAGAATTGTTTTAAAATTTGTAGTGACAATTTAATTTATATATAAAAAAGCCCACATGCCACAGTATAATTGTCACTTTGACAGCGGCAAAAGTTACCTGCAACTTTTGTGTGTGTGTGTTTAGGTTTCTATGGCACTCTTTTACAACGACAAATGTACTAGTGTTTTTTTCACTTATTCATTTTTTAATCAGTTACTGCGGTGTCCGTTGCCAAAATAAATAGTTTGAAAAGCAACTTACTGCAAAACCACTTATTTCGTATTTGAAATTGAAAATAATGGAAAAGAAACTGGACGTATCGAGTATAATTCTCTATTTTCGAAAACAAGAGAAGGCGATGGCAATATATTATGTGACAGCAAATGGATTACGCTTATTTTAGAGGCGCTTCTATAACATTGGACAGAGTATTTCTTACACCAAATTCCTTTTGGAAGAAGAAAAATTCTAAAGATTGGTATAAAAATGTGCCGATTGAAATGAATGAAATTTACAAATGAACAAAATGGTCAGCACAACGGATTGGTATAGATGTCTAACGTGTCAAAATCACAAATCACTCAAATCGAGTGGAAGCAGTGAGAGAGAATTAAGTAAAAGCGGAATTGAAGAACAAACTCCAATAAAAATAACAGCACAGCAATTCATCATCAATAAAACCATACTTACAAGTTGACAAACGGTATCATTCGAGCATTACTCAATCGATTGGTTTGGAAAAAGAACAAACTTCAACAGCTACTACAGAAACGATTAACTGTGGCACCCGTAGCGATATTAGTATTCCTCGCATGAATTTCATAACTGTGTTAATAATTATACGCTCAAATAAAAATGTATTTATTTTTAGTGTTTCATAAATAAGCTTACATTGATATGTTTCTAAGTTTATTATTCATTAAATTGTCCTGCCGAATTGCACTCGATGTTTGTATTGATACCGGGTAAATTTATGTTGTTTAAACTATTTCCTTTAGCAATTTGATTCTCATTAAACAACCTAAATTTAACCGGTAAATTACAAACCTCTTGTGCAATTATAAGTGAAGATTAAGACATTATCGTTTAAATATAATAACCCAATATTAAAATACATTATTATTTAAATACTTTTTTCCAATTAGATAACAAATTTCGTTTCTTTAGATTCTGTGTGAACGGTTTCAAAAACTAATATATAGGATGTCCAGAAACTAGTAGTTAAATATGATGAGGCATGCAGGTGAAATCAAAGTAATGTCAGAACTTCATATCTGGCTTCCTTATGGATATATGGGACTTCAAGGTATGAAGTTAAATATTGAATTTCAGTCCATTTTTAAACCGTTATCTTGGCAACTAATTTTCACTATTTAAACTGAAATTAGACAAGTTTCACTGTACAAGTACGGCCAAAATTAAATTTTAGAATTTATACAATTTTGACAGTGTTGCGTAATTTGACACTTTGTATTCGCAGTTCAATTCATTATAAAAAAACTGTACATAGTTTTATTCAATATCTTTTACCATTTTTGAAATAAACGTATATTTAATTGTGCATGTAATAATAATTTATTAATAATGAACTTAGTATTTCCAGAGAAAAAGTAAAATGATGAATAAGAAGAGTTTTGAATACGAGCACCTCGAATTTCTATACATTTTCTAAAATTGTCTAAACACCTCTGTTGCACACGAAACATGTTGGGGTCACTTATGTCTTGAATGTACCGATCGTTACAATTTTTTTTATAGATTTGGTATACCAGTATCAAAATTAATAATATTTTAACGGAATAATTCAATGGCGTACATATTTTTATAATATATAGCTAATACAATTACAGCAATTGATGAATCATTATTTTTGTAAACGCTGGTTTCAGTTTAATTGAAATTATGTTAAGGATTCACGAGATACAATAGAAAAGAAACCGAACGTTTCTATTTTCTTAATTTGACAATATTTTGTATTTTAAAAATATGACATTTAAGATTTATGCTTAACGAAACGAAAAATTATTTCATGTATTATAATATCTATTCGAAGGAACGCATTTATTTTAGAAACGTCCTGTATAAGGAAGAACTTATTTCATATTTTAGTGAGCACTGCCCCTTGAATCTGCTACGCCGCTGATAATTCGTCCGCCGGCTCGTGGAACTATTTAGCATGCAGAATTTTCAGGTGACGCTACACCGTAAATAAGCCAGTGCCTACTTCATCCTGAATATAAAGCAGCTGAATGGCTGTTTCGAACTAAAATTAGTTCAGCTTTGAGTCATTAACGAGAGCTTGATTAAACATAGTGTCGCATTTTCTGTCCGTATTAAACCCTATGAATTAGTTTTATTTAAACAAGTGTGCCGTTGGCTTTGTCTTTTTATTAAAATTTTGCATAAAACACGCTGTTGTGACAGAAAATGAACTTAACGAATTGTTTTTAGCACAAATTTGCTTAGTTTGGGCGCTAGACGAATCGGAAGTGTCAATTTTAAAATATATACCTACAGGGTGTTTCAGGAGGAAATACTTCATATGTATGTTAATATACGTTCAATTTTAAGCAAAAAAATTCCTATGAACCTAGGGCTAGAAACACATTGTTTAGAATATACAGGATGTCAAATTTAAAAAAATATATATTACATTTTCTTTAATAACTCTCCACTACTTTGAGTTAAATTCATGACATTTTGTATGCGGAGGTTTCTTGGTGTGGGAAATTCAAATTTTAAGCACAATTGGCTGTATCTCCAAGAAGACGCCACAAGCAACCATTAGGATCCTTTTAAATCGCAACTTTTTTGTGCCACGGTGCATCTCATTTTGGAATAGAAAAACATTTTCCCCTACCTTTTCTACTTAAGAAATGTGCACCTTATTGAAGTTTCTAGGAGCAAATGCAAATTATGTATTAGAGTGAATCGAAAGTTATTGTAAGGTTTTGTACATTTTGTTTAGAGATTTTATTTTTGCAAATCTCACAAAATTCAAGCTGTTTTGATTAAGAACTAATAGGTCTTAGTCTTTAAAGTGTTATGCCTTGGTTTTAGTTAAAAGCATAACGGAAACGGCTACTCCTAGAGACTTCAATAAGGTCTACATTTCTTAAGTAGAAACGGTAGAGGAAAATGTTTTTCTATTCCAAAATGACATACACTGTGGCACAAAAAAGTTGAAGCGATTTAAAAGGATCCTATTGGTTGCTTGTGGCGCCCTCTTGGAAATACAGTGCATACAATTTGAATTTCCCGTCCCAAGAAACCTCCGCATACAAAGTTTTTTTAAATTTGATATCCTGTATATTTTAAACGAAGCGTTTCCAGGGCTAAGTTTATAGGAAATTTTTTGCTTAAAATTGGAAATAGAATAACATACTGAAGAATGTACATCTCCTCTTGAAACACCCTGTACATTTTTTTGTTATAAATTTAAAGCAATTTTATGCGATTTTGCCAAAATTTTGTAGTCAGTTTTATAAAAATCTTCAAAATTCAGTATATGAAATTTTGGTACGTACCATCAGGATAAGGAATTTGGTTGAGTAGGTAATGTTCTAGCTGCGAATAACATCTTACCTGAAACAAAAACAAATACATATATTTAAAAGCAGAAACTTTTAAACTCGGGATGCATTTATTAAAATGTACCAACTTCACAATATATCAATATACAAAAATATAAAGACATAATATACTAATTCTAGTAGTAATAGAATGTTGCTATTGATGTGTATGTTTCAGCAGAAACAGACCTTAAAAGTAATTTAAATAAAAACACCCTATTGACATTTTGTCTATCTGATTTCATAGCTAATTTAATTTTTTTGCACATGTGCATTATGGCAGAAAAACACTTATTGAGAAATAAAATCGGAGACACTAGTTACCTAACTATTTATTTGGAATGTACAGGGTAACTTAGCTACCCTAGGATATGGAAAAACTGAAACGAAATGTTGGCGATTAAATAATTCCCTAATTAAAACTGTATTTTTTTATTATAAATACAAAATTATAGTGCGATGCTTATTATATATAAAAAAGTCTTTGTCCCAATATTTTTCAGGCTAGTTAAAGTTTTCGTTGAACTGAATTCTCTATATATGCTTCTGCAACGTTCGTTACTTTCCATCCACCTTGCATTTTAACAGTAGTGGTCTGATCCTGCATCAGCCAGTATCATAGCAGACGTTCTTCGGAAACAGTGACCGGTGTAATTTCCAGAATTCAACAATTTCATAAATTCTGTAATTTTTTACCTTGCACATTTTCTTTTTCTATATCCTAGAAAAAATCTTGAATGCTTAAATTGGTTACGGACGAAGAGAGGAATATTTTCGAAACATTTCGACAAGATTGACTCCTTTGATGTTTCCGTAAGAAATAGCAAATTCTCTTCTCACGTTCGTCTTTTTGTTAGGAATTTCTATCAATATGTTAGTTCTTCACGACGGCATACTTTACTAATACCAATAATAAACACTAAGAAACAATTTAAATATTCGGATACACACTAGATTTCCTGGATCTATACCCTATCAATTTACGTTTAAGGAAAGCAATTAAACTTGTAAATTTCTTTATATCAATATTCACTGACAATGTTGGTCCTATTATTGAGTAAACACCGTATAATTTTAGTATACTCTAGATATTTGTATACACTTTTTCATATTTATCTTTGGATTTTGTCAGCAATACTGACTGAATCGTCATTGTTGATGATTCTTCTATATCATATTCCATATTATCGTTGTAAGCAACATTTTTCATAAACCACTGACACAATAATATTAACGAAAACCTGATAAACCGTCTCGTTTCTGCATCAAGATTCCTTCAGGATTCTTATGGAAAATTATAAGTTGAGTTATTTGACTTATTTTCAAAACACTATTTAAAAAAAAACCATGTGTGCAACTCGTAGCAGAAGTGACTTTTCCGCATATGGCGTATTTGCCTGATCAAGAAAAAATAAACATTTCTTAGTTTACTGCACAAATAGCTATTTTAAAATGCATATTTTGAATAAAGTGCAACTAACAACCAAATTCATTTGTACATGTTTCAAAATAATATCATTTAAATTTTTAAGGAACAAAATATTTTTGGACTTACAAATTATACCTGGTTAACAAATAAATACCTTAACTTGATTTTTGTTCAGAATTTAATTATCTACCGAGAAAGAAAAAAATTTAGTTTTCAAAATAAAAACATATTAAATAATGTAGTCAATTTTCATATTAAGTGTTTTATTAATAAATTTTTATCTCCAGTGGTACATTTTCATTATATTCTAAGATAACGCATATGAAATCTATTTGTGATACTTAAAAAATACATATATATTTTTTTAAATTTTGATACATATATTCCAAATCAAGACTTTAAGAAAAAAAGTTTATATGAAAAGCTAGCACCATTTGTAAAGTTCTAAGGCTGCTCAAAATGTTTATAGTTAACGGGAATCATTCGTAAATATTGTATGTATACAACTAATTGTATCTTCTCTTGTGGAAACATTCAAAACAAATTTAATAACAGTCGCACAACAATTAACTTTGAAAAAAAAAACTCGAGTCCAGAGGCAAGTTATGTACATAACACGACGGAAAATATATTTAGCCATGTAGGATAAATAAGGGCAAGTTGACCCACGCCCTTAAACGCCATATAATTTGACTGCGCGGATGCGGCAGTCCTCCTGCTGTCCGGCCCGGGAACCATTTGCGTGCTAATGCCCTAATCAAGACCCCATGTAATACAAGGTCCCGCCGAGGCCGGTTATCAGAGTGAACGGAGGACGCGCTTGAAAAAATTTGGACACGATAAGGGATGTTGTTTTTAATAACAACGAAAATATCCTGGGAGTTGTTTGTATACTGAGAAAACAATGTCGTAATAAAATTGAAGGTAATCTATACGAAATCAATCCAAAATTATCTTTTTCTCTATTTGGAAGCATTGGGTTATTTCCTTGGATAAAATTTTATACAAAATAAAGTCAGTAAATAGTATTGACTTTATTAATGACTCTCATAATTTCTTTTTGGAAAACATCTAATTTTCAGTTTATTCAACTGTAATTTAATATTAAAATAAAATTCTAGAATAAAACAAAACCTTTTCTTTTAAAAATGCCGCTAGAAATTCAAATTCAAAATAGAATTTCCAAAATAATCATCTAGTGACCATTAGCTACTCTATGCTGGACCTCAGGCCACAAAGTAATGAAGCATCCTATCATGTAGGTACCATTGACAGCCACCGACGTCTATCGTATTTCGGCGATAACAATATTGAAACCAGTTGGGTGGCTGACTAATGACTTTGGCTGCGTGCTATAAGTTTCCAAGTTTAATTCAATGCTGGTCGGGGCATTAGCCCGTAGGGTAAACATATTTTCGGCTCATTCAATTGTGTGGTGATAGCATTTTAAAATATATATGTATTTAAAGATGTTAACTTCCTCTCTGTAAACTTAACCTAAACGACTAGCTCCTACTAGCCTTTGTTGGCACTGCCATTTTGACTGTAACTTATCAAAAAAAAATTGAATGTTGCTATTACAAACACAATCAAATCAAAACGGGTAGTTCGAAAATGATTTAAAAATATACTTCTGCACGGCACTGGAAACTGTAAAACCTGAAAGGCAAAGCATGCAATTGGCAACCGGACAAAAAAATTGAATGAAATTCCCAATTTAATAACAACTATTGCCGCTATTGTTACTCATTATTAATAGAATTCGTGGTTTCAATGAACAAATGTTTCTGCTTTATGTTCGCTTTGAACTGAACTCGTAAGTTACTGGCAGCAGTTGTATGATACGTTTACGTAAATTTTCAGTAGTGTCCACTTCGGTGCGATTCACTTCAATTTTTAAATATCCTCACAAAAAAGTGCAAAGGATTTAAAGTCCTCCTCGTCAAATCGCTTGGTATTAACGCTTGGACACACAGTACATGATACGGATATAATTGAGCCTTGTGTATGATACGCTACACTGCTGCCATATGCCGTGAACGCCCTGGACCTCCGTCTCTTCCACCATTCAATTGCAAATTTCCCGTGTTACGTCCGCATTGCAATACACTTGCAGTCACTGCATACTGCGGTAAGAGTAGCTGCATTTGGCACATGTTTATAGATCGGTTTGCTAAAGGATTTTCACTTCACCATAAATTAAAAAATTAAATCTAATGTAAACACTCACACCACAAAAACGTTAATACTATAAGCAATCAGATTTCAATATTCAGAAGACGCCTGGCTAGAGACTACAATAACTCAGCGATATAAAGGTTGAAATTACTACAACTTCAATAATTTTTTTCTCGAAAACTTAAAAAATTTTACAAATTTTTTTTTACGATATTGACTTCATCTTTCATGATACATCTATTCCCAGATTTCCAAAATAAGTTGGATAATAATTACCTTTGAAAACTCACCTACGTATAAATAGTGTTAATTGGAAACTAATTTCAAATCCATCACAAACTTTATCCCTCTCGAATTTTTTAAGCTACTCCTTTGGCTTCACCCGCCGAACAGTTAACCGCATCCGCGCGCAATCTGGGTGTTATTTAATTTGACGAGAGGCTGTAGTTTAATGGATAGCGGTCTTTGTTATATCCAGGGTCAATAGTTGAAATTATTCTCTGCTATATTGTCGAATTCCGCATTCATTCCGTGGTCTCGCAGACAGAGACGGAAGTCGAGAACTTTTTGACGCGTACGTGCGAAAATTTTGCCCCGATTGAATGAGTTCCGCCTCAGGTGGATTTTTTCTTTGCGTGGAATTTCGGTTATGCGTGCGAATGACATATTTTCTGATGGGGGATGAATACCTTTAACTTTTCATAACACACTGACCTTCAATTTGTTAATGTGCGAATATTCCAAATTAATAGTACATCATACTATAAGGGAGAGAAATGCGTTATTTTGGCAGAGGTGCAATTTGAAGCCCTCGGGCTACAATGCACCGAGGACAAAATAGCATCTCTCCCGAATGGGATATACTATTTTTTCCACGGTCTCATTAACTTAAAAACACATATTTTGTCATTATGAAGTAAGTAGCACCAGAATTATTGTATTCGGATTTGAGCATTTATTTAGTAGTCGTTGAGTTATTGTCATAACTACAAAATAAACAAACAAAAAGAATTGTCAAATTAAGGTGCTAGTTTGGTTTAGTTTAAAGTTTGTTTAGTGCACAATGACTAATTGTGAGTCGGAAGAGATTGTGGAAGCTGCAAATATTGCAATAAGCAATTTGCTGCCTACGAAGTCAAGATCTTTATACGATATAGCCTACAATCGGTTCAAAAAGTGGTGCGCCGAGAAAAATGTTCAAGTATACAGCGAGAATGTTTTGTTGGTATACTTCAGTGAAAATGCAAAGAATTACAAGTCTTCCACATTATGGGCGCAATATTCTATGGTTAAGTCATGCTTGATAATTTACGACAACATAGATATAAGCAAATTCCCCAAGCTGATCGCATTTTTGAAAAGAACCGGTAACGGATATCAAGCGAAAAAATCGAAATTATCGACAAAGGATGAAATCGACCGTTTTCTATCAAGTGTAAATTACAAAGAATTCTTAATGATTAAAGTAAGATTACTTTTGTTGTTAGGTATTTCAAGTATTAAGTATTTTGATTTTTTATAGGTTGGATTAATTCTGGGGATTGCCGGAGCTTATCGAACTGATGAACTAGTCAATTTAACTGTAGATGATATTGAGAATGTAGGCTCTTCCTTGATTGTAAAAATTCCAAACACTAAGACAAAGATTCCACGAACCTTTCTGGTTACCGATGTGGGAGATATGCTTGAATTGTTTCGAAAATACCTGTCCCTTTATCCTCCCCACGTCAAGCATAAGCGCGTTTTGTACTACAAAGCAGGAAAATGTAGTTCGCAGCCAGTTGGCAAGAATACCATGGGAAAAATTCCGAGTGTAGTAGTTTCGTATTTAAAATTACCTGATGCTGCATGTTATACTGGTCACTGCTTACGAAGATCTTCAGCGACATTACTGGCAGATGCTGGTGTGGATATCACGACAATAAAGCGTCATGCTGGTTGGAAATCAACGACAGTCGCTGAGGGTTATGTCGAGAACTCCATTGAGAATAAGATCAACATTGCTAATCAGGTTTTAGTAGGTACTCCTAATAGCGCAATCACAAAAACTGTAAATGTAAGCGAAAGTAATATTTCTAATATTAATTTTGAAAATTGTACAAATGTAACATTTAATTTAAATGTCAGTAAATAATTTCAATGTTATCTTTTTTTTGCATGAAAAACGTTCTCCATAATGTAAACTCCCTTGGGAGCATTATACTCCCTTGGGAATAATCGACTACTTCTGTTTTATTTTTGATGTCATAGAAACTGATTTCTACTACCGACCGTGGAAAAAACAAGTTTCATGTACCTAAGCATATAATGATAATTCGAAATTACATTTTATATTATTTATTAAAGTTCAAGAGACGATTTTGATGTTGCCTATATGTTAAAGATATTTATGGTAATAAAAAGAGGGGTGTATGGCTTAGGAGAACAAACGCTGAAATGATGGAAATATACGGGGAACCATCGATAACAAATAATGAGATGGTTGGGACATGTAGAGAGATTAGAAGACGTGAGGCCTACGAAACAAGTACTGACAGGGGGGTAGTAACAGGAAGGAGAGGAAAAGGAAGACCACAAACCAAATAGATACAAGAGACTGGAAGAGAAAAATAAGAAATAAAAGTCAAAGACTTAATTAAATGTACAGTTAAAGAAACTACAATTAAAATAAGTAATATTGTGACTTGTGACCAATCTCATTAGTAACTCTAGCAGTAATTATTTCTCCGTCGAAGTTTTGGACAAAATTTGGCCTGCGATGTACTACTTGTTTTGTAACGAATTTTCTATATAATCTTCTGCTAATGTACTGGACTTCCATCTACTGTGTCTCTTTTAATTGTAGTAAGATTAGCACTAGAGTCTTCTGTCGGAAGCAATGTCCAGTATAAAGGTGAGAACCGGACAAATTTAGAAATTCAGCAATATTGCCAGGCTTCTTACCAAATGTATTGATTCTCATAGGGAGTCGCGGAACATTTATTGTGTTCGCTGGACTATGTACTTTTTGTAATAGTCCAAATATAATGTACCAGTAATAACTAAAGTTCGTTCCACATTAGTTTCTGTGTGCATATAGCAGCACAACTAATGGAATTCCCAAATCTTCTCTATCATTTAATGACAAGTTGTACAGTTCTTCGCGACGACAGACTACAATACACCGAAAATTATGGCAATCATCTGAATGAGATATGTGAGCTACCAGATATTTGTCGATTTGCTTTCTGGTCAAAACATTCGATTTTTCCTATCGATATCCTTCGTCTTTTCGCTTCAAAAAAGCAACAAGCTTTGTCCTGATTTTTTACACATCACAAAATAACATTGAATAACCACAAACTCATTTACGAGGGAAATTATTTGAGTAATTAAACATTTTAACAAAGAAATGAACTTATCAACCAATTTTTTGATCAGAGAGATGATTTGTGAAAAAAAAAAAACAAAGAAATATATTGACAATATACCTCAATTTTGTGTTTTGTGTATTTTAGTAACACATAGTTCAGTAAGTTAACTCAAAAGTTATTCAATGTTACTCATAAAAGATTTATTTAGCTAAGAAATAACTGAGTGAACACTACTCAACGAATTGTGTCATTATTTTAACACAATCAGGTGTGGACTCGTCTTAACAACCAATTGTGTTGATTTTGAGTGAAATTTTACTCAAAAATTTTTTTTACGATGTATGTTCGTCATCGCTTTCAACATGAAGTAAGTTAACCAAAGCCTTTCCATATTCTGAACTTTTCTTCAAAGTATACCAAAAGCACTTTTTCCCGAAAAGGTGGGACGCCGCTTTCAGCGTCTTATTCCAAACTTCTCTTCTTAAAAAATCAAATGTTAGTTTTACCAGTCGTATCATAAATAACAATTTTCTACAATAAAGTAGAATAATGCATGTTCTTTGATATCAAATATCCAGTATGCCAAGGAACAGTTTCATAGACAAAGTTCTAAATTTACTAACAAAAGAAAGACACCTGATATAATGAAATCATACAATAATTTTCAAAACTCAAATTCACTTTTGAACATATACGAACGAGCAGAATCAGCCACAATAGATGAGATTTGACCTATTTCTATTTCTGCATTTCTAGAATTGTTTCTTCAGGTGGCACACTTTATTTTAATTTAAATCAAATATTTAACATAAAAAGTTAACAAAGAAATTTTGAAAGAAGAATGTCAAAAGTGTTGAGAATCTGTAAAGATTAATATAAATTAAAAGCATTTACTTACTTTTATTTGTTTTTAAGGCAGGGTATTAGTTCGCAGATAAGTTAATTTCACAGAATATTATTAATACCTAAATTAATTTATAACCTTTTGAACACATAAAGATAGAACCCATGTGTATTTGAAGATTTCGTCATGAAAATAAATCTACTTTTCATTACCACAGTCTGTAAAGATGCCAATAAATCACCGTGTATTACCATTTGTGAAAGAATATACCTTTTGCTCTCATGAGACCGTTAAAGATACAAAATAATATTAATATACTAACACACAATTAAATTATGAAATAACAATCACTGTAAATAGTTGTCATTTCCATTTAAGGGGCTTCCGCAATTTTGTAGAAAGAGTTAACAACAATTTATCCAGTCATCTGAATATGTAAAGTTCAACGGCACTGTGAATGGTTTATTCTAAGTACCTCACATCGATTATCCAACTTTACGGTTGCTTAAAAACTTCTGTAAACTCTCGTGCTTCGGCGAAGTTCCCCTTTGATGTGGAAGCTAATGGGATATTTAGCGAGAGATGTGCTGGCCAAGTTTTAAAAATTACCGTCTCCAACACAAAGGGTGGTCCTGAAATAATTACACCTAAGGGGTTTGCGTAATTTTTAGAGAACGTTAAAGACGAAAAAGGATGCAGCTAGCGAAATATGGTGTATAGGTGAAGAATTTAAAGAGCAAATCCAGTTTGTTTCGGGTTTTATTCATTTGGTAAATAATTATTATTATTCTTACCTTTCGCCAACTGAATATTCAGTCATATATGTGAAATAGTGCTAGTCATTGAAAAAAATTTTCTCAATGCATATTTTTCTATTTTAGTTATAAAGGTAAATATATATAAATTATCTATTCAGTGAAATTAGGTAGGTACATATCTATGTTTTACAATTTCAACTTAAAAATAACAAGGTATAATTCAATATAAATTATAATGTCGGAAATTTACAATGGAATTTAGCATAACAGTTGAAAATCAAGTTTATATGCTGATCAAGTTTTCCTTGCATATAAAGTGTTAAAACTTATTTGCATAACTCAAGGAAAGGAACCAGGTTTAACACATATTACAAATGACAAAGAAACTGAAGTTGTTAAGTGCAGAACCAAATTACGACAACATCTTTGATAAGTAGGTACCTAAGTAAGCATTTTTAAAAGATGGAAAAATCTGTTTCTAATTTCATAGCAAAAGCTTTACAAAACATTCTTGTTGTATGGCACTGAAATGTTTCGTTTTTAAAATTACAAAACACAATGCAAGGTTGGACACTGTTACAGTATCGCAATATTAACTTATTTACAATATAATAAACACTTGTAGCATGTAGATAACCTAACTATTCGTAGTAATACTGACGATGCAGATTTAATTTTCCAGATACACAAGTACCTAATATAATTTCTCTACTATGTGTGGCATTTCATTTAACTACTACCTAGAAACTAAGCAAGCAATAAGCCTTAAACGATTTCTTTATCAATATTGAAATAGTTCAGGTAAAGTATTCTATGCCACTTCCATTACATCCACGTATAAATAAAACAGGCAACCAACGATCGCATCGCCCATTGGCTGACACACAATCTTGTTTGTGAGGCACGTAATGCGAGACTTAAGATTAGCTTTTTTATTTGCGCAGACAATATTTGTTTCGTAATTAACGAACAAGCAAACTGTTTGATCAAACTTCGTTGTAAATTTGCTTAGACTGTATAATTCTCACAATACACACGCTGCGAATTAAATCCCCATTACATTAATTTCTGGCTATAACGGATAACGGTCGGGAAGTTTGAGAATCGGGCGTATCTCGAGGCGGGGAGGTCTGCATTATTGAACCCGTAAAGTTCCTTACGGCGATTCGAACAACTCCCACAATTGTGGAAATCTTTAAATTAGTTTGGACTTGTGTGTCTCTTTATTAATAATCCATAATTATCTCCCGAAACAGATTAAAGCAATACATAAACGAAATTGTAGCATTTTAAATGATTTAAGATTATTTATAAATATATAGAATGTTAAAGATAATATTTGCCAAATTTAAATTATGATATTTTTTCTACATATATCTTTTCCTAAGGTTATACAAATACTACACGAATCATTTTTTATAGTCGACTGTCATAATAATGCTGTCATTACGAATGTCAAAATATAATCTGCCACTTTCTAGTACCTGTGACAAAATCGTGCCATAAAGTGGAGTTTAGTAAATAATAGGTTTTAATCTTTTAATTACCTGTGTATTGAAATTCGATATAGATATTAAATTATTAAACTTTCTGCATTTTATAAAAAAAAAAACGAAACGTTTATTACATATTTTTATTTACATTTGTATGCCACGAATAAAAATGTAGTAAACGTCATATCATTTTCGATTCGTAATATACATTTTAATTTCGAATATATACACCATAACGACGATTATTTGCACTTCTTTGTAATTATAAACTAATTTCATAATATACTATTCGGCATTTTGACTGATAATATGCTATTTTACTATCGAAAATGACTGATGAAAATCGTTTACTAAAGTGGCACTTTACCACACTGAAATTCCACTTTACCATATAGTAATGTCACTGTTAATAAAAAACAGTTTGACAGAAAATTTCACACCTCTACTTTAAAACTAGTGAGATGCCTTTATTTTGACTTGTTACCATGGCAATCAGAAATATTTTCGGAAATTTTTTCGTGGTGAGCCGATAATTAAGTGGACATTTTTTAACAGTTGAGAAGGTAAACATATAAGTATGATCTACACATTGGTTTCTTATCTATATACGAAATACGGTGGATATACCTATCTGCATGCCCGAATGATGTTCAGGTGCCACTAGTTCCTGCTGATGAAATATACTTTTTTAAATGTTCTTATTGACCATGCTTTCCTCGATATAACCTTCAGCCACAGTAGTTGACCGTTATCTTCCCTGTCTTTTAAGTGTTTAAATATCTGCTCCACTAACAGCGAGGAAGGTGACACACGTCCTAACACGTCCTTTCGTGGAATCGTGTGTGACATTTGCCATATGTTCAACAAAAATGGGTCATGTGTTAAATAAACAATAAAAAATTTGCGAGAGTACAGAGGTTAGATGTACCTTTTGTTATAAAAAAATTCCGTGAACATTTTGCAGAAAACCGCATCTCAATCGGACTTCTCCGCAAAAAGTTGCCTATTTTCACATTTTTCATGCTAATTTGACACGACTAAGTGTACCTAAATGCATCTGGGAGTTTTAAGTATTCTGCAACTCTTTGGCGAATTTTTGCAAATTTGTTGATGCCAACTGGTTGTATTGTGCACTTATTGATTATAATAAACGAAAAATCTATAGTGTTTTACTTGTTTGGGTCTCATCATAAATACTTATGATAAATTTCATATCCGTTGCACTCTGACCCTACAGTAAATACACGTTTTTTTTGGTTTTAGTATAATGTAAAGTTATAACCAAAATGTTCCTCGTGTGGTCTATATGTTTTACAGTTAAACTGCACAATTCTGCACGCCGATATACTCCATTTAAACCAAATATTAGTATCACTTTCATTAACAAGAACTTATTGTCTGGAGCCTCTTTTAGATATAACGCTTTCCATAGTCAAAACATTTGATTTAATTTGCTTCGTATGCATGATTTTGACGATTTAAAAATGCAAATAGCTTGTTATATTGTGATATATCCATATTTTTGTTTATTTGTAGAGTACTTTTCAATATGGAATATGTAGACCATAAACTAGATGCCTTTAGAGATTTTGCCTAAAATAACTAAAGGCATTGTATGAAAAACACTAAAATATGTATAAAAAATAGCTTAACTTTAAAATAAAAATACGCTATCGTTACACTTTCATGAGATATTAGTGCGTTTTTTTGTTATCCTCCACATGTACATAAATTTTCATCAATCATTTGAAATTGTTTACTCTACACAAAATTATTAACTTTTTTTTGCTTGTCCAAAATGGAAAGCATACTCGCTATATGTGAGGAAGAGCAGTTTGTATATAGATTTTGCGCGTTAGTTTTATTTTGTAGTCACGAGGAAGCAAGGAAATGTGAAACGGAGACCATCCACCACTATATTTTTTTCCAATTTTATCAAATGATCATTACGGAATTTCGAGACATTCTAAAATGACTTTTAAAATCGCTCTCAGAATATGACAACAGTATCTTCAAAATAATTTAGTTTTTTTCATGTTTTTCGCTACTAAACATTTCATATTTATTGTCTTCTTCAAGAATCCCGCTACTACCGTCAGTCACTGTTACTGCTTTCCAGTATAACAGAGGCATCTATAAATGCCACTAAAATATGTCCCTTCAGTTTCTCAACCACTCTCAATAAGGATTGCGATTGCATAACGTAGACGTCTACTGTCAACTGAAAAAATGTTTTGTTCTTTTGTATCACTGTCCCATCACCCATATAAGTTAAATCAGTTTTATCGGAACGGAAGAAAACTAGTAATATATATCAAATTTATCAATTGAACAGGACCAAGAATTTTATAGAATAATGAGGAACTCGGGCTGACGTAGATATCGATGTCAGGACATTGTTATCCTTATAATATCCTTGATGCCTTAATACCTATAAAGTAACACATGGTAGGTAACATTAATAGCCTTAAAACTACTAATAAAATATATGTAACTTTATGAAGCATCTATTCAGTGAAAAGAAAATATTTTGATATTAAGGATGGTAAATAATGGTATTGAAGTGGATACAATTATAGATAAAAAATATCGTATAACATTAAATTTGAAATTAAGGGGCTGTTTAGTATTCTACGCTTTTAAGTAGCAGTGGCACGTAAACTTCATGAAACTAAGCCCTTCTATGCGCAGTATTTACTTCAAGCCAAAGTACACAAGAACTTTAAATCCAGCTTTGACGACAAAAAAATACCACAACCACTACCTCAGCATTGCTATTTACGTTCTATTACCAATATAAACAAAAATTCGGAATACGACATTAAATGAGACTCCCACGTATCTCATTCAGTATTCCTGAAAGCGAACGGCGGTGCTTTTCATCTCTCTGATCGAGTCGGTACGTCTCGACACACTTGTTGAAGCGATTACAGACCCGACCGGAAAATATGAACGTCATAAATTATTAAAAACTCTTTCCTTAGCTTCAAACGCGGATTAACCGCATTATTTCAGATGAATTTTGCAGCGCGTAACTGAAATCTTACAAAACGCGGCGGCGGTAACGTTAATATTTCAGGAGCCATCTGAGACGTTATCAAACATTCAATGCCGAGCTCGCGCGGGTAACTAGATGTGTAAATTTCGAGTGAGATTTCATGTATACGCCCTCCTTGCGGCAAAATGGATATTTCAGCGTGAATTAGAGGAGAAGTGCTCCAGTTTACGCCAATTTATGTCGAGAGATAGACGGCAGACTTCTGATGATCAGTTTGCTCGTGCAAAATCACCAAGAGAGACAATGTTTGCTTAGGACCCGGAATCCTCCGGGAAGTCTTGTTTAGCTTCTTTATTTGTTCTTTGCTTGTTTGTATTCGCCTGTCGCCTTGTACGATTTTGCTGGGTATTTTATAAGCTAATAAGCGCGCCTCAGCATAGTATACAGGATGTCATTGGTCTCATTGTCATAATTCAAGCCCGCATTTCGTTCGCAGATCTCAGATTCGGACTTGGCGGCGACCTTAATATTTAAATATACTTTTAAAGCTTCAAGAATGATAAATATACACATAGATAATAATACACTCAGTAATTTTTTAAGTGGAATGAATTCTCAGTAATAATATAACAAGAGAGTGAGAATAAATTGAAAATAATTTGACAGATTTTTTGAAAACTTGTTGCCAGACAATAGTCACGAGAGCCCGCAGGGCTCGAGTGGCTATTTCCAAATGGCAACAAGTTTGAACAAAATCTGTCAAATTATTTTCTAATTTATGGAACTCGCGAGTTATATTTGACTAGATTATTTTTTGATTCACACATTTTTACAAGAAAAAAGATCAATAAAACTATCATAAAACTATTAAAAATTTAATTTAATTAATTATTACAATATACGAAAATATCGTTGACACATTGTGAATATATTAAAAGAATTAACAATTTAAATTAGTACAATGAAAAACGCAATTATTAAAAATATTTCGAGGCTCATTATTTATTGAGGATTTGGAATTGCTTGTTATATTAAGTGTTTCCTCCTGCGTATTTTATCTAAGATTATTTATTATATGATGTTCTTGGTTCAATTGTAAGTATGGTTTAATCGAACTTGCAGAATTATGACCAGTGACCTTTATTAGTTCTTGTTCTCCTACACCAGCTTTTGAAAGGTTACTTACTGCACTTGATCTGGCAGAATGGTTAGTTATTTTTTTAGTAACTGTGTCTAGACCTACTTTTTCTGCGAATTCTTTCATCCATTTTGAAATGGAATTTATTCCCACAGGAACGTTTTTATACCAAGAACCATGAGTTTGCCAAGCCGGATTTGGAGTAAGAAACAAGCGTTCGGTTTTAATATTTTCTTCACGTTTACCCATTAGTTTTTCAAAAAGACGAACAGGGCAAATATCTGGGTTATTTATGTTTGGAGTCAACCATTTACTATTACCGCACCTTTGTGCTCCACCCTGTGCAGTTTTTGTAAAGATGGGATTGTATTCAATGCGGCCAGTATTTAATCTTATTATGTCGGTTTCTTTTTTAAAATAATGAACTAAACATTTCGTAGCTTCTCCCCTCCAAGCTAGTTCATACGATGCAACGTGAAAAAACTTTCTTTGCAAACCACAAGGTGTATCTTCGTCCCAATAGTTAAAAATTTGCAACAATTCTGTATTAGAAAGTGCCACAGAACTTTGTTTGTGCTTTTCGGGATGTTTTTGTAAAATTTTTCTTTTTGCATCTCTTGCATTTCGAGCATTTTTGAATTCTATATCATGGAAAGGATCAAAGGACGTGTTATACTTATTAAAGTAAAGTTCTTGAACTAATTTTGCCGTTTTATTGCACATTGTCTTCATTATTTATTTATTATTTTCATGTCTTTTCAGCCCAATCTTTAAAAATCAATGCCAGAGTAGCTGTTGTAGTAGACTGATCCAGAATATAATTTCTCTCTTCGGTGAAGGTCTTAAATTGTCTCCATATAGACTGATTACTTATTAGAGTATTTTTCGAAGTAGTTTCTAAAATCTTTCTTGTTATTTCTGCATCAGAAAAGGTACTAAACCCATGATTTTCACCCATTTTATATATCGCGTTGACACAATTAGGTAATTATTTTCACAACTATCTGACACTTGCTAGACAAATAAAAGCCACAGTGATTATTCCCGAGAATAATCACAAGAGATTTATTCCCACTATAATAATGACATAATTGGTTGAAACTTACCCTTGTGACAAATAAAGAAGCATTTCATTGGTTTTAAGAAACGTGAAAAAATAATCACTCGAATTTATTTCACTGCATTCTAGAATCGCGGCCAAGGAGTTTAGTCAGACATGTTTAGACTTACAGCAGGGTTACTACTCGTAAAACATAACAGTTGCAATGGAACCGTACGTTGGGATGCGTAGTTAGAAGCAACTTTATATTACTAAGTTCATTTTGATGG
This sequence comes from Monochamus alternatus, assembly GCA_037114965.1. Taxonomy (NCBI): domain Eukaryota; kingdom Metazoa; phylum Arthropoda; class Insecta; order Coleoptera; family Cerambycidae; genus Monochamus; species Monochamus alternatus. The sequence goes on from CM073433.1 coordinate 42,155,041, forward strand.
CATAAGAAGTATTCTACAGCAACTGTGACAGCATCAGGATATTCAATAAATAACGCAGTAAATAATGTTTTTAATTTGCGACAGTTTATTTCCCAATTATAAGGACCTAGTGCTGAATGTGTGAAGAAAAAATTTGATAACGTTTTGCAGAATAATCCGGGATTTCTTGACTTTATGCCGTATAGTACATCTTCTTGATAACAGGGTAGATTTTTCTGAATCCACACTAAATATACCATCCATGAAAAATTATATATACTTTAAATATACCCCAGTGACTGCTGTGGACGATGAACACACGTTTTCGAAACTGAAATGGATTATTAGCGACAAACGCCACAACCTAACACCTTAACATTTACAGCAGTTGCTGGTTATTCAATTTTATTTCAGTACTACAAGTGAATAGTTATGTAGAGTGTTTTGTAATCTAATAAATTTAATATGAATAATGCAACTCGGTTTCTACAAACATTAACTTAGCGTCCTAAGTGCGCCCCTGATAATGACATCATCTGCCAGCTTTAGTCATGATAGTCTAGATAAATAATGAAAATTAAATATTTACATATATTAAACAATTGCAATTTACTGTGTAAAACATGTAATAATTATAGCCCCAACTGACTGAATTTGACACATAAGGAACTTTGTATGATAAATAAAGAGTATCAAGGAATTCGTGATTTAAACACGAATATGTAGGTAAATGATGACATGGAAAGGTGCAATTTTTTTAACAAAAGTGCATGTTGCAAGTTACATAAAATACGCAATCCAGAGGAAGATTCAATGATTTATTGAAACAAAGTTAAAACACTAAAGAAAATTCAAACTGAAATTGTAGAAGACGAAGATTTGTCCAAACTGTCTCGAAAAGTGTTACTGGGTACTATGCATGAAACAAATTTTCATTGTTTGCTGTATTTTAAGCTAATATAAATCAAATATACAATAAATACTAAAATACTACAAATACCTAAAAATATATATAAAAAAATGTTCATTGCTTCAAACAAAATCGAAAAACTGGTAATAGAAAATAATGAAATATTAGTATGGCCGAGAGAGTAGGTAAAGAAAATAACAGAGTACTTTATAATTTCGACGAAACATGAATAAATAAAGGACCAAAGTTTGGCAAGAGTTAAATATCAGTAACAGATAAAAACATCCTTAGATTGATTTTGTATAGCATCGAACGCACCTTCGAGGAAGGGACGGAGATTAGTAGTTACACATATCGAAAGTGAATGCGGATATTTGGATAATGACTTACGTCTTCGAGTTACGACTAACGGAAAGTTACCTTGAGTAGGTATATGAACACTGCGGTGTGTGAAACATGGTTTGCTCTGTTTTGTCTCACATCGAACCTGGTGCATTGATTGTTATGGGTAATGTGCATCATTTCCATGAATAGAAAAATTGTCGATCTATGCATGGAACGGAATACATATTGAATATAATGACGTGGTGTTGAAAGTATAATTATTACCAATTTCACAAAAAGAAAAAACCAAATACGTAAAATATGTAGTGGAAGAAATGGTTAAAGCTCATAAAAAAGACGACGACACGACTCCTACATTATAAGCACCTATAAACGTCAAAACATATGACTAATATTTCTTTGTTCCATCATGCTAAGATATACAACATACCTCTTATTTTTAACTCTAACAACCACAAAAAAAAACAATTTTTTTTCTTGTTTAATGCCAGAGGAAATGCTCGAGTTAAGTGGGATTTCATCCCTAATTATAGTTAATTAGATCCGGTCCTTAAAAGATAATATTTCACCCCAACAATAATTAAAATCTCATGTTGAAAGAGCTAAAAATACACAACTGGTTCATCTGTGGATTGTTCAAGGAAAATAATTCACGTTAAGAAACATTTTTAAATTTTCGTTCTGTAATTCAAAAGTTAGTGTTACGTAATAAATTAAAGCAATATATTCGACAGCACAGAAGATAGAAATACACTGAGAGAACGGTTGGTTGTAAAAAAATTGACAGGATATTTAAATAGTAATAGTTAAAAAACATCTAAAATAGTTATTATACCAACAACCATTAAAGGTACAAATCAACGCATTTCTTACATTATTAAATTTATAAAAAATATTTTGGAATCCAATTGACCATGAAATTTATTGTTGCTAAGGTAATGAATCATTTGTTGACAAATAACTTCAAGTCTCGTGACATGGAGAGTGACCAAAACAAATGAATTTCTTCCGCCAGAAATCAAAGAATCTGCTAATAAAGCCATTTTTTGAGTTACTGCTTAGTAAGACAAAGCAACAGTACGAGTTTTTGTATAATTGTTTCTTGGGGCAATGAAATTTGAAAAATGTTAGTTCAGTGAAAAAGTGCTTTTGACATACCTTGAAGTTCAAAATACGGAAACCGTCAATGCTTTGGTCAAATTGTTCCATGTTCCCCATGAAGGAAGAGATGATGAACATAAAAAATCAGAAGATACGCAAATATTATAAATTTCCTGCTCTTTTGAAGCGAAAGGATGAAGGATATCGACCAAAAAAGTAGAAAATATTGACTAGGGAACAAATCGACAAAATTCTGGAAGGACCTTAGGATGAAACATACCTCATGCAAAGGTTGCCGTAATTTTGGGTATACTTAGAGTCTGTCATCTCGAAAAACTGTGTAACTTGACATTCAATAACATCGAAGATTTAGGAACTTCACTAGTTGCATATACCAGACAGAACAACGAACTTTTGTTATTACAGGTACATTATATTTGAACTGAGAAGGACACATATTGTTTAAAAGCCACCAAATAGTAAGTTATAGCAGGAAATTAGATGAAGTAACGATAAAACTTGTGGAAGAAGCACGGAAAGTGGGATTGCAAATAAATCAAGAGAAAAGTAAGCTTTTAAGAATAGGACAACAAAAAAAGATACCAATTTCAAAGTGAGAACGGAGCACGGAGAGATGGAATTTGGAAAAGTTCAAGAATATGTGTATTTAGGGGCGCTGATAACAGCTAACTGTTATCAGGAGCAAGAAATGAATAGGAGAATAATAAAAGCAAACAGACGTTCGGCAGAAGTCAACCACTTGATGAAATAAAAATATTTTTCTAGAGAAGTAAAATTTTGAATGTATAAAACAATTTTGAGATCGACAGCGCTGTATGGCAGTGAAACCTGGATCCTCAATAAGAACTAAAGAGAAAACCTAATAAGGTGGGAAAAGAAGATCTTAAGAACAATTCTAGGGAGGAAGAAGACGGAGAAAGGCTATGTAAGAAGAAATAATGAGGAAATATCTGCAATGTATCAGGCACCAAAATTAGACGAAGATGTAAAAACCAGAAGAGTGTAACGGCTGGGGTATCTAGAACGAATGGAAGATGAAAGGACTGTTAAGAAAATTGTAAGAAATAAACCTTACAAGAAAAAAAGAGGGAGACCGAGGAAGCAATGGAGAGAGGCAGTGGCAATAGATGTAATGGAGAAAAATGTAACGGATTGGAAAAAAATGCGAAGAACAGAATGGAGTGGAAGAGAATAACACAGTTCTGGGCCTAAAAGGCATTGTATATATATTTGAACTATTATAAAGAGTACAATAGCCCTTCGTCCAACGAACACCATTCAAGAATTTGCATAAAATACATTAAGAATAAATATGCCATAATTTCATTTGGAATTTACACCAACAGTGAAGAGTGACGAAACGTTTCTCCGCTCTTCACTACAGGGGCGGCTACGGGACCTCTCAAAAGACCACCATTATCCGAGATATGGTTATGACCGTAACAGTAGTAATACCAACAACAAAAACCAAAATCAATATATCGGTGGACCGATAGATATCGATAGCGGATCTGCCCTAACAGAGCCTAGCCTGAGAACAACAAGGGTAGGTCAAATAATCTCAGCTAAAGCTAGGGATGTGCACTTTAATTATGTTACTGACAGCGACCAATTACTGAGATCACGGCATAATAACAACCCGAAAAATCACTATATGTCAAATAGTATTAGGTTTAGATATATATTCATTAAACAAATTCAAATTGTATTCTAGCAATACATTTTAAAATACCGATAAACATAAAAACTATTAACTGCAGTAACGTCGACGTTTTAATTGGTATTTTCAACCTGAGGCATAAATCGAAACAAAAACCTACACCACTGAACAACAATTAGCCAACTCGACGGTATATATTTCACGAAATCAACACCTATTCCATTATCAGAGGTCTTACTGCAATGACCGCACCAGCAAATTCCAGGCGATCGCTTAATTCCGATATAAAATTTATCTAATTGCGTCCTGCCTTCCTAATCGATTGGAAATCTAGCTGAATGGCCACCGGAATTTTCCGTAGGAACCTTTCCGGTGCTTAAATCCCATTTTTACCGATCCCAATTTAAAAGAGTTATAGCGCAGTAACGGTACGGAACAGAAAAAAGAAAGTCAATGTGTTAGATAAAAAAAGGTCTATAGAGGTAATCTGGTAGTAGGTATAAGAAATGGAAAAATATAAAAAATAGGGAAGGAATTATATATTTTTGTTCATAATATAACATAAGTGTTAACGATTCAAACAAAATTAAATCAAACTAATTTTTATTGTAACAAATTCGAAGATAGCATGTTTTATGCTCCTGTGCTTTTACGATAACTTGAAAAAATGTAATGACAAACAATTTTACAAATGGAATTTTCGATATAACACTCGGCAACTGAAATTGATCGTCATACTCCATATCGCTTTAAAAATGCCATGTCCGGTCTAGAATCTGTCAACATTGTTGCAGAACTGTGCTGGAAGCAATGGCCAGTGTATTCATTAGTGTCGGAGAATCCAAGGAATTCCGTTATTTTTCGGGTGGTTTTTGGCACTCTTCTCAGGAAAATTCTCGGAGATGACGTCCGCGTCCAGGTTCCGGCACACCAGGTGCCCGTGGGTTGTTCGCCGATGCCAGATTTGGATTCAGCGACCCAAAAAACCCCGGGGGCCGAATTTCTCTTCTTTCCCGCGTGATTTGTGGGAGAGTCCCACAGAGATGACGTTCATCGGCGGTCCTGAGCTCCAGGTGTTCGGGCACTTATTTACCAAGTTTTGACATCTTCCAAGAGGCCTCTCAAATAATGCATTTTTGGCTGCAGCAATTCAATTTCCGATTTGTCAGAAATTCCATGTCGATACATTTTTTACAAATAATTTTTGGAAGAGAATGCAGAAAACCGCATTCCGATCCGTCCACCACAACTAGTTTTAGAACTTTTTTAGTTCATTGCCTCGACTATAGCTATTTTCTACGTTAATGCAAAAAACAAAACTTTATTGAACCATATTTACTGGAAAAGTGGTTCTTTATTTTATTAGTGTAATAAAATTGTTATTGCATTCATCTGTCATTCTACTACAGCGTTTTGTCATCATGACAAACATAAACGTTCAAATTGACGTAATATTTTCCTACACTTATTGTCATTTAAATAAAACAATTTTTGATTTTTGCATAAATGTAGAAAAAATATTGTATGCAACTCGTACAAAAAGTGCTTATTGCGCGTGACGTAAACTTTTACTTGTTGCATAAATAACTATTTAACTACTGCTTCTATTATCACAGCAAAGTAATTTTGCAGGAGCCTATTTAATGGAGAGATCAATATCTACTAGTGGCTAAAATATATTTCTCTCAGTGTACCGCAGCAGGAAAAGCGAAACAATTCCACAGAAGAGAGCTTTAAGATTAATGTTTTCCTCGCAGTCCAACAAAATATGTACACCATTCAATCCTGCGCCGACGTACGCATATTAAATTCATATCCTGGACCTACCGGATCCGGATAACGAATGTAATTAGATCTGAATGATACCGAGGAATAACGAGTACCCTATAAATCAGCCCGGAGTCCGATATACAAAGCGCCCGAGACTCGCAACTGGACATTTCCATCCATTGTGGCCCCCCTCCTACCCCGCGACCACGCCGGAAAGTGGCGGCTTTTTGTTATTTTGTTTGCTATCGCATTTAATCTTTTCCACTCGACAAAGGCTTTATAATTAGACTCGTACTTTGATTACGGCTAAAGTTACGAGCGCGATGAACAAAGCATATTCGTTGACGGCCATTGTAGACAAATTTGGGCAAAAACAAAACTGACGGCCAAGTCTGTGTTTAACCCGCTCGCAAATTAAAATTAAAAATAATTAATGCGCGAGCATCCGTCACGAAAATTCTTTTAGCACATAATATGGAAAGAAACACTTTTTTATACCGAGCTGTAACACTAAGAAAAGTGTATCTTAAGAAATAGTCGGGAGAGGTCGGTAACTGTCGGATATTGGTTTCGTTTCTCATATTATGGCAACAGTGATTGAAAAACAGGATACATATTTTGAAAGATAATTTTAATTGATATCAGTAGGCATTAAAATAAATCATTTTACAAAAAAAAGCTTCAATACATGTTTTTTTAATGAGCGAGACAACAGAGTTATCGTGTTATAAACGAAACGTGTTTTCGTTGTCATTTTGGTGTTTTGTGTTATCACTGTGTTAAAAAGAGTGATATAACAATGACCCATGTGTATGATAATAATAATCTGGTGTATGTTATTATACTGTACGGAGAGTATAATCAAAATTCTACGAATTGCATAAAAATGTTCTTGTAGATTTCATCCCTCTGTAGTAAAGAAGGATGAAAGCGTCGTGCACGTCGTTCGTCGTTCCTGCAGTCCGGGATACAGGTAAACTGCAGAAGGGGGATATAATTATAAATGCGGCCGTACACTGACGTACTATATATATACTATACAATATACTACAACTTCAATTATTGTTTTCTCGGAAATTTTAAAGATTTTACAAAAATTTAAGATATTGATTCCATTTGTCATGATGCAACTATTCCAAAAAAAAATTTAGATAAGTTGTGAACACCCTGTATTAGTTATTTATAGTATTATAGCTTCGCTGAATGCATTTGTAGAGATTATCTGACAATTGAAATCATTCTCGGTTATAGCGCAACCTTTAAGCCATTTTTTTTTACAAAAAATCCTACCAAAACGAGGCCATCAAACGGCTTATTAAACATTCCGTGAATGTTTATTCAGTTTCTATGCGGGCGAGCTCGACGTCATTAATTTTGCGTGGACAGAATCGTTTGCAGTACCTACAATATAATCAACCGCCAGGCAGCGGCAACTTGTTTCGGGTTGCAGATTATGTTATCGCAAACAAATATTGGCACTGTAAACAGTTAGCATTAATTAGGACTGCAGCACTCGAATTGTCAAATGGCCCGTGGGCAGCGGAGTTCGATTGGTTCGTTTTCACCAATTTTTTTATCATGTAAGGGACGTACCTAGTGATTAATGTCGACTTGTGGACAAAAAAAAATATTTTCAAAGAAAATGATACAATCCTGTACTATAAAGGTCGATTTTTTTTATCTCTCTTGACAGGTAACAAAATGTCAGTTATTATAAAATTACTTTTCATCGGGGAAAAAATGAATATTTAGAACACGGAGATATTTACTTTTAGAATATTTTATTATACAAAACTTACATTTCCTTAACGTCAAAACTGCAGTTGTTAACGAGGGGAAGGTCACTCCATAAATAGGTGTACAAATCTAACAAATTTATTTAAAAAATAAAAATAAATACGTAAATACAATGGATAATACTTAAATACGAATATTAAACTTCATAACACATTTCCATATATTTAAGTACAAATAAATACGTATAAATAGAAACAAATATATTGAAATACAATGAAATACATTTAAATAGAAATAAATATCTTCAAAATATATTCCAGTTTGATCCTGTTTATCTATTTGAACGCCAAATAGTCCGGGTTTGCCTCGCTATTTGCTCTATTTGAAACTGAACCTAATATTTATTGTAAAATGAGAAAGAGTACCATCGCGCATGAACTACATTCCCTTCTTATCAGTAGGGGTACATTTTCTAATTCAACGGATAAAATAGTTTGTAAGGAATTCAGATACATTTCTCAGTTTAAATTGGTTACTGGTTCAATTAAATTCCAGTAAGAATACTAATCACAGAATTGGGACAATCAGACAATACACAAAATAATATTTTTTTAAGTGAGGTATCCAGTTTAGGGCATTTATACAAGATGATAATTAATATTAATTGCATTAAGAAAAGCATTTTACCAATATATTTTCATATAACAAATTTAATTTTAATCGTTCGAAGCTTTTCCATTTTGTAACAGAATATTGAAATTGTTTCAAAAACTTTAGCGTCCCTTAACGGTGCATTATTGCATATAGGTAAATTAGCATAAATCATCGTACCTATCACCTTAAGAATCAAGGATGGCCTCTGCTACATATATTTCAGGGACACCCTGTATTTACACTCGATAGCTTGCGCTTTGTCCAAACAGATGTTCTGCACCTGCGCTGATAAAATTGGCGCAAGTAACAGCTTTGTTAGCACAATACACAAATCGGTTTCCAATAGTCAGGTGCATGCGCATTTCAACTAAAACAATGCATTTTCAGCCTTATATGTAGACATTTACATACTTTTTATGTAATGATTATTACCTATTTTCCAGACATTTTTCACAGAAATATTACTGTATCATTAGCTAGAAAATTAGCTAGTACAAATTAACTACACTCTACTTCAATATTCAGTTTTAACCTCGACTTTAACAATGCAAGATCAAATGTTTCAAAAATAAAATATGCTTCTATGCAAGTACAACAATTATTTAAATAAATTTAATTACATTTAAATACACCAAATTCATTTTAATACCAGGAAATATTTATAAATACATATAAATACTCCAACCGTTTCTTTAAACACTTTTAAATAAATACAAAAAAAACGCTAATACTTTTTTTGAAAATTTACCCCCTTTTTTCATCTTAAAATCGAACGCCTCTGACTATAATCAAATATGGCTGCGTCTAAAGGGTGAGCAAGATACCAGGGTGGCTCCATGAAAAGTGAGACACATTGTATATATTAAATTTAGAAATACAAAAGTATCTACTGATTTATGGGACAAAACATAAAAATAATCCCATAGTGTCATATATTTTAAAAAAGAGTTTTAGGAGAATTAAATTATAAAAAATATACACGAAGTTCAATTAAAAAAAACTACAAAATATTATAAAAATAGTTTTTAGGTCTTTAGATCTTCAGTATTTCCAGGATATACCCATCGAAAACGGGACACACAGCACATTTAACGCATCTATACAATTTCTTAATAAAAAAGGGTTTATATCTATTCATTTTTCAATTTACCACACTTAACCACTCCAGTCTCGAATGGGCGCATAAAACCAGGCCATAATATAAACTCATAAATTTCTCGAATATCATCAAGGGGCTTCCGTACGGCACTACTTCGTTTAGCGCATAATTTACGAGTTGTGGAAAAAATCACATTTAAAAAGGCCCTTTTTACATTTCTCTAGCTTTGCCAGCGCATTTAAAATCTTATCCTCCAAGACATAAAACTGTCATCTTCAAAGAACAATGCTCCTTGCGAGCGATGATGCATGCTGCCTTTAAGTATGCCTATGAAACTAAACTAAGCGAAATAAATGACAGATAATTTTACGTTACAAGATGACTTAGAAGCTAAATCTTGAAATACTTTCAAACGTTGACGGAATATAGAGAAGTTCAAGCTGTTCTAGTTTTTAAAATGTAAATTCGTTGATTTCCAATCCAGAAAAACATATTTTTGTTCAGGAAGAATTTAAAAAAACTGTCCACGTTGGAACGTACAGAAAAATGGTGACTAAACCGTATATTGATAATATTAATTACACTTATCTCAACAATAATTTTTTTTATATTTTTTTATCTTTAAGGTGAAAAAATATCTACAAATACAAATGATTGTAAACCTATTGTTATAACATAAACTTACTTAGTTCAGCATATAAGATTGTTGACTTTTGTTTATAAGTATGTGAAAATAATTGATAAAATGTGGGGTTAGAATAGCAAAATAAGTTATTATATTATTTGAGGAAAATTTAAATAGTCAGTGGATAAACAAAACATCAATAATTTTATTTTTGATATTACTTTTGCCCTTTCGAGATTTCTGTACCTAAAAAACACCACAAATTTTACAGTCACCTTAATAAAGAATTAGGATATATATATACGGCAATTATGCCCCTGGGTTTATTTCTTAGTAAAAAGTACTAAAAATAATTTTACTAGGAATATTATGGATGTCTGGAAACTAAACCGATAAATGAATACATCAAATTCTAGGGATGATTTCATATCGATTTGACATAAATCGTCTTATGCAAAAATCCCATAGCAGAGCTCTGTAAAGATGACCGTTTCAAATAGATTTTTCTCGTATACGATACACCCTAGCCGCTCAAAACAAGAGGACCTTTTAAATCTAGAATACTCTTGAAATTTTCTATTTCGATATTTAAAATACCACAAACTTGAAGAAAAAAAAAAATATATAAATTAGTAATTCAAAATATGATTTGATCCTCCCAAATATGTCGCCTATGGTTACAATTGAAAGATCATTTTTACATTACAAACTATCCGTATAAGAGTTAAGATTGATCCTTCTAGATAAACAACGACCTGCAAAAATTAAAAAATCAAAGAACATCTTCAAAGAACGCCCTGTATATTTGTTCACTAAACTCGACATGAACCTCTTTTATAAGATACTGGATCTAGTTGATAAAAAACCTTATCCAAATTCGATATGATTGGATAAGAAGTGCCATTTGCTTAAACCATATTCAGTTCGATCGTCATATATTTCCGTAAGCTTTCAAATTGCACTACCCCACATAAAAGAAGAGTCCTTTTGCGTAACGAGGCGCGTCTGTTATACAGTTGTGTCAATTAGGCACAAAAAAACATTCTAAGGGCAAATCGTTAAAATACGACTGGACGATTTCTTTGACACAAAGCACTTTGTTGGATCATTAAAGAGTTTCCTTTAGTTCTCGAGTTTTGCTCTTTGGAGGGCTCGTCAATTCTGATCGACGACTGGTCAGTTCTTCCTACACATAAAAAGTTTGCCATGGCTTACTATAAGCTGACATGATAATAGGCGGTTATCTGTCTTATGCGATCAGACTCAACTATTTGGCTGTAAAGGACTTGTAAATAGGGCAATTTTTGGTAAATCAATGCACCATTACATCGTTTTTTTTGTCCCTTTGATAGGAGAATGAAATGTCTAAAATCAGCAAATAAAATAAAAAAGTTAAAATAGTTACTATTATTTTATTAGAAGTTGTGACGAATATAATTTTTAGTTTACCTTTAAAGCATAGCTACCTCTTAATGTATATAAGGGGCGTATATTATTTTGGTAAATTCCACTATTTGCTGGTATCGTATACAGGATGTCCCGAAATTAGTGCAACATAGGGCAAGAGTAGATTTATGACGATAAAATAATGCTTATGTCAGTCAAAAATTTAGTTAAAAAGGTACAGTGTGTCAAAGTTACAATTTTATTTTCGATATTTGCAAATAACTTTTTGAAAAATACAATATTTGCGTACATTTTGGAAATCAAGGGTTCTTGAGGTCGAGACATTCTTCGTTTCTAATTTTTATGTCACTAGTAAAGGGCGCCACTTATGGCGTATTATGCATCTTTTAAATGGCAGGAACAATATATTGTTCAATTTTTTTTATATGAAAAAGCTATATTTGCGCATGCTCGTAATATCATGAAATTTGTTCTGCTTTTTTGAAGTTTTACAAAAACGTACAAAACTGATACTTAACGTACTACGAATATAATAAAAATATGAATTATTGTTTTCGTTTTGTGTACTCGTAATCTTAAATCCTTTTAAACTTCCTTATTATTAAGTAACCAGAAAAAAATATAGGAGTACTAATATATCAACTTCAAAATTGCCTAATGCATTTTTTATTCAATCTAACCAAGGACATGTTTATAAAAACCAATACCCTGGGATATCTCTCGAGGTGACCGTTCCGCTGCTTTAGGTGGTCCCAGATAAAAGATGATTTATACCACCGAATCCGTTATGTTTCGAAAAGGGAGCCGAGAGAAATAATCGTCGCTGAAATTGGGCGGCAATGTGCTCATTGTAATGGCGTTGCCCGCTATCTTGATTATATACAAACATTGCGAGTTTTAGTTTCGCCGTAGGTAACAAATGATCTGTTATTGTTTCAGGGGCAGAAGTGGGATTGTTCGGTGCAGATTTATTTAGCATTACATCTCATAAATCACGGAAACAATGCAATAACACGCCCACAATAGAATGTTCTTCAAAACCTAGATAAATAATGATATACAACTGACCCATTTGCCGCTGCGCTGGATTCTAATGTATTATTACAAATTGGACCCGCTTTATGTTGAATAAATCAGGTACATTTATTTATTTATTGTGTACACAGGATGTTCCGCTAAATGTATTCTATTTGACTATCGAAATGATTTTTATTTGAGAAGACGAGCTAATTTTAGTAATTTATGATTATAGTTACAATATTTGTTTTTAATATAAATTAAATTATTTTTTTAACATCGTGACTGAGAAGATTGGCGATTTGTATAAAGAATAAATCGTCTTCAACGTATAAAAATAATCTAGAAACTGCATAGATGTCCCCAAAGGTAGAAATCGCACGGGCTTAAGTCGGGTGATCGGGATGGCCAAAAAGTAGACCCGCCTCGACCAATAAAATTTCCTTGGAACGTAAGATTTAAGGATAGGTAGATTTTTCTGTAAAAAATCCAGGTATGTTCATCCATCTAATCTTCTCAGCAAAATAAAAAGTCCAACCAAACACTTTTCAATAATTCCTGCCCACACATTGACTGAGAACTGATGCTGGTATCTCGATTCATGAATAATGTATGGATTTTCAAACGCCCAAAAATGTTCATTGTGACTAACTAAAAGCACCGTTTCTAGTAAATGAAGCTTCATCCGTTAACAAAATGAAAGAAATAAATTACCGATTTTCTGCATTTTTTGGCATAGGCATTGACAATACTGCAATCTGACTGGAAAATCAGCTTCAGAGAGGGCCTGAACTCTCTGCAGATGATAAGGATATAGCTGTTGCTCTTAGAGTATTCGCCCTACATTAACATGGTTCATATTCCCTAATTCATTTGCCAGACTTGCACTTATTGAAGGATTTGTTTGTTTATTGAATGCCTGCAAAACATATTCCACTGTTCGCGCAATTCTTTGCGCCCACTATCTACAAATTTCCTAGTTACTTTTCCCGTTTTCCTCAAGCGACTAATAAACATTCGAAAAAGTGTTTGTACAAGGTGATTGGCGGTCAGGGAATGGATCTTCATAAAGACGCCTTGCTGCATTGGAATTTCCGTTTGCTTTTCCATACATAAAATGTATGTAAGCCAATTGGCAAGGAATAATTCACCATACTTACTTATTTTGTATATAAAATGTATAAAAAAAAAACTTAAACTTCAAAAAGAAGTCACACAACACTTTGTGTTATCTCTTTTGGTTTAAGCACAAAGTATAAACTATGTGGGTTTATGTCTGACATGGAATTTATGAAAAACTGACACATTCCACCTAGATTATCGTTTTTAAATTAGCATTCCAAACTTGGTCTATTGTAATGATTAATAAATTAATTTTTATCTCAAAAACGATGGGTCAGGAGGAAAAAAATTCAAGAGACACTTTTTAAGCAGAATTAATTAACTTGGCTTTAGGAGAGCGATATCTACCAATTTGTCCAAAAATCAGAGCCGTTCAATTTTTTTGCTAAAAATGTGTATTTAACGGCACAAACGCCACTGATGCTAATATATTACAAGGGAAATTTATATACGTAAAAGTAGTTCCCCACTATACACTGCTGGTTGCCAAATCTCATCTCAATATTTCGATCGGTTTTCAAGAAATGAAGACTATATAGTATTTAAAACCTGTATCTTGAAGACGAGTCATTTCTGGACCCATATGTACATAAACTTTTTTTTATTACTTTTAACCTGAACCTAGTTTTTCTTAACTTCACACTCTGTATATCAGTTTAGATACAGTTTTGTGTTGCCAAAGTACATTATAAGTACTCGTATAACATTAATACCGTGGCATCCAATAACACGATTTTAAAATATTAACCACCTCTGGTATGTCCTTGATGTTGGGTCTCAATTAAATTATTCAGCGGACACGAACCTTGGTCATAAAGATTAGGGTAGATCCTGTTCGATTCGGCCGCACTCGCGCCGCTGCACTCGCCGCCCAGATTGCAAATCGGGGTAGAGTCTGTGAAAGACCATCTGTCCTCGGCGACGACGACTAGACCGCGTTTCTACGTGTACAGGTAATTACCGATTCACCCCGTTCACGGATAATTAATACCCGGCACATCCGGAACTAGGGGACGGAGGTCTCCGAGGAGAACGCGTGCCTGCACGCCGCCAGAGTGCCCTTCTCTCCCTCTAACGTCGAGCCAAGGTGTATAATTAAATCGGGTGGACGGATTCTGGGCGATGCACTCTCTCGAAAACGAAGCGGGACAGTAGGTATTCGAATAGCTTGAATTCGAGAACGAGAAGGGACAGTACAAGGTCGTTGCGACAAATTGAATCGGTCTTTTCGTGGAACAACCAGAAAATCAAGGTATAATAATATATTTTTTTCTAAAACAATTCCTAAGCATTCTATGATCTTACAAAAACCACTAACTAGGATTCTAGATCAAATAATGTCAATGTCGTAGTTTTTTTATTCTGTTGGTCTCGAGGGGGTAACCCCTCACGGAAATCTTGTCACAAATCATGCAAAATCCTGAAAAATCAAGCGAAATCCCGAGAAATCGCTCGAAATCGCAAAATTCCGCGTTACCTGGAAGCAAATTTGCCCGTAAAGACAATACTGTCACCTTGCGTTATTATCGACGTTATTGTACTTATTTCAGTCTTCATTTCGCGAATAATGCAGGTCGCAGCTGGCATTATTATGCCATGGAGTATGGCCGATGAGTCGAAAGCATGCGGTGCACGACACGTAGCAAGGTAGTTTGGGGCTACTGGAAGGCTGATTGTCTTCAAAGTTTAACGTCTTTTGTTTGATTTTATTGATCTTACACTTCGACGTAAAATTGTGAGCTAGTTGCCTCCATCCACTAGTTTATCTAAAAGTGTGTAAACATTAAAACCGGATAGCATGTACTTGGAGAGATGGAGGAAGTCGAGGGTTAACTCAAGAGTTATCCTCGGCGCTTAGCACCTTATGAAACAATTTACTATTACTATTGTAGAAAACTTAGAACAAAAAAATAGCTATTTCTAGGATGCAGTAAGTTTCACATTTCTTATAAATATGATAGTTTCAGCCAATGTCGTAAAGTGCATCTTTCGCGTCTTGGCCACTGGCATCGAATAATTTTTTATGGTGTTTCTCTTGTTGTACAGGGTGTGACTAGGATCGTACAAAAAAATCATTTTTTTACCAAGAATGTCACAATTCTGAGCAATCTTGGAAAGATTCTTTTCTGTAGAGTTAAAATACATCTGGATGTTTTTTGATCTTTTTCGATAACTGGAATATACAGGGTGCCTGTAAAAGATTGGGAAAACATAATACCACATATTCGGAGGACTTTAGTCCAAAACTTTATAGTTTCCGAGATACAGGGTGTTAGAATTACAATTTTATTTTAATTTTTTCTCAATAACATATAAATTGCGATAAATACATCAATCTTGGTACAGAGTAATTTTCTAGCACGAGAAATGTCAGATTTGCTGCCAATTGTAGAAGGCGCCACCTCCAGTACTTGACATGGATTAAATCGTCAGCACTTTTTTGTGCCTGTACATCCAGTACAGAATATCTCTAAAAGATCTGGAGAAAATGCTACGAAATCAGTACACCACTGCAAAAAAAAATTATGAAGATGGTGCCCTCTACAATTGACAGAAAATTCAAGGCAATATCTCAATTTCTCATGCCAGAAAACTCACCAGTACCAAGTTTTGTGTATTTACTATAATTTATAAGTTACTGAGTAAACACTAAAAAAGTTCAACACCCTGTATCTTGGAAACTATAAAATTTTGGACTAAGGTAACTTGATATAGGATATATAGATTTTTCCCAAGTTTTTACAGACACCTTATGTAAGTAGATATAGTAATCTTCGAGGCAATTTTTGTCAAATGCGAAATCCTTGGAAATTCCTTGAATTTGTTCGGAATTTCGTGAAGTCTCTTGGAAATCTTTATTTTGCGAAATTTTGTCACAATTTCGATCCTAGTGATTACCTCCTCGGTTGTTTCATATGCCTTAATTATACTACAAGGTATCTGAAACCTTGATTAAATAGGCTCATTCGATCAAACCTCAAATTACATTATTTGTCTTCTATGAAGTGTTTATAATGTATGGCTAACCTAGAAAATTTGAAATCGATCTGATAATTACAGATTAGCAAAAACTCAGAATGCGCTATTTAAAAGCACTATTCACCAAAACCAATAGTTAATGTTTCTGGGTATTTTATTGTTGTACTGGGACATTAAACGACATAGGGGGTGGCCTTCTAGTACGATAGAGGAGACATGTATAGAAGATTATATGGAAAATAAAATTTCAATCGCAAATAACTTGTTATCATCTTCAGCAAAGCCTGCGGAGTTTGTCAATATGCGCGGTAAACTTAAACAATTACAGCAATCTCATTGAACACCCAGAACTAAAAGCTATGATAACTGACAGCACCGGATCTGGAATAAATTTAACTCACTGCAATATCGGCACTTTCAGTTTACAAGTTTTAAAAACCTAAATTAGTTCTAATTATGAAATTATTACTAGAGTCAAAAAAGTACAAATCAGCGACGTTATGGTGTATGTATTCGAAATGAAAACGTTACGAATCAAAAATAACATTGACATTACAAAACTTTCCTTCGTGGTATACAAATGTATTTTTTTTATTTTTTATAAAATAGAGAAAGTATAATAATTTAACATCAATATCGAATTTCAGTATCCAGGTAAGTCAAAAGTTAAAACCTACTGTCTATGACAGTCGACTATAAAAGTATATCGCAGCTAGGTGACAAAAAAGACTCACTTCGTCAATTGAGAATTTAACAAAAAATGATAACTTGATGACAGTTTTCGAAAAAATATTTTTTGTGGGCAATTTATTACTATACTGGGACAACACCTTTAATATTTGAATTTTCCATAATTGAAATAAAAACGGATCTCCTACGCTTCGTATTCTAAATGCAATTAAAAGGTAGCGAGCGCTACCCGGCATGCTATAAGAGGCAGTGACGTCACACAGCTGTTTACGCGAGTCCATGTTCACAAATTACTTTAAAAACATTAGAGGCGTCAGAAATGTTTTTTTCAGATCGCACTAAAACTACAAAACCATTCAGAAAATACAATTCTGAATGAGCCCACTGACGTTGACACCTTCAATCAATTCATTGCCTCGCAACATCAAATAAACGATCTTGTAAACAATTCCCCTTCCACGCACATGAATACTCGCGGGTATCAGAGCCGGCTCTACTTAATCCGCAATATTTCTTATTGCTCCCTAAACGCGAGGCCCATATTTTGACGGTATGACGCATTACCGACGGCCCTAATTTCCCACATGTGTACGTGCGCGTTCGGTCTCCCGAGTTAATAAATTCCGAACCCGGGCACGTGTTTACACGCCGTCACGTGACCCAGTTCCCCAGCTCCGCATCTACATTTGTCACGTGCAGATAAAGCGTATTAATTTGGATGATCCCGGTCCCGTTCGGAGTCGCTCAAAAATATGACTACCATATATCACGCATCCGAATATATGAGACCCGCACCAGTAGCTAGTCGCAGACAGGAATCGGCGTAAAAACGCCTCCAGGATTAATTAGTCCTCTGATTTATTAATTTATTTCGAAAATGATACCCGACGGGCACTCGAACTTGATTTATAGAAGAAAGATGAGCGGCGGAACACTCAGAAAGATGTTTGACAATTTTGAACTACCTCGTTGCAATGGATAATAAGGATGAGACGAAGGAAAATTAAATATACAGGTGCGGGAAGTTTATCTCTTTCAATTGCTTTCGTGTAAGAAGAACAAAGCAAGTCTATAGATATCTGTGATTTAAATAATATCATAACAGTTCATTTCTATTAAAAGGATCTCATCAAATGCCATAAAATCAATTTTGCAAACCCAGTGCAGGATTTGGTAGGTAGGAAGATCAGACCAGAGGAAATGTTTGTATTTTCAGAATCTCAGCAGCCAGCGTTGAAAGCAATTGACTCATACAGATCAAATTTAGGTAGGGTCATTTTAATGACGCTTTGGTGAGGTTAGTTAGTTAAGGCGATGTGACGTTAGCTGAGATAGTAGAACATGACAACATTGCTAGCTTGTTACTCAGATATTCATAAAGAAATAGATGAGGAACAATACCTAAAAACAGTAGCAGAGCAGAGATCAGAAAATAATTAACTGATGTTGGTCTAGAAGCAAACAGTTTGTATAGGTCCTGTAAAGAAGAAGAGGAGACCGCAGTTTATCTATCGTGCAAGATTAATGTAGGGGTAGAAAAGTGCGATATCTACTGTTTGAAATAGAAATCTCTAACCTGAAGGATATGTAAAGAAGGCAGTATCAAAACTGTGGAGCCTAATAAGAATGTTAAAATTAGAGATGAGAAATTCTATGACCACAGACGTCGATGAGAAAAATAATGGCGTCATATATGTACAGTTTACAATCTACCATGAAATGAAAGCACTAAATCTTGTACTGAAAAGGGCACTCTTAGAGCTGTATAAGGCAAAAATAAGAGTTCCCATAGGAGGCCCATAATAAACATAAAGATGATCACTCCGTAAGGTGACACACCATCCATATGCGTATAATTATTTACAACTTGCAACATTGATATGCAAAAATTTAGTTTTCTATCAACATTGCAGCAATTTGAAATGAGTTTTCGTACCAGTAATAATAAATATGTCTCATTAATATGGCTGAAGAGAAAGATAACTGGTAGAATAGTGATGTTGTAGCAAAAACACTCTTAAGATAGTGTGTTTGCTATTAAAGATATATTAGAATATGTTATGTAAACTATTTTTCAAAAATTCTGCTCTTATTTTCACGATAATCTGCAGATATTGTTCTTTTCCGACAATAAAAATTAATAGTATTAGGTACCTACGAAACCATTTTCGTTAATTCTATTACAGTCGACCACTAGAACCACAGCTTATTATCGTCAAAAGTTTGCGTGCTGACGGATGTTACACTAATGGGCTATTGTGGCTTCCGATTGATCCCACTGAGACATATAAGAATAACGTTTAATAGGAAATAAAATTAATAATAGATTAATTTTATGTTTCATAGCACAGCTTGCCTGTTGACTCAGGATGATTATAATGTGAATTTTTATTTTATTTTATATTCCGAATGTATTTTTGATTTAAGTTTATATCTGTTTCTCTACCCAGCAAACTTAATTATCTCAAAAATAAAATTATCCTGTACTTTGGTGTTCTTACATTGTACTTCTGAAAATAGTACACGCTTCAAGTAAACCATCTCCGCCTACCTTTTAAAAGAGTAACACGAAAACGTAATAAGTACAAGTTACATCTGCTGCAGCGTCAGCATATTTCATCGAGAATCCTCCTCGCAAATCTCCGGTATAATAAGAAAATAAAGAAAACGGGCACTTCGCCTCTAATTAATTCAGTTGTTTCAGCTGTCATTTCCGGACTTTGTGATCTTCATTTCCGGAATGTTTTCGCTCAGCCGTACGGGGCGTAGATCAAAGTGCTGTCACTCTATATTTACTCCGGCGGCAGCTCTCGTCCCGATATTTTAAGTGTACAAACCAGACTCGTAATTAGACCCCGTATACACGCGTCTTTGTGCTGGTTTGTTGTGTCCGAGTGGTTAATATTTTCGGGGTCTCATTTGTTCCTAATGTTTATATTCTTTATTAAAAAAAAACTTAAAATTATTGAATTTTTACAATAAAATAGATTGCTTCAATAATTATACACATCTTAAGATGACTATATCCTTGCCAGACATTTTGCTGCTTTACAATTATATAATTCCATGCTACATTTGACGTTTGATTTTACTTTTGACTTTATTATCAAAGTTACGATAATAAATAATATTTTGGGTTCTAGGGCTTCATTTAATGGACACGCATACGTTTAAGAAACATTTAAAAGTGATTCAAACCCAAAGGTTGAAACAATGAAAAAATGTCCTGAGAGAAAACGTTATTTTTAACTCAAATAAAAACGTTTATGAAACATTGTTTATACAAAAGAAATAAATAAAAATAATAAATGTTCATGAAAGACGTTTTATTTAGAGTTTTATTCACGTTTATACAGGGCGAGTCAAAGAGAATGGGTTAACACTAAGCTGAAGATACAGACACCAAAATATTATGTTTGAGCTTATCATGCCTTATACGAATGTCGGTGGTTTAAATTTTATTCTGAAATTTCTCAATAATTATGATGGGTTTTTTTGGTGTGTGAATTAGGAGTTTGAAGCTTATTTTGACGCTGCTCCTAGAGGGCGCTAGTTTCATCGTATTGTTTAGGTAAATCAAAACATATTTTCTTTGTCTGTTGAGCTATGCTTAAAAAAGTATCTAAAATAACGTTCAATTCTAAATCAAAATGTACTCTTGTTTAGGTCGCCTAAATTTATGGGTTTCCGATTTGTTTGCATTTAAAAGTTTTAATGTATTTTGTGGCGATTTTATTTCAGATTTTAAGTTTTTATATTAACTTTTTTTGCGTATGTGTGATTTATTATTTCAAAATAAAATTTATACCTTGAACATCCTGTATTTCTTAAACCAGCGACATTCGTATAAGGCATGATAAACTCAAACATAATATTTTGGTGTCTAGTATCTTCAGCTTAATGTTGACTCATTGTTTCTGACTTACCCTGTATAACGTATTCTTCAATACTAATTAAAAAAATATAGTATGGTGCAAAATTGTTTTCAAATTATGGTAATAATTCAGTGATTTCGGAATTTCGAGAAACAATTACTCTGAGAACTAATCCCACGATCAGTTAATTTACACTAGAAAAATCTATGCCAAGCAGCCAGGTTCAGAGTACAGGTTGTACTAGATATGCCTACCGGTTTCGAGCTTGTTACTTCGTTATGCTGATGATACACGTGACTGCTCGATTCCATCTTTAGCCCATAGAAGAAGTATCGAAGAACATGAGTACGCGGAATGGAAGTGTCTACATCTTACGTCATTAGTTTATATTTTGCCTATTTGTACGTAAAAAAACAAAACAAACGGAAAACGTTTAATCAACCACTGCAATGTTTTAAAAACGCTATATAAACGTACGTATAAAATTTCTAAAATTTAGAAACACTACATAAACTGGTACATTAAAATTAAATTAAATATGAAATTCCAAAAGACAGAGGCATATATCTGTGGCTTGGTTGAAAGGCCTATCTACAAAAAACGGGTTTTGAGATAATCGAAGATTTGTGACTAAATTTAAAATCCCTGTAATCTCAATGTGTAGATTCAAATTAAGCCAAATTCGGCCCGGGTCTATTAACAGATATTGTTATTCTAAGCCTATACTAGTTTTTCGATTATTTTAAATCTATAATTTTTTTTTAATTTTTATTACTTAGGCCCCTGTAGTTTTGGACTAATTTACATAAGCCCTAATATATAATCTTCCTTTTTAGTACATAGGCCATGAAAATAGCTACTTGAGCCTTAATGTACAGAAAACAGAAGGGCTTACGGAACATATTGGACCGAGACATAAAATATTCGTTAAGCTAAGTTACACTTTGCCCCTGTTGTTTACTACTTGAAAAAACAAAAGGGCCAAAGGTAACATAGACCCAAAGCATTTCATTGTATTTGAATTAAGTTGCAGTTGGGCCCTATACTGAATGAGGAAAGGAAAAAGAAAAAAGTACAAGAGTACATAGGCCCAACTTTTTTTGACCTACATGTCACTTAAGCCTGTTAACGTTTATGAATCTTAACTTTGTAGTTACATAGCTGGTGTTACAGTTGAATGCACCCTACCATAGCTGACGATAAGTGTTGATGTGACGGTTATAGTGACAGTACTAGTATGTAACCTGAAGTGTATATCCTGTGTTTGTTTAATGCAGTGTATTATAAGTGTTAAATTGTGATATGATATCCGCAGAGTGTGCATCAAGTAGGAATGAAACAGGCGAGTTTATAAACTTCTCCAAGTAAACTAAGTGCTAAGTTCACTCAACGTCAACTTATTTTTGGTAATTTTATATTCTTTGAACCCTTCTCAAGTGACATACCTATGAATTATTGTCCCTTGACCCTCATTTCCCGTACTCATACAAGATTCCTAGATTATCTGTTATACGAATAGTACACATCGTGCTGCCCGTCTCCAGTGGGCACGAGAGTATAAGAGTTGACTTTTACGCCAGTGGCGGTGGGTCTTATTTACAGAAGAAACCAGAATAGGGCTGGTTACTGATGACAATCGACAAAGAGTCTGGAGAGAACCAGGTCGTCAACAGCGACTTCATTTTCCCCGTGAAGTTATTCCGTATGAAGGGGGTACCGTAATGTTTTGGGGTGGAATAACGTTCAACTGCCTCACTTCATTAATTGGCATACCACAGAATATGACCAGTCAAATTTACATCGAACAAATTATTACACCCATTATCTACCCCCTACATAATGAATTAGGTGAAAATTTTGTGTTTATGCAGATCGCGCAAGGATTCAAGAGACACTTGAAGCAGGACACATCAATAGATTAGATTGGCCAGCCAACTCTCCTGACATGAGTCCAATTGAAAACATGTGGAATTTCGTTGCCTGAGCCATTGATAATCATATTCCTCCACCTCAGACTGCAGATGAGTTAGTCGTGGCGGCAGAAGAGGAATGGAACAATATTTCGCAAGAGATCGTTAACCGCTTGATTATCTCAATGCACAGACGTGTCAATATGCTATTGGAATGTGGTGGAGTTCATAGTCAAGTAGAGAACTGGCTTTGTTACTTCTTTTTGATTTAATAAATTTTGTCAAAAATTTCATTGTTTTTAATTTTCTAAGTACTCAGTTTATCGAACAATATTCCTTTCATAAAAAAAAGATTCAGAAAACAACATACTTTTTATAAATGCTTTTTCTGACAAAAATATATCTTTAAGAAGAATGAGGGGGCGGTCCAAGACTTTTACGTTGTGTGTATGTTGGAACCTGGGTATAGATGAAGTAGATATTAATATCTTTCTTGGTGCAGTGTTCGCCAATATCACCAATACTGTGGGGCAATTTCAAATCTGTCAGCCTTGGCACTGCGCCCCTCAACCACCACACCGGAATTAGGCATTGTTTTTATGAGCGCGCTTTAAGTCAATCGGGGTCCGCGATGAGCGATAGCTTTTATCACTTTTGACACCCGATGGATAGGGGCAGTTTCTGAACGGGAGAGTAAGTGGTCGCAGGTTCTGACGTTTCGGTTGGATGGGCGGTCCACCCTCCTGATAAATGGCGCGGCTCCGGTGGATGAGTGGTCTCGGGGATGATGGTTTTTACATCGGAGGCTATTACGGCGGGCATTAGGACCGCGTCAGCAAGTTCATTGAGGCCTGTGTATGCTCCGGACAATTGAGGAATGTCACACGGCGGACGCGTCATTAATCGCAAGGGCCTTATCGCCGGACTTTGTGGAATTGCCGGAATGGGAGCTGCACCATAAGTTCTGGTTATATTTAATGTCATTTATGAAATAATGATATTAAGGTCTGTTCCAACAGCCATTGAGAACAGATTCAGAACTGTAATACGTGCTTGACCAACTCCGTCTTACATCGCATTTGCCAAAAGTACATTGACAACTGAACTGATTGAACAGTTCTGGACGGTTCGAAATCGATTTTTGCTGTTGTTGCAACAAACCAATAGTGTATATGTCCTGGGATTGTTCATCATATAAAAAAAACAACTTATGTTTGCTTTATCTTACGTACGTTTCGGATATTTTATTACCCTTCTACGGAAAACGTTTTTATTAAAATACTAAAACACGTAATTAAAAACATAAGTAATTTAAGATTAAAAAAGAAAAAATATACAGGATGTTAAATAAGTATGTGCACAAACTTTAAGGGATTAATCTATGATTGATTTTAAGACAAAAAGTTCGTATAAATATGGGTCCGCAACGGCTCTGTTTTACAGATACAGGGTGTTAAAGTTTGAAAAAAATTAAATTTTTGGATCTATATGTCTTTTGATAATTTTTAATACGATGAACCGTTTTCGAGAAAATTTCTTAATTCTTAATTTCATTCTTATGTGCGGAATTTAATTTAGTTACAATTGGTCAGAACTCAATGCAGAATTATTGCGAGGTAGGTCATGAAAATAAATGAAAATCATGACAGTTAGCATTTATTGCTGTATTAGCGTGTGCCAAGTTTCAACACCCTGTATCTGTAAAACAAAGCCGTTGCGGACCCATGTTTGTCTTAAAATCAATCATAGATTGCGGAAGTGTATTTTTAAATCATTTCTGAACTGCTCTTTTTGATTTTATTTTTTATAAAATTGTATTTGCAAGAGTCCTCTGTGCATTCAAATGTTTTTTTAGGTAAATTCTGAATCACCCTGTATATTTTGACTTCTACGCATGTGACAATGTTTATCAATCGGAATCCGGTTCTGTTAGAAAAGTTTAACCTCGAATTTCTGTTACAATATTAATAGGCTTAAGTTCTCAGCTTTAACCTTACATTGATATTCCAGCATTTTGGTCTGCTATTGTTGGCATTAAAACGGATGTCAGAAAATGTTCAAGTTTGCGTCGTATTCGACCAAAGCTGAATATTCAAAGGACGGTCAACAGACGCCTTCGCATAAACGGTGTCAATTCCACTAACAGGCGATCAGGACACGGTTCAGTTCGTCTGTAGATATTAATTTAAAACATCACCGAAATGACTTTTCCGTGTTCAACCCCATTCGGGTATCAGAGTGCTGACCTTAATAACGCCCCGTCGTTGACAGAGCTAAAACTAAGCAAACAAGGGACTAATTTTTATTCTTCTTCAAATTTACCTTGCGTGAAATTTATACCCATTTATGTGACTGCCGTGCCGGCGTAATTCGGAAGGTGGGGGCAGCAAAAAGGGCATCCGTTACGGGAAACATTTTAAAATCCCCGTTTTATTTCTGCAGTTTCTTTCCGTTTCGCTCCCTAATCAAGTGGATTCGTTGTAATTCGGGGTCCTGGTGCGTCTTTAATCCCTCAAGTTCGAGTTACGTGACCGGCAGATATGCCTTTTGGGCGCTTTGTTCCTTTTTACGAAAAAAAAAAAACGTCGTTAAAGCACTAGGTGTCTTACGGAAGAGGCATGTTCCACGTTTTTCGTCAATGAAATTCTTCGTTACATTTTATTGGCGAATTGTATAGCTACACTCTACGGGTATACTCATAAATTCAATTTATAACACAAATTGATGAAAACACTGTACCTATTTTTTTTTATAAAAAAATCTGTAAATTCGCCTTTCGGGAAAATACAATAAAAGTTCTACTACATGTAATTACTTTTATTAGGGTTGTGCTAACATAAGTGACTAATCTAAGATTCTAAGATCATTTGAATTGAGAAAATGAATTCTTTTTATTAATTTCGCATTATTATTCTTGAACATTGAAACATTCATTGCTCTTGTTTTTTTACACCGCAAAAAACATTTGAGTGCTACACAAAAATATAATATTACACATAACTTTAAAATATAATATTCCTGCATCTCATTTGAAACAGTTTTATTTGATACCAAAACATCTGCCTTACGGACACTTTAAAACGATCAAAATAAGGTCAAGTTTTGCTAATTTATGAAAAGCGTTGAGAAGCTGTAATGTTCAAGTCATGTTTCTTGGTATTAATGCTATCCATGTATTTCTTCTAGAAGAGCAATAAACTTAAATCTTGTTATATCTCATGAGCGTCCACGATTTCATTATTTTTTATATGCAAAAAAATTAAATAAATTGCAAATATAGTTTTAAATGCGTCCTTACCTATCGATTTTGTGTTGTTCTGTTTTAACTCATTATATCTCGTTATCTCTTGATGTACCGTGCTATTATTATTTTATTTTTAAATCTTCAAATGTCAATTTGTAGCAAACTCGTAAGACTCCTTTAATGCAAGGTAAGAACACTGTTTAAAAGGTATTAGTTACATCTTGCCTATTCATTGAAAAATAATAGAAACAGTTTTATAAAAAAGCAGTGCTGTAGGAAATAATTCTAAAAGAGGGTCACAAAATTTTCATTTATTCTAGACATCTATTTAAATGACACTCCAAAGTTGCTGCTTTCAGGCTATGTAGGTCAATTTGATAATGTATGTTAAAAACTATAAGAGGTAAAAAATACAAGAATATAAAATACAGTTGAAAAAATGGATATTGCATTTTTGAAAATCTGCTATTTTATTTTTAGAATTTGGAAATTTTTAAATACCTCGTTATAGTAACTCATTGCAAGAATTTTACTATAGACAATTTTCAACGTTCCATTTGCCAATACACCATTATCGATGCGTTATTCATTGAATTTTTGCGCTTTTGATACTTCTTTAAAAATTAAAAATCCTTTTTTCGTTCAACATCAAGTCGGAATAGATAAATTATTTGCAAAAAGTTACTGCAAGTATATTTTTACGCATTAAAAAGTTTGGAGAAATAAAAACTACAGTAAATGTTTGAAAATGTATCATAACTCTTCTTCAAAATCTCAAAATATCTCAAACTTTCATGCAGCTAGAGCTGGTCAAAATTAGTAATAAAATCGTTTAAAAACTTTCTTCATTGAATTAATTTGGTAAGTCTTATTTTCTGAGATTCCAATATATATGTCACCAAAATGGTTTTCATTCGCTCATTTTAACGCAAAAGAGCAAAATCCTGTGTTAATCGAGTTCATGAATGTTTTTACACATAACTGTATTAACACAATCTACTATCTTAGTATAACAAATGGTCTATAAGTAAGCCCATGGAGACATACTTGATTTTTGACTTCAAAATATTACAACTATGTTGTTTTAAATTGGACATCCTGTATATTATTGAATTTTTTGATTCTAAGAAAACTCCTTATAGCTAGGAGTTGTATTTTGCAATATTAATTAATTAAAAAAGTTGAAGTGTTTTATTCTTGCCGTTACATTCGTTTTTTCCAAATATAACACTGTACTTTTTCAGTCTATCTTCTGCACATTTAAATTTTCTTTCAACGCCTATAAACATTGTTAGGGTTGCAATGACCACTTTTAGAGATATTTCCAAATTTTTATTTTGGCAGTTTTCGTCAAATCTGGAATATTATCAAACTTGCCATGGATATAGCTTCTGCTATAAGTTGTAGTGAAATTATTAACAAGTAAAATTTATTTTCTTATTTATATATATACTTCATCAGGATCACAAAACAAATTGGATGTTTGCACCACTGTTAATACAAAGGCAACCTCTTCCCAATCTGGACAATCATAAACTGCCAAAATTGTGTAATTAATATTCACAATAAGTAGTGTTGATTATTTAATACTGATTATTTTAGTGCTTGTAGATGTATGTCGAGAATAAATAATATTGATCACAGTAACTTTCTTACGTCTAGAAAAAAAAACCTTAGATAAAATCTTGTATATTACACGTGCCATATATGTATGTCGTTCTGTAAATTTCATATGCATGCTATAAAATACCTCATACGACAATTATAATATAAATAGCTATATTATTATTACTTTAATCACAGTCTATTTCTCATACGAAGAATTTGAAACAAAAATGGTTCATTTCAGGTAGTCTGCTTTCTCAGTGATTCATATCAACAGAACTGCATTTCTGTCCTTGAGATGGTTGCAACGACATGCTACACATCCTCGCTCTCACTCGTTATCTGATCGTCGTTGTCGTTTGGAGAAAATCGTCGGTTGCGATGGAAATCTGCCGCGTTGCAACGTGCACGTTTTTTTCGCGATATGCAGTGGGGTCACGTCCCAGGGCGTACGCCTAATGCCTAAACGTGATAAAGGCAATAGTTATTCAGAACCTGAAGCCAATGTCTTTATCAAATTCTAGATTTACAGCAAATCACTGCCATTTCCTTTTCAATGTTTTCCCCCGAGGAGAGGCTACAGTATAAATAATTTATTACGGGCGGAGGAGAAAATGAGCTCCATTAGCAGAAATTAACTTTTACGTGGCGTAGATTTTTATCGTTTATATCTCCAGACACTGAGTAATTCCTTGTCTGAAATACTGAAATATTAACGATATTTGTCGTTCCCCATTGAAATCATTGTTATTTCCGTGATCAGTACTTTACTCATATACAGAGTCTTAAAAAAATAACGAAACAACTTTGAACGCTGATGATACTACTGGTTAAAATAAAGCAGTTGAAATACAGGGTGCTATGTTTAAAAATAAGAAATAGTACATTATACTATAAGGGAGAGAAATGCATTATTTTGGCAGAGGTGCAATTTGAAGCCCGAGGGCTACAATGCACCGAGGACAAAATAGCATCTCTCCCGAATTGTATATACTATTTTTTCCACGGTCTCATTAACTTAAAAACACATATTTTGTCATTATGAAGTAAGTAGCACCAGAATTATTGTATTCGGATTTGAGCATTTATTTAGTAGTCGTTGAGTTATTGTCATAACTACAAAATAAACAAACAAAAAGAATTGTTAAATTAAGGTGCTAGTTTGGTTTAGTTTAAAGTTTGTTTAGTGCACAATGAATAATTGTGAGTCGGAAGAGATTGAGGAGGCTGCAAATATTGCAATAAGCAATTTGCTGCCTACGAAGTCAAGATCTTTATACGATATAGCCTACAATCGGTTCAAAAAGTGGAGAGCCGAGAAAAATGTTCAAGTATACAGCGAGAATGTTTTGTTGGCATACTTCAGTGAAAATGCAAAGAATTACAAGTCTTCCACATTATGGGCGCAATATTCTATGGTTAAGTCATGCTTGATAATTTACGACAACATAGATATAAGCAAAGTCCCCAAGCTGATCGCATTTTTGAAAAGAACCGGTGACGGATATCAAGCGAAAAAATCGAAAATATTGACAAAGTGAAATCTTTAAAATAAGTAATAATTCCGATAAAGTATCATTTTTTTTTAATAAATAAGAAAATAATAAAAAACAAGGTTAGAATGATAAACAAATCAAGTTTCTGATCGTTTGTGATCTTTTTAAAGTATTTCCATGACATTTTTTATTTATTTATTTATTTATTGAAATAAAATATCCAACGGGCGAAACACATCAGGACAAGTTAATTGTTAAAAAATAGAGTGTGAATAAAAACATGAATATGATGATGACATGACTTGACATTTTGAAGTAATGAAACATTTTGTCTTCAAAATTTTTGTTTTATTTGAAAAAAAATTATATATAACGAATAAGAAGTTACAGTTGACATTGTCATGTTACCAATATGAAATAGCTATTTTTTCATTCGCGCGATATTTAAAAATTCACGTAAAAACTGATGCCATCTCTAAAAAAGTTTTATACCAAAATATCATTTATTTTATTTATGTACAGTATACATAAATATATAGTGGGAATTGGTCTTTAAAGAAGTGGCTTTTTGTAATATATATAGCACTTCTGTTACCTCTTTAAACATTTACATTTATTTAGGGAATTGAATAGAAGTGGGACCTGTGCGGTTTTCGTAAAAAATTGCCGCTTTCAGCTGAAATTGGGATACGAATTAGTTACTACGATGGGTAATTTGTCTGGAATTTTAGTTCGGGCGGGTAGTTTTCATGAAATAAATTCTCTACTTCACTTCCAAAGCGAATGATGATATGATATAGTTATTTTCTAATTTTACAAATATTAAAAAGAACCTTTACAATAATAGTTGAATTAATACCTAACCGTCTACAAGTCCTTTTTCACATAATAAATTGTAATAGTTCTATTTCACTTTGTAATTCTAGCGGCAAATCGTGTAAAGTCCTGTAAATTAATTATCAATATTAAGAGATAGTTATAACACATTCCAACGCATGCTTCTACAGCGTCCGAACCAGTAATGGTCGGCTTATCTATACAATCTTTCGCGTTATAGATACTGTGGTGCCGTTGAAGTTAAAGTGGTATACATTTCAAGTGTGTGTATGATATATTTGTGCTGTAAAATAGTATAGTGTATGAGAGGCTCTTTAAAAGTGATTTAAAAAATACATGTATAAATGTACAATGTGTGGTATTGCATTTATAGCTGCCTGAAAATATAACATCAATATTATCACAGAAATTTTCAAAAAACAGTGCAATAGCACTTCTAACTTATACAATAGTATGTGACAAACTCGACAATAACTACAACCACACTTCACATAAGATCTATATGCTGTCATTATTAAAAATTCTCCTAGGTTTCATCGAAATTTACAAAATTAATTTTCATTTTCTCAACATTATACAGGGGTTTCTTAATGATGCGAATATTTAAGGGGGCGATTCTACATCGGAAGTTAATGATAGTTTGCTTTATATGGTCAAGAAATGTTCCGTTACAAAAATACGGAGTGTTAAAGTTTTAGGGGTAGAAAAAAGGAAACCGCTTTAGATATTTCCATGAAATTTGGTATGTGGTGCCTATTAATAAAGGTACATATTTTGCAATATAAACATCATTTTTATCTTTAACAGTGGCGTGCGCACGAGCACTGACTAATATTTTTAAAGAAAAAAATGGTACGCCAATCGTTTTCTGCCCGATAAAAATTATTTTTGAATTTCCCGTTCAATTTGAAATATAAGGGCCCTCTTGAGTTTATAGACTGCAATGCGCCTTGTTTGAGAATAAAATAAAAACCGTTGGATTGTCCGGGAGAATTAAGGGCGCCGTATTCTTGAAATAGTGTTTTATACAAATACAAGTAATTTTAGACATTTAAGAATTGAATAATATATAATAAAAAGTATGCAAAACTAGTTCTGCGCCCAGAAAAATTCCTATACCCGAAATTTTACGTTTAAACGACTTTTGACTATTGTAAAATAGTAGAACTAGTTCTGAGCATTATAAATTGGGCAAAACTAGTTTTGTGCATTTTTTAATGACCAAAACTAGTTTCCTTCATTTTCTGAAGGTTATGATACACACAAACAATACTCGAAAAATTATGCAAAACTAGTTTTGAGTTCAGAAAATATAATGACAAAAATGGTATAATCCTACTTTTAATGAATGTAACTATAAGAAAATGAATAGAACTAATTCTGGTCATTTCAAAATGCACAAAACTAGTTCTGAACAATTTATAATGCCCAAAACTAGTTCTCTGTATTTTGTAATATGCAGTAACCGTTTAAATGTATAACTTCGGGTATGGGAATTTTTCTGGGCTCAGAACTAGTTTTGCACACTTTTTTCGGACATTGTCCGAATTCGAGTATTGTGTGTAACATATACAACGATTGAAAGCGTCTAACCAACAAATTTTTAGGTACAAAATACGTATTTTTTTAAATTCAACTGTAGATGTAAATATTGTTATAACAAACTTATATAGTTCTATATATAAGATTGTTTCCTTTTGTTTATAAGTATGTGAAAATAATTGTTAAAATGTGGGGTTAGAATAGCAAAATAATGTGTCATATAAAAGCATTATAAAAATTGTTATAATATTTGATAAGAATTAAAATAATAAAATTGGATAAACAAAACATAAATAATTTTGTTCTACGTATCACAAATATGATCATCTTACGGTGAGAAATGCGGTGACCTTAACGACAATTGTCTTTGAACGGTTAGCAGAACTGCTAAATTTCACTTGTTCTCCTAACGTTTCCCAAGTTACAAACAGGGATTATCCAAATACCCACTAAAACCCATAACCTCCGTCAATCAGAGCAGT
Organism: Monochamus alternatus; assembly: GCA_037114965.1. Lineage (NCBI taxonomy): Eukaryota > Metazoa > Arthropoda > Insecta > Coleoptera > Cerambycidae > Monochamus > Monochamus alternatus. The sequence goes on from CM073433.1 coordinate 42,187,148, forward strand.
CGATCCGCACGGAACATCTGTTATCAATTGGTTTAATAATATTGAATTTCCACAATGAACCAGGTTTAGATTGTTTTAATTCGATTTGGATCGGGCCGCCGGTTCAGGTTCGAGGCGCCGATCGAGTTCGCAGGGTGTACAAATTAAACTTTAATAAGGTGATTAGTGGATTAATCGATAAGTTCTGTCGACTAATCTCACAGGATGTACGGGGGTTTCCGCGTTTCAACGCCTTCTTGGCTAAGCCAGCGACTGAATCGGGGAAAATTAATTAGCAGTTTGGCCGTATCGAAATCAATACGCCGACTATAAATTAAGAAAACGTATAAATCCGTTACCATCTCCTGTTAGATGCCGATGTCCTTAAGTGGATTTTATGCCTAGGCAATCAATTTCCGATTCCAGAGTGCAGTGTTTTCCTATACACCTAGTACTGATTCGCAGTAGAGTGAATAACTATCGCTCAATTGTACAGGCTGATTCATATCTTAATCGAAAAATTTTGAGGATATGTGCACCCTTAAATAAGAAGTCGATATCACCAAAAAAATTAAAATAAAAGTCTAATAGATTTCGCGTAAAAAATGTTTAAAGACGTAACATTATGAAGAAGTAAGTAGCTGGGCAACTTTACATGAACGGCATCTGATATACAAAGAAAGTAAGCAAGTTATTGTGCCTGGAGAGCGAGTCAACACGCCTGTCTGGTGAATAGTGTTGAAGTGGGAATATGCTCTCTAGGTGGTAAACAAACTAGGTCAGCATTGTTGTCTTATATACCGTGGCAGTGCCAATCAAACATTTTCAAGATGACTCATGTGTACAGCAATGATGAATTAATGGCCATGATTCTTATTTATGCTACCAGCGGATTATATATTACGAGTTAGGTTTTGTGAATGGTTGTTGCAGCAAAATACTGCTGATGCAAGTTTTGTTTACTTGCAATGGAATAAAAACATTCACAATACACACGTTTAGAAACTGCATGCAATTGAATGGGATCACCTGTAATACCGTTTTTCACTGGATGTTTGGGCAGAAATTGTTGATAAGCGCCTGTTCATATTGCTCAATTGTATGGAAGGTTTACAATATCTCGAATTTCTTCGCAATGACCTACCCGCCCTTCCTGAAATTCTACCTACCCCTAGCTGTCCTACAATGCACGTGGTTTTTACTTGATGGAGCACCTCCTAACTTTCGGTTAGATGTTCGCGATTATCTCCATCATGTGCACGGAGTACGGTAGACTGGACGGAATGGACCGGTCACATGGAATCCGCTATCACACCGACTGCGAATAATTTTCGTTTACAGAACAGCAACCAGGACGAATATTCGTTTAGTACTATAAAACTGGATAAAGCGTGCCCAAATATTTGTACTAGTCGACGGACAAAATTTCGAAAAGTTTTCGAAATAAGGTATGTGTCATTTTTTTTTATAAATTTCATGTTTCTAATAGTGATTAAGTACCGCAATACTTCTTCAAAATTAGTGTAACTAAATTTTATTCGTCACTGGTCAGATCTATATATCTTTAAATATATTTTAAAATAAAACGCTGCAAATCTTTTTCGCATCTAATCACAAAATTCTGGAGTTTTTTCTTGCGATATGTGACATCGCCAGTTTGCATTGTCACTTCATTACAGCAGAGCGGAGTTCAGGGGCGTGCAATTGGAATTTTTTTAAAATAATTTTCAAAATGCGTATATTATTTTTTTATCTTTACCATATTTCGAAAAACTGACCTTTGACAAAATGATTTTTTCATGACAGTTTCTTTCGTAAAATTGCTGACTGGCAAAATTATTTCGTTACAAAGAGAAATTTATCCGCTGAAAACACAAGCTCTTGTGATTTTACTGTCGATAAAAAAAATTTTATGAATTTTCAGAAATGGTTAGAAGTTGACTATATTCGATTTTTAATGGCACACACTCTATATTTTAAGAGATCTTTTAAGACGTACTACAAATACAAAATTGTATCTGATACATAGCCAAGTATCTGAACACTTTTCACCGTCAAATTTATTTGAGATTATTTTGTTTTTTGGATCGGGCATAAGTATTTCAAAAAGTCTTAATTATATTTCAGAATAGTTACTTAATTCAGACAATGTAAATATGATACAGTTAAGGATTTTCTAACGCATAATTGAAGAATTCTGACATAGAACTGACAAATTCCGAAATTTAATTCACATTTCATAAATTAGAATAAATTAATTTAAAATACAAATAATTAAACTTAAGATGGAATCGAACTGATGGTTTCCGAAATTAAATTGATACAATTGGAAAATGTGCAATTATTAGCAAACTATTATTTTAAAATAAAATTAGTTTCTCTTACCGAACTAGAGTGGAACGTTAGTTTCAAATTCCATGATGCTTACCTGAAAAAAAAATTTTAATGAAAAAAAAAACACGCATTTAAATGAATAAATAAAATATGGTATAATGTCAAACATTTTGCAACAATTATTAACTATTAGTTTTCTACATTTAATATAAATAAAATGTACCCATTATATAGATACTAAGCCACCACAAAGACGGTGTAATCGAGGAATAAAATATGCCTGAATACTACCAAGATTATTTATTCATGCCAAAATTTACGTATGGAAATCAGGCATAGGTATGTCGAGTAAATTCAATTCAGGCTCAGTCGCTGGTGGTGCCTTCACGGTCATATAACTCTGAATGCGCCTGCTAGCTAGGATACATGCTGAACTTGTTCCTACTGTGTACCGTAAAGGATAAAAATCAAAGAAGTAACTCATGTTTATAGTTCTTGCTATGTCCAGTAAAATAAGACATGGATTTAAAAAAAAACCAAACTGAATATTCCTGGAAACTTTTATTTGAGTGTCGTGAAAAGTGCACTTAGTAATTTATTAGCAAGAGACATGCTGCATATCATTGACTCATTTGAACGTGTATTTTTGTACATTTTAACAAGAAGATTTTCTTAATTCGACATTAAAAGTAAAAAAGTTTTCCCTCTTATCAACTTCATCTGTCGGCACACTCTTTAGATAGCTACAAAATTAATACAGTTTTAAATTGGCTTCTGTTATACTATTCAGGTTAAAGAAACTGAGAATATTTGAACTGATTGATAAACACTTCTGGTATATACAAATTTTTTTACACACTGATATTCAGTTTTATATATGAAATAATGTTAATTATTAAGGTAAGTATATATAAAATATAACAAAATTTAAATTAGCTATTCATTAAAATATCATATATTTTACACAAATTCGAACTTAACGTAACAACTCTGTTGAGACGTTTACTAGATCGTTATAAAGCATTATTACGGACATAATAAATTAACTTGTTTCTACCTATGCATTTATTTCCAGCTGAAATAATAAAACAAAACTATTAAAACCGTCGAAGGTGACGTTTTGAAATGCTACGGAGCCAGAACGTTACCATAGATTCGTGTGAACTCACAACAAAGGCCTCTCAATTATAATTTAATATTTCATTAACGGCGTCAATTATATTTTTTTTTATACAAAATTATTCTTCGAAGGAAAGTCGAGGAAATAATTTAAAAATATTCTCTCGCCCCTTATACAAAAAGTAAACGGGAGGGGCAGGCTAAAACGTTCATTAATTTTTTATTTGATATCCCCGGCTCCTCCGCCATTTTCTAGAAGGATATTTTTTTATAATTCGAACCGTTGTCTCCGTCCCCCGTCCGCTCTCAAAGCAACTCCACGCGGATTTTTCAAAGAGGAACGCGCTCGAAATTAATATCAGACCTTTTGAGGAATAACAGAACAAATTATTACATTAGGGACGTTTATGAAGAGGCATCCGATTCGGAGTCTTTTGTTTTGGGGCACTGTTTTGTTTCAAAATAATAATTCCGCCTCGCTCTCGCGCCCTAATTATAATTGCCTCCGACCCAACGGTGCCGGTATGAATGCAAAGAGTACGGCTTTTTCGGCACGAATCTCCGCGGATTAAATAAATACATGAATATTAAATCGTACACTCTTTGAGGGAGGTACGGATTCCGGCAAAGGGTTGCTTTGTTGCATTCGCCGCGACAAAGCCAGTTTGTCGACACCTCAAGCAATTAATTTCGTCCTAAATTGTGTTCCGATTTTTTGATTTCACATCGTCCCAATGAAATACCAGAAGATTATCATGTATGTTATGTTTGTGAGATATAGCCCAATTAACAAATTTGCTCTATAATTTTAAAGCTACACCCATAAAAAAGTGATCTGTACTTTTGACCAGACCCATCTATCTTTATGTAATGTGACGATTCTTCGCATTTATCAGCTGTACTAATGCACAAGGCCACTTCGGCCTATCCACCTGTTAGGAAATATTTCATTCAATTGCCGCACTGGTAAAGCAAAGTGGGCTGGGGCACTATCGTGGCGAAACCACATGTTAGCTCTTATGTCCAGTGGCACATCCTCTAATACTTCTGGAAGCACATGCTGCAGGAATTGAGCATAAACGTGTCCATTCAAATGTGGTGGGAGTAAATATGGCCCGATGATCTGCTCGCCCACAATGCCGGCCCAGATGTTAATTACAAACTGATGTTGATCTCTACGGAGGGCTATAACTATTACAGCTATTAAAATAACCATCCCTTGTAAAACAGGTGTCGTCAGTAAACAAAACGTAGCAACCAAAGTGTGGTTGTCTCAACTCCTGCTGCAACCACCAACGGCAAAAACGGAGACGCGGCAGATGGTCCTCCAGACCTATGGCTTGGACTTGTAACAGGCGGTATGGTGTAGCTGTTGATCCTGGAGAACCCGCCAAACAGTACTTCGTGCCGCTCCCATATCATGTGCAATGGCACGCACGCTTGTGGACGGATTACATGGTGCAGAACTCTTCCTCAAATTCTACTGTCCGTATGGCGAAGGGCCGCCCTGGATGACGTTCTGGAAACCGTTCGGTGTACAATCACGCGGCTCTTCTCCCATTACCACAAGCTTCTCCGTAAATCATATGTATATCAGCAAGTTCCGCATACGAACAATGCTCCATTGTACCACCAAATTAATGCTATTTACGTTTTGCACACCAGTGTGCACTGAAACTAACTGAATCGGTGTGTGTTTTTTTTGTTCTTGTTTTGTTATGATAGCCAGCCATTGAACTGAATCGGTGTGACGACTTTAGGCCTACAAAAAAGTAAACCCAGCAAACTAATGAGTCAGAGGCACCTGCGCTGTAGCGGCTAAATGACATATTTCCGAATAGGGGTTTATAAAGTAAAATAGCTTATTTTCATGCCCTCTACGACCTATCAATTTGTCGCAATAATTATGGAACACCCTGTATACAGGTTGCCTGTGAAAAGTTGGGAAATCTCAGAGCTGGAGATACTGGTGACCAAAAAAATCGATTGAGCCATTTGTGCCTTATCCGAATGTTGCTGGTTTCACTCATACAGAACAGAATTTTATTTTGAAATTGGCACAATTGTGTTTTCGGCACGGCAAATAACAATTTTTAACTAATTTTGAGGTCATTAATAGAGGACACCACGACACCCTGTATAGCTATTAAGAGTGCCGTATTATTGAAATAACGTTTTCTACAAGTACAAATAATTTTAGATTTAAGAACTGAATAATATTGAGCTTAGCAAATAACAGGAATGCTATCTCATGACAAAAAATGAATTACTATTCAGATTTTTTAGGAATCTATGTCAAAACACTGTTAGTTAATTCGAGTGTTGTAAACAAGATGTCTTTAAAGTAAGTTTTTCTAAAACGACACGACACTTTTAGGAGATTTATTTTATTCTCCGAACTGTTCAAATGTCACGGAAATATTTTTTGATAATAACGAAAATTGCATTTCGAGTTTTGATATAGAATTTTTAGGCCTTTTCTACACATAGAGAAAAAATGCCCTTACAATGTATAAATATTAATATAATAAGTAGAAAAGTTACAACAGAAAACGACCAAAATTTAAAAACATGTTAACAAATCAAAATATCGAAATGTGATTCTCGCTATTCAATTTTTCTCAAATATTAAGCTCCAAATATCTGGCTACTTTTTTCTGTCTTTTGGGAAAATAGAAGAAACCTTCTATACCTAAGTGCCCAAATTGGACCATCCCGTACAATAAATAAAAAAAATTACATTTTAGTCATAATATAAAATGTATTATTACAATATAACTATAAAACTGTCTGTAAACTTACAATTTTACAAGTAATTGTGCAAGTTACATTGTATTGTAAAATCATAAAGTAATATTACAATTGCAAAACCTAAAATTACACCGCAAAATAAATTTACAACGTAATTTTACATTTTATTTGTAAAGTCACAATCGATAAGAAAATTACTGCAAAAACGAGTGGTAAATAAATTGCCATCTATTTTTTACAGTGTACGGTAGAAATAAAGATTGATGTTTGTTCATCGCCAACAGCACTAAGCGTCATAAAGTAACAACGTACAGCATTCTTTTTGCTGATTTCCTGACAAAGTAACAACTGACGAACTGAAAGTCAACATTAGACACATTTTCATTTTACGAAAGCTCCAAACACGACAAAGTATTACTCCACAGTCACGTTACGCAAATAAACATCGCGCACATCCTTTTATTCGTACTTTATGTACCAGATTTACATTCGTTGAAGTCCTGAATAGGTTTACTGCAGAGGAGTTTCCTGAAAACTTACTGCAACTATATTTTTCCTCGCGTAGAATCCTTCGAGGTTCCCAAGTCGTGTCGCCGCCAGTCCTGGCGTTTTCCTCGACCCAAGACTTGCCAAATAAACAGTTATCGGAAGACCCATCCGACCATGAAGCCAGATAAATACGCCGTATTCCCTCCGATAAGCTCGGCGAGCGTCATTAAAGTTGCATTCCCACTTTTACTTTCGGTCGTGAGGGGCGACAACGCAGAACGTTTATTAAAGTTTTATTAAACAGGATATCACCTTGGCCGGAACTTTATGTATGGGGAAGGGTCGTTTCGTACGGCGCCAACCCTCGTTTTATTAGCGAAATAAATGTAGGTGCAGGCTAAATGTCATCCAGCAATTGGGAAAGAAATATGATGGTGTTCGGTGTCGTTTACAATACAAAACAGGATGAACGAGCTTGAGTGGTTCGCAGGTTATTTATCGTTGAGTATCAGACCCCATTTTTAAGTTCCAACCAAATTGTAAATGACAACTTATTTGATATCATATACAGATGAAAAAGTTTCATCAGTTCTAAAATTATTATTAGTTTTCACTTTACTTTGAAACTAGTTATTAAGTTGATTAAAATTAACTTTATAAGTACCCTTAAAACGCATATATTGCGGTCACCTACAATTATTTAAATATTAAGAAATTATTTAATAATTTCAATACTAAATATACAGGGTGATTCAGTCAAATGCATATTTACTCCAAAAAATATTTTCAAATCATTATTTAAACCCCCTTATCAGAGTGTCACTGACCACTGGCGGCAATTCAATTCGGTGTAGGTCTGATGCGACGTTGCCAAATATTTCAATATTTTCCTATATTACCTACTTATTGTAATATGTAATTAAAGGCATAAATAATTTTTTAAAAGTATGCAATTAATACAGGGTGAGTCAGTCATATTATCATTAATTTTAAAAGGAGATAGGGAATAATGAGTATAATATGAATACGCGATTAAAAAAAAAATCTAAATGCATATTTACGCCGAAAATAAATATTTTCAATTCATTATGTAAACCCCCTTTTCAGACTGTCATTTACCGTTCACAGCCTTGGTTGTTTACAGCTCACAGTTCAACTCGATGTCGACCTGATGCTACGTTGCCAAATTGAAATATTTTTCTAGTGCTGACTATTTTAGAATTTCATATTTTTTCTTGCTCAATTCAGCCAATAATAATTTAAAATGTTAATATCCAATGAAATCAAATAATAATAATAATCAAATAATTCTATTCAAAATTACAAGTACCGCGGTCCATTCAGGTTTTCCAATAGAATATACGGTCCTCGTACACTACTGCCTATACGCTGGCAACAAATCGCCTCTGAGAGCTAAACCGACGACTAGCGTGTGGATTTTTGCCCGACCAATAGCAAAATTAAAGACGGCTGGGGAAATCAACTGATTCTAAAGCCTGAACTTTCTGAAAATGATATGGGTTCAGTGAGTTTTCACGTAATATTCAGCAGACCTTGCTTTGGGATATCTCCAATCGCCTTGAAATGGTTCTTATAGAAATAGTAGACGCGGTTTCACAGAACCCGTATCGCGAAGGTGTTGAAGTACTTGTACACCGTTAGGAAAATGTTTCCGATATTCAACAATTGCAGCATGCATTTCGCAAACATTCTCGCATTCTCCGTATAAAACTACCATTTCCGCATATTAGAAATCTGTATAATTAGGCATTGTGAATTTACAATCAATACACGAGACCGAATACCGAATACCGAATTAAAGAAATGTAAGAATTTAAACGCGAAAGTGACAATCATTACAACGAAACTGTCACCATGACAGATGCCTGGTATGTGAAAGTGTTCTGAACCATACATTATTTAAAATATAATTATTTCTAACTAAACTACGCAGAATTGGAAAAAAGAGTAGAGAAATTTTTTTCTTTATAAAAGTTTAATTCATTAAAAAATAATATTATTTGCTTGATAATTCAAAGGAATAAAAAATTTCTGTTAACGGTAATTATAAAACTAGTACTACTACTTATTTATAACCAATTTTGATGAAACTTATGATAGTTGGAGATCCTGATGGTATGATTGTTACCTATAATTTTCATTCCATTATCTTAATTAGAAAGATATGGCCCTTTGAAGTGCCATACCTCAGAAACGTTGCTGCGGAGGACCAATGTTTATAGGAACTTTTTTTATTTTTTTTTTTTGGCTTTACTTTAACCGCTTTAAGGTATATAAAAAAGCTATTCTACATTGCTTAAAACAGAAAAGAGCACAAACAAAATTTTCATTAATCTTCAATGATACTACATATCAAACAAACTATTTTCTCGGTGTAAGTCAAGGATAAATCCGGGTAGGTTCAGCTGGTGGCGACAGCGCTCCGGGACCTCCGGCAACTTTACGACCGTCCGGAATCGTTAATAACATTTTTCTAACACCTTCCTCGGAGGCGGGTCGTATTTTGACGTTATGCCCGCCAATAATCCGTAAAGTTTCCCCGGACTTTTCCATTCGGGAAAGACATTCAGATGAGAAATGGGGCTTTATTTAAGAAACAGCCGCCATTTGGTTGATTTGCACATAAATATTAAAGTCGCTGTTCTATAAAACGCGCGTCGTCTCTAGGCTCGGGGCACTTCCGTCCTACGCTGAAAAATGTCCGACACTTATCCGTATTTTTTACGTTTTCGTAGCCCGAAATGTTGTAATTTGAATAATGTCGTATTGGTTGAAGATTCGGCAAAGTGATAGGAACTTTTAAGTTAGATATATTGTATTGTTTTTTTATATTAGCTGTCGTTCTTTCCGCATTTCCACAACGCCAAATTCGACTGCTATTTCATTCACTCTAAATGAAATTTATTGAAAACTTTTTAACACATGATTATTTATAGCAAAATGTTTATATATTTTTTACAAAACTAAAAATGCGGTCAATTGTTTAGAACGACCTTTTTAAAATACAATACAAATACAAAAAGCTTATGTGCTTATATACAACATACATGTCCTATACAGTATGCGCTAAAAGTATGCAATAAATTCAATAAAAACGAAACAATTATTTTTTGGGAAAAATCCTCGAACAGGTCGATTTTTAATTTAAAAAATACATATTTTAGCGTAAAATGCGATCGATTTTCAAATGTCATTTGTTTTCGAGTAATGACGTCATCGATTTTTTTTTAAATGGCAACACCATATTTTTTTCCTTGATTCTGAAAGATCGTTTAATTCTCTATCAGACAGTACTAAAATTTTGCCCTCTTACATAGGAAAGTTTTAGAGTAAATGACGATTGAATGTTAGAAAACGTAAATTTTATCCATAAAAAAGTAACAATTCTGAGGTGTGTAAAATAAAATATAATTGATTGAATTTTATATTTAAATTAAATGTTCGAATTGCCATCCACCAACTTCTTGACAATGCACAAGTCTGTGAAGAAATTCTTCTTGCACATTATGAATGATTTCTGGGGTAACTCTGCGTATTTCGTCCCGAATGCGATTTTGAAGTTCTTCTAAATTACGTGGTTTATTAATGTACACTTTTGACTTCAAGTATCCCCATAAAAAATAGTCAATAGGTGTAAGATCTGGCGATCTCGCAGGCCATTCTATCGGTCCGCGTCTGCCGATCCACCTCCCAGGAAAACAGTTGTCTAAAAAATCTCGTACAGGGCGCGCATAGTGCGGAGGTGCACCGTCTCGCTGAAACCATATGGTATCGTCAGGAATGTCAAGGTCATTATCGTTAGGAAAAATTACTGCAAGGGCTGGAACAAGGTCATTTTCTAGAAACTCTAAATATCTTTGTCGTGTAAGGGTTCCTTCAAAGAAGAAAGGCCCTACTATTCTGTCGTCAACTATTCCAGCCCACACATTTAATTTCTGAGGGTGTTGGGTATGTGCCTCTGCCATCCAATGAGGATTTTCCCGACTCCAATATCTGCAAGTTTGACGGTTTACTGTACCATTCAGACAAAATGTGGCCTCATCTGAAAAAAGTATTTGCCGGTGTAAATTTCTATTTCCTTGACATAATTCCATCATAATTTCGCAAACGTGTAAGCGGCGATCGAGATCATCTTCATTGAGTTCCTGCACAAGTTGAATTTTGTAGGGATGATATTTTTCCTTCCTCAATACGTAGCACTATGCTCTGACTAGTGTCATTGTTTAATGCAACCAATCGTGAAGAATTATGTGGATTATCCACCATACTTATCAAAATGTTCTGTTTCTGATTTTCATTAATGCTTGGACGTCCAGGTTTTGGAATATTTACAACATTGCCAGTTTCTCTAAATTTAGACTCTACCTTACTGACTGTTGATTGGCTGATAGGGCGATCTGGATATTTTTCATTAAATAAATCCAAACTTCCTAGTCATATTCCAGCATCCGATAAGAATTAAAATTTCAATTCTTTGAGTAACAGTTAAATGTGCCATAATACTTTAAATTGAATAATAATTTCTATATCGCTTACAATACTTATTAGAAAATCGGTCTGACAATGACACTTTGCAAAGATTTTCACCTACGTGATCCATAAAAAAACTATGGAATTCTAAAAACTAAACTTGATAACGTTTATGCTTTATTTTAATTGATTTATGTTTTCTAACATTCAATCGTCATTTACTCGAAAACTTTCATATGTAAGAGGGCAAAATTTTAGTACTGTCTGATAGAGAAATAAACAATCTTTCAGAATCAAGGAAAAAAAATATGGTGTTGCCATTTAAAAAAAAACTATGACGTCATTACTCGAAAACAAATGACATTTGAAAATCGATCGCATTTTACGCTAAAATATGTATTTTTTAAATTAAAAATCGACCTGTTCGAGGATTTTTCCCAAAAAATAATTGTTTCGTTTTTATTGAATTTATTTCATACTTTTGGCGCATTGTTTTATACATATGTGTATTTATTATTAAGGGCATCATAAAATAATCAATTTGCGTTGTTTTTAGGTAAAGAAATCTCGAAAAATAAAACACGTAGAACAAAAGTAAAATCAAAAATAAAGTTTTTGATGACCTTAAACTTTTTTATCCACTTCTACTACTTAAATTCTCCACAAATAAAATAATAATTTTTAAAACGCATTTGTATGGCACACATTATTTTGGTATTCTAACCCCACAATCTTAACAATTATTTTGACATATTTATAGACACAAGTGAACAATCTTATATACAGAACTTTGTAAGTTTATGTTGTTAGTCAGTATTCTCGCTTTATATATTCGATTTATTTCGGTACCTTTGAATATTCGCAGGTGGCATGAGATGCCATTCCTGTCATTTGCTAAGCTGTATATTACTCAGTTCTTAAATGTCTAAAATTATTTGTATTCGCAGAAAACACTAGAATAGTAGTTAAAATCTACCAGTCACAAGTCGTAAAATGTTTTTTTATATACATTTTTAGGTATTAATCATATTGTGTAAACCTAACTACTCTGTGAACTAAAGCCCCAACCAGCGTTGAATTATACCCACTATATCTACCCATATATTCTTCAATATTAGCTTTTACAACATTTTTTACTGTATTAGAAAGGTATTTTATGCTAATATAAACACTTCATTGATAGGAATTGTAGGAGATTTGATTTATATTAGCTTAAAATACCTTTCTAATACAGTAAAAAATCGTAAAATGTTGTAAGTATCTGTTGAAAAAATAGCTCTGTTATTGTAAAAATATGCACAAAAATTTAATGAAACAATAAATTAATTGTTTTTTAATTACAAATGATACGATTTGAACAAATCAATAATTTTAGTTCCCATATCATAATTTTATTTTCCCTTTTTGTACTGTCCTTACTGTATACTATACCTGATATTTTGTTGCATGTCTAAGACAATGTTTTTAATATTTATACTTACACTTATTACTCTTTTTCTTGTTTATACAGGGTGCTTAGTAAACAGTGGCATCCCTTTTAACAGATGATAGAAAAATTAATTCTAAGTGAAATGCTTCATGTAAATATGGAGTACCAGAAAAAAAAAGAAAATTGTAATTTCTGAAAGTAAAAGACATGTTAACCAAACTTAGTGCACATTAAGGCAGTATGAACTACGAACACAAAGAAAAATAACCTCGTCATTTCGAAAATTATATTTTTATCTGTATCGATTTAATACTATTCTTGTATTAGAAAACTAATAAGAAAAAGGCAATGGTGTCGTACCTACAAAATGTTTACTTTTTGACAGAAAAAAAACAACGCATAGATTCACCCTTTAGTCCGAATCCTTCAAATATGTTGTGCCGTAAATAGTTTTCAGCAAAGTTGTCAGTTGTATAAACTATACGTTTTAAATGTTCCCAGAAGGAAAAATCAATAGGGTTCAAACCAGGGTGCGAGTAAGCCAATTATGACTCTCCTTACTATTTGCTGTCTCCAAACGTGTTGTGTAAGAAAGAAAGTTTATAAATAATGTTTAAAATGAGCTGCATTTGAAATGTTGATTTCAATAAATTCGAAAAACAGATTATTCACTTTGTTTAAATATGTTTAACATTATAACAATTGCTAAACAATCGTTTCTGCACTCAGTAGGTACAAGTACAATGTTCAAAGATCGCAACAGTCAAGGAAGTTGAATATCTGTTCATTGTTTAAACTTTTGTTTTCTATATATATATATGGTTATCAGTAGATTTAGTCATATTCAAACAACTTGATATAATATATACAAAATAATAAATTAGAAATTCTCATTACGTATATCACTTGAATTTCTTATTACAAAAAAAAGTAACATTTTTATTTTATCAAATTAGTATAGATTATTTTCAGATTAAAGTTTTATAATAATTAAAATTTTATCACATTGTCCACAATCAACACATGTACAACTTCATTTTCAATTAAATTAACAATACCATCAAAGTAAGTCATTGCAAGAGCACATTCCATGCAATTTGCAAGGGTGCTAAGGTCAGTGCAGTTAAAAATTGAATCTGCCATATGACTCTTCAAAGAATGACTGCTAATTCGACGGCAGTTTTGATGCACAATTAACTCAATTAATTTCATAATTTTTCAGAATATTCGCCCACTGGACAGACAGAAACGGTAATTAATAAATCGCTTCATACAAAAATATACAGGGCGAGTTCATTATTTGTCTTCAACTATAATTTTACAAGTTTATGCGTATAGGTAAAGAATCACCCTGTACATATTCGCAAATATTCCCTCCAGTCTATAATAAAAAGAAAGAAACACACTTGTGTTATAGCATATTCAACGCTACCAGACTGTAGAAATACGTGTTTGCTTAAGGGTTTTTGAAAACTTTGTTGCCATAATATCAGAATGAGAAAGTAGTTTTGGAGAAATGACTTTTATTAAATTTCTATGTTATATTGCTAATATCCTTAAACTTGTATTTAGAAAGGAATAATCGGAAATAGGACACTATAATTAATGGTCTAGATTTTCTAAAAATTCTACACAGATAACTGTGTTACTAAATGATTTTATATTACCTTCGGACTATATTCTAGTTAGCTTAGACGTTGTGAGCTTATTTACTAACATACCAAAGTCATTGGTTATTGAATGCATTGTTAAAAAGTGGAATCTTATAGATCAACACACAAGTATTACTAAAGACATTTTCATTGAATTAATTAATTTATTTTTTGACTTTAGCTACTTTAGATATAACAACAAATATTATAAACAGAAAGATGGTACAGCTATGGGCAGCCCTTCTAGTCCTATTTTTGCTAATCTCGTGATGGAATATTTATTGGAAGTTGTATTGTCCAAATGTCCTTTTGATGTTCCATTACTTAAAATATATGTAGACGATACTATTATTTCCATCCCTAAAGATCAAACTGAATATATTCTAGAATTATTTAATTCAGTTCACCCTAATATTCAGTTTACCATTGAATTAGAAAAAGACAATAAGATTCCATTTTTGGACATTTCGTTAATAAGAAATCCAGACCAAACCATTGTTACTAATTGGTATGAAAAACCTATCAGTTCTGGAACACTTTTAAATTATCATTCTTCCCACCCATTACAACAAAAATTAGCAATTATGAAAGCTATGTACAATAAAATCACGTTACTTAGTAATATCTGTTTTCACGGTCAAAATATTCATAATTTCAAACAGAAACTTAAATGTAATGATTATCCCACTTCCCTTTTTAACGTCATCTTGAATAATAATCGTAATTATAATAATAACATTAATAATAACAATGGCTCAGGTGTGAATTCAGAAACAAATAATCTAGAGAATAATATTAGATATGTTAAGATACCCTATGTTAAAGGTTTATCGGAAAAATTGAAAATAATTCTTAATAGTGAGAATATGCGTGTTGTTTTTTACCATAGCAAGACAATAGGTCAACTATATTCATCCATGAAAGACAAACTAGAAAAATCGTATCTGTCGCATGTAATTTATGGTATTCAATGTAATGATTGTTTAGGGATGTATATTGGACAGACAAAACAAAATATTAAACATAGAATGAGCTCCCATAAATCGTCATGTAACCCTAAATATATTAACAAAAAAGAACGTACAGCATTGGCTCTTCATCATTTCAAATATAATCATAATTTTAATTTTAATAATGATTCAATTAAGATTTTTGACAAGGAATATAATTACCAAAAAAGGCTTATTAGCGAGATGGTATGTATACAATCTCAAAATAATACCATTAATAAGAAGTCTGATACTGAACATTTAAGCGTAATCTATAATGGTATCATTAAGAAATTTATTAAATGAAAATACCTATAATATGAACATTCAGTACATCATTTCTTTCTTTTGTTGTCAACGTCTTATTTTTATTGCTTTTTCTTACTGGGTTTTTTACTTTTCATTAATTAGTATCTCGATGTCTGATATTCATATTTAATTTAGAAGACTATACGAAACATTACAGTTTACCACTATATATTTATATCGTTTAGTAAAAGCATTTCCTACTGACTTGTTCATTATATGATGAATAATAATTTTATTGTTTTTGACTCTGGTTTTGTCTCACTAGGTAAGGGTGCTACTAATTTTTTAAACAAAATTTTAAACTAATATTTTTATCTAATGTTTTGTTGTTTAATGAATAGTATTTTAATATGTTTTTTTCAAAAAAGAAAATTTCACATGTATGTGTAACTATTCTTTTGTCTTTTGTTTTGTTTTTTAAATTTTACATTGTCAATATTGTTTTTTTTTTATATAATTCATATCTCTTGCTTTCTATTGTAGCCCTGAAGAAGATTTAAAATAAATCGAAACGTTGGCTTAGTTAGAAAATCTAGACCATTAATTATAGTGTCCTATTTCCGATTATTCTTTTATTAAATTTGCATCACTTGTATGTTAGCAAAATCAAAGCATTAACAAAATACCAAAATAAAACGTTTCTTTCATTAACTGTTACCTTTGGTTCATCTTTGAATAAATGCTATCCATATTTATATTTTTCTTTAATATAATAATAATTTATTTGCCGCATAAAGTAGTAACACATTTACATGATTGATACAAAACTTAAAACAACATTTACAATTTAACTAATAGCAAATAATTTGCGAAAAAAGAAATTGTATTGTTCAAAGTGTATAAATTTATCGCAATTCATGAAATAAATTTAATGATTATAGTGCAGGTATAAAGACGTCAGATGGATGATTTGATTTCAGGAAGCTATTCACATTCTGCAACGTAATGGATGAATATTAAAGTTGGCAAAACTTGCAGATATTTTCGTCCCCCGGGAGCAACGGGAAAACGGTTCGTTTTACGTTTCAAAGCGAAAATTCGTAGAATTTACATCACAATATCCCTATATTTGAGGGTATTACACGTGGGGGAGACCACCACTTTCCAATGCAGTCGATTGTGCCAGATCCTGTGCTTTTACTCATCCCGGCATTGTCGATTGAACTCTTCTGGGTATTTGACTTGTTGTTGTTGCCCTGTCACGATTTTTTGGGCCGATACTTTGAACTAGCTATTCAGAACAAGAGTGCTCTGGGGAAATTTGCACAAGAAGGCCAATTATAAGGAAAAACAGTAATCTTAGTATTCTTTTGTATAACACTATAAAGTATCGTTCACGCCAAAAAAAGATTTTAATAAAAAAAATTAGAATGAAAAGATATACATTACGCAGAAATATTAGATTCGTGCAAACTAAGGTTTTTAAAGAGAAATTAAATATTTTATCAATAACCAGAAACCAGTGAGCATCAGATATGAGAGATGAAAATACCAAGTCTTTATTTTCTTGTACAACATTTTGTATATTACTATATGTATACTCGGTTAAAACGCTTCGTCAGGATTATAACGATATAAGACTTGAAGCATTTAGATTTAATAGCATGGGAGATACCGTAAAAAAATATACAAACAAAAAACATATACGCAAACAGAAAAAATGAATGTGAGAAAATATATAGTTAAAAGTGTCAAACAAATAAAATGAAATGGTATCACTATATATATTGCCCTACATGCAGGTTTTGACAAAAAGTTATAATTATTTAGCTAATATTATATTTTTTTTAATCTATCTTCTATATTTTTTAACCCCATTTCAGCTAAAAGGTAAAAATAAATAACCTCGTAAATAATATTTATTTTTCAACATTCGTAAAAAACATCGAAAAGTTTTTCTCTAGCGCTTCTGTATCAGTGAGGAAGTAAGATAGTTCTATATTTCTAAATGAGGCTATAGCGCGAATTAGTAGTTGTTTTTATTTTCTTTAATAAGAAGCATCTCAATATATAATATACCAAATATTTATGGATATCCACTGATATTAATTATTAAACTTAGTACTAATACAGAAATGTATATTTTTATTTGTAACTATATGAAAATAATTGTTAAAATGTCGTATTAGAATATCGACAAAGAAGTGCCTTGCAAACACTTTTTTAAAGTTATTATTTTATTTGAACAATCTACAAATAGTAACAATAAATAAACAGTACATCAAGAATTTGATTTACGTGTTTGTTTTTGTTCTACATGATTTTTTTCTATAGATATCGGTACTTCAAAACACTAGAAATTTTACTATTTTTCAGACTGAAATACGGCGAAAGTGGTACATTTTACGCCACGCCTTTAAAAATCAATGCTGAAGTGTTTAAGCCGAGGATAGGGAAATGAGGACGAAATTGTTTTCCGAGTAAATTTTCTCCATCCGCAGCGTAAGACGCAGGTGGCATTGTGGCAGGTGTTTTGCGGTCTCCCTCGATCCAGGCCTCAGTCTCATCCACCCCCCGGTGTTTACATAGTGTTATGCATACGAATAAGACGCAGCCTATTAAGCTGCCAGATTTATATTTGTTTGCTTTATTTACTTCCCCCCGTTTATTAAGGAAACTTGATACAGGTCGAAATAATGATTCGGAGGAATATGGTCCCCGGGCGATAGCCTTTCGATACAGATGGTTTTATTTATAGATAGTTATTGCTAATGCTCTGTAAACACGTTCGTTTGATCTGGGGGTGGGATGTTGTCTCAGCGGAATAAAAGTTGTCCTTAAAGCTGTGGTGACCAACTGATAGTACACGCATGCCAGTTCAGCAAAACGACATATCTTCAAACAAATACAAGAGGTGGCATAATCAGTACAGCCATGGAGAGAAAATAATGAATAATAACTGATTATTGGTAATTCTGAAAATTATATGTGATATATACTATATAGGTACTTTGAAACTTCTTTATACAACTTTAGTTAGGTCGAAATTGGAATATGACTGCGTTGTTTGGTGACCAAATTATGTAACATGGGGTGCTTGATATTAAATGTTACAATTATTTCAGTGGTGAAGCTATTTATAAAATTAAAGTCATTATGAAAATATAGCAGAATTTTGTATTTCGAAATTATTTTTAATTTTAAAATGTAAATTTTTTTGAAAAATTTGTATTTCAAAACTTCAAGATTATAAAATTTGAATTTTGGAACTCTAAAATTTTATACTTTGATTTTTATTTTTTAATTTTAAATTCTGTATTTTTTTAAATTTTTTTAATCAAAATTTATCGTTTCAAAAATTTTTGAATTCCAAAAATTTGTTTGTCAAAATAAAATTTTTTATTGACAATTTTTTTCAGTGTACAAATTCAAAATTTCTGTTTAAAGTTCAGTTTCGCTTCCGTTCCAAGTTTTGCAATGTAATTTTTTACAATTTATCTTGAAGTATATTCATTTAAAATTAATTCAGAAACTTATTTTTTAACTATTCCTATTATTTTTTTTTCTCAAAATCTCAAATTATTTCAAAAAAACTTTAGTCCTTTATAAGTTAAGTTTATCTTAATAATTCAATAATTTGCAAAATATATGTGTAAAAGTTCCGTAACGACATCTATCATATCACAATCGTACTATTAATTTTCATTAAATATACTCTAGTGGTAAGAATTCTATTTACTTATATCGGTAAAGAAGAATGTCATTTACCATCGTTCTATGGATTGTATACCACTTAACCTGCAATCTAAATAGTTTCTTTTTTTTATTCTGATGATTTTAGTCAGGACATTAGAACAAAGTTATTGAATAATTGTACTGTCATCAGTCCTTGACTGTGCAAATTTTCAAGGTGATCAGACTTCTTGAAATTGGTGAAAATTACGCTGAAAGATTCCGTTACATTACATACATACATACAGGTCAAGCTAATAAAAGCGTGTTAAAAAGTGATTTTTTTGTAATAATTACACCGGGTTTGATAGTATCACCTTAAAAATTTGAAAATAGATGTTTTTGGATATGAGAAATCATAATCTGTTGTCTATTTCGACGCATTCCCTAGAGAGCGCCACATCCGCCATATTTGTGATGTAAATGAGTGCGTAACTGTTTTTGGCACTCACGTTATCACGTTTTTTTATAATAAATCTTAAACCTACATTATTTTTGAGGAAAAAAGTGTACTTGTAGATAGATGGTCTTAGAAATAGACCATTTTCAAGATAATGGTTTTTCAACAATCAGCTGCACAGTTCCTTGTACAATATTATAACGTAGTAGGTGCAATTATTAGACAAACTTTATGTTAAAGTTGATACGTATTTCTAAATGTAAGGTATTTATCCAGTTTTGGTTAAAATCAATCACTTTACAAAACTGAAAAATTCTGAGAAATAATTTTCCATATTCAGATATGAGAGATAGATGACTGTTATTTGTTGGCAATTACATTTCAATGGACGTGCTAGGTAGTGAGAATACTTGGGAGGATTTCGAAATAGATTACAACAACTAGATAATCAACAATTTAAAAAATTTGTTTAGAAATTTAGAGAAAGAAAAAACGCAAAAGTTTGTTCACGTTGCGGATTATCCACAAATTAATTCAGGACGACTATCTGGAGCTGCAAGATATGATTTCCATTTTAAAAACGTTGCATGTTCAAAAATTATATCCGTAGCATGTTACACTAGTGCAAATTTTATTGCTTGTCGATCTACCTTCAACATATTCAATTTGCAAGGAAATTTGCAGCTGATTGTTGAAAAGCTATTTTCTCGAAAATGGCCAATTTCTAATGGCAAGTATACCTTTTTCTTTAAAAACAATGTAAATTTAAGATTTTTAAAATAGTTACGCTTACATTTACGTTACAAACATGGCAAATGTGACGCCCTCTAGACGTCGAAATAGAAAACAGATTATGATTGCTCATATCCAAAACCATCTATTCCAAAATTTTTAAGTTGATACATTCAAAGATAGTATAATTATTCCAAAACAAATCACTTTTTAAATTCTAAATTTGACATCCTGCATCTTTTTTATTATCAATATTTTAAGTTAAAGCAAGCAAGTTAAGTTTTAAGTTAAGTTAAGCAGGTTGGCTTAATACGTAATATTTTAAGTGAAAAATCTATGTCTAAATAAGTCATTACTTGCATGCGGACCACTCGGTATGAAGGGTACTCTGTAAAAAAATATAATGTTTATTATTCTTATTGTTTCTATTATTACGGTGTAATATTACGTAATATTTTTATCATTTATAATTATTTAGTATTTAAAAAAAAAATACTTTACTAGTGAAATTAAACAAAAGTCGGTATTATTTTTTCGTATAATAATTATTGACGCAGTATTTAATTAGTTAAAGATGTTTTGATGACCATTTGACAACTATTGATTTGCCGCAAACGACTGGTCTGCTACGATTTTTTATATTCGTAATTTTTTTAAGAAAACAATGTTAAGGATTCTTTTATAGAAAAGTAACTCCATATTATCATTCTACGCCACCCAAAATAGTTATGTACCAAATTTAAATAAAAATATCTATTATTTTTCCACTAAAATAAAAAAAATGCAATAGAATATTGTGATGTGCGTCTGAAATGATATGAAATCAAAAACAGTTTCCCACCTTGATACAGCAGTTGGCTGAAATAATAAGGACAAGCATTTAATTGGGTGCTAAATAATATACAAATAACGACTGCATATGCATTTTCTATTTGTGGTCTAATTATTTTCCATTTGTTAACTAAAATTTATTTTTAATTTAAACAAAATTTTCTGTATTACAAACTATAATAGTAAATTTCTCGAATACGTTCCCTCTAGCACGTTTAATAAAAATGCGCATTTCAAATGACCCCGCAATAATTTTATGGAAATTGGGTTTCTGTCAAATTGTCAGAATTTTTTATATGTCGTAGATTTTGTCATCCTGAATAAAAGTCTCCATGGGCACAAAGTGCCAAAATGAACATTTTGGCAGCTACGGAGCTGCCAAAGCTCCCCTGACCCGTTGCAAAACTATTCATTTTCAATACTATTTACAGATGTCAAAAGCATATTTTAATTATTCTAACATATATGGTAATGTTTTTGAGGTCACTGGATTCAACCCTCATGTTAGATTGGACAAATTGACCGTTGACAGCTGTCAATACACTGTCAACGAAGAATACAGAAGTAAATATTCTCTGTTGACATCGAGAGTTTGGGTTCTTGAGGTCGCTGAATTCAATTCAATTAGAATTGAAAAGCCCAAACTCCTAATGTCAACAGAGAATATTTACTTTTCTATTCTTCGTCGACAGTGAATTGACAGCTGTCAACGGTCAATTTCTCCAATCTGACATGATAATTGAATTCAGCGACCTCAAAAACCCAAACTCTCAATATGAAAAGAGGATATTTACTTTTATATTCATCGTTGACAGTCAATTGACAGCTGTCAACTGTCAATTTTGCAAATCTGGCATGAGAATTGAATTCAGCTCCCTCAAAAGCCCAAACTCTCAATGTGAAAAGAGAATATTTACTTTTCTATTCTTCGTTAACAGTGTATTGACAGCTGTCAACGGTCAGTTTGTCCAATCTGACATGAGCGTTGAATCCAGTGACCTCAAAAACGTTACCCTATATATTAGAATAATTAAAATATGCTTTTGACATCTGTAAATAGTATTGAAAATGAAGAGTTTTGCAACGGGTCAGGGGAGCTGTTCATAATGTTCATTTTGGCACTTTGTGCCCATGGAGACTTTTGTTCAGGATGACAAAAACTACAACATATCAAAAATTCATACAATTTGACAGAAACCCAATTTCCATAAGATTATTGCGGGGTCCTTTGATCTCTATTTAAAAAAAATTGTGAAAATCAATACATTACCCTTACAGAAATTATTCAATTCAAAATTTATAACAGATGACTAAATTTCAAAAAACCTTATCTACCACTGCTGTTAAAAATAAATAAAAACTATTCTTCTCTTTCACCTTTTAAATAGTTTTAACTCTGTACTTTACCTTTAATGGCCGGTTTCTCAACATTTGGCGCTATCCATTCGATAACTATCGAGTACATAAATTTATCAGACCGATAACTTTGGTTTGGTTTCTGAACGCATGCCTTCCAAATTTTGTTGAATACATAACAGTTGAATGGATATCTTAATATCTGCAATAATCATAGAGGGAGCTAGCAAATGCACAATTGTTTGCAGATGCCAATTATGGAAGTAAGACACTTTCAAGAAATAATTGTAGATGGCGCCACTTTCGGCTACCTAATGACATCACATCACATAACGAAATAAAAATATATACAAACTTGTTGCATAAAATCGAAGTTATTAAAACCTTTTCTAATACTGATAGTAAATTTGTTCTAGTACTAGAGACTTGAATACTATCTCTTATTAAATCTATCAGTAAATTTACAGTTTCTTTCGTTAAGGTCGCCGTATTTCTCGCCGTAAAATGATCAAATTTGTGGTTTTTTAGGTACTGAAATTTTTAAAAATAAAACGCGTAGAACAAAAGTAATATCAAAAATAAAATTACTGATGTTTTGTTTATACACTTTTACTTTTTAAACTCTCTTCAAATAATATAATAACTTTTAAAATGTATTTGTATGACACACATTATTTCGCTATTCTAACTCCACATTTTAACAATTATTTTCACATACTTATAAACAAAAGTGAACAATGTTATATGCAGAAATATGTAAGTTTGTGTTATAACAATGTTTACATCTATAGCTGAATTTAAAAAAAATACGTATTTTGAAAGTTTTCAGTACCTAAAAATTTACTGGATAAATCGCTTTCTGACGTTATACATTGATTTTATTTCGGTACCTTTGAATATTCGCTGGTGGCATGAGATAACATTGTTGTTATTTGCTAAACTCTATATTATTCAGTTCTTAAATGTCTAAAATTACTTGTATTTGTAGAAAACACTATTTCAAGAATACGGCGCCCGTAAACCTCTCTCGAAATTCTGTCGCTGTATTTTTCATACTGGTTTTCTCTTTCACGATAACGTCTTGGCTGTTCAAGATATCTGACTATATTTAAATATTCTTGATCTGAAGAGGCAGACGAATCAGAATATTCCATTGCACAAAGTAATCGTCACGAAAATATCAAAAAAAGTTGGGTTAAACCTTACAATAAAGATGTAAACAAGCAACAGCTAAATAGCTGCGCGCGTGCGTTAATGTTTATTGGGCAGATATCTTGCCATTTTTCTTTGGATATCTGTTCGATAACTTATGCAATAGATAAGCATTATCGAATGGTTCAGAAACCGAATTCATGGGATATCTCCAGTTTATGGAATCGGTAAGTTTATTTAATAGATATCTACTAGTTGAGAAACCGGCCATAAGTAGTTTAGTCCATAATAATCTATTTTTACACCGTGTACGTTCGCATTTCTGCTTACCACAAATATGGCTTGGTTAATATTGCCATTATTACAATTTAACCAGAGTAGCAGTTTCGCTTTGTACTGCAGGTACGTCAAAGCGTAACAAAATTACAAAATAATTTGGACTTACTGAAATTTCAATTAAGATTCATCATAAAATTCATTATGAATGAAGCGGTTTGGAAACAGAAATAATTGACAGCAGAATGTATAGGGCCGGGACACGCAAATGTAATACTAAAGGGTCCCAGCAGATCTTCGTAATGAATGTCAAATTATATTCAATTAACATTGCGAGTAATTAATGCAATTAATAAAATAATTACGCAACGATTTCATACAGCAGAAAATGATTTTGTACAACGTCCATTTAATAAATTTTAATTAATGGAAAAATCCCTTTGTGGTTTCATATCATTCAGTGGAACGCAAACATTTGTTCAACAACATAAATTTGTAACGAAAAGCCGCAACATTTTTGCGAAACATATTTCGTACGCGATGAAAAATACTGTTGCAATCTAATAATAGCGTAAAACTTGAAAATGTTATGCATCGTTTACATACAACAATAATTCATTTAAAAGTTTTAAAAAAATAACGAATACATTTTCGCAAGTAATTTAGTAGCCTCTTTGTTTTTGTACAGGGCGACTCAACGATTCTCAAATATATATCTGAAGTAAAAGAAATCATAAAATATTCTCAACTGCGCAATTAAGCGAATATTTTCAAAAGTACTGAGAATAGTTTTTTAAACATCTAAATGAATATTGAAAAATATACAGGGCGTGCCATTTAAAATTATATATATTTTTCACCGTTTTACTAATACTCTGCAAGTGCCAATGGAAATTTAATTTCATGATATTTTCAGGTAGTCTTGATAGTAATATACTACAAAAAATGTTCTCTTAATTCTTAAAAATAATTACGATAGCTGCAGTTACATACAGGTGTATAATGCTCTGTTCTTTATTGTATATCAGTTATTTCAAAATCTACACAAAAACAAAAATTTTTTCAGAAAATTTCAATTTATTTAAACATAATTTATTATCGGGAAACAAATTTGTTTGGTGTAATGCTTATTGTTTTTCAAAAATAAATTAATTTGGAAAACATTTTTTTTTTTGGTACAATGCTCACGTTTTCCAAAAATAAATTGATTTGGAAACAAAATTTAATTTTTTTGATGAGTATTCGTTTAGATGAAGTTATTCCATTCGAACATCTTATAAAACCTTAATTTTAAAATATGATTGTCAAACAAATATATATTTTTTTTATTTCCTTGAACAATTTGTTAAACTATAAAAATAACGTTTTGAAATGAAAAAATGTTTTTTGATTAAAATGAATGGCTTGCTACGTTGCAATAAAAAAAGGTGGTTGCCATTAGAAAAAACAACCTTATTACCTTCCTGCCACCACTGGATACATTTCTGAGAATTGAGCTTCGAAATATAAAATTTATTTTTTTCTCCAAAATTCGCCAGTCTCCAAAATGCGCACTGAGACACACTGTATAGGAAAATGTACTGAAATACTGGGCGACCTATGTTTAAAAAATGTTACTTTAGTTATAAATTTTTGGAGCACCTCGTATTCCTAAAATTCAATCATCTCGTGAGCGTACTTATCCTGTAGATTGTTTTTTTTTTTGTAAATTTCAGCAATTGAGTACATCTACTTTAACCAATTATTGATTTACCCTGTACAGTAATAAAGGAAGAATATCTCGTTACCTCAAGGTCCTTTGTTTGCTTTTAGGTCAGTTTCATTTCAGTTTTCAGTTATTTGCAAACACACCGTAATTTTTGTTTCTCTAAATTTTTGTGTGTTTACAGGTGAAGACAACTGAAACTGATCGTCTAAAATAACCTTCATAAGTTTTTGTTTCAGTAACAAAAACGATGCATAAAGAACTGTGTATCTGTTTTATGTATATACGTACTTATAGCATAATAATAATATTATAATTTCATATTAATTTACAACGCAAACATGGAAATGCAAATAAAGACGCGTATTTGATTTATTTTCATAATGTACTTATATAATTTACATCATGAATGTATGAAGAGTAAAGTTAATAAATTATATATTTCGTATAAAAATGCACCAAAATTGTTATACGAAATAATTAAAAAATTATTATCATAACCAAATAATTAGTCTTTCACTTTAAAGTTCACAACAAGTTTGAAAAATGAGACGAGTTAATCTATTTTGTAAAAATATGACACGATAATAACTGTTCCTGTCAACACTTATTAGGCCTGCTGCTGTACTGAAACAAAAACTAAACAAATTTAAACTAAATTTACCTGAGGCGAAGAAATATAATTGCTGTCCCACAATATCCCCATGTTGTTAAACCGTCGTGTATAACAAAGTTGCACTTTTTGATCACAGCACCACATACCAACATTAGTTTGTTGATGTTTCCATATTTAAACAGTATATAATTTCAAACAGACACTTGCACAACACCTATAGGAGGATTATAGAACAAAATAAAATTATTAAAATATTTGTATACTATACGCGACTACTAATTACCACACACTATGCTGTTCAGTGGAATACTAGCAGGACACGTTGGCATGAGCCAGTTTTGTCATATTACCTTAAATCAAGCAGGTCCGGCGGTACTGTCTCACAATATACGGAAATGTCATAAATTATTATTTTATTAAATTTGTTACGTTAGCCATGAGCGATGTCAAACAGATTTCAATGATTTTTTGCGTTTTGTCACATTACTACGATACTGAATACTATTGAACCTGTATAAAAAAATTCAAGATTGTAAGCACTGTGAATTATTTTTTGTTAGTATTTTGAAAAAATGTGTAAATTGAAGGTATCTATTGTAAGACCATTATGCTAAGCTAGGACACACCTAAATATGTGTCAGCTACTATATTTTTTGTTATTTTCTGCCGTAATGCAAGAATACAAATTGCGGAAATTTTCTATTACCTAATTCGAGAAAACATCTGACACTGACCTGAAAAAATATCGGCCTAAATTATTATTATGTTGTTAAATGCAATAATATGTATATTTTCCATATTTTAATAGAACACGCTTTACGGCGATATGTAATCTCTAATAGTTGGAGAGATATGGCAAAAGTATTTGGAAAAGTGAAGTGGCTGTTTGGTATATCATATAACATTTATATTAAAAGAACGTTACATGAAAATATGTAAAAATATAAAGAATATTTCATTAAAAATACGATATTATCCAACTGTTTTTGCAGGTAATATAGGATTATAGTATCGATGGTGCTTGTTATGAAGGATAATAACGTCCCGAGATCAACATTTTTTTTGACATTTGCCTAATACTAATTCGGCATCTATGTTATAGACGATTTATTTAAAAAAATAGTACTAATAGTCCCTATAGGAACCACATATAGTCGTGACGAAAATTCACACTTATGCCACGGTTGACGTTAACCAATTGTTTTTACTGTCAACATAATTTTCGATATTTGGACGCGTTAAAAAAAAAGATGTTTTGTAATTTAGCGTAATAAGCAGGGATAGTTAACTCTGTATATTACAGTAGTATTAATATTTTAAGATGGGATAGAGAAAATTAAGGATTAACGGAATCAGCATTCAAAAACATTCCAAACTTATTCATAAAGAGGAAAAAAAAATCGATATTAATTAAACCCTTATTTAACGCCGCCTAGAGTCAAAGTAGACAACCAGCAACACACCGGTCAAATTCGCTGTCATGTCATAATTTAATTCCTGTGTTTACGTTGTAGTTTTGTGTTCTTCTACAATTTTTAATGCCTTTTTTTAATTTTAAACGTTTTATAGTTATTAAATAAAGGAATTTACGTCGGGTACAAATATTATCCCACAATAGAGTTCGCCGGATTGTTTTTCTAGGTTATAGATAGGACAAGACTGCCGCGGGGCATTAAAAGTTTTTTATTATCTATTAGTACCTTACCTACCGATTCCTTTCGTTCAATTTACTATAATAAATCGGCATTTTATCTAAATTTACCTACGGGAAGAGTGTTTTATCTGCAGCAAGTGGTGGTAATAAGTTCAAATTTTTTATTGTTTTCAGGCCTCCCTGAGCGCGTGATTAAAATCTTTGTACTTTGTCATAGTTAACCTTGTATAGTGCAAACATTTAGTGTAATATAAAGTTTTATTATTCTCAGTTGCAGTTTCTTAATTATTTTGTTGAGAATATAATAAATCATTTGTTCGTATGGCGTAAGTCGTCTGAATTCTTATCGCAACTATATAAGTGTGATCGAGGTGTGGTTGTAGCTTTAGTTCACTAGCGTTGTGCCAAATTTATTCGACATTTTTTCATGTAACACGTTCACGAGACACGATATAACCTTGTTTGCAGCTTTTTTATGATGTTCTGACCGTAGAAGTCATTTTTTACCGTTCCGAGCCAGATACGGAGGAATTATTATTCCTCTCCGATACCTTTTTATGGGCTTTCCGGCGGTTCTCGAAACGTACCGCGAAACAGTACCCGATATTAAACATTCCCAAAACATAATCCGGCCCGGCCTCTATCTCTCGCAATATATATCGCATCTGAAATGTCGGTATCATAATTCTGCAAATTCGCGTGCTATGTTCAAGAGACCGAACGCTAAGGTACGAAAACTTCACAGGAAATTCGTAGATGTAGATGGGAAAGTTTCCAATCACGAACAGGGAAACAAATAGGGGAGAGTGGAATGTGCGTGCAATTTTTTTCAATTAAATAATTATAATATTGGGATATATACGTATGTTGTTTGAAATATTCTAACCGTGCTAATCTGGAATGTCTTAAAACACGTTAACCCGTATGTGTATTAAAAGTGATACATAAAAATGTATGTATATTAACCTGTGTGTATTATTCTGATACACAACGAACAGACGCGTTTGATCAACTGTGTATGTAATATGAACACGTTTAATAGACTTTTATATGGGTGATAGTGTACCTTCAGGTTGTGGTGAGAGAATTTTTTTTTCAGTTTGGCGTAAATGATACAAATATTTTGTAAGTTTGGCAACTTGGCATATGCAAACCTCACATGTGTAACAGGTGTCAGTGTGCTATTGTGCCCAGTATATTTGTTCAGTTTGAAGAGTACACGTCGCTTGTTATTTGTCGGTGACGATTGTAAGTAGAAGGAATGTCAAATTCAAGAAAACGGGCGCTCACGGAGCAAGATTGGCTGATACAATTAGTGATGAGGATGAGGAACAGTTTGACGATTCTGGTATTCAGAAAGTTCTGAATATTCTAGTGATTCAGAAAATAAGCAGAAGCGTAAGAAACAAAAACATCAGGATCAGCCACGTGCAACACAAAAGGTTCAAAATGATCCACATACGGTATGCTACTTTGTGGTGTTTTTTGTTTTGTTTTTTAGATTTGATAATTTTTTAGGACAATAATAGTTGTGATGATTCAAGTCAGACTGAAAGTGCAGATGATGAAGAGAGTTTGGCCATTTCAGATAATGTCGCTAGACTGCTACAACCAAATGTTATATGGGATGATGTAGGAAATTTGAATGAATTTCCAGTTGAAAATGTAAATCCTTTCAAGAAACTCGATCCTTGCAAATTGGACTGATACAAATCGTCAAGAAATGTTAACATTTTTGGGACTAATCATATGGATGGGTTTAGACCAATAACCACGCCTGAGGGACTACAGGCATGTCAAGGTGTCGATTTGAAGCATTGCTTCTACACTTGTCTACACTTTTCAGACAAGATATATGCTGGGAAGCAAGTCCGACCCACTGATCAACCATTGGCCACGCAGGTAGTCTAAGAGTTGATGCGACCTATCCTTAACACTGGAAGAACATTAGTGACTGACAATTATTATACCAGTGTTAGTCTTGTTCATCAACTAAATAATAATCAGACTCACTTGATCGGAACTCTTCAAAAAAATAGAAAACATAACCCCAAACGCGTTTTTGAAAAAAAGCTAACACGAGGAGAAATGACAGCCCAACAAAGTAACACAAAAGTTATTGTTGGCAAGTGGTTAGACAAAAGAGACGTTGCCTTTCTAACAACGAAATCTTGTCCAGAACTAACTGGAGTTCAAACAAGGACTGGAGTTAAAAATAAACCCTCCACCATAACAGAATACAATTCGGTTAAATCATACATCGATGTTTCTGATCAAATATCATCCTATAGTAGTCCACTCAGACGTTCTATCAAATGGTACCGAAAGGTAGGGATTGAGTTTCTAACAGATACTACTGTTGTCAATCCTTTGATACTCCATAATGAAGCTCTGAATCAAAAAATGGACATAACCACTTTTAGAGAACGTCTTGTTGCAGACTTGTGTAAAGGCCCTGAAAATGCTGTTGCTACACGATCCTCACACAGATTAGATGAGTATAATAAGAGGGGACGCTGTGTTGTGTGTTGTGCATATTATTCAGAACGATACGGCAGGGCGAATGCCTTAAAAAATTCAAAACAATGCAATACAAGGTGTTTGTCCTGTACCGACAATGTGTATTAATTGCTTTTTTAAAATTCATAATGTAACTTTAAAATAATGTAAAATAGATATCTTGAGAGTTTTAGTATTTTTTTTAATAGAAAGTTTATAAGTATAATGTGTATCAATTTCAATACACACAGTTTGTAGTATGCAGAATGAGAAGATTTTCATCCCAGCAAACTGCGTGTATCAAAAATAAACTCGCCTTTCAAAATCACTGCAAGGAGAAAAACAAAAGTTATTTTATCATACTTATTCTCAACAAGTACTTTTAAAAGTATCTAATCCAAAAAAATATATAGTTCAGCTAGACCATTTTTTTCTAAGAGGGTCTAGGGGTTAAAGTGTTAACTGACAAAATTTATGGTTTTGTTCAAAATATATTTTGTAGTCCTTGCAGTTTATCTAACAAGCCTACAAGACAGTAAGGTTTTAAACCCCTGACCTATGCTGCTATCTAATAATAGCTGAACCATTTGTGGCTCCAAAAATACCGATAACTATATATTACGTAATCTCGCTATCTTTACAATATTCAAAATAATTTGCAAATCGCCATAGATAATTTTAAGTTTACATTTCTCTTCTACAAAACAGTTGACCCTTGATTTGACTGCAACAAAATACTCATAAAAGATGTACTTAGAAAACACTTTCAATAAATATTTTAAGGATAGAATCGCTACGTTTTGGCGAAATAAATATTAACACTACCTAAGTTGAACTTTGTAGTATCCAATGATGTATAATTCTTTTTAGTAACTTTAACAGGATCTAAAAGTCCTTACTTTAAAATTACATCGACTTTCCTCCATTTTGGGCCACAAATATGGCAACCTTAAAGCAGATTTTTGAATGTACGAGTACGATCATATTAAGGGCGACGTTTTTATTAAACGCAATTTTTCTAATTCATAGCTGTTTGTTGAAACAGTCTAAAAAAATCTGAATAAGTTAGGGATAATAACTCACAACCGGCATAATTATTTTAGAAAACTAGTAACACTTGAATTCGTGTAAATTATTAAGTATTTTTCACAGTGTAGGGTACTTACACAGTGATAAGGTACAATTCACAGACATTCATTCTCTAGCGCCAAAAGTGAATGGAAATGATTCAGTTTCAAAATTATATTTTAGCGCTAAGAAGAACCTCCACCTCCAAGAATTTTTGCGGATCTTTATAAATGATACTGTGTCCTTGAAATGTCAGCCTTAAACTATTTTATTTCAGCGCTATAGATTCAATTATATCCCGCCTTTAAGGATATCATGAACAAATTTTAAGTTCAATTGTGTATTCAATGGTACAGATTCAGTAATATCAATCAATGAATCGACTAGTGGCAACCTAGGTTTAGCTTAAGCCAATAACGGCCGAGTCTCTTTATTAATTGCGGCTTAATGTATAACAAAATGCCTAATTAATGAATGAAAAGTGAATATTTATTTAAAGATGTTTTGAAAATATTTTTTAAACTATTTGGTAACAGTGGTGGTTACCCTCGGTCCCGTTCGAGTTCACATGTAACTATCGACATCAATCGTCGACAGTAGTGGATTGGTAGACGTTATACAGTATAGAACTGGCCAGTTTTACATAATAAGTAATAACAGAATCGGAGCTTTTTCGGTCAAGTGACAATGAATTTATAGTTACCTACAATAGAAGTACAACACTTATTTATGTTTTCAACTAAAGCCCCTTCAAATTTTACCTCGAAGTCGAAGTGGGCAATAAAACGTTGGTGAGTCGAAAAGTATACATTTATTTTATTTCAACTGATACCTGCTTATGACAGGTATAATTGGGTGGTAGCTGGTGGGTCAGCCCAAATTATGTTAGGAAGGACGTCTTTAGGAATGCATGCGCGGTGGAAAGATTAGAGCAGTGTAGGTATGTCGGTACTCAATTATCTCTAGACGTAAATTGTCAGGTCAATAAGACCATCCTTCTCTACTGCAGATAATTTCTTCGTAACGTTAGTCGTTCCTTATTAAGAGCCGTACCTGAGCATGACTTAGTAAGTAAGTAAGTTAATTATATTACAAACAACAGAAAAGGGCTCAGAGGTATATGTCCGGTTTCATTAACGTTTTATTGCCTACTTCGCCTTCCGAAAACGATTCTAATATAGCCATATTTCTTGCCTTGTAGCGCAAGACTTTTTTTTAATCTTCTTATATTGGAATTCAAGGCTGTCGAATCTTCAAAGCAAGACAAGATTGCCAACACTAATACAAACGTCTCATACATAGAGAATTTTGTCAAATTTCGCCGTATATTAACATATCATGCAGCTCATGGCTATTAAAAAATTTCACTAACATCAAACAAACACTAGGTATAAAATAACGAAACGCACAATACGAAGACGGTGCATATAAAATGCGTAATAACTTGAGGTTACCTGATACAGGTAATGAGTTGCAATACTATTGTACGTTACAGGAATTTCTAGGAAAGCCTTTATTGTTTACTTCATTAATACTCGTAAAAAAACAAAATACAAATAAATTACGTTGAAATATTTGTTTAGTCTTAATTTTACCTTACTTTGCAACAGTTTTGAATTTTATAGCAGGTACATCAATTTTTTTTTTTAATGTTTAGAAAAACTATTATATTTTTCACTAAGAGTTTTTTTATTGCTTTTGGGCATAGAAGCTCTTTATTCCAGACGCCTTGTATAACTTCAATCATTTCGTATTTTTTACTGAAACAGTTAACAGCACCGACTCTCAATTATTATCTTTGGATGAGAAAATCTGTTGAAATTATATTTTTGACAGTAGAAACTAATTTTGAGTGCAAAGATATTAGTTTTGACACATTGAATTTTCTTTATACAGCTTGCCCCACCTTCCCCTAAACGAAAAAGTTTCGAGGCATGAACCTTTAGGGGGGTGTACCGAAGACAAGTAAGCCACATCAGTTGCCGCAATTAGCTGCTAACTTGTGTGTGTTTCACATTACAAACTTTGCGGCGGCGTCGCGCTCGAAAACTTTTTGCCCGAAACCGGCGAGGCTTTATAAATTATCGAGAAATTAACGTCGATTTCACGGCGCATATAAGCGATTCTGGTAAGCGATTTATTGACTCCGCGGCGAACAGGGTGGGCGCGGGGCAGAGGGCGAGTCCGTCGACAGGATGCGGCCATTAAAAAAGTTTTCCAATAATAATTCTTGGAATATTTATTCCTGGCGAAAGAAAAGAAAAATGGGAAATATGGGGCGGCATAACTCGGATGTCATTGGGACATTCGGGGACCCTAAAAGTTTTTTTTTTATGAAGGTATATGAATTATGAATTTACGAAAACATATAACTGTTCAGTTCTGTTTCAAAATAAGATTTAATGTCGCCGTATTTCTCGCTGCAAAATAAAACATGTGGAACAAAAGTGTGTACAAAAATAAAATTCTTAATTTGTTGGTTACCTCATCTATGGCATACTGATGAGGGCTAATAAGCTCGAAACATGGAAATTTGTAACCCAATTATGGAAGAGATGGAGGTCCAAGATGTCCACGGCGTATTGCAGCTGTGTGGCGAATCATACACGAGGCTAAATTATATCCGTACCATGTACAGCGTGTACAAGCATTAATACCACGGAACTGGACGAGGAAGACCGGTACCATGGCCGCCACGACCTCCCGACACCCTCCTCCCGAAATCTTTTGTGGGGATATTTAAAAAATGAAGTTTAAAGTGGGCAAGAAGCAGAAACATTTGTGTAAGTTTGTAAAAACTGGGTAAGACGGTCCCACAATTTTGTTGTAACATTGGGTATGTCAAACTATTTTATTAATTAAAACCACAAATTAATTGTATTAATAACAATTAATAATAATAACGGCAAAAGCAGTTGATTTTTAACGGATTCTCATTCTCCTTAAGAAACCCTTTTGTATCAAATTTTGGTAAATTTGATATCATAATTGTTTTTTGCTTCACCTTATGTACATGAAAACTAGTTTTTAAAATGCTCAACTAAAAATAAAAATTGGCAGGTTCGAGCGATTTTCCAAAAAACAAACACCTGACTTTTAAATAAATTTATTCCATCCTTTTGCCGCTCACTATATAAACTACTGTATACATACTTAGCTCAAACGGTTACTTAATATTTTGTTCAAATATTTGCCATTACATCATGAAATAAAGGTTTTTTTTCTCTGTTTCTTTTTTATTATATTTTACTAAATTCAGTTTGTCCAAAAATACTTGAGATTTGAAACCTGAATAGTTTAGAAAATCGTTAACAGAGTTCCAAATTGTCTCATTAACTTCGAAGATTCATTGTTTGTCTTTGTCTTTCAGATTCAGATGTACGAGTCTTTCTTTCTGGCAGGTTGCTCTGTTCTAGTAAGGTATACTTGATATTTGGGTACACTAGCGTGTGAGTTATTTGCGCGCTTTTTTTTATCAAATACAAACGTCTCTGCGATTGTTAAATGCAAATTAATAACTTAATTATAACAAATATTGTACACGATTTTTCGAAAGTACAGAAGCAAAGCTTAAAATAACTTTTCAATTTTAAATATGAAAAAAGACTTAAAATTTCTTAAACGCTTCATGAACATTTTTTTGTATATCTCTCTCTAATATCGTCAGGAGCCCCACCCTTTTACCATTCTCAGAATTTCACCTAGATAATTTAGAAGTAATATTAGTATTAAAACCATATTTATGATGTATCTATTCTACAGGTTACTAACAAAGTTTCCTATGAACATTTAGTTTCCAAAATTTCCGAAAACGCTTATATTTTTCAAACACCCCTGTACAACTTATTAATATGTTCACATGCTTAGTGTGAATTACATATATTATTTGAACACAAAAGGGCCGACTGTAAAACATCACCCCCTGTAAAGTAAGTTCTAAGAGTCCCGCTGTGATCACGCGACCTGATTAAAAATAATGCTATTTAATTATAAAACCGTCACCGCTAAATGCCCACCCTTCCACAATACCATAGATGTGGTATTGTAAAAACACAATCGTCCACTGACACAAATACATACCACACCTGGCCTATTGTTAGCAAAAACAAAAAACATATGTCAACAAGGCATCATGCAGTTATCGAGAATCGTGTTGTAAGTGAAAAATATACGTATATCCGAGAAATATTGTGGAGCAGAGAATTCAGAACCGATTTACACACCATGTGCAATTTGTTTATTTTACTTACAAAATAGGTGAGCCCCTTGTCTTACCTGAAAAAGAAAAAAATATATTAATACAACAACCAACAATAATTTAATAATAATAATAATTTATTTATAAACTGCTAGGTAACTAAACCCACATTTTTTCCAGCGAGGCACTATTGATTGCACCTAGCCCGTAGGTATCGTTTAATATCAAGAAGAAAATGATACCTCCATAACTAGTAGATAAACATCACTTCCTATTATATATAGGAGACCGAAGACGTGCCTGCCATTTCATTTTACTGGTAAAGTAAACATAATTATACACTGTAACGTTATACCGTTGCCCAAGTTTCCACCACTAGTTGTCGGTAGGTATCTGAGTCAACTGAATAAGCAAAACAATACTTCTACCGACATGATTTAGAAATCATCAAAAGGAATTTGATGTACATGAATATAAATAAAATTGAACAGCTAAGTACGAGGGAAAGATGACAAATTTATGAGATATAAAAAGAATGCTAATATTTAATAAATTCTTTTATCAGAAATATTATGTTTCAAGTTTGAGTTTCAATAGTGTTAGGTTAAAATAATAATGATATATTTTCTAAGTAGCAACTCCTAACAGAGCTTGGCTATGTGAATCTGGCACCCGACTATTAAAAATTCAATTTTTTCTTAGTTTAAGGGGCCAGCACTTGAATCGATGTGGCTAGATCGGTGTGGGTTCGAGTTCCGCAGCCGGTAGACCGTATACTAGCTAGCTATATTCGTGGAGAGGATTGGCACCCTCTCTGCAGGTATGGTAGGATGGAAGAAAGTTAGCTTGGGTCAATGTGAGAGATATTTGACTGCCCCCTAATTAATAGGGTTTTTCAGGTTTCCCTCATTCCTGCACTGAATGGTGGTTAGGGTCTACCAACGTAAGTCGTTCCTGGGCGTAAATGTGGCCTGCTTAATAACAATATGCCGCCCCCACTCCCGCACAAGTCTTCGACTTCTGGGCTGAACCTCGTGATTAGAATGAGGGATAGAGATATTATTATTATGATTCTGTACCAACATGAAGACAAATTGTTTCTCTCATCACATCATAGCTCGAATATCTGTAGTACATTAAACACAAAATAATGTTGGATACTGCGATGTATAACATGATCTCGAAAAAATAAGTAAAAAAATTTAAATCTTTATCTGTGGCTGTGCGTTTTACGGCTAAAATGGATAGAAATATTTCACGTTTATATTAACAACAAGTTCCACTCACATAAAATAAAATAAAAATAAAAATTAACACTCAAATCAAATTTCATTCATATGAATAAAATAATACACTCACATAACTTCTAACAAATAGTACCATATAGGTGTCTAAATACCTTATGAAATGAGATAACAGCTTAATAAGAACAAAACAATGATTTGGTAGACTGTTGAAGTATTCTGCAGCAGCATCAAATTATGTATCTCATCATACACTCGCAGTACGATTGCTTAGTATTCGGGTTTCACCCCGAGGCAATTCGGGCAATTAAACCCCGGGCAACCCCCGCGACAGAGAGAAGCTAAAAACACACGAAACAGCGGGATTGGATTTCTTACGGCACACCTCCGGTATTCTCCGACAATAGTCCGCGAGGGCGCGTTCCTAATTTAAAAATCCTTTGCGCGAGGCTCCGCTCAAACAAATTCAGTATAAAAGCGCCATATATTTTCGCGCGTCTCTAAATCCACTTTCTTTTTCGATCAAGTCCCCTTTATTCGGAGCTATTCTATTGTTCCCAGCCGGTCTCGTGTCGTCCTTAATCCTGGACGGGTTCCTAGCGGCGCGGGGAAAATCCTCCAGACATTATGGAGTGTAACGGCCCCAAAATTTTCGGCTGATCCCTGGTATCGTGTAAACACGACGCAGAGAGCAGTGTCTCATATTACTTGGAGTATTTATGATGTTTATTTACATAATTCAACAAATAAGCAAATACGGAACAGGTAACTGTAGAAATTCTGAAAATTAGTATTTACGCTATGTGGCGCACCAATATTTTTTACATAATAATGGAAAGTAATTATATTTAAATTCTATTATAAATTTCTAGGAAATTATTTAAATCCAAATACGGAATTTATGAAAAAAGCTGTAGGAGGCCAAGATCACTAATCAGAGTACCATATTTCAGGTATACATAATTGTACTGCTGTATATGCTTTCGATGAACTTGTAATTATTTTAGAGGTGTAAAATATGTTCCTTTTTGTTCCTACATGTTGCTCATGCTAGAAGTAAGTCATAAAGTTATGATTTGTAAGGCAAACATATCTTGAGTCATATTCTGTAGCAGCAGGGAAAACACTTGGCATACCTAACAACTTAATTATAGGTTACAGTAAACTGGGTGATTTTTTTGTTATATGTTATAAACTATTAACAATATTGTGATAGTACAATTTAGCAACATATATCCACATAGAAATTTTTAAAACGTCTGAAAATTCAAATATAACTAACACTGAGTTGGATGGTGAAAATCAAAATAAATACCATCGACGTGATCCCATCTCAAAAATACTGTAATGCTATTGGACAAAAGTTTGTAGGCAACCTCCTCTGTTTAGGGATTTTGATAGGAGGCAACCACGTCACGCGTCGCGAGCGTTTAATTGCAATTTGGTTTTGTCTATGGAGTTGTTTCTTTACATATTTGGTGTCAAACTTCATTGACTACAAAGAAATGTAGGAAAACTGATTTCTATTAGTTTAAATATCATTAAAGTAAATAACGCTGGCCGTTTGTTTTCATGCATATCTACCACATTTTTAGCACATTATAGCAGATGTTTACCTAATCCAGGTCAGTGTCAGAGTCAGAAATAACTGAAAGACATTAACATGTCATAAAGTCACAGAAAATTATTATTTTTTTCTCTTCTTGTGTCACTATCTTAAAATTCTTCTGAAATCTATATTTCTGGTCTTGTGGAAGGTACGGATGTTATTATAACACTGTGTTACAATTTTATCCATATCGATCAAACAGGATTATGACAAAATAACAGGATGATCCTCTTAAATAATAACTTAGAAGTTCCCTCTGTATGGTAACGGCTTGTCCCTTATCGGGAACCCTTGTTATAATAAATCTATTAAATCTATTGTACGCCTACGTAGCCAATTTGCCATCCCTTCCTAGTTTTACGCGACGGTCCTAGCCCTGAACTCGGCGTTTACCTAGTGGCCTCGCTCGCGTTGAGGTTTTGTCCTAGAATTAGCTGCGAATAAGCGCATAGACAAACCGGGAAATTAAATCTCATCTGGTCCAGCGGCTTTAGACTTAGTTACGAACAGACCGCCAAATAACCAGGAGGTTAGCGACAAAAGATCCGGGCGCAGCCGGATTAAGGACGGCCACAGGCAGGGCGACAACAAAAGGGGGACAAATTGAAAAAGAAATATGATTTATCCCCCTTTTTTGTCTGTTATGCGGAAAATTGCGGAAACTTCAGCGGGATCAGAAATACAAAAGGTGTGGTATTGCTGTTTTTTGGCTTAGCGCTGTTGGGATGTATACCGCACGATCAGATTCACTGTGGTTAATGTATAAATCTAAAAACAGATCAGATAAATATATCCCTAGATGTATCCTATGAAATAATTTGTTAATTACAATGTATACGGTTTAGTCTAAAACCCTTTCAAGCAAAAACTATACAGAAAAACGTGATAACATATACTTTACACTCGTATAAATTTCACTTGCATAAATAATTTCACTTTAACAAAAAATAATCTACAAATTTTTAATGATAATGAACAATGAAGAAATCAATAAAACAAGAACGATTTACTATTTATAATAAATCATGTAACAGTTGCAAAATATTAATTACTTACAATAAAAACCTTCAGAATATGTAGTGACGTAAAAAAGGAATAAGAAAATACGATGTGAAAAATATCAAAGATATTTATTTATTAGGTACACTTATATGTACTCATATACCTAATTTCTAGTGAGTAAAAATGAGGGCCAAATTACATGTTTGTTCACTCACATAAATATATGCGGTCACTCTACATGAATAAAATTTTATAATCATTATTACAAAAATTACATTAAAAATACAGTAAATAATGAATAAAACGATATTTTTTAGTTACAACGAAAACACTTAAATCAAGTTTCAGAAAGAATTGGAAAAAGCAAGTTAAAAATTCGAAAAATATGAAAGGACTTAATCCACAATTAATCATAAATAGTATGATGTGTACAACATTGATATAAAAATAATATCTCTACCCCTCATTCTAATCACGAAGATTAGCCCAGAAATCGAAAACTTGCGCTGGAGAGAAGGCGGCATATTATTATTAGGCAGGCCGCATTTACAGCCAGGAACGACTTACGTTGATAGGCACAGGAATGGGACCAGGTTGGCAGGAATTAGGGAAACCTGGAAAATTTCATTAATTATGGGGTAGTCAAATGTCGACCGGTATCAATCTCTCACATTGACCCAAGCTAACATTCTTCCACCCTACCATACCAGTAGAGAGAGTGCCAATCCTCTCCACGAATATAGCTGATATACGAGATACCGGCTGCGGGGATCGAACCCACACCGGTCTAGGCACATCGATTCAAGTATTGACGCCTTAAACCGCGCGACCGCTGACCAATGATATGGTAAAATATATTTTACTCTCTCATAACATAAATTTCACTCACACGAATACGATTATCCACTAGAATTAACAAGTAGGAAGCGCCCTTAAGTGTAATTTTAACAAGTAAACTAAAAATCATGATCTACATATTTATAATAAACTTTCTGTGGTCGCTAATCATAAACTATTCAAGGAAAATGAAGCCAAAGACTTGTTTACATTTTTATAATAAAGTTCGTTTAAGTTCCTAAATATTTATAAATTCGATTCCACGCCGACTGCGAAGTTGTGGGTTAATTAATATATTTAAATGCATTAAATATGACAAAAGTTGTACTCTGTAATTTCAACATTGTATACGAGATAGTTTTGCCAAATTGAACATTTGGCTGGGAGTAAAATATGCGTTATAGTTTAGTCGTTTCTAGCAGGCTTGCAGCTATGCTAACATTGTGCAATTAGCCAGAGAATGCAAATTAATTGAAGTGCATTGGTGCCGCTTCCATTTTAACCAGAAACTTTTACTTATTTTATCTAAATATAACAGGTTCTTGCTTTGTAAATATATGTGGAAATTCTAAGTTAAATTCACATTGCGAAGGTAAATAAACCCTTTCTATTTTAGCTACAGTTAATAGGCGGGACATAAGATGTTTGCTGGAATAACGTAGATTATGCAACCATTTCTTCATTTTGTGGGATTGTGTGAATTTGACAGAGGTTGATGATGAATACTGGATGATAAATAATGTGTATCATATGATGCTGTGGAAAGGTGCAATTTTTTAACAAAAGTGTCTGTTACAAGTATTTATTATGCAAAAGTTGAACAATGACAATCGAAAGATGCGACCTGTAGGAAAATTCACAGATGAAGTTTCTAGACCAAACAACTGCAATCACCGAAGATGAAGATTTGCCTGGACTGTCCCGAATTTATCTATTTCGTAATAAACATGCAATAAAAATTCTAAATAAATGAAATATGATGAAATGGCTAAAATTCACGATGTTAAAGTTCTTCGATTTGGGTGAATATAAAAACTTGTGTGATAAAAAATAATACAAAATTATGTATTCCAGATACGGTATCAAAGCCTGACTTATTGCTATGTATACATGATAATAATTTAAATACAAAATTCTTTTGATTCCAAAGATGTGTCTACATGACTCATGAGGTTTGAGATTAAAATCCTTTCTTGTAAAATAAAGATACACATCCAACCAGTGGCTTGGCTCCAGGATACAATATTATAACTGCTTTCTGAGTACGCCATGGCATAGTATACATTCATTAATGCATCACTACATAGGTACCTCTTCAATGAGAATATCGCATAGTACACTCTATTGAGCCTACAACACACATGGTCTACTTGCCGAGCATATGTCAAATTTATGTCCAAATGTGTTCCCAGAAAATTTATATTATTACTCATTTGAAGATTGAATCCGTCCATAGTTCAAAAGCTCTCTACAGACGATTTGCCCACAGCTGAAAATTCAATAAATCTTGTTTTATCGGTGTTCACAATAAGGTTATTTATTTTACACCACAGCAGGAATTGACTAAATACGGTTTCCATTTCAACCTAACTTCACCAATAGTTTTACCCGATATTAATACACTGTCATCGTATGCATACATAAACAGTCCTGCCATCTTCAATAAAGTCTGACAGATCATTTACAAAAAAAAGAAATAGAAATGGCCCCAGGACACTCTCCTGAGGGGTTCCAAGTTCTACAATTTCACGAATTGAGAAACTATTTTTAATTTTAACAATTCGAATCTCAATAAACGAAACCAACCAGCAATTGAGTAATCCTCGTATTCCATAACTTTCTAATTTGATTTTGATTTGACAGATCAAAAGACATGCCCAGTGTAATCATATCCTTTTCCAATAAGTCATGTATATACTGTACAATACTTGCAGTTGCAGTTTCAGTGGACAAATCAGTACGAAATCCATGCTGACAGGACGATATAACATTATACTTGTCAAGATGCGGAATAATAATTATAGATACCTTTTTCAATACTTTTCGATATAAGACTTAAAATTGATATACCCCTGTAATTTTCAATAACTTGTGGATCACCTTGTTGCAAAAATGTTGCGAAATGTGACTCTATAATTTTGACATCGGTGTATAGGGTATAAAAAGAATTATTTTACTTTGATAGTTGTCTGATACACTGCGCAAATCCGACCCTGTTTCTTACGTCCAACCGGGCCGAGAACCGATAATGTATATGTAACTATTTTAATCAAATTTTCAGCATCTTTGTAACAGAAATATCGACCAGATTAGTTGGCAAAGAACGCACAAAACTGCAATGCTTCTTAGCCGGCAGCAGCGGGCACTCTAAATTGCATTTTCCGGATTCTTCCGGCGCGACAACGTCGGCTCGCTCGCCGGTCCCACATATATCAAAGGACACCCCGACGGAGGATCGGTCCGACCCGATGAATCAATTATTCGCAATGCGGCCCCCGGCGTGGCGCAATTGCAATTAACGTTTCGGCGATAAAAATAATCCTTATCGGAGCGTGTGTGCCTGAAAGAGGAATTAATGGAACATGTGCGGAATCCGGGAATTGCGAGAAGGGGAGGCCTAATATGCGTCGCGTATATTGAAAAATGAAATCGCGCCGACTGGGAAACGTATACGGGGGCTATATGTTTTATTAAATCGTCAAGGTGAGTGACATGTCTTACGTAAATAGGGGCCCGGGGAGGCGCGCCCGGAGCGGATACATTTTTAAATGTCAGGAGTTTTCGGGAGAGCTTGTGCTCTTTAGGTTGCGGCTTTCATTCAGAGCCAAGGGAAATGTTTGTACGTTTAGGTACCTGCAAATGCACGCTTATATGTGACTTTTATTCGGGGCTGGAGGAAATTTGTATATGTTTGTTTAGGTATCTACAAATTTAATTTTAGTTTTCGGTACGTAAATAAAGGAGAGATGTAGAAGGGTGATGTGGGCTGAACCTGTTTCATACAGTGTACTATACACGTTCTCACACTGAAAGAAATATTACTGAAACAGATGCTATAAATTTGTGCTTACAATTTTGTCGTAGAATAAAATACAAATGAAGTAAACCATACAAGTTTGTTGTTGTGGTAATTGTAAACGTATTATACTAATTGGGTTGTAAATTGTAATATAATTGTAAAACTTTTTGTAATAATGTCATATTGTAAAATTTAAAATGCAGGTGTAGTGCAAAATAACAATATCTGTAGATTGTATTAATACAACACTGTTAGTCATCACTACCAAAACTACAGATACACAATTGTAGTATTATTTACTACAAATTGTATTAAGGTAGTTTTTGTGAGACCGCTAAATCCAGCATGGAGTAAGTAAGTAGCCGCTAAATGTTACACCTCGCGCATTCTTGACCATCCGTCGGATATGACAAAGATCGAGCAGCATTGAGAGATTTTTTGCCTGACCCTAGGGCACAGAGATGAGAACCAATAAGCTCGAATCCGATGTGCCACAGACGAATGACTTTGGCTGTTTGCTATAGGTCTTTCAAGTGATAATCCTGATCGGGGCATTAAATCACAGAGTAGTTGTTTCCTGAAGTTCCTCATTTGCAACAGAAGTAGCAAACATTTTTAACTGCTAATGTGTAATAAATAATTCATTACTAATTTAAAAACCTTGTAGTGGGATTGCACAAAAATGCTGGTAACCT
Organism: Monochamus alternatus; assembly: GCA_037114965.1. Lineage (NCBI taxonomy): Eukaryota > Metazoa > Arthropoda > Insecta > Coleoptera > Cerambycidae > Monochamus > Monochamus alternatus. Next base: position 42,231,255 of record CM073433.1, read on the forward strand.
CTTGCAAAATACATGTGATAAAATTTCTGTTGTGGTAAAATAGTGTTTGGAAATTATTACTACAATCTAGGTAGATTCAACCTTAGCCGTTATTTAATAATATAAATATCACGTAAATGTGTGTTACATACAACATTTGTATAACACAATAAATTGTGTTAAACCTTTAACACACTGTGAGATATAGCAATTATAGCTTTAATACACTGTTAATATAGTTCCGTATCGACTTCGATTACCATAAGATTCTGTTCTTTTGTGTCAAAATGTGTAATTGGCACTTTTATACAGGGTTAACTATGACCAAGTACAATCATTTTAAGAGGGGATAGAGAAAATTAAGAATTAACGAAATCACCCTTCAAAAAAATTCTAAACTTCTATTTAATGCCGCCCATGCGACTTCTCCGCAATACGTTTACAGAATCAGACTAGGTAACGTAGGCAACCAGCAACACGACCGTAAAATTTCCAGTCAAGACATAATTTAATTCCTGTGTTTACCATGTGTTTACGTTGTAGTTTTGTGTTCTTCTTCAGTTTTTAGTGCCTTTTTAATTTTTAAACGTTTTATAGTTATTAAATAAAGAAATTTGTGTTACTTTCCCACAATATAGTTCGCCGGTTTGGTTTTCTAAACTGCCGCGGGTACATTAAAAGTTTTCTATTGTCTATTCCTTTCGTTCGATTTTGTTATAATAAATAGATATTTTATCTAGCTGTACCTACAGGAAATGTGTTTTATCGATAGTGAGTGCTTATAATGAATGAAAATGTTGTAGTTTTGCCAGTTTATTACGTAATAATGAAAAACGTGAAATTGTGAAGCTAACTGGATTAACTGTTACCTACCTATCTAACACGTGTTATTATTAATAAGAATGTTAATTTTTGTCGTTTCTGCATTTGGAAATGCTACAAAAAAACGACCGCATGGTAGTAGGTATTGTTGACAGATTAAGCTTTATCTATGGATCTAGCTATCTCAGTCGATGCTTATCATAGGCGCCGACTTTCCGTAGGAAAAGAGGGTTTTGCCGCATTTTTTAAATATCGAGCTAAAATTCTGAAATAATTTTTTTATTGTCTTTTAGGGCTTCCTGAGCACGCGGTTAAAATTTTTGTACTTAGTCATAGTTAACCCTGTATAGGCTCATCCATAAAAAAAATTGTAATCTGGTAAAACATTTGCAATTTAATTGCACTGTAAAATAAGCTAGTGGGTCACCGGGATTGCTGTTGAACTACTGTCATTTTTCGACCCAAATTACAAGAGCTTATGTACATTCGACTTTCAGTTACACCCCGTACATACTGCCAAAATCGTCCTGTATTAATTACAGACCCGTAACCGGAGATCCTGAAACATTTAACGACTTTCGCTGTGGGGTGAGTTCGACGTGGCCCATTAAAAAAGTATTAACGCAAATAGAGACCGGCCAATTTCTGTGCCTCATGTATCGAAATAATATTCGATCTCCGATCGAAAGCTCACGGAACCATTACTCATCATCCATCCCCTGCATCTCCACCCCTAGCAGCTGTTTGCCCTCGGTAAACATCCATAATGATCGGGGGTAATAGTAACTAGTCGCGAACGCGTGTTTAAAAACACATTCTTGTTTATTTTGGGAAGGTGTCCTCTTAGTTTAGGCTTCGGCGCAACTAATTTAACGGCGTTTTTTGTTCGCGCGCCATCAACGCCGTCGTCGTTTCAAGTTTCCATCCGCTCGACGTGTCCTCGCTGCAATTAAAAGGAGCTACGGAAGCGTTGAGTTTCGGTGGATTTGTGTGTATTTACGTTAACCGGCGAGAGAAATACGATCGACTGTTAATTTCGTGTAATTTTTAAGGTAATATAAATCCTAGTAATTAGTGGATATTTTTTAGAAAGCAAACGACTTTTAAGTTGCTTTATAACTTCTTAATTGCACAGGAACATAAATAGAGCGTTGGAAACAGATTTTTTCAATGAGATTGAATTAAAATGCTTAAAAATTGTTGGAAAAATCAGCAGCAACTCCTTTCTTCATTTGAAAATTCTTTTTTTAAACTATAAAAAAGGGGTCGAGATAGAAGGAGATGAAGAAATATTTATGACGGTGGTCCATTTTTTTCTCATAAAATACATCCAATATAATAAGTATAAGTAAACGTGTTATAAAACTTTCAAATAATAACTGGCAATTTCTTTACATATACCACTGAGGAGGGGGTCATGTCACTATGGAGTAATTGACCACAGTAAGAAATGTGTTTTTTGCTTAAAGAAGCAATAAACTCTCACCCAAAACTAAGATTGGATCTCACGAGAAAGCTTGTCAGTTGTTTAATGAAAAACATCCTGAGAAATAATGTATCAACAACAAATTCCACAAAAAAATTCGGAAACGGAATGTGTAAAAGTTTTACCTGAACAAAGCAGACCTCAAGTCGATAAAAACATTAAATTAAACGTACTGCTCGAAGTTTAAGAAAATCCTCACACATCTTCCAGGCAGTTGGATATAAACAATCATCTTGATCATTCCACAATCGTGAAATTGTTAGGAAACGTTCCACCCATACAAAGGACATTTTGTACGAGAGGATGATCCAAATCTTCGAATAGTTTTTGTGACGAGACTGTAATTGTGACAGTGCAATTTTTTAACGTTGTTGTTTCTTCTGACAAAGCTACATTTTCGTTGAATGAAACTGTAAATCCTAATAACCTCAGGTTATTATTGGGTTCCAGAATCGCATAGTCAGCGACAATATAAAGTAAATGTATGAGCTGGAATAATTGATGTTTTTAAATGAAAGCGAACTGCAGTATTAATGATGGCTGAATATGATAAATATCACGAGGAAGTTTATCAGTTGTTTAATAAAGAACATTTTATTTCACAATCAACAATAAATTCAATTAAAAAATTTCGGAAACTGGAAGGCTATGATATACCTTGATAAGACAGACTTCCAGTCGATAAGAAGATTAAATTAAATTTTGATCACTCCACACTCATAAAATTATTAGGAATAGTTCCACCGTTAAAAAATACATTTCGTGCAAGAGTTGTATGAGGATGATCCAAATATTTGCATATAGTTTTGTGACAAGATTACAATTGCAAATTTTTAAAGTTGCCGTTTTATCTGACAAAACCACTTTTTCGTTGAAAGGACCTATATAAATCATAATAACCAGAGCAGTAAAGTAAATGTATGGGTTTGAATGATAGAATATCGCATCTTAGAGCCTTACTTCCTTGGAAGAAAATTTAACTACTACATGTTTGGATTTTCCACGTATTTACTTAGTCCCAGTTTTAGCAATTCTTCATCCAAGCAATGAGAAAACTGATGTTCCCTATCCAATAATATGATTTCAACCAGACAGCCCTTTCTCACTTTGGTGTTGATGTCCGGACATTTCTTGACAAAATTTTCCCAAATGAATATGGCGACGAGTACCAATAGAATGGACATCACGTTCACCTGATCTAACCCCCTTGGACTTTAGTGGAGTTACACCAAGTCGTACGACTGAAATACAAAATACCAAATCGGAAATTATTGGGCGTTCAATAGTATATACACTCGTGCCGGTGTTAATGAAGAACATTTTTTTTCTTTCATAAATTTATCTTAAAAACTGCAAACCCCTAATATTGGGTACCAACTTAACATGATGACAGATTATGTTCTACAAACAAGCAGAGTTAAATTGCAGTAGGCCATTTGTTCACGTCAACATGTTTCGTATTTTACAAAAGTCGTTCAGCTTATTCCTAAGCACGTTGTATATTTTTTATTATACAAAGTATTCTGTAAAACATGGTGCCAAAATGAGACAAAATATCATCTTATTATTTTAAAAGTTTCATATGAACATAAATCTGAAAATGTTTAGGAAATCTTGCAGGTAGTGCACTGCTAAAAAACACTATACAGGGTGTTACCCAGTCTTCCACTCCCAAGTATTTTTTAGTACCATTAATAAAATTTTAATATATATTCTACACTATGATACTCTTTCATACTAGGAAATTTTTAAAACAGGCAATAATTTATTAGATAAAAAGATATAAAAACCTGTAAAGAAATTATTTTTTTCTAATACATTCAGCTTATGGCTTTCTTCATTTCTTTGAAAAGTAAACCCATCATTAAAAGAAAACAATTTTTAATGATAATGGGGAAGTTGGATGAATTTTATATTGGTTTAAAATGTATTACAGAATAATCTTTGAAATATATTGAAAGGTCAGAACATGTGCCTGGCGGCAATCATCACATAATATTTAAAATGTTAACATTAATACATTTCCATAGAATGTAAACAAAACCACGTGGCCGAAAACGCGATATCATTGGTGTGACGTTACACGCCGATCTGTGCAGTTTCCGTAGATACAGGTGCAGGTTACGGTATTGGTGATGTAAACAACCGTGTGTTTATGGATCAGTGTAAATATTGTGTGGGTAATGCGATAATTATTTGTATGATGATGTGGTGAATTTACGGTATTGTTAATAGTAACTTATTCCTTTGATTACAATATCCAGGGTGTTAAAAAAAGAGTGTAAAATATTTCAGGAGGTAATAGTATGAACCAAACTAAGCAGAAAAGTCTTAATAAACATGGGTCCGCAAAGTAACGGTTGCGGAGATATGGACCACTATTCATTTTTCAAAAATTTTATTTTATTAGGAATAAACCGACAAAGGAAGCTTTTAACAAACAAAAAACAAAGTTACAGAAGACGTTCAAAGTGCCCTCTGTCCATTTCCAAGCAGGTACGACATCTTCGTCTCAACGAACTACTATTCGAACTCTTTCGAGAACACCCTCCTTGGTTTGGATTTCTTGACACTTGTCACTGATTAATCCGTAGCTGCAGCTCTTCCAGGCTATTTACAGGAGTACCATACACTAATGTCTTCAAATATCCCCAAACAAAGAAATCTAGAGAGTTCAGATCAGGCGATCTTGGAAGCCATAAAACAGGTCGGCCCTTCCTACCCATCTATGAGGAAAAGTTTGGTGTAAAGGCTCTCTAACGGCCATGGAAAAATGAGCTGGTACCACATTTGTTGCCTCTGATTCAAAGGACTGTCTTCCAAAAACTCATACAGTGTGTTCTGCAGAAAGTTGAGGTAAGCAGCGCCTGTTAATCGGTTTGGTAAAACAACAGGATCTAGAAACCTGTCACCTACAATACCCATCCAAATGTTTAACGAAAAACGTGCCTGATCTGAACCCTTTAGATTTCTTTGTTTGGGGATATTTGAAGACATTAGTGTATGGTACTCCTGTAAATAGCCTGGAAGAGCTGCAGCTACGGATTAATCAAAAGTGTAAAGAAATCCATACCAAGGAGGGTGTTTTCGAAAGAGTTCGAATATCGTTGAGACGAAGATGTCGTGCCTGCTTGGAAAGGGACGGAGGGCACTTTGAACATCTGTAACTTTGTTTTTTGTTTGTTAAAAGCTTCCTTTGTCGGTTTATTCCTAATAAAATAAAATGTTTGAAAAATGAATAGTGATCCATATCTCCGCAACCGTAACTTTGCGGACCCATGTTTATTATGACTTTTCTGCTTATTTTGGTTCATACTATTACCTCCTGAAATATTTTACACTCTTGTAGATCCGCTCATGACAAATACGGCGACAATGCTGTTGGGTAAGAACAGTTGCGGTATTTTTGTAATTATTTTCTATTTCCTAATGCAACAAATGTAGATGGCAATCAAAATATAGAAAAATACACTACAACAACATATAATCGTTGTTTCTCATTATATTAAAAATTTTTACAAAAAACTAGCTAGTACTATGAAGCATTTTTCCTTTTTTATTTTGAAATAGCTATCTATACTAAAGGGAAATTCAAAGATAGAGAATTATTACGAGGCCACATTATTTCCAGTCGTCTTTCATCTTACCATGCTCCCCATGTCTATTCAGAAGTGATTTGTAAGGGACGTGTATGGATTGCGCGCCATCTAATAGATGAGAACAAGTGCTAAGCATGACGGTTTCCAAACGACGTCCCGTATTTTCGTAATGTCAGCCACCGCACCCGTTTCCTTTAGATTTAGCCGTTTTAAAATACTCCCAAATTCCGGGCGTGTTAGGCCTGTCTGATGTCGGTAACAAGTGGATCGGATAATTTCAGGTTGTCGGGAATAAGAGGATATTTTAAGAGGCTGCTGTTTTTTTTTAGATTCGAAAGAAATAAATTTGAAGTTAGAAGAGAAAAACTTGGATTGAATTCGGTTTTATAACAAACTATAGAGGGTGTCCCAGTTTTTTCGTTCTGAACTTTGGGAAAAGATAGAAAGAATATGAAATTGACAATTTTACACCTTATACCAGATAATTCATTTTTGTGGTAGAACATGGTGTTATACTATCTGCAGTAAATCCAATATATTTTTTTTACAGTGTTGCCTTATCAAGTTCCATAACACAGTTTTTGGGCATCAAAATTGGATAAGCAGTTCTAAAGAAAAACAATATTTTTAATTTTTCATGAAACCTCCATAATTCCCATAAAAATTGTTTTGATACATAACCTTCTGGGAAACTTGAGCTTACATTAATGCCGATTTCTACGGAAAATTTAAAAAAAATCCGTCAGGTGGCAGCACACACATAATACTTATTCTACTAAGTACTTTCTACAAATTGCTGCAATCTTTAAAATAAATGTATATATTACTCGTTTGGCCTCGCGTTTGGCTTACAGGTTGTAACTATAGTGGGTTTACAACTTGATGAGTTATACCGATTAGAACAATAAGAAATCTGGAGATGGCATCTTGAATATGATACAAAAATACATCGCCCTACTCCTCAGAAGTTGCCAAATCAAGAAATGTATACTGGACTTTACGTCAGCCGTTCTGCAGCTACGACGGTTGCAAATTTTGGTGCAGCCTTGGTGACAGTAAAGCGGTTGGATGGTTTCAGTTTTCTTCCGTAGCAGAAACATACATTGAGGAGTCAGTAGCCAACAAGATTGCTGTACCAGAATGCATAATTAACAGCATGAAAAGTCAAACCTTTGGCGCCAATACATCAGTATCTTGGTCGGAATAAAAAAAAGATTATTCCCTTCCCATGCATTCATTCATCTGAGAATGTTCGTTGAAATTTAAATATTTGTATTCACAAATAGTAGCAAATGATTTATATTACTGGGTACAAGTACTTACTTAAAAAATAAAAACCTTTATCTATCCTCGGTGTTAAAGTACTACTACTTAAGTCAGTATAAAGAAACTAGCATCACACCTCAAACTTCAACACATAATCAAGTAAAATCTAAACATCCAGTATACGTTCTCGACTTCTGCGGTTAAGTAAATCGTTATCCTCGCCAGGGTAATTATTTTGATCAATCCGCCGCCGATTTGAGGGTAAGCCACCCGAACCAATTACCCACATCCCTGCTGACACCGTAATAATAATTTTCGCGGAAACGACAATCCTAGGTTAGCAATCCGGCAGACCCGGGACCATCAATATTCATCTCACGATCCCCGCAAGTCGGTGCCGGCAAATAGCGCCCCGTATAAAACGCACATGGCGAGCTTGATGGGCAAGCCGAAGACAGAAATAGGTTCCAGAGGGATGGAGGCGCCCGACGGTCGCAGAGGCCTTGGTAATTTGTCATGGAGAGCGCGAAACTATCCCGGGTGAGAGCTAGGGAGCCTGAGTGGTTGTTGCCACGCACTGAGAGAACTGTCTGTTCTATATCTTTGCCTTCAAAAAAAAAAAATTGATAACGATTCATAACATTGTGCAAAACTAGAAAATGTATAAAAAAACAAACACAAAGAACAAAATGTTTGGATGAAGCAGATGAATTGTATAAATATAGACACATCTTGTCTTATATGTCCAAAAGTGAATTTGAATTTTTCAAAATCCAATCTTGTCTACGGAATTGTTAGCATGCCTAGTTATAGATTTAGGGTCAAAAGCGCCATCACCATTCTAAGGACTGAAAATTGTATGCTTTCGATGTTTTTAGTAAATATTGCAATTGTAAATATTGAGGAGATTACAATTACAACTGCAGTACTAAAAAATACGTATCCAATTTCAAAATGTAGGCGATAGTGTTAATTCATTTAATTATTTTATATGATACTGATAACCTTTGAAATTGATAATTTTAGCAAGTATACTTTAAATTTCGCGGAACTATAAGCGAAATGAAAGTTACTACAAATGACAACAAACTATTTTTCAGCCTCCGATTATAGTATAATGACTCTACTTTAGATTTCCAGAAACTACAAAGGAAATGAAAGTTACAACCCAGATTTTGGTGCTGTAAAAGTAGGGGAATGAATTTTTTCAAGGTTATATAATTTTTGTTTCATATTAAGAATTATTAAAGATCCCTGTTAATAATTTTGCCGTTAAGATTCGCTATCGCACATATATATGTATTCTTATATTTTGCTTTAAACTATTACCAGGTCATCTGTGACTCATTAATTTTAAAAACACCCTGTATATGTGCCCGAATATGTTCACAAATGATACAACTATAAAACATGCTGTAGAGAAGACTGAACAACAACCTTTAAATTTATATTCGCGTTAATGAATTATGGAATTAATTGTTCATCCTTCACGAAATTACCTTGCACCGAACTCCATTATTTGATGTAAATGATATTTTGTATTACTATTTGAATGCGGGTAAGTATATTTAAAATTCGTGTACAACTCTTTAAATCAACACATCTCTCGGTGTATAAAAGTTCGAGTGCTTTTCACGAGGAAAATGGCTTGCAGGAAACCTATCCTGTTAAGTCAAGATGATGCACGACATCAACGCTTTACACTAGTCTACAACACCATCGAGAAGTCGACGTTCCCGGGTGAAAAACAATTTTGGCCGCTGCCCAAATGAACATACAAGGGGCATTAGTTGCTTTTACAGTACATAAAGCCATAAAATAAATTACACGGATTTGAAATATTCGACAGAATACCAAAAATCGCGGTTTTATATCACAACCGTTTTTATCTGACACCAAAATTCTCAATATTAAAGAGATAGTAGATATTAGGGGAAAATAGGGCCATTATCAGAATAGTTATTTATGATATCAGTGCTAAGAGTAATATTTTATTTTGTGAAAAGAAAGCCTTCGCCGTCACGTTCGAACAAAATAAAATCATTTTTAGAACATATAGATTTTTTCCTATTCTTCATTAGAAGTATAAGTCAACGCATTTCTTACGTTATTGAGTTAATACAATATCATTTTGAAATACAATTGTCCATAAAGGTTATTGTTCCTAAGCCAATGAAAGTTCGATCATTTGTTGACAAGTAACTTGAACACAACAGTGAACACAAATCATGCAAGAATGTTCATAAAATACATTAAGAATAATATACAGGATGTTAAAAAAAAGAGTGTAAAATATTTAAGGAGGTAATAGTATGAACCAAAATAAGCAGAAAAGTTTCAATAAACATGGGTTCGCAAAGTAACGGATATTGTTTCTGACGATCTTCGCTTAGTTTGTTAGTAGACTCTAATTTTATCACAATTAAGAGACAGGGTGGATAGAAGTTCAATATAATAGCGGAGAATAATATAAAAGACTCGTTACAAAACAAGAACAGCATGGCGGACCAAATTTTATTCAAAATTTCGATGGATAATTGATAAGTTAGATAGCGACAGCACGCGTTAAAAATTTTAATTTTACGCAAATTTGTAGAAAAAATATTTTCTACTCTTTCAAATCCAATTAAAGTGAGTATAACATATAAAACAAGCAACATCTACTAATAGAAAATTAAGATAAATTCGTTCATTTTACAAAATGGCTGTTGTACAAAAGTTAAACAACTATAAAATATATCGAGTCGTTTTTTTTAATATGATGTGTCGGAAGGAACGCGAAGGGAAGATCCCCCTTTAAAAGTGCTACTCAACAAAATAACTGGAATGAAATGTTGGCAAAGCTTTTATTTATATTGAAATCGTACTTATATTTTATTAAAAAATACAGTCGGGGAAAGATTGGGAGACAACAAAGCTGTGTATATAAAGAGTTTAAATCCAATAAAATACATCTCTTACGAGAAATCTCATTTTAGATATAAACTGAAGTACAGTAAAAAAGAACACATTCGAAAATTATATTAATAAATACGAATTTTGTGTTTTGTACCCTATTTATAGAATTCTAGTGTATGAGTGTATTATGTTAATTTAAAGAACTTACACTTATTTTTTTCCTTAGTCTAAATGACCTGTCACCCTGAACAACCGAGATATTTTCTAACTTGCTTAGATTATTTTTATATTGCAACTAAAAACAGCTATGAACTCATTGAAAATTGAGTTTCACAACGGCCTTAAGCTTAGCAGTAAGTAAAATTACCATGATAGTTGTAGGCAATAGCCAATGATAATTATGGTAAATTTATATAAATCATTTTTCCAGTGTAAATATAAATAAGGTAAACCCAAATAAGGCTTAACCTCACGACACGTCCAATAACTCTCTAATACTTTACTGTCCCTTACAGACAAAGAAAAAATTTATATTAAAATCAGACAATACACTTAGACGCATAGTTCAACGTTTACATATCCTTTTAAATTTTCCATTTACACATTACACCGGTCACATAAATATTCCAAAGAGCTCAAGCTCGAGCATATGTGAAACGACATTATTATTCCTCTACTAACAACAGACTCTTGTAACGCTTAATATTCCACAAGTTGGCGTCGGTCAATTTAACAAACACCGTCGATGGAGTACGTACTATCTGTACATCGGGAACGGTTTAAATAACTTAGGCCATCAGTGTCGAGCAAATGCAAAGGAGCTGCTAAATATTCAAAAACACTTTTGCATGCTAATCTAATACTGCGGCAAAGCACAACGGAGCAGAATCGCTGAGGCGACAACAAAAACAAAAGTATTCCGAACCCGAGGAAATGGTGAGAGGTAAAAAAGTTATTTATCTAGGGTCCTGGAAAATAAATCTAAACGGAGAAAATAAAAAAATAAAATCTATCTTTTGTCTACTACTGTATGTACCTATATTTTAATACGTATATCCTTGCGTTACTAATATAAGTTCTGTATTGCATTGGACATCATCTCAAAAATATACTGGGTGATTTAGAACTTACCTAAAAAAAAAATTAAGTGTACTTTACAAATACGATTTTGTAAAAAAAAGAGCGAAAATGATTTAAAAGTACACTTCTGCACGACACTGGAAACTAGTCCACTGATAAGGCGGCAAAGCATGCAATCTGCAACCGGAAAAAATGGAAAGAAATGCCCAAGAAAAGAAATAAATAACATTTTATAAGGCCGATTTTATACATCATCAATAGTGTCCACTTCGATGCAATATACTTCATTTTTTAAATATCGCCACAAAAAGAAGTCCAAATAATTTAAAGTCAGAAGATCGTCGCGACCATGGTACCGGTCCTTCTCGTCCAATCCCTTGGTATTAATGCTTGGACACGGTACGGATATAATTGAGCTTCGTGTATGATACTTCACACTGCTGCGGTACGCCGTGGACATCCTGGACCTCCATCTCTTCCACGATTCGGTTTCAAATATCCTTCGCATTGCACTACACTTGCATCCATTGCACACCGCGGTAAATGTAGCTGCATTTGGCACGTTTACCGGGAAATCGTTCTGCTAAAGCGTTTTCACAGCGTAATAAATTAACCATCCATCAACTCCGAGTTACTACTATACATGTAAGCTATTTTTGACACATGAAAAACTAAAGTAAAGTCATCACAAAAACATTTAACATCTATACATCTTAAGAGTTGTATGATTTTTCGTATACAAAATTAAATTGAAATTTGTGAACGCAAAAACATTATGAATAAAAGGTTAGTAAAATAGCAGAAATGTTTATTATAGGTACAATATCTATTTCATAAAATCATAAAGACTCGATTATACAGAATCAATATTGAGATACATACAAAGTCATGACTATGGATATAAATTAAATTTTTTCAGTATCTTAGTTTGTCGTTGGCTAGTCAATAATTTGATCTGTTGTGGGACATCTTATGAACTGTTTCAAATTATCGGATTTCTTTATCTTAATGGGATATCATGGGATATTCTCCATTGTACACACAACACATTGTGCACTGTTTTTTTTTCAAGGTCATAATAAAATTCTCAATATTAAATGTTACTCTCATATTTTTTGGAGCTCTTCTACCTAAATAATTTGTTGAAAGAACAGGTTTTTTGAAAATTTACCAGTCTTGATAATTTATAATAAAATTATCATTCATTATCTTGATATGACAATATGTTTGTGTTTTAAACAAGTTGTGAATCACTCTGTCCGGTCTGATTACAACATTTCTTCTTTTATTATATTCTGATTCCGATCACGACTGAATGCTAAGATTCAACATAAAGTATTCGACTTTAGAACTATTAAGGATACAGCAACGGCAGTTTGAATTAATCTTACTGAATTAAATTGTATAAACATAATAATTGGATTAACTAATTTATTCCTTTTCGGAAAAAAGTCAGCGGCATCTATCCGGTGATTTTCCAGGTCAAGACAAATTGTGGTATTAAATATTCAAGACGGACCCTTTTATGCAAAAAATCGATCCCGGCAAATTAACAAAGTACCGAAGCAGCGCCATCGACCTCCAATAAAGTCCCATGAATGCGAAATCAAAAGAAATTTATAACGAAATTCATGTTGAAATTACAGTTCGATTTTTTCGACTAACCAATCTATTTACCCGCGTAATTGCTACGCTGGCTACCTAATGATTTCGATTTTGGGATGCCTTTTTAGAATGCAGAATGAGGTGGGTGAGTAACATTGAAGACTTAATGTTGAGGTACGACAGCATGAAACTCGAATTACGTTTTTTATTAGAAGACATTAATATTGCCGGCGGCGAATTTTTTATCCTTGGTAAAGGTCGGAGTAAAGTTCAATCCGCTAGATTTTATTTAATTAGGAAATGCTAATAACAGGGCAGACGTTTTGATCTACAGCTTTACTCCAGAGTAACTTTTAATTCATGAAAAACGTCCAGTCCAGGTCGAGTCAAAGAAGAAAATAATCAACGGTTTAGAAGAACTTTCCGTTACGTATCCTGATATTTATACAGTGAACGACAGAAGCATGCAATACATTATAATGGACAACTGCTGGATGGCATTTGTAATGGCCGGTTTCTCAACATTTGGCGCAATCCATTCGATAACTATCGAGTACATAAATTTATCAGGCCGATAACTTTATATTGGTTTCTGAACGCATGCCTTCCAAATTTTGTTGAATACATAACAGTTGAATGGATATCTTAAAATCTGCAATAATCATAGAGGGAGCTAGCAAATGCACAGCTGTTTGCAGATGCCATTTATGGAAGTAAGACAATTTCAAGAAATAATTGTAGATGGCGCCACTATCGGCTACCTAATGATATCACATCAGATAACGAAATAAAAATATATACAAACCTGTTGCATAAATACGTAGTTATTAAAACCTTTTCTAATATTGATAGTAAATTTGTTCTAGTACTAGAGACTTGAATACTATCTCCTATTAAATCTATCAGTAAATTTACAGTTTCTTTCGTTAAGGTCGCCGTATTTCTCGCCGTAAAACGATCAAATTTGTGGTGTTTTTTAGGTACTGAAATTTTAAAAATAAAACGCGTAGAACAAAAGTAATATCAAAAATAAAATTACTGATGTTTTGTTTATCCACTTTTACTATTTAAACTCTCTTTAAATAATATAATAACTTTTAAAATGCATTTGAATGACACACATTATTTCGCTATTCTAACCCCACATTTTAACAATTATTTTCACATACTTATAAACAAAAGTGAACAATGTTATATGCAGAAATATGTAAGTTTATGTTATAACAATGTTTACATCTACAGCTGAATTTAAAAAAAAAAATACGTATTTTGAAAGTTTTCAGTACCTAAAAATTTGCGCTTTCTGACGTTATACATTGATTTTATTTCGGTACCTTTGAATATTCGCTGGTGGCATGAGATAACATTGTTGTTATTTGCTAAACTCTATATTATTCAGTTCTTAAATGTCTAAAATTACTTGTATTTGTAGAAAACACTATTTCAAGAATACGGCGCCCGTAAACCTATCTCGAAATTCTGTCGCTGTATTTTTCATACTGGTTTTCTCTTTCACGATAACGTCTTGGCCGTTCAAGATATCTGACTATATTTAAATATTCTTCATCTGAAGAGGCAGACGATTCAGAATTTTCCATTGCACAAAGTAATCGTCACGAAAATATCAGAAAAAGTTGGGTTAAGCCTTACAATAAAGATGTAAACAAGCAACAGCTAAATCACTGCGCGCGTGCGTTAATGTTTATTGGACAGATATCTTGCCATTTTTCTTTGGATATCTGTTCGATAACTTATGCAATAGATAAGCATTATCGAATGGTTCAGAAACCGAATTCATGGGATATCTCCAGTTTATGGAATCGATAAGTTTATTTAATAGATATCTACTACTTGAGAAACCGGCCATAAGTGCACGTTACTTGTCGGCCGCATCTGTAAATACGTCCACCTATTATATAACTAGATTTTGTTAACTGTTGTGACATGTTAGATCTTCATGCAATTATAAAATAATTATTGTGTTCATATTTCGCCAATCAAAATAGAAGCCAACACTGCAGATTATGTCATCATAAGTATTACATATGATAATACTGTTATCGTCTTATATGAATTCAGTGCATCTGAATTGAAATTTGAATTAAGTTCCATTCCGAAATATTTATTTTGATTTTGTTTATTTGATTGGGTTATATGCACACATAATATTATTCATAATATTGGTTTCAATTTGAATTTTCAATCACAAATAAATAAATCCAAGAATAGAATTTTATATGTAGGTACCTAGTAACAATTTAGTTGTTAGTGACGTCAACATTGACAGGCAATTTGCCGTAAAGGTTAAAACTTTCAGACAAATTGACTTCAAAGTTGATTTTATTTGAGCGTCCATGTTGTAACAATTACTAGATTTCTTGTTTGTTATTTCTAATTGATTACTCATTAAAATTACGTTAATACAGATAATATTAGTTAATACATCTATAAAGAAAGATTATTATATACATTTTATCACGAAATACATTCAGCTTTTATTTTAGGTTATTTTTTAATATGGTAATATTATTAAAAAGCAATAATAAAAATGTATATGTATAAGGTGCGTTATTTTTATGAAAGTTTGGTCATCACATTGACTCTCGGGTAGAAGTAAGTCATGTAAAGGGCATAGTTAGGATATATTTTGGTAATAATGTCTTTTATATTTTGATATTTTAACATAAAATTGGACTGTATTTCTTTTAAGTCCAATGAACTTATCTGGAATAAGATTCTTGCCGAGAATTATTGACTTCTATTTTACTTTAGATTTTTTCCCCACATAAGGAAAGAGGCCAACAAATAAAGGTAAACTTTGCCTATACGGAACAGTTCATGACAATTTTTTGACCAATTCAGAGCCAAATTAACGTAATTTTAACTTTAAATGTTTGTTGGGAGTGGAGATGCAAAGGATAATTAAGTGGGGGCTATTAAAGAGTTTGAGTAATACTAAACATATCTAAAAAATATTGATTCTTATTGATTAGATATTAGGTATGCTAGAAAGAAAAGTAATTTGACAATGAATGAAATTTATGGGATTCTAAGGTTCAAAAGGCTACCGTAGTCGGAATATAGAATCAAGAACGCGTGTCCAGCGTTGCCGGAATCCGGATAGAGGCCTAGGTACGTTTCCAGGGCGTCATATCAATGACATCGGCCTTATCGCCGGTTATCAGACCTACAAAGAAAAGGAAAGAAGCCGGGTCTAAGTGAAAACGTATATTGCTTTCGTTGGGATACTTGTATTTGTAGAAAACACTATTTCAAGAATACGGCGCCCGTAAACCTATCTCGAAATTCTGTCGCTGTATTTTTCATACTGGTTTTCTATTTCACGATAACGTCTTGGCCGTTCAAGATATCTGACTATATTTAAATATTCTTCATCTGAAGAGGCAGACGATTCAGAATTTTCCATTGCACAAAGTAATCGTCACGAAAATATCAGAAAAAGTTGGGTTAAGCCTTACAATAAAGATGTAAACAAGCAACAGCTAAATCGCTGCGCGCGTGCGTTAATGTTTATTGGACAGATATCTTGCCATTTTTCTTTGGATATCTGTTCGATAACTTATGCAATAGATAAGCATTATCGAATGGTTCAGAAACCGAATTCATGGGATATCTCCAGTTTATGGAATCGATAAGTTTATTTAATAGATATCTACTACTTGAGAAACCGGCCATAAGTGCACGTTACTTGTCGGCCGCATCTGTAAATACGTCCACCTATTATATAACTAGATTTTGTTAACTGTTGTGACATGTTTCTTAATGGTAATCATTTTCTGGTACACCACTTTCTTAATGATTGATTTAATAATAATAATAATAATAATATTTATTTCCAAAAATAGAAGAGGACAAAAACAGAACAATACATAGTAATACAATGTATGGAAATAAATCAAAAACCCCACTGAAGTCGTTAGACTAGTACGCGGGAGCATATCTATATATTTCCTAACAGCAGGACAGGTATTTTAAATTCAAACAAAATAGCATTGTAAGTACACAGAAAAATTGAACAAAAACAGAGCACTACATTTAAGTACGTCGTTGAACATTTACAACAAATTATACATGCTGAGAAAAGGAATAATATAAGCCGTGATATAAATTGTCATTTGAGAGATAGTTAAATACATGTATATAAAAGAAAAACAATCAGATTAGCCTGCAAGCTGTTATTTATAAATTTGTGAAAATAAGTCCTTGGCATATTCTGAAACCAAATTTTTAATAGTTTTTTAAACCGACTCAAATGCACTATATCATGTTGCCTCAAAGTTTGTGGTAATTGACCATACAGTCTAGGTGCAAGATAAGCAAAGTATCTCTGTCCTATGGTTTTATTAGATTTTATTGTCTGAATTGTATTTCTTGTTCTTAACCTAGTTTCATGTTCATGTCCAACTGTTAATAATTCCCATTTTCTTTTGTGCTGTGACTCAAGTATTTTAAAACAATATATTTGTCTTATATCCATTACACCATTTTCCTTATAAAGTTGATCAGTTGGGTAAGTATTGGGTTTTTTAAATAATATTTTTAAAAATAATTTTTGTATAATTTCCAGCTGTTTTATATATACATCATAGGCCCCTCCCCACCCGGTTATGCCATACTTGATATGAGATTCTACTGAAGATAGATAGATAATTTTTAACTGGTAAGTATCCAAAATATTTTTTAACTTTTTAAATTTAAATATTATATATCTAAGTTTCTTAATTAAATATTTTATATGAACATTCCATTTCAAATGTCTATCAATTTCTATGCCAAGATATTGAATGATTGATTGAATGATTATTGATTTGAATGAAATTTGTTGGAGTGCATATGAAGTGATTGTCCTTCATCAGTTTTAGATTGTACGTTACTTTATCGGTTGCATTTGTAAATGCATCGATTTATTACATAACTGCATTTTGAGATTTGTTGCAGTTTGTATTGGCATTTGCATAAACAATGCCACATGTTGAACCCAATACATATTTTTCTATGGATTCCTACGGGTTTTTTCACCACAGAATAACAATTTTTTGTTTATACCTTGTAAATTAACGTTGTACTTTAAAGGAACAGATTACCTTATTTGCACGTATCTATCTACAAATGCAACGATCTATTAGATAACTGCGTCTGGTTATTTGTTTTAGAATTTTTCCCATATAATATGAATCTACCGGTGCAACAATTTGTTAGCTATTGCTAGAGTTACCTTACTTCCACGTTTGGCATTATGCGTTTAATGCATTTCATCATTTTGTGATTTTTCATTACTACGACTAGTGGCCGGTTTCTCAACTAGTAGATATCTATTAAATAAAATTATCGATTCCATAAACTGGAGATATCCCATGAATTCGGTTTCTGAACCATTCGATAATGCTTATCTATTGCATAAGTTATCGAACAGATATCCAAAGAAAAATGGTAAGATATCTGCCCAATAAACATTAACGCACGCGCGCAGCGATTTAGCTGTTGCTTGTTTACATCTTTATTGTAAGGCTTAACCCAACTTTTTTTGATATTTTCGTGACGATTACTTTGTGCAATGGAAAATTCTGATTCGTCTGCCTCTTCAGATGAAGAATATTTAAATATAGTCAGATATCTTGAACGGCCAAGACGTTATCGTGAAAGAGAAAACCAGTATGAAAAATACAGCGACAGAATTTCGAGAGAGGTTTACGGGCGCCGTATTCTTGAAATAGTGTTTTCTACAAATACAAGTAATTTTAGACATTTAAGAACTGAATAATATAGAGTTTAGCAAATAACAACAATGTTATCTCATGCCACCAGTGAATATTCACAGGTACCGAAATAAAATCAATGTATAACGTCAGAAAGCGATTTATCCAGCAAATTTTTAGGTACTGAAAACTTTTAAAATACGTTTTTTTTTTAATTCAGCTATAGATGTAAACATTGTTATAACATAAACTTACATATTTCTGCATATAACATTGTTCACTTTTGTTTATAAGTATGTGAAAATAATTGTTAAAATGTGGAGTTAGAATAGCGAAATAATGTGTGTCATACAAATGCATTTCAAAAGTTATTATATTATTTGAAGAGAGTTTAAATAGTAAAAGTGTATAAACAAAACATCAGTAATTTTATTTTTGATATTACTTTTGTTCTACGCGTTTTATTTCTTAAAATTTCAGTACCTAAAAAACCACAAATTTGATCATTTTACTGCGAGAAATACGGCGACCTTAACGAAAGAAACTGTAAATTTACTGATAGATTTAATAGGAGATAGTATTCAAGTCTCTAGTACTAGAACAAATTTACTAACAGTATTAGAAAAGGTTTTAATAACTTCGTTTTTATGCAGCAGGTTTATATATATTTTTATTTAGTTAATGTGATGTGATATCATTAGGTAGCCGATAGCGGCGCCATCTACAATTATTTCTTGAAAGTGTCTTACTTCCATAAATGGCATCTGCAAACAGTTGTGCATTTGCTAGCTCCCTCTATGATTATTACAGATATTAAGATATCCATTCAACTGTTATGTATTCAACAAAATTTGGAAGGCATGCGTTCAGAAACCAATATAAAGTTATCGGTCTGATAAATTTATGTACTCGATAGTTATCGAATGGATAGCGCCAAATGTTGAGAAACCGGCCATAGATGATCTGTAATCTTCTTACACTTCATTTGACATATCACTTTCACTGTCACCGTTTCCATGTACTATTCTTGATAATCGTTTAAAATATCTTTGTTAAAAGTACGGAGTACATAGTACGGCCTTGTAAGCTAAAGGTATAAAATTGTAATGCCATATGTCCCAAGTATATGTTAAGTAACGCATGCTGATTCATAATTTTTGAATATTTGTCTGCCACTTTGAAAGCCTTGTACCGCTGTGGTGTAATATTGTATACTATTATATACTCATTTTCTAATGAGAGACAGTCCTACTAACATTTATGCATAATAGAATACTACACATGGAGAATAAACCTAAATTGATCGAAATTTACCATTTTCCGCCTTAAAAGTTGTCGTCAATGTTATAAAATCTTGTAATACCAAAATTTGTGTCAAAAATTTGTTTTCCAATGTGTTCTAAGTAATATATGTCAATGGTTCGAAATGGTTCGAAATTAATTCGAAGTTATAATTACTTAATTTCGCTTTCAAATTTGTCTTCAATATCCAGGGACTTTTAATTTATTATAATACGTAAATATTTATGTATTTATTACGAATTTGTAAAAATTATTTTGTATTCAACTAGTGTTTTGCCCTATTAAATCCTTCAATTTGTTAAGTTCTATTTTCCTTACAATATAAACCTATTTTCAACTTTGTTAATAACTTCTAAGGAATATATGACCATTTAAATTAACCTAATAAAAACATTGCCCTATAGATTATGGTACTATTTACTTGTTAGTAATACTTCGACTTAAATGTTTAAGACACATTAAAGGTCTTTTAGGGAGCAAGCTTCTTGTTATATGTATTAAGACAGATCTTCATGCAATTATAAAATAATTATTGTGTTCATATTTCGCCAATCAAAATAGAAGCCAACACTGCAGATTATGTCATCATAAGTATTACATATGATAATACTGTTATCGTCTTATATGAATTCAGTGCATCTGAATTGAAATTTGAATTAAGTTCCATTCCGAAATATTTATTTTGATTTTGTTTATTTGATTGGGTTATATGCACACATAATATTATTCATAATATTGGTTTCAATTTGAATTTTCAATCACAAATAAATAAATCCAAGAATAGAATTTTATATGTAGGTACCTAGTAACAATTTAGTTGTTAGTGACGTCAACATTGACAGGCAATTTGCCGTAAAGGTTAAAACTTTCAGACAAATTGACTTCAAAGTTGATTTTATTTGAGCGTCCATGTTGTAACAATTACTAGATTTCTTGTTTGTTATTTCTAATTGATTACTCATTAAAATTACGTTAATACAGATAATATTAGTTAATACATCTATAAAGAAAGATTATTATATACATTTTATCACGAAATACATTCAGCTTTTATTTTAGGTTATTTTTTAATATGGTAATATTATTAAAAAGCAATAATAAAAATGTATATGTATAAGGTGCGTTATTTTTATGAAAGTTTGGTCATCACATTGACTCTCGGGTAGAAGTAAGTCATGTAAAGGGCATAGTTAGGATATATTTTGGTAATAATGTCTTTTATATTTTGATATTTTAACATAAAATTGGTCTGTATTTCTTTTAAGTCCAATGAACTTATCTGGAATAAGATTCTTGCCGACAATTATTGACTTCTATTTTACTTTAGATTTTTCCCCACATAAGGAAAGAGGCCAACAAATAAAGGTAAACTTTCCCTATACGGAACAGTTCATGACAATTTTTTGACCAATTCAGAGCCAAATTAACGTAATTTTAACTTTAAATGTTTGTTGGGAGTGGAGATGCAAAGGATAATTAAGTGGGGGCTATTAAAGAGTTTGAGTAATACTAAACATATCTAAAAAATATTGATTCTTATTGATTAGATGTTAGGTATGCTAGAAAGAAAAGTAATATGACAATGAATGAAATTTATGGGATTCTAAGGTTCAAAAGGCTACCGTAGTCGGAATATAGAATCAAGAACGCGTGTCCAGCGTTGCCGGAATCCGGATAGAGGCCTAGGTACGTTTCCAGGGCGTCATATCAATGACATCGGCCTTATCGCCGGTTATCAGACCTACAAAGGAAAGGAAAGAAGCCGGGTCTAAGTGAAAACGTATATTGCTTTCGTTGGGATACGTGATTCAAATTGCGAATCGCCTGGGCTTCCGTGCCGATGCCGTGCCCGTTTATTCGTTAATACTTTATAACATTACCGAATCAAACGCGATGGGGACCTTTTTCATTTTCACTTTGAGCGCTTTTTTATCATCTGCGTGAGCTCCGCATGGGAATGGGGATGGTTGGCGTGCGTGATCGTTTCCTGATCCGGAAGAATTCGTACCTGCAGAATTGTTTTCGAGAGAATCGTACAGGGCGAGTTTCTTCTGATACACGCTGATAAAAATGAGTGGATATTTCCATGTTTTGCTACGCTCTTTTCACATAATATTTACTGGTAATTAATAATTTACATTATACAGGGTGAACCTTAAATAAGTACAAATATTTTAACTGCTGGTGTAGTTCGTCATATAGAAAGCCATTTTTAAAAATTTCTAATATTTACGGAGATTTTAATTTTTTTAAAAAATACCCACATTTTGAGGACCGCTGTCATAACCTACCTAATGAAACATATGATTTGTTGCGAGGTTGCCATATCTCCTCTAATATAAATATTACGTTTCCTTTAACGTAATAATAAAGTAATATGGTTAATTCCATTTTAAAAATACTTGTTTTAAGCATTATTACAGTAAAATTGGGTATGTAGTATGATACGCAGCAATATTAACATAAATTTTAACTGCTTAACTAACTATAAACGATTAAAAATGAATTTCCGCAAGTTAAATACTACCATAAAGTGTTTAGGAAGATATTACGTGATATTACTATGTCCAATGTTCAAAAATTATACATAAACGTGCACACAAGCTTACCTGTTTGTTAAAAAATTAACTATTTAGTCAGTAATCCACATTTCACAAGTTAATTGTCATTGTACACTGTTAGAATGAGCTTTTCGTTATTTTATGAAAAATAACGAAAAGCTATGATTTTCACACAACATATTAAATTTAATTTGTGATAAATCAGTTGGAGTGTAGTAAAAATGGATAATGAACAAATTCTGGATAACTATGATTGTGAGTAGATAATCTGGTTAATATTTTCAATTTATTGGTAAGGTCTAGAAATGACAAAGGGTAGGAAATGACCATTAATATTTTCATAAATAAACATATTTCTAATGTAACACTGGCAACGCTGTGGAATTCACATCCACCATGACTCCCGGAACAGCGGTCCCCAACAAGTTTTGTATTGAAAAATTACGAAATTTATTTAAAATTTGACTTTCTTATTCATGATTTTTTTGTAAAAAGACTGTGAATAATGTGTTCTACACAGTGAACTGTACTGCTGGTTAAAATATTTGTACTTATTTAAGGTTCACCCTGTATACAAGGAGAAATCAAGTATATGTGTATGTATGTAATAAAATTAGGATATTTCAGGAGCAATGCTAATACATGAGGCGTGTTAGGGAAACATGGTACATTCGGAAAAAAGTAAGAATAAGATTATATCTTGTAGCATGTGCACATGCAGCTTCTACCAATTTAAATCATAAATATAATATGAACTGAAACTGTACGTTGTTTAGAAGCTTGCATCAAAACTGCGCCATTACCTGTGTCTTTAATTCATACAACATTAATTTCAAACATATTTACCTTTGTGACAATAAAAATGCCAATAGTTTATAACAGATATTGACAGTAGTTCTAGCTAAGTTAATTGCAAATTTACTGTAACTAAAAATCGAGATAAAAATATTTATTTTCACACAGACATACACAGACTACAAATATTTGCAAATACCAAGAAATATATAAATACATATATAATATATATAATGTTGATTGTCAGCGAAAACATTTAAACACATTTTCTAATGAATAAGTGCAATGAAGTACATCTTTGTATGATGGATAAAAAATATCTACAGTCTTAGAGAAATGAATGGATAATTCACATTTGGAGGATGGATGGACAAATTCCACTAAAAAAGCCTTCATATATAGAAGTTAGATCTGCTCCTGACAAGGCCTTCTTAACTATTTGGAAATAAAAATGTACCTGTTTACATATTTCTTAGCTCATAGCATATTTATTGTTGAATCCTAAGAATAAAATCAACTGCAATTTGTTAGTAAGAGTTATCTTGCATATTATATTGACTCGTGTAAATATATATTTTTATGTATTTTAACAAGAAATTTTTTTTAACCTGAACAACTTTTTTTCATGGTATTAAAAGTAAAAAGGTCCCCCTTGCAATTTCATCTGTGAACCCACTCTATACGGCTACAAAAATAATATTAATATATTATTTTTTAAATTGACTTCTGTTGCACTATTCAGGTTAAACAGAATGACAATATTTGAATGGATTGGTGATTCTTTGGTATATATATTTTTTAACATGTGCACATTGTTCATCATTAAAATTGTTCACACACTGACATTCAGTCATGTAGGTATGTGAAATAATGTTAGTTATTGAAAAAGTTTTCTCTATGGCTATTCTTCAATTGTAGTTATAAAATTAGTATTTATAAATTATAAGAAAATTCAAAAATTACACATATTTTACAAATCCAACCTAAATTATAAGGTCAAATCAAAACAAAATAGAGTGTCGAAAATTTAAGATGGAATTTAGTGTAATGGTTGTAAAATCATTTACAAAAGTATGATGTTAATCATGCGGAGATTAACACCCTTAAAAATATCGACATTTAATTACTCCAGTATAAACTTGTTTTGAGTTATTAAAAAAATTGTAATAAATTCAGTCAATTTAAAAAAAAAATCGGGTTTAAAAAGATAAGTATAGTTAATATATTTCTAAAATCATTTAAAACCTTTTACTTTTGTGAGAATTTCTAGCACAGATTTTTGCGTCAAATATCAACCGGTATCTATCGCTCACATTGACCCAAGCCAACATTTTTCTGCTAATGAAGTAGAACTAATTGAAAATAGAATATAAGATCACTGATTGAAAGATTTTTGCCGTTGCATCCATCAGCTTATATGTTTCGCAATGGGTGTGGAAGATACGATTTTGCTGAGGAAAGATTTGAGATTCTCCTACTACTAAACTGTCCTAAAGATTTGCCAATAGTCTATCGACTTACTTTGTTCCACTTACAAAAAAGCAATGGAAAGGGAAACGTCTGAATTATCCTAACTTGTATCTATAGTAAAAATACTTTATATTCAATGACTACCTGCAAATTTTCAACAGTTTGGTAATACATTTAATTTAACTTAATATTGACAAATTTTTAAGTTGAAATAAAAATAAACAGTAAAAATTGAATTTAAATATACATTGGCATTAGAATTTGATAAATCGAACATTTGTGGGATGGACGAATAGAGCAATACAAACAGAAGGTTAACTTAAAACTAAAAGAATTCGTGTTTATTTTCAATCGTCAAATTTTGATAATTAATGGTTTGATATTCTCAATTGATAACATAATAAACTTTATATCTTGTATATCTAATGAAAATATACACACTAACAAAATATGAAAACTACCACATTTGAATTGACTGACTTGACACAAAAAATCTTTTAGAGGTACCTCAAGGCTCCATTTTAGGCCCTTTTTATAATATACATTCATAAACTCATTCTCTTTATTTACTTTTACTACATTTAAAACAATTTAAAATCTACAGAACTACCCATTTAAATAAAAAAAGTAAGCGTGTAAGCAAAACATAAAACCATTTACTATGAGTCACTTTATTAATAAACAGTTTCGGAAACAATTTTCCTCCGACGAAATATTGTAGAACATCGACACCACATTCTATTATGAACCGTAATTCACGGCACAATACTAATTTAAAACGGGATAATGTAATTAAATAACCTATGTAAATAAATACATTTACCCGGTGAACCCTAATTTACATGGCATTAACTAGCCTTTTATTCACGTAGACAAACCTTTGGACTTCAATTTCCGTCACAATTTGAATGCAGCTTTTTAACCTTCCGAGTAGCTTTTTAAAAGTTCATTCTCCTAATACCACCATGCCGATGGTGAAGGTAGCTATTCACGTTGCGATTTATATGTGGGATTTACTTACCTCTGTTGTATTCATTGATACGATTGAGACCTTGTCTATACGATTAATGTTTCTGTCGTCAGAATTTTGTTGTAACAGTCACCAAAAATGTAAATTATATAAAATTTATATACAGGGAGTGGGGTTTACAGTGAAGATGGAATCACGAGTCATTAAGTACCTAAATACAGTGGCATTACTGTATTAAATTTGTAAACATAACTCGCTACAGAACATCACAAATTTTTAAAAACAACAACAATCGTTTCTTCCATTGACAGTTCGTAAGTTCAAACATGTAGTTTGTAGTTTGAAAAATATGTTGTCACATAATCGATCGCTATTAAAGAGAAAGCAACATTATGTTTTCAACAATTTTGAAACTAATAATAATTACGTAGTATTTACAACAAACTTCGTAGTCGAGCCGTGGCCAGCACGATTTAAGATAAAACGTGTATGGTTGCCTTAAACAGCATATGTACAACAGCAGAACAATTCGACGTTGTCCACTTTGGGCTTCCGAATGCTGGTCCGGCGGTTTGTTCACATATAAAGGAACAATACGAACTGCATACGGCGCCTTCAATTAATAAAGGCACGCGTCACAATTAGCATATAATGAAGCCATGTAGATGGCGCCCATCCGGGTGGTCACCTTTTCATGCGACAATTACCAGAGTGGTTATTACATTAAAAAGAGCAGTAGCGGCGGTTGTTCTTATTCAGCAAGGGTTGCATATACAGAAATATATGGTTTATTCCATACTGTCCATGTCCGTTAAATGATTATTTCCCGGATTCATTTGCAGCCAGGGAATGGAACATTACAGTATGTGATGCAGTATTGTGTATTGTCTAGCAACACTATTTAAAATTTGATTCATTTTCAGTTGGAATTATACAGGGTTAACTATGATTAAGTATAAAAAATTTAACCACGTGCTCAGGGAGGGAAAGGACAATAACAAATTTATTTCGGAATTCAACCCAATGTTTTAAAAGTGGGGTAAAACCCTCTTTTCCCACGGCGCCTATGACAATTAATCATCGTCCAAGATGGCTAGATACCGTGCGGTCGTCTTTTGCAGCGTTGTCAAGTGTAGAAATGACGAAAATAAACATTTTTATTAAAAATAATAATGCCTAAGTACCTGATAGATAACAGTTAATCCGGTTAGCTGCAGTATTTTGTATTCGTTCTTTCGTTGCACACTGCCAAAACTAGATTTTCACTCCTTGCAGATTCGTCATAATTATCCACTAACATATATGACATAAAATACTTTAATTACTACAAAACGTTTAAAATTAGTTATTAACTGTTCTAAAATAACATAACCTAGAATACTGCATTGCTTGTTGCATACTCTCCAAACATCAAAGAACATGCAAAGCATATCTAATCATCAAGTCATATCTAATGATCTTAGAAGTTGCGGGTACACTTGTGGCAGTGTTTTTATGTATTTGTGTATACGTGTATTCTTTTGTTATCTTTTAGGGTTTTTCTCGACGTAAGTAATCGACCTGGTCAGGACCGCCGGAGCAAATAGGTACTTCGGTTTAAAAAAGAAGATCTTTGCAATGGCAGGTTTTAATTTAAACAAGTAAGAAAATAGAAAATGATACAACATTCTTAAAATCTCTCCAAATATCAATCCTGGAAATAAATATTAGTAAGGTCGGTGCTGCCTCCCTATGCTACCATATCGTGTTTCTCATTAAATCATTAAATAATAAACAACATTTTGTAAATCATTTTTTTTTCAAAGCTGCGTAAACTGATCCACGTATCAACGCGGTCTTGTACAGATAATATATATATATATACAGGGTGAATCTTAAATAAGTACAAATATTTTAACTGCTGGTGTAGTTCGTCATTTAAATCAGTCTAGTGAAAGCCATTTTCAAAAATTTCTAATATTTACGGAGATATTAATTTTTTTTAAAAATACCCACATTTTGGGGACCGCTGGCTGATTTTTCATCCAACAACGTAATGAAACATATGATTTGTTGCGAGGTTGCCATATCTCCTCCAATATAAATATTACGTTTCCTTTAACGTAATAGTTCTATTTTAAAAATACTTGTTTTTAAGAATAAGTATACTAAAATTGGGTATGTAGTATGATACGCAGCAATATTAACATAAATTTTAACATCTGAACTAACCTTACTATACTTCAACGATTAAAAATGAATTTCCGCAAGTTCAATACTACCGTAAAATATTTAGGAAGATATTACGTGATATTACTATGTCCAATGTTCAAAAATTATACATAAACGTGCACACAAGCTTACCTGTTTGTTAAAAAATTAACTATTTAATCAGTAATCCACATTTCACAAGTTAAATGTCATTGTACACTGTTAGAAAGGGACACAAAACACAATTTCCTTAAGTTATTTTATGAAGAATAACGAAAAACTATGCACGCGTTTTTTATTTAAAATGGAAAAAATGTCAACTTTTAGCAAATTTTATTGCTATTTTCATGCATTATGTGGGGTTAACAAGTTTGACTTGGGCTTCCGATAATCTGTCATGACAGTTTGATAATAAAAAATAATATAAAATGTTACACTTGACAAAATTCGCTAAAAGTTGAGATTTTTTCTTCCTTGAAGCAAAGACATTTGTGTAATACTGGCAACACTGCGAACCACACGTTCAGTCTGCAGCACTATGACTCATAAAAGTATGAAGGGTCTGTCTAGGCCAGCGGTCCTCAACAAGTTTTCTGCTGAAAAATTACGAAATTTATTTAAAATTTCACTTTTTTATTTCTGATTTTTTTGTAAAAAGCTATTAATTATGTGTTCTACACACAAAACTATACTGCTGGTTAAAATATTTGTACTTATTTAAGATTCACCCTGTATATACATATATATATATATATATATATATATATATATATATATATATATATATATATATATATATATATATAAGTGAAAGAGATCGGAGTTTGACATGCATACTTGATAAATAAATACTATTACAGGCATTCTCTGGTTGATTTTAATACAGTATTTCACATTTTCCTCGAAAACAGTGCATTTTTTTAACAAATTTACTAAAAGCACCTTTTTTGCGTAAAATGAAAAATTTTACATATTACAAGGTTTAGAATGGGAAAATAAAATGTTTGCGAAAATTCTAGCAACTAGCGCCCTCTACTTTGAACAAAACAAACTAACACCGGCGTGTTCGTTACGACCAATAACGTACCTGTGTCAAATTTTAAGCAAATATGTTGTTTAAAAAAAAATACATCCAAAATTTGATTCACCCTGTGTATAAAAGTCACATACTTCTTTCCCCGGACATTTAGCTAAATATTCGAAATCTAATCCTTTCCTTTAAATATACCAGACCACCTATATGGGGTTGACAACTAAAATTTATTCACGACCTGGGGTAAACAACCTTAAGTGTTTAAATATTAATTATTTACCTCCGACGTTAGATACACTACTAAAATAATTCATATTACTGTTTGGACTCTTGTATACTAATTTCGCTCGGGACAGAGTAGTGACCTGTTAATTGGCGTTTTAATAATATCCTTTGAATTACATAAGCGTGTCATTAACACTCGAATGCTTAATGGTATACACAATTGTAATTAACATCCAAGTGTGTTGGAAAGAATGGTGGTACGTTTTGAGCAAGTTCGGAAATTTACCAATAATAAACTAACGTGGAAATTTCTATCAAATATATTTTGATTTAAATTTAATAGTAAGCAATGTGGAATTTTATCCTACATTAACCTTATTCTCAATAGATGTATTTTTTACGAAACAAATGGGGTAATTGTACCCAACTATACATTTTTCCTATTATCAAAAAACATGTTCTATAGTAGTAACATAATTTAAGTGATTATCTATTATTATTTACATTTTTCATTGTTCATAATCGGTTATTAATTTTAAATATAACGCTTAAGATATGAAAGAAATCGAAAGGCAGGTTTGTACTATAAGATTGAAGCTCGACAATTGCGTGAAATATTTTTAGTACGAACATTCTGAGGATAATTTTTGCCATTAATTTTATTTGAAGGATAGTACCTAACAACAATAATCGAATACAAATCTTGATTACATTATTACATTATTTGGAAAGTAGTAAATCTCAATAGTAATTTTCATTGTGAATATTTTTTGTATCAGTTTTAGGAACTGATTGTAGCAATAATTGAAATAACCCATTGATAATATTCTGTACCAGCAAAACAACCAGTATTTGTACAGGTCTTCTACAGTCTTTCAAAGCATTAAACATGTATTTATTTATTTACACTGTTCACCCAACTATACAGAATAAGAGGTTACAAAATGTAAAATAACTAAATCTATGTTAAATAAACTCAATAATAAAACAACCAAAAATCATCCCTCTAACAAAAACTATCTGAATTGTTTTAAATATGATTTAATACCTTTAAAGCTACAAATATATCTAATGCCTTTTTGCTTTGCAGTTCTTATTATAGATTCTACACATAAAATTTATAGGAAAATTTTGCAGCAAGTTTGTTCCCGCTATTTCTAGACGGAACGTTTTTATTTGATAAGAATTTTCCCGCGGAACAAATAGGTTCGGGCAACGCATATTTTGCTACATCCAGACATCATTACATCCTATAATTATGGTATATGCAACTCTATGCGTCCACATACTACAAAATTATAAAACACTACTGCATATTATTTCTTACAAAAACCGGAGGAAATTTTACTACTACGCATATTTGGCGACAATTTTTTCCCGTGTAACATCATCTACAAACTATGCGCTATTAATTAATAATCAATTTATAAATCCGGAAATGGTTTCGGTTGCAATTTATTATTTACATATGTAAAACTCATTTCCATGATACCCGTTATTATTCCAGCAGCAAATGAATACACAAGTACATGACTGTGATATGAAAAATATGACTGACACATCTACACCAATACAATGAAGTTTTTATTAAATTTTTTCGAGTACAACTGAAAATACAATATGAATAACAACAAATGAACGTATTTCCAACGTATCCACCATACACATATAATGATTTAAACTGCGTCCATAGTAATTAAAACAAAAGATGAAAAAGAAAGAGAAGTAGCACATTTAGAGCAGTGATAAACTTATATCCTAACGTTCTCCACTTCAAAGTTATTAACTTGAAAATAACAAGAAACAGGATAGGCTTCTGCATTTAAAATCTAAACTAATCGTACTATATCATCTTAGCATGGATATGGTAAAGCCTATCTCTTTATGGTGGAGATGAATCTACGCTGTTCTTTAGAGACATAGGCGCTAAATCTAAAACAGTCATTTGCTTCAATAGCCCACTAAACATTATATATTTCCCTATAGATGCCCCCATCTAACTGAAAGAGACATTTATAGGAAACGAACTGGGTCAAAATAACAAAATTAAGTCGGGAACAGGACTAGGAGTGGTTGTCTCGAGTAGTTTGTTCAAGTCCTAAGATTTGATGAAGTGTTACTGAAAGTTAACCTATTTTATTTACAAGATTCACTCACTCAACGTCAATATACCCATACAAGAGTATAAATATAAAAAATTAAAAATCGTATTAAGCGAATGCCTTTTATACTCAGTATATGGTGAAAAAAATTGTTAGTGTGTATTATTTTTGTTTGGAGTAAAAAAAAACTTTAATGCTGGATTAGCACGCCGCTATAAGCTTTTAATAATATTATGCACTATAATAGGATTGACTGTAAGGATAATACTGTTCATGAAGTCAGTTTATATCAAAGCTAGTGACTCAATTCACCTGTTTGGATCCCTTTTAATAGAATATATGCACCAAGCACAATCAATAAATATTTGCCATTACATAATCGCTTTTGGGATGTAAAAGCACATTTTCTAAAAGTATATACCGCGAAAATAATCTACAATATCACATCAGACTCGGAAAAAAGACTTCAGATAGGTGTATATTTAATATTAATGGTCTGTAGGCTCTTAACGATTTTTTTAGTTTTAACACTAGTTCTATGAACTCCTACATCATAATACCTACAAGAATGGATTAATTATTATTTACACAAATAATGCATGCTATATTTATAGTATTCAAACGACATCTCACACTTAGTTAAAAAGGTTTTTGGAAAATTTATTGGCAAAATATTTTTTTTATTTATATTTGATATAGGATGTCCCAAAATTAATGGAACACAAGGGGCGAGAAAAATAAATCCATTCTTAAATTTGCTAAATACGTTAGAGGACGCTATATACTCTTCGTGGGTATACAACATTGGTCTGAATTTTTTTCTCACTGTATAATATATCAAAGTTTTAATATAAAAATATTCTCTTAGCTTTTCTACACAAAGTTGGTATATGTTGTTTTATATGGCGAAATTTTAACTAGAAAACATGCATATATTTGCTGTTTGCAAGATAAAAATTTGCACTTACGTAAAACTATCATAGTAAGCTTTGATAGATATATAAATTCACTGAGAACGCTTTGAACTTACGCACCAACTCAATATCAGTTATTATATCAAAAATTCGTCCATCCACATTAATGTTAAATTCTTGGATTTTAATCAATAATTGACACTATTATACAATATATTAAATAGTTGTTAAAATAAACAACATGCAAATTTATGACTGATATATTGAAAATGATAGAAAAACAAATAAAAAATCCTAACGATTGATTTCTTGTCTCGCAAATTTGCAAAACTTTTGCACGATTTCTGCGAGAATCTTCGTCGATTGGTAGATGTCGTAAAATATAGAATGCAATATTTTTTTAACTAATATTCAATTAAATATTTACTAGACTTTTAGTCTTTCTTGTCTTGTCCTGCCAGACCAAAACAAGATAAAGAACCTCACTTCAAAATTCACTTTTTCCTACCCTTATCCGTGTTGTTTGATACGCCACTGGAGTCGCAATGTCGGTTGGCTTCGAGTGCTTTTATTGCTACTAAATGCTGACCAGACCGGATTATGCTCGAGGAAACTTTGCTCGGGGTGTCCCTAAGGATTCTTTAAACTTTTATAGGCAGCGGGGAAGCCCGGAAAAGGAGAGAGGCCTCTCGAATGGAGGAGACGTTAGGCGTACAAGTTTTAAGAATTCCATTTTTCATACGTCCGTGTTTTCCGGATTTCCAAGCAAATGCGATTTAAAAATTTATTGGTACACTTTTAGTTCGGAAAACTTTACAGAGCGCATGAATAATGCTCTATGGAATAATAAATGCTTTATAGAGTTTTATTGAAGCTTGGTTGGTACCTACCTTAATAGATCAATAATATATTGTTTAAAAATATATTATATTCCTAACAATGAAATACAACAACTAATGAAAAAATTATAGAACCAGCTATGTTTTCTATTTGTTCTATTTATTTTGTTCTTAATTATTGTGAAATCTTGAAGTAAAAACGGTATAATGATATTAATATGATTTTTTTATTGCCTACAGCTCTCGTGATATATTGAAAATAAAAAGTTCATCCTGATAAATTACTTCCGGCGAAAAATAATGCTTTAGAGATTATACCCGAGTTCCAGAACAATAGACACATAACTCTCACTGAAAAATAAAATAAAGGTAATCATCCACTCTGTTACCAAATTATTTCCCTTTACTTTATTTATATAGAACGCCACTTAAGTCACATTCGTTATACAGCAGCAGGCTCTAATGACTGAAATCTTACCAATTCTATCTGCTGATGACACAATTGCTAACAAACTGAGCGCCAAATCATGTTAAGTTCGATTAAAGACTGCTAAGAAGAGGAATTTGTACAGGACTTTTATTTAGACCACTTCTTAAAACTGGCTTGCGTGCCTCCTTAGGAAACGGGTGATTCATGGAAAATAAATTAGCAGTTGCAGAGCGAAGTTGCACCCCGAAGTGCATCTGCGGTCCGGGGGGAAGATCGGGGGTCCGATTTCACGGTCTCAGAGGCCGGCCTAGCGGTCATGTATGCCAGGCACATCCGGGCGAGACTTTTTACTTCAGTTGGCAATTTGGAGTTTGGTTAGTTGGGAGTAACATGAGTTTGCACAGCATTTGCATATAATGCGAACAGTACGGTGAAATCGCAGTGAATTTTGACGAGACAGACGTTGCACCTTGCAACGTACGTCTCCTGGTATACCTTACTTCAAAATTACTTAAATGTTTCCGTATCTCTCATAATTTCTAAGTTCCCAACGATCACCCACCAATTTGCAACATGTGTTTGTAATAATCATTTATAACATTGCGCTAAATTTGAATCTAAACTGAAATTATATTTAAAAGCCTGCTAATAAGTTGAATTCCATTTTAAATCTTTTGTCTATACCTAAATATTCACATCGTAATCATTTTATTGAATGTAAACTGATACTTAATTCTTTACAATATTAGATCAGTAATTCAAGAGCAACTAAATATTTTCCTAAATAAATAGCTTAAAATCGTATGCAATAATACATAATTTTATATAGTTGCGGCAAGAATTTAGATGACTAACGCCACTGACGTTAAGCAATTGTTTTTATTGTCAACATAATTTTCGATAGTCGTTTCGATAGTTTCAAATGCCGCGTTAAAAACAATAATTTTTAGTTCACTATACAGGGTGCCTGTGAAAGGTTGGGAAATCTCGGAGCTGGAGCTACTGGTGACAAAAAAAAATCGATTGAGCCAAATATGTCTTATCCGAATATTGCTGGTTTAAAAAATACAGGGCGTTCAATGCTAGAATTTTATTTTGAAATATCTCAATAACTTTGAAACCTGTCGGAGTATTATAAAAAAATGGCATAATTATGTTTTTTGGCACGGCAAAAAAGAATTATTAACTAATTGTTGCGACTACGGAACGCCTTGAAGGACCACTATTATTTGAGGAATGGTTCTGACCGTAGCAGTCGTAATACCAACAATAGGAACCGAAATCAATATATGGGCGGGCCCAGAGACACTGATAGCGGGTCTGTTCCCACAGAACCTAGCCCGAGAACAGCCAGGGCAGGTAAAAGAATCTCGGTTAATGCTAGGGATGTGCATTTTAACTCCGTTTCTGGCAGCTACCAGCTACCGAGATCACGGCATAACAACCCGGAAAATGTGAACATCTGTTTATTTAAAAATGTATCTAAGGCTCTAAAAATTAAGACATTATTTTAGGAGGTCGAGTACTTTAAAAGTTATTCAAGAAAAATCGATTTCCAGCTGCGTCATCCAGGGACACATATCTCCGTTGGGGTCTGTAGCAAATATTTTTTTAATTTTATGGGAACTTGTCATCTTATCTTTTCATGTTCCATCTGCACGTTAGACATTTACCAGACACCCTGTATATTGGCCAATAAATTATATTATTTTGAGTTTGGAATAAACTATGCGGTAGGCAGCTATTTATATTGCTTCAGTAAGAATTATTATTATAACTACTTCAGAGAATAATTAATTGTCAATCTTTATTTCCCACATCGGATTCCAATATCTTTACAACATGAAATAAGTAAAATATTTAGGTGTATTTCAACATACTGAACGCAATTTGCTGAGCGTTATATCTTTCTGGCAAGTATATCTATGTAATTTTTTGGTAATATTTTAGGCTTTCCAAATTAGAATATGGTTGGTTTCATAACCGACACCGGATGCGTGCATTCTGAAACATTGCTTTTTATTGACCGTAGAGGAAACTTCCTTGGGAGTGTATTAATAACAAGTCGTGGACTATAATCCACTATAAACTCGCCCTTAGGGTCCGTTTACGGCAACATCAACTGGGCTACGGGCACGCGGCCACAAAGAGAACGCCGCCCGGCGGCGGCGTATCTAGATTAGAACACTGCACACATATTAACCGTACCGTTTCAGGTATTATTTATACAAATGGGCAAGAATTACCATGAATTAGAGTGCATCCCCGCATTCGTTGTGTAATCTCTGTGCAGCTCGTTTTTATATTCGACTAAGATTATTCCAAAGTTGGGAACGCGTAGTTCAGGCTGACAAATGGCCGTAATTTAATATGTACACTCTCGGCTGGGTTTAAGACGCACGAGAAAAATTACGGCGATATTTACATATGCATATTTAGTAGTCCGCGTGCATAGAATGACACAAAATGGTATTTTCCCTAAATTTATTATGTATATTATGAATTTCCCTGCTTGCTCATGCCGCCTCGCCTCATTAAATGGATGTGCTGCGTTCCTTTTCTACAGCCGTGCATATAACACTAACTTGGCCACGCTGTACCTACAGTAAATATAATCTAATTACTATGGCAGCAGGGAGACGCGACTATTAATATTTCAGTTGTTTATCAGACGCCGACGTGTTTGCACATGTACATAAACTGCCGTCATATGCGTGGGAACTACACTGATAAAAATGATATAGTAAATTTACTCGTTCACACCATATCGGTTAGTGATCGGCGTCAGTATCTGAATCAGGTGACCAGTCCGCCTGAGGTTCGAATGCCGCGGCCCGTAGACCGTAGATCAGCTACACTTGTGAGAAGATTGGTACCCTCTCTGTGGAAAATTAACGAGATTTTTCCTCATTCCTGCACTGAATGGTGCATTAGGGCCTAGCAACGTAAGCCATTCTAGGGCGCAAATGCGGCCTGCTTAATAATAATATGCCGCTCCCTCTCGCGTACAAGTCTTAACTTCTGGGCGAATCCTCATGACTAGAATAAGGGGTAGAGATATTACTATTATATATTTCCGTAAAAAATTTTAAATCTAATACTGTACTACAAGAAACTCCAGGTGAATACACCAAAATTACACCTTCTCATATTTTGCATTCGTTTTTCATTACTTCGTTACAAACTGGCAAAACTACGTTTTCACTCACTACCGATAAACACATTTCCCGTAGGTACAGTTAGAGCAAATGCCTATTTATTATAAGAAAGTCGAACGAAAGGAATAGGTAGGTCCTAATACATATTAGAAAATTTTTGATGTCTTATCCCATAACCTAGAAAAGCAAACCGGGAAAATAGAAAATATCAGCACCCGATACAAATTTATTTATTTAATAACTATAAAATGTTTAAGATTAATAAAGGCACTAAAAACTGAAAAACATGAAACTACAACGTAAACACAGGTGTTAAATTATGACATGACAGCGAATCTTAC
The DNA here is from genome assembly GCA_037114965.1 of Monochamus alternatus. Lineage (NCBI taxonomy): Eukaryota > Metazoa > Arthropoda > Insecta > Coleoptera > Cerambycidae > Monochamus > Monochamus alternatus. The sequence goes on from CM073433.1 coordinate 42,268,037, forward strand.
CATTGTGTTGCTGGTTGTCTACTCTGTAAACGTTAAACGTGCGACGGACGGGTTGCATAGACGGCATTAAGAATTTAATGTAATATCGAAAAAAATTGTTTTTATTAAAATATTTGTACTTAGTCATAGTTAACCCTGTATATCTACTTACTTATTCATTATTGGACATATAGAAGAACTGGTAACAGTTCAACATATAATAATCATCATATCACTGATAACAAATAATTGTTATCAGTGATATGATTAGATATGTGTTGAGGGTATTAGTTATTTGTATGAAGTTATCCGCAGATTTTCAGCCACAAATGTTGATGCAAAAAAGAAAATATCTTTTTGCTCACTTAGTCACAATATTACGAAAAAAGCGACAAATATGTTTAACTAATTAATAGAAAGAACATTAAACTAAACAAAAACTACTCCACCTATAAGGTTTGTATTATCTCTAAATTACTACATATCACGAATGTGACATAAAAGTGCTGAATTTACGAGTAGATACAGAAGAAAATATTGTAAAATGATGAAATTAAAAAATGTAAAAATAATATTCCGTATTTTATTTTTGTTTTGTTACAAAAGATATGTAAAGCATTGAAATTCTTTTCTAGCTTAATTTGTAAATTCAACAGTTCATAAAAATAGCAACAGTTGAAACTCAGTAACTGCCAATAGTTACTTGCCATGCACCATTACCACCCTTGAACTTTTATGCTATTTTTACTAAATACATTTTAGCATGTAATAGTTTTTTTATTACTTATTTCATTACAATTTTTATAAAATCCCTTGTACAAAAATCTCACTGTGTAAAACAGTTCTTATTACCATATTTTTTATGAATATTGAGGAAAGATGTTACAATGGTACATTTGTTACTTAACACCATTTCAAAAGAGGCTAAAGCAAAACTCATAACCAAGAACATAAAAACACTGTACTAAAATCTTTGTTCTGGCAACTTCGACGTACATATTTTAAGTAACGATTAGTAATTTTTATGAATAATTAAAAAACCGTTGCATAACTTAAAAACATCATAAAGATGCGGGTTGAACAATGTGCTGCAAAGTAGGATAATGGTAATAAATATTATGGTAATAACATAATGGAATGTGACTAAAGGCAAGTTCGGTTCATAACGGTCGTCATAATGGAGCTCATCAAAATTATAGCATGACTTTCTAAAATTTAATAGAGTAGAGGCTATAAGCAATGGCATTTTGGTGGTCTGAAAGTTATTATTATTGACTTATTTCGAGACCACTAACAATATTAGCACAATCAGTAAAATCATTTTAACATATTACGATTCTACGGGCCAGATTGATGTATTGTACATAAATTCTTCTAGAGCATTTGACACCATAGATCTCAGTATTTTGTTGATTAAATTGTAGGAATTCATCTCGTAAGTACAATTTTCTAGAACGTATTTAGTCGATAGATTATATTGCTTATATTATAAATGAGGGATTTAGGTCTCCACTTTTCTTAGCTGTATGAGGAGTTCCACAAGGACCAAATCTTGAACTCCTCTTGTTTTTGATTTGTTAACACTTATGAACTCTACTGATTGTCATACGCATATCCATGACTTGTAATATAAATGGAACTGTGTATTGTATCGATACTTGCAGACCCGGATAGATGTAATAGTAATTTCACTTAAATGTCAATAAGTGTTAGATAATTGGTTTCTTATATTTGATTATACGTTGGATGATATCATCTTGGAAAGACATTTCGAAACTAAGGAATATTTTTTGATAGTAAGTTAAAACATTATATTTTTCATTGGTGCATACTATAGAAATAATAAAATATATAGAACGCCAAAAGAGATACTAAAAGTAGTTAACCTATGGAGAAAACGCGAGTCTGATAATATTGCAGTAATTTAGCTTTTATGAGTTGGTAGCACTAATGGGGTAGTTTCTCATTAATGTGCAGGAATTTCAAAATATGAAAATTTTAAGTCCAATTTGTAGAAACATGATTTCTATGGTCCAATTTGTTTAAATGTATTTTTGTGACTATTTTAATACGGTTACTATCGTACCGTCTCCTGAAATAATTTTTTTTATTATTATTATTAATTACAAAAGTTCCGTTTTGATTTCAATTGTATGCTGGAATTAAAATGCAATATTACCAACTGCGTTAAATTTTCCCTAAATGGCAGTTTTCTAAGTTCCTCCATAGACTAACTATTTTTCAGTGCATAGTTGGCTTTTGGCCTTCTATATATTTTATGATTTCTATGGTGCGTACATGCCTTTGCAATAATAATGACACTTCCTCAAAACAGTTTTTAAACTTCTACAAGTTCTGAGTAGAAATTTAATTAAATCTTCATTACGAATATATCAGCTGTTCAACAGAAATCGCAAAATTCATTTTAAAGAGTGTCATTATTATTGCAAACTATTGTACCTACTAAGCTGGAGTATACACCACTGACCTGGTACTTTTACTTTGAAGTCAATTCAGTGCAAATTCTTAAAATACTGTTCTTTGAAAAAAAAAGTAAATATAGTGGCCAAGAGTATACGAAATTACTATTATGGACCTTTGATATTTCTTCATTAAAGAGTAGACATATTATGAGTATTATATTCACCTACACCTACAAATAATGTTCTTAAAAAAGTATCTCTATATACCATATTATATAATTTTAATATGATATCTAATCGATGTGATATTAACCATATTTTGGTTTTTATTCTCTCTTCATTATTATTTGCTCTATAACATTGTTCCAATTTTCTTTTTTGCAACAATTTCCGTTTCAACTAGTATCTACTTATATGTATCCTTTTGAAAAATGTATATTGTCGTATAATTATTTTTGTTTCTCTTCTATTATTACTATTCATTTTTTTTGTTATTTGGCACATTGTTTTTGTGCTGTAAGTAGAAGTTTTTCTGTTAGGCAAATAAATGAATTATTATTATTGAAAAATGAAATAGTTTTGTGTAAAAGAATAAAAATTTATGTAACATAAAATACCTCAGTTCACAAGAGTGGAGTGTTTAAAAAAAATTGATGAACGCTTGTTCATATCCCGTAAAAGACTTTTCCGTTAAGGATCGCCAGGACAACAGTCGAGGATTACGTGCTATGTTCCACGCGAAATACGAGCACATAAAATAAGTAATAATGTCGAGACCAGTATCGGAAGTGAAACACAGCAGTGTACAGATAATATGTGACAGGAATTTTCATCAGAAATCCCCAGAAATATTTTTTAAGCGAACTTGTGGCAATTTTTCAGCTATGCGATCAATGGGGGGCCAACAGTGTCATTGGTTTTTATTGCGCTCCTTCGGCATGAATCAAAATGATGAAAATGATGGGATGGGGATCGGATACAATGGAAGCCTCTGGGAAAAATACGGGGCCCTCGGAGATAAATGCGTTACACGGTTCATCGAACAAACATCAGAAATAAAAAAATAGTCTAAAGGATGCTGCCAATCGGCAGAGGGCAAGTGAAATGGTATATGTATAAATATAAAAGAACATAATAAAGGAAAAGAATGCGTTGCTGGAGTTCTTGTGGAACAATAAATTTTATCAAAACCTAATGTAAAATTTTCTCATCATTAGGCTAATAAGTACATTTTTTTCAATTGCTAAAAATATTTCAAGTCAGACAATAGGAACATGTTTTTAAAATATCGTAAGTAACTTTAGAAATTCCCAAATTTTTAACTACAAATGTAACCATACACGGAAAAAATCTAATCTGTATGAAGTATATCAATATATTTAAAATTTAAAACTTCACTTAAATGTATATGTATTAATTCAGTAATAAAGTTTATATATTTGATATAAATATTCATAACATCCAAGAATTCTTGTACTTAATTCAACACTTTTTTTTTCTTTCTTTCTTACAATGATACTAAATTTAAAATTTACTTAAGGAATAATATTGTTAAAATATGAATAAATATTATTACATATAGAATAGGTTATTCTTGCTTGAATTATAGATGTGCATGAATTAAAACTATTCTAATTTTAATACTATTTTAGCATTTAACACAAGAAATTTAATATTGATTTAAACAGTTATTTACTTGAATAGAAATTTCTTCCTCTTGCTAAAAGCCATCTTTTCTTTATTCAAAGAATAATAATCTTAATCAACCAGTAATAATAAATTAATAAATACTTCCTTTAGAGACATCTGTTTTCTATGACCCACCTTATATAAAGTAATAATAGTCTAGAAAGAATTAAAGCAATATACAATTTAAGAATACTGACTATCTACTGGACTTTTATTTTTTCTTAATGTGATGCTATATTTACAGTAATTCTTTCAAATCACTTAAAAGTGCAAATAAAGAAAACATAATTTTATTTTGAGAATAACAATTGTTGTCTCAAATAATTATTATTGTCTAAGTGAAGCAAAACAATTTTTTATACAAACAGAAATTTATCTCAAATTAAGTATATTAATGTTCTTAATTTCAAGTAATTTTTATTATACAAGAATACGTCAATCAGTAAAATATTACTGTACCCGAAGAATAGTGAATAAGTGTATTAATCTCGACAGTACTAGGTATAGCTTTTTCCGTATTATACTTATTAAAATGTCTAATCTTTGAATGTTTTAGTTGTCTAAAACATTTATTTTTAAAATACTTGTGAAAGCAAAATGTAGCTGAGATACTGACAATTACTTTTTAATGTTATTTTATGTCAATGACTTTTCCTTCTATTATAAAAGGTGAATTGCCGTTAAATTAATTTATTTTACTCGCATGCGACAAAATGTCTTTATACGTATTATGGGTTCTTATTGCATTATACATACAATTCACCACAGTCAGTAATGCATGACCATCCAAATTTAGATCAGTATTTAACAATTGTCGTCAGGATAATAATAAGTCATAATTTTTAATTGCATAATTATTTCTTTCTAATTATTGTCAAGCCATAACATATTAAAATTCCATATCTTAGTATTAATTATAAGTATACATACCATATCCAATAGATGTTTGGCAACTTGAAGAAAACTAAATATACCAACTTGGAGCTAGTTTCTTACCTGAAACAAAATAAATATCAAAATTCCTAAGTTGCAATAGTATTAGTGCAAATTTCTCGTATAATTTTATTGGTTAAAAATCGAACCAAATAATTCATAAATTTCCTTGTTAAATATCAAGTATGAAATTAGAACAAAATAAAATATATTTTAAACTAGCGAACCCGGCGAACTTCGTTCCGCCTAATAGTCAATGAATGAGCATATTTAGGATTTTAAAATTAATATAAAATTATTAAGTTCAATTTTTTATTATATTAGTATAATAAAATATATGGGAATTGGTGGATTGCACTCTTCAGTGAAACACCCTGTGTTATACGACATTTTTTGTTTTGTTATCAGGAGCAAGAAGAAATAAAGAAGAAGTTTTCCGACTCGGAAACATGCCACCTACAATTGACCATGAGAAAAACACGCATTTTCTAGATTTAGACCACAAACATACAAGGATTGGCCTTGTGATTTGTTAATCATCATGGCCAATGCAAGACGAATAGGAAATTGAAGTCGTTTAAACGGCATAGCGGTTGGGATCATCGGAATCCTCGGAATGAGAACTTCCTCACCTTTGAATTTTCCTTAGAGTATCGTAGCGTAAATCACATTGATCATCAGTTTAGTTATCACCAAACGCGTTCCGTGGCATAGTTTTGGTTGGTTTAGGTTTCGAAGCATGATTGATTCCATTCTGAATTAAGAAGTTTAAGTCATCCATATCTTTATTCTTAGCTGCCAAAATTGGTCGTTCATTCAACCATTCGTTATTTTTGTGGTTAGCAATGATGTTTGGGAATACTTTATTTATAAGTTCGTCTTTCGATGAGACAAAATTACAGAAATTTGGAAGAAATGAAATCAATCCGCTCGATTCGTCGACAGAAACTCGACCACTACCGATAGTCAGCAATTGCTCAGAGTCTTCAGCAGATGTATCATTCGAATCCTAATTGCATTACGGCTTTGTCGGGAAAGATTAGATCTTCTCGGACGCGGCATTGTTAATAGTAATATCACAAAACCATTATTTTTAATTCATGCACAAAACAAACACATTACCGGTGAACTTATTTTTCAAAACAAACCATAGACAACATTACGTGAACTGTCAGTTGCGTTTTGTTACAACAAATGGACGATGAACGTGAGCTGTCGGAATGAATGAGAGCTGTCAGTTGCGTCTTGTTATAACTTATTTTTTTTATTGATTAATATCATATTTTAATACTTATTATCCTATTCACGACGAAGACAAATCCAAAAACACAAAAATCATAAAAATTGGTCCAGCCGTTCTCGAGTTATAAACGGTGTAACTAACACGACTTTGTCAAACATATTATATCTATTAGTATTGGCATATTGTTTTGCTTTTTCTTTATATTATCTTGGCCTCGCAGGACAAGACAATACCAAGACTTGACCAACTTTAAAAAAAAAATCCCCTGTTGACAGAACCACTGCCCACAGCAACCAACGTGCCCCGTAACTTCATCGGAGGTCGTCCTTCCCTAGTCCGATTCTATGTCTATGATATACGAGTAGCTAGACTGGAGATGTCTTATTGATACGAAACCCGGAAGAAGTAGGGAATAAAAGCTCATCCAGATCGACATAAACCATTTAAATAGTAAAGGCACTGTTTGTAAGATATCAGATGCTTCAGACACCGCTTCGTCGTCCTCAATGGTTTCTTTGTGTACAGAACAAGTTCCACATCAAACGGTTTGAGCACTGACTAGTGGCGTGCGTTCTAATAGGCGTATAAGGAAAATGATTTTATAAATATGGTTGAACTGTTTGCCATATCTTAACTTTACGCTTCTCGATGTTTCAAGAGATATATTGATCATGTTCTTCAGTGTCAGATTTTTTTCTGAAGCTTCGATTGGAAAACCGAATAGAGAAGCTCTTTTAAGCATTTTCTCTATATTAAAGGTACAAATGTAAGTTAAGGGTTTGGAAACAGTTAACAGCATGTCAAACTGTAGTTCGAGGAAAAATTTTAGAAATAGTATTGATATCAAAGAAATACGTTGCAAACAAAGTTGTATAAATGAGATTTTCCAATTAGGGTGTTAAAAATGTCCGTATAATTTAATATGCCTGTTTTTCTCAAAATATATCAAATTACTAATAATAACATATAATGATTGTATCTAATATTTACCAACAATGTGTTATGAATACCCAGTTCTGCGTTAACTTAACGCTCATCTGTATTCTATATTCCATCTGTGTTGCTAAAGGTCTTCAGCACTGCCAGCACACAACACGCCATTTTGGTCGCGCCTCTTTGTCGTGTTCAGTTAATTCTTTATTACGAAATCCAAATGGAAAATATTTAAATTTAAATTGAAGCTTGATCCACCTAATCTAATTATAAAATTATTGATAGTTGTGCTAATAAGGAGTGATGGTGTCAAAAATATTTTCGAAAATTCGCTCCGATTTTAGAGAAAGTGAATGAATTGTTTACTGTTTATGATTTACTAGAATGTATTATTTGTTTTTAAGTTCTTCATTAGAATATGTTAAAAACTAAACCTAACTTTGTTAAATATTTAAAACTTGGTTGTTGTTCACTTAAACACAATTTATTATTACTTTTACACCGTAATTCTGTAAATACTACCTATATATTATACAATAAAATTATACAGAATACTTAAATGTGTAAAAATTGTACATACCTAATATTTATTATATTACTAAACTGTGTTGGGTCAAAGTTAACACACTGCTATATACATAGAAATGTGTCAAAATATGCACAATCCCTTGTAAACCTTGTAGATGAACACAAGATTGTGTAATATTTTTTATAGTGTATTGAAACCAACAAACTTTTGAAACATATTTTAAAGCCAGTGTAATAGGGTATAAATGAATTTATAGAGTATATTTTTAATTATATAAATATACTGTTTTCAAAATATCAATTAAATATAATGTTTTTCTGTCTTGACAATCGTAATTATCAGAAAAAATCACCTTGCTAATTTAATAGACATATTAGCTCCCACAATAATAAAGTTAGCACTAACTTAATTTAGAACACACTGTATACAGGGTGAATTTTAAATAAGTACAAATATTTTAATTGCTGGTGTAGTTCGTCATTTAAATCAGTCTAGTGAAAGCCATTTTTAAAAATTTCTAATATTTACGGAGATATTAATTTTTTAAAAAAATACCCACATTTTGAGGACCGCTGGCTGATTTTTCATCCAACAACGTAATGAAACATATGATTTGTTGCGAGGTTGTCATATCTCCTCCAATATAAATATTACGTTTCCTTTAACGTAATAGTTCTATTTTAAAAATACTTGTTTTAAGCATAAGTATACTAAAATTGGGTATGTAGTATGATACGCAGCAATATTAACATAAATTTTAACATCTGAACTAACCTTACTATACTTCAACGATTAAAAATGAATTTCCGCAAGTTCAATACTACCGTAAAATATTTAGGAAGATATTACGTGATATTACTATGTCCAATGTTCAAAAATTATACATAAACGTGCACACAAGCTTACCTGTTTGTTAAAAAATTAACTATTTAATCAGTAATCCACATTTCACAAGTTAAATGTCATTGTACACTGTTAGAAAAGGACACAAAACACAATTTCCTTAAGTTATTTTATGAAGAATAACGAAAAACTATGCACGCGTTTTTTATTAAAAATGGAAAAAATGTCAACTTTTAGCAAATTTTATTGCTATTTTCATGCATTATGTGGGGTTAACAAGTTTGACTTGGGCTTCCGATAATCTGTCATGACAGTCAATGACAGTTTGATAATAAAAAATAATATAAAATGTTACACTTGACAAAATTCGCTAAAAGTTGAGATTTTTTCTTCCTTGAAGCAAAGACATTTGTGTAATACTGGCAACACTGTGAACCACACGTTCAGTCTGCAGCACTATGACTCATAAAAGTATGAAGGGTCGGTCTAGGCCAGCGGTCCTCAACAAGTTTTCTACTGAAAAATTACGAAATTTATTTAAAATTTCAGTTTTTATTTCTGATTTTTTTGTAAAAAAAACTATTAATTATGTGTTCTACACACAAAACTATACTGCTGGTTAAAATATTTGTACTTATTTAAGATTCACCCTGTATACATCATCGGCAAGCCATTATGAACTAAATTTTATATTTATATAATGTTAATAATCGAGCAAACAAAGATCTGCAGACATTTTACCCACCTGCTTTTTATTTACAAAATACGGACGCCACTGACGCGTTCTTCAATTATTTTACGAATTTTATTCAGCTTTTTACGCGGCTCGCTCGATTGTTATTTGACAACGCATTGTTATTTAGTGTTCAGCTGTGCCAGTTAAATGCATCTGATAGGCACGATTTCTTTGTCAGACATGATTCGATACTATCTAAGAAACAGTTAGATGTTAAAAACAATTATTACAGTATTTGTAGTTTGCTTTTGGTCATAAAACAACGATCAGGAAGGAGCCCGACTGCGCGTTCTTACGGTGACTATACGATTTGAACCCGGATTCGAATATGCAAAGTGGAGAGGAACGAAAAATGTCTGTTCTTTTGTTTGAAAACAGGTAGTCAAAAGTGAATAATAAATAATGACTTGGAAATGTATGAAGGCTTTGTAAAAATAATCTACGACATTTAACCGAACTATTTTTAAGTTTGTTTATATAATTAAATAATCATTTACAAAATAGGTGTGTAAAGAAACTATTTTTTCCTATCTATACATAACTTTTCTTCTACGGAAAATATTAGTGCGTAAAGTAAACTAAAATACGATTTACATAATACTATGTAAAATATGCGTATCTCGTAAAAAAAATAAAGTGCATTGACTAAATCGACTTTGAAGTATATATCCCACGAATTTCTGTGTAGATTAAAAATGTCCATCCATTTGAATTCTAAATTAGTTAATTGTCGTCAAAAGCCAAATAGTAAAACAGCACTGGCGTTTTGTTTTGAATTGTACGATAATTGTCAGAGTATTCGGAATTATAAAAATTATCTGCGCAAAATACAATATGTTTTGTGCTACTGCAACATTGACGTGGCTATAAATCCCGTACAAATATTACCCCCTGCAATTACATATCTAAATTATCTTTTTTGTGTACGCATTTGCATATTTTTAATTGATGTTTCGTGTAATTGATTCCCCAATAAATAAACCTCTACAACAAAGCAAATTTTCATGACTGCATGTGGCGCTGCGATCAATTTCAATTTGTTTGAATATTTTTGGCATTACAACGTACGGTAATGAATATAATATCAATGAATATTTTACCATTTATATGGACTATTTATCGCCCGTATTTTTTTGCCTTTCCAAATTAATTCCAACCTTCCATTCTTATCAACATACTGGTTATATCAGCAACTGGATTAATCAACACTAAACATACGATGAAAAAGAACAATACGGTTTAATAGAAGTATATTTTGGCAATTAAATAGTGGAGTTGTTAAGATGATATCTGCACCTGCTTCAAATATTATATTTTATTCTTGAGTAAAGCTTAAATTTAATTGGTTTTGGTAGAAGGATTCATGCAAACATTAGCATCATCTGCGTATCTATGTACATAACAATCACAAATACATCTAAATATTTGAATGGTTTTCTTTGAGCTCTTTCCGCAACGTAGAATAAAATGTGAAATAGTTCACATAAATGTTCAAAATAACTACATTGCTTGTGAAAATCGTTTATTGTAAAGACGTCTCTCAGCAAGACAGTTTTGTCCAGATTGGCTAGATATTATCATGTGATTCGGCTGGTCGTGGTTACTATAAATTGTTTCATTTTTGTTTATGTCAAATTTCGTTGTAAAACGTGTAACACGACAAGAGATAGAAGGCTGTGATCCTCGCAACACTGAACTGGACTTTTGAACCAATTTTGTATAAATAAAAATGCATGGTCAACTGTGCACCACGCAACATCAGATTTATCAATTAACATTTTTTTACAATTTGCAAAATATAAAATAAATATATTGTCTGAAGCTATTTATTTGTGGCATAATTTTAGTTTCTCTTCCGATTATTTTGTTGAATGGAGATAAGTGTGTGTCAAACTGTTCAGTAAACATCGATCATTGTTGGCTACAGTTGTATCAAGAAGAAGTAAGTAAAAATAAAATAAAAATCATTTAACATCACTATGGAAGCAGATAAACAAATTTTAAACTGTCAAACTTGACATACGTTTAATATTTATACTACTATTTTGAAAACGAAAACAGAGAGTTTTTCGAAACGTCAATAATACGGAAGTGCGCGATAGTGATGTGATTTTTGTTATTTTTTACTTATCTGCTTTTTTCAGTGTGAGATTTTTTGGTTAGGCAAACTTAGTTTTAAAAATAACCCTAGACTGTTCCGTTTGGCGCAAGGGCTTATTTAATTAATTTTTATTATTTTTCAGAAGTGTGGCAAAAACCCAACAAAACTAAAGAAAAAATAAAATAAATATCATTATAAAGGAAAAAAATAATGCAACTGAATGATATAAATGTTCGGATCATATTTTAAGAGGCACTCTGGACACTCTGAGAAATCAGAAGAACGCCAATGAACTATAAGTAAAAAACTCTATCAGAAATAATTTTCACTATTCTGATATCTCAGTTATTCTCTGAGATATGAAAAATCCCTTAAAAGTAGTTTTTTTTTTAAATTTCGTCCTGCGTAACTTAAAAACGAAGAGGTCTATGAAAATTCTGATTAGGGCATATTAGGTTTCATATATTTAAAAAAAATTAACTATTCGTTTATGTAGCTTTTGGTCGGGTATACAAGTCGTCTTATTATCGACACCCTATATACTATTATAGAACTGAATATTCTCAATTTATTGATATATTGATATTGATAAATTGTATTTGAAGGTTATCTAGAGCCATTAGGGGTTCTTTTGTTTCAGGAAAAACGTGATTCTTTTCTTTTATTATACTTAAAGTTGTATGGAATAATTGTTTTTGGGAAAATATCTTGGAACAGGTCGATTTTATTTGAAAAAAAATAGTTATTTATGTAATCAGTTATGAAAAGTATGATTTTCATTTTTGTTTCATAACGTATTACATACAAGATTTTTTCTAATTTTGACGAAAAAATGGAAATTCAAGTTTTTAATTTTGATCATTTACAAGTGTAATTTGAATAACAATTATCTAGTAGGTAAGAGCAAGTTTAAATTTTCTTATCATTTGGCTTAACATTTAATAGATGCTGACCTATTCTGTAACGCTGATCGTTATTATTACCATTTATCAGATTCAGAGATATACCGAGCGATATCGAAGAAGCGGCAAGAAATGCCACGTTCACTGATTCCTGAAGAATCCAAAGCGGTATATGACTTGGCTTATGAGAAATGGCGTGAACAGAAGAAAGTAAAACAAGTCAATGAGAAAGTACTATCGGCATATTTTGAAGATAAGAAGAATTTGAAGGCTTCTACGTTATAGACATAATACGCCATGTTGAGAACTGAGCTGTTTTTAAAAAAAGGTATAGACATTAAAACATACAATAGTTTGATGGCATTTTTGAAAAGGCAATCCGATGGATAGCACACTATCAAAATTTTGACGGAGGTGGATGACAATATTTTTTTAATGGTTAAGGTAGTAAGGTTGTCAGTTTACTACGCATTTTTTGCTTTAGGCTGTGTTGGTTGTGGAAATAGCTGGTGCATGTCGAAAGTCAGAATTAACATTTTTACGTGTTGAAGATGTTATAGATGAGGAGACGTATCTTTGAGAAAATATTCCAAATACAAGAACTAGAATAATTCGTGAATTTGTAATCACCCCGGGATATATAGAAGGATTAAACTTCGTTGGCATTATTAGGAAGTATAGAAACATACGCCCGGAAAATATTAAAGACAATAGAAATATACTTTGTTAGATATAGAAATGGTAAAAGTGGTGTACAACCAGTAGGAATTAATACTATTGGTCAGTTACCAAAGATGATTGCTCAAATGATTGGTTTTCCGAATTGTGCATTATTCACGGGCAATCAGTGGCATAACAAACTCTTCATGACCCGTTGCATAATAGTTTTCATTAGGTAACTAGTTATATAAAATAGAACATTTTGACACTCGTTTCGATAATAAAAGATGTTACTTTATATGTCAAAATTAGAAAAATATACATTATTGCATAAAGTTGTTTTTCAACTATCATTTATTTTTGAGTAAGATATCATCAGCTGTTATTATCAAATGTATAATCGACCTGTTCCTGGATTTCTTCTCATAAAAAATATTCCGTAGTTTAGACCCGCCGTAGTTATGCAAATGATTTTAAAAAATTATAATCTATAAGAGCCATCGAAACTTCGAAGCAGCATTCAACGATAATCTAACTGTATTAAAAGCACCAAGACAAGCTAATATATACGTGGCGGACGTCGACGAATGCAGCTAGCGTTTTCGAAAAAAACAGTTCAATGGGTCGTAAGGCGAGGCAGGCAATAAACGTTCTAAGCTGACAAGCCGGAGCTCAGCAAAGAGGAGATACCAGGGGGGACAACTTTATTACTAGCGCCGCTGCAAAAACTTTGACCCAATGTCTCGCCTTGCAATTTAAACAGCAGAGCAGTAAAAGGTAAGCAGATGACATGCCTTGGAAAGCTCGTAATTCGCGTAAACGTAAACATCTAGCACGTCGCCTGGTGCGAGGAAATAAAGCCTGGAAATTTTATATAACTCGTTCAGTAAGCTATGTTTTATCAGATGTCATGTTTTCAGAAGCCTCGATTTGACTAAATTGAGAATAATTCTTCAAAACATCAGTGAATAATCTGAAGCGAATTATATCTTTTAAATATATCAGTATTTTAACTACAAAACCTCATATTTGATAGTTTTAATTTTAAATGGGAGATAAATTTTGTACTGAAAATATGATACAAAATGTTATCCAACTGCGCAATTTTAACCATCTTTGAGATTTTGATTCACTGTTTTCTCTTATAAAGAAAAATGAAATATCAAGGTAAGTAAATTTTTATTTGGTTCTCTTTAAACATTTTTTAATATACTTAAAAATCATTTTCTGAAATTTCAATTCGAAAAGCACGTAGGTATCATAAACTATAAACATTAACTAAAATATCTGGATGTTTTATGTTCATGAACACTTTTACTTATTTGCTTTATTGAGCTTTTATGCATTTAAAGAAATATGTGACGTCAAAACACCTGAAAGAAATTTAATTGGATAATTGACTAATTTGATATACATATTTACGAAGATTATTATTATTATTATTATTATTATTATTATTATTATTATTATTATTATAACAAAATTTCATTAGCTTATATTATCAACATTAACAACACAAATTACATTTCACTTATACAATAGGTAATTTAGATGTCACTAATAATTACATTTACCTAGTTTTAAAAATATGCAGAATTACACAATAACAATGCTATTATTTTTTTTTATAGATAGGTACAAAAGATATGACTCTAACTCTAAACCTAACTTAATTCTTAGTAAAATGTTAGAAAATATAAATTCAGAGACAATGTGAAATATCAGCTCTGCCGAAATGCGATGGTGTCTCTTATAAACTTCTGAGTTATTATACTTCAGTACATTTTACGATGTAGAACATTATTTTTCCTTGTTGAACGATATACGTACAAGTAAATTACATTACACTATAAAGAAGAACACTTTCTGTGCCGTTAATGAAATTTTTTTGACTAATTAAGTATTTAGGTATTACACTGATTTCTAAAATCCCTAAGTCATGCTATTAACTGCTAATTTACCGAACTGCGTTAGACAACTCTATTTGATACGAGTATAATTTTTGATATCATTTCAATGTTGAGAATGTCCTGCACTGGGTTAGAAAATTCTGGATTTATTGGAAAATTATAATCAAATAATAAATAATATGTAATGTTAAAAACGGTAGACAAGTTGGCAATTAAAAAGCGTTATTAAGATAATTCCTGCACTTGCTTCAAAAATTATATTTTATTCTTGAATAAGATTTAAATCTAATTGATGTTTTTTCCTAATGTATCATATTATTTGAAAATTCCTGTTAAAATAGGCAGTTAAAGAATTCACACAAAACTATAGTATCATCTGCTCATAAAAAAACGTTAAATTGATAAAACTGATGTTGTGTGGTGCCTGCATTTTTATATAATTATACAAAATTGGTTCAAAACTATTCTAGTGTTACGAAAAGTTCAATGTTCAGTATTCATCTGTTTTAATATAGGTACAGTTTTTATTAGGTATTAACACTATTTTGTGAAACTAACTAGTTTTCGGACTACAACCCCGACCAGCATTGAACTGCACCCACATTATTTACATTCTTTATTATTAGCTTTATCAATTTTTTATACTGTATTGTAAAGGCATTTAAGCTAATATAAATCAATTTTCCTAATCCCAAATATATAGATATGCTAAAAAGCAAACATAATGAAATTTTCAAGGACTTGTCAGCTTTAGGAAGTCAATAAATAATGTGGATAGAGAGAGAAATATGTTTTTAACACCCGGTATCATATTTTCTACTAAAAAAATGTTCTACAAGGGTACCACAAGATTTTTAGAGAGACTAGTTTTTTAGCCTCCCGTGTTTTTTATGTAAAAAAATAATTTACAGTAAATTTACAAAATGTAGATAGTTTAAATTAAATAGCCTTTCTAAAAATCTTGTCATATACCGGAAAATGTCATTAAGTTTTTCTTTTCCAACAAACAATCAGTCAATAGCTGTAAAACAGTGCGTGAGTTTTTAGTCATATTTTTTACGTTTATAGGACACGCTGTATATCGTAGTATATCTAACAGGTACTTGTCTCTTGTCACACCTAATCCCTTGTCACAAGTAAAAATGTATTGAAAATATTATTTGTATTGAAAATATATCGTTATACATATTATGCGTGAAATGACTCGTAAGGACAGACTTCTCCATCATCCAATCCCATGCCTCGCGACTATTAACGACCCCGACAGGGCCGTGAAAATATGTAATTGTTTCATGAAAGTTCCATGTAATATTCATTACGTAACCCCTGAAATTCCCGGAATTGTGATTTATCTTACATGTGGGAACGGGCTATTTAGTGGTTGTGGTGTGTTCACACACAAACACACACATATACATTTCCAGCTTATCTAATGTTATCTCAACCTGATGGCGCACACACGGGACAGTCTGCATGCGCGCGAATTTATCAAATAATCGAGAATTCACATCCTTCGCCTGGGACTACGTGGAGTTTGCCTTAAGGCAGCCTCACACCGAAATCCACCTGTCTGTCAAAAGATTTGTAAGTTTAAGGTCCCCATATCTACAACATCCAAAGATACTGATTTAAGGAGTCAGTACTTGAATCGATGTAGCTAGAGCGGTATGAGATCGAGCCCCGCAGGCGGTAGACCGTATATCAACTACATTCGTGGAGAGCATTGGCATCCTCTCTGCGGGTATGGTAGAGTGGAAGAATGTTAGCTTCGCCAATGTGAGAGATTGATACCGGTCGACATTTGACTACCTCCCTAATTAATCAGGTTTTCCAGGTTTCAACCACTGATTGGTGGTTAGGCCTACCAACTAAGTCGTTCCTGCGCGCAAATGCGGCCTGTTTAATAATACTATCCCGCCCTCTCTTCCGCACAAGTCTTCGACTTCTGAGCTAATCCTCCTGATTAAAATGAGGGGGAGAGATATTATTGTTATTATTATTTCATCAAATTAATGACAAAAGTTTGATTGAAAATCATAAATAACCATACACAAGGAATCTAGTATTATAAAACACAACAAAATTTATTTATTACATAATTAAACATGTTATATAGCGTTAATGTGGTACAATTTTGCTTCCTGAAAAACTTCAAGATCTTTGGAATGCTTTTCTGTCATATATTAATCAATTTGATTTAATTACAAATTTAGCAAAAGTGTGATTCAATTATACTAAAATTACGGATAATACGCGACTGTAATTCAAACCAATTAACAGGAACTATGTATTTTAGCACTATCAAGTTACATACAAACACTCTTTCTACGATAAAAAAATGCAGCGTTTCAATAGACCTCTGCATTTCCTCAAAATCTTTTCCTAAAAAATTGACAAAAAGCTTATTGTTATTCTTACTTAATTGATCATTTTACGCCGTATTTCACGTCGTAAAATGATCAAATTAGTGCTGCTTTTAAGTGCAGACATCTCAAAAAATTAAACACATAAAATAAAAGTAATATCAAAGACAAATAAATGTTTTGTTCATTCATTGTTACTATTTCAATTTTCCTCAAATAAAATAATAACTTTTAAAAAGCGTTTGTAAGACACACATTACTTTGCTATTATAATCCTACATTTGAACAACTATGTAAGTTTACGTTATATATATATATTTACATATAGTTACCTAAAAATTTGTTGTTACATAGTTTTCTGCCATTATATAATAGTTTTACTTCGGTACTTTTGAATACCAGGTGGCATGAGATAATGTTCCTATTATTTGCTAAGCTCAACATTATTCAGTTCTTAAATTCTTTGTATTTGTAGAAAACACTATTTGAAGAATAGGACTCCCTTAAGGTGTTGTTAATGATCTATACGTTTGAGTTAAATGTATATAACGATATATATAGATTTATGGGTCCTTGATAAATTTCGTTAAAGTATCTTACAAAAATTGTTTTGAAGCTCCGTCAAATTTGAAAAAATCAAAATAGATAACTTATCAAAATCGCCAACAAACCAAAAACAAACATCTGTCAAATAACCACCAGTTGCGGCTCCACAGATGTCCACAACTCTGTTAAAATTTGCAATAATTTGTTGGCATAATAGTGACCAAGTTATCAATAACGCGAAGAATTTCATCATTCAGTTCAGGAATTGATTGAGGATTATTCATATAAACCTGGCTCTTAAAGTAACCCTAAAAAATAGTCCAATGGTGTCAAATCATACGATCTTGTTGGCCAACTAGCATCACTGTTCCTTGAAATTACACGACCAAGAAATGTATTTCTCAATAAATTAAGTGTGTCTTTTGCAAAGTTACATGTAGCGCCATCTTATAGAAACCAAATGTCTTCCAGATCTATACACGTTAATTTAAGCTACGAAAACTGGGTTAACATCCCACATGATATCAACCAATTACACCTTCTAACCACAATGCACACTAATCATTAATCGATCCTGGATTTTCCTCACACTAAATACAACAATTTTGTTTATTAAAACAGTCGCCAATTTCAAAATATGCTTCATCGAAAAAGTTGATGTTTTGGGAAAAAGCATCTGACTGTTCTTTGATCCAATTGATAAATACACCACATTGTGAATGATCAAATGGCTGGAGCTCCTCTGTTATTTGAACTTTATACCTATGCTTTCTGAGTTTAAAACCTTGTGTAAAATATGCAATGTTGTGGATTTCTTGGATAATGGATATTTCTTGGTCCTCATCAACAATTTTACGAATCAAATGAACATGTTCTTGTTAACGACCAATACGATTATATACTATAATTTTCTAGAAACATTTTTCATTAAACTCCCTCTTTAACTAAATAATTCAACAATTTGTACGCGTTGTTGTATATTGTGTACGAGGAACTCTAACAAAATATAGATTTAGGAGTTCTACAGATGTCTAGTACTTCTTAGTGATTTAATATTTGAATGCATCAGTTTAGGAATTATTTAAAATGTTTGACATTTCTAATGTTATTCAGCTGATTACAGTTGAAAAGTTAATTAAATAAAATAGGTACATTATTTCCTTCGTATTGTCAACTTTTTACTCAAAGTCAAAATAGGTACATTATTTCTTTCCTATTGTCAACTTTTTACTCAAAGTCTGCTATTTTCACTGCAAAGTAGCAGCACTATCAATTGTGGTAGGTATTCTGTCAATATAGGCATTCTAATCCAGAGAAATTCACAACGCCATATGTGTTTTATTGAATAATTTAAAAAAACTGCTCAATTTGTTAGTATTTCTAGCGGCAACTCATTGCTCAGTAATAATAAAGTTTTCAATTTTTCATTCACTCTATTAATTGCACGTTTTACAAATTGAATTTCGAAAGCTTTACCTCTTGATGGACATACTCTCTTAAAAATTCATGAGCAAACCAGTACCATTCCATTCAATTTAATCTGAGACAATATAGTACAATATTGCTTTCATGTGCGGTTGACTTTAACAGTATCTAGGATTTGCAGATGCATCGATGTAGCCAGCCGCTGTGAATATCACACTTCACCTCTGGCTGTTCTTACTAAGGATAAATTGTGATAATTAACTGGAATAGTTCGCACCGTCTTGTGTTGGGATTTTGGTGAGATTAGGTCCATAATTTACGCAGACGAGATTTGAATAGAGAGCCGGTCTTTGGACTATGTCGTCTATTATAGATTTATGCCGTAATTATCGGTAATGTGAATTTGTTACCAATAAAAAATGATTTTAAAAAGTATCCAGCTCTGTAACTTCTTTACAACTCATATTATTAGTTACCACTTTTTATAATTTACTATTTACAGCAATAACATGGTCAATTTTACATTATGATTACTACATTTTCACTCGTTACAAATTCGTGAGTGTTCTACTAACAAAAAAACACTCTTCGCGTACAGTTAAATAAAATGCCGATTAAGAAAATCCAAGGAAAGGAATACTAATACATACAACTTTGAATAAACCCTAGTCTGCTGTTTTGTTCGATAACTTGACTGGTGAATTATATAAGAAAATATCTGTATCCGGCACAAATTCCTTTATTTAATTACTATATAGCTGTTAAAATTGTAAAAAAGACTACAACTGCAGAAAAATACACAATTATAATATAAACATACAGGATTTCTGTTATAACAACGAATTTTACCAATTAAAACAATATCAACTTCGATTTGTTATACGCGTAAGTAATTTTTGACACTAGAAAAACTAGCAAAGACTGGCATCACAAAAAATTTAATAACCATAAAAAGTAATTGAATTTCAATATTCGGATCGCCTAGCTAGAGAGTACAGTAGCCCAGCGATGTAAAGGTTGAAAATACTAAAATTTCAATAATGTTTTACTCGAAAACTGTAAGAATTTTACAAACATCCTTTTTACGATATTGGCTCTGTTTTTCATGACACATTTATTACCAATTTTTTTTAGATAAGTTCTGAATCACGCTGTATATTTTATACCTACATTATAAATGCTCCACACTGTATATTTACAGACTTCTAACTACACACTTTTCACATTAAAATTAATTAATTCTGTACGCTAATTTCCATGTCATATTTCTTTTAGAAATCTTCCCATTATTTCTAATCAAACGTAAAAACGACAGGCAATCTGGCTTCCAAGGTTAACGTCCATACTTAACGGTTATGTTATTTTTCTACCTTTTTACCGCATCATCCTTGATCATTTGTTATTGCTGACGTAAAGACCGATATCGGCATAAAACACAATTACGGCTTTTACACGTTCGAGGAAGAGTAATATTGCATATTCCGAACAACTTATCACGCGCGACCTTGCGGTGAGCAGGTCGCGTTTATGAACGCGAGAAGTTTTATTATTTTATATATTTTTTTGATAAATTATCCTGTAAGTCGGTTTACGGGACACTTCTGGTTTTATAAATGATCGGGGTTTTATCGCCTCGAAGGGGGCTCAGGCGCTCGCGTAGACGTGTAGCCCTGAGACCTACCGCAAAATGAGAAGGGCGGATTATTTTGACAATGTTTACGATTATTGATTACGGTTATATATTTGGTTATACCCTGTAACTGCATTAAGTATGTAGTAACATATTCATCCCTGGTTCAACCATGTTAAACCCCATTCCATAATTATTACACTAAGAAACATGTTCAGTTAAACCAAAATTAATTTTCAAAGTATGCAAATACTACAGGGTGTCCGTGAAAATATGGGAAATCTCTCACGTGAAAATAGAACATGGAAAAACAAGATGGCAAGTTCCTATAATTTTTTTTCCTACAGGCCCTCCCTACGTTATTGTAGGACGCCGCTGGAAATCGGTTCTTTTAAACTTTTAAAGTACTTACTTTACAACTTAATGCCTAAATTTTTAACACCCTGTATGATAAAGACTTCAAAACAACAAATCTGCCCAGCTAACAATTTCCTGTTCTATAAAAATCGTAAGAACGTTTGCAGAACAAATTTTATAGAGCAATGTTTGTTCTAAGAACATTTTCAAAACGTTCTTACAACACTTATACCATAAAATTGGGCACCGTTCTATAGAACCTTTTAAGCGGTTATGTAAGGTTTGCAGGAAATACTTATAGAATTGTTGAATAAACGTTTTCACAGGTCTTAAAGAATTTTTATAACACAGTTCCAAAGCAATCTCATAAAAATTCTATAACACTTCGTTATACAATTTTTGTGTTGCATAGTGTAGTTAGAGAACTTTAAAATCGCTTAATTGTATCTTCTAAAAACAAAATGTTTCTATAACGCACATGTTAGAAATAATATGGATGGGCCAATAAGAACCAATAAGATGGACCTAATCAGCCTGTATAGGAGTACTCACATTACGAATTGCTTAGTTGGTTTGTCCATCAGGGAGCAGTACATTTTAATGCGGAAAAAGTTTTATCGTGAAATATGTAGTACATAATGGTAATTTTTTGATGCGCCCTCAGTTAACCTTATATTTCCTATGCTGCTGGAAATTTAATAAAACATTTTTTTCTATATTGATGAATTTAACAACCAACTGTATATAAAATTGTCAGAAAGTAAGTATATCCATATTATTATTTATATTGTATATATTTTTAGTTCACATTTTTTTTTTCTTTCTTCACAATATGGTGACAGAAAGGAAGGCATTATCTTATACTTCCAATGGATTAATATGACATTTTTGTGTCGATTGCAATGATTATGGAGCAAATATGCTTGGCAAGCAACTACTATAACAGATCTATACCGCTTAATATCCACAGTGTTGTCATATTTTATTGTGGTATTTCAATCTTATTTAATAAATCTAATAAAATTCTTTAACTTCAACATCTAGAAGTGCAAATGGATAAGGTTTGGAATGGTCTAAATTAAGTATGTTACGAAATTTTTATAAGAAAATCAATTTCTATTAGCAATCAAATAAATCTTATCTATTGTAATGAAATTTTCTTTCTGCAAGCAGATAATAATTTTTACAAGTCACGACTATGTTATACAAATTTCCCCATTATACTTTGATCAAAATATTTCGTACTTTTATAGGTAGGTCTCGTCAGATGGGGGTACGGGAAACCTACATATATAAAAAATTATAGTTCTATAGCGTTTCTTTATGGAACAAAAAGGCTTGTGTTACTTATTTACTCTATAATGATTTTATAATAACTGTATTATTATTCTCTATAACTACTTTAAAGAGCTTTTTCTCTTAAGTTCGATAGCAGCTTCCATATTTGTAGCAGCAGAATTGTGGACGATAATCAAAAGTGTATTGTTCTAACCGGATCATGGACCATGGATCGCAATTATAAATGCATTTTCAAATTACAATTTGCATAAAAGGTATAAACTGGAAAGTGAGAATTTGTTTCATGAGGATGTGGTAGAAATAGGTAAGTAACAATGACCGTCTTAATCCGATACAAAAAAATTGTTGATTTGCTTCTTATTTCAGAAAACATATCTTGTGTGTGTTATTACATGATCACCAGTTCATTTGAACTTCAACTGCTTACTTATCTATATAAAATTTTGGAAAATAGATCAGACCTGAAAGTTATTGATTTAACAGTTTATGCAATTTGAACTTCATCAGTCATATAATACCACTGAGTATTTTGTGACACCAAATTATATATTTTATTAAATTTAGAAAGTATGTATTGTTTAATAATATAATAAATTAAAACATCTTTACATACTACTCTGTAGTAATAAATATTATAATATAATAATAACAATGGCTATTATTGTTATGGTTGCTTCTACAATTCCGTTAAACCTATATTGTGTACCAACTAAACAGGTTTTCTTTCTATAGACTAATTTTGATGACATAATTATTTATAATAATTTTGTTATTATCTATTATTATTATTATTAATTTAATTATAATTATTTGTAATGTAATAATAATAATTATTATAAATATTTATAAAGCAATATTTTACAATTCGTAAAAATAAGTTTAGTAGATACACAATAGTTTCATGGGCCAAGATTCATTAGGTAATTCAAAAATTGTTCAGTGCTATCCTTAAAAGATTTATTTAATTAACAAATAACAGAGGAATATTAATTAATGAATTGTGTTATTATTTCCACACAATCGGGTGTGGACTCGTTTTGACAACTTTTGACTGAAATTTTACTCAAAAATGTTTACGGCGTAATCAGGATAGTTTTCTCAGTGCATAGCAGTGTATGCAGAGACAAAGATCTTTCAAAATCCCCATAATTCGATTGGAGTTTCTATTCCTCTATCCACCTAAAAAATGGTACTATAAATGTACATTATTTTAACGGTCGATTGTATCAATTCCCAATACTGCAAATATTTAACGAGGTCCGACCTCGAGCTGGAAGCGGCACCCTCGTAAAAGGCTGCGGCCTGCGAAGAGCGAATTCGGCTCCAATTCCCGTTTATTACAAACCGGGCGAATTGCATTAGGATCGCGTTATTGTCGAGCTTTTCTGCCGCTTTGAAGTCGACTTTTATGTCTGACGAAATATGCTTTGGCTAAAAACCACCGAGAGCATCGTTATTGCAACACATAGTTTGTCGAGAACAATGGAGTTATGGCAGATATTGCAGTTGCAAATCGGTTTAGGAGATGGCGGACAGAAATTCAACTTCGCCGAAGTTATTACTTAAGTTTCGCCGCTTTCGAGACGGGACGAAGAATTGGAGAATTTGCGGATTAGCATAATCTATATACGGGCATTAACGGCGCTAAAGTTGTTTTTTTTTGACGGGCTGAGCTGTTTCGGAAACTTCTGGACAAATTAGTTGAAAGGGAATTCTATATTTAACGTAATTTCTCTCATTTACATTTTTTTTGACCTAGTTCCCGAAGAGAAACATATTTCTTCCAATACGTTTTTTATAAATCTGCAGTAATACGAAAGCAAATATTGAAATAAATCGATAAAGAAAGTTGGCGGATCGATTCTATCTGTGCAAATAGTAATACACTTGCGTGAAACCTAAGTATGATATGAATACCAAGAAGTGGTCGGCATATTACGTACAATACGCCAAAAATTTATGTCAAATTGTAAGATTATCGATATTTTTTATCGTATTACAATAAGTCCAATCATATTGAAAAAGCCTAGGCATATTATTAGTGCTGGGATCATTCGAGTGAAAAATAACTGATTATTCGATTATTGCAGTAACCGAAATCAGTCGGTTATCAGTTATATGAATAACGAATTACGTATTTGATTTTTTTTTCACTGTTCACTAGGGTTGCCACCTTTTCATATACGCAAGTGGGATATTCTTATCTTTTAAAATCTCAAGTAAGGACATTC
This sequence comes from Monochamus alternatus, assembly GCA_037114965.1. Lineage (NCBI taxonomy): Eukaryota > Metazoa > Arthropoda > Insecta > Coleoptera > Cerambycidae > Monochamus > Monochamus alternatus. The sequence continues at coordinate 42,292,769 of CM073433.1, forward strand.
TTTCTACGTTCAATCATTTTTTGCAATTTAGTGCAATATACAGGGTGAATCTTAAATAAGTACAAATATTTTAACCAGCAGTATAGTTTTGTGTGTAGAACACATAATTAATAGTTTTTTTACAAAAAAATCAGAAATAAAAAAGTGAAATTTTAAATAAATTTCGTAATTTTTCAGTAGAAAACTTGTTGAGGACCGCTGGCCTAGACCGACCCTTCATACTTTTATGAGTCATAGTGCTGCAGACTGAACGTGTGGTTCACAGTGTTGCCAGTATTACACAAATGTCTTTGCTTCAAGGAAGAAAAAATCTCAACTTTTAGCGAATTTTGTCAAGTGTAACATTTTATATTATTTTTTATTATCAAACTGTCATTGACTGTCATGACAGATTATCGGAAGCCCAAGTCAAACTTGTTAACCCCACATAATGCATGAAAATAGCAATAAAATTTGCTAAAAGTTGACATTTTTTCCATTTTAAACAAAAAACGCGTGCATAGTTTTTCGTTATTCTTCATAAAATAACTTAAGGAAATTGTGTTTTGTGTCCCTTTCTAACAGTGTACAATGACATTTAACTTGTGAAATGTGGATTACTGATTAAATAGTTAATTTTTTAACAAACAGGTAAGCTTGTGTGCACGTTTATGTATAATTTTTGAACATTGGACATAGTAATATCACGTAATATCTTCCTAAATATTTTACGGTAGTATTGAACTTGCGGAAATTCATTTTTAATCGTTGAAGTATAGTAAGGTTAGTTCAGATGTTAAAATTTATGTTAATATTGCTGCGTATCATACTACATACCCAATTTTACTGTACTTATGCTTAAAACAAGTATTTTTAAAATAGAACTATTACGTTAAAGGAAACGTAATATTTATATTGGAGGAGATATGGCAACCTCGCAACAAATCATATGTTTCATTACGTTGTTGGATGAAAAATCAGCCAGCGGTCCTCAAAATCTCCGTAAATATTAGAAATTTTTAAAAATGGCTTTCACTAGACTGATTTAAATGACGAACTACACCAGCAGTTAAAATATTTGTACTTATTTAAGATTCACCCTGTATAGTGCAAACATTTAACGTAGTATAGTTATTAAAATAAACTAAAATAAAATAAAATAAACTAGCCCTTTGTATTTTTGTAGATCTAGCGAAAGCATTTGACACCGTTAACCACTCGCAATTGTTGGTGTCACTAGAAAAACTTGGATTCCGTGGAACGACTTTAAAATTATTAGAAAGTTATTTATCTGATAGAAAACAATATGTAGTGATTAGCAATAGTAAGAGTGATTTCAAAACTGTAGAATGTGGCGTGCCACAAGGGACTGTACTTGGGCCAATTCTCTTTAACATCTATATTAATAACTTATTTAGTATAAATACTTGTGCATCTATAATTGGCTTTGCTGATGACACATCGGTACTATATGTTGGCGATACTTGGACATCAATTATTAATAACGTGGAAAATGATTTTAAACACATAAAATATTGGTTTGATTCTAAACAATTAACTATTAACTTTTCAAAAACAATGTTTCTACCATTTTCACCTAGTAATGTTAGACTCCCGCAGTTTAGTTCATTAAATATAAATTGTGACGGAAACGTACTAGAGATCCCTCCCACAACTAAATTTAAATACTTAGGAATATTTTTTGATAGTATGATGAAATGGAATGTACATATTAATGAACTCGTAAATAAAATTAGAAGTCTTTTATCCAAATTTAAATATTTGAAACATATTTTGAACATTGAGCATCTCATGGTACTTTATTATGCTTTAGTGGAATCTCAGTTACGATACGGGATCATTGCTTGGGGTGGGGCTTATAATAATGTAATAAAGAATCTTGAAGTAATACAAAAATGGATTTTAAAGATTATATACCAAAAAGAAATTACTTACCCCAGTGACGATCTCTATAAACTGTCAAGAGTTTTTGATATTCGGCAATTATTTACCTTAAGTTTAGTTATAGAACAAAAAAAAGACGCCAACAAGATTAGCATTGTTCATAATTATCCAACAAGGTACAAAGAGATGGGTTTATGGATACCTTTTACTTATAAAACGTTGATACAAAGGTCTGCTTATTTCCTTGGTCCAAAAATATATAATGAAGTTCCAAATAATTTAAAACTAATAAATTCTTTTGTAATGTTTAAAACTCGCATTAAAAAATGGATATTAAATAAACCACGTATTTTTTGTTATAATTTAATTGCACTTAACTAAAACTGAAATATTTATCTGCATCTATTTTTGTTTTTATTTCTTGTCTCATGTTTTGTGTCTAATTATCAGGAAAGTTTTCATAATTTTGAATAACAACAGAACTCAATAATTGTTAAATGAAAAAGAGTTAAGTATAATTCCCTTGACAAGTTTTGCTTTTGGGGTTTTTTTGCAACGCTCTTATATTAGTTATAATTTAATTGCACTTAACTTAAACTGAAATATTTATCTGCATCTATTTTTGTTTTTATTTCTTGTCTCATGTTTTGTGTCTAATTATCAGGAAAGTTTTCATAATTTTTAATAACAACAGAACTCAATAATTGTTAAATGAAAAAGAGTTAAGTATAATTCCCTTGACAAGTTTTGCTTTTGGGGTTTTTTTGCAACGCTCTTATATTAGTTATAATTTAATTGCACTTAACTTAAACTGAAATATTTATCTGCATCTATTTTTGTTTTTATTTCTTGTCTCATGTTTTGTGTCTAATTATCAGGAAAGTTTTCATAATTTTTAATAACAACAGAACTCAATAATTGTTAAATGAAAAAGAGTTAAGTATAATTCCCTTGACAAGTTTTGCTTTTGGGGTTTTTTTTGCAACGCTCTTTTATTAGTATTGCATACGTTATTTGTCACTACAGACAATCTTTTTGTCTTTGTGATATTTTTATTTGCACAGGTATTTATAAAAGTAAAAATTAAGTTCTACTGTACATTTTGAGCAAATTTTGTTACTTAATGGATTATTGCATTGATTAAAAAAATATTTCTTTATGTTACTGTAAGTTGATGTATTAGTAGATTTATCGCATTTAACTAAAATCAATTTTTTATTGTTACTGTAATTTATATTGTGTGTAAATAAATATTATTATTATTATTATTATTATTTCTTATTCTCAGTTGCAGTTTTTAAAAATATTTTCATGAAAATATAAAGAATTATTAATATGTTTGTATGACGTTAAGTCGTCTGACTTCTTGCCACAACTATGACAAACAACGAAAAACTGTCGTAGCCATAGATCAAAATAAAATTTGGGTTGACGAAATGCAAGACAGTCGTAAAATAATTTAAAAAAAATTAAAAACAATTTTTTTTATGTATATGCAACATCTTGTTATATATCGAAGATTTGTATTGTTTATTTTAAATATATAAATTTACCCATACGAAAAGTATATATTTACGTATTTAAAATAAAACATTTACATTAAACTACAAAAATACAGAGTTATACGTACAGCTGCTGAAAATTCAAGTAACCATCACTGGAGTTATAAACCGGTTTTTAATATCACTTAAATACTCAATATTCGGTTATTGAAATAACTCGGTTTTTCCCAACACTACATATTATAATATACCTGATTTACAATAAGTCTATGGCATAAAAAAGGGAGACCATACGGTAAAACAAAATTGTAAAATCCTTATAGTTTCCGAGTAAATTATTGAAGTTGTATATCTTTACCAGGGGATTCCGAATATTGAAAGCCGATTACTTATAGTAGGTATTAAAGTTTTTGTGATGAGAGTATTTACATTAGCTTTTCAAGTGTCAAAAATGGCTTTCGTGTATAGTAACTATTTAGAGTTGTATAGAGTTGATGGATATCGTTTTAATTTATGGTGAAGTAAAAATGCTTTATTTAACAGAACAATTTCCCAGTAAACATATGCCAAATGCAACTACGTTTACCGCCGTGTGCAGTGAGTTCAAGTGTAGTGCAATGCGACCGTGACACGGGAATTTTAAAACCAAATAGTGGAAAAGATAAAGACACAAAACGTGCGGCAGTGTGGCGTATCATACACAAGGCTCAATTAGATCCGTACCGTGTACAGCGTGTCCAAGCAATAATACAAAGGGATAGAACATTGAGGACCGATACCATGGACGCCACGATCTCCTCACTTAAATCATTTGGACTTTTTTTGTGGAAATATTAAAAAAAAGTGAACACTTGAACCGACTTCTTTAAACGTCTCTATTTTACAAAGTACAGAACATATTGCAGAATCTACGACACTGACTCTGTGCAACTGTTCTTTTATTCATCAAATATTAAAACTGTCCCTACCATTGAGTTTATATATCACGGCGTATCTTATATAGTCAATGTCCCTACTCTAAGTGGAATTCTATGGGTATGTCCAAAATTTCCTGAAAACTTCAAAACCATCTTTTATATACTCGTACTATGTCCAAGACACAGAGGCATTTTATTTTGTTAAAATCTTTGTTGTACCTTATTAGGTAACTAAAAATTTTGAGCAGGACATTCAACTTGTCCTTCGAACTTTCGATCTCGATAGGCATGCAACAGTTCGACGTCTATTATAGATAACATCGATGAACGAAAGTCTGATCCACTTTTCATCTGATCATTGGGGAGCAATTATTATGTAATGGATACAAACGGAATAAATATCTTCGTAATAATCTAGTTGTTTAATATATTTCAATAAAATGGCTGTAAAATTAATTATTTAGTAGTAGTATTTATTAGTAGGGAATTTTAAACCAATTATTTTTGAAAAATTTATTTTTGATTCAATATTCATGTTCTACAAAAATTATCCAGCAAAGATAATTCATTTTGAATGTAATAAAAACGTTTTTCCCCTCTTAATACTACAATCATGCAACTTTAGTTCAATAAAATTCTTTGTAATAGTAATTTATCTTTTTTAATTGGTGTTACATTCAACCGGAAGACAAACATATATTAAACATTAAACCACAAACATTCAAATAAAACTTAATACTATATTAAGGAACCGTTCTAAAATTACCACCAAATATAGCTTTTGGATGCAATAACAGATTTGTTACCAGATGGAGAAATTCTATGACGTAAAAGTGTTTTTATTTAAATCCGTATGCCAAGGTTGTTTTGAAATACCAAGCTTTTTGTTTTGGGCTCTCCTATTTGTTTGTTTTTCAAGAACAATGCAGTAGGTACTTAAATACACTTGTAAATGTCAGTCGAGTGTCAGCATAATTTGAAAAGTTCCTGCATTTCTAAAGGGCACGTAAAATGTAACCATACTTATTATAGATATAAAAAACTACCGCTATAAAATGCTTAGTTTTAGATGGTAACTCCACTATTTGAAACAAAACAGCGGAACTTATTAAGATATAAAAATTACATCGTCGAAGTGCCCGAACTGCACTTGAATATTACATGAGACCTGGAATATGAAATTCGTATCGCTATGCATTTCGGTAGTCTGCGCTAGTATAACGAGAAACCTATTATAGTTTCATTGATAGTATTTCGTAAATGGTTATCTAATACGTGTAATGGGTTGAACTAAGGGCCAACTTGGGTACCTTACAATAGAATGGAAATCGGTAGCGCTACAACATGAATATCTTCGCCAGCAGTGTAACGGGATTAGAACAATGCGAATTTGACGCCAAGACCAAGTTGGGAATAAACTGCACATGTCTCGACCTCAAGTGAAAAGGGACTTATTATATGCAGCGACGTTATTGCTTGAACGATCCATATTTTCGAGTCGCTGTACACATTATGTATGTTGTGCTAATATTGCAACAAAACACAAATACATTTAAAAGGTATGGTGAGTCGATGCAAGTGAAATGTACAGGGTATTTTCTTAAAAAATAATAATAATAATATATCTACTCCTCATTCTAATCACGAGGATTAGCTCAGAAGTCGTAGACTTGTACAGGAGAGGGGGCGGCATATTATTATTAAGCAGGCCGCATTTGCGCCCAGGGACGACTTACGTTGGTAGGCCCTAACCACCATTCAGTGCAGGAATGAGGGGAAACCTGGAAAACCTAATTAATTAGGGGGGTAGTCAAACGTCAACTGGTATCAATCTCTCACATTGATCCAAGCCAACATGCTTCCACCCTACCATATCCGCAGAGAAGGTGCCAATCCTCTCCACAAATATAACAGATATACGGTCTACGGGCTGCGGGGGTCGAACCCACAGCGATCTAGTCAAGTCGATTGAAGTACTGAAGCATTAAACCACGCGACCACTGGCTGAACAAACAAATAGTGAAGAAATAAGATAAGAAAACTCACTCTTCGCTATCGTACGATTCTCTATTTCGATCTTCATTTGTGTCGGTTGAGACAAGAAATCTTGAAAAATTTGAAAAAGTCTTGTTTTGCAAAACAATTTATTCTTTAAATATATGTATTTAATCTGCAGAGTGTCCGGAAAGTAATGCTACCCAGCTAAAGCATAGCTTCCTGTGGTCAAACAGAACCGATTTAGACAAACTTAGCTTAGTCCAAAAGTGCCTCGGTTATAAGTTATAAGGCTTCAAAGAAAAATATTTTGTTTCAATCATATAGGAATTTGGATTTTTGGTATACTCGCGACAAGAATTCAGACGACTTACGTCATACGAACAAATGAATAATTCATTATATTTTCATCAAAATATTTAAGAAACTGCAACTGATAGTAATAAAACTATATACTACACTAAAAGTTTGCATTATATATTGCACTAAATTGCAAAAAATGATTGTTCTTAATGCGACCAAATATCGAAAATTACGTTGATAATAAAAACAAATGTGTAACGTCAGCCGTGACGTAAGACGTCTGAATTCCTGACGCAAGTATAGCTATGTTTTCAATGTCAGTCATTTCTTAGTTGGAAAACTGATTAAGTTGGGGGAAAATTTCAAAATTTGACCAATTACAAATAATACTAATAATTTAAAATTAATTAGGTACATTTTGACAACTACACAATAATTACTAACTCAGTACAACAATTAGGTAATATTAATTTGATAGGCTTTTGAGCAAATCTTATTTAATTTTAGTGTACCAATGTCAGATTGACAAGTGGTAACTTGATCGATTTAGAAAATTTATTTATTAATTTTCAAACGCGTTTTTACCGAAAACGATACATTGTATCAACATGGAACAGGTATAGCTTTTCGGTGCAATATTAATTTCTCCATCATAATTTTCCGTCAAGCGTATCAGAGTAGAATCATACCATAAAAAGATACGACAAAAATTAGTTTCAAAAGAGTTGACAAGAGCGTCCTCTATGATAAGAGGCACTACTTACTCCTTCACAATGCTTGTACTTATTTGAAACATAACTGTACCAAATTTCAACATGATTGGACGTTTCGTTTCTTAATTGCCCATAACAAGAAAACCATTTTTTTTTGTAGTTTCAAAACCAGGCACTTTTGGACTAAGCTAAGTTTGTCTAAATCGATTCTATTTGATCACAGGAAGCTGGGTCCAATTATTTTCCGGAGTATAAAAAGAATCAGAACCTAATACATAATGCCTATAAGTGTACATGCTTTTGCAATAATAATGACACTTCTTCAAAACAAGTTTATGAACTTCTGGAAATTCTGAGTAGATATTAAATTAAATCTCTATTGGCGAGGGAAATAACTAAGAACTAATGTTGAAAGTTGAAAGTAGATTTCATTAAGAATACGTCAGCAGTTCAAAAGAAATTGCAAAATTCATTTTTAAAAGTGCCATTATTATTGCAAACGAATGAACCTATTTAGAAATAATCTGCTTTGGTAACCAACAACGTATTCTACACATTATGTTACTAATTTTTATGGTATATGTTAAAATTTACAATACACCCACTTTTGTACATGGGATATTATCAGATAAACGTTCATACGTGAGGCGGTATTATTTTAAACGTGATGCATAAAGATAATCCTTAGGAGGAAGTCAAGTATATCATCTTTAATATACGATACCAAATTTGTAAACCGTTTTAAGATGTAGTCTGAGTTTATGTCCGACATATGTGGTTTTAGTTTTGATATTTAAAAAAAAAATCGAAAACGTGAGAGGAAATTAAGGTTATGTTATCTCAAGTAGTCAATCTGCAGGACAAATATTTATTTGAAAACAGAAATATAGGCCACATTTCAATTATTATTGATAGCGGTAATTTATTGACTTTTAACATATCGGAAAAAGGTCATTTAATTCCTAACTTTAGTTTACTTTAATATAAAATTACTACAGCCGTCCGTACCCATTTAAAGCAGAGATATTTAAAGTTGCGTTAAGTAAGTAGATAGTTCTGTATGAAAATAAGAAATAATGCTCTCATGTAATTTATTTAAAATAATTACGTGACTGACCTTAAATCTCTCACCACCATCTGCAATCGAGAACTCTCAAAGACGGAATTTTTACTAAATGTCTGATTTAGCAACAGATTAATCAAGACGGCATAGACCAAAATGCAGTTATATTACCATAAATAATGAGCTAAGCGTTTATAATGCTAGAAGAAGCAATTAGGTTCATGAAAAGAGAAACATTAATTTAAATGTCTAGAATACTGAGGTAATTGCCGCTATATATGGCTATATATAAATTTTCTATCACCTTGTGGAATAGAAAATATGAGGTTATGCAAAATAACAAGTTCGCGCCTTTGACTCGTAATGTCACAGAAATAGATTATGAACTTATTGAAAAATAGATGATATAACAGAATGACATAATTTTTTAAAATTAAGATGACAAAGCAATACTATAGAACGATGCGAAACAGTGAATAGTTTTATTTATTTTTATATTAGAAATCTTCTGAAGTTCCAACAGCAAGATAATTTGAACTAGAAAAGCTTCTTAAAGTTTTAAGAACTATTACATAAAATTGTGGACAGAAAAATGTTTTCAATCTAAAACATTTGAAGGAGCTTAAAAGCGCCTTTTACATACATAGTAACACTTCAATTAATGCAAATTATTAAATATCTTTAACATGGTTAAGGTACAAAATAAAGAGGTACAATTCACGGTCTTTCAATGGGAAGACACGTTATCTAGGTTTTTTTTTCTTGTAAAAGTTAATAAAAACAGTTCCATTTTATCATTGTAGTTTAGTTTTACACTAAGAACTCCTGGGTAGGTCATTTTTGACACTGACAACCATTTTAAAAGGTTGATGGTTAAAAAGAGATATTTGTAAATAACTTTTTAAATTTCAATAGTCAGATGGACACGCTAAACCACAAGAATCTCTGTCATTTAAAAAGGCATCATGTGCCATAAGTGGCGTTCTCTACTAGTGACGTCAAAATTAGTAACTAATTTGAATTTATCGCCCCCAAAAACCCCCGGTTTCCAAAATGTACGCAAATATTTGGATTTGGATCAACTTTTAAATTTTTCTACATCGCAATATACCTACTCTTGCTCTGTCCTATTAATTTTTGGTCACCCTGTATATCAAATATTTTGATAATTTTATTAGATAATTAAAAAATATAAAATAATTTTCAAATATGTCGAAAACATTGCAAAAACCTGTAATGTAATTATAGCAAGTATAACCCATGAATATAATGTTTTGGAAAGAAAAGTGTCACGGCACTGTGAAGTGATTAAATTGACTGATATAGAACATATTTTTCCAGTTTCAATAGACAAAATATGCAATTTATGGTCGAAATCACATTTTTAATAAATATTAATGTGGTTGGCTATTGTAAAGGAAACCACCCATAATTACAGAACGAATAATAATAGAGCCCAAATATGTTATAGGCAAAATATAACATTTTCATAGCTCTACGCCATAACATTCACGCCAGCCGAACAACCTTTCGAATAATGCAAGCACGTGACTTTATTAAATGAATAATGTAAATCATTATCCATTTCGGTTTGATGTTCATGCCGACATTATATATTATATTGTCGGCGCCACACAATCTGCGTGAACAAATATTTCAATTCCAAACTGAAAATCATTTTAAACTCAGTCAATTTTGCCCACAAAAACCTATTCAATAAAATGCCCCGATTCAATTCGGCGAAACGCAATGCATAACAAATAGATAATAAAGCCTTTTGGCACCCGGTGCACAAGCCCGAGTCTCTTCTTCGATCCCGCGTGTACGTCAGCGCCACAATTCAAACATTTCTGACGTCTCGGCGGGGCACTGAATTTAAATTCGCCTTCAAAAATGAGTATCGAAACCCATCCGGCCAGAAAGGGAAAGTAAGTGCCATCTTTTATGTTCGGCAGCCGTCAGATATGCACATAATGATAGAATGGTTACCCGAGGGGCCTTATTTTTTGACGATGGCGACTAAGAAGTTGACGCATTCGTCAAAATAACGTTGTGGAAGTAAAACCACGTACCTGCACTTTAACAGTAGTCATAAAAAACAACTTTAACAACGAAACTAGTTTTATGCAAAATGTTTCATGTTAATATGATAATGTAAAAGCTAAGTTTTGAAGATATATACTGTTAAAATTAAAAAAAAAAAACGAAAAAATGTATACCTCCGAAAATAGAAGAGTTATGTTAACCAAACTTGGTGCATATGACACTATATGAACTGCAACAAACAAAATAGCAGGCTTCTAAAGTCTCCGCTAGTGGGAATATGGCAGCTCATATCACAAATATATGACACAGAAAGTTGTATTACCAAGTACAATAATAAACTTGACATCATATCACAGAGAAATAACGTATAAAGGTAAATGAAATATGTAGTGACCCAATGACGGTTACTAGAGGTGTACCCCAGGGAACGGTTTTAGGTCCAATATCGTTTTTAGTTTATATTATTGATTTAAACTTCAAGTAAATGATGATATAGTGTTTTGTGCAGATGATACTGCTGTTTTATTTGTAACTTCTGAAATGAAGTGTACAATAGCGCAACATATGATATGAAGATTATTTACAGTTGGTTGAATGCAAACGTTCTAAGTGTCAAACTTAATGTTTAGGTATCTCTATTACATTTTTATTTATAAAAGTACTTGTAATGAATTACAGCAGTGCGATTGTTCATTGATTAGAAGGATGTAAAATATCATGGAGTTATAAGTTGATTATTATTTAAAATGGAAAACCCACGTTGATTATTTAAACAAAAGACTGAGAGCACTATTTTACAAATGTTACGAGAAATTTTTAACAGGAAATATGTATTTATTGTACATAATGCTTTGGTAGAGTCTGTTTAAGATATTCTATTGTAATATGGGGTGGTGTTTATGATAATACTATTCATAATAAATGTATCACAAACATAATTTTAAAAGGTGGTAAATTACAAAAAAGTATCTTACTTTTTTTCATATGCGACCATTCATTTTTAGATATTATTCTCCTGTTTTACACTACAACAGTTCTGACTGAGGTTGCAATTTCATTGTATAGCATAGCAGTAAAGACGAAATCGTCACCAGCTGATTGTTTTCAAATTCAGGAAGCGTTTCAGTTTGAACCAAAAAATTCGACAATTTTCTTGAACAAGTCTGACAAAAAATCCCTAGGCAGATTTGTTGTTGATATTTTCTGTGTTATTTTTAATGGAAATTATGGAAATACGAGTGGAAAGGTTGAAAAGATGAATTACCTACATTTTGTAAAACAAAAGCCCATTTTAAACTTCTAGAGTAATTTCGGTTTGAGACTCCACTCCAACTAATATATCACAAATTAAATTTAATATCTTGTGTGAAAATCATAGTTTTTCGTTATTCTTCATAAAATAACTTAAGGAAATTGTGTCTTGTGTCTCTTTCTAACAGTGTACAATGATATTTAATTTGTGAAATGTGGATTACTGATTAAATAGTTAATTTTTTAACAAACAAGTAAGCTTGTGTGCACGTTGATGTATAATTTTTGAACATTGAACATAGTATGATCACGTAATGTCTTCCTAAATATTTATATTAGAGGAGATATGGCAACCTCGCAACAAATCATATGGTTCATTAGGTTGGTTATGACAGCGGTCCTCAAAATGTGGGTATTTTAAAAAAAAATTAATATCACCGTAAATATTAGAAATTTTTAAAATGGCTTTCACTAGACTGATTTATATGAGGAACTACACCAGCAGTTAAAATATTTGTACTTATTAGGTTTACCCTGTATATTGACTAACAATTTGCAACAAGTAAGTAAACCTAGTTTACTATATTTAACGGCACGTTGAAATACATCAAGTCTTTCCATATTCTACATAAATTTGTGTTGGTTGAGACAAACAACAACTAATTAATGTCCCTAGACTAAATATTAACCTTGATTACCATCCAAGCTTCTTTAAGGTAATTAACAAAATATTAAATACACACAACAAATTATAGATTCTTCTATATTTACTTCATTCATTTCAAAGTACTGCCTACTTATTGGTCGTCAAATTAAATTCTTAGATCCACATGCAACTACTAAAAACAGAAATGACGAGACATTTTAGTCATAATAACCTTTACTCTAACAGGATATATTCTGACATGCTTTTTAAATTTCACTGACTTACCTTCACGCTATGGCATTGCAATATTCGTTGTGACATTTATATTCAAATATACATATACTATTTACAGACAAAAACCAATGTCGCGAAACCGACTACAAAAACTAATAAATTCAAATTGTTTATTAGAAGGAAATGACAATAATAATGACTTTGTTGTTAATATTTAAACGATTGAAATTATTTTTTCATGTATCATGATGCAACAAAAATGAATACAATCCATATATAGTTAATTAAGGAACATATAAAGCAAGCTTAATGTATTATCTGTATACTATATCGATCTCTAGACCAGTAACGAAATACCAAACTGGCCTGAAGGTTAAATAAAAAACATGTATTAATAGATGTAGCTATTCCGTGTTGGTATATTACCAAACCAATTAGACATGTATAATTAAAAACGATTGAAAAAAATTAAAAGAGACTTTACTTCTATCAATTAAATATAAAAAATATGGTCATATTTACTATATCAACCACACAATTTTTTGTTTTTGAAATAGGTAATGACTTGGAAAATTTTTCGCATGAGATTGACTGAATTGACTATTTGAACCTATTAAATTAATTACACATTACTAAACGCGCGAAAAAAGTGCCCGGTGATTATTCTAATGGTTTAATATATTTTTCATGTACTAGCTAATGGAACATTACGGTTACTGAGAAGTTAATTGTTACTTACACAAAATAAAATTATGTTGTTATAGAGTGATACAAGAAACTTCATGTTTAGAGTGAAGCAAGTTCTTTTCAACAGTGACGAACACACAGGACTTTATAACTTGCTGCTGCATATCTAGCCGACAGGTGAGAAGGTAAGATGAATTTAAAATTCACATGTAACATGGGCCACAGTCTGAAGTAAAATTTATATATTTATACAAAATGACAATATTTACAGATTGTATTAATACAAACTTGTAGTCATAATTACCAAAACTACATAATAGTACATTATACTATAAGGGAGAGAAATGCGTTATTTTTGCAGAGGTGTAATTTGAAGCCCGAGGGCTACAATGCACCGAGGACAAAATAGCATCTCTCCCGAATGGTATATACTATTTTTTCCACGGTCTCATTCACTTAAAAACACATATTTTGTCATTATGAAGTAAGTAGCACCAGAATTATTGTATTCGGATTTGAGCATTTATTTAGTAGTCGTTGAGTTATTGTCATAACTACAAAATAAACAAACAAAAAGAATTGTCAAATTAAGGTGCTAGTTTGGTTTAGTTTAAAGTTTGTTTAGTGCACAATGAATAATTGTGAGTCGGAAGAGATTGTGGCGGCTGAAAATATTGCAATAAGCAATTTGCTGCCTACGAAGTCAAGATCTTTATACGATATAGCCTACAATCGGTTCAAAAAGTGGTGCGCCGAGAAAAATGTTCAAGTATACAGCGAGAATGTTTTATTGGCATACTTCAGTGAAAATGCAAAGAATTACAAGTCTTCCACATTATGGGCGCAATATTCTATGATTAAGTCATGCTTGATAATTTACGACAACATAGATATAAGCAAATTCCCCAAGCTGATCGCATTTTTGAAAAAACCGGTTACGGATATCGAACGAAAAAATCGAAAATATTGACAAAGGGTGAAATCGACCGTTTTCTATCAAGTGCAGATGACAAAAAATTGTTAATGATTAAGGTAAGATTACTTTTGTTGCTAGGTATTTCAATTATTAAGTATTTTGATTTTTTATAGGTTGGATTAATTCTGGGGATTGCCGGAGCTTGTCGAACTGATAAACTAGTCAATTTAACTGTAGATGATATTGAGGATGTAGGCTCTTTCTTGATTGTAAAAATTCCAAACACTAAGACAAAGATTCCACGAACCTTTCTGGTTACCGATGTAGGAAATATGCTTGAATTATTTCGAAAATACCTGTCCCTTCGTCCTCCCCACGTCAAGCATAAGCGCCTTTTTTATACTACAAAGCAGGAAAATGTAGTTCGCAGCCAGTTGGCAAGAATACCATGGGAAAAATTCCGAGTGTAGTAGCTTCGTATTTAAAATTACCTGATGCTGCATGTTATACTGGTCACTGCTTACGAAGATCTTCAGCGACATTACTGGCAGATGCTGGTGTGGATATCACGACAATAAAGCGTCCTGCTGGTTGGAAATCAACGACAGTCGCTGAGAGTTATGTCGAGAACTCCATTGAAAATAAGACCAAAATTGCTAATCAGGTTTTAGTAGGTACCACTACTAGCGCAATCACAAAAACTGTAAATGTAAGCGAAAGTAATATTCCTTCTAATATTAATTTTGAAAATTGTACAAATGTAACATTTAATTTAAATGTCAATAAATAATTTCAATGTTATCTTTTTTTGCATGAAAAACGTTCTCCATAATGTAAACTCCCTTGGGAATAATCGACTAATTCTGTTTTAATTTTGATGTCATAGAAACTGATTTCTACTCCCGACCGTGGAAAAACAATTATAGTATTATTTACAACAAATTATTGTTTAAATTAACTGTTTTAAAGTAGTTAAATTTATTGGTAACCCGTTCTTAACTTAAATGATCGAATAATACATACAAAACGTTTCTAATTGTTGCAGGGTCAAATTTATTGAATAAAAAACCATCTACATCATACCCGTTAGACAATAAAACAATTCCAGGGTAAGTATCCCATATTAAGTCCTAGCCTTTAATGTACTTGTCACGGAGTTCAATATCACGGAAGATGTAATGTAGTGCTAGAAATTTAATGATTGCATGCCACGTTTTTTAATATGTTTTATATAAATACTATGGTATGTGAAATCATGGCCTTGACGGTAGACGTCGCCGCTGTAGTAAAATGGATGGAAATTGCATCCAGTAATAATAATGTAATATTTTAAACTTGCAACATACAACAAGAGTTAACGCAAGGGGCCGTGGCTCCTCTGCCCCCCTGGCTACGCCCATGATTAGGTATAGGTATATATATTTTACTAGTTTTCGTATTACTAATCTTTATCTTCATATTATTGTGCACACAAAGCTACTGACAGGTTCTCATAGAATGCGATTGCTTCTTCTTGTTGTTTAAAAAAATTGTAGATATTTATATATTTTATTTATTTGAAACTTTCTTATTAATACAAAAGGTTTTTTTAAAATAGAGTTGAGTCAGTCCATTGACAAAATCCTTAATCATAGTTCTGTCTAACAACGTATTTAATATTAGTTGAAACAATATCCAAATAATGCATTGGATCCTTGTTTCAATCAGCAATAATGAAATAGTTGATTTTCGCTATATTAAAGCAACTTACTGGACCTTTTTATAGCTTAGTAAGTGCCTACTTGTCTTATAACTGTTATGCGAGAAATGCGGATTTGATCAAACTACACAGATTTCATTAAGTTATTCAATTGTAGTACGTAGATCTACAATTGTATAAGCGATTACTAATGTTTTTTTTCTTTTTCAGTGTCCTGTGTTCGCAGTGTAGACGTGAAAACTGAGCATATGCGATATATTACCAAAGGACGAGATCTGACAATACGAAAATTAAGTGACGGCTGTCAGAGACAGAGCATCAAGACAATTTTTCCTTGTAATTGAGAGGCTCCCTTATAAATGGCTTTTAACCCAATTGAGGCAACAAATAATTATCGAGTGACCCAAGAAATGCCATTTACCCGAACAATTTATCATCGCGTGGATTTTTTGCGCGAAGCGAGGAAGAAGTCTATCGTATCGGGCTGCCGGAGAGATATCAAGAACACGGTCAAAAATAATTAATGATCCGCCCGTAAGCAGCGATAAATTATGGCACAAAGACGCGAAAATTGGAAACTGAAGTAGACAAAGGAGATCCCCGATACCAAACGTAAAAGCAAGAACTCAATTCTTCCCATTCGGCGTGGCGCTTCTTACGTCCTGTTTAATATTTCACCTGTCTACGCATCTTCACAAACACGCGGATTTGTATTCTGTTGCCGGACCCTGCAGATAAAGCAGGTCGCTTTTTTAACGTCCCCGGGCTGTTCAGACTCTCCCTGGTCGGGGGCATACACGACACAAAACGAAAACCCTAAGCGCTGCTTTTGTTTATGGACGTAAACGTTTTCTCGCAATGGTTTGTTGGAGATATCCGATACCGGTGAGAAAAAAGGAAAACGTAATACCCTCGGGCGATTTTAACAATTTTTGGTATGAAACAGGTATTGACATACCTTGTAAAATAACGCCCTCATACGTTTAATTAAAATGAGCAAGGTATTTGAGGCCTTTCTGAATTCAAAGAGTTTTGATTTTAAATTTGTTATTTTATGCCACACACCCCAATAAAAATTTTTTAAGTAGTTTTAAAAAACACTGATATAATAAAATATACATGCGTGATATTTTACACTTACTTGAACAAAATTAACAGTCAACAGCTAATTTTCTGTAAATTATATTTCATATGATGAATGTCATGCATTGCATTTGTTATAAGAAAGTAACATTAACGCATGTGAACGGTGACATGAAAAATGCGGATATTGGGACGGACGATATAGAAAATAGAAATTCTCGATATGAACAAGATCATTTAAATAGATGATTCAATAGTCAGACGGATACACTAAGCAGCAAAAAAGTTCTGCTATTTAAAAGAAACGTGATGTGCCATAAGTGGCGCCCTCTAATAGTGACGTCAAAATTAGAAACAAATTTGAATTTCTCACTCGCAAAAATTCCTGATTCACAAATTTTATGTAAATATTTGGATTTTTTAAGAAGTTATCTACAAATACTGAGAATAAAATTTTAACTTTGACACCCTGTATCTTTTTTATTATGTGATTTGAGATATAGGTATGTTAGGTTAAATCGATTTATTTTCACCTAAGGACTAAGCAATCTGTAGTCTCACTGACTGTTGCTACTTCATTTAAAAACATCCTGTATAATGTATTTATAAATATAAATCACAGTTAGGAAGAACAGAGGGCATTAGAAAAAAACGGGTCATTTAATAATATAGGTATTATATTAGACAACGCTCTATCACCAATCAAGTCTTTTGGAAAGGATTCCATCACGAAAAAAGGATTTTCAAGATTTTCTTAAAATCCATAATATTGCGTACGATGCTAGTTTGAAGAAGGATGAGTTGCTGGATATAGTCAAGAGCAATCATTTTGCAAAGAAATACGTTATTGATTATCTTCATACTACTGCGTTTTTGATCCCATTTAATTAATATGACGCATTTAAAGAAATAAATACCTTTCTAAATTTTGACGCAAGCGAGGTGCATGAAATTATATCGGCTAATTGAAAATAAATATGTAGAACATATCATAAAGAACTGAGGAAGACTATATGTATACTTCTGCACCAATTGATTGGAACAAATATAATTATATCTAAGAAATATTTTTGTATAGTTATTTTCTGTTGTTATTTTTTAATATATTTTCGGTTTAAAGTATATTTTAACTTATTAATTATACTCTTCTCTGTTTTATTTTGTTCCCCTTATGTACATTTATCCTATCAAATCCTAATCCCCTTCTCCTAACCTAATAATGGTATCTGTCGAAAGTCTACACTGAGAAAAACCTAAAAAACAAGCAAAAAATGAAACTTTTGTTAACCTACCCAATTTTGCATTTTGAGAAATTTTGCTAATATTACCTTATACCTATTACTAACGAGAAAAAGTAATGTAGCTAAAAATCGAGTAGTCTTAGGACATTCAAATTTTGCATAATCTATTGCTATTGCATTTTTCATCCTGAATCAATTTTTTGTATTTTATTAGAGTCGTTTCACCTATTCCGACATGCCCTGCATATTAATAAATTATCAACAGATTGTAATGGTAACGAAAGAAGAAAGACATATGAAAAAAATCAACAAATGTCGTTATAATAATATCCATACCTTTTTCTACAGTTTGCAGACAAAATGTTTCCATATAACAGCTATTATAAAATTGGTAAAATAATTCTATTTTAAACCTTCGATATTTCCCATTTGCCATTGATCTACCAATAATATACTAGTGTTCGAATAGCACTAACTCAATTTAGAAAGATACAAAAAGCTACAAATAACAAATTTTCTCACGGAAATTGTTGCTGGTCTAATGAATACTTAGGAATGCTTACATATTTTAAAACAAAACCATGGCGCCTTTTCTAGATAATAAAGACTTCATGTGACGCCAGTATTTTCGAAAACCAGTTAAGTCTACAAATTACTGAACATGTACGACTGAGAAGGAAATTTATCTTCAGTTCATTCCTCCGCATGGCACCAAAAAAATTGCTAATGAAATTATCGGAGGAATTACGTTACAAACGATAATTGTATACATACATGTCTTGTAAATGAAATGTTATTTGTGATAAAATTATACATAATTAATTACGAAACCGTTTAATTATCGTCTAATTTAAAACGAACTGAGTATGTAGATAATCTTGTGTACAGCAACTGTAATGTTACAGAAACCAGATCAACATTTAAGTTACTACTGAATTTATGCCAATGCCAATGTTTTTAATAATATGCATTTTATGTTTATCAGTTGCACCCACATAATATTTACAAGACAACAAAAATCTTGATTAATTATATAGGTGTAAGAATAGACGTTGAACAACACAGAACATACTTTTACATTTCACAGTTACTATACATGATGAATTGTGTAAGGAATACAATATAGATAGTGTGTATAAAAATATTTGGAAAAAAGCATGTATGCCTGACAATTGATGACATGCTATGATTATATCAATTTTAAAAAAGGGATATGCAACAGGCTGTAGAAACTATAGAGATATATCATTGCTAGAGTACAAAGCAACAGAGAATAAAAGCATATAGAGTATGATTGGGGGGAGGGGGGAACCCCCAATAATCGGATGGTATTCAGGGGGCAAATGTGAACAAAAAAGGCTAATAAACATATGGTCGAATATCAACGATTACTGAGATAGCAATGAAAATATTTTTACCCGAGTTAATTTTTGCATGCATCAGATTGTTTGTATACCTATTGGACAGGTAGCTCGTTGAAGAGCACGGTGATTTGCTCTTATGAGTGCTGCACAATTGACAATCCGATCGAATAGCGTCTCTCTTGCGTTCACTTTTGTTGTATATACTAATGATTCAAACCATCACCAAAGGGGAAGTAATCAAGGGGATTCAAATCATATGCATTGTTCAAGAATACATTTCTATCTGGCACTCTTCTGTTCGGGAAGCGACGTCGATATTCAGCAACTGCACTATTAGCGCTACCGTTGCAATATCCATAAATAAAAATAATATCAGCATATTCCCGATGAACAAATGTGGCAGGCATTGCGAAACTATGTCCCAATCACCCTGTATAAATTTTAAATTAAGGATACACGAAAAAAATGGAGTTTGAAGAAGCACAAGAATATGTGTATTTGGGAGTGCTGATAACTAAGCGACTTACAAGAAGTTAATAAGAGAAAGCAAACAGAAGTTTGGCAACGATCAACCACTTACTGAAATCAAAAATTTTGTCCAGAGGAGTAAAATTTAGAATGTATGTATTAACAATTTTAAATCCAACGGGACTCTATAGGTATAGCAGCAACACATGAAGTCAAGAGAAAAACCTGTTGAGGTGGGAAATGAAGACTTAAGAACAATACTGGAGGGAAAGATGACGAAGGATGGCTATGAAAGAAGAAATAATGAAGTTGTGATATCCAGAAGAGTGAATTGGTTAGGGCATCAAGAATAAATGAGAGGGGAGGTGTGAAAAAATAGCAGGGAGTAAATCTAACTATAAAAAAAGGGGTAAGCCGAAGAAGCGATGAAGAGTCGCAGTCGCAATAGAAGAGAAAAAAATATAAGGAACTGGAAAAGAAATGCGACAAACATAATGAAGTGGAGACAAATATCGCAGCTCTCGGCTTAAATGACCTGTAAGCAGTTTTATTTATATACATATAATTATTCAAAGAAATATAGTAGTAGTTAAGTATTATAATAAATTATTTATAATTTTGCAACTGAAATATCTTTTACTAGTCATATTTTAACAAACCCAATTTAATTAACAATTTGGTCACTCATTAATCACACAACAGGACGTAGAAAAATGGTAATCGACCGTTTTTAACGAGGGTACTAATAACTTGCGAACAAAATTCATGAGATACGATTTTGTGAGGCAGTTGTCTGCAGACGTAGAGAACCGTTCTCTAATAATTGGCGCACAGTTAATCTCATTAGTTTGCTTTATGGAAACATAATACCGAAGCACTGTAACAAGATTTCGAAAAGTACCTCAAGGCAACGTATTAAAGGCTCATACGACAGAAGTAAAACGCGCCGTTTCATGTATCCAGGCTATAACAAATTTGTTGTCACAGTTGACGTGATTCTGATAAAACATTTTTAGCGTATTAGTGTTCCATTACACAAATTGTTTGCGGTATACTGGATGGTACAATTATCAAGGTCGAAAATTCATGGAATGGCAGAACTTCTAAAAGCAATACGAAATCTCTAAGATTATATTTCTTTTAAATATCTCTCAAACAAAAATATTAAAATATATATTTCATTATATCAAATAGCGTCAAGCTCGAGGAGTAGTGAGGTTGACAAGAAAAGAGGTACGAATCTTTTAATATGATATTGAAGGCATTTTAAAATAATAAAAAAATACACACTCTTATCTGAAACGAATTGGTTCTTATTAGTTTTTGTTATAATTTTATTTGACATAATATGAGCATAATCTGTAAGCGCTCCAAGGCATTTTTTATTTTCACAATACATATGTATATACAGTGAATAGTCTTTCCGAAGAATTGGTAGATCTTTACAACTATGCAATATGATTTATCCGAAATCAAGATCATATACCAACGGATTTAAAAGCGAGGCACATTTTTAAAATATTTATCACCGCATCTATCAGTTTATAAATACAGACTGTACATATATTCTTTATTGTATATTTAAACAATACTAAAATATATCTACGAATAAAAGTTGTTCTATGCAAATGTACTGCACTCAAATTGTTAAGGTGGAGTTAAAGTAAGCCACTGGAAGTGTAACTTATTCTCGTCTGAAAGTGTGGTACGCCAATTGATATCATACCTTTGGTCGATCGTGACCTTGTTGAGGCATACAAAGGTAACACTCAATAGAAAATAAATATTTTTATGCTTGTACTATTGGGCAGTGCTTAACAACAACTTAACGCGTTAACTTTTAAAATGAATATCCTTTTCCTATCTTCTGTTTCATCACGTCATGTTTTAAAAACACCTTAGATATTCATATAATAATAATAATTCAAAAACTAGGTTCCATATATAAATCCTCGATTCACAAACAACATATAAACTGAAAGGAATATCAAATGAGTCGAACTGGAAAAACGCATAAAAAATCAATCTATACAAACCCCAACAGTCCCAATGAAGAATTCAAATGACTATTTCTGCTGGAAAAAAGCTCATTTATGTAAAATTAATTTAGAGCCATATGCTTCATGGAGCAAGCTAATAAAGTTTATTAGTTTCAAAGTTGGCATTGGCTTTTGTGCATCCCAAAGCAAATTGTTGTATGCGCCCGCCACTTGTGAGTATTTATAATCAAGAGGGCTTTGGTCTCTCAGACGCTGCAACATCATTACGGCTGTGAAATATGTAAATTGTACATTTTATAATGATCGAGTCGTACGTTGACGTAAATTTACTTGAAAATTGTTTTAATTCAGTCCCAAAAGGTATTTAGTATTTTCCCAGTAAACACAAATACGTATTTTAAACCCATGGATACATTATAAATCATGTCTGCAATATTCCAGAGAAATTATTTATATTTAAATAATATTAATCATATTAATTATGGTAATTTCTTACTTATCTTCTGTAATTTTATAAATAATATTTTATATTTACAATAATAATTGAAATCATACCTAAAGCGTGTCATAGTTCTGTCATTCACAGAATATATTATAACAGTTCTATTTTGCTTTGTAATTTTAGCGGAAAATCATGTAAAGAGATAGTTATGGCAAACACATTCCAACGCATGCGTCTACTACATCCCGATAAGTAATGGTGGGCTTGTCTTTACAATAATTTGCGTTTTATATATATATATATATATATATATATATATATATATATATATATATATATATATATATATATTGTGGTACGGTTGAAATTAAAGTGGCACGAGACATTTCAAGTATGTGTACAGTTTAGTTGTGCTGCATAATAGTGTGGATTTTTGAGGCTGATTTAAAAATTGCAATATGGTTGAATGCACATTGTATGATACTACATTTATAGGGAAAACACCCTGTATTTCTTAAACCAGCGACATTCGTATAAGACATGATGAGCTCAAACATAATATTTTGCGGTCTAGTGCTGACCCATTCTTTCTGACTCGCCCTGTATAATTACGTAATTTCCACGGTAAAAATACATATGATGTTTAATAGTTTTATCTGTTTAATTACATTCTAAATAAATAATTACATTTTAATTTTACAAAGAATTAGTAAATTCACATATTCTATACCAGTACACGTATTTTAATATTGACGATGAATTTAAATATTTTAAAATAAATTTAGAAACAGAAAATTGGACTGTTGTTACACTTCCAAATGTCTTCAATTACGTACTACTTTATTAGACCTAATAGACAGCTTAACTAAAAAAGGGTTAATGAATCAGTGACAGCTACATATCGAGCTCGTGCAAATATTTGCATTCATATGATTGCGCAGCATTGAAAATTATTAGGTCAATAATGCCCGCCTCGCAGTTCAGATCTAGTTCAGCAGATTAATAATTGGCGATACGTAGGAAATCATATATCAAATTGTCAGAAGAATATTCTCTCAACTTTGAGATGTGTCGTAAATGTAGGTAAATCAATAATTTAGTAGGATGCAGGCACCTCTATTAAATCTTGCGGAAAGTGAAGTGCATGATAATAACGACACGAGAGTCCTCCAAACCACAACTGCAATCACAGAAACACGGAGATGAAATAAAATATAGGGATCAGGACAGAATATAACGAGCATTAGGATTTATGTATAAGTCCTTTCAGCGTGGCTAACCACTTTGAATTCATTTACATCACGTAACAAGTGTTGCGTCGAAACCTTTCGAATATGAAAGTAATATATTAAATGTATAATGGTTTTGTCTCATCTTATATCGGAAAAACAGTTCATTCACTTTAACGAATTGCTTTTACTTAAGATTCATTTTGTCAATGTTTGTTTTCTGAATTTGTCAAAAATAAATAAACCTTTCTTTCAGTGCCGTCCTTTTGGCCCACCACCATTCACTGATCCACCATCCACCTGATGCACTCTCCGCGGATATCACATTTTAACATACATACTATTCACTACTGGCTGTAACTATAACGGTCACGCATTAACTTATACAGTACACTACATTTATCGTACCGCCTTCAGTGTGGCCTTCATTTTATCCATGTTACATCAAAGTGAAAACGATCACACATTAACACTTACTATACACCACAGTAGACTTATCGTACCGTCTCCATATGGCCTTCTTTTATCCATGTTACGTCAAACTGAAAAATATTTAGATTCATCCGTTTCAATTCAGATTCCGACCTTTTAAATAGTTACCCTATTTAAATAGTTTCTTCGCCATAACACTATTTCGTCTGCTTCTATAAGCGTACCCCTTCGATTTCGTTTTATAAAACGGAAATTCACAAATTAATTCATAAGTCACTCATAATTCGCAAAAGCACCACTCTATAAATTCTAGGTTAAGTTTCATCTTGTAAGTAAAAGAGTAACCAATTTTTTTTTGTTGAAAGCTCATTTTTAAAATACCATCCATGAATTGTTATACGAATCGCACAATTTGTATTGTCATCAACCTAAACCTTGTTCCTTTCGCGAATGTCTATGTTCCTTTTCGCAATTGTATGTTCACTCTTTATTGCACGATATACACTACTCATAGACACTCTAGCTAATGAACTGCACTTCAATCACATCACGTATACTCATACTTTGGTCTCGCGCCCTAATCCCTTCATACGTCATCATCCTTACTTGTTAGAATAGGGCATTTAGTTTTGAGAACACGCTGTAGAAGGCACACGTTCATAATAAAATTAGCGCAAAAATAAACCCCAACTTTACGTACGCGCACACCCATAACAGCGGTGCAGATGAATTCGTCACAGCGTCATTACCAATAAAATTCGAGGATTCTGATGTGGCGCATGCGTATTTGCTGCAGCAGAAGCTGTGCCATCGAGTACGCTCTGCTAGGTATCCAATACTTGTGATTTTATACGAAAAATATACGGGATGCATATGTTTTCTCATTGTGTTGACTGCTATAAATTGTGAGCGGGTTTATAACATGAGCCACTCTCCTACTACTATTTTGAAACCCGACTATACCCATGAATATGCGTAATTTTTAAATATTTTATTGTATTCAACTTCATGTGCTATTGAGAACAAATCAATATTGGATCATACAACGGTGTAAACATTACAGATCGAGTCTAACAAATCTGTTTTAGTGCCTACAAATGGAGGTCACGAAATCTCTTAACATGTCTACGACTGTCACGATTTCCAGGACTCGTGGCGCAGTAAAAACATTGTAATGATAATAAAGAGTGTTTAATTATCATTGACAGTTGTTTAATGCACCTATAGTGGTTTGTTAATGTATTCTGAATTATATTTATTGTTGTTAATGCTCTCAGTTCTAGTAATAGATAATGCGACAAGAGCTTTACACTAGAATTATTTTAATTTAAAAGTAATTACTGAGCATAGGTCCAATAAAACAAAAAAATAACCTTTCTAGTTAGTCTACAATAATGGAAATGAAAAGCAAAAATAAATACTGAGGACAATAGTTTGCTGAATCTATTTTACTTTATCTGAGACATCAAAAAGTAGAAATTCATATAAACTTCATACGATTTTACTAATTTCATATGTGTGTCTAAAACTTAATTTTAAGGCACTGGTGTTAAAAGTAAACGGCGTGACTTATTTTTAATACTGGTGCAAAAATTCAGTAATATTAACAGGGATCTTTCTTCTTTCGCCTCAAAAAACAACAAGCTTATAATATTTGCTTATAACCTGATTCTTTATGTTCATCATCGCCTTCAACATGAAGTAACGTTTGCGACGACGATTGCCATATTTTGGATATTTCTTCAAAGTATGCCAAAAACACTTTTAAACTGAACATTTTTCAAATCACATCATTCCAATAAACGACTGTACGAAAACTCCTACTGCATGCGTCAAAACAACTTACAAGGAAATAACTTGAATGTGACTGCATTAGCTTCGTTTCTTCGTTTCCCGACGAGAGAAATTTATTTTCTTGACCATGTCACGAGATTTGACGTTATGTCCACAATCAAACTTTCATTGCCTTTACAATGGTGGTTGTAGATAAAATTAGTGTATGATATGATATGTACTATTATTTTATTCGAAGTGATGGGAAACTTTCCTTCTCACATAATAATGTCACTTCTGACACTTACATCATATACAACTATTAATTTAATGTATTTGTTCACTATTCAACATTGAGGTACTAAGTTGACGTATTTCCTAATCTTGCCATAGGTATTACCCCAATATTTGACTGACACGACAACATAACCGTAAGTAACGCAATTTTCATCTTTCGTTGGCAGCAAAAACTGATCAAATGTTGTTTCCATCACATTATTATTTTCTGTTCCTATCAGTGATGATGCGAAATAGTTGCCGATGCCTTTGCCATAGAATATGATTCTGAAATCCACCAGCTATTAGGTTAAAAATTGTACGTGTACTTCATTTAAATAGGAAAATGTATATTTAGCTGATTTGAATGCTGTTTTGTTAACGAACCAGACATACTGACTAAATAAAATACTCATACAAGTTTGTTGATCATTGAAAAACGTATGAAGCTGTTTTAAAGCCAATAAATCCATTCCTGGTTCATCTCTTTTCAAAAATAGTTCCTCTTTTCCAGCTTCACACCACAACATTAATCATCGCTGCATTTACTCATTCACTGTCAGAAAGTCGCCTCCTTTCCACCGCTTTTCATGGTCTGCAGTGTGGAATAAGTCAGTGTCAACCACTTGGCGCTCAGATTTACGAATTGCTCGTCTGACTGGTCAATCCGATGATTATTGGCACCTATCCGTTTTCCACAAAATCACCCCGATCGACGAGACCGCAGCAGACATTCACATTTCGCCGACATCGTGACCGTGCCGACCGTATATATCTGGGCTTTGCAGAAAAGCGAATGCATGTAACAGAGCTCTACGCTGCGAGGTTATGTATCCGGAGCCGACGATGATTTATCTGTCCGATATGGACGCCAGGCATGTTAGCAGGCGGATGGAACGTTTCGTCCCTCGCGCTCTCCTCCCCAGCCCCATTTGTTTAACAATGGCCGATTCAATTGGTTGTGCAACTAGAGCGAATTATATTCAACCGGAACGGGAACGGCGCAAACTGCGCCTGATGGGACCCTTCAAGTCGAACGTCAGCGGTGTCAACGGACAGTAGTATAGCTGATGATGTTATTGTGACTTAGATAGGGGAGAGTCGGGGAATACCGATAGTGCGGGTAATACCGATTTAATTATTTTACATTGCAAAATACTGCTTTAAGTTTCCAAACTTAGTTACGACTCTACAACATAGATGTCGAAACTTTCTGAATGTAAACAGATGCCGTACCAGTTTTAGTATGGCGACAGGTATTGCAAACGTGATTGTGTCGTTCTCTTTATAAGAAATATATTTGAAAAAAATCGTAAGTACATGACACTGTATAGTTTTAGGTAAACATAATTCACGTTATATGTTACTTATTACATAGGGCTCCCACACAAAACTGCGAATTCAAATATCTGTGAACTCGCACGAATGCACCGCAAGAACGTCCGATCTCATTCGCATCGTGCATTCATGCGATATTACGTCATACTTGGTGACGCCCCTTTTAAAAGACTTTAAGTCCGCTCTGAGGCAGCTGTAGAGAAAGACGCGCGGCGCCTGCGCCGCCTTCTTTGTTTATAGAATGGCGGAATATGATGTAGATTTGCGAACGGTTTGTCGCACAAAATCGTATCGCAGAAATTCGCATCGCAAGTTCCTGTGATGCGGCATCGCATCACATCGCATCGCATCGCAGTTTTGTGTAGGAGTCCTTAAGTCATAGCTGGTTTGTTGATTAATTGTTTGAATATACAGAATATACAGGACGAACCAGTAGAGCGTCTGAGGAAAATATGTTGAATGGTTTAAGAGCCGTGCAAAATGATATCGACATCAGAAGGGCCTCCAGTTTATACGAGATAGCTTACACTACTATTTATGATGGAGCCAGAAAACCTGTTCCTGATGGTTCTAAGAAACTAGGAAGAAATACCATATTTACCGCAGAACAAGAAAAAGAACTGGTCGATCATATTATAAAAATGTATGTTATTTTTTGGTCTCAGTCGCCAGCATGTTAGAAGAATTGCATTTGAATACGTAGAAATAAATGGAATTCCTCACAATTTCAATAAGGAGAAACGACTTTGTGGGAAGGACTTGGATTATGGATTTATAAAACGCCATGGTGGACTGGCCCTGAGAAAACCAGAAGCCACGTCTCTAAATCGAGTAATGGGATTCAATGCCGAAGAAGATTTTTTACAAACTTAGAGTCTGAATATAGAACGCATAACTTTCAATGTCGATGAAACAGGCATCACTCCCGTTCATGTCTCAGGCAAAATATTAGCGCCCAAAGGCCAAAAACAAGTTGGTGCAGTGACGAGTGCTGAAAGGGGAAAACTAATAACAGCGATTTGCGCCATGAATGCTGCGGGAGATTACGTCCCTCCAATGTTTATATTTGCAAGACAGCGGATGAATCCAGAACTAACTAAGAATGGGCCAATCAACGCTTTGTATAAAATATCAAAAAATGGCTGGGTTACTAATGACCTATTCTTTGAGTGGCTTCAACACTTTGCAAAACATATAAAAGCGTCTATGGAAGATAGATCATTACTAATATTAGATAACCATTCTAGCCATTGTACCTTAAGAACTTATACTTTATGCAGATATCATGGAATTTCTGTAGTCACATTACCCCACTTCACACCTCTCACAGGTTCATATTTCTAGTTTAGCAATTGTATTAGTCATGAAATCGGGTTCAAAAATATATTATTTTCCTATACCTGATTCATTCTGACATATTTTGGATTTCCATATTACAAACGGTCAGTATATACAAAAGATAATTATTTTGATGATGTAAATATTCAGTAAAGCCTTTATAAAGCCTTTGGGACGACAAGAAATGACTAAGGAGCAACTGGAACCAATAGCCATAGGACGAAAACCTCCTATATTTGTTGAACTCTAGCTTCAATAGGTTTAATGAGTGACATAGAAGACTACTATACTAACATTAATCCAAAAAAAAAACCATAAAACTGAAAGTGCTAGGAAAACTTGACTTAAAAGAAGATTGTAGTCGATTCTTAATATAAGTATGTTATTTCAACAAACAAGAACAATAACATTTGTATTAGACAAAGACTAACAAATTTTTGTAAAATATTTGTGCGTATAAAGCAACACAAATTAATGTCCTAAAAACTTATTGCTACAAATAAAGGAATATGGGAAATAAGCAATTATTCCAAATTCACAACAAGAGTTTAAAAATAGCATAATATTGGCCAAATACATTTCACAATCATGGTTACTATGGTTTGACATTATTGTGCAACTTTTGTCTTGTTTATAATAATAATAATAATCAATCTTTGAACCATTCTGGATAAAGCTTTAACCTTGCCTCGTCTGATTACCATAACTTGAAACCTTGAAGATAGATACAGAAGAACAACAATTTACGATAATTTAACCAGTATTGCATTGTTAACTACTACAACTAAATACAAGGAAACATACAACTTTAATTCAAGAAAGTTAGTATCTACGATAAACTGAACACCGTAATATATTAAAAAATAATTTAATTTAGAATAAGCAGACTTGTTATTATCGTTACTGATCTTCTAACTCAAACAATGAAGGCTCTATAGACGCTACTAAGCACAAAAGGATAAAATATCGATTCCCTCCCGCCAGACCGGCGTGAAACCAAAAGCACGCTGCTCCAAGAAATATTACACAGGGGATTAAGCCTCACTTTCACCGTACAGGAAAACACGCCTTTGCAGGCCAAAATATGGGCCTTCGCATGCGGGCTAAGTGCACAATCCACATTGTAGTGCAATTTACTCGCTCCCGTCGGCGGGGGGAAACGCCAGTGTGACAACGCGGCGTCGAGATTTTCCATTACACGAATGATCTACGGCCTCCATGCAGACGCCGACGAAACTACTGTTAGAATACATTAAATCAACAATTTAATAAAAACCCTGCCTCCCGAATTGTTCTGCGTGATTGTTTGTTTATAGCTGGGATGATTGATGTCAGCTTTTCGAGCCAAAACGGCGATAAAAACAATAGTCAGCACTCGGTAATGGAGGTTTGTGTGACTAGTGATGGAAGGTGTACCAAACATTGCTCGGTTAGGGCGGAATATATTAAATATATTTAAATAACATTAATGTTAAGTGTTCGTGATTTGGAGTAGATGAAGGTGTTTTAACATTCGTGTTAACGAGTTGTTTCATTTAGATCAATTTTGATTGATGGGTCAGACTGAAGTAAAGCAAGAAGCCAAGGTACTACATATGACGTTATTATTAATGGAATAAAACCAAAGCAAATTTAATACATAAGTTCATATTACTTAGGTATTTTCAGAACTAATTACTCTATCAGTTCTTCAGCTCTTCTAAGGTTGAACATGAAATTTTTTGAGCAATTTATCCAAAAACACCGAAGAATCCAAATTTGATGCTGTTCAGTTTCCTTATAATAACTATCTGCATGTCAATTTCCATGCGAAAAGCGGCTTCGAGATTAGATGTGGATTAAGGGATGGCGACTGTCCAAATTAAATTGATTTTCATCAAATAAGAATTTTATGTATCGAGATTTTTTCCATAGAATGTCAAGTCTAGGAGTAAAAGCTCATGTTTTCCCCGTCTTGGACATTTTCAGATAAAGAATGAATATTAAAAAAGCTTCTTGGAATAAGCATTAAAAAAATGAAGATGCTATAGAAGTGTTGTTACTAAAGGTCACGCCACACCTTATAGTGTTCTGCATTTTGGTGTTCCAAGCTTTGGAGTTAGTTTTAGAAGAATTATAATTTACATGTAATGGCGATTTTAGCAGTATTACGATCTGGGCTTAAGGAACAATCAAGAAATTATTTTTTAAAAAAGGTACGAAGACTTAAATTGTGTATTACAAAAGAAAGAAAGGAGACCTATCTTCCTTAATTTTCACTGTAAAATGTATTGTCTATTAGTAACTATTTACACGACGACACAAAGCTTTCAGATGTTGAAAACCATCATATAATAAATCAGATCTGAAACTATAGGATTTGAATTGAACGCCATTTGTGCCAAAGATTGGGCTTTAGTATTTAACCACTTTACAAACCGACTAGTTTATGGAAGACTGTTTTATGAAAGTAGACGATCATTTACAGTTGCTTTAAGAAAAGTCGCACAAGATTAGAAAAAATGAAGTGTCTAACGGAGTTTACAGTTCGCAACTAAATCAAGAAATAAAAAACGGCGACTGTTATTGATAAGATTAACACCAATAAATCCTCTTTACTGCACATTTAAAAAATGGCCTAGGCAAGACAAGTAATATTCTATGACAAGTTCTATCCGATGCATAATAGGGAAAACCTAGGAATTGAGACTGAAAGTGCTACATTGGATGTATACCTCACATAAGACCTAAGATTTTTTATGGTGCAATGATATGGTGCCTGAAGGTCAAACAGAGCACTGCAAAAAAGAAACAGTAAATTTCAGAGGATGACCTTTTTAGGTAGTGCTGGAAAGAAAAACAAGAATGGCGGCCTACCAAATCAGGAAACAATAATTAGTAGGAGGGGAACTCCAAGATAACGGAAACGTTCCTCTCGGATCCTATAAGAGAATCAAGAGGAATGGGAGTTATACTATAATGCACTGAAAAGATTGCACCTGGTGCGGTTTATAGATAGCTTTAAAATGGACAGTGAAAGCCGGAGTAGTAAGAGTAAGGCCCAGGTGGTCGGGAAGCTATAAGCCTGGGAACCTTTCCTGCAGTATTCCAGGCTGAAACTTTCGCAATAAATGCTTGCGTACCAGATAATCCTAGGTGGGACTACACTCATAAACACGGATAGTTAGACTGCAATAAAAACCTTAAACTCAAACGAGATGGAGTCAAGATTCCTTGGGTTGTGCTGGGTACCAGGTCATGAGAGAAATGAAGGAAATAAAAAAGCAGATGCAAAAAAACAATCTAAAACATCCTTCTTAGGACCATATACAGGCTTTGGCATTCCTTATAGTGCCGTAAAGTGGGCTCTAGAAAGGCGGGTTCAAAAAGAACATAAATACTGGATTTCAAAACTGTGACAGGCTCAAGTGAAGGAAACCTCCGATTTTCCTTCGCAGAAAAGAGCATATTAAATACTGAGCATGAATAAGATCAGGCTTAGACAGACGATAGGACCTGTAACACGACATTGTCGATTGAAGAAACATCTGTACAATATGAGATTAGTAGATAAACCAATATGCCGAGGGTGCAACTGGAAGAAGGAAACCGCGTTGTGTTGCATGAACTCGGAGAATGCGAAGGCTTAGCACGCCTGAGGTTTCGACTTCTTGGTAAACCTTCCGTATATACAAGGGAATTGAGGGAAATATACCTATACTACTAACAGATTTTTGGACGTCTGTTAGACGAATGATTAGATAACGAGAGGCACAATAGATAAATTCTGACGCGGTCCTTCAGATACCACAGGTAAAGGAAAAATAAAACATTAATCAAAACTTCGTCAAAATTCTAAACCTAGACTAAAAATGGCTGTTGCGAATTTCATCGAGCCTCATCAGAATCTTTTATCTCGCCGCATACGCGACGTTAGATTCAATTACCGCCAGCCAATGGACCGATGATTTACGATTTCCTTATCAATATTTACAGATTATCCGGCGCAGTAAGGCACGCCGGTCACGTAATGACCCGTTTATTAATGACGGCAACCCCGTCCGCGTACTTGACCCCGGCTGCAATTCCCATGGCAACCGCGAGAAGAAAAGCGTAACCGAGCCTTCGCCTTCAGGCCCTTGGGGTAGACGATTCGCCGGCGTCGCGGGGGTGCCGCACGACCGTGTGTGATTTCCCATGTCGAGGTGCAGTGAATGCAGCCCATGGGCGTGCGGCGTTGTGGAAGGAAAGCGGCCGACAATAGGGCGATGACGAGGCGAAAGTGCAGGTTGTTTCCGTTAGGCGAGCAAGGGGGGAAGCGCGATATTACTTGATGATAAATAGTCGGGTACAGCCAGATATTAAGCATATAGCCGTAGGATTTAGTTGGATTGCAGACTAATGTACCATTTAAACATTAAACTTGTTTGATAACTCAAATTAAGTACATCGTCGGTCCCCCTATACAGTAAGAAACAGAAGGGAACGACATTAGAAGAGAGGTAGGAGATTTTGTATTTGAAGCTCAATATCATAGCAACAAGTAACATCATTTTTACGACAATTATGTTGATGCAGTTGAAAAATGCATTTAAGTATTTCTATTACTTAAGAATAGTTTATACGATTCATTATTTGATATAATAAATATATCATTCAATCGGTCAGTGGTCGCGCGGTTTAAGGCGTCAGTACTTGAATCGAGGTGACTAGATCGCTGTGGGTTCGACCCCCGCAGCTGGTAGACCGTATATAAGCTATATTCGTGGACAAATTGACACCGTCTCTGTGGGTATAGTAGGATGGTAGAATGTTGGCTTGGGTCAATGTGAGAGATTGATACCGGTTGACATTTGACTACCCCCCTAATTAATGAGGTTTTCCAGGTTTCCATCATTCCTGCACTTGGTTAGGGCCTACCAACGTAAGTCGTTCCTGAGCACAAATGCGGCCTACTTAATAATAATAATATGCCGTCCTCTCTCCTGCACAAGTCTTCGTCTTCTGGGTTAATCCTCGTGATTAGAATGAGTGGTAGAGATATTATTATATTATTGGCAGAGCTGAAACTTATTTATATTTGAAATCGTTTGACCGTGTTTGAATTAAGACGGTTTAGGCGCGGCGACTATCATAACGATAGTAACCTAAAATACAATAAAAATTAGTTGTTTGTCAGAACATATTGTAATTTATATTCAAAGAGTGTTTAATTTTTAATAACCTAGGAAAATGGAGACGAGCATTTACCAGGGGAAGTAATGGAAGCGACACAAAGTGCTGATTCACAATTAATCTCCAAACAATCATCGAGACAGTAGGAGATTGCCTACAACGATTCAAAGCGATCATCGTATTTTTTTAATGTGCTATATTGTGCAAATTGTTCTGAACATTGTGCCGGTTAAAAAAATTTGATATCTGCCTTCGTTCTCCGGAAAAACCGGAATTTTCTAGTCCTCGATTTTATCATAATCCGATTTTCTTCGATGTGCTGAATTGTGCTAGTTGTTCCGAACATTGTGCCGTTTAAAAAAATTTGATATCTGCCTCCGTTCTCCGAAAAATTCGGAAAAACCGGAATTTTCTAGCCCCCCATCTTATCACAATTCGATTTTTTCGATGTGTTGAATTGTGCTAGATCTTCTGAACATTGTGCCGTTTAAAAAAATTTGATACCTGTCTCCGTTTTCCGGAAAATGAAAAAAATCGAAAATGTTGACGTGACCTTACTGTGCTCCCTACTTTGCGAAAATCTTGTTTTTCTTTAATGTGCTGAATTGTGCTAGTTGTTCCGAATTTTCTGCCGTTTAAAGAAACTTGATATCTGGCTCTGTTCCCCGGAAAATCCGGATAAACTGGAAATTTTGGCGTGATTTTAGCCCCTCATTTTTAACGAAAATTAAAAAAAACGTGGTTGTGCTAGTTGTTCTGAACATTGTGCCGTTTAAAGAAATTCGATAATTTCGATAATTTTGACACGACCTTACTGCGCCTCCCATTTTCCTCAAAAAATGGAAACCGACACAATGTTCAGGACAACTAGCACAATTCAGCACAATCGTGCTTTTTAATTTTCAGGCAAACTGGGAGGTGCAGTAAGGTTGTGTCAAAATTTCCGGTATTTCCGGATTTTCCGGAGAACAGAGATAGATATCGAATTTCTTTAAACGGCACAATATTCAGGACAATTAGCAAAATTCAGCACAAACCCGTTTTTTAATTTTCGAGGAAAATGAAGGGCTAAGTTCACGCCTAAATTTCTGGATATTCCGTAGAATGGAGAGAGATATCATTTTTTTTAAACGGCACAATGTTCAGAACAACTAGCACAATATAGCACATTAAAAAAAATACGATTTTCGCGAAGTGGGGGGCTACGTGAAAAACACGATTTTTTCATTTTCTAGGAAAATGGCTATAATTTTTCTTTCAAATTTTACGGCACAATGTAGAACAAATCCGCCACAATTTAGCACAATCTTTATTTTTTATTTTATCAAAAAATGGAGGGCTAAATTCACGCACATCCATTTATCAATTAAAAATTTAACGAAAATGTCGGCTTTTGATGGCTTTATTTTCCTTCATTCACTGTCATGATTCCTTTTTTCAAAACTACAAGTTAAAAAATATTTTAATTAATAAAATTATCAACTTTTTTTTCGATAATTTAACCTTTTACAAAATAGAGACTGTTAGTTTTTTACAAATGAACGGGTTCATTAATTACTACTAATTACTAATAAAAAAACTTTTACCAGCTTAAAATTTAAAAATAACGAAAAATTCAAAGTTGAAATTTCAGCATACGATTTAACCTGTTTTGAAATAACAAACCGATTTTAATTTATCAACGACAGGAGGAATTCTACCATCTCACAAACATCGCCTAACCTTGACTGCATATTTAAGGTTGGTAATTTGCCATCGTATATTATTCTAATTGGCAATAAATACAAATATTGTTTGCACATCTTGTTTGCCCACGTTAGCTGTAAGACATCTAGACAGGACTCAACAAATATAATTTCAAACCTTAACGTTGTGCAAACACCGCTTATCCCTGACACATTCCACGTTTCGCTGAAATATTGCTTGCAAATTTCAGTCAACCGTCTACGATGTAAATTAAGGACACATTTAAAAAATTACAGGGAATTTTGTTTGCTACATTAGCAACCATACGATAGAGATAACACAGCTTAATAACCCGAATATCAGGAAATACAAACACATAATTAAAGAATGTGACAAATTTATAATATAGTAAAACAGTTTTATAATTTTCAGGTAATGCGACAATGATGTTCTATTGCGTTATTACTTTTGCTTTTGAAATAGAAATTTATTTTATTATGGCAGAAAGTGCTATTATTTTGTTGTCAGCAACTAAAATATTTTATAAATTTAAGAACGTTTTGGCAGTTAAATCATAAAACAGCTTATACGGCAAATATACAACTATTTCATAAAAATTTCTGTGACAAGTTTATAAAAAATTGTAGATAAAAAAATAAAGTGTTTTATAACAATTTAGTAATGCAGAGAATATTTCCAGCCGCGCTATACAGGCTGTATCACATAAGAAGGCCACTCCCATGTATCTCGCTTAATATGCGAGATACGTCAAAAATCTTTAATTGTTTTTTGTTGCATTTTTGAAGGCCTTTATGCTCGTAAAAACAAATTTGAGATCCATGGCCAACTTTATGAGTAATAACAAAAAAACCTATAAAGTGCCCAAACTTTAAGGCTGTCTAACTTTTTTATTTTAAGAGATAGAGACAACTTATTGGTAATAAATTTTTATTGCAAAATTGATACCTTGATTTGTAATGAATTTGTGCATAGTGCGTAGGGTTTTTATGAATGGATTTTTAACCAACTAGAGTTTACACACTATTCACGAATTCCTACAAACCACACCATAGGTAGACCAGCAATTTCACTCCGTTGTCGGCACTTTGAACTGCCTTCAGTTTTCTGCGGTGACCTCGAAATGTGAGTGCGATAGCGCATACGATGGAATTTACAGAATTGGTGATCAGGACTGGAATAAGAATTTTTAATTGACGCGTAAAAGCGTAGTCATTTATTCCACATGAAAGTTTACGTTATATCTGTCCGCATTATGTAATAATTAGTTATACAGTTATGAATAGGTAATTCAACATGTATTATATACTATCATTTACTGCTACTAACATACACTGTGAAAATTTATCGTCTTTGGACTTAAAAAAAAGAGTTTAAAATATATATTGCACCTCAAAACATTTTTATTTATTTACTTACTTTTTTTGTTATTAGCAATAATTACATTTTTTTAATTTAAAATTTGACGTTTGAAGTTTGGAGGAAAAATAATTTATTATATTTTTTTTGTCTTAAATGAGCTACGTAAGCCAGAAGACAAGTATTTTTTAGAACAGAGAAATTATGTTTACTTAAATTTATTTTTAATTACAAGTCAAAATTCGCTCCTTTGGAGCCTTGCAAATGAATGTGCTTCTAGGTGGGACTTTATTGCTCTATTCTACAACAAACCTGACAATTTTAAGATGATACTCCATTTTCTTCGCTCACATGATAACGTTTCTCAAATTTATTATTAATTTAAGCCTTGAGACCCTTGCAAATTAATGTGCTTCCAGGTGGGACTTTATTGCTCTATTCTACAACTACTCTGACAATTTTAAGATTATACTCCATTTTCATCACTCATATGATAACGTTTTTTAACTGAAAAATGTTATATTAGAGATAAAGAGAGTGCAGTAAAATGTAAATTTGAAAAAAAAAATAGTACCTAAAAACTTATATTTTTTTATTATTTTGTTTTGAGACTTACTCTCATTATAGTGACTACAAGAAATATGATCATCTACAAATTTGAAGATGAGCCGTCTTGTTCAGGAAACATTGGAACGGCCTCTTTGCGTAATCTATTGCGCGAATCGTTAGAAAACATATTGCTTTCAAAATGTATTTGACATAGTTTGTATGAACTATTACTAATCCTGAGCAGCTTTTCTAATAATCTTCTCTATTAGAAGCCACTGAACAGACCTTTGCTCTAAAATAAAAATTTGTATTTGTCAAAAATAAAAATATGTATATTTTAAACTTCACTTTCATGAGAAGTATTTATATTCCAATGTTATACTTAAGAGATAAGTTAATAGGTAAGGCAATAGCAGTAAAATATAGTTTATGGTTTTCACAGTATATTATACATTACTTACTTATTTATGTCTCTAGGAAATTTAAAGAAACTTAAATTACTTAGATGATGTGTTTAAACATCTAACTGCTGCGCAGCAACTCGTTCCTCGATTCAGACTCAAAATATTGCTTTAATACGGCTCTGTATAATCGATGTTCGCACTTCCAGAGCTGGATGTAAACTGAGGTCTCTGCAGCCTGTAATGGATGCGCGACTTATTATTTCGACCCAAGTGATTCTACTGACTGTGCTACAAACCACGCATCCCGTATTATTAGTATTACGAATTGCGAATACGCGCATAGTCTGTAGCAAGCATTAGGCGTGATATGATTAAATCCTGAATATTTCTACTAACTTCTCTAACATTTGAAATCATTGTTATATAAAATAAAACAATAATACCTAACAATAAAATGAGATTAATCATAACAATTTCTTAGTAATATATTTCACAGTCCGTTAAGTTCCAACAAATGCAATGGCTTGCTGGGAGTAGTAAAAAAGATTTCTGTTGTACGCCTATGGCCCCAAAGCCGACTATGCGTGGGATACTACACCTGATCTCAATCTAAACTTTATAATGGGCGCAGACTTATCGAATTTCGAATTCATGACCTGCACAAGTGCCGATCAACCACCTGCCGAGTGGCCTCTTTACGTTTTATTCTTTCAAAATTTACAACGGCACCAAACAGCTCTTTATATTTTATTTAACTCACAATTATATCCCAAATAAACAGACGCTTTATTAACAATAGATTTTGAAGAATTCTTCATCGCAATCAATAGCACACAAATCGATGGTTAAATGGGGCAGGTATATGATATTATTATTCTCTAATCCTCTAATAATTATACACTTACAACTTACAACTTTACATGACATAACAAACCTTACCTAACAGTTATTGCTAATAGTGTTTATAAAGCCAAGTAATATCAACAACATGAATTTCCTGCAAAAAGAAGAGCCAGAATTTATATACAAATGATTATTATCATCTCTTTATAGATATACAGAGTGCTCCGTTACCTCACTTATGTAACTGGGAAACCAAAATATTTTATAATAAAAAGAATACCTAACAAGCATTGCTTTCAGATGCATTCGAACTTGAAATAATTCAAACCAGAAGTATTTGAAAAATATTTTTCAACCAGGCAATTCGACCACAGCCTGGTTTGACCGTCCGTGTGAATCCATAAATTCGGCATGCTCAACTGTTTATTGAAAATCACGGAAATAAGTTCGAACAGTTACTATGATAAATTAAATGCATTTTTAACTTTATGAAATTCACTTATTAGTATTTTTAATTTAAACACATTGGTTGCCTTCGTACTTGAAAAACATTTTTTTTTTCATTATTCGTCATTATTTTTTCCTAGAGCTATAATTTCCCAAGTTTATGAATATATATTGTTATGATTTTTATTTGTGTATGTATGTAAGTATGTGATCTTTATTGTGTATATATGTGTGAGAGTCTTTATGAAGTAAATTTATGGCGCTTTCAAATTCTTTTCTTACCTTTTATTTTATTTTATTTTATTTTTTTTTTAATCTTCTACCTTGGCTAGCTTGGACTCTACTCAGTAGTCGGTTCTTTATAGAGAGAAAACTTCCTTTTATTTATTTTATTTACTTTTTTTTTAAATTTTATTTAATTAGTGTGTAAACTATAGCTTTCACACAAAACACAGAATAAAATGTTAAATTTGTTTTTTTAATCTTGTATTTTATTTTCTTTAGAAAGAAACCAAATGTTTTATAATTAACTCAGAAAATAATCAATTATATTCCACATTAAAACAATTTCTGAAAAGAAACATGAGCTTTTCCTTATCTAATCGTTTAAAACTATACAAATAATGGTATATTCAAATTTTATAATGGTTTGTCTTTATTAGTTGATTTATTCATATTTTCCATGTTCAAGCCTAGAAACTAGAAAACCCACATTTTCTTTGATTATACCACCAGTTGCATATCTATAGCAATATATAAATTTCTGTTTTATCGGTAGAGTTCAGAGAGAAATACAGGTTATTAAATAAAAATGGAAGCTTGTGACTTGCTTTGTGAAAATTGTGGAAAGTTTTTAGTAATTCTGGGACTTTTAGTTGCCTTTATTTTATTTCACTTATATAGGTAAGTCCTGCTATGTATACTGAATACTTAGATTCAATTTTTATATTGATTCATTAGTTGGAATTTTGCTAGCTAGCTTATTTATTTGTGCACAAATTAAATTGGTACCTGGTACTTTTAATTTTAGTTCAAAATCTCCTGGGAACATGGAAATACCCGCTGTGGATTCAAATTAAAGTTGATACTGGGCCTGGTAAAACTGGGACT
Organism: Monochamus alternatus; assembly: GCA_037114965.1. Taxonomy (NCBI): domain Eukaryota; kingdom Metazoa; phylum Arthropoda; class Insecta; order Coleoptera; family Cerambycidae; genus Monochamus; species Monochamus alternatus. The sequence continues at coordinate 42,333,179 of CM073433.1, forward strand.
GCTGGAAAAATCCTTCTGGAACGTCTTGAGATGGAGATGATGTAACCATTTTTTGTTCTTTTTCTGGTAAGTGATGTTTTTGGATGCTTTTCTAACAAAATTCTTAAATTTTTCTTAAATTTTGGGGACGCTAACAAAAACGACGCTGCCCCTTTTCTATCTTCTTGCGTAACTAATCAACAACTTCTTTGTTTTCCAGTCTATATGGATTCTAGATTTTTAGTTTCTGTATTAAGTCACTTTCACAATATTTTAACATATCGTTTTTGAATTTTATTTACTCACATCACTGCACTTCTTAATTCTAATTACATATTTACATATAGTCCATGTTTTATAATTTACAAATTTCTTTATATTTAATGGGAATTATTAATTTATTATCTTTTTATAGGTATGGCTATCTTGTCCATGTATCTACATCCTTATTTTTGACAGGTGTCAATTAATAAATATTATTCATGGGAAATTTTAAAATCTGACGTTTGAATTTTATTTATTTGATCAATTTCGTTTTATATTTGACTCGGATGCTAACGATATGTACATTAGCGTCATCCTTATTTTATTAGCTATCAGTTGATATGCCTAGCTCTGGGTTAATTTTTGATTTTAACTATGTACTTGTCATTTCTATTAGTCGAAGTACAGATATTTTTACAAATTTATGTGGTATTAACTGTTAAAAATTGAAATTATTAAATTTTAATTATGCCATCAATAATTATTTTCACCAATTTATCATGTTTTTACAAAGTGTGAAAATTTACTTTATTATTTAATCTGTTTTAAATTTAATTTTATTACAATATATAGGTTGAGAATCACCCCGCATATTTATTATTAACTTCCTAGTCAATTACTTTGCAATAATCATTCTATTTTGAGATGTATTATAAGTAGCGGCCAAGGACGTTATGTATAAAGTCCTAGGGCGTTATTAATTTATAATGCACTAGTATGGGAAAAATTAAAATTAGACTCCAAACGAACATCATATTACTCAGAAAAGCAAAATGTGGAATTTGAATGACTAACACAATGTGTTAAATCAAATGATCTCGAACATAATACGAGCAGATGTCAAATAAATGAATTAGTCAATATGAAAAGATAGTAAACTCATGAAATGGAAGGCACATGTTATAGGGTAATAGCGCCCTCAATTGACGCCCTTTACCTTAGTCTAGAGGCAGTGCTACCTGGGGACGTTATTATGTTTACAACATCCTCTATATCTTAATTGTTATTGCATCATTGCATTTGTTATATAAAAATTGGTTCAAACCAAGAGTATAATAATGAATTTTGCAGCATGGGCAACGTAATCACACCTACACGCCTACTAGGCAAAATAATTGCACCTCTGTTTTAGTATATGTAAATAAAAATATCCGGTATTCCGCACGCGTCCCGCCACAAATGAAGTCGTTTCGCGGGATCCTTAAGAAAAACAATAATTTGATGAAACCGCGCCAGAAGGGCACAGTTTCTCCTCGTTCTGTTGCTGGGCGGCGCTCACCGGATAATTGACATTACCCCCGGACGTGTCTGGCTTCGGAGATTTAAGCATAAAAATAAAAGAGAAGGTGGAAAATCTAATTCGTTATTTGTTCGGGACGCAACACCACTAATGCGCGACGTGAATCTCAGCCGTTCACAATGAAAACCCCCCGGAATACATAATCTAACGATTCAGGATGAATTATTGCCGTAAGGATGGCCCGACTTTATGGAAATTACTTAAAGATGTGGGGGTAATGTCGGGAATAATAACTTCCTAGCCGAGGAATGGGTAAGAATTAAATTACTTACTGCCCTCTCTGATGTTGATCAAAGAGATAAGGAGTGGATACGACTAGAAAATGCCGATTTAAAATTCAATTACGTTCTGCCATGTGAACTGTATGACAATTACCTACAGTGATAGGCTATCATTCCGATGCAATGATAAGGTTACTAGGAAAATAATTAATCAATTGAGTAATAAAGATTTAATCTTTCATTATTTTACCAAATTATATATCTTTTAAAATGGTTTGACGCCATTTCTTATTATTGACACCGTTGTTGATGTAGGTATCTAAGAATTTTGCAGTGACATTATTATTAACCAAGGCAAGTATAGAGTGGTGTTTTACTTGGATGTTAACGATAAGTGTGATCAAATTTCACCGACATATTCTATTGATGAATTAATTGGGATTTGTTATACAGGTGCAGTAAAGACCATTCTTTACGACTAGTTTCTTTGGACAAATATGACTTAAATCAACTTACCTTAGTACAATTTTGCTTCCTTAAGAAGCTGTTGGCCTCAGAAAGTACTTTTTTTATGGTAATTTGCTTATTTGTTGGATAACTGTATTTTGCTAGATAAACACGAATGTCTGATTGATGTGCGTTTTAAGCGCCTGTGCCATTATATTATTTCTTTCAGATTTTTTAAAGGAATAAGTGCTCAGAACGCCCTGTACCTACGTTTAACGCAAAAATCAATCAGATATTTGTGTCTAGCTCACAAAAAATCTTCTCATCTAATATTTGAGTACAATTACCCAACAAATAAGGAAATTATCATAAAGAACTGAAAAAAAAATTGTACTAAGGAAAGTTGATTTAAATCACATTATTTTTGTCCAAGGAAGCTAGCTTTAAAGTATGGCCTATTCTTAATTGAACACGCTGTATACAATTTTTGATTCAAAGCTTAATAAGAGAGTTACAGGGTGCTAAAATTTTATACATGTTTTCTTTTTTTATCCATAATTAAATATAGAAAAATATTATTTAACGATATTTGGACAGTAATATATTTCCAACATCCACTTATAAATTTAAAATATACTCCAGTGGCGTAGTTACTGGGTGGACAGTGTATATTTTTTAAAGAAAAAAAATACGCCACAAACATTTCTCTAAAATTTAGACATATTTTTAGAACTTCCGATTTTTCCGTTTTTGACAAAAAGGTACTTTTGTGAAATCTTTGATGAGATGGAGAAATTAGGAAATACAGGTAAATCAAGTAAGCGAGGTTACTATTTCTCATTGTGACAACTTACATCATAAAATATCTTTGCTGGAGAACAATAAATAATTAAATGTATCACTTAGTTGGTTTCTGTGTTTATTTTTTTAAATTGCTAATAATGTTAAGCATGTCTAACAACCCTCACTACATCAAGACCTACCAAAGTTACGAACACTTTACTTTTATATCTATTTGCCCTATTTTATAACTATCACTTATTTTTTTTTAAATGTTATGTAAACATTATGGTCGGTCGGTGGTTGAGTGGTTTAAGGCGTCAGTACTTGAATCGTGTTTGCCACCCGCTGCAGGTTCGAATCCTGCGGCCGGTAGACCGTTGATCAGCTACATGTGTGGAGAGGATTGGCATCCTCTCGAGTGTGGTAGGGTAGAAGAACATTAGCTTGGATCGGTACGAGAAATAATATGCCACCCCGTCTCCTGCACAAGTCTCCCGAATTTTTTTAAATGTTATGTAAACATGTATACAACTGTTTTATAATCCCTGTCGCAGTGATTATAAAAACAATTAATGAGCAACGTTGTTTTATAAACTGTGTCCACTTCCCTTTATAAGCGTTGTATAAATGTTCTATAAATGTTTATACAACAATCCCGTTTTATTAAAAATGTCTTGCAAACAATTCTTATTTCAGTACTACAAAACGTCAAACTGCTACTTGGGTAATTATTTAAATTTCACAGGATGAATTCAATTTTTTAAGAACAGATATACCATTAAATCATTTATCAGACGGCCTGAGACTATTCCTCGCCTTAATTAAAACTTGTTTATACTTTCTATTAATAACTGACAACTTCCATTCAGCGCGACCTACAATAAACGACACAGAATCCAAAGAGAATCCTCCGCATCCAGAAAATCCAAAGTTTCTTGAGCGGGTAACGCAGTTGTTCCGCCAAACAGATTGGAACTTCTGTTCATTAAAACTTATATATTTTCATTTGTAGCGCACAGACTCCGAAACAAGCTTTAACTCTACCCGAGAACGAGGAGAGGAAATTTTATAGACCCCATGGCTTCTGAATAATACATGTTTTGAATTCGGTTTGAATTTTGGGTGTCGCCATCTGTCGCGGGATCTAATAGAAGAACGTCTTTTTAAGTTGTGCTCTTCGCTGCGATCGCGGATACGTCCGCAATACGATTATAACCCCAGGCACAGACTCCATATCCTGTAATTGCGGTGTTTATTTATACAATTTGCTACCAAAGGGAGCAGTTACATACATATTGATGAGATATTTTATTTCTTACGTTCTCGAATCTAAATTCGTTCAATAAAATACTCAAAAATTGGTCATCATTAAACAAAATTGTTTCCACGATTGAACAATTTCAGTGCTACTTACTATGTTGTCGGGTTTTGATTTCTTGACGTTTCAAGATCTTGAGAAAACCAAGGAACAGATCTGATAGGTTTTCTATATAGCTATGTACCTTGAGCCATTATCCGGCCAAGAAAGAAAAACACTGCCAGTATCAAATATAAATCGTTTGTGAATCAGGATACTTGCAAAAAGAACTACGATCAGCGTTATAACAAAAATATTGAACAAACCTTAAGGGGTAAAATTTGACCATAGAAAAGGAGAAATTTCTGTTAACAACCCATCTATTCTATGCATAAGGACATTGACAAGGTTAAGCCACCTATTAAGGGAACACAATTAAGTATGAGAGAGGATTTTTTAAAAAGCGTATTTTCATCAGTCTTTAGACTTCGTTGACCAGCATTGAATTGAATCTATGTTATTGAAATACAATAGATTAGGTAACGCTAACATACGTTCAACAATATCTTGAACAAATTTTATATTCAACGCACAAATTGAATAATATTGACCAATGAAGTTCACTAGTTTTAGGAATCCGCCTTAAGATCGATTTCAAAATACAATGTAGTAAATACAGTGTAGTACTGGCGGGGCACATTGGACAAACAAGAAGATCATTTAGCATAAGATTAAACAAACACACATATCATCTAAGGAATAACTAGTAAGAAGTCAGCAAAAGCCAAAACTGTTCCAAGTAAGGATACTTCAATAAATTTGGATGGGACTGATGGGAGAGCAATTTTGATCAATGACTACAGTGATGCACTATAAGTTTAGAAATATTGAAATATTTGCTAATTAACTTACCTAACTTTGGAAACAATTACAACAACCAATACATAACAATCAAATAGTAACGCCATGGTTTCTGATTCTATTTTAATTTTACACGAAGTGGTAGGGAAAAAAACAGCATTAAAACTTGTTATCATTAGATCTCCACTTGCAATGCAATAAAATATTATTATAATAAAGGAATTAACTAATGCAGATAATAATTTCGAAACAAAGGCTATTGTTATATATTTATAAATATAATAAAAAATCCAGTTTTCATATACTTATCTAAAAGGCCACAAATTGAATTAAACACAAAGTGTGGAATAGCTTTCACTTGACAACAATGTCGACACGATTTTCTGCATTTCTCACGGGACATGCACATACAGTCAGCCACAGGCTACATATTCGTACAGTTTGGTGGCGTTTTTACATTGCAAAAATACGCCGATACAATGAGAGGAAATAATGAAAAGAAAAAACGACGCCTACTAACAAGTGCTACTCCATTTGGCTGAATAATAATGATGCATTTACTACCGTATCTGCACAGAAATACGGAGAAATATCGACCGGGAAATAAAAGGATAGGTAACAATGAGGCTGGAAATCGCCTATGCAAAACGATATTCGTAAACGGGCGAGAAAATAGAATAAGTCTTTCGGTTACAATAACATTTATGGATCCAGTTATGCAGTCTCCTATAAACCATATACTGTATAAAAACATCAAAAATCCAACTATTCTTGAGGTACAGACAATACATATTATTTCCCATGAGTTATTTAATACTACTACTTAATTCCATGTAGTATAACAATGGCTAAATGCATTTTTAATAGTGTGTACATCTAAATATACTTGACAATTAAATAACCTTTGAATAACATACACAAACTCTAGTGTATCCAAATGCCAAATAACATCGCCAGAACAGAGCTCAATACCTCAGAAAAATCGATTTATACATATGCATTTAAAAAGATCAGAATTTTTACTTCTGATGAAGAAACCTATAGGTATCTCGAAACATCAAAAAACTTAAACCAGAGACGTTGCAACTTGTCCAAAAATTGTTTCACGAGACAACTTTATTACTTTTTTAATTCTTTTAAAGTAGTTCATATGATTATAATATCGCAAAAGTAAGACATTATAAATAACTTATGCGGAATATTGTGAAGTACATGTTTTGCATTCTTTACCTATACATACATTTTCTAGCTAGTTAAAATAATAAGGCTATTGTTATTATTTTAATATTTTCCGTTAAACGAAAGTGACGCAAAAGACACGTATTGGCATTTTTTTATAGAACGATGTGACTTATCGAGTGAATTGACGATACTGGTCACTGGCAATGCATAAGTTATATTTGAATTTTATTATTTATCGAGGCAAAAGGGTAAATTAGCAATGTCTTATCTCGCATATGAATTGCAACATGCGATACACATAGGTAGTACTAATCACATGATAAGCCACATCGTTTAGTAAACCGATAATATAAATAACATATACAGGGCGATTCAACGTTGAATACTGAAACTTTAGGAATTCGTTACTTATTATAGAAATAAGGGCATTTTGTTCTAAAACGTTTTATTATAGGAGGCTTTATTTTTGAGATTAGGACTTTAAAGTTTAAAGAAACTAGGTACACATTTCTCTCAATTCCGAAATTAGAACCTCCTAAAGCAAAACATTATAAAACAATGTGTCATATTTTAATAAAGAATCAATTCGTATAGTTTCAGTATTTAAAAGGAAATCACTATATATAGATATTTTGCATAATATGTTTTCAATTTTACATATTAGCAAACTTAGCAAGTTAACGATTTTGCTAAGAAACTTTGAACTTTGATCGTTCAAAATAATTAACCGAGGGTAATTATACACTTTACAATATTGCATTTTTTATTTAATACACATAACTCTCCATATATATATTTTAATATATGAAATTTTTGGCCATTTACAAAACAACTACAAGCAGAAAATATAACTAATTAATCTAAATTAGATAATTATTTATACAAAAGTGTATAACTATCTGACCAAAAACAAATATTATCTTATGTTTCTGTATTTCACTGCAATTTTAACCGTTTTAATGAAGACTGACTACGATTATTAATATGTCCGAACCTCACCTATGACCGCGCAATTATCGTCGAAAAACATGTAATTTCATTAAAAGCTAATTTCGCTGTGGCTTTTAAAGTCTTATAAGGTTAACCAAAGTTCAAAACGTACAAGGCAGAACAGTATGAATGATAAAAAAAGAAAATTTTCCATTGAAAGGACACGATAATTTTGTTATCATGCATATAACCGTCAAAAACATATACCTGCTCCCAATCGAAGTTTAAGTACCAGTAAATCTGAATAAAAAATTGTATAGGATGATTCACTTAAAACTGTCCAAACGGATTACAAAGGTAACATCCAGACTTGTCTGGCTATCGATCCCGGGATCCCAAATTTTCAGTCCCAAAAATCCCGGGATGCCGTCACCTTGGTTCCCGGAATTTTCGGGTTTGACCTTGTCAATTTTATAGATGTGAAATACGAGGCCACATAATAATTAATTAATACACAATACAATATAATTAATTAAGTGACGCCTAAAAAATTGAACATTGATCGCATTTTTACAAAGAAATAACTAATTTACAGTCTAATAGATATTTTTAATACGGCTTTGTTCAGTTCATAAAAGCAAGATTTGAAAGATTCTATGTAGCCATTTCAGCCAGAATCAAGTACAAATAAAAAAGTTTCGTTAATTTTTACTTCAACCAAAGAAACGGAATTATATAAAAATGGTGTATCCTACGATTATTTATTATCTCTCTCAACGTTGCAACGTAGTCCACCAAAATTCATTCGAGTTTGAATTCGATATGCTGGTTGAATTAGTTTTTCATATACATTTTTTTAAATAAAACTTAAAATAATATTATTTTTTCATAATATATCGACATTGTCGACAGTAATCAATCTCGCGATCAATCCCGATTTGAGATTATAAATTTCTAATCCCGAAATCCGGGGATCGAAATTTCTTTCCGTGATTGACAGCCCTAATCCGAACGTCAGTGTCGCGATGCTTCAATTTTTTTGTTGTTGGATGAAACTCTGGTGATGCTATATTTAGACACATTGCTTGCTTAAAATAACTTGGGTTTTCTACTGAATTTTCATGTAACAGTCTAAATTATATTTATTTTTAATATTATTACTGAATATGATTGTTAACGAAAAAACAAATGCAAAAACGTAACTTACATAAATCAACTTTTAAAAAAAAATTTCTGAATCACCATTTATATTTTAAAAAAGTACAGTTGTAAAAAAATGTCATACTAAATAAAATGAATTCATGAATTGCAAATCCATATTATTAGCAAAATGCAACTAGTAGAAATGAACAATAGTAGCTACTTTTATTTTATAATCAAAATGATTAACTTTTAATTAATAGATATTTAAATAATTAATGACAACATTCAAATGTTTCATCGAGAGCACTGCACATTCATTCATTAAATAAAAAATGCGAATGGAATTTGAGTGAAGTAAAAGTACCTATTGTGTTTTTTTATATCTACTAATGACTGCACAACATATAAATGTTATATAACTCTGTGGTATTTGAGGTAAACTTCTCCACTAGAAAATGACGCTTTTAAGAGGTTTATTTATTATTTACTACAGAAATTCATCTGAAGCAATAGTAATGATGTACAAAGATAGCCTGACAGAGACTGAAAATGTTTTTACCAGCCAGGGCACTTATTCCAAAATCAAGTAAAAAACGGAAAACATGTTTTCTCAATTTAGAAATTCTAAATAAGAAAAGCCGTTGTATGAAAATACTGTATTACTTACGAAAAAAGGGCTAAGGGATAAATCATGTAGGTACCTGCAACAAAAAAGTATCGTTAGCTTGTTTCAGAAAATACGTATTTCAAATATTAACTCTAAATATGAACTGCATTCTTGTTTATCTCTCAATTTAATTAAAATTACATACCTAGGCTGTATTTAAATCAATATTACATTAAAAATGTTATTAATAAGCAGAAGCTTGCTGACATGGTTTCAACAGGAATGATACAACGATATTTCAATTTTATGATATATTTTATACCTACATATTTTTCTTTTAATTATAAATAAAATGTTTTAAATGTTCAGTTGGAATTTATCAACAAAATGAAATTAATAGATACATTTCGTAAATTAATGTAAATCCATGCTGTAATATAATAAATCAAATCCTTCCTGAAATACGATTTCCCATAAATTATTCACGTGTCATGTATAATTATTATAAAACGAGGTAAATGTTGACGGAATGAATAACAACTGTTGTGGAATGTTACAACAATATTGAAATAGAGGTTATATATTTAACTCTACAGTAAAACTATACTTGACAATAGTCAATTCATCATAAAATGCACAATATTTGTATTTTTTGCAGAGATACATCTCATTTCATCAGTGTAATGTATTAATTATAAAATAGTAGTAAAGATAATACATAAAGTTAATTAATGTCGTGTATATATACAGAGTACCCCAAACAGATGTAACAAGATACACATTTTATTCTCTAGTTGAGATTTAAAGAAAATTGCTGAAACATAGCAAATAGTAGGTATCTACTTTCTTTAGCCATGTTTGACAAATATATAACAACACTCACATTTGACAGCTTGAATAGCTCTCACGCTCCCTTTCCTTATCCCTACTAAATTTGTTTTGTGGGGTTATCTCAAAACTATCCTACATTATTTAACGACTATAGTTAATAGTTTAGTTGTGTTGAGGTGTAGCCAATAAGGACTGTGAGATATTCAGAAGAACATAAGAAGTGTTTAAATTGATTGATGAACTCTTAGGTAGGTTTAAACATATTTCTTAAAATGTGTATATACTTTTAACATATTGTCACGGATTTCCCAATCCGACTTTTTACTATTGCCAGAAAAACAATCCGTTAATTAATTACTTATCTTTATTAACTACTCAGTACACTACTGAACACTTATTACAACTCAACTAAACACTTATTTAATTAATCGCTATCTAAATCGCTTTGATCACTCTAACTAAACACTTGAATTCAACACTGTAATACAAAACTAAAAACTCGGCCGTTTATTATTCTTTTATAGACCCAACGAATATTCCAGGTATTTTCTAGTATCTCTAGATCCATTTTCCCGTACGACTCGAATGCTTCGTCGATTCCCCATTTTTCCAGTCCCGTCTCGATCCACGGCTTTTTGTTTGTTTAACAGAATCGTGTAGGGGCGATCGAGGCAATTTTAGCATTTCGCGATACCACAGTCGTCGGTTTGAGTGTGAGTGGGGCAAATTCCGTGACAATATATACTTTTAATAAACCAGTATCTGTATAAAGGCTGTCAGTGGCATACAATTTATTACAACATACAAATACAACATACTGAATAAGGTGTCCCATTACAACCTAGAACTATTGCAGTTTTATCACAAAAGGTTTCCAAGTAAATGAAAAATATAATAAAAATTTCGAAATCGGTAAATCTCATTTATTTGATTGTACAATCCCTTCCAAGGATAGTAATACCTGATACACCCTGTATTACGTTCCCATCGCCATCATTCAAGCGCGTTCCCTTTGATTGGAATCGGCACAAAAGAAGCCCTTTACAAATGCCAACTAAACCTATTTTGACCTTTTCAACCGCTGATAGTCATAACCATGAATGCAAATTAATTCGATAAAACTTTCGACGCTGTTGGGGCGCCGCTCTAAAATTCTCGATGTTCATCTTGACGATTAAACGCAGGAAAACACTTCTTATAATTCGATTAGTCAGTTTATGTGAATCCGTGAAGGATCCAAATAGGGTATCTTGTTAAATTACTTAGCAAGATAAGAGAAGCGGGAACTGGAGACAGGACCGGGTTCGGATAAGTAGGATTTCCAAAGGTAATTTGAATTTAGATATGCTGCTTACATTTCGTATAGGATTAGTGAAATTTATAGTATGAGTTACAATAATAATTTAGCTTTAATTTTTGCAAATTATAACCCATCCCTAATATGAAAAAATAAACAAGAAATATAGTCAAATGTAACTAGACTATGTTTATCGGAAATAAATATCGATCAGTGGTCGAGCGGTTTAAGACGTCAGTACTTGAATCGATATGGCCAGACCGCTCTGGGTTCGATCCCAGCGGCCGCACATTGGCTCAAAGCGCCACTATGCCACCCAAATTACTGTACACCCCTTAGGGTTGGGCCGTTTGAGTTGATTTTTTTTTAAAAATATTTATCATAAAATTTCCTATCGATCCCTCTTCCTCAATTTTTGCTTTGGGTCTTTATTTTCGCGGCATTTGACTCCAAAAATGGGTTTGCATGGAAAAAAATAGATTTATCGCACAAAAATTAATTTACGGAACACGAGATTGAGATTTTGCCGGACTTCTTTATGGGGAAATGCTCGTATTGGAAAGCCCTACAAGACTGTCCACTTAGATTTCGGGGAGAAATTTTCACTATCATACATTTCCATCCGAACAGTTCCAGGACAAGTCAATCAGTTCTCATTAACAAAGAACTATTGTATCCAAAATGGCCACTTTTGTCAAAAAATTGAATTCCCAAAATCATTTAAGGAACCTTTCTGGCCTGTTTCAGAATTACGGGAAAATTCGGAAAATCTCTGTATGTGGCCATTTTGGTGAATGTCCAAAAATGTGTCCAAAAATTCTAAAAAAATGTGCGGATTCCTTTAATGTGTACAAATAATTTTTGTGACATGATATTTTTTCCAATACTTTCCCAGTTTTCAGTAGAACGATTTCTGATATGTGAAAATTTTTGGATGATTGTGGCCATTTTAAGAGCAACGGAAAATTTTTCCGAAATCTAAGTGGACAGTCTTGTAGGGCTTTCCAAGACGAGCATTCCCCCATAAAAAAGTCCGGCAAAATCTCAGGCACAGTTGCGTTTTGAGCCACTGTGGGCCGGTATACCGTATATCAGCTATATTCGTGGAGAGGATTGGCACTCTCTCTGTGGGTATGGTAGGGTGGAAGAATATTTTGGCTTGGATCAATGTGAGAGATTGATACCGATTGGCATTTGACCACCCCTCTAATTAATGAGGTTTTCCAAGTTTCCCTCAACCCTGCACTGAATGGTGGTTAGGGCCTACCAACTACGTCGTTCCTGGGCGGTCTGCATAATAATATGCCGCCCATATCCCGCATAAGTCTCCGACTTCAGGGCTAATCCTCATGATTAGAACGAGGGATAGAGATATTATCATTATATAGACAATATAAGTTAAACAAGGTCTAAATTTCCGGTTATACATATACAATAATCTGTATAGGCAATACGTTCAGACGCATCTAAGGCATGCCTCATACTAATAACATATAAGTAAGAAAGACATGAAGAGCAAAAAATCCGTTGTAAAAAAATTTAAATTTGTTTCTAAATCGTTTTAGTTGAGTTTCAGATGTGTGTACTGTAACTGTATAATGTGAAATGGCAATGCCCAGGACTACAAGTATAGGAAAACGTGAGGAATATTCTAACGATATTATTAATTATTCAATAAATAAGCGCGTTTTTTTCCACATGGAAAAAAATAGATATTCTGATTTAAAAAGTTGTCGTGAGATGTATTAATATTTCAAAATAAAATTACTCATATTTTTTCAAAATGCAAATTAACAATAAGTACAAGAAAACAAAATTTTACAACGGCATTGGCTGATACGTATGATTTGAAAGTTCGGGAAAATCGTCAAATAGTTAAAAAATGTCTACTTAAATGAATGTATTCACCTAAAAAATTAGAGCATTTCAAATAATCCTGTATTTGTATTTTCATGATTTTCATAATGATCCAAAAAATTTTATTCTAAATATGTCAAAAAATTCAGACTCTTCGATGGTGAAGAATACTCCAGGACTTTGATGATCGTGATGGTGTTTTACCCTTCATCGTGCTCAAATTGAAGTTTCGGCAAGACCCCCAAGAGCAGAATGAAGAAGATGGTAACCACGGCAAAAACAAATTGGTGAAGGTTCTGGGTCTCATCACTAGTTTCTACATAAATGTCTGTTGAAAGCTTCAGCCACCTTTAGGACTGTGCATGAGTTTATAATTCAATAGGTCTTCATACTCTAATATCCAAGCTAAAATTACTGGACTTAATGGTACCTGGCTTTTGAAGTATATAACAATCCTTTCGTTTTGTATGTCAAATAACACCATTACACAGCACTCAGTTGATATGATTCTTGCGTAGAATTCAGCCGTTGCCTATATCCCATAATATTATCCAGTTTCGCCTCCAAGCTAAGAGTATAGCTCAATATATTATTTACACTGCTGATACTAAAACATGAAAGGTAAAATTTCTGTCGCCTAATGACGGTCCTGGACTGGGAGGAACTAAGAGATGCCCTGTTTCATCATTACTCAGTTAATAGGGAATCCCTCCCGTATCGACGGAAAATGCGATTTCAGAATTGCTCAAGGATCAGGACTTGGAACGACAGGGGGCTTAGTTACGAAAATCTTGTAAAACTTTCAAGTGCTCCAGCCGAGTTGCCGTACATTAAAAATTGGGAAAGTTCCAGAGCAAATCCGCCATAGTGAAATTATTTAATGGCTGGGTGGATGGGAAATAATAGGATTTTAATTGAACATCATTTTGAAGGCAGTGAAGGAGATCGTTGAGTGTAAGTATGGAGCCATTATTATATAACAACTAAAACAATATATATATATATATATTCACATTATAGTTTAATGAATGCATTTGGCTTTTTGTTACATCTGCTATCAACTATCTACGTCTTTGCACTTCCAGCATTACATTGGAATGTCCAAAGGCATCATAATCAGAAGCAAAACTGGACTTGTAAGAAAAAGATTAATGGATTACATTTTTTGGCTTTATATGGAGTAAGAGTTGCACTCAAGTGTTGGGGCATATATTTTATAAAAGGAAAAAAATATGTACAGAGATAAACTAAGTAAGTAGTTGTCAAAAGGGGTATTAAAGGAGTTGGCAGCAAATGTACTGGGCATACAGTCCAGGTTAACTGGACTTAGTATAAATATTGAACTGACAGAGGTGTGGAGGTCTATACTCGCGTCAAGAATTCAGACGTCTTACGTCACGGCTGACGTTACACATTTGTTTTTATTGTCAACGTAATTTTCGATATTTGGCCGCGTTAAAAACAATCATTTTTTTTAAATTTAGTGCCATATATAATGCAAACTTTTAGTGTAGTATATAGTTTAAATACTATCAGTTGCAGTTTCTTAAATATTTTGATGAAAATATAATGAATTATTCATTTATTCGTATGACGTAAGTCGTCTGAATTCTTGTCGCGAGTATAGCAAGGATACGCTATCTACTGCTTCGTCAAAAAAAAAACAGTTTGAGCAATGTGAAGAAGCAGCTGCCAGACCTGAGGAGTCTAGAATTAGAAGTAGATAAAGAGCGTTAGAAACTTGGTATAATACTGAACTGACAGGAGTGTGGAGCTCTTAGCAAGGATACACTATCTACTGCTTCGTAGAAAAAAAAACAGCAGCTGGAGAAGTGTGAAGAAGCCACTGCCAGACCTGAGCAGTATGTAGAATCAGAAGTAGATAAAGAGCTTTACCACCATAGAGGAATAGAATAGATCAAAGAATGGCACAGAAAGATGGTATATACAGCCCGTATATTTATAAACAGGTCCATTTGCATGTCAAGAAAAAATGTATAAGATCTTTCCGATTGAATATTTATAAATGACCGTTTTATTGAGCGGAGGACAGTACCATTCTTTATATAAAATTGTAGATTATATGTGAAGATTATGGATATAACGATCAGTTTAAGCAATAAATTACTGATTTGTTTGGAAAACAAAATAATTCATATTAACCACTAATCAGTTTGACGTAAGTATTTATCATTTAGAATTGATTCTTTGAAAATAAATATATAATCTTTATAATAAACGTTATTATCACCAGGAAAAGTTTTGCAAAAATTAATAATCTGGCTCGATAACATAAACATTTTGATCATGCTATCAAAATAAATAAAATACTTACATTACAATATTTATCAAACAATTGACAATGAAGCAATCTCTCAAAGTGAACTCAATGCCTTTGTTCACTTTTTCGATTTTTCCAGACATCCCAGCCTATACAAGAAATATGAAGTTGATTATGACAATATTCATACTTTTCCAACTTTATTTGAACTAAACAAAGTAAATATTACTCTTTGAAAATCAATACAACAGAACAAGATACACAACGTTCGAACAACGCCTACAGACAAAAACTTTCTCGAGTTTCAACTGAAAAAAAAACGCTGAAAAGCTTGTATTACCAAACCGCAACTCTTAGTCTGTATCGAATTCCCAATTCAGCCCTAAATACATCTTATATATTAACAAATTCTTTACGCGAAACAAGTTTTCCAGTTAGCGAAAAGGGCGCGACCTTTTTAATTAAATATTAGGCGAAATTAACAGGGTCCCAACCCATTTGTTACGAAATTAAAGATTTAAATATTAAATTCAAAAACGCCGATGGGCAATAAATAATTAAACGTCTTCCGTCGCAACGTTCGGCGTGCTGAAATTGAATTTGTTCGATTCATTTGAATTTCGCGATGAAATTGAACTCGTCCTGTTTTATTTCCTGAAAGTATAACAGAACGGCTGCAGCGTGATCAAACACTAATTATGGGAGATCTTTATTTTACTAAATGGAAAAAAGTAAAGTGTATTATTATATGCTTAAACGTGGAATATTGGAAACCTCTGAATATTAAATATTTAATTTGAAAGATGAAATTCCGTGCAATATCGTATTAGTATAGGCAGTTTTTGATTTATTGGAATGTATTTAGTTTCGCATGTGGTTATCTGTCGTGTTAGAAAGTTTAATGAAGAGCAAAAGTTTAAATCCACAGCAGAAAATACAGTTACCTCGTTCTTTTTATCTGGTTTTTTTTAAGGATTTTGTGATTGAAGTATTACATCACTATGTACATACTAAAATAAGGCTTCCTAGCCACTAAGCATATTACAAAATATAATGGAGACAAAAGTCAAAGCAGCATGCTTTTTTAAGGATTTTGTAATTACGCAAGATGTAAGTGTCTGCATTTAGTGGTCACTGGCTACTAAATGCAGGGTCTAGACTCGACCACAAAGCAGAAAGCGACCCACTATACCGTAGGTACTGTAAAAAGCCGCGATTTATATCACCATTCAGCAATTATATTTGCAAAAGCGAAATTTCAAAAAACAACTATCTACTATGGGGGTATTGCCTCCACCAGAATATACATCTGAAAACCCCATAGCAAACAAACACAGTTAGTAGCCAGCGGTGCCACCAGATATATACCGATATTGGTGGCTGTTTGTTGTCTGTCAATCAGCAAAAACAACTAAAGATTACTTTGTAGTTATTCAGCACTATAGTCTATAACCTATAGCAACCTTTGATTTTATAATTAATTCATGTGTATTGTTTATTAGTTTACCTATTGTATATTAAAAAAATATATTTTGAATAAATAAATGCACTGTGTACTTATACAGCAACCATAAATAAAAACAATTATTGGACCACTCTAACAAAATTTATTTTAGATTATTGCTTTGTCAGAATTGAATTATTTGTTAATTCTTTGTTTATTTATGAGTTTGTAAATGTGAAATTATAGAAACCTGTCCTCTCAACTTCCCCACGAACAAAATATTACTGATGATGACTTTTCCAGCTCAAAACGTTATTCAAGTCCATAGAAAAAATTGTGTGTAGTAAATAGTAACATAATTGGTAGACTAAAGCATATAAGTAGTACAAATGTTAATTTCGACGTACAAATCATTTGTTACTATTGTGAAAACAACCTTTAAGCGTGTCAAAATAATAAATCTAGTAATGAGATAATTGAATATATTTTTTGGGTAAGCAGTTTGTGTCGTAAGCTATTTTAATTTTTTATGATAACAGCCTTGGTTAACATTTTAGTACAATGTTTAACAAAAACAGTATTCGCTTCTACCTTTTTTCGTTTTAGTAATTGAAAGTAATTTTTTTTATTTATTTATTTAAATTATTTATTACTATTTATACCATTATGCGAACTCGACAAATTTTACGCCTGATTATTTTTAGATGATCTTACTTTATATGAACTTGAACTATAAAATTTTTCTGTGAACTGGACGTGTTTAAAAAAGATACTTTTGCACAAATTAGCACACTCGAAACAAAGTAAAGCGTAAAGGTCAAAGACAAGTTTTGGCACTGAAGAACGTCTTCTTTCTTAAAGTTGGCATTCATACAAATTTCTTCGGTGTACATACACACACAGCGCAGATTTGACTAAATAGTTAGTTTTACTGCAAAAAAAAAATAGTGAACAGCAGTACAGTTTATTTTAGTAAGATATTTATTAACTACGTTATCTTATGTTGAATGAACCGATAAGTTCTACGTTTTTTTTAAAAAAAATGTCTTTAAAACAAAGTTTTATGATTGTTTAATTTAAATCAACTGTTTCGTAACTTCGTTAATAGAAATCAATAAAAAATTTGACTTATCTGGAAATCAAACAAAATCTATTTCCTTACACCACCAATAATATTTGACCACAACTATTCTATAAAATGTTCATTATACATGTATTTCTCCGATGATAATAATAAAAATATCCTTTATTCACTAATGAATAATGGAATCGTTAGTCACTAGTGAAACAAAACAAAAATTCTCCTGTGTCAGCAATTCAACCTGAAGCTCCTGTGTGAAAGCCAAATGCTCCCCACTATACCAGTTACGGTATTTTTAACATTTTCCCGAATGATGGTAAAGTTTTATTTCCTTCTTTATATTGACCAAACCACAAATGTCAAACTTAAAGGTAAAGTGTTTTGAATTGTATATACTTTCAGTAAAAAGTTTACTAAAATATTGTTAATAGTGGCGGACAAAGCATAGTACTCTACTTGCATATAATGGCTGAAATTCACTCGGGTGATTTACAGCACTCGACTACGGCTCGTGCTTGTAATCTTCACCATCGCGAACTACATCCATCATTATATGCTCGTTAAATAATATACTGTTAGACGATGTCCAATGCAACACAGAACCACCCAAAATGTCAAAGCTGATGATGTTTGCTTGTAACATAGAACCATATGATTTTAAGACAGGCGATATGGGTCTAGTGCATATTTAAAGACACGTATATATTTAAACTATATCCTTTGTCCTTGTTAGCGAATAAAACAAAGTGGGCACGTCAGAAAACCTGAGTACATATTCCGGTGAAATATTGCGACCGCATGGGCGTTATTTTAAAATAAATCGTACCTCTTGTACGCAACGTGACACGTTACGATGACATTCATTTACCCGTAAATATACACTACATATATTTCGCGCACAATCATCGTCGGCGCCGTTTGCATCGCGAATTTTACTCCGACGGATGTTGACGGATATAAAGACGACGCGGCTCGATGTTTGCACCTCAAACAAAAGGAATACCATGCCTCATCCTTCGCAAACTACAATACAAAAAATTACTTTGTACAGGGTGTCTCAAACTCGATAGAGAAGAGTCTCAAAAGAAATACCACCTAAAAATCACATTAGCGGTGGAAGAATCAAGTAGGCGTTGGATAGTAACTGAATGTTCGTTGTTAAATGTCACAAAATACTTGTAATTACTCAATACGAACGTCAAACGTATATTTTTTGTGTTTACTAAATGTTGTCTCATTCAGAAAAAAGTTGCTATGTTGCTAATTTACGGCGAGTCACAAAAAAATTTAAGAAGAACTGTAGAGTTATCTCAAGAAAGGCGTCCAGAGCACCTCATTCCTGATCATACAATCTTGACAAGATTGGAGGCGAGCTTGTGACGAAATGAAAATGCACTTTATGTTCGAAAGAATCAAATAATTGACCGAAGGGTAAGAAACAATGTTAATACAGCTACACTATTACAGGATTCCGAACAAAATCCACGAAATTCTACACAGCAGACTAATCGAGAATTGAATTTGGATAAATCAACCGTTCAACGAATTTTAAAAACCAATAGGTATCATGACTACAAAATTCACAATTTGGTGTATGAGTGTCACATTGAAAACAGACTTAATTTTATAGCTCAAATTGTAGTAAATGTAGAAACTGTTGATCAGAACCTTTTCCGGCACGTTCTTTGTACGGACGAAAGTCGGTTTGTCAGTAATGGTTTGTCAAACAGGCGCAACGAACATTACTGGTCCATTGAAAATCCCTACACTGTCAATTCAATCCAAAACCAAGGCCATTTTGGAGTAAATGTATGGTGTGGCATCATCGGTAGGTATATAATTGAGCCTTATTTTTATGAACATACATTGAACAGCGTGAGTTACCTAAATTTCCTACAAGAAGAACTTCTCTTCTCTTGCAATTCTAGAGAATGTGCCTTTGCAGCTAAAGAGAAACCTATGGTTTCAGCACGATGGAGCTCCACACCTCAAGGCCAGGATTGTGCAGCAATATTTAGATAACACTTTCCCAGAAAAATGGATTGGGACTAATAGAACTATTTAGTAGCCCAGAAAGTCACCAGATCTAAAACCCCTCGATTTTTTAAGGGTTTTTTTAAAAAATAAGGTTTACAAAACACCTTTGCGGGATATTAATAATTTCAAAGAAAAATTCACAAGTGCGTTTGCCTCATTTTTTAAGTTTAGTTATTGTTGTCATCACCTTTTGTTTTAACTGTATTAAAGATTTATCGATTTATCCTTTTATTTATTCTTAATGACATTTATGCATTTTAAACAACGGCAATTTAATTATTTTCCAACGACTACTTGATCCTTCCACCGCTAATGTGATTTTTAGGTGGTATTTCTTTTGAGATTATTAATCTCGTACTAATCTCATTTGTGTGAATCCGTATTTATTTGATCAATAACACTTGACGTTTGTCACAGGTGAAATTAACCTCATATAATATATGCTCACAGGTTGCAATTAAATTCCATAATAAATTACGGCTTATAACCGACCCACATATAATGAAGGTGACAGATCTATTGAAATGCAACTATTCTAGGACTGGGAATGCACCTTCATCTCCAAACGATGGCTTAGGAGGGAGAAGGAAATACCTTTAGAATGTTCCAATTTGTTGGTCAAACTGGAGTCCGAGGAAGTTTCAATATAGCTTCAGTGCAGTATAAGTTCAGACTAGATAGATTATCCATCTCCTTTCATATGGTACTTTAGTTATTTTTGCACAATTCTGTAGCAATAATGTGAATTTAATTTATCTTTTTAAAAATGCACCACAGATCTATTCTCAGTAACAGCAATTCTATTCAGCAAGTGCTTAATAAAATAATTGTATTTTCTTATCCCGGTATGTTAATGGAAGTAAAAATGAAGATTACAAAACTAAAAATCTTCAAGTCACCGCTTACGAACGTAATATTCCTAAAATCATATGTCAAAGGTTATGAATTTTGTTTGCTAAACAAATTGCCACAAATATAAGGTTGTGTGCTACAGGTACAAATCAAACAAGATATCGCAACCGACTTAAAAAATGCGAACTTTGATTTAGCAACGGTATTTGTATCTAGTTGCATGTATTTGAAGACATAACTCTGGGTTCCTCCCGTATCAAAAATAGGGCGTTTCTTTATCCTAGTGAGCCTTGTTTCGTTAGGAGAAGAAATATGCCGCTATATATATAGGGTGGCGCATCCAAAACGAAACAGAGGCATCGCAGACCCGTCGACACAAAATTGTGTCCCCCTCGAAAACAAAATCGACGGGTTTGAGCGTTTTTCAAAAAGAGAACTGAGCTACCAGAAAATGCCTCTGTTTCGTTTTGGATGCGCCACCCTGTATATCTCAAAGATTTGGATAACTGTGATTCTTGTACTGTCATAATCATTAGATGTTTTAAGAAAACATTAGAAAATAATGAATTAAAATTTATTATGATTACATTATTTTAATTTTTTTGTGTAAAGGTCGACGGGTTTTGCTTTTGAACTCTCAAATGACGAAGAATAATTTAGCTGATATGTTTATTTATTTTCTCCGAGTTATACAAATTAAAAAATACTTAATAATACAAATTTGTAGTTTGTGAACATTTGAGAAAGAGGGTGATAAAATTATATGATTTGACAACTTACGTCATAAAATCTGGAAGGAAACTGTATTGCTCATGACAATAAATATAGCTAAAAGTATCAATTGCATGGTTTTATTGTTATATCTAATTAGTGTGCTTATTGCTTGTTGTTCTAAATTGCTAATGTCATTAAGCAGCTTGTCCTCATGAACGCGAAATTAGCAAAAATTTTCAATTTTCAATTCCGCAGGTATAGATTTAAATTATTAATGGCGGGAAAATGTCAACTTTTCGGGAATTTTATAAAACAAGAGTATTAACGCTATTTTCATCATTATGTGGGGTTAGTAAATTTAACTTGAGCTTCTGACATTCTACCATGGCAATTAATGACAGTTTTTTTATGGAAATGATAGAAAATATTGCAGTTGGCAAAATTCGCTAAAAGTTGAGCTTTTCCCGCCATTAAATAATTCGCGCAAATTATCGCGAATTTCGTGTCCATGCGGACAAGCTTTTACTAGACCGAATATCAAGACATCAACTGTCACATTCAAGGTTTGACAGTTGAATGACTTCATTAAAAACACAAAGCGGAATAATTTATATACAGTAAGTACACTTCGGTATTCCAAAGCATTTCACTGTGTTGTCTAAAATGTTAATTAAATCTCAAGCAAAAAGATACCGAAAAAATTGTTCGCGTTCGTTTCAAGCTTTTCAAGTCCTTTGTAGTCAGCTTGTTTTACCTAGATTTAATTTCAACTGGACACAGAATAGAGAGAGCAGAAACAGTACTCGTTTCGTTACACGTGATTGCAAACTTAAGTTGATGGTCAGACTCAATTCTGTTTTTTTGGCGGAGCGAGAGCAGTGCTTCTAGTTTCGTAGAAAGGCGTGGAAAAAGAACTATTTTGTTTTTAGGTACAAAAATTAATTGCGTAGTTCTAATGGATTTTCGTAACTAGGTTGCGGTGCAGAAATTGTTACTTATAAAAATGCAACCGTGTTTAACAAGTTCCTGCACCGTTAGAGTGAAGATATGTATTTAATTAAGGAAGTTTTTATGATAGAATTCCGGGTTGGTCGTGATACATACCGAATTCTGTTATAACTAGAAATTCACACCTGATTCGAATCACATAATCGACAAGTTGAAATACTGCAAAAACTTAAATAATTCGCGTTTCAGATGGAATTAAATTTCAAAGCTGTATTTAAAGAAACTAAGTAAATTTATTTATTATATTTATTTGATTATATCAACGACTAACAGCATTTCACAGAATTAATTCATTTTTATACACTTTGATTTTTTGTATACAAAGTTTATGTTCCTTATATTATCGGAAGTGATTAAAACAAAAAACGAAATGCTGGAATTTTCGTTCGCATACATTTAAATTTTTCGCATTAACGCAATTTAAAAAATATATATGGTACAGGCATAGTTCTAATGAAGGATGGTAAGTATATTGCCCGTTTGTGTTTGGTTATTGCCTAATTTTTTTTCAGAATCTTTGTAATACGCCTTTACAGTTGATCAATATTCTCAATTAATTCTGAATAAATGCCGTCCTTCATAAATCCCCAAACACTGAAATCCAATAGACTAAAATCGCGGGAACGTGATGGCCACTGAATCCTTGCGTCTCTTCCACTTCTTCCACATTGATTTGACAAAATTAAAATATCGCCTAACATTTAATCCAAAATGAGGCGGAACGCCATCAAGTTGCATTCACATATTTTGAAGAAGAGTACCTACGTGACAAATTGTCGAGCAAAGTGAAAAAATCATTTCGCAGGAAGTTTAGGAATGTCGCGACATCTGATCTTGTTGGTAGATTATGTGTAGGGTATATGCAGCAATTACTGTAAATCTGTTTAATAACAAATCTGTTTCTTAAATCCATGTTTTTTCCTTAATAAATAAATTTACATTCATAAAAAACATTTATTTGTGTAAAAATGGCACATATGGTTAGCCCTACGCGACGCTCTGCATAAAATAAGAATACTTATTTTGCTGCGACTATCTCTTAACATTGCATTCTCAAAATTCGAATGTATTTCGGAAATGAAGAGTTCTACGAAAAATTGTCAAGAGTAATAAAATATTTTAAACAAACCTCTACATTACGACGTTAAAAATCGTCCATAGACGTACACTGAATAAATTATACAACTTACAATTAACAAGCCCCTTATTCAGACCATATTTATTCAATATGAATAATTTTCCTCCTAATTTTTTAGAATGATATATTTATCTTAAACAAAATATATATTCCAACTGTATTTATAAACTAAGAACATTATATATTATTATATAGTGATTAAAAATCATAAATTATTTTTAATTAATGGGCACATGTTCTTTATTAACATGTAATCAATAATTTAAAATAAATATATGGTTTTAGCTATTGAAATATACAGGGTGATTTCCGAGAGAGAGAGGGCGTTGAAGTAGGAATTTTTTTCTCGTTTTTCCCTTATAACTTTTGAACCACTTATCCGATTTAAGCGAAATTCGGAACACAAACACTCCTTATGATCTTACATAAGCTTCTTAAGTTTGAACTACCTACCCCTCTAATAAGTGTATTTTGTATGCTACCCCCTCTTACTTTATTTCAAAACTACAAAAAAAAAATATTTCAATAAAACATCTACACACCACTTTGACCTGATAAATTTCGTCTCCTGTTTTTGTCGACATTTGGTCTTGTTTCTGAGATATTCAAAGAAATTGGTGACAGTGTAGCGCACCAGCCGCGTAAATTTCATTTAACGTTATAGCAACCCATGAAAACAAAACTCAGGAAGCCTGTTTATATTAACAAGAATACCGACTAATCACTTTTTGTCAGTTTAGTACAGTATTAGCTCAGGGTGCGTGGTGTAAAGATGTTTATGTTGTATACATAAATGGTATAATGATATACATCAAAATGGTAGGCTTGTTTGTATTTTGCCAGATCTTACATCATTAGACACCTATTTTTCGGTATCAACGTAATTTATATGGAGGTATGATTGAATATCTATCTACGAGTATTTATTACCTACTATTATTATTTTTATATTTTTAATTGGTTGTACGTACTATGATTGTTTGTATGATCTAAGACCTTTTAACTTATAGGTATAGACAAATATCTATATCCATAAAATATGCGAAATTATAATTAATATTTATAACATGCATGAAAATATCAATGCTTGACATCTCATTTTATTTTTCCTGAAAAAAAAAATCATGTGAATATTTTACTACAGTAAATGTTAGAAAATTCTAACGTAGTCATAGATAAAATAGGTTTATTGAGCACTACCTTATATTTATTAATAAATCATATACCTATGTCATTTAACATTAAGCAAATAATGTTAATGTCCAACTAAGGTAGGATATCTAAATATTAATTATATATTTTTTAAATATATTTTAGCAAATCGTCTAGATGGCTTTACCCTATTAAGATGTTTGGCATCAAGTTCTTCAGAATTTAAGAAAGTGGTATCGGTATTGGATTTTGAAAAACACCCTGACCCTAGACAGCCCTAGGTATATTACAGTTGTCTTGTGTAACTGTGAATGTATTTTTACAAATAATTATATATATTTATAACATATTATTAATGCATAGGTAATATAATGTTTAATGTATGGTATATATTGTAATAAAACTTTATTAATTAAAAATATTTTTATTTTTGATATTGACCCAAAGAAATCGTAACAGAAAATATTCATAATTTTAATAGTAATAACAATAATTTTATTATGACACACAATTTATTTTTTAATAATAAAGGATCTAATACTCAAAAATAATTTGCAGTACCATATACCAAATATTGTTTGCAGCTAATATGTCTTTTAGTTTTTAGAATATATTTATGGTATATAATAATAACACGCATAGTTATTATTAAAATATCCTTATTAAATGTAAATAATGATTATTCAAATATATACTCAATTGATGATAAATAAATATATATTTCGCCATATTTCAATATATAGTAAATTTATAGTTAATAATATTAATTGCTCAGAAATAAATTGTTTCTTCAGTGTACGTCAGAAAAAAGTGAAAGATGAAAATCTGAAGAAATTATGGCGAAAAAACAATTTTAAAAGTTCAGCTTTAACACCCTGTATGACGAAGTTCACGGCTATTTCCGGAAGTAGTTCAAAGTTAAAAGTATCTTTTTAACAGCAATTTTGCAAGCCATATTTAGCTTGGTTATTTAGGTCATCATGAATGACCCTTGCTGTATATTGTTAAAAGCAGTCCACCTAAAATTGCAATGCATTTATATTATCTACTATTATTGGTTATTCGTTGATATTGACTCATAACAATTTGGTACTAATAAAAAGTACAGCTACATAGCTAACTAATAGCATTATAGTATTTTTGTAATCGTTAAACAAATTCGGTTCCAATACGACACCTGCCGACACGTTCTCACGGAAACGACCACTCTCGGTACTAACAAGATAATCTCCGATCCAGATCAAGTCGGCCCGGAGCAAATTAATAGCATCTGAACATCGTCGACGCGGAGGCACTACTTCCTACACCGCACATTTTCATAAATTATTAATACTGGCAAAGTAGAGGAGACCGTGGAATGAGCGCCGCCGGTTTATTTAATCAATTAACGTAATCGCGGGAGGCAGTGTCGCTCTCACACTGTCCCATGAAGCCTATACAGGGTGAGTCATTAATAATGGTACATAGCTTAAGGGCAGATGCGAATGCAAATATGCAAACAGTGTTGAGGTCGCGACTAGAAGGTCCTAGTTATACTGTACTGTCGATGTAAAAATATGTCAAACTCTTTGTATTTTACACTTTTTAAATTTTTAATAAGAAACCATTGAACCACCTTCAATTCTAAATAGAAAAGGCATATCTGTTACAAATCTATAAACTCAACCGTTTTTGTTGATTTAAGTCAACACTGCATATTCGTAATTTCTGCTTCAAAAAACATAAGACTACAAATTTCCAAAACAATCCGTCCATACGTTCTTAAAATATAGCAAAAAATCCAAAACATGTTTTCAACTTTAACACCCTGTAGAATGAAAAGGAGCCACAATTGAATAAGGCATGTTCGGCTCAATCGTTAACAATCTGCCCTTAAGCTATGTACCATCATTAATGACTCGCCCTGTATACGTAACGAAATCAGAGAGTAACGAAGCGACGCGGCGTTGTGTCGTCCTTAAAGACGCAGTAGCGCTAGAGGGGGCTTATCGACGATTTTTCTTTGTTCCTAATGAGGATTGATAGGATCTTCAGGAAGCCGGGGTGCACTTCAAAAGTGCCATTAGAGTTAATTTTTAAATTAAATTTGGAGTTAATGTTCATTAATCTTCCGGGCGGTGAATCCTGGCTACCGCATGATGCAGTTAGTGACGAAAATGAGGTATACTTTGTCCTAGGGTCCTAGAAATAATTTGATAAACCACCACTAGTAATTAATTTCAATCTAGCAATTTTGGTTAAACGGAGATTCGGGAAAGAATACTTACCGCCATGTATTTTTCTATACATATAGGTACTACAGAGTGTTGCAAATTAGTAAGTCAAACCGTTAACCGCAAATTCTTTAAACCAAAATAATGGGACTTATGCCACTTTTCATTTTGGAGTTCAATTTTCAAAACACAGAGTTTTAAAATTCAAAAAATGATTTTAGAAATATTTGTTTTAAATTTAACACACTTTTTGTGGAAGTTCGGTCAAAAGTATCAAAGCATGAACTAAGATAAAAGGGGTTATAGTACTCCTGGACCTCCTAATATTTTGAGTACATGTATGGCTTCAGAATATATTTGTAGTGCTCGTGTAAGTGTGAAAGAAATAGAATAAAAACACACTCTACCTAAAAACAAAATATTCTGGAACCATAGGCGTACTCAAAAAAATTTGAAGGGGACCGTGGGTAATACAACCCCATTTTCTCCGTTCAAAGAAACTGTGCCGACTTAAGATAAAAATATATGACAAATTTCAAATAATTATCTCTAAAACCGTCGAAGCTATCAATAAAAATTAGTTTTAAAATTTTTATTTCGACACCTTGTATTTTGAAAATGGAGCTCCAAAATGTAAAGTGACATAGTCCCATTATTTTGGTTCAAAGAATGAGTGGTTAACGACATGACATATTAATTTGTAATACCCTGTATATTTTTACCGTAGTATTTCAGATGTTGTCGGCAATGCTTGAAATTGATTATAGTTGACTTCCAAAATTGTAGAGAGCGACTCATGTTATAAACTTGCTCACAATTTATAGCAATCAACACAAAGAAATATACATGCAGCCCGTATATTTTTCCTATAAAATCGTGTGTATCTCAGAGAGCATACCAGATTACGCAGCTTCTGCTACGCATGCGCTGCAGTAAGTACGCATGCGCTGCTGCTTTTGATTGGCTACGACGAATTGTCGGATCCAAATGTTTCATTTCCAGCGTTATCATGGGTGGGTATATCGTTCGGGCGGGCAAAATTTGGGGTATATATTCGCTAATTTAATTATGAATGTAATTAATTTTATTAGTGATTTTGTGTTCTTAAGAATGGAAAATAATTCAAGCTCTACAACGTATTATCAAAATCGTCCTAATTTAACAATTGAGGAATATCGGATGATGACATGTATGAAGAGTTTAGAGCGCAAGGTCTATATATGAGTGCAAGTGATGTTGAAATATGTATTTCTGTATTTCAATAACAAAATTGTAAGTGAATAGCATATGTGTGCAAATAAAAGTGGTGAAGAAGTACAACACTGTGAAACGGAAAGTGATGGAAGATCGAGAAGATACCGATAGAATGGAGGTATTAGTGATATGGCGAAGAAACTATTTAAAATAAATATTAAAAAACAAGATAAAAATTTTAAATTTTGAAATATTTTTATTATTTTTATTATCTAACCTCTCTAATTTCAGCTTTAAGAAAAAAATCCATTTCACAGTTTAAAAAATTTATGAACAATAAAATAAGAGATTAGCATTAGAAGCTGTTCCTATATGGACTCTGAACTTTGTTTTTCAGCTCCACATAGGTATACAAGGTGAAACATATACATATATTTCAACCGAACGTCGA
This sequence comes from Monochamus alternatus, assembly GCA_037114965.1. Taxonomy (NCBI): domain Eukaryota; kingdom Metazoa; phylum Arthropoda; class Insecta; order Coleoptera; family Cerambycidae; genus Monochamus; species Monochamus alternatus. The sequence goes on from CM073433.1 coordinate 42,361,743, forward strand.
ATTTGCGATATAAATGAGTGCAAGAAAAACCATTTTGCAAATATATGAATATTTGCAGAACTACAAATTTCTTGAAAAAGAATATATTTTTAGAACCGCTGTGTGAAGAAAATTAGTTAGAATAAAATCTCAATCTTTTAACGTCAAAATTTAATTGTTGCTGTTGTGTGTTTATTGTTCCTTATTTAGTAAGCATAAAAACTAGTAACTAAGTAACATTTTGGTAACTTTGTGTTTGCGACTCCAGCCAGCAATTTTGACGTATATGCTTCAATATAAAGACGCTTCTAGATATGTTGAAAGTTTATATAACAGACTGTATTAATACAGGTCGACGAATATGTTATATTTTAAAAAGCTGCTGTTGTATATTTTAGTGTGTAGTATGATTTGATTATAGCACATATATCCTAACAATAAATATTTTGTTCTGTACACCTGCAAAACTATATGAACTAATTTCTGGTTCAGAAAAAAATAATGACAATAAACTAATTATGTTACACCTAAATACCACAGTAAATCTGGGCTTTTTAACAAATTTGACAAATGACTTACCTAAAATATAAATAATGCTTCGAAAACCAAACTGACTCGAAGGAAATGATGCTTTTTACAAAAGATATCGACATTAATAAGACTTTATTTTGCCGTTCAAAGAATTATATCTGGCAAATTAAAAGATATATGTATTATTACTTGGTGGTCCGAATTAAGTGGTCGCCCTGTACAGCTGTAAGGGGACCGTAGATGAGCAGCAGTCACTCATGCTGTGGGAAACGTATAATATGAAAACCGATGGTGGCGTCGTTGGAAAAAGTGATTGATGCCTGTACCACACAAGTGATTATCGTTATTAGATGTACTCACGCAACAGAAGCGTGCCGATTATGTATATCACTTGAAAGGTTCACAAAGGTTGTTTTATTGAAGAGAATTCTGCAGCAGCTGTAAAACGTATATTTAATAAAATATTGAATAAGAAATCGTTTCATTTGAAGACAAAAAATCGAAATTCGAACATTTTTCTAGCCCTTTATCTTCGAAATAAAGCGGCTTTTCAAAAATCATCAAAAGACAAAATATTCTTAAAATAGTCTAGGAAATAAGCCCTTGAATTTCTGACGTATGTTAAATAAACACCCTGCATAGTAAGTTTCTTTGAAATATCTGAAAGAAGGTCACATTTATCGTAAAAAAAAATAAAAATCTGTTTGAAAGTCTGTAACATTCTAAGAAAGTAAAATTTTACTTACTAATTTAATCTAAATGAGAACAATTCAGGAGAATGCCTAATTACTGAATGGGAATCACATACAAGAAAAAGGATTACAAAAAAAAAACGAACAGTAAAAATAACAAACAAACAATATGTAAGATGAAAGATACAAAATGAAACAAAAACGATAACTACAAATAAAAAGCACAATAGAAAACTATAATACATGAGATAGCATCAGATTAAAAAAAATTATCATAGTGTTACTGAGGGCTAAGTAAATCACTGGTAAAAATGTGGACACTAAAATTCCAAAAAGTATCAAAAATACCAAAATCCTCGAAAATATCTATAAAAATTTTGAATGCGGCATCTTAAGTTCCTCGAAACAGCAGCCTGGTGTTGTGCAAATCGAATATTTTTATCTCTTGTAGTTTCCAAGATACGCTGCAATAACAACGACATTGGGACACTCTGTATATTATCGACATGGAGTTTTACAGATTAGGAATATATCTTCCTGCCTTACCTTAAGAATCGATTGCATTAGTCTGACGTGAAAAAGTGCTGAAAAATAAATATATAAATACCAAAAAAGAAATCCAAAAGTGCCAAAAATTGCAAAAAAATATCAAAAGATGATGATAATTCCAAAAAGTTCTTAAAATACCAAAGGTGTCAGTATTATGTGTACACTAAAATACTACAGCGCTACAGATTTCAAGTTTGCAAGAGAACACTATGAAATATATCAACCGTTGATTTTAAATTGTTATACTTAAATATTGCACTTAAAAATACAGTAAAAAATAAAGGTATACCCGTACCTATTTCAGATTAGTATTATATTGAATTTATTGCTTATCCAAATTTAAATAGTTCCGTCTTTGTGAATTCAGTTACGAAAACAATACAACAGTAGCTGAATAACTTTGATCTGAAATTAGCATTCAATATAGATGCCACACGTCCTGACACACATACATGTTATGCAGCTAATTCAAACATCTCTCCGTCTAGCTTGATATATTAATTTAGATACCCTTAACTTCGCGATCTGATTTTGAGCGGTATTTAGTCTGTCAGTATAAAAGCATATTAGATTTTCTGTTACCGAACATTCTGCCGATGCAATTCCAACTATCTCGAGCACAGGTATGTTAATCACTCCAACAATCACCTGATCGTTGCATAGCTATTTTATTTTTCTAATTGCGTCATACTATGCTGTTACACTTATTCGAACGTTATTGTCACGGGAAAATAATTAGTCGCGTCAAATTAGCATGAAAAATGTGAAAATAGACAACTTTTTGCGGAGAAGTCCGATTGAGATGCGGTTTTCTGCAAAATGTTCAGGGAATTTTTTATAACAAAAGGTATATCTAACCTATGTACGCTCGCAAATTTTTAACTGTTTATTTAACAAATGACCCATTTTTGTTGAACATATGGCAAATGTCACACACGATTCAACGAAAATGTCTGAAAAATGTTCTCTCGGGGGTTTTCGAGGTCCCTCTTTGGTGTTAGCTTTATTATTTATTGCTAAATTGTTGTAACTGGGCTAATTAACAAATTAAAAACTCCACCCCCGAAATCACTAGAGAACCGGAATTTTATCCAGGATTTCTGGCTTAATAAAGCAAACCATCGACACAAGATTTTTGCAAATATAATTGTTTATTGTTCGATTATTGCAACCTCGCTAATTAACAAATTAATAACTCTTCTCCTGGAATCGTTAGAAAATCGGATTTTTTTTGCAATCATTCTGGGATCAATTGAACAATAAACAATTATATTTGCAAAAATCTTGTGCCGATGGTTCGACTTAAAAAGACAGAAGTCCCGGAAAAAATGTCGAGTCTCTAGTGATTGCGGGAGTAGAGTTATTAATTTGTTAATTAGCCAGGTTGCAAAAATAGAAAAATAAACAATTTCATGCAACAACCTTGTGTCGATGGTTCTCCCCATGATCCCAGAGTTATTGCAAAAAAATCTGGTTCTCTAACGATTCCGGGAGTAGAGTTATTAATTTGTTAATTAGCGAGGCTGCAACAATCGAACAATAAACAATTATATTTGCAAAAATCTTGTGCCGATGGTTTGCCTTAATAAGCCAGATATCCTGGAAAAAATTCCGGTTCTCTAGTGATTTCGGGGGTGGAGTTTTTAATTTGTTAATTAGCCCAGTTGCAACAATTTAGCAATAAATAATAAAGCTAACACCAAAGTGCTAAAGAGGGACCTCGAAAACCCCCGAGAGAACATTTTCCAGACATTTTCGTTGAATCGTGTGTGACATTTGCCATATGTTCAACAAAAATGGGTCATTTGGTAAATAAAAAATTAAAAATTTGCGGGCGTACAGAGGATGTACCTTTTATTATAAAAAATTCTCTGAACATTTTGCAGAGAACCGCATCTCAATCGGACCTCTCCGCAAAAAGTTACAAGTGCAATGCTATTTTGACGCGACTAAATGAGAAATGGGATGGTCAAGCTCTTCCAAATTTAAAACTAAAAAAAGCGAATCGTTTATCCGTAATCGTACAAATATCAGTTGTTCCTGCTCAACAGAGATTTTATTTAGGTAAATATTTAAACAGAAAAGCCAAAACGTGAGAGAGGATTTTTAGCCATTCAACTGAGCACCGTAAATAACAGTTAAATAAAATAAAGTTGTTCCTCTCGGGTGTGTTTCGGGCTAATTCATGTTGTGGGTGATTTGGCAAAACGTTATTCGATTAAACAAAAGATAAAAAATATTATGATGCGCGTGCCATTCAAAAATATTGTAGGTATACCCATGCGATTTGTGTTACTTGTCATTCATTATTATGAGCATATAGAAAAATGAAGAAGTTAATAATACAGTCACCATGTCGTTTCAATTACTTCTCATATCGTAGAACAAGCTTTTACAAGGAATAGCTGCATCGGTTCTTGAAGCATTATAGGGAGTATGCAGCTGAACTACTAATCGGAGTAAAAAGTCCAGACCCCTGGGTTTGAAAGCCGATATTTCCAAAACGTAGGAGCAAAAAAATTTAAATTTGGGCCATAGGTAGCCTCACTATTATTGTTATACACAATCGTATCGGAATTTGTTTATGAATATTCGTGTTTTAGTTATTAAAAATAATGTACCAAAAAACACGACTTTCGGGCGGCGAAACGTAATCCTGTCACTTCAACTCGTCATAACTTTGTTATTTACAGGCTTTAAAACGTGCGATTTTAACTGGTAGTACATTAAACTGTGCTGTTTTGAACTGTGTGAGTATCTCTTCTAAAAATTCTTTATCTTGCGTAAAACAGAAGTTGGTCGTATCTTCGTAAATACAAGCGTCTTTTTTTAAATACAAAAACAGTCATAGTACATATAAAAACCTTAACAAAAAAATATAACAGCTTTGTGAATTAATGCACTTGTAAACAGTGTATGAGTAAATATAGTTCTCAATTATTTCTTATGCGTTCCGTTCAAGCGGGGTTGCGCTCGGCCGTCTATCGCGCCGTGACCAATGTCGGATACTTTATTAGTTCAGCTTTGATAAGATGTTAGAAAATATGTACTTATTTCATATATATTTATCTACAAAATATAAATTGTTATTGTTATTTTCCAGTGGATTACAAAGGATTTGCGACAAGACTCACATGGCTTCCCGTGGCTCATTGTGAATTCAACCCTATTGAACTAATATGAGCTTATATTAAAAATGACGTTGCTAAACGAAATTCTACATTTAAAATATTAGATGTTTTGAAGATTTACCAATCGGCCATGGAAAATATACCAAATTCTGTTTGGGCAAACTGTGTTGAACATGCCAAAAAAGTGAAACAGAAATACAGGAAAAAAGAACATTTAGTGGATACTGCTGTAGAGCCATTAGTGATAAATTTGAACGCTGAAGACGACGATAACAGTAATGATGGTGGCGAGGAAATACCTGATGATGGCGACGACTCAGACATATGCATGTAAAATATACCATTCCCGTTTTTATATTCAAGTTAACGCGAAAGAATCTTATATTATGGTCAACTTTGACAATGTATATGAGATATAAATAAATAATAAAATGAAACTTTATATGTTATAGTTAATAAAATCACAAATAGGCAGAGTTCCACAAGAATAATAATATTATTATTGTCAAGAAAGCTAAGAAAATAACAATGACAACATTTATGCTATACAGAAGTATGTATCAAATAAATGTTTTCTAAGATCTAACGAAGCTGAAATAAAAAAGCACCCGACACTGGTCACAGCGCGGACCCCGCTACGCCGCACTTTACCCCGCTTGAACGGAACGCGTAAGAAATAATTGAGAACTATATTTTCCCATACACTGTTTACAGGTGCATTCACAAAACTGTTACATTTCTTTGTTAAGGTTTTTATATGCTCTGTGACTGTTTTTGTATTTTAAACAAAGATGCTGTGTTTACGAAGATACCATCAACTTCTTACGCAAGATAAAAAAAATAAGGAATATTAAGAAGAGAGACTTACTCAGTTCCGAAGAACACAGTTTAATGTATTACCAGTTAAAATTGCAAATTTTAAAACCTACAAATAAAAAAGTTATGAGTAGAAGTCACAGGATTACGTTTCGCCGTCCGAAAATAGTGTTTTTTTTGGTACATTATTTCTAATAACTAAAAAACGAAAATTCAAAAATTCAATATTGAGGCTACCATGGTCCAAATTTCAATTTTTTCGCTCCTACGTTTTGGCAATATCGGCTTTCAAACCTAGGGGTCTAGACTTTTTACTGCGATAGTAATAACCACCACACGCCTACACCTTAAAATTAGAAAAAATAGAAAACTTGTAAATCTCAGTATAAAACCTCTTACAATTCCAGGCGGTAGAGGATTACCTATGCGACTTTGTAATAGGCTTGTTCCACGATATCAACTGATTGGAACGACATAGTTATTGTGTAGAAATAAAATAGAACTATGTACCTATATATACATGTAGAACCATTTATAAATATTGGCACTTATTTTGTTCATAACCGACTAACACTTTAAATGTAAAGGAACAGTTTAAATGTGTTTTGTACATTTTCAGCTTTAGACCGATAACTTTTATAGAGGGTGTCCGAAAATTCAGGAGGTGATACTACTCGAAAATATAATGTGTAAAGTTCATGTACATGTACAGTTCATGTAAAGTTCAGTTCATCAACGTTTTCTCGAAATGTCAATATTAACGGGCTACGTAACCTGAAAGTTATTTTTTTTTAATTTGTTTTTTTTTTGCCTATACCTTTTTTAATACTGGAACGATTTTTTTTTTCAAATTTGTCACACTTGTAACTTTTATAGAGACGCAGTTTCAGGTAAAATATTTCTAAAATTGCAGCGCCTTAAAAGGTAAAAAGGTAAAAAGGTCAGGTGCATAGGAAAGTCAAATTTTAAACTCTTGACAGGTACTGCTATCTAGTAATAGTTAAACTATTTATGGTAAAAAAATACCGATAAAATATAAATATGGCGATAATCAAAATAATGTGCATATCGACATAGATAATTTTAAGTCTATTCTCGGGAGTTTACCTTTCTCGTCTACAAAAAAATTAACACTTTTCTTGATTGCATCAAAATACACATATGGGATAAACTTAGGAAAGGTTTGTGTTCATGTTTCTTACTTTGTCTTTTAAATGTGAAAAATTAATTGTTTATGTAAAAATGTTGTAAAAAGAGTCACATTCAACAAATGTGTCAAGTATAAAATCGCTACATTTTGACAAAATAAATACTAACACTACCTAAGTTGAACTTTCTTTTATCCAATAATGTATAAGTCATTTTGGTAACTTCAACAGGATTTAAAATTCCGAACTTTAAAATTACATCGACATTCCACTCATTTTGACCACAGATATTGCCACCTTAACTAGGTAAATTTTAGCACAATTACATAAAATATTTTCAGAGATGTTTAAATAAATATTTCCTTTAACATGTGTCTGGAAAATCAATGATTTTTTAGACTCTTTTGTTTCGTTATGATCCTGGATTTAGAAAACACTGTAAAGTAAAACTAGACTGGTTTTCATTCTGAACCATATTAATATCAATATAATAGATGTACCTTTAAAAAGTTTAATGTTGCGTTACTGTCTTAAAAAAGTAAATGATAAAATCGTGCGACTGTTGAAGCAAAAAATTTAAGTGTTTTTACGCTGGCCTTACATTAATAGGACCAATAATTTCAGTCACATTAAATTTCTTATTTATTTATAATACTTTAGATATAAAGTACTACCTAAAGCTGAACCTGAAACTAAATGAGATTAGGTAATTATTATTTACCATAAATATGAATCGATTTATTTGCATCACAGTGAAAATAAAATCAAAATCGAATGTTAGGCACATTAGATTTAGATTGACAGCAACAAATATCAAATCAAGTTACTTAGTTGAAATATTTGCACAGACGTCATCTCCAAACTATTAAAAAGATAATATGCTATATTAACTGCTGCTGTGCATGTGAATATGTTTTATTTCATAATAATGTTACTTACCCGTCCGTACCTTATAAGACACAAATTTCTCCTTCTCAAAATGTCTCACCTCGTCCACATCAACAATAACAATACACCCATCAAACTGCCCGACAGTCATTGAATCAAAAGCAAACACAATAAATTATTAATCACTATTTAATATTATTAATTGTCTATTTTTTACGAATAAATTATACACGTAAAAACGATCGCGTCTGCACGAAAACCACGGACACCGAGACAAGCGTAAATGCGCGTGGGTAATTGTCACGCATGACCTGATTGGGTTATATCGGGCGGACAACAATGCCTTGAGTCGCGTGGCTCTTGCAAAGCCGGCTAATTTTGATTGGACGCATTTTTTAATACTGTAGGGCAGGTTCACAACACACGACGAAGTAACATGTAGAATTAAAATAATATCTGGATGGAATACAAATTCGTCAGTTTAAATTAAGAATAAAAAATATGATTTTACAAGGATGTTATTGTAGTTTATTTTCCATTGCATAGGTATTAAAAGAAAATTATATTTTAACATTTCAACAATTATATTTTAGCAAACAATGAAAGAGTACTGCTTTAGTTGTTATTTCTTTAAACTTAATTAGGTAAAATTTAACTATAGGAACAAAATAAAATAGTTTTATCTGAGGAAATTATTAAATAATATATTTTTTGAATACATAACATTTGTTATATCCAAAGAAATATGATGATAAAATAATAATAGATACAAATTGTATGTGTGTAAAAACAGCAACAGATTTGACAATAAAGAGTTCAGAAGTAGGTATGAAAGTATTATTTGTGCTTACATGTTGGGAATAAATTTAAGATAATCTAATTAAAAAGATATTTTACAAGAATTTTTTCATGGAGAAAAAAAATTGTAAAACATAAGTAACGGCAAAAATGAATTTCTTGATGTAGAACAAAAATAAAGACTTGATGTTCTGCTTATTCGTTATAATAATTTTTATAAGACACATTAGTGGCTATCCTAATATAAATAAATATTTTCACATAAATATAAATAAACTATTTTATAGGACACAGTAATGTTATAAAAATATTAGTTGTTCATTAGTTTCCATCCTAATATAAAAAAATATTTTCACATAGGTATGGTTTATCTCATCTATATAAAGGAATAAAAAAACGGCATAAAGGAACTGTCATAAAATCATCAAAGGATTCCACGCGTAGTCGGTGAGCATTAGACAGGACTGTACTTACATTAATTGCCAAAATTACCTCAATTTCGCCAATAATAATTTAAAATAAAAAGTATATAATAATGAACGTAACTGTGACTGAAAAAAAAAAACAAATGTTAAATACATATTTTGATTAAATGTTGGATATTATTATGTAATTTTAAATTATTATTTCCCAGCAAGGACCGCGATGAGGTAGGTAGGACCGTTCTCTGCCAGGAGGGTGCGATTAGGATTGGGTAGTGTAAGGGTACATAACAGAGGGAAAAAATAACTAATAATTTAAAACATCTGTAAAACGAAAACAAAATAAATAATAATAATAATAATAGAAAACAATTATACAAAAATATAGATGCAATATATAACAAAAATTATATATTTCCCAGATATTTCCTATACATCATAAAAATACAGCCAACAATTTATTTATTTACAGTTATGATGAAACCGCTTTTATTTAGACCAATCAATGCAACTTTATTTATATAGTCTCCCTCAAATTTTATGACACATTTTTTTCCCATTAGCTGATGTAATATTATTTACCTCGCTTCTTATAACATCTATGTGTTTTGTCAAATTAAGGAAAGTTATTAGTTCGTTGAATGTCCCTTTTTAAGTGGCTACATATTAATTCAATGGGAATAAAAACACAGTAGTATGGATGCAGTCGTTGAACGGTATGTCCCTGAGCCATAGCCATCTCATCAACAACGTATTTCTTCGCAAATTATTGCTCTTGACTGGCATCATACGCAATTTTATGGATTTTAACAAGTTCTTGAATATTCTTTTTTGTACTCGTATCTGGAATCCTTTCTGAAAGTCTTCAAGTGGCATGTGCTGATATTCCCGTTATTTGCTAAACTGATAGTTCAGTTACTAAATGTTGAAAATCATTCATCTTTGTTGACAACACTATTGATTACAAGAATAAGGGGCTCTTAAAGACGGTTTTTAATTAACATGTTCTAAGAAATAATAAATAGTAAAATTTTTACTAACTTATGTTATCAGGTGCAACAAATAAGAAGGACTTAACAACACTTCGTTGCAGTGTAGAGTTAAGAGGGTACAGACTTGTAGCATAAACAACTACCTATTTTATATTCATCCGTAAAACGTAACAATTCTGTTGAATAAACATAGCCTATTTGCTCAATCTAAAAATACAAAATAGGCAACTTCAAATGCAAAATCCAATAGTACACACACATACACGGGCAGGCCATTGTTCTGTGCATACCAACCTGTTCAATATAAAATATACAAATTTAAGAAAACAATACCTCGTTCCAGGTGAATAAACAGTACCGATATTGATTCAAAACAAACATACGGGTACACCCACATCCGCATTAGTTCGCGAACAATATCTGTTTGCATAGCAAAACGTTTGCACTTGCAGTATTTCGTTTTCGAAGTTCAAGTGAACAGGATGTCGACAGGGACAATTTCATTTTGTTTAGCTTTATTGTCAGATCTACGGCTTGACAGTGTATCAAAAATAATGTGTCAACTGTAAATTATTTAACTGTTCCTATGTCTATCCAGGGTGTTACATAAAATATGTTACAAACTCTAGATGAATAAAACAAACTCATACCAATAGATATTTAAATGTTTATCTCATAGAACAAAATTAATTTCATCAAACAACGAAATTTTTAATAACGAACTATTATTTATTAAAAATGTTTTAATACATAATGAATACTCTCCAAATTTTGTTGATAGAACGTAACAAAAAATATTATAGATAAAACGAACACTTTAAGACAAATAAGAGAAACTAATCATACAATAAAAATTCCATACATTCCTATATTAACAGAAAGATTAAGAAGAATGGATAATAAATTTGATATCCGAACAGTTTTTTCAGACAACTAATACTTTACGTCAAAAACACGTCCAAAAATGATATACAAAATTTAAGAAATTGCATCTACAGCATACTTTGTGAGGTGCAATAAACATTATATTGGAGAAACGTCTCGTCCTATGAACGTTAGAGTTGACGAATATAAAAATTATATAATTACGGAAATTTGAAAAATCAAAAATTTGCGAACACGCTTGGTCATTTGATTCAATAAGGTTCGGCAAAAATTTTAGAAGAAAGAAGATAATGCAAAGAGATCGCATCGCAGCATCGATCATTGTTGGCCACAGTTGTATATAGAACAAGTAAGTAACAATAAAAATCATTTAACATCTCTATGGAAGTAGATGAACAAATTTTAAACTGTCTTGATTTTGACATACTTTTAATACATTTGTTATTTTGAGAACGAAAACAGAGTTTTTCGAAACGTCAAAAATACGGAAATGCGCGATAGTGATGTGATTTTTGTTATTTTTTACTTATCTGCTTTTTCAGTATGAGATTTTTTAGTTAGGCAAACTTAAATCCAAAAATAACTCTTGACTGATCCGTTTGGCGCAAGGGCTTATTTAATGTATCTTTATTTTTCAGAAGTGTGGCAAAAACCGAATCAAATTAAAGAAAAACTAAAATGATGTCACAAAGAATAAACGACTCTAACAAACGTTACCTCTTCATTGCACTGTTTCGCACAATAGTTAAATGTTTACAAATTTTAAGATAAACTAGTGGATGGGGACACTAGGTAATTCAAAGTTTAATGTCGAAGTGCTAAGTCAATAAAATGAAACAAAAAACATTATGCTTTCGATTCATCTGCCATACGCTATAGCATAGTAGTGCGAACTGCGTTATTCGCGACATGGAGGCGGGAATAATTATAATAACGTCGAGCTTTGTCTGTGGAATTATTCATTAGCATACCTAGATGTTTGGTACCAGAGAACATACATATGACTTCATTGATAGGAATTGTAGGAGATTTGATATATATTAGCTTAAAATACCTTTCTAATACAGTAAAAAATGTTACAAAAGCTAGTAATAAAGAATATATGGGTAGATATTGTGGGTGTAATTCAACACTGGTTGGGGCTTTAGTCCACACAGTAGTTAGTTTCACACAATATTGTTAATACCTAAAAATATATAACAAAACATTCTTTTTGGGACAGCGCGTTATTAATTTAAAAAACGCCTATGTTATCAAATCGTGGAGAGTATTGATCACGTTTTACGCAAAAATGGTCGCAGCCCACCCAACCGGCTAACAATCACTTATCCCTAAAACAAATATGTTGTCGCGTCCTGATAAAAGTGTTGAAAATTTTATCCAATAAAAATATTCCATCCGCCAGTATTTATCAGTATCAGTGATCCACTGTCCATCCACGCTTGATTTTGTTGCAATCGACTGGCAAAATGCAATCGCCTCGTTTTGGACGTAATGGAATGTTAGATGGAGCATTGTCGGGGATTTAAAAACAGCCTGATTGACTAATAGCTTTGGTTAATTCGCGTGTGATGCGATTTCGTATCTGTGCGGAATGCAGCTGCATTTTCGCACCGTCTTTACCCTTCGGAAACGCAAATCAGTAGATACTTACTATTAGGGTTGCGAGGCAAGCCAGTGGCGTGGAAACGGCGGGGCCGCCATCGATACCAACCAAATAATAATTTTACATGCTATTCACCCAAACTAGCAATTTGGTATTTTATATCAGCTACAAACACGTTTTTAAAACAAATCTTATAAAACATCAGTAGTCACAAACACATTGTAAGAATGTTTATACATCAACTATACAACCAAAATTGGCTCTATTCTATAAAGCACTTTAGTCGTCGTTGAAACAATTAAAAAATAGTTATATAATAGCAACAAATCAACTAAACAACAATTTTATAAGAGCTCCATTTTGCAATATTTAGTAGCCATAATACGACATTTTTGTAGCATAAAATGCATCAATAAAACTAAATTATTTATTAACATGTATCGGAAGTTATCAGAAGGTGTAAACCAACGAGCATCTCTAATCACAATGTCAGCAACTGGAATGTTATGTGGTATATTACTCATTATTTTACGTGTTTTATGCACTTTGTGAATGTATCTTTTATTGCAGGGAAAATTTTATTGTGATTTTTATGGCATTCGGGACGAAATACGCAGAGTTACCCTAGAAATCATTCATAATGTGCAAGAAGAATTTTTTCACAGACTTGCGCATTGTCAAGAAGTTGGTGGATGGCAATTCGAACATTTAATTTAAGTATAAAATTTAATCAATTGTATTTTATTTTACATACCTCAGAAGATCTTTCAGAATCCAGGAAAAAAGTATGGTGTTGCCATTTAAAAAAAAATCGATGACGGCATTACTCGAAAACAAATGACATTTGAAAATCGCATTTTACGCTAAAATATGTATTTTTTAAATTAAAAATCGACCTGTTCGAGGATTTTTCCCAAAAAATAATTGTTTCGTTTTTATTTAATTTATTCCATACTTTTGGCGCATACTGTATAGAATTTTACACGTGCCGTATTATGTGATTATTTACAGTATTATCATAATTAAAATAAAATTGGTTTTTCGAAATTTTATGATTTATGAGTTAGTTAAAACTAGCGCTAAACGCATTAAAATCATCATAACTTTTCATAATAATTGTCTTCGTTTTGACTATTCAATATTAGGAAACCGGCTGAATTTGAGATATTTTTTATAGTTATAGACCACAATGATTTTCAGTGTTGTGTCAAAATGGCTGCTTATAAAATAATATGTCTGAAGCTATTTATTTGCGGCATAATTTTAAGTTTTCCTTGGTTTGATAGTGATCTGATTTTTGTTATTTTTTTCTTATCTGCTTTTTTCAGTGTGAGATTTTTTGGTTAGGCAAACTTAGTTTCGAAAATACCCTTGACTGATCTGTTTGTCGCAAGGGCTTATTTAATTAATCTTTATTTTTTTCAGAAGGGTGGCAAAAACCCTATCAAACCAAAGAAAAAAAATAAATAAAATTATTTGGTTGTCACATGTCATAATTTTTTTGTTTTAATAACATTTCTTCTAAATGTACCACTTCTTTTAAATTTGTTTCACTGGCTTATCCGATGCGTTTATTCTTATGCAATTATGAGAGCTAAAGTAAGATATAAAAACTAGACTCCTACCGTTCGCTATGGCACAAAAAATGCAAGGTCCTGCCATTTTGCTGTTTCAAATTTTTTTTATATAATGTTTTGTCAATGTAATTTTCAGTGAAAATAAACGTTTTTCTGTTGTAATTGCTATATTATTATTTTTGCTTTACAACTGATTGCATAATAACTATTTACAGTGTATAATACAATTATTTTCTCTTAGAAGTAAAATGGTTTTCAGGTATATGTTCATCGCAGAAATATTTATAAAATAGTTATATATTTGTCGTGCAAGTTGTTTTATAATTTAGCTGCCAAAACATTCTTGTAATAAATTTATAAAATATGTCAGTTACTGACGACAAAATAATAGTATTTGCCGCTATAACATATGGAACGTAGAAAAATAAAGAAAATCTTTATAACGTCATATTTGACTTTGATAAGTTTTGAAAACGAAAATAGAACCATTTTCGTTAACTATATGTGTCTAGTGTTAGACTATGCATTTCTCAGTGTGAGATTTTATATTTTTTAGGCAAAATAAAATTTATTATTTGATATTTTTATATTGCAATGGCAGGAATACCCAATTAAACAAAAAAGTAATAATTTTAATTTTCAAATCCTGAGTAGCCAGTATATTATTCATTTTTAAAGAACTATTTTTTTCTATATTAAAATATGGGAATACTAGTTTTAATTAGTAGTAAAAGCATATTCTGTATTTATGTAGGTTCAAGTTACACAGAAACATTTGATATAAAATAAAAACAAAAACATCACGCCTCCATTATTGAGTTCTGTGCTAATATGGTAAAATTTTCAAATGTTTTTAATTACATTTTGATTTCGCTATAAAGATAAAATCGGTAATTACTTATAATAACAACCGGATTAAAATATATGTGATGAACAAGAAAAAATGGAAAAACGGTGAATTTAAGTAACGGCATCTTAATAAAATTACAGTTTGGTTTGTGCTGTTGTGTTTCAAATTTCTTGGAAAAAATAACACTGTAATAGCCAACATTTTTATATAGAAAGGTTACGGCTTACATCACAGCACAGCAATGTATAAGACAAACTTGTTTGACTGTAACAGTTGTTACCATGCCACAAATAAATAGTTATTCTATAGCCTGTTCTTTACATTTTGAATAAAAATAATAGAATAATTTAAAGGTCGTATTCCGTTATTCTAAAACAAATGCCGTAAACAAATTTGAACAAAAGAATCCCACTTTAGCTACATACCATTTTCAATTTAATAATATTCCATTTTTTTTATTTTATTTGTGTCTACCCAAGAATATAAGATATTCTTCACTCGACATTAAAATCCCGAGAACAATAACTGGCGGCATGACTTGACTAGACATTATTGGAAGTTAACATTTGCGGTATTTAAGACTTAGAAGGATCATTTACATTTTATGGCGATATCCAAGACATTCCCAACACTGCCTTCGAAAAAAATTACCGGCCCATACAGTTTATGGTAACTGACTGGATAACTCCGTAACATGTTGCGAGTGTCTTGTCGCAATACTGAAACCTTTGATGTAAATTGTCTCAGAACAATTATGAAATAATTTTCTATTGACTGACGCATTTGCATAATGTAATTAATAATACATAGGAAGTCTAATAACATTGTATCGATTATTGTTCGAAATGTCATTAAAAGTAATGCACATTTCTAATGCCCTTGTTAGCAATTGATGGTACAAGCAAAAAGTTTTATTCATCCGTTATTTATTAGAAACTTAGATTGAAGAGAATAAAAACATCAAGCCAATCATCAGATGATTTACAATTCAATAACTATAAATATGAATTACATCATGTATTACAATCTTTTTCCTTTTCCGAAATTCCTAATTTTGTACGATGACAACTGCTTGATTATTACATTGGAAAATGACTCATGAATATGTAAAAGGAGTCCATAATATTTTATCAAACTATATTACCAATTCTTAAATATAGATACCTAGACGAAAAGAAGTTAAGTTCAACAAACCTATCAGTTCCAGCAAAAAATAATACACTACTTGATCGTAATAGCCAATTTGATATAACTTTGCGAAAAAAAGCACTATGCACTATGAATGTGGGTTTATATAAAATAGTGTTCTTACTGTACTTTACTATACAAAAATTACTGTTATAATATGAACAAAAAACTCAAATCAATTACTGGTCCCCTATGTTATTAATTCATATATTTTAGATTAGTTTCGTAACATTATAATTACATACAACAGTTTGTTTATCTATAGATATATATATATTAAACAAACTGAATTTCCAGTTATTTTTTAAAAGTGTATATATATATATATATATATATATATATATATATATACACTTTTAAAAAATAACTGGAAATTCAGTTTGTTTAAAGTGTATATATATATATATATATATATATATATATATATATATATATATATATATATATATATATATATATATATATATATATACACTTTTAAAAAATAACTGGAAATTCAGTTTGTTTAAACGTGTAAATATAATTTATAAAACTTAAAGATAAGACTTAAAAAAATATCTGAATGAATATATTTTAATTTACTTTTCATTTTGTTTATGATAGATTGCTAAAAATTCTAAGAATTCAATGATGAAACTTTTGTTTCATCATGAGTGTGGTATTCTGCTATATATTTATTATAAAGGAAACCTGCCACATTTTTTATACTATGCGTTTGTAGTAAGTTATCACAATTAGTGAACATAAATAAATGATTTCAACAATGGAAATACGCAAACTAAATCACAATTATTCTTAAAACTTACATTTACCTTACCTAAAACAACAAGTATTATATCATTATAAGTTGAAACACACTAGAAACTGTAATCAAAGGAGACATACAGGGCGCGAGTTATAAAGAATGGGTCAACACCATATACATAAAGATATATACTGCTCTTTGACGACTGCGCATCGGTACGGAGCATGCAATAAAAGGGGATGGAAAATGACCACCATTTTGATATACTCTCTTCTTCTTCCCATGTTTATGTTTACGTTTGTTGGTTTGTGAGGTTAGGTTTGGAATTTATATGGTTTACAAAAATGTTAATTTAATACAATATTTTATTATTCTGTGCATGAAGAACATGTGCTTTATTAGAAGTTGTAAAAATGTTAGAAGTCTGATGCCTCCACAAATGTTTTTAAGATTCCGAAGTCGCTTTTTCATAGACACAAGAAGATTTACTCTAATATATCTATGGACTTTTTATAGGTATGTTTTAAATGCGTGTTTTGTTTTTGTTTGTTTATTTTAAAAAATACATTTTATAGTAAAAACAGTACAACCTATGAATTCATCATCCCGTTCATCCGGTATATTTTTGACACCTTCGTCTTCGATGTTATCTCTTTCCAAAAACAAAAAAATAACAAATACAAAGGATGGCAATTCAATTTCAATGGGAGCGAAACAGGTTGGGTTTCATCAAGAAAAGGCTCGAGTATAGCTAGTCGAAGAAAAGTTGAGCACAAATATTTGTAAGTATCCTGCATGTTTTAGATATAAAAATGTGAGTATACTTATTAATCCACATTTGGTATTTTAGAGTAAGTCCTCGATCTGCCAAAAGAAAGTGAAAAATTAAGAAACAAATATATCGAAGGGAGAAAATGTATAGGGCCAAACAGTGTATAAAAAAATTAGAATTGTCATTAAAAGATGTGGTGAAGCATTTAACGTCAAGAAAAGTACATCTTCCATCTCATGGAAGATGGTTGTAAAAGCCAGAAGAATGCAGTGGCTAAGGTATTTAGAACGTATTGAGGAAGAAAAACCAAACTATAAGAAAAAAAATAGAGACCGAGGAAGCGATGGAGAGAGGCAGTGGCCATAGATCTAAGGAAGAAAATATAACGGATTCGAAAAGAAAGGCGAAGAACAGAATGGAGTGGAGGAGGTCAGTGGTCGCGCGGTTTAAGGCGTCAGTACTTGAATCGAGGTGACTAGATCGGTGTTGGTTCGAGCCCAACTGCCGGTAGACCGTATATAAGCTATGTTCGTGGAGAGGTTTGGCGCCCTCTCAGCGGGTATGGTAGGGTGGAAGAATGTTGGCTTGGGTCAATGTGAGAGATTGATGCCGGTTGATATTTGACTACCCCCCTAATTAATGAGGTTTTCCAGGTTTCCCTCATTCCTGCACTGAATAGTGGTTAGGGCCTACCAACGTAAGTCGTTCCTGGGCGCAAATGCGGTCTGCTTAATAATAATATGCCGCCCCCTCTCCCGCACAATCCCTGTGATTAGAATGAGGAGTAGACATATTATTATTATTATTATTAATAACGCAGCTCTGGGCCTAAAAAGCCTGTAAATAGCTTTATATATATATTTCGTCGCATTAATAGTAATAATTTACTTACAAATACATTCCTTTCACTCTAGGAAACATTAAACAGTTTTGCTACCACTTAAAGCTTAAATGATATGTAATTTGCAATTTAAGCACTTTATTAGTTAAGTTAAAGCTTCAGAAAATATGTTAATAGATCGAATTCTAATGAAAAATTCTAAACAAGTACATGTCCCTTCAAAATCAAGTCATCCGCGTCTTGATGTGAATAACAAAAACAACTCGTACATTCCATACCACGACACGGAAATCCTTAAATCCTAGCTTCATAAATTTCAAATTCCAACGGAATTTATAGGCCACGTAAAGGTTCATCGATCACGATGCTAAGGAGGAAAATAAGATGTGTACTTGATTTACGTTTGGAGAATCAATAAACGAGAGTGTGTTTCTCAGTAGCGCTTTTTATGGGTCCCTCCAGATGATTTGTGAATGGATCTTTTCATTTTAATGTTTCTGCGCAACACTGGTGGTCCGCGCCAAAGGATCCCGATACTCATCTATTTGTGATAAATATTTTATGTTTTCGAATGGACACAAAAAGGCTACCAGGGACTTCAGCTCTAACACATGTTTATATCTTCCGACGTTGGCGCTCTCGATTGGGTCCCTCATTTGCTGTGACAGAAACATTTATTTTTATAAGCACTTACGATCGGCTGTGGGTTGTTCGGGAATTATTTTTACAAAGGGATTAAATAAATAAAGGAGAGTCGAGAGGAAGTTCTTGAAACTAACACGGGTCGTTATATCGAGGGATATTATCTCCGATGTTTTGTTAACCGTATCCGAGTACGCTATAAAATCAGAAATTTATTTTTAAACGGCTTTATGTGCTTCAGAATGCAGAACTGCTATTATTGGGGCACCAAAAAGCTTTTAAAATGCTTGTTTTATTACTGTTATACTGCTTTTAGTTATCGCGCCCTATTATTCAGATTACTTGGTTACTTGATTTGTTGATGTCTAATATGTCATGTGCAGTAGTTCATGAACGTGATCCACTTGTACCAGAAGATGTATATCATCCAGCATTGCTGATAAGGTTTAATAGAATTTTTGTTAGAGAACCTGAACTTTCTCCAAATGTTAATGAAAAGTGTTACAATTTTAGAAAATCTAACTTTCCTAATTTATATAATGCCATTTTAGAATGTGATTGGTCTTTTCTGATGCAATTTGATGATATAAATTTGGCTGTGCACGAATTTTACATAAAGCTGTATAAGATGTTTGATGACAATGTACCACTGTATAGATCCTTTAAACATAAATTTCTTCGTTGGTATAATTCTGACATTATTAGAAATCGACATCATACTAGATCAGCCTCAAGATATAGTCAATGCCTTTGGTAACTTCTTCAAAAGTGTTTTACTGCCTCTAATGATCGTTTTTTTTTCTCAAGAAAGCAATTTCAATATTATCAGGATCCATTTTCAGTCAATAACAGAGGTGGAGATTCTTCCTGCTGGTCCTGATAGGATACCTTCATTTGTTGTTAAAGATAGTATACGTGTATTTGTTACCCCACTCTGTTGCTTGTTTAATATGGCTGTGAAATGTATTGAATTTCCTAATGTATGGAAAACAGTCAGAGTATGTTATTTTTAAAAACGGTGATAACAGCCTTATTATTAATTATAGACCAATTTCCATCCTTTCCAATTTTGCAAAATTGTTTGAAATTGTTTTGTATAATCGTATATATCTTTCTGTGCATAATCAATTAACTCCATTTCGGCACGGTTTCTTAAATAATAGATCAACCATGACGAATTTCACTGTATTCGCTCAACTTGCTTTTGAAGTTCTTGACAGTCAGGGACAGGTAGATGCAGTTTACACTGACTTTGCCAAAGCTTTCGATAGGATTAGTCATAATGTATTATTAAATAAATTGGGTAACTTTGGTTTTATTGCCCCGGCTCAAAACTTTATATCATCCTATCTTAGTCAACGAGAACAATATGTTGAATATAATGGGGTATCTCAGGGGTCTAACTTTGGCCCTTTGCTTTTTTTACTTTTCATAGATGATTTGAGTCATGTTCTTAATTGTCGTAACCTTTTTTTTGCGGATGATTTGAAGATATATAGAGACATTAATGGTGTTGAGGATTGTCAAGAGATTCAAAATGATGATTGATAATTTATTGACATGGTGTAATAACAATCAATTAGTTTTTGGGAAAAATCCTCGAACAGGTCGATTTTTAATTTAAAAAATACATATTTTAGCGTAAAATGCGATTTTCAAATGTCATTTGTTTTCGAGTAATGACGTCATCGATTTTTTTTAAAACGGCAACACCATACAGAGCAGTTGCATGATGTAGACTTCAGATTATGGCAAAAAACTGCTAAAATGATTGACCTAATGTAAAAACTGTACACAGAACATTACAAGGACTTTTACCTGTAGGTAGGAATAATGCTCGATTAAGATTTTGTAGTCAGCCAAATCAGAACGTTTCGCCAACAAAAAATTAAAGAGAAATTCATCATCAGGCACTGCTAATATGGTGTCATCTATGGCCGAACCTGATTTAATATATAAATTATGATTCCTTTCCGTAAAAATCGGTTGAGCGGTATCTTTTTCCACGGCAACATTTTACTAAGACATATTTAGCTATATCTTCATATTTTCTTCCAAAGATGTCGCCCCTGTTCTATGACTCATTTCTAATTGTCCACCCTGAGCACAAAGTTGCGCCCCTAAGGAGTTATTAGCTCTTAAAGTGGGGCCTAAAATTTCGAAAAAAAAATTTATATATTGCTATACATTACCGTAGAAGAAACAGGTTTGGTACATGATTAAGGTTTATTATCGTTCATCTTTGATAATGAGTTAAAATTAATTCAAGGAGTACAAGATATTCATTAGGGGCGATCCACCCATAAAATTATACCAAACTTTTTTTTCTATTGACTGAATTTAAAAATAATTATATTATCCGCCGTGTAATTTAATTTTGCATTTGCTAAATTTCAAAAACCTTCATGATTTTCAAGAAAAACCGCATTAATTGAAACAAGATTTCAACGCGAAACTTAAACATGCCTTATTCATTATTTCAATTTTTCATTAACATCTTTCACCTCAACTTCCCATAAACTAATACCTTTGATACTACCACATTCGCGCTTTATCATTTCCTTCCGCACCGCATTATGTCGATTTTAACATTCATACCGACAGTGGAATGTTTTATTTATGCCGCCAAATGAATATTTTTTATTGCAAATGCGCGTTTGACCCCCGAGGCCCCAATAAATATTTCATGATTTCAATTTGCCAGCGAATATCATTTTCATTCCTCCCAGTTAGTTTTAAAAAGTTTTCAATTTAAATGAAAAAGTTACCGCCAAATCAATAGTCCGCCGATAGCAGCACGGCTAATCCATTTACGAAAGTTTTATGAAATATATGGATGTACATAACGTATTTTTAAATTCGCTTTGATGCGATATTCCTCAAATGTATAGCACAGCTGCGAAATGTACTCGCCAAGACTGTTTATTTTGCGTTAAAATTTATCACTATTTCTTATATGCGAATATAAACAGTAGTGGATGGATTATTTATTATTCTACTACTATAATTTCTTTTTATACATTAAGATATTTTGCTGGTTCTTAACCTTTTCGAAGTTAGGAAACACTTGCCATTGTAAAATAAATATTTGGAACTTTGATTGATGCTGAGAGGCCTAGTTTTGCTAAGATATATTTAAAAATGTAACAATTTTTATCATATAAATAAGATGGTATACAGAGTGCCGGAATATGTGAGAACGTCGCATTTCTACCAAATCGAGTGCTTCTGCAAGTACCCCTTAATATACTTACCGTTTTCTTAGAACTTTTCTCACAACACAATAAAATTTAACATGGTTATAACTATTCAAAATGACTTCTGTTCATTGCGGAAAACCAGAAAATGTTGTTCAGTTATGCATGTAATAGTAACTAAAAAGTTCCACTTTTGTTCATGTAGGTACGCTCACAAACATCAAACAGACACTAAGTACAAAATAACGAAACGAAGAAAGCACATCAACAGCTTATTTTTAGCAGGAAATAATTTCCAGAATTATCTAATATAGATTTAAGGTTAGTAGCTTCTAATTGAAAAGCTTTGAAAAGGTGTTTAAAATAAATATTTAGAATGGAGAAAACATGTGGCAAGATGACTTCCTTGAAATTGACACGTATACTATACATAACAGGGCCGACTTGAAAATTTTCTTTTTCTTTATTTTGACGTATCTATTGATTAATAATGATTATTTATTTTCACGTCTTCGATTAATCCTCTCTTTACATTCTTTCTTTTTGCACCAACATACAAAATACCAAGCACTTCCGACGGTGCACATTAAGTTTTAAAAAAATGTCACATCATCATTTTTCCGAAAATTCCACACTGCGCCGGGTGCAAGTTTAGCCTCTTCCGCTCGCTAAGTTGTGTAGAGGCATCTTGAGTATCGTTTAGTTCGAAGTCACTTTAAGGTAAAAAGTTACGACCCACGTCAAATAATTACTGACTCAATGAGACATAATTTCTCACCAGCGGTACAAAAATCATCCCAGGACGGGGGTAGATATAGAGGTTTTACTCAAAAAATTGTGTTTTTTCAGATATACATCACAATATTACAATAAGTATAGAATAGTACAAAAAATTAAAATAATTAAAATAATTCAATATTAAAATGTTTTTTTAATCGATGGTAAAAGCAAAAATTCTGCATCAAGAACTTCGATATGTGGTCAACTACAAAAAATATTGAAAATTTATATGTACATACAGGGTGAATCTTAAATAAGTACAAATATTTTAACTGCAGGTGCAGTTCGTTATATAGATAAGTTTAGTGAGTCATTTAAAAAAAATCAAATATTTACGGAGATATTATTATTTTTTTAAATATTAACATTTTGAGAACCGCTGATCAGATAGGCCACTGACGTAACTTAATAAAAATAAGCCATATGATTTACTGAAGGCGATGTTGCCGCAAGTTCGATGCTATCAATTAAAGTGTTTAGGAAGTTACTTTGCTCAACGATTTCAAAAATTATCTATAAACGTGCAAAAAAGCTCACCTACTTACTGAAAAACCAACTATTTAAACAGTTATCCATATCTCACAAATTAATACCATTGTACACTGTTAGAAAGATTATTACAAATTATCCCCTAAAATAATTAATTTTCGCCACATAACCTCAAACAACGTATAAGTGCTAACTATTTCGTACTTTCATAAAACACAAAACATGGAATAACAAAATAACTAGGTTGATGTATGCGTTCAATATCAAGAGAAGGCAAAGTAAAATATTTAATAACAGAGTGAATCGAATGCAAAAAAGAAAGTAGTGTTATAGGCACAGGTAACAGATAGGTGTCACGAGCAGTAGGCGAAATGTCCCGCACCAGTCCCATCCTCTAGGACTGATAGTCGAGGTCGACGAAGAGGTTATGTTGATACCGGTGCACTAGTATCGTCCAGGGCAAAGGAATAAGGTGTGGTAAAAGTTACAAGTAGAAACAAAATATGTAATATTTGTGGAAAGGGATTTGATAATTTCTATACACGTAAATTGAAAGTTAATATGAGATACTTTTGCATCTTCTAAAACCGAACTAAGCTAATGGTTTCTTTAAGTATAATGCACTGTTTGACGCATCTGTTTTAAAAGTTGCGGTACTAACATATAAAACGCGCAATGTTTTTCTTTTAAGTGTCTTGTGTATTCTATTAATATTTTTTGTGAAATACAGTGCGATTAAATAAAAAATGGCACATTATTATATTAACAGTGGAAAGATTTACATGCTAGAAGTATATTTGTTAAGAAGTGATAAATCAGTGATAGGGATAACGTATTGTGATAAATAAGTTTGAGTCTAGTAAACATGAATAATGACCAAATTCTGAATAACTATGACTGTGAGTAGAGAATCTGGTTTATATTTTCAATTTATTGGTGAGATATAGGAATGGAAAAGGGGAGAAGATGGTCATTAATAATTCTAGTTAACTTTGTTGGAGTCTATTTGAAGACATCAATGTAATACTGGCAACGCTGTGGAATTCACATCCAACATGACTCTTAAAAATATTAGTATCAGAGTCGGATCAGCGGTCCTCAACAAGTTTTCGATTGAAAAATTAATAAATTTATTTAAAATTTGACATTTTTTATTTCTGATTTTATTGCAAAATAACTATTAATTATGTGTTCTACACAGTGAACTGTACTGCTGATTAAAATATTTGTACTTATTTAAGGTTGACCCTGTATATCATCGAATAAATTGTCGACTCAGAAAAACTTTTTAAAACATTAATGTTCTATAAAATTTTCATAATTCTCATATTAATGAATGATTTGAATTTTTTTTTTTTCAGAAAAAGTATACTTTTAAAATCCATCTATATGTTGCAATTTACCACGATGAGTACTGAACTTTATTGTCAGATCCCATATATACAAATAAAAAACAAGTTTTTTTAAGATACGTGCTGGGTATGAAAATCGGCCGTAGAGAAAAACATATTTTCAAGGTGTAGCTTATAGCCCTCGGAGCGAGTTGGCCTTGAACGGTACAGGTGTTTCGTGCACATGTATTTGGTCAACTTCGCGGTTCAGCACCTGGCCATTGCCCCCTTTCGCGAAAATATCACACGGCTAATTAACCTTTATCAAAAACCTCATTTAGAACGTATTCCGCCGCCGTTAATAGCTAATATATACAGCACGGTGACTATCGTAATACGTACGCGCCATGGCAACGAAGTGCTTAACGTAATTTTCTACCCTATAAAAATTACGTTTTTAACAAGGCGATATCACGTCCGGTAGGAAAATACGCCATGGGTTCGCGTCACGCCTGACAATGTATCTTAATGATGTGCCACTTAAAAGGCAAATTAGTTTTTTATTAAACGCGAATATTATAGCTACAGGAAGCACCTAAAAATTTCTGCGGGGGCACAGCTGGTCAGAAATTACCATATGCAGGTACCTGTTTGTAAATTTAAATTTGTATCACTGTGTTGATCATGGAAACATGAAGACGAATTGAGACCGTCAACAAATTTACATAACGTGATATTCCGCACACTTTTTGTACATTTGAGCTGTAGGTACCTGGTGACGTAATATATACAGGGTGTCCCAAAATAGAAGGCCATACCATTAACCACAAATTCTTTGGACAAAAATAATGCGACGTTCCTCTGTTTCAATATAGAGTGTTAAAGTTACATTTTAAAAAAGTAGTTTTGTTAATAATCCCATTGTTTTCTAAGATACACATTTGAAATTTTACACATAGTTTTATCTTATTGCGGCATAGTTATCATGTAATTTTGGTGGAAAAAATTGAAGGGCGAATGGAAATAACTTAGGGATGCAGTACCCTTTATCCCCTCCAACTATATAAGTACGCCTATGCAGCTTTTTCTTGAATTATCAAACGTAGAATTTTCTTCTGATCATTTTACCTTTTTTGTAATTTTTTGGTTAAATGTCTCGTTTTGAGGAAAAACGGTAATTTGTAGTGCCCATAAATCTATCACTACCATTTTCAAGTGAAACTCAAATTTTGTGGATATACCTGTTATTACAATACCTTGGCAACTTAGCAAATCGTAATACTTACTGAATGAATATTTGCTAATTAAAATAAAAAGAGAATATCTTTCAAAATATAACGTTTTCGCTACTTAAAAGGGCACGTACATGTGTTAATGAGGAGAGTGGGCAAGTACAACGTTTGTTAAATCAGTAGTAATTAATAAATTATTTTATTTAATGTTATTTAGGTAAAAAGTTATTATGTTGATGATTTATTATTACTATTACTAAACAAGACTATTATTTTTTGGTTGATAAGAGAACTGTATTACAGATTTTAATGCCATATTATTTTTTAAATTCATAAGTATTCCTCATTTTATAAAATTTAAAATTATCCATTCTGTTTTAATTAACAATTATTCATTCAGTAAGTATTACGCTTTGCTAAGTTGCCAAGGTATTGTAATAATAAGTATATCCACAAAATTTCAGTTTCACTTGATAATGATAGTGAATGAGAGATTTATGGGCACTATAAATTACCGTTTTTTTTTTTAAAACAGAGCATTTAAACAAAAAATTACAAAAGAGATAAAATGGCGTACTTAGAAATAATTAGAGGGGATAAAGGGTACTGCATCTCTCAGTTATTTCCATTCACCCTTCGGTTTTTTTCACCAAAATTACATGATAAGTATGCCGGAATAAGATAAAAGTAAGTGCAAAATTTCAAGTGTGTATCTTACAAAACAATGGGATTATCAACAAAAATAGTTTTTTAAAATGTAACACCCTATATATTGAAACAGGGACGCTCAAATAAAAAATGGCATAAGGAAAGTCGCATTATTTTTGTCCAAAGAATATGTGGTTAATGGTATGGCCTTCTATTTTGAGACGCCCCGTATATAATATATATATATCATAGGTAGCGTACTATTTTTAAAGCTATACCAAGTCGATCATCAAGCAACTGTATTGATGAAAAAGTTCGAGAATTGAACTTTATCCCGTTCAAAGTACCCTCCCCCTCTCTTTGAGGTGGACGAGTTTGAGGAATAACAAAAAAGTCGGCAACAAAAACATCAGGTAAATATGGACGTTTTGGTGAAGAAGAAGTTTAGCCGCATAAGTTTATTCGCTCGCGCAACGTGACACACGTCAGTCGATGTTGATGGTCGTCCAGTACAATTGTCA
Source organism: Monochamus alternatus (assembly GCA_037114965.1). Classification (NCBI taxonomy): domain Eukaryota; kingdom Metazoa; phylum Arthropoda; class Insecta; order Coleoptera; family Cerambycidae; genus Monochamus; species Monochamus alternatus. Next base: position 42,388,993 of record CM073433.1, read on the forward strand.
TCTTCTATTGATTGCCGAGTTGATTGCCAATCTTCCTGGAATCTTTTAAACTATGCATGGCACCAGTGAACCAACTTATGAAAGCCGTGGACAGCGTGACTTAAATAGAGAGAAACATATTTTGCGGTTTAACGAGAAAAACCCAACATGGGTACTTGAAATACTACTGATGACAAGTTATTTTTACTCTTCATGAAGTTACATTTTTCATCGTTGTAGCATCAGGAAGCTTGAAAACTGGAATATTAGTATACAAAATTATAATATGAAAACAAATATTTGCATCATGTACCAAATGATCATGGAAATAATATTTTGCACATATATATGCAATATCTTTCGCTCTTTTGATTTTTTTTATTTCGCAATTTGAACGTAATTGAAACATTGTGATCATGAAAGATTTTTTGTATGTATTACATTAAGTATGGTTTTATACATTACAGTCGACACTGCATAAAAATATAATTCTTTCAGAAATAAAAATAACCTTTTCTGGGAAACATTTTACCCTTTGTGAATTTTACCGTTTTCTGAAATAAAATTCACTAATGAACTGAAATATAAATAACAACGGTAATATTAAATTTACTAAAATAAAAATGAACTTAGATATACTTTGCGAAATTAATTTGATACGTAACAAAGACGTAAAATATTTGGTATTTTCAATCAAGAAAGGTTAAGTGTTAGTTCAACGTCTTCAATTTGAATTTTAATATGTGCTTCAATTTATGATTCACAGAATACGTCACTCTTTGCTGTAGGTAAAATAATTTTTTGTAGCATTTCCGTTTTTGTACAATAAGACATTATTAATATGCTGCTGGAATGTATAATCAAGAGAAATGTCCAAAAATTACGTATTTTAACAGTATTCTGTTAGGTAGCTGAAGCAATTTTCGATAGTTGATATTTTCTCTTTCCTCTAAATGAACTAAACTATGACAATATCGTTGTACATTTTGATTACTTTTTGCCAAAATTATTCAATTTGGATTAGAACTATATGAAACAGCAAAAATTCACAATAACTTAGATAATTGTGTAAAATTTTCTTAAAATTACAACTAAGGATAGCAATTAAATAATTTATAATTATAATAAACCTCATGCTTGGTAGAACACAACAAATGCATATAAGAAGCATAGAGGTGTAAACATTTATAATGGAAAAAATGGCCTTGATGATGAATTATATAAAATAGAAACAAAATAGATGTTAGTTGGAATATACTTTACGTATTAAGTAAAATATAAGTTGGTCTAGTTGATAATAGTGAGACAAAATAGCGGCCATTACCACTACGAAAAATTTACTTGCTTAAAATACATACAATCGAAACATGAGTATAAAAAATCGGAGGTCGAGCTGCTGGACTACATTATTGACTGATCCAGTGCGGTCACTCATTTCAATACCTCATGAAATTTTAATGACAGGAACTGTTCTGAGGCAGCTCGATTTGGTTATAATTTCAATCTACGGGCCAAAATCCCCCTTTTAATTTGATCTCGGTGTACCAGCTGAATGGAGGAATCGCATTTTGCACGACCGGTTGCCGATGGAAATTAAAAATTATGCGCCATAGCAGCCGTATCTGCGGTATAATTTACAGAATTGCTTCGGAATATCGAATGAGGATGCAATAATAAAAATATTAATTCGATAAGATTATACAACGTGATTCCAAAAGTAGTTCCATAAGAACTGCGTTTTCTAAACCCCAAAATAAGATGAAGAGTCTGTCCCAGAAATCAACGTTAAGCCGGAAACGGACGATAGGCCAAGTCGTGACAGTTATTAGAAAAATATAAAAAAAATCTTTGTCATGTACTTTTCAAATTATAAGTATCAAAAAATAAATTGGAAAAACTGACATCCTGTGATGATCTATCAAGTCCTGTGACTGCAAATATTAATGTTTCGTCAATCTGTTTTCTGTAGTGTAATCATGAAAAATTACAGTTTAAAATTAAAACATAACTCAGTTTCAAATAAAATGTTGGATTTTTGCCCAATATTAAATTCAAAATAATTACATCACCCGACTTTAACCGACTGTACTGTAAAAAAAATGTACTACACTATTTTGGCAAGTAATTTTTAAAGATGGCGCATTTAGTCCGGATTCTAAAATGGTATGATAGATTATTTCTTTGTTTAGGAAAAACATAGTTTTTTTTTTTAGTGGAACCGGATTTCAGGCCAATTTTGTTTAATTATTTAAAATGTCTCTATCTGTTTCACTCACATTGTCGAAATGGCGTGTACTTGTACCTGTAAATTGTGGTCTTAAAAATGCCCAGGCTGCATTACCAACATTTTAAATAATTAAACAAAATTGGCCTGAAATCTGGTTCCACTAAAAAAAAAAATATATTTTTTAGTGGTCTACAATTTATTCATTTAAAACAAAAATTTTTTACATAAAAAGGTGCCCTTGTTGAAATTCGATGTCAGCAACAGTTTTCGAAAAACAAAATGAATTTTATTATATGGGCTCATGCTAAATTTCTTTAAAAATCTATGGGACTTGAAACATAGTTGGCGTTTTAAATGAATGAAAATAAACGGTTTTGATATTTCCATACATATAAGCATTGATTGTTGTCAAAATTGTAAGAAACTAATACTTCACACCCTGTATATCGAAAACAAAGCGTTTTACCTTACATATTTCTATATACTTTTGGTTTTATTTTGTGGCCTAAAAAACGCATTTAAATCTACGGTACTACTTTTAAAATAACCTTGTATACATAGTTTTATTGCAATATTTCCAATTTAATAGCTAGTTTTGAATCTCGTAAAAAAAAAACAAATAGAATTTTTATATCCGAAAAATAAAAAAAATTATATAAGATACTAATTTTTTTTTGTTTTTCTAATAGTACAGTGTATTTATGTATGTCATGATTTTTGGACATTAACTGTATTTTCACATTGTAACAAAAAGTTTAGTACAAATGAAAAATATCGTATCTTTAAACGTTTCTAAAGTATTGAGTAAACCATGTTCAGAGTTTAACTTTGACCAACTTTAAAATCAAACATTTTTGACTACGTATTTAAGTGAAGAACTGTATTTCCTTCCTCATAGAAAAAGAGATATCCATGCAATAATTTCGAGTGAATTTCTGAATGACGAATGGCAGCATCTTGCATCTGGACGCTGCTGCTTTTTTCAGCCCGGATATACGGAGGAAATAAAAATCTCAATGCAAAACAATAAACACAAACGAAAACGGATCCATTCAGCATCCAGTTCAATTAAAGGGATCTGCAAACTTTTTTCATAGCTTTTTTCCTCTTCGCATCCCATAAATATCAAATTCAATATTAGAGAGATAAAGCCGAAAGCTCGAGAGGATTTTAATAAATACTCTATAATTACGATCTGGATCGCATAAAAAGTTTTTTGGCAGCGGAACGGAGTCAACAAACCGGAAATGAATAAATTAAAAATCGGGTTTAATTATCGGGAAATTTTGAAGGGAGACATATACATGTAACCTACCACATGGAATTTACTGTTGTAATCTCTTCCAAATATGTCAAGGCATTGATCTACCTCAATAAGGTGTTTAAAATGTATTGGAATAAATTCGAACACTTGGTTCTACCACCCAAATTAATTAATTATTGTCTATAATTAATTATCTATTTAATTATTTATCTAATTAACAACACTTGAATGACTGTTAGAAGATATATTGTACAGGGCGATTCAAAACTTATCTAAATAAATTTGAGAATAGATGCGTCATAAAAAAATGGAGTCAATATCGTAATAGTTATTTACGTTACAAGGCCGGTAAATGGTATATTAAAGTACAAGTCTAGATGTTTACGGACGAGGCGACGAAGGAGCCGAGTCAGGAATTTCTAGACGAGTACTTTAATGACATTTCACGGCCGTGTATCGTACAAAGTTTTATTTCATACTGTATTGTATTAAAAATTAAATTTTAATGTTTTATTTTACATAACCTGTCTGTATGTAGGTGTTAGCGTGGTTTCGATTCTTGTTTTATCGCATAGCTTAGTGATGTAAAAACAAAAATAACAAATTTGACAGTTTGTCATCCCGTGCGTATTTTGTGATAATTTTCGTAAAAATGAAAGAAATCGAGCTGAAATGTGCTGAAGCAACCAGTAAATTGGTGCCTACGAAGTCTTCTGCTCGTTATGAGAAGGAATACCAGCTCTTCAACGTGTGGAGAAAAACCTATAAGGTGGAAAACGGCCAGACTGAGAATATCCTTTTGGTGTACTTCTTGGATATCTCCAAAACGATTTATCAACACTGAAGCGTCATGGTGCATGGAAAAGCTCATCTGTTGCGGAACAATACATTGAAGATTCGTTAGAAAACAAAACAAAAGCAGTAAGGATGATTCAAAATGGAGAAAACTTTATACAGGTTCTTCAGACCAAGCAACAAACTATATCCACCGCCACTACGTACCGTGTCTAGTGAAGATTCTGTCCCTAAAGGTATTCCTGCATTCAGCCTGCAAGGAAATTCACATTGCACAGTTACTGTTAATTATAATTATAACTAGTTTTTAGAGACTTGATTTTGTAGTTTTAAAGATAAATTCTTTTAATGTGAATATTGTGTTTTTTTAAAACAGTCCGGGAAGTAAACATTTTCCGGACTCATTACAGTACAGTATGAAATAAAAAAAAATTCTAAAATCCTAATAATAATCGCTTAAAGTACATCAATTAAAAATAATTTTAACTGTCGCTTAAAATATATTAAATTGTTTGCACTCTTAATATCCTCGGATAAATGGTTATAGATTTTCAAACCTAAACAAATCGGTGAGTTGGTGGCCACACTATGTGTAAAAAATGGAATATGAAAGTTTCCATTATATCTTGTATTTAGATTGTGAACATTGAAATTGGTACGAAAACGTGATTTATTCTTATAAATAAATACCGCTAATTCTAAAATGAGGATACTTGTTAATGATAAAATTTTCAATTTTTTCATAATCGGCCTACACGAAGTAGTGCTTGAGACACGTGCAATACACCTTAAAATTCGTTTTTGAGCTACAAAGACATCCGCAAGTGGAGCCTCCCCAAAAACAAATACCATATCTTAACTTTGATTCGACTTGGCAGTGGTAAAAGTTAATCAACTGTTCGATTGTAAGCAAATTGGATAAATTTCGAATTAAATAAGATACAGAATTTATCTTTTTTATTAGCTGGTTGCAATGGGGTCGCCAGTTCAGGCATTCGTCGAATGTAATTCCGAGAAATTTTACATCTTTGATCTGAGATATACTGTTATTGCCTATTTTAACATTTATATTATTGCACCCCTTTTGCCAATTATGGAAACGGACTACATAGGTTTTATTTAGCTTCAAATTTTGGTTATGTACACTGTACCAATCATCTAATATATTTAATGTATTATTACATTTAACTTGTAAATTTAATTCTGACTTATCTGATATAAGTAATGATTGATCATTAGCATACATAATCAGGAGAGCGTCCGTTACCAAGGCATCCAATTCATTTAGATACAATTAAAATAATATAGGTCCTAGTATCGAACCTTGAGGAACTCCCATATCTACCCCTTTATATCCAGAATTGACCCTAGTTACACTACCCTTCTGCGAATGAACCAGACTTACACATTGTTTTCTACCTTTTAGAAAAGAAGATACCCAAGCCAAGGGTATACCACGTATACCATAGGCGTATAATTTGCTCAATAATTTATCCTGATCTACACAGTCAAAGGCCTTACTTATATCACAAAATACACCTACTGGACATTCTCCATCCTCAATATACTTTATAAGCCTTTCATAAAATGCATGAATCGCCGCAGATGTTGACCTGTTACTTTGAAATCCATTTTAACTATTACTTAAAATATTGTATTCTTGAAGAAATTTCATAAATCGATCTAAATATTCATATTCAAATATTTTAGAGAAAGCTGGCGAAATATTTACAGGTCTATAATTGTCTATGACTTGTGGGTCCCCCCTTTTAAATAAAGGTACAACTTTACTAACCTTTAAGCATTTCAGAAACTTTCCCGTTATAAAAGACAAGTTGATCAAAAAGGTTAGTGGTTCTATAATTACCTCTACAATTTTTTTTACAATAAACATTGGAAATTCGTCCGGTCCTGCAGAAGGCTTGTTTTTTAACTTATTTTTTAACAGGACTAATAACTCCTGACTGATAAAAGGCTTTAGAAAAAATGAATTTTGGGAATTACAAATATCAGGATTATGTGCGTTATTTTTACTTGGCAACAAGTTGCGTTTATCTTTAGGAGCATTATTAAAAAACTCATTAAACTCTCAGGCCACCGTTACTGGATTTTCACATAATTCATTTTCATATTTCAAGATTATATTTTGCATATGCTTAGTTTTCCCCGACATTTGATTTATAATACTCCACGTAGTTTTTGACGGATTATCAGATTTTATTATTTTTCCTTTTTGATATTTTGTACTAATAGTGCATGCCTTTTCTTTGCTTTATTGTATTCTAGTGACAACTCTGGATATACTATTTTTATCCTATACAAATCTCTAAGTTTAGAGCCTGATATCTTCACTTGTTCATTAACCCATCCCTTATTATTTTTACCATTATTATAGTATCTATATTTACGCATGGGAAAACATACATTAAAATAATAAATAATGATATTTTGAAAACTTTCATATGCCTCGTCGACATCTAATGCCATAAATATTTCGTGCCAGTCCTCACCTGATAAAAATGAATTAAAAGTATCAATCGCACCTGCATTATAACTTCTTTTATACTGTACACCACAAGATATCACAGTTTTACATCTAAATGAGCTTCCAACAGTACAGATCTGTGATCAGAAATAATATTATCTTCTACCCATACGTTATCATAATTAGTATTACTAAATATCTGTTCAATAATAGTCGCTGTACTATCCTATATACATCCGTACCATGATGTTGTCCAAGCATTAATACCAAGGAATTTGGCGAGGCGAAATCGGTGCCATGGCTACCACGATCTCCTTATTTTAAATAATTAAGACTTCGTTTTGAGTTGATATTTAAAAAATAAAGTATATCGCACCGAAGTGTATACCTACTATTAATCATTCACGCAAACGTATCCTAGTTGCTGCCAACAACTTACGAGTTCAAAACGGACGAGAAGCAGAAACCTTTGGAACATGTATTGTGTTAGTTTATAGAAAGTGGATTAGACAGACCCAAAATGTTGTTGTAACATCAGGTACCTATGTCAAACTATTTTATTAGCTAAAACCACAAATTAATTAATAATTAATAACAATAGCGGCAAAAGCAGTTGAATTTGCTCTATAAAACAGGTGTTACAAAATGTTTATAGATAAATTCTGAATCATCCTGTATATGTAAAAATATTTAGCATCATTTCAATGAATATTATTTTGGAAAATGATGAAAGAAAATAAATTTGTTGCAAATTATTAATATAAATAGTCAAACTTTATTTTGTTCTCAATTAGGAAGAACTGACGTGTCAATTTGCCTTTTTCCTACTTTTAGTAGGTAATTCAATTAAGCCAACACCAACTACGATTTCTATTTATACAATAAATTATTAAATTAATTAAAAACGTATAAAGCGTGTGAAAGGTAAACCGTATGGGAAATCTGTACATGGAAAAATCCGAATAAATTTAAATTATTATTATTCAAATTAACATTTCACGGTGAATATTTAAAAAATTTAAATGAAAAATTAAAAAAAATACGTTTATACGAAATTTCCACGCGGTTTACATCTTTCTGTGAAATTATAAAATAATATAACATCTTACCAACGTATGAATCGCTTTCTAGTGTTATTCAGAGATGACATCTTACCTGGAAAAAAGGTGTTATTAGATATTTTAAATAGGAATATTTCATAACATAAATATATGCATCTCTAAAACATGTATGCATTTAGTAATTACGAAAGCAGACATATAAGTTATGACAGCAGATGCTAAATCAATTTATGTATGTCTTGTACAAGTAATCGTTCCCGTCCTCAACGGATAGCTACTGCCTCAATGCTATATACTTCTATATCCTGTTTTAGATTTCTTAACAATCGGATTGAATTTGGAATGGTGAAAAACAGAAACTGTTATTTTCTTCTGCTCCTGGAAAATCGTTAATAATTTTCTTTACTTTCGCTTGAATAGGAATTCAGAGAGATCACGCAAAAGCAATATTAGGCTGATCTGAGAGAAAGAAATAAAATTTTCCAATGTCAGAATATAGCTAATCCTGAATATACAGGATGACTACAACAAAGTACAAATATTTTAAGAGGCTCATCCACTCTAATATAAGAATTGACGGAATCATCCTTCAAAATTTTCAAACTTTTTTTATAAAGCGAAATATATACAGTGTGTTCACGGATGGAGTTGAAAAGAGGAGGAAGTCTTTTGTTTTTGACTTTATCGAAAAATGTCACTCTTTACAAAAAGTTCTGCTTCTCGAGGAAATGAGACTGCCATAGAAACGGCTTAGATCAGGTATACAGGGTGATCATAAATTAAAAAAACACGAACATTCTCTAGAGAGAAGTATCATTATTTATTATTTTACGCAAAATGTTGATAAAACAAATCTGTTTATAACTTCAAATAGAGTCATAATATAAATTTTAAAATCAAAATTTCAATTTTAACTTTTACTCTACATAGCTACCTCGCACCTCAACACATTTTTCCGCTAACTTAATAAATTTTTCGTACATTTAACGAATAGTTTGCGGCTCATTCAATTCATGTATTCCTTCGCTTATGTACTCTTTAATATTTCCCTATCATTTATTCAAATAATCTATCACATGATAGAGAAGTATTAAAAGAGCGCATACGGGAAGCAATAAATGACTTGAATGAGCCGCAAGCTATTCGTAAAGTGTGCGAAAAATTCATCAAGTTAGCGGAAAAATATGTTGAAGCGGGAGTAAAGTAGTGGGGGGGGGATGTAGAGACAAAATTGAAATTTTCAATCAACAGATGCAGAACGGAAGCAGAACTTTTTATAAAGAGGGACATTTTTCGATAAAGTCAAAAACAAAAGAGTTTCTCCTCTTGTCAACTCCATCCGTAGACACACTGTATATATTTTTTTGAAACTATATTAAACCCTTACCGCCGACTAAGGCAAACCGTCCCCTGAGAGGTTATTTATTTAGCACATTTCACTTTTAGAATATAACGGCAACATTAAACCGTAAAATTCGTTGTCATAATAATTGTAATCCAGTATATTTACGTTGTGATTTTGTTTTCATTAGTGATTAGTAAGGAAGGTTACCTAAGGATTATTATTAATAATAATGTTCGTTGCCATTGTTTCTAAAAATGTATTTATTATCTTTCATGTCACCTTAATCATGTGGTTAAAAGTTTTGTACTTAGTAGCAATCAATCCTGTACAAATCAAAATAAATGATAATAATAGGTACATAATAAGTTTATTTTATATTTACCGACGTGTAACAGAAAAAATATTACAAATGTCTAGCTTTAATAAATTGGCCAAAAATAACCGAACGAGTTTCTTGGCGAATTTTAGACATATTTTGTGACATCCAGTACTCATTTTAATTGCGTTCTACAATATTGAAACAATGTTGGAACACTTTTAGTGATTTAATATTTAGTCAAGAGTAGACATTTTTTACAAATATTAAAAAATGTTTAATTGCAATGCACTTTGACATATGTTATAAGTTAGTGATTTACTGTTATAAAGGGTATATTTATAACTTTCTAATGAATAAAGATATACCTGTAAAATTTGGGGTATTGTATCAACTAAGAAAACGACATTTATTATCAGAATATCGCATTTCAGCAATAACCAGTAGGTGGCTGCATTATTATGAATTTGGTAAAAGTGGTGGTTACTCTCGATTGAATACGGTCCCGTTCGGAACTCACTTCATGGTAAACCTTATAAATATAGAAACGGCCAGTCTTATTCTGTCTATCAAGAAAAAGTCACCAACACTATCCCTTTCTCGAAAAAATTAACCCTTTACACCTCGAAAACGAACAAAAGTTGAAAAGATCTTTTTCCTCCTTTTTGTTGTTAGAACACATCCACCTGTTTGTGGCATATAATGGTGTATCACCCGTACGTCATAAATGGTGTTTATGATAAAACAATAAATGACACAAATAAATCGACTGAGTAAACTGATCGACTGATTCTCAAATTACTGATTTATAGTTAAATCCGTTGTAAATATTCCATTTTTTCTGTGCTAGAAAGAATAATTATTCTGCGATTAGTTACCCTTTTCTACCATGAAAAATACAAGAATTTCTTGCTGCCGAACACAAACATAAGAAGCAAGTCCTGAGGAGTTCTGCCTTCAAATGGGGTCGAAAGCCAATACGCCAGAGTAGAGATTAGGGTTATTGTTAGACTCTCAAAGGCTTGAGTAAAGACAGGGTCGCTGGTGGAAAAACAAACACAACTCGGAGCTATTTTTCAAGGTTTTTTTAACCCTTCAGTTTATAGTCTCAGACCGAAGTATGAACTCCGAGAGGAATATTGGAATCTGGTGGTTTCCACGATCCTCGAGAGCAAACAATGCGGAAGTAGAAGGGAATGGACGAATTTATGAAACAAAAAAGGGGCTAGCCCGACAAGACAATAATGTACGATGTAAACCGCTGACGTCGGAGATTGCAATTAATCACTTGGTTTGTATTGAGGAAGTGGGCAACAAGTCTGTTCGTTATAGTTTCAATTAATATTTATTTCTGTAGCGTTTGAAGTTTTCCTACGTATTTCAATTTGAATACATATAAACTAATAAGCAAACGGCATAATTAAGTATTAAATAAATTTAATGTTACCTTTTTCCGTATTCAAAAATGACCTGTAAGTACTTAGACTTAAAACTTCTCATTTCAGAGATCTGATTTAGAGGACGTTGATGGTTGACATTATTTAATACTGTTTCATACACGGACTTTTATGCTTTTAAAATTATATATGTATAAAGCTGTTTACATGCCTTTTAGACCCAGAGCTGTGTTATTTTTCTCCACTTCGTTCTGTTCTTCGTCTTTCTTTTTCAATCCATTACATTTTTCTCCCTTAAATCTATTCCTACTGCTTCTCTCTATCGCTTCCTCGGTCTCCCTCTTTTTTCTTGTAGTTAGGTTTACTCACTACAATTTTTTTTAACTGTCCTCTCATCTTCCATACGTTCTAAATGCCCTAATCACTGCACTCTTCAGGCTTTTACAACTTCGTCTATTTTTGGTGTCTGATATATTGCATATATTTCCTCATTACATAGCCTTGCTGCGTCTTCTTTCCCCCTAAAATTCTTCCTAAGATCTTCCTTTCCCACCTTTATAGGTTTTTTCTTGACTTCTTATTGAGGATCCACTACCATATAGCCCAGTCGGCCCCAAAATTATTTTGTACATTCTAAATTTTACTCCTCTGGACAAATTTTTTGATTTCATTAACTACACTGAAAAAAAGGCCAGTAACTTTACAAATTTACTTTGTAAGAATACCCTTATAATTGTCTTAAAATAATTCTAAAAATAATGTTGATATTACAGTGACACTTGTAATTTTACAAGAAAACTGCCAATATACAATAAAACCGTAAACTTCCTACGTAATTACAATATAATTTGTACATTTATAGAATATATTGTAACACATTTACAATTAACAATGTGAAATCCATTTTTACATTGCAAAATTACTGAACATACCAAATTTACTATAAAATTGACTGCAAAAATATGCCTAATATGTGTGTGAAGGTACTATCTACTAATTTTAAAACGCACTATACCACTAACCGTTGAGAGCGTTGGGTGGTGACGCCTTCATTATTTCTTGCTTCATTTCTATGAATCCAGCGTGTACCTAGGACCTAGGTACTTACATAATTAATTTAGTGAGTAGTGACTAGCAATATAAACATATCTAGAGTGACAAGAGTGTTTTTAGTACTATAAATAGTTTTGTCTAGTGCTTGTTTAAACATAACCTCAATGATATTAAGAAGTAATAGGTATGTAAGTTATACATAATTATTGAAACAAAGAAACACTGCATCTACAAAAAATCGGGTACCCCACTGTTGTTTTGTTCATCTTACATAATATATAAAAATGTATTATTTTCTATTGGAATTATATTTTATTACATATTTGAAGAACAGGGGCTTCTGGAGGTTTAGCATGATTTAAGTTCTGGGTACCTACTTATCTATGCACATTTATATAATTAATATTACTTTGTAATAGTTAGTATAATATCATAGATTTCGTTTGAATATTATAAAATGTTAACTTTAGTTATATGAATATATTTTTACATTGTTATATGTTTTGTATAAAGTTAAGTGTTTGTACAAATAACCTAAATGTGCAGGTACCAAATTTTAATAAAAAATTGCCGTAAAACCATAATATTTTATTACTTCAATACCTGTATGTACATGTATTTCTAAGCTAAAAAAATAAGCAAAAGGCAGTTAATATATTGAAGATATAATAAAGCTGTAACTACAAATTAACTAAGTGAGCCGTAATCGGAGTACAAAACAGCTATTTATATAATCAGTTAGGAAAAGTACGGTTTTGTGTAACAAATGTTTTTCACACAATTTGTCCAAAAATTTTAATTATAAATTTAAAAAGGATTATTCTGCTGATTTTAAAGTATACATGGGGCTATAATAGAAATAAGTAGATATTATTTTCAACTAAATGAGTCATAAATTTCAAAGTACTTAATTTTTTGTATATAAATCTGAAAAGCATATAGACAGCGAATCTATTGCTTCGGAAATGTTTGACTTCACTGGGGATATCATATCTAAAATTCAGTATTACTATTAAGGGTGTTTGTTAACATTAGAAGCAATTGGCATTTATGTTAATTAGGTTACTTAATATGAGTACATTTTTCTTTTGAAGTAACATTCTGATGCAGTGATGCTATTGAGAAACTCATGGAAAAGCCTAATGTTACTTAAGGTAACAAAGGTAACAAAGTAACAATTGTTAATTCCTTACGATATTTCAATTTTTCTCATGTAGGCATATTAATCTATTAGGTATAAATGAATTACTATTCAGATTTTTTTAGGTATCTGTATCAAAGCACTGTTAGTGAATTCAAATGTTGTAAACAAGATGTCTTGTATACGGGTTAGGTCAGTTTCGACACTTTTATGAAGTTTCTTTTATTCTCCGAAAAGATAGTTCAAATGTCACGGGAATATTTTTGAGAAAAATTGAATAACGGAAATTTCATTTCGATATCTTGATTAGTTATGACATAGCATTTTTTAAATTTTAGGACTTTTCTATGTTGCCCCATATTACATACGTATGATGTTTCATTAAAACATATATATGGTTGTTATAGCAGCGAAAAACTAGAAGTTATAAAAAAATATTCCTTAAGCTACTATACATAGAGAAAAAAATGTCTTTACAATGTATAAATATTAATATAATAAGTGGAAAAGAAAAATGACCAAAATTTAAAAATATCATGTAGGTATCTCTTAAACAAATCAAAATATCGAAATGTGATTCTCGCTATTCAACTTTTCTGAAAAATTAAGCTCCAAATATATTGGCTACTTTTTTTTGTCTTTTCGGAAAATAGAAGAAACATTCTATACCTAAGTGCCCAAATTGGACCATCCTGTATAATAAATAAAAAAAATACATTGTAGTAATAGTATAAAATGTATTATTACAATGTAACTATACAACTGCCTGTAAAGTTACTTTGCAATTTTACAAGTAATTGTGGAAGTTACATTGTAAAAATACTTTTTGTATTGTAAAATCACAAAGTAATATTACAATTGCAAAACCTAAAATTACACCACAAAATAAATTTACAACGTAATTTTACATTTTATTTGTAAAGTCACAATCGATAAGAAAATTACAGCAATAATGAGTGGTAAATAAATTGCCATCTATTTTAACTGTAATTATTTTTTACAGTGTAGTCGACTGTTGTCTAACTTCTGTTTGCTTTTATTATTCTAATATTAATTTCTTACTCCTTATCACACAGCTGTCATCAGCGCCCCGAAATACACATATTCTTGAACTTCTTTAAACTCCATCTCCACTGTGTCGATTTATATAGATGGATTAATTTACTTTTAAAGTGAGTGTAGCATAATTATTTTTTATTGCTAAAAAGAAATATTGTGTACCGCCTCATTTCAAAAACTAGGTATAACATAAACTTTAATTTTGGAAACGTCAGACACACGCGCAATGTATTTTTAATGCCTGCATAGTGCATAAGGTTGAAAATGCATTATTTTAGTTAAAATGCGCAAGCACCTGACGATTGGAAACCTGATTCTGGTATTACCCTAACAAAGCTATTATCTCAGATAATAAAAACAAAATCTTGGTAAATTATGATGTAAGAGGTAGTCAAAGTAGGCAAATAATTAGTTCTACATTTTATTTCTAATGCTTTTGTAGCATCAATTGTGTTTTGTGTCTAGGTGATGTATTTATTTGTTAGTAAAATGCCAATAGACAGTAGTGTATCAGTGTGAATCAAGCCATATAAAGAACTATATATGTATAAATATGGGAAATTATTTTTTATATGCATATTTTTAATATTTTTACTTGCATATTTGGGATCCCTATTAAACATATTCATACACGTGCACAGAAACATACATCCTACATGATCACACTGAATAAAAAATATTGTTTAAAATAGATCATAAAAAAATTTCGACGTTTAACTTGTAGCTAGGTCAAATTTCACTAATATTCCTAGTTACTACATTAATCTAATTATGGCAACCTGCTGTGGTAAATATTTAAACTCAGCTGTCCAGTAGGGAGTGATGTAATCGACCTCAGTGAGAAATTAGTTACGATGTGCTTCAGGTAATGTAGATATTTCGACGGTTGTAATAAATTACCATTGGAATATTCTTGGAATAAACAAAAGCAAAGTCAATAGAGACTGGGACAAAAGTAACTATTTAATTAGTAAGGGTATACATAATTTAACGAAAACGGTAGACTTAAAAATATGAGGAATTTTTGCCGGATAAATTTTAGGAAAACTTTTGGCAGTGTTATAAATGTCAGTGCAATAAATAATAAATGATTACAAATAAGCCCAAGGTTAATATAGGCTTAGAAATAACTTTAAAAGCAGTAAATTATACTTATGCTTATTATTATTACAAAACTTATATCTACCTATTAAAGTATAGGTATGTTATAGTCACATATATGCAGCGTGTAACCAAAAAACAGATCATCACAGTACTTAACAAAAGAGACTTTAAAGATGCTTAAAGTTGAACTTTTAAAATTGCTTTTCAAAATAACAATTTTTCAGGTATCAATTTGAAACTGAATGGAGTTTTGCCTAGATTCGCCGTAAATGAACATGCTATGCAGCTGGTCATGATTACTATAAATTGTTCCATGTTTGTTTCTGTCCACTCACAAACATCAAAGAAAAACTAGACAAAAATTAAACTACTCTGACTAATATTCCTTTTAGGTTATCAGCAGCAGCCTGCAGCCTGACACATTGCAGCGTTTTCAAACGTTACAGTATGTTACAGTCTCAACGAATTTCTCGGAAACCTCAATTCTTTACTTCATTAATACTGATCCAAAAAACAAATTCGTTACAGGCGCTTTTACTTAACCTTAATTGTGCCTTAGTTTGTAATGTCGTAATATAGTTTTGCATATTATTGCAGTAGTATTTTTATTTTTCAAATGTATTTGTACGTTTTAGACATTTTTTTCATAACTGTTCTCTATGGATTTTAGTCAGATATATTAGCCCTTAAAATTACGGCACTCATATTCCGGACACCTTGTATACGTATACTAAAAAAAATTAACACAGTAAGTAGCTTTTTTAAGAGATTATTTTGTTATACCTACTCGTATTTGTTTTCAACGCTTTCCATTGTAATATTCGTTAAATAAATATTTCTACTTAAAATGCGATTATATAGGTTAATTTCAACTTTTCGATAGAACTAGGCTTACTTATTTAGTTATTTAAAAAATTTCGTTTTTATATTTGTTAATGGGCAAAAATATCTTTATACAATATTTCAATCATAAAAATAATTTGTTTCCGTTTCAAACATACTTCTTGACACTTTTCAGTGCAATTTGTCAGTCTAATGAAAGACCCATTGTGAGTGGTTTCTTAGACCGATATTTTCTCACATCAATTCGCTCTAATTCTCTGTAATGCATCGTGTAACTCGGTAATTAACTCATATTCCCAAGTAAGTGGCTGAGAATACCAACTCCGTTGTGGATTACTATTTGACTTCGCCGTTGGATTGGAATATTATTCTAACTATACGGTTTATAACCTAGTTTGTACTGTCGGATGTTACTTTATAGAGCATAATACTTAGTGTTCCCAATCCTTTAAGATCATATGAATCTCAAAATTTAGAGCAAGATATATATCTGGAAAGAGGTTAAGCTATTAAACTTCTTTGAAAAAGATGAGGCAGATCCACATTAGATTTACTACACAACTTTGCGCAAATTTTTACATGGGTTATTACCTGTAACGTGTAATTTCTGACAAATATATAAATATCAAATACTAGTTGTTCTAAAAATAATAAAATACATAGCTCCCATACATTCTATGAGTTGAATGCATTTTTTTGATAATTACCTATACACTGTGATAAAAATACATATAAAATAATATTGAGCATCTTCCTTAAGGTGGTAATTGTTTTTAATTTTGAAAAGCATTCTACTGAAACAAAGTTTAATTTTTACATTAATTTCTGTGACGTATAAAAAATTATAATAAACTAATGCGTAGTAGTACCTATCAGTTTTCAATGTAATAAGGATATCTTCAAAATAAATGTGTTAGTCAAGGTTAGAGCTCATGCCTGAGTAAATAATTATGCAACTTATCATGTTTTTACAAAAAAGGAGGTCAGTTTGCAGTAAACTGTATTTAAAGGAAAATATTTTGCTAAATATGTACAGTAGGTATCCTACGCTGTAGAAATGTGCAATATATGATAAAAAAATAAATTATAGTTTAAAAAAACTAAAAAAACACGCTTTAATAGTAAACCGAACTAAAAAGTAGAAAATAATTTTGAAGTATCAAGAGTTTGTTACAGCAATAGAAAATTCCGACAATCAATTACGACTAATTAATTGGGAATAAGATTAAATTAGAAATTAAATTATTAATAAAATAATTCAATTATAGTAAAAAAAAGCGTGGGGTGCAATTTACTATATTTTCATAATGACTTTATTTTTATAAATAGCTGCACTACTGAAATAATGGTAACATTTAATATCAAGCACCCCACGCTTTTTTTTACTATAATTGAATTATTTTATTAATAATTTAATTTCTAATTTAATCTTATTCCCAATTAATTAGTCGTAATTGATTGTCGGAATTTTCTATTGCTGTAACAAACTCTTGATACTTCAAAATTATTTTCTACTTTTTAGTTCGGTTTACTATTAAAGCGTGTTTTTTTAGTTTTTTTAAACTATAATTTATTTTCTTCATTTTTAGTCTCAAAACAATAACAAAAGTAATTATAATTAAGAGCCTTAATTTTTAAAATATCTTATATTTGACAATAAATCTAAATTCATTTCATTCATGTTTACGTAACCTTTCCATTTCATATAGTTTTTCTATACATTTTTTTTTCTCCAGTCTCCTCTTTCTTTGTGTTATAGTTTCATTTTTCATTTTTGTTTGTTTCTATAAAATATGCAAATTAAAATTTTTGTCAACGTTCTCGTATCAAAATCTTTTTTTTTTCTTTCTAATTTTACAAAATTTTAGATTCAAAACTTTCTTCAAAATTCTTGCCAAAATTTTCAAATCAAAATTTCTTTGAATTTGAAAATGTACGCTCTTCAAAATTTTAAAATTCAATGTCTTTTTCGAAATTTTTTCTAAATTTTTGGATTTTAAAATTTTTCAATTGAAAATTTTTTCCAAAAATTTTTATTTGAATTTTTTTATAAATTATCAAATTTTTATTTATTTCTAAAATTTTTTAAATTTGATTTTATCATGTAATTCCACAATCCAAAATTATTTACAAAATTTTGTATTTCAAAACTTTTTTAAACTCCAAAATTTTATATTTAGAATTTTTTTTTTAATTTTGAATTCTGTATTTTTTCGAAATTTTTTAAATCAAAATGTTTATTTGAATTTTGTTATAAATTATCAAATTTTTATTTATTTATAAAAATTTTTAATTTAAAATTAGGCGAAAACCGAAAACTAATTCTGTCAGGTCGCCATCTATACGTGAAAAGCAAGAGCACGAATCTATTACAGTCCCCTGCCCCTGCCTTGCCTGCTTGGAAACAACACTGATGGATTGTATATATACACTTAACCTGCAAAGTAATCTAAATAGTTTTTATTCTGATGATCCTAGTCAGGACATTAGAACAAAGTTATTAAATAATTGTATTGTCATCAGTCCTTGACCCCTGTGCAAATTTTCAAGCTGATCAGACTTCTTGAAATTGGTGAAAATTACGCTGAAAGATTCCGTTACATACATACATACATACATACATACAGGTGAAGCTAATATAAGCGTGTTAAAATGGTAGTAAATAGATTTTAATAAATTTTATTGTGGTATTCCACAAAGAATTATGTACTTATTATACAATGTGTCCCACTTTTCATGGAGCCACCTGATGTCCATATACTTTGAAATTTTGGTGGTGAGTCTTTAGACGTAGCCATATTTGATTATAGTCAGAGGCGTCCGATTCTAAGATGGAGAAAGGGGGTCGATTTTCCAAAAAAAAAGTTTTAGCGATTTTTTTAGAAAAAAAAACTAGTATGATATTTTTAATCACCACGTTTAGAAATCCCCTTGTACAAAATTACATCGTTGTGGGTTCAAAGATGTTTCAGATATGGGCCGCCGAAAAACAATACAATTTGTAACTGTAAAACGGACTCTCAAATGAAAAAAAATATTCTTTATTTTTTGTTCAGAATTATGTATTTTAATGGTATGAAATCCACACACATAATAAAATAATAATTTCTTATTATTTTGTTTTGAATTTGAAAAATGGGAGGTAAATAGCTATGTACAAATTAGAATTTTTGCCTTATTAAAAATATAATTATTTTGTTGTAAAATCATTTCATACCAGTAAAATACATAATTCTGAACAAAAAGATAGTTTTTTCTTAGCTAATACTTTTTTTTAAATCGACTTCCTTTCTCCATATTAGAAGTGGACGCCTCTGACGCTAATCAAATATGGCTACGTCTAAAGGCTCACTTATAGGTATATATTCACCACCAAAGTTTCAAAGTATTTGGATATGAGGTGAGCGAGATACCAGAGTGGCTCCATAAAAAATGGCACACATTGTATAAAAAAATTCTTGCTATATGTGAAATTTCTACGTACAGTTTTATATAATTATAACATACTGTGCTGGGTACTGATATTTCCCAAAATAATACATATCTACTGAAGTGTTGAAATGACGCTTTTATGAAATATTCAGAATTTTGTCTTTTGTATTTCTAATACAATTTTAAGCAAGTTTCCGCACACCTGATAAATTTTAGTCACCCTGCAAATATTTTGTATATTTCCGATGCAATTTTTAACACACCCTAAATAGTTTGGATACCCCTATAATATGTACGGTTTTGTACAATTTTGGGTATTTTTTAAGTATTTTAAACCTATATCTTGGTACAAATTTAGTTACAACCACGCTTATAGATTTTGAGTTGTTTTTTTTTCGAATGTCAGCTTTACAACTTCAATGTTTTTGCAACGAAACCACTTAAAAAACTAGAAAGGTCGGCAAGTTCGTTGACACAGAGACGACTCAGGCTGTGTTATATGTAACATGTTGACGTGTAAAATCATCAATACTGCCATCAACATAATCATCGTCGTCGTCATTATCATTATGGTCACAGTGATGTCATCCACGCCATCATTATCATAAAGTAGAAATATATAAAATTTGTGGTTTAATATAAAATTTGTCATTAAAAATGTTAGTATGTAGAATAAAAAATAATGTTAAACAAATCTATTCTACTACCTAACGAATTTTTTCCAGGTCAATTTTGTGAAAACACCATGTATATAAAATTTCAGTTCAATTCGGTCAAGCCGTTAACACATTCTGATCTTTAACTACTGCTATTGAGAATAAAACGGTTTACCTACAAGTTTCTATCAAGGCAAAGTTGATATTAATTCGTGTAAAAATGTGATATGTTTACCTTCAATCGATTTAAAGAAATTAAGAAAAATCCTGATCAGAGTAATAGGTACACAATAGGTCTGATGTTCATAAAAACTGTGCAAGAACCAACACAGTATAATGAAAAATCATCACAGTTTTGAGTTTGTTATAACACTAAAATTATATAAAGTAACTCATTATTAATTTAATTGGAATAACACATAGAAAGCTAACTTAAAAATTATTCAGTGTTACCCTTAAAAGATTTATTTAGGTAACAAATAACTTAGTGATTATTACTCAATGAATTGTGTTATTATTTCAACAGAATCGGGCGTGGACTCGTTTTGACAACCATTTGTGTTGATTTTGAGTAAAATTTTACTCAATTTTTTTACGGCACATAATTTTCACCTTTCATGGTATTAAATGTCCATACCTATTTTTCTGTACATACTGGTTGAAAATTGAAAAAAATCCTATTCTGCTTAACAAAATCCACATTATCCACAATTCACTGGTCCGCCAATAGCAAATATTACATTTCACAGCTGCAATAACATTTCCGATTGCAGTTTTATAAACACACATGTGTTTTGTAACCGTTTCCTATCTCTTATAAATGTTTATCGGTGGCTTCGATTCCACGGCCTTTTATTGTCTGGCGCCATAAATATCTGTGCCGCAATGGCTGCGTTGCCGCTACGGGGCGCCACTTTGTATGTATTAAAATCGTGATTACCATAACAAATTTTATTGCTGGAAATTATGACCGTTATTGTTCTTCCACCGAAAGATTATTGAAGTTTACCCAAAAACGTCCCTACAAGAAAGAGGATGTCCCGGATTCATGAACGTTACCGACTTGTTTATTATTTTCATAAATATTACGCTACGACTTTTGTTAGTACTTCACTATTGTGGAATATGTTTGTTATTCCTTATGAATATTTCCGTGTATACATAGATGACCCTTTAATAAAATAGGGTTTATTTATTTTAGTTGGAAATGTATTATGAACAATTATTCGGTCAAATAAACGGATTTAAATCGTTAACTCAAAACCTACATAACCATGTATTTGTTTAACTAACAATAAAATACGCTTGAATAATTCGGTTACATTAACTAGCACTTTAACCCATAAATTGATTTACTGAATAGTTTTATTATTAATATATGTTGTATATGAATATACAACTCTGCGATAGACAATGACGGTTATATCGGTAAGGTTTCACGATCTAAATCATATTGCACGTTTGTAGTGGGATGATCTCAAATAATTACTCCATAAAATAAAACTCCCACACTCACTGCGGTACACTCAAACTGACGTAACGCAAGTCGGCCATTAATTTTTAATTGGTAGACCGGAAGAAGAGCGCTAACAGAAGGAAAACTTTAGGCGGGATATGTAGAATGAACGAGTGAACGGAAGGGTTACCTTCCGCATTCCAAAGTTATACATGTACCCTGTTATATTCGATTTCTATTTGAGTGAATAACGGAGACAGAACAAACAAAATAATATCAAGCAAATATACAATCCCACAGTATGATAACGTTGAATTTTTTTTTCTCTGTCCGACTGCATTAACACAAGAGCTAATTTATTTATTTCTTATCGCAGATGAAAGAAGGGAACGTTGGAAAAATTAATTTGGACTGTATTTTATTTCACCTTAAATGTCTTTTATCAAGTTAAAACAGCGAGAGTGCTATTCTTTAAGCATGTCGATTCACATTTTTTTCATTAAACTGTGCAGAACTGGTAAAAGACATACAAAAAGAATAATTTAAAAAAGTCAATTATCTACCAAAGCAATTTGATCAAAACAGAACAATACCTGGAAATAAAAATATTCCTCAGCATTTAATATGTTTCTTTGAAAAGTAATCTATTTATACTCGTTCTCTATTGTTTCCCCCATCTTATTTGACTAAATACGCTTTGTGCTCATCTTATATATACCCCTAAGCTTTTGTCTTTGACAGTATTTTCAGCATCCTTTGTCCTTTTTTTCTCCCAGTCCCAGTCTGTAAATATTTCATAAAAACATTCTATAATTCGCGGATTATACGACTGGAACATAAGCTTTGGATTTATTCGGAGAAATGGCGGGTCTTCATATCGATTTGCCATTAGCATTACTATTTTATTAATCATTGTACTCGGCGTTCCTTTTGTCTGCAACCATTCGATCCCCTTCAGTTATCTGAAATTTATGCACCCGTTTCCGTAGAAAACTAACGTGAGATTATGTGCTTACCTTAAACGTTTTCTAATCTATGAGATACTGCCGAGAATACCAACCCAAGTAGCTTTCGGGAAATTTAATTTCGTCTACTGTTAGTCGCTGGGAAACGTATGTTTGGATAAATGTAATATCCAGGGATGTAAGTTTGGAAGAATGACGCCTCAGAGATTTCTCCATTCGTACCTCCAGATGAGTCATCTTGGATGTTATAATATTACCCCTAGAGTGAGCTACATTTGAAATTCAAAATGAATGACTAATTTGACGCAATTCCGTTAATGTCTGAATCTAATGAGATCGTGTATTTCGACCATTTTGAGTAAATTAAATGAAGTAAAAATGATTTCTTCTTGATTTCCGGATGTTGGAAATCCTGTCCTGCTTACACCAAGAACGATTTGTGCAATATCTCTATTACTCTTAGTGTATAAAAAAGTCCAGCAAAATCTCAATCTCGTGTTCCGTAGGGTAATTTTTGTGCGAAAAATCTAGTTTTTTCCATGCAAACCCATTTTTGGAGTCAAATTCCGCGAAAATGAAGACCCAAAGCGAAAATCGAGAAGGAGGGATCGATAGGCAATTTTATGACAAACATTTAAAAAAAAATCAACTCAAACGGCCCAACTCTAAGGGATGTACAGTAATTTGGGTGGCACAGTGGCGCTTTGAGCCACTGTGCGCCGCTGGAACTTTGTAACTAAATGACACACTAGAATAACCAACGTAAAATGTAATAAAAGTTTCTAGTTATAAATATTTCACTAACAGTTACTATGTTGAAGATGACGTTTTATACAAAAAGGCAGTTGTATATATTAATATTACATCTATACCTACTGATCTATACTGTAGATAAATATGGAGTGTGACAAATTCAAATGATTTAACTCAATGTAGATTGCCATTTTGGAAATATATCTGCCCATACTTATAGCAGGTATCATATTTGTCTCTTGCAATTTCTAGTTTTATTATGAACCCTCAAGAATGCATTCCGCTAATAGTATGTGATATTCATTTGCATTTTAGTCGCTTCCAGTTGGGAATGCACACGTTGAGCTAACGTTACCACCACAGAAATACTCCTCGAAATATTTCCGGTAAGATAAAATTTCGCGCAAAAGATTGTACCAGTGAAGTGTAAGAAAAATCTGTAGAAGGATTATATTAAGACAGTTGGAAATCGAGTGAATGTTATGTTTAAAAAATTGAAAGGACACTGATTAAGAAATATTTGTATGTCATTTTATCGTCTGTGATATTATCTGCCATTAGTGATCGGCCTTGGAATTTCTTTGAATAGCGTCTAACCTTCCAATATATTCAATATTATTTATACAAATTAATCCACATTTTTATGCAGTGCATCATCATCTTGTTTAGTAATGTATCAAGAGTAATCCTGATGACAATATACTGTTTATTCAGTTTAATTAAATGATATGCCATCCATCGTTTTAACGCAAAAACTAAAAAATAAAACGCTCGGAAACGTCAACTTTTATTTTGAGGGGGGCATATTTTATGGATGTACTTTTGAAATTACAACCCATGAAATGGAAAATGGTACTACATGCCTATCTTTTCAACGCCACGGCAACTTGGACTTTTTTGTGGCCCTTTAAAGACAAAAATCTATGCTACATACTCTGAATTATGTCTGGGCAAAAGAACGATATGTCTATTCGATTTAATTTTTGAACTGAATCATCGATTGACAAAACAAGTCGATTCGGAATATTAAATTGCAATATTCAATTTGATTAAGATATCATATCAAATCGAAATCGATTTATCGAAAAATCGAATTCGATTTGATATGATCGAATATCAATTCGAATCGAGTCTGAACATTTATGTGTAGCTTGCTCCATTTTTTATTTACTTTTCTATTATATAGCGGTAAAATTTTTCTCCGTGATGTTTCAAATTAATTTCAAATAATCTTCAGATACCTACACAAGATACATTTTCATAAATCGCGCTTAACTATCGACACAAATAAATTAACTAGACAAATAGATGTTCCGATTCAATTTAGTTCGATTCGAATTGATCAGCCATTCGATATCACTATTTGTTTTCGATGGATCGGTTAAAAGATACAAACCAATTTGAATGGATATATTATTTTATTGTACAGAATTATTCAACTCGATTGAAATAAAATTATACGATTCGATTAATCGATACGAATCGAATTTTTTGATGAATCGAAAATCTATCGACAGACTGAATCATTAAGATTTGCGGCAGCGTATCATGCAACTTTATTATACCAAGAATAATTTGTGCAATGTCTGTACTACTCTTAGTTTAGCATTTTGTCTTGTTAGGACAGTTAGGAAATTAGTGCATTCGTAGAATCAAATCTGTCCCCTTCAAAACAATAGTCTTTTTTAGTTTTTGCATCAAGACGAAGAAAACCCGGGTGGTAAAATTTATTAATTGGAATTTTATGTGGTTAAACTTGACAAACATAAACTCATGGTGTGTCATGATTTTCATCAATTTATAAGATCGATGAAAGCATTTTTCGCACTTCGTTAATCATACATACAAAACGAAAATTCCACCCAAATGTTAGTCGGGAATGAAACAAATATAAAAAAATTTCGTATTTCCACTTAAATATATTTCACTTCGTTTCTTGATTGTTCAAATTCGCGTTTGTGAAAAAAACAGTAACTTTTTCTACCGCCTACAAATTTTAGTCTAAATGGATTGCTTGGTAGGTGGTACCTTCTCATAAAAAAATAACGAATACAGCGTTTGAGTTAACCTTTAAAAAGTAACGGTCGATAAAAAGTAATTGTAGCATGGAAGATGTAGACTTTTACGATTGAGCTACAAAGTCTTAGTTGGTACAGTCGCACAAATGAAATTCAATAAAAAAATCGTTGACTTTACAATTTCAAACTCGTAAGGCACAAAGGAGTATATAAATCGGTGTAATTCCAATGTTTGAAAATTTATAATAAATAGAACATTATACATATACATATATTTTATCCAATTGTGACAAATTAAAATAACTATTAACTCCATAACAACTGTTACAAATATTTTATTCACTGCAATTTGGTTTTGAAACTTTTATTATCAAAATACACCAACAAAATACATAATTAATCTTTATAATTAATATTGTAATTCTTTAAATAAGTCAACTTGAAACTGACACCACTACCGATTGGAATGGATACCTGCTCAGAACGTTAGAAACAATGTTTCTAACGATTTCATT
Source organism: Monochamus alternatus (assembly GCA_037114965.1). Classification (NCBI taxonomy): domain Eukaryota; kingdom Metazoa; phylum Arthropoda; class Insecta; order Coleoptera; family Cerambycidae; genus Monochamus; species Monochamus alternatus. The sequence goes on from CM073433.1 coordinate 42,414,857, forward strand.
TTCAATAGAAGCAACTTGTAACTTTTCTGATATTTAATTAATTCTGTTAGCTATTACCACCTCAAGTCGCCCAAATGTATCAAATGCAGGCGGTTCAGCTAATATGTTTTTTGAAACTTCATTTTGTTTTTAACTGACTGCGTCCAAACAGAATCAGAGCGCTATCCACCATGTCTTTTTAATACTGACAAATCAGTACCTGCATCAGCAAGTAAAGTCGCCGCAGAAAACTGCGCCCAGTATATTCATGTGCATTTTCCAAGAAACTCTGCTATCTTTTGTGGCATCTTATATAACACACTACCCTGTACATTTTTTATTTTTATACGTTAAAAAGAATCGTGGATACTACTTCCATTGACAACAGTGAATATTCTTTCTTTATAAGTCTTAGCATCTAGAATTGTGACAACCAATACAGTTTTTCTGTCTCCGTGACTTATGACGTCTGAATTCTTGACGCGGGTGTATAAGTTCTCCAATTTTACAACTTCTAGAAACTCCTATAATTAGGACTATTTAAGAATTTTTCCCCAGGTATTGTCTGGTAAACACACTGGCTTATAACCCACTGATTTATGCATTAAAAATGACCTCAAATGGTAAAATCTCGAAAAGTAAAATATATTTATTGTTTTTTTTATATAGATAAAATGTGAACATGCCTGCTTATGTCCATACTTTCTTTAACAAACAACATTTTCTTAAGCTGTGAATAACAAGACCACAATGGCCAAAATTTCATACTTTTTGATACAATAAATACAAAATCTCTTAGTTAATGAACATTATGTAATATTTTCTTCTCAACTTGTAGAACATACATGTTTAATTAGTAATAACCAACCAATTTATCTCGCACTCTTGTAGTCATCATCTTATATGCAGTAAATTTATCTTAGATTTACATATTTGAAAGAAACATATATTTAGACATGATGTAACCTTATCTGCACTATTTCGGAGTCATTAATCTTCCAACTTTTTGCCCCAATTAATAATCCATATGGAATCGCGTATTCACAGAATCTGTCAAGATCGAAACATCTGGTTCTCAAAGCCTGGTACTGTGACTAGACTTTTTCAAAATTACTGCCAGATGGAATCTGCCGTGAGTTTGACCAGCTAGGCGGTATCTGGTCTGTTTCGTGAATTGAGCTTGTAACAGACACCGTCACATGCAAAGTTGGAAAATAAATTTTAGTTACATTATCGATTTGACTGCGGGGACTTTATTTATGGGTTGTACCATTAACTGAAACGTAATGATTGCAATTTAAAACGAGACTTTTCCATGTTACAATATTCGAATACACACAACAGTGACATATTAAGGCATAATTGTACTTTTAAATTATTCTAAAAGTGTTCCGCTAAGTAATTCATGTATTATTTTTTACTTAAGAGAGGGCTCATTAATTTTTATTTTTAGTTGCGCATTTTTTACAGTACAAGGTGAAACAGAAAAAAATGATATCAAAGTCAACTTTTTTAAATGGAAACCCCCCCTCTTTCGTATTTTTATTCGATTTGTCACGAAATTATAAGTATTTTTTATAAGTATTCAGATCGTACAGTCAATAATACCACTGTAAGCAGAATTGTCAAAAAATTTCAAGATTATGTACCGATTAAATTAAAACAAAAAGAGTTAAATCAAATGTTCAAAATGCCATCCATGGGTTTCTTGACAATACGTAAGCCTGCACTGATAAATTTACACGTACCAAATCCATGCTATATTACAAGAATATCTGTGTTTTTTTTTTTCAAGAATTTCGGTGCACGATTTTCTTTGCCAAATCAGAATGCGATTGTGGTAGATAAAAACTAAAGTGGTAATTTTTTGGTCATGAAAAGTGCGATCCAGATCATTTTTTTTTTACGTGAACACCTGTTGTGATATGTTGTCCTGTTGGCCTGCATACGATTTTCATCCTTTGGGACAAGGCAGTACATACGTTTAAAAAAGTTAATTTGTCATTTGTGATATTCGGTGTGTTAAATAAACATTTGGCGTTGAATAAAGTTGCAAAACAGACTCTCACCAGGCAAGTGGAAGAAGTATTGCACTATGCCATTATCTACGAATACAGCATACAGCGCCTAATAAAAAATATTTCACCATGCAAAAAATTCAAAAGAAAAATGTGGGGTGATAAAAAGAAGTAGGTATTGCAACACTGTTTGTTTGTGAAGACCATTTTAATGAAAGTTTAATTGGGAATGGTAAGTTTAAGTTCATCGATATAATTAAAGTGTAAAGTTGTAAAGAATCAATTAATTTTTTCTAATAAGCTACCATAATAGAAGTATACAGAGCGTTTAAAAAATCAATGGTCAAGAAAATTTTTTTCTCATTTATTGTATTCAGCGGCTGTTTACAGCGCCAAAACCGTAACCTGCACCTGTATCCACAGAAACAAACAGCGTTGAACGACGTATAACGTCATACCAATATCGCGTTTTCGGCCACGTAGTTTTATTTACATTTTATGGCAATTTATGAATGTCAATATTTTAATTATTATGCGATTATTGCCGCCAAATACATGCTCTGACCTTTCAATATGTTTGAAAGATTACCTTGCAATATATTTCAAACCAATATAAAATTCATGAAATTTCCCCATTAAAGGTCAAAGGTATCCTCTTTATAAATATGGTCTCTATTCAAAGTTACAAGCTCTATAATATAAAGCTTTACTTAACCAGAGCACCAAGAATACTTAGCTTTGGAATAACCTAGGAAGATTTAATTTTGTTGATTTATACGTTAATGCACATCCCTTTAAGCATCCTCAACTCCGCGTTATTGCAGGTGGGGTAATGTTCTGGAATACGCCCTCGCATCATTCCGTCAACCCGTCTACTTCCAGCAAGGATTACACACATGTAAGTGAAGTATTAATATAATCCTTATTCGACATTAGCCCCGGGCTAAGCCTGGCACAAGGCACTCTTGTTTATCCCCCGATGACGGAACGGGACAATTGCCAGCGGCTAGGAAGTTCGCTGTTTCGGCGGCATTAAACTCCGCTCAACGCGTCAGAACATGTCGGGACGCGTGTCTAGAACATGTTTCGACCCGATTTAATGACGAGCATCAAGTCACATCTCGACCGGTAACGACCCGGCCAGTTGCTCTTCTATCTACATTTTCAAAAATTTTGGAAAAAGCTGTGCAAAAAAGAATATTGAATTTTGCATATATGAACAATTTTTTCAAAATCACAACATGGTTTTCTTAAAAATAAATCAACAGAGACGGCACTAATGAATTTTCTTAATACATTATATGACAACTTGATTCAAGATAGGAAATGTTTGGGTATCTTCATGGATTTAAGCAAAGCGTTTGATTTGATAGATCATTCCTTGCTAATTGAAAAAATTAAAAAATATGGTTTAAGGGGAAAGATGTGTGATTGGATAGTTTCATATCTTTCAAATAGGAGACAATTAGTAGAGGTAAACGGCATGAAATCAGAAGAACTATTAATAGATATAGGAGTGCCTCAGGGAATAGTTGTTCAGATTGGTATAATGAAAACAAATTATTCTTAAATATTTCCAAGACTGTTTTCATTAATTTTACTCCACGCGTTTCATCATTTGATCAGAGTTATCTAATAAAAGTAAAAAATATGTCTATTGCGCAAGTTAAATATACAAAATTTTTAGGGGTACATATTGATACTGGGCTAACTTGGACTGAGCATGTGACCGTGTTGGCAAAAAAATTGTCGTCAATCTGTTTTGTTTTGTATAGGTTAAGAAATGTTTCAAATATGTCAACTGTAATGTCTTATTACCATGCAAATTTTGTGTCTAGAATTAAGTATGGCATAATGTTCTGGGGGGCTTCTCATAATTTTGAAAGAATATTTAAGATACAAAAGAGAGCCGTTAGGACCATTGTCGGTGCAACAAAATATGCATCCTGTCGAAATATTTTTAAAATGTTGCAAGTTTTGCCGCTGCCGTGTAGTTATATATTAGAAATATTATGTTATGTTAAATCTAACATAGACACGTTCCAACTAAATAACTTTAATCACAATTATAATACACGAGAAGGCCAACTTTTGTGTATACCAATACATAATAAAACAAAATATGAGGAGTGTCCTAGATATATGGGAATAAAATTATATAATAAGCTTCCTGCTAGATTTAAAACAGAATCAGATCTAAGAAGATTCAAAAAATTTGTGTCAGAGTTTCTTTTACGGAAGAGTTATTATAGTGTGAGTGAATTTGTAAATGATCAATGTTTTTAACTTTTTTAATGTGAAATGTATTTGTGTGATTTATAACATAAATCACACAGCAGAGCACAAGTTTCTAAAATTATGTGTTCTACTTTGTGACTGGTCCTATACCACCATCAGAGTGGTCTTTTTCTGTACTTTGTACTTACTGGACAATAAAATTATTATTATTATTATTATTATACTATAGTCAGCGGCCGAAAATCTAGAAAATGACTAATCGTTAGCTTGTTGACCAGCGCGACGGGCGAAACGTGCGAGAAGCAATATTTCATAAGCGTACTAAATTTGAAGGATCAGATACAAAAAATATACAAAAATGACAAAAATAATTGCATTAAGTACATAACATAAATTATTTTTAGTAGAAACAGTGATATAACAGTTTTTGCCAATTCCGAGGCGTTAAATAATAAAAATGATAAGAATTATTTCCAAATTTAATGTTTTTGTCCTGTATTATCAGTTACCCAAGGTTAGAAATAATAGAGAGTGACTAATTCTCAATACAGTGATGAATACGGAAGGTGAGGGTGGCATGATTACCTAAGTGTGCCGCTTGAGAAGAGTTCAAAACACAAAATTATCAAAAATAAGTTGACGTCGACTGAACCTAGTACATTAACAATTTAGTTTAAATGTGCCCCCCGTACCATTCTCTCTTCAAATTAGAATGGCGTCCTTTTGGGCGGCGATTTCTCACCATCACCCACTTACACTTAGCTGCTGCACACTCCGTGGATATCACACTTAAGCCTTGTCTTCATGGACGCGAAATTCACGGATTTTTGCACAAATTTTGGAACTTCTGTTCTAATTATTTATGGCGGAAAAATCTCAACTTTTGACATATTTTGCGAAACACTAGTAAGCTTGAATTATTCTCCATTATTAAGAACACAAAATCACTAATAAAATTATTACATTCACAATTAAATTTAGTAAAATGATATACACGACCATGACAGCGCTAGAAATGGAACAGATGGATCCGTCAATTCATCGCAACCAATAAGAAGTTGCGGTGCATGCGTATTTAACAGCAGCAGCATTTTATAGAAAAAATATATGGGCTGTATGTATGTTTCTTTGTGCCGACTGCTATAAATTGTGAGCAGGTTTATAACATGAGTCACTCTCTAGATTTTCGGCCGTCTACTATAGTGTGACTATAAAATGCGGCAGTATTAACGGTTTTCTCGTAGTGACGCGGACCGTGTTCGCCCGTGCCGTTCATAATTAAAACTGGAATAATTGGAAACAGGCGGCGGATAGGGGTTGATTAATTTCGACGCAAAACAATGGCTCAAAGCGTTGCTCGCGGACGTGTCTTTTGTTTTCCGTGCACACCTTTTTTCATACATTGTATCGTTTAATTTTAAGTAGGTGTACAGGGAGAAATGTACAACGCATTTCTCTTCATGCAAATACGTTGAAATACAAAGCTCTGGTTTAACAATAAATCACAAACGAATATATTTCACGAGCCAGTAAAGATCAGACCCCGCATTTTTGTGTTTGCGTACGTATAATTCAACAGGGACTTTAGTTTATTGGTAAAGCTTCCTACTTATTTTTCAATAATCCTCACCATTGAAAATTATTTCATAGTTTTGTATTTTTTGGTGAGGCGGTTTGGTAGCTGGAACTTTATGAAAATTGAGCATCTGCTGAAGCATCTTAAAGTTGCCCAAAACATAAAGTGGATTGCTTAGAAGTGATAGTAGCTTTAAAGTGTTTGTTATACTTTGACGACGTATTATACCACTTCTAAATTCACGAAGGAGTAACTTATTTCCCACATGACCTTCTAATGCTAGAGAAAATACAGTAGTTTATTTATTAAAAATGAGGACACTGTTTACAGGTTGGCGTTACTCATTTTGCACTGGTCATTCAACGACCATGGATGTAGCGAATGCAGAAACTATTGCGGCTGAGGCACTTTGGTCTTATTTTTATGTTGTTCATATTTAGGATTCCATATTATTGGTTCATTTTGGTACAAATCTATCTGCAACACTACCCTTTCCGCTTACACGGCAACTACAAACTGAAGAAGAGGTCAACGTATGAACGCTGTTGGCGGATTGGGCCAAGATCTTTTGATGTGTCCACAAAATACCGACAATATTCCGCTGGCCAGGCAACGCTGACCGCCAACGACCTAGTTACCGACCAAGTACGCCAAATGGTATTGTACACGTTGGTCTAACTCATTGGCCCAACTAGACGACCAAACGTGTACAGGAGTTTTAAGGTGGATAGCAACAAAAAACTTCAAAGATAGAAGACTTTTCGGCATTCGACTACGTTTTATAAACAACTAAAACAACGAAATAGAAAGTGCTACAACTATTTAGGATTATTTTTTTTCGAGTTGAAGAGCATCTTTAGAATTTCGTAGTTCTGAGAATTTTAAAATGCACATAAGCCAAGACAAAGTGTCTTCGGGAGCACTTGTTGGATTCCGTCTTAAAGGTTCATATACATTGTGAATATCCCGAATTAATTCATTTTGAGGGTTACTTCTTGTCGTTTGCCGAGTCAGATACCGAGCTAATGAAAGTAACATTTTAAAGCTTTAGGATTTACAACCCCAGAGTGACTTGTATTAAACATTTAATGATTACAATGTTCCATACTATTCAGTAGTTTCAGAGGGAATTCCGATACTGGCAGAAAGAAAAGAATATTCAAGAATTTCTCGAAATTCATAAAATTACAATGGGATGGCCAGAAGTACGGAATAAAATTCATAGCTTTTGAATGAATTTTTTAAAACGTAGACCGATCTTGATTTTTTCCCATCTTTCGATTGTATAATAATTAATTTTTCTTCAACCCCCTAACCCCCAACTTCCCCCAAATTTTATTCAAATGGAACCATAAGGCATGAGGGAGCTCGTTGAAAAGCTTATAGAAAATCGAATCCAGTCATACCAAATAAACAAGTTTTATGTTTTCAATAACAAGATTTTTTTCATTTAGAAATTGAAACTAGATAATTTACAAAAATAAACTCAATGCCGCAAATGCTGAAAAGCCCATACCTGTATATCACTAGGATATACATACATACAAAAATATGTTTTTATTTTGTATTTATTTGGTATAGAGGCATACCTAATTTAACTTATTAATTATTATTCTCTCTGTTTTTTCCCCTAATGGACCATTACCCTACCCAACCTTAATCCCACCCTCCTGGCAGAGAACACTCCTTCTTTCTACTCATGGTCCTTGCTGAGAAATAATAATTTAAAATTACATAACAATATCGAATATTTAATCAAAATATGTATTTAGCATTTAATTTTTTCCGAATACACATTTCACATTTACATTCATTATTATATATATATACTTTATATTTTAATTTAATTTATTATTGGCGAAACTGAGTGAATACTGGTATCTAAAGGAAAATAATAATAAATATCGTTATGGCAGTTTCTTATGTAATTTTTTTATTCCCTTATATCGATGATATAGACTATACAGTTCTGTTCACTTCTAGTTACGTACGTTTTAAACAAAAGCTTTGTATAGAGGGTACGTACATATGTTAATCAGTGTATATTACTGAAAACTTGATATTTTTCTTCGCGCTCCGTACGAGCCGTGATTTATAAAGTGGGATTTAACCTGCCCGGATGCGTTAGAGCGCGGTCAAAAACATTAATGGGTAACCATAAAGGCAAAGAAAATCGTTCGACGACAGCAGCGCCGTGATCCGGCAGTTAGTCGAGCTTGTAGCACTAATGAGACTGCCGCCCTCGACGATATTTCACCGCGCTGCGGGAGGCAGCCGTCACAGTTCGCTCCGAGATGGGCCTTAGGTCCCGTTCCGCGGGTCATAAGCCATTAAAAATCGCCATGACGAGGATGACGCCTTGCGAGCGCCCCTTTCTCTGCCGCGAATTCTCGACGTTGGCCTCTTTGTGCCTCGACAATGGGACATCATGAATGCGGGCCAAAAGGGAGAAGGAAAGCGCGAAATTCACCTTTTCCGCGTTAAGACTGTCGCATGATTTATGTCGGAACGAGTAAAAAATTCTAATTTATAATGCTGAGTTAGAAAATTCTGTAAAATTGTGCCATAAACTCATCAGATCGTTCGCAGATCTCAAGGTCCGGACTTGGCGACGACCTTAATAATGAATATACTTTAATCGTATTGAAACAAATTTAATATTATTCATGCCTGCTAATCGATAGAAACATTTATTTACCTGCAGGTGCTCGATTCTGGAGTTTATAGGAACACATTATTTCACGAAGCGACGTAAATTCATGAGAAAATACAAATTTGTATTCTTGACCATTCTCATTGTAGTTATTTCCCAATAAAAATTGAGAAATCATTTCACATAGTTTTTGCTAAAGGAATATAAAGCTTCAAGAACTGTAATATACACATAAATAATAATATACCTAGGAATTTTTAAGTGATGTAATTCCCTCGAAGTCATTTCACTGCATTCGAGAATCGAGGCCTAAAAGTGTTGCTTTTATTTATAGACCAGAAAAAAAATAATAGTAGGATGAAACCCATTGGAAAAGGAAGAAAATACAACAAAAATGAATAGAAAAATAATTTACGGGCGGTCTGAGGTCGGGAAGTGGAAGGGGATGAGTTTTTAAGGATAAAAAGCGGTTTATCTTGATTTCCGGCAAAACTACAAGTCCTGGAAAAAAGTTAAATGGCAAAGTTGTAAGTAATAAAATGATCTACAACTTTTGTATTTACACTTTTTTCACATATCTCAAAATTTATGTGAAAAATTCAAATAACCAAGTTTTTGGTTTTTTATTTTTCTTTTACACTTAATATCGAAAAAGCGCCCTAATTTTCAATCAAAAATTCTCACGTCAAAATATCTGCTTTTTTAAAAAAGTCGGTGGGCTTTTTGTTCTTGAAGTGTCTGAAATGTCTACTTTCTGATGGTGTAAAAAAATATACATTACTATGGTAAATGTTCTCAGAAAATGCAAAGAAACGATGCGACAAACTCGAATCCGAAAATTATTTTTTAATCATTATGGACAATTTTAAGCTATTTATTAAAATTTATACTTTAATTACTCAAAAACGTAAGATTCCATGTTACATTGATAAACAAAAAAATTGCAAGTCCAAATATACTACTATAATTAGCAACCAAATAAGTTAATAAAGTTAATATTTAATAAGACATCTACAATATTTTTTCGTTTTTTTTTGCATTTTCTGAGAACATTTACCATAGTAATGTATATTTTTTTACACCATCAGAAAGTAGACATTTCAACAAACAAAAAGCCCATAGACTTTTTAAAAAAAAAACAGATATTTTGACGTGAGAATTTTCGATTGAAAATTAGGGTGCTTTTTCGATATTAAGTCAAAATAAGGTGAAAAAATAAATATTTTAAATCAAAAAAATTACAGTGTGTTTAGGACATAAAAAGGTAAGTTTCCACCAAATTTCGTGAAAAAAAAAAATAAAAAACCAGAAACATGGTTATTTCAATTTTTCACATAAATTTTGAGGTTATGTGAAAAAAGTGTAACTACAAAAGTTGTGGATCTTTTTATTACCTACAACTTTGACATTTAACTTTTTTCCATAGGCCTTGTTTTGCCAGAAATCGAGATAAGCCGTTTTTTTACCCTTAAAAACTCACCCCCTTCCACTTCTCGACCTCAGATCGCCCGTAAATTATTTTTCCCTTCATTTTTGTTGTATTCTCTTCCTTTTCCAATGGGTTTCATCCTACTATTATTTTTTTTGGTTTCAAAAATTATCGACTCTGGTCTATTAGGTACGTTTAGTCTTGCAGCAGGTTACTACTCGGAAAACAAAACAGTCATATTACTACGTTCATTTTGACTGTATGAAATGTATTCTACAGCGACTACACTCAAGCGATGCTACTTCTATTTTATACGTTCAACGGATATTTAACGATCCTAGAATTCGCGAAGCATACATACATTTTAATTATTCATGGTTACCTTCAGTTATTCGTCGACTTGAAACAACTGTGACAGCATCAGGATATTCACGACGAAAATGAACATTTTTATTAACAATAATCCCTGATAGGTAACACTTAATTCGGTTAGCAGCAGTATTTTGCATTCGTTATTCGTTCTCTCGTTTCAAACTACATTACACTCATTACAAGTCTAGGATTACCCACAAACAACGAGACACACTCCGCGTACAGTTAAATAAAATGCCTATGAAAATTGAATGAAATGAATATTAACAGATAATAGAAAACTTCAAATGCACCCGCGGTATTTTTTAATTATAAAATCTTGTCCGATAACACGAATTTTACCATTTAGTTCTCCGTCCATCGTAATTGTGCTGTTGGTTGCTGTCTGATCAGCATTTTGAACACTCAAAAAATATTGTTATTATCGACAATCAGTAAAAATGTCGATAGCAACAACCTGAAATTCTGTAATTCTGTTACTAAGATGCACTGGCCACAATTATATAATTATTTATAATTTTATGTACTTGACAATTTGTTAAAACGGGTGCCTACATTTACGAATCCTATGGTATATAAAACCAACCGTCATTGTTGTTCCAGGTGTCACATTATCTATTTGGTCCAGGTATAAAGAAAAGGTACGGTCAAGAAAGATGAAGGGCAAAAGCGGCAAACCCTGAGTCAACAATCAAATAAATCAATCATAGCAACTTGCTATGGTAAATTTGAATAGGATCCAATGTCAAACACCAATACAAATTTGCTTTTAGGATTGTATTGATAATTAAACCAAAAACAGTGATACACGGTACGGTAAAAAATAACATTACGTAAATTCATTTCATTTATGACTAAAATTGTCAACATTTTGCAAAAAAATAAAAATACTATATTACAATAATAAGTAATGAATTACTTAAATAAGAAACATAAATATAAAAGAACAATTGAAATATTTTTACTTCAAAATTATATAGAATTTGAACAAATAAAATGTAAATTTAGTATCTATTATTAATTTATATATTACATACCTAATTTTAATTTACATATATTATATATTACATACTCTATTGCCTGTACAGGCATCAAAACATTCAAACACAGACTAACTTCTCAGTCCAGATGAGGTCTCTGATTTTCTATATTTAAAATTGTTGGAAATTGTAACGGTAATTGAAATTGTAATAACATTTCGTGTAAATGTTAAATAACATCAAAATCAACATAATTTTTATTTAGAGAAACCGCAATATCTGTAAATGACAGATATTATGAAAAAACAAAGAATATATTGATAATATAAACTCAATATTCTGTTTCTACACATAGTTTAGAAAGCTACTCAAAAATTAATTATGTAATGTAAAAAGTTCATTTAGCTAACAAATAGCTAAGTGAACTGGCTTAACAAGTAATTTTATTATTTTGAGTGAAAATGTATTTAATTTTTACGGTGTACTTATTAAGTGAAAATTTTCCTCAGATTTGTTATATAGGTTTTGTTACGAATATGAATTTATTTCACTTAAACATGAATTCAATATCTTATTTTCAAAAATAACCCTTGTTTGATTCTTTTGGCGCAAAGGTTTATTCTATTTACCTTCTTTTTTCAGAGTTGTAGGAAAATACCTAATTAAACTAAAGAAAAACTGCAGTTTTGTTGAGTTAAAATTTAATAAATGTAAGTATGTGGTATGTCTTGGTTTTAATATGTGTGTACATTATTACTTTTACCCACACTTCAACGTAAAATATCTGTTTTAATAAGTGCTTTATCAGTTAATAATTATTTTGTACCAAATCAGATTTCATTTAACCCATGTCATTTGTACAAGGACAAGAATTCCTTTTAGTTAGTCACAAGTGTGTGTCCTAATACGATATTACCCGCTCCGATCATTTGCTTACTACAAAGCATACAATTTGTTTTTGTACAGGGTGTTCCTAAATGATACGCGAATATTTAAGGGGGTGATTCTATATCAAAAACTAATGATAGTTTCCTTTATACTTAAACTATGGTCGAAAAATGTTCCGTTACAAGAATACGGGGTGTTACAGTTTTAATATTTTCGAAACCGCTTTAGATATTTTCATGAAATTTGGTATGTGGTGACTATTCATAAAAGTGCATATTTACATAATTTCTATGTTCAATATTTTTAAAAGAAGAAAAAGGTACGCCAATGGTTTTCTCCTAAATAAAAATTATTTTTGAATTCCCCGTTCAATTTGAAACATCATGCACAGTCTGTAGCGGGCATTAGAGGTACCGCATATTTGCCTTTTGGTTGTTATCTCATGTTTTTACATCAACTGTTATCTTGAAAATGCGGTTTTCCACTGAAATAAATAAAAAAAACAGATAAATTATACAGGGTGTCTCATAATTAGCTGAACAACCCTGAACAGACCGATTATATGATCAAAACTAAGTAAAAAAGTTCATATGAACATGGGTCCGGATATGTTTTCTAAGGGCGCAGGGACCCATTGAAGAGGGAGGAATGGAAATCATTTTTTTTTGCAATATCTCTCAATCGCGTTGTGATAAATGAATAAAATTTGGTATACACAGCTACATTTTGGTGAGCAATTTGATGGACTAATCCATTTATTTCCACAAGGTCCATTGGGGTGGGTACGGGGGGGCCCTTGGTATTTTGCGTGTGTAACTTTTTTGCAGCTTAGTGTATCCATCTGACTATCGAAACAATCGATTCTCCTACCTGTTTTATTTGAAAAAGGTATATTTTGCTGAAGTCGGTAGAAGTAACCATTTTTGAAGTAATCCTATTTGAAATGCTCAGTGCACCGAGTAAAAACTGTTTTGGTTTTAGGTAAAGTGCCTTTTCTGCTGAAAATATAGCAAAATGTTACTTGAAAAAGTTGATCAGAATTGTAAATTATGGAGACGTGCAAAATTTCGAGATCGGTGTAGTTTGATGAAACCATTTTTCAACAAAGTAGGTACAAAGATTTGATCAAAGCAGGCCGATCTTTTTGAAATTTTGCACGTCTCCGTAATTTACTATTCTGAACATCTTTTTCAAGTAACATTTTACTATATTTTCAGCACTTTAGCTAGAACCAAAACAGTTTTTACTCGGTGCACTGAGCATTTCAAATAGGATTACTTCAAAAATGGTTACTCCTACCGACTTCAGCAAGATATACCTTTTTCAAATAAAACAGGTAGGAGAATCGATTGTTTCGATAGTCAGATGGATACACTGCAAGCTGCAAAAAAGTTACACACGCAAAATACCGAGAGCCTCCCGTACCCACCCCAATGGACCTTGTGGAAATACGTGGATTAGTCCATCAAATTACTCATCAAAATTTATCTGTGTATACTAAATTTCATTCATTTAACACAACGCGATTGAGAGATATTACAAAAAATGATTTCCATTCCTCCCTGTTCAATGGGTCCCTGTGCCCTTAGGAAGCATTTCCGGACCCATGTTCATATGAACTTTTTTACTTAGTTTTGATCATAGAATCGGCCTGTTCTGGGATGGCAGCTAATTATGAGACACCCTGTATATTTTGCCATTGTGATTAAAATTTTGTGTTTAGGATTCTTGGGTACGCGTCGTACACATTATTTCTAACCTAACAATATGCTATTTCTGAACACACAGTATTAAATGTCGGTTGAGATGACAAATCTTATTTTATCGAAAAACAAATAGAACATACATTAGATAGGACTTACGTGGAAGGTGATAATAAGCTATTTATTATTTGCCTGCCGCTTTCTGCTTATTATAAAGGAGATCGTCTCGAGCTTCGACAGCGCGAGATAAGATACGTAGGTGTAAAATAAAAATGAAATCATAAAATGTTTTCTGTGTAGGTAAGTTACGTACAGAATTTACGATTTGCAAAATTAAATTTTCATATCTGGGAGATTTATTACGGGACATAAAATACTGCGATATTGCATAGTTTTATTATACCGCATGATTAGTTTTCAACTAGGGGGTTTAGCGATTAAGCCTGCAAACACGTCTCCATGTCAAACATTAAATGAGACTAAATGAGAGTTCAGATTTTTTAACCAAGTTTGAAAACATATTTTTGTATTATAATAATACACCGGTCTCTCTTCCATATAATTTTAGGATTAATAACGTTTTCAAAGAAGTATTTTATAAAGGGTGTTTCTGAAATATGTGCGTTTCTTCCATGCAATTTTCATTAAGAAACGTAGTTTGAATACCAATTTTTAAGATAAAATGTACATAATTATAAATCAATATTCGGTACCTACCACCAAATAGTAAATATTTGAATACACATTTCACACTGCAAGGTGTGTATATTCCTGCGTATTAATATCATATATGCCAATTCTTGATCTGAATAAGACATTTTTCAAAAATAACGTAAATCATTCTACAGAATATAAAGCAATCGAGACGCATTCCCACCTGTGTGGTGCGATATACAACACTTTTAGTTTTGTAAATATCTGATCACTGATATGATTCTTCTTTCATTTTCCGGTACACATAATACTTTAGACACAGGTTGTGTAACAAAAATTGTTTATTTTTATTCTATAACCGTTTTAAAGAAACTAAACACTGTAATATTATGTATGAAATTGTACGCAGTACATTAAAAATAAATATAAAGCAATATTTAACAAAATCTAAAGCTGCAAATTAATTTATTTTATATACAAAAACGATTTTCTATATCCATGAAAATCTTACTCATTTTCTTATTGCAGAAAACGTAATTTGAACTTGAGATTATTAAAAACGTTCTAGTTTAGGAAATAAAAATTAGATTTTAGGCCTACAAAAATTAAAAATGTTTACTTTTAACAAGTAATTTTTATTTGACAGCTTCTTTCAATTATACCCTTAACCTGAACCAATTAAATTTTAAAATGACAGTAGCAAATATTAAAACGAAATCTATTATTTTATTATTTAATGCACGAATAAATGTTACGACACTAATAATGAAATACATTCGATGTTTTCAACATACAAAATTATGTTTTTTGAATATCCATTTATCCTTTCTGAAAATTTCTAAAACTGACGAATTGTGAAGGTTTAATTAACATTTTATGAAATGAATCAGATAAACTTGATAGCTACTCGTATATAAATACTAACAATTTACAATTTTTGAAATTAAATTGACCGTTTCTATCTTCTTCCAAACAATTCTAGCTTATTGAAATACATTAAACAAAAGAAATCACCAAATTGAATAAGTAGATAATGTTGTCTGTTATTGCAATAAGTATTTCTTGTACTTATCTATAATGGGGAAAGTTTAGACTAACAATATATATATGTTGACTTAATTACACTAAAATCTTCTCTGAAGGGACAAATTTCCACATATTGATATTTTTTCTAAACTCAGATATTTACTCTGTCTTCTTAACGTATTTTCATGCGAACACTAGGTATTTCCGACAGTCTCGTATTTTTAGTTTTATTAAAGTTTTCAAGGAAAAATTTTATGTTAAGTACAAATTCGTGTTTTTCGATCGAAAATCCATTCCCTACTCCCTAGGCATTGTCTGCTATATTGATCAGCTTTTACTTACATACATTCAGTATTACTCTAAAATACCGTTTCCTTCGACTTTGATCCGGAATAAATACCACTTTATCATTACGAACGAATTTTCAACGATTTATTTATTTCAAAGATCATAATAAATAACATCCGAAAAGTATAAAAAAGCTATTAAACAGAGGTCTAGCCAGGAACTGCATGCAGAAGCTCTAGTTCCTTCTGTCTGAAAATGTGAAGCCAGAAAGCGAGCCTAATAAAAGTACCCCTCGGTGTCAGCAAGAAGCTGCAGCGAAGTGTCTATAATTGTTCGGTGTTAAAACACTAAAATTTATGGTCTTTTTTATGTCTTATAAAGGGTAGTTATTTATGTACGGGTATATTACGTTCCGAGGTCCTAATGGAACTAGTAGTTTATTTAGGTATGATGAAAAGTTTTATGACATCCACATATTTACTTTAATTTTAATAGGTAACGATCCCGCTGTTTATTTAAGCCGACTTACACCTATATAAAGTTAGTTAAGCCTCGCTATATTTCACGGTTATAATAGAGGAGAGAGAATATCAGCTCCATTTATTTTAAGTATTTTCGATTTTTAATTAAAAATTTAATGAGATATTCGTAAACGTTCAATATATTTCTAAGGGAAGCAGTTTATTGTTCTGACTATTGTTTTCGCAGGACTGGAACTAATCATTCGATAAAATTTCATGTTATTTGAAAGGTACCGAGTTTAATTTGCGATTTTTTGTTTATTATAAGAAGTATCTAGATACAATTTAAAAATAAAGTATTGCCCAATTATATTGATTAAGTAGATATATTTTTATGTATAAATCTTTTTCTCAACAAACAATAAAGCAAGCACTATGAATTTTTTTCTAAACGTTCAATTTCTGCGACAACTTTTACTCGATACATTTTGGAGGCTTTCGAGCAAAGAGTCCAGGTGCATGCGGTATACAGAGTGTCTTGCAAGTCGTTACAATAATTTTAGGAGGTTTAGGACGTGGTTTTGAGTCGATTGAAACAAACATACCTATATACCAAATGTTACAATGTTTCTGATAATTAATTTTTTAATTTAACCGTGCTTTTCTACAGTTATTGAAATGTAGAAGAAAAACAAACGTTTCTACAACAAATATTTCTATACTTTTTTTTACTTATACAAATTGCACATTGAAAATATAACTTGCCTCAGCCCATAAAGCGTTAGATTTTGTAATAAAGGAATGAAAAAAATTTCAGAACATTAGTCCAATTGTATCATTATACAGAGTGTTCAGTAAAGAGTGGGCCATACTGTAAAGCTAGTTTCTTTGAACAAAGATGTGATTTAAATCTAGTACAATTTTCCTTATGAACATTTTTTATTTCATTTTTACGATAATTCTCTTATTTATTGGACAATTGTTTGAAACAATAAGTAATATAATAAAATTTCTCACAAATGGTTTATGAAAAAACCTAAATTTGGAGTAATAGGTACTGATGCATACATATGAAAGCAGGTACATGTGGAATATTAAGAAATATAATTTAAATGAAATATGAAATACACTTCCAACTATGTATTAAATATAACAATAAAAAAATCGTCATGAAAAATTTTAACACCGATATGTACCTATTAATAAATTCACAATACAATATTGAATGACACTTTACATTTCATCGAGCAGCCGTATCGATTTGTGAACATTTTAACAAAATTTCGTTGGCCAAGCAGTAACAATACACACAAAACGTACAAGAGGAAGATTAAATCCTCGCACAAAGAATCTATGGTCATCAATTTCATGAATTGTTACATGCTCGATCGTCTCTACTTTGAACATACTCAGCAATCAATCATTTGGTAGGTAGTATTGAAATTTTGCCACGAAATTCATTGGGGTACACTGAATTTAACAAAAAGTATTAATTAATCAAAATGTTATACAAGAACGTCTTTGTTCGTTTAAAATTGATGCCGATATCGTTACAGATATAGCTTTCATTGTTAAGTCAGTCTGCTCTTATTGTAACTTAAAGTCGACGTATTTCTTGCCGTAAAATGATCGAATTCGTGATGTCTTTTGTTTACAGAAATCTAGAAAAAATGGAACAAGTAGAATAAATGTAACATCAAAAATAAAATTCTTGATATTTTGTTTATCCACTTTTACTATTTAAATTTTCAATCAAACAATAACTTTTAAAAAGCGTTTGTAAGATACACATTATTTTACTATTCTAGCCCCACATTTTTAAGTATTTTCACATATATATAAACATCAAAAGTGAAGAATCTGTTATGAAGAACTACTTAGGTTTATGTTAATATTAACAGCTACAGTTAAATCAAAACATATTTTGATTATTGTCTTTATATATTTGTTTTACTGCAGTACCTTTGAATATCGGTATGTATCGGTCAGTGGTTGCGCGGTAAGGCGTCAGTACTAGAATCGAGGTGACTAAATCTCTGTGGGCTCGACCCCCGCAGCCGGTAAACCATATACAGGCTGTATCACATAAGAGGGCCACTCCCATGTATCTCGCTTAATATGCGAGATACGTCAAAAATCTTTAATTGTTTTTTCCTGCATTTTTGGAGGCCTTTATGCTCGTAAAAACAATTTTGAGATCCATGGTCAACTTTATGAGTAATAACAAAAAAACCTAAACCCAAACTTTAAGGCTGTCTAACTTTTTATTTTAAGATATAGAGAAAACTTATTGGTAATAAATTTTTATTGCAAAATTGACACCTTCCACTTAGAAGCAATTGGGTCTTTAAAATTATTTTGACACAGACAATGTAATAAAATAATATTACAGGTTCTACATTATCTTGAGCAACACGAAAATATTTAGGTTCATTTTTTTAACTAAAATTGAAAAAAATGTAATAAATATGAAAGATAAGGGCAACATGTAGTATATTGCGTGAAAGACGAAAAAACAGACAATTTTTTGTGGCCACAGCCTGCTTCAATAAAAAAAATTTTTATCCGCCTAGAGGGCGCAGCGAACCACATACGATATTTGAAAAATCTGTTTATACCAGGTGGAAGGTATCAATTTTGCAATAAAAATTTATTACCAATAAGTTCTCTCTATCTCTTAAAATAAAAAAGTTAGACAGCCTTAAAGTTTGGGCACTTAACAGGTTTTTTTGTCATTACTCATAAAGTTGGCCATGGATCTCAAATTTGTTTTTTGGGTCAATGTGAGAGATTGATACTGGTTGACGTTTGACTACCCCCCTAATTAATAAGGTTTTCCAGGTTTTCCTCATTCCTGAACTGAATGGTGGTTAGGGCCTACCAACGTAAGTCGTTCTTGGGCGCAAATACGACCTACTTAATAATAATATGCCGTCCCCTCTCCCGCACAAGTCTGCGACTTCTGGGCTAATTCTCGTGATTATAATGAGGGGTAGATATATTATTATTATCTACAAGTGGTATGATATAACATTCCTGTCATTTGCTATGCTCTATATTATTCGATTTTTAAATGTCTAAAAATATTTTTATTCGAAAACACTATTTCAAGAATACGGCGCTCTTAAGATATTTCTATTTTCTAATTTGTGCCTCCCTTTTTTTGATTAGTTTAACGATTAATAAAAAAAGCAAAATAGGTGATGTATGTAATTCTATAAAACTGTTATTTTTTACAAATTTAAAAAGAAAAAACATGTTTTAATGTAATTTCGAACAAGACGTCTATTCTATAATTAACACGTTCATTTAGCGCTTGTTTATTTTAACAATTAACTACTTGAATTTCAGGCTCTTAAGTCATTAAGAGTACACTAATTAAGAACGAATCTTTAATAGCACCTAAAGTAGAAATAATCAATTTTAATTTAATAGGATTACTTCTAATAAAGTTGCAAAATTAGTAGCAAAACGCAACAACTTAATTGGTCTATCATTCGCTGTAATTTCTAATGAAATGGAAATATGAACTGAAAAATACTCGGAACAATATAACAAAAAAAAATTATTACCTGCAACTGGTGACAGTTTTCTCATGACACACCATCTTGATTTCCACTGAAAATGCAAAATATTTGTAGATTAATAATTAATCTCATAAAAAATGAATAACACTGCTGATATCTGTTGTAAAATATAGAAATGCGATTATGTGGATTATATTTCTTATAATCATACGAAAGTTTAAGGTAATAACTATACTTTATCATCAATTCTCAGGTATCATCGATAATTATTATGTTTCCAAGAAAGTATTAAATTATATACAAGCTTTGTGAACGAAAAAATTCACATCATCAAGTAAGGATTTCCAGTCTGGATTATTTCTGCCGCAATCATCCTAGAAATTCTTGCTTAATGATGTGCATTTTTTACTGTATACAAAAGAATTTTGTGTATGCTTTCTTTGGATTCTTTACAGTTAACTATAATATGTTGAGACGCAAAAATATGATTACTACGGCTTGATTTGAAGGCTGATCAATTACCTATAGCTATTGTATGGTAACCATTTGCATAGTTACAAAAAATAACCAAAGTATTCTCGGTTCGTAAAGTATGAGCATTATAGCAAACTCATCACTGTGGATGTGTGCCTCTAGATAGCAGCAATGACGTACATAAGAGTTATGCAAACATTGAACATTGCTAAATATTTTCTATTAAATCTCTGTTTGGACAGATAAGCAAATATTAATCAAAGTAATTCAACTTGCGCAAAGTAAATCAAATATCATGTGGTTGAAGGTGTTCCTATCGAAGACAAAATAATAGCTAGATTTAAAACCCAAGAATTTTGATAGTAAAAAAATACATGGATAAAATACAAGAACAATAAATGGATATTATCTACAACTATTACATAATGACTATGACTTGACACTGTTTGGAATTCCATAATGACTTAGATTATCCCACATGTGCTTTTTTAAATTTATTAACGCCATTCAGTGCGATAATGGCATTGTAAAATATATTAGACTCACATTAGGCATTTATTAAATAAATAAAGCATATTATTAAATACATTGCCAGTAAAATCTTTACAACTGGATAAATTAATAACGATTTGCTTGAATAGGTGGACATATTTTGAGTTGAGTTCGAGCTTCAAGGTTTTCATTTCTTAATTTGATGTATGTATGTATTAGGCATCATGACGCATATACCTTCATCTGCCACATGTTCTACAAGAAGATTTGTGAGTTCTTCCCGCCGACATGGGCCCATCAAAAAAATATTCAAAATAAATACTGGTTATAAAACATATTTGTAATATAACCACCTTCATCATCGTCCGCATTGAATAAAAATCTTCTTTGTTAATACCTCAGATTTTTTAAGTTTGTTCGGATTTTCGCTTCAGGGATGCAATCAAGTTTAGGTATTTTTTGATATCGATATTCTTCTTGAATGAAATTTCTCTTCTTAAGTTACAACACCATAGAGATGAAGGTTTATGTATTTTGCTTAGTTCGTTGAAATAAACTAATAGTCCTTACAACAATATTGGAAACGATGTCTATATCCACTTATTGCGTAACTATTAACATAAAGTGTAGAAATATTAGATATAGCAGATATACAGTGTTTTGAACCTACAAACAGTGACTGTAATAAATTTTATCTTTCGTCCCATCCCAAAGGAAAAAATGTAATAGGTTGAGACATGGACGCTCTGGAGGCCAAGCAACATGCCAATGAGTGCCATCTAATTACATATTTGGAAAGCGCCAATTTACATATTGGAATACCATTACAGAATCATAAGACCCTGCACTATTTTGCTAAACCATTTCTCAAAAATTCAACTAACTGAAAAATGGACCACCCTATATAGTAACTGCCACCACCATCTAATAATAGAAAGTACAAGTAACATCTCAGAATGCTGTTCTCATTTTATTTGGCAATGGATAACATATGGCTATATTCAGAGAGTGGCGACAATGATGTGGCAGCATTTTGATTAGTTTCGTCATTTTTCGCAAATGTCAGAACCATTTAGACACAAAATCGCAAAATTGTATCAGTATGCAGTATCCCAGTCGAGCAGTCGAGACCTTCAAATAGCGGTAACTTTCTGATATGTAAAGGCGTTCTGAATCTGTTCCACTTGCACTGACCTTGATCCAACTGCATTTGTTTACAATACAACGCGCATCAGACATCAGCTTCCTTGATCCGACACATGTCAAAACAAACTCGTTTGCCGGAATCTTTTCAGCCTAGTCCATAAAATAATCCCATTCATCAGGGCACAATCGCTTCATTCACACCAACATAAAACTCTTGAACGATGGCTGGCACAACGATATCGAAAAAATATCAATTGCCAAGGAGCTGTAAACATGGTAATGAAAAAGAAACACGGGAATATTGCTGTGTAATAATGGAGTTATTGACGCCAGTGGGACCGCACAACCAGCTTGTCTCTTTCAAGCTAATTGTTCTTTACGTGATGCTCAAACTAGCGAAACGCCAATTAAAATGGAATTTAAAAACGCTTATCGACGCAGTTATTGCAGTGCAGCTGATAACGATGTTTTGTTGGAGCGCATAACAGATAATTACTATTAATTAACCCTACATGATGGCGAGTACGATGTATATCAGCCGTACACGATATGACGGTTTATGTGTTGTTCGAAATGATACCGAATGTCGAACATTTAAAACAACATGCATCGCACATTTCGATACGGCTGTTATCGATATGACACCACGATCAATGCACTTATAACGCCGGTTGTAAATAATTGTTTATCTACTGAGGGTAGGATTATGTTTGTTATTCAATGCCAATGCCACCCACGATACCAAACAGAGTGGAAGAAAACTAGATGAAGATGTATAAGGAGAATATAAAATAATAAAATGTGGAATGCAGAAATCAAGAAAAAAGTGCGAACCTAAAGAAAAAAATTTAGAAAAATTATGTTGAAAACGAAATGCCACTATAATTTATATAAGAAATTTGTAAAAAAAATAATAGGAAAGGAGAAAAACGGAGGTGAAGGCAGACTTGGAAGCAGAATAGAAAATATTGGTAAAGGAAATCGAAAATTATTTTATAGGGTTTTAAAAACATCGAGGAAAGGAAAGACACATCAAACGAAATCAATAAAAAGTAAAGAAGAGAGAATGATGACAATGAAATATTTAAGAAGGATCAACCGAATAACTAGACAAGACAGAGTTGAAATAAGTTAGTGAGAGAAGAATGAAATAAACCCGACTCCACATCTAACGGTACAACGGGAGTTTTTGATTATACAGGGTGGTCCACTTTCGAAAGCTGAACTTTAGAGGCAGACAGAGAACCACAAAATAATATCAGTTTTTTTTTATAAAGTATATTCGAAAAATGCTTCGTTATAAAGATACAGGGTGTTACAATTTTTATCAAAAGTTCCAAATTTATTAATATTTTTAAAACCACATTTGATATTTAAATGAAATTTGGAACCTTTGAATAGGTAATCTAGATACACATTTTTCCGTAAACCGAGGTCGGTATCCACTACTAGAGCAGAAGAAGAAATTCTAGCACTGGTAGAGCAGCTTTAGCTGCTTTATTCATACCATGTGCAACGAGGGCAGGCCTTAAATCCAATAAATGATCATCAAGCACGTTTGGTTTTTTGCCGCTGGTTTCTGCGTCATGATGCTGAAGACCCTCGTTTTCGTGCAAACATTCTTTTTACTGATGAGGCCGGGTTCACAAGAAACGGAGTGTTTAATTTTCACAATACGCATATTTGTGCCGACGAAAATCCTCATGCTCTAATAGAATCTGAACATAAGGCACGTTTTTCATTAAACACTTCGATGGGTATTGTACCTCAACTTTCTGCAGAACACACTGTATGAGTTTTTGGAAGACATTCCTTTGAATCAGAGGCAACAAATGTCGTTCCAGCATGAGCATGATGGTGCTCCAGCTCATTTTCCCATGGCGGTTAGAGACACCAAACTTTTCCACATAGATGGGTAGGAAGAGCCGGACCTGTTTTATGGCCTCCAAGATCGCCTGATCTGAATCCTCTAGATATCTTTGTTTGGGGATATTTGAAGACATTAGTGTATGGTACTCCCGTAAATAGCCTGGAAGAGCTGCAGCTACGGATTAATCAAAAGTGTCAAGAAATCCAAACCAAGGAGGGTGTTTTCGAAAGAGTTCGAATATCGTTGAGACGAAGATGTCGTGCCTGTTTGGAAATGGACGGAGGGCACTTTGAACATCTTCTGTAACTTTGTTTTTTGTTTGTTAAAAGCTTCCTTTGTCGGTTTATTCCTAATAAAATAAAATGTTTGAAAAACGAATAGTGGTTCATATCTCCGCAACCGTTACTTTGCGGACCCATGTTTATTAAGACTTTTCTGCTTATTTTGGTTCATACTATTACCTCCTTAAATATTTTACACTCTTTCTTAACACCATGTATGTAACTATCTAAATAAAAATATCCTTGATTTAGGATAAAATATAGTTTTATGTGTTCTGAATACTTATACAAACCCTTTAAGGCAAGAAAAATGATAACATAATTTACAATGCATGATTATAGTGTTTGACACAAATATTTATTCTAACATTTTTGTTTTTAGAAATAATTAAAGAAACAATGTCAAATATTAATGCAATTTCATGCAAGGACTCCAAACAAAAACTTGATAATAATTTCAGGTATGTACTTCAGCTGTTCATAAAAACTTCAATGCCAGCTGTATACAATTTATAATTGCATTTTACAGTAACGGTTCAAAACCTCCGGCAGTAGCAGTAACACGATCTGATGCGGTGTAAAAAACACTCACACACAAGGCTCTTTCCTTCGAGTTCCTTGTTATTTTAGCTGTTCCTTCTGGTGGTAAACGGCTGGTGAGGTTCACAATAAATTTTAAGGGTGGCCGACCATTTAAGGGCGGTCCTCGGCTGTCAGACGCAGGCCACTATAATCTTAAGACCGAGAGAAAGGGGCACATGCCCTCACGGCAATATTTAACATCTAAAGACGAAGACAACACTTTTAGGAGCTCCTTAAGGCAGATTGTCCTGTTAATGTGAAAGGGACAAGGGAGATTAACATCTGGGTCAAGTTTTGTGGGCTGGTAATTTTATTTACTTTTAATGCTTCTGTTTCACCGATTAAATATTATTTAATTATAGCTTCTTGATGACTTAATTTATACTCTGGTATTCTTTACATTAATTTATAGCCATCCGAGATTGTATAATTTACCTATGTCTAGATAAACTGTTCCAAAAACAGGTTATGCAGTAAATATTAATAGTTTTGTAATAGGTAAAAGATTGCAGGTTTCATTTATATAATTTTGTGCTCTACTGTGCAGTGTAATATTTTTAAATTGTTATTTATATCCACAGTGATATTCTACAAAACTCTAGTAATTGCTGCTAGAATAATTTAGGTATTCTGATGTCACCAAAATGTACTTTCTAAAATATTTCACAATTAATATTTGTTACTAAACACTACAGTCTAAACATTTTATAGAACCTTGTACAAGTAAAAACAAACAAGAAAATATTGCTTCACAACTTAAAATAAAATATAAATTGAACAGGTTGTATAGAGAACATTTCTCTTTTCGGATTATTAGTGCTTTAGGTATTACTTAGTATATTGTATGAAATTATTTATTTTTTCTTTTTTAAGGAAAACTTTATTTTCAACTTTAACACAACAGAAAAATAACCTACTCTCCTAAACAAATAATGTAGTATTAAATAATTTTGTTTGTATCTAAAACTACTGTGGTTTTATACACGACATTCAAAAATTACAGTTTATAAGATGGTTCTCATTAAAATAGGCATTTTTTCATATAATTTTTTTGTTCCTCGGATACATTATTGTCTATTTGATGTTGTATTTTCTATGTTGATGTTTTCACCCTGTCAGTTGTGTGCCGGGAAATTTAAACTCTTTAATATTATTTAAAAAAAAGTAAAAACACTTATGAGAATGATTAACTAATATACCTATATGCTACTTATTTATGGAGTGTCGTCAAAATGCGGCTGCTACTTTTAGTTTATACGAAAAACGTTTTCCCCAACAAAAAACTCCAAAATGTTAATATTGTGGAGGGTAAGCAGAACACCAAGAAAATAAGTATAATAATTATTAAATACATATTTAAACTAATAGAATATGTTAACGAAAAACATGGTATTAAATGTACCATTTGTAGTATTTTATAAATTCAGTGCTGAGGCAATGGCGTCTTGAGGATGTCCTTCAGCCGTGGAATTCACTGTTGACAAAGTAGGCGCTACAGGATTAGATTGTAACTTCAGTGATGAGGGAATAGTTGCTAGATTATGTTTTTCAATGACGGAACATACTGTTACTGTTGATGTAGGTACTATGAACTTCAACAGGGTTCTCTGGAAGTTCTAATGAGGAATTTGATGCGTTGGGAATGCTGTGGGCTATTTTATTTTTGTTATTCAAACAATCCTCAAACATATATAGTCGCGTCAAATTAGCATAAAAAACGTGAAAATAGACAACTTTCTGCGGAGAAGTCCGATTGAGATGCGGTTTTCTGCAAAATGTTCAGGGAATTTTTTATAACAAAAGGTACATCTAACCTCTGTACGCTCGCAAAGTTTTAATTGTTTATTTAACAAATGACCCATTTTTTTTAACATATGGCAAATGTCACACACGATTCAACGAAAATGTCTGAAAAATGTTCTCTCGGGGGTTTTCGAGGTCCCTCTTTATCAGTTTGGTGTCAGCTTTATTATTTGTTGCTAAATTGTTGTAACTGGGCTAATTAACAAATTAAAAACTCCACCCCCGAAATCACTAGAGAACCGGAATTTTTTCCAGGATTTCTGGCTTATTAAGGCAAACCATCGGCACAAGATTTTTGCAAATATAATTGTTTATTGTTCGATTGTTGCAACCTCGCTAATTAACAAATTAATAACTCTTCTCCCGGAATCGTTAGAAAATCGGATTTTTTTGCGAAAGAGAATCCACAGAACCAATATTTATGACCTCTTTAAGTTCGTTTAGTTAGGACATTATCTTATGGCATTATCATGTATTGCAATAATAATGGCACTCATTAAAATGAATTTTGAACTGCTGACATATTCATATTGAAATCTACTTTCAACATTAGTTCTTAGTGTTCCACTCACCAATAAAGATCTAATGGTTTCTACTCAGAACTCTCAGTAGTTCAAAAACTGATTTGAGGGAGTGTCATTATTCCAAAAGTTATGGTATAAAACGGTTAAAATTTCATAATCAACTTCAAAATCAAAGTAAATAGTCTGCTACCTAATAGAAAACTGAAGTTTTACGTCTTTTTTAATGTAGGTATAGATATTTCATATAATAGTAAAGCTTGTAGTCAAGGTACCCCTCACAAAGCAAACTACGGCATCTGCCTTCACTACCACAATTCAGAACTTTTTATTGGACATCCTCAGATGGCGCAAAATTTAAGTGTTTCCAATAAGCGCGACAACCCCGACAACTGCCAGAAATGCCATGGACCCCTGGGGATTAGGGGGCTTCGGTGTTACCATTACAAATTAATCAATATGTAGGGTGATTCTACAAATCTCCTCTCGACCCACTGCACAAAATATACTGTTTTCTTTTCAAAAGATCTGCCGTAGCCGATCCCACTGATTTGACTTTTTAATAAAGCGACGAAAACGCGTCATTGTTGACTGCCGTTGCCAATTCCAGAGTGAATAAGTACAGATTTATTCACTGTCGCAAATTGAGATTTATTGCCTTGGCATCAGTAAATTGAAATAAGCAATCACAATAATTAAAAGGAGGAAGTATGTAGAGGATGTTACAAGTAACGGGACCAATGAAAAAGGAATGAAAGATATTTAAAAAAATACAAAAATGCATACAGGGTTAACTATGACAGTAGGTATAAATATTTTAAAAGAGGATTGTAAAAAAATTAGAACAAAATCGTTTTTACAAAAATACCGGGGTATATATAAGCAACTTTTTTCAAAATTATAATATATTCCTATGGCCAATCGATAAGTTAAAACGTTAAAGCAAAGTTTGAGGAAAAAAAATTTAGTAAACTTTGATTAGATAGTAATTCAGAACTTGTATCAAATTACCTCACATTTAAAGAAAAACTTGACTACTATTTGATAAGAAACGATGGTTTTAAAAACACACAAAAATAGCTAATCATAAATTGTGGCAATCAGAAATTTATACTATTGAAATTGACTTAATATTGTTAATTTAATTATTCTATAAAAATTTTACTGTAATAATACTCAACTTGGTGTTATGACAATCAAAATATCAGACATTATCCTGCATCCTAGCTATGTAACCATCAACACAACAACTTCATGTCATGTCAACTGTGGTAATGAAATTCGTGTTTTTCGTACTGTCAAAATTGTTATACCACTGGCAGAAATGTTATTATTTTACCGATACGATGTATAATTTTTAAATAGATATTTTCTGTGGTATATTAGAAATACCCACATTTATTTTTAATAATTTTGCTTCAATAAAATGAATTCCTGTAGTAGCAACAATTTTAAAATAGATGTTTGGATTGGAACTGTGCGATGGTGTTCTGCTGTAAGTTAAATTGTAACAAGATTTCGCAAAATAGAGATTTCGCGGAATTACAGACAATTTCAAGGATTTCGCATTTTATAAAAATTAACTCGAAAATTACTATACTTATACAAGATGTCTGTAAAAGGTTGTGAAAAAAACACATATTCCTCAGGAAAAATATGATGGCCTAAATCAAGTTACCTTAGTTCAAAATTTTATAGTTTCCGAGATATAGGGTGTCGAAATTTTTTAGCTTTTTTCTCAATAACTTTATTATAAATTGTAGTAAATACATAAAACTTGGTAGTGGTCAGTTTTCTCTCACGAAAAATTGAATGGTCTGGAATTTGCTGTGAATTATAGAGAGCGCCACCTACAGTACTTTCAATACAATAATAATTCTTATCTTTGACCTTGTTTTTTAAAGAAATGTTTTGATAAACCGTTTTTTGGATATAAACTCATTGTCTTCTTTCATGTTATATTCAATTAAGTACTATAAAATTTTGGACTAACGTAAATTGGGTTAGATCATCATACCTTGGCTTGGAACATGTGGTAGCATTTTGTCCAGGATGTACAGTCACAAAAAAGTTATGACGATTTAAATCCGTTATGAAGTACTGCAGGTGGCGTCTTCTACAATCAAAGCAAATCAGCAGATATATTTCAATTTCTCGTGCCCACAAAATTACTCTGTACCAAGTTTGATGTATTTACTAAAATTTATATGAAGTTATTGAGGAAAAATTAAAATAAAATTGTAATTTCAATACCCTTATTTTGGCCCTTGGAATATGTGGTAGTATATTTTCTCAACCTTTTACAGACACCCTGTATATTATAATTTGGAGAAAAAAATTTAAAAAAAAAACATACCGTATTAACTCAATAAAAAATAATCTTTGCTCAGAATTGTGACATTCTTGGTTAAAAAATTGATTGTTTGTATAATCCTGGTCACACCCTGTACAACAAGAAAATCACTGCAAAAAATTATTCGATGCCAGTGGCGAGGACGCGAAAGATGGCGCTTTACGACATTGGCTGAAACTCTCAGATTGATAAAAATTGTGAAATTAACAGCTTCTTAGAAATAGCGATTTATTTGTTCTAAGTTTTGCACAATAGTTAAATTGTTTCATAAGGTTAACTCTTCAGTTAACCCTCGACTTCCCCGTCCCCCAGGTACAGGGTGTACGATTTTAATGTTTACAAATTTTTAAATAAACTAGTGGATTGAAGTGTAATCAATAAAATGAAACAAAAAACATTAAAGGGGATCAGCCTACCAGTCCAAGCCACCGTGCACCTTGCGCACCGCATGCTTTCGACTCATCGTTCATACGCCATGACTTAATAAAGCTGCGATCTGCGTTATTCGCGAAATGTAGACAAAAATCAGTATAATAACGTCGATAATGACGCAAGGTGACAGTATTGTCAGTCTTTCCGGGCAAATTTGCCTCTATATGACGCGGAATTTTGCGTGATTTCGCGCAATTTCTCGGGATTTCGCAAGGATTTTGCAATATTTCCATGAGTGGTTACCCCTCGGGGTGACCCTTATGAACTTATGAAATATATAAAAAATTGTAATAGGCCAGGCATTCCCGGTAATGGCATATCAATAGATGTCAAATGATGATCTTGTAGGGTCCCATTAAAAATGGTTGCTTGAATTTACCAGCCGACTTGGATTTAAGACGTTGACACGCTATATGCTTGAATACTAAATTCTGTTATTACATGAAGTAATCGTGTCCAGTGAACAATCATTTTGTTTTTATAGATTGTATTCGTGTGGCGACCTTTGAAATCTTAATGTCACGAATTACAAAAGTTATTATACACGACGACTGTTACGATATTTAATAATAATACAATTAATTATCTGATAGGAATCGACCTGGTACTGTCTTGGTAGTAACAGTAAGTGGCAACTGGAGCACCGATATTCTCACTCTCTCTTACGTTCCCATCCTTCTTGTCACGAGAAAAACCGACCAAACCGACCTGTAGGGTCTGGGCACTGATGTATGTCGTTATTGGTACGGGGCTTTCAAAAGTTTTTAATGTTATTTTAACTTTTACTTGGGTAGATAGAGGAGGAATTGATAGAAATAACATTTCGATTCGTATCGCAAATTGAAAAACTGTTTCCCAATAATTGAGAGCTGCCCTTTTACCGTCCGAACTTGTAATGGAGAAAAAATACAGTATGCCTCTGTATACATTTCAGGAATCAAACTGGTTATTATAGTTCAGGTCACTTAAATTGAGGGTAGAATTTCAGTTTAGTTAATCTGCTAAAGCGAATATATTTGAATTCATTTCACATATTTGTTATTATTAATTCATTCGAATGCAAAAACAAGCAAATATTTTTTATTTATGTATTTATAAATGGCTAATGTTTTTTGCATTTTGACTAATAATATGCTATTTTCAATTCAAGATCGTTTACTAAAGTGGCACATTGTCACATTGAAAAAACAATTGTTTATTTAAATTTAAGGTGACAAACATCCTCCTCAAGCAATAGACAATGTAACCACAGCATAGGTAGACCAGCAATTTCACTCCGTTGTCGGCACTTTGAACTGCCTTCAGTTTACTGCGGTTACCTCGAAATGTGAATGCGATAGCGCATCCGATGGAATTTACAGAATTGGTGATCAGGATCGGAATAAGAATTTTTAATTTGCGCGTAAAAGCGTAGTCATTTATTCCACATGAAAGTTTACGTTATATCTGTCAACATTATGTAATAATTAGTTATACAATTATGAATAGGTAATTCAACATGTATTATGTACTATCATTTACTGCTACTAACAAACACTGTGAAAATTTATCGATTTATCGTCTTTGGACTTAAAAAAAAGAGTTTAAAATATATATTGCACCACAAAACATTTTTATTTATTTACTTACTTTTTTTGTTATTAGTGATAATTACATTTTTTGGGGGATTTTTTTTAATTTACAATTTGACGTTTGAATAATTTATTATGATTTTTTTTGTCTTAAATGAGCTACGTAAGCCAGAAGACAAGTACTTTTTAGAACAGAGAAATTATGTTTACTTAAATTTATTTTTAATTACAAGTCAAAATTCGCTCCTTTGGAGCCTTGCAAATGAATGTGCTTCTAGGTGGGACTTTATTGCTCTATTCTACAACAAACCCGACAATTTTAAGATAATACTCCATTTTCTTCACTCACATGATAACGTTTCTCAAATTTATTTTTAATTTAAGCCTTGAGAGCCTTGCAAATGAATGTGCTTCCAGGTGGGATTTTATTACTCTATTCTACAACTACCCTGACAATATTAACATGATACTCCATTTTCTTCACTCATGTAATAACGTTTTTTTAATTTATTTTTAACTTCAAGTCAAAATTCGCCCCTTTGAAGCCTTGAAATTGAATGTGCATCCAGATGAGACTTTATCGCTCTATTCTACAACTACCCAGACAATTTTTAGTTGATACTTCATTTTCTTCACTCATATAATAACGTTTTTTAAATTTATTTTTAATTTAAGACTAAAATACACCCCTTGAGAGCCTTGCAAGTAAATGTGCTTCCAGGTAGGACTTTATTGCTCTATTATACAATAACCCTGACAATTTTAAGATGATACTCCATTTTCATCACTCATATGATAACGTTTTTTAACTGAAAAATGTTATATTAGAAATAAAGAGAGTGCAGTAAAATGTAAATTTGAAAAAAAAATAGTACCTAAATACTTATATTTTTTTATTATTTTGTTTTGAGACTTACTCTCATTATAGTGACTACAAGAAATATGATCATCTACAAATTTGAAGATGAGCCGTCTTGTGCAGGAAACATTGGAACGGCCTCTTTGCGTAATCTATTGCGCGAATCGTTAGAAAAAATATTGCTTTCAAAATGTATTTGACATAGTTTGTATGAACTATTACTAATCCTGAGCAGCTTTTCTAATAATCTTCTCTATTAGAAGCCACTGCACAGACCTTTGCTCTAAAATAAAAATTAGTATTTGTCAAAAATAAAAATATGTATATTTTAAACTTCACTGTCATGAGAAGTATTTATATTCCAATGTTATATTTAAGAAATAAGTTAATAGGTAAGACAATAGCAGTAAAATATAGTTTATAGTTTTCACAGTATATTATACATTACTTACTTATTTATGTCTTTAGAAAATTTAAAGAAACTTAATTACTTAGATGATGTGTTTAAACATCTAACTGCTGCGCAGCAACTCGTTCCTTGATCCAGACTCAAAATATTGCTTTAATACGGCTCTAATCGATGTTCGCACTTCCAGATCTGGATGTAAACTGAAGTCTCTGCAGTCTGTAATGGATGCGCGAGCTGCTATGCGCGACTTATTATTTCGACCCAAGTGATTTCTACTGGTCTTCCTATACTGTGATGTAACTGCATGAATCTGGGTGTTTTAAGTAATCTGCAACTGTTGATGCCAACTAGTTGTATTGTGCACTTATCTTACAGTAAATGAAAAATCTATTGTGTTTTACTTGTTTAGGTCTCAATTGTAAATACTAAAATTTTATATCCATTACACTCTGATCCTACATTAAATGTTTCTTTTTGGTTTTAATATCATGTTTTATATAACAAAAATTTTCCCCATGTCTGCTATATATCTTAGAGTGTAGAGTGCCCCAGAGTGTTCTTTGGATCAAACTGAATTTATGTCTTTACATCCTTTAGCTGCAGAAGACAATAAAATTGAAACGTTTACGTTATCGTTAAATAAAAATAGCTGTTTTCTTACTGCATCTTTGCATCTCTCGTATCTCTCATCGCCTAATTCTATTTGAACATAAACGGTTACTGTGCATTTTCTTAGCTCCAAATTTACCAAGTTATTATTCTAGGACTGATGTAAGCCGCATTAAAATCGGATCATTATCACGGGAGTTAACAAGTGTCTCGCGTTACCCAACTGCAACGTCACATTACACGAACGTCACAAGTCGCTTAGGCACTTACACGTAGTGTAACAGGAAATTAAATGTTGCATTTCTGTTGTCCAGCGATCTGATAAAATCTGATGAGAACAACACAAAAATGTCCGGGTCGAGTCGATACAATTTATAACGAATGGGAGTTTCAGTTATCGAAGAAAAGAATCTGGAGATTATGTAAATACCCCTTGATAAATTATAATTCGGATTAAGAGGAAGTTGTGCAAGAGCTGGGGTTGGAGGAGAGCTGGAATACATAATTAATGGGAAAAAATGATTTCAGTAAAATAAGGTAAGGATTTTACGGTTTATAACGGGAATTTACCTTATTTATGAATTATTGCATAATGCGAAAATTTGAAAAGTTCGGTGTTTAACGAAAACTACATTTAATATTTAGACCATTTAAAAGCATTAGGTTTATTCATTAGACCTACTAAAAGCAGGTCTAAGTAATAACAAAACAAAATTGCCGTTGATTTATATCAGATAAGAAAACATAACCTCAATGATGTCAGTATTCAGTACTGGAGGCGATTTATTTTGTGATTTTACTAGATGTAGTGCCAGGATTGGGGCAAGCATCTGAAATAAATGCATTAGTCGAAAATGACTGTAGTTTGGAAACCAAAGAAGATACAAATCGCTGCATTAAAAAAATAAGGTTCTCTAAAATTAACAGCTTAACAAAAAATGAAATTTGTTATCACTCGCATTTTGGATGAGAAGGTTGCAACTAAGAAAAATATAAATTATAGACTGTTCTGTTAATTTCTCTAACGAACTCTTTTGCGCGTTTAGGGAGCGCTTTTTTGGACTCAGTATTTTTATTTTTTGCCATAACTGATATTACTATGCGTCAAAATTGTAGAGTTGTTTTACAGAATAAACCCTCCCCTCCCAAATATTTCCTATATGAGATGATCAATTTAAAATAAATAAAATTTACAGCTTCAGTTTATAGATCATCCTACTAGATATGTAGGGATGTAACATTTCTCTCTCTCTCTCTCTGTTCAATATAAGCCATACAAAATTCGGTGATAAATGAAGGTTACTTGCTATATGCCGAACACTAATTGAAAAGTTGTCAAAAACAGCATCTATTATATCTTCTCCTATTATACATTTACTTCAGTAGGGCGATTGGTACTTTTCAGATCGGAGTGTAGTCAGACTGATGTCTATTTGGGTATCTTCGTTTGTATTCTAATCCAATACTGTTTTTATACAGTACATGATTTTCTTAACACAGACTACAAATAATTGTAGTGAATTGTGTGAAGTTAGATTATTTTGGCTTCTTTGTGATGATTTATTATGTTATTATGTTTGTTATATACTATATTTATATACACATCTGTGTACCCATTTGTTTCTTTGACTTGCCATAAATGTATATGTATATATGTAACATGGTCAAATAAACTATCTATCTATCTATCTATCTATGTAAGTGTCAAATGCATAAACAAAATCATGCAAATAATAATTATAATTACAGCAAGCATATTTTGATTTATCACGCTACTTTCACTGAAATACGAAATTGTATTTTTTTAAATGCTTGTAATTTCTAAACAAAAACAAATCGGATCTATATTTATATATGAGAAAATGTTGACATTAACCCAGCAACACTGTCATAGAGCTTGTAGAACACCCTGTATATTTGAAAATGATTTGTTGCATAAATAACTATTATTTGTATCTCTAGGGCGCCAAAGTTTTTGAAAAAATTTATCGGTTATAAAATGGAAAAGCTTTGAAAGATAAAATTAAAAGT
The DNA here is from genome assembly GCA_037114965.1 of Monochamus alternatus. Classification (NCBI taxonomy): domain Eukaryota; kingdom Metazoa; phylum Arthropoda; class Insecta; order Coleoptera; family Cerambycidae; genus Monochamus; species Monochamus alternatus. Next base: position 42,450,082 of record CM073433.1, read on the forward strand.
TAGCGTTTTGTGGCCTTAAATTAGATACCTCAGTTAAAAAAAAATATTAATATTTTTTTTGTGTATTATCTGATTGTCCCAATTCTGTGATTATTATTCTTACTGGGATATAATTGGTCCAGTAACCAATTTAAACGGAGATATGTATCTGAATTTCTTACAAACTATTTTACCCGTTGAACTAGAAAATGTACCCCTACTGATAAGAAGGGAATGTAGTCATGCGCGATGGTACTCCTTCTCATTTTACAGTAAATATTAGGCATGAAAAGAATTTTTTGCAACTAAACGGTAAAAGTTATCAAAATTTTTGAAGACAGAATTTACTTAAAAAAGTTAGCTTTTATCAAAAATGTGACAATCAGATACCCAATACATAAAAAATATATTTTTAACTATCATATCCAGTATGTCATTTGTGCAAGTCGGTAATTAACATTAATTGCATAAAAAAAGTCTTTTACGAATATATTTTCATATAAAAAATTTTATTTTAATCAGTCAACGCTTTTCCGTTTTATAATCGATTATTGCAATTTTCTCAAAAACTTTGGCGCTTCCTAACACCATTCCATTTTTGCATATAGATAAATTAGCATAAATCATATATGAAAATTCTATAGTGATTCACTGGTACACGCAACTTAGGGCCACCCTGTATTTTCAGCTCGGTTTGCTTGCAAGCTCTAGAAATTCAGCGTAAGCGTCCACCAAACGCTAACAGAAAGCTGCTTAGGCCTGATAACGTTAGACGCAGCCATATCTGATGTACATTTTTTTTAAATGTTTTGTTTCTAATAAAGAGAAAGTTGAGTCATATAGTCGTAAGGCAAATTTAATTAATGGCAAGTATAACTTATTTTTGTTTATTACGTTAAAGTATTAATGTACTGTAAGTTTTTAAAATAAAACGTGGAAAACGATACAAATGACGCCTTATCATGTCTCTTTTTGGTCCCTATTTGGACCTTTTTTCTTTTTAATTCACAGGAAGCACTGCAGTTAACTCAAATTTATGAAATAGGCTTTAATTTTAAACTCCAGTAAACCTAAAATTATTATACTTACTTATCCGTATAAACATGTGTCAAATACCTAATAATAATAAAAAAACATTAATTTGTCTTTCACTAGTTACACAAAAGCTAGTCGAAATTCATGCGTCTCCTGGGATTGGTCGAAACGTTTGAAATAGAGCAAATAGAGAGCCAAATCAGGACTATTTGGCGCTCGTTTCCAAGAAGGCAAACAGAATCAAACTGGAATATTTAAACACATTTTGAAGATATTTATTTCTATTGTTACGGTAAAATTATCGTCCGCCCGGTATATAGGTAAATTTATTAAAAATAGGTATTAATGGCGACAGCTATGAGTAAGAATTTCAAGCAAGACGTTATTAGTATTTGCTGGAAAAAAACACCAGAGCAAGAAAACAGTAAAATAGTGAAGCGACTGAAACCAGTGTACTCGTTTCTGAGCTGTGTGTGTTGTGCGAAGCAGGAGAAGGCAAAAGTAGCATTCAAGATATTGTCGTTAATGTAAAACGGATTGCACGAATTGCCTAACAATAAGGGTGTTACGTAGTGCTTCTATGGTATATTGGTTAGACCGTAATACCTGAGCAGCAAATTTTTATTTGGATTTGGTCCTGCATAAAGACAAAGACGTCTCCTGCTTGTGTTAAGGTAATCGGCACAGGGAAGTTAACAAGCAGCTCAGATCGGGAATTGTGTTTCAGGCGTCTTCCTAAGGGTGCGAAGAATATATGCCTCAGCTTTGTCCAGCAAAACGACCTAGAAATTATACTAGAAAACTAGGTGAAACGGCGGCCATTTTGGGACCACTAGTGACCAGGAATTATTTCCTGCTTTCCCAAATTTCGATCCGTGGAAGCCTAGACAAGACACTTACCTCGCCCCCCCCCCCTAGAACTTCCACCGGCAGGAGAGGATAAGTACCTCCTAGGGGACTTTCTTTTATATAATCTTTCGTATTGGCTGATCTAAATTAGATGTATTCAATAACGTGGTTGCAAAAGCAATAAAGGCATAGTAAATTCTTAAAGAGATTGGCTCCGCCGGGTTATTAAACAAGTGTGCTGGAACCCATTCCTATTTTTTCTCATTAGATATATATGTTTGTAGTTGTAAGTAGTATTTTTAATTTTAATTGGTACTTGTTGATTGTATTAAATGTATGTACTCGTATATTTATATTACCCATCGTAGTTTTCTCTTGCAAGAGGTGTTTTTAAGCGCACACTGAACATTTTTTTTTAAGTATTTAGTCACAACAAGAAATTTTTGTAATCATTAATTTTCTTTGTAATATAACTAAAGTTGCTAACTTTTATAAGGCCTTTTTTTATCAGTCAGGTGTACGTATTATGTTGTCAGATTGAATTAGTGGTTAGATTTCTGATGATAAATTGCAAATAGGGCAAATAACCACTTGGCGCCCAAACTTAAATAAAAATAATAATAATAGTAACTTTAAAAATATATATATGTGTATATATGTAGGTATATTTTTCTGTTCTCAAAAAAAAAAAAAAAAGAAATGTAGGAATTCCGCCGAGCCGAGCAAGGAACATTACTTGCCGTACAAAAAAAAATATATTAACGTTACGTAAGTAACGTAATACTATTTAAAAGTATTTCATTGTATTTAAATATATTTGTTTCTATTTAAACGTATTTATTTGTATTTAAATGTATTTCTTTGTATTTAAAATGTGTTGTAAAGTAAATACTTGTATTTAAAAGTATTAGGTATTCACTGCATTTACGTATTTATTTCTATTTTCTAAATACGTTTGTTAGATTTGTACACCTATTTATAGACTGACCTTCCCCTCGCATTAATCACATCCATAAGTTGAAAGTCGAACAGGCCAAATTATAAACATTTCTAACATGAAGTTTTTTCAAATTCAAATTTAAGTTTTATTGACGAAACGATCTTTTCGCCGACCGACTTTGACAAACTTAATTTCCTTATTCCCAGAAAAAAATATTTTAAGGTTTATAAATTCGAAAGTCACGTAAAAACTCAGAAGAAGTAAATAACTCGGCGCCCACATCCCGCCCGAGTATAAGTGCCCTTAATTATAAAAATTAAGCGCTAAACGCGGCGATACGAAAAGTTTCGCTAAACTTCTAAGAGGGTTCAAAAGAAATGAAGGGGGGCCCGGCAATATATTTTTTCCTCACTGTACACGTCAACCCCAAAACTTCGCTATTACACTAGCCTGAAAAAGCTGTTTCCGAGAACTGGGGTTTTCTCTATATTTTCCGCTGTTTATAATTCGTAATCTCCAGGGGCAGGATGAATATTGAAGGGGCATTGCTTTAATGGTCTTCCTCCTTCTAGCTGAAAGGTCCTGTTCAAAGAGTGCAAGCCTAAGCGGAATTAAGACGCGAATTCTACTTTAGTAAATGCATGTTAATTTAATCAAGAAAATCTCCTAAGTAATTTGAATATTTCTTCTTCCTTGACTTTTTATGCAGATAACAAAAAGTTCATTACTTCATCGGGCTTTATAACTCCAAAAATGTTTAGCTCTCACGAAACAATAAAAAAAAATTAAAAACATCAATTTTATTCATTGGTTTAATTTATACTTAGTGTTATCTAAGTACAAGAAAAGTGACAAGAAATCTTGCAAAAAAGACATGTTGTTTGAGCTTGCAAAATAATGTCTTTTTGCAAATTTCTTTTCACGCATTGATAGACAAAACAAAATCGGAGCTCTTTCAGTCAAGTGGCAGTGAATTTAACTATAGAATTGGATCTAGACTCAATAAACTGATTTTAATAATAATTTTATATGGTGAATGTTCTAAGTCACCGTATTTCTCGCCGCAAAATGATCAAATTTAAGGTACCTTTTAGGTACAGAAATCTCGAAAAATAAAACATAGAACAAAACTAACACAACATTAAAATTATTGATGTTTGATTTACTCACTTTGACTATTTAAATTATCCTCAAATATAGTAATAATGTTTAAAAGCGTTTGTAAGACACACATTATTTTGCTATTCTAACCCAACACTTTAACAATTGTTTTCACATAACTATAAACAAAAGTAAACAATCTTATATGCAGAACTATGTTAAGTTTATATTATAACCATCGCTAAACAGTTAAATTTTAAAAAATACGTATTTTGACAGATTTCTGTCTCTAAACATTTGTTGATTACATCGCTTTCTGTCATTGTAGATTCGTTTTGCTTCGGTTCCTTTGATTATTATTCGCAGATGGCATGAAATAACATTCTTGTGATTTGCTAAGCTCTATATTATTCAGTTCTTAAATGTCTAAAATTATTTGTATTTGTTAGAAACACTATTCCAAAAATATGGCGCCCTTAAATAAAGTATTTATACTTACAATAGAAATGCAATATTTGTTTTTTCAGCTACGTTCATTTAACTATTATCCCTTATATTTGTCCTGTCTTGCTTGACGACCTGTCAAGTCTTGTATTGGCGTTGTTTTGTCTTTCTTGTGAGACTAAGACAAGATCAAGAGAAAAGCAAGAGAAGATTCTAATACTATTAATATTTTTAACTTCTCTTAGAAACAAAAATTTATAAAATTCTCGTAAAATATATATTTTGATATGAAATATACGGGATAATCAAGTTTTTAGGTGTACATAGAATCTTACTACAACAAAAAATATACAGAGTAAGTAAATTTACAAAAAATTCCGGGCATATTCGAACCATTTAACGTTATGAGGGGAATCTCAAATATCCCAACAAACTCACTTTATGTTATTCTACAAAATCTGTACGAAAATATTTCCACGAACACAATAAGCATGCTTCTAAGCGGCGGCGAACACAATTATTAAATTATCGCAGACATCTGTCCAATTTCATTAGCTGCACCAAAAATACGCTTTGAAGATAGACGGCGACGCATTTTTACAGAATTGTTTTTTTATCAGCTTAATATATTATGGAATGTTTAATTTTATGCATTCAATTGTGTAAAAATTTAGTATGGTGCCGATAATAAAGGATTACTTTTTTAATTAATGGTTTCATTTAAAACTAAAATTAATAATTTAATAATAATAAGTAACAATAAATGATTCAGTTTGAATTGCTATTATTTTTTTATTTAATTCAGTTTTATCACTGATTTATTAAATAATTCAAAACATACGCAATAAATTTTTCGCGATACAATGCAGTGAATATTTCCTTATGAACTGACGCATTCTCCAGTGAGAATACGTTACGGAATCAGATGATATTATTTATATTCAAACTATTATATATATAATATATAATAGTTTGAATTTTCAGCCAGAAAGCTTAAGACGCAATTCCAATTTACATAACAACGTCTAAACTGATCTATCGAGACTGTCGCAAATCTTGGGACTGACCCTTGTGCTGACTTGCTTTTCTACCTCTAAATCTCTGGTAAATTATCGTGTACAAATTTCCATCACTGAATCAAAGCAGAAGGGACAGGGCTTCAATATAATTACATAGCACGAGATAGCCTTTCTAATCTGATATCTTAGAAATGGGAACCTTTAGGGATGTGGAATTCATCCCTTAAATGAATTAGAATGTGTATCAGGATACACAGAATTTTTAATGAAACAAACAGTAAAATATCTGTACATGTTTCAAATAAGCTAGAACCTATCCAAAAACGTCAAAAAACCCAAATTGTTGCCATATATAGACACAAAGGCATTGGAGTTGATTGAAATAATGCGTGATTTAGAAACAGAAAACTTGCCTCTTGAAATTGAAACAACTACCTCAACTGCAGTAGCTTCACTGGTTGATGTGCATATAAGAATATAAAATATGAAGCAAAAGGAAAGGTATTATTAGCATTTTTTGTAGAATTATCCAAGAGGTACAAATCATCTAGTCTATGGCCGTTCTATTCTATGCTGCGGTCTACAATCTGTATGCGGCAAAATGTTACAATCAGTAAATTCAATAATTTAATTAATTCTCTGAAGAAGCAATCAGTGGGATACAAACCAAAAAAGTCCAGAATATTAACAAAAGAGAAGGTTTCAAAATTTTTACAAGAAAATGAAGGAAACATTTTTCATAGCCGGGTACGAAAACGAAAAAAGTTTCCCGAGAATTCTGTATCACTGCCGAGGGAATCAAAAATGTGAATATGGCCCAAGTAACATGAAAATACATCGCCCTGCGTCCTAATCTTGCCGATCATGGATTTTTTATTGGTTACAGAGGTAAATGCATACAGGATCATACTTTAACTATAAAACGGCATGGTTATTCGAAGGAAGGAGAGATTGCCGTTATTAGAACTACTACGAGTGCTTACAAAGAAAATGTAAGCATTGTTAATACAAATACAGACCAGCTGCATTCATCTGGTATTAATCTTACGAATTGCCAAAGTTGTGTTGTTAATTTAAGTTAAATTATCTATTAATTGTCAAATTGGTAAACCTGTTGGTTTTTAATAAAAATAACCATTAAGCAGTAATCCCCCTTTTTATTTCACTAGTGGGGTAAAATGTCACATTAATCCACTAGTTGTGTATTCAATTGAAACAGTGCCAAAGAAATGCTGTAATGAGGCCCTTATAAAGCAGTTGTAGATAAAAGTACTTACTCTTAGAGCAACAAAATACGATGCAAAAAATATAGCTTTGCTATGACCTACTAACTAAAAATTGAAACTCGCTACACGAATTAGCACCAAAACTTCCATCACTTGATTTTGAGAGTCGCTGAAGTTAGTTGGTGAAAGTAATAAACGTATATCACATGAGAAAATTAACAGTATCCTGTTACGTAAACGTCTACAAACGATAAGAAACAAATTTTTGATGTCAACACAAATTTTATCAGTTTCCCAGGCATTTTCGTTAAAAATGAATGAGACCCTAGCATTTCATTCACAAATTCCAACAGGATGACGACTATAAAACCGTATTTACCTGTATACTTTAGGCAAATTATAAACAAAAGCACGCTTAGCAGACACGACAATTAATAAATAAATCAGCCCGTTTATAAATAAGATAGTAGCAACATACACATTTTTTATACACTTGCTGCATAGCTACGATAACTAGATGATAACATAATATGCTTGCCTGAGGTTCAAAAACTCAGCTGGTATAAGTAAATATAAGACTAAGCATTAACACAGTAGTAAACAGAGATTTGCGCATAAAGTTCATTGTTTCCAGTTTGCTGATTATACATAAATTCATTCATTTTAAAAATGCAGAAACAAGATAAGTAAGAATTTAATAATAACAATACACAAAGACTAAAAATTTCGGAAATAAAACCAAATAATACGATTACTTGAGGCAACTGCAACCTAATGTACAAAAACAAAATACTGAAAGAAATATATTTAACGAATAAAAAATTCAATTATTTAACATAATCCAAAACTAAATGAACATAAAATATATAGTATTATCTTTCACAGTTGGACCTAGTGGTTAATATTGTTTACTGTTTAATTTAAAAAAAAATTCTTGAGCACGTATTTTGTTAATTGTTATTAATAATAATTGTCTGGATCATATTGGTCTAGGAGAACATAAAGTTTAAATAATATAAAATGAACACGTATTTTATCATTCCTCGATACTCAATCATTTTGTGCAAATGGAGGTACAATATATTATGGGGTAGATGAATTATTTATGACTTTATTTTATACATCAATTTTACTTAATAAAACCTTGTTGAATATGTATATATAAGTATTGTACTCGGAACATTAGCTTAAACATTCAGAAATAGCTAAGCAAAACGATACATCCTGTAGAAAGAAATATAATTAATATACGTATTGCGAAAAACATTTTAATTTGGTTTTGCATTATTTCTTGTATAGTTAATAATTTATTAATAATGAATTAATTAATTTCTAAATGGATATCAAGGATTCTTATTCATTAAAATTTTATAAAAAAAAAACAAGCTTATTACTTTACAACATTAAAAGTTGTTTATAATATTAATCGATACCTAATAATATACTATATACTTCGCTGACTTACAATTTATATTGCAAATATTCTAGAAAATATTAATTTTTAGTTTATTCATAATTTAGTAGAAAACTAAAAGGAACAGTAGATTTATATGCTATGTACTTTAATTATAGTATATATCTACAACAGAAATGTAATATTTATTTTTTCAGTTAATATTCACTTAGGCAAATATTATCTCTTATATTTGCAAGACTTTTGCCGTATCGGCCTTGTTTCTTGTCTTGTCTCGCAAGATTTTGCAAGTCAAGTCTTGGTGTTGGCTGGTCTGGTCTTGTCTGATCTTGTCTTATCTTAAAAGACCAAGAAAAGGCAAGATGCAAGATTGCCAATACTACTCGCAAGCAAAATTTGAATGTTTTTAATATATTTTTGTTTTAAAAAAGAGAACAATAGCAAATATGTAGATTTTTATAAAAATATTAAGAGCTCTTCATTTATTTCACTATTTTTTAATACACAAACTGTCCAGAACATGAGTGTCAATACTGACTTTATGTCTCGCTTTATGTATACTTCTTAATATAAACAAAAATATACATTTTAGTAACAGTGAGCTGCATATGGTGTTATTTGACAGTGAAACTGGACAAAATTATATGGCTACAAAAACTTTTGTATGGAGAACGTTTTCCATAAGCAACGGCAGTCATTTAGAACACTTATAATTATTTAAAAGTTTTCTCTGCGTCGTAAGGAAAGTTCTAAGAAGACCAATCACGATATGTATTTCGGAGTACTTGTAATTATTATGAAGAAACACCTAACATGGTAAGTGTGCGACGTCGTCACATATTTATTCAAAAACTTTTTACAGTTGGTCAGAGAAAAAAATTGTTAAGTTAATTTTGTTTTCTTTGGTACAATTTCTCATAGAACAAAATAAAGACACTCATAATCCAGATACTCTGTAGGTTTCAAGACATTACATCACACATAATTTTAAGTGGAACAGGTACAATATATTTCGGCTATGAGAATATGATAAATAGATATACAATGTACTTGTAATTACATAAGTTCTACTTTAGCATCTATTCACTGATAATAATTATTAGCGATATTACACAGTGGATTGTCGGTTATTTATTGCTTATAGTGTGAAATAACACACCAGAATGTAATGTTATAACTGTTATAGAAAAATACTACTTATGAATGCGCATTTTTTCATAGTAAAATCGTGTTTTTACACATGGAATGTAATTTTACAGCGTTATTATATGTATGTTTAGAAAAAATGTTGCAATTTCACTTGAAAGATATACATATATGGTATTCACATGGAGATTTTTGTAATACAGTATGGATTTGGTATTTTTTACATTAATATATGACGTGAACAACGTGTAAATTTACAATCATTTTTATCAGTGTAGAAAACTTTGTCAGATGTTACTCCGTACATAAAACAACATTAACAAAATGTGAAGGTATTAAAATTATGACATAATGAAGTTACCACCCAAAATATGCTGAAGGGGCGAACGCTGTGAAATACCTATAATAGTGTCATGTTACCCAACGTACATTTTATCAAGATTTAGAACGCAAGGAGTAAAGAAAGTTAACACCTGGCCTTGCCAATCCAAGTCACAATCTTCGGAATAATATATCACACGGGCATTATTTTTCCCCTGTAAACGCGCATAAAACATTTCTATTTCCTATAAAATATTTCGATACCGGTTTTTATGAATATGTGCAAATAGAGAACAAGGAAAATGATGCTCATATTTTTCTGGCAGGAAATAAACGTATGAGGTTCGACATCAAAAGCAAATGTAAGTTATTGTTTTACGCCTTTCTCTTTTGTATGACCTGTATTTATATATAATATTTGAACAAATATCGACACATATCTTTAGTTTGCTAACCAGAAACGTAAATAAAATGAGGCATAAAACAAACTATTGCTCAGAAATTCGCTCGCAAGTTCGTAAAATCCAAATAGGTACATGAAGCATGAGCAACAAAAGTATTTGACCAATACACAGAACAGTTGACATTCGACTTGAATAAAGATATAGATAATCTTTGCAGATTTCAAACCACTTCAATTCTGTATTCTGCACATAAAATTAATTTTCACAATACTGAAAATGATAATGATTATGTGAAAAATAGACTAAATTAAATGTTCAAATTGTGCACCGTTGGCTGCCTGACAGTAGCCAAGACGATTAATAATTTATTTTTGGACATCATCAATAACTTCAGGAGGTATACGATGTATCTCGTGACGAATTCTTGCTTTTAAATCTTCTAACTTAACCGGTCTAGTAACGTATACTTTGCTTTTTAAGTATCCCCACAAGAAATAATCTAGGAGTGTCAAATCAGGCGATCTGGCTGGCCACTCAATCGACCCCCTTCTCGGGTGACACATTTCGATGAAAATTTAATTTTAAAATCTTCAAACATAATTTTCTTGAATTTTTTGTTATGTAACACCATAATTTTTCATGATGTGTATGTAGAATGACACGCTCTTTCAAATGGCATAGTCAAAATTGGCGGTTGTTATTTAAAAAAATTCCTCATATCTCGAACAACGATGACGTCACAAATATGGGTCGTATGTCATAAAGTGCCTTTTTCAAAAACAAAATCGACGTGCCAGGGGATTTTTCCGAAAACTTCAACTCAATTTAAAAAATAATGAATTTATTCGTTACTTTTCGAAAGCATACTGTATAACATTGATAGTTAAAACAATATTTTAATACCATAAAGCACATAGCAGTAAATACAAACTTAAACAAGTTTTAATTTAAGAAAACATAAAATTAACTTGTATTAAAAAAATTATTTAAAACTTTTGTAACAGATGACAAAGACACCAAATGAAATTAGTTGTACAATTGATTTTGCTGATATCGGTGATGATTTCATGTGATTTTAACTGATTTGCATGCTTTTACAGATTTCATTGTATTCTAGAAATTTTTTTGATTTCACACAAAACGTAACGTACACCTGAATTCTAGAGTGCCATACGCCTCGTGGAAAGCATAAGGTCTGTTCCTGCAGCAGTTACAAACTCTCAGAAATATTTCTGATAGTTTCAAACCGTTCCCAACAGACCTATAGTTTATTGCGGTTTATTTCTATCATTTCGTTAATGTCAGTCCAGAGATTTTTGAGAACTTAATAAAGCCAGCTGATGCACACAATTGTTTCTCTAATTTGACAATTTTTATCTCCAAAAAAAATTACATGATACATCAAAAATTGTTCAAAGATTTGTTGTCATCTTGACGCCTTTTACTATCGCTTTGAAGAAACCCACTACTTTTAGTAACACCCTGTATTATAATAATGTGTTTAGCGAGGTGCTCTAGCTACTGTTGCATGAAGTCGAGTATGGAGTTATTTATTTCTAGCACGAGTTTCGGCATGATTTGAGTTTTTTTCTGTTATTTGTTTTTTTCACAATTGATGATTTTATTATGACGTAGACAGAAGCCTCTGAGTTCTGTTTTTCTTTCACTGCATTACTTTTAAAGTACTTTGCACATTTAAGCGGTAAAATTGTTAGTTTTAAACTGGGGTAATAAACAATTAACCAAGAATTTCAAATAAAATTAAACTTTCACTTCCATCTCACTAAAAATAATCACAAACAGCAACTACTTCTGTGAAACAAAAATAGTACAAAATCAAGCATGAAACTTTTAGAAAGTTATAAGCCAATTTTACAATTTAATTTAATATTTAATCAAAGTGGTAAATAAATTTATTTTTTTGAAATTCCAAAATGGAAAATTTTCTACTTCTATTTCAGTTTTCACTAGTAAGTAGTAATATTTTAAATATTCTTTATTACAATTTACACAACTACTTTTGAAATAACTTACAGCAAATGTCAATGTTTTGTAAAGTAGGCAAAAAGTAGTATGAAAATTGGGTAAGTTTCCAGGAACACAATCATAATGTGTGATTACATAAATTTAATACGGATTATAGTGCATTTATTACTATGAGGTGCTTTTTATACCAACGTGAATGTTCAAAAACCAGTTTTTAAATAAGGTTTTTGCACTAGCACAGTGCAGCCTTGAACTTTTAAAGTCAACCGAAATGCAAATAAAGTGTTATGTTTGAGATTTCTAAGAAATTTAGATAATAGAATAGTACCTAGTCAGCGCTACAGCACACGCAGGTATAAGTCTTTGTGCAATATTTAACGGATTTTGTTGTGTCTCCTATTATCTGGTTACCTATTTATTATCTTTTATCTAATCTATATACAACCAATGGAGATCTCTACTAGATAGACAGATTGCACCTACAATAGTTTGAGATCTGTATAACTTCGTGATTATACTTTGGAATCTATTTTTATATTTAATGTATATATTACGTAACACGTGTTGTTATAAGCCTAATTGTCATTTGTACTTGGTATATAATATTAGACTGTCGTTATGGCTATATAAGATATAAAAAACAACGACAACGAAGACTATTCATGACTATAACAGGTTAAGAAAATATACATTGCTAAAAATGATTGTAAATTTACACGTTGTTCACATTATAATTATTGTAAAAAATACCAAATCTATACTGTACTACAATAATCTTCATATTGATACCGCATATATGCATCTTTCATGTAAAATTACATAATAACGTTGTAAAATTACATTTCATGTGTACAGAAACATGGTTTTACTATAAAAATAAATGCATATTCATGTAAGTAGTAATTTTCCATTACAGTTGCAACATTACACTCTAGTGTGTTATTTCACACGATTGACCTAGGCAATACATAACCAATCCACCGTGTACTAACGCTAATAATTTTTATCAGTCCAGGTAAGTATTTATAATTTTGTTAAAGGCCAAGTTTAGAAGGTAAAAATGAATTACTTTTCAAATCTGATCTATTATGCAATTAAAAAGTGTTTAAACCTTAATATCTGACTTAAAGACCAGTTCCTAAATTTAAGATTTAGATATAGTTAAACAGGTACTTGACCTGTATGCAGAAATGTTATGTTTGATCCAAAATAATCTTTTTTCTGTGTACATATCAGTTTCGTTATAAAATATTAAATTATTCTGATGTAAAATTTAATTTATGCTATCTTGGTTTTTACTCTGTAATAAGGTCCTTGCCTTATTTTTGAAAAAAAAAAAAAATTGAACTATACGTAATGATTGAATATGATTTATATTTTTAAATTAGTAACGGGAAAATAGGAAGCAAAAATGCTGTAATTTATTATTATTAAATGCTAAAAGCAACTAACAAATATTTAGATATAGAAAAAATCGTCCCTGCCTGTTGCTAGACCCAAAAAATACGAAGTACATAAATTGAATACCTGTCAACAAAGACAGATAAGGTCTATCAGCCATCACAGTTACCCAGTGATCTTTTTTTACCACACCCAAAAAACCACGAAATGATAAGATAAGCTAAAATTTATACATTTTACCTGTCTGACTCAATCTACTCGTATAGTAGGTATATGTACTATTTGTAACAGAATAACGCATGTGAATAATTTGCAATTTCCTAGACAAATCGCATAATATTTTAACATTTATATCAGCAGTGTCGGTATCAAATAAAGTTACCAAACTTTTTACCTTCTTTCCATCTCGGAACTTCACTGTTCCTTCAATAACGCAACTGTTATCGACCATTTTGGCACAATCACATATCAATATCTCCAAGGTGCATAAAAAACACTAATCACTAAGTACAGCACTTAAAACAAATCACAGTTTTATCTGTAGTAAAAAAAATAGGTTAAGATCACACAACTTACGCAAACTAAGTTAATAGAGACGGATAAATAAAAACTATTTACATCGATTGTTTCTTATTGTTTGAAGTTTCGTTGTTCACTGGGAGCGCGTGTTTTTCTGAAGGAGAGGGGCACTAACCTCACACCACCATTGTTGGCGCGCGACTAACCGGCCCGCTAGATTTTCGAAACTCCTGCGCGCTGGCTCACAGCGTATCCCGGCGGAATTAACAATGGGTTTGCACTTGCTCGACGTCGGCTTAGCGGAGTACAGTCAAATGATTTTCGTGGTTTTCTGATGCAAAAAATTATTGTTGTTTTTAGTGACCACTTGTTCGAGCGACGATATTTTCTATTAAATGGTGAACGTGCCGGAGGAAGAAAATGTGTTAACGATCTGAAGATTTCGTAACTGTAGGGTTATCAGAGTGGTCAATTTTGACGTTAACTAGCACGTTGCATAAACGTGATGTAGATATATTTTTGTTATTTAGTTTTACTCGTGTTTCTGTAGTTTAATAGCTATAATTAGGACATAGTTTAAATTTATTGCTTATTAGATACTGGAGAATCCGCGATTCTTACACGGAAAAACATTTTTTTTTTTCAGTAAACAATTCAATAATTTATTCTCGAGAAACAAGTCTTTTTTGATCATACATCAAAACATTTTTGTCAAAAATTAATAGATTAAATATCGAACGAAAGCAAAATAAAATATTTAAAAGCAATCGCATGCAAAAAAGAAACTGGTGTCATAGGTCCTAGGCACAGGTAACAGGTAGGTGCTACGAGCAGTAAGCGAATTGTCCAGCACCAACCCCATCCTCTAGGATTGATAGAGATTATGTTGACGGTACAGTCCAGGGCAAAGAAATAAGCTGTGGCAAAGGCAAGTAGAAACAAAACATGTAATACTTGTGGAAAGGGATTTGATAACTTCAATACACGTAAATTAAAAGTTAATATGAGATACTTTTGCAACAGCCAGGGTTAGTTACCAGTTGACTCACCACTTACCAGTGGTGTACTGATAAGAACTAATAAGCTCAAAATTAGTATATGTTGACTATTTGCTATAGATTTTTCAGGTGTAATTCCATGTTGGTCGGGGCATTAGTCCGCAGTTGTTTCCTGAAATTCCTGGGCAATAAGTTGTCGACGTAAATAAGCAACTGTTTAATTGGGAAAAAAATCTTTGAAATACAGTTTTATCATATAATATAAGGTTTATTTTTGCAGCAGTTGGAAACGGTTTCAAAGTCAGAAATGTCCGTCCAATGCTTTATTGCGTTAAATTCAATGGTAACGTGTTCTCAACTTAACTGGTAGAATATTTCTGACAGTTTCAAATCGTTTCCAACTGCTGCAAAAACAAATCTATCATTAAATCAACACCAGAAGTTGTCATTGAAAAGGAAATAATGTTTTTAATGGAAATAAATGCTTTCTTCAAGATAACTGCATTTTTGTATTTTCAAAAAAATGATTTGGTATCAAAAAATAAATATTTTTTTGGCCCTATACAAACAAATAATTTATTTCTATGAATCACATTTTTACAGGCACCATTTTTTTTTCGGTGTAACAACTTGGTTTAACTAATATAAATATTTAAGATCACAGAAAACATGATAAATATAATACTTGCAAACCATATCACTACATACTTTAAAATAACTAGTTTAGAGAATCAAAGAATAGTACAAATTATAATAATATGTTTTTAATGATATGTTAAATCTGAAAAAATTAGAAATAAATTACAAGTGAAAACACGTAACAGAATTAGGATATGTAAACTTTTTTCATGTTCCATTGTCAACCACTAATATTAGTTATATGTTCACCTATTACATCAATGGCAACAATAACAAATAATATTTTACTATTAGCTTACTTCCACCTTGATTTTGAACGAAAATAATTCATTAAATTACTCTCACTCAAAATTCTCTCGTGACAAATAATCGTAGCAGCATCAAATTTAATAAATTGATGTATAAACATTAATGTCATTTCCAACGAACGAATAAAAATAGCTATTACCACAGAAAATATAGCTACGCAGCTATATATTCTGTGCTATTACCATATCACATGTCACACATAATGTTATTAGATATTTTAGATATTTTTATTGAAACAACAGATTTTATCACGTTTGTCAATAAAATTTAATTTACACTCAGTTCCAAAAAAAGTGACGCACTTGTTTTTTGACCTAACTTTGTTTTCTTTTTACTTCTAAACCAGTAGGCCAATTTTTAATTTTTTTTATTTGTTGGTAGGTAATTCCTTTGCCTTTCCAAAAAAATTAAAGACGCCGAAATTTTTTCAAAGCCTCCTGGATGGTAGTGGAAAAACTCGAATCATGTTTTTTTTACTAATTTTTTACTCACCCTGTGTGTTAATCAAGTAATGGTATAGTAGCTGCTTACACTCTATATGAAAGATGCGTCTTTTGTGAGCATTTTGTTTTTTTATTCATTGATTTATCTCTAAAATTGTCCAAATTACAGCTTTTTTGCTCAAGTGTGGCAACTTTCTTAATTTATCGAGAAAATTTTCTAGTGAAATAAACATATGATTTTCACGAAACACTTTTATCAAACGCAATATTATAACCTGGGGTAACTGATTAATACCGTGTATTGCCTCCCCTAGCAACTCTAAGGGTTTCTAATCGGCATACTGGAAATTAGGTTTCTTATCCTGTACATTATTTGAGGCATTTTATATAATTTTTGTCACTAAAACTTGTTTAATGCTACTTAATTAATGACAAAACGTCAAATGCGTTAAATGACACAACGCCAAATTGCAACTGGCAGTTGTTTTTCAAAGGCAATATGATCCTACAAAGAAATATGGGGTAAACGTAAATGATAAATTAAGAAAGTTGGTATATACAAAACTTAAGCTGTAATTTGGACAATTTTAGAGATAAATCCATGAATAAAAAAACAATATGCTCGCAAGAGAAGCATCTTTCATATAGAGTGTAATCACCTACTATAACATTACTTGATTAACAAACAGGGTGAGTCAAAAATGAGTAAAATAACATGACTAGAGTTTTTCCACTACCATCCAGGAGGCTTTGAAAAAAATTCGACGTCTTTAATTTTCTTTGAAAGGCAAAGGAATTACCTACCAACACATAAAAAAAATAAAAAATCGGCCGACTGGTATATAAGTAAAAAAGAAAACAAAGTTAGGTCAAAAATCAAGTGCGTCACTTTTTTTGGAACTGAGTGTATATTAATTTTGGGGTCCGACCACCGCACAATAATATTTATTTCAAGAACCCACATGTTTCACTTGCATAAGTAATACGTACTGCACTTATAAATATCTGCCTAATAACTAATTGATTGAGGGTTAAATAAATGGAGATGGAATATGTAGAAAGGAATGAAATTACAATATTACCTACCAGACAAAGCAAGCAATACAATAACATGAAAGAGTGGTGGGAGAGTGTTGAAGTTCTTTAAAAATTGTCGTTCCACGCCGCGGCGTCTTCTCTACGGAACCACAACGTCGCTGGACAAGTTCCGGAAACGTCACCGGAACGTAATAAACATCAAAAACTTAACTATATTTTCGTCCCAAACATGTAATGGGAACGTTATATTACGTGCCCATGGCTAGTGGCAAAACACTCTTTATCTCATGTTATTTCTTCTACAAAGCGTTAAATAGTTAGATATATTTTACACACTGTTGAAGGAAATTAATGCCTATTATTTGTTTGTAAACAGTTCCTAAGTGTTACTTTACCGCCCAAATAAACATACATTTATCAGTTTCAATAATAAATTCTAAATTAGAAGCCGCTGAATACCACACGAAATTTTAATACAATAGGTATCCCTTGTAATAACAGGATTAACTATCAATCAATACAGCGTCATTATTCGATTAAAGCCGCCAGTAAAAGCGACAATATTCTTCCTAGAAATAATCAGACGTATACATTGTCGAAAGGGTGTAAATTCTCGATTTGAGACGGCAGACTTCATGCAATATATACAGCCTCATCAAAATTTTACTACCTGAACCGTAAATTTTTACTGTTACGGAATCTATTTTCGCTAACTAAATTAGCTATAAAATTAATACTTGAGTAGCAGCACTGAAAAGACTTTACAGTCAATGGGAGTGTTAATAGAGGTAAATCTAAGTATAAACTGAAAGAAAGACTTATTGCTAAGTGAAACAGAAGGTTTCTGCAAAGGAGACGTTTCAGTGAATGTTGTGATTATGCCAGAAAGAGAATTTATCTGATTTTGATGCAATTGACCATAAAATTTAAAGCCGAAAAATTTCATTACATTAGAGTTCTTTAAATACAAAAAACAAAAAAAACTAAAAATTAGAGGCTAAAAATATGCTATATTGGCTTCTGTTATGTAATATAACTAGCAAAGACTTTGATTAATCGTATGACATATTTTACCGCTGTTTAATAAATATTATCTAATTAAACCTTTATTCTCGCGTACACTTAATTGTACCAAATGAAACAGCTAGATAATTCTGGGAAAATTAACTAAACTAGCACAAACCTTATTCTCAATTAAAAGTGTAATAAAAGTTCTACAAAATGAAGTAATTACTGTGGGATGAAAGTCAAAGATTTTAAATCAATTTATTGATAAATTCTAGGTTCACAAATACCAAATTTTTTTTTAATTCATCTTTAAGTAATAAAACTCAGAATTAACAAGTTTTATGTAAATAGACAATATAATGTCTATTAATAATAAACACATCTGTGTGTTTTAATAACTTTTGTTAGATTTTTCTAAAAAAAAATAATAAAAAACAACCGAAAAGTGAACGCAATGTACAAGATTTTCTTAAATATGTACGAGAATATAAGGATATATGAAGGATGTACTATTGTGAATTAGAAAAAATGTCGAGGATGTACTGGGGATTTTCCGAAGGTTTTTCAAGGATTTACCGAAGGACTTGGTTCAGCACATGCGAATTACGTTAATTTTATTTATCGTCTGTGATGATATCAACCTAAAATAAAAACATATTTATTTTACGATGATATAAAAATGTTATTGGATAAGCAGCCACGAATAATATAATTATGTATGCATATTAGGTATAATAACTAAATAAATTAATGTAAAAATACGTCTAGAAAAATACGCCAAAACTGGTAAAAAGTTATAAGTTGTCAAAAATGTAATTAATGAAAGTAAAATGATCAAGAATAGTGTTGAACCACTTGTAGTTACTGAAATTCTTCAACAGGCGAATCATTTTTTGTGAAAATAATATGACATGTATTTTTTTTAACCGTATAAAGTAACAAGATTTATATAGGCTAATCCGATAGAATGTAAAGCTAAAATTATACCAGAAACCTTAATTGAAAAATGTATGGTTGGTATTTTTTAAATTTTAAAATCATATTTTCGAACCGAATATGTAAACGAAAATAAAAATAATAAATAAAATAAAAATAAATAATAAAAATAATTCGTAAATGGTTTCATATAAAACATATAACATCAACGACTTACCACCATGGATCTTTACATTGTATAGAAAATCTTTATAGAATATTAAACTTAATCCTGATATTTACTTAAGCTATTTTTTACACTCATAATATTGCAGTAATGTAAATTTTAAGTACCTACGTGAAATAAATCAAAAATTATTTTAATTCAATATAATATCAGTAAATTATAATATGTATTTGATAGCATTTTGTTATTGGTTATATTAAGGTCGCCGTATTTTATAAAATGATCAAAATTGTGGTGTTTTTGGCTACAGAAATCTCGAAAAATAAAACACGTATCTAGAACAAAAGTAATATCAAAAGTAAAATTACTGTTATTTTGTTTATCTTCAAATAAAATAATAACTTTAAAAAAGCGATTGCAAGACATTATTTTACTATTCTAACCTCACATTTTAATTATTTTCACATACTTATAAACAAATGAACACTCTTATGTGCAGAGCTGTGTATGTTTATGTATAATAATATTAACATCTACAGTTAAATTTGATAAAATACTTATTTTGAAAGATTTCTGTACGTAAAAATTTGTTGGTTAGACCGTTTTCTGTCGTTATGCATTCGTTTTACGTCGATACCTTTGAATATTATCAGATAACATGAGATAACATTCCTGTAATTTGCTAAGCTCTACATTAATGAGTTCTTAAATGTATTTGTAGAAAACGCTATGCCAAGAATACGGCGCCATTAAATAAATATTAGTCGCATTTTTTAATGAATAAAAGCATTACATTATTAAAAATTTATTTTAAAAAAGCGGATGTAGGCGTACACTTTTTAGGTAATATTTGAATGTTCACTTTTCGAAAAAAAAGGTAATATAATTTTTCATCACGATGAATCAATAGAATCACCAAGTTAGATACACTAAAATTATTTTATTATCACCGTAACCACCATAACTGAACACAGCATACAACAGATGTCGCCCAAAGCAAAAACTCAATTTCTGATGCAAATCCTGCAGGAGAGTTGATCAAGAGAACAACTGGTTTAGCAACTTTATCTTTCTAATGTTGGTAAACATGGCGTAATCCCCGGTTTTTGTGATAATTCATATGGGGTGGATATGCACGGCCGTGTCGCGCCATTATTCATAGGGAGAGAGGTCCTTTTGCTACTGCCCTTTCCAATTTCCGAAAACCATAAAAACTCCAGTCGTGCATGTGTTCGCCTCTGATACAGATTTTATGCAACTACCCATCTGACCGTATTAATTTAATTGTCTGCTGAAAACTACTGTGTTATGTTTTATGATATCAGGATGGATGGGGTGGGTTTTTGTCCGCAGGCGCTTACATTACGTTATGTGGTGTTTCGAAATATATTTTAGGTATTTGTATTATAAATTGTAACACCTCTTTTTAGCTGCAACTACTGCTAATTTATTTTGTACAAGGTGGCTCATCATAAGTGAAGCTTGATATTTGCGTACTAAGTCAGTAGCGTTACAAATGCATTTAAAAATTCTCTATGAGTGTTGAGGCTTCAAGTCAGGAAAACTTATCAACACTCATAGAGAATTTTTAAATGCATTAGTAACGCTACTGACTTAGCACGCAAATGTGCCCTGTATGAATGTACAGGGTGTCTCAAACTCGATAGTATAGGCATACATATATATTACAATCTATTCTCTATAAGAAAATACATATACAGTAACTTGCATGATTTACGTGAAGTATCAAATTATTAACAAAAATTGCTACTCACCAGAAAGTCACAAGTTTTAATTCGTTGGCTTACCTGCAACAAAAAATAACAAATTAGTTTAAAACAGTGACACACTAAATGACAAATTTGTATTTAAAGTAACTGGTTACCCTTATACTACATTATTATAATCTATATTTTTAGTTCCAGCGAATATATGAATATTCATCACATCATCTTGATGAATATAGGTAGATGTTGAAAATACTCACAACCAACCTCCTTACCCCCAGACTCCTCAAATCTATAGAAAGTAGTCAACATATACCGGTTTCGAGCTTATTAGCTCTCATCAGTACGACACAGATGAGTGGTGAGTTAACTGACGATTAACTCTGGCTTTTCATGTCTGTCAAACCCGACATTTAATTTTAGGAAACAATTCTATTTTTTTTTTCAAACAAATACTTTTTTCGGCGATACTATAACATTAGGAAATTGAGGTTTTTTTAATTTACGGTTTAGGAAAAGATTATATAACCTAATAAAACTTCACAAAAGGAATTAAAAGAATACATATTTCTCTTTTCCACATCTCTCAATTAAAAATATGCGTTTTTGAATTAAATAAACATATTATTTAATAATAATAATAATAATAATAATAATAATAATAATAATAGGACTTTATTTTGTTAAAAAAAAACAATGAGTATAACAATAAATTATCTATATCGGGTGGCGGTATCCAACCATGTTGCTCATACAACCACCCCAGTTGAAAAAATACATTAAATCAATAATTACAATACCAAAACAAAACAAAAAATATATAAACAGAACTGTACCAATTAATAGTAAGAGAAAAAAAAACACAGAAAAAATCTATATGCAATACAAATATTAGTTAATTCGATCACGAATATTAAAGAGCTGTACCTTAACCTTTTTCCGAAAAACTGCTAGACTGGTTGCACCCCTGATGTCGTCAGACAAGGAGTTATAAATTTTAGCTGAATTATAAGTAAAACTACGTTGAAATAGAGCAGAATGGTGTCGTGGCATGTGTAATAAATCACGATGACGAGTAAAACGATTGTGAATATCAGAACCCTTTACAATCTTATCATAAAGATATGCAGGTAATTTGTTATTAAGAATATTAAACACAAGACAGGATAAATGAATATGATATCGTTCTTGTAAATTAAACCAATTAGAATTAATAAACGCATCAGTAATATGGTCAAACTTACGTAAATTGTAACAAAACCTAATGCAGGCATTTTGTATTTTTTGTAAACTATTTTTGTCTTGAAACAATAAGGCCGGCCAAAAAACAGTATCACAATATGATAAAATAGACAATACCAAACTATCCGTAAGTTTAAGTTTAACATCCTTACTTAAAATATCTTTAAACATATATAACACTTTTAACTTGTGGAAGCATTTTTGAATTAAACTTTTAACGTGAGATCCAAATCTAAGATCAGCATCTATGTTAAGACCCAGATTTTTACAAGAATTAACTGATAAAAGTAAACAATTATTAAGTTTAACCTGCAAGAGAGGATCCACTGAAATTAGATGCCTATGAGGGCCTAAAACTAACATTTGCGTTTTTTTTTCATTGAGCACGAGCCTGTGTGTCCTAGAATACTGACTTATGATTTCAAGGTCTACATTAATATTACGAACAGCAAGATCTAATTCTTTATAATAGAAATGATAGTACACTTGAGTATCATCAGCATATTGATGTATCGAACAAAACTTAAGGAATTTCCATAAATCAGCAGTATAGATAGAGAACAGTAAGGGGCCCAATATGCTACCCTGTGGAACGCCATTATTATTAGGTAGAAATTTAGAAAAAGTGTTATATAGAACTACTCTTTGACTCCTGCCAACTAGATAGTTATTAAAAAATGTAGTTTCAACAGCACCAATACCAAAATATTTTAGTTTTGTTATAAGAGTTGTATGATTAATAGTATCAAATGCCTTACTGAAGTCCAAGAGAATCAAACAAGTATCTTTGTTCACATCACTTGCCCGTAAAATATCATCTGTTACATTAATTAACGCAGTTGTCGTACTATGTTGACGCCTAAATCCAGATTGGTATTTTGAAAGAATGTTATACTTCGCCAAAAACTCACTAAACTGTACATATATTGCTTTTTCTACAATCTTAGACAAAACCGGCAAAATACTTATTGGTCTAAAGTCAGAAACATTTACCGGATTACTAGTTTTTTTTATTGGAATTACATTAGCATACTTCCATGACTTAGGAAACTGACCGGCAGTCAGACATCTATTAATTATAAATGTAATATGTTCACTTAGATGAGGAATTAAGTACAGTAGCATTTTTACAGAAATACCATCAGAACCCGTGGCATTCGACTTAATATTAATTAGAAATTTTTCCATATCAAAACATGTAATAGGTTTAAAATTAAAGTTAGTATCCAAATTAGGCCAAGTTTTATTCATATAATTAGATTTCAAAAAATTATCATTACCTACATTTACAGTTGGGATATTATTAATAAAAAAATCATTGAATTTGTCAGGATTGCCAATATCCGAAAAGATCTTACTTGAATTATCCATAGACGAGCAAACATTTAAAAACTTTAACACTTTCCAAAATTCTTTCGGATTATTTTTAAATGCATATTGCAAATACGCCTTTTTCTCTGTCTTAACAGCTATGTTGACATGATTTCTAATTTCCTTATACTCTCTCCAGGACTCATCAGTTTTTAAACGTTTGTACCTACTGAGAGATTTCTTTTTGAGCTTTGTCAAAAGCCTTAGATTATCCGTAAGCCAAGGGGCGGGCGGTTTAGTTAACCTCGAAGTTTTCAAAGGGGCGTGAATATTAAATAAATATAAAACTCTATCATTAAAAAAGGAAATCATGTCATTAACATCTTCCAAAGTATATAAGTAATTCCAAAAAATGTCATTTAAGTCAAATAAAAATGCATCATAATTAAACTTGGAAAAATCTCTATATGTTTTAAAGCTAATGGACTGCTTTGGTTTAAGTAGCTTAATATCACATTTAACAAATCGATGGTCAGAAATATCGTCCATTCTATAAACATCCACACTGCCAATAATTTCCGGACAGGAAGTTACAATTATATCAAGCAAAGTTTGAGAGGTGAGAGTTACTCTAGTAGGTTCGTTAACTAATTGTTTTAAACCGTATTTATTTAAAAGTCTAGTAAATAAAGTAGAGGCATAATTACCATTAACCAACAAATCGACATTCAAGTCACCGCCAAACAAAACATAATCAAATTCTGGTAACAATGCAACTACCATACTTTCTAAGTTATCAATACACACATTTAGGGTAGCAGATGGCGGCCTATATAATGTTCCAAGACAAATTTTCCTTCCTGCCACCTTAATACTAATCCACATATTTTCCAGCGGACTATTTGGGAACATGTCAGTCAATACAGTAAATGTAAAGGATTCTTTTATAAAAAATGCCACTCCACCTCCCCTGCCCACCCGATCCTTTCTAACTAAGACATAACCAGGTATATTAATAACATTATTTATAATAGAGGGGGTGAGCCAAGTTTCAGACAACCCAATGACATCAAAGATGCTATCAGAAATAAAATCGGAAAATAGATCAAATTTTGCACAAAGTGATCTAGCATTGAAATGAGAAAAATGTATCCATGTGTCTTGCATAAATCGCTTTTAGTCTCCAGCATAGTATATACTAACTAAATTTACACAAGCAACAGAATTAATAATCATGAATAAATAATGCTAATATACAAATTGTTTACATATATATGCCAATGTTTACGGTACAACTAATAATAAGTAAACATATTTGAAAATAATAACTTGTATTCTTTTAAATTGCAAAAACTTATACATATCAGTGCCAAAAAACAATTCAGTAATTTATCATTCTAACGAAAAAAATACACAAAGAATTATAGTCCTACCAAGGCAATTAAATTATACGAATCCATTAAATATAAGATTAAATAGGAAACCAACATATCATTTATATTAATTTCAAAACATATAAATCATTATATATCACCCATAGCACCAATTAAAATCTTTTTATTGTCCTTCCAAGCAAAAATCTTGCCACCGGTAGACCAAACCTTATTACTTCCATACTTTTTCCTAGCAACAGTCAGAAGTTTATATCTTTGTGAAGTTAAATCTTCAAATATAGAATAAGTGGAGTTTTTCAAAAGTTTGCGAGCATTTAATATTTCATTTTTTTTCCAGTTGGCTATGAAGTTAACCAAAATAGCACGAGGCTTATCTCGACTCCCATCCACTTTTCCTAATCGAAAAGCTGCATCAATGTTATTAACGTTGCAGTTAACATTCAGATTGGTATTGATAAAATCAATAATAATATCAATAACAGTCTCGCCCATAGTCTCAGGAATACCACAAAATCTTAAAGAATTTTTCTTCATGAGTTGATCAATAGAGTCAGTCTTGTTCTGAAGAGAAACAATTCCTTCTGTATTAGAACTAACTTTAGCATCTAAGGCCTTTATAGTGTCCGTGAATTTATTCAAAGTACTTTCAAATTTACTAAATTTTTCCTCCATTTTGTATTCTAGCTTATTTGAAAAATTAGTGCATATCTTGGTAATCAGCTCTTCAATTTTGTCATCGTTAGAACTTTGACTGTCAACAATATTAGTAGTAGCACTACGAGTTATTTTATTTCCACCAGGCATATTACTCACTACTTAATCGACTTGGTATACTTCAACACTGCTTGCGGACTAATTATGAGTGAACTAATTAAATACTTAATACATTAGCTCAAAAATTTAACCATAAGAGATAGACCAGTATTACACAACACTTATGCCAACATTAGCGTAATATAACTCTGTATATCACTCATAAAATCAGTTTTGGCTGGAGCTAATACGAAACGTGCTACTCACTCATAGTACAGTATATTATATTATATTATTTCATTCGAAATTTTCATTTACCTCAATCAAAAAACATGTTTTCATTTCAAAACGTTATTTTTATACAGGTTTACACAAATTGTTTAGAGAAATGAAAATATATTTATTTGAAAATCATTTTGTAAAATTAAGTTTTCATGTTCAAATGGAATAACTATTTGTTTCACCTAAACAAATGCTTGACATTTTCTTATGAAATAAATCAATTTATTTTTGACAAAAAAAGTGATCATTACACAAAAAGAAAAATGTTTCGTTGAAATTTGTTTGTACATTTTTTTTTCGGTGTACAATTTTGAATTAGCAATTACTATTAATTTTTTTCAGTGTATTGCTCTATTATTTGAGTTATATCCACGAACTGACCTAGTATTAGATTAATAACGAAATAAAACAAGTGTTTATTTATTTATTTATATTTTCTTTGTTGACGGCAAATCCAAAACTAATCAGTAAAAACAAATTATGTACTTATATTTTAGTGAGTATTTATAGATCACCGTTAAATTTAAAGATTAAATTAAATATTCTATTCAACCGTTTTCTGTTCCCTTTATATCACATGATCTTCATCCCCATATAAATACATTATTTATAAAGACGGGACCAAAAGCACAATTTAACTAAACGACCGCGATACTTAAAACTTTAAATCCTAATATATACGCAACGTTTTCGCGTGTATCCGCCAGAATTTTCAAACGGGACTCTGAATGGTTTTCAATAAGCCCAACATGCGTAATGTGCGTTCAAACAATGGGAATATTATTCAAAAACTCATCATAAAACGCCTGGGGTTAGAGACGGGGTCAATACAGCAGGAAATTATTCATTGAATTGAAAATTAGACTGCTGCCTCGATGCAGTACGTTGTATGTGTGTTGTGCATTAGTTTACAGTTTGCTTATACAAGTTTTAAGTGGAAATAAAGTGAAAATAACTTGTCGAGGAACGTATTTTCCGTGGCATACTTGAGTTTCGTTGGGCGCACTGCAGAGTTTTGTTGTCGGATGGAAAACTGAGCTAGAATAGCTTAAAGTTTCTCGAAATGCAGAGGAAACAATAGTTTACTGGTTTTATTTTCTCTTATAGGAATACTGTTGCACTTTACAATAAAAAATATGCCTAAAATGCTCTCAAATAATGTTTCAGTGTGATATATTGATTTCAAATTATCCTTTTTTATTTTAACAAACGAAACAACTATAATAATAATAACGTCTATTCAAAAAGAAGTATACACTGATAAAAATGATAGTAAATTTACACATTGTTCAAACCATCTATTACTGTAAAAAATATCAAATATAATGTTTCCACTCAAATTCCATTCGGAATCTACCTACTTAGTCGAGGCAATGAAGCACTAAAAAGGCTAAAGATATGAAATCTTTTAGGATAGGACGTATCGGAATGCGGTTTTTTGCATTCGCTTGCAAAAATTATTTATATCATTCGTACCTACTTTGTACCTATTACAAACCGGAAGTTGCATTGCTGCAGCCAAAAATGCATGCAAAAAATGCATCTTTTGAGAGGTCTTTTGCCAAATTTAATAACTTCGTAAATAAGAGTCAGAATTGGCTCAAGTCGGGTACCCGGGGGTTTTCGAGGTCGCTGATCGATTATGATGTTCAAATTGACCCCCCGAACACCTGGAGCTCAGGAACGCCGACGAACGTCATCTCCGGGGACTATCCCGAACTTTATGCGGGAGAGGAGAGAAACTGGGCATCCGGGGGTTTTTTGGGACGCTAAATTCGAATATACCATCGGCGAACACCCCACGGACACCTGGTGGGCCCCAACCTGGACGCGGACGTCATCATCGAGAATTTTTCTGGAAATATCGACAATAACGAACCGAAAATCGTTATGGGAGCTTTTTGTGTGCGCTGAATCCGAATTTTATGTTGAAAACGACCACCCGAACACCTGGTGCGCCCTAACCTGGCCCTGAACGTCATCCCCGAGGGTTTTCCAGACATAATTGAAAGAACCACCCGAAAATCGTTACGGGGGGTTTTTTGGCTCGCTGAAATCAAATATTATATCGAAACTAGAGAGAAGATGAATTATTAATGATTTTTATAACAAAATAATATAATTCGATTCCTTTAACCAGGCTCAGCGTAGTTATACGGAAATATAATTAAATTTTCCCAGGTATTAGAAATAAATATAAGTAAAAATATTCTGAAATTATAGTTGCGGCAAGAATTCAGACGACTTACGTCACGGCTGACGTTGTGCAATTGTTTTTATTGTCGACATAATATTCGATTTAGTGTAATTTATAATTTTCTATATAAAATAATGTGCAGTTAGAGACTATTTTCAACTATTCTACGAACAGGTCTTATGATTAATAGTACCAAATAATTTCAATAGGTCAGGTACGATCTATCATTAGTAAATTTGGTCAGATTAATTTTAGTTAGGTATTTAATAAATGTCACCTTGACTATGGAATAATTTCTTTACCATACTTAGGATATTTGGTGTGGGATAAAATAAAAGACTTAATTGGTAGGAAAACTTAATTAGCTTCAATAACAGCAAAAAAAGTATCAAAGACCTTCGAGAAATTAAACAGTTCTGAATTATATAGTATTTCGTCTCATTCTAATTTATTTGAATATACCAAATTACCAAAATTTTGAAAATAATTATGTACAGGGTTAACTATGACTAAGTACAAAAATTTTACCCACGTGCTCAGGAAGGTCTAAAAGACAATTTATTTCGGAATTCTAGTTGAAAGTTTAAAAATTGGCGCAAAACGCAAACGCCTATGACAATCATCGTCCGAGATGGCTAGATATGTCAACTACCGTGCGGGTCGTTTTTTGCAGAGTTGTCAAGTGTAGAAACAACGAACATTTTTATTAATAATAATAATGCTTAAGTACCTGATAGATAACAGTTAATCCGGTTAGCCGCAGTATTTTGTATTCGTTCATCGTTCTTTCGTTGCACACTGCCAAAACTACATTTTTACTCCTTGAAGATTCGTCATAATTATTCACTAATATATTTGACATAAAATACTTTATTTAATTACTATAAAACTATTCTAAAATACCATAACCTAGAATACTGCATTGCTAGTTGCATATTCTCCAAACCTCAAAGAACATGCGAAGCTCAATTATATTCTAAGGGTCTAAGAAACATTTTTACAGTACATTATAAACATCTTGGGATGTTATAGTTTAAAATATTGCTAATTATTTTATGCAAACATAGTCGATTACTGTTAATATTGTTCCTATTATTGGTATTAACAGAATTTTATTTCTCAACAACACAAGAAGTTTAAAAATTTATTGGTGTGAAGTGCACCTTGCATTAGTGGCCTACAGATGGCGTCTGCAGATGTCAAAAAATATTTCATACGTTTACGGTTTGATTAGTTTGAATAATTTTTCAGTACTTGCTTTTCGCAAATTTAATTTTTCGCGTATTGTTTGTGTATTTACAAACATATATTCAAATGCCTAGATAACCGATGAGGTGCTGATTTATGGGAATGTTACAAGTGCATATTATCGTGTGGCAGCGGAATACCAAAGACGTTTTTCATGTACACAACATATTATGTTGAATACCTTTTGAACCACTTTGAACAACTGTTATAATGCCTTGGCGGTAAACTTGTGGCAGTGTTATTATGTTTTTGTGTACATTTGCGTGTATTTCTTGTTATCTTTTGTGGTTTTTCTCGACGTAAGTAATCGACCTGGTCATGACCACCAGACCAACTAGGTACCTCGCTTTAAACAAGAAGAACGATCGAGGTAAGGAGAGGTCCACAGCAAGTACAAAAATATTTGCAATAGCGTATTTTAATTTAAACAAATGTAATTCTTCTCCAATAAACAATTTATATGCTTTATATGCTTTATGAACTGGTCAATAAGTCTGCTACAGTATAACAGGGCCAATAATGCCATTAAATTTACATAACAGTTTACTCACAGCAACGCTTTTCTTCTACTTCCTTTAAAGCGGTTCAGGATGTTTAATTTAAAATAATTTGTTGTCATTAAATGCTGCTTTGATGTTTTATTCACTGGGAACACATGTATAGCCCACAATAAACCGTACGGCCATTCATTGATGATGAGGCTTGAACTGTACGTGTAATTATTACCAATTAATAACGATTAGTAATTAAAGTAATTACTTTAATTTCGTTTCATGCATAAAGAACTCTAATAAGAAGTCTCGCTACATTTTAATCCCTGGTATTTTGTAATTGTTTCAATTGCATTACAAAAGATCTTTACAATACACTGAAACAATGATTTATGTAAATTTACCATAATTATCATTGCCTTTTTATGCCCATAACTATCAATGTAATTTTACTTGAGATTTGTAAAGTTTATTAATGCTCTGTAAAATTTCAATGTAATTAAACAGATAGCACTTGTAAAAATTATATGTATTTTTACCAGGAAAATTAAATGCATGTGTGAATTTACTAATTCGTTGTAAAACTAGAAATAATTATTCATTCAATGCAAGTAAAAATTATACTTATGGGTATATTTTTACTATGGCAACGAAGTACATATCTATATACCATGTAAATTAATTAATTCTCTGCAGAACTTCAATGTAATTAAATAAAGTAGATATTCTAAGATATAAATACTTGTGTAAAAATTATTTTAATTCTATTAATTACTTAATTTCTATAAACATAAGCCTGCAAGTGTTTCTTTATCAAGATAAAAAGATCATTAAGAAGAAACCGCACACATACTTGAAATGTTTCGTACCACATTAATTTCAACTCCACTACAATATCTATAAGGCACATGATTGTATAGACAAGCCGACCATTACTGGATCGAGACACTGTAAGCGCATACGTTGGAAAGTGTTTACCATAACTATTTCTATAAAAATCCACAATATTGGTAATTTTTATTAAATTTACAGAACTTTACACAATTTGCTGATAAAATTACAAAATGAAATAATACATTTTACAATATATTCTCTGAATAGTAGGACTATCACATGCTTTAAGCTTTATGTATTATTTAATTTAAAATTACATGAAATAACTAAAAAAATTACCATAACTAATATGGCAAACATTATGTAAAAATAAATAATTTCTTTAAAATTTTACAGACATTTTTTAGAGTGTAGAATTAAATAAAGATTTACTAAAAGTTAAGCCATTAAAAGCAAGTAATTAATTATATTAATTACATGTAATTACTTAATTAATTAACGATAATTAATTAATTAACTACTTAATTATATGCATTTTTTTACATTCAGGACTATAATCTCGATCATCCTGTACAAAGAATTCCCCTTTGTGTCGTGAAATTATTACATCTGCCCCTAATTTGATAAAAATCAAGTAAATTTACCACTTTTGGGTCTGTTAATTTATATGGTGCCAAACTATAAAGTCGGAATTCATCGAAAATAATCACCCGCCGTCCAACGTGCGCCTGCAGCGGCAAGATGTTCATTAGAAAACCAACAAATGTGATGATGTTCTAAAACGCATTTAAAATACACCGTTTAGATGCACAGATAAGACCTGGTATACTTCCAAACAGCGGTGAGGCCCAAGCATTTAATTCAATTAGCACTTAATTATAATCATTATTAAGAGGGGCTGTTTTCAATATTCCACGTTGACATTAATCTTGTTTCCGTTCGGAATATGTATTAAAACCGACAGACTGCATGTGATGCACGGCAATACGGGTTATGACTTATAACACTGAACGTGGAAGATCATAAAAGAGTAATAAGGACGCATTTTGAAAGTTCCTGTTCAAAATAAAGCCAGACGTTGTTCCAAGTCTCACTACTTTATTTCGTTAGTAAAACCGTTGATGTGTCCAGAAAATGTTGTAAATTTGAAATTAGAAGGTTCGTATAGAGGCATTTCAACCATAACGTCGTTTATGGCAGCAATACAGGGAAGCAGACATTTTATTTTGGACACAGTAGAGTATGTTGCTAATATTTAGAACCTACTGGAGCAACCGGTGTATCAGAAAATCAAAAACAATCCAATTGAAGTAGGTGATGCAAATTAACCTTTCAACATTTCAAAATATCTACATGATCTTCTAATTCTTGAAGACCCAAGAACACCTCAATTATATTGCCTTCCAAAGATCCACACCCATTCTGTTCCTAGATGTTCTTGTGAAAAAGAGTACAAAATGTTTGTAGGAAGCCTATTCAAGGCAGGTTTTTGACCATATGTTCCAAAAACAAGATGTCGTTCTCAGCGTCTCGAAGTAATACCGTTTGTGAGACAGAACATTTGGAAGAATAATTACATGATCTACAATCAGATTCGGAAGAAATGGAAATGTCGAACTAGCTATAAAGAAGATACTACATATTATCCAAGAAAAGAAGTAAATCTGACAATAGCTTGCCTACGTACAACATGCAAAGTGTACAAGGATGCACTGACAAGACAAACACAATGTTAGTAGCATATACAATACTTCATAGATGGTAGAAGGTTATCATAAGATCAGCTAGACACGTTGGACTAATAGAGACTGACGTTGGCGCAAGGTCGAAATAGCACAAATGACACCTAAAGCATTGCAGCATTGGGAAAATAGCAGTTGCGGACCACAATACTGTGTATTTAGTAAAATAATTATTTAAAAGTAATGACAAAAACTATTAAGAGATGATAGTAAAGAAAAACAAAGCTGGAGTAATAACGTTATTGATCACACTATGCAAATCTTGAGTTTCGAAGAGTTGAGAAGAATAGTGAATAATTCTCAGGCATAAATAAAATAGTAAGGATATTTGTAACCTCTACTTTTCTAGAAAATATAATAAACAATCTAAAGTAATTAAGTTTGGAGACACACTTTAAAATTTTGTATCTTTCTTCGGTTAACCTTATCCGCTTAAAATTAAAATAAGTTACCTTTTTATATAAAATTATCTTTAAAGGACTGGCTAATTGACTTATAAAGAAACCCAAGGTATTTAAATCAGCCGGTCATTTAATTTTATTTCCTGATATAAATATTTAGGCGCAGTATAATTAAAAAGCACAATCTGCTTATTTTAATTAAATAAATATTTTTAGTACCTCACGTAGTAATGTATCTAATTGAATATTTAAAAAACTATTCTGTATATATAAGTACAAACTAATTATAAACAGTCTTTTGAATTATTATTTAGTGATGCAAGTTGAAGATCAAAGTGATTTACTGAAACAAAGAAAAAAAAACAATATTTCATATACCTACATGTTTTTCAAAACGGATTTCAGTTCTTTTTGCAGCAGAAGCAAGTGCATAGAAGTTTCACCCTTTCCAAGCAATAAAAGCACATAAATACAAAGATTTTCTTATAAAAGAATAAATCTGGCGAACGCCAGCGTTACACATGTATCAATATCGGCACTATTTTGTGTCACTCTATTGAGGGGAACCAATTCTAAGGATATTCTGGCCAAAAGATTCGAGACTCTAATCCCCAATGCGGCTTTATTAGATTTGTTGCGCCAGTGGCGTCCCCGAAATTTCTTTTCATGATTGAGATTAATTTGTTACTATTTCAGTTGCTGTAATGTTTCGGTAGGTACCTTGTGGAAAATATGAATCAACAAACTTGGACATTCAGAAGAAGACGTCATGATAGACAAAATTTACTAACCATTTGTTTATCTTTTTTAAAAAAAATCATAACTTTATTATTGTATTCATTTATAGCCTTTGAAAATGCTTTGAATTACACTTGTAAATATGTTTAAATGTGCAAAATGATGGAACTTGGTTTAAAATATTAAAAGAAGATTTAAGGCCAATATAAACCGCATCATTTGTTTTAATATACATACAGCAATATATAGTGGAACTTTACCATGTTGTATATGTTATAAACAAGAGCAATCTTTCAACAAGGTAGGTAATAAAAGAGGAAAAATTTAAACAATATTCATTAAATAACCTATATTGTAATTGAAATGATATATTTGCAAGTCAAGAAAATTGTTTAGTCCCTAAATCAGAATATTTTTACCAGTCGTAATTTATGACCACGTGATTTGTATCAACCCAAAGGGTACGCATACGTTAAAAAAAATATTTAAAAGTGGTTAACACCAAAAAAAAATGTCGCGTGAGAAAACGTTATTTTTAAGTAAACACGATACGTTTATTAAACTACGTTTAACTATCATAGAAATTAAACAGTTAATCAACGTTTATAAAACTTTTCTAGTCACGTTTTGATAACCTTTTATATAACGTATTCTTCAACACTAAAAAAATATATATGGTACAATTCCATGATGATTAGATACATACACATACAAACGTTGCACTTAAAGGGCAGTTAAATATGTTTAAAACATAAACTTATATTACACTTTGGATATATCAGTCGAGTAAACGTTATAAAGACGTTATAAGTTTACTCTAAAACATATAGATATTTTAAGAACTACACTAAAACTAGAAAATAAATATTTATTATTAAAACATATTCCTCTAATAAAAACATATATCAATTATAATATTTGGAACTGAGAAGTACTCCAAGAGTTGTCGATTTTATTGTTCAATACGGTAGCCAAGACTGACACACGTTGTCCCACGAGTATCATTTCTGCGACTAAAATAGAATATTTTCAACAAGTTACATCTTCTAAATGAATGCAGGTTGAATCACAGTTAAAAATGCGCTGCTTGTAAAAATTATTGCCATGAACTAATAGGTATGCTTGTAAGCGGAATGAAAATTGAATATAGGCAACGTTGGCCATGGGCTAACATTTGATTTGAATGAGGCATTTTTAAATAAAACAACGTAAGCCAATCTACGGCGCCTAATCCATTCTGAGAGTGAACTTGACCTAATACTTAGTTAATTAAGTGGATGGACGACGATTCGCCTAAGTTTTGTGTAATAATTCTTGAATATTTTTCTGCACATATGGCAAACTAAGTTATTTCATGTATTAGAGAAATATTTCACATGAGATCAGTTAAATTCGGTTACAATGTCATACACTTTACAGAGTTAAAAAATTGAAATTACAGATAGACTGAAATCCATTCTAGTAACATTTCAATTTCTCTTCGCATCATATTTGAGTTCAATTTTGACTGTGTAATTTTTATATTTTTTTATATGACATTTGTTATAAATAAGTAAAATTATTGAAATAGTCAATAGTGAATGAAAGTGCAGACTAATTGAACTAGGTCCACTTTGTACCTTTGATGTGACATTCAATTATTTACTATATACAACAAAAGCTCTATAACATGTAAAAAATATAATAAAATTGCAACGTTTTCAAACACAGTTTGCAGTTGTTAATTGTTTTTCTATTTGTATATACGTTACGTCCCTACGTTGAAATAAACTTATTTAAAACTTGTTTTACTGAGAAAAACAGTATTTCCACTGAACATTTATTATTTTAATTTTACAAACTGCATGCCCCCTCCAAAAAGCTTCTTCAATACGAGATAACGTCTTTTTTGTACATTTTATGGTAAATATGATCGACTGTCTGAAATAATCCAATCGATTTTTGAGCATTTAGTTAACGTTTGGTTAAAACTTCATTGTAATGAGATTTATCTATGAATATGAATTTAAAGCAACACCATCTAACATTCAATTTGTAACATTTCAATTCAACACACAATTCAATTTGTCGTGATAGTTTTTTCAAAATAATCTCTTTCCATTATCAAGTGATCGGATAGGATAATTTTATGAATCACAAAAAAAACCTTCAGTGCAGAGAATATATTTTTTTAAACTTTACAAATGGAAAACGAATATTTACCTCGCATATCTGAAGTTTGAATAGATTAAATATTTCAATTTTCAGAGTACGCCTATGGTTAAGATATGCAAGTTTTCAGACAAGTACGCCTCTCAGTGCATCTGTCGGTTTGTATTGTTAACAAGCACACGACAATTTGGTTTGATTTTGTCCCTCGTTTCCGATAATAAAGATAGAATCTACATAGGCAGGTCTTGCTTCTTTTCGTAAAAACAATAAAAACTAGAGAGAAAGGCATCTGTCAGATGAATAAAATCACCTGTCTCTAGAGATTATTACAAAAATTTATACTTTTTACTGAAAAACAATTTTACTTTTATAAAGCCAGAAGCAAATTTTTATTCACGTGTTAGTGTTATTAACTGCATGCAACAAAATTCTTATCATATGCATATATTTTAACTATTGAGAGTAGTTCTTCCTCAAAGCTAAACCATGATAATTCTTTAAATCTCATATGTACAGCAACATGTATGTATGTAGAAGAAATGCTCTAAAATATTATATTTTATTCAAAATACGTGGAGAGCCCATATTGTTACAGAAGGAATACATAATTTCAAAAAAGCAGTCATAGTTGGAATTTTACTATATAGTTCTATAGACAAAAGTGAATGCTATAAGGAAACTATGATTAAAAGAATATTTGCTATCTTTCGTATATGAGATGTATGCTACAAACTTTGGATGGTGATAGTACTTTAAAAAGTATGATCAAAAACTCTAATAAATATAATCTCTTAAACACAGTGTTTTGGAGATATAGGTTTTAAAAGACACAACTACAAAAATAGTTTTTATGACGTAACTCTTTATTGGAAAAATAAGTTATCGTGAAATTTTCAATCGAAGAGCGTATTTTTAAAAAAATACTTTCTCTGACCTATAACTTCTCAACGAAGAAAAGTTATTCCAAGGTAAGTTAACTTAATTAACCTTATTTTCGTCTAAGGAAACTAATCAATCAGATATTCATGTCTCATAAAAGTGTTCCTGTACACCATTATAATACGATTAACTGAGAAATAAATCTGCTGATCATAAAAAAATAAACAAAAAAACTACTTTTTCTGGCCCATAACTTGATAAGGTCGCCGTATTTCCCACCGTAAAATGAACAAATGTGTGGTGTTTTTAGGTACAGAAATCCCGAAAAATAAAACACGTAGAGCAAAATGTTTTGTTTATACACTTTTACTATTTAAATTCTCCTCAAATAATATAATAAGTTTCAAAATGCATTTGTATGAGACACAAATGCATTTCACAACCTTATATGCGGCACTATATAAGTTTATGTTATAATAATAATAATAATAATAATAATAATAATAATAATAATAATAATAATGCATTTATTGCCCAACAGAAATAATCCATTTACAGGACAAAATAAAAAAAAAAGTGTGAGAATATTTCTAACAAAATAAAGGAAACTTAATAAGTTACATACAATACGTCAGTGTGATAAGTGTAAGTAATACTAACAGTTTGTACAGAAATTTATACCACAACAAACAACACAACTACAGATCAAGTATTAATTAACCTAAATATTACGAAAAAATTGAGATCCCACCAATACTAAATTTTTAAGAGTACAGGTATTTAAGTCACATAAGCTGGATATTTGATTAAAATTGATAGACATAACATATACTGGAGATTTCATACCTAAATTAGTTCTTACATTATGACAATAGAACATACAGTGATCCCGTGATCCAAGTCTAGGAACACGTAGGTCAAACATATTCAACATAGATGCTGAATCAATTCGGTTGTGAAATAATTTAAATAAGAGTGACAAACTCGCAAGCACTCTTCTGGTATGTAAAGAATCAAAACTAAATCTTTGCAGCAACAAACTGTGGTTATATCCCCTAGGTGGATAGTAACCATCAGTACGATAAGACAAAAACTTTAGAAAACGCCTTTGAACTGATTCCACTAAATCAATATGTGTTCTATAAAACGGGTACCAAATAATACTACAATATTCAAGTTTCGAGCGTACTAGAGAGTAATAGAGGCATTTTAAAGCAGCAACGTCATTAAAATTTGAGGAATTTCTAATAACAAAGCCCAATGTTTTATATGCAGTGTTAACCATTTGATTAATGTGATTGGAAAAAGATAATTTGTCATCCATGATAACTCCAAGGTCCTTAATACTATTGCAGCGTTTAAGAACTGTAGCGTTGAGATTATAGTTAAATAAAATAGGTTGAGTTTTAAGAGTAAATGAGCATATTTTACACTTGTCAACATTAATTGGCAATTGATTTTTTGAACACCATTCCTCAACTAAATCAATACCTACCTGTAAATTTAAACAGTCACTTATAGAATGTATATTTAAGAAGAGTTTTAAATCGTCAGCAAAAAACAAATGATTAGATCTTAGTGACAGAGACAAATCGTTAACAAATAAAATAAAAAGAAGAGGTCCAAGGTTGGATCCTTGGGGTACACCCGAGGTGGCTAAGAAAGTATTAGATTTAAAACCGTTGTATGAAACATATAATTTACGTTGCGAAAGATATGATCGGAATAGTCCAAGTAAATTATTACTAAAACCCAAATGGTCAAGTTTATATATTAATAATTCATGATTAACCTTGTCGAATGCCTTAGAGAAGTCCGTGTATACCACGTCCACTTGACCTCTATTGTCAATGTTGCTTGAAACAAATTGGGTAAATTCAGCCAAATTTGTTAACGTAGAGCGTGACGTAACAAATCCATGTTGATTCGGAGAAATAAAATTTCTAACTTTATTAAAAAGAATTGTATACACAGCCATCTCAAATACCTTCGCAAAGTTGGATAGAATAGCTATAGGTCGATAATTTTTTATATCAGATGGATTACCATCTTTTAGTATTGGACAAATTCTTGATAATTTCCACTGCTCCGGAAAAGTAGCAGTAGACAGAATAAGATTAAATAAAGCACACAATGGAGCAGAAAAAATCACAGAACAGTCTTTAATAAAAAAGCTAGGTATCTGGTCATCTCCACATGTCATCTTATTTTTTAGCTTTGAAATGGCATTACGAACATCGGTTTCGGTGAAGCTAACAATATTAATAGAAGTTTGAAACCTATTTAAATCTAAATGAGGTTGAAAATTTTGACTGCTGAAAACACTTGAAAAATATTTGGAAAAACCATTAACAATTTCAGAGGGGGAATCGTAGTGAACGTCATCCATAAAGCAGTTAGATGGTATACGAGTTGAACGTTTTTTACTCTGGATATATGACCAAAATCTTTTTGGGTCAGTTATGAAGCTAGCTTGAACAGAAGTAAGGTAATTGCGGTAAGCATTTGATGTAAGTGTTTTGATTACATTTCTTAGACGTTTAAATTCATTGTAATAATAGATGGCATGAGTTTTTTTAAATTTATTATGGTAATATGACTTAAGCTTAATATTTTTAATAATATCCGATGAAAACCAAGGAGAGTATTTGCGTTTAAACTTTTTGTATAAGGGAACAAATTGATCAAGTGTATTATAAATTGTGTCATAAAAAGCTTCACAAGCAGAATTAATGTCAGTGTAATTATTTAGAAATTCCCAATTGATGCAGAGAAGTGCGTTATATAACTCATGAAAATTAGCTCTTTTAAAATTGTATGACCTATCATTAAGATTAACTGGAAAGATATCTGTACTTGATATGTTTAATTTAGCAGATATTAACAGGGAAGGATGATAAACATCTTCAGTAACAATTGGATTATAGTCTCTGTTAACAACACATTCAAGATCTGAAATACATAAATCTAAAGTTCTTCCATAAGCATTTTTGATATTGTTAAATTGATGAAAGTTATTAAATTGAATAAAATTTGTAATTACCCTTGATTTAAAATCCATAAAATCCGGCACTGTAAAGTGAGTAGAATTAAAATCCCCAATAATTAACACATTTTTCATGTCTACAAGTATAAGCCCAAATAATTCGAGAAATAATTCAACATCTATATTGTTGACCTGTGGGGGAATATAAACTAGAAATACATATAAAACTAAATTAGTTAGGGTAATCTTACAAGCTATCAGATCAATAGATGGACACTGATTGGTAATATGTTCATAATCAAGCAATACCACGTGGTAATTCGAGTTGAATGCAAGTAGAACACCTCCTCCGCGGGTTGTATGAGTTTCATTAAAATTTCTGTCTTTTCGAAAAACAGAATAGGATTCTGGGAAAAATTCACTATTGAGAATGTCAGGTTTTAGCCATGTTTCCACTAAGGCAACACAATCATAGTTCATATCACAGAGTGATATAAAAACATCTGACAATTTGGTGTTAAGTCCACGAGTATTTTGAAAATAGATGGAAAATTCACTAATTCTGCTGGGCGTTTCTAGTTTGTTGAACTGACAATTTGAGGATATCCACGAATATACTTAATACGTAAGTTATCTTCACCGTTTGCAGTCCTCCTAGCTAGTTCATCCTTAAGTTGACGGTAATATTCTTGTTGTTTAGGAGTTTTATCTGAGGATATTTTAACATTGCCAGGATCGCGAAGATTTTTTAGTGTATATGCTTTACGAATTGCATGATGAACAAGACTTTCAGAAGGCAGCACAATTTTTAATGGTCGGGGCGTGGTTCTAGAGTTGTCGTATTTACCCAATCTTAATGGTTTAATAGGAGCTTCAAATTCAGATTCAGGCAACAAATATTGCAGAACTTTCGACGTTTGTTGCTGATCATGAAGAATTCTAATGTTACGTTCCGTTGACGAATTTTCAGCAATACCATAAAGTATAATATTATTCCTGCGATGTTGTCTTTCAGAGACTTCTTTAACCACCTCTTCAAATTCTATAGATGAATTAGGTACAGATCTAATTGTTTTGAAGTTTTCAATTTCACGCTGCATTGATACTATTAATTTTTTGAGTTCCTGAATACTATTGCCCAACGCAGAACATTTCTGACATGTCCAGGTAATGTTCTTTTTATTCTTGATAGATCTGATATCCGAAACATTCAGATCAACACACGTATGAAAATATGTATCGTTACAAATTGAACAAGATATCATTTTATGTTCTTCATTAGATTTGTCGCAGCAGGCGCACTTTAGTAAGGGCATATCGAATAATTAATTGTCTAACTAGGAATGCAATAAATCGGCAATGTGTAAGTATATAAACATATACCTGGTATATATCCGTCAGGGTTCAAAAACTATACATTCCAATACGACAATCAAAAAAGTTCCTTCACAAAAAGTATTTATCAATATTTCTTCAATCAACACAAAAAGAGCACTGTTGCCTGCAGTATAAAACTGACTTATAGCATGCAATTACAATAACCAATTAGCACACAATTAGTAGAGATTTATTAGAACACGTCTACTCACGTTCACGTTCATAAGTTATAATATTTACATCTACAGTTAAATTTAAAAAATACGTATTTTGAAAATTTTCTGTACCTAAAAATTTGTTGGGTAGACAGCGTTCAGCCGTTATATATTCCTTTTACTTCGGTACCTTTGAATATTCACAGATGGTATCCTGTTATTTGATTACTTATACCCTTCTTATACTTATTTGCTACTTTATATTATTCAGTTCTTAAATGTCTAAAATTATTTGTATTTGTAAAAAAACACTATTTCAAGAATATGACGCTCTTACGGAAGCAAAGCTTTAAAACATGGCCTAAATAAAAACATTTATAGAAACGTGAATACACGGTATTAATAAAAAATGTAGTCAAACTTAGCGATGTACATATTTTACTGACAAACAATGAGTAGAGTATGCCATATAATAAAAACATTAATTTAATTGTTCACCTCTCTCCCTCTACCTCTCATTCTAATTACAAGGATTAGCCCAGAAGATTTGTGCGGGAACGGGGGCGGCATATTATTATTAAGTAGGCCGCATTTGCGCCCAGGAACGACTTACGTTGGTAGGCACTAACCACCATTCAGTGCAGGAATGGGGAAAACCTCATTAATTAGGGGGGTAGTCAAACGTCAACCGGTATCAATCTCTCACATTTACCTAAGCCAACATTCTTCCACCCTACCATACTCGCAGAGAGGGTGTCAATCCTCTTCACGAATATAGCTTATATACGGTATACCGGCTGAAACTATCGTTAGACTTTAGAAGAATCAGTGACCCACCTTCTTATTCTACAGAAATGTCCATTGTCTGTCCAGTAACGATGGCACTGAAGTATATTTTAAATTTTTGTACTCACAGAAAAATAGTCCAGGTTAGAAAAACTATCATCCCCAAATTTTGTCAAATAATCTCTTTCATAATTTAAGTTATGGATAAAAAAGGGAAATTTTATAATACTTTCACACCTTGTTATGACGTTCATATGACAAACCCCAATTATTTTGTCCCAAACCTCAACTATATATATATTTCTGACAGTTGCAGCATTTAGAAATGTTATGATATAATACAATTATGAATAAACTTGGATATTAACGGAAATTTTTTCTTCCTTGAACCAATATGTGAATTGCATGCGTACAATTTCTAAATCAATATTAAACCAGCAAAGATCATTGCTCCGATAATACTACGCAAACATCATAAGACCTCAGATCGATAATGGACAATACAGTGAATGTTTTTAATAAAGCAAATATACCTAGCGTTGTTTGCCGTTCTTGTTTTAAAAGACTAAAATATAAATATTGCCACACTTTGCATTAAGGTATTACTTTTTGAAAAAGGATAATACCAATAGAAAAGTAAATAGCAAATCTGACCTCAATATATGATTGCTGTTTAGATTTTCAGTCCTTCTTGGACTTTTGGTCGCCATAAAAAAATATAATTAATGTATTTCTTTTAATAACATCAGATATACAACAACTGTGAGTGTAGTAGCAATAATTAGCTGACTTGAAAAATAAAATTACCACTTAATGTTGTTTACGTTACGTAAAAATGTATTTACAGAATTAATTTTACTTTAATTAAGTGATAACCAGTATCTAAATGTATTAAAAAAACATGAGGCTTGGAAGTTCAATGCCTCAATTATACGGTTGCGCTTGTTGTATATATATTTTATATGAATAAATAATTACTTGGCTTAAATTACCTTTTTAAATATATTCGGTATCAAAAGAAAGAACCAAATATGTCAAAAATATTTTAGTTATTCTAAAATAGTGCTTAAATTTTTTATCAACGATAGTTCGCGAAAGCGCGAATACGTTCGAAATGTTAATAGAAAAAAATTATAACGTTTTCAATATTCAATCACTGTTTATGCAGTTCAAAATAATTTGAACAGCGGTTTGACCAACAGGTAAACGCTGAACTAGCTTGTGGTTTTTAAATTGGTTTTGTTTATAAAATTTTTGTGTTTCCTTTGACAAGGTACTACAATTCCCGTCTAGGTGTCGCTGCTTAAAATACGTTTAGGTATAGTACAAATTGTACTTTTTCATTCTAAAATTAAAGAATTTTTTCAACCACTCTTAAAATGTCTGCAACGTATGGAACTTGAAAGAGCATGATGAGAAAAAGAAACGAAGATAAATTTAATATACAATGATCTTGAAAGTGAGGTATTAATTTTAACTGATGACAGTAGGCATCAAAATAAATCATTTTACAAAATATTACCCTTATAAATGTATTTTAATAACCGATAAAACTGAGTTCTTCAATACTAGTCGATGTAAGGTGTTAATTTATTTGATAATAGAACAATTAAAAACTTCTAATATTTATAATACGAGAATGTATTCTCATGTTCCATTTTTTAGTCAAAAGTAGAAGGAAACTAAATTAATTCTTCAGGAGTTTTTATCGTTGCGGAACTTTTTTTAATTTAAAAAAAATAATAAATTAAAAAATCATTAAAACTGCTTATTGAGCTGAGTAACAAGAAGTTCAGATTTGGCCAAAATACATATTTTACCAGTTTATAATTTTCATTTAATTTACGGAGCTTCCTATAATTATTATGTGGATCTGAATATTTTATTAAATTAAAGGTCTATAAATAGGAATGTTGCAAATAAATATTCCATTAATTGCATCAACATTAATTATTTAATTCAAATCAGAGATTTCGATTGCAATTTCGAACGGTATTAACATATTTTAACGCGACTGGTCACACAACCAATTTTGAATCCGCATCTGGAGCAATTTATAATTATTTTAGATATAATTAAACTGGCGGATTTAATAAAAAAAACTTAATTATGGAATAGGAGAATAATTTATGTACGTATGTATTAAGCCTCATACGGAAATAATTCAAATCAAATGGCGTACAAATTCTTGGCCATAATACACCCTGCAGGACCCCTATCACAATAAATATGAAGTCATAAAGTCGCAACGGGAGGTGAATACGCTTTATGAGGAGCGAAGCACGATAAACAGATGTCGACGTCGATTTTGGGCCATTATTTTTAATACACCCCGTAAAGACAGAATAACCTTCGATTAGTCATCCATTGGGAATTTGAGGAGCGTGCCTGTAATATCTGCATTTAGTTTTATTGCACGTTATTCGACAGTTCCCGGATTTTGCGTTCGATAATTTTAACGACGAAAAATAAAAAAAATACGTGACGCAAAAGTCTGTTTTATAAATTGTGACAGCTTGAAAATATAACGGATAAAGAAATTTACCTGATAATAGGAAATTAATTCAATACCACATCTAACTTAGTTTAGAGTTGAGTATCGATAATACATCGCGCATAGCAGGTAGCACGTCGCACATCCATTTCTTCAATAATGAATCTCTAATGCTGATGTGGCAGGCGTTGTTTGCACAAAGTTGTATTAAGTCCAAATAATGAGACAAAAACCAAGAAATAAATTTTGTAACAG
Source organism: Monochamus alternatus (assembly GCA_037114965.1). Taxonomy (NCBI): domain Eukaryota; kingdom Metazoa; phylum Arthropoda; class Insecta; order Coleoptera; family Cerambycidae; genus Monochamus; species Monochamus alternatus. The sequence continues at coordinate 42,494,846 of CM073433.1, forward strand.
TAATTTAAGTTTCTGTAGATTACTATTGTACCTGCTTACACTGGACTATAGATACTTCCCATTACAGTTATATACAGGGTGTTCCAGAATGATGGTCAAATATTTTACCAGTATATTCCACAAGCCATTTCAGGGTGGGATCTTCATATGAAATTTTTCAATTTGGATCCTCCTTGTTGAGATATTCGAGTCTCAAAATGGCGGAAATAAATATTTTTTTTTATTTTTTCTTAAAAACGGTTACACTTTTGTGTACCAAAATTGAAATTTCTAAGTGTAACCGTTTTTAAAGAAAAATAAAAAACCTATTTTTTCCACCATTTTGAGAATATCTCAACAGGGAGGACCTAAATTAAAATATTTTATATGAAGATCCTCCCTAAAATGGTTTGTGGAATACACTGGTAAAATATTTCACCATGATTCTGAACCACCTGTATAGCGACAAGTACCATTACTTTGTTGTCAGTAATTGAAATATTTTATAAACTTATAACAAGAACGTTTTGTCAGTCAAATAATAAAACAGCTTATACGGCAATTATATAACTCTTTTATAAACATTTCTGTGATAAGCTTATAAAACAGCTTAGCTAATAAAAGTGTTTAACAACAGTTTTTTTTAATCCAGTCTAAGTCTAATTTTACCTCTTGCTTTAGCTTTTTTAGCCTGTGGAAAAAATTCTAAAGAAGTGCATTTTGAAGAAAAGTAATGCAATGTTATCAAAACAAAAAAAAGACTATGACTTTTATCTTAAAATTTAAAGAATTCCTAATTTTATGTCACCCGTTTCAATGAAATTATGAAAAATCCTAGATTTTTAAAATCATATATTATTTACCATTTACCTTTCGATTCGGTTGTTATGATAAATTCTTTATAGAATCATAATTTCCAGTGAGAAATGGCTCAATTAACTTATTTGTTATTTAACGCTGGTTTTACAATTTCATTATTTTATAAACAGCAGCCATTGTGACACAATACTGAAAATCATTAAACCTATAACTATAAGAATATCAGAAAATAGGAGTTTTTCTAATATTGAATAGTCAAATCGAGGATAATTATGAAAATTTATGATAATTTTAATGCTTTTGGGGTTAATTTTAACGTCAAAAACCTTAAAATTTGAAAAAAACCTTTTTTTATTTATAATCGATATTGTAAATAGTCATGCACATGAAAAATTCAATAGATGCGGGCCATTCAAATCACAATAAAAATTTTTGCGCAATAAAAATTGCTTTCACAAAGTGCAATAAAACGCGTAAAATAATATTGAGTAATAAATTACATTCCAGTTGCAGACATTGTGATTAAACAGAGATGCTTCTGAGACATTTAATAAATAATTTACTTTTATAAGTGACCTGCATTTGGTTTATATGTGAAAATAGATATGAAAGAACAGACAGTTCAATTGTCGGTCATCTAATCTATGTCATACTGATGAGAGCTGACAAGCCGGAAACCGGTCTATGTCTGGTGGAGTAGCCGACAAGGATTCTCACTTGTTCACACAAATACTGTAGGTGTAATTCGATACTGGTCGGAGCATTAGTCCGCGGAGTAGTTATTTCCTGCAGTATTATTTATAGATTTAATGGCGCGTCGCCCAGGGCGAGAGGTCTGCGTTTAAGTACCTGCTGCAATGTAGGTCGCTACCTACAAGTCGAGCCGCTTAGGTCGAGCCAGGAAGAACTTATATCTCACCTAATATACTTTTGTTGATCGATTTTACGCTATAAAAGTGTTATATTATTGCTACTGAAGATACCAAAATAGAGTTGTTGTTTAGTTGATTTGCTATTTTCTAATTGTTTCCAACAGGCTTTACAAAATCTCAACAGCTACTAAAGTGTTTTATATTGTAGTAGCAATGTTGGTTGTATAACTGCTGTATAATAAACGTTTTTACAATGTTTTCGTGACTCTCGCTGTTTTATAAGATTTGTTTTTAGAGCGTTTTTGCAGCTGTTATAAAATAACAGTTACAGTTTTGTCTCCAACAGAAAAATCGTGATATTTGATCATGGATTTATGGTAAAGTTTATTTCCCTTTTAACCTACGTCAATTTTTCTTGCAACTAACAAGCAATAAAAGTCGTTAGAAACCATTAAAAATGTAATAATTGTAGATTCAGGATTAACTTTGGAGGTGGAAACAAGTTGGCTACACATGACTTCCATTGCTCCCTATTATCACAAATTTGAGAGTCAAACTTGTTCCGTTGTACGTGATGTTCAAATAGTTATTACAGAGTTACAGTGCATGTTAGTTTAGATACGAACTTACCGAATGGGATGCCCAGAGCTTCGTAAAATTGAATAACTTACGTATCAGCACATGAGAGAAATTCATAGACTGGAATATTTCTGGCTCTAACAAATGCATTGTGGTCTAGCTTTCGTTGAAGGCCCGAGGTGTTTTAATACGTACGACAATTGAAGTTTAGTGTTGTGAAAATTGTTGTTTATTTACGTTATGTATACCATTAGAAAAACAAATGTATTCTTTAGCTGTTTATTTGTTCTGTTGATCCAATTGTAACAAATACTATGAATGTAATAATGTTTACAAGTCCTAAATTTTCAGTTGCAAACATTTTTATATAATTCATATAAATTTTCAAGGTTAAGAATCCTCAGACCATCCTCTCATAAATTTAATGCTGTAGAAAAGCTTGGTCCAGACATAAAGTCCTTTGACGAATCATAAACAACTTTCGAGAGATTGCAGTGATATCATATATTTGAATGAAAAATGTTATTGTTGTCGATAGTGGGAAATTAGAGGCCAAATTTCAAAGAAAACACCAAATTTTCTCAATTGTCGACGTTTCGTCACTTATCGTGACATCCTCAGAACACTATAAAATTTAATAAATTCAAAATTACATCGCAATTTATAAAAACCAACTTAACCTTAAAATATTAAAAAAGTGTGTTTAAAACATTACAATAAAATTGCTACAACAATATCTATATAATCATTTCGTTCTTTCGCCATATTTTATTATATAAAGACATTTTATTTATATAATTTTAATACTTTGCTTTTAAATTTGTGACATATAATACATATAATAATTGTTAGTGTGTGTGTAATTTTGGTTTCTTGTTTCATGTTTATATAGATATTGTTGTAGCCATTTTATTGTAATGTTTTAAACACACTTTTTTAATATTTTAATGTTAAGTTGGTTTTTATAAATTGCGATGTAATTTTGAATTTATTAAATTTTATAGTGTCTTGAGGATGTCACGATAAGTGACGAAACGTCGATAATTGAGAAAATTTGGTGTTTTCTTTGAAATTTGGCCTCTAATTTTCCACTATCGACAACAAATTGAACATAAATAAGGCTGCTAATCATCATTAGTTAGAAAAATGTTATTCTTTAATATAAAAAATATTAAATTATTAATTTTAAATTTCTATATCAAATCATTGCAATCTGGAATTAAATTGGACTTACTTTCAATACCAAAATTTTATCGTGCCGTCATGAGTATATAAACCTATGGATTTATTGATAATCTTTTGCGCCTTGTGCAAATTTGCAATGGCAAATACAGCTGTTTACATGAACTCATTTTGACGCTTCGTTATCCATGTTACAAGTAATCATCTATTTGCATTTTTTATCGAACCATATGCTTTGTGATACAATTTTCCTTGTAGCGTTTCTAACAGAATATAGTAATCCTGCATAATTTATAGATATCCATATTTACAACACTAGACTGATAGAGAAATTATGTAATTTATAAACAAATATTCTAGATCAATAGTTGCCACTGGAAGTTTCATATAATCGCGTGTAATAAATAAATCCTAAAGTTAAGCTAATAATAAAAATGTCTACTAACCTTATCTAATCTCTATTGACTAGCGAATTGATAGAAAATTTAATGTCGGTTATATTTGAACAAATTAACCTGCACTGATTTGATCTACCAGAAGCAGTCTGGATGGCATAAACAGGCTTAGATAACGATATTAAAAGGTTGACACGAGTGTGGGTTACGAAATTCTTCGACCCACTGCGTTACTTTTGAGTGGTTTTGAAGAACCTACTTGGGATTTTCTCCTTTGACGCCAAGGATTAACTATTTTATTGCCAGATATTTACTTAAGCATTTCATTGATTTTAGACGCTGTTATAAATATTAAAATTAAATATTTGGATACTCTGAATAATATACAGGAAATATTGCCACAAGGAAATCTCAACTAGGTATCAAAAACAAGGTTATCTTTGTAAGTGATGTTGTATCCCAAGTAACACAATATATTGTATAGCAGTGGTTAAGAAAGTTCCCGTAACTAATTTCTGGAGTTAAAGTTGCAAGGTTTAGTTGCATAAACATCTTATTGGCATGAACACAGCAGTTAATAGCGTGAAATAAGCACATTTTTTATAAAACATAGTTGCTGTATAAAAATTATATAATTGTGTTTTAATAGTTCTATATAAAAACAAGCTATGTTTTAGCAATTATCTTACATCATTGATACAACAAACTATATAATTCCAATAAAGCATATCATGATAATGTGTTATAAAAACGTTATACAATTATTATGCTTTATTTACAAGCCTATCACAACTATAAAGCTAATATTCCACTTTCTTTAAATTTTACGACATATGTCTATTATAAGTATCTTTATATTAGATATACAATTTTATACTTATAACTCAAAAATGAATTTCAGGTACGAATAAAATTTTACTGTGATAAACGAATAAAGTAGGTCGAAAAGTCATAACGCGCCTGCATAGTAAAATAAAGATAATATTTTCGTTCACAAAAAAAAACAGAACATTTATACATGCACATTTGCTGCTAAAATATCCCCAGTTCTAAATTTCATATAATAAAAATTCTTATTTTTAATGAGCAACGGAAGTTATTTTCATGAAATATTTCACGTAAAAATTGTTGAACTTTTTTCAAGATGGACGCTGAAAATCAGTTGGAATTAAGTAAATAAATATGCTGATAAAATAATAAAACAGTTTTGGTCACTTCAGAAGCATTTAAAATACTTCAATGTTATGTAAAAGCGAAACACAAGACATTATGTTTTGTAGAAAATCGTTTGCTCGTGTGAACTACCTTTAAGAAGCAGTTTCGCTTTATTGTCACTCTAAAATATTTTAATACAGCATTTATAAAACAAATGCTGTAATTATATAGCTAAACAGCTTTCTGAAACTGAAGTGCTGCATAAATGGAGTAAGGACTTTCTCAAAGTAATTTAAATGACTTGTATAAAATACGTCGTGTAGACACAAGAACGTTCTGAAAATAGTTTAAATAATTTCCATAAAATGTTTTTCTTGTTGAGATTACATTATTCTCACAGGTACTTAAACAGCAAAATAGCGACTGTTAACAAAAAAGTCTCAAAGGGAACAATAATACGTTGAAATTGCTGTCGTGTAACGGCTATATATCATTTATATAAATTTTTGATCTTATAATTTTGAGTTATAAGAATACTATTCTTTTGTCTTCCTAAAACAATAAGCTTCTTTAAAGTCTTGTTCTTGCTCGATCCTGCAACATCATTTCTTATCTTGCTAACTTTGCAAAGTTTGCATTATTCTTGCGAGGCTCTTACATACAAATGAGAAATATGGAACTTTATTGCGAAATTGGAAACAGTGGTACTTACTCTCGGTCGGCTACGGCTCCGCTCAGAATTCACATGTAACTATCATAGACGTTATAAAGTACAGAAATGGCTAGTAGCTTTACATAACAAGTCTTAAGTAATGGATAAAATAAGTGAATAGAATCGGAGCTTTTTCAGTCAAGTGACACTTAATTTATAATAAAACTTGTTTGAATGTCCTTTAAATAAAGTATATACATACAATATGACCACATATAAAGGGCGTTCAAGGACTTTATAAAATAACATTTTGAACTCATCAAACAAATCCAATTTAATGCATACGTCAAAAGTTCATGTCATCAATTGGATTTATGAAATTGCATGCTACATAATAAAAATATAATAAAATTTACTTAAATGGGAAATATTTTTAGTCCAATGTTAGGTATACTTAAATTGCATGCTTAATAATAAGGATATAATAAAAGACGTATGTATTTCGGAAACAAAAAAGCCCGCGCCTCGTAGCAGATCTCAGGTCCGAACACGGCGACGACCTTAATGTTTAAATATGCTTTATTTATATTAAAACAAATTTAATCTTCATTCATACCAGCTAATCGATGGAAACATCTCATTTATTTACCTGCAGGTACTCGATTCGTGACTTTAGTGGAACACATTCCCTCAAAAAGTGAAGTAAATTCTCATGAAAAAATGTAAATCTGTATTCTTGACAATTATCATTGTAGTTATTTCCCATAGAAAATTAGGCAATTATATCACAGAGCCAGAATAGTTATGTAGTTTGATTCAGTTAATCACTCTTTATTACGGCAAAAGCTTTATAAAATTGGATTAAGCTGAAAATTGGTCTTGCTGCTCAGAAATTTTTACAGTAATGCTAGTATACGTGTAAAATCTGGAAATATTTTTTCATATCTTTTCGATATTACTTCGGGTGTTCATAAGGGCGATGTATTGAGTCCACTGTTATTTGCTTTATTTCTTGCGGATATAGACAATTTTTTTATTGAGAATGGCACAGGGAATTAATATTGATAATTATAATGCGCTTCTTATGCTTCTTTACGCAGATGACCTCGTAATATTAGAAGACTCTGTGATTGACGTGAACAAAAAATTAAGGATTAAAAAAATACACTACACTAAACCTGTTGACAGTAAATGCACAAAAAACGAGGACCTTGTCACCATATAGTAAATCACCATTTTTACTTTTTACTACTTTACGGTGATTGTCCTGTTGAAGTAACACCGTTGTAACCGTTACACTATCTCGGAGTTACCTTCACAGCTTCTGCACTCTTTCATGATATGGCGTGTTCTGCAGTTTCAAAAGCTATACAAGCAATAGATCCATTGATGTCCATAATGGCTAAAACCAAAATTAATTCCTGGTGCACTAGAATTCAATTATTTGAGTCATTAGTAGTCAGTACCATAACCAATTGCGCACCAACCTGGGCTCTAAGGTATACAGACATTCTTGAGCAAGTTCAAACTAACTTTATAAACAAGGTTGCTATTGTTATTACTAAATACTCCTGGCTATGTAGTTAGGATGGAGTGTGAAAGATTGAAAATAATATAAAATGTATTCAAGTGAACACTGAACTGGCTTGAAAGAGTTTTGAAAATGTCTGATTCTCGTCTTCCTAAAATTTGTCTTAAGAGGCAGCTACAACTCACTAACTCGGATATAAGGTATAATTGGGCCTTTCAGTTAGAAAATTGTTTTCGTTTGTTGAAGCTGAGGACATTTGGAACAACCTCTCTCTTGCACTATTGAAAAGAAATACCAAAATGCTGCTTTCAAAATTCCGGGAAAAATTGTTTGTTAACGATCGCAACCTTCTTCAAAGGACAACTTTTATGCCACTTTATGACTTCGTGTGACCTCTACAAGTCAGTCGTACTTAACACTGGGTTTACCCATTCAATATCTTAGGACTATCGCTCAATTACGAATGTGTAATAATATAATGATTAAATTTACATTTACAACAGTTTCACATACAGCATTAACCCGAACAACAAATGAACGATATGTAACAGAGATGAGTTTGAAACAATTGATCATCTCCTTTTTGGCTGCCCTATATATTTCTGTTTAAAAAACTGTGAATCGGCCTGCTTGAAAAATTTACAGGTCTTAATTACGTCATTAGATAATTTGATTCGTGATTATGTTAGGCAGATTGCTAGTTACATTTGGCATATTTTGAAGTGCCGTTAATTTATAATAAACGAATAATATGTATATATCTGCAGCTATCTTCTATTTTTTATCTTTTTACTTGCTCAATAAGCACTGTTTTTTAGTTTTTCATTTATATATATTTATCATCTATAAGTTGTACGAAAGAAAACATAACTGATTCTACAATTTTATTTTCTGTTACCCACGGCAATACACAGGTTTTGAAAATGTGGCAACATCGCACGCCTATCATATCACCTGTTTCACAAGTCCCTCTAAATATACTAACCATGAATGGGTTTCTTTTATTTGAAAAACATGTATAATAAGTGGTCAAAATGACTGCATAAATATCATTGTTAACAAAACTGACCAGGCAACACGCGTTGACAGCGATCGATTCAAAATCCAAATATGTGATATCTACGTAGGCGCAAGCCATATTCGCGAGTTCACTACAACAGTCAGAAAGACAACTTTTATGTAGTACCATTGCTAAACTTCACTATTAGATAAGACACTTATCGTAAGCATATTTATTATTTTACAGTCAAAATGCTATCCTGTAACTTTAAAACAAAATTCCTGTTTAAGTTTGATTCGTCTATGTCCACAAGTACACTTTAACATTGCTACATGTATTTCCTTAATGAAACGCTCTATTAACTTGCATGCTTCCTACACATAATTTCACAAATGACTAGTTAGTATTCCAGCTTGAAATTGAAAACCATCTCGGTCTGGTTGCGGCCATCTTATTTGCATAATTCGTCCTCTGTCCACCGTCCCGTGTTCCTCTTTGATTCATTCCCGGACACAGGACTAGGCGGAGAACTCCATATTCTACTAATGAGACTGCAAACACAGTCGTGCTATCTTCCAGGACCGCATTTCTAATTAGGGGGGAGGCGGAACGTCAGCTTCTTTTTAAAACCTTTGATACACTTAAAAAATGTATTTTAAAATATCGAATGTTGTTTTCATAACACGTAATATACATGTAAAGGGAAAACACGAAGTCTGATAGAGTGTGCCTAGTTACACACTTCTTCCAACGACGCTTCCACTGCAAAAGAATTTTGAAACAAAAAATAATTTAATTAAATATGTAGGATATGGCTACCAGCCAAAAGATTGTACAAACTCTTGTTCATTTACTTATAATGCACTAACCTAGATCACCACTTCCTTCCATTTATCATGTTTGACGACTGCAGAATGGTTTACGTTCTAGAGGGTATCTCTGAAAGGCCTGTACGAAACACTAGGACAACTGAGGAAATATGAGGATCTGCCAAATGTTGATATTGAGTGTTAAAATTATTATTTCTTAAATAATTCTTAATAATTGCGGAATATGGTACTTCGGAGTTTTTTAGGAGAAATCGAGATCTGATCACAGTTTGGGTGATCACATTGCAGAGGGCGCCACCAGTAGCACTTCGTTAACATATAAAGCTTCTCAACTGATTTTGTGCTTTGATATATTAAATTTTTCCATTCCATGGTAACTTTTATCCAAGAAAGATATACCTATAGTCGGGGCCCAAACTAATATAGAGTGATTCATTCACAGCACGGGAGGTGAGAGTTGCAGACGACAAGATTCCATAGGCATGCCACTTCAAAAAACACAAAATAACCAAAAACTTGTTGGCGTTGCGAAGATGCAGTGCGCATGCTTTTGACGGTTGAAAACTGATTACAGGGTGTTAAAAAAAGAGTGTAAAATATTTCAGGAGGTAATAGTATGAACCAACAGCAAAAAAGTCTTAATAAACATGGGTCCCCTATTCGTTTTATTTTATTAGGAATAAACCGACACAGGAAGCTTTTAACAAACAAAAAACAAAGTTACAGAAGATGTTCAACACGACATCTTCGTCTCAACAATATTCGAACTCTTTCGAGATCACCCTCCTTCGTTTGGATTTCTTGACACTTTTGATTAATCCATAGCTGCAGCTCTTCCAGGCTATTTACAGGAGTACCATACACTAATGTCTTCCAATATCTCCAAACAAAGAAAATATCTAGAGGGTTTATCAGGCGATCTTGAAGGCCATAAAACAGGTCCGGCCCTTCCTACCCATCTATGTGGAAAATTTTGGTGTACATGCTCTCTAACGGCCATGGAAAAATGAGATGGAACACCATCATGCTGGAACCACATTTGTTGCCTCTGATTCAAGGGAATGTCTTCCAAAAACTCATACTGTTTGTTCTGCAGAAAGTTGCGGTAAGCAGCGCCTGTTAATCGGTTTCGTAAAACAACAGGAGCTAGAAACCTGTCACCTACAATACCCATTCAAATGTTTAATGAAAAACGTGCCTGATGTCCAGATTCTATTAGAGCATGAGGATTTTCGTCGTCCCAAATATGCGTATTGTGAAAATTAAACACTCCATATCTTGTGAACCCGGCCTCATCAGTAAAAAGAATGTTTGCACGAAAACGAGGGTCTTCAGCATCATGACGTAGAAACCAGCGGCAAAAAACCAAACGTGCTTGATGATCATTTATTGGATTTAAGGCCTGTACTCGTTGTACATGATATGGATAAAGCAGTGGCTCGTGAAGGATTCTCCAAACAAGAGGACCATTAATTCCTACCTCGGCTGATATTCTCCGCACACTCGTACCTGGATTCTGCTCTACCAGTGCTAGAATTTCTTCTTCTGCTCTAGGATACAGACCTTGGGATAAATGGCACTGTTTGCTCAAGGAACCGGTATCACGCAATCTTTGGTGAATTCTTCCAAACATGCGTTGTGAAGAAATCTGGGATTTGGATAAGCGTCAACATAAAGACGTCGCGCTTTGGTGGCGTTCCCATTAGCACGACCATACATGAAATGCATGTCTGTTAATTCTGCGTTAGAGTAACCAGCCATAGCGAAAGAAAACTTGTGCATTGAGAACAACTGTCAAATACGTACTGTTTATTTCACTAAACATCAACCAACTATTATAAGAAAATACACAACGTTTTTGAAAAATGAAAAAGGGAGATAAAAATCATAAAACATTTCCATATCTCCGCAACCGTTACTTTGCGGACCCATGTTTATTGAGACTTTTTTGCTTATTTGTAGTATATTATTTTACTTAAATACAGATTAGATTTTATTCCTTGTATCATGAGAAATTGCATGTTGAGTTGATAGTGTACTTGCATTGCAACCTATAAAATTAGACTAGAATTGGAGATTTGATGTTTAATAACTTCAGCACGTTTTTCTTTTATTAGGTACTTCTTTGAAGGTCCTCGTTTCAGAAATACCAATTTTTTATATTGATACACGAACTTGTTTAGTTGAAGCCACTGAAATAAAACAATAAGCTTGCGCCTAAAGCTACCAAAGTGCAAATACAGCCCTGTCAACTTCCCCCGCAATATTTCGTCGACTTACACCTGGCGAACGCGACAAAGGACTTTTCACCCCGAAATGTGCAAGTCCGCGACCACGTTACGTTGCGGCGGATTCCTAATGAATATTCCGCTGTTGTTTCCCCGTGATTGTGGTAATTATCGCGTCGTTATTTCGCGTCTATTTCTGGCGGATCCAGAGAGCGGTGCAGTTATTGTTAATTCTGCCCTGTTGGTTTCTGACAAGTCTAATGAGCCGGCAAATGGTCGTGATGGATAGTAATGATGGCTATCGATCATACTTTTCGCGATGGCTGTTTGTTTAATGTTAAGTGTCTCTATTAACCTTTACGGTACATCGCGTCGTATGTTGTTTGCCTTTGAGTTATACGTGTGTGCTATGCGCTTCATTTGCGTAACGGAAAAATCCAGTCTTACCCTGAAGAGTCTGCTAGTATGTAATTATAACGAAACTACAAGGCAAGCAACTATAATCGATGTCGTAAAAATAAGTTTTTAATAGAAACATTAACAAACAACAAAATAAATAAAGTAGAATATGGAATTAAGTAATGTGACACTAATACAGGGTGATTCAGTCATAATGTCATTAATTTTAACCACGTATTCGCAAGGCCTATCGTAGACAGAAAACGAAAACAATTTTTTTTACTCGACCTTTCAAAAGATAAACAAACCACCCCATAACAATCGGCAATACGATGCGACTGGTAACACTACAAAATTTATGATGAAGCGTACGAGTATTGAAGCTTTATAGAAGTCCAGCAGCGTTGCCACTCAGGATCACATACATATAATAACAACATGCTCGCTACTGAAGTAATAGTTTTTTTTTTAATGATAAACTTCTTGATTGCAATGTAAAATATATGCATTTTTTATATTCTTTGAGGTACCTTTAAACATGGTTGCATTTTATAAGGTATTCATAAACGGTTTGTCAAGTTTTGAGGTAAATTTCATTCACCATGCCCTCATAATACAAGTTAAAAATCTCTGCAAAATTTTGACAGTAAATAATTTTGGAGAAATCTATTTCTTGTTACCCTTTCGTTATGTTCTTGAAAGCAGAATCAAGTTGATATACGTTTATATACCCAACAAATGCAAATCGTATTATTATAAATATGAATCAGAATCAAATCCATTACTTATGTACCGAAGTCAGTAGGTACCGAATAACACGGACGCACACGGTAAACACAGACGCAAATGTCTATTAAAATGTCTTTTATAATTTTTTCCACGGCTCTGTTCAGTAGGAGACAATCCCTGTCTTTCATTACTTTACCCAACATGAATTTTTGTTTAGGCAAATAGCCAATTTTATTAATTATTATAAACACTGGTGACACAAACACGCGAAATTCACCAACCTCTACAACACGAAAATAATTACTGATGATGGAGAAGAGAGAGAAGTCGGACCGCGTGTAACCGTTCCAGATGCAGTCGACGATGGGTTCGCCTGCATAGGAAAACGGACCCAAACAATATTCGACTTATTCTGCCGGTAATATATTAAACGGGAATTTGAACTGCTAACTTTGCCGAGTGTGTCGATTACAGTCGACTATCTGACGTAGGCGCTGATTACTGTGGTTGGCATTTATTATAAAATTCTCATGATTTCCTATTGATTACACCAGGTGTTATTATTTAACGGTTCTGTAGCTCTGCAACACTTGTCATTGAGTAAACATTAAAAACAAGGTTATTGACCTAAATACGGTAGATCAAGATTCGGATTGACGAATTGTTGTTCACTGAATAGGTATACCTCAAACTGTTTTTTTGTTGACAGCACAAGGGCTTTTTTATTATTATCTATATTTGTGTTGGATTAGTGTTGGATTTTATTTCACTGTTTATGTGAAATGTGCAAGGTTTATTTTGATCCCAGACACCGAGTTGAAGTCTGAAAAGGGGTTTAAATAATGATTTGAAAATATTTTTTTCGGCGTCAATCTGCATTTAAATTTATTTTAAATCACGTATTCGTATTATACTCATTTTTCCTTACCTCCTTTTAAAATTAATGACATTATGATTGAATCATCCTGTATAATACCAACTTATGTCATATGGCACTTTGTGCCAGCTCCAGTACTTATCCTGGTATATTAGAGTTACAATATATTGTAATGTGAAATTTAAGAGTGTAATGTGTATTTCCCGGATAGCTCAGAATTAGTTCACTTACCTTCCTTTTCTAAAGCGCCAGTCTGAAGCGTAACACTTTTACCTTTAACCTTTAACACAGTTTTTTATTTATTTTTAAATTTTTTATTGCTTCAGACATTAGTCTTTATATTTTCTCTTTCTAACACAATTTATTTAAATTTATTGTAAACATGAGAAACCTTTCTCTCAAAGGCGGTTCAGTGATGTTTTTGTATATTAATTTTGTTTTTAAATAAAAGGTAAGACAATTTTTTTATATTATAGATAGATCTCAAATTTATTATTTTTTTTAAATTTTCTTAAAAATTACCTACTGCTCTAACTAATTTCTATAATTAAGTTATCGTTCGTAAATATAAACCCAAAGTCCTTTAAATCAGTCTTGTAAAATCACGACAAAGTATAATATTTTACCTTCCCCGTTTCTCCGCTTAAATTTCTCGTCTGTAATCGTCCTTAAATGCTTGTCGTCGTCTGCAAATGTCTTGTGGAACTCCTTACCGTGGTCGTTTGAATTTACCGCCTTCTACACTGTCTGATTTCTTCTACCTCGCTTTGCAAATGTCAAACGCGTCATGCTTTCAGCCTTGTAACAAATTTATAATGGTTATAATAGTTGTTATATACCTTTTCATTAGCTATACGGTGCTTGTGATGTGGCCAATACTTGATATATCATCCAATGAAGTTTTTCTTCCACTCTGGGATCGTGTCCTTGAATGTTATGTTTTTCACACAGGTACTGATTTTTATTAATACTTTCTTATCAAATTTTCCTAATTTCTCAATTCTCGCTTCTACTTATTTATTTACAAAATCAACAACTTTTTTTTCTTTTCTTTTTTACATTTTATTGTTTTATTTTGATATCTATCAATATTTTCTTTATAAACTTTTACTAAATAAATATTTATGTTTTCTATACTACACTGCCCACTCTCAAAATTGTACTCATGTATACAAATTTTAATAAATATACTAAACATGCTAAATATTACTTTTAAATTCCTCCTTTTTTTAATAACTGAAACTTTTATTTGTATTTCCTATTATTTTAGCCTTTATGCTCATTACAATATAATTCTGACGTTACTTTTTCGAGCAACTATTTTTTTATTGTTTATTAGGTTGCTATAGTTACGATAGTCACCGTGCTTAAAGCGGCTTGATTCAAACACGGTTCAAACAATTTCAAATATAAATTAAATTATTGTACATAACACAATTGTCTTATTTTATTGCAGTTTGCGAAAAAATTGTTTGTATTTCGAACGCAAAATGCCACGCTACGTTTTCGAATGGACTTTTATCCATAAATAACTTCTATTCTTGAACGCAAAAGTGCCATTCCGCGTTCTAGGTACAAACGTAACTATATTTTTACAACACTTTTATTAAAGTTAAGTATTGTGAAACGCATTACTTTGACAAATTTATTTTAAAACCCCAATTCCTAAAACATAATTAGTTTCCTTACCTCAACATTACAAATAATAATGGCAATCCTATACTTCTAGAGAGAACCGTTCCCATTATTGCACGTAGAGAAAGGGCGCCTTCCAACAATTATTACTACAATTATCTTTCGAAACGAGGGACAGGCACCTATTTTAATTAAATTTACCGTGTAATGTAAATTTCCAACCACGTTATGGTTCAATTATTTCTCTAACCCGCAATTAACATGAGGACCAGACGGGCAGGCAAAAATTGTGTCAAAGTTCATTGAATGATATTGGGAGATGCCTGCTAGCAACCACCTAATCCTTATTCTGAACGCATGTTGGTCACTATACAGGTATGTTAAATTGCAAGTAGAAACATTATCCATTTACTTATTATGCAAAATGGCTATAGGTACACGGTTAACTACCACTATGTACAAAAATTTTAACCATGTGCTCAGAGAAGCCTAAAAAACAATAAGAAAATTATTTCCCAATGTTAACACTTTTCCTCGACGGCTATGCTAAGCATCGTCCGAGATGTCTTAGATCTGTCAACTACCATGCGGTCGCTTTTTACAATGTCTTCAAGTGTAAAACCGACAAAAATGAACATTTTTATTAATCATAATACATGTCAGGTAACAGTTAATCAGTTTAGATGCAATATGTTGTATTCCCTTTACATTATTTCATTCCAAATTGCCAAAAATATATTTTCATTCATTACAACCACCATCCTCAACCAACATAACACACTTCGCGTACAGTTAAATAACATGTCCATTTATTCTAAGAAACTCGAACGAAAAGACTAAATATATAATAGGAAATTATGCACCTGCGGCAGTCTTGTCTGATAACTTAGAAAAAAAACTGGCACCCTATCTTATAGGAAAATATCTATACACGACAAATTCCTTTATTTAATAAATATATAATGTTTAAAACTGAAAAAAAGATACTAAAAACTAAAGAACATAAAACCACAAAGTAACACAGGATTTTAATTATGACATGATTATCATGAAGAAATATATATACTGGAAATGCCAATAGAGATATAGAGGATTATTTATACTCATACTTACACTCAATCTCAATAAAATGAACCAGAATGTGTAGGTATATATTATGTATCAAACACATTTTATGTTTCTGAGCCTGTAATTCAATATCAGTCTTTTATCAGAATAGGGAAACAAATGCTGTCTTATTCCCCAGTGGTTCCAAACATATGAATTAAATATGATAGAATATGCTGTAAAAAAGCGACAAAGTAATAGCGATACCTTTTCTTGATACTCTGAATAAAAGTTCGATATACGGTGTAATATTTGATGTTCTGTTGTTCAATGATGCCACAAGTAAAAGTTTAGCCAGTGGCTAATTGTAAACGACGTCTGGTACTTCGAATCAACTATGTGGTTAATGCATTATGGTACCCCGCCACATTTTATCTTAAATATTGAAAATCATTTAAATCAGTACCTACCACGAAAAGAAATGGATATGTCGCTTTGTAAATTGTCCACATGTACCCCAGACTTAAATCCATCGTTTTATTTATGGAAGCATATTTATAATATCAAAGAAAACTCTGGTATCATATTCAAGAAACCAATGATCTTAAAGGTTGTAACGAATTTACGCAAGCATACGTTTCTTTCTATAAATCGTTGTTTCTTGTATATGGTACCTTTTTTTACTGTATTAGAAAAGTATTTTAAGCTAATATAAATCAAATATCCTACAATTCCTATCAATGAAGTCATATGTACGTTCTTTGATACCAAACCTCTAGGTATGCTAATGAACAATTCCACAGACAAAGCTCTCTTCAATAATTATCTAAAGAAATTAATCTCCTCCTCCTTTAAATTGAATCAAATATCTAAAGGAGGCCACCTGAAGAAGCAATCCTAAAAATGCAGAAATAGGTCAGATCTCATCTATTGTGGTTGAATTGTCGTTTTCCCACTACCAAAAAGTGAAGTTAGATATTTATAGAATGTTTCATTAAAGCAGGTTACTAAATTAGATTAATTTCTTTAGATAATTATTGAATAGAGCTTTGTCTGTGGAATTGTTCATTAGCATACCTAGACGTTTGGTATCAGAGAACATACATATGACTTCATTGATATGAACTGTAGGATATTTGATTTATATTAGCTTAAAATACCTTTCTAATACAGTAAAAAATGTTACAAAAGCTAATAATAAGGAATATATGGGTAGATATTGTGGGTGTAATTCAACGCAGGTTGGGGCTTTTGTCCACTGAGTAGTTAGTTTCACACAATATTATTAATACCTAAAAATATATATATGGTACAGTTTTTATATTTTTATTTATTTGAATTGTAAGTGGCGACCTTACACATACATACATCTGTAAACATGTTCGCTAATTATCAATGAACATTAATTATTTATTATCTTAACAGATACCCTATCATATTAATTGATGTACGTTATACAACAAAAACTTTGCAGAGATTGAAAAGAATTATTATGAAAATACAACCGAAAAAACTATTAGATAATTAAAGTTATAACTCAATTTCCTACCAACCCCGAACAATGGCCAAACTAAATCAGGACCAACCAAAGCATAAATAACGAAGCTAACGCACAAAATAACAAATTTGCAACACAATGCACCGCGACCGCACAAAAACAACCCCTGTACTAAATTGATTTTTACCAGGGAGCCTCGAAATTATTCCGTATCAGCGAAACGATCGGGTCCTCCCCCTTTCGGTCGGTGGCATTATTTTTAAATGAAGAAATCGTACGAGCAATTTACATCGGACGCATTAGCGGAACAATGTATTATGAAAATCGAAGACAAAGGGCCTGGGACATGCTCCGCGCGACAATGGGCCGATGCTCGAGTGTTTCACAGCCCGCTGCCTCTCATTGTGTCCCATTATGAGCGAAAATCTCAAACAAATGAGCGCCGATCGACTCTCGCCGCTGCCGATGACGTCATTCACGCGACGTCTAGTAGGCGATGATATGTGTAGGAGTGAAGACCCTGCCTCGTTCTGGATGCTTCGCAAAGGCTGCAAATTTGGTACATATAGTAAAGGTAGACGCACACTGTAGGGTCAAATATAATTTGAGTCAAGTCTTAAAAATCACAACCTCAGACTTATTTTTATTTGCAGGGGTTCTGCTGCTACTTTTCCGTTCAAAACCAAACTTTCCTAATTACGTGAAAAAATATTTCTGTCATCAACAAATTTCTACAGATTAGATTGCACTGAAAAAGAAAATCATTTATACTCAAAATTAAGTCATCTTTCGACCGAATAAGATTTATAAAAGATAAGACGAATTTTATCGTCTTGTGCAAAACAATGCTTTTTTCTATAATATGGGCGCATATAGTTTGAAGAAGCGACTTTGAATTAGGGAAGCTTTTGCATAGTAAGCATTGGTTTCAATGGAATTTGATTATTAAACAAAATCATTCCTTTGGGTTCTCATCGTGAAGTCAACATTTAATTCTTCTTTGGTGTCATTTTGTATGACAGTAGGATGGAATAATGTTGGTTTAGATCAATGTGAGAGATTGATACCGGTCAGCGTTTAACTATCCCTTTAATTAATGAGGTTTTCCAGGTTTTCCTCATTCCTGTACTGAATAGTGATTAGGACCTGTCAAGGTAAGTTATCCGAAAGCTACTTTGGTTGGGATTCTCGTGAACAATGACGTTATGTCAAAACTCATGGTGTTCTGTAGTCAAGATTCATACTCGATGAATAAAATTAATGACAAAAATTATGCTCAGATATCAACAATCAAAATAATAACAATAATATTTAATGCAGTTTACAAACATTTTTTCTTGTATTTTGGAAATGGCAAGACTGCTAGATATAAGCAAAGCAGTTGATAACTCAGTTTCAATGACTTTAAATTTAAGGGACTTCCACAATGTAACACATCTCTCACTGGCAGTAGGCGATGAAGATGATGGTCCACAAATGCGTCCCAGCAGATAAATTCAATTTTCAGTGGCGTATCAGTCGAAAAAGGAGTGCATTCAGTGCCAATCAGTGTAATGAAGAGGGTGCGAAGAGCCCAAGAGGGTGAGAAATCCCGAAATCAATCATTTAAATGAAAAATACTGAAAAGAGGACCTATCTGCAGATCTCTCAGGCGGTCCGTTCTGGAGTGTTTAAATAAAGAACACATTTTGTGAAGAGGCGAGGCAATCAGTTAGTTGTCTAAGATGTATGTTGGAAAATTTACAAATAAGAAGTTCAATACTTTGTACATTTCTTTTTTTTTTGTAAAGACAAAATTACAGTGTAAATATTAGCACGATTTCGTTCTTTTAGATTATTGGTATTGTTTGAATATATACAAGTGTCCCAAAGTTCTATCCCTTAGCATTTTTCTCAAAGAAACATTTTTAGTAGGCGGAAATAAAAGACAATATCTTTTAGGCATAAACCTAAGCTTTGTTTGTATCTAATTTTCAAGGTTGACAACGGACGACACTAAGCGTCGCGGCGTCATTTATAATTTTTTTCTCAGAAATATATTTATTTCTGTGGTTCATTGAAAAATACGTTGCATTCTAATAAAATAACCTTAATAAAGTTTTCATTTATTTGCATTCGTTAAAGAGTTATGTCCAAAAGAAGATATATAAAAATAAATATTTTATTGCATTAGATATATGTAATTGATCAAATAATATTTAGTACTGTAACAGTATAACATAAATAAAGAACAAATACATTCTTAAGAATAATTACAGACAATTTTCAGCTTATCTGTTATCCAAACAATTAAATCTTAAAAAAAAATATATGTTTTGTGGTTTTTTATATTACATCTCTTGTCAATATGTCACACGCTAATCTTATATTTTGTTTCTACTGGTCGGAATTGTCTCACCTTCTTAAGCGCCTCCCACAGAAAATAATCCATATGGGTTAAGTCCGGCGATCTGGGTGGCCACTGTATTGGACCATTAGGTCCTATCCAACGATTTGGAAACTGATGGTTCTAATAATTTCTTACAATTACAGAACTATGACTATATGGATCGGTCAGTGGTCGCGCGGTTTAAGGCGTCAGTACTTGAATCGAGGTGACTAGATATAAGTATATAAGCTATATTCGTAGAGAGGATTGGCACCCTCTCTGCGGGTATGGTAGGGTGGAAGAATGTTAGCTTGGAATGTGAGAGATTGATACCGGATGATATTTGACTACCCTCCTAATTAATGAGGTTTTCCAGGTTTCCCTCATTCCTGCACTGAAGAGTGGTTAGGGCCCACCAACGTAAGTCGTTCCTGGGCGCAAATGCGGCCTGCTTAATAATAATATGCCGCCCCCTCTCCCGCACAAGTCTCCGATTTCTGGGCTAATCCCTGTGATTAGAATGATCTAATTGCAACCATAAATGTTTTCTAATTTGCAATGGAATATTCCCTAACAAACCTGCAAGTCCTCTGCCTAAGAAATGCATTTCACATGTGAGAGTTTGTTCAAAAATATAAGGACTTATTAAATGCTGTCCGACTATGCCACACCACAAATTTATTAAAAAATACTATTGATTTTGGACAATTACTTTCGTCCAAAGAATATGACTATGGAAATTGTTTTCATCCTCAACAGTTATCAGCATTAGAGTAATAAAATTAAATCTTCGATGACAATCATCATTTGTTAGCATTTGCACATTTTATATTTTGTAATGATGAAATCAAACACTCTCTGAATTGTCGGGAGGGAACTTTGTGACACCCTATATCTCTGTAATAAATTAAGTCTTGACCGTCAACTATAATTAATGCAGCAGAAGACATTTTCTGAAAATATATAGGCTTTTGATTCTGCCATTTAGTTCAATATACCCCGTGAAAGGGTTGCAAAACATAAATCATCGCAAGGCCCACAGGTCAGTGTATAATTGATACAAATCCTTTTTTGATTGTAACCCTCTGTAGCTGTGGGACTTAATACGTAACAATAAATCTTCACATTTACGAAAATCTCGTATATGTTCGTTGGATTCGTTGAGATAAAAGCACTTTGTTGTTTTGTAAAATAGTCTGATTTCTGAAATCTATTTCAAATTGTTAAACACTCGGTTTAGATTGAAATTCTTTATGAGTAGTATATTTACTAAATTGAATACAGAGATAATGAACAATAAGATTAACAGAAAAATCAAATACAGTATGCGCCAAAAGTATGGAATAAATTCAATAAAAACGAAACAATTATTTTTTGGTAAAAATCCTCGAACAGGTCGATTTTTAATTTAAAAAATACATATTTTAGCGTAAAATGCGATTGTCAAATGTCATTTGTTTTCGAGTAATGACGTCATCGATTTTTTTTTAAATGGCAACACCATACTTTTTTCCTTGATTCTGAAAGATCGTTTAATTCTCTATCAGACAGTACTAAAAATTTTGCCCTCTTACATAGGAAAGTTTTCGAGTAAATGACGATTAAATGTTAGAAAACGTAAATTTTATCCATAAAAAAGTAACAATTCTGAGGTATGTAAAATAAAATACAATTGATTAAATTTTAAACTTAAATTAAATGTTCGAATTGCCAAAGTGTACATTAATAAACCACGTAATTTAGAAGAACTTCAAAATTTACCCCAGAAATCATTCATAATGTGAAGAATTTCTTCACAGACTTGTGCATTGTCAAGAAGTTGGTGGATGGCAATTCGAACATTTAATTTAAGTATAAAATTTAATCAATTGTATTTTATTTTACATACCTCAGAATTGTTACTTTTTTATGGATAAAATTTACGTTTTCTAACATTCAATCGTCATTTACTCGAAAACTTCCTATGTAAAAGGGCAAAATTTTAGTACTGTCTGATAGAGAATTAAACGATCTTTCAGAATCAAGGAAAAAAATATGGTGTTGCCATTTAAAAAAAAATCGATGACGTAATTACTCGAAAACAAATGACATTTGAAAATCGCATTTTACGCTAAAATATGTATTTTTTAAATTAAAAATCGACCTGTTCGAGGATTTTTCCCCAAAAAATAATTGTTTCGTTTTTATTGAATTTATTCCATACTTTTGGCGCATACTGTATAGTCCATTAACTAATATATTTTTATATCTTTCTATGATCTCCTGGCTTCATAGTGGCACTAAAATATTTGCCTTCATTGTATTATATATTTTCAGTACATAGTATTTAAATATTTAATATTTTAACTACAATTTATTTGACAGTTGGCTCGTATATTTCTGAATTAAATTAAGTGATGACACTGGACGTTTATATCTGATTATATAACTTCATATAAATATAACAGATGCCATTTGGAAAAATGGAAACATTGTGGTAATTAATTCAGAATTCTTAATCAGTTTTATTTCGTTCATCCTCCCCGAATTCTTGTTTATATACATTAATTATATTATGTTCCTTATGTTACATTAAATCTACATTTACATATACTAACATTACACATAAAGTTGTAGTTATCATATCATTGGTGCTATATTTACTTTTTATGAAAGAAAAACAAATGATTTGCATGATTTTTCCAAATACGTGGAGAATAATGTATTATTTTAATCGAAATGGCGTTTGTCCTAGATAATTTCGTGGAAAAATAAGCCTTAAAACGTTATTTAAAAAATTTATCTGGCCACGCCCTACAAAACGATCGCCACGACAGCGTAGATTTGTGACATCAGAAGCCGTTCGCACGTATATACCTAAATACAGCAGTGTACTTCAGTTCATATCTATATACGATTTTCATGCTTTCGGGCAACGCAGTACATAAGTTTAGAAGAGTTACTTTGTCATTTGTGATATTATTAGGTACTATTGTGTTAAATAGACATTGGTATTGAATAAAGTTGCTCGTAAAATGGGCACAGAAAGTGCATCTCACTGGGCAAGTGGAAGTATTGCATTATGCCATTATGTACAAATACAGCGCCCAATATATTTTACCGTGCCAAAAAAGTTAAAGGAAAAATGTGGTGTAGGGCGCCGAAGCGCGACGAAAAGAAACATTGCTACATTGTAAAGACCATTTTAATATAAGTTTAATTGGAAGTTCATTAAAAAATAAAACGTTAAGTTGTAACAAAATATTTTTTTCTATTAGGCTACCAGAATGCATACAGAGCGTTTATAAAATCAATGCTAAAGAAAACTTTTTCTCATTTATTGTATTTGACGCTTCATTCCAATTCCAAATAACATGTTGTACGTGATGTAGAATGTTGAGGCGGTGTTATAAAATGTTGGTTCTGATTTCACTACATTAAATTACCTGTTTTATTCTGAAAACATAATAAAAGTAATAAATAAGGATTTTTTAAAAATGGTTAAGGAGAAATAAAATCAGTAGTAATTAACAATACAAACTTTTTACTGTATTTGAAAGTTATTTGAAGCTAATATATATCAAATCTCCTACAATTCCTATCAATGAAGCCATATCTATGCTCTCTGATATCAAACATATGATACTGCTACTGAACAATTCCACAGACAAATCTATTCAATAATTATCTAAAAAAATTAATCTATCTAAATTTCCTAACATGGTGTAATGAAAATATTCTATAAATATGTAAGTTCATTTTTGAAACTGTGGGAACTCGAAAATTCATCCACAAAAGATGAAATCTGACCTATTTCTGCATTTTGCGTCAAATATCTAACTATAAAAATTATTATACCAAACCTAAACATGCAGAAATAGGTCAGATCTCGTCTATTGTGGTTGAAGTTTCGAGTTCCCACAGTTTCAAAAGTGAACTTAGATATTTATAGAATGTTTTCATTAAACCAGGTTAGTAAATTTAGCTAGATTATTTTTTTTTAGATAATTATTGAATAGAGCTTTGTCTGTGGAATTGTTCATTAGTAATACCTAGATGTTTGGTAGCAGAAAGCATACATATGACTGACATATAACTTCATTGATAAGAATTGTAGGAGATTTGATATATATTAGCTTAAAATACCTTTCCAATACAGTAGAAAATGTTACAAAAGCTAATAATAAAGAATATATGGGTAGATATTGTGGGTGTAATTCAACGCTGGTCGGAGTTTTAGTCCGCAGAGTAGTTAGTTTCACACAATATTGTTAACACCTAAAAATATATAAAAAAAAGTAATAAAAATGTATTAAATTAATTGTAAACAATTAATAAATGTTAAATATCATTATTCATTATTTTTACTTGTTACTTTACAAATTAAAACAAATAGTTTAATGTCAAATCAAATTGCTTAATTTTATAAATACTTCAAGTCAAATCATCTATTTAGTACTTACCCAACATCATGCTCGCCGTAATTGTCACGAGCGGATCTATATTGTAAACAAAGGAATAGGTCACGTTTAACAATTCCGTAAGTTCACCACATCACCACTAATAATTATGGCATTACCTACAAAATATTTGTACTATGTATCTATGAACCAAAAATCCTCAAAAATAAAAGAAACAAACGCCTGTTTACATCACCAACACCGTAACCTGCACCTGCATCCACGGAAACAAACAGCGTTGAACGGCGTGTAACGTCACAGCAATGATATCGCGTTTTCGGCCAGGTAGTTTTGTTTACATTCTATGGTAATTTATTAATGTTAATATTTTAATGTGATTATTACTGCCAGATACATGTTCTGAGCTTTCAATATGTTTGAAAGATTACCTTGTAATACATTTCAAACAAATATAAAATCCACGCAACTTTCCCATTACAATTCACCACGAGATATAGAAAAACAAGAAAAACGCTTATTTTCCATTAGATTTTTTATCTGTAAAAATCTATTGTAAATGTGTAAAATTTCTTAAGTAAACTTGCATAATACTTATTAGTGTACAGTACAAAATACATTAGAACACAGATGAAAATTTTCAGTGTCAAGGCCAATAAACATAATTCAGTTTCAGCAGCGGAGTTTTTGAGCGGGTGCTGATGTGTGCTCGAATTACGAAACACTCGAAAGCATGCAAATTGAAAATAATGAGGCGACAAAAGCTCTCGGCTCGCTCCTCTCGCCTAGCCTCAAAGCATAATTATTTATTTCTCTGTCTCAAGATCCTACTTCCACTCTTTTCCTCATTAACATACATTTATCAAAAGGAAATCCACAGCTCCAAGAGAACAATTATTTACTCCGTTATTCTAAATACATTTAAATGACGGACGATCGTGGAAGGAATTCCACAGAGCCGCTCGCAAAAAGATGAATAGTTTAAAGCGGAGTGGGATTAGAGACTATTCCGTAATGTACTTGTTTCAACATTAATTCGTTAGCCGTTTGAGTTTTATCTGCATTATCGTTGCATGGCTGGTCTGCATAAGGCATTTTACAAGCTCGTCTTAAAATTACATAAATAATACAGTTGTCTTCGGAATATTCATTTAGTTTCTTTATATAATATTAACATTTTCAAGTAATATAATGTCGTCAGGTTTCAAACACAATGTTTTATTATTTATTTATTTACTTAGAAATACTGCTGCCCCGACAGAAATCCAATTACAGGGCAGGAAAAAACGTAACATTACAATTTACATAGGAACGTACATTTAAGAGAAATATGTCAACGAATTAAAAACTACATACGTATAATAAAAAACACTATAAAACAAAATAACAATAAATAAGTACTTACTTAAATTTAGATACAAATTTAAAATAATAAAAAAAACAATAAGCAAAGAAAATTAAGTTGAAAACAAAACAAATCATAATGATAATACAATGTAAACTTATTTTAAAATGCATTGCTTTATAGTAGCAGTGGAACAACTTTTTAAATTTTATTAATAAAGAATTTATCTTTGGAAATTGGGGCAAAACCGTCTTTATTCTGGAAAATCGGCACATATAAGATCGTCCGAGACGGCTTAGTTCTAGTAGCAATGCAGTACCATGCAGTCGTTTTTTACAGCGTGTCCAAATACAGAAATAAAAAAAAAACAACATTTTTTTAACTTCAATTATGAATCATTCTCTAAAAGAAAAATGTTTGTCTCTGCGATCCTTATTACATTATTACCAGAATTGAATGATAAGATATTACATTCATACAGGATGTTAACGATAAGTTTAATCAAACTTCACCGACATTTTCAATCGATGAAGATAATTGAGATTTGTTATATAACAATTTTCGATTCAAAGCTTAATAAGCGACTTACACATTGTTACTTACAATATTTTTTAACTATTTATTGTTTTTTATTATTTATTTGTTAATAGAAGAAGGGAATGTGCTAATAAGTGAGTGGATATTTTTTGCTCAAATGCCTTACAAAACATTCATGTTGTTTATGTTGTACTATAATGCATCTAGTTCGAATCACTCATATCATTTTCTAAACTAAAAGCTTACGAATGCAGTAAAGTTCCATTTAGTGTCACCTCTGATCACATAAAAGAAATGATCTAACTGTTCACTAATATCTAAACTGTAATATAGTTGTATTCTACCTAGTATTCTACAAAGGTGTCCAAGGTATATTACACTAAATATTTTACTGTAGCATCGCAAATACTATATACAGGGTGTCCGGAAACTATGCGTCAAGACTTCAGGAGGTGATTCCTCACAAAAAATTAGCGAAGATACAGGTGTTGAAGTTAAAATTTTATTTTCGACATTTGTAAATAACTTCTTAAGAAATACAAATATTTACTATATAAAATTTCTAATTTTGACGTCACTAGTAGAGAGCGCCACTTGTGGCACATCATGTTTCTTTTAAATGAGAGAACTTTTTTGCATCTTAATGTATCCATTTGACTATCGAAACAATCGATTCTCCTACCTGTTTTATTTGAAAAAGGTATACCTTGCTGAAGTCGGTAGGCGTAACCATTTTAGAAATAATCCTATTTGAAATGCTCAGTGCATCGAGTAAAAACTGTTTTAGTTTCAGGTAAAGTGTCTTTTCTGCTGAAAATGCAGTAAAATATTACTTGAAAAAGTTGTTCCAAATCGTAAATTATGGAGACGTGTAAAATTTCAACAAGATCGGCGAGGTTTGATGAAACCATTTTTCAACAAAGCACAAAGATTTTATCAAAGCAGGCCGATTTTTTTTAAATTTTGCACATCTCCATAATTTACCGTTCTGAACAACTTTTTCAAGTAACATTTTGCTGTATTTTTAGTAGAAAGGGCACTTTAACTGAAACCAAAACAGTTTTTACTCGGTGCACTGAATATTTCAAATAAGATTATTTCGAAAACTGTTACTCCTAACGACTTCAATAAGGTATACCTTTTTCAGATATAACAGGTAGGAGAATCGATTGTTTCAATAGTCAGATGGATACACTAAACAGCAAAAAAGTTCTGCCATTTAAAAGAAACATGATGTGCCATAAGTGGCATCCTATACTAGTGGTGTCAAA
Organism: Monochamus alternatus; assembly: GCA_037114965.1. Lineage (NCBI taxonomy): Eukaryota > Metazoa > Arthropoda > Insecta > Coleoptera > Cerambycidae > Monochamus > Monochamus alternatus. Next base: position 42,522,171 of record CM073433.1, read on the forward strand.
ATTAGAAACATATTTGAATTTCTCGTCCGCAAAAACCCCCGATTTACAAATTTTATGTAAATATTTGGATTTCTTAAGAAGTTATTTACAAATATCGAAAATAAAATTTTAACTTTTACACCCTGTATCTCCGTTAATATTGAGTTTTCGAAAAATTATTATAGGACTTCGTGACCCTAATTTCTTGTGAACAATCGCCTCCTGAAGTCTTGACGCATAATTTCCGGACACCCTGTATAATAAATAGTCTGCCATTTGTTCCTATTATATATTTATTCTAACGTACTCTATTTTCCAGGAAATCCATAATGTAATGTCATCTTGAGGATAATATTTATTGAATTCGATGGAATCTCACAAAAACAAGATAATGAAAGCGAAAATACATAGAGGAAGAAGGAAATGGCGTTAATCCCATATAAATATTAAATATCGCCCTTTTACAAAGCAAAACGATATGGCGAATGTAGGATGTGATAAAACGGAAATAATTTAACTACCGTTGTGAGAAACTTCTGAATGAAGATGTTTTCCTAAATGTAGACTTTCAGTGGGGTATTATATGTCATTTTCAGTGAATATAAAACATAAAATGTAACAAAACCAGGTCAGACTAAAAGTTCTAAAGAGAATTTTTAATTCATTTAATAAAATATATAGGTAAGGTGTTTCTGAAGTACGTGGATTCCTTCAAAAGAGTCATATTGAACACAAAAATACAACAATATTCGTTAAACCAACTGTGATTTAAATATTTTTTCTCCAAAGAATTACTGAATTAAATGAATAAAAAAATAAGGAATAAAAAATAAACTACTTATTATAAAAATAGTACATAGTAGTAAAAACAAATAATTTTAGCATTCCCTAAAAAGTTACAATCCTTTAAAAGTGGGTGTTGGAAAAAAGTTTCCAAGGGCTATTTTAAAATCGGCACAATCGGCATAATTAAACATTCCAATTTTGGCATAGATGCAGTTGTGTTAAAATGTCACTTTCCTGACATATTCCACTCGTTGTCACCTCACAGTAAGGGGATGAAATAATACACCCCCTGTACGTTTATTACAGAGATTTTTTCATACTTAAACATTTAGAAGAAAAATTATTCCTTTGAATATCTCTCTTCAAAGCAAAACGTTTTCTCTCTACACAAATTGAGAAATATCTTTATATCTTAATACAAAAATAAAAGCCAGCATCTCACTCCTGTGATTCTCTGAACGACAGTTTCTGTAGTAGGTTCCTGTCATTTTAGGTGTCAGCCGTTATCATCAGTTTATTGCTTTTTATCATTCTTATGATTAGTTTAACTGGTGTTTTAACACTTCAAAAAACATGAAAACTTGATATTAGGATTTATTTTTAAACCGTTGGAACTTCTTAGGAGATGCTAAAATTATTATTTTTTTACATGAAACACTCTCTCTAAAATCGGCTAAAGAATTCACTGTTTCATATTCCTCAACTAATTTCGAAACACTCTGTACATAAATCGATGTAACACACAGCATACAGTAATACTCGAAACATCAACTTAACGTGTTATACTGCGAGACCTGCGGTAAAGTGTATATGAAACACGTTGTCTATACCCTGACCCCTGACATAGCATTGCATTGTTCTGGAATTTGGTTATTGTCTTTGGTGTAACGATTCGCATACAAACGGCGTATTTAAATAATATAATAATATAACATAATAATATCTCTACCTCTCATTCTAATTACAAGAGTTAGCCCAGTACTAACCACCTTTCAATGCAGGAATGAGGAAAACCTGGAAACCCTCATTAATTAGGGAGGTAGTCAAACGTCCACCGGTATCGTATCAATCTCTCACATTGACCCAAGCCAACATTCTTCCACCCCACCATACCCGCAGCGGGGGGGCCGAACCCATACCGATCTAGTCACCTCGATTCAAGTACTGACGCCTTAAACCACGCGACCACTGACCGATCGAATATCCATACTTTACCTACATTAATACCATATCTGCTAATTCTTGATTTGAATGAGCTGTTTTGAAACAAACCAACGGAAATAAGATATTTTGATATCAACCTACAGAACAAGTGATATCTAGTATTACATATGGCATAATTTTAAATTCACTGACTGAATGAACTAAGATTCTGTTTCGTTTCTTCGTTCATTACTTATTATGTAAAATTGGCCGTTTCTATATTTTATAACGTCTACCAATCGACCACTGTCGATCGATAGTTTAGTTAGCAGGAACAGAATTTACTAAATCAAGCAGAATTTGCTGGGTTTAATTTCTGAGGTTTGTCTGCGTTTGTGGCAAATATCTTTGTGACTCTAGTTCAAGTAACAGTCCAAGCCTAGTAATGTCGGTTACTCATACAACTATTTAGTATTCAGATGCAGTACATGCGTTTATCGATTGTTTACCTCTCTTGAGGATGACGAATCGTAGTTAACAAGATACGTCGTTGGAATGAAAAGCGGAAATTAAAAAAGATGAAGTTAGATGTAGAAATATTTTAGAAAACTCTAAACTAAAATAAAACTACTAACTAAAATATAAAAAAATAACGGATGCTTTAACTGAAAGATGGTAAAAAATAAATGCAATGTAAAGTTGCATAACACCATGTTCAAATGGAACTAAAGATCCAGATATGCAATAAGAAAACTGCGGCTTATTAAGAAAAATTGGTGACGCCCGGACTATAATGAACTGCATGGAATTTAGAATATTAACAATAAATGCAATTATTAACAATTGAGTTAAAACTAATAATAAATACCAACATATAAAAAACATATGCTATTGTTAAAATTTTCTTTAAGCGGTTTAGAAATTGTTTTTATACAATTTTTATTGGATAATTTGTGTGAAATTAACTATTCTGTGAACTATTGCCTTGATGATCATTGAAATGCACCCACAAATGTTTTGTTTATATACTTTTAATTATGCGCACTTTTTTCCTTTATTGTAAAAGTAAGCTAGTTCAAATGCGTAAATTCTACTCTATTGCTGATATAGAAGTAGTCTGAAGAGGAGGCGAGGCAGTTGTCTGTCTGTTGATTTTTTTTTTAAATCGAAAAAATAACGATGGATCCCAACAAATCGCATTGAATCTAATCCGGTGTCAGCAAAACTTGTCAAGGCGGTTCAAAAGCTATACAAATAGTAAATGGTTGATGACTCATAATTTTATTTTAAATTTATCAAGCACGTTGCTGGGTAACAAGCCCAGGAAAGCAACATGCTTTCGATTGCCCTATAATTATCTGGTACATTATCAGTGCCCAAAGGATATTATAACTGATAGTAAAACTCCAAAAGTTTCAAAAATTATTTCACTTTAACCCCAACGGACATCATATATTTTTTTAATTAGGTATATTTTTATACAGGATAAACTATGACTAAGTACAAATATTTTAAGAGGAGATAGAGAAAATTAAGAATTAACGGAACCGCCTTTCAAAAAAATTCCAAAATTATTTATAAAGCGAAAAAAATTATTTTCGATAATATATTAAATTCTTATTTAACGCCGCCAATGTGAGAATAAGAGTAGGCAACCAGCAAGCAACGGTCATGCAACGATCGCTGTCGCTGTCATGTCATAATTCAATTACTGTGTTTACGTTGTAGTTTTGTGCTCTTCTTCAGTTGTTAGTGCCTTATTTTAATTTTAAACGTTTTATAGTTATTAAATAGAGGAATATGTGTCGGGTACAGATATTTTCCCACAATATAGTTCGCCGATTTGTTTTCCTAGGTTATGGGACAAGACTGCCGCGGGTGCATTAAACGTTTTCTGTTACCTACCACCCATTTCTTTCGTCCGAGTTTCTTATAATAAATAGGCATTTTATCTTACCTACGGGAAATTTGTTTTATCGGTTATGAGTGGTTGTAATGAGCGAAAATGTAGTTTTACCATTTTGTAACGAAATAATGAAAAACGAATGCAAAATACTGGAGCTAACTGGATTACCTATCTATCAGGTATTATTACTAATAATAATGTGAATTTTTGTCGTTTCTGCATTTAGAAACGCTGCAAAAAGACGACCGTATGGTAGTTGACATTGTTGACAGATGTACGCTTTTGCTATGGATCTAAGCCATCTCAGTCGACGATTATCGAAGGCGCAGACTTTCCGTAGGAAAAGAGTTTTGCCCCAATTTTTAAATATTGAGCTAAAATTCTGTAATCATTTTTTCTATTGTCTTTTAAGCTTCCCTGAGCACGTGGTTAAAATATTTGTACTTAGTCATAGTTAACCCTGTATATTATTTTTTATTTCAGATAATTACTAGTGGCTTAGCTTGTTAACTAGTTATTCCCTTAAAGTAAAATACGGAATACATTAATTTATGAAGATGGATAGTCTTAAAAATGTTTCAACATATTTCAATTTATTTCTGAAAAATACGAGTGTTTCTTTTTATTTTATTACCAAATTATGTTCAATTACACGTTATTAGATGAATCAAACTTATAACGACGAAAAGAGATATGAACTGCCCATTCGAAACGAATCAACTTCCATGCATTTCCCTACTTCTAGACGGCATCAGGCATATTTCAAAAACTGCGAAACAAATATGGCCCGTCGTTGCAAAGCATGCATGTATATTCACAAACACAAATGTGACAGCGCATTCAAGAAGAATTGGGCGATTTCAAAGAAGCATTACTCGATGGTGGATGGTTTATGATGCACCTAACAATAGTCAACGATGATGCATAAGCAGCGTGGCATGCGATGTGTGGGGTAAGTTTCACCCACACATCATGACGCACATTTCCTAGAGAGGTCTGAATGGGGATGAAATTTGTGTGCATTACGAGGTAATGGAGTGAGGGTTAATTTTTTCGGGTATGCAAATTTAAAGGAAGTTTGAATAAGGCAGTAGACGGGTTAATATTGCTGAACATAAAGCATTTCTTCCTTATGAATTTATTTTGACTCATGCTACCATGAAATGAAATAATAAGGTAAATGGATTGAAAGGTATTATCGCATAGAGTAAACTTTTAATATTTTTGTTAAATCTCTACTCTATTAATCGAATATGTAGAATACCTTATAAATAGATAGTGCAGAGCGGAATCTAACAGGACCGTAGTCAGTTGATGAATGAACATATTAATATGTTCACAGAAAATAAGTGGCAACATAGAACTATTACCAAATAGTAAGGTTAAGTCGTGGATAAAATACCTATATAAATTAAGATAACACATAAAAATTACAACAATTTCTCGACAAACCTTAGTGTTAAAACAAGATCTCCGTGGCATATTGGAAAATGTAGGGAAAATGACAGCCTAACTTCTTCCAAAATGATGCATCCTGGTCCTTTTTAACACGCTTTGCATTTTTTCCTTTATCGTACTACTGATTGGGTGATTTTTTTTGTACATCATCAATTATATTAAATTGTTCATTTACGGATAGTTCATGAGATTCCAATTTCCTTATTGCACTAATTAAGAAACTATCTGTTAATGGTCATTAAATCTACAAATAACATCTTTAATGTCATCGATGATGAGAACTAACAAGCTTGAAACCAGTATGGTTGGTCTAATGGCACCGCTGATGAATGACCATGGCTGTTTGCTATAGGAGTTTTCAGGCGTGATTCAATGCTGGTCGGAGCTTTAGCCTGCAGAGTAGTTGTTTAATGAAATTTTCCTTTTGCATTTTTCTTTATTTTGAAAATATGATATTTCACCCTGTAGTAGGTAGTACTATTAGCATACCTATTGACCGCTCGCGAACTTGTTATTGTTACAACCAAATATTTGTCACTGGTTATCCTATTAAGGAAGTCCTTAAATATTTTATTATGCAAAATATTTCCGTTGTCACTATAAGATGCTAAATATGTTGCCAATTTGGCAATCGGCATTTGTAGGTGTGTCATTGTTTAAAGTTTAAAATATTGAAGGCATGTCCAAATAAACATAAATGTACAAATTAAACCCCTCTATTTAAAATTAGGACTTTCATTGAATCATGAAAAAAAAATAGTATCTAGTAAGCCTTACTTAACGTGAAACAGAATAAATTGAAACATATTTTAAATAAAAGACAATGCGGTGTGTCGAGCAAAACAATAATTAATTTTTAACCGTATATATACAAGAATATATGATAAGAATTGTAGTTTAAAATAACTGAATAAATATTCAGGAAAAATGACAATTAAGAAAAAAGAGTACTTTAACACCTGTTTTTTTACGTCACGATTAAAAGTTGGAATGTTAATTTTTACTTTCACAAGTTAAGCTATTATGTCATCTCCTTCTGATGGAATTCAAGTTTCTCTGTACCGCCAAAATAATTGACTTTGATGTTTATTTTGTGATGCTAAATAGGCGCTAAGATAATTATATGCGTTTAGCAGCACAGTCGGAAAAGTAATAAAGGAGATACAGTAAAGGCATTTTATGTAAATTTATGTTTTTAAATAATTACGGGAAAGGGAAAGTTTAATGGATTTTTTCCCTTATTTGAGCTATATTATTTCAACCGCCTGACGATTTCTAGGGTAAAGAGACTATCAAGTTGTGAAAAAATAAAACTGCAATGCGGCGTACTTGATCGAAACATAAAATAATTTCTAATTTTGGAAACAAGAACAGATTGTTTTCTACAAAATGACCTAAGTAAAGTGTTTAATCAAAAATGGATTCATAAAAATCAATCTTTTGGTGCCGACATTGATAAATATTATTGAATCTTTGTCACCGAATATAACAGGGTGTTTGGTAAGTCGATGCATTCCTTGCAGGATGTTATAGTATTAATAATTTGTGATATATTTTCTTAATATATCATATTCCGAAAAGTCAGTTTCTGATCTACAGGGTGTTAAATGTTTTAATAAAAAAATGCAAATGCATTGATATTGCGTAAACCGTTCAGAATATATTAATAAAACTTTAGAAGCTTTAATAATTAACAACAATATATGTTTTGCAATAAAAATATTAATTTCAGTTTCACCAGTGCCGTGCGCGTACGTCTACAAATATTTTTAAAGAAAAATAATCCGTCATTGGTTTTTTAAAATAGAAATAATTTTTGAATTTCTTATTCAATTCAATGGAAGAGAAAAGGTCTCTCGACTTTTTTTCTTACAATGCTCCGTCTTCTAGTAAAAAAATAGAATCGATTTATTGCATGGCGTAATCCGGTTGCAATAATTTGAAAGATGTCAGAAATTATGCACATACAATTAGGTTTTTCTGTACCAATTTTATTACAAACAATTATTACCACTCACAATTAACATCATCAGTCTAATAACATTTTATCAGTTTTTATATTCACTATCTGAACAGAAATTAGCAAGTTGGCTGTGTACTTATTTTTGTTTGACAAAATTAATCATTGTTGTCTTACACACAATGTCTTCAAAATATGGTTGAACATAATGTGGGTTGCACAGTAACGAAAGAAACAAAGAAAAGGTCAGACACAACAAACAAACAAAAGATAAAAATATAAACAATATTCAAACTTTTATTGTAGTAGTGTTAAAATTTCTATCTAGTGGATAAACAGAACCAATGAGAAAATATCCATATTCGCAAAAATCTTAACAATTCAATTAAACTAAAAATTAAAAAAATAATAATGTAAACAAAATTAGAAACACTAATAACTTTTCAACTGCAATATATGAGATAAATAACGAGAAATATGAGGAATATTTGTCCTATATATATCTTTTATCAAAAATTAAATATATTATGTGAAATTAATTACTCTGCGGACTAATGCTTCCATCAGTATTGAATTATTGGAAAATGTATTTGATTTAGATTAAATTGGTAACAAAGAGTATGTATGACTTCATTGACAGGTATGAAAAACTGATAAACTGATTTAAGTTGGCTTAAATTTGGAATCAAAGGGCATAGCTACATGACACATGATAGTAGCTGTTAGAAAATTTATTGTAATTAACTTAAATAATCTTATACCACAATAAAAAATAAGAAATCTTACTATATTAAAAGAAATAAATACGAAAATAGAAAAATTGAAGTAATTGAAAAAGTATTATAAAATATATTTATGAACATACTATACAGAACATTTAGGAATAGCTACTTGTACAATAAATTAGGAAAAGAGACTTTTCCATATCAGGCGTAGATTTTTTGTTTGAGGCGCCAGCCGAGATAAAAAATATGCCATATGCGGAAAAGACACCTTTCCTACGAGATGCACATATGCTTTTTAAAGTAGTGTTTTAGAAATAGCCCAAATAACTATAGTTGTTATAATTCTTTATTAGAAATTGTGAATTTAGAAAATGTCAATCGAGAATCCTAAGAAAATGTTGATACAGAAACGAGTTTGTTTATTAGGTTTTCGTTAATATTATTGTCAGTGATAATATCTCTATCCCCCATTCTAATCACGAAGATTAGCCCAGAAGTCGAAAACTTGTGCCGGAGAGGAGGCGGTATATTATTAACCAGGCCAGGACGACTTACGTTGGTAGGCCCTAACCACCATTCAGTGCAAGAATGAGGGAAAATCTCATAAATTAGGGGGGTAGTCAAACGTCAACCGGTATCAATCTCTCACATTGACCCAAGCCAACATTCTTCCACCCTACCATACCTGCCGAAAGGGTGCCAGTTCCCTCGACGAATATAGCCTATATACGGTCTACCGACTGCGGAGATCGAACCCACAGCGATCAAGTCACCTCGATTCAAGTACTGACGCCTTAAACCGCGCGACCACTGACCGATTGAAGTCGCCATAAACGTCAGAATCTTCTGCTTACAACGATAATATGGAAGATGATATAAAAGAATCATCAAAAATCACGATCATTATTGTTGACAAAATCCAAAGATAAATATGAAAAGCATATCGCTTAAATCGGTGGGACATAGTTCCAGGAAGTCTAGTGTTTTAAGAAAATCAGAAGTTGAGAAATTTTTGAAAGAAGCAGATGATAAAACCTACTTGATGATGAAGGTAAAGTGTAATTGTCACACTTCTCTCCAAATACTGAAATTGTTTCTTATTTTTGATAGTTGATTATTGGCATCAGTGGAGCATGTGCCGTCGTGAAGAACTAACATTCATTCAGCTTGAACACAGAAAAAACATGGCAGAATATATACTGATAGAGATTCCCAACATAAAGACAAAAGAGGCAATCTTGTCGAAATATTTCGAAAATATGTCTCTCTTCGTGCGTCACCAAATAAGCATTTAAGGTTTTTCCTAATATATTAAAATGGAAGATGTACAAGACAATGCGTTGGCATAAATGCTATAGGTAAGGGGTTTTCTTAAAAAAATTGCAAAAAGTTATTGGATGCTGGAAATTATACCGGTCACTGTATCCGGATACTGGCTAATGCAGAAGTAAACATCACCACTCGTAAAAGGCATGGTAGATGTAAAGCAAGGAATGTGGCAGAAAGATTATAGAGGAGTCCGTTTAACAAAAACTTCAAGTAGCCTCAAAATAATGATAAATGATTAAAGTTGACAATAAATGAATAGAAGAATTTTTCTCGCACTAGTTAGGAAATATCGAACTTTTCCGAACTCAAATTAGTTACTAAATGTATAACTTTTCAAAACACTGTTCTCTTTGGAACAGCACCTATTTTTTAAAATATAATATAAATTTATTAAAAATTTCCAGCTAATTTTTATTTATATATTTATAGTTATATTCCAGACGTGTTCATAACAACTACCTAAAGCATTAGAAATAACTCAAAAGTGGTTAATAAAATTAATGTTTGATAAACCATACACATATGCAACTGAAGCTTTGTTCAAAGAATAAAAAATATTTGACATAAGACAACTATTTCTGCAAACTATGGCTATAAGACATTTTAAATATATAAATATTGTGCCTCACATTAAACATAATCATGACACAAGATTTAGACAAAAAACTACTAGTATTTCAAAAATTGAAAAAAATATTGGCCAAAGATGTTTCACTTACCTGAGTCCTGTAATATACGCTAAAATCCCTGCTGCTATTAAAAATACTTTTTCTGTTAAGATTTTTAAAAAGCGTCTAAGATATTGGATAGTGCAAACACCTAGAAATAAAATACACCAGATAATTGACAGGAAAAATATTTACTAATAAAACTTACCTAATTTATATATCATAGTATTTATTTTGTTTCTGCTATGTGTATTGCACTGCATGTATACTTACGTGTCTAACACAACTCTTTTGTTGTATTAGTGTTAATTTTTAGGTGCGTACATGTATTTATATTGTACTTTCAGTAAATTGTCATTAAATGTTCGCACATACTAGGTTCGCTTTTGTGGGTTTTAGGTATTATTCGCCATACTTGGCTATTGCTGTTTGTTGAGTGGCGGATGAGATCTATTCTCTGTTTATTTTACGCTTTCCATGTATTTTTCTGTAATGTTTTCCCTTTTTATGTAATTTCTAATATTTGTATGTGTATTGGTGAAATAAATTATATTATTATTTTCTGAAAATTGCAGTCTTTTTTACATACAAAATTCACTATTTATAAGCTACAAATTAGGAGTTTCTGGTAATACTTTTTTCTTCCTAATTAAAAGCAACACAATTTTTAACATTTTATAGATCCCTGTTTATCGTCACAGTTCCCTTTAAGCTTCATTTCTCATTTATTTACTAAATCATGTCTCGACAATGCTGGGATATGTCTTTCGAATCACCGAAAACGGTCCGCTCTCTACGAGGCATCAGGCCGCACTGCACCAGACCGGTAGAGCAGAAAGAACTGCTCGCAACAGGACACCCACCCGCATTACAAAAGGTGACTGATTACTCGGTAAACTTTTCTAATTAATCGCTGAAAAGTTCACAGTTTAAGTTGTTTTAGTGCTGAGGGTTAAATTTGGCTAAATCTCTGATTCGAATCAGTAATTAATTGGTGGGCGCACAACAGAAAATTGTCTGCTGAATACCGGAATACGAGAAAGATCGATAGTGTTTACAAAAGATATGGAGTATACAAAAATCGTGGTAAAACAATAATGAATTAGTATAACATCAAATAATTGCTTCGGTAATTTAGAATTTTAATGTAGCGAAATTGGTTTTAAATTCTAGATATTTATTGAATCCAACCTTGTTTATGGAGTTGGCATTTTTGGTGCCAAAAGGCATACGTATAACTTCATTAATAGAAATTGTAGGAAATTTAATTACCGTGAATACTTACAATAAAGTAAAAAAATGTAAAAGCTAATACGTAATAAGAAATATATTTTATAAATACATAGTTTGTTGTAATAATATAATACATTAAATTTTGTTAGATACATTTTTATTGTCACGCCCTGTTTGCAGCTATCTGAAGAATAACTTGTACTTACCACTTGTACTTATTCCTTACTTGTGGTGCACATTATATGTATAATGATTTTAAACTATGGCATTAAGGGATTTGGATTTACAATCCCTGTTTACTAAACTAACAATTAACTCACGTTTAGACTGTTTAGATATTTTTTTATGCGCACTTTTTCTTTAAAAAAGAACGTTCTGTTTATTTTATAAATTGAAAGGTTGGAAATAAATCACAATGTCTTTATTTTTAATAAGGACTAACCTGTGTCGACTGGTATACTTTTCCACTCCTCTGATGCGATGAGGGTTGTCTCAGTTCAGGTTTACTTAAAATACATAATTTTCATGCATCGCCATCTTTAGATGAGTTTTTAATGGAAAGGACTGCTCCTACAGACTTCAATAAGGCATACATTTTTTAAGTAGAAAAGGTAGGGGAAAATGTTTTTCTATTCTAAAATGACATACTCTGTGGCATAAAAAAGTTGAATTGAATTATGCATAAAATTTAAATTTTCCGTCCCAACAAACTTCCATATACAAAATTTCATGAATTTAACTCAGAGTAGTCGAGAGTTATTAAAGAAAATGTAATTATTATTTTTTTTAATTTGACATCCTGTATATCCTAAACGAAGCGTTGAAAGACCTAAGTTCATACGAAATTTTTTGTTTAAAATTGAACGAAGTATGTACATCTCCTCCTGAAACAACCCATCTTCCTTAATTTTTAACAGGTGCAAACTTAAAATTTTTTCTTCTGAATTTTTCATTGAGCCACAGAAATAAATATGCTTCTGACAAAAAAAAAATATAAATTGTGCCGCGACGATAACCTTCGCTCGTTTTCGTACAAATTAGATACAAAAAAAGCTTAGGCAAATAATTTATCACTTGTTTTCACCTGGTAAACTTTGAGACATCCTGTACATACAGGGTTAACTATGATTAAGAACAAAAAATTTAACCACGTGCTCAGGGAAGTCTAAAAGACAATAAAAAAATTATTCCAGAATTTTAGCTCGATATTTAAAAAATTGGGCAAAACCCTTTTTTCCTACGGAAAGTCGGCGCCTATGATAAGAACCAATTGAGATGGCTTGCAGTATTTCTAAATGTAGAAACGAAAATTAACATTCTTATTAGTAATAATACCTGATAGATAGGTAACAGTTAATCCACTTAGCTCCAGTATTTTGCATTCGTTTTCCATTATTTCGTTATAAACTGGTATAACTACATATTCGCTCATTACAGCCACTCACTACCGATAAAAGACACTTCCCGTAGGTACAATTTGATAAAATGCCTATTTATTATAACAAAATCGAACGAGAGCAATAGATAATAGACGTTTTAATGTAACCGCGGCACGCGGCAGTCTTGTCCCATAACCTAGAAAACCAAACCGGCGAACTATATAAAACGTTTAAAAATTAAAATAAGGCACTAAAACCTGAAGAAGAACACAAAACTACAACGTAAACACAGGAATTCAATTATGACATGACAGCGATACTGACTGATGAGCGACTGTTGCATTCTTGTAGAGTATGCAACCAACAAGCAAGTTAACATTGGCGGCGTTAAATAAGTATTTAAAATAATATCGAAACAAAATTTTTTTGGCTTTATAAATAAGTTTGGAATTTTTTTGAAGGGTTATTCCGTTAATTCTTATTTTTCCCTATCCCCTCCTAAAATATTTGTACTAAGTCATAGTTAACTCTGTATGCACTAAAACAGAAATGATTGTAGTTAACGTCCATCGAGTGAAAATAAAGTAAAAAAATCCTCCTCCATCAAGCAATCCAACATACGTGCAGACGTTGGAAGATTACGTTTCATTCCGTTCCAAGAAAGAGAGTATTCGTACGAAAATAAATCGTGGGTACGGAGACCTCCTTTTTTGTTGGTAAAAGTACATCACGAGATGATTGTAACCATCAATTTAGTGAGTTCGCAGGGAACACGGGCTGACAGCACTGACGCTTCAATAAAATAAAAAGGAATTGCTAGATTTGCAGCTGGCAAGGCTGGGACGGGAATGTTTTCAGGAAAGTTCAGTGGGAGTTCCACGAATACGTCGGAAGCAAGCCGGTTTCAGTGTGACGGTCGGATTGGATATCGGCGCTTCGCTGGGAAATTTGACCGGATCCGTAGCGTCGCTGTCCCCAGAAAGGGTATGCATAAGTAAAAATGTATTAATATTGAAAATATATATCATTTACATATATGGTTTAAAAAACACTTGTTAGGTAAATGAAAAAATATACAGGGTGATTAAGGGGAACAATCAACATTCGAAAGGGATGTTCAGGGGGCAAAAGTGAACAAAAAAACATAATAAACATTTGGTCGAATATCAACGGTTACTGAGATATCAATGAAAATATTTTTACCCGAATTAACTATTGTAATGAATCAGTAGGCAAAAGTGTTTATTCTGTAGGCTTTATAAATTATAACATTTAATAAAGACCCAATAAACCAAAATTAATCCACCTCGATGCATGCACCATCTTGTTTATGGATTGCAGGGGTAGCTTGTTGAAGTGCACGGTGATATTCTCTTATGAATGCTGCACAATTGACAATCCAATCGAAAAGCGCTCTTGTGTTCACTTTTGTTGCATATACTAACGATTTAAACCGATTCCCAAAGGCAGTAATCAAGCGGATACAAATCTGGTGACCTTGGTGGCCAATATTGGACATCACCTTGGTCAATCTAGCGTTGTGGAAACCGACTGTAAAGATGATGTTTTGCCTAATATCCAATGGAACATCGTCCAGCAGACCTGTCAAATTATTTTCTAAAAATTCTACATATCTAGTTCCAGGAAGACGATCATCTAGCACAAACTGGGCCAAGATTATTTTATACTACACGTAAATGTCGAACCGATGCTGAAAGGTTCTTGTCACCGTGGCGTGTGGATTTTCATCTGACCAACGATATTCATTGTGACAGTTATTTACTGCATCACGAGTAAATTGAGCCTTGTCAGTGAACAAAATGTATTTGTAAAGTGTATGGTTTGCGTTTATCCAATTGCAAAAATGCAGCCACAAATCATTATCACCGTCCTGAGGATTCTGGACGCGTTGAATATGGAAAGGTTTCAAACCATTTTCGTGAATGACCTATGACCTATAGGCCGTAGTTTCATTAATTTGGAGACGGGTTGCAATGCGCCTTGTACTTACACCTGGGCTACGTTCTACCATATTTAGATTTTCTTCTTCCACTAGTAGACCAGGCCCAGCATGCCTCTCAGATGTAATTCTAATACTGGGAAACATTCCAGTTTTACATGCATTGTTGAAGACTGTCTGGAATACATTTCTATCTGGCACTCTTCTGTTCGGGAAGCGACGTAGATATTCAGCAACTGCAGGATTAGACCTACCGTTGCAATACCCGTAAATAAAAATAATACAATCACGTTCTCGATGACTAAATGTGACAGGCATTACGAAATTATGTGTGTACAATACCAACTAAATGAACGCACAAGTAAAAATAAATGCGACAAATGTGAGTTTGGTTCAGAATGCATGACAATAGCAATAAAAATATTTTTTCATTGTCATCTCAGTAACCGTTGATATTCGACCATATGTTTATTAGGCTTTTTTATTCACTTTTACCCCTTAAACGTCCCTTTCGAATATTGGGGGTTCCCCCAATCACCCTGTATATGTAAAGGTATATTATTTCCAAAGTAATATTATCAACTATTCAGTGACACAAAGCATGCAAATGTTAATGAAATGAGTAATTATTATTGGATATGTTACGGCTAAAGTGTAAATTTCGTTAGTTTGTAAATTACCTGACTACTATATATACCGACGCCCTATAAACATAATTTTTGCTTTAGTAACAGTAGTATAATTTTATAGTAACCAATAAGCAAGAAATTACTGATTACTGACTTCATCGGAACCTTGTAATTTTGCCTACTCCACTGCTCATACTCGTAATAGAAATATTTGTATGCAACTGAAATAAAATAATTGTGAATGGAACTGTGTTGATGTTCTTGTGTGCTGGTATTGAAAATTATTTACTTATTAAATTAAATTTACGTTAAAATATCCAATCTTGACATATTGCCTAATACTGAATGTTTCAATTGTTGCCTGGCCAAAAATCTGTAGATACGGAACGGTGACATGATGTGCACGTAGGCCATTTTAAACTAAATACATAAATTTAACCGATTTAGCAAATTCAGTACCTGCATTATGCTAAACAGCGAACGCATTAAAATCATCAACGTTGACATTGTTCCCGGCCCAATTCGACCATAAATACATCAAATCCACCCTACTTCCGGTATTCTGTTGACAATAGAGTACTTAGCGTAATTTTATTTTCATGTAACAAGTTATCGTAAAATTTTAAAACACTATAAAACTTTTTCTGTATCTAGTGTTTTATATGGTATTGATATTGTTGAGTAAATTTTTGTTTCCAAATGTTACTATTCTTTTTACAATTATTACGTGATTATTACTCATATTTGACACATTATGTCACTGACATAGGAAACACAGAAGTGGTTGAAAATAAATCAACTTTAATCCTTATTCCAATTTGAATAAAATTATTTATCATTACCACACATATAAGACAGCAAAATACATTTGCAACCTAATAAATATACATTCCCTATTAAAAATCTTCTGTTACACCTACAGTAGTATTAATAATAATATATGTAACCCTCATTATCCTAGAAGTCGAAGACTTGTGCGGGAGAAGGGGCGGTATATTAGTATTAAGCAGGCCGCATGTGCGCCCAGGAACGACTTACGTCGTCCTAACCACAATGAATGAAGGAAACCTGGAAAACCTCATTAATTAGGGGGGATAGTCAAACGTCAACCGGTATCAATCTTTCACATTGATCCAAGCCAACATTCTTCCACCCTACCATACGCGCAGAGAGGGTATCAATCCTATCCACGAATATAGCTGATATACCGACTACGGGGATCGAACTCACAGCGGTATAGCCACATCGATTCAAGTACTGACGCCTTAAACCGTGCGACCACTGACCGACCTATTGTTTTGCTTCTTTTATTTTTGTTCTTTGAGTTTCTAATAATGTTGATGTTACGAGAAACAACTACCTTGCGGGCTAAAGACCAGTATTGAATTACTCTCGCAAAATCTAGGTAATAGCTAACATCACTCAGTGGCAGCAATACTAGATGCAAACCGGTTTCGGGCTTATTAGTGCTCATCAGTGTGTCATAGGTGTGACCACCGACGAGTGATCCAGCTATTCTGAAGTCTGTCTACAGACATGGAATGAATATATGTGCCATATAAAGCCATTCTGCAACTCTAAGCCTAGGGTTATGTGTAGCACCGGATTTGGAATAGAGCGACCTGATCTGTACATTACACTGCTAAGCAGGTAGCAGGAGCAGCAGTAAGATTAATTACTAATAAATGAGAGACTACTGAATCACCCTGTATATTTAACTTCTTCGGTATTGTAGCTGTGATATTCTGGATTTGTTTGTCATCCTGTTAACAACTCTAGTTATTTTACTGATACCTACTACTTAACGTTATTTTTATCTTTACACGAAATTTCTTAATTGGCACTACTCAATTACCTTCCATTTAAATGGTTTTTGGCCTACTGAAATGATACTAGGGTCTCACTATAAAATTGGACATAACATTGCTATTATTTTAGTAAAACAGTTGAGAAGTTCGTATACAGAAATGTTTAAGCCACAACACCTTAGCTTTGAGAAGCTAATGACTAAATTTTATTTTAGTAGATCAAAATATCAGGAAAAAAATAAATTTTCACTGCTGAAGGCCTTTTCCATGTTATGATTCCATGCGAAAGAATCATCCCTCCAAATATTGAACCGAACTGAATTGCCAGACATTCTGTAAATATTTAATGTCGTTGCTATGTTATGGATTATTCAACCCTTTGACCACCCATTAAAAACTGCAATTAAAAGATGTACCCCTCTCACTAACAGCCACCATTATCCCCTTTATCACGGATAGTTGTTATTTCTGACAAGCCTAATTGATTTATGGGTCTAACTTGTAAAAATATGAAACTTCCAAAATAGTCATGCACGCCATTTGGATAGGAAAGGGGTTGGTAATTAAAAATAATGCCAAAAATAAGTGCCAGTAATATATAATGACTCAGACACTCCCTTTCTTAGAATTATAATGCATTCGTAGGACGTGAGAGGAGAGGACGGAATTAATATTCAGACGTATTTAGATTAATTACAGTTAAGCATACTGGTAGGGTCAGATTCCCTCTGAAAACGTACGCGATATGATTAATACGACGGTTTTTAGACGAAGAGAGTTTAATTTGGGGGCAAATGAGAAAAAATTGTAAATGAGATAGCCACCCCTGAAATATAAAACTGTCTTAGGTGTTATACAGGGTGATTTCACTTCAAATACTACACTGATAGAAATTATTGTAAATTTACACGTTGCACATACATTAACGTAAAACATACCAAATCCAGACTGAATTAAAAAAATCTCCATGTGAATACCATATATTTACATCTTTCATGTAAAATTATATAGTTTTTACTAAAAATACCTAATAACGCTGTAAAATTACATTTCATGTGTACAAAAACATGGTTTTACTATGAAAAAATGCATATTCATAAATAGTAATTTTCCATTACAGTTGTAACATTACATTTTGGTGTGTCATTTCACACTATAAATCACCAAACCAACAATCCGTAATGTAATGTCGCTAATATTTTTGTCAGTGTATATTGATTATTTTATTGAAAAATAAGTGCACTTTGTTCTGTAACGTTTTGCTTAAGGTTTTATTTAAAAAGAGAGAGTTAAAGTTTAGAAAGAGAAACACAGTTTGTATTTTATCTAATAAACCCCTTAAAGTAATTTCGATAAAATTGGGAAATATGAATGAATATCTGTCAGCGTGTGTTAGGAGATTTAGCATAGTTAGGGCAAGAATTCAGAGGACTTACCTACGTCACTGTCGACGTTACGCAATTATTTTTAGTGTCAACATAATTTTTGATAGTATGATGCGTCAAAAGCAATAGTTTTTTGTAAATTAATACAATATATAGGGTGTTTTGAAAGTCCGTCAGGAAACTCCAGGAGGTGATTCTACGGATTAAAATAATAGCAGTATGTCATGAAAATTTTTTCGAATTGTCAATTGTTTGCAAGTTACAGCTTGTCAAAGTTAATTTTTTAAATTTTTCTTTTTAAATAACTTATTTAATTCTAGTTTTATTATTCTCACATTTGGCACACCCACTAAGTAGATCAAACTCTATTGGACCAGTGAAAGACAAGTTTTATTACGCGCTGCTAGAGGGCACTTTACTTAAAACTCAAAATTAGTTTTATTCATAACTTTATTTTCTTGCTAGACATCACAGAAATTTAAACATTATTAAAAAGAGGAACAATTAGAACAAATTATGGGCTCTTTATTCAAGCGGATAAATGTAACCGTTTGGCAGGAAAACGCTATTAAAGTTTTATAATTTTAATAATTCTATCTGTAATTAGTTAAGTTGCCATGCAATTTTGTTATAAATTGCAACGAAAATTGTTTAAAGCAGGTATAAGTTTGCCTGTTCACCACAATAATTTGAGAAATGGCTCAGCAATGCTCAAGTAGGTATTGAATACCATGACATGCATTTTTCTTATGGACAAGCAAATGGTAATGCAGAACAAGTTCGTCGAAATTGCACAGACGTATATCCTAATAGAAGATTACCACATGCACATACATTCGTAATCATTCATAGACATCTGGGGCAGCTAGGTTCTTTTAAAAATGATAATTATGGCAAAAGAAGACCAAGAACCACGAGAACTGCAGAAGGAGAGCTAGATGCAGTAGAAATAAATTCAGCTATAAATACAAGATAATTGCTGCTCAATATTGTTTATCGATTTTATGTGCAAAAGCAGCATTGTGGAAACATATGATGAGGATAATGCATTTATTAATAATATTTTATTTACTGAAGAAGCTGGTTTTACAAGAGACGGTATTACATGATATTACAAAGCCGTTTAATAAAACTTTAATAGAGGTTTCCTGCTAAATGGTTACATTTATCGGCTTGAATAAAGCGTACATAATATGTTCTAATTCTGCTGCAAACTGTAACTTGCAAAGAATTGACGATTCGAAAAAAATGTTCATTACATACTGCTATTATTTTAATCCGTAGAATAACCTCCCGGAGTTTCCTTTTAGAACACCCTGTATAGTGAAAACATTTAGTGTAGCATATAGTTTTATTATTTTCAGTTGCAGTTCCTTAAATATTTTGAGAAAAATATAAGCAATTATTAATTTGTTCGTATAGGTAGTCTGATGAATTCTTGCCGCAACTATATTAAATAAAATTTTACCGAATAAATAATATCTCAAAATCTATCATTCTACTGCAATATATATTCTACATCTAAACAGAAATTTATACATATTTTTTATTTTCTTACCTGATGAGCTGTTGCGGACGTTCCCGAAGAGTAAAATGACGTATTTCTACTTGTTGTACATACTTGTCACCTTGAAGATTAACCAAGACAAATACACGTATTTTCGTTTTTTCTGTATTCCAATATATGTTCTAAATGTTAAGACAATTTAGTTGTTAAGCATTGTTAATCTTTAAACGCGCGAAAATTGAGGACAACAGTTCTATACAGGGTGATTCATTAAGAATGGGCAATGTCAGAACTGGAGATACTACACACCAAAATATGGCTATTGAGCCAAATATGGTTTAAAAAATACAGAGTGTTCAATATTAGAATTTTATTTTGAAATATCTCAATAACTTTGAAACCTGTCGGATTATTAAAAAAAAAATTGGCACAATTATGTTTTTTGGCACGGCAAATAAGAAATTTTAACTAATTTTGACGTCACTTATGGCACAGCATGTTTCTTTTAAATGACAGAACTTTTTTACTGTTTAGTGTATCCATCTGTCTACTGAAACAATAGATTCTCTTACCTGTTGTATCTAAAAAAGGTATACCTTGTTGAAGTCGTTAGGAGTAATAGTTTTCGAAATAATCCTATTTGAAATATTCAGTGCACCGATTGAAAACTGTTATCGTTTCAGGTAAAGTGTCTTTTCTGCTGAAAATACAGCAAAATTTTACTTCAAACAGTTGTTCATAACGGTAAATTATGGTTACGTGCAAAATTTCAAGAAGATCGGCGAGGTTTGATTTTGAAAAAAATTTTTCAACAAAGCACAAACATTTTATCAATGTATATATAATATGTAGCACCCCGAACAAGGTTTAATATAAGCCAAAACGTTGGTGTTATGCAAAAAATTAGTTTTTCTTCACATTACTGGGTTTTTACCTAGTACCAGAGACAAGCTTAAGCAAAGAGAAAGAATATTAACATCTACACTTAAAAATATTTTTATAGATTTGGGTATCCAACACTACTTTTTTAGATTTTTGTTCTTGGTTCTTCGATATTGTTGAAATTACCCAAGTGGCATGAGATAAAATTCTCGTTATTTACTAAGCTTTACACAGCTTAGTTGTTAATTGTTTAAAATCAAATGTTTTGCAGAAAACACTATTCGAAGAATATAGGGCCTTTAAGTAGAAATTATTAATAATTTAATATCAGTATATTTTTTCTTTAGTTTTATTGAGTTTTTGCCACACTTCTGAAAAAATAATAAAGATTAATTAAATAAGCCCTTGCGCTAAACGGAACAATCAAGGGTTATTTTTGAAACTAAATTTGCCTAACCAAAAAATCTCACACTGAAAAAAGCAGATAAGTAAAAAATAACAAAAATTACATCACTATCGCGCACTTCCGTATTATTGACGTTTCGAAAAACTCTCTGTTTTCGTTCTCAAAATAGTAGTAAAAATGTTAAACGTATGTCAAGTGCGCGATAGTGATGTAATTTTTGTTAATTTTTACTTATCTGCTTTTTTCAGTGTGAGATTTTTTGGTTAGGCAAACTTAGTTTCAAAAATAACCCTTGACTGTTCCGTTTGGCGCAAGGGTTTATTTAATTAATCTTTATTATTTTTTCAGAAGTGTGGCAAAAACCCAATAAAACTAAAGAAAAACTAAAATTATGCCACAAATAAATAGTTTCAGACAATATCAGTATATTTCCCGCAATTAAACCTAAGTGCGACGATAACTCCCTACGTAGTTCCATTATAGTCGCCAACTTCTCATCAAATGTATTTATCGTACCAACACCAACAATTATTTCGTAGCCCCTACGAACACAAATTATCTAGTTACACAATGAAACCGCGGCCTTATGCGCCGTTGTTAGTCCATTCTAGCAAACTGACAGCTCCTCCTAAGCCTCATCTAGAGAGCCAGATTGACGCCGAGCAATTAGTACCCCGCCACCTGGTTCCGAGTTCACTTTTGCGCCGATTCGGATCCGCTGGCAATTGTTTTCCGAGAAATCGCAAATTGACAGAAAGAAAAGGGTTTTATTCAATAATTGACAGGTCGTGATTGAAGCGGAGAAATAAAACTGGTCCGCTCTCCGATAAAGGATAAAGAAAAACTGAAACATCCATCTAATGCCAACGAACGTACCGAGTGACCGGTCTAATTTGGACACCGAATTGGAGTTTGGCAAGAAAAAGTAATGCATAATAAGAACTTTTTTAACCAATTCTGATGTGATCCAAAAGGACATTTACAGTAAATTTTTACAGGGTAATCTCTAATTTTCAGATTCGATAGTAGATCAGAAAACACGTTACGGTCTTCTTCACGACCTTCACAGATCAAGTTCACTTTGTCAATGTCCTGCACTCTTAGAAGAGCGATTTGCCATGTCATGAAATTCTATTGTTGTATTTCCCACATAAGTCTTATTTAAATCATATTCGCACTTTCAATACCGTTTGCTAATTCTTGATCTGAATAAGGTACTTGGAAACAAAACGTAAACTGTTCAGAAATTTATGTTTTGTCTTTAGGAGTAACAATTCCACAAACGGCAAGTCAAATTTCAAATTATACTGCCATATTAATACCACATCTGATAATTCTTGATTTGAATAAATAATTTTGAAATAAAGAAATGTAAATATTGACGTTTAGTAGTCTAGAGACTATTGCAGACAATAAGGTACATTCATTCTGTCTCTAAAACAGCTATGAATTCGTTAAAAATTGCATATAAAAACGGCCCTTTATGTAAAATTGACCTAAATAGGTATTTGAAAATAAATTAAAAATATTTACAGAATACATGTTTTACAGAAATATATTAATATACTCGCGACAAGAATTCAGACGACTTACGTTATACGAACAAATGAATAATTCATTATATTTTCAGCAAAATATTTAAGAAACTGCAACTGATAGTAATAAAACTATATACTACACTAAAAGTTTGCATTATATATTGCACTAAATTGCAAAAAATTATTGTTTTTAATGCGACCAAATATCTAAAAATACGTTGATAATAAAAACAAATGAATTCTTGACGCGAGTATATTGTCAATATGTACATAAACAAAATAAAATTACTTTTCTTGATAAAAAGATCGCACTTCGTTCACTGATGACGTCATTATCAGGGGCGCACTTAGGATGCTAAATTAATGTTTGTAGAAACCGAGGTGCAAATATGAACTTACAAAAAATCAACATATTATCTTGTACTGGTAATATATAATATCCCAAATTATGCATATTAAGTTTATTAGTTTACAAAACATTACATAACTATTCACTTGTAGTACTGGAATAAAATTAAATAACCAGCAACAACAGATCTAGTGTACGGCATAAAGTCAAGAAATCCCGGATTGTTCTGCAAAACGGTATCAATTTTTTGTTTCACACGTTCAGCACTATGTTTTTATAAATGGGAAATAAATTGTTGCAAATAAAAAAACTGTATTTACTGCGTTATGTATCGAATATCCTGATGTTATAGTTGCTCCAAGATGGCAAATAACTGTAGGTATCCGTGAATAATTAAAATGTATCTTTGCGGATTCTAGGATTGTTAAATATCCGTTGAGCATATCAAATAGAAGTAGCATCAATTCAGTGTAGACGCTATAGAATCAATGAGATTAAATTTGTTTTAATATAAATAAAGTATATTTAAATATTAAGGTCACCGCCAAGTCCGGACCTGAATAATTCCCCTTCGGAATTATTATATCTAACAACAATGTATGTATTTGGTAACATTTCTATTGTAGTAAAATTGTGGATGGATGTGAAATAATACTACAAGTTGTGTTATGAACTATAATCAAAACAAATTGTAATACATAGTTCTACAATATTATATAAGTGATTATTACTCTTTTTATTTTTATTGATATTTATAAAAATATACTGTGTTGTATTATAAATAAAAAAAATAGCTATTTATGATATGCGTGTTAAAAGTAAGAGTTTTTTAACTTCACGAACAAAATAAAATCACTTTTAACACGTATATCATACACTATTTTTTCTACAAAACAATCGATAGAACTTTAAACTCAATAAAAATAAGAAATCAAAAAATACCACATAGATCGCAATATTTATGAACCAAAATTTTCGTAGCAACCAGTGCTGTTCTTAGTTACGGAAAATATTGACAGCATTTTCTAGTAATATTATAAGTATAATGAATAATCTCGATAATGAGCGTAACGAATCCATCCCTGCTGAAATCGAAGAAGCCGCCAGTCGAGCAACATTGGAATTATTGCCGGCGAAATCGAAGGAACAGTACGAAATCGCTTGTAGACGCTTTTCGGAATGGTGCAACATTAAAAAGGTCCCTGGGAAATGTAACGAAAGTGTTTTACTGGCATATTTTGAGGAAAAAGCCGAGATATGGAAATCGTCAACGCTGTGGTCAAATTATTCCATGATCAAAACTATGTTAAAAATAAAGCAAGATCAAGATATAAGCAAACATTATAAACTTATTGCTTTTTTAAAACGGAAGGGTGAAGGATATCAAGCAAAAACGTCAAAAGTTTTGACGAAGACGCATATCGACAAATTTCTCACAGAAGCAGAAGACGAAAAATATCTGATGATGAAAGTCGCAGCAATAGTGTCTTCGGGGCGTGTCACCGGTAGGAATTATGTCAGATGACCATCGACAATATCGAATATTTGGGCACTTCGGTTGTTGTGACCATACCAGATACTAAAACGAAAGTGCCTCGGACTTTCAGTGTTGTTGGTGAATTCTATTTAAACTTTTTTAGAAAGTATATGGCACTCCGACCACCCAACGCTGACCATAGACGACTTTTTCTTAAATATATGAAAAATAAATGCGTGAAGAATCCAGTCGGAATTAACATGTTTGGTAAAATGCCTGCCGACATTGCAGAGTTCTTGAATCTACCAAATCCTCAACTCTACACCGGACACTGTTTTCGTCGTTCATCGGCGACATTGTTAGCAGATTCTGGTGCAAATCTTACTACCATCAAGAGACATGGAGGATGGAAATCTTCGACGGTAGCTGAAGACTACATTGAAAATTCACTGGAACAGAAGAAGGAAATTGCGTGCCAAATACTTCCTACTGCTGCAACTACTAGCAAGACCACCAGTACTACCAGTAGTATCTCTACAGAAAATAGATGTGTCACACATGTTGACAGTAAAACCAACTTAAGTATGATGACTCCGCAGGGAATTACAATTTCAAATTGTTCTAATTTTACTATAAATGTTAATAGTAATAACTAGTTAAAATGTTGGTTTGTACTTATTTAAAATAAAAATTTGTTCATGTGTTTGTTAAAACGTTTTATTAATTTTCAAAACAAAATTTAAATAAACTTTGATTTACTTTTAACACTAATGTTAAAAGTAACTTGCTTTTAACACGCGTGTCAAAAAATGACATTTTTAACATCAAAAATGACAATTAAAAAGCCCACTTGTTTTGTAGAAAAACTATTTTTAATAAGTACTCACTCAAGTTACTACTACATCTACATAATAATAAATTACAAAGTGATAGGGGAACTAGATTTCCGTTTTCCATTAAGAGATTAGCGATTCACAATGACGCAAAGATTACTAGACGTCGCGTGGATTTTTACTGATAAAATTATAGTTTCAAATCCTCCATAAATCTAAGGTTATTCACGCTGGTGAGAGTTCCTTCAGAACATAATAATCCGTAATAGAAAATAAAATCCTTTTAGGGGTGAGTTTATCACCGTTATCCACTGCATTATGACGCACACATTATAATTTTCTCCGGGGTTGATTGGGGTTGCAAATGCACGTTCTCCCTCGGGGGCAGGCCCTCTCTACGAATTATCATGGCCAACTGCCATTAGGAACTACGTTTGCCCGATATCATTACTAAATTACCATGCAATTTCAATTTCTGCCTTTGATGTTTCAATTAAAAATACAATAAATGACGCTCGGCGCAGTAACTTATCTACAAAGCGGTTATCTGTAATTGATAATTTATGCGGTAAGGTCGGAATTAAAAGAAAACGCTCATGCCTGAAGTGTCATGTGGGTCCGCCATAAATTGCGCATGGAACTGGCTGGCATTGGGGAAATTCAACGGGAATATCGCTTGCAAGGCTTTGGACAATTTTGATACTGCTGGATATTTATAGTGTCCGCATATGAACCGGAGTAACAGGCCTTTAATATGTGGTCAAATATTAAAAAAAAAATAAGTTACTTTAACTTGGAATAACCAAATTTGGTACATGATTTAGGTTTATTATTGGTCTTTTTTGAGTATGAGTCACCCTCAAAATTATACCATTTTTTCCATTGATCGAATTTAAAAAAAAATGTTGAAAATGGCTGGAAAATTTGCATTCAGCGAACAATTCATGTTACTTGTGCTAGGTTTCTGTGAAGGAAGCTGTAAAAGAAGTGTGGAAGAATATCTTAGGAGATTTCCAAATTGGGTGTTTCCCCATAGAGAAACAATTTCTAATGTTGAAAGATGGGCTCGAGAGATAGGAAAGTGTTCCAGTAATATCCGAGAACGTCCTATTGTAAAGGGTACAAGATGAAGAAAATATTTTAAAAACAGTTGAAAATGAACCGCAAATATGTATTAAACGTTTATTTTGAGAAACTGAATTATCAATAACTTCTGTACATCAAATTCTTAATGTAATCTACTACATCCATATCACATTCAAAAAGTGCAAGACCTGTTGCCTCAAGATTTGGATCGACGAGTGACCTTCAGCGAGATTATCTTGCCTTAAGATATTATTATATATATATTACAAATGTTCACACAAATAAATGATTAGAAGAAGGAAATAATTATCCTCAAAATTAGCCGACCTCACCAAATGTGATTATTTTTTGGGGAATATTGAAGGATTTTGTTTATTCCTCGTCAATTGAATTTTGAAAAGACTTGTGGATGGATGGACAAATTCCACTAAAAAAATGTTCCTACACAGAAGTTATTTCTGCTCCTGATGAGGCCTTCTTAACTATTTAGAAATAAAAATGTGACTGGCATAATGTATCTATTATTGAATTCTAATAATAAAATCTACTGTATTTCTAATAATTTGAACAAACTGACTTTTTTCACGGGATTAAAAGTCTTTTCTTCAACTTCATCTGTCAGTACACTGTCTATATGGCCACAAAAATAATATAATACATTATTCAATTGGCTTCTGTTCCAGTATTCAGGTTAAACAAAATGGAAATATTTGAGCTGATTGACGAACACTTTGGTAATATACATTTTCTTAACATGTGCATATTGTTCAATTTTTTACACATTGATATTCATCATATATGTAAAATAATATCAGTTATTGAAAAAGTTTTATTTTACATATAAAATATAAGAAAATTTAAATTATATACTCGGTAAAATTACATATTTATATTTTACTATGCCAACCTTAACATTACAATGTATAATCAATACAAATTATAGTGACGGAAATTTACCATGGAATTTAGCATACAAGTTGTAAAATCACATAACATAGTATGTAATTTTACATAATGCTGGTCACAAATTGCCAACGTAAAATTATGTGAAATTACAGACAAATTTCTACCAGTGCATTTTATAATTCAAGATAAGTTAAAATTTAAGTTTTACATTATTTGAGAATTTTGGGAAGTTTACTTTAATAAGAAAATAAAATCAGACGACCTGAGAAATTACAATATTTTTAAATTCTTGAGAAATTCAAATGATGGGCGAAAACATGCACGTGTAGTCGTGACAATTCTGTCAAATGCCGTCTTGGTAACTATTTTTAATGTAATGTTTAATAAGTTTAATTCATTAGGTACAACCATTCTTATAATACTAGGCACTGTACAGACATAATTTAATTTATTATATTATTCATTTATTAAATATACAATTAAATTTCTCACTTATGTTCTGGTATTACTGTAGTTGATTAAAATTGTTATAAATTATATCGAAACACGTCACATATAAATCAATTAATAAATTTATAAATAAAAGATAAAAAATGCCTTCTGAAACTGCTGCCAGTCTGCTGCTCCGCGTTATGTGGGGCACAAACATGGTGCTTATATGATAGGGTAATTTCCTACACTATTTTTTTTTCTAAACATTCGTCGGAGAAGTTGAATGATGGAGAAGGGAAATGATGGGTCATTTTTCTTTTCTGACACGCGGACGAGAACTTTTTTATTATATCCTTACGTAACGAAAACGTACACTAACAACAAGTTTTATAAACTCCAGACGAGTTTCATTCGAAGAAGAAACTTACAAACTAAAATATAATGTGGCTCACAAAATATATAGAAATATTTTTCTAAAAGGTAATTAAATTAATAACTCTGAAAGAATATATGAATATAATAAAAATGCGGCTCTAAAAATAGGTTATACATAAATGCCGCCTATAAAACAATTCCAAAATTATAAAAAATAAAACTGAATTTTTATGAAACAAGTAGCTAAAACTGAAAATAAAAAGTAACAAAGAAGATTTACAATTGATGACGTCGGATTGTAATTAGAACGATTGTTTTTTTTGTTTTTTCTTCTACAGTAGTAGTTTTCTTGAAATTGTATATCAAGCAGTGAAAATGGTTAGATAGGATCGCTTGGGATAAAAATGAAACGGTTTCTAAAACTTTTGGAAGTTCTATTATCGAAAAAGTGTAATAAGTAATACTTGTCATAGGGAATAGATGCAAAACTGTTCACTGGTAGTTACAAAATTTTAATATTGTCAGTGATTTACTAGAAAAAAAAATGAAAATTATGTTTCACTTTTAACCTGCCGATGGAAAACGCATACGGATAATTCTGAACACTCGTTTATTTGCTCATTTTGAAAGAGCTAGTTACTGATACGGGTAAAACTGAATTTTTCTGAAATAATGGCATAGAGAATAAGAATTTTATTTTTTTTTCTATTAAGCTCAGTATTGTAACTAAAATTCACGTTTTAATACATATTTGTTCAAAGTAAATAAATTAAAAACTAACATTTTAGTGTGCAGTTTATATAGGTAATGGAAACGTTATCAGCAGTTACTTTTGCTTGCATATGTCAACAGGTGCAGAAAAACTGTTTTCTTTTTCTTCAGTTTTAACAGATCGAGTTCCATCTCGTTCATTGTATCATTTATAGATGCTATTAAATTATGTTTCGCAAATTCCCAACAACTGATTCATTTTATTGCCCCAAGTGTTTATCGATATGATTTTATAAATTCACTAAGCAGATCTTTTTAAAACTAACTGTTATTTAGTTGCTAGTAGTCAAAATAGTAGGGAAGTCTGTAAGTGCAAAAAAACGAGATCCGTAAGGCAAAGTTTGGCAACATTTTTAAAATTTTTTAAAATAAACTTAATCTATTGTATAAAGTCCTTACAAAGTGACCATACTGTAGGATACGTAGAGTTGTTGTCCCTCTTTCACTTTTATCCAAATAATCTGATGTTTCAATTTTATCTCATTTGATAGGTTATGTTATGCTTGTAAATGTAATGTAGGGAATTTCCTACATTGGGGCGAACAGTAAGTAAGAATTTATTTTGAATCCTTGCAGATTCGTCATAATTATCCACTAACATAGCCGACATAAAATACATTATTTAATTGCTATAAAACATTTAAAATTAGTCACTAACTGTTCTAAAATAACATAACCTACTGCATCGCTAGTTGCATACTCTCTATACCTCAAAGAACAAGGGGAATCTTAGTTATATTCAAAGGGTCTACGAAAAATTTTGACAGAACACCATAAACATCTTGGGATGTTATATTTTAAAATAGTACTAATTATTTTATGCAAACATCGTCGATTACTGTTACTGTTGTTGCCACAACAACACAAGAAGTTTAAAAATTTATCGACGTGAAATTCACCTTGCAATAGTGGCCTACAGATGGCGATTGCATCAGAAGTCAAAAAATATTGCATACGGTTAGGGTACTCTGATTAGTTTGAAATAATTCTTCTTAATTCTTAATTTTTCGCGTATTTTTTGTGTATTTACAAATATGTCGTATTCAAAAGCATAAACGACGGATAAGATGCTGATTTATGGGAGTATGACAAGTGCATATTATCGTGTGGCAGCATACTACCAAAGACGTTTTCGGAGTACACAAAATATTATGCTGAATACTTTTTGAACCACATTGAACAACTGGTGTAATGCTTTTGCGTGTGGCAGTGCTTTTATGTATTTGTGTACATTTGCGTTTATTTTTTTGTTATCCTTTCTGGTTATTTCCGACGTAGGTAATCCACCTGGCCATGACCGTCGGATCAAGTAGGCACCTCGCTTTTAACAGAAAGCACAGTCGAGGGAACGAGAGATCTCCAGCAAGTACAAAAATCTTTGCGATGACAGGTTTTAATTTAAACAAATAAGAAAACAGAAAATGCAACATTCTTAAAATCTCTCCAAATATCAATCCTAGAAATAAATATTAGTAAGGTAGATGCTGCCTCCTTATGCTACCGTATCGTGTTTCTCATGAAATCATTAAATAATAATCTACTTTTTGTAAATATTTTTTTTTCTTTCAAAGCGGCCTATAGTGATACACGCGGTGACCTGTCATTACGTATGACACTTTTGACTTTGTCGGAATATATCTAACCTCGCGGCTGACCGAAGGCCAGTGAAGACGATAAATAAAGATTTAATTTAGTTTAAAAAAAAAATTGTTTTTCGCTTTATAAATAAGTTTGGAAATTTTTAAATAGATGATTCCGTTAATTCTTATTTTTCCCTATCACCTCTTAAAATATTTGTACTAAGTCATAGTTAACCCTGTATACAGGGTGTTTATGTAAAATTCCTTCTTCAAGTTCCGGTGTTCTTACGGTGTTCAAATTTCCGGTTTCGTGAAGACGTCTATGAATCCCAGAAAATGTTCTCGGATCGGGTAGTACGCGATTTGGATACAGCTCTTGGTATATCCTCGTGGCTTTGTATGCACTTCCGTCGGCAACCCCATAAGTAAAATGCATGTCAGCTAATTCACCGATTGTAAAATTTACATTTTTTATGAAATTTTACCTCCTACTCTAATAATAATGTTTTAATAATAAAAAATCAATGTCAACTTTATTGCGAAAAGAAGCGTCAAAAATTATGACACTTTACCCAGTCTACTAATTTTTATTTCATTTGCTTTAAGCGGCCATTTAATTAGCTTACTGTTTTTTCTATTCAAATATTCAATATCATGCCTACGTGAACGTCATTTGTGAAATTAGAAAATTAATTTCTGCCCCACAAAAAGTGTTTCCACGCATGGTGGGTGTCTAGAAAATGGCAACAAAATGTCAAAAGCAGTCTCAATGAACTTTTTTGGTTTTATTTTTGCTGTAAAATAAATGGAGATTTTAAAAATAATTTTAGTTTTTAGAAAAGGTAGTGGCGTACCATTTCTTTCTTCAAAAATGATTAATCAAACCTCGTACGGACGTCATTGGCAAAGATTTTAAAACATTTTTTACATCAAACAATGCTCCTTAATGATTAATAGGTGTGTACAAAATTTCATAAAAATATCTGGAGTGATAAGAAAATTATAACTGTAACACCCTATAGCTCAAAAATTAAGAGGTTTAAGACATATGTTTATATTAAGTTTTCTTCTTAAAATGACCGAAGGATTCACACCCTTAAGTATAGGCATTCAATTAATAAACACCCTGTATATATAGGATATATATGTTTATGAACAAAAATACATTTAGAAAAAATATACTATATAGTTCCACACACACACACACAAGCCGTTTTTTATTTATTTTTACTGCCAACAGTAAGTACACACATTTTAATATAATTATTATTGAATTCGTGCCTTACTGTTATAATTTTTGTTGTGTATATTGTGTGCGATTTTGTCAAAAACCATAATTCTCAACGCAAGGTATAAATAAAATATCAAATTCACCATTGCAATAATAAATTTACAATAACACGTTCTGTCAATTACAGAAACTAATTAAAACTGGAACGGCCAGTAATTAAATCAAATTTCATTAACCGTAACCAGTCCGCACAATTACTGGAATACTCGCGGGAACTTCACCACCATAAGAGATTTTTATCAAAAATATTACTAGCAGGCAATAAATTTCACTCGGTACTTAATTGAAGAATGTTGTTCCGAAATTTCGCAAGAACTCGTTGAAACTTTTAATTAAGTGGTAATGAAAAAACTTTTTCGCAAAATGCTACAATGTGGTCTGATATTTGAGTTAATTAATATTCTCATATTTATTCGGATGGACTATCTTTTATGTGTCGGTTGTTACAGGAGATGAGCGGCCCCCGGGATAATTAAAAAGTTTCGCTGTAATTCGGGACGCAGAAGAGAAGATGATGCTTTAGGGACTTCAAACAAACCGATAATAATTTGCCTGAAATTAAGATTTGTTCTACCACCTCCACTTGTCTAATTGTATTGCCTGAATTCGCTTATTTGTGTCGTCTTTTAGACACCGTTGCTTAATTGGATGTTTTGCCGTTTTCATTATAATTAAAGAAATCAAATCGAAATTTAAAAAAAAGCGTCTGGGAGATATTTTCTGATGTAATAAACGTCGTATTAATTGAAGTTCAAAAAAGCTCGACGAAAAAACTTTTGAAGGTGAAGTTTTTCAATAATATAAAATGCGTACGTCTACTTGGAAGATGATTATCGCAACAGCGATACTCAGCGAATGAAAGTATAAAAATAAATAAACTGTCTAAAAAGATTTTAACGCAGATTAACATAATCCTATGTTAATCCAGGTTTACATGAAATTGTGTATATTTTTATACAATTATCTGTATGTAGCAGTGTGTTAAAGGTTTAACGCAATCAGCTGTGTTATTTGCATCATTAAAAGTGTAGAAGTTACACATACATATTTATAGAATGTGTTAAAATCATGAAAAGAAAATATACAGGAATATGAGTGCCTTAATTTTGCCATATGATAAGTTGTACTGACCAAAACATATTTGACTTAACAATTTTTTTCTCTGACCAACGGTAACAGAATTATGACAGCAAACAGGTCTTGAACATGTGACAACGTCGTAATAGTTACAAGTGTTTAAAGTGACTTCTGTTTCTTGCAAGAAGCGTTTACTTTGCAAACGTCTCGTAGCCAGAGAGTTTTACCTAGATTCGCCGTGAATTAGCATGCGATGCAGCTGGTTATAGTTACTATAAATTGTTCCATTTTTTTTATATACACTGACAAACATCAAA
Source organism: Monochamus alternatus (assembly GCA_037114965.1). Taxonomy (NCBI): domain Eukaryota; kingdom Metazoa; phylum Arthropoda; class Insecta; order Coleoptera; family Cerambycidae; genus Monochamus; species Monochamus alternatus. Next base: position 42,555,346 of record CM073433.1, read on the forward strand.
GAAAAATTAGACAAGAATGAATCGCACTAGCTATACGCACCAATATGACTAATATTACGTTTAGGTTATCACCAGCAGCCTCACACTGCTACGTTATCGCAGGTTACAGTTTTAACGAATTTCTCGGAAACTTCAATTGTTTACTTCATTAATACTAATCCAAAAATCAAATTATGAACAAATTACGTTACAGGCGCTTTTACTTAACCTTAATTGTACCTTAGTTTGTAATTTAGTAACATAGTTTTGCATATTATTGCAGTTGTATTTTTATTTATCAAAATATATTCTGGAGACAAACTATTCGTTTTAGGCATTTTTTTCAAAAGAGTTTTTTTTATTGCATTTAATCAGATATATAAGCCCTTAAAATTACGGCACTCATATTTCGGACACCCTGTATATGTTTTTGTTAGGAGGATTATACGTCAAAAGGCAAACGAAAACACAATTTTATAATCGTCAACGTTTCGTTGTATCATTTTAACATTTTCAGGATTCTGAAGAAAACTGATAATCATGTTAGAGTAAAAACACGACAAATATACAGACTATATAAACATATTCTAAAAAACAAAGTTGATGACACAATTGTGACATAATAGTATTACATTAACGTTTATACACAATTAATTATAAATTAATTTCACAACTTTACACTGTAAAAAAATTGCTGTGTGAATGAAATTTTCTAGTGCGTAATTCAGACTGTGTAAAATTGTAAATTTTGGCTTTTTTATACAATTTACACAAAACGTGTTAAAATTACTAGCATTATAATAAAATATATCAAATTTGAGTCATGTTCACCAATAAGATATTAAAAGTAAACTATTTCGTGTTAACCTAACGTTATTGTAATCGTTTTGCGTTAGCTACAATTTTTTTAGATTTCTTCTTTAAAGTTTTGAAATGAAAAATTTTTACAATCTAAAATGATGATTAACCACGGTGACAAATATGTATACCAATATTTTTACAAAATTTTTATTTTATTATTATCGAAATGTACAGTTTCAAAGATTTAAGTTTTCTTTAATTTTGCCTATTAGATTATAAAAACATGCATTTAGATTTTGAATACTCTGTATTCGGTATATACTATTTTTACATTTTTTAATGTATAACACGTGATTGGTAAATATTACACATATTTAAGTAGGTATATTTTATTATATTACTAGTTAAAAGAAAAACATCATCGATCAATAATGTAAATAAAGTGCCTAACTATGTCTTGGAAAATAACATTTATTAGAAGTTAGGAGTAAACATGTCAAAAAAAATTACAGACCTTTTGTGCTTTTTAAAAAAGTATTTTTCAGTCATTATATAATTGTAAACTAGAATTCAGAAACACGAGAACACTAATAATGCATGTCACTTATAAAGAACTAGATATGTATATAACTTTGGCGGAATGTGCTACAAGTCAATTGAGGCTGTATTAAACCCTCCTCTCATATCTTTTGATCAGGACAATATCTGAAAGTAATATATTCCTTCCCTTTATTCCAGTTCCCTCCTTCATTAATAAATATACTTCACAAACAACCAGTCGTTTCGTTTCTAGAAATCGTGAAACATTCAAATCATCCAAAGACTGTTCTATACTGTCATAACGCTGCTTGCAGACGAATTTGTTGTTTACTGTATAAATAATTATAATTATATTCATTACTAACAATTTTTTTTGAGTAAAATAAAATTTTACATAATATAATAAGGCTTAGAATGGGAAAATCCCAACTTAAAAAAAAGTTAGAGGATAAAATGTCAACAGAAAGGTTTACAACTGGCACCCTCTACGTTGCACAAAAAAACTAATAACACTAGCGCATTCGGCACCACCAAAAACGTACCTGTATCAAATTTTAATTAAATCTGTAGGGGAAAAATAATAATAATAAGTGACGTAACCATCTATTAAAAAATTTCCAAACTTATTTATAAAGCGAAAAATTTTTTTTTTCAAATTTATATTAAATCCTTATTTATCGCCTTCACTGATTTGTCGGCCGCGAGGTTAGGTATATTCTGACAAAATCAAAGGTGTCAAACGTAGTGACAGGTTACCGCGTTGACACCTGGATCAGTTAACACCGCTTTGAAAGAAAAAAAAATATTTGCAAAAAGTAGATTATTATTTAATGATTTACTGAGAAACACGATATGGTGGTACAGCGAGGCAGCACCTACCTTCCTAATATTTATTTCCAGGATTGATATTTGGACAGAATGTTGTATCATTTCCTGTTTTCTTACTTGCTTAAATTAAAACCTGCTATTGCAAAGATTTTTGTACTTGCTGTGGACCTCTCCTTCCCTTGATCGTTTTTCTTCTTTAAAGCGAGTACCTACTTGGTTCGGCGGTCATGACCATGTCGATTACTTACGTCGCGAGAAAACACAAAAGATAACAAAAAAATACACACAAATGTACACAAATACATAAAATCTCTGCCACACATTTACCGCCAAGGCATTATAGCAGTTGTTCAATGTGGTTCAAAAAGTATTCAGCATAATATTTTGTTCGGAAAACGTTTTTGGTATCACGCTGCCACACGATAATATGCACTTGTCACACTCCCATAAATCAGCACCTTATCCGTCATCTAGACAGTTGAATACGATATGAAAAATTGTTTCAAACTAATCAAGGTACCACAACCATCTGTAGGCCACTAACGCAAGTGCACTTCACGCCGATACATTTTTAAACTACTTGTGTTGTTGGGGAATTAAATTCTGTTAATACTAATAATAGCAACAATATTAACAGTAATCAACAATGTTTGCATAAAATAATTAGTAATATTTTAAACTGTAACATCCCAAGATGTTTACAGTGTTCTGTAAAAATGTTTCTTAGGCCCTTAGATATGACTAAGTTCGCATGTTCTTTGAGGCTTGGAGATTATGCAACTAGCAATGCGGTATTCTAGGTTATTTTATTTTAGAACAGGTAGTGACTAATTTTAAACGTTTTATAGTAATTAAGTAAAGTATTTTGGATAGGATATGTTAGTGGATAATTATGACGAATCTGTAAGGAGTGAAAATATAGTATTGGCAGTGTGCAACGAAAGAACGAAGAACGAATACAAAATAATGCAGCTAACCGGATTAACTGTTATCTATCAGGTACTTAGGCATTATTATTATTAATAAAACTGTTGTTTATTTTCGTTGTTTCTATACTTGACAGCGCTGCAAAAAAACAACCGCACGGTAGTTAACATATCTATCCATCTTGGACGATGATTGATTGTCATAGGCGCCGACTTTCCGTAGGAAAAGAGAATTATGCCACATTTTTTAAACATTCAGCTAGAATACCAAAATAATTTTTTATTGCCTTTTGGACCTTCCTGAGCACGTGGTTAAAATGTTTGTACTTAGTCATAGTTAACCCTGTACAGTACTAAATCAAGTTCATGTCTTTGCAGACCACTATGTCCATGCTCGTACAATCAGAGGTTGATATAGATAAACCGTGTTATCATTAAACATAGAATTTTGATATCCTAGCATATTAGACGAATTTCCAAAAAGAACGAAACGACTTTATACAAGCGAATATAACGTAGCCAAACATAATTAAGCTGAATACGGCTCAATTTATAATAACTACACCTATTTCCTCTAAAACAATGAAGCTAATTAAATTTGTCCTTTTACAGAATGGAAAATTTGCATCTGCTGTACGCCTGACTTGGTTTTAATTAGAGCAAATCCGCAAAAGCTGCAAAACGCGCCAAGTATTAAGTCTAATAGCGAATCGTACACGGAAAGAAGAGTTTATTTGCACTGCCTAGTTCACTTTTTATAATCGTACTGTCATATTTTAATAGAATATTTTTGCCGAAAACTAAGAAGAAATAATACTTAAACTTTAAAAATCAACATTTTATATACCCATTTCAAAAACTTGTACGTTAAATTTATATTCGTATTAAGTAAAAATAGGTGCTTCATTTTGATTTCTGATTTGACATCCATTTTGGATCAATATTCCACTTATAAACTTCTTTTAAACATTCGTAGTCATCTTTAGATATTATTTTAACAAGAAATTAATTAAAAATGAAGTACATATATGATTTATTCCTAAAAATATATTTAAGCGTTATGTATCACATAACATTATCTAGTTATGATGTAATATTTACTGATTTTCAAAAAGAATTTGATGTGGTACTTCATCGCATTCTACTAGTAAAACTACCCCGATTTGGCTTTTCCAATTCGCTAATAAAGCTATTTGAACTGTATCTAATAAACAGACAATTCAAGTTCAGATATTTCTGTCCTTCTTCTGGTGTGACTCAGGGCTCTAATATAGGGCTACTCGTATTGTTTTTATCTGCAGTTCTGTTTAGATCATATGTCATATTGGTGTGAATATAATTGTTTGTCTCTGAAGTCCAAGTGTAAAGCAATATCACTGTTACAGTTATTTTATCTATGAATAAACAATTAGCCATGTCGAATTAAGATTTTATTTCCTCACTTATTAAATTTACGTTGTAGTATGGTTCTGTTATATGGTATCCTATATATAACGTACATCCGCAAAGACAAGTCAGTAAAGATGCATTTTTTAAGGTTTCTAGCTTTTTCGCAAGGTGGCTTTTATTCACCCAAAGATTTAATCATGTTAGTCTTGTAAGACATTTCAACTCATTCGCTGTCGTCATAACATACTCGTAAGAATAACAAATTTGATCTCGCTGAATTTTTAAATCAAATTATTTATATTATATTTTATTTTCCGTCTTTTATTGTTGTACTTTTACTTATTCCTGTAATTGAAATTTTATTCTATTGGAATAATACGTAACTAAAAACTATAAAAGTATTTCTGAAAAACGGTTAATACACTCATGACTGTTAATATATACAAACTGTCCTGAAAGTTACATTAGTGTAAAATGTTTACATTGTTACAGGTACAGGTAATAACTGAATAATAACATAAAATGTACTTCTGACAAAACGCGTATTGCACTCATTAGTGTTATATACGAATTATCCTGGGTACGAATTACATCGAATTCAGCGGCGAAAAATACATGGGAATACATATGTCACTCTCTTGTGTATGAACTTTTTTTTATTTGTGGGGCTGTGTTATCAGTGTAAAAATTTTACACGTTTATAGGTGCAGTTAATAACCAGATAACATAAAATGTACTTCTAGCCATACAACACTCATGAGTGTCGACATAATACGAACTACCCTGAGTGTTACATGAGTGTACAATTCTTACACCAAATTTTCCACTGTGTGTTGTGCCGTTCTGATCCTTTACAACAAATATTGCACAAAGCAAAGCGATGATTATTAAGATAAATACACAAAACGTTTTCTCGATACGGGAGCGGGCGAGGCCCAACATGCGGAAGCGCAAAACCAACGCGGAGTCTAAAGCCGGAAATTAAGTCCGATATCTAATTAAATCGTTCTCTGCTAGACTACGTTTCCATCAGGCGAAAAATTATTCACCGCTTATCAGCCGCATTTCATCAAAGGGTTGGATGGAAGACGATTAATTATAAAGAAGCGAATTTTTCTGGGGTTTTAATATTATTTTTAAATATGTTAATGCTGGGCGGAACCAGCCAAATGAGAATTTTCCTTTGTGCCAAGTTCTAAATTGGTGTTTCCTATGAATTTGCTGTGTGCAGGAAACATTTTTTAATCTCATTGGATATTAAGTCACATTACTTTCGTTGTTTCCTTACGTTATTCACGACAAGAGTAAACAGGCCTGTGAAATTTTCACTTTGTCGATCCCAGTTTTGTAACAAAACTAAACAAGTCATAACGAATATACTGTTCTTTGGTAATTTCGATTATTAATATTACTATAGCCATTCTATCTGTTAATAGACTACAGTCTCGCTTTGTATTAGGTTTGCTACTACCATAATATGGCAAATTTTTATATTAGAATTCCAGATGGCAGTTCAAAATCTGCGAATATTGTTCAGTACCACCAGCTGTTTGGACTTGAATTCTGACAGAACATGAAATAATAAAAGCTTGGTTAGGTACACTGAAAAAAAGGCCAGTAACTTTACAAATTTACTTTGTAAGAATATCCTTATAGTTGTCTTAAAATAATTCTAAAAATAGTGATGATATTACACTGACACTTGTAATTTTACAAGAAAACTGCCAATATACAATAAAACCGTAAACTTCCTATGTAATTATAATATAATTTGTACATTTATAGAATATATTGTAGTACATTTACGATTAACAATGTGAAATCAATTTTTAAATTGTAAAATTACTGAACATACCAAATTTACTATATAATTGACTGTAAAAATATGCCTAATGTATATGTGAAGGTACTACTAATTTTAAAACGCGCTAACATAACCTAACCGTTGAAAGCGTTGGGTGGTGACGCCTTCATTATTTCTTGCTTCATTTCGATGAATGCAGCGTGTACCTAGGACCTAGGTACTTACATAATTAATTTAGTGAGTAGTGACTAGCAACATAAATATATCTAGAGTGATAAGTGAGTGTTTTAGTACTATAAATAGTTTTGTCTAGTGCTTGTTTAAACATAACCTCAATTAAGAAGTAATAGGTATGTAAGATATACATAATTATTGAAACAAAGAAACATTGCAGCTACAAAAATCGGGTACCCCACTGTTGTTTTGTTCATCATACATAATATATAAAAATATATTATTTTCTATTAGAATTATATATTATACATATTTGAAGAACAGGGGAGGATTAGCATGATTTAAGTTCTGAGTATCTACTTACAATCTATGCACATTTTTTATATAATTAACATTACTTTGTAATAGTTAATATAAGATCATAGATTTCGTTTGAATATTATAAAATGTTAACTTTAGTTCTACGAATATTTTTTTACATTGTTATATGTCTTGTATAAAGTTAAATGTTCTGTTTTGTACAAATAACCTAAATGTGTAGGTACCAAATTTTCATAAAAAATTGCCGTAAAACCATAATATTTTATTACTTCAGTACCTGTATGTACATGTATTTCTAAGCTAAAAAATAAGCAAAGGGCAGTTAATATATTGAAGATGTATTAAAGTTGTAACTACTAATTAGCTAACTGATCCGTAATCGGAGTACAAAATAGCTATTTATATAATCAGTTAGGGAAAGTGCGGTTTTGTGTAACAAATGTTTTTTACACAATTTGTCCAAAAATTTTAATTATAAATTTAAAAAGGATTATTCTGCTGATTTTAAGGTATACATCGGGGCTATAATAGAAATAAGTATTATTTTCTATTTAACTAAATGAGTCATAAATTCCAAAGTACTTAATTTTTTGTATATAAATCTGAAAAGCATATAGAAAACGAATCTATTGGTTCGAAAATGTTTGACTTCACTGGGGATATCATATCAAAAATTCAGTATTACTATTAAGGGTATTTGTTAACATTAGAAGCAATTGGCATTCATGTTAATTAGGTTACTAATATGAATATATTTTTCTTTTGAAATAACATTCTGATGCAGTGATGCTATTGAGTAACTCACGGAAAAGCCTGATATGTTACTTAAGGTAAGTAACAATCGTTAATTCCTTATGATATTTCAATTTTTCTCATGTAGGCATATTAATCTATTAGTTATAAATGAATTGCTATTCAGATTTTTTTTAGGTATCTAGGTATGTCAAAGTTAGTGAATTCGAATGTTGTAAACAAGATGTCCTGTGTACGGGTTAAGTCAGTTTCGACACTTTTAGGCGATTTCTTTTATTCTCCGAAAAGATAGTCCAAATGTCACGGGAATATTTTTGAGAAAAATTGAATTACGAAAATTTCATTTCGATGTCTTGATTAGTTTTTATATAGCATTTTTTTAATTTTAGGCCTTTTCTATGATGCCCCATATTACGTATGATGTTTCATTAAAACACATATATGTTTATTATAGCAGCGGAAAACTAGAAGTTATAACAAATTATTCCTCAAACCACTAGATACTACACATGGCGAAAAAATGTCTTTACAATGTATAAATATTAATATAATAAGTAGGAAAGTTACCACAGAAAACGACCAAAATTTAAAAATATCATGTAGGTATCTCTTAAACAAATCAGAATATTGAAATGTGATTCTCGCTATTCAACTTTTCTCAAAAATTAAGCTCTAAATATCTTGGCTACTTTTTTCTGCCCTTTCGGAAAATAGAAGAAACCTTCTATACCTAAGTGCCCAAATTGGACCATCCTGTACAATAAATAAAAAAAATTACATTGTTGTCATAATACAAAATGTATTATTACAATGTAACTATATAACTGCCTGTAAAGCTACTTTGTAATTTTACAAGTAATTGTGGAAGTTACATTGTAACAATACTTTTTATATTGTAAAATCACAAAGTAATATTACAATTGCAAAACCTAAAATTACACCACCAAATAAATTTACAACGTAATTTTACATTTTATTTGTAAAGTCACAATCGGTAAGAAAATTACAGTAATAATGAGTGGTAAATAAATTGCCCTCTATTTTAACTGTAATTATTTTTTGCAGTGTAGGACATTGTTTACCTCCAAATTTTACTTATTTGTGAGAATTAGAATTATAAAATACAGTTATTACTATGGATGATGATAGCTTTACAACAGTTGAGAAAGCCAGTAAAAGAGGAAGAGCCATTTCATGGGTTAATCCTAAGAAACTGGCCAATGTAAGAATTTTACTTGAAACTCATTTTGGGAAAAACTGGGAAGAATATGATACTTTGAATTGGTACAAATTATTACTAAGCAATGCAGAAAATATAATTCAAGAAAATAATGAGGAAATACTGGAAAATGAGGGAGAACATAATGATGGGGATGAGGAAGCATGTGACTGTTTGGAGGACGAAGTGGCAATTCATATATAAGCTTAAATATGAATGTATAAATTTGAAAATAAATATTTTAAATTATTTTAATTTAGTTTTACAAAAGTTAACAAGTCCCATTAGCTAACGAAGCAAAACAGAACAGGTCCATATTATTTAATCAAAACTCAACAAGTCCAACCATTAAAATAAATAAATCCTAAAAAACTTATTTATTTTTCTTCATATTTTCACTGTGTGCTATAAGATGCCTATTAACCATATTTTTTATTGGCATTTTGCTTTTGTGTCTTTTATTGTGATTATATACAAAGTTTCTCCTTTTCTTAAAACTGAGATTAAAGGACTTGTTCAGTTTTGCAGAAGAGCTCTTCATTTGTAAAGGAAAAAGAAATATTAAACGTAACAACTACAGATAGAAAAATTATAAATACTTTTTGAGAAACATCGTAAAATACTATAATAGTGTAGGTAAATTGATACATATTTATTATTTATACGACTTCTCATGATTGCAAATATAATTAAAAATACGTATGAGACACCTATTTCAAAATGTAAATAGCTATATGTCTTTTTTGTGAATGAGAATGCTAGCAGCGGTTCCTATTCATTATACCATCATCAGAGAACAGATGACAGTCACAAAGACGAAATAATTTAATAATTTGGTCCTTAAAAATTTACAAAATTCAGATGTCAAGAAAATAATTGATAACAAAATTTTCATGAAAACTGTACAATTTCAAATTTGTGCATATAAATAAAAACACATATGTAAACATTTTGGTTTTATTTTTTCACAATTACACAAATTTGTATATACTTAATATTGAAAGTAAATTTTCAATAAAATTTAAAATTAAATAATAGATAATTGTATGTATAGTGACATATGTAGTGTAATAATAATTATTATTATTATATTTCAATTTAGCACCCTGTATATTTTATCCTATTGTACTCTTACATCGAAACATTCTGTATATATTTTTCGACTATTGTATAATTTTTGCTCATAAGGTAATTAACTTATGTCAAAGTGCAATTCAACACTTTATACTGTAATCAGCACTAATCTCGTCCTATTTTTAATGAAACTGAAAATCAAATAGTTATGTCAGAGGACCAAAATAAATTTTGCATAAATCTTCCCTTAGTAAAATTTTACCTAGAACCCATAAACTCATATTTCTTCGGGGTAGTTGTAATACGATGAAGTTTCTGAACGTTATGTGAGAAACAATAAAAAATAATATACTGAAAACAAGGATTCAGCTAACGCCAAGGCCCTCTATATCTTTACAGAATTTATGGTCTTACACAAAAACTTATAAAACTTTTAAACCACCATAAATTCCTGATCGAAATAAATTCTGCCGCCACTTATTAAATTTTACAAAAACATTTCGAAACTTAGATTGAACTAAACTTCGGGTTTATTGTCCTAACTGATGCCAATCTCTGAGAAGTGCTAGACCTATAATAGATAAAAATTGTCAAGACATTTGTCATATGCAAGGTATACTTAATCCAAAGAAAATCGTCACTTTAATGAAATAACTCTTTATTCTGCTCTTGCATTAGATGAACATCAATTTTAATGTATTTTGATGATCCACTTTCCTTTGATTTTCGTTTACACAAGCCGTGAATCACCCTGTTTAAGTTGTAATTCAGAAACGATTAATTTAGTCAAGAAAACAAAATACCAGATTTAAACAAATATAATTATACGAAACTTATAGGAATCTTTCAGAAAGTGTAAATTGTTTTTCTGAAAATATTACTCTTTTTAGAATCACTGAATTGTATCCAGACAGTTATTAACTATTTTTGTCCGACGGTAATCGCAACTGCATCCTATATACAGGCTATATCACATAAGAGAGCCACTCTCATGTATCTCGCTTAATATGCGAGACACGTCAAAAATCTTTAATTGTTTTTTGTTGCATTTTTAGAGGCCTTTATTCTCGTAAAAACAAATTTGAGATCCATGGCCAACTTTATGAGTAATAACAAAAAAACCTGTTAAGTGCCCAAATTTTAAGGCTGTCTAACTTTTTTATTTTAAGAGATAGAGAAAACTTATTGGTAAATAAATTTTTATTGCAAAATTGATACCTTCCACCTGATATAAACAGATTTTTGAAATATCGTATGTGGTTCGCTGCACCCTCTAGGCGGATAAAAATTTTTTTTATTGAAGCAGGCTATAGCCACAAAAAATATGTCTGTTGTTTCGTCTTTCATGCAATATACTACATGTTGCCCTTATCTTTCATATTTATTACATTTTTTTCAATTTTAGTTAAAAAAAATGAACCTAAATATTTTCGTGTTGCTAAAGATAATGTAGAACCTGTAATATTATTTTATTAAATTGTCTGTGTCAAAATAATTTTAAAGACCCAATTGCTTCTAAGTGGAAGGTATCAATTTTGCAATAAAAATTTATTACCAATAAGTTTTCTCTATCTCTTAAAATAAAAAAGTTAGACAGCCTTAAAGTTTGGGAACTTTATAGGTTTTTTTGTTATTACTCATAAAGCTGGCCATGGATCTCAAATTTGTTTTTACGAGCATAAAGGCCTCCAAAAATGCAACAAAAAACAATTAAAGATTTTTGACGTATCTCGCATATTAAGCGAGATACATGGGAGTGGCCCTCTTATGTGATACATCCTGTATATTGGGTGCCCGGAAAATATTTGACCACGAATATTCTGAAGAGTTGTTAAACTGGGATGAAATCAATGAAACGGTAGAAAGCAATAGTAATACAGAAGCAGGCAAAGTGGTGCCAGCGTCCAGTAAACAATAATAATTTCAAAATTGAAAAGTAATGAGTCCAGGAAGTGACAAAATGGCAGCTGAATATTAAACATGAAGCGCAGGAGGTTATAGACCAATTGCAGAAACTATTGGAAAGAGTTTGGAAAAATAAAGAACTGCCAAAGGAATGGGCAGAAGCAGAAATATATCCTATACATATAAAAGGAAATAGAGGAGATGCCAGAACTATAGGGGAATGCCACTACTGAAATGTGGCATATAAACTATTAGCCACGTATATAAAAAATAGTTTGGTAACAATAGCGGAGGATAACATTGGGGAATATCATTGTTGCTTCAGACAAGGAAAAAGTACAGTAGATTAAGGTTTCACTCTCCGAGAAGTTTAGACTAAAAGCTTAGTTTTATTTGTAGACTATCAACAAGTCTATGACAAAATATAAACACAAGAAGTATATAAGTTTTTAAAAGAATTGGAAGTCAGCAAGAAGGAAATGTCGATGATACGCCTAACATTGAGAAAAAACGAAGCATAAAGTAAAAGTAAACAATATAACTACGGAAGAGCTTGAAGTAAAAACTGGAATGAGGCAGGCACCAAAAAGTGGTAATGACACAAACAATTGGGAGTAAGAAAGGAAGACGGCAACCAAAAGCAAGCTGGAAAACAGAGGTGGAGAAAGATTTACAACTACGAATTGTCAGATGATGGAAAGAAAAAGCAAGAGATAGACCGAAATGGAGAAGAATAGTTAACCATGCAATGGACCTTCTAAGTCCGCAGAGCTAGATTATATACAAAACTCTTGATTGGTTTTTGGTTCTGAATAGATTGATTAAAGCCAACTTGGTTATCTAAAATTGATTTTTCCTAAATTTCTTGAATATCTTTCTCGCTATTTATCCATTTCTCTTCAGTATCTTAGCAGATGCCATGAGATAATACTGTTTCAAGAATACGATGGCCTTAAAATTTTTAACACATGACAAAATACATTTTACATACTCCAAGCCAAGATGCAAATAACAACTAAAATACATTTTTCTAAACGTAAACGTGTTTCAGTGACGAGCACTTTTAATTTATTTGCTGTTTCATGATCAAGATTTTCTGAACAACCTTAATTTATTATTTTCTTTAGTTGTTAATTTGTTATTAATATTGCATTTTTTTAATAACTGAAATTCACAATACCATTATCGTATCTCTGATATCGACAAACTGACTGCACTGCAGGCAAAACAAAATAAGGAACATGAACATTGCACCAAGGACATTAATTATCCTTTTGAATACATGTATATGTCCGCAAATATTTTTAAGTATTGCAGTTATTAAATCATGGTAATATATTATATCCTTCTGCGATATTAAAGCAGAAACTTGAAAGAGGATAAAGCAATTCTTCCAGAATTTTAGCAATTCCGCCGTATTTCAGAGCTCTGTGCGGGCACACAATGGTCCATAATGTGAATATGACTCTTTGATTAAAATATGAGTGTGATTTGAAAAAGCACAGGCGGAAGTAAAGTCCGTTGGGACCATTCAAGAACGGGCTGGAGGGAGACAGCAACTGATTCTCTCCGAACTCACATGGCCAATAGGCGAGCGGCTGATTCCAAAATGCCGCTAAATTATGGTTAAGAATAATTGTTATTAATATTTTTTCATTACACATTACATTTCAAATTTTTAAAAATGGAGAATGTCGAATTTTGCTAAAAAATTGAAATTGTGTATAATCGCATTTACCACTCTGTACGAAATCTGATTTTACCCTTCCAACATGGATTTTTAAATAATAGGTTAGCTATCTGTCTTGATAGTGGTAAATATGTAGTAACGTTCTTGTTTGATTTAACTAGAGCCGTTGATTCTGTAAATCATGAATTCTTAATAAAAAAATTGAAACGCTGTGAGGTTTTGAGATCTTTTATAAGTGATCAACAAATCTTTATTACAATAGATAACAATTTTTCCAAGTGCAAACATATCAATACTGGGCTACCTCAAGGTGCAGTATTGTCTCCACTACAATTCATCATGTTTCTGAATGATTTGGAGCATCATCTGACAAAAAACATCAAATTAATTCTATATGCAGATGTCACTGTTGGGTTAGCATCCGAATCCGCTGCAGAATTAAATGAATTGCCATGCAAGTTGATAGATAAATTCTGCTCGTGGTGTAGAAATAATAAATTGGTATTGAATCTCCAAAGATCGACGTATATACAATTTTTTAAACGACGTGAACAACCTACACTGATTCTTAGTCACAAAACACGATTCCTCAATCTTCTTTAATAAAATTTCTGGGCTTATTGTTAGAGGAAACTCTTACCTGGTCTAACCATATAGATTTAATTTGTAGCAAGTTAAACTCCGCATTTTTCGCCATACGAAACTTGAAGCCAGTCCTATCTAAATCAGAATTGGTAAACGTGTATTATGGTCTTGTTTATTGCCACCTAAGGTATTTGATTATTCTTTGGGGGGTTGGTGCAGAATAAAAAGAGTCTTTATTTTACAGAAAAAAATCATTCGATTAATATTCTCTATTATGCCACTAGATTCTTGCCGACCAGTTTTTAAACGAAACAATTTATTAACATTACACTCAATTGTTGCATATGAGGCAGCATGTTCTGTTTATAAAAACAGAAATAAATTTACGTCAAATGCTAATAAATATACATATAATATACGCACAGCTAATCATATTTCCATAAGTAATTATAACCTTTCACTTTTTAGGAAAAGCCCTTATGTCTTGTGTTCAACTATTTTTAACAAAAGTCTTTTTATATTTTTAGGTATTAATAATATTGTGTGAAACTAACTACTCTGTGGACAAAAGCCCCAACCAGCGTTGAATTACACCCACAATATCTACCCATATATTCCTTATTATTAGCTTTTGTAACATTTTTTACTGTATTAGAAAGGTATTTTAAGCTAATATAAATCAATATGGCTTCATTGATAGGAATTGTAGGAGATTTGATTTATATTAGCTTAAAATACCTTTCTAATACAGTAAAAAATATTTTTAACAAACTACCATTAGATTAAAAATTGCGAGTTTCTGTTTGTTTAAATTTTTTTTTATGAAATACCTTGTAATTAAATGCTTTTATACTTTGCGTGAGGTAGTTGAGGACACCTAATTAATTAATTATTCTTCATTGATCAGTCTTTTGTTTTATACCATTTTACTATATTGTATTATCTGTTTTCATTGCATGTGTTTATATATTAGTTAAGGTGTGTATTTGTATGACTTGTCACAATGTTATAGCTAAAGTGAAATAAAGATTTTATTATTATTATTATTATCACTAATTTATCAGTATTTACCTAATTTATATACAGGATGATTGAGAACTCATCTAAAAAAAATTGGAAATAGATGCGTCATGAAAATTGGAGTCAATATCGTAAACAATTTTTTGTAAAATCTTTTTAACTTCCGAAAAAATTGAAGTTCTATTAGTTTCAACCTTTACATCGCTGGGCTACTGTAGTCAGACGATTTCAAATGTATCCGATCACTTATCGTATTAACGTTTTTGTGATGCAGGTATTTACATTAGTTTTTCAAACATCAAAAATCACTTTCACTTTTGATTGATATCGTTTTAATTTATGGTGAAGTGAAAATGATTTAGCAGAACGATTTCCCGGTAAACATGTGCCAAATGCTTTTACAACAGTCTGCAGTGAGTGCAAGTGCAGTGCAAACGCTGGCATGTCACGGGAAATATGCAACCGAATTTTGGAAGAGATGGAGGCTTAGGGCGTCCACAGCGTATTGCGGCAGTGTGGTGTATCATACACGAGGCTCAATTATATTCGAACCATGGTCGCCACGATCTCCTGGCTTTAAATCACTTGGACTTATTTTTGTGGGGATATTCAAAAAATGAAGTACATTGCACTGAAGTGGACACTGTTGATGATTTACGCAAATGTATCATAGCTGAATTTGCTGTATAAAAATAGATGTTGTAAAATGTAATTTATTTCTTTGCTGGAGAATTTCTTTTAATTTTTTGTTTGATACTCGATTATACGCTTTATCAGGTTTTATAGTGGACCAGTTTCCAGTGCCGTACGGAACTGTATTTTTAAAACATTTTTGAACTGCTCCTTTTGATTTTATTTTTACAAAATTGTATTTGTGAGAGTCCCCTGTACATTCACATTTTTTTAGATATGTTCTGAATCACCCTGTATAAGATCTTAGACAAGTAGAATCGGGTTGTAATGTTTTCTTTCGATCAAATTAATCACTGCGTTCTACTAATTAAATTGGGTAATTCTGATTTAGGTATTTCAACTCAAATCCTCATCTCTTGTCCTCATATTTATCTAAAAGAGCAATTTGTGGCATATAACAGCTTAATGTCTCCAATATAATTATCAACTTTGGGAGTACCGCAAGGATCTAACCTTGGTCCGTTACTTTTTCTCATATTTGAGAATGATTTATGTGAAGTTGTTAAATGCCGTAAACTCCTTTTTAATGATAACTTGAAATTATTTCTTACCTAATATCGATCGTTATCAAAATAGCGAGAACCTACAGTCTGATTTGAAGGATTTAGAAGCTTGGTGTAACAATAATAAATTATTTCTAAATACTGCAAAATGCAAAGTTATTTCCTTCAATAGAAAGCAAACTGAATATTTATATGATTATTCCATTAATAACTCTGTACTTGTCCGTTGTGATACTTCTAAAGACCTTGGTATTCCTTTAATCGGAAGTCTTTTCGTTCTTTTAATCAACTTATAAAATGATTAAAGCTGCTAAAATGTATGGTTTCATTGTTAGAAATTGAAAACCATTTACAAATATTAATGCATTAAAACTTTTATATTTCTCTTGTGTTCGTTCTAAAATTGAATATAGTTCCTTAATTTGGTATTCTTATTATACCTGCCATAACATAATGATTGAGAAAGTTTTTTAAGCATATGAAAATAATGGGGTTTACCCTGCAAGAGGTGTATCGTATAAACTGCTGGCAAATGAATTTGATTTGGACAGGATTTGGATTTAAGGTCAAATTATTACGAAACCAAATTGACTGTTCGGAATTATTGAGTAAGCTAAATTTTCACGTCCTTAAACTAAGCACTAGACATAATTTCACTTTTCACTGTATAGCAAGAACCAATATACTACTTAAATCCCCAATTTACGTTATGTCTTATAATTTTAATGAGATATGTCTGTGAAACTTACACGTATCTGCAAGAGAATTGTAAAGAGCTTTCAAAATAAATATTACTCAACCTCCAATGCCATTTAAATATTTTGGGGTGATGCTTACCCTTGCTTGAGGGTGAAAGTGGCGGAGTCCAAAATATCAGCAAAGAATTTCCCGCTTTAATCTAAAATCGACAGGTCTGAGCGTTTCTCTACAATCTTGATGCAGCTACTGAAAATAACTCTGTTTCGTTCTTATCTGGCAACCCTATATAATAGCTGATATTTTAACAGATTATCAGAAAAACTTATTCAGTAAAGAAATGAGTCTTGACTTTTTGTGGCATCATAATGAAACATGATATGAAGAGTGCTTCTAATGATTATTAAGAATAGTTTGATGAAATACTTGAGGTGAGCGTTTACACAAATGAGAGCGATAGAAAAAATGGTGCGAAGTAAACGATATTAAAATTCCACCAAATAGTTCCTATAACAATTTCCTAATTATTGTTTAATAAATAGCAACAACCAGCATTTCCAATTGATGAAATATGAACAGGCAACTGTACCTGTTTTTGACATTCTCGTTCGAACCGCAAGACTATATCGGATGCTAGGTTCGAAGCTAGCGGGCCAGAAACATTTAACGGGCCAACTTTTTGGATATTCACTAATGGTGCAGTCAAAATAAATCATGCGGCCGGCTACGGAAAAAGAAGATAAATTCGCTGGGCACGGAATCTACTTTGGGTTAAAAGTTGTCCAGTGTAAATAAATACTGAGGATAGTGTACCAGAACCGTCCGAATATTTGTCAGCTAATAAAATATTTCCTGGCCACTATCCCCATACAATGGCAGAAAGTATAATATCATTGATAAGCTCAAGTTCAATATAATTCGAAATTAATATCAAGGATCACACACAGCTATATGAAGTCATGTTTTATATTTAATAGAATATAAATAGAATCGAGAAAGATAAATATAAAGGGTATTTTTTAAAATCATAGTAGTAATTTAATACTACAGATATAAAATATTAGTATGCGTAAACATTTTCTATGGAAATCAGTAAATTACAATGTTACAGAGATGATTTTTTAGGTAAATGCGTGAGTGGCTTAAATGAGATTTTCAATTTATATTTAAAATTATTATTGAAACTTTTTAATTTAGCCAACACGTAATTGTAATATTTAGAAATTGGATATAAAAAGGACCTTTGGTATAGAAAATGTCTAGAAACAGTTAAAACGATTGAGTCTGAGCATTACCTCAAAATTGAATACAAAGGGAAAATTGCATGATTTTTCCATATATGTGCAGAAGAAAGAATATGCTATTTTAATCGAAATGGCATTTTGTGGGAAAATAAGCTTCATATCAGCATAATATAAGATATATTGGACAAAAAAAAGTAATGTATGTAATTCGCTTGTCAAGCGAATATATAATTACATAATAATATTTTGTTTTTTTTGTTCATTAGATCTTATATTTTCACTTCTTAATTTCCTGTACTATGTCCCAAAATTTATAACCTTTTTTTACTCGCCCGGTATAACACTGCATCTTTGAAAGCAGAACGTAATTTTAATTTTAAAACGTATGGCATTGTATATGGTTACAATCAGTCTTTAAAAGCAGTGCACAAATTAACTGTTGAATGTTTATCTTTAGATGAAACTATTCAATACACATACCTAAGTAACTACGCTGAATACTTTGTATTATATATTAACTATAAAGTAAGTAACTAAAAGATGAACGATCTTTTTATCAGGAAGGAAACGAGTGCAGTTTCAAATCCCGTACAGATATGTGTACCAAAATATAGTCACATATTTATGGCTGCCATCCTATTCCGCTGCACTCATAAATCCATTTTCTTTTGAAAAATCCGTGTACCAAGCGCGGTCGGCCCGTTTTAATCCAGCTGTCCTTATCAGATTATTGTTGTGCGCAATAAAATATCTACGAAAGGAAAATATGAGCGCACTTAATTGGGCTTTTAAACATTTATATACGCCATAAACGTTATTTATTTCAGCCGCGAGATGTTTGGCTCTTAGCCGCGAATTGTGCAAGCGGGATTTTTTACAGGTTTATTCAGGTCTAAAGCTGCGTACATATAGAGCGAGTGAATGCATTATAAAGAACGCGCTAAACATTATTTACTGGATGGTACAAAAAGGAAAGGTCTCTCAAAACTTGATGACAAAGCAAGTTTTACTTCTAATGAAGAAAAATTCTGTAAAATTATTGACGTTTCTATATTAGCTTGATGTGTTCTTCGGCAGGGATAGCGTATTTCAATGCTAAGAACTGATTAGTAAAGAAAAACAAATGAAAAACAATTTTTGATATAGTGGAAGCTCTTTCAAACTCTCATAAAATTATAATTACAACCAGTTTTCCACAAAGATTCAGTAGTTTTATCAGTACTTCAGCAACGCAATAGTTATTCCTGAACAACATTTTTTAGAAAATTGCAATAAAATAAGGCAATTGCATTATGTACTACAATTTAATTTATATCTGAAATCGTTTGAACCGTGTTTGAATTAAGATGGTTTAGGCGCGGTGACTATCATAACGATAGCAACCTAATAAACAATAAGTTGAAAAACTAGGGCCAGAATCATATATTGTAATTCATATTCTAAGACTATTTAATTCAAAATGAGCTCGGAAAGAGAAGACAGGCAATTTACCAGCGGAAATATTCGAAGCGGCACAAAGTGCTGTTTCACAATTAAACCCCAAAAAATTGTTGAGACAGTACGAGATTGCGTACAATGAATGCAAAGAAGAAAATTTAATAAGTATCCGAAGCTATATTACTATAGTCGCGGCAAGAATTCAGACGACTTACGTCATATGAATAAATGAATAATTCATTACATTTTCATCAAAATATTTTAAAAACTACAACTCAGAGGAACAAACCTATATACTATACTAAATGTTTGCATTATATATTGCACTAAATTGCAGATAATGATTGTTTTTAACGCGACCAAATATGGAAAATTGCATAGACAATAAAAACTATTGCGTAACGTCAGCCGTGACGTAAGACGTCTGATTTCTTGCCGTGAGTATAGCATATTTCGAACATAAAAAGTACACTGAATGCCAAAGAAGATGCAAATATCAGAAAATTTCCAAAACTAATACCATATTTGAAAAGCAAATATATATATATATATATATATATATATATATATATATATATATATATATATATAGTCCAAATATATATAGCAAATATATAGTCCAGAAATCAAACGAAAGAGGAAATTGAGACATTTTTACAAGAAGCACCTGATAATAGATTTCTGCTAGAAAAGGTAATTTAAATTAATATAAATCGATCAATTTAACTAATTTTGAACACCTTTTCATGTTATTTTAATAATTGAAAGGCCCAATGCAAAATGTGCCTAAGTCGCATTTTCGCCAAATTTATGTTAATGATGCCATCTATTGTAATTTTAGTCAAGGTTTATGTCTGTATACTTCGAATCGCTATAAGATGTTCCTAAGTCCAGATATGTGCATACGTATTCTAAAAAGTGTCGACCAATTCAATGTAAAATGTGCCCAAGTCCACTTAGTAATATTAACTCACATGTGAACACTATATTCAGTGTACGGTTTTATGACGTGTTCTCCAGTTTAGTTATTGTTATTATAGAATCAAAAATAAATATGCCAATTAAGTGATTTTAATTTAGATGTAACTGCAGCTAATTTATTTTTGTGGATACCTAATATAGTACGAAGTTTATAACAATATTTAATTACAATAATTTAGTCAAAAATTATTATGGTGAACCTGCAGAAATAAAACTGTACAAAGTCGGACATAGTCGACAAATAGCAGGAGAGACAAATTTGGCTTATGGTGAAGAATACCTTTCGATTAAAGTTTTTATACTACAAAACGTTATGCATTTGCTGAACTATGTAACTTCAGGTGACATTGAATTTTTCAGAAGAACCTTGGTGAATAATGATATTGTTACTCGTGCCCCCATACAAAATGAAGGATTGGAGGACGCAGTTGATTCCGAAACAGAACAGTATATGAATAATAGTTTTATTTCATTCTTCTGTACTCATTATTTTTTATTTATAAAATAATAAAGTTGTTGCAGTAATAACATTACGGCTTTTAAGTAATTGTTATTCCAGTTATAAAAAAAATCCTAAGGAAGAAGAGCCCAAGTCCATTTTTTCTCGTAGTTACGGTAGTGATTTCCCATATTATTAATGACAAACTATCTCAATAATTATAAGGGATTACAGAAAAAAAATAAGTTGCTATCTTTAACTATAATATTTCCAGAAGCAAATGAAATGCTTAACGTCGTTTATCTCAGAAACAATAAAATGTGACTTGGGCACATTTTGCATTGGGCCCTTCAATTGTTGTTTGTGGAGCTTTGAAGCTACTAAGAAAAACGATCGATGATATAGAAGACAAAGATTATTATAAGAATTCCCGATTCCAAAACTCATACTCCGAGATATTTTGTGATTTCAAGTTCAGACCAAATGAAAATATACTGTAAATACTATGCTTTACGTGCGGCAGTAGTACAAGTCGAAGATTTTTTGTAAGGTATGTCAGGAGAAAATGTGTTAACCAAGTGGTTGGCGTCAACAAAATAAGGAATGTACCAAAAGAAATAGCAGCTTATCTCAATTTGCCTCATCGGGAAACTTATACAAGGCACTGCTTTCTGCCACTCTGTTAGCCGACGAAGAAACCGATTTTAGCACCATTAAAGGACAAGAAGGTGATATTTTAATATGGTAACGGAGACATATGTAGAAGATTCTATACAAAATAAAGTTTTAATTGCAAATAAATTGTTACCGTCTTCAGCAGAGCCTACCGAGCTTGCCAATAATACAACGTATGCAGTAAACTTAAACAAGTACAGCAGCAGCCTCATTAAACACCCAGAACTAAAAGCTACGATAACTGACAGCATTGGATCTGGTATAAATTTAACTTGTAATATCAACTCTTCCAATTTACATGTAGTGCAAAATAATCTGTAATCGTCCTGTTTATAATAGATACTGTTTTGTTTTAAAATGTTATATAGCTCAAAATGTATATTGTTCAATTAATAAAATCATAAATAAGTTTCGAAAAAATGACAATTGTTTATGTTCCACAACGAAAAAGACTGGCGTTCTTGAACATAAAAGTATTTCGCAGCTAGGTGACAAAAAAGACTCACTTTGTCAACTGAAAACATGACAACTGATGACAGTTTTCAAAGAAATATATATTCAAAAAAAGCCTATAAGTTTATTTATGTATTGAAAAATGCTGTAAACCGAATAGTATGCATTAATGTAATTATACCTAATTTATGTCGCTTAATTTACATTAAAAGGCGATCAGTTACAGCTTATTTTGAAGTTGCCTCTTAACACGCACATTGTGGCACTGACTATAATTATTTATTACTACAAGTTCCATTACATTACAATTTACATAAAAAATACTTCCGTGTCGCCAACTTGACATTGTTCTTTTAATTATCTACTACAATACTACGCCTGTGGGAGCAGTATTTAACAAAAGTATGTTAACACGGACACTGTCAGCTATTGTATTTTGTCTACTAAATTGAATTAAAATGTTGATTATCATCTTGCCCGGAAAAATTTGTAGTGACAAGAGTAGATCAATTTTTGGAACATTGTATACATACCTATGCTTTTTCTATATCTGTATATTCAATAAAGCAGACGCATGCATATTTTTTCAGTATTTTGTAAATTTACATTAAAGCGATCAGATATAGATCGAGATGTATACAATTTATTTTGTTAATTTCCTTGAATTACATTAGAGACATGTTACCAAGCACTGGCGTGAAGTATAACGACATCATAATGAATAAAATGTTACCTGCATAATTTTGTTTTATGAAGTTTGTTCACTCTTTGGTTGTGTAGTGGATATTACATTGATATTTACTGTTGATCCATTAAATTCTATCACATCACCTTGTTTGCAGAAGATTGTGCTTTAAACTTATTTAGTGTCAGTGATTTGGAATGTTTCTATTAGTTCGCCGAGAAATTACTAGACAGTTCAAACAAACGAGATTAAGTTTCTTCATCTGCAATTATCGACCAAAGATAGTGAAAAAGGTAAGACAAAGCCATTCATAAGCATTTTAAATATTAAAAGAAACGTAAATAAACATTGCGAACAAAATAACCTCTTCGTCGATCTCGCTGGCTGTCAAACCTAGACTGTCCCTGCGAGACGTTGTGCCTACCGCTCATGACACCTACCTGTGCCTACGACACCACAGTCATGATTCTTAGTAGCTTGTGTACAATACTAAGAATAGAAGTTGCTCTGATAGAAATTCGGCGATTCACACTAACCATATTGATATTCTATTTATGTATCTAGTCACAGTCCATCTTCTCATCTCTACTATTACTAAATTTTCCGTACCATTCTTTCACAGATAGATAAGCTATATAGGTATATTCTTTACGTATAACTTAGCGTTCGCCTATCAATGTGCAACGGTTACAAACTCTCAATGCACAAAAACCTCAAGCTGAACAACCCTGGAGGGATCTTAGACAACAAATACTATTTCAAATTTACAATGTTTAAAATCACTGTTAAATGCAATGACAAAAATTGATTATTCTGATAGTTACAAACACTGCTAATGTTATAAAACGCCACCTGAATAATTATAATAATTGTTTGCAAAGCTATCCTGAATAAGAATGAATATCAAATGAACAACCTGATATATATCATAAGAGAAATACCTAAGCGCAATTCTCATCAAAATATATTTGACTTAATAATTTTCTCTCTCCGACCAATGGTATTAGAATAATTGACAACAAACAGATCTTGACTATATAAAAACGCCGCATACATTCGATATCAGGTGTTTGTACCTAATAGGTCTGTTTCCACAAGAGTCAGGAACTAGCTTGAAACTATTAGAAGTGTTCGTTCAACTACTTTTTTAATTACATGCACTGAAAACACATCCACAACAACCAGTATTTTTAACAGTTTGAAACCAATTTCTGATTTAATAATAATAATTACAAATAAACCTAAACATCCTTACTGTTAATTACTGGTTTTCTTAAGAGTTCTTTTCACAGCACATTATAAAGTTAGTTAGTTTTTTGTTTATGTACACTCACAAATATCAAGCAAGTATTAGAGAAAAACAAAAAGCACTAGCCACAATATTAGTATGGCTAATGATACTTTTAGCTTAACAGCAGCATCAGGCAGATTGCATTGTTGTTG
The DNA here is from genome assembly GCA_037114965.1 of Monochamus alternatus. NCBI lineage: Eukaryota > Metazoa > Arthropoda > Insecta > Coleoptera > Cerambycidae > Monochamus > Monochamus alternatus. The sequence goes on from CM073433.1 coordinate 42,579,603, forward strand.
ATCGTTACAGTTTTAAGAATATTTTGGCAAACTTCAATTGTTTACTTCATTCATACTAATACCAAAAACAAATTACGTTACAGGAGCTTTTACTTAACGCTCATTGTATCTTAGTTTGTAACTTCGTAACGCAGTTTTGCATTTTATTGAAGTTGTGTTTCTAAAATGGATTTATAGGACAACTATTAGTGTTAGGCATTTTTCTCAAAATAATTTTTTTGTTGTTTTTGGTCGGATATACAAGGTCTTCAGTATCAGTGCTTATATTCCAAACTCCAATAAGTATCTTTACTCTAAGGTCGTTGTGAATGTCGCTGTATTAACAACTATATAAAATTATTAATAAAACGTAACTAACCTATGTCTAGCAAACATTATTTGACGCATTTCTCCTCGTTAGTCATTGTGCTGTATAAACGACCATAAGTTATTAAAATTTGGGGTAAATTTATGACAAAATTCCCTTTCACACAGTAAATGTCACTTTTTATGAACATGCAGGCCGACCTAGGGGTTCCTCTTCCGTCAGACAGATCATAAAAATTAAAGATTTAATATATATTCTATTTTACGAATGAATAAAAGTGTCAGGGACAGGGTGAAATTCACTGTGAAATTTATAGCTTTAATAGTTAAATCAGCAGGGTATGTGTGACGTCATTTCGTTTTTAAACTTTATTTCGTACGTTTTTCCGTGAACTGAATAACCAACCCCCAGAGTTGCTTTAAATTTATGGCGTATAATTTTTTGTTGTTAAATAGTGTGGTATATTTAGGATGCTGGACTGAAGCCGTTTGTTAAAAGCGTCTGAAGTTTCATTCATCATTTTTTCTGCAAATTTCAGTTGAAATGAAGTCATCGTGTTCCATATAATGACATCATATACAGGGTGAATCACAACTTATCTAAACAAATCTGGGAATAGATGCGTCATGAAATATGGAGTAAATTTTTTTGTTAAAAGTTGTAGTATTGTTAACCTTTAAAACGCTGGGCTACTGTAGTCTCCAGCGGGTGACTCCGAATACTGAAATCCGATAACTTATAGTAGGTAATAACTTTCTGTGATGCGCGTATTAACATTACTTTTTCAAATGTCAAAAATTGCTTACGTGTACAGCAACGTGTATATGAATATTGTTTTAATTTCTGGTGAAGGGAAAATGCTTCAGCAGAACGGTTTCCCGGTAAACATGTGCCAAATGCAGTTACTTTTGCTGAATGCAAGTGTAATGCAACGCGGGCTTGATATGGCGTATTGCAGGAGTGTGGCATATCAAACACTAGGCCCAATTATATTCGTACTATGTCCAGCGTGTCCAAGCATTTGTACCAAGAGATTGGACGAGGAGAATCAGTATCATGGCCACCGTGATCTCCTGTCTTTAAATCCTTTGAACTTCTTTTTGTGGATATATTTAAAAAATGAAGTGTATACTGGACACTATTGATGATTTACACAATTGTATCATAGCTGCTACCAATAAACTTACCAGTTCCAAACGGACTATAAGCAGAAACATTTGTGTTAGATTCTAGAAACTGGGTAAAACAGGCCCAAAATTTTGTTGTTGTAACCAGGTACGTCAAGTTATTTTATTAATTAAAACCATAAATTAATTCTATTAATAATTAATAACAGTAACTATAAGATAGATTTAATAAAATGTTACTTATTTCTTTCCTTGGAAACTTTCAGTTTCTTGTCCGGTCGCATGATTTGTCTTGTCAGGTTTTACAGTGAACCATTTTCCAGTGGCCAAGCCCTTTTGTAAGTCCCCTGTAGGCATTGCATTTTTTTTTAGATAAGTTCTGAATCACTGTACTTTCAAGATGGCTGCACATCCGGTCATTATTAGTTAATAGTGCACTTATTATTAGTTAAATAGTACACTCTTAAAATTTTGTGCAGAATGAGTACAAATTGTTGATTTTTCTACACAAATTGTGAGGAAAATGATCAAAATCAAATTTGTACTTATTTTTCACATACTACTGTTTGTATTTATTTACTACTTATATTATGTAGGGTTATGTATAGGTATACATGATGTTACAATTGTGCAGAAAAACACATGTTACAATTGTGCACGATTGTGTAGAAAAACTTAATGTCACTTCAATAAATATTTTTATTAAAAAAAAGTGTGTGCAAAAAATTATAAAATCGTGTTTTTAAAATATTTTTGTTGATCAGAAACCGGTTTTAAATAACAATATGCACAATTTTGTACCTAGCATTTTATATTCTGATTCTATTTAAGGGTGACTTTTATCAACTTGTCCTATACCAAACGTCCACATTTTCATTGTACCAGTAAGATATTTATATTTCTTCTTTGTAGACTGTTTGCATTTTAAGGCATTTTTTAGCACTCGATCACTAGATTTCTTAAAATTCACGCTTGATTACAATTTTTTAACGAAACAAACAAGAAATTTTTAAATAGTTTGTGATTTGATTGTCTTCGGTTGGTATATAATTCATTTCTTCCAGCTGAAGCAAGACCATTGAAATTTTCTTGCGCAAAGACACAGATGATATATCTCATTTAATTACGCAAACACTCATTGTGACCCGACATTTTATCACAAATAATTACAAGTAAATATACATAACATAATTATTCATTTGACAGCACTTATCATTATTTACCGGTTTCTATGGCGGAAAAGATGATATAAGACAGCTTACTAGACGCAGTTTATCAAAACATAGTGTTCGTTAAAACCGTTTTCTCTAAAACGGATGGAGATAAAACAAGAATACATAATTAATAGAAAAAAGATTATTCTTTTAGAAGGTTTAGAATCAAATTTCATGTTAGTCAAACATGGTAAAAAGTTATTAACGAAATGTTGGTGAAATTGGTCGTAAGTGGCGCCCTCTATGAGCAACGCTGCAATTGCAACTCTCATCTTATTCGTCGCTTAAAAAAATATAGTTTCACAAATTTTCAAGTTCCTAATCCACATATTTTCAGAAAAATCGCAAAAAAAAAACAAATTAAAATTTTAACATTCGGATTCATATTTCATATATATTAAGTAATATCAATTCAGATTGTTTTACAGGAGTTGGATATTCGAATAATATACTTTTAAATTTGCTTTTTTCATTTTTTAATTGATTAAAGAAACAGTTGAATTACAAGAAAATAGTTGGTGTTTATACAATGATGTATTTTTTGGGTAGAAGTCGGAAGGATTGGTAACTAAATTATCGAAATACCTTTATATAGGAAGCCATAAATGTATAAACAACTTCTTTACAACAACACAACATTTTTTCAAGTTATTAGGTATCGTAGAAATCGCCAAAAATGGAAAATCCCCTGTATCACTTAAACGCATCAGGAACTAAAGATCTGGTTTTCGCCAATCAATTATTCTCAAAACTTGAACGCTATATACTGCACAATATTAGAATTATGCACACCGTAGCAGATATATGTATTGTTGAAAATTGTCTGCTTCTGTATCAGAAATCGTCACGTTTGGCGATTCTAATCAACGTGAGCAAAATAAAACCTGATGCCATTTTAATTTATTCATAATTCACTTCCGGCGCCGAAGGCAGATCAAAGACAACCCCGAATATCGATAAAAGAGTATCGAACGCAAACAAGGCTATATAAGTTTCTGAATAAACTTTGATATAGAAATTAAAACATTTTACGAACCGCTGAAATAACAGTAGGAAAGGAATTGGCGTTTGCTTAATAACAGTCGAACTTTTGTTATTAACCTGGGCAAATATTACGAGAATGAATGAGGAGCAGTAGTAGCCCATTAGGTAGTTAAACTGTTCTACGACGTATCTTTGGTTAAATTTCTACACATTTATTCGAATAGTTTCTTTGTAGAACTAATGATTCATGCTGGGAATTATCCAGGGGGTATACAGAGCGTTCTTAAATGAAATAGCAAAAAGGAGACTACAGATTCCTTAGGTGAAAATAAATCGATTTAACCTAACATACCTATATCACAAGTCGTATAATAAAAAAAATAGAAGGTGTCAAAAGTAAAATTTTATTTTCGATATTTGTAAATAACTTTTTAAGAAATCCAAATACTTACATAAAATTTGTAAATCGGGGGTTTTTGCGGGTGATAAATTCAAATTTGTTTCTAATTTTGACGTCGCCAGTAGAGAGCGCCACTTGTGGCACACCATGTTTCTTTTAAATGGCAGAACTTTTTTCTCGTTACTCGTTCCAAGGAATTTTTTAACAAAATTTTCACGTCATTTAATTTAAACATCGTATTATTTCGCGCTACATCTCCTTTTACCTGCGCCCAGACTAATTCGATTGGGTTAAGTTCACAGTGATGAGGTGGTAAACGTAGTACCGTTATTTGGCGATTTGTTGCCATTTCATCGATAACATTTTTTTTCTGATCTTTATTAAGGTTGACAAGTGTCAAAAGTTCCTTTTTCACCATATTTGTTTCAAAAGAAATGTTTTTTCCGGATAACCATTGAATTATATCGGCTTTCCTACAAGCAGTCGTAGGCGTCCGCTCCATGAGATAATATCCAACATCTGTGTAAAATACTCTTCGAAAACATCTGCGTTCATGTCTTCGTGATAGTCACCTGTATTTTTAGATTCAAATAAAAGCAAACCGCCATCTACAAAACCACTGGCACTACCTATATGTGTCACTATTAATCTTCGCCCTTTACCTGAAGGTGCCTTGAACCCTGTTGAAAGTCCATCAAAAAATGCTTGTCGAAAACTTTTTACATTTTTATCTTGCCATAATTTTGTTACAGTATATCCCTTGTTGACCCAAGTTTTGTCTAGATAATAAATATTCCTCCCTTCGTCACGGAATTTTCTAATTGAAGTTAAGTAGGATCTTTTAATCTTCAAAATTCAACTCTCGTAGGACGGCCCATAATTTGCTTCTACTGATTTTTGGCAAATCGTTGTCCTCTGAAAGTTCACTTAAAATTTTGTTTAGCGTTGGTATTTCTTTTTTAAAATAAAATGAGTGTACTTTTCTGCGAACGACATTTTTGAAGAAATCATCTATAACGACTTTTGACCTCCCTGTAGATGATTTTGGGGGACTTACAGTATCTTGTTCATTTTTTGTTTCCTTTAAAGTCTGTAGATAGCCGATTTTCCAATCTCTGTCATTTTGGAACACTTTTCCACGATGTCGTCAACACTGTTGGTAGTATTTTGGTGTTTCAATGCATTAAATACATTTAATATAATAATCTTCTCATTCTGAAACAGCGCACATCTTTTCACGCGTTTAGCAGGTATGTAATCTGATAAGCTCGACATTTTACCCAAACAATATTATATCCACTGGTATAATAGTCACTAAACACAAGTCGAATTTTACTCTACTGCACTAGCACGTCTTCGTATTTTCACCTCTAAGACTGGATTGATCTGTCACAATATTAGTGTTACCCAATAATTACTGAAACGAAATATTACCACGCCCATGGCCGATTCTTATCTCGGGGTTTTATTACTCTCTTTCATTTCCAAACAGACTATAGGAGTGTTCTTGTTTTTAAAGGAACGGCATTTAAGAAAATCATCATAAGTGTTTAAGTTTTTTTTATTTTACCAGCAACAGACTTCCTTTCGTTTCCCCGCCGCTTTAAAAATTTCATGCGTAATCCATATTTTACCAATTATATATAAAAAAAATCTGTCACTTTGCTGGAGGTTCTTTGCGTACTAAATATGGTGTACATCAAAACCGCGTTTGTTGAGATTATTGCTAGGCATCTATCACAACTGTCAATTTGGCTTCAACAAAAATTACTCGACAAATACATGATATATATGATATATAATGCGTTTAATATTCGAGCTATTATATTCGCCCTACGCCTACTTAGCATCCTTGATATATAAATAACTGTAAAAATTTCTACAACTTTCATATTTTTTTCAGATCTCGAAACATAACGGAGAAAAAGATGAAGACAAATTTCACGTGACCACTATACATCTCTTCATGAATACAAGTTTACTGAACATCTTCCTACGAATCGCTCTCCTACGACGTCCTGTTTTCATTAATTAACTTTATTAAACGTGCTCAACATCCGAAAACATTTATTTTTAACGACATTAGGCCCGCCTAACTCTTCTTTGACTCGGCTTTTCTTCGGCCATTCCCTAATTCCACTCCGGAGAAAGTCAAACGAATTACTTCCCGGGTAACCTTTCGTCGCGGGCGTCAAAGGAGCCCGAAGGGCGCCCCGTCGCGCGCCCCTGATTGTTACATTATTCTCGGGTGGTGCCTCAAAGGGGGAATGAATCAGTAACCGGCGATGCTCCCTTTCTGATGGTGTCTTGTCGTCATATACAAATTTAAACAGAAATTGATATCGTCGAAGATTTATCTTTACGAGCTCCGCAGCGCTTCGGTAGCTCTGGCTTAATAAAATTATACGACTTGACTGATCCGGAGTTATGAGATTGGAAGGGGCGGGGGTGTCGCAGACACGTTATTTCCTTGATGAGCTAATTTTTACGTTGGTACTCTTTTCTTGGCAGGGGCTGTTCTTGGTACACTGAGGAATATACAGAATTTTATGCAGGAAACTTCGAAGGCTGATAAAACCCATTAAAATAATAGATGTTTGTTCTACAAACAGGGTGTTCGGAAAAAATAAGGAGGCATATAGAGGGAGTCAAAATACTGTCAGTACTTCATACTTTCTTCATGCTCCCTTAGGATATACAGGACTTGCAAATAGGAAGTTAATATTTATAAACCGTTACTTTGACAACATCGAAATTGAGATAATAGTAGAGAAATTCATAGCATTACATTACTATTTACATTGAAATTAGACATGCTTCATTATACAGGTACGGTCAAAATTAATTTGTAATTTGTATAATTTTATTGATATTCAATATGCATTAAATATTTTTACATACAATATATTGTATACACATACACACATATATATTTACCTATAAATTTTGTATATCAGTAAAAAAAAGAAAGATATTTTTTACACTACAGCTAATCGAATATAAATGAGATATTTTCTCTACGTAATACTAATTAATAAACAAGTGCTTTATATTTAACAAAATATGTAATTTATTGCCATGATCATTATTTAATGCGGCATATTTGATATTAAAATGAAAAAGTACACTCGTATAGGTTCATGTCCCACCAAAGACTTAAATTGAAAATTGCATAAACTAAAAAGTCTAAATAAACATAACATACGCTTGACACATAATATAACACCCGAAGCGTTAAAAACAATCATTGAATAAATAGATTCCTTTATCGTAGTAATATTGGTTTCTAGATAAGACCCTGTATATATTTTTATCTCGCTTATGTATTCTTTATATACTACTAATATTATAATAACTTTGTGGCTTGCCTATGTAACGTTAAAACGCTGAAATAGCAAAATAGCATTATATAAACTCGTATTACATCCAACTAGAGTCAGATTTAAGTAACAAAGAGTTAAGTGTACAAGTGAGTCTTGTGAAATCTCTGTGAACGTTCCCACTTTACTTCCTTAATCCACTTTTTAATTGTACTCCTAAATCTGTAAATATTTTGAATATCCTTTAGGAGGGGGAAACCACTGGGGTATTTTACTGTACAAGCTGTACGTAATTAAAGGTACTTTTTTAATTTTTTGGGTATTTGTGCGTATTTATAGGTATTTTTCCAGTATTTTTAGACACTCTGTGTATTTTTCGGTACTATCAAGGCAATAATGGGTATTATGAAGGTAATTAATGGGTATTTTCGGAGAAAATTAGCATTTTTCCGACAATTTTTAAATACAATGGCGATCGCGCATGCGTTATGACGATGGCACAGTTTGAATATAACTGACCAATGGCAAATATAAAAATTATTAAAAATATATACAGAAATATTTTCTAGATATTAAATAGTTTAAAATTTTTCTGAGGCACTGTTAAACCACTATGTGGCCCTTTACTGTCTTCGTAAGCCTTTAGTTTAGAAAATAATATAGGGTGATTCGAATTAGATACAATCTATAGCAAAAATAATGCCACTTCCTCAAATCAGTTTTTTGACTACTGGATGTTCTGTGTAGAAATTTCAATAGATTTTTGTGGGTGAGTGGAACAACTAAGAACTGAGTGATCGGCCTAAGTATCAATTCCACGATCAGTCGCAATATGATAATCCACAATATCCTACCAACTTGAACACGAGTTTAGATATGTTTACTTATACTGAATAAGGATTAGAGACTAATTTTCCCTTAAAAAGTTATATATTATTTACGTAGATCTGTAGATGGAATAATTTCTAAAGAAATATGAGACAGTTTTGGAAAATTAAATTAAGTGAACTCGTGAATTATTTAATGTATTTTTCGTTTCTTAGATATCTGGGTACTTAAGGATATTATTGGGTAATAGTCATAGGTATTCTTTGGGCATTTGGGTATTTGGCTTCGTAATTTTTGGGTATTTTTGAGGTACTTGCTTATTTGATGAGGTATTTTTTTGGGAAAACAAGGTATTTACGGGTAATATTTAAAAAAAATTGTATTTCATTGTACAAATTTCAAGCAGCGGTTTGCCCCTCGGTCCTTTACCTCTTTCGGTAATCTATTATATAATTTAGGTGCTAAATATGTATAACAGTTCTGCCCGATAGATTTGACTTTTTGTTCAACAATTAAAAAACCACCTTCCTTGCATGTAGTACCATAATCATGGGCAATTTTCATACAATCGTTTTTAATCTTATGTTGGTGAGAAAGAATAGCAATATAATAACAGTACAATTGTCTTATATCAAATAAGTTTGTTTCCCTAATATTTCAATTGAAAAAAGGATATCTTTACCAAATATTACTGCATATTAAAATTCCTCAAATTGAAACAATGAAATTATTCGCTTCTCACGCGACTACTAGAATTCCCTTTAGTTTTCCTACTTTACGAGCTGCAATAAACTAACAAAATAATTACTGTCCTCCTTAGGTTACCCAGTTATTAACATTTCAAAATTGATATTCCACATATGGCTTAAGTATTAAGGACATACTTCCGTATAAGGCTAAGGTATTATTAAAGATCGTGCCCAGTATTATTGATTTTCATCAATCTTCCTGGCATAAACTGATTACTATTTCCTTGCTAAGTCTATTAACTATGATGCGTGCAGCTGTATAACATGGATTCTACAGTGGAGAAAAGTATTACAATATATCATGAAAAACTTATCGAATATTTATTAGCCAGAACCCCAATATAAAGATGGATTAACAGTCAGAAATTGGGTTTTCTAAAAAATAAATTTTAGACTGTCAAACTTGACATACTTTTAATACATTTACTATTTTGAGAAAGAAAACAGTTTTCCGAATCGTCAAAAATACGGAAGTGCGCGATAGTGATGTGATTTTTGTTATTTTTTACTTATCTGTTTTTTTTTCAGTGTGAGATTTTTGGTTAGATAAACTTTGGCGCAAGGGCTTATTTAATTAATCTTTTTTTTCAGAAGTGTGGCAAAAACACAATCAAACTAAAATTATACCAGAAATAAATAGCTTCAGAGAATATCTTAACATAAGGTAAAATGTATCTAAATAGCAGGCAACTTTACATCTACAAAGATTATACAGTGTGGTGCTTGTAATGAATAATATTAAAATCCTAGATTACGGTTGGTGAAGTACAACCAGTAAATTATTTTAGTTATTTTGAAATAAAGACTGTGAGAAAGCAGCAAAAAATTAACGCTGACCCTACTTTATTTAAGAAAATGGGCATGAGTCGAGTGATCAGTCGTCGTTAACATGCGGAAGAAAAGGTTGTTGGCGTTTTTTGTTTCGTTGTGTTACAAGTTGAATTTGATGCTAACGAGTAAGTTTTCTATCGCATCATGAAAAAACTAAAAAACTAAATTTTACATTATTTTAATTGTTTGATATTTAATTCAATAACAAGAGAAAAAAAAACAAGCAACGTACTGGTATCTATTTTCTTATTCTTAATTTTAGACTTAATTTTTTTCAGAAAATGTGAATATTGTTATTTTATTACAAATATTGTTATGAAACCGCTATTAAATTTTTTCCACTATAAAGGCTGCGCCGTATACATTATCCACTCGTTATGAGTTTATTAATAATAAATACAATAATTGAAAACAAAATTAATTATGGTTATTAATAACTTCGCATTGTGTATTGCCAACATTATAATGATGTATTGCTGAACAACGTAATTATAAACTAGGGTTAAAAATTAATTGGTAGGTATGCTTTAAACTAACAATACAGAATATGACATAAAAAATATAAATTATTATAGTGCATTTGTGCATAAATATTTTATTGACGATAATAACTAAATTTTAGAAAATATACAATTCTATTAAGCAGAAATTTTAGGAGAAATAGACTTATGCAAATCATGTTTTACTTATTGCAAGTCATGAAATATAAAAACAGTGTATAGAGAGTGCAACACAATGACCAAAAATGAAGGATTTAAATAATTCATCCACATTTTTATTGACTAAAAGTTTAGTCTTTAACATTTAACAATAATTACCCTGACCATGAGATGCGTGGTAATATTAGACTTTTCTTTTAAACACGGTAGGAGGACGTTTTCAGTAATGTTCTTAACAAATTTTCTGCCACACCAGTCTATAACGAATTTCGTTTAGATTTATCGGGTAATAAATTTGTTGTAGCTTCATTTGATGTTTTAATTATATCAGAACAAACAGTTTCTTTCTCACTATTTTTAACTTTAGAACAAAATATTAATATTTTATACAAATAACTTGAAATTAATTATGGAAATTGTCACTGACACGACGACATCTATAGGTAACTATAAATATGCTTTCGTTAGTAACAAGATTTGGATTAATGAAAATTGAGTAAAAAAATTCTTTTTAATATCAAACAATAACGTTTTGAGGAATAAATATTTTATGGTACCTCTAGTTACCACGTTTTTATTTAAAAAGATTTGGGAATAAATGCTACATGCTTGTACATGGAGACAATATCGTAAATTTTTTTTTGTAAAATGCTTATAGTTTCCGGGTACAAAATTATTGTAATAGTTTACAGCGCTGTCTCTAGCCAGGAGATTCTGAATGTCGAAATCCTATTACTTTTTGTAGGTATTAAACGTTTTTGTGATACGAAACTTTGTTATGTATAGTAGCAACTCGGAGTTGGTAGGTATTGCTTTAATTTATGGCGATGTGGAAATGCTTTAGCAGAATTATTTCCCGATAAGCATGTGCCAAATGCAACTACTTTTACCGTGCAAGTGTAGTGCAACGCCCAGGAAATTCGAAATCGAATTGTGGAAGAGATGAAGGTCCAAGACGTTCACGGCGTATTGCAGCAGCAGTACAGAGTGTCCAAGTATTAATACCTAGGGATTGGACGAGAAGAACTGGTACCATGGCAGCCACGATCTCACTTTAAAGCATTTGGACTTCTTTTTGTGGAGATATTTAAAAAATGAAGTGTATCGCACCGAAATGGATACATACTATCGATGATTTACGTAAACGTATCATAGTTGCTGTCAAAACCTTACGAGTTCAAACAGATAAGAAGCAGAAACATTTGTATTAGTTTACAGAAACTGAATAAAACGGGCCCAAAATGTAGTATAGTAACATGTAACGTATGCAATATCTAATATAAGAGCGTTGCAAAAACCGCAAAATCAGAACTTGTCAAGGAAATTACACTTAATTCTCTTTTATTTAACAGTTATTGAGTTGTCATTAAAAATTATGAAAATTTTCCTGATATATGAGAAAAGAATATTTAAGTTAAGTGCAATTAAATTATAGCAAAAAACACGTGGTTTATTTAATAGCCATTTTTATGTGGGGTTTGAACATTGCAAATGAATTTATCAGTATTAAATTATTTGGAACTTCATTATATATTTTTGGACCAAGAAAATAAGCAGACATTTGTATAACCGTTTTATTAGTAAAATGTATCTATAAAGCCAACTCGTTATACCTTGTTGGATACTTATGAACAATGTTAATCTTGTTGGCGTCTCTTTTTTTGTTCTATAACTAAACTTAAAGTAAATAATTGCCGAATATCAACAACTCTTGACAGTTATGTCAAACTATTTTATTAATTACAAACACAAATTAAATCTATTAATAATTAATAACAATAGCAGAAAAAGCAGTAGAATTTGCTTTATAAAATGTTATTTATTTATTTCCTTGAGCGTTTCTTTCCATATTTTGTCCGGTCGGAGATTGCGTGCTCTACCACCTTATCAGGTTTTACAGTGGACGAGGTTCCGCTTCCGTGCAGAAGTGTATGTTTTAATAATTTCTGAACTGCGCTTTTTGATTTTTTTTACAAAACTGTACTTATAAGAGTCTCCTGTACACTCAAAAAAAATTTTTTAGATAACTTCTGAATCACCATGTATAATCAAATTACACGAAAAAATGTTATCATTAGATTATACTCGTAATCAATAGAGTATCAAAGTATTTTTTGCACTAGTGTAAAATGTAAATTACATTTGCACTAATACAAAAAGTTTAACTTTTGACACAGCAGATGCAAAAAATAGTGCTTAACTTTTTACACGATCGTAGAAAATAGTTATTTATGTAACAAGTGCAAAAAGTGCAATTTCAAGTCGCATGCAATAAACACTTTTTCACGTTCATACATAAACCGAAAAATGTTTTATTTAAGTGGCACTAAGTGTAGGAAAATAAAAAGCGTAATTTAATAATAACATATTAACTACTAAACTTTATTTGTAATTCAGTTGATATTCAAAGGAAACTAATTTTATTTTTTTTAAAATTACATTTTCTATAGTCTGTTTGGAAATGAAAGAGAGTAATAAAACCCCGAGATAAGAACCGGCCATGAGCGTGGTAATATTTCGTTTCAGGTAATTATCGGGTAACACTAATGCTAACAGGTAATGGGTGCACATGTGTATTATGATAGATCAATCCAGTCTTAGAGCTGAATATACGAAGACGTGCTAGTGCAGCAGAGTAAAATTCGACTTGTGTTTAGTGACTATTGTGCCAGTGGATATAATATTGTTTGGGTAAAATGTCGAGCTTATCAGGTTACGTACCTGCTAAACGCGTGAAAAGATGTGCGCTGTCAGAATGAGAAGATTATTATATTAAATGTATTTAATGCATTGAATCACCAAAATCCTACCAACAGTGTTGACGACATCGTGGAAAAGTGTTCCAAAATGACAGGGAATGGAAAATCGACTATCTACAGACTTTTAAAGGAAACAAAAAATGAACAAGATACTGTAAATACTCCAAAATCATCTACAAGGAGGTCAAAAGTCGTTATAGATGATTTATTCAAAAATGTGATTCGCAGAAAAGTACACTCATTTTATTTTAAAAAAGAAATACCAACGCTAAACAAAATTTTAAGTGAACTTTCAGACGACGATTTGTCAAAAATCAGTGGAAGCAAATTATGGGCCGTCTTACGAGAGTTGAATTTTTGCTGGGAAAAGCAGAACAGGAAATCAGTCCTTATCAATAAAGATGAAATTATTTGTTAGCGAAGATCCTACTTACGATCAATTAGAAAATTCCGTGACGAAAGGAGGAATATTTATTGTCTAGACGAAACTTGGGTCAACGAGGGATATACTGTAACAAAAGTATGGCAAATAAAAATGTAAAAAGTTTTCGACAAGCATTTTGGATGGACTTTCAACAGGGTTCAAGGCACCTTCAGGTAAAGGGCGAAGATTAATAGTGACACATATAGGTAGTGCCAGTGGTTTTGTAGATGGCGGTTTACTTTTATTTGAATCTAAAAATACAGGTGACTATCACGAAGACATGAATGCGAGTGTTTTCGAAGAGTATTTTACACAGTTACCATTCACGGCAGACCGAGCGGACGCCTACGACTGCTTGGAGGAAAGCCGATATAATTCAATGGTTATCCGGAAAAAACATTTCTTTTGAAACAAATATGGTGAAAAAGGAACTTTTGACACTTGTCAATCTTAATAAAGATCAGAAAAAATATGTTATCGATGAAATGGCAACAAATCGCCACATAACGGTACTACGGTTACCACCTTATCACTGTGAACTTAACCCAATCGAATTAGTCTGGGCGCAGGTAAAAGGAGGTGTAGCGCGAAATAATACGACGTTTAAATTAAGTGACGTGAAAATTTTGTTAAAAAATTCCTTGGAACGGGTAACTGCAACTGGCAAAGATCTATACATCATGTATAAAAAGAAGAGGAGAAAATGTGGGGACTCGATAATTTAATTGACGTTACTGTGGAACCTATCGTTATCAAACTAGGAGACGAAGATAATTCATCAAAATATTCAGAGGATGAATTTTAATATACCTACTTTTTTTATTTTCTTTATTGTACATTTATACAACACTACATTTACTCACCATAATTTGAATTTTCAAAATACATATATTTTTGTGTGAAATAAAAGTCTATTCATTAAATTTAAATAAATATTTTGATAATAATATTGAATAATTTTATTTGAATTACTAAAAACCCTCTTAACCCGGTTATGATGCTTAAAGCAGCCTCTAGTTTTGAAATGCTTTTTTATATTGTTTATTTATAAGAGAAATGGACCGAGAAATTGAAGTGGCATAGGCAAAGACGGATTGTCGGGTATTAAATTTAGCTACGGGTTTTTTAATAGTACACCTCATCTATACCGATAATATATAATATAATAATATTGAATATAAGCACTAATACTACATTTATTTACGATTTGCATACATAATAAGCTTTTATTACTCTCTTTCATTTCTAAACAGACTATAGTACTTTCGTAATTCAGGATGTAATAAATATAATTGAAAATAATATAAAATATGCAGTTGCTTAAAACGTAATACAATCTCACACAAAATTGACTAAATATGGCGTCAATTTGAAAGTTTATGTTTGTCATAATCACAAAATGCTGTAGTAGAATGACAGATGAGCGTATTACAAATTATATTGCACTAGTGCAATAAAGAACCAGTTTTTTCACTAAACATAGTTTAATAAAGTTTTGCTTTTCGCATGAACGTAGAAAAAATATATAAATGAAAATATACATTTTACTCCTCTAGACATTTTAGTTCATTATTTGCTGCCCCGGCGAAACTGCGACACTGTTTCGTAAACAAAACATCATCAGTAACTTTAATGTTTGTCGGTCGGAGTCTTCCTAAGGGCGCGTATTATTCCCAGAATGTGCCCCCTCCTCTATCAATTTGTTACTGTTACTTCCACGCGGCGGTTTCTTAGGTCGGGAGGCGAGCAGCTAGATGAGTAAACATTTGCATAATTCAAATATGAGACATGTTTATTAATTCGATTCCCGAGTTAATGCTAATCTATTTGAAGCGGGGGGTAATTTGAGTTCTAAATGTAAATGGCAACCGAAAGTATCGCCTAACTAGTTGCTAGTCTAAGAAGTTTAGTTCGCTAATTTCGTAATTATGTGAGTTACAAGTAGCTGAATAATGAAAATGTGTAATAAGAGACACTCTGCTCGAGAGGTTCAAACTGGAGTTTAAATTTATAAAGGCACTTCAGGTAGTAGCGAAGGACCATGGAATATTCTAGTTCAGGTTAAATATTTATTTAAAAGAAAATAAAACTTTAAGTGATATTCCTTTGTCCAAATTTAGGAATATTATTTCATAATATTCATGATTTGCTCTTGAAGCTCTTCTTTTCTGTGCTTCTGTGTTTTAAAAACTGGAATTGCAATAACAAATTTGAATATACGATGTTTCAAAATTAATAATAAAATTAGATTTTGAACTAGAAATTTAGGTCACAACATGTGTCTGGTGGCACATCACACAATAATTAAAATATTAACAATAATAAATTGCCATAGAATGTAAACAAAACCACCGACCGAAACGCGATATCATTGGTGTGACGTCACACGCTGTTGAATGCCGTTTATGTTTCCATAGATATAGGTACAGGTTATGGTGATGTAAACAGGCCTTTGCTTCTGCGTTTTCTGGCATTTTCGAGCCATAGATAGTGCAAATACTGTGTAGGTAATGCTATAATTATTAGTGGTGATGTGAATTAATCTTACATCAAAAGCTTGTGATAGGTTCTACTCAAAAGTTTAATTCAATTATTGACCATTGCGTCCCAAAATGTATATGTCCGAGAAATATCTATCCGCCTTGGTTCGACAGTGAATTGATTTAAACATAAAGTATTTGCTAAACCATTAACAGTATTATTTAATATGTCCTTAAAGTCATCGAGATTTTCGTTCATGTGGAAACACTCCAAGATTATACCTATTAACAAAAAAGGAGCAAGAGACGATATAACAAACTACTAGCAATTTTGCAAAAGTTTTTGAAATACTTCTATATGACGATATATTTCCATTTGTGAAAAATCAAATAAGTCCAGTGCAACATGGTTTCCACAAGGGCACCACTAATTTGTTCTGCGTTACGAATTATATATCTGAGGCCATTGATAAGGGTATGCAAACGGATATCATTTATACAGACTTTTCACATTTTACTACACAAACTAGTTAATTTTGGACTCTGTAGAGAACTTATTGAATTTTTTAAATCATATTATATAACAGATCACAACATGTGCTATACTATGGACATAATTCTGTTGCGGTTAAACCTACGTCAGGTGTTCCCCAGGATTCAATATTGGGTCCGTTACTGTTTAATATTTTTATAAATGACATAGTAAATGATCTCACCATAAGTCGCGTTTTGTATGCTGATGATCTGAAAATATTCTCAACAATTTCAAATGTATCAGATTGTATATTTTTACAACATAATTTGGACAACAATTAGTGGTTATGATGCAATGAAGTTACTATATTTCGCTTTAGTCCGTTCTAATTAAGAATATGCTTCCATCATTTGGTGCCCGTACTATGGAATCCATATTGACAGTCTTGAATGGATTCAACGCCGTTTTCTGAAATTCGTTGCTTATAAAACAGATGGTGCTTATCCTGCTATTGGTTTCCCTCATAGTGAACTCCTTCCATGATTTTCAATTAAATCTTTAAATGATCGTCGCAAAATTTCCTACCTCGTTTTTCTTCATAAGCTAGTGCATAACACAGTTGACTGTAGTCAAATTTTGCAATTGCTCAATTTTCATGCAAATAGACCGGTATCACGTCAATCAGAGCTGTTTTACGTTGCCACACCTAGAACAAATATTAGACTGTGCTCTCCACTTTACAATATGTGTAACTGGTACAATGAAACTTATAATTTTGTGAACATTTTTAGCTGCAATATTAATGACATTAAAAATACTATTTATAGTTAATTTTTGCCCTCGATATATATTCTAATATATTTATGTTAGATTAAGATTTAACATAATTTTTTATATTTATGTTCTAGTGTAATTATGAATATTCGGTTATAATGTTTGTGTTGTATTCCTATTCTGTAATTGGGTTTTCCTGTAGAATAGTGTAATAAAGAAAAACAAAAAGATCTTCACAAACATGTTGTGCATGTTATAATGCTTCCTTCGTCGCTCCTCATCGCCCCACACCACATTTTTCTTTTCATTTCTTGGCATGGTGAACTATTTTTTATAAGGCGCTGGATGCTATATTCGTACATATTGGCATAATGCAAAATTTCTTCCATTTGCCCGGTGAGATATACTTTCTGTGTCCACTTTACGAGTCTACTTTGCAACTTTATTCAATACCAATGTCTACACAATAACACCTAATGATATTACAAATGACAAATTAACTCGACAGTGGCTAGGGCGTTTCGTTTCTCTCTAGTGCTTCTTTGATACTTGTGAGTGTATATAAACATATGGAACAATTCATAGTAGGTAACCACAACCAGCTACATAACATGTTAATTTATGACGAATTTGGGTAAAACTCTCTGGCTACGAGACGTTTGTACGGTAAACGCTTCTCGCGAGCAACATAAGTTCTTTTGAACACTTGTAACTATTTCACTTTTTATTATGTGCTGTGAAAAGAGCTCTAAGAAAATCATTCACAGTAAGGTGTACCTATTGTAATTATTATGTACAAATAGCTGACATGGTATGTGAGCATATTCAATACCCTATTGCTGTCATAGTTGTGTGACTGTTGGTCAAATATGTTTTGTTTACAATTATTCATACAGCAAAATAAAGACACTCATATTTCGAATTCCCCTGTAATATATAGAGTTAGTGGCATCCTTTAACAACTTCATGATCGGTAATAGACTGACATTAAAGATATCGGTTATCAGGTTTTTAACTCGGAAATGGATTTTAATTTCATAGGAAGAACATTGTAAAGGAAACATTTCACTGATTAACTGGATACGAAGAGATGAAATAGACACTTTGTAGAGTAGATGTAATATCTAGGGGCAATTTTCTTAGTGCACACAGCGATTCCGGGATATAAAAGTTCCAAAATGAATGCAAGGCCTTTATCTGAGGAAGGCATAAAACGTTCTGAAAAACATTGTACACTTTATGAACATCGATCAAAGGAGGCAATGAAAACGGGGATAAAATTTTTATTGGGAAATGCAAACCAGATGGAGAAATATTTAGGGCGATGGTGGTGAGGAAAGAATTTATTTCCTTGCTTATGTGAAAAACCAACTTACATACGTATGCTGTTATTTCGCTTAAATATTTCTCATATCATACTTATTGATTTCAGAAATATTTATGACGATGGTGGTGATGAAACAATTTATTTCCTTACTTTTGTGAATTAGCAAGTAACACATATATGATATGAGTTCGATAATGGTGACGAAAGGATTTACTTCCTTGCTTATCTGAAACAACAAGTTACATATGTATTGTACGAGAAATATTTAGGACGATGGTGACGAAGGTTTCTTGTTTATGTAAAATAGCAAGCAATAGCTAGATATGTATGATAAGAAATATATATCCCGAAGGTAGTGACGAAATAATTTATTTCCTTACTTATGCAAATTAGCAAGTTATGTACGTCCGATATGAGTAACGTTTAGATGGTGGTGATGAAGAATGTATTTCCTTGGTTATGTGAAATGGCAAATTATAAATGTATCATAAGAGAAATATTTAGGGCAATGGTGGTAATAAAAGTTCCTTGCTTATGTAAAATAGCGAGCTAAATATGTATAACAAGAAATATTTATGAAATGGTGGTGATGAAATATTGTATTTTCTTACTTATATGAATTAGCAAGTTATGTATGTATGATATGAGTAGTTAGACGAAAGGATTTATTTCCTTGTTTATCTAAAATAGCAAATTACATATGTATAATATGAGAAATATTTATGGTGATGACAGTGACAAAAGTTTGTTTATGTAAAATAGCAAGCTGGGTATGTATGGAAAGAAATATTTATGACTATGGTAGCGACAAAACAATTTATTTCCTTGCTTATGTAAATTAGCAAGTTATGTATTGTATTTAGATCGATGGTGGTAATGAATTAGCAAGTAAGTATGTATGACATTAGTAATATTTAAAGCGATGGTCACCACCATGAGCGTTTCTTGATTATATAAAATAACGAGATAAGTATGCATCATAAAAAGTATTTATGATGATGGTGGTGACGAAACAATTTATTTCCTTGCTTTTGCGAATTGACAAGTTATGTATGCATAATATGAGTAATATTTATGTCGACGGTGGTAACGGAAGGATTTATTTCCTTGCTAATGCGAAATGACAAGTTATATATCATAAGAGAAAAATTTAGAGCAATGCTGCTGATGAAAATATTCCGTTTTTTGCTTATGTAAAATAGCAAGTTACGTAATTTTATATGAGAAATATTATAACGTTGGATGTATCATAAGAAAAATATTTAGCGCGATAGTAACGAAAGTTCCTTGCTTATGTAAAATAGCAAGTATGATAAGAAATATATATGTATATGACGATGGTAGTGATGAAACAATTTATTTTCCTGTTTTTGTAAATTAGCAAATTATGTATTTATGATATAAGTAATGGTTAGGTCGATGCGATGGTGATGACGAAAGGATTTATTTCCTTGCTTAGGTGGATTAGCAAGTTACGTACATTCTTTTGCAATAATAATGAAACTCTCTCAAAACAGTTTTTGAACTTTTCAAAGTTTTCAGTAGAATTTCATTAAATTTCTACTGCTGAGTGAAATAACTAAAAACTAATGTTAAAAGATGAAAGCAGATTTCATTATGCATATGTCAGCGTTCGAAAGCAATTGCAAAATTCATTTTAAAGTGCCATTACTTCAAAAGATTCTACATCAATAATCTTTGGGGCGATAGTGGGAACGAGAGGATTTATTTCCTTGTTTATGTGAAATGACAAGTTACATATGTATCATAAGAGAAATATAGTTGTGGCGGAAGAATTCAATTCCTTGCTTATGTGAAATAGCAAGCTAAGTATGTAGGATTAAATCGTTAATGAAGGATTAAATTTATATAATGCTGAAATAAAAAGATCTGTGAATGTGAAAATATTTGTTAGAAATATCACTAATTTTTTTCGTAATGATAGGGCATGATAAACATTATGTTTTTGTGTATGTATAGTAATTTAAATAGCATTTGTTGTTGCTAAATAAATGAATATTCTATTCTATTCTAACAATAAGAAATATTTACGACGATATTGGTGAAGAAATAATGTATTTCCTTATTTGTATAAAATAGCAAGTATCATATGAGAATATTTAGGGCAATAGCGGTGAGTTTCTCATGTATGTAAAATAACAAGCTAAGTATGTATGGAAAGAAATATTGTCAGGTGCTTTTTTCTTTTATCTATGTTTTCTTAGTTTCTATAAGCAATAAATTTTCATGTTTAACATTTAGAAAATGATTTTCTTTGCTAGCTTTATAATAAAAATGTAGTTTGGTGTTTATTTTCAAAAATAAATTTGTAGTAGGCATGATGACATTTATTAACAAACTTTCGTTTGTTCGTTGTCTCTCCTAAAATACGTCAACAATATTGCCATTGATGGCCGACTAATTTTTTTGGCTGGGCTTGGGTGACCACACCGGTCATTCTAAAGCCCAACCACCATTACCCACCCTACACGAGATTCCTCTATACTACTGATAGATGGGATAATATATTATCCATTCAGATTTGGCAATATTTTAACTTCCAAAGCCAAGCCAAACAGCAGAATAAATAAATAAAATTACTCACCAGTGTGCGTATTAAATGAAAAAAGGGGGATTATAAAATGCTTTACAATGGTCATTAAATTGACATGTTCATTTGTGTGGCGTTTTTTTAACTGTCCCTGACGAATTATATTATTATTACCGCTTTAGCACACAGTTGACTGTTATAATGTGTTATAATAAAAGCTTTTTCCTCAGTTGGCTCAGCTACATTTAGAAATAAATATTTCAGATAACAGAGTTCTAAAAGCTTTAACGAAATTAGTGTATATTAAAATAGATACTTATTAATTAAAATTCATCAGTTTTAAAGATGCTTCTGAAGAATAGAGCCATATATCTCTCGAAACGTCTAGAACCGTAAATCGACGACCGAGCAAAAAGCCCGGATTTTTCAACCAACAAATTTTGCTTCTGCATGATTCTTGCAAGAGATTTGCGTACAAATGAGAAACATGGACATTTATTACAAATTTGGCAATAGTGGTGGTTACTCTCGGTCGGTTACGGTCCCGCTCAGAGCTCACACGTAACTATCAATATCAATCGTTGTCAGTAGACGTTATAAAGTATATAAATTGAATTCTTTCAGTCAAGTCTTGTCTTGCTTTTGTCTTTCTTGTCTTGCGAGACCAAAACAAGATCAAGAAAAAGCAAGACAAGACTGCCAACACTAACTATAAGTAGCATAAAAACTTTTAAAACATTATAAACTTGCTATTAAATAATTTCATCACGGTTGTGCAATAAAACATGTTACAAAGTAATTTTTCACCTAAAAAGGGATAATAAACATTTCCCATGAACCGCCGTTTTATACACAATAAAAATAAATAACGCGTAAATATTTTCAGCGTGTTTACACTTTCTGAAAGGTTTAATAATTTAAAATCATACTAAAATCCCTTTGTGTACGACGACTACTGATTTTAACAGCTCTATTCCTTAACTAAATTGTCCCCTGGGGAGATTTTAACGAATCGGAATGGCAGTCCTTCCCCGTTTTTATTATGTTTTAAATGTGATATATTGTGTTTACTCGATGATTTTACAAATAAAATTAGTTCGGCAAGGGTTTCTGCTTGGGGGAAAATAAGAATTCATAGCAAAAACGAGTAAAGTTAAATCACTTTATAATATTTGAGCAACAGTATATTATAATAAAATAAACAAAAACAGTCTATGTGTTTTTCAAAATGGTTTAGACTTGTAGATAACTCAATACAAATAATCTTACAAGGCAACTTTCAGATATCAGTGAAATAATTATTATTAAAATTGCATGGTTTGAATAAATCGCAATTCGACGTATGACTTATAAATGATAAACAACCTAGACACATTTTTAATTTTAATTAATTAGAGAAACTAATTACGTTTAATTTTAAATTGAAACCGTCTAGATGTTCTGAAGAAGTAAATGCATTAACTTACATTTTTGTTGGTCCACATGATATAAAGGTTTTATGATTCTACTTCTCTTACCTGTAACAAAAGAAAAAAATGTCACATAAGAATACAAAATAAATGTGTAGTAAGACTAATAAGCATATGGTACATTTCTTTTAATAGTTATTATATTATTAAGAGAAGATTTAGAAAATCTAGATATAATTACAATACGATATCACTAGTTTATTTCCATATAACACAAAAAAAAAAAAATAATAATAAAAAATCAGAAACCAGATTATCATAAAATGATCTTAATAATCCTTTTCGTATCATAAGCATTTTATAATCTGCAACTAAGTATATATATTTCACTTACATAAATACATTTTGACTGAATAATGAGTAATGCAAAACACAAATATACACAGTGTTTTCCAAGTGCGGACTGAAATTTGGAGAGTTAAATTAAGTTTAGTTGATTATGGGGTCTAGATAACGTAGTGAAAACTTATAAAAAAACAATTTTTTTTAAATTTGGTGATCTTGGTATATTAGTAGGTGGTTACAAAACGTACAACTTTGTAAATTTACCGTTTGTTTGTTGTTTATTTACCGAATATTTTATTTTAAATATTACACAGGGTAACACACATTTTTTGTAAAAAAGAAACATTAACATACCAAAACTATGTACCAAATTTGATAAAAATATTTCAAATGTGATACGGAAAATTTGAAACTGAATCTTGGTAGAGCTTGAGGTACAACGCGTCCACGGCATATTGCAGCAGTGTGGGCTCAATTATAATCGAACCATGTACAGCATTAATACCAAGGTATTGGAAGAGAAGGACCGGTATCATGGTCGCCACGATCTTCGACTTCTCATTTGAACTTCTTTTTGTGAAGTTATTTAAAAAATGAAGTATATCCCAACAAAATGGACATTATTGATGATTTACGAAAATGTATTATAGCAGCTACCAATAATTTACGAGTTCAAAACGAACAACTGAAGTACAAACATTTGTGTTAGTTTGTCGAGTTCAGAATTTTGTTGTATGTCAAACTATTTTATAATAATTAAAACCATAAATTAAGTCTATTAATAATTAGTAACAATAGCGGCAAAAGCAGTTGAATTTGCTGTAAAAATACGTGTTATAAAATGTTATTTATTTCTTTCCTTGGGAAATTCTTTCAATTTTTTTCCGGTCGCCGATTGCATGTTTTGTATTGTCAGGTTTTACAGTGGATCAATTTCTAGTGTCGTGCAGAAGTGTATTTTTAAATTATTTTTGAACTGCCTTTTTTAATTTTTTTACAAAATTGTATTTGTAAGTCTTGTACATTCAGAATTTTTTTTAGATACGTTCGGAATCACTACATATAATTATTAAAACAAGCGTACCAAATAGATAAATCAATATGTTTGCTACATATTCTAAACTGATGTTCTAAATTTTCTGCTCTACTAAAACATTCTTCCTTGACAAACCGATGTTTACCTTTCCAATGCAATTTGCTACTAATTGCATCCCACACGAATTTTTATTCTGCTCTGTCGCTTGAATGCTTAATTACCATTTGTAGTCTAATAGGTAATCTGTAATTCTCGTCCTTAATTAAGTTAAGTGGTAGTTACCTAACACGTATTATACACCTACTGTAGATATTCGGTAGCCAACAGCAAATGCTTAAATGCATTGTTTGAAAACCTGTCGTAGTATATGTGTGATTAAATTAATGAGAATCTTTTCAAAGGCACAAACTTAATATTGGTTTTTATTATAATTGTAAAATTTGTAATTTTTTAAACACAACAGCGGTTTAATAGTCCAAAATTAAAATATTACTGACACAAACGTTATGGATGGCAAAAATTCTTTGCTCGAATCCTGACAGAAGTGTTATGGATAATGAAAAATTTTGCATTCTTTTGAAATATGAATAGCTCGTAGTTTCAGATGCGCTCATAGATGCAAATTGTAGTGTCGTCAACTGAAAGTGAATTTATTTATCGTTATACTTTTTATTTATTGTTAATGGAGTGGAGTAAAGAACAGACTTGCAAACTAATAGAGTTATATAAGGACAATGCAATTGTATAAAGACAAACAAAAGAACAAGAACAGTACTCAGAAAAAATCTAATCTGTATTACTAAGTGCAGGAAAATATGACGTCGATTTGAACGTTTATGTTTGGCATGATAACAAAACGCTGTAGTAGAATGACAGATGAACGCAATAAACATTTTATTGAACTAGTGAACCACTTTTTCCACTAAATATAGTTCAACATAGTTTTGTTTTTTGCATGAACGTAGAAAAAAATATTAATATTTCGTAATAAATGTCATACTGAAAATTTAAAATGCCGCTATAGCATAAACTATAGATACACAATTGCAGTATCACTAACTACAAAGTTATTTGTTAAGCTGGACCGCTAGGTTCAGCATGCACAAGATGTAAATACATGTCATAATAATTTAATTTAATAATAATTCCCGCCGAATCTCAAAAACTTAAATCGTCTGTTTCTCGAAAACGGTTGAGTTTATCGATTTGTAACAGGTATACTTTTTCCATTTAGAATTGAAGATAGTTCAATAATTTTTTATTAAAAAATTCAAAAGTGTGAAATACAAAATGTTAGACATATTTTTACATCGACAGTACAGTATAACTAGGGCCCTTTAGTTGTGACCGCAATTGGTTCATACGTTCTTAAAATATAGCAAAAAATCGAAAACATTTTTTTAATTTGAACACCCTGTGGAATAAAAAGGAGCAACAATTGAATAAGGAATGTTAGGCTCAATTGCTTTATTTTGACGTTAACAATCTGCAGTTAAGCTATGTACCATTATTAATGACTCACCCTGTGTATGGAAAATGATATATTTTTAAATTATTAATGTCTTCAAATATACGCCGCTGTTGCAATACGTGTCTTTTCTGTCACACAAATTCATGATGACTAACTTTATAATATAACTTGTTAAGCAACATCTTACTAATAACAATGCTATACAGGGTGTCCCGAAATAAATGCAACAAAATTTGGTCAGAAATTCTTAAGAGAAATTTAAGGGACCCATATTTTTTACTTTTGATAAGTGCGGCCCCCTTTCGGAGATATAGCCCCCTGAAACAAGCCCCTAAAAATTTAATTTTTTTTATATCTCAGAGCTATATCGCACAAGAACCACCAAATTTGGTACACAGGGATTTTATGACATGTAGAATGCGATGCTGATAAGCTTTTTGGCAAGGGACCCCCACAAGACACTTTTTCGGGGGCCCCCTTGCCTTTGGGGGCCGTAAGCTTAGATTTACTTTCTAAAAAATACAAATTAAGATATAAAAGGGAATATTCTGTATTTGTGAATTGGTGTAATCAAAAAATAAGTCTGGTTTGGATTTAGCAAATGTGTTACTAGTATAATTTGCTATTAGTCGAGGCAATGAAGCACTAAAAAGGCCAAAGATAGGATATCTTTTAGGATAGGACGTATCGGAAAGCGGTTTTTTGCATTCGCTTGCAAAAATTATTAATATCATTCGTACCTACTTTGTACCTATTACAAACCGGAAGTTGCATTGCTGCAGCCAAAAATGCATGCAAGAAATGCATCTTTTGAGAGGCCTTCTGGCAAATTTAATAACTTCGTAAATAAGAGTCAGAATTGGCTCAAGTCGGGTACCCGGGGGTTTTCGAGGTCGCTGATCACGATTATCATGTTCAAATTGACCCCCCGAACACCTGGAGCTCAGGAACGCCCATAATTTCATACATTAATTCATGGGTAACTCTCCCCCGGGGCCCTCAAAAAATGTGATTCAGTCCTGTAAAAACGACTGGTTGGTCTTCTTCAATTCTGTCTGGAAAACCCTCGGAGAAGACGTTCAGAGCCAGGGTAGGGCGCACCAGGTGTCTGTGGGGTGTGCGTCGATGCTATATTTGATTTCAACGACCCGAAAAACCCCCAGTAACGATTTTTGGTTGGTCTTTTTCAATTGTGTCTGGAAACCCCTCGGGAATGACGTTCAGAGCCAGGCTAGGATGCACCAGGTGTCCGTGGGGTGTTGGCCGGTGACATATTTGCCGTCGATGCTATATTTGAATTCAGCGAGCCAAAAAACCCCCCGTAACGATTTTCGGGTGTTTTTTTTGAATTATGTCTGGAAAATCCTCGGGGATGACGTTCAGGGCCAGGTTAGGGCGCACCAGGTGTTCGGGTGGTCGTTTTCAACATAAAATTCGGATTCAGCGCACACAAAAAGCCCCCATAACGATTTTCGGTTCGTTATTGTCGATATTTCCAGAAAAATTCTCGAAGATGACGTCCGCGTCCAGGTTGGGGCCCACCAGGTGTCCGTGGGGTGTTCGCCGATGGTATATTCGAATTCAGCGACCCAAAAAACCCCCGGGTGCCCAGTTTCTCTCCTCTCTCGCATAAAGTTCGGGATAGTCCCCGGAGATGACGTTCGTCGGCGTTCCTGAGCTCCAGGTATTCGGGGGGTCAATTTGAACATCATAATCGTGATCAGCGACCTCGAAAACCTCCGGGTACCCGACTTGAGCCAATTCTGACTCTAATTTACGAAGTTATTAAATTTGCCAAAAGGCCTCTCAAAAGATTCATTTTTTGCATGCATTTTTGGCTGCAGCAATGCAACTTCCGGTTTGTAATAGGTACAAAGTAGGTACGAATGATATAAATAATTTTTGCAAGCGAATGCAAAAAACCGCATTCCGATACGTCCTATCCTAAAAGATTTCCTATCATAATGCTTCATTGCCTCGACTATATATAGTCAAGAGCATGAAATCATCAACATTGTAATCCATTTATTATATGCTTAGAACTATACTTTCAGTTAAGCATAACGTAGATATTAGCAAATACAGCAAAATGTTTTTTTTTTGAAGAGTTGGGCATAGAGCCAATTAATCAGAAATTTCAGTGTGCCAGATGATCATTATTTAATGTTAAGTCACACATAAAATTATAAATTATTATTAGCGGGGAAATTTTCTATTTTTATGTTGCTTTAATGTTCAACATATTTGGACTTTCCGTCAAAATGAAATCACTAAAATATTAATTGAGATAGAAGATAATGGTTCAATCCTGAACACCAAGACAAACATTCAGGGCACATTTAATGTTTCAAACCTGTAAAGAATAAAACCTTACTTATATATCATTTTATAGCAAGTAAGTGCTGGCATGAAACACCATTTGAGAATTGCCAACATATAACAATTTTTTAAAATTTGCATATTGCGGTTAATTACACTGTTCCGACAGTTTCGACTACCTTACTGGCTGATGCTAGTGCGGATATTATCAGATTAAAACGCTTATGGGTCTGGCGATCAGCAACAGTAGCTGAAGGCGGTATCGAAGATTCATTGGAGAACAAGGTGACTATGTGGATGGCACTAGCTTCTAGGATCAAATTCTCAACAATACCAGTTTAAATCCACAACTATTGACGTTAACGATACAAGATCAACTGCTATAACTAGTAACAAACATATAATAACGGTTGGAAACTGTCAAAGTTTTACCGTAAATTCATAATGTCTTCAAACAATTTCTTGCACAGGTATTTTTTAGTTGTTGTTTGTAATGAAATTGAATGATGTCCCAACAAATTTTCCGTCACACGGAGTAGCAGAGCTACATCTAGCGACCATTCGGTACTCCATGCCGGACTGACGAGCCACATATATGAAACGTTCTATATCGCAGTAGAAACCATGCAACATATGCCCAGTCGTTAAAAAAAGTACGTATATTTCGTGCTGAAAGTAGCCTTGCCGTTTTTGCATAAATTTTCATGCCCAAGCTACAAGAATACACTTTTATCTCTTAAGATAAATATACTATTACAATAAAGCAAAACAAACTATTTATGCTAATATCATGAAATGGAAGGAATGGAACTATAAAATTCTTACTGATTTTCAAAGAGTCAACTGAGTTTTTACCAACTCTTCTATTAATTTTTTTGTATAAAATTCTGTTTGAAATAACAGAGACGAAATTAGCCCTCGTCTGTCCCTTCGGTCACAGTAATTAATTGAGTTTTCAAGGTTTTCGAGAGAATATTCAGAAAAACTAGAGCCGAGTCGAGACATTTGTTAATTAATGAAACCCTATTGAGGCGGTTCGCTTATTTACGACGAAAACATATTTTTCAAGTGTGTGGATAAGGACGAACCGGCGGAGAAGCCGAAGAGATAACGGAATAATTAGCGAGACCTCTCGGGTCCGTGTCAACACAAGGACTCATTACGAGAATAGAGAAAATACTTAGCAGACTCAAATAAGGGCGCGCAGTTTGGAAAGTTGGAAACTAAATGATCGCTTCCCATGTAAATGAAATACAAAGGAATGAAGTATCGGGTGTTTGGACGAGAGCGGAGTTTGGAAGTCACTGTGTTGTCCTTTTGTAGTTGTCGATTTTGGTTAACGTGGAGTTAAGCTAATTAAACAGCAACGAATAAAAACATTACTCGAAGACGTTCAAAAACGGACGACAAATAAAGGAAAGCGCCCGAAGACTTTCAGTTTTATTAAAAAGAATGAACCGTTACAAAACAATAAGTACTAGAAAAAAATAAAGAATTGTTTCGTTCACTTATAGGTTTGTTCCAACAACAGCAAGATTCGAACCATACGGAACTATTCAGTCAGTTCAGTTGTTAATATACTTTTAGCGAATGCGACGTAACACTGAGCTGGTCAAACATTTCTGACAATTCTGAATCAGTTCTCAACGGCTGTTGCAACAGACCTTGTAAGTTCTGAATGAAATAACTTCAAACAATTTTAATTTTTATAATAATTTTTATAGTTAGATATTTGATTCAATTTAAAGGAGACCACCTGGAGAAGCAATCCTAAAAATGCAGAAATAGGTCAGATCTCATCTATTGTGGCTGAATTGTCGTGTTCCCACTGCCAAATAGTGAAGTTAGATATTTATAGTGTTTCATTAAAGCAGGTTAGTAAATTAGATTAATTTCTTTAGATAATTATTGAATAGAGCTTTGCCTGTGGAATTGTTCATTAGCATACCTAGACGTTTGGTATCAGAGAACATACATATGACTTCATTCATAGGAATTGTAGGATATTCGATTATATTAGCTTAAAATACCTTTCTAATACAGTAAAAAATGTTACAAAAGCTAATAATAAGGAATATATGGGTACATATTCTGGGTGTAATTCAACGCAGGTTGGGGCTTTTGTCCTCTGAGTAGTTAGTTTCACACAATATTATTAATACCTGAATATATATAAAAACTTTTACATAAAAGGTGAATATTATTCAAGTAGGTATTGTCATATTTAATTCATTGACAGGCTGTCACTTTTTGTCATTGTCGATATTTAACTTCAAATAATTTTAATTTTTATAATAATTTTTATAGTTAGATATTTGATTCAATTTAAAGGAGGCCACCTGAAGAAGCAATTCTAAAAATGCAGAAATAGGTCAGATCTCATCTATTGTGGTTGAATTGTCGTGTTCCCACTGCCAAAAAGTGAAGTTAGATATTTATAGAGTGTTTCATTAAAGCAGGTTAGTAAATTAGATTAATTTCTTTAGATAATTATTGAATAGAGCTTTGTCTGTGGAATTTTTCATTAGCATACCTAGACGTTTGGTATCAGAGAATATACATATGACTTCATTGATAGGAATTATAGGATATTTGATTTATATTAGCTTAAAATACCTTTCTAAAAAAGTGTTACAAAAGCTAATAATAAGGAATATATGGGTAGATATTGAGGGTATAATTCAACGCAGGTTGGGGCTTTTGTCCACTGAGTATATAGTTTCACACAATATTATTAATACCTAAAAATATATAAAAACAACCTTTGTGGTAGGATGGATATAGTAAAATTTTCTAAAAGAGTCAAAGCAAAATCCAGATATCACTATTTCGATATTCCTGTAAATCTAAATGAAAATGATCGATGTGGTTACAATTCGTCAGGTTATTGATCTTTGTCTTCAAAGCACTGACATTCGACACTGCAATTTACTATATTTTCATAATGACTTTATTTTTATAAATAGCTGCACTACTGAAATAATGGTAACATTTAATATCAAGCACCCCACGCTTTTTTTTACTATAATTGAATTATTTTATTAATAATTTAATTTCTAATTTAATCTTATTCCCAATTAATTAGTTGTAATTGATTGTCGGAATTTTCTATTGCTGTAACAAACTCTTGATATTTCAAAATTATTTTCTACTTTTTAGTTCGGTTTACTATTAAAGCGTGTTTTTTTTAGTTTTTTTAAACTATAATTTATTTTCTTAATTTTTAGTCTCAAAACAATAACAAAAGTAATTATAATTAAGAGCCTTAATTTTTTAAATATCTTATATTTGACAATAAATCTAAATTCATTTCATTCATGTTTACGTAACCTTTCCATTTCATATAGTTTTTCTATACATTTTTTTTTCTCCAGTCTCCTCTTTCTTTGTGTTATAGTTTCATTTTTCATTTTTGTTTGTTTCTATAAAATATGCAAATTAAAATTTTTGTCAACGTTCTCGTATCAAAATCTTTTTTTTTTCTTTCTAATTTTACAAAATTTTAGATTCAAAACTTTCTTCAAAATTCTTGCCAAAATTTTCAAATCAAAATTTCTTTGAATTTGAAAATTTACGCTCTTCAAAATTTTAAAATTCAATGTCTTTTTCGAAATTTTTTCTAAATTTTTGGATTTTAAAATTTTTCAATTGAAAATTTTTTCCAAAAATTTTTATTTGAATTTTTTTATAAATTATCAAATTTTTATTTATTTCTAAAATTTTTTAAATTTGATTTTATCATGTAATTCCACAATCCAAAAATATTTACAAAATTTTGTATTTCAAAACTTTTTTAAACTCCAAAATTTTATATTTAGAATTTTTTTTTTTAATTTTGAATTCTGTATTTTTTCGAAATTTTTTAAATCAAAATGTTTATTTGAATTTTGTTATAAATTATCAAATTTTTATTTATTTATAAAAATTTTTAATTTAAAATTAGGCGAAAACCGAAAACTAATTCTGTCAGGTCGCCATCTATACGTGAAAAGCAAGAGCACGAATCTATTACAGTCCCCTGCCCCTGCCTTGCCTGCTTGGAAACAACACTGATGGATTGTATACACTTAACCTGCAAAGTAATCTAAATAGTTTTTATTCTGATGATCCTAGTCAGGACATTAGAACAAAGTTATTAAATAATTGTATTGTCATCAGTCCTTGACCCCTGTGCAAATTTTCAAGCTGATCAGACTTCTTGAAATTGGTGAAAATTACGCTGAAAGATTCCGTTACATACATACATACATATATACATACAGGTGAAGCTAATATAAGTGTGTTAAAAAATAACCAAAAATATAATTTTCGTTTTAAGTAAATTTTGCTTTCGATGTTAAACTGTCTATTCCACGTGATATTCAGAAGGTGTAAACTCGCTTTATTTATTTCCTAAAAGATGAATGTTATCTTCATAGTAGAGTTCATAAATAAATATACGCTTTTTCCTGTAAAAATAATGGACTAGCTGAAGGGTGTTACTAAAATATATTAAGATTATGATTAATGAGTGTACGAACCAAAACCTTAATTTCACAGAATCCAATAAGCTTTCTTGTCCTTCCGCTGAACCTTCGCCGGAGGAAGAGCTTTTTTACCGGCGGTTATTACGGCTTGATTTAGTACTCCCCGCTTAAAAAACGGCTCTCAACTTTTTCCACCCGCACGACAAATGATAAAGCTTTCCTTCCATATAACTAGGAATTGAATCCTGCATGTAAGCGCTTGAGAAGATTTCTAGGTCGTTGACTAACCGGCATCATGCATTATGCGTCTTTTTTTGCCATTATTATAACTGCCGTGCGGACGACTTTAATGATTTCAAAATGGTTTCCTTACAGTTGCGGCAGATTTCTTGTTAGCTAAAGCGTAACTCAAAATCTGATTTGTATCATACATTTTCTGATAAAATAGAAATATAGAGAGTATATCTATATATAGTTGAATAGCTTAGCATGTAAATCCATAAACAAAGGTGTCACATCTAATTTCGAACTGTTTTATTAATTAGAAAACGTGTTAACTCTATAGGTATGTCGTGTTGACTTAAAAAGTGTTATAATGCAAAATAAAAGTTTAATTTTTGGTATGTATTAGTTTTGCCATTTTTTATTTAATAGCATACAATAAAACAATGCAAATATTTTTGCTATTAAAAGAAAAGTATCACCACTATAGGAAAGCCAGTCGGAAATAAATCGGAAGTCGATGTGTGCTATAAGATCAGCGAAGATCTTGGAAAGTTGCGTTATAGTTATTTAAGCATCAAAAGTGACAAGGGTTGTTCCTTGGTCGAAGACAAAAGTTTGGTGGCCCTTAACGCTTATGATGCTTATTAAATTATTTGCACAATCCATGCGATAACCAAATTATATGGTTTAAATTATTTTTAGACTTGAATTAGTTTAATGTCAAAGTGCCAATGTTATGACAAATATCAGTTATTAAAAAATCTCAAAATTTCACTATCAAAATTGACAAACGTGGTAGATAGAATGTTCGGCTGTTATACCAGAAAAGTCGAGAGAACGGTAGGAAGATGCTGATAAATAAAATTAATAATTTTTAATTTTTCATTACTGCCTTCCTATCGGCAAGTGATTGTTCTTCCGATCTGACATTTGTAAACTCAACTTACTATTCCTTTAAATCCAACCAGTACATACGTTAAATTGACGAATAGTGCAAAAAAAATTTTTGCACGATCAAGTTAATGGACATTTTCATCCTGTTTGTTTGTAACAGTAAATATTCGCTATAAACAAAACTGAACAATCTTATATGTAGGGCTACGTAAGTTATATGTTATAACATTATTTACAGTTAAAGTTTACAAAGTACGTACACAGTATAGGAAGACCAGTAGAATCACTTGGGTCGAAATAATAAGTCGCGCATAGCAGCTCGCGCATCCATTACAGACTGCAGAGACCTCAGTTTACATCCAGCTCTGGGAGTGCGAACATCGATTATACAGAGCCGTATTAAAGCAATATTTTGAGTCTGAATCGAGGAACGAGTTGCTGCGCAGCAGTTAGATGTTTAAAAACATCATCTAAGTAATTTAAGTTTCTTTAAATTTCCTAAAGACATAAATAAGTAAGTAATGTATAATATATATTGTGAAAACCATAAACTATATTTTACTGCTATTGCATTACCTATTAACTTATTTCTTAAGTATAACATTGGAATATAAATACTTCTCACGAAAGTGAAGTTTAAAATATACATATTTTTATTTTTGACAAATACAAATTTTTATTTTAGAGCAAAGGTCTGTGCAGTGGCTTCTAATAGAGAAGATTATTAGAAAAGCTGCTCAGGATTAGTAATAGTTCATACAAACTATGTCAAATACATTTTGAGAGCAATATGTTTTCTAACGATTCGCGCAATAGATTACGCAAAAAGGCCGTTCCAATGTTTCCTGGACAAGACGGCTCATCTTTAAATTTGTAGATGATCATATTTCTTGTAGTCACTATAATGAGAGTAAGTCTCAAAACAAAATAATAAAAAAATATAAGTATTTAGGTACTATTTTTTTTCAAATTTACATTTTACTGCACTCTATCTCTAATATAACATTTTTCAGTTAAAAAACGTTATCATATGAGTGATGAAAATGGAGTATCATCTTAAAATTGTCAGGGTTGTTGTATAATAGAGCAATAAAGTCCCACCTGGAAACACATTTATTTGCAAGGCTCTCAAGGGGTGTATTTTAGTCTTAAATTAATAATAAATTTAAAAAACGTTATTATATGAGTGAAGAAAATGAAGTATCAACTTAAAATTGCCTGCGTAGTTGTAGAATAGAGCAATAAAGTCCCATCTGGAAGCACATTCATTTTTAAGGCTTCAAAGGGGCGAATTTTGACTTGAAATTAAAAATAAATTTAAAAAACGTTATCATATGAGTGAAGAAAATGGAGTATCATCTTAAAATTGTCAGGGTAGTTGTAGAATAGAGCAATAAAATCCCATCTGGAAACACATTCATTTTCAAGGCTTCAAAGGGGCGAATTTTGACTTGAAATTAAAAATAAATTTAAAAAACGTTATCATATGAGTGAAGAAAATGGAGTATCATCTTAAAATTGTCAGGGTAGTTGTAGGATAGAGCAATAAAGTCACACCTAGAAGCACATTCATTTGCAAGGCTCTCAAGAGGTGAATTTTGACTTGAAGTTAAAAATAAATTAAAAAAACGTTATCACATGAGTGAAGAAAATGAAGTATAGTCAGGGTAGTTTTAGAATAGAGTAATAAAATACCACCTGGAAGCATATTCATTTGCAAAGCTCTCAAGGCTTAAATTAAAAATAAATTTGAGAAACGTTATCATGTGAGTGAAAAAGATGGAGTATCATCTTAAAATTGTCAGGTTTGTTGTAGAATAGAGCAATAAAGTCCCACCTAGAAGCACATTCATTTGCAAGGCTACAAAGGGGCGAATTTTGACTTGTAATTAAAAACAAATTTAAGTAAACATAATTTCTCTGTTCTAAAAAATACTTGTCTTTTGGTTTACGTAGCTCATTTAAGACAAGAAAAATGATAATAAATTATTTTTCCTTCAAACGTCAAATTTTAAATAAAAAAAAATCCCCCAAAAAATGTAATTATCACTAATAACAAAAAAAGTAAGTAAATAAATAAAAATGGTTTGTGGTGCAATATATATTTTA
The DNA here is from genome assembly GCA_037114965.1 of Monochamus alternatus. Lineage (NCBI taxonomy): Eukaryota > Metazoa > Arthropoda > Insecta > Coleoptera > Cerambycidae > Monochamus > Monochamus alternatus. Next base: position 42,615,086 of record CM073433.1, read on the forward strand.
AACTCTTTTTTTTAAGTCCCTAGACGATAAATCGATAAATTTTCACAGTGTATGTTAGTAACAGTAAATGATAGTATATAATACATGCTGAATTACCTATTCGTAACTGTATAATTAATTATTACATAATGTGTACAGATATAACGTAAACTTTCATGTGGAATAAATGACTACGCTTTTACGCGCAAATTAAAAATTCTTATTCCGGTCCTGATCACCAATTTTGTAAATTCCATCGGATGCGCTATCGCACTCACATTTCGAGGTCACCGCAGAAAACTGAAGGCAGTTCAAAGTGCGGAATCGGAGTGAAATTGCTGGTCTATCTATGCTGTGGTACGTAATTTGAAAGATTTCTGAAGTTCTATATTATTCAGTTCTTAAATATCTAAAATTATCTGTACTTGTTGCTTGGCCTTGACCACAGTTTGTAATTCTGAAGCCTTAAATAAAAACGATACCATTTTTATATTTCGATATTCTTTAAAGAAATCCCGATGAAACAACGAAACAGTTGGTTAACCTCAATTTATAGTATTTTATATTTACGTACAATTTTGTACATAACTTCGCTTATGTAAAGACTCTGTTTTAAGTGGAACACATCATTGTCTTTATTCCAGAAAGATACAAACAACACTGTTTACTACGCCGCGTTAAGTTTTTAAAGCAAACGTCACCCTCTTCAATTTATGTCACTATAAACAACATCGCTGCATGTAATATTTTCATATTACGTTTACAAAGAACACACAAATCGCGAGAATTGCGTCGACACAAAAATAAATCTCTTTTACTGGTAGACTCCTTTTGTGGAGCGGAGTTATTAATTTTTTTCTTTATTCTGCACCTCTAGCGTACACAATTACGCCGACTCGTAAAAATTATGGGAGCAAAAAATTTAAAAAAATGTAATAATATTTTGTACGACTTTTTGTTTGTTTTACGGTCTACTGCTCCATTTGCCACAGCAATGAAATTGATTTATTTTGTTAGCCGAAAATGTCTGTTTTTGCACAAATACAGTGATTTAATATTACGTGTTTATCTTTATTTTGCGTACAATTTATTATACTTACATCAAATCTATAGTCGAGGCAATGAACTAAATAGTTCTAAAAATAGTTTGGTGGACGGATCGGAATGCAGTTTTCTGCATTCTCTTCCAAAAATTATTTGTAAAAAATGTGGCGACATGGAATTTCTGACAAATCGCAAATTGAATTGCTGCAGCCAAAAATGCATTCAAAAAATGCATTATTTGAGAGGCCTCTTGGAAGATGTCAAAACTTGGTAAATAAGTGTCAGAACTGGCCCAGATCGGATACTCGGGGGTTTTCGAGGTTTCTGATTACGAATATGATGTTCAAATTGACCCCCCGAACACCTGGAGCTCAGGACCGCCGACGAACGTCATCTCCGTGGGACTCTCCCACAAATCACGCGGGAAAGAAGAGAAACTCGGCGCCCGGGGTTTTTTTGGGTCGTTGAATCCAAATCTGGCATCGGCGAACACCTCACGGGCACCTGGTGCCCCCGAACCCGGATGTGTACGTCATCTCCGAGAATTTGCCCCCCAAGATTGCTAAAAACGACCCAAAAAATCATTACAGGCGCGTTTTTGGGCCGCTTAATTCAGACAGCTGGTGTACCGCGGGACCTGGACTTGAACATCGTCTCGGAGGGTTTTACAGACACGACCGCAACAAACTCAACAAAAACCGTCTCATAATTTAACACATTCATTAATGTGTAACTCTCGCCTAGGGTCTTCGAAAAAGTTGTTCCAGTCCTGTAAGAACGACGAGAATAATCTCCCGCCAGATCTCCGAACATTGCCGAGCAGCCTTTCAGTTTTCTCAGATATTTTCGATTCTGTCTGGAAAAACCACGGAGAAGATGTTCAGGGTGAGGTTCCGGTGCACCAGGGGTTCGGGAGGTCGTTATCGACATGAAATTCGGATTCAGCGCCCCAAAAAAAACCCCATAACGATTTTCGGTTTGCCTTTTTTGATTGTGTCAGGAAAAGCCACGGAGATGACGTTTCGGGTCAGGTTCCGGTGCACCAGGAGCTCGGAGGGTCGTTATTGACGTGAAATTCGGATTCAGCGCCCCAAAAAAACGACCATAACGATTTCGCCTTTTTTGATTGTGTCAGGAAAAGCCACGGAGATAACGTTTAGGGTCAGGTTCTGGTGCACTAGCTGTCGGGGGGTCGTTTCCGACGTGAAATTCGGAGTCAACGCCCCATAACACGCCCCTATTATGGTTTTCGGGTGGTTTTTGGCACTCTTCTCAGGAAAATTCGCGGAGATGACGTCCGCGTCCAGGTTCCGACGCACCAGGTACCCTTGGGGTGTTCGCCGATGCCAGATTTGGATTCAGCGACCCAAAAAAACCCGCGCGCCGAGTTTCTCTTCTTTCCCACGTGATTTGTGGGAGAGTCCCACGGAGATGACGTTCATCGGCGGTCCTGAGCTCCAGGTGTTCGGGGGGTCAATTTGAACATCATATTCGTGATCAGCGACCTCGAAAACCCCCGAGTACCCGATCTGGGCCAGTTCTGACACTTATTTACCAAGTTTTGACATCTTCTAATAGGCCTCTCATATAATGCATTTTTTGAATGCATTTTTGGCTGCTGCAATGCAATTTCCGCTTTGTCAGAAATTCCATGTCGCCACATTTTTTACAAATAATTTTTGGAAGAGAATGCAGAAAACTGCATTCCGATCCGTCCACCACAACTAGTTTTAGAACTTTTGGACTTTTTACTAGTTTATTGCCTCGACTACTAATATAATATACTACAGCAATATTAGGTACAGGGAGACTGGATTATCATTATTATTATTATTTTGCTGTATAATAAATTGTATTAAACAAAATATATTTGACATTTTTTTTATCTAACTAGCGATAACAGCAAATAGGTCTTGCATATGCGACAACGTCTCACACCTATCATGCCAGGTGTTTGTACATAACAAACACAAATACATCTAAACATACTTACTGTGAATAGTTTTCTTAGAACTATTTTTACAATACACAATAGAATGTGAAACAGTTATAATTATAAGTGTTCGAAATAAAAACCGTAGCTTGCGAGAAGCGTTTACCGTCTCGTAGCCAGAGAGTTTCGCCCAGATTTGCCCTAAATTAATATGTCATGTAGCTGGTCGTGTTTATTGATCCATTTTTGTTTATGTACACTCACAAATATCACGTTAACACTAGGTACATGAAAGCGAAATGCACTTGCCGCACCACTACTACTGCAACTAATAATAATGTGTAATTAAGTGATTTCTGTAAATATATGAATAAGAAATTTTATATACTTACATGCGTTTAAATAAATTGTTCAAATCAATGTTACTTGCAGCTCATACTTATATGCGACAGAAATTATTGAAGATTAAGATAAGCAGGAAATTTTATAATCCAGATTTATTTCACATCTATCTTAAAAGGTTTCAGATACAAAACAATTATACAAAAGTTTAAGAATATAATTTTGATTCTCTTATTTAATATTTTCCTACAGGATTTATTTTATTATTACATTATGGGTGCCGTTTTCTACAAATGCAAGTAATGTTAGACATTTAAGAACTGAATAGTATAGAGTTCAGCAAATAATAGGAATGTTATCTCATGCCACCTGCGAATATTTAAAAGTACAGAAGTAAAACTAATATATAACGACAGAAAGCGGTCTAACCAACAAATGTTTAGGCACGAAAATCTTGCAAATTTAACTGTAGATGTAAATATCGTTATAACAAAAACTTATATAGTTCTGCATATAAGATTCTTTACTTTTATTTATAAATATGTGAAAATAATTGGTAAAATGTGGGGTTAGAATGGTAAAATGATGTGCGTCTTACAAACGCATTTTAAAAGTTAGCATTTAAATAGTAAAAGTGCATAAACAAAACATCAATAATTTTATTTTTGATAGCAAATTTGATCATTTTACAGCGAGAAATACGAGGACCTTAATATTATAATTAAATTATTGGATAGTAATTTAAAATTGTTTCATTTACAGTTTCTAGATATTGAAATTCTAAATAAACAACGATTTTCCCAGATGCGTAAAAACTGTGAGAAGAAAGTGTAAACGGACATCCCTGCAAAAAGTTATTTATTTAGAATGATATCTGGAAGGAAAATTGAAAATAACTGGGCCAGAAGTTGGTAAATGAGTGAAAATGGCAGTTAAATATAACCTTTCAGCAGTATAGCTAAAGATTTTTTAAATTATTGAAAAATACTGCGCCCCGGGAATAAGCCCTGTTATACTTTGGGAGAATTTTATTATCGGTTTTTATTGTGCTACTTGGAAACCCTAACGCCTCGAAATATAGGCTTCTTAAAACCGCTTTAGCGAAAGAAACAAACGATTCTTTTTATCACTTCGCGAAGTGCCACGTTCTTATGTTTACGTAAAAACACAAGAAAATATATGACACTGAAGCATCAGTATTCCTCCATAAATACACTAGTCAATAGTTCAGATCACCTACATGGAAAATAATACAATCTGTATTGTATTATTATACCTAAATACAGATTTAGTAGATATACCTACCTGCTTAAAATTTTAAACTTCATTCGTACTCGTATATGGATTAATTCAGTAATAAAGTATATTTGATATAAATATTGTTATGCGAATAAAATTTGTTACGTATGTTTGTTTGTTGTTAGTTTGTTTTTAATTTTTATTGGGCGCCAATGTTTTATTTTGTTTTGTTATGTTACTTATTTAATTTAGTTTAAAAGTGTATTTATGTTAATTTTTATGTTTGAGTTCTATGTGTTTGAATTAATAATATAAAATTGGAAAATCTAAATTTTGATTTTATTAAAGATAATATTGTTTTACCTGCTATTTCTACCCTGGATATGATTTTACTCTTTACCTCAGGAGTGAATTTCAGTACTCAGTATACATAAAATAATACATGAAACTGTACATTAGTTTGTTTTATTCATGAACAAAATTGAAAATTCTCAATTTAAATAAGAAGTAGTCTCAATAAACAATAAAAATATTTAAACAAGAAATTTTATTTTGCATTCAGTAACATACCTGTATATTTCATCTAGTTTTAAATTTCTGGCAATACTATTTTAATTTATGCAACTAAAAATATACAAATGTGTAGTGAAAATTGCCTATTTATTATCATATGTCATATATGTTATATTAAATTAAAATGGCCGTCTCAGACGACTCTTTGTTTTTGTGAGACAGTTAATAATCAAAATTATAAAGTTTAAACTTTTAATATGGTTTAAATTTTTATAGAGGTAAATCTTTATATGTTAGATTTTAATTTTATGGTCCGAGAAGTTGAATATTGGTTATTATGCATGCTAGCTAAATTTTTGTTTGTTCACACATGAATTTCATCTTACTCTTTCTGTAGACGATGCGTCGAAGTTGATTTCCTCTCTCTTAAAGTCGTAGAAGTCCCAGGATGCCGTTGATAACCTGGACTGGATATGATGTTCAAATTATGGAATTTCTACCTGGTGATATTCTTGATATATCTTTGGAAGTTATTTTCCATTGGAGACCTGTACCTAGAACCTTTTGCAAGCCCCAGCTCTAGCTATGGAGATGGTTTCCACCAAACTTCTTGAATTTTTTATTTGTAGATGGTAAATTTGAGTTACTTTTCTTTGTATAACTGTGCGAAACTGGTGAGTATAAAATTATACTGTTTAACTATTTTTTTTCTTATTTAAAATCCAAATTTCTTCTCATCCCAAACTTTGTACATGTTCTCGCTTTCACAGTTTCTTCGTAACTAAGTAAATAAACTTTTGTTTCTATGTATTTTACTCTCCTAACAGTTTTTATTAAGGTCAATACACATGTTTCACTTTAAATTCAATTATTCTTTATGTTGCATTTTGCACTTCGCTAATTGTCTTTTTAATCTTATAAACTAAATTTACAAATATATAACAATTTTTATTCATTTTTATTATCAAATATTCCTTAATTTGGGTTTTATTAGGGTCCTGTCAGATATGTTGCTTTTTATATTTTATAGTCATCTTAATATTTCACAGCTCTATTTGTCATTAATTCTATTATTGGAAATTTTCATTTTATTATACAAATATTTATAGATGTTTTTGTCTAGCCATATGCATATATAATTAATCTTTGATCTTTAAGCCTTGTATTAATGTATCTATGTCTGGGTTTTTAATTCATTTTCTTTATGTAGTATTCATTTATATGTAATCATGTCCAACAAATTTGATAGAATTTTTTAAATAAATTTCATGAAATTTGCAAAATCTTGTCTTTAAATATGATAATATGTTTCTTTAGATATATTTTATACTATAAAATTTCAAAACTAACAGTTTACATATATTTTATACTAATAATAATATTTCAATGATAATTCTTTTATATTTATTAGTAAAGTAAATTTTCATAGCATTTAATTCTTAGTAAATTCTATTTTATCACAATATTTACATATTCTTGACATCCAAGCATTCTTATACCTAATTCAACAATTTTCTTTCTGAAAATGACATTATATTTAAAATTTACTATACTACACTGCCAAAGTACAAAAACACAATTGTTGTATTATTTACTACATATTGTATTAAATTTGTTTCCACAAGATGTACTCAGGTTTCCTTCTGTTGGATAAATCGTCAGTTGTCTCGCTTCCAATGGCATATTGAGGAGACTTAACTCAAATGCGCTAAATGTCTGGTGTGCCGCTAATGAATGACTGACATTTTGCTAAAAATCTTTCTGTCTATATATAAATAATTTATTATAGGAGTAGAATAGTAACTACTCTAGAAAGGAGTACAGTATAACAATAATACTGAAACACTAATTATGTACTTTAGCTGTATTTTTTATGAATGCAACGTTATTGTTAATTCAAAATTATTAATATTATATCAAATATTTGCAGTATTTCTTTAAAGTCACTTAAAACAAAGAAAACATATCTTTATTTTGAGATTAACAATTGTTGAGTGAAGTAATTCATATTATCTAAATAAAAAAAACAATTCTTTAAACAAACAACTTTATATCATATTAAATACAGTAGTTTTCTTGAATTTCAAGAAATGTCAAAGATAACTATACCTATTCAAAAGATATTTTATTTAAACTTTATTATATATTTTTCCAGTGTCCAGATATTTGTAGATCATGTTTTTTATTTGGCTTTGCCGTTTCTGAAACCAAAAGTACAATATACAAACAGCGTACAATTATTGCTCTTTTCTTATAGGTATAAAATATTTTTATATATCGTAAATTTGGTTCGAGGTTTTTTTTAAGTAAAACATTCTGTACTCACCTAGGTTAGGTCTGACAAATTTGGCAACCAAAACCAAAATCCCTAGGCAGATTTGTTGTTAAAATTTTCGGTGTTCTTTTAATGAAAATTATGGATAGCCGAGTGGAAAAGTTAAAAACATGATTATGAATGGATTATATCAATAATTTTTGTACCTACATTTTGTGAACCAAAGGCCCACCTTACCACTATTGGCGGGCACTTCGGTTCTTTTCAAGGAACCGGCTCAATTGAGTCGATTGATGTGATTCGCGAACGAAATGAACGAAGAACGATAACACAGTATACTAATCAAATAACGAGACAAACGAAGTAAAGCAATTTACATTCTACTAAAATGTTACAAATTGTACTAGGTCACAATATGTTTAGTACCTACCTACCTCTCTCGATAACTTTTTTATGTACATAAAAAAAATATACCTGTCGGCCACGAATGCTTTAATAATATTACCAAACGATCCAACTGAATCGATTCAAGAAGCAAAAGTGCCCATAACCGTAGATGGTAAGCCGCAGAGCCGGAAGCCGGTCGAGAGCTGGGAAGTGGAAACCGATTAATTTATATTCCGCGAGCCGGTTCATTTCGTTCGCGAGTGGGAACCGATTCAATCGAACGGGTCGTTCGCGAACGACACATCTCTACTTACCACCCCTGGAGTAGAAAGAAAATTACCTCAAGAAAATCTTTTGGGGCTGTTAAGGTCCATTTATACACATCAGTGACGTATCAGTTCAGTATCAGTGTTATTTGTGGTTGATCACTGATGCCAGTTTACACATATCCGTCCGTAGTCCGTAAAAGAGTTAGTAAACGATCAAACAAAGTGATCTGAATATATTTATCATAGAGTTGATCAACATTTCGTTCCAACTCGATAAGCTTTTCATCCATTCTAAGCAATAAAAAAATCTGGCCAGTTCGTCAGCAGAATTACAAAAATATCGTCACCGGCGTATTTAAAAGCCACTGAACGGACCCTGAAACAGCACTGACAGCACTGATACGGCACTGTGACGGATGTGTATAAATACGCCAGTTTAAAATTAAAGCAACGATTTTTTATTTTTCACTGATACTGATACAAGACAACTCTGAATAAATGTTTGTAATTATTTTTTAAAATAAAGATTTGATGTTAACTGAAGCAGCAACTAAACTAATACCCAACGACTAAAAATATTAAGCACTTGGCTCCAAATGGCACAGTATTATAAACGCAAACATTAGTCTTTTGATGTTCCCAAACGTTAGGCGTGATTGGTTACGTCAAAGAAAACATAAAATCACACCAAGATAGTGAAATTGGATACATCCCTGAAATTAGGCCATATTTAAAGTCCCAACCAAAATAAATAAAATATCGTGTTTCAGATGCGGGCTAAAAAATACATTAGAAACATATGAGGAGGATATTCCACGAACTTTTTTCTACATTAAAATGTCGAATAATAACAGAAGGATCGTATATATTTATGTTTTTTGTTACACAAATCATCAAACTCCTCCAACTCTATGACATAAATCATCTGATACAATAAAGAGTAAACACTATCATTTGTTCTCTGCATCACATTTTTTTTAATGAAATACCGGAGAACATCTTATTAATAAAATTTACTTAATGTTTTTTTCAAACACTGTTCAAATATTTTTTTAGATTTTCCAAGTTTCACAAACTAATTTGATTTTATCAGAAAAATTCTTGATTTAATCATAAAAATTTGCTAACAGAAACACATGGTGATTTAAATTGCAATTAAAATAAAAAAGATGTTTGATAAACAGGAATTGCCAATGCTTAATTTCCGAGATGTACGTTGTTCAATTTAAGATTTCTGAAAACACATTTCTATTTCTAATGTTCAAATTTTAATGCTGTGGTGAAATAACGTCATTGTTTTTCTTTAGAAACGTTTTTAATACACTGCAAAAAAGTTGTTATGTAAAAGAGATTTCCCAGTGTGGTTATGCGTTTCACAGAAAATGTGTTAAAATTGCTACTTAGGTACAGAAATCTCGAAAAATAAAATACGTAGAGCTAAAGTAATATCAAAAATAATGTTTTTGTTTATTTTGTGTTGATGTTTGTTAAATTATCCTCACATAAGATAAAAAAATTTAAAAAGCGTTTGTAATATACACATTATTTTGCTATTCAAATCCTACATTTTAACAATATTTTTATAGACTTATAAACAAAATTGAACAATCTTATATGCAGAACTATGTAAGTTTATGTTACAACAATATTTACATCTATAGATAAATTTAAAAAATACATATTTTGAAAGAGTTCTGTATCTAAATATGTGTTGGTTACACCGCTTTTTGTCGTTATATATCTTATTTCGGTACCTTTGAATATTCGCAGGTGACATATATACATATTATATTATAATTATTACTTGAATTTGTAGAAAACAACTATTTCAAGAATAATGCGCCGTTAACATCATTCCATCTATTCTTGAAATTTTAACTTTCTTAACTGTCTCTCAGGTAAAATAATTTTATGTTGCTTCATTCTCCTGTGATACTATACTATAATAAATTTTGGTTCTATCCCAATAGATTTTAATTCAGTTTCTGAAGTTACTCCGATTAGACAAATTGAAAAAGAAATTACTTTGTCGAAACTGCATCATAAATCACTAGATTTCCCCAACAGAAATAGTAAAACGTTTAATGCTGAATATTCTACAAGCATACCCTTCGAGGAAATCACGTCCACGTGACGCACTAAATTAGTTCCAGCTAACGATGGTTAGTGAAACTTTATAAATTAACTTAGTGAAGTGCAGTAACTCATTTCCCTGTCTAACCACCTCTATGTGTTTTTTTGTAATTTTTAATTGATAACCACTTTAAACGTTCGTCCTAACCAAAAAATCAGCTGTTCGCGTTCAGCTTGATAACAGCAGAAGAAGGATAAAAGAGCAGATTACTTGCAAATTGTCGATGTTGACATCAAATTTTAGTACACTTTGCTTGTAAATATCTACAAAAACAATGAAAATAGAACAGAAATAGACAAATTGAATCACCTTACATCTTATAGCCCTCTTCTTCATCTGATTTTATATTTCTACTTTATTAACCCATTTCTCTTATGTACGTACGTCGCTGGAACCCTAACTATATTCCTCACGTAAATTTCTGTATCTACTTCTAAGGACTAGAGTAAAAAATGTTATTATTTAGTTGAGTGGAATATACACTGATAATAGCTATTTATGGTATACGTGTTAAAAGTAAGATTTTATTTTGTGAGTGAAGATGATTAAAGTAGCGAGTTTTTTAACTTCACGAACAAAATAAAATCACTTTTAACACGTATATCATACAATATTTTTTCTACAAAACAATCGGAAGAACTTTAAACTCAATAAAAATAAGAAATCAAAAAATATCACACAGATCGCAATGTTTCTGAACCAAAATTTTCGTAGCAACCAGTGCTTTTGATTTACTTTAAACACGCGTGTTAAAAGTAACCTACTTTTAACACGCGTGTCAAAAAATGACATTTTAACATCAAAAATGACAATTAAAAAGCCCACTTTTAACAGTTTTGTAGAAAAATATTTTTATGTATCAGCGTAAAGTTATGTAAAATTACATAATAATTTTGTACATTAAGTAAATACACTGTAATATTACAGAAATAAACATGGATATAATTCCATATTACGTAATGTAATTTTACAACAATTATTTATTTATTTATTTATTTAATTCTTATTATGTATCTACAGGATTAACCCAAATGATACAATCGAAAGCAAGATAACAGTTGTTCTAAAAAATAAATTCAACATTTACAATAAATTAAATATTATAATCAATATAAATAACTTAAACATAAATTCCACATCGTAAGTACTAATTAATTTGCTTCATAAATTTAGTAAGTCGACTCCACGATGCCTAAAAAATATCAAATTTCGAGGCAACGCATTAATCGCCTTACTAACTTCATTTACAGGAGAATATAATCCAACATTTGTACGAGATTGACGTAGATAGAAAAAATCGTCTATTCTGGTGGTATAGTTCGGAACTCTTATATTAAATAATGAAAGTACTTCACTACAATTTATTTTATTATTAAAGAGCTTATGCTATTATGCTAAATTCCATCGTAAATTTCCCACATTACAATTTGTATTGATTTATATTTTGTAATTTTTAGGTTGGAATTGTAAAATATATATAATTTTACTGAGCGATTTAAATTTTATTCTCATTATGTTTAACCTGAATAGTGTAACAGAAAACATTTTAAAAATATATTGATATTTTTTTAGTAGACATTCAGTGAGTGCCGGCAGATAAACTGGGAAAGAGGAAATCTTTTCTTACTTTTAATGTCAGGGAAAAAGCTGCTCATGTTATTTGTTAATATTTTTATATTTCAGTGGCAGGAATACCCAATTGAACAAAAAAAAAATTGAGATTGCTCTACTTCGTTAATCAAACAAATTCGTTTGAAACCTTTTAACTATTCGATGATTTTCCCGAACTTTAAATTTTTGATTTCCATTTTACACGTATTGTCTTTGCAATATGAAATTAATTTGATTGGTAATTAACTTTTAATGTAATGTAAGAACATGCAAAGTTTTGTAAAATATACTTTGCATTGAAGAAAGAGGGTCATATTCATCATTCTTACAAATTTATTTCTTCTGACTTATATTTTTGATTTAAAATCTTTAAAATGATATCATTTTTCAATAAACATGTAATATATCGAAAACCGTAAAACATAAGTATCCTGTATAACACAGAGTAAACTATGACTAATTACAAATATAGGAGATAGTTGAAAAATAAGAATTTTAATTAAGAAACCCCAATTTATCGACGACTCGGACGGTCCGTCAGCCGCGAGCACACGTTTGACATTTAGAAAGTTAGGCAACCAGCGACAATTTTTTGTCATAATTGAAACCATAAGCTGTACGCAAAGTATGTTTTCACACTTTGGAACGAAAAACGAATGTTATATGCTGCTGCTAACCGGATTAACCGTTACCTATCAGGCATCATTATTAATAAAAATGTCAATTTCCGTCGTTTCTACAACAATTGGAAATGCTGTTAAAAAAACCACGGCATGTTAGTTCACAGATCTAAGCCATCTCGGACGATACTTATCTGGCGCCGATTTCCGGAGGAAAAAAGGGTTTCGCCCCATTTTTAACATCCATCTAGAATTCCGAAACAATTTTTTTATTGTCTTTTTGGTCTTCCTGAGTACGTGGTTAAAATTTTTGTAGTTAACCGTGTATATTTTTGAAAAGCTCAGTTGACGGTCTTTCCAATGGCGTACTATGGTCAAGTCAAGTAGTCGATGTAGCTGTTAGTCAATCCTAAAAGGCAATTACCAAATTTTTGCGTTGTGATTAGAACATTTTTTCAATCATGCCAGTTACCAAGCTTTGATGCGTTAAAAACTAGTGGATGGCTACCCTATAATGTTTAGTTGAAATCCTCCCGGATTAATTGAAATTACGGTTTTAATAGATTTATGAGCCGGTGTTATTCCTAACTTCTAAATACAGTTTGTTCAGTGTAAATGGTTTGGAAAACTAACGAGAGAGTCAACAATATCATCAATCCAGCCGAAAACCTCATTGAATAGTAACAGAATTTTTGTTTTTCCTATCCCTTATTTTGTTTTTTTAAGATAGCATTGGCAGCATTGGTAAGTCTCATTTTTTGTACCTCGCTAGATAAAAGTTAAGATATTTAACCTAAAATAAAAAATGTAGTTCACCATGTTTGGCAACTAATGCCAAAACCACCTGCTTCTTCGATATGCGACATCCAATTGTCTTTGTCATACCTATGCTTTAAAAATATTTAAAAGTTTCTACAACATTCGTTCTCACACATTTTTTGGTATCTCAAATAATAGCGGAAAAAAGGAGGGCATTTTAGCGTGGCCATTAAGACTGGCGTTTCAAGGACAAATAATCGTATCTAAAGACGCACAGAAAAAATACACCTAGGTGGAGGTTCTTATTAGCGTAGTACTAAAATATAATGCTGAAATTGAATCACTTCATTTAACTTTTGAAGGGAAAATGTGCTAAGGCACATGAAAAAGCGTGAATTTGTACCTTATCATTGTGTTCTATACACCGTGAAAAATACTTGATAATTTACAGAAATTCAAGTGTTACTACTTTTTAAAAAGAATTCTGCGGGATGTGATCATGTTTATAATGTCGTAAACAATTTTCTCAGTGTGCAATTGACTTGAACATTCAAGAGATTTTATGATAAAACATAATAGGTGAAAATTATGCTCTTTTTTTTCTTATTCTAAATGACTCGTCTGCCTGGAAATTATTTTATATCCTGGAGAAAACTTGTATAATTGACATAGTGAAGAGATATTCTTTCTAGCTTACTCAGATTCTTTTTAGACTATCTCAACAAACAGCTACGAAATTCATAAAAATTTGCATATAAAAACGGCGCCCTTAAGTACAAATCTCATGTTAGTCTTCTGCTTGCATATGACTAAGTGCAACGTAAGGCAATCATTATCGGAGAGCGAGAAACTAAAATATCTTCCACTTGACGTTGGTAGTGACGGCGGCGGCGCTAAAAGAATTGTTAGAGGGCGCGTCGCGTCGCTTTTTGCAGCGTCCTGCAGGCTCCGAGGGCTCATTTGCATCGTCAGTCATTAATATTATCGCGGACGTCTGCAACAGAATAAATCTATAAATCCGTTCGCGCTCGCAGCCAGCATGCCATCGAGGCGACACCAGCCGTGTAGTCGCCGTCGATGATGGCAGACTCCAGAGGCGGGGTAATTTGAGTTTTATGGCAACTGAAGGGTGGATGATTAATTAAATGAGTTGTGATGAGTTAAAAGTATTGTTTAGGTCTTAGTTCAAATTCACAATCATAATAATAAAAGCATAATATTTTGGAAATTGGCGTTCTTGAAAACGGGACGTGGCTAAGTATTACGTCATAATTTCTAACGGTCGCGCCCCGAGATCTCAATTTACTTACCTGTTTAAATTCCCTGCAGCTACGGTAAGTTTAGAATGAACTTGCTGCAACATTATTGATATGATCAATGACAGTATTTTTTTTTATCAAAATCAATACCTAGATATTTGTAAGATTCGACAAGACTAATTATATATTCATTAATAGAATAATAAAATTAATTTAAACAATTATATTGATACCAATTCGACATACGGCGTAAACAAAATTGCAGATGAAAACAATCAAACGCATAATAGAATACAACTTGAAATAATCAGCGAGCATCAACAGATTATATAAGACAACCTCAGGGAGGCGATCATTAATGAAAAGCAAACATAAAAGTGGCTCTAGATTAGAGCCTTGCGGCACACCAAACGAAGGAGAGAAGAACGGGAAGTAAAATTTAAATATCATGAATTGGTAGATATGATTCAAAAAGCTTGATAAGCGAGTCAGCAAAACCAAATCGAGACAGTAGAATATTAATAATACCTGATCAAATTCTGTTTGGAAATCAATAAATATTGGATATATTAACTTGCCCTCCATTATCGAAAACATAGAGATATACAGGGTTAACTATGACTAAGTACAGCAATTTTAACCATGTGCTCAGGAAAGCCTAAAAAACAATAAAAAATTATTTCAGAATTTTAGCTTGATATTTAAAAAATGGGGCAAAACCCTCTTTTCCTACGGAAAGTCGGCGCCTATGATAAGTATGGACTGTCAACAGTATCTATTACACTACTACCATGCGATCGTTTTCTTGCAGCATTTCTAAATGCAGAAACGACAATAATTAACATTCTTATTAGTATATAATACCTGATAAGTAGGTAACAGTTAATCCAGTTAGCTCCACTATTTTGCATTCGTTTTTTCATTATTTCGTTACAAACTACAACATTTTTATTCATTATAACCACTCACTACCGATATTACACACTTCCTGTAGATACAGTTAGATAAAATACCTATTTATTATAACAAAATTGAACGAAAGGAATAGATAATAAAAAACTTTTAATGTACTCGCGGCAGTATTGTTCCATAACCTAGAAAAACAAACCGGCGGACTATATTGTGGGAAAGTATCTGCACCCAACACAAATTTCTTTGTGTTGGGTTCACTTAAAACTGAAGAAGAACACAAAACTACAACGTAAACACATGGCAAACACAGGAATTAAATTATGACTTGACTGGAAATTTTACGGTCGTGTTGCTAGTTGCCTACGTTACCTACTCTGATTCTGTAAACGTATTGCGGACAAGTCGCATGGGCGGCGTTAACTAAGGATTTAATGTAATTTCGAAAAAATTTTTTTTTGCTTTATAAATAAGTTTGGAATATTTTTGAAGGGCGATTTCGTTAATTCTTAATTTTCTCTATCCCCTCTTAAGATATTTGTACTTAGTCATAGTTAACCCTGTATATTGTGACAAAACGGCTTAGATATAATTGATCTTTCCCGCATAAATCTGTGGTGGTGTGTGGAAATCAGCTGAATAGTGATGACTCGAAAATTTTTGCATAATAGGAAGATCGCTCTATAATTCATTAAATATTTTATTCAAAGTCGCATCTGTTATGAATATGTTTCCCGAAAGCTGTTGGCCAAATAGTTTCCGAGATACCACCTCTCTCCGACCTTAGTTCTAGCGTCGCGCCGTCTATGGGTTGAAACATTAAAAACGGGGCAAGCAAACAGCGCATTCTCATTACATGGATACGGATTAGGGCCCCTGGCCATCGTTAAAATTACGTTAAATAACAACTGGCGCGATTGTGTTAAGTTTTATGCTTTAGATTTATACAGCACGGTAAATTTAATATTTTAACAATTGTATTCCGCACGATGCTTTAATTTTATAACTGCAATTACCATCGGGCGATGAACAAAACCTACGTGGCTTTATCTGGATTAAGTAGTAGCTATTCCAGTGCATTTCGTGTAAATTAAGCATTGTTACGATAGACCAGTGTATAGATGACAGTTAAAATTAGTGGAATACAATTAAGGCTACCTCCAGATACAGCGCAAATATAAAACTTTTATAGGTTTACCAGTTTCTGCACAAACTGAATATTAAATTTCAACTTTTGATGATCCTTTTATAAATCATGGACATTAAGAGATATGATGCATATGCAAATGTTCATACAACAATGACGCAAGTTTGTTTTTTCTAGTAATTTATCACGCTCAACTATCTAATTGATTGATGCGAATATGAGGCGTGACAACATACGTAAGTACTCACATCGTATCTGAAACTAACATTTCGTTTCAATTCTGCATTCGAAGATAAATATTCACTTTTTGAGTAGAACAAACAGTAGAATGCTATATTACCTCTGAACTATTTTAACATGTTTTCCAGTGTTTCAAAAGATCCTTCCCTTTTTAATAATAGCAGATATCATCACTACATCATCTACGTCTATTGTTATTAGATTTATAGCAAACTTCCTCAGTCTTATGGATGGTTTCTCAACATCCATTCGATAACTATCGAGTACATAAATTTATCAGACCGATAACTTTATATTGGTTTCTAAACGCATGCCTTCCAAATTTTGTAAAATACATAAAAGTTGAATGGATATCTTAATATCTGCAATAATCACAGAGGGAGCTGGCAAATGCACAAATGTTTCCAGATGCGATTTATGGAAGTAAGACACTTTCAAGAAATAATTGTAGATGGCGCCACTATAGGCTACCTAATGATATCACTTCATATTAACTAAATAAAAATATATACAAACCTGTTGCATAAAAACGAAGTTATTAAAACCTTCTGTAATACTGATAGTGAATTTGTTCTAATACTAGAGACTTGAATACTATCTCCTATTAAATCTATCAGTAAATTTACAGTTTCTTTCGTTAAGGTCGCCGTATTTTTCGCCGTAAAATGATCAAATTTGTGGTGTTTTTTAGGTACTGAAATTTTGAAAAATAAAACGCGTAGAACAAAAGTAATATCAAAAATAAAATTACTGATGTTTTGTTTATCCACTTTTACTATTTAAACTCTGTTCAAATAATATAATAACTTTAAAAATGCATTTGTATGAGACACATTATTTCGCTATTCTAACCACACATTTTAACAATTAAATTCACGTACTTATAAACAAAAGTGAACAATATTATATGCAGAAATATGTAAGTTTATGTTATAACAATATTTACATCTATAGTTGAATTTAAAAAAATACGTATTTTGAAAGTTTTCAGTAGGTACCTAAAAATGTGCTGGATAAATCGCTTTCTGACGTTATACATTGATTTTATTTCGGTACCTTTGAATATTCGCTGGTGGCATGAGATGACATTGTTATTATTTGCTAAACTGTATATTATTCAGTTCTTAAATGTCTAAAATTACTTGCATTTGTAGAAAACACTATTTCAAGAATACGGCGCCCGTAAACCTCTCTCGAAATTCTGTCGCTGTATTTTTCATACTGGTTTTCTCTTTCACGATAACGTCTTGGCCGTTCAAGATATCTGACTATACGTCACGGAAATATCAAAAGAAGTTGGGTTAAGCCTTACAATAAAGACGTAAACAAGCAACAGCTGCGCGCGTGCGCTAATGTTTATTGGACATATATCTTGCCATTTTTCTTTGGATATCTGTTCGATAACTTATGCAATAGATAAGAATTTTCGAATGGTTCAGAAACCGAATTCATGGGATATCTCCAGTTTATGGAATCGATAAGTTTATTTAATAGATATCTACTAGTTGAGAAACCGGTCATTGAGTTCCACTCCAAATTTTCTAAATAGGTTTCAGATGTCTAACAGTCTTCGCTTATACATAGAACAATCTTGTTAGGGCTTTGAACTTGTGTATTAGGTATAGTCATCTCTTCCTTAGGGCAGAACCAGGATAGATGCTTCTGCCAACTAACGAGCTCAATATTACTTAGATGTCTCCCAAAACCCAATGACTAGTCCCAATATACCTATTGATCTGCGATATTAATTTAGTAGGTCTACCATCAATTTCACTTATACAAGTCATTCTAAAAACTTAACTTTTCTTTGTTCAGGGTATATCGGTCCTATAATGCTATGTCTGTTTAACAGTCCTGCTGTTATCTTCGTTGATCAACAACTTAGCTTTAGTAAGTTCGTGGTCAACTCCTCCAGTATTTCTTTCGTAATAATAATAATATTCAATAGTAACTACAATAGTAAACAAATATAATGTCAATGGACTTAATAGTACATTATACTATAAGGGAGGGGGGAAATGCGTTATTTTGGCAGAGGT
Organism: Monochamus alternatus; assembly: GCA_037114965.1. Taxonomy (NCBI): domain Eukaryota; kingdom Metazoa; phylum Arthropoda; class Insecta; order Coleoptera; family Cerambycidae; genus Monochamus; species Monochamus alternatus. The sequence continues at coordinate 42,633,785 of CM073433.1, forward strand.
GCAATTTGAAGCCCGAGGGCTACAATGCACCGAGAACAAAATAGCATCTCTCTCGAATGGTATATACTATTAACTTAAAACTTAAAAACACATATTTTGTCGTTATGAAGTAAGTAGCACCAGAATTATTGTATTCGGATTTGAGCATTTATTTAGTAGTCGTTGTGTTATTGTCATAACTACAAAATAAACAAACAAAAAGAATTGTCAAATTAAGGTGCTAGTTTGGTTTAGTTTAAAGTTTGTTTAGTGCACAATGAATAATTGTGAGTCGGAAGAGATTGTGGAGGCTGCAAATATTGCAATAAGCAACTTGCTGCCTACAAAGTCAAGATCTTTATACGATATAGCCTACAATCGGTTCAAAAAGTGGTGCGCCGAGCAAAAATGTTCAAGTACACAGCGAGAATGTTTTGTTGGCATACTTCAGTGAAAACGCAAAGAATTACAAGTCTTCCACATTATGGGCGCAATATTCTATGGTTAAGTCATGCTTGATAATTTACGACAACATAGATATAAGCAAATTCCCCAAGCTGATCGCATTTTTGAAAAGAACCGGTGACGGATATTAAGCGAAAAAATCGAAAATATTGACAAAGGGTGAAATCGACCGTTTTCTATCAAGTGCAGATGACAAAGAATTCTTAATGATTAAGCTAAGATTACTTTTGTTGTTAGGTATTTCAATTATTAAGTATTTTGATTTTTTATAGGTTGAATTAATTCTGGGGATTGTCGAACTGATGAACTAGTCAATTTAACTGTAGATGATATTGAGGATGTAGGCTCTTCCTTGAATGTAAAAATTCCAAACACTAAGACAAAGATTCCACGAACCTTTCTGGTTACCGATGTGGGAAATATGCTTGAATTGTTTCGAAAATACCTGTCCCTTCGTCCTCCCCACGTCAAGCATAAGCGCCTTTTTTGTACTACAAAGCAGGAAAATGTAGTTCGCAGCCAGTTGGCAAGAATACCATGGGAAAAATTCCGAGTATAGTAGCTTCGTATTTAAAATTACCTGATGCTGCAAGTTATACTGGTCACTGCTTACGAAGATCTTCAGCGACATTAACTGGCAGATGCTGGTGTGGATATCACGACAATAAAGCGTCATGCTGGTTGGAAATCAACGACAGTCGCTGAGGGTTATGTCGAGAACTCCATTGAAAATAAGACCAAAATTGTTAATCAGGTTTTAGTAGGTACCACTACTAGCGCAATCACAAAAACTGTAAATGTAAGCGAAAGTAATATTCCTTCTAATATTAATTTTGAAAATTGTACAAATGTAACATTTAATTTAAATGTCAATAAATAATTTCAATATTATCTTTTTTTGCATGAAAAACGTTTTCCATAATGTAAACTCCCTTGGGAATAATCGACTACTTCTGTTTTAATTTTGATGTCATAGAAACTGATTTCTACTCCCGACCGTGGAAAAAAAAATAAAAACCTCCGATGTTCAACAATTGTTTTGTGAGATTTAGTTCCATTTGCAAACCCTCTTGAATGTGTCCTATGTTGTTTTTCCTTAAACTAACAGATCCATTTTCAAGAAAAATTAAGTAGATATATAACCTTTGAACTATTTTAATAAGTTTTCCAGTGTCTGAAAAGACTCTTCCCTTTCTAATAATAAACTTCATCACTACATCATTTTCGTCTATTGCTATTAGGTATTTGTAAACATCAATAGTCTTAGAGTTCCCCTCCAAATTTTTTAGATAGGTTTAACAGTTAATACTTCGCTTATAGAGACAACATTCTTGTTACATCTTCGAACTCATACAATATATTGGGTACAGTCGTTTCTTCCTTATGACAGAACCAGATTGTCTTCTGCCAGCCAACCAGCTTAATATTACTTAGATGTTTGCCAAAGCCCAATTACTAGGCCCATTATACCCATTGATCTGAGACATTAAGTCAGTATAAGAATTTCTTGACGTTTCTTTGTTCAAGATATATTGGTCCTAAAATACAATGTCTATTTGACGGTCCTACTGTTATCTTCATTTTTCGGAAATTTTGCTTCAGCAAATGCTCAACTCCTTAATAATAATAGCAACACTTAATAAATATTATAATAATAAACAAATATAACGCCAATGGCACTTAAAAATAAAAACCTCCGATGTTTAACAATTGTCTTGTGACATTTGGTTCCATTTGTAAAATCTCTTGAATGTTTCCTATGTCGTTTTTCCTTATAAATGCACAAACAGTACCATTTTCAAGAGACAAAAAAATTAAATAAAATTACAAAGTATCTGACAGTTATAAACATAAGAACGAAGACGTTTATGCACTATTTTATATTACGGTGTTAACATCACACACCTAATACTTATATTTATTATCTCCACAGCATTCAACATAAACTTGTTTGATGATGATAGGCAATAAACAGTATTTATGATCGAGTTATGTTGAATACATGTTCGAGCAATAAAAACGAAATATAATGTTATCTATTTATTTGAAAATATTAAGTTACTTATGTATTTGCAAGTGACATTTTATAGCGGAAACTACTGAAACACATTTAGGAAATACATTTTGAACAGTACATATAGCGAAATAAAAACATTACTGAGAACTATATTAAATATAACATAATTAAAAAACGCAGTTAAAATTGTACTAAGGTAAGTTGATTTCAATCAAATCATTTTTTGTTCAAAGAAGTTGACCTTAAAGTGTATCCCATTCTTTACCCAACATCCAATATACAGAGTGTAACTGTTCAGTAAATACCGATCATTGTTGGCTACAGTTGTATCACGAAGAAGTAAGTAACAATAAAATAAGCAGATAAACAAATTTTAAACTGTCAAACTTGACATACGTTTAATATTTTTATTACTATTTTGAAAACGAAAACAGAGAGATTTTCGAAACGTTAAAAAATACGCGAATAAGTGCGCAATAGTGATGTGATTTTTTGTTATTTTTTATTTATCTGCTTTTTTCAGTGTGAGATTTTTTGGTTAGGCAAACTTAGTTTCAAAAATAACCCTTGACTGATCCGTTTGGCGCAAGGGCTTATTTAATTTTAATCTTTATTTTTTCAGAAGTGTGGCAAAAACCGAATAAAACTAAAGAAACACTAACATTATGCTACAAATAAATAGCTTCAGACAATATCTTATCCAAAAAAATTTGGCAAAAATGGAGTACATTTTTTTTTTTGTAAAATCAGTCTAGTTTACGAGAATAAAATTGTAGCTCTCTTTCTTCACGTAACCCTAAGCGATTCCGAATACTGAAATGCGATTTTACTATTAACATTTTTGCGACAGTGTTTACAACGTGTATAGCAACTCGAAGTGGATGGATATCGTTATAATTTATGGTGAAGTAAGACAAAATGCTTTAGCAACTTCTCGTCTGTATGCAGAACGATTTCCCGATAGACATGTGCCAAATGCAGTTGCTTTTACTGAGGTAGTGCAATGCGGGCGTGATAGGAAAAATTTGCAACCGAATCATGGAAAAAATGGCGGTCCAGGGCGTCCACGGCGTATTGCAGCAGTTGAGAAACATATTTTAGAGATTATTGAAGAGAATACTTGAAAAAATACCAGGCAAATCGCTCAACAAGTACAATGAACGTCGCAATCAACAGTGTGGCGTACCATACACGAGGCTCAATTTATCCGTACCATGTACAGTGTGTCTAAGTATTAATACCAAGGGATTATCTCTTATGAATTAGATTTTGTGAATTGTTGCTTCAAAAAAATGCTCGAAATCCCAAATATACAGCTGACGTGTTAGTTACAGATGAATCTATTTTTATACAGAATGGGACGTATAACATTCATAATAATCATGTTTGGGATTTGGCGAATCCGCACGCGATTAGGCAGGAATTGTCGACGATCACTTGATTGGATTATTCATCTTACCAAATCAAATGGATGGGGTTCAGAATCTAGAGTTCCTTCGAAATGATTACCTGGACTTCTAGAATAAGTGCATGGATTGTTACAGGAGGACTGGTATCATGGCTGCTACGATTTTCTGATTTAAATCCATTGGACTTCTTTTAGTGGGGATATTTAAAATATGAAGAGTATCACACCGAAGTGGACACTAGTGATGATTTATGCAAACGTATCAAAACTGCTGTCAATAACTTACGAGTTCAAAAAGAACAAGAACCAGAAACACTTATGTCAGTCCATAGAAACTGAGTAACAGTTGCAGTTGTTGAATTTTGAAATATGCTGATATAAAATAGGTATTATAAAATTTTATTTATTTCTCTATTTCCTTGAAAAATTCTTTGAATTTTGTGTTTGTTCATTTTTTATTACACTTTGCCTCCATGCAGAAGTCTATTTCTAAATCATTTTCGAAGTGATCTTTATTAATTAATTTATTTTTGAAATAAAATATCCAACGGGCGAAACCCATTTACAAGATAAGGTGACTGTTAAAGAAAATTAAAAAAATGAGAATAAATAAAAACATGAATACAAAAAATAGTATAAATAAAGTTAGACATATAAGAAAAATATGCATCAGTACAACAATAAATGCAAAAATAAAAACAAATCGAAAAAGAATAGGACCCTTAAAATGTTAACCGAAAAGTTGCTTTGTACCACGAAATGTACATGATAAAATATCTAAGTTATACTTTCTACTTCATGATAGTTACTTAAAATTTGATGCAATGGGGATTTAACTAACACATTTGTACGGGCATGTGGTATGGCAAATAAGCTGTTGCATCGACTATTAGATTTCGGCACTCTAAATTTTATGCAAGTTAATAAATAAAAAGAATTACTATAGAACCGACGTCTAGAGATAAGGCTATGTAATTGAAAACCGTTATAGAATACGTTTTGTGAAATTCCTCTAACAGGATAGATACCGTCCAATACAAATGCTGCTTAAAAAATTTCCTATGAACCTTTTCAAGAGCAGAAATATGGCATTCATAAATTGGGCTCCATATGACGGAATAGTATTCAAGTTTTGATCTAATAAATGTAATATACAACAGACGAAAAGTAGAAAGGTCTTTAAATTGCCTCTGCTATGCAAACATCCATATGCCGTGTAAACGTAAGTTTAGAGTCAAATCTAAATAGAGACCTAAATCTTAAATGACTTCAGGCCGTCAATCTTATAGTTAAAAAATAGCAGACACGTCATACGACCGAAAGACATTACTTTACATTTCACTGTTTAGTGGTTTATAACACACGAATTGTTAAATTTATAAAGATTAGTTTGCAAATATTCGCAGTCCCTACAACAGTCAATTCTAGAAAATAATTTTACATCATCGGCATATAGAAGGTAGCTTAATTTAGATCATTGACAATATCGTTAATATATAAACCAAATAAAATAGGACCCAATATAGAGCCTTGGGGAAAGCCATCTGATCAGCCAAAAAGTAAACGATTTAAAACCAATAGTTTAATTAAGATGGGACAGAAGTCAGAGCTGTTAAGTTTACGTAATAGTAAAACATGATCGATCTTATCAAATGCTTTAGTGAAGTCGGTATAGATGACATCTACCTGACCCCTTTGATCAAGAACACCGGATATAAATTGAGTCTTACACATAAGAATCGTTGTAGTGGATTGATATGTATACAAAATTGTATTTGTAATAGTCCACTGTACATTCTGTATCACCCTGAATATAGACTAGCTGCACGATATGTCAAATAAAACAAGAGCAATCAACTACTACGTTTGTAACTGAAAGTACGTTTCAGCTAACGATCCTAAGTAAAAATGCAAATAGCTCTCTGCGAGCGTTGTCTAGGACAAGCCGGGCAACTGCTGCAGACATGGCCACTCTTGATTTTAAGTTTGTTAATGGGTGTTGTAGAAACAGTAATTAGTTTCAATTATCACAATTTCATAGTCTCTGCAGGTTAAGGCAGTGCTTGTGTACGCTAACGCGTTTAATTACGTAAATATTCTTGGGAAATGGGAATAGCCCGTCTGGCGCATAGTTTCGGTGGTAATTATCTACAGATTTTGCTTGGCTTTTTCTAAGCCATATACCGTCTAGATATTTTTGAAACGTCGTGATTGATGACATACAATGCACTGAAAATTTGCTTGTAATTTCACATAATCTATGTAGGCACCCTGTAAAAATTAATTACTATAAAAATAGATGGCAATTTATTTACCACTCATTATTGCTGTAATTTTCTTATCGATTGTGACTTTACAAATAAAATGTAAAATTACGTTGTAAATTTATTGTGCGGTGTAATTTTACGTTTTGCAATTGTAATATTACTTTGTAACTTAACAATGTATTTTTACAATGTAACTTGAACAATTACTTGTAAAATTGCAGAGTAACTTTACAGGCAATTGTATAGTTACATTGTAATAATACATATTATGTATTATGACTACAATGTAATTTTTTTATTTATTGTACAGGATGGTCCAATTTGGGCACTTAGGTATAGAAGGTTTCTTCTATTTTCCGAAAAAGAAAACAGGAGCCAAGTTATTTGAAGCTTAATTTTTGAGAAATGTTAAAAAGCGAGAATCACATTTCAATATTTTAATTTGTTTCAGAAATGATGTTTTTAAATTTTGGTCGTTTTCTATGGTAACTTTTCTACTTAGGTATTATATTAATATTTATACATTGTAAATACATTTTTTCTCTAAGTGTAGTGTCTAGTGGTTTGAGGAATACTTTTTTTATAACTTCCGTTACTATAACAAACATATTTTTTAATGAAACATCATACGTATATAATATGGGGCATCATAGAAAGAGCCTAAAAATTCTATATCAAAACTAATCAAGATATCGAAATGAAATTTTCGTTATTAAATTTTTCTCAAAACTGACCTAACCCGTACAGTCAATTTTAAAAAAACTTACTTTAAAGGCATCTTGTTTACAACACTCGAATTCACTAACAGTGTTTTGACATAGATACCTAAAAAAACATATCAGGCTTTTCCGTGAGTTTCTCAATACCATCACTGCATCAGAATGTTATTTCAAAAGAAAAATGTATTCATATTAAGTAACCTACTTAACATGAATGCCAATTGCTTCTAATGTTAACAAACACCTTTAATAGTAATACTGAATTTTTGATATGATATCCCCAGTGAAGTCAAACATTTCCGAAGCAAAAGCGTTTTTTATATGCTTTTCAGATTTATATACAAAAATTTATGTACTTTGGAATTTATGATTCATTTAGATTGAAAATGATACTTATTTCTATTATAGTCCCCATGTGCTTTAAAATCAGCAGAATAATCCTTTTTAAATTTATAATTAAAATTTTTAGACAAATTTTGTAAAAAATATTTGTTACAAAAAACCGTACTTTTTTCTCAACAGGAAGTCGCGAAAGTAATGAATCATTGCCAAAGAAGGTTAGAAAAATGTATTCAAGTTGAAGAAGGGATAATAGAAAACCCAAAAATTTAAAGATACATACATATTTGGTTATTTTGTAGTTTTTTATGTTCAGTTAAATTGCTATTGCTAAAAATAAAAACGAAATTGGATTAACTAGGCCAATAAAAATAGTATAATTTCAAAGCCATAGTACACCTCTATTGAAAGAAAAAATCAAGAAAATATTTTATCCTGTTAATACAGGGAGCTCTCAAACATTGGTATTTTTCGAAGTTTGCACCTAAATTATAAACACTCTGTATAATAAGCAACTTTGAAATTTGGTAGTAGGGGTTTCGAAGCATGGTTAAATCGATTGGCTTGTTAAAAAAATGCCTAATACGATTTTGCTATTTTTGGTGTTACATTTAATACCACAGCAGGCCATGCAAATGGCCTAACTAAAAAAAAATTTACATCACTGTGTAGAGCTTTTTAAGTGCAATATATTTTAAAAAAGAAAAAATTAAATCGGATGTTCCATTAAAAAATACCGATTTTTCAACTATCAAAGTGAAACACACTGTATGTTAAATGCAGTTCTCTCTAAAATAGTGCATTTTAGCAGCATAGTTAACGATCGACGACTAACGTATTCCTTAAAAACTTAGTAGCACCAAGTAACAATATAATAAATTGTTTTTGTTTTTTAAGAAACGGCTTAAATTCGACTTAGGAAATCATCGTTGACACTCCTAGCATCAAAAACAAACGGGCACATAGTGTTCTAACAATGTATCAAGACGTTATTTCTGAAGACCTCCCAGATGCGCAATAACGTTGTCAATTTAATTGGCCATATCTCATATTGTACAATGTTATCAGACATTAAAAGTTACGGCTACATTGAGAGAATACTTGAAATAAATTGATTGACGGATCGACAATCGCAGTGACAGGAGGATGGACGCAAATATTTCACATTAATGGCTTTCAGCCTTTTAGAGGCGAGCACCTGCTGAATTTTAAACGAATATTGGCAATCATTTTGAAAGTATAGCACGGAATTGCGTATCAGAGCAATATGAGATAAGAATAGTGCATTCATAAATATTTTATAAGAATGTATGTAGGTGTACAAGCAGGTACCTACACACAAAAAAGTATAGACAAGTTGTTTGCTTTTCATAATTAACTTATATACGTTTTTATCAGTTACAAAAACCCTGTAAGTCAAAGTAATCAACAAGTAATCAACCGCTAATTTTAGAATAATAATATTTGCTAAAAAAAGTAATTAGAAACAATAGTCACTTTTACATAAACACCATTTTCAATACAATTAACTACGTACATTAGTATTTATATTAGATAATTATGTAACAAAAGTGTTCTTATATGTATAGCAGAAGGTATCAACACAATTAAATATACGAAATGTCTAAACTATTTTTGATATTAAGCTTTATTACTATATAGAGTTGGTAAGGATGATTTTGAGAAGTTGGTACAGAAATTTCCTGTTCTTAAGATATGAACAGTGGACAAACGTGTGATAAAATGCACAGACCATGGCAAATTTACATTTCGAAATCGGTATCCACCTCTATATTTTATTTTTTGCAATATTTCACCAACTTCAAGTTATTAGAAAACTGAATGTAGGTAGTTATTTTTGTCCAACTCTGAAATATAGTATTTTTATAGCGGTTCTGATGATAATATTATTTGTACAGTATATATTTTATATAGGATGTTCATAGAAGTACTTGCATTACATTGACCAGATTTGAAATTCATGATGTGCTGTGATGCTTTTTGAAGTAATTTTTCAAGAAATCATATTAGCGATTATGTTATAAAAAATCTGAAACTGCAGCATGTTCTGCACCTTTTAACGCTCTAAATAACAAATTTCATAAAATCCATCATTTCTCTACAAAGCCTTGAATTTACTGAAATAGGAAAAACAGATTTCAATTTGTTTATCTAGAAGGCTTTGTCATGAAAAGTGTAAAATGGAATACAGGTAAACACTACAAAAACTGTTGTTGAGCTGTAAAATTTTTATTTTACTTTTTTAGTTTTAATCGTGAAGTAATGTTTTGCATAATATGAACCTAGAAGCTGCCAGAAGCTTGAATGTATCTCAAAAATAAGTAAATGATAAATCTAATCTATTAGAATAAAAGAGAAAAACAGGAAAAACATTAATATTAAAAATCCATCTTCACGCCGACCAGCATTGAAATTCACCTGAAAAATATATAGCAAACAACCACGGTTAGTAGTCACACTGCCACCAGAAATATACCGGTTTCGACCTTATTAGCTCTCAACATTATGTCACAGGTGAGGTCAGTGAGGAGTAACCCTGGCTGCATTAAAGTGACCATATTTTTAGTGCCAAATGATAGACGGTTGAACAAAAACAGTGCATTGCGATATTTTTTATCAAAACTGGCAATACATAATAATGGCACACCCTCAAATCCGTTTTTGAACTACTGATAGTACTAAGTTGACATTTCGTTAAATTTCTATTGATAAGTCAAAACTACTAAGTATATTTCACTACAAATATATCAACAGTTGAAATAAATCCTTAAATTTTAATGAGTGTCATTATTATTGCAGTAGATTGTACCTGTGTTACTTAAATAACTACAAATACATACTTAATACTTGTAACAGCTCCTAAATATCGTCCTGTATAGTAGATTCCAGACAGCGCGCCCCACTCCAAGTCCGTTGTGTCGCGTGATGCGCGGAGAGAGACAAAAACACATTCAACAAGTCTAATGGTTGCCGTCTTAGATTTTGTACAGAATATCCTAAGATTATTGTTAAAATCCAAAATTTTATATTGCTGTTAATTTCAAAAGTCATTAAAAATTAAGTAGAGTATGTTTATAAGTTTATTTTCGACATCCTACATACTTTATTTAATACCACCCGTAAATGCACTGAAAAAATATTCTTTCAGCAAACAATTTAATTGATTTAAACATAATTTTTTTCTGGGGAAACAAATCTTTTTTGGTGTAATGTTCACTTTTTTGTCAAAAATGAGCTGATTTATTTGGAAAAATTTAATTTTTTGACTAGTATTTGTTTAAATAAAACAAATATTCTTTGAACATAACATCAACAAATAAGTTGATTTACTAATAAGCTCGAAACCGGTATATGTTGACTATTTGGTATAGATTTTTCAGGTGTAATTCTATGCTGGTCGGGGCATTAACCCGCAGTTGCCTTCTGAGCAATAAGTTGTTGACCTAAATAAACAGTTGTTCAATAGGAATAAAAATCTTTGAAACATACAAATATCGTTTTATCATAATTAAATCAACACCAGAAGTGTACCTATCATTGAAAAGGAAATGTTGTTTAATGCAAACAAAAACTTTCTTTACACAAATTAACTGTATATTTGCTTTTTTTTTAATGTTTTGGTATCACGAAATAAAAATTTGTTTGGCCCTATACAAACAAATAATTTATTTCAATGGAATAACATTTTTTTACAGGTACCAAATTTTTTTTCGGTGTATTATCTCGAAAACAAGGGGAGCCCAAGACTCGTCATCATATTTCCTGTGTTTGCAACAGAACCACCGAGGGGTAAACCACGGCTTGAAATTTGTACCTTATTTTCCCAAAAAAATACCTCATCTAATAAGCAAATACCTCAAATATACCCAAAAATCACGAATTACCTTCAAATGCCCAAAGAAGACCTATGACTATTACCCAATAATATCCTTAAGTACCTAAACATATCGTTAAATACCCAGAAATACCGAATAGTACAAAAAATTACCCTTAAATACCCAGATATCTAAGAAAAGAAAATACATTAAATGACCCACGAGTTCACTTAATATACCTTTAATTTTCCAAAACTGTCTCATATTTCTTTAGAAATTATTCCATCTACAGATCTACCTAAATAATATATAACGTTTTAAGAGAAAATTAGTTTCTAATCCTTATTCAGTATAAGTAAACATATCTAAACTCGTGTAAAAGTTGGCAGGATATTGTGGATTATCATATTGCGACTGATCGTGGAATTGATACTTAGATCGATCCCTCAACTCGATCTGAATACATATGGAAATAACATTTTGGATTACATAAACTGTATCATAAACCCATTGGCGCACCCAAGAAGGATGCTAATACCTACACTATGCCCCCTTCAAGCTAACTAAAAACAAATTTCATCCTCACCTATGAAATAATATTCTGTCTGAACAGGGTGTCCCTAAAATTATTGTCCGGATCCCAAATACTCATCAGGTACACGACTACTGGGTACCATCGGTGTCTCCAGTGCAAAGTATAACAAAATTCTTTCATGGACAATGGATGATATAGAGGGAGAATTCAACTTGTTTTTCCTCATCTATCACTAGAATTAGATAATTGTTGTTTACATAAAAATGCTTCTTTTTTTATTAAATAGAATATAAATATGATAGGAAAACCTAATTTAGCAATATATACCTATAAATACACACAAATACCAAAAAAATTCAAAGTGTACCTTTAATTACCTTACAGCTTGTACAGTAAAATACCCCAGTGGTTTCCCCCTTGAGAACCACCCCTAAATGGAATTTAAAAAAACTGCTATAAAATATTTACATTTCTTGTCACTTTTCAATGAATACACTTTTTCTGAAACGCCCTGTAGTAGATTTAGGTTACTATTTTTTTTTCCTAAAACATATTGCTCTCTATTGTCAGAACCCTTATATACTCAGTTTTTGAGAAGCGTCTTCGGATTGCTGCATTCCCGTTCCCGTTAATTATTCGTTTCACGAAAACGTACCAGAAAGGGACAAAAAGAACCGGAACGATGCACCGGCGGCGGTGACGGGGACGCCTCCGCCATTAATAAAACAACTCAGACAAATTAAAGCGCACGAGACAAGACAACGTGTGTTTGGCATGTGTGGACGAGACCCCGTAATAGGTGGAGTGGAAAACAGAACAATTCACCGTGAAGGTGTGGAAGTATGGAATCGCATGTCCCCCCGGAATTTCGAACACGACGCTTCCGGTAAACGAAGCTCATTAGGGCGTCGCACATTTTTTCGCTGAAGAACCATTAGAGATAGTGAGAGGAATCCGTCATCGCTAGTCCGGACGGGCCTCTCGCAGACCTTTTTCCAGCGCCAATCAGACCGGAATCCCAGAAAAAAATGTTGTGGAAATTGGATGGAACTATCGATTGTAGGTAATGGTCTGTATCTATTATTTTTCCGATACGTATTTTTCGTTCTTTGCCTTAAACAATCCTGTCCGTCTTCTGCCTGAAGTGCCTTTTTTCTTTAACTCTCATAGAAAGAAAGTTCTAAACAATTTTTTGCAAAGAAACACTTGTTATGAAATATTTCAAGTCATTTAAGAATAAAAATCTACAAGAAGAAGTTAGTGATATTTTCTACAGTCACTATACAGGATGTAAAGGGATGTGACTTTTACAATAGTTGCGGCAAGAATTAAGATGTCAATATAATTTTCGATAATTTGTTGCATTAAAAACATTTTTTCATTATGTTTTTGGAATTTAGTGCAATTAAGGTGTCCGAAAACGTACAGTGTCCGAAAACGTACAGGGTGATAAAAAATGAGTGTAAAATATTTCAGGAGGTAATAGTGAACCAAAATAAGCAGAAAAGTCTTTATAAACATGGGTCCCCAAAATAACGGTTGCGGAGATATGGACCACTATTCGTTTTTCAAATATTTTACTTTATTAGGAGTAAACCGACAAAGGAAGCTTTTAACAAACAAAAAACAAAGTTACAGAAGATATTCAAAGTACCCTCCGTCCATTTCCAAGCAGGCACGACATCTTCGTCTCAACGATATTCGACCTCCTTCGAAATCACCCTCTTTGGTTTGGATTTCTTGACACTTTTGATTAATCCTTAGCTGCAGCTCCTCCAGACTATTTACAGGATACACTAATATTTTCAAATATCCCCAAACAAAGAAATCTAGAGGGTTCAGATCAGGCGATCTTAGAGGCCATAAAACAGGTCCGGCCCTGCCTACCCATGTGGAAAAGTTTGGTGTAAATGCTCTCTAACGGTCATGGAAAAATGAGCTGGAACACCATCATGCTGGAACCACATTTGTTGCCTCTGATTCAAGGAAATGTCTTCCAAAAACTCATACAGTGTGTTCTGCAGAAAGTTGAGGTAAGCAGCGCCTGTTAATCGGTTTGGTAAAACAACAATACCTAGAAACCTGTCACCTACAATACCCATTAAATGTTTAATGAAAAACGTGCCTGATGTCCAGATTCTATTAGAGCATGAGAATTTTCATCGGCCCAAATATGCGTATTGTGAAAATTAAACACTCCATATCTTGTGAACCCGGCCTCATCAGTAAAAAAAATGTTTGCACGAAAACGAGGGTCTTCAGCATCATGACGTAGAAACTAGAGGCAAAAAACCAAACGTGCTTGATGATCATTTATTGGATTTAAGGCCTGTACTCGTTGCACATGGCATGGATAAAGCAGTTGCTTGTGAAGGATTCCCCAAGCAAGAGGACCACTAATTTCTACCTCGGCTGATATTCTCCGCACACTCGTACCTGGATTCTGTTCGACCAGTGCTAGAATTTCTTCTTCTGCTCTAGGAGTGGATACCGACCTTGGTCTTCCGGATAAATGGCACTGTTTGCTCAAGGAACCGGTATCACGTAATCTTTGGTAAATTCTTCCAAACATGCGTTGTGAAGGAATCTGGCAATCTGGATATGTTTATTGAGACTTTTCTGCTTATTTTGGTTCATACTATTACCTCCTTAAATATTTTACACTCTTTTTTTAACACTCTGTACAACTATGTACAGTGTTACTATTTTAAGACAGGTTAGATTTAATCAGTAAATTATTATAGTTTGGTCAATGTGTATGACCACTACAGCTTAAATGAATTGACAGAGACATGTATTTGGTAGGTATATGTCAAAAATGAATTACATTGTTATATCTTAAGACAATTAAAATTTAGTCTTTCATATTATAGTTCCGTCAGCATATTTGTTTCGACGCCCATAAGAAATAAGAAAGTTTATGATGGTTTCTCGCAACCGAAACGTCGCAATAAAAACCTAAATGCACCGTGAAATTTCTCGAAAAAACTTACTGAGAAACAGTGTTTTCAAATTTTAAAAATTTCTCCAAATAAAAAAATTAGACGATTTTCGACAACGCAACATTTTTTTCACAATAACTCCAAAATCTGAAAAGGTAGAACAGATCTGCAAGCGCCCATTAAGTAAACAATAGAATTGTCTAAAACTTTCCCCATTTAACCATTTTTCTATCTCTTATAGTTTCTAAGATACCAATACATGCATCACCAAAATGATAATACATAAGATCTTGACCTATTTCTGCATTTCTAGGATTGCTTCTTCTGGTAATCTCCTTTATTTAAATTGAGTTAAATACCTAACTATAAATCTGTTAACGTACAGAATGATTCAGAACATATAAAAAAAAATTGTTTTGTAAAACATCAACGAGCAGAAAAAATGATATTATAAATACACTTGTGCGCGGCACTGGAAACTAGTCCACTGTAAAACTTGGCCTTGTGCAAGGCAAAGCATGCAGTCGGCAACCGATACAAAAAAAGAACGGACAAAAAATTTAAAGAATTTTCCAGCGAAATAAATAAATAAAATTGTATAACACCTATTTTGTATAACAGCAAATTCAACTACTTTTGACATTATTATTAGTTAATAAAATTAATTTGTGGTCATAATTAATAAACTAATTTGTCGTATCTAATGTTACAACAATTGTTCAAAATTTTGTCCACCGACGTGTAAATACATTTAGACCCGTCTTACCCAGATTCTTGGATCTAACACAAATATTTCTAGTTCTCATCCATAAATTCGTATTAATTATTGGCATAATTTAGCCTCGTGTTTGATATGCCACACTGTTGATTGGAATGTTTGTAGTACTTGTTGAGCGATTTGCCTGGTAGTTATTCGGAGATTCTCTTCAACAATTTCTACGTGTTTTTCAGCAGCTGCAATACGCCGTGGAGCCCTGGACCTTCATCTTTTCCACGGTTCGGTTGCAAATTACCCGCATCACACCCGCGTTGCACTACCACGGTAAACGTAGCTGCATTTGAATGTCTACTAAGTCCTGCGACATGTTATACCTATTTTTTTACTGTTTTAGAAAGGTATCTTAAGCTAATATAAATCAAATCTCCTACAATTCCTATTAATGTATGTTCTCTGATATCAAACATCTAGGTATGCTAATGAACAATTCCACAGACAAAGCTCTATTCAATAATTATCTAAATAAAATAATATAATTTACTAATCTTCTAATGAAACACTCTATACATATCTAACTTCACTTTTTGGCAGTGGGAACACGACAAATTCAACCACAATAGATGAGATCTGACCTATTTCTGCATTTTTAGGATTGCTTCTTCAGGTGGTCTCCTGTTGTTGAATCAAATATCTACCTATAAAAATAAGGAATATATGGGTAGATATTGTGGGTGTAATTCAACGCAGGTTGGGGCTTTTGTCCACTGAGTAGATAGTTAAACACAATATTATTAATACCTAAAAATATATAAAAAATGTTATCAATAGGGTCTAATAAGTATACTCTGAAATGTTTCCAGCTTTTCTTTAAATATACATCTTAAATATACTTATTCGTATTTAAGTAGATTACTATATTTTTTTAAGCAGGTACCTTATAGAAAAGTCTATCAACTCCTGAAGGACTTTCTCAAACCAATAAATTATTAGGCGCTTTGAACTATTTTCTTTTACCGAATCACTCACATTCAAATAACTGTCATTTCGATCCTTTTGGCAATGAAAAAGATTAATACATCCTTTCCTCGAGTATGCATCATTTGCCCGCACGGGCCTTCGGACTATTTTTAAAATCGTAATTTTTTGAAATGCTTTTTTATTAGGACGAACAATCTGTCTTCTGGGTTTTATTTATACAACACACGACAACTTCCACTTCACGGGTAATTTGTTAAGGCTGCAGAAAGGAGTCCATTTGAATAAAGAAGGGGATAAGACAGTCCCGAATAAGAAAAAGTTTTTTGCGCAAATGTTTCTGTTAACAGCGAGTTTAACGTGGAGTGTGGGAATACGAATAGGTTCGTATTTTGTAGGAAATGACGACCACCCACTGCTATGAATTTTTCTTGTCACTTTTACGATTTAAGCTTTACGAAAGTTAACGTAGATATTTAAAATAATAAAGGAGGGTTTTTTCAAAATATGTCAAGTAATGCACAAATTCGAAAAATGGTTAAGTAATGTTATTATTTTGGGAAGTATTGACTTTTATTATGAATTATCCATTTTTTTATAATGGTTTTATGCAGTGATCTAATTCAGTTATCATGAGATTGATTTTAATGGAAGATACTCTGTTACCGACCGCTGGTAACTTCGATACATGCATGTGACGTTGCCAAGTTTAAATATGGTTAAAGGAAGTTTTCCTGTATTACTTATGGATTAATTTGCTTCTCTGCCAAAAGGATTAAAATCCATGATTAAAATTATGACATTATAACTAAATCAAAATGGTTCAGGACTGTTCTAAAATCAAGAAAGCTTTGGATTTTTTTTTAGTAGTAGTAGGTACAGTGCCTTTTCTTTATGAGATTCGGCAAAACATTATTCATGAGTAGTTAGTTTCACACAATATTATTAATACCTAAAAATATATAAAAACTTTTACATAAAAGGTGAACACTTTTCAAGTAGGTATTGTCATATTTAATTCATTGAAAGGATGTCACTTTTTGTCATTGTCGATATTTAACTTCAAATAATTTTAATTTTTATAGTTATATATTTGATTCAACTTAAAGGAGACCACCTGAAGAAGCAATCCTAAAAATGCAGAAATAGGTCAGATCTCATCTATTGTGGTTGAATTTGTCGTGTTCCCACTGCCAAAGAGTGAAGTTAGATATTTATAGAGTGTTTCATTAGCAGGTTAGTAGATTATTTTCTTTAGATAATTATTGAATAGAGCTCTGTCTGTGGAATTGTTCATTAGCATACCTAGATGTTGGGTATTACAGAACATACATATGACTTCATTGATAGGAATTGTAGGAGATTTGATTAATATTAGATACCTTTCTAAAACAGTAAAAAAACATTATTATGTTAGGGTTTTATTAAACATTATTAAGAACAAATTCCAGAATGAAAAATTGAGAAAGAAAACAAAATTTCAATATCATACACTTATTTTTTTTATATATATTATCTTTGCTGTATTAACTACTTCAAAATGTTAATAAACACAGGTTCTGAAACTAGAAAATAGGGTAGACTTACATATATGTGCAAAATTTTGATGCCCTAGTTGTACTTTGAGAAAGATCTAAGATCAAACAAATATCAAAGTAGGCTTAAGCCTTACTTTTAAACGAGTATTTGCTACTATTGGCTAAGAACAACAGGGGCAGGTCAAAGATTACCATTTAAAACTAGGAAAATGCATATTAGTTATGTGACTGTCATGATCAGTTGCCTAGTTCACGTCATAGCAACCAGAAAAAACATGATTAAATAAAAGATGTCCAAAGACATGGGTCGGAAGATGCTTCGTTTCCGAGATGCAGGGTTAGTTTTTAGAAGTAAACAGTAAGGTAAATGCCTCTGATGTACTTAGACTCGTAATTTAACTAAGCAAATATATAATTCTGAATGTTTTCGATAAAAAAAAATACACAGGCATTACTTGTTGCAAATTAGATTAAAGTCAAGAGTCAAGGTGAACTACAATTAAATCAAATCAATTGATTTTTTCTTTTCTACTTTTTTAAGTAGTTTGACTATTGCTATACATCGTCTTATAATGTCTGTTTGCAAAATAAAGGAATAATAATAATAAAAGAACTACAAGTAAGTTTGAAAGATTCATTGTGGCAGTAGTAGTGTTGGCTGAGACATGAAAGCCTACAAAATTTGAAAAATTCTTGTCAAGAACAAGAGTTTTTTGAAAGGCTTGTCCTTGCTCGATTTTGCACGATCGTATCTTGTATTGTTTTGTGAGGGTTTGGAAATTTTTTGCACACGTAACTATCGATATGGTCGATTGGAAGCGTCAAAACGAAGGAATCCTGGGTGAGGTGTTTTCGGTGGTATATCTGACTGACATTTTCTAAATACAAATGCAAGTATATTTGTCAGTTAACTGTAGATTTATACAAATTATTAACTGAGGTAAAACTCTTCATTATACACATCCAATTAAATTTATATAAACACCTATCTCTGACTCTTCTCCCTTTAATACAGCGGTTTATTTACTTTATTAGAATTCCGAAATGCTTAATTAAAACGCAACATTGCTGATGCTACCCACTTACCTAAAATCTCAGAATTGATAACACTGAATACTATTTCAAACCAACAAAACAGTTTTATTATTTTCAGGTTATACGACAGTTATGTTTTACTGTCGTATTAGTATTGCTTCCGAAATACATATTTGTTTCATTATAGCAGCAAATCCCATTATTCTGTGTTCAGTAACTTAAATATTCTATAAATTTATCACGGTCGGTCAGTGGTCGCGCGATTTAAGGTGTCAGTACTTGAATCGATATGTCTAGACCGGTGCGGGTTCGATTCCCGCAGCCGGTAGACCGCATATCAGCTATATTCGTGGAGAAGATTGGCACCCTGTCTGCGAGTACGGTAGTGTCAAAGAATGTTAGCTTGGGTCAATGCGAGAGATTGATACCGGTCAACATTTGACTACTTCACTAATTAAAAGAGGTTTCCCTCATTCCTGCAATGAATGGTGGTTAGGGCCTACCAAAGTAAGTCGTTCCTGGGTGCAAATGCGGTCTGCTTAATAATAATATGCCGCCCTTCGCCCGCACAAGTTTTCGACTTCTGGGCTAATCCTTGTGATTAGAATGAGGGGTAGAGATATTATTATTGTTACTATCAGAAGAACATTTTGGCAGCTAAATCATAAAACAGCTTATATGGCAAATATATAACTGTTTTATAAACATTACAGTGACAAGCTTATCAAACAATTTAGCTAATAAAACTAAAGTGCTTTATAACAATGTTTTAGTAATGTTCCGTAGCATTTCTAATGGCCCTATAAAAGTTTTATAAGATGTGAGTTATCAAATTATAAAACCATTAAAGCAAAATGGCAGGACCTTGTTTTGTTTGTGTTGTAGCGAACGGTAGGTAGAAGTCTAGTTTTATCTTTTGTTTTAGTTTTCATAGTCATTGTATAAGAATAAACATGTCAAGTTTATGCCAGTGGAAAAAAAACAAATGTATTTAAAAGAAAACTAAAGAAATGTAAACCAAACAAAAAACTATGGCTCTTTTATCTCGAAATTTAAAAGAAAGTCATAATTTTAAATGCCTTCATATATTATTTACCAATATATAACCTGTTATTATAAATTACTTCTTCTTAGCTTACTTGTCATTTAACGTTGGTTTTTACAACCAAATTATTTTATAAGCAGCCATTTTGACACAACGTTGAAAATCATTGTGGCGTATAACTATAAAAATATTACAAATTTACCGGCTTTTAAAGACAATTATGAAAAGTTATGATGGGTTTAATGTTTTTAGCGCTAGTTTTAACGTCAAATACCATGAAATTTGAAAATACCTTTTTTTATTTGAATTATGATAATATTATAAACAATGACAACACGCGCCGCATGTAAAATTCACTAGAAATATCACAATAAAATATCCTTCGCAATAAAACAAAGTGCAGTAAAACGCATAAAATAATATTGAGTAACACACATAACATTCCACTTGCAGATGCTGTGACACAGATTGGTTTATACCTTCTGATACCTTCACGATACAGTTAATAAATAATTTACTTTTATTGATGGATTTTATGGTACAAAAACGTCGTATTATTGCTACTAAACATACCAAACTAGAGCACTTATAAAATCGTTTTCTAGGTGATTTGTTGCTATTATATAACAATTTTTTTATTATTTCCAATAGGCCTCATAAAGTGCTTATAATATGGTGACAATTTTGGTTGCATAGTTGCTGTACAAACATTTTTACAATTTTCGAAAACGTTTTTATAGGCGTTATAAAATAACAAATTACTAGTTGCGTTAGTACTGCAATAGTACTGTTATTAACAATAATGACTAGATACTTTTTCTTAAATAAAGATAAATCAGTTGTCTGGATGAAAAATATGATAACTCCAATTCCTTTGCGTCTTGAAAAATTAATGTGGAACAAAGCAAAGACAACAAACAATTTGATAAAAGCTACGTTTACTGAAGCTCTGAAGGAGTATGAAATATAACATTTCAATAATGGAAATAAAAGTTCGGATACAACTCCTACTTCTCATCTCAGTGAAAGATCTATCATTTTTATTTTCTTTTTACAGTTTCTCTCAACGGTAAAGTAAACAGCTGCCCGATCATAGTTGTGGAAAACGTTCTCATCGAAGCAAAATGCGATCAACTAAGAAAAATCCTATTTTCAATTTATATAGCCGGTAACTTGTTTAGTTCAACTTTTTATCAAAATATCGAGGTTGGATTGAATTTTCTATTTATTACCGCCGCTTGACTAATTTCAGAAATAATTTCGATGCTTGTTGAAAAAAACCGAAATAATACGTTTTTTTTTTGTTTACAGATTATTGCCCTTATTTTAGCTATCTGTTGCAAGGGATTGTCGCTGAATCACGAAAAATTTAAGTGCGGTAATAGATCTACTCATGTAAGTAAAATTCAATAACATGAAAATCAATAATCAGAACAACTATTTTCTTGTTTGTAGAGTTTCATTAGGTATTAACCTAAATTTGAACGATTTCCAGTGAAAAATTTAGAAATTATCAAAAAAAAAAATTTTTTTTTAAATTTCTTTTGACAGTCCTTATTTCTAAAACGAAACATCTGCAGATCTAAGTTTATAAGAATATTTTTCGTATTTTTTGATGTAGAATCTGCTCCAGAACTCTCTGAACAATATTTTGCAACACACTGTATTTGCAGTTTTATTATATTTTGTGACTAGAGCGCATATTTAACGGGGACAAGAGGAGCACTTGCTCCCAGCAAATCGACAATGAAAGCAGACCTCAAAGATTTTAAACTAATAACTTGATAAGTCGGGATAACCTGTTACACTATAATACGAAATAGTTCCTTTATTTTGCGATTTTTGTTTTTTACGTAGTAAATTCATATTTTTATGAGCAAGAATGTATGTAATAAATAGATATTTAGCTCAGGAATATTTTAATTCACGTTTTGGGTTAAATAATCTATACATAAATAATATACAGGGTTAACTATGACTAAGTACAAAAATTTTAACCACGTGCTCAGAAAGGTCTAAAAGACAATACAAAAATTATTCCAGAATTTTAGCTCGATATTTAAAAAATGGGACAAAACCCTCTTTTCCTACGGAAAGTCGGCGTTTATGATAAGCATCGACTGAGATGGCTTAGATCCATATATAAAACTTACATCTGTCAACAATATCTACTACCATACGGTCGTAGTTTTGCAGAAACGACAAAAATTAACATTCTTATTAGTAATAATACCTGATAGATAGGTAGGTAACAGTTAATCCAGTTAGATCCACTATTTTGCATTAGTTTTTCATTATTTTGTTAGAAACTGGCAAAATTACAGCATTTTCATTTATTATACGAGCCCCTTCCCATTTCAGTTGGCCCACCTACTGAAATATTAGTTTTTTGGCCAGCACCAAAACATAAAAAATACTACAGGTTGTTTTCAGGCCCCAAAGTAATTAGCAGAGTATATTAAATAATGTCCAGTAAAAAATACCAAAGTCCTTGCTCTCTATTTAAATTTGCAAGGAAAAGCAAAAATTTTGTAAATACAGCAAATCAACCTATGTTTGTTCTGGTACAAAGGATGCCTATAATTCAAAGATTGCTGTGGAAAACTGACACCGTGACAGTTGCTAATATTCATATAGCTGTCAATACGCATTTAGTATAGCTTCAAGTACTTAAGTAGTTGTGTTTTTTTAAAATGGGTAGAGGAAAGGTTATTGATGAGAAAATTCGTTCACTTATTATTAAATTTTTCAATTCCGGCAAATCAAATTCGGAAATTGCAAATTTATTAGAGTTATCGCGGTATAGTGTAAGAAACATAGTTAGACTGTATAAAAATACCGGCTCAGTTGCTGCAAGGCCCCAATATATTAAAAAAAGCAAAATTACAAATGTGGATAGACGTTCGTTGAAGAGGATTATCCAGAAAAATAGGCGAGCTAATTACTTATAGCTAAGTGCTCTATGGAGTGACGCTGTTGGGAGACGAATTTCGAGATCCACAACGCACAGGGAGGCTCATAAAATGGGTTTTGGCACTTATAAGGTAAATTTTTTAATAAGCAAAATTGCGGTAGGAAAATAAGAAATGACAATATTTTGCTTTAGGCCAAAGAAAAGCCGCTTTTAACACTGCAGCAGAAGAAAAATAGAATAAGGTGGGCAAGACAACATAAGGATTGGACAACTCAGCAATGGCGTGCAATACAATGGAGTGATGAGGCCAGATTTGAAGTGTGTGTTGGAGACAGTCGCAGTCGAGTTATTCGAAAAAAAAATGAGGCGTTTCATCCGGACTGTCTCAAACGAAAGGTGAAATTTCCTGCATCAGTCATGATCTGGGGTAGCATGTCAGCTAAAGGAGTGGGAAAACTTCATTTTATTGACGGCATTGTGAATACGGACAAATATTTAGCCATTTTGGAAGAATCGCTCTTACCGATCATGGAAGAATGCTTGACATCCCGCCAAGAATTTGTGTTTCAGCAAGATGGTGCAGCATGTCACACCTCAAAGAAAGCATTAAAGTGGATAAAGGATAATGGTATTGCACTTTTAGAATGGGTTTCTAGCAGTCCGGATCTATCACCAATAGAAACTTTGTGGCATGAGATGAAAAAGGTGCTACGAAAACATCCTGCTAGAAATATCCCTGAGCTGAAGCAAAGACTTCAGGAAATATGGGATTCTTTTACACCGGAATTATGTCAAGGCTTGGTTAATACTATGCCCCAACGAATTGCGGCTGTAATAAAAAATAAAGGCGATGTTACCCAGTGGTGAATTTTAAAATTGTTTTGTTAGTTTTACGCTACTTGTTCTTTTTTTCTCTATTTGTCTTTATTTTCTGTTAGATATTGGTTTTCGTTGCTTCATATTTATTTATTATGTTTAAAATACTGTTTAAGAGATAAATAAATTTACAGGTTAATGTTGTACTTTTATTTTTGCTTCATAAAAACAAAATTTCTGCCAAATCCTATGGTGGGCCAACTGAAATGGGAAGGGGCTCGTAACTACTCACTACCGATAAAACATACTTCCTGTAGGTACAGCTAGATAAAATATCTACTTATCATAACAAACTCGAAGAAACGAAGAAAACGTGTGACTGACAATCCACATAGGCGGCGTTAAATAAGGATTTAATATAATTTTAAAAATTTTTTTAAGTTTTTAAATTTGGGTAATAGTAGTCTAATTTTTTTAACTATATTTTTTGTTTGAATATTCCAGTTTAAATGGGAATCTATAAAGATGCCAAGATACTTAATGGAGTCTGTTGATTTTATACTTATTGATGCTCCATTAAGATTAATATTTAGAGTAGAATATTCAGGAAAATTTGTTGAATAGCTGGTGAAAGACATAAACCTGGTTTTTAATGAGTTTAGCGTCAGTAGTTTGTTATTAAACCATTCCACAATAATTCGAAAATCGTTTTCAGTTTTTTGCTTTAATTCCTTCCAGGTGGAGGCTTCATAAAATATTGCTGTATCGTTTATATATATGTTGAACAGAACTGGACCCAGTACCGTGCCTTGCGGAACACTACAAGTCACAGTTCTCATTTCACTTTTTGTACCATTTATGTCTACACACTGACTTCATCCATAAAGGTAAGTTCGCATGAGATTCAATGGATCCCATGTAGTAGCAGTATCGAACGCCTTGGCCAGATCGACAAAGATGCACAGAGATGATGACTTTTTATCTACTGTATTGTATATCTTAGTTATTAAGTGTGCTATAGCATCTTGAGTCAAACTGGCCTCCCTGAATCCATACTGTCTGTTTGAAAGAATTTTATGTTTGTTCACAAAATCTGTTACACGGTTTTTCACGATTTTTTCAAATAATTTTGCGATATTAGAAAGAAGTGAAATTGGCCTGTAATTACCAACATCATACCTTTCTCCAGCTTTAAACATTTAACCTCTACTAGGTCCCAAAACCTGTAAACCTGTTTTTTAAAACACTGAATATTTACAACTGTAATAAACGAGAGAAAGAGAGAAGATACTCATAGGAAAACATAAATAAAATCCTCAATGATACCGGTAAACATTTGCTAAAAAAAATGGATATCGGCCTCCGCCACTGCCCCAAACAAAGTGTAACAAAAGAGTCACCGATAACGAGATAATCAGTGTTTAAACCGAGCGGAAGGGAGGACGCAGAAAATAATTTCGGCCCGTTCCGGCCTTCTCGTGTCAGAGAACCGACGATTTAATTTTTACAAAATGGAGGAAGTCTCATTTTCCTCATTTGCTTTACTCACTTTTCTTTGTGGGCTCCTTTCAACTGTTACGATGATTAAAATGTACTCCGCGGACGGAAAAAGAACTCGAGAATTAAAAAACTCGCAACAGTGCAGTTTAATTATGTAATGGTGGATTTAACGGTTCGAGCGGGGTTATGGGGGGGAGTGATGACTTTTTATTTCTAATTATTGACTGACTTCGAGGTACGGGAAAATTTTACTTGAAATTCTGTACAGCTGTATATAGGACGTGGGGTTTATAATGAATAATAATCAAGTCCCGGATTTTAGATGGTTAAATAAATATAACTGGAATACTATTTTAGAGATGGTGTAAATTTAGGACAATAAAAATTGTTATAAGAGAGATATAAGAAATGAGGAGGGTGATCAGAGTGAAAATTTACATTCAGTTGTAACTTTGCTACCCTAGGAGATATCGGAATTAAAAAAAGAAAAACAAACAATCGAGTATCGCACTAGAGAAATGTTATTATCCTATAGAACACCCTGTATATTACATATTTGCTTTGCGGGATTTCATAATTAAAGCAATAGGGGCAGAACCCCGAAACCAAAGGTGGTCATGTGGATATATACTGCCATTGTGAGACCATAATGGTCTATGGGGTTGTCGTCTAGTGTTCAAATGTCCAACAGTCAACAGGATGGTGAAATTCAGCCAGGTACAAAAAAAATTTGTTTACTTTTGTTAAATTTTAAAAAATAATGCATTAATTAAAACAAGATTTTAATAGTGTTTATTAGAAGAAATCGAAAAGTCGATTAGGCTTTGTCTTTAAAATTTGACAGAAGTAAGAAAACTATAAAATAAAACAAAAATAAGTAAAACTAATGAACTTTGACTAATGGGCACCATCTACTGTCTAATGAATCATAATTGTTTCTTACAACGTTACATTTATAGCTAATACGATTATACAAATTATTTTTGACTAATAATAAACATAAATCATGTATGCCCCTGTATACAACACCCTGTATAAAAATACCACTGTAGAACCCCATTCATAATTTATTTATATATTTTTGCGAGCACGTTCAACTGCCACTGTATTATTCTTGCCCATCCAAATTTACTTAATGAGGCGCAAGACGCCGAAACAATTTTGTTTTGTCTTGAACTCCACCTTACTTTTTGCCATTTCCGCGCGGTTGATCCCGGCTGCATTCAGATTTGATTTAAATCTCCGCGAATTATTCGAGTCGAAGTTAAAATTACATCCCTCCACTTATTAACCCCAAAAACCCGAGCCCTGGCAAATTCTACTATAAAATAATGAATATTTGGACCCGTTTACGAATTTCTGTGTGAATTGTAAGTATTGTTTCGATACCGCCAAGGAGAACCGGTGGAAAATTCGTCAGTGACTGTCAATTAATATTTCATGCGGTGGTTTCTGGGGTGGAGCTGCTCCGCTTTAAAGTAATGAGATGGAAGATAAAAAGTTGAGATGATGGAATGGGGGAAAGCAGGAATTGAAGGGAGTCTCTCTGGGTAAAATAAGTAAATTTAGCAACTTGAAATGGGGTCCTATGCTAATATGCGGTACAGACTAGGTAGAAAATATTAAAGATGGTCCTCGGTGATACTTCAATATACTCATATCTACGTATTAATGATATTGTAATTTTTCAATTTTATATGTTTCTAAATAGTAATGACTATGCATAGCTTTAAATATTTTAAGCATTGTATTTTGAATCAACACCACTGAATTTATAAATATAATAATGGAGGCGATAATTTCGTGGTTAGATGTACAGACAATGTAGTAAATAGGAAAAAGATGAATTGTGTGCTGGCTACAGAATGTTCTGGACTAAAAGTTAAATAAACGAGAAGTTTGATAAAATAGGGAATTTTATTCTAGCTATTTTAGGTTCAAATATATTAATTCTACATTTTACTATGTTTCTGAACCTGGCAACTGAACATACTTATTGACTTTGTGCGCATATTTCTAACACTATTAGATCTTGAAATAATACATCGATTTTCTCTATTTAAGAATTAATAATGATATTTAACTTCTATTAAAGAAATGAATATTGCAACTTACTTAACTGAAATAATAAATTGCTTTTTAAACTAATTCAGTCAATGTGCGCAAGTATTTCGGTATTTATAAACCAATAAAATATTTTAGTTACGTTACTTGAACAAAGTCAATGGTATTACTATTTTTGAAGAACAGACAATCTATATAATACAATACAGCAACATCTGACAGAATTTGATAAACAAAGGGACTATTTTTATTTATGGAAATGTATTATAACTCATGACGTCAATTCTCACAAACAAATGACGAAGCTAGAAGAAATTGGAAACGGCTCTAATGGAAAATAGTTCACTTTTACTTTGTGTGCGTGTTCACTTTGGTTCTAGAATATATAATGTATATAGACCAATACAGTCCCAGTAGACAATAGCTAAAGAATTTTCATTCAAACTAAATATACCTTAAACGGGCTCTTTACGTTAGCATAACAATATTCCTTGTATATATTTCAGTTCTATATCAAGTTTTATCAAAATATTCCGAACATGAGACCTCTGAAAATACAGGATGTCTCAAAATTGACAGATTTTAGGGGGGAGAAAAGATATGTCAAAGTACCTAAACGAAATTATAAAGTTCCATATAACTTAACCATTTTCGGTCATTCATTACTTAAACATAATATATT
Source organism: Monochamus alternatus (assembly GCA_037114965.1). Classification (NCBI taxonomy): domain Eukaryota; kingdom Metazoa; phylum Arthropoda; class Insecta; order Coleoptera; family Cerambycidae; genus Monochamus; species Monochamus alternatus. The sequence continues at coordinate 42,661,579 of CM073433.1, forward strand.
AAAGATTACCAGTCATCACAAATTGTTTGTTTCTCAGAAAATTCATTTTGAATTGCATGTATTTGATTTATTTCTGCATAATTCTTGGTAAAATACGATTTTATACAAACGTATTTACTGCGGGATGGGAAGAACATAAACTGAAGCATTTAAAGCTGATCTGAAAATATGAACTCGTAAATCATTAACTTGAAGTAAAGAGGTTCTATTAACGACATCTCAAAGCATGGCCGTTTCCTCTTCATTCTTAGTCTAGTGAAAATAGATCGAGAAGTGACCAATCTATTATTAAATCGTCCCGAACTAACTCTTTATTTCGTTTCATTCTTATTTCAGCTGCTCTCAGTATAAAAGTTAACTGCAAGGTAAATATTTAGAAGCGTGTTAAAATAGTATTATATTTCATAATTATAGTTTCACTTTATACTTCATTCAATGTATGTAGGATTTTGAAAAATTCTGCGTTCAGACATTTGAGTAGAGCAGAAAATGATAACGTTTACGGTGAATTTTTCGTAGGTGCGTATTTAAGTCTTCGTGTTCAATTATTCGATCAAATATTTTTCTGTGACAGATTTCTTCAAGTACAAGCTAGTAAACTTACTTTTATCATCAAATTCACAATTAATTCTTATTTTATAAGTAAAACTACCTTTCCATTTGGGGCAAAAACGTTTTGAACGACAATGTTCCAAACATGTGCATAGGTCAAAGGCCTGTGAGTGGCCTTCAAGCTCCCCAGACATTACTCCTATTGATTATTACCTATGGGGCCATTTAAAACCGAAGATATACGAAATCAAGCTTTGAATGTTCATAAAATTCTGCAGTAAATGTCAGTCACTCAAACTTTTTCGTCAAATGTGATCAATATTTAGTGTGAAATAATAAGTAGAAATTATGTGTAGAAATAGTAAAACTAATAAAAAATTATTATTTTGTTGTAAATTTGAATGGTTTCAATAAATTATTGTCTAATTCAGTCAACAATCATTTAATAAATTTATTTTAAGTGAAAAATAAAACAATATGCTAAATTACAGATAGCAATAAAACATACAAAAAAACCGAAGACAATTTTAGGAAACAATATAATAAACGCTCAAGTGTAACATTATGTTATTTTATAATAGCTGTTACAGATATTCTTTTTATATCAGGATTCGCTCAATCGAGCTGTTAATTTCAATTATATATACCTTCGATTTTAAATGGATTAATAATAATCAACAGGAGTGATGTCTGGTAACCTTGAAGGCTACTCAAGAGACCCACCCGGACCTGTGCACCTGTTAAGAAAATTGTTTTTCATGTTTTTTCCCCTCAAATGGAAATATAGGCTTACGTATAAAATAAGAATTAATTGTAAATTTGATGATAAAAGTAGGTTTACTATTTTTTACTTGAAAACAACTCTCACATACAACAATCAAACATGAAGATTTACATGCGAAACTACATCAAATCCACCATAAACTATTCCTGCTCTACTCAAAAGCGTAAACAGATCTTTCAAAATCCTACATACAGGGTTTTGTTATAGCAAATAAAGAAAATTATGCCATCAGACCTACATTTGTGTTTCAATTATGACATCAGTGGATTAAGAGAAGCAAGAATAGTACCCCTACCAAACATCACTTGATTATACAGAGTGGTTTGCTTTTTATGGAAAGTTAAAAAAATAGCCGAAATTGGTAATGACAATGGTTAGACCCATCAACAACAGGTTTTTTTAGGTCTCCTGGATATTCTGCATTTACTGTTAATGTATATTTGTCATTCGGTGTAATTCGTCATTTCACGGAAAGCCTAGTCATTGGCTGTACTGCCGACCAAGGATGTAATGAAATTAATATTCCTTTGATTGTTAATATACCAAATGGTGAGTAGGACTTGAATTGAATAATAGATCAAAATCTCTTTTAGATGAAAATGACTCTACAGTCAGACTCGAATAGTTGTAGGTACATATGTATATACATATTATTACAGGGTGGACACGCGATAATCCCCCCCCCCCTATTTTCTCCGTCATTAGTCGAAATATCAAAAAAATGTGTAAAAATAAAAGCTGAAGGAATTTTTAAATACTTTTTAAAGCAGAAAAAAATAAATATCGCATTTCCCAGATGTATATAGGTTTTATTTTATTTAAGGGAACACCTTGTACACCACCAACTTTTCAAAAATCTATTATACATGATACTTTAATGTTTTCGCGATATTACATATTTACTGTTAAGCTGCCGTATTCTTGAAATAGTATTTTCTACAAATACAAGTAATTTTAGACATTTAAGAACTGAATAATATAGAGTTTAGCAAATAACAAGCATGTTATCTCATATCACCTGCGAATATTCAAAAGTACCGAAGTAAAACCAATATATAACGTCAGAAAGCGATCTATCCAGCAAATTTGTAGGTACTAAAATCTTTCAAAATACGATTTCTTTTAAATTCAACTATAAATGTAAACATTATTATAACATAAACTTACATAGTTCTGCATATAAGATTGTTTACTTTTGTTTATAAGTATGTGAAAATAATTGTTAAAATGTGGGGTTAGAATAGAGAAATACCGTGTCATATAAATGCATTTTAAAAGTTTTTAAACACTTTACGTCGAGAAATACGGCGACCTTATTATGCAACATCATATAACTCATGATATATGATAGCATTTCTAAATGAAATATATATAAAGTTAAGCATTTTAATTGGGAATTAAATTTTAATGTAAAATAAGGATACTTATGTAAAATTTAGTAAAATTATCAGCTAAAGAAGAAGTCATATTGCACCATCCTTGTAAATTTATTTCTTTTATTTTTCATATACCTTTAAAATCTTTAAAGATATATCAGTTATATGATGTTGCATATTAACAATAAACAAACATGTAATATATCGAAAACCGTAAAAAATATGTATAATATATTTCTGAAAATTTAAATTGGCGGTCTTTTCAATGGCGTAAAAATATAAAGAGTGTTCCATTTAAAAAACAAATTCAATCAATAACGGAGAACAAGGGGAGAGAGGGCAATTTTGACGTGATCACTCTGTACATATTAAGACAACTCTGTACATATGATTATTCATTTACAATAAAAAAGTAGAATTATTAGTTCTACGGCCCGAAATTCTACACAACACAATTCAGCAAATGACTAAACAAACGCTCGTCAAACGTTGTAACGTGCAATCGTGTTTGACGACAATGAAATAGGCAATCCCTGATATGACGACAAACTTCAGTCAATCAAAGGAATATTCATTTAACTACAGCCTTTGCCGGCAATACAGCCAATGGCTAGACTTTCCGTGAAATAACGAATTACGTCCGATGACTACGACACATACATTTCCCAATGAAGCACCCTGAATATAAAAATATATCTTGAGCAAAATGTGTAAAATTTTCTTTCATATTGCATTTTCTTATTCATGTCTTGTATTCCTATTTTTCTTAATGTCTTTTGCTACTAATTATGCAGCATCGATTAACAGGATAAATTCATTAGCGACAAAATGTGTAAATTTTCTTTTATAGTGTATTTTCTAATTAACGTCTTGTATTACGATTTTTCTCAGTGCTTTGCTACCAATTATGCAGTTTACATTGAGCTGGTCAGGATAGATGAATTGGTCCGTTCCGGGAGAAGCGATCAATCCAAATTACCACCTAATTATCTCAACAACTGATGAAAAATCCGCCGGTTTCAAAACAAGATAATAAATAGATCAGTCGGTCGTCAGGAATCCGAAAAATCCGTTTGACAAGTGCTCGTTTTAACCAGACACAACAAATTCCCATTTCATTAGATTAAGAGAGGATAATTAATTTTGTATAACAGGATCTACTAATTTAGAGACTGAGTTATCTCTTGGCAAGTTGTGAAGGTTTTATAACACAGGAGGATGTGAAAATATAAATAAGACACGAATAGCTCTCGGTGTGCAGAAGGTCTATTTACGTTACATTGTTGCAGTAACAAGCAGAGCACCTCCTTGGCGTTATTTTGAGAGGTCGTTAGATTTGTTGAAATAAAACCAAGATTGTAATATACACTCTGATTACTTTACTTATACAAAATAAACCTATGTACAATCGTTTGCAATACTGACATACTCTAAATTAATTTTGCGATTTCTTTTGAACTGCTGTCGTATTTCTAATGAAATCTACTTTCAACTTTTAACATTACCAATGTTGGTTCACTCACCAATAGAGATTTAATGAAATTTCTACTTAGAACTTCAAGTTCAAAAACTATTTTGAGGGAGTGTCATTATTATTGCAAAAGCATGTACAGTTTGATGTCTAATCGACAATATTATTAAATAAATTTTATTTAGGCTCATTACATAATTACAATAATGACACTTATTCCAATATCATAATGGCGTTACACTAGTGCAATATACAGGGTGTCCGAGAAAATGTGGAAAATCTCTCGGGTGCAAGTAGAACATGAAAAAATAAGATGAAAAGCTCCTATATTTTTTTTTGCCTACAGGCCCTCTCTATGGAGATATGTATCCCTGAAGGACGCTGCTGGAAATCGGTTTTTCTTGAATAACTTTAAAAGTACTTAATATAATTTAATTAAAATTTAATGTGATAGACACTAGCAAGGACCTCTTAAAATAGTGTTCTTGAAAAGTATTTAGTTTTTTTAGTTTACCAAGGGCGGGCTAAGCTTCACAACATAATGCCTAAATTTTCAACACCCTGTATGATAAAGACTTAAAAATAATAAATCTGGATAGACTTAATCTTAGACTAAAAAGGTACTCTTGTTTATTGTCGATGAAATGAACCGTTTACGATATTATTATTATTATTATTTACGAGAAAAAGAATAATAAACGAATTCATGTTTCATGTTAGAAAATGTTCGACCTTTGTTCGCGGGTTGAAACCTCTTATGACGTTTTTCAATAATTTCGTTAAGATGCCTCCTGGGCACTGTGTTTTTTTAAATTTAATATCTCTCGAATTAAACATCTTAAAATGAAACTTTCTCCTTGTTGGAATGACTTTCGTATCGCACTTTGTTGTCGACAACAAAAAAAATAGAAATCATGGCCCTTTTTATTAAAAATAGAACATGAGAACATGTAACTCTTGTTTATTTTATCAGGTTCATAATAACATTCTGAGTATTCCATATCTTTTGGAGCTCTTCTACCTGACGAATTTTTTGAAAAAACAGGATTGATTCTTTCATGCAGAAACTGTTTTTTGAAAATTCTTGGCCACCAGTCTTAATAATTAATAAAATTATCATTCATTTTCTGTACTATAAAGTTACTGCTTACTGTGACTTTGAACAGGATTGATTCTTTCATGCATGTTGTTATGAACAAGACATAAATCAGTGACTCGTGTCCTTTTTAATAAAAACAGACTACTTATTCAGATGATAACAACATATTAATTTAGATTTAACTGAATGAAAAATGGTGAATTGTTGTTGTTCTAAACTAATATAAAAAATACAGTCTCACTAATGATTAATTTACATGCAAATGAATTTGTAATTTTATTTAAACAATAGCGTTTTCTCAGTGTAGAGCAGAATTAATCTCAATTCTCACATATCCGTAACATCAGTGTTTCGGTTTCGCTTGGCAAAATTCTCAAAGTCTACGGCGCATTAATTGTTTATTCACCCCTGTTCCATCGGGTAATGCATGTCTTTCAAGCTGTTGTCGTGTGTATCGCGCCTTGTCTTTTAAATATTTAATACATCACACCCCATTTGCAGGCCGGCCCGAATTTGTTTGCGAAGCGCAAACTGAAAACAAAAAGCGTACAGCTCCATATCGTCCATTTTTCACGACTATGTCATTTATTACTGAAACGTTACCCTTCCAATTTGGTCGTGCTTGTAAATTGTTAATATTTTTAGTGGAGTGCCCCCATTATTATTTTTAATGTAGCAGTCGTGTTGCCAAATTGGCTTGTTATTGATTTAAGTATTTTTCTACTGAGTTTAATTTTTCAAGCGCATTTGTCATTTCGCGTTTGATTTACGACGCAGAACTGATCTAGATGACTTGAAAAATAAAGATTATATAGGGTTAGCTATAACAAAGTACAAAAAATTTAACCTCGTGCTCACTGAGCTTAAAACACACTAAAAAAATATTTAAAAATTCTAGCTTGATTTTTTTGTTATTTTGTTCCCAACTGTCAAAACTACATTTTCACTAATTAAGCCTTATTCTCATTGACGCCAAATTTTAGCAAAAAATTTTCGGGAATTTCACTGATTTTGATTTAAATTTTTTCATAAAGCTGTCACCATAGACCTTATAAATCATGGACGCACCCAAAACCGTTTTCTGCCTATACAAATCGTTGATGCTCAGATGTGTGCGACAGAAATAGAGCTAGTCCGGGCAAAAACCCACAGATCATTGGCCGAAAAAAACAAAAACCGTAAATGACACTAATGACAGACGTATGACAGACGTGTGACAGACCGAATTATATTGGATATTTACTCATTTATTCAGAATTTTAATTTGTAATGACATTTTGATAATAATAATTTGTAAGGAAGATTTTAATTATTTAGGAAAGGTTTCGTCAGGTTATGTTTATATATTTTTCTGTCATAGAACATCTATTTTTGCCCGGACTAGCTTCATCCCTCTTGTACACATCAGGGCAGCAGACCTCTCTTTCTAGGGCCAGTCCATGATTTATAAGGTTTATGGCTGTCACTGATTGTCATGGTAGATTGTCAGAGCTCAAGTTAAACTTAATTATACTTATACACTTAATGACGAAAATAGCGATCTGCAAAATTCGGAAAAAGTTGACACTTCCCGCCAATAATAATTTAAATCAAAATCTATCCATGTGGACAAGGCTTAATAGATAATAGAAAAATGCATCCGCATCAATCTTTAATTACAAAATATTGTTCAGTAAACTATAAAAACAAACCGGCAAACAGTGTTATGGAAAAATATCTGTACCCGACACAAATTCTTTTATTTAATTACTCTAAACCGTTTATAATTGAAAAAAAAATTAAAAAAGCACTAAAAATTAAAGAAAAACAATTATATGAGAACAAATTTTACAGTTTGGTGTTGTCGTTTGCCATACACTCTAAATATCAAAAGTGAGCCACTAGAGTCGTCGATACATAAAGGTACTTAATATAGTTAGGAATTTTTTTGAAGGGAAATTCCGTTAATTTTTCTTTATCCCCTCTTAAATTAGTATTTGGAATTACGTTACAAACTGGTAAAACTACATTTTCACTCATTACAACCACTCACTACCGATAAAACACACTTCCCGTAAGTACAGTTAGATAAAATGCCCATTTATTATAAAAAATCGAACAAATAGAATAAGTATTACTAATAGATAATAGAAAACCTTGTCCCATAACGTTGAAAAACAAACCGGCGACCTATAATGTGGGAAAATATCAGTACCCGACACAAATTTATTTTTTAATAACTATAAAACGTTTAAAATAAAATAAAGAACTAAAAACTAAAGAAGAACAAAAAACTACAACGTAAACACAGAATTTGAATTATGACATGACAGCGAATTTTACCCTTGTCTTGCTGGTTGCCTACTCTGATTCTGTAAACGTTAAACGTGCAGCGGACGGGTCGCATAGGCGGCGTTAAATAAATTTTTTCCAAGTTTGGAATTTTTTTAAGGATGAGTCCGTTAATCCTTAATTGTCTCTATCCCTTTTTAAAATATTTGTACTTAGTCATAGTTAGCCCTGTAAGTGCATATAAGATGTCTGGAAATTAACCAATAATTTACTTATCATTCCATAAGTAAATAAGTAAAAATAATAGAATTGAAACAGTGCATTTTCACCTTTGATAATTTTTTTATTTTAAAAAAATTTTTGGTACGTTTACTTAGATTGTTCAGCATAAGCATTTCAATGCAGATAGGAAAACGTTCCACGCCAACTAGATCCCACAACTTACAGACAACTTTTGATTATCTTGTATTCACCATATTTGATTTTGATTTGAAAATAGCGAAATTGAGAAATGTTTTCCTAATTGGACAGACCAGTTACAGTACCAGTAGTACCACATACAGCACCTATATGGTTAACTTGAAGCTTGTGACCCTATTTATAGGCCTTTAGGAGCAAACACTGGTTGGAGTAATGGATAGCTTTTATCACACAAATGTTTTCATCTATGGGGATAAACGAGTATAGATATACCTAAGGGAAAGAGAAAATGTGTTTCAATGAAAGCGATCACTCGATTGTAGGAAACCGCTTATAAGATATTTCGGACGAGATAGCAGCACAGTACAGTTGCATTTTCCCGAAAACGAAATGAAACCGTCGGCATTAAAAATGGTGTTTGATAAGAGATCGATGAACTACGGAGATACTTATACTTATTTTTTATTTACTTTCTTTTTTAGAGCTGTAAAAAGTTTTCTTTTTGTCTTCTTCTGATAGCATCCAACAAAAAATCATTTTTACATCCCAACAGATTTTCATTACCTTTATGAAAAACTTGGTCACTTCAGCAAAGAAGTAGGTGAACTAGGTCCACGACATAAAGGTAATGGGAACTCTACCAAGAAAGGTGGGACGTAAATATGATGGCTGACTTTTGTTGGATGCAAAAAAGAGATATACCAGAAGAAGAAGAAAAACAAACAAAACTCGTTACAGTTCTAAAAAAGAAAATGAATAAAAAATAAGTATAAATGTGTCCGTAATTCATCTATCTTATTAAACACCCATTTAAGGACTACATGATATACAAAACTGCTCGTGCAACCTGCTCGTGGTTTACATTGGGTAACCCCTCAGGTAACCCTAATTCCGAAGGTCTCATTTCGTTTCTTAGGAAAAATACAACTTTTTTGTTTATGGGGTTCCTGACATGTGAGGTTATTGGGTTACAAGATTGTGGGGTAGAATATGTTTTGTTTAAAGAGCATTGACAAATCGCATGGTGTAAGATTAGTTGTGGGTTTGTGTAGTTATGATGTTATGTGATGATTGGTTTATGTGTTTAGCGGTTAGCAGCCTTAGATTTTGTGTTTAAAGTTTGACTTATAAAGTTATATGCTTGTAATAGTGCTGATAAGCCTAAATTAGTGAGTTTTTTTGAAGTTATAGCAACACCCTGACGTGTAGGGTTAAACGGACCCTGGGTTCGGATTCAGCGACACCAAAAACATAGAGTAAACATGACCTCCAGATATGAGGAACTCTTTTCTTTGTGGGGCTGTTATTTTTTTTTAAACTGACACTATTTTATTGGATATGAAGAGGATATTTGGAATTTAAATTGTGCTTGAAATTCATGAAAGGTGCATACACTGTTGAGGTATTACAAGGTAATTTGTGTATCAGCTTAACATCGTTATATATCCAGCGCTTTACAAAATTAAACTGTTAAATTAATTAAGATATAATAGCCCCCTCTAATTTAAATGTTATTCCGCAGTGTACACTGATAGTTTCCAATTTTCGATATTAACCCCCTACAAATTAAATCCACCCCTTTACAAGAAGACACTGCATAAATTACCATAGGATCCACAGATATCGGATTGCATGAGGACGTTATGAACTATCCCTTTACAGGGGATTGCCTTGTTTACAAACATATATAATATTAATATAGTTTATGGATTACGCATACAGCATACTAACTATGCTGTATTTACCTTCAATATAAATTATTCCGTATGTACAACCAATTAATTTATTTTTTAAAATCTGGGTAGTTTCAACCTTAGAATAAAAAAAGGTACTCTTGTTTATTGTGGATAAAATATTTTGAGTTTATGCGTATAGGTTAAGTGTTTAAACAACTAGATCTAAACTACGCTAATAATACTAGACTAAATATATTTAAACACAACAGACAAACAAAAATTATAAAAACAGTTACAATCAAGCCTATGAAAATTTCATCAAATGGTATACAACGAAAGATGTGTTGACAATAACGGAAGATGTATTATTGGTATTTTTATTAGAAAAATTAAAGACATTGCCCCCTGTATTACAGTCAGAATACTCAATGTTGAAATTGATTATGTCATTAAATAAGAACCAGGACATTTCAAAATTTAGCCTCTGGAAGGCATTCATAGAAAGGAAAAATGACGGAACCCCGAACTCAGGTATTTACAAATGTTGTTATATCAAAGTTTTTTTAAAATAAAAATTAATGTAGTTAAATTTACTAATGAAACTTAGATATTTATAGAATGTTAGAAGCTCCTGATGAAATATATTTAATGGAAAAAGTGGTAGCGATTTTTGGAGTAGCTGGGGCATGCCGAATTGAAGAGCTATATAATCTAAAAGTGTAGGACGTGGATTATCAAAATTGTGTCATATTAGTGCAGATTCTTACTACAAAAAATAATGTGTGTGTTTTCTTTCTATGGCACTGGTTCCAAACCAAATAGCCGGCCTTTAAAAATAATGTGCAAAGAAGATTTGTAGCAACAGACGATTGGGTAACATTTGTTAATCGTTATATGCAACTCTGACCAAAAATGGCTCAAGATGAACGCATTTTTTATCGGTATGAGTGTGGCAAATGTATAAATTAGGTGGTTGAAGAATTTAATGATCATGTTGCGCAAATCGACAAACAAGTCAACAATTCCAGTGACGTTGTTTTAGAACAGGATTTCAATCAACATTTGCTGTTAAATATTTCAGGAACATACAACAATTGCAATTTTATATTTAATTTCCTCCCTAAACAAACATATTTATTTTTTCGTCGTTCAGGACAGGAATATTTTTCATACTTAGCAACCGATAACCTAGCATGTTTTACTTTCGCTTACCTCTTTAAAATAAAAAAAATATATAAAAAATACTTTTGTAGGGGGCAAAATGAAAAATATTTTTAAAGGCACCAATTTTTTCTTTCGATGTATCAAATTTTATTTATTAAAATCTTGAAGCAAACAAATCCGAAATAAATGATTATCCATCCTTAAGAACAGTGAGGCACATGCCTAAACATCCCATCTAGGAAAGACACGATGTATAGAGAATTCCGGCACAGACAGATTTCTGTGCTTGACACAAGCTTACCGCGTCAAGCAAAGTGACATGTGAAAATAACGAACATGTGTTTCTGGAAAAGCTAAATCAGTGCAATTATCTCCCGATTCTTACACGGAGTTTTAGATCTAGTACGACAGGTTCTCACGGGGGCTGAAAACAAACAAAAAAAATAAACTGCATTCCTCCAGCCGTATAAATGTTTTAAGTTTGATCTTTTTTAATTTCTGGGATGTTTATATAAGAGTCACCAGAATAAATCCCACTAAGCTTCGAAAACATTTATGAATTATTGATGAAAAATAGAAAGTTTTAATTATAGAACCTTACGGAAATACAGTGAGCAGTAAGGATATAACATATGTCGCAACATCATAAGAAAAAACGATAATTATGATTTTTTGTTTTTAGACTATTTTACAGTGTGTGTCTATTTTATTCGTAGTCATAAATAAATCAGTATGTTGTTACTTATATATTTTAGTCTCAATTAGCTTTATAGAATTGACATTTTAGCAATGGTTATCGAAATATAGTGTTGAAGGTTTTAAAAAGCATTTACAGTGTTTGCTAATGAATACTGTACTAGTAGCTTACTTATAAATAATATATATATAAGTATATAAGTATTAAGAGACAAGAGAGAAAAAATCGAAAATATTGACAAAGGGTGAAATCGACCGTTTTCTATCAAGTGCAGATGACAAAGAATTCTTAATGATTAAGGTAAGATTACGTTTGTTGTTAGGTATTTCAATTATTAAGTATTTTGATTTTTTATAAGTCGGATTAATTCTGGGGATTGCCGGAGCTTGTCGAACTGATGAACTAGTCAATTTAACTGTAGATGATATTGAGGATGTAGGCTCTTCCTTGATTGTAAAATTTCTAAACACTAAGACAGAGATTCCACGAACCTTTCTGGTTACCGATGTGGGAAATATGCTTCAATTGTTTCGAAAATAGCTGTCCCTTCGTCCTCCCCACGTCAAGCATAAGCGCCTTTTTTTGTACTACAAAGCAGGAAAATGTAGTTCGCAGCCAATTGGCAAGAATACCATGGGAAAAATTCCGAGTGTAGTAGCTTCGTATTTAAAATTACCTGATGCTGCATGTTATACTGGTCACTGCTTACGAAGATCTTCAGCGACATTACTGGCAGATGCTGGTGTGGATATCACGACAATGAAGCGTCATGCTGGTTGGAAATCAACGACAGTCGCTGAGCATTATGCCGCGAACTCCATTGAAAATAAGACTAAAATTTCTAATCAGGTTTTAGTAGGTACCACTATTAGTGCAATCACAAAAAATGTAAATGTAAGCGAAAGTAATATTCCTTCTAATTTTGAAAATTGTACAAATGTAACATTTAATTTAAATGTCAATAAATAATTTCAATGTTATCTTTTTTTTGCATGAAAAACGTTCTCCATAATGCAAACTCCCTTGGGAGCATTATACTCCCTTGGGAATAATCGACTACTTCTGTTTTAATGCCATAGAAACTGATTTCTACTTCCGACCGTGGAAAAAATTATTTACGCACTTTTACAGTACATTTTTCGAGACATGTTTACAACACTCGAAAATTGTTTTTACGATCCATTCTTTGTCAGGATTGATATAAAAAAGTATGATGAGTAGCAATATTATAAAAAGCAGTGTATTTACAAGATTATTCATTGCAGATTTTCCTTTTTTGTAGCTCCGTTACTTACATACATGTTCACAATTGGCAACACTGTAAATATAGTCCTGCAGTGAAACTCAGACGCTGTTCGGGGGCGGCGTGGATAGCAATTTGGGTACAGTTTAGGAATTAAAGTTATGAACATAACAAATACAATTGTACCAATAATATATAATACGTAAAGTTTTTGTCACTGAAATGAATTTTATAGTTATGACGGTTGAAAGTAAACCGAATAGGAAGAATACTTTATGCCAGAATTAGCTTACAGTTACATCATCAATATATATATATATATATATATATATATATATATATATACACAGGCTGTATCACATAAGAGGGCCACTCCCATGTACTTCGCTTAATATGCGAGACACGTCAAAAATCTTTTATTGTTTTTTGTTGCATTTTTGGAGACCTTTATGCTCGTAAACACAAATTTGAGATTCATGGCCAACTTTATCAGTAATAACAAAAAAACCTGTAAAGTGCTCAAACTTTAAGGCTGTCTAACTTTTTTATTGTAAGAGATATAGAAAACTTATTGGTAATACATTTTTATTGCAAAATTGATACCTTCCACCTGATATAAACAGATTTTTGAAATATCGTATGTGGTTCGCTGCTCCCTCTAGGCGGATAAAATTTTTTTTTTATTGAAGCAGGCTATGGCCACAAAAAATTGCCTGTTTTTTCGTCTTTCATGCAATATACTACATGTTGCCCTTATCTTTCGTATTTATTACATTTTTTTCAATTTTAGTTTAAAAAAATGTACCTAAATATTTTCGTGTTGCTCAAGATAATGTAGAACCTATTTTAAAGACACCAATTGCAAAATAATAATAAATAGAATGTACTTTTTTATGCAAAATACAGACTTTCTTTTAATATTATTTTATTACATTGTCTGTGTCCAAATAATTTTAAAGACCCAATTGCTTCTAATGTGAAAAGCGATAAAATAATATTATAAGAAAATCTGTATTTTGCATATAAAAGTACATTCTGTTTATTATTTTTTTGCAGTTGACGTCTTTAAAACAGGTTATACATTATCTTGAGCAACACGAAAATATTGAGGTACATTTTTTTTAACTAAAATTGAAAAAAAATTAATAAATACAAAAGATAAGGGCAACATGTAGTATATTGCATGAAAGACGAAAAAACAGGCAATTTTTTGTGGCCATAGCCTGCTTCAATAAAAAAATGTTTTATCCGCCTAGAGGGCGCAGCGAACCACATACGATATTTCAAAAATCTGTTTATATTAGGTAGAAGATATCAATTTTGCAATAAAAATTTATTACCAATAAGTTTTCTCTATCTCTTAAAATAAAAAAGTTAGACAGCCTTAAAGTTTGGGCACTTTATAGGTTATTTTGTTATTACTCATTAAGTTGGCCATGGATCTCAAATTTGTTTTTACGAGCATAAACGCCTCCAAAAATGTAACAAAAAACAATTAAAGATTTTTGACGTATATCGCATATTAAGCGAGATACATGAGAGTGGCCCTCTTATGTGATACAGCCTGTATAAGACTGAAGAAGGAATTAATCAAAAAAGGAAGGAAAATATCGAGTGAACGGTCGTCATTGGCAACACTGCTAGACGCAGTTTCAATAATCGGTTCGTATAATCGCCCGCATAATCTAGCGTCTAAATTACCATAACATCGTCCCCCTCCATTAATTAGTAACGACGCTATCTAGACGGCTCTATACAGTTTATCTTTGACCATGGCCTATCCCCATCCCTATCTGGTTCCTGGAGCCGCGTTATCGTTTGACGGCTAGAATTATCTGCGAATGTCACGTCCCCGATGCCGCGATATTTAACCGGGACTGGGTGTAAGAAGCAGCCCTGGAAAACATCTTGGAATAACCTCAGGTTAACGAGCTGTTACTTTTGACAAGCTTTATTCTACATGAAAAGCTACGGCGGGAGTACAAGGTAACCTAGATCTGATACAGGTCGCCATTATACAGAAACGGAAAGAAAGTAGATAATCACAATAATTAAACACATATTTGATATCGAGCGGATTCGATGAATAGTGTATAAACCAGGATTCTTGGTTTTGGTGGAAAATCTAAAAAAACTAAAAATAATATAAAGGAGGATTTATTTTATATATACATAATCTACTCTTTGATTACGGGCACGGGCCGACGAAACAGAACCCAAACAGCGTAGTAAATATGCATTAACCCACTGCGCCTTCCGTGCATGTACGATGGTAACCATGATTCGGCCTGATTCACATGAGATTTGCAAGTTAACTTAATCGTACTTTACTGATTTAACATTTTGTTTTTAATGACAAGAGTTACCTAATCTATGTATTTATCTAGATAAGGTTGTATACTAAATTTTAATTAATTATTATTTTATTTCTTTTTTATGAAAATTTGAAGGGAGGTGTCTTTAGTCCTACATATTGCAAATATTCAGCATTGTATTCATATAATATGAATACTTGAATACAAGTATTCAGGACACAAGTACTCTTGAATGTTGTATTCAAGAATCAAGTAATGGTAAATACTTTTTTAACAGGGTACTCAGTATTCATAAATCATCTCAAAACCCATGTGCCTTAGGAATATAAAAAAGGAGAAGTTATATAGATGTGATCAACATAATAATAAGGGTTCATTCTATTCGACAACTTAAAAAATGGAAGTGCAATAAAACAATTAAATTTACAAGCCTCGTAGCCGATATGCCGCCTAAGATTAGAATAATAAAAGCATTAAATTTATTTGTGCTTAGAATTCTGATATAATTCTGCTTTACTTCTATAAAAATGATATTGACGCATCATCAAATTTAAAAAAACTTATAGTAACTTATTATTTTTTCAATCACTGCCCAGTTATTCTAATATAGAGCAGTTTTTCATGGATGTACATCTAAAAAATGTTGAAGGCAAATTACTCTCTTCTCCACCCCCAACCAGTTTCTTCGTTTGTTTTATACGGGTCGTTTACAATAATAGCCTTCTTGATAATTTTGTTAACCACAAGGAGTATCTTTATTAAATTTCAAACTGATGCTTGAAAATTAGACAAAGTTATAGTAAAAAAAAATAATTTTAAAAGTTCAACTTCAACACCCTGTATCTTTTATGGAAAGCAGTTTTATATATAACTAACTAGGATTAAATTGTCATATTTTGTCGCCAAAAAATACCTGTGATGATCTGCTTTTCTGTTACTCCCTGGGCGTTAATTAATAATTACGAAAAATATTTTTTTCTGAGTAGTGTTGTTTATTTTTTGAATGAGTATCCAACTTGCAATAAATACTAAATTCTGCAGATTCAGATGAATGTAAACAAAACTATTTCTAATATTTTTAAATGCTGATAAATTATGCTGATGAAAACATAATTCTAAAGACCACGATATTTTATGAAATAACAACGCAGGGGGTAAACTGAACTATTCGTTTACATAGAACTTAAAAATTCAAGTCTGTTACAACAAAAAAATCCAAAACCGTTGTACTCATACACCATTATAAATGAGGTGACGACAAATCTAGTGTAAAGTAATGTGCTCTAAAAGAGGAGCTGCTACAACTCATCTGGTAACAGTTCTTTTTTATTTATCACGCTGTAATAAGCAACCTAGTTTTTAAATATTCATGTTAAGGCAAAGACAAGTGAATTTTCTGAATTTATGGTCTAATTATTTCTCTATAGGAGCGTGCTGAAATATGAAGAGAATAAAATATTTATTGGAGGCACGCTTTGTGTAAACTAACAAATATAATTTGAAAAATGTGCAATTAATTAGTTCCTATATTGTTTAAAAAAAAAACAACAAAAATATCATCAAAATTATTAAATATGATTATACAGGGTGTCTCGTAAGGTATGTTACAAACTTTGGATGGAACTAAAAGCTGTAACAAACATAACTTTTTAAACCCACCACCGTTTTCCAGTTACAAGTCCTAAAAGGAGTAACTACGTTTTTTATGACGTAACGTTTTTAAAAAAAGAAAACAGTGAAATTGAGAGCGCAAGGCTGATTTTTTATCAACCTGTATCATATTTCCTGGTAAATGTTCTACAAAGGTACAGCAAGAACATTTGCAAAATGTTTAGTTTTCTAGTAAATTTACAAAATGTTGGGGACGAGTGTTTCAGTATTATTTACATACATTTCATAAAAGCGCAGTCTGTATTTAGAGAATACAACCAATTTCCAAAATTATTTATTTATAAGTAACCGAAGTAAAGGTAAACCTAATGTTATTATAATAAATGTATCAATATAAGTGGTCACGTGATCACGGTGATAAATCTATTGGTGTATTATATTCTCTTCCAATCCATCGGCTAGGAAATGTGTAGCAATTCAGGCCGAGTATGTATCCGATCTATCAAAATAACGTTAAAATGTTGTTACAAATAATATATGGAAATAACGCTCCATATAACATAAATTAGTATATCTTATTAGTATATCTACGTATCAGCAAAACGCTATGTTATCACTACTGTTAAAATTCAATACATTACGTGGAAATTAATATTGATATCGTAAGACAGAGACACAATTATAATGATCTAATTGTAATGAAATGAGAAAGAAAACGACACGTTATTTGTATTACGTACGTTGACGTTACAAATGTTTAAATTTAAATTACAAATCTATAAATATGTTAATAAATAAAAATAAATTGTATTATTATGTAATTATTATAAAAACATGTAAGTTGCACATTGATGCTACATGATGTACATCATCTTCAGAAGGAGGAACTACTGTGGCAATTTTGAATGCAATCAATTGCACCTATTATTATTAGTCAACGAAAATTAAAGTTTCACATGAACCTGTTAGAATGTATTACATTTTTATAAGATTCAATTATTATTTTTAATTTTAATATAATTATTTTAATGGGGAATACCACTAAATTTGGTATTTTGCATTTTTAGAGAGTACTCTAAAAAACATTGGATACGTGTAATAGGATTTGGACTAATATGCAGTTTTATGAGAGATATTAATTATTTAAAACAGCATGACGTCACGCGTACATTTTTACCAGCTGGCAACAATGCATGACAATCAGAGAACTACGAAACGTTCAGTCTCCAGTCCGACCGTTATCTGTAAATATTTTGACTTAAAAGTGTGACGTACATGATTTCAAAATGGCAGTACCTGTAGCGTCCTAGTGAAATGTGGATGCGCACTCGTCGAAGCTCGTTCTCCTCTCCTCTATTTCTCTGGACGGAAGTGACACATGATGTTTGTAGGCACTATATCTGTCTCTATTTATACAGTACTGCATTTTACTTATTTTATTCTAAGACAAGTTGCATGCTATTGCTCTGTTGCCGCATGTTAAAAATGTACATCTGATGTCACATGTACATTAATTTGCCAATAAATTTTTTAAATTTATTTTAATTTAAAAAACAACGAATATGGTCTTCATATATTTCCAAAACAATGTAATTTACTGAGTTTCCAAAAACTTTTCCAACATAGTGGCATTCCCCATTATGATAAAACACTCGGTTTTTATGTGGTTCCTTGTTTGCTGAGTTTGTGAAAGCATCATATATCTCTCTAACAAATGTTCGGTAATAGCTTTAGTTACTTACAGTTACTAAATGATTTTTGACAATTTTAAATTAAAATTATCACGAACACATGTTTGGTGGGAAATACCTTAAGTTAAAAATAATAATGTTGCAAATACTAGAACCAATCCACCTATCAAAAAATAAAAATAAAATTCAAATTAAGTACTAATTTTACCTTTAGCTCTGCCGGAATACTTTTTGTCTCTGAGGAACTGCCAAAAGTGGTCTTAAATCCTCAATAAATTGCCGTATTGAACCATTACGAATATTTTAAAATTTTTTATCAGACAAATCAAATGGATTACTTAAATCTTTTATCCTTCTTTGTTGGATGTTTTGCTTTAAATTTTACAATATACCTTTGATGTGCATTTATAACACCGCGAATTAAATGTAACTTTAATAAGCCGTCCGTTTTGATTTAGCGCCAATAATTGCACAAGAAATATGTCTGACACAGGTGACAAAATGTTGTTGAACTGTTATTTAAGTTTAAAATTGAGTACTATCTTAATTTTTAAGTTTTTTTTTTTCAAATAACACCATTGACTATTCAGGTTCAAGTACACTTAACCAACCATAACCATCTCTAAGTGGAAATAATAGTACATTATTGTGATGCTATGGTCAGACAAACGTAATGGACTGTATGAATTAAAGTAAATAAAAAATCAAATATAATGTAAACGAATTGGAAAAGGCTTACCAAACTGTCTTCTTGTAACGAAGTAACGAAGGAAGGGCCCTTCAGGAAGTGGATCGGCACACGTCACGGCACGCTCGCACCTTTCGTCGACTATATTCTAAGTGTATCTACTTCTTATCTACGTAGAAGCACAAAAAACCTTTTCCAAAAAAAGAATCGCGAAAAAAAAAGCAATATTTGAAATTAAGTTAATTTGAATTACGTTGTTGCAACAAATGAATTTTTATTATATTTTATAAGAAAGATAAATATGAGAATAATTTGAGGTGAAGCCGCACCAATTATACTATAAGAGAGAGAAATGAGTTATTTTGGCAGAAGTGCAATTTGAAGCCCGAGGGCTACAATGCACCGAGGATAAAATAGCATCTCTCCCGAATGGTATATACTATTTTTTCCACGGTCTCATTAACTTAAAAATACATATTTTGCCATTATGAAGTAGCACCAGAATTATTGTATTCGGATTTGAGCATTTATTTAGTAGTCGTTGAGTTATTGTCATAACTACAAAATAAACAAACAAAAAGAATTGTCAAATTAAGGTGCTAGTTTGGTTTAGTTTAAAGTTTGTTTAGTGCACAATGAATAATTATGAGTCGGAAGAGATTGTGGAGGCTGCAAATTTTGCAATAAGCAATTTGCTGCCTACGAAGTCAAGATCTTTATACGATATAGTCTACAATCGGTTCAAAAAGTGGTGCGCCGAGAAAAATATTCAAGTATACAGCGAGAATGTTTTGTTGGCATACTTCAGAGAAAATACAAAGAATTACAAGTCTTCCACATTATGGGCGCAATATTCTATGGTTAAGTCATGCTTGATAATTTACGACAACATAGATATAAGCAAAAGAACCGGTGATGGATATATCAAGCAAAAAAATCGAAAATATTGACAAAGGGTGAAATCGACCGTTTTCTATCAAGTGCAGATGACAAAGAATTCTTAATGATTAAGGTAAGATTACTTTTGTTGTTAGGTATTTCAATTATTAAGTATTTTGATTTTTTATAGGTTGGATCAATTCTGGGGATTGCCGGAGCTTGTCGAACTGATGAAATAGTCAATTTAACTGTAGATGATATTGAGGATGTAGGCTCTTCCTTGATTGTAAAAATTCCAAACACTAAAGACAAAGATTCCACGAACCTTTCTGGTTACCGATGTGGGAAATATGCTTGAATTGTTTCGAAAATACCTGTCTCTTCGTCCTCCCCACGTCAAGCATAAGCGCCTTTTTTGTACTACAAAGCAGGAAAATGTAGTTCGCAGCCAGTTGGCAAGAATACCATGGGAAAAATTCCGGGTGTAGTAGCTTCGTATTTAAAATTACCTGATGCTGCATGGTCACTGCTTACGAAGATCTTCAGCGATTACTGGCAGATGCTGGTGTGAATATCACGACAATAAAGCGTCATGCTGGTTGGAAATCAACGACAGTCGCTGAGGGTTATGTCGAGAACTCCATTGAAAATAAGACCAAAATTGCTAATCAGGTTTTTAGTAGGTACCACTACTAGCGCAATCACAAAAACTGTAAATGTAAGCGAAAGTAATATTCCTTCTAATATTAATTTTGAAAATTGTACAAATCTAACATTTAATTTAAATGTCAATAAATAATTACAATGTTATCTTTTTTTCTGCATGAAAAACGTTCATAATGTAAACTCCCTTGGGAGCATTATACTCTCTTGGGAATAATCGACTACTTCTGTTTTAATTTTGATGTTATAGAAACTGATTTCTACTCCCGACCGTGGAAAAACAAGCAATGATTCTATTTTACTTCTACCACATCCTCTAAATATTTTTACTGATTTTACAAGTACATAATAATGCAACCTAGTACTTTTCGAAGCATACTACATAAAGTCTAATAACGTTTAACTCTGGTTCACTCCACTGCACGCTCTGTAGTTGCTCAATTCATTTTGGCAATTAGCCGATCCTCGAACACGTGCGCCTCTAGTATATTGGCACTCCCAATTCCCCTGCCCTGTTATCAAAGTGTGTCTAGTTATTGGCATCAACACCCTCTAGGTATATTGATAATCTGAAGTGGCGAGCATCATCGCGTATCGAGTGTTTACCATATGGGGCATCCTCTGAGATAGCCCGGTGCCGACGTTCGGTACAGATTAGAAGCATTAAGTTTACAATTATTCCGAGGTTTACTAAAATCTCTTGTGTTTACTCAACTGTGTGACAATTCGAACGTGTTATTGTAAGACAGTATTACAAGTAAATGTCATTAGTTTTGGTTTTACAGCTGACAAGAACATGAAAATTGTTTTAGAACTGCAATCGGTGCAGGAAAAATTGTGATTTGAGACTGTGGAGTACGAAAGCGCGTTTTAAGTTAAGAAGATGTCTTATTTTAGAAAATAGACTCAATTTGAGTCAGTTTTTACTGACCTTTAGTTAACAAGAAATCTTTGAGAAGTACAGTAGTTACTTTGAGAAGTGAATAATAGATATTTATAGATTGTAAGTAGATACAACAATATTATTAATAGTCGAGGCAATAAATTAGTAAAAAGTCCAAAAGTTCTAAAACTAGTTGTGGTGGACGGGTCGGAATGCGGTTTTTTGCATTCTCTTCCAAAAATTGTTTGTAAAAAATGTGGCGACATGGAATTTCTGACAAATCGGAAATTGCATTGCTGCAGCCAAAAATGCATTCAAAAAATGCATTATTTGAGAGGCCTCTTGGAAGATGTCAAAGCTTGGTAAATAAGTGTCAGAACTGGTCCAGATCGGGTACTCGGGGATTTTCGAGGTCGCTGATCACGAATATGATCAAATTGACCGCCGAACAACTGGAGCTCAGGAACGCCGATAAACGTCATCTCCGTAGGGCTCTCCGACAAATCACGCGGGAAAGAAGAAAAACTCGGCGCCCGGGGTTTTCTTGGGTCGCTGAATCCATCTGACATCGGCGAACACCCCAGGGGCACCTGGTGCGCCGGAACCTGGACGCGGACGTTATCTCCGAGAATTTTCCTGAGAAGAGTGCCAAAAACCACACGAAAATCATAATAGGGGCGTTTTGTGGGGCGTTGAATTCGAATGTTACGTCAGAAACGGCCCCCCGAACACCTAGTGCACCAGAACCTGACCCTAAACCTCACCTTGAACATCTTCTCCGTGGCTTTTCCAGACACAATCGAAAAAGACGGACCGAAAATCGTTATGGGGGGGTTTTTGGGTCGCTGAATCCAAATATGACATCGGCGAACACCTCACCGATACCTGGTGGCCGCGAACCCGGACATGCACGTCATCTCCGAGAATTTTCATGAGAAGAGTGCCAAAAACAACCGAAAAATCATTGTAGAGGCGTTTTTGGGCCGCTTAATCCAAATTTCACACCCAAAACTACATTCCCAACGCCCGGAACTGAAACAACTTTTTCGAAGGCCCTAGGCGGGAGTTACACATTAATGAATGTGTCAAATTATGAGACGGTTTTTGGTCAGTTTGTTGCGGTCGTGTCTGTAAAACCCTCCGAGACGACGTTCAGGTCCAGGTCCCGCGGTACACCAGGTGTCTGAATTAAGCGGCCCAAAAACGCGCCTGTAATAATTTTTTGAGTCGTTTTCAGCGATCTTGATGGGCAAATTCTCGGAGATGACGTGCACGTCCGGGTTCGGGGGCACCAGGTGCCCGTGGGGTGTCATATTTGGATTCAGCGACCCAAAAAAAAACCCATAACGATTTTCGGTTCGTCTTTTTTTATTGTGTCAGGAAAAGCCACGGAGATGACGTTTATGGTCAGGTTCTGGTGCACTAGGTGTTCGGGGGGTCGTTTCCAACGTGAAATTCGGATTCAACGCCCCACAAAACGCTCCTATTATGATTATCGGGTGGTTTTTGGCAGTCTTCTCAGGAAAATTCTCGGAGATGATGTCCGCGTTTAGGTTCCGGCGCACCAGGTGCCCGTGGGGTGTTCGCCGATGCCAGATTTGGATTCAGCGACCCAAAAAAACCCCAGGCGCCGAGTTTCTCTTCTTTCCCGCGTGATTTGTGGAAGAGTCCCAGGGAGATGACGTTCATATGCGTTCCTGAGTTCCAGGTATTCAGGGGGTCAATTTGAACATCATATTCGTGATCAGCGACCTCGAAGACCCCCGAGTACCCGATCTGGGCCAGTTCTGACACTTATTTGCCAAGTTTTGACATCTTCCAAGATGCCTCTCAAATAATGCATTTTTGGCTGCAGCAATTCAATTTCCGATTTGTCAGAAATTCCATGTCGCCACATTTTTTACAAATAATTTTTGGAAGAGAATGCAAAAAACCGCATTCCGATCCATCCACCACAACTAGTTTTAGAACTTTTTCATTGCCTCGACTATAATGCCAGTACAAGATATTCTATTTCAAAATCAGCTTTAAAATATTTTTAGCCAAATTCTATACTATATTTATTTAAAGCAGGTATCAGCTTGTGTTCTCACCGTCTCCCGATTTTGAACATATTAAAATTATAGTGAATAAAGAAAAACATATTTTACCAATAAACTGTCTTACAGATATTAGTATTGTAAACAATACTTTTCCTATACCTAATAAGAGAGTACCTCAGGGGTCAATTTTAGGTCCCTTATTATTTGTGATTTATATCAACGACATAGTTCAAGACTACGACCACGACGTCACTACCTCATGTATGCAGACGATGTAAAAATATATAGCAAGATTTATGATGCTAATGATTGTATTAGGTTGCAGCATTGTCCAAGTCGGATTCAGAAATGGTATAGTACTGCTAATAATCTTTCTCTAAATGCTAGCAAGTGGTAAATGTCATCACGCTTTACCAGAAGAGTGAATCCTATTTTATTTAATTATGACATAAGCTCAACTAATAAAAATTATTTAAATTGTTTAATATATGTTTTAAGATCATTAAGGCTACAATTAAAAATATCTATGTTCTTAGAGTTCTTATTATAGGTTCTACATATAAAATTTATAGGAGAAATTATCAGAAAGTTTGTTCTCGCTACTTCCTGATCGGACGTTTTCTTATTTGTCTCAAATTTTCCCGTGGAACAGATAGGTTCAGGCAACGCATATTTTGCCACATTCAGAAAAAACACCTACAAAATTATAAAATACTACTACACATCATTTGCTACAAAAACAAATGATATTTTTTCTGTGCAAGTAGCTGTTATTTAAATATATCGCATATGTCGTTTTCTTTAGTTAACATTGACGGCATTTCTGTATTTCATGGAGATATAACCTATTCGTCCTGGAAAGACAGATACTTTTATAAATCTATAAAGTAATATTAAATTTTAAACCTTTTAACGTTTCTTACATTTTATATTTTGATTTGCCCTTTTT
The DNA here is from genome assembly GCA_037114965.1 of Monochamus alternatus. Taxonomy (NCBI): domain Eukaryota; kingdom Metazoa; phylum Arthropoda; class Insecta; order Coleoptera; family Cerambycidae; genus Monochamus; species Monochamus alternatus. The sequence goes on from CM073433.1 coordinate 42,686,053, forward strand.
TCAAACTTTTTTTACTGTGATTGTTGTACTTACTATATGTGCCCTGAGATGATTCATTTAGTTAATTTTTGAATATTAAGGGAGCAGTAAAGAATAATTTATTTTAATTGAGTTTGGATTCCTTTTATTCGTCGAATTAATAATTTGCCAACATCTCAAAAATTCTAAAAGTTCTCTGTGAAAAAGGTAATATCTCAAAACTGTTCAGAACACAACAAAATATTCTTCCACCATTCGCAAAAAAAATATCTAGTGTGTTGCTGACTATAAGTAATGTAGGATAGCATTTGTGAAAGTATTAAGAAAATTGAAAATGTTTTAATGATGAAGTAGTCCAAAATGTAAAACAAAATCTATAAATGTGATTACTAAGAAATTTAAATTTTTGAATTGCCGTTATGTCACGACGGATACGATATAGGTATTCAATTTCTTGCAACAAACTTAAGTTGAATTATATATTCCAGAACAACCGACATTTTTTCTATAACTTAGGTCTTCTAATATGAATTATTCCACCCCTTCAGAACCAAAGGACGTAATAATTGTAATGCCGAGAACAAGTTTAAATGAAATTGTAATGTGATAAAGATGGGTTAACTTCGAATAAAAGTTTACTATAACATCGTTAAATGCTGCTCGACATTAGGTTTAAAGTTTAGTTTAAATAATTTAAAATTTACAGTTTGACCGTTGTCATTGAAGTAAACTTTACATTTAAAGTAAGTTTTAAATTTATTACGGAATGGTGGTTAATAAAAAGTAGTCTAAATAAGTTAGAGGTTTATAAACATGTGTTTTGAGTAAGATTTACCTAAAACTATATATTATAGTAATATATTTAATTTGTTGGGCGCCAATTAATATTGATATTTAATTTGTGTTTGTTTTTTTTTATGTTTTGTGTTTATGTATGTCTCATTAAAAAAAAATTTATTTATTGGGCTACAAACCTGTATATTATTTTTTTAGCTTATTCAACTACCCTGGCTGCTTGTAGAACATAGACTCTGGTAGTCGGTTCGCTCGCCAAGTCAAATCTTATTACAACACACTGCACCTTATTTTATCAAATAAATATCATTCCACAATTGACAATGTTTATTTCATAATAGATTGTTGTCTAATACTTATTCAAGAATATTTTAACTTTTATGTACAATTAATTTATAGGTAATAGATATTTTTTTAAAGCAGTTACGTTTTAAGGGTTGCCTATATTTAGAACTTAAAATTCTAGTACAAAGTTTCTTAAAAATTTTTATTCTATGGCATTCTGACTGATGTTCATTGCTGGTGATATACTATATTGTAAAATGATTCTTATACTGACAGATGGTCCATAAAATAGCAAATTTTTATATAGTAAATGGAAACGTGAATATCATTAACTATATGGTAAGTAACTTTATTGTTTTACTAAACTTTTGAGTGTGTTACTGTCTTTTTGTTGAGTTTAATGGCTAGCTAGCGTTTATTTTTTTTTATTAAATTTTGTGCACATAAAATACCTTTATTAATGTTGATCTTTATAGGACTTCTACAGGAAATCTTCTAGAAATCCCTCATAACTTGTGACATGGGGCTGCAAATGTTGGTGAATGCTTTACCCACTGTATGGTACTACCAAATTCCTAGATTGGACCTGGATCTCTGTTTCTAATGCTGATCAACAAATTTCTTATAACTTTAGTATTAATTTTTAACTTTTACTTTAACTTTTTCTTGTTAATTTTCTTAATTTTCGGGAACCTCTCTAAAAACCGACGCTGTACGTTCTTTCTTTTCTTCGTATCTAATCAATAAAAACTTGTTTTCCCTTTATTTTTCTATCAATTTGATATCTTGATTCTTTGTTTTAAAACTTACATACGTATTATGGTTCATACATATGATTTTAATGAGTTTTTCGATGCACTGTTTTTATGTTTTTCACTGCACTGCTTAACCTACTACAATTTTTCATATGTATTTACAATTTTACTTATAACTAAATATTAAAATATTCTTAAATATATAAAAAGCTACTTTTTTGTGTACATTGTGATATCTCTTGTGAAGCCAACTCTATGCTTGACATTTGTTCATGGCTATGAAATTTAATTGACATTTCTGTATATTTTATAAAATTTATTTACTTAAATTGTTAATACTTTTATTATTTTTGCTTGACTCCTGTCGATATATTTAGTAAATTAGTATATGATCTTTACTTGTTCTTTCTATATACTTTGCTCTGGGATTACATCTGTTTTTGTTTATGTACTCTTCATAAATGTGAGATCATGTCCCAATATTAGATAAATTTTAACTATATTTTATTTTCTAAAATGTTTAATTTATTTAATTTTCACTATAATAATCAACCTATATGCTCTGTATTGTCCATTTTTATATTATTTTGTTCAATTCTATTGTATTTTAATTTAACAGCATTAATAATTTCAATAATATTTTATGGTTTTTAAATAAACATGTAAATTTTCATAGGTATTGAATGTCTGATATTTCATTTTGTCTCAATATAAATATTTTGCGGTGGGATTTGCTACAGAAGAGTTGTGTATTCTGAAAATCGTAAATGTCCTAATCTAACAAATGAGAAATATTAGATGCTGACATGTATGAAGAGATTAGGGCGCGAAATTCTCTCATTCTCATCATGAAACTGTCATTAACTGTCAAGATAGATTGTCAGAAGCTCAAAATAATTTTATCAACACCACATAATAATGAAAGCAGCAATAATATTTGTATTGTTTTACTGTTTTGCAAAATTTGAGAATTTCGCGTTATAAATAATTAAAAGAAAAGTTGCGAAATTCACAACATACTTGTCTTCTTCTTTATCCACTGATCTTTGTGCAAGCTTACATTTTTATAAATTGTAAATATTATTTTATAGTTCTTACGAGAATTTATTCAAATATACGAGTATGGGTTCTGTATACTTTGACTTAGTAATTTTATCGTCAAAATATTCATGAAAGCAGTTACTGACGATACGAGGAAATGCACAAAAATAGCGTATTTAGTAATTTAACACGAATTTGTTGGATGCCCAAAGCGCCTGTGAACAGGCAGTTTATTTTTGTCTGCCCTTTGTTAGAGCACTGCGATATTTGACACTTACATATGTCGAGCAATATCAAAGGGTAACAGCTCTTTAGATTCTCGTGAAAAGCCGGCAAAGATCAAAGACTTGCAGCTTGTTTTTCCTTTAAATTTAATAGTTGGCTCTGTATAAAAATAAGTTCTATGATTCTGCACTACACCCTAATAAACTGCTAAAAAATATATTTTAATTGCTAAAACTGAGACAACAGTCATTTGCAATGTGCTTACGCAATTTTTCGTAATAATATGAAAAGGTAATGAACTCAAAAATATTGTCACAAATATCGACGATTTCCAGCATAATCTTTAATTTGACACGTTAAAAATACCATATAATATATTATTAAAAAAGTTTTAGTCATAAATGTAGCTTTTTTTGATGATACATTTCATTTCTGCAGGAATTTTCTATACATTATAGTCACCACAAATTTGTCAATCGATTCTCCATAAAAAACTTTATTCTTTAAATTATAAGTCCAAATTATCACATTAAGATGATTTTGATAAATTCCAAATGTTTCTTACAAGTAAAATAACGTTAATGCTGTGCTGGATGAAATCAGTGAACGTCAAAAATTAAAAAAGTATGTTCATGAGAACATCTAAAGTGTTTATCCATAATAATAATAATAATAATGATAATAATAATATATCTCTACCCCTCATTCTAATAACGAGGATTAGCCCAGAAGTCGAAGGCTTGTGCGGGAGAGGAGCGGCATATTATTATTAAGCAAGCCGCATTTGCGCCTAGGAACGACTTACGTTGGTAGGCCCCAACTACCGTTCAGTACAGATATAAGGGAAACTTGGAAAACCTCATTAATTAGGGAGGTAGTCAAACGTCACCCGGTATCAATCTCTCACATTGACCCAAGCCAACATTCTTCCTCCTTATCATACCCGCAGAGAGGATGTCAATCCTCTCTACGAATATAGCGATCTAGTTACCTCGATTCAAGTACGCCTTAAACCATGCGACCACTGACCAATCACACTCAATACGTTTGGGAGTGTCACGGAAAGGAACCGAAGAGCAGTGCGTGCTAGAAAATTGTAGCTCCAAATTGCCTTAAATATTTTTAATACTGACGTCTTAGTTACCAGTGGGACGATTTTTAAGTTTTCAGTACTTAAAAGTGGCAAATTATCGTAGCAGCGACTAACTCGCAAAATTAAAATATCACTTCAAAATTGCAATCACTTTCAAGTAATTTTGATAGTTGCCACGGCTCTCAGGAAACTTTAGTTGTTTGTTTAAAGTCGTGCAACTTGTAAGTAATATTTATATTAGTCCAAACGTTATCATTACTTGTAGAACTATTTAGTATCACGCACAGTAACTACAAAGTGTGTATCACTCTTAAATTCACCACGTAGTAAATTTTACCATGTAGTTTCCCAAATTTGGAAACTTTATGCTTTTCGTCGTTGTGTAAAGTCTGTACCTATTGGGTCATGTCACATGTGAAGTATACTTTTTGCCTTTGTGATTATTATGGACATTATTATGGAGTATGGACAAAACCCCATATAAAACTATATTTATACTAAACTATAAACTTGGTCCCAGATATTTAATCCGGCACAGAGGTGACAAGCAAGGCCACAAAGAAGTAAAGATGTAATACAAATAATAATGAAGGGATAAATATTCTACTACTAAAAGAAAAAAATCAAGGAGCATGATGAATGTAAACGTAATGAACAATAGGAAAAATGTTACTAAGAAGTTGCAATGAAGTGAATGATCATTTTTAAATATTATTAATAAATATCACCTGACCGCCGATATGTGTTTAATTACCGAGCGCTAGAAACGAGAGCGCATCCGCTACAGTTCTCGTAGAAACGAAATTCACCGCGGCATATCGGCCAGCGAGTCCCATCGCGGCCGCCCGAGCGAGCAGACCTACCGCGCAACCCCACCAGTGCCAGCGCGAGAGCCCGAACTTTTCAAAAACGCTGACAAACTTCTACGCGAAAAATTCTACGCGCTGGCCGCCGACTAAAATTATTCTACGAGCAAGGTAAGATTTCTACAAGTTCCGTCTTAGGTTTACTGCGCAGCCGCCAATCTGTGATCAGCATTGAATCCGTTCAAACAACGAAGAGACGATGCAGTTACTGACCCGTCGTCGTCGAGAGCAGTCCTGTCTGTACGCCACATCAGTACCAGAGGAACCGTTCGAGATTTTTTTAAGTTGCTGACGAATAATTTTACCAGTACCACAAGCCGTAACTGTTGGTAAGATTTTTATTTTAGTTTTTAGATTTATTTTAAGTCTCGTCTTAGGACTACTGGGTAGCCGCCAACCCGTACCAGCACTGAGGGCTTTCAAACACCAAGAAGGCAATTCAGTTCCTGGCCAGCCGTCCACGAGAGCAGTCCTGCCTGTCCACCACTCCAGTAGCTGAGGAGCTGTCCGAGACCACTTGCCGTAGCTGCTGTTGGTAAGAATTTTTCCAAGAGTCCAACCCGAGGACCAGTGCGCAGCCGCCTACTGCCCAGGAGCGTTAGGCATTCCACCGTCGAAACCGCAGATTCAGTTCCAGACCAGCCAGCACCAGCAGCAGACCAGTCCCATTAATCAGGATAGTAAGTAGTTTGCGCACACGCTTACTGCGCATGTCCGCCAAGCCAAACGAGGGCTTGACGAAGTAACTTGCGTCGTTCCTAGAGTCAGTACCAACCGCTCAAGCTGTATCGACGTGCCTGCCTGCAAGCAGAGCAAGTAAGTAGAAGGTTAGGAAAGACTTGGCCACTGTTAACTTTGTGCTAATCATACCTTGCCTTTCAGATTTCCGTCCGTTCTATGACAGGGTAGAGACGCTGTTATAAACGCCGCTTCCTTCTTTTTTCTGGTTCGGGCGTCGCAAAAAAAACGTATACGGTCTTCGTGGATCGCGGTTTCGTTATTCGCGACCGGTTTTTTGTCGTCGGCGTCTGGTGGTGATGGTTTTCGATGATCTCAGGGCGTGTCGTTGGTTCGGGATCCACACTTGGAGTCCAGAGAAAGGCTACGTGCTGGTTGGATTTGGGCGCCAGGAATACACTGGTATTCCGAAGAAGTAGGAAAAATCGCGGCTTAAAAGCGACGACCGATGTATGAAGCACTCGCGAAGTGATACTGTCTGTTTATAAGCGTCTCGACGTATGCTCGACGGAGCTTGGTGAACTACTGGGTTTAGGCGAAGCGACGGCTTGCACTAAGTATTGCTCAAAGGAGCTTGTAGAGAATTTTGCCAAAGGGCACACTAGTAAAATAATTGCCAAAGGGCACACTAAGCACAACACTGGTTTGACACTACTGATGTTCACTCGGTGGTGGTTTGTGACGACTGATGCTGAATCTCCAAAACGCCCCGGTTTTTAACCCTTTCCTAGGGGTGTTTATATTTATACTCATTCGCCCTGGCCAATGGGGTTGCGTATTTCGGATTTTCGGCCAATGGGGTTGCGCGGGCTCAGGTAGGTAATTTAGGCTGGCGCCGGGCTGTCGGCTCGATGTTCTAGAATGTTCGTTCTTCTTTGCTGTGTTTCTAGACGTTTTCTGAGTCTTATTTTTGTAAAAATAATCGGGAGGAGCTCTAACTATAACACCCCCCTGGTTTTCGAGGCGTGATTTTTCCGTCTTTCCGGGGGCGATGGGCGCAGGATTCTTCGGTGATGCGTCTGGTAGGTGTATTTGAAGTTTGTTTTATTGGCTTGGATTTCCGAGGATTTTTTTGATGTCTGGGGTGTCCGGTGGTCTAGGGGGATGATTCAGCCATCTTGGTTCTGGTTCTGGGTTGAGGTTTTTATGCGACCAACCTTTATTTTCAGGTGGCTTCGGGGGCGTCTTCCATTTTTCTCGGGGTTTGCTTTCGTCTTCGGACTCGGAGGCGGCTTCATATCCTGACTCAAAAACATATGGTTGTTTTCGTGGTATTTTTCTGGCGTATAATTCGCTGCAGGGGCGGTCGATTCGGCAATTTTGGCGCTCTGGCGCGGGACTTCGGGGTCGAGAAAATTCTGGTTCAGCACTGGCTGAATTTTGCGATGGCGTCGAAGGACGGTTTGCGTCGTTTTTGCCGAGGGAGCTGCTGGGGCGTCGTACCTCGGTCTTTTGTGTGAGAGGCGTCTGGTTCCTCTCGCGGATTTGAGTGTCGGCGTCTGGTTCCGAACTCATAGTGGCGTTGTGGATTGCCGAAATTTCCGGGATGTCTAGCAGCGTAACGTGCGGGGTGATGGTGAGAGGGATTTCAATGGTACTATTGGTCTCCTCGTCGTATACGTAGCCGGTGTATATCTTTTCTGTGATGGTTGAGGAATTCTGGGATTCTCTGTGGTCGTCGTAGTTGTGAATTACGTGTTCTTCTTCTGCGATGGAAATGGTGTCGAAGATTATGGGAACGTCTGTCTCGAAATTTACGTTTTTAATTTCGAGCGGAGCGTCGTATGGATGGCACGTGACTTCTGTGGGGGTTTCAAGATTTGTTTTATTTAAGGAGACAGCGGCGAAGTCGCTTAGCGGACAGGGTTCGTCGAATGTCTTGGCTCGTTCTTGTGTAGGGGTGATCTGGGCAGGCGTGAAATCTGCGTACTCGTACGTTTCGTCGTTTGTTTCTTCTTGGGCGTAGCGGATTGTCAGGGGGGCTTCGGCAGATAACCTCTGCGTGAGCAGATTGGTAAGCGATTTTATTTCTGCTAGGGCACTGTCTTCGGTGGGTGATTCGTCTGTGTCTGTCGAGGGTGGAATGTCGCGATGTGGGTTTCTGTTGTTTTCAGGGTCGGCTAGCGAGAAGCTGTTTACTGGCGGTCGCCACCGACCCGATCGGAGTTTTCCGATTGGCGAGGCGCTGGTCTGCGGGGGCAGTCGTTGTTCCAATGATCGCCGCCACAATGTCTGCATGGAGCGTAGGGGCGATCTCGGTTGTAGGCGCGAGCAGGGGCGTCGCGTCGGGGAGCGTTGCGGTATTCGGGGTCGCGATATTCCTGATTTCGGCGTGGCTCTGATTCGCGCCTAGGTGGGTATCGGGACGGTCCTGGCCTGTCGTAGGAATTACGTTGCTGCTGGCGTATTTGGATTACGTTTGCCTCGACGCGGGCGGCGGTTTTTATAAGTTGATCGAACCTGGTAAGTAGGTCTATGGGGATTCTCGAGCTTATCTCCGGGTCTAGGAGATTTACTATGGTTTGCATCTGCTCGCCTTCTGGTATATTCTCGTTCAGCCTATCGAATAGATTACGTTTGGTGGCAATGAACGGCTCTACTGGCTCACCTGGTTTCTGGTATTCGCTGTATAGTTTGGTTTTGGCTGCAGAGCGGGCGGCGACGGAATTATATTTTGCCAGGAATAACGTGGTGAATTCTGCGTATCCCAGGTGGATGGAATAGTATGGCTCGAACCATTTTTGTGCTTTTCCACTTAAACGTTCGACAGCGATGCTGAGCTTTTCTTCTTCATCCGTGATGTTATATTTGTTGAAATATGCTCGTAGCTTATCGAGGAACAGGAAGGGGTCCTCATTTAGATTCCCTTGGAATTTCGCGAGGCACTTTGACCTAGGTCGCGTCACTTGGCTGAGGGCTTGTACTAAACTGGCAAGAATCTGATTTGTCGCGTCAGCGCTAGATGCGGTAGCTGCTGGGGTTTCACCGGTTTGTCCAGGTGCAGGGTGATGTGGGCGACGTGGTAGCGGTGTTGCTGGTTCTTCCTCCAGGCTGGTATTCGCGAGACGGTTCATTGCGGCTTGAATTTCCGCGTCTGCTTGCGCACTAAGGTCCATGATTCTTGTACGTTCCATTCTGATTGTTTGACACGATCGCGAGATTTTCGCGGATTCGCGACTGACTTTTCAGCTTTTCGGATGACTTTCCTGACTTCGCGGATTTTTTCGCGGTTTGACTTCGTGGTTGGCTTCGCGATGCACTCGCGGTTGACTTTTGATTTCGCGGATTTTCTCGCGGTTTTGACTTCGCGGTTTTGATGCACTCGCGGTTGGCTTATTTCGCGCACTGTCTTCACTGCCTTTCTCTCGAGCCCCACGTTCTGGGCGACATATAAACGCCGCTTCCTTCTTTTTTCTGGTTCGGGCGTCGCAAAAAAAACGTATACGGTCTTCGTGGATCGCGGTTTCGTTATTCGCGACCGGTTTTTTGTCGTCGGCGTCTGGTGGTGATGGTTTTCGATGATCTCAGGGCGTGTCGTTGGTTCGGGATCCACACTTGGAGTCCAGAGAAAGGCTACGTGCTGGTTGGATTTGGGCGCCAGGAATACACTGGTATTCCGAAGAAGTAGGAAAAATCGCGGCTTAAAAGCGACGACCGATGTATGAAGCACTCGCGAAGTGATACTGTCTGTTTATAAGCGTCTCGACGTATGCTCGACGGAGCTTGGTGAACTACTGGGTTTAGGCGAAGCGACGGCTTGCACTAAGTATTGCTCAAAGGAGCTTGTAGAGAATTTTGCCAAAGGGCACACTAGTAAAATAATTGCCAAAGGGCACACTAAGCACAACACTGGTTTGACACTACTGATGTTCACTCGGTGGTGGTTTGTGACGACTGATGCTGAATCTCCAAAACGCCCCGGTTTTTAACCCTTTCCTAGGGGTGTTTATATTTATACTCATTCGCCCTGGCCAATGGGGTTGCGTATTTCGGATTTTCGGCCAATGGGGTTGCGCGGGCTCAGGTAGGTAATTTAGGCTGGCGCCGGGCTGTCGGCTCGATGTTCTAGAATGTTCGTTCTTCTTTGCTGTGTTTCTAGGCGTTTTCTGAGTCTTATTTTTGTAAAAATAATCGGGAGGAGCTCTAACTATAACACTGTTGCCCTTATCGGGCGTACTTCATCTCACCACGCGTTCGACTCATAAGATGTTGTTCCCAATCCGTCTGTATGAGTTGAAACGTGAGTCGCTACTAATCATACTCTCCTTTGCAGGCACTTAACCATATCTTACCTTTCAGATTTCCGTCCGTACTACGGCAGGGTAGAGGCGCTGTTGCCCTTATCCAGCGTACTTCACTTCACCACGCGTTTGGTTTATAGGATGTTCCCAATCCGTCTGTATGGATTGAAACGTGGGAAGTAGCTAACCATACAGTTTCTTAAAGCTAACCGCTTCGCAAGCCCCGCTCACCAGCCGTGCAACCCCTGGAGAGAAGCCTCATTCTCAACGTTTGTTGTTTCTATTTTTAGTAATAGTGTATAGTTTTGTAGGTTAACTTTGCTTTGAACGCTCGATTGCTTCCTCTTGCCTGAATTTGCACGTAGCTTTTGGCACCCGCTTGTAATAACCGCTAGTAGAAACCGCATCGCTGACTCTGTACCGTATCTGTTGACCTCGTAGATTAGAAACGTATCATTTGCCTCGTGATATTTACCTGTAGAATTGTACATATAGATTTACGTTGAATAAACGCAAATATTTACCAAGTGTGCTTTGTTTTACTGGACCCTGAAAGTCTAACTCCTCCCTCACGACCCTCTGGACGTACCGTATCTTCGCTGTAGCCACCCGAGTAGTGGTGTTTCTGCGCCGTAAACAGAAACTGGCGCCGGAGGTTACCGCCGTTTACTTTAAAATAATGGTACAATGTCATTCGATACTTTGTAGTAAATATTACTTGAAAGTTTCTTATTGGCGGTTCCCGTTACAAATGCTAAAGTATCAGTTACTTTCAAGTTGCGCTTCTTAGAGTAAACCACCTGCGAGAAGATTTTTGAAGATTACTATTACTGAAAAAAAATAACTTCACAAACAGAGTTTTTGCCGCTATTTTTGCATGCAATTTAATAAATTGATGCTATAGACCGCTCCATTAGAACTATCAAGACAACAGAAGCTGCTAAAGGTATCCTACCACTTCCACATCGTTGACAACGGGTTGTACACAATGCTGATGACTACATTGAAGGACAATAAAGCTTTGTAACAGTTGTAAATAAATAGTTGCCACTATTAAAGTTCCAACCTTTGTATTATTTGGAAAGTAGTAAACCTCAATAATAATTTTCATGGTGAATATACTTTTTGTATCAATTTCATGAATTGACTGTACCAATAATTGACAGAATAATATTTTGTAGCAGTAGTAACGACAGTGCTTTGTGGTCTTTCAGGTCCAGCATAGAATAGCTGATGGTCATTAGGTGTAGCAAATTATTTGCACAGGTCAGCTACAGTTCATTTGATAAACCAAACCAAATTGATTTGATCTATACTATTTTACAGGTTTGCATTTCACCCAATTATAGAATAAGAGAGTGCATAATGTAAAAACAAATAAAACGTAATAATAAAAACGAACAAAAATCATCTAAAAAAAATGTATTTGCAGTTCTTATTATAGGTTTTACACTTAAAATTTATAGGAGAATTGTGCAAGTTTGTTCCCGCTACTTCTAGAAAAAACATTTTCTCGAATTTTTCCCGAAAACAGATAGATTCACGCAACGCATATTTTATTACATCTGGACAACATGGTATCCTATAATTATGGTTTTTGTCACTTTATGCGTCCACACTGCACATCACTTGTTACAAAAACGGAGGGAATTTTACTTCCAGGTGTATTTGGTGCTTGTACTGTAACAATTGAATGAATATCTGCAATAAGTTTTTTCCGTGTAAGAATTTGTGTTGGATGAAACCAGTGACCGTACAGAACTACATAAACATGGAAATAAGAACCCTTACGGTGTCTATCGATATTCAGTACGTTTGGAAGTTTGTCGCACAAGAAACGAAAAGATGAACCCCGTAATACCTCCGAAGGTTCCGTTCTCCATCGAGGGCCATCGGCGTTTGTAACCTTAATGGATTTACGCGGGCGCATTTGCATTTACAATAATGTTATTGCCTCGATTTACATACGGGCCGATTATTTATGGTCCGATGCTAGATTTTCTCTCCTGTCTTGCGCCGGAAGGGTTGGATTTTCAAAATGCGAATGTGTGCAGCGAAATTGCCAGCAGCTGCCTAATGATAGTCCGGCTGCTAGTCCAACGCTACCGCTGAATAACTAATTTGATACCCTAGAAGACATAAGTAGGAGACAAATCTGGAAGAGTTGTCGCTATTGTCTGCTATAATACAGATAGAAAGTTTTAAAGGGGTGATAGCAGAGGTCATTTCTAATATATTACACATCATATACTTATATATATATATATATATATATATATATATATATATATATATATATATATATATATATATATATATATATATATATATATATATATATATACAGCGTGACCCATTTCAAATGGAAACAAGCCTATAAAAATGGTAATTATTATCCAATTTATTTCAAGTTTTTTTCCAAAAGATGGAGCAGTAAAAACTGTATTCTGGCACAAAATATTAAAATAATTTTTTGTTTTCAAGGCCTACTTCGAATTTTTTTCACAGTGAAATTTTACAAACACTGTTTAGCGATTTTTTTTATTTCAACTCTAACTACGGCACTGGATTTAGCATTCCGTAAAACGGTTTTATGCCAAGTTTCATAAATAAATATTTAATATTGAGAGATTTATAACAATTTTAAAGCAGGCTTCATTTTATTAAATACACAGTTTTTGTAAAATTTCACCGTGAAAAAAATTCTAAGTAGGCCTTGAAAACAAAAAAAAAACAAATTTTAATATTTTGTGCCAGAATAGAGTTTTACTGCTCCATCTTTTGGAAAAAAAACCGAAATAAATCGGATAATAATTACCATTTTTACAGTCTTGTTTCCATTTGAAATGGGTCACACTGTATATATACAAAGTGTTTCCGCTTTCCAGATAATAATTTGAAAATGTTATTATAACTTTACAGATCTGCGTGACTAATTATTTCATAATACGAAATACCGAAAAGATTAATCTTGCTGTTCAAAAAGGAAACCATCGTTTCTTATGCAAGTTCTGGATCGTTTTCTCATTTGGCTAGTAATAATATTTAATGTAATTTATTATCTTACTTGCTTCATTGATTCATAGTAAATTTAAATATCGCAAAAGCAATATGTCAATATCCAAAAACATAATGTATTAACCTAATTCAAAGAAATACTACTAAAATTCGCGGAAATTTTGAATATATTTAAGACATTTTCATATAACGTTGTAGTGGGAGTTGTAGTAAAAATGATGGTAAAATTTTGTAGTTTTTGTGTCAGTAAATGCATAAAACCATTTTGTATTATTTTTAGTAAATGGTACAACAATGCATGTAGTATTAAGTGACATTTCTGCTGTAGTAAAATAGCGTTTGAAGATTAATATTACCACATTGTAAGCATAACAGTATGTGAAATAATACTATAAATTGTGTTTGGAGTTAGAATCATAACTGTAGTACGTGGATCTACAATTATTGTGAAACTGGCAACTACTGTTTTTTCAGCGTACGATTATAAAGATTCTATTCTAACTAAGCCTGATACGTGTTGTGATTTAGGTATTTATTTTGACAGATAATTATGCTTCTAAACCTTATATTAGTTATACATATAATATCTAAAGCATATAAACATCTTGAATTTATTATAAGAATTTCGAGTAAAATTGCTAATATATTGCATTTGTGCGTTCAAATATAGAACATACTATAAAATCTAAGTCAACATCCTTCAATGGACTAATAGCGGGTCTAACCTCACATAGCCTAGCCCTAGAACAACAAGGATCTGCCAAACAATGCCAGCTAAGGGTAGAACTGTGCACGTTAATTCTGTTACTGGCAGTGACCAGTTATCTAAGTCTCGGCATAACAATCAGATTCAGATTTACTTAACTCAAATGAAAAATCATATTTTTGTTATAGTAAGAACAAAAATGACACTAAACGAATCATAAATTTCGAGCCTACATCTTGTCTTTTATTTTAAACTTATCCTTAGCGAAATAAATTAAAAAAACTATCGACTAAAAATTAAAAATGTCAAAAATTTTCTAGAAATATATAGGATATAATATACAAATGAAGGTAAATTTCAAGGCGGCAAACTATCTATATAGAAAAAGAGATATACTTTCTTTGAGGTACATTAAAATTAAGAGTAGTATGTAATTATTTAGTAAAGCAAGACAGAGCAATATTCCATCACGTATCTTTCTCTTAGTTGTTTATATATGAAAATATTAGTACTAATTTTTTTATTATCTATAGGATACGAGGGTCCGAGACAAAATAAGCATCTGTGATCTGACGTTATGAATGACCTTTCCAAGGAGATCCCACTTATTTTTTACAGTAGCTTTTACCGTGTTATACTTAAGAACTAACAAAACCAGTTGTTTGCTCGAGTAAACTAACATTTCACTAAAATGAGAAACGTTTTTAGAAGACATCAGTGTAATAGCACTTTTCTTGTTTAATACTGCTACTTGGTAGGAACCATCTTCATTCTACTCTTTGTTATTCTCATTGTATATAAGCTTATTTATTAACGACGGCGACGCCTTAAGAGATTTGACAATTCTGAATTGAGATATAAAATAGAAAAGAAGGTCTCAAATTTTCTCCAGTAGTTTTTTTATATACAGGGTCGGGAAACGCTGATGGTCTATCTGAGTTTACATGAGAGCGACAAAGTAAAGTATAGAAATCCGTGCGATAGACAAGGATGACTATATTGACGACGTTTTAAAATCTAAATAGTCACCGCCCATTTCGTCATTCATCAAATAAAATCCACTTCCACTTATATCTCAGCGACCAATCGCCATCTTTGCCTTTCGCTTTCGCAAGAGATGTCGCTACTTGTGCAACTCCAACTCCGGTATTCTGATATTTTACCAGCGGTCGAAATTGTGGACAGTGACTAATCGCTAGCTTGTTGACCAGCGCGACAGGCGAAGCGTGCGGGGAGCTACATTTCATAGGCGTACTAAATTTGAATGCGATCAGATATAAAAAATATACAAAAACAAAAATAGTTCCATTACATAACATCCATTATTTTTAGAGTAGAAACAGTGATATAACAGTTTTTACCAATTTCGAGGCGTTAGATAATAAAAATTATAAGAATTATTTCAAAATTAAAAGTTTTTATCTTGTCAATTACCCAAGGTCGAAAATAATAGAAAATGACTAACTCACAACACAGATATGCGTACGGAAGGGTAAGGGTGGTATGTTTACCTAAGCGTGCCACTTGAGAAGAGTTAAAGCACACAAAATTATCAAAAATAAGTTGACGTCGGCTGAACCTAGCACATTAACAATGTACTTTAAATGTGTCCCAGTTCTTATGGACGGCGATTGCCCACTACCACCCACTTACACCTACCTGATGCGCACTCCGCAGATAACACACTTAAGCCTTGTCCTCATGGACGCGAAATTCACGGATTTTTGCACGAATTTTGCAACTTCTGTTTTAATTATTTATGGCGGGAAAATCTCAACTTTTCACAATTGCAATTTGCGATACTGTCAAACACTACAAATGTTAATGCCCCTTTCATTATTATGTGGTGTTAATAAGTTTGTTTTGAACTTCTGATAATATACCATGGCAGTTTCATGATGAAAATGGTAGAAAATGTTATAGGTAGTTGATAACATTTGTTATAAATAGAGATTTTTCCACCGTTAAATAAATCGCGCAAATATTTGCGAATTGCGCATTGAAAAGGACAAAAGGCTTTAGAATACATACACACTATTTACTATTGGTTATTAGCACTGTCACTATAACGGTCACACATTAACACTTATTATATCGTAACGCTTTCCGTATGACCTTCATACGTCCATGTTTCGTCAAAATTTAATATATTCTTCGATCCAGATTCTTATTTTTTAATATTAATTTTAATTAGTTCTTGTCTATCGCACGGATTTCTATACTTTACTTTGTCGCTCTCTTGTAAACTCAGATAGACCATCAGCGTTTTCCGACCCTGTATATAAAAAATTGTGGCGCTTTATGACTTCAAGTTATTATCGTAAGTTCTTTCAACTTCTAACAGATATTACAACTTATTTGTACATTGTAACAACTGTAGTAGTTTTAATACAGAACATTGCAAGATAAAGACTGCATGCCTAGAAGTTGTAATCATTGTATGTGGTTTTAAAGGACTTCCTGTATAGTTTACGTAAAAGTCCCCAGATGGTACTTTGGTTTTGTGCAGATTATCTTGCTCATCCACTATGTAACAAGTCGGACAGAGCTCTCCGGAACCTTTTACAAAATTGGATTTGAGTTGTACGTCGCAAAGCGGTTCATAAAGGTAATATAATACAGAAAAGGCCAAGTTGTATGATGTGTTACATAGTAACGACTGAAGTTCCGACAAATTTTAACATCAAAACAAAACAAGCCCCGTGAATTTACTCTAATTATATATACAAAATTCTAGTTAGGGTTCTAAGGGATTCTGTTCGCTGTAACTCAAAAAGGTTGGAATAAAATGGTCCCCTGATTTCAGTTAATGAAATATCTTCTATATTTCTTAATGTTAATTCAAAACGGTTGTTTTAGTAACTAAAATGTTATGCATACGTTAACCGTGCATAGAAGGCAACTATTGGTCTTATAAAGCATTTTACCGACTTTGGTATGTTCTTTAACATACAATATGGCAGCTGCTCTGCATAAAAAATTATATTTGGTAGGGGTACTCTAGTCACTTTACCAAATTCACTGACATCATAAGAAAAACAGACATGCAGATCAGGTGTCATAAGTTATTTATGTACCAACGTCAGGAAAGTGATTTTTTTTTTTGGCGAATTCGATAAAGACGTGTGCATATAAAATTTTATCGCCATCAACTGCAAAATTTTATAATCTAAAAAATGTAAATATTATAACTTATCATATTTTATTATGAAAAGTAAACAGAAAAATAACAGCAAATATAAAATAAATCTACTTATTTTTATGTTATATATACGCAGAGAAAACATTATCCAATTTAACAAAATATTGTTTAAATTAAATAAAAGAAAGTGTCATATATCCACAATTAAATCTGTAGTTAATTGAAATAAATATTTCCTTTGATTATTGATTAACATACTTATTTAATACAATGCTATTATTGTTTTATATAGCAAAATATTTTGTTGTACTGATATATGTATGGGATTTAATTGAATACATTATTTATTGACTGAATTAAATTTGTGATTAACTTAATATTCTTATTTTATAAATTAACAAAATATTTTGCTTGACTAATTAAATATGTCATCAATTCAACAGTATATTTTGTCATATGAACACACCCACGTGATTTGATTTATTGAATCTTTAATTAATTTACTAAATATATTACTAATTCAATAGTATATTTTGTTGTATAAACACATGCACGCAATTTAATTAATTGAATCTTTGTTTAATTAACTAAGTGTATGTAATTATTTTAACAAACATATATATTGTACATTAATATATTTTTTTAATACTTGCCTTAGTATTTTCTTTAGGCATTCTTCAAATTTTATATATTTATTTATAAGGTGTCCGGAAAGATTATGTCAAAAATGAAAGACCATGCAGTGGATGCCAAAATAGTTGTACTAGTTCTAATTTTTTTCTACGGTGCTTTGTTGTGGATTTATTATAGCCTTGAAAGTAAGGAGTTGAAATATAAATTTCAATTACAACTTTCAAGTTGTTCCCATAATAATGAAATTTGAACAATTAACATAACTCGTAGTAATGCTTGATTCCATGTTTAAATTGATATTCAATATGCTTTTATTATAATACAACACGTTATCAAATTTGACATTTTTTTATATGAAGTATTAGAACTATTTTGACCTGCTTTGTATGCCTTTTTATTTTTTATATGACCTTTTCGGACAACCTGTATACACCATACAATTTTCTGTATATTGATAAGATCGATAATTATTATTTATAGTCTATATAACCAAAAAAAATTTTTTTGTAAAATCAAATAGTGATTTGGAAAGAAAATTGTTACAAAATACAAAATAGTTGGATAAAATATTATGACTCTAATTTACTTGTGTATTAAAAAACCAAAGTAGTGTCTGAAGACTTAGATATCGTGTGGGGATTGGGTAAAACTCAGACATACTTACATAATGGAAAAATATATTGACTTGTCGATGTCGACATAGGCGACATGTTAGTTTATACAATAAGGCAGACTGCAGCCCTCCTTTAGAATATATTAGTGAAAAAGAAATGATAATTAAGCGCAAAATATTCACCGATTGATCTAGCATGAAGCTGCAGAACCTCATATTCATCAGTACCTAATTAATAGAATTTTTAGAAAAGGAAATGTAACAGTAGTGGCGAACGATCACGCCATATTGGATACACGAAATTATGTGGCCTTATATACCTAGATCATATACCTAATATAAATAAATACATACAAATAATTATTATATTGTCTTACCTACCTGTTTTCACATCACAAATATTACTTTTGGTATCACTTATCACTCAGGTCCGAGATCTACCAAAACTCTATGTTTTCTAGGGTTACAAATATACAAACTACGTGTAAACAGGAAGACGAAGACATTATTTCCTTTAAAGGAACAAAATATTTTGTAATTCCATTTACATGATTTAAAAACATTAATCATCTAATATGGTTGAATTAACAAAAAGCCAAGAGAGAATTTAAAAAATATATTTTGTTGAAAGTTAATCTGACTTTTTCCCTTCAAGCAAAGTTAAACTTAAATAAAATGAATGAAACTGTTAATTTTAAATTTTATTTAACATTTTCTGCGTTTTACATTGACAAAATATTTATTTGTTTCATGCCTAATTTATGTTAAATTTAAGAAAATTGCAAGTATATTATTTTGTAGCTTCTAATCTGACTATTTCTTAGACCAATATATAAATTAGTCGAGTGAAACATGTGTTTGTTAAAGTAATAAAAATATATTAACAAAAAAAAATAATTGATTTAACAAATCTGTTTTTACCGTGTAGGTATTAAACATGAAAGTACACTCTGATGCATTATGAAAAATAATTCCTGAAGTCGAAGGAGTTTCAATTGAAAGTGTTTGAGGATTATTATCTATATTAACAATTTGTCAATCTTTAGTAGAATTATTATTGGTTATAATTATATTTTTAGTTTATCCTTAACCTAAAAGCGTCTTTACGATTTTCGTTTTATTAAGCATAGATTCCTCCACGTAGATTCTGCATGTCATATAACATTATAAAGTGATGGTGGAGATAGTTGGCAATTTTGCTTGGTATACTTCCAAAAATATGGATTCCGTCTGGCTGGACTGTGCATTTACAATTTCTATAAGTTAGGCAAAATCGGTCGAGGGGCGTCCGTTTAGAACGCAAAGCTAAATATTTGTTAAATAATTCTACAGATTTTACTTTTTTGAAACTCTGAAATGATCACAAATGTCTTTGTTTTAGTTACATGAATAACCAGAATTACTTCTTTGTGCTTTCTGTCACTTACTTTTAAATTCAAAAGTTCCTCATTAAGAGCCCGAGCAATGCCAAACAACGCAAATCTAAAATACATAAACATTTATATCAAATTATTTATGAAAAGTTAGCATAAATTACCTTCATTATCAGGTAGATTTCATCCGGTGGATTTAGTAAAAATTTAAGTATTCCTTCTTGTGAGTTTGGACTTGTCACTATATTTTTTTAATTCCGTGCTTCTTGCACCCTTGCATGAATATGCCACACTGAATGTCTTGTTCTATAAATAATTCCCATTAAAACTTTTACTGTTGGGGCTATGACAGCAACAAAGATTTTTGTTTAATGTCATGCATACAGTAATGACTATGTTGATAAATATTTGCATCAAGTAAAATGCAGACTGTATCATGATCTCTTCCACTTTGCCTTCTAATACTTTTCACATAGTTTATTATATACGTAAACAATATAAATTCACGATCCTCGATATCTATGAACATTTTCAGCAGTGCCCATCGATAGTTTCTTTTTTGTCGGAAAATTTACATGTTTGATCGTCTGCCCCTGCACTTAGCTTTCAGCGCGCCTTCTGACGGTCAGGCTTTCAATTTGTGGGCAGAAATCGAACCTTTTCCAGGTAATGATATTTCATGGACCGTCGCTCGTTCTGAAGTCAGATCTTAGACTATTTCGATAAGATAGATTCCTCGTCTCCTAACGAAAAATCAGAAAGTAAACCGTCTTACAGCTATGAAAGGTTTCTGGTGCATTGTCATCTGCGATGAGATGAGGGTGTATCATTACAGCCCTGAATCAAAATAAAGAATCTTGAGTGAAGACAAGCTGAAGAGCAAAGAAGAGATTTACTTGTCCAAAGTGTAACTCTTCATAAATCAATGCTTGGCCGCTCACAGTTGTTTTGACATAAGAAAAACTGAAAAATATCGATTGGCAAACATATGAATGTACGTCCGATAGCCCAGATTTATTCACCATGTGACTATCACATGCTATGTTGTGAGAAGAACCTACCCTGGATACAAGAGTGACCCTGTATGGACTGTACATAAAAACATTTTTAATTTGCTCCACCCCCGATTATCCCTCTTAATACGGCATCGCTCTAAAACCACCAACACAATTTATAACTCGAACCATCAATTTTGGCGTGGAACAACGCCGTACATATTTTATCTGTCTGATCCTCTTACGTCCCCGAAGCCCTCTCTTTAAATCATTGTTTTATATATATATACCCAGCTCCGCTTAAATTGTGACAAAGTAACTGATCTAACGTCGTTTCATAAACCCAGAGTGTCCGACCACACAACTGTCGCTCTAAGGTAATGTGATTGTGACAACAGAGGGGGATCGAATTCCCCTTTCCCGGAGGACCGGAGGAAATATGTCTGGAAAAATTAACGTCGCGGTACACGGTGGACGCGTAGATTGTGATAAACATTTTCATTTACTTGTAAACGTAGAAGTTTTATACCCGTAGGACTTTACGACAAACTTCCAGGACTGATTCCTCTCATCAAAATATGTTCAGAAATTGGAGGCGGGAAGCAGTGACTCTACCCAATGGGGATGCATATCTTTAAAAAAGATTTAAAAGTGATTGAAGACCAGAGGTTTAAACAACGTAAAAACGTCGAGCGCGAAAACTTTATTTTTAACTAAAAAACGTGTTAGAAACATACATATAAAACATTGTTAGCTACGTTGAAATACCATAGGAATGAACCATAAACGTTTATGTTTATATATATTAAGAAACGTTTTGATTACGTTTTTTATATAAAGTATATTTCAACATTAAAAAAATATTATGAAACGATGTTTTCTCAAATTCTCTACAGGCTGGTCTCTAGATCAACTAGCAGTGAATATACTCCCAGAAACAGCAAGTTTCAGAGAGTCCAGGTGCAGGTGACATATAACGATTTCGAGTTTGTTAGCTCCCTAGGCCGACGATAATCGTGACTACTTGATTTTATATCCACTCTATAAAAAGACAGAAGAAGTATAGAAGAGCATAATGCGTGAGATATAAGCGTCTACATCTATTGGCAATAAGATATTATATCGATTTGGACGTATATATAACGTTAACGTTACTAGAAAACATTTTATTAAACATTACATAAAACGTTACAGTTAACGTGAACTAAAATTTTTTTTAAAGTAAAAATGACAGTGCAAACAGAAACTTTTTTACTTATTACTTTTAAGGACAGACCGGTTTGAAAAAAACTGTCCATATGTGCCCCCTTCTCCCCTATGTCTATTTTTCATATTACTTTTGCTCTGTGTTGTATTTTTCGAAATTTCTGTACATAAAAAACACCACAAATTTGATAATTTTACGGAGACCTTAATTTAACACCCTTACCCGATTCAAAATGGTGGATTCCTGACCAGTGGAGACACTGACGTGAATTTTCAGGGTTCACCGATGCCTATACATCATGAAAACTTCATAAAAATTAGGCAAATAGTATAACTTACTATTTGACCAACGACTCTATTGTACCTTAGTTTTTTTTAATTAAAGACTACTACTGTCTTTTAGTGACGCCGTTGTCAGTTCTATTTAACTTAGGTCTTCGAATTTTCCATTTTGCATAACTTTGCCTAGGTTTTTGAGAGGTCCCTATACGATTTCATTTATCTGTTCACTAAAAATACATTATCTGCTTATCAACATGGCTTTATAAATAAACGATCAACAATAACTAATTTATCCTTAGTTGTTAAATGCAGTATCATTTATAGGCGCCCAGAGTAAAAGGTCTGCGTTTAAGTCCGTAATGTAGGTCGCGTCCTGTAAGTCGAGCGGCTTAGGCCAAGCAGGAAGAAAGCAGACCATTTGTATCTCACTTTCACTTGGTTTATATGTGAAGATACATATGAAGGAACAGCCAGTTCAATTGTCGGTCATCTCACCTATGGCATACTGATGAGGACTAACAAAACCGGTCCATGTCTGGTGGTGTGGCCGACAAGGGCTCTTGGCTGTTCACCCACATACTGCAAGTGTAATTCAATGCGGGTGGGGGCATTAGTCCGCGGAGTAGTTGTTACCTGCAGTATCATCTATAGATTTAATTTATCCTTAGGTACACAAAATATATCTGAGGTACTAGACTACAAAGGGCAGATGAAAGTGATCTATATGGATTTGTCAAGGCCTTTGACACTGTCAACCACAGTATTATTTTACTGAGACTAGCTGAATATGGATTTTCTAATAATTGAATTGAATTCTTATCACCTTATTTAAAATGACGGTCGTACTACGTTGCTTTCAATTTGAATCTAATAAATTTGTGGCTAAAGTTGAACTTAGTTTGCAAAGTAATCGTGAAACGCAATCCGCAGCTTTTTTAGTGTCACACTGTATAACATATGCAGATAAAACGAATCATGTGGCATTTCGGTTACCCCGGTTCGCCAGCGTAACTTTAGAAATAACAAAGTATAAAGGGAGAGTCAATTAAAATAATCATTTTATGTTCATTATAAATCCCTTTTTTATATTTCCAGCGGATAAGCTTGCGCTTAATAGCATTAAAATTGTATTTGAAAAACGCTGGCCCGGGGAGTGGGATTTCCCTTTGTTGTGTTTTTTTTTCGCGTAATTCAATTTATTGGATTATCCCCGGAATACGCGTATTGATCGGCAATTACAATATTTTGCGGTTTCGGTCTTAGGAGTTCAAACGGAATTCTGCACCGAATCGATATAGTTCAAAAGAACTTGAGATCGATGTAAAGAAAATTAATTTCTTTGGTGCCGTTATGGAATAAATCTCCTTTACAGTTGAACTGAATTGAAATCTTTCCTTAAGAAAGACCTAGATAATTTTAAAAGGAAAATATACTGAATTGTAAAAATATGTTTTAATTTAAATTTATACTAATATTCTGATATCAGAACAAAATTAATCTAACTAGAGTCAAACGGAGGAAAATGGAATGTCAAATTATTTGGTAAACAACGAAACAGGACCAACAATTCTACTTATCCAGAATATTCGAAAGTAGTTCAGAAGTGTGCAGTTTCATGTTTCTACAGTATGCCTACACCTAACCTAATCTAAAAAGATGTTACCAACCTTTACCTGTTGATTATTATCATGAAGTTATTAGAGTGATCAATAAATTAAAAAGCAATTATGTTGATTAGGATAGTATTTCTCTGAGAATAATTCGAATGATTTCATTTCATTTACTACATCATATAACCTATGTCTTAAATACTGCAATATTAACTGAAAATCTAGTTAGAAGCATGTGTTTATCATATCTCTAGCCAAAGTTTGGAACCCTACCGAATATTTATTATATATTTTTAGGTATTAATAATATTGTGTGAAACTAACTACTCAGTGGACAAAAGCCCCAACCTGCGTTGAATTACACCCACAATATCTACCCATATATTCCTTATTATTAGCTTTTGTAACAATTTTTTACTGTTTTACAAAGGTATTTTAAGCTAATATAAATCAAATCTCCTACAATTCCTATCAATGAAGTCATATGTATGTTCTCTGATACCAAACATCTAGGTATGCTAATGAATATTCGCACATATTCTATTATGAAAGATCAAATCTTTTCATATGTATGTGACAATAAAATAATACCCACTGCACAGTCCCTGCTCAACATAGCAGTGCCACTAGTACTACTATGCTCTTTTAAATATTACGGATGACTTATTTCGTACTACTAATGTCCGCAAATAATTAAAGTGTCTTCTCCTATTATAGTCTGTTTAGAAATGAAAGAGAGTAATAAAAGCTTATTATGTATGCAAATCGTAAATAAATATAGTACTAGTGCTTATATTCAATATTTATATGTATTATCGGTATAGATAAGGTGTACTTTTAAAAAAACTGTGTGATCGAACCGTACTAAATTGAAGCAGGTAGCTAAAATTTAATCCCCGACAATCCCTCTTTCAATTTCTCGGTCCATTTCTGTTATAAGTAAACAATATAAAAACAGCATTTCAAAAGGGAGGGAAGGGAGTTTTCAGTAATTCAAATAAAATTATTCAATATTATTATCAAAATATTTATTTAAATTTAATGAATAGATTTTTATTCCATACAAAAATATATGTATTTTGAAAATTCAAATTATGGGGAGTAAATGTAGTGTTGTATAAATGTACAACAAAGAAAATAAAAAAGTAGGAATATTAAAATTTATCCTCTGAATATTCTGATGAATTATCTTCGTCTCCTAGATTGATAACGATAGGTTCCACAGTAACGGCAATTAAATTATCGAGTTCACACATTTTCTCCTCTTCTTTTTGTACATGATGTATACATCTTTTCCAGTTATCTGCAGTTACTCGTTCCAAGGAATTTTATAACAAAATTTTCACGGCACTTAATTTAAACGTGGTATTATTTTGCGCTACATTTCCTTTTACCTGCGCCCAGACTAATTCGATTGGGTTAAGTTCACAGTGATAAGGTGGTAACCGTAGTACCGTTATTTGGCGATTTGTTGGCATTTCATCGATAACATATTTTTTCTGATCTTTATTAAGATTGACAAGTGTCAAAAGTTCCTTTTTCACAATATTTGTTTCAGAAGAAATGTTTTTTTCCGGATAACCATTGAATTATATCGGCTTTCTTCCAAGCAGTCGTAGGCGTCCGCTCGGTCTGCCGTGAATGGTAACTGGCATTATCCATGACAATTAAAGACCCCGGAGGAATAAGATCCAACATAAAAAATACTCTTCGAAAACATCTGCGCTTATGTCTTCGTGATAGTGGTAGACTTGGACTGGCACCGTCTGCGGGTATGGTAGGATGGAAGAATGTTAGCTTGGGTCAATGTGAGAGATTGATACCGGTCCACATTTGACTACCCCCCTAATTAATGAGTTTTTCCAAGTTTCTCTCATTCTTGCATTGAATGGTGGTTAGGGCCTACCAACGTAAGTCGATCCTGGGCGCAAATGCGGTCTCTTTAATAATAATATGCCGCCCCTTCCCCGCACAAGTCTTCAACTTCTGGGCTAATCCTCGCGATTTGAATGAGGGGTAGAGATATTATTAATAAAGACATGGGGTAATAATAAAACAACCGTACGCAGAATTTGAAATAATTCTTGGGAAATTATGAAACATAATTTAAAATCAACTTCTCTAAAATAAGTATTCTGTAACGCAATTATTTTAAGCAAAAATTTCTCGAAATTACATAAAAAAGATAAACCATGAAGTGGGGAAGATGGAACTCGATGTGCCGAAACTTTAAAACAATAATTTCAATCGGTGGAAAAAGTACAGTATAGTACTTGATTTCAATGCCACGAAAATTATATTGGAATGTGCTGCAATTCAATATGGAACAGAAGGGAAAACACATTAAAGAAGTGTAACGTACACTGAATATTAATAGAAACCTTTGCTTTTTACAATATTTATTAAACCAGGAAATGAAAATGAGATCGAAAGATCCTTTAACGCGATTAGAACAAAGCTCCATTTAAATAAAAACGTAGATATAGATCAATATTTCCACACTTCCTTCTATCAATCACCTGAAGCGTAAGGAATTTTATGCCAGGGATGGAAACACAATGCTGCGATCTATATTCATAACTTTCACTTATTCTTCGTGAAAAATGAATGACAAAGAAATGGCGTTGAGTAAGATATTATCACCGCATCTGTTGCGAAATATACGGGAATAAATGTATTATCTTCGCAAGCATTACATATTTATTTCAAGTAAATCATATATTTAAATATACATCCGTGATCAAATGAGAAGCTCTCTTTAAAATTAAATTTTATGTCTTTTGTAATTTAGAAACAAGAAAAATTGTACCTACTGTAAGCAAATATTTACATACCTAGGATTGGGCTCACTTATAACGTTTTTACATCAATTGTAAAGTGTATATAACATTAAGTAACTTTAGCTAACAAAATGTTCGCGTATGCAATGGATCTTGGATTAATGATAATATAATGTAGCACTATATGTAACTTTGCTACATTTCGTGTACTCAGGATCTCTCCTATCGGGTTTGACAGTCAAGGTTATTCGTCGGTTACTTCACCTATAGCATACTAATGAAAGCTAATAAGCTCTAAATAGGTATATGTCTGGTGTGTCGCTGACGAATGACATTGACTGTTTGCTAGAGGCTTTTCAGGTGTAACTCAATGCTGGGGTATCAGTTCGCAGAGTAAGTTCCTGGGATTCCGTTTTGTTATTGCCAAAACCCGCCAGACGATTTCAAATATTCGATTACTCATAGCTCGTAACTTTTTTGTGATGCAAGTATCTACATTAATTTTTCAAATATCAAAAATTATTTATCAATATCCAACGAGCAAGTTGCCCAGTTACAGGATAAGAGAAGAAACAAAATAGTACTAAATATAAAGCTATTACAGAAATAAAAGGCGCATAAAACTTGAACAATAAAAGTAAATTACAAACATGCCTGTACTTAAACAAACAAACAAAACAAATAACCAATGTATCACAATAGTATGTTAAAATGATGAATATGTTAAAACAATAAAAGTAACAGATAAAAACAAGTATGTAAATTATACATATAAGAAAGGAACGTATATTAACACCTAACTAAGTCAATAATAAATATGTCAAAATACTAAATATGTTATAACAAGAGCTATATATAAAAATCAAAATCAAGCAGGAGCATTATACAAACTCTTTAACTTATTGATTAACAGTCGTGCAGAGAATATCCAACCGTGACTCAATTTCGGTGTAACTACTAACCGTTTGAAAAACTGAGGAGGCTCTATTTAGATTGGAGCGATAATTTTTCATATGTAAAAGGTGTTGTTGCCCTCACTTGCTATAGGGATATGGAAACTTATCATTCCTAATAAGCCCCCGCATTTTATTATATTGCTCAAAATTTTATACAAAAATACCACAAATGCCATTTTGCGCCCGTTCAATAGACTGCCCATATTAAATCTTTCATAAAATGTGGAACACCTTTCACAAATGCAGCTGATTTCAAAAATCGACATTGTACTTTTTCAATTCACATTATACTATTAGCATAGAGCGGTACCCAAACCAAGGATGCATACTCAAACTTAGATCTAATGAATGTATTAAATAATAAGATCAGTGTATCAGATTTTTTCGGAACGGTTTTCAGCACATTTTCTGTATATTTAGCAAAGGAGACCTTGGGATCAAAATATACTCCCAAGTCTTTAAAGAGAACAGGCCGCTGAAGGCAAACTCATCAAGTACATAGTCATACAAAATTTAATTCATCTGCTGACTAAAAGTCATCAAATTACACTTCGAGGCGTTCAGAGTTAGTCTATTAACAGTGCACCAAGATTTTACTAAATCCAAATTTTGCTGCAAATTAACAGCATCAAGTTCATTATCTACCGAACAAAATATCTTCAGGTCATCAGCGTACAACAAATAACGCACATTTAAAACTGAAACCATGTCGTTAATGAAAAGTGTAAACATTAGAGGTCCAAGGACAGAACCCTGAGGAACTCCTGAGGTCTGGGAAATTTCAGTGAACTTGACTCCTGAAATTTGAACAAATTGCGTTCTACCAGTAAGATACGAGGTCATAAGTTTTATCAATGATGTATAGCAACTCGCAGTTAATGGGCATCGTTTTAATTTATGGTGAAGTGAAAATGCATTAGCAAAATGATTTCCTGTGCCAAATGTAGGTACTTTTTGATTATATTGATAAACATTTTGCAAAAAGCATTCGGATATTAGAAGGCGTTACTAACTACAGGCATTTATCTAAAATTTAGATCCTAGACCCCTTCAGCTTAGATAAAGGTACAACTAAATTATTGCTGGGGGAGCCAACTTACCGTAGTGCCCTAATCCATGCAGTGTCGTTAAGGGACACTAAGAACTGAGCAGAAAATGCTACCCACGTTTCCATTTTAGTGCGTCTAACTTCTAATATTTATTGCCTCATAACATTAAACGCTTTGCTCCAAACAACCAAAGGGGGTTGAATTGCATGAAATTTAGCATCCAAGTATTTTTGAAAAAAAAAATATTATCAAGAAATGTAAATTTAAAAAATTTAAAAATGTCTCTATGAAAATGAATAAATAGAAATCAGACGCATAAAAATACAGGCTGATCAAATCCCTATTTACAGAATAGTGGAGCGACCAAAAACAATACGAGTTTTGCTATCTAAATATATACTTGGCTTTCGAAAGACAGTGGTTTTTGGTGTAAAGCTTTAATTTTTATAAATATATACCAAATAAAATTCAAACGGAAGAAGAAAAGTACTATCACTCACAATATTTAATTCATTAAGGACAACCGATTTTGAGATCAAATTTTACACATATTGAGTTCATACAATATAACATAATTGAATAAAAATTTTATTACTGAATTTAATTTTACTTTATTATAAAGAAAACTATTAATATTCCATATTTTAGAAAATTTTTTTTAATTTAAACAATAAGAATATTTTTAAAAGCGCCGTTACCGTGTATTAACAGAGTAGTATACAAGACAGTAAGATTTTAAACAGATATTGCTATCTAGTAATAGCATAACTATTTATGGCTCAAACAATACCGCTAACTGTTTATTACGTGATCTTACTATGGTTAAATATGGAGATAATGAAAACAGCATGCATATCGACATACTTCTCTTGAACACTCTTTTTGACTGCAGCAAAGTACACATAAAGGATGAACTTAGGAAAGGTTTGTGTTACTTTGCCTTTTAAATGCGAAAAGTCTTAAATTTAGTGTCATTGTAAGAAACAAAGTGTTGAATTAAGTATAAGAATGCTTGAATGTCAATAATACTCGTACTCGTAAATATTTATTATGTCAAAATGTCTTTGTGATCTCATAAGTATTGTTGGTTATATAAAAATTTCACTTAAGTTATTGTTAAAGCTTGATATTTTCGGCAATTGATACAATGTAGCCAAGTTGTGCAGACTATCCAAGTTGTTCCTCTAAATATAAAAATTAATATTTTGAAATCAGTTTAAAACCTATTCTATCGCTTTGGAATCTACACCACCCTGTATAGCATCCACTCTATGAATACAAAACAAAATTATGTATAATGAACTTGTTCGCATTAATTTTAAAACGTTGAATCTTGATATTAATTTTAAATGAATGAATTATGTACGCATCGCCGAAATAATTATATGTGGAATAATTCAATAAATGTAAATAGTAAATCCAGAATTGATATGTCAAACCTGTCTGGCCGTATTATTACCGTTGAGATAAATCAATTAATTTATATATAAACGAACAACCCTTTTAATGCAAATAATGTCTGAATATAAACTGCTAGGGGTATTTTTATTCATGCGTGTAATGTCATTATTTTTTGTGGCCACGTTGGTAATAAAAACATTAATTTTAATTGGTGAACAGCCCACCGGCATATGCTGATGTTAAATCATCGTTAATCATAACAATCTTATTGCGTGATGAATTTCTCATGCATTCTTTTTTCTCTGATAATTTGAAATGTTAGTAACATTTAAAAGAAAAATGCTATAAAAAAAATGCTATACATGTATTTCAGCTGTTTCCCTAAATGAATATGAAGACAGATTAATACTATTTCTAGGTACAAGAAGTAAAAGTATATTAGATCGGAGATTAGAATCAGTTCAGAACAATTTATTATTAACAAACAATTTAAAATGTGTTTCTATTGCTCTTCCTAATACAAAAAGAATGGACATAGAGCAGGTGCATCTGCGCCAAAATATTGCAATTTAACTAAACATATCTATAAACGAAGTTGCACACATGCGAAGTTACAGGCCTTCAAATTGTGTTCATTGAGGGCAAGTCATCCCTAAAATCATACCAAACTTTTAAATTGATGGAATTTAAAAAGAAAAATAATATGCCGCGCAGAATTTAATATAAAACACTTTTTTACTATTGTAAAATTTTAAAAAACTTTAAGGTTTTCAAGAAAAACTGCATTAATTAAAACAAAATTTTATATAGAAGATATCAAAAAGTCTCTTTCTTTAAAATTTGACAGTTAGTAATAACACTAGGCCTGCCTTTGAGTCAAAAATATTATTTTTTTTAGAACTTTTGGAAAAGCCTGTTTGACGTTATGAAATATATTTTTCCCAAACATACCTATTTCATTTCATATTAGGAAATACAGTTTCTCTGATAAACTTTTATCAATAAACTTTTTTGATATCTCCTTTCGTTTAAAATTTACAAGCAGAAACGTGAAAATGCACTTATTTTAAATATCTCGAGCAAAATCAAATTAGCTATGACTTAATTCGGTCTTCTTGGAAATCAACAACATTACTATTCCCATCAAATTTTGAACACAAATTTCAGAAAAAGGATTCCAAATATCTGTAGCATATTATGTAATTTTGAACTGACAAACTTGACACGTTCTTAAACATTTTTGAATACAAATCCAAATTTTTTGTAGGCTCCAGAATATCATAAATTTATCTTTAGTTATCGTATAATAAAGCACTTAAATTTTTAAAGGTTTGTTCAAACATCATTTATGAAAACGACAAACAGTAAAGGTTCCAGAACCGTCCCGTGTGGAATGCCAGATATCGCACATATATCTGTAGATTAGTAAACCAAACAATTGATATATACAACTTGCATAGTAGCAGACCATGATCCAACTTATCGAAAACACTTGACAGATCCGTATAGACTGATCCAATACATTTTTTAAAAGGAATCGTCTATAGTATTTTATAAATTGCTCCTTTTCCAAAACAGAGCATACTTTTGATTTACGAAGGCAGCACCTTTTTATAATTAGGTACTATTTCAAATACTTCCATAAATAAATATATGAAATGGTCATATTGAGACTTTGAGGTGGTGCACCTTTCTATCCATTCACCTAATGTATTTCTGTCAAAATATTTTCAAATAATGGCCTTCTCAAACCACTCCTCTTATGCTCGTTACATCACTTTTAGCAATAATAGTTAGATTTCTATAAACTTTGCCACCTACTATAAAATATCATGCAGGATATATAATCCTATGAAAATATAAGGATATGTGGAGTATTTTATCTATCAATGGAGGGCTTCTAACGAGGGGTAACCACTACTTGAAATTTGTACAATGAAATACCATTTTTTTTTAAATATTACCCGTAAATCCCTTATTTTTCCAAAAAAATACCTCATCAAATAAGCAAATACCTCAAAAATACCCAAAAATCACGAATTACCTCCAAATGCCCAAAGAATACCTATTTCTATTACCCAATAATATCCTTAAGTATCTAAACATATGGTTAAATACCCAGAAATACAGAATAGTACCTAAAAATACCCTTCCAGATATCTAAGAAACGAAAAATACATTAAATGACCCACGAGTTCCCTTAATTTAATTTTCCAAAACTGTCTCATATATCTTTAGAAATTATTCCATCTACAGATTTACGTAAATAATAGGTATATAACTTTTTAAGGAAAAATTGGTTTCTAATCCTTATTCGGTATAAGTAAATATATCTAAACTCATGTCCAAGTTGGTAGGATATTGTGGATTATCATATTGCGACTGATCGTGGAATTGATACTTAGATCGATCCCTCAACTCGATCTGAATACCTCTGGAAATAACATTTTGGATTACATAAACTGTATCATAAACCCATTGGCGCACCCAAGAAGGATGCCAATACCTACACTATGCCCTCTTCAAGCTAACTAAAAACAAACTACATCCTCACCTATGAAATCATAATTTTCGGTATAAACAGGGTGTCCCTAAAATTATTGTCCGGATCCCAAATACTTATCGGGTACACGACTACTGGGTACCATGGGTGTCTCCAGTATAAAGTACAACAAAATTCTTTTATGGACAAGTATAAACGGGAGAATAAGAGTATAGAAGGAGAATTCAGTTTTAGCCCTAGCTTGTTTTTCGTCATCTATCACTAGAATTAGATGATTGTTGTTTACATTAAAAGGCTTCTTCTTTATTAAATAGAATATGAATATGATAGGAAAACCTAATTTAGCAATATCTTAATTTTTATTACAAGCTTTAATTCACTTTTTATCACATATTTTTCATCAATAGAATATGTCGGTGAAGTTTGACCAAACGCATCGTTAACACATCGTATCGTACCTATAATCTGGAATATATTAATTTAAAGATAAAGTTTAACAAACTATACCATATTAAAATTTGTTAACAGAAGAGACGAATGTGCTAGTATGTGAGTGGATATTTTTTGCGTATATGCCTTATAAAACATTCATATGATACTTGTTTATATAGGGTATTGTACTGTACAATGTATTGCAATAATAATTGCACTGTTTAAAGCAAATTGGCGATTTATTTCGAACTGAATTCGTAATTAAATCTACTTTCAATTTTAAACATTACTTCTTAGTTGTTTCACTCATCCACAAAAATCTACTGAAATTTCTACGCAGAACATCCAGTAGTCAAAAAACCGATTTGAGGAAGTGTCATTACTTTTGCAATAGATTGTATCTAATTCGAATCACCCTATATTATTTTCTAAACTAAAGGCTTACGAAGACAATAAAGGGCACATAGTGGTTTAACAGTGCCTCAGAAAATTGTTACAGACTATTTAATATCTAGAAAATATTTTTGTATATATTTTTAATAATTTTTATAGTTGCCATTGGTCAGTTATATTTAAACTGTGCTATCGTCATTGTATTTAAAAATTGGCGGGAAAATGCTAATTTTCTCCTAAAATACCTAATAATTACCTTCGAAATACCCATTAAATACCGAGTAAATACCCATTATTATCTTGATAGAACCCAAAAATACACAGAGTACCTAAAAATACTGAAAAAATACCTATAAATACGCACAAATACCCAAAAAATTCAAAAAGTACCTTTAATTACCTACAGCTTGTTCAGTAAAATACCCCAGCCGTTTCCCCTCGGCTTCTAACGTTTCCTATAAAAATGACTGGAAAGGTAAAACTTTTCAAGTCGGCGTTCTATCCCGATAGAAGCTGTCTTTGCCCTTTTGTTTGAATACGTAACATACACAGGTTACGTGAATATTGTAGGTACAATATTAACGACATAAATTCGTATGCCTGAAAATATGTGGATATATAGACGAAGAAAGTTCTACATTGCAAGTTCTGAAATGCGCTGTTCAACTTGTTCCATACTGAGGATAAGTTTAGAATGGAAAATAGTTATGTTGGAAGTTGTAGAAGAACAGTGACTTCAGTATTAGTAAGCTGTATAGATATAAGATCTTTTGAAGCTTGTTTTATCAGCGCTGACACGTAAAATATCACTTTAGTGTTATATTGAAACATGAAGAACTTTCTACCTTTGAATAAAAGTACTTGGAATTGGAAGGAACTTACCAATTAATAGGTGTTTGCCATCAACAGAAGTCAAATGAATCTTACCTGCAACAAAATGTTAAAATTAATAATGGATCTTGTGGGGTATACCTACGTACAATACGATATTTTTGTTGTTATGTAGTACGATTTATACATGAAGAAATAAAACAAAACTTATATGGACTGCAATGCATAAAATTTCCTTTCAAAAACGATAAGTTTAAATACTAATGTAAATTGTTATCATTTAATAATCCTTTACGATAATTTATTTGTTAGATATTCCTGTTTTTATTAATGTGATTTAAAGTATACGTATAATTTATATTGTTACATTTTTTAACTGATAGAAAACAATTTAGTCACAATTTTTTAGTAAAAACAAGTTTTTGACAAATTTTTATTAAATTATGAAACATAAACCGTGCAGCGCTCTATTGGCGAACATACAAAGTTCAGAAAAGTGGAGATCAATACTCTGCAATCCCCTGAAGCTGAAATGGAAGGAATTCATAGAAAGCTTTTCTCTGCGCTTATGTTCTAAATATTCGCTTTCGCTACTCACGGAGAGATGGCGCTTCGAACAAATTTTTTTAAAATACTGTAATCAATTTAATTTTGATAAATATTATGTAAAAATATGAACTAACCACCTTATGGTTAGTATTTTGTAATTCCATTATTGTCTATAGTTAATTCAATATGCTATTGCCTAATTGTTTCCTTCTTAGAATAAACGTATTTCTTGTCCATACCTAATTCCATCATATAGTTTCTTTAATATCGAGCGTTTTTTTTAACGTGATTTTAATTGGATCAATATCTTTTTAAATAGTCTCCTTAAATTGCAGAATTAGATTACCATATCGTAGTTGAATTTTGTATTAATATTTGTTCAAAATGGTGAAGCTAAAAACGAAACAGGACTTTTTTTCAGATAATTGTCTACTATCTTGTCTAGTGAGTTTCTATGCTAAGATACTTGATATCAACGAATAT
Source organism: Monochamus alternatus (assembly GCA_037114965.1). Taxonomy (NCBI): domain Eukaryota; kingdom Metazoa; phylum Arthropoda; class Insecta; order Coleoptera; family Cerambycidae; genus Monochamus; species Monochamus alternatus. The sequence goes on from CM073433.1 coordinate 42,721,026, forward strand.
TATATTTAATACAAATTTGAAAATATATGTTTATATTTATTATTAGTTTATTTATTTATAATTAATTGAAATTAACGTAATGTGCAGTAATTTGTATAAAAATTATACACTAAAAGACATTTATTTTATTCAATCCAATTCAACGGGATATTCCAGATATTCAAACTAACAGAATACTATAAACTGTTCAGTGACGTCCCTGATTTAAATAGATCAAAAACGTATGATGCTGTCAATTTACATACAGATTACTACAGCAGATTTGGAGATATAGATACAGTTTGAATACTGTACTCTTCATTCGTAAAATAATATTGGCAGCAAGAAATTAAGATATGAGCCTTTCCAAAATAATAATAATAATAAAATATTAGGTTTAGATGTTTGAATCATATGCCTTTGATGCATTTCTCTTTGGACCTCCCTATAAAAACAATACAATTTTCAGTTAAATATACTCATATATTAATATACACTGAAGTGAATAAAATATTTATGAAACTGTTCGAGTGCCCAACAAATATAAAATATGTTGTAGATGTGGTTCTATAGTTTCCAGATACATGTGCATCAAACAATTATTATCTATAGATACCAACAATCTGCATTGCAATTTTATCATTGTTTAAAGTATTTAAAAAGTAACGACCACTAACTTGTAGAAATAATTCTCACTTTTCCAGTAAAATATTCACATCTTCTTCCAGTACTTCTAGATATTATGTGACTATTTAATTTTTAAATTTGACTGTAGAAACATTAATATTGCACGGTTACATTGCTATTATAACTATGTATGTACAGTCTATTGCAATTATTATTAATGGCACTCAAAATAGTTTTTGAACTACTAAAACTTCTGACTAGAAATTTCAGTATATTTCATTAAATTAAATTTGTTTTAAAGGGTGCCATTATTATTGCAATACATTGTAAATATGTTATCTTCAATAATAAGGAACACTGGCGCAAAATTTGAAAGAAAATCGATAATTACACTTGTAAAGAAACTATTAGAAAAAAATAAACATATTTTTTTTGTCGTCCTGTAACTCCACACGCTAATTTTCTAATTTTGAGATTTAGAAAAAATGTAGTACTTTTTCGTATAGAACGTCATTCCGGATTCTCTGTATACATTACATAAATAATTATTAATGCAAAAAATAAATATTGAAATAGGTATAAGAAAATTTGAAATACCATGAAGTTAAAGTTCTTATACAAATAAAAACATAGCAGTCAAGTAACAAAATAATTAATGTCCTCTTATCCTAAAATCATATCCTAAAAAAATTAGATAGATAATAGTCATGTGAGATAATCTTCACTGCCGTTTAGAAGCATGCTTATTACCTGGTTGAAATAATTTCCAGTAATTTTTGTAGAACTCCCTAATATTGACTTAAGCTATGTCGTTTATTTCTATTATTGGTTTAAATTCTACAGTTTTTCAAAACTTAATAAAAAATACCTCCAAAAAAGTGTTTAAAAATAATAATTTTGATTGAAAAACATTGCAAAGGAACCTCTGGGAAAATTGCTACGTGCAGATAGAACATGAAAAAATAAGATGAGAACTTTCTATCCTTCCTTTTTTAGTACAACCCGGTCACACAAAGTTTTGTTAAAAGTACACCTCACCTATACCGATAATACATAATATAAAAATATTGAATATAAGCACCAGTACTAGATTTATTTACGATTTGCATACATAAAAGCTTTTATTACTCTCTTTCATTTCTAAAAAGACTATAATGAAAATGTTTTGTCTAGTTTTCAGGAATTTCCATGAACGTTTTGTTGATGTTCCGCATAACCCAAAATTACTGTAGTAGAGTTACACTATCAAATATTTAACCCAGGACATAGGGCGAAGCCGTAGCCTACTATAAATACACGCTCGTTCGGATTCGTATCGTATTTATTTAATACATCGGAGGTGGCGTGGTGTCACTGCTGGCAGAGGGAATAAAAAACGTCAGTGGAACTCTCTGGGGCTGACAAACCTCCGGCGGAGCGTGAAAATTTTATTGAGAAATCTCGGCCCTATTGGCCCTTAATGTTACAGAAAAATTGGCTATTATGTAAGGGGAGATACCTACACGAGTGACCACTTAGTGTTGATATGGTTTTCCGTGTGGACGTCGTAGAAAATTAAGTGAATCGCAGGGCTGGGTTGGAGAGGATATTGCGGAGGTGCGGTAGGTGGTATTTTTTATACCTCCGATAAACGAGGGAATGAACAGAATGCGCATCCCTTTGGTGAAATATTCAGATGCGGCAGTAAAGCGATTTTTAATTTAATATACAATTATGTGTAGCAGTTGGCTTTAATCGTGGAGTTAATGAACGGCTTTATTAAAATTTAATCGTTGGAAAGAAGTTTATTTTTATTCTATAAATCTAATCTATAAAAACCGTTTCTGTTTGAAATATGTGCGGAATATTTTCATATAAAACTCAGGTTTAGTTAAAAAAAACTTAATCAACATTGTGTTGAGTGAAAATATAGCCTGAAAAATATTCTTTTAGAGAATACAGCTGCAAAAAAAATATTTAATATATAGAGTAAAATGAGGCAAGATGGACCTGATAGATAGAGAGATATTTAGTTACATACAGACGTAGTAGTCAGTTGCATTTGTAACTGTGAATGTTACAATTGTGTAATTTTAGTGTTATTTTCAGAACCTATCTATACACGAAAACTATTTTTTGCGACACGCAAATTTTCCGAAGAATGTTTTAATTGCAAATTTGAGTTGTTTATGATAATTAAAGATAATGCAGCGCGGGGTTCAACAGGACCGTAGTCAGTTTCTGAATGAACATATTAATATGTCCACAGAAAATATGTCGCAGCATTATACAACTACCAAATAGTAAGGTTAAATCGAGGATAAAATACCTATCTAAATTAAGATAACACGTAAAAATGACAATACTAAAGTTTTCTGTAATGAAACTTGTGTAGCGAAAATGACCTTTCCACGTCTACTGTTGACAATGTATGAGAAATTGTTGAGGCATATATTAATATATTTGTCGGTAACTCGTGATATGTACCAGCTAACACTTGTACATATGTTATATTTAACATCGATTTAAATTAATACACTGTAGTTAAAATGACGCCACTGATAGTAATTAATTAATGCCACAAGTTAGATTCTAATTTAGCCGGGAAGCAGAGCTTAATTTGAATTAATTTTAAGATGTATCTAACTACGGACCTACCTCAATGTTGTTAGATTGGCGAAGTAAATAACAATTCTAACATAATACATTTGTTATATTAGTTCATGTACTTACTTTTACTTTACTGCACGTCATATATATTTCATATCAAGTCATATATATCGCTAAGAAACACAATTTGAAAATGAAGAAATGAACCACTTAACATATTGCCCAATTTCGTTTTGATTTTTGACCAAAGCGTTCAAAGAGAGAAACAAGAATGGGATATACATTTCCAGAATACATTTTGAATAGCAATTTGTTGTATAATTTTAGATAGGTTTATTAACTTTGTCTATAGAGTTTGTAGCTACCAGCATAAAGAGTGTAAGTATGACAATTTCATGACCAGCTAAGAAAATATTTAGGGTCAATACGAATTATATTAAATACCTGCAACAAAAATATTTTACCACATTCATAGAAGTAAAAAACTACAGGGAATGTTATAGACGCAATTCTATTACAAAAACATATTAATTAATAGAATACAATAGTAGTTTTAAGTTTTTGGTGAATCTTTATAACATCGTTAACAGTTATTAATTATGCAAAATTAATTAAACAGATAATCTTAATAGACCCTATAGTTGGCGTCTGGGTGCTATATTATTTATAACAGCACTATCGGAGGTCGTTATGATTAATGCAATTTCCCCTTCATTGATCATAAAGTGGAATTGAACGTTAACGGTCAGTTATATTCATTGATACCGGTCATTATGTCTAAACGGTGCACTACAGGAAAGGAAAATGGGTTTGCGGTAGTTCAATAATTATATTAGCAGGAACCATTACAACTGTTACAATGAATATAAGTACACGAAAGGGGACGTTTTAAAGTAAAAACTCTCTGATTTAGGAATACCTTGATTACTGACAAGCATCTGAATCAAGAATAGTTGTCCTGCAATATCAATAAACGAATTTTGGATAGGTAGTTATATTAGATATGTATACACCATGTGAGTTAAATATTTGTTCATGAGAAGGAAGTGCGAGTGGGCTAATTTCTTCTAGTGAATAAATTCTTTTAACTCACGTGGCGTATACAATAATTTATTGACAACATAAATAGAGCCTTTCATTGCCATAGCGATTTCCGGAAGAAAACAAACACTTATTTTTACTGCAAAAATCAAGCATTTTACCTGACGGAAATATTTATGAACATAGCCATTACTGTATGACATCATATATAAATCGTTTGTTGCTGTCACAACAGTAAAAGTTTTGTCGCAACTTATTTATAGAAAATGACAGAAGAAGACATTGAGTGCACGCCGCCTGAAATTCAAGAAAAATCGTTAGAAACGTTGTTTCGAAATTCTACCACAAAAATCACACGGAATTGAAAAATATACTGAAAATGTTTTACTGGCATATTTTAGTTATCGAAAGACCATTCTCCTTCTTCAATGTGATCTTATTATTCCATGGAGAAAGCAATCCTTTCAGCAAAAAATAACGTTGACAAGTAATTATAGAAAACTTACGGCTTTTTGAAAACAAAAAGAAAAAAATCATATTCCAGAAAAGTCCAAAACTCTTTCACTAGAAGAAATACTTAAATTTTTACGAAATGCACCGGATCAAATCTACCTGATGATAAAAGTAATGTGTTATTAAAAAATAATTTGAAATAAATGTAGTAATTATTTTAGATTTGTGGTGTTTGGCATTGCTGGGGTTTTACGCAATGAAAAACTTTTGAATTTAAAAGTAAGTTAAAGAAAGCACAAACAAACAATTCTGGTTGTTCATGTAACTAAAACAAATACCAACAGGCCTCCAATATTTCTGATCACTACCTACAGAGTTTGAAGGAAAAACCTGTAGAATTATTTAAATATTTAGCCCTGCCTCCTAAACACACCCCACAACTGATTTTTTCTAAGTTATAGATGGTAAATACACAGTTCAGGCCAGTTGGAATCCATGCGTAAGCGTACCAAGAAAAATTACCAACTACCTGCATTTACAAGAACCATCACTTTATATGGGTCATTGTTTCCGTCGTACGTGCGCCACTCGATTGCAAAATCCTACGTTGAGGAAGTCCACGTCAGTAAAGCGTCTTTATCAAAGTCGCCTCGCTCCTCGCTCACTTTACTCGTTTGGTTCATAATCTCAGGTTTATTCAATAAAGAATCACATTACTGACTTGGACACAAATAAATATTATCTAATAGCCGTAGATTATTTATATTTAATGTAATATTATACTTGCGAACTAATAACTACAAAATGTTGCATATTAAAGAAAATGAGGACACAAGCACGTCGGTTCACATTTTATAAACATGTGTTACAAGAAATCTCGGATTTCAGGCCATTTCAGATTGGACTATCGGAGTAAAAAGTCCAGACCCTTGGGTTTGAAAGCCGATATTACCAAAACGTAGGAGCGAAAAAAAATTAAATTTGGACCATAAGGTAGCCTCTCTATTATTGTTATGCACAATCGAATCGGAATTTGTTTTTGAATATTCGTTTTTTAGTTATTAGAAACAATGTACCAAAAAACACGATTTTCGGGCGGCGAAACGTAATCCTGTCACTTCAACTCGTCATTTTCGGACGTACCAGTCGCAGAAGTGGGATATTCATGTATTTTTCAGTACTGGTCCTTAGAGTATGCTCAAAAAGTTTTTGGACAGCTGAAATTCCCAGTTTGGGTCCGGGAAAATGGCCCATTGGGGCCGGAAAATCATATTTCGGACGTACCAATCGCAACAGTGGGATTTTTATGTACTAATTCCTGTAGCTTAGACTGTGCTTGACAGGTTTATGGCCATGTGAAATTCTCTGTTCAGGACCGGGAAAATGACCCTTAGGGGCCGGAAAATCGTGTTTTGCACGTCTCAGTTGAGACATTAGTACAAAAGAATATCGTGAAATAAAATAGAAGGAAATCATACACAAAAAAAATACCACTGACTACTTGCGAAACCACAAATACCACTGTTGCGACTGGAATGTCTGAAATATGATTTTCCGACCCCAATGAGCCATTTTCCCGGACCCAAACTGGGAATTTCAGCTGTCCAAAAACTTTTTGAGCATACTCTAAGAACCAGGTTTGAAAAATACATGAAAATCCAACTTTTGCGACTGGTACGTCCGAAATATGATTTTCCGGCCCCAATGGGCCATTTTCCCGCACCCAAAATGGGAATTTCAGCTGACCAAAAACTTTTCACACTTAGTATCAGGTCCAGAATTGAAAAACACACGAAAATACCACAGTCGCGACCGGGACGTCCAAGTTGGCCATAAACTTTTCGAGCAAAAATCCGGCTTTAGCTCCAAAATTCAGCGTCGACTTCGCCTTATCTCGGGAACAGCATTTCAGGCCATTTTCGGCCCCTGGGGCCAATTCCAGACGTGTAGGCCCAATTCTGAACTCGGAATCGGAATCAGCGTTGAAAAATACATGGGAATACATATGTCACTCTCTTATGTATGAACTTTTTTTTTGTGGGGCTGTGTTATTTATTGCTAAAAGTAGTAGTTTGGTTTCTGGAGGTTGTTGAATTGGGAAATTTGTAGCTAACAATTTTCAATGACTGAATATATCACCGACATTTAAAAGCACAAAGTAAACCTTCCTCATTTGCATGACGCTGACAAAGAAAGTCGATATAAAGTTGAAAAAGTGCATCTTGAAGTAAGGACTAATTGTTTTTATCCAATTTCGAAACGGCACCGGAGCAATAATATAATTATGCAAAATCGCGAAAACGACAACGCAAACAAAATAAAATACGAAAATAACTTAATAAGCACTTCAACGCTTTATCGTCAAAGGACCCGGCGAGTCGAACATTTTTATTCCACGGAAAGGGAGTTTTCATTTCCATTTAAACAAGTACAAGTATTTTCGGGGAACTTTTTTATTTGCAAAGTTTGGCGACCGGTTGTTTTAGAGTTTTAGTATTTCATGGGAGCTGAATACGCACCGATGCGAACCGAATCCGCCGGTTCGCCCGTTTCGATGCGTTTTCCATACAAAACTTGGCCGCGGCTGCTATAACTGCAATTGGTAGAGTGCACGGACTGGACTGAAGTGGTTGTACAGGGTAAACAACATAATTAATAATTCTCTTTTTGATGGACTGCTTACTATTATACGATTGCTATAACAAATAATAGTTAATATACAGGGTTAACTATGACTAAGTACAAACATTTTAACCACGTGCTCAGGGAGGCCCAAAAGACAATAAAAAAAATATTTCAGAAGTCAACTACCATACGGTCCTCATTTTGCAGCGTTTCTAAATGCAGAAGCGACAAAAATTAACATTATTATTAGTAATAACGCCTGATAGATAGGACAGTTAATTCAATTAGCTGTATCCGTGGCAAAACTACAACATTTTCATTCATTATAACCACTCACTACAGATAAAACACACTTCCCGTAGGTACAGTTAGATAAAATGCCCATTTGTTATAAGAAAATTGAACGAAAGGAATGGGTAGACACTAATAGATAATAGAAAACTTTTAATGCACCCGCGACAATCTTGTCCCATAAACTAGAAAAACAAACCGGCGAACTATATTGTGGGAAAATATCTGTACCGGACACATATTTCTTTATTTAATAACTAAAATTAAAATAAGGCACTAAGAACTTAAGAAGAACACAAAACTACAACGTAAACACAGAAATTTAATTATGACATGGCAGCGAATGTTACCGTTACTTGTTGGTTGGTTGGCGGTGGACGGGTTGCATAGGCGGCGTTAACTAAGGATTTACTATATCGAAAAACAAATTGTTTTCACTTTAAAAATAAGTTTGAAATTTGATTGAAGGGCGATTAATTCTTAATTTTCACTATCCCCTCTTAAAATATTTGTAGTTAACTAAAAATGTTTGTTTCATGGAAATAAATTAATTGCTTGTATAGGTCCAAATAAATATTTATTTCCTGATATCAAATAATTTTTTTGAAAAATCGAAAATACTGTTATTTTGTGTAAAGAAAGAATTTGTTTTTTACTAAAAAATATTACCTATATGCTATTAATGATACACTTCTGGTGTTGATTTAATTATTATATTCTATGATAAAACAATATCTGCGTATTCCAAAGATTTTTTTCCAATTAAACAACTGCTTATTGCTCAGGAGTTTCAGAAAATCTATAAAATATAAATCAACATATACCGGTTTCGAGCTTATTAGCTCTTATCAGTACGCCTCAGGTGAGTGCTGACTAACGATTAACACTAGCTGTTCATGTTTCTCAAACCCGACATACCTGAGTACACGAAATATAGCACAATTACATCTAGCGGCCAGCTGTTGACAATTATTTTTTGTTTATAGGAAACAATTCGAATTTTTCCTTTAGAACAAATATTTTTTTCGACGATACGACTACATTAAGAAATTTGAAGATGAGCCGTCTTGTGCAGGAAACATTTTTATTGCTCGAATCGTTAGAAAACATATTGCTTTCAAAATGTATTTGACATAGTTTGTATGAACTATTACTAATCCTGAGCAGCTTTTCTAATAATCTTCTCTATTAGAAGCCACTGCACAGGCCTTTGCTCTAAAATAAAAATTTGTATTTGTCAAAAATAAAAATATGTATATTTTAAACTTCACTTTCATGAGAAGTATTTATATTCCAATGTTATACTTAAGAAATAAGTTAATAGGTAAGGCAATAGCAGTAAAATATAGTTTATGGTTTTCACAGATCTGTATAATCGATGTTCGCACTCCCAGAGCTGGATGCAAACTGAGGTCTCTGCAGCCTGTAATTGATGCGCGAGCTGTTATGCGCAACTTATTATTTCGACCCAAGTGATTCTACTGGTTTTCCTATACTGTGCTATAGATATCTATTTATATTTGACTGACTGGCTATTTGACTGACATTTACATAATTTTGACTTCCGTGTCATTATGTTATATACCTTTCAATTGTTAAGTATGAATAATATTGTGTGAAACTAATTATTCCGCTAGGTATCGCAAAGTAGCATAGCTACATCTAGCGGCCATTCACTACTCCATGCCGGACTGACCAGCCACAGACACGAAACGTTGTACATCGCAGTAGAAACCATTGTAAGCTAATGACCTCTATCGCGAGTCAATATGTTGCAAAAGAGGAATTGTAGAAGACAACTACTCTGCGGGCTGAAGCACCGACCAGCATTGACTTACACCTGGAAAAATGTAGCTTTGCTAATTTGCGATCTCATGGTCCATACTACAGTTAACTGCGGTTAAGCAGACTTAAAACAGCTAAGGTTATTCGTCGCTTACCTCACCTATGGCATACTGATGAGAGTTAATAAGTTCGAAACCGGTATGTCTCGTGGGTTGCTGATGAGTGACTTTAACTGTGTGCTATAGGCTTTCCAGGTGTAATTCAATTCTGGTCGGGGCATTAGCATGCAGAGTAGTTCTTTCCTAGAATTTTGGATTTGCTACTCTGTTAGGCATCTTTGGAAATCACAATATCTGATATATTTGCTTGCTGGTAGTCGATAGAAGGATTCGTGTTGAATTTTGCTTGCTATAGGTGTTCAGCGTATTTTTGATAGTCTTCAATATAGCTTTCTGCTATTGACGAGGACCACCACCCAGTGTGTCGTGTGCAATTTTGCAAATTCTTTTTCCTAAAGTTTTTTTGACTTGCCTGGTAATAAACGCATAGTTAATTTTTCCGCTTTTGCGTCGATTCAGCGTCTTCCATTTTCACTAGCTTTTCGACCCAAACTAAATGAAGAAATAAATAACCCACCACAACAACCAGCACGTCTTATCTCCGAGTATTTATTCGAAGGAACATTTCTATTGACATTTAAAAATCTTCCATCAAGTTGAGCGTACGATTGTGGATAAAATGTCATATCGCATTCGTGCATGTTTTAGTCGCGTTTTATCTATTTACAAAAATTAAACATTCTAGCGTGAATTAAACGCCGTCTAAAAACACTATTACAATAAATAAATATTTTTCTGAATAGTAGTTCATTCAAATGAGCTCACAATATCCATCACAATGCAAATTAAACTCATGTCTCCTGCAAATATAAAACATATTCGCCGTCACTGCACGTATACAGGGCAGCCCCTCTCTGATTGAAAGCCCCAGCCTGATGCATAAGCTGATCAAATGTGCCCAGGAAATTAAAGCGGACCGTGTATAGGAAGCCGGCCATTTATTTTCATTGCCCGTGTGCCACTGGATTTATTTTAAAGTGGCCCGCTAGATTTGGTTGGCCCTCGGAGGGGCCTAAAGCAGATAGAATGCCTAGACTCTGATAGAACGTCTCGTGATAAGCAATTATTTGTAATTTAAATGTCATGGAAGGGACGCGGGTGTAGACATTTGCCTAATCGAACTGTTAAAAGTAATGAAAATAATGTTATTGCTTATAAATCCTCTCTTTATCAAATTTGTGGTGTTTTTTAGGTACAGAAATCTCGAAAAATAAACCACGTAGAGCAAAAGTAATCAAATATAAAATTAATGGTTTGTTTATCCATGTTTGCTATTAAAACTCTCCTCAAATAATATAATAACTTTTAAAATGCATTTGCAAGACACACATTATTTTAGTATTATAACTCCGCACTTTAACAATTATTTTTACATACTTATAAACATAAAAGCAAAATTAAAAATTAAGAAAAAAACCCACGACGATTAAAATGTAATTGAAAAAGGGTAAAATAATTAAAAATCCTCCGACTTAAAGAATTTATTTAACTAGAGATAATAAACGTAAAAAGGTTTTATAAGTAGATTTGATCTCTCGCCGAGTCGGACATATGAATAACAGAGTATCAGTTTTCATAGCACTTCTCTATGTACCCATTTGGCTCTCGAAGATGTAGATATGGCAACAACATATTCAACTCCCTATGAACTTAATAAAAAACCACAGAAAATCCGTCGGGGGCTGCCTTTAAATGAACTAGTTTTGTAGATTTATAGTAACGTGAATAATTTGGAGATATTTTATTGCTATAGTTATTTATATTTATGTTGAAATTTAAAACAGTGATGGATTAGAGAGTTTCAGAAAGCAGTGGCCAACAGTCACAGATTTCTGATATTAGAAAAAATTAATATTGATCAATTTACCCTATGCAAATTGCTTTGTTTGAAGGTTACAAGATACTGGAAAACAATCGAATCTTCAAACATTCTATTTTTATGCTTTATAATGAAAATGAAAAAAAATCTGAATTGTCTGTCGATTGCACATAAAAAATATATATAATTTTTCTTAAAAGTTTTCCTATTCTTCAGCAGATAATGTTCCTTGATAGACACTGAAAAAAATGTGCCTGTAAAAATTTTTTTATTTCATGGTAATAAATTATTTGTTTGTATAGGGCCAAACAACTATTTGGTTCATGATACCAAATCATTTGAAAAAGCAAAAATTCAGTTATTTTGTGTAAAGAAAGCATTCGTTTCCATTAAAAAACATTATTTCCTTTTCAATTATACTGCTGTTGATTTAACTATATTCTATGACAATAAAAGAATTTTTTATATACAGGGTCGGAAAACGCTGATGGTCTATCTGAGTTTACATGAGAGCGACAAAGTAAAGTATAGGAATCCGTGCGATAGACAAGGACGGCTATATTGATGACGTTTTATAAATTAGAATAACATCTGAACAGTCGCTCCCACTTCTAACGGAGCGAAGATGGCGATTGGTTGCTGAGATATAAGTGGGAATGGAATTTATTTGTTGAATGACGAAACGAGCGGTGACTATTTAGATTTTAAAACGTCGTCAATATAGTCATCCTTGTCTATCGCACGGATTTCTATACTTTACTTTGTCGCTCTCATGTAAACTCAGATAGACCATCAGCGTTTTCCGACCCTGCATATATAAAAAAGTTTCCAATTAAACAATTGATAATTGAATGATATCTGAAAAATCTATAGTAAATAGTCAACATATACCAGTTTCAAGCTTATTAGCTGTCATCAGTCACAGCCACAGGTGAGTCATGAGTGATGAGACTAAAAGTGGCTGTTTATGTCTCTTAAGCTCGGTATATTTATAACATTCCTTAACTTCTTGTTATATATATGTAATTGCCCTATTATTGGTACTGTTGGGCAATAAAACATTATTATTATTATATACCTGTCCGCGAAATATAGCACAACTACATCTAGCAGTCAAATATTGACAATTATTTTTTGTTTATTGAAATCAGTTCGAATATTTTTGTTTCATTTAAACAAATTCTCGTACAAGTAAATGAAATTTTCTTACCAAATAAATCATTTGACAAAAATGTGACCATTACACCAAAAAAGATTTGTTTCACGAGAATAAATTATGTATAAAAGACTGAATTGTTGAAGTTTTTTTATGGGATTGAGTTTTTTTGCTAATATGGAAAAAGAAAAATTTTAATAAATATTTCTATGTGCCAACTAGATCAATCAAGGGGTTAATTTTATAAATTTAATTTTTTTGCCTAATCATAAATTTTTCACACTAAGTAGGCAATTGTTAACGATTACACTGCACTAACACATATAAAAACGTCTCAATGTTTAGATAATCTAGGTTTGTGAGACTTAGTAAAGATGATGGAAAAAGAAAGGGCAAACACTAAAACGAAACCAAAAAACTCTGACGAGGGACAGCCGTTTTATCTTTTTGAATGTTGTGTTACAAACAGTGAGAAGAACAAATAAACAGTGAGAAACAAATAAAACCTGTACGCCGTATTCCACAATTTACATAATTACGTGAGCTGCAGTTGCGGGCATTAAAAAATTCTATTGTATTTATCTGACAGACTGACAAGAACACCTGAAATGAATTCCTGCAATAGATGTGGAACTGAAAGTTCTTTCCTGCATCATTTTGTTTTATTATCAATGCAAATTTCGTAGAATATTTTCACTGATGAAAAGATTCACCTCTACCTATGCGGACAAGTTGTATTATATAACTACGAGTAATTTGATAAACAGGAAATGAATAAAGTTCAAATATCAGTTCATAAATACTAATTACAATTATGCATACATACATTTTCTACTACTCCTTTTTATTATCGTAGTATTATCCAAGAAACAACCGAACGTATAAAACTATTTTATGATATATGTACATATTCTCTAACTTTGAGGCAATTTTTACCCCAAGACTGACAATGTAAGGTACTTTAAAAATATACCACTTTTATGAGGTTGCATAGAATTATCATAAAACATCGATTTTTACGTTACCAACAGGTCGACCTATATCTTTTCATCATCTACATTTTTAATGAAATATACAATGTAAGTAGTTTGTGGAAAAGTACATAAAATTAATGTGTCAAGAATAAGATGTTGTTTTTAACGAAAACATTTCAATACATATTTTAATACGAATGAAATACATTGCAATAGATTTTTAGGAGATGGATGAACAATATATACACTTTTAGAGAAACGGATGGATAACTCACATTTACAGGATGGATGAACAAATTTTACTAAAAGTATTATAAATTATTATTATAATTATAAGTGAAGTTATTTCTGCTCCTGATAAGGTTTTCTTAACTATTTATAAATAAAAATGTAGTTGTTTATGTATTTCTTAACTAGCATTGTATATATTTTATTAATAATAAAACCTACTGTATTTCTAATAATTTATTTTTAAGAGACAACCTGCATATATATTGATTTACTTAAACTAGTGTTTTTGTACATTTTAACAAGCACCATTTTGTAACTCAAGCAATTTTTTTCAATGACAAAAAGTTTCAACTTCATCTGTCAACACACTATAATGGCTATAAAAATAATATTAATACATTTTTAAATAGGTTTTTGTTATACTATTCAGGTTAAACAAAATAAGAATGTATGAAATGATTAATGAACACTTTGGTATATACATTTTTTTAACATGTGCATCTTGTTCATTATTTAAATATTCAGTTACATAAGGTAAGTATATAAAAAATATATAAAAAATTAATTACTCGGTAAAATATACTTATACTTTAAAAGTCCAACGTGAAAATTACAATAGATACGAATTATAGTGTTGGAAATTCAATTTAGCATAATGGATGTAAAATCACGCAATATAATATGAAATTTTATCCACGTTTATTTATGTAATATTACAGTGTACTTATTTCATTTACTTAATTATCATGTAATTTCTCATAACTTCACTCTGTGAAATTACAGACATTTTTTTATCAGTGTATACCATGATAATGCGATATACATTTCCGTGATTTGCGATAATATAAATGTATGTTTATTGCACAAATAGATGATGATTTTGTTAGTAGTCTGTGTTAATTTTATATCCTGTTATCAAGTAAATATTGACAATCGCAAATTATTATTATAAATTTATACATAATCATCTTAATGATCACAATGTACCGTATCTAGATCACTATATTATTATGCATAACTCCGAAAATTATCTGAATTGAAAATACGGAACAAATTTATTCAAAACAACAGCAAGTAAACATTTTCCGCGTTATTCGTTTTATATGCAAATATAAATATTTAAAAGTAAAATGAATATAAAGTAATTTCATGAAAGGATGAAAGGCCGCCTAACGTTTGCCTACTAGATCAGATTCCTTTGAAGGCAAACTAAAAAGGTAAAGTTATTACGAAACGTAGACATGTTGTGTCTCTTTGCAGCTATGTTTTCAGCGTATTCTTTGATTTTATAGATTTTTTTTTGTCGTATAAGATAAGAAAAATATCGTAAGTCCACAAATGCTTAGTTTTTGAGATGCCAAGTATTTTTTATTTATTTTTTTTCAACTCAATTCTCTTTTACTTGACCATATTTAAATTCGTACGAGAATGACACCGTTGTGGAGTTTTGATGTTAATATGGAATCTTTCCGTTAAATTAAGACTCTGTAATGGTTCCAAATATTAAATAGTTAGAAATTGTTCTTGTAAGGGTTGGCAATCTTGCTTCGCGTTTTCTTGGTCTCTCAAGACATGAAAAGACAAAGATAAGACTTGACAGTTCAAATTGCAAAACAAGACAAGATTTAAACAAACATAACTTTATGTTGTATTAAGTACAGTAATTTTCTTGATTTCAATTTTTATTCTTAAATGAACAATATACAGGGTGATTTAGGTTTAATCTTGATAACTTCAGGAATCGATAGAACAGGTTATCAGGTTATAATAATGTTTATACCACTTATTATCTAAAACGCATCGTTTCCGAGAAAGAGGGCGTTGAAGTAGGAATTTTTTTCTCGTTTTTCCCTCACAACTTTTGAACCACTTATCCGATTTAAGTGAAATTCGGAACACAAACATTCCTTATGATCTTACATAAGCTTCTTAAGTTTGAACTACCTACCCCTCTTAGAAGTGTATTTTGTATGCTACTCCCCTCTTACTTTATTACAAAACAACAAAAAAAAAAATAATAATAATTTCAATAAAACATCTACACACCACTTTCATTTAACGTTATAGCAACCCATGAAAACAAAACTCAGTGATTTGTGTAAACTGACGTTTTGGGCGCCGCGATAGCCGAGGTGGCTGGGAGACGACTGCTCGTGGAACCAGTCTGGATCGACTATGTCGGTGTGGGTTCGAATCTCACTGTAGTACCATGGATGTTTGTGCTCGTCGAGAGATGCACAACAAGTCTATAGGCTGCGGTGCTTCCGAGGACACAGTCGGATGGTTCTCAAAAAAAAAAAATCATTGTCAAAGGTATTATTTAAAGAGTGTTCTTAGTGTTAAGAAAAAATGCTAATAACCTCAAACATAAATTTAGTAACAACTACTTATTACAAGATTTACAACAAACTTATCAATTACAATAATTGTTCAAAGTGCATTCCTCCAGCTTCAAAACATTTTTGGCATCGACGAACTAGTGTATTAACCGCAGCTGCTATTTGAACAGGATTGTTTTTTATGTCATGACAAGCATGTCTTATCCTTTAGATCAATTCCTCACGGGTATGTACTGGCGTATCATACACAATTGCTTTTAGATGATCCCAAACGAAATAATCCAGAGGATTCAGATCTGATGTAAGGAATCCACATATTTGGGTGATTGTTGGGTTGCCCTCCAATCCATCGACGAGGATAATTCTCATCTAACCACTTGCATTCCGTAATGTGCAGGGGCACCATCCAACTGCATCCAGTTCCCTTGGCATAAATTTAAGGGGACATCGTCAAGCACGTCGAGGAGAGAGTTTTGCAGAAACTCATGAAATAAATCCCCATTTAAACGAGGAGACAAAATATGCGGCCGACAGAGGTTATTACTTAAAACACCTATCCACACATTTACACTAAACTGTTGCTGAAATGAAGATTGTCTGACATATCGAGGATTGACTTCACTCCAAACGTGAATGTTGCAGTAATTCACAATTCCAGCTTTTGTGAAATTAGATTCGTCGGTCTATAAAACCTTATGCAGTAATTGTGGATTAATTTCTGTTGAATCTAAAACCCATCTACAAAAATTTAAAAGTTTTTCAGCATCTCCTGGCAACAAACCTTGAACTGGTTGGAGACGGAAAGCCCTTGGATAATCTTGTTTGAGTGCTCTCAGTACTTTTGATTGAGATAAATGGAGTTGCCAGTTGGAGTTGGAATGGAGTTGGAGTTGAATTGGAGTTGCTCGGCGTGTGCTTAAAGTTCTATCGATATCAAAAAGATTAAGAATTCGCTGATTATTTCTTGGCGGTACATTACGATTATGATCATTGTAGCGGCGCAAACCATATTCCGAAAATCGACGATGTACATGTACAAAAACTTGTGCATTTGGAATTCTTCTATTAGGGGAGCGTGTTGGGTATTCTCGAACTGACGCGTTAACAATGATTATCACAAATCACTGAGTTTTGTTTTCATGGGTTGCTATAACGTTAAATGAAATTTACGCGGCTGGTGCACTACACTGTCACCAATTTCTTTAAATATCTCAGAAACAAGACCAAACGTCGAAAAAAACAAGAGACGAAAAAGTTTCGAAATTAATCAGGTCAAAGTGGTGTGTTTATGTGTGTTGGTAGATGTTTTATTGAAATTTTTTTTTTTTGTAGTTTTGAAATAAAGTAAGAAGGGAGTAGCATACAAAATACACTTGTAAGAGGGGTAGGTAGTTCAAACTTAAGAAGTTTATGTAAGATCATAAGGAGTGTTTGTGTTCCAAATTTCACTTAAATAGTACAAGTGGTTCAAAAGTTATGAGGGAAAACGAGAAAAACGTTCCTACTTCAACGCCCTCTATCTCGGAAACGATGCGTTTTAGGAAATAAGTTTATATCACAAATGAACATTATGTTCTATCGATTCCTGAAGTTATCAATATTAAAACTGAATCACCCTGTATATTCTTATTATACGTGAATAAATCCTTCAATAAAGTATTACTATACTTGAGAATTAGTGAAACTAAGCTAACGTTGGAATACATTTTGTTTGCCTGATTAAGTTTAGCGTGCCATATACATTAAAATAATAAATAAATATTAATATAACTATAAATAGGGTAGGTATATAATTATATTTCTTAAAGGTTCCTCCAAATTTTTCACACCTACAACGAAAGCGAGCGTCGGCATCCATTTCTTGATTAAAATTATCGACCGGCCCCTAATTTTTCGGTCCTCTTTAATATTTTCATCCAGCGATACATTGTGCAAAGTAGAAATAGCTAGTTTATGGTACGGCCTAAATCAATTTCAGTTCGGAAATGAAAATAAGTATCCGGCATTAAAGAGAGAGCCCTGAAATATGGGGCCAATTTCGTACAGGATTGCGATCTGCGGTTTTAAATTAGCCTACATTTACCAGCGCGGTATTTATTGAATTTTTTACCGGTCCATAGTCTCCTCCGCTGCCGAAGGAAGGCTCTGAGACCGGACGGGAGAGGAACCGAAAGCTTGCCGAGTGAGTGCACACATGCTATTCCAATAAAATGCTAAAATACATCAAACACGATTTAGGGCACTTTTTTGCGGAGGAAATGTGGCCAAACCGGTTCAAGTTCACTGTGCCAGGATATTGCATTTTTGCGTTTATCTGGAAAGGTCTTCCGCCATCGCTTTCTGTACCTGCGTTCGCAAATTTTTCAGATATGTTTTACATGACGTTTGGGTACCATCACGGTCAAATCACTATCCAAACAGTCACCTGTTCCGTTGCTTAAATAGTTATTTTTTGTTAAGGGTGAATGTAGTTAGAGTTTCATGTTCTTTGGTGGATAAAACGCGACTAAAACACGAATACACCACAACGTTTTATCCACAATAACAAGCTCAAGTTAGTCGAGTTTAAGTGAATGAAAGTGGTTGATTATTTTATTAATTTGGTTTTGTTCGAAATGCTAGTGGAAATGAAAAATGTACCTATTTCTCTTATTAACAGGCAAGTCTAATCGGAGGCGGCTTCATATGTCCTGTTCATACTTTAATATAATAAAAACTCACAAACCACCCTACCTACACAATAGACTTAAATTTAAGACAGATGTACGTAACATAAATATTCAAACTGGTAGGCCCTAACTACCATTCAGTGCAGGAATGAGGGAAATCTGGAAAACCTCATTAATTAAGGGAGTGGTCAAACGTCGACCGGTATCAATCTCTTACATTGATCCAAGCTAACATTCTTGCACTCTACTATACGCGCAGAGAGGGTGCCAACCGCGGTGATCGAACCCACAGAGGTCTGGCTCCATTGATTCAGCCTTAAAGCGCTCGACCACTGCCTCCCCTTACGTCGATACGAGTTGACATACCGCTGATTCTTTTTACGTATGTATGTATGTACTACGTAAACTATAAGTTTTTGAAGCTTTCTAACGCAGAAACCTACTGAATCTACTGCAGGAGACGAGCTTCAAAACAACTTTGTTAGCGAATAAAGGCACTTACCTTAAAACAATCAAACAGCATGATAGGTGGCGGTATTCAACATAGCAGAAAGTTAAATTGAATACTTTATATCAAATAAGTTGGATATAGCAAGGAAAATACGAATCATCTACCTTCAACAAGCAGATATAACAAAAACTGTGATTTCCAAAGATGCAGACAAGATCACTATCCAAACAGACACCCATTCAGTTATTTTAATAGTTGTTTTTTGTCAAGCATGTATGTATTTCGAGAGCTAAATGTTCTTTAGTGGATAAAATGCGACTAAAACACGAATACAACATAACCTGATCGAGTTTAAAGTTTATCTAAAAAAAAAAAAAAGATTGACTATTTATTCATTTGGTTTTGTTCGAAATGCTGGTGAAAATGAAAAATGTACCTATTTCTCTTATTAACAGGCAAGTCGAAAGAACTTTACGAAAAAGAATAACTCCCGTAATAATAATCCGATTTTAATTCGGCTTGGACCAGTTTTTTTTAAAATGTAGAGTCATGGATGCCCTAAATCATATTTTCTGACACGAGTAAACTAGGGTTTAAAACTTAAATAGAACAAAATAAATGGGCATCCTAGAAGCGGTGAATTATTTTATTTATTTTTATACACTTTGTTTCTGACAATAATTGATAATAACTTTGTAGAACTAAGAAAGTTCTTTTTAAGTTAAAGCCTGCTAAAGGAGCTGCTTACGTTTAAATAGTATCAGACGATGAGATACGAGGCAGGCAAAGACAGAAGATGTAAGGGAAGTCGGTCGGTTGCAATGCGCTTACCGGAACGGTCGAGTTGACTGGCCCCTTAACAGTTGGAAAGAAAAACAGCTAGTAAGGGCAGTGAAGAAACCATGCTTGCATATTTTTTGAATGTCAACAAAAAGTAAGCAGTTTCTCGAAGATTGATAGACCTGACAAAATACGGTAGATGGCGCATTTCCTGTTTCTGCAGAATATAAAGAAAATAAAGCATGGACTTTGAATAGACACTGCATCCAAACTGTTCTAAGAATATCTACTGATGAAGATCTAATGATTAAGGTACATTTTTTACTTGTTACACAATATTAGGCCTAAAGTTTGATTTATTTCAGATTGCATTAATAATGCGAGTTGGAGATGCACAGATTTTCTGAATTAGTAACAAATTTGCAGATCGATGACGTACAAGATACGAGCTCACATTTATTGGTTTCCATACCTGACACCAAGGCGAATGTTTCACGTAGGCTCACCATTGTCAAGGACAAATTTTCTATTAATACTTTGAGTCTATGTAGAAAGTACGTATCGCTACGTCCAAACTAGTTGTCACAATGCGGGTTATTTTCCTATATTTCAATCAGAATTTGAAAAGTATCTAGCAATGACAAAAAAGTTAAAATTACTGTAACTGTTAATAAGTAATTGTTCAATAAATTGAAATCGATTTTATTAATAATGAAATAAGACTTATTGACTTCAATAGTAAAATAATTATTTATCTAGTGAATAAAGTGTAGGTTTTTACGGCTCTAAATAGTCAAAGTCAGAGTAAAATGTCAAATATAAGGTGGTTCTGAATAAAATCATTTAAACTAATATGATTCTTGGGCAAGAGCCAAGCAATTACATGAAACAAGTTGATGTAATGAAATTTTTCAGAAAATTAGAAAACAGATTTAATCGTAGTAATTTACCTCAAAACTGTGCCTTTCTTGAGTAAATAACTGTTTTCTTTAAGCGTAAATCCATTGTAACTAAATATTAAACAATTTTACGTATTAGAATACCATGATTTAGTATACTGTGCCATATGTCAACCAAATTCAATCATTGATTTAAGAGATCTAGATACAAATAATTTTTTAAACTTCCTGTTGCATCTTTGAAAAGATGCAACTTTGGACCAAAGTATATGTTAGGCCCAACCGTAGTTTAGGCTCAAGATTATCTGGTAGAATCATTTACAACTTGTATAAATGAATTTGAATTTCGTAGATTCACTTTATTATATTATAATTCCTACAAATTATTCTATCAATTTCCACATCTAAATTCACCGTTTCCATTTGAAATAGTACAGCTAGAGTAACAACAATTTATAAAACCGCTGAAATTAGTAAAATACACAGGCCTCAATTGACTTCTTTCGTCTTTATCATTTTTAGAGCAGAACTAATAGCAAATCCGTACTTAAATGAACCTAATGAACTCGTCAGAAGTTACTTGGTAAGCACTTCTAAATTTAACCTTTCAGGAATATTCTCTGACTAAGGAAGTTTTAACTTAAATAAATGTTAGTGTCACCTGATTCGTTAGAAATTACATAAAATTTCTTTAATCTATTTCATTTTACGTAAAGTTTCTTTTAAAATAATTTCATTATAAATATGAATTTCAGAAAAAAGCCATACACTTTTATGATAGTTTTTATCCAAAATATTATTGTAAAAGTATTAAAAAATCATACCGAAAATTTACAAATTACTAGATATAAAATTGTGTAGAAAATTCACAAAAATTTAGTAAATATACCAAAGCCATCTTTAGAATAAAATTGTAAAACTACAAGGTTCTTACGAAATTACTGATAAAATAATGTCTAATAATATACCCCTTATTCTGCAAAAACATTTACAAATAAATCCTTTCAGTCTAGTTATTACTCTCTAGAACTATAGCTCCAGAAGAATTCATTCACATATTCAAGTCATTTTTATCTATCATAATTTCCTTAATTTAAATAAAATGTGGCTCCTTGGAGAATACAGCTGACCACAAAAATAAAAAAGCAAACACAAAGACAAGATTCAATTTAACCGCAGAATGACCTCACTCGAATTAGAGGTGCTTACAACTTGTTCGACGGTTTAAGTTCCAAATAGACTGTACAGACAGCATCAGCCTCGATTTGCGGGATCTCATTCCAGGTTTGTTAGCAAATTATATTGAAACAAACGTGCGGGTTTCCGAGGATGAATGAAGAATTAAATTGCAGGAGGTTCCATAAAAAAAGGAATCCGCTAAGAGAACTGTAATCCGGTTGGAAGCGGAAAACTTTTTACAGTATTACGGGGTACATCTTGGGTGCTCTTTAAGATTTCTTTCCTCTTCTAGTTTCCATTCATTAGTGTGATTATAAGGGGGCGGATTGGGTAGTTTGACTTGAGTGAACGACCGGGACTGAACTTCTAAATGTTAATTAAATTAGATATAAACG
Source organism: Monochamus alternatus (assembly GCA_037114965.1). NCBI lineage: Eukaryota > Metazoa > Arthropoda > Insecta > Coleoptera > Cerambycidae > Monochamus > Monochamus alternatus. The sequence continues at coordinate 42,743,427 of CM073433.1, forward strand.
TCCATATAAACTAAAGAAATAACTTAATTATACAGGGTGAATCTTAAATAAGTACAAATATTTTAACCAGCAGTATAGTTTTGTGTGTAGAACACATAATTAATAATTTTAAATAAATTTCGTAATTTTTCAGTAGAAAACTTGTTGAGGACCGCTGGCCTAAACCGACTCTTCATACTTTTATGAGTCATAGTGCTGCAGACTGAACGTGTGGTTCACAGTGTTGCCAGTATTACACAAATGTCTTTGCTTCAAGGAAGAAAAAATCTCAACTTTTAGCGAATTTTGTCAAGTGTAACATTTTATATTATCAAACTGTCATGACAGATTATCGGAAGCACAAGTCAAACTTGTTAACCCCACATAATGCATGAAAATAGCAATAAAATTTGCTAAAAGTTGACATTTTTTCCATTTTAAATAAAAAACGCGTGCATAGTTTTTCGTTATTCTTCATAAAATAACTTAAGGAAATTGTGTTTTGTGTCCCTTTCTAACAGTGTACAATGACATTTAACTTGTGAAATGTGGATTACTGATGAAATAGTTAATTTTTTAACAAACAGGTAAGCTTGTGTGCACGTTTATGTATAATTTTTGAACATTGGACATAGTAATATCACGTAATATCTTCCTAAATATTTTACGGTAGTATTGAACTTGCGGAAATTCATGTTTAATCGTTGAAGTATAGTAAGGTTAGTTCAGATGTTAAAATTTATGTTAATATTGCTGCGTATCATACTACATACCCAATTTTACTGTACTTATGCTTAAAACAAGTATTTTTAAAATAGAACTATTACGTTAAAGGAAACGTAATATTTATATTGGAGGAGATATGGCAACCTCGCAACAAATCATATGTTTCATTAGGTTGTTGGATGAGATATCAGCCAGCGGTCCTCAAAATGTGGGTATTTTTTTAAAAAAATTAATATCTCCGTAAATATTAGAAATTTTTAAAAATGGCTTTCACTAGACTGATCTATATGACGAACTACACCAGCAGTTAAAATATTTGTACTTATTTAAGATTCACCCTGTATATTCAGATAATAATATATCTGCCTCTACTATCCACACTGAAATTAGTATATCGGAACAAAACAAGGGTAAGTTATAAAGTATTTCAACTAATGGACATTAATTCTGTTACTGGCAGTGACCAACCATATAGGTCACTATACAACGACTCGCAAAACCACTATAGACCAAATATATCTACCTCTAAGTCTATAAATGCGAATACTAGATCAGTAATTGGATATTTGTGCGGTAGAAGAGGCGATAAATTATTATTCAATTAAGCGGGTCCTCCGAACTACCTCGCGTATTGAAATTTTGTTGAACATTTTCAAAGAATGTCTCATCTCCTGTCCAACCTATATACTCTATGTAAAATTTCAAAAATAATAGTTATATACATAATATTTACCATATCAGTTAACTTAAATAATGTGTATACAGTATGCGCCAAAAGTATGGAATAAATTCAATAAAAACGAATCAATTACTTTTTGGGAAAAATCCTCGAACAGGTCGATTTTTAATTTAAAAATACATATTTTAGCGTAAAATGCGATTTTCAAATGTCATTTGTTTTCGAGTAATGACGTCATCGATTTTTTTTTAAATGGCAACACCATATTTTTTTCCTTGATTCTGAAAGATCGTTTAATTCTCTATCAGACAGTACTAAAATTTTGCCCTCTTACATAGGAAAGTTTTCGAGTAAATGACGATTGAATTTTAGAAAACGTTTTATACTTAAATTAAATGTTCGAATTGCCAAAGTGTACATTAATAAACCACGTAATTTAGAGGAACTTCAAAATCGCATTCGGGACGAAATACGCAGAGTTACCCCAGAAATCATTCATAATGTGCAAGAATAATTTCTTCACAGACTTGCGCATTATCAAGAAGTTGATTAAATAGCCTTGGAGCCAAAACAATTGGACTATTTGCTGGTTTAGTCAAATGATGTTGAGGGAAAGGAATATTATTTTGATTTCGGAGATTGTATCCAATTGGTCTGTCTGAATATTGTGAAAATTCATAAGGATGAATCTTGATATATGTAACGCATGCAAGAATATACATGGACCCAACTGTCAATATTCCCAATTCATTAAACAATTGACGGCTAGATTGTAATCTTCATTTAAACAGCACGCTACGAATATTTTTTTTTGTGCTATAAGTACTTTTAAATAGTAGAAGAATTACCCCAACAAATAATTGAATAGTTCAAGATTGGATACACTTGTCTGTAATAGTACAATTTTAAAACGTTAAGACCGACGAATTCCCTTAAATTATAAATCACATAATTTTGAGTAGCTCATTTACTACAAAGAATTGATACATGTGAGTTCCACTTCAAATTCCTGCCAACTGAAATGCCCAGTAAGTTTATCAGTAATGGAATTACCATTTAAGGGTACGTACTGAAGTTTGATTGAAGAATGGAAAAAGAAATCATTTCTGTTTTTGAAACATTTCTATCACAATAATCAACCATATTTTTTACGCATTCTTTGCCTTTTCGTGATAACTGGTTTATATTTTCCTATTGAAATTCAACAGTAGTGTCTTCAGCAAAAATAGATAAACAACTAGTATTACAATATGATTTTAAGTCATTGATGAAAATTATAAATAAAGTTGGACCCAAAATGTTCCCCTGAGGAACTCCTAAAGGAACAACTCTGTTGTCGGAAATTGCGTGCCTATTTTCTTCTAGAATCACTACTTTTTGCAAACGGTTACACAAATAAGATCTTACTCAGTTCAAAGCCAAACCCCTTACACCATAGTGTTCCAACTTTTTCAAAAGCATGGCATGCTTCATAGTATCAAAAGCGCGACACAGATCAAAATAAATACAAGCCGGTTTATTTTTTGATTCAAAACTCCTTAACAAAAATTTATACACAGAGAGAATAGCGTCCTGCGTAGACCGTTAGTTACGAAATCCAAATTGATTATCACTGAGATTGTTATGTTCATTCAAAAAAATTTAAAATTTTCAGAATACACAGTTTCATACATTTTGAAAAACTGAAAGGAGTGAAATACTGTGATTATCTATTTTATCACGGTCTCCTTTTTTATGAATTGGGACAACTAACGATTGTTTTAAAATCTCAGGAAATGACCCTTCCTCAAACGAAATATTTATGTAATATCTCGTACAAGTCACCGATTTCTGGGCTAATCTTCGTGATAAGATTGAGGAGAAAAGATATTATTATTATTATTGTATTGAAAAAAAATCAAGTTTTGAAGTTTCGAATATTCATTGTACACCTTGTACTTTTCAGCTCACAAACACACACATATATTTTCATTCAAAATGAATCCGAGAAACAACGTGGTATGGAAACAGATCCGCCCTTCATTTATCAAATTTTCGGCAAATAACTCATTCCTCCAATCCCAGGTCGTCACTTAACCGTAATTTATAGAATAGGTAAAGCGAAAATCAGGGATGATTAGACAAGTGAAATATTTCAAGACCAAGCCCACCGCGACAAGTTTATCCCTCTCCCCAGAAGTACCGCATACCTTGCTACCGTACTATATATGTCACGTGTGTTCGATTGAGCAATAAGCCGTGATTTATATGGCCTATTAATTACTCCATTAAGCGATGCGATGCTATACAATGAGGCCGCCGCCGTCGGGGTGGAACGGGAGCCCCCCCCCCCCCCGGATAGAAGCCCGTTGCATATTATTAACGCGTGAAGGGGTATTGTTTAGGAGAGGACTTGTTCGTATTCGAGGAGTCGTTGCTTCTCTTATTTGATATTTATTTTTAACGTCGGTAACATGGACGTATGTATGATTTTATCTTGGAGGGGGTAAAGTAGTAAAGACTAAACAGACTAAAGAACTAAACATAAATAAAGACTTTTGTTAAATAAAAGAAGTTAATATCCAGTATCAATAATAAAATATAAATTAAAAATTTATGCATTGCAGCAGTATTATAAAAATAAAAGACAAATTAAATTAATTTTTCTATTTTTTTTTACTTGCATGTATATGTAGAACAGCAAGGATTTTTTATGAACAGAATAGGGAAAGAGTAAGTTTTCGCCGGGGACGAAAGCATATTTAAAAATATGGTATTTTTCTAGATTAGAGGTATTTTCAGCATTCATATATGCAGCAACATCGAGCAAAATTACAGAATTCAGGCTTTAAAGTCACATTAGTAAACGCTAAATATTACTTATAGAAACATTACTTATTACACAATTTAATATTGTTTGCATGCGATTATCAAGTAAATCAAATTACAAATACTTCACCCCTGTTTTATTACATGGAAAATTATAAAGTAATGTATTTCATTTCAGTAAGCTTCTTGGGGGGGGGCGGGGTAATTACCCCCATTACCCCCCCATGGATACGTCCCTGGTCAGTAATGTTTAAGGAACCGCTAGTGTAACGTTGTATGTATAGGAGGGACGATATATAAAAATATCACAATATAACAAATGTTCGAACGCGACCGCTGGGCGCCTTATAGTGGGGACGTTAATGTCATTATGGAATAACGATTCAAAAAATAATAATTTTCTGAAAGTAATACGTCTAATGCACGCTCATTGTGGGACAGACACCCTCTATAGGTACGTCCGTATTATTTACAGCATTATTTTCACACTGCATTTAAAACGGTTTCCGTCGATCTCCTTTGGTATTTTAATTCACTGACACTCTCAATCCAGTATGTATAAGTATTTTATCAACGTTACCTATACGTTCTGCTGCTTGGTATATCAAATAGAACAATAATAGCAATCTTTAAATAGAACAACATAACTTTCATTCACGGAGGGAGCAAAAATTGAGGGTAAATAAAATATGAGTAGATACTATATAATCCTGGCAGATGTATCCGATTTATTGGCAATTTTGAATCAACCCTAGTGCACAAATGTAACCAATATTGTCAATGTTAAGCAAAGCATAAATCAGGGATAACATGTTCATTCGTCAGTAGGGAAAATGAGATTGTTGCATAAAAATTACTTCGCAACATTTCCCAATGGGTATATATTGCGCGAAAAAATGTTATTTTTAACTAAAACAAACGTTTTTAAAACATTGTCATCTACGTTTAAATAACATAGAAATTAAACAGTTAATAAACGTTTATGGAAAACGTTTTATTTAGAATTTTATTAATTTTATTTTTTGTATAAAGTATTTTGCAACATAAAAAAATATTATGGTACGATTTTTTTTTAAATTATTAATCAGCAGTATTTACACCCGGAAAACTTATAGCTGACAACCAGGTCCAGGGAGTTCAGGTGCACGTGACTAGACATATACCGAGTGCAGCTGAGATAGAAATAGTCTGCTACTTCCTGCTCGTCCTAAGCGGTTCGACTTACAAGAAGCGACCTACGTTGCAGTAGGTACTTCCGCAGACCTCTCGCCCTGGGCGACAGGGGTTCTTGGCTGTTCACACAGATACTGCAAGTGTAATTCAATGCCAGTCGGGGCATTGGTCCGCGGAGTAGTTATTTCCTGCAGTATCATTTATAGACATATACCGATATTCTGCTGGTTAGCTCGCTAGGCCGATGATAATCGTGACTTTTAGATTTTTATATCTATTCTATACAACGACAGAAGTATAGAAGGACATAGAACGTGAGATATAAGTGTCTGAATCTATTGGCTATTAGAATATGTTTTATCGAATTGGCCTTATATATAATATGAAGTAAATGTTCTAGAACACGTTTTAATAAACGTTGCGTAAAACGTTTTACAAAACGTGTACTTAAATCTTCTTTAAGTATAAACCTGTATTATATACATCCAGAAAAAAAATGTTAAAAGAAAACAATCTATTTAGGTGTTCATTTCTACCTTCAGTTGAAAACATGTGTAGTATAAACGTATTTTACACGTTTATCTTGTATGTTATTTAAACTTTGTATAGAAAATGTGTTTTTAACATTTGGATAATACATTTAATTTTACGTTGTACTTGATATTGTAATTAGCAATAAATTCAAAATTTAGAGTTTAATAAATTATTTTTTATTTACTTAATTCAGAGCAAAAAAAATCATAAGTTTAGTCATATTTTAACTGAATCTAAGTATCTATTCTTCAAATTTGTGAGACCTCCCCCCCCCTCTAGAACGCCCTGTATTCATGCAAAGAAACACTCCTGTTTGATATTTTCTTTCAATTTTCCAGTTTAATATAGAAGTGTATCCTTTCAGAGGATTAAAGTGCGAAGTTTAAATTGGTCACAATTATCCTGGAAGTTATAATTCGCAGGTACAGACTTTCTCCCCCTATATTACATATAATGACAGAGTGATGCAAAAGTAGTCGTATCGATCCTCGTGTAAAATTGCACTAATTTTATAATTAACGCCATGAAGCTATAAAGTGAATTAAAGTCGCTAATTTATTGTTTCCAACGGTGGGAAAGAATCAATAGAGCCAATTATGTGTACCTAAACTTGAAGGAAATTTGTTTTGTTTGGGATACTTCATGTTTCCAAGAATAAATAACAAAGTTGTTTAATTTCGAATCGGTCGTGGTCGAGCGATTTAAGGCGTCAATACTTGAATAATGTTCGCCACCCACCGAATCCGCAGGTTCGAATCCTGCGGCGATCATTTATATTTGTGGTATTGGTACGGTGGAAGAACGTTGGCTTGGATCAATGTGAAAGATTAATAATGCGTTTGATCATCCCCCTAATTAATGAAGTTGTCCAGATTACTGCACTAAATGGTGGTAAGTCGTTCCTAGGAGTAAATACGATCTGCTCAATAATAATATACTGCCCCTTCTTCCGCACAATCTCCCGACTTCTGGGCTAATCCTCGTGATTAGAAGGAGAGGTAGAGATATTATTATTAATATTCAATAAATTTTAATTTTAATCTACAGAATAAAACACTCAATAGTATAATGTGTAATAAGTGCATAAAGATGCAAATTTTCTCCCACAAATCTATAAACTGAAGAGTATTTTTCCCTTATTCTACATGTAAATAAATTGTTTGTCGTACTTGTGGCCTATTCTACAATTTCTCTCTTATGTGCTCAATTCCGCACTTACTATCGCACATTTTCATCGATTTTTATTTGCAAAAAGCAAACATTTTGGCATGAACAGTAGAAATTGTCAAAATGTTAGGGTGAGTCAGAAAGAATAGGTCAACACAAAGCTGAAGATACTAGACACCAAAATATTATGTTTGAGCTCATCATGCCTTATACGAATGTCACTGGTTTAAGAAATACAAGAGTTTCAAGGTTTAAATTTTATTCTGAAATTTCTCATTTTCCAGAGTTGTAGAATACGGTAAATCTAAATAATTTCAATAATTTCAAATAATTTTTTATACAATTTTTATACATAAAATGCATGTTGGATTTTATACATTTATTTTTAGGTACCTGTCCTTGTGCAATATATACAGCGCTTAACATTTCTTATTGACTGAGTATTGATGTTACGTTGCTTTTAAATAAATATAATTTATAAATTAATTAAAATTTTATGCCAGAGGTTGTCTATCCATTTACGGCCTAATGGATGACTTGAAACGTAGAAAAAAATTAAAACCTGTGTTTAATTTTTCAATTTAAAGATTAAAAGAGAAAGAGCACCTTCCAAAAGCCTCTTAAAACGACCTCCAGCCATTTCAAAACGTTTCTAGTCTGGCAATTTGAAATACTTTATTAAATCAAAGCGTTTATCAGTTTAATCACTTTAATGGCTTCTGCATCAAACATTCGAAATTACAACCCTGACCGGCTGTGACGGAGCCCGGAATGACAAACAATAACAGATTTTTGAACGTAACATAGACTATTCGAAACCCTATCGAAAACTACAAATACAGCGAATTCTTCCTACAACTGATAGTAACTATATGTAGTAAAAAGTATCGGTTATTGAAATAAAACAAACATTATATACATATGTACCTGAATATACAATAAGATGTATTATTAGTCAACTACTACTAATCAACACTGTGTGTGTGTATACATTTCCTACATAATTTAACTTATTTTTTTACTGTTTTAGAAAGGTATTTTAAGCTAATATAAATCAAATAAATACCTTTCTAAAACAGTAAAAAAATGTTACAAAAGCTAATAATAAAGCTTAAAATACCTTTCTAAAACAGTAAAAATATGTTACAAAAGCTAATAATAAGGAATATATGGGTAGATATTGTGGGTGTAATTCAACGCAGGTTGGGGTTTTTGTCCACTGAGTAGTTAGTTTCACACAATATTATTAATACCTAAAAATATATAATTTAACTTATTCATTTAAAATTGAATTGTCTAAAAAAATGTACACATTGTTAGTAGATGATATCTACAACAAAATGATCATAAGTAAAAGCACCTAACTCTTATTTACCAACCAACGTACGAGTATGCATCGTCTAGGCAGCAGAAAAGTATCGTCGTTCACCATTACCTTTGAATCTTTCAAATCTATGCTAGGTAATTTTGTTACATATATATTATCATAAATGTTACTTATCTGTTCTTCTGTTTCTAAAATGTTTATACTGTGAGTGATCGGTGTATAGAGTCCATTGAAGTGCATGCTCACTGATAAATACAGGTGGAAATTTCCATGCTTTGTTATGTTCTTGCTGGTAATTTTTAATTTACATTAATATTCAGGAAAAATTAAGTACTTATATGTGTTTTTACATAATAAAATTAGCAGATTTCAGGAATAATGAAATAATACAAAGTTCTATTTTAAAATTATTTACAACGCATTTTAAAATTTTACAGAATTTCTCATGTGTTTCTCGTACCCCAACTGTGGCATATGCGCAGACACTTATAAATCTAACCTAACGCGTTTCAGTTGTGTTAAGTTGTGGTATACAAACATGTACGATATTAATAAGGACTTTTTGTGAGATATTCCAAAAAGAGTAAGTATAAGATTATATATATTTTTAGGTATTAATAATATTGTGGGAAACTAACTACTCTGGTTGAATTTTCGTGTTCCCACTGTCAAATGTGAAGTTAGATAATTTATAGAGTGTTTTCATTAAAGCAGGTTAGTAAATGTAGATAGGTTTATTTCTTTAAATAATTATTGCATAGAGCTTTGTCTGTGGAATTGTTCATTAGCATACCTAGATGTTTGGTATCAGAGAACATACATATGACTTCATTGATAGGAATTGTAGGAGATTTGATTTATATTAGCTTAAAATACCTTTCTAATACAGAAGAAAAATATAAGATTATATTTTGTAACGTGTACTTGCAGATTATTCCGATTTAAATGTTCTAAAATTAATAAACACATAATATTTACACAGAAACTGAAACGGTACGTTGTATGCTTGCATCAAAACTGCGCCATTACCTGTTTCTCTAAATCATAAAACAACATTGATTTAAACCATATTTATCGTTGTGATAGTAAAATAGTAATAGTATTAACATTAGTCTGTTCGATTTATAAAAAAGGAAATAATCAGGATATTATTAACTTCCGGCCAATATCTATCTTGTGCAACTTCAGTAAGGTCATAGCCACATTTATTACATTAGAACAACTTCTATCTCAATGACAATAACATAATTTTTATCTGAATCCATGAACACACGATGGCAAACTGATGTTGTTTACACTGATTTTTCAAAGGCATTCGACAGACTGGACCATGGTATATTACTTACAAAACTTAATGCATTTGGATTCTCAAATTCCCTTCTACAATTATTTAGATCATATTTGTCCAACAAACTTCAGTATGTTCTGTTCAAAGGGTGTAAGTCTGTCGACTACTTAGCAACTTCAGGAGTTCCGCAAGGATCTGTCCTTGGACCACTGCTATTCAACATTTTTATCAATGATATAACTGATTGTTAAAGTTCTAAGTGCCTTCTTTATGCTGATGACTTGAAAGTGAAACTGATACAAATTAAATAGACTTCCTATCAATCATCAGAAGTGTTACATAATGTCATACACTTTAAAATCGTCAAAGATTATGTTTGACTATACTTTTAATGACATTGTTTTATCACGTATTAACACTTTCCGCGATCTCGGAGACTTTTTGATGATAAGTTGTCTTTCAATTTACATATCGAAAAGATTGTATCTGAAGCATATAGGTCTTACGGTTTTATAGCAAGAAATAGTAGTAGTTTTGTTCAAATTAAGACATATCTAAATTCGAATATGCCGCTTCTGTTTGGCCTCCTTACTATAATTCTCATATACAAAATATGGAAGCAGGCCAAAGAAGGTTTATATATAAAAAATGTGCACTTTTTGTAATTTATTGGAGCATCGCTTAGATATTTTCAACTCCAGCACTGTCAAGATAAGGTCATTGTATTTTAGCTGATGTATTATTTTAATTCTGTTAGTTTTTAAGACTTAAGATGCAATTATAATCATTATGTGCTTGTACACTATTTGAATTTATATTTATATGTCTCTTTACCCTCCTGTTCTGTAGTTGGGTTTTGTAACCTCTAGAACAGAGTAACAATAAATAAATAAATAAATAAGTTGTAGTTACTTGAATTATAAATTTATTGTAAACAAAAATACTATTTTGGCGCATATATAAATCTACAAATATTTGAAAAAAAAAACAAGAAAATATATACTAATGTTTAAGAATAAGATTCCATTTGCAGCGAAAATATTTCAACATATTTTCTAATCAGAATAAAATACCTACATTTATTTATACTTTATTCCAGAGATCAAAAACTGTATAAGCTATATAATTCTTGATATAGGACATGTCATGTATATAACAATAATGATAATATAATAATAATAATAATTTAAGTTTATTTACAACAATAACATAATATAGATAAAAACATGTTCTGCTAATAAAACAGTACAAATATGTTACAAAAAACAGCAATCGAACAAGTAAATAAACTAGTGAATCACTGAAGCGGTTACAAATACCGCTTGTGTGTGATTAATAATAAGAATTAACCTTATTATTACCTACTATAATCCTAAACTAATATATGAACACTCGTAGACATAGACACAAAATCACATGATAAAATAATAGAATTAATTACGTAAAAGTAAAAGCCAGAAATATAGCAGTAAATAACATTATGTACTCATAGAACAATGCACACTACACATTATTAAAATATTCATCAACAGAATAAAAAGCACAATGTATGGGGAATTTTTTAAAATTATTATTAAACTTATTCATAGATATATTACTTTTCAAGGGATCAGGCAACTTATACATTCGAATGCACATAGAATGTGATTGTAATACATGTTAAATGATGGATGGATGGATGGATGGAACAATACACATTTAGAGGAAGAGATGGATAAAACACATCTAAAGCATGGACAGACATAAATTACACTAAAAAATCTTACGTAGAAGTTATTTCTACACCTGACAAAGTTTTCTTAATTATTTAGAAACAAAAATGTATAGCTGTTTATGTATTTCTTAACTCGCACAGTTATGCAACTCGCACATATTTCTAATATGTTGTTAGTAAGAGACATCTTTACTCACTTAAACCTATATTTTTGTACCTACATTTTAACAAAGAAGAATTTTTTTATTTGAGCAACTTATTTCAGGACAATTAAAACTAAAAAGTTTCCCTCTATCCACTTTATCTGTGGATACATTTCTAAACTGGTATTCTGTTGCACTGTTCAGATTAAACAAAAGAAGAGTATTTCAACTGACTGATGAACTCTGGTATATAAATAAATTTTTCTTGACGTGTGTATATTGTTCATTATTTATATTTCTTGATACATACTGATACACATTGATTTTCAGCCATACCTACTGTACCCATTTTACTTAAAATATACATAAGTTAAAATTAACTCTTATATTTTAGTAAAAAGTAAAATTACATTACATTTTACAATCCTGATCTATAAAATTACAATGTACGTCAGTACAAATTATAATGTTGGAAATTTACGATGAAATTTAGGAATGGAATTTTATCCAAGTTTGCTACTGTAATATTACAGTATTTATATTTACAAAATTAAGTAATTTTACATAACTTTAGTCATGTGAAATTACAGACAAATTTTTATCACTATTCAGAGGTGCCCGTTAAGAAATAGTTCACAACTGCACTATTTTAAGAATATATTTGGCGTATTATCGACAACAGCGTCTTTCTGTGTAGAATGCGCCTCGCACTCATTGAATGCAATCATGCTCAAACAAACGCGCACGAATTTGATCTAATCAACCTGTATGAATTATTAACAATGGCACAGATCGCGCCGACGACGTTAATAATGCAGAAGCTCTCCTCTAAACAGGGACGCTGACCTGCCCGCAAATATTAGTCGAACTGATTGGGCCGATTCAGAACGTACTCTGCAAATAGTCGTACATTATTTAGGGATCCGCAGACGATGGGATTCGCACAGCGGCGGCTCTTTTCGTTTTATTTTCTTACAGGATCAGATGCGGCAACGGTGGCGGTTGCCGGGCAGAGCCTTAAACGCTTAGTAGAGGCTTATGAAAGAATTATAAGTCAGTTATGGAGCAAAACTGTTATTTTCCGCATTTGTTTTCCTGCACAACAGTACCCTGATAAACATTTGTCTGTAATTCCACATAACATTACGTTGGCAATTTGTGACCAGCGTAAAGTTATGTAGAACTACATAATAATGTTGTAAATGAAATAAGTACACTGTAATATTACAAAATCAGACATAGTTAAAATTCCATATTATGTTATGTAATTTCACAACTATTACATTATTATACATTTGCGTCACTATAATTTGTATTGATTTATACATTGTAATTTTTAGGTTGAGGTTGCAAAATATCGGTAGACAGGTAAGTATGTAATTTTGCTGAGTAGATAATTTAAACTTTCTTATATTTTATATGTATATACGTACTTTTATAACTAACATTGAATAATATGCATAGAGAAAAATTTTTCAATATGTAACTAATATCTTTTCACATACCTACTTATCGGACTAAATACCAATGTGTAAAAAATTTAACAATATGTACATATTAAAAAAATGTATATACCAAAGAATTCATCAATCAGTTCAAATATCTTCATTTTGTTTAACCTGAATAGTTTAACATAAGCCAATTTGAAAATGTATTATATTATTTTTGTAGCCATATGGAGAGTGTATTGATAGATGAAGTTGAAAAGAAGAAAGTTTTTACTTTTAATGTCATGGAAAAACGTTACTGCATGTTAAAATATAGAAAAGTACAGATTAAAATAATTATTAGAAGTACAGCAGATTTTATTATTAGAAGATCCTATCAGTAGCAGAAAAAATTTTTATGTAGGAAGATTATTTTAGTGAAATTTGTCCATCCATCCTCCAAATGTGAATTATCCATTATTCTCTGTAAAAGTGTATTGTTCATCCATCATCTAAAAATGTATTGCAACCTATTGCAATTGGAATCTATTTCATTCGCATTAGAAAATATGTTGAATATTTTCGCTAACAATGCCACATAATTATTCTTGAAATATTAGTATAATTATATTCCTTGGTTTTTCAAAATATTTGTAGATATAATAATATATAAACATTTTTAGCTCGAATTCTAGTTACAGTAAATTTATATAATTATAAATTCACTGCCACTTGACTGAAAGAGTTCCGATTCTGTTTCGCCTATTTATAATTATAATTCATTATGTACAAACTGACCGTTTCTATACTTTATAATGTCTACCAATTGATCACTGTCGGCGATCGATTATATTGATAGTTAAGTGTGAGCTCCGAGCGGGACCGTAGCCGACCGAGAATAACCACCACTGTTACCAAATTTGTAATAAAATTCCATGTTTCTCATTTGTATGCAAGAATCATGCAAAGTTGCGAGAAAAGAAAGGTAAGATATGATCTTGCAAGATGAGACAAAACTTTTTCAAATCATCCAAGATTATTTGTCTCAGCCAACACAGATGGTCACAGATTGGCAGCTACATTAATTTGAAAATATGTCAAAATGAAGTAATATATCACGTGTTCAAATTAATAACCTTGTGCTTGAGAGTACGTCAAAGGATCAATGAATTCTTTCTGAACTTTACTTAATGTGTTTTTGAAAGTTCAGATCCGCTGACCTTGGTGGCCATTCAAAAGTTCCATATCTTCCACTCCATTTATTTACCGTCCTGTTGAGATCGCTGTTTTTTCAAGAATTTCACAGTTGTTTTATGGAATGAAATCATTTCAAATATTTACCTTGACTTGCACGCACGCGTCGCTAACGTCATGAAGCTAGTGCATTTGACTCAATTAATGTATTGTAAACAGTTAAATAAGTGGGGCCAAGCAGCGTGAAACACATGGTACTTTTATTATGCTTTTGGAGGAATGCATTCGTTATTTCAGAAACATTATGAATTAAATAAAATATATAAAATATATAACGTTTTATCAAACATCAAATTAAAGGAGCATTAAAGGATTTTATCCAAAACTAGGCCATCTTTTATATCTAGGGAATAATAACAAAATCAAGGTCAATTTTCTGCAGTTCCTCTAGCTTATCCGCTTTTTATTCTAAAGAAAAGAAGTAAATTCTTATTAGCGTCGTTGTGGCACTCGAGAGGTTCAAAAAAGAAAGCGAAAAATGGATCTCTTAAGAATATATGTCATATCGGAGCTTCTGTGGTAATACAAGGAAAAGCATTTTATTGTTGTGAATGTAGTAGGATGCGACATTTAAGTAGTTTTTTATGAACAATTCATAACATCTGCTGAATGTCATATCTGAAAGTAAAATAATATAATTTTACAGTTTGTGCACTGATTATACTGCAAAAGTATCGCAAATTACGTCTTATATATATTTCACATACATATTATAAGATAAATTTCTTTATTTATATACCTTAATGAAGGTTAAATTTCAACATTTTATTAAATAATTAATTTGCCAAAGGCCACTGTATCCAGAGGGTTCAATGAACAATTCGTCATCGAAACATGAGGTCTCAGAAACATAGTTTCCAAGATATGTCATGCTAAAGTATCCAGAAAAAAATCGGAAAATTTTACATATTTAAAAGTAAAAGAAATATGTTAATCAAAATTAGTGTCCGTTATCACTGTAAGAACGTTAATAATCAATCAAAATAGCAAAAACGTATCTTCTTGCTGAGATATGGAAAACTAATACCTTAAAGAAAGGTGTACCACTCTGAACAATAATAAATTTTATTAGCATATCTCAATATATCTTCCAGTTGTACAGAAAAAGTATCTCTTAGATTAATTTCATATGTGTTACCGTTTAGATGATTCAATTTTATTTTTGTACTCGAAAAGTATAGTACACAATCAATGTCAATATGACATTTGTCCTCACAACTGGCCTGCCCGTACACCTGATTCAACGTAATTGATTTTTTTCTTCTAGGAATATGTAAATGTTTAGATTATGCATCTGACATAATTGATAAAATCGGTTTAAGGCACAAAATATTTGAGGAGGTAATATATTCGCTAATAAGCAATTATGTTTAAAGGCATTCTCTCATTTGTCTATGTTAATAAATCAAAGGATTTCCATCATATCATCCATGTTTATCATTTGTATATCAGCAATAAGCCGATATACAAATTTGTTTATTGTTGCTTAAGGAATACAAACAGGACAAAGCCAAAAAACGTATTCCCTTATATGTACATAATAAACATTGTTACAGAAATATAAGTATACAACCAATTATTACATGTTTAAATAAAAGATAAATAATTAAAGAATGAAGTGCAATGAAGCAATATAAGAAAAATACCTAGCGCTAATTTAAATATAATTATTATCGAAAATATTATTTTCAGAGGAGCTACTTGAGGCAGAAAAAACATCAACGTTAATATCGTTCGAAATATTATTACAAGAGAATAAACATCTATTTAAAGGCGAATTAAAAAAATAATTGGTATTGGCAAAATCACAGTAAAATATATTTGTATTTCTCGTGAAATATGATGGAACGTTATAATTAATTTCAATAGAATCAATTAGATTATTAATAACTTTATAAATAAATTTAATATCAGCTATGCGTCTTCTACTTTTCAGAGATAATAAGTTCAACCTATTTCGAATTAAAAACCTATCTACAATATCACGATAGAACTTATGATTTAAATGTCTAACAAATTTGTTTTGAATTCCTTCAAGGTGGTTTATGAACATTATATTGAGGATTCCAGACAACTGAAGCATAACTTATTTTAATAAAACGCGAAGTGTAACCGGTTTTTTTAGATCAACGCAATTTCTACATAAAAAACCTAACATTCTATTAGCCTTTTTAGAAATGTAACTAATACATAGACCTTATAAGGTCTATGACGGTCAAAAATCATCTTGCTGTCAAAAATTATGACGAGATCTGATATTTATGATACTTTCTGCAAATTGTGATTTTCCAGTAAAAAGCGTGTTGCAATTTGATTTTTGTTTCTACTAAATGTAATATGATGGCATTTCTTGAAATTTCTATGTAAGCTGTTATCATCAAAATATTTTTAAAAAGTGTTTAAGTCTTCTTGCAATAAATCAGCATCTCTTGTAGTACTTATAGAATGAAAAACTTTGAGATCGTCTGCATACATTAAAAATTTAGAGAACTTGGTGAAAACACTTGGTAATATCATTAACATATATGTTAAATAATAATGGACCCAAATGCAATCCCTGGGGAACACCCTATGTTACCAACAAGAAATCTGGACAATATTGACCCAGTCTAACCGACTGACATCTGTTCGAAAGATAAGACTGAATATATTCTCTCTATTCATATTAGAGAGAATATATTCTGTATAGATAAATAAATTACTGTCAAAAGATCTCTTTTTCATAAACTCATGTTGCTCTATATTAATAAGACTCAAAACATCATAATACAAGAAATCACGAATAATTATACAGGCTGTATCACATAAGAGGGCCCCTCCCATGTATCTCGCTTAATATGCGAGACACGTTTTATTACATTGTCTGTATCAAAATAATTTTAAAGACCCAATTGCTTGCAATGTGAAACCAATAAAATAATAAGAAAATCTGTATTTTGCATAAAAAAGTACATTCTGTTTATTATTTTTTTGCAATTGGCGTCTTTAAAACAGGTTCTACATTATCTTGAGCAACACGAAAATATTTAGGTACATTTTTTTTTAACTAAAATTGAAAAAAATGTAATAAATGCGAAAGATAAGGACAACATGTAGTATATTGCATGAAAGACGAAAAAACGGGCAATTTTTTGTGGCCATAGCCTGCTTCAATAAAAAAATTTTTTATCCGCCTAGAGGGCGCAGCAAACCACATACGATATTTCAAAAATCTGTTTATATCAGGTGGAAGATATCAATTTTGCAATAAAAATGTATTACCAATAAGTTTTCTCTATCTCTTAAAATAAAAAAGTTAGACAGCCTTAAAGTTTAGGCACTTTACAGGTTTTTTTGTTATTACTCATAAAGTTGGCCATGGATCTGAAATTTGTTTATACGAGCATAAAGGCCTCCAAAAATGCAACAAAAATTAATTAAATATTTTTGACGTTTCTCGCATATTAAGTGAGATACATGGGAGTGGCCCTCTTATATAATACAGCCTGTATATTCAAAAAACTTGTCTACAATACATAACTTTCATATTGGACGGTAATATTCAACAAATTGTTTATTTCCCGATTTAAAAATGGGAATAATATTTGCTTTTTTCCATATATTAGGAAAGTGTCCTTCCAAAAGAGATTTATTAAAAATTAAAGTTACAGCATCAGAGATGCCATCAGTACATTTCTTGAAGAAATCCGTAGGCAAATTATCTGGCCCTGCACTTTTTTTAGATAAAGCTTTAATCTTCTGAACAATAATTTCTCTACTAACTTCATAATTAGATATAATATTACAGTTATTAAAATAAAAAGTAGAAGCATTGCAATTTTTAGTATGGGTTGAATTATTAAACGAAGACATAAAGTACTGGGAAAAAGAGTTACATATGTCCGGACCATCAGTTAAAAGAATATCATTATGAACAATAGAATTTATAAAATTAGGTGACTTTTCTAGTATTTACAAACTTCCAAATTGTTTTGGATTATTCACCATATCATCTTCACAAGATTTAATATTTAATTAAAAATAAAATTTAAATAAAAAAGATAATACCATATGAAAGAATCAAGAGATACCTTTTTACAAATGAAAAATGCTGAGATATGTAGATTTCGAGACTTAGCTTAAATCTAATTTTTCCATCACCTGTTAAAAGCGATACCATTATTTGCTGAACACTCCGTATAGTAGAAACCTTAACTACAAATTTTTAATTAAACCAAATTCATTTATCAGTGAAGACTATTCCTACGTCAATGCGCTTTAATACAGATTTTCTACATTCTAATTAAAGCTCTAGAACCGCCACTGTGCTGGAACTCGGGGTAGTTTACCCTTGTCTAGGGCCTAGCCTTAGGAATTTTACATGGGGTGCACAGATGGATTATGCGAAATTATTTGGTTTGGTTTTATTACAATCATAAATCTACTTGTCCCCGAAATGGATTTAGGATCTTGTTAGCCTCCGGCGTTTTATTTTAGATTGAATTAACTTAACAATCGCTTTTCGTTCTAGAACGGAATAGGTAATTCTTTGAGAGCTGATTGTAGGTAAAAATTTGCACTTAGAGTTCGACTACACGAAACTCATAACAGAACCAGATTCAATCTACTAATGTAAATATACAAACGGCCACAAAAATTATGTATCAGTGTAATAATATTAATATTAAATAAATAACTACGGCAAATGTAAAACTAGAAATGAAACAAAAATATAGTCAAAATGTTATGCCTTAAAACCTAAGTGTCACAGTGTACTTTTCTAAAGCTTTAGAGTGCAGTTGATACGCAGGCAAGTTATGGGTCATATACCAACCACATGGTAATGATTTAAGCCAAAATATTCAGAATACACATATGTTTTAACAGAGACATAGAATGTTGAGGTAATACATTTTTTTTACGAAACCTTCTCATAACTTTTACAGGTGTTGATGTATCGATTTCAAATTGGATGTCGATGATTTTTTCAGGGTGCCAAATTTAAATATTATATCACTGAGCTATCTTATAGGGGGCACAACATTGTGTATCACTAATGTAAAAAAATGCTATACCTTTTGTGTCCAACGCTAAAGAAAACATTTTTAAAATTATAATTATTTCGATTTTTTCTGTGATAATTGTCATAATTGTCACGTGGAAACCCAACACTATTTGCAATTAAAATGTTCAATGCAAAACTATTTTTTATTTTATATAGTTAAGTTTTTATCTTTTACAGATTTTATACAGATTGTTTCTGAATTATAGGGCACTTACAATAATTCATAAGTGTCAGTAATGCCTCTTATAATTAAAGAAAATTTTTTTGCTTAAATTTTTCAACAGCACTTGCATACTTCCACTTAGAAGATTAATGATATATTATTTCAAATACTTTTTAACCAAAAAATATTTTTTCCAGGTCGATGGATTGGATGTGGAAGAAACACAACTGTGTAGTGCCCATGACGTTTCCCGAATTTTAGTCCATTGGATTTCAGTTCAGTTTATGGGTTTATGAAAGACAATGTTTATGCTGAATCGATGAAAAATATGAATCAACTGAAAATAGCGTCTTGTAAATAAAATAATAAAATATTTGTCGAAAACCACGGGTTTTTCAAAATATCAAATTTTTAGTGATTAAAAAGGTTCATTAATGCATTTGTTAGGCAGGCAGACATGTGCAGCAATTAGTAAACTAAAATATGGAATAAGCGGATATGAGATTAATACGTTAAATTAAATTGTAGTGTGTTAAGGGTTGTTCTTAATAAACAAAATTACATAGGTAAAAAATCATTTGTTTGGGTAAACATGGTAAATCTGGCTAGGTCAATGTTTAGAGACACTTATATAGAATTAGTTAAGATATTTAAAACCTTGGCAAATTATCTACAAATTGTTTCTTTGTTTCTATCTCTAATGCTGCATGACTTTTAAAAATTTAATTTATCTCGAATGAGAAAAGTTTTAGGAAAATAATTAAGAATAATAAAATATTCTAAAAAAAATCATGCCACGACATTGGAAGAACTTGTCCATGGGTGTACGTGAGATAAAATGGGAGGGGCAAAGTACCATCATCCCTCCAAATTTTACGTTTGTTATTTAGGTGTCGTTAATCGCAAGACATATTCCTATTAAATTTCCAACTGAGAGTGAAAAAATGACAAAGTTATAGCAAAAATATGATTTTAAAAGTTCAGTTTCAACATCCTGTATCTTTTTAGGGAAGCATTTTTGCATATAGGTAAGTAGGGCAAAATCGTCATATTTTGATTATTGATTGATACAATTAATTTGTGGTTTTAATTATTAAAATAATTTGACGTAGCTAATGTTACAGCAATAAAATTTTAGGCCCGTGTTACCCAGTTTCTGCAAATTAACACAAATGTTTCAGCTTCTATGTTTTGAACCCTAAGTTAATGCCAGCAGCTATGATACGTTTGGGTAAATCATCAATAGTGTCCACTTCGGTGTGATACACTTCATTTTTCATATCCTTAAAAAAAGTGCAAATGATTAAAATTCAGCCAATCGTGGCGGTCATGGTGCTGATCCTATCAGTCCAATCCCTTGGTATTAATGTTTGGACACGCCGTACATGGTACGGATATAATTGAGCCTAGTGTATAATAGCCACACTGCTGCAATACGCCGTGGACACCTTGGACCTCCATCTCCTCCACGATTCAGTTGCAAATTTCTCGAGTCACGCCAGCGCAACATGCACTTATACTCACTCACACCGTGGTAAAAGTAGCTGCATTTGGCACATGTTTATCGGGAAATTGTTCTGCGAATGCATTTTCACCATTAATTAAAATGATATCAATCAAATCTGAGTTGCTATATACGTCAGCCATTTGACACATTTGAAAAACTATGTAAAAACTCGCATCACAAAAATGTTAATACCATGATTAATCGGTTTCATTATTAGTAATAGCCTGGCTAGAGACTATAGTAGCCCAGCGGTGTAAAGGTTGAAGATATTACTTCAATATTTTTTTCTCGGAAACTATAAGGATTTTACAAAACATTTTTTTATGATTAACTAATGATGATTAGCAGCCTTATTTTTGTTCAGTTTGTTGTCGATAGTGGGAAATTAGAGGCCAAATTTCAAAGAAAACACCAAATTTTCTCAATTGTCGACGTTTCGTCACTTATCGTGACATCCTCAGGACACTATAAAATTTAATAAATTCAAAATTACATCGCAATTTATAAATAACAAACTTAACATTAAAGTATTAAAAAAGTGTGTTTAAAACATTACAATAAAATGAATACAACAATATCTATATAAACATTAAAAAAGAAAGCACAATTACACACACACACACACAAACAATTATTATATGTCACAAATGTAAAAGCAAAAATATTAAAATTATATAAACAAAATGTCTTTATATAATGAATATTAAAATAATAAAATATGGCGAAAGAACGAAAAATGTAACAAACAACAACCTGTGTATAACATGCAAAAAAAATAATATTAAAAATTAAATCTACGTATATTATTTATATGTTACTCACATTACAGATTTAAGTGCTTGACTGTGTTTTCTGAGTCTCGTTGTACATAGTATGTCACATAGCAATCTTGGACAATATAGATATAAGCAGAAAATAACGTACACATATATCCAGAATATGTATTAAAATATAAATCAAATTAAAGAACATTAATTACATTAGGGAAATACTAATAAAAAATAATTATCCTCTTAGCTTAATTAATAAAATAATAAATAATCGTAATGTAAAAACAAATAATGAATGTGCCAGGGACACCTTAAAAAAGTTTTTCAAAATCCCTTATGTAAAAGGTCTCACAGAGAAGTTGGCAAAAGTTTTTACAAAGGAAGAAAATATCAAGGTAGTACCCAAAAATGAAAATACTTTAAAAAAATATGTGTATACAAATCTTAAAACAAAAACACCAGCCGAACTTCAATCAAATGTTGTTTATAAGATATCTTGCAAAGATTGTGTGTGTGTGTGTGTGTGAGATAAAATGAATGGCTTTGGACGAACCGATTAGCCAGAGCTTATTTTAGATATTATTCAATATGTATATTTTGTAAGTTATGGAATTTGCATTACTGTGAATGTGGAAGTTTTCAAAATTGTTCTGCCCAAGATTAACAATAATTTTATAATTTTGTTACAATTTATTTTTATTAGTATACCTACAGCTAATTAATGTTTTTTTTTTTTTTATTTTTTTTTAATTATTTTTTATTGATATTAATTTAATTTTTTTTTTCATGCTCTTTAAATGATATTTGTAATACATTTGCTATTAATTAGCTTTTATTTGTTTCTTTTTGTTTTGATTTCTGTCTTATTGAATGGTATTTTCATTAAACATTTAATTTATTTTTTGTTTTTTTGTATGATTTTTTCCATGAAACGTTTTTACAATAATTAAATTTACATGTTCTTTATACAATGAAACTTATATTTGTTAACATTTTTCTATTATTCTATCTGACCACTGTAACTTAGATTACAATGCTGGCTTTTTTTATATATCTGTATATACTGTAAAATATATCTAAATTATCTGAAGCCAGCAATGTGTACAAATTAAAAGGAATTTCTAATTTATGTTTATATATATCTTGAAATAGAAGGTCTCGATATGCACTATGTAGTGGACACTCTAAAATTAAATGTTGGAGATCTCCTGTTTCATCACATAGACAATTAGGACTATCAATTTGTCCTATTTTATATTGATATTTTGGATATAAAGCATGATTTGATCTTATTCTGGTTATGGTTTTAATAAATTGTCTGTTTGAGATGTCATGGAACCATGTCTTTTGCCGTAAGGTTGGCTGGATTTGTTTATAAACGTTTCCGGTATGGCAATTTTCATATATATTTTGCCATTCTGATTTAAGATTTTTTCTAAATATGGGAGTTAGATCAGATGGTGGTAAGATATTTTCAGTGATAGTTCTACCCGATATAGCAGCAGTTTTTGCATATTGATCAACCATCTCATTTGGTTTAATACCGATGTGACCCTTTACCCAGACAAATTCTAAGTTTTTATTCATTCGAATCAATTCGCTATGTATGGTCAAAATATTTGCGTGGGTTTTATCCATTTTAACAAATTTTTTTATAGATTTTAATTTATCTATTAAACTTTTGCAATCTGAGAAGATTACGTAGTTGAATTTGGGAAATGATTTGATATATTCCATGGCTTTTTGTACTGCATACTGTTCTGCTGTATATATAGACGTTTCGTTGGGTAACTTGAAGATTTCGTGGTACTTTTTATTTTCATGATAGAATGCACATCCAGTTTGATCGTTTCTTTTAGAACCATCTGTGAATATATATTCATAATTCGGCCATTTACTTTTTGATTCGTATAGAAAAACATTATTGGCCAAATTGATATCATATTTTTCGTTTATATTTAAATAATGACATTTTATTTCGTGTAAAGAATCTTCATAGTTAATAGTGAAATAGGGATCTGTATTTATTGTGTAACAATGGAAAGAATTGTCTAGGAATTTTGGTATGAGTTTACCATGACCAATGATTTTTTTTGTGACCAGTAGGACGACGAGAGGTTTTGGATAGTTAAATTGTGGAGATTATTTATACACTCACTTCTCTTGGAAAACATTTTGGCTATAAATTTGTCGCTTAGGTACTGCCTCCTTAGAGATAATGGAGGTTCGCAGGTTTCTAACTCTATTACATTAATTGGAGTTGAGTTCAGTAGACCTAGACATAGCCGCAAACATTTGTTTTTAACTGTATCTAATTTTTTTAATTGTGTGTCTGATGCTGAACCATACCAAACACTACCATAATCCATAATAGATCTTACTAAAGATTGATAAAATAATAAAGCTATATTTGGGTCCGCTCCCCACGTGCTTTTGGTGAACACTCTTATAATATTTATGGAGTTTTCCGTTTTTTTTATAATTTGCTGAATGTGATCTTTCCAAAGTAGTTTTCTGTCTAGAATGATTCCTAAATATTTTACTATATTCTTGTGGGCGAAGAGGTATGGTCCTATATAAATATTTGATGGGAATATCGTTCTTTTCCTTGTGAAGGTGCATACCGAAGATTTGTCTTGAGAAATGCTGAAACCGTTATTTTCGGTCCATGTTTTCATGTTGTTCATAGTTTCACATAACTTCGTTGAACATATATCGTAGATCTTGTGATAAGAATATATACAAATGTCGTCGGCAAATTGTATTAGTTTAACATTTCTCTCCAATATCGTACTTAGATCCATTGTATATATTATAAAGAGTAGGGGACTGAGGATACTGCCTTGTGGTAGTCCAACTGAAGTTACCCGGGAGGAAGTTATGGAGTTATTAATCTTTAAGTATATGTGTCTATTTCCGTACAAATTCCTTATATGTGTTGCTATTCTTGGAGGAATACCTAACTTGTTCAGTTTTAACGACAGCCTATCTAACAAAACATTGTCGTATGCTCCTTTGATATCTATGAATGCGGCCATTACAGTTTCGTTATTCGTGAAGGATATCTGGATGTCATTAACTAGTATTGTTATCGCCTCATTTGTGGAGTGGCCCCGTCTAAATCCGTATTGAAATTGAGGTAGCAGGTGATATCTTTCTAACCAATGTTCTAGACGATTTTTGATTAAACGTTCGTATGTTTTCAACACGCATGATGCAAGTGCTATTGGTCTGTATGAGTCTGATTCATCTGAGGGTTTCCCAGGTTTTCTTTGAGGAATGATGATATATTTATACCAGTCCGATGGAATGGGTGTTTTGGTTAACCATATAGAATTAAGTATTTCTAGTAGTTCTACTTTACTACTTTCAGGTAATTGGGCGAGCATAGAATACGTTATATTATCTTTACCGGGAGAGGTATTATTATGTTGTTTTAGTGCTATGTTTAGTTCTCTGAGCGTAAATATCTTTAGTAAGTATCTGTTGGTATCCGATTGTGCAATGTTGAAATTGGTATGTTGGTTATATACTTCTGTTGTAATATGATTTACCCATGGAGGGGATAGTTTGCAGTGGAAATGTTCTATCCAACTA
Source organism: Monochamus alternatus (assembly GCA_037114965.1). Classification (NCBI taxonomy): domain Eukaryota; kingdom Metazoa; phylum Arthropoda; class Insecta; order Coleoptera; family Cerambycidae; genus Monochamus; species Monochamus alternatus. The sequence continues at coordinate 42,768,727 of CM073433.1, forward strand.
GCGTCACTATTTAATGGGGCTCTATTTTCTTTTTTTCTATTTTTATATTGATTTAATTTAGACCATACTTCTTTAATAGGAGTATTTTTGTTTAAGCTACCGCAGTATTCCTTCCATTTTTTTCTTTTAGTGTCCTTTAGTGTTTTTTTTGCTAGCGCATCTGATCTTTTGTATTTTAATAAATTATTTAAATTTGGGTTTTCTTTATACTCCCTGTATGCTTTCTTTCTGTCTATGATTTTATCGTGACAGTTTTGGTCCCACCATGGTTTATATGTATGTGAATTATCTTTATTTGTATGGTTAATTTTGGGGATTGATATCTCTGCTGCCGTATTAGTATTTTTAATCATTTCATCATAACCCCTCGCAATTTTTGTTTTCATTTCATTTTGGTACATATTCCAATCAGCTTTGCTTGTTCTCCAACATTTATGGGTTTTATCTGACGTAGTATTACTTTTTCTTGTAAGTTGATATTCTATCAATATCGGGAGATGATCAGATCCGTGAGGGTCATTCATTACTCTCCATGACAAGAGATGTCTGATTTCAGGACTACATAGTGTTATGTCTATTGCACTAATTCTTTTACTCATATAATTTACTAGGGTTGGTGAACCATCGTTTAAATATACTAAGTTACAGTGGTCTATAGAATCCAACAAATGTTTTCCATAAGAGTCAACAAATTCGCAGCCCCAGGTAATATGATGTGCATTAAAATCTCCCGAAATTAGACATGGTCTAGGGATATTACTGAAAAAATGTATCCATTGTTGGGATGTTATTTTTGTTTGTGGTTTTATATATAAAGAGATAAGAGCTATTTCTTTATTATTTATTTTAACAGTAATTCCTTTAGATGGAATAAGGGAATTTTCAGGTGTTATTATTTCATTGAAAAATAAATGTGATTTGATAAGTATAGCTACTCCTCCTTTTCCATCTTCTCTATCGTTCCGAATTGTGTTATATCCATGAAAATTTACATAACAATTAGGTTTAAACCATGTCTCTGATAGTAAAGCAATATCTATTTTATTAGTTTGTAACAAATACTCTAAATTACCTTTATTAGCCATAGCTGATCTACAGTTCCATTGACACAATTTCATACTCTTATTTAGTGCTGCGAATTTACTGACTCGTTAGATTTTAACCTTTCCATAATTAAATTTTTTAACACAGTTTGTTGGATTTCATAATTATTATTCTCTTTGATGTTTTTGACAATATGAGTAACTAATTCTAATATGATATTTGTTAGTGAATCTTGAGCAGGACATAAATTTGAAGAACTATTTATATTTTCAATATAAGATGAATGTCCCACAATACCTCCTGATGTACTAGGAATATTAAAGGGAGCGATTATTGCGTTACGCAGGGCTAAACTAGGGTCGGGGGATGATTCTCTGGTTCTTTTGGTTGGATGTATAGATTTTGTGAACGTGTATTTGTTGTGTACTTTATTGGGGGTTCTGGTGATGCTATTTATGTTTGTGTGTTGTAAATTGTTTGATTCTTGGACTGTTGTTGTGTTGTGAGTGTTCTGGTTCAATGGAATACCCTGATTTGCTGCTACATTAGCATACGAGTTTCTGGGGAATTTTTTTGTTGCATCATTGTAACTGATGTTTAATTCACTCATTGCTAATTTTATTTGTTTTTGTCTGTTAAATTCGGAGCAGTTTTGTAAGTTTGAAGTTAGATGGTTTCCTTTACAGTTAAAACATTTATATACTGTATCATTGTGACATTCTCTTGTAACATGTTCTTCACCACAGTTGTTACATCTTGGCTTGCTTTGGCATTGTTTACCTAGATGGCCATAGCGGTAGCAATTATAACAAAGTAGAACTTTTTGTACATATGTTTCTACTTTAGCTAAAACTTTATTAATTTCTACATATTTCGGTAAAGCCTGAGATCTAAACGTAACAATGCATGTGCCTGTTGGAATATATATATTTTGCCCGTCTTCCGACGTAACTTTTCTGTTTATTCTTTTAACCTGTTCAACTTCAAACTTACAATGATGATCAACTTGCTTTATTTTACTATATAAATATTGTTCTGTGTAGTCAGTTGGGATGCCCCTTATTACGCCCTGTCTAAAGATCATGAATTTTGGTATGTATGCCTCTAAGTTAAGTTTTTTGAGAATATCTGATTCATTTTGGTCTACCAAATAGTTTGCACTATTTAGATCTTTGAAATGAACCCTTACCCTGCTTTTTCCTACCGAATCGATACTTTTTATTTTGTTGTCTAAAATTGGCCAATTACTTAAAATAATTTCACCTACCTTTAGCGCATTTAGTTTACCTTTAAAATCTGAATTTATATTTTCAATATAAACCTGGTACGGTCCTACATCGTGTCTTGAATATTTGTATGAATTTCGGGATCTCTGGGCACTACCACTACTATTACCATTATTTTCAGCAATAAGTGAGGGATTTCTTGGAGAATCTAATTCCATATCCGAATCTGCTCCATTTCTTCTTCTTGACGGAGTTGTCTCAATGTCCGGGGGTACCCCCCCACTTGTAACACTCATAGCACTGTTTTAAATAATGTTTTTCACTAAATTAACTTCTAAAATTCTAACACTATTTAATAAACTAAACTAACACTAACTTATTTAACGTAGATAATATTTATGACTAATTTACTGTATTCTAATATGATTTCTTAACCTTATATAACGTCTTTCTTCTTGCACTGTTTGACTCGAACTGTGCAAAGATTGTGATAGGATTTATATAGGTCAAACTGCTAGATATTTAGGAACTCGTATTCAGGAACATAAAAGAGACTGTATGAATATATTAAATCCAACAAAGACAAAAAAAAGTAACAATACTGCACTTGCCGAACACTGTTATTGCAGCTTACATCATTTTGATTATGATTCAACTAAGATTATCGACAAACAAAATAATATAAACAAACGGTTATTAGATGAAATGATATGCATATAAAAAAAAAGAAAAACACTCGGTAAATAAAAGATCGGATATTGAAACCCTCAGTAGATCATATTTTAACCTTATAGGGGAGATAAAAAGGTGATATTTGTAAACTTTTTGTATGGTTTTTGTTCACCCTTAGTCTCGTACGACAAGATAACTTTAATTTGATTTATATTTTAATACATGTTCTGGATATGTGTACGTTATTTTCTGCTTATATCTATATTGTCCAAGATTGTTATATGACATACTATGTACAACGAGACTCGGAAAACACAGTGAAGCACTTAAATCTGTAATGTGAGTAACATATAAATATTATACGTAGATTTAATTTTTAATATTATTTTTTTTTTGTATGTTATACACAGGTTGTTGTTTGTTAAATTTTTGTTCTTTCACCATATTTTATTATTTTAATGTTCATTATATAAAGACATTTTGTTTATATAATTTTAATATTTTTGCTTTTAAATTTGTGACATATAATAATTGTTTGTGTGTGTATAATTGTGGTTTCTTTTTTAATGTTTATATAGTATTGTTGTATTCATTTTATTGTAATGTTTTAAACACACTTTTTTAATACTTTAATGTTAAGTTTGTTTTTTATAAATTGCGATGTAATTTTGAATTTATTAAATTTTATAGTGTCCTGAGGATGTCACAATAAGTGACGAAACGTCAACAATTGAGAAAATTTGGTGTTCTCTTTGAAATTTTTTTACGATATTGACTCCATTTTTTATGAAGAATATATTCCCAAATTTTAGATAAGTTGTGAATCATTATGTATAAGACGGTCTTGCTGGGTTAGTTATTTATTTTAAACGTTAAACATCTAGTGAATCTCTTTCGCAGACATTTATCATTACCTCACAAGGTTCATAAAATCTGGTCAGGCAACGTAGCTCTACTAGCACTAGAAAAATCCATCCCAATCCGCAAGATTATGTACCTAGACTCCCGCTATCTCTAATAAGGAAATAACTTTTGGTTACCAGCGACTGGGAACCTCCGACATACACTTTGCGGGAGAAATCTTGTCATGATATATCCTCCTGGAAGTTGGCTGGATTCCCACGTGCATTATATCGTTTATATCGCAGTCATCTTAAACCGCACGTACTTCAAAATAAATTGACGTAAAGCTCGTTCCGCCCAGAAGACTTTTTTTACTTTCCACTTTCTTTGAATCCCTCTATTAAACGGACTCCTAATAGATCCCGCCTCATCAATATCACTTAATATTTACAACCGGCCGAAGTTCCGGCGGAAGTTGGAATTATATTTAGCCGAGCTGCGAATCTGCGAGATATAAAGTTTTATGAAAGCATTAGCCGATTGAGAATTTAATCAGACGGACATCGTAAATCCCTTTTAGTTTTGCACTATCTCGTGCTCGGCAAATAGGTGGGCAGTTGGGAATTTCGCAGCTTTGTATACACGTTGCGGCGTTTACAAACGAAATACGTTAGAGTGCGCTGCTCCCGCAAATTCAAGATATTCTGTTCTGCAAAATATCAACATATGTGAAATTTTGAACTCCCAAGGCAGTCTAGACTCTAAATCAATTTCATCCCATAAATAACTTTAATTTGCAAGAGTAATTAGAACTACGAAATCAACTTTTTGTAAATTATAATAATATGTAATGTCTTTTTATTTTTCACTATACATATTACAAATTACAATAGCTATTTATGATATACGTGTTAAAATAAGAAATCAAAAAATACCACACAGATCGCAATGTTTATGAACCAAAGTTTTCGTAGCAACCAGTGCTGTTGTTAGTTACGGAAAAAATGCAAAAATATTGACAGCATTTTCTAGTAATATTATAAGTATAATGAATAATCTCGATAATGAGCGTAACGAATCCATCCCTGCTAAAATGGAAGAAGCCGCCAGTCGAGCAACATTGGAATTATTGCCGGCGAAATCAAAGGAACAGTACGAAATCGCTTATAGACGCTTTTCGGAATGGTGCAACATTAAAAAGGTCCCTGGGAAATGTAACGAAAGTGTTTTACTGGCATATTTTGAGGAAAAAGCCAAGATATGGAAATCGTCAACGCTGTGGTCAAATTATTCCATGATCAAAACTATGTTAAAAATAAAGCAAGATCAAGATATAAGCAAACATTATAAACTTATTGCTTTTTTAAAACGGAAGGGTGAAGGATATCAAGCAAAAAAGTCAAAAGTTTTGACGAAGACGCATATCGACAAATTTCTCACAGAAGCAGAAGACGAAAAGTATCTGATGATGAAAGTCGCAGCTATAGTGGGTGTCTTCGGGGCGTGTCGCCGGGAGGAGTTGTGTCAGATGACCATCGACAATATCGAATATTTGGGCACTTCGGTTGTTGTGACCATACCAGATACTAAAACGAAAGTGCCTCGGACTTTCAGTGTTGTTGGTGAATTCTATTTAAACTTTCTTAGAAAGTATATGGCACTCCGGCCACCCAACGCTGACCATAGACGATTTTTTCTTAAATATATGAAGAATAAATGTGTGAAGAATCCAGTCGGAATTAACATGTTTGGTAAAATGCCTGCCGACATTGCAGAGTTCTTGAATCTACCAAATTCTCAACTCTACAGCGGACACTGTTTTCGTCGTTCATCGACGACATTGTTAGCAGATTCTGGTGCAAATCTTACTACCATCAAGAGACATGGAGGATGGAAATCTTCGACGGCAGCTGAAGGCTACATTGAAAATTCACTGGAACAGAAGAAGGAAATTGCGTGCCAAATACTTCCTACTGCTGCAACTACTAGCAAGACCACCAGTACTACCAGTAGTATGTCTACAGAAAATAGATGTCACACATGTTGACAGTAAAACCAACCTAAGTATGATGACTCCGCAGGGAATTACAATTTCAAATTGTTCTAATTTTACTATAAATGTTAATAGTAATAACTAGTTAAAATGTTGGTTTGTACTTATTTAAAATAAAAAGTTGTTCATGTGTTTGTTAAAACGTTTTATTAATTTTCAAAACAAAATTTAAATAAACTTTGATTTACTTTTAACACGCATGGCAAAAAATGACATTTTTAACATCAAAAATGACAATTAAAAAGCCCACTTGTAACAGTTTTGTAGAAAAAATATTTTTATAATAAGGAAGCGGCGTTCAACCAAGCTGCTCTTCCACGCAATCTCCTTTCCCATACTAAATAAGTCACAAAACATAAATGGATAACTATACTAAATAAAATACAATTTACTCAAACTCATCATATATTTCTACGTGTGTACAGAAATTCTTTGATATCCTTCTTTAAACCATATAAACTAGTACTTGCTTGAAGTTTATAGTTTGGGTTGTTATAAATTACGATTGCATTATACGAAAGACTTCTTAAATTTAGCAGTATAATTTTTAGGAATACAGAACATATTACCAAGCTGTGTTTCACAATTTCTTAAAAAAGTAAGCCGGTCATTTTTCTTTGCAGATTTTAAATAAACGGCAGTCAGGCCATATGCAAATCAAATATCTCGTTCAATGATAGCCATTTACTTTAATATAATGAATCGGTAATATGATCATATTTACGCAGGCCATAACAGATGTTCAGTATTCTTTGCAATGTCTGCTGGTCCGTTTTAAACAAGGCAGACCAATAGACTTCAATACAGCGTGTTAAACTGGACAGTATCAATGTATCACATAATTTAAGATTAACAGATAATCTTTATGCATATATAACAATTTTAACTTATAATGATTTTTTAATCAAAGAACTGACATGCTCTGTATACTTCAATTCATCATCCTATATTACCTAAGCCAAGATTTTTACTTACAGCTAAAACTTTGTTATTTAAAATGATTTCAAATTATTAAATATATTATTGCCAAATAACATCATTTGATTTTTACTTTCATTTAGAACTAACCTATGTGTGTAAATTTGTTTTAAATTCTCTTTACTCGCCTCTTTAACATACATTTGTGAAAAATTAAAATAAATTTGTGTGTCACCTGCGTATTGATGAATAAAATCGGTTGTTAGATAAAATAAATAATAAAAATCAGCAGTATAAATTGAAAAAAATAATGGACCAAGAACACTTCCTTGCGGAACACCAACTGTATTAACGGTGTTATCTGACACAGAACTATGAACGATTACCTCTTGCCTTCTCTTCAATAAATAACTTTTGATAAATAATGCCACTGAATCATCAAAACCAAAATATTGAAGTTTTTAAATAGGATACCATGTCGAAGAGTATCAACTGCTTTAGAGTAATCTAGTAATATCAAACGAGTATTTTCATGTTTATTAGTTGCCTTGAATATGTCATCAGTAACTTTAAATAAAGCTCTTGTACTATATCCATTACGAAAACCAGATTGTGTAATTGGTAAAACTGAATATTTGGACAGAAAATGGTTCATTTTTTCAACTACTACTTTTTCAAGTATTTTTGAGACTGTTGGTAATATGTTTATTAGGTATAATATTACTATCTTTTCACTGCCTCGGGTAAGTATTTAGAGATAAGCATTTGTTAATAATAAATGTTTAATATTCACTGAAAGCAGGAAGGAACATATTTAAAACTATCTATTTAATTATATCCAACTATTTCCATAAATCGGTCGGTGGTCGAGCGGTTTAAAGCATCAATATTTGAATAGTGTTTGCCACCCACTACAGGTTCAAATCAGCTAGATTTGTGGAGAGGATCGGCACCCTTTCTGCGGGTATGGTAGAGTGTACGAACGTTAGCTTGGATCAATGTGAGAAATTGAGTTTTTTCAAATCGAGAAAAATAACTATGGCACTCCAACAAATCGCACTGAATATGATTCGGTGTTGCCAAGGCGGTTCAAAAAGCTGTACAAATAGTAAATGGTTGATTGTCAATAGTGCAAGTCAAAGCTGGACTCTGGAAAACGAAAACCGATAATTGGTACGATAATGTCCCTGTTGGAAAAAATACTATTAATTGATGGACTAAATCGTCTTCTGAGACTATTAGCACAGCATAGGTAGACCAGCAATTCCACTCCGTTGTCGGCACCTTGAACTGCCTTCAGTTTTCTGCGGTGACCTCGAAATGAGAGTGCGATAGCGCATCCAATGGAATTTACAGAATCGGTGATCAGGACCGAAATAAGAATTTTTTATTTGCGCGCAATACGTAGTCATTTATTCCACATGAAAGTTTACGTTATATCTATCCACATTATGTAATAATTAATTATACAGTTATGAATAGGTAATTCAGCATGTATTATATACTATCATTTACTGCTACTAACATACACTGTGAAAATTTATCGATTTATCGTCTTTGGACTTAAAAAAAAGAGTTTAAAATATATATTGCACCACAAAACATTTTTATTTATTTACTTACTTTTTTGTTATTAGTGATAATTACATTTTTTGGGGATTTTTTTAATTACAATTTTGATGTTTGAAATTTAGTGGAAAAATAATTTATTATGATTTTTTTTTTCTTAAATGATCTACGTAAGCCAAAAGACAAGTATTTTTTTAGAACAGAAAATTTATGTTTACTTAAATTTATTTTTAATTTCAAGTCAAAATTCGCCCCTTTGGAGCCATGCAAATGAATGTGCTTCCAGGTGGGACTTTATTGGTTCTATAACTAGCCAGACAATTTTAAGTTCATACTTCGTTTTCTTCATCCATATGATAAAGTTTATTAAATTTATTTTTAATTTAAAGCTAAAATACACCCCTTGAGAGCCTTGCAAACGAATGTGCTTCCAGGTGGGATTATATTGCTCTATTCTACAAGTACCCTGACAATTTTAAGATGATACTCCATTTTCTTCAATCATATGATAACGTTTTTTAACTTTATTTTTAATTTAAAGCTAAAATACACCACATGAGAGCCTAGCAAATGAATGTGCTTCCAGGTGGGACTTTATTGCTCTATTCTACAACTTCCCTGACAATTTTAAGATGATACTCCATTTTCTTCACTCATATGATAACGTTTTTTAACTTTATTTTTAATTTAAAGCTAAAATACACCACATGAGAGCCTAGCAAATGAATGTGCTTCCAGGTGGGACTTTATTGCTCTATTCTACAACTTCCCTCACAATTTTAAGATGATACTCCATTTTCTTCACTCATATGATAACATTTTTTAACTTTATTTTTAATTTAAGGCTAAAATACACCCCTTGAGAGCCTAGCAAATGAATCTGCTTCTAGGTGCGACTTTATTGCTCTATTCTACAACTACCCTGGCAATTTTAAGATGATACTCCATTTTTTTCACTCATATGATAACGTTTCTTAATTGAAAAATGTTAAATTGGAGATAAAGAGAGAGTGCAGCAGAATTTAAATTTGGAGAAAAATAGTACCTAAATATTTATATTTTTTATTATTTTGTTTTGAGACTTACTCTCATTTATAGTGACTACAAGAAATATGATCATCTACTAATTTGAAGATGAGCCGTCTTGTGCAGGAAACGTTGGAATGGCCTCTTTGTGTAATCTATTGCGCGAATCGTTAGAACACATATTATTTTCAAAATGTATTTGACATAGTTTGTATGAACTATTACTAATCCTGAGCGGCTTTTCTAATAAATCTTCTCTATTAGAAGCCACTGCACAGAACTTTGTTCTAAAATAAAAATTTGTATTTGTCAAAAATATAAATATGTATATTTTACACTGCACTTTCATGAGAAGTATTTTCATTCCAATGTTATACGTAAGAAATAAGTTAATAGGTAGGACAATAGCATTAAAATATAATTTATGGGTTTTGCAATATATTAAACATTACTTACTTATTTATGTCTTTGGGAAATTTAAAGAAACTTAAATTACTTAGGCTGCTGGGCAGCGACTCGTTCCTCGATTCAGACTCAAAATATTGCTTTAATATGGCTCTGTATAACCGATGTTCGCACTCCCAGAGTTGGATGTAAACTGAGGTCTCTGCAGCCTGAAATGGATGCGTGAGCTGCTATGCGCGATGTATTATTTCGGCCCAAGTGATTCTACTGGTCTCCCTATACTGTGCTATTAGCCTGATTGTATAAGGCAAAAAGATAACAAACCATTCGAACACGTCAACTGCTGTTACCGAATTGGCAAAAAATGGTGAAAATTGCTGAAAATTACTGGTCATAATCAAATCCAAATCAATCCAAATTCTATAAAAACCATAATTAAATATCGATCAAGACTACCACAATGAGATTGTAAATACTATGCGCGGTAATAGATCTTGTATAGCATAAAAAATAGCCAAATGGTTGGGTTAAATTTTAATAACGGTACCTTTGTCAGCTGTACTTTTAATAAATAAATAGTTGTTTTGTTATGTTGCGATTTTTTCTCAAAAAAATTTATGACCGAATATCCCTCTGACATTGAGAAATGCGTTATAATTTTACGTCAAATTTCTCAAGCACGTTGCTTGGTAATAGCCAAGCCGTTTATAGTTTGTAAGTTAATGATCATTTTCCATTCAAAAGTAAAAGAATTTTCAGCTAACCGCCCGCCTATACCGCCGATGTTTGTTTCCGTTTTCCATATTCATCCCGAACAGTTCTCACTTCGCAGCCCAATGAATGAAAACTAACGGTTGGTGCGTAATAAAGATGAATTATAGTAGCGATCGAGAAGCCTCTGGAGGTGAAACATCGAAATGCACTCAGCACAAAGCCTACTGTGATCCTATATATACATGCGATGTAATGATAGATGCCTGATGCTGATGTCTGTGTTAGATCAGGTGCTCCCACTGTATAATGGAGAATAACAGATCGGTTTTGTACTAGAATTGAACCCGCAGCCGTAGAAAAAAGTTGCAAAAGTGGCGTAATTTCAATAAATTTTGATAATGTGGGAAAAGCTTTTGCCGTTGTATTTTTGGAATAAATATTTTTGTCCTCGACTATCCTATAAAATGTTCATTATACATGTGTTTCCTAACTAATAATATCCATTATTAACTAGTGAATAATAAAATTGTTATTCTCTGGTTTCAAAGAATCAGGAATGAACTAACAAAACAAAAATTCTCCAGTATAAGCACTTGAACCTGAACCTCCTGTGTGAAAGCCAAACGCTACCCACTATACCACCCAGGCAACACAACATAATCTAATAGACGTTGTATTTCCGTATATTTCGTCTATTTTCCATCCTGGTCTAAAATTATATATAATATAGACAGCATTTTATAGGCACTTAGTACTACTAACAAAATAATCGTTTAATAGATGTCTAAATTCATCTTCTCTACTTTTCATTTACGGAGAGACGTCTATTATAAATATAACATCGACCTTGTAAACACGTCATACTAAACAACAACAACTGTTGTACCTTAGAGATGATACCTTTATTTTACGACAATCCGTATATGTAGTGTGAATGACATAACGATCAAGTGTTAGTAAGATCTCGTAGAAAATTTAACATAGACGGCACGGTATAGACACTTTTTGTACTACTTATAAAATAATCGTTTAACAGATGTTTAAATTCATCTTTTCTAATTTTCATTTACTGAGAGACGTCTATTATAAATATTATATCGACCTTATAAACACACGATAAATAACAGTAGTGTTGTTTTTTGATGATACAAAATAATAAAATATTAGTACAATGTTCATATATTGTTTACTATTTCGATGATTTATTTTTATGCTAATTTTTTGAAAGGTAAATTATGAAATCCAGGATTTAAATTCGAATCTATTTATCTCTGCGTATAAGCAGAAAAGCATGTCTGACTCTATATATTTTAGTTGTATTCTTACACTCAGCGATCTGTTCGATGCCAGTCTACTCACTCTACGCCCTTTGTCATTCGTTGTAATATGTAGATACGAGATATTGTGAAGCTGCTCCTATTAATTAACAACAGATATCTAACAAAGTTCTGCACTGTTCATTGTCGTTTTGTTGCCGTTTGCGAGTGCCTTATTTTTATTCTACAGCCAACAAAGGTGAAAATTTGAATGTAAGTTAGTGCTCGTAGAAATTTATCACGAATTATTTTAGATAATTTTGAGGACGCAGAAATTAGACAGTATAATGTTACTGAATATTCATCATGATAATTGGACAAGGTACATGTTTGTGTTTATATTTCATAACATATCTTTTAAAAAGGCATTGAGCAACTGGAGGAAATACCAACAATCCAGAAACCAATATAGTTTTGAAGTAGTCAAAAAGGTAAACTAAATCAATTATAAATTACGAAACATTAATAGGTAGTAAGTATTGTTTTATTTCAGAATCAGTACATTTCACATATCCAACACATGAAAAGATGGTTTTGGTTGAGACTGGTCCAATATTTGTAAGAATGTAACATTGTTGGTATATTAATGCTTCATTTAGTCAACCAATATCTCAAAAACTATATGAAACCAATATTAGATGTTGATAAAAATAACTGTTTGTTTTATTGGTTAGAATATTGGTATAACATTAGATTTTTATCTTGTGTGAAAAATAGGCAAGGTGTGATTCAGAACTTATATAAAAAAAATTGGGTGTCATGAAAATATCGAAAAAAATTTTTTGTAAAATTATAATTTCCGAGAAAAAAATTATTGTTCTAGTATATTTTCATCGATGGGCTGCACTCTCTCGCCAGGAGATTTAAAATATCCGATTACTTATGGTATGAACTTTTTTGTGATGCAAGTATTTACATTAGTTTTTCAAATATCGAAAATGGGTTAAGTATAGCAACTCGCAGCTGATGGGTATCGCCAAAAGGCCTCTCAAAAGATGCATTTTTTGAATGCATTTATGGCTGCAGCAATGTAACTTCCGGTTTGTAATAGGTACAAAGTAGGTACGAATGATATAAATAATTTTTGCAAGCGAATGAGAAAAACCGCATTCCGATACGTCCTATCCTAAAAGATTTCCTATCATAATGCTTCATTGCCTCGACTATTACTTATAGTACGTATTAACGTTTTTGTGATGCGAGTACTTACATTAGTTTTTCAAGTGTCAAAAATTGCTTACGTGTATAGCAACTCGGAGTTGTTGGATATCGTTTTAATTTATGGTGAAGTGAAAATGCTTTAGCAGAACGATTTCCCGGTAAACATGTGCCAGACGCAGCTACTTTTACAACGGTGTGCAGTGAGTGCAAATGTGGTGCAAACGCAGGCGTGACGCGAGAAATTATATCCGTACCATGTACAGCGTGTCCAAGCATTAATGCCAGGAGATTGAACAAGGAGGACAAAGGGGACTATTAACTTACAAGTTCAAAACGGACAAAGAGCAAAAACCAGTTTGTGGAAACTGGATAAAACCGCCTAAAATTTCGTTGTAACATTAGGTATGTCCAACTTTATTAATTAAAACTACAAATTAATTCTATTAATAACTAATAACAACTAATAGCGGCACAAGCAGTTGAATTTTCTGCATTAAAGTAAGTGTTGTAAAATGTGATTTATTTCTTTCCTTGAGAATTTCTTTCAATTTTTTTTGTCCGGTCGCCAATACGCTTGATCAGGTTTTACAGTGGACCAGTTTCCAGTGCCGTGCAGGAGTGTATTTTTAAATCATTTTCGAACTGATTATTTTTACAAAACTGTATTTGTAATAGTCCACTGTACATTCAAATATATTTTTTTTTTAATAAGGTATATTAGTCTAGCATTATAATAATAAGAAATCGTCAGAAAAATCCTATTGTAAATAAACCTTAAAATGGAAGAATGGGCTTTAATAAAATCATAAATCAATCTAAAATGTAGTAGTCAATATTACATACTACCCCTGGTTAAAGTATTTGTAGTTCATAATTAGATTGAATATGTTAAAAATATTTATAAATTTCTTTAATTTATATAAAATTTGTAGGTACATACTGAGTGATTATATTATTAACAGCAATTTAAACATTTAATCCTTTAATATTTTGCAACAATATGGGACAACTTGTAACAGTGTTAAGATGTTAACAGATGTCTTTTCGGTTTGTAGTCTTCAGTGGTCAAGTGGAATAATATTCGGGTTGGTTGCCATATTGTTAGTTTAGGCTTCTTGACATTTTGAGAGAGATCTGTCACTTCAGAAATAACTTGGAAAGTTACTTGGAAGGTGAAGGAAATGGCAATTTGTCTCTCTAAATGTCAAGATACCTAAATCGACAATACAGCAACCAGTCCAAAAATTGTTGAACAATTAAAGAGGTCTATTTAATTTCAAACTTAGACCAGAACTATATTACTGGAAAAGCCATTAGAAAGTGGTCCATTGAGGACTTGTATAGTTAATCTAACGTAGATATGATTTATACATACCTGCAATATTTAAAAAAGATGTAAATTTAGCACATATATGGTTAATCTACCATAGATATAATCTATACATACATAATTGTTATCAAAATGATGTCGATTTAAGACAGGTATAGTTAATCTGTCGTAAACACAATATATACGTACATAAATATTACCGTAAAGATGTCGATTAAAGACAACTATATTTAATCTAATAAGGACATCTATTTACCTTCTATTTTATATAAAATATATACGTTTATCTCGGGGACATCATCATCTACAAAAGGCCATCCAGAGACCTTTCGTCTAGCCGTAATATTAACGTTAATTAAATGAAACTCTGTTGCCTGGGCAGTTACATATTACTTATATTAACATTTTTCCAAATGATGGAAGAACTGTATTGATTAAAGTTTTATTTACTTTTTTAAATTTATCAAATGAACGACAAATGACAAACTTAAAGGTAAGGTGTCTGGAAACTTTAAATTGTTATGTCATGTTCGTGTTATGGGTGTCAAAATATTGCGTAACGTTTTCAGTTAAAAATTTGTTTGCTAAAATATTAATAGTTGTGGACAAAGTATATGTAGTATTCTAGGTACATATAATGGCTCTAATTCACTCGGGTGATTTAACCCGAGTCCAACCTAACCTTAACTCTCGTAAATTACAGCCATCATTATACAGTATGCGCCAAAAGTATGGAATAAATTCAATAAAAACGAAACAATTATTTTTTGGGAAAATTCCTCGAACAGGTCGATTTTTAATTTAAAAAATACATATTTTAGCGTAAAATGCGATTTTCAAATGTCATTTGTTTTCGAGTAATGACGTCATCGGTTTTTTTTTAAATGGCAACACCATTTTTTTTTCCTTGATTCTGAAAGATCGTTTAATTCTCTATCAGACAGTACTAAAATTTTGCCCTCTTACATAGGAAAGTTTTCGAGTAAATGACGATTGAATGTTAGAAAACGTAAATTTTATCCATAAAAAAGTAACAATTCTGAGGTATGTAAAGTAAAATAAAATACAATTGATTAAATTTTATACTTAAATTAAATGTTCGAATTGCCATCCAACTTCTTGACAATGCGCAAGTCTGTGAAGAAATTCTTCTTGCACATTATGAATGATTTCTGGGGTAACTCTGCGTATTTCGTCCCGAATGCGATTTTGAAGTTCTTCTAAATTACGTGGTTTATTAATGTACACTTTTGACTTCAAGTCAAACTTGCAGATATTGGAGTCGGGAAAATCCTCATTGGATGGCAGAGGCACATATCCAACACCCTCAGAAATTAAATGTGTGGGCTGGAATAGTAGGGCCTTTCTTCTTTGAAGGAACCCTTACAGGACAAAGATATTTAGAGTTTCTAGAAAATGACCTTGTTCCAGCCCTTGCAGTAATTTTTCCTAACGATAATGACCCTGACATTCCTGACGATCTATATGGTTTCAGCAAGACGGTGCACCTCCGCACTATGCGCGCCCTGTACGAGATTTTTTGGACAACTGTTTTCCTGGGAGGTGGATCGGCAGACGCAGACCGATAGAATGGCCTGCAAGATTGCCAGATCTTACACCTCTTGACTATTTTGTATGGGGATACTTGAAGTCAAAAGTGTACATTAATAAACCACGTAATTTAGAGGAACTTCAAAATCGCATTCGGCACGAAATACGCAGAGTTACCCCAGAAATCATTCATAATGTGCAAGAAGAATTTCTTCACAGACTTGCGCATTGTCAAGAAGTTGGTGGATGGCAATTCGAACATTTAATTTAAGTATAAAATTTAATCAATTGTATTTTATTTTACATACCTCAGAATTGTTACTTTTTTATGGATAAAATTTACGTTTTCTAACATTCAATCGTCATCTACTCGAAAACTTTCCTACGTAAGAGGGCAAAATTTTAGTACTGCCTGATAGAGAATTAAACGATCTTTCAGAACCAAGGAAAAAAATATGGTGTTGCCATTTAAAAAAAAATCGATGACATCATTACTCGAAAGCAAATGACATTTGAAAATCGCATTTTACGCTAAAATATGTATTTTTTAAATTAAAAATCGACCTGTTCGAGAATATTTCCCAAAAAATAATTGTTTCGTTTTTATTGAATTTATTCCATACTTTTGGCGCATACTGTATGTTCATATATACTGTTATTTCTTCAACTTTAAGTTTTTATTTTCCGATATAACTTTTTGTGTACAAAAAAAATTCGAACATTAAATAACTGTTTCAATTATTACTTGTAAATGTTAGAATATAACAATTGTTGATTCCCTATTTATTCAGCATTTTCAATGTCCCCAAATAGAACTGTATTTTCAACCACAATTCCAGGCGGCGGAATGTTATACGGAAAGTTTGTAGGAGTTTTTTATACGGTAAAACATGTTTAGAGCCACTTTTCATATCTTTATTTGATGTGACTTATTATTTAATCATAATTTTTATGTGCAAGATATTATTATTGATAAATTTAAAAGTAGATGCAGAGTCTGGTAACATTATAATAATTTTAGTCCGGAAAATGCAAGGTTTAAAGCTAAGTCAAGTTAGTTTGTTTTTGTTTAGAACTACTTAGATGAATTTAAGCGAGACAACGAGATTCGTGTTATTTGTGTATTGTAAAACTTGTTGAAAGTTGGAAGTCGTTTCACTGCGTCACTGATTTTACAAGTTCTCTACAGATTGCAGAATTGAAGAAATTCATACATATTCCTCAAATGTAGTGCCAAGGAAGACACCATAATAAATAAATAATGACACCTTCTAGTATGTCTGCGAATGACTAGGTTATATCGTCAAATAATTTGAATGCATCAAGAAATAATCGCTATGATTTATTTAGGAGAAAAGACAACTTCTATGTGGAGAGTAGATTCGAAAGTCAAGATCCCAAATGGCACATTGAATATACAATATAAGGACAAATTTCAGATGATGTATTTCTCTGTACAGGATGTTCAAAAGTATAAATTATATAGATATTTGCATAAATACAAAAATATATTTGATTACAAAAAAAAATGTTTGAAGATATGTGACGATGATGTTTTTTACACTCATAATGTGGTAGACGAAACAGTAATCAAACAATGTTTTAATTCAGTGTCATATATATATATATATATATATATATATATATAACATTAAAAATTAAACATTTTAAATTAGAAAGGATTCTAAAATAGTTATTAATGAGATAAATGCTATAATAACTCAAATTTCGTGGCATAGAAAGTTATCAAGAAAATGAATTTCTATCGGTGGAAATCGAAGAAGCTGCGAAAACCCACTTTCAACTTATTGGATAGTAGGTCAAAGCAACAGTACGAGTTTACGTACAATTTTTTCTTGAGATGGCGTGAAAAAGTGCTTTTAGCAAACTACCTATGGAAGTCGTCAACGCTTTGATCGAATGTCTCCATGTTGAAGGCGATGATGAACATAAAGAATCAGAACAAGCAGACATTAGCTTATTACATTTTTGAAGCGAAAGGGCGAAGCATATCGATCGAAAAAGTCAAAAGTATTGACCAGATAAGAAATCGACAAATTTCTCACAGAAACGCAGGATGAAACATCTCATGCAGAAGGTTGCCGTAATTTTCAATGTATTTGGAGTATGTTGTCGCGAAAACGACACACGACTGTGCAACTTGATATTCGATAATATCGAAAACTTGAAAACTTCATTAGCTGTGTATATACCAGACGAAAAAATGAATGTGCAATGAACTTATATTATTCGTTTAGCGAACACTAATCATTCAAGACTTTTCATAAAATATATTAAGAATAAATGTGCCACGACTCCAGTTGGAATCAACACATTTGGTAAGATACCTGTCAATATTACCGAATTTCTAAATTTGACTCAGGATGCAGCGTGTATCAAGGACGTAGGTACTTACATAATTAATTTAGTGAGTAGTGACTAGCAATATAATCATATCTAGAGTGACAAGTGAGTGTTTCAGTACTATAAATAGTTTTGTCTAGTGCTGGTTGTAACATAACCTAAATCAGATTAAGAAGTAAGTTATACATAATTATTGAAGCAAAGAAACATTGGTATCCTTGCATGTACAAAAATCGGGTAACCCACTGTTGATATGTTCATCTTACATAATACATAAAAAATATATTATTTTCCATTAGAATTGTATTTTATACATATTTGAAGAACATAAGTTTCTGGAGAATTAGCATGATTTAAGTTCTTGATACCTACTTATCTATGCACATTTATATTATTATTACTTTGTAATAGTTAGTATAAGACCATCATAGATCTCGTTTGAATATTATAAAATGTTAACTTTAGTTATATGAATATATTTTTATTATTACATATGTTTTGTATAACGTTAAGTGTTCTGTTTTATACAAATAACCTAAATGTGCAGGTACCAAATTTTAATAAACGATTGCCGTAAAACCATAATATTTTATTACTTCAGTACCTGCATGTATTTCTAAGCTAAAAAAACAGCAAAGGGCAATTAATACATTGAAGATATAATATAGCTGTAACTACTAATTAGCTAACTGAGCCGTAATCGGAGTATAAAATAGCTATTGATATAATCAGTTAGGAAAAGTACGATTTTGTGTAACAAATGTTATTCACACAATTTGTCAAAAAAATTTAATTATAAATTTGAAAAGGATTATTCTGCTGATTTTAAGGTACATGGGAACTATAATAGAAATAAGTATTATTTTCAATCTAAATGAATCATAAATTCCAAAGTTCTTAATTTTTTGTATATAAATCTGAAAAGCATATAGAAAACGAATCTATTGTTTCGGAAATGTTTGACTTCACTGGGGATATCATATTAAAAATTCAGTATTACTATTAAGGGTGTTTGTTAACATTAAAAGCAATTGGTAATCATGTTACGTAGGTTACTTAATAATATGAGTATATTTTTCTTTTGAAATAACATTCTGATGCAGTGATGCTGCGGTGGATGGATGTCTAGTAGAGTAGCAGAGGGTTATACAGAAAACTCGTTATAAAACAAAAAGAACATAGGAAGCACAAGACTTCGGTAGATGACATTCCTTCCAACCTTGGTACAGGATTCATATAAATAATTACTGCTACAGCTACTAATGAGATTGGCCATAGAATTACTTATTCTGGTCCCAAATAAATATTCAATGATTTAAAATTACTTAACCGTTTTCTATATTCGCACCAGTCCTATGTTAAATAAATATTTATTTGAATTAAACTTTGTTAATTTTCTATTTTCGCACCAGTGTTTACTTTACTTTTAACACCAGTGCCTTAACATTAGATACTGGCAACATAAGTTAAAAATTATACTGTTACTGACGTTTGTGGAAAAAAAATAATTATTGTTAAGTATTTTAAAAAGAAAATCCAAGCTAAAAATTAAATTTTACCAAGCAGGTACACAATAATCAAAGTACAACCTATATAATAAAATCTGTAAATATTTTTAATTATACTGTTGTTAGAGCTGGTGCTTTATGGAGGAAGAAGGGCACTTTTAGTAAATTAATTAAATACAAAGAAAATCAACACAGAAAGTGGGAGTTCTTATTATTGTAAACCCAAACAATAACACTGAAATTGAATCATTTTCTTTAACTTTCATCAATTCAAGCCTTACTAATTTTGTTGAATACAATTTTTTCAGTGTGCTGTTAACAAATTGAGAAATATTTGTTCGAACTTGCTTAGATTTTTTAAACTCTCTCTAAAAGCAGTTATGAAGTCATTGAATATAACGTAAGTATAAGAACGACGCCTTTAATATTTCATTTTAACTAAAATGTCAGTTTTGGTAATGTGTAAGATTCTTAAAGAAACTGTTTCTTGTTAAAAAAATGTTTCTAAATTAATCATATGCAAATCTGATATCATTGTATAAAAAATGTTTGGTTAATATATCATCCAGATTGCTACGTATGAAAAGATTACGGAAGACGACGACATCTCCTCAATCTTTCTTACTGCTATCGTAGATATAAATCGAAAAAATATCGTAGTCATTGAAAAAATCTCCCAATAAATACAACCACCCACTATTTAGATTCGGGCTTTCCAAAACTCGATATCCATTTCCTTTATCGCTCCTGGTACGATTTGTTGATCCCCCATGTCCCGGTGACTTCCAATTGTCCCGAGCGTACGGTGTTGCGGGAGGGAGTAGACAGTATTGCCTTAATATTGGCTTTATATTCGCAGGAGCATCAGAACTGCACAAGGCAGGGTTTTTTATGTCTCAGTTCACTAGAGCAGCCCACGGTGGGCTTGAACATGAGTTCAAGTTTTAGCACCACAGATTTTCTTTCAGTATTCGATTCCTGGAGTCATAAGAAGGCCAGAAAAAAAATCCACCGTAATCCTTAGAGCCGTTTTCAAAAAAACACCCTATTTCAACGAAGAAAAATTCACTGTTCGAGATATCAGGATTTTTCTACCCTTCGCTCACTTTTAGTTGCAAACTTCTCCAAGTTGGCAAAAATGACGTTTTGTTTACGTTTAAACAAACAATCGAGGGTGGGGGTTGGCGATAGTTCAATGACCTCGCACATTAAACAAGGATGGAAATAAATGACATGATTCTCGCTTGTTGACATACTACCGCAAAACTCACTCGAATGAGAAATCATTCTTTCAAATTTTTTCTATTTTAACCTGTTTCTGAGAATCGTCAATGAGTATCTGCGGTCTTAGAAAAAGAGTTAATTTGAAAAATATGCTTGTAAATGTTTGTGTGCTAGTGTAAAACTTTCAGGACAACGTCATTTGTGCCAACTTGGGGAAGTGGGCGAAAGGTAGAAAAATCTCGATATCTCGAATTTTTCTTCGTTGAAAAAGGGTGTTTTTTTTTAAAAACGACTCTACCGATTACGGTGGATTTTTTTCTGGCCTCCTTATGACTCCAGGAATGGAATGCTGAAAGAAAATCGGTAATGCTAAAACTTCGCATTTAAGTCATGTTCAAGCCCACCGTGAGCCGTTTATGATACTAGACTTCACTGATAGTTGTTCAGGTCACTGTCTATTTCAGATGCTGGTTCTGTCCAAGCAAACTTCTGACAACATCTATTTATGTTCGAGCTACACTGATAAAAATGGGTGGAAATGTTCATGTTTTGTTACGCAATGTTTGGTAATTTTTAATTTACGTATATAAGAAAAAATCAAGTATATGTGTCACGTAATGAAATTGGGAAATTTCAGCAATAACGTAGTAATACAATATACTGGATTGGAACTATTTATTTCACTCAATTTATTTTGAAATTTTACAGAATTTTTTATATGATTTCCGTTGCACATGCGCAGAAGCACATCAATTTAACCTCTACCTAATGCGTTTTAGTTGTCTTAAGATGTGGTAGACAAACAATGTACGGTTCATTAATAAGAATGCTTGCATCAAAACTGGGCCATTACCTGTGCCTGTAAATCAAACAACAGCAACTTCTTCGTGGCAGTAAAAATAGTACTAGCTTGCAACAGATATTAACATTGGTTGTAGCTACGTTAATTATAAATTTACTATAACGGATTTAAAAAGATTATATTAATGTTTAAAAATATTTTCTAATGAATATGTGAAATGAATTTTTCGATGATAGATAGATAGATAGCAATACGCTTTTAGAGGAAGGGATGGATAATATACATTTAAAGGGTGGATGGACAAAAATTATGTACTATTGAATTCTAATAATAAAATCTACTGTATTTCTAAAAATTTATTAGTAAGAGACATCCTGCATATTATATTGATTCACTTAAACCTATATTTCTGTACATTTTAAAAGCAGAGCAAATTTTATCCATGACATTAAAAGTAAAAAAGTTTTCCCTCTTTTCAACTTAATCTGTCCACACACTTGGATGTAAAAATAATAATACATTTCTAAATTGACTTCTGCTAAACTATTCAGGTTAAACAAAATATTTGCAGTGATTGATGAGCTCATCATTCCTTAACATGTGCATATTGTTTATTTGTAAAATATTTACACAGAAGATATTCAGTTGTGTGAAATAATGCTAGTTATTGTAAAAGTTTTCTCAACGCATATTTTTCAAGTATACTTAAAAGATACCTATATAAAATATTAGATTTAAATTACTCAGTAAAATTACATATATTTTACAATTGTAGCCTAAAAATTACAATGTATAAATCAATACAAATTATAGTGCTGGGAATTTACAATGGAATATAGCATAATAGTGGTAAAATCACATGACATAATATGGAATTTTATCCATGTCTATTTCTGTAATATTACAGTATTCGTTACAGTATTTCATTTACAAAATTATTACATTTACAAATGTCAACCGGTATCAATCTCTCACATTGACCCAAGGCAATACTCTTCCACCCTACCATACCCGCAGAGAGGGTGCCAATCCTCTTCGCGAATATAGCTTATACATAATATATTTTATATATAATAAGTATAAGTATATATACTTTATGCTTATACATGTATACAGTCTACCAGCTGCGGGGATCGAACCCACAGCGATTATTTTATAACACTCTGTAGTCACTTTTATAAAGATACATTAGGCGATAAAATTAATTTCTAGCGAATTTTTCATTTTTATGATATGACCAGACCTTGTTTATATTCACGTGGAGCACTCCTTTTTTTATACTATTTAAATGAATAGTAAAAAAAAAACTTTATTTCATTTCATTTGTATTATTTACGATTTTTAATTTTCTTCAATAGCCAACAGCGATGTTATCTTTGTTAGGTTTTTCTTTACTCTTTAAAATAAAACTCCCCCAGGGGGCTCCTATAAAAATAAATCAGTATCTAAAAAAACAAAATCAATTCAATATAATTTTGATCATGTCACATGTATAAAAAGAGTAGATTATTTAAAAAAATTTCTGGTATCCAGTGTAAGAGCCAATTGGATAACAAATTAAGGTTCGCGTTGTAACTGTAAAGCGAGAAAATATACAATCCTGTATATTTCAATTCCCAAATCCACCAAAACTGCTACAGCATTTTTTAAATTCTTAAACAGTTCCAATGTTAATATTAATTCATGTTGTTTTATGAAGAACAGTGACTAGCCAAGAATAATTTTGTAATGTTTAATAATCATTATTCACTGAATACAAATACTCGATATTTATTTTATGAATAATTTATCGAATAAATAATATTACTTACACCTACGTCGTTGTGCATATACGTGTTACACTGAGATTTTTATTTATGTCTTCTGTGCAATTCAGTTTGTTCCTTGGTACCCCCTCGTAGATAACAAGCGGCAGTATTGTCGCTTCGTTCACGCCTCTTTCTCTTTCAATTATCAATTACATGACGCGTCCGTCACATGTCAAACTTACTATTGACTGTCTAATTAAAAAGAGCCATCCCAGGGGGAATGTTCATTTAAACTGTAGCCTAAAAGAGGGGATTAGATTTAGTCGAGTGGCATAAGCGTTGAATTTCGTTTTAGAAATTAAAGGATGGTCTACGCTCTTCGGCAAAAGCAAACGAAGATATTTTTCTTAGTAAAACGGTAATGTAGTACGTTTATGATATAAAATAATCAAACATAATAATAAATTCTGACACGTCGTTGTAATTCAGACTGCCCAACTAACTAACATATTACTTTTATCTGTATTATTTAAAATCAAGTTATTTTAATACGTACTGTGAACAATATATTTGTATTTAAATCAGTGGCGGCTGCCACTGTTCAGGTATGTTATATCTTAATAACCAGACATGGGACCCAAACCAAATTTTAGTATATATGTACTGTGACTATATAGATAACTTCAGTTTGAAAAATGTTTCTCGAAATTTAAACAAGCCAATTTGGAAATCTTAGGTGAGGCACACGTTTTTTTCAACTTTTTTCGCAAATTGTAATCTCGTCCTTCTTCTACCAAAGTTCTCTATATGGCCACAGTACATATACCCTAAAGTTTGGTTTGGGTCCCATGTCTGACTATTGAGATATGGCATACCTGAAATCTCACCAGTCGCCACTGATTTAAATCTATGCAATGATTAGTGTTACCTAAAACAAGAACTCTTGCAAATTTTGAAATAGTCTTGTTTTGACAACAGATTCTTTAAAATATTTTTCTTGCATGATTCTTGCGAGGCTCTTGCATACAAATGAGACACATGGAACTTTATTACGAACAGTGGTGGTTATTCTCGATCGATCGGTACTCAATAAACTTTGATTTTAAAAATAATTTAAATAATGTTGGATGTCCTTTAGATAAAGTACATAAGTGTTTCCAATAGAAATACAATATTTATTTTTTCAGCTTACGTTCACTTAAGTACTCATATTACTCCATCTTATATTTTCAAGGCTTCTTGCAGTAGCAATATTTCTTCTTCGTCTCGCAAAACTGAAATTTTGTGTTGTCTTACAATTCCAGCTGTATCTTGTTTTGTCTTACAAGACCACGACAAGACCAAGAAAAAGTCAGATTGCCAAATCCTTACACGTTCCAATTCATCTTATATACAGGGTGGTACAGTGACAAAAATAGAAAAACAAATTTAACTCGACCTTTCAAAAGATCACCCCATAACAATCCATAACGTGACGCTCCTGGTACGCTACAAATTGAAGTCCAGCAGCGTTGCCACTCAGGATCAGCTACATATAATAACATGTTTGGTACTGAAATGATGACAAAATTCTTGTTTGCAATCTAAAATGTATGCATTCTCCAAAGGAACTTTTAAAAGTTCTTGCACTTTTCTGACGTAAAATTCATTCATCATGCCCTCATAATGTTCAAAAGCAGAATTTTATACAGTAGGTAAATGAGTTTGGATGAAACGCACACGGAAAACAAAGACGCACATGATAAAATGTCGGTTATAAATTTTTCCACGACTATTTTTCACTACTTCACTTTACTTAACTTGAACTGCATATTTATAATAGCAAATTAACAAATTAAATTAATGATTATAAACTACACTGGCGACACATACAAAATTCACTAACCGGATGCGGAATGTGGATTAATAGAAAGAACTCGGGCCATGTGCATCTGTTTTAGATGCAGTCGATAACGGGCATGCCTGCATAGGAAAACGGACCCGAACGATGTTCGACTTATTCCTCGGGTAATATATTAAACGGAAATTTGAACTGCCAACTGTTTAGCTGTGCTGATTACAGACTATCCGATGCCGGCTCGATTACTGCGGTTGGATATTTATTATAAGATTCTCATGTTTTCATATTGATTACACTAGGTGTTTATAATAATGTAAATGTAATTTTTATATGTTTCTGCCATTTTTTAGCGGTTCTGCAGCGCTTATCGTTGAGTAGACAGTAAAAAAAAGATTATTGATCTAAATACAGTAGATCAAGACTCGGATGGCCGGATTGTTTATCATTTTGCTTATGTAATGAATTGAATGTTGTGAATGTTGATCCATTGAAGTTGTAATTTCATTATTAAATATTTTTTTTAATTTGTGGCATTAATTATATGTTACAATAAGTAGGTACTATAGGAAAATATTTAAATTTAGCAATGTCCCGTCAGGCCGACACCGAGTTGAACTTTCGCCAGCGGTCAGTGACAGTATGAGAAAGGGGCCTAAATAATGGTTTGAATTGCATTTAAAAATTTTTTAAGTCGTGTATTTATAAATTGACAAATTAACCACTGATCCATCTTAAATTTTTTTCAATATTTTACAATACCCTGAGCAATGAACAATAATAAAGTTTATATTATTAAAGCCTGTATGTATAGCTGTTGATAAGGCGAAATACTCTAGAAGAGAAAAATAAAAATACGTCCCAAATAAACAATATCAGACGGAGCAATTGTGAAATTTTGTGATGAGTTTCGTTTATACGAAAGTCATACAGTACATTTTGAGTAAAGTTCGGATTGTTACGAAATTTGCGTGGGGTGGAACTGATAAGGCGCGCTGGGGGGGTCTTAATATATAGGTCACAGCGAGCAGAGATGAGTACTCCAATCCATATCCCATATTTCAGT
This sequence comes from Monochamus alternatus, assembly GCA_037114965.1. Lineage (NCBI taxonomy): Eukaryota > Metazoa > Arthropoda > Insecta > Coleoptera > Cerambycidae > Monochamus > Monochamus alternatus. The sequence goes on from CM073433.1 coordinate 42,795,104, forward strand.
ATAAATGGCTGAATGCTATACTTTATTAATGATGATGCATGACGCCCGTAGTTCTGACATCCGCGTTATAGTGGGGCTAAGTGAGCGAGCAGCCGAAAGGGCTGGATTCGGAGATGTACTTTAGCGTTTGAAGAATACATCGCGATAAATTTGGGTCTAAAGCGGTAATAATTTACCTCGTTATAACTCCCTTTGGCTGTCGAAAGGGATGAACGTTGAATAAACAGAAGAAACTGAAATTACATGTCGGGCGGGTTCTATCAAAGGAAGATGGAGCTCACAGCGTTATTTTACATATTAACACTATAACTGCGGTACTATAAAGTGTTGTGTGTTCCAAAATGTCATAAAAACTCATTGCAATAGGTATTTTCGCGATGACAAATCCGAATACATTCAGAACGTAAATTGCATATGTTACGGATTTTATCAATATGCAAGCGCATCTTTGAATTAGTTTCAGATATTTTAACTTCGTGAACACACCTCTGTTTATATTTCGATTTGCTTAGTGAAAAAATTAAGTTAGGGTTCTAATCGTATAAAGCATATTTGGGGCCGCTTTCAGGGACGGCAGCTTTCTTAGAAGATGATTAAGAAAAAAACAAACTTGCATAAAAAAAAAATGATATAAATAATCTGTAAAATTTTAGGCCTATTTCTGTAATACCTCATATCTACAACATATGAAACTATTTTAAAAATACAAATAACTAATTATTTTTAAATTTGACTTTTCAATCCACAACACTTGGAATTTCGAAGTAATCCATCAACCACATTAGCATTGTATAACATCAACTATAAATAGTAGTTTTGAAGAAGGGAAATTTGTTGCTAGTCAGTTTTTAGATTTAACAAAGGCTTTCGATTGTGTATCACACAAAATTTTCTTACACAAGCTACTATGGTTTTTCATCAGATAGTGCAGATTTATTGGGATCATACCTGAGCAATAGATTACTTGGTATGAAATCATCTACAAAGAAAATTGAACATGGAGTTCTTCAAGGTTCCATATTGGGTCCGCTAATATTTTTAATATATGTTAATGATTTTTCTAATTGCTAACCTCATGATATAATGAGTATACTCTTTGCAGATGATACCAATATAACTAGAACTAATTGAAATTTATCAAGGTTAATAACATCAACTTATGACTCATGTACATTGATTGAAAACTAGTTTACCAGAAACCAGCTTCAGCTTTCAGTATCCGAAATTTGTTTCTGTTAATACCTATCTCCTCTAGAGTCTCAAATGTAGTCTCAATATCAAGTTTGCAGATAGTTTATCATAGCTATATCCATGTCATTATAACTTATGCTATTTTAGTATGGGGCCACGCCCCATCTATAAACAAAGTTTTTAGTCTTCAAAGAAAAAATATAAGAATCATATCTAACCTCGGGTTTAAAGATGATTATATAGATCAGTATTAAATTTAAATATTTTAACTGTACCCTGCATGTACATATTTCAGTGTCTTATTTGCAACAAAAACAATATTCATAGATTTGAAGCCAAAAGTGGAATTCAATCGTATAATACCCGAAATAGCGTACACTTGGCAATAAATATTTAAGATTAAGTAAAACACGACTTAGTACTAATTATTGAGCCATCAAATTGTTTTAATAAAATACCTTATGGAACTAAAATTTTTAAGGATAATAATTAAGAAAAAGGATACAAAATTACTTAATGAAGAATGCCTTTATAATTTTGAAGATATTTTAAATAGTGACGTAAATCAAATATCTTTTTCCATGTTTACATTAATCATGTATATGTCTACTTTATGTTTAGGTATAATAATTAGATATTTAATTTGTATACTGTATGTATTAAGTCCTTTACTCCTGTTATTTGACGCGTGTAAACACTTTTGTGTGTATGTAACATCAGCCTTTATAAATAAATAATTTTTTGGCTTCTACATGCGTTGAAATTCTTAATACTAATTTTAGAACATCGTATATCTATAAATAGGTAATAAAATAATCAATTATTATTAAATAGTGTAAGACCTTTGACATATTAATATAACTGAAAGATATTTAATTAAATTTCGTTAGAAATACTGTCGTTTTACCTTAAGTTATTATATAAATAAAATGTGTTCTCAAATGACTATAAATTTACCTTTCCTTTTCCCTTAACAGCTGCTGTAATTTCCAAACAATAAATAAGCGATTTTCAAGAAACCGGTCACGCTCTCTGCTGAATTATTACCTTTTTACAGTTGCCAGAAATTATAAATTTATCCGCTAGGTGGGCTTCGACGGCGGCACTGAAAGATTCCTCCGCCCAATTAAAAACTAGATTATCCGGGTCCCCATGGTATGATCTAGTTTTATTTGACTAATGCGATTTCGGTGTGGAACAGCGTAATAAAAAGAGCGACCCTGCCCTGGTGAAGTACACCCTCATCCTTCTATTACACGGTATGTGAATGTCTGACTGTGCTATTGACGAGCACATGTAAAACAGGAAAAGGGTTTAAAAATGAAGGAATTAATAAAATAGATATCTTAATCTAAATAAAGTTAAATGCTATAACAATTAGTAGGTTAATTTATAAAGTATCGGCTTATCTTGTAGAATATGAGTTTTCTATTAAAATAACCAACGGTTCAATTACTTTATATAGTAGCCAGTTAGTTTACAAACTAACCAACTTTACACTTTAGCTGTACACATACAGGGTGAGTCAGAAACAGTGCTTCCGAAAAGTAACGAATAAATTCAATATTTTTGAAATTGAGAAGTCTTCGAAAAAATCTCCTAGCACGTCGATTTTGTTTTTAAAAACGGCACTTTTTGACATACGACTCATATTTGTGACGTCATCTTTGTTCGAGATATGACGTCATCGACAATTTTTTTAAATAGCAGCCCCCAATTTTGACCATGCCATTTGAAAGAGCGTGTCATTCTACATACATACATCATGAAAAATTATGGTGTTACATAACAAATATTTCAAGAAAATAATGTTTGAAGATTTTAAAATTTAATTTTCACAATACTGTGTACCTCCCCATTATGCAACACATGTCTGTGCTTATTTAGATAAGCTGTTCCCGAATCGTTGGATAGGGAGAACGGGGTCGATTGAATGGCCAGCCAGATTGCCTGATTTGACACCCCTAGATTATTTCTTGTGGGGATACTTAAAAAGTAAAGTATACGTTACTAGACCGGTTAATTTAGAAGATTTAAAAGCAAGAATTCGTCACATCGTATACCTCCTGAAGTTATTGATAATGTCCAAAAAGAATTTATTAATCGTCTTGGCTACTGTCAAGCAGCCAACGGTGCACAATTTGAACATTTAATTTAGTCGATTTTTTTACATCATTATCTTTTTCAGTATTGTGAAAATTAAATTTTAAACTCTTCAAACATTATTTTCTTTCAAATGGCATGGTCAAAATTGGCTATTTAAAAAAATTGTCGATGATGTCATATCTCGAACAACGATGACGTCACAAATGTGGGTCGTATGTCAAAAAGTGCCTTTTTCAAAAACCAAATCGACGTGTCAGGAGATTTTTTCGAAATCTTCTCAAATTCAATAACAATGAATTTATTCGTTACTTTTCGAAAGCACTGAAGAATGGGTTAACACTAAGCTGGAGATTCTAGACACCAAAATATTATGTTTGAGCTCATCATGCCTTATACGAATGTGACTGGTTTAATACAGGGTGTTCAAGGTTTAAATTTTATACTGAAATTTCTCATTAATTGAGAAAGTTATGATGCGTGGTGTGAGAATTATGAATTTGAAGCTTATTTTGCCATTGCTCCTAGAGGACGCTAGTTTCACCGTATCATTTAGGTAAATCAAAACATATTTTTTTTATCTGTTAAGCTATACTTTAAAAATAACGTTCGATTCTATATTAAAAATGCACTCTTGTTTAAGTCGCCTAACTTTATCGATTTATGAGTTATTTTCATTTAAAAGTGTCAATGTATTTTGTGGTGATTTTCTTTCAGGCGCTGATATTGCTATTTTGAAGATATTTTATGTTAATTTATTAGCACATAAATTATTACTAGGTAGCTACATATAAAATTCTACTCTTAGATTTATTTGTGATTAAAAATTCAAATTGAAGTTAATAATATTATGTGTGCGTATAATCCAATCAAATAAACAGAAACAAAATGAATATTTCAGAACGGAACTCAATTCAAATTTCAATTCACATTCACTACGGAATTCATCTGAGATGATAACAGTGTTATCATATAGAATACTTATTATGTGTTTATCGATATATTATCACTAGCTTGATTTACATAATCTACAGTGTTGACTTCGATTTTCATAGGCGAAATATGAACACAACAATTAATTATTTTTTAATTCATTTTTTACAACTCTGTAAAATTGTGTGATATGCCGTCTGCACAACTTTATCTTTTGATTTATCCGTAAGACACAAGTAGGTTTTCACTGCAGATCGATAAAACACAAAACAACTTCAACACCTTATTGCATGAATATCTGTCTGAATGCATATAACAAGAAGCTTGCTCCTTGAAAGTCCTTTATAAGACACATTTACGTTGGAATATTAATAACAAGTAAATTTGTACCATAATATAGGACAATATTTCTATTAGGTTAATTGAAATGGCCATATATTCTTTAGAAGTTATCAACAAAGCTGCTAATAGGTATATATTGTAATAAAAATAGAATTTAGTAAATTGAAGAATTTAATAAAGTATAATAACTAGTTATTACCTAATTTTTAACTACTAGTTGAAGACAAAATAAGTTTTACAATTTCGTAATATATTGTGAATATTTAACTTTTGTAATAATTTAAAAAATTCCTGGATATTGAAGACATATTTCAAGGCGAAATTAATTAAATTATAACTTCGTCCTACGCGTTATTGGAATGTTAGTACAGAACACATAAGGTAAACAATTTGTAATTTCAAACCATATAAATTGACATATATTTCATTTTACTTGGAAGTCATTATATTACTATTGCATAACAAATTTATGACTAAAATTTTGGTATTATAAGATTTTGTTCCATTGAAGACTACTTTTATGGCGGAAAGTAGTACATTTGGAAAAATTTAGGTTTATTTTTCTTGTGTAGTGGTCTATTATGCTTAAATATTAGTTGGGAGAGCATTAATCAAAAGCATAAGAAAAGTCAGTGGTACAAACAAATTTTGTATTTGCAAGGCTACGCAGCTCGCTCTTCGATACAAATTTTGCATATTAACGATAACATAAAAAAATTTAAATCATATCGAAAACCCACATAATAATTTCCGCGGTATCGGTAGATAGCTTTACAGCGTTGACTATGATTCGCTGTATTTTATCGCGCTTGTCCACCGCACTATAACTCACAGTCCCCACGGGCGTATATATTCGGTCCGGTTTAAATAAAATCACCACCAACCCGTACTTTAACGAACGTCATTTGCCGTGAATTTGTTAACAACATTCCGATAATTCAATTTTTTTCGCGTGCACCAAAAGTTCTGGTCCGACGATCTGCTTGCATTAAAAATAATGGCTGCCTAATAAATATCGACTATCCGGGCGATCTGCGTGGCGAAAAAATATTTCGCGACATTGATGTTACCATTTTTGTAATCCCGTGTTCCATTTAAAGCGTTTAAAACAATATGAATGATAAAGCAATTATTTCGAGCGTACTCGAAGCGCTACAAAATATGTGTGTTGGAAAACGTCCGCCCATTAGGTATATATTTTTGCGTTGCAGCTTTTATGATGCATTGCTTTTAAGAATTTATGTCGCGATTACTGTCACGTATTTAATTGGCGCATTTTATATACCGCTCGAAAATAACCCATTCTAATTTATCCGCATAAAGCGCACATAGGAATTAAATTAAGTGAATTTTATTTTTAATGCAGCTGAGAATGAAGTCTGTATATAAACGTAAAAATATGTGACAAAAGAACATATTGTCACGGATTTCCCAATCCGTCTTTTTCTTACTGCCAGAAAAACACAGTCCGTTAATTAATCACTTATCTTTATCAACTACTCAGTACACTACTGAACATTAATTACAACTCAAGTAAACACTATTTAATTAATCGCTCTGAATACTCCAATTCAAGACTGACTAACTCGGCCGTTTATTATTCTTTTATAGATCAGACGAATATTCCAGGTATTTTCTAGTATCTCTAGATCCATTTTCTCGAACGACTCGAACGCTTCTCGTCGATTTCCAGTCCCGCCTCGATACACTGCATTTTGTTTGTTTACCAGAATCGCGTAGGGGCGATCTTAGCATTTCGCGGTACCACAGTTGTCGAATTGGGTGTGAGTGGGGCAAATTCTGTGACAATATCTAACAAGTTGCAGTGAAATATGTGCAAACCAAGTAAAATTTTACGTAATACTCTATCTAATACGTAATACTAGTATTAGAAACCATGGGATAGTTATTTTAAATCCGTCTTACTAGAAAATAAACAGATAATCAGCTCTATTCTACAGAGTGTTCCCCATAATAACCGACGCAGAGATCTCACATGCATGTTGGAGGTCCCAAATTATTGCAATTTAACCTAACCTACCTATACAGGGTGTCCTGAAATTATGCGTCAAGACCTCAGGAGGTGATTCCTCACAAGAAATTTGAGTCACGAAGTCCTATAACAATTTTTCTAAAACTCAATATTAACGGAGATACAGGGTGTTAAAGTTAAAATTTTATTTTCGATATTTGTAAATAACTTCTTAAGAAATCCAAATATTTACATAAAATTTGTAAATCGGGGGTTTTTGCGGACGAGAAATTCAAATATGTTTCTAATTTTGACGTGTTGTTCAGTGCATGGAAGTTTATTTAAAAAAAAGTTGTTGCAATAACCACAAAGTGCAAAATAACCGCACACGTGTAAGCTCTAATAGAATCTGGATATCAGGCACGTTTTTCATTAAACATTTGGATGGGTATTGTAGGTGATAGGTTTCTAGGTCCTGTTGTTTTACCAAACCGATTAACAGGCGCTACTTACCTCAACTTTTGGCAGAACACGCTATATGAGTTTTTGGAAGACATTCCTTTGAATCAGAGGCAACAAATGTGGTTCCAGCATGATGGTGCTCCAGCTCATTTTTCCATGACCGTTAGAGAGCATTTACACCAAACTTTTCCACATAGATGGGTAGGAAGGGCCGGACCTGTTTTATGGCCTCCAAGATTGCCTAATTTGAACCCTCTAGATTTCTTTGTTTGGGGATATTTGAAGACATTAGTGTATGGTACTCCTGTAAATAGCCTGGAATAGCTGCAACTACGGATTAATCAAAAGTGTCAAGAAATCCAAACCAATGGGGATGTTTTTAAAAGAGTTCGAATATCGTTGAGACGAAGTTGTCGTGCCTGCTTGGAAATGGACGGAGGGCACTTTGAACATCTTCTGTAACTTTGTTTTTTGTTTGTTAAAAGCTTCCTTTGTCGGTTTATTCCTAATAAAATAAAATGTTTGAAAAACGAATAGTGGTCCATATCTCCGCAACCATATCTCCGTTACTTTGCGGACCCATCTTTATTAAGACTTTTCTGCTTATTTTGGTTCATACAATTACCTCCTGAAATATTTTACACTCTTTTTTTTAACACCCTGTATAGCTTAAGAGCAGATTGTTAACGTCAAAATAAAGTGATTGAGCCCAACATATCTTATTCAATTGTTGCTTCTTTTCATTTCACAGGGTGTTAAAGTTGAACAAATATATTTCGATTTTTTACTATATTTTAAAAACGTATGGACCGATTGCTTTGAAAATTTGTAGTCTTATATTTTTGAGGTGGCAATTATGAATATGCAAACATTGTTAAGGTCACGACTAGGGGGCGCTAGTTAAACTGTATTGTCGATATAAAAAATATGTCTACCTTATTCTATTTTCCACTTTTGAATTTTCTAATAAAATACTATTGAACTACCTACAATTCTACATAGAACAGGTGTACAAATGGATAAACCCAACCGTTTTCGAGAAACAGACGATTTAAGTTTTTGAAATTATTCGACAACGGTTACAGTTACGATTAGCATGCAAAACACAAAAAAGTTTCTACTTTTAATGTAGATTCCAAAATTTTTACAAATAATAGTCAGTGGCATACCACGAAAAAGTTGTGGACGATAAAATGTGGCCCGGCCCCCAAAAAAATATCACTCTGTACGTTTTCAAATCCTTTAAGTATGGCAGAAATTGTAGATTATCATAAGTAATCTATGATAAAAATTTTAATAAATTATCTCAAAAACTATAGAAGCTGTGTGGAAAAAATTTAAAAAAGTATGAAACTTTGACACCTTGTATCTCAAAAACGAAGCGTTTTCCGACATACGTTCAGCTTAAAATAAAGTTCTCTATCGAATCCTAGAGTGCTGTTAGTATAAACTGAAAGTAACTATTCTGTATATTTACACTAGCTTTAGACTATCAGCCTGAATTATTTACAGATTGCATTTCTTATTGAAATGCATATTTTAGTGCCTTCCGCCGCGACATGCATTTATAAAAATTTGACCCCATGAAATTTTCATTAAAACGAAAATAAGTGGATTTGAATTTTTAACGGTGCTCTTCGAGAAATGAGGCGGTTCGTTAACAATTTATTGTACCTGGGAAAAAGTCGTAAATTTCGTCTGGCGAACGACGCGGCTCCTAATCGTACGATTCTCTGAACGGCGCGCCCGATCGATATGGCCATCGGACGCCGCGTTCGGGCACAATTCTAATGATAGCTTATCAGTCAGAGGCGAGAGGAGGCCCCAGGAAAACGGTATTTTCCAAAGGAAATTAATTTTTCAGCGGCGTTAAATATGTGTAATATCTCTTATGACTCCTGAATTCACCCACTTTCTGGCAAATTGAAAGGTCCACTTTGCAGGAAGCAATAAACTTCGTTGAATATCACATTTTTAAATTTTTCATAAATTTTGCATGATTTTTTCTTTGTTATAATTTATTGCTATTTGTTCAATGGGTGTTATAAAGTAGAATGTTTTTAAACACATTACAATACAGACATAAAATTCGGCAAACTACATCTTGGGCTACCTTAGCTATTACGTAAATTGTGTAGTCTCAATTCTTTCGCTGTTAAACAGTTCCTTTAGGTATACATAAAGCTGTTTACAGGCCTTTTAGGCGCAGAACTGTGTTATTTTCCAATGCGTTACATTTTTCTTCTTTAGATCTATTACCACTGCCTCTCTCCATCGCTTCCCTCTCTCTCTCCCTCTTTTCTTCTTGTAGGTTTACTTCCTACAATTATTTTAATTATTCTTTCATCTTCCATACGTTTTAGATACCCTAGCCACTGCACTCTTCTGGCTTTTACAACTTAAATTATTTTTGGTGCCTAGTACATTGCATATATTTCCTCATTATTTCTCCTTACATAGTCTTCATCCGTCTTCTTTTCCCCTAGAATTCTTCTAAGATCTTCCTTTCCCACTTTAACGGGTTTTCTCTTGTCTTCTTATTCAGGATACAAGTTTCACTGCCGTACAGCGCTGTCGGTCTCAAAACTCTTTTGTATATTCTAAATTTTACTGTTCTGGACAATTTTTTTGATTTCATTAAGTAGTTGACTACTGCCGAACTTCCGTTTGCCTTTTTTTAGTTCTATTAATTTCTTGCTCCTCGTCACACTTACCTGTTATAAGCGCCCCCAAATACACATATTCCTGAACTTGCTCAAACTCCATCTCTCCGTGCTGCGCTCTCACTTTGAAATTGGTATCTTTTTTTTTTCTCCTATTCTCAAAAGCTACATACCTACATTATCCTGTCGACTAGAGGCTCTTCACCTTGGAGACCTTCTGCGAATATAGGTACGAACCGGCGCGACGCCTCCACGTGGCCCTCTTCCGGATGTTCAAGGTCCGAGGGGAAGATCCGGACAGCGCTGCAACTGAGTTGCTCTTCGAGCTCCAAATCATATCTCCCTGCTAGAGGATTCCATGGAACTCGAACGCTTATGCAGAAAATAAAACTCTTCCCGGACGGCGTCTCCGGGTTCTTTTGGGTTGCCCCGACGAACTGTCATACGAGCTAACATGGAATCTTCATTTGCAAATAAGACTAAAAAAGAAGTACCTACATATCCTATGAGCACTACCGCAGTAAAACCTGTGGAATTAATAAAGGTGGTAATATGGATATCCACCGTCATTGTGAAACCAATGTAAGCCTATGTTAGCCTGTTGTCGGGTGACCGAAAGTTCAACAGACGACAGCTAAAAGAAAGCTCAACCAAGTACAAAGGATTTCCTGCCTAAGCATGGCTGAAGCTATGCGTACGACACCCACCACCTATCTTTGGATATTTATCTAAAAGAAGTGGCTGCGACAACCATGCTTCGCCTCAAGAATACTGGTATTATACCAGATGTAGGATATGGAGAAGTTAGAAGTTGCCTGTGGAATAGGGTCGTCAGGAATGCCCCTTTTGCAGGTAGACACTGACAGCATTTCTTCCAAAATTGTATTTGACATAACCTACACGATACTTATTAGGAATGATGGGTAGCAAGCGAAGATGTAATGAACATCTTCACAGACAGATAAAAAATGAGGGAAGGTGCAGGATGTGGGATTTATTGCAGATCTTTAGATATTCGATATCGGTGGGCAATGGGTAGGCACGTTGCTGTGGTACAAACGAAACTAGCAGGTATAACCGTAGCCGTCAAAGAAATTTCCCGTAAACAGACAGCGGGCAAAACCATCAGACTCTACACAGACAGTAGACAATCACTACTGATCTAGCGTAATCATAAGATAATGGCTAGATTGTCATAGGAATTCCATCACTGGTAGTGGCCTCAACCGACAGTAGCATATCTATATGATGGGTAAAGGGAGCGGTGCAATGGCCATAAAGTAGCTAGGAGTGCATCGGATCTCAACATTGTTGAATCTGGTCCCTCCAGTATGCTTCCATTGTCAGTATTTGAAATTATTAAAGCTGTCAATTTGCTAAGGAGTTCCTAGAGTACCCCTGCAAGTATACAGCCAAAAAGTACCTGACTATGCCTAGGACAAATCTTCGTCTGGTGACAGGTATTCAAACTGGACATTGCTGGCTAAGAAAGCACTTTATTGCATGAGGAAGTGCGAAACACCTGTTTGTAAGAGTTGCGAACAGAAAGACGGGCCACTACTCCATGCACTGTGAGTATCGTCCATTAGAGAATCCGTGTTGGACCCAATGTTGTAACATTTATGAAATGTCTAATTCGACATTTATTATATTTAGGACGATTATAATATAAAAGACATTTAAGGACACACATTTTGTTTATAATTACTATACCGTAGTGAAAATGCTTGATATTTAATTTCTATTTTTGAGTTGATTCGTATACATGCTAATATATTATAAATTTCTAACCCGAGACATTATTGACACTCATAACGCCATAACTCCTCAAGGCGTTATTTCTCATATAATTCTTACAAAATAACGGACTATTAGAACAAAAAATATATATTTTGTATATTTTTAGGTATTAATAATATTGTGTGAAACTAACTACTCAGTGGACAAAAGCCCCAACCTGCGTTGAATTACACCCACAATATCACTTTTCTGTACACTTACCCAAGACCTCTGTAGGTGTGTACTTCTTTTTTCTATTAAGCCAAAAAGTGAAGTTAGATATTTATAGAGTGTTTCATTAGAAGGTCAGTAAATTAAATTATTTTCTTTAGATAATTATTGATTAGAGCTTTGTCTGTGGAATTGTTCATTAGCATACCTAGATGTTTGGTATCAGAGAACACACATATGACTTCATTGACAGGAATTGTAGGAGATTTGATATATATTAGCTTAAAATACCTTTCTAAAACAGTAAAAAAATGTTATAGAAGCTAATAATAAGGAATATATGGGTAGATATTGTGGGAGTAATTCAACGCAGGTTGGGGCTTTTGTCCACTGAGTAGTTAGTTTCACACAATATTATTAATACCTAAAAATATATAAAAACTTTTACATAAAAGGTGAACATTTTTCAAGTAAGCATTGTCATATTTAATTCATTGACAGGATGTCACTTTTTGTCATTGTCGATATTTAACTTCAAATAATTTTAATTTTTATAATAATTTTTATAGTTAGATATTTGATTCAACTTAAAGGAGACCACCTGAAGAAGCAATCCTAAAAATTCAGAAATAGGTCAGATCTCATCTATTGTGGTTGAATTTGTCGTATTCCCACTGCCAAAAAGTGAAGTTAGATATTTATAGAGTGTTTCATTAGAAGGTCAGTAAATTAAATTATTTTCTTTAGATAATTATTGATTAGAGCTTTGTCTGTGGAATTATTCATTAGCATACCTAGATGTTTGGTATCAGAGAACATACATATGAATTCATTGATAGGAATTGTAGGAGATTTGATTTATATTAGCTTAAAATACCTTTCTAAAACAGTAAAAAAATATATATTTTGCTTTAACAAAATGTCAATTTATAAACTAGTATAAATTACATTATACTTATTTATGTAAGTGCTTAATAGAAAAAAGAAGTACACACCTACAGAGGTCTTGGGTAAGTGTACAGAAAAGTGATATATATTTAATTTTTTTTTCTTCAAAGGCGAAGCTTTACTTTGTACATTCTCCTTCTCAAAACCGGGGTCGTTTTATTGACTCTTAGGGATTCTCCATAAGATTTATAAAATTCTGTCCTGTCTATTTATATGTTTTTGAGTGGGTTATTAGGTAGTACAATATGCGCCTTTGGGGTAAAATATAGGCCTTTTCCATTTCGGAATTGCGCCCAAACTACTTCCTTCTGCTTCGTGGAATTATAAAAACACTTTCAAGACCCTCCCTTCACTTTTTAGAGCCTCAGACTTTTTATACCGAGTAAATATTCAGTTTCGCCGAGGGATTATCACGTGGCCTAAGAGGATTACACAGACATCCAATAAATTTGGAAAATTTGGTGCGATTTTTTTTTTATACAGGCTAAGGATTTTATTATTATGCTCAAGAATTTACTTACCGATAAAATAGCATTTTGAGGGAGTAAGTATACGTATAATAGTAAAGTAAATAGAAGCAAAATGAAAAAGGGTGCATCTTTGTTGCAAAATGTATACGCAAATTTATTTTTATAAAATGAAATTCTAATAATTGTTAAAATAAACAGTTGCAAACATTTTCATGGTACCATAAAATGAGTTATTAAAGCTAGCGTTTAATAAAAAAAGAAACAATTTAGAAAATATGGATAGTCATTTAAAGGCCTTTCTGTGTCACCTCTTTTTGAGATTTCACTGGTCCGGTCTCAGATGTTATATAGTGGGAGCTGGTCATGGTCCGGCATAAATGTATGAATATTTTTTATAAATTTTATTTAGATGTTAATTGTTGAGCGCCACCAACCGTTAAAATAATGTCTCAATTATGGTGTGGCTATTTTGTCCTTTACACTGTTTTAAATAAAAAAATTAAATAGTTAAATAAATAGTGTTTCTACATATGGCTTTTAGCCTAAAAAAATACAATAATATCGTAATGATCAAAACGTAATCATGGTTGCAGATTTTCAACATGGCTCAATGTCGCAAAAATCCTTATCTAAAGAAAACCTGTCTGTCGAACAAATTAAATAATCAAAAGGAAAATTTCGACACAGCTGTCGATCTCACCAAACAGAAGCCACCTTGTATTTATCCTTGAATGTTAGTTCTGCCTCGATCACTCGGAATTGCTTCCGTAGCCCTTGGAAGAAACCTTGACCTCCACTATCAGCCGCCTTATTGGTTCCTCAGAGCTATTTTTCAACTTAGACCCAAAGTCCAATTTAAACCAGTTTGACTAATGTATGCCCAGCATTAAAATTCCAAAAATCTGAAATTATACCCTACTTACAATTTATCTCACACTTGTTGGATAAACCTCCCCGTTTGAACTTTTTAATTAATATTCGACAAAAATATTGATATTAACTCGACTTCCTTAAATTGGCAATTAACTATGAACATAAAAAAACTTTAAAATATGACCCTATTAATGAAATTTAATGCATGCATGTTTTTTTCCACCCTGTAACCTATAACGCATGAAATTTTTTATTTTCCCTAAAATATGCTTGAAATCTGAAAGTAATTATTAAATAATCAAGAAAATATATTGTTTTAGATGGATGACCCATATAAAACGTGATTACATGTTTATTTTTACCTCCTGGTTTTGGAGTTCTCGAGTCGCGCTATAGAGGTTGGAAAATCACGCCGACCCGCGTGCCAGTCGCAGAGCAAAAGGGCTTAGCGTATCCGTTCTTTTGAACAGGTGTACCTATCGTGCTAACTTAAATGAAATCGTTATTACCAACCTTAGAATTTACATATTTTTGTGATCCGTACTGAACTGATTGTAAATAAACAAATAGATAATTAACTTGACACGTGTGTGAAATAAATTATGACCAACTACCTGAATAAACCAATAAGAACTGATATTAATTATTTATTCGTAACCTATATTTCTGAACTGATATAATCTCTGATAGAGACAAAATGCCTGCTGCTTAAGGTAATCTGTAACATAAAATAAATATCTTTAAATATAATTCTTACAGTAATGATCATAAATAAAATTTTACACTGTAGATTATTATATAGGAGAACGTTCCATGTAAAAATGAACGTTACAAACTGTACCGTGTTTTTATGTATAGCATTTGTCAAAAATATTAAAAAATTTACATTAATTCAAGTGTTACACGGTGTGATAAGCGTGCAGCAGATGTATAAAGTAGTAGAAAATGTAATGATAATACATAGCAGGAAAAATACTTACAGGGAGTTAGAGGTTTGACTGTCACATATTTAGCAGGCGATAGTATATACATCAAAATGAATAAAAAAACCTTATATGACAAGGTTCCTAAACCCAACCATTTCCGAGAAAAAAATTAACAAATCTCCAATTTCACGTGTAAAAATTCGGTTAATTAATAGTTGTCACCATAATTGTCTGCCAAATGACCATAAAACACAATGTTTACCCTACTTGCAATTTATTTATGTTTAGTTTTAATAAAAACAATTTTTTCGTTAATTAATAAAATTCACCAAAAGTCAATATCGCGAGATGTGGCAACAGCGCACGAAGAACAGTAACTACAGATCAGTTGGTATCTGAACTGCGTAGTGTATGTCGCTTCTCGCAATTTTTTATACGGACCTCTATTTCTTCAATTTTTCTCTGCTTGTTGAAATGTTTAGCATACGTGAGTGAAACGATATGCTATTAATTTATAGAGAAGCTCGTCGCAATTCTGCAAGAGCACGACGTATTTATTTAGATCGTTTTCTCCACCGGCGGCTGTCTAATAGAAACATTCGTTGAAATATCTTAACGATGTCTTGATATTAGTAGTGTCCGATATTTTATAATTATAAAATTCTTGGGTAGTATAGTGCATGTACGGAAAATAACGGTAGACATTTTGAGCATATGTTGTAATTATGTGTTATATCAGTTAGGTATTTAAAAATAAAATAAAAAATATTTGTACATAAGTTATGATTATTTCAGCGACGTGAGTCTTCTTAGAAGTTTTTATTACTTACTCTTCATATTCCTATTTGGCTTAAGTTATGTTATTGTTTAAAACATTCAAAGACCACCAAAATTTAATCATTTAATATAAAAAAATTATAACTCTCTGTTCAAAAATAAAATTGCGAAACAGTTGTCTAAGCTAAATTCAATAACTTTCACAATAGGTAATTATCTTTGGATTTTTTTTTCAGCCCTAAAAACAAACAACCCACAAACCGTTCGCCTGGCACATGTATACGCACTGTTGCCACGTTGTGATAAAATTTCTTGATATAATAACTCGATTCATTTTAAGAACGGCTTGAGTTATGCCCTTGTACTATTTAACTTTTTTTGTTCATTTATAATTTATCTATCTTATATTGGTTATGGCAGTCAAACCTCTAACACCCTGTGTATTATATTGAGAGGTACATTGGTATATGCTGTTGTTAATTATAAAATGTACTTTTTTGCGAGATTTTGATTTTTACATGGTTAATGAATTAGTGAAAAATTGCATTTACAAATGGCGCTATTAAGAGCTAAAAGACGGGCTAGTAGAAGTCCAATTTTTCAGTATATTATTAAAGAAACAACAAATGACATCCGTAATGCATCGATTATAAAAATTTCAACATAAATAAAAATATTACAAGAGAAACAATCGTTCTATGAAAGAACTGAAAACTGACAAACAAACAAAATTACTTTTTATAACTCACACATCAATGTTCAACAAAGGACAAAAGGATTAACTGAATATGTTAATTTTTATACACAGGCCAATGATTGATATTTGTTATACTTATCATGAAGAAATATCTCGTATAATTTTCGAGAAAACACTTCAAAGATGATTACCCACCTTTCCAGTTCATTTTGAATCAAAATAATGAATAAATATAGGAAATAATAAGATTAAAAAATAAATAAGGTAATGAACTACAGATAATAACGATTAATGGTCTAACAAACGGAGAAATTGTAACCGCATGCATTGCGTAATGATATATAAGGTAGAAGCAGGAGAAGGTAATGATATACTAAATCTGGATCTGTTGACGCATGGGGTAACCCCGTGTGCTTTATGTCAATATACCTATATAATATATATTGGAAAGAAGGAAAAATCCCCCAAAATTGTCAAGAAGCAAATTGCTTTCTCTAGAGGGAAGCGGAAACAATAGCGAAAATTACAAGGGTGTTACGTTTAGGTACCGAATAGATTTTGTGTGCATCAAAGAATAAATTCCGAGTACACATATAAAAAAAATATATAATGTTTGTAATCACGAATACGATTATCTACTTATGCATATAAAATCACACCATTTCATTCAGTGAATATTTTATTTAGCTAAATTGTCAAAGATGTCTTACATTTAAGGCCTGATTAAACACAATACAGATAATTTTTTCCTCTGGGCCACAGGATTTTTTGTTTTAGAGAACGACAAAAACGATTCTTTAGATCAAATTTTGGTTTTTCTTATATTTATATATATATATATATATATATATATATATATAATATATATATATATATATATATATATATCTATATATATATATCCCCCAAAATTGTCAAGAAGCAAATTGCTTTCTCTAGAGGGAAGCGGAAACAATAGCGAAAATTACAAGGGTGTTACGTTTAGATACCGAATAGATTTTGTGTGCATCAAAGAATAAATTCCGAGTACACATATAAAAAAAATATATAATGTTTGTAATCACGAATACGATTATCTACTTATGCATATAAAATCATACCATTTCATTCAGTGAATATTTTATTTAGCTAAATTGTCAAAGATGTCTTACATTTAAGGCCTGATTAAACACAATACAGATAATTTTTTCCTCTGGGCCACAGGATTTTTTGTTTTAGAGAACGACAAAAACGATTCTTTAGATCAAATTTTGGTTTTTCTTATATATATATATATATATATATATATATATATATATATATATATATATATATATATCCCAAAATTGTCAAGAAGCAAATTGCTTTCTCTAGAGGGAAGCGGAAACAATAGCGAAAATTACAAGGGTGTTACGTTTAGATACCGAATAGATTTTGTGTGCATCAAAGAATAAATTCCGAGTACACATATAAAAAAAATATATAATGTTTGT
Organism: Monochamus alternatus; assembly: GCA_037114965.1. Lineage (NCBI taxonomy): Eukaryota > Metazoa > Arthropoda > Insecta > Coleoptera > Cerambycidae > Monochamus > Monochamus alternatus. Next base: position 42,812,883 of record CM073433.1, read on the forward strand.
AATCACGAATACGATTATCTACTTATGCATATAAAATCATACCATTTCATTCAGTGAATATTTTATTTAGCTAAATTGTCAAAGATGTCTTACATTTAAGGCCTGATTAAACACAATACAGATAATTTTTTCCTCTGGGCCACAGGATTTTTTGTTTTAGAGAACGACAAAAACGATTCTTTAGATCAAATTTTGGTTTTTCTTATATATATATATATATATATATCCCCCAAAATTGTCAAGAAGCAAATTGCTTTCTCTGGAGGGAAGCGGAAACAATAGCGAAAATTACAATGGTGTTACGTTTAGGTACCGAATAGATTTTGTGTGCATCAAAGAATAAATTCCGAGTACACATATAAAAAAAATATATAATGTTTGTAATCACGAATACGATTATCTACTTATGTATATAAAATCATACCATTACATTCAGTAAATATTTTATTTAGCTAAATAATTTTCAAAGATGTCTTACATTTAAGGCCTGATTAAACACAATACAGATAATTTTTTCCTCTGGGCCACAGGATTTTTTGTTTTAGAGAACGACAAAAACGATTCTTTAGATCAAATTTTGGTTTTTCTTATATTTATATATATATATATATATATATATATATATATATATATATATATATATATATATATATATATATATATATAGTTCTTTCTGTGGGATATTTAAAAAATTATGTGTATCGCACTCAAGTGGATACCTACTATTGATGATTCAGTAAATTACGATTTCAAAACGGACAAGAACCAGAAACATTTGTGTTAGTTTGTAGAAACTGGGTAAGATGGGCCCAAAATTTTGTTGTAACATATGTCAAATTATTTTATTAATTAAAACCACAAATTAATTATACTAAAATTAATAACAATAGCGGCAAAAACAGTTGAATTTGCTGTATAAAATAGGTGTTACAAAATATTATTTATTTGTTTCCTTGGGAATTTCTTGTCATTTTTTGTCCGGTCCCCAAATCCATGCTTTGCCGCCTTATCAGGTTTTACAGTGCCTTTACAGGTTTCCACTGCCGTGCAGAAGTGTATTTTTAAATCATTTTCGAACTAGACTTTTTGATTTTTTTTAAAATTGTATTTATAAGAGTCCCCTGTACATTCGAAAAAAAGTTTTTAGATAAGTTCTGAATCGCTGTATAATTTTTTCGTGTTACATTTAGGCACCTAATTTTTGATATACAGTATGAAACATTTTTTATTTAATAGCAGTTCTAAAGTAGGTACTACACCAAGTGTTCTATTTTTATTTCGAATAGAACATTTCCTCAAATTGTACAAAATTAAGTTCGTTTTATTTTTCTGATATAGATTGTGTAGATGTTATATTTATTGTATTTGACTCTCGCAGTTCAAAATTAAACACAATGCCTATAGTCTGTAGAAACAAATTCTAATGTTTTACCAGTGAATTTAAGCACATTGTTGAAAATACCTTGTATCACGAGGTATATAGAAAACCAAGCAAATTATATCTAAAAGAATTTTATTACCAGCATTCACAGAAAATAATCTTTGATTACTAAAGTCTATTAAGACCTGCTATTTTGTTACAATGTAAAATTCTCCCTATCTATTCTCGAGTTAGGCGGACGGGTAGCGTAGATATCTGGCGGTACGAACAAATATGGCCAGATTACGAGCATGCAAAGTTGTAAAAATGCGGCGATGAGGTGATAATCCATTTTGCGGACTTAATGTAGTGAGAAGAACGGTAAGAATTTGCACGGCCACGGCTGAAAATGTCGCAGAAAAATCCTCTCTTATTCGCTAAATTTGCCGACAAATGTTTGGTTCACGAATAAATCATGATTTGATAAAGAATCTTCCATCTTTTTATAAGCATGGAAACGAAGATTTTGTAAAAATACTGTTAATTAAAATGTTCTTGTCCTCCAACCGTCACAAAACTATGACATTTAAATAAACAGTTTCAACGAGTATTAAAATTAAATAAACCACTGAAACTGCTGCTACCCTCATTCTTGGAGCAATTCTCAAAGCAGCCCAACACGTTTTCGTTAATACATAATTATTTTAAGATGTTGTGAAATCACAAATGACCACTATCAACTTTCAGTATTCTTGCAATATTTTCTTAATTCAAAAGTGAGTCTTCAATGTAGCCTTCCGCCACAGTGCCCGATCTCCATCCTCCATGTCTTTTAAGATAAGTGAGGTAACCACTGCCGTCAACTAAAAGAGTAGCAGACGTTTGTCTTAATGCGTGCCCACTGTACTCTTCCCAGTTGTTCAGCTGCAAAAATATTGTCACTCTTTGTGAGACGGCACTGATTTTATGAATATCGGCCACCATTGAATGACACTTTCCACTAACATCTGAGAAATAATCGACGTTCTATCAATTCAGGTGGATGTAAAGCAACATTTTTTCGATAAAAACTTAAATAATTGTCTCTGCCAGCATAGTATAAGAACGTGGTCTCTTAATTCGAATTTCACATCTTCAACATTATCAATTGTTAAATTGGTTAATTCATCAGAAAGGCATGCGCTTGCCAATATTAGGACGACCTATAAGGAAACATTTTAAAACTGTTGTTCATCTAGTTTTAGTGTTTAGCTTCATCATCAAATATAAATTATCAGGTTCACTATTCAGAAAGCAATCAACTTGCTCCTTTGCAAATATTCGTGGTTAATTCGAATCATATTTTTCATTTTGTCTCTTGAGTAAAGTGCGTAACTCTGAATATTTGGTTAAATTAATCCGCTTCTTTATATCTAACGGTCCACATTGAATATTGTGACCAAAGCGTTGAGGGTTTTATTTTATTTGCTAAGTTTGATAAATACACCATCAACACATCATCTTAATACAACTTAAAGTTTTTTTCTTTGCTCCATAAAACGTTAGTAGACACATTTATAAATTTCTCGAGATTTCTTTGGGAGAAGATTCAAGGAAACATCTTTCGCACACTCCAGTATCTCCTCAGATACACCTAAATCTTGATTAGATTTAATTTTTATTTACTTTTCAGCAAACAACCACAAACAATCACAAATGAACTCAATTGGCAATATGGCGAATAATGTTTGATAAAGTATTCATTACTACAACGATATATCCTACTTACCTACTTTGTTTTCTTATCCAAATTTGGTTTGAATAAAAAAACCGCATGTCCATAAATTTAAAAATATTATAGCAAGCTGTTTTTCTTGCTGTTACATTCTAACAACATCTTATAGTTATAACTTCTTTATCTCAAGTGGAATACTATTTTTTATTTTGTCTTGTGCACATTGAAATTGTCTTTAAGCCCATATAAACACTGCTAGGGTTGCAATTACTATTTTTGAAGATATTTGTAAATTTCTACCATTTTGGCAGCTTTCGTCATATAAGCATTTTTTCCAAATGTGCCATGAATATGAAATGGCTTAGTTGTTGAAAATGTAAAACGATATATCTTATTAGATCTATATTCTCCACAGCAATGGGCGTTCCTTTGACATGTAAGGTCAGTGGTTTTTTAGTGTCATATAGCTTTCTCTTGTTTTTCAGGTTGAAAAAAGTTTTCACTTACCGCACATAAATAATAGTGCAGGGAGGCGAGCTTGTAAGTTATGACGATCTTATTCCACGGCAAAATTATTAAACCGCATCAAGCAGGCATCGTCTGGAAGCTAATGGTAATTTATTTCCCTCAGGTAAAACTCCATAAACTTCGATCAAATGTTATTTAAAGTTCGCGTGTCAATTATGTATCTGAGATGCCGTCTCGATAATAACGTTCTAGATCAAAATTTATCGGGGCCTCATGAATAAACAATATATTGCGGCGTTACGGTTTCAGTTTTAATGAAGTCTTACTTTATTACAGGGCGCGGGTAATCAAATTTTAATCAATAAGTAATAGCTCTGATTAAGATCTGTTAAATTTGATAACATTTGATGTTTAAAATTTTGGCGTAATAGTTAACATTACCATACACACAAGATATTCAAGTTTGATAAAACATTTAGTGTAGTAATATGAATTTACAAGAATATTGTGCAAAATTGTGTCTACTTTCATTTAATAACACAAAAAAAAATTACAAAAGGTGTCAAATGACGCGAAGTTTAAGGATCAAGTTTTATTATGTCACATGGTTATTGTTAAAACTTTATCAAACAAACCCATAAATATAAAAAGCGTTTGTCAAAATGTGGGATTCTGATGGAAGTCTACCCTTTGATACAGAAACAGCGGCATGCGATCTCAACTCTAGTTGCGACAAAATCCAAGCCGCGGTGTAAGTTGGAATACCTAAAGTTTGAAGATTGGTGCAAAGCTAAAGTAAATGAGGTGTGTGAAGAAATCCTTTTGGCTTATTTTTCTGGAAAACAATACTTACAGAAACTATGTATGAAACTAAAATTTATTACCTACTGCAATAAGTTACTAATTATTTTTGGTGAAAGAAAGAATTATGCATGGCATATGAAAATGTAACACTGACAAGAAGAGATCATTTCAAAATTCCTATTGTATTTTAAAATATGCTTTTGGTGTGCAGTGCAAAATAATTTCCGAGTTGCCACTTCTCATGCTGATTTATGATACCGAACTTTACTTTTCTTGAACAAATAAACCTATATTTAACCCATTAGTAACTGTACAGGATGTTTCTGGAATGAGCAAATATAAAAAAATCATTAAGCAATTTGTTTTCTAAACTGTAAGATAAAAAAATGTCATATTTAAAAAAAAAAAAAATTCTGAAACCGGCCCTGTTGTCTAAAATGCACATCACCTCCCAACATCTCATATCAATCGAAACATTTAGTTTTTAACACTATTTTAGAAGTTCTAAATTAAAAAGTAAACAAACTACTTACTCCAGATATATATATCAGGTAATAAGCATGCATCTAAGCGACGATGAAAATTATCTCGCTTGAATTACACTATTCCAGGTGTCTGGTATCATATCTGCTCTCTTACACAATATACTGCCATAACTGCTGATTTTATTTGAATAAAGCATGTGCAAAATAAATGTAGGCAAATCAATTCACGACAGGGTGTCGTTTCAATCGCAAGATATCGCGGAAAGTACAAAATATGGGGTATTTATAACATTTGCCTACTTTTCGAGAAACTTGAGATGCCGCAGAATCAGAATGTTGATAGAGCTATATGTTTTTGAGATATAGGACAAAATTAAAAACTACTTTTAACGAATTTTCCGTATCTCAGAGAATAACTGAGATAACAGAATGGTGAAAATTGGTCTTGATAGACTTTTGTACGTAGAGCTCAGTGGCGTATTTGAAATTTCTCTATACGGTGTCTCTTTCAAAATAGGACCAATTTTGTATAATTATATAAATATGCATTTCCAACTATACACCACGCTGCATGTTTTTTTAGTTAAACGTTTTTTTTTGACAATTTCCGAAATATAAAATAGCAGTATATACCATTCTGAAAGAAGAAAATCATACATTTGAATTGCACAGAAATATACAGGTTGTATTATTTAAAAAGTTGCATGTTTGGGTCATATTTCAAAATAGACACCCTGTAGAGAAAATACAAGAACGCCACCTAATTCTACGTAAAAAAGTCTGTTAGATGCAATTTTCACCATTCCGATATCTCTGCTATTCTCTGAGATACTAAAAATTCCTTAAAATATATATTTTTTTTTAATTTAGCCCTTTATCCCAAAAACAAAGCGATCTATAAAAATTCTGATTAAAGCATCTTAAGGTTCTCGAAAAACTGTTGAGCCCTTAATCTAATTAGTGAATTGTAAACAGCTAAATAAGTGGGATGACGCAGTGTCGGTCTCTATGCTTCATATAATATTTCTTGATAAATTTCACAAGACACTTTAGACCATAGGTTATTATAGACCCCTTTATAATTTTTTCCTACATTTGTATTAGCTTGACAACTAAATATTTAAGAATGTTTTCCAAAGAATTGACGCTGTATTAATCTACATATAAATTTAAATAAGTGATACTACTCAACTGTTATTTGTTTCTTACTTATTCTCTTGAGTCCCTGCCCCCTGTGATTTCTGAAATTAAAATTGACAACTTTGCATACTTATAACGAAATTATCGCAACACGCTCCGAGCCACAATAGTCAAACGCCAGTCACGCGTCAAACTTTTCCTGTCTAATTATTAAAAATATCCACATCTGTGGCTGATGAACAAGGGGACATTGTTCCTTCACTTTCAGGTTTCACAAAACATCGGTATCGAGTGCGGCTTGGATACAATAAAACACCCTTTCTGTGTTTAAAACGCCTTTTGTTCTGTCCGTTACAAAAGTTTTTTTAGTTCATGTTATGGATCTGTATCATATTTAAATTCTAAAATAATTTTCGTTGCTTTGCGTTGGTGGAAAATATATTTTTGTTTTACTTGTTAGCTATTCTTGATGCCTATCTACAAACATTCGAGCATGGGTGAGATAACAGCTATCTAAACATGGCCTCTGTTGAAAATATGTTTTCTTTTGAGATGGAAGTGTAAATTCAATTAGCAATTTGGTATTTTATAACAAATACCATAAAACAGCATAAGTCATAAAGCATTGTAATAATGTTTATACAGCAACTATACAATCAAAATTGGCATTATATTATAAAGTACTTTAGTAGTTACTGAGATTTTGTAAGACCTGTTGGAAACAATTACACCAGTGTGTATAATAGCAATTATTATATTATAATTCTCTATTCTCTGTTTTGGTAAAAATCCATTATCTTAAAATTGATCAACAAATGTAAATTATTTATTAACTGTATCGTAACAGTATAATAAGACATAAAGTAACGAGCATCTCTGTTCAATTGCAATGGTTGCAACTGGAACGTTTTATGGTGCATTACTCAATATTATTTTACGCGTTTTACTACACTTTGTGAAAACAATTTTATTGTAATTTATATGGTCCATAACTTTACATGCGTGATTATTTACAAAATTATCAGAATTAAAAAAAAAATAAATTTTTTGAAATTTCATTGTTTTTTACGTTGAAACTAGCGACAAAAGCATTAAAATAATCATAACTTTTCATAATTGACTTCGTCTTGTCCATTCAATATTAGGAAACTGGGTAAATTTGTGATATTTTTTATTCCTGGTTTATCTGTTTTGATAACATTTCTTTACTATTCTTCTAAATGCGCCACTTTTGAATTTGTTCTACTCGGACATATTCTTCTTCTTCTTTATACATTGACTATCAATGTTAAAGCAAGAGGTAAAACCAGACTTCTATCGTTCGCTATGACACAAACAAAACAAGGTTCTGCCATTTTACTATTTCAAATTTGTTTTATATAATGGTTTGTCAATGTAATTCTGCGCCAAAATAAACGTTTTTCTGTTGTAATTGTTATACTACAATTTTTGTTTGTCATCTATTGTGGCTGATCGTATTTGATCAAGAACTGGAATTTTGAAAATAAATTAATTTCATTATGCCAGGAATGTCTCTTTGTTAATAAATTCAATGATATTATTTTTTATTTAATGAATCCAACCATCATCGAATGAAATGAAAAATTACAAAAATGTCATGTTAAGCCATGTTGATTTGTTATGGCTGTCATACTGATGAGTATGATACATAAACATTGAAATTAAACCAATGAAAACAAATATATTTGTATTTATTCACTCTATTTTATATAAATGTTACCAAATTTGAACGTTGCGGTTCATCTGTAATCTTAAACTAATTAAAAAATTACAATGTAAGGGATAACCTGCCAGTGACAGGAAAGACAGTATATATTTAATTTAGCAACGTCTTCTGAATTAAAATTTAATGTTTGCCGACATTAGCGTTCTTCCTACATAAATTATTCATTTAGTTCAGTTCGTTTGGAGTCATTTTAAATACGAAATGTATATTTAATTAAGCAAATTTAAATGCGGTTCTACTGCACTATTTTTAGAGCTCGATAGAGAATATAACTCAGTTAATAAGTGGTTCCGAAAAAATGATTTAAATCAGCGGATTTTCAATAATATATCTAAATCTGCACTTTGTTTCGAAATACGACGGAATAATTAAAATTTATTGTAAATAGAAATTTCTAGAAAAATTCTTATATAATAGCAACTATTTTTAAGGACCTATTTTGGTATCTTTAGTAGCAATAATATAGCCATAAAAGTAAATTATTTATTAACTGTGTCATAACAATTAGAAGGCATAAAGTAAGCTTCTCTGTTCAATCACGATGTAAAGGGAATGTTATATGTGCATTACTCAATATTATTGTATGCGTTTTACTGCACTTTGCAAAAGCAATTTTCATTGCGGAGAAAATGTTATAGTGATTTGTATGACTCATATCTAGTGAATTTTACATGCGCCGCGTGTTTAGTGATTATTTAAAATATTAAGAATCATAACTAAAATAAACAAGTTTTTTGAAATTTCATGTTTTTTGACGCTAAAGGTAGCCCCAAAAGCATTAAAATCATCATAACTTTTCCTAATTGTCTTCGAAGTAGCAGTTTTTTCACCGAAGCGTTTAATATTCTTAAGTGGATAAAAGGCAATTTAAACACGAATGCAATACATTTTTATCTATAACAACATCACAATGATATTTTTGGATATTTTTAGGTATTAATAATATTGTGTGAAACTAACTACTCAGTGGACAAAAGCCCCAACCTGCGTTGAATTACACCCACAATATCTACCCATATATTCCTTATTATTAGCTTCTATAACATTTTTTTACTGTTTTAGAATGGTATTTTAAGCTAATATAAATCAAATCTCCTACAATTCCTATCAATAAAGTCATATGTATGCTCTCTGATACCAAACATCTAGGCATGCCAATGAACAACTCCACAGACAAAGCTCTATTCAATAATTATCTAAAGAAAATAATCTAATTTACTCACTCTATAAAAATCTAACTTTTTTGGCAGTGGGAATACGACAAATTCAACCACTGCCAAAAAAGTGAAGTTAGATTTTTATAGTGAGTAAATTAGATTATTTTCTTTAGATAATTATTGAATAGAGCTTTGTCTGTGGAGTTGTTCATTGGCATGCCTAGATGTCTGGCATCAGAGAGCATACATATGACTTCATTGATAGGAATTGTAGGAGATTTGATTTATATTAGCTTAAAATACCTTTCTAAAACAGTAAAAAAAGTTATAGAAGCTAACAATAAGGAATATATGGGTAGATATTGTGGGTGTAATTCAACGCAGGTTGGGGCTTTTGTCCACTGAGTAGTTAGTTTCACACAATATTATTAATACCTAAAAATATATAAAAACTTTTACATAAAAGGTGAACATTTTTCGAATAGGTGTTGTCATATTTAATTCATTGACAGGATGTCACTTTTTTGTCATTGTCGATATTTAACTTCAAATAATTTTAATTTTTATAATAATTTTTATATACTCGCGTCAAGAATTCAGGCGTCTTACGTCACGACTGACGTTACACATTTGTTTTTATTGTCAACGTAATTTCCTATATTCAGTCGCGTTAAAAACAATCATATTTTGCAATTTAGTGCAAAATATAATGCAAACTTTTATTGTAGTATATAGTTTTATTACTATCAGTTGCAGTTTCTTAAATATTTTGATGAAAATATAATGAATTATTCATTTGTTTGTATGACGTAAGTCGTCTGAATTCTTGTCGCAGTATAGTTAGATATTTGATTCAACTTAAAGGAGACCACCTGAAGAAGCAATCCTAAAAATGCAGAAATAGGTCAGATCTCATCTATTGTGGTTGAATTTGTCGTGTTCCCACTGCCAAAAAAGTGAAGTTAGATTTTTATAGAGTGAGTAAATTAGATTATTTTCTTTAGATAATTATTGAATAGAGCTTTGTCTGTGGAGTTGTTCATTGGCATGCCTAGATGTTTGGTATCAGAGAGCATAGATATGACTTCATTGATAGGAATTGTAGGAGATTTGATTTATATTAGCTTAAAATACCTTTCTAAAACAGTAAAAAAAATATTTTTGGAGTCTCAAATATAACTGCTCCTTACAAGAAAAGACATTCGTAACTTGTGCAAAGATGTTATGCGTTCCTAAAACGTTGGCAATAATGCTACAAGATTTGCTATTAACGGAAAGGAAGTTAAATGTGATAAAACAAAAAACGAAATGTGCATTATTATAAATGTAAATGTTAAAATAAGCCTATAAATTTAATTTGAATTATTATATGTTCTTCATTGTTCTACTAGTCAAATAAAGTTACTTTATTTCACTAGTGACTATAGTATCACTTTCAACGACTCGATTATAAGGTTATTGTGGATAAAGTATTTATCATTAGAAATCCAATCGTAATGGTACATAATATATGAGAGCATTTAAAATCATGGATTTTTAATATTTCCAAAATATTTCAATGAAACGGGCGAGATAAAAGTAGGGATTCCTTCAGTTTCGAGATAAAAGTCATAGTTTTTTTGTTATGATAACGTTTCTTTATCTTTCTTCTAAATGCGCCAACTCTTTTGATGTAAAAGAATAAAATATTTACAATTGACAGTTGACAGCGTTAATCGTATCCTTCCTTATGGTTAATTGAAAACAAAATTTCACCACAGGACACAAAGAAAGTGAAAGTAAAGACTCTTCAGGACGCCTCTTTTATGCTGAAAAGCAGTAGAAGCGGCGATAATAGCACGTGATTGTAAAACAAGTAGCAGAAGTATTCTCGAAAAGGACAGTGAATATTAAATGTTTGTTAAAGAAAAACAATAAACTGAAGACAGCAGGTGTCAAAAATATTCGCGCCACTGGTAAGACAAGAAAAAATCAATTTCTGTTGTTAAATATGCGCCGTTCATAGCTCACCTCTAAATTTTCATTATAATATATCAAACAGTTTTGAAGTAACTTAAGTTTATCTGTTTTTTTTTTCAAATAAACTTTAACATCCTTTTTCAATTATAGTTTATATAGGGTTATTTTTCGTTGTGGACTTTATGGTTGACACCCTCTATATTTTTTGTAGGTTTATGTCTCGACTCTTTATTTTTCTTATATCTAAAATAAAGAAGCTACAGCGTAATCTAACTTTTCACGTGACCCTATACTTGAAAGAGGCCTGTATTTCAGTGCCCAACCAAGTTAAATTAGCTCTCTTGAACTGTGTTGCTGCGACTAACGTCCTGGTTAGCCTGGTATGCATAGACTGAAACGAGACACACTGCCATCAAATTACTGTAATTAATTGAAACTTAAATTGATTAATTGACTAGCGACTAGACGCGGCCATCTGTGATAATACCTCTATGGAATTACCTATCGTTGCTAAAGGAATTATCTGTTTTGATTTTATCAGTTTGTTTACTTTATATACATTATTATTAAAATTTATTTTTAAATTGTATATTCAGATGATACTCATCATGTGGCATACATGTGTCACATACAATTATTTAATGATTTAATGAAATAATTAATAATTAAATTACCACTATTAGATGAAATGTTAAGTTGAACAAAATAATTCAAAAAGGGCATTACTTGCCTCATACTGTCATTATATTCAATATGCAATTGGAGCAGAAAATGCAGTTGAAGCTTAATTGCAAGGAACAATTAAGCACATTATAATATATATATATATATATATATATATATATATATATATATATATATATATATATATATATATTGTTATGTTATGTAATTTTGTTGGGCGCCAAATAATATTTATGTTTGAATTGTATTTGTGTTTATGTCTTCTGTGTGTAAAAGAAAATTGTATTTATTGGACTACAAACCTGTATCTTATATATATATTTTTTTATTCTTATTCAATTACCCTGGCTGCTTGTAGAACATAGACTCTGGTAGTCGGTTCGCTCATCAAGTCAATTCCCTTTTTTTTTTTAACACACTGTACCTTACTTCATCAAATAAATATCAATTCAAAATGGACAATTTTTATTTCATAAGAGATTTGTTTACTACTTATTCAAAATTATTTAAAGTTTTATGAGCATAATTTATAGGTAACAGATAAAATTTCTTTAAAGGCAGTTGCGTATTAAAAGTTGCCTATCTTTAATATTTTTAATTCTTAAAATTCGTGATTCAGTGGTATTCTTCTAATGGATGTTCATTGCTGTTGATGTATTATATTTGCCAATCATACTTTATTTGACAGATGGTCCACTAAATAACGAGTTTTAATATATTAAATAGAAAAGTAAATATTATTAACTATACTAAGGTAAGTAACTTATTATTTTAATAAGTCTTAGAGTCTGTGACTGTCTATTTTGTGAATTTTATGGCTAGCTAGCGTTTCTTGTCTCTTATTAAATTTACGTAAATTTCTGTGAATTTATGTGCACATAAAATACCTTTCTGATGTTAATTTTCTTTTTATAAGACTTCTACTAGAAATCCCTCTTAACTTGCGATTGGGCTGCTGATATTGATGGCTGGTTTTCCCACTATATGGTACTGCCAAATTCCTAGCTTGGACCTGGATCTCTGTTTATATTGTTACTCGACACTTTTCTTATGACGTAAGTATTACTTTTAACTATTACTTTACTTTTTCTTGCTCAATTTCTTATTTTTCTAGGACCTTTCTTCAAAAACCCACGCTGCTTTTCTTTTTATTCTTTCGTCTCTAATCAACAAACTTTTGTTTTTCTTAATATTTTTCTATCAATTTGATATCTTGATTCCTTGTTGTAAAATTTGCATACATATTATGGTTCATACATATGATCTTATTTAGTTTTTCGATGCACTGTTTTTTTATGTTTTCACTGAACTACTTAAATCTACTACAAATTTTTTTCATGTAATTACAATTTTACTTATATCTAATTATTAAATATTCTTCAATATTACTCTTTTTATGTACATTGTTATATCTCTTGTGAAGCCAACTTTAGACTTGACATTTGTCCATGTCTATGATATTTATTTGACATTTCGCAACATTTTATACCTTTTTATTTATTTAAATTGCTAATATTTTAATTATCTTCGCTTGACTTCTGTCGATATGTGTATGATATTATTAAATGATCTTTTCTTTTTCTTTCTATATACTTTGATCTGGGTTTAACTCCTTTTTTGTTTATGAACTATTGATAAATATGAGATCATGTCCCAAATATTTAATGAAATTTAACTATATTTTATTTTCAAGAATGTTAATTTATTTAATTTACACTATAATAACTACTTATATGTTATGCATTGTCACTTTTTATATTATTTTGTTTAATTCTACTATATTTTAATTTTAATAACAATAATAATTTCTATTCTATTTTATGTTTTTTTTTTTTTTTTAAATAAACATGTAAATCCCCATAAGTATTGAAGCTGATATTTCATATTGTCTCAATATATATAAACATATACATACAGGCCTTCACATATACATACTTATACAATTGAAAGAAAATAATCAATTAATAATGATAAACTAAGGTACACAATTACAATATATTTGGAACAATACCTTGAAACTTAACGAAAGAAGGTTGAAAGAAACACTATATGTGGAGGAAACAAAACAGCAAGAGAGAATAGTAACTTGTTTTAACTGTACGTATAGACAGTAACTGACAACATCTTAGTATTTTTATAAGTAAAAGTTAATTTTAAATGTTTTATAGAAGTTACCTTTTTTAATTTAGAATTGTACATATTGAGCTATAACTGTGTTGGAGCTCCAAGACATCGCAGAATATTTTATTTTAACGAGTCAGTTTATTTTCGTCACTCCAAACACAATCAACATTAATATCGTCCTAAAGTAATTTACAATCATTCAAAGACCTTATTTGTCTAAAGAACTTTAAATCATCCGCAAATAATAAACAGAATGTGACGTCATCTCAGGTAGATCATTAATAAAATATTAAGAAAGTAAAAGATCTAAATTAGTATCCTGTGGTACTCCAGAATACACCTCAAATTTATCAAAGTGCAAACTATTCACAATCAATCGGCGGCTCCATAAATATGATGATATAGTATAGTATATTCATAGAGATACCATAATGACATAATTTCTTTCGTAACACATCATGATCTACACGATCAAAAGCTTTTTGAAAATCTGAATACTGCATCAACCTGTATTCTGTGTACTGATAAATAAAACTACTAAAGGAAAAAGGATTGATGAAGCTGACGATTTGGTATAAAAGTGCTTAAATGTATGGTTACGTGAAATTTTTAATTTAATATTAGGTAAAAATTACTTTTTCTAATTTCTTAACTATAGATATATAGAATCATCTATTACAAAATGAATGTTATCTGGTTGTAATTATTTTTGGCGAAGAATAAAAGTTGTAGATAGTTTTATAATGCTTTTAATATCCTTTTCAAAAAAAGTTTAATATCACGTTAAAAAAATGTAACCCAATATTTTTTTACGGAACGCCTTTTATACTGGGTGTCTCAGAAGTGCATGTCATCATTAAGAAATAATTTAGTTATATTTCAATATTTGAAATCTACTAGACAATAATAGATGCACTGTTTGTTATTGTATTATACTGTACTGTACTATATTAAAATTCGTATTGTGTCATAGTAATTTCATTTATTCCATTGATTCATGTATCAGAGTTTCTATTTAAAATGTATGGTTTTATTATTGTGAGCAGAAGTGTTCAGCATTAAACATATATGATATATAAGAAAAAAAGATATTTAATAATAATTTCATACATAGCTATCATGCAAGAATATGCAGCACTAAATTTAATTAGATAAGCCAACTAAGTATTACTCAGAAATTAATTGTTTGCCGTCAGATTTGCTAACAAATAAACAGAAGTCATAATAGACCGTGTAACAAAACAAAATTACCATTCATTTGCATTAGTTCATCCATTAGTATAAGTTCTGACCTTTAAAATCATAACAAGCTCAATAGTTAATTTAAAAAAGAAAATAAAAATTAATAATTAAGTTATTCACTAAATAACAAAGTAAAAATACTTTTTTTAAATAAAAAAATATATTACTTGTGGTGTAACACAAATATTGTCACTTAGGATCTTCAAATAAACATAATGTTTTACTTACTTTGATTAATAAAAAAACGACTACTACCTAGAAGGTCTGAGAATGCCATCTATTTTTAGTCAGACTCTTGTTTATATGAATGTACACGGATAGTTTCCCCGAGTAACAAGCAAACTGCACAACTTGCTCGCCGACCAACTTGGGATGTTTACGAAGCTTCTAACGACCAAAGCGCCAAAGCTGTTTGTCCTGTCCACTTCGTAATCAGCTTATGAATGTGTGAAGGCATTAGCAAATAAACCAATTAATTTTATACTATTAATTACATAAACATTATGACACAGCAACTACAACTTTCAGGGATATTTAACTGAGAGATAATTTTTTTAGAAGATATGGCTCTAACGACCGTGTTAGATACCTAGATATGTTATTTAAAATATTATGCATAGGGTAAATGCGGGAGAGTTACCGCGGCGGGAAAGACGCCGCTTTTAACGTATTTTGATGATTACGTCAAAGAGTAGCCAACAAAGTATACCCGTTATGTGAGTCGATCGTTTAGTGAACGTGTTTGTTTTTAAAAATATCGCTTGCCATCTTCGAATTTACGAAAGTAAGATTAAATTTACTTAAATTTTACGTACTGTTCTAATAAGTGTAGTTTTTGCAACGTGGTAGTATTATTTAATATTCATAAGTTTTTTCAAGTATTGTGAGGTTATGTTTAGATGTTTCATGAGATATTTTGCAGCGTTTTAAATTTGTGATCTTGAGAGCGCCATCTCTCCCAACAAAAAGGACAGTTGCCGCATTTTCAGGAAGGAGAGATGTCAGGTGCTATTTCTTTCCAGGTTATTGTTTTGCCATGACTTTTATTAAATTGAAATTATATTTCTGTTAGAAAAATGTCACGAAAATATCAAAGAAAGGCAAATGCACGCCCAAGGGCCTTGTGGACCGAATAACAATGGCAAAAAGCCATTAATAGTTAGTTCCGGTGAGATATCCAAAAGAGAAGCTTGTAGGCGTTATCAGGTGCCACCAAAGACCCTTAAACGCAGAATGGCTGGTAGTAAACTTCGGAAAGGGAGCATCGGACTAGAAGGCAAGTGATTTTTTTAATTTTATGTCAGAAATGTCCTATAATTTACTTTACGGGTGGAAGAAACCAAACTAGTGAAAAAGCTAAAAAAAAAAACAATACAGCGACAGCGAGCCTTTGGCTAAAAAGAAAAATGAAAATCAAGAACGCTGCGAGGAAGTTTATGAAACGACAACTAAAAAAGTGGATTGGCTGCAGTGCCTGAAATGCTTAAAATGGCTACATGTCACTTGCACCATGTATGGTGAAGTTTGTAACATCTGTTCTAGACTCGACTTAAGAAAAAAAAAAAATGAAAATTAGGTGTTATTTAGACATGTCGATACTGCGGTATCTCTCCTTTTTTTACGCGGCATCTCTCCCAGTAGGTAGTGTGGGAGAGATGCCGACTTTAGTACTATGTTTATGTTTTCTTAGAATTTGAGTTTATTTTTGTATTTTAATAAACTTTAAAGCAATACCTGTGTATTGGCTCATTTAAAAAAAAAATCTTAAAAAATACGAAAATTACAACCATTTTTCAAAAAATGCGGCAACTCTCCCGCATTTACTATACAAATACGTAAATTGAAAATTTTATTATACAGTATGCGCCGAAAATATGGAATAAATTCAATAAAAACGAAACAATTATTTTTTGGGAAAAATCCTGGAACAGGTCGATTTTTAATTTAAAAAATACATATTTTAGCGTAAAATGCGATTTTCAAATGTCATTTGTTTTCGAGTAATGACGTCATAATTTTTTTTTAAATGGCAACACCATATTGTTTTCCTTAATTCTGAAAGATAGTTTAATTCTCTATCAGACAGTACTAAAATTTTGCCCTCTTACATAGGAAAGTTTTTGAGTAAATGACGATTGAATGTTAGAAAACGTAAATCAACTAAAATAAAGCAAAAACGTTATCAAGTTTAGTTTTTCGAATTCCATAGTTCTTTTATGGATCACGTAGGTGAAAATTTTTGCAAAGTGTCATTGTCACACCGAATTTCTAATAAGTATTATAAGCGACATAAAAATTATTATTCAATTTAAAGTATTATGGCACATTTAACTGTTACTCAAAGAATTGAAATTTTAATTCTTATCGGATGCGGGAATATGACTAGAACTCAGCAGGAAGTTTGCGATTTATTTAATGAAAAATATCCAGATCGCCCTATCAGCCAATCAACAGTCAGTAAGGTAGAGTCTAAATTTAGAGAAACTGTTGTAAATATTCCAAAACCTGGACGTCCAAGCATTAATGAAAATCAGAAACAGAACATTTTGATAAGTATGGTGGATAATCCTCATAATTCTTCACGATTGGTTGCATTAAACAATGACACTAGTCAGAGCACAGTGCTACGTATCTTGAGGAAGGAAAAATATCTCTACAAAATTCAACTTGTGCAGGAACTCAATGATGATGATCCCGATCGCCGCTTACACTTTTGCGAAATTCTAATGGATTTATGTCAAGGAAATAGAAATTTACACCGGCAAATACTTTTCTCAGATGAGGCCACATTTTGTCTGAATAGTACAGTAAACCGTCAAAGTTGCAGATATTGGAGTCGGGAAAATCCTCATTGGATAGCAGAGGCACATACCCAACACTCTCAAAAATTAAATATGTGGGCTGGAATAGTTGACAGAATAGTAGGGCCTTTCTTCTTTGAAGGAACCCTTACAGGACAAAGATATTTAGAGTCTCTAGAAAATGACCTTGTTCCAGCCCTTGCAGTAATTTTTCCTAACGATAATGACCCTGACATTCCTGACGATACCATATGGTTTCAGTAAGACGGTGCACCTCCGCATTATGCGGGCCCTGTACGAGATTTTTTGGACAACTGTTTTCCTGGGAGGTGGATCGGCAGACGCAGACCGATAGAATGGCCTGCAAGATCGCCAGATCTTACACCTCTTGACTATTTTTTATGGGGATACTTGAAGTCAAAAGTGTACATTAATAAACCACGTAATTTAGAAGAACTTCAAAATCGCATTCGGGACGAAATACGCAGAGTTACCCCAGAAATCATTCATAATGTGCAAGAAGAATTTCTTCACAGACTTGCGCATTGTCAAAAAGTTGGTGGATGGCAATTCGAACATTTAATTTAAGTATAAAATTTAATCAATTGTATTTTATTTTACGTACCTAAAATTTACGTTTTCTAACATTCATCCGACATTTACTCGAAAACTTTCCTATATAAGAGGGCAAAATTTTAGTACTGTCTAATAGAGAATTAAACGATCTTTCAGAATCAAGGAAAAAAATATGATGATGCCATTTAAAAAAAAATCGATGACGTCATTACTCGAAAACAAATGACATTTGAAAATCGCATTTTACGCTAAAATATGTATTTTTTAAATTAAAGATCGACCTGTTCGAGGATTTTTCCCAAAAAATAATTGTTTCGTTTTTATTGAATTTATTCCATACTTTTGGCGCATGCTGTATTTATTTCACTGTATTATCAGCTGTACTTTAAAAGTTATAATAGTATTATGTAAATTTTTGAGTAAAGGTTGTTACAGGAATAATTTTTCGAAATTCCTTTACTTTTTCTTGTTTATAATAATAAGAATTTATGCTTTCATTGAGATTCATAATTTGAACAAAATTCATATCAATTTCTTAATTCAAAAAAAATTAATGTAAATACAAATTGATGATTTAAGTCCATTTGAAGAGTGGTAAATCCTAAAATAGTAGAAAAAATCTGACAATTCAATTTTTCTTGGGTCATCTAGTCTAATGACATTGATGTTAGGGTATACTCACTGCAATGTACATGTACATGTACATACACAGGGTTCCGCATTTAAAATTTAATATTTGAGGTCATTTCCAGTGAATAATTTACAATTTTCCCTGTATATTATGTACTCCAAATTTCAATTCTACATCTAGAAAGCTCTGGGTGCTATGACTTGTAATAATGTCGCTGACAGCCTTGTCTGGTAAAATACATAAGTGCCTAAAATCAATGCGTTCTTTCAAAAGCATAATAGAGAACGTCAAAATAAACAGTTCTCTTTAAACGACTGTGTATTGTAACTTAAATATCAGAAGTAAACGTTCAAAACTTTGTAGAGGTATTAGAATTATTATAATGTACAGGCTGTTTTCAAAAGAAATAGCACAAATGGTACCGGTGAATCTATAGCTTAAATAAACACGTTTTGCATAAAAATCTTCACCCCTTCCTTAGAAGATACACCCCTTTAACGTTTAAAGAAAAAAGAAAAAAATGGAATGGTTACTGCAATTTGAAAACCAAAAAAGATATACCTAATAGCCAAATCTGACACACAATTTCTATAATGCATGTGCAATTTCACATTTTTTCTAAAATTTCTGCCCCTTGGGCGGGATTGATATAAGCATCTCTTATCTTTTGCTAGAATTTAGGTATTTGTTTGACAAAAATTTAATATTTAAAAATATGTATCAGATGATTTATTTTGAAAGTTTTGCCTCCGTCACTTTTTTGCAAAATTACTGAGATATGCATTCCATATATTTTTTAAAACTTTAAAGGGTTGTATCTCCTAGGAGGTGAACATTTTACTAAGGTCATCTTTATGCAAAAATTGTTCTCTTTAGCTGTAGGTATATTCAGACGTAATTTGTGCTTCTTTTAAAAACACCCTGTATAATATGAATAATGCCGAGATAATTATTAACTGCATAGTAATATTATTCTAAATGTTTAAAAACCTATATCTTTCAGAACCAAAATAACTATACTCAATTTATCGAAAATATCACAATATTCCTTAATTTTCGCTAATTTTAATAAATATTTTGAAGCAGATTTAGAGAAAATATTGCTTATACTTTCTCTTAATATTTTTTTTACTTACCGCTGCTCGTAAAAACTTTTCATTTTGTGCAAAAGCAATGATTCGCAACCTAAATCAAAAATAATTATTTAGTTCTTAAAAGACAAAGCAATTTTATCTAGTCTTATGAAATTAACGTACGTTATCAAAAGATTAACAAAAATCGAGTTCTCTCTAATTAAAAACCCATGCTGGTAATTAAACTGTTGCGCAAAAAATTCCATCCGCTTGACACGGGAGCATTTACTGTGATTTCTAGCCCGCATCAGATAGTTCCTAACTGCTAAAATAAAGAGCTAATTGCACTTCTTCAAACTTCACTTTACGGGAGGGTGTCATGTATGTCGGAACTCCTCTCTTCCTAACTCATCCTAAGTACTAAACTTTCTCTAATGTAATCAATTCTGTCAAATGAGGCTTGTAGATAGTGGTGAAAACTTGGTATACGTTAGCGTACATTATAGACAATAATTATCAGTGATGTATTTCGTATTATTCTTGAGTTTAACTTACGCGTTATATTCAGATTAAATTAATAATTTCAAATAATGCACAGAGTCGTTTAAATTGGTATGCTTTCGAGGATTACGGGTGGTTCTGTCATAGATAGAACAAATCTAATGGAAGAATATGGTTTATTTTTTCAACTTTCTCTTATCGTTTTCAAGCTACAAGGCGCTTTTCGGTATCACTCGGTTTTGTAAATGCCCTGTTGGTCGAAAACGGCAAGAGATAGAGATATGAGATACAGGGCGTAATTTTAAAAAAAATTCATTTAAGTTCATTTCTAAGAAAATACTTAAGATATTGAAATGGTGCAACTTGCTTTCAAAAATAACCCAAACATAAATTTAAAAAAAAGGAATATCTCAAATATTTTTATGCCATTCAATTGCATTATTTTTCCTCCTTAAAAGCGCTGTATTCTTGAAATAGTGTTTTCTACAAATACTAGTAATTTTAAACATATAACAACTGAATAATATAGAGTTTAGCAAATAACAGAAATGTTATCTCATGCCACCTGCAAATATTCAAATGACTCGAAGTAAAATTAATATACAAGGTTAACTATGATTGAGTACGCAAATTTTAACCATATGCTCAGGGAGGCCTAAAAAACAATAAAAAAATTATTCCATAATTTTAGCTCGATATTTAAAAAATGAAGCAAAACTCTTTTTTCCTATGGAAAGTCGGCGTCTATAATAAGCATCGACTGAGATGGCTTAGATCCATAGATAAGGCTTACATGCGTTAACAATGTCAACTACCACAAAAATAAACATTCTTATTAGTAATGATACCTGATAAATAGGTAACAGTTAATCCAGTTAGCTTCAGCATTTTGTATTGGTTTTTCGTTATTTCATTACAAACTGGCAAAACTATATTTTCACTCATTACAACCACTCACTACCGATGAGACACATTTCCCGTAGGCGCAGTTAGATAAAATGCCTAGGTATTTATTATAAGAGAATCATACGAAATGAATGTGGTAATAGAAAACTTTTAATGCACCCCCGGCAGTCTTGTCCCATAAGATAGAAAAACAAACCGGCGAACTATATTTTGGGTAAATATCTGCACCCGTCACATATTTATTTATTTAATAACTATAAAATGTTTAAAATTAAAATAAGGCACTAAAAACTGAAGAACACAAAACTACAACGTAAATACGGGAATTGAATTATGACATGACAGCGACAGCGACCGTTGTTTGCTGGTTGCCTACTCTGATTGTTGCATTGACGACGTTAAATAAGGATTTAATATAATATCGAAAAAAAAGTTTTTCGTTTTATAAATAAGTTTGGAATTTTTTTAAAGGCGATTCCGTTAATTCTTAATTTTCTCTATCCTCTCTTAAAATATTTGTGCTTAGTCACAGTTAAACCTGTATAATGACAGAAAGAGGTCTAACCGACAAATTTTTAGGTACAGAAATCTTTCAAAATACTTTTTTTTAAAAAAAATTAACTGTGGAATTAGAATAGCAAAATAATGTGTGTCAAATAAATGCATTTTAAAAGTTATTATGTTATTTGAGGAGAATTTAAATAGTAAAAGTGGATAAATAAAACATCAATAATTTTATTTTTGATATTACTTTTGCACGTGTTTTATTTTTCGAGATTTTTGTATTTAAAAAACACCATAAATTTGATCATTTTATCGCTAGAAATACGGCGACCTTAATAGATTTTTATTATATACTCGCGACAAGAATTCAGACGACTTACGTCATACGAGCAAATGAATAATTCATTATATTTTCATCAAAATATTTAAGAAACTGCCACTGACAGTAATACAACTATATAGTATACTAAAAGTTTGCATTATATATTGCACAAAATTGTAAAAAATGGTTGTTGTTAACGCGACCAAATATCGAAAATTACGTTGGTAATAAAAACAAATGTGCAACGTCAGCCGTGACGTAAGACGTCTGAATTCTTGAAGCGAGTACACCAGACATGCTTTTCTTTGGAAAAGTATGTGAAATTTATAAAATTGTAAATTTGGCTGATTTATTACAAAATAACCTGCATTTTAATCTCTCCAGGCTTTCCAAGTTGTTTAATATATACAAAGAACATTTTTCCCACAACTAATTAAGCCGGAAAGAAGCTCCCCATAAGCTCGGCTTTTCACGACCATTAGTTTAATTAAGCAAGTCTGCCCACCCCGATATCTTAAATTAATTCTCGAACGTAGATGAGCTATGTTGACCACCTTTCGGTCTCTCGAGATGGCATTCATTATAACGGAGAGAAGAGGGCCAGGAATTAAATTATTCTGATTCGTTAACAGGGAATCTGAACGGGGCTGCACTTTTGCTGTCCCTCTTGACTTGTTTACAGTGGCGTGCTGCAAGAAAAACCAACAGAAAGATCAACGAAAGCTTTATTTTAGAACGGTATCTGAAAAATTTATAAGTAATAAAAATCAACGCAATTATTGCGCATTTTCAAGCCTGCATATTACTGAATTTTGATAATTTTCCTGAATTTATGTGGGAATTTTGCCATTTGTATGGAATGAAAGCTAGACTAATATGAAGATTAATATGCAACGCCAGCTTAGTTGCACTATTTATCAAGTATAGCAATACTTCATGGAAAAATTAACTTATTCTTGTATAATGAGATTATATATTCTTCATTCAAGAATACAAATTAAGTAAAATCAAGAAAATTGCTATACTTAATATGAGAAAAAGTTTTATGTTTTCTTTATTTGAAGTTATAAGTGAATAAAGTAAATAACAGCATTACATTAAGAAAATATAAAACTTAACTGCATTAACAGTATTTCAGTATTCTTGCCATATTGTATTACTTTCTACAGTAGTGACAAAACTATCTAATTTATATAAATAATTAAATACTACTCACTCAGTAGTATTCAACTATTTTCGTAAAGAAAGAAAAATTTATAGCAAAATGTCAGTCATTAGCGGTACACCAGACATATACCGCGTTCTCCTCAGTATGCCATAGGATGTCAGGCAGCCAAACTTATCCGACAAAAGAAAACCTAAGTAAATGTAATGCAACATGTAACTACATTCTGTGGTCAAATGTTGAACCTGGCGGTCCACCTGCACACACAACTCTAATACAATTTGTAGTAAATAATGCTACAATTGGGTCTCTATCGTTTTAGTAATGATCATCACAAGTGTAGCATTAATGCCATATATAAATATTATTATTTTGCACAATAGCCGCATTTTAAAATTTACAGTAGGTAATGTCATTTATTACAAAATATTAATAATTTTAATTCGTGCAAATCTATAAACCTATAATTTAAAGAAGACTGACCAGTTCTACAGTTAATAATATTGTATACACATTTTAACAAAATATTATTATTTGAGTAAATCTTAATTTTAGTTTCATTTTAAGAAAGAAGTGTTGAAATAACTATAAGAATGCTTGGATGTCAAGAATATGTAAATATTTACATCAAATATACTTTATTACAGAATTAATACATATACAATTAAATAAAGTATATAATTTTAAGGATATTGTTATTCTTAAATGCAGATTAGATCTTTCCCGCGTGTAAAAAAAATATTAAAAAGATAATGTCACAGTTATTTTTAAGTAAACTGGCTTTGTCTATCTAAACAATCTCAGAAAGACTTATGGAGACAAATAAAGAATGCCTGAATAGCTTCTTGGCCTGTAAATGTTAGAATAGACTACAGAGCTGACATAAAGTGAAAATTTAGAAAACAGGCTTTGGAAAACGGTCATAAGTAATACCTAATTCAATGAAACTTGCCCAAAAATCTATTAGTGAGGCAAAGCACAAAAGTACTATTATTCGAAATGAAAAAAGTGCAAATAGTTGTAAAATAATAATAGTATATTATTCAACGAAGTATACAGTATGCGCCAAAAGTATGGAATAAATTCAATAAAAACGAAACAATTATTTTTTGGGAAAAATCCTCGAACAGGTCGATTTTTAATTTAAAAAATACATATTTTAGCGTAAAATGCGATTTTCAAATGTCATTTGTTTTCGAATAATGACGTCATCGATTTTTTTTTAAATGGCGACACCATATTTTTTCCTTGATTCTGAAAGATCGTTTAATTCTCTATCAGACAGTACTAAAATTTTGCCCTCTTACATAGGAAAGTTTTCGAGTAAATGACTATTGAATGTTAGAAAACGTAAATTTTATCCATAAAAAAGTAACAATTCTGAGGTATGTAAAATAAAATACAATTGATTAAATTTTATATTTAAATTAAATGTTCGAATTGCCATCCACCAACTTCTTGACAATGCGCAAGTCTGTGAAGAAATGATTTCGTCCCGAATGCGATTTTGAAGTTCTTCTAAATTACGTGGTTTATTAATGTACACTTTTGACTTCAAGTATCCCCATAAAAAATAGTCAAGAGGTGTAAGATCTGGCGATCTTGCAGGCCATTCTACAGGGCGCGTATAGTGCGGAGGTGCACCGTCTTGCTGAAACCATATGGTATCGTCAGGAATGTCAGGGTCATTATCGTTAGGAAAAATTACTGCAAGGGCTGGACCAAGGTCATTTTCTAGAAACTCTAAATATCTTTGTCCTGTAAGGGTTCCTTCAAAGAAGAAAGGCCCTACTATTCTGTCGTCAACTATTCCAGCCCACACATTTAATTTCTGAGGATGTTGGGTATATGTCTCTGCCATCCAATGAGGATTTTCCCGACTCCAATATCTGCAAGTTTGACGGTTTACTGTACCATTCAGACAAAATGTAGCCTCATCTGAAATAAGTATTTGCCGGTGTAAATTTCTATTTCCTTGACATAAATCCATTAGAATTGTGATGAATGACACTTTGATTTTCACCTACGTGATCCATAAAAGAACTATGGAATTCGAAAAACTAAACTTGATAACGTTTTTGCTTTATTTTAATTATTGATTTACGTTTTGTAACATTCAATCGTCATTTACTCGAAAACTTTCCTATGTAAGAGGGTAAAATTTTAGTACTGTCTGATAGAGAATTAAACGATCTTTCAGAATCAAGGAAAGCAATATGGTGTTGCCATTTAAAAAAATATCGATGATGTCATTACTCGAAAACAAATGACATTTGAAAATCGCATTTTACGCTAAAATATGTATTTTTTAAGTTAAAAATCGACCTGTTCGAGGATTTTTCCCAAAAAATAATTGTTTCGTTTTTATTGAAATTATTCCATACTTTTGGCGCATACTGTATAATAATGATGGCTGTAACTCAAGTAGGACACTCTCCTATGGCACGTGCCATAGGAGAGTGTTTGAATTAAAGGGTTCATTTGCTAACACTACAGAATTTTTGTTTTGTTAGTCTATTCCCAATACTGTCATACTGATATTAATCATTAATCACTACATTATGTACATCATTATACTTGAAGAAACAGATTAATAATGTACATACTATAACACAGTCCTCTACAAAATATTATATTTAACAATTAGTTTCAAAATTATATGGTGACATATGAAAATGTGATAAATGGAGGTGAAAAATAGTTTTTCCTAATAGTACCATAGAAAAAAAATATATGAGAAAATAATAGCATAACAAATCAATCGAGATATTTCTATAGTTATTTGGGTCATATTTATTTTTTTTTTGTTTAAAAATTGTTGTAATGGCATTACCATCCACTACCTAATCTGTTTTTATATTTATCTATAGCCGAAAAAAAGCCATTCAGTATAATTTTGCGGCCTAGTATACGTAAGTAAAATAAATGAAACAATTTACTACATCTGTATCTATTTTAACTTTTCACCAAATATGTAGTTTCGTTAAAATTATTTTACAGGACTTTATAATCTCTAAATATATCAGCAAAAATATGACAGACACACATTAGTTTCGCTATTTATTTTAGCAATTTTCTCTTCTATTTAATTCCATAATTTCCATGCAGAATTCTGACGTTGGTTAAATATGTCGCACTCTTTACTCAAGCACTTACCCATTTATTCTGTCTGGGAATTTTAAACGTAATAATTGGAACTGTTTCACCACACAACCACGATTTTATTTCACACATATTTCTGCATATGTGACAAGTTTGCTATACGTCCATAGATTTACAGAGGAACATTGGCCATTTATATTATGGAAATTAAAAAAAAAAAAACATTGCGATCTAAGGGTGGTATTAGAAATGTACATTTTATAAATTAATATTTTAAAATTATTTTTAATAAGTTTCGTAAAACTTAATTCATATCGTTATACCGATTACATAATTTTTTAATTAATAAGATTTATTTCTCAGTCCATAAATACGTATTATACCCATCAAATACAAACTTTAGAAAAGGTTTAATAGATTTGCATTCGTGTAAAAGTATGTATGAATAAAATGCCAAGTAAGAAAGGAAAACAATTTCGCTATTTTGACAATATATCAGATGTAGGTAGGAATAACAAAATAGTGGTCAGTGTCAGGTGGATAGGGTGGAACAATGTTGGCTTGGGTCAATGTTAGAGAATGATACCAGTCGACGTTTGACCATCCCCATAATGAATGAAGTCTTCCAGGTTTCCTTCATTTCTGCACTGAATGGTGATAAAGTCCTACTAACGTCGTTCCTGGACGCAAATGCGACCTACTTAATAATATGAAATCCTCTCTTTCGTACAAGTCTCCGACTTGTGAGTTAATTCTCGTGATTAGAATGAGGATAGAGATAAATAAAGAAGAATAGATGTAATTCCGAAAAAACAGGTGACTCAAATTCAACCAAGGTCAGTTAAATAATCCCTGGAAATATTTATAGATGTCGTAAAATACATTTAAGCGCATTTTTTTTAAATTGAAACTTAAAAGTTTTTGAACTTTGTATGCCTACGTACAGAGGAGACCTTTTCTAGAAATATTATAATTATAAGAGGGTAACAAAATTTTATTCTGCTGCATATTATAATCATATACATCACAGGAATGTTTTAATTCATCTTTATGTGTAAATGTATAAAAGGTTAAAATATATAAAAATATTTATAAAGATAAAAATTTCCATTGCTTTGAAATATACTCTGCATGATTGTCTTGGTTTTAATAAACATAAACATCTTATAGTTTTATTTTGAATAATGAATGTGCTCCCTAACATTAGCAGAAATTTCCCAGAATTAAATGCCGTAATATACTGACTTGGCTGCCACAAGATCTAGATCCTTTCTAATCGATAAGATAGCGAGTAATGTCTTACCCAATTTTTTATTTAATTCTCGTAGGTACGTTTTTTCCAGATGAGAGATTGACCTACATAAAATCCTAAGAATTTAGTAGGTATATATGACAGGAATAATTTTTCCGTTGCTTGAATATATTTTCAATTTTTTGTATGGCTTCAAGTTTAAAACTAATATATTTGCTGCAAACCAATTCAAAATATAGTCTCTTCAGTTTTTTAAAGTAAGTAAGCTTGATTTTTCATAATGTTGAACAGAATACAATATAATCAGCAAATATAAAGAAATTTACTTCTTTGGAAAATTCTAAACTATTTATATAATGCAAGAAGAATAAAGGTCCAAGTACCGAGCCTTGTGGTCTCGAAATGTTGTTAATTCAGGTGATATGTAATTTTTTGCACTTTTTGTTTTTCTGGATGCTTTAGTTCTACTTATAATTTTTTTTTTCTGTAAATATAATCTAAACTACATTTGCTACTCCACTATAAAAATCCATCTATTTTAAGATAGTATTATGATCAACACAATCAAAAGCTTCTGATAGGTCATAAAAAATGCATAAAACAAAGATGTCTAAAGATTTATTATTTACCTGTTATCAAACTAAACACGTTCCGAGATTGACTATTTCAGAAAAGTATAATTTTTAGCGTTAGCATTTTCTTATACAAAACTTCGTTGCAATGGTGCGCCCCTGCTTTTGAGAATTTTAGAGCAGCCATGGGAGACGTGTTTAATTGCGTAGCTCAATTTACAAAATGTGCGTCCTTTCCAGAAAATCGCATTTTCACTGGATCGAAACAGTGTCAAACGAACTGCAAGTCTTTTCAGAGGGCTCACTTTTCCGCAGATTCAGCCATTTGAAGTAAATAATTCCATTTTTCGCCATCGCAGCCACATGAAGCAAAATAAATTTTAAATCTTGTAGAATAGTATAGTAGTAATTACACATTTCCTAACAATATTTTGAGTTAAGTATTTGCAGCAATAATTAAAATTAATTAAATAAAATTGACTTAAACTTCCTATCACTAAAAATATACCTACAGGTCTGCGCTATTATACAGGGTGGTCCATTTTCGAAACCACAAAATAATATCAGTATGTATTATAAACTATATTCGAAAAATGCTTCGTTACAAAGATACAGGGTATCAAAAGTTCCAAATTTATTAATATTTTTAAAACTACTTTAGATATTTAAATGAATTTTGGAACCCTTGAATAGGTAATCTAGATACATATTTTTACGTAAAAAATATTAGTTTTCTTCCACCAGTGGCGTACGTACGGACAGATCTTCGAGAAATGTTAATGAAAAAAAATTATACGCCTATGTTTTTTTTAGAAACAAAAACTATTTCTAGAATCCTTGTTCAATTTACATCAGAAAAAGGCTCCTTACTTTTTTCGTTTGACAGCCCGTTTGCCAGTATAAAATTAAATTACCTAGTGATTTCTGAAAAACAATTAAGTAAACAAACAGGAAAATGAGAAATTTAATTAGTAGCTTTCAACAACAACAAAAAGAAAAAAAATTAAGGGTAAAATCACAAAAATTGCTCGAAATGTAGTCTTCAATACATTTTCGACATCTTCTCACTAACGCAATTATTGCAGAAGATAATTCATGCGGATTTCGCCGCATATCATTGCAGGCTTGCTGAATTTTTGAAATTAAATCTTCCCTTGTTAATACGGGATTAGCGCAGACTTTATCTTTAATAGTGCCCAAACGTAAAAGTCTAACGGATTAAGATCCGGTGACCTGGGTGGCCAACCCACTGGTCCAATACCATTAACCACATCATTATTCATGTCATTCTTCCTTAGCCGGCCGATCCATCGTTGAGGATAATTGGTATTGAGCCATTCTCTTACAGCTATTCCAAAATGCGGGGGAGCTCCATCCAGTTGTATCCAATTCTCATATCTTAAATTAATGGGTAAATCCTCTAGGTAGTCCTGCAGATTATTGTTAAGAAACTTCATAAACAGTTCCGAATTCAACATCGGATAGGAAATGTGGACCACACACATTACCATCAATAATGCCCAACCAAACATTTACGGAAAATTCATTTTGAAAATTTCCTGGAGTTTCAAAGTGAAATAGAGTTTAGTTGAGTTGTAATTAGTAGTATATAAAGTATTTAATAAAGATAAGTGATTAATTAACGGATTGTTTTTCTGGTAGTAGAAAAAGTCGGGGTAGGAAACCCGTAACAATATCATAATTTTTGATTTTTTTTCTTGATCATTTCTTATCATTATTATAAATTGTAAATGCAACTTTTTTACAATTGGTCATGAAAAGCTCTGCGCATATATTTGATGAAGTAGAGGCCGAGTTTGTATTTATAATGGTCTCTCAATATTTTTGAGGCTACTTAAAGTTTTTGTTGAACGGAATACTCTATGTATCCTTCTGCCAGGTTCGTTGATCCTGATCCATCATGTCTTTTAAGAGTGGTGATGTATGCTTCTGCATCAGCCAGTATCGTAGCAGACGTTCTCCGAAAACAGTAGCTGGTGTAATTCCCAGCATTTGGCAAATTTTTAGGGAATCCCCCTTGTAGAATTTATACCAAGGCATTGTCTTGTACATTTTCCATTTCTATATCCTATTCAGGATTCCCTCAGGATTCTTGATTCACATAACCGAAATTCACAATTTTCAATAAAAAATTATGATAGCTATAGTTATTTGAGCTATTTTCAAAGCACTATTAAAAAAATCATGTGTGCAACTTGTAGAAAAAACGTCTTTTCCGCATATGGCGTATTTTTTTAAATCGGCTGGCGTCATGAAAAATCTAAGAATGATACCTAAAAAAAGTCACTTTTCCTAACTTATTGCACAAATAGCTATTACCTAAGATCGCAAAATTTACAAGAACATTTTTCCTAATTTTTTCCCCTAGAAAACACCTACGTGTTTCTGACATACAACGGCGTAACGCCCTATATGTATATCTAGATGCGAGGAAAAAATAAAAATTAAACAAATAGCCACCAACTAAGAATTTATCGGGCGGATTTAGATTGAAAAACTTTCCACAAATAGATCTCATTTCACTCGCGGAAGTTCACGAAATTTATACGCATCTGGGGGCCCTAGGAGAGAATTCACTTTATTAACTTGTAACAATATTTTAAAGTTGGAGAATGCAATAATCGGGACCCGTCCTAAATGCGCTTCTTCTGTTTGCACAATTCGTTCCGGGATCCGGGCAACCGCCGCGGTGCACCTGATGCAATCGAATATCCTGCAGACAAGGCAATTTGGCGAAGGTTCCTGCCGCTATTATAACAGCTAAAATTATCTGTTTTATTAGATAATGCAACTATTTCTGGCCTGAAATTTTCTAAGATGTATTAATGTCTATAGTACCACTGTGTTAAAATTAAAGCCCGCACTGAGGTGCAAATGCATACCTACAAAAAGTTAAAATCAACATCTTACATTGGACTGATAATTTATAATGTCTAACATTATTCGTATTAAGTTTATTACTTTACAAAACGCTCTATATAACTATTTACATGTAGTACTAAAATAAAACTGAATAACCTGCAACTGCTGGAAAAGTTCAAGTGTTACACTGTAGCCTTTCGGTGTAGAAAACGTATGTTCAACGTCCACAGAGGTCACTTGGGTATATTTAAAGCACAGCATAGGTAGACCAGCAATTTCACACTGTTGTCTGCACTTTGAACTGCCTTCAGTTTTCTGCGGTGACCTCGAAATTTGAGTGCGATAGCGCATCCGATGAAATTTACAGAATTGGGGATAAAGACCGGAATAAGAATTTTTAAATTGCGCGTAAAACCGTCATTTATTCCACATGAATGTTTACGTTATATCTGTACATATTATGTAATAATTAATATTAACATACACTGTGAAAATTTATCGATTTATCGTCTTTGGACTTAAAAAAAAGAGTTTAAAATATATACTGCACCACAAAACATTTTTATTTATTTACTTACTTTTTTTGTTATTAGTGATAATTACATTTTTTGGGGGATTTTTTTTTTAATTTAAAATTTGACGTTTGATGTTCAGAGGAAAAATAATTTATTATGATTTTTTTTTGTTTTAAATGAGCTACGTAAGCCAGAAGACAAGTATTATTTAGAACAGAGAAATTATGTTTACTTAAATTTATTTTTAATTACAAGTCAAAATTCGCTCCTTTGGAGCCTTGCAAATGAATGTGCTTCTAGGTGGGACTTTATTGCTCTATTCTACAACAACCCTGACAATTTTAAAATGATACTCCATTTTCTTCCCTCACATGATAACGTTTCTCAAATTTATTTTTAATTTAAGCCTTGAGAGCCTTGCAAATGAATGTGCTTCCAGGTGGGAGTTTATTGCTCTATTCTACAACTGCCCTGACAATTTTAAGATGATACTTCATTTTCGTCACTCATATGATAACGTTTTTTAAATTTATTTTTAATTTCAAGACAAAATTCGCCCCTTTGGAGCCTTGAACATGAATGTGCTTCCAGATGGGACTTTATTGCTCTATTCTACAACTACCCTGACAATTTTAAGTTGGTACTTCATTTTCTTCACTCATATAATAACGTTTTTTAAATTTATTTTTAATTTAAGACTAAAATACACCCCTTGAAAGCCTTGCAAATAAATGTGCTTCCAGGTGGGACTCTATTGCTCTATTCTACAACCTTGACAATTTTAAGATGATACTTCATTTTCATCACTCATATGATAACGTGTTTTAACTGAAAAATGTTATATTAGAGATAAAGAGAGTGCAGTAAAATGTAAATTTGGAAAAAAAATAGTACCTAAATACTTATATTTTTTTATTATTTTGTTTTGAGACTTACTCTCATTATAGTGACTACAAGATATATGATCATCTACTAATTTGAAGATGAGCCGTCTTGTGCAGGAAACATTGGAACGGCCTCTTTGCGTAATCTATTGCGCGAATCGTTAGAAAACATATTCCTTTCAAAATGTATTTGACATAGTTTGTATGAGCTATTACTAATCCTGAGCAGCTTTTCTAATAATCTTCTCTATTAGAAGCCACTGCACAGACCTTTGCTTTAAAATAAAACTTTGTATTTGTCAAAAATAAAAATATGTATATTTTAAACTTCACTTTCATGAGAAGTATTTATATTCCAATGCTATACTTAAGAAATAAGTTAATAGGTAAGGCAATAGCAGTAAAATATAGATTATGGTTTTCACAGTATATTATACATTACTTACTTATTTATGTCTTTAGGAAATTTAAAGAAAGTTAAATTACTTAGATGATGTGTTTAAACATCTAACTGCTGCGCAGCAACTCGTTCCTCGATTCAGACTCAAAATATTGCTTTAATACGGCTCTGTATAATCGATGTTCGCACTCCCAGAGCTGGATGTAAACTGAGGTCTCTGCAGCCTGTAATGGATGCGCGAGCTGCTATGCGCGACTTATTTCGACCCAAGTGATTCTACTGATCTTCCTATACTGTGTTTAAAGTATAAATAATTTTTCATGGATGACACATTTAGAGTGGATTCAGAAAAATCTACTTCTTTGCCATCAAAAAGATCTACTATACGGCGTAAGGAAATCCCCCTGCAAAAAGGTATCAATTTTTTTCTTCACACGTTCAGTACTAAGTATTAACTGGAAAATAAACCGTCGCAAATAAGAGACAATATTTACTACGTTATTAATTGAATATCCGGATCACAGTTGATTCAAGAGGGCGAATAAATGAAGGTATCCATGAATAATTAACATATATGTATGCCAAGCTTTCGCGAACCATGTAAAATAATTTCCCAATTTTTTATGGGAAATAACTACAATGAGATGATACGTAGATTTTATAGGTTTTAAGTTGTATTTATTTCGATTAAAATTTTAAACGTTTTCTCGCGCCGCGGAACTAGCCGTCTTATCGGCATAGTTTTTGTTCAACTTAAATTTATGCATGAGGAGAGAAAAATTGTAGGATATAGTATGTTAGAAGTTTACCAAGGTGTGCATAAATAGTTGATCAATTCTTGTAAATTTTACCCACAAAAAGGGCATCTACATTGATTCCAACTATGTAAATGTAACTTATGGTAGTAGTTGCAGTGGTTACATTTGGTTTCGCTTCGGGCGGATTTTGTTTAGTGCACATTCTTTGGTGTTAAAAGAAAAACGCCTTTCTACAATAAGGATCTTGTGTGGAAGGTTCGTAATTTTTTTTTGTATGCATTTTACTGGCTTCATTAAATTATTGTTAATATTACCTACATAAGTTTTTCTCTCTCGTGCAGGCGTTTTGTTCTCTGGCATTTCCTTTGTTAATTGGGGAACAATTTGTTAATCGCCGGCATTTCAAGATTCAACCCGGAATTGCTTTTTACCGACTCTACAATTGGGAATCTGACGTCACGGGAAGCATTCGAGTACCGGGCAGACAGGATTCTCCAGGAGGCCAGGCCGAGGACCTCGATAAGTACCCTATTACGTACCTAGATCCGTTAATTTATTTTGTAGAAGCTATATATCTCTAATTTTGAAGTGTTTGTCCATTACTAAAGTTACATATTTGACTATCGCGTGGTGAATTTTATACCGTAGGCCACGAAAAATTATCTACACAAAGTTCAGATCTGATAGATCACATTTTTGTTTTTTATATTGACCGTGGATATATTTATATATTATTTGTTCGTAGATTCGGAGTGGGAGTTCTTTTTTTTTCTTGTTATTATACACCTCCACGCTCTTAGTCTGCTTACCTCTTGCAAGAGCCAGGTTTTACTTAAGTTGTTTTTTTTTTATATTCTCTTTTGTATATTTATCAGAAAATATTATACATATATTTTCTACTGCCTCATTATTATAACTTTTATATTAAAAATATATCTTGTATTATCTACTCACAATAATTATTTTTTTTTCTTTATTCTTATTTACTGGATCACTTATCCAGGGAAAATAATTTTAGTAACTTTATGTCTTTCCTGGGCTTTACAATATATTCATTTAAATAAAATTACTTGGCGCCCCAACCCCATTTAGTAACCATAATAAAACTACTTCCCACGCCCAAAAGCAACCGCTGAGTGATGCCAGGGTAACAGAAATAAAAATCGATAGCTGTTTTGTTTTTTTTTTCAAAATCAACGTAACAGAGAATGGCCAAGAATACAGATTTTCATTTTCTTATGAGAATTTATGTCACTTTCAGGGATTGTGTTCCACTAAACTTGAAAATTGAGCCTCTGCAGATAAATAAATGGGATGGTTTCTGTCGATTAGCTGGCCTGAATAATATTACATTTGTTTAATTAATTTAATCTATCACAACTTGTTCTATTTGAAATAAGAAAGTTTACAACCATTAAAATTGGTAAAATGTAACCGAAAACATGAAACAATTGGTGTATTTAGCACTGCTATTAAATACAAAGGGTATGTACAACACAAATATATAGTCGAGGCAATGAAAGCACTAAAAAGGCCAAAGATAGGAAATCTTTTAGGATAGGACGTATCGGAATGCGGTTTTTTGCATTCGCTTGCAAAAATTATTTATATCATTTGTACCTACTTTGTACCTGTTACAAACCGGAAATTGCATTGCTGAGGCCTTTTGGCAAATTTAATAACTTCGTAAATAAGAGTCAGAATTGGCTCAAGTCGGGTACCCGGGGGTTTTTGAGGTCGCTGATCACGATTATGATGTTCAAATTGACCCCCCGAATACCTGGAGCTCAGGAACGCCGATGAACGTCATCTCCGGTGACTATCCCGAACTTTATGCGGGAGAGGAGAGAAACTGGGCACCCGGGGGTTTTTTGGGACGCTGAATTCGAATATATCATCGGCGAACACCCCACGGACATCTGGTGGGCCCCAACCAGGATGCGGACGTCATCTTCGAGAATTTTTCTGGAAATATCGACAATAACGAACCGAAAATCGTTATGGGAGCTTTTTGTGTGCGTTGAATCCGAATTTTATGTTGAAAACGACCACTCGAACACCTGGTGCGCCCTAACCTGGCCCTGAACGTCATCCCCGAGGGTTTACGGTTTACGTCCTATCCTAAAAGATTTCCTATGATAATGCTTCATTGCCTCGACTAATACTAAAATTAGTTTTGCATTACCTTTATGAAAACAATAAACAACTGTTGAACAAATTAACAATATATGAAAGTAAAATGTCTAAATTTAATTTAAAACTTTACAAAATGATTACAAATTGTTTATGAAATTATTGGAATTTAATGTACACATTATACTGTTGTACTCGATACGTATAAATAATTTATAGAATTACAATGAAACTCCACAGTAACCTGTTTCCAAATTTTCCAATAATTTAAAAAGATGCTACAAATTTCATTCCACAACATTGTGTGAATATCAACTAAAGTTACTAAATTAAGTTAATAAATATCAACTATCGTTACAGTTTTCGGTAGCATTCGAAACTCTATTTTAACCAAAATAAAAAAGTAGTCAATGTTTGCTAAAGGGCAACTTTAAAGTAATTGAAATACCTAAGCAAGATGTCGACAAAAAACGCACTGTGCATAACAAACTGCGTCTGCGATAGTATTATGAATACACATAATACTAACTAAACAATTTATATTTCTTCAATAAAGATTTACTTTTCATTTTTAGTCTCCTACACAATGGCTTTCACTAACACCTATAGGTCTAGAATCAAGCCCTCGTGTAAAAACTTTTTCAATCTCAATTTTGCGATAGCCCCTCTATGATCGATATAAGGACTTTCTAATGTACACTGAACATGCTATGAGTAATGTTCCTCAATAGGGTTTTATCATTAAATCGTGATGTTTAAGCTGAGAACAAGACTTTAAGCCCCATAAGCTAGTCCAGGAAATGATACATACATTGTATTTGTTCTATTTCTGATTCTACGTAAATTATGAAAATTAGTTTTATGTTTTACAACTTATTGATGCAGAAGTATTATTTAATCTATGTGTGTGTCTTCTATTTAAAGCAAATTACTATTCACCGGAGAAATAAGTATACAGGGTGATTCACAACATATCTAAACAAATTTGGAAATAGATGCATCAGAAAAATGGAGTCACTATCGTAAAAAATTTTTCGTAAACTTATACTTTCCGAGAAAAGTATTATCGAAGTTGTAGCATTTTCAACTTTTACATTGCTGAACTACTGTAGCCTTTAGCCATGCGAATCCGAATATTGAAATCTAATTATAGTCGAGGCAATGAAGCACTAAAAAGGCCAAAGATAGGAAAGCTTTTAGGATAGGACGTATCGGAACGCGGTTTTTTGCATTCGCTTGAAAAAATTATTTATATCATTCGTACCTACTTTGTACCTATCACAAACCGGAAGTTGCATTGCTGCAGCCAAAAATGCATCTTTTGAGAGGCCTTTTGGCAAATTTAATAACTTCGTAAATAAGAGTCAGAATTGGCTCAAGTCGGGTACCCGGGGGTTCTCGAGGTCGCTGATCACGATCATGATATCCAAATTGACCCTCCGAACACCTGGAGCTCAGGAACTCCGACGAACGTCATCTCTGGGGACTATCCCGAACTTTATGCGAGAGAGGA
Organism: Monochamus alternatus; assembly: GCA_037114965.1. Taxonomy (NCBI): domain Eukaryota; kingdom Metazoa; phylum Arthropoda; class Insecta; order Coleoptera; family Cerambycidae; genus Monochamus; species Monochamus alternatus. Next base: position 42,850,258 of record CM073433.1, read on the forward strand.
GAAACTGGGCACCCGGGGGCTTTTTGGGTCGCTAAATTCGAATATACCATCGGCGAACACCCCACGAACACCTGGTGGGCCTCAACCTGGACGCGGACGTCATCTTCGAGAATTTTTCTGGAAATATCGACAATAACGAACCGAAAATCGTTATGGGGGCTTTTTGTGTGCGCTGAATCCGAATTTTATGTTCAAAACGACCACCCGAACACCTAATGCGCCCTAACCTGGCCCTGAACGTCATCCCCAGACACAATTGAAAAAGGCCAACCAAAAATCGTCCCATAATTTCATACATTCATTCATGGGTTACTCTCCCCCGGGGCCCTTAGGGAAGACGTTCAGAGCCAGGGTATATTTGAATTCAGCGACTCAAAAAACCCCCAGCAACGATTTTTGGTTGGTCTTTTTCAATTATTGTGTCTGGAAACCCCTCGGGGATGACGTTCAGAGCCAGGTTAGGGTGCACCAGATGTCCGTGGGGTGTTGGCCGGTGCCATATTTGATTTCATCAAGCCAAAAAAACCCCCGTAACGATTTTCGGGTGGTTTTTTTCAATTATGTCTGGAAAACCCTCGGGGATGACGTTCAGGGCCAGGTTAGGGCGCACCAGGTGTTCGGGTGGTCGTTTTCAACCTAAAATTCGGATTCAGCGCACACAAAAAGCCCCCATAACGATTTTCGGTTCGTTATTGTCGATATTTCCAGAAAAATTTTCGAAAATCACGTCCGCGTCCAGGTTGGGGCCCACCAGGTGTCCGTGGTGTGTTCGTCGATGATATATTCGAATTCAGCGACCCAAAAAACCCCCGGGTGCCCAGTTTCTCTCCTCTCTTGCATAAAGTACGGAATAGTCCCCGGAGATGACGTTCGTCGGCGTTCCTGAGCTCCAGGTATTCGGGGGGTCAATTTGAACATCACAATCGTGATCAGCGACCTCGAAAACCCTCGAGTACCCGACTTGAGCCAATTCTGACTCTTATTTACGAAGTTATTAAATTTGCCAAAAGGCCTCTCAAAAGATGCATTTTTTGCATGCATTCATGGCTGCAGCAATGTAACTTCCGGTTTGTAATAGGTACAAAGTAGGTACGAATGATATAAATAATTTTTGCAAGCGAATGCGAAAAACCGCATTTCGATACGTCCTATCCTAAAAGATTTCCTATCATAATGCTTCATTGCCTCGACTATTACTTATAGTACGTATTAACGTTTTTGTGATGCGAGTACTTACATTAGTTTTTCAAGTGTCAAAAATTGTTTACGTGTATAGCAACTCGGAGTTGTTGGATATCGTTTTAATTTATGGTGAAGTGAAAATGCTTTAGCCAAATGATTTTCCGGTAAACATGTGCCAAATGTAGCTACTATTACCTCGGTGTGCATTGAGCGCAAGTGTAGTGCAGCGCGGGCATGGCACAGGAAATTTACAACCGAATCGTTGATGTCCAGGGCGTTATTGCAGCAGTGTGGTGTAACATACACGAGGGTCAATAATATCCGTGCTATGTAAGCACAGCATGTCTAAGCATTAATACCAAAGAATTGGGCGAGGAAGACCGGTACCATGGCCGCCACGATTTCCTGACTATATCACTAGGATTTATTTTTGTGGGAATATTTCGAGGGGAAGGTCATCTTGACAATTTTGTACACCTATTTATAAATACATTTATCATCGCCAATATATTTTGTATTTATGCTGATTGAAATGTATTTATAAAAGTATTTAAGGAAAAGGTTCGAGTAATTAATAGTTATTTATGCAACAAGTACAAAAAGCGAGGGGAAGGTCACTTTAACAATACATTATCATCCCCAATATATTTTGTATTTATGCTGATAAAAATATATTTAATAGTATTTAAGGAAAAGGTTCGAGTGTTTAAATATATTTTTCTACCTTCATGCAAAAAACAAAACTTTATTGAACTATATTTAGTGGAAAAAGTGGTTCTTTATTGCACTCGTGCAATAGTGCAGGCCTTCAGGCCGAGTAGGACAGCACTTTTTGTACTTGTTGCATAAATAACTATTATCTGTATTTGCTAATGTTTATCTCTAGGTGTCCAAAGTTTTTGAAAAAAATTAAATATTCGGTTACAGAATGGAAAAACTTTGAACGATAAAATTAAATTTGTTATATGAAAATATACTGATAAAATACTTTTTTTAATGCTATTAGTTACCGTTTTGTACAAATAACTTAACATCAGTTAAAAAAATATTAACATTTTTCGTGTACTATCTGATTGTCTCAATTTTGTGATTATTATTCTTACTGGGATTTAAGTGGTCCAGTAACCATTTTAAACGGAGAAATGTATCTGAACTTCTTACAAACTATTTTACCCGTTGAACTAGAAAATGTTCTCCTACTGATAAGAAGGTAATGTAGTTCATGCGCGATGGTACTTCTTCTCATTTTACAGTAAATGTTAGGCATGAAAACAATTTTTTGCAACTAAACGGTAAAAGTTATCAAAATTTTTGAAGACAGAATTTACTTAAAAAAGTTAGCTTTTATCAAAAATGTGACAATCAGATACCCAATCCATAAAAAAATATATTTTTAACTATCGTATCCAGTACAAGGTATTTGTGCAAGTCGGCAATTAACATTATTTGGATCAAAAAAAGGCTTTAATTTTAAACTCCAGTAAACCTAAAATTATTATACTTGTTTATCCGTGTAAACGTATGTCAAATACCTAATAATAATAAAAAAAAAACATTAATTTGCCTTTCACTAGTTACACAAAAGTTAGTCAAAATCCATGCGTCTCCTGGGACTGGTCGAAACGTTTGAAATATAGCAAATAGTGAGCCAAATCAGGACTATTTGGCGCTCAATTCGGTAAGACGGACCCAATTTTGTTGTAATATCAGCAATGTAAAATTATTTAATAATTAAAGCCACAAATTAATTCTATTAATAATTAATAACAATAGCGGCAGAAGCAGTTGAATTTGCTGTATAAAACAGGTGCTATAATACTTATTTCTGCAACAAGTGCAAAAAGTAAATGTTTATTGTTGCTATTGGACAACACTAAAGTGCAATAAACACTTTTTGTACGAGTTGTATACAGTATTCCTTCTACGATCATGCAATAACCAAAACATATTTTATTTAGGTGGCAGGTGGCACTAAGTGTAGGAAAATAAAAAAAATGTAATTTAATAGCAAAATATTTCATAATTAATTAACACTATCGACTTGCATTGAGAAAGATAGAAACTAATATGAAACAATTTAGCTCGAACTTTATTTTTACAGAAAATGGACTAAATATGACATCTATTTCAACGTTTATGTTTGCCATGGTCACAAAACGCTGTACGCTGCAGTATAATGTTGCACTAGTGCAATAAAGAACCGGTTTTTTCGCTAAATATAGTTCAATAAAGTGTTTTTAGCATGAACGTAGAAAAATAGTTATTTATGCAACAAGTACCCAAAGTAAGTGTCTATTTGTTCTTGTTGCATACAATATTTTTTCTACGTTCATGCAAAAAATGATTCATCTAGATGACACTAAGTGTAGGAAAATATGACATCGATTTGAACGTCTATGTTTGTCATGATGACAAAGCGCTGTAGTAGATGAATGCAATAAACATTTTATTGTACTAGTGCAATAAAGAACCACTTGTCGAGTGGCCGATTACATGTTTTGCTTTGTCAGGTCTTACAGTGGATCAGTTTCCAGTGCCGTGTAGAAGTATACAGAGTGTCCCAAAATAGAAGGCCATACCATTAACCACATATTCTTTGGACAAAAATAATGAGACTTTCCTTATGCCATTTTTTATTTGGGTGTCCCTGTTTCAATATACAGGGTGTTAAAATTACATTTTAAAAAACTATTTTTGTTAATAGTCCCATTGTTTTGTAAGATACACACTTGAAATTTTGCACGTACTTTTATCTTATTCCGGCATACTCATCACACAATTTTGGGGAAAAAATCGAAGGGTGAATGGAGGCAACTGAGGGATGCACTACCCTTTATCCCCTCCAATTATTTCTAAGTACGCCTATGCAGCTTATTCTTGAAACACCAAACGTAGAATTTTCTTCTGATCATTTTATCGCTTATGTAATTTTTTGTTTAAATGCTCCGTTTTGAAAAAAAACAGCAATTTGTAGTGCTCATAAATCTAGCATTCATTATCATTTTCAAATGAAACTGAAATTTTATGGATATACCTATTATTACATTACCTTGACAACTTAGCAAATCATAATACTTACTGAATGAATAATTGCTAATTAAAACAGATTGGATAATTTTAAATTTTATAAAATGAGGGATACTTATGAATTGAAAAAATAATCAACATAACATAATAACTTGTTACCTAAATAACATAAATAAAATAATTTATTAATTACTACCAATTTAACAAACGTTCTACTTGCCCACCCTCCTCATTAACACATGTACGTGCCCTTTTAAGTAGCGAAAACCTTATATTATGAAAGATATTATTTTTTGTTTTAATTAGCAAATATTCATTCAGTAAGTATTACGATTTGCTAAGTTGCCAAGGTATTGTAATAACAGGTATATCCACACAATTTCAGTTTCACTTGAAAATGGTAGTGAATGAATGATAGATTTATGGGCACTACAAATTGCCGTTTTTCTCCAAAACGAGGCATTTAAACAAACAATTACAAAAAAAAGGTAAAATGATCAGAAGAAAATTCTGCGTTTGATATTTCAAGAAAAAGCTGCATAGGCGTACTTATAAATAATTGGAGGGGATAAAGGGTACTGTATCCCTCAGTTACCTCCATTCGCCCTTCAATTTTTTTCACCAAAATTACTTGATAAGTATGCCGCAATAAGATCAAACAACATGCAAAATTTCAAGTGCGTATCTTACAAAACAATAGGATTATTAACAAAAATAGTTTTTTAAACTGTAACTTTAACACTCTGTATATTGAAACAGAGACGTCCAAATAAAAAATGGCATAAGGGAAGTCGCATTATTTTTGTCCAAAGAATATGTGGTTAATGGTATGGCCTCCTATTTTGGGACACCCTGTATATTTAAATCATTTTCAAACTGCCCTTTTTGATTTTTTTTTGGATAAAATTTTATTTGTCCTCTGCACGTTTAAAATTTTGTTTAGGATAAGTTCTGAATCACCCATTAAAAAAACATTTTAAAATAAAAATTGTATGCAAAACACATTATTGAAAAGTACAATAGAATTCTTTTTATGCAAAATTTAATCTAAAGTTTAGAAACATACTATTTCCATGCTAACCATAACTGTTACGATATGGATGGATATACGAATTCTGCTCACATAAACAAATTTTAGAACCCTTAAAATGTGTAACAGTCGACGTACAAACCATTAAATACAATATTTCCAGATTTTACACCGCGTCCGGTTTTAACCCATCAAAACGCCAGTTATAGTGACGGCTTAGGTTCAGTGTTGCCAACAGGATCGTATACGAATGTGATGTATATTCGTTAATAACTAGAATTATCGCCACTTATCCGCTTACGTTAAGCCCTAATAATTCCAATTAATGTCAAAAAAACGACCAATACCGTTTTGATTTACGCGACTCTCCAATAGCGGCTATAAATTACGGCAATTTTATTGCGACTTACCAATTCGAAGGGACAATGGGGCTTACCTGAAACAAAACAAGTTGTATAAGCAAAAAGTATTGTAAGCAGTTACATATTACGTGTCCTAATATCTATTATTGAAGCTGTTTTAATACTAATGAATAGCTGTTATATACAGTGTCCCGTTTGTACTTGAAAATAACTAGGTGATATGATCCTAAAAAAATAGCAGGGGCAGTTCATGTAACATATTTCTTCTTATTAACGTTCCGTTTCCAAGACAAAGCGTGTTAAAAAAGTTGTTGTTACTTTGAAAAGAGTTTTTGAAGTGGTCCCTCAGATAATTATTAATAATATTGCCGATACAGAGTGTTCTACAAACTCTATTATTGTCAAAAATGTTTTCAAATATGAACATGGGTCCGATTCGTTTTAGTTTAGAAGTTACAAGTATTTTAAAAAATATAATTTCATATTTCAATCAAAGTAGTCTGATGAAAAATGATGGTTACTGTAACAATAATTATTTTTATGAGAGACAGGTAGATTTTAACGGCTTGATGGATCCAGAGAAAAAAGATGGAGGGAACAACGAAGCAACTGCGGACAACGTTGTTTCTGGGTTTTTACACTTCATCAGCGCAGTGCAGCTTAAAAACAGGATGGAATAAGAAGGAAGGGCAAAGGACACGAACACAAGAGAATGACAAGTAGCCTGCCTATCTCTATTTGCGGCTTCGTGTCACACAGCCTCGGTATTGAGGCCAAGAGCAACAGTCGCAACAGTCGTGGACAGTTTTGGCGTTTAATATACTTACTCTTTCTTCATTTGTATCTCTAACTACCTGAATATACGCCACTGATATTAAGACTAAAAAGGTTTGCATGTTTTTCTCAAGCAATAGTTGATATTAATTCGTGTACAAATTTTGATATGCTTATCTTTAGACGATTTAAAGTTAATTCAGAAAAATCGTTTTCAGAGCAGCAACTTTAACACTCTGGATCTCGGAGATACAACTTTAAAGAGCAAATAAGTTTTATGAACTGCTCCCAACTGTCCAATAAGAATTTAACCTCCCGATTTGAAAAGTTTTACAACAGGACACCCTGTATAGGTAAAGTGTGCAAGATAATAAAGTAATATGAATCAAAATACATAAGCACATTCGGATTAAAGTTGTATAAAATTACCATCGCACTTATAAATTTACAGTGACGTGGGTAAATTAGTTATAACCATAAACACGAAACAATTCTTCGAGATGACTTGTTTTCTGTTTTCACGGCAGTTCTAAACTTTCAAATGACTATAAAATTCCTCGACAGAGCGCACTAAAACAAAATGGGTAATTCGGTAGCCTCTACAGCATATTCATGATAGTTTCCCTACAGTAAAGTGTTATATATAGTATTATAAAAGATTGCTCAGTGTTTAAATAAGATAATATTTCGAATCACGTAATGGTTTTGTATTGGCCTACTACATTTTTCAAATGAATTATTGAACTATACTTAGATCGTGCAGAATAACATATTAAATATGTCTGTTACTCTTCGATTCTGAAGTTAGAATATTAAAAAAATTGTATCTATAGAAGTACACACACCATCCCCTTTTATATAAAATGATTGGATTAAGCCTAGTGGTTTTTCATAATGTGGTAAAAAAAGTACATGTACTTAGGGAACCGAAAAGACAATAAAAAATTGCAGATTATGAACCTTTACTTTACTACCAATGTTTTTACAAATATGATCAGTTTGGCAGTGTATTCAGCGAAGCGTTCCTTTGAATTTTTGTACATTATAATGCCAGGACGTAAAATTAATGAGTTTAACCGAGCAACATTCTAATCGTCAGATATCGAACATGATGAGCATTTCTAGATTATCTGTGTACAGCTATGAAGAATTTGATACAGTGGAAAACAGACCACGTAGTGGATGTCCTCGAGTATCTAATAAAAAGGAGGACCCGTATTTGGTGCAATATGCCCATAGACACCACACATCTTCATCTTCAGCTCTCAGGGCCCACTTTCAAGGTACGTTTCGCCGTGTTATATGGACACCTACTACTAGAAGACGACTTCACAACGCAAATTTACGTGCTAGAAGACCATTTTGTGTTTATGGACGACAACGCTCGACCACATCGCGCAAGAAGGGTTTAAGAGACACTCGAAGCAGGACATATCTATAGATTAGATTGGCCAGCCAATTCTTCCGACATTAATCCTATTGAAAACATGTGGGATTTTATTGCTAGAGCCATTCATAATCATATTGCTTCACCTCAGACTGCAGATGAGTTAGTCGTCGCCGCAGAATAGGACTGGAACAATATTCCGCAAGAGATCGTTAACCGCTTGATTATATCAATGTACGGACGTGTCAATATGCTATTGGAACGTGGTGGAGGTCATACTGACTATTAGTCAAGTAGAGAACTTGCTATGTTACTTCTTTTTGATTTAATAAATTTTGTCAAAAATGTAACACATTTGCTGGTTTTTAATTTTCTAAGTACTCAGTTTATCGAACATATTCTTTTCACAAAAAAAAGATTCAGAAAACAATATACTTTTATAAATGTATTTGGTATATTTTATTCAAATTAAAAATCAAAGGTGTTTGAAAATTTAAGTGGAAAAATGGAAAACTGTTTGTTTCTACATATTTGATGCAAGTTTTTTACTTACTAAGAGTCAAAATCCATATGGCACAATCATTTGATCATATATCTTTATTATTAAAGACTGACCTATCAAACCTTATATTGCAGTAATCACAACAAAATATTTGATGTAAAACATAAGACTTTTATTCACAAAAAAGATTGTTACATTTCTTTTTATTTCTAAAAAAAGATATATACATATTACTATTTTTCTGGACACTCATACCTCTTCTGAAAATAAAGAAGAAATAATTTTTTAAAATATATAATATTAAATATTTTTAATAACAATATCTCTACCCCTCATTCTAATCACGATGATTAGCCCAGAAGTCGGAGACTTGTGCGGGAGAGAGGGTGGCAAATTATTATTATGCAGACCGCATTTGCGCCCTGGAACGGCGACTTATGTTGGTAGGCCCTAACCACCATGCTGAACTGTAAGTAAATTATATTATTTGTTGTGAAAAAATACGAAAGGCCCAATATCATTGCGACCTACAAATTTTTAGAAGTCGGATGTAATTTTTCATTTATGCTCTTTCCATAATTTCCTTTAAACCAGTTTTTGAGACTATTATATGTCTTTTCGAAACGTTCTTTAGATATTTCAGGAATCACTTAAGAACATCCTATAACACAGGTCTCTTCAATATCTCAATTATTTTCGTTTTCTGTTTCACTCATGCTCATACTCACTCGTTTGACAAATATATTGACGTTTAAAAATAAATTTCGAACCGTATCCATGGTAACGACAAAACCTACTTAGTTTAGTAGATATATGAGACACGAGACAAAAATAATTTTAATATTTTCAAGATATTTTGTTAGTTAACACCTTTGTATTCATATAATGGTCGTACAAAAAATAGTATAAGCATTTCGAATAGTGAAGAGTTTACCAATCTCTTCCAATATTGTCGTCGATCGGTAAATTGTCCTTGCTGTTCTTGATGTTTAATATACTATTTAGATTAAGATTTACCGTTTCTGTACTATTTGAATATTTGTGAGTGACCCTGACATTCACACAATCGGTGTAAGCGGGTATAAAAACCACTCACGCGCCTATTTCTGCTTCCAGTGACTCTAGACTCTTAGTCGATTAATTGTAGGTCTAAAATGATCCAAACTCCTGAAATTACATGAATTTACATGGAGCTGTAATGCACTGTCTACAAAACAAATAAATACAATACATTCAAGGAAAATATGTATTTACCTAATATCTCAACATTATGAGCGGGATAGTGCTTTTATTTACGACACACCGCTAGACGTTAACAATAGCCAAAACAGTCGCTGAGTCGCTGTCCCAGTAAACACACATACGTTATTTAAACGTATTGTCAACGTACCATTGGTTGATAATTGATGTTACGTTACAAAATCAACCATTATTTTATGGTTAGAAAAGTAACGGTCTAACATAACATTTAAAATACGTACTTTTTTAACAAAAAATGTTGGCAAACCTTTTGTAACGTTAAATGAACGTTATTTAAAATATTTAAATAAAACTTATTTATTTAAACCTTTATAAAACGTCTGTGTCAACTGATTAATATATTAATATTGAATAAAAGCGTGTTTGTAACGTTTTAGAGTAACAGGCATTAGTAATGCTAACAAAACGTATCATAAACGTTTTGCACTTAATAAATATTTCGGAACGATACTAATCCAAAGTAAATTATATACAATATAATTTAATAAAAAGATATTGCATTAAGAATATATAGGTACTTAAATATACAAATAACTTGATAGTAATTAATTTTTAATAAACCTCAAAAGTATTAAAAACCGGTACAATTTAAACCTGTATTATACGTTATAATCATGGATTGGAATAAGGAAGGGAATTGCCGTTTTTTACACGTGTCAATTATAATGCCGTTATTGTAATTTAATGATCTTATTGGTACATAAAGATCACGTGTTACACACATACCATTTCGAGTTCCTTTTTGTAAAAGTTTGTCAGTTGCATATTCATCACTGTACGTTTTTTTACATTACATGTTACAAATAATTATATAATGGAATCTAAATTTATTCCACTATAACTTTTCCTACTTATGTTTCAAAAGCGATGACAAAATTAATAAAAGTAGGCGCGTAAATTTTGTACTCGTACATGCCTACGTTAAATTACTTTGTAAAATGGGTAACAATTATTATGACTTGATAATTTTTTTACTTTATATTAAAATTTAAGATACAGTGACATATTTCTAATCATTATTGGGAATGATTTAAACTTTTTTTATTTCCTTTCTTGACTATCTGCTTAGTGGTCATATTAAATGTATATTAAGTTATTATTATTAGCATTATTATTATATTAATAACTATAACAGATTAAACTTAGACATGTTTAAAGTGTAGACTTTCTTTAAATAATCTATATTATCCAATGGAAGTGAAGTTATTAATATGAAACGTGTTCAGACCTAATTTCATTGTTTTTAGGTTCCAATCAGTAGCATAAATAAGATATATTATTTTGGTATTTTTATATTTTGTTTGTATTATGTACGTATTATTATTGATTTAATAAACTATTACTGATATGAAACCAATTATTTATTATTACCTACCTAAATTTGAAATTAAACAAAAGGTATTGATATATTTTAATACTCTTATTTATAGGCATATAGTGAGTTCAACATTCGAGCCACACTATTGGAATATCGATAATAATTATTAATACGAACACGATTAAATGATAGAAAATTTTGTAACTATTTTATTTATATTATATTAATTCCCTACTAATTATTTATTTAATACAGGGTGGTCCAGAATATACCGTAAATACTAGAGCATATGGCATGTTAAAAAACAAGAGTATTATTTTTACATACATTTTTATTCAAAACTCAATAATAAGAGAGATACAACCCTCTGAGGAATTAAATAAAAAACATTTTTTTTAAATGTCTTTCAGATACTTTTGAATAATAGGTTCATGAGGTGAGTATATGATATTAGGATAATTAAATTTTTGTTATCACTTATTCAATCACTAATGATTAAGGGGTAGCTTTGGATAGTATTTTTTTAATTATGTATTTCAAAAAATACTTACCACTCAAAACAAAGCTTTAATCTTAAAGGAAGGAATAAGTGGTAACATAAAATTAATTGTACTAAAGCCTAAAAAACGTAAATTCATTATAAAAGTATTATAGTTAGTTAAGTGTTATAGATATTTAAAGAAGTGGTTTTTATTTTGCGGGTTTACAGGATTAAATGTACCTGATTATTTAGTTTTGAAATATAATACCCTTATTTTTTAACGTACTATCTAATCTAGCATTTATGATACATAATTCTGGACAACCCTGTACAATGCCACCAGAAGGATCCAAAAACAACGTTGTAAAATACGTCTCTAAAACATCTTTTTGGACATTAAAATAACAAGGTTTAATTTACGTTAGTTAAAAACCTTAATAGAATGTCATTATTAAACGTAAAACTTGAAGTTTATTAATACTAAAAATGATCGTACATTTACTAGTATTAAACGTTTGTACTTTGGTTACCAGAAACGTGTAAAACCGCGACATTTTTAAGTTGATTTTACGTAAAAAAGACACGTCTTTTTCAAACACTGTATGGACATTATAAACGTTTTTCTAACGTATATGTGTTTACTGGGGTACGTTTCAAGAAATAAAATTCCATTTCACAGTTAGAGAAGCGGAAAAGTTTCTATAACTCGAAGATTATTATTATTAAGAGTGCACAAACTTGCAATTACTAACAATAAAACTGACGATAAATCTGAACTTTAACCTCATTTAATAGTCCTTTATTATACGTAGCGTAGAACGGCTAGTCGGGACCGAAATTATCCACAGACATGACGCTATTGCAGCGTATATTAACGTACTAGAACCACTCAAGATACCACTTACTGGCTGGGAGAGAAGCTCTGCTCAATGTTGGAATATGAAAAATGTATTGCATGAGAGTGCTGCAGTGGGTGGGTTCCTACGTGATAATGATAAATAGACATATCTGGAGATAGGCTGGGTATTATCATCGACTTTGGGATGAATTCGATTAACATCTAATGTTAACAGGAAGTTGGTGAAGATTGTAACGGTTCTATTTAATTAATACGGCGCTAGATACAATTAAACCTACATCTAAGTATTTTAACCTGCCTATTTTATTATTTGTATGTGGAAAGTGAAATAAATCACCTAATTTACCTGTCTTCCTCGCTCCTAATTCGCTGTTCATGGGCGCCGCGCGACTAATAAAAACTCTAAAACAAAAAGATATCTTCGACAAGCCAAATTCCTATATGTTTAAATTGCCTGCCCCATATTTTCTACAATATTATCTTCATCTTTAACAAATTTCACCTATTTTAAAACCCGTTATTAATTATTAATTTATTCTCCTAACTCCCACCCTTGGGTGTGGATAATGCTTCCCGTTAGTAGGTTGGTATTCCTAATTTTATGGTTAATTATTTTCTATTATATTGGTATCTTTTCTATTTCCCTCCAAATAGTTTTTTTAAAACAACCTTGTCTTTTGGAAAAAATCACTTAGTTTTACTGCTGTTAAGTGGTGTACGACATATTGGCCAAAACCTTTCGTGGTAATTGGAACCACCCTTATTGGGATTTGAAGTGATTTTGTGCCAAATTATTTTACTTTTGGTGTTGGTTATTGATTTACCAAAAGTATAGCCTTTCTAAGATTTTTGTGTCGTCCACTCTACTTCTGCAGCTACTGGTGAAGGATTTTCCAGAAGGAGTTTTCTTCTTCTACGATACCATCTTGGAGAATATTGTTCTACCACCTTCTAATTCAAGAAAACCCTCTATAAAAGAGGTAGGTACTTCAGAGTAATTATCTAGTTTACCCTGCATGTTCTTCAGCGTTAATTAACGCATTTCTTTGCATCTCTAGTTTTTTTTTACGGGGTCCTATCCTCCTCGCAAATAATATCTACTTCAGGTGCTACGTAACCTACCTTCAGGACCACTTCTATCATACCAACCGATGTGATCTGCCATTTTCGTCCACAGACCTTCACCACGTGGAGAAACACGTTGATTTCAACCTTCAAGTGGGATTTCACCTACCCTTGACTCAGCTGGACCTTCCGGAATCTGCTTACTCTTGATGTTGGCCAGATAAGTGAAAGTTGTGCAAGTTCTGCAACCCTCCACTGTTAAGCAACAAATATTGCTTGAGAGAAAATAGATGTAATATAATGTTAGTACGTTAAATTTAGCTATATTTGGTATATTGGGTAAATTTGTGGTTTCTTGATCACAACATTAAGACTAATAATATATATAGATATATGTGTATATACCAGTTGTACACCAAATCGTGGATATCCATTTTTTGGTAATATAACAATAATTATTATTCTTTTACTGATACTTTAGATTTTTGTTAGATGTGTCTCTGCTAATGAACTTGACATAAACTCATTTGCACATATTTAACTCAATATAACAATTCTCCATCTCAAAGTTATATATTTGAATATTTCCTTCCCACTCTGATTCAGAGAACAAATAAAAAAAAAGAGAAAACGAAAATTGTTAGTTTTGGTTTTATCCGTCAATTGTTTTTTTTTATTTTTATTTTGGGGAACTCTTTTGTGGGTTTTGAGACCTTAAGTAATGCAAGAGAGGAGCAGTTAACCTAATTAAAGAAAAAAATCTTATTTTATTGGCCTTAAATTCTTAGAAAGGCACTGCCCTTTTAGTTTTGTTTATATTTTTTTTTTATTCTTCAATTTTTAAAACTAGAAATAGCTAGCCAGGGCCTATGGCGTGCCATTTAACATCACCTAGTATTTTTTTTTGGTAATTAAATCGCATTTTCTTTGTTTGTTAACAACCTTGAGATTTCGGCGCGTTATCAGATTTTGGGCAGTTAATCTAGCAGTATATGTGGCACAAGAAAGATGATTATTTATTTATTTAACTTTTTCCAGACAGAAGTACAGTTAATTACAATGCTGCAAACGCTGAATTTAAACTACGGAGATAGAAAAATAATGAGATGCATCCTTGATATATTCAAAATTACCTATCTTATTTTAAAATACAAAATTATTATCACCAATCACAAATACTGTAGAACTACTGTGTAAGGTAGTTCTAAAAATAGACAGATTAAAGACAGAAGAACATAAGGAAGAGTTTATATTTGGTAACAATAAACTTATTTAAATGGCAATAAAAGAAAATCAATGACATTTAATATTTTTTCTTTAACTTCAACATAATTTTCGATAGTTAGTAGCATAAATAACATTTTTTTATAGTTTAGTATAATACATAGTGCAAACATTTAGGTGCAGTGTATAGTTTTATTATTCTAAGTTGCAGTTTCTTAATTGTTTTGATGAAAATATAATGAATTATTCATTTCTTTGCATGACGTATTTCGTGTCAATTCTTGTCGCAAGATAAATTAATTTTTTAACGAAATATTGTAATTTCAAACCATGTGATACTTGCATACGTTTTTTTATGACAATAATCTCGACTGATCTAAATAATATTGCATAAGTTCGAGTTATTTTATCTTTTTTCGAATACCATTCGTTGATCTCACGCCACGGGTGGCCCTTGATGAGTTCTAGAGTCACTTACGGCTATTTTCAAGGAATGCTAAACTCAATACGCTACACAATCGTCGTTTGCTATCTGTCTGATAAATTAACACACACCTGAGGTTCACAGTTTGGCTTTTTTTCGAAATGTGATAGCCAATTTACATGAAAAAAAAAAGTAACACTCGACCTTTTTTATATAAGAACAAATACTGTCGCTATCTTATAATTTTTATAAATTATAAGCACCACATATTAAGAAATGGTACGGATGACATTTCGGCATCTGGAAATTAAGATGATTATAATATATATTTTATGGTGTTCCTCTAGACTATAGTGGGATAGAGACCATCTTATATAAATGCTGCTGACTTAAAAAAACCTTCGTTGATCTTTTCCATATAGAAATTTGAATTTTGTACGCAATGTAGGTACTAGGTACAGATATAGAGTTTATATGCATTTCATCGAATTATTATTACACATTCCGTACACTATAATACTACTAATAGCAGCAAACTATGCACACATACGCTACAAATAAGAACTTTAAGTTTAACTAAAGGAAGTGTGACATTAACAAAAACTACGCGCGGAACTTATCACCTCAGTTATCAAAGACGTATCGCGAAACAGAGTTGCTTGACCTATTAGAGTAGGTTAGAATTACAGAATCACAAGTTGCTCCTAATTGTTACAGGGTGGGCAATAATACCCAAATTATTTACATATACCAAAGTTTTTGTCATAATTTCTTTGATGCTTTTTTAATTTTATCTGTCTGATAGAACGTGCTCGTGCATATTTTACAGGCAATCAATTTTAAACAGTTTGCTAACATTGTACGAATGAATCCATTTTAACTGGTTTTCTCTTAAAGTATTAAGTATTTTTATAATTAATTAACTTGTTTTCGTTTTGTAAAAATATGAATCTAAGTGAAACGGAACGGATTGAAATTCTCATGATGATCGGGTATGGTGATAGAATTCGAACTCATGAGGAAGTTTTTTTGTTTAATGAAACACATCTGAATCGTCCACCAATAAATCAACCCACTGTAAGTCGAACTAAATCAAAGTTTCGAAACCATAGTCACGTTAAAAAGAGTGTTAGCAGGTGATTTCGGTGTGAGTAATAGCACACTGGGTAGATTTCTTCACAAAAGCAAGTGAAGTGCCATCCTTACAAAGTTCACTTAGTGCAAGAATTGTCCGACGACGATCAATGTCGGAATTGTTGAAAATCGAATTTTGGTGACGTATTTCTTTGAAGGAGATTTAGATGGCGCAAGATTTTCTTCAATTTGATTTAGTTCCTTCCTGGGTTGTACTGTTCCCCAGTGAAGAAGAACCAGATTTGCACAATGACACAATTTGGTTACAGCAAGAAGGTGCACCACCGCACTATGCCATAGCTATTCCCCTCTACTTAGATGACATGTTTCCTCATCGGTGGATAGGCAGAAGGGGACCTAAGGAATGACCCACCAGATTGCCAGATTTAACACCACTAGATGTTTTCCTTTGTGAATATGTAAAAAGCAAAGTATACGTCACTAAGCCAAATAATTTTGACGATCTTAAGGAATGAAGAAGTTCATGCCATCTCGCCTGAAGTTATTAAAAATGTACAAGAATTTGTTTCCCGTCTGGCCCATTGTTTGGCAGTAAATAGTCAACACTTTGAAAATTTAATTTAGGTTTTTATGTCCAACGGTTTTATTAACGAACAATAAAATTTCCTACGATCGATCATGTTTCTCTATGTAACACCAATGTTTTTATAAATTGAGTACATTCCAGTAGACACTTTAAAATGACGTGTTTCAATAAATTTTTTAGTACGTTTATTCATTTGGAAATAACTGTAAAAGTACCTATCGGTTCGCTTATCCTAATCAATCCGTTTTCTGAACACTCATGTCTTCCCATTAGTTCAGATAATCGGCGCTCTACTGTACTTTCATTTTAGGACACCTCGTAGGACACCGTACAAATAAAAAACACGCTCTTATTAATTATTACAGTTAAAGCATGTACCTGTCTACCTCAGAGAGTTTCCAAACTCGACGTCTGGCCTTTTAGAAATAATGCAGGTGCCGTGAGTTTGAAGGAGTAAATTTTTCACAGCGCAAGGTTAAACTGGCAAGGAATACATCTTCTGGGAAATTTACTTTATCTACACAGTAGCGACAAGGCAGACAAAGCGAAGGAAAATTACTTTCGCAGCTACTGCACCAGGACAAAAGTAACTAAATGTAACAGAAATACGTAACGCTGTGTATAATGAGAAAGAAAGAAGAAGAATGTAAATTCGAATGAATGAATACGTTCTAATTCTGGAGTTAAATAGACACTCTTCTAAACTATTCGGTAGTTAAAAGTAAGAATATCTTGATTCACTTCATCTAGTTTTAGGAATACTGTTCAATTGCGACGAGACTGAAGGGAAATTTCTCATAGTTAAATGTTAAACTAGAGAAGGATATATCACCTGGGAAATTTCAGGGTTTATCTAAGCTGCTGTTAAGACAAAGCGAAAGAAAATTACTTTTAAAACTCAGTACACTCGGATCCAGAATAAGAGAAATGAAAGCGATAATGAAAGAAACTATGAATTTAAGTGATTGAGTAGTTTCTAATTTTACAGCTGAAACCACTTAAAGTTTACACACTTGCTCCAGACAAAAGTATTATTTAATAGGATAACGATAATATAAACGCATTTCTTAATATACAGTGCTTTCGAAAAGTAATGAATAAATTAATTATTTTTGAAATTGAGAAGTTTTCGAAAAAATCCCCTGGCACGTCGATTTTGTTTTTAACACCTCCCCATTATGCAACACCTGTCCGTGCTTATTTAGATGAGCTGTTTTCGAATCGTTGGATAGGGAGAAGGGGGCCGATTGAGTGACCAGCCATATCGCCTGATTTGACACCCCTAGATTATTTCTTGTGGGGATACTTAAAATCAAGGTATACGTTACCGGTTAATTTAGAAGATTTAAAAGCAAGAATTCGTCGCGAGATGCATCGTATACCTCTTGAAATTATTGATAATGTCCAAAAAGAATTTATCAATCGTCTTGGCTACTGTCAGGCAGCCAACGGTGCACAATTTGAACATTTAATTTAGTCGATTTTTTACATAATCATTATCATTTTCACTATTGTGAAAATTAAATTTTAAAATCTTTAAACATCATTTTCTTGAAATTTTTATTATGTAACACAATAATTTTTCATGATGTATGTATGCAGAATGACACGCTCTTTCAAATGGCATGGTCAACATTGGGGTTTGCTATTAAAAAAAATTGTCGATGACGTCATATCTCGAACAACGATGACGTC
The DNA here is from genome assembly GCA_037114965.1 of Monochamus alternatus. Taxonomy (NCBI): domain Eukaryota; kingdom Metazoa; phylum Arthropoda; class Insecta; order Coleoptera; family Cerambycidae; genus Monochamus; species Monochamus alternatus. The sequence continues at coordinate 42,868,529 of CM073433.1, forward strand.
ACAAATGTGGGTCGTATGTCAAAAAGTGCCTTTTTTAAAAACAAAATAGACGTGCCAGGGGATTTTTTCGAAAACTCAATTTCAAAAATAATGAATTTATTCGTCACTTTTCGAAAGCACTCTATGGGGCTTTGAGCTTATAATGAATAATATTACAATCATAAATTCCTGATCATTAGAATACAATTTTGAATTTATCTTGATATTAAAATAGAAACATTTTCTGAAAGACCAAAATTTTGTAAACCTGATTTAAAAATCGTGTGTTTGTCTCTTAATTGTAGATGTTGCTATTATATAATTTAAATACGCAAAGACGAGTGAATTAAGCTTCAGTTCAAAACTACAATCCATTAGTCACTGTTAACTTTATGCAGCATTACATAAGCCAAATGGCATACTATATAATTTAAATAAATATTTTCCCGGAATTACAAATGCTGCATGAAGTTGGATCTAAAGGTATTTTATGAATTATTCGATTAATTCTTCCCAACATCAGACCAGAAATAATTTGAAACATTTCTATGAAATCATCATAATATTTCAACGATGACATTTTTAATCAGGCGAAATAGTGTGTTTTAAGTACCAATGTATAACATTAACTAGTTACTATTAATTAGTTATCTAAACTAATATGTTAACAAAAAATATTAAATGAACAATTTGTGGCGTTTTATAAATTCATGCTGAGGCAATAGCGGCGTGAGGATATTCTTCAGTCAAAAAACATACAGTTAATATACTACGTGCATAAGCACGGTTTTCTTGAAATTCTGATGAGGGATTTGATACTTTGAGAATGATGTGGGCCATTTTCTTTTTGCTATTCAAACAATCGTCAATGTATGAATCAGCTGCCGCTGTGGACTTCCACCCACCATGCCGTTTTATTTTTGTAATATTGGATTCGGAGTTGGCTAATAATGTGACAGAAGAACACCGAAAACAATGTCTTGTATATGCTTTGGGAGGCGGAAGTAATCAGTGATGTTAAATGACATTTTCCCGAAGCTGTTGATACCTACACATAGCTTTAGTACATTTACCCCGTTTAAAGAATAAGAAAAACCGATCTTGACGCAAAATAGCATAACTTCGATAGATATCGATATGTTTGCTTCTTCGTTGTTTACCACAAATGTTCTTAAAATATTGGTTTTCGTGTTTGGTATAGTAATAATAAGCAGATCCTCTTTGTCTTCTATATCGTGGATCGTCATATTTGCTAGTTATTCGCGGTGAGAAGCAAAGGTAATTCCAAATATCGTGGCTACTTTAGGCATAAGATGTACGTCGTCTGGGGAATTTAAGAGAATATTTTCTAGTTCCTTTCTTTCTAATACGTTTTCGCTTGGTTACAAGCGATTTCTTCAAATATGCCGTTAGCTTAAGATATTTTGCAATATCAATGTCCTTCTTTACTTTTTGAAGCATAAGTTTCAATATCGAATACTTCGAAAAAGGTCAATAATAATTCTTTTAAAGATGAAGTGTTCTTCTCCATGCGCCATTGGTCGAAGGCAACAAGCTATTTTTCATATTGAATTCTTGATTTTACTTGCATCATTAGCCGCCTCCAATATCTCTGCTGGTTGATACATCATTGAGAGACTCCTCACTCATTTTGGGTAGTTTATGACGAACAGAAATGAAGAATAAATCAAACTCAACCTGAACTGATTGAAAATTTGATAGTTTATGTAAAAAAATATTAATAATCAAAACTGATCGTTCAGATAAACGTTAGTGCAATAGCACTGCAGTTGTACTGTTGTATTGTAATTGTATAGTGTTAAATATTATTTACTCTGTTTACATAAAATTACTGTAGACTTAAGAAGTTGGGGAATTTTTCCGCTGTAAGTTGACGACATGCAAAAACTCAAGATTCTTGACCTTCAGAGAGGTTATGTTTATGTTTTGTCAACTACGTCCCTATCTACGGAAATTGTTGGTTTTTATCATTTGCCGAATAGTAATTAAAAGCCTACCCTAGATAAAATATAAGCCTACAATCTGCAGGAATAGATGGTCTATTTGAATGTTTGGTTAAATCACAATATACTAGTATACTGTGGGTTAAATGAGGTCCCACTAATTTCAGCAAGTATTCAAACACTGCCACTGTCATTCGGGTGAAATGAAAAAATAATCGGCATTCTCATTTCGCATTTCTTTATATAAATTATAGAAATCACCTTGCATGTACTATCTGCGGTTAATAGGTCGCACCCACCATCTCCGAGTTCTTCTTTCTTTTTTTTTCATGTATAGTTTTTATACACATTGACGTCGCTGCGAATAAGAGCAGCAAAAGTAACTGTTTCTAAACCAAACAGTCCTCTTCATCCATTTTTTTTAGAAACAAATCAATTCTAAACTAAATATCTAAATTAGAATTTAATTTAAAAACTTAACCTGCAAAAATATGAATCTTCTGTTTACTGTCAAAAAAGCAGTTTTCTGATTGGTCCTTGTGTGATTGTTGGAAAAGGATTGGTAAAAGCTAAAATGCTTTTAGCTTCTGCCATACAACTGCAGTACAAAGGCGTTACTGTTAAGTTTATCTGAACGTTACAAAAGTCACCCATATTTCTCGCCGTTTTACTTCAGTATCTTTCAATATTTACAGGTGGGTTGAGTTAACATTCCTATTATTTGCTAAACCCTAGATTATTCAGTTATTAAATGTCTAAAATTATTTGTATTTTGTAGAAAACACTATTTCAAGAATACGGCGCCCTTTCTAATAACTTTTCTGCAGTACTAATGCAACCGCACTAATCTTATGTGAATGAAGCTTAATTCAGCGTCGTAGTAGCTTTACTGCTATTTACTGTTAGACGGTTAGCAGCTTAAAATCATGCGGAAAAGTACACTTTTTCTCATGATCGTAGAAAAACAATATTTCTTATTTCTGCCAGATTGACTGCAGTGCAAGTGCCTTTTTATTTTATTTACTATTCCAATAATATATCTATTGTTTTAAGCTATGATCTAATGAATGAGAAAATAAAATATAAATTTACAAACTATCTACACCCATTCTACTTTTGGTACGATATAATATTAAAACTGCATATCAGAAAACACACTGCAGATATAAAATTATAACGAATTCGTATTTTCAAACGCAAAAATTGTTCCTCCTCTTAAAATTATTTGCATATAACATAACACAAAAATTATCTCATAACGAAACGCGACGCGATGTAATGAAACTTTAACTCTGCAGTTACTCTCATAACGTCACGGAAGTAAAAATAGAACCGTCCTGCAAGTAACGTCATTTAAAACTTCAAACAGCAGTTAGTTAATATGCGAGTTTCATTCAACGGCTCTCCTGAACACATTATCCTGAGAGGATTACACGGATCCTCCTGATGCAAAAAAACAGATAGATGGAACAGGCGTCAGGAACAGATTTAAATCAATAAGTCTGTTTTATCTATTGTTCAGGGAATTGTTCAATGAAATATGAGAGCGGCACGGTCCTCATTGATCCTGTTTCTGTATTTATATTTTTTTTTCCATCGTGTTTTGAAGAGTCCGAAGAGTGCGGAACGGTGTTGGCTGATATTTGCGTTTGTTCTATAGGACAAGCATTACTAAAATGTTGGCATTTTTTTAATATACGAGTGTACTTAACTGAGAGGTTCTTTACATACTTTTTGAATATAGACATTATTGTGAGAAAAATGTAGATTTTAATTCAATTTCACACAAGTTAGCAAGAATATTGTCGACACTAAAAACATCTAAAATTACTCGTTTTGGAAAATCGTATACTTAAATCTGCATTGCAGTTTTTGAAATTTTACCCATTCATATTTCCTGCAAAATATATAATTTCTACGTCGATAGTTTTTAATACATATAATATTATACTAATCATTTCATTTCATTAATTCAGGTATACCTTTCTTTGTTAGTAAATTTAGCGAAATTAATTTTGATTGAATTCAGTTTACAGAACTGTGCCATAGCATACTTAGATATTTAGTATGATGTCATTAATAGGAATTATAGGAAAATTGAGATTTATATTGGCTTAAATAATTTTACAATACAGTAACAAAACCACTGTTGTTACTTGACTCGTCATTTAGAACATTCAACTGACAATTGTCAAAATTTAAAGAATAACTACACTCAGTTCCAAAAAAAGTGAGGCACTTGATTTTTGACCTAACTTTGTTTTCTTTTTACTTATAAACCAGTCGGCCGATTTTTAATTTTTTTTATGTGTTGGTAGGTAATTCCTTTGCCTTTCAAAGAAAATTAAAGACGTCGAATTTTTTTCAAAGCCTCCTGGATGGTAGTGGAAAAACTCGAGTCATGTTATTTTACTCATTTTTGACACCCTGTGTGTTAATCAAGTAATGTTATAGTAGGTGATTATACTCTATATTCTCTTGCGAGCATATTGTTTTTTTATTCATTGATTTATCTCTAAAATTGTCCAAATTACAGCTTAAGTTTTGTATATATATACCAACTTTCTTAATTTATCATTTACGTTTATCCCATATTTCTTTGTAGGATCATATTTGAAAAACAACTGCCACTTGCAATTTGACGTTGTGTCATTTAACGCATTTAACGTTTTGTCATTAATTAAGTAGCATTAAACAATAAATTCCGAACAAGTAGCAAGATTAGTTGCTTTAGTAAACGATGGGCGTAGTAAACGTTACGCCGCTCGTGCAGTGGGAGTCCAAGAAGCCATTGCTCGTAGAGCGATCCGCAAGTATGAAGAAACAGGAAGGACTGCTCGTAAGGCAGGTTCTGCTCGGCCTCGAAAATCTTCTCCAAGAGATGATCGCTTCTTGAGATTGCGAATTTTACGGAATCGATCAAATACTGCGGTAAATGTTCAACAAGATCTTCGGCAAATTCGTGGTGTCGCACTAAGTAAGCAGACGGTATGTAGACGTCTAAAAGAAGTTAATTTAAACACTAGAAGACCTGAAAAGTGTTCTAAATTATTGCCCGAACATCGTGCTGCTAGACGACGCTTCGTTGAAAATTATGGAAACTGGAATATTCCTGCATGGTCGAATGTCTTGTTTACAGATGAGTCAAGATTTTGTCTTAATATGGTTGATGGAAGAAAAAGAGTGTGGAGGAGGACTGGTGAAAGATTTATTCAGAATTTAATAGCAGAATGCCAAAATTTAATGGTGGGTCGGTTATGGTGTGGGGAGGGATTTCAATGAATGGAGAGACACCCCTTCATGTTTTTATATATTGATACACGATAATGCCCGACCACACACCGCAGCAATAGCGCGGAACTTTTTAGAAGCTACGGGTATCACCACATTACAGTGGCCTGCGAGAAGCCCCGATATGAACGCTCTAGAGCATTTGTGGGATGAATTAGGGAGAATGATACGCTCTCGCGAGAGGCCTCCGGGAGCTCTCGCAGAAATGGCAGATGCATTAGTGGAAGAATGAGATTGTATACCAATGGACAGGATAAGAAACCTAATTTCCAGTATACTGCGTAGATTAGAAACCCTTAGAGTTGCTAGGGGAGGCAATACACGGTATTAATCAGTTACCCCAGGTTATAATATTGCGTTTAATAAAAGTGTTTCGTGAAAATCGTATGTTTATTTCACTAGAAAATTTTCTCGATAAATTAAGGGAGTTGCAAAACTTAAGCAAAAAAGCTGTAATTTGGACAATTTTAGAGATAAATCGATGAATAAAAAAACAAAATGCTCACAAAAGACGCATCTTTCATATAGAGTGTAAGCACCTACTATACCATTACTTGATTAACACACAGGGTGAGTAAAAAATTAGTAAAAAAACATGACTCGAGTTTTTCCACTACCATCCAGGAGGCTTTGAAAAAATTTCGGCGTCTTTAATTTTTTTTGGAAAGACAAAGGAATTACCTACCAACAAATAAAAAAAAATAAAAATTGGCCGAGTGGTTTAGAAGTAAAAAGAAAACAAAGTTAGGACAAAAATCAAGTGCGTCACTTTTGGAACTGAGTGTATTTCGCAAAATAAACATGGATTCTTTTAATTTCCTCTTTACTGAATTGCTTTCTCTTCCTCGTATTTTAATCATCATAATATAGTCAATATTACATAAGCGTGCCACTTGAGAAGGGTTCAAATAAATAAAAAATAATAAATAAGTTGATGTTGAGTGAATCTAGCACTTTAATAGTTTACTTTAAAAGCTTATACTCATCACTACTTACACTTATCTGATGTGCACTTCGCGGATATCACACCTTTAACAACATAATATAATACAGTTCACTACAACAGTCACACGTTAACACTTATTATCGGTTATTAGGTCTGTTCGTAGAACAGTTGGAAGCAGTTTCCAACAGTCAGACGCACGCGCTTTGCGTTTATAATGCCCCCATAAGATTGAAAATTCTTTGTTTGAGATGTAGTGCGCATGCTTCTGACGGTTGGAAACTGATTCCGGAGTACTATGAACAAAGCTATTATAGGGCGCATTATCCATACAACCACGGCAGCACCAGGTTTCATATGTGGCAACACAGAGCTACAGCTACACTTTTGTCACGGTGTGGCTTTCATTTACGCTTATGTTTCATCAGTGTTTCTATAATATACAAAACATATTATTTTATCCAGACTTTCTAATATTTGTCCTAAATAGTTTCTTCCCTCGCCATGCCACTATTTGTTTTTTTCTATCAGCATACTCTTTCCATTTGGTTTTATAAAATACAAATTCATATCACGCATAATTCGCAAAAGCATCTCTCTAGGTTGTGTCATTCTGTTTAATTTTTAAAATACCATCCATGAATTGTTTGCAATCTCTATTTCTTCTTTCCATGAGTTTCCATTATTTTCCGTTTCGTAGTTGTATATTCTTCTTTGTCACTCTTTATTGCACTATATACACTACTCACGGACATTCTTGACAACGAACTACATATTCCCACCGCATCACTTACACTCATATTGTGATCTCCCACCTAACCCTTTCATATTGATTTATGTTATTCTGAAAATACTTCACAGAGCTTCAAATATTTTCCATTTTTAAGAATACAAACACAAAATCGTTAATAAATTAATTACATTCACAATCATAGTAGCGGAAATATATACCCAAAATTTTCCCACGCACAAACGCGTATACTAAATTTTCGGCAAGAGCAAAATATTTCATACCTATCCGGGAAATTTAATCAGGCCTAAATAAAGAAGTTTTGATACCGAATTTTTTACCAACTCGAAAACTTTTAATAAAAATAATATCCAGATCCGACGCGAGTTTTTCGCATACACCGACATTTATCTCTTACGAAATTTCCATAAAAACCGGCGTTCATTATTTCGATATTACGGGGACGTAATGATCCCGGCCGCCAAAGAGAGGACTATGCGAAACAAATAACTCACTAATTTGATGAAAACAGAACAGAGTATGTGAGAAATTAAAAATAAAAGACCGGCGTTCCATTTTCATTAACTGTGACGGAGAAAGTACAGAAATATGTTGGGTTAAATGAGGCATGATTAATTACATTTTTAACGCTGAAGGTACATTTGGCGGTTCACAGAACACATTATTTATTAATCATAAATATTTGCGGACGTGCTGACACAGAAGCCGGCTTTGCCGGTGCGTATAAACTAATGATATAGCAACAAGTTGACTTCATCTAAAGTGTTTGTTTATTTTTAAGTAGCGTTTGAATACATATTCTATTCTAGTTTGAATAGTGTTGGCATCCTGCATTGCTTTTTGCCTGTATATTTAAAGGATATCCAGCCTATAAAATTTGTGTCATAACTTTTGGATAGATAGTCCTTTATTTTCAGAAGATGAAATATTTTCCGCATTAAAGAGATTTAAGCTTAAAGTTATTTAGTGGTCCGGATGGTATTCCAGCTTTCCTACCTACTTTAAAAAAAAAATTTGACATTATTTTGAATCATAAATTATTCCTCCTAAAATGGAAAATTTCTAATATTTATCCTCAAAAAAAAGATGATATAATCAACAATTTTGAAATGCTACTTTTGGTTTTCTTTTTTTCCACACCAATCATATGATAAGTGAACGACATGGTTTTCTCAATACTATTACAAACTGATTTTATTGCTGATTCTATTGATAATGGATTTCAGACTGATTTAATTTACACCGACTTCACTTAGGCGTTCGACAGATTTGGCCACATGACCACGTTCCATTACTAAAAAAAATTAAAGTAAATTGGATTTTCCGATCTGCTTACTTAATTAGAGACTATTTAACTAATAGAATCCAGTACGCCATGTATCTTGCTTTTAAGTGACTGCGTTTTCAGGAGTCCCTCAAAGCTGTGTTTTGGATCCATTACTATTTGTTTACACTATGCCGATGACCTGAAAATATTTGGCAAAATATCCGATATTAACGACTGTCTCTTGCTTCAGCAGAATTTGCGTTTGTAGAGGTGGTGTAAACAATTTATTTTTAAATCCTAAAATGCGTGTAATTTACTACTAAGCAGTATTGTTATTAAATGTAATTATAACATTAATAATCATTTCCTAAATATAACAGAAACTTTTAGAGATCTAAGAATATTATTTAATGGTCGCATATTAGAAATTACGTCTAAAGAATATAAAATACTTATTTTATTATTAGGAATACGTCCACGTTTAAATCTGCTGAGGTTTTGAAGCTTCTTTATACAACTTTAGTTAGGTCGAAATTGGAATATGCCTCTATTGTTTGGTGTCCAAATTAAAATTGACAGTTTAGAGTGAGTTCAACATCGTTTTTTTTTTGAAATTCATATCTTTCAGAGATGACTGAATTTATCCTCAAACTGGAATTTCTGAGAATGAGTTTTCTATAAAATCTTTGTAAAACAGACATTAGAATTGCTTACTTAATATTTTTATTTAAATTATTAAATAGCCTAACTGATTGTGTTGATTTATTAAATAGACTTAATTTTCATGTTCCCAGGGTAATCTCAGGATACTTTTTACTTGCCAACGCCTTAAGAACTTATATTAGGATATATGCCCTCTTGAATTTTACGTGTAATACTTATAACAACTTAAAGTCATCGACTGATATATTTCAGTGTTCTCTTGCAGAGAACATACATATGACTTCATTGATAGGAATTGTAGGAGATTTGATTTATATTAGCTTAAAATACCTTTCTAAAACAGTAAAAAAATGTTACAAAAGCTAATAATAAGGAATATATGGGTAGATATTGTGGGTGTAATTCAACGCAGGTTGGGGCTTTTGAATACTGAGTAGTTAATTTCACACAATATTATTAATACCTAAAAATATATAAAAACTTTTACCTAAAAGGTGAACATTTTTCAAGTAGGTATTGTCATATTTAATTTATTGGCAGGATGTCACTTTTTGTCACTGTCGATATTTAACTTCAAATAATTTTAATTTTTATAATAATTTTTATAGTTAGATATTTGATTCAACTTAAAGGAGACCACCTGAAGAAGCAATCCTAAAAATGCAGAAATAGGTCAGATCTCATCTATTGTGGTTGAATTTGTCGTGTTCCCACTGTCAAAAAGTGAAGTTAGATATTTATAGAGTGAGTAAATTAGATTATTTTCTTTAGATAATTATTGAATAGAGCTTTGTCTGTGGAATTGTTCATTAGCATACCTAGATGTTTGGTATCAGAGAACATACATATGACTTCATTGATAGGAATTGTAGATTTCATTTATATTAGCTTAAAATACCTTTCTAAAACAGTAAAAAAATGTTTCAAAAGCTAATAATAAGGAATATATGGGTAGATATTGTGGGTGTATCTTAATTGCCAGTATTACTTTTTTTATTGGTTTCTGTATTTTCCATCTGTTTAATATTTCTCTTTCTTATTCTTACACATTGTTTGTTTGTTATTTTTACTGTATATTTTCTATGTATTTCTTTTTTTTTTTTTTTTTGTATGAGATGTCCATCTTGTAATTGAGGATTCGCCTGAAGAATGATGTAAAGTAAGATAAAATAAAATTACTTTCAAATAAGAATGTTCAATGAGTCTAGGTCCAGTTTTGTTGAACTAAATCTTATCATAAATTGACTGTACTGCCCTTATTCGTTACACACATTCGCTAATAGATAACAGATATTATTAGTGATCACTATTACAGTTATTTTGTTATTTTCTGATAACAAGCAAAAATATGTACATACAAGATTTAGCTACTTAAAGAAAATGTTAGTTCTAAATTAATAAATATTACGTATTTTAGTGTATCTAAATATGTTACAGCCTATATCTACAGTCTTTTTAACAGCTGTTAAACATAATTTTAAATTTCAGCCACAAGATATTTTTTTCAAATGTGAGACACAATTTGACTGAGTACCTACCAAGTTGTGCAATTTTGTCACAATTTAAATATTTTTATGTATCTCTTAGTTTCCTGCATATGCCATTTCCAATTTGAATTAATATTTATCAAATCAATGATCCCTACATTTACACACCATACAGCTCCTGTCATTCGCTCGTCGCACTAATACATAAATAATAAGCGATCTCATGGCAACACCTTTCAATTTTACTGATGGCGAACATATGCCATTATATCTTTGTTGTCAAAATATTCACAGACGTATTGCGTTGTACATTTCAAAGAAATTTAATTTGTACTTGTCTATTTGTTAATGTAACAAGTAAAAATGCAAACTTTTTTAAAATTCAATACTTGTCTTGACCAATTTTTTTTTTCGTATTAAGTACAGGGTGATCATGCGAAAACGTTAGAATCGGCTGTAACTTTGCTATCCAAGGATACCGAAAAACTAATACATGATACATTTTTCACAAAGACTTCAATTTTGTTATTAAAAAGCAATCGAGCAACTCACTACTGAGATATTGATACTGCTTTGTTTTTTATTATTGAACACCCTGTACATTATCACATTTCTGCATTCTACATTTTTTCCTGATTGCACTGATATACAAATGGCATGAGCAATTTTTTACCGTTTGCGGAATAAACAATTCCATAATTAAAAGGAGGAGGAGGAGCACTTGCAACATTTCTTAAAGTACTGTGAAGAGAATAGCCTTTTCATAAATATTAACAAGTGTTCATGCGTTTCCTTTACAAGAAATCGATCACCTTTTAATTTCAATTACGTTATCAACGGTTGCCACATAAGAAAAGCTTCAGAGATTTAGGATCTGGGTGTAATTTTTGATGAGAAGTTAATATTTGTTTCGCATGTTAATAATTTCGTAACTAAATGTTTTCTGTTGTTAGGCTTTATAAATCAACAGACGAGACCTTTTAGAAATGTTAACTCATATTTACACTTAAGTTATGCATATATTTATAGCAGAATAAATTATGCGTCTACAATTTGGAATCCTATATATTCTTCATATATTCAGAGAATTGAAACTGTTCAACAGAAATTCTTAAAGTGCCTTGCTTATAAGTATGATTATAATTTAGTTTCCGCTAATATAGACGCTGTGAGACTCAATTTTAATCTATTAAGTTTAGAGAACCGGAAAATTTTAAATGATCTCCTTTTTATGTATAAACTAGTCACTAATGTCATTGATGCTCCTCAAATATTGGTCAGCATTAATTTTAATGTTGCCTCTTGGCACCTTAGATACACCTATCTCTTTAACGTCCCTTTTAGGAAAACAAATAACTCACAAAATGCACCTTCTTGTAGAATGATGAGATTGGCGAACCGCTACTGTTCTAATGTTGACTTTCAAACAATTTCGTATGCTGCCATTAAATGCAAATTAAAGAAAGATCTTATGTAACATAGAAAACTAAATATTTTTCATGTTCTCTGTTCATTCACTTTGCTTAGTATAGTACTTTTTATTTCTGTTATTTGCAATAATGCACTTTTTCCTTTCATCTCTTGTTTATTTTATTTAGAATACTAATTTAAATGTTATTGAATACTTTTCTACTTATATTATTGTGTACTATTATATATGAAATATCCTTTATATTATCTTAGTGGGTACCTATTATTCTTGGGCTTGTCCTGTAAGTATCCCAAATAAATAAAATAATAAATAAATAAAACTGTTTATTATAATAAAGAATTGAAAACTATAGTGCACTGCTCGATTGTTTTTCTATAAAAACCGACAAAAAATTGATATTTTTGCGAAAAATTAATCAAGAAATACAAGTTTCGGTTTTCCCATATTTTCTAGGGTAACAAAGTTACAACAAAATTTAAGATTCAAACTCATTATTATCATTCATCATTTTCATTGAATATATTCATAATCTATAATCTATTAATATATTCATTGTTTTCATTGCAAATGTAAGAGCGTATGTGGCAAGAAGGGAAAAATGAGAAAAAGTTGTTCACTGTATATTATAAATTTCATACGTATTCCTAAAATTTTGCCAATCTGTTGAAATAAATAATTATTCAGTTTTAAATAGCTCTCCGTTGCAAAAAATGAACTGCGGTTAATTACAGAATATAAATCAAAACATTCTAGAAACGAAAACATATTTTTTTAATAGATTAACGAGCTAATGATATCATTGCCTTATACATTTATTTTTCTCTGTTTGTTACAAAAACTATCAATAATGAAAGGGTCCAGACCTACACGAATTCTCGAACAAGCGATCTCTGAAAAACGACAGCTATTGACAACAACAAATTAGGACAAGCAGTTCTGAATTTTTCTCTGTCGACAAATGCGACCACGTTCTAACCCATCCTAAGTGTAGAAAGCTTTCCCTTATTTAATATAAATCTATATCAGAAAGCGGTTCCTGATACCATTATTCAATGTCAAATCTTATAGATATACTTACATTTCAGTAATTTAAAACAAACTAAACAAAATCAACCGTATTGTTCCTGAAATTATTACACGTTTGCTCCAATATATAATTTAATGGCCATTTGAGTATTAAAGCCTTAAAACAAGAAACATCATTGGTCTGTACTGTGTTAGTCAAGGAAGAAATTTCTTATATTGCCTAGACAGTACTTAATTCTCTTTTTCTCCCTAACTTCTAAAATTGCTGTAGGTTTTAGAGAGGCGGATAACCACAACTCTATACTTTTGAGATAGTGAGCTTCCATAAACACAAAACCATCCGGTCACATAGACCCAAATACTGTGAATCAAGATGTTAATGCATGATAACTACAGAATTAGGAAAAAATGTGGATCTTATGAATCAGATAAGAAAATAAAAGAACCGTATCAGCAGGCTCGTGTAACTCCATAACCCCAAACGAGACCCCAAACCTATAACTTAATAATAATCATACCCTTGATCTCTACAACCCAATAGCTCTATACACCCACATAACTCTAGATAACTTCTATAATCTTGTAACATCATATTCTTAAACCAACTACTCTAGCAACCACATAAACAAAATCGTAGACTTGATGCCTGCGGTTTATTAGGTTAAAGAGCTATTGAGTTAGTTCAAGGATATAAAGTTAGCGGTTAAATGAATATGCACGCCTATGCACGATTATGGGGTTAGAGAAGCCTGTACTCTCAGAGCTATGTAGATATCGGAATATTGGAATCATGGGTTTGAATTTGTAGGGTTATGGTGATATTGAATTAAATGAGTTTACTGATTTCGTTCCAGATAATTATCCGCAATTTTTCGATAAATAAATACAAAAAAACGTTTTCCGTGTTGTGTAATTTATACTTTATACCTATAATATGGTACGCTGAAAAAATAAAAATACCTAGACATAATAAACAGCATTGCTATTTTGAAGATTACATACTTACTCCAAAAAAGATAAATTTTCTGAAACCTCAAATTATCTCAACAGTCTCAGCGCATATTATTAAGATGCAAGATTGTAAAATGGCCAATTATAAACTTTATCCACCCTCTGACTTACACCCTAATTAAATTCCTTTCAAACTGCCCATTAGTACAGCATTTTTTCTTCTTGAGTGCATTCTCAAAGTAAAAAACGACTAACGATTAACTTTATTGGTTGCTTAAAAAAAAGTTATGCACTTACAATTATACACAGAATTAAAATTTTGTTACAACGCCTGTCATAGAAACGATTCCAAGACTTTCTATTATTCAGCTGACAATCAATAGTCTATGTTAAAATAAATTTGCAAATATGACATTTTTCAAAACCACAATTTTTCACCTGCTCTCAGGCTTTCTCTCTCCTAATTGACCGGTTTTGGCCGTGGTCGTGGATAAAACAATGAATTACATACTGGAAATGAACCAGCCTTTAATTCAGACGACTTACGTCATGCGAATAAATGAATAATTTCTTATATTTTCATCAAAATATTAAAAAAACTGCAACTGAAAATAATAAAACTGTATATTACCCTAAATATTTGTAATATACAGGGTGAATCTTAAATAAGTACAAATATTTTAACTGCTGGTGTAGTTCGTCATTTAAATCAGTCTAGTGAAAGCTATTTTTAAAAATTTCTAATATTTACGGAGATATTAATTTTTTTGAAAAATACCCACATTTTGAGGACCGCTGGCTGATTTTTCATCCAACAACCTAATGAAACATATGATTTGTTGCGAGGTTGCCATATCTCCTCCAATATAAATATTACGTTTCCTTTGACGTAATAGTTCTATTTTAAAAATACTTGTTTTAAGCATAAGTACAGTAAAATTGGGTATGTAGTATGATACGCAGCAATATTAACATAAATTTTAACATCTGAACTAACCTTACTATACTTCAACGATTAAAAATGAATTTCCGCAAGTTCAATACTACCGTAAAATATTTAGGAAGATATTATGTGCTATTACTATGTCCAATGTTCAAAAATTATACATAAACGTGCACACAAGCTTACCTGTTTGTTAAAAAATTAACTATTTAATCAGTAATCCACATTTCACAAGTTAAATGTCATTGTACACTGTTAGAAAGGGACACAAAACACAATTTCCTTAAGTTATTTTATGAAGAATAACGAAAAACTATGCACGCGTTTTTTATTTAAAATGGAAAAAACTTTTAGCAAATTTTATTGCTATTTTCATGCATTATGTGGGGTTAACAAGTTTGACTTGGGCTTCCGATAATCTGTCATGACAGTTTGATAATAAAAAATAATATAAAATGTTACACTTGACAAAATTCGCTAAAAGTTGAGATTTTTTCTTCCTTGAAGCAAAGACATTTGTGTAATACTGGCAACACTGTGAACCACACGTTCAGTCTGCAGCACTATGACTCATAAAAGTATGAAGGGTCTGTCTAGGCCAGCGGTCCTCAACAAGTTTTCTACTGAAAAATTACGAAATTTATTTAAAATTTCACTTTTTTATTTCTGATTTTTTTGTAAAAAAACTATTAATTATGTGTTCTACACACAAAACTATACTGCTGGTTAAAATATTTGTACTTATTTAAGATTCACCCTGTATATAGCACTAAATTGCAAAACAATTATTGTTTTTAACGCGACCAAATAACGAAAACTATGTTGAAAATTAAAACAATTGGGTATCGTAAGCCGTAACGTAGGTCGACTGAATTCTTTCCGCGACTATATAACGCAATTTTGAACAATCTTATAACACACACGGTCTTTCGATTTCTTTCCGTGTGCGAGACTTATTTGCACAAATTGTTCCTGTCAATATTTGGGTAGTTATGCACAAATAGAGTACAATTTTACATACATTTCTCTACTTATACAAGAAATGAGTTGAAGTGAAGTTCTACTTGTAAATAACAGAGTGATCTCGAGTCCGGGCGCGTATTTTTCGGGGGCAGCACGTCCGGAGCGGCTCGTTTAGTTTGAATTATATGTGTAATGTGATATATACAAGGGTTATGGCCATATCGTTATGGCGGCCTCATCCCTCTGGAAGCCATTAGTTATAGAAGAGCATACACAGTTGTTGGTCGTCTTCGGCTATTTTTACATTTTGCGCCTTATAGACGGTGTCTCACGCTGGTACACTTTGAATATAAAGTTCAAATTTGTAGTGTATTAGGATCGTAAGATCCTGCTGTGTGTGTGCAGACAGAGGAGATCTGGAACTCTGAACGATAGTTTGACTTTGAGACTGTTTCCTTTTGTTTAAACACATTATGAGCGGAAAGCATAACAGACCAATAAATTGGACTTTACATGCCAAGTTTGGACCAGCAAAATAATGTAGTGAAAAATTTTACATATTTTATTTTATTTTTTCAATAGACAGATGGATACACTAAGAAGCAAAAAAGTTCTGCCATTTAAAAGAAACATACTGTGCCATAAGTGGCGCACTCTACTAGTGACGTCAAAATTAGTTAAAAATTCTTATTTGCCGTGCCAAAAACATAATTGTGTCAATTTTTTTTTAATACTCCGACAGGTTTCAAAGTTATTGAGATATTTCAAAATAAAATTCTAGCATTGAACACCCTGTATTTTTGAAACCAGCAACATTCGGATAAGGCATATTTGGCTCAATCGACTTTTTTTTAGTCACCAGTATCTCCAGCTCCGAGATTTCCCAACCTTTCACAGACACCCTGTATAACAGCGAATCCTTGTGCATGTTGTGCGTTTCGCAGTAGCAGAAAGAAGTCATATAAAAAATGTCTTAGACTGATGATGTAGTCCTAGAAAATACTTGTTGGATTAAATGTGTGTGTGTAAATTAAAATATTTTTTTTTATTTATACCTACTAATATCCCTAATATCCAAGAAATTTTCGACACTATTTTAACTTTTTATTTTCTTTTATTACAAAGTGCTGGAAAATAATCACTTTTTCACTGACTTAATAGTTAGAGTATATGAACCTATGAACTTATATACAGTATGTTAATTCAATAAGATGATTAGATATAGAGTTCCTTTTGCTTTGTATGTCGTTTTTTCAATTTTTCTTCATCTTGAAAATTCTTTACTGAGTAGACACTCTATTCTCATAATAATTTACTACATTTTTAGGCTAACTACGAACAAATTACTAGTTTTGTAATATATTATTCTTTAGCTCTTTTTTAATTGGCTACATTTTTTATGAACTAATTAAATAATATTTCTTCACCGTCAAAATATTTCATGGCATTGTTAATCTAATTGTAATATTGTTAATAAGACACATTTTTATTGAATGATGATAAATATTCTCAGAAATTCAAAAGTATTTTGTTGGTATTAAATAACAAATTATATTGTTAAACTAACCTACATAATTGTTGAATTATTTATTATGTAAATGTTATAAATTTGATAGAATCATTTTTTTATTTCAAGGAAACATTATGAAAAAACATAAATCACTTGAAAATTTTATATATTATTTTCTTTATTTATTTATGTTTTAAACTATTTATTTATAAAATACATAAATTTTTGTTATCTTTTAATTTTTTTATGCATCAGATGGAAATCCATTTCATAAAGTTTTAGAAAGCACGACTCGATTTCTAATTCTTTTCATCACAAAAGAGTATATAACGTTTTCCTTTTTTCAGCATTGGCACCTTCGCCAAATACTTGATTAATTGACAAACGAAATTGTAATCGTCGTTTTCATACGTTACACTCAAATTATTACGCCAACTGTAAAATAAGTAGGAAAGCATGAATAAAGCAAGTATAGCTTTTCCATAAACTTTTGTAGAAACATGAGATTATTTGTCTCCTTAGAACATTCTCGAAGTTATTGCACCGACAAAGAAAAACGAACTAAACCGTTCGAAATGAATAACAAATCAGTTTCTTCTGAAGAAGGAGGTAAAATGTGATTACATTTTATGCTAACACCATGTTAAAGTCAGAACGAATAGTTTTTCTCTTCAAAACAACATTAAAATTTCGCGTCACACCTCCCAACTTTAGTATTATAACGGACATAAAATTTCCCAGTTTTCCAGTATATGCAGGTTTCTTGTTCGGAATTATATTTTCGTCATAAAAATAAAAATTGACTTCAGTATTAAATTTCCTGTAAAAATGAATTAAAATGTGGATCGCATATTATATCATGTTCTCTTTATAATTCAAATTTAACGAACTTTAACTTTCAAAGAATAAGACCAAATTGTTGAGAAAACTTAATACTTATTATTACAGTCCACATAAAAATTATAAAGTTGAATGACCTACATAGTAAATTCGTAAACCAACTTGTCACTTCTACACTGATAAAAATACATACAGGAACCTCCAGCTAAATACAGTCTACAATATTTTATGCCGAGTGAAATAATTTTCATTAAAAATACGTAATGATGTAAGTAAAATCGCATTTAATGCGCACTAAAATGCGGTTATAATCTGAAAAAGTACATATTTACCAGTGCATGAAGTGAAGGAGGTAGGAAATAATGAGTATAATGCGAACACGCGATTAAAAAAATCTAAATGCATATTTACGCCAAAAAAAATATTTTCAAATCATTATTTAAACCCCTTCTTCAGACTGTCACTGACCGCTCACAGCCTTGGTCGTTTACAGCTCGCAGTTCAACTCGATGTCGATCTGATGCAATGTTGTCAAGTTTAAATATATTTCTCGTACCAACCTACCTAGGTTTTAGACATCACAAATAAACGGTTGTACTGACTATTTTAGAATATTATTTTTTCTTGCTCAGTTCAACTTCAGCCAATAATAATTTAAAATGTTAATATCCAATGAAATCAAATAATAATAATCAAATAATTCTATTAAAAATTGTAAGTAACGCGGCCCACTCAGGTTTTCCAGTAGAAAATATAACGATACCCGTACACTGCTGCCCATACGTTGACAACAAATCGCCTCTGAAAGTTAAACCGACAAGTAGCGTGTGGATTTTTCTCTGAGCAAATGTAACTGTTATGACTGCAACTAAACTCCAACGTGTCTAATAATAAACCGAGTAATAAACTATTTGCGTACATTACATAAAAAAACTATACCCAATGGGTAAATTATTAAGAGAAGCTGAAGTGTTTCGTGTTTAAATACTAAATAATAAAAAACCATCGTGTTGTCGACAGAAAATACCGAAATGGCACGCCGCTAATCTAAGATATCGAGAGTGAACCTTGACCTACAGTATTATTATTTCAATAACCTAGTTACCTAGTTTTTGTACTGTTATTTAACGACAAGGAGTAAAACTATTTTTTTAATCTACATACATGAATGAATTTTCCTTAAATATTGATTTATTTGTTAATAAAAATAAATGTAGATAATAAATAAATGTTTTCGAATATTAGGTTATTACAGTTTAATAATTTTGATATTACGTTTTCACTACGTTTTACAAATTACTCGTAAGTACAATTAATTATTCAGTTTGTAGTTACGTACATCTAGCCTAGAAATTTATTGTTTTTTTAAGTAGTATGGTACTAACCTGCTAACTGCACTCGTCCGTCCATAGCACTTTATTAATAAAATTAGGGTCAGTCACATTTAGTAAACATTCTTCACATAACACTACCATTTCCGCATATTCGGAATTTGTAAAATTATGCATTTACGACGAATACGCGAGACCGAAATAAACAAACTACTGCTTACTGCTAGTATTCTCACTATTCTCTCCATCCCCCCTCCAAAATGTGTGGCGTGATCTATAAATTTGGGGGAAAGAAATGAGGGAAATGCGGGTAAATTTGAATAACACGCTGATGTGTTAGACGATATTATGTATGTAAACATGATGTGGCAACGATGGCATTCGATTGCCGTATGGATGCGTCCTCAGAAAGTTCGTAGCGCACCAGGAGCGTCGTGTTACTGATTTTTATAGGGTGATTTGTTTATTTCGAGTAAACAATTTTTTTTCGTTTTTCTGCCTTTATTAAGGCTCCCGAATACGTGGTTAAAATTAATGACATCATGACTGACTCACCCTGTATATTGCTCTAAATTGAAAAAAATATATTGTTCTTAACGCGACCAACTATCAAAAATTATGTTGACAATAAAAACAATTGGGTAACGTAGGCCGAGACGTAAGATGTCTGAATTTTTGCGGCGACTATACAGGGTGAATCTTAAATAAGTACAAATATTTTAACCAGCAGTATAGTTTTGTGTGTAGAACACATAATTAATAGTTTTTTTTACAAAAAAATCAGAAATAAAAAAGTGAAATTTTAAATAAATTTCGTAATTTTTCAGCAGAAAACTTGTTGAGGACCGCTGGCCTAGACAGACCCTTCATACTTTTATGAGTCATAGTGCTGCAGACTGAACGTGTGGTTCACAGTGTTGCCAGTATTACACAAATGTCTTTGCTTCAAGGAAGAAAAAATCTCAACTTTTAGCGAATTTTGTCAAGTGTAACATTTTATATTATTTTTTATTATCAAACTATCATTGACTGTCATGACAGATTATCGGAAGCCCAAGTCAAACTTGTTAACCCCACATAATGCATGAAAATAGCAATAAAATTTGCTAAAAGTTGACATTTTTTCCATTTTAAATAAAAAACGCGTGCATAGTTTTTCGTTATTCTTCATAAAATAACGTAAGGAAATTGTGTTTTGTGTCCCTTTCTAACAGTGTACAATGACATTTAACTTGTGAAATGTGGATTACTGATTAAATAGTTAATTTTTTAACAAACAGGTAAGCTTGTGTGCACGTTTATGTATAATTTTTGAACATTGGACATAGTAATATCACGTAATATCTTCCTAAATATTTTACGGTAGTATTGAACTTGCGGAAATTCATTTTTAATCGTTGAAGTATAGTAAGGTTAGTTCAGATGTTAAAATTTATGTTAATATTGCTGCGTATCATACTACATACCCAATTTTACTGTACTTATGCTTAAAACAAGTATTTTTAAAATAGAACTATTACGTTAAAGGATATTGGAGGAGATATGGCAACCTCGCAACAAATCATATGTTTCATTACGTTGTTGGATGAGATATCAGCCAGCGGTCCTCAAAATGTGGGTATTTTTTTAAAAAATTAATATCTCCGTAAATATTAGAAATTTTTAAAAATGGCTTTCACTAGACTGATTTAAATGACGAACTACACCAGCAGTTAAAATATTTGTACTTCAAGATTCACCCTGTATAGATTTTCCGGGTTGATATGCGGTAACCTCGGTAACTGATGGCTGTCAGTAACATACCCTAACCTTAGCTGGAATTTTCTGACCTGCCCTTGTTGTTCTCGGGCTGACTCTGCTACTCAGTCGCGACCAAGCTTCTGCGACATGCCGACAATGAAGAGCGGCGAAACGTTCGGAAGTATGGAATGCGGCCAGTTACAGAGGCGACTACGGGACGCCTCGAAGACCACCATTATAGTCAGTCGTAACAGCAACAACAAGAGCCGAAATCAATATATGGGCGGGCCCAGAGATACCGATGGATCTGCCCACAGAGAGCCTAGCCCAAGAGAAACAACGGTAGGTCAATGAATTCCAGGGGATGTGAACTTTAATTCTATTACTGGCAGCAAACAGTTACCGAGGTCATGACATAACAACTCAGAAAATAACTATAGATATATCAAATAATAGGAACGGCAGTGAAACCCTTAAAACCAGTGATAATTATTTACTTTAGTTCCTTAGTTAAATTTTATTAATAGTTAATGTTCAAAATTAAATACTAGGTGGTTTTCTTCACAATAAATAGAGCCTAGAAACATTTGCATGAATGTAAAGGTACTATTTTTTGCTTGGAGTATAATGAGTAACTTTCTTATTGACATTAATTTCACATCCACATTACAAATCAGATTGGGATACATTACATGTTAATAATACAATGAAATTGGAAAAATAAATATAATTCTTACATGAAAATTGTGTAGTAAAGTTAGTAAAATCTAGGAAAATAATATAAAAGAAATGAAAATTTTCATATTATGAATTTTACATAGAATTCGTAACAGTACGTTACACATCGAATAGTAATTTTCCATTAGAGTATTGACCTAGGTAATAAATAATCAACAATCCATTGTGATATATTACAAATAATTGTTGTCATTATAGGCTCTGAAACTTCTCAATAATTGAAATGAAAATTGTTAATTTTACCATTTCGCATTTATCAAAGTAATGTAACGGTACAACAATATAAAAGCTTTATGTTTATATTTATGTTGTTTAGTTTGTTTTTTTATTTAGTTAGGCAGTAAAAAATAATTAAGAAGCTAGCCAATTAAAAAAGAATCCAAGAATAAATACATTGTTCTTAGTCAGAGTCTGACGATGTAGTCAAAATTACTATGAAATGTGATACGTTTTTCCATATTTGTTAATGGGCAAATAATTTAAAATAACACCAAACGAAGCAACTGCCGTACATCCCAAGGAGGAACTGATTTGTCAATTTCACATTTCATTAACCCCGTTTTATTTCAAGACCGAACCTAATTCTTGAACAGCTGTGCTAAGTTCAATTGGCCGTAATTGGATTGAGATAATCTAATCTTCGCAACTTATCCGTTTGGGTTTCTTGGGAATTTCATCAGCTTTGAGCCCCTAATACTTTGTAAACTAGAAAGTAAACCAAAACTATTCCTTAATAACTTTAATTTCCTTTTACTGATTCGCGCAACATAAGCCGAAAGCTTTACACTGTTGCTGGAAGGAAACCTTTGGGGATCTTCAAGACGCTGAATGCATTAGCTCTCTGCAATAACAGTATAACAGTTAGGCAATGGAGTGGAATATACATATCGATTTAATGAAATTTTCACTCCATGTGAGTACAATGATAACTTTATGAACTGAACGACATAATGATGTAATAATTTTACTAAAATTTGTTTTATGTTACAAACTTTTCAAAGTCAATTTGCAAACTATGCTGTAAAACATACGCAGGGTGGCCACATTGATTGTTCTTTTTAGTGTTATCAAAATTAAATATAGATAGCGGTCATAAAAAATTGAAAAGTTGACTATGAACACTTGGCGTAGCTAGTTGGCGTAGAATTGTTGCTATGCATTGTAGTTATTTTAATGCCATTTATTTGATGAAATATGAACTTTGTGGTTTTAACCAGTATTACTTTCAATAAAAGGTCTAATTAAAAGAATGCGGTACAGAAGATTTTATTCAATTCCGTCAGTCCATTATAAAAACCTGACAGCATAGTATATATTCTTTGTAAACTTTTACATAGCGTATCTTGAGTACAGCGTCCTCCAGGAAAAAAAGTTTATACAGGGTGTTTAAAAAAGACATGGCAATATTACACGGGCTGATAGAACATCGAAAAATGAGTGAGGTTCGCTTAATAAGCGTAGGTATGTCCTAGGTCCACTAATTTTTGAAATACAGTAAGATAATTTTAAAAAATCAAATTTTAGATGTAAATTGTTTAATGACCAATAAATTTAATTAAAATTAGACACAGGTACCTTTTTGGTGGTGCTGAACACATTGGCGTTATTAGTTCTTTGTACAGAATAAAATTTCGGCGATAATGCTCGCAGCTAGCACCTTCAACTTCGACACCTTGCCTGTGTCAAATTTTAATCAAATCTGTTGGTCATTAAACAAATTATATCTAAAATTTGCCATGTCTTTTTGAAACATAGAGCAAACTCCACTTATTCTATCTACTACTATCTCTACTTAATCTATTTATGCAGTTTCTGTATTTAAAATTACACTGTATATGTAGTTTACTTGAAACTTGAAAATTTCATGTTTCTTTATTCAAAAATTGTAAAAAAAATATTTTTAGTAGGATTATACCTCCGATAAGTGACACAGCTGCATTTTAAGAAAACCGTTTAATACATATTTATTGATCACCTTTCACTCTAGTTGATTAATATTTAATGCGGAATGAGGAGACAGGTCTCATTTTATAAAAAGCCTAGGCCGTCGAGTACCTAAGTAATTTTTCCTGTTCCGAAATTGTGAAATTCAGCAAAGCGTCGTGGAATTTCTAAGACAAAGGACCCCTCCGCATTGCAGCGGGCCTCAATAGTCCTTTTCAAAGTTCCGATGCCCCTTTACAGGGGGACTCAATTACCGGAGATGGATTACTTTTATGTTTCCATTGTGGAAAGATATCGTTTTTTCCTGAGGATTTACAAATTCGCAGAGGAATATGTACTGTTTTCAGTATAATATACAGGGTGTCGGACATTGATTTACTAATCGGTTACGCGCAACTTTCTTTCTAATACTATTAAAAAATCATATGGTCCGTGCCGAATGTATGGAATATTTCAATCAAATTAATTTTTTGTTTTTGCAAATTTATTATATTTGGTTTTCTTGAATCGATTTACCTCGTAAAAAATGTTGATAATTCGCAAAAAGATGAGGTTTTATTAGATTAAAATTGCCTCCATCACCTCAGTCGTCCAAATAACACACTGATTCATAATGCTTAGTATAAATGTGGAATGTGCATGATTTTTTAAAAAGTCCTTCATATAAATGAAATAAATATAAGGAGGTGCATAATAAATGTCTCATAGAGTAACTGTTAATTGCTAAACATACCTTAGAAAAATCAGTTATATTCGTAAAAGGAATTGACATCTTTTTTGCAGATATGGTAAGAGTGGAAGAATGTTAGCTTGGGTCAAAGTGAGAGATTGATGCCGCTCGATATTTGACTACCCCCCAATTAATGAGGTTTCCCTCATTCCAGCATTGAATGGTGGTTAGAGCCTACCAACGTAAGCCGTTGCTGGGCGCAAATGCGGCCTGCTTAATAATAATATGTTGCCCCCTCTCCCGCACAAGTCTTCCACTTCTGGGCTAATCCTCGTGATTAGAATGAGGGGTAAAGATATTATTATTTTATTATATCAAAATAATCTTACAATATGCCGTAATCCACCAAATTTACAAATTGCAGTCAGATATACTTTGATTTGTATCCACCCCGCACACCAGCAAATTAGATTTTTTTTCTTCAACTGGATGAAACTACCGTGGTCCTATACAAAACAGTGATAACAATATAAACTAAGTATCGATGATTCGTCATGATACATCAAATTCAATTAACTTTTATAGAAATTATATGCAGTATAAAAGTATTTTTATACAAATCAGAGCATATTTTAAATTAAAAAAACAACAACATAAAATAACCCATAACGACGTTCTTTGCACGTCAAATAAATTTGATGCAACATGGTAGCTAAAATTACGCATTCTATTATCGCCACTGTATTATACAGGGTCAGTCAGTCAGTCTTCGTTTTTGAGATACAGGGTGTCAAAGTTCATACTTTTTTTAAGTTTTTTCTACCAGCTCTATAGTTTTTAAGATAATTTAATAAAATTTTTATCATCGATTACCTATGATAGTCTGCTTAAAAGATTTGAAAACGTACAGGGTAATATTTTTTCCCTTTTTTCGTCCAGAAATTTTCGTGGTACGCCGCTGACTGTTATTTGTACAAATTTTGGATTCTACGTTATATGTAGAAATTTTATTGTATTTTGTATTTCTATCGTAATTCTAACCGTTGTCGAGTAATATGAAAAAGTTATCTCAACGTAAGTTTTTTAAAAAATATATATATCATCAATTTAAATTCTTAAAGGTTACATACTTACAACAGAACATTTGCCACTATTTATTTATTTATTTTTTGTAACGTTTCAAACAGTTTTAATAACTAAATAAAAAATGAAGAACAAATAATAAGCCAAGGCAAATTTACAAATAACCCTAAATAATTTTAATTTCAAATTAAATTTTCAAAATGCGAACCTTTCTGTTGAATACATAATCGACATCGCCTTTCAATAGACCTTGTTGCTGCAACTAAGTGATGGACTCTTATGTCTTCACAGGTACACCGTATACGTCTTCTAAGATCTTCAATATCTTGAACAGGAGTTGCATACTTATACTTTTTCTTTTAGAAATCTCCACACAACAAAAATCCATTGGTGTTATATCTGGAGCACGTGGGGATCATACGACCTCCACATCCACTCCACCTCTCTGGATAATTTGCGTCTAATCAAGCCCTTACATTCCTTCCAAAATGAGCCGGGCAGCAATCTAACTGGATGCTGCCTTAAATTTAGATGACCATCTTCCCACATATTAGGTTGCTGGGTTTCTAGAAAGTTTTGCGAATTGAAATAGTCCAAACAAACGATTTTCAAAAATTCCCACCCGCACCTAAACTCATTTTGGAATTTTCTTGGCCTAATAGCACGTGGATTGTGCTCTGTCCAAATATGTTAGTTTTTGAAGTTTACTATCCCACGTCGAGTGAAGCAAGATTCATCATTCGATAATACGTGGCATAAGAAATCTCTATTATTTTCTAATCTATTAAGGATCCAACGACAAAAATTCACTCTGCGTTGTTCATCGCCAGGATGTAGACCCTGTACAGTAGTGATGCAGGGCATTTGTAAAAAATATTTATTTTTGAGAAAATTTTACTTTTGAATAAATTATCTTAAAAACTATAGGACCTGTGTGGAAAAAACTTAAAAAAGTATGAAACTTTGGCTGCCTATATCTCAAAAACGAAGCAATTTAATATGTTTATATAAGATACTTAACTTAAAATAAGGTTCTCTATCGAATCCTAGAGTGCTGCTAGTATAAACTAACTTTTTATTCCTAACCGCTTTGAATTTACAAGAACGTGAACGTTTCATCCATTTTCTGTATATAAAGAGTAATTTTTCAAACCCGTTGATATATTAATCAACGCGGCGATTAAAAAGCGGGAGCAAAAAAATGAAAACAAACCGCGACACAAGGTCCTCCCCACATCGCTTTGGTCGGCGCTGTAATGCGGCATCTGTCCTGTGTCTCATAAGTTCGCCAGTGGCCACTCACACGCCAGTGTGGGACATGAAGGGGCTTAATGGGTTTAATTAGGATAGTTGAAACTTGGATTTCCTAACGCTCCTAGTAATTGAATCTATATCTGCCCTGCTAATCTGTTTATCGGATAAAGTTGTCACGGTGTTTATTATGTACAAACACTGCACATCTGGAATAATTGTAATGCTCTTAAATAGGCGTTTTAGGAAATTAATTAAAACAACTTGGCAATTAGTTGAGAGGATGTAATGCAGTAAAAAAATATAGTATTGTTCGGTTGTACAGAAAATTTAATGTCTGAATATATTTGTAATAGAGAATTTTTTATTTTAATATTCACTTGATTGAAATGTATATGGATGATTAATTTTTTTTTCAAAATGATTAATTTTAATTTAATTCATTTTAAAATCAACATAATAAATGTTTTTTAATTTTTTCTATTTTCAATAATATGACTTTTTTTGTCTATTCAATTTGTTATTATTTTATTATACTGGGTACAATAAACTGAAACATGACTTTTTGGGTAGATCGGTTTTAGTAAATATGACATTGACAACAAAGTGTATTTAAATTTTGAATACATTTTTTGGAATTAAAATTAAAATAATCATTTCCAATTCTTGTTTTAAAGTAAAAGGAGCAATCAATGTTACCTGATATACAGGGTGATTCATTAAGAATGGGCAATTTCTGAACTGGAGATACTATACACTAAAATATTGATTGAGCCAAATATGCCTTATCCGAATGTTGCTGGTTTCAAAAATACAGGGTGTTCAATGCTAGAATTTTATTTTGAAACATCTCAATAACTTTGAAACCTGTCGGAGTATTAAAAAAAAATTGGCACAATTATGTTTTTTGGCACGGCAAATAAGAATTTTTAACTAATTTTGACGTCACTAGCAGAGGGCGCCACTTATGGCACAGCATGTTTCTTTTAAATGGCAGAACTTTTTTGTTGTTTAGTATATCCATCTGTCTATTGAAATAATCGATTCTCCTACCTGTTGTATCTAAAAAAGGTATACCTTGTTGAAGTCGTTAGGAGTAACAGTTTTCGAAATAATCCTATTTGAAATATTCAGTGCACCGATTGAAAACTGTTATCGTTTCAGGTAAAGTGCCTTTTCTACTGAAAATACAGCAAAATTTTACTTGAAAAAGTTGTTCAGAACGGTAAATTATGGGGACGTGCAAAATTTCAAGAAGATCGGCGAGGTTTGATTTTGAAACCATTTTTCAACAAAGCACAAAAATTTTATTAAAGCAGGCCGATCTTCTTGAAATTTTGCACGTCCCCATTTACCGTTGGGGATGGACTGTAGGAATTAGAAGTCTGTCAACAATGTTGCAATCTGTAATAGAACTAAACACTGCAAATTGAATTATTATCTATATATTTGTGGCTGACGATCAGGGCTTATGTCAGAGGGTTAATATCGCTACCCGAAAACATTTCGGTCCCGCCATTTATTTAAACTCTCAGATCGGGGGACGATTCCCATTAATTGACCACCGCCTCCCTCCGAAAACGGTTCCATATCGGCCGTATTTGTCACTGGCTAATTTCGGGTCATCGATATTTGCCGTATTTACCAACCGCACCGTCGTTAATATCGAATTCGGACCGCTTAATGAAGTCGCTTTGTCTTTTATATCTGCGTAAAGTCAAATCAACTGGATAAACCGCAAATTAATTGACCATATACGTTTTGGTTAGCGGTCTTGTCGACTCGATCAGGCGGGGAGTTTTTTTTTTTGGAAAAATACGGGTGATGCGGGATCGTACGGACATCGATTAATTTGGAATAGTCAAATTTGTTCAACTCGCTAATTTATTAATTGTGAAGGGATTTCTATGGACTGTGAAATCAATCAGTTCCTAATGGTAAACGGTTAATCATAGAATATTATGTTATTTTGTGTCTCAAAAAATGTTTGCTACCACAACCATTTTATTTCTAAAATAGGGACAAGTAAACTAAAATCTAAACTATAAACATTATTATATATGTTTTACTAGGTATTAATATTATTTGTGAAACTAATTGCTTTATTGTAAAGATAATATAAATCAATTATTCTACTATTCATATTAATGTATATAAGTATATTTTTTTGATTGAATAATCTAAAAGAATACACTGCCCAGGTAACACAGTTTCATCTAATTAACGTTAATATTACGGCTAGACGAAAGCTATATGGATGGTCTTTTGTGTGAACCACTAAATGTCCCTGAGATAAACGTATATATTTCATATAAAATAGAAGGCAAATAGATGTGCTTATTAAATTAAATAAAGTTGTGTTTAATCGACATCTTTACAGTAATATTTATGTACGTATATGTTGTATTTACGACAAATTAACTATATATGTCCTAAATCGACATCTTTTTGATACCAATTATGTATGTATAGATTATATCTATGGTAGATTAACCATATATGTGCTAAATTGACATCTTTTTTAAATATTGCAGGTATGTATTATTCATATCTACGTTAGATTAACTATACAAGTCCTCAATGGACCACTTTCTAAGTAGTCTAGTTCTGGTCTAAGTTTGAAATTAAATACACCTCTTTAATTGTTGAACAATTTTTGGGCTGGTTGCTGTGTTGTCGATTTAGGTATCTTGACATTTAGAGAGACAAATTGCCATTTCCTTCACTTTCCAAATAACTTTCAAAGTTATTTCTGAAGTGATAGATCTGAAGACTACAAACCGAAAATATATCTTCTGTTAACATCTTAACACTGTTACAAGTTGTCCCATGTTGTTGCAAAATATTAAAGGATAAATGTTTAAATTGCAGTTAATAATATAATCACTCAGTATGTACCTACAAATTGTACATAAATTAAAGAAATTTATAAATATTTTTAACATAATCTAATTATGAACTATAAATACTTTAACCGAGGTAGTATGTAATATTGACTACTACATTTTAGATTGATTTATGATTTTATTAAAGCCTATTCTTCCATTTTAAGGTTTATTTACAATAGAATTTTTCTGGCGATTTCTTGTTATTATAATGCTAATTCACCAGTCTCAACCAAAATCATGTGTTGGATATGTGAAATATACTGATTCTGAAATAAAACCATACTTACTACCTATTAATGTTTCGTAATTTATATTTGATTTAGTTTTCCTTTTTTATTACTTCAAAACTATATTGGTTTCTGGATTGTTGATATTTCCTCCAGTTGCTCAATGCCTTTTTTAAAGATATGTTAGGAAATAAATATAAACACAAACATGTACCTTGTCCAATTATCATGAATATTCAGTAACATTATACTGTCTAATTTCTGCGTCCTCAAGATTATCTAAAATAATTCCTGATAAACTTCTACGAGCACTAACTTACATTCAAATTTTTACCTTTGTTGGCTGTAGAATAAAAATAAAGCACTCACAAACGGCAACAAAACGACAATGAACAGTGCCGAACTTTGTTAGATATCTGTTGTTAATTAATAGGAGCAGCTTCACAATATCTCGTATCTACATATTACATTGAATGACAAAGGGCGTAGAGTGAGTAGAGTGACATCGAACAGATCGCTGAGTGTAAGAATACAACTAAAATATGTAGTCATACATACTTTTCTGCTTATACGCAGAGATAAATAAATACGAATTTAAATCCTGGATTTCATTATTTACCTTTCAAAAAATTAGCATAAAAATAGAACTTCGAAATATTAAACAATATATGAACATTGTACAAATATTTCATGACAGTACCTTCCTGTTATTTATCGTGTGTTTATAAGGGAAATCTTTGAAAATCAACAGTTGCTATGGATATTATTTTAGAAGATCCTTACCCACCATTCTGGTTGATGGAGGTACAAATATGCAGATGTTAATAGTCATGGGAGCTAGAATTTTTTTACGACAGAAAACTATGTTGAGAACCCTTTAGATAATAAGAAACAGATAGCAAAGGAGGTCATGGGGTCAACCAGCTCTATTACATCTACTTCTAGTATATAAATTTCTAATAGTAAGAAGTGGATTATTGATGTTTATAATAAACTTATTTAACAGGAAAATGTTAATAAAAACGAATTTTTCCTCACTAAAGCGCTAGTAAGTAACTATTTACAGACCTGTTAAAGAAGCCAAGGTATTAAATCTACTTTGCTGCCAAATTAATCACAATCAATTTTAATTCACATAATTTCGAGAAGAAAATATTCCAGTATCAAGAAAATGTTACAGTACACTGTGTTCATTGTCCGTCCGAAATTATTTGAATTTCATTATAAAATTCGAATAATTTCGGGGCGAAGACCACTCTCCGGCGACCGGAGACAGACTATGACAGACTGTAAGTGCTGCAGAATAGTCCACGCCAAGATACACACAGTATAAATTTTGTAAAGAACTAACTATACTTTTATAATTTATTATTTATTTAATGCAATAAACCACTTACCTCTAGTAAGCAGTTAAACTAGATTAAAAAGTTTTATTTAATTTAATTTTATTACCTTGAGACTAGGGAATGACATTAAAATTTTAGATACACAACCTTATGTAGCTCAGTACTGCTTTAGAATTTTTGCAGAATTATGTGTCTATAAAGCAGGCCATTCCGACAGTATAAAACCGTTCTATTACCGTTAAACATAGTTTATATAAAATATTATTTCTTATGTACGTCAAACTTCGCTGATAATTATCCTCTTTTAAGAGAAGCCAAGAATATTCCGTCTATAAAACGAACAGCTCGACAGTTTCAGCTTTAAAACGAAAGGTATTTAAATTTCCAGTTGATATTTCCGAGACTTAGGGCTTATGATCTTTTATTGCATGAATGATTCAGCAAATGGCATTATGAATAATAATGTAAAGGCATAATTCTGTGTAAAAATAGTTCGGGAAACTAGACATCCGTTTTACTTTAAGCCCGCCCTCAGTAATAACTTAATGGAGATGTTTTGTCTTGTTTCATGGCTTTCTAGTTCGTTCGTTGTTGTTTCTCCATGTCTGATGGAGAAGCAAGCAGGAAATTGTCTCTTCTGCTTACTTAGGTAAGGGGGAACGTTTCGAATTATTTAAAATTAATTGTTGTACATGTCAAACTCTCTCTAAATATGCATTTTCATAACAAAATGATTTGTTACATTTATATTTGAAGTATCAAGTATTACAGAATTACAACATTTTGATTTTTTATATCGCATAAACATGTGTTTGTTATCAAAGAATTTTATTGCGCTAAATCCAGATCTGTCCTCAGAATTACACCGAACGAAGTGAGTTTCGCAAAAACTCACAAGTTACACAAAATTTCATTTCGTAACGTATTGCATACAAGATTTTTTCTAATTTTGAAATAAAATTTAATATAATTGACAAAAATTTGGAAAACATAAATTTAGTTTGTTGCTGTTACTTCATGTTAGTTGTCAGTTTGACATTTTGTAAAAAATGTCTAGACGGAAGGTTTTTAGGGAGATTGATATATTTTTAGTTTTATTTTTAAAAAATGAGTGATTCAAGTTCTGAAGAGCTACCAAGCGATATTGAAGAGGCAGCAGGTAATGCTCTATTATCAGTAATTCCCAAAAAGTCAAAGGCAGTTTATGATTTGGCATACGAAAAATTTGTTACGTGGTGTGATGAGAAAAAAATTAAACATGTTAATGAGAAAGTTTTACTTGCACATTTTGAGGGTAAGAAAGATCTAAAAGTTTCCACATTATGGACACTTTACTCAATGTTAAGGTCTGAACTAAATCTGAAAAGGAATATTGATATTAAAAAAATATACAAATTTGGTAGGATATATTAAAAGGCAAGCGGACGGGTACAGTGCTAAAAAGTCAAAAGTTTTTATTAAGAAAGATTTTGCCAAATTTTTAGTGGAAGCTGATGACAAAGAATGCTTAATGGCAATGATAATTGGAATGGCAGGATCATGCAGAAAAGCAGAATTAACATTTCTTCCAGTTGAAAATGTTATAGACGAAGGAAGCCATTTTCATGTTGATATCCCACCTTCAAAAACAAAAGTTATACGGCAGTTTGCAATTACCACTGGAGACACTGAAAATACGAATCTTGTTGAAATATTAAGAAAATATGTTAAGTTGCGTCCCCAGGTTCTTAAACACAACAGATTTTTTGTAAAATATGCGAATGGAAAATGTACCAGAAATCCTGTGGGAATTAACACATTTAGCAGTCTGCCAAAAGTTATTGCACAATTTCTTGGTCTTTCAAATCCTGTTCTATATACTGGCCACTGCTTCAGAAGAAGCTCTGCCACTTTCCTAGCAGACAGTGGCACTGATATTTTAAAATTAAAGAGGCACGGAGGTTGGAAATCTAGCTCTGTTGCGGAGGGATATGTTGAAAATTCCATGAATAATAAAAAACTTATAGCGCAAGAAATATTTGGTGAAACATCTAATGCAATGTGCGCCGCTTCCCAAATAACAGCAAGTTCGAGCAATGAAAAAAATATGTCGTCGGGAATTAATTTGTATAATTGCAATAATTGTGTTATCAATATTTATAATAATTAACTAATTTATAATTTATGTTTTTAACTTGTATTATAACAGTTTAATAAATAGAATAATTCTTTTTGCCACTAATTTTGAAATATATTTTTCGTCACCAATTGCATAAAATTTTACTTTATGCAACTAGTTACAAAAAGTAAGACGTTTCATAATGTCAATCCGTTTTAAAAAGTGTCACTTTATATGTCAAAATTAGAAAAAATAACATATAATATAGCAAAACAGCGTTTTGCACTTTTGGGTTAGAATATCTCGAAAATCTGACGTGATGGACCAATTCTGATTCATTCAGCCCACAAAAGCTGCTTAGAAACATGATTTAGTACTCGTGCAATAACATTATGCAAACCTGTGTAATTATTAACTGAAACTATTCCGATATTAATGTACTTTTATCTACCAGTAATTTAACCTTCAACAATAATGATCGTTCTTACAAAATAGTGGTGGGGCCGACTACACAGGGTGAGTCATTAATAATAGTACGTACATAGCTTAACGGCAGATGGTTAACGTCAAAATAAAACAATTGAGCCCAACATGCCTTATTCAATTGTTGCTCCTTTTTATTCTACAGCGTGTTAAAGTTGCAAAAATGTTTTCGATTTTTTTCCATATTATATATAATAACATATGGACCGATTGTTTTGAAAATGTGTGAGGCGGCAATTGCGAATATGCTTGGTTCGGGGGACTAGTTATACTGTACTGTCGATGTAAAAATATGTCTAACATTTTGTATTTTACACTTTTGAATTTTTTAATAAGAAACTATTCAACTACCTTCAATTCTAAATAGAAAAGGTATACCTGTTACAAATCGATAAACTCATCCGTATTTGTGAAACAGACGATTTAAGTTTTTGAGATTTGGCGGGAATTAAATTAGAAAAGTAGAGAGTCTTAAGATATCAAAACTGAATTAACAATAAGACGAACACTACAATAACTGAAAATTTTATTATGCATATCTTAACAAATTATTAATCATAAAAGATTCTCGAAGTGACCACCAGCGACTTTAATGCACTTTCTTAGCCTCTCATTTAAATTTTGTCTCACGTTAAATAAAGTTCTATGTTGCTTGATAATATTAACGGATTCTTGTGGGATCTTTCCCACAGTTGTTCTTGACTATTAATAATGTCTTTCTAAACTAAAGATTTAATATAGCCTCAAAAGTAAAAATCCAGCGGATTTAAATCAGGGCTACATGCAGGTTAAGGAAGTTCGCTTCCGCGTGCAATCCGACGGTGCGG
Organism: Monochamus alternatus; assembly: GCA_037114965.1. NCBI lineage: Eukaryota > Metazoa > Arthropoda > Insecta > Coleoptera > Cerambycidae > Monochamus > Monochamus alternatus. Next base: position 42,903,165 of record CM073433.1, read on the forward strand.
AAAAATTTTATTGAGATATTCTCTTACTCGTCGGGGCTAATGTGCAGGTGCATCATCATGCAGAAATCAGAAGGTCTGCCGTAAATTTACGGGAATGTCTTCAAGGCAGTGGCAAGTCATTAATTAGAAAATTTAAATAATTTTCTCCGTTAAGTGGACGTGGTACTACGACCGACCCCTCAAAATTATCGGAGAGAATTTCACACCAAATATTGATGGAGAACTATTGCTGAAAATGTACTTCTCTTGGCAGATGAGGATTTTCTAGTTCCCAAGAATGACTACTTCTCCAATTAAAAATACCTCGTCGGGTAAATGTGGCTTCGTCCGGAAATAATATTTTATTATAAAATGTTGGGTCATCATTTTGTTATATCTACCTAACACATTATTTTATATATACTTTATTGATTATTGTACTTTTAGAAAACAATAGTTACGTAAGGAAAAGCAATGTCACAGTATGTAATTCTGTCTCAGGGAGGCAAAAGTATTGCTTCATCTTCATGTTATATTGAATTTAAAATTTAAAAAAAAGTAGCAGTAACGCTGGAAATGCTACAACTTTTCCATTCAAAATTCATAATTACTGTATTAGTAATATATAGTTGAACGTTATGTTGTGTTAGTTTAGGTAAAATAAAGAACTTATATAAGTATATTTGTTTCCTATCTTATCTAGGCTTTTCAAAGTTATTTAGTGTTCAAAATTAAACATCAAGTGGTTTTCTTATGTGTCTGGCAAAAAAAAATTGCCTAAAAACACTTGTACGAATGCAAAGTTACTATTTACTACATTACTAGGCAGATTGAAAAAATAAATACAAATCTTATATGAAATTACATAGTAATAATATAAAAAATGGAAAGTTACATATGAACTTTTCATAGAACTGGTAACAGCAGTTTACACTTGAAATAGTAATTTTCGATTACTTAATGTTATAACATTACATTCTGGTGTGCTATTTCACACTATTGACCTAGGCAATAAATAAACAACAATCCACCACACAATATTACAAATAATTCTTACTCTATTTTTAATATTTGCAGGCCACGATCTTAATCTCTGATAAAATTCTGGATTACTAACCACGAGGACTAGTCCGCCTCTGATATTGTGGAGGTAATGTGAATTTACTCATAACATAAAAATGATGATGTGCACATCACCACTCAAATACTTAGTTTAGAAATTACAAAAAAAAAGATTTAAATTTTTAGTTTTACATGCCTTAAAGACAAAAGCCGACAAAGTTATACGAGGTACATACATTATTTTGCCTCATTTACTCATTACCAAATTTTGTTATCAAGTCCCGTGACACTCCGTATATGCTTTTCAGTGAAAAACGATAATATAAAATTTGCTTTGCTGCACTGCGCTGCCAAATCATTAACGATGCATCCTTTCAGCGAGTATTAGAAAACTCGATCTGTTTTCATAAATTCTTCAATTTCCAGTCGGCCCGATAAATTTGAAAGAAGCAAACAAACCTTAATATTTAACAAAAGAAATAGGGAGCGAGCAGTCGCTATCTCCAGGTGTACACGTTCCGAGATTTGCTTTTTTAAAATCACAATTTCGTGTACTCGGAGGCTGGCAAAAATAAAAACAAGAAAAAGGATGCACGTTACGCTGGTCGTCCTAAGCTAGAGGAAAAAACTATTTTCTAATTTAATAAATTATTTCAATTAATTTTACTGTAATGTACAAATAAAACAAGAAGACTAAAACCGTATAGTATTTACTTGACATAAATGTTTATCTAAGCCAAACAATTTTTACTTCCCTAGTACTTAAATTATTTCCGGATATTTTTTGGAACGAGGAAATATCGTGTGATTAAATTGAGCTCGTAGGATATTGAATAAGAAAATTTCACAACAAATTATCTATTAATTTGAAAATATAAATGGGGAACATGTGAACATAATAAATAATAATAACATTGCTTTTTTTTGTTTTAATTATAATATTACCATGTATACGTCATTAACAACTGAAGAATAAAAAATAATTAAAATGTCAAGTTCTGTCAAACAAAATGTCAATGTATATATAAACGTCAATAAATTATTACTTATAATATCCCTAGTGCTTAAATTATTCCGGACAATTATTTCGAGATCATGCATATTTTGAAAATTAATATAATTTTCTCAAAATATTAATGAACAATGAAAAATTTTCATTTATCAATTTAAGTTCCCCAGGGATATTCAGTAAGAAAATTTCACATTAAGCTATTTAGTAATTTTAAGGTAAAAAAGGGATCACGTGCGACAGTTAGACTTTGTATTCAAAATAATTACATGTAGTACTTACTATTTTTGTTTTTTTTTAGTTAAAAACATTCAAAACACAAAAATATTTCGAGGATGCAAATTTTCAGGAAATTGTTTGAATTGCCATGATACCGGAACAAAATACTTCTTCTTAGTTAGTTACTAAACTTCTAATTAGTTAGTTAGTTAGTAGTAGAAAACGTCGATGGATTTTGTACTGAAAATAATTATATGTAGAATATAAAAACACGATTAAAAACTTAAGAATAAAAAATAATTAATATATCAAGTCAAATAAAAATGCCAATGTATACATAAAAGTCAAGAGTACAGTCACAGTCACATGCAGCTTACTTGAAGAACGATGAAAATTTCCGAAAAATTTTTGAATTACCATGGTACCTAATGAAAATACAAGCTTCTAATTGGTTAGAAAACGTTGGCATGAAACCACAGTAATTATATGCAGAGAATAAAAATTTCGGGTAATTTTTTTTAATTATCATGGTAACGAAACAAAACACAAACTGGCTGGTTAGAAAACATTAGTGTAAAATTTTAAACAAAATATGTCCATTTGATGTAATGAGATATGTGGATTAAAAATTTGCGATAAAAAATTAATATGTTTATGAAATACACCACAAAAATTAACGTTCTGTATATCAAAAATAACATTATAAAGATATAGGTAATCTACTCCGGGTTCTTATGTCGTGGCCTAAGTAACTAAGTCGCTGCCAGTCACGTAATTAACGTGCGATTTCCAAGCTTTTTCTGGAAATCTTTGATCTGCCCTTGTTGCTCTTCGGCTAGGCTGTGTGGGGCGGACCTATCATCAGAACTGCTCAGTCCGCCCATATATTATGCAAAAACTTCACCATGACTGAGTTCATATTACAAATATCTACCATCGTTGTTCACGTAAAAATAAGTTTAAAACTTGGAACATGCATATCAGTAAAATTTGTCTAGAAAGTTGTCACTGCTATAGTGCAATGCAAATAAACATTTAACTAATTCTTGATGTTTCTTTTTTGCTTGCACCTTGTGTTGTGTCAATATAGCCCTTTTTCTTTAATTAGAAATTCTTCTGCTGTAGTGGAGTCAGTAAAATGTATATGTTAATTGTCCTATAAATTAAATAATACATAGGTGGATAAGCATGTCAAAGGCAATACAAGCACACCTTAGACTTTGTCGGAGAAACTTGCTAAATTAACATCTGAAGAGGCTATAGGGAAATATCCTACAATTCCTATCAATGAAGTCATATGTATGTTCTCTGATACCTGAAGAAGCAATCCTAAAAATGCAGAAATAGGTCAGATCTCATCTATTGTGGTTGAATTGTCGTGTTCCCACCGCCAAAAAGTGAAGTTAGATATTTATAGAGTGTTTCATTAAAGCAGGTTAGTAAATTAGATTAATTTCTTTAGATAATTATTGAATAGACCTTTGTCTGTGTAATTGTTCATTAGAATACCTAGATGTTTGGTATCAGAGAACATACATATGACTTCATTGATAGGAATTGTAGGATATTTGATTTATATTAGCTTAAAATACCTTTCTAAAACAGTAAAAAAACCTTACAGGTATAATAGTCGGTATAACATAAATCGAAAAAGGCCTATAGTTCGGTAAGAATTACCTACTGCACAATTTAATGGCAAATCATTCTCTTCGTTCGAAAAATGTTTGTTAGTTAGGTGGGTTAGGTAGTTACCAAAATCTGTTAATACAAGCAGGAAATACTCTGGTATAAGAGTAGTAGTAGTATAGAGTGATCATTTTGTGAAATAAAAGTTTATCAAAGAAAGTAATGGGTCATTTTGTGATTTGACAGTGTCTTCCTAATATTTTACAGATTATTTAATATCTTTAGAGTATATTTTTCAACAATTTTAATGAATTTTGTATTAGTGGTTTTTAGGCTTTTACTATTATTCAATATGCAGGGTGTCAGAAATCACAGAAATATTATGTTGTTGAGCTCAGCATGCCTTATACGAATGCAGCCTTTTTAAGAAATACAGAGTGTTCAAGGTTTAAATTTTATTGGCAGTGTTAAGAATTTGAAGCTTATTTGGACGTTACTCCTAGAGGGCGCTAGTTTCACCGTATTACTTAGGTAAATCAAAACAATTTTTTCGATTATTCTATTTATCGATTATTTGCATTGAAAATTTTAAATGTATATTGTGGCGATTTTCTTTGAGGCGCTGATATTGTTAGTAGGATTGTGTCAAATTTTCATGTCAATAAATATTAGTGATAAAGTTAGGCGACCTAAACAATAGTACATGCTTTATGTAGAATTATTGAGAAATTTCAGAAAAAAAAATTAAATCTTGAACACCCTGTATTTCTCAAATGAACGACATTCGTATAAGGCACGATTAGCTTAAACATAACATTTTGATGTCAAGTATATTCAGCTTAGTGTTGACCCATATTTCTGACTCATCCTGTATAGAAATTTTCCGGGTTGTTATGCCTTGACCTCGGTAACTGGTCTCTGTCAGTAACAGACAGGCAGCCTTCGGCATGGATAAAGTATTCTGCTTGCATATAATAGCTATAATTCACTTGGGCGATTTACGACACTCGCCTACGTCTTGTGTGTATGAATAATATACTATTAAACAATCACCTCTATGATATTCTAAATTATGACCTGTTTTCCCTATGAATCGAGCCGTCGCCTCTTGGTCGTACATTTTCGCAAATTGGCGAGCAGGTAAATCGAAATTTATTCATCGCGGAATTAAAGGAGACATTTAAGGCATGAGTAACGATAGTAAACTTCCTTGTGACTTTATTCGGCGCTTTACCTAGCTTGCGGCGAGCAGTTTACTTGAAAGTTCACGAGACCCAGCCTGCCGGGATCACGTAGCGCCCCAAGGAAGCGCATCTCGAAATTTCCATGACAAAAAGCGCATTCCGGGATAATAAGGAAACCGTCGAAAGTAACTAGAAATATGACTTTATTACCACATGAATAATACAGGGAGTTGTAAGTCCCTCGTTACGTGAGCTGGAATCTCCGCAATGCCAGCCCAAGATAAATTGCGATCGTTCTTCTTGCGTTATGGCGTCGAGGAATTCTCAGTGGCGGAACAGCGACAATTACCATATGATGGAACGTCGCTACTGTATATTTTATTGCCTTTTTAGTTGGAGCATTTCAGGACCTCTGAGGATGAAACTCTCGAGGAAATAGTGTTCATGTGGAGAAAATATATCCCGATATTTAGCTTATGATTCGATGTATTGTAATTTTTAATACAAGGAAACTGAAAGCTTGTCTTATCATGTACTCTCTTGTACATGATTTCAAATATTTCATTTACTAAAGAAAACAAAGCTATATGAAATAAAAATTTGAAATATACAGTATGCGCTAAAAGTATGGAATAAATTCAATAAAAACGAAACAATTATTTTTTGGGAAAAATCCTTCAACAGGTAGATTTTTAATTTAAAATATACATATTTTAGCGTAAAATGGCATTTTCAAATGTCATTTGTTTTCGAGTAATGAAATCATCGACTTTTTTTAAATGGCAACACCATATTTTTTTCCTTGATTCTGAAAGATCGTTTAAGTCTCTATCAGACAGTACTAAAATTTTGCCCTCTTACATAGGAAAGTTTTCGAGTAAATGACGATTGAATGTTAGAAAACGTAAATTTTATCCATAAAAAAGTCGGTCCGCGTCTGCCGATCCACCTCCCAGGAAAACAGTTGTCCAAAAAATCTCGTACAGGGCGCGCATAGTGCGGAGGTGCACCGTCTTGCTGAAACCATATGGTATCGTCAGGAATGTCAGGGTCATTATCGTTAAGAAAAATTACTGCTAGGGCTGGAACAAGATCATTTTCTAGAAACTCTAAATATCTTTGTCCTGTAAGGGTTCCTTCAAAGAAGAAAGGCCCTACTATTCTGTCGTCAACTATTCCAGCCCACACATTTAATTTCTGAGGGTGTTGGGTATGTGCCTCTGCCATCCAATGAGGATTTTCCCGACTCCAATATCTGCAAGTTTGACGGTTTACTGTACCATTCAGACAAAATGTGGCCTCATCTGAAAAAAGTATTTGCCGGTATAAATTTCTATTTCCTTGACATAAATCCATTAGAATTTCGCAAAAGTGTAAGCGGCGATCGGGATCATCTTCATTGAGTTCCTGCACAAGTTGAATTTTGCAGGGATATTTTTCCTTCCTCAAGATACGTAGCACTGTGCTCTGACTAGTGTCATTGTTTAATGCAACCAATCGTGAAGAATTATAGAGGATTATCCACCATATTTATCAAAATGTTCTGTTTCTGATTTTCATTAATGCTTGGACGTCCAGGTTTTGGAATATTTAAAACATTGCCAGTTTCTCTAAATTTAGACTCTACCTTACTGACTGTTGGTTGGCTGATAGGGCGATCTGGATATTTTTCATTAAATAAATCGCAAACTTCCTGCTGAGTTCTAGTCATATTCCCGCATCCGATAAGAATTAAAATTTCAATTCTTTGAGTAACAGTTAAATGTGCCATAATACTTTAAATTGAATAATAATTTCTATGTCGCTTACAATACTTATTAGAAAGTTGGTGTGACAATGACACTTTGCAAAGATTTTCACCTACGTGATCCATAAAAGAACTATGGAATTCGAAAAACTGAACTTGATAACGTTTTTGCTTTATTTTAATTGATTTACGTTTTCTAACATTCAATCGTCATTTACTCGAAAACTTTTCTATGTAAGAGGGCAAAATTTTAATACTGTCTGATAGAGAATTAAACGATCTTTCAGAATCAAGGAAAGAAATATGGTGTTGCCATTTAAAAAAAAATCGATGACGTCATTACTCGAAAACAAATGACATTTCAAAATCGCATTTTACGCTAAAATATGTATTTTTTAAATTAAAAATCGACCTGTTCGAGGATTTTTCCCAAAAAATAATTGTTTCGTTTTTATTGAATTTATTCCATACTTTTGGCGCATACTGTATATTAGCCATTGATAGAGCAGCAAGCCAACGGACCCAAACCCGGAATTTCAGTTGGCCATAAACTTTTCGAACACAAATCCGGCTTTAACTCCAAAATTCAGCGTCGACTTCGCCTTATCCCGGGAACCACATTTCAGGTCATTTTATTATTATGAAGTAAGTTTACCATACTTACCGTAATATTAATACCCTGTGTACTTTCAACATTGTTTTCATCATGGAATATTTTATTTACATCGAGGAGACAGCAAACCGTTTCTCCACACTGAAAAAGTAGGATAGTGGCACTTCTTCTGTAATTGCTTTCTCCTATGCCCCTTTTTTTCACCTATTATCAAATTCCATCAATTGGTTCTTGAGCTTCTTAGAAACAAAAACCAACACAATGTGATACACGTTGATGAGCATTATGAAAAAAATTAAGAGAACTTCACTGATGAAATCGACAAATAAGTAAAAACCATCGACTATGATTATAACTGTAAATTGAAATTTAAACTTTGAACACCCTGTATTTTTTAAACCAACATTCGTATAAGGCATGATGAGCTCAAACATAATATTTTGGTGTCTAGTATCTCCAGCTTAGTGTTGACCCATTCTTTCTGACTCACCCTGTATATTTTCAATATTAAGTCAAAATTAGTTCTCTTAAGAATATGCACATAGTACTATTAGAAACGACATTTCAAACTTACCTGTATGAGAATACTTACATCAGGGATGGAAACAAGGTTAACTGAAAATTTGCACGTAGTCGAACATCAATTTAACAGAGTAATTCATTTTCTGAATGATCAAGTAAATCGTTTAACTATGTAGTTTCAGCCACTCAGGCGAAGGCAAACAGAGTTACATCTGAAATTACGTAACGTTTGTGATAGAAATATGACGACTAGACATGCACTTGAGATATACTGTAATCAATTGCTTCTCCATCAACCAATTAAAACTGTCGTATGAAACTGCGACACGTCGAAAGTATAGAAGTCGAGAAGAAAAGTTCCTTCTTACAAACCCATTGCTAATTGCTGTTAGAAAGTTAATATATTTGACGAAACGTTGACAAGTTACTAGTATTTAAGTACAATAAAGAGAACCTTTACAAGTGTATCTTATAAAACATTCTAAAAAATCTAAAATCTAAAAAAAATTAATGAATGTTTCTAGCTATTAACAGAAGGACTATTCTCTTGTTTATGGTTTCTAAAATTATATCTACTTTTTATAAATATCAATTTGACAGATAGTATTATTCGAGTATTATGGCAAAATTATTTATTTAATGAATAGTTATTTATGTACCAAAGAAGATACAGGGATAATTATAGCCGCTGGCGACAGGTTGCTTAAGGGCATAATCATCGTAGTATCTCCCGTGGTACATACGTTCTATATTTCACTTTATACGAAATAAAAACTTAAAAAGGTCATAGCTTCGACGTTTGTTGCTTTGTGGTTATGACTGAGACTAGATATTTTCAAACATACCCGTAACAATCCAAGCGTTATTATTTTCGTGTTCTCATGGCAGCAGGAGAGAAAAGATCGGACATGAATGTCCGGGGTGATATGAGTATGTTTATATATCTTGTATTCTAGGTATTATATCTATCTAAATTATAAGGAAGTGAAATATAAAACAATTATGCTCGGATACAGAATTGATACATAACCGAAAATTGTATGCAGACATTAGTGTATCATAATGGGTGTTATTAGATATTATCAAGTTTAACACAGAATGGATAATTTTAAATTTTATAAAATGAGGAATACTTATGAATTGAAAAAATAATATGGCATTAAATTCTGTAATCTGTAATATAGTTCTCTTATCAACCAAAAAATAATAATCTTGTTTAGTAATAGTAATAATAAACGATCAACATAATAACATTTTATCTAAATAACATTAAATAAAATAATTAATTAATTACTACTAATTTTACAAACGTTCTACTTGCCCACCCTCCTCATTAACACATGTACGTGCCCTTTTAAGTAGCGAAAACCTTATCTTTTGAAAGATATTATCTTTTTGTTTTAATCAGCAAATATTCATTCAGTAAGTATTACGATTTGCTAAGTTGCCAAGGTATTGTAATAACAGGTAGGTATATCCATAAAATTTCAGTTTCACTTGAAAATGGTAGTGAATGATAGATTTATGGGCACTACAAATTGCCGTTTTTCTCCAAAACGAAGCATTTAAACAAAAAATTACAAAAGAGATAAAATGATCAGAAAATAATTCTACGTTTGATATTTCAAGAAAATGCTGCATAGGCGTACTTATAAATAATTGGAGATAAAGGGTACGGCATCCCTCAGTTACCGCCATTCACCCTTCGATTTTTTTCACAAAAATAGTTTTTTAAAATGTAACTTTAATACCCTGTATATTGAAACAGGGGCGCCCAAATAAAAAATGACATAAGGAAAGTCGCATTATTTTTATCCAAAGAGTATGTGGTTAATGGTATGGCCATCTATTTTGGGGCATCCTGTATAGTCAGTTTGAGCAATATTGTAAACACTTTACTGCAATCCACATTGTTCTAGGTATTACTATTTTACATAATAAACGTAGTAATTAGAATTTTATCGTCCACATTCAGAAGACATCGCGATCGACGCCTTCAGATCTGAAAAATTTAAGTAAAATTACGCGCACTATTTTAAGTGTGGTAAATCGTACATTACAGCACGGTGTGTGGTAATAGACATTTACCGCACATTGGTGGTAACAAGCATTTACCGCATATTTGTAGATAAACGTATAAATTAAAATATTACCATAAACATGTTTATTAATTTAATAAAAATGTTCTTTCTTTTATGAAAAATCAATTATGAGGAGTAATCTTAAATAGTATTTATATTTTCTATAAAACAGTTTGTGGTTCATTTCGCCAAAAAATATCAAGTGATGAAGTAAAATATTAGTCTTGCGTGATATAGCCTTTCGCATTAACGCCGTCCGCTGACTTTTTCATATTTTTGTTACAGATTAATTAAAAAGCCACTAATTAAAATTAGTCGAACGAAAAAAAGGGTGAAAAAGTTCAGATCTCATATTTCACGATAATAACCCCCGCTTCGGTTATTTTTCATGTAAAGCATTAATCTCACATTCGGTTTTTAAACACGGCAATTTAATATAAATGCAAATATCCATTTGAGGGAGTCTAAAACAATAACGGGACACCGATAGCGAGTAATGGCTTAGCAGGATACGGTCTGCATCCTGACTATCCGCGGGAAATGAATTTAAGCGTTGGCTGCACATGATTTAAATCAACACTTAATTTTCTCTTTATACACTAACTGTAAGATGCTCAACAATTTTTTCTTTAACGCACTGTATAAAAAACTTTTGTTACTGCAGTTCTATTAAAAATGATATAAATTATTAATCTACGAGAGTGTCATTATGACACATCTTCATTTGTATGTCATTATGGCCTTCTTAATAACAGTCAGTACCATTATGAATTCATAATAACACGCTAATTTTAAAGTAAAAAAATAAACAGAAAAAAGTTAGTCACCACTTTTACTTGTTATTATTAAGTATAAAAAACAATGCCATAGGGGGACGATTGTAACATGTTACAACTGTCCCTCATATTTAATACCTATGCTCGTATTTGCCATATTTAAAATGCTAATTCTGTAGATATTCAGATAATTACTTCAGTATTTGTTATACTGTGTGTGAATATACAAATTCATTCTCTTTATTTAGAATGTCTAACAAAAGACAAAGGACAACAGATTGTGGGAAAGATTGTTATGGATTGGGGAAAACTTGGTCCATCCCAAATATGGAATATGGACGAGTCTGGCGACAGACAACCGTGCAAAGGCCAGGTAGGGATAAGATTCTTTGTTATTACCCAAAAAAAAAATATATATTAGTTTATAATTCTGTTTCATTATTCTATTTTTTATTTTTTTTTTTTTTCAAATAAAAAAATATATTATGTACCTGCACTACAACTTACTTTTATATCGGCATAATCCATAAACAAATACCTTGTAAATACTAGCTTTCAATACCTAGTTATTACCTATTATTCACATGTTACAAACGTCCCCATGTTCTGTTACTTTTGACCCATACCATTGGGTATGGTTGTAACGACGTACACTCTCTACTTTTTTATTAATTGTACATCAATTTTAATTACTTCAATATTATTTTTCTTCTATACATAAAATGCCAAAAATATAATTTGTTATTATTCAAGGTAATTATTTACAACAGCGTAAAACTTTCCAATATGAACCAAAAATTCTTCCAATAAAAGACTTCATAGAAATGTTTCCCATAACAACTAACATTTTTTAATTTTCTTCCCTTTTCCCATTTTGCATTTTTTTCTTCCAAAATTTCCCACAAAAAGGAAAATTTTCCACGAGTTGGCAACACTGTTACAATTGCACGTCGGTACCTGCTCGTACCCAACTTCACCCTTCCACCAGTGTTTATATAAAGTATAGTTAGTCAACCGGCCTTAGTTGTGGACCATGTCGGCTAGATGGCGGGACTATAATATGTGCAAAATCTCTTAAACGAACCCTAAGCAAGTCGGTAAACAGAGTTAATCTGACTTTGTTTTTAAAATAAATAATTTTGAATTTCAATTTATGAAAATGTTTTTGATACTTCAAGATAAATCGAATCTGCAAATAAAATATATTTGGACTGTGGTAGATTAAATTTTGAATGATACACGTCCTATATGAACTTTGTTATGAAACTTGTGTAACTAAATCACTTGGCTTACGCCTCGTGATTTAACGTTACACGAGTTCCATTATAGTGTTCATATCGAACTAGTGTGATTAATAACTATTATGGCTCCTGAGTACTATCGGTATAAACAGTATGAATCTGTTTTGTTGTCATAAGTTATCTTAGAAGTTTTCCCCACTTTGAGCGATGTAAAAGTTTTATTAATTCGCTGTTATCAATTTTTTAATATTTATTTTGTTTAATATTTCTAGATTTCTTGAAGTCTTCAAAATCCCTAATCAGTATTACTGTTTAAGGAGTTATCGAAAAAATTTGGTGACCAAGACGAGCTGAAGATTTGAAGAATAGAATATAAGCAGGATGTACTACTCGTGGAAATGTTATAAATTTTGCATTGGTTATGAGCAAAACTTCGAAGGGAACTTATGATTTTAAAAATTGGTTCTGTACCTCCAAGCACAATTCTATTACCTAGTTTAGAATAGCTTTATAGTAGTTATATGGATATACAGAGTGTTAAATGTTTGACAACCATAATTATAACAGGCGATAGTATACATCAAAATAAACAAAGAAAGTCCTATACGTAGAATATGGGTCCTAATCCAACCGTTTCACCGTTATTTTGGCTACTGTACAGTATAAATCTTGTCGAATAAAAGTAGGTTGTTTTCTCTTATATTAAATATATATGTACAGTGTAATGTCGTTTGGTAAAGCATGGTTCCAGAACATTCCACGTCTGGTTCTGTACGCGAAATCCAAACAAATCCGCGGGGCACCAGCTGGGAAAGATGTTCAAATATTACTTAATCAAGAATCGACATATTAATCGCATTTTTTCGCGCGTATTCCCTGGCGTTTTCCTAACCGAAATCGGGGGAAGTTGAGCGTCAAACCACAGGGGAAGCTGTGCAGAAATATACTAAGTGGAAGAAATAATAAGATATAGGGTACGCTTTAGTGCCCAATTTAGGGCATGGTAAGCGCACCTGATTGAAGGCAATCACTACATAACTCACTTTTTAATGGTATGGAAGATTCATATTTTAAAGACAAATAAGACTCTGGTAAGTTTATTTTAATACACTGTAATATAACTATAAACTTATTTTTAAATGCTTTAGTGTATGACAAAAAAATCTGTATTTAAATATAATATATTTACAATTTTAAATTTTATTCAAATGTATCTATTCAGTAATAATATCCAAGTACTCTTATACTTAATTCAACATTTTTCTTTCTTAAAATAACACTAAATTTAAGATTTATTTAAAAAATATTTTGTTAAAATATGAATAAAATAATAATAATTATACAATAGGTTATTCGCTTCTTTAAATAATACAGGGTGCCCGGGAAAATGTGGAAAATTTTTCGGATGCAGATAGGACATGAAAAAATAAGATGACAAGTTCCTATAAATTTTTTTCCTAGAGGCCCTCTCTACGGAGATATGTGTCTGAAGCACGGCGTTGGAAACCGGTTCTTCTTGAATAGCTTGAATAATTTAATAAAAAGTTTATGTGATGGACACTAGTAAGAACCTTTTAACACAGTGTTCATGAAACATATTTAGTTTTTTTTAGTTTATCAGGGGCGGGCTAAGCTTTACAACTTTGTACCTAAATTTGTGACACCCTGTATGATAAACTTTAAAATAATAAATCTGGGTTGCTTCAACCTTAGACTAAAAAAGGTACTCTTGTTTATTGTAGATAAAATGAACCAAGAGAAAAAATAATAATAAACTAATTCATGTTTAATTTTTAATAAAAACGGCCATGATTTCTTTTTTCTCGACAACAAAGTGAGATTCGAAAATCATTCAAACAATAGGAAAGTTTAATTATAAGATGCTTAATCCGAAAAAATACAAAATTAAAAACACACAGTGGCGCCCCAGGAGGCACCTTAATGAAATTATTGAAAAACTTCATAAGAGGGTTCAGAATGCAAACATGTGTCGAACTTTTTCTCGTAAACGGTTAATTCTATCGACAATAAACAAGAGTTCCTTCTTTAGTGCAAGGTTGAAGGTACCCAGATTTATTATTTAGAAGTCTGTCTTTATCATACAGGGTGTTAAAAATTTAGGCAATAAGTTGTAAAGCTTAGCCCGTCCCTGGTAAACTAAAAAAGATAAATATATTTCAAGAACACTATTTTAAGAGGTCCTTACTAGTGTTCATCACATTAAATTATTATTAAATTATATTAAGCACTTTAAAAGTTATTCAAGAGAAACCGATTCCTAGCAGTGTCATTCAAAGAAGGCCTGTAGGAAAAAAGTTTATAGGAACTTGTTATCTTATTTTTTCATGTAATATCTGCACCCGACAGATTTTCCACATTTTCACGGACACCCTGTAGGTTTAGAGATTTGCACGAATTAAAATTATTAATAATTTATAATAAAATTTAAAACACGATTATAGTGCGAAATAATAATATTTATAAATTAGATTATAACACAACACTACTTGTGGTAATCATTACCAAAACTATAAAGATATAATAATTGTACTATTATTTAGTAGAAATTGTATTAAAGTTGTGTGTAGACTACCAAGTTCAGAATGTGACCACAACATGTAGTTAGCATACTGAGTAGAGATAACAGGCTCAAAAGCGGTATACGTTTGGTGTGCCGCTAATTAATGACTTTGACATTTGGTTTGGTTTGGTATTTCTTTCTTTATTTAAATAATTAAATATTACTGAGCGAGTAGTATTTAAATCACTGCGGCGTCAGGTAAAAAGAGATACTCACATTGCTTATCTGAATTTTATTGACAGAACTGAAAACAATATACAACGCGATTCAAATACATTTTGGTCATTCATAAACGGTAAAAAGGGACAATCTCGTATACCTGGGATTATGAGCAGCCTTGATCAAACCTTCGATTCCCCACAGGCTATAGTTAACGCATTTGCGGAATATTTTAGTTGTGTTTATACACCTGTTCGGCCGTTCCCTGGTCAGAATATTTCACAGCATAATAACAATCCTATTATACATATTAGCCACATCAATGAGCATGATATTATTAATGCATCTAAAACATTAAAAAATAAATTAACTTCGGGCATAGATAGGGTTCCAAGTGTTGTCAAAGGCTGCATCAATGCGTTCATGTTGCCACTAAAGCATCTGTTTATTATAATCCTTTCAGCTTCTACATTTCCCACTTTGTGGAAAATCGCATGCATATCTCCAATTTTAAAGAAGAGAAATCCGAGTTTATTAGCAAACTACAGACCCATCTCTATTCTTTGCAACTTTTCCAAACTGTTTGAGATCATTTTGTACGATGTTATTTACAATGCTATTAGTTCTATGATTTCGCCGGACCAGCACGGTTTCATGCAGAAAAGATCTTCCGTCTCAAACCTTGCTTGTTTAACTCAATATGATGCTGAAAACCTGGATGATCAGAGGGAAGTTGACGTTATATATCTTGACTTACAAAAGGCCTTTGATCAAATTGATCATTCTCTTCATTGCCTACGGATTTTCACCACAGCTTTACAATTTAATGAAGTCCTATTTATTGCAAAGGAAACAATATGTTCAGTATGAAGACTTTGAATCGCCACAATTTGTTCCTACATCGGGTGTCCCTCAGGGATCCAATTTAGGTCCTTCGCTTTTTCTATTGTTTATTAATAGCTTACTGGATGAAGTCAAAACTCATAAACTTGTATATGCAGATGATTTGAAACTGTTGTAAACTATCAACACTGTCAATGATTGTTCATTGTTACAACATGATTTAATCATTATTAATAACTGGTGCCTTATGAGTAAGTTAAATTGAAATATATCCAAATGTTTTGCCTTATCTTTTAATAGGAAAGTGTCACCAACAGAAGGAACGTTTTATCATCTTTCTTTTTGTATAAGTTGTTGCATAACGATATTGATGGTGAAACTATGTTATACAAAATAAACTTTTTACTTCCAAGATTTCATTCGAAATGCAAGCTTACATTTTACTGCGAAAGGTCTAGGACGAATTCTCTTATTAGATCTCCGGTTCATTCAATGTGCAGTATATTTAACTGTATTTCTGGTATCTGCGATATTAATCATGACACCTTAAATTGTATAATCTCTAAATTATTTGTTGCTGCATAGTCAGTCTATTTTTGTTTATTTTCCTCTCCTTTTTATGTATATGTTTATGTGTGTAATTTCATTAGTGTGTGTATGAAAATGTATGTATATTTAATTTAAATATATCTTGTAATTGGGTGTAAACCAGTTAGAAATTAAATCTATTTATCTATCGTTATTTATTACAAGGTGGGTAGAGAAGTATCTATTCTAGAAAGAAATACAACATAGCAAGAATACCTACTGAAATACTAATTATGTACTTCAGTTTTATGTTTTCTTAATGCAATGCTATTATTTACGTTATTCAAAGTTATTTAATATTATTCGCAGTAATTCTTGTAAGTCACTTAAATGTTCAAATAAAGAAAACATAACTTAATTTTGAGAATAACAATTATTTACTCAAAATGTTAAGTAAAATATATTTATAAATTCTTTAATTCAGTGCACACCTTTTCGATAAGACAAATTTTAAAGCATTTAAAACCTGCCACGCGAAAGTACCTTTAAGTGGCAAATTTCCCGTCCCTTAAAAACTCAACGCGTTGTGCCCTGCGAAGCTTATGGTCTAGTGTTGTTCCGCAAGTAGAGTGTAAAGGAGGTATCTGATATCTGGCTTTCATCTGTGGAAGTGGCTGGCTCTATTCAGGTTTGGGAAATTGAGCTGTCAGGCGTGAGTTGGTCTCGTCACTCCGAATCACTATCCGCCATTCTGCACCGATGAAAAGCCCAACATCATTCTTTACATTAGAAATGAAAGGGGGGGCGGCGCGCTGGAATTCGGGTAGCCGAACGTATGGAAACGTTAAAGCTTTTAAAACAGGTTTTAGATTTTAAAGAATGAAAAATACCTATGGCTATCCTATACCAAACCGCTCCCTTTTGTTTGCTCTAAAAAATTAAACAAAATATTCTATAGACTTTCTTACTGGGACTCCTTTTTAGGATAAAACGACGTTAAAAATAAAACATCCGTTTTTTTCTTAAATAACGACAATTTTAAAACACACATACCTTGTTGCGTGATTCATATTTGATGTAACAATACAGCAATATGTATATTGTAACGTTATGAATCCGTACGTCGAAATAAACTCACTGTTTATTTATTGTGGGTGTAATTCAACGCAGGTTGGGGCTTTTGTCCACTGAGTAGTTAGTTTCACACAATATTATTAATATCTAAAAATATAAAAAAACTCACTGTGTTGTAGAATATACTTTAGTAGATACCGAGGGGTAATCACTCATGGAAATCTTGTCACAAATTTTGCGAAATCCGTAAAAATCGTGCAAAACTTAGAACAAAGAAATCGCTATTTCCAAGAAGCTGTTAATTTCACATTTTTTATAAATCGGAGTTTCAACGAATGTCGTAAATCGCCATCTAAGGATGCCACAATTCTCAGCAATATTAGACAGATTCTTTTTGTTGCATTAATACATCGGTATGTTTTTAAAATTTTTTCGATAACTCGCATATACGGTGTCTGCAAAAAGTTGAGAAAACATAGTAGAACATATTTCGAGAGCCAAAATAAATTTAAGTTCATTTAATCCAAAATTTTATACTTTCCGAAATACAGGGGTTGAAATTACAATTTTATTTTAGTTTTTCCCCAATCACTTCATATAAATTGTAATAAATAGATCAAACTTGGTACAGAGGAATTTTCTGGCAAGAGAAATTGAAATTTGTCCACGGATTTGCTATCAATTGCAGAAGACGCCACCTAGAGTACTTAACATGAATTTAAATTGTCATAACTTTTATACATCCAGTTCAGAGTGTCTCTAAAAGATCTGGACAAAATGCTATCACATGTTACTTAATTCAATAGAGTATGAAATAAGACAATGGGTATTGTCTGAAGCTATTTATTTGTGGCATAATTTTAGTTTTTCTTAAGTTTTATTGGGTTTTTTTGCCACACTTCTGAAAAATAATAAAAATTAATTAAATAAGCCCTTGCGCCAAACGGAACAGTCAAGGATTATTTTTGAAACTAAGTTTGCCTAACCAAAAAATCTCACACTGAAAAAAGCAGATAAATAAAAAATAACAAAAATCACATCACTATCGCGCACTTCCGTAATATTGACGTTTCGAAAAACTCTCTGTTTTCGTTTTCAAAATAGTAGTAAAATATTAAACCGTTTGTCAAGTTTGACAGTTTAAAATTTGTTTATCTGCGATAAAAAGAAAATTAAAAGAGACCGCGATTATTTTGTTGAACGGAGATAAGTGTGTGTCAAACTGTTCAGTAAACATCGATCATTGTTGGCTACAGTTGTATCAAGAAGAAGTAAGTAAAAATAAAATAAAAATCATTTAACATCTCTATGGAAGCTTTAGTTATTAAGAAAAAACTACAAAAATTCAACTAATTTTGGACTAAGGTACTTATATATTTTGGCCCCTAGAATATAATATGTGGTTTTATCTCAATTTTTTATAGACACCTGAGAGATTCACCTGACTGGTGCGTTAAGGAATAGACTTGTAAAATTAATTAACTAGGTATAGCAGTCACTACTTTCGTAAGTCCCTTTTAATTATCCTTTTACATTTTGATAATTATTATACATTTTTGTAGTTTCCTGATGAAGAAGAAATAAAGGCTTCGAAAGCTTGAATAGAAATAAGGAGTTTTCTTTTTTCTTGCCTAGTGACTGCTATACCTGGTTAATTAATTTTACAAGTCTATATATATAGTTATTTTCAAGGTAATTTTTATTAAATGTGAAATCCTTGGAAATTTCTTGAAATTTCCCGGAATTCCGCAAAATCCTTTGTAAATCGCTATTTTGTGAAAACAATTTTGAGTGTTAAGATTAATTTCCCTAATTTTTAGAATGTTTATCAAGAAACTTTTCCTAAGAACTGAAAGAGCATTGCTTAGGTAAGTTTTTAATAATATCTGAATAAATCTATACACAAAGATTTAAATAAATCCCACGTTTAAATTTGACTCTTCGCTTTTACAAAGTAAAAAAACCATGTTTACGAAGTTCTAGGTAAGTAATGAAGCCACTTTGGATTTTATTGGTTATATTATTTAAATAATCAATTCAATACTAATGAAAAAAAAGTATAGAAATATTTGTTATATAAAGGTTTGTTTTTCTTCTACTTCAATAATTGTAGAAAAGCACGGTTAAATTAAAAAATTAATTATCGCAAATATTGTAATACTTGGTATATAGGTATGTTTGTTACAATAGACTCAAAATGTAACGACTTGCAAGGCACCCTGTACTTTGTAGGTTGTTCCGTGATCAAGGAAAGTGCCACAAAAACTATAATCGTATTCGATGGACTATATGGAGTAGTAGAAAAAATACAATACAATAATATAATACAATATAAGGTATATTGGACTAACTTAAGGGACAAGTTCTTAAGAGCACTCTGACCATAGGTATAATATACATAACTCAATTCTCTATGGCTACCGAGGTATGTACCTTTAAAGTTTAGAAATAAGTACTTACATATATGTACATAGCTTAAACTTTTACTATGTTTGATTGTCAGGAATTACAATAACAAAATAAAAATACAAAATAAATTGAAAACAGCACAGGCATGTTGATGTGTTGATGTATAACCATGGTGAATTGGCTTTATATATGACTTTTTTTACTTAGGACCTTGTTCCTTAAATTTATCCGTCAGGAATAACAATAATAAAATAAAAATACAAAAAAAATTGAAAACAGCACAGGCATGTTGATGTGTTGATGTATAACCAGGGTGAATTGGATTTATATATGACTTTTTTTACTTAGACCTTGTTCCTTAAATTTATCCGTCAGGAATTACAATAACAAAATAAAAATACAAAAAAAATTGAAAACAGCACAGGCATGTTGATGTATAACCATGGTGAATTGGCTTTATATATGACTTTTTTTACTTAGGACCTTGTTCCTTAAATTTATCCGTCAGGAATAACAATAATAAAATAAAAATACAAAAAAAATTGAAAACAGCACAGGCATGTTGATGTGTTGATGTATAACCATGGTGAATTGGATTTATATATGACTTTTTTTACTTAGACCTTGTTCCTTAAATTTATCCGTCAGGAATTACAATAACAAAATAAAAATACAAAAAAAATTGAAAACAGCACAGGCATGTTGATGTATAACCATGGTGAATTGGCTTTATATATGACTTTTTTTTACTCAGGACCTTGTTCCTTAAATTTATCCGCTACATCGTGCAGCACCCTGTATACCAAGTAAGTCTTTCTAGGCTGTCACAAAACGGAAATTTCCCCAGAACAGTAATAATAGGTAGCTAATATATTTCTTGCTTAGACTCATCGTCTGTACATTTGTCATTTTCATGAACTTTCATAAAAAATGTCTCAATTATATTTATTATATTATCGAATACTATGTTATAAAAATTTAACACATTATTTATCCTTACTTAATTTCGAAATATTAAAATAGCATAGATTTAATTTCCACAAATTTTTATTCAATTTAAATAATTGTAATGAGACTTTGTGTACACAATACATAAATAAAACGACATTTTTAAATAAACAATTAAATATATCACATTTGATGCTAAATATTTTATTTTGTCTTGCGTGACCAAGCAAGAGACAACATAATACCACGCTTAGATTTTAAAGCATTTTATTTAGAATTATTAATATTTATCTCAAGAACGATCTTGTCATTTTGACCGGAATTATTTAAATTCACTCGGCAAGGAATTTCTGAAGGACCGACGGGGCCCACAATTTCGCCAGGTAAGACCTGGAGTTTTTCAGAAATTCCCATTTTCTGGTAATGTTGACGAAGAACGCCTCATTCCATGTCCGGTGAAACTTTCTTGATCAGGGGGGAGCCCCAGAAATGCAGCCGCTTATTAAAACGTTTTCGAAATTGTGTTGATGCCTACATGTTGTGTAGCACATATATCGTAAGAAAAATCTCCCACCAGTATTTTTAGGTCGCAGATTAATGCATTTTCCATACATTTCTACAGCATGGAGTGAAAAAACTTCTTCCATGATCCTGAAACTTCTTGAAATATTTGTTTTAGTATCCGGAATAAGTACCTACATATATGTAACTGCCTTTGTCTTGGAAATGAGTGATATCCAAAAAGGTTAATTCATTGCATCGACAAGCACCTACCGCTCCCATCATCGTTCCAACCTATAAAGGGTTCAAAATACAACGCTCAATGTATAAATTGAAATATTAAAATCGTGTATTTTCTTCAGTATCTTTGGTTTATAATTATTTATGGATTCTACTTTCAAATAAGGAGTAAGTTTACCATACTTCGAAATATCAATACCTTTGTGCACTTTCAACATTGATGGATTATTTTGTCCACATCGAAGAAGCAGTAAACCGTTTCTCCACATAGTAGAGGTCCTTCTTCTATGCCCAATTTTTTCGCCATTTATCCAATTCCACCAATTCCTTATCGTATACACTTTTGCATTTCGCTGGTAACAGACGTAATGTTGTTTCTTGGGCGTATTGCTGGATTTCAGCCAGAATGAAGAAATTCTCAGTATTCTTACTCATTGTTTGAGTTGATTCTCCAAATTTGTTCACTCTTGTTGACTAATAAACAAACGCATGTCAGAAACGATTCTTTTCTAGTATTCAGCTGAGAATCAATATTCTTCATTAAAATAAATTTGTTAAATATGACGTTATTTAAAAACCATAATTGACCGGATTTGGCCGTGATCGTGGATAAAATGTTAAATTACATTCAGGAAATTAACCAGCCTTTCGAAATGTAACTGTCGGCTGCGCCTCGAGTGTCCATTCTTTCTCGTGGATTAAAGGCTTGTTAATTCCATTATACAGGGTGTTCCAGAATGATGATCAAATATTTTACCAGTGTATTCCACAAGCCATTTCGGGGGGGATCTTTATATGAAAATTTTCAATTTGGGTTCTTCCTGTTGAGATATGGCGGAAAAAATAGTTTTTTTATTTTTCCTTAAAAACGGTTACACTTAGAAATTTAAATTTTTGGTACACATTACCAGCTAGTCAAAAGCTATTTTATGGTGGTGTCTGTTTCAGAACTGTTTCCTGCAATAGCCGATTTCAACAATTTTTGTTTTAATACTACACCTAATTATACTACTTTTTGCTCTTTTTCCACACAACCATCAGTTTGCGCTGAAAAAAATATAAATAGTTTTCCTTACTCTAAACATCTTTACGTAACCGGTTACTGATAACCGCAGTAGGCGGTTGCTATGTTGATGTTTATCTGTTGTTTTGTCAAACAAATCGCCATTAGGTCTATAATTGACAGTTTTTGCAAATATTTTTAAACAAAGGTATTCCTGTAACTGTTGCCAATCCTGCCGCATGCATATTCCGGCAATTTATTCGCTAGTATTTGTACGGAAGAGTCAGTTGTTTACAAATATTTGCCAAAACTGTCAAGACTGATTTGTTTGACAAGACAACAGAGAAACATCAACATAGCGACCGCCTACTGCGGTTATCAGTAACCAGTGACGAAAAGATATTTAGAGTAAGGAAAACTATTTATATTTTTCTCCGCGCAAACTGTTGATTGAATGAAACAATTACAAGATGTAAAAAGTAGTAAAATTATAGATAGTATTTAAAAAAAAAGTTTTCTTGAAATCGATCATTGCAGGAAAAAGTTCTGAAAGAAATAAATCTAGGAGTTGCTTATTCCCGCCCTCCAGACACATGAGCCAAGGAATAGACACTACCATAAAATTTTTACTAGCTGATAATGTGTACCAAAATTGAAATTTCTAAGTGTAACCGTTTTTAAAGAAAAATAAAAAACTCTTCTTTTCCGCCATTTTGAGACTTGAATATCTCAACAGGGAGGACCTAAATTGAAAAATTTTATATGAAGATCCCCCCTAAAACGGCTTGTGGAATACACTGATAAAATATTTCACCATCATTCTGGAACACCTTGTATAATTAATAACTATTTTATATTTGAACTGGAAATATGCTCCTTCCATTTTGACACGTCTGTATACTAACCCTGTACGTTGGGCGAGATACCGGTAACTATATAAGTTTGAAATATTTACTACTTCTGAATAAACCGATAAAGTATTTTCGAATAATAGGCTCTTCTCAGAACCTTCCTCGATTTCATAATCGTAATTAAAACTTTCTTAAAATTGCGACTGTGAGCGCCGACTTAATCCCAGATTGGAATTTTTTACGTAAACATTGGAGAGTGCTTACCGAAATAATCCATTAATGCAGATCTGAATGGACCCGCTCTAGGCCCTCGGTACAAAGAAGGAGTCAAAGGAAAAGAACCGAATCATCCTGCACCGATAAATCATATTAAAACGGCCCACCGTTTTAAACATTCCAATTCGAGTCGTTGCTGCAAAAGTTCCATAATAAAGTTCGTAACCGGTAAGGAGTTTTCTCAAATCGAATGGAAAGTACGAGAATTTTCCATGATTAATTCTCGAAATCGCTAGTGTACTAATGTTGGTGCAAGTTACTTCGTGAGTACAAAATTGAACTTATAATATTGCAGTTTCAACGACATTATGTTACACGAATAAACAGAAATAAAAAAACAATTTCTGTATCAAAATAGATATTTAAAAGCTCACTAACTTAAACTCATTCTTTGTACGATCATTCTATTTCCGATTGTTTACTATACTTAGTTTTAGAACAGTATGTTATATTTGCTGGTTACCAAGCAAAAACGCGTCGGTAAGTAATTACTTACTGTTGTGGTTTTGACAGGACTAAGCGGTAGTGAATTATATTATTTGTTGTGAAAAAAGTTAAATGATAAGGCATAAATGAACCCATTTTCTGACAAATAAGTGATTATTTAATTTTATTAAAAATATTTATTTCAGTCATTGAACATATACTATGTTAAATATTAACAAATATAAATATTTAATAAGAGATCTAATAGAAATATGTATAAACAGATGCAACAAAAACCGATAAAAATATATTTCACTACTGAGCAGACAGTTGTATACTGTTTTTTACGATGAAATGTATTCAATGCGGTTCAAAACACTATATTTTTGCATTGAAATAGTGACGCCACACAGGTTGCTTTTTAAACAGTGTTTAAAACGTCCACTGAATCCGGTTTAAACTCTTTGGATGCTTTGCTATTGGTCTATGCAGCAGTTGCCTATTCGATTCCAAAACCCGTGATTTAAATTTTCGGATTTTATGTTTAAAAAGATTGATCTTTTTATACTTCTTATCTTGTTTACTTAAAAAGGAATTGGTTGTGCGTTTATTGTATGTACCTCTGCAAATTTTAACGTATTCTTAGACATCTTAAATTACATTACAAAAACATAATTCATTTAATTTTCTCTCCAAATTTCATTAAACCTGTCACTCATACGAACACGATGACTTTACGTTTTGAAACTATACATTTTCTTGGTGCATTACATAAGTAACGTCACCATTGAATACGTTTTGAAATAGTTGATGAATAGGGTTCGTCACAAAGAAACAGCTATACACTCCAGATATATCCGTTTCTTTCTATCAATCTGCGGGTGAGTGTGATTAAAGCAAACAAAAATAGGCAACTGGGTGAGTTCATTAAATAAAGAATTTAGACACGGCATGAGCAGCGTTCATAAATTTTCCCTGACGACAATAAAAATTCCCTGATATTTGACAATTATTGGCACTTTCCCTGCTACCTAGTTTTGGTGGATATACGAGACAAAAATAATTTTAATATTTTCGAGATATTTTAATAGTTAACGCCTTCGTATTCATATAATGGTCGCACAAAAAATAGTATAAGCATTTCGAACAGTAAAGAGCTCATCAATCTCCTCCAATATTGGCAACTTCGCTTCGCGCTCCTTACTGTTCTTGATACTTAACATACTATTTAAAAGAGGTCGATTATTTGGCCCTATAACAGAATCATGAAAGCAAACAGGTCTTGAATATGTGACAATGTCGCCCACATACCATGTCAGGATTGGCAAGTATTTGTACATAATAATAATTACAAATAGGTACACGGTGCACCTAAATATAGCTACTTATTTACTGTGAATGGTTTTCTTAGAGTTCTTTTCACAATAGAATAAAATGTGACATGGTTACAAGTGTTCGAAACGACTCATGTTACTTGCAAGAAGCATTTACAGTACAAACGTCTCCTAGCCAGAGCATTTTGCTCAGATTCGCTATAAATTAACATGCCATGCATGCTCAACGTTACTATAAATTGTTCGATTTTTGTTTATGTACACTAACAAGTATCAACGAAACACTAGAAAAAATCTAAACGCACCAACTACAATACTATGACTAATATTACTTTTAGGTTAACAGTAGCAGGTGACACATTGCAATGTTGTCAAACGTTACAGTTTTAAGTTTTTTTTTTGAGCAACTTCAATTGCTTTCATCATTAATAGTGATGCAAAAAAAACAAATTACGTTACAAGAGCTTTTACTTAATCTTAATTATACCTTATAGTTAGTAAAGTAAAAATCGGACATAATGGTTTTGATCTATTGATGTTTAAAAATTAATTTCTATAAGAAATCCATTCTATGCCCATTACATATTTTCTAAAGCACAGCTTAACTTTTTATTCGTCGCATTTTATGCCGATAATTTGCAAATACATTTTTCTTTCCCACCTACTCAACTAGACCACACTTCTCGTAATATAAATGATGATATTAAAGAATTAGTAAAAGTTTTCAAAAAACACTGTTTAATAGTTAATACTTGAAAATAAACTATTTTGGTATTTGGAAGTAAAAATAAAAAAAAAATCTGAAAATTTTCATATTTATGTTAAGAATTCTGAGCTACAAATAGTTGCATACACAAAAAATTTAAGGTTTCTTTTTGTAATCAACTTAAAATCGTTTAGCAAACTGAAATTACTCTCTTAAACAAAAAGTGCAGGAGAATGTTATCAGAAGCACTAATACTGATATTCCCGCTATGGCGTTTATTCTCGATTCGTTATGACCGATTCGTGATATGCGAGGAATTTGCGAATAGTGTGCAGGATCTTGTTCGTTCAAAATCCATTCATAAAAACCTTACGAATTCCATACAAATCACACATCGCGAATCGCAAATTCACGCATAGTTTGTAGCGAGCATTAGAGGTGAGTTAAGTCTAGAATTAATTACGAATTATTGTATATGACTAATTTTTGGTTTACCTCGGTTTTCTCATATATTCCAAAACATTTGAGAAGTTAGGTGGTTTACTATAAAGGAATACACAGTGTATTCCTATATTTTATATCTAATCATAATGACATCTACATATTTATTTGATAAATTGAATACTGATATTCGCTCTATTGATACCAGATGTATAGATGAAATACAAATTCCTGAACATAAATCTTTATTCATTAAAAAGTGCTTTTCCTACAATATATCAAAAGTATTAAACTTAGTATTAGTGTCAGTAATATATACATACGTATAGACCGTTCAAATCACGACTCTCGCATTGACTGGTAAACATATCGTAAGCTGTTATAAATATTTGTAATCATAACTGCATTATTTATGTGTATTTAATTTTTCAGTTATTATTTATCAAATATTTCAAATGTATTAGTATTATATTATTAGTTAAAACTAGCTTAATTTTAAGTAGCAGTATCTCACTGGTATTAATTACTAGCGAGCAATTGAATTTCGCCTTTTGGGTAAACCCACATTATTAATTATTTTGAATAATTATGTTTAACTATTTCGTATTTTCCTCATAAAGTCTATCTAGTAATACAACAATAATAATAAATTACTCCTATTAGTTCACCCATTGTCAAAAGAAAGTATGGATTTCTATATTTAAATTAATAGTATATTTATTTATACACAAATTCAATGGAACAGGAATCCCAGTTCCAGAGTCGGGAGAGACAACAATAAAAAAAATGAAACACAAGACAAATTGACCTAACAAATAAAAGCACGTTTAACATATCTAGTTGAACAATGAGTAAGTAAGTAAGTAAGTATCAAATTTATCCTAAATTAAGTTATAATTATTACACATATTATTAATGGGTGAGTATTTTAATACATTTGTATCACTGAAATGTATGATGTGGAATGCTCTTAGTTCCACTGCGCAACCTATGAGCAGACAAAAGGAGACACATGAAACTCAGCAAAGAAATACTTCATTGATTATGTATGTGGGTGCGAGAGAGACAATCATCTGCACCTACGATATGAATGTGTTCTTAATTTCCTATTATTTTGTTTCTAAACACGTCATTGGCGTACAGCGTGGTTAATAATAATAATAATAATAATAATAATAATAATAATAATAATAATAATAATAATAATAATAATAATAATAATAATAAATTTATTTTCCTTTTGACAACTTACATTGTATAGGAATAGTCATATAACATTGAAAAGAACGAGTAGAAGTAAAACTAGAGAAAAACGGAAACAAAATACAAAAAAAAAACAAAAATAATACAAATGAACGTATAGGCAGCGATCACACAAATTCACTCAAACTATAAAAGCATCTATCCAATAGATAAAGTTTTAATTGTTTTTTAAGCAAGATCAAACTATTTATATTTTTAATATATACTGGTAATTTATTAAAAAACTTTTTTGCTTAAAAAGTTAGGTGAATTAATTGTTACATTATATTTGTAACTGGGAATAAAGTAATGATCTCTTTGTCTCGTATTTAGACCGTGCACTCGCTCATTTGAA
Source organism: Monochamus alternatus (assembly GCA_037114965.1). Lineage (NCBI taxonomy): Eukaryota > Metazoa > Arthropoda > Insecta > Coleoptera > Cerambycidae > Monochamus > Monochamus alternatus. The sequence goes on from CM073433.1 coordinate 42,931,141, forward strand.
ACAAGATTGCTCTTATTTTTAAAAATAAACATACACAGCTCGAAAATTAACAAACATGAAAGGGGTAAAATATTATATTTTTTAAAGAGTTCTCGACAGGAGTACCGAGAAGAAACTCCGGCTATGCACCTTATAATTTGTTTCTGCGCAATGAATACGTCCGATGATTGAGTGGAATTACCCCATAGACATATGCCATATGTCAACCTGGAGGAAACCTGGGCATGATACACTAAAACCAACTGATCTACAGTCGAAACGATACGCAGATTTCTAAACAGGTAACAAAGCGATTTCAATTTTGAAATTAATTGACCACAGTGTTTATGCCATGTTAAACATTCATCTAAAGTGATTCCCAAGAATTTTACGTCGGTATTAAATTTCATATAATCTGTGCTGTTCGTTTTTAATTTGAGTCCTAAACAGTTCTTTTGCCTATTGTGGAATCTGATTAACTGTGTTTTATTACTATTAAGATATAAAGTGTAATTGACGCACCAATTTTCCACGGCTTTCAAGGCAGCATTACATTTCGATTCTAACAGTTTATCATTGGCATCTGAAATAAGCATAGACGTATCATCAGCATACATCACAAGAAAAACGTTGGACATAAATATATCAAGTTCGTTTGTATATAGAAGAAATAGGATAGGACCCAGCACGGAGCCTTGTGGAACCCCCACGCTTACTTCTCCATGTTCCGACCTAATGTTACTGGTTCCAAAATCATTAGTAAACTTTAGATGAACATACTGCTCTCTGTGCGTTAAAAAAGAAGCAATCCATTTATGGGCCACTCCACGCACACCACACATTTCAAGTTTACACAACAACTTATCGTGATTAACACAGTCGAATGCCCTGCTAAGGTCGCAAAAAGATCCCAACAGGGCACTCACCTGCCTCCAGAAAGTTAATCATTTTATTATAAAAAGAGTAGACAGCAGTGTGCGTAGACAAATTTGCCCGGAAACCATGTTGCTTGTCTGGAAACACTGTATGTTTTCCAATGAAACTCAATAAACGATCGAGAAAGCAGTATTCAAATATTTTAGAGAATACACACGAGACGGCCACGGGTCTGTAATTTTCGACGCATGTAGGATCTTGTTTTTTAAAAATAGGTACGACTTTTCCAGTTTTTAAGATCTTATATTTATTTTATTTTATTTTTTTAATTTATTAAACCAGCACATTCTTTTACCTTGTATCTTGTTAGTGTTATTCTTTGTGTATTTTTGTGGGTGTTGTTGTTGGAACATGTCATGTTTTAGGAGGGACTGTAAAATTAACCAGCATGTAGCACCAAATAATTCTTCATATCCAGAATTCAATTACATTTCAATTCACAATCTGCTAAATCTTTATTGCTCCGCCATTGCTAGGAGGCACAAAACAAATATGGCGCTTACCACGAGTAATCCATTCTTGATGAACATTCCAGTAATTACAATATAAAATTTCATTTCAGTGATTTGTATCAGACTTTTTAATCTCAAATGTAGCATGGTAACAAGTCATACAAAGTTGAGAAAAAAATTTCTTACATTTTTTTTTATTAAATGCGTAATAATCGAGATAATTCTCTTTCAAATAATATAGACTATAACTGCATGTGTTATAGATACCCATGTTATTCAAAAAAAAATTTTAGTCTTTTATTTCTTGTTTAAATTATAGTCAACACAGTGGAAGGGCACTATTCCGTTCAAGTGAGGTCTCCCCAGATATTTCGCGATACATTAATCCAATATCTCGGAGCCATCTAATTGCCACACCAAAAACAATGCAGTAAGCAATATAATTTGCCGCGCGGCATTCCAAATATTAGAAATTGGAAAATCAAATTGCAGGAGGCATCACCTCTAGCATCACCTTATTGTCTGTGCAAATTAAATTTGTCAGTGACTGGCAGGCAGCGCGGTTCCCCTTCTGCTATTTCTTGTCGTTTTCAGATGGGAGCCGTCGGTATAAATAGCTGTACCAGCCAGATCCAACAACCAAGAGTCGCAAAAGAAATAAACAAAAAATAAAAACCATACATATTTTTACAGTACATAAGTATGTAGTCATTTGCAATTTTCTCGAAGAATGTGTAACTTATTCATGTTGTATAACCATACTTTAATTTATTTCAGAATATCTAAAAACAATAGGCGTTTATAGAAAATTAAAAGAAAAATAAGAATTATGCATTTTGAGCTGGATCATTGTTGGATGAAGTGTATGGAAGAAGATTAACGTAAAAGTAAAAACACTAAATACCAACTATTAGGTACTAATTTTTCAACTTGATCTCGTAACTCAAAAAACATATTCTGTAATCGGTATCATTAATTCAATTTAATCTTAATAGCATTGGGGATAATGGAGTTTATAGCTTTTTTGGTTTCCATGGATCAAGTGCGCTTTGGAGAACATTCATTATAATTGTTTCATTGAAGAATTCTCAAATTCAATTTTTTTATTTGATCTGCAGACAATTCTGACATTAATATAGATAACAGTGTAAAAGGGATCTTTTGTTTAATTACGAAAAGTAGCCACGTTAAACGATTACTTGTTAATTATGCAAAACGGCTACAGAAGAAAACCAAAAAGATGACGGTAAAAGAAGAATTGACCCTAGATTTCATGAAAACATAATATCCAAACAAAAAACTTGATCTATCGATCAGGGTGTTAAAAAAAGAGTGTAAAATATTTCAGGAGGTAATAGTATGACCCAAAATAAGCAGAAAAGTCTTAATAAACATGGGTCCGCAAAGTAACGGTTGCGGAGATATGGACCACTATTCGTTTTTCAAACATTTTATTTTATTAGAAATAAACCGACAAAGGAAGCTTTTAACAAACAAAAAACAAAGTTACAGAAGATGTTCAAACTGCCCTCCGTCCATTTCCAAGCAGGCACGACATCTTGGTCTCAACGATATTCAAACTCTTTCGAAAACACCCTCTTTGGTTTGGATTTCTTGACAGTTTTGATCAATCCGTAGCTGCAGCTCTTCCAGGCTATTTACAGGAGTACCATACACTAATGTCTTCAAATATCCCCAAACAAAGAAATCTAGAGAGTTAAGATCAGGCGATCTTGGAGGCCATAAAACAGGTCCGGCCCTTTCTACCCATCTATGTGGAAAGGTTTGGTGTAAATGCTCTCTAACGGCCATGGAAAAATGAGCTGGAACACCATCATGCTAGAACCACATTTGTTGCCTCTGATTCAAAGGAATGTCTTCCAAAAACTCATACAGTGTGTTCTGCAGAAAGTTGAGATAAGCAGCGCCTGTTAATCGGTTTGGTAAAACAACAGGACCGTCACCTACAATACCCATCCAAATGTTTAATGAAAAACGTGCCTGCTGTCCAGATTCCATTAGAGCATGAGGATTTTCGTCGGCCCAAATATGCGTATTGTGAAAATTAAACACTCCATTTCTTGTGAACCCGGCCTCATCAGTAAAAAGAATGTTTGCAAGAAAACGAACATCTTCAGCATCATAACGTAGAAACCAGCGGCAAAAAACCAAACGTGCTTGATGACCATTTATTGGATTTAAGGCCTGTACTCGTTGCACATGGTATGGATAAAGCAGTTGCTCGTGAAGGATTCTTCAAACAAGAGGACCACTAATTCCTATCTCGACATATATTATCCGCGCACTCGTACCTAGATTCTCCTCTACCAGTGCTAGAATTTCTTCTTCTGCTCTAGGAGTGGATACCGACCTTGGTCTTCCGGATAAATGGCACTGTTTGCTCAAGGAGCCGGTATCACGCAATCTTTGGTGAATTCTTCCAAACATGCATTGAATCTGGTGATTTGGATAAGCGTCAACATAAAGACGTCGCGCTTCGGTGGCGTTCCCATTAGCACGACCATACATGAAATGCATGTCTGTTAATTCTGCGTTAGAGTAACCAGCCAGAGCGAAAGAAAACTTGTGCACTGAGAACAACTGTCAAATACGTACGGTTTATTTCACTAAACCTCATCCAACTATTATAAGAAAATACACAAGGTTTTTGCAAAATGAAAAAGGGACTAAAAACATAAAACATTCCATATCTCTGCAACCGTTACTTTGCGGGCCCATGTTTATTGAGACTTTTCTGCTTATTTTGGTTCATACTATTACCTCCTTAAATATTTTACACTCTTTTTTAACACCCTGTATACAGAGTTCGGATTTTATAAACGCATTCTCTGGCCTAGAATAAGAAAGACTAGTTCCGTCTAGTTTTCCTCCAGCCGACGCTCTTCTGCCTGCCTCCTGCTGTCACTACAATATCGATGACCGGCTTACTGGCGATTCATAAGTGTCCCGCCATAGGCGAGGAAAATTTGATTTTATATGGAGTAAAAATTTGGGATAGAAATACAAACGGGCAGTATTATGGCATTATTTTAGGTCATGAAGCGTTGAGAATATATAACCGTCCTTGTCTATCGCACAGATGTCTTATTAACCTGTTTTGCTATTCTTACACAAAAGTAAAGAAAAGATCTGAATTTTTTGACCTGCAAGGTCAAACTTACTAGAATATAAACTACAAAAATACATATAGTACATTCTAGTAATATCCTAGCAAGCTTTGACACAATTTTTATTTGAAGCTATATGAACTTTGTGAAGACAATGTTTTTACGTGCAGGTATATGATGTTGAAGTAGGTCTATATTAAGCTGACAAGTAAACATTAAGTGATGGGAAGAGACGGGAATGTCTTACAATCTTAGTTACTTAAGCTAAAGTTTAAATCTCATTATTATAACAAGACAAAAACTATAAATTGATAAATATTCACTATGTACTGATGACCACATTCATGACAGGGTTTAAATTGCTCCTCAAAAACACACACTAAATATTCGCCAATAAAAATTATCCAATGTTATTTTTTAGCATATATTTCTAAAAAAATCCACTGATTCTGAATTTCGTCAGGTCCTTTAGTACCAGTGCGATTTACGTGGTCGACCCCAAGCACCAAACGCGGTTTACCATCACATATACGCCTATTACGGTAATCATGTTATCATGTTCGGTATTGAAACCACATCATCCGTCAATTTGTAAATAGTATTAGTAATATAACATTAGGTAATTGCCCTAACGCCTGTAAAACGCCAATGTAATGAATCGACCTGATAATCGATGATACAGGCAGAACAAATTAATGCATGTAACTACATATACAATGAGATAGATTAAAATAGAGCTGTAACTGTTGGCTATAAGAAACATCAAGTTTTAAGCTTCCTTCAGAGAACAATCTAGTGTGTTGCTACAGTGAAACAATGATTTTATATAGTCAGTTTTGTTTTTGTTGGTTATGTTATGTACAACTGTTGCTCCTCTGGATAATTGCTGGTAGCACTACATCGTTCTCCGAAGATAGCTTTAACATTGGAAATGTTTAGGAAATCTATGTAACGCTAGATATGTAAGGAGTAAAAATTCTCAAAATGTAAAGGTCGTTCTTCACGATGGACCATCATGCTGGCCATTGAATGCGTCGCCCATCTCCAGCTATTGCTGCTGCCCACACGCTGGTCCATCATTTGATATAACCACGCTCGTATATAGTCATTTCCCTTTGACGTCTGATCAGAAAACCGACACCTAGACCATCGTCGACCATGCTCAACCATCCTAGGCAATTGGTTTCTTCTACACGATGGCCAATTGCAGTGGTCTAGCATGGCATGATGTCTCATCGTCATAGTAGGGGAGTGACAGTGAGGAGGAAAATGATTAATATCTACGTTATGCCTATTTTTACACAACTTTATCGATGTTTAAAGGAACTTAACATGAAAAATTAAGTTTTCCAAGGTACGTATGGGAGGGAGTAAAGTGTGTGTAGGGATTGAAAATCAGTACCTATTTGATATTCAAAGAAAAAGGAAAAATGTGTAATAATGAGTTGAGCGTTGTTCATAATATATCGATAATTGTGTGCAGTTGAGGTGGCTCTATTGTTTTCGGCGGTCTTCAGAGTTGTTTTGTGATTTTGGGAGTAGGTGATATATGGAGCTATTATTATTTTATCGTTTTCGAAGTATAAACAAGGTGATTTTTAATTTTCGGCTAAATTGGCATAACAATAACTCTATTTCTCATTTTTACACAGCATATCGTAAGAAATTTTAAATATTCTTCAGCCACTTTTGCCATGCCATGACAAAATGGTCAAATGGCTACACTCAGTACAACCGACTTGTGTACATGATGGCTCTTTAAGTGCCTGTAAATATGTCGGTGGAACAATGACTTTATACCCGAATCGCAGCCCATACTTTGTAGCAGCATCAAAAACGTGTGTTCAACGTCCACAGAGGTCATTGAGGCATATTTAATTATATATAATTTTAAATGGATGGCACATTTAAGAGTTGGTTTAGAAAAATCTACTGCAAAACTTCTATTGTTCTGCAAAACAATATCATTTTTTTTCTTCACGCGTTCAACACTAGGATAGGACTTATAACTTATTTATTGAATATCCTGATGCTGTCACAGTTCAAAAACGAACGGTCAAAATGAAGGTAGTAATATGACTAACTACGTATCCTAACGTACGGTTCCATTGCAACTGTTTTGTTTTATGAGTAGTAACCTGCTGTCAGTCTAAACATATCTAAATAAAAGCAGCACTGGAATAAATTCGAGTGGTATTTCATTCAATTTAAAAAATACCTGTGTATATTATTATCTATGTATATATTTACAATTCTTGAAGCTTTATATTCCTTTAGCAACAACCATGTGACTGCACCAATCACAACATATTACTGTCGAGACTTTATGAATATGGTCTGAGAGGTAAATCATTAATGGGGATTTCCTCGTTCATTAGATACAGAAAACAATTTACTTCTATTTACTATCGAGATGATAACTATGTAACATCTGTTACATCTAAGTTAAGTGCAGTTGAATCAGGAATGCCACAGGGATCGGTGTTAGGTCCTGTTTTGTTTATATTATATATTAATGGTGTTGAGACTATACTGGATAATGCCTGCTTTTCATTATATGCAGACGATCTCTATCTGGTTATATCACACAAATTTGATATATTATTATTATTAAATAATTTCCCAATTTTTTATGGGAAATAACTACAATGAGGCCCTGCAGGTAAATAAATGGAATGTTTCTCTCAATTAGCTGAGATGAATAAGATTAAATTGTTTTAACATACATAAAGTATATTTAAATATTAAAGTCGTTGCTAAGTCCGGACCTAAGATCTGCGAATGAAGTGCGTGCTTTAGTGATCGTATTTGGAATTGTTATTTAAATCTGTACATGAACTATTATTTCCAAAGGATATTTGAAGTTTAATTATTTACAAAAAATTTTCTTTATTTACTGATTAAAATATTTATTGAGAATACTGTTTGACAACGTGACAAAACCGAATCCGGCCCGTGACATTTCTAGAAGGTCCGATACAGACATTGCGATTGTGGCTGGTGTGTATTTAAGTGTATCGTTCTCTATGCCGGTGGGTTATGTTAATGTCAGGATAATGAAATTCTTGTAAATCTGCGAAGTAGCTGTGCAAGACAAACGATGACAAATGAGAGCCGTAATTACCGACCAAGCTCTTCCAGGACATGCAAATACCGTGTCGTAGATAGGTCCAAGTAGACCCGTTTCAAATACACTATAGCAGTCTGAAATATGCAGGAGCTTGAGGCTAGTAGTAACTCGAATAGTAACTTTTAAGACTTCTACTTAGTAAAATTACAGAACAAGCGTTTCGTTAAAAAAAAATTAAAAAGGGAAGAGTTTTATTATCGTTTCAAAATGAAAATTAGTGTCTCAATTCAATTTAATGTGAAGGTACAAAGCACTTATGAACCAAAATTCATTTTCATAATAACTTGAGTATAGACTGAAATATTCAGTGCACCGATTGAAAACTGTTATCGTTTCAGGTAAAGTGCCTTTTCTACTGAAAATACAGCAAAATTGACTTGAAAAAGTTGTTCAAAACGGTTAATTATGGGGACGTGAAAAATTTCAAGAAGATCGGCCTGCTTTGTTAAAAATGGTTTCAAAATCAAACCTCGTCGATCCTTTTGAAATTTTGCAAGTCCCCATAATTTACCGTTCTGTACAACTTTTCCAATTAAAATTTTGCTGTATTTTCAGTAGAAAAGGCACTTTACCTGAAACGATAACAGTTTTCAATCGATGCAGTAAATATTTCATATAGGATTATTTTGAAAACTGTTACTCCTAACGACTTCAACAAGGTATACCTTTTTTAGATACAACAGGTAGGAGAATCGATTGTTTCAATAGACAGATGGATACACTAAACAGCAAAAAAGTTCTGTCATTTAAAAGAAACATGTTGTGCCATAAGTGGCGCCCTCTACTAGTGACGTCAAAATTAGTTAAAAATTCTTATTTGTCGTGCCAAAAAACATAATTGTGCCAATTTCTTTTTAATACTCCGACAGGTTTCAAAATTATTGAGATATTTCAAAATAAAATTCTAGCATTGAACACCCTGTATTTTTTAAACCAGCAACATTCGGATAAGGCATATTTAGCCCAATCGCCATATTTTGGTGTGTAGTATCTCCAGTTCAGAGATTGCCCATTCTCCATGAATCACCCTGTATAAACTGCACACTAGGTATTTTTGACGAAACTGAGATATGTCATTTTATGACATTCGAAGGGGAAATTTTAAACAAAACACCGTATATATAAATTCAGAAATCACAAATTTATATTTAGTTTCTGTTTTCTATCAATCCTGCAAGTTTAATCAATTAAAAATTCAATCACCTTATGGGATATACAGCATAAAGGATGCTTAAAATAGGTAACAAACATTGGGACATAATAGAGGAGGTCCAAGTCTTGCAATTTGCGATAATTGAAAAAAAATGTATGAGTCTCTGCACTCTGCATTTCATTTTAGACGACTTTATTATGGTCGGTTTCTCAAGTAGTAAATATCTTGTAACATTCCTTTTATTATAAAATTAAGAATGTCACAATTTCAATATGAAACGTCTAGTAACAAGGTATTTTGCACATCCTGTATAATGTCGGTAGATTAAGTAAGTGTAAACCATATCCAGTGTACCATGTAACTTTAGATTTCTTCAAGTTAGCCTAAACACTTTGTACGATAAATATTTTATTATTTATTTACTTTCCATTACTGTGAACCAGTTACATCGATGTATATCGTTATGTTATATTTTTCTACTCTGTATAACACTCTAGTAATTTGTTAACAGTTTATTATTTAATTAGTATCACTTATTGTAATAAGCTTTGTTTTGGCAAAAAGCAAGGTTAAGGTAACTGTCAGAATAATTCAATTCGATTCGAACTATTGGAACAATGTGCTGAGATCTCGAACGAACATTAGCCCGAAATTACATAGAAACCGAACCAATCAAATTTCAGTGAGTTTTTAGATCTTTGTAGCGTATAAAACCTACAGGAACCTAAATTCTAGTCCCTTTTCGTTCTGATTTTGGTCGATTGAAGTATTCCATATTACAGATTTAGTTATAGTGCGAAGCCACATTTTGAAAATAAATCTAAATTTAATTGAAGTCATCAATAAGGATGGAGGTAATATATTTAATTAATTAAGATTATTATCGATAGTAGATTTCATTTTAAACAATATTTTATGTTATTTTTTGAAACTAAGGATATAAAATACCTGACCTGACCTTGATCTTTGCTAAAGCACATGCTAATTATTTTTTTTCTTTTCTTTTGTTATTTTTTTTAACTTTAGAGGCCAATAATTAATTAATTAATTAACAAACAATTTAAATAAACAATTAATTAAACAGATAATTAATTAAATGAACAATTAATTCAATAATCGATTGAAGTTCGAGAATTTCTATTTCCTAAGTTGGAATATTTTGTTTAACCGTTGCTGGAAAGTTTATTTGTTGAAAAATCAAAATTGAAATAAGAAGGCCATTCTAAAGTTTAGAAATCTAGATTGTAAGCGGCACTATCCAGGTACGAGAGGAAAGCTGCCCATCTCGGAGTCATCTCCAACGTTAACAACAACGGATGAACTTGTCAACTGGCTTCAATTCCACTTCTGTATGTCAACTTCTTCAATTCCACGTCTGTGTATCAACTGGTGGGCAAGTTAATAAACTGTGTTTATTTTTTTATGTATGTATTTTATTTCAAACTGTTTGACTTCAGCAAAATTTATCATCCTCCTACAGGGGTGAAAAGGCAAACCGAACAGATTATTCTGTAGGTGGCGCCCAATTATAACATCTTTTTAAACAGTTTGCTAGTCAAGAACCCACGACTATAAAAAAGTGCCCCGACTAAAAGAGCAGCCGTCCGCAACATTGTACATTTATTGTTTATAACAAACGATAGGTAACAATCTATTAAATAAACTTATCGATTCCATAAACTGGAGATATCCCATGAATTCGGTTTCTGAAACATTCGATAATGCTTATCTATTGCATAAGTTATCGTACAGATATCCAAAGAAAAATGACAAGATATCTGTCCAATAAACATTAGCGCACGCGCGCAGCGATTTAGCTGTTGCTTGTTTACATCTTTATTGTAAGGCTTAACCCAACTTTTTTTGATATTTTCGTGACGATTACTTTGTGCAATGGAAAATTCTGATTCGTCTGCCTCTCGTCAGATGAAGAATATTTAAATATAGTCAGATATCTTGAACGGCCAAGACGTTATCGTAAAAGAGAAAACCAGTATGAAAAATACAGCGACAGAATTTCGAGAGAGGTTTACGGGCACCGTATTCTTGAAATAGTGTTTTCTACAAATACAAGTAATTTTAGACATTTAAGAACTGAATAATATAGAGTTTAGCAAATAACAACAATGTTATCTCATGCCACCAGCGAATATTCAAAGGTACCGAAATAAAATCAATGTATATCGTCAGAAAGCGATTTATCCAGCAAATTTTTAGGTACTGAAAACTTTCAAAATACGTATTTTTTTAAATTCAGCTATGTAAACATTGTTATAACATAAACTTACATATTTCTGCATATAAGATTGTTCACTTTTGTTTATAAGTATATGAAAATAATTGTTAAAATGTGGGGTTAGAATAGCGAAATAATGTGTGTCATACATGTGCATTTAAAAAAAAACACCACAAATTTGATCATTTTACGGCGAGAAATACGGCGACCTTAACGAAAGAAACTGTAAATTTACTGACAGATTTAATAGGAGATAGTATTCAAGTCTCTAGTACTAGAACAAATTCACTATCAGTATTAGAAAAGGTTTTAATAAATTCGTTTTTATGCAACAGGTTTGTATATATTTTTATTTAGTTAATGTGATGTGATATCATTAGGTAGCCGATAGTGGCACCATCTACAATTATTTCTTACTTCCATAAATGGCATCTGCAAACACTTGTGCATTTGCTAGCTCCCTCTATGATTATTGCAGTTATTAAGATATCCATTCAACTGTTATGTATTCAACAAAATTTGGAAGGCATGCATTCAGAAAACAATATAAAGTTATCGGTCTGATAAATTTATGTACTCGATAGTTATCGAATGGAAATGTTATTCATATCATGGCCATCTTGGTGAATGCAAATTGACAATTGCGGCCTTTCCTACCTCCTGAAATATTTTACACTCTTTTTTTAACACCCTGTATAAATTGTGATTTTGAAAGTGGGATATTAATTTTAACTGATGGCAGTAGGCATTAAAATAAATCATTTTACAAAATATTGCCCTAATAAATATTTCTTAATAATTAAGTTAAGTTATTGAAAATTTTGAAGTCGACTCTGTGTAATCCTAAGCTACCCTAATAAGTTAAGGAAATATTTAACAGTATGTCATCGATAATCAACTGTGATATGCGAAGTATATGTTGAAAGTCACACTTCTTTTATAACCCTAACCTTAAAGCTCCATTAGATAACAATGTAACACGTACGTAAACGAATCGTGGTATTGTTATTATTTTCGGTATTTTATAGTGAGTGCGTAGTATCATTTTGTCTTACACGTAATTTGCCGAATCAGTGATATATAACAATGGCCGGAGTGTATTGATAAGAATAACCTATTGTTATTGGTGTATACAGAGTGTAACCAAAATCGGCTGGCGCTGTTCAACAAAATGCATTAAAAATTTGCTTAAAAATTCATCCCTCTGCACGGAGGCAACGCAACGCAACGCGAAAGGTGTATATGTATAATTTGTAAACATTTACAGTGAGTGTGTTTTAAAAAGAGTTTTAAAATAGGTGAGTTATGTCTGATTCTTTACATAAACATTTTATTGGGCTATTTATGCATATCATTTGTTCTTTAATTAAGTAGGACATTACTACTATACTTTCAAATTTTAAGAAGAAAAGTTAATATCAACATATGTCCTAAACCTCTTAATTTTTGAGCTACAGGGTGTTACAGTTTTAAGAAAAAATTTACTTTTCTTATTATAATTTTCTTATCACTCCAGATATTTTTATGAAATTTTGTACACACCTATTAATCATTAAGGAGCACTGTTTGATGCAAAAAATGTTTTAAAATCTTTGCCAATGACGTCCCTACGAGGTTTGAACTAAACATTTTTGAAGAAATAAATGGTACGCCACTGCCTTTTCTAAAAACTAAAGTTATTTATAAAATCTCCATTTATTTTACAGCAAATTCGGTCCCCAGACATACTCTCGTACGACGCACCATTTTCACGTATTATTATTATTATTATTATTATTTATTATTTAAGTAATCATTATTCTTAAATGATAAATATATAAAAGAATCAGTTAATGTTTCAATAAAGTATTACTATACTAAAGAAATAGTGAAACTAAACTAGTGGTAGAGTAAGTTATTTATTAGTCATGAGACTACAGTACACTTTTCCCTGTATATTCGTAAAACCATCTTAAAATTCTTATTGAATAGCTGGAGAAACAATAGATCATTTAAATAAATTTGTGTTATATCCACATATTCCAGCCGCAGGTAAGATTTGAATTGGCCACTCAAATAACTAATTTTAATTAATCCCTAAATCACCAATTTAACTCCAAAAGCGGTCGAAAGTCGGCCCTAAAGAACTCATAATTGTAAGCGCCAACACGGCACACAAATGTCACATATACCACAAAGATCAAACGAACAAATCGCTGTTTCATTATTTAGTTAACCGCGACATGTGGCCAATTACCAAGGGCATGGCCACACCGTTAATAAGCGTAGGTACCGAACAATGCACGAGTTAACGAAATGCGTTAATTGACGTGAGGCACGCGAACGCGATATTAAGATGCTCGTTAAGATTGCGGGGGGGCGCTGCGTGCCCTTCCTAAAATTTAAATGCAGCTGGAAACGATGAAAAAGTTATTTTAAAAAGTCATTACGCGGAACGAATCAGTTCCGCGGTTCGGACTTTTTTTTTCTTAAGAAAAAATGTGATAAATGAGTTATTTCGTTAAAAGTTGTGAGTGTCGATAAACAAAAAATAAAAATATAAGTAGCTGTTTGATGTTAAGATCTCGTTTTATTTTGTTAATTAGTAATTAGATTAAAATGAACCGGTAATAAAAAAGTGTATTAATTTAACATTTATAACTAACCCAATAGACAAAAACAAAAGGGTAAACAACGTCAAAATCTATCGCAAAGAAACGTCAAAAAACATACGTTTAAAACACATTTAAAAGCGGTTAAAAATAAAAGGGTAAATAACGTTAAAATGTATTGCAAAGAAACGTTTTTAACTAAAAAGAAACGTTTACAAAACATTGTGCAAATTGCTTTGCATTGTGTATTGCAAATGCGGCCTGCTTAATAATAATATGCCGCCCTCTCTCCTGCTCAAGTCTTAGACTTCTGGGATAATCCTCGTGATTAGAATGAGGGGTAGAGATCATTATATTATTATCATTATTGTCAGCTACGTTTAAAAGCAGAAATTAAACAGTTAATAAACGTTTATGGAAAAAGTTTTATTTACGTTTTGAAAATGTTTTACATCAAGTACTTTTCAATATTAAAAAAATTATGGTAATAATTTAGTGATGATTAGTTATATACAGAGCAACGGAATTTCGAGGAACAACTAATCTGCGAATTTACACTCAAAAAACTTATAGCAGGCAGCCAGGTTCAGAGAGTCCAGTTGCAGGGAACCAGACATATACCGATTTCGAGCTTGTTAACTCGCTAGGACGACAATAATCGTGACTGTTTGATTTTATATCCAGTCTATAAAACTGTAGAAATACATAGTGCGTGAGGTATAAGTGTCTACATCTATTGGCCATTAGATTAAATTTTGTCGATTTGGACGTATATACAACGTGAAGTAAACGTTACCTCATAAAAAATGTTTTATTAAACGTTACATAAAACGTTTTACAAATGTTGAACTTAACTTGTACCTACTTAAATCCTCTTAAAATATAAACCTGTATTATACACATTGTGAAGAAAACGTTACCAGAAAACATATTTCGGTGTTCATGTCTACCGTCACTTGAAAATATTTGTAGTATCAACGTATTATGTACGTTTTATTTTTATGTTACTAAAACGTTGTGTAGAAAACATGTTATTAACATTTGGATAATACATTAAATTCACATGTGCATTTAAAACGTTTAATTCTACGTTTTATAAATGCTGCATTCAACACGCAGTTAAATATTATTAAAATATAATATATTTGTGTACCTCAGTCTAAGAAACGTTAAAAACAAAACGTAAATTTCTAGTGCTCACTTCAGCCGCTAGATAAAATGCGAATATTATAAACGTGTTTAAAACGATATATTTTATACGTTTAAATTTTTAACTAAAAATAAACGTTTATGAGAATTATTTCATTAGAACTAGGTATCAATCAACTCATCAGGAGAATTGATATCGATCGTTGTCAGATATCTGCCGACCTATCTTTTATTTTAAAAGATGGTAATCACCACGGCTAAAACGGCCCTCACACGATCAATATACAGGGTGTCCCGAAATTAATGCAATATAAGGTGTTAAATTAAAAAAATTATTTTCGATATTTCTATATAATTTGTTAAAAAATTAAAATATTTGCATATATTTTGGAGATCGGGGGCTTCTGATGGCGGGAAATTCAAATTTGTTTATAATTTTGACGTCACTAATAGAGGGCGCCACTTATGGCACCTCATTATTCTTTTAAATAGCAGAACATTTTTGCGTTTTAAGTACACTAAACAGTTGACTATTGAAACAATCGATTCGCCTACCCGCTTTATGTGAAAAAGGTACACCCTGTTGTAGTAGTAGGTAACTGTTTTCTTCGAAATAATGCTATTTGAAATATTTAACGCACGGAGTAAAAACTATTTTGGTTTCAGGGCTTTTCCGCTGAAAATACGAAGTGAAATGTGAAGACAAAATAACAGCTTAGCTATTGATTAATTCCAATTAGCAGCATTAACAATTTTATCCTGTTATGTAATATAGGGAATCTTTCAAGTTCCAAAAAGACAAGACAACCTCCAAAGCTATATTCGTATATTTTCTGTTGAACGATATTAATTATTCAGTGCCTATACAACAATTTGGCACCGTCGCCATTAAATATTCCAAATGTGTAGGGAACAAATAGTCGTTTCAACAGCTTATACCGCATACAAATGGTCACTCGCACAACTTATATCGGCTTCATCCGAGAAATATTATTCATATTACTGTAATTATGTAAGGACACGTCACATTTAAATATAAATAACTCTGTTACAAACCCAACCCTCTTCAGGATTGTTGCTCGTAAAAAATAAAGTAGGGCAGTAAAGGGTTGCGAAATGTAATAATATTGCTTTCATTTGCAATGGCTGCACGTCGGTGATATTTTGCGGTGATGTATCAAATGATTTGCATCAGGAGACAATATTAATGACTTCTGGTTCAGTTTGACGTGTAGAATTAAAATTATTTAAGAGTACCAAAGCTAATACAAATAATATATAGTCACTCAGCAAACATTATATATTATTTACACATCGAAATTCAAAGCATTCTACATTTGGTGGTTCGTAAATATTTGAATTGGTATAAGCAGAAATAACGTCCATTTACTGCAGAAAACTACAGAGTACACATAGGTCATCGCATTATATTATGGAGCAGATTCTAAACACATTGAGAGGGTACAGCATGCACACATTAAAAAATTCTGACTGGATTAAAAATTTGTGTGCATGAAGTATATTTGTTTAGCTTTGAACTGTTTTGTAACACGCTCGAGAGATGATTGGTTTGGGCAATACAGATTAGATTTTTTCCGTGCACATATGGAAAAATACAATACTATAATCATCCACTGAGAAAAGTTCCCATTCTATCGACAAAAAATGAACATAGGTAAACATGTGCAAAATTTGTAGAAGCTTATCTTATTATAAGCCAACATTTCTTTGGCAAACTGTTACTGATTACATGTTAAGAATTTGTTTTGTAATATTTCTGAAACACAAACTTATTTAAATAAAAATAATTTAATAATAACATTGAAAATATAAATTTCATTTTTAAAATAAAATAGATGTTTCGTTATATTAGAAATGCCTCTTACTATAATTTTTTATTGGTTAAAATAAAGAAAAAATTATTTTAAACAATAGTAAAATGTTTTTTCCAGTTTGTCCTTATTTTTGTGGACATTTTGCATACATCGATTCATTTACACTAGAGTATATAAAGCTTTTTAATTAAAAAGTAGTAGTTACTGTTAAAGGCTTTAACCTTTATTCAAGATTAAAAAATAAATGACAATCTTTATTACATTAGAAACTCTGTAAAAGCTGAGTGTTAAAGTAAGTGATGCTTAAATAAGTAATGAGGATAAAATGTATTTTATCTTAAAGGACTTTAACCTTTATTTGGGATTAAAAAGCTAATAATAAAAATTATATGGGTAAAATACTGTGGCTGTAACAACGTTGTTCGGGGCATTAGCCCCCACAGTTGTTGTTACACTCAAAATTATTAACACCTAATAAAAAATTGTATTAGATAAGCAATGTGAGAAATTAAATGGTTCATAATAAACAGAGAATTACAGAATGATGTTAAGAAAATCTAGCGGAATGTTGTATGTTTACAAATAAGAAAAAAGTTTATATAAGCATATTTCTGGAAATCGTCTCGTTTTCATAATACATTTCTGGAAAACGATCGAGATATTGAGATGATATTTGGTACACAACAGTGTGTAGTGAAGGACTACTTTTGCGTGTATCATTTTCTCTTGTAATATACTATAGTCTGTTTAGAAATGAAAGAGAGTTATGTATGCAAATCGTAAATAAATGTAGTACTGGTGCTTATATTCAATATTTTTATATTATGTATTATCGGTATAGATGAGGTGTACTTTTAAAAAAACTTTGTGTGATCGAACCGTACTAAATTGTAGCAGGTAGCTAAAATTTAATCCCCGACAATCCGTCTTTGTCTATGCCGCTTCAATTTCTCGGTCCATTTCTCTTTTAAGTAAACTATATAAAAAGAGCATTTCAGAACTAGAGGCTACTGTAAGCATCATAACCGGGTTAAGAGAGTTTTTAGTAATTGAAATAAAATTATTCCATATTATTATCAAAATATTTGTTTAAATTTAATGAATAGACTTTTATTCCACACAAAAATATATGTATTATGAAAATTCAAATTATGGTGAGTAAATGTAGTGTTGTATAAATGTACAATAAAGAAAATAAAAAAGTAGGTATATTAAAATTCATCCTCTGTTAATTAAATTATCGAGTTCCCACATTTTCTCCTCTCATTTTTGTACATGATCTTATACATCTTTGCCAGGTATCTGTAGTTACTCATTCCAAGGCATTTTTTTAACAAAATTTTCACGTCACTTAATTTAAACGTCGTATTATTTCGCGCTACATCTCAGACTAATTCGATTGGGTTAAGTTCACAGTGATAAGGTCGTAACCGTAGTACCGTTATTTGGCAATTTGTTGCCATTTCATCGATAACATATTTTTTCTGATCTTTATTAAGATTGACAAGTGTCAAAAGTTCCTTTTTCACCATATTTATTTCAAAAGAAATGTTTTTTCCGAATAACCATTGAATTATATCGGCTTTCCTCCAAGCAGTCGTAGGCGTCCGCTCGGTCTGCCGTGAATGGTAACTAGTATTATCCATGACAATTACAGACCCCGGAGGAATGAGATCCAATACCTGTGTAAAATACTCTTCGAAAACATCTGCGTTCATGTCTTCGTGATAGTCACCTGTATTTTTAGATTCAAATAAAAGTAAACCGCCATCTAAAGTAGGATCTTCGCCAACAACTAATTTCATCTTTATCGATAAGAACTGACTTCCTGTTCTGCTTTTCCCAGCAAAAATTCAACTCTCGTAAGACGGCCCATAATTTGCTTCTACTGATTTTTAGCAAATCTTCTACTGATATTTGGCAAATCGTTGTCTGAAACTTCACTTAAAATTTTGTTTAGTGTTGGTATTTCTTTTTTAAAATAAAATGAGTGTACTTTTTTGCGAATGACATTTTTTAAGAAATCATCTATAACGACTTTTGACCTCCCTGTAAATGATTTTGGGTGATTTACAGTATCTTGTTCATTTTTTGTTTCCTTTAAAAGTCTGTAAATAGTTTATTTTCCAATCCCTGTCATTTTGGAACACTTTTCCACGATGTCGTCAACACTGTTGGTAGGATTTTGGTGTTTCAATGCATTAAATACATTTAATATAATAATCTTCTCATTCTGAGACAGCGCACATCTTTTCACGCGTTTAACAGGTACGTAATCTGATAAGCTCGACATTTTACCCAAACAATATTATATCCACTGGCACAATAGTCACTAAACACAAGTCTTATTTTACTCTACTGCACTAGCACGTCTTTGTATATTCAGCTCTAAGACTGGATTGATCTGTCACAATACACTGGCTCCTGCCATATGATGCATCCAGTAAAATATACTAATGTACACCCATTACCTGTTAGCATTAGTGTTACCCTATAATTATCTGAAACAAAATATTACCACGCCCATGGCCGGTTCTTATTTCGGGGTTTCATTACTCTCTTTCATTTCCAAACAGACTATAGCATCAATGGCGTTCAAGCCGTTAAATACTCATGGCTTTTTAAAGAAATGGGTATCGCTCTCTTAAAGCCAAGTTAGTTCTGCTTACAAAGTGTCTCTTGAACTTTTCCCTTCTGAAGCATGTTTTCGATATAAAAATTAATTTATTAATCATTATAATAGAACAACTTTGGAATACCAATTAAAAAACAATAATATAGGTGTCAGTTTGCCATAAATTCCATGTCAGACTTAATCAAAAAGAGACACAAAGTGTCGAGAGACTTGTTTTTAACAATCCAATTACCTTGTGCAAACATTTTTTCGAATGTTCATAGACGTTTGAGTGAAACGGGAAGATTGTGGGGCGCAAAGAATTGCAAGAACAGTGGAAAATTAGGAAAATGTTTTACAAGCGGTTGAACAAAATCCTGCAATAAGTGCAATGCATCTGCAGAAGTCCTTTCTGAAGCTGATTTTCCAGTCAGACTGCAATATTGTCAATAGTAAAGCCAAAAAAATGCAGAAGATCGGCAATCTATTTATTCATTTTGTTCACGAATGATGGAGGAAAAAGTCCAAGAGATACTTTTTAAGGAGAATTAACTTATCAATGGTGTACATTTTTTTGTGAAACAGAGTATTTAATGGCATGAACCCCACTAATGCTAGTATATTACTAGAGAAATTGATATACGTAAAAGTAGTTCTGCCTATACACTGTTGTGTACCAAATCTTATCTCAATGTCTCGATCGGCTCTCGAGAGATGAATACTATAGTGTTTAAGAAGAGAGAAGATATATTTTAGAGTTTGACACGTGAGTAAAAGAAAGACTGTTATTTAGTATTTTCTCTTTAAATTTTTATAAAATCTTTGTCAGTTCAGCGTATATAATTTTAGAATAAAATCAAACGAGTTACCATTCGTCAAACCGCAATATGCACTCTGTGATTTCAGCTATTCTAATGAGATTACTCGAAATAACACCAGGTAAGTGAACTGTATTTATCCACTTATAATACATGCAATTTTGCATACGCAATTGGATGCGGAGTCGCATTTGCTCCAATGTTTAGTGTGTAAGCATAAACTGGCAATTAGGGGAATGCATATAAGCGATATTTATGCTGCATATTATGCATGACGTTTAGGAGCAGGTTGCTTTAGGTCCCATTTATGCGCCAGTTCTTCTTCAGTTTTTAAACTGTAAGTAAAAAATGCAATGTGGAAAATAACTATGCTTATCAAATGCCCATTTTTAGTTCCCTCTTTTCCATTTTTAAAGCTTCGCAAAATTCCGTCTTGGATAAGCAATACATGTGTTAATTTTTATTTGATAAAAAGTAGTATAATATTTAAAGGAGTAGTATAGCAAATTGTTCCATATGTTATTTGTAAAAAATACATAACGTACATTGAAAAAATTGTATCTGAATATATTGTAATTTTGCTAAAAATATGGTGTATTATTTATTTATTTAGTCCAACAGTATAAAGCCGCAACATGGGTGATCACTTTGAGATTCGCAGCATTTCCATCACAGTATGCGCCAAAAGTATGGAATAAATTCAATAAAAACGAAACAATTATTTTTTGGGAAAAATCCAGGTCGATTTTTAATTTTAAAAAATACACATTTTAGCGTAAATTGCGATTTTCAAATGTCATTTGTTTTCGAGTAATGACGTCATCGATTTTTTTCTAAATGGGAACACCATATTTTTTTCCTTGATTCTGAAAGATCGTTTAATTCTCTATCAGAAAGTACTAAAATTTTGCCCTCTTACATAGGAAAGTTTTCGAGTAAATGACGATTGAATGTTAG
This sequence comes from Monochamus alternatus, assembly GCA_037114965.1. Taxonomy (NCBI): domain Eukaryota; kingdom Metazoa; phylum Arthropoda; class Insecta; order Coleoptera; family Cerambycidae; genus Monochamus; species Monochamus alternatus. Next base: position 42,952,119 of record CM073433.1, read on the forward strand.
AAAACGTAAATTTTATCCATAAAAAAAGTAACAATTCTGAGGTATGTAAAATAAAATACAATTGATTAAATTTTATACTTAAATTAAATGTTCGAATTACCATCCACCAACTTCTTGACAATGCGCAAGTCTGTAAAAAAATTCTTCATTATGAATGATTTCTGGGGTAACTTTTCCTAACGATAATGACCCTGACATTCCTGACGATACCATATGGTTTCAGCAAGACGGTGCACCTCCGCACTATGCGCGTCCTGTACGAAATTTTTTGGACAACTGTTTTCCTGGGAGGTGGATCGGCAGACGCGGACCGATAGAATGGCCTGCAAGATCGCCAGATCTTACACCTCTTGACTAGTTTTTATGGGGATACTTGAAGTCAAAAGTGTACATTAATAAACCACGTAATTTAGAAGAACTTCAAAATCGCATTCGGGACGAAATACGCAGAGTTACCCCAGAAATCATTCATAATGTGCAAGAAGAATTTCTTCACAGACTTGCGCATTGTCAAGAAGTTGGTGGATGGCAATTCGAACATTTAATTTAAGTACAAAATTTAATCAATTGTATTTTATTTTACATACCTCAGAATTGTTACTTTTTTTATGGATAAAATTTACGTTTTCTAACATTCAATCGTCATTTACTCGAAAACTTTCCTATGTAAGAGGGCAAAATTTTAGTACTGTCTGATAGAGAATTAAACGATCTTTCAGAATCAAGGAAAAAAATATGGTGTTGCCATTTAAAAAAAAATCGATGACGTCATTACTCGAAAACAAATGACATTTGAAAATCACATTTTACGCTAAAATATGTATTTTTTAAATTAAAAATCGACCTGTTCGAGGATTTTTCCCAAAAAATAATTGTTTCGTTTTTATTGAATTTATTCCATACTTTTGGCGCATACTGTATAATTATTGTCAGTGTAGTTATTATTAATAACCTCTACCATTTTCGTGTTTCTCTTAAATATCAAATACGTACTGCCTTAACGTAACAGTAAAATTAAGCCAGCTTTTTCATCGAAATCGCTATGCACAGTTATTACCCCCAAATTTCAGCCTCACCCCTGAATATCGTTCAGAAGTAATCTTCTCTAAAATTTTAACATGCGTAACGCATCAGTTAATCCAATAAAAATAGCAATCAAATTGTTTTCGCGGTAAAAAAGTATATTACAAGTTAATAAAACTCATGAAATATTTCACAGATCTTCCGGAATCTCTCCAGATTTCTTGCGACGAGTGTGTTGCTAAGTTTGCACACGTTCTCGCTTTATTATTTATTTGATGTAATAACCATATATTTCAGGGTCTATTGATTTATTGTTGTGCTCTTAATACGAGATACAGGCCGTATAAATAAAAAGCAATACAGACGTAGCTAAGGATCAAGATGGTTTTATGGAGTTCTACACTCATCTAAAAATATCCATAAATATAATTAAACCTGATTTGCTTGAATTAATGTACACCTGCACATTATTAGTAGTTTATTAAACTACGAGTATAAATGAATGGTACATTGTACTAACGAAGACGGGTTCATTGAAAACAATTATTAAATTCGTTAATGATAAACACTCCACACGGTAGCAGTGTGAAAAATATCGTAGATCTCCAAATCGAGTGATTCCTCATAAACATTTTCTAATGTTGAAAGGGGCTCGAGACGCAGGAATTTTTCACTAATATCCAAAAACGTCCTAGTGTTATAAGGGTATAAGATGAAGAATATATTTTGCAAACAGTTGAAGATGAACAGCAAGTAAGTGCTCGTTTATCTCAAGAAACTGGATTACAAAGAATTTATGTACACCGAATTTTTAAACGTAATCTGCTACATTTATATTACATTTAAAAAGGGAAAAAGTTATTGCCTCAAGATTTGGATCGACGAGTGGCCGAATTTATAGGGATATTAATTTTCACAAGAAAATTCTGATGAGGCTTGTTTCACTCGTAGAAGAGTTACAGATGTTCACAACTTTCATGAATATTTCGATGTAAACCCCTATCATTCCATTTGAAATCGTCTAATTGGCAAAGCCAACCCATTTTAGATTTTGGTGTAACTTTGAAAATCTCTTCTCTAGGGTCCCAAACAGCAAAATTTACACGAGGTTGATTATTACAAGCGCTTGTTTCCGCTTATTTAAATAAAGACTAAAAATTACTATTTTTAAGCTTTATTAGTTTTTGCTGTAAAATTTTTCTGTTTGAAGATATTTGAATGATCAAGACGGAATTCAGAGTGGGAAAGATAGTAGTTTCAGTGTAAATAAATATAATTGGCTCGGACGATCCCTTTGAATAAATAGCATCGTGCTGAAAATAAGTGTTTTTTAGTCATTTTTCGTGAATTTCAATCGACTCTAGCGTCTTAACTGTTAAGAGTTAAAAATTCATCCTCCGCGGGAATTAAGTATACATACCATAAACAAATTTCAGCCACAAGTTGACCTGAGTAGCCCACTCTTTATAGAAGAAAACTTTGCTCGAAATTTTGAAATTTTTAAAAATCCCAATATTCAGGCCATGAAACGAGCGTGTTAACTGCGAGATAAAAATCTGATACTCACAGAATCTACTGTTCTTACCTTCAACTTTAAATGACTACATCACTTGTTTTGTTATTTTCATGTTTAGTGCATGTATGAGCCTTTTCTTTTACAGCAAAAATCAACTCAATTTTTTTTCCTAAATAACTAATAGTTTTTATCTTATTTTTTTTTCTATAAAAATTCCGTCTTATTTATAGAATTTTTATATATTTTTATGCATGCGTATAGAGGTAAGCTTATTTCCGTTATTTGACTGTATTGCATTTAAAAGTAAATTAGCAATATTATTAATTATTCATTATATTATTAACAATATAAGTATATTCGAGAAGTAAATTCGAGTTCATAAGTATTAATAAAATTACTAATGATTTAATTTCTGTCATTTTCCAATTTATATATTTTCTTGCAATTCGATGCCGTCGATTTGAAAAATTGAATAAAAAATAATTTTCTCGTTGAAAAATTGTTTACAGTTACTGCCATTTTCGATAATAATTACTTCCAGAAACAATTTTACACCCTAAATATCCATAACTTTATTAAAACTTGAAATATTTTTCATATTTATAATTATTTTTGATGGTAAGTAATTTTAATTCATTAGTGAAAACGTCCAGATTTTTGCTGTAAAAAAACGGCTCGTACATGCAAGTTGAAGGTAAGAACAGTAGATTTTGTGAGTATCAGATTTTTATCTCGCAGTCAACACGCTCGTTTCATAGCCTGAATATTGGGATTTTTAAAAATTTCAAAACTTCAAGCAAAATTTTCTTCTATAAAGAGTGGGCTACTCAGGTCAACTTGCGGCTGAATTTCTATGATATGTATACTTAATTCCCGCGGAGCATGAATTTTTAACTCTCAACAGTTAAGACGCTAGAGTCGATTGAAATTCACGAAAAATTACTAAAAAACACTAATTTCCAGCACGCTGCTATTATTCAAAGGGATCGTCCGAGCCAATTATCTTCATTTACACTGAAACTACTATCTTTCCCACTCTGAATTCCGTCTTGATCATTAAAATATCTTCAAACAGAAAAATTTGACAGCAAAAATTAATAAAGCTTAAAAATAGCAATTTTTAAGAGTATTTAAATAGGCGGAAACAAGCGCTTGTAAAAATCAAACTCGTGTAAATTTTGTTGTTTGGGAGCCTACAGTAGAGTTTTTCAAAGTTACATCAAAATCTAAAATGAGTCGGCAACAATTTTTTTTACTTTCAGACTATTTTATATGCAATAACTCCTAGACATTTTCAACGCGATATTAGATACATGTTTGGGCCGGTATTATTGATCGTTATTTGATTGGACTAGTTATTTTGCCAAATCGTGTAAATGGCGAGATATTTGGGATTTCTGCAAAATACTCTGATTTAATAGAATATTTACCATTGTAACTTAGACTACAGTTTTAGTTTATGCATGATTGGGGTACCGCCTCAGTGCTACTGTTAGATACATTTTAAATTTCAAGTTTCCAAATAAATGGTTAGGACGAGGAAATAATTGTCTTCAAAATTGTCTACCACGATCGCCAGACCTCAACCAATGTGACTATTCTCTTTGGTGAACATTGAAAGATTATGTGTATTCCTCGATAAATGACCCCCGAAAAAATTGTGGAATCGTATTACGAATAAATGTAATTTCAATTTACAGCGAAGAGTAAATTTATGTTTCAGAGAAAATTCTGTCCATTTTGAACATTTCCATTAGTTTTAATTTTATAGTTTTATTACTAACTGTCAAATTTTAAATATAAGGCGTACTACTGACTTTTTGAGTTCTTTCAACAAACACTAAAAGTGTTTTAAATTCTGCGCGGGATTATTATTTTTAAACCTCTGGTATAATTTTAGGGGTGACTCACTCTCAATGAAACGAACGAAATATTTGGCACCACTTTGAAGGCCTGTAACTTCGCCTGTAGGTGTTTATAGGTATGTTTCATTAAATGGCAATATTTTGGGACTCTCTACATGCGCTTCCATTGAGTCGGTTCTTATGCGGAACACCCTGTATTTAAAATAGTTTGTAGTAAGTCGTCCGTCCTACAAGTAGCTATAAATATGATGCACAAGCATAAACACTTTTCAACATTCTGGAATACTTTAGATCAGAGGTCAGCAGGGGGGTGAAGCTTACAGAAATGGTAACCAGAGTTGATAATTCCGTCATCTCATATTTCTGCAAACAAATCTCTCCAAATTATTGTTAGCATGTATTCAATTGACACGAGTCATATAAACTAATAAAAGAAGCAGTCATAAACAAAGAAAATAGGTATACAGGGTGCGCCATTGCTCTCTGCTTTCAGATGAACAGCATTTCCACGTTCCAAGAAACAAACATTTTTTTAGTATCGCCACGCCATCTATACAAAACGATTTGAACAAAAAATTCTAACTGCAATTTGAAGCTATTCGAGGGACCTAACAACCCCAGCTTCCGGAACTAAAATAAATGTTTTGATTTCCGAGATATTGGCAGCGGGAGTGTTAGTTAAATGGCACACCCTGTGTACCTATTGTCAAAGAATTTGCCCCGCTCGCACCCAATTCAACGACTGCGGTATCGCAAAACGCTAGATTGCCTCAACCGCCCCTACGCGATGCTGGTGAACAAACAAAATAATGCCGTGTATCGAGGCGCGACTGGAATATTGAGAATCAACGAGAATCGTTCGTGAAATGGATCTAGAGATGCTAGAAAATACCTTTAATATTCGTTTGGTCTATAAAAGAAGAATAAACGGCCGAGTCTGTTTAGTTGAGTTGTAATTAGTATCCGGTAGTGTACAGTGTTAATAAATATCAGTAAAAAAATAACTGTTTGTTTTTCCGGTAAAAGAAACAGTCGTGTTAGGAAACCCGTGACACTATTTTTTTTGTTTACCAATTCGTATTTTTTAACAAAATAACAGTGGTTCACCCGTCGGTAACTTGAAAGATTACCCCGGCTAAGTGAATTATGCATTTCCGAGTTCCCCGCTGGCGGGCAAGGAGAAAACCGTGCATAATCAATTTTTCCCTTCAACACTAGCCATGCATATTTAATTTTTAAGCTGTGCACCCCAAAGAAAAATGGCTATTTCAGATCTTGTCCTAATATTTGCACGTCCGCCGTGCGGAGAAACTTGTAATTTTTCTAGCTTTGTTTTGGAGTTTATTCAGAATGTATTCGACGCCCCTTAAACGATGCGTTATAATGTGGCAAAGCAGTGGCGTCGGTGAAAGATTATAATATAATAAAATGTAGCTCAGAGCAGAACATTTTGAAACCCGATAAAGTTATAAATGGTGCTTATACGTTATCCGAAGCTAAACCCTTCAAATAAGAAGATACTGGCATTTATATTGCAAAAAGTGACATTATATTTAACAAATAGATAGATAGATAGATAGATAGACAGGTAAATTTATTTGACTACTTTTTGTACAAGGTGCAATTTGTAGCAAGTCAGAAACACACAGGAAGGTAAAACATATTAAAAAAATGGAAAGGTAGCTTACAATATAAAAATAAATATGTATAAACGATAGAACAGTACAATAAAAACTAGACAACAAAAATACAAATTGTAGCAAGACAAAATCGTTAAAAATTAGTAAGGCGGTAATGTTCAGGTACTCCTGCACCGAATAAAAGTAGTTTTTAAGCAAATATTTTTAATAGTTTGTTTAAATTTACGTAGACTCAAATCCTTAATGACTTCTGGTAAGATATTATCGAGGGGTAAACCATTGCTTGAAATTTGTACAATGAAATACCATTTTAAAAATATTACCCGAAAATACCTTATTTTCCCAAAAAAATTGCTCGTCAAATAAGCAAATACCTTAAAAAAAAAACAAAAACCACGAATTACCATCAAGTACCCAAAGAATACCTATGACTATTAGCCAATAATACCCTTAAGTACCTAAAAATCCCGTTAAGTACCCAGAAATACCGAATAGTACCTAAAAATACCCTTAAATACCCAGATATCTAAGAAACGAAAAATACATTAAATGACCCACGATTTTACTTAATATACGTTTAATTTTCCAAAACTGTCTTTCATTTCCTTAGAAATTATTCCAGTTACAGACCTACGTAAATAATATAGATTTTTTTAGGAGCTCCTTTGACTCGATCTGAATACATCTGGAAAGAACATTTTGGATTACACAAAATGTATCATAAACTCATTGATGCACCCAAGAAGGGCGCTAATACCTACACCATGCCCCCTTCAAGCTAACTAAAACCAAATTTCTTCCTCGTCTATGAAATAATAATATTCGGCCTATACAGGGTGTCCCTAAACTTATTGTCCTGATCCCAAATACTCATCGGGTACCATCGGTGTCTCCAGTACAACCAAAAATCTTTCATTAGCAAGTGTAAATACATGGGTATCGAAAGAGAATTCAATTTTAGTCCCAGCTTGCTTTCCGTCATGTATGATTAGAATTAGATAATTGGCAGTTGTTTACATAAAAAATCTTTTTTGTTAAACAGAATATGAATGTGATAGGATAACCTAATTTAGCAATATTTTAATTTTTATTATACTCATTTACTTTTTATTAAAAAATTTTCATCAATAGAATATGTCGGAGAAGTTTGACCAAACTTATCGTTAACACGTCGTATCGACTAATAGGTAATATATTGATTTAAAGATAAAGTTTAAGAAATTATATCATACTAAAATTTGTTATAAGAGGGGAATGTCCTAGTATGTGAGTGGATATATTCTGTATAAATGCCTTATAAAACATTCATATGATACTTATTTATATGGTATGGTACTGTACAATCTATTGCAATAATAATGTCACTTTTTAATTGAATTTGGCTATTTATTTCGAACTACTGACATATTCGTAATGAAATCTACTTTCAATTTTAAACATTAGTTCTTAGTTGTTCCACTCACCCACAGAAATCTATTGAAATTTCTACACAGAACATCCAGTAGTAAAAAAAATCATTTGAGGAAGTGTAATTATTTTTGCAATAGAATGTATCTAATTCGAATCACCCTATATTATTTTCTAAACTAAAGGCTTATGAAGACAATAAAAGGCCACATAGTGGTTTTAACAGTGCCTCCGAAAAATTTTACAGAAAATATTTTTATATTTATTTTTAATATTTTTTGTATTTGCCATTGCAGCGTCGGCCAGTTGTTTACTTATATTTAAACTGTGCCATCGGCTAACGCATGCGCGATTGCCATTGTATTTAAAAATTGGCGGGAAAATACTAGTTTTCTCTTAAAATACCCATTAATTATCTTCGTAGTACCCATTAAATACCCATTATTACCTTGATAGTATCCAAAAGTACACAAAGTACCTAAAAATACTTATAAATACACACAAATACCCAAAAAAGTACCTTTAATTAACTACAGCTTGTACAACAAAATACCTCAGTGGTTTCCCCTTCGGATATTATAAATATTTAACTATAGGGTGTTTCTAGATGACAATGTTAATCGAGAACGCTTCAGTCGCAAATAGCTATTGTTACGAGTACCATGCTCATGTATACTAGCGTTACATATGAAAGTGTTTTTATTTTTAAAAGAGAATTTTGAGTGAAATTGGGTTTTAATTTACGAATAATGTATAAATAAAGTGATCCTTCTTCAAAGGAGTAACGTGAGGTGACCAAATTAAACGATTATTAATAGTCAAACCCGACAATTCAACTACAGACCCATTAGAAATGTTATAATCGGAGGATTAACCGTAGATTGTAAAGAGATTACATTTTTATTACTGCATATTAATGATGTATCATCAGCGTAGAGAATACATTTTTCTGGAGTAGGGGCCCCAAAACAGAACCTTGAGGATCACCACCCTTCACAACAGCCAAATCAAATACATCACTCTTCAGAGCCACACACTGTATCCTAGAAGCAAGGTAACATCTAAATACCTATAGTTTCAGCTTTGGAAACCTAAACTGCATTAAATGCACATATTCATCTACATGAAACCGGTTAAAACAAATAGTAATTAACTAAAAATACACAACGACTTTATCTTATCACCCTGTAGTTAGAGTACCTCACGGTTCTTTTCTGGATCCTCTTATATTTTCTGTCTTATTAACGACATTACATTTAAAATTCAATATCTTAAAATAAAACCAGATTAATGTAATACATAAAATTAATTGCAAGGATGGCAATGGTACAGAGTGGCATGTATAATGTCTAAAAATTGTATTTCAATTATACATCGGAAAATTGTCACTAGGACGGTCCTGGACGCAGCGCTTTAATAATTAAATGATCTATCTAAATAATGAAATACAAAATCAGCCGAATGCAAAGGTTTTTGTGACAACTTAGGTAACTTTCCTATAGTATTAGATTATATTGACCTAATATGTTTGCATAAAAGCGTTTCCAAGATATTCAATGAATAACACAGGGTCGCCCTTCATTTGCGTTGAATAAATAAACTTTAATTTACAAAAAAAAAACTGTTTTTTCTTTGCGTTTTTTCTATTACAAGTTTCGTCATTATGATGTATTTTAATTCTTATACATTATACAGGATGTCCGTAAACTCCGCGCAGAAAATTTACAGGATGATACTACTCGGAAAAACAATTTGTCATGTAACAGTTTTTTCGAAAATTCAATATTAACGGAGCGACGTAACCTCAAACTTATTTTTCTTTGATTTGTTTTTTGGTTATAACTTTTTTAATACTGGAACAATTTTTTCTAATTTTGACAAACTTGTTACTTTCATAAAGACGCAGTTTCAAGTAAAATATTTCTAAAGCGCACGTGCTGGGTAAAGAAATGATCATTACTTTTTTGCCTTTAATTTTATTAAGATTTTGATGGCATTCCTTTAAAAAATATATCTAAAATTTGATACTCTTGTTTGAAGTGCAAAAAAACTAACTGTGTGCGAGAAAATCAACATTTAAATTCTTTTACGACTAAGCAAAGTATACTTTGAAAACAATTGAATGATAGCTGTCATATTGCCTAGACGGTAATTTTAAACCTTATATGCTTCGTTCATACAAGATAAAAGCAGAAGCGCAACCTTTTATGAGGAAATAGACATTTAATTATTTTATCCTAACCTTGGTATAACAATTTCCGGACTGGTCGCCATGTCGTCAGTTTACCTTCCTTACGTTTCCAGAGACATATGACTAGATTAAGGTTTCAAAGTTACTTCTGAAGAAAATAACGATATGTCAAACGTCAAGGAACATATTTTTATTTATGAACGCTGATCTACGAAGTACGGTGTGATTGCTGCTGACATATATATAGATTTATTTTGTTCATGAATTTATTTATTTACTACCTATTTTCTTAATAAATTATTTCTTAACAAATATTTAAGAAAATATATCGATACAGTCCACTGATTGAAATAAGAAATTATTTTATTCCAAACTAAACGATTATCCTGTCCTGACCCCTATGATGCGCCCATGTACACACCAATCTTCCGGAAACACAAAAATAATTGGGTTTTCAGCTTCGGGCTATTAATTCTTACCCTCTGCCAGTTGTTTTCTTTGAGTAAAAAACCTGGAACCGTGAACAGTGCGTGGAGTGGGATCGTCCAAATGTAACCGTTTGCCAGAACAAATCTGTGATAAATGTTACCCGCGTTACAGTCACGATTTATAAGGACCATTTGTTTGACACATTTAGTAATGCATCCGCGTTTGAGTGGAAGTCCCTTAAAGACTCGGTTAATGAGAAGGCGCAAAAAATTAGGGTCGTCGGAAAATGGCTGTTCCCATAATTTATATTTTCATCGAATGATATAAAAGTGTTCTCACTTTCTGTAGTTAGGGCGATTAATAATACAAGATGGACATATTATACAGCGTGGCTCGTCTAATGGGCACGCCTTTATAAAAAATGTGTTGAATCAACACTTAACTAACCAAGTAACCAATATTAATACCAATAAATGGAACATTAATAATATCAATGGTTTACTTATAGACCCTTAACAAAGATGATTTTCCAAATGCGTACAGAAGAAATAATGTACTGTATTAACCAAAATGGCGTTTGTCCTAGAGAATTTTGTGGAAAAATAAAACCAAAAACAGTATTTAAAAATTTAGTCTGGCCAAGCTCTCCCACAAAACGATCGTCACCACAGCGTAGACCTATATACCTAAGTATATCAGTGTGCTTTAGTTTATATATGTATACGACTTTCATTTTCGGACAACGCAGTAGGTATATACGTTTAGAAGAGTTAATTTGTCATTTGTTATATTACTAGGTGTAACTGTGTTAATTGGTACCTATTGAATAAAGTTGCAAAATACACTCGTAAAATGGGCACAGATAGTGTATTGTATTATGCCATTATGTATGAATACAGCATACAGTGACTAATAAAAAATATTTCACCGTGCCAAAAGAAGAAAAGAAAAATGTGGTGTGGTGTGATGATGTGCGACGAAAGGAAGCATTGCAGCACTATTTGTTTGTGGAAAAAATTTAATTGCCAATTTAATTTGTAAATACCTAAGTAGGTAATACAGATGCTATAATTTTATAAATATCTCAACTAAAGCCCTCTATCTGCGGATCTATACTGTAAACAAACAGGAATAAGTTACGTTTAACAATACCGTAAGTTTACCACATTACCGTTAATAATTATAGCATTACCTACACAGTATTTACCTATGACCCAAAACTACCACAGAAACAGTCGCCTGTTTACATCACCAACACCGTAACCTGCACCTGAATCTACAGAAACATACCGCGCTGAACGATGTGCGACATCACACCAATGATAACGTATTTTCGGTTACGTGGTTTTGTTCACGTAAAAGTCAAATTGGTTTTCAAATAATATATACAGTAGGTGCTATTAATGAATTTATTTCTAATATAATAAGTAATCAAAATGAAAATAATAAATGTATTTCGGAATTTTTAGACCTCTCCAATGATACGGTGAATCATAGTATTCTGTTTCAAAGATTGGAAGAAATTGGTTTAGCAGATTTTTAAGAATTATCTTTTGAGTCCGGTACAAACGGTTAAAATAAATATTTTTTTAGTGATCCATCAAACTGCTATAGGCTATACAATATTAGGCTCTATTTTATTTATAATTTTTGTAAATAAACTCGTTATTTTAGTGTTAATGGAGTAATTTTAGAGTTTCGCAAATAATAAGAATGTTATATTATGCCACCTATGAATACTCAAAAGTACCGAAGTAAAACGAATATATAACGGCTAAAAGCGGTCTAACCAACAAATTTTTAAGTACAGAAATCTTTCAAAATACGTATTTTTTTAAATTCAACTGTATGTGTAAATATTGTTATAACATAAACTTATATAGTTCTGCATATAAGATTCTTCGCTTTTGTTTATAAATATGTGAAAATAATTGCTAAAATGTGAGGTTAGAATCGCAAAATAATGTGTGCCTTACAAACGATTTTTAAAAGTTAATATTTTATTCAAAGGATAACTGAAATAATAACAATGATTAGGGTAAGTTATTGACTACACTTATCAGATTTATATTTTTATAGCAGATAGAAAATGCAATTGGAATGATTTATTTGGATACATAGTACTCATTTAATTAATACAGGGTGTTTTACACTTTTGTACCCTTGATGATTCTTGGAATATCGATGGCTTATTTGCAATAAGGCGTAACCCCAACCAAGCCAAGTTTTCAGGACGAACAAAAAACGTGTTAAAAATAAAAGTGTAAAAGATTTGGATTTACACATTTTTAATGGCTATATTTTACGTAATTTTATGTTCAATTTGTTGTTTTAGACTATACAGTACAGAACGAATAATTCGTCTATATATTGACGCGAAATTTACGGCTTATTGCAAATAAGCCGTCGATGTGCAATGTTTTTACCAATACATACATAACAAAAATAAAATAATTCTAACTTATTCTTTAATATATCATTAAGCTAAACTGGTAATGATATAAGTCTATCATTACTAAGATTACTCAACCATGATCTTAATTATCTTTTTTACCTAGAAATTACTATAGAAATAAAATATAAATTGGTTAACAATAGAAGTTGATCATAAAAATGAAAAAGAATAATGAAATATAAAGTAAGTATATTAAATTGTTGGAAAGCCAATGAAAAATTATATACAACTGTATGATAAAATACCAATTAAAAAACCTAACTCAAAAAACAAAGTGTATTTTTAAAAACTGCGTACACAACTGAGATCTATGTAAAAAACTGAATAAATAATGTTTTTACAAAAATCTAAAATATTAACAAACAAGGAAACTGTAAAATAATTAAAAACGCTCTGTAAAACGAATGCGGTTTTTGCCATTCAATTTTTTTAAAAAATCAAACTCATATGACCTTAGCTACTTAGGAAATAGGAGAAACCCACTGAAAGTGTCGAAATTGACTGTACTGCACTTCTTATATTGCCTTGTAATTAAATTTCTACCTGTAAGATAAGAATTAAATAAATAAATAAGCAAATTCTAACTCTGCTCTGTTTGTCGACGGGATCCGACTTATACACTTCTTCTGTAGCAACAAAAGTAATATTCAGATATTACAGCCCTTCATAATTATTATGGAAAAGCCTCTGCTCCACATTTCCCCAAAATACGCTAAATCATAAATCATGCAGGGCAAACGCTAAACAGATAACGAAACATTCAACCAGAACGAATAAATATTTGCTTTCTCCTCCGCCCTTATTTGAAACCGATGTATCCACTTTTGAAGATGTGGTGCACGTATATAAATGTATGCCATTCCTTCAGCCGCGCGGCCCTTTGCCCCCGGCTAAGCCAAGTCACAGAGCGCGCCGTCTAATCCGACATGGTGTGATAATAAATCATGGAGTTACACTCAACTTATGTCTCATATCCGATCATTTGAACCCTAATGCATCAGAAGGAAGAGTGTAATATCTCAGCCCTCCGCGGTATACTTGCAATAAAATTTAATATTTAAAATAGGCATTACTGCTGAGCACGAGGCAGTGAGGCGGAAGGAAGAAGGAGAGTTCATTTATCTCGACCTGCATTTTTTCTAATGATCTACTTTTGTACACATTATACGACTGAACGATGTAATCGCTTCGGAGGTAACTGGATAAAAGGAAATAGTATACCAATTAAATGATAGACTGAAAGAAAAAATATTCAGTAAATAATTAAAGAACCCCACGATTTTAACACTCAAGAATATCTATCAGTAAAAAATATTGCTAAGATAATCTGTATAATCGTTGGTACAAGGTGTGGCAATTAAGTTCCGGGAATTTAGTTATAACTCGGAAACTGGCAACACTGCATCGTTTGTCAACGTTTTTCTAGAGAGATGGGACCTCCCTTTTAGTTTCAGTCCAAGGTTGAAGTCGATAGTACGTTTGGTTTGTGTTTTATGTGTACTTTTTAGAAGTAACTTTTTAGAGGCGTCGTCAAAATGAGTGACTCAAATTACAAGCAACGTGTTGTGATTCAATTTTTAGTGAAATCTGGCGTAAAACTCTCGGCAATCCTTAAAATATAAGAGGGGGTGTATGGAGACACGAAACACGTGTGTATGAATAGGCAAAACGGTTCAAGGAGGGGCGTGAAGACGATCCACGTGAAGGAGCTCCTGTCACCTCTCGTACTGATGCGAATGTTGGCCGTTTGCATGCACTCATCATGTCTGACCGGCGCCTAAGTATTCGCGCGTTGTCTGACGAGTTAAACGTCAACTAAGAAACCGTTCACAAGATGTTACACGAAAATTTTTATATGCGAAAGATTTGCGCAAAGATGGTGCCAAAAGTTCTCACCCGTAAGCTGCCGCATTCGGAGCGACGGTAGAGCTGGGTAGTCACTGGAGATAAGACCTGGATATTTGAGTATGACCCCAAGACTCGTAAATAGTCAGCAGTGGGTGGAAAAAGGTGGAGACGGCCAACTGACCGCTGGGTGGAGAGAGTCCAAGTCAAGACTGGAGGCAATGTTGATCGTTTTTTCGATATCCACGGCATCATTCATCGTGAATGTGTTCCTGCCGGCCAGACAGTGACTGGACGGTTCTATGTTGACGTCCTGAAACGACTGCCGGCCCGCGTTTTTCGTGTGCGACTCGAACTCGCCGAGAACGGCTGGATCTTACACCATAATAACGCGCCAGCCCATTACTCGTTCATTGTACAAGAGTTTTTGGCAAAAAGGCATTTCAACGTTGCCGCACCCTTTCTATAGGCTCGATATTGCCCCCCTCCTGCGATTTTTTTTTATTCCCCAAGACAAATAGATATGCATATAAGATGGATGGTATTCATAGTTACCTAGTACTCGTAATGTTAAAGATTTGGGAGTTACGATAGACAGTGCAATGTCATATAAACTTCATTTCGATAAATTTATATCAGATGCTTAGAAAGCTCTTGGTGTTCTTATAAGGAAATCCCATAATCTACAGAATATTCAGACCCTAATTAAATTGTACTGTACATTTGTTAGGCCAAAACTTGAATATGGCTCATTGTTATGGCACGGTCAGCCCAAAAAATATACTGAGCGGGTTGAAAAAATACAAAAGAAATCCAAAAGAAATCTTAAGATATTTATACTTCAAGAAATACAATACACCACCAGATTTTACGACCATAAGAACTAACCAACTATGTCGAGAATCCAAAATTAACTCTCTTTATCAGAGTCGTATTATTTCCATATTGGCGTTTGGTTAGAAAGCTTTAAATTGTTTTATAAATGCGCCAAATCTGCTCTCCCGTGTGAATATTAATGTTCCTTCCAGAGATACCCGTCAGTACCAGTTACTACATATTCCGATACGTAAAGCGTCATGCTCTCCTCTTACAATTATGTTAATTAATAAAATCTCATCATATGACTCCATTGACCTGTTTTCTCCCCAAAAAATATTTCTAAAAGAAATCAAGCAAATTTTGTCTATAGACAATTTGCAATAAATTAATATTAGTTTTTTGTGCGTGACTTGTTGAAGCAACTGTATGGGTGTTGTTCGCCCTTCTTGAATAGTGCTTTGTATTCTAGTTTATTACTTTTTTATTCTAGTGTTTTAGGAAGTGACATGTTATGTAATGTAATTTATTATAATAATTATTTCCCTGTAATTAGGTACCCAGTCCTGTTGGGAAAATAAATAAATAAAGTCACACCTCAAGGCAACTCATGGCGGCGTACAGGAGGTCAAAGAAGCTGTAACCGTGGTTCTGAACAGGTTAACTGCCGAGGATTACCAAGGGTGCTTCCAATCGTGGGAGCAACGTTGGAATCGTTGTGTAGAGTTAGAGGAAGACTATTGTGAAGGTCGATAATACAATTTTGGCGAAGTTTAATTTGCTTGTTTTTTCATTAACAAATTCCTGGAATTAAAAGTATAAGCAATATCGTCCTAAAGAGTCTCAAAAGAAATACCGCCTAAAAATCACATTAGCGGTGGAAGTCGTTGCAAAATAATTGAATGCATAAATGTAACAAAATACTTATCATTACTCAATACGAACGTCAAACATATAACTTTTATGCATACAACATGTTTTTTCATTCAGGAAAGTTGATATAATATAATAATAATAATATTATTTGTACCTCTCATTCTAATCACGAGAGTTAGCTCAGAAGTATAAGACTTATGCGGGAGAAGGGACGGGATATTATTATTAAGCAGGCCGCATTTGCATATGTTGCTAACTTCCGGAGGGCCATAAAAAATATCAAGAAGAGCTATAGAGTT
Organism: Monochamus alternatus; assembly: GCA_037114965.1. Lineage (NCBI taxonomy): Eukaryota > Metazoa > Arthropoda > Insecta > Coleoptera > Cerambycidae > Monochamus > Monochamus alternatus. The sequence goes on from CM073433.1 coordinate 42,968,481, forward strand.
ATATCGAGAAAGATATTCAGGACGCCTCATTCTTGATCTAGAACCGTTACAAGAATAGAGACGACCTTAAATCGTGTTAATAAAATTATTTTTTTATTATGCTTGGTACATGATATTGCAATACTAACAAAAAATATTCTAGCAATGATACAGATTATCTTAGCAAAACTATTTTATGGGTCGATATCCATCAGTGCATTCAAAAGCTTAAAAGTATAAAACGAGAGATGGTTGATTCAACGAAATTGTAGTTATATTTTACTGTAAAATTAAAGTTTAAAGACAAAGTTGATAATAGAACCAATATAAGTGCACAGTAACGGTAAGAAAATTATTTAATGATGACTAAAAAGTCACTTATTTGAAATAAAAAATATTTGCTTGTGTTACTATTCATCCTAGGATGAAAACCTAGCAGTCCCAATTTAAATTTTTGATAGGATAAAAACATTACAAACGCTACTGTAACAAGCTGATTGCAACAAATAAATCAAAAGTTAAAAGAATTAACCTCCAGTAGGTTCCTCAAGCAAAATTGTTTTTATTATGACAGCAACGTGACTTCCCGGGACATATTTAAAGCAGATACCTATGTTGTTGAGAATAATCGATTACTAATAGCTAAAAGACATTTCTCTTGGTCCATTTTCTGAAAATATAAATGACTTTATTTAAACATTTAATAATTTCTAAAGGCTTCGCAACTTGAATGTTATCTCATGTCACTTGGCTATCATCATTCATCGTTATGCACCTTCACTATTATCAACATTACACCAACCGCTAAATAATCACTATTATGTAATAATGTATTTGAATTTCTTCCAAAGTTTTGTATTTTTATTGATTGTCATTGACATTACAATCATCATTATCGTTATAGTAATTATTATGTCTTCTTCTAACAATATTTGCTCACATATTCCGGATAGACCAACGTCAACTCGCCTAGATATTTAGAAAGATTATAACAGTGAAAATGAGCAATTATTTTTATTATGTTTCTTATTGTTCATTATTACTGACATTTTCCATAGCAATCTACATACATTATTCAAGTATAAAATTTGGAATGTGACTAGTACGAAGTTACAAATGAATGTACCACGCATCAGTTGTTCTTTTAATAAACATTTTAGTTATGAAATCTTTCATGTTTGTTTTTCATCTATTTCTCGTATGTATCTCCGAATTTTAGAAATTAAGTGTACATTATATTACTAGAATTCTATTATCGCTGCATCTAAAGACATTTTTTGTTTTTACTTTTCTTATTTACTTTAATTTCATTCTTCATTTCTAATATTACTCACATTAAGAAAATTTAGATTCGCTCTATTTATAATCCTATACGGTTCTTGAAAAAACGACGGCTCCCGGGGTTTGGTAGTATCTCAAAGTGGCCGACTTGAAGCAATTATAACCCTAGCTGCATTCCCGCCATCGCAGCAGACCTTTTGATCTCTGGCAAAACCGAGGTCGCCACCACGCGGGCGTGTTCTGACTTTAAAATCGGGTGCAGCGGTCGCCTCGCCAGTCCGACCTGTGACACAGTATTTAACCACAAATTGCCTCGTTCTGCTCCCTCTAATGAAGAGATCTAATGGTTATTACACTTCGGCGGGTAATCGGCTACGATTCCGACATTCAAATAACGCCCGCGCAATCTACGCCGGCGAGGGTACCGGGTGAAACAACAAATTAAAAATTGTAGGTCAAACCGCACAAATACATTTGGCATTTAATTGTGTTCAATATATCATAATGCAGGTACCAGCGATAATTCTCTGATATGTAAAAGGTAGACCTTAGCATGTACAGCGCGATTAAGAAAAACTAAGATAACAAATATTAATACAAAATGAATGAATGAATGAATTCCAAGGCCTTTGATGCAATTAGTTATGAAATTTTATTATCTATCTTACAATTTACTGGATTTCAACACAATGCAATAAAATTATTAAATAGTTATTTAAATCTTGGGTCTCAATTTGTAGAGACATCGAGTGGTAAGTCTGATACAGCATTTATAACCTGTGGAGTGCCCGAGGGTTCCATATTGGGCCCTTTGCTTTTTAGCATATATACGTGTCACATAGTTTCTTTCATTGCTTCGGAATTGAATGATATTACTTCAATCTTAAATAGTGAAATGAAAAAAACTTATTGAATTATCTAAAAAACATAATTTAAAGTTAAATTCAGACAAGTTATCGGTTTGGGTATTTGGTAAATGTCGTACTGTTATAGAACACAATATTAATATAACCATGGGTACTACGAAATTACCTTGTTCTAGTGTTAGTAGTAGTAGTGCAAAAAGTCTTGGAGTCATATTTCAAAGTGTCTACAAAAAGCTTATATAAATTTAAAAATGCTGTACCCTCATCGTCATTTACTGTCTACTTCTTTAAAATTGTTGTTAACTGATTCGTTAGTTTTGAGTCATTTTAATTACTGTGACTTATTATATAATTCATGTTTAGGTAATATGGACAAAACTCGCATTGAAAAAGATCAGAGATCATGTTTAAGATTTTGTTATGGTGTTCATATGATCGCATTTCACACAAGTTAAAAGAAGCAGGCTGGTTAAATATGGAAACAAGACGTAAACTTCACTCGTTGGTACTTTATCACAGAATTATAATAACAAAATGCCCTCCATATCTTCATAATAAAATAAAATTTCGTACTCATGTTCACACATTAAACCTCAGATTTAAAGGATTGATTTCACCACCGCCTCATAAAACAGCCATTTTTCGTAGATTTTTTTCATATAATATTTACCGCTTATATAATAGCTTATCAGATCATTGCCGGTTTCTCTATTTAGTTAATTTGTAAATGCTCGTAACTGCAAATAAATCATTATTATTCTTTTTTTTATTTCATTTTCCGTTTTCTTCCATTTATTTTTAAAAGTTTTGAAGCACAGTTTCACTACGAACAATGAGGTATTTACTTTTTTCACAGCAAAAAATAGACTTGACATGCTACTACTTTAATAATATAATGTATAAAATTTTACATCATTTATTTGAAAAAATGTTGAAAGTGTAGTGTTTTCTACATATACAAGTAATTTTAGACATTTAAGAACTGAATAATATAGAGTTTAGCAACTAACAAGCATATTATCTCATGCCACCTGCGAATATTCAAAAGTACCGAAGTAAAATCAATATATAACGTCAGAAAGCGATCTATCCAGCAAATTGTTAGGTACTGAAATCTTTCAAAATACGTATTTTTTTAAATTGAACTATAGATGTAAACATTGTTATAACATAAACTTACATAGTTCCGCATATAAGATTGCTCACTATTATTTATAAGCATTTGAAAATAATTGTTAAAATGTGGGGTTAGAATAGCGAAATAATGTGTGTCACACAAATGCATTTTAAAGTTATTATATTATTTGAGCACAGTTTAAATAGTAAAAGTGGATAAAGAAAACATCAGTAATTTTATTTTTGATATTACTTTTGCTCTACGTGTTTTATTTTTCAAGATTTCAGTACCTAAAAAACACCACAAATTTGATCATGAAAAATACGGAAACCTTAACAATAAAGCGATATATTTAATTTATTTTCCTTTTTCAGTGCATTTTTGCAAGTCAAAAATAAAAACATAACAAGTCAGCCCTTTATAAACTCAAGTAATGTGGATATATAATATGGCTTTTCAATAAAAGTATTTAAAATTTAATGTTTAATTTAATGTTTTTTTTAATTTGTTTATAATTAAAATGTAATATTTTAATATAAAAAATACGAATAACAAAATTGCAGTTTGAATTTTCCAAATTCACAGTGTATTCTCCGGCCTTGCCACAAATAATCTTTAACTGTAGCTATCAAAACTACGGTAATTTGTCCAAAACGCAATTTGTATAATGTCTCTGCGCTTAAACTCAATTGCGGGGAAATGTATCAGTGCTCTCAGGCATATAATAAAATGTTCAGCCATTTTCACGAAGGAAAACATGCAATCTATTCGAAATTTCATTTTATTTCCTACTACTTCAAATATTCGAAATAGACATTTCAAATTCAAATGATATTTAAGTTTCGCTGTGATTATTAGGGTCAGTGGATGTACATGATTTAAAAGCCAATAACGGATTCAGGATATCTCGATAACATACATACAGGGTGTTTCTTAAGTATAGGTCAAAAATCCAAAAACGTATTCTGTGGGTAAAAATAAGGTTTTTTTTGTTATATAAATGTGAGGTTTTAAAGCAGCCATTGTCCAGCTACAACGTGTCAAAAATTAAAAAAAAAAATCAGTTTTTATTTTCTAATTTCTAAATAGCTTGAGATAATTTAATAAAATTCGGTGTTCATATTTAGTATGCCAGTATATGTATAACAAAAAATTTCCAGCTTTAGAATCTTACCAGAGGCGGAGGTGTGGGAATCATCGATTATTATTTGGTGCATCGTATGCGCCATTGTATTATTTTCACTTTTTGTTTCTTTATACTTTTTTGTATTCCAAACCGATTAATCTCAAAATTGATTTAATTGATCAAGTGCATTTTTACGATAGTCATTACATCACTTAAAATAATAACAAAATAATTAATTAACAATGGAATTACTTTACTATGATTAATTATAAAACATGTTGGAAATGACCATCTTCGGCCAAAATAAATGTTTCAGATCTTCTTGAAATTGCAGCTTGAACACGTGAAAAATTCCAGGAGTAACTCTTATCACATGTCAACCAGCTATAAATTTTTTATATATTTTTAGGTATTAATAATATTGTGTGAAATTAACTACTCTGTGGACAAAAGCCCCAACCAGCGTTGAATTACACCCACAATATCTACCCATATATTCCTTATTATTAGCTTTTGTAACATGTTTTACTGTATTAGAAAGGTATTTTAAGCTAATATAAATCAAATCAAGATTTGATTAGTAAAAAACAGCTATAAATTGTTGACGTAAGTGCTTCACAGATTCAATGTGAACCTTGTAAAGTTGTAATATTTTGAGATGTTCTCAAACAAAAAAAAATCAATAGGGTTTATATTAGGTGATCTGGGTGACAAAAGTTGACCTAGTGCAATGACGTTAGTACCGAATCATTTAAAAACATCAAGCAGTTCAGGTAAAATATTTTCAAGGGGATGTCTGTAGGAAGTACCGGTTAAAGTTCTTGATAAAAAGTAAGGCTCGACAAGAAAATTTAAATTAATACCCACCCATGCATTAAAAGAAAACTGATGATGAAATCGAGATTCCATTATGGTATTAGAGTTCTCATCAGACTAAACGTGTTTATTGTGGAAGTTCATTATAGCATTTATGAAAAAAAAGATTCGTTGGGTCTTCTTCAATTTCGTGCAGAATAACTTCTTCCAACTCAGACGTTCCTACACTTAAAGATCTTCCAGGAATTAAACCTGGCTCAGAAAGACGTTGAAAACATTTCAAAACATTCTTGGATTTGGAAAATTTTCCATTTCCATCTGCAGGGCCATAAATGTAAACCATATTGACTATTTCAACATTTGAATATGCATAAGCAATTATTAAAATTTAATATTTTTAAGAAAATAATCTTAATTTGGCAATACACAGTATTAAATAAGATGACGGTTTCTTATTATTATTGTTTTGCATGACCGTAAGACATGTTTAAATAATTTAAGTAGTGTAGTAACTGTGTAACTTGGTCAAATAAATCGGTTTGAAATACAAAAAAGTAAAGAAACAAAAAGTGAAAATAATACAATGGCGCATATGATTTTTTGGCAAATAATGATCGATTTTGGCAAATAATGAACGATCGATGGTCGATGGATTTTTGACTGCTACTTAAGAAACACCCTGTATATTTATATAATTTCCATTGCTATTAATTTTTTCTATAGCTATATTAAAATTTTCTAAGAACACATTTTATATTTTACTCTATTCACTTAAGGGCGCCGTTACCGTGTAGTAACACAGTATAGCTTACAAGACAGTAAGATTTTAAACCCTTGATAGATGGTGCTATCTAGTAATAGCTAAATTATTTCTCAAAAAATACCGATAACTGTATATTACGTCTCGTCATCTTTAAATATGGCGATAATCAAAACATAGGTCAAATCGACATAGAGAATATTAAGTTTACCTTTGTCTTCTATAAAACAGTTAATACTTTATTTGACTGCAGCAAACTTCACTTAAAATATGAACTTAGGACACTTTTGCTTTTAAATATGTAAAATTTATTGTTGAAGTATATGTAAAAATTCCATAAAAAGGTTCACTTTCAATAAATATTTTGAGTATAAAATCGCTACGTTCTGTCAATATAAATACTAACACTACTTAGTATTCAATGATGTATAATTCTTTTTAATAACTTTAACAGGGTTTAAAATTTTCAACTTTAAAATTACATCGCCATTCCATCATTTTGGGCCACAAATATGGTCACCTTGATACCAAGTTGCAGTTTTATCAATAATCTTATCTTCATGTTTTCATCTTACTTCTGAAATTCATAATATACACCCTATTCTAAAATCGGTCTGCACATACAGAAAAAAAGGAGAGAGAGATACTATATCTATTCAACTTTGAGCTGACGTTCATTGTTTGTCTTCATTTACGTCTCATGATCCATTTTAATGGATCCGTTGATATTAATATATTAACCGAAATTTCCCCACAGACGTTATCGAACGTAACGACGTTACTGCCTGTCGTTGGTAGTTGTTACTTAGGGGACCAGAAAGGAATTAGCTGGCTTTACACACCGCAACATAACCGACTTCCGGAATAATCGAAAGGGGTATCTAAATAAGTCCTGAACTAGATATTGCGTAGCAAATAGGAGCGAAAGTTCCACAAACGAAGTTTCCATACCGCAGATCACGTATTCGTAATGTACACGGTGGCCCAATTTCGTTGTAATTGGGGTATCTCGAAAACTACATAAGAGAAGGATGGGGTCTTCGCAAAGATGCCTTAATCAAAACTTCCATAGGTCTCTTCTAAATTTAATAAAAATAAGGGATTCTTCGTACCTCAGAGAATACCGAGATATCGAAATAGTGAAAATTGCTTCTGACAGAGTCTTTATACAGAGTTCAGTGGCGTACTTGTAACTCCTCTATACGATATATCTTTTAAAGTATAAACCAAACATTTTTTTAAATGGAACACCCTGTGTATTTTTGTCATTCAAATATATTATTTATTTCCTTCATAATGCTACGAGTTAACGATTAGTCAACTCCCAGATTTTCGGGCGTCTAGTATAGATAGCAATACAATAAAGTAGGAAATACAATACAGGATTAACTATGACTAAGTACAAAAATTTTAACCACGTGCTCAGGGAGGCCTAAAAGACAATAAAAAATTTATTTCGGAATTCTAGCTCGATGTTTTAAAAATGGGGCAAAACCCTTTTTTCCTACGGAAAGTCGGCGCCTATGTCGATCAGTCATCGTCCAAGATGGCTAGATATGTCAACTACCATGCGGTCGTTTCTCACAACGTAGCCGAATGTAGAAACAACGAAAGTAAACATTTTTATTAATAATAATACCTAAGTACCTGATAGATAACAATTAATCCGTTTAGCTCCTTCGTTCCAAACTGCCAAAACTTCATTTTTACTCATTACAGGTCCGTCAGAATTACTCGCCACAAAATACACACTTCGCGTAGAGTTAATAAATTGCCCATTTATTTTAACAACACTGATATAGAAATACTAACAGAAAACTTCGAATACACCCGTGGCAGTTTGTGGAAAACTACACATGTTCCAATATATCGCAACTATTCATTATTTAATAAACAAATCGTTTAAAACTGAAACTGTCACTAAAATTACAATGTCAACACAACCGTTCAGTCTTCGGTCCGCCACCACCGAGAACCTAATATTCTTCAGATAAATATTCTTATGGCAATCAATATAATCAATATTATATTCTTTTGTGTACAGTCGTGGGTTATCTTCATCCTAGTATTGTTTTGACACTTCCTCCGTGACACGGGGTTACACGCACATAACACTTGTCAGTCAATATAAACCTATGCTGTGTTGTCGGTTGCATTGTTTCTAGTACTCTCCAAATGTCAAACAGCAGTAGTGGTTAGAAAAGTAATATTACAGAGCACTGCAAACGCCTCGGGAAATTTAAATAATAATAATACAATATTATTATATGCAAATATTTTGATATTAGTTTTCAGTATTTGCTTTTCGCACATTGAAATTCGTGTAATCGCGGAAATTACGGATATGGTACTAATTTATGGGAAGTGCGACAAAAGTGCATATCGTGCAGCAGCAGAATATCAAAGACGTTTTCCAAATATGTAGACAGAATATGCCAAGTCCTCGTACATTTGTACGAATTGTACAACGTCCACGAATGTTGTTTTACACATGCTGGAGTTTTAAATACGTATGTACCTAACTTGAAAATAAAAAATAACCAATTTCATACTTTTTAAAATTCCTTATAACTTCTTTTTTACTTCGTGACATAAAAACAAAGCATTTTTAAACTACAATAATAGGTATACGTACAGAAAAAAAGTATTTTTTTATTTATGAAATGGTCGAGGGAAATCAAGAGGTCCCCAGCAAATACAACAATTTTTACAACGACAAGTTTTAATGTAAACAAGTTAGAAAACAGAAAATAATTCAACTTTCTTGAAATCTCCAAATATCAGTCCTGGAAGTATCAGTAACGTAGGTTTTACTCTCAGTGCTACCATATCGTGTTTCTCATTAAATAATCTAGTATTTTGTAAATAAAACTTTCTTTAAAAGCACCGTAAATCGTTACACGTGGCAACGCGGTGCTCTGTCACAACCTTTGACAACTTTGACTTTGGCAGAATATACCTAACCTCGCAGCTGACAGGCGGCATAGTCGTCGAGAAATTAGGGGTTAATAAGGTTTTGAAAATAATTTTTTTTCGCTTTATAAATAAGTTTGGAATTTTTTTGAAGGGTGATACCGTTAATTCTGAACTTTTCCTATCCCCTCTTAAAATATTTGTACTTAGTCATAGTTAACCCTGTATATCTGATTCAACATTCACATTGAAACAACTTCTCTTTTCCGTGTACTGACACTGGAAAGTATTACTGCATTTATAGCCTTATACCGACATTTTAATCCACAAACCCGTTTTTATGATGCCACAGGAAAAATGAAACGACCAGAAGGACCACCGTCGGACAGGTCAATACACATCTACGCCCCAGACGCAAATTAAAATAAATCCTTTTAATTTACCCCTTGCTGGCACACAATAAAACCGTTGCGTCGGCGGAAATGGCCAAAGACCGGAAGTGACGTCCTGGTCGAGATGGCCGGGCAGCGCCACAATTTCATATCTGTTCTTAATTAGGGGCGTTGTGTATAAATCACGTCGCTGGATGCGTGCGACTGCCAGAGATGGCTAATCGGGTGTGTATTGTGTAGTAGGAACGGCGAAACCCCCCTATTGTCTGCACTTAATAGTGTGTTATGGATTACTTAACGGTCCGCGAACCGAAATTTATTATATTTGCGAGAAAATGGCGTAAAACTGATAAACAACAGATGCATTATTGGCTGCTGATACGTAATAAATATCGACGGCGTATCGCATTTAGAAGAAAAAGATATATCATTCGCTGCTGAAGGCACTGAATGAATCACATAGATGAGGTGACTGTAAGGATCCTTTTGACGATGTAGAATCCTAAGTTAAACTGAAAAAATTGTAAACATAGGTACAATCTATTGTAATAACTAGTTTTTATACATTTTTAGGTATTAATAATATCGTGTGAAACTAACTACTCTGTGGACAAAAGCCCCAATCAGCGTTGAATTACACCCACAATATATACCCTTATTATTAGCTTTTGTGTATTAGAAAGGTATTTTAAGCTATTATAAATCAAATTTCCTACAATTCTTTGATACCAAACATCTAGGTATGCTAATTATATAATAATTTTTATAGTTAGATATTTGACTCAACTTAAAGAAGGCCACCTGAAGAAGCAATCCTAAAAATGCAGAAATAGATCAGATCTCATCTATTGTGGTTGAATTTTCGAGTTCCCACTGCCAAAAGTGAAGTTAGATATTTATAGAGTGTTATCATTATAGCAGGTTAGTAAATTTAGATAGATTAATTTCTTTGGATAATTATTGAATAGAGCTTTGTCTGTGGAATTGTTCATTAGCATACCTACATGTATCAGAGAACATACATATGACTTCATTGATAGGAATTGTAGGAGATTTGATTTATATTAGTTTAAAATACCTTTCTAATACAGTAAAACAGTAATAACTAGTATTGGCTGAAACAAGACACCTTGAAAACTTTTAAAAAAATCTTGCAAAACAAGACAAGAGTTTCTTTAAAGTCTTGTTCTTGCTTGATTTTGCAAGATCATGTTTTGTCTTGTCTTGCGACAGTCACTTGTATCTTATAAAACGCTTTGTCTAATAAATTTTCATGGATGTTTCTAGCAAACAGGAGAACCATTCTCTTTATGGTTTCTAAAATTATATCAACTTTTTGTAAAGGTTGTATGTTGGCATGTAGTCTTATTCGAGTGCCATGGCAGAATCAATATGAATTCATGCAAAATTTTGAAAATGACTTGTCTTGCCAAGCCAAATTTCTTGTCTCACAATTTTGTAGAACTCTTACATATACATGAGAGACATGGGAACTATATTACGAATTTGGTAATAATGGTGATTGCTCTCGGTCGGCTGCAGTCACTCGGAGTTCGCACGTAACTATCGATATGCTCGATCGTCAACATTGGTCGAGTGGTTGACGTTATAAAGCATCGAAACGGCCAGTTTTACATAACAAGTGACAGTGGATTTGAAATATAATTATAAATTAATATATTGATACGGATATCTTTTTAGTTTGTTAATTATGTTCCTATTTACATTAGAATTTATAATTTTTGTTCTCCTGTGTCTCAATATTGGAACTCAGTTCTGGCTGCTTGTTCTCCAATTGTCTCTTTCTAATCTTAATTAAGTATATGCCTAGGGCATTGATTCCTGAGATGTCTCTTTGCTCCACAGTTCAAACACTGAATGGGTCATCGCATCCTGTACATGATGAAATCAGCACACCCCCGTCCTTTATAAAAGTCATCCAATAAATCTTTCGGGCTCTTAACAAACTCTTCTACATTATTTTGGACTCTTCGTTGTCTAATTCGTCGTGCCATTCCTTGACCATTTGTAGATGCTTGTAGAGCGGGTTCGATTTCTAGCCCCATGGCTAAAGCGTCAGATAAATTTTTCTATCTGGCTAACCTTAATGCTTAATTAATCTCGGAATCTCGCAGGACATCGATAACGCTGCTTACTGTTAACTGTTGTTCAAACTCTGCCGGTGCGATGGGGTAGGCTGACTTCAGCATACTTGAAATATATCTGCCTTAAACTGCTGCAGATTTTCTTCGAACTGTTCATGATACCTTTCCATCAAACATTGGCGACTTAATATTTGAAAATGGAAGAAAATTACTTTCAATCTTAACGGATTCCTCCACAGACAACTGTGAATTTTAGATTTGTAACAACATGTTCATTACACTTTCTTCTACAATCTGTAGTTTGGCGGCTTCACTCTGTAACTTATTAACACTTTCTTCTACGACTTGGACCTTATTTTGCGTTTCCTTTCTTATTTGGTTAATTTCTTCTTCAACGGTTTCTTCAAACTCTTTGATTTTAATTACTTCTTCTAACGTTTTATTATTTACTTCTTGATTATTTTTCGTTTCTTCTAAATTATTCCTCATTTCCTCTTGACTGTTTTTCATGTCTTTCTTTAAGCCTTCACTCATTTCATCTTGGCTGTTCTTCGTTTCTTTTTTTAAATTTTCTCCCATTTTGTCTTTACCCGAAAACGTTTGACGTCTTGACTCTTCTACATTTCCTCCTGGCTCCTTTTCATATCTTTTATCATTTCCATTAACCATTTGAATGTTTTCTTCATTTCTGTTGCTCTATATCGTGACCTGTATTTATTTGTCTACTCTAAACATCATCTGTGTGGAACATCGCAGTTCTGACACCAATGTAGCCTCTACGTTGACTTAGCCTTGAAATACGTCAAGTGGTTCCGCGGTCTCCAAAACGTATCGAGAATCTAATAGAATGTGGCCTGGAATGTTCTGGAAAACGTAAAGATAAGACATAAACAGGAACATAATTAACGAACTAAAAAGGTAGGTGAGCTTCCATATCAATATTATTATATAATTTAATCATAAAAAAGCTTGAAATTGATACAGTGTAAATGAGAAAACAGTGGTGGTATGGGACGCCAAATTTCCTGTTTCTTTGTTAAATTGCGGCGATAATTAGCCGCAATTAACACATGTTTACCCGAAAACGTTTGAACAAGTAGCTAATGCATTGTGCCTTGCTGCATCATAAATTAAACTAATATCAACTAGATCAATTACTGAATTGCTTAACAAACATAAGCAACCACTCAACAAATAAACAATTCCGCATTGTTATACACATCTTGAACATTTGTAAGGCTCATGTAAAAAATATTATTAAGATATTAAACACACTAAACAAATCTATAAATATTATATTTTCGGGGACATCAATTCTACATTTAACGCGCGTACATCCTTCAAAGTTTTTTTGGACAAATTATGAATTAAATTTCTGAAAACTAACCGATTAAATTCAGTTTGTCCTATATTGTAATTGCAAAAATAAATTAACAATTTGTCACCAAAAGATCGTTTTATTAACTCTTGTGATAACACACTAACTAGGTATATGAAAATTGAAATGAGAATCTGTTTCCAAAAAATTAAAATAAATAGACCTTTGTATGCTTGTAAACAGTTTTTTTATTTTATTTGATTACATTTTCACTATTTTGTTTTAATACTCATGTCTCCTTAAGGACAAACATTCCGTTTCATTCATTACTTCATCATCAAGGTTTGTCTTTTGTTTATTCTCAAACTCAATGCACAAAATTGTCCTTTATAAACTTCCGCGCACTTCAGAGTCAAGTAAAAGGAACTGTTAAAGAAACAGTGAAAGAGGGACAAAAACTGACGTTTCTGTTCATGAGACAAGACGGAAGACATTAGGCGACAGCTACATTGTGAAATAGGAGTGTTCTTTTATCTTAGATGCCTGTTACTCCGAGTGCTGATTGAACAGATAATTGAGAGTAGAACATTTCGATAAATCTCAGGTAAAATAAATATGGACTTCACTGTGTCAGTATACATGACCGTACTAGAGATAGAACTATAAAAGTATTTATTTACAATCACTAATTAAAGTAGGGTTTTATGCTTGACAGTGACAACGAAAAGGTAAAATTTGAGCAGTATTTGAAATATCTGTTGTTGAAAGAATAATGGAAATTGAAAATAGTGACAGTGATATACCGAATACGCATATGCTGCAGAAACTGTAACTTTAGATTAGATCAGACAAATCAAAGAAGTTTTACGAGAAGTGTAAGTCGAGGGAAATTTATATATATTCAGAAAACGTATGTATTCTTCGACTATTATTGTGGAAAAGATAATAAAATCATTATAATCATGGTCGATTTACTCGATGCTAAAATCAACATTATCTGCCAAGAACGATATTGACTTCAGAAAGTAAATTCAGAAAGTTGACGGCATTTTTAAAGAAACAAGGAGTTGGATATAAGCTTAAGAAATCAAAAACTGTTTGACAAGCGGATATATACAGATTTTTGCGCGATGCCGATAATGAAACATACTTACTTATTAAGGAAAGTAAATTCTGTATTTATTGATTATTGTAATACATGTAACTTAATAAAATATATCTTATTATAGGTAGTTCTAATTATTGGAATTTCGGGTGGCTGCAGACGTGACGAATTGGTAAAAATAAATATTAAAGATGTTGAGGACAAACAATCCATTTTGAGAGTTACTATTCCTAATTCGAAGTCAAGAAGAAGTCGAACTTTTACCGTCACAAACATGCCAGATAAATATATCACGTTTTTGTCATTCTATAGGAAGCCTTGAGGCCCAGAAACGAAAACACACCAGTGCGATTATTTTTAAAATTTAATAGAACATTTACATTAACTCAGTGTCATTAAATTCTGATAGGGGCGCTAGCGTTAGTGTTAGGTATTAATAATAATATTCTATGGTCTAGTATACGAATCTATGGTTTTGATTTGAATTCGTGTGAGACAAATAGTGATTGTAAATCTAATTTGCATACGTAGTATCAAAATAAAACTTATACAGATACAGAAAATATTAAAATCTTATTTATATTAACCTCACATAACCTTGTTTATTTGCATTATCACGAATCGATAGAAATATAGTTAGTTGTCGCTCAAATTGCAAAAATGTTGTAATATGCCTAGTAAATAAAAAAGGACATTAAATGCCAAGTTTCTGAAAAAATACCAATAATATATAAAAAAAAATTAGTGTTTCAAATAATGTACATGTGACATATATAAATAATAATCATATGCAGTTTTTATTTGGTATTTTTATCACAGTACAAGTACAATACAGAAAAAGTTGAAAACCCTGTTAGGTGTTTTAAATGATTTTCATTTAACAATTTGAGATATATTAGTTGTGCCCTTTTGTAACTAATAACATTTTAAATCGCCATATCGTAAAATAACTTGTTACTACTAGATGCACTTGCTGTACTCTCAGGATTAACGGATTATTATTCAAATAATTTTCGTATTATCAGTATCGTATTTTCGGGTACGGGTAAATATGATGTTGAAACAGCAGTTTTTTGAGAATTTTCCATTGTCCTAAAAATAAGAATGAAACCTTATCAAATAATGAAAAATATACACTGAAAATAGATCATGTATCCTTGTACTTACCCATACTAGTAATAGTATAACAATCTTCTGTAAAATGTTTTCATCAGATCTTTGTGTACTGGGTTGGTTTGCTGCTGAACTCAATTGCTATTAACTATTTTTTCAGCATTATTAGGGAACTTGCGAAACATGAAATCTTTATTTTTATTAGCAACAGATAAACACTGCGGTACACAACAGATATATGGCATGTTTTTTTTAAACAAATTGAAACACAACAATAATTAAATAACAAATATTTGTGAGGTTAGATTTAATACCTAACATTGATCGCAGCGCCGCCTACATGTAAATGCTCTATAAAGGCAAGTGTCTTAATCAAGTGGTCAGAATGAACGTTATTGCTAAAATACCAAACGACATTGCCATCTTAACCTACAAGAGTGTCATTTATACACAGGGTATTGTTTTCCCCGAATATCTGCTACTTTAGTGGTCCATGAGGAAGGATATATTTACAATCAAAGCGACACGGGGGATGGAAGAGTTCTACAGTTGTAGAAGGATACAAGAAAAAATTCAAACAAGTAAGAAAATTTTAATTAGGCCATCAAATACTGTACAAGTAATTGAATGCAATCGCAGTGATGAAAATTTTACCATATCAGAATACAGCCCTAAAATGCCTTCTGGACCAGGAATTATTATTAAAGATAAAAACTGTTCTTTCAGCATCCAAATTAAGAATGCTAACAAACGAATTTCTTACCTTTGTTCTATTTGTTGAGTAATTGTAGATAAAACATTGTATTTTTTTACTGCTTTAGAAAGGTATTTTAAGCTAATATAAATCAAATCTCCTACAATTATCAATGAAGTCATATGTATGTTCTGATACCAAACATCTAGGTATGCTAATGAACAATTCCACAGATAAAGCTCTATTCAATAATTATCTAAAGAAAATAAACTAATTTACTAACCTTCTAATGAAACACTATAAATATCTAACTTCACTTTTTGGTAGTGGGAACACGACAAATTCAACCACAATAGATGAGATCTGACCTATTTCTGCATTTTTAGGATTGCTTCTTCAGGTGGTCTCTTTTAAGTTGAATCAAATATCTAACTATAAAATTATTATAAAAATTAAAATTATTTGAAGATAAATATCGACAATGACAAAAAGTGACATCCTGTCAATGAATTAAATATGACAATACCTACTTGAAAAATGTTCACCTTTTATGTAAAAGTTTTTATATATTTTTAGGTATTAATAATATTGTGTGAAACTAACTACTCAGTGAATATTTAACTTCAAATAATTTTAATTTTTATAATAATTTTTATAGATAGATATTTGATTCAACTTAAAGGAGACCACCTGAAGAAACAGCCCTAAAAATGCAGAAATAGGTCAGATCTCATCTATTGTGGTTGAATTTGTCGTATTCCCACTGCCAAAAACTGAAGTTAGATATTTATAGAGTGTTTCATTAGCAGGTTAGTAAATTAGATTTTTTTAAATAATTATTGAATAGAGCTTTGTCTGTGGAATTGTTAATTAGCATACCTAGATGTTTGGTATCAGAGAACATACATATGACTTCATTGATAGGAAATGTAGGAGATTTGATTTATATTAGCTTAAAATACCTTTTTAAAACAGTAAAAAAATGTTACAAAAGCTAATAATAAGAAATATATGGGTAGATATTGTGGGTGTAATTCAACGCAGGTTGGGGCTTTTGTCCACTGAGTAGTTAGTTTCACACAATATTATTAATACTTAAAAATATATAAAAAAATTGTATGTTTCACAAACAAAAAGTGACATTACTACTCTCGACCAATACTGTATCATTTTTCGCTTTTAATACATAAATAACTATTTTAATAACAGATTAAAACCCACATTTTAAGTTTATAACAATTTTAAACTACATACAGGGTGAATCTTAAATAAGTACAAATATTTTTATCGGAAGCCCAAGTCAAACTTGTTAACCCCACATAATGCATGAAAATAGCAATAAAATTTGCTAAAAGTTGACATTTTTTCCATTTTAAATAAAAAACGCGTGCATAGTTTTTCGTTATTCTTCATAAAATAACTTAAGGAAATTGTGTTTTGTGTCCCTTTCTAACAGTGTACAATGACATTTAACTTGTGAAATGTGGATTACTGATTAAATAGTAAATTTTTTAACAAACAGGTAAGCTTGTGTGCACGTTTATGTATAATTTTTGAACATTGGACATAGTAATATCACGTAATATCTTCCTAAATATTTTACGGTAGTATTGAACTTGCGGAAATTCATTTTTAATCGTTGAAGTATAGTAAGGTTAGTTCAGATGTTAAAATTTATGTTAATATTGCTGCGTATCATACTACATACCCAATTTTACTGTACTTATGCTTAAAACAAGTATTTTTAAAATAGAACTATTACGTTAAAGGAAACGTAATATTTATATTGGAGGAGATATGGCAACCTCGCAACAAATCATATGTTTCATTACGTTGTTGGATGAAAAATCAGCCAGCGGTCCTCAAAATGTGGGTATTTTTAAAAAAAATTAATATCTCCGTAAATATTAGAAATTTTTAAAAATGGCTTTCACTAGACTGATTTAAATGACGAACTACACCAGCAGTTAAAATATTTGTACTTATTTAAGATTCACCCTGTATATAGGTATATCAGTAAAGAAAGTAGACAGTAGTAGTAATATTTGCACTCAAAGCAAATTAACTTCGAGTTTTCGATTCGAATAAAAAATATTAATACTGCCTTTTATTTATTGTGCTTGAAGTTTCAGCTAAGTGAAGTCCAGTAATGCTGATGTTATTGTTATTAACACTATCGTACAGATACAACGTAAACGTATCTGCCTGAAACCACTTTCATACCCCTCGTAACTCCAAAATCAAATTAAATATGTCTGTCTATTATTGTCTGTATTACGTTTACTTCCACAGTCCTTATTACTCGATGTATCATTGTTTAATATCGATATACATCACAGCTTGGAAAATATTATTCCTATTTTTATTACTTTTATGATTGTCTTGAACATCTTCTCGTTATAAATTTTGTTGACAGAATAAATAGAATTCTCTTGCTTGTGTTTTCGCAGCAAAATAACACAATGCTATTTGGAAAAGAAGTTGTATTGTTTGTTCAGTGTACATACATAACTCATGAATGGTTTTGAGATAAAGATGGGTAATATTTTGTATGTATGAAGATTCATTCTACGGGTAATATTCACAAAACTAAAATGAAATTTAGTCTTACACTATCGCTCTTCATGTGCATGTGAAAAATCTATTGATTTGTTGATAACTTCTTATGTTGTATTATGTGTGATATTTTAGCACTACTCTAACAGTACATTAGGATGGGAAACAAAACAATAAATAGAGGCAAATAAACACATTACAGAATGTTAAAAATATAAAAAACTAATTTAATTAAATAGAATGACATACTATTTTTTTTATTTAGTTTTATTGGGTTTTTGCCACACTTCTAAAAAAATAAAGATTAATTAAATAAGCCCGTGCGCCAAACGGATCAGTCCATGGTTATTTTTGAAACTAAGTTTGCTTAACCAAAAAATCTCACACTGAAAAAAACAGATAAGTAAAAAATAACAAAAATCACGTCACTATCGCGCACTTCCGTATTTTTGACGTTTCGAAAAACTCTCTGCTTTCGTTCTCAAAATAGTAGTAAAAGTATTAAACGTATGTCAAGTTTGACAGTTTAAAATTTGTTTATCTGCTTCCATAGAGATGTTAAATGATTTTTATTTTATTATTACTAACATTATGCCACTAATAAATAATAGCTTCAGACAATATAACATACTATGTTGTGAAGGCATGTTTAATTTAATTTCTATAAGTACAAGATAAATCAAACAGCACATTTATATCTCCATAACCATTTAACTTACTACTACTAACGAAACCCAAATTTTTATATGACGCCCAGAACAACTGATTCCACATGTATACCAAAAATAAACTTGTCATCAAAGATAACTCCAAGATATCTAATACAGTATGCGGCAAAAGTATGGAATAAATTCAATAAAAACGAAACAATTATTTTTTGGAAAAAATCCTCGAACAGGTCGATTTTTAATTTAAAAAATACATATTTTAGCGTAAAATGCGATTTTCAAATGTCATTTGTTTTCGACTAATGACGTCATCGATTTTTTTTTTAAATGGCAACACCATATTTTTTTCCTTGATTCTGAAAGATCGTTTAATTCTCTATCAGATTTTCACCTACGTGATCCATAAAAGAACTATGGAATTCGAAAAACTAAACTTGATAACATTTTTGCTTTATTTTAATTGATTTACGTTTTCTAACATTCAATCGTCATTTACTCGAAAACTTTCCTATGTAAGAGGGCAAAATTTTAGTACTGTCTGATAGAGAATTAAACGATCTTTCAGAATCAAGGAAAAAAATATGGTTGTGCCATTTAAAAAAAATCGATGACGTCATTACTCGAAAACAAATGACATTTGAAAATCGCATTTTACGCTAAAATATGTATTTATTAAATCAAAAATCGACTTGTTCGAGGATTTTTCCCAAAAAATAATTGTTTCGTTTTTATTGAATTTATTCCATACTTTTGGCGCATACTGTATATTCAGGACGATCCAGTGTGATATTCATATAAAATAGCCTCTTTTCTGTGATGTAAGACATTATATTGCATTTGAATACAGTCTATTAGAAAGTATATGTGAGAAAAGATGATCATCATCAGCGTAGAGTAGAATATTAACATCTTAGTTTTTGGCTAATCAATAATAAAAATAAAAGGGGACCTAGGATAGAATTCTGTAGCATTCCAGAAATAACTTGAATTAAGTGATGGTATTATACAATCTGTATTGCAAAAAAAGTCAAAAGTGAAGGTAGAAGGCCAGCGTCTTGAAGTTTGCTAAGTAAAATCTATCTAGTGTAAACCACATCGACTTCGAACGTTGACCGTTGGCATCTAAGTGCTGGGAAATAAAAAACATTTTGATCAATAAAATGGTTACCTTATATATCTCCCCTGTTTAAAACCATCTTGGTATATTATTATCTGATTCTCAATATGTATTCGTAATATACAATGTAAGGTTGATTCGAATATTGTAGAAAAATTGCTGATTATAATGTTACGGGATATAAGTATCAGAATTATTCATTAGAACATATATCAAGTGCGATATGAAATATAGATGGAAGTATCAAAAGCTGGTATTAAAGCATTAAATACATAAATGCAGTGTCAGTTAAATTAAACATCAAAATGACATGATATTAATTTAGATTTAAAATGTGACAATAAAGCGTCTGCATTTAGATGTATCTATGAAACAACGTTAACCTAGCAATATTTGAGGTAGATGACGATATTGTATTAAAAAATATATGGGTTATTGCTGATGCATAACACTGTAAAAAGAGAACGAACTTTTTGCACTATTTTTTAATTCGATCCATCAAGGCTCCCTTTTGAGCACTTACATGTACTTTAGAAAATCAAACCGGAAGGTAGGTGAAAGAAATACCGAAAGCAGCAAAAAATTACATTATAGCCCTGCGACGATATCAGACGAGAAGTAGGATATCAGAAAGAGGACACTGTTAGTTTTTACTTGAACACTCTCTCTATATATTAAGATTTTTTTAATAGATGAAAGTAGTAGCCTATGATGGAATAAAAGTTATCTGTTTTTAGTTGCATGGGTATGCAATATAAGATAAATAAAATTAGATAGTTAGTCTTGAGACTACGCTGAATCATTTTCTATTTCGTTTACAATGCTAATTTTGGTACATATAGATACTTAAATTATTCTGAAATAGTAGGTAAATGATATTTAAAAAAATAGTATTAGGACACACAGATTATCTGAAGTCTTAAATCTTTAGGACTTCTTTTTATGGGGATCTTTAAAAAATGTAGTGTATCGCATCGAAGTGGAAACTATTACCCTAGACTACACAGTATGCACCAAAAGTATGGAATAAATTCAATAAAAACGAAACAATTATTTTTTGAGAAAAATCCTCGAACAGGTCGATTTTCAAATGTCATTTGTTTTCGAGTAATAACGTCATCGACTTTTTTTTAAATGGCAACACCATATTTTTTTCCTTGATTCTGAAAGATCGTTTAATTCTCTATCAGATTTTCACCTACGTGATCCATAAAAGAACTATGGAATTCGAAAAACTAAACTTGATAACATTTTTGCTTTAATTGATTTACGTTTTCTAACATTCAATCGTCATTTAATCGAAAACTTTCCCATGTAAGAGGGCAAAATTTTAGTACTGTCTGATAGAAAATTAAACGATCTTTCAGAATCAAGGAAAAGAATATGGTGCTGCCATTTAAAAAAAAATCGACGATGTTATTACTCGAAAACAAATGACATTTGAAAATCGCATTTTACGCTAAAATATGTATTCCAGGAATAAAATTTTTCCGCAAGGCGAAAATCGACTATAATGATAGATGTTAAATTCTGATAAGTAAATATAGTAATTCCATCACATGATTTAATAATAATATTCATATTTACAGAAAACAAACAAATTACAGAGGCGCAGTTATACAGTTCATATTCACTTTCAATGAAAGTCAAAGCTTAATATATATTAACCGCCAGATAACACTTTTATCATACTCCAAGGTTTGGTAAATTCAAGTGCAGAACTCATTCAATGCGTGTCGATAAACATATACAGAGTGCGCCATTAATTAGGGGACATAGAGGAGGAGTAACGCCATCTTAGTAAAATATTGCTGTGGAAAAAATACAAGGTGTCAAAGTTGAAATATTTTTATTTGTGTTTTCTTTTTTCAACTCACCAAATTTTGTACGGAAACTTCTACAATTCTACATTTGATATTTCAAGAAAATGCTGCATAGGCGTACTTAGAAATAATTGGAGGGGATAAAGGGTACTGCATCCCTCAGTTACCACCATTCGCCCTTCGATTTTTTTCACCAAAATTACATGATAAGTATGCCGAAACAAGATAAAAGTACGTGCAAAATTTCAAGTGTGTATCTTACAAAACAATGGAATTATTAACAATAATACTTTTTAAAAATGTAACTTTAACACCCTGTATATTGAAACAAGGAAGCCCAAATAAAAAATGGCATAATAAAAGTCGCATTATTTTTGTTCAAAGAATATGTGGTTAATGGTATGGCATTCTATTTTGGGACAACCTGTATATTGCACTAAATTGCAAAAGATGATTATTTTTAACGCGACCAAATATTGAAAATTATACTGGCGATAAAAATAATTATGGCACGGCACGTCAGCCGTGACGTAAGTCTTCTAAATTCTTGCCGCAACTATATATGTAAAGAGAACTATAGTACTAATGAAAAGCTAATATGCAGATAACGAAAAATAATACAAGTCGAATCTGGGTCGAAGGACCAATTATGGGGCGTAAATAGGTCTTTAAAGTGGATGGTACGATGTAATGAGAAATACAAAAAATAGAGAAAGTCTTCCTATTGAAGGGGAAAAGGTATAGGAAAAAAAGAAATAAATTAGATAAAAAGAAAATTTTTTTTATCACAAAAAATTATTAAAGTGTGTTCAAAAATGCGCGAGTTATTCATAAAAGTATATCTATATTACTACTGATGTAGCTAAGAAAAAATTATCTAAAACAAATCACTGGCGATATTCCGCCAGCAAATGATTATTTTATGCAAAAAGTATTTTATATACTCCTATATAGTGAGTCAGTTTTTTGTAGTAAAACTTTAACTATCAACAGAAAACTGTTTTTTAAATATAGATCCGTGAAATACTTCGTTTGCGAGAATGTTGAAAATCTAGTGACTACTATTTTTAAAAAGAGGGCAGAGATCCACATGCAGGCACGCCACTGGTGGGTAAAATGATTAATAAACATACAAATTTCCTATTATTCATGTCAAATTGCAATTTAATATGTATAGACAGTTTGGAGAATCAAGGAAATTGGTTTTAAAAACTGTATTTTCTCTCTGTAGTCTGCACTTCGCAAAGGAAGCAATTTACCACGTATGTTTGTTTAACTTTTCTTTTTTTTTTTTTTCAAAAACAGTTGTCTGTTGACGGATAAAGTCCTACCACAAAAAACTGACTGTGTAGATATGTTTCGAAGGTATCTAGCGATAGATTTCCGTCAATATATAAATTTCAATTTTCCTCAAGCGCATCTTTCCTCAATAGCGTGCTTCGGACCGGCGCGGCGTGGCGGCTGGAAATGAATGAGGCCGTCACGGTGGAAGGATCGGGACCGAGAGTGGACAAGGCGGAGATGGACGCACCTGGGGTAGCGGTAGCGGCGACAGCGGGGCTGTTTTGACAAGGAATTTATGAACACGAAATATTATCCCTTTTGTGAGGAAAAGAAACGAAAAGTTTTCCTTTATGTATGTACACGATATGTTATTTATCGCTGCGAAGTTCGACGAGGAGAGACACGTAGAAATATATAAAGATGTCCGCTTCGGTGGCATCTTAATATAATAATAATAATAATAATTTACAATTTATTGCCCAACAGGTTTCAATCCAGTAATAGGACAAATGTAGTCACATTAAGAAAGTGTATAATCATATGCTAACTTAACTGAATAATAATAATAAAAATAAAACTTAACATAAATACGTGTTACTTATTATCTATATATGGCAAACGCCCATATCAACTACACCATCTTGCAATTTTAACTAGTTCAGAGAAGCTGTCGTTGTTAATATCATAAATATCAGCGATTTTATTAAAATGTTTACACATAATATTTATGGGGATCTAAGTAGTACGTTACTTCTAGCCGCTTCACAATAAAAAGTGCTCTAATTTCGTGAAGTTACTCTAGGTATTTGGAAAGGTAACAGATTTATTATGGGTTGAACAATCAATATTGTTGTGTAGCAAATTGTGTAATATCTTGAGACTAGTAATTACTCTAGGTACTTCTAAAGACGAGATATCAAATCTATACAATAAAATAGAATGTTCATAGCCTCTCCTCGTAGAAAAGCCATTAATCTTTAATGAAAGAAACTTCCGTCCGAAAAATTTACGTTGGGTACCCTCAATTAGCTGCTTGTGGCATGTATATAGTGGATACCAGATGATTGAGCAATATTCAAGCTTAGACCGTATATATAAATAATATAACGTTTTAAGAGCTAATTTATTGGTAAACGTGTTGCAATTTCTAATAATGAATCCCAACATATTCAGCGTTAATTTAGTGATTTCGGTAATGTGACCCGAGAATGTTAATTTTGAGTCAAATAGCACCCCCAAATCTTTTACTGATTCGTAGCGTCCAAGTACCAAATTATTAATATTATAGTCGTATATTATTTGTTCATGTTTTCTCGAATAGGTAACAATTTTGCACTTAGACGCATTTAAAAAAAGGTTATTATTCTCGCACCACCTCTCTAATATTCCCAGTTGTTGCTGAATAACCTCGGAATCAAAAAAAAGTTATTTATTCTTGAATAAATGTTGAGATCTACAAATAACAATTTTATATCCATCCTTAGGTCATTAATAAACAATAAAAAAAGTAATGGACCGAGATTAGAGTCTTGTGGTATCCCAGATGTTGCGTAAAAAAATTTGAAGCGTGTCCTTAGTATTCAACAAACTGCTTTCTTTTATGTAAGTACGATTTGAAAAACGAAATGAGGTGACTATTAAATCTGAACAGATTTAGTTTGTGTAAAAGTAAGCCGTGATCAATCAAAACCTTTAGCAAAATCAGTATATATTACATCTACTTGACCTTGAGTACTCAGAGCAGTTGCTATTAATTGATTTAGTATAGTTAAGTTGGTAACTGTTGATCGTCCTTGCATAAAACCATATTGAAAAGGTGATATTAATTTTTGTATAGAAGGATATATTCGGTTATACAAGGGCCATCTCGAGTACCTTGGCAAAATTACAAATAATAGAAACTGGTCTGTAGTTACTTATTAGTGAAGGATCACCAGTTTTATGAATGGGTAATTTCCAACATTCAGGAAACGTTGCGGTTCTGAGTCTCAAATTGTAGATAAAAAGGAGTGGCTTTACCAAAGCAAAAGCGCAGTCTTTAACAAAAAATGAAGGAATATGGTCATGATCTGATGTCATCTTGTTTTTAAGTTGTTTAACAGCTGATAGAATTTCACAATAGTATAATGGAAGATCTCCACAATATATTGTATTCCAGGATAATTAAAATCTATTATATCAAGCATACAATTTCAAAGTTCTAATAAATCGGTTTTAGGGATAGGGAAATAAAATTGTGGCGTAAATCCCGACAGTTAATATTAATACAATTTTATGAAGAGTATAACAAAAGATATTTAGTTAATTTTTTTTGCAGCATCTGGTAACGTTGAGTTTGTTTGGAAGCCAATTTCTTTCCATGGCAATTAATTTAATTATTTAAAATGGCTTCTGGAGTATATCAGTTGTTACAACATACGTCACTACGCCATGTTGATCGTTTAGTGTTGTTGTCTCAGTTACATCTTTCAGTTCGCAGTGTACAAATAAAGAAAATTTAAATTTGGAGGTTTGATCGACAAAAAATGGTAATAAATTACATACACATACAACAAATATTGTTGATAATTATGATAAAGCTAAAATTAATTAGGACTATAACTCTTAAACATTTTAGGAGTTCACTCTGACGTGACGAGTTTCTTATAACTTTAGTAAATGTGTACACCTACTAAACACTGTCCTACTGTTTTCAAAGATTTATGAAATACGCCTAAATGTACTTTTTTAAAGAAACACAGAATTATGTCCTTTTTTTTGTTTAAATAATGAAATCAAATTCAAATCAAATATTACTCGCTTTTAGTGAGCACACGGCCTTAGACTTCCGAAAAATCGCAGATGAAATCCATCCTGCAAATCTACATAGAATTGCAGGAAAATGTTACAGTCTCTAAAAGGTCAAAAACAAATTTTGAAGGCAATCTTTAGTTTCTAAAAACTACGACTGTTACCAAATGATTCAGAGAGGCAAGCTAGCACATCGAATGAAACTTAACTTTTGAATATGTTATTGTGTTTATTATTAAGTATAAAAACAATATATTTTTTATTATAAACAGATACAACAGCTGACAAACAAAAAGTATTTTCATAAAATATACAGAGTGATGACTTTAACTGACTAAATTCAATAAAACTAAGCCAACATTTTTTAACATATTTTAGGAATTTTAGGATGGTTTTCGTATTTTGGTCCAGGTTTTATTGAATTTATCCACCACACTGTGTATTTTATAAAATTACTTGTTGTTTCTTTGAAGTATCCGCATATAACAAAAAATATACCTTTACTTTGTTTAATTAAAAACCGGCAATATTTGAACAAAAAAAAGATCGCTCAAATTATGAGCGGTGATTTGCTTTAAAAATTCTAGATGTACTTTTTTTGTTCAAAAATTATGGTCACCCTAAGTATAGTTCAACATTTCTATCAAAATTCATTACATATTCTATCTTCCAGATTTTGAAATCTACATTTTTTTACTTCCACTTTTGAGGAAAATTGAGAACACCGTTTTTATATAAGTAAGTATAGCTATAATGTTTCTTCTTTGTCTACAATTACAGTTGTATATCAGGCCAAACATTTCACAAACCAATAGCGGATATACTGAAACCACATCACATTCTTTTTGTCGTAGTTTTCCGCAAAACTGACCTTTCGCCAAACTTTCAGAGAACTTCAGACGGCCTAATTTTCATTAGTTTTCAGATAGAAGAAAAATGCGACCTGTTATATTTTACGGACCGCCTCGATTATTTATTGCTGTTAGTTATACTAACTATTTTGTGAAACTTTGATATCTATAATGACCAAATAATGAAAAATATAAATTAAATTAATTAAATTTTATTTCGTAATTTTCCATATTATGGTGGATGCGCAAGTGATAATAAAAATTATGCCATTTCAATTTAAAGTAATAATAAGTAGTTATAAAATAAAGGCAAAATAAACCCTGTTTCTATTTTTTCACTCTTTATCTCTCTCTTTATATTAATGCATTGCGAGTGACTTAGACATAAAAAAATGGTGTTAATTTAAGTAAATTTTTAGATAGCATGAAATAATAACGTGTTTCACCTTTTATATTTAACAGCAATTCACGAAGTGTTCTATTTTTTTTTATTACATTTTACCAATTTTAATAGGCGAAAACTTTCTTAGGTATTTCAAATAGAACACTCCGTATTTTTTGCCTCAAATTATGTAAAACTAAAATCTTTTTCCCCTGGACTTTGTTAAGTATCCTAATTAAAATAATATTTCTTCTACAGCAATTGGTGAAATGTAACTTAAAGAACACTTGGTGTATTTTAAGACTTCTATTAAATACGAAAAATGCCAACATCACGGTGTACCAAAAAATTAGATACCTACATGTAATACGAAAACGTTATAGAGATTCTTACAGACATCAACAAGTGCCACATTGTTGTTAAAAAATCACATAACTTCGAATCAGATGCCAGATCAGATTATGTCTCGACTCAAAATGTCATGTTCTTCCGAAAAATACAGTAATACCCATTATAATGCTAGCTATTAAGGAAGTTTACGACTACTTCTAGAATTTCCAAAAGCAGCTGAATATTAAAAAGTGTTTTACTTAAAACAACCGAAATACACTGTATAGCAATTCTCTATCTATATCTCACTTATGGCCGGTTTCTCAACTAGTAGATATCTATTAAATAAACTTATCGATTCCATAAACTGGAGATATCCCATGAATTCGGTTTCTGAACCATTCGATAATGCTTATCTATTGCATAAGTTATCGAACAGATATCCAAAGAAAAATGGCAAGATATCTGTCCAATAAACATTAACGCACGCGCGCAGCGATTTACCTGTTGCTTGTTTACATCTTTATTGCAAGGCTTAACCCAACTTTGTTGATATTTTCGTGACGATTACTTTGTGCAATGGAAAATTCTGATTCGTCTGCCTCTTCAGATGAAGAATATTTAAATATAGTCAGATATCTTGAACCGCCAAGACGTTATCGTGAAAGAGAAAACCAGTATGAAAAATAAAGCGACATAATTTCGAGAGAAGTTTACGGGCGCCGTATTCTTGAAATAGTGTTTTCTACAAATACAAGTAATTTTAGACATTTAAGAACTGAATAATATAGAGTTTAGCAAATAACAACAATGTTATCTCATGCCACCAGCGCATATTCAAAGGTACTGAAATAAAATCAATGTATAACGTCAGAAAGCGATTTATCCAGCAAATTGTTAAGTACTGAAAACTTACAAAATGCGTATTTTTTTAAATTCAGCTATAGATGTAAACATTGTTATAACATAAACTTACATATTTCTGCATATAACATTGTTCACTTTTGTTTATAAGTATGTGAAAATAATTGTTAAAATGTGGGGTTAGAATAGCGAAATAATGTGTGTCATACAAATGCATTTTAAAAGTTATTATATTATTTGAAGAGAGTTTAAATAGTAAAAGTGGATAAACAAAACATCAGTAATTTTATTTTTGATATTACTTTTGTTCTAGGCGTTTTATTTTTCAAAATTTCAGTACCTAAACCACAAATTTGATCATTTTACGGCGAGAAATACGGCAATCTTAACGAAAAAAACTGTAAATTTACTGATAGATTTAATAGGAGATAGTATTCAAGTCTCTAGTACTAGAACAAATTTACTATCAGTATTAGAAAAGGTTTTAATAACTTCGTTTTTATGCAACAAGGTTATATATATTTTTATTTAGTAAATGTGATGTGATATCATTAGGTAGCCGATAGTGGCGCCATCTACAATTATTTCTTGAAAGTGTCTTACTTACATAAATGGCATCTGCAAACAGTTGTGCATTTGCTAGCTCCCTCTATGATTATTGCAGATATTAAGATATCCATTCAACTGTTATGTATTCAACAAAATTTGGAAGGTATGCGTTCAGAAACCAATATAAAGATATCGGTCTGATAAATTTATGTACTCGATAGTTATCGAATCGATTGCGCCAAATGTTGAGAAACCGGCCATTAGTTCTCTATATACTCTATAAGTTTAAGGTCATCGTGAATGACCGTATAAAATTAATTATAAATGAAAAATGTATATAAAATGGAATTAACTTACACAGCCCTTAAATAGTCCCGAACTCACCTGAAAATAAAATATTAAAATTAATAGTGGATAAAATGCACAAGTCGAGAAGATTTTACTGTTCTTTTGAATATTGGACATTAAATACACCCTACGAAATTCAGTGTAACATCTAAAAATAATATAATAAATTAAACAACCGTTATTGGCAAGAAGCAATTGTCAGCACATTTTTCAAGAATAATTATAAAAAATCAAGTACATATTCTCATAGGATTGTTATGGATATATAAGTACCTATATATGCCTACCTGCAAAAAAAGAGTTATCCATTCATAAAACTGGAAAAATTAGTGCTCTACAATTTATGAATTTGAATATCGTTCAAGTAATAAAAATCTTTTATATCGCAACTCTAAATGACTTAAGAACTGGCAAAAGTAAACTTAGATATATCAAATAGTAATCTAGCAGTGGCCTATTATCGCGGAAGAATTTATGTATCGTATAAAAGTTTAATTGCCCTGGTGGAAGACATCTAAAAATTAATGACGGCAGTAAACTCCACAATACTAGAACTGAAATTGTTCTTAGGAATTTATTCGATATTAAACTATATGGATTTCCATTGTCTGCAGACGAGAAATTTTAATTAACAAAGTAAAATTTTTAAATTGGCTATTTTATTTTACCCCGAGTTTCAGATAGTCTCGATTGTTTGTCAGAGTATTATTCTCTTCCGTCATACGTTAACTAAAATTCATTTAAGAATATGACGTGAAGATAATATTTTAATTATGTACAAGGTGTAAGAAAAGAACAGAAATAAATAAAGCTTAAAATAATATTATTATTTTTTAAATATATCGGCAGCAATCAATCCCGGGATTAATCCCGTCATTCGGGATTACAACTTTCTAATCCCGCGAAATTCCGGGATCAACATTTTTTCCCGGGATTGACAGGATATTATTGTACACTATGTCTAAAAAACAAACGTAGAAACGGAAGGAGAGGTTATTTTATCCTCACCTTTTTTGTGCCATATGCTTATGGGCAAGTTTTTACAATGTCATAATGTAAAACTTTATTTAGAATATTTTATTATTCTTTATAAATTTTCGTAATTTTTGAGCATGCAACGTACGTCAGAAAAAAGTGGAGGAATAGAACAACCCCTTCCCCCTCCATCGTTTCTACGCTTGTTATTTAGGTATCGTTTACAATAACACCCTTGAAGATTTGGTTAATAACTGGAAGTATCTCTACAAAATTTCAAAGCGATAAGTGAAAACCTGAAGAAATTATAGAGAACCCCAGGGTTCCGTTCTGGGCCCTGTACTTTTTCTCTTATACATTAATAATATTACTAATATCAATGATGAAGCACACTTTGTTCTTTACGCAGATGATACGTCTCTGTTAGTATCAGAAAAATCGTGCATTAATTTAAAACATAGTTGTGAACTTGTTATTTCGAATTTAATTAATTGGTTTAATAATTTATCGTTATATTTTAGCTCTGACAAAACAAAACTCGTCAGATTTCACACAGCACAAAAACACATTGATAGTATCATATTGAATGTTGATGACAGCACTGAATTTGTTGTACAAAATAATATATCTTGTAAATTTTTAGGCATTTGCTTGGACTCATGTTTGAACTGGAAGGCACATTGTGAATTTTTATCATCTAAATTAGCTTCACTCAGTTATCTATTTTATTCTATTAAACGCGTTCTTGACCAGAATCATTTACTTAAATTATATTATGCCCAGGTGGAAAGTCGTCTGAGGTATGGCATTGTTTTTTGGGGCTATTCTACTCGTTCTCGTGACGTCTTTGTAGCTCAAAAAAGGATACTGCGTTGCATTGCTGGAGTCCCTAGCACACATTCATGTGCAAATATTTTTAAAAAATTTAAACTTCTTACCTTATATGGTTTGTATATTTATGAAATATGCCTGTTTGTTTTTAATAATAGATCACAATTTTTTTCAAATTCTAATATTCACAATAAAAATACTAGGACTAAAGAGGACTTACATCTTCCTTTCTCCAGAGTAAATATTACTTACAATGCGCCAAGTTGTATTGGAGCCAAAATTTTTAATCAGCTCCCAGTTTGCATAAAAACAATTAATTCCTTAAAAAAGTTTAAACATGAACTTAAATTATATTTGACGGAACAATGTCTTTACAGTACCACAGATTTCTTTAAATGAAATTGTGCTATATTATTTTTTTTGTGTGTGTGTTTGTTATATTGATTTATTATACACTTTTTGTATATTATATATGTATACCTATGTATGTCTGTATACTCATGTTTGTGTATAAATGTGCGGTTGTAATGTTTGCAATTTTGTTTGACTTTTCTTATACATTGTACTTATAATGTCTTATAAG
The DNA here is from genome assembly GCA_037114965.1 of Monochamus alternatus. Lineage (NCBI taxonomy): Eukaryota > Metazoa > Arthropoda > Insecta > Coleoptera > Cerambycidae > Monochamus > Monochamus alternatus. The sequence continues at coordinate 43,000,017 of CM073433.1, forward strand.
AATAAAATATTTTTGACTTTGACTTTGAAACCGCAATTTTAAAACTTCAATTTTTAACACCCTGTATCTTATAAGGAAGGCTTTTTTGTAAATAAATAAGTAGGGTTAAATCATATTTTGCTGCCAGAGATACACAGATGTAGATCAGGGCTATCAATTCCAGAAGAAATTTCGATCCCGAAATTTCGCGACAATGTCGATATATTCTGAAAAATTAGTATTTATTTTAAGTTTTATTTATTTAAAAAGAACAGAATGGTATAATTATAATTAATGTGAATAATCATATAGGTATATGAAATTTATTTTTTATTCATATTTTGGAAAAACTAATTCTTCCAGCACATTCGGATTCAAACTCGAATGCATTTTGGTGGACTATATTCCAACCGTCGAGAAGGCCCTCTCCTCACCTACACTTGTAGGTGAAATCGTAGGATACCCAATTTTTATAAATTTCGTTTCTTTGGTTAAAGTAGACAATAATCTTATTGTACTTGATCCTGGCTGAAATGGCTGCATAGACTCTTTCAGACCTTGCTTTCATGTTCTGAACAAAATCATATTAAAAATATCTGTTAGACTGTAAAACAGTTATTACTTTGTAAAAATGTGACAATGTTCAATTTTTTAGACCTGGTCACTAAATTAAATATGTTATTTTTGCATTTTATTAATTATTATGTAGCCTAATATTTCACATTAGACCGCAACGTATCTATAAAATCGACAAGGTCAAACCCGAAAATCCCGGGAACCAAGCTGGCGGCATTCCGGGATTTTTGGAACTGAAAATTAGCAGAATTGGCAGCTCTAAGCAGAATGACCTGCTTCTTTCTTACACTCAGTATAGCGAGCGTTAATGTATATACGATGAATGTTAAAATCTGTAAATAATATTTCTTTTGAAAATAACTTAGAAAAGTAGAAATAAAAGGGTTAAATTTTAAATATGTATGATTTTTAATTAAATACTTGTTGAGGACTGCGGACTTTATTATAGCAACGCATAATATAAATTATTTTTATTTCATAATGTACGTTAAATGCCTGAAGAAACTAAAAATTTGAGATCTTCTTCCGTTCCGTTCAAATGAATTAGAATTAGAGGTACAGAAATAATGTGTAAACCGAAAAGTGACAGAAATAATGGACAAATAAACGTTTATTTTCAATAACAAATGACGGCTCACTCAGTAAAGCAACGCGGCGAAAGAAATATACCGACTGTGTGAATATTGTGGAAAGAAAAAAATCATAATTTTAAATTGCCCGTCAGATTTAGTGCCATGTTCAAATTTTATATCACCGTTTTCCTGGCGGATCGTTTAGGACCGAATTATACCACATGGGAAATACAAAGGACATTAATATGCTCCCCAAATACAGGAAAAATATGACGAAAATGTATCGGACCATCTTATAAATATTTATTCATTTTATCTCCAGAGGTAATAATTTTAACATAATGCCCGCCCTAAGGACCTCATGCCTCTTAGTTTTCCCTGTCATTCTTCTAGAGGTGGTTTAAATAATTTAGAACGCGGTACAAAAAGTATGTGAAGGTAACTTCATTGTCCACTGACAACGTACTGCTTAAGAGAAGGAAATGTAGATACACACAGAAACAACCTTGTTTAATTTAACAAAGTAATATTTTACTCACAGAAAAAAATCACATATTGTCATGTATTTGGTGACAATGTGACGACTTTACCAGATATGTCATGTTCATCGTATAAAATAAAAATAAAACCTGGCATTATTCTATTCGTGGGGTACTCGCTTGGTTCCTGCGAGGAATAAACAGAATCAACTAGTCATAAATATAAATTTATTAAAGCGCAAATACAAGACCGTACTTACAAAAGGAAAACAACTGTGGAGAATCTCTTCTAGAAGCCAGAGTCAGCCATCGGATGGCTACTGTCCTTTATCCATAGACTGGCTGACAATAGCTCAGTTTCAATAGCATTTTATAGCCTCTAACTACAGGAAGGGATCTAATTTTGCGGTTAGATGGAGCACCAGTCTATAATTCTTGAATGGTGAGGAATAACACTAATTATATCATAATAGTACGAGTTTAATGCTGAGAAAAGGAAATGGATATTTCTCTTAGTTTATGCTGGCGCATTCTTGATTTTAATAAAGGAAAACTTGTATTTATATTATTAAGTTCCTTTTTTACCTTATCAATAGGATTATAACAAACACTTGCGGCTTGCGGCCACAAGTCATTTGTGTCTCCAGGTGCTCTAGAAGACATAATACCCCATTTACAACAAATACTAATAGGTAACAGGTATGGCACAAAGAATTCTAAGTTTCATGGTATTAAGACGGTACTTCTTTAATCTGTGACGACTCCATACTAGAAGATAGTCGATGGAAGAATAAATTATTTTATTGTATTAGTAGTAGTAGCAGCAGTAACAGTAAGAGTAAGCCCTTTTTGGGATCCCATCATCTCCCACTACCTGCTCCGACCTGTCTCGCGAGAAAGATGGTAGCATACTTCCTTTTCAATCTCAGTATATCCTGCTCTTTTATTGCATTAATATTTGACTTCACGTTCAATTTATAGATATTATATCCAACAAATCTATTTCTTAAATAACTTATTTCCTTTTTAATTATAAAGTAGGTCTAAACAAAATAAATACTTGCACATATCCAGGAGTTTTAGCAGATGTTTAGAAGCTCGCATCTATTACAGGTATTTACAAAAAGAGCGATAAACTTTATAGCAGTAACTATAGACCTATTAGTTTAACATCTGTTCCATGTAAGTTGATGGAACAAATTATATCTAACGACCTTATAATGTTTTTGGTAAACAGTATTATACCAGCTGCACAACATGATTTTTTACCCGGGAGGTCAGTGGCGTCCAATTTACTGCACGCTCTAAATGTATGGACATCGTGCGTAAAAAATTACTATTTTGGATTGCATATTTTCTTAGCAACAGGCAATTTACAGTGCGGATTGGTAACTGATGCTCTGAGAAGCGCGATATTCTGAGTGGTGTGCTCCAGGGTTCGGTGCTAGGTCCTATCTTGGTTTTAGTTTATATGATATCACCAGTAATAGTGCATCTGGATCATTTTATTATACCGATGACTTGAAACTTTTCTCATCATCGACTTCGGCTTTACAAAGGGACCTTGATGTCATTAACACTAGGTGTTCGGAATGGTTAATACCGCTTAACTGTAAATGATGTATAATGCACTTGTTTAAAAACAATCCAAAAATGAACTACACAATTGATGGTCATAATTTAAAAACTGTGTTCCAGTTTACTGACCTAGGTGTTACCATCACGGAGTGTTCATGTGTCCAAAATCGTGCGAAGATGCAACCAATTAATTTATATGATTCGCAAATCTTTATAAGAACTGACCATGAGTACTTTCCTCAAAATTTACAATGCATATATATTCGTCCCATCTTGAGTTTGCTGTAACCATATGGTCTCCTTTTTTAAAGCAAGATGTTCTGCAGTTGGAGGGTGTCCAGAGACGAATTACCAAACTTTCCGTTGGATTAAACATCTGTCCTACGAAACTCGCCTTATGCATTTAAATATGCAGTCGCTGGAGGACAGGAGAATGTGTGGCGGTACGTTTATAATGACATACGAGGTTCTTTATGACAAAATCCACTGAATCAGTCACGTGCCATAATTCATCATATCTCCTAGATAAAATTAAATTCGCTTCAGCTTGTACATTCGTGTACGTCCTTGTTTTGAAATTCAAATAATAGTTGCAGTTACACAAAGTTGCAGAACACTACACCAGGGAACAAAACTTTCGCCTTTAACCAAGATACACACCCGCTGTTTAACTGTCTCAAGGGAAACCTAATTTTATTATCCCATCGCATTAGATATTAATAATAATTAACCATGCGAAACGGCCGAATTATCTCAATCGCAAAAATAATTAGGCCCATTAAACGCTAAACGCTACACAACTACTAAACCGAAGCCATTCTTCCCTTACAAAGGCTTCCAAAAAGCTTTGTAATTATATTAAGGCAAACTCATAGGGAGCCAATTCAGGCCAAATTACGTGAAATATTCCATTGTATTTTCTAGGCGATACGCTCTGGGTGGCAAAATGAATTTTTGCTATTATTAGTAGATCAGCGCTGCTAATACACATTTCCACCCTACATAGAAAAATAACACTGAATAACAGTTTTCTAGCACACATAACGCTAGCACGCATAAAATCTGTTGTTATTTGCAATTACTGCTACTTTTGTTGCTTTCATTGATCCTATTGTTGTCCTTACAACTACGTACGGTATTCTAAGGTCAACTGGGACTGCTAGCTACAAATACTCCAATATACTCAACAGGACTTATGAGTAGCAGGAACTATACTCGAGTTCGAATACGGGAGGTGAGGGTTGCAGGAGACAAGGTTCCATAGGCGTGCAACTTGGGAAGGGTTCAAAGAACACAAAAATAAATTGACGTTGAGTGGACCTAGCACTTTAATAGTGTACTTTAAAAAGTTTATAAACTCATCAGTGTTATCCTATCCACAGTTATTGTAGAATGCCGTCCGTTGGAACAGCGATGGCCCACTACCACCCACTTACATCTGATCACATCACCTGCTGCGCATTCAGCGGATATCACTCTTTAACACATAATAAACTGCACATACATACTATATACTATTGGTTACTTGCACTGTCGCTAAAAGCGTCACACATTAATAAGTATTATACTCGTACACTACATACACTTATCATACGATGTACATATACATTACTCTCTATCTCTATCACTCTCACTATCATCACCAGAACTGTCGTATCAGCATCACGAACTGCTGTCGTTTCCAAACTACCTTCATTTATCCTATTCGTCCGTGTAATATATTCTTCGATTCAGATTTCGATATTCTAATACTGGCCTTAAATAGTTTCTTTGCCATATTATTTCATCTTCTTCTATCAGCATACTCTTTCGATTTAGTTCTTCTTTGCCACGTTTTCATTATACGATATGTCTACACTTCTCATGGACACTCTTGTTAATGAACTACATATTTCAACTACATTACTTGCACTTATATTTTGGTCTCTCATCCTGATCCCTGCGTACACTGCAGAGCATTTTCTACAATTTTCAAAGAAGAATGGTTAACTTTCAATCAACTATCATCGATAGATGCCAATGCTTCTATTCTAAGGAATTATCTCATCGTACTATTTACATGCTAATTAATAGTTGGATGGTGTAGTAATTTAAAACAATATTTAACTTGACAACGGTTATATTGCCATATTAACGTAATTATTAATTACCAACAAAAAAAAAAACGGAATAATGACAATTGTTACTGAGCTTCAGTTATTGTTATCATTGCAGTGAATATTCTTCAGCTGCTGTTGCTTTTACTGTTTAAACAGTTATTGTTAGTGTTTTTGCAGTTGCTGTTATTGCAGTTGATATTTTCATTGAGTGAGATAATTTTTCTTTGGGTTAGATGATTCTGCATTGTTTTAGATAATTTCCAGTGAATCTAGAAGATTTTTAGACAGTTTACGAATTTTCGTTAGAATAGATAATACTTCGTTTTTCTAAAAAGATCAAATTTTAATTTCTTATTTAGTAGGTCCAACGTTGTAAAGGAAATTTTCATTGATATACAGGGTGTTCCTTAAGTAGAGGTCAGTTTTTACTTTCTAAACCGGTTAGGATAATTTAACCAAAATCGGTGTGCATATTTAGTATGACAGTAGGTATTACAACAACAAAAATTACCAGATTTAAAAATTTACCAGTGGCGGAGATGTGGGTATCACCGATCAATATTTGACAAAAAAATATACAAAGCCATCATCTTATTTAATATTGTGTGGAATTAAGCTTATTTATTAAAAGAGAAAGTTTTAATAATGGCTTATGCATGTTCAAATGCTGAAATGACCAATATGGTTGACATTTATGGCCTTGCAGATGGAAATAGTACTGAGGCTAGGCGAATTTATATGGAGAAGATTATCAAATAATCCAACTCCAAATCCAAGAATGTCCAGAAATGCTTTTCAACGTATGGTGTGGGTGTTTATGGTCTGATGTAGTGAGTGTTTACCATAAAATACCATCTTGGTAAATTTAACACCAATGGACAGTGACGTCATCGAAATCATTTTTCCCAATTTCATACCTATTTTGTTATATAATATAAAAGTCCTTATTTTTATCAATAACTTTTATTTAAACCTTTTTTTGATATCACCTTTCGTGTAAAAGATATAAGACCATATGTATAAAAAAATCAAACAAAGTCTTATATTATGTAAAAAATAGGTATGAAATTGGGAAAAATGATTTCGATGATGGTAAACACTCACTACATACCATAACGTTTACGGTTTTCCGATTGCTCTTTCTGTTTTTACGTAATGGCGGCCAACCATCAGTTCTGGATCACCCTGTACATGAAGTTTTTTGATGAAGATATAGAAAAGATGTCTAAATATTCTATGAGTGACAACTATTGTAAAGTGTAAGATTTATAAATTTTTAAATTAGTCTTAATATTGTATAATATATTTAAAAAGAACCACAACTGTGTTATGAATTAAATCGGCACAAAGTGTTTGGAAACATTTAAGAAATGTCAAAAGTTCAATTCAGTTCAATTTTATATTTAAGTCCAATTTATAAACGTGATTGGGTGCTTTTACATTTCATTTCCAGACCATAAAACGAAAAATCTGAACTGAACTGACTGCAAAAATCGCACAATTACCAACTTATGATTTTCTCTTGGTACAAAGCGTTCTGCAGAAAGCCTCATGATCGCATTAAGCTAACAAAGTTACGGTATGGCGAATTAAGCATCATTATAGGCGAATCTCCATTATTAGATCGCAAAGGGTGGCCCTAACGAACTGAAACAAGGATTTTAAAGTTTGTAAAAACTGCTCCTTCCCCGATTTCCCAAGCGGTTCGAGCCTTCCCGGCTGTCTGGGATTGGAAGAGACAATGAAAAATGCAATTTTTGTTCTCATCTCCTACATTAGCACCGTACAAAAGCAAATGTTACTTGTTTCTAGGTTTTTTCTATTCCCCAGCGTTGCCGGGAAGACAGTTAATTTAATGAAATGGTTTCGGAAAGATGCTACTTGACAGGATAAAACAACTTTTGTGTTTCTGTCCCTGCAGTAGTATATAAAATGGCTGCAGAGACCTTGCTGTATGGTTCGGTTAACTATAAGATGTGTGAAATGCAAGTTTTAATTACTTTCTCTTATTAATACTGCAGTATTAGAATATGATGGTCTCACTGCACAATTGTCAACGCCATACGTTTGAATACAAATCTATAAAAACAAATATTCTTCATGATAATCTAATAATAATTTGATTTCTCTTATATGACATCGAAAACCTCTTCTCATCCTATCACGGCTTATAAGGTGGCGGTCCTATAGGCCTGCTATGTTTTTTATAGCCGCCAAAATTCAATATAGACACTTTGCGATTATTTTACTTAAAATCTGTTAAAGTGATGCGAGTCCGTACCGCTCAAAACCACTATGTGTTAAATTTGAACAAAAACTATACAGAGTGTTTTCATGTTTCAAGTTTTTATGGAATTGTGCCCAAATAAAAATAGGTACACTGTTTAGAGTGTCTCTCATAAATTAAGAGAGTTACTGGTTTCCAAGAAAGAGAGCGTTAATATTGTTTGACATTGATAAAACTTTGTTAAGGGCACCGTATTCTTGAAATAGTGTTTTCTACAAATACAAATAATTTTAAACACTTAAGAACTGAATAATATAAGGTTTGTATCTGCAACAGTTGGAAACGGTCTGAAACTATTAGAAATGTCCGTCCAACTACTGATTGTGATAAATTAAATGGTGATTCATTTTCAATTTAACTGGTCGAATACTTTTGATAGTTTTAAACCGTTTCCAACTGTTGCAGAAACAAACCTATAGAGTATAGCAAATAACACGAATGTTATGCCACCTGCGAATATTCAAAGGTATACCGAAATAAAATAAATAATGACGACAGAAAGCAGTCTAACCCACAAATTTGTAGGTACAGAAAACTTTTAAAATACGTATTCTTTAAATTTAACCAGTAAATGTATATATCGTTATAATATAAACTTAAATAGTTCTACATATAAGAGTGTTCCCTTTATCTACTTTTACTATTTAAATTCTCCTCAAATAAAATAGAAACTTTTAAAAAGTTTTAAGACACATTATTTTGCTATTTGAACCTCACATCTTAACAATTATTTTCACATATTTATAAACAAAATTTAACTTTCTTGTATGCAGAGCTATGTAAGTTTACTATATATTTTTAGGTATTGATAATATCGTGTGAAACTAACTACTCTGCGATCAGCGTTGAATTACACCCACAATATCTACCCATACGTTCTTTATTATTAGTTTTTGTAACATTTTTAATGTATTAGAAAGGTATGTTAAGCTAATATAAATCAAATCTCCTACAATTCCTATCAATGAAGTCATATGTATGCTCTCTGATACCAGACAACTAGGTATGCTAGTGAATAATTCCATAGACAAAAATAATCTGGCTAAATTTACTAACCTGTTTTAATGAAAACACTCTATAAATATCTAAAAATTTTAAAACTGTGGGAACTCGAAAATTCAACCACAATAGATAAGATATGACCTATTTCTGCATTTTTAGGATTGCTTCTTCAGGTGGGCTCCTTTAAGTTGAGTCAAATATGCAACTATAAAAATTATTATACCACACTGTAAAAAAAGTTGCTGTGTAAGCGAGATTTTCCAGTGTGTAATTTAGGATGTGTAAAAATTTCGTGTTAATAGTTTTACACACTATGGCTTTTTTGTACGTTTTACACAAAATGTGTTAAAATTACTAGTATTATAATAAAATATACTGAATATGTGTAATATTTACCAGTTGTGTATTAAAAGTACACCATTTTGTGTAAACTTAACACACTCACAACTTAATTGTGTTCTATATCCCTACTTCTGACTGGTTGAGCACAACTGCGCAGCTGCAGTGTATCAGCTAATCCAACACACGTCACTACGCCATATTGGTCATGTGACGGTGTTGTGTACAGTTACCTCTCGTTCACTGTGTTCAAATGGAAAATATTTAAATTTAAATTGAGCTTTAATCAAGCAAAATGGTAAGTACTTACCTAACTATAACAAATATTACTGATAATTGTAATAAAGTTAAAACTAATTAGAATATAACTATTACAAATCTTACAAATCTATTACAAATATTAGAAGTTTACTCTGACGTTTTAGATTACTCTGTAATCTGTAACTTTTTTGTAACTTTAGAGAAAGAAAATTATACGTTCAGATCACTACCATTTAATTTTCGCAAACTCCTATTATGTAGTGCCTAAATACATTTTTGTTTGTTGTTTCATTGTTTATGATTTACTAGAACATTATTAGTCCCTTATTAGAATATTTACTATTATACTGTTAATTTTAATACATACATATTTTGTTAGCAGACTTGGTTGTTGTTCGTTTGAACAGAATTTTATTTTTTTAATAAAATCATGAAAAGTAAAATATCTTTTATTTTATAATTACACCATAATTCAGAAAATTCTTTATATTGATACGGAAACTCACCTCGAAGCTCACCTACCTTGTTAATTATGTTACCTGTTTGCTTTTGAAATTATAATTTTTAATACATATATTCTGCCTTTTAATAGAACATTCCAGACTATAATGCATTATCGACGATATACAATGTCAAAATAAAAGTATTTCAAAAATTATATTTATTAAAAATTATTTCTCTTGGCCTAAAAGGCCTGTAAACAGCTGTATATACATATATAAATTATTTCCAAAGTAAACAGGAACATAATTAACAAATTCAAAAAAAGATAGGTGATTCTTCCATATCAATACCTATTATACAATAAAATTAACATGTTAATGTGTAAAGCCTACACCTTCAATGATACAAATAACACAGAAATATGTAAAAGTTACACATGACATTTGTTATATTAACATAGTGGATTGTGTTAAACCTTTAACACAATGCTACATACAGAGAAATGTGTAAAAATATACAGGATTCCGTGTGGACCTCGATTAACACAGTATTGTGTTCTTTTGTGTTAAAATGTGTAATTATTTTTTTACAGTGCAATAAATTAAAATTATTTGAAATTAAATAGCGACAATGTCAAAAGTGACTAACCTGTCAATGAATTTTTAAATTAAACATGACAAATACCTACTTAAATAATATTTACCCTTTATGTTATCGTTTTTTATATATTTTAGTTTATGTTGTAACAATATTTACATCTACAATTAAATTTAAAAAAATTCGTATTTAGAAAGATTTCAGTACCTAAAAATTCGTTGGTTAGATCGGTTTATATCGTTATATATTGGTTTCATTCATTACCTTTGAATATTCGGAGGTGGCATAAGATAGCATTTCTGTTACTTGCTAAGTTATATATTTTCCAGTTATTAAATGTGTAAAATTATATGTATTTGCAGAAAACACTATTTCAAGAATACGGCGCCCTTAAGCTGGAACAGCGCGTATAGTGTCACCATATCGTGCGTAAAAAATCTAAACAAAAATTTGGCAGCGATCTTTTTACGAAGACGTGTAATACCTATTCGCCATTCTCACAGGCGTGCGTGTACCCTCATAAAAATATTACGTAATAATATTATTGGCAGTAAAAGATCAAGATGGAGAAATATTCGCCACCTGGCGACGTAGGGTCCGCAATAATCAAGTTATATCTTCGGAAAATGACGGTATAAACTCAACGAAAGGGAGCCACGCGAGCTTACTACTCCAGCCCTTTTCCTTTCTTAGGCGGCCGAGGGATGACAGGAAACAGTAAACAGCGCCCTTATACGAGATATTTATGCAAAGTGTCCGGACTTTCATATCCAGGAGCAGCAGGAAGGAAGGGCAGAACAGTGGACAGGCAAGAGCGCCGTTGACGTCACTATTATGCTCCCCCAATAAATAAAAAAGTTTACAAAAACTCGTATACTGTAATATTTATGGCGCGTTGCGGTTTGATTTAATGTTCAGGAGGAAATTCCAGGAAGTAAGGTATAAAGCACCCAACGTGGATGAAATCAGAAGAAATATGCTGCCACCGTACGTATACTGGCCTCCCCCCCCCCCCCAAAAAAAATAAAAAATATATTCGGTAACAAAAACGGCAACAGATGAATACTTGGGGTATGAAACTATATAATAATTAAATGATAATTAAATAAAGGCAATGTACCGAAATTTATACATATATAGGGTTCATAACTTATCTAAGAAAATTTGGGAATAGGCGTCTCGAAAAATGTTAATATCATGAAAACATTTTTTTGTAAAATCCTTATAGTGTGCAAGAAATAAACTATTTGAAGTTACAGTATTTTCAACCTTTACATCTCTGGGCTTCTGTAGTCTAGTCAGGCGACTCCAAATATTAAAATCCGATTATGTATAATATTAACGTTTTGGTGACGCGAGTATTTATATTAGTTTTTCAAGTGCCAAAAATGACTTACATGTATAGCAATAATATCGTTTTAATTTGTGGTGAAGTGAAAATGCTTTAGCAGAACGATATCCCAGTAAACATGTGCCAAATCCAGATACTTTTAGAGACTCGGAGCTCAATTATATCCGTACCCATTTACTCCTACAGCGTGTCCAAGCGTAAATACCAAAGGATTGGAAGAAGGACGACCGGTACCATGGGCGCCACGACCTCCTGACTTTAAATCGTTTGGACTTCTTTTTGTGGGGATATTTGAAAAATTAAGTGTATCGCACCGAAGTGGCACTATCAACTACAGTGCTGAATTACACCCACAATATTGTACATACACATAGACACATATTTTACATAAATCTATACAGGTGCAAAAGTTGTGGTTATAAGAATGAAAAGAATTAATAAACTGACTGATAAATTAGAGATCATGTATTGGAAAATTTTGTGGTCTTTAGTGATTTAATATTTATAATATATTTCACAATTATAAACCCTTTGCAATGCTTTTAATCGGTTATTGTAATTATACTCACGTCAAGAATTCAGACTTCTTACGTCACGGCTGACGTTACACATTTGTTTTTATTGTAAACGAACTTTTCGATATATGGTCGCGTTAAAAACAATCATTTTTTGCAATTTAGTGCAAAATATAATGCAAACTTTTAGTGTAGTATATAGTTTTATTACTATTAGTTGTAGTTTCTTAAATATTTTGATGAAAATATAATTAATTATTCATTTGTTCGTATGACGTAAGTCGTCTGAATTCTTGTCACGAGTATACCTTAGTTTGTTAATATATGTACCTATTGTTATTACTAAAGTTGGTGGAGTGAATTTTAACAAATAAATTGGTCACTTCCTGAATTATGCAAAAAATTATCATGAATATAATAAATTGGGACAATATCTGAAATAATTTAAGGATTAATTTAATTGGTTAGATCGAAAATTGGTAAATGTGAAACTGGTTGGAAATGCTGAGAAAATATTAGTACCAGTTTGAAGTAAGAAAATCCTTTGTTTTTAAAATCCATTAAAAAATATCAGAATCAATTTGCAAAGTATTTGCTCTTCATATAGAAATGTATGGAAAACACATTCTACGTATATGATAAACAACTGTAAACTTAAGAAACAATATACGTAAAATAATGCCAGTAGTTTTCTGTTAGGGGAACTAGCCATATCGAGATATAGCTTCTATTTTAATTCAGTAAAAGCACACTAGTCTGCCAATGTAAACAATACGTTAGATATATTTTTATTTCAAAGTTTCCCAAGAATGAAAGATTTGCTTTATGTGTCTAGAAACTTGTAACCGAAAAAATGTCAGTCCGAAGGTAAATAAAATATTGTCTACCAAAGTTTCAAGCGTAGCAATATTCTATTAAGTAAAACGATCTGTACTCAATACCGAAGCAGCATTGCTATTTATAAGTACTCACTGAAAATCACACTTGTAAATTAGCAAGTGTTTTTTTTAATATAAAATATTTTAGAAATCTTATAAACTGAAACAAAAAAGAAACGTTTGAAATGTAGAATAAATAAATATATTGCTTTAAATTTACCTTTTCATCGTTTGAATAAAAACAAACTACAAGATTCAGGAAAGAAAAATATGTCCAAAATCTTATATTTGTAAACATGTTTATAATCGATGGTGATACATTAAAATCTTTTTAGGTAAAGTGAGACCGAATAGGTATATATAGCTCAATTATTTTATTCATTTTATTTATTTATTTTAAGTAAACCTAAAAAAATAACTGCTCAAACGAGTAAGATATTTTTGATTTGGTCTAAGATATCGTTTAAGTTGGTTTAAGATATCGGAACAGTGAACATTATTATGTAATAGAGTACGTAAAAATTTTAAGCTATGGAAGTGCTTTCTAAACTGGAATGAATCACATCTGCGTGCAGGAAATCCGTTCTAACAATATACAAGAAATTTTAAAAACCTTTTTTGTGCTGAATCAAGCAAATTTACTTATAAATGGTAATCCAAACAGGGGAACAATACTCTAGTTTGGATCGAACAAACGTATAGGTACAATAGTGGGAGCAATGCAGCATTATCTCAAAATTCACGACCTTGTCTTATTACAAAACCCAGTGTTCTAAGATTGAGGAAACCAAATATTGAACGTTATATGAGAAAAAAAAGTTACAATCAAAGTAACTTCCCAAATCTTTTATGCAATCCATGCACTCCAAAACATCCGCGTTAATCTTGTAACTGAACAGAATGAGCTTCAATTTATGCGTAAATGACAAAACTTTATATTTGAAAATATTCAACTGTAAGTTATTCAACTCAACACACCATCACTCAACACTCAACACCAAGAAATTATTTTTTTTATGTCATCGGCATAAACTAGTTAACGACAATCAATATAATTTGTGACATTAATAAAAATTGAAAATAAGAGAAGGTCCAAATTGGAAGCCTGAGGTACTCCAGAAGCAATAGGATATTGAGTAGATTTAAATTCTTGTAAGTAATGTAGAGAACTAAAATGATTTGACAAATATGAGGCAAACAGTTTTAGAAGCATACATTCTGCAAGTTGTTGCAGAAGCATACTGTGACCTATACGGCCATATGCTTTCGAGAAGTCAGTATATATAACGTCCGCCTGTTCATGCTGATCAATTACATTATATATATATAATATGAATTGTACACATACTTGAAAAATAAGTACTAGTACATAGACCATCTGGTTAACTTTACCACAGTTTGTTGCAATTTCCTCGTAAACGATGCATTATTAACAAATTTTATCAAGAACGCCTTTTTTGTGTAAAATTAAGTTTTACGTAATATTACGTAATTTTAAAACTTCAGACGAGAACAAGTGATCAATCCATCTGCGCACTCTTCAGATTAAATAATCCGGTTATAGATTTATTCCACATATCCAGAACCAACAACAATGTCAACTCATATTGCAAATTGAAACATGGCTTGTTTAGACCCCACTAAACCTTATCGCGCGAACCGTCAGGCTTGTATAATATTTAATGCAAAATGACAGCGACATAATGCCGCAGGCTGCAGCCAGCAGTGTTGCCGGGATCTTTTTAACTGCAGATATCAGTGGCAATGCGTCGATCCTTGTTTCTCTTATCTCCCGTTGCTTACCATTATGCGGGCAGGATGGTCCCGCGATAATGCTGAAAGTATTCGGGAAGTCCTGATATCGGGAAAGAGATGAATGCGCCGGTTTCCAGTGGCAATTTAAATAAATTCATTATACAGGGCGCTTCAATGTAGTGAAATTAATAGTTCAACAGAAGTGAGCCTAAAATCAATATAAACTTTTTAAAAATGTCAATGATTGAAATAAGGAAAAAAGGAATTGACAGGAGATGCTTCACTTTCAAGATTCAAGGAGTTGTAATTAGTGTTGGGACAAGAAATCTTGCAAAACAAAAAAGTAAGTTAAATCTTGTTATTGCTCGATCTTGCAAGATCATGAATGATTCTTGTGAGAATTCCATACAAATGAGAAACATGGAACTTTATTACGAATTCGGTAACAGTGGTGGTTACTCTCGGTTGGCCACGGTCCCGTTCGAGGTTCACACATAACTATCGATATGGTGGATCGTTGACAGTGGTCCAATGGTAGACGTTATAACGTATAGAAATGACGAGTTTTATATAATAATAAGTAAAGGACGAAATAGGCGAAACAGATTCGGAGCTCTTTCAGACCAGTGGGAGTGAATTTATAATTAGTTCAGTTCAGAAGAACTGAACCTAAAATGTATAAACTTTAATTTTGGATGTCCTGTAATACATTTACATACATTTTGTTATACTCTAAAATTTCTAAAATATTGTAACCTCTATGTTGGGTTAACGTAGAAACACGTCATGTAGACAAATAAACTTTATTGTCTCTTGATCACACAACAAACATCCTTCAACCAATTCACAACTGTCAGATTCTTCAATCGTTTGAATCACTCGCGTTCGACTGCTCAATATAAACTAACTCCAGCGGCGAAACCGGTCCACTTATATAGGTTTTTAGGGTTCCAGAAGTTTTCGACGGTCTCGAGAATCAAATAGAATGTGTCCGAGAATGTTCTAGAAAACGTCAAAATAAAGGCAACGCAAAAATTATAAATTCTAATATAAACAGAAACGTAATTATTAAACTAAAATTTTTTTTTTAATTTGCGTAACGATAATTTTAGTAAAAACTCATTTGAAAATATAATTAATCCTACGATACATTTTCTTTAAAATAATACAAATTTCTAATACCACTTCCACTATTTCGAACAAAACAAATCATAGCAAGCTTTAATTCTCAAAGAATAAAAGTCATTATTTCATAGCACAGTTAAGTGTTTTATTTAAAATAAACCCTTTAGAAATTGAGGTATGGTATATGTACTTAAAAATTGTGCAAGTATATTTGTTATAAATATTTACTATTCTTGACATCCAAACATTCTTATACTTAATTATATGATACTTATACCACACTTGTCGTGATCATGACCAAAACTATAGAGACTCAATTGTAGTATTATTACAACAAATTGTATTAAAGTTGTGTTTGTAGATAGACCGCCAAGTTCAGAATGTGGCCACAAGATGTAGTTACATGTTGCAACACGTCTACTCAGGCCTACTATGACATACTGAGGAGAAATAATGTCAGAAGCGGTATATGTCTCGTGTGCCGCTAATAAATGACTTTGGCCAGTTTACTTATAAACCTTTATTTTCTTATATGAATAGTTAAGTAGTAGTACTTAACGTAAGTAAGTAATATTTAATTATCTAAATAAGATGAGTAGAGTAGTACCTAACTACTCTAGAAAACAATACAATATAGCAACAATACTGAAATATTAATTATGTAATTCAGTCTTATTTTTCTGAATGCAATGTTATTATTTACTTTAATCATTATTATTTAATACTATTTCAAATATTTGTAATAAGCCTTACAAGTCATTGAAAACTTCAGATAAATAAAACAGGACTTTATTTTGAGAATAACAATTGTTGACTCAAGTAATTCATATTATTTAAATAAAACACCAAAA
Source organism: Monochamus alternatus (assembly GCA_037114965.1). Classification (NCBI taxonomy): domain Eukaryota; kingdom Metazoa; phylum Arthropoda; class Insecta; order Coleoptera; family Cerambycidae; genus Monochamus; species Monochamus alternatus. The sequence goes on from CM073433.1 coordinate 43,016,705, forward strand.
ACAAACATAACTTTATCTCATATTAAGTATAATAGTTTTCTTGATTTCAAGCAATTTTTAATATTAAATGAAGAATATACAATCTTATACAAGAATAAATTCTTTCAATATAGTATTGCTATACTTGAGGACTAGAGAAACTAAGCTAGCGTTGGAATAAGTTTATTAATCTTAGTTATTAATAGTACAGCTTTCTTCCGTGTATAATTTCAAATTTTCTTGACTGAGCATACAAACCTTAGGTATAGACATATATTGTAATGAACACAAAGGTTATAATAACAGGAAATAGAAATAAAAGTTTCAGTTAGTAAAAATGAGGAGGAATTTAAAAAGCATATTTAGTATATTTATAAAAAAAAAATTGTATACATGAGGACAATTTTGAGAGTGGGCAATGTATGATAAAAAACATAAATATTTAGTTAATAAAAGTTTGAAGGTTATAAAGCAATATAGATAGATATCAAAATAAAATAATAAAATGTAACAAAAGAAAATTATGTTCAACTTAGTTTATAGCAGAAGAAAGCCATAGTGAACAATATAACAAATATTTGGCACATCACAGGGAACAAATAACTCCAGAACAAGGTATTTATTTAATAATAAATTATTCCAAAGCCTAAAAAACCACAAACTGGACTTTACAAACCGAGTTGACATCAATTCTGACAGATAAGAAGGCGCTAAATATAAACACGAAAATAAGCAGTTTAACGCGATATCCAGAGAAGAAGAAGACGAGCTGATAAGGACAACCACTGAATATAGAGAAAACTGGGTTAAGAAGGTAAACTAATAGACCTTTTAAAGTGTTTTGCAATTCATTGAAGGGACATAAAACAAGGGTATATATAAAAAAAAATTGTTGAAATTTAAATGATAATGTTAATTATAATAATTAAGATATAGCAGGTTACGTAGGGTAATTTTAAGAAAATTAAAAAAAAAATATTGAATAAATTGAAATCTATCTATAACATAAAAAAAATTGTCTTACCTTTTTATTTAACAGCTAAATTAATAATAATAATAAAAAACATCACTGAACCGCTTTTGAAATAAAGATTTCTCATGCTAACAATAAATTTAAAATAAATTGTTTTAAAAAGAGAGAATATACAGAATAGTGTCTGAAGCAATAAAAATTTTAAAAATAAATAAAAAACAAAATAATTCAGGAACTGTATTCAAAATTAAAAGTAAAAGTGTTACGCTTCAGACTAGCGCGTTAGAAAATCAAGGTAAGTAAATTAATTAATTCTGAGCTATCCGGAAAACACATTACATATATCAAATTGCACATTACAATATATTTTATTATTCTATAAATGTAGTTATAAGTGCCCAATGTCCACGTACGACGATATTCATTCAGTCATGATCCTCTAGGAACTTGCCAACTGGAAATTCGCCAGAATTTCATTGATATTTGATTAGTAACATGCTTCAGAGCAAGTTGGGCAAATTTCAAACCGCTTTCCAATGTATGCACCCTAAAAGATAGTTCAAGGCGTTCAAAATCGGCTATCAGCTCCACCATTTCCTTTTAACTTTGTCAGACTTTCACGCATCATCAATTTGTTTAATAAAATATTCCCACTAAGTACTGCCTAAATACACCCTTTGGATGATTTAATAGAATTAACAAACTTCAATTTGAAACATATTCAACGTTTATGCAAGCAATGAAATTTATTTAAGAAAACCAGACAGAAATTCTATATTCTGCTGATAAAATTTCAGCCCAGTAGATAAACAAAAAACTTCGAATCCTTTGCAGGAGAGAAGAAGTAAAAGTTATTAAGATAAGAATAAAATGGCGGAAAAAACTTCAGGGTAATATTTACCATCTTCCTCAAAACTTCGAAGAGCCTACTGCGATAAAGGATCGACGATAGTACATAAAGTGGGCCATAAATTTTCGTAGGTCAGAGAAAGTCAGTTTCAAGTTTGATTTTCATGAAACAGCAATTTGTTTGACGGATTGTATCCCGCATTAAAATAACGCTGGGCATTATTAAACAAATTTTGCATGCGATTATTCAAAAACCAGAACGCGAAAGTGCTTACATTGTTTTAGGCAATTAATGTGATGATGTCTGCTGAACGTTTAGAACAAAGTCTGAAGAATATTTTTGAAAATATCTGTTCCTTAAATAAAATAAATAACCCGTAGGTACCTGCTATGGTTTTCCGGAGGCACGGAAACATTTAAAGTAAGGATACATTGCGATTATCATACACTGCACAAAAAAGTGTTTGCACACGTCCAATGTTTAAAGAACAATTAAGTATAGCAACTAAAGAATATAACTAAATACGTACTAAATATTAAATAGTAAAATACAAGTTAAACTGACATATAAACATAACAATTATGAAATAGAAAGAATACATACGTAGAAACAAATAACAAAAATCAAATAAAATCATCAAAATCACAGGAGTAAAACGCTCTTTTTAATAGAAAATGGTTGCTTTATTTTTAAATATTTCAGTGTTAAGTTTTCTCACATATGGAGGCAATGCATTGAAAAACCGTAAACCCAGAAAGTCCGTTCTCTTTCTCGTTCCTTGGAGTCTAAACAAATTTACCATCAAGTTTATTTTTCCTTCTATCATAAGAATGACACTAACCTCTATTATGAAAGAGGTGCTGATTATTTTTAACGTAGAGAAGACAATGGAAGATATAAATAGAAGGAACTGTAAGAATGTATAAATCTATGAAAGAATTTCTGCAATAATAGTATACATAGACTGTTACCAAATATGCTAGGTAAGTCGTTTCAATAAATTAAGAAGCCAGCTAGTAATAATAATAATAATAATAATAATAATCGTCTTTATCGAAGAAAATAATAAAAGGTACAGCACACAAAGAAATAATAATTAAACATAATCGTACACTCATGGCGAAGTCTAGCTTAAGCTACTCTTCTTAAAGCTTAAGTACAAAATATAACATAAACATAACCAAACTGAAGGGGGAAAATTAGCAAAGCCAATAGAAAAATCTCGATGATAACAAAAGATGTTACAATGGATATTAGAAAAATTACTTACTGAGCAGAAACGATTTAAATTTTCTTTTAAATTTTAACGAATTTAAATGTACAAGTTCATCAGGAAGTGAATTTAATAGTTTAACAGCATTACGTAAAAGAACGACGATAGAGAGCCGTGTGATGACGAGGCATGGTTAATTTATATTTATGGCGAATATTGACTGCATGGACATTAGCACGTGGAATAAGTTAACTTTTTAATGAACAAGAGATTCACAAAGAGCTTTTTTTAACGAGAAATTTAAAATGTGACGATTAGAATATAGAATTTTCAAAGATAAAAAAGATTTTTGTAGAAGTTTTTTTACGTAGTCTCTAAAACGGAAGTCGGAGTCTAATATAATACCTAAATTTTTTGTCGAATACACAAATGGTAAGCGTCCACTATTTATAGTTACACTAAAATTTTCTTTTAAAAAGTTGATACGATTTCTGCTACTAAAAAGCATTAAATGAGATTTAGATGGATTTAATTTTAAATTGTGACCGGCAGACAGTTGACTTAAAGCATCTAAATCACGGTTAATAATTTTCACAGCACGCACATAGTCATTGTGCTCGAAGTCTAAATAAATATTTGTGTATCATCAGCGAATGCTTGAATTTTACAGTTTGCCATGGCTTTAAGAATATCTGATGCATAAACCAAAAACAACAGCGGTCCAAGGACAGACCCTTGCGGTACACCCGAGGTAATATTAATATCAGTTGAAAAACTATTATTACTAAAAAAATTTTGGGAACGATTAAATAAATAAGACTTCATTAGTTTAAGCGACATTTCATCAAAACCATAATATCTCAATTTAGAACAAACTAACTCATGATTTATGGTGTCAAAAGCTTTCGAGAAATCTAACAAAACCAGCGCACAGTCCCTACCACAATCACGAGCTTGGATAATATCATCAATAACGTTGGCTAATGCTGTAGAAGTTCCAAATCCCTTCCTAAATCCACACTGACAATCAGGCAATATTCTATTACTATTAATATACATTTGACTATAAAGGATTTTCTCAAAAATTTTTGAAACTACAGGAAGAATACTTACTTACTTATTACTTAAATCTGAATAGGCGACGGGCTTGGGAGTTTTGAGAAGTGGAATGCCTATAGAAATTTTCCATAAATCAGGAAAATATCCAGTTTCAATGCAAGAATTGATAATATGCGTAATATATGGATCGATAAAAGGGCTGCAGTATTTCAACATTAGAGAACACCTTTAGATCTTTTCCTGCACTTATTTAAAAAATAATTAACCTCAGTTACTCTTGTAAGTTGAAAAGTGAAATTAATGTTATTATTAAATATATTATTATTATAAAAATCTATTTTTGACCTACAATCCGAATCGTTTTACAAAAACAACAAAAAATAATCTTTTAAGTCATGCCCCTTAAATATTACCGTCTTGCCGTAGCAATATTTCATGTCTTGTCGCGCAAGACTTCTTTTTTAAATACCGTCTTGTCTTGGAATTCGAGCTATCAATTCTTGTGTAAGTATTGTCTTGTCATGACTTACAAGACCTTGGCGAGACCATGAAGAAGCAAGGTAAGATTGCTAACACTAATAACGTTTGCATGAGCTAATTAATATATGTTAATAATTTGGTTCATGATATAAATAACTGAACTTTTTGTTATCTATGGATTCGCCTTCTTAATTCTCAATTTATCTTTGAAACACCAAGTTATAATAACTGACACAGCAGACAATTTATCTTTAACCTTACACCAACTTTTTGATAAATTCATCTATGTAGCTATAAAATGGTTCGTAATTATTTTAACTTTGGCCATGCTCTCTTGAGCCTTCTAGAAAAAACATGGACACTTGACACATATTTATTCTTTATTCTATTTTTCTAACATTATTGTATTATATACCTGCATTGTTTAATCAAAGTAGAAATCCTGTTTTCTCAAAGTTAGTTTGATCCTCTTAAAATATTGCCTCAACCTCTATAAACTTAAACATTATACTTTCAAATAAGCATAAAACAAAACTGTAACGAAACATGAAAAATATCTTCTCTGGTTTTATCAACTTCTAGTTTCCCCGTACTTTCCATCATTATTTAAAACGCTGCCGCCCCCGCACGGCGTATGGCACGACAAATATCTTGATATATATCCAGTGTAACTGTGCAGAGATAATGACAGCATATGATAAATCACCTGTATAATCCATTTATTCCCCGGGAGCTTAAAAAAATGTATAGCTTTTTCTTAGGCACGGTGCCATAAATTTCTTGCTGATAAATGGTGTCTCGGTCATCAGTGTGATATTTAGCCCAAGCAAAAATTTTAATGCAATGTTGATAGGCTTCGACTGTTATCATACAGGGTTTTTCAGTTTTAAATCGGCAAATTTTATCTTTGAAAAATAATGTCACTTTGCCATATAAATGTTATACATTTGGGGCACCGTAAGAACGTCACAGGGTGTCAAAATTTGCAAAAAAGATGTAATTCAATATCTCAAAAACTAATGAAACTATTCAAACTATATTTGGTTTATTGCAAGGATACGCTGCAATAAGATGAACAAGTATCAATCAGATCGAAGAGTAAATGGTTTCGCTAAGCAATTCGAGTTTATATATAAAATCAAAAAATGATTGATGTTTTGTTTATCCACTTTCACTATTTAAATTCTTCTCAAAGAAGATTAGTTAAGTTAAGTTTAGTTAAAATCCGTTTGCAAGACATACATTATTTTGCTATTCTAACCCCACGTTTTAACAATATTTATAAACAAAAGTGAAGAATCATATGCAGAACTATATAAGTTTATGTTATAACAATATTTCCATTTACAATTAAATTTACAAAATTACATATTTTGAAAGATATATATTGGTTAGATCGGTTTTTCTCGGTATTTATTCGTTTTACTTCGATATCTCTATATATTGGCAGGTTGCATGAAGTACATTCAAGCCATAAATTACTCACTTCTTAAATGTCTAAAATTATTTATATTTGTAGAAAACACTATTTCAAGAATACGGCGACTTTAAGAGTGTTTCAATATGAACTTGTAAAAGTAAGGGACTTATTTTCACAATATTTTGAAGTAATAATTTTGACTTTTTTGCATAAATAAAAAACTTTTTTACTTAGTTTACACAGAGTAAATGCTATTCGAAATATTTCTGATTAAAGCTTTCGTTGTAGTTTTTACGAAACGTCCAAGTGATGATAACAAAAAATTAAAGAATATTCGAGTTTCTAACACATTAGCCATAAAATATTTTTTGTATAGAATTAAGTATTCAGTTACGACCGTGACTATTTTATCACCTAGTCAAACAAGTAATTGGTTTATCAAATGAAGTTCTATAATTTAACTCAATCAAGTTTGGTTGCTAAGGTATGAAGTATTTTTTGTTTGGCTGCTGTTAGGGGATTTAGTTAAATTCCGTTTAAGTTTCCTTTAATAATCAAAATCGGTTTAACAACAATTAATTCAAACAAAAAATTAAGGATTAAAAGACTGGACTAGATATTGTATTCCTATTTGTCAATTTCGATTATCACTGTCGACTATTATTGAACTAATCGCTTAAAATAACGAGTAACCAATCAAATGCTTAAGATTTTTAAAATTCTGTATATTATACAGGGTGTCCCAAAATAGAAGGCCATGCCATTAACCACATATTCTTTGGATAAAAATAATGCGAGTTTCCTTATGCCATTTTTTATTTGGACGTCCCTGTTTCAATACACAGGGTGTTAAAGTTGCATTTTAAAACACTATTTTTGTTAATAATTCCATTGTTTTGTAAGATACAGACTTGGAATTTTGCACGTACTTTTATCTTATTCCGGAATACTTATCATGTAATTTTGGTAAAAAAATGTCTTAATTATTTCTTAACACACCTATGCAGCTTCTTCTTGAAATATCAAACGTAGAATTTTCTTCTGATCATTTTATCTCCCTATCATTACAATACCTTGGCAACTTAGCAAATCGTAATACTTACTGAATGAATATGTGCTATTTAAAACAAAATGGGCAATTCTAAATGTTAAAAAATGAGGAATACGTATGAATTGAAAAAATAATATGGCATTAAAATCTGTAATACAGTTCTCTTCTTCTTCTTCTCAACCAAAAAATAATAGTCTTGTTTAGTAATAATAATAATGAACGATCAACAATAACTTTTTACCTAAATAACATTAAATAAAATAATTAATTAATTACTACTAATTTAACAAACGTTCTACTTGCCCACCCTCCTCATTAACACATGTACGTACCCTTTTAAGTAGTGAAAACCTTATATTTTGAGAGATATTCTCCTTTTGCGTAAGTTTACCAGCTGCCATTACTATTCTCTCTCTGAGATGATTAATGTCGTTTATTTCTGCAGCATAAACAATATCTTTCATATAACCCCACAAACAAAAACAATGGATTAAGGGCAGGAGATCGTGGTGGTCATTGAATAAGTGCGTCTTGTTCTCGACCAATCCAACTATTGGGAAATAAATGGGTATTTAAATACTACCGGACTTTTCTACCATAATGGAGTAGAGCACCGTCAAGCTGCATCCACATACCGGTACGTACGATAATAGGTAAATCATGTAAAACATCTCGAAATTCATTTTGCAGAAAATTTAAAAATGATTATTGATGGTGTGCTACAATGGTTGCATGGGGATTCAAATCAGTCCATACGAGGCTGTTATGCCAATCCATTGTTTGCCAATCCATTTCTTGTAAAGCTTGCCTCATCCGTGAATAGAATTTTTCTTACGAAGTCCCTATCTGCATCATTCTGTGTTAACAACCAACGACTAAAGTGCATCTTAGAAGCAAAATCTTGGGGAAGAATATTTTGTACGGGTTTGATGTGATACGGGTGAAGAAGTTGGGTTTTTAAAGTCCGATGAACACCCATTTTTGTACAATTTTCTATTTGTTGAGAAACAATCTTTGTACTTGGTTCTTCTTCTACCAGTGCTAAGATTTGTTCCTTTTGCTAAGTGCTTAATTTTCTATGTAGGCCGCAAAGTCCGAACTTCTGATCTATAAAATTTCCGGTTTCACGAAGATGTCGATCCAAATTTTAAAAAACCTTCCTTTTAGGATGTGATCTGTTGGGATAAGGAAGCTCACTATTTTTTCCTAACATTCATCGGCTGCTAAGACATTTGTAACCCATCAATACATGTCGTTTTAATTACAAAAGAGATAAAATGATCAGACGAAAATTCTACGTTTGACATTTCAAGAAAAAGCTGCATAGGCGTACTTAGAAATAATTGGAGGGGATAAAGGGTACTGCATCCCTCAGTTACCTTCGATTTTTTCACCAAAATTACATGATAAGTATGCCGAAATAAGATAAAAGTATGTGCAAAATTTGAAGTGTGTATCTTACAAAACAATGGAATTATTAACAAAAATAGTTTTTTAAAATGTAACTTTAACACCCTGTATATTGAAACAAGGACGCCCAAATAAAAAATGGCATAAGAAAAGTCGCATTATTTTTGTCCAAAGAATATGTGGTTAATGGTATGGCCTTCTATATTGGGACACCCTGTATAAATCCACTTCGGGAGAAGTAGGTTTTCTATTATTGCCTTTGGATATATTGGTTATGCACGATCTTGATTTGTTACTATGGAATATACATTTGTATGCCTCATATTAAGTTTGTTCCTGCAACAGTTGGAAATGGTTTGAAACTGTCGGAAATGTCCAGTGAATTTAAGTTGAACTTAACTTAAATTTACTGGTAACTCATCCGCAGCATAACTGATCAAATATTTCTAATTGTTGCAGGAACAAAGTTACTGAACAAAAAAACATCTAGATAATACCTATTAATACACCGTTAGACAATATGCTGAGCAATTCAGGGGTAAGTATCTCATACGTAGGTCCTACGTGGATAGATATACGAGTTTTATTTATGAAATTAATAACCTGATTAATAGCACAAATATTTTATTGAAGAAAGTACAAGATTACGGCTCAAAGAATATGTTATAACTGACTAGCAAGGTTAAAGTATTATAATTTATATGAATTGCAAAAGCTGACTAAACATTAATTTTATCTGAGGCTGATACTACAGATTCTTAATAACTAAGTTATGAACTGGGTATTATTTAATAAGCAAAAATATAAATATACAGGGGACATCACTCCTCCCCATTTAGAACGGACCATAGGGACCTAATGGTACCGCTGGGACGTCTTCGACAGGATTCTGGGAATTTCTTCTTCTCTCAGGAATCCTCAGAATAATGGACTGGATCTTCTTCTGACAGCATATACAGATGGACAGAAGGCAGGTAATGATGATGATAATGGTTAAGACAATCCATAATGAATTGGATTGATTCTCAGGAAGTGGCTCGATATGGTCAATTGATGACATGTGATGGCTGGATTCAATGATTCTATTGATATCTTCAAAATGGATTGCATTCAATTTTAGATTATGTGATGTGTTATTTGAGACATCGATTTCATTAGGCAAGGGTGGTAGTAGGATCCCTGTTCCTACATTTGTTGTTGGATCGGCAGATAACAGAAACAACTCCTCATTAATCCAAATTTGGCATGGAGTGGTAATAGTGATCAGCGTTGGAGAACTTCTCCTCTCAGCTCCATTAGTATCACATCGGAATCTGATATTGACATCTTTTTGAGGAATCAGAAGTATTTGATTTAAGGCAACTTGTGTTGTTATGGTTTGTGTGATGCTGATTTTTCTGAATTCGCAATTAGAGGGTTGTCGACCTTGGATAGTTGTGGCAATGCAGTCTTCTTGGACAGGATCTGGTTTTTCGTTGCATATGTAATACTGTTCTACCAACGGACACTCTTTTTCAAGATATTTTTGATTTCCTTCGCCAAGCATTATTAAAGGTTTGGGAGGAATTAAGGTATGGTTGTTTTGTGGAATTGGATAAAGTTTATATAGGAATATATTTTCATTCGAGAACAATGGTAAAGTAATTACAAAATTAAATTTTGGATATTTAAAGAAAACGTCTTGATGCATTAATTTAAAATATGAAAGGTCGCTTTCTAGATTTAGTAACTCAGACTTATCGTAGAGTCGGAAAAGTGTATTTTTCATAAATTTTACTTCATTAAAAGTTATAGTAGGATTATAAACTGTTCTTAATGCGGAAAACGAAATTGCAATATATATTTCGTCAATAAGGGTTAAAAGAGTGTTGCAATTATTAATAATTTGTTGTCCAACAAACCTAATATTTTCCAATCGAAAGTCATCTCTTAAGTTTTTTATGTCAGTTGCAATTTTATTTTGGTTAGTATACAAAGTTGAAATTGTTTCGTTAAAAGTTTTCAAAAGTGGTTGTAAAACGGATAGTTGCAAATCTATTTGAGTTGCAATATTATGTTCGTTTTTATTTAAAGTTTTTAACTGATTCATTATTTCTAATTTATCATCTTCTGTTAGAGTTCCGAAGAGATATTTGGATATTTTTCCTATGCCATCTATTAAACCTCTTTTACTATTTTTACTTAGCATTAAAGGATCTAATTTTTGAGCAACTTTACTTAATGTATAATTCACCTGAGAAAAAGATTCATCGTTGGTTGTTTGCTTAAGGTTTTCAAAGGACTGATATAATTTTATCAAATAATCTGAAAGTAATGAGATGTCTATTTGATATACAAATTTATGGGTCGATTTAATTTGTTTCACCGGTCCTAGTTGGATGGGTAAGATGGGGTTCGTTATTGTCTGGAACGTGGGGCTGTTCGCCTGGTTCAGTCTCAGGGACAGGTTGAATACGGTAAGCAGTAATATAGTCTTCAAAGTCATCTTCGTCTGGAACCTGTGATGGAGAAGAATCTTTTAGTTTCTTTCTGGGTTTTTTGATTAGATTTTTATGATAAGTTCCTAATTTTGTTGTCGCTAAATGGTCTTTGTCAGCAACGATTTGTGTTTCTTTGAATATAGGTTTAGTTTTTGAGGTAAATTTGTCTTTTGTCTTTAGATAAACAGTATCGTCAGTCTGGCATTTTACTGGTTCGTCACGTTTTTCGTTTAGTTTAGAAATTGTTTTGTCTTTATTGTTAGAAATTTGTTGTTCTAGATTGTTATATAATTTTTTAGAAATATCTTTTTGTTCACTGATGTAGTCATTTAAAATTTCAGTTTCATTAATATCGAATGGAATTTTTCTTCCGTTAACAAATACAATTTCAAACGGTGTTAATTTTGTGACTGAATGAATGGCATTATTATAACCTATAATTGCTAACTTCATAATCTGAGTCAGATCTTTATTAGGATATTCTAATTTAGTACAACGTATTAAGTCTAAAAGTGTAGAATGAAAACGTTCTACAGGTGCGTTGGAATTTGAATTTTTTGGTGTAGTGATATGAAAATCAATTTGATGTAAATTACAAAATTCTTTAAAAAGGTTATTGTTAAATTCTTTGCCGTTATCTGTTATTATTTTATTCGGAATACCATAGTGAGAAATAAAAGTTAATAAAGCTTCGTAAGTATCGATTGAATTTTTTGTTTTAATATTATATGCTTGACCTAATTTTGAGAAAGGATCTAGTATTGTTAAGAATATTTTTGATTCTGCGAAAAACAAATCCATATGAATTATTTCAAATGGTCTTTTGGGAGTTGGTGTTATTTGAAATTTAATATGTTGAGGATGTCTTTCATATTTTGCTTTTTGACATATTTTACATGAATTGATATAGTTTGTAACATCATTAACTAAATTTGGCCAATAATATCGTTTAAGAAGTGAGGTTTTAACTTCGGTAATGCCTCTATGACTGGTTTTACCTTCATGATAGTATTTGAGTTTTTCATTTTGCTCCTCATTGTTTTCTACATCTTCAAGTAGTTTTCGAGAAATACATAATTTTAAATTAGTGAAATTTTGTTGAAGAATGCGAATAATTTTCTTTTCTATCTCTGGTGTTTTGAAATATAAACAGTAAGTGAATTTGGGAGAAATTAAAGATTTTAGTAGTTTAGTAACGTCATCGTCGGATGCTGTCGTTCTAAAAGTTACTAGATGTCTGATTTTTGTTTTAAATGGATTTTCGGATGTTGATGAGTTAATAATGGTATTATTTGATTCCTGAATAATAATTTGGTGATTGTATTGGTTAAAACAATTTTCTGTGTAGGGTATTTCTTGTATAGGATTTTCATTTGCAGTATGTTGTGTTTCTACGTCATCTTGTGGAACTTGTGGGGGTGGTTGGTCTGTTTCAATCTCTTCAAATATTTGTTCAATTGTCGGGGTGTCAATTAGTCTTTCTCCAATTTGATCGCCTATTTCTGATATAAAATCGTCTATGTCTGTAATTTTGTCTCCGGGATTAGTATTTAAATCAATTGGGTTTGCGTCAATTTTTATTCTAGATAGACAGTCTGCGTTAGTGTTTTGTTTACCTTTTTTATACTTAATTTCGTAGTCATACTCTTCAAGTCGGAGTCGCCATCTAACAAGTCTACTGTTTGGTTCTTTTAAATTAAATAACCATTGTAATGGCTTATGATCAGTTTGAATAATAAATTTTCTACCAAAAATGTAAGGTCGAAAATATTTACATGCCCATACGATCGCGAGCAATTCTTTTTCGATAGTACTATAATTTATTTCTGCCGGATTCAATGTTCTTGATGCGTAACTGATTGGGTGATCGTCTTGACTAAGCACAGCGCCTATAGCGAAATTTGAGGCGTCAGTTGTAATAGTAAACTGTTTTTCAAAGTCGGGAAATGCTAATATTGGATCGTTACATAAAAGTGTTTTACAATATTCAAATGTGTTAATGAACTCGGGGGTGTGAACTACTTTTTCTCCTTTCTTGAGACATTTAGTAAAGGGTTTAGTAATTTTGGAAAAGTTTTTAATGAAACGTCTATAATAACCTAAAAGACCTAAAAAGCTTTTGATGTCGCGGTGTGTTTGTGGTATCGGAAAATTTTTGATAACTTCAATCTTTTTTGGATTAGGTTTTACACCATTTGGAGTGATAACATGTCCGAGAAATTCGACAGATTTTGACAAAAATTCAGATTTATCAAGTTGAATTTTGAGGTTATGTGTTCTAAAAGCTTCGAATACTTTATGGAGATTTAGAATATGTTCCTGTAATGAGATCGAAAAAATAATTACATCATCCATATACACTAAACAAATTTTATTTTGCAAGTCTTTCAAAACATTATCCATAACTCTTTGGAATGTACTAGGGGCATTCTTTAAACCAAAAGGCATTCTTAAAAATTCGTAATGACCTTGTTCAACACTAAAAGCGGTTTTCTCTACAGAATTTGGATGTACCTCAATTTGATGAAATCCACTAGCTAAGTCTAATGTAGTGAAATAGTTACAACGTCCTAGTTTATCTAGTATGTCCGTAATGTTTGGTAAGGGGTAACGGTCTTCTATAGTCTTGTCATTTAGTTTTCGATAGTCAACCACGAGTCGCCATTTTTGAATTCCAGAAGCATCTTTTTTCTTGGGGACTACCCAAATTGGTGAGGACCATGGACTTATACTTGGACGCACTATATTTTCTTGCAGCATTTTCGTGATCTGATTATGTACTTCTTGTTTATGAACGTGTGGGAATCTATAGGATTTGGTATATATAGGATTTTCGTCTTTTGTTCTAATTTCGTGCTTGACAGAATTATGAAAGGTTAAAAGATCGCCTGGTTTTAGAAATATATCCTGAAATTTATTACATACGTTTAAAAGAGCTTTTTTCTCTTCTGAATTTAAATGATCTAGACGAAGCAAATTTTCGATATTGCCTTTATTATTTTCTACCATGGGAGATTTTATGTTATAATCAAAAGAGTCATAATTTTCTAAAAATGGTTCAACGGAAAGAGGTTGTTCGAATTCAGCGAACTGGGCTTCTTCAGACATATTGTAAATTTCTACAGTAGCATAACCATTATGGCATGTACTTATGGAAGCTGGTATGAAAAGATCATGTGTTGATTGATGAGGAATGTAAATGTCACCATCTGGAGCGTCAACGGGAATTTCTTTAATTAAAATTTCATGGGCATTTATTGAATAACGTTTAGTAGTATCATTTGGATTTCTATAATAAATTGGAATATTTATTGATTTATTAAGGTTGCATAAAGATTGTTCAGAAAAATTTATTGATAATTGTAAATTTTGCAAATCATTAAAACCTATTAGACCATCGTAATATTCATGAAAATCATGGAGAATAACTGTTATAAATTTATCAGAATTGAATTCTTCGAAAATTGGGATATCAGCTTTGCAACGTGCATTTGCTGTTCCAACACAAGTTTTTAATTCAGTTTTATCAAAATAAATACAAGAAGGATAATATTTTTCTATTAAAGAAGGACGAATAATTGATGATGCGCAACCGGTATCGATTAACAATTTCATGGGAGGATTTTGGATAACAATATAAGGTAAAGGACAGGCTTGTTTAAGGGCATTTATTTCGTTAGGGTAGGATTCATCTTCTTCATATTCTATGTAGGGTTCTTCTGATTCATAGCCATAGGAAAATTTATATCTTCTTCTGGAGTTTCTTCGGTATATTGTTCTTGAACTGACTGATCATGTTCTTCATAAGGAAATTGGTTCATTTCTTCAAATTGTTGGTCTTGATAATATTCTTCTTGGGATGTCATGTCTTCCACATTGTGTAATTCTTCAGAGATCCAATTTTTTGGTCCTGTAGACTGGAAATGGTTGTAGGGTCTTGGTACAGTTGCCTTAGATGTTGTTGACATTGGTGTGGGTTTATACGAAGGGGTTACATTCGTAGGTTTAAAAACATTTTGTGTCGGTGGTGGTTTTCCGAAAATTTTATTGTTTGTATGGAATTTTTGTTGGGGCATTTGTCTAGGTTGTATATTAATCGGTTGTGACGGGAAATTTGGTTTTTGCATTTGAGATTGGAAATTTTGATTTTTAAATTGATTTGGAATTTGAGAAAAATTTGGACTATAACCTACAGTTTGTCGTGGCATAAAATTATATTGTGGTTGTTTAATTTGTGGTGATGGTAATATTGGTTTTTGGTAATCTGATCTACCTGCAATATTTGAATTTTGAAAAGATTTACTATAATTAGAAAAATTTTCTTCTTCATGAATTTTGCTTATAGCAGTTTCTAATGTATCAACTTGCTGGACTCTAATCATAAATTGTAACATAGGATTTAAAGATCTAGTAAATGTATCTAATGCCAATTGTTCATAATGCTTAGCATAAAATTCCTTTTCACTGTGTGTCTTTTTTGAATGTATTAATTTACTAATTAATAAACTACGCAATTCTTGACATCTTAAACCAAAACTATGATAATTTTCATTTTTAGAAATTCTCAGATTTAATAGATCATGTTCTAGGCATTTTATATCTCTTTGGTCACCAAAATTTAATCTTAAAATATCTCTTATTTGCAACCAATTTTGAATTTCTATGCGAGAGCCTACTAGCATTTGAGCTTTGCCTACTAATTTTCCTAAAATAGCTTGATGTATGAACGAATTTAGTGCTTCCCTGTCTGCATGAAAGAAATTATTTATCAAATTGTCACATGAACTAATAAATGTATTTAATCCAAAAGGATTTCCATCGTATTTAGGGATATTGTCAATATATAAACGCAACAGTTGATAATCCACTTGTGGAGCATTTGGTTCTCTACTTGTAGCCATTTTATTTGATTTAGAAATTTTTAAATTACTCAAAGAGTTTACTAAATTTGATATATTCGAAATTTTTGAAAAATAAAAGTAAAAAAATAAGATCCAAAACTGTATGTGACTAGATTCTAACTAACACTTAAAATTAAGATTGATTTGACTGAGTTGAATTTGATTTGATGAGATTTTTCTTAACCTACGTATTCACAATGAATAGCGAGCCTATTGTTCTCAAAAGAATTTTTCAGAGAGAATAGGTTTTGAGTTACAACAAGGTTCAGAGAGGAAATAATGCTTGACTTACTTTTGTGTTGCCTCGTATATTCTCCTCAACAATTCTTCAGTTGGTAGAATAGCCTCGGCCGTGATTTCTTGTCTTCGAAGATCAGCTTCTGATTAGTGGTCACCTTTGCACTAATTGACAGTCTATCACTTTTTTGTTTCGCGGGCACAGAGTCTTCAACTTTGAAAAGTTTATTCGAATCACTCAACTTTTTTCAGAGGTTCAAACGACACTGTATCCCATCCTCGTCGCCAGTTTTATTTATGAAATTAATAACCTGATTAATAGCACAAATATTTTATTGAAGAAAGTACAAGATTACGGCTCAAAGAATATGTTATAACTGACTAGCAAGGTTAAAGTATTATAATTTATATGAATTGCAAAAGCTGACTAAACATTAATTTTATCTGAGGCTGATACTACAGATTCTTAATAACTAAGTTATGAACTGGGTATTATTTAATAAGCAAAAATATAAATATACAGGGGACATCACTTACGTTCGATTATTGTTAGCTACTAATATTCATCTATAAAATTTTAAGTTTCGTTGCTTTTAATAATATAAAATTAATGATTGTTCGAGCTACAATATTACAGTACCTTTCGATTACTTTCCGTGTAAACGGGTAATTATAAAGGTATTTTTCGGAGTTCCTTTAACAAAACCAAATAATGAAATGTAAACTGGATGTTAATCCGCCTAATAAATATAGCGGCTTAACAAAATACTCCTCCCCACGCCAACGAGTAAATAAATGAATATTAAATCGCTAAATATGATACCGGCATGCATAATTTCGAACGCAACGAAGTTCTGGGATCCGCTTCGGTGCGGTCTAAACTTTTCAAGTTTTAAACGAAACAGAATCGGCAGCTGCTGGAATCCCCCGAAAGCAAATAAAAGATGCCGTGTACCAGCTGGATTGAAAGTTATTACATCAAACTATTTGAGAGAATTGTAATAGTGTCACGGAAGTTTGTTCTCAGTTTCCTCCATATCATTTCATTACTTTTTTATTGCCGAAGCAGCTGAGAAATGTTTCTTCTCTTCTCCTCAACTTACTATTTGATCACATCTGATATTGCACATAAGAACTTCGGTTCATGGTAACGCTGGATTTGATATGCCAACAGCGAAATCTTTAAAATAGTAAAAATGCCACATTCCTACAATAATTATTATTGTATTTCGAAATACATGTTAAGAAAAGAAATTCTTATACCTTGGCAACAAAATATTTACTCCTTAAGTTTTTTCTCACATCGTTAAGTTTATGATCTCATCTATTTTTTTTTATTAGCAACCCAATATTTTTTCGAATTCTGAAGAAGAAACTATTTTGCGTACACTGAAAAAAAGGCCAGTAACTTTACAAATATACTTTGTAAGAATATCCTTATAATTGTCTTAAAATAATTCTAAAAATAATGATGATATTACTCTGACGCATGTATTTTTACAACAATATACAACAAAACCGTAAACTTCCTATGTAATTATAATATAATGTGTACATTTATAGAATATATTGTAATACATTTACAATTAACAATGTGAAATCCATTTTTATATTGCAAAATTACCGAACATACCAAATTTACTATATAATTGAATTTAAAAATATGCCTAATGTGTGTGTGAAGGTACTACTAATTTTAAAACAAACTATCACTAACCGTTGAGAACGTTGGGTGGTGACGCGTTCATTATTTCTTGCTTCATCGATGAATGCAGCGTGTGCCTAGGACCTAGGTACTTACATAATTAATTTAGTGAGTAGTGGCTAGTAATACATCATATCTAGAGTGACAAGCGAGTGTTTTTATTACTATAAATAGTTTTGTCTAGTGCTGGTTGTAACATAACCTAAGTGAGATTAAGAAGTAATAGGTATGTAAGTTATACGTAATTGAAGCAAAACATAAACATTGGTATCCTTGCATCTACAAAAATTGAATACCTGTTGATTTTTTCATCTTACATAATATATAAAAAATATATTTTCTATTAGAATTACATTTCATACATATCCGAAGAGCAGGAGCTTCTGGAGGATTAGCATGATTTAAGTTCTGGGTACCTACTTACCTATATAATCAATATTACTTTGTAATAGTATAAGACCATCATAGATCTGGTTTGAATATTATAAAATGTTAACTTTAGTTCTATGAATATATTTTTATATTGTTATACAGGGTGTTAAAAAAAGAGTGTAAAATATTTCAGGAGATAATAGTATGAACCAAAATAAGCAGAAGTCTTAATAAACATGGGTCCGCAAAATAACGGTTGCGGAGATAAAATTTACTGTACGGATTAGGTCAGTTCCGACACTTTTAGGAGGTTTCTTTTATTCTTCGAAAAGACAGTCCAAATATCACGGGAATATTTTTTGAGAAAAATTGAATCGAAAATTTTATTTCGATATCTTGATTAGTTTTGATATAGAATTTTTTTTTTATTTTAGGCTTTTTCTATGATGCCCCATATTACATAAGTACGTATAAAGTTATAATTAGAAGTTATAAAAAAATCCTCAAGCCACTAGATGCTACAGATAGAGAAAAAATGTCTACAATGTATAAATATTAATATAATAAGTACAAGTTACCATAGAAAACGACCAAAATTTAAAAACATCATGTAGGTATCTGTTAAACAAATCAAAATATCGAAATGTGATTATCGCTATTCAAGTTTTCTTAAAAGTTAAGCTCCAACTATCATTGGCTACTTTTTATGTCTTCAGAAAATAGAAGGAACCTTCTATACCTAAGTGCTTAAATTGAACCATCCTGTACAATAAATAAAAAAATACATTGTAGTAATAATATAAAATGTATTATTACAATGTAACTATAAAACTGCCTGTAAAGTAATTCTGCAAGTTATATTGTAAAAATACTTTTTGTATTGTAAAATTATAATGTAATATTACAATTGCAAAACCTAAAATTACACCGCAAAATAAATTTACAACGTAATTTCACATTTTATTTGTAAAGTCACAATCGATAAGAAAAATGCAGCAATAATGAGTGGTAAATAAATTGCCATCTATTTTAACTGTAATTATTTTTTACCGTGTACGCAAAAATCATAATGCGTTTCATAATACCAATCTCTTCTGTATTCATCTTCAAAATATTACACAAGTATGTGTATAAATATTTTATAGTGCTTAGAACTGATTTATTTCTCTGGAGGATATTAAATTTTGGGAAAATCTATTAAATAAAAGAAATGGCTGTATGATGGCGATCAGTCATGCTGACCCTCCGTCCAACAGGCAAGCACTTTGTTTCGAGTAAATATTGACCATCTATCCATTCCGAAACCGTCTGGAAATAAGGGAGAGAAAATTTGTTGATATTGCTAAAGACATATAATAGCACTAAAATATTTGTAAACACAATAAATCTAATAGATTGTAAAAGAGACTCTCAGTGAAATATCTCAACCATGTACGTATTTTTAGTACCCAATAAAAATATTCAATAGTAAAAAGTATTTACTATTTCGACTTTTTCATGATCTTTGTTTTTCTCTTATATACAGTACAACTTAAAAGATATACGCATACCTATTTAATAAAAATATATATAGGAGAAAGCTGCAGTTATAAAAAATATGTTTTAGAAATATATTTTGTTGCAATACGTATTTTAAATATGTGTATACAGGGTAGTTAACAACTTGGAGAATTTCTTTTTTAAAATACAAACCGAGGAGCAATAATTTGATTGTAAATGTAGTTTTTGCAAATGGCATGACGTTTTTTTTTATAAATATTGACTTACTAGAATAATGGAAGGAAACATTTTTGGGTACGCTGACTTCATCAATAGCTGTGTCTTTGTATACAGAAAGTGCTTGAACTAATCCCCTTCCACATCTACGCATAACTGAGCATGACGTAAGAAATTCATCTCATATGCCTAAATTGGTTGTTCTCTACAGCTTTGCATATAACAGACTATATAAAGTACACCCGAAATAAGGAGTACAAGGGGTTTAAATCCGGGAATTGGAGAGACCACACTACCAGTCCTCTATGTACTACCTAACAGCCTATAAAAAGGTGTTATTTAAGAATGATCGCACATTTTGACGAAACTGAAACACAATTAAAAGCTTTGAAAAATATAAAATCATGAGACCGATCTTTTTTCTATAATTGTGACCTCAAGACAACGAAGTTCTAGGATAGAAAACTCAACAGTGACTACTACATTCCTCGAAAGAAATTGCTGAATATATTACGATGATCCAGCAGTTAATCCACAGTCTACTATGATTTTTTTGCAATCGATTGTTTCAAAAAATACTTAAGCGATCTTTCTTATTAAAAATCTGACCACGTGGTATTCTTCAGCATCATTTAAAACCTCTGTAGTTGAAATTTCATTAATTGGTATCTAAGAATATTTTTTTATAGAGTTGGAAAGTTTAAGTGTATTGAATGTGTAAACGAAAAGATTTGAAATTTTCAAATATTAGAAAATAAACAAATAAAAACAATTTAACAACAATATTAATAAACGGAAAGAAATATCTAATATTTAAATTGTTATGACACATTTCTAGAGTATCGCATTTTTTGTGGTGTCGTGTCCTCGAATTTCTAGCCAAGAATCGGAAAGTGAGAATTATGTCACGCCAGCCTAACCCTTGCAATATGCGAGTGTCACTGAAACCTTATTCCCTCAATTTAGTCAGGTAATTGGGTCATCTTCTACCCCACCTTGGAGTGTCCCTAACTGGGACGAATTTATATTCTATTAAAACTTCCCATGAATCTTCTACAATGTGACATAATACAAAAGACATTTTTTATATAATTATAAGTACCTACAGAGTGTACAACTTTTGATATTTCCGCCGACATTCAATGGAATTGACGATTCTACAGCTAATAAGTAAATATGATACTGAGAAAAAAATAAAAACTTTACAAGTGAAATAATATACACATTATGAAAACTATTTCAAAATATTTAAATGCCGCTGGAATATGTTCAAAATGTTGTCCCTCGGCTTGTACACACATTTGGACACGCCTTATCCATTTTTGCCATACTAAAGCCAATATTCCTCCTGATTGCTGTTCGTTGGAAACTCAAATTATTTTCGGCAGCTGTGATACGCTCGATTTGCGTGAGTATTTTCCACTTCGGCACGGTACATCATTTTTTAAATGACGCTACAAAAAGAAATCAAGAGGGTTTAAATCCGTAGACCGTGGAGGCCATACTACCAGTTTACTCCGTCCAATTCAAGAAATTCAAGATATTGTAAGTCATTCATACGATTGGGCAATATGAATGGTCCAATTAGGCCCCTATCAACAATTCCTGCCCAAACATTCAGTGAAAAACGGTGTTGGAAGTGGTCCCGTTCAGTTACGTGCAGATTTTCGAATTCGTGTGTATTGTAAATGTTTTGTATTCCACTGCAAGTAAATAAAGCCTCATCTGTAACTAGTACATCAGCAGCAAATTGCGGATTTTCAGCATTTTGCTGCAACAGCCACTCAGAAAACCTAACTCGTAATATATTATTATTATCCGCTGATAACAGTGCTTGAACACATTGGATATGATATGGGTATAATTGAGCTTCGTATAGTAAGCGCCGCACCGTTGTTTGGGATACTTCAGGCACCTGTCTAGCAATCTGCCTTGCACTTATTCGTGGATTTTCACAAATCACATTCAAGTCTTGTTCTTTAGATGCTAAAATACGTAATGGTCACCCTGGGCCGCCATCTCGTCCACGATTTGCACGTAAATTGCCGAAAAAGTTTCATGATTTGGCATGTGTGGATCGGGAAATCGATCAACATACAAGCGCGAAACTGCCAATGCATTTATCTAACTTCATTATACATTACAATCATATCCATTAATTCAGCATTGCTGTACAAATGAGTACTACCTAGAGAGCATATCCCCACTCCAACCCTATTCGCCAGGTAGACGTGTTGACACGCGCTCCAGACGCAAAAATTTATTTACTTTTTTTATATATCAGTAGATGGTCACCCGGGGCCACAATTTCGTCCACGATTTGCACGCAAATTACCAGTATCACGTCCACGTTGCAGCAGTGCCGTAAAAGTTTCATGAGATGACATGTGTGGATCGGGAAATCGATCAGCATACAAGCGCGAAGCTGCCAATGCATTTATCTAACTTCATTATAAATTAGAATCATATCCGTTAACTCTACCTAGAGAGCATATCCCTACGCCAAGCCTATTCGCCAGGCAGACGTGTTGACACGCGTTCCAAGCGCAAAAATTTATTTACTTTTTTTGTATATCAGATGTCGGTGAAATGCAGTTGACCTGCTACGTACTCCTTTATGATGTTAGAACTTTAAACATTTTTTATGAGAAATTTATTAGACTTTTATTACAATTTTTTTGTTGACATTGACTTCTTATTTAAGGGTGCACATATCCAGAAAGTTTTCCGGATAAGTTCTGTATAATCCTTTTAAACAAGTTGAAATATATTACCATAAAAATATATTTTCTCTATTTACTGAAATCGATCAACCAAATGTATTGATAATATACGAAATAACCCTCACTTAAAGAAGTAATATCTGGTAATCAACTATTTCAGTAAATAGGTATAATACACGCTTCCGCCAGTAAGTTGTTCACAGCCCCATAAATATTTAAAGAGGTAATTTCGGTGGTAATTTGATAACACAAAAGTTTGTAATTTCACAAAAGAGTGTAGTCAATTATTAAACAACTCAGAACAAGCTCCTAAATGTCAGAGGCGCTCAGTCTCAGAAGAAAATGAAAAGGAAGTAAGACAGAACGGCTCTCCACAATTTCTTTTATTGAAACATAACGCCTTTATTATGTTAGAAAACATGGCGGGGGATGTTTTTGTTGCTGGAAATTACCCCTATTATGGTAAATTGGTTGGAGTACTATAATAAAATTAACCTCTCACCGGGGGTTTATTAAGTTACAGAATTAGCTTAAAGTTTATGTTGTACCATTTCTGTCTTCTTTCTCGTTCCGCTTCTACATTGTCTACTAGATAAACCGCATTATGCCATTAAACAATTAATTTAAAACAATTCTAATTTGTTCTATTAAAACATCTTGTTAAAATGAACCAAATTTATATATATATATATATATATATATATATATATATATATTTATATATATATATTTATATATATATATATATATATATATATATATATTTATATATATATATTTATATATATATATATATATATATATATATATATATATATATATATATATATATATATATATATATATATATATATATATGTAGATGCAAACTCAACCTTTTTGGAATAAATCCTACTAAGACGTTTAAAATAATTCTGTTTTAAAATTTAACACATCTTAAAATACATATAAAATTCAGTAGGCTTCGTTAAGACTGTTGATGATAAATAATTTAAATGAAAATTGAACAAATATTATAATATTGTCGGTCTGTAGTGGAGCGGTTTAAGGCGTCAGTACTGGAATCAATGTGGCCCGTTCCTGTGGGTTCGATTCCCGCGGCCGGTAGACAGTACATCAGCTGCACCCTTTCTGCGGGTATGGTAGGGTGGAAGAATGTTGGCTTGGGTCCTAATTAATAAGGTTTTCCAGGTTTCCCTCATTCCTGCACTGAATGGTGGTTAGCGACTACCAACGTTTCCTGAGCGCAAATGCGGCCTGCTTAATAATAAGAAGAGCATGTTCTAAACAGATTTTTATCAAAAATAGTACAATTTTGAACGAAGAAGCTAGAAGCAGTTTCATAATATCATTGTTTAAAAATATTAAATAACAAATTGTAGGTTGTTTTAATCACTGAGTAATCGCACTAGCAATAATTTGGAGAAACGTGAGACAGCACAATATCAACTCTATTTCCGTCATTTATGCCTTAAATAATAATTGAAATAATGGGCAATTATCGTAGATTCAAATAACAGATAGTTAGTTATTATTAACGAGCGAAATCATTAAATTAGCATCCCTATTGATCTCCCTGAATCAATAATTGATGATTATTACATAAAGACACAGATTAACGTATTTCATTGTTTTCAATAAATTTATTTATCAATTTATGTATATTAATTCAATTTTCTTCGGCTCAGTTTAATAAAGATATTCAACACAGAAACGTAACTTTTAATTATATTTACGAACATTTTTCGTTCAGTGTAGCTACAAAAACAGATAAATATAATGCAAATATCTTCAAACCTTTTGCCTACCTACAAACAACAAACAATAACCATTGACTAATTTAATTAATATTTATTTTCTCGCGGCTGCAAAAGATACCCAAATAAATAGAAAACAAACAATAAATAAAGTTATAAACCAATAATTATTCCTATCGATTAGCCAAAAAATAATTTCAAGAAATACATACAGCATTATTTGAAAGCAAATTCATTAAGCAACGTTCTGTCTAAATTAACTAATTCATAACTCAACCAAAAGGCATTGTTTGAACTTGTTAAATACTCGTTTTAACGCAATATTAATGGACTGGAGGGTAAATAGGCTTAAAATTTGAAATTACAGCCAAATTTTTTCTAAAGAATTCCAGATAATCATCTCATTAAAAAAATACGAACAGTACTTTCTTAAATTTTTGGCTTACCATTATTTGTAGGAATCTAATAAGGTCAAGTCTAAGTGACAATTAAAAGCTTTTAATTACTTTATTGAAAATTTTAAAAATATTAATATCTCATTATGTCAAAGTTGTATTGCCATTTTAACTAAAATAACATATACATTATTTTACGGGATTTATGATATTTGAGTTGAAACAACAAAGTGTCTGTTTGATAAGAGTTTGGGGATAATTAATATGGAAACATAAAAACAAACTTAGATTAACTATGACTTTTGGAAAATAATCGTGAACTATTTTGAGAAATTCTCATACTATGTGAGTAGGGAAAAATTATCCAAACAGACAACCTGATTTGAACCACTGAAATAACGCAAAATACTACAATAAACACATGTCACATAAAATAATAACTACATCCGAAGTGTTTCTCAATGATATGTGTTCTACCAATACATTTATGAACTGAATAATATAGACTTTAGCAAATAACAATAATGTTATATCATGCACCTGCGAATATCGAAGTAAAACGAATATATAACGATAGAAAACCGTATAACCAACAAATTTTTAGGTACAGAAATCTTTCATAATACGTATTTTTTTAAATTTATCTGTAGGTGTAAATATTGTAATAACATAAACTTACATAGTTTTGCATATGAGATTGTTCACTTTTGTTTATAAGTATGTGAAAATTATTATTAAAATTTGGGGTTACAACAGCAAAATAATATGTATCATACAAACGCTTTTTTAAAAGTTATTATTTTATTTGAGGACGAAACATCAAGAATTTTATTTTTGATAATATTTTTGTTCTGCGTGTGGTATTAAATCTTCCTTAATTTATTTAAAAATGTTTTATTTCAATCAAGAATTAGTAGATATGGCATGAGGATTACAAATATGACTTGTCAACAACCGAATTCCATTGTCGAGGAAAATCCAAAGCGCAGTACCCGCGATATTGTATATGCAAATGATATTTGAAATACTCCTGTGTGTTATCTAATATCGCTTTATTTCTTTTATTTTTTAATTTTAAAATTAGTTATTTAAAATCTGACATTTTAGGCCATACATTCCTTAATAAAAATTGTTTATTTTAACGTAATCTATTACTACTTTAGAAAAACTTATTTATTTCACAAAAATTGTATACATTGTTCAGTTCTCGTTCATTGACTATTTAAAAATTAGCAGAATATCCTCAGCGAAGAACATAACGCCCTTTCCATTAGAACCAGAAGGTATTGTCTCCTTTAAGGATACGTAGGCTTTATTGTGGGACACAAAAGGACCTCCAAGGCTAAAGCCGAACTCTGACGAAACTAAAACAAATCAAGCGGTCTTCCGTCGCCCCCCTGACAGCTACAAGATTGTATTTTAGCCGGTCCATTTTCGATATTTTTACAGGACACGCTACATCAACACCAGGCTCTATATAATATATAAAAGGAGTGCGCATTACTCAGAAGATGCCGAGCCGACACCAAAAA
Organism: Monochamus alternatus; assembly: GCA_037114965.1. NCBI lineage: Eukaryota > Metazoa > Arthropoda > Insecta > Coleoptera > Cerambycidae > Monochamus > Monochamus alternatus. The sequence goes on from CM073433.1 coordinate 43,042,958, forward strand.
ATATAGACCGCGGTAATAAGCTGAGAGATAAAAGCATTAGACGAGAATAAGATAGATTCCTGTTATATCTGCTGGCCGTCTAGATGACGAGATGAAATTGTATCGTATGTGTACGGTGTGTCCAACTTTTGATGGTCTCATGTATATCTTGGAAATTATTTAGTTAATTAGGATTACAACTGTCCAGACAGAAAAATTACAATTATATAGCAGGAATTGCAGAAAATGAGAAAATAATACATATATAAAAGACAAAAAAAAAAACAAAAACAGCAACAGATACATATAAATATAATTTGACATTCTTAAAGGAAAAAACAAACAGTAAAAAAACAAAAAGTACAAAAATACAGTAAAAAGTAAATTGAAAACAAAAAAAAAAACTATAAATAATAAAAACTGTAGCAGTGTACGATAAACATAAAATTCAGCTCCAAATACATCGTCATCAGCATTAACAGAACAAAAAAAAATATCAAGCTGGAGTGATATTTCATATGATTAGTACACATACCATGAATAGGTGAATTTTTAAGAACGTTTGTTCTGGAAATAGGCAAACAGAAAAAAATATCGAAGATAGTTCAAAAAAGTTTTTGCAATAGTGTGCTAATTTTTCGAGAAACAATTGAATATGTTACATAATTTTCATGGCACGCTCCGTTTCTGACTTAAGAAAAAAATTGATAATTGCTCTTTTTGAACCACTCTTGTAATATTTCTACGGTATTTATATAACAATTTCTCATAGACTTTTCCCATAAAATCCAGTGGTATACTACTTGTTTTTCAAGATAACATGTTTTAAGTATACCAAAGTTATATTTTTTAATGGGACCTCATGTATATTTTCCCACACCTAATCCAATTTTGCTGAAATTTCTCTTCCAAATAACATATATAGCAGTATAGGATTATTTTAATTTTTCAATTATTTTCAGAAACAAAGTGTATATAAATTAATAAAATAATTCGCCGCTTCTAGGATGAACATTTATTTTGTTCCCTTTACGTTTTCAACCCTAATTTACTCGTGTAAGGATTTGGGGCATCCAACATACCAGATTTTTTTTTCTAAGAAAACTGGTGTAAGTCGTGTCAAAATCGGAAAATTATTACTACTATTACTTATTATTTTGAAACTAGCCTTAAGATACCTAAATAGGCATCTTAATGTATGACACAACGTGTAAATTTACATCATCTTTATCAGCGTATAAAGTAAAATAAAAACGAACTGTGTTGTTAATTGTTATATTATTTTATTTTATAACATACTTTCTATGTTTTATCTCGCCTACATTCAAACCATGTTTGTAGATAGACATCAAAATAGCTAGATCATTCGTTGGTCACATATGACATACCGATAAAGAACTAATAACAATATCTGATGATACTACCATCAGACAAAGCAAATCTTCTTATATATAACCTGTGGTACTACTGATATCAGCTGTATTGAAGGAATAATACAATACTGGTCGGACATGATTAGTCCGCAAAGTAGTTGCGTACCACAAAAATAATCAAATAATATAGTTACACTAGGTGACCCGGCAAACGTTGTTTTGCCATATGAATTATTTCTAGTGAATATTTTGGTAGTCGGCTTCGTTCTCATCCCTATTCCGTGCTGTTTACTGGGCGAGAAGCACAAACCTAGAAAAAATATAGACTGTGCCAGTGTCATATTGCCGGCGACCGCTAATTCATGGCCACCCTAAAAGGTCCAGAATCACTAAAATTTGGTTTTTATGACAATTTTCGTTGGTTGCATTGTAGCGTAAATCTCATTTGTTTACTGTTATTGGTCACATTCATGTCACATTCTTTAATGACATTTAAAATGACAGCAAGTTAGTTAATTTCATATTGCAGTGCAGCCACCATATTTGCACAACCGACAACATAAAGCAAATAAAATATCAATTTTCTGGACCTTAGGTCCCTAGAAAACGCGGCACCTGTCGCGTGACCTATATCATGAACCGACGTTGTCTATATTTTTTCTAGGCTTGTGGTGAGAAGTGACACCGGTAGACGCCTGACGGATAACTGATCTAGTGATAATCAATCAGTTATCGACCAGGGTTAAAAAGGATTAAATTACTAAAATGGCTATTAAAAAATAGGGGTTTATGATAGAAGGATAAAAATTAAGGGTTGTATGTATTTTTTAATGCCACATCATAAAAAAATTAAAATAAAAAATTTTATCCAAAAAATAAAAAAAATGTTTGGGGTAGACCATCCTCATCACTTAGGGGCATGAAATATAGATTACGACCGATTCTCAGACCTACCGAATATACATATAAAATTTCATAAAAATCGGTCAAGCCGTTTCCGAGGAGTATGGCGCTTAAAACTGTGACACGAGAATTTTATATATTAGAAGATTATAAGAAAAAAATTGAAAGAAGGAAGGGGATGATCGAGCGATACCGAGGCCTCAATTTGCCTATCCCTCAAATTATACTACCGATCGCCTTCAAGGCCTCAATCTGCTTACTTCTTGGAGAGATCATTTATGTAATTGGAAGAAACTCTTGGAATAAGCAGTTTCTAAGTTGAAATCTAAGTTCAGCATTCGATGACTTGAATTGTCTACAAACTCTTGTACAGGTAATAGTCTCAGTATTTATATCTGACAGATTAATGAGTTATAAGCCCTGAAGTATTGAAAAATATAAACCGATGGTGTTTTTGATAATCTCTGATATACATCAGCTTACAGACCTTGGTGACTGTTGGTCTGGATGTTCAGAACTATAATTCCCAAGGTGAACCAGTTTGACTGAAATTCTAATTGCAAATGATTTGTAATAGGATCTCCCAAATATAAAAAATATGCAGGGTAGGTATGTCATTTAAAAGAAAGACAATGGTTTGCATACACTTTATTTACACAATTTTTACATGTTTTATTTTTAAACGTAAAAAAAAACTTGCAAAATATCTACAGCATTTATATTTGCCGTTTTTTTTCTGAAATGAATAATAATCCAGCTAACCCTAGTCAAAATATAAATAAAATGCCGTGTTCATATTTTGAAATTAAAAATTGATAAATGTTAAGTCCATTTTTTTAAAATTCATAGGAAAGGAAAAGTCCTGTCAGCTGACAATCCTTTATTCAATGGTGACTAATGTGATAATGTCACTATTGATTGAAAGGATTGTGAGTTGACAAGACTTTTCCTTAGCTTTGAATATGTTGAAATTTTTAAGAAACACTGTATATCGGTAAGCATCGGTGAAATAAATGTTAAGGGAGAATTTCGCAAAGTAATCTTGGATTAACTATCGATTTTGAAGGTGTGTGTATTACGGCGGAGGTTCCGAGCGGGTTCGTAGCGTGCTTAATGGTGTTTTTAACATTTACGGGGTAGATTATAAAAGGGAGAGAGAGGAGCAGCTTCTGATATATTTATAAAAACTGCCTATGCCGTTTTGTGAGATTTTAAAGGTCTGTAATTTGAGAGGAGTTTCAACACCTTGCTGTATTTTTAATCAAAATAGTTATAAGCTCAGACACTTCTGATAAAATTATAGAGGTTTCTTCTACAATAAATAAACAACCACAATACCAAAGAGAAATGACCAATATATTACTTGTTTTCCAGGAAATAATTATGAAGTAACGAGATGTAACCATTTCTATAATCATATTATAATTCAGCAGGCTGTGCTTGCTCTAATCACCATCATTTTTTTTTTCAACTATTACTACGCCTGCATATATTAGTACAGCACGTACCTGCAAATCCTGCTCATAAAGGTTCCCATGTTATTTAATTGAGCATCGCCCATCAGACCAGCACCTGCATGTACCGTCACCTGCAACAACCGTCACTGCAGCTCATATCGATGACCTGCAATTTCTGTTTCCTGTTCGTGCTAGTCTGACGTAAGTTCTGTTCCCACAATAATCAGGGATTGGTTTCAAACTGTTAGAAATATTCGACCAGTTAAGTTGTGAATGTGTTGCGGAATTGTCGGATACTTTCGCTTATCAACAACCTCTATTTGCCTACTCACTTTAAACAAACTGCAAGTCTCATTTTTTTACGTTTGGAAATGATGAAACAAATTTCGTTGACCTCTCTCTAGTTCAGAATATAAATGATAAAATTCAATATAGCTTTTTCGTTTTAGATAGGTATTGTTAGCATGCAAATGCAAAAGACTTACATTACTATTTTTCTGAACTTTTTTAGTGACATCTAAAAAAACAGTTGGACATAGCATTAAATATGAATTATTATTATTTTCAACTGGAATGCTGTATATTTTTAAATATTTAATATTATTTGGCAGTACTGAACATAACCTCAAAAGTCTGTTGTTGATTGTTGCCAACTCATTATGAAGAAGTGATTTGTACTCGTATATCAGTGCTGTTTAAGGCGTCAGAACTTGAATCGATGTGACTAGACCGCTGTGCGGTCTAATCCCGCAACTGGTAGAGCGTATATCACCTATATTCGCGGAGAGGATTGGCACCCTCTCTGCGGGTATCATAGCGTGGAAGAAAGTTGGCTTGGAACAATGTGAGAGATTGACATGAGTTAATAGAAAAATGTTGCATTTTTAGATGTAACGCATTTTTACATTTTTAAGATGATTTGAATCGTTTATGTGTAAATTATTTTAAGAAAACATTTGTGTGTGTATTTTTAGAGGCCTGATGATGATACCAAAACGTTAGAAATACAATATAGTGTGTTATAAACATATTGATCTTTATCCCACTATAATCTGGATGGACATTGTATTTTTGTGTGTTCGATGGCTTTGTGATGAGTTCCAACACAATCAGAGCTGACAATCGAGTGTCATATTGCGTGCAAGAATGAACTTCTGTGACCAAATTTTCTATGAACTATCCGAGAAACAGTAGGATCGTATAAAGAATCCTAATAAAACACTGGGAAGGAGTAGTGTTATAGCAATGTTTTCTGAATCATAAAGGACTAAAAACAACATCGAGTTAAAGTATGTGAGGAGAGGGCAACACTAAAGCAACATTCCTCAAAACATAGTTTTTCAATTATAACGTAGTGACTGTCATCAAAATGGAAAATCAGTTCTTCGAGATGCAAGGTAGCATATCGATCAAGACTGAAAGTCAAGGTTACGTTGACTGATCTGACAGAGTTGTTCATCATGAATTTCTAAATACTATATTCTTCAAGTAAAATTCCTGTTGGAGTAGATGACTTGGAGCAAACCCACAGTCTCCCTTACTGACTACGTTTCCCTCAACATATTAGATCAGAGAATATAGTGCAAAACTAAGGAACATAAAAGATTAATAACTCGGTGCATAGGGTAACAATATAATAAAAGTCGCTTGTCTAACTGGAAATTTCCTTTTTTACGAAAACTAACCATGTCACTGGTCTGATGGATTTATGTCAGCTTAGTAAATATATCGATACTATATAGAGAATAAATAAGATTGCCGCAGAGAAATATAAATTATAAAAACAATTTGTTTTTTAACATCCAAAAAATATCTTACACTTTTGAAGTTGCTGCATTGATTGAACAATTTAAAGACTAATTCCCTCATAAATTGGTAACAATCCCTTGATATTTTTGCTTTAAATTTTTACTATAATTAGGTAAGTAATATTATTTTCCATTTAGGGATAAATCCTGTGTCACTTTCATAACTTCACACTTAGAACGGAAATAATAGTTGCTTTCCAAATAGAAAATTTATACCGTACATATATGGCACTTCGCTTAAAAAATATTTCTTTAACACGCTCACTCTTCAAAGGAACTTACTATTTGGGTTAATAACGAATACAGCGGAAGTTAATCATTAGATCGCGTCATAAATATTCAGAAATGTATTTTTTAATACGAAAAGAAATGAATTAATTTAATTAATGGCCGTAATAATGTAAACTTATTTATATTTAGCCATTATACGTATTCAAAACACTCCATTCTGTAGGTATTAGTTCTAAAGAATGTCATTAATTTTGTTCACGTCGTAGGACCACAACATAATTCATTTTGAAATAAATTCGCGACAAAATCAACAAACCCGGTATTGTTTTCGTGCATGTTACAGTCTAATCAAAATCAGGAAACGTCAAACTGTATAAAGCCTTTCAGTTCTAGACGAACAACACAATTTGAATTCCTGATAGGTCTTCACTGCGCGAGTTAGATGTTATTTGTTTAGATGTTGCCTTGAGGCGCTGATTGTTACTAATTTCGCGACGTTTCGATGAGTCAAGTGTCACTTATGTCGGGAGAATGAAGAGGGAATAGTCGTTCTGGATTATAAATGTTTTCCTTGCATCAGTCCCGAAGCTTATGCAAATATGCGGTGAAACGGTTCAGTGCCAGACGATGCTTCGCCGGTGTGGGTTTGAGTAACTTGTTTGATGAGCAATTGCTTATCAGATAATTCCCTTATTATTATTTGGTGAGGACTAAGGAGAATTAAAAGATGTATGACGAGTTGTGTAGATAATATATGTTATTAATTCATTTAGTTCAGTACTTCAAACAGTCCAAACAGAATGGGGAAATTGTATGTTTTTTTTTTCCAAATACGTGCAGAAGAGAGAATGTATTATTTTAATCGAATCGGCAGTTGTCCTAGACAATTTTATTGAAAGATAAACTGTACTTAGTCTGGCCACGTTCCTCTACAAAACGGTCGCCGTCACAGTGTAGATCTGTGACGTTAAACGCCGTTCGCATGTGTATACCTAAATACAGCAGTGTGCTTTAGTTCATATCTGTACACGATTTCCAAGCTTTCAGTCAATGCGGTACCTACGTTTAGAGTTAATTTCTCATTTGTGATATTATTTGATGTTATTGTGTTAAATAGACATCGGTATTGAATAAAGTTGCATGGACTCCTAAAATGGGTACACAAGTGCATCTCACCGGGCAAATGGAAGAAGTATTGCATCGGTCAGTGGTCGCGCGGTTTAAGGCGTCAGTACTTGAATCGAGGTGACTATAGTCTCTTTGGACGACATCGTGGAAAAGTATTCTAAAATGACAGGGATCAGAAAATCGACAATCTACAGACTTTTAAAGGAAACAAAAAATGAACAAGAACAAGACTTTCAACAGGGTTCAAGGCACCTTCAGGTAAAGGGCGAAGATTAATAGTGACACATATAGGTAGTGCCAGTGGTTTTCTAGATGGCGGTTTACTTTTATTTGAATCTAAACATACAGGTGACTATCACGAAGACATGAACACAGATGTTTTCGAAAAGTATTTTACACAAATGTTGAATCTTATTCCTCCGGGGTCTGTAATTGTCATGGATAATGCCATTTACCATTCACGGCAGACCGAGCGGACGCCTACGACTGCTTGGCGGAAAGCCGATATAATTCAATGGTTATCCGGAAAAAAACATTTCTTTTGAAACAAATATGGTGAAAAAGTAACTTTTGACACTTATCAATCTTAATAAAGATTAGAAAAAATATGTCGATGAAATAGCAACAAATCGCCAAATAACGGTACTACGGTTACCACTTTATCACTGTGAACTTAACCCAATCGAATTAGTCTGGGCGCAGGTAAACGGATATGTAGCGCGAAATAATACGACGTTTAAATTAAGTGACGTGAAAATTTTGTTAAAAAATTCTTTGGAACAAGTAACTGCAGATAACTGGCAAAGATGTATACATCATGTACAAAAAGAAGAGAAGAAAATGTGGGAACTCGATAATTTAATTGACGTTACTGTGGAACCTTTCGTTATCAATCTAGAAGACAAAGATAATTCATCAGAATATTCAGAGGATGAATTTTAATATACCTACTTGTTTATTTTCTTTATTGTACATTTGTACAACACTACATTTACTCACCATAATTTGAATTTTCATAATACATATATTTTTGTGTGGAATAAAAGTCTATTCATTAAATTTAAATAAAGATTTTAATAATACTATCGCATAATTTTATTTGAATTACTAAAAACCCTCTTAACCTAATTATGACGCTTAAAGTAGCCTCTAGTTTTGAAATGCTGTTTTTATATTGGTTATTTATAAGAGAAATGGAACGAGAAATTGAAGCGGCATAGACAAAGACGGATTGTCGGGGATTAAATTTTAGCTACCTGCTACAATTTAGTACGGTTCGATCACACAAAGTTTTTTTAAAAGTATACCTCATCTATATCGATAATATAAAAATATTGAATATAAGCACCAGTACTACATTTATTTACAATTTGCATAATAATAATAAGCTTTTATTACTCTCTTTCATTTCTAAACGACTATAGATCGCTGTGGGTGCAACCCCAGCAGCCGGTAGACCATATATAAACTATATTCATGGAGAGATTGGCACCCTCTCTGCGGGTATGGTAGGGTGGAAGAATGTTGATTTGAGTCAATGTGAGAGATTGATACCGGTTGACATTTGACTACTCCCCTAATTAATGAGGTTTCCCTCATTCCTGCACTGAATGGTGGTTATGGCCTACCAACGTAAGTCGTTCCTGGGCGCAAATGCGGCCTCCTTAATAATAATATGCCGCCCCCATGCCCGCACAAGTCTTTGACTTCTGGGCTAATCCTAGTGATTAGAATGAGGGGTAGAGATATTATTATTATTATGCCATTATTTACGAATACAGCATACTAAAAAATATTTCACCGTGCAAAAATTTAAAATAAAATGTGCTAACAAAGGAATAAGTTACATTTAACTATACCGTAAGTTCACCACATCACTACTAATAATTTTCACATTACCTACACAGTATTTACACTATGAATCTATGACCTACAAATGCCACAAAAACGCAAACATACAAAAAACAAACCTGTTTACATCACCAACACCTGTATCCACGGAAACAAACAGCGCTGAACGGCGTATAATGTCACGCCAATGATATCGCGTATTCAACCAGGTGCCTTTGTTTACACGCTATGGTAATTTATTAATGTTAATATTTTAATAATTATGTGATTACTGTCGTCAAACAATCGAAAGTCATAGCAACAGTTGTAAAAGATTATTGCTGATGTTGGTTGAGACAAGAAATTTAGCAAAATTCGAAAAAGACAAGAGTTTCTTTAAAGTCTTGGTTTTGTTAGATCTTCCAAGAACATGCATTGTATTTCTTGCATGATCCTTGCGAGGTTTATTGCATACAAATGAGAAACACCAAAGTTTAGCTTTATTTGGGTTGCAACAGTGAACGGTTCTAGGACAGTCCAATATAGTCTATCACTTCACACAATTTTGAGAGAAATCAAATGAAAACTTGTTGAAAATATACCTGGAAGACTATTTTGAACTGTTCCGAAACTATTTGGTGTGGAGCCCAAATATATTAGACGTTATAAAGTATATACCTTACAACAGAAACGCAATATTTATTTTGTCATGGTGTTATGGTATGACAAAAATTTAGAAATGACGATAAGGCTATATAAGTAACAAGGGTGCCCATAGAGGGAGCAAGGGAGCACTTGTCTCCCCTCTCCCGAATTGTCTTATTTACTTACAACAACTGCATGTACTTATACACAGTCTACAACCGATGCAGTCGAATTCCACTTTTGGTCAATAATGAGTGACTATACAACTTTATTTTACTAAAAAGATAACTTATTGATAAGAAATATCACTGAATTTAAAAATATTAAACTATACGTTAGCTTGTGAAATATTTTCACATATCATTCGAAGCATTCTTGTAAAAAAAAATTCTCCTAATTTTGATTTTTCTTGAGTATCTTTAAATTTTCTTATTTGTCTGAAATAAAATAATAATTAGTATTATTTATTATCCGTGACTTTACCAGGAACGAAAAATATACTGGAAAAAATTATAGCAAAACTACACTGGTAAAAATGGGTGAACATTCCCATGGGAATTAATATTATTTATTGAAAAAGTATTTTCTATGCGGATCTCAATTTTAGTTATAAAGGTAACCAGGTACATATAAAATATAAGAAAATTAAACAATTCTAACTAAAAAATTACAATTTATGTCAGTAAAAATTATAGTGTAGGAAATTTACTCATGATATGAAATTTTATACATATTTATTTCTGTAATATTACAGTGCATTATTTCATTTTAATTAATATGTAAGTTTACATGACGCTGTAGTTGATTAAAGTCAATGTATGTATGTGTATTAATAAATATCGAATTAAAATTTAAAAAGTATGTGTAAAGGTATTAAAAATTACTCCTGTAATTTTACCACAAATTACGAAAATCGAAAAAAAACTTACAAAGCCACAGTCCTTGTTTCTCTATCTTAGATATTATATACGGAAACTGTTCTTTTACGATAAAATGACTTTTTGCGAGGTAAACAAAATTTTTTTGTCTCCGATTGCTCCCAATCTGATTGCAAGATGAGATTTTAAGTGTCATTTCCAAATAATGCCACGATGCAAAATCAGCATTTTGTTTTATATCCCTATAACGACATTGTTACCGGCAAGACGACGGACGGATTCCCCTTTTAGGACAATTCCACATTTCATCCTATAAAGGCATTTATCCCCGTTCCCCAAGATTCTCAAATATCAACCTCGAAATTGCTGTGTACGTTTTTTGCATCGAGCCCACAATGCTTTGAAACAGACAAGAACTTTTGTCACTCGACAATGATGTATCTAAAACCTTATTTATGAATTCAGTTTTTTGCTAGACTTTCGAATACACAAGTTTTATTCGAAAGTTGTGTGAAAAAAAACTACATTGAATTGGCATTAAAACGTTCTCAGATTTTAATATATCTTTTATGAAATTTACTTTTTCGAAAACTGTCATAAAATGATTTTATTCCTCGTCCTCATACAGAGTAAGTATAATGATTTAGATGATTTAAATAAAAAATATCCTAATTTTTGAATAAAAAATATTTGTAGTTACATAATTAGAAGAAATAATGACAAAAATTTAAATTATTTCCATTATTATATCTATGATTCATGACGTTAAAATATTGTTATTTTATTGTACGTACTCCAATAATATTTATATGTAAATATTGAAATAAATGTAACAAACCGAAGCTCAATAGTTGTCATTAATATAAAATTGAAATAATAAAAGCACTTCATCCGTTTATCACTGTGCCAATAGATCAAACAAATAAATAGGCAAACAAATCAATAACGCTTTTTGTGTATGTATATATGCACACAAACATAAAAATCGACTAATGTATCACATCAGCTCAAGTGAAACATTAATTATTAATCCATCCGAATCACAAACATGTTCAATATTGATGAAAGTATCCGGTTTGTGTGCTGATCTGGCCAATCTGCAAATACGTTTGGTTGTATCCTTATTCAATCGGGAGGTTCACTGGAAAATCATACACATTTTTGAATTCATATGAAAGATATTTAATGTGTTTTAATTAAAATACGTACTATATTTGACACAGGATTTTTTATTATGGTCAGTATTATGAACAAATCAATCATAAAAGTAGCATGACAATTTGCAGTAATCATTGTGTTGAGATACGTTAAATGAAAATAACACCTTACAATTCTTATTAGCGCTTTAAGGTGTTATTGAGCGTGATGACGCTCTAGGGTATTCCACATTTAAAGTGCACTAGCATGAAAATAAATCACTTGAAATCGTCAAATATTATGTCATATCAAATGTAACAGAAAAAGTGCACCCAGGAATATTGTACACAAATGGCTTGGCCCGAGGGGTGTTTCGCGATCGGCAGTGGTGTACAAAATAGCAGCAGTGAATACGGCAGTTAAGGGAATGCTGTGAGCAATGTTTGCAATGATTAGGTTAGGTTAGGTTAGGTTAGGTTAATACGGCAGTTAAGGGAATGCTGTGAGCAATGTTTGCAATGATTAGGTAGTTGAAGGTATTGAATAGGTAGTGAACGGCAGTGGACGGTATTGTCGGCAGTGCTTTAGGCAGTAACAGCAGTGGCACCGTAATTGTCAGAAATGATCGCAGTTTTGCGGCATTAAACTAGTAAATAATGGCAGTGATATACAGTGCTTTCGAAAAGTAACAAACAAATTAATTATTTTTGAAATTGAGAAGAATTCGAAAAAATCTTCTGGCACGTCGATTTTGTTTTTAAAAAAGGCACTTTATGACATACGACCCACACTCGGACCCACATTTGTGACGTCATCGTTGTTTGAAATATGACGTTATCATCAATTTTTTTAAATAGCGACCCCCAATTTTGACTATGCCATTTGAAGGAGCGTGTCAATCTACGTACATATATCATGAAAAATTATGGTGTTACATAACAAAAATTTCAAGAAAATAATGCTTGAAGATTTTAAAATTTAATTTTCACAATACTGTGCACCTGCCTATTATGCAACACCTGTGCTTATTTACATGAGCTGTTCCCGAAGATTTTTTATTTCCTCATTCGTTCTTCTGATCCACCAACCTCCTGATCTGTTTCCTCCAAAAATATTCCTCAATATTTTCCTTCCCCACACTTCCAGAATTGCTTGTTCTGCTTTATTGAACGTCCATGTTTCACTGGCTTATGTCACTACTGGTCTTCCTACTATTTTGTTTAGTCTTATCTTTGTTTGCTTAGAAATATTTTGACTTTTTAGTATTTCTGCAGTCCTCCTACATATTTGTTTCGTGACATTATTCTGACTTCAATTTTCTGTTTACTTTTATTCTATTTTTAGTCTTTTTCATTGTTAGACATATCATGTTCCTTATAATTCTGGCGACTTTCAATTCTTCTAAAACCTTTTATAGTTCTTTCCTTCTTATTTTCTCATAGGCTTGTTTATAGTATACAAATAGTACTAAGATTGATTTACCATATTCAAAGCTGAAATTCTCGCAGAGTGCAAACTTGGTCTGCTGTACTTCTTCCTTATCTAAAACCACATTGATATTTCTCAATTTTATCCTCCACTTCTGCCAACAATCTGTTTTTTATATACGTGATAAACATGTACCATTACTCCTAAAATTCGGAAAATGTAGTTTATTCAGACGCAGCTAACACATACCTAAGATATATATAATTCTAATATCCCTCAACCGACTGCGAAAGGACTCAAATTTAAGTAATTTAGGGGGCTCTCTCCTAAAGCTTAATTGTGAACCAAGATTGCTTTCGTAATTATTTAGGCCCGGATTATAAACTTTAATATTATACGTTTATGCACTGACTCTAAGCACGGGGACTAGAACATTCTAAATGCAATTAACAAAACGAAGTCGGCTTACCGACTTTGACCAACTTTCCTGCTTTGGCTATAATTTATGGTAATGCACGAAACTGGAAGAATGTCTCATTTAACACCGACATCTAACAAAACGTATGCATTTTTTATACTTAGTATATGTGAGGGTAGGTGTTTATTTGCAGCAGTAGAAAGGCATTTTATTCAACAAAATTAACAACTAATCATATGTTAGAACAATTAATTGTTTAATCACTGATGCCAGTCGATTGAACCTGTATGCTAGGACCAGGACCATAGAATTCTCAACGGATTAAGAGTATGGGGACCCAAAATATCAACGGCTATTCATTGTTTTTTTTTACATAGAAGTCTCAATATTATCCCTCTGCAATCGTATCTGATTTCTATCCTCCGTTGTGTATTAGGTTCAAGATATTTGCTCCTTGAATTGGTTTCTTAAGATATTCCAATCTTTTCAGGTTGGATTCCTATGGTATTTATACCCACCGGCTGATGATTTTTCTTTTTGAGTATATAATGAAAAAATATCATGTTTGGTCCTTGTTGGACGTAGGTTCATGTATTTTTCAATTACTTGTACAAAATTCGTTGATTTGCATCTTCTTCAGTTGTTATAAACTTCAGCAATATATTGTTTTTGTATTTCATTGAGAATATAGTGTAGTGTTCAGTTTTTTCATCCTCTCAATGTAGAAATGTCAAGTCACACATACCACATGCCCCAACGGTTCCAATTATTAAAATTTTGATAGTAATAAATGATGTGTCGACAAAATCGTGATATACTTTCTTTGCAATTGATATCAATATTTTTCTTTGCTTGTATAGAACTGAGAACTGTATACAGAGTTGAATATCCACGACGTAGATTTTCGGATCTTCTTTTTCTTCCAAATAAGCAGAATAATGTTTACTAGTTGTGTAAACTTTCCTTTCAGTTAACCAAAGGTCACTAATTGTTTATGCGTTTCATATATACTTTTTGCATTCTGCAGGAATTATTGATTAGAAGACGGGTTTAGCTGCTGGTTTAATGTCATATCGTCGTCAAAATTAGAAAAAAAAAAATATGACTCAAATTATACAAAATTCGTCTTTCGTGGTAAATGATTACACAAATATACATTTTTATCAAAATGATTTGGGAACTTTGTTATTTATAAAGTAATGGAATGCTTATACAAGTCGACACTTTTTTTATTTAGATAGACATCTATTTTATTATTATTATTATTATATTAAATTATTATCTAATAATCTATCCATCTATCTATTATCTTAATCAACCTAATGATTAATTACATTCTACAATTTTCAAATACAGTACAATCGGTAGATGGTGATTTATTAAATTACTATAGTCAAAATTTAAAAACTAATTTTTATTCTTTGTTTGAATTTTGTACAGTATCGAAAGAACTTGTCAAACAAAAAATTTTTGAAATTAGGTCATTTACTACAGAGTCTGATCGCGTTAATTTAAAAATGATTCTTTTAAGTTATTCAAGATTGCTGCCGTTTCTTACCAACATTATAAATTCATGCTTGTTAGACTGTATTCTTCCTGATGAATTCAAAATATCACGAGTAATTCCCCTGCCTAAAAAAGAAAATGCAGCATCTTACGTTGATCTTCGCCCTATAAACATTTTAGCCGTAATTTCAAAAATTATAGAAAAAATTATGAACAGCCAAATTCGGGAACATTTAAATAAATATAAAACTACTGCACTTGTGCTTTTGGATTACTCTAAAGCCTTTGATAAAATTAATGACAAATTGTTGTTGTCCATTTTACATTTCATATGATTTTCTGAAAATGCGGTTACACTTATGCATAGGTATCTTAATAATAGGTGTCAGTTTATGGAAACAGATAAAGGGGAGTCACTTAGGGGTGCTCTTTTGTGTGGTGTACCACAA
Source organism: Monochamus alternatus (assembly GCA_037114965.1). NCBI lineage: Eukaryota > Metazoa > Arthropoda > Insecta > Coleoptera > Cerambycidae > Monochamus > Monochamus alternatus. Next base: position 43,058,128 of record CM073433.1, read on the forward strand.
GGTTCTATCCTTGGACCACTTTTATTTAGTATATATACATGTAATTTATACAAATGTTTACAAAATAGCAACGTGCATTTTTACGCTGATGACACCCAAATTTATTTATCGTTTGAGTCAAATGATGTAGCTAATGCTAAAATTGCCTTAAATGCTGATATTAATCGCTTAGTTAATCTGTCAATAAAACATCATCTAGACATAAATAGTACAAAATCTTTCGTTATGATATTTGGTAAACATAGAAACTCGATTGAAAGACAGTTTAGCGTTAGCATTGGGGGTGAGAACTTACAATGTACAAAAGTAGTTAGGAATTTGGGTTTGTTATTGGATACTGATTTACGTTTCAAATCACACATTAATAAGTGCATTCAAAAGGCTTACGGTAATCTAAAAATATTATATTCCAGTCGTCATATTCTCTCTTATAAACTTAAAATTCAGTTATCAGATGCTCTGGTTCCCAGTCAATTTAATTACTGCGATGTTGTTTATGGTCCATGCCTTGATAAAATTGATGTTAATAGAATCGAAAGATTACAACAATCATGTTTAAGGTTCATCTACGGAATCAGGAAATTTAAACTCTCATATAAATTAATTGATGCTAAATGGTTAAATATGCACAATAGGAGGAGGAGTCTATCGCACAGACGTCCATACAATTAATTACGTTTTAAAGGTCTTATATCACCTCCTGCTCATAGATCCTCTGTTTTTTATAGATCTCTTTCATACAATATTTATAAATTATACAATGCTATTCCTGGCGATATGAAGTTATTAAAGCCTTTAAAAACAAATTTAAGAAATACATTTTTGATCTTGCTCATTAAAAATTTGTTGGTTTATTATGTTATATTATGTAGGCGTAGGATTATATATTTGCTATTTCCACTCACAGTCTACCACAGTGCGGCATTGTTTAGATATTGTATTGTTGTATTGGGGCTGAACTTTGAACTTTTTTAAATTGACTTCAGCTCCATTTTGCAGTGTATGTTATCAATGTTATAATATTTTTTATGTATACATTGTATTATATGGTACTTACATTGCAAATAAATCTGTTATTATTATTATTATTATTTAGAGAATCAAACTCGAATGTAAGAATAAATAAGTGCATAACGATTTCCCATTTTACCGTATACCTACTGAACTAAATAGTACGTCTATTGTAAATAGCTTCCAGATATGTCTTTCTTTTTTCAATCAAATCTTACCCGGATACGGATTTTGGATTTCCATTCGATAGGAAAACGATGAGAGCGGGTTGAGAAATCTCAATATCCTACAGTGCAATATAAGTTTTGTTATAAGGAAGTAAAAAGGCGGTCAGTATGGGCCCCCATAAAACGGGTGAGTCGGTTTATTTCTTTATGAACAAAATTATATTATTTCCTTATTGAAAACGTTACAGAGTGTATACAATGTGTAGCAATGTGTTACAATGACTTAAATATTTTCTTGGCGAATTTTAAATTCATGTAAAGACATAAAACAATGCTTTTAATCTTATTATAAAATTCAGTAGCTGTCAAAGAGATAATATGCACGTTAGTCTTTTCTATCACAAGAGCTTTGACCTTATGTTATTTAGGTCGTTGTAGTTCATATTAACATTGTATCTTCTTAAGCCTATTTTGTCAGTACATCCTTAGATATAGAATATGTTGCTGCCAGATATTCCATCTTTTTAGGTATTTATCCGAGGATTTAGTCAACATTCCTTTAGATATATCAATTTATTCCAAGAGATGTATATCATATACGCTAGATGCACTGAGATATGCTTCATACTTTTTTCTGGCTTGAAGCACGAACCAACACTTTTGGTTTTAGAGTCATGTCAGGCCTGAAGAAAAGAGTGAACCCATAATTGCTTCTTCCATTTGTTCATAGAATTAGAGGAGAAGAAGGTCGATTATGTGCATACTTTACAACGCCTACATAATTTTCTTCCTTAACTTTTGCGATGAGCTTTCGATAAAATTCGCCCAAAGCTTATTGATTTTCACTTTTATGAACAATTACATCAAATTAAATTTACTAGAATATAATCTCTCTTGTAGGATCTTCTCCGTCTTATCGATGAAATTTCTCGATGGTCGATGTTCTGTCTTCTTCATGCACTTAAGTGCATTGATGACCGAAGGAATACGTTGGGTTTGTGGACCCTTCAAATATAAAATAATTGAATCATTAACAGTTCTTTGGCATTGTAAAAAGTTATATTTTCCTTTTCATCCGTTTTGATTGGATTGTTCTTTATTTTACACCAGCTCCTCCATCTGGACCACATTCTATTATATCCAAATTGACTGTTACGTTTAATTATTACATTATATTTATTAGATTTGAAGGTTCAGCTGTTCCTAATATATGAGCTGTCAATTTAAATTTTCAATGAATTTATTTAGCATGTGCTACTATATATAAGAGTTTATAAAAAATAACAAAAAATTAAAAATAAGCAAAATATTTAGTGCAAATACAATTTCATCAAATGTTTTATAAATATATTCATATTCACTGAATTTTTAACTTCATCTAGCAGCGATGAATAGTCTAAGACCATCTCCAAGCATCTGTTTCTGTTATATGTGTTAAATGTTATATTATAATTTTGTCCAGAACGTATATTATATGAATGCAGTTCAGCACGTGTGATTAGATGTGGTACTAAATAATTTGGTAATATATTTGTCCGCATTTTATATATTAAAATCAAATTAGACTTTTCAATCTGCTTCCAAATGGGAATTCACTGCAATGTCTCTAACATTAAATCAATAGAATTATATCGATTATAACTTCATATAATTCTCATACACTAATTGTCTTTAACATTTGGTATGCTTTCGGCTATTGTTAACACTTGTCGATACATAGTTTCCAAGCAGTTAATATTTCCTTTCTTTTAAATTGTTCTAAATGCTATGGCAAAATTCAGCCCTTTGATAAGTATATTTCTAGAGTCACCGTTTAGTTTTGAATAATCTAGATTAATGAAGACTCAAGACTTCATGTTCAAGTCTAGTTTGTTTAAGATGCTTTTTGGAAAGTTCGATAAACTTTACTTCCTCATCTTTCTTCATGTCTTTTCTATTACTAAAGAGTCTAACGAAATTTGATATATGCACATATATCTACGTATATGTACGTGTTGAAAGTCAAATTGTTCATTTGTTTAGAAGAAAAATATTTAGCAATTAAATACATTACGAATATATAACTAAAATGGCGGTAACGTCAAGTAGTTAACTAGAGCCAAAATGAAGGCAGCTATATTAAAATATTCTGAACAGTTATTACTCAATACACTAGTAGTAGTAAAATAGTAAAAAAGCTCAACTAAAATCCATCAATCAGTCAAAGTGTCACACATAAAACACTTAAGTAACCGTATGCATTTTTCTTACTGGGGAATATATCCAACGCAGTAGGAATGTTCTGATAAATTTTAGAAGATTTTCTGCACACACATACAGAAGCTCAGCTTTGTATAATTTACTGCAATCAGTTACTGGAAGTGTAGGACATTTTCTACACTTTTCGAAATAGAATTCGATTTTAGGCGACAATATACATCTTCAAGACATAGCACGAGCTCGGTTCGATAACCGAACAGTACATTCTTCATCTTTCTTGCACTCCAAGCAGAAAATCTCCACGTCATCGATCGATGCCAATGCTCGTAGTGAGTAGATTTATAACCAGTCCTAAGAAAGACAAGCGCACTCACTAAACGTTGGATCATTCTTGACTCTTAACAGTTTTTTTATTATTATAACTATTGAATGACAGATGCTAATGTAATTATTAATTAACAAGATAACTGGATCGTTACTAGAAGTATTAAGACTTTGACTGACCCTCATGGAATAGCAAATGAGTTCACAACACACGAACTGATGCCGATCCAGCGGGCCGCGTAAATTCTTTGTGTTTTAAAGGCAGACAGCAGCCATGTATTTTTCATACGCCTTATTGAATTCCTTCATCTTCGCGATTTAGGTGTGCCTAATGTAGGATAAAGGCGCAGATATGCGGTCGTATGAAAATGTTGCTGTCACGTAGTTTTTAAATGGATTTATTCCGGAAAATAATTGAAATCAAGTGCAGACGAATTTAATCGTGGCGGAAAATAGTAGGTATGTTTATCTTTCTGTCAAACGGCAAGTTGGATGAAATATCAACAGATGTGATGTTTCTTGCAAGCGTAGTAACGCAAACACGATCCAAATCCATACGTGTTTCAGTCGAACATTATAGAGTATGGAATTTAATAAATTAAAAATTCTATTCATTTTAAATAAATTAACATCGCAAAAGTGTCAAAAAAATCACATACAGCATGTTCGCAAACCTGCAGAAAATTCAGAACACGACAGTACTCGAAAAATAATGTATCAAGTTTATGTAATATATTTTTGTAAATGTCAACAAACGTAAACACAAACAGGATGTTCGCAATCTGCAGAAAATTCAGAACATGACAGTACTCGAAAAATAATGTATCAAGTTTATGTAATATTTCTGTAAATGTCAACAAACGTAACCACAAAGTTATTATTTTATTTTTTTGTCTTGACTATTTTAAACTAGACTGACTGACTGACTTTAAAATTTAGCACATGCGTTACTATTTATCAGAATGCAGTTGCCTATTCCCAATTTTTCCAGTTACGTTCTGAATCACCCTGTATATTCCAAATAATTGTAAACTCGATCAAACATATTTTTTCCCGTACATATATATATATATATATATATATATATATATATATATATATATATATATATATATATATATATATATATTCTTTGTTCGGAAACCGACAGAGAATATCCGCTTCAAAAGCGCCACACAAATAAGGAACATCTTTTAAGCCTTCTTGCCGAAAACCCTTAATTAAATCCATAGGCTCCCATCTAAACCTTTATATACTTCCGATAAGCCGGTTATATATATTTTTCGTTTATGGATAAACTTGCCATATCCAGCGTTCACGCAGGCCACATAGAGAAGAATAGGCGATCTCGATATTGAATAGAGCAACGCCCCATGGCATAAAATACGACGTCATTTTCCGGAACTCGTTGTTTATAAGGGCAGTTGGTGAGGGGTGTGAAAATAGTGAGTGCAATCGCCTATTCCTGATAGGAAAGTGCATTATTTACGTTGACTTCATGAATTAATGCAGCGGGAAAATTGCATACAGGGTGTTTCATAAGTGATAGATAGTTCGCAAACCACCTGGTAATAATTTAAGTCAAAATATTAAGAATGTACTTGTATGTGTGTGGGGTCAATAATATTAATAAAGACATAGAGTGTCGTAGTAAAACATTTATGTACGAAAACTTGTAATAACTTTTACAGTTGTTGACGTATCGATTTAAAATTTGGTGTCGATGAGTTTTTGGGTCTATATTTCCTACTATACCTATAACAATTGGTATAATTTTTTAAGACTACATCAAACATTCTACAAACATAATAATTTTGACTTTTTCAATGGAAAATGTCGTACCATGGAAACGTATAACTTTAACAGTTTTCGAGAAATTTGCATTAAAAGAGAATCGGTATACAAATTAATTATTTTGCTATGTAATTTTTGTCAGTTAAACTGCGAAGTGAATGAGGTAAGTAAGAGTTATCTTATTTGGACAAGTAGGTTAAGAGATAATAGTATATTACTTAACGAGCGGTAATGCAGGTCATAACGCACGCAGATGAAGTTTGCAGCACGAGCCGCAGGCGAGTGCTGTGACCATACTAAGATATTTTGTTAAAATATCAAATGACATTAGTCCCCTCAATGATAATAATTGACAGTTCCGTCTACTAATAGACGTTGGCAATTTAATAATTTTAAAATCTTTTAGTTATTCATTCCTTTCCATTTGTTAAAAATTCTTTCCATTTTACACCAATGAAACGTATTTATCGGCTTAAAAATTTCCAAGAATTTACTGCGTACACTATTTACATACCGAATTTATCATTGTAGAAGCCCAGCGTGAATTATAATAACTGACTATAAAAACTCACGCTATTTATTTATTGATACTATTAATTGCTCAAAAGCAGTTGAATAATTAATATATAAATTAATAGGAGTAGATAAAACTATATTAATGAAATAAAATCTGTCAGTGAACGAAGTGATAATCATGTCAAAAATTACCTAAATATTATGTTATACTTTTGTTCTAAAGCTGCACACTTCATTCATTTTGTAAATTTGTGTATTGTAATTTGGAAATTATTTATGAAAGTAACATACAAACTTAATAAAAACTGTGTCAAATAAAAAATAGTTTGTGTATTGAATTTTTAAAAGCAAATAAATATTTCGAAAACGGTTAAAGTTATGGGTTTTTTTCTATAGGGTGTGACATTTGTCATTCGAAAAGTCCAAATTATTATAAAATTAAAAAATTTTTGCTATAATGTTAGGTAAAAAAATTATAGCATTTTTTACGTCAAATATATATACATATAATATTTAAATTTGGCACCCGTTGACGTAAAATTTGAAATTGATACGTCAACAAAGTGTTATTAATTATTAGAAGTTTTCGTAATAAAATGTTTTACTTCAACACCTTGCACCTCTGTTAATATTCTCCACCACACATATAGGTGTATTCTCAATATTTTGACTTAAGCTATTAGCAGGTGGTCTGTGACCCAGTACTTGTAAAACACCCTGTATAATAAAACTAACAATAGGTGAAAACTTTTGTTTTGTCACAGTGTTAGATATTTAATTAGTTTACAATAAATACTAAAACTACTTATAAATTATTTTATATATATATATATATATATATATATATATATATATATATATATATATATATATATATATATATATATATATATATATATATATATATATATATCATTCACACATTTTAACATTTTAACATTTAAATCAATGCTTAACTACTTTGTAAAATTTTAAGTAATTCTGGATTGTTCTTTGACAAATATTTTGTAAAGAAAACATCTCTTTAGTTAATGTTTTCTTATCTAAATAACTCTCTGTGAAAATTAATTTTGACATTTTTCAAATGTTCTTTCGACAAGTACATTTTGACCTATGCAATTTTGGATTTCCTGAATTATATTTAATCTACCGCGTTTTTTCGGATTATTGTGTTGTGGACTAAGTAACTGATTGCTGCTAGTCATAGAATAAATATATGCACTCCTCTAACATTAGCTGGAAATCGTTAACATGTCTCTGTTCTATAACATTTCCTTTGTGTACAGTCATTTTTTGATACCATGAACTTACGACAACAGCAAAATTAATTATTTACATATAGGAAGGGTTAGTTTTAATCCAACAGGAGACGACATAATGGAAGCGATCTGAATCAGGAATGAGCTACTGCGAATTAACATATTTATTTTAACTCCCGAGTGTTCATAAGGAGAGGCTACCCTTCAGCGAGGCTTAAATCACTACGCCCGCAAAACGGCGGGACGCCAAATGTGCGTCCGTAATCATTCATATAAAACCGAAATCCGACAGGGTCGCCGAAAACCCCGCAAACGGCTAAGTGTTGCTATGTTTATTTATTTAAAGTTGGCGCACGTTAGAAATCCGGGTTGGCTACGTAAAAACAATAAACATAAACGCGGTTTTGGTGGTGTTTGTTTAAGAGCTAACTTCATTACGAATATTGATGAGGCCCCGAGGCTAGGGTCGCGTTAATTCCGCGCGGAGGTGATGGATTAAAAGGAAACACAGGATTGGGCACGAGAATTATCGCTGATTTTGTGTACGCTTCGTAATATCCAAAAATTGTTTACGACACACGCAGACAAACTTTTCATTACTTTTTTTATTACACAATATTGTCAACATTAGCATTTAACAAAGGTAGTTACATTTAAGAATGTCTGGCCATTTTAATCGTATACAGTATGCGCCAAAAGTATGGAATAAATTCAATAAAAACGAAACAATTATTTTTTGGGAAAAATCCTCGAACAGGTCGATTTTTAATTTAAAAAATATATATTTTAGCGTAAAATGCGATTTTCAAATGTCATTTGTTTTCGAGTAATGACGTCATCATTTTTTTTTTTAAATGGCAACACCATATTTTTTTCCTTGATTCTGAAAGATCGTTTAATTCTCTATCACACAGTACTAAAATTTTGCCCTCTTATATTGGCAAGTTTTCGAGTAAATGACGACTGAATGTTAGAAAACGTAAATCAATTAAAATAAAGCAAAAACGTTATCAAGTTTAGTTTTTCGAATTCCATAGTTCTTTTATGGATCACGTAGGTGAAAATCTTTGCAAAGTGTCATTGTCACACCGACTTTCTAATAAGTATTGTAAGCGACATAGAAATTATTATTCAATTTAAAGTATTATGGCACATTTAACTGTTACTCAAAGAATTGAAATTTTAATTCTTATCGGATGCTGGAATATGACTAGAACTCAGCAGGAAGTTTGCGATTTATTTAATGAAAACTATCCAGATCGCCCTATCAGCCAATCAACAGTCAGTAAGGTAGAGTCTAAATTTAGAGAAACTGGCAATGTTGTAAATATTCCAAAACCTGGACGTCCAAGCATTAATGCAAATCAGAAACAGAACATTTTGATAAGTATGGTGGATAATCCTCATAATTCTTCACGATTGGTTGCATTAAACAATGACACGAGTCAGAGCACAGTGCTACGTATCTTGAGGAAGGAAAAATATCATCCCTACAAAATTCAACTTGTGCAGGAACTCAATGAAGATGATCCCGATCGCCGCTTACACTTTTGCGAAATTCTAATGAATTTATGTCAAGGAAATAGAAATTTATACCGGCAAATACTTTTTTCAGATGAGGCCACATTCTGTCTGAATGGTACAGTAAACCGTCAAACTTGCAGATATTGGAGTCGGAAAAATCCTCATTGGATGGCAGAGGCACATACCCAACACCCTCAGAAATTAAATGTGTGGGCTGGAATAGTTGACGACAGAATAGTAGGGCCTTTCTTCGTTGAAGGAACCCTTACAGGACAAAGATATTTAGAGTTTCTAGAAAATGACCTTGTTCCAGCCCTTGCAGTAATTTTTCCTAACGATAATGACCCTGACATTCCTGACGATACCATATGGTTTCAGCAAGACGGTGCACCTCCGCACTATGCGCGCCCTGTACGAGATTTTTTGAACTGTTTTCCTGGGAGGTGGATCGGCAGACGCGGACCGATAGAATGGCCTGCAAGATCGCCAGATCTTACACCTCCTGACTATTTTTTATGGGGATATTTGAAGTGTACATTAATAAACCACGTAATTTAGAAGAACTTCAAAATCGCATTCGGGACGAAATACGCAGAGTTACCCCAGAAATCATTCATAATGTGCAAGAAGAATTTCTTCACAGACTTGCGCATTGTCAAGAAGGTGGTGGATGGCAATTCCAACATTTAATTTAAGTATAAAATTTAATCAATTGTATTTTATTTTACATACCTCAGAATTGTTAATTTTTTATGGATAAAATTTACGTTTTCTAACATTCAATCGTCATTTACTCGAATACTTTCCTATGTAAGAGGGCAAAATTTTAGTACTGTCTGATAGAGAATTAAACGATCTTTCAGAATCAAGACAAAAAATATGGTGTTGCCATTTAAAAAAAAATCGATGACGTCATTACTTGAAAACAAATGACATTTGAAAATCGCATTTTACGCTAAAATATGTATTTTTTAAATTAAAAATCGACCTGTTCGAGGATTTTTCCCAAAAAATAATCGTTTCGTTTTTATTGAATTTATTCCATACTTTTGGCGCATACTGTATAAATATGGGCTTAACTACCATTATACTCAACGGGCGAAAATATAGAGAGTACACTGTAAAAAAAGTTGCTGTGTAAGCGAGACTTTCCAGTGTGTAATTTAGGATGTGTAAAAATTCCGTGTTGATAGTTTTACACACTATGACTTTTTTGTACGTTTTATACAAAATGTGTTAAAATTACTAGTATTATAATAAAATATACTGAATTTGTGTAATATTTACCAGATGTGTGTTAAAAGTACACCATTTTGTGTAAACTTAACACGCACACAACTCAATTGTGTTCTATATCCCTACTCCTGACTGGTTCAGCACAAGTGCGCAGCTGCAGTATATCAGCTGATCCAACACACGTCACTACGCCATATTGTTCATGTAGCAGTGTTCTGTACAGTTACCCCTCGCTGACTGTGTTCAAATGGAGAATATTTAAATTTAAATTGAGATTTAATCAAGGAAAGTGGTAAGTACTTACCTAACTATAACAAATATTACTGATAATTGTAATAAAACTGAAATTAATTAGAATATAACTATCAAAAATATTAGTTACTCTGGCGTTTTAGATCACTCTGTAATCTAACTTTTTTGTAACTTTCTCTAACATACAAAGAAAATTATATGTTCATATCACTACTAGTTAACTTTTTTTTTATAATTACACCATAATTTAGAAAATTCTTTATATTGATACGGAAGCTCACGTACCTTGTTAATTATGTTCCTGTTTGCTTTTGAAATTATAATTTTTAATACATATATTCTGCCGTTTAATAGAACATTCCAGGCTATATTCAATGCATTCACCACGATAGGCAGAACCCTTGAGTATAGTGTATATAGTCAAGGGCAGAACCTTTAGAAAATGTGAAAATAAGTATTTCAAAAATTATATTTATTAAAAATTATTCATCTGGATCTGGATTATTTATCTAAATAATTTTTAATAAATATAATTTAAATTAATTTAAATATATATATATATATTATTGTGATTTGTAATTTGTAAATGTGTGTATGTGTTGTGTTTGTGATGATATGTGTGATATGATTTTATTTTGTTTTATTTAATTTTTTATTAGTGTAGATTGTATTTATGTTATATGTTATATGTGGAGTGTATAAGTGATTAAATATAAGTTTTGTTTTAAATTTAATTTATTATTTTATTTTTCTAATAAATTTTTTTTACCTGTACTTTGCTAATACCCTGGCTATATTTTTCCTCTTTTCTCATGAGTGGATTCTAGCAGAATATATAATACCTTTTTTTATTTTTAAATGTTCAATATCTTTAACCACCCAGTACATAAAAAGAAACAATTATTTTAAAAGATAGTACATTAACCTTTACTTAAAAAAAAAACAGCAAAATGATAATTCCTCAATATAATTAGAAAGCATTCAAAATAATGAATATTACGGAATATTTTTACAGTTTAACATTTAACAAGTTTGACTTTTCTTAGATATTGCCTCGTGTGTTTTTCTTGTGTTTAAAATAATTTGAATTTACTTACTGCTCTTATGCAACTCGAAATACACACGACTGCAATGGAATTTGTCTAATTCTATTTAGATGTAAGTTAAGTTCTAGATTTTGACGTAGTTTCTATTTTGTGTCTTATAAGATTTAATGACTGTATTTATAAGTTTAAGCTTTTAAAATGAGTAAAATCTAATAGAAGGTAAGTAATTAACTGTTGTATATTGTTATTAATCGTTCAGAAGTTACTTATTGTTATTTATCAATTTGTATTCGATCTAGCTAGATAACCTTGTATAACGTATACGTTATTTCTTACTTTTTTGTAGATGATATTTCCAATGTTCTTGTCTGGAATTTCTCCTCTCTGGATGATGCTATATTCTCTGGATACTGTTGATCCTCCCGCCTGGATATCCTGTTGAATTCTGAACTTCTAGTCTTGTCGAGATCTTGATGTGTATTTTGAGGTTAATTCCCTCTAAGAATGGATTTCTTCGACCTTGTACTCACGTACATTCTTGTTAATGAATTACATTACATCACTTATACTCATACTTTGACCTCGCGCTTCTAATACTCTCCAAATGTCAAACAGCAGTAGTGGTCAGAAAAATAATATTACAGAGCACTGTAAACGCCTCGGGAAATTTAAAATAATAATACTACAATATTATTATATGCAAACATGGTCGATTATTGTTAATATCGTTACTATTATTAGTATTATTATTATTTAATTATATAATAAGTTAAAAAATGGAACGAGCTTTAGTGCACTTTGCGCTAATCGCAAATATTTTGATATTAGTTTTCAGTATTTGTTTTTCGCACATTCAAATTCGTGTAATCGCGGAAATTACGGGTATGGTACTAATTTATGGGAAGTGCGACAAAAGTGCATATCGTGCAGCAGCAGAATATCAAAGACGTTTTCCAAATATGTAGACAGAATATGCCAAATCCTCGTACATTTGTACGAATTGTACAACGTCCACGAATGTTGTTTTACACGTGCTGGAGTTTTAAATACGTATGTACCTAACTTGAAAATAAAAAAGAACCAATTTCATACTTTTTAAAATTCCTTGTAACTTATTTTTTACTTAGTGGCATAAAAATAAAGCATTTTTAAACTACAATAATAGATATACCTACAGAAAAAAAGTATTTTTTTAATTTATGAAATGGTCGAGGGAAATCAAGAGGTCCCCAGCAAGTACAACAATTTTTACAACGACAAGTTATAAAACAGAAAATAATTCAACTTTCTTGAAATTTCCAAATATCAGTCCTGGAAGTATCAGTAGGTTTTACTCTCAGTGCTACCATATCGTGTTTCTCATTAAATAATCTAATATTTTGTAAATAACTTTCTTTAAAAGCGCCGTAAATCGTTACACGTGGCAACGCGGTGCTCTGTCACTACCTTTGACAACTTTGACTTTGGCAGAATATACCTAACCTCGCAGCTGACAGACGGCATAGTCGCCGAGAAATTAGGGGTTAATAAGGTTTTGAAAATATTTTTTTTTCGCTTTATAAATAAGTTTGGAATTTTTTTGAAGGGTGGTACCGTTAATTCTGAATTTTTCATATCCCCTCTTAAAATATTTGTCATAGTTATCCCTGTATATAATTTCATCCAGTGAATCCACGAATGAAACTGAAATGAGAAATTTATTTTATTTTTCATTTTATTGAAAAGAATGCTCTTGAATATACTCTCCACTTTCAATAAATATGGAATGGGTAAAATTTTATCTGCAGATTCTACGAAAAAAATACTTTTTTGTTACTATACTTACTGAGGTTGTTAAAGTTATAAAAATAATTCAATACCTAATGTTGTTATATACCTGTCATGCTGTTACGATAGCTGACCTATCTTTTTAATTTGTTAATTATGTTCCTGTTTGCGTTAGAATATATAATGTTTGTAATACCTTTATTTTGACGTTTTCCGGAATATTCCAGACTATATTCTATTTGTTTGTCAACACGTTCTCGAGATAGCAGAAACTTCGAGAACTCTAAAATCCTATATAAGCGGATCGATTTCGCCGTCAGAGTTCAGTGTATGTTGAGCAGCCGAACGCGAATCATATACGAATGGCAGAAACGTCAAAGTGCGTTGACAATTGTGAAATTTGTTCGAAGGATATTTTTTGTATAATCAAGAGTGACAATAAAGTTGTTTTTCTATGATGTGATCTGTTCCCACGCTAACCCAACTTAGAGGTTACAATATAAAGGGAGCTACTTAAGCAATCTTGACAGAATCCGTCATATTTTTTTTTTGTATTTCTTTCATTTATAATCTTATTGCAATATTTTATTTATTCATTATTTTCATACTGTCTGTTTTTAAATGTGAATATCGATAATAGTGCAATTTATAAACATAAAGTATGCCTTTTTTGTTAAAAAATGGTTAAATATTTGAAATTCAAGTATAGTGAAACAACGAAGTATAAAAATGTTATTACGGATTCTGTTAAATCAAGATAACTTACGCAGCGTTCTCTTTGCAATACACCAAAAATGATAGCTTATTCGATTTTCTCACGTCAAAAAAACTACCCATTTTTAGGTTTACATCTGAAAAAAAAACTAATATAAATAATAACAAAACTGAATTAATTTTATATAATTTATGTATCTCAATAAGTATTAATGTTTGACCACCACCTTAATTATTAAACATAAAATTAATATTTCCCGGTATAGAAACTGCAGGTAAAATATTACCCATTCCTTACAAACCATCCTGTATGTGACTGTTATTTTTAAATTCTTAATAACGCTGCTGACTTCGCATACAAACTTTATTAATAACGCTAATTACGTAAATAATTGGTAGCTTTCGAGCAAAATGTTTCTTACATCCATTAATGAGTAATTCCTAACACATCTTGGGCGTGATATCTGTGTAAAATTTAACATTCCATTCCATTTTACTGTGAGACGTTTAATTCTCAGAAATCTTAAAACTTTTAACACTATTAGGCAATATTCACGTACTTGGAGAAAGAAAATCTTTATATGCTTGGCCGATTCCGGAAATTTACGCCTTTTGAACTCGACATAAACAGTCATTTAGGAGGGAAATCGCGAATTTGCCACACATATATCGCATCGACTTTGCCAACTTTTTTCCCTCGCTCTGTTCACAATTGTGTAGTTTACAACAAGTGAAGTTTTCAGATTCTCCTGATTGCGGATGGGATGTAATGTATTCGGTAAACTCGAATAGAACGGCGGGATTATGCTTATCCTAGCTACGGGAAACCGGCAATGTGTGAAAATACTGAGATCACCCTTCGCAAATTTAGAATTTAGAATTAGACTCCCCCTTCGGGCGACGTTAGCTTTCACGGTGAAGAATAATTGAAAAAAATAACACGACGAAGTGTTTGCACATAGTTGGACGTAAATCAATATTGACAAAATTAGAATACATACTTAAAAATTACTTTTACTCGCAATCACTAATTAAAAGAGAGTTTTGTGCTAGTGACCGACAGTGACAACGAAAAGTTGACGTTTATTGAGAAGTGTCACATGACACATGACTTTACTGCTTGTCGAGCATTAAAATCTAGCAAACGCTCGTCGTCAATAGCAATCAAGAAAACAGTGTCCTTTTTTAGTAGTAAATCTAAGAATTCTCAGATTTTGTAAAATTTGCGCTGTTTAGTAGAGACAGTTTGAATTGAAAAAATGATGACAATTGAAAATAGTGACAGTAATATCAGGAATATCCTCCGGAGATTAGAAATGCAGAAACTGTAACTTTAGGTTTGTTGCCAAAAAAAATTTAAGTTATACGTACTCCTACGACACTAAAATTGTCATCATTAAGCTAATTACGGACGGTGAGCTATAATATATACAGGGTGTTAAAAAAAGAGTGTAAAATATTTCAGGAGGTAATAGTTTGAACCAAAATAAGCACAACAGTCTTAATAAACATGGGTCCGCAAAGTAACGGTTGCGGAGATATGGACCACTATTCGTTTTTCAAACATTTTATTTTATTAGGAATAAACCGACAAAGGAAGCTTTTAACAAACAAAAAACAAAGTTACAGAAGATGTTCAAAGTGCCCTCCGTCCATTTCCAAGCTGGCACGACATCTTCGTCTCAACGATATTCGAACTATTTCGAAAACGCCCTCCTTGGTATGGATTTCTTGACACTTTTGATTAATCCGTAGCTGCAGCTCTTCCAGGCTATTTACAGGAGTACCATACACTAATGTCTTCAAATATCCCCAAACAAAGAAATCTAGAGGGTTCAGATCAGGCGATCTTGGAGGCCATAAAACCCATCTCCTACCCATCTATTTGGAAAAGTTTGGTGTAAATGCTCTCTAACGGCCATGGAAAAATGAGCTGGAGCACCATCATGCTGGAACCACATTTGTTGCCTCTGATTCAAAGGAATTTCTTCCAAAAACTCATACAGTGTGTTCTGCAGAAAGTTGAAGTAAGCAGCGCCTGTTAATCGGTTTGGTAAAACAACAGGACCTAGAAAAATGTCACCTACAATACCCCTCCAAATGTTTAATGAACAACGTGTCTGATGTCCAGATTCTATTAGAGCATGAGAATTTTCGTCGGCTCAAATATGTGTATTGTGAAAATTAAACACTCCATTTCTTGTGAACCCGGCCTCATCAGTAAAAAGAATGTTTGCAAGAAAACGAGGGTCTTGAGCATCATTACGCAGAAACCAGCGGCAAAAAACCAAACGTGCTTGATAATCATTTATTGGATTTAAGGCCTGCACTCGTTGCACATGGTATGGATAAAGCAGTTGCTCGTGAAGGATTATCCAAACAAGAGGACCACTAATTCCTACCTCGGCTGATATTCTCCGCACACTCGTACCTGAATTCTGCTCTACTAGTGCTAGAATTTCTTCTTCTGCTCTTGGAGTGGATGCCGACCTTGGTCTTCCGGATAAATGGCACTGTTTGCTCAAGGAACCAGTATCACGAAATCTTTGGTGAATTCTTCCAAACATGCGTTGTGAAGGAATCTGGCGTCAACATAAAACATCGCGCTTCGGTGGCATTCCCATTAGCACGACGATACATAAAATGCATGTCTGTTAATTCTGCGTTAGAGTAACCAGCCATAGCGAAAGAAAACTTGTGCACTGAGAACAATTGTCAAATACGTACTGTTTATTTCATTAAACATCAACCAACTATTATAAGAAAATACACAACGTTTTTGCAAAATAAAAAAAGAGGCTAAAAAACATAAAACATGCCACATCTCCGCAACCGTTACTTTGCGGACCCATGTTTATTGAGACTTTTCTGCTTATTTTGGTTCATACTATTACCTCCTTAAATATTTTACACTCTTTTTTTAACACCCTGTATATCTGATAGGTATAATACAAAAATGTCGCTTGCGCGAAGCCGATAATGAAACATACTTATTAAAAAAGGTAAATTGGGTACATATTGATTATTGTAAAATCTGTAACTTAATAGAAATATCTTGTTATAGGTAGTTCTAATTAAAATGTTGAGGGCAAAGAATCCATTTTGATAGTTACTATTCCTGATTCAAAGACAAGACGAAGTCGAACTTATACAGCCACAAATAACGTTCAGCTCTATCAACTCTTTGTCATTCTATAGGAAGTATGTAGTCTTAAGACCTAGAAACGAAAATACACCAGTACGGTTATTTTTAACATTTAATAAAGGCTGAAGTGTATTGATCAAGTGGTAGAAATGAATGTTATTGCTAGAATACCAAACGATATTGCCAATTATCTTAACCTACCAGACTGTCATTTATACACAAGGCATTGCTTTCATCGAACATCGGCTACTTTATTGGTCCATGGTGGAGGTAATATTATACAATTGAAGCGAGACAGGGGATGGAAGAGTTCTACAGTTGCAGAAGGATGCAGAGATAATAACATCAATTAAAACACGTAAGAAAATTTTAACAATCAAACAATGTACAAATAATTTAATGTAGCAATTGCAGTTACCAATACTAACAAATGAATTTCTTACCTTCGGTCTATTTGTTATAGTTAATGTTTTCATTGTAATGAAGTTAGTAATTGAAAAGTTTTATTATGTTGAGTGATTGTAGATAAAACTTTGTATACGTTACAAGCAAAAAGTGACATATGCAATAAAGTAGCAAAAATATTTGTAAGTAGTATGTTTTACTAACTTGAAGTTAGGTTTGATATTTTATATATGTAGCGAATTACAATATTTATTTCTTCAGTGATGCATATTTTTGTCACAAACGTAGCTTCATCCTTTATTTATATTTAATTCCCAGTTCTAAATGTTCTATTATT
The DNA here is from genome assembly GCA_037114965.1 of Monochamus alternatus. NCBI lineage: Eukaryota > Metazoa > Arthropoda > Insecta > Coleoptera > Cerambycidae > Monochamus > Monochamus alternatus. Next base: position 43,075,824 of record CM073433.1, read on the forward strand.
GCAACGTTATTATTTTGTTCACATCACATACTTTTGTGACCTTTTTAAAACGGAATTCATTAATTACAAAATGGGGCAGGTTAAAAAATTACGATTGAATCAAGTTCACAGAAATTTACTATATATGGCCTGTATGGATACAACTGACATGTAAAGACATAAGGCGGGTTGAATGAAAACAGGTGATTCTAATGGAAACCCTTTTACTGTAAGCGTCAGGCAAGGGTTTGTCGGAGATCCACTCACGCCTGAATACTAAAGAGGTTATAAAACTGTTTACAAGTAGTTGGCTGAAACAAATATTGCAGCAGTCGTTTATCCTCAGTTTAATAAAAGTTGTCATGAAAATGTGAATTTTACAAATAGATGAACAGATAATGTTACTATAGTAGCTTCGAAAATTACTTTACAGTTTAGAATAAAAGAAAACAGTAATTTGAATATAATAGGCATTATGTCCAATCATGATAAAAATGAAATGGTCAATTTCAGTAGTGCTAAATTTTACATTAGGTAATATAGGCAACATTCTAAATGTATTCACACTCGTGAGTAAAATGTAGATGGAAAATGAAATATACACCACTACTACTATTTTTTATTTATTTATTCTTGAAATAACATTAGGATTTATTTGCATTTTGAGACGCGTGGCATAGTTGAGAAGGTGGAAAGGGAAGATATAATTGCGTATTGCATAAAAGTGAAAGAAAAATGACAGAAACTGTCAGTTTCACACAATATTATTACACACCTACATTTACCTCACACCTAAAAATATATAACAAAAAAAAAACAGCAACTTAAGATATTCTACACTGTCGAAATCTTTACAATACTTCGAAATAAACCCCAAGGATTTAGAAGTAGTCGAAACGATATAATTGTAGTGAAGGAAAAAAGTGAGTTTATTAAATTTTACTCCAAGGTTTTTAATTTTACTTAATCATTTTAAAGTGGTTTCATGTATAGTATAATTGTATATGATAGGATGATTTTTCCTAGTGTAAGTTAATTAAGTAAGTTAATACGTTACATTTAAATACAATCAACATCAGGCTATTAGAGACACACCCCTGAATCAACACATTTATATAATTCTGAAGCTTCAGGCAGCCATCAACGAGTTGAGGCGTACAAAAGTTATTCTATATTATATAAGCTAGTTAAGTCATTAATAAAACTCACGAATAAGAGAGGCCCAAGGATAGACCCTTGTGGTATTCTCGATGTTTCACCAAACTTACCGGATTGATAACCTATATATATATATATATATATATATATATATATATATATATATATATAGGTTATATAGGAGAAATTACGAGAGTTCTTAATTCATCTGAACAGCAGACATCCAAAAATCAAGTTCACTATGGAACTGGAAAAGGACCAACAGCTACCTTTCCTCGATGTATATATAAAGAAAAAAGAAGATGGAGGTCTAAGCTATACGGTATATCGGAAACCAACACACACGAATAGGTACCTACATGCAGAATCTCACCACCACCCATCGCAGCTACAATCAGTGATCAAAACACTAATGACAAGGTCAGAACGACTCTCTGACGACGACCACAAAGAAGAGGAAATTAAAAACGTTAAATTAGCCTTACAACAAAATGGTTTCTCCGGCAACAATATCAAGAGGGCTTTAAGACCTAGGCGAAACAAAGAACAGAAGGAAGAAGATAAACCAATAGGCAAAGCTCTCCTGCCATATGTCAAGGGAACTACAGACAAAATAAGCAGGGTTTTAAAGAAATACAAAATAGAAACCATCTTCAACACGGACAGGAAGATTGGTAATATGCTACCATCAGCCAAAACAAACATTCCTCTAGAAGACCAAGGAGTATATGAAGTTCCTTGCGGAGGCTGTGAGAAGACGTACATTGGACAAACTAACAGAAGAATCCAAACCCGAAAAGAAGAACATCGGAATGCTGTTCAGAAAAATGAAAAAACTTCGTCATTAGCTCAACATGTAAAAGACACCGGCCACGAGATTGATTTCGATAATACCAAGGTATTAGCAAGAATGGAGCATAAGGCAAAAAGAATAATTAGAGAAGCCATCGAAATTGAAAAACATCCTCAAAATCTCAATACACGTGACGATACCCAAAGATTACCAACAGCTTGGAAACCTGTCCTGGGAATCAAGAAGATCAATAAACCAGTGACACGCAACGGTGAGAGTAGGCCAAGCAGAACACAAGAACCCACAGCACCATTAAACGCAAGACCCGTGACGCGCAGCCATGCGAAGAAAACCACACACCGGAACGAAAGCTCAGTATATAACTCACCAAGTGGACAAACATCTTCCAGTAAGCCGAACGTAGTAACGCGAAGCAGAAGTAAGAAGACCTGAAGATGGTAAATGAGATTTTACCGAAACGTTGTCAAACAAATGGTTCTTTTGAAGACCATGCAGATTCATCGCGGAGAAGAACCCGGAGAAATTTTACAACCATATATATATATATATATATATATATATATATATATATATATATATATATATATATATATATATATATATATATATATATATATATATATATATCTTTTAGATAAATATGACCTTAATAAAAAGAGTAACTTATCAGCGTACATCTGTTCCAGACCAGATGCAGTTCGATGGCTGGCTCGCCTGCGTAGAAAACCGGACCCGAACGACTTATTCCACCGGTATCATATTAAACGGGAATTTGAACTGCCAACTTTTAAGCTGTGCCGAGTGTGCTGATTACAGCTCAACCGATGTCGGCATTGATTACTGCGGTGGGAACTTATTATAAAACTTTCATGATTTGATATTGGTTACACCGGGTGTTTATAAAAACCCAAATTTAATTATTGTTTCTTTCTATTATTATCTACCGGTTCTGCAACTCTGCAGCACTTGTCACCGAGTAGATAGGTATTAAACACAAGATTATTGATATAAATACGGTAGGTCAAGACTTCGATTGCCGGATTGTTTATCACTGAACAGGTATGTCTCAAACTGTTTTTTATTGACAGTACGAAGTTTTTTTATTACTGTCTGTATTTAAATACTAAATACGTTTCAGCTTCTCTTAATAATTTAACCTAGTGAGTATATTGGATTGGAACTGTTTTATAAGAACCTCACTACAGCATTTATTTGGCACTGTTTTAGTTGAATATTTCCCCACTAGTGAAATATTAAAAAAAATAGATCACTGCTTAATTGTTATTTTTATTAAGAACGAACAGGTTTATCAATTTGACAATTAAGAGATAATTTAACTTAACTTAAATTGAATTACTTGTTATAAATATTAACAACATAACTTTAGCAATTCGTGACGATGTTGGACTCACACGATGTTAGACTTCCAACCACCATACCGTTTTATAGTTAGAAGGTCTGCTCCCGTGTTGGCTAGAAGTGAAGTAGATGATCGTCGAAAACTGCGCTGTATATTGTTGAGGCTGTGATAAATTGAGGAACCTTTTTTGGCATTACACTAAAAATATACCACTAATATACCAACAGGAAGTTTCACGCATTTACCACCTATGTAACCAACAAAAAATCTTCCATGATCGCCATAACTAGGACGCAGGGCGAGGTATTTTCGTATTAGTTGGACCATATTTATCCCCCGATCCCCCGGCAGTGATAAAGAAGATATGAAAAATGTTTCCTTTATTTTTTACGTTTTCTAAAAGCAAATTAGTTAACTCGTCCATTCTGCATGCACCTCCAAGTCCAATAATTAAGGCAACCTTTAATTCTGCATTTATGAATTTCAAATAGCAAAAATTTACTTGTTCTTACTATGTTAGCAACAATTTTGTGTCATCGGCATCTTGTAAAAATTTTGAGACATCCTCTTTCGATAATATTCTTGACTCTTTTGGTTTATATCCATCTGATTGCTTTTACAGAAAAACAATTAAATTGTTGAATTTACTGATGTCAACATTTTGCCGCATGCAGATTGTAGACCGCAGCATAAAATAGAACGCTCAAAGGCTAGATGATTTGTACTTCTTGGGTAATCCTTCAAAAAATGCTAATAATACCTTTTCTTTTGCTTCGTATTTTATATTTTTACCACACCACACCAATCAGTGAATCGTTTATAAAAGTTTTCTGTTTCTGGATCACCACTATTTTCACAAGAAAATATAAAAACAAAAACTCAATTTTGTTTATAACAAGTTTGACAGGTTACCATAACAATGCTTGTGCTTATCTATAAATGATAATGCAGGTAACAACTACTCTGTGGACTAGTGGACTGCAGTATATTTTTATAGATTTCATGGCGCGTCGTCCAGGCCGAAAGGTCTGGTACAATGTAGGTCGCTTCCTGCAAGTCGAGCCGCTTAGGCCGTGCAGGAAGTAGCAGACCACTTATATCTCACAATGTGTTTGCTTCTTGATTTTGAGTCAAAACTTAAAAACTGGATCTGATTTGGGATTTTTCTCAATTTAATGTAGTTGTAGATACAAATTTTTGCAGTTTTAGATAAAATTTTATATAGTACAAGTGGGATAACGGCATTTTTTTATTACATTCGTGTAATGTCCCACTTATGTATAATAATGCCTATATCCTACTTGTACTATAAATAACTATTATTTCACTATTTATGTAATGAAATGTGAATGGTTTATTTTGATCCGTTGGCGTTTTGTAATTTCAATAATGCATAACTGCATTGCAAAATTACCTAAATTGGTTTTAATGTTATTAAGTAAGTAAGTAGTTCATTGAATAGGAAAGATATACTGTTATTGATACAATGACTAAATGGTAATTTATTCTAGTCGCAATTAAGTGGGAATAAGCTTTACACGACCGTACCATATTTTGCGGAAACAATGAAATTAGACCCTAGAACCACTCACGGAATATAAATGTTTAAGGAGTCCGCCTCAATAGAAATCTTAGAAGCAGATATCCCGATATACAGTTGTCGTGTGTTTAGAAATAATTTATCAAGTCCTTTGTCGTTCCTGCCTTTATCGATACGCCCCGCTATGAATTATGTGCGATCACCGATATCGAGTGTAGTGTATCGAAAAAAACAGGTGTTTTGTAAAACTGTCGCACACGCACGAAGTGGTTCAAAGAAATAGGGCGTCGGAGGAAGGATCTCAATTTTAATAACGCTAAAAGCGGTCCCTCATAAACGGTAAACATACAGGGTGCCCGCAATATGAATGTATTGAACTCTGTAAAATTAAAATGTATTATTTCATGTAATGCAACAAGAAAAATAATTTTATTTCATAGTTGATTTAATGTCGAGTTTGCCTTCTTACATACTACTTCTGTACCTATAAGTTAGAAGTGCTATTACACTATTAATTAAGTAATATTAAAATTATTCAAGCATACAATTCATGAGACAAACTAGTGAAAAACAAAAATGAATAGGTATATAAACATTATTTTCAAGTAGATAGTAATATTTATTGAGCACAACAAATATATACCTGTATATTTAACATGTAGAAAGTTGCATAAAGCAAGAAACAAATTTTTTGAGAAATTTTGTAAATAATGATGTCTGTGTACACGCTTTAAGTACTATTTCAATTCAAACTGTAAATTTCCATAATATTTTTAAAATATTACTGGTCGGCGCATTCCCGTAGAGTTTTAATGGAATTCCGAGTTTACAAAATATCGTTATCGCCGAATCGTGATAGCTTTCAATGGTGTCTACTGCTATATAGAAAGCTTCGTTTCTGTGTTTTTTCAGTCTGGCATGGAGTCGCTAATGGCCGCTAGATGTAGCTTGTCTACGCCGGGTTATGATTGATTTTATACAAAAATTCAGTTTGAGACTTTTTGTAGTTTGAACTGTCATTATTATTAACTTTGATTTAATGTAACTAGAAACTTACTTTCCATTAGATCGAATTGCTTATGTCTAGTTTGGTTTTACTTTGTACATTGTATTTCTTTTTGGTTTTATTTTTTTGTGTTTTCTTTTGTTTTACCATTATGCATGTGTGATTCTGTTGGTCTTATTTCCTTGTAATTGGATATTTATCTGTTGGGCTCTTAATAATAAATAAATAATTAAAAATAAAATAAATAAATTAAACTGGTAACATATTCAGTATTAATTTAATTTCTGTGTTGAAATGAATGAAATGGAAGTAAAACTCATTTACACTTAAAAATATTATTCACCTTATAATCGTGTTCTTTTATATAAGAAATATTGGAAGTATTGTAATTATTATCCAAATAAGAATTATGGCCTTTGCATTCCAATATTATTTCCCGTTCTCTGCGAAATAAAAAGGTCCCTTCATTGAAATTTTTCAATGAGGAAAGGGATCAGCGAAGAAGGCTGAACGGAAACAATAATGACTTGTTTGAACGTTGACAAAGTTGATGAAAATCGAAGTATTGGGTGTTTATCACCAGATATCTGTATTTAATTAGTTATGACTCGGTTAATGATTTTATTGTTTTTATTTAAAAAAATTAGCTCCTCATAAAAACCTCTGCGGTATAGTAATAAATAACTCCAAAAGAACTTTTGATGAAATACTAGGTGAAATATATTGTATACAGCATGTGTTGAAAACACACCATATGCAAGCATTCTTATATTTATTAATCGTCTTGGCTACTGTCAGGCAGCCAACGGTGCACAATTTGAACATTTAATTTAGTCGATTTTTTACATAATCATTATCATTTTCAGTATTGTGAAAATTAAATTTTAAAATCTTCAAACATTATTTTCTTGACATTTTTGTTATGTAACACCATAATTTTTCATGATGTATGTAGGATGACACGCTCTTTCAAACGGCATGGTCAAAATTGGTATTTGGGAGGATTTTTTCGAAAACTTCTCAATTTCAAAAATAATGCATTTATTCGTTACTTTTCGAAAGCACTGTATAACACCTAAAGAAAGTAAGGGGCGATTCTCTCATAAAAATTAAAAAAAAGAAAAAGACCTTCCCTGAAAAGTTATGCCTCTCCAAAAATAAAAAAATATATTCTTCGTGTATATCAAGATAAAGAAACTAAACTTGGTGAACATTATCTGTCTATAAATATGAAATTTGTTCAACCCTGACCTATTTTTATAAGGGGTTGAAATAATCAATCCCTATGAGAATGTTTCTTATAGATATATATTTTGTATACAATCATGTTTAAAAATGTTTAAAAAGCCCCATCCACTTACCAACTCTTTGAGTTGCTAACGATTTATGAGAAAAAATAAATGTATTGCATTACATTTTTAAAAAGATAAGCTGTTTAACGCGAGTGTATTTTGCCGTAACATCTAGTGGCCTGTTCTTGCAACAGAATCCATAGAAACAAAAATCAATGTCATTTTATATATTGAAAACTGTAAACTACTAGACAAACGAAATTATATAAAAAAACAGCTTTTCTGCATTATTTACATTATCAAGTTTCTGAAATAATTCGAGAAGCAGTCTCCATACCGTAAACTTCAAATACTAAATTATGTTTTTCACGTACTATACACTTTTTCCAAAGTTGCTAGCGTTTCCAATATATAGCGATTTAGCACATCGATCGATATACTCACAAAACTGCTTTCTTAGATCAAGTCGCTGTTTTTCGCCTTTACCGCACACTTGATCGCAAACGCTGGGGAACCATACCATAAAACCCCTCCGTCCATCGCATTCCTACTTCTTTGCCCGACACGCATCTGCTCCGTTTGCTCACACATATCATCACATCTTTCTTTCTCGTTCTGCCCTTATGGCCCCCGAGGGGCGAATACAGTTCGTGCGGTGGAAATGAATGGGCGAGATTAATCTGGAGTTGTATTTTTCGATCGGGGCCGAACTCCACGGATGAAAGGGTTTATACGCTGCGACATTATTTTCCTGATCAGATAAAAAATCAGCGGGCGATCGCATAATTAAGAGGCCCGCGAAAATCAGAACGCTTTAATATTAGATGAAAATTCTTTGGATGTTAATAAAGGAACAGTTTTTTAAATTGAACGACGGTTTCCAATTTAAAAACTGCTTTTTATAATCCGGTGTGTAAAAATGAAAACCCAATTTTCATAATTTTCAAACGAATAAGTACAAGGTGGGCAAATTTCGGTGTTTTTATAGGCTATCGTTAACTATAGGAGATAGAAAAACATAATTCCCCCACTCCTCCCACTCTGATGAAAAGTGGATTTGAAATTTTGTTTATTACTCGGAAACGTAAGACGATAGGTGATTTTGGTATTGACCAATAATTTTCTCTTATAAAAAGAGATCGAGAGTGGGAGGGTCTCGTATAGTTAACGTCTATAAAAACATCGTTATTTGCCCACCCTGTACAGTAGAAGGGGTGCAATTAAAGTATTTTTGTATAAATTGACTATTTTAATAGTCCAACTAGTTTCGGCTTTTTTAAACCATCATCGGGAAACAAAGGAAGTTTATAGTCGGATTATTATTTACTATGAAAGACATTTAAATAAACTTTTGATAGTATTTTAAACTTTAACATGGATCCTGTTTCTTTTTAACTCAATTTTGTTCCCTGAAGATGGTCTAAAAAAACAAAAACTTGCTGGAAAATGGTATCCCGAACTGAAAAAAGACTTTAATTACACCCCTCCTACAGAAATTGTTCCGTATTTATATGGATATATTTTTTTAAGAAATAAAAATAGGTACACGGTGATCACGCGAAAATTGACCCCTTTCTCCCTTTTTCTCCGTTATTATTTAAGATACGAGTATAAGAATGAAAGTTGCAAAAACTATTAAATATTTTTTAAATGATATATCACAAAAACAATTGAATATCGTCCTGTATATTTGATGCAATTAGATAGTGTGTGATATGAATGTTTCATAATCATATTATACTTGTAGAATATAGGATATCTACTTATATGCTACGATTTTGGAGATATCACATGTTTATTGTTAGTATGCAACATCATCACTCATAATGTTTGATGTACAGGGTATTTCCTAACTCGACAGCCAAAATGAAATGTAAAATCGAATTTTAAACATAAAACAAAGAGTAACTTTTTTTCAAATTGGACTTCGTTTAGGAGATATTTAAAAAAATGTAAAACAAGGCAGCTATGAAAATAAAAGTTTGTCTATTATTTGACAGCTTGTCTTCAAGTAATTATTTTTGTATAACGTTAGTGACTTTTATGACTTTTATGTTAGTGTTTCTTTTATACAACATACTGTAAATTTTGAAGCAGTTTATAATTCACTTGTTTTGCGTTGCCAGGCATGTGTCAATGTAAATGGTGGCATTTTTGAACATGTATTGTAGTTCTTAACTTTATAATAATGTTTGTTGTTTGTTTTATTATTTACTTTAATAAAATATTTTTATAACTCGTAGTCAAAAATAATCACATTTAAATAAAAGATTCTGAAAAATTAAGACTTTTCTTTAACAAATTCTAACAATGAATATCTCCTAAACGAAGCCTGATATGAAAAAAAGTTACTCTTTATTGTATATTTAAAATTCGATTTTACATATGACATTTCATTTTGGCTGTCCAGTTAGGAAACACCATGTATATTAAATGAAAAACATAAAAAAATACATTTATAAGAATGGTTCAGTATGACCCCATTCTTTTTTAATGCAAAAATAATTAAAAGTCCTAATTCAAAATTATTAGAAAAGTTATTGTATTTAAAAAGGTCCGTTTAACTATTTTACTTTCAAATATACAGGGTGTCTAAAAAACACGGTATGTTGCAGAACTTATTTTATTTTTAATGGTACACTGTATATTTCTCAGTTTTTGGATACTCCTTTTATTTCTAAACATGATATCTATATCATATTATTTTTTAATTTAAAAATCGATTCTTATTTTAAAGAACCGTTTTAGTGACCTACTGCAACGAATATGTAAAAATTAGTTTATTTATTTCAGCAAAACGGCTGCTATGTTTACCATAACTGTATTAAATAATGGATAAATAAATCTATTGGATACAATGGAAATAATTTTTCATCCGATAATTATGCATAAAATTTTTGATATCATTAAATTATAAACATATTCATTCTAATCATCGAAACACACTCACCCTGTATGTTGGCACGCGGGGTCTCTAGCAAGAAATCCGATGAATCCTGAGATAAAGTTAAATAATGCCGAGCCGTTGGCTTAATTCAAATGAATTGGGCCTAATTTACACCTCGCTAGATTAAGTTGAGTTACGCTTTAAATAACGTTTTGTTCTGACGTTTTTTTACGTCCGAACAATAAAGCCATGTATTATTGTCGCACACGCAACATTTTGATCTTGATTTGATAGCTAATGTTTAGCCAAAAATTGCTTTTTAACTTATTCTGTAGTATAACACAGATATGTATTGGTAATCACGCTACACAGTTACGAACAGTAACACACACATTAAAAAATATGATGCAAAACTATAATTGCATAGTTTTGATATCTGAAACTGACTTTTTGGTAAATGAAAATATTTGGTTAACAACAATGTTTAAATAAATACAGAGAAAGCACTTGCTGGCAACGTATTAATACATTTTATAACTAATGCACACTAGATACATGGTGATTTTCTGGATTATGCCGTGACCTCGGTAACTGGTCGCTGCCAGAAATAGAATTACGGTGCACATCCCTAGCATTAGCCGGGATTCTTTTACCTACCCTGGTTGCTCTTGGGCTAGGCTTTGTGGGGACAGACCCGCTGTCGGTGTCTCTGTCGGAGTTTCAGTCGTAATACCAACAGTAGGAGTTGCAATCAATATATGGGCGGGGCCTAGAGATATCGATAGCGGGTCTGCCCCCACAGTGCCTAGTCCGAGAACAACCAAGACAGGTAAAATAATCCCAGCTAATGCTAGGGATGTGCACTGTAATTCTGTTTCTGGTAGGGGCCAGTTACCGAGATCACGGCATAACAACCCAGAAAATAGAGCACACTAACATTTTCATATTCTTTATTCATTTACTTTAATTGGCATACTGACGTTAGCAAATTTGCTGCTAATGGAAAACTAATTAATTATGTCTAGTAGTGAATTTATTTAACATTCCTAAAAAACTGATTACACAGCAAATAAGAGATACAGTTATATTATAAAATGTACGAGTATTCCTTTTATGCAATTTTTTCGACATGTCGAACAAAATTTCACTTTTCAAATTTAGCAAACAATTATTTAAAATTATAGCTGTGTTTAGAACTGAAGATATAAATATAATTACACGGAGGATAATAACAACAGTCGTAAACGTAAAATTACAAGGGAATTACATTAAACTTAGAGGGAAATGAGTATTCACTGTATCTTTTCAACTTAAATGGAAAATATGTTTATCCTGGTGACTGACTAATACAAGACTTAAATATGGATCATAGTCCATTGAAAAGTTACATTTGGGGTTGCATTTTATAGAGTACTCAATTTTATTGTTTAGATTTGAGGGGGGGGGGGGTCAAAAAAATCTTAACTTGAAGTTTGTGGGGTCACAACCCTCCAACTTCGGCCGCCATCTTAGAAAAAGAGAGTTAAATTGTTTTTAACATTTATCAGGTAAATTATTGGTCATAAAAAATTTTATAAAAACATTTTTTATTGCAAATTGATAATTTTAGTCTAGTAACTTTTTGTTGTCAAATCAAAAATAACAAAGATATTAAAGAAAAACTATCAAAATTTTTGGACAAATTTTCTTTTGGACGCCATAATTTATTTTATTTATTTAAAAAAAATAATACATCAGAGCATTTTTGTAGAGTGGTTTTCAACGAAGAATTTTTATTATATACTTTTTTATTATATTCATTAGTTTCGGTTTTACAGCGCTGTGAAGTGAACACTAATTTTCCCTACAGATAAGTATAAATTTATATCAATGATATGGCATAGTTTTTAATTACTTTTATGATAATGTTTTTTATTATAGACATTTCAATATTATTATTTAATAATTATTGACCTTTGATTGATCTTTTCCCCACCACCTACGAGGTAGAGTCCGTCAATTAATTGAAAATGATTTTGAAGATGGACCGCCAACAATGACTCCACTTCTCTCTCAACAATTTAATATTGAAATCCAAGAAGACCCCGAGCCGCAGCCAGGTCCATCAAAAAGACTGAAAACTCAGTAACGATCTCACTTTAAAATTGACCTTGGATTATGCCTACTGGGGATAATCATTGATATAAATTTATACTTATCGTTGGGGAAAATTAGTGTTCATTTCACAGCGCTGTAAAACCCAATATATAAAAATAATAAAAAAAGTATATAATAAAAATTCTTCGTTAAAAACCACTACAAAAAAACTCTTTTTTAAATAAAAAAAATAAATTATGGCGTCCAAAAGAAAATGTCCAAAAATTTTGATTGTTTTTCTTTAATATCTTTGTTATTTCTGATTTTACAACAAAAACTTACTGAACTAAAATTGTAGAGGATTCAATTTTCAATAAAAAATGTTTTTAAAAATTTTTTGTATGACCAATTTACCTGATAAATGCTAGAAATAATTTAACCCCCTTTTTCCAAGATGGCGGCCGAAGTTGGAGGGTTGTGATCCCACAAACTTCAAGTTAAAAAATGCACGCTAAGGCCAAAAAAATGTAACATTTCAATGGACCCTCAACGAAGTTCAAATGTTTTGATATAAAAAAAGAAATGGGATGCCAAAATTAATTTTTAATTACAACTTTACACAAGTACAGTCTCAATTTTCTAATAAAAATTACATTTTTCTGTAATTTCTTAATAAAAGAAGTAGACGTGAAATCATTTCATATCTTTAAAAGTTCGATTTTGAGAAAAGTACTAATAAAAAATTAGTGTAACATACTTTGTATGCCGGAACAAAAAAACTTGTAGTTTATGTGATTCTTGGACATGTGCATACAAAGTTTTCAAGTTATTTATACAAGTAGTTTATAAATGCACGTGAGTGAATTAGAGCTGAAAGACTTACCAAACTTAAGTTTAAAGTTCGAACAAGGTTTCATCATCATACCGGCTCTACTTAACACATGTCACTACTTACTTTTTGTTAGTGTTAATCTCGAATTATATCATTTACGTAATAAAAATGAAAGCTAAACGTCTTCTATTGGCAAAGAACAGAATGAGAAGTTCTTAACGAATGGACTTCACAGATTAGAAAAGTGCAAACGTTCCTCTGATCTACAGCAAGTAAGAAAGAAATAACTCTTGTTTTAAGATAGTTACACAGAAAAAAAACACATTTAAGAGTCTATGCAATTGAATGTTCCTTGATTTTATTTTCTATGTTCCATCTTATTCACATAAACATATACCAAACAAAATAGGATAGATATTAGTTTGACACATAGATTTATTAGTAAAAGGAGATATAGTTGTTTATACAGGGCGGCCAAATGAAAACAAAACAGAGCCATTTTCAGGAACTCCGCCAATATTGTAGAAAAACTCAGACCCATCGATTCTAGATTAAATGGGACATTCTTTACAGTCTGTTGTAAAGAGAATTATAAATATTTTGGGGTGATGCTTACCCTTGCTTAGGGGTGAAAGTGGCGGAGTCAAAAATACCAGCAATGGGTCTGAGCGTTTTTCTACAATCTTGACGCAGTTCCTGAAACTGGCTCTGTTTAGTTTTCATCTGGCCACCCTGTATTTTGCAGTCATTCGACTTATTAATCTGGGCGGCTGGAAGATTTCCTACAGAGATATACTATACATATATGATTATTAAATATATTTATTTCTTATATAGCAGGCATATTAAAAAAGCTTTAAACCACTATTCCTGTCTGTTGGTTTATTCAGTTCTCTCGTCAAGATGATAAGCAACTCCAACATTAAATTAAACTTTACAAGAGATGTAGGTGTATACAAAGATAGACGCCAAACATCGGATAACTTGATATAAAACGCGAGAAAACTATCAAATAGTTTTCCAAGTTACGACCTCCATCAGCTATAAAGCAATTTTAGCACGTATTACTCTCCGGCCTGGACAAGTAAAAAGTGAGACCACACACTGAAATTTTAAAGCTTTAAAACTTCCGGACAGACCATTTATTTCCGTTTGCTTTAGAAAAGAAGGAAAGAATTATAAGTTTCAAAAAATTAAACGATCCGTGGCGATAAAGCCGCAATTATTTGTAGAAACCTCGTAAAACGATAATTGGATATTTCTTGTCGTTCTTTCAACAATGTAATGTTACGCAAAGAAACTAAGATACTGTCTAGACTTACCTTTTTATTATAAGGGCTTCGTAAGAAATATGTATGGATACAGTAAAAATTAATATTATACAAATTCAAACCCAAATATACAGTATGCGCCAAAAGTATGGAATAAATTCAATAAAAACGAAACAATTATTTTTTGGGAAAAATCCTCGAACAGGTCTATTTTTAATTTAAAAAATACATTTTAGCGTAAAATGCGATTTTCAAATGTCATTTGTTTTCGAGTAATGACGTCCTCGATTTTTTTTAAATGGCAACACCATATTTTTTTCCTTGATTCTGAAAGATCGTTTAATTCTCTATCATACAGTACTAAAATTTTACCCTCTTACATAGGAAAGTTTTCGAGTAAATGACGATTGAATGTTAGAAAACGTAAATCAACGTTATCAAGTTTAGTTTTTCCAATTCCATAGTTCTTTTATGGATCACGTAGGTGACAATCTTTGCAAAGTGTCATTGTCACACCGACTTTCTAATAAGTATTATAAGCGACATAGAAATTAGTATTCAATTTAAAGTATTATGGCACACATGAAATTTTAATTCTTATCGGATGCGGGAATATGACTAGAACTCAGCAGGAAGTTTGCGATTTATTTAATGAAAAATATTCAGATCGCCCTATCAGCCAATCAACAGTCAGTAAGGCAGAGTATAAATTTAGAGAAACTGACAATGTTGTAAATATTCCAAAACCTGGACGTCCAAGCATTAATGAAAATTAGAAACAGAACATTTTTGATAAGTATGGTGGATAATCCTCATAATTCTTCACGATTGGTTGCATTAAACAATGACACTAGTCAGAGCACAGTGCTACGTATCTTGAGGAAGGAAAAATATCATTCCTACAAAATTCAACTTGTGCAGGAACTCAATGAAGATGATCCCGATCGTCGCTTACACTTTTGAGAAATTCTAATGGATTTATGTCAAGGAAATAGAAATTTACACCGGCAAATACTTTTTTCAGATGAGGCCACATTTTGTCTGAATGGTACAGTAAACCGTCAAACTTGCAGATAATGGAGCCGGGAAAATCCTCATTGGATGGCAGAGGCACATACCCAACACCCTCAGAAATTAAATGTGTGGGCTGGAATAGTTGACGACAGAATAGTAGGGCCTTTCCTCTTTGAAGGAACCCTTACGGGACAAAGATATTTAGAGTTTCTAGAAAATGACCTTGTTCCAGCCCTTGCAGTAATTTTTCCTAACGATAATGACCCTGACATTCATGACGATACCATATGGTTTCAGCAAGACGGTGCACCTCCGCACTATGCGCGCCCTGTACGAGATTTTTTGGACAACTGTTTTCCTGGGAGGTGGATCGGCAGACGCGGACCGATAGAATGGTCTGCAAGATCGCCAGATCTTACACCTCTTGACTATTTTTTATGGGGATACTTGAAGTCAAAAGTGTACATTAATAAACCACGTAATTTAGAAGAACTTCAAAATCGCATTCGGGACGAAATACGCAGAATTACCCCAGAAATCATTCATAATGTGCAAGAAGAATTTCTTCACAGACTTGCGCATTGTCAAGAAGTTGGTGGATGGCAATTCGAACATTTAATTTAAGTATAAAATTTAATCAATTGTATTTTATTTTACATACCTCAGAATTGCTACTTTTTTATGGATAAAATTTATGTTTTCTAACATTCAATCGTCATTTACTCGAAAACTTTCCTATGTAAGAAGGCAAAATTTTAGTACTGATAGAGAATTAAACGATCTTTCAGAATCAACGAAAAAAATATGGTGTTGCCATTTTAAAAAAAATCGATGACGTCATTACTCGAAAACAAATGACATTTGAAATTCGCATTTTACGCTAAAATAAGTATTTTTTAAATTAAAAATCGACCTGTTCGAGGATTTTTCCCAAAAAATAATCTTTATCTTTTTAACTAAATGTTTTTGTAGACTAAATCTGACGTAATATCTTTTATTATTGTATGAAAGTGATATATTCTATTTTTCTATTATTTTTGTTTCAAATTTTCTGTCTTTATATTAATCTTATTTGTCTTACTTCTAAAATTTAAGTTTTTACTCTACCCGTTTCATGTACATAAATCTTGTTTTTATTTCAGTATATTGCTAATTAAATTAATAGTCGAATTAGTAATCAAAAATCTACGAAACAGATCATATAAAATCTAATCCAGCGATGTGAAAGTATACTAAACTCATTTAAATTAGCAGAAAATCCCGCCATTATGTTAACATTATCTTCTAATTTATCGAACACCCCTCGAAAGGCCGGAACATACCTTTATAAATAAAACACTCATTTTGTTCTGTGTGGTTTTGTAAATGATGAGGTTCTCTGATTTTTTATCTGATGTCACGGGACACAAACCTTTTCATATCTGAAATTACTTTTCAAAATGTTTAGTAACGAACACAGTGTGGCTGCATTAGTACATTAAAATTAAGATCTTTCATTCTACATAACTTAAATTATCGTAATCAAATAAAGTATTTTTTAATTGGCAATTTGTTATGAGACTGACAAATTGAAGGATGCAATTAAATAACGGCCTAGTGTCAAAACCTGCGAAAAGTTATAATAATAAAAATTCTCAACAATGTCATCACCGTTTTATGTGCTATTTTATCCGTTTAATGCTAAAATTATTTACCAAAAGAGGGAGGTGTTCAATTAAGAATTTCATAAATAATCAATCAAACGTAATTATATAATTAAAAACGTTCAGAGAAATTTTTTAAAGTACGTTTATTTTACGGTTCATGGATTTTATCCACCCATAGGTCATCCACATTACTTGTTATTAGCAGGGTACAGAATCGATAGCAGACACTCGTATAATCTGTACCTTTTTGACCTTATTGTATACAATTATAAATAATTTGATTGTCCTGATACCATGAGCAGACTGGAATTCAATATGTCTCACATGAATTCAAAACTATGAAAGGTGAGTGTAAATTTAAGGTCGGTTTATTATAAAAATTTTAAACCCGATTTAATTATATCCTATAGCAATAACAAACCAAATGTCGCATGCCTTAGTAATCAAAGCCAATTTAATTAAATAATAGGTTAATACTTCGATACTTTTGCAACAAAGCAAATAATAGGTAAAACATAATGATAAAAAGTATATGAATAAAATATTGTGCGCCTTATTCAACACTGGTTAGTGCATTAGACTTGCAGTGATTTCATATAATATTATTGACACCGAAAAAAAAGATTTGCTATGCTTACAATGTTGTAGTAATTTGTAATCTCGTAACACTATTTTACATCAAACAGAAAGTTACCAAATACTACATGCCTTTTCTTTCTTTAGTTTAATTGAATTTTTGCCACACTTCTGAAAAAATAAAGATTAATTAGAGCCCTTGAGCTAAACGGCTCAATCAAGAGTTATTTTTAAAACTAAGTTTGCCCAACACTGAAAAAGCAGATAAGTAAAAAATAACAAAAATTACATCACTATAGCGCACTTCCATATTTTGTGACGTTTCGAAAAACTCTCTGGTTTCGTTCAAACTAAAGAAAATATTGAATTAGGCCACAATCTGAGTACACGTGATGTAACACTTATAGTTCTGGCGGGATGCTCGATCTTTGTTATAACCGACGGAAGGTCAAGAATGTGCGAAATGGAATTGTCTACATCTAGCGACTACTAACTTACTGCATGCTGGCGGTCTCACAAAAACTAGTTTAATACAATTTGTAGTAAATAATACTACAATTGTGTCTCTCTAATTTTAATTATGACTAAAAATGTTGTACTAATACAATCTATAAATACTGTTACTTTGCATTATACCCGCATTTTATATGTTACAATATAATTTATTACAAAATATAGTAAACAGTTTTATGATATTAAAATTTACCTAATTACTATAAACTTTTGCATTTACCACAACAACTAACTTGTACGGTTTATTATATTTAGTTTATTCTACGACAAAATTGTAAGCACAAATTTATAGCAACTATTTCAGTAGTATTTCTTTCAGTGGGCAATTAATATAAAATGTTGAAAAAACGACAGAATAATCAGCAAATGTTTAAACAAAAGCAGAGGAATGCTTTTAATTTGTATGAATCAAGACTAATCAACACTTTTGACATTTGCATTTCCGAGGTCGTTTCAGAATTGAATTTTCCAAATAATTTATATTTTATAAAGTGGAGACCACCGAAAGAAGCTATGCTTAAAATGCAGAAATATGTTTGATATCATCTATTGTGTCAGAATGCGTGTTAATATAATATATCTCGAAAAGTGTGCTTGAGTATTGAAAATCATATCTTCATTACTCAATAAATGTTTTTTCGCTAGTATATTTAGCTAGATTAATTTTAATTTTAGATATTAATTGAATCCAACATTGTTCACGGAATTATTTTTTAGCATATATACCTATATTTGGTGTCAGAGAGCATACATAAGATTCTCTGATAGAAATCGTAGGAAAATTGATTCAAATTAACTTATATATCTTTACAATAAAGTAATAAACAATGGAAAGAGCCAGGTGAACTTACTAAATATGGTATTTTTACGAGGGTAAAGCCGTGCTACTATAATGATTATTTTATAAGTGCCCATTACCATCTAAGAATTAAACACAAATATTTCTCAAATATCGGTCTGCTCTCTATTACTTTCATTATTTTACTTTTTATACAAAAAGACATCTTAATGTAATTATATATTGCTAAATTCTATTGAAAGATTTGAAAAAATATCCAAGTTACGCCATTGGTTAAGCATGCTAATTTATGAACTCACCTGCAGCTGGTGACAGTTTAGTGATGACGCCCCATCTCTGCTTCCACTGGAAAAAAACAAGAGGAAAATTAGTTATTTGTTGACGCGATAAACAGGATTCAGTCAAAAGTGCATTCGGTGATACCAGGTCCTGGTATGCAAATATGGGGGAGCGTCATGAAATAAATTCAAATTTACGAATAAAATTAATTATTTCAGCTACTGAAAATGGCGATTGTAAATAACAGCGGGTAAATAACTGTTTAAAAGAGTAGAGATGCAATTATTTACTAAAAACAGTTTTACTGTTGTTACTGATAACAAGCTCGACTACCACACGTAAACAAATTTAAATAAATTGACATTGGGCTAAAACCATCTTAATAAATTTGTAGCAGTTAGTGCCAACGCGAAATCCAGCAGGGTCGAGAGGACACGTTGGACTGACTCGCATTTGAAACTGCGCTTTTAGTTTTAATTATTTACGGAATGCTATAATAGTCGGTGTCGTGTCGATACGTCGTTCTTTTTTATGTCTGATGTACGTAGTATTCGCGTGTGTATTTAAATAACGAATTATAACTAGAAACATAATTTACATTAACATTGCTTTCATTATATATAGCTCGATCAAGATGCTTTGGATAAAGTTCTTGTAATGATGTGATGCAGCTGCGTGCATGTTAAAAGCGGGACATATTTTATCTCAAAAATATACAAAAATTATATAATTCACATGTGCTGCTCACGCACTTACTCGAGTAACTGAGAAAATAAGGGAAAGTTTTCCTTTAATAAACACTTTTATATCAACTGTCAGAACAGTTTTCATTAACGTGCGTACAAAAAGGAATGTTTTCAGGGACGCTTTACAAGGCGTACCTCTGCCTTCCGAACCAGTTATAGCTAGATAGGGTACTTGGTTAAAAGCTGTAACGTATTATGATAAACATTTTGATGGCATAAAAAATATTATTTGTAGATATAATCCTAATGACCGCAGGGCCAAATTATCTGCGATGGCATACGTTACATTAATATATATAACTGCTTTCCTATTTAATGCAATAAGGAAATTGGACACATGGACTATTCCTAAATGAACAATTTTACAAAATGTATGCTGTACAAAAAAAATATATACCATGCTAATATACTACCAGTTAGTAGTACGATAAAAGAAAAAATGCAAAGCGTGGTGAAAAAAATCCAGGATACATCATTTTGGAAAACATATGTAAAGTTTTAACTGGTACATTAGGACTTACCAACAAATATATTGATATACAGGCTGTATCACATAAGAGAGCCACTCCCATGTATCTCGCTTAATATGCGAGACACGTAAAAAATCTTTAATTGTTTTTTGTTGCATTTTTGGAGGCCTTTATGCTCGTAAAAATAAATTTGAGATCCATGGCCAACTTTATGAGTAATAACAAAAAAACCTGTAAAGTGCCCAAACTTTAAGGCTGTCTAACTTTTTTATTTTAAGAGATAGAGAAAACTTATTGGTAATATTTTTTTTTTTGCAAAATTGATACCTTCCACCTGATATAAACAGATTTCTGAAATATCGTATTATCTGTGTCAAAATAATTTTAAAGACCCAATTGTTTCTAATGTGAAAACCAATAAAATAATATTATAAGAAAATCTGTATTTTGCATAAAAAAGTACATTCTGTTTATTATTTTTTTGCAGTTGGTGTCTTTCAAACAGGTTCTACATTATCTTGAGCAACACGAAAATATTTAGGTACATTTTTTTGAACTAAAATTGAAAAAAAATTAATAAATACAAAAGATAAAGGCAACATGTAGTATATTGCATGAAAGACGACAAAACAGGCACTTTTTTGTGGCCATAGCCTGCTTCAATAAAAAAAATTTTTATCCGCCTAGAGGGCGCAGCGAACCACACACAATATTTCGAAAATCTATTTATATCAGGTGAAAGGTATCGATTTTGCAAAAAAATTCTTTACCAATAAGTTTTCTCTATCTCTTAAAATAAAAAAGTTAGACAGCCTTAAAGTTTGGACACTTTACAGGTTTTTTTGTTATTACTCATAAAGTTGGCCATGGATCTCAAATTTGTTTTTACGAGCATAAAGGCCTCCAAAAATGCAACAAAAAACAATTAAAGATTTTTTACGTGTCTCGCATATTAAGCGAGATACATGGGATACAGCCTGTATATATCATGCATCAACAATTTCTCATACTGTCCGTTGTCAACAGCAACGTTGAACGGTTTTCCTACACAAATTAATATTGAGTGATAAACGTTAGCGTTTCACTACAGAAAACTTGGAAAAGTAAGTAATAAAATGTTTTAACCACTTTCAATAGGTCACGGAAACCTTGTCTCAACACTAAGGTTTGTTGGAAAAGTGATGTCATATGATTTAACCTTACTATTTGGTAATAGTACTATGTTGCGACATATTTTCTGTGAACTCATTAATATGTTCATTCGTAAACTGACTACGATCCTGTTAAACTCTGCGTTGCACTATATCTAGGCATATAGTACACGGTATAATATATTGTATGTCGAAAATTGTGCTACATATTTTTATTATTGACGCATACTTATAGTCGTATATTCCACATTACTACTACATTCATTTTAGTATGGCTCTATCATTTCCGCTATAGTAATATTTACCATTCATTACACTGTTGAGAATTACTACAAAACGACAACAACTTAGCCGTTTCGAAGTTATTTAACATTAAAAAAAAGCTAGAAAGACAGGCAAGACGGTAAAAAAATTGTTTGGGTAGACACCCCATCCAGCGGCAGCAAATTCAGTTATTCCTCAATACTCATACTTTTCTCCATATGATATCTAGCAAATCTACTTTTTTTTTGTCGTGAAATATTTACCATCAAAAGAATTTCCGAAATATATAAATATCTTACACGCACTTTTATTAACTATAATTTGTTAAACTATACGTCTTTACAACGACAACAAGCATAAATAGTATCCTTTATCCTCCACGGGCCAATTTCCATTAGACATTTAACAGATCTAAATAGCAGACTCTATGCCCCTTGAGGCAGCGTAAAGGGAGGTAATTATTTAATAGGCTGACCATGGCGATTCTAATCGATACTGCATAGTCACCTACACCACACTTCTTTTATATACATAGGGTATCCGGATATAAGCCCCCAACCTAAAAGGGTCTGTATATCCTACCGACCAAAAACAATTTTATGAAAGAAATGTCTAAAGAGTAAAAGTTCCTGCTAACCTGCCGCTGTTAACCTAAAACTATTATTATAGTCAGTAGTATTGTAGATAGTGCGTTTGATTTTTCTCTAGTGCTTGCTTGAGAATTGCACTGATAAAAATGATTGTAAATTTACAAGTTATGCACATCATACATTAATGTAAAAAATCCATACTGTACTACAAGAATCTCCATGCGAAAACCGTAATATACATCTTTCACGTAAAATTACATGACTCTTCTAAAAATACATAATAGCGTAAAATTATATTTGATTGATAAAAACACGGTTTTACTATGAAAAATGCATATTCATAGGTAGTAAATTTACATTACAGTTGTAACATTACATTCTAGTGGGTTATTTCACACTATTGACTTAAACAATAAACCAACAAACTACCGTGTAATATCGCTAATATGTTTTATACATAAACAAAAATTGGACAATTTATAATAACCATGACATGTTAATTTATGGCGAATCTGAGCAAAACTCTCTGGCTACTTGTACAGTAACGCTTTTCGCAAGCAACAAAAGCAATTTTGAACACTAATTTCAGATTTTATTCTGTGTTGTGAAAAGAGCTCTAAGAAAACCATTCACCGAGCCATTCACAATAAGTATATTTTAGGTGTATTGTAATTATTGTGTACAAACGCCTGACATGGTATGTAAGCGACGTTGTTACATATTCAGGATCTGTGTGCTGTAATAATTATGTTACCGTCGGTCAGAGAAAAAAAAAATGTTAAGTAAAATATATGTTTGCAGAGTTTAGAATAGTTGTACTTTTATCTTAAATATAATTTACAGAATTTAATTAACAGGTTTAGTGAAGAAATCTATATTGGACATTAATTACTGCTGTTATTGTAAAGTGGTTACTTTATGTCTCGTAGCAGGAGAGCAGGACCATACGCTATTTAGTACATACAACTAGTGGTCGGTTCCAGAAAAGATTATCTGAGTAACTACTTCCATTAGGAGATTAAAACAAGTAGTAAGAAACCTGGAAACATACCCTCAAATGTGTATCTTCTCTCGTACTGGTTGCTTAACTAGTAAATTACTTTGACGTAGACATAGGTACTTGAATTAAAATTGAATCAGTTAAGCCATATTTAAATATTATCGATACAGGCATGTCCTATATTGAATTAAAATATAACTAATAAATGACAAGACGACACCTTTTCCATTATTTCACAAATAGTCAAATTTTAATTTCAGTTATATAAAACAAACCAATGTCACTACAAAACGCGTTATACAGGGTGATTAAGAACTTATCTAAAAAAATTTGGGAATAGATGCGTCATGAAAAATGAAGTCAATACAGTAAAAAATTTGTTTGTAACATCCTTACAGTTTAAGAGAAAAAAAAATAGTTCTAGTAGTTTCAACCTTTACATCGCTGGGCTACTGTAATCTCAAGCCAGACAATTTCAACTATCCGATTACTTATCGTATTAACATTTTTTTGTGATGCAAGTATTTACATTATTTTTTCAAATATCAAAAATGGCTTACTTAAAATGCTTTAGTAGAAAGATTTCCGGTAAACATGCAGCTACTTTTACAACTGTGTGCAGTGAGTGCAGGTATAGCGCAAACGCAGGTGTGACACAGGAAATTATCAATCGAGTCGTGAAAGAGATGGAGGTCTAGGGCGTCCAGGGTGTATTGCAGCAGTGTGGCATATCATACACGAGGCTCAATTATATCTGTACCAGGCATTAATATCAGGACTGGATTGGACGAGGAGGACCGATACCATGGCCGCCACGATCTCCTGACTTTAAATCATTTAAACTTATTTTTGTTTGTAGGGATATTTAAACAATAAAGTATATTGCACCGAAGTGGACACTATTGATGTTTTACGCAAATGTATCATAGCTGCTTGAATAACTTACAAAACAATAACGGCAGAACCAGTTGAATTTGCCGCATTAAAGTATGTATGTAAAAAGCAATTTATTTCTTTCCTTGAAATTTTCTTTCAATTTTTTTCCTGCCGATTATACGCCTTATCCGGTTTTACAGTGGACCAGTTTCCAGTGCAGTGCGGAAGTATATTTTTAAATCAGTTTTAAATTGCTGTTTTCGATTTTATTTTTACAAAATTGTATTGTCATTAAACAATTTTTTTTATATAAGTTCCGAACCATAATAATTCCCGTAATAATGATCCGAATCTGATGCAGTTTGCACCAGATCTTTTAGAGAAAGACCTAGCTTATCTGGAGCTGCAAGAATCAGTATGACTTCCATGTTAAAAACGTCGCATAATAAAAAATACGATCCGTAGCATTTTCCACCAGTGCAAATTGTATTGCTTGTCGATCTACCTTTAACATATCTAATTTGAAAGAGAATTTTGGCGCCTACTACGTTAAAATATTGTACAATGAACTAGGCAATTGATTATTGAAAAGCTATTTTCTCGAAGATGACACATTTCTGAGACCAATGACAAGTATACCTTTTTTTCCTCAGAAACAATGCAGGTGTTAGGATGGCAAGCTGCAGGCCTATTAAATTTTGTCAGCACTTGTAAATACCATGTAAACGGCGCTTGCGCCACCTATGATCTACGCAGGCTCACGCCATGTTGTAAGCGAGATCGAAACAGTATGTATTTAGAAGTCGAAGTGTGCGTATGCATGCAGTCGCATACGTTGTATAAATTATATGAGGAAATAAATATTTATCATAATATACAGTCCACAACTTATTATATTGGTTACTTGCCACTAAACAGTTTTGGTCCATCTCACGGATTGGAATCAGCGCTGGATACAGGGGAGAAGATAATAATAATTGAAATTCTTATCCCGAAGTCCTAATAATATAAAAGGTTAGTCAAATAATATTCATTACCTATCCATTTGTCTTACATTCTTCCACGTACTCTTTTTATTTGTGTCACAATGGCTGAAATTAAGAATTTAAAGGCAAAAAGAGGTATTAACAAGTCGAAATTGACGAGATTAATTAATTATTTTGATACAGTAAAAACAGATGAATTAAATAGTGATCTAGTAAATAACTTGCAATTAAGGCTAGAAAAGTAGAACCCCTTTGGGATGAATTTAATGACGTACAAACTAATATTGAAATACTCGAACCGTCGGAAAGCGACGACGAGGAAAGGGAACAATTTGAGAACAATTATTTTTTAATAATAGGTAAAATCAAATCACTTATTCAAGAATATGAAATAAATAGTAGAGAAGGATCGGTAAAGTCAGGTTCTGTTAACAATTCAAATAAAAATGTAAATTTTAATAGTAATATAAAACTGCCCCCAATAAAACTACCCCATTTTGATGGTCAGTATTGCAATTGGTTGGAGTTTAAAGAATTATTTGTAGCATTGGTGGATCAGGATGAATCGTTATCGCCTTTGCAAAAGTTTTACTATTTAAAAAATTCATTGTCTGATTCCGTAAAAGAGATAATAAAGTCAATAGAGGTTTCGGCAAAAAATTATGAAGTAGCCTGGAACATTTTACTGGACAGATATGAAAACAAAAAATTAATCATTCATAACCACATTCACTCTATTTTTGAACTTCCCACTTTAAAAAAGGAGTCACACACAGAATTGAGAAAATTATATGACAATGCTACTAAGCATTTAAAGGCCCTATCTAGTCTCGGAGAAAAAACAGATAGTTGGGATCGTTTAATAATATATATACTTACAAATAAATTAGATTTTTCTACCAGAAGAGGGTGGGAGTCCCATAAATGTTCGGGGGATCTTCCTGTCTTAAAAGATTTAGAAAACTATTTGAAAAATAGATGTGAGATACTTGAAAAACTAGAGTTAACAAACATTAATGTAACTAATAAACCGATAAATAAAATGTTCAATAAAAATACTCAAATGTCAAATTCCTTGGCTACAGTAATTAACAAAAATTATAAATGTTACTTTTGTCAACAAGAACACAGTATATTTAAATGTGCAGAATTTTTGAATCTAAAACCATATGATAGGATTACTGAAATTAAAAAATTAAAATTATGCCTCAACTGTTTGAGACCGTCGCATGTTTCTTGGAATTGTACTAAGAGTAAATGTCAAATATGTAATAAAGCTCATAATACGATTTTACATATAAATACAAGTAATGAAAACTCGGTAAAGAAGCCAACAGACGTGTCGGCACCTGACCGTGTTGCGAATGCAGATGCGAGTCAGCGGGAACAGGGAAACGAAACAGAAAAAAGTTCGGTTGTTTTGAACGCCCAAGAACAAAGGCACCGCGGCACGTGTGCACAAGTTATTTTGTCTACGGCTACAATTAAAGTAAAAAATCATCATAATAAATGGATTACTTGTCGCGCTCTATTAGATTCTGCATCGCAGAGCCATTTTATAATTGAAAATTTATGTAAAAAATTAAGTTTACCAAAACTAGAAATTAATCACGCCGTTAAAGGAATAGGGCAAAGTTTAACAAATATTAATAAGCAAGTTAATATCACGATAAAGTCTTGTTACAATGATTTTAGTATAGGTATAAGATGTTTGATATTGCCAAAAATAACAGGTAGTTTACCGTCTATGTCATTTAATAAAAATCTATTAACATTACCGGATAATTGCCAGTTGGCTGACCCGGAATTTAATGTTTCAGCTGAAATTGATATGTTACTTGGCTCAGACATATTTTGGGAAATTTTGTGCAATAATAAAATAAAGCTTAATTCAAACGGACCGCTGTTACATGATACACTCTTCGGATGGGTCATAGCAGGCAATGTAGAATTAAATATAAAAAATAATATGAGCAATTGTTTTTATGTCGAGGAGACTGCTGAATTATCAAATAATAATTTAATAAAATTTTGGAATATAGAGGAAGTGAATAATAAAACTTCTTATTTAAGCGACAGTGAAAAATATTGTGAATTGAATTTTGAAAAAACAACTATCAGGGACGAATCTGGAAGATTTATAGTACACATTCCATTTAAAAATACATTAAATCAATTAGGAAATTCTTATGATACTGCAATTAGTAGGTTTGAATCGTTAGAGCGAAAATTAATAAATAACAAAGATCTAAAAAATAGTTATTGTAGTTTTATGCAGGAATATGAAAATTTAGCACACATGACGGAAATAAAGGATATTCAGAATTTAAAAAAATCGGATGGTTATATTTTGCCGCATCATGCAGTATTTAAAAAAGATAGTTTGACAACAAAGTGTAGAGTCGTATTTGACGGTTCCGCGAAAACTAGTTCCGGAATTTCACTTAATGATGTGCAATATACAGGGCCTACGTTACAACAAGACGTTTTTTCGATACTGGCGAGATTTCGCAGTTATAAATATGTAATGTGCGCGGACATATCAAAAATGTACCGGCAAATAGTAATAGTAAAGGAACACAGAAAATATCAAAGAATATTATGGCGGGCTGAACCGACGGACAAACTAAAATTGTACGAATTAAATCGCGTAACCTACGGCAATGCTTCATCACCTTATTTGGCAGTTAGATGCTTGTTTCAATTAGCGTTTGAGAATGAAAATAAATATCCAGAAGCCTGTGAAATAATTAAAAGAGATTTTTATATGGATGATCTCCTAACCGGGGCTAATTCAGTCAAAGAAATATTAAAAATACAACGCGAAGTGTCGGATATTTTAGCTACTGCAGGATTTGACCTAAGGCAATGGTTATGTAATAATAGTGAAATATTAAACAAATTTCAAATAAATAATGAGTTAGATGTAAGTGTTGTAACAATAGGTGAAAATGAACAAAATAAAACATTAGGAGTTTACTGGAACTCAAATAAAGACTTATTACAGTATAAATTAAATAATATTAATGAAGATTGTAGTAAAATATCAAAAAGGACTATTTTATCTCTTACATGTCAAATATTTGATCCGCTGGGTCTATTAGGGCCAATAATAATAATGGCTAAGTTAATAGTGCAAGAATTGTGGAAGCTAGGTTTAGACTGGGACGAGAATGTTCCCGCAAATTTAGCAAATCAGTGGCAGAACTTTAAGAATGACTTGTTAGAAATTACTAATATAAATGTTCCACGACAAGCGATAATTTCAGATTATATACAAATAGAAATGCATGGTTTTTCGGATGCGTCGGAAAAAGCCTATGGCGCCGCAGTTTATATTCGAGTTGTTACGTCATCGGGTAAAATATATTGTAATTTATTATGTGGTAAGTCACGAGTTGCTCCTGTCAAACAAATTAGTTTGCCGCGATTAGAACTTTGTGGGGCATTACTATTGGCTAATTTAACAAATAAAATACGTTCCGTTTTAAATATTGAATTTAATAAATACTGGTTTTGGACAGACTCCATGATAGTCTTAGCTTGGATCAAAGGACCACCGTGTAAATGGAAGACATTCGTGGCGAATAGGGTCAGTGAGATTCAGTCTTTGACTAATATATCTGATTGGTTTCATGTTAGCTCAGGAGACAATCCAGCAGATCTTTTATCACGGGGAGTATCCGCGAATGTTTTAAAAAATTGCACGTTATGGTGGAATGGGCCTGAGTGGTTATTCGAGAATAGTAATATGTGGAATTTAAAATCAAGTTTACATTTTAGTCAAGATATACCTGAACAAAAAACAATTGTTCTCGTAACTGCAAGTAGAAAAAATGATTTAATAAGCAATCTAATAACAAAATATTCTTCTTTATTAAAATTACAGAGAGTCACGGCGTATGTTTTACGTTTTGTATCTAATATTAAAATAAATTTAAAGGGTGACAGACAGGGTGGACCTCTCACACCAGTAGAAATTGACAATGCTATGAATTTATTAATTAAAACATCACAAATTGAATGTTTTTCTCAAGAATATTCTGATTTGACTCATAACAAATTATTAAATAATAAAAGTAAAATACTTGGACTTAATCCATTTATTCAGGACGGTTTATTAAGAGTTGGTGGGAGACTCAGATTTGCAAAAATAAAATATGACAAAAAATATCCAGTTATTTTGCCCAAAGGACATTTATTAACCAATCTTATTATAAAAAATGAACATGAACGTTATTACACTGTGGAGCTCAATCTCTGCTATGCTCATTGAGAAACCGATATTGGCCGATCACGGGTAGAGATTCCTGTAAAAAAATTATAAGTCAATGTATAATTTGCTTTAGAGCTAAACCTAAAGAAAATACTTACCTAATGGGCGACTTACCTGATGCTCGCGTAAATAATTATAGCTGCTCTCCATTTATCAATGTGGGCGTGGATTATGGGGGACCGTTTTTGATAAAAGATCGCCGCACAAGAGGTGCAAAATTGACAAAGGCGTATGTTTGTTTATTCATATGTATGAGTACAAAGGCTGTGCACCTTGAACTTACATCAGAGCTGACTACCGAAGCCTTTCTCGCAACACTTGACAGATTTGTAAGTAGGCGTGGCTTGGCTCATAATATTTTCTCGGATAACGGAAGTAACTTTATTGGGGCAAATAATGAATTGTCAAAAATTTCAGAATTTTTAAAAAATAATACGGATTTAATTGCAGATTATTTACTGAAACACAAAATTAAATGGAATTTTATTCCGTCTCGCTCTCCCAACTTTGGCGGGTTATGGGAAGCTGGTATAAAAAGTACCAAACACCATATAAAAAGATTAGTTACACAACCTTTAACTTACGAAGATTTCAGTACATTGTTGGCGCGGATTGAGAGTATTTTAAATTCCCGTCCCCTTTGTCCTTTAACCCAAGATCCCGACGATCTACAAGCATTGACGCCTGGACATTTTTTGATTGGGCGACCACTAACGACTGTCCCAGAAATTAATCTAGTTGATATTCCTGAAAATCGTCTAAAAAGGTGGCAACATATTAAAGCATTATCCCAGCATTACTGGAAGAGATGGAGTGTAGAATATTTGTCAGAATTGCAGAACAGAGTGAAATGGAAAAAGAATTCTCAAGAATTACTAAAAGAAGGAGCCCTGGTCCTGATAAAAAATGAAAACAACCCAACCATGGCATGGCAGATGGGAAGGATATCGAAACTACGACCCGGCAAGGACGGTATAGTGCGGGTAGTGGAGTTGAAAGTGAAAAAAGGCAATTTAGTTCGTGCTGTGAACCAAATATGTGTTTTTCCTGTGGAATGATTTAGACTTCAACATTTATTGACATTATTAGAAATAAGTTTTATTTTGAAAGTACTGGGTCCTTTCAAGGCGGCCGGTATGTTAGGATGGCAAGCTGCAGGCCTATTAAATTTTGTCAGCACTTGTAAATACCATGTAAACGGCGCTTGCGCCACCTATGATCTACGCAGGCTCACGCCATGTTGTAAGCGAGATCGAAACAGTATGTATTTAGAAGTCGAAGTGTGCGTATGCATGCAGTCGCATACGTTGTATAAATTATATGAGGAAATAAATATTTATCATAATATACAGTCCACAACTTATTATATTGGTTACTTGCCACTAAACAGCAGGTTTTTAACAAAAAACGTGATAACGTTAAGGCCAACAAAGATACGCTCACTTTTAAGTCACAAATATGGCAGATGTGGTGCCGTCTAGGAAATACGTCGAAACAGAAAATAGATTATGATCTCTCATATCCAAAAACATCTATTTCCAAATTTTTAAGTTGATACATTCAAAGACAGTGAAATTATTACACAAAAACACTTTAAATTCCAAATTATTACCAACATTTTATTAAGGCAAGTTGGTTTAAATCTTAATGAAGTGAAATATACCACCCTATACAATTCAGTAACATCATAAAGTCTATTTGAAAACGTATACAAAGTTCATGATTCTCTACGCTACATCTAGTCAACGTTATGACACCCTATTAAATATCAATCGTTGTTTTCCGCAACTGCAGACGTATACACGATTACACCGATATTAAACTAAATATTTGACAAGGCATTAATACAAGCTATACAAACAGCCTAAACTGTCCCATCTACTCCTGAACGATTGCCATAGAAGAGTAAACACAAGTCGGCGACTAGATGCTGCTGCTAATGAGGGTTTCTATTAAACCTGCGATCTGCAAACTTCCCACTGAAGCTATTTAACTTGAATGAAGTTCTGCATAAAATTGACGCAGTTTGCTGCTTCATTTATCACTATGTCTCACTATGTACCTACACAGTCGCGGTCGAGAGCACTCGAAGTTCCATTGACTTGAAGTGAATAAGCTCCTTTTACTACTTTTCTGTGAATTATGGCTTGGGTTTACAAGGAAGTACTAACCTTAATATTCATATTTGCTTAAGGATTAATTGGGCTTTCAAACACAACAAATTACTACTTAACTATTTGTCAACTACGAGTAAAATCACTTCTGTTGAATACTATGAAATGTAGTATTTAATTTGTAGATAAGATTGTATAGCAGTTTTTCATTAGTTCATCTAAAACGAACAGTAATCTTATGAAATTCATTTTGCAAATTTACATAGCGCTCACAACGTTTTATAGTTATTAAATAAAGGAATTTGTGTCGGGTACAGATACTTTCTCATAATATAGTTCGCCGGTTTGGTATTCTAGATTATGGGACAAGACTGCCGCAGGTGCATTAAAAGTTTTCTATTCTCTAGTAGTACCTACATATTCATTTCATCCGATTTTCTTATAATAAATAGGCATTTTATCTAGCTGTACCTACGGAAAGTGTGTTTTATCGGTACAGTGCTTGCAATGAGTGAAAATATAGTTTTGCCAGTTTGAAACCAAATAATGAAAAACGAATGCAAAATACTGCAGCTAACTAGAGTAATTGTTACCTATCTATCAGGTATTATTACTATAGTCGACGTCCAAAATTGTAGAGTGACTAATAGATAATATAAAAACACTATTACTATTAAGCGTATAATAATTTTATAAGAGATTACACATTATTTACCTCATTATTACTATGCCGCTTTCTATGCACAATGATACTATACTCACATTTGCAGCAACACGATAAAGTAAAACTGAAGCCCGATGTATTCTCTATCTCTATTTATTGCATTGTGGAAAACAATATTTTGGTGTGTGTAAACCGTGAGCGTTAGTACATGACTTCGCCGAGGTTAGAACGTCACTAGAATATGCGTACGTTGAGGAATTAGCTGCTATTCACGGAGTGCTATTTCTGTAGTTATATTAATTTATAAAAATAAATTATTGCTACCGTGAAGTTACAAATAACAGTTAAAAATGGATCAAAGTGCCGGTTCTAGTAAAAGGTCTTTGTTAATCGACATAACCTATGTAATGGACAATTGATAATAATAAAAAACATATACGAAGAAAATCGAGCGCGAAACTCTAATATAAGTGTTAGTGAAGCTGTTGATATGTGTAGTTCGTTAACACAAGTATCAGTTTCTAGTGTATATCGTGATATAAAAAAGAGTGTTTAAGTATATCCAAAAAAAAAAAAAAAATACGCCATTCGCAGGAAAATTCATAGATTCTTCTTCAGAAATGAAATACCGACGATAAAAAAAATTCAAGCTACGATAGCTGAAGATGAGGACATGCCTCAATTATCTGACAAAGTTCTTAGAAGAACAATGCATGACATGAATTTTTACTAAGAATAGTAGGTGTTATGTAATATAATTATTTTTGTTATCTTTTATGTATATTTTCTATATCTGAGCTATAATAAGAATGTTAATTTTTGTCGTTTCTGCATTTAGAAACGCTACAAAAAAAACGACCGCATGGTAGTCGATATTGTTGACAGATGTAAGCTTTATCAATGGATAAAGCCATCTCGGTCGATGCTTATCATAGGCCCAATTTTCCGCAAGAAAATAGAGTTTAGCTCCATTTTTTAAATATCGAGCTAAAATTCTAGAACAATTATCTTTTAGGCCTTCCTGAGCACGGGGTTGACATTTTTGTACTTAATCATAGTTGACCCTGTATATTACTGCAACTTTTAACGTACTAACATTTAAACCTCATTCAGGAATGACCTAAAGAAGACCTAGGTTTGATAACGATTAAATTTTCAGATCCCGACAGAAATAAAGCCACAGCAGTCGATGGATTTGAGAAGAACAAGATGAGAACAGCAGATATTTCCGAAATGAAGACGGTCGACGTCCCGAGTTGGAAGTTCACAAAGATAGTGGCAGAAAGATAATTGGCGAAAAAAACATTGTGCTTGAAATGGGCACGACCATCCGGGCTGCGGTATGTCGTTGTCTTGTTGAGACCGCGTGATTGATTGATGGGTGTAGTAGACCCCTATTATTCAACCCTAATTGGGTTAGCTTCGCTCGTTCGCATGCTAAGATTAAAAGAATGTGAACATCTATTTAAAAGCTGTGAATATTTGAATGATAATGTGAGTGAATTATTTGTCTAGCTCTAGTGTTTTTTACAAAATAAATATTTTAAATATTTAATAACTTAATTGTATAAGGCTTAGTAAATAACAGGAATGTTTTTTTACTGTTTTAGAAATACCTTTCTAAAACAGTAAAAAAATGTTACAAAAGCTAATAATAAGGAATATATGGGTAGATATTGTGGGTGTAATTCAACGCAGGTTGGGGCTTTTGTCCATTGAGTAGTTAGTTTCACACAATATTATTAATACCTAAAAAAATATAAAAACTTTTACATAAAAGGTGAACATTTTTCAAGTAGGTATTGTTATATTTAGCTAATAATTGACAGGATGTCACTTTTTGTCATTGTCGATATTTAACTTCATATAATTTTAATTTTTATAGTTAGATATTTGATTCAACTTAAAGGAGACCACCTGAAGAAGCAATCCTAAAAATGCAGAAATAGGTCAGATCTCATCTATTGTGGTTGAATTTGTCGTGTTCCCACTGCCAAAAAGTGAAGTTAGATATTTATAGAGTGTTTCATTAGAAGGTTAGTAAATTATATTATTTTCTTTAGATAATTATTGAATAGAGCTTTGTCTGTGGAATTGTTCATTAGCATACCTAGATGTTTGGTATCAGAGAACATACATATGACTTCATTGATAGAAATTGTAGGAGATTTGATTTATATTAGCTTAAAATACCTTTCTAAAACAGTAAAAAAATGTTACAAAAGCTAATAATAAGGAATATATGGGTAGATATTGTGGGTGTAATTCAACGCAGGTTGGGGCTTTTGTCCACTGAGTAGTTAGTTTCACACAATATTATTAATACCAAAAAATATATAAAAACAGGATTGTTATCTCATGTCACCTGCGAATATTTTAGACTACTGAAAATACAAGTTTTAGTTACAAAAATTAAATACCTTTATAGTTGCACATGTATTTGTCTATAACTACAAACCGGTGCATGTCAGAGGTTACGTATGTTTAATCGTATTTTTTTAAGTACCTGCTATCACTACCCAAAGTTTCTAACTTTACGGAATATCCTGTATAATATGGAGAAATTACTAAAATTGTATAGTTTTATGTATAATAGTGTAGTTTTTCTATCTTAAGGTCGCCGTAAAATGATCAAATTTAGGGTGTTTTTTAGGTACAGAAATCTTGAAAAATAAACAATGTAGGACAAAAGTAATATCAACAATAAAATTATTGATGTTCTGTTTATGCACTTTTACTATTTAAATTCTCCTCAAATGATATAATAACTTTTAAAATGCATTTGTATGTTATTTTGCTATTCTAACCCCACATTTTAACATACCGCACATTATTTTCACATACTTATACATAAAAGTGAACAATGTTATATGCAGAGCTATAAGTTTATGGTATAACAACGGATTAAAAAAATACGTATTTTGAAAGATTTATGTACTTACAAATTTGTTGGAAAGTGATCTTTCAGTCGTTATATATTCTTTTTACTTCGGCACCATTGAATATTCGTATGTGACATGAGATAACGTTCCTGTTACTTGCTAAGCTCTATATTATTCAGTTCTTAATGGTCTAAAATTACTTGTATTTGTAGAAACCACTAATTCAAGAATACGGCGCCCCTAATAACTTACTATAAATATTTCTCGTTGCCTAAACTCGTGAAATAGGTATAAAAATACGTGGTATTCCTATGGCAAAACAAACTTTATTAGCAATATTTGATTATAACAGACTTCAAATAATTGACAACTGTCCAATGAGTATTTACTTTGACGTTTAACTACTTCGCATTGGATTTCTCAAAATAAACTGATCCGCTTAGGTATAAATAATTATGGGGTTCTTGAAGCTTCCACGTTCTTCGAGAACGCATCTAGAATCAAAACGAGCACAGCTTGGAATGTTCTAGAAAACCTCAAAATAAAAGTATTTATACACATAATCAACTTAGCTAATAACCAGGTAGGTAAGCTTCTGTAACATCAATAAAGTTTTCATAATACATTAATTTAGTATATAGCACCAACAAATATTTGTTTTTAAGATATCTAATAATCTAAAATATATTTTGTATTTCATAACAGAAAAGTAAAATGTAAATGTAATCTTTACAAAATAGCACACCTCTTTAATACATATCTGAAACTATCTATAACTTCATATACACAGTGTACCAAACAGGCACACTGTTCGACCATAGACTGTTTTAGCTAGAACCTTCTTTATTAGAACACATATTAGTTTAAGTGTAATCTTTTTGACACCCTGAACAGTTTATAAATGTTAATTCATATGTCTTCAATATAATACATATGACATTAAAATCTCGTCCATTAATTAATATTTTTATAAACTAGCAAAAATACTGTTGAAGGTTAGCATCTACATATTTTCTTGAGTAACATCATATGAGCCATTTTTAGTCACCGGGGACTCCCTCACCAAAATTTGGTAAATCCTATGAGGTCTATGACGGCTCAAATAAAAGCTTAGACAATTTACTTTGGAAAACCCACTGTATTTTGATTTAAAACTTAAAAATACATAACCGCTAAATCTAGTGGATTCCAGCAAGATTCAAAATATTTTGCTCTTCAATTACGCATTTTTTCACGAATGACCTTCAACTGATCTTTAAACCAGTTAATGCAACTTTGCAATTTAGATCCAGCCGTTATGGGTCCCAGCAAAAATCTGAAAAGCTTGCCAATGAATTAAGCTTATTCCATGGGTGCATTGGATCAAGACCAGGGTAATCCCTACATCATGTGAGTTTTTAGCAATGATTGGAATCTTCAAGCTACATACAAACAATATAAATGACCAACAAAATAAGACTTTCATAGTTATGAAAAAAAAAAATTTCAAGGTCAAGCCGTTTCAGCTGCTATATTGAATTTTTTAAGTTTTAAATCAAAATACACAAAAGACAATAAATTGTCTTAGCTTTCATTTGAGCCATCAATCGGATTTACGATATTTGGTGAGAGTGGATCTCCCAATGACAAAACATGCGTCATTAGTAAAATATTTTTTTGAAAAACAACTACACAATTAAGCACGCATTTGTTTTTTTTAGTATAGTTGTTTTTTTTTTCTATGGAAATGAATTTCCTTTGCGGTTATTGTCTTTCAGTATATTCGAAAGATAAGTGACTAAAATTTATTACACTTAAATTTTTTATAACTTCTTGAAACCAGATATTATCCAACACCCATCGCTTTTGAAAACTGTTAGTTTATGCTAGATACTGCCTAAAGCGCGTTGCCGTTAAACAATATATTTTAACATGAAACCATTGAATCAAAATCGATCTGTCACAGTTTTCCTTTTTTATGTCCATCTAAAAGAATATTTGTTCTAGAATGCTAGCGTTATCTCCATTCAATTTCCGTTTCAGACCAAGAAACGACATAACACGCCGTTATCTATCCAGAATCTCTCCTTCCCCCGCTGCAAGGAATTAAACTTTGTCCTGACGTATCTCGCAGTCAGTTCGAATGATTAGGACTATGGCAGTGCATTCGTTTCCTTCACACCCCATTCCTGATGTCGCTCCTGGCACGCGTCTCCGCTCTGCATTCCGTCTAGCCCGACGTTTCCATAAGCGCAACAATTTCTCCAAAGGAAATTTACATATAAATATGCAAGGCGGAATTTACATTTGTATTGAGTGCATAACTCTTCTTATAGATGTTTTTGCTTCTTGTATTGCCCGAATTTCGGTAAATCTATCCGAACGCGTACGTTTTGATACACATACTTTGCATTTTGTATGAGGCGGGGTAATATTCCGAATGCTTCCATTTCGTTTCGTGTGTGGCGAAGGGATATTGGGAGTGCTCGAACGTATTTTTTGGTAATAAATTATCGTCTATACTGTTAATGTATCTTAATTTACATAAAGTTTAAACAGAAGTAAAATATTGGAAATTCTACAGTTTTTAAATGAAGTAGCAAAATCAGACCACAGATTCCTTAGGTGAAAATAAATCGATTTAACCTAACATACCTATATCCCAAGTCGCATAATGAAGAATATACAGGGTCTCAAAGTTAAAATTTTATTTTCGATGTTTGTAAATATTTAAATAAAATTTGTAAATCGGGGGTTTTTCGGTCGAGAAATTCAAATTTGTTTCTAATTTTGACGTCACTACTATCGGAGTAAAAAGTCCAGACCCCTGGGTTTGAAAGCCGATATTGCCAAAACGTAGGAGCGAAAAAAATTGAAATTTGGACCATAGGTAGCCTCACTGTTATTGTTATGCACAATCGAATCGGAATTTGTTTTTGAATATTCATTTTCTAGTTATTAGAAATAATGTACCAAAAAACACGATTTTCGGGCGGCGTACGTAATCCTGTCACTTCAACTCGTCATAACTTTTTTATTTATAGGCTTTAAAATGTGCAATTTTAACTGGTAGTACATTAAACTGTGCTGTTTCGAACTGTGTAAGTCTCTCTTCTTAGAATTCCTTATTTTTTTTATCTTGAGTAAAACAAGTTGATAGTATCTTCGTAAATACAGCGTCTTTTTTAAAATACAAAAACCGTCATAGAACATATAAAAACCTTAATAAAGAAGTCCGTTTTGTGAAATAATGCACTTGTAAACAGTGCATGAGTAAATATAGTTCTCAATTATTTCTTACGCGTTCTGTTCAAGCGGGGTAAAGTGGAGCGTTGCGGGGTTGAACTCGGCCGTCTATCGCGCCGTGACCAGTGTCGGGTACTTTATTAGTTCAGCTTTGATAATATGTAATATTTACTTATTTCATACATATTTATTTATAAAATATAAATTGTTATTGTTATTTTTCAGTGGATTACAAAGGATTTGCCATAAAACATGATGAAACTCTTAAGGCTTCCCGTGACTCATTGTGAATTAAACTCTATTGAACTAATCGTTATGTAAAAAATGACGTTTCTAAACGAATTTCTACATTTAAAATAAAAGATGTTTTAAACTTTTGCCAATCGCCCATGGAAAATATACCAAATTCTGTTTGGCCCAACTGGGTTGAACATGCCAAAAAGTGGAACAGAAATACAGAGAAAAAGAACATTTAGTGGATACTGCTGTAGAGCCATTAGTGATAAATTTGAACGCTGAAGACGACGATAACAGTAATGATGGTGGCGACGAAATACCTGATGATGATGACGACGACTTAGACATATGCAATATTGGCTTTCAAACCCAGGAGTCTGGACTTTTTACTCCGATAGTAGTACAGAGCGCCATTTGTAGCACACCATATTTATTTTAAAAGGCAGAACTTTTTTTGCAGCTTAGTTTATCCATCTGACTATCGAATCAGTCGATTCTCCTACTTGTTTTATTTGAAAAAAGTATACCTTGCTGAAGTTGATACCATTTTTGAAATAATCCTATTTGAAATGCTCCAGTGCACCGAGTAAATACTGTTTTGATTTCAGGTAAAGTGCCTTTTCTGCTGAAAATACAGCAAAATATTACTTGAGAAAGTTGTTAAGAACGGTAAATTATGGAGACGTGCACAATTTCAAGAAGATCGGCGAGATTTTGACCATTTTTCAACAAAGCACAAAGATTTTATCAAAACAGGTCGATCTTTTTGAAATTTTGCACGTCTCCATAATTTACCATTCTAAACAACTTATCCAAATAACATTTTGCTGTATTTTCAGAAGAAATGGCACTTTACCTGAAACGATAACAGTGTTCAATCGGTGCACTGAATATTTCAAATAGGATTATTTCGAAAACTGTTACTCCTAACGACTTCAGCAAGGTATATTCCAGATATAACAGGTAGGAGACTCGATCGTTTCAATAGTCAGATGGATACACTATGCAGCAAAAAAGTTCTGCCATTTAAGAGAAACCTGATGTGCAATAAGTGGCGCCCTCTACTAGTGACGTCAAATTAGAAACAAATTTGAATTTCTCGCTCGCAAAAACCCGCGATTTACAAAATTGATTTTTTAACACCCTGTATCTTTTTTATTATGTGATTATGTATGGTTATAGGTATGTTAAATTAAATTTATTTCCACCTAACGAATCAGGGGTCTCATTTTTGCTACTTCATTTAAAACACCCTGTATATTGAGGGTAAAGTTAAAATATTATTATTTTTAAAGTGACACACTCAAGTTTCCCTTAACTTGACTTGACTTAAGTCCATGTCATTTTTTCCTAAATAAAAAAATAAAGAAGTTATGGCGTCCAAAAGAAAATTTTTGTTTTTTTGTCCAAAAATTTTGATGGTTTTTCTTTAATATCTTTGTTATTTTTGATTTTACAACAAAAAGTTACTGGACTAAAATTGTAGAGGATTCAATTTGCAATAAAAAATGTCTACAAAATTTTTGTATGACCAATAGTTTACCTGATAAATGCTAAAAACAATTTAACCCTTTTCCAAGATGGCGGCCAAACCTCGAGGGTTGTGACCCCACAAACTTCAAGTTAAGCTTTTTTTGACCCCCCTTCACATCCAAACAATAAAACTGCGTCTTCTAAAAAATGCACGCTAAGGCCAAAATAATGTAACATTTCAATGGACTAAAATGAAAACTCGGTTGAATGAAATACAACTTCCCCAAACAGTAATGTATGTATGTAGGTATGCCAAATGAGGGTAAATAATAGCATAATACACACTTCAAAACTATGCACTTGTAAATATACTTTTTAATTGAAGAACTGAATAACATCCACTCTTTATTATTTTACAAATATTGTCAATGGAAGCACTAAATGATAATGATGGATTAAGAAAAGTACCAAGGAACTTCGTGGACTCCAAAAAATTGTAATTTAAGTTTTACGATGGGTCTTGCAAAGATAAACTAAGGGAACTGTAAATATTAAATTTCATTACAATACTTCTTATCGTTTAAAATTAATAGGTTATGAAAACACCACTCATTAAATATATTGTGTAGGTAATTTAGCTTGAGTGAGATTTCATCAGATGTTTTACTAAAGGTTGCCAGTGAAACATCATCTGCATATAAAATAACACAATCTGTGTTCATAAAAGAAGGCAGATTGTTCATGAAAATTATGAATATTAAGGGTCCTAATATAGAACCCTGCGGGACACGAAATTTATTCCCCGGTCTGTGTAATAGATTTGATTCACTCTAACCACAATTTTGCGATGTTCAAGATACGACATTAGCCAAGAATAATAATTTCTATTAGTCCTTTTCCCAAAATGTTTTCGTCTTTCCTGCATTTTGCGGTAGGGATTTGTACTTACATAATTCCCTTATTTGCCAACACTTAACGTTTTCCCGGACATCTTTTTGTTTGGTAAACCAAGAGCTGGATATTTTTGTATTTGCGGAATGTTATGCGAGTAGAAGAGTGCAAATAACATATTCCCGGGGCCTGCACAGGATATAAAAGCGCTTTCACGTATTTGACTTACAGATCTGAGAAGAAGGTGGCTCGTGATGGGTGAATGGAAGCGCGCAGAGGTGTATTTTTAAAATTACGTTAGATTTCCTATAAGAAATTCCGCCGTGTCGCAAATTCGTAAAATATACTGTGACATAAAATTTGAGGTGCTTACGTGGAACTAAGTGATAATAATAATAACTATTCTGCCATTGACGGGAAATATATAAATTGGCATTAGAATGAAGTTTTTTTATATACAGAATGTTCGGAATTGTCTCTTTCATTTTTAGAAGGACGATTCTATACATAAAAATACAAAACAAACTTCATATGCTCGTTCATATGAATATACAGTAAAGCTCGGTTACAACGTACACACTTATTACGTACTTATGATTATAACGTACTGAATAAACAAGTCCCGGCATTATTGTAGGGCCTTCTTCTGTTGCTGCTTTTTATTAAACATGTACATACATATGTTTGTATTTTTGTTAACAATTAATAAAAATTTTAAAAATTTAATATATTTTTTTAAAACGTA
Source organism: Monochamus alternatus (assembly GCA_037114965.1). Taxonomy (NCBI): domain Eukaryota; kingdom Metazoa; phylum Arthropoda; class Insecta; order Coleoptera; family Cerambycidae; genus Monochamus; species Monochamus alternatus. The sequence goes on from CM073433.1 coordinate 43,117,456, forward strand.
GTTCTGATATGACGTACTGATTTTTTAAGTCCCCGCCGGTACGTTATAACCGAGCTTTACTGTATGAAAGAGGAATTTCCGGACAGATGGTACAGTAAGAAGCAAAATATCTTGCAGCAGCAATTTCTCTGCCGATGTGTCTGGAGTCAAAAAGTTCAGCATAACTTTCCAGATTAGGGCCTAGTATTATATTACTGTATTAATTAAAAAAATTACAGAAAACTTTTACAAGAAATTTTTTATGTCAGTCTTTGGCTTCTCCACACAAAACTGATTATGAAATTATCACCTAAAAATGTAAGATTTTACAAACGTACTTACGTACTTCAAAGAATACCAGTTTAATGTCAAAAAGCATTATTTCAATGTCAGCTTAGAGAATTTTCAGAATATATAAAATGGTCAGTAATCATTATTTTTATTTTGGAAATAGTCATATTATTGCTAGCAATTAATTATTAGTGTGAGATAGTTATCATATATATATATCTGTCATATACAGGGTGTCTTGCGAGTCGTTACAATAATTTTAGGAGGTGATAGAATACGTTATTTTGAGTCAAACAAACATACATATTTTTTAATATTTGTTAACCGTATTATTCTACAATTATCAAAGTGTAGAAGAAAAACAAACCTTTTTATAACAAAATATACTTTTTACTATAGAAATATTTGTTATAAAAAGGTTTGTTTTTCTTCTACATTTCAATAATTGTAGAAAAGCGCGATTAAATTAAAAAATATTAAAAAATTAATTATCACAAATATTGTAACACTTGGTATATAGATATGTTTGTTTCAATCGACTCAAAATCACGTATTCTATCACCTCATAAATTTATTGTAACGACTTACAAGACACCCTGTATATATTTGTGAAGTGTGCTTGAATTCATTTGACTTGAATTGTGATGTTTTCTCAAGATCACTTACTGAAATACATCTTAAAAAAGTTGTAGTTCTTACTTGTCATATTTTTGCACTAAAATCAAATATAATTTAGAGTAGAAAGTATTAATTAAATCATGTTGATCTTAAAACACTTTAAGTAAATTTAAATTTCAGTCTCCTCTACTTTGTTAATTTTCAAGAGTAGTTGACTCAATTTTCTCACAACGTGGGTCCCTCCCTTTTCAACAAGTGTTTTATTACTTTATGCATCTTGCGAAAATAATTTATTAAGTCTTTCAGCAGGTTCATGAAATGTGAATGAAAAATGGTGCGAAACAATCAAGATTAGAACAGTTGAAATATTATATTATGCTGCTACCTGAAATACAAATAAGTACTTAAATACATTTTTATACAGGGTAAAATATGGAAAAAAAGTGTCTACTTATCAAAATAATCAAAATACAATATTAACTTTCCTCTGATAATGCTTAACGGCTTAACGATAGGAGCTTTACAATAAAAAAAATTACGGCAATAATGTTGTACAGGTTTTTAATAGATTGTTTAAATAAATGATCTAGTGAGCTTAAACTTGATAACATTTACTAGCAGAAGTAAAAAGTATTGATTTGCTAACAAATTTGGTGTAGTAGGAACATTTTAAAAAGTCAGTGCACTAATTTTTGTCTAATAACTGTTGTTATACCATATCCTAAATGATTTTTTTAATAACTAGCTAATAAACCTCACTTATTTCTTAACAATTTTATTATTGTTTATTTTTTCATATTATAAATATGAATCACCTATATGAAGTATTAGTATACTCGTATGTAAACATTTAACATTTGTAGGCCCATGTGAATAAAGTTTATTATTATTTAAAAATGATTATTAGACAGAACCGTACGTGTTATTTTTGGAAAAGGTTTGATGTAATCAGCATATGGTAAATATATGGATGGGAACAGCGGTACCTTTGGAAACATTGGATGAAACCGTTTCTACTTCAAAGAAGGAGCGATTCTGACCGAAGCAACCATAGTACCAACAATATGAACAAAAACCAAAATAGGGACCGGTGAAGGAGTTTAGATAGGCGGTTTGCCCCCACAAAACCTAGGCCGAAAAGAAGACTCGATAAATTTTGGTTTTATAAATTATTGTATATGCTGCATGTCCTTTAAATAATGTATATATAGTGCAATCGTCTTCGGAAGACGAAGTGGGCAATTTCATCTCAACTTATACCTGTTTATAACAGGTATAACTGAATGGTAGCTGGCGGGCCAGCTCAAGTTATGCTAGGAAGAACGTCTTTAGGAATGCATCTGCGGTGGAAAGATTAGAGTACTGCAGGTATGTCGGTATTAATTATCTTAAAGTAACGTTAGTCGTACCTTATTAAGGGGCGTACCTGAGCATGACTTAGGTATATTACAAACAAGCGGAAACAGTTCAGAGATATATATCGGGTTTCACCAACGTTTTATTGTCTTGTCTTTCAATCCGAATTGGCAAATCTTGTCTTGAGAAAGAAAAGGCAAAACGAAATTGCCAACACTAATCTAAACCACGGTACACACAATTTGAAAAACTATAGTAAATTAAATCTGGTGATTCAGGTGGTCATTCTCTTTTAATAAATCAAAGAAGACAACTATTTTCTGCGAATATTTGTCTAGGCTCAGAGGAATTTACAAATTTCAAAACCAACAGATTAAAACAACTATCGCCACATTGCAGGAGGGTAGTTGTCGCAAATTCGAGCGGACGATCTTATCCGTTGTAAATGAAACAAAGCGGAGCAAGTTAACAAAATAATAGTTCCGGTACAACTCAACAAACTGAGCCTTTAATTTTAGCACAACTTAGGGCCGAAATAGCAGTCTCATTTAGATAAATACAAGGGGATAACTGTAAATTCCGCACAAAAGCAATTACGCCCTTGTTTTGCTTATTATAATATTGCGGGAACGAGCCAGTTCTGTCCCCTCGTCCCCAAACTATTTGTCAGATCCTTCCAGCGACGACTCACAACATTGTGGTCCAAGTTACAAACAAGATTGCGGGGTGGGATAGTTTCAAAGGAGATATTTATCATGCCTAACACATACCTGCCTGACCTAGCAGAGTCGGGGGGTGGCGTACGTTGGTTGCGGCGAAATGCATCCACCTACGTACGCCCGCTGAATGTTGCAATGTTGAAACGTTGAAGCCTCTCTGATGGCAACACTTGAGAATGCAAAGTTTGAGTAAATTTGTCGACAAAGTCGCCGGCGTCAAGTGACGAGTCTGGGGAGGTGTTGGGAAGTATCAAATGACGAACGATTGACGATTGTTTTAGGTAAATACTATTATTATACAGGATGATTTTAAGTTATGGAAAAATGAGTATAATACAAATACCTATGCGACTAAAAAAATTTTAAATGTATTTACGCTGAAAAAAGATCAAATGATTATTTAAATCACTTTTAAGACTGTTACTGGCCGCTAACGGCCTCGATTCATTCACAGATCCCAAATCTACTTGGTGTCGGCCTGCTGCGACGATGCCAAATTTAAATATTTCCTAGTATCATCATAAATGAACGGTTGTATTGACTACTACAGAAAATCTTATGCTTTTTTTCTGCTCACTCCAGCCAATAACAATGGAGAAGTTGAATTAATTTTATATTAGTTTGAAATGTATTACAGACAAACATGTTGAAAGGTCAGAACATGTGTCTGGCGGCAATAATTAAATATTAAAATAAATTGTCAAAGCATGTAAACAAAACCACGTGGCCGAAAACACGATATCATTGGTTGACGCTACACGCTGTTCAGCGCGGGTTGTTTTCGTGGTTACAGGTGCAAGTTACGGTGTTGGCGATCTAAACAGGTGTTTGTTTCATGTATTTTTGTGGGTCATAGGTACATAGTGTAAATACTGTGTAAGTAATGCCATATTAGTGGTGAACTTATGCTGCTGGGTAAGTAAATAACAAATAAATGGTTTTACTTGAGGTATTTATAAAATTATGCCATCTGATTTTATATTAAACTACTTATCATGTGCTTAGATATCTTAGGTATCTTAGACTTCTTTGGAGGACGTCCAACAAATTTATTTTTTTATCATATTTCTTCATTATTTCTCTTTACATAGCCTTCCTTCATCTTCTTTCTCCCTAGAATTCTTCTTAAGATCTGCCTTTCCCACTTTAACAGGTTTTCTCTTGATTTCTTATTGAGGATCCAGGTTTCACTGCCATACAGCGCTGTCGATCTCAAAATTGTTTTGTACATTCTAAATTTTACTCATTTGGAATTTTTTTGATTTCATTATGTATATATGCATGGTATCTTTTTCTGTGTTCCTATTCTCAAAAGCTTACTTTCTCTTGATTTATCTGCATTTCCACTTTACGTGCCTCCTCCACAAATTTTCTCGTTACTTTTTCTAATTCCCTAGTATCTCTTGCAATTATGGCCACATAATTTGCATAACTTACTATTTGGTGACTTTTAAACAATATATGTCCTTCTCTGTTCAACTAACTATCTCTTATGACCTTTTCTAGTACTAAATTAAAAACAAGCGTTGACAGTGGGTCCTTGTCTCAGTCATGTGTCAATAGTTAAAGCTTCCCAGCATTTACCTTTTATTCATCCCTCACATATATTACTTCCCTCTTTCTACAAAAATATACCTATCTTCATTTACAAGATACGAGTTGAATGGTAGCTTCAAGAAAATGAAACATTTGAACTACCTACTTAGTATTTATGAATCGGAGACCATTAGAGCCTTTGACTCTGAGTTTTGAACTCGAACGTTTTCAATTGAAAAAAAAAACAAATATCAAGAATGTATGTAGACGTCATCTTAAACGAGTTAGAGAAACACACAAGAAAACAATAACACTATAAGCAGCCTGAAATAGACGTGAATTTAGATTTAGTGGCAGTTCTGCCTTGATTTATACGTCGCAGCGCCTCCAGACAGTTTATTTGGTAGAAGGCTTCAACTTTTTCCTTTATTTTAAATAATCATAAATTCCCGACGCTAGCTCCGGGCCCCCACGGAGAGACAAACATGCATATACAAACTAGTAGACATTATGTATTACACGATGCCGTCGCAGCTCAAGTTCGGAACTTTCTGTTCCAGTAAAAGGGGATTTATCGGTCTCTGGTTGACGGACTCTATGTGCAAGATTCGAAATGCAGATAGACAGGGTGTCTGCTGTAACCATAAGTTACTGCTATAAACAATAGTCAATTACTTAGGTGCCTCAATATTTCACTTATAGGGTTTCCTAACAAAATAAATACCGCATAACCTGCCGCCAAGTGAATAATTTCATATATTGGGCGATAATAATAGTTAAGACCCATAGCGTGAAGATAAATATTAGACGCTTAGAATATTAAGCATGTTATTTATACAAAATTTTATAGACGGACTCTGTATTTAGAATATTTATAATTTTGCTATACATCACATTATGTATCTGTGCAAATAAGTGTCTCGATAATTAAAATCAAGTAATTTTTGTTGGAACAGTTCTGATGATTCTGTTAAATCGTGAAACACTACACTGAAAAATGTGAGAACTGAAAGCCGTTCTTTTTGTGGCCGTATTATTCCATGTTAAAGGCAACGATACTTTTACATCATAACATCTACATTACAAAGATTCAAGATTAGTAACATTTTTAAAAAGAAAAAAATTATGGTTACAAATCGAAGAAGTCAGGAATATTGACTAGAGAAGAAATTGACACTTTCTATTGACTATCTTATTTTGGACTGGAAAAATTTTCTTCTTCATCTTTTATAGTTAAAAAAGGTACACCTTGTTGATGTCGTAGAAGCAATGGTTTGTGAGAAAAACGCATCTAAATCTCATGCTGCATACAATTTATCTAAAAGTAAAGTCAAATTGTTGCGTAAGTAATGGGCCATACTGTAACAGCATAATGCTGTGATCAAAATAAGCGAAATTTTGTGAAATTTGCTTCAAGTGATCGAAAGATAATAAAGACAATTTTTCTTCAATTTTGACACCCTATATCTTTGTTATTATTGATTTTGGTGGATTTTTGATTTTTTTTAGGATAAGCTAAAATAAATCAACTTGTTAAACTGATACTGTCTGATAGAGAATTAAACGATCTTTCAGAATCAAGGAAAAAAATATGGTGTTGTCATTTAAAAAAAATCGATGACGTCATTACTCGAAAACAAATGACATTTGAAAATCGCATTTTACGCTAAAATATGTATTTTTTAAATTAAAAATCGACCAGTTCGAGGATTTTTCCCAAAAAATAATGGTTTCGTTTTTATTGAATTTATTCCATACTTTTGGCGCATACTGTATAGGTACAATCCTGGTTTTTTAAACGTTGGGAACGTTCTCAATTTACACCCCTGTTCGGAACAGCTTCTATATTAACTAACATGAGATGTCATCAACCTTCATAATCCGTCATCAAAGCATCAATAAAACCATCGACTATTTATAGACGAGGGAGAACAATGGCAAAACTACACACAGTCCATTCGTGCTGGTACGGCGAATATGAAAACTTCCACTGTTCCAGTTAATGGAGCGATATGGGATTGTCTGTTTGTGGATTATAATTCCAGTAATGCAAACTTTGTATAACTCTACCTAACAAAGTTGTCGGACGATTCAGATGTGGGGTAAATTAGTACTGGTAAAGAGAAAATAAATCAACATAGGGCACATTACCACTACTAAAGAGAAAATAAATGAACTTTGTTAACAAACCGGTGAGTTATACGGAAACTTTTACCGCTGCAGCCGCAAATTTATCCATACACTTTGTTGCGATAAATCTTTTAAATAAACAACGAAATGTCCATTTAAAGGTACCCGTGTTTACAGATTTTTTTATGTATGGCGCTATCGTTTTATATAATACATCGAAAAGAAAATCAGCAAACAATTTAATTTATTTAAACATAATTTATTCTCGGAAAACATTTTATTTTTTTGGTGTAACGATCACTTTTTTGTCAAAAATAAATTGCTTATTTGGTAAAAAAAATTCATTTATTTGACGAATATTTGTTTAAATGAAACAGTTGTTTCATTTGAACATATGAAAATTTAATTTTAAAAAATGATTTTCAAATAAGTATATTTTTCATTTCCCTAACAAAGGACCCCGCACATTTTATATGGAAAACGGTCTTCCGGTGAAATTCCCTGAAAATTTGGGAAATTGTTCGTTTTGTACCCCTGAACAAAAGTCTCAGTGAGGTCGAAGCTCAAAATGCCCATCTTTAGGCTCTACGCTGCTTTTAGTGGCCAAAAACGGCCAAAATTCATTTCTTCTAAATATCATGTTTAATTATGGGAAATTGTTCGTTTTGTACTCCAGATCAAAAGTTTCAGTGAGGTCGAAGCTCAAAATGCCCATCTTTAGGCTCTACGGCTATTTTTAGTGGCCAAAAACGGCCAAATTTCTTTTTTTATGTAGGAATATGTCCATGTCTAATTATATGTGTATAAGTCTTATTGAGACTTTTGATCAGGGGTACAAAACGAACACCTTCCCAGCATTACACATGATATTAAAAAAAAAAGAATTTTGACTGTTTTTGGCCACTAAAAATAGCCGTAGAGCCTAAAGATGGGCATTTTGAGCTTCGACCTCACTGAAACTTTTGATCAGGAGTACAAAACGAACAATTTCCCATAATTAAACATGATATTTAAAAAAGAATAATTTTGGCCGTTTTTGGCCACTAAAAATAGCCGTAGAGCCTAAAGATGGGCATTTTGAGCTTCGACCTCACTGAGGCTTTTGATCAGGGGTACAAAACGAACACTTCGCCAGCATTAAACATGATTTTAAAAAAATATATATAATTTTCGCCGTTTTTAGCCACTAAAAATAGCCGAAATGCCTATGGGCATTTCGAGCTTCGACCCCATTGAAACTTTTGTGAAAAATTTCCCAAATTTTCAGCGAATTTCACCGGAATACCGTTTTCTATATAAAATGTGCGGGGTCCTTTGTTAAATTTCTGAATATCTCTATTTTGCAAAATCTTATCACAATTTTGATCCTAGTGGTTACTCTTTCGGAATTTTGCTTTACTTTCCAATTAAAACAATGCAATGCTGAAAAGTAAGCACCAAACAAGGAGGTTTATTTAAAGAAACAGTCAGTTTACAGTGGCCAATCCCATTTGTGACATAAACGTTCGGTTTTCCGGGCGACTTGTCTCTTACATATGCCGTGCACGTCGCGGTAATTGTGCTTAGCAGATACAAAGGAGTGCTTCGTACATTTTTAAACGCAAAATTACCGGTTTCATGATATACCATAAACTTGCATGATTGCAATCTTAGCTTCTAGCGCCGCGCCGCAACTGTTTTACGTCGACCTCAGCAGGATCGAATATTTACGTCAGTTCCGGAAACACTTCGAGCGATCAGGATTCCTTTTTATTGGCTCTCAGGTATCCTACGAGAACGACGGAAACTTTTTCCCAGTTTGAAACACATTTTCCTATTATTATAATGGGACTAAACACTTATTATATAAAATCATGTATAGTGACATTTCTTAAATAGTTTGATTTTTTTTAATATTATACTTCAAAGCAATAATTTAAATATTCGACAATAGTGAAATTAAATAACAGTTATTAATTGTATAAGTGTTTTAACTGGCACTTTATCAAGGGTAAGAACGTTTAAACACGAGAATGTAGGTAGTTTGAGCATTTAATATTCTTAAATGGATAAAAATCGAGGGGTAAACCACTGCTTGAAATTTGTACAATGAAATACCATTTTTTAAAAATATTACCCTTAAATACCCAGATATCTAAGAAACAAAAACTACATTAAATGACCCACGAGTTCACTTAATTTAATTTTCCAAAACTGTCTCATATTTCTTTAGAAATTATTCCATGTACATATCTACGTATATATATATAGCTTTTTAAGGGTAAATTAGTTTCTAATCCTTATTCAGTATAAGTAAACATATCTAAACTCGTGTCCAAGTTGGTAGGATATTGTGGATTATCATATTGCAACTGATCGTGGAATTGATACTTAGATCGATCCCTCACCTCGATCTGAATACATCTGAAAATAACATTTTGGATTACATAAACTGTATCATAAACCCATTGACGCACCCAAGAAAGATGCCAATACCTTCCCTATGCCCACTTCAAGCTAACTAAAAACAAACTTCATCCTCACCTATGAAATCATAATATTCGGTCTAAACAGGGTGTCCCTAAAATTATTGTCCAGATCCCAAATACTCATCTGTTATGGACAAGTATGAATGGATGGTATAGAGGGAGAATTCAATTTTAGCCCTAGCTTTTTTTTCGTCATCTATCACTAGAATTAGATAATTGTTGTTTACATAAAAAGGCTTCTTTTTTATTAAATAGAATATGAATATGATAGGAAAGCCTAATTTAGCAATATTTTAATTTTTATTATAGACTTTCATTCTCTTTTTATCACATATTTTTCATCAATAGAATATGTCGGTGAAGTTTGACCAAAGGTATCGTTAACACGTCGTATCGTACCTATAATATGTAATATATTAATTTAAAGATAAAGTTTAACAAATTATACCATATGAAAATTTGTTAACAGAAGAGAGGAATGTGCTAGTATGTGAGTGGATATTTTTTGCGTAAATGCCTTTAAAACATTCATATGATACTTGCTTATATAGGGTACTGTACTGTACAATCTATTGCAATAATAATTGCACTGTTTAATTGCGAATTGGCGATTTATTTCGAATTGAATTCGTAATTAAATCTACTTTCAATTTTAAACATTACTTCTTAGTTCCACTCACCCACAAAAATCTATTGAAATATCTATACAGAACATTCAGTAGTCAAAAAACTGATTTGAGGAAGTGGCATCACTTTTGCAATAGATTGTATCTAATTCGAATCACCTTATATTATTTTCTAAAGTAAAGGCTTACGAAGACAGTAAAGGATCACGTAAACAGTGCCTCAGAAAAAATTCACAGACTATTTAATATCTAGAAAATATTTCTGTATATACAGGGTGGGCCAATAGTGTGTGGACGGAAGATTGTGGTTATACTGATATATATTTTTAAAATCTGCTGTTGGTGGGGGGTGGGGGGTAGTTAGAGCTACAAACTAAAAATATTTTTACTGGAATTCCTAGACATATACAGGGTGATTCATATCAAAGTTACATTTTTTTAAATGCAACCCCCTGTATATTATTGCATATTTGGATTCCTCGGTCAATTCTAGTGTGATTTCATGTACCATACTTGGTGCCTAAAACGTACCGTTTGGACGTTATTCGATATTTTGTCAAAAAATTGATGTCTAGAAACAGTTGAATATCAGAGGTGAGCGGCAACATAGGAGGCTGTGATTGGGGGAAATTATTGACCACCCTCCATGCTACCAAGAGCTACAAAGTCAATTATGAACTCTGTTTGTTATGGCTGATATCGTCGCTCTAATTTTGAAAACTTCAATCATGGATAACTTGATTTTTTTAAATGGAACCCACATATTTTTTTCACGTCACCAGATAACACATTTCATTACCTTTCACCCGATATAAAGTTATCTGTATTTATCTCTAATCCTTTTCTTCTAATCCGCAATTACTTTTTACTATGATGGATTTATGCAAACCAATTAATGTAAACTAAATTCAAAAATAAGTAAATAAATATTATGACTGCATTTATTCATACAAATTAATAATAAATGATTTTTTATTAAAAATGACTTTGTTTATTTAGTTCAATTCTCCATAATTTCACATTTAGTTTTTTAAAACACTCGGGAGTAAAGTTGGCCATGGAAAACAAACAGTAGGTTTCATTATAATTATTTATTAAATAGTAACACAAATAAATGAACAAGAATTACAAACAACTTCACAAAAACTACAGTGGTTTAGTAAATAAACAGTAAATGACAACATAACTTCAAAGTAAATGTTCAAAGTGACGACCTTCTTGTTGAATACAAATGTGAATTCTTCGGCGAAAAGAATCTTGAACTCTCATTAACATTTCTGGGGTGATAGTTGTAAAAACATTTCTAATTCTAATTTTCATATTTTCAGCTGTCGTTGGTTGTTCAATATACACTTTTTCCTTAACATACCCCCAAAAAAAAATCAAGGGGAGTTATGTCCGGAGATCTCGCTGGCCAACGTATTGGCCCATCCCTTCCTATCCAGTTTTGATGAATTACATCATTAAGCCATGTAGTCACAACACGGGCACGGTGAGGAGGTGCCCCATCTTGCTGAAAGTACATATCTCTAATTTGAGCTAGCGGTACATCTTCAACAAGATCAAATAAATGGTGGTTTAAAAAATTGACGTACATGTTGGAATTTAGAACACCATAAAAAAAAAATGGGCCAACAATGCGTGTGTCTAATATTCCTGCCCAAACATTAACTGTCCATCTCTCCTGAGAATGTACGTTGAAATGGTGTGGATTTTCGTCCGAGTAATAATGAAAATTGTGTCTGTTTACGAATCCGTTGCGATGAAAAGTACACTCGTCGGTAAACAAAATTTTATGTGAAGAATTCAAATTTTCATTCAAGTTTTGCTCTACCCAATTGCAAAAATTCATTCTATTTAGGAAATCTGCCTCTTTAAGCTCTTGATGCATTTGGATATGATAGGGATGGAATTTATATTTTGATATTATTCTCCTAACAGAAGTTCTACTTATTTCAAAATCTTTTTCAAGTTGTCGGGTACTCACATGGGGATTTTCTACTAAAGCGGCCAAAATATTAAATTCGTTATCTGAAGTTATCACAGATTTCCTTCTATTTTGGTTTTGAGTGTAGCAAACACTTCCTGTAGCATTAAACCTTTCCAAAAGCTTTTTAAAAGTTTCTTCTCTTGGATGGCGCTCACGATCAGGATATCTTGCTTTGTATTCTCGACTTGCCAATAACGGATTTTTGAAGCATTCTCCAAGGATAAAAACCATATCGATCATTTCATTTTTACTATAATTTGCCATTGTTAGTAACTTAATTTAACAACAAGAACCAAAAAGTATAGAGAAGAAATAATTACTGTCAAAGTGAAGTTAAGGTGACAGAACTTTATTGTTTGTTTTTCATGGCCAACTTTACTTCCGAGTGTTTGAAAAAACTAAATGTGAAATTATGGAGACCATTTGAATTAAACCAAATAAACAAAGTCATTTTTAATAAAAAATCACTTTAATTATTAATTCGTATGAATAAATGCTGCCATAATATTTATTTATTTATTTTTGAATTTAGTTTACATTAATTGGTTTGCATAAATCCATCATAGTAAAAAGTAATTGCGGATTAGAAGAAAAGGATTAGAGATAAATACAGATAATTTTATATCGGGTGAAAGGTAATGAAATGTGTTATCTGGTGACGTAAAAAAAATATGTGGGTTCCATTTAAAAAAATCAAGTTATCCATGATTGAAATTTTCAAAATTAGAGCGACGATATCAGCCATAACAAACAGAGTTCAAAATTGACTTTCTAGCTCTTGATAGTATGGAGGGTGGTCAATAATTTCCCCCAATCACAGCCTCCTATGTTGCCGCTCACCTCTGATATTCAACTATTTCTAGACATCAACTTTTTGACAAAATATCGAATAACGTCCAAACGGTACGTTTTAGGCACCAAGTATGGTACATGAAATCACACTAGAATTGACCGAGGAATCCAAATATGCAATAATATACAGGGGGTTCCATTAAAAAAAATGTAACTTTGATATGAATCACCCTGTATATGCCTAGAAATTCCAGTAAAAATATTTTTAGTTTGTAGCTCTTACTACCCCCCACCCCCCACTAACAACAGATTTTAAAAATATATATCAGTATAACCACAAACTTCCGTCCACACACTATTGGCCCACCCTGTATTTTTAATAATTTTTATATTTGCCATTGGTCAGTTATATTCAAACTGTGCCAGCGTCGTAACGCATGCACGATCGCCATTGTATTTAAAAATTGACGGGAAAATGCAAATTTTCTCCGAAAATACCCATTAATTACCTGCGTAATTCCCATTAAATACTGCCTTGATAGTACCCAAAAATACACAGAGTACCTAAAAATACTGGAAAAATACCTTTCATAAACTTTTCATGACCAATTCCGCATAAGAAAACTAAAGTAATATGGAAGTTAATAATTGGTCGGCAAGGATTTTATTCCAATAAGATAATTGGACCTAAAAGAAATACGGACCAATTTTATGTTAAAATTATTACCAAAATATACCCTAATTATGCCCTTTATATGACCTCCTTTTGCTAGAGAGAGACAACATTATATATTTGCTTATATGCATTCTAATAGCGAACAGGGATGGGAAGAGAAAGAAAGAATATAAATCAGGCTACAAAGCTACAAGTAGAGTAGGGGTTAGTATATAAGTATTTATAGATATTTAGATTTAAATATAATATAAAGTCTGTATTCTTGGTTTCTAATCAACAAATTGTACAACCCAGGAAATTTTTTTGTATAATGTGATGACAAAACTTTCATAAAAATAACGCGCCTTATAAATATAAATTTTTACTATTGCTTCTTAATAATATTATTATCCTGAAAAATAACCTAAAATAAAAACTGGATGTATTTCGAGATAAAAATAATTTTTCGTCATAAATATATTAAATAATATTATCTCTATTAACGTAATTTTAATGAGTATTCAATTATAAATAATAAACAAAACATCTAGCGTTTGTTACAACATGACCGCTCAAATAAAATCAACTTTGAAATCAATTTGTCTGAAGTTTAACCTATAGGGCAGATTACCTATGCCAATGTTGACGTCACAGCAAAATATTAACTTTATGGTTGAAATTTCCTCCAAATAAAGACATTTTATGGTAATTTATTACCAACTAAATTATTACTAGGTACCTTCATATAAAATTCTACTCTTGGATTTATTTGTGATTGAAAATTCAAATTAAAGCCAATAATATTATGTGTGTGTAATAACAAAAACAAAATAAATATTTTCGAACGGAATTTAATTCAAATTTCAATTCACATGCACTACTGAATTCATTTGAGACGATAACAGTGTTATCATATGGAATACTTATGATGTGTTTATTGATATATTATCATTAGCTTGATTTATATAATCTGCAGTATTGGCTTCGATTTTGGTAGGCGAAATATGAACCCAATAATTATTTTTTACAACTCTGAAATATTGTGTGGTAAGCCGCCTGTTGGGCTTTATCTTTTGATTTACTCGTACGACACAAGTAGGTTTTTATTGCAGATCATCAAAACACAAAACAACTTCAACACTCTATTATTGCATGAAAATATCTATCTGAATGCATATAACAAGAAGCTTACCTTTTAAGAAACATTTACGTCGAAGTATTATTAATAAGTAAATTTGTACCATAATATAGAACAATATTTCTATTAGGTTAATTGAAATGATCAAATATTTCTTAGAAGTTATCAACAAAGTTGAATATATTTAATATTGTAATTAAAATAGAACTTATTAAATTGAAGGATTTAATGTGGCAAAAATAACTAGTTATTATCTTATTCTTAACCACTATAGCTGAAGACAAAATAAGTTTTACAATTTTGTAATAAATATGCAAATATTTACCTATTATAATTATTTAAAAAATCCCTGGATATTTAAAACAGATTTCAAGGCGAAATTAAGTAAATTATAACTTCTTCTTACACGTTATTGGAACGTTAGCATTTGAAAACACAGAAAAGGTAAACAATATCTAATTTCGAACTGTATAAATTGACATATATTTCGTTTTACTTGGAAGTCATTATATGTATTACTCTTAGTTAACAGATTTCTGACTAAAATTTTGGTATTATAAGATTTTGTAACATTGAAGACTATTTTTATGGCGAAATGTAGTAAATCTCGATCAATTTAGGTTCATTTTTCTTGTGCAGTAGTCTATTATGCTTAAATGTTAGTTGGGATGACAATAGCACAGTTAATAAACAGTTAGACCGCTTCTTTTATGTAATCAAAGCCGACACGGTTTTTTGTTTGAAGTTGTAAATCAACTTGACAAGGGATATCGACATGTTCTACATGACATTAGCAACGATACAGCATATACGAGGGTTATTTATAATATTATTGTGCTGGATATGAAAATTTCTATTAATTTTAACACAGTGATAATAAATACATATTACAATAGCAGAATAACTTAATACAGATATTAAATTATAAAGTTTTACATATTTTAAATATTATTATTGTTAGGTATAATCCAGGGTATAATTATACATATAATTCAGTTCCGTCAGCGCATTATGAAAATATGGCAGTAACATTTTTTCTATAAACTTTAACACCCTGTATGTCGAATACTGCGTCCCCAGGAAAAAAGTTTAATAGGAAACCCTACTTATTTTTTTGTAATAAATCCATTCCCGCAGTTCTGTATTTAAAATCACCCTGAATAGGTATCGTAAATAAACCGGTTATATTAAATGAACACATAACAAAATGCTAAGAATACGCTACCGATCCCTCTTTTAAAAATTTCTATTTGTAAAAGCTCCTTCTCGATATTATTATAGGAAAGCAATTAAGTATGCCTCAACTTCGTTCACTCAGACGGTTACAAATTAACTAAAATATCCGGCAAAATGAGTCAATTAGGAATCCACTTCGGCATATTTTCCAATTAATTTAGCCCGTGTTCTTAAATTAATTTATAAATTTTACACAAGTTAAAGGAGTCCGAGACCAAACTGGCTCAAATGAATGTTCCGAGATGCCGACTTTGGATATAAACGTATAACTTGTTAAAGCAGCTTTAAAAGAAAATATACAGCCTTTATGGAAAGAAAGAAGACTGAAAAGAAGAAGATAAATTATAAATATTTACAATTTTGGGTTAATAGACAATAAATTGTCTACATGTTATAGCATCATGATGTCAAATATACCTCGAAGTAGATAGAACCTATATAGGGTGTGATAAAAATCAACGAACACAACTCAGCAACATAATCGACAACATACAGAAAATCTTATAAATTAACGAATGTTCTTTCTGTAGTTTTTTTTCCCAAAAATTCTCCCTTGGGGGAATAATATTTTACAATTACGGTGTTATTTATTATACAGAGTGTCCCAAAATAGAAGGCCATACCATTAACCACATATTCTGTGGACGAAAATAATGCGACTTTCCTTATGCCATCTTTTATTTAGACGTCTCTGTTTCAATATATAGAGTGTTAAAGTTACATTTTAAAAAACTATTTTTGTTAAGAATCCCATTGTTTTCTAAGATACACACTTGAAATTTTGCACAAACTTTTATTTTATTGCGCAATACTTATCATTTAATTTTGTTGAAAAAAATTGAAGGGCGAATGGAGGTAACTGAGGGATGCATTACCCTTTATCCCCTCCAATTATTTATAAGTACGCCTATGCAGCTTTTTCTTGAAATATCAAACGCAGAATTCTCTTCTGATCATTTTACCTTTTTTGTAATTTTTTCTTTAAATGCCTCGTTTTGGAGAAAAACGGCAATTTGTAGTGCCCATAAATCTATCATTCACTACCATTTTCAAGTGAAACTGAAATTTTGTGGATATACCTACCTGTTATTACAATACCTTGGCAATTTAGCAAATCGTAATATTTACTGAATGAATATTTGCTTATTAAAATAAAAAGAGAATATCTTTCAAAATATAAGATTTTCGCTACTTAAAAGGGCACGTACATGTGTTAATGAGGAGGCTGGGTAAATAGAACGTTTGTTAAATTAGTAATAATTAATATATTATTTTATTTAATGTTATTTAGGTAAAAAGTTATTATGTTGATCATTTATTATTACTATTACTAAACAAGACTATTATTTTTTGGTTGAGAAGAAGAAGAAGAGAACTGTATTACAGATTTTAATGCCATATTATTTTTTCAATTCATAAGTATTCCACATTTTATAAAATTTAAAATTATCCATTCTGTTTTAATTAGCAATTATTCATTCAGTAAGTATTACGATTTGCTAAGTTGCCAAGGTATTGTAATAATAGGTATATCCACAAAATTTCAGTTTCACTTGAAAATGATAGTTAATGATAGATTTATGGGCACTTCAAATTGCCGTTTTTCTTCAAAACGGTGCATTTAAACAAAAAAATACAAAAGAGATAAAATGATCAGACGAAAATTCTACGTTTGATATTTCAAGAAAAAGCTGCATAGGCGTACTTAGAAATAATTGGAGGGGATAAAAGGTACTGCATCCCTCAGTTACCTCCATTCACCCTTCGATTTTTTTCACCAAAATTACATGATAAGTATGCTGGAATAGGATAAAAGTACGTGCAAAATTTCAAGTGTATATCTTACAAAACAAAGGGATTATTAACAAAAATAGTTTTTTAAAATGTAACTTTAACACCCTGTATATTGAAACAGGGACACCCAAATAAAAAATGGCATAAGGAAAGTCGCATTATTTTTGTCCAAAGAATATGTGGCTAATGATATGGCCTTCTATTTTGGGACACCCTGTCTTTAAGCCACCCTTTATTATTGTTATTATGATACGAAATAAAGTTTCGAAGAAAAGTTGTAGGGCTGTACCTGAACTCCTTTAATAAGATAATGGAAGCACAGTGACGTACAGAAGCTGAAGGGTATAAGAAGTAATCAAATATACATTTTTAATGGAACGCCCTGTGTATTGTCGAATTATTAAATTATTTTTTTCCGATTTCACAAACAGCAGATTCCTACTGTATTTCGGAGACGTTATTTTTGCCTTCAATATTACTTTAAACAATAAAACATTTTCTAGTCATTATTTTCTTTTCAACTAAAGTAAGTTTGCTAAAGAACTGGGACTCGAAGTTCAATTAATCGACAATAATTCTAAATTTATCTTTCGACGAAAAATACAAATGTTTTGCTTCAAAAACAATTTTTAACAACGTATTTACTTTAATATATTAAAGGAATTATCGATCGTTCAAGATACTGTTCTCAATTTTATGAGAATTACCAAGAAGCAAATTCGAGGACAAATTTTTATCCCCAAAATAATTCTGCGTTGTATTTAATTTTTTTATGAATAAAATAATAACTCAGAAAATAGCACAAAAATTGCATCAATTTCTTTGAATTACAAATGTCCATTACTCATTTTTTAACTAATTGTACGAGTTGAATGGGCATTTTTTATATTTAAAAAAAATTATATACACTGGCAGAAAGTAGGTACTAGGCGAACAACAAAATATGGTACAAAAATCGCTTTGCTATCGTGTTAGTTGTGGAGTGTTTCGATGGCCCGCTAGCGTAATATTACGCTAGCGGCCACCATTTTTCTCGAAAACGGCACAAGGTACAAAATTGAAACTGGTGGTACAAATTAGCAACAAAATATCCAGACTTGTTTTTGGCGGCCGCTGATGTTGGCTTGCCAGGGTAATAGACGTGAATTAAAATTGCCCACCAAATAGCTACTTCAATTTGGAAAATACTATAAGAATTGCGGTTCTTTGGTGTTATCTGACTTAATAATAGATAATAAGGTTATAAATTAACCGCAAACGAATCTTGATAATAAGGACCTGGATATAATATAAACAATTATTATTTGAGTAATCAGTTAAGAACAATATCTATTAATATTTCTAGCATCTATATTGCAGTTCCGCATCAAAGTAGATTTTTTTCAGAGATTTTTTCGTATTAAAATATATTTTAGGCATACCTACTATTTTTTGCAAATTTTTTGGCAGAAATCTAGACTAGCTGTAGGAAATAATCGCAGTTCAATAATAGGTACCTTCAAATAGGTATCTTGAACCGCTCAGCAGTACTTTTCTTCGCCTCTCGAAAAATTTTAGAATACATTTGTAGGTATATGAACTTTTCCTATTAAAATCTATTTGTACCTATACATATAAAATATAAAAATCCGATTAATAAACATGGAACACTCTTTGTAAGTAATATCAAAGGGTGTGGCACTCCCGAAATCAAGTGTTTTGTGTGAAATCAATGAAATCTGTAAAATAATGTAAATCACTTAAAATCACATGAGTCAGAAAACTTTTAATTTTTTTAATAATATATTGACTGCGTTTTTTCTTAAACTAAATCTTGTTTAAGTTCGTATTTGCGTTTATGTGCTTTATGGTGTTAAAAGACAGTTGTAACTGTCAATGTTATATGTTTAGTCCAAATAAGTAGAACTGCAGTTTAGCTTGATTTAATTACTTATATTAAAATCGAAAATGGACATTTTATTTAATATCCTATACTTATATATCTTCACATGATCTATTAAATAAATTTCTTAAACAAGTATGGTAATTGAATAAAAAGAGAACATATTAAATATTAGCTTATTGATTTGATTTTTGACCAAGTCACCTTTCCATAAGGTCGGGTGGAATATCTGTATTTTGTATAAAAAAGTACATTCTGTTTATTATTTTTTGCAATTGGCGTCTTTAAAACAGGTTCTACATTATCTTGAGCAACACGAAAATATTTAGGTACATTTTTTTAACTAAAATTGAAAAAAATGTAATAAATACGAAAGATAAAGGCAACATGTAGTATATTGCATGAAAGACGAAAAAACAGACAATTTTTTGTGACCATAACGAGCTTCAATAAAAAAATTTTTTGTCCGCCTAGAGGACGCAGCGAACCACATACGATATTTAAAAAATCTGTTTATATCAGGTGGAAGGTATCAATTTTCCAATAAAAATTTGTTTTCTCTATCTCTTAAAATAAAAAAGTTGGACAGCCTTAAAGTTTGGGCACTTTACAGGTTTTTTTGTTATTACTCATAAAGTTGGCATAAAGGCCTCCAAAATTGCAACAAAAAAACAATTAAAGATATTTGACGAGTCTCGCACATTAAGCGAGATACATGGGAGTGGCCCTCTTATGTGATACAGCCTGTATAGGTACTATTATCTAAGTTCAAAATTTGTTAAAATATTCAGAAAAAATATTCAATAATTCAGAAAATATACGATTATCACAGATAAAAAAAATAAGCTGTTTTGAACAAGTTCATTTAATTTTCTTTTCTTTAAAATGATCTTAACGATTACTTCCTTTATCAAACCTTAAAACTGTTAAAATAAAAAAAAACATCTCTATTACTAGAAGTACTATAAGTATTACAGGTACATTCAAATTATTGACTCGTATTACAGAAAT
This sequence comes from Monochamus alternatus, assembly GCA_037114965.1. Classification (NCBI taxonomy): domain Eukaryota; kingdom Metazoa; phylum Arthropoda; class Insecta; order Coleoptera; family Cerambycidae; genus Monochamus; species Monochamus alternatus. The sequence continues at coordinate 43,137,677 of CM073433.1, forward strand.
TATTAATAAATTTTATAAGAGTTTTGTCATTTATTTAGATAGTTATAAATGACTGCCACTTCAAAATACATAGTGTAACTCTATTACAAAAGCTTTGTATTTACGTCTCCTGTCCAATACAAAAGGTGGAATTTCCCGTCTTCTAATGTTAACTGTTGTCTTTTCAGTTTAATGAGTACAAAGCAAAGAAACTGTTAATGGATCTGGAAGCGGCTAAAAGATAAAAAAGTTGTAAAGCTGGTCTGCATTATTTTAGACGGTAGGTATTGAAAGAAAAACTAGGAGACGTGTATTTCAGACAATCGGATAGACGATTTAGATTGTCTATTTATTTACAATCGTACTGTTGATTACGCTCAGAAACTGAACGTATTTTTTAGAAGTACTGATAGCTGAAGATGGAAACCTTTTCATATGTTTGACTATTCGTGTATGATTTAATAATAAAATTCACACAAGCAGTCATAATTGATATTTATTTCTAAGTCAATATACTTAAATGACTTTTCAAAGTAGAGAAACGTCTTTTCAACAAATTTATATCAAGCCACTGTTTTAACAGAGACAGGTAATTTTAGATAATGAATAAATCCATCGCCCAACTAGCAATTTGATATTTTATAACAGATTTTGTAAGGTCTGCCTAACGATTAAAAAATAGTTATATAATGTTACGTATTATGTTGAAGTTGCAATATAACGCCTTTTTATTTTAATAACAGTGTGACGATCATAGAGGCGTTATATTGCAAATTCAACATAATCGAAAACTAGACTCGACCGAAAAAAACTAATTTTAGATTCGTGTTCAGTATCTTCGAAAATAGGGGGGTTGGAATTTCTTAATTAGGATTGAAGAGGTTTCGGCTGTTGCAAATAATTATCATTTTTTAATTAAATTAGGAGAGGTTTTCGCTAATGTAAATAATTACACTAATTTGTTTAATAAAAATAATTTTTCGGTCGAAACACCTTACAGGTATTTTATATATTTTTAGATATTAATAATATTGTGCGAAACTAACTACTCAGTGGACAAAAGGCCCAACCTGCGTTGAATTACACCCACAATATCTACCCATATATTCCTTATTATTAGCTTTTGTAACATTTTTTTACTGTTTTAGAAAGGTATTTTAAGCTAATATAAATCAAATATCCTACAATTCCTATCAATGAAGTCATATGTTGTGGAATTGTTCATTAGCATACCTAGATGTTTGGTATCAGAGAACATACATATGACTTCATTGATAGGAATTGTAGGAGATTTGATTTATATTAGCTTAAAATACCTTTCTAAAACAGTAAAAAAAACCTTACAGGTATAATAGTCGGTATAACATAAATCGAAAATTTGCGTTACTTTCATTTAAGAATCTAATAAATGGTACGCAATGCCATTAAACACCTTGTAATATAAATTAACATATTTTATAAGGAAAAGCAAATCAAATGTGTCTTGATAAAATTAACAAATTGTGTTTGCCTCTAACGCCATCTTTTCTAAGTTATTAGAAAGGTACGCTAACCTATACGAAGTACAATAATTATTATTTCAGTTGTGATTTAGGTATTATATATACAATATTGCACTCACCACTCGACTCACCATTAAAGAAATATAAATTTCAGTCTCCACGCAGATCTTATTATTGTCCACATTTGTAAGATGCACCACCGAACGACCCGACACAGACACAAATTTGGCACTACCGCACACGACTTTTTAATTTCACAAAAATCTAGAGCAAATTCACTAATTTATTTATCGCTGTTAAGTATAGATATTATTGTCCGTTCTAATGCACGTATTACAAAAAATTCACGGAGTATCCTGAAATCCAACATGCGTGTACAAAAAAACCGACGATGCTGTGTCCATGATTCGTGATCTAGATGGAAAATGATAAACAATTAAAGCTATCGCATGGCTATGTCACGTGCCACCTGATTGGCTGGTTTCAGGCTTCAGATACGTCTACAATGCTTTGATTGGGTACCGACACCGCTGCAAGGTCGGCTGGGTTCGGGGAAATCTGGGTACTGTTTGGCATGTTTGGTAAGTTCACAAAGCACGAAATAATACTATTAACGATTCAAATTAATTTTTGCGTCCTGCTACAGTTAATAATTTTTTAAAAGGTAGGCAGTTGTTGGCTGAAACCCTATGTTGATTGGCTGTTCGCTATATTTCTGTAGGTATATTTAGTGATTTTGAACCATTTTGTAAAATATTAATCAGTTTTCCATAGAAAATAATAAGCAAATAATAATACACAAGACGATCATTTTCATTATATTACAAATCATTCAAACCTGCGACTTTTTACGTATAGCTAAAATTTTTGCCACACGATGACGTACTACCTATGTAATCCACAGTCACTAATATTGATGTAATAATTTATGTCTAACAACATTGTGAATTAGGTACTTTAAGGGCGGAAGTTACAACTTACTAATAGTTTAAACCACACTTTAATAAGTTTCCATTAACTTTAGATTAAGAAAAAAAAATTAAAGGGTATTTATGGAATTATATCTTTAGTGGAAAATCACACTTAAGTGAATGAATTCCACCGTTAAATTAGTTTTCTATGGCCATTTATTTGTTTTGCTTATTAAATTAGTGGAAAAACAAAATAAAGCTTTTTGTTTTGTAATTTCATGTTGAAATTAATTTTACATTTGAAGTGTTAGACAGTATTATGTCTACCTATATTAATTGTTATGTAGTAAAACAGCCAAATGTGAAACGAGTGTGTAACCCATTCTATTAATTACTGAAATATTGGGCAATTATCAGTTATGACATTCACAATAATTAATACTACACTTACCTTTAAAGAAATATATATCTGTAAGTTTCAGTTTCAGCACAGGTCTCATTACCCACTTCATCAAAGCACAGTCGTATTTGTAAAAACCACCTCCGACACAAATAAAAACGTTCGTACTACCGCACACCACTTTTCCGTTTCGCACAAATCAAAACCGAATCTACTAATTTATGAATCACTATTAATTACGTACTACTTATTGTCCACTTTATTTATTTATTATAAAAAATCGCTCCTACACCTACGATACTAAAATAAATCGACCGCGGATGAAAAACGTGTCTGCTGCAATAAAAACTAATGAAAAAGAAATAAGCTCAGACTGCGCGTCGCTAATGATGTCACGCATCACCTGATTGGCTGATTCCAATGCGACAACAATGCTCGCAACAATGCTTTGGTGCTTTCGTTGAATATGGGTAGGACGTCGCTCAAGATCGACTGAGATCGAGAAATTCTTAGTACTGTTTGGCAGGTTCACATAATTTAGGATATAAGGAAATTATATTATTGTGGAAGGTGGAATATAAAGAAATTGTCAATTATTTTACATTAGTGTACAGGTATAGTTGTAATTATATGTATTTATTTGGTTATTAAAATCCTTCCGTATTTTAAAAGCAAAGACTGCAAGGAAAAAGAAAATGTTTTTAATTTACAATTAATGTATAATATACCTAGGTACTCTTACTGTAAAATTTCTTAGTTGTAATGAAGTTTGCAATTTTTTTTCAAATGAGGCACTGACTGAAATATATTTTTTAAAGAAAAAATGATTGAAAACACTCAGCAGAACATTTAATGTTTCTATAGTAACATTCTATACAGGATGTTTATTAAAGAATGGTCCATGCTTTAAGGCTAGCTTCATTGGACGAAAATAAGGTGATTTAAATCAATTTGCTTCTTTAAGGAAATTATTTTTTATTTCAATTTTTACGCGAATTTATTTATTTGTTGATATGATTCACACAAATGTGACTGATTTTTGTGTTAATTGTACAAGGCGTTCGGAGCGCCTGTGCCACTGTATTTTTTCTTTCAAATTCTTTTTAGAAGGAGAGATTTTTGGAAAATGATGAGTTATTTTTAAGCAGCATTCTATTAGTTTTGAAAAAGATATACTTGATACCATTTTAGAGAAAACATTTAAAATTTGAGTTGTAAATGTAAATAGGAGTGTGAAGTTTTGTGTATTTTTTAATATTTTTCTATATAGTACCCTAACAGTTTGAAAATAGTATAATTTTATCTTGAATGAAAAAACGTACAGAATCTGAATAAGACAATTTGTAATAAATCGGGTGTAGTTGAAATTTTCTGTATTTTTTAGTAATTTTGCAAACTATATTGAAATCGTACGATATGTAGTTATAAAGTCTACAAAAATTCAAAACGTATGCAAAAAATATTTGCATAAAATCTCGTAAAATCTGTGCTGCTCTTCATTGCTCCTCTTACTGTACCTACTTCTGATATTTTCCTGCATAAACTTCCCGTAGGTAGACCTGAAACTCTAAGCAGTGGAAATAATTTCATTGACAATCGGAAAATCGATAACTAAACGCATGAAAGTATATAGCAAACGTTTGTTTATAGAGGATTTTGTGCCAGATAATTATAACAAGGTTATGTTGTGCATTATTTAAGGATGTTTTTAAATCTACACGCACAATACACTGCCAATTTGTGGCGGTGATTGGGGAAAGTCTCTACAAAACTGGGAGTAGTTCTAAAATTTTGGGTGGCTAGTGGACAAAGGGGACAGATAATATCCACGGTAGGGGTTGGCCGGTGGAGATGGGGTAGGTATAAAACATATATGAAAATTTTAAAGGCGCCACCCGTTTTTGCAACCCCGGATATTGTTTCTACCCTATAAAGTGGTGGATTTTATCTGCCACAATGCCTTCGCTCTTACTATATTCTCACAACAAAAAAACGGGGAAAAGGCAGGTCCACTAAGATGATACTAAATGTTTTCAAACTATAAGTATATTATAACAAAATAACCAGGGTACGGCACAAGTGATCGGATCACTTCAAATCAAATTTATGCCAGATGTACAACACAAATGTTTCTGAATCGCACATATTAGAAATAATATGGTTGAGCCAAGAAGAACCAAGATAGAAGATGACCTAATCAGCCTGCATAAGAGTACTCGCATCATTACGAATTGCTTTGTTGGTTTGTCTATTAGGGAGCAGTACATTTTAATGCGGAAAGTTTTATCGTGAAATGTGTAGTACATAATGGTAATTTTCTGACGCGCCCTCAGTTAACCTTATATTTCCTATGATACTGAAAATTTAATAAAAAGAAATTGTTTCCTAAATTGATGAATTTAACAAATAGATAAAATATACCTAAAATAACAGAACAAGACAAATCTTATGTGCTATTACTGGGAAAAATTTATGAATGAAAAGCAACCCAAATTACCATTTACTACAGCGCTGTACTATAGGCTTACACAGGTAAACTTGGAATTTTTCAAATTTAATATTATTAAATAGCCTCTATCAAGGGATGAGACCCCTGAAATGTTAACAACTTTTCTACCTTATACTAAATCTTATAGCTAATCTTATCTGAGAGTGGCGTGTGTTAAAGTTGCACAGGTCCAGGTAGGGTTTCTCTGGGGTGGTAGATATCTTAGATGCAACGGAAAGTAAAGCGATACATGCACCAATCACTAGGTCCTAGCGGGTGCAAAGCGGAATATAGCAAAGGGTACAGCAAGCACAAAATATAACAGGAGGAAAAGTAAATGCTACAAATGTACTAATGGTTCCAAAAGCAATAAAGTAAGCAGTAAAACACAAGCACATGTTTTTCCTAACCTAAAGTTCTTACCTTTGTTGTAGGTCGGCCTTAAAATGTAAGTAATTGGAAAAATTCTATTAAGGACACTGAGATCCAACTCTCAAAGTTGTAAAAATGCCAAAACTATTTAATTTTATCCAATAATCCAATAGAGAGGCACAAGCATGGCCAAGAATATCAAAAAAGAGGCTTTTTTTTCTCTAATTTTTTTACTTTTTAATTACTTTAGGGAAATTTCTGGTAGACCTGTTGGCTTGACAATGACACTTATTTGACAGAGTAAATATTGATGGAGAAAATATGCCATTTAAGTTACAAATTTATTAATTTTACGCAGCTAATAAATGAAATCCGGTGATACTCTTCAGATACAAACTAATAAAAATTGAATTGAATTGGGGTGGCTGAACTGAAGCAGACTCTGTAAATAAATACATTTAACAACATGGGGCTTCTCGCGTTCTACCCCAGACAAAATTATGTACCTCACCTTCTTTTTGAGGTCGCACACGATCCCCAAAGTAGTTCAAGATATCTCGAAACCAACCATTATATATGAATCTGAATAGCTTTATAATCTCAGCGGCAATCATAAACATATTGTTGATCACCTCTACATCCGACATCTTGAATTTTACAGCGTCATCTAGTCGTTCACGAGCCACTAGATGACGCGAATATAGCCTTTCCTAAACCAATAATACCGTGACAAACACCTTTTATATCTGTAATGACAGAAAAATAGTCGGGTAATTAAAGGAGCATCGGAATTCCCATCAATCTCCAGACTGGAAGCATTAGCGCCGTATAACATCATTCATAAAGTCTGGAATTTCTTACGCATCAGCATTCACGGGCCGCACAAAAACCCACTCAAATTATGTACAGAATGGCGCTGATTTATAGAAAGGGGATAAACGAGGCATTGAAACGCTCGTTGGGCCTTCTGACCCGCGGTCGGTAACTCAGCCGGTAATAACAGTTCCTGGGCCATGGCCTGCCTGAATTATAGGCTTCAAAACTCCACGCCGCGCTCGACTTGCTCACTTCAAACGCCAGGACGGGAAACAGGATAAAAGGACAACAAACTGCAGGAAAAAGATGCTGCCCGCGTAAGGCGGTAGCGTCTTAGGAAGTATGGGTCAGAGAAACGGGGTCCATCCCGTTATTTTCATAAGTCTGGAATATTTATTACTTTAGGCTTGAAGCATACAGGCTGTTAAATAACTTAAGGTTGTGTCTGAGAGGTTGGAAATTGGGACATAGCCAATAGATACCTGAGATCAAAATAAATTGATTTAAACCAAATTACACTGCAAGAAATATACCTAGTGGTGTAAATGTGGTGCTGATTCCAACCAGCAAAAAAGTTTTATAATTTTCAAGTTATCCGACAATTATATTTAATTGCTGTATTATTATTGCTTTCGAAATACATATTTGTTTTATTATAGCGGTAAGTACCATTATTTTGTTGTCAGTAACTGAAATATTTTATAAATTTATCACAACTTATATGGTAAATATATAATTTTATAAATATTTCTACGACAAGCTTATTTTTTAGTTATTTCTTAGTTTAGTTTAGTTAGCATTTTAGCTAAGAAAGCTAAAGAGTTTTATAATCATTTTTTGTAATGTTTCGTAGTATTTCTAATAACTCTATAACTTTTTTTATAATTGTGTCACAGATGTGTGTTATCAACCTACAAAACTGTTACATTAAAAGATGCTTCGAGACAATTTTACTTCTTTATTATGTAATAATATTATCAGTTGTAAAACAAAAATAGTAATATAACAATTGCAACAGAAAAACTTTTATTTTCACTAAAAATTACATTGACAAACTATAAAATAAATTTGAAACATCAAAATGGCGGGACCTTGTTTTGTTTGTTTTAGCTTTCATAATCATTGTATAAGAATAAACATGTCAGGTTTAAAAAGGTGGAAAAAAATCAAACAAAGTGGCGCATTTAGAAGAAAAGTAAAGAAATGTTATCAAAAAAATATTTTATTTCGAAATTGAAAGAATTCCTACTTTTATCTCACCCGTTTCATTCAAATGTTTTGGAAATATAAAAAATCTATGATTTTAAATGCTTTCATATGTTATTTACCATTACGATACGGCTGTGTTATGATTCTTTATAGAATTCTAATTTGCAGTGTTTTATAGAAATCGCTCATTTAACGCTGATTTTTACGATCAAATTATTTTATAAGTTGTAGCCATTTTGACACCACGCTGAAAATCATTATATTGGCGTATGGTCAACACGAAAACAATTATGACGATTTTACTGATTTTGGCGCTAATTTTAATGCAAAAGAACATGGAATTTCAAAAAACCTTTTTTATTTTAATTATAACAACGTTGTAAATAAACACTTAATATTCGGTGGATGTAAAATTTAGTTGACATAGGCCCATATCGAGTGAATTGTTACAAATCACAATAAAATTGTCTCAAGAAATAAAAATTGCCTTCACAAAGTTGCACTAAAACACATAAAATAATATTAAGTAATACACCACAGAACATTCCAGTTGCAATGTGTGATTAAACAGAGATGCTCATTGCTTTTTATCTTCTGATATTTTTACAATACAATTAATACATAATTTAGTTTTATTGATTGATTTGATACCAATGCACAGCCCTTATAAATTTGTTGTTTAGTTGATTTGTTGGTACCTACCCTAACAACACTCAGTATTTTAAAAATGTTTTCAAATGATTAAAAATATTTTTAAAATGTTATGACAAAATATTGTAATTTCATTAACTCCTAAATGTTTTTAAAATGTTATAAAATATTTTTAAAACATTATAAAAACGTAAAAAAATGTATTATGTATTTTAAAGAAATTGCAGATGTCGGATGTAGATATACCATCGCCAGCCTATTTTTGCTGGAATAGTCATCAGTTTACAATCATAGAGAAAAAAAAGAATTCCTTTATATTCCTACGTTTATAGTGCAAGTGCAGTTACTTACAGGTAAGTGAAATAAATTTTATAAATATTTCTGAATAGTTATTGTAGGTTAGAAATATGTACCTATGAACATTACCGTATGTAATCATCTTTTTTCCTTTAACATATTTTCTCTTTTAAAATATTTTAATTAGTTGTTATTTACATTGTATATTTTCGTTACAGGAACGAAAAGGCAAAGTGAAGAATAAATATTGTATATTGAATAGTCAAAATTACATATGTTAAGTATTTACAGTTTTTTTAATAATTCACCAGTCATTGAAGAGTACTTGTAAAAGTGTTTATTGAAAGCAGTTGTTAACAAAACATTTATAAAATATTTTTATTAATCAAAATATAATGATCTGTTAATGTTTTAAACATTTCAGTGATGTTTTAAAAATGTTTAGACACATTTAAATAAACATTGATAAAAGGTTATTAAAATATTAGAAACGTTATCAAAATATTTATAAAATATTTATTTTAATCAAAATATAACCTGTTAACATTTTCAAAATGTTGATTCAATGTCCTCAACAATGTTTTCAAAACGTTTTGTAAATATTTAAAAGTATTTTAAAAACATTTCAATATTTGACTAATATAATTTTAAAAACATTTTAAAAGAATTTCTTTTTTAATTATTTCCAACCGACCTTACATGTGCTACTTTATTAACATTCTTACAATGTTTTTATGACATGCTGTTTTATAAGGTTTGTTTCGAAAACGGTTTTGTAGCTGTCATAAAATACCAAATTGCTTGTTGGGAATAGTTTACACACTCTGGATATATTATACGTTATTAATTTGTAACATTACATTCTCGTGTGTTATTTCATATTATTGACCTAGGCAATACACAACCGTAGTGTAATATTAAAAATGTCTGTTTGAAAAACAACAACACAAAAGTTGTTTCTTTTTAGGTTATAAACATCCTGTATAAGCACTTGCTACTGCAGGATAATCCTATTTTTAGCAACTGCTATAAAGGAATGGCGTGCATTCAAGAGAAGAAGAAGTAAAATGCTCCTGCTATAACAAGAAACCTTTCATAGCCACAAAGAAATTAAAAAATGTGTATCATTACAGTATACTGCAGAATTGCCAATTAAGCCGCATTTTCAGCCGGGTCATAACTGAAAGGAAACGGGCAAAAATAGTCGCTTCTTTCACATAAATACCTCGGATAGGGAAAGCGGAATGTGCGGAAAGTGAAAAGGGAAGTATTCGGGATCATGTCATTTTATTTTTGTGCGGTGCTAGCTGACCGTGAAATATTCTGTTCGATAGCAATGAGTGCTTGTAAAAAGATAGCTGGGCGTCCCGTTGCCATTGTCGTGGACTTAAATAAGAGGAGGATGAAATATAGCGGTGCACAGCAAAACAGATTTATGGGTGTTTCGAATTTGTCGCAGTGTTTTTGCGGGATAAACATGAGAAGGGGTAATTTCTGAAACGCCATGAGAAAAATAACACATTTTTCAGTTAATCCCAAGACTCTTAGATAAACAATCTAAATATAATTTCAAGGCTTTATAGGCTTTATAGGAAAGTTATGGATAAAGATAATTTTTTTAAATATAGCATTTAGGGCTATTAAGTAACACAAAATAAAATGCGTTTGTATCAAAATATTGGTAATATGATTTATGGAAAAATCACTTTAAAGATCAGGCTTTGTAATTTGAAGATCTTAATGGATTCGTTCACTAGTTACATCTAAGACAGTATTTCTCGCTCTAGGTTTAATTTGAACACACTGTGTATTTAGACTAAAGTAAAAATCACTTACACAGAGAAAACTAGTTCATCAAAGGTCAAAGAAATGTTGATTAAATTAACCAAATTATTCATATCCTATATGCACAAGAAAATATATGTTTCAGCCAATTGATGATTTCTGTTGACTTCTAAAGGAAGATGCTATAACAATAGCATATAACAATCTACAGTTGAATTTATAAAAAAACGTATTTTGAAAGGTTTCTGTACCTAAAAATTTGTTGGTTAGACCACTTTCTGTCGTTATATATTCCTTTTACTTCGGTACGTTTGAATATTCGCAGGTGCCATGAGATAACATTTTTGTTATTTGCTAAACCCTATATTATTCAGTTTTTAAATGTCTACAATTACTTGTACTTGTAAAAAACACTATTTCAAGAATACGGTGCCTTTAACATAATACAAATGCTGTTAACATAAAAATATATTTGTTCAAATCAAGACTATTCGTTACTCGCAGCAAGGCAATATTTTGCTATTTTAACAAATTGTTTTGTTGAACTAATCAGTACATATATTTGATTACTCGTATAAGACAAGGAAAACAAGGAAAGTTGCAAAATATTATTATTGTTCAACAAAGCATAAATTACGTTTCTCCAATTAGTGAGATTATTATATCACTAAAACTTAACGTAATTTAAGCACTATGTTCTGTTCCCTACATCGTGAAAAACCAATAGCAAACAGCCACAATTAGGTGTCAATAACGGTGCCATCAGATATTCATCGGTTTCGAGCTTGTTAGCTGATAGCTAACTGTTGGTTGTTGGCAAATCCCAGCTAACAATTTCTTGTTCTGTAAAAATCGTAAGAACGTTTCCAGAGCAAATTTTATAGAACAATGTTTGTTCTAAGAACATTTTCAAAACGTTCTTACAACCTTATACTTATACCATAAAAATGGGCACCGTTCTATAGAACCTTTTAGTTCTTTAAGCAGTTCTGTAAAGTTTGCAGGAAACACTTATAGAATTGTTGAATAAACGTTTTCACAAGTCTTAAAGAATTTTTATAACACAGTTACAAAGCAATCTCACAAAAATTCTATAGCACTTCGCTATACAATTTTAAGAAAATTAATTTCTCTTAGCAATCAAATAAATGTTATCTATCATAATGAAATTTTCTTTCTGCAAGCAGATAATAATTTTTACAAGTCAGGACTATGTTATACAAATTTCCCCATTACACTTTGATCAAAATATTTCGTACTATTACAGACAGGTCTCGTCAGATGGGGCTATGGGAAACCTACATACATAAAAAATAATAGTTCTATAGTGTTTCTTTATAGAACAAAAAGGCTTTTGTTACTTATTTACTCTATAATTATTTTATAACAACTGTATTATTATTCTCTACAACTGCTTTAAAGAGCTTTTTCTCTTAAGTTCGATAGCAGCTTCCATATTTGTAATTTGTTTTCCGCAGCAGAATTGTAACTTAACAACGCCTTATACAATAGTTCTATAATTAAACTATAAGCGACATTACGGAATAATTTTACAAGAGTGTCACAGGAGATGGTATAATTCTATAAAGCAGTATTTTGCATCGGTTTTACAGTAATTTGATTCTATAAGCACCGTTGCTGTAAAATTGTGTTATTGAACACACTTATAGGGCTACATTAGCAGTTATCTTATAAGTGTTCTATAAATTATGCTCTAAGAACGTTCTTGCAACAAATTTAAAAAACAATTCAGTTTCTGAAGGCAAAATAGTCTCATGTTCCAGATTAATGCAACAATTTAGTATTTTAAATACAACTATAAAATATTAACAGAATATAAAACTCCTATTACTCTAAATTTATAGAACTACTTTGCTCGCTGGGATGTTCATCTGTGTCATAATCGCACGAAACACTAATTTGAGTAAAATTCATCACTCTTGTATCAATAAAATTTACTTTTCAGATTTAAATCTAATATCGGGAAACAGTTTTAATTCATATATGAATTCTCTACCTTGGATGAGTTAACTCATAAGTAAAATTTCAACTAGTGTATATAAACAGTAAAACCGTTACTTAATCTGGCGGGGAAAGGAATGGATACTAAGTGTGATTTTAATAAAATTTTGTAATATTTTACAGTATATTTCTCCTACATAAAATTGAAAAATATAAATTTTTTATTGTTACAAGAGGGCGGAATTGTTTTCTAGAAAAGTGGAAAAGCTAATCAAAATATATTCAAAGTAACCGCATTTTTAATTCGATTAATCGATAGTCTGTTCTGTGATCTAGCAAGGTAGATAATGCAAATGTGGTTTGATTTTGCTCGTTAGGACTTTGCAGACGAGTTTATTTGACTATTGTTTCAAAGTAAAAACTAGAAGTTCACAGTTTCTTACGTTTCTTAATGGCTTCTGCGTTGGCAGTAGTTACTCGAAACTTGCTTGATATAGCGTTGTTTTAGATGAGTTTTATCTTTATTCCCCTTGGATTTTCCTGTCTTTAAAATATCATTAACAATGTTAGGTCTGATATCCTGCGAAACATGTTGTGAATATTAATATATTTGCCTATTCTGTGACTTTATAGCAAACACCTACATAGACTATACTAAAAATTATAAATATTTCAAAATTTGCTTTGCAAACTGGTATATATAATTTGAAAAAATAGCCCGCAAAAATATTAATGTTTCTGTTACATTGAAGTAAACATAAGAGGTATTGTTGGAAAACACTTTACTATGCCTACATACTTGAAAAGGTATTAAATTTATTTACTTTTTTGTTATTTAGATATAACGGGTAATACACGTGAGTGATCATTTCATGACAAGTACAATATAGACTAGAAACCTAATCTATACAGTATGCGCCAAAAGTATGGAATAAATTCAATAAAAAGGAAACAACTATTTTTTGGGAAAAATCCTCGAACAGGTCGATTTTTAATATAAAAAATACATATTTTAGCGTAAAATGCGATTTTCAAATGTCGTTTGTTTTCGAGTAATGAAGTCATAGATTTTTTTTAAATGGCAACACCATATTTTTGATTCTGAAAGATCGTTTAATTCTCTATCAGACAGTACTAAAATTTTGCCCTCTTACATAGGAAAGTTTTCGAGTAAATGACGATTGAATGTTAGAAAACGTAAATCAATTAAAATAAAGCAAAAACGTTCGGTCGTAATCTGTTTTTCATACCCCTAAGTGATAAGGGTGGTCCACCCCAAACATTTTTTTTTATTTTTTGAACTACATTTTTTATTTTTATTTTTTTATGATGTGGCATTAAAAAATACATACAACCCTTAATTTTCACCCTTCTATCACAAACCTCTATTTTTTAATAGCTATTTTAGTAATTTAATAATTTTTAACCCTGGTCGATAACCGATTATCACTAGATCAGATATCCCCGCCAGGCGTCTACCGGTGTCACTTCTCACCACAAACCTAGAAAAAATATAGACAGCTTCGGTTCATGATATAGGTCACGTGACACGTGACGCGTTTTCTAGGGACCTAAGGTCCAGAAAATTGATATTTTATTTGCTTTATGTTGGCGGTTGTGCAGATATGATGGCTGCATTGCAATATGAAATTAACTAACTTGCTGTTATTTTAAATGTCATTAAAAAATGAATGTGACCAATCACAGTAAACAAATGAGATTCACGCTGCAATACAACCAACGTAAATTGGCATAAAAACCAAGTTTTAGTGATTCTGGACCTTTTAGGGCAGCCATGAATTAGCGGTCGCCGGCAATATGACACTGGCACAGTCTATATTTTTTCTAGGTTTGTGCTTCTCACCCAGTGAACAGCACGGAGTAGGGATGAGAACGAAGCCGACTACCAAGATATTCACTAGAAATAATTCATATGGCAAAACAACGTTTGCCGGGTCACCTAGTTTTAATATAAAATATCACATGATATAAGACCAATAAATATATAAACTTTGGAGACACAACAATTTTTGACACATGCCAAGCCAATTTTTTTATTTTTGAAATGTTAGGTCCAAAATTATTTCTTGCATGATGTTTATTGAAACAAATTCATAACGTTACTGGTCGAATATGTCTGACAGTTTATAACCATTCCATACTCCTTGCTTGAACATACCTTATATCAATGCCAAATTTGTTGATTGTATGACGAGAACTGTCAAAATAGTAGAAATTTACAAATATCTTCAATGCTTATGTGAGTTGAAAGTCAATTTCAATGTACTTTGTACAGAGCGGAAAAATATAGTGTTCTATTTGAGGTAAAAAAGTTATAACTGTTCGAAGTTGTTAAAATGTAACGGCAAGAATTATAGGCTTAACATTTTATACAGGGTGATTCAGAACTTATCTAAAAGAATCTCGGAATTGATGCGTCATGAAAAATGGAATCAATATCGTATTTATTTTTGTAAAATCCTTTCCGAGAGTTTCCGAGAAAAAAATTATTAAAGTTCTAGTAGTTTCAACATTTACACCTCTGGGCTATTGTAATTTCTAGCTAAGTGATTTCAAATATCCCATTAGTTATCGTATTAACTTTTTTGTGATGCAAGTATTTACATAAGTTTTTCAAATATCAAAAATGCCTTACGTCTATAACAACTCACAGTTGATGAATATCGTTTTAATTTATGGTGAAGTGAAAATGCTTTTTTATACGACTGCCTTGTAAAAGGGGGTTTTGCACACGGAAAACACGCTCTGAAAACGGTATTTTGCACACGGTTATGTCATCTTTGCACACGCCTCTCCAAATTGTGATTTTTGTTTGATGTTGTCACCCAAATTATGCCGGCCACAATTTTAGTCAATTCTGGCTCAAATCTGCTAGCCCTCAAACGCCATGGAGGGTGGAAATCCAGTACAATTGCCGAAGGCTACGTTGATGACTGTTTGAGAAATAAAATGGAAGTTTCGAAAAAGATAGAGTCTTCAGTGTCTTCTGCTGCCATAGAACCAGAACAACGATCGTCTACTGGAATAAAATAAGAAAACAACGACTGCACGCTGAAAAACTGCACTAAAAACACGACACCAAAAATATGCTATATTACCGAAAACAAGGTGCACAGTAATACTGCTTTCCCAGCGTAACCTTGAAGGAATGTTCAAATGTTACCGTAAATATTAAATGTTAGTTTCTTTTGTTAATGCGTTAGCAATTTTCTTAATAAAAACGAATTAAATTAAAAGTTGTATTTAATTTATTTTGTTAATGCGTTGGCAATTTTAGTAATAATTAAATCGTTTTTAAAATTTGATTTTTGTGGTCTCTTCAAACTCGTTTGAAAACCTTGTTGTTTAATATACTATAGCACAACGATTTCCCGGCAAACATGTGCCAAATGCAGTTCTTTTACAATGGTGTGCAGTGAGTGCAAGTGTAGTGAAAACGCTGACGTAACACGGGAAATTTGTAACCAAATCATGGAAGAGATGGAGGTCCAGGGCGTCCACGGCCTATTGTAGCAGTGTGGTGCATGACACACGAGGTTCAATTATATTTTTACCATGTACAGCGTGTCCAAGCATTAATACCAAAGGATTTGACAAGAAGGACCGGTACCATGGCCGCTGTGATCTCCTAACTTTAAATCATTTAGACTTATTTTTGTGGGGATATTTAAAAAATGAAGTATATTGTACCGAAGTGGACACTATTGATGATTTACGCAAACGTAACATAGCAGCTGTCCATTAATTACTCACAAATTCAGGTATGCCAAATTATTTTATTAATTAAAACCATAAATTAATTATATTAATAGTTAATAACAATAGCGGCAAAAGCAGTTGAATTTTCTTAAACTAGGTGTTGTAAACTGTAATTTGTTTCTTTCCTTGGAAATTTCTATCAATTTTTTATCCGGTCACCGATTATACGCCTTATCAGGTTTTACCAGTTTCTAGTGCCGTGCGGAAGGGTCAAACCATTTTTGAACTACTTTTTTGATTTTATTTTTGTAAAATTGTATTTGTAAGAGTCCGCTGTACTTTCAATAATTTTCTCCTGAATCGCCCTGTTGGCGGAAAAAAAATTGAAACGCTAAATTTCTACCTCCACTTAAAAGAAGCTATACCATTTTAGGGGAGGCTCAGATGGAAAAATTTTAGTGAAACATTCTCTTAAAATTAAATAAGTATCCCATCATTTTCGGAACAGCCTGTCTATCGTCAAAATTTGTATTCTTGAATACCATCATTTCCCTTGTTTTTAAGAATAAACCATGTATTTAGTTCTTGCTGTATTCCGAACTTACCCTAACTTAAGGATAATAATTAATCAATAGACAAATAACTTAGGTATTAAGAAAGTTATAATTTGTACTTTTGGAACTCGTACTCCACAAAAGCACCAGAATAGAAGGGATTATTGTACGCACTCAAGAAGTCTTAGGGGGCACTTGAAAGATGGACGATCTAAGGAGATTGTGCCGAAGAATAATTGCTAATGGCTTAGCCGGAAAGGCGATTCGAGGGAATGGAAGCGTGGGGGTATTAAGTAGGTGATTAAACTTGTGGCCAGGTAATGTACTCATGTAGGGAACGGTTCAGTTTTCGGATATTTCTGAAAGATCTACGTGTAGGACAAATTTTCTTGTTTCAGGAAGTTTTTCGCATTTTCTGAGGAGATGAAAGAAGCAGGTTTTCCAAAGAAATTGGATGCCGATAATGGCATCCTGATGTCTTGATTCATGTAAAAATGCAAAACGTTTTTTATTTTTGAACACTTTAAAAAACTGCATAACATTTTTATTTAGTAATATTTTAGTGCACGAGATATTTTCCTAGTTAGCTGGTAGTGTTGCCAACTTCAACGTCTTCAAATTTAAGATTTTCTCATTAGCATTCTTAACATTACATGAATAAATATATTGATTTTTTTAGGCCTTGCAACACACTAGACATGTATGGTAATGGTAGTACCTATATTCCAATTCAATCCAATTCTTTTTATATTGAATGTTGTGGTAAGATGTAGGCATTGATTGTAGTAGAGAGCGAAAAGGTATTTTTTATCCTGCGTCCTATTTTCTGCTAAAAAAAATCTACACACAACAAATTATTTTTAGAAAGGCTATATTAAATTTAGTTTATTATATAAAATTTTTAATTTTCTAGTAAATTTACAAAATGCAGAGGGATTTACATACATCTATTTATTGAAGACTGTTTTTAGTAATACAACAAATTTGCAAAATTATATTTTTTATTAAGCAACCGAAACAGAACTTAAATAATTTATTTATTATAATACATATTGAAATTAACCCCCATCGATGCCGATCATACTCTCGATTTCTTTCCAAATTAAACTTGACGTTTTGGAATATTTATTGATTATTTCTGATCAAATTTCTCCCAAATAACTCAAAATGTAACGTTCACTCAACGTCAACTATTGGTAATTTTGTGTATATTTATGCTTGAAGTAGGAAGATTAAAATAATGCAGTGCATTTTTTAGAGAAAAGAGGGTTTTACTTTTTAATTCAACCCCTTTTCATCACTCTATGACTTCGGTTCATTACATCCTAGGGTAAAAAATATGTTTTTATCAAGATATGGAAAAATCAGTAATAAAACAATTTATAAAAATATTATGTCCATCCAAAGACATGATGCATTTTTTATAGTGGGCAATTAGATATGTAGTAAAATGAGGAATTTTAAAATCTAGTTTTTTTAAAGAACATAAGATACTGCCGTTACCCTGTCTTTACATATATGCCACTCTGCTTGAGATTCATTCTCAGAAACATCTTCATGTTACACATTCCCACTGCCATAGTTATGAAACTAGATATTCCGATCACCTTATAGTTCCACGATGCAGGCTTACTAAATCAAAGAAAAATTCCTTAAATGTAAGGGTACGTTTACATCTGACATTAATTACTCGATATTTATGTCGGATGGAAATTGTACCTAAGGTAAAGAGTGCAGAATTTCTGTCAGAGAGATATGCTTCAAGCGTCCGCGATATGTATCGACACATCTATACGATTAGATGTAAACACCTATTCGGAATCGCTTGACAGAAATTACTGTAGCTGACTAATCGTCTACTTTTGTGGTAGTGTCGGCAGTAAATTATTAATATTGAGTGATAAAAAATAATGGATATAAGGCGATATTGATGAATAGTATATCACAGTAAACCTTAACTATATGACTATTTTACAAATAAGCCTTTCAAACTAAGCTGATTACATCTCCAAAAATGTTTAAATTACACTGGATCTTCCACACTGAGTTGGCATATTAATTGACTATAAGCAAGTCATTTTTTTTCGTCTCAAAATCAACTCTCAAATCCATACTAAACGATTTTTAATTCTCTGTCGGACAGAAATCGCATTTAATCTAAACAGCGCGAACATTTTTGTCAGAGTTATACGTATAAAGCGTCTACGATATATATCGACACACGTATGTGATTAGATGTAAAAACATATTATTTTCATATTCGCACTCGCCTGACAGAAATTGCTCTAGTTGACTAGTCGTCTACTTTTGTGATAGTGTCGGCAGCAATTCAAAAACAATCTAAACACTCTATTGTGGTTGAATTTGTCGTGTTCCCACTGCCAAAAAAGTGAAGTTAGATTTTTATAGAGTGAGTAAATTAGATTATTTTCTTTAGATAATTATTGAATAGAGCTTTGTCTGTGGAATTGTATCAGAGAACATACATATGACTTCATTGATAGGAATTGTAGGAGATTTGATTTATATTAGCTTAAAATACCTTTCTAAAACAGTAAGAAAAAGTATGGCAAGATAAAAATGTAAAAAGTTTCCGACAAGCATTTTTGGATGGACTTTCAACAGGGTTCAAGGCACCTTCAGGTAAAGGGCGAAGATTAATAGTGACACTTATAGGTAGTGCCAGTGGTTTTGTAGATGGCGGTTTACTTTTATTTGAATCTAAAAATACAGGTGACTATAACGAAGACATGAACGCAGATGTTTTCGAAGAGTATTTTACACAGATGTTGGATCTTATTCCTCCGGGGTCGGTAATTGTCATGGATAATGCCAGTTACCATTCACGGCAGACCGAGCGGACGCCTACGACTGCTTGGAGGAAAGCGGATATAATTCAATGGTTATCCGGACAAAACATTTCTTTTGAAACAAATATGGTGAAAAAGGAACTTTTGACAGTTGCCAATCTTAAAAATAAAACAGAAAAAAATATGTTATCGATGAAATGGCAACAAATCGCCAAATAACGGTACTACGGTTACCAGCTTATCACTGTGAACTTAATCCAATCGAATTAGTCTGGGCGCAGGTAAATTAGGTGTAGCGCGAAATAATACGACGTTTAAATTAAGTGACTTGAAAATTCTGTTAAAAAATTCCTTGGAACAAGTAACTGCAGATAACTGGCAAAGATGTATACATCATGTACAAAAGAGGAGGAGAAAATGTGGGAACTCGATAATTTAATTGACGTTACTGTGGAACCTATCGTTATCAATCTAGGAGACAAAGATAATTTATCAGAATATTCATACTTTTTTTATTTTCTTTATTGTACATTTATACAATACTACATATACTCACCATAATTTGAATTTTCAAAATACATATATTTTTGTGTGGAATAAAAGTCTATTCATTAAATTTAAAGTAGCCTCTAGTTTTGAAATGCTGTTTTTATATTGTTTACTTATAAGAGAAATGGACCGAGAAATTGAAGCGGCATAGACAAAGACGTATTGTCGGGGATTAAATTTTAGCTACCTGCTACAATTTAGTACGGTTCGATCACACAAAGTTTTTTTAAAAGTACACCTCATCTATACCGATAATACATAATATAAAAATATTGAATATAAGCACCAGTACTTCATTTATTTACGATTTGCATATATAATAAGCTTTTATTACTCTCTTTCATTTCTAAACAGACTATAGCTGTAAAATAATTTTATATTCTAGATCACCAAAGTATTTTTCATTGTAGAACATAAAACAAATATCATAATAATTTCTCATTTTTTAGAAACTTATTTATGATTTTATTAATTAAACAATACACACTTACAAACAGTAACTATTATAAACAGGACGTTTTCAATTTATTTTACACTACGTGTAAATTGAAAGTACCGATATTGCAGTGGGTTAAATTTATTCTAGTGCTGTCAGTTATCACAGCTTTTAGTTCTAGATGTTCAATGAGGCTGCTGTTTAAGATTACTGCGCACGTTGCATTATTGGCAAGTTCCGTAGGCTCTGTTGAAGATGGTAACAATTTACTTGCGATTGAAATTTTATTTTGTATAGAACCTTCTATATATGTCTCCGCTACCGTACTAGAACTTCGTTAGACCTGTAGTAACTGCCGGGCGTAAAGCGCAGCACTTGAAATTACAAAACATCTCGGAGTATGAGTTTTAGAAGGTTGCTATCGTTATGATAGTCACCGCGACTATACCGCCTTGATTCAAACGCGATTCAGACGGTTTCAGACACAAATTAATACATGTGTCTTAAAACAAGACAATATTCAATCATTTGAATCATTTATCAATTCAAAACAACTTTTTTCGCGAAGGAATTTCCCGCTCCAAAAGTATGATACATGGCCATGGTGCCATCCATATATTCCAGAAATGCGATTATAGTTTTTCTCTTTAAATCATCTCCAAGCGTGACAATAAATTACAAATCCCCTTCTACTAGTAAATAATTTTGTCAAACCAGTGTAGTTATGAGACACGCATAGTTGGTAATCTCACACCCTCCCGTCTACATAAAATTAATTTATTGCTTTCCTAAAGAAATTAAGGAAGTTCAAACCCAAGCAGTGTGAAAGAACAATGTCTTAGACAGTGATGAAATAGTAAAATAATTAAGCACAAAATATATAAAAATAGAAAGCCGAGTTTCTTCAGGTTACAAGTCAATTGTACAATGAATATTTATATTTATTTATTACACGTATTCATATATTATTTAAATCTATCTTTTATCCCCTCCAATTATTTCTAAGTACGCCTATGCAGCTTTTTCTTGAAACATCAAACGTAGAATTTTCTTCTGATCATTTTATCTGTTTTGTAATTTTTTGTTTAAATGCTCCGTTTTGAAGAAAAACGGCAATTTGTAGTACCCATAAATATCATCTGCTATCATTTTCAAGTGAAACTGAAATTTTGTGGATATACCTATTATTACAACAATACCTTGGCAACTTAGCAAATCGTAATACTTACTGAATGAATAATTGCTAATTAAAACAGAATGGATAATTTTAAATTTTATAAAATGAGACGTACTTATGAATTGAAAAAATAATATGGCATTCAAATCTGCAATACAGTTCTTTTATCGACCAAAAAATAATAGTCTGGTTTAGTAATAGTAATAATGAACGATCAACATAATAACTTTTTATCTAAATAACGTTAAATAATTACTACTAATTTAATAAACGTTCTACTTGCCCACCCTCCTTATTAACACATGTACGTCCTTTTTAAGTAACGAAAACCGTATTTTTTGAAAGATATTCTCTTTTTTTCTTCTTCTTCTTTCTGTTCTTGAGCATTTCTTTTAATTCTTTGTCTGGTCGCAGATTTCCGCCTTAACATATTTTACAGTGGACAAGTTTCCAGTGTCGTGCAAAAGTATAAGCAGGGTGTCTGGGAAAGGGGAAATCTCGGAGCTGGAGATACCGGTGACCAAAACATGTTATTTCAAATTTTCCTCATGGCTACATTATTTTTTATATAGTAGAGGACGTATATATTTTATTTTGAAATTTACAAGTGGATATATACATTTACCTATAATCATTTTATAATATTTATATTTATTACATTACAAATATTTTATTTATACAATAATCAGCCTTACATCACATTTTTAGAATATCCTTCGTATATGAATATTTTCCAGTTGGAAAGAACCTACTTTTTTAAGTCCCTTGTATTTGGCCATTTTTTGCGGCAGTATTTACGTACAGCGGTACGGCTGTGATCTCAAAATATCAAAGAGCCGACAGAGAGTGATATAACTTATATTTATTCAGTAAACTTTGCTGGCATCTCAACCCACCATAAACGCGGAGAGAGTATCAATTCTCTCCACAAGTATAACTGATCTGCGGTCTAGGGGCCGCGGGATTCGAATCGATTCAGAATCCCGACGAATCGCAAACACGATTCAAGTACTAACGTCTTAAACCGCTAGACCACCGTCCGCCCTAAGTTAATTGGTGTGAGTTTACAAAAAGTGATGAGGATTTTAAGTGTGAGTGGCTGCAGAAAACCACTCATGATTAACTATCTATATTGAAGCCACAAATGTATAAAACATATTTTAATTATACAAAGTTCTCGTTATTCTACATACTACTACCAAACTTATCACGTCAAATTTGACAAACAACAAAACAATTAATAAAATAGAAATTTATTCTGACATCTTACTGAAATATAATAGATTAAAAGTGACATTGGATTCAGATATTTTCAAAATTAGTATCAAGTACCAAATCTAGTCAGGCTATTGACAACTCAATATTAAGTCAGGCAAGTTATAAAAACATGTTTAGTAAAATCCTTTTTTTCATAGCTACTTCAAAATAAAGCAAATGTTTATATTTTGCTTCTTCAGTTTATAACAAGGAACAATTGATATTGTTGCTTTTCAAACATCTTTTGAAGGACATGGTTTTCCAAGTAAAATTGGTAAATGTAACATCATCGAAAAATACTGTGCAAACCTTCCATTTCTTCGAGGTAATTTTTTTATAAATATAGTTACAAAAACGTACCACATCACTTGTGACTATAAATATCATAAACCTGCACCAAATTTAGTACTGGTACTTCAAATGCTTCAGAGGTTATTAAAAACACATTGGAAACATGTCAATTTTAAGCTGCTATTTCCTTCGCATAAGGGATTAGAACTGACTCTAAGTTTTTGTATTAATTTTAACCCTTAAAGATTTAGCAGTTCAATTAAGAGACACCTCTGAATGTTTCATAATATTATATTTGTTACTATTTTTTGAAAGACCATTCGAAAGCAATGTATTACTTATTGTGGTAGAAAAGA
This sequence comes from Monochamus alternatus, assembly GCA_037114965.1. Lineage (NCBI taxonomy): Eukaryota > Metazoa > Arthropoda > Insecta > Coleoptera > Cerambycidae > Monochamus > Monochamus alternatus. The sequence goes on from CM073433.1 coordinate 43,161,199, forward strand.
AAAATGTTTTAATGGTTTCAGAATCCAATTTTCTTTAAAATAGACATTTCCCAATTTCCGCGTCTTTGTTGCGTCGTTGTTCTCTAACTCCCTCTTCATTTCCTCCAAACTTTTCCAATACGATAGTTTTAATGCATATTTAATAGAAATGTAAATTTATTTATGTATAATACATAATCGCATTTATAGTTCCCTACGTGTCAGCGTCACACTTACGAACTTAATCCCTCTTTGAATTCAGTGAATAAAGAACTACGAGGGTATGTGATATAGATGACAATTTACAGCTTACGCTACTTATTGCTGATTTGCTTTGATTTTCTCCTTAAATAAACGATATTTGAACAATTCTTTACATCATTTAACTAAGCTTTTACGTTTTAGAGTACCATCTTTTAAGCAGAAGCTCCAGCCACTGGGAGTGTTTGCTATTTTTCGTTGCTCAGTACCGTCCGTCGACCTGATAATCTCTTCCTTGACATTTTTTAGAAGAGGTTTGTCGAATTCCACGTCGACTTTCTGCCTAATAACCATCAGAAATTTTTTAGAAAACTCATTATCAATAAATAAAATGTTCCTAAGTAGTTCGTCGGCGGTGAATCTCTTCTGGGGATCCATTTTCAAACATTTCTCCAAGAAATTTATCGTCGGCAAAGACCAGCCGGAAAATAATTTGTTAAGTCCAATATAGACTTCCGATTTTCCCTTGTGTAAATTATTCATCTGTCCATTTTTAGATAACAGTTTTAAATGCCTTGAACAGGGTTTGCCTAGCATTTGTACGATGCGATGAAGCTGGTCTATGTCACTGTTTCCGGGAAATATTGGCTCTCCAGTCATCATTTCTGCGAACAAGCAGCCTATAGCCCAGATGTCAACCGGCGTTCCGTAGTACCTTTCCCCAACCAATAATTCTGGTGCTCTATACCACCTAGTGGCTACATATTGGGTGTAGAGTTCGCGAGACACGCTGAGTATCCTCGCAAAACCAAAATCACACAGTTTGACTAAACCTCTTGAAGAGACTAGAATATTTTCAGGTTTCACGTCCCTGTGAACAATACGGTTCCTGTGACAGTAACTGATTGCTCTAAGGACTTGAAATATCCTTTCCTTGCACTTTTGCTCACCTAGGCCAGACGGGGCAATTTCCAATTCATCCATTAAAGTGTGGTCTACGAATTCGAACACCAGATAGAATCGTTTCCTGTGTCTAAATGCTTCTATCATTGTTACCAAGTTTTCATGTTTTAGTCGTTTCAACACCCGAATCTCCCTTATGGCTATTTTTCTGCTATTCGCGTCTTCTTCGGTCTCCAAAAATTTTTTCACTGCTACTATTTGGTTGGTAGGTAGGTGTTTGCATTTTATAACGACGCCGTATGATCCTTCTCCAATTACAGACAGTTGTTCATACTTCTCCATCCTTAACTATAAGCAATAACGATGTGGTATTCCTGCTTGATAGATAAATAAATGTTCTTTAGTTGTTGATATCATTTTCACTGTCAATTTATCACCACGTTGTCAAAACTGTCACTTTAAAGAATACTGTCTACTGACTCAATTAGTTGTGGTTGTTACAGACTATGAATTGCCTAATTGTTTTTCAGGGGATTTTCCAGGGGTTTCCTTTAGAATCTAGTCAGTGTTTGTCCACTTTTTGGAAGTTCTCTGTACATTTTTCTGAACTGAAAAGTCATAGAACAAAAGTTATTAAGTTTTGTACGAACAATACGAAACATTAAAAAATGGGGGTTCCTATTTAAAAAATCAAAGTTGCCTTTAAAATTACCTCTAAATCCTAAACCAAAGGAACCAAACGTATATACAGTATGCGCCAAAAGTATGGAATAAATTCAATAAAAACGAAACAATTATTTTTTGGAAAAAATCCTCGAACAGGTCGATTTTTAATTTAAAAAATACATATTTTAGCGAAAAATGCGATTTTCAAATTGCATTATTTGTTTTCGAGTAATGACGTCATCGATTTGTTTTAAATGGCGACATCATATTTTTATCCTTGATTCTGAAAGATCGTTTAATTCTATATCAGACAGTACTAAAATTTTGCCCTCTTACATAGGAAAGTTTTCGAATAAATGACGATTGAGTGTTAGAAAACGTAAATTTTATCCATAAAAAAGTAACAATTCTGAGGTATGTAAAATAAAATACAATTGATTAAATTTTATACTTAAATTAAATATTCGAATTGCCATCCACCAACTTCTTGACAATGCGCAAGTCTGTGAAGAAATTCTTCTTGCACATTATGAATGATTTCTGTGGTAACTCTGCGTATTTCGTCCCGAATGCGATTTTGAAGTTCTTCTAAATTACGTGGTTTATTAATGTACACTTTTGACTTCAAGTATCCCCATAAAAAATAGTCAAGAGGTGTAAGATCTGGCGATCTTGCAAGCCATTCTATCGGTCCGCGTCTGCCGATCCACCTCCCAGGAAAACAGTTGTCCAAAAAATCTCGTACAGGGCGCGCATAGTGCGGAGGTGCACCGTCTTGCTGAAACCATATGGTATCGTCAGGAATGTCAGGGTCATTATCGTTAGGAAAAATTACTGCAAGGGTTGGAACAAGGTCATTTTCTAAAAACTCTAAATATCTTTGTCCTGTAAGGGTTTCTTCAAAGAAGAAAGGTCCTACTATTCTGTCGTCAACTAATCCAGCCCACACATTTAATTTCTGAGGGTGTTGGGTATGTGCCTCTGCCATCTAATGAGGATTTTCCCGACTCCAATATCTGCAAGTTTGATGGTTTACTGTACCATTCAGACAAAATGTGGCCTCATCTGAAAAAAGTATTTGCCGGTGTAAATTTCTATTTCCTTGACATAAATCCATTAGAATTTCTCAAAAGTGTAAGCGGCGATCGAGATCATTTTCATTGAGTTCCTGCACAAGTTGAATTTTGTAGGGATGATATTTTTCCTTCCTCAAGATACGTAGCACTGTGCTCTGACTAGTGTCATTGTTTAATGCAACCAATCGTGAAAAATTATGAGGACTATCCACCATACTTATCAAAATGTTCTGTTTCTGATTTTCATTAATGCTTGGACGTCCAGGTTTTGGAATATTTATAACATTGCCAGTTTCTCTAAATTTAGACTGTACCTTACTGACTGTTGATTGGCTGATAGGGCGATCTGGATATTTTTCATGAAATAAATCACAAACTTCCTGCTGAGTTCTAGTCCATATTCCCGCATCCGATAAGAATTAAAATTTCAATTCTTTGAGTAACAGTTAAATGTGCCATAATACTTTAAATTGAATAATAATATCTATGTCGCTTACAATACTTATTAGAAAGTCGGTGTGACAATGACACTACGTGATCCATAAAAGAACTATGGAATTCGAAAAACTAAACTTGATCACGTTTTTGCTTTATTTTAATTGATTTACGTTTTCTAACATTCAATCGTCATTTACTCGAAAACTTTCCTATGTAAGAGGGCAAAATTTTAGTACTGTCTGATAGAGAATTAAACGATCTTTCAGAATCAAGGAAAAAAATATGGTGTTGCTATTTAAAAAAAATCGATGACATCATTACTCGAAAACAAATGACATTTGAAAATCGCATTTTACGCTAAAATATGTATTTTTTAAATTAAAAATCGACCTGTTCGAGGATTTTTCCCAAAAAATAATTGTTTCGTTTTTATTGAATTTATTCCATACTTTTGGCGCATACTGTATAACCTTTAAATTCCGATTATAAAACGATGATACATTTATCTGAGACATTTTTCTCTCAAATGCTTAATGTTCAAAATATTCACGTTTACCAACTTAAACGGCGCACCCTGTATGTAATGAACATGAAATATAAAAAGTTCAAATGATATGAACAATAATACAATAAAAACTGTGGAACTAAATATTATTTCTATTGAAAATGAATTCAAATAGAAAACTGCAATTAATGAGTAAATTGATGGTGTCACAGATGATCGAAATATACACATTAAGCCTCACAATTATCAATTATCCTGTATAAACAACATAGGGATTCAAGGCAGTGAAATGGAATTTGTATGTAAGGGTAGAAGGAAAATTCGAGCAAGTTTTCAGTATTACAGAATGAAGAGCAGCGGCGTATCGCTATGCTAGAAGAAAACGCATTCAATGTAGAAATTGAAACATTATCTTTATTTATAGAATTCTAGGTATAGCTTGAATTATTTGTATTCGTACTGTAAGCAGGGAATAATACATCAAATTGCAGTTAGAGTTTCATACGAGTATATTTAGTGATGATAATTTTATGATGTATGATAAAATATTTTGCAAAATATTATAAAAATCATATTGATATAAAGCGAACTCAAGGACTTAGACAGCTTTAAAAGTGACTTACTACCAAATGAGCATAGTTACAACACAAGATAAAACTAGATAGATGGACAATTCTATAGCAGTTTTAAGAATTTATACAACTAAAGCTCAAAAACCCAGAACTATATAATCCTGTATACATAATTATCAAAAAACACACAAAATAAATTATTTTTTCTACAAAACTGTTAAAAGTGGGCTTTTTAATTGTCATTTTTGATGTTAAAAATGTCATTTTTTTACACGCGTAAGTTACTTTTAACACTAGTGTTAAAAGTAAATCAAAGTTTATTTAAATTTTGTTTTGAAAATAAATAAAACGTTTTAACAAACACATGAACAACTTTTTATTTTAAATAAATACAAACCAACATTTTAACTAGTTATTACTATTAACATTTATAGTAAAATTAGAACAATTTGAAATTGTAATTCCCTGCGGAGTCATCATACTTAAGTTTGTTTTACTGTTAACATGTGTGACGCATCTATTTTCTGTAGAAATGCTACTGGTAGTATTGGTGGACTTGCTAGTAGTTGCAGCAGTAGGAAGTATTTGGCACGCAATTTCCTTCTTCTGTTCCAGTGAATTTTCAATGTAGCCTTCAGCTACCGTCGAAGATTTCCATCCTCCATGTCTCTTGATGGTAGTAAGATTTGCACCAGAATCTGCTAACAATGTCGCCGATGAACGACGAAAACAGTGTCCGGTGTACAGTTGAGGATTTGGTAGATTCAAGAACTCTGCAATGTCGGCAGGCATTTTACCAAACATGTTAATTCCGACTGGATTTTTCACACATTTATTCTTCATATATTTAAGAAAAAGTCATCTATGGTCAGCGTTGGGTGGCCGGAGTGCCATATACTTTTTAAAAAAGTTTAAATAGAATTCACCAACAACACTGAAAGTCCGAGGCACTTTCGTTTTAGTATCTGGTATGGTCACAACAACCGAAATGCCCAAATATTCGATAATGTCGATGGTCATCTGACACAATTCCTCCCAGCGACACGCGTGAAGACAGCCATTATTGCTGCGACTTTCATCATCAGATACTTTTCGTCTTCTGCTTCTGTGAGAAATTTGTCGATATGCGTCTTCGTCGAAACTTTTGACTTTTTTACTTGATATCCTTCACCCTTCCGTTTTAAAAAAGCAATAAGTTTATAATGTTTGCTTATATCTTGATCTTGCTTTATTTTTAACATAGTTTTGATCATGGAATAATTTGACCACAGCGTTGACGATTTCCATATCTTGGCTTTTTCCTCAAAATATGCCAGTAAAACACTTTCGTTACATTTCCCAGGGACCTTTTTAATGTTGCACCATTCCGAAAAGCGTCTATAAGCGATTTCGTACTGTTCCTTTGATTTCGCCGGCAATAATTCCAATGTTGCTCGACTGGCGGCTTCTTCGATTTCAGCAGGGATGGATTCGTTACGCTCGTTACCGAGATTATTCATTATACTTATAATATTACTAGAAAATGCTGTCAATAACAGCACTGGTTGCTACGAAAATTTTGGTTCATAAACATTGCGATCTGTGTGGTATTTTTTTATTTCTTATTTCGTGAAGTTAAAAAACTCGCTACGCTCGTTTTTTAATCATCTTCACTCACAAAATAAAATCTTACTTTTAACACGTATATCATAAATAGCTATTTTTTAACAGTATCACGTATAAAAAAGACAATAGTTATATTACGTAGGATGTAAATATTCTTTTTAAAGATAAATGTTAAATGAATTTGGTAGTTTTGAATTTTAATTTGTTTTTGTATATTAGTTTAATTTTCATTAGTAAGTATTTTTATATTTGATGTACAACTTACGTTAAACCTTTTTTAAATGCTTTTATTTGCAAGATGTTTTTATATGTTTTTTTTGGTTATTTACTCACACATCTGGATATTTTTCTGTTTCTTTTTTCTATTGCAAGTTTTCATCTTTTTAATATGCTGTATTTCTGAACATAAACATCTTTGTTAAGGAATATCACTTGGTAGAATAAAGTGCGCCACCAATGTGTGTAGGCCTTTCTGATTTAAATTGGAGTACTTACACGGAACAGAAGCTGAAACGAAGTGAAAACAATGCATTCCTCCGTCGGTCGAGAAAATGAGTTCGTTCATCTTCGCGAGAGCGTGGAATAGGAGTCGTAAGTGGCAGAAGTAAATTATGAAATCCCAGGCCTACGTGATTATCATGTAACAATGACAGGCTCGAGGACGTTCCCGTTTGGATGATGGAAACGTTGAGAAGTTCTTCTATTTGTATCCGTTTATCGCAGAATTAATTCCGCATTTCTATTATAGAATTCTATTATAAGTATGTATAGAAGTGCTAGGACAATATAAGTTCATTTATTTCACAATGTCTGTAGACAAAAAAAAAGAAAAGATATTAAAAATTATTCACAAGCTACCACAAATTCTTGTGTTATTCTACTTCAAAAACATCTTACCTAGGCAACTATAGTTTGGCGCTTTTAATGCAGAAAAAAATAAAACACAGATTCCTGGGAATATTCAGAATATGAAAGACATAACAAATAATTATATTTTCACGTCTTGCTAAGAAAATGGAACTCCAATTTTGTAGTGAAAAATAAGTCCTACTACGGCTCTAGCCAAATTGTTACCGTTTGGCAGGTACGAACCTAGGATTCGCTTCTTCAAACGCCCAACTACTGTTATCAGATGATATAATTTTACAGAAATGATAAGTAAAGATAAAGGGTTTTCATACACTAATTAATTTGGAACTGGATTTTTTTACGTCAATCAAATCAAAACAGCAAAACAAACACAACACAATGGAAATCCACAAATTTAAAAACGTAATGCACCGATATTTTTCACGGAACTTGACTTGACTCTTTGAACATTCCTTCACATAATAAAAGCCTCCATGGAAATGCAAAAACGATTGGAATATTTATTAAAAAGCATCTTTGCTATAAATACTAATAAATTGAGTAGATATTATATTAAAAAGGCCTGTTGTTCAAAATAATGTCAAGTGTCATTTAATAATTACAAATTGAACATCTGAACACCAAATAGTTCCAATAACATTATACTGCGACACACTACATTGGAAAAAAGTACGTGTTATGGGACTATTTATAAATCGAATAAAAATGCATAGAAAACTTTAGAACTAAATAAATCAGAAAATTTTTAACGTTTTACTTATTTGAAAAAATTTTTGGTTAAAATTTTTCGATGCGAGGAAAATATTCAGCAAAATTAGTTTTTAATATATTCTAGTAAAGAACTTAAAGGCAAATAGCATACTAATATATCATAAACAATAAAATAAAAAAAATATATGTTTTTAGGTAACAGGTATCTGCATAACGGTAGGACTGAAGTAAATTCTTAAGATTTTTGACACTATAACAGTCCTGATTAGCTGTAACTTTACTGCTATCGCTAATATTTGTTACACTTAGGTATTTTCCGTTTTCTTTGACCAAACCACAATTTAAATGCAAGTATTTTTCATTTGAATACCTCCAACGAGAATTAGCTGAACACAACTAAGGAACGGGATCAAAATGGTGTGTTAAATTAACACAGAACGGGGTACTCCTAGCACAATTTTGAAGAATATAACACATATTCATTGTTTTACTAGTAATTTTAACACATTTTGTGTAAAATGTATAAAACAGGGTGTAAACCATTTATTTCAATTGTATGACAACATACGCACAGTATAAGTGTTATATGCTACACGCAGAGAAAAACTTGTTTAATTTAACAAAATAATATTTAACTCAAATAAAAAAAGTGTCATACTTCTACAAGTAAATTTGTAGTTAAGTGAAATAATATGTCCATTGATTATTAACATATTTATTTGTTTTATATAGAAAAATTATTGTTTTAGATAACAAAATATGTTGTTGCGTTTTTGCCTGTAATGAGGCTGAAATAAGAGATATTTTTGTTGAATGAAATAAATATTTTAACAAATTTTATATTACTATTTTGGCTGTCAATAATAAATTATTATGTAAAGTTAACCCATATAATTAGTTTAGTTAACCTGAATATTTGTTAAATTAATGTATGTAAATGTGATTAATTTAATAGAATTATTTTGTTGCTTCAAAAAAATTTAAATTTAAAAATAAACAATAATCTCCAAAATGGGTACCTATATATGTTTAACTTAATTCATATAGATTTTTACTTTTATATTTTATAGGGAAGCTTGTTGAAATCGATAAGGAATCAGTCTATAAAACATATATACAGTGTGTCCACGGATGGAGTTGACAAGAGGAGAAAGTCTTTTGTTTTTGATTTTATCGCAAAATGTCACTCTTTATAAAAAGTTCTGCTTCTCGAAGAAATAAGACTGCCATAGAAACGTCTTAGATCAGATATACAGGGTGGTCATAAATTTAAAGAACACGAAAATAGTCTAGAGAGAAGTACCATTATTTATTATTTTACGCAAAATGTTGATAAAACAAATCTGTTTATAACTTCAAATATAGTCATAATACAAATTTTAAAATCAAAATAGTAAATAAAATGTCTCGAAAATGGGCAAAAATGCATGTTGATTTAAATTTTCCTCTATAAAATAAGGTCCAATTATACGATCAAAAAAAAAATTCCACGCCATACAACTTTTTCGTAGCGTTGACTTCTTTTAATTACATAGTCAGGATTATCGAAAGTATATTTTGGAAACATTTGTTTTACCATTTTTAAATACATTAGAACCAGAAGTAAAGTACGTAATAACCTATTTTGGCAACAGAACGGCTGTCCTGCTCATTCTACAGCCTTGCTCAGACAATGGTTAGCAGATCATTTTGGTGAAGGGATAGAAAGATTTGGCCCAATTCATTATCCTGCTAGATCACCTGACCTTACACCTTTAAACTTTTTTCCTTGGGGTAAAGTGTACGAAAAATTTATCAAGTTAGCGGAAAAATGTGTTGAAGTAGTTATGTCGAGTAAAAGTCAAAATTGAAATTTTAATTTTAAAATTTGTAATAGGACTATATTTGAGGTTATAAATAGATGTGTTTTATAGAAATTTTGTGTAATATAATAAATAATCTTTTAAATTTTTCGTTTTTTTTTTATTTATGAATATATCTGATCTAAGACGTTTCTATGGCAATCTCATTTTTTCGAGAAGCAGAACTTTTTATAAAGAGTGAGATTTTCCGGTAAAGTCGAAAACAAAAGACTACAGAATATACAGAAAATATAGAACTAGGATTAATAATATTGTGAACCATAAATTGTCGAGAAAAGGAAATTATTCCATGCTGACCACATATTTATATTTAATGATTTTAAATTTAGTCTTTGTATTTACACATGTAATTTTCAAAATAATACAGATAGAAAGTAGCTTTGTATTTATATTGTTTGGTATCTTATGTTATCGATAAGACATATTTACCATCGCAAGTTAATTGTGCTCCTCGGTACTTGTATAAAAGTATTACATCAGGATTGCTGAAAGGTAATTGGCATGACAGAATCTTTGTTTCATGGATAAAAGGCTATACTTCTCGAATCGAACTAAGATACAGAACTCAAAGTGACACTATATTCCGTATTCAAATATATTATATGATTGTTTCTAACCCTACTACTCCTTGCAACAATGCAATATTATTATAAAGAAATACGCGTTTTTTAATTAAACAAAATAAAATTGGCAACAAAATGTCTTGAATTAGCAAATCTGTTTTTACCGTGTACAGTAACACTCTTTTCTGTTAATTTAAAATATTTTTCTTGATTTCTACGCGATGGTAAACTCGAAGAAAAGCCAATACAAATTACAAGCGATGCTAGAACCTTGAACGGCACTTGCCTTCGCTAAATATCAAATCTCGAAATCTATCAGAAGCGAACTCCCGTGAATGAACATAAAACACCTTTTTAAATGTAAATCCCGACGTGGGCCTCAAAACGCAATTGTCACTTTAAAGGAGTTCATTTGACCCGCGATCGATGCCTGTAGATCGTATTTTTACCATGGTAAATAATTCAAGAAAAGTTGTGTTGCCTCCTTTACTCCAAAGCGAGGCAATTCTATTTCGCGTTTTATTGCCTCGCACCAACGCCGTTCTGGCTCTGTAAAATATTTGAAATCTATATAAACGCTCATGGGATAAAGGACAGTTACTTTCTGTCCCGGAATTCTTCGCGGAAGATATTTTATGGCCGTTTAAATATTGTTTAATCTAGAACTAAGTAAGTTTACATTTAAAAAAAATACGTCTATAATTATATTTTAAAATATACGTAGTTTAAAATATTTTGGTACTTAAAATTCGTTGGTCAAATACTTTTTGTTGCTATTTATTAGTGTGTCTTCGGTATCTTTAAAATTTTGTAAACGGTTTCACAGAGAAAATATTATGCCAAGAATACAAGGCCTCTTAGTTGTTTCATACAAGCTACTCTGGGGTCGTATATCCCAAATCTTTAAAATGTCATGTTATTAAAATAAGGAAATGTAGTCTATAGTAATTTTTTGACAATTTGTTCACTTTATATCGTAGCAAAATTATAAAAGTTCTAGTGTGTTTAGGTACTGATATTACTAAAAATAAAATATGTTGTACAACGTTGACGACACTTTCATCGTTTAGCAGCATAGAATAGACTTCCTACAAGAATTTTTGGATCATATTAACCAGCAACACAACAAGATTAACTTTACCATGGAAGTGGACCAAGACAAAGCTGACTGTTTCTTGGGATAAGACATCTACAGGAAGAAGACACATACTAATAGATATCTCTATGGAAAGTCTAACCATCATCAGGCACAAAAACGTTTGGTCATGAAGATCCTAGTCCAACGTGCATTAACGTTGGCTGATGATGACCATCGTCAGGAAGAAACAGATTTGCTCCGATCTGTGTTCCTAGCAAATGGATGGTGAACTGGAGCGTACTTGAACTTGCCATTGGTAACATGCCTGAACCAGTTAACTTAAACACTAAATCAACCAATCCTGTCGCACCGACTAGTATAAAAGCTCGGCTTAGAACCGCGGTAAACATTCAGCTGCAGTTCTAGATACGAGAAGCACTGAAGATGTCATCTGTTAAGTATGGCGAAACATCTGCAGTTGTCAACGGCAAAACAGCCAAAAAAAAGTACTTAAAGTGTTTTGACAGTTTTGAATTGTAGGTTAAGTGTCTTGTTATTGCTATCAGTGTCAAAGTATTGTATATTTTTTTCAGTAAAATGCTAAAATATTGTTTATAGTCGTGGACAAAGTATAGTACTCTACTTGCATATAATAAAATAAAAGTAAATAATACAACAATTGCAAATACGAAATTCCAGCATTGAAAAACCTTAGCAGCACCTACTGAATTCCAGCATTGAATTACATCTGAAAAACCTTAGCAACAGCTAAAGTCATTTGTCGGCGGTTCACTAGACATATACCGGTTTCGAGCTTATAAGCTGTCATATTGATAAGAGCTAGCAGAGTAGTTGTTTCCTGAAATTCCGTGTTTGCAACATATCGTTATCGCTGTTTCGCGATAGAGGTCGCTTCTTTTCAGTCCGACATGGAGTAGCGAATGGCCGCTAGATATAGTTCTGCTACTGCGCGTTAGTTAATACAATCATTATTTAATCTAGAACTGAGAAAGTTTATATTTAAAAAAAGTTACGTCTATAATTATATTTTAAAATATACGCAGTTTAAAATATTTTGGTACTTAAAATTCGTTGGTCAAATACATTTTGCTGCTATTTATTAGTGTATCTTCGGGATCTTTAAACTTTTTTAAATGGTTTCACTTCTTTTTAGAGAAAACATTATGCCAAGAATACAAGTTTTCTTAGTTGTTTTATATAAGCTATTCTGGGGTCGTATATTCCAAAGCTTAAAAATGTTATTTTTAATAGCTCGGCATCTAACTTCACAATTGATAACAATTAACCCTCAAAATAAATGGATTTTTCAAAATATTCACAAGACATTGCTAATAATACAAAATATTTTGGCTGCTTCTGCTACCATATTAGTATGTGGCATATTTATTAAAATCAGTTACAAACTACGGATTCCTTCAGTTTATAAATTATTATTTTCTAACAATGAAAATAATAATGTGTCCCATTTGTTGGTGGGTCAGTGGTCGCGCGGTTTAAGGCGTCAGTACTTGAATCGAGGTGACTAGATCGGTGTTGGTTCGAGGCCAGCTGCCGGTAGACCGTATATAAGCTATATTCGTGGAGAGGTTTGGCGCCCTCTCTGCGGGTATGGTAGGGTGGAAGAATGTTAGCTTGGGTCAATGATATTTGACTACCCCCCCTAATTAATGAGGTTTTCCAGGTTTCCCTCATTCCTGCACTGAATAGTGGTTAGGGCCTACCAACGTAAGTCGTTCCTGGGCGCAAATGCGGCCTGCTTAATAATAATATGCCGCCCCCTCTCCCGCACAAGTCTGTGACTTCTGGGCTAATCCCTGTGATTAGAATGAGGGGTAGAGATATTATTATTATTATTATTATTTGTTTTGAGTTTTAATAATTATTTATTATTATTTTATTAGTTCAAAGTAAAATAAATTGTTCAGTTAATTTAATATAACTAAACGTTTTAGAGTACACAGTTATAATAATTATAATATTTGAATTCTACTGTAAAATATTTAATCTTCCGTTTAATTGCAGTCGATTCATGGATCCATTTGCGCTGATTCCATCTAATTTGTTATTAATTTCCACAATTATTGATGTTAATTATGCAATTTGAAATTGATTTGTGTAGAGTGAACAATCCGGCTTATTAAAATACAAAATTAATTTTCAAATAGAAAATTGTATTGTGATATTTTTCGAGGCCGCGTAAATTAAAAATATCTTCCGAATTTAATCTCAGACAAGCAGGGGGAGAATACTCTATCAACACTTTTGTATTAAATATATGCAAGACAGGCCTTTTAGCAATGTTTTCGTCAAGTTCAAACAATGACGATTGACACCGTTATTGGGAAGTGGCCGTTTAATCTGAATAGTGCAGAAGCCAAATTAAAAATGTATTTGTTGTCAAAAGAGGAAAAAACTTTTTTCTTTTAATTCATGGAAAAAGTTGCTCGGGTTAAAAAATTATGCTTGTTAAAATACAGGTTTCAGTGAGGCAATATAATATGCAGGATGTCTCTTACTAACAAATTATTAGAAATACAGTCGACTATATTATTATAATTCAATAATAAATAACTGTGCGATTTACATTTTTATTTCTAAATAATTGAGAAGGTCTTTTCTGGAACAAAAATTTCTTCTATGTCGCAAAATTTTATTTATTGGAATTTGTCCATTCAACCTCTAAATGTGAATTACCCATTTCTCTATCTAAAAGTGCATTCTATTGTTTATTCAACATCTAAAAATGTTTTTTTACTGTTTTAGAAAGGTATTTTAAGCTAATATAAATCAAATCTCCTACAATTCCTATCAATGAAGTCATATGTATGTTCTCTGATACCAAACATCTAGGTATGCTAATGAACAATTCCACAGACAAAGCTCTAATCAATAATTATCTAAAGAAAATAATTTAATTTACTGACCTGCTAATGAAACATTCTATAAATATCTAACTTCACTTTTTGGCAGTGGGAACACGACAAAATCAACCACAATAGATGAGATCTGACCTATTTCAGATCGTCTGTAGATGTCAAATAACGTAAATATACGGTTGCAGTACGCTGATTAGTTTGAAATAATTTTTCAGTACTTGTTTTTCGCAAATTTAATTTTTCGCGTATTTTATGTGTATTTACAAACATGTCGTATTCAAATGTCTAGATGACGGACAAGGTGCTGCTTTATGAGAGTGTGACAAGTGCATATTATCGTGCGGCAGCCTCAAAGATGTTTCCCGAGTATACAAAATATTTTGCTGAATACTTTTTGAACCACATCGAACAGCTGTTTTATGCCGTGGCGGTAAACGTGTGGCAGTGTTTTTATGTATTTGTGTACATTTACTTGTATTGTGTTGTTATCCTTTGTGCTTTTTCCCGACGTAAGTGATCGACCTGGTCAAGACCGCCAAACCAAGTAGGTACCTCGCTTTACACAAAAAGAACGATCGAGGGAAGGAGAGTTCCACAGGAAGTACAAAAATCTTTGCAGGAGGTTTTAATTTAAACAAGTAAGAACACAGAAGATGATTCAACATTCTTAATATCTCTCCAAGTATCAATCCTGGAAATAAATATTAGTAAAGTATGTGCTGCATCTCTGTGCTACCATACCGTATTTCTCATTAAACCATTAAATAATAATCTACATTTTGTAAAGATTTTTTTTTCTTTCAAAACGGATTAAACTGATACACGTGTCAATGGACCTATCACTATATTTGACACCTTTGACTGGCAGAATATACCTAACCTCGCAGCTGACAAAAGGTCAGTGACGGCGATAAATAAGGATTTAATATAGTTTTGAAAAAAAATTTTTTAGCTTTATGAATAAGTTTGGAATTTTTTTGAAGGGTGATTCCATTAATTCTTATTTTTCCCTATCCCCTCTTAAAGAGAGGAAAGAGGTTATATTGATGTACTTCTGCGCTTGTGAAATATAAATTACACGAAAAACTTCGAAAAATTTCATAATAAATTGAGTAAAAGTAAATAGTATCCAGCAATTTTCTAATTTTATTACGTAAACACACATTTACTGCATATTTCCTTTATATATAATGTAAAATAAAAATTACCAGTAAATATTATGTAAAAGAAACCGAGACATGGAAATTTCCAATCATTTGTAATCCAGTGTAATACATTGTGTATATTTACTATCATTTTTATCAGTGTACATATGAGTTGAATTGATAGCAAATACCAAAATTTGTATTCATTGTTTCATCAATTTTAACAACAAAGTACGTATTGCTCTTATGGACCACAGTCCTTTTGATGTAACCAGCCCGTTAAACCAAACGACCGCAACCTCCGCATCCGCTCGTCTTTCCAAAAGTAATTTTGAAAACCTCGCCGCTACCTATCCGGCATTAACGAAGTTGCAAATCCATTTAAACTGCACGGCTCACATTCGAGTTGCTACAAACCGCAACAGCGAGCACACGTTGGGACTAACCCGGCACTGATATATGGGTCGCGCGGTTAATGAAACAACGTCTAAGTTAAAAATGGATAGTTCCGAACAGGAGAGCACGGCAGTACGTGAACTTTGCGAAACAGCGAATTCGTCGCTGCGAAGGGAAGCTGCAGAACAGGCAATCGCAGACTCAGAAAAATAGTATTGGAGTACACAGTAAAAAATAACATTGAGTAAGTTCAAACTCATTTATGAGTGAACTGATTTGGTATTGAATTTTGAGTAAATTTAACATTTTAACAAAGAAATTAACTTATCTACAAATTATTTAGTTAGAGAAATCAAAATATGTGTGAATGAGAACATAATGTGTAAAAGTAACAGCAACTGTTGTAGGTATTACACATTGTTTAGTACGTGAAAGGGGGAAAACAATGTTGGGTACGAGCAGGTACCGAGGCGCAGTTGTAGTTTTGCCACAGAGGACCTAATATATTAGGTCCTCTGTGGTTTTGCTGTATACGAGTACGATACAAGTCACCGCTGTCTGTGGACGATAACCATAGGTGTATTGTTCTAACCGTATCACGGACCATAGACCGCAATTGTAAATACATTTTCAAATTGCAATTGCAAAGGATAGAGTTAATTGGAAAATGAAAATTTG
Source organism: Monochamus alternatus (assembly GCA_037114965.1). Classification (NCBI taxonomy): domain Eukaryota; kingdom Metazoa; phylum Arthropoda; class Insecta; order Coleoptera; family Cerambycidae; genus Monochamus; species Monochamus alternatus. Next base: position 43,177,344 of record CM073433.1, read on the forward strand.
TGTCATGAAAGTGTTGTAGAAATAGGTAAGTAACAATGGCCATCTTCATCCGATATAAAACAATTGTTGATTTACTTCTTCTTTCAGAAAACCTATATTGTGTTGTATTGTGTTCCATGATTACCATTCCATTTGATGAACTACTTAGCTATACTCCCGACAAGAATTCAGATGACTTCCGTCATACGAACAAATGAATAATTCATCATATTTTCATCAAAATATTTAAGAAACTGCAACTGACAGTAATAAAACACAGTAATAAAACTATAACACTAAAAGTTTGCATTATATATTGCACTAAATTGCAAAAAATTATTGTTTTTAACGCGACCAAAGTCGCGAAAATTACGTTGACAATTAAAACAAATATGTAACGTCAGCTGTGACGTAAGACGTCTGAATTCTTGACGCGAGTATATAAAATTTTGAAAAATAAATCAAACCTGGAAATTATTGATTTAAACAGTTTATTCAATAAAGAGATAGATTAAAACGTCATCAGTCATACAACGCCACTGAGTATTTTTATGAGGTCGGTCAGTGGTCGCGCGGTTTAAGGCGTCAGTACTTGAATCGAGGTGACTAGATCGGTGTTGGTTCAAGCCCAGCTGCCGGTAGACCGTATATAAGCTATATTCGTGGAGAGGTTTGGCGTCCTCTCTGCGGGTATGGTAGGGTGGAAGAATGTTGGCTTGGGCCAATGTGAGAGATTGATACCGGTTGATATTTGACTACCCCCCTAATTAATGAGGTTTTCCAGGTTTCCCTCATTCCTGCACTGAATAGTGGTTAGGGCCTACCAACGTAAGTCGTTCCTGGGCGCAAATGCGGCCTGCTTAATAATAATATGCCGCCCCCTCTCCCGCACAAGTCTCCGACTTCTGGGCTAATCCCTGTGATTAGAATGAGGGGTAGAGATATTATTATTATTATTATTATTATTATTATTATTATTATTATTAAAGTGTTGTTGTGTTAAATTTAGAAACAATGTATTGTTTAATAATAAAATAAAACTTCTTTACATACTACGCTATGTTATTATCTACAAATATAATGTCAACCTTTACCTTATTTAATTTGTAGCGAGTAGTGTGTAGTTACTAGTGGTAATAAATATTATAATATAATAACAAAATTATTATTTTTAATATTGTTATGGTTGTTTCCACAATTCCATTAAACCTATATTGTGTGCCAACTAAACAAGTTTTCTTTTTATAGACTGTAATTTTTATGGAATTTATAATATTTTAATTTTTATCTATTATTATTATTATTAATTTAATTATAATTATTTGTAATAGTCATAATGTTATTAGTAGTAATAATTATTATGGATATTTACAAAGTAATAATTTACAATCCGTAAAAAGTCATTATTGTTTTGAGTTCGTTACAACACTAAAATTAAGTAACTCATTATTGATTTAAATTGTATACATGTTGTAAAAAAATAACGAAATAGATTGATAATATAACTCTATTTTGCGTTTGGAATAACACATAGTTAAGAACGAGCTTTAGAGAAGCCGGTAAACAAAGTCAGACTGACTCAGTTTACTGACTTGCTTAGGGCTCGTTTAAGGGCCGGTTGTATAAAGATTTTGAACTCAAGTTTAATGTTTAACTGTAAATCAAAGGCAAAATAAGGTTGTATAAACGTTAAACGTCGATCAAATCGTAGTTTAAACTGACTGACCGATCTCGGCCGTTTAATAAAGTGAACTGCAGTTCAACGGTTTGACACTTGACAAGTGATTATAAACTCGAATATTGAATTATACATTTTTGAGTATTTTTCTGCGTTTTGTTACGATGGACTAGACTAACCCGTAACAGATGATGAAGGGTTTTAGTAAATGCTGTCTTACATTCTAGAAGTGTCAATTGAGAGAACGATCAAATTATTTTGTAAAGTGAAGGGAAATTGATTTTTTGCAGTGATTTCGTTTGTTATAAAGAGTTATTACCTATATCTGTAGTGCATTTATGGAAGCATCCTAAAAAATCCAAGAATTTTTAGTTGACTCCACTTGAAGCAGAAACTGAGAATGTAAACCATTTTGTATTTAATTATTTATTATAACAGTTAATTATAAGATATTAAAGAAAAATATTATGAAAAAACTCCACACATATCACTACTTTATCTTTATTTGTTCTGCAATAGCAATTAATTAAAATAGATGGAAGATAAATACCCACTACTACTATCACTGTAAGTAAGTTAGATGAAACATGGATAAAACACTATATAATTTATTATTTAAGTAACATATATCCTAAAGAGAATGTTAAAGATATCTACAGTAAAACAAAACTCAAAAGGTAGAATATAACCTTACAAAATTGGACAAATTTCGCGCCAACTTAAGTTAAATTGTCAAATGTCACAGTTAAAAATCAAAATTCAGCAAGCCGCACTTCTACCAACCTCGATAATGCATAGTTCAGCTGAACTACGCATTAGTTTCGCTTATATAACACACATGTAAATAAACCAGGTTCAAAATTTGAACTAAGTTCTATTGAACGGCAGTTCAGGTACTTTTTATACAACCGGCACATACTATAGTCCCGCCATCTAGCCGATATGGTCCACAACTAAGGCTGATTGACTAACTATACTTTATATAAACACTGATATGACCTGCATTATTTGATTTACTGTAACAAATCCACATAGCTTCTGCCACTGGATAAACTCTAATGCACACTGCTCAAAAATAACCAAATCTGTTCAGAGTCGTTCACTTTTCGGTTTCTTTCGTTGTACGTATATGACAACTATTTAACGATTTTATTAGTACATAGTACATAGTACTTGATGTATCAAACTCAATAGTACGGCCCTACTGTGAGGACATTTAGTACACAAGATGTTAAATCGGATGAGGTAAGCTCCGTTTTGAATCGAAATTATTATCTTTGGGATTTGACAGAAACGACTAAGATGTCATCAAGTATATTTTTTCCAGAAACATACCGAAATTGTGATGATAACAATAACTAAACATTGTGTTTGCGTTTGGGATTTTTTCTTTCAAATGATTAACATCTCACGAAGGTGTTTTGTAAACCTTATTTATTTAAATCTCCATAAAAAAAATCAAAGGGTGTTAGATCCGGTGACTTTCCAAGCCACTGAATAGATCCATGAATCCCAATCCACTTTAATGGGAAAGTTTTATCTAAATATTGCTGCACAATCCTGGCCATGTGGGGTGAGATCCGTCATGCTAAAACTACAGGTTTCTTCGTGGCTGCAAAGGCACATTCTCCTGAAGTGCAGAAAGTTCTTCTTGTGGGAAATTTAGGTAACTCACGCTGTTCAATGTATGTTCATAAAAATAAGTTTATTAAATGCCTACCGATGATTCCGCACCATACTCTAAGATGGCCTCGGTTTTGGACTGCATTTACAATGTGGGACTTTTACATGAACCAGTAGTGTTCGTTGCGCCTGTTTGGTAAACCATTACTGACAAACCGACTTTCGACCGTCCAAGGAACGTGTCGAAAAAGGTGCTGATCAACAGTTTCTACATTTACTACAATGCGCTATAAGATTAAGTTTGTTTTTAGTATAACGCTCAGGCAAATATTCCAAATTGTGAATTTTATGGTCATGGTCATTGATCAAATTCCGACTATATGTATAGAATTTTGTAGATTTTGTTCGAAATACGGTAAGAATCTACCTTTATTAACATTTTTTCTTATTCTTCGGTCAATTATTAGATTTTTCCGAACAAAAAATGCATCTTCACTTCGTCGCAAGTTCGCATCCAATCTTGTTTTGTGATCAGGAATGAGGCGCTCTTTCTCGATATACTCTACAGCACTTCTAGAATTTTTTTGCCGAAAATTATCAACATATCGACTTTTCCTGAATAAGAAAACATTTTGTAAGCACAAAATGTATACGTTTGACGTTTGTATTGAGTAATGACAAATATTTCGTAACATTTAAGCCACTTTCAGAGAACGATGTAGTATTTCTGGCAACATCTCCACCATCAGTTAAAGGACAATGTTAAAAATAGCCGATTTTTAGCTTATCCGGGGGAACGCATAAATCATAAAAAAATCAATTGATTATTGTTAATTAACATTAGAAATGGCCCAGAAATACGTCAGATAGCTGGGGAAATGTCGCTACTACCCCTAAGCCTATATAAACTACCCTTAAATAGCTTTAAATGGATAATCATTAATTATTGTTATAAAATTCGTGTAAAATGAAAAAAATGCTTGAAAATGATTTGAATAGACAGTGTAATGCGCCCGCCGCAATACCCCCATCGAATTCTATAATGTATTAGTTTTTAGTTTAGTTGATAGGGAGTGGTTTTGACTAGGAGTGCGCGAGTGAGAGGGAGAAAGCGCGGAGAGAGAGAAAGCGAACGAGACGCGAAGTGCAAGCGGCAGTTGGAGCTAAAAAGGAGAAAGGATAGGAGGTCCAACGCTCAGCTGGGATCCCTGAGGAGAATAATAAAAAAAAGTGTGGCAAGGCAAGCAAGCCGCAAGGCTAATAGGGAAAAGTGAAGTGGAGTATAGCTGTCCACAGACCAGTCAGACCACCGGGTTGTGTATTTCTGGGGTTCTCGCCTGGCATTCACCGGGTCCCATACCCCGAGGCCTGCAGCTCAGGAGATTGTCGGCTGTATAGAACGAATTCTGATAAAGACAGGTAATAAAAGCTCTGCCCTCCCGATAACTTTACGCGAACTGTATCGGGTTTCCAGTGCGGGACGCGTAAATACTTTGTACGCCGCACACCGTCTACGTCACTCGCCAAGACTTATATATATATCTTGTTGTTTTGTTGTTTATACTAACCTTATTTGTAATATAATATGATATAGTCACACATTAGTCAGTAACCTGTACCCACCCACCCTGATAAATTATATAGTGGTCTCTAGTCAAAGCCTAGGGTATCACATTTGGCGCTCAACTCGGGCTAGATAGAGGTTCTTTGTTTGACTTTTATTCATTGCCGTGGCCAGGTGGAACTGATGTGTGGCTGCTTGTTATGTTAGGAATTAATATTTAGCATTGAATATTTTTCGAGCTTAACTAAATAACATAAATTTGTCGTTATGGATTTGAACAAAAATACAGATTCAGAGGCGGTTCAAAACTTCGATGAAGTGGTAGATGAAACACCTTTGTCAGAAATTGCTAGATTAAATGATACATTAGCTTCGCTAGCCGGACTAATGCAGAATATTAATTCAAATTTAAATCTCAATCGAGAGATAATGAGAAAAATTGACAATAAAATAAGTGTACCAGGTATGTTACCTGAAAGTACTACTACCAGTAGTAATGTAAACATGTCTGATAAAGTAGGTAAACAAAATATACCGGGTGCCTCTCAACAAAATCTACAGAGTGTGTCGGGAAAGTCTGACAGAGCTTACATTTCGGCATGGAAAGACTTAGGGGGCAACAATCTGCACTTCTCACCGGGTGGTACTGTTCATCCAGTGACATTTATAAAAAAATTAAAAATTCTCTTTGAGGATGCCGAAGTACCTCAAAATAAAAGAGTAAATTTAGCAATAAATGCGTTGAAAGGTTCGTCACAAAATTGGGCTCAAACGAAGGAGGATACGTTCTGGTCTTTTGACGTTTTTGAGAGGAAATTTTTAGATCGTTACTGGGGCACTTCACAGGAACGCGAACTCTATCAAAAAATTAAATTTGGCATGTACCAAGCTGGTTCAAAGGCAGATTATTTCTTAAAACTGTTAGCCGAATCAAAATATTTATCTATGCAAATTTCGGAGGCAGAAATAGTAAAAATGGTTGTGTCTCATTTTAATACGGAAATTAAAAAGGGTGTTGTCTGTGCCGGACTTGTTAATGCGGATGAAGTCGAGGCATACCTTCGCGAGGTAGATGAACTATCAGTGGGAGAAGCTACTAGAACTAATACAGCTTCACAAGATAATAGGTCAGATCGTAATCCGGACCGCAATTGGCGTTATAATAATCGGAATACGGGAAATTCGGAGAGACCACCGCGCCGAGTGGAATCAAATCAGGTCAGAGAGGAGGCTAGTCGCGGGCCAAACGAGAGAGACGATAGAGCCACGGTAGCAGTACTTCTAGATAATTATGAGGGTCTTTTAGAGGAAGAACCCCAAGAGGTAAAACAGTTAGCTGTTGCACCAACTATTGAAATTAATGTAGAATCGGTTGCAGTTAGGGCCCTTGTGGATTCGGGGAGCCAATTAACTTGCATTTCACGAAATTTCTTTAACAAATTAAAACAAATTAACATGCATTTACCAATATTGCCGGCTTCCTGTTCAACTTTGATTGGAGCGTTAGGGGATAAGAGTCAAAAGGTACGAGAGCAAGTGTATTTACAGTTTAGTATAAACAACTGGTCGTTTGATTATACATGTATTATTGTACCTAAATTAGTACGCGATATAATACTGGGATGTGACTGGATGCAGGATTTTTCAGTCAATATAAATTTCAAAAACCAACAGATTTCTGGATGTTTCCAAGGTTGCACCGAAATAATAAATTTTATAGCAGAACCTACCTTGTTAACTCCGGTTATAGTTAGTGAGTTATGCGCTGAAGAAGAGGGAGTTCAAACTCTGACGACGTTAGAGCATAATTATTCTCGGGAGGAAATGTTAGAGGTCGCATCGCGTGCTGAAAGTTTCGATGATATACATAAAAATAAACTCGGGGAATTACTGATACAATATGAACATGTATTCTCTAATAAGCCAGGTAGGACTGACATCTATATTCATGAAATTATACTACATGATTACACACCATTTAATATCAAATCTTATCCGGTGCCATTAGTTTATCGCGAGGAGGTTAAACGTCAGTTAAATGAAATGAAACGGTGGGGCATAATAGAAGAAGCTAGCACTGAATACGTAAGTCCTTTAGTCGTGGTTGCAAAAAAGGATAAATCGGTACGCGTGTGCATTGATGCACGGTACTTAAACAGCCGCATGGTGAAAGATCATGTGACTCCGCCGAACCCAAACGAGTTACTACATGAATTTATTAGCAATCAGGTACTGAGTGTCATGGACTTGACGGCCAGCTACTGGCAGATCCCAATTAAAACAGAGCACCAGAAATATGCCGGGTTTGCCTTTGAAGGTAAAACGTACGTGTTTAAAGTTCTCCCGTTTGGGTTTGCTACATCAGTCGGTAGTTTCATTGTCGGTCTGAGTAAAATTCTAGGGCCAGGTGTGGATAAATTTGCCATACCTTATGTAGACGACATAGTTATACACTCGGAAAATCCCGATGTGCATTTAGATCATTTGAAAGTCATTCTTGAAAGGTTCAGTAGAGCTAATATTACGGTGAAATTAAAAAAATCACGGTTTGCATGCCAATCTATTAAATTTTTGGGTCATATAATAACGTCGTTAGGAATAGAGATGGATCCTGAGCGGGTGGAGGCTATACAGTGCCTACCACCTCCAAGGAGTTTAAAGCAACTTCGGTCGTTCCTAGGTCTTGTCAATTATGACCGCCGGTTCTGTGAGCGATTTTCAGAGTTAACTCTACCTCTTACGCGATTGTTGAAAAAGGGACAATCTTGGAAGTGGGGGGTAGAAGAGCAAGTAGCTTTTCAAAAAGTTAAAGAAGCGTTTTTGAGGATAACGGTACTTACTCATCCGGATCCCAAACTTAGATTTTTTATACAAACAGATGCGTCGGGTTTTGCCGTGGGGGCATGCCTGTTTCAAAAAGAAAATGTAACTGGTAACAGGAATGTGATTGCATATTATAGCCGCTCGTTACTACCGGCCGAAATCCGGTATAGTACAACCGAGAAAGAGGCGTTGGCTATCGTAGCAGCGCTTCGACAATGGAGAGTTTTTGTAATCGGTCGACCACTTACTATCGTGAGCGATCATAAAGCTTTGTCTTTTATTAGGAATTGTAGATTACTAAATGCGAGACTCACTCGATGGATCTTATATCTCCAGGAATTTGATTTCCAAATCGAATATTGCAAAGGTAGTGAGAATATAGTGGCCGATATTTTGTCGAGGTATCCGTGTCAATTGTATCAATCTAATGCCGACACTCCAGAACTATCTGCGGTAGAGATAAATTCTCTAACTATAGACCGTAGTATTCGGGAAAAATTTAAAAAAATAGCTAGTTTTCAAGACTCCGATGAGTTTTGTTCAAAAGTCAAAACCGAATTAGCATCAGTTGATGGGTTGCCGAACATAAAAAAATGGTATGTGTTGTACCAAAATAAGGTTTTTCGAAAAGGATCAGTGGAAAGTCCGGGTCATAAAATTGTGTTACCTAAGTCAATGATCATCGAGGTGGTCAATCAGGAACACTTTGATAACGGTCATTTCGGTGGGAAAAAGTGTTGGTTATCGCTACGAAGACATTATTATTTTCGGAAAATGCGAGAAGTAATTCGTAAGATAGTGGGGGGTTGCGAAATTTGCCAAAAGGCAAAGATATCACCGCGATCTATAACAGAGATGCATTCCGTGTTAGTAGATGGGCCTAATCAACTGGCTTGTTTAGATCTTATGGGTCCACTTCCGATATCTAGGGGAGGTGTAACTCAGTTGCTCGTGGTTGTTGACTCGTTTAGTAAATATGTCGGCTTGTATGCCCTAAAGCGTGCAACCGCTAAGGCTATATTGCGAGTATTAGTGAATAAGCATTTTGTCAAGGTCGGTCGTCCGTTGGCTATATTAACAGATAATGGGACTCAATTTAGGAGTCACCAATGGGTAAATACTCTTCAAGAATGGGGAATCACCATTCGTCACACGTCAGCGTATTATCCACAAGGAAACATGACAGAGAGGGTGAATCGCGAAATTGGGCGACTAATTCGAACCTTCTGCCATGCGCAACATACAAAATGGTCTATTTTTCTTAAAGATATTGAAAAATACCTAAATGGTGCGATTCATGAAAGCACTGGATTTATGCCTAGCGAAATTCATTTCGGAGATGGTCGTAAAAATATAATTAAAAATTACGTAAACTTTCCCGATGGCACTATGCCAAGGGACCAGAACAGTATCATCCTTCTGGCCCGGGAAAATTTGAAAGCAAAGGCCTTAAAAAGGCAAAAACGTCATAACAAGAACAAGATTCTAATTACTTTTCAACCGGGGGATCAAGTTTTGTTGCGTACCCACAGTCTTTCCTCTGCTGAAAATCGGGAGATTAAAAAGTTCTTCTTGCTATTTGCAGGGCCGTATGTAGTTGAGTCTCAGCAGGGAGCTAACTCATATAACATAATTGATGAAGTGTCTGGGGTTTCTTTGGGGGTGCACCATGGTACCCATTTAAAGAAATTTAGACCTCCAATAGATACCATATAAGCCCCTTACGACATATTAAATGAACATTGCAAGCTGTTTTCATTTAATGAACATTGCAAGCAATTTTCATTTAATAGGGGGGGTAATATGTAATGCGCCCGCCGCAATACCCCCATCGAATTCTATAATGTATTAGTTTTTAGTTTAGTTGATAGGGAGTGGTTTTGACTAGGAGTGCGCGAGTGAGAGGGAGAAAGCGCGGAGGGAGAGAAAGCGAACGAGACGCGAAGTGCAAGCGGCAGTTGGAGCTAAAAAGGAGAAAGGATAGGAGGTCCAACGCTCAGCTGGGATCCCTGAGGAGAATAATAAAAAAAAGTGTGGCAAGGCAAGCAAGCCGCAAGGCTAATAGGGAAAAGTGAAGTGGAGTATAGCTGTCCACAGACCAGTCAGACCACCGGGTTGTGTATTTCTGGGGTTCTCGCCTGGCATTCACCGGGTCCCATACCCCGAGGCCTGCAGCTCAGGAGATTGTCGGCTGTATAGAACGAATTCTGATAAAGACAGGTAATAAAAGCTCTGCCCTCCCGATAACTTTACGCGAACTGTATCGGGTTTCCAGTGCGGGACGCGTAAATACTTTGTACGCCGCACACCGTCTACGTCACTCGCCAAGACTTATATATATATCTTGTTGTTTTGTTGTTTATACTAACCTTATTTGTAATATAATATGATATAGTCACACATTAGTCAGTAACCTGTACCCACCCACCCTGATAAATTATATAGTGGTCTCTAGTCAAAGCCTAGGGTATCACAACAGTATGTCAATATAAAAAGTGATAAATGACTGTAAAAGTGCCCATTCAATGGCGAAATATCGCCAATTGTTCTCACTTTGCGAGCGCGTACTGAAAAAAATGGCAATTTATCCCTGCGCCCATTTTTCAGGTCGCAATAGTATAAATGAACCTTAAAAGTGATTTAAGCATTTTTTTCATTCTAAACGAATTTTACAACAATAAATAATAATTATCTATTTTAAGCTATTTAAAGGCAGTTTATATAGATTTAGGGGTGCAGTTAATATTTCCCAATTTACTTAATCAGTTTTTGCATTTTTTTGACAGTAATCTATAATTTTCTTCAGCAAAACATGTCATTGATGACGGACATTCTTTTTCTTACGATGAGGTCAGTGTTTTGGATTCAGAAAATAATTTGTGTAAAAGAAGTTTTTTAGAAATGTTTCATATTTATTCCAATGATAATTCTGTTAACTCCAGGAAGGATGTTGATGGCCTCAGTGTGATTTATACTTTTTTACTTACTCTCAATAATAAGTCTAATAATAATAGTGACGTTGGTATTGGTCAGTCCCTTACTGACACCCAGTAGATTTGTTTATTATATATATAAATTCTTTTCGATGCCCCCCTTTGGTGGACTTTATCTATGGTACTGAGTTTTGGATGTTCTCCTTAATTCTGTTCTTTTCTTATTCAGGGTTGTTATTTTTGCTAACAAATTGTTAGGTTGGCAATAGTATATTTTCCTATTGTTCTATGTTGAGGTAGGTCAGCCTTCAGCTGATATGACTATCTTCATAGGCTTAGGAGTTTTTTTGTTTATTCTAACCCATCTTACTTCCTTGACCACCTGTTGTTGGCTCAAGAAAGTTTTTTCTCAAAAATTTTTCCAATATGTTCGAGTAATCGGTGTTCATCCTGGTTTTATACCAGTTTTTTAATGTTTTCGCTTTATATTGCACATGATGTAAGAAGTTGTGACATTGTGATAATGTTTTTTTGAAGTTTTCTGTTCTGATGGATGGTTCCATTGCACTTTTATTAATCTCAATCTTTTTCGTAAGCCCCTTTTACTTGTCCTTTTACATTTTGATAATTATTATACATTTTTGTAGTTTCCTGATGAAGAAGCAATAAAGGCTTCGAAAGCTTGAATAGAAATAGAAAAAATTCTTGCCTAGTGACTGCTATACCTGGTTAATTAATTTTACAAGTATATATATATATATATATATATATATATATATATATATATATATATATATATATGCAATCATCTCCCAATCAACTTCACGGACTAATTTTTTCAAAAAATTAATGTAGCATTATAGCATACATACATATTTTATAAACATAACTAAATGTTTTTATTGTATGGGTAATCTAAAAGGACAGACTTAAAAGAGTATCAGACAGAAAATGGATAAACGATTCGTTCAGCTCCATCTAAATAGAAAAAGCTAAAATCATTCAAAATTTACAAAAGCTTTTCAGATTATTTTAATTAAAAACTGTTCACGTGTTTGCTGTTCACGTTAAGCAGAATCGAACTAAAGGTTAAATTCAAATCTCAAAAATATTTGAACAACTTACAATTCCAACCCATCTAACAATTTCCTGTTCTATAGAAATCATAAGAACGTTTCTAGAGCTAATTTTATAGAGCAATGTTTGTTCTAAGACATTCTAATATTTTCAAAACGTTCTTACAACACTTATATCATAAAAATGGGAACCATTCTATAGAACTGTTTAGTTCATTTAGCTCTTCTGTAAGGCGTGCAGTAAATAGAATTGTTGAATAAACGTTCTCACATGTCTTAAGGACTTTTTATAACAGTTCCAAAACAATCTCATAAAGAGATTAGAGAACTTTCCTGTATCGCACATGTTAGAAATAATATGGATGGGCCAAAAATAACCAATAAGATAGACCTAATCAGCCTGCACAGGAGTATTGACATCATTACGAATTGCTTAGTTGGTTTGTTTATCAGGGAGCAGTACATTTTAATGCTGAAAAAGTTTTATCGTTACATAATGGTAATTTTTTGACGTGTAAAAAAATTTTTTCTAAATTGACGAATTTTACAGCTGTATATAAAATAGTCAGAAAGTAAGTATATCCATATTATTGATATCATTTTACCTATTTACATTGTATATATTTTTATTAAAGATTTTTTTCTTTCTTCACAATATGGCGGCAGAAAGAAAGGCTTTATCTTGTACTTCCGATGGATTCTAACTTCTAACTAATATGACATTGTTGTGTCGATTGCAATGATTGTAGAGCAAATATGCTTCGTAAGCAACTATTATAACAGATCTATGCCACTTAATATCCACAGTGGAGCTGTCATATTTTATTATTCAATTATTTAGATAATAATTAAGTCACGACTATGTTATACAAATTTCCCCATTATACTGTGATCAAAATATTTTGTATTTTTACAGGCAGGTGTCGTCAGATGGGGTTATGGGAAAGCCTACATAATAAAATGGTAGTTCTATAGCGTTTTTTATGGAACAAAAAGGCTTTTGTTACTTATTTGCTCTATAATGATTTTATAACAACTGTATTATTATTATTATTTATAAGAGCTTTTTTTCTTAAGTTCGATAGTAGCTTCCAAATTTGTAATTTGTTTTCCGCAGCAGAATTGTAACTTAACAACCCCTTACACAATTATTCTATAATTAAACTATTACGGAGTAATTTTATAAGAGTGTCACAGGAGATGGTATGATTATATAAAGCACTATTTTGCATCGGTTTTACAGTAATTTGATTCTATAAGCACCGTTGCTGTAAAATTATGTTATTGTACACACTTAAAGGGCTAAATTAGCAGTTATCTTATAAATGCTCTATAAATTATGTGCTTAGTCTCATATGCCACATTAATGCAACAATTTAGTATTCTAGAAACAACTATAAAATATTAACAGAATATAAAATTCCTATTACTCTAAATTTATAGAACTACTTTGCCAGCAGTTTTTAAAACCTTTATATACATTTTCATAGTCAGTTAAAGAATAAGCATAAAGCTAGTATGTATTCTTTTTAACTTTGTTTAACATATAAATTTACTATCCTTTTTATCAGTGTATCACATTAATCTGTATTTTTTATTAAAGATGATTTATCAAGTAACACGATATGTTAACTAGAGAGAATATTTTATGCTTCTATTATCTTTTGCTTCCAACTTTGCAGTTTTTAATAATAAGAACGTTGGATATTTTAATAGGCATAGATACGTAAAACAATTTCTTTTGAAAAGAGTTTCGAAACTGAGGTGAATCAGATATTGCTATTTATTGACGTCGTATCTATTTAATATATCTGGAACACCACAAAAGTTATCAATTTCCATAATGAAGAAATTACGGACCGCATCGAAGTTTTTAGTCAGATTGAAATCTAAAATCCGCTTTACCCCAAGGATATCTGGAAGCTCTCTTAGATTGGAATCCAACAAAAGGTCAGATAAATCGAGTGAAAAATGCCTATCATCCCTGTCAGCGTTCTAATTTGAATTCGAACCGACTGTGGAGCGAGGTCCGCTGCGGCAACCACCAGGAAATATGTTAAGCTAGTTCCAGGGTGAACGGTCTCGCTTGCAATCAAATTTAATAGATTAAAGTAATATATAATGTATTCTGTGCGGCACAATGCCTTTTATGGACACGGCATTCCCTAAATTAAAGCGTTATTGTGGCATTGTGAAGGTATTCCAGCCATTCTTGCAGTACTTAAAAAAATATTAAGGGACAGTAAAACCCACACCGCTTTGTCGATGTTTTCTTACGGCGATGTTTGATAAATTGTAAGCAGAAGGTTTTGTCAAAGTATCGTTTTTTAATAGTTAACTATAGGACAAGAATAATTGTTATATCTTTTGCAGGAATAGTTTTAACGTCGTTGCCTGATTATGCAGGATTATAAGTACAAATATTTTAGGAGGGGATAGAGAAAATTAAGAATTAACGGAATCACCCTTCGAAAAAATTCCAAACTTATTTATAAAGCGAAAAATAATTTTTTTCGAAATTATATTAAATCCTTATTTAAGAATTTTTGTCTTTTTCGAATTTAGAAATGCCGCAAAAAAACGACCACATGGTAGCAGATATTGTTGACAGATGTAAGTTTTATCTATGGATCTAAGCCATCTTAGTCGAAGCTTTTGGAATAATTTTTTTTATTGTCTTTTAGGCCTTCCTGAGCACGTGGTTAAAATTTTTGTACTTAGTCATAGTTAACCTTGTATGTTAAAATATACGGGCTCCAGCTTAAAATTCAATAATGTTTTTTGCTTGTAGTGAAAAGTTCACAAAATATTTTTAAACAGCAAAAATAAACATTTTTTGGATGAACTGTTTAAAATTACGCATGTAATGATAATTGTTACCTGCTTGTAAAACCACAAAATATAATAATTACAACAGAAAAATGCTTATTTTGACGCAAAATTACAGTGAGAAACCATTCCATAATACAAATTTGAAACAGAAATTGCAGGATCTTGTATTATTTGTGCCATAGTGAATAGTAGAAGTCTTGTTTAACTTCTTTCTTTACATTGCATAGTCATTGTACAAGAATAATAATGCAGATTTAAAACAGTGAAAAAAATTCAGAAGAAGTGGCACATTTTGAAAAAATAAGAAATGTTACCAAAACAAATAAATTATGACTCTCGAAATTAAAAACATTCTTACTTTTATCTGACCCATTTCATTGAAATGCTTTGGAAATATGAATGACATGATGACATGATGCATGATTTTAAATGCCTTCACATTGTTACGGGTTTCCTACCCAACTTCTACTACCATAAAAAAAACAATACGATATATATTCACAGATCTTTATTAAACACCCTGTACGCCACTGAATACTAAATACAACTCTCTAGCAGCTCTGGATCCCATTCTCGAGCGCATCGCCACCAAATTGGGTGCGATAGGGGAAAATCCTGTTATTTTATATTATGTTATTTACCCTAACGATATGGCTCTCTAATGATATATTCCTTATCGAATATATCACTACTTTTTTATAGATTGACTCAATTAGGTTACTTGACGTTGTTACACTGGTTTTTGCAATCAAATTATTTGATAAGCGGCAGCCATTTTGACACAACACAACGACGAAAATCATTGTGGCATATAACTATACAAATTTCACAAATTTAGCCGATTCCTTACTATAGAATAATGAAAACAAAAATAATTTAAAAGTCATGATGATCTTACTGCTTTTGGTGCTAGTTGAACGTTGAATACCATGAAATTTCAAAAAATAAAAATGTGCATGTGAAGGCCATACAAATCACATTACAATTTTCGTCGCAATGAAAATTGTTTTCACAAAATGCAGAAAAACGCGTAAAATAATATTGAGTATTACACCACCACATTCCAGTTGCAGACATTGTGATTAAAAAGAGATGCTCGTTACTTTATAGCTTCTGATACCTTTACGATATAGTTAATAAATAATTTACATTTGGTGATCGATTTAATGCTACAAAAATATCGTATTATTGCGACTAAAGGTACCAAAATAGAGCCCTTATAAAATTGTTATTTAGTTGATTTGTTGCTGTTATATAACTCTTTTTTATTTGTTTCCAGCTGGCCTAACAAAATATCAACATGCTTTATAATATGGTGCAATTTTGGTTGTATAGTTGCTGTATAAACATTTTTACAATGTTTTTGTGACTGTGCTGTTTTATAAGATTTGTTTTGAAAACGTTTTTATACCTGTTATAAAACACCAAATTGCTAGTTGGTTTATTTCTCGTTAATGAGAAAATCTTTATAGAAGAACAAGTTTCTTAATTATTATATAAGGTTGTATAACTCTTGATGAAAATAAATTTTCTTGCAAAAAATTTCAGTCGTCATTATTTTCAGTTGAATTTCAAATCTCTGTTATCTCAAAACGCAGCAGCTTTAGAGTTTGGTATTCTCAGATTTTTATCTAAACTGTCTCATCGCCACATCAATTTAATAAACATGTTTCCATAATTAGAAACTGTAAGAATGGGAACAACCCTAACTCTAGCCAACTGTAAACGAAACCGCAGGATTAAATCGTTTTGTCCCGTGTTTGTTTTCCGACTTAATAAATTTTTCAGCTCCACAATTATTCACGACTAGACGCTGCAAAGTTGCAGTTGGCGGCACACACAAGCGGGCATTAAACATTGTCTCGACATAAGCAACTTAATAACCATAATAACTCTATTCATCTTCCGATGTACGTGCAGGAATAATGGCACAATGGATATTGTATACTGCTTGGCTAGAATCGACACGGCCAAGACCAAACAGACAAGAACAATTAAAACTAAGTCAATAATAATCAGGAGCTCATTAGGGGCAGGCTTTAGGAACAACTGCTGTTAAACACAAACTCCTACACACTGTCGGGGGACTTTAGATATTTCTCCACTTCCTAGTGCGCGCTTCTAAATAGTTGCCAACGTACAGAGTGAGTCAAGATTCTATGGGATTTCAAGGTAAATCTAAAACTACTATTTGTATTGGCAAAAATACGAAGAAGCTGACATAGTGCCAACAGAACATTTTTCTATATGCCAACAACAGAGGATGATGTTTTAAAAGTAATAAGAGAAAAATAAAACAAAACTACGGGCACTGGCAATATATCGGTTACAATTATCTGAACCTGTAGAAAATGCTACTTCTGATTGTCAGCCAGTAGAGGCGGGCATACCTCAGGGATCTGTGCTGGGACCACTAATATTTCTGGTTTTCATTAATGACCTCCCCAGTAATATAAAACCTGATAGAATTTGTCTTTGCTGATGACACGTCTTTAGTGGTCTCAGTGCAGACTTATGAGGATTTCATTTAGATTTCTACAGATATAGTCAAGTGTTTTGTCGTGTGGTGCATCACAAATGGCCTGATAGTTAACATCAATAAAACCTAAAGTATATACTTTCAGAACAGTACTATATATAGAATTTCAAAATCATATTATCTCTTCTGCTGATACTGCAAAGTTTCTCGGATTTTTAATAAAAAATTGTCATGAGCAGATCACATAGATTACTTAAGTAAAAAATTTAATAAATCTCCTGCATCAGACATTCTATGCCCCTAACGTATATTATAGTTTAGTTTATAGCCCCATGAGTTATAATGTTGTATTTTTTGGTAGTGCAACTGAAAGTAAGAGAATTTTCATAGTGCAAAAACGTATAATTCGGAAAATATTTAATATTCAGCAGAGATAATCTTGCAAACTATTGTTTGTAAGACATGGATTTTTTACGTTTGCATGCATATATATTTACAGGACTCTGATGTACATCAATAGTAACCTAGAACATTTAACAAAAAAATAAATTTTATCATAACTATCAAACTAGAAATTGTGCCATGTTGTGCAATCCGGGGCACAAAACCAGTAGATTCGAGAAATCGCCTTTTTATATGCGTACAAATCTCTATAATTATCTTCCACTTCGACTTAAAACTCTAAATGAGAAAACGTTTAAAAAATCTATTAGAAACTACTATTAGAAAAAGAATATTATGATGTGGATGAATATTTCTCTGATAAAATAGAATAACTAGTATTGATCGAGATTTTCTTTTTTTAATTATTGTTCTGCTATTGTTTGTCAATGCCAAACTGTTTTCTATAAGTGTAGTGTTGTGTGTGTATATATGTGCATTGTGACATGTCATACGCATTAATATGTCTCCAGGATCAATAAAAATGTATTATTATTATTGTTATTATCTGTTGATAGATTTTGGAACTGCTGTAGAGGTGACCAACAAATTATCTGCATAATAGAATATGACGTTTTGTGTGTTATAAAATAAAGAAATTTGTGTGCCGTACAGATATTTTCTAATAATATAATTCGGCGGATTGTTTTTCTAAGTTATCGAACAAAACTATCGAGGGTGCATTCAAAATTTTCTGTTATCTATTAGTATTCATTTAGTTCTATTGTCTTGGAGTAAATGGACATTTTATTTAACAGTACGCGAAGTATGTTTTATTGGTAATGGTTGTAATGAGTGAAAATGTAGTTTTGACAGTTTGGAACAAAGGAACGGAAAACTAATGTAAAATACTGCAGCTCAGGTATTATTATTATTATTATTATTATTATTATTATTATTGTTATTATTATTATTATTAAAAATATATTTTTTGTCGTATTTACATTTGAAAATATGTGTAAAAACCACCCCATGGTGGCTGACAGATTTACGTCATCTCGGACGATGCTTATCATAAACATCGTTTTTCCGGAGGAAAAAAAGGTTTTGCTCCATTTCTTAAATATCGACCTAGATTTCCAAAATATTTTTTTTATTGTCTTTTATAACCCTCCCTGAGCACGTGATTCAAATTTTTGTGCTTAGTGGTATAAAAAAGATTTTCTTATATAAATAATTAACTAACGATTTACATTTCGTTTACATTCACATCGCATGTATCTACGTGTATTTTAGGTTCTATTCACGGATTAGAAACCATGTGGGTCATTTAAGGAATTTCATTTCGGACACAGGCCAAATCTGGTATATATTCGTGTACCCATATCGATTATTCAAAATAATATGGCGTGACAAAAATCCATTATGACAGGCTTCTGCACCAATTATGTTAATGTATTATTAATATAACAAGCTTAAATAATGCCTATATTTAGCTGAGGCCGATGCTGAAACAAAATTGTAAATATTTTCGACGTGATCGATGACTCATGGTAATATTCCCAAATTAAGATTCTCAGGCTAACACTCACTTCACACTCACAAATTATATGTTTAATTTTGTAAAAATGAAAAACAATTGTGTTGTCAATATTCTGTACAGGGTATCTCAAAGAAAAGGTTACACACTTTGAGCCAGAGTAGAGGGGATTAAGACATGAAAATATAAGATTAACTCCTGTTCCGAAATATAATACAGTGCTTTCGAAAAGTAACGAATAAATTCATTATTTTTGAAATTGAGAAGTTTTCGAAAAAAATTCCCTGGCACGTCGATTTTGTTTTTAAAAATGTAATTTTTAACATACGACCCACATTTGTGACGTCATCGTTGTTCGAGCAATGACGTCATCGACAATTTTTTTAAATGGCAACCCCCAATATTGACCATGCCATTTGAAAAAACGTGTCATTCTACATACATACATCATGAACAATTATAGTGTTACATAACAAAAATTTCAAGAAAATGTGTGAAGATTTTAAAATTTAATTTTCACTGAAAATGATAATGATTATGTAAAAAATCGACTAAATTAAATGTTCAAATTGTGCACCGTTGCCTGCCTGATAGTAGCCAAGACGATTAATAAATTCTTTTTGGACATTATCAATAACTTCAGGAGGTATACGATGTACCCTCGTGACGAATTCTTGCTTTTAAATCTTCAAAATTAATCGGTCTAGTAACGTATACTTTGCTTTTTAAGTATCCCTACAAGAAATAATCTAGGGGTGTCAAATCAGGCGATCTGTCTGGCCACTCAATCGGCCCCTTTCTCGGGTGACACATTTTGGTGAAAATAAAATTTTAAAATCTTCAAACATAATTTTCTTGAAATTTTTGTTATGTAACACCATAATTTTTTTTATGTGTATGTATAATGACACGCTCTTTCAAATGACTTGGTCAAAATTGGGGGTTGCTATTTAAAAAAATTCTCGATGACTCGAACAACGATAACGTCACAAATATGGGTCGTATGTCAAAAAGTGCCTTTTTTTTAAACAAAATCGACGTGCCAGGAGATTTTTTCGGAAACTTCTCAATTTCAAAAATAATGAATTTATTCGTACTTTTCGAAAGCACTGTAGGTATATTACTAATAGAGTAATTTCTGGATAAATTTTGAATGGAAACGTTACATGTAACATTTCCAGCGTTACGGAACAACATAAAATAAAGGCGAAGTAATACTTTTGCACCTCTGAAATTCTATTACATGCTGCTTATTTATTTCTCAAAACTGCTGTTTTCTAAAAGTACAATAATGAATAAGTAAGTTGGTATCTAAAATAATACATGTTGGGTCATTTGTACATACTCTGTAAAATATAACACGATTACATGAATTCTTCCTTGAGAATAGCATATACACAAACGTAACACCTCACCTCACTTACTCTCGCCTTATCACATGATATGGTGCAAACAATTGTATTGGACGTTATAACATCCTTTGCAAATTCACAATACATTATGTAAATACACAGCATGCATTTGTGAATATGTATTTTTTCGAAGGATATCCACACAAGGATAAAAGTTACGTAATATTAGTAAATCACATTTGAGTTGCAGATTCTTAATATCAATAAAGAACTTACCATCAGTAGTTGATAAGGAAAAATGATCAGCTACAAGACTGACTCAAAATGATGACCTTACCTACCAAACAAATCTAGACTTTTTAATATAGAGTTGTTTTATTATCTGCAACGTTATAATATATCATAGTTTCAATTATCTGATATAAGAAGAGTATATAGTAGACACTACTCTTAATTATTGAAAGAACTTGCTTCTTGATAATACCCTTATTAAAAATTTCAACCTTTTAACGAATTATTACGAAAATAAAACCAATATGGAAACCCCAACAGACGTCATCATTACAAATTAAGTTATTACATACCGGGCAAACGTACGTTCTGGGCAATAATTACCGTATTTTTTCATCCCACTGACAGTTTGAATTACCCCTATTACTCGGCGCGGTGCATGAAACAAAGAGAGCATTTAGTAATAGGCGAGCTATCAATTCGTAGAAGTAATAAATCATTGGCTTAAAGCAAATGTCGTTTGTCAGGGCCCGATACGTGAAATAAAAGCATAGTGCTATCGATTACGATGAATTTTTAGTAGGAGTAATAAATCTTGCGCGCAAAGGGAAAATATTTAATATTTTAGTAATGCTATTTGAAATTACGCGTAGATGTATTTGGACTCATTTCCTATATTTAAAACATTAGAATAACTGCTTTTATATTATAGATACACATTGAAAATGGATATATTAAATTTTCTTTATAATTTTGTTTAATATAGCAAAGGTTTCCACTCATTTTTAAATAATTTAGTAGCGTAAGAAAGTGAAAATGTGTATCGAAAGAAAACGTTAAAATATGACTGGCGCATTCGCCAAAACTATAATATATATATAAATATATCTTTAAAACGAGTAAAAATTATCGATTTTATAAAATGGAATTTAATTACGATAAACTAAATCAAACTTAATAGTGAATAAGAGACAGATGGATTTTAACAGCTTGATGGATCCTTTCCTTCTTGTATATTTCCTGGCTGAGAGCCTGACAGTGGTTGCTGGACTCTCTTCCGCGGCGACTGTTGTTTTTGGCCTCAATACCGAGGCTGTGTGAGACGAAGCCACAAATAGAGATAGGCAAGCTACTTGTCATTCTCTTGTGTTCGTGTCCTTTGCCCTTCCTTCCTGTTTTTAAGCTGCACTACGCTGATGAAGGGCAAAAACCCAGAAACAACGTTGTCCGCAGTTGCTTCGTTGTTCTCTCCATCTTTTTTCTCTGGGTCCATCAAGCCGTTAAAATCCATCTGTCTCTTATAAGATTATAATCTATTAAGCTCCTTTCCTTCTTGTATATTTCCTGGCTCAGACCCTGACAGTGGTTGCTGGACTCTCTTCCGCGGCGACTGTTGCTCTTGGCATCAATACCAGGGCTGTGTGACACGAAGCCGCAAATAGAGATAGGCATGCTACTTGTCATTCTCTTGTGTTCGTGTCCTTTGCCCTTCCTTCTTATTCCATCCTGTTTTTAAGCTGCACTGCGCTGATGAAGGGCAAAAACCCAGAAACAACGTTGTCCGCAGTTGCTTCGTTGTTCCCTCCATCTTTTTTCTCTGGATCCATCAAGCCGTTAAAATCCATCTGTCTCTTATAAGATTATGATCCATTAAGCTCCTTTCCTTCTTAATAATGATTGTAAGAGACATTTGGTAAGGTCTTTTAGAGGGATAAAATTAAATCCTGTTTAAATTATATTTAGTAAACTTGTATCTCCTATTATATTATTATGATGTGTATATTTTTTTTTTGTGTGTGTGTTTATTATTTAATAATATATAATAACAATATCTCTACCTCTCATGCTAATCACGGGGATTAGCCCAGAAGTCGGAGACTTGTGCCGGAGAGGGGCCGGCATATTATTATTAAGCAGGCCGCATTTGCGCCTAGGAACGACTTACGTTGGTAGGTCCTAACCACTATTCAGTACAGGAATGAGGGAAACCTGGAAAACCTTATTAATTAAGGGGGTAGTCAAATGTCAACTGGTACCAATCTCTCACATTGACCCAAGCCAACATTCTTCCACCCTACCATACCCGCAGAGAGGGTGGCAATCCTCTCCACGAATATAGCTTATATACTAGTCTACCGGCAGCGGGACGCGAACCCACACCGATCTAGTCATCTCGATTCAAGTACTGACGCCTTAAACCGCGCGACCACTGACTGATTTATAGATTTATTTGTCAGAATTATGAAAAATTTTACCAAAATGTAATCTTTGAATATATTTCACATATACAGCATTTAAACAGTAATTTTGAAATGCAGGCACTTTTTTTATGTAAAATGTAGTCAAATAGTAGAATTATGAAAAATTTTACCAGATTGTAATCTTTGAATATATTTCACATATTACAGCATTTAAACAGTAATTCTGAAATGCAGTTACTTTTTTTTATGTAAAATGTAGTTAAATAGTGTGCCGTGCACACTATTTGACTATCCTACTTATTGATGCGATTCTTTTCGCAATCGTTTTTCCAAATTCCTGAAAAGAAACTGTTTCAAATGATTTTCAGCAAAAGCATTTTTTTTTTGTTTAGACTGCACCTAAAGGAATACAGGTGGAGTGAAGTATGTTCTATAAAGTGTCGCCACTATAATGTGTCAGTTTAATAATAATATAGTCTTCAGTTTATATGTATACAATATGATTCAGAACTCAACTAAAAAATTTGGAAATAGATGCGTTATAAATAATGGAGTCAATTTTTTACTGTATTAAAAAGGTATTTTAAGCTAATATAAATCAAATATCCTACAATTCCTATCAATAAAGTCATATGTATTCTCTGATACCAAACATCTAGGTATACTAATGAACAATTCCACAGACAAAGCTCTAGTCAATAATTATCTAAAGAAATTAGTCTAATTTACTAACCTGCTTTAATGAAACAGTCCATAAATATCTAACTTCACTTTTTTGGCAGTGTTCATTAGCATACCTAGATGTTTGGTATCAGAGAACATACATATGACTTCCTTGATAGGAATTGTAGGATATTTGATTTATATTAGCTTAAAATACCTAATGTTACAAATGCTAATAATAAGGAATATATGGGTAGATATTGTGGGTGTAATTCAACACAATATTATTAATACCTAAAAATATATAAAAAAATAATGGAGTCAATATCGTAAAAAAAATGTTTGTAAAATCTTTATAGCTTCCGAGAAAAAAGTTATTAAAGTTTCAACCTTTACATCGCTGGGTTACTGTCTCTAGTCAGGCGGTTTCAAATACTTATGGTATTAACTTTTTGTGGTGCAAGTATTTACATTAGTTTTTCAAATATCTAAAATGGCTTACGTATAGCAACCTCGCAGTTGATAGATATCGTGTTAATTTATGGTGAATTGAAAATGCTTTAGCAGAACGATTTCCCGGTAAACATGCTCAAAATGCAGCTACTATTACAACGGTGTGCAGTGAGTACAAGTGTAGTGCAAACGCTGCCGTGACGCGGAAAATTTGCACTCGAATCGCGAAAGAGATGGAAGTCCAGGATGTCCACGGCGTATTATAGCAGTGTGTCGTATCATATACGAGGTTCAATTGTATCCGTATCCGTTTTAGAGTGAACCAGTTTCCAGTGCCGTGCGGAAGTGTATCATTTTTGAATTGGTCTTTTTGATTTTATTTTGACAAAATTGTATTTGTAAAAGTTTCCTGTACGTGCAAATTTTTTTTTTATATGTTCTGAATCACCTTGTCTATTGTTATACACAAGTAAAACTTCTAAAGCGTTCAGTATCAAGCAAAAACTATTTAACCTGACAATGTAATTTAAGGATGAGTAAGTATATAATTTTTAACGGCTGATATTCTGTAGAAACTGTAATCCGATATAATATCCATGCAGAAAGGTGTAGCTAGAGAACATCGTCTTTTATGTAGCGCACAATTTTTAGAGATTGTTTTAAAAATTTATTTTTCCCAGCTTGCGCGCCGAAGTTTAACAAGATTATCTGTAGATCGTCCCGGTAGTCACGATAAGTAATAAAATTATGTGGTCGCTTCCGTGCCACTTATAGGTTATTGCTTGAGTCAACAGACAGGTTGGTTAAGAATTATTATCTGAAACCTTAATTAGGTATTCGGGAAGCTAATGGAGTTAATCATTGTCGAGTTTGTAATTACTATAACCTGACTGAAAATTCTAGAGTGGCTCACAATATTTGTGAAGGTAAATTTTCACTGTGAGTGTTGCCTTACATTTTTCAATAGTTTCTGCTAATTTGCTTTCAGTACTGCTATTGTTTGTTAAAGAAAATCCACACCCGATTGTAATATTGTTAAAATAATAACACATTTCTTTGAGTATTGTTCACTCAGTTATCTGTTAGCCAAATGTTTTATGAGTAACATTGAATAACTTTTGAGTTAGCTTACTGAACTGCTTGTTACTACAAACACAAAATTGAGTTATATTATCAATATATTTCATTGTTTTTCTACAAACCTTATATTTGATTAAAAATTTTGTTATTAAGCCCATTTCTATATTAAAACGTTTAAATACTCTAAATTCAACAAAATAATTTCATGTTATTTTTTACTGTGTAAGATGTAAACAGGGCAACAGGTAAATATAATTTAATAAAGGAATTTCTTTTTTAGCATGTGAAAGTTCAAATAGTTGTTTTGAGACCAGTCAGCTTCAGATTGTTACATATACGTACAGACCGTTTCATAAGTTGAGTATTAAAATTTGTGAATTGTTTATGAAACTTGACGATCGGTTGTATGTCGGTGGTCGAGCGGTTTTAGGAAGTCAGTACTAGAATCGTGTTTGCCACCTGCCGCAAGTTTGAATCCTACGGCCAGCAGACTGTAGATCAGATATGTCTGTGGGCAGGATTGGCACCATCTCTGCAGATATGGTAGGCTGGAAGAACCTTGGCTTATATCAGCAGATTGATACTGGTTGGCGTTTAACCATTTCCCTAATTAATGAAGTTTGTCAGGTTTTCCTCATTCCTGCACTGAATGGTGGTTAGGACCTACCAATGTAAGTCCTTTCTTGGCGCAAATGAGACCTAAATGAATAATAACATGCCGCCCCTTCTCCCGCACAAATCTCGCGATTTCTGGGCTAGTCCTCGTGATTATAATGAAGAGATATTATTATTATAACTAATGAGTTGTGTTACATACGGAATAAAACCATAGAAAACAAAAAGTTTGTGTACTGATTTCTTTTCAAAAAACAGTTAGCGGTTTCCACAAGGTATGACATTTTTTACTGAAAAAATCAAAGTCATATTGAACTTGAAGAATCTCTAGTGATAGGTAAAAAAAACTTTTTATAATTATTATTATAATATACATTATGTCTATGTTCACTCAAAAGTGAAAAATGATAATTTAAATTTAGCACCCACAAAAATCAATCGATAATAAATTTTAAATCTGTATTTCTGTTAATATTGACATTAGACCCAAGATCTATAAAATTTGTAAAATTTTGTTATTATTAGATACCCATTACTTATGAATCACCATATACAGGGTGCTGTATGTAACAATCGTGGGCCTTACTTGGTTTTGTTGTCGTTTCTCTATTTTTAAATTTTTTTAATTCATTTATTTATGTTGCCTTTCATTGACCGTGTTTCTTTATCTTCATCCCTGTTACCTGATGGTGTTACCTCTAAATATTCTGTTTGTTGTATTTTTTTCAATGTATATTTCCTATTATCTACACAGTTAATAACTAGATTAGTGGAAAGTCCTGTGGTCATATCTTTCATTATCATATATACTCGTGTCAAGAATTCAGACGTCTTATGTCATGGTTAACATTATGCGATTGTATTTATTGTCAACGTAATTTTCGATATTTGGTCGCGTTAAAAACAATAATTTTTTGCAATTTAGTGCAATATATAATGCAAACATTTAGTGTACTATATAGTTTGATTACTCTCAGTTGCAGTTTCTTAAATATTTTGATAAAAATATAATGAATTATTCATTTGTTCGTATGACGTAAGTCGTCTGAATTCTTGACGTGAGTATACTTGGTTTTATTTTTAGGCTATACTCCATCGCTCTACTTTCCAATAAATTGAACGTTATTGTGACCCCAACTGTACGAAGTAGATCTCCTCGGTCCTTTACTAAAAATTCTTCCCCATCGATTATAACCTTATTGTCTGTTCCTCAAATTTTCCTGTACTCCTAACTGTTTCATCGCTTGGAATAACTTGTTTCTATTAATAATAATAGATTTAAATCTTCTATTAATAATAATAGTTTTAAATCTTCTATTAATGATAATAGATTTAAATAAATTTAAAAATTTAAAAAAATACAGTCTACGGTAATCTACAACAGTAAATATAAACTTAAGTATTCTTCATAGCTATTCTGTTGCATCTGTTTCATAACGAGTATCTGGTCGATGCCTTGCTGCTCTGAAACCCCTTCTGATATTCTCCTACCTCTTTGTCATGATATTTCTCAAGTTTATGTTTTATTTTTCTTATTCTACCTTATATGTCACATCTTTTAGAGCAGTTCCTCAATAAATTACTGCATTTTTCCCTTACATCTTTTTTGTGAAGGTATTGTCAGTGTTTTACTCCATTTCTTTTTTCCAAATTTGTCCCGCCAACTTTCATATTCTTGTTTTCTCTGGTGCTAGTGTTATATCTTAGTTGCTTTATATAATCTTGCTTGCTTGCTTAGTTGGTATATTTATAATGTTATTTTCTTCCACTTTTTCCCTTCCTTCATGATGACTTAAAATATCTCCCGCTCCAGTCCCATTAAATAAACCTCTGATGAGTAATACTCAGCAAATCTTTAGAGCTTTCCTTCTGTATCACCTATCATTAATTTTTTCCGTGTTCTCTCAAATAATGTGGTCTTCTAGCACTACTGTCTACTTGTTTTACTTCTTGATAAAAATCGTATCTCTTTCTTTTTATATGATTCTTCTGTTAGCTTTAATTTTTATTTTAAAAGAATGGTTCTTTTTCAAATTTTTTTTATAGTGTTAATGAGATTTACAGAATAATTACATACTATTCTATATCAGCTCGATCTTAAAATTTGTATATTAAAGGCTGTATTTAGAGCGTAATCAACATTCATATCATAATTCTTTCCTATCAAGATTTTTATGATGTTATGCCTTTTTCCTGGCGAGCGGAATTGTAATTAATACTAACGCAGATCGCATAACTCATTTTCTGCATTACTCTTTCTCGAGCGAAATGTTGCTCT
Source organism: Monochamus alternatus (assembly GCA_037114965.1). NCBI lineage: Eukaryota > Metazoa > Arthropoda > Insecta > Coleoptera > Cerambycidae > Monochamus > Monochamus alternatus. The sequence goes on from CM073433.1 coordinate 43,205,125, forward strand.
ACTTTCCCCGAAGAAATTATAGGCACGCATCTTACCACCCCCCATTCCATTTGCATAATTTTGATTAGCCGTAAAAGGTGTCAAATAACAAAGTAACATTCCCCCCGTGGTAATAAAACTCGAATTCGAATGGAATCAGCATATGACGGACATAATTCAAAAGGGAATACAGACGTGGCTCACGCATCACGTCGAAATTTGCCAGATCCACGCACGCACAAACATGTAAATGTTAGATTTGGGAGATTTTCGACATTGTTTCGCTTGTGGGTCGTTATTTAAAACATCATACGTCAATTTATATGTATGCGAACTTTATGCGGTGAAACGTTTGTAATTCTGGCAGCGATCCTCAATTAGGTACACTTGCTGCAACATAAAGGTTTCCAACCTGAATCATATTTAATTTAAATTATTACGGCTTAACTGCTTGTCTATATGAGTTGTCACATAATATGTGCCCAATTATGACACGCCGTGTCGTTGATACCCAAAATTCCTATGGTATCAAAACTGTTTGGAATATGGTGACCATGATATTACTACTATTTATTTATTTATTGAATTATTTATTTGTATGTTTGTTTATTTGTTTGTTTGTTGTTTGTTTGGTTGTTTGTTTGTTTATTTGTTTATTTAGTTGTTTGTTCGGTTGTTTATTTGTTTGTTTGTTTATTTATCACGTTCAGAATGCAAACACACTTGTAGCCCAAAACTGCATCCACTAGTACATTGTGAGCATAATATAAACGTGAGAAGTTACTAATGAAATGGATATACAAAGTGACAAAATGTTTATAGATATCAAAAATTAATTATGGGAAGTGGATATTTCTAATAAATCTTTTGAAATTACTAATAGTAGAATTGGAATCTGCAATGTAACTGTTATAATTGACAGTCGTTCTATACAATGGACTATTTAAACCGAGATTTTTATGTTGGATTGCTATATTAAATAAATTGGCCGTTCTAGTATTTCTAGAAGGTATATGAAAATTTAACAACGAAATTAAGAAGAGAAAGTATAATAGATTATTTAATAACTAAAACATAATGATAAAATCTGAGTGAATCCTCTTTTGTTCTAATGAGATGATATTAGACTGCTGTTTTGCATTTGATATATAATTAACATTACAAGTACCATTGACTGAAGTTAAGATAACGAACAAATTTGTTCTCAGCCTTCTGTAAACTTAATTTGTAGATGTTATAATTAGGATTCCAAGTTATACAGACGAAGTTATAAGCATAATATAAAGATTTAAGAGATGTTTCGTTTCTAAAGTCCCTGCATGTCCTAAATATAAGACCCAGCATTCCATTACACTCTACAAACATAATCAATATCGTGACCAAAATCCAATCTTTTGTTGATGATAACGTCTAAATCTTTTATTTCAGACGCGCTCAATCTCCTCATTGTTGATCAGATAATTAAAGATGTGAGGACTAATATTTTAGGTAGAGGTAATTGAATGCCGTTTATTGATGTTTAAAAATAATTTAAATTTACTGCAGTACTGTTCAATGCGATTGACGTCCTGCTGAATACCCTCGCAGTCATTTAAAGAAGAAACTGTGTGAACAATTTTCAGATCCTCTACAGAAAGAAGAAACTTGATACAATCAGCTATTTCGTTTATATAAATCAGAAATAAGAGGAGTCCAAGATGGGATCCCTGAGGAATACCAGATGTAATGTGGACTGAATTAGAAAAATTACCATTTATTGCTACGATCTGAGATAGATATCTATGTATAGGATGTAAACCAACGTAAAAGTTCACCATGCACACCGATTTCAGCCAACTTAACAATTAATATATTCTAGTCATTTTTGTTGTACTACTCGAGTAGTAGTATGATAATAAACTATGTAAAAAAATAATATAACTATATGTGTATTTTCTAAGCAGAATTTTTTATAACTGGTTCTCGCTTATTTTTCAAATGTGTCTAGAATTAATTTTATTTTAAATAAAATTTAATTCCATACAACCCACCAAAGACATCTGTGGGTTGTATGGAATTAAATTTTATTTAAAATAAAATTTAATTCCATACAACCCACCAAAGACATCTGTCTATTATTATGAACCACTTTTCAACTGAATCCGCTGTAGATAATTATATGTGTGAAAAAATCATTGAAGATATTGAATGAATCGACTTGAATTTTTCACTCAATATCGAGTATAGTTCATAAATGTTTAATTATTTTATAAATATTATTATCGACAACTGTGGTATCACAAAATGCTAGATTGCCCCGATCGCACCTATGCGATGCTGGTAAACAAACAAAATAATGCCATGTATCGAGGCGCGACTGGAATATTGAGAATCGACGAGAATCGTTCGAGAAATGGATCTAGAGCTGCTAGAAAATACCTGAAATATTCGTTTGGTCTATAAAAGAAAAATAAACGGCGGAGTAAGTGTGTTGTGTGAGTGTTTAGTTGGAAATTTCCTGGAGTTTCAAAGTGAAATAGTGTTTAGTTGAGTTGTAATTAGTATTCTGTAGTGCACAGAGTAGTTAATAAATATTGGTAAAAATGAACTGTTTATTTTTCTGGTAAAAGAAAAAGTCGAGGTAGGAGGCCCGTAACAATATTGACAAAATTGTGTAGAGCTTTATAAATCTTAGTAATCCACGTAACGATAAAATTTAAAGAAAAAAAAACGCTAACTGTTGGCAATAGTGATAAAAACTTATTTCATAAAGAACGTCGTGACAGTCTAACGGCTTTCTAAATTAGACCTTCCGAAACCGGCGTTTGTAGCCTTACAGGAGACTCAGAGAAATTATTGGATCAATTACATCGGGCTGTAAGATTGTTACCCCTTCGCTTTATTTCGGAGGCTATACCACATTTTAAATTTACTTTCCTCAGATAATAAATGGCAATGAACTACCATATAAAATTTGAGGTTTCAATTTAGATGTAGTACTAAAATTAATTAGTGTAAAGACATATAGATTCAAAATTGTTTTATTGTGACGAGATTAATAAATATAAATATTAATTAGTTACAGGTTTAGCGTTCAGTATTATACATACAACTTTAATTAAATTGATACACTGGGTGGTAGTTTTCTTCAGTTACTACTTTTTTAGCTGTGTAAAGCTTTACTTACAGTGGTCGTATTATTATTAAACGGGTAGCAACATTAAAAAAGTCACATTATTCTAAAAAATTAAGTCTCTTAAGGAAATGGCTTACAGATAGCCAATTTTGAGAGAAATGGCATTATTATAGATCTGTATGTTTCTGTTTGCGTAGCGAGTGTAAAAATTTTAGTTCAGTAGGTAATTTGACCTGCTATAAGGTTAATGTCAGTAATGCCAATTGCTCAATATTTAATAAAACGATATTAGTCAAAAACTCCTTCCTAAATAAGTAATTCGTTGTCATTGTTCATCAGTCACCTCACCTATGGTATACTGATGAGTGCCAATAAGCTCGAAACCGGTATATATCTGGTGGGCTGCCGACGAATGAACGGTTTGTTAATATTTTATTATACTTTGCCGCAGTACCAGTCGCCGATTGTTTGCTTTGGTTTAAACTAGGTCAGGTTTTACAGCAGACCAGTTTCCAGTGCCGTGCAGAAGTGTATTTTTAAATCGTTTTTGTATTAAATGGGATGGTCCATTTTCAATCGAAAGTACTATCTTTGGGATTTGACAGAAACGACTAATGAAGTCATCAATTGTATTTTTCCAGAAACATACCCAACTTTTTTTCTTGTTAAAAAGCTCTCTAATTTCTAATAATCTTTTATTAGAGAATTTTTTCTGTATTACTTCTCGTTTAAAAGTTATACGCAAAATATCGTCCTAAAGAAATACCACCTAAAAATCACAACGGTGGACTGATCATAGAACCTTTACTAGATTAGAGGCGACCTTGCGACGAAGTGAAAATACATTTTCTGTTCGGAGAAATCAAATAATTGACCGAAGGGTAAGAAACAATGTTAATATAACTAGACTGTTACGGTATTTCGAACAAAATCCTCGAAATTCTATACGGCAGGCTAGCCGACTATTGAATTTGGATAAATCTACCGTTCAACGAATTTCAAAGACCAATGGGTATCATGACTACAACATTTTATAGCTTAAGTTGTAGAAGCTGTTGATCAGAATCTTTTTCGGCACGTTTTTTGGACGAACGAAAGTAAGTTTATCAGTAATGGTTTGCCAAACAGGCGCAACGAATACTACTGGTCCATTGAACATTCCATATTGTAACGCCAGTCCAGAACCAAGGCCATTTTAGAGTAAATGTATGGTGCGGCACCATCGGTAAGCATTTAATTGGGCCTTATTTTTAACATTACACAGCGTGGGCTACCTAAATTTCCTGCAAGAAGAATGTGCCTTTGCAGCTAAGGAGAAACCTTAAATAACACTTTCCCAGAAAAATGGTTTGGGATTAATGGACCTCTTCAGTGGCATGGAAAGTCACCAGATCTAACACCTCCCGATTTTTTATGGGGGGTTAGGCGAAGATTGGATATGTGTCCTGAAATGAGAGGAAGTCATATAGAGACTAGATTGTAACATGTATGTAGCATGAGGGCGTTTGCCGCGTTTTTTATATTTAGTTATTATCACTCTTTGTTTTAATTGTATTGTCACGGATTTCCCAATCCGAATTTTACTATTGCCAGAAAAACACAATCCGTTAATTAATTACTTATTTATTAACTATACTCAGTACATTACTGAACACTAATTAGAACTCAACTAAACACTTATTTAATTAATCGCTATCTAAATCACTTTGATATCTCCAACGAAACATTTCAATTCAGACTGTAATACAAGACTTATACAAGACTAACTTAATCGGCCGTTTATTTTTCTTTTATAGACCCAACGAATATTCCAGGTATATTCTAGTATCTCTAGATTCATCTTCCCGAACGACTCGAATGCTTCTCGTCGATTCCCCAATTTTCTAGTCCCGTCTCGATCCACGGCTTTTTGTTTGTTTCGCGTGTAGGGGCGATCGGGGCAATCTTAGCATTTCGCGATACCACAGTCGTCGGTTTGGGTGTGAGTAGGGCAAATTCCGTGACAGTATTAAAGAATTATCGAGTTTAATCCTTTTATCTATTCTTAATGACATTTATGCACTTTAAACAACAAACATTCAATTATTTTCCGACGGCTACTTGATCCTTCCACCGCTAATGTGATTTTTAAGTGGTATTTTTTTGAAACTCTCTATCACGATGCTGCTTATATCTTTTAAACGGGTAATAATACAGATAAGTTTCTCTAATAAAAGTTTATTAGAAAAAAGAGTGCTTTTTTACAGGAAAATTCGGTATGTTTCTGGAAAAAATTGTTTGTCATTAGTCGTCGAGCCCTATTTAACACCAAATGCCACAAATTTTATTTAATTTTTTTCTATCCGTACAATAGGGCTATACTACAGAATTTGAGACACCCTGTACATTATTTTTTTATTTGGATAAATTCTAAATCACCCTGTATATTCAAGACATATTTGCTATCACAATTCTATTACCATTGGTCAGAGGGGAAAAATATTAAGTAAAATATGTTTTGTTTGGTACAACTTATCATACATCAAAATAAAGACACTCATATTCTGGATACATTGTACAATTAAATTACTTATAAACTCCTTGAGTTTTTAAACAATACTTGTTTCCCAGTTTATCATAAAAAATGTAAAAAATTCCAGTATATTAATTTAAAACTTTCCAGGTCGAAAAATGTATTCATGAATAAATTCAACGCGGAGGCAGTAAATTCAGAATTCGGCTGGAGATAGCCTCTATCCTCCAGTCCTCAGTTATATCCGGAGAAGAGAGGAAAATTTAAATCCCCACTAAGCAATCCAATGTTTTCCCAAACACTTTGTATAAGTTTATCAGTATCTCCTTAGTGAACACACCATAAAATCTTCTTAGCGCAAGGATTAAGTATAGTCTAGGGAGTAAAAATAAAGGATTAGTCTGCAATCGATAAGGCGTCCTGTAATACCTTTCCTCCATTGTCCCCTCAGCTGAAATAATATCGACTGCGCTTCAAACGGAATCAGAAATTAGTTTTTCTCTATAGGCGACAAACTATGGCGATTACGGGCGATTATAATGCCATAACTTAAGAGGGACTGTCGACTTACTTTGGCGATTCGCCCGTTTTTTTATCGATACAGACTGGGCGACTGCAGACATTTAATTGAGAAATAATTACGATTGGCACATCGGACTGTTGTTAAGGACAATTAATGGATAATTCGTGATCAAAGGGCAGCTTTTATGACTGCTGCACTTTTTCTGCTACATCCGAACGTTTCAATCCAATTTTAGAAGAACGGTAGATCTCATTTCCATTAACCTGATTTAAAAATAATTTTACCGTTTTTTTACCGTCTACTAAACCTTTTACAAAGATGCTAGTCTTCTTAGACACTAGATAGATTATTAATTTAGATAATTGTTAGACCTTGTCTGTGGAGTTATTTATATACTTCTTTAGTGTACAGCAAAAAAGGCAGGTAAAATTTTACACGGGATTTACACTATTTTCGGTCTGGGGAAATCCGCACGGAAAAAGGATAAAATATACCCCACAGCAATTTTGTAAATTTTACAAAAACGCTCAAGCAATGTATTTGAACAAATATTTAAATAAATACTTCATTATTGTGAACAGTACACAGAAGGTAGGAATTTAACAATGTCCTTTTCCATTATATCAATAGCGAACAAATACATATATACAGATGCCGCGATTTTGAGATACAGGTTGTTTAAAATTTTCTCTCTTAATACTATAGTCTTCATTTCTCAAAAACTGATAGTGAGATAAGATTTTGTACACAACAGTGTAGTGAAGGGCTACTTTCATGTGCATAAATTTCTCTCTATAAGTTTTTAAGATAAAAATTAATATTTTAATCATTACAATTGATCAACTTAATACTAATTAAAACGCAATATCTAGTGGCATGTGTCAGTTTGTCTTAGTGGCTTGTTTTTGAAGTTAGTTTTTAATATATTTTTTTTTTGCAAAATAAGTAAATATGGTGAATATTTTTTTGAAGAATTGACCGACATACATTTTATGTATGAAAAAGGAAACGGAAATTCGAATGAAGCAAGATGTTTCTATGAAGATGCATTCTTCAAAGGAATAATTTACTATATTTACTTATTTTGTAAAGAAATGTATTAAAATCAAGTCACTCGATACTTTGTGTTATCTTTCTTTTGTTTAAGTCTGACATGGAATTTATGATAAACTGACACATGCCACCTAGATTATTGTTTTTTAATTAGCATTCCAAAGTTGGTCTATTGTAATGATTAATTTTCATTTAGAAAAAAGTTCAAGAGACACTTTTTAATCAGAATTAACTTGGCTTTTAGAAAGAGACACCAATTTGTCCAAAAATCGGTGGCGTACAATTTTTTTTGCTAAAAATTAGTATTTAACTACACGAACGTCACTGATGTTATTATATTACAAGATAAATTTATACACTTCAGCCTTTCACTATACACTGTTGTGTACCAAATTCCATCCAAATATCTCTATCGGTTTTTGAGAAATGAAGGCTATTAAGACAGATCCGATTCTTTTCTAAATAGTAACAATAGCTACAATTTTATCAAAACTTTTGAAAATGCTGGTAGTATAGATATTGATCTAAGGGTTTTTACAATTATTTAGTAGAATTATTTGGTAGAATTTATTTGCAAATCTCAATATAAATATGTTGTAAATCAATACTATATGTGGTGTAGATTTTCAAACAATAGGCATTAAAGACTACACTGTCTGATATTAGAAAGTGTGTTTGGGAACTATATAGCTACCATCTTACTAAATTAACACAAACAAAATCATAATGATCTTTATACCTTACTAGGGCTATAAATCAGTGACGTCAAGATCATCGCGAAATTTTAATTGGTAAGAGTGGTAATGACTATTAAAAGTGATAATAAACAAATATCTATTAAAATACCTAATTCGATCATTTTCTGGAAATTAGGACATTTTCAAATACATTAATATAACTAAAAAAGCTGTTTCTATAAAGATCTATCAAGGCGAACAAAATAGGTTTATAGGTAAATTACGACTCGTCCTCGTATAAAGCATAAACAACAACTGCAACAAGTGCAAACGGCGCTTACAGTTGGGAAGGGAATAGGGTTTACCCGCTCTCATTTAAATTTTAAAATCCATTTGGTAAATTGCCACATTATTTTACTACTTTTAAAATACTACTCGAACAGGTCGATTTTTAATTTAAAAAATGCATATATTAGCGTAAAATGCGATTTTCAAATGTCATTTGTGTCGAGTAATGGCGTCATCGATTTTTTTTTAAATGGCAACGCCATATTTTTTCCTTGATTCTGAAAGATCGTTTAATTCTCTATCAGACAGTACTAAAATTTTGTCCTCTTAAATAGGAAAGTTTTCAAGTAAATAACTATTGAATGTTAGAAAACATAAATTTTATCCATAAAAAAGTAACAATTCTGAGGTATGTAAAATAAAATACAATTGATTAAAATTTATACTTAAATAAAATGTTCGAATTGCCATCCACCAACTTCTTGACAATGCGCAAGTCTGTGAAGAAATTCTTCTTGCACATTATGAATGATTTCTAGGGTAACTCTGCGTATTTCGTCCCGAATGCGATTTTGAAGTTCTTCTAAATTACGTGGTTTATTAATGTACACTTTTGAATTCAAGTATCCCCATAAAAAATAGTCAAGAGGTGTAAGATCTGGCGATCTTGCAGGCCATTCTATCGGTCCGCGTCTGCCGATCCACCTCCCAGGAAAACAGTTGTCCAAAAAATCTCGTACAGGGCGCGCATAGTGCGGAGGTGCACCGTCTTGCTGAAACCATATGGTATCGTCAGGAATGTCAGGGTCATTATCGTTAGGAGAAATTACTGCAAGGGCTGGAACAAGGTCATTTTCTAGAAACTCTAAATATCTTTGTCCTGTAAGGGTTCCTTCAAAGAAGAAAGGCCCTACTATTCTGTCGTCAACTATTCCAGTCCACACATTTAATTTCTGAGGGTGTTAGGTATGTGCCTCTGCCATCCAATGAGGATTTTCCCGACTCCAATATCTGCAAGTTTGACGGTTTACTGTACCATTCAGACAAAATGTGGCCTCATCTGAAAAAAGTATTTGCCGGTGTAAATTTCTGTTTCCTTGACATAAATCCATTAGAATTTCGCAAAAGTGTAAGCGGCGATCGGGATCATCTTCATTGAGTTCCTGCACAAGTTGAATTTTGTAGGGATGATATTTTTCCTTCCTCAAGGTACGTAGCACTGTGCTCTGACTAGTGTCATTGTTTAATGCAACCAATCGTGAAGAATTATGAGGATTATCCACCATACTTATCAAAATGTTCTGTTTCTGATTTGCATTAATCCTTGGACGTCCAGGTTTTGGAATATTTACAACATTGCCAGTTTCTCTAAATTTAGACTCTACCTTACTGACTGTTGATTGGCTGAAAGGGCAATCTGGACATTTTTCATTAAATAAATCGCAAACTTCCTGCTGAGTTCTAGTCATATTCCCGCCTCCGATAAGAATTAAAATTTCAATTCTTTGAGTAACAGTTAATTGTGCCATAATACTTTAAATTGAATAATAATTTCTATGTCGCTTACAATACTTATTAGAAAGTCGGTGTGACAATGACACTTTGCAAAGATTTTCACCTACGTGAAACTAAACTTGATAGCGTTTTTGCTTTATTTTAATTGATTTACGTTTTATAACATTCAATTGTCATTTACTCGAAAACTTTCCTATGTAAGAGGGCACAATTTTAGTACTGTCTGATAGAGAATTAAACGATCTTTCAGAATCAAGAAAAAAAAATGGTGTTTCCATTAAAAAAAAAATCGATGACGTCATTACTCGAAAACAAATGACATTTGAAAATCGCATTTTACGCTAAAATATGTATTTTTTAAATTAAAAATCGACCTGTTCGAGGATTTTTCCCAAAGAATAATTGTTTCGTTTTTATTGAATTTATTCCATACTTTTGGCGCATACTGTATTTAAATATTTGATATCAAAGAGACAATGTCAGTAATTGTAGGAAAATTGTTTTGAATTATAATGAAAATACTTCAACTGCAAAAACTAATAATAAAATTATATGTGGGCGAAACATTATGTATGTAGATATACTAATAGAACTGTATTTAAAGAAGCAAGCAAAATTAATTAATATTAAAATTTAATTAATATTATGTTTACAAATCTTATTCATTTTATTGATCACATCGTTAATATGGTCTATAGTAACAAATAAGAAATAATAAACATCTTAATGGTAGTATTTGATGACAGAAAGGGGACTTATGAATAATGAATCGTACCTACTGAACCTAAACTACTTAAGAAAGAGGTTAATATCAACTTTCTAAAACATATGGCATGCATCATTATACCAAACTAGAAACCTACATATCGATATAAAAGTACAAAACCAATAACTAAGGAAGTGTCATTAACCCTGGGAGTATAAATCAATGTTCAAATTTTAACAAGCCGAACCCTGAAACAACCCTCCGCTACCCATTCTTTAGGAACGTGTCAGTCACAAGAGGCAGACTGCAGGATCTATGTTCTTCGTCAAATTGTGACAGCTGAATTTAAAAAATACGATTTATAGGAGCAGGATAAATGAATCAGAAAAATTTGAAAACGCGACAAGCACAGCTTGCGACGCGACCGGGGTTGTTTCAGTTTTCAGCACGTAGAGGAATGTGTAAGTTTCGTGGACGGAATTTCTAAGTTTCTACAGGGTGTAAATATATGATTGCAAAAATATATAAATTCGGAAAGTCCTAGACAGTCCCTATGGAAATATAAGGTAGGTATTTCATATAAGAAAATCTCTTGTGAAGATACAGCCCCTTGAAGATGCCAAAAAAGTAGTTCTTATTTTTTTTCTGAAATATCGAAAAGGTGACAGAAATAAAATTAAGTTATGCTAGGTTATGTAAAGTCCTTGCAAAAGAGAAAGACCATGATTTGGGCTTATTAACCAGAGAAGATAGTGGTAGAACTACCAATCTAAATGAAAATCTGGAGCTGCTGATGAAATTCGCTCATGAAATAAGATGGGTAGTGCAAATCTTTTCACACAAATCCCCAGGCATTGATGGCATATATTCAGCTCTTTTACAATGGGGCTTTAATGCCGTCCCTGGAACGGACGTTTAGGCTGTGCTTTGCACACATTCTCCAGATTTGGAGGGAAATGAGGGTTGTGTTCATTCCCAAAACAGGTTACACCACTCCAAAGGCGAATCGACCCACCAACCTGACCTTATGTTCATTGAAAACGATGAAGAAGCTGTGTGAGTGAGTCACACCCCAATCAAAATGCATACACTTCAGGGCGATCCACCGACACTGCCCTTCACCAAGTAGTGGGCAGGATCGAAAAATCATTGGACAATAGAGAGCCTACTCTGGGGGTATTCATAGATATAGAGGGAGCATTTGATAAAACAACCTGCCCCAAAATCACCACTGCTATTCCATGATCCTGGACAGTCTCCTGTGCCACCTCAACTCGGAAATTGGCATCTATACCATCGCTTATGCCGATGATGTTACTATGCTGAATAGTGGAAGGTTTGAAGAGATGCTTTGCGAAATAATGCAAGACCCAAGAGCCATTGAAAAGTGTTGTGAGGACCATCTCTGTCCGTCAACCCCACGAAGACAGAAATGGTTCTCTTCACGAAGAAGAGAAAAATGGGGCTCATAAAGACACCCACGCCACCTGCCACTTAAACGCTACTTTAACCTTCGAATGGGATGTGAAATACCTTGAATTTGATTCGAAGCTAACATGGAATCTTCATTTGGAGAGAAGACTAAAAAAGGCGTACGTATCCTATGAACAGTGGCGCAGGGACGTTGTTAAACTTGGGGAATGAAACCAATGATGGTCATGTGGATATACACTGCAATTGTAAGACCAATGTTAGCCTATGGAGCTGTTGTTTGGTGGCCGAAAGTCCATCAGACGACAGCTAATCAAAAACTCAGTCATGTACAAAGGATTATCTGCCTAAGCATAACTGGAGCTATGCGTACACCTACCATAGCAATGGAGGTGATGCTATATCTGCCACCTTTGCATATTTATCTAAAAGAAGTGGCTGTGACAACTATGATTCGCCTCAAAAATAGTATTATACCTGATGTAGGATGTGGAAAAGTTAGGAGTCGCCTGTGGAATGAGTGTCATTAACCCTACGAAAAACTATCTGGCTATGTCTAGGACAAATCTTCGCCTGGTGATAGGCATTTAAACTAGACACTGTTGGCTAAGGAAGCACGATGGCCTTCTATGGCCTACATTAGAGCGATTCACCTGAGCAACGTCAGCACCTTTTTCTTCTTAGTAGGTTGGTTAGTGACTCAGGTAGATTGATATTCTAATGGGAAGAGGTACAAGTGGCCCAGTGGACCCTAAGTGCTGTAGCCTTTCTGCTACCCTCCCCACAATTACTACGGCTGTAAGTTATGGAAACGTTTCTTACTTGAACTGTTATTATTAGTAATTTTCACTAATGATTTAAAAAATCTTTATATGGCAAAATAATAATACGGTATCAATTTTTATATCATAAGCTTACATTCATTAGAGGGTGTAATTACACATTTTTTTTAATTAAATGTAATAATAATACTAATAATTTTTTACGAATTTACGACTTAATTTAAAGACAAGGACAGTAGGTTTAGGAGTTTACATATATTTCAAAAATTGGATAAACAATTACTTCTAGATAATAATATATGTTCAAATATATTGAGTATTTCATTTGTAATTACATTACTAATATTATTTTTAGTTTGTAATATTTATCTCGTTTGAAATTTCAGAAAGAAAATACGTACAAATTACTTTTATATGTTTTAGGATAAACTACATAAGAGGCAGGAGGAGAACATGCATGTACATTTTCTTTAGAATGATTCGAAATTCTTTTTTATGACAAAATTACCTCTGAAAATACATATATAAACAGAGAATATGGGAATATAGAGACACAAATAGACATTCAAATAACTAACGACCTTAACTTCTCATCAAACGTTAACTTCAAAAAGCTAATACACGTTTTAAACAAAGGATGAACTCAATTTGTTGAGCCAGCGTTGAAAATAAATTGAAAATCAACTCTTTTGTCGCGAGCTTCTAAACTAATCCATTGTTGTTAAAATATACACAGCAGAGAGACTAGTGGAAATATGACGGGTAAGGTATTTGTTGACGTAACTTCCAAGTCTGCGTGTTTTCTATAAATGTCAACATTGTGTTTGAGCGATAGACTGAAAGTTGATGACAACATCTTTTTTACAAGTATATAATTGATAAACAATTAAATCTTATAAAATGAGAACAACAACAACAATTAAATTTTATAAAATGAGAAATACTTATGAATTGAAAAAATAATATGGCATTAAAATCTGGAATACAGTTCTCTTATCAACCAAAAAATAATAGTCTTGTTTAGTAATAGTAATAATGAACGATCAACATAATAACTTTTTATCTAAATAGCATTAAATAAAGTAATTAATTAATTGCTACTAATTTAACAAACGTTCTACTTGCCCACCCTCTTCATTAACACATGTACGTCCCTTTTAAGTAGCGAAAACCTTATCTTTTGAAAAATATACTCCTTTTGTTTTAATTAGCAAATATTCATTCAGTAAGTATTAAGATTTGCTAAGTTGCCAAGGTATTGTAATAACAGGTATATTCACAAAATTTCAGTTTCACTTGAACATGGTAGTGAATGATAGATTTATGGGTACTACAAATTGCCGTTTTTATTCAAAACGGAGCATTTAAACAAAAAATTACAAATGAGGTAAAATGATCAGAGGAAAAATCTACGTTTGATATTTCAGAAAAAGCTGCATAGGCGTACTTAGAAATAATTGGAGGGGATAAAGGATACCGCATCCCTCAGTTACCTCCATTCACCCTTCAATTTTTTTCATCGAAATTACATGAAAAGTATGCCGGAATAAGATAAAAGTACGTGCAAAATTTCAAGTGTGTATCTTACAAAACAATGGGATTATTAACAAAAATAGTTTTTTTAAATGTAACTTTAACACCCTGTATATCGAAACAGGGGCGTTTAAATAAAAAATGACATAAGGAAAGTCCCATTCCTTCTATTTTGGGACACCCTGTATATTGATACAGAAGCTCACCAACCTTTTTAGTGTGTTAACTATATTCCTTTTTGTTTTTAAAATTATAATTTATGTAATATATTTAGATTGACGTTTTCTAGAACATTCCAGGGTATAGTCAATGCATTCTCGACGACTTGGAACACTTTTAGAAAACGTCAAAATAATAAGATATTTAAGGTCAAGGGTAAAGATACACTGAAATGTGTAAAAGTTGTACGTGACATTTATTATATTAACATAGGGGATTTTGTTAAACCTTTAACACACCGCTACATACTGACAAATGTTTAAAAATATATACAATCCTGTGTAGATCTCGATGAACACAGTATTGTGTTCTTCCGTGTTACAATGTGTTATTATTGTTTCACAGTGTACGTATCGTGGAACGATCAGATGCAACAATATTTGCAATGTTAATCTCGTACAAAAAGACAGAAAATAATTCCTACCTTCTTGTTGTCCCTGAACTTCAGCCACCCTGATATGACGGTCTGGTCCGGTGTACCAGGTACCTCAGTGAACAGCTGATCTCCTTCACCGTCTGAGTCAGTCAGATCCTCCGTGTGGTGACTCCTGATGCTCCTCGCAGGCGAACTGCAGCAGGAGTCGGTGAGTCTCCTTGTGAGGAGCGGAGAATTGTACGCGCTTTCTGACATTTTTTGGCACTTCTGCTCTGAGCTTCGTTGTGTTGTGTGTGAAACTGGTCAACTTAGTAGTTGGTTGTTTCTTGAATTCTTATATTTGGAGTTTTGGCAGGATGCATGAAGTTGCTGCAACTAAAGTAAAAAGTATTAGTAACTGTAGGCAATAGTTAATATGCAAAAATATTACAAGAAATGAATACTGATGTCTATAATTATGCAGGGTATTTCTGAACTAAATGGGTTTTTTCAAAGAGATAATAGAGGACATGAAAGTAAACAATTTTCAGCAGGCAATATGTGGTATAAGTGTCATGTTTTAGAAAATTAATCAAGTATTATTATAGACTATGGAAACAAGTTAAAGTATATCCAGTTTTTAAATAAAGAATACATACAAAATGATCGTAAACATCGTATATACAGTGTGACACATTTGTTTTTAAGCCACTCTTTAAAATCTTTATTTATTGTGAGATTTTAACCGATTTTTAAAAGATATAGAGCTTGATGAAGTGTGCTTTGTGAAGGAAAATGAGCGTGATCCCACACAATCCAAGGCCTACCACGTCCATTTTTAGGAGTAAAATTCACAAGTTTACTTTCCTTCATTAATTTATTGTTGATATCAAGTTATCCATGAAACAAAATAAAAATAAAAAATTAATTTAATGAAATTCCACTGATGAGACATTATCATAATAATTAAATTAATTAATTAATAGTCTTAATTTTGAAATTTAAAAATAAAATAATGAAACTGAAACCAACAAAAGTAAAACACTAATTATATTCTTGTCACTTTTAGTCTTATGCACTTCTCAATTCTTTTACGTACGTAGATAATTACTTTTTAAATTTGGTTTAGGGTAATTTCTGCACAGGCTTCCATTATCTTAGCATGTATTTCATATACAGTTTGTGGCCTTGACTTTTTGTTTCAATAAACCCAAGGAAAAAATCTAAGGGTGTCAAATTCGGAGATTTCGGTGGCCTCTCAATTAAGGAACTATTTCGTCTTATCCAACAATTCTTAAAATGTTCGTTTAAATATTCGCAGCGCGTTATGAATAGGGCTACCATTTAATTGAGACTTCAAATTGGAAGATGTATTAAAGGCAAATCATCTAATGCGTTCTGAAATTAATTATTAAGCAAATTTAAAAATCTATTAGCATCCAAATTGCCGTGAAAAAAATAGCCAATTATTTTATTATTTAGTATTCCACACCAAACGATGACCAATGACGACAATTTTAGAGTCTGACCTCATCACTAAATAAAATTTCACTTAAAATAAATTAGGATTGTTTAAATATTCTCGCTCTAGCCAATAGCAAAACTCCAAACGTCTTTCTTCATCTCCCAATTCCAAAGTATGGACAAATTTGTGATTTAAAAGCTTTTATGTTATTTTTTCCTCCATTATTTTCCACAAAATGTTCGGTAGTACCTTAATGAAGTTCAAGGAGTACGACGGATTGGGCGAGAAGGACCGGTATCACGAACGCCAATATCTTCTTAATTAGATCCTCTAGATTTATTTTTGTGGAAATATTTAAAAAATCGTATGTGTCACACCGAAGTAGACAATATTGATGATTGACATCAACGTATTACAGCTGCTGCCAATAACTGACGAGTTCATAACAATAAATATGAGTCAGAAACATTTGCATTGGTTCGCAGTTCCAAATGTATCTACACGTTGGTGGACAAAATTTGAAACATTGGAACATGTCAGCAGTTGAATTTGTGCAAATTTGTTTTAAAATAGGTGTTATAATATTTTATTTATTTCTTTCCTTGGGAAATTTTTTCAATTTTTTGCCGCTCATTTTCTATTACACCTATTACACTTTTACAAATATTTTTTATATAAGTTCTGTATCCCTCTGTATTATGTAAAAAGAGCATAACAAAACATGGAAATTTCCACCCATTTTTATCAGTGGGTATGTAAATAGCAAATACCAAAACACAAGTCAAAGAGATAATTTAGAAAAACACATGTTTAATATTTAATCATCTGTTTTGACGGTATTCAATTGTTTACGTGAAATGCGAGGGTAGGATGAGTCTAATACAAAGATATATCAACATATTACATTTTCCATTTTCTACGATGTTTGCACCTGAATTTCGTATTCAATTTGTTCTTTAATTATAACCTTCATTTTTTCAGGTTTTTATACGTAGCATCCTCCAGTTATTTGCTTCCGCCAAACATGTTTTCAGCGTCGAATGAAGCGAGAGATACGAAAATGGATTTTAATAAGGTTCATGCAACCTTTGGAAGGTTTCGGGGTAGAAAGAAATAAAATGGATTTGGCGATGGATTAGATATTAATTAAAATTTGTTTTCAGCTGTACTGAATTAAATAAAATGTCCTTAACCTGAATTCTATACTGTGATGTGAAGTTTCATTTTTAGTTCTAGTCTTTTCCAAAGACCCATTTCTTAGATCAAATTAAGATTGCGAGTAATTATTTGGAAATATTAATGTAATCTAAATATTTCTTCAGTTTCAATTTTGTAAAGGTGTGAGACCTTTCTGTGTCGAATAAAAGTGATGGTGAATCTCTACATTGGCTTATTTTTTACTATGTGTAAATACGCTATACGTGAACTAAGAGTGGCGTATAGGTTTGGATGACTGTAGTGCTTTGAGCAGTTTTTATAACTATTTCTTGATTTTGGGGGTAGGTGGTGGAAATACGAGTATATTGAGGATGAGAAATTATCATTTTATTGTTTTGAGCTACAAAGCAACTAACGATTTCTGAAAAACCGTTTATAACCCTTTATCTCTATTTTTACACTATATAGACACAGTCAAATTATTCTAAAGGGACTTTTTTTGACCGTTTTCTCAAGCGTGTTTGCAATTTTTGATTTTTCAAACTTATGTGACACATTTTGACAAGAGAATTTTTAATAGCTATTTATGATATACGTGTTAAAAGTAAGATTTTATTTTGTGAGTGAAGATGATTAAAAAACGAGCGTAGCGAGTTTTTTAACTTCACGAACAAAATAAAATCACTTTTAACACGTATATCATACACTATTTTTTCTACAAAACAATCGGAAGAACTTTAAACTCAATAAAAATAAGAAATCAAAAAATACCACACAGATCGCAATGTTTATGAACCAAAATTTTAGTAGCAACCAGTGCTGTTGTTAGTTACGGAAAAAACGCAAAAATATTGACAGCATCTTCTAGTAATATTATAAGTATAATGAATCATCTCGATAATGAGCGTAACGAATCCATCCCTGCTGAAATCGAAGAAGTCCAGTCGAGCAACATTGGAATTATTGCCGGCGAAATCAAAGGAACAGTACGAAATCGCTTATAGACGCTTCTTCGGAATAGTGCAACATTAAAAAGATCCCTAGGAAATGTAACGAAAGTGTTTTACTGACATATTTTGAGGAAAAACCAAGATATGGAAATCGTCAACGCTGTGGTCAAATTATTCCATGATCAAAACTATGTTAAAAATAAAGCAAGATCAAGATATAAGCAAACATTATAAACTTATTGCTTTTTTAAAACGGAAGGGTGAAGGATATCAAGCAAAACAGTCAAAAGTTTTGACGAAGACGCGTATCGACAAATTTCTCACAGAAGCAGAAGACGAAAAGTATCTGATGATGAAAGTCGCAGCAATAGTGGGTGTCTTCGGGGCGTGTCGCCGGGAGGAATTGTGTCAGATGACCATCGACAATATCGAATATTTGGGCACTTCGGTTGTTGTGACCATACCAGATACTAAAACGAAAGTGCCTCGGACTTTCAATGTTGTTGGTGAATTCTATTTAAACTTTTTTAGAAAGTATATGGCACTCCGGCCACCCAACGCTGACCATAGACGACTTTTTCTTAAATATATGAAGAATAAATGTGTGAAGAATCCAGTCGGAATTAACATGTTTGATAAAATGCCTGCCGACATTGCAGAGTTCTTGAATCTACCAAATCCTCAACTCTACACCGGACACTGTTTTCGTCGTTCATCGGCGACATTGTTAGCAGATTCTGGTGCAAATCTTACTAGCATCAAGAGACATGGAGGATGGAAATCTTCGACGGTAGCTGAAGGATAGATTGAAAATTAACTGGAACAGAAGAAGGAAATTGCGTGCCAAATACTTCCTACTGCTGCAACTACTAGCAAGACCACCAGTACTACCAGTAGCATTTCTACAGAAAATAGATGTGTCACACATGTTGACAGTAAAACCAACTTAAGTATGATGACTCCGCAGGGAATTACAATTTGAAATTGTTCTAATTTTACTATAAATGTTAATAGTAATAACTAGTTAAAATGTTGGTTTGTACTTATTTAAAATAAAAAGTTGTTCATGTGTTTGTTAAAACGTTTTATTAATTTTCAAAACAAAATTTAAATAAACTTTGATTTACTTTTAACACGCGTGTCAAAAAATGACATTTTTAACAACAAAAATGACCATTAAAAAACCCACTTTTAACAGTTTTGTAGAAAATAGCTATTTATAGTTTTTTAACTTCACGAACAAAATAAAATCACTTTTAACACGTATATCATACAATATTTTTTCTACAAAACAATCGGAAGAACTTTAAACTCAATAAAAATAAAAAATCAAAAAATACCACACAGATCGCAATGTTTATGAACCAAAATCTTCGTAGCAACCAGTGCTTTTGATTTACATTTAACACGCGTGTTAAAAGTAACCTACTTTTAACACACGTTTCAAATAATTACATTTTTAACATCAAAAATGACAATTAAAAAGCCCACTTTTAACAGTTTTGTAGAAAAAATCCTTTTCAAGATACAGTAGATTTTATTGGCTTTTAAATTGTATATTAATGATTTTGAAAATTCAAGGATATCAAACATAAAAAAATTTACATCAGGCTTTAAAATTGCAGCATTCGAAATTTTTATTAGCTTTATTTCTCGCCCGCACAGTGAAAATCGTTTAATATTTCTGCCGAGTTACTCAGTATTATTCATTTCCTTGCTCTCACGGACCTCGCTGAGAATAAAAAACATCTCACTTAATATTTATCCGATGCCAAGGGTTCAGGCAACTGCCGTGTAGCAGAAACTTCTTCGGAAAGTTTTTAATAATAACTTTTAAAGTTATTGTGCTCGGAGGTCGGTCACTCGTCGTCCTCAGACATTCCGCATCAAAACTTAACAGCACCGCAAAATAGAAGAATCGCCAAGTTTCCGCTAACGAAACACGGACGAAATTTTTAAATTTAGATCTTAGTTGTGCGGACAAGTTGCTAAAGATTTCGGTATGGGATTTGGAAAAGTTCTGCAAATTCACGACGGATGTGATGAAGTTGAGAATTCACGTACATTTTAAACGATCTTGGAATGAACAAATTTTAGCTTAAACTTTTAAGAATAGTGCACTGCACATTGTAGTTTCACTATTATACACTGAAAGAAATGGGCTTATTAAACTGTTCATCTAGAATAATGTGTAGATAGGCCAGTCATTCTAGGTAGATTTAGGCAAGTATTTCGGAAAATTGAGATACCCAGCTGTAAGCTCGTATAAACTTGTATTTTGACATCCTAAAACTGTTCTCAAAATTCTCATATGATTCGATGGCCGTAACTTTAAAAATCGGGGGTCAAATATTTAAAAAATCGATTTTTTGCACATTCTTTGCAAATATCTCGTTTCCTATAAGTTTCACGCTATTTGTATTTATTATAAATATTGTAGAGAATTAAATTCTCTACAACATTTGTTTCAAATATTTTTTTATACGTTAAATCGTTTTCGAGATAGAGGGCAGAGAGCGCGCGATTTTTATTCGCTTAAGAAATACAGGGTGTTCAAGGTTTAAATTTTATTCTGAAATTTCTGAATAATTGCACCAATAATAAATCACAAGGACGCAAAATATGATAATATTTATTGACATGAAAATTTGGCACAAACAAGAACAAGAAAATAGCAATATCAGCGCCTGAAAGAAAATCCCCACAAAATACATTAAAACTTTAAATGCAAATAACTCAGACACCGACAAAGTTAGGCGACCGAAACAACAGTAAGTTTTTTATGTAGAATTTCACGTTCTTTCAGATTTTTTTAATAATAGCTCAATAAATTAAAAAGAAATGTTTTGATTTACCTAAATAATACGCTGAAACTAGCTCCCTCTATGAGCAACGTCAAAATAAGCTTCAAATTCGTCATTCTCACACTAAAAAACCTAATACTACCAATTTTCAAAGTCATACTATCAAAAATTTCTCAATTATTTCAGAATAAAATTTAAACATTGAATACCCTGTATTTCTTAAACTAGCGACATTCGTATTTTGGTGTCTAGTATTTCCAGCTTAGTGTTGGCCCATTCTTTCTGACTCACCAATGACCCATATACAGGTATTTCCAATTTATGTTTAAATGTCCATATTTAATTATTTTTTTACTGTTTTAGAAAGGTATTTTAAGCTAATATAAATCAAATCTTCTACAATTCCTATCAATGAAGTCATATGTATGTTCTCTGATACTAAACATCTAGGTATGCTAATGAACAATTCCACAGACAAAGCTCTAATCAATAATTATCTAAAGAAAATAATTTAATTTACTGATCTGCTAATGAAACACTCTATAAATATCTAACTTCACATTTTGGCAGTGGGAACGCGACAAATTCAACCATAATAGATGAGATCTGACCTATTTCTGCATTTTTAGGATTGCTTCTTCAGGTGGTCTCCTTTAAGTTGAATCTATAAAAATTATTATAAAAATTAAAATTATTTGAAGTTAAATATCGACAATGACAAAAAGTGACATCCTGTCAATGAATTAAATATGACAATACCTACTTGAAAAATGTTCACTTTTTATGTAAAAGTTTTTATACAGTATGCGCCAAAAGTACGGAATAAATTCAATAAAAACGAAACAATTATTTTTTGGGAAAAATCCTCGAACAGGTCGATTTTTAATTTAAAAAATACATATTTTAGCGTAAAATGCGATTTTCAAATGTCATTTGTTTTCGAGTAATGACGTCATCGATTTTTTTCAAATGGCAACACCATATTTTTTCCTTGATTCTGAAAGATCGTTTAATTCTCTATCAGACAGTACTAAAATTTTGCCCTCTTACATAGGAAAGTTTTCGAGTAAATGACGATTGAATATTAGAAAACGTAAATCAATTAAAATAAAGCAAAAACGTTATCAAGTTTAGTTATTCGCACTATGCGCGCCCTGTACGAGATTTTTTGGACAACTGTTTTCCTGGGAGGTGGATCGGCAGAAGTCGACCGATAGAATGGCCTGCAAGATCGCCAGATCTTACACCTCTTGACTATTTTCTATGGGGATACTTGAAGTCAAAAGTGTACATTAATAAACCACGTAATTTAGAAGAACTTCAAAATCGTATTCGGGACGAAATACGCAGAGTTACCCCAGAAATCATTCATAATGTGCAAGAAGAATTTCTTCACAGACTTGCGCATTGTCAAGAAGTTGGTGGATGGCAATTCGAACATTTAATTTAAGTATAAAATTTAATCAATTGTATTTTATTTTACATACCTCAGAATTGTTACTTTTTTATGGATGAAATTTACGTTTTCTAACATTCAATCGTCATTTACTCGAAAACTTTCCTATGTAAGAGGGCAAAATTTTAGTACTGTCTGATAGAGAATTAAACGATCTCTCAGAATCAAGGAACAAAATATCGTGTTGCCATTTAAAAAAAAATTGATGATGTCATTACTCGAAAACAAATGACATTTGACAATCGTATTTTACGCTAAAATATGTATTTTTTAAATTAAAAATCGACCTGTTCGAGGATTTTTCCCAAAAAATAATTGTTTCGTTTTTATTGAATTTATTCCATACTT
This sequence comes from Monochamus alternatus, assembly GCA_037114965.1. Taxonomy (NCBI): domain Eukaryota; kingdom Metazoa; phylum Arthropoda; class Insecta; order Coleoptera; family Cerambycidae; genus Monochamus; species Monochamus alternatus. The sequence continues at coordinate 43,227,994 of CM073433.1, forward strand.
TTGGCGCATACTGTATATTTTTAAGTATTAATAATATTGTGTGAAACTAACTACTTTCTAAAACAGTAAAAAAATGTTACAAAATCTATAATAAGGAATATATGGGTAGATATTGTGGGTGTAATTCAACGCAGGTTGAGGCTTTTGTCCACTGAGTAGTTAGTTTCACACAATATTATTAATACCTCAAAATTTATAAAAACTTGACCATATTTAATATCTATATGTTTTAAAAATATCCCGACAAATTTCAACACCGGATCCATTATAAACATTCAGGTAAATCTAGTCAAAATTTTATTTTTACATTTGCCTTTTACAAATTTCCTTTAATTTTCCTGATCCTTCGATCTTTTGGCATCGTTCCCATGTAATAAAAATTCAAATTGAAAACAAAAGACAAATGAGCTACAGTGACTCCGAATCAATGAGGGTGAGTCTTAAAAATAAAAATAACCTAGCAGGGGAACAAGGGTTAGAATTAATTCAGAAGATGACTGAAACTAACGACTTGGAGGCAGCTTCACCCTAAATCTGATTTAGACTACAAACTCCCTTATCTATTTCTCGGTGCACTGGCTTGTCCCATGTAGATGTTAGGATGTACCAACACGTAAAAACTTGAGGGGGATGAATGCGTAAAATTATCGACCGAGAAGATAATGTCGACTGAACAAGTTCTGATTTAACTGATTACACATGTGGCATCAGAAAGTTTGCTTTAACTTTACTACGTTTCATAAACTAACTGTCATTCATATTATCTTACCCAAAGTTGATATGTCCAAATTCGTAGTAAACAGTTTTTTGGAAAGCACAATACAGACATTTGGATATACAGGTTTTTTTTTCTAGGAAAATAGGTAAATATTTTAAGGTGTAAAAATAAGTTGATAACATTATAGGTTCGAAAATGTTTTCTTTCCAAGTTAAAAGAAAATTGAAAATCCTTTTTTTTTTCTAAGTATCTCCAAAAAGGTTTTGGATACTTACACTGCCGTTTGATGTATACACTGAAAGAAAGCTATACTAATATCAAGATTAATATTTATTTCAACGCTAGCTTAATTTCACTATTCCTCAAGTATAGTACTTTATTGAAAGATTAACTTATTCTTCATTTAAGAACAAAAATTACTTGAAATCAAGAAAACTAATACACTAATATGGGATAAAGTTATGTACTTATGTTTGTTTAAAGAATTGTTTTGTTTTATTTAGATAATATAAATATGCTTAAGTCTATTGTTATTCTCAAAATAATGTTATGATTTCTTTATTTGATATTTTAATAAGTGACTTGAAATTACTGCAAATTACTTCTACCTAAGGACATGCTTAAGTTTACTACGCGTCCTGTTCTCAAGGCCAAGCCTAAAATATAGATACCTATGTAGGTAACTAGAAACAATTTATAGAAATTAATAAAATCCTTTGCAAAAAGCTATATCAAAATAAGACTAAATTAATTTCAGATGGACTATAATTTAAGAATGTTTAGTAGTATAGTATGTTAAATTTTCGTATTATTATTGTATGCTTTATAGGATAAAACTTCGCAATTTTTATAAAAAAAAACAGAATTATTGTGGTTTTCGATGGTTTGCACAAAAACTAACTGCAAAGGATCAAATCTAAATTATTTGTTAGGGAAACAAGCAGGGTTTTTAATTCGTACCAAATCAGAAACAAAAAATGTACTAGAACTCTTATAATAACCTAGAATTATATGTAGCATTAGTAAATTGTACTAGATTTTATGTTATACTTCCACACTGTTTGCACATATTTTTATTCAAGTTAGCTACTTGAAAAAAAAACTGTCTATATTAAAGAATTATCTATTCAATTGTTTAAGTATTAAAATTGAATTTGACAAAGTACTGTATTTATAAGCATTCTCAGAATACAATATTGATTTATTAAACGATGTATTTGATTAAGGTAAATAATATATTTTTGTTAAAAAAGCTCCGATTTAAGAGACGAAGTGTGCACAAGAGAAAAACTTGACTAAAACTGGAGAAGTAGATTAAACTGATAAAACTACAGTGAAATAGCATCTGATCCGTTTTTCTCTAATAACACTAACTTTAGCATTGTTAAGAAAAAATAAAGATCATTACTTCCGAATACCTATAAATTATTCTCAACATTAGCTTCCATTCCTTCAGTTAATTATTGTCACAGTTTTCTCATAATTTAGTAAATTGTTAATAATTGTTTCAATTACTATCATTCAATGACATAATTGAGTTAATATGCATGAAAATAGACGCAGCAAGAAGCTAAACAGTTATTAATTGCTGTCAAAATAAAAACATTATAATATTGACCACCCTTCGATAAATAGTGAGCGAAACGCTCCCTTTAAAATTTAATTTTATTCATTAAAATGTCCAAATCGATTCATACATAATAAGTGCTTTCACATTGTGTGCGTCGTATGAATATTGTAAATAAGTACATAGTCATAATATAGAAACTTATTTTGTGAAAACGATACAGAAAAGTTGATTAAAAAAAACTTGCAATGTTATTTAATTATACAATTGTTAAATGCAATGTTATACAGAGGGATCTGTTTGTCGTGGCCCGCCAATGGCATCTTGAGAACTGCAAAATTTACAGGGTGGCTGAAATGAGAAAATGTTCCAAACTAGCAATTTAGTATTTTATAATAGCTACAAAAACGTTTTCAAAACAAATCTTATAAAACAGCATAAGTCACAGAAATATTGTAAGAATGTTTATACATTAACTATACAACCAAAATTGGCTCCATTTGTAAAGCACTTTAGTCGTCATTGAGATTATATAGGGCCTGTGGTAAACAATTAAAAAATAGTTATATATTAGCAATAAATTAACTAAACAATAATTTAATAACAATAATACGACATTTTTGTAGCATAAAATCAATAAATAAAAGTAATAGCTATTTATGATATACGTGTTAAAAGTAAGATTTTATTTTGTGAGTGAAGATGATTAAAGTAACGAGTTTTTTAACTTCACGAACAAAATAAAATCACTTTTAACACGTATATCATACACTATTTTTTCTACAAAACAATCGGAACAACTTTAAACTCAATAAAAATAAGAAATCAAAAAATACCACACAGATCGCAATGTTTATGAACCAAAATTTTCGTAGCAACCAGTGCTGTTGTTAGTTACGGAAAAAACAGAAAAATATTGACAGCATTTTCTAGTAATATTATAAGTATAATGAATAATCTCGATAATGAGCGTAACGAATCCATCCCTGCTGAAATCGAAGAAGCCGCCAGTCGAGCAACATTGGAATTATTGCCGGTGAAATCAAAGAAACAGTATGAAATCGCTTATAGACGCTTTTCGGAATAGTGCAACATTAAAAAGGTCCCTGGGAAATGTAACGAAAGTGTTTTACTGGCATATTTTGAGGAAAAAGCCAATATATGGAAATCGTCAGCGCTGTGGTCAAATTATTCCATGATCAAAACTATGTTAAAAATAAAGCAAGATCAAGATATAAGCAAACATTATAAACTTATTGCTTTTTTAAAACGGAAGGGTGAAGGATATCAAGCAAACAAGTCAAAAGTTTTGACGAAGACGCATATCGACAAATTTCTCACAGAAGCAGAAGACGAAAAGTATCTGATGATGAAAGTCGCAGCAATAGTGGGCGTCTTCGGGGCGTGTCGCCGGGAGGAATTGTGTCAAATGATCATCGACAATATCGAATATTAGGTCACTTCGGTTGTTGTGACCATTCCAGATAATAAAACGAAAGTGCCTCGGACTTTCAGTGTTGTTGGTGAATTCTAATTAAACATTTTTAGAAAGTATATGGCACTCCGGCCACACAATGCTGACCATAGACGACTTTTTCTTAAATATATGAAGAATAAATGTGTGAAGAATCCAGTCGGAATTAACATGTTTGATAAAATGCCTGCTGACATTGCAGAGTTCTTGAATCTACCAAATCCTCAACTCTACACCGGACATTGTTTTCGTCGTTCATCGGCGACATTGTTAGCAGATTCTGGTGCAAATCTTACTACCATCAAGAGACATGGAGGATGGAAATCTTCGACGGTAGCTGAAGGCTACATTGAAAATTCACTGGAACAGAAGAAAGAAATTGCGTGCCAAATACTTCCTACTGCTGCAACTACTAGCAAGACCACCAGTACTACCAGTAGTATTTCTACAGAAAATAGATGTGTCACACATGTTGACAGTAAAACCAACTTAAGTATGATGACTCCGCAGGGAATTACAATTTCAAATTGTTCTAATTTTACTATAAATGTTAATAGTAATAACTAGTTAAAATGTTGGTTTGTACTTATTTAAAATAAAAAGTTGTTCATGTGTTTGTTAAAACGTTTTATTAATTTTCAAAACAAAATTTAAATAAACTTTGATTTACTTTTAACACTAGTGTAAAAGTAACTTACTTTTAACACGCGTCTCAAAAAATAACATTTTTAACATCAAAAATGTCAATTAAAAAGCTCACTTTTAACAGTTTTGTAGAAAAAATATTTATTATCTGTATCGTTAACGAGTATCTCTGTTTAAACACAATGTCTTATGTGGTGTATTACTCAATATTATTTTAAGAGTTTTAATGCACTTTTTGAAAGCAATTTTTAATGCAGAGAAAATTTTATTGTAATTTGTATAGCCCTTATCTAAAATATATTACATGCATGTTAAGTGATTATTTACAATATTATCAGAATTAAAATGAAAACATTTTTTGAAATTTTATGGTTTTTTAACGTTAAAACTAGCGCCAAATGCGTTAAAATCATCATAACTTTTCATAATAGTCTTCGTTTTGACTATTCAATATTAGGATCAACTAAATCAGCTAAATTTGTGATATTTTTAGAGTTGTACGTCACAACGATTTTCAATATGTCAAAATGGCTTATAAAATAATTTCGTTTTAAAAACCAGCGTAAAATGGCAAGTAAGAAAATTGAGAGATTTCTATAAAAAAAATGGAAACTATGATTCTATCAAGAATTTATCATGACAGGGCCTTATCGTAATGGTAAATAGGCATTTAAAATCATGAATTTTGAAAACATTTCAATGAGACCGGTGAGATAAAAGTAGGAATTCTTTCAATTTCGAGATAAAAGTCATAGATTTTTTATTGCAAAAATATATCTTTATTTTTCTTCTAAATGTACCACTTCTTTTGATTTTTTCTACTCCCTTAAACCTCCCATATGTACTTACTGTACTCTTACACAATTACTATGAAAGCTGAAGCAATAGGTAAAACTAGACTTCTACCGTTCGCTATGACACAAACAAAACAATATCTCGCCATTTTACTGTTTCAAATTTGTTTTGTTTTTTATATGGTTTTACATATTTATTTTATATGGTTTGTCAATGTAATTTTGCGTCAAAATAAACATTACATAACAACTAGGTATATTAAGTGTGTAATACAGCTATTTGCTCTTGTAAAATTGTCTCCAAATATCTTTTAATACAATAGTTTTATTGGTTGATAACACATCTAACAATTATACATTTTTTTACGGAGCTGAAGAGGAAACAATGTTATATTAAAATTAGTTAACTGTATATTTTGGCTTCCGCATTTAAAGAAAGGATTTAAATTAATATTCTACATTAATTCACTAAATTGCCACAAAAAATCCATCCATATGGCTATTCGGCTAATCCTGCAAGATTTATTAATTAATCAGATTTTTAATTAGGTGCAAACTGCATCAAGCTGCAGTGGTCGCCGTAAATCTTCTCCGTAGGTAACCGCAAACAATGCGGGATCAGAATGCAGCTCGTAATCCTTGGACATTACAACGTTTAATCTGACATTTTCTTTCGCAATATTTTGCTGGCCTTTATAACTCGCGATTTTATTAAAACCCGCAACCAAGGCGCTTTTTAGTATTTCGTTCACATTCGTTTTATTTTTCATTCTGCATACGGGGTGTTTTTTAAATAAGCGTCAAAAATGATGTGCCTTAATATAGAGATAGAGACGAAGCAAAATGAAATTAATTCACTTTTAGATAGTGAAATGTTTGTCTTCTTATTCTGAAATACAGCGTGATAGACTGTTATTATTTCTATTAATTGTTGTTTTTTGTATTGCATTTATGTATATAGTCGATTTAAATTCAGTATATTCAATGTTCATTCGAAGTCCAAAGAAATAATTAGCCCAGAAGTCGGAGACTTGTGCGAGAGAGGGGGCGGCATATTATTATCAAGCATGCCGCATTTGTGCCCAGGAACGTCTTACGTTAGTAGGCCCTAACCACTATTCAGTGCAGGAATGAGGGAAACCTGGAAAACCCCATTAATTAGAGGGGTAGTCAAATGTCAACCGGTATCAATCTCTCACATTGACCCAAGCCAATATTCTTCCACCCTACCATACCCGCAGATAGGGTGCCAATCCTCTCCACGAATATAGCTTATATACGGTCTACCGGCAGCGGGGAACCCACACCGATCTAGTCACCTCAATTCAAGTACTGACGCCTTAACCCGCGCGACCACTGACCCACCCAATAATATTATCTGTTGTAGAAAGAACATAGGAATATAACAATTAGAACAGAAAAACGTTTATTTTGACTTAAAATTGACAAACCATTCTATAAAACAAATCTGAAACAGTAAACTAGCGGGACCTTGCTTTGTTTGTGTCATAGCGAATGGTAGTAGATGCGTAGTTTTACTATTATTACAGATTTAAGCCAATTGAAAAAAAAAACAAAATAATGGCGCATTTAGAAGATACGTAAAAAAGTGTTATCAAATCAAAAAAAACCTATGGCCACACAAATGTTCGTTACTTTATACCTTTACAATACAGCTTTTTTTTTATTCATGGATTTTATGCTACAAAAATGTATCATTGCTACTAGAGAAAAAAAAAGAGTTCTTAAAAATTATTGTTTAGTTGATTTGTTAGTATATAACCAATTTTTAATTTGTTTCCAACAGGCCTTACAAAACATTACAGCCATTAAAGTGCTTTAAAATATGGTGCTAATTTTGATTATATAGTTGCTGTATAATATCTTATATAATTCTTACAATGTTTTTGTGATATGCTATTTTATAAAATTTGTTTCGAAAACGTTTTTGTGTGTGTTATAAAATACCAAATTGCTAGGTAGAATGCATCGGTAGGAATGAAAATATTTTTCTAATTAGTTTTAGGTAAAAATTAAGTAAAGTTATTTATTTCTGAATCTGTTAGGCACTAGTTTTGTTAGAATATTTTAAGTAGATTTCCTTACATTTAAAAAAAAAATATTGCAATAATATGATTTCAAGTCTAGTGGTATCAGGAAATAACATTTAAGAGGAATAAATAACTTTAAAAAAAATATTATGATTGTATCATTCTACAATTTTGTTGTGTAATATTTCAACACGATATACAGGGTTAACTATGCCTAAGTAGAAAAATTTTAACCACGTGCTCAGGGAGGCCTAAAAGACAATAAAATAATTTTAGCTCGATATTTAAAAAATGGGGCAAAACCCTTCTTCCTACGGAAAGTCGGCGCCTATGGTAAGCATCGCCTGAGATGGCTTAGATCCATACATAAAGCTTGCATCTGTCAACAATGTCAACTACCATGCGGTCGTCTTTTTGCAGCGTTTCTAAATGCAGAAATGACAAAAATTAACATTGTTATTAGTAATAATACCTGATCGATAGGTAACATTTAATCCAGTTAGCTCCAGTATTTTGCATTCGTTTTTCATTACTTATTTACAAACTGGTAAAACTACATAGGTATTCACTTATTAGGTACAACCACTCACTACCGATAAAACACACTTCCCGTAGGTACAGTTAGATAAAATGTCTATTTATTATAAGAAAATCGGACAAAGGAATGGGTGGTACTAATAGGTAGGTAATAGAAAACTTTTAATGCACTCGCGGCAGTCTTGTCCCATAACCTAGAAAAACAAACCGGCGAACTATATTGTGGGAAAATATCTGTACCCAACACATATTCCTTTATTTAATAACTATAAAAAGTTTAAAATTAAAATAATGCACTAAAAACTGAAGAAGAACACAAAACTACAACGTATATACAGGAATTGAATTATGACAGTGACTGACCGACTGTTGCATGACGGCTGCTTGCTGGTTGCCTACTTTGATCCTCGCGTTGGTGGCGTTAAATAAGGATTTATTGTAATATCGAAAAAAAAAATTTTCGCTCTATAAATAAGTTTGGAATTTTTTTGAAAGGAGATTTCGTTAATTCTTAATATTTTTATTCCCTCTTAAAATATTTGTACTTAGTCAGTTAACCGTGTATTTCGCAAAATAAAATATTTTTTGTGTCTGTAGTGAAAACAACGTCTATTTCTTCATGTTATATTTAATGACTACGCTCAGCTATGCCTGCTGTATGTGTGTGTATAATCTGAACTTCAAATATGCAAGCGTGTTCGATAAGGCCCCTCCCATACTTTTACGACTTTTGAACACCAAGCAAACTTTTTTGCAAAACACGGAAGGGCTGTGTAGAATTATAGAGTTTTATCTGCCATAAATTACCGCTTAACGAGAACAGTCTAACGTAATTGCCGTAGTTTTAGGCACGGCTTTGGAAATACCGCCACATATCTGGAAAACGGTTGGTTTAAATGAATTCGTACATTAGCGCATTAGAATAGTGCAGCCAACATGAAATATTTACATAAAAAACTTCGTGTATAAAACACGAAAAGTGTCTTCGTCCAGTCGTACCAGAAATTTCAAGAGATGTTTCGAATATAAGCTACTGTAAGAAAATTTCAACTAAAGTTGAAGTTTATATCTTCATGATTTTTCTCGAGACTGCAAATAATTGGCTTAATTGAATATATTAAAAGGAAACTAATTTTTACTGAATTAAAATACTGTACATACTAGTATTTTAAACAATAATATTGAACATTTTTACAAATGTACTCCTTTATGACAGTATTTAATATAAAATCAACTCAAATCAATGATTCTAAAAGTATTAAAAAATATGTTTATTTTAGTGGGGGAAACTGCATGATTTTTTCCAAATGCATGTAGAAGAAAAAAATTTTAATCGAAATGACGTTTATCTTAGACGATTTTATGGAAAATTAAGCCTAAAAACAGTATTTAAAAATTTAGTCTGGCCACGCTTCCACAGCGAAACCTGTCAGACCACATTCGCAAGTGTACAGCAATGTGCTCTAATATACAGGGTGATTCAGAACTTATCTAAAAAAAATTGAACGTGCAGGGGACTCTTACAAAAATTTTGTAAAAAAAATCAAAAAAAAGCAATAAATTTGCTGCCACCGCTATTGTTATTACTTATTAATGTAATTAATATGTGCATGGTTTTAATTAATAAAATAGTTTGACATACCTGATGTTACAACAAAATTTTGGGCCCGTCTTACCCAGTTTCAATAACTAACACAAATGTTTCTGCTTCTTGTCCATTTTGAACTGGTAAGTTATTGGGTTTTTTAAATATCCCTACAAAATGAAGTCCAAATGATTTAAAGTCAGGATATCGTGGCGGCCATAGTACCAGTCCTCCTCGTCGAATCCCTTGGTATTAATGCTTGGACACGCTGTACATGGTAGGGGAAACCGGGTACGGAAGTAACACGGATTGGTTCTAACAGTAAGCCTATTGTCTTTCTAAAGAGGTTTGTCTATGATATTATATCATCATAGAGTCGGCAGTGAAATCTACATTAACTTATCTGAACAACAATATCCGTAGTGTGTTTTAGTTCGAGTTAAGACCTGCACAGTGCAAAATGATATGCAAAGGAAGTTTTCATTCTTTATCTTAATCTATCATAATCCTAGAACTGAACGTTATTTTGAATCATATTATTGGCTTGTTCAGTTAATACCAATATTGGCTACAACCTAAGCATGGTATTTTAATTTAAAAGTTTTAAGCATGTATCTAGTCAATCGCGTGAAAAATGGGACGATTGTAACAATGCCATAGGCGGGCGATTGTAACATGTTACAACCGTCCCAAATATTTAATACCTATGATCGTATTTGTCATATTTAAAATGATAATTCTGTAGATAGCCAGATAATTACTTCAGTATTTGTTATACTGTGTGGGAATATACAAATTCATTCTCTTTATTTATGATGTCTAACAAAGGACAACGAACGACAGATCGTGGAAAAGATTGTTATGGATTGGGAAAAACTTGGTCCATCCCAAATATGGAATATGGGCGAGTCTGGCGACAGACAACCGTGCAAAAGCCAGATAAGGATAGGATTCTGTGTCATTACGAAAAAAAATATTATTATTTTATATTTTTGTTTGATTATTTTATTTATTTATTTATTTATTTATTTCAAATAAAAAAATATATTCTGTACCTGCACTACAACTTTTATATAGGTATAATCAATAAACAAATACCTTGTAAATACTAACTTTCTATACCTAGTTATTACCTATTATTCATATGTTACAAACGTCCCCATGTTCTGTTACTTTTGACCCATACCACTGGGTAGGTTGTAACGACGTACACTCTCTAATTTTTTTTATTAATTTTACATCAATATGAACATTAATTACTTCAATATTATTTTACCTCTATATATAAAATGCCAAGGAAACGACTTATAGTAAGTAAATTTATATAACTTTGTTAATGTTTTATTTATCCGGCTTTACAAAAATATGTTACTTTCGTACCTGGTCTCCCCTACGGATATAATTGAGCCTCGTGTATGATAGGCCACACTGCTGCAATACGCCGTGGACGTCCTGGACGTCCATCTCTTCCACGATTCGGTTTCAAATTTCCCTTGCGTTGCACTACACTTGCACTCACTACACACTGCGGTAAAAGTAGCTGCATTTAGCACATGTTTACCGGGAAATCATTCTGCTAAAGCATTTTCATATCCATCCACTTCAAGTTGCTATACGCATAAGCCATTTTTGACACTTCAGCTAATGTAAACACTGGCATCACAAAAACTGTCTAGAGACTACAGCAGCCCAGCGATGTAAAGGTTGAAAATACTATAACTTCAATAATTTTTTACTCGGAAACTATAAAGATTTTACAAATATTTTTTTACAATATCGACTGCATTTTCATGATGCATGTATTCCGAATTTTTTTTTAGATATGTTCTGATCACCCTGTATATCTGCAAACGATTTCCATTTTCGGACAACGTAGCACATACGTTTAGAAGAGTTAATTTGTCATTTCTGATATTATCAGGTGCTATCGTGTTAAATAAACATTAGTACTGAATAAAGTTGCAACATAGACTCGTAAAATGGGCACAGAGAGTGCACCTCACCGGACAAATGGAAGAAGTATTGCATTATGTACGAATATAACATACAACACCTGATAACAAATATTTCACCGTACCAAAAATAGAAAAATGTCGTGTAGAGCGATGAAGCGCTACGAAAGGTATTGCAATATTGTTTGTAAACACCATTTTAATATAAGCTTAATTGAAAATACTTAAATATATAGGTTTACGTACGTCGTAACAATTAAAACGTAAAGTTGTAAAGAATCAATTAAACATTTCTAGTAAGCTACCAGAATGTATTCAGAACGTTTAGGATATCAGTGGTAAAACAAACTTACATTTTTCTTCATTTACTGTATTCAGCACTTCATTCTGTATTTGCTCCTACATTAACATTCTATGGTAATTTATTAATGTTAATATTTTACTTATTATGTGATTATTGCCGTCAGACACATGTTCTGATCTGTCAATACGTTTAAAAGACTGCCCTGTAATACCCTGTAATTTCAAATCAATATAAAATTCATGCGAATTCATGTCCATTAATATTTCCAAATTATTCACTCCCAAACTAAACCCTTGGATACTACAATATTTTGTTTCTGATTCTTATTGTTGGTACTAAGGCTGCTATGATCGAAACCGCTCATCAGACAACGATAGTCTTCAGGTACATCCCGTAGTAGAATCTGCAATTGGTGCAATCTTTTCAGATCTTCATTGTAGGCATCTGCAGTAGTAACAGCAAAAGTTTTGTTGCAACTGAAAGCAGTTATTTCAATGCATACACCGTAAACAGCAAGCACAGGCAAAATATTCTCAGATGAAGCTAGGGAAGTACACATTAATTTTGTGATTGGCGTTGGCGAGTTGTCTAGGCCATGACATAAAATTTCGAAAAACCATAGTAGATTAAATGTGGCTGTTATATTTCACACTATACTAAAAACAGTTTTTTTTAAGGTACTATCAAGCTATGTATTTCGATCACATTTTAACTCATATGCACAGGTTATTTGAGCATAATCTTGACCTAAAAATTGTTGCACGAAACTAGGGTTATGTTTAAAACACCTCGTATGCCACATCCGGTTCTCTCTAGGTAGGAAATCATCAGCTAGGTTTAATAACTAACAAAAAACGTTGCTAATGGTATTAAACTCCGACTGTCCAGTATATGAGAGCAATTTCAAATTATGGTTTTTAATTTTCCCCGTTTTACGATGGCTTACAGAAAAATACGTTTACGACTGCGTATCACATTTAGCGTTTTCATATTTTTAAATTAAACAAGCTCACAAAGGCCTGCCCCTTTATCAAAGAAACGCTCCCCGCTCCTCGCAGAAGACACAGAAGGTCAGCTCATGAGTTAAATTTATGAAAATGGAAACCTGCCCTTGCCTAGCAAAGTTAACGACTAAGGAAAACGATATTTTTCAGTTTTAATATTCCCCGCCCGTAATGCGGAACCTGGAGTTGACAAACTCTAATCTTTTAAAATATTCTACGTTCCGCCTAAAATTAATTCCCGAAATGTAAATGCCGGGGAGTTTTATTTATTTAAAAGTTTGCACAGGTATGGGGATGAAGATACCAGGCTGCAGGCGAATATATAATTCGGTTTTAATTTATGTGCTGCCTTAACGACTCGCAAATACAATCGGCATGCAGAAAAGTTCCGCAATTGTTTATATTTGCATGATATTTACTATCCAGTTGACATGGGAGACGGTTAGGGGAGAATGGCGTACTTTTATGCAGCTTGTACTAACTGTACCATTACCACGTAGAAATAATAATGATGATAATAATAATCATAATGTTTATTTGCTTCAAAATGTAAAGTAAAATTACATAATATGCAGGGTTATTTTGTACTGTTTTGTGTTTATGTATGTCTCTTTGCAGAAAAAAAAAATAGTATTTATTGTGCTACAAACCTGTGTAATATCTTTTCTAGCTTATTCAACTACCCTAGCTGCTTGTAGCTATACATTTAATTCATAAGTAACAGATTTTTAAATGCATTTGCATATTAAGGGTTGCCTGCCTTTAGGCATTAAAATTCTTAAATTTATAGAACATACTTTCTGAAATTTTGTTATTCTGTGGCATTCTATTCTATTTACTGATGTTCGCTGATATACTAAATTGTAAAATGAATCTTATTCTGACAGATGGTTCACAAAATAATAAAATTTTTATAATAAATGGAAAAGTGACTATTATTAAAACTATATGGTAAGTAACTTTATTGTTTTACGAAAATTCTGAGTATATTTGACTGTCTTTTTGTTGAATTTAATGGCTAGCTAGCGTTTGTTTGTTTTATTAAATTTTGTGCACATATAATATACCTGTATTAACATTGGTCTTTATAGATCTTCTACTACTGGAAATCTTCTAGACATCCCTAATAACTGTGATATGGGGCTACAGATGTTGGAGAATGCTTCACCTACTGATGGTACTGTCAAAATCCTAGATTGGACCTGGATCTTGGTTTCTAATGCTGATCACCAATTTTATTTTAACGTTAGTACTAATTTTAACTTTCATTCTGGCTATTTCTTGCTAATTTGCTTAATTTTCGGGAAGCTCTCTAAACCAACGCTGCACGTTCTTTTCCTCTTCCCGCATCCAATCAACAAAACTTGTTTTTCTTTTTTTTAATCAATTTGATATCTTGATCCCTTGTTTTAAATTTTGCTTACATATTATGGTTCATACATATGATTTTGATGAGTTTTTCGAAGCACTGTTTTAATGTTTTTCACTGCACAGCTACTACATTCTTTTTATATTTACAATTTTACTTATAGCTAAATGTTAAAATATTCTTAAATATTACTCTTACTTTTTTTTTGTAAATTGTGATATCTCTTGTGAAACCAACTTTATACTTGACATTTGTCCATGGCTATGAAATTTATTTGACATTTTTGAAAATTTTATAAAATTTATTTACTTTAAATGTTAATATTTTTATTATATTTGCTTTGCTCTGGGTTTAAATCTGTTTTTGTTTATGTACTCTTCATAAATGTGAGATCATGTCCCAATATTAGATACAATTTAATCTATATCTTATTTTCTAAAATATTCAATTTATTTAATTTGCGGTATAATAATCTACCTATATACTCTGTATTATCCATCTTTATATTATTTTGTTCTATTCTATTGTATTTGAATTTTAACAACAATAATTTGATCATACATTCGCTAAATGTGAATTATCCATCGCTTTTTCAAATTGTATTGTTCATACATCATCTAAAAATGTATTGCAATGAATTTCATTCGATTTAGAGTATTTAATGAAATATTTTCGAAAGAACATCTTATTCTTGAAACATTCGTAAACTTGATTTAAAAATTCTCACACTCTCCCCTACGCTGTTACGACATGCATTTATTAAAATTCAACCCCTCGGCCCCCGTTGCCTCGAAATTAATTAAGCTGAATTAGGAAAATATCCGAGACAAGGAGCTGACTCGTCTCACTGTTCCTGGAAATTGGCTATTGATTAATATTTGTAATAGAAATTTGACGGTACGCATCACTCTACAACCTGAAATTGGGGTCACGGAAAGGGTTCGGCGAAGGATCTGCCTACTCAGATGCTTGATTATGATTAAGGAAGCACGAATTGTATATTAGTTAAGGTACATAGTTTAGCACCCTACACTGTTTAATGTTTTGCATTAAGAGTCACTTTAGAATCTGTTTTGGATCTATTTATCAAATACGTCGAGAACATATTTGAACAATACATCTAAAAGTAGAATTTTATACTATCCTTCCTTATGTTGCCATAAATTGAAAAAAAAAGGGGAAATAAAAAAAACTTTATTTATTTTAAAAATTTATTATAAAAAGGACAACTATATTCTGATATCCCCTGTTACATTCTTTTTATTTTAGCAGTAGAGACAGAGAAGTTACTTAAATAAAAAGTTTTCTGAAATAATTTGGTATATAGTATTACTACGGTAAATATAACTATGTTAATTGCAATCTGAATGCAAGTCTTTGAACAGCTAACTTCCACTAAAATAAATGCATCTACAACAAAAGCAAGGACATGTGGTATAGGAAATTAACAGCAAGTGACACCGCAGGAACAGCAGGTATGCACTGTTTGAAAAGCGAGTAAAAACTAATCAAAAAAAGGTTTTTTTGGAAAGCCGATTATTTAAATTCTCATATATCTCATATTTTATACAGTGTTATATTTAATTTGTACTTCGTAAAGAAACTTAAAGACATGGTTATTAAATGCTAATATTAAACTCCTAGAATAATTTCGGCTATTCGTTTCTTGTGTGACACAGTCTGTTGATTATACCAGGTGTTACAGATTGTATTTATTTTAGGCCTTTTTCTTTTTATTACGAGTTTTTCTATCCACAAAACAGTGGAACTTTTATTGGAAAATCCATTTGTCAAGGCGCAAACTTGGAAATCTGGGACTTTTAGCGTTATACATTCGATGAGCTGGATTGGCTGAACAAAAGCAAATAAGGGAACCCAAGTTCTACTGGGGAAAAAAGCAACCTAATACTCAAGAAGTACTTGAGGTTACATATATGGTGCAAGTGACTGATTGGTAATATATTAAGATCAACTCTAAAAAAAAACTGGGTGAGTCCTATTTCTCATAAAGTTGTCAATGACATACAGAACGTTCGAGAACACCGCCATCTTGTTATAAAGCCTATACATTTTCAAACCTTGCTACATATTTTCATATTTTCAACTAAATATTAATTTAATTTTTTTACTAGCTTTATTCCTTTAATTACATGTAAACTTGGAAGACAGCTGTTTCTCGAGTACTTATTTAGCACGTTTTTTACTAACCTAGTTGCTAATGGTTTACTAAAAATTCTACTTTACGGAATTTGTTCATATTTACATTTATACATTTTACATTTGTTGCTAAATCAATTTATAATAGATATTTGCGTAGAATTGTGTTGCCAGCTATTGTTTTGTGTTGTTTTGTAAATTCCCCAACCCTTGCCAATTTTTTTGGCTGGCGCTCATGCCTACTATACTCTGAATATATCAAAAAACCATAATCTTTTCGAACCCACGACTAGCCTTCGACACTAGAGCAACCGTGAGCAAAGGAAAAAAAAGAAATAAATATACCAATAAGGTTACATATTTTTTGGTTTATATTTTCAACAAATCTGTTTTTTTTTCTGAATTTTTAAAACAGTCGGTTACTGTAAACATTTACACGATAAATGGCGCTCTATTAGTAGACATTATAAATATAATTTTTTTTTTTAAAAAGCAGTACAACTATTTATATCAAACATTCAATCGTCATTTACTCGAAAACTTTCCTATGTAATAGGGCAAAATTTTAGTACTGTCTGATAGAGAATTAAACGATCTTTCAGAATCAAGGAAAAAAATATGGTGTTGCCATTTAAAAAAAATCGATGACGTCATTACTCGAAAATAAATGACATTTGAAAATCGCATTTTACGCTAAAATATGTATTTTTTAAATTAAAAATCGACCTGTTCGAGGATTTTTCCCAAATAATAATTGTTTCGTTTTTATTGAATTTATTCCATACTTTTGGGATTTGATGTCAATACTTGTACAAGATAAACTCCAATGAAAGAGAAAGATCTACTTATAAAAATACGATATTCATTTATAATTTGTTCCGTAGCGCAAAAAATAAAATGTCGTGACTTAATCCTGACATATGGGACAATATTTTTTTGTCAGTAGATTTAAAATATTTGTATTGTTTAAATACTGATTCCTTTTAACGTAGACATAATTTTAAACTATCTCATGAAAAATGTTTTTAAAACACGCATTTAAACATATAATTGATAAAATATACATATAAAATTGCTCATCTTGTGATAGTTCTTAAATGTATTTATTTATTAACTTTTGTTAATTTGTGTCTTAAGTTTACTGCTTTATCTCTTATTATCCATCTGATAATAACCGCCTCAAAAGTAATGTGCTATTGGTTATAGAGTCGGTAGAGTCATTGATGTAAAGAAGTAAGGGTAATACTCCCAGAACAACTCCTTGAGGAACGCCAATTTTTACAGGAGAAACACTCGTCTTCCTCTTCTTTATTTATTTATGTATTTATCAGTACAATATCGAACGAGCAAGTTGCCCAGATACAGGATAGGTAAAGAAACAATATAGTGCAAAGAATACAGCAATTATAGAAACAAAAGGCGCATAAAACTTGAACATTAAATTACGAACATGCCTGTACTTAAATAAACAAGCAAGCAAAACAAATAACTAATGTGTCAAAATAGTATGTATGTATGTAAGATGATAAATATGTTAAAACAACAGATAAAATCAAGTAGGTACACTATACTTATCAGAAAGAAACTTATATTAAAACCTAACCAAGTCAATAATATGTCAAAATACTAAAAATCATCTCCTTAGGCATGATGAGAAAAGCTCATTATATTTTTACTCGATAGCATTTTTATATAATTTTCAAAGTTTACTCTGGACATAATATGGGCTTCTCTAATTACTTCTAACTTGTTTTTGTATTTTACACATTGTTCAAGTTCAATTAAAATATATACCGGATGGCTCTGATTAGATGAAACCACTCTTATAATAGAGGAAAAACTTATATGCAATTTTGCAAAGATGTGTTATGATTCCAAATCATTAAAATCAAGTAAATTCGGAAATTCAGAAAATTAATCATTTTTTTTTCACTTCTATGACCTACTACAATGAACTATTAAGAAAAGTTTCTCACATTGAAAAATTATAAAAGCACTTTGTTCTTAAAACACTAATACCCAGTCACATGTCAATAGCAACTGTTTTGTCTTTTACAAGAATTGTTTCACTTATCTTGTGACATTCTGGTCATATGCGTACAAAATAAAAATGTTTAGAAAAAGATTTTAAGGACAATGCCAAAAAAATGCAGAAATTAATAACGTCTCATCTATTGCATAAGATAATTAATTATTTAATAATTTTAGTATGTCATGCATGTGACTTTAGTGCGTTTTAGTTAGATTATTGTTTATGTTTATACAACGTTAACTATGGACTAAGTACAAAAATTTTAACCACGTGCTCAGGAAGACCTAAAAGACAATAAAATAATATTCTAGAATTGATATTTAAAAATGGAGCAAAACCCTCTTTTCCTACCGAATGTTGGCGCCTATGATAAGCATCGACTGAGATGGCTTAGATCCGTAGATAAAGCTTACATCTGTCAATAATATCTACTACCATGCGGTCGTTTTTTTGCAGCATTTCTAAATGCAGAAACGACAAAAAATAATATTTTTATTAGTAATAATACCTGATAGATAGGTAACACTTAAGTCAGTTAGCTCCACTATTTTGTATTCGTTTTTCATTATTTCGTTACAAACTGGCAAAACTACAACATTTTCCTATCCTATCCTCCTATATTCCTATTCCGATTATAGCAAAATCAAACGAAAGGAATAGATAATAGAAAATTTGTAATGTACCCGCTTCAGTCTTGTCCCATAACCCAGAAAAACAAACCGGCGAACTATATTGTGGGAAAATATCTGCACCCAACACAAATTTCTTTATTTAATAACTATAAAACGTTTAAAAATTAAAAAATGCACTAAAAACTGAAGAAGAAAACAAAACTACAACGTAAACAGATGGTAAACACAGGAATTAAATTGTGACATGACGGGGAATTTTACCGTCGTGTTGCTAGTTGCCTACTCCGACTCTGTAAATGCAAAGGCGGCGTTAAATAAGGATTTAATATAATTTTGAAAAAAAAATTTCTTTTGCTTTATAAATAAGTTTGGAATTTTTTTGAAGGGCAATTCCGTTAATTCATTATTTTCTCTACCCCTCTTAAAATATTTGTACGTAGTCATAGTTCACGCGAAAATTATCTCCCCCTTTTTTCTACGTCATTATTCGAGATAAGAAAAAAGTAACATTTTTCATTTATTAAAAATCGTATTTGTAATAAAAAATGTTTAATTTCACATCTCCGATTTATTAAATTATGGATATTCATTCATATTCATATTCAATTGTTTTTGTGATATATGCAGTCAAAATATTTAAAGATCCCTACAACTTTTATTGTTTCACTTTTTTCATATTTCGAATGATAACGGAGAGAAAAGGGGGAGGGTCAATTGTCGTGATCACCCTGTACATATGGGAACTGATTATTGTCTTGTCTATGGAGCTGTTTATTTATCATTTTCAAAAGTGTCTTGTTTTATATAACATATACTGTAAAAAGTTGATAGTAAATTATCACGAAGCGATTACATTATTAAGTACCTACCGTTTCGCATATGTTCCCCTGAATATTTAAAGCTCTGTGGAGGCTATACGAATAGGCCAGTCAATGAAGCACTTTTATTATTCAGAACCAAGGAGCTTCAGCCACAACAGCACAAACACAAACACATAGAGCCGACGTCCTTGTCTCGTTCAAACAGAGCGTCTCTGCCTTCTTCGCAACACGCCTCAAATTTGACACGATAGGCCGTATTTTGTATTAGTTTATTTACGGAGTTCAGATGTCAAATCGCACGAACGGTTCGGGATCGATTTAAAATTCTGTGATATGGAAACCGCACGATATGTTTCATGTGTCAGATATGATGACGACTCGTCGGATGTAGCTCATAGGACTTGGAAAGATTCGTTCAACCTGAAACAAAGTAAATAAAATTAAACTCTCTTTGATGTTCGAATAAGCCGAATGAGCGAAAGGGGACGTTTTTGACATAACAAAATACAATTTTATAGTAGGTATAGTTAAGTCAATCAATTTAGCATTATAGATGTAGTGATGGGACATTTTTATTTGTAATATTTAAAAAATAATTAGGATAAAATATATCAGACTTTTTGAAAAAAATTACATCATAACAGAACTGACCTAGAAATATCAGATTATAATAATGGTCATTTAATAAATTATTATGAAAACAATGCTTTTAACAATATTCCAGCTCAGTTTGATTTTGCTCTGGTTGATGAGCCTGCTGTTTCAAAAATTTTAAACAGCATCAAAACACATGCTTTTGGATCTAATGAAATAAATCTTGTTATGTAAAAGTTTTTATATATTTTTAGGTATTAATAATATTGTGTGAAACTAACTACTCAGTGGACAAAAGCCCCAACCTGCGTTGAATTACACCCACAATATCTACCCATATATTCCTTATTATTAGCTTTTGTAACATTTTTTTACTGTTTTAGAAAGGTATTTTAAGCTAATATAAATCAAATCTCCTACAATTCCTATCAATGAAGTCATATGTATGTTCTCTGATACCAAACATCTAGGTATGCTAATGAACAATTCCACAGACAAAGTTCTATTCAATAATTATCTAAAGAAAATAATATAATTTACTAACCTTCTAATGAAACACTTTATAAATATCTAACTTCACTTTTTGACACGATAAATTCAACCACAATAGATGAGATCTGACCTATTTCTGCATTTTTAGGATTGCTTCTTCAGGTGGTCTCCTTTAAGTTGAATCAAATATCTAACTATAAAAATTATTATAAAAATTAAAATTATTTGAAGTTAAATATCGACAATGACAAAAAGTGACATCCTGTCAATGAATTAAATATGACAATACCTACTTGAAAAATGTTCACCTTTTATGTAAAAGTTTTTATATATTTTTAGGTATTAATAATATTGTGTGAAACTAACTACTCAGTGGAGACCACCTGAAGAAGCAATCCTAAAAATGCAGAAATAGGTCAGATCTCATCTATTGTGGTTGAATTTATCGTGTTCCCACTGCCAAAAAGTGAAGTTAGATATTTATAGAGTGTTTCATTAGAAGGTTAGTAAATTAGTTTATTTTCTTTAGATAATTATTGAATAGAGCTTTGTCTGTGGAATTGTTCATTAGCATACCTAGATGTTTGGTATCAGAGAACATACATATGACTTCATTGATAGGAATTGTAGGAGATTTGATTTATATTAGCTTAAAATACCTTTCTAAAACAGTAAAAAAATCTTGTTATGTAATAATATTGTGTCACAAATTATCCCGAAAATTATATATATCATAAATAGTAGTTTATTGTCACATACTTTTCCATCGCAATGAAAACACGCTTATACAGGGCGTCCAAATGAAAGCGAAGCAGAGCTATTTTCAGGAACTGTGTCAAGATTGTAGAAAAACGCTCAGACCAGCCGATTTTAGATTCTTTGCTGGTATTTTTTACTCCGCCACTTTCACCCCCAAGCAAGGGTAAGCATTACCCCAAAATATTTAATGGCATTGGGGGTTGAGTAATATTTATTTTGAAAGCTCTTCCAGTTCTCATTACAACAGACTTTGAATCTTATAATTCCACCTAATACTTTGAAAACAATTTACATTTTAATATTTAAATTATGTTTAGTTGCTCACTTACTACTTTGTTGATTAAATGTTCAAACTTATGACCGCCCGCTTCCATGACGGCATTTGTCGACGATTCTTTGACACAAATCTTGCAGCGCCGCTGACTCCGCTTTATAGATTTTACTTTTTGGGTATCCCTACAAAACAAAATCAAGGAGCGATAAATCTGGCGATCGTGGAGGCCACTCAATGTTGCCTCTTCTCCCAATCCAACTCCGTGGAAAACGTTGGTCCAAATACTGACGGACTATTAACGCATGATGCGGTGGAGCACCGTCCTGTTGATAAATCAAATGATATTCAACATACTCAACTTTTTGAACTTTTTCAATAATATCAGTCAAGGCTGGGTCAATAGCGTCTTCCAGTAATTACAAATACATTTGTCCAGACAAGTTTCCAGCTTGAAAATGGTTCTGTTTCGTTTTCATCTGGCCACTCTGTATACTACTCGTTTCAAAAATATCTTAACCCACGTCTGGTAAAGATTTACGTCCAATAAGTATATTGCCAATTTTGTCTAAAATTTTGGAGTGTGATTTAGCTTCAATTGCAAGAACATTTGAAAACATATATCAATCAATTTGACTTTAATCAAGATTAAAGAATAAAAGTATCAGATGATACTTTATGAGCTTCGAATAAAAATAAAGTTACTGCTTTGGTGCTGCTGGATTTTACTAAAATATGTGATACACTGCAGCATCATATTTTTGTGGCTATTTTCTATTTTAGTAGGGTTTGTAGAGGTGCGATTGGTTTATTATCAAATTGTATGAAAAATCGTACTCAAATAGTAAAATTAGACAACGGTATCTCAAATGAACATGTTCTCGAAGTAGGTGTGCCTCAAGGCTCACTTTTGGGGACTCTGTTGTTTTGTATTTACACCAGAAATCTTTAAAGTGGACTAGAGTATTGTAATTCGCACATGTACGCGGATTACACGCAACTTTATCATTTAATTCTTATATATTAAAATCCGTTGTTTTTTCTCGCTCCCACCGGAGGCGCGAAAAAGTGGCATTTTGCCGCCACAAAGGCTTTTTTCGCGAGCCCCGCGGCGGCGGGTCCGGGTGCGCGGGGTCGAGTTCGGTCCTTCGGTTGTCCGGTAGGCGTATTTTGGTGGGTTCTTTTTACTTTTTTCGGGGCGAAATTTGCGTTTTTCCGGAGGTCCGCGGACGCCGGTTTGCGATTTTCGCGAGGAAACGAGACAAAAGTGAGATGGATATAGCTTATCGGCAGGGAATCGGAGAAACGTCAGTTGTTCAGTGCGAAATATATTTAGACGTCAAACTATTTCGGATTCGATATTTTCGTATTTTCCCGCATTCCTTTCTACGAAGCCATATCGAAACGTAAACTTTGAACCTTCTACAATATCCCGCGTGCCTCAGATCTGGGTTTAAAATTCGATTTTATAGCAAAAATAGTGAAAATATGCGTCCACGCACGTTCGCCCAACGATCGGCCTTCAGAAACGTCAAACTTCGAGCCCGACGGTGCGATGCGGTGACATCTCTCAAGAAAACGTAAGAAATTTCGCTAAACGGGCCGATCGGAGGCCCGTAAAGGCCAGAAAAGATAAATTTAAAGTCTCTAGATACTTTCTGTTATGCGAGCGCTGGGTTTTGAGTTCGTTTTTAGATGGAAACGTGCAAAAATAACGACCGAGACGGGAAGGAAGAGGAAGGCAAATGGCCGACATCACAAAAATTTCAAAACGATTACATTCTCCAAAGTAAGTACCTCTTTATTTCCATAAAGCCATATCGAAACGTAAACTTTGAACCTTCTACAATATCCCGCGTGCCTCAGATCCGGGTTTAAAATTCGATTTTATAGCGAAAATATAGAAAATTTGGTAGACTGCACTCCGCTGGGAGCGCAACCTTCAGAAACGTCAAACGACGAGTGGTGACAGTTCAGATTAAAACATAGGAAATTTTGCTAAATGGGCCGATCGGAGCCCCCCGAAGGCCGAAAACGGTAAATTTGAAGTCTCTAGATACTTTCTGTTATGCGAGCGCTGGGTTTTGAGGTCGTTTTTGTATCGAAATTTGCATAAATCCAAGACCGAGACGGGGTAACAGTGACGTCAGCAATGTGGCGCTCTTCAAATTTTTCGAGGCGCTTCGCGTGTCGTCGGTGTTCCAATAAAAATTGACGAGAAAAAAATAAAAATTACAGGTTCGAGGAAATTTTCGGTTTTTTCGCTTCGGAGGGGTCGTCTGACGTGCGAAAGACCGTTTTATATACAAAGTGTTGGAAAAATGTCGAACGCTAAAAAAATTTCAAAATTAAGGGAACTGAATTTTTTTTTTACGAAACTTCAGTCGGGGGTCTCTTACCGCACTAATTATCGAAAAAAATACGGGGTGTTTAAAAAAACCGAACCCTTATCTAAAAATCCTCAAAATTCGTGGATTTAAAAATTCCTTTTTTTTCTGAAACTCTTCGCGATAGTCTGCAGAAAAACTATACTAATTAAAAATATGGGGGGTTTAAAAAAACCGAACCATTCTCTTGAAATCCTCAAATTTCGTGGAATTTAAATTTTTTTTTGTAAACACTTTTTGCAATAGGCTGTTAAAAAATATATATATACTAATGAAAATATCCAGTGTTTAAGAGAACCGAACCGTTCTCTAAAAATCCTCACAATTCGTGGAATTAATATTACTTTTTGTAGACACCTTTCACAATAGGCTGTAAAAAAAACTGTAATAATGAAAAAATACAGGGTGTTTAACAAAACCAAACCATTCTCTAAGAATCCTCACAATTCATGGAATATTTTTTAATGAAACTTTTCACAATGGTCTGTAAGAAAACTTTACTAATTAAAAAACTACTGGGTGTTTACAAAAAACCGAACCATTCCCTAAAAATCCTCAAAATTTATGGAATTAATATTTTTGTTATGACACCTTTCACAATAGGCTGCAAAAAAACTACCCTTATTAAAAAAATGCAGTGCGTTTTACAAAATCGAACCATTTTCTAATAATCCTCAAAATTCGTGGAATTAAATTTTTTTTATGAAACTTATCGCAATAGTCTGCAAAAAGACTATACTAATGAACAAATACTGGGTGTTTAAAAAAACCGAACCATTCTCTAAATATCCTCAAAATTCGTGGAATTAATATTTCTTTTTTTAGACACCTTTCACAATACGCTGTAAAAAAAATGTAATAATGAAAAAATACTGGGTGTTTAAAAATACCGAACCATTCTCTGATATCCTCGAAATTCATGGAATTAAAAAATTTTTTTTACAAAACTTTTCACAAAAGGCTGCAAAAATCTACCCTACTGAAAAAATACAGGATGTTTAAAAAAAAACGAACCATTCCCTAAAAATCATCAAAATTTAAGGAATTAATATATTTTTTTTGTAGACACCTTTCACAATAGAATGTAAAAAAACTGTAATAATGAAATAATACAGGGTGTTTAAAAAAACCGAACCATTGTCTAATAATCCTCAAAATTCATGGAATTAAATTTTTTTTTATGAAACTTATCGCAATAGTCTGCAGAAAAACCATACTAATGAAAAAATACTGGGTGTTTAACCGAAACCGAACCATTCTCTTGAAATCCTCGCAATTTATGGAATTAATATTTTTTTTTGTAGACACTTTTCACAATTGGCTGTAAAAAAACTGTAATGATGAAAAAATATAGTGTTTAAAAAAACCTAACCATTCACTAAAAATCCTCAAAATACATGGAATTAAACTTTTTTATATAAAACTTATCGCAATAGTCTGCAGAAAAACTATACTAATTAAAAAATACTGGATGTTTAAAAAAATCGAATCATTCTAAAAATCCTTAAAACCTGGAATTGAAAATTCTTTTTTGATTTGTGATGAAATTTTTTACAATAGTTTGTAAAAAAACTATAAAAAATACATACTTTGGTATTATTATGTATATATAAACACGTACTTATGAAAAAATACAGGGTGTAAAATAAAGAACCATTCTCTAGATCCACAAAATTTATGGATATTAATTTTTTTTATGAAACTTTTCACGATTGTAAAAAAGTTATACTAATGAGCAAATACAGGGTGTTTAACAAAACCAAACCATTCTCTAAAAGTCCTCAAAATTCCTGGAATTGAAATTTTTTTTTTATGAAACTTTTTACAATGTTCTGTAGGAAAAATATACTAATGAAAAAATACTGGGTGTTTAAAAAAACCGAACCATTCTCTACTGTTGATCTGCATCTACGATAATTGATAAAAGATAGACAATTTGAGAAGTGTTAAATAATAGAACAGATCATACTGCTGATCTGCACCTACGACAATTGATAGTGATAAAAATACAAGAGTGCATAATATTATAAACAAAAATTTTAAGAAGTGTTAAATGAAAGAACAGATCATACTGCTGATCTGCGCTTACGATAATTGATAAAAAACAGAAAAGCATAACTAATGTATTTAACAATTTTGATAAATGTTAAATAAAAGAACAGATCATACTGCTGATCTGCACCTGCGATAATTGAAACTGTCATGGAAATATTTCTTTGATGAAACTTTTAACAATGGTCTATATGGAAACTATTTTAATGAGAACAATACAGGATGTTTAAAAAAACCGAACCATTCTCAAATAATCCTCAAAATTCATGAATTTAAAAATTTCTTTTTCTGAAACTCTTCGCAATGGTCTGCAGAAAAACTATACTAATGAAAATATCCGGTGTCCACCATCCCAAGAAAGGTCAAGTCGGCGATAGCCGACTTGCCACCTTTCTAGTAAGAATCATATAAATGACGGTGTAACAAAAATTAACTCAGATCTTGATGTCATCGAAAATACATCAAAGGAGCATTTAAATACTAATAAATCTAAATTAATTTGATAGTAAAAAAATAATTAAAAGTACCAAAGTATCAATTGAAATACACATGTTCATGATGATATTACTGAGTTATAGTTTTCTTAATTTCCCTTTGGCAGAAGTCAGTCGTGATTTGAAACTCAGTGCCATAAAAGAAGAAGTATCATAGTTACGCTGTGATGTATTACATACCAAGAATAAGTAAATCAAGTGAGCTCAGTCACCATGATTGAGCTCAGTCGCAGTGAAGCTTTTGCGGAGAAACCACTGAAGATACCGACAGTGAATAGCGGCGAAGCGTTTGGAAATATGGGATACGACTAGTTGCAGAAATGACTACGGGACGCTTCAGTAGATCACTATTATCCTGAGGAACGGGTTTGCCCTCTCTCACAGAACCTAGCCCGAACACAGCAGGGGTAGGTTACAGAATTACAGCTAACAATATGCACGCACTTTAATTATGTTACTGGCAGGGACCAGTTACCGAAGATCGGCATAACGACCCGTAAAATCACTATATATCAAATAAGTGTTATACTGTCTCTAATAAGCAGAACACAGTTATTGTAAATGATACTAATCAATTTCTCTTTCTGAATATTATCACAGACTGCGTTTTAAGTTGATATTACGCTTTTGGGTTTTTTCTCGACATCAGAACAACTGCTAGCAAATGCTCTATACTAAAATGTGGTAATCCATATTGCATACAAATCTACTGCACTTCTGTGTAACTTTACTAAGGTCTTTGAAATTGTTATATCCTGATGACAGTACCTGATTAGTATGGCTTCATGGAAAAACGATCAACTAATATAAATTTAATTTGTATGATACAATTTTTGTCGAATTTAATAAGCGAACTAAGCCAAGTAGACATATAATCGTGGATTTTTCTTTTAATATAGACCAAATTAGTTAAATATGAATCCACTGCTTACGCTGTAGTTATTAAAATGTTATATATCGATTGTAATTATATTACAATGGTTTTAAATGATAAGTTTACCTTACTACGTCAGGTGTTCCTCAGGGATTTAACCTGATGATCTATCTTTTTATTGCCAGAAACAAGTTGTTCTTTACTGACGATTCAAAAATGTATTCGTTTGTCAGTAGTTTGCATAACTTCACAGTTCGGATTATGTCCAATAATAGGTTTTTCTTCCGTTTATATGTTTTGCAAACTTTGTGTCAATTAAAAATCACACAATGCTGCTTTATAAATGCATTGAAAACTGACAGAACACTCAAAATTGGTTACAATCAACACATTTTGTTTATTTATTTTTATCGGTACCTACTTATCAGGTGGAAAGTTATTTTGTTGTAATTATTAACTTATTAATAATATTATTATTAACGCATCTTACTTCTTACTGTTTAGTTAATAAAATATAATTTTTTTTACTATTAAATACCGTTCTACCATTTTTTACCAACTGCACCACGAGGTATTACAATCGTTCCATTTTTGATTGTAACAAACGACCACTGCATTTTCACAAACAGTCGAATGTTCCCAATGCTATTCGCAATATCCTCGTATCTGTAATTTGTGCAATGAACGCAATTTGTCCACTGAAAAACTAGTTTTCAGGATTATTTGTACTTGTGAATGAAAGTTGTGTACATAATAAAACGCAGACATCAAAGTGTTATTTATAAAGAATATGCAGACATTTGATGCACCGAAAGAGTTAATTTCCATTCCTAATATTTTATCATTCTGTATCAAGAGACAACTTTTTAGTCCTTTGGATCTTTTCATCGTAGTCGTCAGCTTTGATTTCAGCGGAAATTAGTTTGAATAGAATTGCTTTTGTATTGTTATGAATTTTATTATATTTTACAATACAAACAATACGTATGTTTTGGGGGTACAAAAATATAAGTTTCAACTACAGGGGTACAAATTTGTATGAAGGTATTAAAATATTATACCATTTTGTTGTCGAAATGAGAAAACAACGTCAACACATGTTATAGAATATGATTTAAATATTTCTAAACTCTTAAAAATATTTGGAGTTTGCTCTGACGTTTTAGATTACTCTGTATTTTGTTTTTTTTTTTTGTAACGTTAGATAAAAGAAAACCGTATGTAGTGATGTTTAGAAGATGTACTATTACTATTATCAATTTTTTAAAATATTGTGTTAGAAAACTTTGTTGTTTATTTGAACTGAATTATATGTATTTTTAATAAAATCATAAAAAGTAAAATAACTTGTATTATATTATTACTGTAATGTCATAACTGCGAAAATAGATAATATATATTGATACAGAAGCATTTTTGATTTGTTAATTATATTCCTGTTTGCTTTTAAAATTTTCGTTGATTTTGACGTTTTCTAGAACATTCCAGGCTGTATTCGATGCATTCCGACGACTGGGAAGATTTCTAAAGGACGTCAAAATAAATTTATTACAAAAATTATAATTTCAAAAGCAAACAATAACAACATAATTAACAAATTGAAAAGGTAGGTGAGCTTACATATCAATACCTATTGCACAAAAAATTAACATGTTAATGTGTCTACACCTTTAATGATACAAATAACACTAAAATGTGTAAAAGTTTCTCATAAAATTTGTTATATCAACACAGTGGATTGTGTTAAACCTTTAACACCCTGCTACATACAAAGAAATGTGTAAAAATATACACAATCCCGTGTGGGCTTCGAATAACAAAGTATTGTGTTATTTTGTGTCATAATATATAATTATTTTTTTTAATTAAAAATTATATATAGTAACCTTCTTTGAAATGAAGCAATATTTTACCACAAATAATTTTTCTAGATTACAAATAAAAACAGGTGGGTAAGTGGTTTGCTTACTTCCTGCTCAGCCTAAGCTGCTCGATTTACAGGAAGCGACCTACATTGCAGCAGGTACTTAACGCAGACCTCTCGTCCTGGGCGACAAGCCATTAAATCTATGAATGATACAGATTATCATCATTTACCATTTACAGATACAAATCAAAACGTTTTACCTCTGAGTTTGGAAATGCTGTATACCTGATTCAATTTATAATTTCAGGAAGAATCGACGCTGTTAAATCGTTCTGCTGATATGACCAAACTGTCAATCTATAATTTCAAAATAGATCCCTATTAGCACAGGGTATTAACACGTAGTATCCATATCGCATCGCTATTAAAACTAATAGCAAACCAAATTTAATTGCCTCATTTAATACGTTCCATAATGCAGATTATTGGCATCAGTGTTTATTGTGGTAGCATAAACATAAATGGTTTTCGTTTGACGGCAACATATGTATATAACATACTGCATACAAGGTGGACCGTTAATAATGTACCATGAAGCAGGAGCGACATCTTTGGACAAAATATAACGATTTTGCTAAATATGTCTTCGTAAAATGTTGCTGTGGTAAAAGGTATAGTGTCAAAGTTAAGTTAAGATGAATGTTGCAAGAATCCTTCATGTTCATCGCTCTATCACCTCCAACAAGAGTAACAGCTTTTGCGCAATCTTCCGTACTTCCTTGTTAGAAATATAGATCCTACGTAAAGAAAAAATATTGTCAAACTAACATCAGGAGAACGAGCAAAGTCACCTCTTAAACCTTGTAATGTAAGCCGAGCTCTTGAGTCTATTCTAAGGGAATATCTATATCATCCAGCATTGCATATTGATGTTGAGTAGGAGAGTCCCATTCGAGTAAAATTTCAGTTAATAATATTCAGATGTATGATTTTAATCATGCCAATTACCCGTTGCTGTACGATACCTCACTTCATACAGACTGGTCATTTTTAAATGCTAATAATAATATAAATATCACCTAGGAGATGCATTCTCTTTGCTGATGATACCACTTTACTAAATACGGGTGTCAGTGTGGTGTTCTTGTTAGACTCTATTTCAACTACTAATAAGAAAGCACAGCATTGGTTTTCAGTAAACAATCTAACTCTTAATCCAGACAAAACCCAACAATTGATTTTTTCTAGTAAAATGAGCATTTATGTTAGTGCTGATTCCTTGCATATTTTGGGTGTAGATATTGATGGAACTTTGTCCTGGAGAGCCCATGTGGATACTCTTTGTACTAAGTTGTCGAGCATAATATTTTTAATTATATGGTTGCGTGGATTTTTGACTGATGATACATTGCGCTGTGTATATTTTAGTTTATTTCATTCCCGTATTTCATATGCTGTAACTTTGTGGGGAAATGCCGGTGCTGCCGTCTTTCGATTACAAAAAGTAGTGTGTATAACTCTTGATCTCGTTATTTATAATAATAGTAATAATAATAATAATAATAATAATAATAATAATAATAATAATAATAATAATAATAATAATAATAATAATAATAATTTAGAGATACAGAGTAAACGAACATAATTAGTTCTATTGTTATAGAAAGAGATAGGAAAACCACTAGGCTGTGCTCAAGCAGATAGAGCAAGCTCCATCTCTCGGTATAATGCACTTACCTAGTATATCAAATATATTTCACGATAAAGTTTAGCCTAATATAGGTATCTATTTACTAACAAATAATACAAAAGCAGTAGTCGATAAAAGAGAAAAAAAAAACAAAAATTGGCAGCAATTTATGGAATCTTAAATCTAGCAAAATATTGTTGGTCACTGATTACTAAATAAATATTTTGAAACTTTGGTTTTAAAATTTTTTAAAGACATTGTTTTAAAGTCATCTGGCAGCGCATTGTTATGTATCATACATTATTAGCCATACATAATAATAAGAAAGATTTTAATATGCAAATGGACTTAAAACACAAGAGTTGCAAGCTATTTGGGACCTCCTAAACTTAGATTAACGAAATCCATGAAGAATTCCTTGGATTTGAACCTTTATAATAAGTTGAGCATAAAAACTCGTGGTTTACATTTCAATAAATTTAAAAACTTCATAGTAAATAAATCTTATTACTCCATAAAGGAGTGTCTTGATGATGCTAATGTTCTTTAATTGAATTGTTATAAACTATATGTTTGTGTATTAACTATATGCGCTGCATGTATGTATCGCCGGCCTTAAATTGCTGGTTTTGGACTTTGGTGTTGTTTTTAAGTTTTTGTACTTTATACTTTAGTATTGTGTATATTGTTTTTATATATTTACTTTTTTTATTTGTAGTCTTCCTTTGTTAGATTTCTAGAAAGTGATTTACCACATTATGCAAAAAGTGTATTTATATAGTGGTCAATAAAATCTATCTATCTTTCTATCTATCCATTGTGTGTGATTTGTTTTACACAAAATTGTATGAAATACTCGATCTTTTTGTCCCTAAGCGTATTCCCAAGAGGGCGAAATATCCACCCTGGTTTACTAACACTATTTCCTGCGACCTTAAAAAGAAAGCTATAATATTGAAGAAATTTAGGCAAGGAAAGGAAGTATCCGTTTTTAACCAATTAAAGGTTTTACGACAAACAATTAAGAATGATATTGACGAATCTTATTGGCATTTCCTACTTAACCTCCAAGTAAAAATAAAAAATGAATCGAAAACTTTTTGGTCGTATATTAATAGAAAGAGGAATACGAATTTGATTCCAGAGCAAATATCCTATAATGATGTGTTACATACGGATCCTCAGAATATTGTAAACGCTTTCGCTTAATTTTTTCAAAACTCTTATATAGCTCCAACTAATCATACTGCGAATTATGATTTTTCTGCATCTAATTGTCGCTTATCTTCAATTTTTTTCTTCGAGAATGATGTTAAAATTTTCTTAAGAAAACTTAAACCAAAACCAACGAAAGGTCCTGATAATATACCCGCATTCATTGCTTAAGATTGTGCTGATGTATTCAAATATCCTCTGTCTATTATTTTCAATTTGAGTCTGAACACGTGTGCATTCCCGGATATATGGAAAAAATCACGATTGTGTCCAATCTTTAAAAAAGGAAGTCCAAATAATGTTAACTGTTACAGACCCATCAGCATTGTTTGTAATTTTGCTAAAGTCTTTGAGACTTGCTTGCATGTCCTGTTAACAAATTCAGCAAAGATAGTCAGCATGGTTTTCTTACAGGTAGATCTACAGAAAGAACCTGGTAGGTATTTCTCAGTATATATCTAATGAACTTGATAATAATAAACAAGTGGATGTCGTCTACACATACTTTATCTTTGGTCATTTGGATCATAAGATTTTGTTGACGAAGTTACGTAAATTTGGACTTTCTAATCAAAATATATTTTTTTTTTATTTTTATTTACATGACCGTTCACAATTCGTTGAATGTCGAGGTCACAGATCTAATGACTTTGTGGTAACATCAGGTGTTCCACAGAGCTCAGTCCTGGGTCCTCTCTTTTTTATTGTTTTTATTGATGATATTACATCTCAACTGAGCGCGAGCAACTTATTAAACGCTGATGATTTAAAAATCTATCAAACAATAGTAAAAACAGAGGATTGTCTAAGATTAGAGGAAGACTTAAATAAAATTAATAATTGGTGCTCTGAAAATAATTTACCCCTCAATGAGAGGGGTGTCATGCATTTTCATTTTATAGGAAACATAATCCCATTTTATTTGAGTATCAATTTGATGGTTACGCACTGGAAAGACCTGAAATTATCAAAGATCTCGGTGTTACTTTTGACAGGCAACTAAATTTTAATATTCATGTAGATACTATTGTCGCGTCGCGTCTCTAGGTTTTGTAATAAGACATAGTAAATGTTTCACAGTTATAAATGTTTTATTATTACTGTATAATTCATTTGTTAGATCTAAGCTCGAATATTGTTCTTTAGTATGGTCATAATACATATATAAATAGTTTGGAGCGCATACAGCGCCGATTTGTTTAATATTTATGTTTTTTGGTTGATGGCGTTTATCCTGAAATAGGTTTTCCGCAAACT
Source organism: Monochamus alternatus (assembly GCA_037114965.1). Lineage (NCBI taxonomy): Eukaryota > Metazoa > Arthropoda > Insecta > Coleoptera > Cerambycidae > Monochamus > Monochamus alternatus. The sequence goes on from CM073433.1 coordinate 43,261,591, forward strand.
GTTATGTTAAAAAGATTTCATATAACTAGCTAAGATCGGAGAATTCTTTAATATTTCTGTATAAAATTATTAACAATATTTTTAGCTGTCCCCTTATTTTGGATAACCTCTTGTTTCATTTACCTAGATCAGAGTATGAAATAAATTTCACGTTTTACCTTCCCTTCGCTCGGACGAACTTATTTAAATTTTCTCCGTTGCCTTTTATGTGTACAGCTTATAACCGTGAACAAGATGTACTAGATATATTTTATTCTAATGTACGTTCTATTAAATCTATATGTATTTTGTATTAGCTTAAGTTATTAGTTTTTTGTTTTTGTCTTTTGTGTAATAATTTATGTTTATTATATTCATCTTTTTTTATATCTAATTTATAATTTATATTTTTCCCACCCTGTAATTGGTTTCCGTTGGATGTATCTTAAATAAATAAATAAATAAATAAATAATAACATTTCTTAACGCAAACTGTTGGAGATCAGTTCATTTCGCTTTTAAAAATGAACCAATGCACCTAAAGACATGAACCAAGAACAAAATGTGGGAAAGGAACGGCTCTTAACTAGAATTGGTATTTTGAAGAAATTTTGTTACAAAATTATTCCACAGGGTATCTTAAAATTATTGTTATACAACAATAATTTAATTAATTCTGTATAATGATTAAAAAGTCAACATTCAACAAAAGGCAGTATATACAAATTGAAATTAGTCATTCTATCTACAGTTTGCTAAAAAAATTATAAAAATTGAATTAAAAATAAAAAAAGTATGACCTGAAATATTAACTTGATGCGTTTTTTTGCTTGTGATTGTATTTTCTAATAATATATTTCTAAAAAATTCTATTTGGAATGAAAAATTTCTACATATTTAACATCCTCTATTTTTGTAATCCAATTTTTCAACAAGGAAATTAGTGATTGAACATCACTAATTACTTCTTCGAAAACAAAATTTAAATATTGAATTCATTCATTTTTATTTCATAATTGAAAGGGCCATTCGCAATTTAATACGTCGACATCACAGGGTTAAATTCAAAGTACGGTTATTTTACTCCAATACAAAATTAACTGATGTTTGATCAACACATTTTTTCAAGCCGTTTGGGCACAGTGTTTATTGAAAACCGCTAACATTAGTATCTGTCTGTAGAAAAAAAAATTACTGGCTGTTGTTAGTTCAAATGTCTCTATTGACTCTAAAAACGTGTCTACTCTAATTTAATTACGAAAAATATTGTCAGGAACATGTAATTATTTCATTATTCTTTTTCGTTTCTCTGTGCTCTCATTATGGCAATTAAATGTTCGATAACTGAGGTATTATTAAGCAATTCTGGGAAATGTAATTTGACGCCGATGTTAGTTAATAATTAAAATTTCATTTTTAATTATGAAGATTATAACGATAATTAAATGATACTGTAATAAATCATCTATTATTAAAGGAAATTGCTATAATAATTGGTCTTATATTCAATAAATTGTTGCTTTAAATATTCATGTTTTATTGCCTTTTGTAAGGTAACACTAGAGGGTTGAAAATACAAAACTTTATCAAATTGCAAATTTTTTAACAGACAAATATATGCTGAATGTTTATCAGTGAGAAAAAGTTAGTAATAAATTTATAAAATAAAAATAAATTAAATTAAACCTAAATAATTGTTCAAAATGGGCACCGTTTTCCCTGAAACATAAATTTATTGTTGCCGAAAACTAAAATTTGTCTAATTAATGATGATCGTTTCTTATAACGTTACATTTATTTGTAATACAATTCTACAAATCTTCTCCGAATTCAATTGGCGAGGAATAAACAAAATCTTTCAATGTTCCCCAAAGAAAAGAATTACATTTGGGGTCTGGTGATTGTGGTGGCCAATTTTGAGCACAACTATTCCCTCATCCTAACTATTTATTTAGAAACTTAAAATTAAAAAAATCTCTAACACAACATTGATAACACCGGCCCAAATATTTATTTTAAACTCACGTTGAAAATGTTTGGGAGTTATTGCACAGGCGTTTACAGTTCTTCTACTCGTGAAACAAGCTTCATTCATGAAAAATAATATTCTGATACAAGATAAACTCACAAAAGGTCACTCGTCGATTCAAATCTTGAGACAATAGTCTTTCACTTTTTGAATGTGATATGGATGTAGTAGAGTTTATTTAAGAATTGGGTGTACAGAAGTTCTTGATAATCCAGTTTCTCGAGATAAACTTTTAATACTTAATATGCGGTTCATCTTCAACTTTTTTCAAAATATTTTCTTTATCTTGTACCCTTATTAGACTAGGACATTCTCGGATATTTTGAACAACTTTCCTGCCTCTCGAGCCCGTTTTCCAACATTAGAAAATGTTTCTATATGGAGAATCACTCGATTTGAAAATCTCCTACAATATTCTTCCACACTTCCACACAGTTTTCTTCATATAAACCTATCAAAGGCAAGATGTCATCTTGTTCACTGAATGTATATTTTCCAGCCATTTCCAACAATAAACAGTAGCAGAAATAAAATATGTAACTTTTATTACTGTCAAATTTTAAAGACAAAGTCTACTACTGACTTTGTGATTTCATCTAATAAACAATTTTAAAATCTTATTTTAATTAATGCATTTTTTCTCGAAAACAAAGCTTTTTAAAATTTAATAAGAGTAAAAAAGGGTTTTAAATTAAATTCTGTGCGGGATATTACCATTGCTTTTAAGTCCGATCAATGAACAAAAAAGGCTAATTATAAACTTAAATCACGAAGTATTTCAGAGATATTGATTTTTTTCTAAATAGGTACACAACGTCAAAAGTCTTGGACCGCCCCCCCCCTAATGCTTGTTAAAGAAATCATTTTGTCAGAAAAACCAAATGCATTTGTAAAAATATATTGTTATACGAATCTTTCTTTTTTTTTGTGAAAATAATATGTTCGATAAACTGAGTACTTAGAAAATTAAAAACCAGCAAATGTGCGACATTTTTGACAAAATTTATTAAATCCAAAAGAAGTAACAAAGCAAGTTCTCTATTTGACTAATAGTCGGTATGACCTACACTCCGTTCCAATAGCATATTGACACGTCTGTGCATTGAGATAATCAAGCGGTTAACGATCTCTTGCGGAATATTGTTCCATTCCACTTCTTCCGCCACGACTAACTCATCTACAGTCTGAGGTGAAGGAATATAATTATGAATGGCTCTAGCAACGAAACCTCACATGTTTTCAATAGAATTCATGTGAGTAGAGTTGGCTGGCCAGTCTAATCTATTGGTCTGTCCTGTACATTACGGTATCCCCTTCTTACGCAGCATGGGGAAAACAAAGTCGCTGTTGAGGACCTGGTTCTCCAGACTCTTTGTCGATTGTCATCAGTAACCATCTCAATTCTGGTTTCGTCTGTAAATAAGACCCACCGCCACTGACGTAAAAGCCAACCCCTATGCTCTCGCGCCCACTGGAGGCGGGCAGCACGATGCCTTGGAAGTAGAGTGAGGACCCGTAATGGTCTTCTAGCACGTATATTTGCGTTGTGGAATCGTCTTCGAATAGTAGGTGTCAATATAACACGCGAAACGTACGTTGAAAGTGGGCTCTGAAACCTGAAGCTGAAGATGTGCAGTGTCTGCGGTCAAGTTGAACCAAATACCGATCTTCCCTTTCATTAGATACTCGAGGACGTCCACTACGTGGTCTGTTTTCCACTGTATCAAATTCTTCATATCTGTGTACTTCGTACAACAGATGATCTAAGAATGCCCAACATGTTCGATGTCTGATGATTTGAATGTCATTGAATGACATTGGTAATAAAGTAAAGGTTCATGGCCTACAATTTTTTTATTGTTTTTTTTGTTCCCTAAGTACATGTACTTTTCTACCACATTAAGAAAAACCACTAGGTTTAAACGAATCATTTTATATACAAGGGGTCCAAGACTTTTGACGGTGTGTGTATTTTGATACTCCCTACATGCATTTATTATGTCTTGGTTCTTATGCGGAACACCCTGTATGTAAAGACTAAAATGGATTATAAATTGAGGATTTTCTATATATTTGCAAAGGCATGCGGGAAAGTGAAACTTTCGAAAATAAAATGTATGCAAGAAAGTAAATCTTCAGAAACGCATGTAGAAACATTTTGTTTTTCTTTAACTGTGATGACAGATGAAATAACAAGAACAGATATAAGATATAAGCTTATTAATAATTAAACTTCTATTGTATATAGACTATCATCAGTCGCATAAAATTCAGAATCGATCAATCTAACAAAGTAAAATGTTTACTTGATCTCGTGTGAATATAAGTAGAAACAATATAGAGTGAGTTATATATTTTTTTACTGTGATGCATCCATTCTAATTTGTAACACCAGTGTAGCATTTTCTTTTCCCATCTTACAAAGTAGGTAACACTGAAGTAGGATAAGACTAGATTATATATCGCACATATAAAGTCTGTTTTACCTGCATAGATATTACGGTAGACTTTCCACGGCACACTATATTACATTGTTGGTTAGCCTTTTTGTGTCTCCATGAACTGTATTATAATAAATATGCAAAATGACAGAATGATTAAGATAAATGACGCGTTCCTAGCGAGTGTGGAATATCCTGAAATATTTTCGCAGGTTGAAGACAGGCCTTAATTGTTTTAGGCAACATAAACGATATAAAAGCACATAACAAAGGTAATAACAGAGTAATGGAGATGTTTGTACGGAAAACATTATGTGGCGTATATTGAGAGGAATATTCAAGATTGTTCTATTAATATTTATCTGAAAATATATTTGTGCTTGTTTCATGGCCTTGTTCCTCATGCTAAAACTTATTCGCCAAGATTTTAAAAACAAACGTGAAACTTTGTTAGATTTATTTTTGACCAATTTTGTTAAAAATTATTATCCAAATTAAAAAAAAACGTCAGGCGTAGTGTTTTTTTCTTCATCGCTCGTATCAATGCACTCACCTAGCATTACATAACGCTTTAAAATTACCCGTCACTTAACTTTAAGTTTACAGTGTGATTTACGTCTAAACAAAGCAAAGTGCTACGATAAGCGACTATTCGGGGGTAAATGAAGTTAAAATAGTAAGTTAGATAAATTTTATTTTTATTTATCTGTGAAATTATTATATAACTTGATTAGAAAAATTAATATTTTTGAACGGAAACAAATAATTTACCAATAATTATTATCTAGTATTTATTCATTCCATTTTTTACGAAAAATATGTCCATTGTAACAAATTTATTGCAAGTTCCAACTTATATTTGATGCTTTAGATGAGAACAATTAAGCAGATAGTATTGATACAGATTTTGAGAAAACATTTTTATACATTAGATCATCACATCCCTTTGAATATTTTAGTCGAATTTGGTTGAAAAAATAATGCATTTCCTCTCTTTAAATCATTTAATTATCTTGTTATTTCAGGTGCTCCCCAGGACTCTAACCTTGGACCTTTATTATTTCTTTTCTATATCAACGATATCTGTCAAGTAGTGTACTGTAATAAACTATTGTTTCCATATGACATAAAAGTATTTCCTTCAAGATAATTATTTAACGCTACAGGATTACTTGCGTAATTTGCAGTCTTGATGTTTTAAAAATATTTAATTTGTATCTTAATGAGTACATGTAAAATTGTTTTATTAGGAAATAGTATATTTTTATTTAAGGATTACGAATTTCATTTTTGTTGCGGGCAAAATTTATATTTGCAAACTTGCGAGACAAAAATTATACTTTTAATCCGAATAAAACAGGCTATTTTTTCTCCAACCCAAATCCATCATTTTATTATTAATTTGTGCTTTGAAATCATTCACACCAAATTTGGATAATAAAGCAAAGTTGGTAAGTAGGATATATCGATGTAGTCATGGATACTTTGTCAAACATTAGTAGTCATATTGCTAATTGTGTTCATTTGTGATTCTTTGTGGTTCAATTTTCTGAAACACTTAATCTAAGGATTAAAAGTATCAGCTTTAGCTCCTAGGATTAAAAGTGAATGCTTTTGTTGCTAAGATGCGATTTTTTTTCTCAATAAGGAAAATGTCAACCTTAGAAGAAAAAGGTTGGAGAAAAAATGCTATGTTATTTTCAAATATGTTATGGCATTGCAATCAGTTATAGACCTTGGTATATTTTTTTCTTCTGACAGCGTATTCTTTCGAGGCAATATATTTTCAAAAAAATAAAGTAGTAAAATCATATGGCTTTATTTTGAAGAATTACAGACACTTTAATAACATTCAAGTTTTAAAAATACTGTACTGGTACTTTGTTATAAAATTTTCGTACGTTAAATATATACATTTCTTTAACGTATTGGATACACCACTATAAACTATTTTGATACATTTCAATGTTACTTTCTAACGTATTCATGAACAAATTTGAAAATGTAATAGTCCAATTTTCTGTTTCCAAATTTATTTAAAAATGTGAAGTTGATCTCGTAGTGCTAACAAGAAATAGAACAGAACTGAAAGATGTAATGAAGAGAATAGATGAACAGTCAGTTAAAAGAGGACTATATGTATATTAATGTGGAAAAAACTAAATAGATGGAATGGACGGAAGAATAATATAAAAGACAAGTTTTTGAAAATAGACACATATTTAGCCATACAACCGAAAACATAAGAAGAAATTGAAGCTAGAATAATGTCAGCAAATAAATGTGTAGGAGAGCTACATAGAATTTGGAAAAATAAAATTATTTTAAAACAAACGATGATAAGACTATACAAGGCAGTGGTAAGACTAGTAGTGCCATAGGCTTGTGAAACGTGGACTTCGAATAAAGCAAAACAAACAAAAGAGGAAGTGTGGGAGAGAAAAATATTGAGAAAAACTTCTGGGCGAAGAAGAATAGAAGAAGGGAGGGACAGAAGAACGAATGAGGAAATAAAAAGTCTGTACAAAGAGGTGAGCATAGTAAGCGTAGTAATAGCACAAATATTAAGGTGACTAGGACATATTGAGAAGATACTACAGATACAAAAATGGTAATGACACGAACAGTTGCGGCTAAGAAGAAGAGATTGCGACCGAAAGCAAAATGGAAATAAGAGCTAGATAAAACTTACAGCAACTACAAGTTGCCAGATGGAAAAAAAGGAAAGAATATAATGACATGGAGAAAGATAGTCAACCAAGTACAGCACATTGATTGTGTTAAAAAAATACATTATGTCAAACTTTCCTTAATCTGTGAAAAGTCTTTCTCTGTTTACTATAACAGTATGTGCAATTCGTCATGAAACACCCTGCTTTATTGCATTTATTAGGCTCTCTTTTTAATATTTTATCTACGTGTGTCAAGTAATCTTTTAGTGGCATAGGAATTATATTTACACAAAAATGTCAAATGTATGAAATACAGTAATAAAATTTGTGACGTTACTAGACAATAAATCATCACATGGAATATCTTGGCTCTAGATGGTAATAATTCAACCAAAATTATTCCGTCAGTTTGCTTTGGAATCGACTTTCAAATGATATATAAAACACAATCAACCATTCCCTGAAGAAAAAAAAAAGTATTCAAATAAGCTTCAGTTGCAGAACGATTGCTACCCTAAAGACCCTCGCATTTTAATTCCACCATAAGTACCACGCTGTTAGGTGTTCAGATGTGAGTAAAATTTCTTTTAATTCGTGCCGCTGAATGACGCTTGCCAACATTTCAAAGTGCTCGCCCATCATCATCAATCATAAAAACATCAGTCATTAATTTCTGCTGCAGAGAAAACAAGTATATTCGGCGAAGAGCCTCTTCGTTCACGGCGAATGAAAAAGCGAGTGGAATAATTAAAAAAAGCACGGAAAATAGTTAATTGAAAAGTAGTTGGACAGAACGGTTCCCAAATAATTGATTTGAAATTGCTGGGCTATAATTTACAGTAAAGGGTAATACAAAGGGAGACAAGTTTAATGAGAAAGACGTGAAATTCAATTATAATTTGCATTTCAACAATTCTCTTATTCTGAAAATACAATGCTCATTCAGTTATTTTTTTTAAATTTATAATTAATTAATGATAACATTTTAATGAAATTAGTTTTCTCTGGTAGAATAAAAGTCAGTACATTTTTTTATCTGACATCAGACAGCAGTAAGACAGTATGCTTTTTGAGTGGTTTACCGTAGTCTATATAAGTGATTGCTGTCGATTCTATAATTAGCATACACTAGTGTAACCTAGCTAAAATTCTTTGACCTGCTCTTACTGTTCTCGAGTTAGTCTCTGCGGAGGCAAATCTTTGGCCCTATAGTTGGTTCGAGGCTACTACGATTAGAATCAAACTATTCTTTGAGACGCTACTACTTACTACAAAAAACGTCTTAGAAGATCACCGTGTCTTAGGAGCGATTTCTACCGTCTCAGTTTTAGAATCAAAGTTAAAATACATATGGTGGTTCTGAAAGTAGTTCCCTCAAACTCTCTATAACACTCTAGAATGAGATATAGGTACTTATGTATTTAGGCAAATGTAGTAAATATATTTCTAACAACATAGTACTCTTTTAATATCGATAAGAAGTATTGAATAAGTCCAAGCTATTCTGCATATTATCGTAATTAACTAGCATTCGCTGTATAGAAGACTACTGCAGAATATTAGTGCGTGCTGGAGGAAAACTAAAGAATATATTTGATGTGCTATTTGGTCGAGAAACGCGGTAATTTACTTTCGATGTAAGTCTAATACAATCAATATGATTCTTAACTAATTTACATAGAAACACTATTGAGTACATAATCCTTCTCATAATTAAATTGTTTATCTCAAATCTATCTAGTAATAATACACTTTGAGGAAATCCCTGCGCTGGATAGACCTCATCCAAGAAAAAACTTGCGGATTTAAGAAGCCGTCTCTGCATTTTTTCTAAAGATTAATAATAACAATTCTAATAAGGAGACTAAGCTACAGAGGCGAACTCCAGCTTGGGCCTGACAAAGCTTATGTATAATATACACAGCGTGGACACATTCTTAAAGTCTTTACTGTTTCGTAAAACGAAACCCAACCTTCTGTACGCTTCGATGGTAGATTTGACAATATGCGCAGAGATGCGCATGCGGGTCAAAGATAACCCCTAAATCCTTAACACGCTCAGATCTATCCAGTAGCTGACCACGTAAACTACAATTAAATTGAATAGGGTTTATTCTACGGGAGAAAAACGTAGCATTACATTTTGAGATGTTTAAGGGAAGCCGATTATTATCACACCAATTGGTAAAGAGATTCAAACAATACTGAATCCAATTACACTTTAATACAGAGGTGACATCGGCATAGATCTTCAAATCATCAGCATACAACAGAAACTTGGCGTTAAAGTTTTGGTCTATATCGTTTATAAAAATAATAAAAAGTAGTGGTACCAATACAGAACCCTGAGGTACGCCTGATGTTTGTTTAAATGTATCAGATTTATAACCTACTTAGATATTGCATAAATTGAACGCGATGTGATAAATAAGATTTAAACACTAGCAAAAGAGATTTGATGATACCAAAACTGTGGAGCTTGTTGAGCAATAAACCATGATCCAATTTATCAAATGCTTTGGTAAAGTCCGCATATATAATATCAACCTGACCTCTAGCATCTAAAATCTCAGCAATAAACTAGGTAGAACACACAATAATAGACATAGTAGATTTTATACATTCTAATAATTAAGTGAATATTAACAAAAATTGACCTGATTGTGGGATTGAGGGTTCTTGTGACAATAGATAACCTTATTTTAGTGATACATAGTGATTTTCTGGATTGTTATGCCATGACCTCGGTAACTGGTCGCTGTCAGTAACAGAATTAAAGCATACATTTCTAGCTACAGCTGAAATTCTCTGACCTGTCCTCGGGCTAGATTCTGTGGGAGAACCCCACAAATTCTAGCGCTAAATACATATTTTTAATTGATACTATGTTTGTGTGTATATGATTGTATTTCTTAATAGGGCATTAAGTATAATGGACATTATTCTGGAAAAAGTAAAATCAAATCAATTATATTATATTTTTACTCGTAAAGTTTCCAAGCAGATTACAGCACTTCGGGCTACTATTTTATTCAATATGTTTCCACGTCGTCCAATCTCAGCGCGTTCTTTTCAAAAGTCTTGTACGTTTTGACGAAATGTTAAGAACGCATTAGCAGTAGCTACTTTTACCACCAATCCATCACTGACATCTGAAAAATGTCTCTGCCAGACGCCTAATCTGATTCAGACTACACTTTTTATTTCTTTGCGACGAATAAAACTTTCCCGCGGTTTTAAATATATCTCCGCGTATCAAACTCGGATTACGCTGAAATATGCATAAACTTAGTATTTTTGCTGACGTAATGTTTTTAGGCATGTGAAGAGTTTCCCATTGAATTATTTCGATACTTACTGTAACAGAGAAATTTATATAAATTTGGGCAATTTTATAATTACATCAAACCCATACGCATTTTCATAATGGACGCTTCGATCGCTGTCTATTAAATATACAGTGTTTCTTTAAGCAGTGTAGAAAATTCGAGCTGTCAAATCTTTTTTATATATTTTTAGGTATTAATAATATTGTGTGAAACTAACTACTCAGCGGACAAAAGCCCCAACCTGCGTTGAATTACACCCACAATATCTACCCATATATTCCTTATTATTAGCTTTTGTAACATATTTTTACTGTTTTAGAAAGGTATTTTAAGCTAATATAAATCAAATCTCCTACAATTCCTATCAATGAAGTCATATGTATGTCACTGATACCAAACATCTAGGTATGCTAATGAACAATTCCACAGACAAAGCTCTAATCAATAATTATCTAAAGAAAATAATCTAATTTACTAACCTGCTAATGAAACACTCTATAAATAGCCTCTTGTAAAACCAGAAGATGAAGTGCAAAATTTGACCTCGAAACCAGTCCTCACTAATGAATATGGGATTGTGAATTGATATGACTTTTATTCCCCTTTAAATTTTGCAATGAACTCACATTTATCAATTTTGATTTTGAAGTAAATGTATTAGGACTGTATATTTTTGCAGAATGTTTTATAACAAACCACGCATACTATAATAACGTAAAAGAGTAACTTAGACAAATACAGAACGTCTACTTAAAAAACGTCTGATAAAACAATGTGTTACAAGATTTTGATTTGCTATTCAAAGGTTACGGAAAGTATGACAAAAACACAAACGTATGTTTTTACACTTTCACTATGCTATATGAAGTAGTTGAATTAATATATACCAAATATATATTGTCCTGGTATTCTGACTTTTGAGAGTATATTTTATGTTCCCACAAATGTTTAAAAAATTATCAACAAAATTAGTTTTAGCAAAAATAGAAAGTTCACATTGTATGTCTAAATTTTCACCTACCATTAGATTTTAATATTACACTCCATATGTAGGGTAAATAAAATATTACTAAGTTTCATAAAGTTATATGATATAGTTATACAGTGTGACAATTTGAAAACCTAAATGGATATATTCCAGGAACAAAAAAAATATATCAAAAATTCCTCGAATATTCCTCGAATATTCCTCGAATTCCTCGATTTCTGTAATACTAATCATTAGCAAAGAATGTGTAATTTTGTAAGTATGATGCCAATAAAAATACAAATACTTCCACAGACAAGACAAGAGTACTTTTTTATCTAGAACACTTCGAAGTTTTCTTATTTTGATATTAAAATTACCATATAAAATAAATATAATTAAAAATATTAGTTAATCCTCTCAAATGTGACGCCTATGGTTACGGTTAAAAGATCATTTAAACATCAAAAGGCTGTCCGTATAAGAGTTAACACATACCCTAAATTTTATCTCTCTAGATAAACAGCGACCTGAAGAATTAGAAACAATGTCAAAGGGCCCTACATCCCCTAGGAACCGTTTTTTGATAACACCGTTTCACATGATGTCAAATCGATATATAATTATCCCTAGAATTTGATGTATTCGTTTACCGATTTAGTTTCCGTGTTAACTATGACTAAGTACATGTATGTTTTAAGAGGGGATTGAGAAAATTAAGAATTAACGGAATCGCCAAAAAAATTACAGTTATTTATAAAGGGAAAACATTTTCTTTCGATATTATATTAAATCCTTATTTAACGCCGCCAATACGAGAATCAGAGTAGGCAACCATCAAGCAACGGTCATACAATGGTCACTGTCGCTGTCATATCATAATTCAATTCCTGTGTTTACGTTGTGGTTTTGTATTCTTCTTCAGTTTTTAGAGCTTAATTTTTAAACATTTTATAGTTATTAAATAAAGAAATTTGTGTCGGGTGCAGACACTTTCCCACAATATGTTCGCCGGTTTGTTTTTCTAGGTTATGGGACAAGACTACAGCGGGTACATTAAAAGTTTTCTACTATCTATTCCTTTCGTTCGATTTTGTTATAGTAAATAGGCATTTTATCTAGCTGTGGCTATGGAAAGTGTATTTCATCGGTAGTGACTGGTTGTAATGAATGAATATGTTGTAGATTTTTCAGTTCAACATTAGGACTGTGAGTGGCGGTATTTTTTAGGTAAATAAAATGGGATTTGATAGTAAAATTATAATTGTTATTCTCTAAAAAATCGCGCTTTTTACGACCGTTTTTACGACGACCGTTTTGATTTGATAAAAGTGAATGAAATGTACCAAACATTTTTGTTTTATATATCAATGACAACACTCGTTAATAATGTCATTAACGATAATGATAAATCTAAATCCTAATATGTTGTCACTGATACTAATGGTTTTTATTTTATTTTGTATTTATTTTATTGAGTTCAATTAATATATTATAAGCAATGTAGTTTAATGATAATTTTAGTGAAATCCTTAGTATTTAACTATATGTTCTTGGTTTTTAGTATTGGATTAAACAATTTCTTTTTACTAGGATTCAAATGACACTGCCTTTATCAATTATTAATTTCAAAATTGTGATTCTCATTTAATCTCTGTGATTATCATTTTTTATTTTTCTCCAAAAATCGCATCCCTACTAAACATCAATAATCAGCGATCTTTATGATCTACAAACAGTAAACATCCATAGATATGTGATGAATCTGTATTTTATTTTGAAACTATATGCGTTGTTAGCACAATTCAAACAGAATTTGCATGTGTTCCTATATGTAAATAACAATGTAACATGCCGATACAATCCATACTTGAGAACATATGCTCATACACCCAACAAACAAATAGGGAATATAATACCAGCCTCTCCAGTTAGTTGAACATCGTGTAGCTATATAGAGCGCCAAATTATTACTGTACAATTTGTATTAAATGAAACACCGATATATGTAGAATAATTGTGTCAATATCCGAAAATGTGGTTTAATATTTTATTATTGTATGTGTTGTTAATGTAATAGTAAAACGGTAAAATGTTTTATAATTGTATTTGTTTTTTAACAGCTGTAAAGGAAAAAACTATAAGTATTAGCTTAATTTAAAACCATTAACTTTGAGGAATTTTCAGATAAAATATAACAGTTCACCTATACTATAATATTCTGTATTTGCTTGCCATTCTATTGTCTACTCAATTCACTGTATGATACACGTGTAGTACATGAAAATAGAACGGATAGCGTGATACACTGTCACACAGTTTAAAAAATGGACAAAACGAGATACTTATCGGATTTTCCATCTAAATTAAAGGAGAAGATATATAGCAAAGCACATTCTCGTGGAAGGAACGTAAACTACAATGTTATCAGCAATTTAAGAACACTATAAATCACACCTATAAAATGGTTTTATTACAAAAAATAAGCCACGCGTCATGAATTTGTTATTGTACAACATACTAAGACTTTTAGCAACAGTTTAGCAAATGTTTTACTTCGGTAGGTATAAGTAACTCGTATACCAAATTTTTTAAAAATGTATTTTAAAAAGATTCATAATACTAATCAACTATTTATTATATGGTTACTACCTGATTAGGAAAAAATTGAAGATATACAAATTGTGAAAATTATTGTTTGTTTGAACGAAAATACTCTGTATAATTATTGGCATTTTAGTTCTAATAATGTCTGTACGTTTAATTGTTTTTTTAAAACATTATTAAAAATATCTTAAAGGCACCGTGTTCTTGAAATAATATTTTCTACAAATACAATTTTAGACATTTAAGAACTGAATAATATAGAGTTTAGCAAATAACAGCAATGTTATCTCATGCCACCAGCGATTGCTCAAAGATACCGAAGTAAAATGAATATATAAGGACAGAAAGCTGGCTAACCAACACATCTAGCAAATTTTAGGTACAGAAATCTTTCAAAATACGTACTATTTAAATTCAACTATAAATGTAAATATTTTTATACCATAAATTTACATAGTTCTGAATATAAGATAGATTGTCCACTTTTGTTTACAAGAATGTGAAAATAATTGTTAAAATGTGGGGTTAGAATAGCAAAATAATGTATGTCACACAACCTACCTAAAGAAAAACACAAATTTGATCATTTTACGGCGACCTTAACGATAATTAAGTATAACTTTTGCATTTACCATTTTTCTCTTTAAGAAGTTATAATTAGTATTAATTAATTATAATAATTAGTATAACCATCTATTGTTCTAAGAAAAATATATAATGAAAAGTAAAGCTAGTTTTCTGAGAAATAGGTAAACATGGCTAGAATTGTTTCTGTATAATTCTTATTTCCATATGGCAATGTAATTTGTATCATAGTTTTTGCGTTACAGGGCGTTAACATATTATTTTTTAGGTTATTATTGAAAATCTCTGGAGTAGACTAAAATTTTCTTTTTGCATTGCTGTACTTACACACCATGATAGAATTCTTGTTTTGGTTGTAGAATATTTATGTACATATCTTAAAAGTCCTGTCTATACCACTCCAATTGAGTGAGGGAAGATGAACTTCGAAATCGTATTGTACAGGCATGTGATATAATTCGTAACTCTTCCGGAATCTTCCAGCACGTTAAGAGTGTCACTGCAACATCGAGTTGAAGGTTGCATTATGTCGAATGGCGGACATTTTCAGCAATTTCTTTAAGTTACTATTTCTTTTACTAATAAGAAATTATGATTTTCTGTCTAACTAATATTACAAATTAGCACATGCATATCATTTTTCAATAATTAAAACAAATCTTTTTAGAGTTTCCAGGAAAGATTTTTATTTAAACTTTCACATGAAAAGTTGCATAATGCATGCATAAATTTTACGTAAACTCAAGTCATTTCGTGGCAGACATATCTGTCATTTTTACTTATTTCTGTTTTATTTTCGCTTGCGCGACTACCATTAAAATGACATTGTTCACCTAAATCACGTCCTAAATCAAAAAATGCCAAGAGACGTTTTTGTTAAATGCGAATGGGGATTCAAAAGTTTGTATTAAAAAGCCAGAAGGCTGGTGTAGTACATAATTAAACATCATCAGAACCTACCCTGATACTAGGAAAATAAATTCAGCAGCCAAAACTTGCCTTTTATCATGTGTAAGTAACAGTAATTTAAAAAAAATTAGTCTACTCCAGAGATTTTCAAAAACGACCTAAAAAAAATAAATTTTAACGCTCTGTTATTCAAAAACATTTAGAAAAACTTTACGTGAACTTTTCTTCATGACATTACTTGAAATATTTCAGATTACTTTGAAATCTGAATTGTTATAGTCAGAAATATCAATAAATTCCAGATATGAAAAATATGCTGAAATTATGGCCATAATAAGAGTCTGTACAAAAATTGTAAAAGTAATTATAACTGTCTTTATGTAACCTGTTCACATTAAAAGTAATTAAAAAATTAGAAATTATTATAATTTTAGTTAAATGTTGTAATCGATAATTGAATTTGATATGTAAAATAAACATATATAAATAAATAAACAACTAATGTCACACAAATTTTGTCATAGTTGTAGATAAATGATATCTGAGTAAATATTATTAGTAATAGTTAGTACATATTCCTAATATGCTTTATTCAAAATTTAATATTTTTTAATTATTTCTGATTTAAATGAACTATTGAATGCAAAAGTTAAGTCTTTTACTTCAATGTAAAATTATTTGAAATTTGTTGTATCTTGTACTTCTTTCAATTTCTATTAAATAATATACTAAAATATTATACATTAACCTTTTTTGTTAAATAAGTTGATATATTACCAAACCAAAATAATGAGAGTAAAAATATTTATATTTACTACAACTATAATGAAATATTTTAATACAATATGGTGGTGTATCATCACATCGTTTTGTACCACTTCAATATGTGTGCATGGAATATAGTCAAAGCATCATTTTGATCGTTATGAACGTAATCATTAAATATAAATTGTTGTTTTTGACTTCAAATTTTATATAATAAATACAGCTAAAACTCACAAACTTAGTACTTACTAAAGTGTGTGCGTTTAAAAAAAATCCAGCCAAATATATCAACAATAACACTTCACACAAAAGAAAGCAACATATCCTCACACCACATTCCACTTGAGCAACAGAAGCGTATTTTATAATTTAAAAGAATTGACAAGTTCTTCCGGTGAGTCCGGACTAACATGCGCCAAGTACGTAAAGAAACCGGAAGGAGGAAACGTGTCCAAGTAGGTGACTTCACACGATCGCGTCGCAGTACGGAATGAGCGCCTAGAGCGTCGCGACGGCTTCACAGACGCCGTGCGCACAACATGGGTGATTTCGGTAGGCCGTTGTTCTCCGGTGATAACGTCAAATGCTAGTGAAACCGGCTTCTAGTAGTGTATTGTAACTGCTCTAACCGTTTTTATATATTTTTAGGTATTAATAATATTGTGTGAAACTAACGACTCAGTGGACAAAAGCCCAACCTGCGTTGAATTACACCCACAATATCTACCCATATATTCCTTATTATTAGCTTTTGTAACATTTTTTTACTGTTTTAGAAAGGTATTTTAAGCTAATATAAATCAAACCTCCTACAATTCCTATCAATGAAGTCATATGTATGTTCTCTGATACCAAACATCTAGGTATGCTAGACAATACCTACTTGAAAAATGTTCACCTTTTATGTAAAAATTTTTATATATTTTTAGGTATTAATAATATTGTGTGAAACTAATTACTCAGTGGACAAAAGCCCCAACCTGCGTTGAATTACACCCACAACATGTACCCATATATTCCTTATTATTAGCTTTTGTAACATTTTTTTACTGTAAAAATAAAAATCGTATTCGACAATGTCACTTAATTAACTAAATGTATTCACCGATTTTCAGATTTATAAGTTTAACCGCTTTTGAGAAAAAAAATGAAAACCGAATTTTTTTCAATTTTTTAAAAGCCCTTATCTCGTAAGGCAGGGCTCAAATCGAAAAATTTTATAAAAAGTACCCCCCCTAAAATGGCATAAGAAACACACCCTCCAAAGGAGCGCACATCATTATGGGACATCCTATATGTGATATTTTTGATCAAACTTTGGTATCTACTTTATAAACTATCAAAGTATTCACTGAAAAACTCACCTACCTTTTTAGTTTGTTAATTCCCGTTTGCTTTTGAAATACTTTTTAATAGATATAATTTTTCCAATACCTTTATTTTGATGTTTTCTAGAAGTTTACCCAATCGTCGGGAATACATGGAATTATTATGGTGTTAAAATAGAAAAATATTTGACTTTTTATGATTTCATTAAAAATATATGATTCAGTTCAAATGAACAACAACCAAGTTTACTAACAAAATTAAAAGAAGTAGTAGTACTAGTAGTAGTACATATTCTAATAAGGGACTTATAAACTAATAACATTTTGGTAAATCATAAACAATGAAACAAACATTAAGTAAAGATGTATTTAGGCACTACATAATATGCTGTGCTTTTAACAAATCACTGGCAAATAATACTATAATAATAATATAGTAGGCCTTAACCACCATTCAGTGCAGGAATAAATGAAACCTGGAAACCTCATTAATTAGGAGGATGGTCAAACGTCGACCGGTATCAATATCTCACATTGATCCAAGCCACCATTCTTCCGCCCTACCATACCCGCAGAGAGGGTGCCAATCCTCTCCACGAATATAGCTGTCTGCGGTCTGGCCACATCGATTCAAGTACTGACGCCTTAAACCGCGCGACCACTGTAATATAAAATAATTTCAGTAATTTATTTAGTGAAATAAATTTTGTAGACAGTCAAAACAGCAACCCGTTATTTATGCTGGCATGCTGAATTAGAGTATCCATGTTACCAACTTCAAATGAATACAAACTAGACGAGGTTTCCTGGTGGAATTGAGATGTAACTTTTGCCAACAATTAATTATTGACTATTCCCATAGTAAATATTATTTACAGCTATCGTGCTTGCATACCCAATAGTAAGGAAAATTGACGCTTTGCTAGATACACACATACATTTTTTCTCGAAATTTTACAAATAAATGGCACACTATAAACAAATAATTACACATTTTAACACCAAAGAATACAATGCTGTGTTATACAGTATGCGCCAAAAGTATGGAATAAATTCAATAAAAACGAAACAATTATTTTTTGGGAAAAATCCTCGAACAGGTCGGTTTTTAATTTAAAAAATACATATTTTAGCGTAAAATGCGATTTTCAAATGTCATTTGTTTTCGAGTAATGACGTCATCGATTTTTTTTAAATGGCAACACCATATTTTTTTCCTTGATTCTGAAAGATCGTTTAATTCTCTATCAGACAGTACTAAAATTTTGCCCTATTACATAGGAAAGTTTTCGAGTAAATGACGATTGAATGTTAGAAAACGTAAATCAATTAAAATAAAGCAAAAACGTTATCAAATTTAGTTTTTCGAATTCCATAGTTCTTTTCACGTAGGTGAAAATCTTTGCAAAGTGTCATTGTCGTACCGACTTTCTAATAACTATTGTAAGCGACATAGAAATTATTATTCAATTTAAAGTATTGTGGCACATTTAACTGTTACTCAAAGAATTGAAATTTTAATTCTTATCGGATGCGGGAATATGACTAGAACTCAGCAGGAAGTTTGCGATTTATTTAATGAAAAATATCCAGATCGCCCTATCAGCCAATCAACAGTAAGTAAGGTAAAGTTTAGAGAAACTGGTATTGTTGTAAATGTTCCAAAACCTGGGCGTCCAAGCAGTAATGAAAATCAGAAACAGAACATTTTGATAAGTATGGTGGATAATCCTCATAATTCTTCACGATTGGTTGCATTAAACAATGACACTAGTCAGAGCACAGTGCTACGTATCTTGAGGAAGGAAAAATATTATCCCTACAAAATTCAACTTGTGCAGGAACTCAATGAAGATGATCCCGATCGCCGCTTACACTTTTGCGAAATTCTAATGGATTTATGTCAAGGAAATAGAAATTTACACCGGCAAATACTTTTTTCAGATGAGGTCACATTTTGTCTGAATGGTACAGTAAACCGTCAAACTTGCAGATATTGGAGTCGGGAAAATCCTCATTGGATGGCAGAGGCACATACCCAACACTCTCAGAAATTAAATGTGTGGGCTGGAATAGTTGACCACAGAATAGTAGGGCCTTTCTTCTTTGAAGGAACCTTTACAGGACAAAGATATTTAGAGTTTCTAGAAAATGACCTTGTTCTAGCCCTTGCAGTAATTTTTCCTAACGATAATGACCCTGACATTCCTGACGATACCATATGGTTTCAGCAAGACGGTGCACCTCCGCACTATGCGCGCCCTGTACGAGATTTTTTAGACAACTGCCTTCCTGGGAGGTGGATCGGCAGACGTGGACCGATAGAATGGCCTGCAAGATCGCCAGATCTTGCACCTCTTGACTAATTTTTATGGGGATACTTGAAGTCAAAAGTATACATTAATAAACCACGTAATTTAGAAGAACTTCAAAATCGCATTCGGGACGAAATACGCAGAGTTACCCCAGAAATCATTCATAATGTGCAAGAAGAATTTCTTCACAGACTTGCGCATTGTCAAGAAGTTGGTGGATGGCAATTCGAACATTTAATTTAAGTATAAAATTTAATCCATTGTATTTTATTTTACATACCTCAGAATTGTTACTTTTTTATGGATAAAATTTACATTTTCTAACATTCAATCGTCATTTACTCGAAAACTTTCCTATGTAAGAGGGCAAAATTTTAGTACTGTCTGATAGAGAATTAAACGATATTTCAGAATCAAGGAAAAAAATATGGTGTTGCCATTTAAAAAAAATCGATGACGTCATTACTCGAAAAGAAATGACATTTGAAAATCGCATTTTACGCTAAAACATGCATTTTTTAAATTAAAAATCGACCTGTTCGAGGATTTTTCGTTTTTATTGAATTTATTCCATACTTTTGGCGCATACTGTATAATGAGAATTTATGTCTTTTCTGTAGTCAAAGCTGTCTTGCATATTCCAACTAGTGCCGAATAATTTTATAACATGATTTATACCGATATCGATGCTTCCAGCTTAATGCTAATGCCTTGCCAAATGTTCACTCGATCTTCTACTTTTTCCAGCACTTTATACCACTTGCAGCTGTTAGCATATATCCCGAATTCAAATAAATAGAAGCATAAGACTGCACATAAAGTACAGTGCCCCGACAGCTGTTTTTGAGTATCGCAAAAAGGCCCGTTTTTCTTTCCGAAGCACTGACAAGTTATCCTGGATATTTGTAAAATGAACACATCGGTGTATGACAGTCTGAATTTAACTTTTGCGGGAATCGTTGACAGGTGAATCCAATTTGACTGGAATACCGAGTTGTTCGAGACGCAATTATTTTTTTAACAGACCTCCTGAACTAATAAACTTAATAATGATTGACACGAAGCACTGGAATTAAATTATTATATAATTAAGGTTGTTAACACTTCTACTCTTTTAATAATTACAATTTGGCAGTTTTTTGAATGAAGTTACAAAATTTCATCAGATTAAGAAATAAACCATTTACATTTTATTACATAAATAGTGACATAAAAAAATACCAACTAGGTACATTATTAAGAGAGGCAGAATGTTTTTGCATTTAATCACTGATAGTAATACAAAGCACTATTGTGCTGTCAACAAAAAAAAGGCTGGGACATATTCAGTGATAAAAATTCCGGCAATCCGAAATTTGGCCTACCGTATTTAGGTGTTTTCAATGCCTACTCAATTACAAGCGCTGCAGAACCGCCAAATAATAACATAAACAATTAAATTCGGATTTATATAAAGAACCGGTGCAATGCATATGAAATCATGAGTATTTAATATTTGACAAAATAGTTTGAATAGTTATTAGTCGCATAATAAATGATCGACGGCAGTAATCATGCGTTGACTTCGGGTCAGCTGTAATCATCGCACTCGGCACAAATAAAAAGTTGGTTGTTCAAATTTCCGTTTAATACGTTGACGGCGGAATAGGCCGATCTCGTTCGGGTCCGTTTTCCTATACCAGCCGTCGAACTGCATCTCAGCAGCGTGGCCTCTGTCTTCAGTCAGACCCTTCTCCCAATTTACCCATCAGTTGCCATGTTCGCGTAGTGCATTTCGTCTATGTTGTAATTTTGCTTGTGTTGTCAGTGCAGTTTATAATTAAATTTATTATTTACCTAAATAAAAATGCAATTCAAATTGGGTGAAAGTAAATTTCAGAAAAGTTCTTACCAGGAACAATAATTAATAATAATAAAGTCGTATAAGAGACAAGTGGATTTTAACGGCTTGATGGATCCAGAGAAAAAAGATGGAGGGAACAACGAAGTATTTACGGACAAAGTTGTTTCTGGGTTTTGCCCTTCATCAGCGCAATGCAGCTTAAAAACAGGATGGAATAAGAAGGAAGGGCAAAGGACACGAACACAAGAGAATGACAAGTAGCCTGCCTATCTCTATTTGCGGCTTCGTGTCACACAGCCACGATATTGACGCCAAGAGCAACAGTCGCCGCGGAAGAGAGTCCAGCAACCACTGTCAGGGTCTCAGCCAGGAAATACACAAGAAGGAAAGGAGCTTAATGGATCATAATCTTATAAGAGACAGGTGGATATTAACGGCTTGATGAATCCAGAGAAAAAAGATGGAAGGAACATCGAAGCAACTGCGGACAACGTTGTTTCTGGGTTTTTGCCCTTCATCAGCGCAGTGCAGCTTAAAAACAGGATGGAATAAGAAGGAAGGGCAAAGGACATGAAGAATGACAAGTAGCCTGCCTATCTTTATTTGTGGCTTCGTGTCATAGAGATAGCCGTTAAAATCCACCTGTCTCTTATAAGATTATGATCCATTAAGCTCCTCTCCTTCTTGTATAAAGTTATATTATCCGTGTGTTTTATTCGGTACTGGTCACGACGAGAATGTCTGGAAACCGGAATAAGGGATATGATTCTCTGATGGACTTAAGAAAATAAAAAAAAAAATGAAAATGGTAAAAGTTATTTTCATAATCAAATACAATTTGTATTATTTGGGAATATCAACGTACAAGCTCAACTTGATTCAACTTTCAAAAACCTAATGAAGACGTGACAAGAAATAGGTACCTACTTTTTTAATAATAATTACAATATGGCCGTGTTTAGAATTATTGATATAATTATATCTACATGTAAATAGAAAATAGCGGAAAAGAGGGAAAGCATTTTTATTCTTCATTGTAAGGTAAAATGGCATCCTAGATTAAATTTTTTGCTTGTCTTTTTAAATACTGTTGGCACCAGAGAACCTTAATATTACAGGGTGATTTAGAAAACCAATAAATCTGAAAAACTACCAAGATTAAATTGCCTTTATTTTTGACAAAGAGGTTGGAAGGGACAGAAGTAACAAAGATTAAATTTTACTGGCTCAAAGGCTGCCTAGTTTCCGGAGACTGGGTGAAAATTTTTTTCCACAGGCTCTCCCTACGGAGATACGTGTCTCTGAAAAAAGCCGCTGGAAATTGCTCTTTCTTGAATAATGTTTAAATATATAATTTAATATAACTTAATATAATTTAATAAAAATTTAATGTGATGGACACTAGTAAGGGCCTCTTAGAATAGTATCCTTTAAATATATTTAGCTTTTTTAGTTTGCTAGAGGTGGGATAAGTTAATGCCTAAATTTTTAACACCCTGTATGATAAAGATAATGAAAACTTTCCCGTTTGAATTACTTTCGCATTGCACTTTGCTGTCGAGAAAATACATGAAATCGTTTATTATTCTTTTTCTTGTAAACGGTTTATTTCATCGACAATAAACAAGACTATCTTTTTTTAGTATAGGGTTCAAGTTACCCAAATTTATATTTATTTTAAAGTCTTTATTATACGGGGTGTTAAAGCTTAGCCCGCCCATGGTAAACTAAAAAAGCTAAATTTGTTTCAAGGACACTATTTAAGAGGTTGTTACTCTGGACGCTAGCATTGAATTTTTATTAAATTAAATATTGATTACACTCTGTATAAAAATAAAATTGCAAGTATTGTATCTAACGATAAATCTCCTTTACAAAACAGCTACTAACCGAACAACATTACTATTTAGGACGACCTCAGCATAGTGAGGTGAACTATGCAACAGCCACTGCAGAATAATTAAACACTCGAATGTGATTACTTCCAATAAATTCGATGCTAGCACAGATATTGCTATCGCGCTGCTAAACATAATATGCACTGATATTTGTCGATAAATAATTGTTTAGAAATGGATATTTATGGTTTGGGTTCTGTAGCGTGAAAATGGACGTTGTGGGCCAGTAACATTTATTAGCGACATCTAATAAGATTGTATGTATTTGAAATTTTAATAGAATAAAGTTAAAACAATAATTGTTTTCTATAAACTGACAGAAATACCACTGAAACAGGTACTACTTAATTTTGTCGTAGAATGAACTACAAATGTAGTAAACCATACAAGTTCGTTGTTGTGGTAAATGCAAAAGTTATAGTTACTGGGTTGATGTAAATACACTTCAGCATGACACTAGAAACTGGTCTACTGTAAAACCTGATCTCGTGCAAAGCAAAGCAAGCAGTTGGTAATAAGCACGGCGTCAAATTGTATTAAAAAAATGACCGGACAAAAAATTTTAAGATACCTATTTTATATCGGCAAATTCTTGCTTCTGCGGCTATAGTTATTATTAATTAATACAGTCAATTTGTGGTTTTAGATTTTCAAAATGTCAAACATGAGTATTATGAATGTTATATATCCCATTCCATGTAAAATAGCTTCATCTGTAACTAACACGTCAGCTGTAAATCCGGGATTTTGAGCATTTTGTTGCAGCACCATTCACAGGATCTAATTCGTAAGAGCTAATCCCTTGGTATTAATACTTAGACACGCTGTACATGGTCCGGATATTATTGATCCTCGTCTATAATACGCCACACTGCTGATTGAGATATTCCTTGTACATGTTAAGATGCTCCTCAGCTGTTGCAATACGCCATGGACGTCCTGGACTTCCATATCTTCCATGATTTAGTTGCAAATTTCCCGTGTCACACTCATGTTGCCCTACAGCAGCAAAATTAGCTGCAGTTGGCACATGTCTACCGGAAAATCGTTTTGCGTATAAACGAGAAAGTGTCAAAGCATTTTGTTTTACTTCATCATAAATTAAAACGAAATCCATCAACTCCAAGTTGCTCTATATGTAAGCCATTTTTGACACTTGAAAAACTGTTGTAACCACTATCGCAAAAACGTTAATATTAAAATCGAAGATAGAGAGCGGAGACTACAGTAGGCCAGCGGTATAAAGTTTGAAAATACTATAATTTCAATATTTTTACGGTATTGATTCCAGTTTTCATGACGCATCTAATTCCAGTTTTTTTGGATAAGTTGTCAATCACCCTGTATACCTACATGCAGAACAACATTGTATTCTCCACTTTATAGTAATGTTTGGTGTAATTAACATAATTTATTCAAATAATGAAGTAGACATATACAATTATACAATTTTTAATACATCAGTAAAACATATATTTTCAATTCAAAACACACACATACATTGCAACTTTTCAATCTGAACGTTACGACTGCTCTAATTGGTTCTGCAATTTTGTTGATACATTTGGTATGGACACTTACATTTTCCAAAGCTTTGTTGTTTTGCAATAGTGATTTAATTTCCTTTAAATTTAGTATAACGTGTTGTATTTAATGTTTTATAGATTAAGCCGGTATTTCCATGTTATTAAATTTACACCTGTTTGAAAAATAAATAAATACATATCATGATATTTATTTATTATCAATGATAATAACATTTATTTCACACTATTTTAAACATCCGGTGGATGTTCTTTGCAAAATTTTTATTATTTTAATTTCTGATATTGAACTAATTTTTACTGAAATATAATTTTTAATTTTGCACAACTAGTCATAAAAAATATCAATGTATTTTTTAATAATTCCCACCATATGTGCATTTTCATACAAATGCCATTATCAATAGAGATTAAAATAACGCTCACATTAATTTTTTATACATGGCTACTCGTTTGACTTTTATTGTTCATCCAGTCGATGACATATATTTAGTAGCTTTCCAATAATAATTCACGTTTGCCAGTTCATTCAGTGTATCTGGCAATTAGTTGATATGAAATATGTTATGTTGGATACGGTACACGCCAATTGAAAATACATTTCCATAAATAAGCAATGGTAATTTGTTGACTATTGAAAAATATACCTGGCCCAAAGAATAGTATATTGAACGAAGTACATAAATGGGAATAATATCTATATCCTGGTTATGTTAACTATTTCCGTTACAAGATGCAAGAAAGGCACGTTTTTTGACATTAATTGCTCGCTATTTATGTCGGACAGAAATTGTATTTAATATAAACAGCGAAGAATTCTTTAAATGTTTGGGCAGGGATTATCGATGAGTGCTTGATTGAATCATTCTCATCACCAAATCGAATGGATGGGATTCAGTATCTCGAGATCCTTGGATATGATCTGCTTGGACGTCTGGAAAATGTGCCTTTAGCTATCCAACTCCGACTGTGGTTCTTGCACGATGGTGCTCCCCCTTATTTTTGACAAAATATTTGGGAGGACCTTAATGAAGTTCAAGGGATACGATGGATTGGACAAGAAAACTGGTACCATGGCCGGCCGCGATACATTTTTAACTTCTTTTGTGGGAATATTTAAAAAATGAAGTGTATCGCATCAAAGTACACTAGTAAGTATATTCAAGCATTTTTTGAAGGAAAGCTCAAAATCATCATATATGAATAATTGTCAGATATAAATGTACCTTAATATTTACTATAGAAATGTGTTTGATGCTTTTGTGAAATGATTACCTGCATGTTTATGTAAGAGTATAAGTCACTGAGAAAAAAATATTAAAATAATTGAGATAAATTAATAAGTTGGGAATCGTTCTACCTATTGAAATTTAGTAATACTAGAATATGAAGCACCTTTCATTTACCCTAAGTAAATTCGTTTGTATAAAATTTTTGTGTGTACCTACCTGATATTCCCTTTTCAAAGTGTCTGTTATTCTTTATTTTAGTTTCATATTCCAGCTTATATTGGGCGGATACGGATCAGAAGCTTGTTTTAGGACTCTACAGGTGAATACGTGATCAGTTTTTTAAAGTAAGATAGAGAAAATATTGTTTCAACGCTTAATATGGAGTTTAAAATCATCGATATTGGTATATAATATTTTAAATCATTCAATAAATATAGGGTGTTATACTACAAGATACCATGTATCCTCCATCACGGCATTAGTTATGAAAACAATAAATTTATTAATTTAACAGGCTTAGTTCGGTCGATGAAATATTCCTAAATTTGCAAATACGGAATTCTAGGAAACAACTACCCTGCGAGCTAATGCTCCGACCACCTGGAAAACCTATAGCAAATAGCTGAAGTCAATGATCAGCAGCCCACCAGACATATACCTCTCATCAGTATGCCATAGGTGAGGCAACTGACGAATAACATTAGCTGTTTTAAGTGTATCTAGCCCGACAGTAACGTAGTAATGTCTATACCCAGTTGTAGATAACATAATTTTTATTATGCTTGCTACCTGATACTGCAAAGAAAGAGGTTATCTTAGATAGACTTTTTAATTTATGGGTTTCCCTCAGTATGATCATACCTTATCAACGTGTGTAATATTTTAAAGAAACAAGTCACATCACAGTGCCACAAGTTACATGACTAAGCTTATAATGACGTAGAACAACTGGATCAGATCAAATTGGACTACCTATGTAAAGTCAGTTCAAGTAACGTAACCAAACTATCAAGAACGTTGTTTTCTCAATCTTTCTTTTTTGTGAAAAGAATATGTATAAACAGAGTACTTAGAAAATTTAAAACCAGTAAATGTGTGATATTTTTGACAAAATTTATTAAATCAATCCATTCCATTCCTGTTCTACCGCCACGACTAACTCATCTGCAGTCTGAGGTGGAGGAATATGATTATAAGTGGCTCCAGCAACGAAATGCCACATGTTTTCAATAGGATTTATGTCAGGAGAGTTGGCTGGCCAATCTAATCTATTGATACGTTCTGTTTCGAGTGTCTCTTGAATTCTTCTTGCGCGATGTGGTCAAGAGTTGTCGTCTATAAACACATTTTCACATAATTCATTACGTAAGGGTAGATAATGGGCGTAATAACTTGCTCGATGTAAATTTGGCTGGTTATATTCTGCGGTATGCCAATTAATGGGGTGCGGCGGTTGAATATTATTCCACCCCAAAACATTACGGTACCCCCTTCATACGGAGCAACTTCACGGGGAAAATGAAGTCGCTGTTGACGACCTGGTTCTCTCCAGACTATTTGTCGATTGTCATCAGTAACCAGCCCAATTTTGGTTTCGTCTGTAAATAAGATCCACCGCCACTGGCGGAAAAGGTCACCCCAATGCTTTCGCACCCACTGGAGACACGCAGCACGATGCCTTGGAAGTAGAGTGGGGACCCGTAATGGTCTGCTAGCACGTAAATTTGCGTTGTGGAGTTGTATTTGAATAGTAGGGGTCGATATAACATGGTGAAACTTGCTTTGAAAGTGAGCCCTGAGAGCTGAAGCTGAAGATGTGCGGTGTCTACGGGCATATTGCACCAAATACCGATCCTCCCTTTCATTAGATACTCGAAGACGTCCACTACGTGGGATATTTTCCACTGTATCAAATTCATGCCCAACATGTTCGATATCTGATGATTAAAATGTCCTGCATCATGTAAAGCAGCCTTTCTTGCTCGGTTAAACGCAGAATGCTCCTAGCATTATCATGTACAAAAATTCAAAGGAGCACTTGACTGAATACACTGCCAAACTGACCAGATATGTAAAAACACTGGTAATAAAGTATAGGTTCATGGTCTGCAATTATTTATTGTCCTTTTTGTCTCTAAGTACATGAACTCTTTTTTACCTCATTAAGAAAAACCAATAGGTTTAATCGAATCATTTTATATATAAAAGGTCCAAGGCTTTTGAGGTTGTGTGTATTGTACTTGTTTATAGAAAACAAATTAAACTTTACTGGTCGAATATTTCTGACAATTTGAAGCCATTCCGAATACCTTGCTTGAACAGATCTGTAATATTGATTCCGCTTATTCATTTCGGCCAAACACTTATTAACCAGAATATCGCCGTACCCATATAATACAGATTAGGATTTAAGTACTAGTTTTATCGGCTATTTTAAGTCAAGAAAGTAAAATCCTTAGATATATATGGCGATTACATTTTTAACGGCAGCTATTTGCGTCGGCAATAAACATGATGAAGCTTACACCAGAATTTATTGACACTCTTCAGTTGAGTAAAAGTAAGTAGTAATTTAAAAATTCTGTAATCGTAAAATCTAATGGACTTTCTCATGTAAGCGACAAATAATGACAAATTTGAAGTCAACACAAACTTAAATAGCTTCGGGGAATGAAAAAGTTTTTCAATTTACAAAGGCAGTTATAGGTAGGTGTATTTGTACTCTGCATTTATAATATTTCATTCAAATTTAAGGTACCTACTTATTAAAAAACATTTAATTTGTGCACAGTAAAAATTTACTAATTAGGCGTCTTGATTTTACTTGCTCCGTATATAATGTAATAGATAACACATAAATACCTTTATAATGCACAATACTGTTAATTCAGTTATATATCAATTATGCTGTAATAAAATTCATATCCTTATGTTATAGGTTGTTATAAAGATTTGTTCCAGCAGCAGTCATGGATCAATTTGAAACTATCAGAAAAGTCCATAATCTACTTCTTGGATTAAATTCATTGATGACTAGTTTTCAATTTAAGTGATTAAATATTTCTAACAGTTTCAAACCGTTTCCATTTGCAAATCTATACCAGACTTATTGGAAGTACTTCATTTACTATGAATACAATACATTGACACCTAATATTGACTTTTACGTTTAAGATATATACAGTATGATGATAGAACAAAGCAATCTAGTTGATTAAAAAGTAATTTTGTAATATATTTCCATTTTTGAAGAGTTGAATCAGATGTATTTAATTAGATGTATAATAATATAATTTTTTATGTGAGTAAATCGCTATGTTTGTATAACTGAGCTATTTCGATTTCTCAATTTCTCGGGGAATCACCTGCACAATTTTGTTATTTATAATTGCGCAAGAGGTTTGTATTTTAATGGGTAAATTTGCGTTTTTATATATTTTTAGGTATTCATAATATTGTGTGAAACTAACTACTCAGTGGACAAAAGCCCCAACCTGCGTTGAATTACACCCACAATATCTACCCATATATTCCTTATTATTAGCTTTTGTAACTTTTTTTTTACTGTTTTATAAAGGTATTTTAAGCTAATATAAATCAAATCTACAATTCCTATCAATGAAGTCATATGTATGTTCTCTGATACCAAACATCTAGGTATGCTAATGAACAATTCCACAGACAAAGCTCTATTCAATAATTATCTAAAGAAAATAATCTAATTTACTCACTCTATAAAAATCTAACTTCACTTTTTTGGCAGTGGGAACACGACAAATTCAACCACAATAGATGAGATCTGACCTATTTCTGCATTTTTAGGATTGCTTCTTCAGGTGGTCTCCTTTAAGTTGAATCAAATATCTAACTATAAAAATTATTATAAAAATTAAAATTATTAGAAGTTAAATATCGACAATGACAAAAAAGTGACATCCTGTCAATGAATTAAATATGACAATACCTACTTGAAAAATGTTCACCTTTTATCTAAAAGTTTTTATATATTTTTAGGTATTCATAATATTGTGTGAAACTAACTACTCAGTGGACAAAAGCCCCAACCTGCGTTGAATTACACCCACAATATCTACCCATATATTCCTTATTATTAGCTTTTGTAACTTTTTTTTTTACTGTTTTATAAAGGTATTTTAAGCTAATATAAATCAAATCTACAATTCCTATCAATGAAGTCATATGTATGTTCTCTGATACCAAACATCTAGGTATGCTAATGAACAATTCCACAGACAAAGCTCTATTCTAATATATTAGGTGTAATCCATTTGCTGTCACATAATTTATTGTCACCGTCTTATCTCGTTTTCGAAAATAGAGGATTATATTCGGTACGTCCAGTTTCTTTTCCATTATTTTCAAATGGAGATATGAAATGAGTGGTTTTGTAGTAAGTTGCTTCTCCTCCGCGCCAGTCTAATTCAAACGCCAAAATGTGATATAATTTCTTTTGAAATCCTTTCGGTTCATTTTCGTCATATAATCTGGCCATTGCAAATATTTCACATTTATTACTGATGGACTAGATTTTCTCTTTCGAGTTGTGCTTGTAGGATTTTACGTTTAGCATTACGTGCAGCTCGTGATGAATTAATTAAACTATACGTCGGTGAAAAGGTTAAATACAATATTGAATTCTTTATAATATTTACTTTGTAGCATTTTAGCGATGGTGTTCCAAATTGTTTCTTTATAGTATTTTGCTAAAAAAAAATAAAAAATTGTCGCCAGCTTGATGATTGATAAAAAAAAATAAATTTGCGTTGTTAAAAAAGATAATGTTGCTTATCAATTAGACGGAGTCAAATTGCTAAAGGAAGCAGTTTAGAATTTAAACAATACAAATTTACACGATGCTTATATTTACCAATACAAACATCGAGTTTAATTCGACAGGACAATTTAATGAATAATAAACTTAGAAACATACCAATGTAAACTTATTTATGAAAAAAATTTTATTTGAGCGTACAATTATTAAACATGCAGTTATTGAAATTGATACAAGTAACACCAATGTCGCTGCGGGTGCCACAGCTAATCGTTGCTCTAGTAGATGCAAAAGTTTGTTCTTTTTCCAAACGAAACGATTGAATAATGCTCGAATGATATTCTTTATCAACTTGTAAGTATGGTTTTATTGATGAGGAATTGCCGTGTCCTGTTATTTTTATTAGAGCTTGTTCTTCATTTCCGCTTTTACTTAATTTGCTAACTGCTGCCGCTCGATTTGAGTGGTTCGTAATTTTAACACGTTTGACATCTATACCAATTCGTTGTGGTGAGCATTTAATCAGTTTGGAAATTTCATTTGTATCAATCGGCACATTTTTATACCAACCTTCAGAATGTTTTTTCTTCCAAAAGAGATTTGGTGTAAAAAATGTTATAGAAGTGTCTCATTTTTCCATCAATTTTTTAAATAAACGTACTGGGCAAATATCTTATTCTAATATATTAGGTGTAATCCATTTGCTGTCACATAATTTATTGTCACCGTCTTATCTCGTTTTCGAAAATAGAGGATTATATTCGGTACGTCCAGTTTCTTTTCCATTATTTTCAAATGGAGATATGAAATGAGTGGTTTTGTAGTAAGTTGCTTCTCCTCCGCGCCAGTCTAATTCAAACGCCAAAATGTGATATAATTTCTTTTGAAATCCTTTCGGTTCATTTTCGTCATATAATCTGGCCATTGCAAATATTTCACATTTATTACTGATGGACTAGATTTTCTCTTTCGAGTTGTGCTTGTAGGATTTTACGTTTAGCATTACGTGCAGCTCGTGATGAATTAATTAAACTATACGTCGGTGAAAAGGTTAAATACAATATTGAATTCTTTATAATATTTACTTTGTAGCATTTTAGCGATGGTGTTCCAAATTGTTTCTTTATAGTATTTTGCTAAAAAAAAATAAAAAATTGTCGCCAGCTTGATGATTGACCCGCAACCGTATTATAGTCTGTTTAGAAATAAAAGAGAGTAATAAAAGCTTATTATGTATGCAAATCGTACATAAATGTAGTACTGGTGCTTATATTCAATATTTTTATATTATGTATCGGCATAGATGAGGTGCACTTTTAAAAAAACTTTGTGTGATCGAACCGTACTAAATTGTAGCAGGTAGCTAAAATTTAATCCCCGACAATCCGCCTTTGTCTATGCCGCTTCAATTTTTCGGTCCATTTCTCTTATAAGTAAACAATATAAAAACAGCATTTCAAAACTAGAGGCTACTTTAAGCATCATAACCGGGTTAAGAGGGTTTTTAGTAATTCAAATAAAATTATTCAATATTATTATCAAAATATTTATTATATATATATTTATTTTGAAAATTCAAATTATGGTGAGTAAATTTAGTGTTGTATAAATGTACAATAAAGAAAATAAAAAAGCAGGTATATTAAAATTCATCCTCTGAACATTCTGATGAATTATCTTCGTATCCTAGATTGATAACGATAGGTTCCACAGAAACGTCAATTAAATTATTGAGTTCCCACATTTCCTCCTCTTCTTTTTGGACATGAAGTATACATTTTGCCAGTTATCTGCAGTTACTCGTTCCAAGGAATTTTTTAACAAAATTTTCACGTCACTTAATTTAAACGCCGTATTATTTCGCGCTACATCTCCTTTTACCTACGCCCAGACTAATTCGATAGGATTCAGTTCACAGTGATAAGGTGGTAACCATAGTACCTTTATTTGGCGATTTGTTGCCATTTCATCGATAACATATTTTTTCTGATCTTTATTAAGATTGACAAGTGTCAAAAGTTCCTTTTTCACCATATTTGTTTCAAAAGAATGTTTTTCCGGATAACCATTGAATTATATCGGCTTTCCTCCGAGCAGTCGTAGGCGTCTGCTCGGTCTACCGTGAATGGTAACTGGCATTATCCATGACAATTACAGACCCCGGAGGAATAAGATCCAACATCTGTGTAAAATACTCTTCGAAAACATCTGCGTTCATGTTTTCGTGATAGTCACCTGTATTTTTAGATTCAAATAAAAGTAAACCACCGTCTACAAAACCACTGGCACTACCTATAAGTGTCACTATTAATCTTCGACCTTTACCTGGAGGTGCCTTGAACCCTGTTGAAAGTCCATCCAAAAATGCTTGTCAAAAAGTTTTTACATTTTTATCTTGCCATACTTTTGTTACAGTATATCCCTCGCCCATTTTCGTCTAGATAATAAATATTCTTCCCTTCGTCACAGAATTTTCTTATTGATTTTAAGCAGGATCTTCGCCAACAAATAATTTCATCTTTATCGATAAGAACTTACTTCCTGTTCTGCTTTTCCGAGCAAAAATTCATCTCTCGTAAGACGGCCCATAATTTGCTTCTACTGAGTTTTGGCAAATCGTTGTCCTCTGAAAGTTCACTTAAAATTTAGTTTAGCGTTGATATTTCTTTTTTAAAATAAAATCAGTGTACTTTTCTGCGAATAACATTTTTGAAGAGATCATCTATAACGACTTTTGACCTCCCTGTAGATGATTTTGGGGGATTTACAGTATCTTGTTCATTTTTTGTTTCCTTTAAAAGTCTGTAGATAGTCCATTTTCCAGTCCCTGTCATTTTGGAATACTTTTCCACGATGTTGTCAACACTGTTGGTAGGATTTTGTTATTTCAATGCATTAAATACATTTAATATAATAATCTTCTCATTCTGAGACAGCGCACATCTTTTCACGCGTTTAGCAGGTATGTAATTTGATAAGCTCGACATTTTACTAAAATAATATTATATCCATTGGTACAATAATCATTAAACACAAGTCGAATTTTACTCTACTGCACTAGCACGTTTTCGTATATTCAGTTCTAAGACTGGATTGATCTGTCACAATACTGACTCCTGCCCTATGATGTATCCAGTAAAATATACTAATGTACACCCATTACCTGTTAGCATTAGTGTTACCAGATAATTACCTGAAACGAAATATTACCACGCCCATAGCTGGTTCTTATCTCAGGGTTTTATTACTCTCTTTCATTTCCAAAGAGACTATAGTAGGCACACATGTATTAACAATTAGAGTAATTCTGTTGTTCATAGACTCACCGAATCAACTCATTGTTAGTGTTTAATAATTATGTTTAATAATTCAGTAAACTGTTGACAAAAATGTCCAACTATTTATTTTGACAACGGACACCGCGATAATTGATTAAAAAATGAATGAGTGAAAAAACCGCGAGTGCATTTGTCGTGGTAAAAGTTGCAAGTAAGTTCTGCCGCTATCAAAGTGACAACTACACTGTCGCATGTGGGTTTTATATATAAATTAAATTGTCACTTGTTACACTTACCTAATTATCGCCTTGAAAAAATTTCTGGTTGCCATAGTAACGAGTCAAAATAAAGGCATCTTAAAGGTTTTAAAGTAGAGGTGTGAAATATTCAGTGGAATAACACCCATAACGTGTATTTTAATGCGCCCTTCCAAAAATTATATCGGAAATTTCACCAAATATAAGCAGAGCAGCCGATCAATGACCCCCACATACAAATCATTTTTCACTTCACGCATTTTTTTTCAAATCTCACCTAAATTAAATTCTCTGCCGGAGCGGAAATACTTGTAAAATTCAAATGGGCCGCTTTAATTCCACCGGGTACGGCCCGACCACATCCGGGGATTAAAACGGATATAAGAATTCCGCGGCAAAAATTCGCAGCTCGCCGATATCAATTGAGCAGTTGGTAAATTGGCCACGTATGCCGTTAAATGTCCGTGTCTCTCGACTGATTCCGATAAAATCTATTATCGGCGCCGTCGGCAGGGCGGAAATGGCAAGAAGGACCTTTACGGCCATGATTCAGGTGGATAATAGAATGTTCGGGAAGACTGAGCCGGAAACCTGCGTTTATTTCGGCCGTCCTTTCATCAATACCCCCATCTGAATGCGATAAACATAAAGCGTTGTCAATCTACCTTAGTTTGCCCTAGAGAAATTGAGAATAATCAATGGCAACATCCTATCCCAACTCGTGACAAAGGAAAAGGCGTGCCATATCATTTTCTTGCTTTCCATGTACTAAGCTTAAGTGTTAATAATAATAATAATAATAATAATAATAATAATAATAATAATATTATCGGTCAGTGGTCGCGCGGTTTAAGGCGTCAGTACTTGAATCGAGGTGACTAGATCGGAGTTGGTTCGAGCCCAGCTGCCGGTAGACCGTATATAAGCTATATTCGTGGAGAGGTTTGGCGTCCTCTCTGCGGGTATGGTAGAGTGGAAGAATGTTGGCTTGGGTCAATGTGAGAGATTGATGCCGGTTGATATTTGACTACCCCCCTAATTAATGAGGTTTTCCAGGTTTCCCTCATTCCTGCACTGAATTGTGGTTAGGGCCTACCAACGTAAGTCGTTCCTGGGCGCAAATGCGGCCTGCTTAATAATAATATGCCGCCCCCTCTTCCGCACAAGTCTCCGACTTCTGGGCTAATACCTGTGATTAGAATGAGGGGTAGAGATATTATTATTATTATTAATTATTTTTAATTTCAACTTTTGAAATAGTATACAGGGTGATTGGGGGGGGGGCCTCCAATATTCGAAAAGGGTATTCAGGGGGCAAAAGTGAACAAAAAAGCCTAATAAATATATGGTCGAGTTAATCAGTAGAGAAAAGTGTTTACTCTGTAGTAGGCCAGGAGAATTACGACGATATCTTTCAAATATGGCTCTAACGTGACGTAACTTAGATAACTATTGGAATCGCTCGGGAATGGTACATCTATTGAAAATATCGAGGTGCGCCAGCTTGAAAAGGTATGCTATTTGCATAAACAACGAAAAAGTGAAAAAAAATGCGAAAATCGCGTTTTTTCCCGGAAACAATCGCATATAACTCGGTAAGTATGCTTTTTAAAGAAAAAATGTATACTTATAAATTTGTTCGTTATGAAATTTTATACAAGATAGAGTTGGTCCGATATCCGTAGATTTGAAATGTTCACTGCAAAATGCTCGAAAGTGCAAAGAAAGTAGGTAAAAAACAAGGTAATTTTAAATTATTTATTTAACAATGAAAAAATAACCCAATCTCGCCATACATTTAGAGAAAAGTACTTGACTGTAATACAAAACGAGAGCCGCAAGGCCGATTAAGATCGGAGTGACAGTTTTTGCATAATGCAATTGTTAAGTAACCTACCTGGAAAAAGAACCTTTTTTTAATTTTGTGCCAGGCTAAAAATTATGAATATTTTTTTGCGCCTTTCTTGGACCCTTAAACTATCATATACAATTGCTATCTTATTGGGGGTTCCCCTCCAATCACCCTATACAGTGTGTTTCACTTTGATACTTGAAAAATTAGTATTTTTTAATGGAACATCCGATTTAATCTTTTCTTTCTTAAAATATATTGCATTTAAAAAGCTCTACATAGTGGATGTGCATTTTTTTTATTTAGGCCCTTTGCATGGCCTGCTGTGGTATTAAATGTGACCCTAAAATAGCAAAATCGTGTTAGGCATTTTTTAACAAAAAATCTATTTGTCCAATCGAAACCCTTAGTACCAAGTTTAAAAGTTGCATATTATACAAAGTGTTTATAATTTAGGTGCAAACTTACCAATGTTTGGGAACACCCTGTATTAACAGGATAAAATATTTTCGTGATTTTTTTCTTTCTATGGCTTTGAAATTATACTATCTTTATTGGCCATATACAGCGTATCCAAGTATTAATACCAAGAGATTGGACGAGGAGGACCGGTACCGTGACCGTCATGATCTCCTGACTTTAAATCATTTGGACTTATTTTTGTGTGAATATTTAAAAAATTAATTGGGAATTTCTTTCAATTTTTTGTCCGGTTGCCTATTATCAGGTTTTACAGTGGACCAGTTTCCAGTGCCGTGCGGAAATGTATTTTTAATCATTTTTGAACTGCTCCTTTTTGACTTTATTTTTACAAAGTTGTATTTGAAGCAGTCCCCTGTTCAATCAAAAATTTTTTTTATATAAGTTCTGGATCGCCCTCTATTTTGATGTACAAATTAAAGGAAAGTATGATGCGCTAATTAGTTGCTCATTAAAAAAAATCACTATATGTTCATGTCGAGTTTCTTAGCAGTGAATCTCTAAAGCAACCTGGTCAGAGGCTGTCTAGGACGAAAACTCATTAATTTTTACGCCGCACTTAATAGTTGTTAAGGAAGTTTTATCGTTCAACTTTCGGGAGATGTTTAAGAAGTTATAATGTATCTTGATGAAGGATATGATATATAACGTGTTTAAATCTAGATTATTACAAATATAAAGTTTCATCAAGAGGCCAGACGACATTGCATGCAAATATTCAACGGTAACTTGGCGGTGAGGATTAAAAATTCGTGCTGGGAATGTCTCAGGAAATGATCCATTTGCCTGTTTCCGCTATAACTAATCTTTTCGTTTTACTTATGTCGTCTCGCATCAGCTTATTAGACGGTTCTGACTTATTAACGGACATTTTAGGTATTATTTATTAGAATAATGGTATTAACTGTTTTATACATATAGAATAGCTTGATATGACAAATTTGTGGGCAATTAAACAGTATATAACGATGGTGACATTGAAATAAGTCGTATAATTTTAGAAGTGGTGATTTTTGTAATAATAAGAGATTGAGTTTCAAAATTTATCACGTATGCACGTTTTAAAAGACTACATCTTTTTGTATTCCAAATCGATTAACAACAAAATTAATTTATTCGATCAAGTGAATTTTTAAAGTTGCTTAAATTACATAAACATATCTAAGGGAGGCCATGCTAAATAATAATCAGTCATCTTATTTAATATTATGAAATTAAGCTTAAAAGATGTAGTATGAATAACAGATATGAATATTCAAATGCTGAAATGGTCAATATGGTTTACATTTATGGTCTTACAGATGGAATTGGTCCTGAGATTAGGCGAATTTATATGGAAAGGTTTCCAAATCCAAGAATGTTTCGGAGTTACACTCATTTCAGAAAGGTCCAGTTCCTGGAAGATCTCAAAGTATTAGAACGCCTGAGTTGAAGGAAGCTATTCTACACAAAACTGAAGAAGACCCAAATACTAGTACTAAAAAGAGCACTGCAAATCTTAATGTGAATCATAAATTAGTTTGGTCTGTTCTGAACCATCAACAGTTATACCCCTATCACATACAAAGGGTTGAAGGCTTACTGCTGCAACACTGTCCTGCTCGCCTACAATTTTGACACTGGATTTTGAAAAAAACTGAATAAAACCGATGAAGCTAATTTTTCCAGAGATGCTATAATAAACTTCCACAATAAATACGTTTGGTCTGATGAAAACCCTATAGTCTGTTTGGAAATGAAAGAGAGTAATAAAAACCCCGAGATAAGAACCGGCCATGGGCGTGGTAATATTTCGTTTCAGGTAATTATCGGGTAACACTAATGCTAACAGGTAATGGGTGTACGAATATATCATAGGACAAAAAATGAACAAGATACTGTAAATCCCCGTCGTTATAGATTATTTAAAGTACACTTTTAAATACAAGATTCGGTAATAATGTCATTGGACGGGGCACTCAAGAATCATGTCAACTTTGGCCACCCAAATCACCCGATGTGAACCCTATTGTTTTTTTTTTGTTTGAGGACATCTCAAGACATTAGTTTACAAGATTTTCATTGAATCTGATGAGCGACGTCAACAAATTATAGCTGGTTGTGATGTGATAAGGGCTATTCCTGGAATTTTTGCACGTGTTCGAGCTGCAATTTCAAGATCTGCAGCATTTATTTTGACTGAAAGTTGTCATTTCCAACATTTGTTATAATAAATTCCATTGCTAATTAATAACTTTGATATTATTTTAAATAATGCAATGACTATCGTAAAAACGCACTTGATTAAATAAGTCAATTTTGTTGTTAATCGGTTTGGAATACAAAAAAGTGTAAAATAAAACAAAAACTGAAGATAATACAATGGTTCATATGATGACCTATTTTATTTGCAATATTATATAAGGTGTCATATTTTATTTGGCAAATAAGGATCGATGATACCTATACCTTCGCCATTGGTAAGTTTCGGAAGATGGTAATTTTTGGTTTCATACCAATTTTGAATTTTTGACGCGCTGTAGCTGGACAATGGATGTTCTAAGACTCGACATTTATATAACAAAAAACCCCTAATTTTGACCACAGAATACGCCCCTTCTGGATGAAATATGAACAATCAACCATTTTATTTCATTGAAACAAAAAACGTAACTTCCAGAAAAAATCTATCATACTCTCCGGTAGAGAAATATAGTAACATCAAACCGATTAGTTAAAATATTGAGTTAGGTTTTCGCAAATTTAGTTAGACATATATTTTTAGCAACGAAATTTTTTCGGTCTCTTTAGTATTAGCTCTAATAGGCAGTGTCAGTGAACGAATATATTGTTATATTTTATTTTTCTTGTTGTATTATGATTTATGTATGGTATGTGTGTACATCTTTAAAAATTTAAATTTTAATTTTAATTTTAAATATTTTAAGTTAATAATATCAATTATAATTTTACTTACCCGAGCTAACTTTTATCTGCGCCTTTTTATATAATTAAATATTATGAATTTTATTTTATAAATCTTATGGGTTCACTACTATTGATTAATAAATTTGGAAATTCACTTTTATATGATTTTATGACTCTTGTCTCAGTGGTAGGTTCAAACAGGATTAATATTTATTATTCAGATATTCTTCATTAATAATGTTGATAATTTTAATTTTTTTTTAATAAAATGTTCAATGTTAACTAATTTTGTTTTATTTTAAATATCAAAGGTTTAACAATTGGATTGATTGAATCTTTCCTACTCAACCTAAACTCTGCTCTATCTTATAAACTAATAACAATAAATATGACGAAATACAAAGTCGTTACCGAATTTCTTCTTAAGTCCTTGTTTGTTAGATGTAGTCCTTTTCTCACTGCACTCTGTGTCTGCCTTTTATGGATGTCCGCTTCTTTATATTTTCCTTGCGAAGCTCAATTCCTGGTGATTGCTCCTCGTATTGGTCTGTCAATCCGTATGGTGGCTGCTCCTTATATCATTCTTGTCACTCTGTCTTCCGTCACTTAATATTGACTGATGTTCTCTGGCTATACTGTGAGCATAAATACAGTATGCGTCAAAAGTATGGAATAAATTCAATAAAAACGAAACAATTATTTTTTGGGAAAAACCCTCGAACAGGTCGATTTTTAATTTAAAAAATACATATTTTAGCGTAAAATGCGATTTTCAAATGTCATTTGTTTTCGAGTAATGACGTCATCGATTTTTTTTAAATGGCAACACCATGTTTTTTCCTTGATTCTGAAAGATCGTTTAATTATCTATCAGACAGTACTAAAATTTTGCCTTCTTACATAGGAAAGTTTTCGAGTAAATGACGATGTTAGAAAACGTAAATCAATTAAAATAAAGCAAAAACGTTATTTAATGAAAAATATCCAGATCGCTCTATCAGCCAATCAACAGTCAGTAAGGTAGAGTCTAAATTTAGAGAAATAGAAATTTACACCGGCAAATACTTTTTTCAGATGAGGCCACATTTTGTCTGAATGGTACAGTAAACCGTCAAACTTGCAGATATTGAAGTCGGGAAAATCCTCATTGGATGGCAGAGGCACATACCCAACACCCTCAGAAATTAAATGTGTGGGCTGGAATAGTTGACGACAGAATAGTAGGGCCTTTCTTCTTTGAAGAAACCCTTACAGGACAAAGATATTTAGAGTTTCTAAAAAATGACCTTGTTCCAGCCCTTGCAGTAATTTTTCCTAACGATAATGACCCTGACATTTCTGACGATACCATATGGTTTCAGCAAGACGGTGCACCTCCGCACTATGCGTGCCCTGTACGAGATTTTTTGGACAACTGTTTTCCTGGGAGGTGGATCGGCAGACGCGGACCGATAGAATGGCCTGCAAGATCGCCAGATCTTACACCTCTTGACTATTTTTTATGGGGATACTTGAAGTCAAAAGTGTACATTAATAAACCACGTAATTTAGAACAACTTCAAAATCGCATTCGGGACGAAATACGCAGAGTTACCCCAGAAATAATTCAGAATGTGCAAGAAGAATTTCTTCACAGACTTGCGCATTGTCAAGAAGTTAGTGGATGGCAATTCGAACATTTAATTTAAGTATAAAATTTAATCAATTGTATTTTATTTTACATACCTCAGAATTGTTACTTTTTTATGGATAAAATTTACGTTTTCTAACATTCAATCGTCATTTACTCGAAAACAAATGACATTTGAAAATCACATTTTACGCTAAAATATGTATTTTTTAAATTAAAAATCGACCTGTTCGAGGATTTTTCTCATAAAATAATTGTTTCGTTTTTATTGAATTTATTCCGTACTTTTGGCGCATATTGTATAATTTAAATACCTCGTGTAATGTTAATTGTTTGATGCCTTTAATCTTTGAATTGGTCTTCTCAATTTCCTAGCTATTTTTGTTCACTGTTGGGCTGCTTCTTCTTGTTCTAATTTCAATCTTGACTTCAATGATGTTTTCTTATTTATCCTTTTATACACGTTTTATAAATTTCTCGAATATCAGCTTCCTTCAATTTATCTTATTTTTCTCTCTAACTTTTTTTCTTCACTTCTTGTTATTCCGTTTCCTTGATTACCCTCTTTTTTTAATTTCTTTCCAATGCACTCTTATATCTACTTTACATAATTTTAATAAATATTACATTTCTTCAATCAATCAGATTGACATTTGACATTTTATAAAATTCACCTATCTTCTACTTTAATATTTCTTGAATTTTGAAAACAACTTTTAATTTTGTATTCTATTTCCCTCCTTTTATCTTCCATTGAGACCTTGTTTAAATTTCACAATAATTTTAAAATTTAGTCTATGCATACCTATTACAATATATTGAAAAATACAGTCTTGTATTGACATCCAAAATCGGTTTGACGCCATACAGTTATCTAAAGTCTCCGTCGCTATAAGTGAGCATTGTGGGCTTTCTATATCCTCGTCTTTTGTTTGTTCTACTTCCCACAAATGCATTGAACTTAGGGTGAACAGATCCATATCTAGTAGTAGAGCAGATAAGAATATGTGCAAACTCCCTTAACCCAGCAACGAGCTGATAATCTCGTTCTGACACATCATTTCTGATGACACGCCTTTTCAGGCAAATGCCTTTTCTTTTAAAGACGGACCAGTAAATATGGTTCTGAGAAAAAGGTGCACATAAAGGTTAGGTATTGTAACTTGCTTTCACTAACTAAAAATATTTCTTCGAGAAAAATGCCTAGCGAGGAAACTTTGAGACACCCTGTACGTATGAGATTGCGTTATTCAATTTTCCGAACAATAATGCATAGGAAGGATTAAGTATGCAAAAAATTAAGTCTTGACTTTGAAAATAAAACTAGTAAATAAATATACTCGCGACAAGAATTCAGACGACTTACGTCATGCGAACAAATGAATAAATCATTATATTTTCATCAAAATATTTAAGAAACTGCAACTGATAGGAATAAAACTATATACTACACTAAAAGTTTGCATTATATATTGCACTAAATTGCAAAAAATAATTGTTTTTAACCCGACCAAATATCGAAAATTACGTTGACAATAAAAACAAATGTGTAACGTCAGCCGTGACGTAAGACGTCTGAATTCTTGACGCGAGTATATAAAGATTTATTTTGTCATTATTAGTTGTAATTTGTTTTATTTATCTCAATATGTAAGAGGTTTAAATGTTTTCTTTTTTATATTTTTAATTCTTACTCGTTTTCAATTCTTAGTTATTGTTGAGAAATATGTAAAGAATATAAAACAGTAATATAACATTTCATATAACACTCAATGTTTATGTCAGAGAGTTAGTTACTTAAAACAGTAAATTTCTCTTTAACTGCCTGGTTAAATGCTATACCCTTTTGCAATATTTTACTTTTATTTACCCCAAGTTCCTTGGATTCCAATTCGGAAAAGATTAACTGCTCCACATCCAAGCTATTACATAATAATAACATCGTCATAATCTAGGTCATTAGCCCCTTTCAGCGACTTCTAGGTAATCTACAACGAGTACAATCAGAAGCTCCAAATGTAAGTATATTGTTTCTATCTCTTCCTTGTGGGTGATAATTTATCATTATCTGCAAAGACGCACATAGTTTTGTTTGGCGCGGAAATTACTTGTCACACTTTAATCAATTTGCGTTGCATTAGATTCTATTGTAATCTATTCAGTCATTTATATTAATTACGTAATGGCAATATCTGATCGTTATTTGACGTTTGATACGCAGAAACGGGAGCTGGAGTTCAAACATTACTGCCAAAATCATTTATATCCAACGTAGCATATCTACAGGAATTATAAGTTAATTAAGTATCGGAACGATTTGAATATAATAGTAAACTCTTATCAACAATGTCTTCATAAATTTATTTTTTTATTTCAAAAGCAAGAAAGTTTTTCATGTAACAGTTCTCTCCAAGCAGTGATTCAATCAGAAATATATGACTACACCAGTGCAAAGTACATGTGTACAAATATTTAACATAAATAATTTTTCTAAAATATTTGAACTTGGCAACAAGACCTCTTAGCTTTTTTTATTAACTTTGTTCAATTGCGATTCCTAAACATTTAATTTTACTTGCAGACAGAATTTCTCCACTGGATTTATTAATATATAGTTTATTGAATGCTACCAAGTTATTATTTAAGGAAGAAATAAAGTATTTTTTTCACTTACAGTAACTAACTTAAATTAAAAAAATATATAACTTCTTTAACATATAATTCAGCTTTTGTTTTAAGAGTATTCCACTTTTGTAAAATACAACTGTATCATCTGTAAAACTAACCATTTCTTTACATATTACAAGCTTAAAAGGTCGCTAATATATAAACTAAATACTAAGGGCCCTAAAATAGTCCTTTGGGGTGCTCTATATGTCACAGTTTCTTCTTTACTTATTTATTACCTGTTACCTATCTATTACCTATTTTGACACACTCTTTTCTGTCTTCTAAATAACTTTTTATGATTCCTTTCTTCCTTTCTGCCTTATTTCAAAAACCAACATTTTCAAGTGACTTTAGACTTTGACCAGATCAAGAAATATACATAAAACGGGTTCACATTTATCTATTGCTTAATATATTTTAGTTATAACATCTGAAATAAGATCTTGTGTTGATGTCTGAAGCCATATTGTTTCTCCGAAATTAAATTGTATGTTTTTACAAAATTCTAATTTTTAACGCCTTCTCAAAATTTTTTCTCAAAGTTGATAAGAGCGGTACAGGTCTATAATATTTGTTAAAAAATGGTTTAATA
This sequence comes from Monochamus alternatus, assembly GCA_037114965.1. NCBI lineage: Eukaryota > Metazoa > Arthropoda > Insecta > Coleoptera > Cerambycidae > Monochamus > Monochamus alternatus. Next base: position 43,306,492 of record CM073433.1, read on the forward strand.
ACGTCTATTTTAATAACCTACTATATGCTTATTTATATATTTAAAACGATTTTCGGATAACTTCAACCACAAGTACATTTTCACTCTTTCTGGAGTGTATTACACAAAACATTGTATAAAACAATAATATTATATCTCAATTTAATACAGAAAGTTTGTATATATCTTACCTTAAAGTTCTTTGATTTTGAGACACAGGACACTGAAGTTTTTAAAAAAAGGTAATTTTTTTTTTTGATTTCATGAATTATAAAAAAAAATGATATATGAAAATATTGAACTGTGATTATTTGTCACAGCCAACACAGATTTCGGACAACATATTAAACAGAAATTAAAATATTATACCTAATATATAAATACTTCGATTGGAAAAATCCAGTTTACTACAAAATGACAACAGATACTAAGAAATTATTGTTGATTTTATTATATTCAGAGTGGCTTTATGTTTTTTATCGAATTAATGGTAGAAATTTGATATTATTGGCTCACATGACCCTTTATTATATATTGTAGGTATCTTCTGTACCAGATCTTGATGAATATTTGCAATTTTCTGACAGACAATTGGATACAATATCCGAAATCAAAATAACATGCTTTTCTCAAAATCATTTGACCAAAAGGCAAATAGTTCAATTGTTATGGGTCCAAGGTTCATCTTCCATCAAGGGTCAAACAAATTAAGAGCATTCTAAATTTTACAAAGCCGTATGCTGTTGACCAATTTGTTTTTAACGTATAAGAACCTATTTAATGTCACCTCTAAAGTTTATATATTTTTTTGTTAATTGTAATTTTATTGTAATCAGTTTGTTGTTTACTATTAGTTGTCATTATGTAATATATTTACTGCAGTGTGATCACAGTAAAGTTTATAATTATTATTACTATATTCTTTATAGAATGTCAAAGATCAGATTAATAAAACTAGTACATTATTGATAGTGAATATTGTATAAACACTACTCGTATATTACTTTAGTTAATTTACAGTTTCGAAACAGATTAATTAAAACTAATCGGTTTTTATACCGGCAAAGCTCTGTGATACCAAAATAAAAATGATCACATATATCTCTCGCGAAATCCCAGTGGGAAACGTTATTCTCCAAATTCAAGGTAAATTAACAGCTAAATAATGGATTGCTCCAAAGAAATCTATAAATTAAAGAATTACAGATACGTTGAAACATCGTATCGTGACGGATAGAAACATTTGGATTTGGCGTGAGTAAAATCTGAATTAACACAAAGGATAAATTTGTGTTTGTTATTCTGGTCCCTAAATAAGAAAACAATCGACAAAGGAAGAGTGTTTTAATTTAGAATGGAATGGTGGGACATTGAGTAGTTGCTCGCTGTGTTGCCGAAGCTGCTTTTATTTATTATAACTTCGACGGAATACAATAGATACGGACTTCTAATTTATAGAAAGCCGATGTAACAAGTTTTCTGTTTATTTGATTAAAGAAGGCAATGGATAAGTATAAATACTATAATTACTAAAAAACTGTTTCTTTGAAAATTTACAAATAAATATTAAAAGTAACTACAGATGATCTTAAAACAGAATAATTCTTCACAATATGGTAAACTTCTGTTAATGTGAACTATGTTGGTTTCTAGTCTTGATACTGTTCAACCAAAAAGTCTTTCCATGTCAAATATTGAGATTGTAAAGTTAATTTTTTGGACAAGGTTGGTTTCGTAAATTATAATCTCTTTGAAGATATATCAATGGAAGTATCTTGAAAATATTTGTTCCTAATGATTAAGTAGCTTTTACATCTTGAAATGACTGTATTATGTTTTATTTTATCGTTATTTTAACATCGGATATACTTCACATAAGGTTTATGAAATAATTTTGTTGATAGGTAAGGTCAGTACAATAGGTTTTCCTGAATGTAATTAACAATTACGTGTGATATAGCACGCAACTACATCTAGTGGCTACTGGCTACTCCATGCTGGATCAACACCATACTGCACGTACCATTGAAATCCCCCGAATTCTAACGCTATTGGCGACAACGCTATAGCAAAAGCAGAATTCCAGGAAACAACTATTCTGAGAGCTAACGCCCCGACCAGCATTGAATTACATGTGAAGAGTCTATAGCAAACAGCTAAAGTCATTCGTTAGCGGCGCCACCAGACTTATACAGGTTTCGAGCTTGTTACCTCTGATCGGTATGTCATAGGTGAGGCAACCGACGACTAACCCTGGCTGTTCGTGTCAAACATAGTGACAGGTCACCGCATTGACACGTGTATCACTTTAAGCCGTTTTGAAAGAAAACAAAATATTTAAAAATTGTAGATTATTATTTAATGATTTAGTGAGATATACGGTATGGTAGCACAGAGGCAACACCTACCTTACTAATATTTATTTCTAGGATTGATACTTGGAGAGATTTTATGAATGTTGAATCATCTTCTGTTTTCTTCCTTGTTTAAATTAAAACCTGCGAAGATTGTTGTACTTGCTGTGGACCTTTCCTTCCTTCGATCGTTGTTTTTGTGTAAATCGAGGTACCTACTTGGTTTGGCGGTCTTGCTCAGGTCGATTACTTACGTCCGGAAAAGCACAAAGGATAACAACAAAATACACGTAAATGTACACAAATATATAAAAACACTGCCACACGTTTACCGCCACGGCATAAAACAGCTGTTTGATGTGGTTCAAAAAGTATTCAGCATAATATTTTATATACTCGGGAAAGTATTGTTTTATAAATTAAATAATCAAGAAAATATATTGTGTTAGATGGATGACCTTACCTCGTGGTTTTGGAGTTTTCGAGTCGCGCTATAGAGGTTAGCAAACCACGCTCGACCCACGTGCCATCTTGCAGAAGAAGGGATTATCGTATCATTTCCCTTCAACAGGTGTACCTATCGTGCCAACTTAAATGAAATCGTTATTACCAGCCTTAGAAATTTAAATATTTATGTGATCTGTACTGAACTGATTGTAAATATAAACAAATAGATAATTAACTTGACACGTGTGTGAAATAAATTATGACCAACTATCTGAATGAACTAATAAGATCTGATATCTAATTAATTATTCTTAACCTATATTTCTGAAACTGATATAATCGCTGATGGAGACAAAATGCCTGCTGCTTAAGGTGATCTGTAACATAAAATAAATATTTTTAAGTATAATTCTCAAAAGAATATCTATAATTTACAGTAATTATCATAAACAATATTTTACACTGCAGATTATTATACAGGGGAACGTTTCATGTAAAAATGAACGTTACTACACTACTTCAATAAATTTTTTTTTCGGACACATAACGATTTTACAAATTTTTCACACTCAATTTATCATGACGCATCTATTCCCAAATTTTTTAGGATACGTTGTGAATCACCCGACAATTTTGATTTGTAACAATTAAAACGTTATTGAAAGTTTTTTAACATTTGTTTTTGTTTTATGTAACTATAATTTGAAGCAAATTAATACTGTCCCATGCATTCACATTTGACAATGGCAAAGCCTTCAATGTAACTTTACAAGGCTTTTTAAATACACCAGCGAGAATCCGCCGCGACGGGGCAATACTGTTCGAGACACGGTTCGGTTTCGTTAATTTGGTGCGTGCCGAGAACGACGTGATTGATAGCTGCAGCCATTGATTATCTATTGTCGAACTAATAGCGGGACCCTCTAGATCCTTTCGCACAATAATTGCAGCGCTGCGAGTTCAGCAGAAAAAGGTTCTCCACAATGAGCCAGCAAGATTCCTCTAAAAAAAGAAAATGAGATTTTTATGGCTCCTCTTTTTTATGTTGCAGCAATCATAGGGGCTGGTTAATGAGATAATGCATTGCTGCGTTATGAAACAGTGTACCAACTGCCAAGAACGTTGCTTCAAAATCTTTTGTTGGAAAGTGGACAACTGTATCACCTCGTACTATTTATTTACGTTTTAGTGGTTTATTTAGTATGAAGAAAAGATAGAGACAAATAAAAACTTACACCATAAATTTAGAAGAAGAAGAAAAACCGTACAAAGTATCATACATAAAAAACTTGAAGGACAAAAAGAATTGAGTTGGGGTCTGGAAATGCCCCGTACGTATTCGAGATATTTAAAACTTTAAATGAAGATCGGCGAGGTTCGATGAAACCATTTTTTTACAAATCACAAAGCGGGCCGATCTTTTTGAAATTTTGCACGTCACCATAATTTACAATTATGAATAACTTCTTCAAGTAACATTTTGCTGTATTTTCTGTAGAACAGGCATTTTACTTGAAATAAGAGAGAGTTTTCAATCGGTGCACTGAATGAGATATAAGTGGTCTGCTTACTTCCTGCTCGGCCTAAGCGGCTCGACTTACAGGAAGTGACCTACATTGCAGCAGGTACTTAACGCAGACCTCTCGTCCTGGGCGACGAGCCATTAAATCTGTAAATGATACTGTAAGAAACAACTTCTCCGCGAACTAATGCCCCGACAGGCATTGAATTACTCCTACATTGAACTGGCTATTCCTTCTTATGTATGTTCACATATAAACTGAGTGCAGCTGAGATATAAGTGGCCTGCTTACTTCCTGCTCGGCCTAAGCGGCTCGACTTACAGAAAGAGACCTACATTGCAGCAGATACTTAACGCAGACCTCTCGCCCTGGGCGACGGGCTATTAATTCTGTAAATGACTTACATCTTACCTGCATTCAATTTATATGTGAACATACATATGAAGGAACAGCCAGTTCAATTGTCGGACATCTCACCTATGGCATGGGTGTGTCCGACAAGGGTTCTTGGCTGTTCACACAGATACTGCAGGAGTAATTCAATGCCGGTCGGGGCATTAGTCCGCGAAGTAGTTGTTTCCTGCAGTATCATTTACGGAGCACTGAATATTTCAAACAAGATTATTTCGAAAACTATTACTCCTAACGACTTCAACATAGTATACCTTTTTCACATATAACAGTAAGCAGCAAAAATGTTCTGCCATTTAAAAGAAACATGATGTGCCATAAGTGGCGCCCTCTACTAGTGTCAAAATTAGAAACAAATTTGAAATTCTCGTCCTCAAAAACCCATGAATTTTATGTAAATATTTGGATTTTTTAAGAAGTTACCTACAATTATCGACAACAAAATTTTAACTTTGACACCCTGTATCTTTTTTATTATTCGATTTGTGACATAGGTATATTAGGTTAAATCAATTTATTTTCACCTAAAGAATCCGTTGTCTAATTTTTGCTACTTCATTTAACAACACCTTGTATAACCTGATTATGTATTTGGAGCAGATAACAGACATTTATTAAAACTCCACCATTTTACGGTTAGCCCAACTACCAAATGAGTTATCGAGTTATGAGTAATTTATATCGAATCGGCTAATTAATTGGCAATACACGGATTTGCTTCGCTTGGAAATGATCATGAAACAATTATCTCATTTAATTTGCAGTGCGCTCTCTTTATTTTCCTTTAATACGGTTTAAGCGAATTAATAATTTGACCAAAAATTACTACATAATTTGCAATTCGACGAGATAACGAACCTATTTTTAAATTGTATCAAAAGTACATTAAAATTTCATTTCAAATAAAATGAACATCATTAGAGACAATAGTAGCGATACCGACTAAGTTAATTTTTAAATTTTGATATAATGTTGATATGATTTTAATATTTTGGTATAATTTTAAATTATTATGTACTGTTTTTTGCATAAGACACATACATGTTATGCAAGAACTACATCCCCCAGGAGGCGTATGAAAATGAAATGAAAATATTACCTATTTAATTTTACCCAGCTCCTTCGCCAAAATATACAATTTCTCTACGGAATAGTGTTTAACACATGTTACTGAAAAATATGATTCTTTAAAATATTTTGTGTGTGTGTTGCCATAAACAACTATTTTTTGGATTTTTAAGAGTTACTTACATATTTAGAATTATATAGGGTAATTCTCAATCTATACGCATAATTTCTCAAACGAAGGACATGATACGGGGAATAACATCAAAATTCAGTAGCTGTATCTTTATGGCCAAAGGTTTTCCAGAAGATATTATCCGAGACGTAAAGCCTTTTTACGTGCAATTTTGTCAAATTTTGAATCTGAAGGAAAATTTGAGATATCACAATCCACAGTTTGGCGAACGTTAAAGTACGACCTACACTACTTATTTCACGTGCAGCTGGTACAAGCCTTACTTCTAAGGGATCTTCCGCTGCTTCTGTGGTTATTACATAGTGAGACTTAAACCCAAATTTTACCATAAACATTTTAGTTACGGATGGGGCAATTTTCACAAAAAGATATTAACAATTACATTACATTACATATTAACATTAAAAGATATTCACGATTTTCACAATACGCATTATTTGATATTGGAAAATCCGCATGCCACTCGACGAACGCTTTGAAAAATCGGTTAACTGATGTTCTTTATCTACAATTTTTGAGTAATACTTTCTCGGTACTCCTTGAAGTTAATTTTAACGTTAGATAGTAGTTTTTTTATATTTTTAGGTATTAATAATATTGTGTGAAACTAACTACTCTGTGGACAAAAGCCCCAACCAGCGTTGAATTACATTCACAATATCTACCCATATATTCCTTATTATTAGCTTCTGTAACATTTTCTACTATATTAGAAAGGTATTTTAAGCTAATATAAATCAAATCTCCTACAATTCCTATCAATGAAGTCATATGTATGTTCTCTGATACGAAACATCTAGGTATGCTAATGAACAATTCCACAGACAAAGCTCTATTCAATAATTATCTAAAGAAAATAATCTAATTTACTAACCTGCTAATGAAACACTCTATAAATATCTAACTTCACTTTTTGGCAGTGGGAAAACGACAAATTCAACCACAATAGATGAGATCTGACCTATTTCTGCATTTTTAGGATTGCTTCTTCAGGTGGCCTCCTTTAAGTTGAGTTAAATATCTAACTATAAAAATTAAAATTATTTGAAGTTAAATATCGATAATGACAAAAGTGACAGCCTGTCAATGAATTAAATATGACATTTGTAGACCCTTTTTGATTTTATGTTATGAGTAGGTATAAAAAATAGATATATAAACAGGTGATACAGTTATATCATAATCAATTAGGGCCTGTCACTAGCGTACGGCAGCTTTTCGTCGGAGAGCAATAGGGCTGTGAATTATTGTCTAGTTTATGGTATCAACAAAAAAAATATATATATACTGGGCGCCACGTAACTTAATATTAAGATTCTTGAATGCTCTGATTTTGTTAAATTACAGAAATCTAAATCATATATATATATATATATATATATATATATATATATATATATATATATTTTGTTAAATTACAGAAATCTAAATCATATATATATATATATATATATATATATATATATATATATATATATATATATATATCATATAAGTAATGTACCAATTTGGTAGTAATCTAAAGCAATAATTTAAAAGTATGTCAATGTCATTTGTGACAGATTGTATAAATACGAAAGAAAATATATATTTTACTAGAAAAGTTGAATTAATAGCGTCACATATTCATAGTACTATGTTGTGCGTTACATTTAAATTTAAGATATAATTTTACCACTCTCAAAGCATTCAAAAAAAATATATATAAATATTTAATATGTAATATATATAAGTAGCAATAACTAATATCTTATCGGTTTAATTCTGGCAGTAAAATATGTTGCTCCAAGGGTTGCAACAAGGAATTATTGGAATCAAAATGGAGGTGACTCAGTCCCAAGTTTTTGTCGGCGAGTATATGTCCGTTACTCTCACTCAGGATATTTTGGCTGGAAAATTTCGTAACTAATGACGTGGTGTACTGATTCCTGTCTACAAGAAAACCAAAGAAGACCAATGGCAAGGGTGAAACTAAGGGATAGTTCTCAGAAAGAGCATCCACAGGACAAAATGAAAGATTTTTAAATTTACGGTTTATAACTAAACCTTGTCTTAAAACTGATCCTAAAACCCTAGAATAAAAAGATAAAAACGATTAGGTATCACTTACATCTATAGTGTTAATTTTTTGTACAACTCACCTTCTGTTGAAGAGTTTGAATTACCGGAAAAAAATTGCATAACAAGTTGTTGGTGATAAAAAATCTGTCATATAGACTTTGTTAAGTGTAGGTAGGCTTCTATAGATCCCATACAAATAGTTAAACGGTAAAATTAATTACACCACACTTTTACTTTTCACAAAGTCACAATCAACTCCTCAAACACGAGATTCTCTGTTCTACTCAAGGAGAAGTAGAGGAAATTTTTGTGATTTTAATTTCAGAGATTTTAAAAAATGAAATGTTGGTTGTCTATACTATGAAATATTTAGGTCCATCTGATTAAAAGCAGCAACCAGGAAAACACGAAATTTGGGAAAACAGAAAACTGTCTAATGTGCATTTAGAAAAAGAAAAGTAAATTGTGACGAAAGAGACTAGTGACACGAAATAGAAAATATCTGTAAAGTGGTAACGTTAGTAATATCAAGTTTATAAATATAATATGCTAAACATATAAACCAAAATCATAGCATTTTAAAATGCTACAAGCTATGTGTAGTTTTTTCACGATGGTGCTCCACCACATTTTGCGCGAATAGCGATCGCACGATCTAAATCCTTTTGAATTATATTTTTGGGGTCACATAACAGCTGAGGTGTATGTGACCGAATGAAATTCCTCTCTGGTAATCAATCTTTTTTAGAGGAAATGGTCCATTTTTCTTATAAAACTAAATACTATAGAAATTTAAATAAGAATGCAAAAAATGACAAGTCATTAAAAATATATAATTTTCTTTACAGCTGTTTATATTGCAATAATAATTTTTAGCAGCATTTGCAAATTTTCCCTAAATTTTTTATCACAAATATTGTTTTGAAACACATTATTAGTAATATTTATTTAGTATTTCCTTGAGGATAAAAACCGAATATTTAAGATTTCATGATTTAAAACCTGATCCTGCCAGATGCAAAGCTTTCTGCCGTATATCCTGTTTGCCATTTATCTAAAACAGTTTATTTTGTTCTGTTGCGATGGGATACGTATCTGACTTCGCATTCTTCATTTAAAATTTCTTCCAGTCCGTTTAAATGTACAGATCAGCTCTAACTGATGCATCGACCAGCATTTTGCGGCTTTACAATTGTCCTGCTAGGTTGGGCAAGTCCTACCGATTTGGAGGTTGCTGGTAGATAATTTTACATACATTTTCAAATATTTGAAAAACGGAATTAGATATAGATGTAGTCCTTATTATTTTCTCTACACAATTTAGTAAAAATAACGACTAAATTGTATTTCGTCTTCCGAATTGTATGCGTTAGATTTTTAAAGAATATGCAATGAAATAATTAGTAATCCTTATAATCATTTCCAAATCCAGCACACATAGGATAGTGTTTATATATTTGTTTTAAGTAAATAATATACAGGGTGTAACTAAATAAGTGCAAATCATTTAAAGGGGTGATTCCTCATCGAAAAAAAGATAGGATCTTTCATATAAAGAAACTTCATTGGAGTATCCCTTGTTAAGATACAGCCCCTTAAAGATAAAATTTGTTTAACAATGTTTTTCACAAGCACTAAACAAGTTACAATATTGAAATTAATCTGACATTTTCTACCACCAAAAAGACACTTAGCCAGTAATTTATTTGGTTTACCCCATGGTTGTAAGGGGTGGAAAACGCAACCCCTAAAATTTATTTCCAACGTAACTTTTTGTCTTATTATTTGTTTACCATTTAAAAATTTATTTCCGATAGCATGTTTCATTCTAAAAAAAAATGTCTCTTAAATTTTTTGCCCAAAATAAACCAGTTCGCAGCAAAAAATTATCTTACGAACAAGATACATATCGCCATAAAACGAAAATACGAAACTAATTTATCTAGTAGGCCGCTATTAGCGATACTGACAATTAAATTGGAATCAAGCTGTCAGTTTGTAAATTTTTGAAAATGTAATACTAATTGTATATTGTTGTTCTGTTCTTAATTTGTTACTTTAATAATTCAGTTGTTATTAAAATGGCATACACAAATGAGGAAATGGCTGATATGCATTACGTTTACGGTCTGTCGCAGGGGAATGGGTTAGAAGCTTCTAGAAGATATGCTGAAATGTATCATCAACGATTACGAGAATATGGTTCATTCAACAAAAGAACGCAGGATTGTGGTCGCCATCGAAAAGTAAGAACACCACAGCTTGAGGAAGCAGTACTTAATTTGATAGAAGAACAACCTACTACCAGTACTAGAAAGATTGCTTTCCAGTTAAATGTTGATCATATGACGGTATTTCGAATTTTAAAGGAACATCTCTTATACCCTTACCATCTGCAACGAGTACAGGCACTGTTACCGCGAGACTTTCCGAACCGTCTTGAATTTTGCAATTGGATGCTGGAAATGATTAGAAGAAATAGTGACTTTCTGAAGACGATCGAATTCACAGACGAATGTAGTTTTTTTCGGGACAAGATTATTAATTTTTATAATTCACGCTATTGTCGAAACTAACCATCAAGAACAGTTTTCTCTTAACGTAGGTCGGAGTTATTGAGGATTATGTAATTGGGCCTCATTTTCTACCTCCTCGATTAAATGGTGAGGCATACGTTCAATTTTTAAGAGAAGTGCATCCCGTACTGCTGGAGGAAGTTCCTTTGGGCGTCAGAAGGGATATGGTTTTTATGCATGATGGGGCTCCCGCCCATTTTAATCAAGTAGCACGTCAGCATTTAACTGAAACATATGCAAATCAGTGAATAGGTCGAGGAGGACCACAGAATTGGCCCGCTCGATCCCCGGATCTCAATCCTCTCGATTTCTCTACTTGGGGCCATTTGCAGCATTTGGTTAATCGTACTCCTGTTCGCGATGTAGAGGACTTAAGAAACCGCATTATCGATGCGTGCAAGGTAATTAGAGAGACTCCAGGAATATTTGAGCGAATACGTGGCTCAATGCGCCGACGTCTAGACGCATGCGTAATGTCTGAAGGTAGACATATTGAACATTTACTATGATTTCTACATGTTGTATGTTTTGTTATTAATAAATTAGTTTTGATTATTCCCTTTTAATCATTTAATGCAGGTAACTACAAAATAACAGTAAATTCAGTTCGCATTTATGACGATGTATGTCTGTAGTTGTTCGTAAAATAATTTTTTGCTGCGAACTGGTTTATTTTGGGCAAAAAATTCAAGAAACATTTTTTTTTAGGATGAAACAGGCTATCGGAAATAAATTTTCAAATGGTAAACAAATAATAAGACAAAAAGTTACGTTGGAAATAAATTTTAGGGGTTGCGTTTTTCACCCCTTACAACCATGGGGTAAACCAAATAAATTACTGGCTAAGTGTCTGTTTGGTAGTAGAAAATGTTAGGATAATTTCAATATTGTAACTTGTTTAGTGCTTGTGAAAAAAATTGTTAAACAAATTTTATGTACCCCTTTTAAGAGGCTGTATCTTAACAAGGGATGCTCTAATGAAGTTTCTTTGTATGAAAGATCCTATCTTTTTTTCGATGAGGAATCACTCCCTTAAATGATTTACACTTATTTAGTTACACCCTGTATAACTACTCTAACATAGGTGTTCCCTTTGAGAATTATGTTTTATTAGCGGCTTAAATAATATAAGTCTTGGAACAATACAATACAGGTGAGTTTGGTGGTTGACTTGACAGATGCCTTTGGATTCATTCATAAGAATGAAGGTTTATTCTTCAAACAAGACTATAAATGGTAATAGTAACATTCAGCGTCACAGAATAGATCAGCGTCTATTAAATGTTAAGCCAAATGACAAGAAAATTTAAACTGACACTGACCTACTAGATAATTGTTATTTAAATTTTTGTAAGTAATCAAAATTAAAAACTTGTATTTCCCGTTTTTCGTCAAAATTAGAAAAAATCTTGTATGTAATACGTTATGAAACACGATTTTATGTAACAAGTGCAAGTTTTCGGGACGAATGAAGCGACTTTTCATAACTGATTATTAAATAGGTATTATATACTTTTGACATTTTGTTCTGAATTTTAAAAATTATTTTTAAGGGGACCTACTGCAAATAAGTAAAAATTTAAATGCACCTTTAAATACTACTCAACTGGCCTATACAGCACTTTGGTTGGCCTAGACTGCAGCAGCCACAAGCTGTGGTGGAATGCCTAATGAAGCTCGTTTTTTTGCATGGATATACACACGTTTCGTGCATAAATACACACGGATGGTAGAAATAAAATGAAATTTTACAGGATTAAAAGGGGTGCTCTGTTATACTTAATGCGAATGGGGACTACTTTCCCCGTTGTGTTTTATTCGTGCATTTCGCTAAGCAGTTTTAGACAGAGCACTCTTTTACAGTATAATATATAATCATACCTTTAGGTAGAGATGAATTTAAAACATCAAATTCAGTAAACTCACAGTTGAAGATTTAATATTTAATGTTGGAAATATCTAGTCTCACAGGATGGTTTAGAAAATTGTAGAAATGTGTAGCCTATACTATAGAAACTATTCCGAGCAGATTCGAATTGAGTTTTCTTTGCTCTGTATAGTTTTCTCAGAATTACAAGATCGACAGATCTATATCTAAAAGTTAACAAAAATAAGTATAAATATTATTAATGACCAGACATTCAAAATATTCCAAATAATTTCATTCTTTCGCTGTGGCCATTTATAAAATTTGAACGAAAAATAATACTTAAGGCTTACGGTGAGCGCTCTATCAAACGATATATAAGATCTGTTCCAACAACCGTCGAGAACTGGTTCAGTACCGTGAGAAATGTTTGACCAACACCGTCTTACGTCGCATTCGCCGAGAGTACATTAACAACTGAACTGACTGACTAATTCTGGACGGTTCGGAATCAATTCTTGCTGTGTTGGAACAAACCCATAGTTTTCGCTCAGTAACTCCTTAACGGATAATGATAAAAATATGCGGTTTTTTTAATAGACTATAAATATTATTTTACATCGACGCTGTGTTTTGAAATTTTGAAAAAGTGTAAAATTAATTTTCTTAAAATGAATTTTGCATATTTTCAAAATTTTAAAACACAGCGTTGACGTAAAATAATATTTGTAGTCTATTAAAAAAACCGCATATTTTTATCATTTTTAGTTGAGGAGTTATTGAGCGAAAACTATATCTCTTTGGATCGAGCGCTCACCGTAAGCTTAACGTGTTATGATTATGACAATAATTTAGCTTATTACATATAAATATTAATAACATCCTATGTACAGGGTGCTTCAGAGCTTTTCTTAAAAAAAAAATAGAAAAATAAATAAAGGAAAGAAATAAATAACCTTTTATAAAACCTTTTTTAGACAGGGTGTTCCTAAATGATATGTGAATATTTAAGTGGGTGATCGTACATCGAAAGTTAATGATAGTGTGTTAATGGTAGAGTGCTTTATAAACTATTGTAAAAAAATGCTCTGTTACAAAAATACGTGGTGTTAAAATTTTAGAAAAAAAAAAAGAAAATGATTAATATTTTCGAAACCGTTTTAGATATTTTCATGAAATTTGAAATGTGATGACTATTAATAAAGGTGCATTTGCAATATAAACATAATTTCTATTTTTAACAATGGCGTGCGCACGTGTACTGACTTTAATATTTTTATAGGTTTTTCTCTCAGATAAAATTTGAATTCCCCGTTCAATGAGCCGTTTTTGAGAAAAACTCTAACCCACGGTAACAGAATTCTGACAGCAAACAAATCTTGAATATGTGGCAACGTTGCTCATATACTATCTTAGGACTGTCATGTAGTTATACCTAATAATTAAAATGGGTTGACTTAAACATAGGTACTTACTGTGATTGGTTTTCTTAGAGCTCTTTTCACAACACAGAATAATAGCTACAAGTATTTAAAATAACTTCTGTTCCTAGCAAGAAGCGTTTACTGTACAAACGTCTTGTAGCCAGAGAGTTTTGCCTGGATTCACCGTCAATTAACATGTCATGCAGTTGGTTATGATTACTATAAATTGTTCCATTTGTGTGTGTGTGTGTGTATTCACAAACATCAAAGAAAAACTTGAGAAAACTGAAACGTACTAGCTGTACGCACCACTATTACTAATATTACTTTTAGTTTATCAGCAGCAGCCTGGCACTGCAACGTTGTCGAACGTTACAGTACGTTACGAGTTTCTCGAAAACTTCAATTGTTTACTTCATTAATACTGATCGAAAAATCAAATTACGAACAAATTACGTTACAGGCATTTTTACTTAACCTTAATTGTTCCTTAGTTTATTTTCGAAATGTATTTGTAGACAAACTATTAGTTTTTAGACAATTTTTTATAAAAGTTTTTTTACTGATTTTAGTCAGATATACAAGGTGCAACTGTAGTAAGTATTCAAAACTTGTGAGCTTGTAAAACAAGTCGAAAAATTACGAAAACCTTAGTACAACTTTTGTCAGTGGCGGCTCCTAAAGGAGATACGCTCACTTAAAGGGGTAACCTCAGAAACAGTTTTAAATGCGTAACATCAAAACAGTTCAACATTAAGTCACGAAATTTTGGTGAGATACTAACCTTGACGTGCTTAATAAGTCTCATAAACTACGTTTCAAAATTTTCTACAGGGGCGTGAGAAAATGCAAGGCTCTGGTACAAATTTAATCATATCTTTTTTGTAGATAATTTTTTCTAGTTTCTGACTCCAAAATATTAAAATATTAAGTATTTAACATAAAAAATGTACTCTTGTTAAATTTCAATAGGATGTACCGTTTTTCAGTAAATTCGGTTTCAATCATTCCTAACGTGACCCACATTTAACATCCAATACATAGCCAAAAAAACTAATTGCAGTGTGCCATGGAGAAAACAACTAGTCTGACAGTTAACAGAAATGTCAAGTATTTTCAGTTTGAAAATTGGATTATTTGAATCTACGCAGTGCTATTTTATAGTGAACAGAAATAAATAAAAATTATTTAAAAATGCAACAGTATACATATTCTGAGTATGTAGATATACTTTTGACGTTAGGTGGAGTGTCATGGGAGCGAAAGAGCAGCCGCACACCGATATGGTATAAAGTTCCCCAATAGAAATGTACCCAATTATAAAAAAAACTTCTTTGCACCGAAAGGCGTTGTTTTTCTGTTATTTATATTACTGTATTTTTATTTGTACTACTGTACTATTTGCCGCCACTGACAAAAGGTGTACTAAGGTTTTCGTAATTTTTCAACTTGTTTTACAAACTCATTTTTGAATACTTACTACTGGTACACCTTGTATAAGGCCTTAAAATTACGACACTAATATTCCGGACACCCTGTATTAAACACAAATCAAAATAATAATTATTTTACATGTATTGAAACTACCGCTGAATATCTAAGCTTTTTTAAATACATAGCTGGTGTATTCCCTAGGCTAGGTAAATCTAAATACATTTGTTACAGTTTTCATTACATTTGTCGGTAAGAATTAGTACGATTTCCATAGTAATCAAATCAGTAGCATTAATTAATTCAACGAAAGCCTTAGCGTATAATGTCAGCGAGCGCTCGCCTCTGCTACTATTGACATATGTTAATAGATTGTGAACTTTCGAAACAGTGGAGTGGATGTGGGCACCCCGAGGGCAGCGTTACAGTGCTCTGTTTTGCCAACTGACACGCAAAGGGCACCCGTAGTGCCGGAACGCCATTAATCAATATACACTGAGAAAAGTGCGTCCCGCGACAGATCAAAGGTGGCAGGTGTCGATAAATCAATCCGGTGTAAGCTGCGCGTCACCGTGAACAACTCAATACGTACTACATTTATTTCGCATTATAAAAGACACACTGACATCTTCTCTTGTAGATACGTATTAGATAAATGTGACTTAATGGTTATTAAGTTATTATTAAGAACCAACAGGTCAATTTGACAATTAATAGATGATTTAACTTAAATTAAATTGAATTATTTGTTATAAATATAAAATAGTTTTGTTTATATTAAGTTTGACAGGTTACCATAACAATGCCTTTACTTTTTGATTTTAAATCAAAACTTATAAACTAGACCTGATTTTGGATTTTTGTCAATAATTTAAGGTAGTTGTAGGTAAAAATTTTTGCAGTTCTAGATAAAATTTTATATAGTACACGTGGGATAACGGCATTTTTTTATTACATTCGTGAAATTATGCAAATGTCTCACTCATATATAGTAATGCCTATATTCCACTTGTACTATAAATAATTAATTGTTATTTATTTAGAAAAATTTTCAATATTTATTACATTCCTGGTTCAAAATGTTATTTCATTTCAATGTTTTGTATTTTACACTGAGAAAACTATCCATTAGTGGGCATCGATTACTTCCAGAAAAATCTCTACATAAAATAGGCTTCAGAAAGGTTAAGTTGTTGTCATAATAAAAACAATTTTGCTAAAGGAACCTACTTGTGGTTAAAGTTTGTTTTTATAATTTTTCATTTATTGCTGCAACTCCATACTGATAAAAATTTGTCCGTAATTTCACATAACTTTACGTTGGCAATTTGTGATCAGTGTAAAGTTGTATAAAATTACATAATAAATAATTTTGGAAATTAAATAAGTACACTGTAATATTACAGAAATATCATAGATAAAATCCCATCTTAAATTTGTGTCACCATAGTTTGTATTGATTTATACATTCTAATTTTTAGGTTGAAATTGTAAAATATTGATATGTAATTTTACTGAGAAGATAATTTAAATTCTCTTATATTTTATATATACTTACCTTTATAACTAACATAGACTTAAAATATATATAGAGAAAAATTTTTCAATAATATTAGTTCATATATGTCACAATATCAATATGTAAAATATTGAACAATATACAC
This sequence comes from Monochamus alternatus, assembly GCA_037114965.1. Lineage (NCBI taxonomy): Eukaryota > Metazoa > Arthropoda > Insecta > Coleoptera > Cerambycidae > Monochamus > Monochamus alternatus. Next base: position 43,323,490 of record CM073433.1, read on the forward strand.
ATATTAAAAAAAGTGTATACCTATACCAAAGAGTTCATCAAATATTTACAATTTGTTTAACCTGAGTAGTGTAATAGACGCCAATTTAAAAATGTATTATATTATTTTTGTAACCATAAGGAGAGGTCATTGACATATGAAGTTGAAAACAAGGAAAAGTTTTTATTGTCATGAAAAAAGTCTCTGCTTGTTAAATTGTAAAAGTTTAAGCTAATCAATATAATATGCAGGATATCTCTACTACTAACAAATTATTAGAAATACAGTAGATTTTATGATTAGATTTCAGTAATAAATACACTATGCGGGTCACATTTTTATTTCTAGTTAAGAAAGCCTTGTCAGTAGCAGAAGATTTTTTAAGTGGAGTTTGACCACTGTATTGTTCACCCATCATCAAATGTATTGCAATGTAAATATTTTAATTGCATTACAGGAGGTATGTTAAATATTTTCCTGAAAATACTATATAATTATTCTTGAAACATCAGTATATGATGCTTGGTTTTTGTAAATATTTGTAAATAAACGTATATCTGTGTGAAAATAGATATTTTTAGCTCTAATTTTAGTTACAGTTAATTTATAATTAACGTAACTACAACTAATATTAATATCTGTTGTAAGCAATTACTATTTTTACTGACACAGAGGTAAATATGTTGTTTGAAATGAATGTTTTATGGTGAGACACATGTAATGGCATTAGCAAGTTTATATGAGATGGACATAGCACAAGCATTTAATGTTTTTGTCCGTCATTCCCCGAATATTTTCATAATCGCAATGCAATGTAAACCTAAAAATAATTAGCAAGACTGTCTGTCTAAATGCCCTTTTGTAGTTAATTACATTAGCTGTCCATTCAGAGTTAAACCAAGTTTGCAACTTCTGTTGTGCATACTTTGTAAATAGTTCCCTTAATTATCTCAGCTGAAAGACGCAGGCAGAGGGGTAAAATTTGATTATATGCATTTTATGAGTCAAAATTTGTTCGGATTAATGAAAACAATATTAAGAAGTTTAGGTCAAGCAAAATCTTTGGTTTTAATTTTATTTCTTGGTTTCGTGGTAATTTGTTTATCAATTTTTAATTTCTATTAACTTAAATTGTTTATTAACTGTTTTGTAGTTAAAAATTTTACTTAAAATATAAGTTACTACATTATGTTGGGTTCATGAGTAAGTAGTATTTTTATTGTATTTAAAACATATGTCTTTTAGATAAAAAAATTAATAAACTAATATACAAATAAAATACAAATTCATACAAATAAAGTTTTGTAAAAGAAAAATCAAAAAGAGCAATTTGAAGAAGATTTATTGATACACCTGCACGGCACTGGAAACTGGTCCATTGTAAAACCTGACCTAGAGCATGCAGTCAGGGACAAGCACAAGCAGAATTTCCCAATTAAAGAAATATATAAACAAAATTTTATAACGCCTATTTTATATCAGCAAATTCAACTTCTCTTGCCACTATTGTTATTATTAATTAATAAAATTTGTGGCTTTAATTAATAAAATAAACACCTGATGCTATAATTGTTTTATCCACCAACGTGTAAACATATTTGGGTCCGTCTTACTCAGAATCTACGAACTAATATAAATGTTACTGGTTTCCGTTCGAGTTCCCGTAAGTTATTGGTCGCAGTTATGATCGTATATATCATCAATAGTGTCCACTTCAATGTGGTGCCTAATGAGGAGGAGCATCATCGTGCAAGAGCCATATGCGGAGTTGGATAACTAAGAGCACAACGTCCAGAAGTCCAGATAGATAATTTCGAAGGAACTTGAGATATCGAACCTCATCTATTAGATTTGGTAATATGAACGGCCCATTCAAGCGATCATCGATAATCCCTGTTAAAACTCGTTGAATAGTGTGCAAATTTTCAAAATCCCAGACATGAGTAATATGATGTTATACATCACGTTCAGTGTAAAAATATATTCATCTGTAACTAATACGTTAGCTGTAAATCTAGGATTTTGAGCATTTTATTGCAGCAGTCATTCACAAGATCTAATTCGTAAGGGATAATCCCTTAGTATTAATGCTTGGACACGCGCTATATGGAATGGTATAATTGAACTTCGTGTATGATACGCCACACTGTTGACTTGGACATTCCTTGGACTTCTGTACACTAAAATGTGTTCAACAGCTGCTGCAATACGCCGTGGACGCCCTGGACCTCTATCTCTTCCACGATTGCAAACAACATTTTTTTACGATATTGACTCATCTATTCTCATGACGCATTTTTTTGATAAGTTGAACGACCCTGTATATTATGATAATGCACACAATTTAGCAAGTTCGATGAGACTACAATATTGCAAGTCTGCAATAGAGAAGAAAATAGCAGTGATAAAGACCACATCATACAGTTTTTTAGAAAAGACCTGCCAAATGAAAAAGCTTCTGTGAATAGTGGAGTGCTTCATGTCTCTGTTGAGAGCAATGCGATATTAGAAGCTTCCAGTTGTATTATTTTGAATTTGACACTTTTGCTAGTGTACTTGTAAATACGTGCCCCCATTAATCAATATACAGCCGTTAGATATTTATGTGCCCTAGTGATTCCTTCACGGCGACTTAAACTAGGAACAGGTATGGTAATGGGATCCAGAGAAAGTTACCCCGAACTCAAACACACAACGAATTGACTCTCAGGGACAACAGTCGAGCGACAGGAAAACTATTGGTAGGAATATACGTTAGATAGTCAGCTGACTGAAAATGAAATTGAAGTAATACCATTATGACTGAATCACCTTGTATACGTAAAGAACCATAAATATGTTCTTCAGATGTAATTTCAATCTACTTTGTCTACAAAAACCAAAAGTATAGGCAAATAGAGGGAGCACCCATGGGATCGCCTCTGTCACCAGTCATAGCCAATCTATTCATGGAGGAATTAGAAGAACAAGCAATAGAAACAGCAGAATGTAAACCATCTATGTGGCTTAGATATGTCAATGACACCTTTGTCATATGGACACATGGCGAGGAGAAATTAAGAGAATTCTTAATTCATCTGAACAGCAGGCACCCAAAAATCAAGTTCACTATGGAACTGGAAAAGGATCAACAGCTACCTTTCCTCGATGTATGTATAAAGAAAAAAGAAGATGGAGGTCTAAGCTATACGGTTTCGGAGCCGCGACCAGCGTTGAATTACACTCACACTATCTACCCATATATTCTTTATTATTAGCTTTTGTAATATTTTTTACTATATTAGAGAGGTATTTTAAGCTAATATAAATCAAATCTCCTATAATTCCTACCAATGAAATCATATGTGTGCTCTCTGATACTAAACATCTTAAAATACCTCTCTAATATAGTAAAAAATAAATTTGGTCTTATCAAATTCTACGTGAATCGAATACAACTTTACAAAGTTATAAAAGAAAGTGTGGTTTCTCAAATACACAACTGCTGCCATATATTGGAAACAAAGGATTTTAAGAAATTTTTAATTTTATCTCTAGCACACTTCTATAATTAGACAATAAATATGAAAAGTGACGATTACAGTTGTCTTAATATTGATTTGGACAAGTTTTATTAAGATAGGATGTGCTATCTTATTTGCAAGGACTCAATCCACCCTATGAATTCTAAGCTCGAAGAGGTCCGTTTATGTCCTACTAAGAAACATCAACGGGATGCCATAAAAATCTTTAGGAGGTACCTACGCTAAGGATAATTATGTTGTACAGTACCTGTAAACCCTCTAGTACACGTAATCTTGATTCTCTCAATAATAATATAGCCCCGAAGGTCTCGAGATGTAGGCGAGATGCTTATTAGACCTTCTTGAATACGCTGTTAGCAAGTGTTACACGCATTCAAGTAGCGATAACAGCGTTTTGTAAACCTCAGCTCGTTCCACATAGTGCCGTAACTAATGTTTTGAAACTTTGCAACACTGTATAGAGCCTTTGTTACCTGTATGATATTATACGTTAAATAAAAAGTTCATTATTCTCAAATTGCCAGATAATTTTTTTAAAAATTAGCGAAATACGTTTTGATAAGTAAAATTTCAATTTCTACAAGGCACCAAGACATTAATAATTTCAGAAATTTTACATGAAAATAGTTTCCTTAACAATATCTAAGTCAAGTTCGGGGATATGCGGCTCATAACAGAATCTGATTCAGAACTAAATATCAAAATATTTATGAAAATATGTAAAAGTAATACCCGATAAAGTTTATAGAAAGAAAGTACGTAGCTTAAAACGTACGTACTAGGTTTAAATTCTCTGCAATGTTTTATACGTATTAATTTCACTACATTGCTGTAAACTTGGGATGAGCTAAACTACGATAGTGACACAGCATACAGCGCCTAATAAAAAATATTTTACCGTGCCAAACAAATGAAAAAAAAAAATGTAATGTAGAACGATGAAGGGAGACGAAAGGAAGTATTGCAACACTGTTTGTTTGCGCGGACTATTTTAATGTACGTTTAATTGGAAATACAGGTAGGTTTAAGTCCATCGACAAAATTAGAATGTAAAGTTGTAAAGAATCAATTAAACTTTTCTATTAAGCTACTAAAATGTATACACGGAGTTTATAAAATCAATGGTAAAGCAAATTTATATGTTTTACCATTTATTGTATTTAGTGCCTCATTCCGATTCCAAATAACATATTTTGTATTTGCTCCTACCCTTTACGTGATATAGAATGTTATTTGAGGCATTTATAAAATTTTGCTATATGACTTCACTACATTAAATTACCTGTTTTATTCTGAAAACATAATACACAAGAGTAATAAATAAGGATTATTTAAAAAATGTTTAAGGAGAAATTAAATGAGTAGTAAACGGCAATACAAACTTATTATATTAAATAAAAAATATATTATTATATGTTAAATATCATTATTCATTAGTTTTACTTATTATTTTTCAAATTAAAAGTAGTTTAATGTGAAATCAGATGGTATCATTTTATAGACATCTTAACGAAACTCCTTTGTGAGGACGTAACCAACAGCATTGTCGCCGTAATCGTTACAAGCGGACCTATATCGCAAAAAAAAGGAATAAGTTACGTTTAACAGTACCATAAGTTCACCACTTATAATATTCATGGAACTTATAAACTTCATTAGGTAGTTATGGAAACTTTCATATTTTTGTTTTGATTATGCCCTAAACTAATGATCCAACATTTGAGCCAGCGTCATGGCATATAAGCTGGTACAAGTAATTTTTGAAGCTATTATACAAACTTTACAAACCTTAAACAGACTGTAATCAACAAACGTCAACTCGAATCCCACTACTTTTATCACATGGTGGTTGTTAACGCAACCGTCAAATCATGAGACAACGTTCAAATCCTGATCCCGATGTTGATACATCATAGAAGATATTAGCTACAATTATCGCTATCAGTTACTAAAACTACTGTTTAAAATAATCAAGTGCCTTGTTACTTTAGTTTCTATAGAAGTTATAATTCTTTCACAGACAATACAATTCAGTCTCCTCTAATATGTAGGTCTTCCCTCAGGATGTAGAAATCCAAACCACATTTCAATGAATACATTTATTTATTTTCTTATCTGAATTTTTTATTCACTTATGCCCCCATTAATGACAAATTATAAATAGTTTCTGGTAAATAAGTCAAATTGCAGTAGGCAGAGTAAACTAAGTACAATTCTGTTAAAAGCCGGATCTCCCTAACTCTATAATAATATTTGGTTTAAAAATTAACCAAACAAATATTCGTTTATTTGATAAAAAAAATACATTAAATGTGTTGTTGGTGCATACAGTTTACTATAAAATGATATCAGTGTATCTAGACTATGAAACAATTTAAAAGAAATAACATTATTTTCTTACTTTTTATATAACCTTTGTTTGCATTACTTTTAAAATATTTTAACTGTTTAGTACCTATCGTTTCATAGCAAAATAGAAATTCATAATGGCATTACTCTTCAATTCGATTTCAGTACTACTCAATTTATCAACATCGATATAATTTGAAGCCAGTTCCTTCATTTGGCAGGACTTGTGCAGCTGAAATTCTTCCGGCTAAATAAATTTCTCCCCAAATCAAATTGTCCCCTCCTGAGGTCACTAATTTTTCAACTAGTGTAGCTCTTTCTTATCATAACGCCCTCGCCAATGACATCTTTGTTGGGATACATAATCAGTCAATTCAGCAACACGTATAATACAGACACAATGGGCCCTAACGATAATAAAAGAGTCACATTTGAGGCTCGAGTTAAGGCCACGTGTGTCAAAAAATGTTCCATTACCAAAACCGCAAGGCAGTGGAGTGTATAGAGGGTTCTTATCTAGAAAAAGAGATAAATGTTACCAAGTTTTTAATTAATAATTGAAAAACGCAAAATTGGTATCTGTGGGTAGACAACAACTGGCAGTAAGAACCTTTGTAATCATATCAACAAACTCATGGGAATTCAACTAGAGTCTAGCTAATATTTTAGTGAATTTTGATATGGCGTTCGTAGAAGTGTCAATTAACGAAACAAGGAAAAATAAATGGAAAAGGTAAGAATGTCAATTTAGTAGAGTTAACAAAAGTTTGATCCGAATAGACTCTTTTCCTCTAGAGATACACTTTAAGAACAAACTGAAAAGGCTGTTGGGTTGACCCTTATCCACAACCTTAGCTTAGCTTTCAGAGATGAAGGCTTCCAACATACAAACATTTTTCGTCTCCATTTCGTGATAGCATCTTCATCACGCAACTGAAATAAATCAATTTTGTTTATAGAACTTCTTACAAAGAATCTAATGACACCTTAGAACACAGCAGTTACAGAAACTAACCCATGTGAATAGGCCTGAATGTTAAGTCTCGTCACCACTTGTCTCAGAATCATGATATTATTAACAGTTTAATATGTCTCTTGAGGTGGAAAAATTCTGTAAAGATGACCTGAAATCAGAGTCAAAGATTGATGTTGATCAGATAAAGCTCAAGTTGTCAAATTTAGTAATAATATTATAGTACAGGATCTATTGACAATTGGATAAAAGAGCCATGCATGAAAAGTGGACCTGGTTTGCGACAGGCCAGACTACTTATAAAGAACCCATAAATTGACGCAAGAAGATGTTTAACAAAGAAAACATTAGGATCATCACTAGTCAACAGACCACGCACGTCTATCTCAACAATCACTATTATAGGATTGGATTGAGCAATGATTCAAGATGACGCCTTTGCACGAGTTTGTTTTGGAACCTTGAATAGCAGCATACACAATGGATCATCAGATCAGAGTGCTGTGGGTATTCAATTAACATATTAAAACATGTTGAAAATTTATGGAGTTTGCTCTTGTTAATGTACAAGTTTCTGTACCCGATCACAGCTTGAAAGTCATTTTCTTTTACGTAAATATTATTTCTAGAACTACATAAATTAAAAATCTCAAGGAAATAAGAAAATATTCTCTTACCCTCTATATTTATACATGTTAATACCCGCCACTGATAATAATCAATCGCGACACCACAGCCATCAATGTTGACAAAAAGACGAAGTGCTTGCGGTTGTACGTATTGTAATATTCCGAATGAGTCACTAGTCATTTTGTATTGTTATTTCTAGAGAAAATCTGGTGCACTCATCTTCAATGTAAATTACTTGTAATCACAGCCAGAACCGTACTCAAATGTATTGAAATGTCGTGATGGTTTAAGTCAAGTTACCTTAGTCCAAATTTCCAGTTTCCGAGATACAGGGTAGGGTGTTGAAGTTACTATTTTATTTTATTTCTTTGCAAATAACTTTATTATAAATTATAATTCGTAGGGGGTTTTCTCACACGTGAAATTAAAATTTGTCTCGAATTTGCTGTCAGTTGTAAAGGGTGCTATACTCGCGTCAAGAATTCAGATGACTTACGTGTCCCGGCTGACGTTACACATTTGTTTTTAATGTCAACGTAATTTTCGATATTTGGTTGCGATAAAAACAATTATTTTTTGCAATTTAGTGCAATATATAATGCAAACTTTTAGTGTAGTATATAGTTTTTTCTACAAAACTGTTAAAAGTGGGCTTTTTAATTGTCATTTTTGATGTTAAAAATGTCATTTTTTGACACGCGTGTTAAAAGTAAGTTAATCAAAGTTTATTTAAATTTTGTTTTGAAAATTAATAAAACGTTTTAACAAAGACATGAATAACTTTTTATTTTAAATAAGTACAAACCAACATTTTAACTAGTTATTACTATTAACATTTATAGTAAAATTAGAACAATTTGAAATTGTAATTCCCTGCGGAGTCATCAAGTTGGTTTTACTGTCAACATGTGTGACACATCTATTTTCTGTAGAAATACTACTGGTAGTACTGGTGGTCTTGCTAGTAGTTGCAGCAGTAGGAAGTATTTGGCACGCAATTTCCTTCTTCTGTTCCAGTGAATTTTCAATGTAGCCTTCAGCTACCGTCGAAGATTTCCATCCTCCATGTCTCTTGATGGCAGTAAGATTTGAACCAGAATCTGCTAACAATGTCGCCGATGAACGACGAAAACAGAGTCCGGTGTAGAGTTGAGGATTTGGTAGATTCAAGAACTCTGCAATGTCGGCAGGTATTTTACCAAACATGTTAATTCCGACATTTATTCTTTATATATTTAAGAAAAAGTCGTCTATGGTCAGCGTTGGGTGGCCGGAGTGCCATATACTTTCTAAAAAAGTTTAAATAGAATTCACCAACAACACTGAAAATCCGAGGCACTTTCGTTTTAGTATCTGGTATGGTCACAACAACCGAAGTGCCCAAATATTCGATATTGTCGATGGTCATCTGATACAATTCCTCCCGGCGACACGCGTGAAGACACCCACTATTGCTGCGACTTTCATCATCAGATACTTTTCGTCTTCTGTTTCTGTGAGAAATTTGTCGATATGCGTCTTCGTCAAAACTTTTGACTTTTTTGCTTGATATTCTTCACCCTTCCGTTTTAAAAAAAGCAATAAGTTTATAATGTTTGCTTATATCTTGAGCTTGCTTTATTTTTAAGATAGTTTTGATCATGGAATAATTTGACCACAGCGTTGACGATTTCCATATCTTGGGTTTTTCCTCAAAATATGCCACTTTCGTTAAATTTCCCAGGGACCTTTTTAATGTTGCACCATTCCGAAAAGCGTCTATAAGCGACTTCGTATGTTCCTTTGATTTCGCCGGCAATAATTCCAATGTTGCTCGACTGGCGGCTTCTTCGATTTCAGCAGGGATGGATTCGTTCGCTCATTATCGAAATTATTCATTATACTTATAATATTACTAGAAAATGCTGTCAATATTTTTGCGTTTTTTCTGTAACTAACAACAGCACTGGTTGCTACGAAAATTTTGGTTCATAAACATTGCGATCTGTGTGGTATTTTTTGATTTCTTATTTTTATTGGGTTTAAAGTTCTTCCGATTGTTTTGTAGAAAAAATAGTGTATGATATACGTGTTAAAAGTAAGATTTTATTTTGTGAGTGAAGATGATTAAAAAACGAGCGTAGCGAGTTTTTTAACTTCACAAACATAAATAGCTATTATTACTATCAGTTGCAGTTTCTTAAATATTTTGATGAAAATATAATGAATTATTCATTTGTTCGTATGACGTAAGTCGTCTGAATTCTTGTCGCGAGTATACCTACAGTACTTCACATGCATTTAGATCGTTATTGTGTTCTGATGTATTGCTTTCTTAATCAATAATTCTTATTATTTTACGTTTTTTCTTAAAAAATAAGTACCTACCTATACGGGATAAATGTCGATTTAAACAACAATTTCTTGGATATATGGATTTTAAGATTTTATTTCAAAAACATAAACCCGTTGTCTTCTTTTACACTTTACTCAATTACTATCAAATTTTCGACTAAGGTAAACTGGATTAGATCATCATATTTTGGCCCCAGGAGCATGAGGAAGCATTTTATCCAGATTTTCTAGAGATATCCGATGCATACACACACACACACACACACATATCCTGTAGATTCAGTAGTTAGTTCTGATAAAATCTTCTCACATGTTAGTTGTTATAACATTCTAATTAATAAAAATTATATTTTTGAAAATTTAATTCTTTAAAAAAGCTCATTTATAATGTTAACATAATATATTTATGCCACCAACACCTGGGCGTATTTTGGAAATAAAAATAATAGAGATTTAAAATCTGTCCAGTTACTGTATGAACTAAAAATACAACTTTATAACCGAAATGTTTCATTTCAACTGTAATGGTGGCATTTTTATTGTACTATTTTACGCTTTTTATTTTTGTTTGTATCCCTCGCCGATTTTTGAAACCAAAGAATTCAGTAATATAACTTCAACTTACAGTCAAAATATAACCAGATTATCATGTATAGTAAATACGAACAAAGAATATTATTATTTTACGTCGAGCCGGCCCTGCCGCCATAGTATTTTAGCTATTCCTGTTCTAAAGTTTTCAGTCTGATTGACGGTTGGAGTATGAGAGAGAACGGAGCGACGCATAAAGTATTTTAATATTACATAAATCAAGTGGTCTTTGGCTGCAAGTTGTTTTAAACGAGGAACATAACCAATATAGGGGGGACTAAGGCTTCCCAAATTTATACGTCACATAAATTATATTTTAAAGTATTTAAATTCTTTGTGCCCGGATATTTGATGTAAAGTGGATTAGACGCACTTTCCTTTCGCATTAGAAACATAAAAGTGGAGCAGTACAATTTTCGGAAAACTGCTACTAAAAACTCTTATCCAACTGAGACTTTTAAATAAATAAATATATACGTATATACAGGATTAACTATAACTAAGTACAAACATTTGAAGAAAAATGTTTCTTTCTAAACTATATTAAACTCTTATTATTTGCCGACTCTGACCTTCTGTCAGCCTTGAGGTTTTGCCACAAGTCAAAAGTGTCAAAATTAGTGACAGAGCACCGCTTGTATTGATTTACTCGGCTTTGAAAGAAAAAACATTATTTCCAAAATGTAGATAATTATTTAATAACTTATTGAAAAACACGATATGGTAGCACAAGGAGGTAGCACCTACCTTACTGATGTTTATTTCCAGAATTGATAGTTGGAGAAATTTCAAGAATGTTTTCTTACTTTTTTGCATTAAAACTTGACGTTGCAAAGATTTGTACGTGCTACCTCTCATTTCTTGAGGACCTCTCCTCCCTCGACCATAGGTACACAAATACATAAAACACCGCCACAGTGCCACACGTTTACCTCCAAAGCATTATAGCAGTTGTTCATTATGGTTCAAAGAGGATAATATTTTGTCTACTTGGAAAACATTTTTGGTATTACTTGCCGTAGGATAATATGCACTTGTCACACTTCCCATAAGTTACACAAAAAATGCGCGAAAAATTTAATTTGCCAAGGTAAGTACTGAAAAAGTAATTCAAACTAATTACTATATACGATATCTTATTTTGGCATAGATCATAGACTTTCAAGGTTCTAATCTGATGTCACAGTCAATAAACTTTGCTAATGCGGTTTGCAGTCGCCATCTATAGACCACTAGTGCAAAACTTCTTGTGTTATTCATAAATTAAATTCTGTTTATACTAATAATAGCAACAATATTAAAAATAATCGACTACAGATGAGATGAGAGACTGAGATGTTTCCAGTTTTCTGTTTTCTGTAAATATTCCTTCTAAGCTTTGGCCGGCATTCTTTGATGTTTGGAGAGTATGCTACTAGCAATTCAAAATGCCAAATTGTCATAATCGAAACCTGGTGCAATAATAGTGACTAATTTTAAACGTTTTGTAGAATTAAATAAAGGAATTTATGTCGGGTACAGATATTTCTCTATAACATAGTTCGCCCTACGATATGTGCTGTTTGTTTTTCTAGAGCCAAGGGTCAATTCAGCGGAGTTAGGAAATCTTACACAATTCTAGATTTTAAAGAAGTTTTATATGTTTTCTTGGAATAAAAAGGTATCTTCCTTCTGTTAGTGGATAATTCTGATGAACCTATAATGACTGAAAATACTAAAAATGTAGTTTTGGAAGTGTGCAACGAAGAAAGAAGAACGAATGCAAAATACAGCAGCAAACAGGATTAACGGTTATTTATCAGGTACTTACTAATATTAATAAAAAAAAATATTTTCGTCGTTTCTACATTTAAAAGAACTCTGCAAAAAAAGGACAGGTAGGTAGTTGACATTTCTAAGCCATCTCTTTTTTATTGTTTTTAGGCCTTTGCTGAGCATGTGGTTATAATTTTTGTTCATAGTCATAGTATGTATATGTAGGGGGATTTTAAAAATGGAGTATCAATTAAATAAATACAGAGAGAACTATAATAATTATTTTGAGGATTTCGATGTGCTTCCAGAGTTATCTATTGATTTTTGTTACAAATTGATTCATTTTGTAATTTCCGAAATACAGCAGTTATATGTGTAGAGATAATAAATTAAATTTTAACTACTGATAGATAAGGAAAATGTGTAATAACGATATAAAGCGATGAAATTTTTCGATAAAAAGCATGCAAACATAGTAGTGCAATGTAATGGGCAATGGTAACGTAAAAAAGAAGGGTGAATACGATTAATTTTTATCTGTCCAAAAACACGTACTTTAATTGTATATTAATGGTCTTGTTAATTTCCCCTAAAAGTAATATTAGTTTTGTGATATATGGTCAAATTTTAAATGGGATTCAAAAAATTGTTTTTTTTTATTTTTTTAAAGTTATAATGAAAATATTTTTGTCAGCCAATTTAATATATTGCATCCTCTTACAATCTAATATCTAGACAGAAAAAAAAAATTATATCAGTATATTTTAATAGAATATTTTTAGCAGTGTGCGCGTAACATTAAGGACTTCAGCGGGAAGTCGACCTTAAATTTTTCACTGTAGACCACAAATATGAATTGAAAAGGACCCCCTCTTGAACTGTCATGACTTCACTGAATACTACAAGATGGATAATAATGCATATAACATGTAGATAGATGCATATGTCCTTTATTAATGCTATTAATCGAAATGTGGCGTGTGCCACAAAATATAGTACGAAAAATTTATGCAAATGTCATTTTTATTGTCAGACGGAATGTGATTACAATTTATCAAGTGTCTATTCTGATGAATGTCTATATTTTCATTTAGAATATCGAGAAATGCATGAGGCATTCGCCAAAATTACATTTGATAGCTGCGAGATTTCAAATTGATAACTGGTTTTGCAGGTTACTTCTGAAGAAGGATGCCATATATCTCTCGAAATGCCAAGAATACTGAATTGAGGACATGGCAATTAACTCAGATATTATTTTAAAATGTTTAAATTTATAATTTATATTACTAAATTCTTAATAAAACTAACACCCTTTGCCTTCGAAATAATGTTCATTCAACGAGTTTTTAACAACTGATAAAAAAATTGGTAAATAAATTTTCATAATTCACTACATTTCCAACATCTGTCTATATAACTAAACCCGGTACTATTTACAAGGCATTTAAAATTAACATCTACTACTGTTGACTGGCCATTTTCTTTGCCAATCTATTGGATAAAGTCCTAGTGTAAATAAGGGTACAAGATGAAAAAATATTTTGTAATCAGTTGAAAATAAATCGCAAATAAGTAGTAAACGTTTATCTCGAGAAACTGGATTAGCAAGAACTTACTTACATCCATATCACATTCAAAAAGTGCAAGAGCTATTGCCTCAAGATTTGAATAAACGATTGAATTTTTGCGAATTTATCTTGCATCAGGATATTATTATACAAAAGTTAATAAGACCAATAATAAACCTAAATTATGTACCAAATTTGGTTATTCCAAATTAAAGTTTCAGAGATTTTTTTCGAAATATTTGGCCCCAGTTTGAAGGCCTGCAACTCCACCTGTGTGCAAGTTTGTATATAGCAATTGATAATCATTTTGCATATCTATCGCTGTTCTCCCCTGTTTTCTAGGAACTTGAGAAGTTCTAGTTCAAATCTAATTTTCAATAAGTCCTCAAATCTGGTATTCTGGACAATGTATTCTTGATTTAACAAGGAATCTTCTTCAAAATCAAAAATGTCGTTAACTGGAGAGTTATTCTGGTCGAGAGATTGATCCTGTTTACTGAGCATCTCTGAATCAAATTGTTTGAACACGTTTACTGAACGTAGCTGGACATTAGGCAGTGCAGTAGCGGCAATGATAGCATCTTGCGAGTCTTTATTAATGGTATAAAACTTTGAAAATCTTTTTCTTAGATCCTCGGTAATTGCCTCTAATATAGTTTTCATGTTTCTTAAAATGACATCTTCACGCAATTTTTCTAATTTTACTTTCAAAGAGAGTATATTGGGTAATAAGTATCCATAGCATGCAAGAAGTTTAAAGTTTCTGCAACTGGCGATAGTAAACTGCAGTATTCATCTAAATGCTGTATTCCAGTTTCTTTGAAACCATCTTTTATCTCTAATTTTTGACATAAATCTTTCAAATTTTCTTTTTATTTAATTATTTATCTGATTGAATTTTAAAAGGAATTCCATCTGGTCATGGCAGGGTATCTGAGGGTGTGTCCTGGGTACGTCCTTGATTAGTTCTGCACTCTTAGGTCTGTTAGTTTTTTCCACAATACATTTTACTTCTGTAAAAAAATTTTCGTGGCCAGCTCGTAAAGTAACATTACGGTTAATAGTATTATTCACGTCAGTTATTGCTAATAAGTTCAAAGTATGGCTTGCGCATCTGTAGTGCTTAGGCAGTGGTAGACATGCGTCCGCATCTGGATTAATATTTGAAAAATTTTGTGAATTGTCGTCATCGTCAGAATCTGATTCATTTTGATCACTTTCAACATTTTATTTTTATACCAAACTCATTAAATGCTTTTTTCTACACCCGAATTATAACAATGCACTTATATGCCCGTAATCCGTTTCATAATGATACCCATTACGATACAGATTTTTCATTACGATACAGATTTTTAAACAATAGAAACCCATAATTTTTCAATCAAGCATGCTGTGCATTTGACGTGTATCCTAGGTTCTTATGTAATTATTTTACATGTCAAAATCACTACGTATTAAATTTTCGTAGATACCTAGCTAAACTTCAATAATTTATCAAAATGTCTGATATCAGCGATATAGAAGAATTTCCATCGACTCCTCCACACATATCGGAGAAAGCAGAAAATGCAGTTCATACGAATAATTACTGTTACCTATTGTGTTCAATAAAAATATAAAATTTATGGTTTTTGATTATTTATCGGGTGTAGAAAAAATAGCGTATGCAACTCTCATGTAATGGTCATCATTACATGATCGTTGCATAATACGAAATTCGATCCATTATCGGTTATAGTAGCTATTATTTTAGTATTATTTAGGTTAAACTTTAAATAAATTTCCTCTAATAATTCGGCAATTTTGTCATAAAAATGTGTGCCGGTGAACCTGCGGCATGCTAAAGCAGCTGAGTGTAAAAGCTGCGTCGTTTTGCTGACCATACATCAGTTGTTATACAAACATTACTATCAGGCTAATTTAATTAGCTTATAAATAAGTCAATTTTGAAGAGTAATTATTGTTTGAAGCTGTTTATTTGTGGCATAATTTTAGTTTTTCTTTAGTTTTATTGGGTTTTCGCCACACTTCTGAAATAATAATAAAGATTAATTAAATAAGCCCTTGCGCCAAACGGATCAGTCAAGGGTTATTTTTGAAACTAAGTTTGCCTAAGCTAATTTAATTAGTTTATAATTAAGTCAATTTTGAAGAGTAATTATTGTCTGAAGAAATTTATTTGTGGCATAAAAGACGGGAATTTGAAAAATCCAAAATTTGCGAACACGCTTGGGAAAACGGTCATTTGATTCAATGGGGTTCGGCAAAAATTTTAGAGAAGGAAGATAACGCAACAAAAAGAAAATTAAAAGGGACCGCGATTATTTTGTTGAACATCGATTATTGTTGGCTACAGTTGTATCAAGAAGAAGTAAGTAACAATAAAATAAAAATCATTTAACATCTCTATGAAACCAGATAAATAAATTTTAAACTGTCAAACTTGACATACGTTTAATACTATTTTGAGAACGAAAACAGAGAGTTTTTCGAAACGTCAATAATACGGAAGTGTGCGATAGTGATGTGATTTTTGTTATTTTTTACTTATCTGCTTTTTTCAGTGTGAGATTTTTTGGTTAGGCAAACTTAGTTTCAAAAATAACCCTTGACTGATCCGTTTGGTGCAAGGGCTTATTTAATAAATCTTATCTTACTATTTTTTCAGAAGTGTGGCAAAAACCCAATAAAACTAAAGAAGAGTAATTAGTCGTCATAATGAATTACTTTAGTGTAGAAAATGACAAGTCCTTAATCGAAAAATTTAATTGCCAATTACCAGTTACTGGATTTAAAAAAGTAATTCAATTACAACTACTTTTACTTGAAATGTAATTTAGTTAGTAATTAAATTACTGAGTAATTAATTATTGTCCAGAATTGGTCAATATAGATTACACTCATTTATCTTCTGTAGATATTAATTTTCCTAATAAATCTAGTTTTACAAATAAGTTTCTATATTGTTGCCGAGTTTCAGAAATTTGATGGTGACGGCAAATGGTTTGAAATATGACATCGAAAACTTAGTTACAATCAGGTATAAAATCGAAGATCTATTATACGTAATTCTGTGGCAGATGCAGAAATAGTGACCCGTTCCTGATAAGCAATTTCTCGCTATTAATAGATTCCTGCATAAGTTGCATCATTTCCCACAGGGCAAACCTATCCTGGCGTGTTTAGCGCCGATATATTGCACTAAGTTATGCAGCCAAGCTTCACACGAAGGTATGCTGAGCCGTGGTGGACGACGATTTATATCCATATTAATTAAAAATGATTTTACATAATTTTTATAGGATTATACTGCCGAATCACGGTATCAGCAGAAAAATGTCGTACATTGTAGAGCCGTGTGGTTCAAATCGCGGTAATTATATAAATAACAGGGTATAGTTGGGTATACGTCCACGCTACATTGTAGTTTTACGGGACTTATCTTTAGATCTAGATATTCATATCAATTGTTTCCTTGTTGAGTTTTCATCGCATTTTAGGTACACTTTTACACGGTTTACAATCATGTAACAATGAATAATAGGCATAAGAAATTGATATCAGCTATACATAGTGTAATAAAATGACTTTAAACCTTCACTGAAGCTATTTATTTGTGTCATAATTCTAGTTTCTTTCGTTTGGGTATTTTGCCATACTACTGAAAAAATAAAAAATAAAGAGGATCAGTCAAGGGTTATTTTTGAAACTAAGTTTGCCTAACAAAAAAATGTCACATTAAAAAAGCAGATAAGTAAAAAATAATAAATAATAATATTTTTTTAACATACTCCTACAAAAATAAAAAGACCACAAGAAAATATTAAAAATCAATATTTATATACACACACACACATAATTATGTGCACTCTGAAAAATTACAAATCTACACTACCTAACCAAGATTATGTCATTTCAATAAAATGTGAAAATAAATAGGATTTAAATCATCCATGTCCGTTCTTTTATTAACACTATTTTTATTTCTTTTAATTTCAATCATTTCTAAAAGTAGGCGCTTCTTTAAATTATTTTCTGCTTCCAAAATTCTACAATTATCAAAATAAATAGAATGATCTGGGTTCTGTATTATATGTTCCACCAAAGCAATTTGGTTTGTTTTTTTATTAGTATTTATTGTTCTTACGTCATACTCATGTTCCTTTAACCTATATTTAAGATATATTTTTGTTTGTCCAATATATACCCCCTTACAGTCAACACCAAAGCAAGTTAACTGATAAACTATATTAGATCTAAGATGCTTAGGTGTTTGTGATTTCATATGAGTATAGCATTGTTTAATAGTATTTAAATATTTGTAAGTTATACTTGTATTTTCCGCATTCAGCGCTCGCCACAATTTTTCGAATAATAAACTCACATATGGAATGGTAAAATATTTTTTATTTTGACCAATATTATTATTAGGTACTTTTTCTCGCATTGTTTCATTAATTTTTTTTTTATAAGTCTGGGTAGTTGTTAAATTTAAGATGTGTTGTAATTACTTAATTCAATATTACCATTGTGAAATCTTTAATCTGCCAGATTTAATGCTCTAGAAATAAAATTTATTATTATGTTGATTTTCTGTGTGAAACTATGACATAAACGAAAATTCAAATATCTTTCAAAATTAGCGGGTTTTATTATTGAATTGTTAGGATTTCTAATTATCAACGTATCTAAAAAAGGTATTTTTCTACGTTCATGCCAAAAACAAAACATTATTGAACTATATTTAGTAGAAAAAGTGGTTCTTTATTGCACTAGTGCAATAAAATGTTTATTGCATTCGTCTGTCATTCTACTTCAGCGTTTTGTCATTATGACAAACATAAACATTCAAATCGATGTCATATTTTCCTACGCTTAGTGTCATCTAAATAAAATATATTTTGGTTTTTGCATGAACGTAGAAAACATATTGTACGCAACTCGTACAAAAAGTGCTTATTGCACTCGACGTGTTGTCCTACGCGGCCTGACGGCCTCGTTGGACAATTTCACATCGCGTGCAATAAACACTTATTTTTTGTAATTGTTGCATAAATAACTATTTATTATCTCTTTCATTTTCTAATGTAAACTGAATTTTACTATGGAAACTGTTAAAATCATGTAAAATGTCATTATCTTTGTCAAATGGTATAACCATTATGACATCGTCCACATATCTTTTGAAGAAAGGTATGTGGAAAGCCATTTTCGGCAAAAAAATGTCTTGCAATGATGCTAAAACTAAATTAGCGCAAATGGGGGACATAGGGTTTCTCATTTATCAGCTTCAGGATTAGTTTAAATGTTGTAACTGATTGTATACTGAATGTTCTTATTTACACCCGGTATAAAAAAAAATAAAGTTTGACAATTACTACTTGAAAATATTTTGATAGTTAAAATTGTTTTATTTTAATCAGAACTTTTTTGTAAAACAAAAACTATTCAAATTATTATTTTTAGGCTACTATTATTGATCGTTATTTGATTGGACCAGTTATTTTGGCAAATCGATTAAATGATGAAATTTATTTGGAATTTCTGCAAAATACTTTCTCTGATTTAATCATTTACCATTAAAACTTAGACTAGAGTTTTCGTTTGTGCATGATGGAGCACCGCTTCAAATTAGCGCTACTGTTAGAGATGAATTTTGAGTTTTCAAATAAATGGTTAAGATGAGGAAATAATTATCTTTAAAACTGGTCACCACAATCGCCAGACTTCAGCAAATGTGATGATTGTATTTGGGGAATATTGAAGGATTGTGTTTATTCCTCACCAATTGAATCCCGTAATCATATTACGAATAGATGTAACGTTATAAGAAACGACCATCATTCATTAGACACAGTAAATTTCAATTTTTGGTGAAGAATAAATTTATGTTTCAGAGAAAATGGTGTTCATTTTGAACAATTTCTTTAGATTTAATTTTATTTTTATTTTATTTTATTTTATAGTTTTATTACTGTCAAATTTTAAAGACAAAGCCTGCTACTGCCTTTTTGATTTCTTCTAATAAACACTCTTAAAATCTTGTTGTAATTAATGAAAATTTTCCTAAAAACTTTTTTAAAAACTTATTAAGAATAAAAAAAGGATTTTAAATTAAATTCAATCAATTAAAAAAAGTTTAGAATAATTTTAGAGAACATAGAAATAGTCAAAGAAGACCAATAATAAACTAAAATCATATACTAAATATGGTTATTCCAATTTAAAGTAATGCAGAGATATATATTTTTTAAATATTTGGTCCCATATTGAAGACCTGTAACCCCGTCTATGTGCAACTTTGTATATAAATATGTTTGGTTAATATGCAATATTTTGGGACCTTCTATAGAATGCAGAACATCTTGTATATTAGTACCTACAGTCTTCACGATTATCAAAGTAAAAAAACAACTACCTATTTATTATTATATTAATTATTATTTTCATTATTGCTTTATCTTACAACAAATAATTACCTATTTCTATCTTGAATTACTTTATCTTTGTGGTTTTAATTATATCGGTAATATCAACATTTACATATCAAATCACAAAATACAAGTAATCAGATTTATATTTTCTACAAACAGCGGTAGAGTATTTTTAAATATATTTCCCAGAATTATTATTCAATAAAATATAAATATCAGGTATGCACGTGTATTGTCAGCAGAATATAAATTGGATACAATTTATTGCAATGCAATTTGTAAATTTATTATGAAAACTATTCGGCATAAAGGCCATTTATCTCTGTAGTTCATTATTTATTCAATTTTAGGACCAACATTCCTTTAATTTGCCGATTTTTGTGTATTTCAGTATAATAAAATACCTATAATGTCAAACATATTATTTGAATTTGTTAAACTAGTACCATAGGAGAAAAAACGAGTGTCATTAATATTTAAGAAACAAATACTGTTTAGAAAATATAGGTACATTTTATTTAAACAATACCTGAAATTATTTATCGTCTTGTAGTCGACTTGAAATGTCAGTATACATGGTGTAGCCTATATAATGTATAAAAACAATAATTGGAATAAAAAAAATATATGAAAAAATATATTGTAAATAAAATCGAAATTGTGCGGCGAAAAATTGTTTCTAGTACGGCCCTGAATGCAGTGGTTATAAGCACTTGATTGCTATACTAGCTGCATAAACAGGTGGGCTTTGGCAGATGGCAAGAGGTTTTTGACTTCTCTAATTTTTGAGGGAAAACAGACTAATTACAAGAAATATTTTAAAACATCTAATTTTTATTTATTTATATAAGTGTACTAGATAGTAGACATAAAGTATATCTACAGGTTGTCACGAAATTAGGGGGCAATATTTCTGCAGGGTGTTGTGCTCTGATTTTTTCGGCTTTTGACTGAAAAAAGTATAATTTCAGAGCTTAGTTTATTATTATGGTATCCATGGTTCATATTGACAAAACGCTCCATCATGAGTACCAAATTTTAATAAAATTTCCCCCTTTTACACCACCACAGTGTAGACCTATGACGTCAGAAGCCTGAAATACAAATGGAAGAAGTATTGCATTATGCCATTACATACGAATACAGCATGTAACATTGCTTGTTTGTGAAGACCATTTTAGTGTAAGTTTGGAGATACAGGTAGGTTTGAAGCTCATAGAAAAAATTAAAATGTAAAGTTGTAAAGAATCGATTAAACTTTTCTATTAAGCTCCCAGAATATATACAGGGCGTTTAGGAAATCAAGGGCAAAGCAAATTTACGTTTTTACTCATTTATTGTGTTCAGTGCTTCATTCTGTTTCCAAATTGCAATGTAATTAAATAACCTGTTTTATTGTGAAGACATTATAAACAAAAGTAATAAATAACGATTCTTTAAAAATATTTAAGGAGAAATGAAATCAGTAGTAGCATTAAAATAATTTGTTAAATTAATTTTAAAAAATAATATTAAATGTTAAATCTGCATTCATTACTTTTACTCATTATTTTTCAAATTAAAACAAGTAGTGTAATGTGATATCAGATGACATAATTTTATAAATACCTCAAGTAAAATCTATTTGGTACTTAACCAACAGCATTGTCACCGAAATTGTCACGAGCGGATCTATATTGTAAACAAAGAATAAGTTATGTTTGACAATACCGTAAGTGCATCATGTCACTACTAATAATTATGGCATTACCTAGGCAGTATTTACACTATGTATCACAAAAAACGCAAAGATACAAGAAACAAACGCCTGTTTACACCATCAACACCGTAACCTGCATCTGTATCCACCGAAACAAACCACGCTGAACGGCGTGTAACGTCACGCCAATGATATCACGTTTTCGGCTAAGTGGTTTTGTTTACATTGCATGGCAATTTATTAATGTAAGGTTTTAATTATTATGTGATTATCGCGACCAGATACATGTTCCGACCTTACAATATGTTTGAAAGATTACCCTGATGACATTTAAAAGTTAAAATTCATGCAACTTTTTCATTACGGAAGACAATCTTGATACGAGTATGTAAAGTTCTGGACTCTCAGTGTACTGTTTTATCTGCCTCAAAATATCCTCCTAGCGCATTTTAGACTCGTAAATTCCGAAATGCTTGAGCGTCCATAACGCGGTCACACCTGAGCGGGATCGTAAATTTTTTCAATTACTCCACGTGCCCCCATGTGGCCGCCACAAAAATCCGCACGGTCCGTAAATACCTCCAGCGGCCGCCGATGGGCCGTTTAACAGCGTGTCGGCGGCTGACACTAGCAATGAAACGGCTCTTAGTTTCCATTTGACGGTAAATCTTGGAAACGGCCCCATACACGTTATTGCGTTCCTCTGCATGCGGGGGATGCGACTCGGTGAATAATGCATCCCTTGAAGACCTTCGACGGGTCTCAACTGTCAGTTATATATTGAGGTTCGGGTTGGCACCGCAATAAATAAGTTGCAGTTGATTGAAGTGTTCGCCGGGTAAGAGCGGTAACGACCTTGTATTTGTTAGAGTTGGGAGGGAAGGATGCTTCAGGACAAACTGCAAATTTACGGTGAGGTGAGTGAGAAATCCGTAATGGTTCATTCTATATTGCGTATAAGGACTCGATGTTTATCAGAATGGGGAAATTGCATGATTTCTTCAAATACGTGCAGGAGAATGAATGTATTTTTTATAATAAAAATGGCGTTTGTCCTAGACAATTTCGTGAAAAAATAAGCCCAAAACCAGTATTTAAAGATTTAGTCTGGCCACGCCGCCACATCCAAATAACATAAGATATTTTATAGCAGTGATTAAGAACTGTAACTAATTTTTGCAGATTTAAAGCTGCAAGGTTTAGTCGCAAAAATATCTTATTGGCATCAACACAGCAGCTAATAACGTGAACTAGGCACATTTTTATAAAACATAGTTGCTGTATAAAAATTATATAATTGTGTTTTAAGATATCTATATAAAAACAAGTTTTAGCAATGAGCTTACAGCATTGATACAACAAACTATACGGTTCCAATAAAACATGTCATGGCAATGTCTTATAAAAACGTTGTACAATTATTCTGCTTTATTTACAAGCCAAAAACAACTATAAAGCTAATATTCGACTTTTTTAAAATTTTACAACGTATGTCTATTATAAGTATCTTTATATTAGGTATACGATGTTATATTTATAATCTCAAAAATATCTAATTCATATAATTTTACAACGTATGTCTATTATAAGTATCTTTATATTAGGTATACGATGTTATACTTATAATCTCAAAAATATCTAATTCAAAGTTGAATTTCAGGTACGAATAAAATTTTACCATGATAAACGAATAAAGTAGGTCGAAAAGTGCACACGTATAGCACATATACAGGATGGCCCAACGAAAACCTAACAGAGTCCATAGCGGTTAAGAAAAAATTTTTTGGAAAAACGCAAAGGCCCGTCGATTTTGTTTGCGAGGGGGACATCTTTTTGCATGAATTAGATGAATCTAACTGCTACCCCCTGAGCGGGGTAACCATCCCCTTCAAGGGAAGGGTGGTCAAGTTGCATATTGTCTCTTTTATTAATTAAATTATTCCCTAATTATAATTCGCTATCGAGTTTGCTATTAATGTTAAAATTATTAAGTTAAAGAAGCGTCTATACATATGCAAATGGCTGGCAATAATTGACAGCAGTGTGTTTTAGTTCATATATGTATACGATTTCCATACTTTCGCATAACGCAATTTATACGTTTAGTTAATATCTCATCTGTGATATTATTAGGTGTTATTGTGTTATATAGATATTGGTATTGCATAAATTTGTAGAACAGACTCGTAAAATGGGCACACAAAATACATCTCACCGAGGAAATGGAAAAAGTATTGCATTATGTCATTATGTACTAATACAGCATACAACGAAATCTCTCAGTAGTTAGGTTATAATTCTTTAGAAAAATATTGTTTTATTTCATACTGTACTGTAATGAGTTATTTCCCGGACTCCGGGAAAGCAGTCCGGAAAATGTTTACTTCCCGGACTGCTTTAAAAAACACAATATTCACATTTTTGAAAGATTTTATCTTTTCTAAAACTACAAAATAAAGCCTATAAAAACTAATTATAATTATAATTAACAGTAACTGTGCAATGTGAATTTTCTTGCAGACTGAATGCAGTAATACCTTTAGGGACAGAATCTTCACTAGACACGGTAGTGGTGGTGGATATAGTTTGTTGCTTGGTCTGAAGAACCTGTATAAAGTTTTCTCCATTTTAAATCATCCTTGCTGCTTTTGTTTTGTTTTCTAAGGAATCTTCAATGTATTGTTCCGCAACAAATGAGCTTTTCCATGCACCATGACGCTTCAGTGTTGATAAATCAGCTACCGCATTCGCCAAAAAAGTGGCAGATGATCTGCGGAAACAATGCCCCGTATATTTTTCTGGGTGTTCCAACTTCAAATAGGTATCTAGCAATTTTTTTTGGTACCCTCCCAATGGTATCTAAGCCTGCTCTTTGGGAAACACATGTTCCTCTTCTATAACCCAAAAAAAGAAAATCTTCCTTCATATTTTTAGGTCGGAGCTTAACGTATTCTCTGAATATTTCCAGGCCTTGTAACGTAAATAACTATTACGAATGCTTTTTAAGGGGCAACTCAAATTAATCATCAATTAAATCCTAATTAAATTAAGTTACAATCAATTAATTTCTACTTTGGTCTATATGAATCACGCCATGCAAGATGAATTATTATCTTTTCCAGACATGTTCAATTAATTCAGAAAAAGTATATTGTATTTCAATTTCAATATATGCATTTCAATATTTCTCAAAAATATATTTATGTCAAATAAGATCTTAAAATTTATGCAACAAACATTAAAATTAATATAATTACTCCAGTATTATACCGGTTAATTCAGAACTTTTCTAAAAAATGTTACAAATACAATTTTGTAAAAAAAAATCAAAAAGGGCAGTTCGAAAATAATGGCAAAGCATGCAGTCGGCGACCGAATAAAAAATTTCCAAGGAAAGAAATAAATAACATTTTACGATACCTATTTTATACGGCAAATCCAACTGCATTTGCCGTTATTGTTAGGTTCGGTCAGTGGTAGAGTGCTTTAAGGCGTCAGTATTTGAATCAATATGACCAGACCGCAGTGGGAACGAATCCCATGGTTGGTAGACTGTAAATCAGCTATACCTACTCGTGGAAAGGATTGGCACCCTCTCTCCGGGTATGATAGCGTAGAAGAATGTTGACTTGGGTCAATGTTAAGATTGATACCGGTCGATGTTTGACCACCTCATTAATTAATGAGGTTTTCCAGGTTTCTCTCATTTCTGCACTGAATGGTGGTTAGGGTCTATCAACGTAAGTCGTAGAAATCCACTTCTTTGTTTAAATATCTCCAGAAATATAAGTCTAAACGATTTAGTCAGGATATAGTGATGGCCATGGTACCGGTCCTCCTCGTCCAATCCCTTGGTATTAATGCTGTACATCGTACGGATATAATTGAGTCTCGTGTATGATACACCACACTGCTGCAATACACCGTAGACGCCCTGGATCTCCATATCTTCCACGATTCGGTTTCAAATTTTCCTCAATGCACTACACTTGCACTCACTGCACCCAGTGATAAAAGTTGTTGCATTTATCACATATTTCCCAGGAAATCGTTCTGGTAAAGCATTTTTAAACGCCATAAATTAAAACGATATCCATCAACCGAGCTGCTATAAATGTAAGTCATTTTTGACACTTGAAAAACTAATGTAAACACTAGCATCACAAAAACTTCAATACCTACAAAAAGTAATGGGATTTCAATATTCGGAATCACCTGACTAGAAACTACAGTAACCTAGAGATGTAAATGTTGAAGATACTACATCTTCAATCAATAACACAACTCTAGTTCTGAATAATCGGATATAATAATAATAATAATAGTTTAACATATTTAACATGCATGTAATCTGACACATCCTGTGAGTCTGATGTAGATAGCAGATGTTTATGAAACAGTGCGATGTACGCAAAACTGCTTATTAGATAATTCTTATCAGTCTTGTTTCTATGCAGTTTGTCAAGTTAGTTCTGATAAAATCTTCTCACACGTTAGTTGTAACACTTTAATAAATAAAAGCTCAATGTTTGAAAATTTTATTTTTTAAAAAACACTTTGACAAGCCCAGTGATAATAAGTTGCGTTACAGATGATAACATCATTATTCATCTAGAACCCACTCAATTAAGTCGGAGACAAAGTGTGAACGTATATCTATTGCAATCATCTCGACATGAAGTGTAAAATTTCCCAAAACAGCATTATTCCAGCGGTGTAAACAAATCCTCGCTCTAATCAGACCAAAAAAAGACAAATGGGAAACGCTCGTACCAGGTCTGCGAAATCGGATAGATAACATTGAGCTCTGTCGACAGCAGTATTCTGTCGCCTCGGAAGATTACATTGGCTTGATTTAAACGGCACGGAATTGGTGAAATTGTTTAAGAGACGTGCGTTGTTCAGCTCAATATAAAATTGATGTCGATATAACTACCACATGATTCTAATGACGAAATATTAAATAAATATTATATATATATTTAGACGCCATACTCCTCGGAAATGGCTTCACCGATTTTTATGAAACTTTATATGTATATTCGGTAGGTCTGACAATCGGTTGTAATCTATATTTCATACCTCTAAGTGATAAGGGTGGTCCACCCCAAACATTTTTATTTTTTATTTTTTGGACAAAATTTCTTATTTTATGATGTGGCATTAAAAAATACATACAACCCTTAATTTTCACCCTTCTATCACAAACCCCTATTTTTAATAGCCATTTTAGTAATTTAATCCTTTTTAACCCTGGTCGATAACTGATCAATTATCACTAGATCAGTTATCCGCCAGGCGTCTATCGGTGTCACTTCTCACCACAAACCTAGAAGAAATATAGACAACGTCGGTTCTTGATATAGGTCACGTGACAGGTGCCGCGTTTTCTAGGGACCTAAGGTCCAGGAAATTGATATTTTATTTGCTTTATGTTGGCGGTTGTGCAAATATGGTGACTGCATTGCAATATGAAATTAACTAACTTGCTGTCATTTTAAATGTCATTAAAGAATGTGACATGAATGTGACCAATCACAGTAAACAAATGAGATTCACGCTACAATACAACCAACGAAAATTGGCATAAAAACCAAATTTTAGTGACCTTTTAGGGCAGCCATGAATTAGCGGTCGCCGGCAATATGACACTGGCACAGTCTATATTTTTTATAGGTTTGTGCTTCTTGCTCAGTAAACAGCACAGCAGAGATGAGAACGAAGCCGACTACCAAAATATTCACTAGAAATAATTCAAATTACTAAACTTGCTTGTTTTAAATGTAATATATCAAATTAATTCCACAAATAATTTTTCAGTTGTCAGGCAACGGGGCGCAAAAATATCATTTATGCTACAGTACTAAAGTGCTATTTAGTGTCTCAGAACTAAAAAGACACTTTAGACTCGCAGTATAATATAATCAACTATAAAATAGGTGTAGATCTTAGATATTGTTGAATTAAAATGCATTCTAGTTCCTCGAGATTAATGTAGGCACACTTTAGTCTCATTAATTTATAATGTTATAGTACATTATTTTATACACATGAACTAAAACGGGTTTTAGCTCATTGTGATTAAAAAATATCTAAAACTTTAGTATTTTTAGTGCACAATCTATCTAAAATCTATTTTATGTACTGCAGGACTAAAGTGTATAGGACTAAACTGTACACTAAAATGTTTTATTAAACGCATACAACCAAATCTGAAGTTCCGTTTCTTACATATTACACCAATAAAGTGTATTATAGCCTCTGATTATTATTAACTATATATAATTATCGTATATGTTGCAGGACTAAAGTACATTCTAATTTCTCGGGGTTAAATTAAATATATGCAAAGTGTTATAGTTATAACTCATTGGGATTAGAATATATACTTTTGTTTCTTTAAGCTCTGAAATCTATACTGTAAATATACTGTGCTACGTACTGCAGAACTAAAGTGTATTTTAATTCCTTGGAACTAAAATGTCTACTTTATAGTCTGTTTAGAAATGAAAGAGAATAATAAAACCCCCGAGATAAGAACCGGCCATGGGCGTGGTAATATTTCGTTTCAGGTAATTACCGGGTAACACTAACGCTAACAGGTAATGGTTGTACATTAGTATATTTTACTGGATACATCATAGGGCAGGAGCCAGTGTATTGTGACAGATCAATCCAGTCTTAGAGCTGAATATACGAAGACGTGCTAGTGCAGTAGAGTAAAATTCGACTTATGTTTAGTGACTATTGTGCCAGTGGATATAATATTCTTTGGGTAAAATGTCGAGCTTATCAGATTACGTACCTGCTAAACGCGTGAAAATATGTGCGCTGTCTCAGAATGAGAAGATTATTATATTAAATGTATTTAATGCCATCAGTGTTGACGACATCGTGGAAAAGTGTTCCAAAATGACATGGGTTGGAAAATCGACTATCTACAGACTTTTAAAGAAAACGAAAAATGAACAAGATACTGTAAATCCCCCAAAATCATCTACAGGGAGGTTAAAAGTCGTTATAGATGATTTCTACAAAAATGTTATTCGCAGAAAAGTACACTCATTTTATTTTAAATAAGAAATACCAACGCTAAACAAAATTTTAAGTGAAATTTCAGAGGACAACGATTTGCCAAAAATCAGTAGAAGCAAATTATGGGCCGTCTTACGAGAGTTGAATTTTTGCTGGAAAAAACAGAACAGGAAGTCAGTTCTTATCGATAAAGATGAAATTATTTGTTGGCGAAGATCCTACTTAAGATCAATTAGAAAATTCCGTGACGAAGGAAGGAATATTTATTATCTAAACGAAACTTGGGTCAACGAGGGATATACTGTAACAAAAGTATGGCAAGATAAAAATGTAAAAAGTTTTCGACAAGCATTTTTGGATGGACTTTCAACGGGGTTCAAGGCACCTTCAGGTAAAGGGCGAAGATTAATAGTGACACATATAGGTAGTGCCAGTGGTTTTGTAGAGGGCGGTTTACTTTTATTTGAATCTAAAAATACAGGTGACTATCACGAAGACATGAACGCAGATGTTTCGGAAGAGTATTTTACACAGATGTTGGATCTTATTCCTCCGGGGTCTGTAATTGTCATGGATAATGCCAGTTACCATTCACGGCAGATCGAGCGGACGCCTACGACTGCTTGAAGGAAAGCCGATATAATTCAATGGTTATCCGGAAAAAGCATTTCTTATGAAACAAATATGGTGATAAAGTAACTTTTGACACTTGTCAATCTTAATAAAGATCAGAAAAAATATGTTATCGATGAAATGGCAACAAATCGCCAAATAACGGTACTACGGTTACCACCTTATCACTGGGAACTTAACCCAATCGATTTAGTCTGGGCGCAGGTAAAAGGAGATGTAGCGCGAAATAATACGACGTTTAAATTAAATGAGGTGAAAATTTTGTTAAAAAATTCCTTGGAACGAGTAACTGCAGATAACTGGCAAAGATGTATACATCATGTACAAAAAAAAAAGAGGAAAAAATGTGGGAACTCGATAATTTAATTGACGTTACTGTGGAACCTATCGTTATCAATCTAGGAGACGAAGATAATTCATCAGAATATTCAGAGGATGAATTTTAATATACCTATTTTTTTATTTTCTTTATTGTATATTTATATAACACTACATTTACTCACCATAATTTGAATTTTCAAAATACATAATTATATTTTTGTGTGAATTTTATTTGAATTACTAAAAACCCTCTTAACCCGGTTATAATGCTTAAAGTAGCTTCATGTTTTGAAATGCTGTTTTTATATTGTTTACTTATAAGAGAAATGGACCGAGAAATTGAAGCGGCATAGACAAAGACGGATTGTCGGGGATTAAATTTTAGCTACCTGCTACAATTTAGTACGGTTCGATCACTCAAAGTTTTTTTAAAAGTACACCTAATCTATACCGATAATACAATAATATAAAAATATTGAATATAAGCACCAGTACTACATTTATTTACGATTTGCATACATAATAAGCTTTTATTACTCTCTTTCATTTCTAAACAAACTATAGTCATTTATTAAATCCGTTAAGAAACCTGTTAGGTTTATAATGTAAAAAATATTTGTACACCTTAAGATACACTTTAGTCTCTTTAGGCTTTTAAAATATACCAAACATACTATCAACCACAGTACTACAGAATTATTGTGTTCGAATCTGAAACTTACGCTTTAGTCCCTTTAGTTCACCAGTGCTTAGGAATAAATATTCACTTTAGTTCCACTGAAAATAAACCTACAACGAATGTACTCGAAATTAGCACAAGGACGCCCACTACGTGCTTCTCGTCAAAAGGACTTATGAATTGTAAAATAATACGTTTTGTGAATCAATTTTGTAAATGAAGTGCTCCGTAGGCTCCATCAGAGAACCACAGGGCCCTTTCCTCGCCGGCCCAACACAAATCACGCAGATCCAACTAATACCGTCAACAGGAGAATTTATGCAAATCCTGATCTGCA
The DNA here is from genome assembly GCA_037114965.1 of Monochamus alternatus. NCBI lineage: Eukaryota > Metazoa > Arthropoda > Insecta > Coleoptera > Cerambycidae > Monochamus > Monochamus alternatus. The sequence goes on from CM073433.1 coordinate 43,354,337, forward strand.
TCTCATTGTTACCAAACCGACTGGAAGATATGAATGATTCTCCATTCCGAGGGTGTATTATTTAAGTACACAAAAGCTTTCCTGCAGCTTAGTAAGTCTCTTTAGCAGAAATCAGTTATAGAAAGGCCGCGTCTAATATTTATTTTAAGTAGAATTTGCTAGGCTGTTATATCCACCGACGTGAAGCAAAATCGTACATATGTGTACCTAATTTAATAATGGTTATTATAAAACGCTTTAGTCTTTGTATCAAAAGTAATACTTTAATTCACAATTGTTGGCATTTTAGTGTATCATTAAGTTGAATTTCTTCCTCAGAAAAAAAAATAGAAAAAACAAATTGGTATTTACTAATGCAATTCAAAAGGTAATTTTGACAGTTATTGGCTAGTATTACAATAATTACATATTATCGGAACGCTTATGCAGGACGTCCCGTATAAGAACTGTCATAGAACAGATGCATGTAGGGATATCCAAAATATTGTAATTAAACCAAATTTATCTATGTACAAATTCTTCGTTGACTGATAATAAGGTAAAATTAATTGAAGCACTACAAAGTGTTCATTGGGAGAAAGCCAGTTCTAAAATTACACCAAACTTTTTTCAAAATATATTTCACACTTTTGCTGTGTACTTTATGATTTTCAAGAAAAACTGAATTAACTCAAATACGATTTTAATATCATTCATTAGAAAATTAGATCAATATAGGTAGTTTTCAAAGAATATGCGCCTTATTTACTTGTTTTACTTCCATTTGATTTACTTGAAATTTATAGGTAATTAATAAATTTACAGATTTATTCTCCACATCTAGCAGCTAATAAATTTTGAAAATGTAAGTTTATTTACATTGTCTTTTAATTTAAGACTAAGAATCTAGGGTAAATGTTTGTATACAGAATATTGTAACACTCTCAACGCTTGGGGATCCATCAGTTGTTAGAGTCCAACATACTTTCTAGATTTGATATCTTCATCACATCATGTCCATGTTTTTCAAAAGATTTTTTTTGTTCGTGGAATAATGTTCAAGATACAAAGTTATCTATTACAGTTCGTTGCTTTAAAAAAAATGACAATAACAAAAGTTATAACTATCTTCTGAATTTAAATAAAATAATTGAACATAGTGTAAATTGTTCCTATAATTATTATTTTTCCATGACAAAATCTGATTACCTTATCTTATTTATTTACAGTGGGATTTTGTCATGGAGAAACACGATGTTCAATTGTCTTTTTAAAAAATCAAAAAATACCTATAACTACAAGTTTGTAAACTAATTGATTAGTATAAGAAAGTAGCAGGTGTAATTCGATGCTGGTGAAGGTATTCGCCATTAGAGTAATTGCTGGAATTCATTGTTTACATCTTGTTATCGCCGACTCGCGATAGAGGTCGCTAGCTTTCAATGGTTTTTACTACGATGTAGAATGCTTCATGTCAGTCCGACATGACGTAACGAATGGCCGCTAAATGTAGCTCTGCTACTTTGCAATACTCATGGTCTACACTGTCGACTTAGGCAGACTTAAGACAAATAAGGTTATTCGTCGGTTATCTCATCTATGGCATACTGATGAAAACTAATAAGCTTGAAACCGGAATATGTCTGGTGAGCTGCTTACGAGTAACTTTAGTTGTTTACTATAGGTTTTCCAGATGTAATTCAATGTTGGTGGAGCATTAGCCCGCAAAGTAGTTATGTCTTGGAATTACGTGTTTATAACTGACTATAGTCTGTTTGGAAATGAAAGAGAGTAATAAAACCCCGAGATAAGAACCGGCCATGGGCGTGGTAATATTTCGTTTCAGGTAATTATCGGGTAACACTAATATTGTTACAGATCAATGAATATACGAAGACGTGCTAGTGCAGTAGAGTAAAATTCGACTTGTGTTTAGTGACTATTATGCCAGTGGATATAATATTGTTTGGGTAAAATGTCAAGCTTATTAGATTACGTACCTGCTAAAAGCGTGAAAAGATGTGCCCTGCCTCAGAATGAGAAGATTATTATATTAAATAATGTATTTAATGCATTGAAACACCAAAATCCTACCAACAATGTTGGCGACATCGTGGAAAAGTGTTCCAAAATGACAGGGATTGGAAAATCTACAGACTATTAACGGAAATAAAAAATGAACAAGATACTCTAAATCCCCCAAAATCATCTACAGGGAGATCAAAAGTCATTATAGATGATTTCTTCAAAAATGTTATTCCCAGAAAAGTACACTCATTTTGTTTTAAATAAGAAATACCAACGCTAAACAAAATTTTAAGTGAACTTTCAGAGGACAACGATTTGCCAAAAATCAGTAGAAGCAAATTATGGGCCGTCTTACGAGAGTTGAATTTTTGCAAAACAGGAAGTCAGTTCTTATCGATAAAGATGAAAGGGAGGAATATTTATTATCTAGACGAAACTTGGGTCAGCGAGGGATATACTGTAACAAAAAAGTATGGCAAGATAAAAATGTAAAAAGTTTTCGGCAAGGATTTTTGGATGGACTTTCAACAGAGTTCAAGGCACCTTCAGGTAAAGGGCGAAGATTAATAGTGACACTTATAGGTAGTGCCAGTGGTTTTGTAGATGGCGGTTTACTTTTATTTGAATCTAAAAATACAGGTGACTATCACGAAGACATGAACGCAGATGTTTTCGAAGAGTATTTTACACAGATATTGGATCTTATTCCTCCGGGGTCTGTAATTGTCATGGATAATGCCAGTTACCATTCACGCCAGACCGAGCGGACGCCTACGACTGCTTGGAGGAAAGCCGATATAATTCAATGGTTTTCCGGAAAAAACATTTCTTTTGACCACCTTATCACTGAATTAGTATGGGCGCAGGTAAAAGGAGATGTAGTGCGAAATAATACGACGTTTAAATTAAGTGACGTGAAAATTTTGTTAAAAGATTCCTTGGAAAGAGTAACTGCAGATAACTGGCAAAGATGTATACATCATGTACAAAAAGAAGAGGGGAAAATGTGGGAACTCGATAATTTAATTGACGTTACTGTGGAACCTATCGTTATCAATCTAGGAGACGAAGATAATTCATCAGAATATTCACAGGATGAATTTTAATATACCTACTTTTTTAGTTTCTTTATTGTACATTTATATAACCCTACATTTACTCACCATAATTTGAATTTTCAAAATACATATATTTTTGTGAGGAATAAAAGTCTATTCATTAAATTTAAATAAATATTTTGATAATAATATTGAATAATTTTATTTGAATTATATAAAAACCCTCTTAACCCAGTTATGATGCTTAAAGTAGCCTCATGTTTTGAAATGCTGCTTTTATATTGTTTACTTATAAAAGAAATGGAACGAGAAATTGAAGCGGCATAAACAAAGACGGATTGTCGGGAATTAAATTTTAGCTACCTGCTACAATTTAGTCCGGTCCGATCACACAAAGTTTTTTTAAAAGTACACCTTATCTATATCGATAATACATAATATAAAAATATTGAATATAAGCACCAGTACTACATTTATTTATGATTTCCATACATAATAAGCTTTTATTACTCTCTTTCATTTCTAAACAGACTATAGTATACAATTTCTATAAAAACATATTGTTTCTATTTTGTTAAATTATTTCTTATCTTTAATAAAAAAGAAAACATTATTTCATTTAATCGTTTCCAAATCTTGTTCACCATACATTAATGTAACCACCAAATTCATACTGTATTACAAGAATGTCCATGTGAATACCGTACCTTTAGGTACATCTTTCATGTAAAATTATATTTCATGTGGAGAAAAACATGGTTTACTATGAAGACATTCATATTCATTAGTAATAATTTTTCATTACAGTACTTCACACTATTAACCTAGGCAATAAATAACCAATAACCCGCCGTGTAATATCGCTAATAATTTTTATCACTGTACGCTAATATTGAGAAATATATGTTTTCTGTCAAAATAGCTATTACCAGTTAGTTTTACAAACTAACGAAATTTACAGTTTAGCTATAACATAAATATTTTGAATTATAGAGACTAGGTTCTTCCTTAACGCAATGTTTTTTATTTTTTGAAAACAGCAATAAAAAATTCATATTTTTTAACGAATACAAGCCGAGATAATACTACAGTCAGAAAATGATAGATGAACAACCAATAGCGTGAAACATTTTTAGATAGGAACAACTACTTGGCTGTTTCTTGACACAAAAAAAATTACATTCTCAAAGAACTTTAACGTTTAAATTTAAAAAAAGTATTTGACTGAAAGAGAGTATGGATGCCGTTTCTTTAAATCTAAATGAAAAAAAGAAGTAATTAAGTATACTCATATAAGTAAATTTTATACTTGAAAAAAAAAAGGTCCTTTATCAAATCTCCCATTGAATTAAAATCGCACAGCCTCATACATCTAAACCCTTAAACACAAAGAGAATTTTTTAGTATCATTAAGCTCGGACAGTAATATATCCTTGTGGCACTTTCATACGCATGCTTTTCACTCCCCGCACCACACCCTCTTGGCTTTCTTTCTCGGTGCTGGATTATCCTTGTTCCCTCAAGTATCCTCATCATAATGTAATATTACCTCGAGTCCTAAGCAGCGAATGGAGTAGGTGCAGGCCACTCCACACTTAATAGATACCTAGTTCTGTTCTGCCCTTATTAATGCGAGTAATGGAATTAAATTAAGGAGGCCGCAATCCACGTTGTTTCACCGTTCCGGCGAAGCTAACGAGAGCAATAACCACTAGATTAATGTGATTTGCATGGGCACGTTTATACGACGTTTTTCGTATACTGGGTTATATCAGAAATTTCGAATGTACACAGAGAGAATTGTATATGTCGTAGCCATTGGGCGTAATTCGTCATTTCACGGAAAGCACATTGGCTGTATTGCCGGCAAAGGCTGTAATCAAATGAATATTCCTCTGATTGACTGAAAGTTGTCGTCATTTCAGGGATTGCCTGTTTCATTGTCGTCAAACAGAGTAAAGGTGTTCCAGTTCTCACCTGTGACCATGCAAGAAATCTTGGAGTAATTCTTGACAGTAATTTGCTTATTCCTCTCTTAGATTGAGTCGTCACGTTCTTAATAAAAAACTTAAAATTATGTTATGTGAGTCACTTGTTCTTTCCCATTTTAATTATTGTGATTATGTGTATGGCCCATGTCTTACTCAACATAGCAGAATTCAGAAAGTGCAAAATTTGTGTTGTCGTCTCAATTATGAAGAAAATATGATCATAATATATTTCTCACAAAATCGATGAGATCAAGTGGCTTAACATGGAGAATCGTAGGCGTCACTATCTCTGCAGTTTTGCCCATAAAATTCTTACCGTTCCATCTCATCATTAACTCATAACAAATTTTATTAAGCGTGGTAATGTTCATTGCAGGGATATTAGATTCAAAAATAAATTCACTATGCCCCATCACAGAAGTGCTTTTTGTGCAAGTGCAAGGCTCTATTTGGAATGCAACATTGTGCCACATAAACAAGGTAACCACTTTCTGTATGTCATGGAAATAGATCCTTGTCTTTATAAAATTTAATCCTTTAAGAGGTAGCAAATATGTATATTATACAGGGTGTTAAAAAAGAGTGTAAATATTTCAGGAGGTAATAGTATGAACCAAAATAAGCAGAAAAGTTTTAATAAACATGGGTCCACAAAGTAACGGTTGCTGAGATATGGACCACTATTCGTTTCTCAAACATTTTATTTTATTAGGAATAAACCGACAAAGGAAGCTTTTAACAAACAAAACAACAATATCTTCTAATATATCTTTGAATATCTTCTGCAACAAAGTTGCAGAAGATATTCAAAGTGCCCCCCGTCCATTTCTAAGCAGGCACAACATCTACGTCTGAACGATATTCGAACTCTTTCGAAAACACCCTCTTTGGTTTGGATTTCTTGACACTTTTGATTAATCCGTAGCTGCTGCTCTTCCAGGCTATTTACAGGAGTACCATACACTAATGTTAATATTTTAAATATTATGTGATTATTGCCGTCAGACTCGTGTTCTGGCCTTTGAATATGTTTGTAATATTACCCTACAATTCAATTCAAACTAATATAAAATTCACTTTCCCATTGTGCATTATAGTTCTTGGTCCTAAAATTATGACAGGAACATTTTCTCAAATAAGTTTCACATATTTAGAGATGTATAAATGTGTATTTTCTAATTTAATATGTGTAATTATTATTTCTTAAAAATTAGGTAGGTACTTAAATTGAATTATGAACAAAGTTGTGTTACTATTGCAAAAAATATATATTTTTCACATAATTTGGGATTTGTTGCAAGAAAATGTCTACTATCACTAGATTCGGTTGCGCAACATTCAATTGTGTTTTTATGGACTCCATATTGGATGTTGACAATAACATGGAGAATAAAATTATTTACACATAAACATGTAACACTATTTTATTAAAACAATAATCTATAAAATTAAAGATATTCTGTCATTTAAATGAAAAATCTGGTTGTTCTTGACGTGAAACAAAAATCAGTGGGAACAAAGCAAAATATGTCATTTGTTTAGATAATTTTTTGTTTTTGTTTCTAGAACACACAACCGTATTTCTGCCATAAGGTATACCACCACTCTACAAATTGTGCATAGCTAACAAAAATACTTCTCAGTAGATAGTCACATTATAGGCATTGCCTCTGTCTTTCTAATTAAATTAATAATAATATTTAAAAGTTTAAAGTTCTTTTTTTGTTCTTGCTTCTAGAATACACAACCGTATTTCTGACATAAGGTACACCCTGTATACCACCGCTGCAAAATAAAAAATGTTGTATAGTTAACAAAAATACTTCTCTGTAGATAGGCACATATTTTAAAGACAAATTTCTGGCATGTTAATTAAAAATTTAATGGCACCCTGACTGTTATATTAAATTCTACCCTCGTAAAAGAATTATTTTACACCCATACCTTAATAAACCCAAAATTGAATAATTAAAAATAAAATAAGAGAGGGCATGTATAGAAAACTTTACAACGCAGTTTTATCGGCTTGTGACCTGAAAATTAAAACATCGCAATAATAAATTATTAAACAGGAAAGGACGCCTTCACTTATTAAATAAGTATAACTGAAACTAAATTTATAAAATCTTTGCGTTGCTTATTGCTACACGTGTTTAGAAATATACCAAAACTGTTTATATTTAAAATTTTAACAAATCAAAATAAATTTTTAAAATTATAGATCCTATCAGCATTCTTTTAGATTAGAATCCAATTAGACAATATTGTTAACATGTTTCAATACTTTTATTGAGCACTGAAATAATAATTTGTCTACTCAATTTAATTTTTCAGGCTTAAATTGGGTTAAATCACGAAATCCCACTGAATATATATGTTTAATTTATCTTTCAATTTCAGTTAATCTCACTTATAGTCTATACCAATTAGTTCACAAAATTAGTGAGATTATTTTAGATGTCAGGTTGATGCCAAGTTTTAATACAAAACTTTCAAACATGAAGCCGAAGTTCAAAATTTAACTTCAAGCGGGAGACAAATTAAATTTTGGGTACAGCTGAAATAATCATTTTAACTAACAATTTATATGGCAAGTATTTTTATCAAGCAACGTAATTTAAAATGACATATTCTCGCAACAAAAATTGTCAAATTAAAGAAGCAGAAAATATTTATACCGGTTCTGTTGTTTAGAGTGTATGTGCAGTGTCAAGGCAACATTCTTTGTCACATTTATATTGGGTGATTGGGGAGGAACCCCCAATATTTGAAAGGGGGTTTCAAGGGGGCCATCGGAGCCAGGTGATGTCACAAAATTCCCGTAAATAAAAACAAAATATATTCTTTCTCGAAAGATGGACTGAGACTGTATCATACGTCATAAGAGTCCTCAGTTTTCATTGGCTACCTTCTGATGACGCGATTGTGTAGTTCAGAGGACAAAAGTGAATAAAAAAGCCTATTAAACATATGGACGAAGCCCGTTGCGTAGATCGTTGAAGTGCACGGTGATTTTCTCTTGAGTGCTGCGCAATTTACATTCCGATCGAACAGCCTTGTGTTCACTTTTGTTGAATATACTAATGATTTAAACCATCCCCAAATACAGTAATCAAGGGTATTCAGATCTGGTGACCTTGGTGGCTAAACCACTCCAGCATTTTAGAAAGCGATTGTTACGATGATTGATCACAACACGACTAAAATGGGCAGGAGTACCATCGTGCTGAAAGTACATGTTTTGCCTAATATCTACATATCTAGCTCCAGTAAGACGATCATCTAGTTAAGTATTATACACTATTCACTGTGTTTACGGATGATATAATAAAGAAATGTAATGGAACGAGTAGAAACCTCTATGTAGGATATAGGAATTTAGAGAAAATAGATAAACGAATATATTTTTGCAGATGATGTGGTACTCATGGCTGATAGTGAACAAGACTTGCAAGAAAAATTAATGATTTGGAACAAGGAAATAAAAAATGCGAGAATATAATTGAAATAGAGTACCAAAAGTCAAAAAAGTGTGATACAAGCAGTGGAAATAAAGTATTTAAGATGGGTCAAGGAGATAACTGGACTGGACAGAGATAGAAACGACTCAGTGGGCATTAAAACACATTTAAAAGTAGTTGGAAACCAAATGTTGTAACAATGTCAAAATGTCATTAGAAAAACGTTATCTTTAACTAAAAAACAATATTTTAACTAAAAAGAAACGTTCATAAGACATTGTCAGCTACGTTTAAATATGGTTTATGGAAAACGTTTTATATAGAGATTTATTAACCTTTAGGTAACGTTTTATATAAAATATTTTTCAACTTTAAAGAAATATGTTATGGTGCGGATTTCTTTTCAAATTATGGTGGTAATTAAGTAACAATTATATTATATACAAAACAGCGCAATATCGAGAAATAACAACTCTGCGGGCTGAGTCCCTGATATCTCCACAAACCAGCAGTGAATTTGCATCCAGAAATCTTATAGCAGGTAGCCAGGTCCAGAGAGCCCAAGTTCAGGTGACCAAACATATACCAATCTCGAGCTTGTTGGTTCGCTAGGCCGACGAGAATCGTGTATTGGCCATTACATTATATTCTGTCGATTTGGACGTATATACAACGTGAAGTAAACGTTACTAGAAAACGGTTTACAAACGTTGCACTTAACTTGTACTTAAATATTATTAAAGTATAAATCTGTATTATATACATCGTGAAGAAAATGTTACTAAAAATATTCAAAAACATGTATAGTATCAACAAAATATGTTGACGTTTTATTTTTATGTTACTAAAACGTTGTGTAGAAAATGTGTTATTAACGTTTGTATAATACGTTTAATACATTAAATTCACATATCTATTTAAAACGTTTGATTCTACGTTCTATAAACATTGAATTTACTTAAATATAAACGTATAAATACATGTGTGTACAGCATCTAATAAACGTTATAAAAAATGTAAATTTCTAGTGTTCTACTTCAACCTCTAGATGAAATACGAATATTATTAACGCATTTTAAACGATATATTTTATACATTTAAATTTTTAACTAAAAATTTACGTTCAATGCAAAACGTTTAATCAACCACTATAGAGAAGAGAAGAACATGGAAGAAGGCAAAGGGTCTTACACAAAATAGGAAAGAATTGAGTGCATTCATACATGGGTGAATAGTATAACGGGGATTTTTGATTATATATGTATACTGTATTCTTTTTCTTTATATCAAAATACACGTCGAAATAGTTTGGCTGTCCACAGCAACTTCATTATTCCCTAGGGATCCATTAAATGTAGTATTTTCCACAATCTTCAGACATTTTTACTGATTTATTAAAAACTGAAAGGTGATTGTTGTTCATTGCATCAAATTGCATAGCAATATCGTAGTGTCACACTATTTTAAATTTTGTGTGCTTTCGTTATTATTGTTAGTGCATCTCTGTACAACAACAACGCTAAAATTCAAACGATAATCCAGCTAAATCCGACCGAAACGGCAGAAATAATCGAAGTTTAGCACTCGATTCGGTCCAAACTACTCCCACAAACGAACTCGCGCCATCCCCGCATGCAGATTTCGGCCGTTTGCATAAACAGCGCTTAATTAAAGTCGGCCGTGGTGGCACCGTGACGTCACACATCACACGGGGAGGCCCATTCGGAACTGTCTAGATCATTAAGAAGGATGCATCCCGGCAATAATTACTCCCCTCTGGAAGAACCCTCAAGATTGTTTCTGATTGTCCTTGAGGGAGGGCGAAGGCGAAGGAATAGCTTAACGTGGGTGAAAAACGACGCTTAGATGACTGACTGGAATGGCGTCGTTACCAGGGTATAATTGGACGATTAGGATCGAGTAAATGACTATATTTGGTAAAAATCCAGAATATAGATGAAGTTTAGTAACTTCAATCTTCCAATAAAAAAAACAGATTTATTTTGAATTATGGTACAAGTGTAGTGTTGTAATATGAACAATACATACAGGGTGTCCAAAAATGATGAATCAATATTCAGGGGGTAATTAATGTCATAAAAGCTGTAAACGACCGAATTTAAGAAACAAATAATGATGTGTATTATGAAATTCTTGAGTTAAGCAGGAATATATCGGTCAATGGTGCAGTGGAAAGGTGCAGTTTTGTAACCTAAGTGTCTGTTGCAAGTATTTATCTTGTCAAATATTACTCGCAAAAGTAAAAAAGACAATAAAGGAAACATGTGATAGAAAAAAATTTAAATTCACGACCACGTCATATATGCGATCTGCGTGAGAATTCAAGGTTTCTTTAAGTGAAGTTTCAATACCCAGAATTTTGACTGCGTACTGTACATGAAAGCAACTTGCTTTGTTACTTCTTTTTGATTTAATAAATTTTGTCAAAAATGTCACACATTTAATAATAATAATAATAATAATAATAATAATAATAATAATAATAATAATAATAATAATAATAATAATAATAATAATAATAATAATAATAATAATAATAATAATAATAATAATAATAATAATAATAATAATAATAATAATAATAATAATAATAATAATAATAATAATAATAATAATAATAATAATAATAATAATAATAATAATAATAATAATAATAATAATAATAATAATAATAATAATAATAATAATAATAATAATAATAATAATAATAATAATAATAATAATAATAATAATAATAATAATAATAATAATAATAATAATAATAATAATAATAATAATAATAATAATAATAATAATAATAATAATAATAATAATAATAATAATAATAATAATAATAATAATAATAATAATAATAATAATAATAATAATAATAATAATAATAATAATAATAATAATAATAATAATAATAATAATAATAATAATAATAATAATAATAATAATAATAATAATAATAATAATAATAATAATAATAATAATAATAATAATAATAATAATAATAATAATAATAATAATAATAATAATAATAATAATAATAATAATAATAATAATAATAATAATAATAATAATAATAATAATAATAATAATAATAATAATAATAATAATAATAATAATAATAATAATAATAATAATAATAATAATAATAATAATAATAATAATAATAATAATAATAATAATAATAATAATAATAATAATAATAATAATAATAATAATAATAATAATAATAATAATAATAATAATAATAATAATAATAATAATAATAATAATAATAATAATAATAATAATAATAATAATAATAATAATAATAATAATAATAATAATAATAATAATAATAATAATAATAATAATAATAATAATAATAATAATAATAATAATAATAATAATAATAATAATAATAATAATAATAATAATAAATAAAAGCCCAAATTAAAGCTGCAGAGACGCGTCATCTTCTGCAGCTACATAAGGATAAGCCAATGCATGGTCTCTTCTACCGTCATCTAGAGGGGCTTGGCTTATCTGAAAAGCTGACCTTCGCTTTTTTGAGGTCAGCGGGGCTGAACTCTGAGACCGAGGGGTTCATAATGGCTTGCCAAGATGGTGTAATTAACACTCTTGTCTATCGTAGTCGTGTCTTGGGTATCGAGGTTCCTGATACCAGATGCAGGGCCTGCCGCCAGGCGCCGGAGACTCTTATGCATCTCCTGTCGGCCTGTCCGGTATATGCGGCCACAGCGTATATCCAAAGACACGATTCAGCCTTACGGGTGTTGTATTATCATTTACGACACTCGTATGAGATAGACGAGACGCCAGTGCTGCCTTATGCTCCGGAGGATATAGAATCCGTTGTGGGGAATGAGAAGTGCCGAATTTATTGGAACTATTCATTCCCCACCCTCAGGCAAATTCAAGCCAATAAGCCTGATGTAGTCCTCCTCGACCACCAACTTAGGACGATGTTTGTGATTGAGTTCTCGGCTCCCGCAGAGAACAACATCGTCCTAAAAGAGGAGGAAAAACGGAGGAAGTATCGAGATCTTCTCTCCGAGCTCCGCAGGCTGTATCCAGACCACTCTGTTAAGATTGTGGTGCTCATTATAGGCGTCCTGGGTGGAATGAGACATACGTTGCTTTCTGACTTAAAGATCATACCGGCTTGCCGAAATTCGGCGGAGATCTTAGCCGGCAGAATGCAGAAGGCAATCGTCCTTGGTTCGCTACGTCTGCTCAGAACGCACGATTTACGGGCGCAATGATTACTGACTCCACGGAGTGGAGAGTGGTCATTGCTGGACTCTTCAGAACATCTCCGAATGTGTCGGAGCTTCGGAAGGTGTTACTGAAAAAAAAAAAAAAAAATAATAATAATAATAATAATAATAATAATAATAATAATAATAATAATAATAATAATAATAATAATAATAATAATAATAATAATAATAATAATAATAATAATAAGCCGAAGCTGCTTTTCAACTTAACCCTTGAGAGAAGATAACAAAATGTATACATTTACAATATAATCGATATTCAAGTACATGCAAAAAATACAGATCTAATCCAACGTCCTAACAGATTCATAGATACAAACTAATCATAAACTGAATGCATGAAAAACTAATAAAGCGAAACCAAACAGAGCTACTCGTAAATATATAAAGCGGCGGAAACCCAGTCAGTGAATGCTACGACTCTTCCAAGAGATAATGCTTTAATTTTTTCTTAAAATTCAAGATTGAATAATTTTTAAATTCTACAGGTAAGTCATTGTAATCCTTACAGGCGTGATAGACAATGCTTCTAGTGTATAAAGCAGTGGCATGGCGAGGAATTTCTAAAAGACGCGAATACCGTGATTTGAACGATGTTGATTCTCTACGGAGCCTCTGCAGCTTTCCATACAGATATTCAGGAGCGCAGCTATTCAATATTTTGTAAGTTAGACTTAATAAATGTAATTTCCGAGAATTTGCAAGGTTAAGGTAACCGCTGCCTCGAATTAACTCGCTTACACCTCGTTCATATTTCCTAACACCGTACGCAAATCTAAAGCAACTGTTTCGAACTCTCTGTAAGCGTATTATGTCGGTACTTAGCAGAGGTGGCCCATAGATGCAATCACAATATGACAGTCTTGAAAAAATTAGAGAAGCACATAAATTAATTTTTAAGTTAGAACTCATTATACTCCTGTGAGGATAAAGCTGCTTCAACGTGTTGTAAGATAAGCGACATAGAGTATTCCCATGTTTAGTGAATCTCAACTCATCATCGAATACGAGCTCCAGATTTGTGCAGCTGTCAGCAACGTCTAACAAGGTGTCTCCCAATTTGACATTGAACTCAGATTTCACGCTACGTCTTTTCTTCTTGGGGCCAAATATTAAGACCTTAGACTTACTTGGATTCAACTGTAGTCTGTGAGCAGCTGAAATATTTAACAATAATTTCAGATTGTTGTTCACAACATTATTTGAAGAAATTACGGTTTCTATCGGAAAACTGAAATAAACTTGAGAATCATCTGCATAATGATGCACTCTACATTTGTTTAAATATTCACAAAAGTCAGCAATGTATATGGAAAACAGAAGAGGCCCCAAAATAGACCCCTGAGGTACCCCTTGAGTTACCGGCAAGGTGTCAGACAAATTTGAATTTACAATAACCTGTTGTGACCGCCCAGTTAAGTAGCTCCGAATATAGGAAGAAGCAGTGATGTCAAATCCAAAACAAATAAGTTTGTCGCACAAAACATTGTGGTCCAGGGTATCAAGCGCCTTGCTATAATCCAGAAGGACAAGACATGTGACTAGATCTTTGTCTGTAGCTTTAAGGATTTCGTTAGTGATATGCCCTAAGGCAGTAGTAGTACTATGTAGAGGCCTGAAACCGGACTGGAAAGAGGGCATTATTTTATTACCCATAATATATGGTGACATTTGTGATTTTAACGCTAATTTTATCACTTTTGAAATAGTGGGCAAAATGCTTATAAGGCGAAAATGGCCTAATTCCGTTGGATTAGATAATTTAGGTAAAGGAAAAACATTAGCATTTTTCCAGGCACAGGGAAAAGTGGATGTCAAAATTGATGTATTGATAATGAAGGTGTGATTACTCAGGTGAGACATAATAAGTTTGAGCATATTCAAGGAAATGTGATCAGAACCAATGGAGTGACTTTTGATCATACTAATGTATTTTATAACATCCTCGGTACGAATGGTATGGAAACCAAAGGTATTATTACTAAAAGGTGAAGACGAATGATATTTCTCCAGAAGCTGACTCTACTCAAGTGAAGGCAATAGTGGTGAAATACTATTAAATAATTTATTGAAGGTATTAGCATCCTTCATGTTGTTGGGAAAGTCGAATGTTCAAGAATCAGGAAGAATATCAAGAGATCTCAAAGTATTCCAAGTAGATTTAGTATTCTTATTTTTAACTATGTATTCCAAGTATGCCTTTTTTCCCTGCGAATGGCTCCAGTAACATAATTTCTAAGTTCCTTAAAATATGTTCAATCTTGTCCCAAACGTGACTTTTTATATCGAGAATAAGCCATGTCCCTCAACTTAATCATTTCTTTGATGGTATCAGTGAGCCACGCAGCACGCTTTCTAGTTACTCTTACAGTTACATTACATTTGTACATTTGTTTTTTAATTTTCTAAGTACTCAATTTATCGAACATATTCTTTAAACAAAAAAAGATTCGGAAAACAATATACTTTTATAAATGTATTTAGTTTTTCTGACAAAAAAATTATTTCTTTAACAAGGAAATTTTACCTGTCTATGGAAACGAATCTATTTTGCAGAAAGCGGCAGCAGACGATTCAAAAAGCGATTACTGCGGTTATGTCCAATAACGCAGCAAGAATTTGTCGCTGTAAATAAAAAAACAAGGGCGCTAATGCATTCATAAGTCGTTACGGCCATTACTTATCCTCAACAGATCTCGAGCACTCCTTATGATTCAAATTAAGTTTTTTGTATTCAAATAATGACGCGTGTTATAAAATCCCTTCTTTCTGAAGCGGCGGCTGGTAGTTCTACTAATTTATTGCCCCGCATCGGGCAGGGATACAAAAGGAACTTTTGAGAAGTTTTATTCATAAGTCAAGGGTAATAATCACCCTTTTCTGAAGTCATTTCCCCAGCGACTTTTATAAATAGTGAGTCCGTCCGCTTTCTCCACCTGCCTTTATCTTCTGACGGGGCTCTATGGGGAATTCCTATTAATTGCTGCCCGAAATTACTTGAAATTCAAACACAGAGGCCATTGTTGGAACACTGTTAATGGGAGGATGATTATAATGCCATAGGTTATGATAAAAAATTACAAACAAAATTTGAGAGAGAATTAGACAATAAACAACCAGAAACGGAATGAAATGTCATTTGAAATTCGAATACAAATCTTAAAAGTTATTTAAAAAAAGTTTTTCTAAAACCGAACAATTTAATAAAATAAATGGAACATCTAAACATGGTCTTGTACAATGTCTACACACATCTGCCTTTAACCAAGAAGATCGAATCCCACGGCCGGTGGACTGTAGAGCAGCTATATTTACTGGCACACTTTATGTGGATTTAGTAGGGTGGAAGAATGTTGGCTTGGATCAATATGAGAGTTTGATACCGGTCGACGTTTGACCATCCCCCTAATTAATGAGGTTTTCTAAGTTTCTTTCTTTCCTGCATTGAATGGTGATTAGGCCTACCAACGTAAGTCGTTCCACGGCCAAATGAGACTTTCTTAATAATAATATGCCGTCTCTTATCTCGACAAATCTCCAACTTCTAGGCTAATCTTCGTAGTTAGAATAATGGGTAGAGGTATCATTATTATAAATTTGCTGTTGCTTTTTGAAATGTCATATTGCTTACTAGAAATATGATGTATTGAATTGATGATATAATGTATTAGTCTATACATAATATTGTAGTCAAATCAGTTATCCCTTTTTATTATATATATATATATATATATATATATATATGTGAGTGCTATAGCGCATTCGATGGAATTTACAGAATCGGTGATCACGACCGGAATAAGAATTTTAGTCATTTATTTCACATGAAAGTTTACGTTATATCTATCCACATTATGTAATAATTAACTATACAGTTATGAATAGGTAATTCAACATGTATTATACTATCATTTACTGCTACTAACATACAGTGTGAAAATTTGATTTACTTCTTTGAACTCTTAAAAAAAAGAGTTTAAAATATATATTGCACACAAAACATTTTTATTCATTTACTTACTTTTTTTTGTTAGTAGTGATAATTAAATTTTTTTGTGAATTGTTATAATTTAAAATTTGTCGTTTAGTGAACAAATAATTTATTATAATTTGTTTTTGTCTTCAATGATCTACGTAAACCAGAAGACAAGTATTCTTTAGAACAGAAA
Source organism: Monochamus alternatus (assembly GCA_037114965.1). NCBI lineage: Eukaryota > Metazoa > Arthropoda > Insecta > Coleoptera > Cerambycidae > Monochamus > Monochamus alternatus. Next base: position 43,371,318 of record CM073433.1, read on the forward strand.
AATTGTTTATTTAACTTAAAATTAAAATTGTTAAATTGGATATAAAAGTGCAGTAAAATGTAAATTTGGAAAAAAATTAGTGCCTAAATATTTGTATTTTTTATTATTTTGTTTTGAGACTTACTCTCATTATAGTGACTACAAGAAACATGATCATCTACATAATTTGAAGATGAGCCGTCTCTCTTGGCGTAATCTATTGCCCGAATCGTTAGAAAACATATTATTTTCAAAATATATTTGACATAGTTTGTATGAACTATTACTAATCCTGAACTGCTTTTCTAATACATCTTCTCTATTAGAAGCCACTGCACAGAACTTTGCTCTAAAATAAAAATTTGTATTTGTGAAAAATATAAATATGTATATTTTAAACTTCACTTTCATGAGATGTATTTATATTCCAATGTTATACTTAAGAAATAAGTTAAAAAGTAAGGCAATAGCAGTAAAATATCATTTATGGTTTGTACAGTATATTATAGATTACTTATTACTTATTTATGTCTTTAGGAAATTTAATGACACTTAAATTAATATTAGATGTTATGTTTAAACATCTAACTAGTGCGCAGCGACTCGTTCCTCGATCGGACTCAAAATATTGCTTTAATACGGCTCTGTATAACCGATGTTCGCACTCCCAGAGTTGGATATAAACTGAGGTCTCTGCAGCTTGAAATGGATGCGCGAGCTGCTATGCGCGACTTATTATTTCGGCCCGAGTGATTTTACTGGTCTCCCTATACTGTGTCAATATTTGAACAATGAGGGACATCAACAAACACCACACCCATGCATAGTTAGTTTAATGTGCATTTTAGGATTAAATTTAGATTAGGTAGTGATAAAGAATTTATAATATAAAAAGGATGTATCTAAAGTATAGTGTAATACAAATTATGTCAGATCTTGCTTCTATTTGGAAATATAAGAAGCTACAATTGTGTAAATTTTCACGACAGTAATGTATACGTAATGCAATAAGCCATCTATTTTATATTTTATGCGTGTATATAATATTTTATGAGATAAAGAACATTGTCATTTGATTTGTGTAAAGTTTATTAACGAATTCATAGTTGTATCTTAATTTTGTTATCTTAAAAAGTGTAAAACACTGAATTGTTCTGTATTTTCTGCTCTTATATAAATCAGGCCCATAATATTAACCGACTTATACACACAGAAAGTTTGAACAAATCAATTAAAAAGCATACTGTAATCATGCAGTCTTTAATTTTACCTTCACAGTAGGGTGTATAACATTTTACTATACACCTTGTTTCACTTTTGTGATGCCACTCATGAAACTCGATAGTCAATTATTCTGAATTTTTGGCAGCTTATATATACTTATATAACGTAACGTTTATTCGGTCAGTGGTCGCGCAGTTTAAGGCGTCAGTACTTGAATCGAGGTGACTTGATCGGAGTTGGTTCGCGCCCAGCTGCCGGTAGACCGTATATAAGCTATATTCGTGGAGAGGATTGGCACCCTCTCTGCGGGTATGGTAGGGTGGAATAATGTTAGCTTGGGTCAATGTGAGAGATTGATACCGGTTGATATTTGACTACTCCCCTAATTAATGAGGTTTTCCAGGTTTCCCTCATTCCTGCACTGAATAGTGGTTAGGGCCTACCAACGTAAGTCGTTCCTGGGCGCAATTGCAGCCTGCTTAATAATAATATGCCGCGCCCTCTCCCGCACAAGTCTCCGACTTCTGGGCTAATCCCTGTGATTAGAATGAGGGGTAGAGATATTAATATTATTATTTACGTAACTATTTTGACACTGTGAGGTTAATTTAGCCATAGGCGTCCCACGTAGGGTAGAAAAAGGGGATCAATGTTTCGAAAAATGGCATTAACGATTTTTTTTTAGGAAATTATTGTTAATGGATTTTTATGTAGCTTCGTTAGAAACTTTTCTGTACTAAATTTTTATCTTTTGTTTTTTGATTTGAAACTTTATTATTATACTATTAGATCATGTATGTAAGTGAAAATAAGGAGTTTGAAAGTTTCTAACAAAACAATTATCGTCCGGTGTTGCACATTGTTTATGTTCGGATGCATATTCTCATTTCCACACATCCCTCTATTAATGTGAGTGACGCTTGCTTCCGAAATTACATATTCGCTTTCTAGGATTAACATCCAACATTGCATCAAGCGCCACTGTCGGATGCATCTGTAACTACAAATTTTAGACAACGCCTCAGTCAAGCGTTGTCTGTATAGAGTTACACTTAAACAAAACAATGTACCTAAATAGACTCCAAACTTCAAGAGTACGGCTGCATTTAACATACCTTTAGCATCTGATTCATCACAATAGCATACGGAATATATAGGATATAATATATAGTATTGGTAGTATATAGGAAAGTAACACATTATTATCATAAAATAGAGCCGCTTTATCGCGTCTTTTAAAATTTAATTAATATAGTTAACTGAATACAATTGAATATTCTCGTATATCTAATACAATTCAAAATACTCTCTTTGTTTTCTCTGCATTTAATATAAAACTTTAAAATAAAATCACCAGCTATGTGTTTATCATTATAGTATTCCTAAAATAACCAATAATGATAAAATAGTCTTATTTCAATGTTAATTAATGCTTCACCAAATAGTTACAGTAATAAAAACATTTTAAACAATATTCTCTAATTCCAATTAGGCTTGACAGATGTCCGCATTTAGTTGAACATATTTGACCTTTTACAGTTTTGACTGGCAGAAAATTTGCTTGATCGGCTTTTGTCCAAAAATAAAAATAGCGACAGGCATCGAAGGTTACATATGAAAAAGCGTATCGCTTATTTGAAGATTGGAGTCATCAAAAGAAAATAACTGTTATCACTCAGGCAGTGGAGCTTGCTGTCGTGTAGAACTAACATTTCTTTACCTTGAAGATATAAAAGATATTGGTAGCGACTCCCAACACAAAGACAAACGTGAGAACAGAATTTACTATTTCTAACGGAAACATCGAAGGAGTCAATCTTGTGGAAATCTTTCGAAAATATTCCTGTCATCGTCCGTCACCAATTGAGCATTCAAGATTCTTCCTAGGATATAGAAATGGAAAATGTACAAGACAATGCGTTGATATAAATTCTATAGCGGGTTTCCCTAAAAAAAGTTGCATATTTTTTTAAATTACCGAATGCTGGAAATTACACCGACCACTGTTCCCGGAAAACGTCTGCTACGATGCTAGCAGATGCAGGAGCAGATATCAACACTTTTAAAAGGAATTGTGGATAGAAAGCAACGAATCTGGAAGAAGGATATATAGAGGATTCCGTTCAACACAAACTTCTAGTAGACTCAAAAATATTGGGTCAAAAGAGATCAATTTAAATACAAATTCGGCCTCTACTTATCAAATACATACGCAGGGCTTTCCATAACCAAAGATTTTCACTGCATTCTTAGCTGAAAAGTAAAATTGTTAAATAAATATGTGTATCTTTTTGTAGGTGCAGATATGTGTATTTATCGTTTCTTACCGTTACTCAGGGTTTTATATAAATACAATTTCATTATATTACATAAATGCCCTTTAGTTGTATGTTAGCGTTCTATTGATAATCTTGTTTGACAAATTTTTTTGATTATGTTTACCGACACTTATGTTGATTGACAGGTGAATAAAATTTGTTTAACGCCCTTTACCAACTTTCCAATATATTATTATACATTCTGAGTTAAGAAGCACCCTACTGACAGCAATGTACAGTGTACATCCTATACACAAGGGTATGATTTTTGGGTGGCTATATGGTAACCCAAATTTCAAGAGGACAATTTTATTCTATTTATGACTGGCGCATTCGCCAATTGTTTTAAAATTTATAATTATCGCAGTAAAATTACTGTTTGTAATAGGATACTGCCTTTATTGTTCATCTTCAGATATTTGTATTGCATTGCGTATAACGCTATATAATACCCAAATAAAATACCAATCCCAAGTTTTTCGCTCTCATCCCTTCGAATAGTACCCTAATACAGTTAATCCAACGTAGGCACGTACGGCAGTAAATTTTTTCTTTCTCTATTGTACCAACCTAATAAAATATTCATAAAGAAAACGGGTTATAAGTATCTGATGTCGATAAATTACCAGACAGCCATTTCCTCCCTTAAATATTTACGAGTCTCACTTTCGATTTCGTTTAAGCGGGGAACGGTTAATAATTCATCAGAGATGAATTTTGAGGGAACGTTAAAGAAAAAAAACGGATTAACACACATGACGGGCTATGGCATAATCAAAATAATTAGTTTCTTAAATGGCAAGTAAAAATTAAATATAAAATTTGAGTAAAAATATGTATTTCATGGTTTTCATACCTTGAAAAAAAAACTTGTTTTTTAATTATAGTTTAAATATTTTAATTAATATCTGCCGCATAAGCATATAATATATGATTTTGCCGGAAATGTGATAGCTGCTATTGACCATGGCAGTTAAGTGAACTACTTACATCCCTATGGGTTAAAAAACTGATTTCGAGTCAAATGCAAATATTGTTGAACCTGAAATCAATAGTGTCCACTTCGGAGCGATACACCATAATTTTTTAAATATTCCCACAAAAAGAAGTCTCCAATCCATCCATCGTATCCCTTGAATATTATTAAGGTTCTCCAGAAGATTTTATCGAAATGAGGAGGAGCACCATCGTGCAAGAACCACATTTGGAGTCGGACAACCTAAAGACACATCGTCTAGGAGTCATTTAGAAGGATTTCGAGAAGCGATCATCGATAATTCCTGCCCAAACATACCTTAGATATTGTGACAGTAAATTCGAGAGTTGAGTAAAAAAATGTGTGTTTAACACATAATTAAACGTTTTTAATTTTTGCTAATATCTAACTTACATACTTATAAGGAAGATTATATCCTGCATAAGTGAGAATAAATTCAAAATTTGAGCAAAAATTTACTTTTCTGCAGCTCTGAATATAAATTATGAGATTCTTTAATTTCGAATGTTTTCTTTTTCGAAAACTTTGCTTCAATTTAAATATTTTTGTTAGATAATTTAACTATATTTATAAGACACTGTATTAAGTTGTATATTGTATTTGTTGATCTTTAAATATAAGTTAAAAATTCTTTACTTTCTCAGATTTTCCAAGCTATTAAAAATTCTAGTACCTATTTCATCACCAATATGCATTGGTGATCGAAAAAATCATCTAGATTGAACAAAATCAAAAACAATTAGCCGGTGACGTAAAAAAGACCCCAATCAGTGAAAAAAATTTATGTGTGCCATCTAAAGCGAGTTAAAGATGGATGCGATGAAATTAACGACCAATTTTATTTAATTCAAACACCCTTATCGGGCAGTTCGCAGTAAATATTCACTAAATAGGTTTTGCTCTTTTCCGAGCAATCAGAGCTGCCTTTCGAAGGAAACGGGCTAAGTCAAGTGACAAATTACCTCAGCCGTTGCATCCTTGCTACGTTTTTTAAAAGGTTGAATGGAAAATGTTAATTAAGTTAATTTTCTAGGGAGTTAGATGACTTTTCTCCAGGAATGCGATTGTAAGTTGCTGTTTTTCTTTTCAGTATACCGAGAGCAACGCAATGGTGCACATAATCTTAAAAATGCTGAAGGTAGAACTATTTAAAAGAGTTGAGAGTTGAATGTAATCTTTAGGTAGAGATTTATGTGTTATTTTTTGGAAACGGGTTAAAAATAATCTGTATGCGGTATGTATTTGGATGAGAATGAGATAAAGTTTAAATAAAATAAAATATATAATGATAGGACCTTCTGTGTCAGAGTGGGTAGCTCCTTCTCTGTTTCAGCTCCTGTTACGAGTGGAGTGCCACAAGGATCCATATTAGGCCCTCTGCTATTTCTCGTATATATATGTGATATTCCACCCATGCTTAAGTCCAAATTTTCCTTTTATGCAGATGACACTAAATTATATGGAAATCCGTTCACTTCGCAAATTGAAATTCAACATGATCTAGATACATTGCAAAAATGGTGCTCCACTTGGCTCCTCAAATTGAATATAGATAAGTGCTGCATTCTTCATCTTGGTAGAAATAATCCTAGAATTAGTTACTCTATTAAGAATCATCAGTTAGAGTCCGTATCTACCCAGTGTGACTTATGTGTTATCATATCTGAAGATTTAAAATGGGAGCCGCACATTTCTCCTATGGTGAAAAAGGCTAACAAAATGTTATATTTGATTAACAAGTCATTTCACTCCCCTTCACCATCCACAATGAATAAACTGTTTTCTACATATATCCGCCCAATTTTAGAATTTGCAGCCCCAGTTTGGTCTCCGTATGTAGCAAAAGACATAAACATAATTGAATTGAGAGAGGCTAAAGATTATGAATTTACCAACACTTTACAGAAGACGAGTGAGAAGTGACTTAATTATGACTTATCGTGCTCTTAACAACTTATTCGGTACAGACTTGCATGATTTTTGCAAGACACTTGCATGCGAATGAGAAACATTAAACTTTATTACGAATTTGGTAACAAATGGTTGTTACTCTCGGTCGGTTACGGTCCCGCTCAAAGCCCATACGTAACTATCGATATATTCGATCGTCGACAGTGATCGATGTTATAAAGTATAAGTAATGGACGAAATATGCAAAACAGAATTGGAGCGGGGATCTTTCATTCAAGTAGCAGTGAATTTATAATTACTTTTAGTTTAAAAAAACTTGACCTATACTCAATAAATTTTGATTTTTTGCAAAACTTCTTGCAGTAACAATATTTCTTGCAAGACACTCTTTTTAAATCTTGAATTGTCTTGCAATTGGAGCTGTCAAGTGTTGATATGTCTTACCTTTCGAGACCAAAACAATACCAAGAAAGCAAGTCAAGAGGCCAGCACTAATAAAGATTGAATTTTAATTGGATTTGAATAGTCACTGTCAAGTTTTAAAAAAATGTTGTCTTCTGTATCAGTTTGACATCGCATTTTAAAACATTGGTTATCTAAATTAATATGGATGCATACTGAAACGAAAATTTCTAAGTGCATGCGCAAGGTGACAATATTATGTTTATTTATTTTTATGAAAATTTATTATTTAAATAATATATTAAGTTTAATGTACTACACAAATTGCTAGCTGAAGAGATAAGCTTCATTGAAATTGACACTTTTTTCGAACACATTTCGAACATGATTAAGAATAAATATTATTTTTTTTAGTATTGTCATGAAAAATTGTATATAGTTGATACATATTAATTACATTAATACATTATTTTTTATGAATCTCAAAAACATCTAAAGTAGCAAATAAGGCAAATATTATTTTTCACTACATCAATTAATCGGTACAATTCAGTAAAATTGCTAAAGGTTTCCAAGGAAAATGAGTTGCCTATGCCAGTGTCTAAATAAATACACTGATAAAAATGATGATGAGTAAATTTACACGTTGTTCATATCATACATTAATGTAAAAATACCAAATCCATAACTACTGCAGGTATTAGAATTACATATGTATATTTTTTAAATATATAATAACGTTGTAAAATTACATTTCATGTGTACAAAACAAGGTTTTTCTATGAAAAATGCATATTCGTATATAGTAATTTTCAATTACACTTGTAACATTCTGTTATGTTATTTCAGATTATTGATGTCATCAATAAATAACCAACAATCCACCGTGTTATATGGCCAATAATTTTTATCAGTGTATGTACAACTCTCTTGCATTCACACCAGATTCTTGCAAGTCATAATCCGTATATTTCGCTTCAACCATAACTTTTGACAATAATCCCATAATTCAGCTAGTGTATACCTCAGCGCAAAACGAAGACCTCGTGGAAGTTCGTTTATAGGTCTCTTGCCGGGTTTTAAATGAGCTTCGTTCCATGAATTCTAATTACTCACCCACAAATTCAGAGATTCAACATTTTATTACATTATGCGAACATAAGAGAATAAGTGTAAAGTTAAGAAACGAAGTAACTATTTCTTATATATAACCTAATAAAGGTTTAGAACTTTAGAATGTGTTTTATAAACAAATGACACATAGCTCCCTAACATAAAGACAATTAATATTTTAATATACAAATTTATATTCAAATACAATACAGACACATAAACGCAACTTTAAATTTCATCCAAACATAAATAATTTAAATATTCCTTCTTCTTTTGTTGAGAGACTGCATATAATTTGTTATCAGAAAATTGCTTTTTATATAAAGAAAAAAGTTGAGGTAATATATTAATTTCGCATAAAAGATGAGCAATTACAGATCTTCGGGCCAGATGTGGACCATATTTACTCTGAAAATTGCGCTTTGAGTTTTAAATTGGATTTAAATTTATATACTTAAAACGAAATTCTTTTGTACGGAATGTAATAGAGCAATAAGAAATTGTTTTTCAAAATGGACTTTTACATCTTAAATTGAGTTTAGGTAATAACGTACTGAAAATTGTATACCTAACAATTTTATGACTTTTTATTATATTTTTTTGTGTTTACCTAATTCACTTTTATTTTAGACTATTCAGATTTTCCGCTTTTTATTACAAAAAGTTTCCTACTATATATATTTAATAACGAATATTTTTTTTATATTTACTACAAAATTATCTAAAACTTTGAACAGAATTCTGTTCAAAATCAAATCTGCATATTGCAATTGTGTGGACCTAGCTAGGACTGCCCCAAAAGCTGCTAATCGCACCCTAAAATCGCAACCCCTGTAACGAAATATGTAAATAACTTGACACAGCAATTATGAAATTAAAAGCTTCGAAAATTTACGACTACCATCCTATAATATTATGAAAACATGCCAGAGGCGTAGACGGGTATTGTTAGGAAATATATGAATGGTTTTATGACTGCAAAGAAATACATAAAAATTTTAACCAAGTCGAGATATACTTGTCATGTGGAAACAGTTTATAACAAAAAGTTAAGATACAGTATGTTCAAAGTTAGTGTAAATGAAAGAAAAACTTTTTTCTTCATTTTGTGGAAAAAAAGCACACCCAATGAAAATAGTTTTGCTTCTATGTAAAATGGATACTATAGAGAAAGTTAAAATTGTATGTAGGTATGTCTGAGGTCCAGATCATCCACGGCGTATTGGAGCAGCTAAGGAATACAATTTAGAAATACTACCAGGCAAATCGCTCAACAAGTACCGTTGTTGATTGGGACCGTGATTATTTTGTTGAACGGAGATAAGTGTGTGTCAAACTGTTCAGTAAACTTTGGTCATTGTTGGCTACAGTTGTATCAAGAAGAAGTAAGTAACAATAAAATAAAAATTATTTAACATTTCTATGGAAGCAGATAAACAAATTTTAAACTGTCAAACTTGACATACGTTTAATACTATTTTGAGAACGAAAACAGAGAGTTTCTCAAAACGTCAATAATACGGAAGCGCACGATAGTGATGTGATTTTTGTTATTCTTTACTTATCTGCTTTTTTCAGTTTGAGATTTATTGGTTAGGCAAATTTAGTTTCAAAAATAACCCTTGTCTGATCCGTTTGGCGCAAGGGCTTATTTAATTAATTTTTATTTCTTCAGAAGTGTGGCAAAAACCCAATAAAACTAAAGAAAAACTATTAGTACTATTTCGAGTATTTTTTGCATTGCAGATGATATTTTAGACGAATTGTTAGTTTGATTATTTAGGGAATTATTCATATACCCTTCAGCTACGGTTGATGACTGCCACCCATCGTGTCTTTTTAAATCTAATAAGTCACCTCCCACAGTCACAGTGTACTGTATAAGTCGCTGCTTCTGGTAGTCCCAGATATATGACTACTTGTTTTAGAATTTTTCCTAACTTGTTACCAACCAATACCAACACACTGTCTGGTACATTTTCCGTTTATATATTTTGGAAAAAAGATAAATTTGGAGCTGTATTTACTGCAGAGCGAAAATTTATAAATTTTTAACCTTGGGGTGAAAATATTTAGATACCACAAGAGAACGTTGCCATTTAGTTTTTGAATCGGGAATATTAATAATTAGATTATTCCCTGTGTCTTAAATATCTGACGGTTTTATATTACACAACTCTTGTTTCCTTCACGCACCGCTTATGCCAATTATAAGAGCAACCTAAAAGAGGATTTGAAATAAATTTAAATATCTGACATTATATAGAGCTCAATATACTACCTTCACAAACAAATATTTTGGTATGTTTTCTAAAAAATCGTTAATATTTTTGCTTGTAAAAATCTTGGATTTTTTGGACTCAAAGCCGTCCGATTTTCTCTTCAGGAGGGCTTGTAATTTGGAGTAGTTTGCAACATCGACATTGTGATTTATATTAATTGTGTCTTTTAACATTGAGTGAAATGACCAAAGTGAGGAAGACTTCATAGTTTTTGATAGTTCTTGGAAATATCACATCATTACATTTTCGGAAAATGATTTAACGTCGCTTTTCCATCAATCCTTGGTAAGTAAATTTGTATCGATATTCAGATTTCGCCGGTAACAAGCTGTTTTTAGCAGCTTCTGCTATTTCACTAATATTGGGTGGAGTTAAATTTTCTATTTCATTGCCACTCGACATTTTTTATGTAATCAAACTAATTCCACTTATTCCACTTACTATTACCTTCACATACAAATATGATTTAAGATTATGACAGTTTTTGAATAAGTGTGTTTGTATTGACCGTTGCTTAGGCGTTTAATAGGAAAACTGTACGATTTTTTTACCGTAAGTAATAGGAATCTTAAATTGATCGCAGACGGTGTATTTACAGTATTTACAGTAATGGTTATAGGTAAAATTTTTTTGGATACGTTCTAAATTACCCTGTATACTTATATCTCTAATACATAATTAAAACTATGTTTTCCTCAATCTAATAAAATATTGTTTATGCAATGGAACAGGTAGATCTACTATACTTCTGTTAAATCCAGATATGGATATCAATCTCCATAAGGCCGATTCTTTCTCTATGGAAATAAACGATCCGTACATTTTCATCCGCTTTGTCACTGTCCGGACCACGCCACTGGCTCTTTTATTTATGTAGAATATTGTTAGAATGAGAAAGGACAAGGTAGGCGGGGGTGCAGGCACTGCCCTCTGGGGACGCCGATATGCAGGGAGATAAAGGACAGTCCGATTGTTTTAAATACCCGGACCTATTTGTTATCCAACAATTAAGTTTATCGTTAGATATTCGCTTGGTAAGCGTTTCTAATGGCGGACAGGGGAGATGCGCTCGTAGTTAAGTGTACCGCCATGCAAAAAGAGCACTGAGTGGATAAAAAGCCCCAGTTTAATATACATGAAGATGCTATGTTCAATGGTATACCAAAAAAAAACTATGCAGAAATCATAATGAGTTATTTGTTGCCCAAATTAGAAACATTTATGGAAAGATTAGTTCATTTCTACTTTAACTGGATTCAGTATGGCTACAAAATACAGTTTTTAAAGGTACAGCTTAGTAGGACAGTTTTTAAACGATTCAATCTACAACATATCAAAATTTAATAAATTACTCAAATTAATGCCGTTTATACATTCTTCAGCATTTTATTTTTATTAAATCATACTGGATTTATACGGGGTGTTTCGTAAATGCATGTAGAAAATCCAATCCAAGGCATATTCAATGGTTAAAATTAAAGTAATTTTGATAAACATGTATAGTTGCTATTTCATTCATAAGCAACTAAATCATATATGTGTATCAGAAAGAGAACCGGGCTTAGCATAGATCTTTGAGGTACACCAATCGCAATCCTTCATTTAGATCTGCAGCCACTGCAGTTAATGTAGTTTCAAAGATTTTAATTTATTTATTAATTTAAATTAAAGTCAATATAAAAAGGAAAGCGTTTCGATATTTCCTTTAGATTGAACTTAATAGAGATTCACATAACTCACGGCAAGAATTATTCGCTCATTAGCTCACTTGTTAAATATAATAAATTAGAATACGTAGTAGATTTACAACTTTGTTATTTTTTATGTTGTTATTTGACAAATATGTTGATGCCAACGTAATACGTGCTCGAACAACATTAAAAGTAAGGTGTGCAGTGAACAATAGCTACGAAAACTTCAAAGTACTGCCAGGTACTGAGTGAACTGATTCTGTAGGTTTTAAACTGAGTATATTCTTTATAAGCAGAGAGATTTGTAACTTGTGCCAATTCTTAACAGACTTTGGCAGATGTTATGCGTTCAGAAAATGATGGCAACAATGCTACAAGGGTTGCTATAGTCTGATTGTGGATAAAAAATATATTATCTATATCACAAACTTCAAATTCAATTTAATCACAAAATTTACTTACACTAATGTGAAATGGTACTTAACTACTGAACCTGAGATATCTTATTGGCGAGTTATGGAATGTATAACATCTAATTTTACTACCTATTGGTTAATTAAATCTATTGATCAAGTATCTGACGTTTCAGAAACTGGCCATAAGTGTATTAAAAAAGGAACATAACATCAAAAACCCGTGAAATGCATGTACAGCAATTCGTACGTAATTTTCAGCGTCGTCTAGTGGAAACTCCAAGGAGAACCCCTGTTGGAGTCGAGCGTCAACCCCAGTCCTATTAGGGGTCGAGTCAGGAAGAAGTCTATGATAGATGCATATAAGGAGGGCCGGAGTCCGGAGGGAGGAACGACTGACCGCCGTAATGACCGCACAGCACTCGTCACGTCGTACGTCACTTGTTTTCTACAGGGTGTGGGGTGAGTACATCCCCAGGAGCTTCGCATGCCGAAGTTAAATGGGCGGCTAACACGGACCCTTATCCTTCGAAATAATAGAGACGCACAGTGACGTAGAAAGGGAACATTATCAAAAAAAGTAGTGTATTATTATTATAAGAATTTAATTTAAAATAAACTTCGCCACAAGAGACATAATGGAGCTACCTAAATACTGAATGTTCATTATAAAATTACGAATCGAGATCCGTCAGTTAAAATTTGATAAATAAAAATTTATAGTCATCCTAACCTTTCCTTTGACTATGAGCATTACAAGGCAATTGGCTTGTTTAAATTTCGAGAAACATTTTTTTTTCATAAACGAGACATAATTCTACAGATATATTTCAAATTTTATTAAAAAATTTTAATTTTTGTTAAAGTTACAGCAGGTTGCCTAGCACGTTTCATTGAGTAGTAAGATATATCAAGTCGAGCAAATATTTTTTTATTAAATTCTAATAATTCTAACTCCACAAATATGACTGACATGTTATTATTGATAAAACATTGGCTTGAATTCGTGTTTTAATTACCTTTTGTCCACTTAGGAATATTAAACAGTTTGTGTGGATAAAATACAACTTAAAACACTTATGCAATAAATAACTATTACTTTTGCTACTGTTTGTTGTTAAAAATTCTTTCTCTTTGGGGAACATTGAAGGATTTTGTTTATTCTTCGCCAACTGAATCCTGAGAAGATTTGTGCCAATTTTGAACAATTTCTTTAGTTTTAATTTATAGTTTTATTACTAACTGTCAAATTTTAAAGACAAAGCTTACTACTGACGTTTTGATTTCTTCTAATAAACACTATTAATTTTTTTTTTAATTAAAACATTTTTTCCTGAAAACCTGTAAGTTTTTTTTTTAAATTTAACAAAAGTAAAATAGGGATAAGACATAAAGTCTGTATGAATGTCTGCAAATCTTGTACATTTCGATTATTATCTATAGAGGCTTTTAAATTAAATACGAACGCAATTTATCTTGTCTGTTTACAAATTAATAAATCCCTGCGTTAAGTACTACACGACGTAACGTACGTTTCCGGTATTTCTAGACATTGTACCTTATCCAACTTGAGCAACAACACGCATGTGAACCAATTACTTTGAGAGGTCCGCAAAGTAGACTCAATTTGTCATTTCTTGCGTTACATTTTCAGTATTAAAGCGGTGTGGTGAAATATTGCAGTTTTACAAGGTAGCGTGTAAATGAAGACAGTTAAAGTAATTGCACGAAAAACTGCATTACATCGCTATAAAAAGCATGAAATTGTTTTATAACAGTATGTAAAAATATATCGGTAGATACATATTTTTTATTATTTGAATTTTAACCTTGTCAAATTAATTATTACATTTAAGATAGAGACTACATAGCATTTAATATAGCAACACTACCGGTTTCTGAACGCACCCTGTCCCAATTGCTATCAAAATTGATTTCCTCTTGGCAAATTGCTTTAATTTCCTCTGTAAATTTTATTGTCTCAAATTGAGAAATAGCACAGTAAAAAATAAAGTAATTTATCAAGCGGAAATCAGTTTTGATAGCAATTAAGACAGAGTGCGTTCAGAAATCGGTGAAACATATCACCCTGTATCTATCTCGTTTTGCTAAATCCTAGTCAAGGGCTAAATGAACTGAATGAAGTGGTTAAAAAGTTTTTGATTATTTACTACGAATCCACATTCTTATACAGTAGCTTTTATATTTTTTTTAATAATTTTTCTCCTTAACAAAAATTTATACTAAAGTTGCTAGGCTTTCCCAGGGTACTTAGGACTATAGCAATACTGGCAAATATCTATTTCTTTTTATTAATAGATGAGTTTATAGTCACCATGAAATGATTTCCTTGCCATTGCTAGGTGTACTTAGATTCATTCAATTATTAACTTTGTCTTTAAACTTTCATTTTACATTAAGAAAGTTAGAAATAAAATAAAGGATACCTACAACTTAAGCCAAATTGCACTAACAATAGCTATTTTCATTACTATGGCGAACAATTAAACATAAAATGGAAACAGTTCTAATGGCACACGACGTCCAGTGGACATCCATTTAATGTCCATTTAACGTACAGACGTTCATGGACCATAAATGGACATTCGAAGGATGTCCATTCCTGGACATATTTTGATAGAACATACACTGGACATCCGATGGATGTCCTTTATGGGACATATTTTGATGGTACATATATTGGATATCCGATGGATATCCTTTATGGGACATATTTTGATAGTACAGTATTGTACACGTTCTTTTATAAACCGAATTTGCCGCTAAAATTCGTGCAGCGCATGTGTATTGCTGCCAGATGTAACGCTAACCTCTAAAGTTTAAACAAACTATTCTGTTCTCTTTGGTGACGCTGATAAAGTGATAAGTAAACCCTAGATAAGAATAAACTAGGAAACTGAAGCAATATAAAACACACTTTGTAAGTATATTGTGTGTATTTTCTACTTTTAGTCTATTTATAAATAATTGAATTATTTGTTGACTAGGCTAAATTCATCATCTATATGTAGACAATTATGTCACAGTATAATTATGTACTAACAACAGTCGCTTTCATTTTTAGATAAAGAAGTATTCATTTTCATTCTAGTTGTCGAGTTTTCTCGTCTTTAGTTATTCTAGGTTAAGTTGAATAATGTAATTGTATGGTTTTGTTCTTGTTACTTGTTACGTGTTATATGGTTGTTTTATTTGTATCTCTTAATTAATTATGTATTTGTTATTCATGTAATAATTAGAAAAACAATAAATACATATTATCAAAAAGTATTTCTATAATTCTAATGCAGACCTCCATTAAATGTCCAAAACAGGATATCCATGAGTAGTACAAATTTGGTACAGAGGCGGACATCTGTGGGTCCGAAAGTGGTACAGTAGTGGACGTCCCTGGGTTGTACGAAGTTGTGACATTTGTGCGTCCGTGGGACTTCCAATGGACGTCCATCGAACAAAAAACGGGCGTCCACTGGATGTCCGGACTTCCGACTTTGGACATCCTTTGGATATTCATAGGACGTCCTTGTGCTAATAGGGAAGGTAGATGGACCCACCACCATCTACGTCCGTCACCATTAATATACACAATTCAAATGTCTTGGACTCCCCCTCATTCTTGTTAAAGAAATCTTTTTGTTAGAAAAACCAAATACATTTATAAAAGTATATTGTTTTCTGAATCCTTTTTGTTTGTGAAAAGAATATGTTCGATAAAGTGAGTACTTAGACTGAGAAAATTAAAAGCCAGCAAATGTGTGACATTTTTTGGCAAAATTTATTAAATCAGGAAGAAGTAACAAAGCAAGTTCTCTACTTGAATGGTGGGTAAGGTGGAGGAATATGATTATGAATGGCTCTAGCAACGAAATGCCACATGTTTTCAATAGGATTCATGTCAGGAGAGTTGGCCAATCTAATCTATTGATATGTCCTGCTTCGAGTGTCTCTTGAACCCTTCTTGTGCGATGTGGTCGAGCGTTGTCATCCATAAACATGAATTTTTACCTAATTCATTACGTAGGGGGTAGATAATGGACGTAATAACTTGTTTGATGTTAATTTGACTGGTCATATTCTGTGGTATGCGAATTAATAAGGTGCGGCGGTTGAACATTATTCCACCCAAAAACATTACTGTCCCCTTTCATACTTCACGGGGAAAATGAAGTTGCTGTTGACGTCCTGGTTCTCTCCAGACTCTTTGTCGATTTTCATCAGTAATCAGCCCAATTCTGGTCTCGTCTGTAAATAAAACCCACCGTCACTGGAAAAGCCAACCCCTATGCTCTGGCGCCCACTGGAGACGGGCAGCACGATTCCTTGGAAGTAGAGTGAGGAAAGTGGGTCCTGAGAACTGAAGCTGAAGATGTGCGGTATCTACAGGCAATTTGCATCAAATACCGATTCTCCCTTTCATTAGATACTCGAGGACGTCCACTACGTGGTCTGTTTTCCGCTGTATCAAATTCTTCATATCCGTGTACTATTCGTACAACAGATGATCTAGAAATGTCCAACATGTTCGATATCTGATGATTCAAATGTCCTGCATCATGTAAAGCAGTCATTCTTGCTCGGGTAAACGCAGAAATTTTACGTCCTGGCATTATAATGTACAAAATTTCAAAGGAACACTTGTCTGAATACACTGCTACACTGATCAGATTTGTAAAAACATGCCAAAAATTAACTGTGGATTCTACTATCAAAAATAAGAAAAAAAGTTATATATAACGCAATATAATTGCGATTTTCAATTTTAAATTTGATTACTTTCTTTCTACTCGATCTGTCTTGAAAATATTTGGAGAAAATCAAATTTTGGGGTCCTCCTTTAAAGAGCAATAGCTCCATTAGGAGGCGCTTACGGACCTATGTTTATATAACTTTTTTTTCTTATTTTTGATATTAGAATCCACTGTTAATTTTTGACAGGCTAATTTTGGGACACCCTGTATATGTGTTTACAAAAACCACAAAATATCGATGCAAGTCGTCAATGCAGTGATCAAAACGTAGTTTTTGCTTTTTGGTCAAGATGTAAGAACAATCCATGCATAGTTTGTAACCAGAGCTTTAGTAGACAGATTTAACCATCTCCTGACCATAAAATAAAATTTTGAAGTTAACGTTGATAACTATTGAACACTATAGGAACTGGTAATATACATGCAATATTTTTATTTTTAATATTTCATATAATATATCATTTGTCGAAATGGTGAGGACGCCCTAAAATTTTAATTTAAGTAGCCGATTTTATTTATGACTTTATAGGTGTTTCGATATCGGATCATGTATTAACGGGCCCTGAAAATATTTTCGAATCTGGTTGCTATTTAATGATTTTAATCAGGTAATAAATCAGACGTTATAATTGGGTAAACGATATAACGGCATGCGATATTGTTCGGCCAGTTCCAGGATATTTACATGAATGGAATTATTCCTATTGTTTTATTTGGATAACGGAAAGAGCTGCGTTTAATTTATTGATGTATGGCCCAACACTGAAATTGACGTGGTGGTGCTGGACTGTTGTCGAAATATGGGATAAACTTTTACTGCTTATAATATTTTAACTTGTAATGTGCTTACAATTAATATACAAATCTCAATACAGTTCTAACTTTTTTTTGTAAATATAAAGTCATGATTTTTCTCAGATTATTTTATGTATTTTGCGTTTTAATTATTTTTCAATGTAAAGAGATTGATGACCATTTGTTGTGTGGTGTGATATGATTCCCAATAAATACATGTAGTTCTAACTTTTATATATGGCTATAAAAGCACAATTTTTTCAAGTTATTTTATGTACTTCAGTTTTATTTCTTTTTTCAGTACAAATACATTCATGAATATTGTTAAAACTCTTGTAATAAAAATATGATAGTAGAAAAATGTACAAAATCTAATAATAAAGAATATAGAAGGTTAAATTCAATTTTGTAAAAATAAAATCAAAAAGAGCAGTTCAAAAATAATTCAAAAATACATTTCGGTACGGCACTGAAAACTGGTACACTGTAAAACCTGATACGGCGTATAATCAGCGACCGGACAAAAAATTGAAAGAAATTCCCAAGGAAAAATAATAAAATACATTTTATAACACCTATTTTAATGCATTAAATTCAACTGAATTTGCTGCAATTATTATTAATTAGTAATAGAATTAATTTGTGGTTTTAATAATTAGTAAATACAGGATATAGAAGAATATAGTTAAGTACATACTGTGGGTGTAATTCAACGCTGGTCGGGGTATTAGTCACCTAATCTACCTAAATACTAAATATACCTAATCTATGGTATTAGTCTGCAGATTAGTTAGTTTCATAAAATATTATTAATACCTACCTAATAAAAATTATATATATTTTTTTAACGTTAGTTTTTCCGTTCTTCGTTGTTCCACTCACCAATATCTAGAGATCTAATGAAATTTCTACTTGAAAGTTACAGTAGTTTAAACACTGTTTTGAGGCAATGCCACTATTATTGTAATAGATTGTACCCTATTTCCTTCTTTCTTTCTACTTTCTCTCTACATTCCATCAATTCTTTATCAAATTTGTTATTTTCACTAAAATAACCGCTTCCTAAGGAAAAATAGCGTCAGTGTTTATATGTTCATCAAAAATTTATATTTTTATATTTATATCAAATATTAGTTGCAACCACAGACTTTGCAACCCACCAAAATTTAAAATATGTTTTTGAATTTGACGAACATATCCCCTGCAACGAAAAATAATGCATGTATTGAACGCAGCTCATTGGTAGATAAAATAAACCATGATCACTGACCATGGTAAACATACAGATTACAGTACAGAGCACTGATAACTAAATGGAAGGGAATTGTGGGGTTATGATTTTCCTTGTGTGTTATGTTTTTATATAAAACTATAAAACGTATTTACATTTTTAATTATTGTAAGTATGCACCGTAATTATTATTATTTATGTTATTGTAGTTTGAACATGAATATGTTTTTAATTTAATTTGAAACTGTACAAGTGCAAGTTACACTCAAATTAAAGGTAATATTTTCGTTGTGTAAAAACTATCTAAATAAAATCAGTAGGTATGTACATATCTAGCAAATATTTGGTTATTTATTTAATAAATATCTACTTACATGACATAACACTAATATAAAATAAAATAGAGCAATAAAAGTACTAAATACCTAAGACAAATTTCAAATTACCTATATTTGGTATGTAATAATAAAAGTGAAAAGTTTAATTTAATAATGCAATAATAATTATACACTCTTCTAAATTCCTTTATTAAATGGCATTAATATCGACTGTTTTGTAGAAAATGTCAGGCAGAGGATGTAAAAGGCGTGTACGAGGGGAATTCAGTCCTAATGGAAGGGAAAGAGATAAGTCTCGTAAACATCCATCTCATTTGAAAGGACGTGAGATTGGTATGTTTTATAGACGACGGCAGGGAAGAAGAAATCTTGAAAAATTTGTGAGTATGTAAAATACGAAGTAAAATAATACTGAACTATAAAATTGAAAAATATTTTTCCAATATTAGGTCATATTGTGCACTGAAATATTTATTTCATCTTATTTGATTTGGAAGTTGTATTAATCATTTATTAGTGAATTTATGTGTATTTTAAGGTGGCTACAGTTGTTATTTCTGAAGCTAAACTACGTGAAATAAAAAAAATGTTGAGGAACAACTCTATTGAAAACTTGTGTACAATAACTGAAGAACCATATTCCTACATGAAGGATTCTTCATTTAAAAGGGAGTTTTTATCGATAGTAAATGGTAGCATATTCGATAAATTAAAAACAACTAGTAGTAATCTTGTTCAAATGACAACGAAAGATGAACAATTTTGGGAAGAACTTGTGGTAAAAGAAAGTAACCCAAAATACAAAGAAATGTTAAGCAGACGTAAACAGCTGCCTGCGTTTAAAATGCAAGATGATTTGATAAAAATGATTGAAGGGAATCAGGTCGTTCTAGTAAGTGGAGAAACGGGTTGCGGTAAAACAACACAAGTCGCTCAGTTCATATTAGATCATTATATATCAAGTAAGAAAGGCTCCATGTGTAAAATTGTATGTACACAACCTAGAAGGATTAGTGCTATTTCCGTAGCTGAAAGGGTAGCACAAGAAAGGGCAGAGAAGTTAGGAAACAGTGTCGGGTTCCAAATTAGACTTGAAAAGTATGAAACTTATTTTTGTACAGGTGTGATAGTTTTGTATTTTTTATTTTTTTAGGGTGTTACCAAGGAACCGAGCCTGTATATGCTTCTGTACAACCGGTGTAGTATTGAAGCAAATGGAAAACGATCCTGCTTTAAGCAATGTTTCTCATATTATTCTAGATGAGATTCATGAGAGGAACGTTCCATCGGACTTCTTAATTACGCTTCTTAAAGAAGTTCTAAAGGAAAGGAGTGATTTGAAGGTAAGATTTAAAAAGTAGATATATCATTTTGTCCTGCTGTTGCAATAGGGTAACCGTTAACGAGCTTTCAAAAATCTACCTAGAATTGATTATATCCAACCGCCGAAAATTTAGAAATGTTTAGAAACATTTCATAGACGTACTAAATTTGAAGACGAACAGATATAAAAAATATACAAAAATGACAAAAATAATTGCATTACATAGCATCTATTATTTTTAATAGAAACAGTGATATAACAGTTTTTGCCACTTTCGAGGCGTTACGTGATTACCTAGGTGTGCTACTTGAGAAGGATTTATAGCATACAAAATTATGAAAAATAAGATTACGTCAAGTGAACCTAGCACATTAACAGTTTAATTTAGATGTTTTTTCCCCATGTTGTCCTCTCCACAAATTAGGATGCCGTTCTTTTGGACGGCGATGGCCCATCACCCCCCACTTACATCTACCTGATGCACACTCGGCAGATATCACACATTAACACTTAAGCCTTGTCTTCATGGTCGCAAAATTCATGGATTTTTTGCACAAATATCACAACTTTTGTTTTAATTATTTATGGCGGGAAAATCTCAACTTTTGACAAATTTTGCAAAACATCTACCGCGACAGTATCATGATGAAAATGATAGAAAATGTATAAATTGGGCAAATATTTGCTAATTGTGCTTTCGTAAGGACAAAAGGCTTTAAAATACATTGCACTATATATACACACACTGTTCACATTGGTTACCAGCACTATCACTATAACGGTCATACATTAACACTTATTATATCATATCGTACCGCCTTCTGTATGACTTTCATGTATCCATGTTTTGTCAAAATTTAATATATTCTTCGATTCAGATTCCGACCTTTTAATATTTATTTTAAATAGTTTCCTCGCCATATCACTATTTCGTATTTTTCTGCCAATATACTCTTCGATTTCAATTATATAGGAATTCACATACCATAATTCATATGTCACATATAATTTGCTGATACCCAATTTTTTTTTGCTGTAAGCTTATTTTTAAAATACCATCTTCCTTCCCTGAGTTTCCACTATTTTCTGTTTTGCCACTCGCATACATTTTGTTAATGAACTACATGTTTCAACATCACTTACATTCATATTTTGACCTCGCGTCCTAAACCCTTCATACACGTCGTCATCCGATATTCCTCACTTGTTAAATTAGGGCGTTTACGATTTTGAGAATACTCAGTAGAGCAATAGAGAAAACAAAATCACTAATAAATTACATAATTTCATTCATAATTAATTAGCGAAAATATATATCCCAAATTTTACCTGTTCGAAAGACATACTCAGTCGTGACAGGTGAGATGGAACAGATGGATCCGTTAATTCGTCACAACCAAAAGAAGGCTGTTTCGATCTGGCGCATGCGTACTTGCTACAACAGAAGCTGTGTAATTGGGTATGCTCTCGGATATGAGACACACGATTTTATAGGAAAAATATATGGGCTGCATAAATATTTTTTTGTGTTATAAATTGTGAGTGGGTTTATAACATGAGTCACTCTCTAGATTTTTGACGGTTGGGTATACTGTTACTATCTTTTAAATCAGCTCTATGAAACTAGCCTTTAGCCTGATAGTGTATTTTCATACTTTTTCAACATTTAATCGGAATGTGCTTTGATCCAAAATTATTCAAATTAATGAAATTGTACTGTATTTATTATTATTTATATGTATATTTTTAGTTGACATTTGTTTTTGGTGTAGCAGTTTTTTATTATGGCCAGTAATAAATCTGCAAAAAGTTCTTATTATATTTTAATTAATTTAAGTTTTAGGGAAATTGATAGGTAAGAGTGTGAAAATTAATTTAAATTAACTATTATTTAAGAAAATTTGAGTTATTCAAGAAATACATGATGTCCGAAATATGTGTGCCTTTATTTTGCTACATGATAAATTACACTAAATAACACATAATTGACTTCAATATTGCCACTCATATTTCGGACACCTTGTATATTGAACGAATGCATATTGAAAAAAATGTATAAAATTTAATTTTTCTGAATTTTTGTAATAAATAAAAAATTATTTTGAACACCACAATGACGTTTAAAATGCAGTTTTGAGCTGAAACAAACAAAAACTGAAATTGTGACCATTTTACGTTAAACCAAAGGTGATAGAAAAATTATTCTTATGAAATTGAATTTGGCTTGGATTTGTTTGTCGACTTCCAATTTAATGTCTGATGTCCTTTTTGTAGGTGATTTTGATGAGTGCTACTTTAAATTCTGATGCTTTTTCAAAATACTATGACAACTGTCCTCACATCAATATACCTGGGTTTACTTTTCCCGTGACTGAATATTTTCTGGAAGACGTTTTACAGAAAACAAACTTTAAATTTATCGAAATTCCCACACCTGGTAAGTAAATCAAATCATATCATATATCTGAAAAAATCTGCAGTATAAGAATTTTTATTGCCTGCAGTCTTGGATTCCATTTTAATCAGTTATTACCTCGGTTATTACCTAAAAAAATCAGGCTGTATGATATTATTCACATTATAATGAAATATAGTAAATATTATTTTAAATTTAATATATGTGTCTACTGCAGTACTGTTGACGTTGTCATCCTTGAGTTTAACTGTTGTTATTGTAATGTTTAAGATGGTAACACAAAAATATCGTGGAAACAACGTATTGAGTTGAAGAAAATGAAAGATAGAGCTTTTACTGATTATATCGAACCATACGCAAGGCAGTTATCGAAAGAACATAAGTACGATGAAGAAGTTTGTAGGCAGTTGAGAAATCCCAATAGTGAGAAGCTGGATATATATTTAATTAAAGAACTGTTAATATACATTTGTGAAAAGGTTAGTATTTTTAGCGGTTTGTTATAAAAGCAGTGATGGTTAAATGATTGGTTTTATTTAAAAATTAGTCATTTACCAGAAATTGTGACCGGCCACTTTTGGTCATATTTAAATTTCTAAAATAATTATGTTTTCACTTTCATTTTATTGTTTAATAAAATTGAACCAAGTTTGAAGTATAGAAGTAAAACAAAAATAATAGAAAACTGTTAACTTTGCTTATGTATAAAAAAAAATCATTGAAACTTAAAATTTTGCGTAAAATTTCAGAAATTTTTGAAATGTATGAAATTTTTCCAAAAATTGTTTAAATTTCCATAAATTTCTGAAAAAAATCATGGATATTTTTCAATACATTTCCAAAAATTTTTAAAAATTCTATAAATTTCCGAAAAAAGAAATGGAAATTTTTCATGCATTTTCAAAAATTCCTTAAGTTTTCATAAATGTGTGATATAAATGAAGCATTTCAATAATATGTCACTTTAAGTTTGTATATAGAAGAGGCTTAAAAGAGGTTAAAAAATTGTCAACTTTCTAAATTTTCGTAGTGTTTAAATTCCAGGGTAAACGTTTAAAAAATTTCGTCTTAAAAAAATTCACAAATATTAAAGCTTTTAGAATTTTGAAATTTTAGAGGAGTCCTCTGAAACATTCAAATTTTTCCAAATTTCAGTGACAATTTATATAGAACAAGAATTCAATTCACTACCTGATCTTGATTGACTGCTTTTTTGTAGACCATGTTTTTTATATATAGTACAATTGTTTTCGGAATGCAAAGTGGGCAATAAAACGTTGGTGAGACGAAACTATTTATTTATTTATTTATTTATTTAATTAATTTCAACTTATACCTGCTTATGATAGGTATCACTGGGTGGTAGCTGGCGGGCCAACCCAAATTATGCTAGGAAAGACGTCTTTAGGAATGCATGTGCGGTGGAAAGATTAGAGTAGTGCAGGTATGTCCGTACTCAAGATGTAAATCTGGTTATAGGGAACGTGAGCTGGGTTTAGACCGTCGTGAGACAGGTTAGTTTTACCCTACTGATGACTCGTCGTTGCGGTAGTAATCCTGCTCAGTACGAGAGGAACCGCAGGTTCGGACATTTGGTTCACGCACTCGCTCGAGCGGGCGGTGGTGCGAAGCTACCATCCGTGGGATTATGCCTGAACGCCTCTAAGGCCGTATCCTTTCTAGTCAAAGGTGGCAACGATATCTCTTGGAGTTCCGAGAGTCGAAAGGCTCAAAACAATGTGACTTTACTAGGCGATCGCGGCTCGCCGCGGTTGTCGCACTAGCCCTGTTTGCCGTCAAGATCGTCGGTCGGCGGTGGGATCGATCCTTGCCATGTCTGACCAGATCTCATTTAACACAAATTTCCTACTTTGCTCGTTTAAAGATGAGCCATTTTCAAATTTCGTTAAAACTGCATCACAAACACACCACAACAGAAGAATCAACACAACGCAATAGAATGATCAACACATTCCAGCAGTTCCCAGTTCGTCGTTCAACCGTCTGTTTTTGACAAGAAGTACATCCTATTGGCCATCCTTCTCTAATGCGAGTAATTTCTTTGTAACGTTAGTCGTACCTTATTAAGGAGCGTACCTGAGCATGACTTAGGTATATTACAAATATGTGGAAAGGGCTCAGAGGTATATGTCTGGTTTCACCAACGTTTTATTGCCTACTTCGCCTTCCGATTGTTTTTATTGTTAGTGCAATATATAGTGCAAACATTTAGTGTAGTATATAATTTTATTACTCTCAGTTGCAGTTTCTTAAATATTTTGATGAAAATATAATTAATTATTCATTTGTTCGTATGACTTAAGTAGTCTGAATTCTTGCCTCAACTGTATCACTACTACAGCCAGCCACTGCAAGCATGTCAAGTATTTGGCAAGTAGATGGATATTACATCAATACATCATTGGTCAATTTGTGACTCATACATGGTTTTGTTGTATGCTTGTTATTGATGCAGTTCTTGATAACAAAGAACCTAATATACAGGGTGTCCCTAAAATATAAGGTAAAAATACCATGATTTATGCTAATTTGCCCATATGCAAAAATGCACCATTAGCAGGCATCAAAATATATTGGTAAAAGGCTTTTTTTGATGTGATGAATATTAGTTTCCGATTTGCCTTAAACTGAATATGTCTGTTAAAAAATATTCATATTTATTTGTGTATTATGTGATGGTAACAATTTTTTTTTTTTTAGTAAAAGTTGTGTCCCTTACAAAATTTTGATAACTTATACCATTTAGTCGAAAAAAATTATCATGCAGATGGGCTACTTAACCTAACATTTATTTTAAAATGAGGAGGGTCATCATCGTACATAGGGTTGGCACCTGTCCTTACTTCGGAAGACAGTATTTAATTCAGCGCCTGTGTCCTTCCATCCTTACTTTCACTGGAAATGTCCTTACTTAGTGAAAATAGTAGTAAAGTACATAATAAAATGTACCTAATCATTAGAATAAAAATGATATATTTACTGATATATCTTTTTAACTTTAATTGTTCAAGGTATTTCCGTTTTATAGCTGATTATTGAAATTTTTTCAAAAACTTTGGCGCCTCCTAATGCTTTTTGCATATAGGTAAATTAGCAAATCGTTGTATTTCATCTTAAGAATCTAAGGCGGCTTGCTGGTACATATATTTCAGGAACACCCTGTATATGTTTCACAGCACCGGCTAATTGACTTTGGAAATATTTTAATTACCATCAATAAATAAAAACAGATAATATTTACATTTCATATATCTAATTGACAATATTCCACTGATTTTAAAATTTTACTGTACCTTAATGGTAATTTGGTTATATTTCTCATGAAGGAAGAAAAGGAAGGCGCTATTTTAGTTTTTGTGACGGGATTAATGGAAATATCTAAATTAAACCAGTTACTTAAATTTTCTGGAAAATTTCCGGACAACAAATACATAATAATCCCTCTACACTCTCAAATGCCGACGGTTGAGCAGAAAGAAATTTTTAATCCGGCACCACCAGGCATGAGAAAAATTGTGATTTCTACAAACATTGCCGAAACTTCGATAACAATCGGTGGGTAAAACTTCAGTAATCTAAATTTGTTATAATGTGAAATTGTGGAATTTCTTTCACAATCTGGACTCGAAAAACTGATAGACAAACTTAAAGAAGTTGTACTGTAGTCATTTATTTTTCTCATAAATGTATAACATTTCAGACGATGTTGTGTATGTGATCGACTGTGGAAAAATCAAATTATCGAATTTTGACGCCGCTACCAATAACCAAACTCTGGTTGCGGACTGGGCGAGCCTGGCGAATGTCGATCAGAGGAAAGGTCGGGCTGGTAGAGTAAGGCCTGGCGTTTGCTATCATTTGTACAGCAGGGCCAGGCATCAGATTTTGGAGAAATATCAGAAACCTGAAATACTGCGTATGCGTCCGGACAATACTATTTTGACTGCAAAAATTTTGCAGCTAGGTGAGATACATTCAGAGTGGTGATAGTTTTTCATATTATGTCAATATATTTTCTTAAACTGGCATTGCCTGAAGTAAAAAATGTGTTTTTTAAAGGTTCTATGTTTAGGCTATGAGTCATCTTATGTCTTTTAAATTGCATCCCCATTTTGTAGGTAAAAATGAGTGATTTACAATTTTTTTTATTTCAGCGGTATCCATTATTAGCGGTTTTCTGTTTACCAATATTAAGATAGTTTTTCAAAAAAAAAAAAAATAAAAGTTTAAACCAAGTGCGATTCTTAATATAACACAAAGATGCAATTTAAAAAAAAATTTGTGGTGACGTCACATCCTGAACGTAACACCTGGAAAAGTTCCTTTTTTTTATGTCAGGCAATCTCTTTTTTAAAAAAAATAGGTTGACGTATTTCATAAATTTTATAAGGAAATTATAATTATTGTGCAAAACTTTATCACCACAATTTTGTTTGATTGATTGTTACAGCTGAACGTTTCCATTATGTATGATGATATGAATAATGAAATAGAGCAGATGAAATTAAATTTTGAAATAGAACTATAAATTTCAAGTTGAGCTTTAAAACAACTCAAAATTTCAGTCTAATATTGATAAATTAAAATTTGCTTAGTTATTTATTCTATTTTATTATTTACTTATTATCTTCTTCATTATATATCTTACATATTACAATAATACTAACAAAAAAAGAACAAGGAACAAAAGCTTAAAAAAATAAACCTATTGTATATAAAAATTTGAACAATACAATATATTAAAATAAAAATCAAGTATGTAAAGGTTGTTCACTTGTTCACTATTAATCTGTCAACCATGGTTCTCTAGATATTGACATATTGAAACGAACGAACGTTCAAATAAAAATGAAGTCAACTTGGCGTGAACATAGCCACCACCTTAACCTCATCTGTCAATGTGCAATTGCCAGTTTCAATAATTTCGTTTTACAAACGTCTAAAACGGTGTTTTCCCAAAAAGAAAAAGTGTTTATCTTATAGTCCTACTTGAGAAATGGGTGCAGGATTGATGGAATATGGAAGTAATATTGAGCTGACAGCGGCGATATAGTGCATGACAGATGTAGTTAAAATGGTAGCAGATGTTTAAATTTTCAGAGCCAACTTGACTGTGTTTTTATTTGAACGCTCATTATTTTCAACCTCCATCACCAGACACAATTTCATGTAAATGCAAAACACCAGTGGTGCTTGAAATAACAAAATTTAAAATTTTCTATGAGTTTTGTGTATTAAGTGTACTTTTTCTTTTAAATGCACTGCACTATATTTGAAGAAATTTTGTTAAATTTATTCTCTGTTATTAATTATTCTCTCTGGTATAATGGCAGTCTTATACATAACTGCTATAAAAAACAGGTCTAGGATATGAAAGTCATATAAACACAGTACGAATATAATTTATGAAAATAATAAAAATAAAAAAAATGTTCAGGGTGTTCTATTTAAAAAAACAAAAGTTAGGTCTATATCGGAAATGTGATATTCAATTGTTTTTATGACACATGCTTCAAAAAAATATTAAAAAATTCTTACAACTTTCATTCTTAGACCCTTTTTTATATTTGGAACAATAACAGAGGAAAGGGCGAAGAAGGCAATTTTATCGTGACCGCCCTGTACCTGAAAACTTATTTAAAGATTAGGCGTATTCAACAGTGCAACCACTGAGTAACTGCTGACGTAAGTGATGACAGTAATAATAATTTCACTTCCATCATTCGCTAGACGATATTTACAATTCGTTCAAATAATAAGTTTTAGCGTTGGTCTAGTTACACTAATCAGCACTTGCACGGTTGAATGTGCCATTATTCCATGCATAGGTTAATTTAATACTACAGAACGTTGAAAGAACGAGATAATTTTTGTATATGCATTAAAGAATTTTAACGATGCATTCAGTTTTGAGGCTTTACAAGACTAGTATCAAAATTATCATCTCTTTTAGGCAAAGTACAGCCGTTCTTCGAAAAACTAATGGACCCACCAGACATTGAAGCCGTTATGTTATCTTTAACCATTCTCCGGAGAATCTACGCCTTAGATGCGGATGAGAATTTAACTCCCCTCGGCTACCATCTGGCTAAATTACCTCTCTCGCCGCAGATAGGAAAGATGATTCTTTTTGGAGCTATTTTCAGCTGTCTAAATCCCATATTATCGGTCGCCGTTTCTCTGGATTTCAAAGATGCCTTTCAGATACCTCTGGGGAAGGAACAACTAGTTGATTTGAAGAAGGTCGAGTTGGCAGGCGGCTGGCAGAGTGATCACTTGGTTCTCCATAAGGTATTGTCTATTATATTTTAAATACTCTAACTTAACTTTGTAGTTCTTTTAGGCGTTGGAGATGTTTGAAACCGAGAGTAACCCAACACGTTTCTGTAGGGAGTACTTTTTAAGTCCCTACATCTTAAAACTATTGCAGAAAATGAAGCGGGACTTTATGGGTCACTTGAGCGAACTCAATTTTGTATCGAATCTTGATCCGAAAAATTTGGTTAACAATAGAAATTCTAATAATTTGCCGTTGATCAAAGCAGTGATATGTGCAGGGTTGTATCCAAACGTCGCCACTGTGTAAGTAATTTATTTCAGGAAATTTTCTATATCTGTAATTCTCCTTTTTTTTATATCAATCATTTGAGCATTTGCAGCATTTTTAAGTCTTTAAATTTCAAAGTTTCTGTTTCTATTGTAAAATATCGTGAAGGTTCATATCTGACTACAGAATGCCGTATACTAATCTAAAAAAAAAAAAAAAAATGAGAAAACCTGAAGAGGATTTTCGAGAATTAAAACTGTTAAGGAAATATGAGAAAATTTTTAAAATTATTAGGAAATTTTTTAAAATTATAGTTGATTAATTTTGTGTTTATTTATAAGTGCAGTGCTGTTATTAGATGTCAAGAATAAAGTAAAAAAAAAAATATAAATGTGTAATCCGAGCGATTATTATAAAGATTATCTATTGTTTGCTTACCTATCTTACCTTTAAAAAAAGGAAAATACAATTCCAAAGAAAAGTTTTTAATAACGATCAAATATAAATATTGTTAAAAAAAAGAAGAAAACGATTGTAACAAACAAACATGAAATTAGACACTTTATCAACCTTTAATTTATACACATTAAGATATGGGAAATATCCTTCATAACTAGATATACAGTGCTATCGAAAAGTAACGGATAAATTCATTAAAGAAATAACCTAGGGGTGTCAAATAAGGCAATCTGGCTGGCCACTCAATCGGCCCCTTTCTCGGGTGATACATTTCGGTGAAAATGAAATTTTAAAATCTTGAAACATTATTTTCTTTAAATTTTTGTTATGTAACACCATAATTTTTTTCATGATGTGTATAAACTCGAAAACTTCTCAATTTCAAAAATAATGAATTTATTTGTTACCTTTCGAAAGTACTGTATATTAATTTACCTTATATTACAATTTTTTTTTATAAAAGTCACGAAACTAATGTGACTTTGATCTCTAATATTGCTTAAATAGTTAGAATCAAAACGACGGAAAGGTCTCTAATCTGCACAATTCCAGAGTGTAGATTCGATTTATCCCATACCATCTCAAAGGCATTATAGCGAACCGAACTAGCAGTGGGAAAGATTGAAACAAATTTTTGCAATTCGATGTGTTAGCCCAAGTTTATTACTCTATATTAAATATCTGAGTAATTCAATTTTTTTTTTTTTGTTATTTTAAAACACAAAAAAGCGTTTCCAAATTGATAAATTTTTATATTGATTAAAATTTCAAAATAAAAATAAAAATGGAACATTAAAAACAATGAAAATATTTATTTATTATAAATTTTAAAAGTACAATTATGTAAATTGTTAATACTAGAGGCATCCAGCGTTTCTTCTCTAACAGCAACGCAAGTACTAGTAGTCGGAATGAATAAATTTTTAGTAGTAGCAATACTGCTAGCTTCTACTTCTGCATGAACTTCTGTTAATTTCTTATTTGGTGTATCTTTCTGACCTATGATTATTTTTGCCATTTCATTTTTCTGTTCAATGGAATTTTTGATATAACCCTTGGCAACTGAACGTGATTGCCAACCTCCATGTCATTTTAAAAGTGTCATATATGCTCCAGAATCTGCCAATATTGTTGCAGAGCTGCGCCGGAAGCAATGGTCATTGTATTCATTGGAGTTGAAGAATCTGAGGAATTTCCTTATCTTTTTTGGCATACCTGCAACTGAATTGATTCCAAGGGGAGGGTACAGCACTTATACTTTGATATGTCAAGAAAAATCGCTGATGTGTTGTATTGAGTGGACGAAGTTTTGCGTACTTACGAAATATATCTAAAAAATTGATACCATCTATTGATCCTTCAGAAATCAAAAACATTCTTGGAACATGAGTTTTTGTGTTTGTAACTTTGACACTAATAAATGACTGACAATCTTTTATGGCATCTACTGTCAAAAATGTGATTTCTTCCCTCTTACATACTCCAAATACTTCCAACGATTAAAACAACTTTGGCTCACAGGAATTGTTTATCCTCGGCTTGTTTCATAAAGCGTTCTATTTTCAGCTTTGTAAATATTTTTGATTTCTTTGAGTCATATCCAAAAGCTTTCCTTTTTAAAAATGCAATTAGGTTTGTAAATTTGGTAATATCTACGTTTTTGTACAGGTAAATCATGGTGTGGAGCATCGAATATTTATTCCGTAAAGTTGACGGCCTTAACATACTGCATAGCTTCAGGAAATAGGCTAGTAATATCTTTTCTGTAAAATGTTTTACTTTGGCCCAGAGGCCGGATTCCGTTTTCTCTATTCGACGCGATCGAATAATTTTGACAGTCTAGTGACTCTTATTTACATGTGCAATAAGAATCATAGAATCGCGTCATTCGATACGACGTATATCGAATCGGGAAATGGAATCTGGCTGCTGGTTTCAAAGTTGTTGTAGGAGTTTTTGTATAAATTTTTCGGATACTAACGTGGATAGCACAGCTTCAGCAGGTTGTTCAATATCCAAAGACTCGTAATTATCACTTTTTTTTGGCAATTTTTTTTGCAAAACTTTGTAGGAAATATAGCGACGTGCAATATTTGAACTTGACAGAATCTTGCCTTAGAAGTAGATTGCCTGCCCACTTTTTAGAATGTTTAAAAATACAAATAAAAGCATAAAAATATAAAATTCTTCGATTTTACAAAAAATCTTGTTTGAAATTTGTTGAGAAAGCGATGTGTTTTAAGCATTGCCATTGACAATTTTGCGTCCCGTGCTTAAAACACACTCTTTTCATAACTAAACTGTCGATTTTTACAGGCAAGGGCGGTACAAGCGGATACGAGTCATGGGAAATAAAAAATCCTCCAAATTTCACCCGAAATCGATACTGTCCTCAGCGGCATCACTTGAGACTCCCCTTTTGGTCTACTGGGAGAAACTTAGGTCTTCCTGTGACTTTATACACGACGCCTCCCTGGTGCATCCATTGCCCATTATATTTTTTGGGGACCAATTTCGACATATCGTAGTAAATGGGGAGGATACTATACGCATCGCTAATGAGTTGTCATTTAGAGCTCAAGAATCGACCATTCGTGTTATAGAAGAACTGAGAAAGAAATTGAACTGGTTTTTGGGATACAAAATTAGCCATCCCGGAGTTGTAAAGTGGAACGAGGACAATGATGAGATCAGAATTCTTAGGTATGTTTTTTTTTATATATATACAGGGTGATTTAGTCTTAATGTCATAAATTTTTGACCACATATTCGGAAGGCTTAATAAGGATAGAAAATCGAAAAAAAAATCAGAATCAAGCCGAATAACACAAACGCACAATGACTGATGGATGAAGAAGGAAGAGAAGTCGGACTGCGTGCATCTGTTCCAGATGCAGTTGAAGGCGGGCTCGCCTGCATAGGCAAATAAACTCGAATGATGTTCGACTTATTCCGTCGGTAGCGTATTAAACGGGAATTTGAACTGCCAACTTTTTAGATGTGCCGAGTGTGCTGATTACAGCCTATCTGATGTTGGCATTGATTACTGCGGTTGGCATTTATTATAAAATTCTCATGATTTCCTATTGATTACACCAGGTGTTTTTAAAAATGCAATTTTAATTATTGTTTGTTTCTGTTATTATTTGGCAGTTCTGCAGCACTTGTTATTGAGTAGACATTAAAAATAAGATTATTGATCTAAATATGGTAGGTCAAGACTCGGGATTGTTGATCACTGAATATGTATGCCTCGAATCGTTTTTTGTTGACAGCATGAGGGTTTTTTTAAATTACTCTCTGTATTTAGATACAAAAAACGTTTCAGCCACGCTTAATAATATAACCTATTAAAAAATAATTAATAGCATTAATTATATTTTTTCAATAAGTAGGTATTATAGGAAAATATTTAAATTTGGCAACGTCACCTCAAACTGACACCGAGTTGAATTACCGCCAGCGGTTTGTGACAGTCTGAATAGGGGGTTTAAATGATTTGAAAATATTTTATTTCGTCGTAAATATGCATTTAAAATTTTTTTAAATCACATATTTGTATTATGCTTATTTTTTTCTATCTTCTCTTGCAATTAATAATATTATGACTGAATCACTCTGTATAAAACTTTTAGGAATTGGGCAGCGGTGGTCCATGAATTTTTAAACCGATGAGGCAGGCAGGCTGAAATATCTATCTACTGCTCCAAATATGAATATAATGTTTAATATTGTTCAGAGGTTTCCTTAAATAATTATTTATTTGCAAATCAGCTAATGGAAAGTCCAGATTATTTAAAATTGCCCCAATTTGTTAGGCAGGCAAATACATTTATTTAAGTTTAACGATTTTCCCTAACTCAACATAATACATTTTTGATTTCTATTTTACACACACCGTGTCAATAATAATCTTTGTTTAGCTTAGCTAACACATAAATACATACAATGGTAACTGCACTATATACAGGGTGTCTGGAAATAATGCGTCAATATTCCTCGAGTTAATTTTACACCAAAAATAAAAGTCGCAAAGCCCTATAACATTTTTTCGAAAACTGAAAATTGGCAGGGTAAAGGTACAGTTTCGCTGGTGCGACTGCGGCTGCGACTGCGGCTCGTTACCAACCAATAGGCAGTCTGAATGTTCTCATCAACTGCAGCATTTAGACTGCCTGGTCAGCGACGGGTCGCAGTCGGACGAGCGAAACCGTACCTTTACAGGCCACTTAACATCACACATTGTTTTATTGATAAAACTGTTGCACAATCCAATATACTCTCTTAATTCGTATGTATGTATCTGCTACAATTTTATATACATCTTAAGACTCAATTTTAAATTATTTGCCGGGATTGAAGTTCATTATTATTTAACATAATTGTTGGACAGTTTGAAAAAAGTTTTGCTATAAATACTCATAAATCATTAATTTAGTCCATGTATTTAAAGGATTATCTATTCTACAAAGAAAGGAAACCTTATTTTAAACCCTTTTAGCTACACATTTACAATGTTTAGAAAAGCATAAATGTTGGTCAATTAACACGCCTATAGATACTTAAATTGAGCTACTGTTACAATTCTATTAATATTTATGTAGATATTCTTACTATACTTATTTTGGATCATTTTGTTTTATTTAAACTTAAACTATTTATACTGAGCCAAATATTTTGCATTTCAGCATTAAGTATATTGTTTATCATCTCAATGTCATAATCCGTAGTAAATTAGAGTATCATCGCCAAATATTTGTATACTGCATTTATGAAGTACTTCTTCTATGTTATTAATATACGAAATAAACAGAATGGGACCTAATACCGATCCTTGTGGAACTCCATATTCTACGTGCCTTGACTTTGACAAAACACTACCATATATTTTAGTATTTGCTTTCTGTTGTTTAAATATGAACAGAACCATTGTATTACAGAACCATTGATATCTAACTTCTTTATCAAGATATTCCTGGCAGTTGTTTCAAAAACACTGCACGTACATATTGATTAACATTTATTGCACTTTTCCAATTTGCAAGAATCGAGTATTGCAGTTGTTCTCCCTAAATCCTGCTTGATGTTTTGACATTATATTATTCGTTTCCTAAATTGCTTTCACAACTAATTCTAGAAGTTTGTTGAATGAAGGCAGCATATTTATTATATGTAGTTCATTAACAAGAGTGTCTGTGAGTAGTGTATATCGTACAATAAAGAATGGTAGAGAAGAACTTTGAATCGGAAAATACTAGAAACAGTTTAAATTGTTCCCGTGTAGTTAATTTATGCACTTCATATAATTCGCAGCTTCTTAAGGTGGTTAAGTAAAACCAAGTACACATTTGTAAGAGAACCTCGATGTCTAACTGCGTCTCAAACAGGGTCAAAGTAGGTCGTAATACGTGTAACATGTTGGTGGAAAACTTCTCTCCGAACAAAACTACGTCATGTCTCAAACATTTTGATGTTTCCATGTTGTATGCAGTCTAGTCAACTGTTAATAAGTTCTTCGTCCACACTTGGCATAACCGCATACTGTATCGTCCTTTGATATGATGCGGAAATATCGACAAATATTGGGAACGTTGCGACCTCAATACAAATGCCTATGTTTGGTGTGATGTAACGTGATGATGTTACAGGGTTAAACTATCAGAGAGGAAAATGCACCAAGCATCTGGCAGGTGTCAATAATTTTGAGAATATACCAAACGTAATAGTCAGTTATTTACATTTTCAAGGTCCTTTATTATTTACGGGGCATTGCTTTCGAAGATTATCAGCTATCAATCCTTGTGGATGTAGGTGGTAACATAACGACCGCTGTGATAGAAACCTACATTGTAACATCTACAACAAATAAAGTGGAAATTTTAAACAAAAATTTTCATGCAATAAATTCCGACACTTCAATAACAGGACCATGTATTCCAAGTGAAGCAGAAACTATACGTTGGTTCAAGAACGATCGTTATCCCATACTTTAAATATACACACATTGTCTCATCCTATACATTTCTCTAATTGTAATAATACAATTACTATAAATATTTTTAATAGAGAAAAGCCCAAATAAAATGTTTCAGCATTTAATAATATTATGTATAATAATTTCCATACCGCTTCGTGTTTAAAAAACTAATATGTTTAGTAACCTTTTTCTTTTTTTCTTACGTTGTGGGTTGTGGGAAACATATTATACACAACTCGCTGGAAATAGCATTAACACACTCGTGTGTTTTTCGTGTGAAATGGCACACTTGTAAGTATATGCTACTTTCCACGCTCCTTGTGTAACGTACTATTTATTTCTTACTTGTTACTTATAAATTTATACTGAGGGATTGCCCTGCCTGCCTCATCGTAGCCTCCACTGGATTTGGGTATGGTATGGGACACGATTCTTTTACAACATTCTTCTCGTATACTTACATTCAGTTTTTATACCAGAAAAAAAAAAATAGTTTGTAATCTGTTTTCGATATTATTGATTTAAATTCTACTTAGTTTTAATTTAACTTTAATAAGTACTCTCATTTATTTTAGAGCTATTATGGAATTAATAACGGTTGAAGAGATTGGGGAGAAGTGTGAAATTGATGATGATGATGATGATTTTTCTGACTAGTTAAGCTTTTCACACGAACAACACATTTGGTTGTTTTACGCGGTATTACAATCTTTTTTTTAGGTACTCTCTTAATAGAAATATCATTTTTATATTCATCAGAAACTGTTGGTTTTTCTGTGATCTTAGTGGATAAATTAAATAAAATTTTTTTATTTTGTCTTCGGAAGTAATAAAGTATTTGAAATTAAGTTTAATGTAGTATTAACGTTATAAAAATGTGAATTAAAGATTTTCCCAGAAAAGAACTTACTAATTTATCCTATTCCTTATTTCGATATCTATTTAAATAACTGTAGTCAGGAAGCTTATTGTTTGAATAATTTCAAAAACTAGAATCTTGGTAGAATTTCAATTATTTCTTGGATACGTAACAAAAGTTACACTTATTTGCTCCTTACTTACACTATTGTAGTTCAAAGTAGACCTTACGAACGCACCTCACATTTGAACGAGTTGTTTTTGTTTACAAGAAATGGGATAACCTTACTTTTCTCGTAGTTTAAGTTGCCCATATTTATAATTAATTTTTTCATGAAACTTTTATTTTATATTAAAATAACTAATTACAATCCCTTCACATACTTTTACACTTATAGGTTGGTAGGTAGGTACATTACAAGATTTTTGTTTAATATGTTTAGTAGGCTTAGGTCACCTGTGAAATGCGTTTCTACGGGTGTTTCGTTTCGTCAACAACTATTCCACGCCATGTTTAATTTTCGCGTAATTCTGCTCCTAGAGAAAAAAGTATTTTTGTTTTAAAAAACTAAGAAAATGAGTTTATTCAAGAATAGGTTAGAATAACAGGTAAGTCTGCTAAGTATTAATTAGTAATAGTAGACCTTGTAAATTCAATAATAGTAATTTTAATATTTTTCATCAAAACCTAAAAATACTGGTAATAAATATACATTAAGAGAATGAAGACGATATAAGATAGTAGCATTGTTTAACTATTTAATATTTATAGTATGTATTTTCACCTACATTTCGAGAAGGGCGGTCAGCTTAAGACCGATTCTATGAATACATGCTGGATAAAATTTTGTATCTATTATGGATGTGATGTAGTAAGTTTTTCTGTCATTACCATCCAACTGGCTTCATGCATCAGCTTTATATCGTACAGACTATAAATTCTTGATACAGATAATTCTTTTGTAACAAGTTTTTGATATATTCAAATCTACATAAATATATAGATATACGTATCTACAGTTTCTATATAAATTATTTCTTTAGTCTTGCAGAAGGCCAATGTTTGGCTCGAGTTTCTCGTTTACTAATAAATGCATTGAATATAGTCATAAATCCACTTATTTCTCACATAAAGTGTTTATTGGAGGCTGATTTCGTTTTAATTTTGAAATATATAATAAATTATGTATCATGATGTTACTGGATTTGAGGCGAAGATAAAATGATAGCGTCTGATACTATCTGTGCCTATACTAAAAATTGTATGCTTAAAATCGTCAGGGTAAGAACAAATATTAATAAAATGTCCCCATCAAAATTATTATTCACATTAAATTTCTATGTTGGTTGTGCTGTGAATCTATTTTTAGCAAATTTTGACCAATATATGTATATATTCAAGAAAAAAATGAAACATTAGAAGATAAATACTTAATTTTAAAGCCATGTAAGTATTTATCCGCATATATATAAATGTATAATATAGGGTCAGTGCGTAATGTTCTATGTATTTTAATCACAAGCGATATTTTTTATAATATATTAGATATATATTATAGCTCTCAATCCGTAACTAGCTTTACTGTAAATCTATTTTTCCATGTAATGAACTTTAAACACTGCATATTCAAGAGGATTATTGAGATATAAATATGTGTGCCTTTAATAACTTCGTAAGTATTTTAGAGAAATTGTATTTTATTTTTATTAGAATAAGTCTTGGAAATTTTTTTCTAATTGCTATCAGAAAAAAGAAACGGCATTATATTATTATATGTATTTTTTCTTTAATTTCAAAATTCAAGTTTTTGCTATTTTTTATATTTTTATTTTATAAATTTGTTTGCATTTACTATTTTTCCAGGCCTACAGTTCAAGGGATTCCGGGAAATTTAAAATTTTTAGTGTGTCCAAAGGAAGAATTTTGCATCGTTCTTAAATTATGTTAGAAAATTATTAAAATTAATTTCACATTTTTAATAAACTAAGTAAAAATATCCTATAAACATACAGTTAGGTATATGTTTTCTTTTAGTTAGTTTTTTTTTACAATTTTGAATTACCTAAATGATTAAGTTTGTGACAATGATACTTAAATAATACAGTTAAAATTTTATAATGGTTTTGGTTATCTTACAATTAAATTCATAAAATATAAAAGCACAGGAGTGGCATAAATACATCTTAAAAGGTGTGGGAAAGGACCTTTCTCAAAAAACTGCTGAATTTTGGTGAAATTTAGTGCATTTGTAGACCATATAAAGACTAAGACATTTTATTGTCGACATCTGTAGTGTATCTAATTTCTTATTTGAAGAGAAACAATTAAAAAAGCGAGTGGGTTTGATAGACTAATACTAAATTAGTCTCTTTTAAACTTAACTTGACCCTATTGCGTTTCTAAAGAAAGTTACCTTCTAGTTAATGTAAAAACAAAAGGCTGTATTAAGATTTTTTTTATAATTATTTAACAATGTAATCTTTTTATCACAGTTAATATTTAATTTAATAAAAAAAAACCATTACCTAATCCTCACATGTATTTAATTCCCCATTTAATTATTTAATAATTCTCCAAAAAAAAAAGTACGTCAGTATAATCGTGTGAACATACAAACCCAAGGTGAAAAGTGTGGCGAACACACTTAAATTCTTATCAAAACATTTCGTTTACTTGACAAGCGTTATATTGCCAAAGTTATTTTTATCTGAGATTGTTGAACTCAATACAAAAGTGGGATTAAAAAAATAACGTCTACTTTATATTTATTGTTTTGTACTGCTGATAATTTTTGGTCCATTATTCCAAGTAAATAAGTGATTAATTATATAGCGTTGTATCTTTTATCAATGATCTCTATTTAAAATAACTAAATAAATATAATTTCTATGTGAAAAACACGGTAATATATTTTACAGCAGATCATGCAGATGATTTTGGAAATATGACTATTTTTTTTCGTTGTATAATAAGGTACCTAAAAACCTAGAAAAATCGAGGAATTGGATTATATTTTGTCATCAAATTTGATTTAATAGTGTTAGTTTTATTAAAATCTGCACAAATGCCAATGGCTTCTGGCAGTTGCCTGTTATTAAACATATTTGATATACAAAGTTTGCTCTGTTGACTGTAAAGTATGTTACAATTTTTTACCATTGCCTATTTTCTTCAAGCACTTTTAGAGTTGCTTTTAGATGTCGTACGACATCGGACGGATGTTGGATGTCGTGGATGACGTCCATACTATAGTTGCGGCAAGAATTCAGACGATTCATGCAAATAAATGAATAATTCATTATATTTTTATCAAAAGATTATAGAAATTGCAACTGAAAATATAAAACTATATACTACATTAAATGTTTGCACTATGTATTGCACTAAATTACAAAAAAAAAATATTGCAAACTTTCAAAAATTATGTTGCCAATAAAAACAATTGCGTAACGTCAGCCGTGACGTAAGTCGTCTAAATTCTTGCCGCAACTATAGTCCTGGAACGTACATAAAATGGACGTCCAACGGACGTAATTTTAAGGACGCCGCTGGAAGTTACTCTGTTAGACATTCCATGGACGTCCATAACTGGTCTTGGGACGTACCGATCTAAAAAAACGCCTCGTAGATATCAAGTGTTTTGTGGGTCAAATAACTTCCAAAATTCAAATTTACTTTATATTAACACAGAATCAACTACGATAGATGAGATCTATATAATAATCTTACCCTATGTGTCCTATAAAAAGAAACCGCAAGGGTTAAACTAATCTCGGTGGTTATGCAAAAACTGATCTGTTGGGAGTAACCCATTTATTCAATTCAAAGTGTTGTCCAAAGACTCACGCACTTCTCGGATAACATGGTGAAATTATACTTTTTGTACCTACATAGTTTTTAATTATCCGGTATGGAAAATCTGAAAAGAACTTTTGTACAGTTGTTGTGTTTTTGCAACTAACAATAAAACAATTGCTGCTATAGGAATTTCTAGTCTATGGTAAATGGATAATTATACCAATATACTAGACCAAGTTGCCGTATACACTATGTGACAAAAAATGTATCACTCTGTTGAAGTTGATATTTTAAAGCCAAACTATGTATATATTACATGCTTAGGATGTTGAGAGTAGTGGATGATAAAAAAATCATCAAAACCGACATAGAGAACGGCATATCAACAATGCGTTCCGTATATCGCTGTATTTGTTCCTATGGTCTAATTTCATATCGTCCGAGATTAATACTCCCTATAACCAGTCGTCATCGTGCCCTCAGATTGAAATGGTGCAATGCTCGGGCAAATTGGGATGCAGAATGGAATAGTATCATGCTTACTGCCGAATCTATAGATTTTGTCTGTGGGTCCACAACGGTCGTAGATGAGTCAGGCGTCGAAGAAGAGAAAGGCGATTCTTAAAGTTTTCCGTGGAACATGAAACAGCTGTTACCAGAGGATTGATAATGTGGGGTGAAATCAGGATAGGCAGCAGAACGCCTCTAGTATTTGTCGAAGGCAAATTGAATGCCCAAAGATATATTCATAAAGTTATGGAACCGTTTGCTATGCCATACATTCGAGGGTTAAACAATGTTATGTTCCAACAACATAACACTCGTCCTCATATGCAGCGGTTACATTTCAGTTCTTGGAAGAGGCCAACATCAATATTACATGGCCCGCACGTTCGCCTGACCTTTCGCCCATCGAACATGTCTAGGATATGATGGGTCAAAGGTTGGGAATGTTTCCAAACTCTCCAATGAATTTACAACAGCTGCATGATGCTCTACAAGTTGCTTGGGACGACCTTACTCAGGACCCTATAGGTCACCTCATTAGAAGCATTTCTGGCGAACTGCAGAATGTATTAGTTTAAATGGAGGGGCAACCTATTACTGAATTTGGACTCTATAGCATGCGATTTTCCCAATGAAAATGTTATTCTTAACACCATAAACACATGTAGAAAATTTGGTTAAAAAATATACACTTTAATGATGCGTTCTTTTGTCACGTAGTAAATAAGTTCCATATTATTGACACTAAGTTATATTATTAAACAATGTTATTTCTATTGTTTTATCCATTATTTATCTTATACGCATAAAAAAATACTGGATAATGTAATGTTAACATGAACATCTGCAGGGGGACAAGGGGTGGCGTTTGCCTTACCCCTGGCTTTTGCATCAATGCATACCGTCAGAATATTTTATCACTTCTGACCAATTATTATTTTATATTAGTACATCAGATTATTATTATTTTTTATGGACTGCCTAAAAGTATTTCTATTTTGTTTGGTTTCTCTTGTAGATGTTCAAGAAAACAGGTAGGCGTATTTCCTGAAGGCTGACATAATATTTTCAGTGTTCATTATAAGAGCCAATGGTAGGACATACACCATGACTTCGTGATAAATTTTAGTGACATTTGTTATAAAATGACATTCTCGGTTTACCTCATGTTGATCGCCGTGATCAACAATGACTATTCATTGACATCCGTTGATTGGTGTAGTCCAGCTAGAGATGTTGCTCTCATCAATCTAGTGCTTCGCCAGAGAATGAAGATCCTTTTAGGACTTAACATTGGCTGCGAGAGACTGGTAAGTTTTAAATTATATAATATTAAATATTTTAAGGAACATAAAAAATTCAAATGAATGGCCACCAAAATAGTGAGAATAAAGGTTCATTTACACACATCAGTGACGTATCAGTTCAATGTCAGTTCAGTATTAGTGTTATTTGTGGTAGATCACTGAAGCCAGTTTACACATATTCGTCCGTAGTCCTTAAAAAGGAGTTAGTAGACGATCAAACAAAGTGATCTGAATATATTTATCATGCAGTTAATCAAAATTTCGTATCAGCTCGTTAAGCTTTTCTTCAATACTAAGCAATAAAAAAATCTCTTCAGTTCGACAGTAGAATTACAAAAATATCGTGCCCGGCGTATTTAAAAGCCACTGAACGGACACTGCAGCAGCAGTGATACGGCACTGCGACGGACGTGTATAAACACGCCAATTTAAAATCTAAGCAACGATTTTTTATTTTTCACTGATACTGATACGAAACTGACACGGCTGACACTGATTAAACAGACCTTAACGGTTCTTAATTTTAATAATTTACCTTAACATACTAACATAAGGTGGCAACAAGATATATCCATCAACTTGAAAAATCTGTAAAATTTCGAAAAATCGCTAATAAATTACATTTTGTTTGGAAACTTGATTTAAAAATATTACTATTCATGTTACAAACTATAAAATTGGAGGAACCAACGCTAGATTAAACGTAAAATAGTGTACTAAATAGTATATAGTGCTTTCGAAAAGTAATGAATAATTTTTTTAAATTGAAAAGTTTTGGAAAAAATTCCCTAGCACGCCGATTTTGTTTTTTTAAAAGGCACTTTTTGACATACCCACATTTGTAACGTCTTCGTTGTGAAGACGTCACAAATGTGGCAAATGTCGCAATGTTACATAAACATGTTGCTTATGTGGACTCTGATTTATAACGTATAAAAGTCAAAAAACACATTTTTTTATTAACTGCGCAGTGGTTGATCAGATATAAATGAAACTGGTGTGGGTCTTTAGATAGTTATACAGTGGTGTCCGAAAATGATGCGTCAAAATTTCGGGGGGAAAATAATGCTACAAAGCCCTATGTCATTTTTTCGAAAACTCAAAATTACAAGGCGTCAAAAAAATTTTTTATAACTTCTAATAACTTTTTTGTGAGACGATTTTTGTACACATATCATTAGATCCTTTGTATCCATGTTCTTAATTTGACGAATATCCTCCAACGCCAAAGGGCCTAAACTGTTCTTGGCCTTCATATAATGATTTAGAACTTTTTTGTTTGAACATTTATTTAAGTAGGTTTTTTTCGGAAACAGTTTATTTTAACGTGATATAACGAGGACATTTTTTAAAAAATTTCTAACGATCTTTAATTACGTTTTATCCAAATTTTTAAAAATGTTGAAACAAAGAAGTTCTAAGTCATTATTCGAAAGCCAATGACAGTTTAGGCGCTTTGACGTTGGAGGATATGTGTCAAATTCAGAAAGTGGATACAAGAAACACTAGTGATATATGTACAAAATTAGAAAACAAATCGGTTCTCACAACAAAGTTATTAGTAGAAATTCATAAGTTTCTTTGGCGCCCTGTAATACCGCTAATTTGAAGCTTCCGAAAAAATGTTATAGGGCTTTGTGACATTAATTGTTCGTATAGAATCAGTATCAGTCAGTAGTTTCAAAATTTCGGCAGGTTTACTTAAGCGATTTAACATTTTATATTATATGATATTTTTCCTATCGCTTATTTCAAATTGGCACCATAAATATTTTAATATGGCTTTTGGATTTTGACTGCTAAGTAGTTGATTTTAGACAAATGTCTTATATCCTCAAGCTCTTTATGATTAATCACTTCAGTCAAATTTTGTGATTTTCATTTATAAATTTATTCTGAGAAATTGTCTAGGTTTTGGTGGCGACATTGACTGATAACACATATTGTTAACTTTAGTCTCAAATATCTTTTTCTTTTACTTAACTATCGTCAACATCTA
The DNA here is from genome assembly GCA_037114965.1 of Monochamus alternatus. NCBI lineage: Eukaryota > Metazoa > Arthropoda > Insecta > Coleoptera > Cerambycidae > Monochamus > Monochamus alternatus. The sequence goes on from CM073433.1 coordinate 43,415,995, forward strand.
CTTAAATATAATAGCGTCTAATACCAAGACGCAGATAAAAAAATATCTTAAAATGTAAATTTTATCTAAATTACTGGTAAATATTCGTAGTGGCTTGTCAGTGTGACTCGCTTTGTTCAAATGGTATGTTTATCGAAATGATTTGCAAATACGACTATTTTTTTTGTCAGAATAGAGTATGTTTATCGGATGATCTTTGTTTTAGTAAATTATATTTTATTACAACCATTATTGACTGGAAAATTCACTGGAACTAGAAACATTTATGAATGTCAAAATATAGTAGTCTCAAATAAAGAGACATATCTCTTGTGGTCTTAATTTCAAAACCTATTATACCTATCTCAAAACACCTAGGTAATTCATTAATTTCAAAATGTTTGTTTTAATCCAATTTTTCTTTGCCATTTTCTGTTCTACTTCAAAACAGTCATGATATAGATTTGTCGGTATTCAATGCGAATTTTGTCTTGTCGTGTCATTCTTTCTTGGGAATGACTCTCTTAACATTAACTTAACAGCGTGTTTATTTGATGTAGCCCTGTCCAATTTTCAGGCTAGTTGCCATGTTATTCGTTTAGACGTCTTGACGTTTCGAAAGACATATTGCTCTCTTCTTCAGAAGTAACTCTGACAGTGTATAAGTTCTCTGGTTTATTTTTTGTATTCATCATTGCCATATTCCAGATAGCTACCTCTTAACTCCCTTGGTTAAATTAATATCGATTTTTCTTTGATTTCTATTGCCTTTTTGTTGTTTCTGTAGAGTCTTGGCTTCTCTTTCTTACCAAAATCTTGGTCGTATACAATTTTTCGCCATATGTTCGACAACTGGTAACATATCTGCATGTTTGTTATCCTTAGGTGGCTTTAGTGTATCTTCAGTTTCGCATTAATGTGTATGCTTAACATGTAGAAGAATATTTCCGTTGCAGATATTTTTAAGAAAGGCGGTTACTATTTTCCTTGGGGTATTATAGTTTTTTTGGTACATTGTTGTATGTAAAGTAGATAGGTAAGATCTTCCTCTTTTTATTTGACATTAATTGTTCTTTTGATGATTTTTACAATATTTTGTGTTGGCATATCCATTTCTACTGATAGCAACAAATAGTTATTTTTCCAAATAGTCTGATTTACACATGGTTCTTACTCGGCGCCTAAAAGCATACCTTGTTTTATGATCCCAATGATGATGAGGCCCAACATTCAAATGCCCATCAGTATGAGTAGACTTTCTCTAAACATAAAGTGCTATCTGGTTGTATCTCCATAAGAACATCTAAAAACGAAAGGAAATCATATTTTTTCAATTCTATCGTAAATTCGATGTCCGGATGTCAGTTATGCTGTTCAAAAAGTCCTTTTACCTTTATTACATCCTTCTGGTGAATAATCTACAAAGCTAGAAACCCAGCTTATAGCTTGGTATATTTAATTGGTCTCTCCATCAATTTGACAAGTTGATCTCTTGGTTTGACCTTAATTTTTGCTCACCTACAGAGAAGATTAAGTAGATGATCTTCCAGATCTTCTCTTACTTGCCATATTCTTTGCAGTAGACTTTTATATTTCATCTACAATTTCTTATAAGTTAATGGATTTAATCTCAAGGATTTTTTTTTTTAGATTAGTATCCTGTATCACTTGATTGATTCCACATAATGTGGATAAATCATTCCAGTCTCTGAAATGCTATAGTATAATAATTTGAAAAAATGCACTGTGATTTAGTTAAGAATGTGTACTATTTTCGAGTTTATAATGCATAAAGTAATATAGTACATATTGGTATCTTGCCTTGTGTTTCCTTGATCTTGCCTTGGTCTTACAAGACAATATAAGACCAACACAAGAATTGACAGCAAATTTAAAGGCAAGACTTAAGAAGTAAGAATCTTGATAGGTCAATAAATTTTGCTACGGCAAGAAGTGAACGTTATCTGAAATATAGTTTATTTAAAAGAAAGCCACTAGGTATGTGAAATTATTTTTTAAAACAAAGTTTATTGAATCTAGGTCCAGTTCTGCTGAACTACAACTGACTATAAATTCACTGCCACTTGATTCGTTTCGTCTATTTCGTCCATTATTTGTTTTGCAAGACAAAACAAGACTTTTAAATTTTAGATTTTTTGTCTCTTAAAACAATTTTGAAAACTTAGTAATTTAATCCAAGGCTTCGGTAATATAAGGAAAAACTTGTCATGGGTATAGAATAGAGCGGGAATATCCACAAAGAACAATATTTTTATTACTGAGCTTACAATAAATGATATTTCTATTCAAATAAGCATTATCAGTTATAATCATCCAGATGACAGACTTGAGAGCTTTGTCTTTACTTACGCAAACTTTAGGAAAAATTTGTTCTTAATCATTTTTTGACCTTTTGTTTTTTTGTCAGTAAAAGATCCATCTAAGATTACCCATGTGTTTGTACAATCTTAGATTTTTATTATTTTGTTCAAATTCAATGTCAAGTTCATTAACTTTAGATAAAAAAGTAATATCAGTATCAAGCACGTCTAATATTAAGGAGTTTTGATAAAATTTTCGTTGTATTCACCTTGGGAGCTTATCGCCAAAAAATATAATTCTCTGAAAATGTATGAGATATGTAATTGACTAATTATAGGTATCCACATTGATTAAATGCTTAAATCATCTAAATATTAAAACATTATTTTAACTAAGCATCATATACAGTAAAATAATTTCCATATAGAGCTAAAATGGAACTAGCACAATGTTTCAATTTTATTAATTGCAATTATTTTCAATATTACTTTTAGAGTAACATTTTTTGATATGTGTAACTTTTGCAAAACTTATTCTATACCGTTTTCATTCTAGTCAAACATGTCTTAAGAAAATATTGCTGATTTGCAACGTACAAGGCGTTAAAACTGAAGGTGATAGTGCGAAATGAGAATCTGAACTTAGTTTTTGCAGAGGGCGCTAGTTACACATTGCACCTAACATAGTAATCTTTCATCATAATATTTCATCCATTTTAAAATACGTAAATTCATTATATCTCAGCATATTATAAGGGCTCAATAACAAATCTACTTAAAGTTATTGATTTTTCGACAATTGACCATTGTTTTTTTGTTGTCATTAGCATCGGCTTCACAAGACACTACTACTACTTAGGTCAATCTCGGAATAATATTAGTAGTGGGTCACTGTCGAAAATTCCCAGATTTCTACGCGATTCTCACTAAAGGTGTCAAAATTGTAGAATAAATTTAAAATCAAACTTTAGTGCTTCGTACATCGCAAATCAGCAACATTTTACTAAGGTATGTTTGGTTAAATGCTGTTTTGACGTATACAATCTATTTTTATGACCTATTCATTGACTACCCCGTATAAAATATAAAAATTATTTGAAAAATTAAATTTTGTAACGGCAATGTCAAAAGTGTTGAAAAACTGTCTGGATCAATTTTGCATTAGTCTGCAGATAATTCTAAAATTATTTTAACACTGAAAATAGAATTGTTGAAACTGAAGTATTAAGATTTTATGAAAAAAAAAAAAAATTCATTCCAATGTATAAAAATATTAAAAAATATGAAGATTATACGAAATTAAGAATACGAATAATTTATATATCTATAGCAATATTTGAACATTTTCTTAAATAGATTTTTTCCACGGTCGGGAGTAGAAATCAGTTTCTATGACATCAAAATTAAAACAGAAGTAGTCGATTATTCCCAAGGGAGTATAATGCTCCCAAGGGAGTTTACATTATGGAGAACGTTTTTCATGCAAAAAAAAGATAACATTGAAATTATTTATTGACATTTAAATTAAATGTTACATTTGTACAATTTTCAAAATTAATATTAGAAGGAATATTACTTTCGCTTACATTTACAGTTTTTGTGATTGCGCTAGTAGTGGTACCTACTAAAACCTGATTAGCAATTTTGGTCTTATTTTCAATGCAGTTCTCGACATAACCCTCAGCGACTGTCGTTGATTTCCAACCAGCATGACGCTTTATTGTCGTGATATCCACACCAGCATCTGCCAGTAATGTCGCTGAAGATCTTCGTAAGCAGTGACCAGTATAACATGCAGCATCAGGTAATTTTAAATACGAAGCTACTACACTCCGAATTTTTCCCATGGTATTCTTGCCAACCGGCTGCGAACTACATTTTCCTGCTTTGTAGTACAAAAAAAGACGCTTATGCTTGACGTGGGGAGGACGAAGGGACAGGTTTTTTCGAAACAATTGAAGCATATTTCCCACATCGGTAACCAGAAAGGTTCGTGGAATCTTTGTCTTAGTGTTTGGAATTTTTACAATCTAGGAAGAGCCTACATTCTCAATATCATCTACAGTTAAAATGACTAGTTCATCAGTTCGACAAGCTCCGGCAATCCCCAGAATTAATCCAACCTATAAAAAATCAAAATACTTAATAATTGAAATACCTAACAACGAAAGTAATCTTACCTTAATCATTAAGAATTTTTTGTCATCTGCACTTGATAGAAAACGGTCGATTTCACCCTTTGTCAATATTTTCGATTTTTTCGCTTAATATCCGTCACCGGTTCTTTTCAAAAATGCGATCAGCTTGGGGAATTTGCTTATATCTATGTTGTCGTAAATTATCAAGCATGACTTAACCATAGAATATTGCGCCTATAATGTGGAAGACTTGTAATTCTTTGCATTTTCACTGAAGTATGCCAACAAAACATTCTCGCTGTATACTTGAACATTTTTCTCGGTGCACCATTTTTTGAACCGATTGTAGGCTATATCGTATAAAGATCTTGACTTCGTAGGCAGCAAATTGCTTATTGCTATATTTGCAGTCTCCTCAATCTCTTCCGACTCACAATTATTCATTGTGCACTAAACAAACTTTAAACTAAACCAAACTAGCACCTTAATTTGACAATTCTTTTTGTTTGTTTATTTTGTAGTTATGACAATAACTCCGACTACTAAATAAATGCTCAAATCCGAATACAATAATTCTGGTGCTACTTACTTCATAATGACAAAATATGTGTTTTTAAGTTAATGAGACCGTGGAAAAAATAGTATATACCATTCGGGAGAGATGCTATTTTGTCCTCGGTGCATTGTAGCCCTCGGGTTTCAAATTGCACCTCTGCCAAAATAACGCATTTCTCTCCCTTATAGTATAATGTACTATTACAAACAACAACAAAATATTGGATAATAAATAAATTCGATGATAAATGTACTATCTTGAAATAAATTAATACTCTTCTTCAAAATACACCGTACAGAATCTCATCTGACTGACTCATGTGTTGGTACGCGAAAATCTAAAGGCAGAAAGTAAACATTTCATATTTTTTCGATTTTATCTGTACGCTTTTGAAATGATCACTTGAGTACAAGTACTTATTGAAGCCCTCAAAAGACATTTTCGATATACCTGTAATCCATTTCGCTATCTCGTTTCGCAGCAAGGTGATTGACTGTACCATCGAACAAAAACTAATTACTCGAAGAGAACAAATCGATATCTGAACCTTATCGTTCACTAGGTATCTGTATCTTGTTTGTTAATTTCACTTCGGCTTGACAGATTTCATTTTTTTAGACGGCTAATTAATTTTCGGGGTGGGCAATGGGGTTGCTTTCAATCTCCCCGCTTCCCCGCTCTTAGACATTTGTGGGGGTTTTCTAATTAAAATTTTACAGTTACCAGCGTTTCCAGAATATTGTCGCGTCGGTTAGAATAAAACAGTTGCCGAGGAAATCGCAATTGAAGCCAGTTTAATAAAAATATGTATTCACGCCTTAAACTACTCTACTGTCATTTAGTATGAATTTTATAGTTCTATAAACAGTTTACAGCACTAGTGCTGTAATGAAAAGAAAAATGTTTTTATTAACATTAGTCTGTTAAATAAAACCTCGCTTTTTAGAATTATTTATTTCAGGGGTTGATTCCTTGTTGAAAATAAAAGGTAATTTGTTATATAAACGTTGGGTGACAAGTCAACCATTAGGGAGATATCGCGTTTCAAAGATGGCGGAAAAAAGAGTGTTTTTATTGTTTTTTTGTGGGAATGGTAAAATTTTGTGAAAGTGTTACCATCATCAAAAGACACTTGTGACATTTTTTTCACTCTTTGAAAATAATTGGAAAGGGTTAAAATAAACTACCCCTTTCAGTTTTTTTAACTACACTTTCAAAAATCTTCCTTAACTACGTAGAAAAAAATAAATTAGGTTAAGCCGATTCATTTAGAAACTTTTTTCTCTCTTACATTTTTTTGATAAAAACTGTTTCGACGTTAAAAAATAAAATGTAAAGTATTGCACGTCGGGAAGAGGCAGTTTTACTACACCCATTATTAGGAAAAACTCTAGTTGGCTGCTGTCATTTTCCGACTGTCTCCATTGGTTCTTTGACAGATAGCAAATGGTTTGTACTATTTTAACATTTTGAGAGTGGTTTACGGGATAATTTGGCTTTCGTTGTGTAATGTGTTTGATTGCGGAGTACGTTGGGATTCAATACGAAGTTAATGCAGCAAAAATGGTTATTTTCACAAATGCAGAAAGGACAGACATGCACGTTACGTACGGCCGGGCAAATGGAAATTCCTTACAACAATAAAAATAATAATTGGTGATATTACTATATTATAATATTTATTACTACTACTAACTATTACACTATTTGAAAGAAAAGTTTGAAAAGTTGAATAAAATAAAGGTTGGGATTATATTTGTAGATAATAACATGACGTAGTATGTAGAGATGTTTTATTTTATTATAGGTAAAAATACATTCTTTCTAAGTTTAATAAAATATGTATTTTGGTGTCACAAAATAGTCAGGGGTGTTGTATGACTGATGAAGTTCAAAGGGCTCTTTATTGAATAAACTGTTTAAATCAATAATTTCCAGGTTTGATCTATTTTCCAAAATTTTATAGCTAAGTAGTTGAGGATGAAATGAAATGGTAATCTTGTAATGAGACACACAAGATAGGTTTTCTAAAATAAAAAGTAAATCAACAATTTTTTTGTATCGGATGAAGACAGCCATTGTTACTTACATATTTCTACCACAACTTCATGAAACAAATTCTCACTCACTTGGTGTTATTTTTACACAATATGTTCTCACTTACACATATTTAGGTTTCTCTAACCAAATATTATGTAGACTAGCTCATTTGTTTGTTAAAATGTTAAATTTACTCACCAAATTAATTCACTTATAAATGAGTTTGAACTTACTCACTGTTATTTTTTACTATGTACCTTTTTGTTAAGAACAGGCATATTGGCTTAAATAGCAATATTTAGAAGTGACCAATCTAATATATCACCATGGGTCATTACTTGCGGACCACCCTGTATACCAGAGAAATCAACCGAATTTTCTCAAAAATAGTCAAAATTATTTATATTAAAGAGTTCGTGTTTTTTGTATCCTTTAACATATTCTTTCGGAAGCATGTATATTATTACCCATAATGCTACTGCAATTTTTATTATATAAAAAGAAAATGATTCAAATTGTTCTCTGTATAGTCGCTACTGAAAATATGAGAATAAAACCATTTCCCATTGAAATCTATAGCATAGATGTACTCGTATACCGAGTTTCATTTAGATCTGATTATCCAATGTGAAGGTGTTTGAAAAAAAAATTGTATATTTGGCAATGTTTGCAGTTAATAAATATTCACAAACTGCTGGCCATACTTCAAATAAGAAAAAACGCAGTTTCATCCAACTTTGTGACGATAATTGTATGCTCTTCTATGTACTGGAATTAACAAAGTATTTATTATGCATCTGTTTGTCTCCCATAGCAACAGACAGAAAATCTATCTCGCATTCTCCGGAAAAAGCCAATTAAGATCGTCCAATGAAAGGTACGAAAGTTTAATTTACGTAAAATAATCATAAAAAAATATCACTATATAATCTTGAGATAAGTGAGATAAGTCGGGGTAGTGAACTACATTTTGCAAAATCATTCCAAGCATCTCACTTGTGCGTACTTAATTTTATAAGCTATCTAAACATAGTTATTTCAATTGTAGCCAAAGATTTTTTAATGTAAAGGTAAATACCTGCAAGCCGGTCTCGAATGATGTCTTTAAAACTTACGCATCCGCCATAATTAACAATCCTCGCAAAGGGAAATTTCGCATCTTCTAACGAAACGTCCTTTTAGGCTTTTAAAGCTTTGTGCTTTCTTTGTAGCAGATATTTCCCAAATACCTAAAAACACAGTTAATTAGGTACAAAGATTTGTCCCTTCATTTTGTAAGAGATATAGCTAAAGGGTCTAAAATGATGTCCCTAATAAATAATAAAATTCTTACAGATAATAATTTCTTCTGTGTTATCTTCATTACCTTTAACAAATATATTTAAATGTTATAAGAGCTATTCCTTCCATTAGTTAAAAAGATTTGCCGTTTCATTTTCTAAGAAATGAAAAATCTAATTTCTAATTTTGTGAGTATATAATATCGGTAACTCGGTCGTTACCTTTAAATATTATAAAATAAGCTTTTCCACCACTGAAATTATATAATAACTATTGATATATTTATTGAAACAAAAATTGTTGTACTAGCAGTATTTAATGATTGATTCTTCAATGTAGCGTAGTTTTTACTCTGTTCTGCAGTGTGTATTCATTTTAATCAATCTATAAAGAAATCTTTATTGAAACAAATCAATTATAGTTGTTAGTTGTTCGTTCTCTAAATATCATGCACTCTTTTTAGACATTTGCATACAAACTGTAAGAAATAATAAAGATATGATAATTCGAAAACTTTATATAGGGTGCAGTAAAATGTTTTCCATGTTAAAAAACTTTTCCGTTTACAAGTTACACAAAAGTTTGAACATTGTATATTATTTTTATAAAAACCAGAATAACTGTAAATATCGCATTTTCGTAATGTTTGACTCAACAATTATATGTAGTACTTTTTCCTATATTAATGGCAAATTATAAGCTACGAACTAACAAAAGCACGTATTGAGACACGCTGACATAATGATAGTTCCTATTGTTGTAGTAGTTCCTAGCGGACTGCCGTTGCCTAAGAAATACCGTAGCACCCTTAGGACCAAGGAACCGAACCGACGGGGTTCCAATAAAGCATAAACTTCCCCGAAAAAAACCTTACTGTAGAGTCTGAACGATATTAAATACATTTTTTGACACACGTACATTTCTCTGTATATTTATAAAAATTGATATGTAGTACATACTTAATTCTTCATAAAATATTATAGATATGTGGAAATGTGCATCCCAATATTTTTTAAAAATATAGCTAGACATGCCATGATTTCTCTGAGTAATCCAATATCCATATATAGTATCCAATAAAAATAATGCCATGAATGTATAATGCCAATTCCGTTATTTTAAATATACACACTGTGGATTAATGCATATTTGAAAAGAACGTACAATTTGAGATCAAAAATGATTCAAACTACTTCATGCTTAAACCTAAGATTTCAAAATATAAAATTATTCATGCTACCAAAAATCAAATGATAATTTCGAGAAATATGGAGTATAATTATAATGTATAAAGTGTTTTTTTAGCTTTTGCATTTGTCAAAAATTTCACAAAATGTGGAATATCTCGAAAACGGCAAAGTTTAGACATGAAGTAGCTTAAGGGCGCCGTATTCTTGAAATAGCATGTTTTACAAATACAAGTAATTTAGACATATAAGGACTAAATAATATAGAGTTTATCAAATAGTAGGAGTGTTGTCTCTCAAAGATATCGAAGTAAAACGAATATAATAACGGCTGAAAGAGGTTTAACCAACAAATTTTTAGGCACATAAATCTTTCAAAAGCCGTTTTTTTTAATTCAACTATAGATGTAAACATTGTTATAACATAAACTTACATAGTTCTGCATATAAGATTGTTCACTTTTGTTTATAAGTATGCGGAAATAATTGTTAAAATGTGGGGTTAGAATAACGAAATGTGTGTCATACAAATTGATTTTAAAAGTTATTATATTATTTGAGCAGAATTTAAATAGTAAAAGGGGATACACCAATCTTCAATAATTTTATTTTTAATATTACTTTTGCTCTACGTGTTTTATTCTTCGAGATTTCTGCACCTAAAAAGCGCCATAAATTTGATCATTTTACGGCGAGAAATACGGCGACCTTAAATTATCTTGATTTCAAATTTTACATTCATTTAAAAAATGCATTAATATATGTATAGAGTGTTAAAATAAACGAAATTGACTCTATTTTTCATATAAACGCAAGTGCTATACTTAAGCATTGTTTTTGATTATATACATCATTCTCAAAAACCCTAGTATACCAATTTTCAGTTTTCATATTATGTTTAACGGACTTTCATCGTGACACCCTGTATTAAGCTGGATGAATGTGGATGATCCAATTACCTTGTTTCCACTTCCTTTATATAATTTTCTAGAAAGTTGAATAAATCATTACCTAAATTTTATCCTTATCTCTATCGCAATTTGGCATCGATCACTTGAAATTCGCCTGTTTTTTGTATATCGCTATTATCAGTATGAGATTATGATGGGTAACGTCTACCGATAAACGGTCATATGCAAAATATAAAAAAAGAAAAAAATACATCAACTATTTACGTATTTAGATTACTTTCCCGTAAAATATGTACATACAAACTTTGGCTGGTGATAGTACATAAGAAACTATGACTAAAAACTAATAAACATAACCTCTTAAAAAATGTGTAACTATGAAAGTAGTTTTTATGACTTTTTATTGGACAAAATACAACAATGAAATTTTCAGAGACTATATGGTCACCTGTAAAAAGCCATTAAATAGTGTAGATTTGAATAATTTCGATAATGTTTTTGTGTATTTCATATAAAATGTATTTTTATTAAATTTACAAAATGCAGAGGCACCTGTATCTCCTGTATTTTTTACATACATTTCTTAAGCTGTCTGCTTTAAGATATATAACCAATTTCCAAAATGATGTTTTTTGTTAAGTAACCGAAACAAAACAAATTTTATTTTAATGTTGAAATGAACCTCCTTCTGCGTCGATATATGCTCTCAATTTCTTTCTAAAATTAAGTCTAAGAATATTAATTATTTATGACCAATTAAAAATTTCTATAATCTAGAGATTTTGCGTGTGCCCATAGATAAAAATCGACATAATTCAGACCTGACGATCACGGAGGCCAGATTATTGATGCATTATATCCCCTTCCAATCCATAGATTAGGAAAATGCATGCGTAGATTGTCTGATATGAACACAAAATGTGTTGTCCGCGACAATAGTCTTTCTAAAGATATTGTGATATTTGCTGCACTTTTGTATACTTTTCAGCAGGAAATAGGTGATAAAAAAATCACCCTCCTGCTGTTTTGATTTTATCCATATCTATACAGAATGTTTCAGAACTTATTTAAAAAACATTTTGAATGTACAAAGTTCTCTTACAAATACAATTTTGTAAAAAAAATCAAAAAGAGAGTTCGAAAATGATATAAAATATATTATACATTTGGACCCGTCGTACTTGAGGCTCAATTATGATACGCCATACTGTTGATTGGGATATTCCTTGTACTTGTTGAGCGATTTGCCTGGTAATTATTCGGGGATTCTCTTCAACAATATCTAAAATTACAAATTTTTTTTTGTTGAATTGTGTAAAGCCCTGTATTTATACGCTTCCTAAAACTGACTAGTTTCCGAAAATTTCATTATGTTTTCTTTTTCCAACAAATAGTTACGTCATAAAACCTATTTTTGTAGTTGTACATTTTATGGTATATAACTGCAAAAACCGCGGTTTTAGACGAGATTATATTTATTAGAGTTTCTAGTCATATTTTTGTATGTAGGAACTATCACCACACAAAGTTCGTAACATACTTTACGGGACACCCTGTATAAAAGTAAATTAATGCTAAATAAACAATTTATTCTGTAATTTAATCCCAACCATAAAACTTTTCAAACAAAAAATCATTGTGATTGTCGTTACAATACGAAAAAAATCGTAAATTAAACGTCGAGATTCCTAAGCAAATAGGCATATCGCGAAATAAAAGGGACGCTTTTTTTTCAACTGCTTGTTTTTTTCTGAAACAGTATCAGAATTAACATCCGCCACAACTTACACACCAACAGAGATACAGGGTAAACATTCGACAGAAAGAGAGAAAACAAGTGAGGGCGTCCGCGACAAGTGCCTACTTCGATTCTACTCCCGAGTTCGCGTCCGCGATCATTAGTTACAAGTTAGCCGCCGTGGTAGTCGGTATTGAGTGTCAAAGTTTCAGCTTGAGCACGTGTACCGAGTTAAAAATCTTATCGTAATGTTATCCGATTTTCAGTAAGTTAGGCCGCCCTGAAAACTAACCGCATCCATTGCAGAAACCGAAGAAACATTTTACTATGCCTTCTGACTACTTTGTGAGTGAGTGATATTTTGAAAAAAAAATTGTGCAGTGCCGCATATACCCAGTTGTCATGATTATATCAAAAGATCTTTTTCTGCTGGGGGACCAAGACTACTTGAGGCTCCCTAATAAAGACGAAAAGAGGCCAGCTATGATAAGACCTGTCGTCAAACCACAGAGGTAGGTAAATATGTGTACATTCTGTACTTATCTGACACAGAATGTCGAATCACCACAAAAAAGTGACAACATTATAACAGGTTTTTCGGTATGTAATTCGGTTTCTTGCTAACACACTTTACGCCTTTCAGTCAACTAAAATGATTGGCGAGATAGTTGCTTGGGTAATTGCATTTGTTTTCTAGGACGTATCAACATTAATTTAAGACATTCGTCCCCTCCAAATAAAAACAAAGCGTTGTGTAACTACACCAGACTTTAGTTTTTGTTCTAAAGCAAATTACTAACACCCTTTTTATACAAAAAATTCACATGTTGCTTATTTATTTAGTATTTTTACGAACTGCTAAAATCTTTTAGCAAATAATAATGTGTTCATTGACACCTCAGCCATCAACACGTTTGGAAATATTCCAGTTTTGTGTTCATTACGCATGCAGGCTATGTACAATATCACTCACCTACATATATATCCATCTACAATTAACATAGGAAAAAATAATTATGGACGAGCGTGCAGAGATTCTCCGTAAATTTAGATCTACCATACTTGGCATAAGTTTCACATATTTATACTGTGGGTTATGAGCCGGACTACTTTCTAAAGTTGTTAATAAGAAATATTTTATTTCGCCGACAATGGCTAAGTATTTACCGGGCGACCACCGAACCAGGTCACATCAGATTTTGCCTTCGTTTTTGGAATTAAAAAAAAAACGTCGCCTTTAAAGTCGCGTACAGGTCTGGGCGCGAACTCCAGCAGTCACTCAGAAGTAGGGTTGACCTTACTTGGGAAGACGAAATATGTAAAAAAAATAAATTTAAATACGGTGTAAGTTGATGTACACAATCCCCTCCTCCTGCAGTATTCGACAAAGCAAGGAATGTCCACACTTGAGAATTTAAAAAAGTACGAATATCCTTGCACATATGAAAAGGTGGCAATCCTAGCAGATTCAGCTGCCAAACTTGATAGCTTAAAGCAGGCAGGAATTCAAACTTCAAATGTAACAGTGTTTACAGTTGAGACAGTATACTGAAAAATGATAACCTAACTTAGGAACTGTTAGAAATAAAAGTAAATACTTAAGAAATATGATTTATTCATTTCAAATATCATAAAAAAACAATTGAATATTCAGTAAATAAAAGCAAAATAAAAACTAAGACAAAAAAACGTACATACTTGGATTGATCAGGTGCTCTCGAAAGTTAAACAGTAGCTTAATAAATCAACAAACATTTGTGTTTTAAGATATGTTTTTGTTTGTGTTTTTAGACATACCTATTTTTTTAGCAAAAAATTGTTCGTTTTACTATATTATGTCATTTAATGCTTACATCGAGATTTAAATGGTCTGCATAGTAGAAAAAAAAAACAATTGAATATCGCATTCAAGAAATATAGATGTCAATTCTGTTTACTCAGAAGAAAAAAATAATACATTTTTTAAGGAATTTACAGCTTAACTAGATTTCCAAGCGGTTAGAATCAAATTAAGTTCAAGTCAAGTAAGAGTAGTTAATAGTCGAGTAATAAATAAAAAATTGTGAGAAATGGTGTTTTTGGTGGAAAACAAAACAATTGAATATCGCATGCAAGAAATATGTCAATCATGTTTACTCAGAAGAAATAATTCATACATTCTTAAGGGATTTAGAGCTTAACTAGATTTCCAAGCTGTTTGATAAGTTCAAGTCAAGTAACAGTAGTTAATAGTCAAGTAATAAATAGATTTCAAGTACCTACTTGAGGAATGTTTGAGCAATTCTTTTTTAAAATAATATGGAGGTAGTAGCAGAGAATTTCAATTTTCAAATAATAAACCTAATACACAAAATGTACGACTTATTTTTTCCACTTTACTGTTCTAAGACATGAGACTTTTAGTAGAATGATTGTTTAATTTATTAAAAGTATTAAAGAGCTTTGGAAAAGTACTTTTCAAAAAAAATATTCCGTTGTCACTACAATAGATTTCTCTTTTTTTAAATAATATTCCATAAAATCAAATTTAGTCAATGACTTTTCTTAAACACTGTCTTTTCCAAATAACGTGACCTGCTGAAAAGAAAATTGATCAATTTATCAAGCAATTCAGAATGAGATGTGCATGTTTTGTTTAAAATAAACGTCTATATTGTACAAAGGGCTTTCTTATTATTACCGCACCCACTTGTGTGTTGCTGAAATTTGAATTTCGCTTTATCTGATTTGTGCGTCGTCGATGTCTGCTTTAGATTGGTACATGTTTTTAAATAAAAGTATAAAAAAATAGAAAACAACAGGTACGAATATACAATATTGTATAAAGGTTACATATCTGCAAATTATGTATTATATTTATTTATGTTTATAATATACCCACGGATATTGTATATCTGTATTTTATTTCATTTTCAAATATTTTTGCGTGACATCTGATATATCTCCCGAAATTAATACAGATATAAATTTTGTTAACAAAACATTGAATCTGTACTACTTAAAATATCATATCACACAGAAAAAACATCGAGATCACTATTTCGATGCCGTCACATGTAAAATGTGTTTTCTGCGCCATTTTTAGGGGATATCTTTTGGGTAATAAATTTTACATAATGCTCGAGTACATGTTTGTTGACTGATCTAGAACGAAGCAATACTGAAAAATTAAACGCAAATCATTGTATTCAGTAAACAAAAGCAAAATAAAAACTAAAAGAAAAGAAACGTACTTGAATCGACCATCTGTACTCGAAAGATAAACAGTAGATAACAGTAGATAAATTTAATAAGCTGACACTTTTTTGTGTTTTAAGATATGTTTTTGTTCTTGTCAAGTCGTTTTTTGTATATTATGTCATTTAATGCTTTAATTGAGGCTTGGATAGTCTGCATCCTAGGAAAAAAACAGCACGCTACTTAAAAAATATGATTTAGTTACTTACTTAAATATTTAAACTATTTCACGTCTTATCTTTATGTGCAGATTAGAATTTTTTATCTGTAGTTAGACGTTCATGTAAGTGCTTAAATTTTTAATCGTTAATGTATTTATTAACAAATATTCTTATTATAAAAAGTGTAGGCATATATTTTTTAATTTTTAAAAATTGTGACACTGACCTATATTTTGGAAATATTTAATAAAAGGATATTAAGGTAGGCATAGGTAGGTACATGTAAAATTATAATAATTATTTTTCAAAACATCGGCATAATCCATTTAGTGAATTTGATGGTTTTTGTTTCAGTGATAAAGTTACGATATTTTGTTTTTATCAAATATTGACGTTTATTCGTGAAATATTTGTGTTACGTTTTGATTTACATTGTACAATGTGTGGGGTACGAGCACTTAAGTGTTCGAACCGCGGTACGCACTTAATTTTTAATTTCAAATTGTACTCATATGAAGAAAGATAAGAAAGGAATGCCTCGTACTTATTTTAAATAGGAATTTAATACATAGTTTGCGATTGATACGACCAAACTTTGTTGTTAAAATACCTTTTTTTAAGAAAAAAATTAACACAATACCACCTTTTTTGTCACAAAAATCGCTCCCATCGCTATTTTCAACAGTAAAATAATAAACAAACCATGGGTGTAGTGAACAAAGATTAAATACATGCTTTTACTAAAATTTCTTTAAATAAGTACAAACGAATCTGATATACCTATTAAAGTCTACTTTAAGCTTTTAATCAATAAATCTCCAAAACTACTAAACTGAAGTACAAGGTATTTTAGATCGTTATAAAGGAAATTGAAAGGTCTTTAAAGCGACGTATCATTCGACCCCCTTCCCATTTAAGATTTTAGGGGTGGTGCCATCCCCGTCTAGGAGGCTGCACGTTTAAACGTGATTTTATGCCAGTTTTGTGTCCCCCTCGAAAACAAAATCGACGGGTCTGAGCGTTTTTCAAAAAGAGAACTGAGATGCCAGAAAATGTGTTTCGTTTTGGATGCGCCACCCTGTATATGCATGTACTTAACACGACAATAACATTAAGTGAAACCCTCAGTAACTTTTATCGAAGCTTTTATAGTTTTATCACACGGAAAAAATCTAATTTGTA
The DNA here is from genome assembly GCA_037114965.1 of Monochamus alternatus. Classification (NCBI taxonomy): domain Eukaryota; kingdom Metazoa; phylum Arthropoda; class Insecta; order Coleoptera; family Cerambycidae; genus Monochamus; species Monochamus alternatus. The sequence goes on from CM073433.1 coordinate 43,432,726, forward strand.
TTTAAGTATAATAATATACTGAAAATTTTAAACTGCAGTCAAGTGTATACGTATTAATTCAGTAATAATGGATATTTGATATAAATATTTACATATTCTTGATATCCAAGCATTCTTATATTTAATTCAACACTTTTCTTCATAAAAATAACTCTAAATTTAAGATTTATTTATAGAATAATAATTTGTTAAAATATGAATAACATTTTATTAATTATAGAATAGGTTAATTCCTTAAATTATAGATTCGCACGAATTATAATTATTAATAATTTGTATTAAATCTCATACCGTAAAATTTAAAATGAGGCTATAGTGCAAAATAATAATATTTATAGAATATATTAATTCAATACTTGTAATCATTACTATAAGTATAGAAGCACATTTGTAGTATTATTTAGTAGAAATTGTGTTAATGTTATGTGTGCAGGAGTACCGATAGGTTCATCATGTGACCGCAAGATGTACCTACATGTTGCATAATGTCTACTCAGATTCCCTTCTGTCTGATAAATCGTCGGTTGCCTCGTCTCCAATGACATACTGATTCAAGCTAATAAGTTCAAAAATGGTATATGTCCCATGTGCCGCTAATGAATGACTGACAGTTTGCTGTAAGTCCTTCTTTCCTTATATAAATAATTAAATACTACTGACTCTATTATACGGTGGGTAGAGTAGTAACTACAAGCAATACAATATAGCTAAAATACGAGCTAAAATACTTTTTCTTAATGCAATGTTACTATTTACTTTATTAAAATTATTTAATATTATTTCAAATATTTGCAGTAATTCTTTTAAGTCACTTAAAATTTCAAATACAGAAAACATAACTTTATTATGAGAATAACAATTGTTGACTCAAGTAATGCATATTATCTAAATAAAACAGAACAATTCTTTAAACAAACATAAATTAATATAGCTTCTTTCCATGCCGATAATAATATGGCCTGTGTGAAACCGCCCTTAGAGTCACATGTTTGTCAGAGTACACATATGTGGCTTTGAAAGTACTCAGTAAGTAAGTACCATGAAAATTGATAAAAATTACGTGACACAACAGGTTTTCAGTATATTTTACTTGACTTTCAAACTTTTTTATATTTTCCCATTATAATTAACTACAAATTAATAAGTGAGAATGTAGGTGCCAATGGGTACACATACGTACTTTTTGAATACGTACTTTTAGTTGCTTTTACTTATAAAAATAGGCTTATGTATTTGTTTAGCGATTTTGCGGGTTGATTAAAAAAACTCTCAAATTGCTCGCGACGCTTCACTGTTAAAACTCCCTTAGTAGTTCGTTAATGCCTAAGAAACTGATATCGGATTTTGTGTCGGCCTAATTTATCCCACACATAAAACAAGTGATAAAAACGTAATAAAAAGCCAGAAGACATACACCGCGGGTGCTATAATTTGTTTCTGAAATGGGGCACAAATTGATACCAATTTGAGACGAATAAACTTTTTCATTTATCTTTTTAAGTTCCCAATTTGTAAGCTTTTAATTAGGATGCGTAACGATATGATATATTTAGCGATAGAAACGAGCAACCTAAAAATCGGTAAAAAATAATTGAGAATAGTACCCAATTTACGTTTTAAATAAGTAACTTATTAGACTACGAATCCGAAACTAATACTGTAATAAGACTTTGGAATCGTATAATATTTTATTTTATACGGTCTTCATAATCCGTTTTTAAAATGAATAAAAAGTTATATTAAAATTTAAAAGATATTAATTGGCAATCAAGTAATCGCACTCTCATTTTCGATAATTTTCTTTTGTTCGTCACTGTCAAATATAATAACATCATTTTTGCATTGTTTCGTGTTATGGACATTTGAGAGAAAATTTTAAAAAATCTGCGTAAGCAATTAATCCAGAAAAAATAAAATACAAGTAATACATCCTATAAATGCTCAACAGTAGATATTAATATAATTCCAACTTGAATAAAATTAAGGAACATATTAAATAGTGTTGCTAGGCAATACACATTGCAGTATCAAAATCAGATACTGTAATGTTCCATTTCCCGGCAGCAAATATTTGGGGAAATACATAGTCATAGTATGAAACAAAATATGTTTTTGATAATACAGGAAGCAAGATATCTGATATCTTTCATATTTTACCTAATTTAATTTTTAATACGCTTATCAATAATAATGCTAATATATTTTAATAAAATACAGTTTGTGACCTTTGGCAGATGTCAAGGTCATGCACCACGTTCAGCAGATGTTAGATTTTTTAGGAATTTTTGATATCCCAAATTTTCATTTAAATTTTTTAATCTTAGACGACAATTATCACAGCTTTGAATGTTAATTTTTAATAACAGAAATTAGCTATTCAAAATCTGAAAACGTTAGCAAAGTTTTATACATGTGCATAAATATATAAACACAAAAATAAATCATTTGAAAGTAGTGACCTAATATAGCTGCTACAAATTGAGATTCTGTGTCTCAAAAATATGATCTAAATATATACTAATTTAGGCTATGGTATGATACTGAACTTTTCTTTGTTTCAATGGCTATGATTTGATCTCGGACTTCACCCACTAGTCTCTGTATATCAAAAGTTTGTCCTGTCTGCAGATAAAAAATACAAACTGAGTCTACAAGTCTACTAGCGGATTTTAACGTACACAAGATTGCGTGTGTCTTTTAATTAATGACTGGAAAAGGTCAAAAACTTTTAGCCTCTGCCATAATATATCAGGAATCTTAATATTATGTTAAGTAGACTTGCGACTAGATACACAATTTAGATATTTAAATATACGTTTTTTGTTCCCATTGTTGGGTTATCTGGGGAAGAAGTAGACAACTCTAATTTAGCATCAACAATAATAAACATATTAAACTTTGCCGGAATGCAAACATTAGCGAAGCAGACAAAGCAAAAAAATATCGCCTCAAGAAAACTATAATTTCAGTAACTGGTAGGTCTAAAATATAAATGACACCATAGCAAACAGGAAGTTGTTATGCGTACAAAAAATATATCATAAATTTTAAAATTAATGTTATATAGTGAGAATTTTCGTTCAAATTATAAATAATGGTTTTAAATACAGGAATATTGACGCAGTCTTTTACTCCTTTATATCTTTACTGTCGTAATTAGAAAAAACTTGGTAGACAAAGCCAACATTTTTCTAAAATTTCTCGTAATTTCAAAACCGTGCTTACTGGCCGACCTTTTCAGCTCTGTTAAATACCTGTTTGCTTGATCAAACTTTTTTAGTTCACTTAGCATGTTTGTTTCTACGGCAGTAGGATGCGCTTACTGCTGCAAATGCTAACAAAGCGGTAAGTAATTCCCTTACCGTTTTAGAACGGTAAATACGTAACTGTCAAAATATACATTTTTAACATCACATTGATTTGGAATGGGTTTTCTGGAATTCAGTTTAAAATGTAATTGATTTAAAGGAAAAATGTACTTTAAATCTATTTATTAATGTTGAATTACTTACAGAAATTAGAACAGTATATGTTTTTTCGATTCCGATTTTCCGAAGTATTGCAGGATGATGTGTCATAATAACGAATTTTATCTACATACTGCAGTTTATTTTGAAGGAAATCTTCGACGTAGCTTTCGGAAATAGTCGAGGATTTCCATCCCCCATGCCTTTTTAATCCAAGCACATCCATACCTTTAGTCCTTAGAAGGGTGGATGAAGTACAGCGAAACAAATGGCCTGTATAATTTGTAGGATTTTGTAGTTTTAAATACTCGGCTGTCTTCGAAGACCACTGTCCAATTGTTTCTGTTCACACTGCCTAGTTGTAGCATCTTTCATTGCGATAATTGAAAAATGTTTGCGAAGAATTTGTGTTTGTTGGCCACAAGTTGATATGGATGATAATGGGTATTTTCATCCTGTCTGTTTTTAACAGTAAATATTCGCTGAATACTTGTTTTTATTAGCGGAATTTTTACAACTATATATGTTCCTTTATCGTCAATATCCTGAATGGTCATATTGCATAACTTTTCTCTTCTACATGCTCCCGATATTCCTACTATCACTGCTACCTAAAATGCAAAACGGTATTTAGCACCTATATATGTAAAACCATCCAAATTTACCTTATAAATTTAATATCTATCATCCGGTGCCTCAATTAGGAATCGGGACATGTCTTCCTTAGTAAACAGACTGGCTTTTTTGGTCTGTAATCAACACTTTTCCGTTTAAAGTAGCAATTAATGCCGAAAATTTGGAAATGTCAAGCCAGTCATAAACAGAAATTGTAACTTTTTATCATTGAATACTCTGTCCATAAGCTTCCTGGAGCTTTTAATTTGTCGTTCCTGGACAAAGTACGCCACCATAAGTTTCTCGGTAATTGGTTTTCTCAATCATCTTCATCAATAGATTTATAAAAAAACCTGCTTTGCAAATTTATTTAAAAACGTCATTTTTGAAATGGCATAAAAAATTAAATACGTATATAACTTGGTTTTCATTTATTGCGATCGTGCAATAGTATAAGCATCACGAATTTCAAGGGCTATACTGTTCTATACAAAACATTGTCTTCGAACGGTAAATTACCCTTACCGTTCTTAATACTTAATATACTATTACAGTATAGTAAAAAAATCTACAAAATACTAAAAAATATATAGGTAGATATTGTGGGTGTAATTTAACGCTGGTCGGAGCATTAACCCGCAAGTAGTTAGTTTAGATACAATATTAGCTAATACCTAATACCGGTACTAATAAGAATAATGTATAAAAAATTTAAACGATCGATTTGCACACTTGGAAAAACCTTTAAAATATTGCATTTCAGAAATATTGAGGGAAATATCTGCCAAACCTAATTGCTTATTTCCACGTCCTCAATAATCCCTATGAAGGAATACACTTATGTTAGAAACGCCTTGTATATTAAGCGTAGTAAGTACACTGCGGAAAATAATTCAGGAATAATATTTCAAAAACGAAGTCTCAAAAATGGTTTGAAATTTGCAGACTAGCTCGGGAAATCTAGTCGTAATTTCAGTTTCGTTTGCTCCCAGTTTCACTGGCTTGTCTATTAATAGCAATGCTAAATTTAAAATTTCCATTTAATCTTTTGTATAACGAAAACTGATTCATATTTATTTGGTTCTTGCACGCACTCATATTCCATAAAACCGTACTATTCAAACGGCATCGAGTAAACAAACACAACCTAAATATGCAGTTGGGGAGATTAAAATGTCGAGTTCTATATATTTTGGCACCGGTACAAAACGTTATGCTGTGCATTTCACTGTAAATTAGCAGTTAAAGAACTGGTTAACATTTAATACCTACACGATTGTCGATTCGAATTTTGTGGTTCGGGCCCCAATTGAAATCTGAACTGATTGGGGTCGGGCGTCTAATCAAATGTGAAAATGTAAATTCGTTGCAGCCGACTGTCGCTAAACGCTGATGCGAGAAGGTGGATCCAGTTATGAGAACTTGAGTTAAAATAACATACGTAAGACTAATTGATTACTTTTTTCCGCGTTTTTGCTGTGGACACATCAGTGTCGGAGTCTGCAAAAAAACAAAACATATGAATACAATGACCAGTATATATATCATAGGAGAGATGGGAAATAGAAGAATTCCACCTGGTGAATTTACGCTTAACTGGTTCTAACAGTGATATGTCCTTTTTGAGATTTGGTAACCATATAAAGTTATGGTTTAAAAATGGCCTCACGTGCTTTATATAACATCAGAACTCTTTATTAAGGAACTTGAAAGACCTCTGAGAAGGTAACAGACAGAATTTTTTCTTTTTTGGCTATCGACGTTATGTGTTCGAACCAACTCAATTTATTGTTGATGCATATGCCTAGATCCATCCGGCTGTCCAGGGTTCACAACGCGATGCCGCCGATGTGATATTGGAACCTAGGATTATTGGTACCCATATGCAATACTGGACATTTGCTAGGATTGAGAGATATAAACCAATCCTCACCATTTTGACAGCTCATGTAGATCCAGTTGCAGCTGATTGTATTCACTAAGGTGATTACCAAAGATTTTAAAATCATCCTCGTAGAAAGCGTGCGATAATTTGATGTAATAAGGAAGGTCAAATGTGTATATTAAGTACAAGATAGGACCCAGTACCGATTCTTGACGAACATCCAATATAACTGAGCGGACGAAGTATTGCTAAGGCGCATTTGAAACCTTCTGTTAAAGATAAATGAAATAATAAATAATAAAAAAATATTTTGCTGGTTGTGCCATATTTTAATAATAACTATTGCTTTTGGTATTCTAGGGAAAATATGCATTCTAACTGATTGACTCGTACATTTACTATTTATATATGAAGTAAACAAAACTTTGATGGTTTACATTAACTTGCATCGTAGTATATTTTATAACAAATTCCACCATACTCACTCCCAAAATATTTCTAGATGCGAAAAGAAATTCTCTCACAACTTTTTCTTGATATTTACTCATTGTAATTCGGAAATGGGAGCCTTTATTCATAACATCTGCTTTTAAAGAATCTGTCAGGCTCTACTCAATGCAATAATCATGTAACTAAAATTGTTTTATTTTCGTCTTCTTCCAAAAACTTTAAGACATCTTGTATAGTAATTTTATATTTTTTAAGTTTGCACCGATCTAGTTTATTGCTTCAAAAATGCAAGCAAGAATAATAATGTCCATAGATGATACGATCTGTAATTTGAGATTGTGGGGAGGGTAGTTTACGAAGCTATATCACTTAGGCCTCATTAGACCCTTTGTAATTCCTCCAATTTGATCAATCCACCTGAGCCCCTAACCAACCTATTAAAAGAGAAAAAAGTGGTGACGTTGCTCAGGGGGATCTCTCTAATATAGGTATAGGAGGTCATCTGCCAATACTGATTCTTTTGTTGACGATACAGCAGTGCTCTCATAGAGTGTATGATGACTGCAATACTGCTCGTCTTCCTCTTTGCAACCCCCACAAAGAGACGTTTCACATTTCCTCATGTGTTGGTAGCCAACAGTGCTCAGTCTGAATACCTGTCACCAGGTGAAAATTTGTCCTAGACATGGTATTCCATGACTAGGTATTTTTTGGCTATATCATTTTAGCAATTCCTTCACATGACAGCTATTTGTTTCGTACCGACAAATATAGACGCCGACAGATAACGTCATGGATGATTATGTTACATGCTGTGTTTGTCAATATCTGTCGATGCATTTTAGCTTAATACCATAATGGTCATTGTTGTGATCCGTATAATATAAATAACTGTTACATTGAATTTAAAAATGGTTAAAACCAAATAACATAAAACCATAGACAAAAATACAGCCTGCTTTTTTGTCTCAGCTAACACTACACATTATAAATGATATGAAAAACTTATTAAATTTTATTCTAGATTTTATATTTTATGGAAATACACATTTAGAATAGAAAATGACATCTGTCAAACTGTTACTTTTAGGCAAACAGAACATCTGGTATAGTTCAGAAAGCAGGAAGAAGTCTGGCGTGAATTTTATTAAACATTATTTGTCTTTTTGAAAAGTTTTCAATGCAATTAATTATCCTTTACAGTCAAGACCAACTTAAATTTATTACTTAAGGTAGTATCTATTACTCGATCTACTAGATATAGCCATCTGGATGTGGTTAAGAAAATTGTAAGATAACTTGATGTAAATATGTTTGTTTTTGCTAATGAAGTTTTATTTATAATCCCCTTGTCAAAAGATGTTTTCATTATACTATTCTCTCCGAATGCATGAATACTGGCAGGATCAAAGATAATAATTTTCAGATATTTACTAAAAATTATTATTTTTGATTAGTTTCTGATTTCTGATCTAAATATTGCGAAGTTTTCGAAAGAAAAATAAAGCTCCACACGAATTTGGCTAGTAGGTCAGGTCATCAAGTAGCCAAGCACATAGTGACGAATAACACATATTACGCTCACCTCTACTCAGCATAAAATATACATAGCAAGTAGTGCGTGGGACGGTTTCGAGATGGCCAGAGATTTTTTTTCTACCCAACCGATACGTCCGTCCCTTCCTCACAAAGGATCTCATTTAATTTCCAATTATTTATCGAGATTTTCATTGACCGGCCTCAAATCGTCGACATTAAAAAAATAAAAACGTCCATACGCGCACAATACACACCCAATTACCGGATTTAATTTATTCGCAGCTAAGATTCATTAAGTCGCTTTGAATAGCAAATTAGTTTCATTTGGCATACACAAAATGAATTAGATACAATATAATTTTTTTTGGAGCTTTAAAGCCCCCATGATCAATGACTTCGTCAAGGCTATTTACCTTGGCCGTGGTGTGGTGTTAAAAAATTCAGCCGACGGTTTATGTATCAATTGTCAAAAACCGGTCGGAGGCGGGTGAACGAGATCGATCCCTTTTAATTAAACAGCGATTTCATAGGCACGACAGTTTATCTCGATTATTGATATTAATTGTTATCGCACACGCATTGGCACATGTTGCGAGCCTAGATACCATTAAGTTGACACACACATGGACGGATAGCGTTTTTAACATAAAAAAATTTTAAGCCGTTATTGCATAGACGAGTTATTTCACATAATAAGAAAGAAATGAGTAATATTTGTTCTTAACCCGATTTATAAAAGCTCTTAGCTTTTCTATGGTTCCATGGGTCTTGGACCTTTAATCGTCAAATCTGACTGCCTAATCCCCATTTGTGTGAAGGTAGCTACTACCACAGTACTACTATTCAGTTCGTCCAGTGAAGGTTCCAGAGGTTCTGGCAAAATGCTCAATGAACACCAATGAAATTCATTTGTACACGACAAAGTGGGAGACAATCTGCCTCTTGACAAATCACCGTGCCTCTTGAGCGCGCGAATGTGCGCGGCTAAATGCGCAGCAAAAAAAAAGAAAATCTGAGACCTCGACATCAAAGGAGCCTTATGTTAAGATACTGTCTGAAGCTATTTATTTGTGGCATAATTTTAGTTTTTCTTTAGTTTTATTGGGTTTTTGCCACACTTCTAAAAAAAATAAAGATTAATTAAATAAGCCCTTGCGTCAAACGTATCAGTCAAGGGTTATTTTTGAAACTAACTTTGCCTAACCAAAAAATTTCACACTGAAAAAAGCAGATAAGTAAAAAATAACAAAAATCACATCACTATCGTGCACTTCCGTATTTTTGACGTTTAATACTTTTACTACTATTTTGAGAGCGAAAACAGAGAGTTTTTCGAAACGTCAAAAATACGGAAGTGCACGATAGTGATGTGATTTTTGTTATTTTCTACTTATCTGCTTTTTTCAGTGTGAGATTTTTTGGTTAGACAAACTTAGTTTCAAAAATAACCCTTGACTGATCCGTTTGGCGCAAGGGCTTATTTAATTAATCTATTTTTTCAGAAGTTTGGCAAAAATCCAATAAAACTAAAGAAAAATCAAAGGAGCTGACGTGGAGACGCCAGACTGTAATAGACTGTGCTACTACTACTTAAGTTTTGTTTTGGTTCTGTATTTGAATGGTTCTAGGATGGCTCTAAATCGTTACCCAGTCAATTTTCAACTCTTATTGTCGCTTGATAATTCCTATAAATGAAATAATCAGTTATTTTGAACAGTTCTAGAACTATTCGCTATCGAAACCAAAACAAGCCTTTAGATTGTCAAGGCCATCACGCTGCGCGCATGACGTCACCCTAGAAGTGGCAGATATGTCAATCATGTCTAAAGATGTTTCCGTCATATTGAATGTAAAATAAACTGTATAAAGCTTTGTCTTCATGGACTCAAAATTCGCGAATATTTGCTCGAATTTTACCAACTGCAACATTTTCTATCATTTTCATCATAAAACTGTCATTGACTGTCATGATAGATTATGAGAACCCAAAACAGACTTACTAATCCCACATAATAACAAAAATAGCGACAATGTTCTTGTTTTGCGAAATTCGCTAAAAGTTGACACTTTCCCGCCATTAATAATTTAAATAAAAAACTAAGAAATTCGCGTGAATATTTCCGAATTTAGCGTCTATGAGGACAAGGCTTTATAATGACATGATCCCAAATTATTACGCTATAAAAATACACATTAGAACACAATCAAGTGTTAATCATTAGGATTTTTGTATATTCTTACACATTTCTCGATATTAATGTGTTAATATAATAAATGTTATGTGCAATTTTTACACATTTAAGTGTTATTTGTATCATTAAAGGAGTACCTAGAAGTTTTCACATTGAGGTGTTAATTTTATTGCAATATATAGTAATTAAAATATTAAAGTGATAATAAAATAAAAGATATTTAGGCACCGCTCTGATTTTAGTAAAAAAAATTAATTCAGTTCAAGTGACTAACAGCCCAGTTTTTTATCAAAATTAGTTATAATTTTGAATATATTTCAACAAAGAAATTATATATAAATAGCATACTAGGGAGCATGGTGCTCCTAATACACATTATTGGTAAATATTACGGATCTATTACATTTTATTAAACAGGGTGTCCATAAATTATGAACAAATATTTGGAGAGATGATTAAAAATATAACGAAAACCTCATATAAACATAGATCGGCAAATGGACCCTAACGGACTCGCGGGAGCTTGAGCCTTTTTAAAGCTCTGAAGATGATGTTTGTTCAATATTATAGAAACGGTACGAGGTAAAGTAATGAAATTTGGAACACATAATCAGTTTTTATGTTGAATTAGAACTTTTGCACGAAATTTAAGTATTTTATTCAGAGGTGGTCTTTTTACAATTGAATCAGGTACTGAAATCTTGAAACATGTAGAGCAAAAGTAATATCAAAAATAAAATTATTCATGTTTTGTTTATCCACTTTTACTATTTAAACTCTCCTCAAATAATATAATAACTTTTAAAATGCATTTGTATGACACACATTATTTCGCTATTCTAACCCCACATTTTAATTTTCTCATACTTATAAACAAAAGTGAACAATCTTATATGCAGAACTATGTAAGTTTATGTTATAACAATGTTTACATCTATAGTTGAATTTAAAAAAATATGTATTTTGAAAGATGTCCTAAGTACTACCTAAAGTACCTAGTACCTAAAAATTTGCTGGACACATCGCATTCTGACTTTATATATTGATTTTATTTCGGTACCTTTGAATATTCGCCGGTGGCATGAGATAACATTGTTGTTATTTGCTAAACTCTGTATTATTCAGTTCTTAAATGACTAAAATTACTTGTATTTGTGGAAAACACTATTTCAAGATCACGGCGCCCTTAAAACAAATCATGTCCTGTTTTGGGGATTTTTTACATGACCTACATAAGTTCCATAAACATGTTAAAAAACCTTACATTTCCACTAATCACCTTATTGTTTTCGGTTTCATTAATTATATACATCTAACATTATTAGTCTATGGCGACACCAGGGGACCATGACCAAGGCTAATGTTTTAGTCCCATTTTACCTTTTTCTTCGTATGTTGTTTTCATACCAATTTAACGACTTGAAAATACAGAGACTGTCGCGTAATTGGATCTTGGAAAACATTATTAGTCTGCGACCACACCGCAGGTGGTTCCCTTAAAGGAAAAGGTTGACTAGGGGTAGCTGAAATGGTAAACAAACACAGAAAGAACGACACGGGTTAAAACATATTAATTGTCGAACCGAAGCTTAGTAGGTATGAAAATGTTAATTTTCTTATCACAAGGAATTTTATTGGATAAATAAATACCATCAACGAGTCTATTAAATTGTATGTTGCTGAATTTGTTTTTATTTCTATTTATAAAAAGGCAATTGTGAAATGTAAACATTAATCGAAATTATTTTCATTAGCTAACACTCATGCTTCTAAACGGCGGTTAAAAAATTTTATCTCGCATGCGATCGCATGGCTCCAGGAGTCGTTCATCAGATTTGCTTTATGCCTCAGGTATCATTGGCATCGTTCGAAAGGGTATACAATCTACAGTCAAAATAAATGAGATTTAATCAAATATACCAAAGATGCCAGTAATACCTGAGACGCTCTGTATATGACATCAAAAACATAACTACCAATTTGAAACACTGTACATTTATTTTTTTAATAGTTTGCGGCACTGCAATTTGGTTTTTAAAACGTAGGTATTATTGATTTTATTAAACTTTAATTAAGCCTATTCTGCAGATTTTTTCTGATATAGGTCTTTTTTATAATAATGTTCTTAGATTTGTAATAACAATCAACAGGGAACAGTTATTGGCAACACAAATTTTCAGTTTTTAGTAAAATTTCCTCTAAGAGCTTGGCGATGAATTAATTAAAGATTATTATGAGATAATCCTGTATACTTAAAAACACTCCACTTAGTATGATCGGATAAAATTATTTTCAGTTTCAAAAAGAAAAAAAATTAGATTAGACCTTATGCCCCATCCACACTCTCGGCGAGAGAGTCCAAGACCAGTCGCTGCTCTCGCCCAGAGTGTGGATGCGGCATTAGATATTCTCTGCAAACTTCAATCTAATAAGAACATAGTATTACAATTCAACGTAATTTTTCCGTGGAAATTTATCGCGTACAACTATTAACAATATAAAAATATAAATAAATAAACTAGACATAAATAGTCTACCTGTTGCGTTCGTTTGACCATGACGAAGGCTAACATTTTTGTCCCAGTTTATCTTTTTCTTCGTAATGTTGTTTATATACCGAATTAGCAGCTTGAAAACAAATAAATTGTCGCATAATTGGGTTCGATAATAAGTTTTTGAATAGTAAACTATTTTTTGAGAAATTTTATGAACAAATGTCAATATATGTATATTTTACGTTACACACTAATCGTGTACACTTTACACTACAAAGCCCTTGATGCGTACTATTTTACGCATATTACATAAGCATTTCATTATATTACGCACTATTATCTAAGAGCTAACAATGTTACGTTGCTGTCAGTAAAAACAATTTTGCTAAAACAACCTACTGCTAATAAAAAAGTTTTTTTATCTCTTGATTTATTGCTGCAATCTCACCTTTTAATTACAGTAGCAAATATTTCTTACTACACACATATGCATCATGTATTTAGGTATTATTCTTCTGATCTTTTTTTTAATTCACATAATGTATATACAGAGCGTTTTTAAATAAAGTAGCAAAAAGAGACCACAGATTTCTTCGGTGAAAATAAATCAATTTAACCTAACATATCCCAAGTCGCATAATAAAAAAGATATAGGGTGTCAAAGTTAAAATTTTATTCTCGATATTGGTAAATAACTTCTTAACAAATCCAAATATTTATATAAAATTTATAAAGGGGGTTTTTGCAGGTGGGAAATTCAAATTTATTTCTAATTTTGACGTCACTAGTAGAGGCACTTGTGGCACACCATGTTTTTTTTAATTGGAAGAACTTTTTTGCAGCTATTCAGAAACAATTTATTCTCCTACCTATTTTATTTTAAAAAGGTATACTCTGCTGAAGTCGGTTGAAATAATCCTATTTGAAATGCTCAGTGCACCGAGTAAAAACTGTTTTGGTTTCAAGTGCCTTTTCTGCTGAAAATACAGCCAAATGTGTCAAAATTTCAAGAAGATCGGCGAGGTTTGATGAAACCATTTTTCAACAAAACAAAGGTTTTATCAAACCTCGCTGATCTTCTTGCACTGTCACTGTTTTAATTTAAAGTAAACTACGCTCAAAGAAGACTCGTTTTGTAAATTTTTATAACTTTTTCTTTAAGAGTGCCACATCCTGTTTTTAAGAAACTAATTCATATTTTGATTAGTTGCATCACTTCTTATAAAGTTCTCAAAGTTGAGAAACCGCCAAAAATCGAATTTGAAAAAATATCACACTTTTTTTTGTCGTTTCTTCAGATAGTAATCCTTGTAGCGCCTGAATTTATAAGTTTGTAGTATATACCTGTCATGTGTACCGCAAATTATTAGCAGCTGTTGGTGACATCGAAAAAAAAAATCTCGCTTAAGTAAGTCCGAGACCAGATATTAGCAGAGCAGATTTTACTCATCGTGGCAAGTACAACCGGTTTTGTCATTTAGCAATACTGGCATAGTGGGGACACTGTAATAATTATCGAGTTTTTTATTTCCCTAGATAATAGTATTAGGCTGTTAGCTTATACCATCTGTCCCAGGATTGTGTTTGCTAATCTGTAATTTCCTCAAGTGTTCGAAGATGTGACGAATAGTTGAATGTTAATTAGGTTAATTATCTAGTTGGTCAAAACACTAATTGGTTCTCTATAAAAAAGTGGCAAAAAAATGTTATTTAAGATATCGATCTTCCTAAAAATGTTCACCTTTTTATGGACCATTAAGTCAACGGTTCCAACACATGCTTATATTGATATATAGTGACTCAAAATCGATTAGACACTACAAGCTAAAAATAATCCGTCGATAAAAAAATATCTATTTTTTTAATATTAATTTTGAATTAAGACGCAATCCCGCGCAATTGTGTGAAATCAAAAAAATCTGTAGAAGTCAGTGAAATCTGTAAAGTCGCGCAAATTACTGAAATCAGACGAAATCGTGCGAAATCTTGTGAAGTGTTTCGAGATCTATGAAATCAGCAAAATCTTGTGGAATCTCGCGAAATCTTATGAAATCAAATCCAATTATTGAGAATTAATATTAACCTCCATTTTATAAAGCATTTGATAATAGTAGTAGTAGTAATTTTAAGTTTCACTTGCAGTGTGACGTCATAAAGTATGGAACTGGCTACACTTTGAGTCGTAAAATATTATATTTTATTCCAGTGTCATTAGTCGCGTCAAATTAGCATGAAAAAAGTGAAAATGGACAACTTTTTGCGGAGAAGTCCTATTGAGGTACGGTTTTCTGCAAAATGCTCAGGGAATTGTTTATAATAAAAGGTACATCTAACCTTTTTACGCTCGCAAATTTTTAATTGTTTATTTAACAAATGACCCATTTTTACTGAACATCTGGCAAATGTCACACACGATTCAACGAAAATGTCTGGAAAATGTTCTGTCGGGGGTTTTCGAGGTCCCTCTTTATCACTTTGGTGTTAGCTTTATTATTTATTGCTAAATTGTTGTAACTGAGCTAATTAACAAATTAAAAACTCCACCCCCGAAATCACTAGAGAACCAGAATTTTTTCCAGGATTTCTGGCTTATTAAGGCAAACCATCGGCACAAGATTTTTGCAAATATAATTGTTTATTGTTCGATTGTTGCAACCTCGCTAATTAACAAATTAATAACTCTTCTCCCGGAATCGTTAGAAAATCGGATTTTTTTTGCAATAATTCTGGGATCAATTCAACAATAAACAATTATATTTGCAAAAATCTTGTGCCGATGGTTCGCCTTAAAAAGACAGAAATCCCGGAAAAAAATTCGGGTCTCTAGTGATTCCGGGAGTAGAGTTATTAATTGGTTAATTAGCCAGGTTGCAAAAATAGAAAAATAAACAATTTCGTGCAACAACCTTGTGCCCATGGTTCTCCCCAGAATTATTGAAAAAAAAATCCGATTTTCTAACGATTCTGGGAGATAGTTATTAATTAGTTAATTAGCGACGTTGCAACAATCGAACAATAAACAATTATATTTGCAAAAATCTTGTGTCGTTGGTTTTTTTTAATAAGCCAGAAATCCTGGAAAAAATTCCGGTTCTCTAGTGATTTCGGGGGTGGACTTTTTAATTTGTTAATTAGCCTAGTTACAACAATTTAGCAATAAATAATAAAGCTAACACCAAAGTGATAAAAAGGGACCTCGAAAACCCCCGAGTGAACATTTTCCAGACATTTTTGTTGAATCGTGTGTGACATTTGCCATATGTTCAACAAAAATGGGTCATTTTTTAAATAAACAATTAAAAATTTGCGAGCGTACAGAGGTTAGATGTACCTTTTGTTATAAACAATTTCCTGAACATTTTGCAAAAAACCGCATCTCAATCGGACCACTCCGCAAAAAGTGAAATGCTAATTTTACGCGACTACATTATAATAATCCTCCTAGAATTAAGGATCAAATTATATATTTTAAAAAAGAACATTGAAATTTGAATTATTTCTTCGTTAATATACATACAGAAATGTCTTCACTTCAGTTCCATAGTAGGTTATTTGTTAATTTTGGATGAATTATCGTAAAATATTTTTTTCTACAAACATGTTAGAAATGCAATTTTTAACACTCCCTTGTAGCATTAAAAATATTATTTTAAGGCACCAGTGCCAAATTGTGACAATAAATTTGCAATACATATAAATTGTATTTTCTTTATTAACATGAATACTTATATTACAATTCACACAATTTGAAAAATTAAATCCTTCCGCAACCAATTGAAACGACCCCATTCCTAGGTGACGTTTGAGCAGACACAACGTTTAAAAGTCACAAATCCAAAACTTTCAAACTTTTCGTAAATGATGAATACAACAATGGTTGCCATCATGGTTACTATATATGATTGACAAATGCCCACTTCGAAAATTTGATATAATGCCTAAGAAGTTATTAAAAACTTAACTTATTTCTGCCCGGGTTAATTCTTTTTAATGTTGTTTGTAGAAAATATATTGCATGGTATTTGTGTTAAAAGTGTTTTTACTGATATAAATTGCAAACTTTTACATGCGTGCCCTTTTAACACTCACATCACAAATAACTATTCTCTCTAAATGTTTCAAATAAACTCCCTTCGCCAATCGTAAAACAGAATTATTCTTGAGAGACTAATTTCATTTGATACATTTGTCATCTGTCAAGGGACTGATATTACCCCCATTAAATGACATGGGGGTCGCGTTCTAGTAGGGTAGCAGAGACATATATCGAAGATTCTTTACAAAATAAAATTTCAATCGCAAATAAATGATTACCATCTTCAACAGAGCCTAGGAACTTGGCAATAATACAATGTGAGCAGTAAACTTAAACAATTACAGCAGCATCCTCATTGAACACCCAGAACTAAAAGCTACGATAACTGGCAGCACTGGATCTGGGATCACTGCAATATCGGCACTTTTAATTTACATGTAGTGCAAAATAAATTGTAATCGTTCTGTTTATAATAATTACTGTTTTGTATTGAGATTTTATATTACTTAAAATGTACATTGTTTAATTAATAAAATCATAAATAAGTTTCAAAAACATGACAAATTATTTTGACTTTTGTTTTATGTTCTACAACGAAAAATACTATTCGTGTTATAGTATTTGAAAAGTGTATAGTCCGAGGGGAAACCACTGGGGTATTTTACTGTACAAGCTGTAGGTAATTAAAGGTACTTTTTGAATTTTTTGGGTATTTGTGCATATTTAATGGGTATTACGAAGGTAATTGAGAGGTATTTTAGGAGAAAATTAGCATTTTCCCTCCAATTTTTAAATACAATGGCGAACGCGCATGCGTTACGACGATGGTACAGTTTGAATATAACTAACCAATGCCAAATATAAAAATTATTCAAAATATATACAGAAATATTTTCTAGATATTAAATAGTTTGTAAATTTTTTTTGAGGCACTATGTGGCCCTTTACTGTCTTTGTAAGCCTTTAGTTTAGAAAATAATATACGGTGATTCGAATTAGATACAATCTATTGCAAAAGTAATGCCACGAATTCAGTTCGAAATAAATCACCAATTCACAATTAAACAGTGCAATTATTATTGCAATAGATTGTACAGTACAGTACCCTATATAAGCAAGTATCATATGAAGAGGCATTTACGCAAAAAATATCCACTCACATACTGGCACATTCCTCTCTTCTGTTAACAAATTTTAATATGGTATAATTTTTTAAACTTTATCTTTAAACTAATATATTATAGGTACGATACGACGTGTTTAGGATACGTTTGGTCAAACTTTACCGACATATTCTATTGATGAAAAATATGTGATAAAAAGTGAATTAAAGTCTATAATAAAAATTAAAATATTGCTAAATTAGGTTTTCCTATCATATTCATATTCTATTTAATAAAAAAGAAGCCTTTTTATGTAAACAACAATTATATTTTTCTAGTGATAGATGACAAAAAAAAGCTAGGGCTAAAATTGAATTGTCCCTCTATACCATCTATTTATACTAAAAGAATTTTGTTGTACCCGATGAGTATTTGGGATCCGGACAATAATTTTAGGGACACCCTGTTTAAATGGTATATTATGATTTCATAGGTGAGGATGAAGTTTGTTTTTAGTTATCTTGAAGTGGGCATAGGCATCCTTCTTGGGTGCGCCAATGGGTTTATGATACAGTTTATGTAATCAAAAATGTTATTTTCAGATGTATTCAGATCGAGTTGAGGGATCGATCTAAGTATCAATTCCACGATCAGTCGCAATATGATAATCCACAATATCCTACCAACTTGGACACGAGTTTAGATATGTTTACTTATATTGAATAAGGATTAGAAATAATTTTCCCTTAAAAAGTTATATATTATTTACGTAGATCTGTAGATGGAATAATTTCTAAAGAAACATGAGACAGTTTTGGAAAATTAAAGGGATATTAAGTGAACTCGTGGGTCATTTAATGTATTTTTCGTTTTTTAGATATCTGGGTATTTAAGGGTGTTTTTGGATACTATTCGGTATTCGGTATGTTTAGGTACTTAAGGATATTATTGGGTAATAGCCATAGGTATTCTTTGGGCATTTGGAGGTAATTCGTGATTTTTGGGTATTTTTGAGGTATTTGCTTATTTGATGAGACATTTTTTTGGGTATTTACGGGTAATATTTTTAAAAAATGGTACTCATTGTACAAATTTCAAACAGTGGTTTACCTTTCGGTATAGTTAGACCGCGTGTCTTTTCAGAAATGAATAGAATTCCGTATAACTTTAAAAAAATCTGATTCTTTGCGGCACGGCACGGACAATAAAATTCCGTACAATCGTTAAATTTCCGTTTGCCAGGAATATATTATTTCATTAAAAAATAAGACAATGGTGTCATTGACTTCGCGCGTAGTATTTTAGCTATTTAGTTAAAGTTATATCGTCCGTGGGTTGAATCCTACTTGCTAACACAGACTGGACAGTAGTATAAATTAAATAGGAGTGTTCAGACGTCGTCTTTTGTATAAACTACACGACGTAGTTTGGGACGTCGTCGTGTTAAAATAGTACATTGGATTTTCATTTCCCAAGATCGACAGACCTAGCAACAAACAAACCGGTAGATATTTCTCTATTTTTACAACATATTTACATATAAATTGCTTGATTTCACAGTATAACTGTTTATGTTAATCACATTTTCCTTCTTGACATCCTATAATTAATGAAAAATATGGATGTATCTAAATAAAAAATGTTCCAGACGGATAAGATAGTAAAGAGTCTTTATTATTTCTTACTTCTTCATCATTTATAGTATTTTTTATGTCATTATAATTGTCAGGTTGTGCAATGATTCTATATGGTCGTTGAAAAAATATTCTGTAGATGGTCTTGTAGACTTTTTTATGTCCCAACGGGTAGGTACATGGATTTAATTGGTTCCAGACGCAATGCAATTGAAGAAAATTGATAGACAGCCACCACCTTATGTTTCTGTATATGTAGAACTAATTACAAGTAGAAAAGCAAATAGCAGCGGATATTGTGACTAGCCAATAATGATATTAATAAAGTTGTACTAGCGACTCTTGCAATGGCAACATCCTGTTCTCGCTTCCGAAGTTTTGTCGGAGAAATCTACACCGGTGTCGGTGAAGAATAGAAAGCCTTTTTTGCTTTATCTATTTCATTTGTTGCGGTTGTTGATTAAATATTAAATTTAAAACGGTGTAACGAAAGACGATCTGTAATAAAATAATATAAGCAATATACTTATCGCCACTAGTATTATTATTTAAACATTAGTAGTGTGCTATGATGAGATTACTTTACGCATCCTTATATAAATGTTTCATTTCATTGTATTACATTGCGCACCATTATTTAAGCTCTAATAATGTACTGATATGCGCTACATAGGCAAATAACGTACAATTTTACATATTGCGTTTTGTACAAGAAATGTTTCACTTACAAATAGCAGAAAAGGACGGAAACATTGTTATTATTCATTGCTATTGTAATTGTAATGTAATTTTTTGTAAATGCTTCATTACGTTATATTGCATTATGCACCACTATTTAGGTTCTCATAATGTAATGCTTCAAGTTAAATGCCGTTTGGTCATAAAATTTGACTTTATGCTGTACAATCATGATAAGAAATGATTCATATTTAAATAGCACAAACATTGTTATAAAGTTCGCAGTGGGCATGTAGCATTTTTTTGATAACATACAATTATCATGAGTCAATATATTTTTTACATTACGCATTATTACTTAGGCACCAATGGTGTCACTTTGGTGAGTAAAACTTTAATTCTCGCTCTGCCTAAGAAATTATTGAGCTTTAAATAGCAGAAATTGGAGAATACATTGTTATGAGTTAGCACTGTTCCATGCATTTTTTCGTAATATATAATTTCCATATGACAGTATATTCTTTACTTACGCGTTATTATATTTAGTCGCTAATAGTGTAGTGCGATGACGTATTACGTATTCTTACAGAAACGTTTCATTTCATTTTATTACATTACGCATCATTATTTATGCTCCAATGTAAGGCTTCGCGTTACTTACGCATTAGTTGTTTCATTCATAAATAACAGAAACAAACTGTTCCATTCATATTTTTTGCTAACATAAAGTTGACATATTATGCCAATATATTTTGTCATTACTCATTACTATTTGCTGCGATGACAATCATCACGTTATGCATTTTTACACAAGTGCTTTTTTTTGCATTATGCACTATTATTTTGGTTCTCATAAAGTAATTATTCAAGATATGTGTGCTTTAGTGCGTATAATTTTACATTACGTTCTATACAGGAAATGTATCATCCTTTAATAGCAGAAACAGAAAGAAAAATTATGAGTCAGTAGTGCTGCACTTTTATAGATATTTGTATTTTATAACAGAAAATTTAAAAAATTGTCAATATATTTTTTACATTACGCATTATTATTTAGGCACTAATAGTGTAATATAATGGCATTACTTACGCACTCTTACAGATATGCTTCATTTTATTCTATTCGCGTTACAAACGCTTTAGTGCGTAACATTTTACTTTGTGTTCTACACAAGAAAATCTCTATAACTAGCAGAAGAAACATTGTTATGATCCAGCAATACTGTACAGCCAGATATATTTTTTTAATAGGATATAAATTTATCATATGTCGATTATATTTTTTACATTAAGCATTATTATTTAGACTTTTACAGAATTATTTCAATTTATTACATTACGCACCATTATGCTCTAATAATGTAATGATTTGCGTTACATATGTTCTTGTGCGTAAAATAAGACTACTTATACGCTCTATACAAGGATTGTTTAAATACCTCCAGAACCAGAAAGAAACATTGTTATGAGTCAGCAATGATGCACTGTTACATGTATTTTTTTGGTAACGTATAAAGTTTATAACAGGAAACGTGGTTCTTTTTTTAATTTCAAATTTGCTGAAACTGGTATCGGAGAAGTAATCCTAACAGTATATTCTACACCCACATTGTCTGCCGAATGAGGTCCAAGCCGCTATATATATATGACTATATAAAGAAATATCAATTACATTAATTATTTCTTCGTTGAACAACATTGGTTTCGACGATGGGGTAAGTCTGGCGTGTCTTAATTACTAGCAGAACCTCAAAATAAACTTATCACACGTGATCAGGCCATAAAAGTTCATAGAGGATGTGTTAAATATTTTATTACAGCAAAAGTTTTGACCTCGACTTTGACCTTCAACTCGGCATTTCTGCGGTATTGCGACACGCCTCTGGGTTGTTAGAAGGAAAAACGGGCGAAAATATACTTTGGCTTGAAAGTTCGGTCTTTATCTTAAGTTCCAGTGCGTAGGAAAATATTATATTCAACGTACATCTAGGTATTTACCTATTTGGCCTCCAGCCGAAATTTATAGTTCTTTTGAATAAGTAAATCTAAATATTTATGGATTCTATCTTTAGCAACTGGTATAAAGGCGAAAATAATGTTTTTTTCTGTGCAAAACCCAGTCATTTTCGAGCTAGAATGTTAAACTAGATTGAGCTGAATGAATGTAAGAAATATATTCACAATTATTCCTATTAATAATTGTGTGTACCTTAGAACCCATTTGACTTTAGTAATATGTTACTTACGAGACTAAAAATTAAATGATAAAGTAAGTTAAAATTTTGTATATAATTATATACAAGAAAATCAAATTCGAAGATGATCATTGCAATTTCGGAAACTACAATACTAGATATGACCATGCTTAAATTGTGACAAATTGTGCTCAATGAAATGTCGTTTAAAAATTGAAAAATGTCCGAATATTTCCGGATTATACACCAAATTTGTTATTTACAAAATTTTGAATTTGCTTTTATTTTATGATTAATTTATAATGTCCACATGAGGTAGCAAGTAACGCTGGAAATGCTACAACGTTTAACATTTAACAAATATTTTCTTCTTTAAGGTTTAGCATTCTACAAAAAAATCTCAGGTTTATGGTAGATTCTATTTTTGACAAGTATGAATGGAAAGAAGAGTTTTTTGAAAGAATTAAGTGGCATTCTTAATATTAAAAGAGACAGGTGGATTTTAATGGCTAGATGGATCCAGAGAAAACAGATGGAGAGAAGCAACGAAGCAACTGCAACGAAGCAACTGCGGACAACGTTATTTCTGGGTTTTTTCCCCTTCATCAGCGTTTAGAAACAAGATGGAATAAGAAGGAAGGACAAAGGACACGAACACAAGAGAATGGCCCTTTCTTCTTATTCCATCTTGTTTCTAAGCTGCACTGCGTTGATGAAGGGCAAAAACCCAGAAACAACGTTGTCCGCAGTTGCTTCGTTGTTCTCTCCATCTATTTTCTCTGGATCCATCTAGCCATTAAAATCCACCTGTCTGTTTTAAGATTCTGATCCATTCAGCTCCTCTAATTCTTAATATTGTTCAGATAGACTATCTACAATCCTATACCGAATTCCTTTAAGTGGCTAAAAATTAAAGTGTAAATTAAAATAAAATGAAGTAAATTATTTTTTTACTTTAAGGACAATCACTGGGCGTCACTGATATTTTTATGACAGAAAAAAATTTTGTGTGATGCCATTAACTTAAAAAACAGATTTATCTATCAACAAACCATATTCTGGTTACTAAGATATAATTGAATTTCGATACTTTCACTTTTCCTTGATTTCTCATGTAAACCCTCGCCACTTGAGAACACCCTGTGTAATTACTTTATAATTATAAGGTATGAAACCTTGTTTTGTCTCTCCTATACATAATATTCACATTAATGAAGTTCTTTGTTACATATTTTATAACATTTTAACAATAATTATGATTTACATTGTTGACTCATACCTTGAATTTTTATAAATCCGAGGTAAGGACAACGGGGTTTAATTTCATTTAATTTACTTCTGTTTTTATAAAAATATATCGGCACATGACAATATGTAAGGATATATCTGACACTTAGAAGGTTTTGCGGAAAAAAAATGGTTATCAAGCAACAAATTCCACGGTTAAAGTAATGCTATTATTGGCACATTGTTTTGTATAATGAAATAGTAAATAGAAGATGGAGATAGAGGTTGTTCATTCAATGTTACTGGGGAAATTCGTACTCCGAAAATAATTTTTTAGCAACTATCCAATCCCGAAATATCTGCAAGGTTATTGGCTTAATTTTCACGCCACATATCAACACTGACTCACCTTAGATTATTTCTTCAAAACGGCGTCAGTGCGGAAAATGGTTGTCAAAATTTTATATATTTATCTACTCTGAAGTATAATGTATATATAGTTTCTAGTACGTTCTATGACAGTTTCGAATAAAGTAAGGAAACAATTTTATAATTTTCAGGTTATGCGACAATTATATTTTATTGATGTATTATTATTACTTGCGAAATATATATATTTTATTATAGCAGCAAGTACCAAGTAAATTTTATTGCCAGTAACTGAAGTATTTTATAAATTTATCACAGGAAGGTTTTGACAGCTAAATAATAAAACAGCTTATACGGCAAATTTATAACTAACTTATAAAAATTTCTGTAACAAGCTTTTAAACTTTATGGCTAATAAAAATTAAGTGTTTTATAGTAATTTTTTAGTAATGTTCTATAGTATTTCTAACCACGCTATAAAGAAAATGTCATTGTTATTAATCTATAAATCTATTATATTAAATGATACTTCTCATTTTACTATTGAGAGCAAATATCTGTATAACACAGTGTAATATAGATATTATATAAAAAATACAACAGAAGAAGTTCATTTCGATGCAAAATTACATTGACAAACAATTTGACGGGACCTGGATTTGTTTGTGTCATTGCGAACGGTAGAAGCTTAGTTTTACCTCTTGCTTTAGCCTTCATAGTCATTGTATATGAATAAACATGTCAGGTATAAGCCAGTGAAAAAATAAATAAAAAAGTGGCGCATTTAGAAGAAAAGTAAAAAAATGTTATGAAAACAAAAAGGACTATGACTTTTATTTCGAAATTTAAAAATATTTTATCTCAAATGTTTTGGAAGTATGAAAAATCCATTACTATAAATGCCTCCATATATTTATTAACCACTACGATACGACCCTGTTATGATAAATTCTTTATAGAATCATAATTTCCAGTGTTTCATTGAAATGGATCAATTAGCTTATCTGTCATTTAACGTTGATTTTTACAACCAAGTTATTTTATAAGCGACTATTTTAACATAACGCTAAAAATCAATGTGGCATATAAATATAAAAATATTACAAATTTAGCCGGTTTCCTAACATTGAATAGTCAAAATGAACACAATTATGGAAAGTTATGTTGATTTTAATGTTTTTGGCGCCAGTTTTAACGTCAAAAACCATTAAATTTCAAAAACCTTTTATGTTTTGATTATGATAATATTGTAAATAATCACGCGGCGTATATAAAATTCGCTAGAAATGGGTCATATAAAAATTACTTTCATAAAATGCAGTAAAACGCATAGAATAATATTGAGTATTACACTACATAACGTTCCAGTTGCATACATTGTGATTAAACAGAAAGGCTCTTTTTTGTAGCTGTTATAAAATACCAAATTGCTAGTTGGAATGTTATGATAAAAATACATATAATTATATTTTTTGTTACTTATCAACTTTAAAAAACATTTAATGTCTGAAATGTTATAGCGAATTGTGAGCAAAAGCCAGAAAACGTCAGGTATTTAAAAACCTGCTCAAAAAACGGTTCAAAAATATAATCTTCTGCGAGAGGCAGGAATCGTGTTAGCTTTCTTCATAATCTTTGTTCATTAATCACCATTACATAGAATTAAAGTTTGACTGAATACATTAGAGGTTAAAAGATGATTCTCAGAAAAGTTTCAACGGCAGCATCTCCGTAAAAACTTGGCAATAAACAAATAAAGATTTTGTGCGAGCTCATAAAGTAACACCAGATTTAATAATGAACAGTATTATCAAAAAAACGAAACAAGCGATTATTAAAACATCAATTAACTATCACAAAGCTGTTAGGTGTATTTATGCAACTTATTAGAATAGATCACTGCCCATGAACTTTCCAGACAACACACTATTGAGACATACTCAAAAAATTATGCGATGTTAGTAAAGACATTTCACTCGTAATATTTTTTCGACAACTGCCGTTTTAAATTATAATTAAATAAAATGACTAATTTTATTGCAAATTGAAACGGAAATGACACATAAACAGCAGAGTAACTTTTACTTGTTACGATGAACCGCGATGCTATTTGAAATAACATATTTTCAATGACATTTGTATTTGTGATGTCACATTGATTCTGTGATATTTTTTTGTTGTAAAATGATGCAAATAAGTGAAAGCAATCGCTAACTTTCGATGATGAATTTACCGGTATATCACTCGGTATGGAAGATACGGCTAAATTGTGCAGTTTAAATTTTTTTTATGCATTCATACATCGAAAATATTTACACGCATTTTAGTAAATAGCGTTACAATGAATAACGGAATAATGAATAATGTCGCCAGTTTATTTTGTATGGAATTTTCGCATCGATATCTTGGCTCCTGCACCTGCAAGGAAGTCTGCAGGACATCGTCTGAAGTAGTGCGCAGTATACCTCAGTAACATTGGGTAATTTAAGAAATTCGGCAATCTTTTTAGGAATTGAATCTATGTTATTTATACCCTCTGGTTGTGTTAGTACATTTTGAATTCTTGTATGTGATAAAAAATCGGTTGTGACCAATGGTGGATGGACGTGCATATTTGCGGAAAATTTCCAAAAAATTTACTCCTATATCTCCCTCTGGTATTGTAAATAATCTAGAAACATTAGTTTTGGTATTGGGAATAGTCACTTTAACGATCGACTTCATCTTCAGTGTTATCTGTATGTATATAAGTTAATTCTTCTCTCCTACATGCTGCAAATATACCAACAATCAAGACAACTCTTTGGAGTAAGTACTTTTCAATATCTGTCTTTTTGATAAACCTTTCAACCTATTCCTTGGAAAATATTCTCGATTTTCTGGGTCTATAACCACTTGATTTCCTTTTGAGCAAAGTAATAACATTGATATATTTTCTAATTGTAGTTCGCAGTATGGAATAATTACTCCATAATGTAGAGGGTGCACATTTTAAAGATAACTGAGACAAGTAGGCTAGGATAACTTGCTCCGAAATATTACACACCTTTTTTCGGTACACCAAATATCAAATTTTGCGTAAGTTTTTGATACAATTTCTTCGATTTCTGAGAAATCAATGTATAAGGCAGCTTTCGTCTAATTTTCTATTTCAGAAATTTTAGTATCACTAGAATCTGCGTCGAAAAAATGTATTTGTTGCACAAATGAAACTTACATTGTATAGGTACAATCGTTTGCAATAATAATGACACTCATTAAAATGAATTTTGCGATTTCTTTAGAACTTCTGATGTATTTGTAATAAAATCTACTTCACATTTTTAATATTAGTTCTTAGTTGTTTCACTCACCAATAGAGATTTAATGAAATTAGTACTCAGAACTTCCAGAAGATCTAAAACTGTTTTAAGAAAGTGTCATTATCATTGCAAACGATTGTACATTCCCATGCGTTGATTATAAATAGCAAATGACTATTAAATTATGCAAAGACATACGCTTCGTTCAAGGTCCCCGGTCATGTCCTCATTATCCGGATCACCCTGTAGAGTGCATCTGATAAAATCATGCTTATCCGGTAAACACGGCATACGTAACTGACCTGGGTGCACGTATTTAACAAAGCAAGTATACGGCTGACTGTTATTGTTATTTGCATTCGCGTATTTACGTTAAGGCGGCCGTAAGGTACATCTAAACAAGTTTTCGTATGGAATTTGTGGGTGGAATTCCTAATTTTGTTGTCCTGTTGCACTGTTGCATCTTGGGGCCATTCATGAAAAAATGCATTCCGTGTTTATGGCACCAACAGAAGGAAAACGTCCAGGCTTAGATGGCTCCGAAGATATATCCGTTGTGAATACAAACGCTGTCCTTGTAACTTTTATCCATGCCGGTGTAAAGTTCTCATTGTTTTAGTAATAAGCAGTAATAAGGTGTACAGTGTTCGCCAAATGGTTTGCAGCGTGTGGGAAAACATTTCGATGAACAAGAATTTGAACTAATATTCCTTTATAATTTTGAAAATATGCTTATAACCTGTTTTTACATTAAAAACGTATATTATAAAACTATGAAATGAAGAATCCTTCTAAAATTTATATTCTTTGTAAAAAAGTCGGTCAGTGGTTTCTGTTTCAAATTTAACATTATAAGGGGGAAGCAGTCTGTAAATATTCGATTCCTGGTGTCAGTTGCGTATAGAGAAGTGCTTTATGAAAATATTTCCTCCGCCTATGATTTTTTTGAAAGGAAATAAATTCTATTTTAAAAATGTCAGATATGGAGAAAAAGAATAGAATCAATTTGATGTTTCGAAAACAAAATAAATTAAGAGTACATAATTCACAGTAGGTGAATATTTGGAAAATCAAAGACTTGCAACTATGTTTGTTATGTGGTATTGTTCTTATGTTATCTAAAGATCTATTATGTCTCAAATAAGGGCAAATTTAATGAACAGTAAACAATGAAGAACAGTTGTTATGGATATGTTTGAAAATATCTAGCATCAGTCATAACCACAAATAAAGAAACATGAAAGCTATGATCTTTTATAGTTTTAATTTCGTATGAAGTGAAATATGCACTACCGGAGATACTAGGATGATTATGCCCTTAGGTGACTCACAACGGTCGCCTGCGGGGATAATGATCCCTGTATCTTTCTTGATACATAAATAGCTATATTGTTTCATTAATGAGCTTGCAAAATATATTAACTGAATCCTTTATTTTATATGCTATGCTGTTTATTATTGTTGTTTGTCAAATTTGGATAAACAGTTTAGTTTTTAGTTAATGTATCACTTCTATTGCAATTAGACCAGGGTCGATAATTTTTGAAACCAAAAAAAATAATAGTAGGATGAAACCTATTGGAAAAGGAAGAAAATACAACAAAAATGAAAGGAAAAATAATTTACGGGCGATTTAAGGTCGGCAAGTGGAAGGGAGTGAGTTTTTAAGGGTAAAAAACGGTTTATCTCGATTTCTGGCAAAACTACTATGGAAAAAAGTTAAATAGCAAAGTTGTAGGTAATAAAAAGATCTACAACTTTTGTATTTACACTTTTTTCACATAACCTCAAAATTTATGTGAAAAATTCAAATACCCAAGTTTTTGGTTTTTTATTTTTTTTACAAAAAAAAAAAAAAAAAATTTTTCACGAAATTTGTTGAAAACTTACCTTTTTATGTCCCAAACACACTGTAATTTTTTTTATTTAAAATATTTATTTTTTCACCTTATTTTGACTTAATATCGAAAAAGCACCCTAATTTTCAATCGAAAATTCTCATTTCAAAATATCTGCTTTTTTTAAAAAAGTCGGTGGGCTTTTTTCGTTGAAATCTCTACTTTCTGATGGTGTAAAAACATATACATTACTATGGTAAATGTTCTCAGAAAATGCAAAGAAACGAAAAAATGTTGCAGATGTCTTATTAAATATTAACTTGGTTGTTAATTATAGTAGTATATTTCGACTTGCAATTTTTTGTTTATCAATGTAACATGGAATCTTACGTTTTTCGAGTAATTAAAGTATAAATTTTAATAAATAGCTCAAAATTGTACATAATGATTTAAAAAAACGTTTCGGATTCGAGTTTGTCGCATCGTTTCTTTGCATTTTCTGCGAAAATTCACCATAGTAATGTATATTATTTTACACCATCAGAAAGTAGAGATTTCAACGAACAAAAAGCCCACCGACTTTTTAAAAAAGCAGATATTTTGAGGTGAGAATTTTCGATTGAAAATTCGGGTACTTTTTCGATATTAAGTCAAAATAAGGTGAAAAAATAAATATTTTAAATAAAAAAAATTACAGTGTGTTTGGGACATAAAAAGGTAAGTTTTCACCAAATTTTGTAAAAAAAAATTTTTTTGTAAAAGAAAAATAAAAAATCAAAAACTTGAGTACTTATTTGAATTTTTCACATAAATTTTGAGGTTATCTCAAAAAAGTGTAAATACAAAAGTTGTAGATCTTTTTATTACCTACAACTTTTGTTCATAAGAGTTGTAGTTTTGCCAGAAATCGAGATAAACCGTTTTTTTACCCTTAAAAACTCACCCCCTTCCACTCTCCGACCTCAGATCGCCCGTAAATTATTTTTCTTTTCATTTTTGTTGTATTCTCTTCCTTTTCCAATGGGTTTCATCCTACTATTATTTTTTTTCACTTTTTACCACTTTCAAAGACTTCAGTACTGGTCTAAATTGCGAATTGACGAATGTAAAACAAACTGCAAGTCAGACTTTTGGGAAACACATTACAGGTGCAAGGGCTATTGTATAAAATATATTCATTACTTAATTATAATAATGCAGGCCTATGAAAGTGGTAACCAACAAGGCAATATATTTTTAGATTTCTGGTAATGCTTTCCTTTTACATTTTTTTTCTATAAATACGTATCTGATCATTGAAAATGTTTAATTAGTTTCCAAATTTTAAGATTTGCTCTAATTTATTTGGCGTCCTATGATTTATTTCCGACTTCTGTTGACTTATTTTTATCCATCTATTTCTTACTAATCGATCATTGATTTGAAAAAAAAACGTTTTTTCTAGTTTCCAATCTCTATCATCAAACCGCTCTCAGTGAATGATGTCATTCAATTTCCATTCTATGCTCGTAGTAGTATCTATTACATTTTTTCGTACGCACAAATGAATGGCTACTGGGAAAAGTCAACTATAATTAAACCTCCGCCACATGTGCCTCATTGAACCGATGTGGAGTATTTCCATTTAACGTGGTTATTCCTCGATGAATCATAATCCCTCTGACAGAATTTCATAGTTACGTAACACGAACGGTCCAAGCATCACGCAAATTTTACAAATTAAATGCTCCGCTGGCTCTACAACAGGAGTCAATGTAACCACACGTGAGCTGCTAAAAATATTCAATTAGATTTATATTTCGCGGACGCCATTACCTTTATTTAAATACGTGTTAGGAATGAATATGGCAACCGTTTATCTCTTTAGTTGCGAACCACATGTAGTTGGACGACTGACGACGGCTGAATTTTTAGTAGATAAAAGGACAAAATTTCGTGTGGGTACCGTATTTCGAAACGGTATTTTTATGCTGAAAACAACAACAAACCTGTTATCTGTCGTTACTATTAACATTGTTACAAATATTTGGAACATGTAAAATTCCTCAGAATAACAGGAAAAGTTAGTCAGATACGGGTTGCGGTGTACGGAGAGAAGCTAGAACTGGGGAAATAACTTAATAAATGTATGAAAAGCTGTTCAGGATTTGATTCATAATGATGTTTCATTATGAAACTATTAAATGGAACATTTCTGTAGTCGAATTATAATCTTAATCACATTTTACTTTTTTTTTTCAATCTACAATTCTCAAATATTGCCTGAATAAGAAATATTATTATTATTTTCTTTGCTGTGACAAAAACTATTACAACTTTTAATTTGAACATATTTTCAATCAGAACATTTAATAACAAAAATTTAAATATCCAATACACATATTTACAGGGTGTTCAAGGTTTAAAATTTATTATTATGTCGTGGCATTTCTGATCACTAGCTAATAATTTTGCTAATAATAAACCACACGAACGCTATTATTTATTAACATGAAAATTTGACACATGTCTACTTAGATAATAAATAGCAATATCAGCGCCCGAAAGAAAATCGGCACAAAATACAATGAAACTTTTAAACGCAAATAACTCAGAAACCGATAAAGTTAGGTTAGATTATTCTTTTTTAAGCATAGCTCAACAGATAAAAAAAATACATTTTGACTTACCTAAATAATACGGTGAAACGAGCGTCCTCTAAGAGCAATGTCAAAATAAGTTTCAAATTTGTCATTCTCACACCAAAAAACCTAACATAACCAATTTTCAGAGTCATGCTCTCAAAACTATTTCAATTATTGAGAATATAATTTAAACCTTGAGCACCTTAAACCATCGACATACGTTTAAGGCATGATGAGCTCAAACATAATATTTTAGTGTCTAGTATCTCCAGCTCAGTGTGACCCATTCTTTCTGAGTCACCCTGTATATCGAAAACGTTACGGACTGCTTTTTTAGATTAAAAAAATCCCTCAATTCATCCTGATACTGCAACCTATAATCTAAAGATCCATCTACAAGGTGTAACAATAAAAGCAGGCATACTTATATATAAATGCCTTTCTTAAATGATACCTACAAAGTGTTAAATTTGAACTATTAAAATTGTTCTTGCGCTATAATTTTTCACGTACAACTTTGAAATTTTGTAGAGATATTTATTGTTATTAACTGAATCCTCAAGAGTATTATTGTAAACGATGCATAAAAAAACAAATGTAGAAACGGGGCGAAAGGGCTATTTTTATCCCCCCATTTTTTCTGACACGCCTATGGACGATTTTTTACAATGTCAATGTTTATTATTTTATTTATTAATTTTTCGAACTCTTCTTTTTGTAGATAAATTAGATTTTTGAGCATGAAATGTTAGAGTTAGCCTCAAAATGAGTAACATTCTTAAATTTCAAATCATAAAGAAACAATTTGTAATATTCTAACTTGCTGTAAAGTGTTTTAACTTATTAGCAAATTTATTTATTAAGGAAAAACAGAGATTTAAGAAACATATTAGTTATTAAACAGAAAATTTATGCTAAAATTTAATTTAAAACTGCAATTTCATCATTTACTAATTTGTTTTTTTTGTGTTCGAAATCCATAAATGAATTCTTTTAAATAAAGAGAAATTATTTGATATTTTGAAAATCCTACGGTCATTGCCTACATTTTTCAGCTAAATTTATAATACGCCATTTCAGTTTATTAATATACTCAATTGATTCGGAATAAACGTCGTGCTTCATAAATTCCCAAACACTGAAGTCCAATAGACTAAAATCAAAGGAGCGTGGTGGCCACTGAATAGTTGCGTCTCTTGTGAAAGTGAAAAAATCATTTTGCAGAAAGTCTGGAAATGTGGCGACATCTAGACTTGTTGGTTGATTATGTGTAGGGTATCTGCAACAATTAGGGTAAATCTGTTTAATAACTACTCAATTACCCTATTTTGACTTTACCCTATGAAACGCCCCGCATAATTCTCAGTAGTATAGCGACTGTTTTTTTTTATCTAGAATTCTATAATCCTTGTGTGATACTAATTTGAGATGTCTGTTAGATTCCAATAAGATTAGCACATGTGGGTACATTTATAATATATCTAGTTTCCAGACGATAAGTAAAATTTTATAGCCGGTTTTTAAAACTGCTGGTACAGTTATTTATGTAAATTAGTGCCTCAAGGAGTCAAATTATGCGGGTACTTATACTTAATACTACGGCGACCTGTTTAGTACAAGTGACTTGATTAAAGCTATACCAAATATTTTCCCTAAAGGACATTCTAAAAATTCCAGGAACATTCAGAGCATTTCTGTAAGGGGTCTGACATACTTGTAGCTAGTAGCTATCAAGTGGAGGAGTGTATGTTTTCATAAGGTCGCTGAAAAAAGTCGTGAAATATTATTTGAAAAAAATATGTATCAAAATAATTTGCTGTAATTCGATTGCCAAATTTCGCCAAGGTGTGTTATCAAGATGTAGTAACTGGAAGGTAACCACTATTCTATAATGTTGCTAATGCCTAATATTTATAATTTCTAAGACATATAAAGTCGGTTTTTAATAAAAAAAAATATAAATCAATGCCACAAGCGTAAACCAATTTTGTCTTAATTGGCCGAAATTCATTTTATCAAAATTTAAGTTACTCATATCTCAGAAAGCGTAAATTGATGAATTTCAGAAACCCCATTGGTTTGGTGGAAAATATTAATTGTATTTTATATAATTATTAATGCAAGGGGTAAACCACTGCACTGGTTATAATGTTTGTACTAAAATGCCAAAAAGTACAAAAAATACCAGATCCTGTAAATGACCCTCTTACCTGAGGGTGAGATTAGTTCTTTTTCTATTGTTTTCTTTTATCCCAACCTACTATCATTAAGGTTTCTATATTTTCTCTTTTAGTGTAACGAACTATAGTCATAATCATTGAAAAGTGCCAGAACAGCATTCCTTAAGAACAACATTCGTTTCATTTGAACGAATTTGTTAAAATACTTTTACACAAACTAAAAACAATAATAACATATACTGTTACTGTTTACTATACTATTATAATTTTATTTATCTTTAATTTGTTCAACCTTGTTTTACACATTTTTAATTTTTCATAAATAAATCATTAAAAAAAATGTATTCAAGTTACGAAAATAAATAACATTTTATATGAGCAGAAGCACAAGCATATTTTAATATTTTCAAAAATGTAATAAAAAAACATTTGTTTCGTCTTGACATGTTATTACTGGATCAAGGTTATATATATGTCATATTTTTTCCATTTTTTTAAAAAATTTCAAATAAACATGTTATTGGATTTTCACCCGCAGCGGTTAGGGCAGATTTCGCCTGCGTACGTTAGTCTAAATGTCGGCCCTATTCAACCATTCCCACATCTCAAAAAAAGGAACATCATTTTGTAAAAAAATATAATTATTAAGTATAATGTAAACAACATAATTATGTTCAAAGCTCATATACGCAAAATTCGACAGCCTTTCCTAATCCATTGTACGTCGCATGTGAGCGAAGTACCTCAGTATGCTCAATTTAAGAAAAAAATGCACCTGAATTTGACGCCCCTACTCATAACAGCCACTTTTCTCGCATTCGCAGAAGAAAAATCGTTAATAATAATTTTCACGCAATTTGTGTTCAATGCCCATATGCGTTATATGCAACAGCCTCTTTTGGTCCATTGTAGATCGCAAGTAAACAAGGTGCTTCACTATGTTTGGCGCCCATAACACAGCCATTTTTCTTGCTTTCACAGAAGAAAACTCGTCGATAATATTTGACACGTCGGAATTTTCACATATCTCGTGTTTATTCATCCATTGTAGAACGAAAGCGTGCAAGGTGCCTCAATATGCTCAATTTAAGAAAACAAATGGAAAATGAACCTTTAGCGCCTCTCGTAAAAAGCGCCTGCGTGAAAATCACACAATACTCCCTGGGTAGTCCTGATCACTCTGTATGTACTAGTACTCTTATATCAAACATTTCAACTTTAATATTGCCCTCAAAATTTAACTTTCTTGCCTGCTTTAGTTAAAAATTTCTTAAGTTTTTAACCCCTCTCCTATGCTATGTTTTGTCCTCATTATTCGTCGCCCGAGAAGTAACGCTGAACCAATATTTAGCCTCTTTACCATTCCGGTATTATACGGGGCACTATATATAGGAGACTAGAAATGATTAATTGTCCATTCTTACAAAATGAAACACTCATACCGCGTATCAGTTCACAGTCAGGAGCTTCTAAAAATAGGCGGGCTAATTGAAAACACGGACTGAATTAATGACACCTCGGGACCAACACACCGATGTGTATTAAAACACCATACAAGACCCATCCTTAAGCAGAAAGTGTTAGGTGCCATCTAGGGAAAAAATCCACCTACCGGCATACCTCCTCGGGAGTTCAATAAATTCATAGAAACATGTCTGCTGATTGTGTCATTGGGAAAATATGATCGCGGAGGCGGGACAAAGACGAATTAATTCGGTTTTTTCTTCATAACAATAATATAGGTTATGGCGCTTGGCCGGCTTTGTTAGCATTCCGTTTTGGTTAAAGGCGCGCCAAATTTTAAATCGGTGACTGGAAAATGAGGAAATAGAATACTTAAAATGAGATTAGAATGCAAGGTGTGCGGATTATGAGTACCTTTATTTTGCAGTATGGTAAACTGTACCAAACAAAATATATTTTACTTAACAATTTTTTCTCTGGTCAAAGGTTAACAGAACTATGATAGCAAGTAGGTCTTCAATATGTGCCAACGTCGTTCACATACTATGTCAGGATTGTCAGGTGTTTGTATATAATAATTACAAATAAACCTAAACATACTTACCGTGAATAGTATTCTCTGGGTCATTCACGACGATAACAGAATAAAGAGATACAGGATGCCGGAATATGAGTGCCTTTATTTTGCTGTATAAGAAATTGTACCCAATAAAACGGTTTTTTTCATTAACATTTTTTTGTGGCCAATGATTAACAGAATTATGACAGCAAATAGGTCTTAAATATGTGACAACCTACCTAATGTAAATGGTTTTCTTACAGTTTTTTCACAACACAGAATAAAATGTCAAATAGTTATAAGCATAAGTGTTCAAAATGAATGCCGTTGTTACGCAAGCACTATGCACTCAAAAACGAAACGCACTATGCAGTTTTTTGTTGCTTTTGGTCAGATACACAAGGCTCTTTAGTATTGGTACTTATATTCTGGACACCCTGTATAGAGAACTAAGTGAGAGAGTGAATTTGGTATACAGAATTTTCCGATGCTGGTGCTTTGAAGAAAATATTTTAAATTTTTGGCTACTTTTTGTTTGATTCTATTATTTAGTTCTTATTTAAAACTTTCCGAACTATATAACAAATAAGTATTTTTAGAAAAATATTCTCTTTTCTATTATTTTCTTCTGCTATTTATGTTTTATACAGGGTGTTACAGGTAAGGCGGAAAGTCTATGTGGAGGTGATAGAACCCGAAAAAATAAGACAAAAAGGTATACGTAAACATAGATTTGGACCGATATTTATTTAAGCCTTTTGTCTTGTTACAAAATCTATCACGTTCTGAAAATTTGTTTATCTTATCTGTAGAATATTACGTTTTCAGTTCACATAAAAAAGAGATTCAAAACAAGTCACTTTTTTCCGTTTTTGGACGCCTTATAGCAATTCAAAAGGATTTTCCTGAATTTGATGTGTAATTAAGCTCAACTGACTCCAGATTCTTAATTCCCCTACCATTAAAGCTCTATAGTTTTTTATATAAGCTGTGAAATGGTTATGAACATAGGTAAAATCGTTAATTTAGAAACGCGTTATATGTTATGAAGAAAATAATAGTCAAGTAACGTACTAAGTATAGAAAATTCGATTTTAAGAAGTTTGATCCTACTAAAAAAAGTTGTAGAAGACTATTTCGAATGCCCAAATTGTCCTTCTGCAAGACGGTAAACGTTTCATTCAGTACCTTAAAAAAAGTCTACCAGAAATAAACGATCCTAAAAGACAACTTTATAATTTATTAACAGTGGGCACATAAACAAGAGCATAATACAAAAATAATTTCTATTCAGTTTATTCAGACTCCACCTCTATAATTGACGTTTCATTATTAAATTACAGCATCCTGGATCTAAGCACCTCAATAAGACATTATGATCAAAGAGAGT
This sequence comes from Monochamus alternatus, assembly GCA_037114965.1. Classification (NCBI taxonomy): domain Eukaryota; kingdom Metazoa; phylum Arthropoda; class Insecta; order Coleoptera; family Cerambycidae; genus Monochamus; species Monochamus alternatus. The sequence continues at coordinate 43,469,968 of CM073433.1, forward strand.
ACGGGTATTTGGCATACTATGAATTAACTTATTTGGGCTGTTTCAATCTTTATCATACAGGGTGTTATATATTTTGGCATTAAGTTGTAAAGCTTAGCCCGCCCCTAGTAAACTAAAAAAGCTAAATATGTCTCAAGGACACTATTTTAAGAGACTAGTGTCTAGCATATTAAATTTTCATTAAGTTATATTAACTACTTTAAAAGTTATTCAAGAAAAACCGATTTCCATCAGGGACACATATCTCCGTAGGGAGGGTCTGTAGGAAAAAAAATTATACGAACTTTTCATCTTATTTTTCATGTTCTATCTGCACCCGAGAGATTTCCAACATTTTCTCGGACACCCTGTATACATAAGTAGTATACTAATATGGACTGTTAATGTATTAATTTATATTCTAAGAATTGTCAAAAATAAGCGATTGATTTCGGTTTTATTTTGTTTCACAATTTTCTTAAAAACGTAAACCTTTATTTACTTAATATAAATAATAATATCCTGTCCTCTCTCTCACACACAACTTTTAAACATGTGTTAATTTTATGGTAATATTGATTTAGAGATGTTAACTATTATGTATTAATTTGAAGAGGTTGAATATGAGGTATATGTGTGTTATTATCTTTACGTAACAAACAAGTTGGATAGCTAAGAACAACTTCACTGAATGTTTCCCTATGTATCATTGATTTATATAATTTGCTCCTAATTGCATTAATTAAAGTGAGATATGACGCCTTCAGCGTGAAGCAGCGTCTCCTTCTATATAACACGACCTTTTTTAAACGTACATTGCAACAGTGATATGAAAATAGTGATAAACATGCAATTGCTGTAAGGCAAGAAAATTAATACCACTGTATAAATATTTGTCGGGGATGTGCCGTTGATATTTTCTGAAGATTACTGGGATACAGGTTATAATAAATTGAGTGAACGTTGGGATACTTGCTTGCCTACACCTACCTGTAAATCAGTAGGTAAATGTTAAGTGATATTAATTAATTGCAAAGAAGAGAAAACTTGCGTTTCATACTGCATGTGCTCGTATAAAAACATTGGTTTTATTAAATAATTCTAGAAATGTAGTACATGATATTATTGAAGTGGCACAATAGTAAATAATAACAATGAAATAATAATGATAATAAAAAAATCTAACTACATATATACTTACCATAGCTTATACTTACCGGTCTTTTTATCAGGATTCTAGAAAGTGCCTTGGATTGCTTTGTAATAATACGTTAAAATCAAATTAACAGGTGTTTTTGGAGACAGGACCTTATTTTATCAACTTCTAAAATATTATCTATCTTTTGAAATATTCAAATTACCTGCTCCCAATGTAATGTATGCTATTGTTATTAGATGCTCAACGTTTCACTGTTTTCTGTGGTTGATATTATAACCATTGTATCGATCCAGATCACTGTACATCGTATTTTACAATGTAGCTTTAAGATTGATGATGTTTTTCTCGAAACAAGTGTTTTGTACACTTATCGAGTATTATTTAGTTGTGTTATTATATTTGTTGTAGTTTTAATATCTATTATATCACTATATACAAATAAATATTATTATTATTTTAATTTTTGAACATTAACATAGATTTGAATGTTAGTCCGTCCCATCATCTAAATTTGCTTTGTAAAATATAGAATTCATCAAAAGTGGTGGGTTTCTTGAAACACATAGTTAATCAAACCATATCAGTTTAACATTAACAATGATATTAGTTTCTGTTGATGCCTCTCTATCGTACTCCTCAAAATGTATTCAGAAAATTCACTGCAAATACGTTTTGACTTCCTTTTCTTGACATAATGATATGATTTTTTGCTGTATTAGAAAGGTATTTTAAGCTAATATATATCAAATCTACAATTCCTATCAATGAAATCATGTGTATGCTCTCGATACCAAACATCTAGGTATGCTAATGAACAACTTCACAGACAAAGCTCTATTCAAAAATTATTTAAAAAAAAATGATCTAGCTAAATTTACTAACCTGGTTTAATGAAAACACTCTATAAATATCTAAGTCCGCAGAGTAGTTAGTTTCACACAATATTGTTAATACCTAAAAATATATAAATAATGATATGATATGCTATTTCGAACACTCAGTTTAAAATAATCTAATGAAATATACGTAAATACGAAATTGCAATAATGGAAATTTCTGTCGCTTTTAAAACATCTTTCTGGGTTTGATTCTAGTGGATATTTTCTGTTTTGCAAATTCCAAGATTTTTTTTAGAATATGGGTTACGATAAGAAACTTATTTACACAATTTACTTATTTACAATTTGGCTGCATGATACAATTTATGCTTTTAATAACACAAATACCTCAATTGCGAAATAAATATATAAAAATACTCTAAAGTTTGACCTAAAACGAATTTTTTATTTGTATTTACTAAGTGAAGCTATTTTTGCCTTTACCTGATTTCGTTCAGTTTTTCTAATTACTTTCTCTTCTTTTAATTATTTCTATTTCCTTATAATGCAGGTTTTACTGTTAGGATTATAGATTTGTAGTTACAAATTATATTGAACTGTTTCCAATGTATCTTATAAAAAACTATCTAATTTGAGCTTCACATTCACAATATGTGGTCAACACATTGTCTAATCTAACTTTTTGCAAATTTCCAATCTTAGTAATTACTCCTTCGACGTTTGTTGATTGTCTAGTACGGTCCTGCGCGCGTATAATTGCGATAAACTGACACACATGTGGCATTAGGTCGTTGCACTTTATCATACACAACTGATATATATTCCAGCTAGAGAAACAAACTTGCAAAACTTACAAAACTCGGTTTCTTTTTTCCGAAAATATCGAGTAACAGCGGGAGCGGTACAAATCTTAAAATACATTTTTAAATATTTTGTGGAGAGCTGACACTGAATTTCTTTGCCTCTTACTTGACCTTCAGGTGTAAGGATCATTTAGAAGCATGTAGAGGTGAAAGGATGCATTTTTTATCATAACAGCTGCGTACCTGCATTTTGGGATTTCATTACTTTTTTCTTGACGTTTTTCGATGTGAAGTTTTTAGCCTAAATTTCTTGAGGTTAAAAAAGACGTGAATTTAAAACAATCAAATTGTTCAATACAATCTTATCAATAACAATGATAGTTCTACAGGGTGTGTCAGTGCGACTATACAAAATTTTTATGTCTAATGTTTTTTTCTATCGCGCATGGCTTAAGCCATGTATTTCTATCCTTAAGGGCACCGTATTCTTGAAATAGTGTTTTCTACAAATACAAGTAATTTTAGGCATTTGAGAATTGAATAATTTAGTAAATAATAGGTATGTCTGTATGTAGTTTAGTAAATAATAGGTATGTTATTTCATGCCACCTGCGAATATTCAAAGGTGTCGATGTAAAACTAATATATAACGACAGAAAGAATCTAACTAACACATTTTTAAGTACAGAAATATCTCAAAATACGTATTTTTATATTCATCTATAAATATAAATATCGTTATAACATAAACTTACATAGTTTTGCATATAAGATTGTTTACTTTTATTTATAAGTATGTAAAAATAATTGTTAAAATGTGGGGTTAGAGTAGCAAAATAATGTGTGTCTTACAAATGCATTTTAAAAGCTCTTTACATTAAGCAATTTGATTTTTTCTTTTGATATTTAGATTTGATCTAGTCAAAAGAAATTAGTAGTTACCTGTTTATATCAATTCGATATTTTGATATGAGGAAATTGTCATCTACTACAAATAAATATTAAAACATAACCACAAAATTAAACTTAGGTGTTTGTTGGTATATGTTATATCCATATTTAAAAGTTGACGTGACGCGTTTAGAAAATACAAGTGCATTGCGCATGTTCACAACAGAAAATCAAATCGAAATCAAAGTCGAATGAAAATAGCTACTGTCCTATTTCAGAAAAATCAAATATAAAATCAAATACGATATCTAACCATTGATATCAAATTTACAAACCAACAGTGTAAACATATAAATATCGCATTTGACGTAATCTAATTATATATCAAATAGAAATACCAATAATGTAAAGTACACTTAAAAGTTATTATGTTATTTGAGGAGAATTTGAATAGTAAAAGTGGATAAAAAACATCAATAATTTAATTTTTGATGTTACTTTTGCTCTACTTTATTAATTATTAATTTTTGGATAAGGTGTGTATACTTCACTATTGTTTTAATTTATTATCAGAGGAGATTTAGGAAGTTATTTCCTAATAACTTGTGCTACCTTAATATATTTACAATTTGGAGTTAGTTGGTGCCCTCTGCGAAGGAAACAAGTGTTTAGAGATAAAATAACGTCAAATTGCGGACATACAGGGTGGTCACTTTTACAAGGCCCATTAGTTGCGTATAATTATGCTTCAATTTTCTGAAAAGAAAATGAGGAATTCAGATGGAAATTTGCCTTTTTTCGCTATCTTTCGTGATATCAAAATCAGCCATAAACATTTGGGAATTTAGTATGCGTAGAATATTTCATTGGAATGCTTATGGCGAACAATATAAGTGTGCAAAATTTCATAATATTAATTTCAAAAATAAAAAAGTTGTGGGAGGAAAAGGAAATGCACTTTCAATTTTCAGCTGATATTTGAGGAACTACACAAAATATCTCATATTTCTTTTCAGAACATTGAAAGGCATGTGCTCTGTGATGGGCTTCGTAAAGATGATCACTCTGTATACTATTAGTATTATTTTGGTCCGATATACCTATAATCTATCCAAGTTTTGTACGCTTACACCGCCTCCTGTATACGAAAACCTGTAATTAAATCTATTAGACTTAATTTCTTTATTAGAAAGTATAGAATAAGGCGAGGGGTCAAAGCTCACAAGATTTATAAAAAAAGGTATTTGTAGTAGACTATCGATTTCGTGAGTAATTATCTCATCGGCAGGGAAAGTTGTTGCTGAATCAGTATCACAGTTTCAAATTTAAAATGAACTTTGTGAACAAGAGATACCTACTCTACTTTGTGGACTAGAAAAACGTGACAAAGCGTTTTACTTTACTTTGATAATTAATGCATACTTAGATGTCGTTCTAATCTCTTTGTTCTTGATCTTTATAGTACTAAGATTTATTTGTTAAACTAAACAGTATTCGCTTTCAGAAGAACAAAGGGATATTAAAGCTTACTCAGAGTAAACATTTTTATTATTATTAGTGTTATTATTTGCTCCATAAACTTTGTTATTAACTAGTAAATAGGTGATTTCTCATTACAATTCAAAATACAACTGCTATAAGTTACATTTTATGAAAAGGGTATACGAACAACATAATTAAGAATCTAAATGTTTTGAACTTTGGAAAACTACATGGTAAAATTTACTTTAAGGTACAGTTTCGCTCGTGCGACTGCGGCTGCGGCTGCGGCTCGCGGCTGAGACTCGCCGACCAATAGACAGTTTAAATGTTGCAGTTGATGAGAACGTTCAGACTGCCTATTGGTTGGTAACGAGCCGCAGTCGCACCAGCGAACCTGTATCTTTATGGTGAATTTAAGTGCCGATACGCAAGTTTTAGTTCTTGTGCGTGATGATTCTAAATAGACCTACAAGTTCTGTTACTTTAATCGAACAATTAAGGTTCCCTGAACGTCGTGGCAACTGTCAAAACTACTTGAAAAAAAAGAGTGTACAGGGAACTCTTACAAATACAATTTTGTAAACAAAAATCAAAAAGGGCAGTTCGATGATTTAAATACACTTCTGCACGGCACTGGAAACTGTTCCACTGGAAAACCTGGTAAGGCGGCAATCAGCGACTAGACAAAAAAAGGACAGAAAATCCGCAAATCATTAATAGTATGTAACCACTTCGGTGCAATACACTTCATTATTTAAATTTCCCCATAAAAAGAAGTTCAAATGATTTAACGTCAGGAGATCATGGCGGCCATGGTACCGGTCCTCCTCGTTCAATCCCTTGGTGTTAATGCTTGGACATGCTGTACATGGTACGGATATAATTGAGCCTCGTATATGATACGTTACACTGCTGCAATAGACCGTGGAAGTCCTGGACACCGCGATTGGTCGATTTTCCAGTTGATGCAATTGTAGTATCGTCAGCAAAAGCGCAGAAATAAGTAAATATACAACTATTCACATTATTAATATATAGCAAAAACAACAACGGTCTAAGAACACTATCCTGAGGCACACCCGTATCAACATTTAAGTCCAAAGATCTTGTGCTATAGAATTCAACAAACTGTTTTCTACTCGTCAGGTAGCATCTCAATAAGTTGCTATATTGATCACGACGGCCATAACACTCCACTCTTTTTAGTAGAATGTTATGATCCACGCAGTCAAAATCTTTTGACAAATCCATGAACACAGCTAACACCTTATTTTCCTTATTTAAGTTACCACAAACATAATGCAAAAAATCTAATAATGCTGTATTTGTTGAACGTTTTTCTCTAAAACCGTGCTGGGACCATAGAAATCATAAAATATATAGAACACCAGAAGCCTTTACATTAGACACTCAAAAATAGTCAGACTATGAAGGGGCTTAGAAAGCAGCCATCTAGGGAAAACTTAATGTAAGCAGTTGGTTATCCTGCATTTTAATCTCAGCATACAATTGAATCCAAAACGGAATGTTTGTAATTGGACCATAGAAATCAAAATCAAAATTTTCATATTTTGAAATTGCCGCCTATTAGTGTGAAGCTACCCCGTTAGTGTAGCCAACTCATGAAAGCTAATTTACTGCAATATTACCAGACTCGCGTTTTCTCCATAGGTTGACTATTTTCGATACCTCATTTGACGTTCTATATATTTTATGATTTCTATGGCTGGGACCCAAAAATATGTAATTCTTTAGCAATATTTTATTCGAATATCTTACAAAATACCGATAACAACACAATTGGTCTATAATTACATAGTACAGTAGTATCACCTTTGTTCAATAGACATATTATTTTGGAGGTCTTTAATAAATTTGGAAAACACCCCGTCTGAAAACAACAGTTGAGTATATGTGTTAATGGTTTTGTTATAAGATAAGCACATTGCTTGATAATTTTAGTTGGAAAGTCATCACAGCCCGTTGAATTCGAATTCTTTAAATTACTTATTGCATCTAGCATTTGAAAAATTACAACTTGTAGAAGAAATAATATTATGTTATCAATACTATTAGGAGTAAATAAGTTTGAACTTATAAAGATATACTGTTATCAATACTATTAGGAGTAAATAAGTTTGAATTTATAAAGATATACCTATTTTTTAAATATGAAAGAAAGAACAACGATTTTACCAACACTGACGCCAGAAGATAAAAGCCTTTAGTTAATTTTGCTCCTGTATTTTTTACTGAGACATGCAGTGTCGTTGTCTGCTTTTAATCTGACGTCCATTTTCGAGCGGCGGGAAAGGCTGCATCGGGGTCGACCAGACGCAGGCCACTAAGTAAAATTAAACAGTTTTCAGGTGGGTGAACTTCAAACAGCCCTAATTGGGTTTGTGCACCTTTCAGAAACAAAAATACGTAACTACCTCCACACCGTCGCCGCGAAGCGATGCCGACCCCCTAATTAAATCATTCATATGAAAGGCGAGCTCGCATAGGCGGGCTATATGAACGAAAATTGAATTATGCAGATAGTTTTTGTCAAAACGACCGTGTAATATAGTCCCCCGAAATACTCGGGTAGGGTAGAATGCGGAATTTCATTTCAGCGAGATGTGTTTATAATGCCGGCCGCGTACAGGGACTTTTGGATTATTTTACACAAGGACTTAACGTTAACTGCAGTTATGAAATTTTAACGGGAATTTACACTGAAAGAACACATTCTAAAAATGTTTGTTATTATACGTTTTTGTTTTCACCAAAACATAATATACTGTAATTTCTTTCATTAGCAATAATATGTAAAAAAACATAATTTTACATCGAATAGCATAGCATAGTTTGAATGCTACATTTTTTATGTACCTAAGTAAGGAATATGAATGTTCTTTAAGGTTAAGGGCGTCGTATTTTCAAAATAGTATTTTCTGCAAATATAAATAATTTTAAACATTTAAGAACAGAATAATATAGACTTTAGCAACTAAGAAGAAATGTACCGAAGTAAAACGAATATATAACGGCTGAAGGCGGTCTAACCAACAAATTTTTAGGTACAGAAATCTTATAAAATACGTATTTTTTAATTCAACTGATGTACATATTGTTATAACATAAACATACATAGTTCTGCATATAAGATTGTTCACTGTTGCTTATAAGTATGTGAAAATAATTGTTAAAATGTGAGGTTAAAATAATACGTGTCATACAAATACTTTTTAAAACGTATTATTTTATTTGAGGAGAATTTAAATAGTAAAAGTAGATACACAAAACATCAACAATTTTATTTTTGATATTACTTTTGTTCTACGTGTGTTATTTTTCGATATTTCTGTAACTAAATTTCATTTTGTAAATTACATTTGTACGAGAAATACAGTGAGCTCAAAGAATTTATATTCAGGGTGTCCAATACAGGGGAAGGAAGTAAAAAAATATGTAAAGAATTTACGTGAGAAAATAATATTTGACCCATACATTTTTGTTTTTTTTTTTTCAAAAATTTTTGTTTCCATTTTTTTTCTAATATCTTTGCCATTTCTGTCGAAGCAGTGTTTCATTCTACATAAAAAAGTACTCTTTACTTTTTTCCATTTGAAATTAAAGTTTCCAGAAAAAGTTACAAATGCAACTGAAAAAAATCGCAAACAAAATTTAGAGCCTATAACTGATACCACAAGACGAATATTTTTCTAAATACTAGACCAATTTTTTTTTCATTTAAGGTTTAGTATTCAGAAACACCTTATATAAAAAAAATGTTAAAACAATAAATTTTTAGTTCAGTTTTCTGATAACATTGATTATTGTTTCAAATTAAGGTATTTCGTTGCCATGATAACCAAATTGTGTATGAGGTTGCACACAATTACATACACAATTGTTTTTTAAATTCTCGGTAAAAATATGAAAATCCGAATTCAAGAGCTTTACCGAAGAGAAGGCGGAGTCTAGTTAAAATTTTGACACTTTTGCATGTAACGTCAACTTGTTTACGTGATATAATATAAGTCATACCAGAAAAATAAACAATAACTGTTGTTGTCACTGTCACTGTCACTGACAAATGGTTCATTTAACACATTGGTAAAGAATGAAAATGTTTGAAAAATCTAACCTTGCTCGAAGCATACATCATGTTGGCAAGTCGACTTTACATGCAAAAATGTCAAAATTCAGTAATGATAAATCAGAGAAGAAACTGTATAAGGAAATAAAGTTGTACAATAACAATTTGATCTACATCGGTTTATTTTCACTCTAGAAGTACGACGGGAGAGTTTTTCAACACTCTGTACTAAGTATACAAATTAAAGATATTTTAATAAAATATGTGTTTTCCACATTTGTATAACTAAAGTTTATAGCTGAGATAGAGAGTAAACAAATAAAATTAAGAATTTTTAAAATAAATTCCTATGTTTATGGTTGTGTTATAAATCTTTATATCGTCTGAGGGTATTAAACCAAGAAAAGGCATGATTAGTAATACGCAATATTATTATGCTGGATTTGAATTAAGCAAAATTATTTCGCTGCAAAAATTTCTGTGGAATATGAACAAAAACTAATTTCAGTATTAGCGAAAACAATTTTCAAGAATAGCTGGGATACAAAACATTTTTTAAATGCTGTATTTTTAGCCGAAACATTTTTACGCTCTTTTATTGATGCGAACGACCATATATACAATGAAACGTTTAATGTTGTTGGAAAAGCTGCGCCTCGTAAATTTCACGCTAATAAAGATTGATATTGTTTTTTCCTTACATCTTTAAACGACCTGTCATAGAAAAGTTCCATTAAGAATCTACACGACACCCAAATCTGAGGTGTTTTGTATCTTAATTTGTCAAGAACTCCCACGCATTTTGCTTGCGGCCTTGCAAAAAATGGGGACGTTATAAGGATTGTTTTCACTTTATTGTTCTAAAATTATTTCATATCATAAAATAACAACAGTATAAATTTCTTTTTCATTTGCGTTCAAACTTGTGAAAAAACTCAGTAGATACTTGCAGTAACAAATTTGTATTCAGTAAATCATGAATTTGTGGTGAAGAATGTTCATTTTGGTTTGGTGTAGAATGAAAGCAAGTGTGTAATAATGCGAGGGGTTTCAAGTAACGGCAAATTGGCTATATTTCTGAATTAAATTCTGAAGAAATTTTTATCTAAAATAAGAACTGATAATAAACTTTCAACAAATTTAAAAAACGAAGACTTGTGTTCACTTAACATTTAGTCTGAACTTTGGAAAACCAAGTTGCATCCTTTCACATCAATAATTATTTATAGAGTATTTACGGAAAAAGGCCCACTATACGCTTTTAAAACTCTGGTTGGTCCTTATACCTGGAATGTGAATATACTATGAAACATTCCCAGAGGACATAATAAACGCAATTTTAGTCTTCTGTTGACCAAATTGGCAACTGCTCTAGCAGTGCATGGAGATGTTCGTTCTTCTATGATTTGATAATGGTAGGCTGTGTATTCATAGATAGCTTTGTTAGTACATCACAACTTATCCTATTCCTTTATTTGTATAACTACTGTTGAAGCTGTAAGGTGTATATGAGCAGAAACTTTTACTGATATCTGAAGAATGACAGGATAGCAAATGATTCTGTTTGAAATATACAAGGCATACAATAGTGGGCGCAGTAGACTCCCTTGTGGGACCTCTTAGTGCGACACTGAGATTTATTTATATGGGAGTTTAAGGCATTGAGGTGTCATAGAAAAAGTACGTGTGTGTGATTTTAAATACCTAATCTTGGATCCCAAACTTTACAAATGGCTTTAAATGGGTCATTTGTATATATAATTTAACTAGGTATGTTTCAATTTATTAAATTTGCAGTTACTTTCTGAAATACCCTCGTATTTTGTAATGTTATACGAAGTGTCGCCAAACTACAGACGCAAACGACCTCAGCTGCTTTCTCGAAAGCATAGGATTTATGAATACCGTGTGAAATTTTCCACCCACGGCTCTGTATGTAAATCATTCCCTGGACCGTTCTCTATTAACCAGAAATAAACAACAAATGTTAAATAACAAGTTTTACATAAAATAGGGACTTACGATGACTCACTGCTGTTTTCATAGAATCACTTGTTTCACAATTTAAGCTTACAGACGTGGTACACTCATAAAAGTGCTTTTTACGCTGTAAGTTCAGAAACTGATATATCTTCTTACCTATCATAAATAAATTACAGAATTTCTTAATTGTCTTTTTACAAAACTGTTTGAAATTTAGTTCTAAATCCATAATAATAAATATATGTATGGATAGTTTGCTACTGCGTAATAAAACTAGTATATTGTTCAAAATGTGTTTTGCACATTTTATAAAGTATATTTAAGTGAATAAAAGATACCATATAGATTTCCAAATTATCTGTATGTGCATAACTACGTGTATCATTAAATTATTGCATGATATATTGCCCTGAGAAGATAAGATATGAACGTATAAAAAATTCCGAACGTATATATCCCTCTAAAAACAGGCGTTAACGGCTTGCAATTCTCTCCCACAAATATTTTCTTCAGCAGGGCATATAAAAGCTGTTTAGTCTGGATCGGGCAACTGTTTATAGACCAGGCATAATTAATGTCTTTTTCTTGAGCTAAAACGTATGCGCACAAAATATACAATACTAACGCTAAAATTTGAAGGGAAGTTAGATTGGGTAACTGTAATATACTGTTATATCAACTGACTTACTGGGATCGGCTCCAACTATTTTACTGTCCAGAAAAATCGCGATTTTTTCATTTTCTGCTCATTGAAACTAAATGTTGTCGGGGTACCTTTAGGAATATCTAATATAGAATGCCCAACCAATACTATGAATTACCAAAGTAAAATGAATTGAATTTAAGTCACATTTAGTAAAAAAATGTTACATGTAACAATTACATTGTCATTTTTACGCCGTTTTCATAAATTCCATTGTTTTTTTGGGTCAGTGCAAATATTTCCCCGCCTATGTATTATTTAACGGAAATGAACTGAATTTCAGAATTATTTGTCGATTTCGTATAAGAATGATTCTTTTAGAATTATTAAACAACAAGAAAGGTTCATATTGTACTCGTAAATATAACTGCTGAATTTGTTCATCTTTCAAATGAACTTGAGTCAATTCGTGCATTAAATTAATATATTTTCGGTGCAACGAATTACCTTTTCTCCTTTTCGCATACTTGATAGTAAATTTAAAGGAAAGTTGACAACATTTTTGTGTGTTGTTGTATAGGAAGGGATCAGAAATTCGATAGTAGAACGAACTAAACCTAGACTCAATAAACTTAGTAAATAATTTTATATGCTGGATGTCCTTTAAATAAAGCATAGAAATATCAATAATAGAAATGCCAAATTACTTTTTTTTTTAATAAGCTACACCACTATTAGGTTGATGCGTGCCCAATTTATGGTAACCCAGTAACCAAATATGGTTTGATTTACTACAATAGTTTCAGAGATATTAAAATAGACATAAATTTTTTGCAAAATTTAACACTGTAACTTCCTTATGAAGCTCCAAATATATAAAATTTATATGACAAATTGGAATTATATTTCAAAATTTAAAACTTAAATACTTTTTATATTTATTTCACACCATCCATAATGTGTTTTAGATTCTCGAATGTAGCCGCACTGTGGTTATTTTTGGTTGTTTTGGAAGACATGAATTATTTATTATTTGTTCCGTAGTATTCAAATTAGACTGTGCTAAATGCAATGTTTAACATTATTTTATATGCATTTATCCTATTAAATAAGGATAGTGGCACATAATCAACAAAAGTTATATCTACGAATCATAACATGACAACATAAAATAAATGTAGGGAAATCAACATAAGATTGTTTGTTTATTACGTAGGCAGCGTTAAATTTAAATTCGAAGACTGATTAAGTATTAAAAAAAATCGGATAAAAAATGTAGTTCGTGTTGAAAATATCAATTAAAAGTTGTACATCAATTTATCTGCGTAATTAAATTTGTTTTCATCTTTTCATCCTAACCACGAACACATTAATAAAACCACGAGCACTGTTATTAACACAGGCACAATCGTCTAGGTCAAAAATCCGATGTATCCGAGAGTTTAATAAGTTTAGTAACCTTAAGGTAATCTGGGGAATATATAAAACGCCTCATACGGTAGAATTAGAAAGTCGATAGAAACTAGAGTTATCAATAACACCACGCACTTCACACACGATTCAAACAGGATTATATGGACATAAATATATCAGTCCAAACAAACTTTCTTAATTAATTTTGAATATGATGCTTGACTATAAAATACTAACTGATTTTAGAATTCTATTTTTATCCACATGTATACACAGGGTGTTCTACTGGGAGTGACTCAATCGATATAAAAAAAATATTACGTAGAAAGATAGGTACAAGCTTGCATAGTGATTGGAAATCGAGATCAATTTTATAAAAAATTTCATATTTCAATTGTATTTTCAAATTACTTTTTTAATGCAGAAATATAAATTATCTTTCTCAACTTTTTCTGGCGTTTTAATATTTTTCTTCTGGAAATAGCCATTAATTCAAAAATAAACTAAAACTGATCCAGTTTTTTAATAGGATCGTTTCTCATCTTAATGTATTTGCATTCAGCATTTTTTAAAATAATTGTAGGATATTATTCATAGCCTTTTCATACAAATGTTAACTGTTATATGAGATATATAATTTTAAAACATAAACATTTACCGTCCGAAACAACGTAACGTGTGTAACATCATCTATTGCACATGCGTATTATGCTTTAAATTTAAGTTGATATAACATGTTAAGTTCTAAAATTATTATAAGATAAAATTCGGTTTTCTTTGTCGTTTACTGTCGGTACTTGTATAGATATTGTGGTTAAATTTTTGTTTTTTACTGGATTGTTATTATTTTGATTTTAATATTCAGTGAAAATTTACCAAAAGTAAATTATTTAATCCTGCAAGAATTCTTTATAAATTATCTGAACTATGCGTGTGCTGAAATAACAGGAGAAAAAAAAATAAAATTTAGTATCTATATTTCTTAATAGCCATATATCCTCTAATCTTCACTTGAGCTGTTTACTGCTTGACTGCGCGTGCGTAATACATTACATCACACAGAGAGAGAGAGCGAGACCATTATTGTAGAAAGCTAGAAAATGTTTAAATTATACAGGCTGATTCAGTCATAATGCCATTAAGTATTCGAAAGACCTAAGACAGAAAATCGAAAAAAAACTCGACCTTTTAAAAGAAAAGCAAATCCTATAATTTCCTCTAACGCGACGCCCCTGAAACTCTTCTCAACTATTTTACATTTGTTTCATGGACACCCTGTAAATATAATCTAAATGGTAGGTGATACAGTTATTTTAAAAAGGAAATAGTTTATGAAGGCTAATTTTTATCAAAAAAAAGAATAAATAATAAAAAAAATGTTCCGCTCTGCGTAGTAATCCTTTAACATACTGTATATTTTTCATAACGATCTTACCCATTTTAGCGGAACATCCTGTATAAGTATGTAAGTAATTCTTTCGTCATTTTAGTAGTTACAGATTTATAAAATATAGTTACTTCTTAAAATGCTTTTAAATAGCTGTTCTTTCAAAATACAATGGTTTTTACCAGACTGGGACTTGCCAAATAAAAATAAAATACATGTACTTAAATTTCGTGAAACTAGGTGATTTCGTTATATAATCCAATAGTACAAAAACAATACCCTCGTTTTTTTTTTCTCAAGAAATTTGTCTACCGTATTTTATGTATAGTATATTCCTTTTAGGAAATCCCAGCGAAATATTTACCTACTAGTCTATATCTAATAATCGTTAATTGTTGAGTAACTGTATAGCCAAATAAAGTATCGCAAATAGATTATAGTTTGGCGCGTTTAGTTGTAAAATAAATATCAGTGATCTACTTTTCTGAAACGTACACGCGCGTTCATAACTATTCAGTCACAGACTGCTCGTACGGATAATTAAACTTCAAGTTCGACGGTGTAAAAATCCATTTTAATTGATTTCGCGTTTTTACAGTAGCTGGTTGTTGACAATGTATGAATAATTAAACGAATTAATTGTCTGATAAGAGTCGTTATATTCTGTGTTTCTCGGATTACCTCCCATTATAGGTGCACTTTAAAATGTCGGGACCTTGCTCAATAACACATCCGCGAAAACCAGAATACTAATTCTTTAATTTACTAATTTTTTTGTGGAATAAAAGTATATTCATTAAATTTAAATAAATATTTTGATAATAATATTGAATAATTTTATTTGAATTACTAAAAATCCTCTTAACCCGGTTATGATGCTTATGAGTAGCCTCATGTTTTGAAATGCTGTTTTTATTTTGTTTAATTATAAGAGAAATGGACCGAGAAATTGAAGCGGCATAGACAAAGACGGATTGTCGGGGATTAAATTTTAACTACCTGCTACAATTTAGTACAACCCGGTCACACAAAGTTTTTTTAAAAGTACACCTCATCTATACCGATAATACATAATATAAAAATATTGAATATAAGCACCAGTACTACATTTATTTACGATTTGCATACATAATAAGCTTTTATTACTCTCTTTCATTTGTAAACAGACTATAGTAAATAAAACTAAAGGCTGAAAATCATACTATTTGATGAAATTCCGTTTTTGTAACTGATGCAATTCTTCAGACTATAACTATCGATCACTGTCATTACTGACTATGTAACTATTAGGTATAGCTATGTTAGATCCAAATTTCAGATCATAAAAATGAAACGTAAACTTTTTAGCCTTATCAGAGACATTTTTTAGCGCAGTATTCTATATACAATAAAACCGTTTAATATTTAGAAGACAATAGCTTTTTAGTGCCTCTCATGTTGCGCAACTTTGAAATTATTTAGAAAACTCGTATGTAAACGACGCGACGTTATGATAATATGCAAGAATTATTCAGAATTCAATAGTTTCACACAATAACTCCTGCCGCACTGTGAATGCAAACAATGCTGTAGGAAGACGTTTTCAAAAATGCAAAATGCGTTATTCGCTTGTTCATCATATAAGCATCTGTTAGTTAGTAGTTTCCCATGACATCCTTAGTGAATATTGATTTATTAAAAAAAAAAACCTTTTTCTCAGAATACTTATAGCGTTCATATGTTCGGAAAATACGTTTAAATAGTAACATAATGGTATAATAATGTGTTCTGTCTGAAAAACCGTTTAAAAAGAACAAGCTAAACACACTGCTCTAAATACCTATATAGGTCTAACTTGATTTTAATTGTAGCTTAAGAAAATCATACATAACATGAACATTTTCATGATTTCAGGTCAAAGCAGATTCATTATTTTTTTCATAGATTTCAAATACAAATGGGTGTTCGAAAATGGTATTCTTTTTATAACCCGATATCTCAAAATTCACTAGGAAAATGGGATCTTTTGTTTCTCGAAAAAGTAACATAATAGTTGGATATGCCTCTCAACCAAAATGCTAAATTGGTTACTCTTTTACCACTTGTTTTCCTTCAATTAGTCCTATCATAAATATCTGTAGTAAAATTAATAATAGATGAAGAAATCTCAACTTACCCTTACCTTCAGAGTAAGCTTAATATTATTCCTCGTATTATTCACTGCCTAGCCAAAGCTACATAGTAGAAATAATTTTGTGTAAATTCAAACTCATTTATATGTCAAATTATTTTGGTACAATTTCTGGTTACACAGTATATTTGTGAAAAAAAAAACACTGAAGCATAACTTAATTTTGTATGTTTGTAATAATACATAGTTTACATAAAATGTACTCAAAACTTACAATGTATTTCCAAAATTACAATTAATACTCCAAAATTAAATAGATTTCAATGAAATATGTTACACCAATGAAGACTAACTTATTTTCTAAATGTCACCAAATTTTCATATTTGGTTAAGTGTAAATGTTAGTTGCTACATAAATGATATGTTATGTTTGTGTCCAGCGTAATGGGGGTATATTTGTTTATTTTCTTTGCATGCACATAGTTTTGTTTATTCTAAAGAGATTCATATATGGGTACTACACGTGTAACCTAGTTAGATCCCCATTTGGAATACAACATGAACCTAAATAAACACATTTATCAAAAAAGTATGTAAAAGAACTGTTACAACTAGTTTCCAGGTTTCTAGACAAAGTTTTGATAGTTTCTAGTTTCTTAATTATTTCACTTAACCACCTCCTGATAGTGCAACCGTTAAGGCGCCCGAAACCTATTAGTATTTGTCCATTATCAGGCCCCCAGAAGGTCAAATGTTAAGCGCGCTGGTCGTCAAACAATTCGACTTTCTCGTTTGCTCTATGTTTTACCTGGAAGTGTATTTTTTATTTTTATCGAAAAAAGAACGCGGTGGCCCAAGCATTAAGGAACAGGTATATTCTTTAATATCTTTATAATTGTTTTGTGCGCTGCATTCTGGGAGGAATGAGTGCGATTTTTTCTATTTTTGAGGTGTGCAGTGTTAGATGTTATATGCTGTCTGCAACAGCTTGATGGCTAACAGCAGCTGGTGATTTTTTTAACAATCGGTGTCGTCCTGGCAGACAAACCCGTATTTCTTGGGTGGCATATTACTCTACCTATTTTTTTATCACTCCACCATATGAATCTTCATTAGCGCATCACTGTTCTTAACCTTCACAATATTTTAAGATGTGAAGATATCAGTGGTCGCAACCTTTGTACTATTTTTAGCTGTTGGTCGAGCAAATTTTAAGAAAGTCCTAATATTTATGATCGTCGACGTTTTCTTTACATTACTCGGATATCACCAGGTTAACTATAAGGCACTGAATATGATAATGACTAAAAGCGTAGTTTTAATTTATGGATTGCCATCTAAACTCTACAAAATAATGTTTTTATGTTCTAGATTAGTCCCAAAACTCTATAAAAGTCTTAACAGTTCGTGTGTAGGCGTAAGAAGCTACGTATATAATTTATTGCACCTCTATTAGACTGGCTTTTGCCACATTGTTTGTCTCCCTGATATTAGAGGTATGTCCAAGAAGGGACCTTTGGAAGTAAATTGTTTTGCTTTTGCTGTTCTGCAAACGTAAACATGTCAAAATACGAAAATGTAATGAAGGTGGGACTGTTATTTTTACTCTGTGACTGACTAATTCATGAATTCCTTCTGTATGGTTCTTGTAATAGCGATTTTTTCAATAAGTTCTTGGATATGTGGGAGAATGATATTTACAGATTCTTTTTTAAGTAGTTATTATTGTTCTTTTATTTTCTATACCACTAAGTATTAAAATTTCAACCACATGTCCAGAAAAGCCTAAATGGCAATAATAAAATTATCAAAATCCTCTTTTCCTCCGTAAAAGTGGCGTCTATGATAAGCATCGTCCAAGGTGGCTTGGATCAACTACTATGCGACCGTTCTTTTGCATGTCCAAATGTAGAAACGACGGAAATTAACATGTTTATTAATAATAATACCTGATAGGTAACAGTTAATCCTGTTAGCTGCAGTATTTTGCATTAGTACTTCATTCATTCGGTTACGTACAGTTAAATAAAATGACCATTTATTTTAAGAAAAACGAACGAAAGAGCACCCTTGGATATATTCTAGGGGAATTTTCATTTTCAGAAGATGATAATCCATCTGATATAAAAAATTATGGACCTATAGCTATTCTATCCAACTTTGCGAAGGTATTTGAGATGGCTGTGTATACAATTCTTTTTAGTAAAGTTAGAAATTTTATTTCTTTGAATCAACATGGATTTGTTACGTCACGCTCTACATTAACAAATTTGGCTGAATTTACCCAATTTGTTTCAAGCAACATTGACAATAGAGGTTAAGTAGACGTGGTATACACAGACTTCTCTAAAGCATTCGACAAGGTTAGTCATGCATTATTAATATATAAACTTGACCATTTGGGTTTTAGTAACAGTTTACTTAGACTATTCCGATCATATCTTTGGCAGCGTAAATTATATGTTTCATACAACGGTTTTAAATCTAATACTTTCTTAACCACTTCGGGTGTACCCCAAGGATCCAACCTTGGACCTCTTCTTTTTATTTTATTTGTCAACGATTTGTCTCTGTCACTAAGATCTAATCATTTGTTTTTTGCTGACGATTTAAAACTCTTCTTAAATATACATTATATAAATGACTGTTTAAATTTACAGGTAAGTATTGATTTAGTTGAGGAATGGTGTTCAAAAAATCAATTGCCAATTAATGTTGAGAAGTGCAAAATATGCTCATTTACACTTAAAACTCAACCTATTTTATTTAACTATAATCTCAACGCTACAGTTCTTAAATGTTGCAATAGTGTTAAGGAGCTTGGAGTTATAATGGATAACAAATTATCTTTTTCCAACCACATTAATCAAATGGTTAACACTGCATATAAAACATTGGGCTTTGTTGTTAGAAATTCCTCAAATTTTAATGACGTTGCTGCTTTAAAATGCCTCTATTATTCTCTTGTACGTTCGAAACTTGAATATTGTAGTATTATTTGGTACCCGTTCTATAGAACACATATTGATTTAGTTGAATCAGTGCAAGGTGTTTTCCAAAGTTTTTGTCTTACCGTACTGATGGTTACTATCCACCTAGGGAAGATAACCACAGTTTGTTGCTGCAAAGATTTAATTTTGATTCTTTACATACCAGAAGAGTACCTGCGAGTTTGTCACTTTTATTTAAATTATTTCACAACCGAATTGATTCAGCATCTATGTTGAATATGTTTGACCTACGAGTTTCTAGACTTAGATCATGGGATCACTGTATGTTCTATTGTCATAATGTAAGAACCAATTTAGGTATGAAATCTCCAGTGTATGTTATGTCTATCAATTTTAATCAAATATCCAGCTTATGCGATTTACATACCTGTACTCTTAAAAATTTATTATTGGTGGGTCTCAATTTTTTCGTGATATTTAGGTTAATTAATACTTGATCTGTAGTTGTATTATTTGTTGTGGCATAAATTTCTGTACAAACTGTTAGTATTACTTACACTTATCACACTGACATATTGTATGTAACTTATTAAGTTACCTTTGTTTTGTTAGAAATACTCTCACACTTTATTTTTCTTTTTGTCCTGTAAATGGATTATTTCTGTTGGGCAGTAAATGCATTATTATTATTATTATTATCTTGTAAGATATAACCCAATTGTTTCATGTCTAAAACTCATTTTTAAAATACCATCTTCCTTCCGCGAGTTTTTTGCACTATACATATATGCTGCTCACGTACATTCTTGTTAATGAACTACATATTTCAACATCACTTACACTCATATTTTGACCTCGCATCCTAAACCCTTCATACATGTCATCATCCGATATTCCTCACTTGTTAAATGAGGACGTTCACGATTTTGATAATACGCTGTAGACCTTGAATTATTCTTAAGTCACTAATAAATTAATTACATTCATAATTAAATTAACGGAAAGATATATCCGAAATTTTGCTCGCCTGAAAGATATACCCGCCAATGATACCGCTCGAAATGGAACATGACTAACTTCTTCGATCTGGCGCAGGCGTATTTGCTGCGGCGCATGCGTATTAGCTGCGTAATCGGGTATGCTTTCAGAGATATGCGGCACACGATTTTATAGGAAAAATATACGGGCTGCGTGTATGTTTCTTTGTATCGACTGCTACAAATAGTGGACGGGTTTATAAGATGAGTCACTTTCTAGAATTTTGGCGGTTGGGTGTAGTGGTAGTTAAGTGGTAAATTTTAAACAAATAAAGCTGCTGCAAGGTATTTTGTAGTCCTTTGCTCATATACACGAGCAAACGATTTAAGTAAACACGTACAGGACGGCCTTTGTCTATTCCGCAGAGCGACCAGTACTGGAAAATAATTGCATAAGTATAATAGCAGTTAAATGGCAAGCCGGCGCGGCAGTAATCTAGCGATCTCGCGGGCCCGGCTCCGGTCTCAGCGAGACCGGGCCACTCAGCCGCGTACGTACACTCTCACTCTCTCTGGGCCCAGCCAGCTCCTCGTCGTCGTCGTCGTCGTCGGCCGTATCCTTGTGCAGAACTCCTCCTCTCTTTTCACTTTCAGCGGCCGTTGACTCCGCGCCGCCTCCCCGCCGCCCCCCGCCCTGGCACACATCAACTGCACCAGCGGACGACGCATCGCGGCCAAATATAACGGCGCGTGGCAGTGTTGCCGGTGTCGTCGGAGTGGCGGCGGATCTGGGGAAATTTTATTCGCCGCAATGGGAACACATGTCATAATTTTGTATATTATAGATGTGATTTGAATGTCATATTCTTCTTTTGTTGTATTTTAAGTTGATTTAGGTTTGCTGCAACAGACACAATTAGAGCACGGCATTTGCTGGTTACAAATATACAGGGTGAGTCAAAAGTAGGTGTAAAAAATAACTGAATATTCTTCTTGCGAAAACAAAGTTTTTATCCAAGTAAGTTCTTACATGACTCGTTACAAAGATATAGGGTTTTGAAATTTAAGGAAATGGAATCTTCACTATGGTGAGCCTTTTTTAAAAAAAGGTATGTTGGGCCAGTGATTAATATTAAAACTACTCAATTTTTTGATATTTTAACTACAAAAAAATATTCTTACATAATTTCAGTAAATGGCTCCCTTTTGGACTACCTAAGTATGTATTTTCAGTACTTGAATATATATCAAAACTGTTGCGGTCAGTAAAAGTCATTCTTTGTTAAATCTACTAAATAATTGTTTTTTCCTCCATTTTTTAAATGAGTGATTTTACTGCACAAGAAGTCACTAACATGGTTTACGTTTATGGTATATTGTAATGTAGTAAAAATAATGACTTAATCTAATAAATTGGTTAGTGCTACTGACTAATATTAAAAGTCAGTGGCGCAAATTTTTTTTTAATCTTCACCATAGTGATGATTCCATTTTCCCAAATTTCAACTTCCTATATTTTTTAAGGAGATATATTATGAGCAAAAATTTATTTGAACAAAAACTTTTGAGAATAATCTTCAGTTTAATTTTTTACACCTACTTGTATTTAACAATAATTTAACTAGCAATAGTTTCGTTGTAGAATATTGTTCAAATATATGATAAGCTTATTATGTTACCGTATCAAGTGGAGTTTCCACTTTTTGATATCTTCAAGTAAGGACGTTCTTTGGTTCTACATCAATTGAGCTCTTGTCATGCCATTTTTTTGGTATTGTATTGAAACACATTTTTACATATTTTGTCACTGATTTTAAAATTTTTATATGTACTTAACTATTGCAGTTCCAATAAAATTACTTTACAAACATATTTTGTTTAATAAGTTGATTAATTTCTTTAGATGCAGTATTTCCAAGTAACCAATCAATACCTGCTCTATTTACCCATCGAAGTGCCAAATTCTAAATATTAGAATTGGTTCTTAATTTAATTTAGACTGCACAAATTTTATGTATTAACCCTGAATCCAATTTGCGCAAACTCCACATGGTTTGTAATCAACTAATTCTGATTGCTGTTGAGATGAACCTTTTGTTTTGTTATTTTTGATAATGTGATGCTTAGCCTAAGATATCTGCAGCTGTTTCAAATATTTTAACATATCTACATTCTAGTTACAAATCAATACATGATGATCTATTTACACTCATATACAGACCACCATTTTGCAGGTTTCATTGCATGAACACAAGGTGTTATGTATGGATAGTTTTAAAGCAGGCTTAGTGTATCTTTTAGTGCAGTAAACTGAAATATCTACCTATTCTATTGTACTTGTATGAATTGTTAATTAGTTTCCTCTAAATTTTTGTAAAAAGGTAAATTTCTCACAATTTGGCAACACTGTTTTTATAACATGCATTTCATTTTGAAAGTATTTATATACAGGTATACAAAATAATGTCCTTTGATATGATTTTTTCCTTGAACATTTTTTATACACAATTTAGCAGAAGTTTTTTTTGGAAATAATACATTCGATATTTATTAAAAATATTAATTCAGATTTTTTTAAGAAAAAATGCATTTCAGAACTTTAGATTGATATGAATATCAACCGAAATGTATTTTTTCTAAAAAAAAAAAAATGTATAATAAGGTTGTAACAAGCAAAAAAAACGTGTATTTTAAATTGCCTGTTCTAAGTATTTTAGTATCTTTTCCTAAACTTAGAAAGATTGAAGGTACCATTTTATTAAATGTGTAATAACTATATCTATATTTTGAATTTTTAAAATCTTCCTTATATCATTATTCAACAATTGTTGTTGTTAAACAACATAAAATTTACGTACAATGTAGCTTCAGATGTATAAATTTATTTTGCATTTATTTGATATTATAATGCAATTGCCTCATTTAATTTCTGGAAATTATGATATATTTCAGAATAAGATCATTTTAGGTAGGCATAGCTTTACCTAATTTATTTTAGTCCTGACCACGTGATGCGCAGTAGCAAAGCCAGGAGGAGCTACAGATAAGCCAATTTTATGAATATTTCTTAAAGTTTCTAAAATTACGTCTTAAAACATTAATCTATATTTAAGATTATTTATTGATAACAACTGAATTTATTTATATCATTTTCACATACCAATTAAGTACGAACAAGGGATGATACAAAAATTGTACAGGTCAACGGTTAGTTTTACTAATCAGGAGTTTGTCAACGATCGTATTTAATGATGTTAATTGACGTTCACGAATAAAATAAGTATTATAAATACATTATACGCAAGGTAACTGATATTTCCTGACTCTTAAGTTCAATATCAAGAAGATTTTACAGGTCCTAGAAATGTCAAGCGCAGAACTAATTGTAACAAATTGATATATCTTTATTCATAATAATAAAAATGCCCCTTCCGTCGCTTTCCCTACTCTCCAAATACGGATTACCCTTCCACTTCCACCGCGATTGATTTATGAAAAGCGCGTCGATCCGGCAACGCCGCTCCATGCAGTTTGTTGCATTCGCAGCCACCGTTGATTCGATCGACCGGACGCTAAGTGACCTCGGGTTTCAGTTGTTTTAGAGTACGTAGTCACTTCTTGGTCCATGGCACTGCTGTACTCGTTTTGTTTAGTCGTTGCCAACTTGTAATACTTCGCAGGATGACCGACATGACGTCACAGCGGTCGTAAAATGCATTTTGGCCAGCATTTCGGCTGTTTACTTTTACGGTCGTCTGCAGACGTAGCTTTGCTCGCCCTCCTCGAGTCGGTGCGGTCTTGCAGGGTGTGTGATAGCTGTTGTTATCATTACTGCAATTTTGTTGTGCTTTTCACTACTTGTTAAATAATCCGATACTTATGTAACACTAATTACATCACCGTTTGAAACTTTATGGATCGAAATAGATTATAATATTTTTTAATTAATTTTAATCCGCATAAAAAATTGTCTATTAAATAGTGTATTTTTATGTTTTCTTATTTTGCCTTGTTATAATAGTAATAATAATAATAATAATGCATTTATTGCCCAATAGAAAATATTTATATAATATAAAGCATACTAAAGTACAGGAAATGACGGAAAAATTACAAATTAAATATATATATATATATATATATATATATATATATATATATATATATATATATATATAGTTAAAATAAAACAAAAACAAGAAAAATAATAAATAGAAAAATTAAAAAGAAAAACTACAGCTAATATTGAAAAATATTGAAATAATCTGATGCAATTCTTAACAAGTCATTAATATTACAATGAAATATGTCACAATATTTTGTTATAATTATTAACCATTAAATAAATAGATTTTAAAAGTATATTTGTTCTAGTATTTCGGCAATAGAATAGTGAATACCATTAAATAGTTTAAATAAAAAAGTTAAACATATGAAATCTTTGCAAAAGTAACTGGTGATAATATCCCCTGTCAGGATAATAATTATTGTCGATGCGAATAGATAGGAGTTTGAGAAAGCGTCGCTGTATTCTTTCCAAGTGGTTACTGTAGATTTGATAGTAGGAATGCCAAATAAGGTTACAGCATTCGAGTTTTGAACATACGAGCGAATAATATAGACTCCTCAATGCACTTGCATCAGTGAAATATTTTGCACTCCTTATAACAAAGCCTAGGGTACTGTATGCAGATATAATATTTGAATACGTACATGTTTTGCATTTATTTATATTAATAGGTAAATAATTATCAGTACACCAAGTATAAACATAATCTACAAGGTCTTGCAGAATCAAACAGTCAGTCGTAGATGATGTATTCAAGAACAATTTCAAGTCGTCGGCAAACAAAAGATGATTAGATTTTAAAGTTAAAGATAAGTCATTTAAGAATAGAATAAAAATAAGTGGCCCCAGATTAGAGCCCTGAGGCACTCCTGATGTTGCAATAAAGTTGTTCGACTTGAAACCGTTATAAGAAACGTACAGCTTTCGTTGATACAGGTAAGAATTAAACACGCGGAGTAAGCTGTTACTAAAACCATAACGTTTCAACTTGCAAAGCAATATACTATGATTCACCTTGTCAAAAGCCTTTGAGAAGTATGTGTAAACAACATCAACTTGTTCTTTGTCATAAACATAGTTCGCCGTATACTAAGTAAATTCAGCCAAGTTAGATAATGTTGAACGGTTAGGAACAAAACCATGCTGATTTGGTGATATCTACGACTTAACATAATCAAATATTTGTTTGTACAGACACATTTCAAAGACCTTTGCGATGTTAACAATATTGTAATAGGGCGATAACAACTCACATCTGCAGGGTTACCACTTTTTAGAATTAGACACACTCTTGTCAGTTTCCATCTATCAGGAAACTCACCTGTGGATAATGCAATATTGAACAAAGTAAGCGACGGAGTGCACAGAACTCTTGAACAATCTTTTAATAGAAAACTAGGAATCTGATCGTCACCACATGACATATTATTTTTTAATTTATGAATTGCTAGAAGAACATCAGATTCCGTAAATTGCTGTATGTTAATGCAAGATTGATAATAATCTAATGAAAGATTTGGATTCTGAACATTCTCATCGGAAAAAACGATAACAAAAAATTTAGAAAAGCCATCAACAATTTTATTGGGATCGTCAAATTCTAGATCATCGAAAAAAACATTCTTAGGTATACGCATGTGCCCTTTCTTATTATGAACAAACGACCAAAACGTTTTAGGATCATTATTAATATTGGCTTGGATGTTAATAAGATAATTATTGTAAGCAAAAAACGGCTGATTTTTTATTAAGCGTCTCAAACGTTTAAACTCATTTAAATGAAAGTTGTTACGAGTAGTTTTAAATTTACTGTGATGATAGCCTTTAACTTTAATATTATTTATAATTTCAGTTGTATACCATACGGGATATTTACGTTTAAATTTAATGTAGACTGGTATATTATACCTACTAATTTAAAATTTTGCTAATTCTGATCTAAATTGTTGATAATAAATATTACTAAATAGTTTAGTTATATTTCCAAATTTCTGGTGTGTATAAGATTCTTGCTAATACGTTTTTAAAAAGTTTAAGTAACATCCTATATCTTAAATACTAGGCTTTCGAGGATAACAACTGTTTAGGTATTAAAACGTTCCAAATGTAGACGCGGAAGACGCTTCTTTATTTTTGACACCAGGTATAATATTTGAATGTCCTATATTAGGTATATTTTTTTTTCGATGCCATATTTCATGTAGAACAATAATTTCATTTATTTTTTTTATCTTATTTGTATGTCCTTAATTGCTGCATTTAATTATTTTGGAAAACAGATGAACCACACAAAAATATTTTTAAATGTCTCATCCTTTCTTTTTATATAAATATCGTGTGATTCTCAAATCATTTTGCATGAGAACCTTATGAAGATTTTAACAATCGAGAAGAGAAATTGGTAATTCCTCTGAACTGAAAGGACAACCTTTTTTCAAAGTAACAATATAGATATACCTATCGCTTAAATTATTCTGTTAAATATACTTAAATACACGGTGATTCAAAATTTATATTATTAAAAAAAAATTAAACACTTACAAATGCAATTTTGTAATAAAATCAAAAAGGGCAGTTTGAAATTGATTTAAAAATACACTGCACTGGAAACTGGTCCACTGTAAAACGACGACAAAGTGGAATAAAAAGTGAACCAACGACTATAACACTTATTTTATTACAGCAAATTCAACTGCTTTTGCCGCTATTGTTGTAAATAATTAATAAAATTAATTTGTAGCTTTAATTAATAAAGTACGTTGGCACACCTGATATTAAAACAACTCTTTAAAATTTTATCCACCGACGTGTAAACACATTTGAGCCCGTCTTACTCAGTTTCTACGAACTAACACAAATGTCTCTGGTTCTTGTCCGTTTTGAACTCGTAAGTTCAGCTATGACACGTTCATGTAAATCATCAATACTGTCCACTTCGGTGCGATACACTACCTACATAATGAAGTCCAAAGGATTTAAGTCAGGAGATCGTGATGGTACCAGTCCTCTCCGTCCAATCCATCGTACCCCTTGAACTTCATTAAGGTTCTTTTTGTGGAAAATGAGGGAGAACACCATCGTGCAAGAACCACATTCGGAGTCGGACAGCTAAGGACACATCTTCCAGAAGTCTAGGCAGATCATTTCGAAGCAACTCGATACCCCATCCATTCAATTTGGTAATATTAATGGTTCAATCAAGCGATCATCGACAATCTCTGCCCAAATATTTAAGGAGAAACATTGTTGGAATGATCCCGTTGATTTGCGTGCGGAATTTCCGAAACACGAGTATTATGAATGTTATCCCATTCCGTATAAAAATAGCTTCATCTGTAACTAGCACGTAAGCTATAAATTCTGGGATTTTGAGCATTTCGTTGCAGCATCCATTCACAAAGTCTAATTCGTAAAGAATAATCCGTTGGAATTAATGCTTGGACACTCTGTACGGATATAATCGAGTCTCGTGTAAATCGTTCTGCGTACAGACGAGAAGCTGCTAAGTCATTTTGTCTTACTTAAACTATATCCATCAACTCCAAGTTGTTATACACGCAACCCATTTTTGACACTTGAAAAACTAATGTAAACACTATCGCCTGATCGCAAAAACGTTAATAATAAAATCGGATTTCAGTACTGGGAATCGCCTGGACTAAGTGAATTGTTTCTATTCCCAAAGGACCCCGCACTTTTTATATGGAAAAATGGTTTCAGTCGAGAGGTCTAATTTTTGGTGGAAAAGGTAGTTCTCAACATCTTGAACAAAAAAGCTATGGGCACAAAAAATCTATCGTCAGGATTTTGCGCTACGGCGCATAACAAGGTCGGCACCAGGGTTTTCACGAGTTGGGTTATTTTTAACAAAAAAGAGCATGTTCAGTGACCGATTATGGAGATATGCATGTGTGGAGGTGTGTTGGAGTGAACAGGTACTATATATATATATATCGCCCTTTTCTGTGTTCAAAGCGAGATTCAAAAATGAGGATTCCGGTCTTCCACACCAACTAATGAGGTTCCGAATGAGGCGCATTACCTTTTTTATGGTGCTTCTTCGCGAATAGCTCTATACTCCACTGATGTTCCACAAACTATTCCATCTCAACTACTTCGATTTCAACGTGATTATTGGTATTTGCTCTGGCATCGCGGACGCGATCTAATCCTCATTTTTTAATCTCGTTTTTAACGTTTCTTTTTCACTCCAACACACCTCCACGCATGCATGTCTCCATAATTGGTCACTGAACACGCTCTTTATTGATAAAAATAACACGACTCCTGAAAACCCAGGTGCCGACCTTGCATCCTGACGATGGATTTTTTTATGCCCATTAACTTTTTTGTTCAGGATGTTGAGAACTACCTTTTCCACCAAAAATTAGACCTCCCGACTGAAACCACTTTTCCATATAAAAAGTGCGGGGCCCTTTTTGGATAAGCTGTGAATCACCCTATGTATAAAACGTATTCAAAATGACTATCATCCCCTTAATTCTTACACGGCTGCACCTATGCGCGATAGCGACTCCATTGTTTTTCTGTACCATTCAGTTCCCATAATTAAGATACCAAGCGAAGGTAGCTGATGTAGTGCTTTTCATGTCGAGAGCAAACTCCCAAGTAGTTTTCCGCGATTATATTTTCTATCACGTCCATAGTTTGAATGGCATTAATTTAATCTTGAATTGTCACCGAGTTACACGACGTGACGTCTGGTTCGCAGGAAACACCCAATGGCATAACGTCTAGTTGACGGCGTATTCTAAATTCTGTTTACGTGCCTTCGAAGTAAATAATTTCGATTCAAACTCTTAATTACCTCCAGTAAATACTTCACATGTTACAAGACGGTCGACAATAATCGTTGTTTAGATGGGTTCGCTATTTTCAGGTGTTCCTTTCGTTGAAATGGTTATGTGGCGAAGTACATTGTTCAGAATAGAATAGACACTTGGGCTCTAACTATTTCTACGACATAACATCACGTGGTAGAGAATTTTGTAGCAAATTTTAGAGATAGAAATATATTTCTTGTTTTAATAACAAATGATTTAGTTTTCTCAGGGAACGGTTGCAATAAATGAACAAATTTGTAAATTAATTTGTTTCAATCAAAATCGTCATTGCTTCATTAGAAATAAGGACTGGGATAATTCGAAGGATACAGCCTTATCTAAATTGAGATAACTTTTTGTTTCTTGTTGGTTCGTATGATTCGAGACTTGTTCAACAATTTGGAGTTTTTCTTGTAGAATGAGGCAGCAAAATTGGAGACATGTTTTTGAAATTATTTATTTTCAAAAACATTGTGCATTCACTGAAAGATTTTTGTTTTCTTGTGCCCCAATTCTTATCGCCCAGATACCATCTAATAACAAGCTACTTTTGTTGGTAGGAACAAAGACAGTGGAAAACAGGAATCAGTCAGTAACAATCGAATTATTAAACATGGAACAACAATATTAAAATTACCTCTATTTTGCCTAACGATCATGCTTTATTTAATATTTACCTAATCTTTCCTAATATGTACATTTAATGTGTCTTAAATCAAAGAAAAAGTTCACATAAACATAACTGCTAAAGTCTTGATACCTCCCTGATATACAACCCAATTGGTATCTTCAGTTAATACAATGTCTTCAGGTTCTTTTTGTACTTAATTAAGAAATTCAGTAGTTTTCCGTAAAATCCATAAGCGTGGAATTACAATGAAACGCCACTGATTCAGATTCAGATAAAGAAGTATTCGGATTTTTTTTTTTGTTTCCTGCGCCTATTTTTAACACCCTATAACTTTTAAATGAATCTATTTTTTGGGTTAAACTAAGTTTACATATACACTTTGTATAAATTATATATTTTTAAATGTTTTTCTATTGTGCTAGTTATAAAGAAGGAAATTAATTAAACAAAAATAGTAATTTTATTCAAAAAGGTAGCTGTGATGGTTTTGAAAATGGAAACGTTGGTGAATTTTGAAGTTTGTACTTAATTATGTTCTATGACCACGTAGCTTGTCTCTATGCAGGGTGGCAGATTGTAGACGTCAAAATCATAGGATTTAGCCCACTATGTCTTAGTAAAATATTGCTGATTTGCGATGTACAGCATGCGAAAAATATTTAAAAGTTCCTACAACTTTCATTCTTACACCTTTTTTTGTGTCTCGAATGATCATGCATGGGCTAGCACGGACTTGCACAGCACATACCTGCAAAGCCTGCTCATAAAGGTTCCCTTGTTATTTTATAATGAAGCATCGCACACTAGACCAGCACCAGCAACGACCATCACTACAGGTTATGTTGATGGCCTGCAATTTCTAACCTTGGCCACATTAGTCCGACGTAAGTTCTGTTGCCACAAAAGTCAGAGATTGGTTTCAACCTATTTGAAATATTCGACCAATTAAGTTGTGAAGAAGGCTTCGTTTTTTGAAAGTGAGATAAAATTAAATCATAACCCTCATTCTAAGATATGTAGGTGCATTCATTATTCATTGTATCTCGGCGTATTGTAAGGACCCACTAAAAGGTCTATTTAAAATTTGATTTTTCACTCCAGATAGTAACACAAATTGTTTTTTGTTGCTGTCATTAGCATCGGCTTCGTGAAACAAAACGTAGGCTTTTTCTCACGAAAATTAGTCCGAAATAAATGAGCATGGTACGAATAAATGTAATTATATATTTTTATCTTAACACTAATTTATTATTTTACTTTATTTGGATTATGTACTATTTTTTCAACGTCTTCTAACTTCTTTTAATTAAATAAAACATATGTAACCATTTAAGTTGTGAGATGTTTATACAAGTTTTGTCTAATTGTAATTAGTGTACCTCTAATGCTGATTTTATATAGGATAAGTCAAGGCAAAAAAAATTATCAACAGTGAGATATAAATTTAAAAAGTGTGAAAATAATAATTTGTCCATAAATTTGCTAAATTTTAAATTAGTGTATAAAATGAAAATTCTACGAATATTATTTCGCATGAGTAATCGCGTACAGTTGCTATTCATTTCACGCTGACATTTACATTAAGCGCCTTCTTTCTTAAATTAAATACAATTAACAAAATTTATGACACAATTAAACAATTAAACCCTTAAGCAACATAAAACAAGAGATTAACTTAACACTATCATTTAGAAATAAACACTAATTTCTGCTATTAAACATAAAATCCAATCGGCGTTATTAAGTCCCATTATAATGCGATGGGAGCTTTCGTGGAAATTAATGATTTTCGTGGTACGAAGCTTCAATTAAATTGAGTAAGCTTTTAAATAGAATTAATAATCTGAAAGTGGAAGATTAAAAGTTATGAATAAAGATTTCATCGATGTTTCGAAGATAGACGAGTAGCTCATGGAAAGTTTAAATTGATTGTTCGCGATATTTTTATCTTTCCCTGACTAATTATCGAAGAGAAGATCGACGATTTTAATCCAGTAATAAAAAGTGTGGTAATTGGCAAGTCGGGGCTCGATCCACGACTTCGGGGGAAGGAAATGGCTCGAACGGCGATAAGTGGCTCTAAAGTCAAGATCTAATCTACCCTTTCTGCTGGAAAGCTGAATTTGGAACTAAATTGCTCTTTGTGTCCAGTCTGTATCACAGAGGACAGGCATTTATCAACCATTTAAGCAAAGTGCCTTATTCGACAGCATACTGCAAAATTCGAATTAAATGTTCTACTTAGTTGAATGATTTTTTTCAATATGAAAGGGGCTGACGGAATGTTAGTGATCAGTAGCAACTATTTCAAATAAATGTGTGAGAGAATATGAATAGTAAAAAATGATATTTCTTAGGCAGTTGTTATGTTCAATGAAGGAGTTGTATGAAAATTTATTAGTACGAATTTGTTACTAATTCTTATAAATTTGTTAGAACTAAATAAATACATACACACACTTGCGGTTACAGTGCTTACTTCTGTTTCTTACGTATTGTTTACAGAAACGTGTGGTTTTCGTATAAAAACAAAATATGTTGTATGAAAAAGAACATAAACTGCAAACAATGAATAACATTTGTTGTAGAAATATATTATTATAGTATCAAAAAACAAACAATGCCATAAACAATAGATTATGGGTGCGAAATTTAGTATGCAGCTCTTAGTGACATACAAACTTAAGTGCATCATCCATCTTTTTGTATATAGGAAGGTAGTTTCAAAGGTGCTGGACGTAGAAAATTGTATGTTGCTACAATTTTGAAATAAATAATAAAATATTATTTATGGATATTTATACAAATATTTTATTAGTTCATCACCTATAATATTTTAATTCTATGATTTTTTTATTAATTTGTGACTTTATTAATGTTTACCAACGATTTTGAACGAACGATTTTAGATATATATGAGTAATGATTACCATCATTAAAATAAGTCACTTTGAAGTTCTTACAAATTTAAGAAATATCTGTTGTCTTATTTGCTAATCTTTCCCGTTTTTCCTTGTTCTTTCTTACTTCCCTACCCATATTCTCGACATAGTTTTTCAGTTTTCCCTTAACCTTTTCTTTTTTGTGTGCCCAGTTTTTCGTGCTTTCAATATTTTGTTGCAACATGTTTCCTCATTGTTACTTCAAATTGATTTAGTTGCTTTTTTCTTCATTACAAAATTTTTTTGAGTTTTGGAATTTAATAACATTTTACTTTTACATAAGCACATATATCGCTTCTTTTATAACCTTTGCGTGATTGTAATATTATTTCTCTCATAAGTGAATGACTCTTGCTGTGAACTTACTCAAACAGCATCAATCAATTATTATCAGTTTGTCATCCGTATTTATATACTATTTGTCACACATTCGGAAAACAGTAATAAATTAACTGTAATTAACACATCAAATTCATTATGAATCGCTTGACATAAATCATCTGTCTGATTTTGGTGAAACGGCGGAAAATCAAAAAGGTCAACTTCCTTTTGAAGCAGGATGGATTTAGGAATAAGTGCGGCATAAAACCGCATTCAGACAATGACGAACATATTCAGGTCGATCCGCATCTTGTCGGTATTCAATCGGCTATACAAGGTGTTCCAAATGTAATGGTTACCATTATCATTGGGATTTCGGAAATTACCATAGTTAAGAAATTCCAGATATTCCAAAGATACCTGAACACTGGGTTAAAATATACTGAAACACCCTGTACAGCAACACTACAACATATAAAATTTGGAATAAATTTGAAACATGAATTTTTTTCATGTAAGTTGTTTACCATTAAATATGAAAATCACTCGGTATTCTGGAAAGTTACCTACCTACTATACTCCAGATTCAAAATAGTAGAGAGTGATTCGTTTACAGTTGACTTTGTGTGAACCTAGTACTTTAATAGTTCACTTTAAAAACTTTATACCCATCAGTAGAATGATGTCCTTTTAGGCGGCGATGGATGGTCTACTACGACCCACTTACACCTACCTGATGCGCACTTTGCGAATATCACTCTGCACTATTTAGATACACACTATACACTACTGGTTTTGTCATCATATGGCCTTGTATCTATTTCGATCCTATAATATTTGTCTTAAATAGTTTCTTCGTCATATCACAATTTCCAAGTCTTTTTAAACAGCATATATACTCTCAATTTCGTTTTATAAAACTAAATTGAAATATGTCGGAAACTCATTTTTAAAATACCGTCTATGAATTATTCAACAAATCGCATGTTTTGTATCATCAACCTTTATATTCTTCCTTCTGCGACTTTGCACTATTTTCCGTTTTGCAGTTGTATATTCTTATTTGCCATTCTTTATTGCATATTTTGGTCTCGAACCCTAATTCCTTCATACATGTTTTTTATCATCCGATATTCCTCACGTTAACGAATACATTATCGATCTTGAGTTATTCTCCATTCTTAAGAATACAAACCAAAAATCACTGAAAAAATATTTGAAATGACAATTAAATTAGCGAAAAGATGTACCCCTCAATTTTCCCACTTGCACACCCATAGTAGCGCTGTATATGGAACAGGTGGATCCGTCAGTGATGTAGCGCATGAGTATTTGCTGCGGCATAAGCTGTGTAATCGGGGTATATTGTGTTAGATATACGAAATATACAATACAGTAGTTTTATAGAAAGTATAGGACAGTATGTATTTATCTTGGTGTTGACTGCTATAAATTGTGAGCGGGTTTATAACATGAATCACTCTACTATTTTGAAACCCGACAATACAGGATTTTTCTAAAGAAGTAGTACAAATAGTATCGGTGAATCTACAGCTAATAAGAATACGTTTGCATAAAAATAACCTTAGTAAAATGTTCACTCCTTAGGAGATACAGCCCTTTAAAATTTACAAAAATATATGGAATAGCAGTTATTATTTGAAAACCACATAAGATATAATAGTCAAATTTTATACAATGTTTCTACTCATGCATGTGCCACTTCAATTTTTCGAAAATTTCTTGCCCTTGGGAGTTATTGAAATAAGCATCTCCTAAGTTATTTTTTGCTACAACTTATTTATTTCAAAAATTGAGTATTCAAAGATATATATCAGATAAAACTTTGACCTCTCTTACTTTTTTGCTTTAAAATTAACCGTTTATTAATAAAAAAATTAAATTCATTATCATTCGCATTACAACTCACACGATTGCAACTATAAAATATGTAGGTAGGCGGCTGTCATCCTAAATTTTTTTGTTTTAAAATTACAGCCGCTATTCCATATCTTTTGGGAAACTTTGAAGAACTGTATCCTCTAAGAGGAGAACATTTTACTAAGGTCACTTTTATGCAAACTTGTTTTTTTTTTAGCTGTAGATTCACCGGTACCATTTGTGCTGTTTCTTTTGAAAACGCCCTGTAATTATATTGCAACAGAATAAAAGTAGAAGAAGCTTGCTACAAGATTGTTGACATCTTTGAAAGAGAAGCCTCGACAGCGTCATTCGATTCATTCGCTCAGAAGTGTTCGCGGCTTAAGATTTGAATTTTGAACCCATCAATATCCTTCCGAGACGTCTCGTGTACCGGACAATTAAAAAGATAAACGATCCGATATAAAACGT
Source organism: Monochamus alternatus (assembly GCA_037114965.1). NCBI lineage: Eukaryota > Metazoa > Arthropoda > Insecta > Coleoptera > Cerambycidae > Monochamus > Monochamus alternatus. Next base: position 43,505,831 of record CM073433.1, read on the forward strand.
ATGAGTTAATACAGGCAAATGCATGTTTTACGTCTCGAACGGAATGCAAAGACATTAATAATAAACAATGCGTGAAACATCATTACGTCCGATGAGCGTAATTTACATCTCCGTTTTTCATCGAACTGAAATCGAGGCGCACACATGTTAGTAATGAAGAATGAAGTAATTTTAAATCTAATTATATTTGCTGTACGTACCAATTCAGCATTAACTGCCCCATAATGCCACGCTTTAAGGATGTTTCCATGAAACGGATTGTTTACTGTAGAGTGCAACTGACAGGGGAGCTTGGGATGATGGTAGTTACCAAAGAAACGAGTGCGTATGAAAAGGTTAATTATTTGTGCTTTGTTTGTCTTCGGCATTGGTTAGATTTTATTTTTTATCTGCTTGCTACAAGAGGATCACTGTTCCTTCTACGTCTTATGTACACAAATCATAATTAAAACTGGTTTATTAATTAATTGCAGATTTCGAAAATTGTCCTTCAAGACGAATGTCTTATTTTAATAAAAAATATTCTCAAATGATATCTCAAATAAGTTTTTGCCATGTCAGAAGACTAAGTTTATTTCCACTTATAGAGCGTTTATCTTGCCAAAATAGGACCATAGGATGCATATTTCACTTTGATTATTTATAGAAATAAAAACAAACAATTTTTTATCTACTAATGTGGATCATTTTCCGGATTGTTTGGGATATGATGGCAATTTCCTGGAAAATTACAGACCTATTACTGTTTGTTCGGCATTCTTGAAGGTATTTAAACATGCTTCTAGCCCATTATCATTCATTGATAAAAATAATATTATATCTACCAACCAACGTGGTTTCCTAAGTCTACTGCTTTGCATTCATATTATTGTCGTATTATTAAGTCCATAGAGGCTGGATAATGTCTTGTTGGGATCTTCTGCGATCTCAGCAGCGCATTTGACTGTGTAAGTCACAATATCCTGCTAGACAAGATGGAGAAATATGGAATTCGTGGCATTTATTTAATGTGGGTGTGTAATCTTTTGTTAGAAATCGCGATCAATATGTTGCTATTAACAATGTATCTTCCGAAATAACAAAAGTTGGTGTACCTCAAGGATCGGTGTTGGGCTCTGTTAAATCCAATAATCATTTATCCGACACTTGTAATGCTTTAATATCAAGTATGAGCAAATGGTTTATCCAAAATTCGTTGTTTCTCAACAAAACTCAGGTTATCCGATTTCATAACAGACAGAATCTTGTAATAATATTGACGTTAGTATTAATGATACTCATATTACTAACACGGATGTTGTTAATTTTTTGCGGTATGGTGTTTGTTTCTGGGGGTTATTCACATAAAGTTTTTGTTGCTCAAAAACATGTAATAAGGTGCATGTTTGAAATATCACCCAGGGAGTAATGTAATCAAGTATTTATCCAGTACAGACAATGTCTGGTGTGTTTTATATGAAATATGTCTTTCTACATTTACTCTACATTAATAGAAGTAAGTTTGTATGTACAAATAAGATTCACACAGCAACCATTTTAATATACCGTTTGGTAAATGTAATATATCTTTTAATTCACCTAATTGTTTTTGGTTTAAGAATCTTTAATCGTTTGCCAAATGAAATTAAAATTTGCGCGTCTGTTCATTGTTTTAAAAAGCGATTGAAAAGATATTTAGTGGATAAATGTTTCTATGCTGTGGACGAATATTTTGTGATCTGATCAATTAATATTAGGTACACAATTAATCTATTACTCATGTAGATTTTTGTCTACTCCTATCCAATAATTTAAAATTTTTTTGATATTATGTGTTTGTATATATTGTCTCGCTATATTTATGTAAACTCGCGACAAGAATTCAGACGACTTACGTCATACGAACAAATGAATTACAATATTTTCATCAAAATATTTAAGAAACTGCAACTGATAGTAATAAAACTATATATTAAATTAAAAGTTTGCATTATATATTGCACTAAATTGCAAAAAATAATTGTTTTTAACGCAACCAAATATCGAAAATTACGTTGACAATAAAAACAAATGTGTAAGGTCAGCCGTGACGTAAGACGTCTGAATTCTTGACGCGAGTATATGTGCATGTGTATATACTTTTATGGTTTGTCTACACTGTATCTTTTGACTCCTATACATTGCATAAATGTCTTAAAGGATAAATAAATATGTATTATTATATTATTATTATGTATGCCTAAAATTTTGCAATAGATATAAAAGTGACGTCGACAAAACTCGGTCGGTAATTATCTTCAATCAAATCAATATTATATAACTGATATTCAGTAAAAAATAAGTGTAGTCCATTTGCCTATCGTTCATTTTGTTATGAATTGATGCAGCCCGAATTCGAATACGTATTTTACGATTATGAAAAGAAGGATTAGATCATTATTCATAATTGACTGCTGAAGAAGTTTCGGAAATATTAAGGGCGCAAAACTTGAAGAAATAATTTTCAAGATGGTATGGCCAAGGTCTATTTTGATGTTCAGATCAAAATAAATGCCATTTGGTAGTGTACACCCCAGACGAAAAATTAATTTCATCCCTTTAAGAATAAGAATCTTTCACAGATTGTACAATGATAAAGGATTTATCTTTAACAGCAAAAGATACAAGGATAAAAAGTGTACCAACCACAATATTTTTTAGAAAGTAATGTCATTTCTTTCTTCTTTTATTTATTTATTTATTTAATCATAATAGTCAAGGTAGTCTAATAAGTGATCTGTAGGTTAGGTAACAAATTAAAATATGTTATAAAAACATCCATTAATTAAAAGAAAAAAAACTGAATTATCAAATGGAGAAGTTTCACAGATTAATATGAAAATGATCCACAAAATACGTACCCTTTGAAAATACCTATACTAAAAAAAAATAGATTAAGAAAAAAATGACTTACATATTCTATTAATTTAAAAATTCTGCCCATACTGAGTATGAGAACATGTACCCCACATCTTCTAAGATCACTGTTGGTAAATTATGAGTATTTGGACAATTAACACAAATACATTAACACAATTTGGAGTGAACCATGTAATATGTCATTCTGATGCTCAAGACTTTCAGTCTTACTTGTTTGTTGTATTTATTCAAGATTTTTTGTAATTGCAATTTATTTCATGATAATTATTTCTCACTTTACGTTAGTTTACTTAGATACTCATGCTTATGCTTTCTCCAGGATTTATTGCAAAGTTCTAGAAAATTTGTTCATAATAATAACATTGTTACTGTTGTTATGCAAACTCTTTATATGATATTTACTTTGATATAGTGCTCTCGTTTTACTTAAACGTTTAAAATGTAAGTAATCGAAACAGACATTAATAACACGAAATATAATTAAATTTTACAATTTTTTTTATTGTAAGAGCAATCGCGAATAAATATTTTTTTCGCTCTGCTTGTAGATGTACTATGAGAGGAATCCAGGAAGTTTGTATAATTGTTTTTTTAATTAATAATTCTTATTGGGTAATTATTGTTGCAAGGGGTGTTTGTTTATGTTGCTGACTCAGTTGCATGTAGGATTAACCTTTATCCCGATGTAAATCGTTGCGCAAGCTGTTTAATGCAAAATTAATTTCGCGATTGGAATTAGCAATGTTTATGGAAACAACAATGATTAGTAATGTGTATTCCAACAGCGCAAAACAAATATTTTCCTTAGAGAAATTATCTTTCTATTCCTGTCATCAGCACTTCGGAGAAAGACCAACAAAAATTTAGCCACGCTGCATGAATTTAATATATGCCTGCATTCTGAGGACTGTTTTATCAGATGGCCTCATTTTAATAACGGAATTGATAGATACTCGTCCTTTCGATATTATTGTCTGATGAATGAATAGGAAAACTCTTAATCAGTTTCGTATATTAGTTTTCAAGCCTCATTCTCCTCGAAATAGAGTCACGTTCAAAAGGAATAAAATGTATCTAAAAGTATTTAAGCATTTGAGGCAGGTACCTTATTAACTGTAACCTTAATGTATATTTTATACTCCGATAGTTTGAAAATAGATTCCTTTCTACTGCTAGTGGCTATCTTTAAGTACGTCGCTATTTATAAAAATCTTCTTAACACGTATTGAACAGAGACAATCAGCCTGCTCCAATGTCACATCTTTCTACAAAATTTGATGAAAAGGATTTTGTTAAATGTAATGAAATTAATTATTACTCAAATTCATTGATCAATATCATTGACTCCATTTCATATTGAATTCTATATTCAGTGATATACAGGGTGATTCAATCATAATGTCATTAACTTTAACCACGTATTCGGAAGACCTAATAAAGACCCGATTTAAAAAAAAGCGAAATCAACCCCGGTACGTTCGAGCTTTGAAGCAGGCCGACGTCGCGTCGACTTGGATGCTGTGAATGAATCAGGACCGTCAGCAGTCAGTAACAGACTGAACATGGTATTTAAATAATAATTTGGAAATACTTTTTTTCGTAAATATGCATTTAAATGTTTTTTATAATCGTGTATTCACGAATCAATGAAATAGTCAAGGGCAAATTCGTGAGACATCAATTAGATTGTATAAAAAGATGTGGCAACAGCTTTGTGAAACAATAAGGGGATTGATCTAAATAGTATAGGTATTTCTATTCAAGAGAATAGAAAGGAGATTTTTGTAATCTATGAATTTAAAGTGTTCTTTTAATAATATTTTTGTTATATTTCTACCAGTACCAGCACATTATATTCCCATTTGGTATTGACGTTTCAATCTATGATTAATATATATTTAATTCTTTTAAGAGTGTATTCCATATATGTTTCAACTATTACAGTTCTTGCTTTAGTGTAGGATATGTCTATTGTAGTTTACTGTTATCTTGATTGTAACCTTAAGCTAGTAACGGACGGTGAGTTATAATATATATCTGATATATTACAAAAATATCGCTTGTGATTAAAATGCACAGAACGTTACGCATGAACGCTATAATATATATTTATATCTATGCGGTTTACTTACCTGTAGGAATATATCTCATCACAAAGAAATAGATATATATTATATTATAGCTCGCTGTCCGGAACCGTCTTTAAACTTAATACATTAATTGACCGATTTATTGTAATGTGTAAAAAAGTAAATTTATTTTATAAATAAAATCTTAAGTCTCACGAGTTGTGCAATATATTCTACCAAATCTATGCTGTTTTTGATTCAAAACATTATATTATTATTTCAAAAATTTTCATTATCTTATGAAGAAACTAAATTTTAATTTATTTTTCTTAATTCATCATTTTTCAATGAGCTTTATTAGTATTCATAATTTGATTAAATGAAATAACAAACAAGCTTTTATTCGAATTGTAATGTCCAAATCCTTGCATTACAAATTATAATAATTAATGTTTAAATAAACTTATATGTACGTACTACCTATTGAATTTACCAGTTCGCTGTTGAAGATTGAGTACAGATTATTGTACACAAAGTACGCCATTGATATTAATCATTTAGTACTACTAATTGTACCGCCTAACGTATAAATTTATTCAGTAGACGTGCTAATAAATCGGTACACTGTATCTATTTAGTGCTAATATATTTATTTTTAAAGCCGATAGAAACTATGGTATCTTTTGGATGTAGTTGCTTATCATTTGTGTACAGGGTGTCCCGCTGAAGAACCGACACAGATTAGGTACGTGTGGGGGTGTCCAAAATATTATACTTTAACCACTTACATATATATATATATATATATATATATATATATATATATATATATATATATATATATATATATATATAAAGTTGCACCCCTGAGTTATTAGACACCCCAAAATTTCGAAAATAAATATATGTGTGCGATAGTATCGTAGAAGATAATTGAAGCGTTTCAAGATGACCGATTTCAAAAATAATGATATTATCCTTCGTATAATTATTTTTTTTATTCCCGTTAAATTAAAAAAAAAATATTGTTTTTAAGAAAACCTGCATTAACTGAATCAAGATTTTAATAGTGTTCATTGGAAAATAATCAAAAAGTCGCAAATAATCAAATATATACTTTTTTCATACCACACAACATTGTAACATTCTTTAATATAACTGTGCTTTTTCCGATATTTTGTTATTATTCTTCTTATTAATTTTTTCCGTAAACTACCTACGTGCTTTTTTAGAATTAACAGACCATTGAAGTAAAATTTAAGGCCCTACTTTGGGGTCTAATAACTCCTCAGAGGTGCAGCTTTGTATATATATATATATATAATATAATATATATATAAGTTTAGTTAAATTATAATATTTCGGACACCTCTGCATGCACCTGGTCTGTGTCGGTTCTTATGCGAGACATCCTGTATATCATAGAAATATGCATACTGCTTATATTTTAGAACAGTCAGTAACCAAACGATACGTGTAATGCTTTATAAACTATTTAATATTACCGTATATATAATAAATTGTCGTTGGGCTGCAGAGCAGATCATTATTTAAAATTATAAATTAATTCTATACATGTATGCTCCTATATAATGATAAATGTCGTGGTGATATATTTCCTCAACCTCTTTTGTTTATATTCATGAGTAAAGGAGTTTTGACAGTTCTGTGATTTGTGAAAAAGGTGTGTTAAGTAACAAGATTTATTATTAGGTAATGTTCAAATTTTGTAATTCATATACTTGTTTATCTCACTCTGTCTATGGTAGTTTAATATTTTGTCTATGGTACCTATATTTGTTGCTATAATGTAATTGCCACAAGTTAATAATAATAATACAAGTTAATTAAGTTCAATGCAGTGTACCTATTGTTTTGTACGGTATATTAAAGTGGTATTTGTACTCTGCATAATTTACTGCTATTCATGTCTATAATATGATGTCTATTATAAATAATAAATTAAATTTATTATATTGAACATAGATATTTTTAACTTTTAGTTTCAGTTTTATGCAAATAGTTTATTGAAAACATTCTAACTTGCTTGCAAAATAATATTGTTTATACTTTATTTGAATATAGGGATTAATACGAGGGTAGATCAAATATAAACTGGAATTTTTATTTTAACGCTTCCTTAAGTAAAGCCAGTGACGCGATCTCTTGATATATATTAGGTGATGATGTGATCTATCTACACAGTTTGGTAGCACCATGTCTAAGCAAGAGGTATATATGTTTGTTGAGCATTATTATTATATTTGTCACAGGAGAGCGTAAAACTCATCGAAATTTTGCGATAGCTGCAATTTACCACAGTCCCAAGTCTATGATTGAAGTGGCCGAGAATGAGTGGAAAACGAGAATTATGCACGTCATCCCCGAACAAGCATCAATGAGGCGAATATTCGTGCGATCCTTACTCTGATTGAAGGCGACCAACGCAAGACAGTATGAGAAATCCATTGTCACCAGTGGTGTTTGTCACCATTTGACTATGACATATTTGGATCATTCAAGGAACATGACTCATTTCATTTTTCGATGACGTATATATACTACTAGTGTTCGCATCTTGTCTAGCTTTTCCTTTATCTCGCCTTGGTTTCGTAAAACAAGATAAGGCTTGGCAGCTCGAATTGCAAGACGAGACAAAATTTAAAGACTTTTGCAAGACAAGGCAAGAAGCTTGCTAAGGCAAGAAGTCTTATTTTGCAAATATAAGGATAATAATAATATTTAAGTGAACATTAACTGAACAGTAGATATTGCATTTCTATTATAGGTAACACTTCCACAATTATACCACTATCAACTGAAACGACCGCATTCCTAGTTGACGTTTGAGCAGAATCCGCTGATTTTGATGGCACTGAAAGCAGTTTTCGGACAATCGAATTTTTACTTTCCAACGAATCTTCGATGTATCCCTCGGCGATTGTTGAAGATTTCTATCCCCCATGCCGCTTAATTATCGTTAAATTTGCTCCACTATCCTATAGTAAGCTTGCCGACGAACGCCGAAAACAATGTCCAGTATAGAGGTTAGAATTTGGAAGTTGCAGAAATTTAACAATAGCAGCAGACAATTTTCCAAACGTATTTGTTCCCACAGGGTTTTTCATACACTTGCCTTTCACAAACTTTAGGAAAAGCCTCCGATGTCCCACATTTGCTGGACGAAGTGCCATGTATCTCCGGTAAAAATCCAAATAAAATTCTTCAACTATAGTGAAATTTCGTGAATCCTTGATTATGGTATCTGACATCTTAACCAATATTGAACTGGAATTTTCAAGTTGTCGAGAGTCAACTGGAAAAGCTACTACGGCAGGCACCAAAATAGTAGCTACTTTTATAATAAGGTACTCTTCATCCAGTGCGCACTTCAAAAACTGTTCAATTTGGTCTCTGGTCAAGATCTTTGATTTTTTGGGTTGATAACCTTCTCCTTGACGCTTCAGAAACGCAATGAGCTTAAAATGCTTGGTGATATCTACGTCGCTATTTATTCGTAACATAGCTTTAATCATAGAATAATTAGACCATAGAGATGAAGATTTCCAAACCTTCGATTTCTCCTCAAAATAATACATTTTCAGTATATTTTCCAGGAACGTCTTTTTCTTCACACCACTTCACAAACTTATTGTATGTAATTTAAATGGATTGTTCTTTTCCATATCTTCTTTATACTTTTTAAGGGCAAAAAGACACAACATTTGAAAGTGACAAATCCAAAACTTTAAATTTTTTCGTAAATGATGAATACAACAATGGTCGCCACCATAGTTACTATAGATATATCATTGGTAAGTGCCCACTTAAAAAAATTGATATAATGCCTACGATGCTATTTAAAACAACTTATTTCTACCCGGGTTAATTCTTTTTAATGCTGTTTGTAGAAGAAATATTGTACGATATTTGTGTTAAAAGTGTTTTTACTGATGTAAATTGCAAACTTTTACATGCGTGCCTTAAAAATGCACTTTTAACACTCACATCATCAATAACTATTAGTAGCCAGTTTTGCTGAACTGAAACTAATTATAAATTCAACTACCACTTGACTAAAATAGCTCCAATTCTGATTCGTTCAGTACTGATTATATAAAAAGTTGACCGTTTCTGCACTTTATAACGTCTACCAATTGACTCTGTTGACAATCGACCACTTCGATAGTTACGTGTGAGTTTCGAACGAGACCGTAGCCGACCGAGAGTAACCACCACTATTACCAAATTCGTAATAAAGTTCCATATTTCTTATTTGTATAGAAATGACATAACTTTTTCAAACTCAGCAAGATTTCTTGTCTCAGTCCACACTATATGCTACTTCCAATGTATCAACAAAATAAAATGTATTATAATTTTCCTTTACTGTCACAATAAATTTAATAAAAACAAATTCCGATTTTATATGTATTTGATGCACCCTCGTAACACCAGATTACTGATGAAAAATTTGCTGTTAATGAAATGCAGCAGCCAACGCAAGTTTACTCGTTTTCACTGTTAACATATCGGGGCACATAAAATTTCAAGGCCAGGATGTAATTTAAGAGCTAAAATTAGGATCTGATTTTATGCTAATAGTAAATAACGCGAGTAGGTATTAAAACTTACGACAAATGCTGGAAATAATCTAATTCTTAGCAGGGAATTATATATATCGTTTGGTGGCACTTAAAACTTGTTAATGATTTTTTAGAGACGCGATGCTACATCAGTGGAATATACCCAGAACGCGGTGTATGTTTATTTAGTCATTGTCCTTATTGTACTAAATAGGAGTCATTAAAATATGAGGTTAATGTAAATAAAATATTAAGAGCTAGTCTCAAATCGAGAGAATGTTTTGCAAATAGATTTGGTAACAGCTGAACTATTCATAGCTTTAGTGAGCACGGCAAGTTTATATTATGGATACCTAGCTATTTTCAAGTATTTCGGATAATTGCACTCTAAAGATAGCTAACGCTTTATTTACTTGTGATAAAATATGCGTAAAACGTGAACTTAGGTGTAAATTATATTAATTTTTACTCAGTTTAATTTGGTTTATATCGTTCAACGTAATTAGCCATCTGTTATTTTGCTAATAGGTTGAGGAAGCTAAAGGTGTGTGAAAGTCATCTCATCATTCATACGCATCGTAGTAAAAAAAATAGAATAACCAAACTTCCTGTTCTGCGAAATTTCATGTTATTATAATCTGAAAGTAATTAGGTTTCTTTATGTTAAAGTCTTTATCGCACAGTCTGCAGAATAATTAAATTTATTCATTAATTGTTTTATTAATATTGCTATTTGGTATAAAGTATTTTATACATTTTTCACTGCAGCATTGATTATTGAAGTAAAGAAGACTCAAATTTTGTATTCTTCCTTGTCTACGCCTCCTTGTAAACTGTTGTTTATTTATTGATACCAGATATTTTCCCAAGATATTTTTATCTGTTTACTTACATGATCCAATATTTTTCCTTTGACGTGTAAACAATTTGTGTTAAAATTTTAAGTATTGGGTGACAGGTTGATATTCGGCTGTATAAAAATATATCAATTATCTGTTAAAATAAGGATTAAATGTATTATTCAACTGAACAGTTTGGAACCTTATACAAAGTGAGTTTAAGAAATATTACACATGCCGTTATATTCAACTTCTACGCTTTACAGCCCCATATTGCATATTCTTTTAAATTTTATGGCAATGTTACTGTTTCATGTATAGTGATTTTTAATTTAACCTACATAAAAATATAGGATTATTTTTATTCCATTAGTATTCGAGTGAGGATAAAATTGATATTATTTGCTAAACTGTTACCCTCATCAGCATAACTGACATTTTCAGCTTTATTACTGAAATATTTTTTTAAATATTAATATTTTTTACTTTAACACCATGTAAATCTTCCAAGTATGTTTGTTTATGCCATTATCAGTGAAACACTTTATATAGAAACTTATAACAATTTATTAACCAGTATATTGAAACAAAGATAAGAAACAAAATCAATTTAAAACTATAATTTCGGTAATCGACTAATTTTAGATTCTAAGAGGTTCATATCGGGCAGTCAATTTGTGTGTGTCTGGAAATAATATCTGCCAAGAGAATAAGCGAAACTGTTTTTCTTATAAGCCGTCACTCTCAGAGTTATTAAATTTATCTCATTCGCACACTTCCTTAAACTTAAAACGGGGTGAACATTTCAGCTGAAATATATTGCGTCGCAATAGTGTAACTTCGACGTTGACTAAACAAACTTTATTGCCACTACTTGATTACACAACAAATATATTTTAACTTATACTTTGGCGTTTGTCATAACATAAATTGAACCCTGGGTGTGAAATCAATCCGCTTATATATGTTTTTAGAGTTCTCGAAGTTTTCTAGAGCAGTGATTCCTGAGATGTCTCTTTGCTCCACAGTTCAAACACCAGTATGGGTATGCCTCGTCTGTTTACATGGTAAAATCAGCACGGTCTCGCCTTTTATAAAAATTATCCAATAAATCTCGCAGACTCTTCACAAGCTGTTCTACATTCTTTTGGACTCCGGTCTGAAGTCTAATTCGCCTTGTCCTATCTTGATCAACTCTAGACGTTTGTCGAGCAGCTTCGATTTCCAGCGTCAGTGTTAGAGTTTCGGATATATTTTTGTGTCTGACTAATCTTAATGCTGACTAATTTCGGAGTCTCGCAGGCCATTGATAAAGCTGCTTACTGCTAACTGTTCTTCGAACCCTGCCGGTGCAATGAGGTAGACTAGTTTCAACATACGTGCTACATCTGCTTCAAATTGCTGCAGATTTTCTTCGAAACGTTGTATTCGGCCTTTTAGTTGTGCTTGGTAAACGCGTTGTAGATGGGCTTCACTATATCTCATTTCTAAAGCACTCTTCAGCGTTTGATAGCACTTTTGTTTTATTCATATAGTGTTCTTAACATATCCATAGATTCACCCCATAGCGCAACTATAAGTGATTTGTGGCTTTTTCTTCTGATCAGTTGTTTGCTAAGGCAGCTGCTTCAAATTGTTTAAGCCACCAACATTTGATGGAAATAAAATGGGAAATTTGTAGGATATAATAAATTTATAAAAAAATTGTTCTGATTTCACTCGGTTAGGTCAAATTATGATTCTAGTGAGTTGAGAGAGCCTAAAAACCAGTCCTTCACAGCGATCATGTGGTTTGATGTGACTGACAAGATATAAGTTAGGAAATTCGGGTTCTCTCCCCTGCAGGACAATATAAAGGTGTCAGTTTTAGCTCTTCTTTCTAATATAAATAACTGTTTTATGTATTCAATGTTATTTTTATTAGGCATTGATTTATGTACCAGGAACCGTATATATTAATGGCCATATATTATTTATTATTAAGTATCTGTACTATTATTTCACTAAATCGATGTCAGACAAAGAATATAATTCTACAAAATAAGACATTGGGGGGTTTTTCCAAAAATATTCTTTTTGAAACATATTAAAATCTGTTTCATCCTTATTTGTAAACTGAATATTAAAGTATGTGTATGGTACAAAAGAATAATTGATTGGGTATAATAATGTATCCATTAATTTTGCCAACACTCGAATGTCTTCGGGTTCTGGCAAATGTATCGATACAAGGTCGAATTAAAATGCAAAATATTTATACATTTGCATACATTTGTCGTTCATTTTTTTATAACTTCTGTCGACGACGAATTATTGATGAAAAAAATGTATAGAAGAAATAAGGCATTGTTTTGTTTCGTTATAAGTCTAGTTTGTATCAAGTATCAAAATGAAAGAAAACACAATTAAGAAGATTGATAGAGATCGGACGGATTTAAAATAAATCATTTGTATGCAAGTATATCTGCTTGGAAAGTGTTCGGAGAAAATTTAATCTGTAGCATTTTGACCTTCTAATGTTTTTTTTATTATTCTAAATACGTTAATGACATGCTGGATATAGTTTATTTTTATCAAATTACATTTTTTTATTATAATGATGTACATATTCTCATGTAAATGCTTGACATATAGACATACTTTTTGTAGTCATTATATAATTATATGTAAACCATTATTTGCATTCAAAACCGATAGCTCTGAGAGCTTTGTTAAAATTTAGCAATGAATTTATTTTCAATAATAAAATGCGTTAGTTTATGGCGATATTGCAACCTCAATACTGAATTTAGAAAATCAAGTTTGATTTTTAAAATAAATAATTAGGTATTCGGCTTCTTCATTGTTCAAAATAATATAAATAAACATTTTCGGAAATAGTAAATTTAATTTAGTGTATCCATATTAATAAAATTAATAGTAAAAATAAAACGTAGTTATAAACAGGATATTTAAATATTTTTGATCACAATCACAGGCAATCATTCAATGTCTTGTCTGGAGACAAGTCAAACATATTTATGAAATATAAATTTTGATTTATCATAATATATAAAACATAGTTGTACAGATTTTTGCGAATGAACTTTGTCGTCAGTATCATGTAGTTTAGGTTAGGTATTATGGTCTGATTGAGAACTTATCTAAAAAATAATTTTAAATGTACAGGTGACTCTTAATAAATACAATTTTGTAAAAAAAATTAAATCAAAAACCCAAAAATTGAAAGAAATTTCCAAGGAAAGAAATAAATAACATTTTATAACACCTATTTTATACGGCAAATTCTATTGCTTTTTCCGCTATTGTTATTAATTATTAATATAATGAATTTGTGGTTTTTATTAATAAAATAGACCTTATTGATATTACAACACAATTTTGGTCCCGTCTTACTCAGTTTCTACAAACTAACACAAATGTTTCTACTTGTTGTCCGTTTTCAAATTGTAAGTTATTGGCAGCAGCTATGATACGTTTCCGTAAATCATCAATAGTGTCCACTTCGGTGTAATACACTTCATTTTTTAAATATCCCCACGAAAACAAGCTTGGACACGTTGTACATGATACGGATATAATTGAACCTCGTATATGACACACCACTCTGCTGCAATACACCGTGGACGCCCTGGATCGCCATCTCTTCCACGATTCGGTTGCAAATTTTCCGTGTCACGTCCGCGTTGCAACATCCACTCACTGCACACCTCGGTAAAAGTAGCTGGATTTGGTATATGTTTACCGGGAAATCGTTCTGCTAAAGCACTTTCGCTTTACCATAAATTATAACAATATCGATCAACTATGAGTTGCTACCACAACTATTTTTGACGCTTGAAAAACTAATGTAAACACAAAAACTTCACAAAAATGTTAATACTATAAGTAATCGAAATCGCCTGGCTAGAGACTGCAGTCGCTTTGTGATGTGAAGGTTGAAGATATTAAAACTTTTTTACAGGATTTTACAAAAAAAAAAAGATGTTTTTGATAATGACTCCCATTTATCATGACGCATCTATTCCAAATCTTTTTTAGATAAGTTGTGAAATAGAGCTTGGTTTTGACTGGATTTTCTACAAATACGTCTAAAACTTATGTTTTTATTCGCCATTAATATTGTCTTAGGTTTTAAACTTGCACACCCTTGTCATTACGTTATACGTTGGTGGTCTAGAAGATTTTTAAAACTTGAAAGTGCTCTTTAAAATCCACATTATTATTGAGAAAGCAAGCAAGTTAACGCACTAATAAAAACCAAAGGAATTTGGAAAGTCCTGCACGTTAAAGTTCCATTTTTTTCCAGTCGCTTTGCAGGAAATGTATCGGCCAAGATGAGTTTGCATATTTTTTCCCAAAGCCACCTGCCAAAATATTTCACTACTCATCAATGTAAAAACTGTAATTAAATTACACATCAAACATTCTACTAAAGAAATTCAGTAATTGAGGTGTTCGTGTACCAAGTTTTAGCTTACCGAAATATTGGATCTCTGCCAAGGTCAATGGGCAAAAAATTCGTGAATTTCATGGCTAGAGGCGATCCGCAAAGGTTATCGCTCCTGACTTATACACTTCTAATTTTGTGTTAAGTAATCGAAAAAGTATGTAGGTAGGAGCATTATATTTCAGGCCAGTAGACCAGTAAAATTTTTTAAGTGATGATGGCACTAGCATGGAACTAATTTGTTGGTGAGGAATCCTCTATATTTGCTTAGGAGAACATCATTTCTCAGAAGCCATGCACATATAAAGCGATCCTTAAATACATTTCAGTAATAAAGGGGTGGTTGTGTTTGTCATTTTAAGGGAAAAGTCTCTATTACCTATTTTTCTTTTTTTTGCGATATAAGGTATTGACATTTTTGAAAAATATACAGGGTGATTGAAAAAACCGCTAACGGAGTTATAGGGCAGAAAGTATACCAAAAATTAAAGCAAACATTCCTAATAAACATGGGGTTGCAGATGGCTCCTTAACGAGATACAGGGCGTTCAAATTTCACTAAATTTATACATTATTTTCGATAATTCCAAAACGCCCTTACATTTCAATATCAAATTTGTCACGTGCAGTTAGCACCTAAAAATAATTATTTGCTACTCAATATTTTACAAACAACAGGGGCGTAGAGGTGGGGGCAACGTAAACCTTTTTTAAAAGTATTTTTAAGCCACTGTTAATTTTATCAAATGGATACAATTTCCGTATAGTTATCAAATTGTCTGAAAATTTTGATAAAATTAACCATTTTAAAATAATTTTGTCGGTTCTATTTTATTAGCCCTTTAATACTTATTGTTTTCAAAATTCCATTTACAATAAGAAAACTTATATAAACTTTCTTGTGGTAAGCTTCCATATTAAGGAAATAACTAATACAATTAATTTTAGCTGAATAATTTTTGTTTTTACATAATAAATTTCCAAAATACTGTCAGTAGCGCCGAGTTTTAATAACTGTATATCCCAATATCTGCGCCACCGCACTGGTTTCCTGAAAAGTTTTGCTATACAGGGTGATTCAAGAAACTGCTTATGGAGCTCTAGGACAGAGAGTAGGTGTATCAAAAGTTAAAGCAAACATTCCTAATAAACATGGGGTCACGGATTCCTTAATTTGGAAGCTTACCACAAAGAAAATTTATAGAATTTTTATCCAAAAGACATCAATAATGCATAAATTTGTCCTTATTATCATTTAAAAATTAAAAAATCTACGTCTTCTATTTTGGGATTTTAAAGATCACATTGTATATAAAATTTATATTGATAAAAAGTTATAAAATACCGTCTTAAATATAAATAAAGAAATGCGTTCTAGCAGTATTGCAGAACTTGTTTATACAGGGTATCCCAAAATTAGCCTGGCAAAATTTAACTGTAGATTCTACGACGAATAATATGAAAAAAAGTTATATAAATATATGTCGGAAAACGTCCGCTAAGGGAGCTATGGCCCCTTAAAGGGTGGTTCAGAAATTTGTTCTTTTCTGAATATAAAAAACCGTTTAAGACAAAACAATAACATTTTGGATTGAATATTATCATTAGACAGCAAATCTAGTGTTTCAAAAGTAATGTTGCACAAATAGTCATAGGCGTGGCAAACTGAGGATCTTGGGTAAATATTGTTCCAACTTATTTGTATCTCGAGATTTTCTCCAGACTAAAAAATTAAAAACTTGGATGAATTTTACATAAAATAATTACGCCTGTTTCGAGTAATATTAATTTAAAAATTTTGTGACCATACCATAATAGTTTAAAATGGATACTCCAGTCAAAATATCCATAGTAGGCTGTGAGATATAGTGTCAGCTTATTCAACACGTTAAAAGTTTTATTCAAACGTATTGAAGTATTAAAATAAAGTAAATTTTTGAATTTTAATAGGTGTAACCTATATAATTTAAATTTTTTTAAAAATATCTGACCGTTTGCGTGTCATATCTAATATTTTTGTGGTATCTCACAAAATTTTTAAATTAATATTAAGTATTATAAAACGGAACAATTTATCGAAGTATTTGTTCTGACAGTGAAAATCTCGAGATATGAAGTTAGGGCAGTATTTCCTTCCAGTTTGGCACGGCTATGACTAATTGTGTGAAATTATTTTTGGGACATTTGCAATCTAATTGTGGTCCACAATTTCAAATTCGATTGCTTTATCTCAATCCATTTTGGAAATATTTGGACCCCATTTAAGGGGTCATAGCTCTTTTTTGGTCCTTTTGGTCGTAGAATCCACAGTTCATTTTTAGCAGGCTAATTTTAGACACCCTGTATAACCTTAATAACAAAAACTACGTAACGCATCCTCCAAATATCTACTCTGGTAGACATGCCATAACTATTACATCGGGATAAAGATATTAGCTTATCAATTTGGCTAATAAAAAAACAAATCCATTAAATAGTAATAGATTTCGAGGTTATTATACTTATAGGTATTTATGACACAATTTTTTTTGTTTCAATTGCTCTAGTGAATATTTATCTACAATAAATTTTGTATAAATAATAGTAATTGTTCTTCGCAGATGTTCTAATTTATGCGAATTTAGATCAGATTAGCATTGAACGAACGTTCAATGATAAATTACTGTTCATGGTTGGAAGAAAATTAATTGTTGCAACCAATAAATTATCTTTTTTCGAGCTTACTACTACATTGATTAGATTAGAAGGATGAACGTATCTTTATTTTTAGATCAAGTCGATACGGCGATGTGTTTTTTGATTAGCTATTAAAACTTTTATAGCCAAAAAAAATGATGCAGAAATGTTACTATTTCCATTATCGTACGAAAATTCCATCGTTGACGAAAAAAGCTGGCCAACCAGTTTCACCTTTACCTAATGTAGGCCAATATGAATTCTACGACAATTTTAGTTCGTATTTTTTCAGTTATAAACCCGTATTCTTCGTCAAAGTCAGATACCGTTTTTAAATAACGTAACTAATGAAACAGGAATTAGTTGAAAAAAACTAGTAATGCTATTTGGCCTTGATCGGTTTCGGCAATTGATGGAATTTTTTATCTGTAGTAATCCATACTATTGTGGGATTACTATCAATTCATTTTCATACAGCAAACTTCTCTTCTATCGCATCTCAGTGGTGTGCATTTTCCCTAAATCTGTGTCAGATAAAGTAAATTAGATTAATTATTAGATCCAATCAAGTCTAGATTATAAACCCCGATTCTTGTACATTTCTGCTTGGAAGAAAAACCATCGAAAACGAATCAGTTACCCCAGAAGGTTAATAAAACAAATTGAAACAATAGCAATTATCCTTGAAATGTATGAGCTTTTTCATTTGATATTATTATTTCCCCGTCCTTGTTAGTTTTACCATTTAATTTATTTGCAATTAAATATATTGGAGCCATATTATACACAATGAATTCCGCGCATACATTCGAAATCCATTATATACAAAAACTATAAGAGAATAGTGTCACTTTGTTTTAGCTAAGTAATTGGTTATATAAATGTAGTAGATGTTTTTCTAAACGACTGTTTTATCACTTTTTGTACAAGGTTGAAATCTGTAAATATCTAATCATTAAATAATTTATTCTAAGTGCTTTTGAACAAATGAAGTAGCGCCTAATTGTGTTTTTCGTTTTTTTCAGGTATGTAATCCATCCATTTATGTTCCTCGAAATGGTATGTATTAATAGTAACATGGGTATTATGGCAATCGCTTATCATAACAAAGGACATTTTGCATTGTATAAACCAAAATAAATACGCTAACATCATTGTAAAACTATTAGGAATGATACGAGAACATTTTGTTAAAATTTTTTGTTTATTGCTTTTTGAGTACGGTTCTAGATAAAATTTTAAATTTTTGTTTGTCTTAAAAAATGTGTTTGTTATATATAATTCGTTTCCTTTATTTAATTTCACTAAATAAATTCATAATAATGGATGTTTCACCAACTAGAAACTTAAATATGTCATCACAGTAAAAGTTTGAACCAAACTAACTTGTCTATTATAGTCTGTGAATTATTAAATGGGATCTGATTTTGTCATTGTTCAGTAGACTGTAACAAACATTGCAACAGATTTTATCGTAGGGAGAACATACTGAGATTACCAAAATGTCTAATTGGTAGGCCAGTCTAGCTTTCCCTTTATTTCTGTACTCAGATCACAACTTATTATTATAACGAAATCATCATTTGCTGAGTTTTGGTCATAGTTGGTGTCGCAAGTCATGGCTCCTCTTTCTTTCATTGTCTAATTGAAAATTACCAACAGTTGCACATCTGTCTTGTTTGTTTTATACAATTTTCGACACAAAATATGTTGCTGCCTGCTATAATTTGAAGCAAAATAACACCACAGCAGATAGTAAAAAAAAACATTATATTTTTGCAAAAATGACTCTGTTGTTATGTAGTAGATTCCAATAGGCAAGATTGAAGTGTTAAATGCAGGTCACTTTTAACAATTACCACTATATCCTGGATTTTGTAGTTATGAATCTCATTTAGTTTGTACACATGGGGTAATATTGCAAAAGGTTAAAGATGTTACTTACAAATATTACTAATTTATTTATGATGATTATAATATAGAAGGGGAATGCAGTCAATATATAACAAAAATAAAATAGATACAATACATAAAAATAATAGTACATTTTTTACAAATGTACGATTAAAAATAGAACCTTTAATGAAACATTTTATCTTTTAAATAATGTTTAAATATTTCAATATTATAAGAAATACCAACAATTTGTATTGTAATTGTTATGAACCTTGCCAGTTACTAGAAAATCAAACCGTGACTTCATAAAATATTTCACACTGCTGCAACAATGCAGTAACATTACTTTGAACGTCATGCAGGCACGAGGCAGTAATAAACAAAACACCAAGGAGCTGATTGGCTGATTCGTGATCATCTCTTTTTCTACTGATTGCAGAATAGCCATTATTATCGTATTCACAGGTTTTTTTTGTAATACTCAATTTACAGCGAGAAAAAACTATCAGATAGGAAGTTCAATATTCCTAATCTTCCAAAATATTCAAGTGGTTT
The DNA here is from genome assembly GCA_037114965.1 of Monochamus alternatus. Lineage (NCBI taxonomy): Eukaryota > Metazoa > Arthropoda > Insecta > Coleoptera > Cerambycidae > Monochamus > Monochamus alternatus. The sequence goes on from CM073433.1 coordinate 43,525,800, forward strand.
CATTGATTCTCTAAATTCTGTCTTCGTTGTTTACGATTATCTTACAACAATTTCGTAGTTTGTCTATTTCATACAGCACTAGTCAAATTTAGTGGTTTGAAAGTCGACAACCACGAAATCAATTTGCGGACATGGTCGTAAAAGATATCTTGAAGGTTGGTCGATAGATAGTGAAAAAGAATCTCGAAGGTTATTCAGTAGATAGCGGAAAAGATGGGAATTTGATGGAAGGAGATCAAAGAATAGGCTGTATGTAGAATAACTTCCCGACCTAACTCCTGAATAGCCTCTTCTGTGGTGTTAGCAGTATGCAAACTGTTGATGATGGCCTGCCTGTCTTTTTTCTTGAATTGGAGGCTTAAAATGTGTTATTGGTAATCTATCTCAGTTGTAATGGTTATATTCCTCGTAAGCAATTCATAATAGAGGACATTGGTATTCCATCAGATCACTTTACTCGGATCGGTACCTGTTCTTATTTGGCCGTTCTGTTAGAGTAAACAGAACCTTCACACAGAGGTTTGCAGCGTTTCCATCATTTTCGCGTCCCAACAAAAGAATTTTACTGCATGCTGTTACATAGCGTGTGGACGTGTTCAAATTTATTGTCATCTTATCGTGGGAGGTTTTTTCATGTTCTCTCAATACAAAATAGTCAGTCGTATTGTCAGAGTGAACGCAAGAGAATTTGACTCCTAACATCTGTCTTCAACACCACTGACCAGACTAACATAGAAATGTCGGAATGTTCGCGACGCAACAGAGTTCGAAGAGTATTTTCCCACCAACATGTTACGCCTATTACGACCTACTTTGACCTTGTTTGCGACGGAGTGTGAATGCGGCTTTACAATCTTAAACTATCTACAACTTATCGGTCGTCATTCTCCTCTACTCCTCCTGAGGATTTTTTGCTTGTTAAACAATAAAACAAAAGGACTCATCATAAAAAAGGAGAACAAAAAGAAACATACCAAAGGATTAAAGCGTTCGCAGTAATTGCTAGTATTAATTTCTATCGACCTCATTTTCATTGAACTATAAAGAAACAAAGAGGTAATTACAGGCCTATGCCCATTAATGCAACTGGGTCTTGCATTTTGCAGTATTTATGCGTCCGGTGAGCCTACCGCCTGGGGGGATGCGTTTTCAATGCACTTTTCAATGCGCTCCCGTTGATGTACGAGTATCGTTTGTCCGGTCTTCTTTGCGTAGTTGTGGTCCTTTATTCCAATATCGCATTATTATTAGGAGTAACCTCATTCGTTCGCATCCATGTACCGGGTGGCTCAAACAAATCCTTTTCATAGTTGAATCACTATATGTCACTGGCCTTAAAACTCTGGAGCTAAAAGTAACAGCCTATCTGTCACTGGTTAACAAATTTGTATAGCAATTTAAATAATGTCTTTCTTTAAATTAGTTAGATTGTTAATCCAAAACAGCCTGAAATTATCAAGGAGGACACCCACAAAGAATTTGTGAAACGGTGGAAAGAAACTAATAGCTGTCAATTTGATAAAAAGTTCTTAGAGTACTCCTGCAAGGATACAGTCAAAACGTACCTGGCTATGTCTAGTGCAAATCTCCGCCCAGTAACAGGTATTCAAACTAGGCACTTTTACTTTTATTATTTGAGGAAGTTGTAGGGATTGCGAATAGGAAGACTAGACTCTCTGAGTGCCATCTCGTCAACAAGAGAATCGAAAGATCTCCTCGGGCAACGTTATAACCTTTTTCTCTTTAATAGGCTGGTTAGTGACTCAGGTGGATTGATCCTCTAATGGAAGGTAGTAATGAGTTCGTCAATATGATTTTGATTCGATATGGTAACCTTGGTAATAAAGTTATACTTGTCATTTACGTTCAGTATACTCTAATAATTTATTATGGCTAAATACGCGCTTCGAGAACTATCCAAAGGTTTTATGAAAATAGTCGTTTTTTTGTGGATAGTTATCGCGCGATTCGCGTTTTGGTCTAAATAATCGCCCTTCTTTGCTCGCTATTCCTCGAATCGTTGAGAAATTTGAAAATATGTTTACTCTTCGCGATGTAAAAGCACCAGTAAGACGTCGAAACGAAAGAACTGTTGAGAATATTGCTGTTGTAAGAGCTAGTGTTGCAGAGGATACAAATTTATCAATTTCTTGTCATGCTTAACAGTTAAGACGACGAAGATGACAACTTGGAAGATTTTGCAAAAAGATTTGAATTTACACCCGTATGAGCTTATTTTGACCCAAGAACTTAAGCCACTGGAGCACTGTCGGCGCCGAGAATATGCTGCTTGGAATTTAGAACAACTTAAAAGGGATCCTAATTTTGCGAAAAAAATATTTTTTGAGATGAAGCTTATTTTTGGTTAAGTGTATATGTTAACAATTTTGATGTGATAATAATCCACAACAGATTAACGAGAAGCCTTTGTATACACTTATCGGACCATTTTTTTTCCAAAATGAGGTACCTAGGAGAAGTAGTTACAGTGAATGGTGAATGATACCGATAGATGTTAAGAAATTTTTTGTGACCAAATTTAGATGCACTTGATTTGGATCATAAGTGATTCCAGCAAAACGGTGCTACATGTGACACTGGTATCTATCGATGTATTGCAGGAAAAGTTTGACGAAAGGATCATTTCGAGGAATGCAGTGGCCTACAAGAACCTGTGATCCATTAGATTACTTCTTTTGGGGCTATTTGAAATCTATGGTTTATGCAAGTAGATCACAAACACTTGATGCATTAATATTGAACATGGAATACTGCATTCGTCAGATTACGTCCGATTTATTACACAAAGTCATCGAAAATTGGGTTTGTCAAATTGGGAATCAATGTGATAGTCTTTCTAAACAGTACATTGTACCTCGGAAATCAGTGGTCTCTTGATCCATCAAGGCTTTATTTGAATAAAATCGTTCACTTAACAATCTGCTGAAGTTTACTTAGGAATTACCACGTATAATGCATTTTATACAGGAAAATTTTGCTTTGTTCTTTTGACCACCATGTATATGCTATAGCTGTGCATATGGAAATCGGATAACTGTGCATTTGTTCTTTATGACTTGTGCTAGTGACAAATCCGAGACATCAGCACAATCTAATGGTTCAGTAGGTGTAATAATGTACATAACTGGACGGGGATATATAACAGCGCCTACTTTCTTTTCGATTAAAAATTGCTATAAAGGCAAATTTATGGATATAATTTAAAAGAGAAAATGCATATCTATACAGTTACGCTGGATTGTTCGCATTTGTCCAGTTATGCATAATCTACGAGTATTACCACTATATGTACCATGTAGCATATTTACGTCAGTCAATTTTGTAGATAAAATAGAAATTAATTGATATTCGCTTGTTTTTTTGTTAGATGTTAATGAGGTGACCATCTATGTTTCATCAAACTCTGTTACCTATACTACAAAACGTGTCTGTTATTTGGGGCTAAATATTTGTCCGTGGGCTATAACAGAAGTGAGTCAATATTTCAAGTCTTGAAATATTGCATGATTTGTAAAAGTTGGTCTCCAAATCCAGACTAAGGGTTATGTTGGCAATTTCCGGTGTAGACAGGACTCCAAAACTTAACTAGCCTATACCTACCCATTGTCACGAACGCCAGTCCACGTGTAGTTAACTTTGGCTCATGACCTAGATCTACAAAATACGTGACGGCTTACATTTTAGAAATTTGGTGGACACAGATTGATGTTGAGTATTAATCTTTCTTTTTGTTAAAAGAACAGCTGTTTTGGAAATCACAAGAATTGCAAGTCGTGAGTAATTTTATTTAATATCTAGGTGTTTAAAGTTACACTCAGAGACATTAAAAAAAGAAAGTTGTATTAATAAAGAAAAAATATCTTAAAAGTTTAAATATATTCCAATACGCTGCTATTTAAGTTTTGCAGTTTGTATAAACGATTTAGTATTCATTAATATTAGATATTGATTTATTTTTTTAAGGAAGAACTTTTTTGGCTTAGTGTATCTATCTGACTATTTAAACAATTGATCCTCCTACCTGTAATATCTGAAAAAGGTACATCTTATTGAAGTCGTTAGAAATAATCATTTTCGAAACAATCCTATTTGAAATATTTATCGCACCGAATAAAAACCGTTTTAGTTTCTGGCAAAGTACATTTTCAAATGTTACTTGAGACAGTGCACAATTTGAAGAATATCGACAAGGTTTCAATCTTTAAATAACTTTCCAACAATGGTTTCATCAAAGCACAAAGATTTTTTCAAGGCAGGCCAGTCTTTTTCACATTTTGCTCATTATCATAATTTGCCATTCTGAATAACTGTTTCAAGTAACATTTTAGCGGAAAAGGCACGATACCTGAAACCAAAACAGTTTTTACTCCCTATTAGGATTATTTTAAAAACGGTTATCCCTACCAACTTCAACAACGTATGTAATGTAATATGGATACTCTAAGCTGTAAAAAAGTTCTGCCATTTAAAAGAAGTATTATGTGCCATAAGTGGCGCCCTCTACTAGTGACATCAGACTTAGAAATAATTATGAATTTTTCATCCCCAAAACCTCCGATCACCCAAATGTATGGAAATATGTGGATTTTTTAAAAGCTGTTTACAATTATCGAAATTAAAGTTTGGTTGCATTATTTTATCATCAGAAATCTACTTTTGCTCTATGTCCCATTAATATCTTAGTAAAGCATTTGATAGTGTTCAGCATGACATATTATTGAACAAATTGAGCAGATATGGTATAAGGGGTAATGTTTTGGAATTAGTAAAATCTTATTTAGAAAATAGAAAACAATATGTGTTATTGGAAGGATGTAAATCACAAGTGAAAAATGTAACGTGTTGCGTGCCCCAGGGATCCCTCCTTGTGCCTCTATTATTTGTAATCTATATTAACGATCTACCTTCGAATATTGCATGTGAGAATACAATATTATTTGCTGATGATACCAGCTTTTTGAATGTCGCATGTAAAACGTCAGAACTTATCCAAAAGACAGATGGTATACTACAGGAGGCTACAGATTGGTTTAATGCCAACAAATTAAAAATGAATGCCAATAAAACACAACGGTTAGTTTTTGAAACTGAGAGCGATTGTCAGAGCACTTTGAAATTTTTGGGGATATACTTTGACCACAGTCTAAAATTTACTAAACATATACAAGAACTAGACAAGAAGTTATCTAAATCTACATTCACCTTAAGACGTCTGATGAGGATCGCTACTCCAGAAGTCGCCAGATCAGCATATTATGCTTCATTCCACAGCCATCTTGTGTATGGAATATTGGTATGGGGCCATTCATCTGAAACAAAAAAAGTGTTTATCAAACAAAAATGTGCAGTGCGAATCTTAGCAAAACAGAGCAAAGTGCAAGTGCAAAACAGTGCTTCATAAATCAAGGTATACTTACCTTCTACTTTATTTACATACTTACCTGTTTAATATATATTCATGATAACAAACAACTTTATGTACTAAATAATAATTTTCATAACCACAATACTAGAATGGCTCAGAATATAATGATTCCATACCATAGATTAAATACTAGTCAATGCAGTACAAATTACCTAGCTATAAAAATGTATAACAAATTACCTGAATGGTACAAAAACCTTAATGCTAAAAATTAAAGAATTTTAAGAAAAAAATGAAGGATAAACTGTTACAAGGTGCCTACTATAGCATTAATCAATATTTCTGTGATACAAATTTTTAACTTACTTTATTTTAACTTCATATTAATCCGTTTTATGTTGGTTTTAATTAATAATTTAGTTGTTTTGTTTATTTTATTCTATAGTTTTAATGTACTTATAGCTACTAAGTTTTATACCCAGCGACATGTTAGTTGCTAAGTATTCTACAAATATTTATGTACACAAAAAATTGTACCTACTTCTGACATTCCATCTAATTTCTTGATGGTAATAATCTAAACTAAACTAAACTAAACTAAACTATCGAGACATCCTGTATATAAGATAATCGCAGTAAATGCCGATTTTTCTCATAATTTGTAATTGTTTCTATTTATCCTGCAATAGAAATCTTGACAACTTTCCAAGACAATTAAATTGTGGAAGAAAACTTCATCCATCCATCCGTATTATTTATTTTTGTATGGCATCGTTATTTACAATTTATAAAATATATAAAAGTAAATTTGGACAATTGCAGTATTAGACTTTGATGTAATTATGCCATATATTAATAGGAAACTCGTTCATCAACATTTCCTATATTGTTTCTTCGAAGAGTTCGTTCATATAATCGATATAGAAAAATCGGAACCGGATTATAGTGTCACAAACTTATTAAGGAAGCACTTTCATGTAATAGTTTCAACGATGATACATTCGCCTAAATTGGGCTATGAACTACAGTATTATTTTTACTACTGCATTCTAAGTCCTTTGGCGGTCTCTTTATGTTTCTATATTTCAAAACCGTATTTTTACATAGCCTAAAAATAAATTTTTATGGGTGCTATTCACAACAAATAGTTCGCCCATAAAGAATATACGAAATTCTTGAAAAGTCATAACTTATGCTTCATTGTTGGCTTTCTCCTAATCTAGAAGTAAATTAGTTCCTTATTGTTGTTATCCCATGTAATCTATTAATTGTTTTCTGAATAATGGATATTTTCATATTTTTCCAGAGATAGAAAATCCATGATGACTTACTTATTTAGAACAGCAACCAAAATGTGCTGCGTACAATTAAATTTAATGTGTTATTCGAGGGTAACCAAGCATACATTCGTGTAGCAATAATACTCACATGCATGCGTTATCCAATAGGGCACACCTGATAGCTCTAAGTGGTGTTTGACATTTTCATAGGTATTTGTTTATATGCAGTGTAGCATTACTCAGCCGCCATTTAAGAAAATATATAAGGTTTCTTATACAACTTTATGGTACAGGAAGTTTGCTGCATGACATCGGGGAATTCTGCAAGACGGCCGTTTTGGACGAGCGTTTGTTTCTTTTATCCGAAGAGTGCAGTAAGTAGGCTGTGATGAAAGCGGTAAATGCCATGGCGGGATAGTTAATTTTTTTAGCACAGCTTGTCGCTCTTTAGGAGTTAACCGATAATTGAGGAAATATTGAATTATGTGAACTATTATCACTGAAGTGCAATAACCAATTTTCTAACTCTGTAGTTTTGACAGTTAACAGAGAAAATTATATTATGTCATATCAAGTTTTGACACTCCAAAAGATGATTTCATATATCCGCACTATTTTCTCCAAAAGGTAGGAAAATGATAAAGCAAATAATACTGTTGATAAATGCACGTTTAGAAAAGTGTTAAAATGTAAAACAAGCCTATTTCATTTTCCACTTTCTACAATCTAACACACATATTTTTGCATCTTGTCCGTTTTGAACATGTATGGTATTGCAGCTATGATAATTTTGCGTAAATCATCAATACGGTCCACTTCGGTGCAATATACTTCATTTTTTAAATATCCCCACAAAAATAAGTTCAAATGATTTAAAGTCAGCAGATCGTGGCGGCCGTGGTACCGGTCCTTCTCGTCCTACCCTTGGTATTAATACTTGGAGACGCTGTCCATGGTACGGATATAATTGAACCTCCTGTATGATATGCCACACTGTTGTAATACGCCGTGGATGCTCTGGACCTCCATCTGTTCCACGATTCGGTTGAAAATTTTCCGTGTCACGCCATCATTTGAACTACACTTACATTCACTTCACGCCGTTGTACAAGCAGCTGCATTTGGAACATGTTTACGGGGAAATCGTTCTGGTTTTTAATTCACCATAAATTAAAACGATATCCATCAATTGCGAGTTGCCATAGACGTAAGCCATTTTTGACATTTGAAAAACTAATGTAAATACTTGCATCACAAAAAAGTTAATACGATAAGTAATCGGATATTTGAAATCGCCTGGCGAGACTACAATAGCCCAGCGATGTAAAGGTTGATACTACTAGAACTTCAATATTCATTCCTATTACCTCTGATACTATACACTTTTTTGGTTTTTGTTTTATAACCAAAATATTCCCAGGTCTTGCATATATATATTACTGTTAAACTATCACGATTCTACTTGTCTATATGCACCACATAACCGAAGGCCACTAGTCAGACCAGAATCCGTCACGTGACGTAAATCGCAATGATGTTAAAACAATTTCAATGCTAAGCAGCTTGGACTCCATTATTCCCTGTCAAATCTACGGTAGAAACGAAACCTGTTGCTGTTTTACTGCAAATAAACAGCATCTACAGATTACTATCACTAGGTACATTCACTTCTTTAATTCAGAATAATGTAAAGTGAGGAAATAAATGAACTTTTATTTCTAAGTATTAATAAAATATTGTCACGGAATTTGCCCCACTGACACCCAAACCGACGACTGTGGTATCGCGAAATGCTAAGATTGCCCCGATCGCCCCTACACGATTCTGTTAAACAAACAAAAAGCCGTGGATCGAGACGGGACTGGAAAAATGGGGAATCGACGAGAAGCATTCGAGTCGTACGGGAAAATGGATCTAGAGATACTAGAAAATACCTGGAATATTCGTTGGGTCTATAAAAGCAGAATAAACGGCCGAGTTAGTAAGTCTTGTATTACAGTGTTGAATTGAAGTGTTTAGTTAGAGAGATCAAAGCGATTTAGATAGCGATTAATTAAATAAGTGTTTAGTTGAGTTGTAATAAGTGTTCAGTAGTGTACTGAGTAGTTAATAAAGTTAAGTAATTAATTAGCAGACTGTTTTTCTGGTAATAGAAAAAGTCGGATTGGGAAATCCGTGACAATATTATACGAATTATGTTAAAAAAGAGCTTTTACGAGCTCGTATATATTTCTTGCTATACTCTTTTCTTTAGTTGAAAATGTTGCTTTCATTAAAACTTTCTCATTCAGAGATGAAAGTTTTGGTTGTTTGGTGGAAAAAGACTACTTTAGATTGATTGATTGATTTTGAAGTTTCTCATATATTTACCACAAACGTAGCTGCCGGTAATCGAGTAAAATTTCCTCCAATTTTCTCTTCGCTGGCATTTTTATCGGATTTTCTTCATGCTTCAATGAAACTTCTTCAGTAAGAGATAATAGTTTCCGGTTGTTTGGTGGAGCGAAGACTATCAGATTCTAATCATGCTACATTAGAGAGATACTATGAAAGTTCACACAAATTTTCCATATAATTGTTGATAAATCATTAAAATTTCAAATTTTTCTTTGCTTGCATAGCTAGTAGGTCTTCTTCATGATTTAGCAATCGGTGAAAGTTTTCTTGAAAGCTCTAAAGCCGTGTGAAGCAATATTTATATTTTCTCTTACAAGCTTCCTCAGAACGTATTCGAATTAGAACAGTTACCAGGGAAAATCATAACAAAATTGATGAAGAGTGTTTAGTGACGTGCTATCAATGAAAATTTTTAGCGCTACTTTTCAATGTGAATGTAACTGTTATGTGGGGAATTCCTCGAGAAATTCAGTGCTTGTCACATTATTATTATTCAGTTTATTTATAGAGGAACGATCTTACGTGATAGAAGAAACCGAACCTCGAAAATCGTTTTGGGCGACCGAGGAATTTATCGTTTGTGTGCCGTGTTATTAATTTATCGACATGCATAGTAATGAACACTTCTGTAAGTATACCATGGGCTAATATCCTGTCACGTCATGTCGACGTTAAGACGTGGCACATTTTAAACACATTACACCGACCATTGGCTAGTATCACTTTGATGTAAAGTGATACGGCATAGTTATTACCTCATTAAGTAATTATTAATTTTCCTTGGGCTCCAAGCGGGGATTCTTCAGCGCAATTTGAATTTTACTGTGTTGGGGAACATCTCAATTCTCCAGGCGCTATCTTTACTGCGGCATGATAAACAAGATAATGAGGTGTGTGCAGCTAATACGCTTCGGATTTTTATTTCAAATGTACTAACATGTTTGGGTTGTAAACGTAATGTACGTAATTGTGCCTGTAATAAAGTACCTCTGAGATAACGTAGACTTGACATTGAAAAGTTTTACTCGCTTTATATCGGTTTATTGTCGTTAGTACTGAGAGGAAATATAAAACGCGCCGTAATACTTATGGCTTTTATATGGGAGAGTACATTGTTGGTGGTATAATGGCCGCAACTTCAATTATTATTATAATTTCTTTGTGATGCCCAGCTCAGGATTCATGGGGCACAATAGGAGCATATTGTTTCTTCGTATAAAAGTGCCTGGATCTACCGTACCTTAATTTTTCGACTTGCGAGACGGATGCCCAAGCAATAATTTTATATTTGTTTGAGTATTATGTTACAACAGTCAAGTAAATGACGTATTAGGGTAAATCCATGATTGACGGTTATATATTTTTTTAACATGCGAAACTCAACACCTCATTCACAAAAATATTTCAAACAGTAGCTTTAGCACTTATTTTATAACTAATAAAACGATGCTATTTTAACATGGTATAATGAACATAATACTGGATGATTCAGAACTTATCTAAAAAAATGTTCCACAGAGGACTCTTACAAATACAATTATATAAAAGATATGAAAAAGGGCAGTCCGAAAATGATTTAAAAATATACTTCTGCACGTCACTGGAAACTGGTCCACTGTAAGACCTGACAAGGGAAATCAGCGACCGAACGAAATACTGAAAAAATAAATAAAATTTTATATTTTCAGTTATTTTATAACACCTTCTTATACAGCAATTCAAACGCCTTTGTCGCTATTGTTATTAATTATTAATAGAATCAATTTGTAGTTTTAATTAATAAAATGCTTCTTGTCTGTTTTGAACTAGTAAGATATTGGCAGCAGTTATGATACGTTTGCGTAAATCATCCATAATTCCCTTCGGTCCAATGCGTTTTTTTAAATATCCCCACAAAAAGAAGTCCAAGTCAGGAGATGGTGGCGGCCATGGTACCGATCCTCCTCGTCCAACCCCTTGGTTTTAAAGCTTAGACATGCTGTACATGGTACGAATATAATTGAGCCTCTTGTATGATACACCACACTGCAGCTGCAATACGTCCTGGACGTCCATCTCTTCTACGATTCGGGTGCAAATTTCCCGTGTTACGCCCGTGTCTTAATATTAACACAGTTTATGTTACATTATGCAAATTATTTCAGACAGCATGACAGCTGTATTCACAATTTTCCATATAAGAGAATTCAATATGTATTGTGCTTTTATTGTTCGACTAAAATATTTATGATTTATTCCGTTTGACACTTACTCTCTACATTGTCACTCACTTTAAGTCACTTATAAAAGATTTGAACAATATATTCTTCTATTTGTACCCTATCTACAATTGCTATTTTTACAAATGGAGAGATATGTTCCACTTTTGTTTCTTTAGGTTCCGAGAAATGTAAAGATGTTCATAAAAAAATAAAACAAAAGTTGATTTAATTTGATATCTATAGAATACTCATTTGTTTTCCAGGTTCAAAATTTTATAGGTGAGGTGCAAAATATAAAAATATTACTGGTCTATTATCTTGCTATTTGGAATCACCAAAGTTTAGTAAATTTTCTTGTTATCCCAAAGAAATATATTCACAATAGATATTGCATTTTAACCAAATTTTTACTTTTTTATGGAATAAAATGAAATATTCTCGTCTGATTATAAGAATAGTTACTTTTTACTTTGATGGTTGACGTCGTTGGTTCAAGTCTGAAAATTTTTAAATAAATACAATTTTCAAAATTAAAAATACGTTGCTGGAGTATTGAAAGAATATTTGGTAGCAAGTGTGATTACGTCTTAACATTATATTTTATGTCTATATCTCTTTCAAATCGTTTGTTTCATCTACGTAATTAAACCGGGGTAAGATACTTATAAATCAGCATTCATATGGATTATTCAGTATTAGATGGCAGAACGATCTTATATCCACTATATATCCCAAGGAATTGATTTTCAAAGAAAAAAATTAATTGTAGTGCCTTCCCGTGGAATGTGTTGAGTTTGCTGTACACTTTCTGAAGTGACCCCCATTTTTAAATTGTCCACTGACATCCGATCATAAATAGCATAGGGGTTTCTTTATGTCTAGTTGATAGGCTGTTATTCTTAATCAATGAAGGCAACATGGGAACCAATTAGAGCCGGTTTGCGTCGTTCAATTTATGGCGGATCAAACGGAAGTGCTTTATTTTCCCGATTTTTAATAACTAATATAATTTATAGAATGTTGACTCTACATATGTCTGTCTTCTGCTTAAGAAACCAAGCAGATTCTATTAGTAGCTACTTTTAATATGTGACCAGTCGTAGTGGTTACAGATCGGAAGTGGATTTTTTTCGCAGAAATATAAATTAAAGGGGGACATTGATATTTTTATGGTACTTGATTAAAACATCTTCAGCATTGTCAGAAATATGAAACATGTAGGTTATAGAAATGGTTAAGGCTTCAGCAAGAGATCTATTGACTACCAACCTGAGAAATCGGTCACCCCTACTCTGGGATTAGTTGTTGATGGTGTTCTGGATATATTGAATAAGCCCGGGATTTATTCCCAAGACTATGCAGATGATTTAGCTTTCTAATAGTCTGAAGTAACAACAGTGTTGTGACGCAAAGAACTCTGAATATGACAAGTGATAGTTTTCCAGTGAGGTCAAGTATCACTCTAGATGTAAAATTTATCTAGAATGCTAGTCTAGAAAACTGATGAAGAAAACAAGACGAGGAATTTTTGCGAGTCGAGGTTTAATAGGGAAAACCTAAAAACTACAGTCGAGGATGATAAGGACATTGGATGTATATCTCAATAGTAAAACATAGCATTTTTTATGGAGCAATCGTCTGATGACCTAGGAAATTAGCCATATTGTGTTGGAAAGAGAAGCAAAAATAGCCTTTCGGATCAGGAATAATAAGGAATGGAGAATTACACCTTGCAATAAGGAACAAAGTCATGAATGCATTACTATCGGAGTCAATTCTGAAGAAGGGAACTGACTGAATGATTGCAGAGTTCAACTTTCATAACCTATTCAACACTCGAATCAAGAGGAATGGCACTTGATATACAATGTGTCTGGACGATGGGGCCTGGTATGGTTTACGGATGACTGGAAAACAGATAGTGGAACTGGAGTAATAACTTTAAGGCCCATGTGACAAAAGCTATAACCTGGGAACCTTTCCTGCAGTATTCTAGAATGAAATTTTTGCAATAAATGTGTATGTATAAATGTAATTTGGGTTTGTTTACTAATGCTAAATGAACTGGCAAGCGCCAAAAGAGTTAGGCTGTGCTTGGATCAGGAAATGAAAATGCAGGTGAAAATGTAAAAATCCTAGGACCAGAGCCAGCATTCGCCATTCCTTACAGCGGTGTAAAGCAAGCTCTGGAGAAGTGGGTTCAGAAAGAACATTAATACTGAAGTTTGAAACCAGGACAGCCTCAAGAAAAGTGAGCCTTGGATTTTCCTTTGCAGGAAAAAGCAAATGAGATACTGAATATAACTAATATCAGGCTTCGACAAGTCGCAGGACTGTTAATAAGGTATGAGACTCAGTAGAAAATCCAATTGCTGGGGTTACATCTGGAAGGAAGAAATCGTGTTGCATGTATTGGGTAAATGTGAGGGTCTGGTACGCCTGCCATAGAGCCTCATAAGTAATCTCTTTTTGGATGTGATTGAATTGAGGGAAATATCGCCTAACAGTTTTTTTGTTTTTTGTTTTCATGTTAGGCGAAGGAATAAAAGAGATTTATTTCGCACTTGTTGAGTGGATTTGTTTTCGAAAGGTAAAAAAGGAGCACTTTATAAAGTGGTCTGATGGCTGGGAATTATTTTTAGATATTCACAGTTAAAGCTTAGAGACCGCCATCCAAATATGCCAGTTAATAAACAGGACGCCTGTGTGTAGCACCTCGAAAATCTACTGCGTCTACACGTCCAAAGCTTCAGAGTTGATGAGATTGTTAAAAAGGTCAAGGGTGTTCGGGACGCAATCGGCTGTTAATAAACTCCAGAACAAGAATTGTTGCGCAAATGATTGGACAGGTCAGATATATGTGGTTCCTGCCAGTATTGCTAGCGTTTAATGTTTGGCAATAATGTTCGTGTCTCAGAATTGTAAATTATCTAATATTAAGATAGAATAATACTGAAAAATGTAATAATTTAATTAAAAACGTTCTTACTCAACACAAAATAAACTACTGGATTACTCAAATTGTTTTACTCCTTTTTGTACAGGGTTTTTCTAAATAAGTACTTTCCTTGGAGGAAGTAATAGACGTGAAAATAAACAATGAAATGGATTGATGGATTTTATATTCTCACAACAAAAAAATATTAGATCAGAAAATATTAAAATGCATCTAGGACTTACTTTAAAAATAGTAGAAACAAAATACTTACCATAATTCGACAATTTTAAAAAATTTGCTATGGGGCGGTGAAAATTGTTTCGCACATTTGCCGTCTAATTTTGACTGCTGCAGTAAAACTATACTGTTAAAAATTTGTGATGTCGACAACTGGTTTTTGCTATACATATTAATGCCATACATCTTCTAATTCTTGACTGAATAAGACAGTTTTTAATAAAACGTCAATCTACAGTGGACGGGTCACGTCCGCGCCCGCACCGTTAACCACACTGATAATAATCTACAATTACAATACTATTGTAATATATTTTTAAAATTTTGAAATAATTTACTTTTGAGAATGAACCCTATACATTGTTCAAGTTCATTGTACAAACTTATTTATGGAATTTCAACCTGGATTAGTGCAATGGTTCTATTAGAATTGACACAATTGAGATATATTTTTTAACTTTCAGATCTTATAGCGACATTCAGTAACGGTATGTTCTTAAATGTTAAGAAAAGAAAGTCTGATTTGATCAGGAAAATACCAAATAGATGTAGGTACAATTCCTTCCATTTTTTCTTTTATTTCCGCATTGTATTCTTATCACAACAAAATATTAAATCGACGACATAGGAATTGCTATGTTTGTATGTCCCTTTTGAAGCGCGTGAAGCAAAACTGGAATTTTCAATTTTGTTTACCCAACGACTGGCAGAATTTACACAGGCAACGTATTCTGTGCTCAGCTGGCACTACCATGTTTTTGCTATAACGAACCAAGGTAACCCGTAATGAAGTGCCTTGTTTCTAGCATGGCCAATTTTTAATTAATGTAGGGTCCAGCAAAATAATGTTTCTAGTTGTACCTAATGGATGGATCTCATTGTTTTATGTACCTACATCTGCCTTCTCTTTATATATATTGTTTAATTTAATTACAATATATTTTACTTGCTTTATTTACTGGTTAAACTCGTTGACTACCCGTCCTTTATGGAAATTATTTGTATTCATCCAACTTTTACTGTAGTTTCGCTTTGTTTTCATGAAATTTACATGACTTTAAATGCAGGACTGATCAGTGAGAAAACATTCCCCGACAGATGATGGGCTGGAAAAGGTTGTTTAATTTCCCAATTTACGTTTTATTCCACATTTATTCCGCTGTGCCACTTTGAGAATATGAAATTCATTTTGTGGAAAAATAACTAAAGCCGATGCTTTGGTTATCTCGACGGGTTTTTGACACTTGCGCTTCAAAATCTTAATTTCTCAATATACATATTTATGAAAATAAGTCTGATCGTCCTTGTTGAATTTCTTGTTGATTTTTTCAGTGGATAATTGTTAATAGTATACATTTATTATTAATATACAGGACCCTACTTTGTGGCTAACTTCCTTCGATAGAAATGAAGTGATTTAAATCAACTTAGTACAATTTTGCTTCCTTAAGAAGTTAGAAATAAATAAATTAGACTAATAAATATTTTATTAACCATTTCTGATACAATGGTGTATATTATGGTAGGTCAGAGTAATAATGACAATAATAATAATATATATACGTAGAACAAACTTATTTAATTTGGCAAACATTTAAACATAGTTATATAAATATACAAATGCCATACAAATTCAAGATATAAAAGTATAACATGTATTTTTAGCACAGAAGTACAGACATATTGACAACAATATATTAATGTTGTACACAAGTGGATATTACCTATTTAAATGGTCCCGTATGCTATAAAAAGCTTCATTTTGTAATATCTCTTATACATTTTTTTAATTTGGTATAACTTTGAATATTGTCTTTTGCGATAAGCTGATTACAGTAATCTCCTGTAAGTAGCTATATGGTGTATATTCTAATAATAAAGTTAAAGATTTTGTTTTTTCCTATTGCGTTTTGGTTTAGTTGGTTAATTTTTATTTTATTATTTTTTAATTGTTGCCTTTCTTTAATATTGTCAGTCTTGTATGTAACATTACTAATAAGCTTTTGAAGTAATAATTTGTTAAAATATAGGTATGTATTGATTTCCAAGCTTAACAAATACACTAAACGCAATTTTCCTAAAATGGCGCATTATAGCAGCATATAATAAGTATGTATATTTTTAAAACTAATAACTAATCATTTTTCAACAACTTCTATCCTTTAAAAAAATCCGAAAGAAATAATAGGGCGCTGAAAACGCCCTGTATATTTAACGCAAAAATCTGTCAGATATGCTATAAAAAATATATACGAAACTATTTTCTCAGGCCTATAACTTCTTAAAGAAGCAAAGTTGTACTAATTAGAATCACATTATTTTTGTTCAAGGAAGCTAGCTTTAAAGTATGAACCATTTTTTACTAAACATCCTATGGATGTAATACTACAATGGTACAAGGTGTGGAAAATTTGGTTTAGTATACCTAGGAAATATTTGAGATTGTCACACTGCAAATGGACATTTTTATTTAGATTATGAAGACTTATCACTATATTGTCTATCTCACAAATGTCTTTTGATTTACATTGGTTGTCTTACACTAAAGGAAGGAACTTTCTGGACCTGTATAATATAATCATGCATTTTTATTAACACTACTCTGCATTACTATTTTATATCTAGAAACACTGATATATCCTGGAATATGTAACTTTGTAGAAAACATAAATACTATACAAATAATTTTTTGTGATAGCTTTTAAAATGTGTCCCGCTCTCTCTCATTCAATAAATTATTATTTTTAATTTTTCACATTTTACGAAGTGTGAAAAATTGTAACTAAGTAGAAATAGATCATTATTAATTTACAAACACGTATGACGATATCTAACTAATTACAGAAAAACACCTAGTTCCAACATTTTTGGCTAATAAATATATACTGCGACATGTTTATCTGATTTTGATAAATAGACCTGTCCAATTTATAATGAATTGACGTGCATAGTTTTGTTCAAATTATATACATGATTTTAAATGCATCCTAAATTACAAAATCACTTGCTATTTTTAAACTGTCTATAATTATTCAATACGTATAATGTTCTAATGGAAATCAAAAGTATTTGAATATTGTTTTTTGGAGCGGTTGATGCCTTTTTTGGATAAATTTAATATTCTAACGAAATATCAGCACGGGTTTCGCAGTGGTATGTCTACAGGCACAGCTATTCATTCATTTTTAGAAAAAGTTTACCATTTCATAGAGCTTGACGAATGCCCGGTCGGCATCTTCTGCGACTTGAGTAAGGCATTCGATTGTGTTGATCATCACAGGCTAATGTATAAGTTGATTTCTTGTGGTATCAGAGGCTCGCCTCTTGATTGGTTGCAATCTTTTCTCGAAAATGGGACCCAATATGTCTCAGTAAAAAATAGTTGTTCGGTGCAGCATTCTGTAAAGATGGGTGTACCGCAAGGTTCAGTTTTGGGACCTATACTCTTTTTAATATATCTTAATGATTTGGATGCTGTTTCACCGAGCACACATTTTACCATGTATGCTGATGACACATCTTTAATTACATCGAACATCAACGATAATGATTTGAAAAAAGATTGCAACGTTTTATTAATAGATTTGACAAAATGGTTCTCTGAGAATAACTTGTACTTTAATACTAATAAAACGAATGCTGTAAGATTTCATAGTTCAAAGAAGTATTGTAATATGTTGAGTTTTACCGTGGGAAATAGTGATTTGAGTACTGATGTCGAGGTAATAAAATTCTTAGGACTCAATATAGACAAAAATTTGAATTGGAAAATGCACTGTACGTTACTAACTAATAAAATTTCCTCTCTTACTTATTTGTTCCGCAATTTAAGGTCGATATTAAATATTGAGCAACTTCTCTGCCTTTACCACGCACAAGTCTCATCTCGTCTCAGGTATGGTATCTGTTTCTGGGAATTTACATATTCCATTTGCTAGAATAAGAATAACGTCTAACACTCCGAACTGTTTAGGTCCTAGGCTATTTAATAACTTACCTAACCAATTGAAATTGTTGGAAAGTGAATATTTATTTAAGAAAGCTTTAAAGCAGTTTTTATTGGAAAAATGTTTTTATTCCATATTGGAATTTTTACCTACTTTTTCTTAGCTTGTAAGTTTTATGTGACTATTCCTATACATGTTATGTCTCTAAGGAAAATAAATTATTATTATTATTATTATTATTATTATTATTATTATTATTATACAGAATTCGACGAGCTCATCTGTGTATTGAAAATCACGGAAATACTATGATAAATTAAATGCATTTTCAATTTTATAAAATTCACATTCTTTTATTTTTATTTTAAATAAATTGGTAATGGTGAAACATATTTTTTTCACTATTCGTCATTATTCGCCCTCGGCTTTAATTTCACAAGTTGAGTATAGGTTAAGAATCGCCCTATATAAGCGAATCAGTTTCAGCTCGTTCATTCTACATTATTATTTTTCTAGTAAAACAGCGGCTGTTGCAAGGATACAATTATTTCGAATTAAAGACTGGAATGCTTTAACAAACATAGAATAAAACCAGGCAGTAATTTAAATATTATTTACCTCCGATGCAATTAATATGTTGCATATATGTTCATTTGTATAAGTATACTCATGCGTATTGAATATAAGTATACCTGTGTGCATTGAATTAATGGTATAGAGTAGTTAATACCCGTATACTGTCATCATTCACGTGTGTAAATATTACAAATTTCTAGTAATTTAACTCCACGATTTAAACAGTGCCTTGTTAAATGTTTCTTGACGTAAAAGTAAATATTTTGTAGTTGTAAAATATTTTTAGACCTACTATTTATTTATGTGACATTCATATTCACATTTATTGCACAACATAAAGTTATGTTATTGTTGTGTTGAATGAGACTACAAGTCATGCTGCATTAACTGAGTACAATTCCTACTTGTTTATCGCGAAAACATGAAATTTTAAATTGATATTTGAGCAAGGAAAGTCTTAATCGAACATCTCAGTACATATTCCAGTGGTTACTTTCATCTGTTACGTTTCACCTGTTTGTTTTTCGTTCCTATATTTACAAACATGTATTTTGGGGCATGTCAAATAGTGGGATTCATTGACATAAACATAGCCCCTCGCAAATACCTTGAGGAATCAGGAAGATCTCCCGAGTCAGTCTCGTGTTAGATGTAATCCGTAAAGCATTCTAGAAATTTGAATAGAATTAGGAAGTAGCAAGACAGAATAAATTTACCTCTCTGCCTCGTCCATCTGTACCCAAATCTAAATAGCTATACATTTACAAACGTCGGAAATAAATCCAGCCATCTAAACTCAGGTTGAGTGACATGTATTACGAAGTTTTCCGTATCAGGGGTTATATAATACCTTCTGTCAGCAGGAATTATATATTTATATAGAATTACAAATATTCTTAAGCGATAGACAATTAAATGCAGTTTAAATTAGTGAAATAGATATACATAATACACGTTTATTATCTACATACACTGAGAGACATATCTTTTAGCAATTAGTAAATATCAACTATTTCCAGCGAAATATCTGCTTAAATAGGATCCAGAAAAGTTACGTTGTTGTCATAGTAAAAATAATTTTGCTAAAGGAACCCATTATTTTGTTTAACTGTTCAGTTGTTCTTGCAATCGCGCCTTATTATGGTAGCTTTTATAATTTTTCACCTTAATACAAATTTTTATCGATGCTGCAGGCTATTATTCTAGAATGATTGGTTGTATAGCAGGGCCAACAAATATTTAGTTTTATTTCAAATAAGTGGATTTACATTAACTATTAAATGATATGCTTGTCATTACTATGTGCACTTAGATTAGCTCAATTATCTTTAAACTTTTCATTTTACATTTAAAAAATTACAAGAAAGATGCAAGCTATTTACAATTTGGGCAGAATCAACTAACCTTTGCTTTTTTATTTTTAACTCTTTGAATATAACACAAACATTTTAAGTTAACATTGATAAGTCGGATAACGTACACAAAGTTAACCATGACTAATTATAAATATTTTAAGAGGAAACAGAGAAAAATAAGAATTAACGGATCGCCCTTAAAACAATTTCCATACTTATTTAAAATTCGAAAAAAGTTAATTGTTGGAAACTATATTAACCTTTATTTATCGATGACAATGGGCGCCCCTCCGTTGTAAGGTTATTTATTTGGCATGTTTGACGTTTGAAGAGTACGGCAACCAGCAGCGCAACTACTATGTATTACTTTCGTTCGAATAAATAGGCATTGTACGTAAATGTGCGCGGAGTATATTTTCTTGTTATATAACGTGTATAATGAGTGACAATGTTTTGACAGTTTCGAACGAAAGAATGAAAAACAAGTGCCAAATACTGCATCTAACCGGATTATATGTTACCTATCAGGTATTATTATTAATAAATATGTTCATTTTTGTCGTTTCTACATGTTTGATAGTAATGCTATAATAATCGAGCGAATGGTAGTTGACAGATCTAAACCATCTGGGTCGATGGTTATTATAGGCGCCCATTTCCCACAGGGTTTTGCCCCATTTTTTAAACATCGAGCTAAAATTCCGAAATAACTTTTGTATTGTCTTTTAGGCCTCTCTGAGCAAGTGGTTAAAATTTTTGTACTTAATACTATTTAACCCTGTATAATAATAATGTAATGAACTATACCGAGTTTGTTTTCTGATTGGCAGTTGTTAGTAACATCATCAACATAAAGTTAGTAGTGCCTAGTATATATGTATCCACCTATTGTCAATATTTACAAGTCGCCTTATCAGAAGACCGTTTTTATCTCGTAATGTTATAATAAGACAATATTGGGCAGCATACGGCAATATACAAGGTACAATACTTTTAAAATTCTGAACAATTTTTTTTGTGTATACATACATATTAGATAAACTACATTTAGAAAATATTCCACTAACATTGTATAAGAACTAGCAAATATATAGTACACATTGTATACGTATATAAATTTCCACCTATCTTACAGCAGACGTTGAGTACCACCTTAAAATCTTCCGATGAATAGAATCCTATACGGCAACCAAAACGAGAATAATAAAACTCTTCCACACCAGACTGATTGATTGTTCTCGCTCTCGGAATGTAACAAAAACAAAAGAATCCTTGTTTTCCTGACACACTTCATAAATATGCTTACTAACATCTCAGCGTAGATCGTCATCGCTAAACAATATCTACTAATTACAATTTTTGCCCTGCAAAACGAGCAATATCGTGTATTAATATCTCATTTATGTTGCATTTACACTAGAAGTATTCGTACATTATGACTTACATCTTACTTCTTTTCTTTATTTTTGATTTGTTGACGTATACGTTGGCATGGCAAGTAAAATGGTATTTTTAATCATTTTGGATGTATACAGTTGATAATTTCAACACTATACTAGTAATTTCTAAGTTGAAAATTCTAACTTCCTTTCATGTATGATATTTATAATTAGTTTTGACAGGATTTAAAATATCTTAAATAACTTTCAAATGACGAATGTTAATGTTACTTTCGTTTTTTTTAACGCGTCGAGGAATATATAGAAGAATTTTGGTTATGTTATATTCACACTAACTTATTTTAGGTTTAATGAAATTGCTAACCATTTTCAGTCTAGTTATCAAATTGAGAGAACCTGATAAAGCAATTATAGGTCAAAAGGTCACTCAGCTTCATTTAATTTGCAGTCATTCTATTCTTCAGAAAACATTTTTCAGCACATTTTCTATTAAATTTAAGAGTTAAATCATTACCCATTAGATTAACTGTCAGATCAAATATACTTTATGCTGTAGGATATTTGAATATGATATTATTGATGGCTTGACCTATTTGGGAGTAAATTTTAAAGAAGACAAACATTTCTTTATGAAAAAGTTTGTTTAGGACTTATATACCAAATACTTGTTTGGTTGGACTTTGACTTGATTGGAAACTTTTTTTGCAATGGTCCGAACTCTTCTGCTGTATTGTTAGTTGCATTATTTAGATATTTATGCAGGAATAGATATAAAATAGGGCTCAAAAATTGTTATTCTCATCAAGAGTGATTGGAAACTTGTAGAAGCTAATAAGGAATTGATTTTTTATCTACAAAGCAAGTCACAGGCCAGTAAGAAAAACCAGAGGGCGAAAGCTTTATGTCACTGAATTATACTACGTGTCAAATAGATAAACAGCTGTATATGATCATTGGATTCTAATAATTTTTGGTACCACAACCGCAAAAATTGGTTCAATCGTATGTTGAGAACCCGATTTCTAATACACATTGATACGCTTAGGCTCAGATCTAATAAGATTGTTGACAAGTTCTTGAGGTACCTCATGCCAAGTTATTTGAACTTCATGGGTAAGAGCTGCTAAAGTATATGGGAGGCTGTGTAAATGCAGCAGTTGCGACCAGTCATGTCCTAGAATGTTCAATAGGTCACAGGTCCGGCGACCGTGATGGCCAGGGTAAACGGTTTATCTGATGTTGATCCATAAAAGCTATTGTTTGTCTGGCAATTTACTGGAAAATGGATTTTTGGATAGAAGATATCGAATGATATATGGCTTCACCCATTATTGGATCTAGCGCTGGGCTATCATGTTGCCTCTAGTGAATACTAGTGGTAATATGCTACCATACGCGATAGCACCCCATACCATAACACTTACTGTGTGATGGACTTTACGTTCTCTGTCAAATTGTGGGTCGCGTCTTCCACCACGTCGTCTTGTCACCCTTGCACGACCTTCGTGCATCCCCAGGTAGAAACGATATTTGTCGCTCACTTGGTTCCATTCTCGGTCCCCCCCGAATCCTCTCTCTACACCATTGCAAGCGGTTAGCTCGACGTTGACGAGTTTGAAGCAGCATCCAATGGGGACGAGACAAGAGGCCAAAATTTCGTATTCGGCGATGTACTGTACCTACGCATACCGACCATCCCCCCATGTTCTTCAAACCACTCAGAGCTCACAATCGACGATCTTCACGCTCTGTGGTTCCCCTACGACAGCCGGTGCCTCTCGTTCTATGTCCACGACCTTCCTTAGACCGCGCCTGGTGACATCCTACTATGGTACGTAATGATCTGTTAGTTCTTCTAGAAATTTCTCTTACCGACGAATCTGCTTTGCCCAACCCAACAATTCCTTTGCTCTCTAAGTCACTGAGCTGGGAAATCTGCTCAAATCTACAGAGAGAAGGAAACATGCAAAAACTTATCAAATTAAAATGATGTTTAATTTACATTTTACAATTTTAAGATCATGGAAGTCCACGATCCACGATTGAACCATATATGGTTGCGGTGGAAGAGCACAGTGTATCCATTCTATCCCAAAAACAGTTATCACAGTATTAACGATGACGTAGACATTATAATTATTTAACCCCTTCTATATGCAAGCTAAATAAGGCACCCTACGTCTATGATGCAATGAATAACGCCCGATGTTATTCAAAAAATCTGCATATCTTTCCTCCGTGCCATGGCAATTCCTATCCTTTTTGCCTCGGTCGTATACCATTATTGTTATTTATCTAATAATTGTTGGCCATAATACCGCATAATAAGCTATTACTTACTAACCTACATAGCTCAGCTGAAAAACTATGATTTGAATAGTCGCCGGACCGTGCAGCAGAGAGCTGATTTGTATACAATGCGCCCCGGGAAAATGCGTGTACCATTAAAGCAATTTATTACAAATTAATTACGGGCTGATCTTTTATTTATTAAGTAATTATGATTTTATGCGTTTTGAACAATAAAATCTTTCGGAATAATTAAATTAGACCGCTCTGAATTGAGGTTTAATGCAAATTTCTCGAGATAACTTCGTAGTGCTCTGTAATTAAGGATTATTTGTTTTTAATAATATAGATGTAATCTGAACTACCGACCGAGAGAGAACCTCAAGTGGGCGGTGGGTACACTGACACGCGTTGCGCAGTTGTAATTTTTCACGATCCATTAAAGGTTACAATTGACCATTAGTTACTATCATCACAGCAAAATTGAAAGAGTGATACATACACTATTTATATATTTCTTCGTTAATCCAATAAGAAAAATGAAAAATACGAACAAGCGATAGGTTTTCTGTCAAAGCCACACAATTTTATAGTAACTATGTTTACTGTAATATTTTATATGTATTAAAAATAACAAATGCCTTATTTTAAATCAGTATAGACATGATTTGTACCTATATGGGCAATAACTGAAAATCAAAGCGCCCTCGACATACTCTTATTTACCACTGCGACACTGCGATATAACGTATTTATACCATAGTGAATATTTTAACATATAGTGATTTTAGTAAACATAGCTAGCACACAGTTTCATGAGACCGTTATGTAATATTGAAGCTGCCAAGTAGGCATTGTCTGTAACGTGTTAAAGTAAATATAACTGTCATAGCATAGTAAGACCTAGCGAAGTGGAAATCATAGCGCTCTGTATAGTATCACATTGACTGATTTTTACGCATATAGCGATCATAAACGTAGCTATTGATAGCTATATCGTATATAGTAAACATAGTGCTCTATATGACCATAATATTTACCTATTTCAACATTTATAATGGAAGTAGAAATTACAGTGTTTTATATGTATCGTCTAATTTTGTCTGTTTTATTTTAACGGTTACAGCTAACATAACGAACATAGCTAATGTAGCACTATGTAATGAATGTAATATTAGAGGCATTGTCTTTAGCATGTAAAAGTAAATATAGCTATTATAGTGGATAATAAATTGGAAATCATAACGCTCTGCATGGTGTTATATTGACTGATTGTTGCGTATATAGCGACCATAACGAATGTAGCTATTGATATGTGATCGAAATATCTACATTTTGATGCATCATAGCCTATCATAATGGCTCTCTGATCATATAATTCGTTAATTTTATTGTATATAACGAACATAGCGCTCATGATCATAATATTCACCCATTTCAACATTTATAGTGAAAGTACAAATTATAGTACTCTTCCCTCACTCTATGTATCATTTAATATTGTCTGTTCTGTTTTAGCGCTTATAGCGTTAGCATAACGTACATAGCTAGCATAACACTATGTATGTAATATTGGATTTTAACGCTATAGTACGCATAGCTACGATATTACTTTATATTGGTTGTTGTAACGTCTACATCAAACATAGAATATCATAACTAACACAGCGCGGTATATAGTTATTATATTGAATATTTGATGCTTATAACGAACATAGCTACCCACTTACCTAGCAGTATATAGTTAAAATAATAAACGCGTTTAACATTCACAGCGAGCAAAGCTATCTTTGCACAGCGGAGAATAATCGCTCTCATTATGAAAAAATTAACATTAATACATTATTTCAATAAGTTTTTAGGTTTGCCTAATTCCTAGCTAGAGGTAAACTATTTGATTGGTTGTAACGTGTATATGAAACTCACAAATCGCTGGCAACACAGCCCTGTGTATGGTCATTATATTGACTGTTTAACATTTTTAACGAACATAGCTATAACTATCGTTATGACGTTATGAAAAAATGTAACATTAATATATTTTTTCAATGGATCCTTTAAGCTTACCTACTTCTCGAGCAAATGAAGCGAAATTAAAAATCTTACCTCCGAGGATATGAACGTTTTATGGCTGACCGGCTATATATTCGTGACGTGAAACACAATCAAGCCACCCGCTATAGAGCGTTCATAAAAGGTTAGTGTTCCTCAGAGGGAACATATACGAGAAGTGAAAGTGGTAGATGTAAAGAACGGCACTGAACTTTCTCGATGAGGATGTTGTTCGATATCGGCTCATCAGTTCATTAATAGAAGCCATTTGTGTGGATAGTTTAAACTTGCTTCTATTTAGTAATTTTATAACATGTATTTGTATAATTCACTTTACAGCACGTTACAGTATATAAAAATGTAATCATTATTTTCAATACTTATACATAGTGCAAAAGTTTTTATTTGTAAATGTGAATTTATCAAAATCGTATTAATCAAGTTTATTTTTACAAGGCACTAACTTGTACAATTTTTACAAATTAGTAGTCATTATTCACATTAAAGAATTCTGTTTTATTTGTATCATATATGCTAAAAATGGTACAACTGTTATTTCCGGTAATACAACATTTAGACGATGTAATAGTTGAAATTGAACATCTACTGGTGCAGAAACTACTGAAGTAGAAGACAACGGCATAGCATTTATAAATTCTTTACTAGGAAATAATGTTTTTGACATCTCAATTTTGTTATTGATGGAATGAATCATCTATAATCTATATAACTCCGGTGGCAATTTAACTGGATCGTTCAATCTCGTTTTCAGTGAAAACTCCTATATTTTGAAATATAGCGATTATTCTTACATGCAATTATCTTTAGAAATCTACAAATGTCAGAAAAACGTCACATTTTACCATATATTTTTAAATAAAAAAAGCCTGAGAACTTGAACATTTTCTTTGATTTCTAAAAAGTGAGTGTTTAGCTAGACCAATTTAACTGTAATGTCTTCGGAGTGAATCTAACTGATAGTTGATTCATGTAAACTAACAGAACATATTCTGTTACTCCAATCGCGCTATTTTTTTCTGCCAATTTTTGAAGTCACCATATTCACGCTCGTGCCTTGAAGACATTTTTTCTGGCAATAAACTTGAAGCTAAGTTGGTGACTTCATTAATAATTGCTTCGGGCACATTTATTTTCACCAAAATAAATATACAGTGAAATAAACAACATACGTACAAACTATTCAGGATTTTTTTGTAATCTAAATTTGAATATATATGTGATATATTATAAATGAATAACAAATAAAATATATAACAATACATGTTAGGTAACAGTCAACCCTCTTACCATGCTAGTAGTGTTAGATACTCTATACCTATGACTAAATTCTTTATTTTTTTCGTAATGTTGTTTAACTGTATCTTAAATCCTGTCCAATATTCTATATCCATATACCTCTTGACCTATTTAGCGTTCAGTCAAAAGTAGTTTGTTTGCATTTTCTGAAGTAGGATTGTTCTTATTATTTTACAAGAGTGTTTCACATCACCTTCGACTGGTTCTAAAAATTGGCGAAGTCAATGACCGCGGTATATATTTAAAACCTTAGAAACACTGCAGATATGAAATGTATCTCTCGTAATGTAATAAAAGTACGTAACCGTTCCAGATATAAGTCAGTTTGATTTCAGTTTTTCAATTTATGTAAGTATCCGTTGATTAATCTTGTTAAATTATTTACGGTTCGCATTTTCGAACAGCATGTGCAGTTTCAATTTCCAACTATTTTATTACTTTGGATATACTTAAGGGGTGTCACTCTTAAGGTTTGTAGTAGATCATTAAAAAAACTATAAACTAGAAATGCGTTTAAAGTATTTCAATTAACGTTGCAAGGTCTAAAAAGAAGCAGCTTGGTGGTTGAAGAATATCTTTCTTTTCTTTTCTGTCTATTTTCATTCATTTGGATACATTGAGAGTTCTTTCAGTACTGTACCAGTTTTGTTGAAAGAATAATAATAATTATTCTTCTCAAACAATACATCTATGTAAGATAAAATATAATCAGGCAATCATCATCAGTAATCATTCTATGGCTTACACATAGAACTTTTATATTTGTGCCATTGTGTATTTGTGTGTGCATTAGTTTATACGAAGCGTTTCATAACTTACTCGATTTTTTTAAATATTGATAGTAATACCTACTGTCTGAGATTTTAATACAGTGGTCAGAGCATCAGTGCAGGTTTTATAGTTATTTTTAGTGATCCGAGTGACTAACGGTTAGTTAGTGTCAATTAAACTGTTTTAAAAGTGTTATTATATCACGTGTGTACAGTAATTAATATTGTTTTAATATACAGAAAAGCAAGACAGAACTCGCAACCGTAGTCCAGTATTTACACCTAATACATTGGATCGGATTTGTTGTCAGCATCTTAGCCTTTGTGACATCCAGATATAAATCCTATAGATTTATTGTTGTTGAGGGTGTTTAAAATGAGGTATACTGTACCAAAGTACCTACATATTGATAAATTGGATGAAACTGCGTCTTCAGGAAGTGAAGGAAAGAGAAAACCTGTTTGTAAGTGAACAGTTGTTGTAGAAATAAATAAAAATGATTATAAACTTAACAATTCTTATCTCTCAAAAGAGGAATTTCAGGAAACACGGGCTAATACTCCGACCAGCATTGGATTACATCTGAAAAATATATAGTAAACAGCCAAAGTAATTAATTAGCGGTCCACCAGACATATACCGTCGGTTCTGTCAAGTCTGACAGACAAAACAGCAAGGGTTAGTCGTCGGTTACCTAATATATCTCTGGCTAACACATGACTTTGGTTGTTTGTTGTAGGTTTTTCAGGTATAATCCAATATTAATTGAGGCATTAGTCCGCAGAGTAGATCTGTACTGAATTTCTTTCGACTTTTTCAAACATTGTTATCGCCGAACGCGATAGAGGTCAGGGAGCTTTAATGACACAGCATTGTAGGACACATTGTGTTTTGTGCCCGATCAGGACAAATATGTAGTAGCTAGTGATCGCCAGGTCTAGTTATATATTTCGCATAATTTTTATCTCGTTTTTGGTTGGATTCTTATTACATTTTCTTTTTCAACAAATATACTTCTTATTTAAGAGCGCATGGTTAAAAATTTTAGAATAAGTTGTGAAAGACAACTTTTCGTAGGTTAGGCAAAAGGTTTCAATCACTATTTTGTGGAAATTAAAACTCCATACGCTGGATTTACCTTTCTTAATTCATCTGTTATGGTTATTAGAAACCAACACAGACTGTGTAGATCTGTGTCCCATGCTTCTTCTTCTCTTTGAAGTCACCATCTTGCAAGCAGCTCTAATAAATGACCAGCCCATTATCGTTGAAGGGAGGGCACCCAACGAGTTGTATCTTGTACCTGGGGTTTTCCCTTGCTTTCATTGGTTAGTTCTTTTGGTTTCCAGGGGTATTTAATAGTTCTATATTCTACTATGAGTGGTAGAATAAATATTTTCATGCTTTAAATTTTGTGTAATAGGTATTCATAGTTTATTATCAGAAGATGGAATCCTCTGTGTATTCCGTTTGCACTATGACTTCCAAGATTAATTATTAAAATAATTTTACTCGCCCCACAAGTAATATCAGAGGTTCTAACAATTCCACTTGTATCACTAGTCTACCACATTTGCAAGACAGTTTTCTTCTCTATACAAACTTGACCCAATCAGGGCAAAACTAATTGTTACGCCTGAATGGTAAGTTTATGTCAAAGTTTGCAGCGATATAAACATAATACTGCACTTTCATGGTTTTACTGTGTAGATCAACGCCCGTGGAGTTCTGCTTTTCGCTCCAGTTCACATGTTTAATTAAATCCCTATATGTGTCTCGAACCTCAACAGGAAATAACCTAAATTCGCGTTCGGTTTAATTAAATCACTAATTCTCTGTCTATCGATCAGGGGATTTGACGCGGAGATTAATATTACAAATAAGAACGGAGCTGGATACACACTCAAATTACATTGTAGCGAGATTTCGGAAATGTATTTGATTGTTTCTGCATAACACTAATTACTTAGGAGATTAAGGAGTACATAAATGTAGAGAGTAGACTTTCTTGAGCAGATTTAAGAATGTAGATAAATTAACAATGGAAAGCATATTTTCTATACATATTCATCAAAAATAGGCAACAGTAGGCCTATTCGAAGCGTACACAGCACATTGTTTTCGGCACTTGTCTGGCACATTATTACCCAACTCCCAGGCCAATATTACAAACATAAAACGGCATGGTGAGTGGAAGTCCACAGCGGTAATCTCAGTTATACATTGAGGATTATTTGGACAACAAAAGAAAATAGCCCACAACATTCTCAATGCATCCCGACCTTCATCAGAACTTCAAGAGAACCGTGTTGAAGCACGCAGTACATTAACAGTCATACTATGTTCCGTGAATGAAGAACAGCACCTGGCAGCTATTCCCTCATCACTGAAGTTACAAGCTAATCATCAAGCTGCTATAACCTCAGCACACTATTTACAAAATGCCACAAATTGTACATTTTAATTTCAATGTTTTCGTTAACATATTATATTAGTTTAAATGACTACTTAATAATTTACTTGTTAATGTCATAAATTAAATGACTACTTAATAATTTACTTGTTAATGTCATAAATTGGTAATTAAAATAAACTGTTTCGTCTGAAGATCGTAGGAAAAATATTATATCTAACACGTGCGGGAAGTATCTTTTCCGCACGCTGATTGCAGTTGACCAAACGACTCGAAGCGGAGTTCGGTCAGCAATTGAGTGTATCACTTAACCATTTGTTAAGTAAATAACTATTTTCGCTGTTGATTTTAATTTCATAGCAAAACAAGAGGGAAAGAAAATAAGAACAATAAAACTGTTATGTCAGTTAGACAATACGTGGATTGAATATACAGCGAACAGATTCTGGAATTAAAATTTAGCTTGGATAGATAGGTTCCATACTTTTTGCCAATGATATATTAATTACCCTTAATTTTTTTTATGCTATACTTGTAAGTACTGACAGGGCGTTGGAAAAGTGACCAGTTTCTAAAATAATCGAAATTGTTCATTACACATATTGAACATAAAAATATTTATTACAACAGGTGTCATAATGAATTTTATTTATACATTTATCTGTCAGTATGACTTCTAATCGATTGAACTGTTTTATTTATTTTGATTTTTTCATTAGACGCAATATTTAGTTCTATTTGTTTTTCTTATGGCATTGAAAAATCAGTTTATATTTCACGGCTTTATAATTTAGTTATAATAATTAGGACACGAGATATTTGAACATACCCATATTACCTCGGACATTCATAATGCCCGCTGTCATAGCAGTGGGGCAAAATGGATCTTTTCATGCCCTCTGCCATGAGAACCAGAAAATAATGACGGTTGGGTTGGTATGGATATGTTTGAAAATGTCTAGCATTTCATAACCACAAATTAAGAAACGTCAAAGTTATTGTTTTTATTTCATAAGAAGTGAAATATAATACGTTGTATGCACCACGGGAAATACTAGGGTGATTATGCCCTTAGGCGGCTTGCCTTCTTTGGGCCTAAACGGTCCTCGGCAGCAACCTGTCACTTGCGGGCATAATCATCCCTGTATCTGCCTTCCTACATAAATAACTATTTTGTCCAACTGTCGTTTATATTTCAAACGCGAAATCAGTGTTTTAGGATGCTTTTGAATGATTTTTTTGTCTCGACCAAAAATTCATATTCCCGCACGCCTTTAAAAAACGACTGATTTTGCGCACTTAATGTAAAAATAACTAAATTCAGACGTCTTACGTCACAGCTGACGTTATACATTTGTTTTTATTGTCAACGTAATTTTCGATATTTGGTTCCGTTAAAAACAATCATTTTTTGCAATTTAGTGCAATATATAATGCAACCTTTTAGTGTAGTATATAGTTTTATTACTATCAGTTGCAGTTTCTTAAATATTTTTATGAAAATATAATGAATTATTCATTTGTTCGTATGACGTAAGTCGTCTGAATTCTTGTCGCGAGTATATTATGAGTGACGAAATTCAGATTTAGATAGGTTAGTTTTTTATTATGAAGAAATATTTTCATATGCAGTTACATACTTGTATTTTCAAAGAAATGGAAGATTCAAAATGGTAAAAGTTTGGCATATTTGTGAATACTGAATGTCTATAAGCTAAAACTACAGTGCAACTAGCATTCTTGTCGGAAATTGCTGATCAGTTTGTTGTAATACGTAAGTCACGATAAGAAAGTCTTGCGAATTTATGATTCAATTGTGTCTTTAATTCTAAACGTGCCCACATTGGTGAATAATGCCTGTTAAGTAAATTCCTTTTACCTGAGATTTCTCATAATAATTTCTGAAACTAATAATTTCTTTTAATTGCAGGTACGTACACCTTCTGGACTTCGCTTGACTCACTAAGCGGTATGTAACAATATTTATTCAATGAAATTTGAAGATACGAGGCCTCATTTGATTTCAATCAATAACCAATTAACTTGATTATATAAAAATCTGTTTTTAAAGAATCGTAATTGCTTGAATCAGTAGCATTTTTTATAACTTAGAACTTTCTATTAAATATCATCTGACGATTTTTTTTACTTTTCACTTCAAATGTTGCGAGAATGCGAGTAAAATCTATTTTTAAATAGCTTACAACAACGATCATATTTTTTAGTGAGCTTTATTTGAGACAATGTCAAATAGGTCAGTTAACAAAACCAGATGCAAAATGTCTTATTTTATGACACATTAAAATAAAAAATCATCCTTTTTATACTTCTTATTACAGCCTGTTAAAACAAACATTTCGATGACGCCTAAAAACAACATACCACTGTTGCTGCCTGCACAATCTAGTATTACTTAGGTCTGGCTGTTATTGAATGACTGTCATAACATGCTTGACGAAGAAATTATCTCAGATAATATATGAAATTCTTCAATTCATGTTATAGGTATTATTTTGTTTAGATAATTTAATGAGAAATCAAATTGTGTACGCAGTGTCCAGAAATTAATGCAGCGTAGAGCAAGAGTAGACTGCTGACGACAAAATAATGCATTGTAGCCAAACTTACCTTAGTTCAAAAGTTGATGGTTAAAAAGACACAGGGTGTCAAAGTTAAAATTTTATTTTCGATATTTGCAAATAACTTAAAAAAGACAAATATTTGTATACATTTTAGAGATGAGGTTTTTTGGGGTCTAGAAGTTTAAATTTGTTTATAATTTTCACGTCACTAGTTGAGGGCGCCACTTATGGCATATCATACTTCTTTTAAATAGCAGAACTTTTTTAGGACTTGTGTATAAACAATCAATTTTCTGATTACGAAATATTCCTATTTTTGTTTCGGGTAAAATGCATTTTTCGTTGAAAGTACAGTAAAATGTTACTTTAAAAAGTGACTCAAAATGGTATATTATGGCGATGTGCCAAATTTCAAGAAAATCTGCAAAGTTTGATGAAACCGTCATCTTTAAATTTTCCGCAATGGTTTTATCAAAGCACAAAGATTTCATCAAAGCAGGCCGATCCACTATTATTCCATTACTTAGCATTCTGAATAGCTTTTTCAAGTATCATTTTGCTGTATTTTCAGTGGAAAAACAGTTTTTAGTCGGTGCTATTTAAAGGAAGATGCCGTAAGTGGCGCCCTCTACTAGTGACATCAAAATTATAAACAAATTTAAATTTCTCGCCCCCAAAAATCACCATTCGCCGAATTGTATGCGAATATTTGGATTTTTTAAAAAAGTTATTTATAAATATCTAAAACAAAATTTTAACTTTGATGCCCTGTATATTTTTAACGATGAACTTTTGACTAAAGTAAGTTTGAATACATAGTATTATTTTGTCGTCAGAAATCTACTCTTGTTCTATGTTGCATTAATTTTATTTATAAGTGGTAGTGTTTGTTTGAAGTTCAAAATTTTGACTCATCGGTTCTATCTCTAGTATTTTATTTTCTAACCTTTTGTCAAGTTTGTATCTGAAATTTCAGTCATCCCAAATGGGTTCGGTCCACATTATTTTTGATAATCGGAAAACTACTGTATTGGCTGAAATGATTGCATTATGGGTAAAAAATTGAGTACTAAATTTTACACTGGAGTAGCACTCAAGGTGCTCTACATTTAACCATACTCATGAGTATGATCAGTTTTTAAACATCGGTTAATTACGCGTGATGTGACAGTGGTCATTGGCTAATCAATGTTGGGCCTAGATCGATCACAAACAAGGAGCGACCCACTCTACTGGGGGGTGGGGAGGAGGATGATCACCATGGAAAGTCACGATCTGTGACGCCTTCGGGTATTGTCTTTAATTTAATTTTTACCTACTTGAGTGTAAAGTTTTGCACTTACATATGACGCACATGTTAAATGTGGTCTTCACCATTTTAGCGAAAAATGAAAGAGATTTATTTGGCCGTCTTGTAAACATAAAAATAGAAATAATATTATTCAAGCCCCCATTCGTTCCATTCGCATTTATTTGGCGAACCATTTTCAATAGACTGTACCCCGTTCGGTGCAGAACAGATGAATGATTGTGCATTTTGGCACAACAATTGCAGATGCGGTGCACCATGTAGCCGGTCTGTGGTCTACCCGCCCCCTCCCGGCGGCCCCCCCGCCTTCCGTCTTTCACTTTCAGCTTAATATCTGTCGTAAAAAATGGCGAAAAACCTTAGGCCGGTCCGCAGTCTCGGTTGATGGATCTGCGGGAAATTTGATGGAAGACGAATTTTTTCCGGCTAAATTACACGAAATTCGCAACAAAGGCCTCAGCCGTACGCAGTAACGAATAAATTTTTTTGCCATGTGCCGCCCGAATATTTTTGTTAATAAGGGTCATTAACTTTTTCTCTAAATTTGTACCTTTTAAAAATAAAGGATGTCGGGACGTTATGCTACGAAATTACAAATTAGCACAAAAAAGAACAGCCCGAAACAGGTAAAATAACGTCTTGGATAGCAACATAAACTTGTATTTAAAGAATATCCTGTAGCTTTGTCAGTTTTGCAACTCATACCTACTCTACAGATTTCTCTATATTTGCTTGATTTGGTTTAAAAGATGGTGAAAAATATATTTGAAAGGGTAATTTTACACTTGTAAATACAACTAATAACTAAAACTCACGAAATGGTCTTCTTTAAATATCAGTTTAGCAAAACGTAATACCTTTGCTGTAAATTTCATTTGATGAGTGTCGTTTCCTGTTTCACAAAAGCTTATTGTAAGGTACCAAGGGCGTTATAAGGATAATGTATGGTACCTTCAACATGTATGTCTTTGTAGCCTGTAATTTAATCAAATGCTGTTTTGATATTTACTTTGGAATATTTGTCATTAATGACCATATAGTTTTGTGTTTTACTGTAGTGAAAATATTAGATCACGATTTACCAATCCGAAAATGTTAGAGGTTACAAACATAACCGATGTACTTATACCTGAATATTGTCAATCAGCTTTCAAAACTGTAATATAGCTGCGGTAAATTTGTTTAACATTTAGTTACTTTCTGGATTTGATTTGCTTTATGTATCGGTTAACAGGTTTTAAATTTTATTGCTCTAGAGCGTATTCATAACGACCTAGAGCCTTATTGATATTTATAACGACCCAGGGCGTTATTTTTTATTTAACGTATCTCAAAATAGATTCATTGCAAAATATCAGACTAGTAGGACATTCTGTATTTGATATTTAACTATTTTGGGCAGGTGTTTATATTAACAAAATAATTATACTAATAAAATAACTATTGACAGTGTAAAATAAGATTTCCTTTCTCCTGTAAGTATAAAATTATTTTTCTCTATTACACTAGATTTTCAGGCATAACATTCCAATTCCAAAATATTAGCCAAAGGTATGTTTATTATTATTTATATAAACCCGTAATTTATTTTATTTCTGTTTACTTTAAATTATGACTCATATGAAAATAATTAAATCATTCATCGATTAAACACACTTCAGTTGGGAACCTTACAGTTGCATCCCCCTACCTTATTGTATTTTCTGTTGTACTTTTGACCCCTGCGTTAGTCTGCATATAAGGAATAACGTAAAACATATTCTCATTCTCCGTATATTTTTATTAACACAGGTCGAACCTGTGCCATTGACCTTAAACTTCTCTTATTACTTTTCAGTAATATAAACTAACCTTGACCTTATCAGGTAAGTATTAATGATCCGAACGAAATAAGAATATCGACAATACGAACTGGAAGTCTCTACAACGCTAAATGGGTAATTACTGTAACTCAGACAGTCGAGGCTACGATACTATTGATTTCTGTTTAATGGAACAGTGACAAAAAACAGAACATTAAGAAATAGTGATGTTATTAATTATTTCGAAAGGCTCAGGAATCATGTAGGCTGTCATCAAAAAACAAATTTGATATTGTTTCTGTATCGTTGAAAAAGCAGCCTCTAAAATGCAAAGATAACTTATAGTCGTTATCACTACATGGGAGGTAAGTAGTATTTACCAGTTAAGGACGATTTTTCGCTGGTAATGAAGTCCCAGACTGGTCAAAGGTACTTAAATCCTTCGTGGCGTATAACAATAATTTATCTGTTTCCACAGTTTTCTATATACATGAAATAAAAATTAGGTTATATTTTTTTACGTTTCTTAATCAATTTATTTTGATGATGGTGCCAAGTAATATATTTTGATATTACTAGACGTCGAATTGGCGAGGAACAAAATCCTTTTATGTTCCTCAAAAAAAATAATCACATTTGTTGAGATCTGGCGATCGTGGTGGCCAATTTTGAGGACTCGTCCTAACTATTTATTTGTAAACTTAAAATTCAAAAGTCTCCAACAGTAGTAAATCTTCGATTAAATCAGGGACAGTATTTTGCAGAAATTTGGCAAAAATAACTGGTCCAATCAAATAACGATAAATAATATCGGCCCATACATTTATCTTAAACTCGCGCTGAAAATGTCTAGGAGTTATTGCATAGGGGTTTATATCGGAATATTCATGAAAGTTGCGAGTCAAAGAAGCCTCATCAATGCAAATACTTTTCCTGCGAAAATTAATATCCTGATGCAAACTAAACTCGCAAAAGGACACTCGTTGGTCCAAATCTTGAGACAATAGCTCTTGCACTTTTTGAATGTGATATGGTCATAGTAAATTACGTTTCAGAATTTGGTGTACAGAAGTTCTCCAGTTTCTCGAGATAAACATTTAATATTTATCTGCCGTTGATCCCCAACTGTTTGCAAAATTTTTTCTCAGCTTGTACCCTTATTACATTAGGACGTTCTCGGATATTATTGAAAAACGTTCATGTCTCTCCAGCCCGTCTTTCAACATCAGAAAAAGTTGCTTTATGGGGAATCACTCGATTTGAAAATCTCCTGCAATATTCTTACAGACAGTAGCAGACATAAAATAGTTTTATTACTGTTAAATTTTAAAGACAAAGCCTACTACTGACTTTTTGATTTCTTTTAATAAAAACACTATTAAAATATTGTTTTAATTGATGCATTTTTTTGAAAACCTTAACAGTTTTTTAAAATTTAACAAGAATAAAAAATTTTTTTTAAATTCTGCGCTGGATCATTCTTTTTACATTCGATCATGGAAAAAGTTTTATATAATTTTAAGAGTGACTTACCTTTAATAAACATCTTGTAGTGTTTCAATTTACTTGAACACATAGTCAAAGAAGACCAATAATAAATCTAGATCATCTAGCAAATTTGGTTATTCCATGT
The DNA here is from genome assembly GCA_037114965.1 of Monochamus alternatus. Taxonomy (NCBI): domain Eukaryota; kingdom Metazoa; phylum Arthropoda; class Insecta; order Coleoptera; family Cerambycidae; genus Monochamus; species Monochamus alternatus. Next base: position 43,563,685 of record CM073433.1, read on the forward strand.
TAAAGTAATTCAGAGATATTTTTTTTACCTAGGTATGTTTGGTTAAATTGCAATATTTTGGGATCCTCCACATGCACCTACTCTGTGTCGGTTTTTGTGCCGGTCACCCTGTATATTTGCTTATGAAGATCTTTAGGCTAGTCAATGAATGACCGAATCGTGCAACGTACATTGAGCTTAAATTTGCTTTGTAACAATAATTGTGTCATTGATGTAATTATTAATTAATAATTAATACCATTTCAAACAGACTCCGACAGATCTTTCTTTTTGCATTTATGACTTGAAATGACTTTTTTAACCTAGGGTGGTAGTAACTCCACCTCCCGTTGACCACTTTTCCACTATAACTCACTTATCTGCTTAGAACCTCAAAGGCCGAGTGAGTGTGCCATGGATGCAATACTTTTCCCTTGATTTATGATCCACTCCCTGGGTATAAATGTGTCCACCCTGTACAATTATATGGTATTTCGAACTGATTCAAATTCCCTATACGAAGTATTTCCACAGTCGGGATAAGACCGTATGTTGTATGTCGTACCGTTTAATAACTTTGCATCCGCTTACAGTAACATGTTTGTTTCCTTTGAAACTCAAATTCCAATTGCAAGGATGCCTTCCGATCGGATGGAAACGGAATTTATTTGGAGGCACCATTCGAACGGCTCTCTCTCTGTATAGGCAGGGAGAGTGTAAGAATATAACAAGATTGCATTCCTCGTGTGTCAGACATCGAAAAAGGAAATAAAAATAGACACCAGGGCCTGCTGCAAAACAATGCGGGATTTTTATTATTTTTCGTCCGCGTATGCCCCATTCAGGTGTACCAATTTTAAGTTGGCTCTTTATAAATTACTGGTGGACACAAGGACAAATAGGTACGAAAACATACTTATAGTATCGTGCTATGCGTTGCAAACCTATAGGGCATATGAAATTGAAAGGAATTGCACAATAAAAAATCATTATTAAATTTTACACTCAAATGACACTCACGTACAGTCACGAGGGTTATTAGCAGTTTACTTAAAAGTGATACAATTTTGATCAGAATTAAAATTGCAAATTATTTATATTGTGTGCAATAAGAGCTTTGTTGTTAATTATAGTGATGAATGAAATTTTTGGAAATTGGAAAGTGTCACTCATCTACAGTCTCATCTTATAGACGTCGTTTTTAGTTTAGTATTTAATAAATTTAAAACTGCTGTCTGGCAATAATAATCTGAAATAGTAATTGTTTCCAAGTGAGTGTAGAGGTGTTAAATATTTTACACAAGTATATTTTTAATGCGTTACATATTTTATTATTTATTATGTTACTTTAACTTTAAAAGGTGAAAGTGTAAAATTTCACACTGAAATAATATTTAAATTTAGTTACCACCCTCATGACCGAATTTAAGTTGGCTCTTTATAAATTATAGGTGGACGTAAGGACAAACCTAAAATAGGTACGACACACTCGTAATATCGTTCTATGTTTGTCTAATGCGTTGCAAACCAATAGGGCATATGAAATCGAAAGAAAATGCATAATAAAATATCAGTATTAAATTTTACACTGAAATAACACTCACGTACACTCACTCACACTCGTACAGTCATGAGTGTTATTAACAGTTTACTTAAAGATGATACAATTTTGACCAGAAAAAATATATAATTTTGATCACAATTGGAATTGCAAATTATTTATATTGTATGCATTAAGCGCTTTGTTAAGTCAATGATGAAAGAAATTTTTGGAAATTGGAAAATGGCTCTTATCTACAGACTTATCTTACAGACTTCGTTTTCAGTTTAGTATTTAATAAACTTTAAAAACTACTGTCTGTCAGTAATAATTTTAATTGTTAATTGTGTCCAAGTGAGTGTAAAAGTGTTAAAGTTTACACTCAGATATTTTACACATTAAGTATAATTTTAATGCATTTCATATTTTATTATATATTATGTCACAACTTTAAAAAGTGAAAGTGTAAAATTTCGCATTAAAATAATATTTAATTTAGTTACACACACTCATGAATATATCATATTTTACTCAAAATTTGCTACCAGTTATAATTTTTTGCCTATTTTTTGGATGATAATATCGTCAATTTTATTTACGTCAGTGTTAAATTTCTCTCAGTTATTTAGAATGTAGTAGTAATTTGTAAATACGAAATCTGCTCACCCCGTTAAAATTTTGAGTTGTTTATTGATGACAAATACATTTCTGACCTCTCCCGAGCCATTCGACGACCAAGGTTAGTATCACAATAGCCATCGATATGCTTGACAGCTTGAGGAAGCACAAGGTCCACGCCGAAACGTATACTTATAACGAAACTACCTGCAGTGCGATTCATTAATGTTACGATGTTTTTATTAATGATGAGAGTTGTATATAAATGCTAATTATTGACGTACAATGGCAATAATACATTCGTCGGGATGTGTGACCCTCCTAGGAAGACGAATGTCATTTGTAGCGGTAGACGAATATACTATGTGCAAAATTCTGCGACTTCTAAAGAAAATATTTGAAAGGTACTTAGATGAAAAAATAAAACTATTATTTTAAATACTTATTTTTGAAGCTAAATTGCAACATTCAACAAAATAGAGAACTGAAAACTGGAAAAGCTAAAAGCAATTTTGTATTATAAAACCATCAATATCATGGTGCAAATATTTAAACATTACATCCCTACCGTAAAACACAGTAAATAAATATATTTGAGTGAAAGCGACACTCATTGTAAAACGTAATTATGCACTCATGAATGTAAGAATTACAAATTTTCATCAAGAATTGTTAAAAATAAAACAATAGAACTTAAATATCCGTGGTGGAATATATAGGACTTTTATATTTGAACTATTTTCAAAATTCTGGAATTTAAGTATACCTATATACAAGTCGTACATATTTTAAAAAACAGTAACACATTGATTTTCTGAGCGAAAATTACACTCAAATTGGCTCAAAGTACTCAGTGCTCAGTATAGCTTGTTTAGTGCTGTTAAAGTCATTTACATGAGTGGAAAGATCATTTCTCTTATACACTCTGTAATTTCATTTAGCATAATATCTTAACGTATTTAGATTTATGTTGTTAAAATAATATATGTATATTAATTTCAAGTAGCACAATTTCAGGCGTGAGTTAAATATATAAATAAGGAATGTTAAATTCGATTTAATTTATTATATATTATTCGTGGAGCACATGCATCCAAAATAAGGAAAAAACTGCAATAAACCTTGAGGTAAAGGTTGTTTGAAGCATTATGAAAATTTTCCGCATGTAATGACTATGCATTCTGCTATCTAGATGGCTGTATGAACCCGAAGAAGTTATTATGATGATTTTAATAGATGTTGCCATTTTGTAAACATTTTAACTGTTGGGGCTTAATTGAACAACTTTATTTAAAATTGTGGTTGCAGTATTATCATTACATTCATTACGTTATAATGTTAAGCTTTTAGAGCATAGAATATTTCTAAACGTATGCAAACAGAAACACGTTTAGGATATTTTGTTTTCATAAAATTATATCTTTTTTCTACATTCATGCAAAAAACAAAACTTTATTGAACTATATTTAGTGGAAAAAATGGTTCTTTATTGCACTAGTGCAATAAAATGTTTATTGCATTCATCTGTCATTATACTACAGCGTTTTGTCATCATGACAAACATAAACGTTCAAGTCGACGTGACATTTTCCTAGATTTAGTGTCATCTAAATATAATTTTTTGGTTTTTGCATGAACGTAGAAAAAGTATTGTATGCAACTCGTACAAAAAGTGCTTATTGCACTCGACGTGTTGCCCTACTCGCCCTGACGGCCTCGGTGGACAATTTCACGTCGCGAGCAATAGACACTTACTTTTTGTACTTGTTGCATAAATAACTATTATAGTGTTCCAGGTCATCCCACTGCGTATTTTTGGTGGCAAAATATGATGATTTAACTCTACTCACATATATACAAAAATGCCTCCCTTAAAAGATACAGAGTGTTAACTTTGAGCTTTTAAAATTGTTTTTTTCACTAAAATTTCTTCAGATTTTCACCTATCACTTTGAAATTTTATAGAGATACTTCTTGTTATTAACCAAAGATATTATTATAAATCTAAAAACGATTATGTTATAATCATAGTGTATAATTTTGTTTAAAATGTTTTATTACTTTTTTTACACAAATAAATGTTTTTTATCAATGTAAATTTTTTATTAAGGAAAAATATGAATTTAAGAAACATAATAGTTATTAAATAGAAGATTTATACTAAAATTTAATTGAAAACTATAATTTTAATTCACTTATTCAACATTTTCATTGCTCCCCATGCCCACCTGCCTCCGAAATGCATCAACGAGCAGTAAAGAATTACCTGCTATTTTGAAAAGCCTGTAGTTATTGCTTAATTTTTTTCAGCCGCATTTGTAATATGATTTTTCAGTTCATCAGTATTCTCAATTGGTTCAGACTAAACGTCGCCCTTCATAAATCCCCAAACACTGAAGTAAAATGGACTGAAATCGGGGGAGCGTGGTGGCCACTGAATAGTCGCGTCTTCTCTACTTCCCATTCATCGATTTTGAAAAATTTAACTTAAATATTGTCTAACCAAGATGAGGCGGAGCACCATTAAGTTGCATCCACATATTTTGACGCAGAATAAGTGGCAAATTGTCGAGCAAAGTGAAATAATCATTTTGCAGATTTTCGCATCTAACCTTGTTGGTAGACTATATGAAGGGTATGTGCAACAATTAGTGCAAATGTTTAATAACGAATCTGTTCCTTATATTCCTATTTTTTCCTTAATAAACGAATTTACGTGATAAAAACCATTTATTTGTGTAACAATGGCACATCTGGCTAGCCTATATTCAGAGACACTCTGTATAAAATAAGAACATTATAAATTGTTCTTTTGTAATTTTAAATTTAAAAATCATTTTGCTGCGACTACAACGTTGTATGTTCAAAAATTCACGAAAAATTATCAAGAGTAATAAAATATTCTATATCATTAATCTACGTTATAAAAGATCGTTCAGAGGCGTACATCAGAAAAAAGTGTTAGGATAAAATAAGCCAATATAAGATTGGTATCTACCACTCCACACATCACTTCAAATAATTATTAGTCCTTCAAGAACTTATCAAAGCGATGTATGCTGATTTGTTTTGCATTTATTTGTTTTCTTAGTATTGATAGTGAATTGTTACCAAAATCTAGAGATCAATTGATTAGTTTGCAAAGAAAATGTAATACTGTAGCGGACTAAGTTGTGTATAAAATCACTAGCTAGAATTTGCAAAATTTTCTACCATCCTGGCGAAGTTGGTTGCCTACCCAATTAATCTGTGTTTTGAAATTTATTTAAAGCTCTCATTTGTAATTCTGTATTAGAAAACTGCTGACTCAATATTATAAATTGCTCGAAATATTATTATTGTAGATGTTTATTTAGTATTATTCTTGAGTATTGTAGCTGATAAACATAGAAGTATTGACCTTGTCTAATCTTTTAAGAATTTTTATAATATTTTCGACGGTGCCTTATCTTAATCAAATTATATACAAAATACGTCTCGAAGTTTAGATAAAACCCACTACATACACAGTTAAACAAAAACACAAAAAATAATACACAGTTCCGTTATAAGACTGCATTAGATAAAAAGTTCAGTAACCGATTATCGCTAAGGATATCTCTAAGTACCGTGGAGTACTTTATAACCCATCATTATTCCGTAATAACATGTCACGAATTATATCTGTAAAATTTGCAATTTGAAATTGAGACAGCTAATATTCTTCATTTTTTTTTAAAGCGATCTATGAGCCATAACTCAATATTAATTCACAAAATGATACCGTAAAGCTAACTAGGTATTTAAGGGCACCGTTTTTATATGCAAATTTTCAACGAATTTCATAGCTGTTTGTTGAGGCAGTCTAAAAAAATCTGAGTAAGTTAGAAAGAATATTTCTTCGCTATGTCAATTATACCAGTTTTCTCCACGATATAAAACAATTTCCATTCAGACAAGTCATTTAGAATAAGAAAAAAGAGCATAATTTTCACCTATTATGTTTTTTCATAAAATCTCTTGAATGTTCAAGTCAATTGCACATTGAGAAAATTGTTTACGACATTATAAACATGATCACACCCCGCAGAATTCTTTCTAACTACTAACTTCTAACTAGCAGCACTTGAATTTATGTAAATTATCAAGTACTTTTCACGGTGTATAGAACACAGTGATAAGGTAGAAATTCACGGTTTTACATGTGCTCTAGCACATTTTCTCTGAAAAGTTAAATCAAATGATTCAATTTCAGCATTATATTTTAGTACTACGCTAAGAACCTCCACCTACTGGGTGTATTTTTTGTGCATCTTTAGATACGATTATTTGTCCTTGAAACGCCAGCCTTAAATGACAAACAGTATGCCGCCCTTCGAGTTTTTTATATTATAGAGATGACTATTGCATAAATACACGATTTAGTGGATCGTCAAAATGGTAACATTTCTGGCCGCTCGGAAAAGTAAGCACAAAAATACAATTTTTGATGTTCGGACAAAAGAGGTGCAAACTGGGTTGTCTTACGAATGAGAATATAGAGAAGTTAGTAGACTCTAGTATTTCTTGTCTGGGTATTACGCTACAACAGGGTTAAGAATCATCAATAAGAGAGTTTAGTAATTTGTATCTAAACAGGAGCATTGCAATAACACGTTGACTCCATATTGTGTATTGATTGTAACTATTTATTTAAATGAATATTTCGAGTAAAGTTGAAATCTGAAGGACTGTATTTTTTTCTGCACTTTTTCTATATTTACTGCATACATCCCGGGTTGTGAATGCTGCAGCAGTGAGACATTTAGGTATGTCTAAACTATTAAATAATGATATATCTAATTGAGCTAATGCAAATTTTGATTCTCTTATTACAAAATCTAAGGCTTTATAGGCTGAGACAGTTATATTTCAATGTCCAATTTCTATGAAAACTTGGAATCAATAATTACACCTAAATCTTTGGCATAATCTTTTCTGCTCAACTCAATATTATTCATTTTATACCGATAAGACATTATTAATTTATTGCGAATATAATTTAGAAGTTAGTTAATATTGAAGTTAAGTTCTCCATTCAAATGCCGCATTAATATCACTATGTAGAGATGTACAATCATTAAAACATTCGATATGCTTGTAAAATTTCAGGTCATCTACAAACATCAAACAATTTGATTTTTGATTATATTTGTTAAGTCATTCATAAAGAATAAGCATAGGAGCGGACCCAAGTTAGAGTCTTGAGGAACATCTACAGTCATCAGAAAATAAAAGCATAATATTTCACAATAAACTTTAGTTTTCGAATATATGTTAATATTAACGCAGAATAAGCAGCCCCATGTATGCAAAGCTGATTTTTATTAATACGCCATAGTCAACCTTATCAAAGGCCTTGCGAAAGTTAGTGTATATCGCATCCACTTGTACTCTCTGCTCGAAAGCCTCCAAAATGTAATGGGTGAAAATTATTAGTAAATTAGTGGAAATCGAACATTTTGAAATAAATCTATTCTTCACTTCTAAACTATAATAAAAATCAGATATTAGTAAATATTACCCATAATAGTTTTTTAGTGAACCACAAACATTGTCACATCATATCTAGATAAATCTCTATCTATTATTTTTTGTTTCGCATTGCATCACACAGTCCACTTCAATGGCCTATTTAGGCCCCATCAGTATATAAGATCTGTCTATTTTGAAAATGCCTAGTATCCTCGTATATCTATCCAAATATAATACGTATCTAATAGAAACAAAAATAGAAATTCGACGTTCACTAATTTTTGTTGAAATATTCTGTATTTTTTTGCAAAGCAGTAATTTCTATGAATTTTATTTTTTAAAATTCAAATGTCAAACACGAGTTGTGATTCGGTAATAAATAATATACAAATAAGTAATATCACTATCTTCTAGGCACTAAAATTTGAAGGAAACGCTATTCCAAAACTCTTAAATATTATAAATTTTCCCTAATCCACTGCTACTAACCCTAATCATGTCTAATAAAAATAGTGGTAACCCTTGAAAATTATATTAACTAAGTTGCTTCCAACGGATGATGATAATACTTAGTACAATGGATACTAAGAAAAAAATCTGTGTCGATAAGTCGCCGCTTCGCTGGTTGGGGGGATAGTTATTTTTTCCTGCTGAGAACAGCAGGAACGTTGCACTTCTTCCAATATAAAATGACCAACTTGTTCACATTAAAACTTATAAACAACATTGTAATTAAATGTCATCGAAATTTCGTTCTCGTCTAGATTGTACGTATCCATTGGTTCGTCATTATAGGAATATAATCCGACGTGTGTTGTTCGTGTTTGGACATAATATTTTAAGGTATTTATCTGCTTGGTATAGACGTATCTGTGAGGTGTCCTCCAAATATGGTCAATCTTAGAAACAAGAATGGGCTGATTCACCACCTCAAGATAATGTACACTGTAAAACTCTTGTTATTCAGGATACTAGGTACCTGCTGTTAATATGGCTATAAATAAAAATATAAGGTCAACGCCGTAGTAAAAGTTTTTTTTCTCCATTTCGCGCCGATTCTGCGGTCATGTGGGAAAATATGCGTAAGCGGAATATCTCGAAGGTGGATTTGCTGGACTTACGCCTGGGATAGGTTTTTATTGGTTGTCGGTTTCTTAGTACAAGGTTGGCCGTTTGTTATGGTTTAAATTTAGTGGGTACACCTTAGTTTTATATGGACTCGGATTTCCGTAAATATGGTTTCTTTTCGAAAACTGAGTATTACAGAGTTTGAGGTTATGCAATTCTACTATCATTATTTTTATTAGCAGGTCGCCTGCTTAAGTATTTTTCTTACTTTATGGCACAGAATAACTAATATCTATCAAATATTAATTGTAATTAAATTTACTGAATTAAAGTTCCTAATACAAATGTGTCAAAAGTGAATATTTAGTTTTTAAAAACTATTCTGTAGCAAAAAATATTTATTCTCTTTGACCCTGTATGATTGTTTATAAAATACGGTGCCAAAAAGATGATATTGCCACTAATAGCAAAAAGTTTTCTGTGATAGTCAGACATAGCAAGAACATTACAGGGTGATAAACAATCATATGCAGTAATGTTTTTTTTATGCCTACCTACATACCTGATGCTAATAAATAAGTTAAACATTGTTTTAATAAATGTTTAAAGCTTTAGTCATCTTGTGATTATCAAATATATACTAAATAATTACAATATTTTAAAATGGCGCTAATTGAAGAATACAATTTTCATGCTAAAATGTAATAAATAAAACCTCGTTCTGATTTATTGTCATGCACTTGTGAGAACGGTATTTAAAAGAACTGAGTCCTTGTCTAACTTGGCTGTTTATCATCACTTATCTCCATAGTCAAACTCTTAATCTTATTTCGTTTCTACGATCCAGACTATTCCGTGTAAAGCGCAGGCTTTATATAAATAAAACTGGTAGAGAATAGTTTGTGATTTTTTTACAACTAATCCATAAAATCAGATCTATTATACTCTTTACTGCCTGTATTACCATCGCATGCAATAAAAGTTTAATGCTCCACCAAGGAAAATTGAACTTTCGCATCTCAAGGCCTAGCACAAAGTTTTCTTTGTTTCCCTAGTCGTGAATGTTTATATATGTGATAAATTGTGTTTGTTTTTCGTTGACCTAGGCCAACTACAAATATATATGTAGACAGCGGTATTGGTGCTATCTAAACAATTAGAAATACATTTGTCTCCATTTAGCTGGAATACGCGTTTCTTTCTAATGCCGTCACTCCGAGACTGAATTGTTTATATTATTTGCAGACAAATCACATATATATCTGTGCATTGTCGTCCCAATTATTTTAATCCAGTTCATTGTTGGCAATCATGCCATAGGTCACTTACGCTTAATTTAGAATAGTTTCGGAATTTCAGATTTACTCAACAAACCCAAAAAAATATATTTAAATTAATTAAATTGATTTTTTGAACCACGAAGTTCAACTTGTTAAAAAATAGCGGTTGTATTCTTAAAGCAATTAATATGTCAGTGTTCGTGAATGCATACTTTTCAGCCCAGCTTGAAAAGTAAACATCATTTCCAGTTAAAAAACGGGAACAGATACTATTATCCACATTTCTGTTCTTTTTTTGTGCTTTTTCAAGAGTGAGTATTTTTACTCTTATATTCATATAAATAAAAAAAACTATTATTATGCCGCAAAAAATATTTTCAAACAGTATAAGTAATCATTTTTACCAAATGAAATACATTGCGTACATCCAACTGGTTGTTTTTTTTTCTGGTCCTTGTAGGACAATTTATTGTATATACCAATTTTGGATCTTCCATGAGTTTTATGTAATGTTATATACCAAACTCTTTTGGAGTTTTTCTATTGATGTCTTTGTGTCATTGGCTACTAATCAGTTGTATGAATAAAACCTGCCAACGAATTGGGAATATTGTACACTATATTTTACAATTACATGTGGAGGATTTTCAAGGTTAGCAACATTTAAGTTTAAGGTTAAGGTGCATGTGTCATTCCTGCTTATATCAATTCAAATGTTTAAAAGCTGTACTTTCAGGTGATTTACCAACGTTTTTAATTCATTTGTCCTCGCACTTCCCATCTTCAAGAATTGTAGAATCATCGTTATGAAAGAGAAAAATTACACTTCTTTTTCCATTTTGGCTATACAATTACTTCATTGAGTTTATAGCAGAGTCACTTACGTTCTGTAGAAGAAAGGCTTTGTCTTGATAATGATTATAATTTGTAATCGGTTGTAACTAGATCATGGCTTAGCTACATCATATAATATGGCGATTTTTCCAAACGTTCTTTACTTTAAAAAGTATAAAATGGTTTTTGTACAATCCGGTACCATTTTGAAATATATAATTTTATGCACGGGGGTTTTCAGAGTAAATACTGCGAAGTATCACGTTACCTTCTATGCATGGTACTTCCAAAACAAGCATCCCATCCCGACTATAAAACGCTCTAGAAGTAATCGGCACGAAAGGTACGATCTCCATTAAAGTTTAAACTATAACAATATCGCTAAATAAACCTGAAAGCTTAAGTGCAACTAGTCGGAGTTTTACACGGCTCTTAAAAAGCGCGGCGATTCAAGTGGCTTCGGTGCTAAATTGCGGAAAAGTTTTAAAATTATGCATGTATAAATATTATAATAGATAAGGCATTGAACCCTGGGGGTCTTTAGTTTCTAACCGCGTCACCGCAATAGAGAGGATGAGTACAGGGTGGCTGTCGCATCGTTGGAGACATGCCAGAGGGGACTTTAATCGCCTCGAATCAAAATATTTGCGCGAGTTCAGGTCTAAAAATGACACAGAAGGGTCTCAAATATAAATCGGAAACCCCCAGAGTCATTGCGGTAATTTCTTGGAATTGATGATAAGTTTCAGAAGTGGATAACATCATCATTCTTCAATGCTAAAGGTTTATAGTGGATTTCCATGGCCCTAAAGTTTACTACTTAGGTTATGTAACATTAGGCTCTAGAGTTTTGGCAGTGGTGTTTTTTGTTTGTGTTTTCCGATATTTCTCTTCTTTGCAAGGTCTTCACACTTGTAAAATACCTGAGGAGAATTTATAAAGGTTGCTTTAGACTAGACTAATATTTTATAAGCCTGTAGCAGTTCTAAAGTCATCCCTATGACTTCTGTGACTCTATATGTCATTGTTAACTTTTTCCTTAACAATTTTTTTGGGTACCCCGCACTCATTTCTGCATGAAGATATTTATAGCGCAGCTAACAATCTTACAGGAGGATTTTGGTTCCTATAGATCTTCACAGATCAAGTACAGAGGCTGGAAAATGAGTTAAGAGTTATAGATCGACATTAGCCATACTTGAATAGACAATCCTTAATTGATAAATGCATTGCTAAAGAAAAAAATATTTAGTTAACACCTCTAATGTCATATTTTTATAAATTTATGACTTATAGATCAACAAAGAAATATGTAGTTAACACTTAGTTGTTGTTGGTTCTTATAATTTTTTTACATTATCATCTTTTTGGGTATCCTTCACTCATTCCTCCATGAATATCTTAATAACAAAGCTAACAATGTTGCAGAAGGATTCTGGTTTCTGTAGAGCTTTACAGATCAAGTACAGAGGCTGGAAAATGATTCAAAAGTTGTAGATTAACATTAGCCATACTTGAATAGATAATCCATAATCGATAAATTCATTGCTAAAGTAAATAATTAGCTCCTTCCAGAGAATTAATTCCATTTGCTTGATTCCATAATCATAAAGAAGAAATGTTTACTTATCTGTAAATCAAAATATATAAAATTATCCCGATAAAGTATTGCCTTTCTTCTAAAAAGTGTGACTCTTCTATCATGCCTATGCGTTGCCTAAATTCGTAACTATTGACTTGATAAAATGTCCAAGTAAACAGATATTGTGAAATATATTTTATGATTAACTAGAGAAAATTTGTATTCAGGTATTGTAAATATAATGATTATGAAACTCTCAAATTGCAAATATTAGTAACATATTTAATAACTTGTGGAAGTGCTTGGAAGTATCAACAAAAGGTATCAGTTATTACAATTTATAATTACAAGTGCTTAGTATTGTTTCTCGTGGAACTCCACGGCATAAGTCATTTTCAACCCTCTACATATTACCGTCGCAACTGTTTATGAATGTAATACTTCTTTAGAGTTTAGACAATTTGCCAGGTGCAATGAGCGGATATACACCTCTGATAAGCCTACTTAGTTGAATTACAAAATTACTGGATACTGTTTGGTCTATATCTTAAGAGGCTTATATGCTTACTACTAAGATATGCCACTCCTTACCCGTGTTTCTACAAGAATGCGGTTTAGAGATAAATGTTTAAATGTAAGGTTAATGAGTTTTTTAACAGTAATGATATGGGGTTGCGTAGCTACCACTGTTCTTGTTTGTTGAAGTAGGTTAGGTTTTTATGAAAAACTCGTTCAAATGATCGACTAGTATAACGCTAATGGTAGAAGTCTGAAACATGTTATGAATATCCATTTTTCATAGTAGAGCCGTGTTTCTGTACACATGAAATGTAATTTTACAGCATTATTTTGTTTTTGTTAGAAGAAAAATTTGTAATTTTACATGAAAAATGTACGAAATGTATTATGGATTTGGTGATGCGAACAGCGTGTAAATTTACAATCATTTTTATCAGTGTATGTAACATAGATTACGAGAATTTATACTTACGAGTAATAAGCATGTTTTTTTTATTACTTTTCTAATGCATAACAACAGCATTTATGAAATTTATAAAATTATGTAAACGTGTAGAACGGATTTATATATTTCAACGAACAAGATCTATATTTAGGTAGAAATACGATACCATTACTTATTGAAATTTCGAACAATACAAAAAAAATCAAGTTTCTAAGTATTTAATATAATTTATCTATTATTGTGATTCATATTGATTTTGAATGGCAATAACCCATATATTTAGGAAGAGGGAGGTAAGCCAAATACTATTGCGCATCCTGCCAATTTCCCTCTCCTCTCACCCACCATCAGAAACATCAATTTGAATAATGGTTGGTTGGTTCATTGTTGTACTTATATTGTTTACTACTACTGTTGGTACAAATAAAAATGTACGTAGTAATTATTAATTTCTCTGCAAGAAAATAGTGTAATTGTGAATACGGGAAGTTGCCGAAATTTTATTTGGAATTATAATTTCAGAGTTCCTGAAAATGAAAAAAAGAAAGGACTTTTGGATAACTGCATTAAATTTAAGAAAAGAGTATATTTTAATGTGTGCCACTTTCATATAGACGAAACAAACATCATATTACAATAAAAATTTTACCTAATTGATAAAAGTAGAAGCTTAAGAACAGTATATTTTTATTCAAAGGTCACTCCATAAGAGAAAATATTTATTTACTTTATATATATATATATATATATATATATATATATATTTCTCATTATGATAAAACGCTTATTCTTAACTAAAAAAATAAATATTATTTAACAAATAATTTGTCACTAATCATAATCCTGAATTACTAAAAAGACTCACACTATAATTTTCTTTTTTTTTCCTTCAGTATAATTTTATAAAAAAAGAACATATTAATAGCCGATACTGAAAAAAAAACTGTCGAGTTTTGTATAGGTGACAACAGATACAAACAGCATTTGTCATTGATCGAAAACAAATGTTATTATTAAATACATACATTATGCCCGTTTTAAATCATTAATTATTCATGAAAATGGGTAATCATTGGTCACTAAAATTTCTAAATACAACTCTGATGTTTCCCTCCACCGAAGTCACCCAGTCGCCGGAAAAGAGGCAGCCTTTGCGCAAGTAAAATATAATGTTACTTCTATCTCTTCTAATCTATTTGTAATAGCCTAAAATTGGTGTTTTTTAACCATCTATGGTTGTACGACACCGACAGTCATTTCATTATTTCCACGAACGTAATTTACCCACTTACAAGTTTAGAGGAGCCACCCGGTATATTCCTATTTGCTCGTGACATATACCAGTTTAATAAACTTAACTGCATCGTAAAACTCACAATTTGAAGTGCACCGTGCACCTCCAAGTGCACAGACTATCTCTATTTACTGGTTGGTTCAGCCAATGGCGCGCTCCTAATGTACGAGACAAGAGAAAAACACTTCTTGAAATCGAATACAGACGCAGCAGTTCAAGGTCGCACGTTTTGGCAAAATTTTCACACCTAGGTGTTAGCTCTAGTGGACCAGTGTGTTATTAGGTTGTACAGTGTGGGACAGAAGTAGCTGGAATTTGTGTTGCGTTCGAATATGATCGGTTACTTTAGATATTTGCAGTGCGTCCATAAAGTAACGCATAGATTCATTATTAGCTAAATAAACGATATTATTAAAAATTCTCGAAACAGGTCTACCTACAGTGACCTACCTTCGAGTAACGACGTCATTACTGACTTTTAAGTGGTACACCCCATTTATGCGTTACTTTATGGATGCACTGTATGAGCAAATGTATACATTTTAAAGGGACGTTTAAATGTAAAAATAAACGAAATAGGTATACAGGGTGTCCCAAAATTAATGGGACACAGAACAAGAGTAGATTTCTTTCATCAAAATAATGCGATTAAGCCAAACTTACCTTGGTCCATTTGTGGCTAATAAAAACGTTACAGGGCATTAATGTTCAAATTTTGAATTCGAAATTCTTAAAATTTTTCTAAGGATTCTTTTGAAAATTTGGATTAGGAGTCCCATTAATTTCGGGACACTCTGTATAAACAGATATTGAGATTTTCAAAAATGTTGTTCTCGTCTAGGTTATTTAATAAAGCAACACAAAGAAACAATTTAATCTCTAAGAAAAAGAATCTGTATTAATATATAAAAATAAGAAAATAATTCTAAAATGAAAAAAGAATGGTTAAAAAATATTTGAAAAGTTACCTTAAACCTAAAGAAGTTGGAAGGAATAGAGGCAACATAGTCTAAATTTTACTTGCGCAAAGGGTCTCTATTTTCCGGAGACAGTGATTTAGTTGGGGGAAACATCAGTATTACATGTAAAAATGTTAGTATAGTAACTAAATGATTACCCATTTTCATAAATAACCAGTCATATGTACGTATTTAATAATAACTCGTTTTTCCAATCAATAACAAATGGTTTTTGTGTCTGTTACGTCACCTCACACAACTCGACAGTTTTTATTCAGTATCGGTTAATAATATGTAAATTTTTATATAGTTACACTAAGGAAATAAACCAGAGAATTGTAGTAGTTATTGGTCTTAAATTTTTACGAATTAATAAAACAAATCAAAATCTCAACAATTATGATTACTTATTTGTATTAATTTTTATAAAATTATTTGTTGGATATCATTTATTTACACTTAAGGCTAAACGTTTTATCATCATGAAAAATGTGAAGCATATACATATTTCCTCATATGTATGTGAATATTTTGTCTATAAAATTATAATTAAGAAACAGTAGGTACTGATTAAACATATTATTACTTATAAATTTAAAATATATAAAACATGAAAGTCAGTGACCCTTAAATAAAAGTAAGTAGAACTGTTTTTAAGCTTCTACTTTTATCAATGACATTTTTATTGTAATATAGTGACTTCTGATAGAGGTTATCCTTAATATTTTGATGTTTATTTCGCCTAAATGAAAGCAGTACACATTAGAATATTGAAAAATGTCCTCTTTCCTTAAATTTTGTGCAGTTATCCAAAAGCCTTTCCTTTTTCCATCTTTAGGAAATCCAAAATTATAATTCTAAATACAACTCTAGCAAGCAGGCAGCAAATTCTGGGAACTAATAGCACATTTTATTTTAGCTATTATGTTTATATAAAGTATAGCTAGTCAACCGGCCTTAGTTGTGGGCCATGTCGGCTAGATGGCAGAACTATATGTGCAAAATCTCCTACAGAAACCACTAAGCAAAGTCAGACTGACTCTGTTCATTGACTTGCTTAGGGCTCGTTTAAGAGATTTTCCACATATTATAGTTCCGTCATTTAGCCGTCATGGTTCACAACTAAGACCGGTTGGCTAACAATACTCTATATAAACACTGGTATTAGTATTTATCTTGTCTCCCTCTTCCTAAATCTACGCTTAAACCTAACCCTCATAAGATTTTATTCTTTGTTCTTACTTCAGCAACATTAAAATAAGTTTAGATACCCACACATGTTTCGTTTCAAAAAATAGTTACTATATTTTACTAACGACATAGTAGGTATTTAACAGATTTGAATGATGTAAAAAACAATAAAAAGTCAATTTTGAAATAGAAAACGTAAAATTACTTTATGTTGAAATCCTTCACACTCTTCTTAATTCCGACGCCACTGGTTTTTGATTACCGTTTCTGCATGGTGTTTTATGAATCAAATCAAATGGATGGCCCAAAAATAAGAAGATTTAACCAAAGAGGCTTACATACATTAATTTTAATCCTTCACACCTAGCTACTTTTTAAAATTATTTGTTCTCAGTAGTTTGTTACTCTTTAATATTGGGTAGAAAGTTGACTAGTAAATATAACATTTAAATCAGAATATTGTACAGTCCTACCTTTAATTATCTCAAAAAATAATCGCTTCATGCATATGAAAATACTGAAACAACGACGATTAAACTTAAATTTTCAAATTTTGGCCTAATTATTATCCAGTCGTTGTAAGTTCAGTCATTAATGAATTCTATGTGATATATGTTTCTAGTATAAGAGTACTGCACTATATATCAACTATTTTTTTAATTATATTTATTTATCTTCCTTCCCAAAGTTCTTCAATTCCAGTTTGCCCCCAAACCTTTCATCAGTGTTTTCTTCTACAATTACCATTCTATATTGATATTAAATATTTTTTGGTCGTCACATTCCAAAAGTTCGTCGTTATTACATTATTAAAATCATCACTCAGGATGGTATATCTAGAACAAAAACGTAATTCAGTAAACTTTCTGCACTTTTGGCTGATGCTGTAAACCGAATAACATTGAAGCGTACCAAACTCCGCCACATATTACCTCCCAGACGGTTAAACACGCTAAAATTGACAAGGAATTATTGGTATCGGGAGTTCAAGATCCCCGTACTTCAGCGGTGCTAATTGCTTCGATGTTGAGTAATACGCGTTTGTTTTGGCACCACTTTCACTGTTTTGCTCGATCATTAAAGAAAATGAATAGACGTTTTATTTCGAGCTGCAGGTATGGGATCGTTGAGAGTGAAAACACGGAATTCGATTTATGAAGTTTAAATAAAACATGATATTTTCCCTGATGGTGTTAAACTATTTACTAATGATGAAGGCTGTCTTATTTATTCCATTGCATCTTAGTGTTCAATATTTTTCTTCGCATGCTCTACAAGCACCTAAATACGAGTACTAAAGGAAATAGAATAAAAGTAAAATAGAACATGCTAAAATTGTTTTCTATTGTCATTATTGCTTTCAGGCGAATGGTGGAAAGAATAATAATTATAAAATTATATGTAAAACATTGTTCTGTGTAACAATAGGGTCACAAAGTTATATTATTTTGCGCCAAAAATAACAGACAGCCGTTTATTATTATTATTATTTGGTCAAATCTCAAATTACACTATTTGCTTAATATTTATGAAGCATATATGATGTATGGTCAACCCAGTTGAAGTCGATCTGATCCATCTCAATTAGTTTTCGAAATATATGAGGTCAAATTGAAATTCAACACTCGTGAGATGTGACGTCATAAACAGAGCCATTTTCAGGAACTGCGTCAAGATTGTAGAAAAACGCTCAGACGCTCGATTTTAGATTAAAGGGGGACATTATTTGCTTGTATTTTTGACTCCGCCACTTTCACTTCCAAGCAAGGGTAGGCATCACTCCCAAATATTTAAATGGCATTGGGGGTTGGGTAATATTTATTTTAAAAGCTTTTACAATTCTCTTTACATAAGACTCTAAATTTTATAATTCCGCCCAATGCTTAATAAGAATTTTTTTACTGTTTTAGAAAGGTATTTTAAGCTAATATAAATCAAATCTCCTACAATTCCTATCAATGAAGTCATATGTATGTTCTCTGATACCAAACATCTAGGTATGCTAATGAACAATTCCACAGACAAAGCTCTATTCAATAATTATCTAAAGAAAATAATCTAATTTACTAGCCTGCTAATGAAACACTCTATAAATATCTAACTTCACTTTTTGGCAGTGGGAAAACGACAAATTTAACCACAATAGATGAGATCTGACCTATTTCTGCATTTTTAAGATTGCTTCTTCAGGTGGTCTCCTTTAAGTTGAATCAAATATCTAACTATAAAAATTATTATAAGAATTAAAATTATTTGAAGTTAAATATCGACAATGACAAAAAGTGACATCCTGTCAATGAATTAAAAAGAGAGATCATTTGATTTTTCAACAGGACGGTGCTCCTTCGCATTATGCGTTAATTATCCGTCAGTTTTTGGACCAACGTTTTCCACGGAATTGGATTGGGAGAAGAGGCATCATTGAGTGGCCTCCACGATCACCGGATTTACCGCCCCTTGATTTTTTGTTGTGGGGATAACTAAAAAGTAAAATCTATAAAACACGGCCAGCGTCGTTGCAAGATTTTCGTCAAAGAATCGTCGACGAATCCGTCGAATCACTCCGGAAATGCTTCAGAATGTGCGCGAACGTTTCGAACAAAATCTTTATTCTTGTATGGAAGCGGGCGGTCATCAGTTTGAACTGATGAATGAATCAACTAAGTAGTAAGTAAGCAACTAAACAAAATTTAAATTTTAAAATGTAATATTTTGTCAAAGTATTGGGCGGAATTATATATGCCATTTAAATATTTTGGGGTGATGCTTACCCTTGCTTGGGGGTGAATGTGGCGGAGTCAAAAATACCAGCAAATAATGTCCCCCTTTAATTTAAAATCGACAGGTCTGAGCGTTTTTCTACAATCTTGGCGCAATTCCTGAAATTTGCACTGTTTCGTTTTCATTTAGCTGCCCTGTATAATACATTATTCTAAGTAAGTAAATTGATAAGTTAGGCAACCAGAATTACACCGACGTGATTTAGTTGAGCTACTTAAATTTTTTTGTTAAATAAAGTTGTAGTCGTAATCGTTTTTATGAAATTTTGTTTTACTTTGTTTTACGACAAATGACAGAAGGCCTAGTTCTCTATTAGCAATTTTCAAAAAGTAATTTTTCATTAAAGAATCATTAATTATTAAATAATTAAATATTACTACTATTACACTTTAGCTACTGCAGAATGCACATTTTGAACCTACTTATTCATTCTAGGTTTTAGAAACTAAACATATCTGTGAAGGTAAAACACTTTGTTAGACTAGTGTTGCTATTGGTTTTTCTATATTTTGAGAACATCCTGTGTAGATAATTTAACATTATTTTCATCACAATTTTATCGTGCATTTCATTTAGAATAAGTGGAAATAATACTTTGCATAATTTTATTGCAAATATTTACATAACTTTGAATATACAACTGCTACATATTTTGTTGTTTTGCCTGGAATTCGCGGTGTTGTAGCTTCCTGTAAATAAAAAAGGACTGGTTAAAATAATATAATAAATATAATATATTGTGATTCTGCAATAAGTTCCTTTCTTCAACGGGACTGAAAGATGTGTAGATAAACAATTTTCATTTAAAAAAGCCGTGGTCTGAAGTGTCATGTGCTGCAGAAAATAAATAATAGTTTTACGTGATATTTACGTTGACTCTGTTCAACTATTTATAATGCACTAACCTAGGTCACTATTTCATTCAGTTCTTCATCAGCCGTTCATGGTGACTTGGTGCGAGTATTTTCTTGGGGACTGATGTATGATTTACGTTGTCTTATTTAAAAATATCTTCCTCAGATCAAGAATTGGCACCTGATGACTTATGTACGGCAATTGCACATCGATCTTCAACAATGTATTTTTGCTGCAGGCGGTGAAGTTAGACATACGTCTGGAATAAATGAACGCAAAACCTGTAGCATTACCTAATATCAATTTATGGGAAGTAATTTATTTCCGTTATTTTGTTACTTTAAATCCCAGCACTGTTTCAGCGCTTTTCAATTTTACGTGATATTTACGTTGACTCTGTTCAACTATTTATAATGCACTAACCTAGGTCACTGTTTCATTCAGTTCTTCATCAGCCGTTCATGGTGACTTGGTGCGAGTATTTTCTTGGGGACTGATGTATGATTTACGTTGTCTTATTTAAAAATATCTTTCTCAAATCAAGAATTGCCACCTGATGACTTATGTACGGCAATTGCACATCGATCTTCAACAATGTATTTTTGCTGCAGGCGGTGAAGTTAGACATACGTCTGAAATAAATGAACGCAAAACCTGTAGCATTACCTAATATCAATTTATGGGAAGTAATTTATTTCCGTTATTTTGTTACTTTAAATCCCAGCACTGTTTCAGCGCTTTTCAATTTTACGTGATATTTACGTTGACTCTGTTCAACTATTTATAATGCACTAACCTAGGTCACTATTTCATTCAGTTCTTCATCAGCCGTTCATGGTGACTTGGTGCGAGTATTTTCTTGGGGACTGATGTATGATTTACGTTGTCTTATTTAAAAATATCTTTCTCAAATCAAGAATTGCCACCTGATGACTTATGTACGGCAATTGCACATCGATCTTCAACAATGTATTTTTGCTGCAGGCGGTGAAGTTAGACATACGTCTGGAATAAATGAACGCAAAACCTGTAGCATTACCTAATATCAATTTATGGGAAGTAATTTATTTCCGTTATTTTGTTACTTTAAATCCCAGCACTGTTTCAGCGCTTTTCAACCTAAAAAGTGCTTAAAGATAAACATTTCTACTGTTAAAAAAACTCTGCGGGACCACGTCTTTAATAGAACCAGCTATGATCCACATAACAAGCCCGGTTTCAAAATTGTATGTTTTTTTTTATTTAACAAATTCTTTTATTAAAAAAAATATATTTTAAACCACGGGTTTTTTAATGATAATTGCCTTTTTTCTCGTCCTCTATTACACTTAAAAGATGCACTTATTTCAGAATCACCCTGTATACACAAATTGGGTTATGTTGGTGTTAGTTCAAGAAGAACGTAAATTAAAATGGATGTCTAATTATGTACATTTTTATATTTTAGTAGTGTGGTTTCAAAAATTCTCTTCTAAACAAACAACAAACGACAATTTTCTAGGCGATAGGATACTATCGATGCCGTTGCTAAATTCTTACTATAGATAAATATGCTGATTCGCACGGAATAAAAGTCACTACGTTAGAATATCTATTTGTATGAACAAATTTACTTACATGTACTAAATTCGTGGCCTACATCTGCCTCCATATTGAAAAGAACCAGAAGGACAAACGTTAAAAGGAATATTAGCAATGCTGCCTTGCACCTTTGTTATATTTTTCGCCTTGACTAAGTCGCACGAAATCATAACAAACAACAGCACTAATTTTAATGTGGCGAGAAAATTCATATTTGGATGTAAAATGTACACATTTCAACGTTACTGTGTCTACAAGTTCATCACTGGGGTTATCACTTTGTGTCATAATACGCAGAAAATTTATAATGAATTTCTTAGTCTCATTGAACTATACGGGGTGTTAACGATAAGTTTGGCTAAACTTCACCGGCATATTCTGTCATTGGGGTTTGTCGTAAGTATAACAATTTTTTATTAAGAGCTCAATAATATGGGAGTTGCAATTCTATAATTTTTGTTCTTTTTTATCCATCACTTAAATACAGGAAAAGATTATTTGGCAATATTTGGGCGCCGATATTTTTCCAACAGATAAATATATATCTATACTCGCGTCAAGAATTCAGACGTCTTACGTCACGGCTGACGCTACACATTTGTTTTTATTGTCAATGTAATTTTCGATATTTGGTCGCGTTAAAAACAATCATTTTTTGCAATTTAGTGCAATATGTAATGCAAACTTTTAGTGTAGTATATAGTTTAATTACTATCAGTTGCAGTTTCTTAAATATTTTGATGAAAATATAATGAATTATTCATTTGTTCGTATGACGTAAGTCATCTGAATTCTTGTCGCGAGTATATGCACTCATGAATTTAAAATACACCCCAGTAGCATAGTTACTGGCAGGGTAGTGTATATTTTTTAAAGAAAAAAAGTACGCCAATAAAATTTCTAAAATTTCAAGATATTTTTAGAATTTCCGATCAATTTACGTAACGTTGATAGATCTTAAGATAATTATACATGCTTAACGTAATGAGCAATTTAAAACAATAAGCGCACATTAATTACAACAATGAAGCTACAAACCAACTAAGTTACACCTTTGACTATTTATTAACAAAAACAGTTCTCCAGCCTCAACATTGTATGACTTAAGTTGACAAAACAAAAAATTGTAACACCCAGTAACTCTCTTATTAAATTTGCAATAAAACGATTGTTATATAACGAACTCCAACTATTTTCATCGATAAAATATGTCGGTGAAGTCTGACCAAACTTATCGTTAACACCCTGTATATAAAGGATGAAGCTCATTAACTGCGTGCGTTTTGGTAACAAAATATGCGAATTCAATTCTACTTACCACTATACAAAAATGCATCCCTTAAAAGATACATGGTTAAAGTTCAACTTCAATTTTTTTTGTTGTTATTGCGATAACCAATTTTAGGGTTGTTTAATTTTCAAATACCACTGTCAACGCGACCAGGGATCCCTCAGATGACCACTCGTGTCTAAGAAATGCTTTCGATATTGACCTTAGAAACAATAATGGGAGCAAAGGCTAAAGAAGTGCATATTAATTCTGAGACTGGTGGCGACCAGTTAACTGGATCATAGCATACCAGCTCGCATGCCAAAAACCACAGTAGTTTGAAGCAACAGCTACAAATGACGTAGAACCTCTAATATAATATGCCATATTTTAAAACTTATGTTCTAGATAACAAAAAAAAAAAAAAATTAAAAACATTAACAATTTCTTAAATTTTGTGTAAAAATGATGAATGAATTGGATTCAATTAGTTTAGTTAGTTAGTTTAGTTCTTTCTTCTCTTTTAATCTGGCCACGAATTTGTACTTCTTTTGTAATTTTGGCATGGTACATTGAATTTTTGGACCAATAAACGAAACTGACAATAACGTATTAACGAATTTACTTACATTCATTAAATTACTCTCCTGCATCCTCGTCTAATGTAAATGTACCCATCGGCGCAGTTATTAGGGGCAGTAGCAATCTTTCCTCCCAACTTTGTAATGTTTTTCGCTATGGTAAAGTCACACAAAATGATGATACATAATAGCAGTTTCAGTGCAGCCAGGAAATTCATGTTTGGGAATGAAACGATCAACATACTTTAACTTCTGCATTAGCATTATCACGGAGAGGTTATCATTTCGGGTCAAAATGCGCAGAAGAGCCGAGAATAACTTACTGTACTTGTTCCATTGTAATACGAGGCTCGCTCAACTATTTTTTTCTATTTTCTGATTGGTTTATACAAGGTAAGGTGAATTTTGTACATCATGTAGCTCTAAAAGGGCTCTGCGCAGATCATTCCAAGAAAAGAAAACTCGTTACAGCTCTAAAAAAGAAAATGAATAAAAAAATAAGTATAAGTAAGTCCGTAGCCCATCTATCTCTTTTAACTTGATGTACAAAATTCGCTGATGCTAATCTAATCTAATGTTTTCCTTGGTATTTTGCGTGTGTAACTTTTTCATCTTTGACTTTTTAACAAATTGGATAGCCAATTCCGTTTTCCCGAACTGTTTTACGTTGAAAAGGTACTCTTGTTTCAAATCGGTTTCTGAGAAAATCGCTCTTGAATTAATCCCACTTTGGTCAATTTCATAGTAATTTAAACAAAATTATCAAGGTATTCTTATGTCAAAGTATTGTCAACCCGATTGCCAATTTAATAGTTCTAAGCGAAAAAAATGGAAGAGTTTACGGGACAAGAGTTAGTTGATATGATATTTATTTATGGCTTTTGCGATGGTAATGCTGCAGCGGCAGAACGCGAGTACGGGAGCAAATTCCATTTTCATGAACTGTTTTACGTTAAAAAGGTACTCTTGTTTCAAATTGTTATCTTCAACGGTTTCTGAGAAAATCCCTCTTGAATTAATCCCACTTTGGTCAATTTCATAGTAATTTAAACAAAAAATTCAGGGTTGGCAGCTAATTATGAGACACCCTGTATACTGTCCGTTTTTGATGCAAAAAAGTATATTCGCATAATGATAGAATTTTCATTAGTTATTTTAAATATTCCTCTATAACATTGGTAATAAATATTAATCAATTTATAGATATGTAGTGAGATGACAATCACATAATATGGTTACGTACCTAATTAGCTATATTTTTTTACAGATTTCAACATTATTGTTCTCGATATCCTTTCATAGGTATTCTTTTTCAGTTGATAAGTACCAAAGAGGGTCTGTTTTTTTTTTGTCAAAACTAAATTAAAATTTATTATTCGTCTTTGAATGGGCTATAATTAACAATTGTGTTTTACCAGAGACCATTTGTAAGAAAATACATTCATTCTAGCATTAATTATCATTTTTTGCCTCAGTGACATTTTGATGTAGTGTTAAAACGTGCATGTTGTTAGAGTAAACACAGAAGACAAGTCTGTTTTGCGAAATTGCGACAAATAGGTCAAACAGTTGTTGCAAATATATACCACACTTTAATTGTTCGTTCTTGTATTTTTAAAATATGACCTAAATTGAATTTATGATTAAATGCAGCGATAATGTTGATGGCAGTGTGTTAAACGTGCGATTTTGAAAACTAATTATTCAGTCTATTTAATACATAAATAAATTGTTTGTGATAAATCAGAAATCCTTTATTATTTTAAAGAGAATTGACTTACCACGGCAGCAATAAGTAATAATTAAAAAAACTATTAGTAGTCTTAAATTAAATTGATAAGATTTAAAAACTGTGATTTTTCTTATTTTGAGTGGCAATGACTTTCAAACCCAGACAATCAGGAGAATTTAAAGATATTTTGTATTTATAATGAAGCATATGAAAATCATGAATATCACTTTTCTTCATAAAGTTCGATTTATTCAAAAACACAAAAATACGTAATTCAAAAATGAAAAATCCTATAAGTTTTAGTAATAATATTTTATAAATAAACCTCTACAAATGTGATACTTCGAAACACTCGCTATACATTTCACTATATTTTTTTTGGGCGATAAATAGATATGATGACATAACAAAACTGTCTGACAAACAAACCCCGTATCTCAATCAGGAGGCAACCTGGGCATAGGATAAATTCATAAGTTGGTATTTTACGAGAATTGACTTTAAACTTCTAAAGAAATAATATAAAGAATTTAATTTTCTAAATCTAAAGCCCAAAAAGAATATCTTATTACCTATGTGTGGTATTATAAACTTTAATATTTATTTTAAAACATTGTTGTGTTGAGTTATGAAACCTAATAAATGATGTTTTAATAGGATTAAAATATAAAGAATGAGCTCCAAATCAATTATCTATTCTCTAGAGTGTTGAGCAGTATTTTTTCTCCATTTCATAACTCTTTTCAGAAATAAACAGTTACGTATCATAAGCATGTATAACAAAAACATCCTCAGTAATGCCCGAAGGAAGATCATTTATGTACAAAAGGAATAAAATTGGGTCTAGTATCGAGCCCTGTGGTACCCCTGTATATATTTCTCTATAATCTGAATTAACCTTTTTACTGGAACTTATGTGCGAATGATTCAAATTAACATATTGTGTTCGTTTTTGTAAATATGCTGAAATTATTTTGACAATCTGTCCAGATTGACATAGTCGAACATATCTAATAAATTTATGAAATAATCATTTCAGTTAAATTTGAAATATTTTTTAAATCTATCATTTTAATTTCAAAACTATGTTTTATAACCCAAATAGTAAGGTATATGTTTAATAAATATGTGGTGGTGGACAACATATATTCAATAATGTATTTATTTAGTAATTTACATGTATAAATGAAAAAGTTAATAATTCCTTATATTTCTGTGTTTGAAGATATCTGAAACAAAAAAAGACCGTGTTAGATAAGTTACCTACTTAACCTGAGATAAATGCATTTAAATGAAAGAAGCACAATGCTAAGGGATTTATTTTTTTATCGTTAATTTTTAAAGTATCAGACTTTAACTTTTATGAAACTGTGGTAAGTAAAAATTCTACGATTTCTTATCACAGTATCACATGATTTTATTGTTTTAGAGATGTAGGTGGTAAAATAATAATTAATTTAACATATTGGCGACTTTTTGAATTTTATTTGTAAGTGTTTGGGAGTTTTGCGACCTACATTGTTTTAGATATGTTTTCATTTTCATTTCATTCAAAGAAATTGATAATAGAAATTTGATCTCAGATATCCAAAAGCTAAATACTCGAGCAAGACCATTTACACTGGCTATATTGTATTCACCATTAGAGAAAACGTTCATGTCTCACGAAATATTGCTTTGACATCGGTAGTGTAATCCATCTACGGAAAATTGAGTTCTATATGAAAATGTTACATTATTTAATTAAATTAAATATGTGTTTTAGGCATTGCTTACACCTTTGAGGATACAGTTAACCACTAGAAATATCTATTAAACTCAAAGTGATACTTGAGAAAGTAATAAAATTATTGGAAAATATTTTAAAACACCCTGTATTTTGTTAAGGGAGTCATGTTTGTATATAGACTTAAATAGGCATAGTTAGCCACCGAAAATGCTCTCTTAATGGAACGACCTGCTATATTGTTATACCCTGTATAGATGCACCAATAATAATAAATAAAGTGTTGTTGTTAGCAAATATTCGTTGAGTCTTATACATACAACGCAAATTGTTTTTCAATTTTGTGTCATCATCATCATCTTCAAAAGATATATCCGTAATCACTTTAATATTCATAAAATAAGTTGTGATAAGTTTCGTGTGCTCCTAAAGTTACAAATAATGAATGCATTATCAACATACCTCGATTCAACGTCTAGCAATTTTTTTACATTTTCCATTGTGCCATGATTTGCCTTCAGGACAGGGCTGTCGTTTGATATCAAAAATTGTTCCATCCTTGGCTGGGGTTTGCTCGTTAGCTGTGTTAAAATCGCACAAACTTAAAATAAACAGTAAAACCAGTATCAAAATGGCTGAGATATTCATGTTTTCGTATTAAACCATCAGCAATAACTAACGATTTGTATACAACAAGATACAGATATATATACAGAAGAGGTTATCGAATTCTTATCGTGTGCAAGACAAACTAAGTGTATAGTCTACGGAAATACACCACATACATGAAAGACCTCGGCATAATGAACATTTGTGATACAACATCTAACTAAACATTTATTTCGGTAATTGTTTTATAATTATTGTGTATAACTGTGGTTTTGTTTTAGTTATAAGACACTTGTAATAATTTAAACATTGTATTGTTTTAATTTAAACATAAGCTGCGCTGCATTACCTCTGAAGCATTCTCGTGAAGTTCTACAATAGAATATCTTTTTAGACAATTTGACTTTCATATAAATTGCAAAACAACTACTCTGCGAGCTAATGCTCCGACCAGCATTAAATTACGCCTGGAAAACCTACAGCAAACAGCTAGAGTTATTCGTCAGTAGCCCACCAGATATATACCGGTTTCGAGCTTATTAGTTCTCATCAGTATGTCATAGTTAACGTATCTGATGAATAATCCTAGCTGTTTTAGTCTGTATCGTTTCTCGTCGAACGCGATAGACGTCGACATCTATCAATGATGTCTACTGCATGTAGAACGCTTGGGGTCTGTGGCTTGTCAGTCCGGCATGGAGTAGCCAATGGCCGATAGATGTAGCGTACTAGTGTAATTTGAGGTTTGACTAAATTTAGAGTACCTAGTGGTTGGACACTTCACATACATTTCACTTTGTCTATAATTATCATATAATCTAATGACAAAAAATCGCATTTTAGGACTGCCTAATGTCCAAACTATTTTTGTCAATACAACAGCCGACTTGACTGCCGAGCGGCAAATGCCAGTTTCTGCGACATCCCTCTGATCATTAAGCATATTTCCAACATACCTGTTTTAATTAAATACTTTTTTGCATCTTCCTCCGATAAGTACTTTTCCCTCGGGACAGGTTACTACATTTTTTTTCACATTACTAAATACTCCTCCATCTTTAGATTCAATTTGCACTGTGTTGAAACGCACAAAGTCATAACAAACAGGAACACCAATCTTAAAATGACTGAGATTAGCATGTTTTCGTGTCAAATCGCCAACAGAAACTAAAGACTTTTAAAAGGTTATCAACACGCATGGGACTATTCATACAACTTATTTAGAATTGTCTATAATTGTCATATAACCTAATGACAAAAAATCGCATTTTAGGACTGCCTAATGTCCAAACTATTTTATGATGTATAGGTATATAATGACTGAAATATAAGAAGTTAGAAGAAATAAATAATGATTTCCAAAAAATAAATTATAAAAAATTACCACCGAAAAATTTTTGATATACTTTATTATAAAGGAATCTATATTTCGGCTATACTTTTTGAATTCAGATTTCTTATATAAAATGTCAACTGTTCCATCCAAATATATTAGTAGAAAATTTATGTATATGGTGTACAGTGATGTTGCGGCGTGTGGGTCATATCATTGGTTGAGAAGATTTTAAAAAAATGTGACGGTGACCACCAGAGTGTATTTTAGGACTTATCAAAAGGATTATTTTAATTTTAATGTAAAGACATATTCCTAGAGTGCATATATCGTCAATTCCTAGTATGTTCGTAACCTCGTAACCTTCAGATTAAGATATAATGATTCGGTTCGAGATATCCCTCAGACTTTTGCAGCTCTTACCCATGAAGTTCTGATAGTTTGGAATGAGATTCCCCAAGAATGTTAGATCCGAGCCCAGGCATATCAATGAGTGTATTAGGAATCGTAGGTTCTTAACACATTATTGAACTAACTTTTACAGTAGTTTCTCTGATATCTAAAAAAATGTAACAATTTTCTTTGTCGCTTAATATATGTATAACATATTAAAGTCAGCAGACAGAAAAATATCAAAACTAATATTTACCTACTTTTACCATCATATGATTAGTATAAAATACACACTATTTTTATTCTTGTATTTACTTATCTCGTCGTTGAGGGTATCCAACCAACAATCGTCAACATTTCGAGAATTATTAGATGTGATAATTAAAATAACAAATGGTTTAGGAAAATGAGCCCCGTTTATTTTGCTAAACAGTACCTAACAAATATGACCATTTTTGACACCCTTTAAATGCACTTTTGATTTTTTTTATGTATGTGTACTTGATTTATATTGGTAGAGATACTTTGACGGATCCACCTGTTCTATCTGCAGCGCAGCCATGTATGTGCACGTGGGAAAATTTCGGGTATACCTTTCTGCTCATTTAATTATAATTGTAATTAATATATTACTCATTGTGTGTTTGTGGTCTTAAGAATGGGAATAAATAATTCTGTATGAACGAATTAGGGCTCGAGACCAATAAATGGAAGTGATGGGATTGAAATATGCATAGTTCTATAAAAGAGTGTCTATGTGTAATTTATATTGTGCAATACAGAGTGGCAAACGGAAAATAGTGAAAACTCGCGGAAGGGAGAATATAAAGGGTGACGATACAAAATACTCGATTCCAAGGTTAGGTTAGGAAATAGAAGATTGAAGTCTGAATAGTGGCGAAACATGGATAAATGAAGACCATACGGTAACAAAAGTGTGGCACTGTTTTGTCACATATAGAACCACCTGGTGCTGTGGTTGTCATTACATTATTCATTAATAATGCGCCCTATACTCGTTTAATAGCCGCCAATAAGTGTTAATGTGTGACTGTTATAGTAACAGTGCTAGTAACCAGTACTGTATAGTATGTATGTAAATAGTGCAGTGTATTATGTGTTGTGATATCTGCGGAGTGCGCATCATTTAGGTGTAAGTGGGTGGTGGTAGGCCATCGCCGTCTAAAAGGACGGGATTCTACGGGTGATTATAAACTTTTTAAAGTAAACTATTAAAGTGCTATGTTCACTCAACGTCAACTTATTTTTGGTAATTTGGTATTCTTTGAACCATTCTCAAGTGTCACTGACAAGAACCGTTATTTGATTTTTGTCACACTTTCCTAAAGTTTTCAGTTAACAACGAAGCCCTTAAACCACATTTTTTACTCAGCGGATATAAAGAAAATACATCGTTGGAAATCATTAGAACCGGACAATCCTACCTAATTGCTGATTGCTAAAAGCAAGGTAACATATTTCTCGACTACGTGTTCAAATACACCAGTAAAATAGCGTCTCATCAGCCGGCTTACATTAATATTCATTGAACGGATCGCACTATCTGGGTGGTTGAAATAAATAAATGACCGTGTATGATTCCGCATAAAAGTGATAGTAGACTGTGAATGAATGGCGAGTACCGTAAAAATGTTTTCCCAAGGGCAGTGCAGTATCTTAATAATAAGCGTTTGCCGCCGACTGGCAAATAACTTGCACTTTACATAGCAATGCGAGGAATGTGCAGACTGCTATTTCATGTTTCCGGTCTGCCATTAGAAGAAAGGGAGGCCGTCGGACAGCTCTTACTAATAGAGAAGCTGCTGAAAACGCAACCCACTGTAAGTACATTAAAATAACCAAGGGGTATGATTCTATTATAAGAAAAAACAACAAAAATATACATAGTTTTACGATATTTTTACTTAGTCGCCATGGCGTTATAAACCCTTTTAATCCATGCAACGAACTAGAGGTTTTCAATTATTTTCTCGAATGGTTGAATCAGTTCTTAAGGTGTAGGAAAATATGATAGGTGCCTAATAAGTCTGAGTATTACTTATATCTTAGTAAGCGTGGTATTATAGCTAAGTTGGTCTATAATTAGGCTTACCATACGTCCCGGTTTGAACGGGACTGTCCCAATTTGAGGCATCGCGTTTCGTACACCAATGTCACGCATGTTTTGCCAAGTACACTAACAGTACTAACATTTTGGAAGTCTTTACTGTGATCGATTTTCCAATAAAAATTGTATGTTTCCTGAGCACCTTCAAAACGATTATCGATTCATTTCAGGAAAAAAATATATAGAAGAATTTTTTTTAAATTATATTTTAAATGTAATGTTCAAAACATTTCTAGATAATGTTCTAAGTTTTGTAATTTTCTTAAACCAAAAAAAAAAAAAAAATGTTATTTATATGGACTAGAACGACTAGATGGCGCTTTAAAATTGAAGATGAGGGATCTAGGGGTGACTAACAATTTGTTTACAATTACCACTCATGGTGTAATTCTTTGTATTTATATAATTTTTTAGGTGTATTTTAAGACTTATCAAGAAGATTATTTTAACTTTAACGTAAGACAAATTCCTAGTGTATATATATATATGTATATATATATATATATATATATATATACATATATGTATATATATATATATATATATATATATATATATATATATATACATATATGTATATATATATATATATATATATATATATATATATATATATATATATATATGTATATATATATATATGTGTTAATTCGTAGGCTTCCGCGGGTGTTATATGTGGGTTAAAATTTCTCCGGGTTCCTCTCCGCGATGAATCTGCATGGTCTTCAAAAGAACCATTTGTTTGACAACGTTTCGGTAAAATCTCATTTACCATCTTCAGGTCTTCTTACTTCTGCTTCGCGTTACTACGTTCGGCTTACTGGAAGATGTTTGTCCACTTGGTGAGTTATATACTGTGCTTTCGTTCCGGTGTGTGGTTTTCTTCGCATGGCTGCGCGTCACGGGTCTTGCGTTTAATGGTGCTGTGGGTTCTTGTGTTCTGCTTGGCCTACTCTCAGCGTTGCGTGTCACTGGTTTATTGATCTTCTTGATTCCCAGGACAGGTTTCCAAGCTGTTGGTAATCTTTGGGTATCGTCACGTGTATTGAGATTTTGAGGATGTTTTTCAATTTCGATGGCTTCTCTAATTATTCTTTTTGCCTTATGCTCCATTCTTGCTAATACCTTGGTATTTTCGAAATCAATCTCGTGGCCGGTGTCTTTTACATGTTGAGCTAATGACGAAGTTTTTTCATTTTTCTGGACAGCATTCCGATGTTCTTCTTTCCGGGTTTGGATTCTTCTGTTAGTTTGTCCAATGTACGTCTTCTCACAGCCTCCGCAAGGAACTTCATATACTCCTTGGTCTTCTAGAGGAATGTTTGTTTTGGCTGATGGTAGCATATTACCAATCTTCCTGTCCGTGTTGAAGACGGTTTCTATTTTGTATTTCTTTAAAACCCTGCTTATTTTGTCTGTAGTTCCCTTGACATATGGCAGGAGAGCTTTGCCTATTGGTTTATCTTCTTCCTTCTGTTCTTTGTTTCGCCTAGGTCTTAAAGCCCTCTTGATATTGTTGCCGGAGAAACCATTTTGTTGTAAGGCTAATTTAACGTTTTTAATTTCCTCTTCTTTGTGGTCGTCGTCAGAGAGTCGTTCTGACCTTGTCATTAGTGTTTTGATCACTGATTGTAGCTACGATGGGTGGTGGTGAGATTCTGCATGTAGGTACCTATTCGTGTGTGTTGGTTTCCGATATACCGTATAGCTTAGACCTCCATCTTCTTTTTTCTTTATACATACATCGAGGAAAGGTAGCTGTTGGTCCTTTTCCAGTTCCATAGTGAACTTGATTTTTGGATGTCTGCTGTTCAGATGAATTAAAAACTCTCGTAATTTCTCCTCACCATGTGTCCATATGACAAAGGTGTCGTCGACATATCTCAGCCACATGGATGGTTTATATTCTGCTGTTTCTATTGCTTGTTCTTCTAATTCCTCCATGAACAGAGAAGAATGGTTCTTTTGAAGACCATGCAGATTCATCGCGGAGAGGAACCCGGAGAAATTTTACAACCATATATATATATATATATATTATGTTAGTGGGCAGTAAGCCGATCGTAGTAACGCGAAGCAGAAGTAAGAAGACCTGAAGATGGTAAATGAGATTTTACCGAAACGTTGTCAAACAAATGGTTCTTTTGAAGACCATACAGATTCATCGCGGAAAGGAACCCGAACAAATTTTACAACCATATATATATATATATATATCGTGAATTCCTAGTATGCTTGTAACCTTTCAGATTCTGGTATAATGGTTCGGTTCGAGATATCTTGCAACCTTTAAAAGATACATAATGTGAGATACATAATTTTCTCTGGGGTAGAACGCGAGAAGCCCCATTTTGTCAAAAGCCTGTGTTTATAGCGCCTGATTTAGTTCAGTCACCCCATGAAATATCCATATTTTATTAAATGAGCAAATTGACAGTGTAATACATAAGCTACCTTGGCATAAAATCTTCCATAAGAAAAAGTTTGCTACATAGTTTAATGTGTTTAGTTATCGGTTTTCCGATTCTCAATTTAATTTTCCACTGCTTACAGAATTTTGAGTCTCTACGAACTGACGGGAAGAGGATCACTGGGGAACAGCACAGATTTTGTGAAAATATTATTGCGTATGTTTTGCATTTGTGTATACTTTTTATGACTAAATATCGTACGATCTCAATAAAGTTTGCAAAATTACTAAAAATATACAGAAAATTTCCACAACACCTACACATACAAAACAGGAGTGATTTTGACTTGTTAAATGTTATTTGTTTAAAGTAAAAAAGGTTTACACAAAATCTCGAGAGCACAAAAAAACGTTAAAAATAACGTTTATAACAATATTTGTAATGAGAGAACCGTAGGTATATGTAAAAATTCGGTATTCACAATTTTGAGCTCAACATTAATATTGTGCGAAAGAAATTAAAGTTGGAAACCAATTACAGGGTGGGAAAAATACAAATTATAAATTACACAAAAGACAAAAACAAAAAACGTACATTACAATGAAATATATCTAGCACATCTTGCTTACGGTTATAAGATGTACACATAAACTGAAACGGCGAAAATTTAAGTAAGTTTCTCCGGGCAACGGGAAGGTGAAACGTCAGATTCATTCGAGACTCTGATCTAGGTACATCAAACAAGAGGTTATCCAAAATAAGGGGACAGCTAAAAATACTGTTAATAATTTTATACAGAAATATTAAAGCATAAAGAATACTCCGATTTTCTAGGCTAGTTATATGATATCTGTTTAACTTAACATTTTGCGGAAAATGGATTTCAGGATAAACGCCATCAACAAAAAACTATAAATATTGAACAAATCGGCGCTGTATGCGCTCCAAACTATTTATAACTAAAGAACAATATTCGAGCTTAGATCTAACAAATGAATTATACAGTAATAATAATACATTTATATCTGTTGTACGAATATTAAGATTTCCATTCACAGAGTGCTGTTATTGTGAAAATTGGTGTATTAAATGGTTACGCTTTATTTTGTTACTAAGAATGTTTAATAGAATACAAGTAAAAGGTACTAGTAAAAATTTGTGATTCAGATTAAGTACATAACCGAGTTAATGCCCTTTTATCGAGTAAATTGTTATTTATTAAAGTGTTGCATGCTGCGGAGTGCTAATAAATTTCAACGTGCAATTTCAACCGTGACAAGCGGCTCTGGTATGAATCAGTGTTTGTATTTTTAAATTGAAAACGCTGTTATTTCGGCACACACTTCCTGAATGTAGGTTACGTTACAAAGAAGACATTCTGATATTTAAATTTGGCGATGTTTTTATAATTTAATTTACGATTCAGTTTGGATTAGACTAAAACTAAAACTTGATATTCGCGTTGCCGGTTTGTGTCTTATGAAAATAAGTCATTAACAGTCTACTTTCTTCGCCTGAGGAGTGGCAAATAAGGTACGAGATGGCAGAATGCAGATAAGTCACGATTTGGTAAGGTATTCGTAGGAAAGTGTTATTGTTCTCTGCAAGCCAGCGACTCCTGCGATGTTCGCCGACGTGGCCTTGGGGATTCCTTATTTTTTAAAGGGCGGTTGTTAACGGGATGGAAGTATTTAAAAAGTACCTACTCGAGACTCACGAATTTTTACCTTCCATCATATCTCCTAAAACAAAAAGTCTTATCAACACGGAAAAAATTTGGGTGTTTCTGGAAAAAATATATTTGATGGCGTCATTAGTCGTTTCTGTCAAATCCCAAAGATAATACTTTCTATTGAATATGGAGCTTACTTCATCCCATTTAACACCACGTGTTCCAAATTTTATTTAAATTTTTGTATCCTCCGAGTAGACCCAGACACTATAAAAAAATAATTTTAACACATTTCAACACAAAAGAACACAATACCGTGTTAATCGAGGTCCACACATAATTGTGTATATTTGTACACATTTTTCTCTATGTATCAGTGTGTTAAAGGTTTAACACAATGCACTGTGTTAATATAACAAATGTCATGTGTATCTTTTTCACATTTCTGTGTTATTTGTATCATTAAAGGCGTAAGCTTTACACATTAACATCTTAATTTTATTGTATAACAGATATTGATATGGAAGACTCACCTACCTTTTTAGTTTGTTAATTAAGTTTCTGTTTGCTGGAATGTTCTAGAAAATGCCAGAATAAATGTATTACAAAAACTCTAATTTCAAAAGCAAACAGGAGCATGATTAACAAAGTAGGTGAGCTTCCGCATCAATATATAAAATTTTCAGAATTATGGTGTTAAGTAATTAAAAAATAAAAGATATTTTACTTTTTATGATTTTATTAAAAAAATAAAATTCAGTGCAAATGAACAACAACGAAGTTTGCTAACAAAATATGTATGTATTAAAATTAACAGTATAGTAGTACATATTATTTTAAGGAACTAATAATGTTCTAGTAAATCATAAACAATGAAACAGCAAACATTAAACAAAGATGTATTTAGGCACTACATAAATAGGAGTTTACGAAAATTAACTGGTAGTGATCTAAACATATCATTTTCTTTTTCTAAAGTTAACAAAGATCAGATTACAAAGTAATGTAAAACGTCAAAGTGAACTAATATTTTTAAGAGTTATATTCCTAGTTAGTTTTAGCTTTATTACAATTATCATCAATATTTGCTATAGTTAGGTAAGTATTTACCATTTTCCTTGATTAAACCTCAATTTAAATTTAAATATTCCCCATTTGAACACAGCGAACAAGAGGTAACTGTACACAACACCGCTACATGACCAATATGGCGTAGTGACGTGTGTTGGATCAGCTGATATACTGCAGCTGCGCAGTTGTGCTCAACCATCACTGGTAAATATTACACAAATTCAGTATATTTTATTATAATGCTAGTAATTTTAACACATTTTGTGTAAAGCGTATAAAAAAGCCATAGTGTGTAAAACTATTAGCACGGAAATTTTACACATAGTACACTTTTTTTACAGTGTACTATCGAATTTGAGACACTGTACTTTGCGGTTTCAAGATATAGAAAACGATATGGTAAAGTAAAATCAAAATATTCGATGTATTAAACCCTACTTGAGGTTTTCACAAGTGAAATTCTAAGGATGTTTTGCCCATCCAAGTCCATGTTCGACTTTAGATAGTAATTCCTTTGAATAATTTTATACGAAAAAGCCTTCATAAACTAGGGTTCTAAATCCACTGCTTTTTGAGATGCCTAAACGGAAAGAAATCTAATCAATTAATAATATACCTAAAATTTTAAACTTCATTCAAGTGTATACGTATTCAGTCAGTCAGTAATAAAGTATACCTACTTGATATAAATATTTACATATTCTCGACATCCGAACATTCTTATACTTAATTCAACACTTTTCTTTCTTAAAATGAAATTACAATGAAGATTTACTTAAAGAATAATAATATTTAAATGAAAAATATTAATAAAATATCATTAAATACAGAATAGGTTATTCTTTCTTAAATTATGGTAGTAGTTTTGTGGGGCCGTCAGGTTCAGCATATATATATATATATATATATATATATATATATATATATATATATATATATATATATATATATATTGTGATAAATCAGAAATTCCATAAGAATCGAATACTATGAAATTCAGTTTAAGCAACAAAACAAAGAATTATTATTGAAATGTTAATATTATTGATATAAAATATAGATGAATTATTATTGTTGTAATTATCTTCAATAAACATATCGAAAGAAGACTAGTAATATATTAAATTAACAAAAATTTACAAATTTTATTAAATTCAATTTAAAATTTTAACTATCAAATCTGGACATGACGATACAAAAACATACATTATATAAAGAAAGAAAATACAAAAACCAGACAATGACATATAAAAAGAAAGTATAAAGAACAAAGATTTAGCATATATGCATATCACAAGACTAAAACATCATTCTAATAAAATATTAGCTAGATAAAATGAAAATTCCAATTTTAAAACATAATGACAATTAGAAATGTCAAACGTAAAGATGGCTATTCAAGGAAATATCAGCATCTCTGACAGGACACTAAAAAGGACACAAATTAAAGAATATTTAAGTATAAAATTAGTAAAAATTGTTATGTAGTTGTAAAAATAGTTATAAGAATACAAAAGACAATCAGTGTCGTGAAAAGTGCTTCAACAGGAATAATTAAAATTAAAAATATTACATGTGTAGTGACCCTAAGAAAAACTAATAACAATCTAGAAGGTAAAATTACCTAGAAACAGTAATTTGTTGATTAGTTACGAAGAAAACTGTGAAGCGAGAAGAGGTATGAATTTGAGTCGAAAATTTCATAATTTATAGTTAAAATTTAATTAAAACAAAAAAAAAACTTATACGTACCAGTCTCACAGTAAATTAAAACATAAAGTAACTCAAGACAACATCAAGCCATATCAAATTTAAGAATTTAGTGGAAACCATCTACATAACCAGACCAGACCAGACCTAGGAGTTGTGCAAAAGGTCGAAGAAATCCATTCTTAGAGGGAAGTAACCTCAAAATACATATCTAGATCTCGATAAGAAGAGAAGTCCAGAATTCTACAGGATATCCAGGCTGGAGGATCGAAAGCATCCAGAGAATAAAACATCATCCAGAGAAAAGAAGTTCCAGATAGCAACAATAGAAAAATCATCTACAAAAAAAGTAAGAAATAACGTACGTTATACAAGGTTATCTAGCTAGATCGAATACGAATTGATAAATAACAATAAGTAACTTCTGAACGATTAATAACGGTATACTACAGTTAATTACTTACCTTCTATTAGATTTCACTCATTTAAAAAGCTTAAACTTATAAATCCAGTCATTAAATGTTGTAAGACACCAAAACTGAAATTAAAGACGTTAAATTCCCGAACTTAACTGACATCGAAATAGCATAAGTTGTATAAATAGAGTAGATAAATTCCATTGCCTTCGTGTGTATTTCTGGTTGCATAAAAGCAGTAAGTAAACGAAAATAATTTTAAACACTAGAAAAACAAACGAAAAGCAAATTTGTTAATTGTTAAGCTGTTAAAAATATTCTTTAATATTTTTTATTTTGAATGCCTTCGAATTTAATCGAGGAATTATCATTTTGCTGTTTTCTTTAATAAATGTTAATGTACTATCCTTCAATACAATTGTTTTTTTGTATGTACTGGGTGGTTTAAAGATTGTAAACAT
This sequence comes from Monochamus alternatus, assembly GCA_037114965.1. Lineage (NCBI taxonomy): Eukaryota > Metazoa > Arthropoda > Insecta > Coleoptera > Cerambycidae > Monochamus > Monochamus alternatus. The sequence goes on from CM073433.1 coordinate 43,603,217, forward strand.
AAAAAATAAAAAAAAACATGGTGTTAACTACTCTGCTGGAATCCACTCCTGAGAAAAGAGGATAAAACATAACCAGGTATAATAAAGTACAGAAAAAAAAAAGAAAAAGAAAATTACTAGGAAAATAAAATCATATATTAAATTTTAAAACAAAAATTATATTTATTCACTTATACACTTCACACATAACATATAACATAAATATTATCTACACAAATAAAAATTTTAAATAAAACAAAACAAAATAAATAAATCATTGGCGCCCAATAAAAAAAATTTTTACATACATAACAAAATCACATCACACATATCAATCACAACGCGAATATAACATTAACACAAATCAAATTAATAATAATAATTTAAATAAACACCACAATATATATATATATATATATATATATATATATATATATATATATATATATATATATATATATAGTTGCGGTAAGAATTCGTCCCTACTACTGCAGACAGGTTTGATATTTTCAACATCTAATTAAGTAAAAGTAAGTGAATTTAATGACTTTTTTCACCTTTACTTTTTCAAGAACTGAACATCCAAAATTAAAGAAATTAATGACGCTATTGAAAAGATAATCGAATATTCATTAAAATATATATCATTTTCCATTAGAATTTTTTTAGTTGTTGCGGCAAAACGAAGAAATCATGTTTACCCTACTGTATAACATTATATACAGGATTAACTATGACTAAGTACACAGATTTTAGCCACATGCTCAGGATACCTAAACGGCAATAAAACATTTATTTGGGAATTCTAGCACGATGTTTAAAATATATGGAGATGTCAATTACCATGCTGTCGTTTTTTACAGCATTGTCAAATGTAAAAACGACAAAAATAAACATATTTAGTAATAATAATACCTAACTACCTGAGCGATAACAGTTAATCCAGTTAGATGCAGTATTTTGCATTCGTTCTTTGTTCCTTCGTTGCACATTGTCAAAACTACATTTTCACTCATTACAGGTCTGTCAAAATAATTCACTAACATAATACAGTCCGTGTTAAATAAAATATCCATATTTCTAAGAAAATTGAAATTTAATGTATGGTATACTTAGTTATAGAAAACTCGGAATGCACCCACGGCAGTCTTTAATTATAAAATCTTGTGCGATTGCAGTAGCTCCGTTGGGTCCTCGACTCTAGAAAAACAAAGAGCACATGGCATAGGACGGACCATGTTAGAGAGAAATATCTGTACCCGACATAAATTCCTTTATTTAATTACTATGAAATGTTTATTACTAAAAATTACTCACCATAACCTACAATTTTGCATTGTGAGTTGCATACTCTCCTCCAAACATCAAAGAATACTGGCCAAAGCTTAGAATATTATTCAAAAGTCACAGATTGTTAACACTGTAAAAATTTCGGGATGTTATAGTTTAAACTAGTACTAATTATTTTATGCAAACATCGTCGAAGTTTAACATCTTGCACTAGTGACCTACAGATGGCGTCTGAATTAGATGAACGATTCCGTTAATTCTTATTTTTCTCTATGTCCTCTTAAAATATTTGTACTCAGTCATGGTTAACCCTGTATAGAATTTTGATTATGAAACAAATATATTATTGGCAGCTTGAATTTATATTCATAATTCGGTTTTGTGAATTCTGCAGTGTTATCGAGACCCATACTGCAACACTATATATAAACAAATCTGCATTGATTGCCACCGTTTATGGTTCTGTAAGACTTCGACAGTATTTACCACCGATATGGCAATATAAATAATTGAACACCGTGTATTCCCACTAATATATTCACCTCATCGATCATCAACTGATTGTCTAGCAAGTGTCTATAATTTTTTCATAGAATTCTGATTGCGTTCCGTGGTTTCCGTTTGAGAGGCTTAAACTGCACCGTTCAAGGCGCTGTCTATAGATAGGGTTGACAAGGACGTTGTGCTATCCTGTAGGGGTAGTTAAAAAGTATTCGAGGAAGATTCTTTTATGTGTTTACAAATACATGATTTCAAATGGAGATGTTTACACAGTTCCCGATCCAACAAAAATATCGGTGCCTATCACCGATATCGTTGTTCATGTCGGATTGTTCTGTAGAGTCGGACGTTATCGCTTCGTTTTAGGCGGTAATTCAAAATACATGCATGTGTTCACACAGAACGATTACGAAATGTCGGTACAAACAATATAATTTCTAGTGCCACTGGCTGGCAAAAGTTCAGCAAATGTGTTATATCTGCAGGATCAACTATAAATATAAATAGAGTCATGAGCACTATCCGATACCGACACAATATCGTCATGTATGAAATTTGACTTTTGTGGTTCTGTGTACGTAAGGGTAAACCTTCTAACTCTAAATGTCTTCTATGGGTGTGGACTTCATCCGGTTCTTGGACGTTTTCAAAATATACTTTCATCATTTAATGTCAAACACTAGAAAGGTAAGCAAATCGTTTTACGCCAATTACATTTTTTTCCCGTATTTTCCCTTGCCAGCCAACATAATATCGATCTCCTTTTAGCAAGTGATATAGTCAGTTTGATATACAGTATCCTGCGTAATAGTTGTACTAGGTGCGGCGGATATTTGGAATAAAGTTGACTTCTTACGATAATGTCTGAAATATTTATTGACCTACCACTAGAATTGTTAAAAATAGTGAATTGCTTAAAGAAAAAATGTATTTCTCTGGGGACTAATGCATCGACCAGCGTTGAATTACACCCACAGTAATATATTCTTTATTATTAGCGTTCTTAGTTTTTTTATTTATTGTATATTCCAATTTAAATCAATGTACGTAATAAGGTAAGAAAAAATCGAAATCTTCATATTTTGTCCCAAAGATTTAATTCCTTCATCACAAACTCGCATATTTGTGCTTATCATACCTCCTCATAATGTAGATAGGTAATATTCAAACCCTACTCCGTTCAAAACAATACACAGGGTGTTTTTAAATGAAGTAGTACGCATACCTATGTCCCAAGTCGCATAATGAAAAATGTGTCAAAGTTAAAATTTTATTTTCGATATTTGTAGATAACTTCTTAAAAAATCCAAATATTTGCATAAAACTTGTAAATCAGAGGTTTTTTTGGGCGAGAAATTCAAATTTGTTTCCAATTTTGACGTCATTAGTAGAGGGCGCCACTTATGCCACATCATATTTTTTAAATGGCAGAACTTTTTTGCTGCTTAGTGTATCCATCGGACTATTGAAACAATCGATTCTCCTACCTGTTATACTCGTATTTGAAAAAGGTATACCTTGTTGAAGTCGTTAGGAGTAACAGTTTTCGAAATAATCCTAATTGAAATATTCAGTGCATCGATTGAAAACTGTTATCGTTTCAGGTAAACTGCCTTTCCTACTAAAAATACAGCAAGATGTTACTTTAAAAAGTTGTTCAGAACGGTAAATTATGGAGATGTACAAAATTTCAAAAAGATCGGCTTTGATAAAATCTTTGTGCTTTGTTGAAAAATGGTTTCATAAAACCTCGCCGATCTTCTTGAAAAAGTTTTTACTCGGTGCACTGAGCATTTCAAATAAAACAGGTAGGAGAATCGATAGTTTTGATAGCCACATGGATGCACTAAGCTGCAAAAAAGTTCCGCCATTTAAAAAAAACATGATGTGCCACAAGTGGCGGCCGCTACTAGTGACATCAAAATTAGAAACAAATTTGAATTTCTCGCCCGAAAAAACCCCGGTTTACAAATTTTATGTAAATATTTGGATTTCTTAAGAAGTTATTTACAAATATCGAAAATAAAATTTTAACTTAGACACTCTGTATCTTTTTTATTATGCGTCTTGGGATATAGGTATGTTAGGTTAAATTGATTTATTTTTACCTAAGGAATCTGTGGTCTCATTTTTATTACTTCATTTAAAAACACCCTGTAAATGTATACTTTAACGTTCCTCAATTTGGAATTGAAAGTTTGTTAGCCTGTTAGCCGAGGCTTTGCATGTCTTCAAAAACGAACTGCAGTTACCCCAATCTCCCCCCTCCGTTGCTGCATCCGAAGTGCACTGGCCAGGACAATGGACCTGGTGTATTCACCCTGAGTGTGCTGTGCATGACAAAAAGCGCTTAGGATAGGTCGGGAGAGAGAGCACGTGAGGGAAATTTTTAACGTCATCCCTCCCTCCCCGTGCATATCGCAAAAGTCAATACTAGGAAACGCGCCGTTTTCAAGGTCCCCCAGGTGTCGGTGTCGTCTAAGGGGAAACGCAGTCTTCGCGGTTTTAATGGGAACCAAATTGCCTATTGTTCTGTCCAAACTTGAGAATTTCCCAGCCTTTTCTTAGTACTCTTAGATTTGTATGTTGTTTTTGTCATTATTTTTAATTCACATTTTAAAAAGTCACTATATCTACAAAAGATTTCATTAAAAAGATAAAAGCATTCTCTTCTCTCATTTCTGTCTTTGCAATAGAATAGAGTATGTTACATTCAATGGTTTCAAATCTATGACCTATGAAGCTACATCGGGGGTCCCCCAGGGTTCGAATTTCGGTCCACTACTTTTTCTATTATATATTAACGTTGTGTTAAATCATGAACAACTTTTATATGCTGATGACGCTAAAATGTATGCTTGTATTGCTTCTGTCAAGCTCGCATTCTCCAGGATAAACTTAATAAACTTATAGTGTGGCCTACTAGCAACAGGCTCAATCTAGACATTGGTAAATGCAAAGTTATCATTTATACCACCCCTTCTGTATGACTACCATATTTATTCTTTGTTATTTGTTTTACATTCTATATATTATTAATTTTATATTTTGTTTGTTTGTTTATATTAACTACTTATTTGTATGAAAATCCTGTGTCTGGTTTGTTCCTGTTGGACTAACAAATATTTTCATAATGCACTTTCTTAAGGGGTAAATGTGTTTCTATTTTTTTTTTTCAACTTAATTCCGAAATCGAGCCATTTCAGTACACATTTACAATACGAGGTTTCGTCTTATTGAACACTGCTTGCGTTTACAACCTGTGTACGCTCTAGAGATACCGGTTTTCAATATAGGACCGTACGATGGAACTTGGATGGAACAGGTGTGGTATCGTGCCGTTGTTAACTTCTGTATGTTAAAATTATACAGCAAGTGTCGCTTTAGAAATCACTCTTTTACTAAACATGTAGTCCAAGCGTAGTTTCCTGAGTGACATTCAATATTAAATTATAGCGCTTTAATTCAGTGGTAGTTTATAAAAAAAAATTGATGGAGACTGAATCCCATTCATCTTTAATAAGTGTATTTAGCGAAATATCACACAGTTGACAAAGCCTGTATCGGACGGGAAAATTAATTATGATTCAAATTTATTTATGGCTTTCCCGCAATTATTTCAACTCTTTTCTTCCTTATTTTCAGGTAAGTGAAGATTGCCGTCTCCATAATTCAATTCAGATTGATTGAACAAAATTCAATGTGGGACAGCGGCGTCGCATATCGTGTAAGTAACTTGTAAGAATATAAATGTATAAAATAATACGATAAAAAAGTAACTAGTAATATTTAGAGCAAAATAAAATCATGTGCATATAGAAAAAATGACTATTTTGAAGAAAGATTGTCATTTATGTGCATATTTAAAAACTGAATTTTATAGATAAAGAATTGCACTTTTAGTAACATAATTATGTACAAAGAAAATCCACCCTAAAATTCTAAATGCAATAACTTTTTTAATTAATAGTTTGTTATAATTTATGTATTGATTTCCAAGCTTAACTAATATGTTAAACGCAGTTTTCTTTAAAATGATGCATTTTAGCAGCGTGCAAGAAGTATACTTACCTGTTTTAAAGCTAATCGAAGCTTGTTTCAAAAGAATTAATTATTTTTCAAAAATCTCTTATCTTAAATAAATCTAAAAGGAATGATATAGTAGTACAGGTGCTCAGTATTAGATATTTGTGTTTGTTTCACAGAAAACCTCGTTTTCCAAAATATGAATACGTTTAATAAATAAGAAAATTGTCGTAAAAGCATTTAAATAAAAAAGTACTTTTTTTTAAAGTGCCTCTAAAACAGCTATGAATTCGTTGAAAATTGCTTATAAAGGCGATGCCCTTAATCAAGAATAACATTAATAACAAGTTATTTGTCTCAAAATTATGTCTACTTACACTCTAAAAAATTATTTCGTTATGTTAACAATATTATATTTTAACCGAAGCATTAATTAGTAATATCTACATATTATTTTGTTACTTTAATATATAACACTGCTGTTCCTATTTTAACAATAAACTATTTCCTTACTAACATCTAATTATTAGTAGAGTGTAGGAAATAAATGATTTGCGTAGATACAACAAATACTCGTACGTAGTAACTTACTGAACAATAATATAATAAATATTCTTTCCATTATTTAATTATTTTTTTTGAAAAATATTTCTCGGTACATTCACCCGACTGGAGAGGTTCATGAGAAGATTCCTGTTCCAATGACCTCATTTGCCCGTTAATATTTTTAATGTTTATATTAAATTTCCCTGAGATTTCTAATGCAGTTGCAGTTCAGCGACAGTGGGTAAATGCATATAAAATATACTCAGTATTCGCCGATGGGTGTAACAAATTATGATTATGTTTAGGGTCATTTTATATATAGTATACTCTCATGCATGGCAGTGACAATACACAGCTCTGTAGTAGTTTGGCTAAAGAACAATGTAATCCGAAAATTTTGGACAATATTGTACAAAAAAAGTTCGATATGTTTTTTTAATTCAGACGCCGATGGTCTGTATTAAGTTCTACAGTGATTTATGGTTGTTTTTAAGGAATGTTAAGCGCAGTGCACCAAACAGTGATCGTTTCCTACATGTATCAAACCTTTTTTTTGGAAATATTGTTAATTTTTCTGGAAATACGTAAAGGTCGAACTTTTTTATTTCATTTCATTGTCATTGTAGTTTTTTTAAATTATAAGCGCCATATCATGTACAAACTTCTGACGATTATAGTTAGATATTCAAATGGCCTGACATTATGTGTGTGTCATGGTTTTCAAATTATTAAGTAGTTCCTTTAGGTCTCTCATATTAAGCTTAAGTTATAACTACCGGTATATTTATCAAAAATGGCTCAGTTTGGTTTCAGTAAAATTTAGTCATTTGCTAATTAAGCGAAATAAAAATTTCCATTTGACTACAATAGGCGAAATAAAAATTTCCATTTGACTGCAAATTCTGAGGAACTTGTAACCTCATTATTTAAGTCATCAACGAATTTACCTCGTTCTCAATTTTCCAAAAACAGAGCTTAAAACGGAATCGTGTATCCATATTTTTAATTACGAACAATTACTTGCGTAATTAAAAAGATACTATTCAGCTGTACAGTAACAGCAATTACCCGTAATTAAATTATTAAAGCGTAATAAGGTGGTGTGCAATTTCATGACCTTTTGGTGTGCATTCGGCTTCCGGTATTTGCAGTCTAGATTAAACCCTGATAAACCTATTTATATGTAAATTAACTTCAACGACTTTTCGTTTGTTGTATTCGTCATGGAACTGCGCTCTTGTTGCAACAATTAATTTACTGAAATGCTGCTTACAGGGTTTACTTCACGGGCAGTTTACGGGGTACTAGAAATTCACATGAACATGAGGCACAAACATTTTTTCTTAATATTATTTTCTTAATTCATATGTTATACATAACTACGACCAGAGTTGATAGTTTTATACTAAAGTCACATTAGCGTTGTATTAGCTATGTTCGTTACTCCACTATATTGACTAAAGTGGTTTGCAGATCCTTGGTAGTTATTATTATATTAAAGCCGCACAGCATGCTGTACTAGTTACTTCGCTATGTTCACTATGCTCGTTATATTGCTATGTTCACTATATTCACTAAGGTCGGTATGTAATTTCTTAATGCCTGTGTAACTTCCGACCAAGACGAGATCTTTGCCAATTTTGTGCTGACATAACACGCACACATTTCATTAACTATGTTCGTTACTTCGTTATTTTGACTACATTCGCGTTCAGATCCTTGGTTGTTTTATGTTAAGATCTTACATACTGTTTACTACTTCGTTATGTTCACTTACTCTTAATATTTCTATTCTAAGACTGTTCAGAGCGCTGTACTAGCTGTGTTTGTTATTTCGCTATGCTTGTTATGAATACTATGTTCGCTATATTCGCTACGTTCACTATATATCTTTTTGAATACATCTGTAATTTACAACCAAGATCACATGAGTGCTGTAGTATGTTCGTTACTTCGCTATGTTTACTATGCTTACAGATTATTAGTAGTTTGTTCTTACTATGATCACACAGCACTATATCCGTTAAGTACTTTGTAAAAATACTCAGTATAATACGATACAAAGCATTATATTCGCTGTGTATGACTTTTATTTACTAGGTGTATTCAAAGTATCTCTTGTTTTGTTATATTTTTAGTACGCAGAGCGAACATAGCTAGCAACGTTTCGTGTAATCATAGCATTAGTCGTACATGTCTAACCTTGTTTAGTGAGGTATTTTATTTTTCATATGGTGTTACAATTCACAATAATAAATTTCCAATATGCCAATATTAGACATGTGGAGCTTATAATTACCTTACTTAATTAAGGATTTGCATTTTACCAGTGCAGATATTTGTTCGTACAGTTACGTTCTCTAATATTTTCTGCTGTTTGTTCAGGTATAACAAAGACAATAAAAATAATAGAAACGTACTAGTAAAATCTCGATTTCTTCCACCAAAACGAGCCGTTCGGACTTGACTGCACTGTGTACTCTGGAAAACATTAGACGTTCTGTCAACACTCTTGCAGTTGAGCATATTGTACACGTTGCTGAATAAAAGTTGGTGTGCAAATACATTTCAGTTTCTGTTCAAACAGACTGGTAAAACAATGTCGACTTTGCGAACTGGTAAAAATATGGTTACACACGGTATCGACAAAAGCAACACTAGCCAGACATAGATTGAAGTATCGGTCAGTGATAGAGTATGTGTGGATACGGTCTTTATAAATATACTTTTTCGTCATTAATAAAATATAGTAATATTTATTTTTGGCACTGTTTATTTGGTGAATTATATTCTACGATAAAAATTCGGCACCCTTATCAAAAAAAGAAAGTTGATGATTGTTTCTTGCAACCGAAACGATTCAATGCGAATCTAAATATACAGTGAAATTCCTCGAAAAGATTTGCTGTGAAAAAGTGTTGTCAGATTTCAAAAATTCCTCTTAATAAAAAAGTTAGAGACGATTTTCGAAAACACCACTTTTACTTTTTTTTCAAAATAACTCAAAAATCTGAAGAGCTAGTACAGATCTGTAAACAACAAAATTGGCAACATTTGTGTCTAAAACTCTCCTCATTTAACCATTTTTCTATCTCTAATAGTTTCCAAGATACCAATACATGCATCACCAAAGTGGGACACGTGGTGTGTTTCTGTTCTAAAAAATATCAAAATAAAGGTATTATAAATTTGAAAGCAAACAGGAACACAATTAACAAATTAAACAGGTAGGTGAGCTTCCCTAACAATATCTAAGGTTATGTTCAAATTCACGTCGGACATTTACTAGCACGCAATCAATCACAATATATCTATTGCATGCCTGATTGCTTCTTCAGGTGGCCTCCTTTTTAAATGGAATTAAAACATCTAATAGTTAAGTACCTATTAATAAAATCTCTTATTAAGCAATAGCAGAATTAAATATATAATTTATTAGACATCGCTTTTATACATATATGTACATAAATTGTTTCATTAGTCATTTGCGCTTATCTATAGATTATCAGTTATCACCGTATGTTATGTGACGTACATTTTATTGAATAAAATCACGTTGCCATCCCAAGTTTTCTCGGACAGCAAGATTACTAACTAACTTTAAATAACCATCGGTTTCGCGAAGGCATGACAGTTTTAGTTATAGGAAACCTCTTGCCGTAATCAATAAATTAGTGATTGCCAGTATAGTACTAAAAATGTATTTCCCTGCTGCTAGGTTATATGGTATTAGCAGTGAAATCTGAGAACAATTCTCAGAGTTAGGTTTATAGGTGTAACTGTATGGGAATATTAAATATGGAGTGGGAAAGACAGAACACCACGTCAAGAACGCAGGAGATTTCATTAACAAGATCAAGGGAATCCAACATGTTCTAAATAGTGTCCTTGTGAATTTTGACGCGACATCATTGTTCACAAAAGTGCCACTCAAACTTTAGAAGAATCAGAATCAAGGGCTTATGGTAGAAAGCAAAGATGATAGTGCAACAAATATTCTTCGCTTTCTTCAGGGATCAGTTTAATAAATAGAATAACACAACTTTTGTCTCTAGCCCTAGCAAATATCTACATGAAACCCTTTGAGAAACATTTCTTGTACATGTATTTAATTGCCGAGTCTCATCATCATCCAGTCCAAAACGATGTCGTCGATACAGTGCATCAAACAAGGAGGAATCTGCTCCAACGCCTTGGTGTATACAGTATGCATATTATATTGGACAAATAAGAAAATACGTTGACGAAACACACAGCTATTTAAAATTTAAGGAATACCAGTAGTGGAAAATCTGCAATTGTAAAACATCGTGCGGATACAGAGAGTTTTGTTGGTAGAAGATTAATCTAAATAGGCAATACAATACTAAAGAAATAGTCTGTAGTTGTAGTAGGACCAGTTACTTTTGAAAAAGAGAATGATACGTCTCTCAAGACATCAAAAACTCTAAATTGATGACATGGCAATCAACCCGAGAAGTGTTTAGTGATGTACATCTGCAACTTGACTGTTTATTTCTATGCTATAATTCTCACCGAAGATACAACATCTAGTATTTAATTTATAAAATGCTATTAAATAACGAACATATGTTCCACGGACAAATAAGCAGATGGCATATACGTCAAAATACCTAAACAGACGTACGCAGTCATCGGTTCAAGTGTGATTTAATTTACTCTACACCTTTATCACGCCGCTCGCCATACATGTCAGGGAATAAAACGTAACAGACAGGTTATAAGTGAGCACGCCACTGTTGCGTTTAGATGTCTAACAATGTTTACCTTGTGTGTGTGGATCGTGGATGATATTTAACGCCTACGTCTTGACAGGAGATGCTTTGGCGTCTAATATGTATTTAAATTTCTTTAATGTTGGTTCGCGGAGTAGATCATCTGGTGGATATTTATATTATAGGTTTAACTTAAAGTAAGGTCACTTTTAAGTGGTAATATATAACTTTTTATGCTCTTTTTGAAAATCTAAGCAGATGGAACACAATTTATCGAGAAGCGGGTAAATCTGCCTAAAATTTTATGTGCGTATCTTCTTCATAATTTCATATCATAATTGAAAAGGAAATTGAAAGATTTTTACATGAAAAGGGTACTCTTGTTAAAATTCGATGTCGGCAACAGTTTTGGAGAAGAATGGATTTAAGTATTTCGACACATGCTGTCTTATTGAACATCAGCATATATCTCTTTGAAACAATCATTAGAACATTTTAAAGTGACTACGTGCACAGTTGAAAGGGACAATTATTTTCGTTTTATGTTTCGAGAAGCTTTTCATTTGTTTAATAATTTTTAATGAGATTTTTAGCGTACGCCGATGTATTAAAATCCATTTTTATTTAAAACTGTTGCCAACATTGAATTTCAATCAGAGTACCTTTTTTATGTAAAAAATCTAGTTTTCAATTTTGTTATAAAATTATCGAAGAAAAAAACACACAAAAAAGGCTTGAGTAATTTTAAAGCATCACCCTTGATTTATCCGCTCCTCGACAAACTGTGTTCATTTCTTTTTAGATTTTCAAGAAAGAAAAAAATTATGGAATTGTGCAAAATTTCATTAATTTACTAGTATCTCAACCCGTTTGGGAAATGTTAATTAAAAATTATCATCAGGCCTAACCTAACCTAACCTAACACAACCTATACGTCGAAAATTAAGCGCTTTAGAGTACATGTTTATATAGGGTTAACTATGACTAAGTACAATTTTTTTAAGAGGGGATAGAGATAATTAAGAATTAACGGAATCGCCTCTCAAAAAAATTCCAAACTTATTTATAAAGCGAAAAAATTTTTCGATATTATATTAAATATTTATTTAACGCTGCCTATGCGTCCCGTCCGTTGCACATTTACAGAGCCAGAGTAGGCAACCAACAAGCAACGGTAAAATTCGCTGTCATAATTCAATTCCTGTGTTTACGTTGTAGTTTTGTGTTCTTCTTCAGTTTTTAGTGCCTTATTTTAATTTTAAAAGTTTTAGTTATTAAATAACAACGGAATATGTGTCGGGTACAGATATTTTCCCACAATATAGTTCGGTTTGTTTTTCTAGGTTATGAGGCAAGACTGAAGTTTTCTATTATCTATTAGTACCTACCCATTCTTTTCGTTCTATTTTCTTATAATAAATAGGCATTTTATCTAACTGTACCTACGGGAAGTGTGTTTTATCGGTAGTACCGGTTGTAATGAGTGAAAATGTAGAGTTGCCAGTTTGAAAGGAAATAACGAAAAACGAGTGCAAAACACTGGAGGTAACTTGATTAACTATTACCTGTCTATCAGGTATTATTACTAATAAGAATGTTAATTTTTGTCGTTTCTGCATTTAGAAACGCTGCAAAAATACGACCGCATGGTAGCTGACATTGTTGACAGATGTAAGATTTATCTGTGGATCTAAGCCATCTTAGTCGATGCTCATCGTAGGCGCCGACTTTCTGTAGGAAAAGAGGATTTTGCCCCATTTTTTAGATATCGAGCTAAAATTCTGGAATAATTTATTTATTGTCTTTTATTACTGTACTTAATCATAGTTAAACCTTGTACATATAGGCTTTTCATCTTATTTTGGCGCCTAGAAAACGCAATTAAATTTATGGTACTACTTTTAAAATCACCTTGTAGATATAAAAGGCAAAAAAGACGAAATTGAATACTTTGTGTAAACAAAATCTATTCCTAGTTACTTTTTGACATTTGGGACTGCGGTAAGAGTAGAAGAGTAGAGATAAGTGCTGCCTATTGGCTTAACACCATGTATATTCTAATTAAATTGATCACGATTTTTATTTGCATAGAAATTCTATCACTTGTTAATGCATTTAATGCATATTATAAGTTTACGGGTGTGTACGGTTTATAAGTAATTGTTTAGCCATATGGTCGATGGCGCCTAGTCATTATTAGCAAACTGTGAATTGTAGTTTATTATGTCACTTCACCGTAATGGGTGCTATGTAATCAAAATCCAATAGGAAACCGTAGAGGCTTGTAAATGCCACAACACTCCTAGTATTTTTTTTGTTTCCTGTACAATTAATAATTGGTTTAGTACACTGTACAGTTTTTTGAAATGGTCTTCTTTATTTGTATTGGAAAATTAAAAAGCTCCACGTAAATACGATGCTCGAAAATATTATGTGTGTACCCACTCTTTCATTCACCTTCCAAATTGTATTAGAAACCTAACTAGATAACTCCATTAATATTAATCACATTTAATATATCATGAGGTCATTGGTCTCCTGCCATTTTACCGGTATTAGTTCTACGAGAAATTGAAGGTAAATATTTCATGGCAGCCTTGTCATTTACCAACTACCAATTTATTTCGTTCGATTTTACTTTAAGTTATCGAATCGATGAAGATGACAATGGTATGGTCTACTTATTTGCGATGGGTGTGTCAAATATTGATTATAGAGGGTGTCACTTTGGATGGAGTGTAAATTTATACGCATGCTTCATTACTATATGATGCTTCACGCATAATTATTTCAAATTTATATTCTCCGACAAAGCCTAAGCTGTCTTTAATACTGACACTTTAAAAATATACATCTAATTATCAGGTATATAACATTTTTTAACCAATTCTACACCAGCACATTTTATATGATTCATAAATTTCCATTCTCGTTAATATTTAATTTTATTTAATCATCCAACAGAAAATCCAATTATAGTAAAGTAATAGTATAGTAAAACAATAAATAATAGAAAAGTGACAAATACAAAAATTAAAAATTAAGATCGTCGTAAGTTAACCCATTCTAAATAAAGGCGAAAACTTTAATAAATTCGTTCTGGTCCTCGGCAAGTAAAACAGACGGTTACTACGTGCTGCCTGATTGGATATTTGAAATATGGATTAATGACAAAAACTCTGAACAATCATACATATTCTGCAAAATTTTATAAGAAAACGTGCTAGCGTACTCGAGTTTAAATATAACAAGAGAATTGAAAAGTGTCTTATATACTTGAATATCCGAAAGGTCACGATTTTATCAATATAAATATTAAAATTTAGTTTATTATAAAAAAAACATCTAGATCTGTTAAAGTTTCAGGACGGTTCAGGATAATGTCATTCATGTTGTAATTATATAGTATAGGTCATAGGTTAACGTTTCCTAGAGAAAGTCATCACAGTACACTTGCTAGCATTTAGATAAGGATAACTTAACACAATCATCAATGGTAGTAACATCACTAAAAATGTTTAAATCATCCGCATACAGAATATAACTAATGGCAATCAAGAGTTATATATATAATCGTTAATATAAATAACAAACAATAAAGGTTCTAAAATGGACCCATGAGGTACACCTGATGTAACTAACACTGACTCAGACATGTAACCACCACACTGAACATATTGATATCCAAGTACGATTTGAACAATTTTAGTAGTAAATCCGATAATCCAAATAATTGGAGCTTTAGAAACATCTACTTGAGTATTTGTATCCAAATGTTGAGAGATGTATTGGTGACATATATCAAATTACACACAGTGGATCTATTTTTCATGAACCCATGCTGATAAGGACTAATAGCTCCCTGTACATGTGTGATAGGTCTGTAATTGTTAATATCAGATTGGCCACCTTTTTTTGAAAACAGGATAAATACGGAACTTTTGCCATTTATCGGGAAAAACACCGGTCTTTAATACAAATTAAAAACGATAGAAAGCGGAGTAACCAATTCCCAGTAGGACAATTGATGATAGTATAAAATAGTATATTAAAGAAGTTACTAAATGTATATGATTATTTGTTAAGACTGAAGGCAATGAATTTCCAGCTTTACGAGAATTTACGTATAACCAAAAAAATTTGACATTAGACTTATTATTTTCAAATACATTAATATAAATGGCATGAGTGTTATCAATGTCCCTTTTCCTTTTGTTGCGAATTTCTGAGAATTTAAGATATGACTCATTATCACCTACTCTCTTGTATGTTTTCCAAGCGCTGTATTTTTTACGCAAATCAAATATTATGTCATTAAACCACGGTGGATAAGGTCTTTTAATTGACTAATGGTGATATTTTGGTACAGGACGATTCGTAATGTCATAAAGTGAAGTAGAAATTAATGCAAGCGTCGTTAACATCTGTTGCATTATTATGAAATGACCATTCATAGTTATTCATGTCATTGTATAGTGTGTGAAAATTACCTTTACGAAAATTATATGAACCAAAAGTTATTATATTAATTTCAACTTTTAAACTTCTATGAAAAATGTATTAGCATGAAAGATGCTTAAGGCATTGAAATATCATTTGATTAGCTTTACTATCATTAACACAACAGCAAAATCCATTATGGCATTGTCACTGTTCAGTAGAGCATTTACATGTAGGCGGCGCGGCGATCAATGTTAGGTATTAAATCTAACCTCACAAATATTTGTTATTTAATTTTTGTTGTGTTTCTATTTGTGTAAGAAAAGTAGCCATATAACTGTTGTGTACCGCAGTGTTTATCTGTTGCTAATAAAAATAAAGATTTCATGTTTCGTAAGTTCTTTAATAATGCTGAAAAAAATGGTTAATAGGATCCAGCAAGAAACCAACCCAGTACACAAAGATCTGGTCAAAACATTTTACAGAAAATTGTTATACTATTACTAGTATGGGTAAGTACAAGCATACATGATCTATTTTCGGTGTATATTTTTCATTATTTGATAAGGTTTCATTCTTATTTTTAGGACAATGGAAAATTCTCAAAAAATAGCTGTTTCAACATTATACTTACCCGTACACAAAAATACGATACTAATATTGTAAAAAATAATGAACGCATGAAAAGGTACTTGAAAAGGCGAAAACAGGATGAAAATGTAGACAAACTTGAAGATGGAAAAAAGTAGAAATGTGACACGAGTTCATAGATTTCTAAACTAGCACGAGTTAAATGTGATAATACAATTCCTCAAATTGAAAATTACTTGAATGATAATAACGTCAGTAATCCTGAGAGTATAACAAGTGCATCTACTAGTAGCAAGTTATTTTACGATATGGCGATTCAAAATGCTATTAGTTACAAAAGGGCACAACTAATATCACTCAAATTTTTAAATGAAAGCCATTTAAAGCTTCTATCAGGGTTTTCAACTTTTTCTGGATTGTACTTGTAATAAAAATACCAAATAAAAACTGCATATGTTTATTATTTATTTATGTCACGTGTACATTATTTAAAACACTGATTTTTTTATATATTCGTTTTTTTCCTCAGAAACTGGGTATTTAATGTACTTTTCTATTTACTAGGCATATTACATGCAACATTTTTGCAATCTGAGCGACAACTAACCATTTTTCTATCGATTCGTAATATATAAAATTTCAATTCTTTCAAAACAAAGAAGTTTAAATTAAGAATTTCCTGGTAACAATTTCTGTGTTAAATAACGTTTTATTATTTCTCTTTCCAAATTGCTAATGTAAAATGCAAATAAACAAGGCTATGTGAGGTTAATATAAATCAAATTTAATATATCTTTTCAAGTGACTTTTTTCCTGTTGTCTGTGTGTTTACAAATATTTTATTGATTTATTATAAGTTTTATTTTGATAATACGTATGCAAATTAGATTTACAATCACTATTTGACTTACACAAATTAAAATCAAAAATTGTCAAATCATAAACATAAACTAGACCATATAACATTAATATTAATACCTAACTTTGACGCTAGCGTCCCTAGCGGAATTTAATGACACTGGGTTAATGTAAATGCTCTGTTAAAGTAATTTTCAAATTTTTCAGATGCACCTATCACAATCCTTACACGGAACACAAATTTTAAGTATTTCCTGTCATTTTTGACAGGATCGTAAATAAATACCAATGTAATTGCTATTAAAGGATAATATCATCGCAAAATAGAACCGATCTCACCGATCGATGAGGATTCGTACATCTTGTAACAAAGTTACAAACGAAATGGTATGTTTAGTATTATAGACCGTTTACTACCAGATAGCGTTTCCACCAATACTGTATTTACAGAAGAGAAAAATATTTTATCGCTGTCTCCTTTTAAATGACATGCATTACCCAGATCGCACTGATTGTGTGCTGTAACAAAAGTAGACTAATAAAAGTAAGATGGAAACCACGTGGGTGACTCGAATTATGGCCACTACGGGCAAAAAGAAAATGGCTATTCCACTGTTATGTATCACGGATATGTCTTCTTCCCACATGTCGGTGACTGAAGTTACGAGCGTAACGCGTTAATCCATATAATAACTTCACCTTTGTTGCAGAAGGATGCTTACATTTTTCATGTTACATGTAAACTGGGTGGATACCGAATGGACTGGTGTGTTGATTTAAAATATTAAGACGATAAGTGGGGTGAAAATAATGAAGTACCTACCATTTTTGATATACGGAACGATAAATTGAATACGGAAGTTGCAAGATTTTTTTATTGGTTTGAAATGTATTATAGGGTAATCTTTCAAACATATTGGAAGGTCAGAACATGTGTTTGACTTCAATAATCGCATAATAATTAAAATATTAATAAATTGTCATAGAATGTAAACAAACATTGGTGCAGGTTACGGTGTTGGAGAGGTAAACAGGCGTTTGTTTCTTGTATTGTTGCGTTTTTGTGGTATTTGTGGGCAATAGATATCTACATAGTGCAAGTACTGCGTAGGTAATGCCATAATTATTAGTGGTGATGTGGTAAACTTACGGTATTGTTAAACATAACTTATACCTTTATTTACGATATAGATCCGCTCGTGACAATTACGGCGATACTGCTGTTGGATAAGTACCAGGTAAACGGTTTTCTTGAGGTATTTATAAAATTATGCTATCTGATTTCACATTAAACTACTTGTTTTAATTTGAAAATTTTCTCCTTAAACATTTTAAAAAAATTCTTATTTATTACTTTTGTTTATTACATTTTCAGAATAAAATAGTTAATTTAATATAGTGAAATCAGGTAGCAAAATTGTATAAATTCCTCAAATAATATATATTCTATATCACGCAAATGGTAGCAACAAATACAGAATATGTTATTTGGAATCGGAATGAAACACGGAATACAATAAATAGGGAAAAAATGTAAGTTTGCTTATTGATTTTTATTCTGGGTGATCCAGAATAATGTGCAAAATAATTGAGGGTGGATTGTATGACCGATTTTAATAGGTATACAAATATTTGATCTGATTCCTCGTTAAGGAGTTACGACCCCTTAACAAAGGGTAAATTTAGTAAGTAGTAAGTGAAATTTGACAAGGTAATTAGGCTGAGAAAACTTCTGAGCGATTATTTTTTATTCTCCTCGTCCAGTCGTAAGACGTTGAAATAAAGTACCCCCTGTATATTATTTATTACATTTTTTGGGGGGTTAACTTTTTCGATTGAAAATATTATTTTTATGATTCCTGTTGAATTTAGAATGTTTTTGTCTCTTGAAATTTTTTGAGTAGTACATTTTATGAGTAAAAAAATAAAGTTCATGGCCCTACACGCACAAAGTTCCTTTCCAATATCTAATGTACACATCAATACCATTTTGCTTTTGATGCCAGTTCATGGTTCTTTTTTGATTTCAAATATTGGTATGTATTAAATATTTGGAATTAAATAAAACTTATCACCCTCCCTCCCCCCTAATAAGTGGTTCATTTATTTTTGCACATTATTATGGATCACCCTGTATACTTTTTCCATACATTATTCAACATAGTGTTTATACAATTTTAATATCTTTAAAAATATAACCAACTATAATAAAAATTTTATCATGACAACCTTCAGAACTTCACAGAAATATGGAATATGGAATAATACGTCTTTATTAGATAAATTTTTCTAAAAATAAAAATATTGCGAAATTTTAGGACGTTTTCCGTTCCATATGCACGTCTTTTTCAAGTAACATTTTGCTGTATTTTCAGCAGAAAAAGCACTTTACCTGAAACTAAAACAGTTTTTACTCGGGATTATTTCAAAAATGGTTACGCCTACCGACTTCAGCAAGGTATACCTTTTTCAAATAAAACAGGTAGGAGAATCGATTCAAAAAGTTCTGCCATTTAAAAGAAACGTGGTGTGCCACATGTGGCGTCCTCTACTAGTGACGTCAAAATTAAAAACATATTTGAATTTCTCGTCCGCAAAAACCCCCGATTTACAAATTTTATGTAAATATTTGGATTTCTCAAGAAGTTATTTATAAATATCGAAAATAAAATTTTAACTTTAACACCCTGTAACTCCGTTAATAATCAGTTTTGGAAAAAATGTTATAGAAAGAGGTAGCATTTATTTTCGGTCTAGAATTATCCCCTGAATTCTTTGCTCATCATTTTCGGACACCCTGTATAGAAAAATCTAAGATACGTACTTTAATTTTGATTATTTTGAACAAATAATCCTTTGAAATTTATTTGAAATCGCATTTAAGTAATTTGTTCATTTAAACTATCTTAAATTACTTAAAATTATTTGAATACGAAGCATTTTAATGAAAATTTGAAAAATGTATTATTTGTTCAAAATAATCAAAACTTAAATACGTTTTTTCTAAGTAAGACAGTGCCGTAGTACTATTTCTATTGTACATAAAAGAAAAGTGGGGGTTTCTACGCCGCTGGTGATAATAGGAATATTTAAACATATTGAATAATTAGACTAAATATATCCCATTACGATCTAGGATTGTTATTTTATCACGAAAGGCTTTCAAGGAAATAAAAAATATAATAATTTCGAAATTTTTAACACCCTCTATCTCGAAAACGGTGAACTTTTGGATATAGATATATTTGGTTAAATCTCATTTATTTTGACTGTACAATCACTCCTTCAAGGATGCCACGCTGTATAGTTTCTTGTACTTACATTTACATTTTTATTCCTTAGATCTGGCTGACAATGAAAATGATTATTTTGCACAGAAATTTGTCAGATGTTTACACATAACGTTTTCTTGCGCATTTTAATCATACATTTTTTCAAATATTTATTTGCCTGTGAACGGGGGATCTGACAAATACAATCCAAATATCAATCTAGGAAGTGTGAAATAAGAATATAACGGATAACTTTATTGTATATTCGACATTGGAGAAATCTAAACGACGACAAACCCGAATGTGAATATAATTCGACGTTCTTTTGTTTGGGTGACGTGACGAGCGTAGATTTTCAGCTGTTTAGTTCGTATCGAATCCGGGGTTCAACAACCTCCGCAACTGGGTCAATTTTTAGCAAGTATTTACATCTGTTTTAAAATAATCTATTCTTAAATTATTTGTTTTGTTCAGATTAAATTGCACGGTTCAGTGACTTTTTCGATTTACTTTATTACGATGATATTTTTTATGCATTAGAAATTGTGAAGTGTCGGAATGAAGACGAGTCTGGTTGTTGTCGAGTGACGTTTGTTACGTGAGCAGTTCGAAACTACAGTGAAATGATGTTTACATTTTTTAGCGACTTGCTGTGGCACAATTACCAGTTTCCCTCTGTTAAAAAGTGAGTGTCTCATTGGATCTACTTTAAATAAAAACTAATATATTGATTAAGTTTATCAGAACAACCAAATATTATTGTATGTGAAAATAAACATAAGTAGACTTCTCATGTTATTGATATAATACTTATTAATATAAATAATTTTAAAAAAAGTGTAGTTCTTGAAATATTTTCAAATTTGAAAATAAACATATGGATACATCCAAGTGTTGCTGATGTAATACAATTTTAGATATGCTTAATGCGCTTTAAAATAATTAAGCTGATTATGAGCAATTCTTAGTACAACTGATTAAAGGCAATGAATTGATAAAATCAAGTATACTGACTTAATTGTAAATAACGTTTCATGGTTAGAAATTAATAGGAAAGGAATTGAATTTTTACTGCCTTCTTGAATAGAAAAA
Source organism: Monochamus alternatus (assembly GCA_037114965.1). Classification (NCBI taxonomy): domain Eukaryota; kingdom Metazoa; phylum Arthropoda; class Insecta; order Coleoptera; family Cerambycidae; genus Monochamus; species Monochamus alternatus. Next base: position 43,624,548 of record CM073433.1, read on the forward strand.
AACAGAAGGATTACTACAGCCCCTATTCTATAAACAATATTGCGGTTACCCATGCTGAATACAAAGGATAAGTAATATTTTTTTAACACGTTGTGGCAACATGTATACGAGATTATAACTTTTCAACAACCACAAAAAGAATATAAGGAAAGAAGCATACATATTTTATCTTTATGAATCATTTTGAGAAGTTACAAGAAACAGATAATACTTTTCTAAATAAGCTGATGTACTGAAGATTCGAACTACTTTATTCAAATTTGGAATTTTGGAGAAAATATTTATCATTTATAAGAATAAAAACTCAATATTAGTTTCTAATTATTAGTTATCACTATGTTATTATCATAAATAATTTTTGCGTTATCTTGTGTTATACTTTGCCAGCAATATGATATCTGTAGAGATTTATAACGAATTGTAATTAACTAGGGGAAAATTCCAACTCATTAGGAAAATACGATAATTTGAAGATGACCTATTGGCAATGGTTTCTCGAAAATATCTTCTAAAGCAGTTGAAGAATCAGTACCAAATTCCATACATGTTATGGCTATTGTGATATTTATACCCACAATTTTCGTCTCTAGGAAAATATAAATTTGTAATTGGGAAATTTATACATCTTGAAAATGGTTTTCAAGCAAAATTTAAAATCTATCACCAAGTAACAATTATAACGAATACACATCAAAGGAGGTTGTGATGTTCACACATTTATATGTGTGTGAAGACGAACTTCAAACAGCACAACTGTGTTAACACATCAAGGGAAGCTTCTTTGAAAAAACTCCGTTTATTAGTAAAATTTCCAAATGAAACATGGTAGCAGGAAAAATGGCTTTAGTACAACTATATTTTAATCATCGATAAAGCATAACTGTGTATTCAATGCTTTAGACGATTTAATGCTATTTAAAAACACATCATCCGCAGGTCATCATCAATTTTCGTAATTCCTGATTTATTAGAGATTTTTTCTTAGTTTTGGCCACGGACAATTTTAATTTTGACTATTGAATAAAGGTAACTTTGATATCGTTGAACGTCTCCTTTATATAATGTTTCATTACTTGAAAGTCACGCTACTTGACAAGATAAAATTTTCCATTTGGATCCTCCTTAAGGTCTGCCCCCTGATAAACATTTATGTGATAAGTATAATAAATCAAGAAGATAATAATTAAAATGAATATTATTTAATGTAAAATGTTAACGAACTGTTTTAGATGTCGGGCATCTTGTGCCAATATATTTTTGTGCTTTTCCGTGTTATATTAAAAAATAAGTAGCATAATAAGGTTTACTCATTCATTTTGCATACTAACAATAAAAATAAGTAAGAGCCATATTTTGAGTTATTTATTTTATCAGCTCAAAAACCACTTTATACATACAATGCAGTTTCTTCGTATTGTCCAGCTTCAAGATAAATTTTCGACTGTCAAAACATGTTAACCCAATGACAACTTGTGCAGATTCTGATATATTTTATAATTTTTAACTCTACGCTATATTTTATGAAGGCTACAATTTTCAGAAATATATATATATTTTTTCAATAAAAGAATTTAGAATGTGAATGTGACTTGAAAGTGTAAATCTTGAGAAAGTAAATTTCTTTGTTTTTGTATGGAATATTTTCGTTTGCCAATTAACAGCATTACTGAAGAATAATTATCAAATTACAGAACTTATTTCATTTAAAATTCTCAAAGATATTTTACACTGCTCTACAGGGTGTCCGAAAATAGAAGACCATAACATTAGCCACATTTTCTTTGGACTAAAATAATGCGACTTTCCTTATGCCATTTTTATTTGGGTGTTTCTGTTTCAATATACAGGGTGTTAAAATCACATTTTAAAAAACAATTTTGTTAATAATCCCATCGTTTTGTAAGATACACACTTGAATTTTTGCACGTACTTTTATCTTATTTCGGTATACTTATCATGTAGTTTTGGTGAGAAAAATCGAAGGGCAAATGGAGTTAACTGAGGGATGCAGTATCCTTTATCCCCTCTAATTATTTCTAAGTACGCCTATGCAGCTTTTTCTTGAAATATCAAACGCAGAATTTTCTTCTGATCATTTTATATCATTTGTAATTTTTTGTTTAAATGCTTCGTTTTGGAGAAAAACGGCAATTTGTAGTACCCATAAATATATCATTCATTTTCAAGTAAAACTGAACTTTTGTGGATATACCTATTATTACAATACCTTGGCAACTTAGAAAATCGTAATACTTACTGAATGAATATTTGCTAATTAAAACAAAATGGACAATTCTAATTTTTATAAAATGTAACTTTAACACCCTGTATATTGAAACAGGGACACCCAAATAAAAAAGGCATAAGGAAAGTCGCATTATTTTTGTCCAAAGAATATGTGGTTAATGGTATGACCTTCTATTTTGGGCACTCTGTATAATGGAATTGAAGTACTAAAAATAAATTATTTATAAATAAGACTCGTTCACGACTAAATGCTATAAATAATGTGATTATTTGAATAATTAATTACATAAATAGAAATTTATTGGAATAATGTCTGCTTGTCATCGTCGTTATGCCCTGTATTATTTGGATGTGAATGTAGACCGTGTTTCATCATATGTATTTACAATATTTTTGAACATATAATTTCGTTAAGTATTTTTAAGCTGATCTACGGATGCAGATAATTTCTGATTCAGGAAACCAACACGGGATTTATAGTTCCTTACTGTGTTAGACCGTGTACATTTTGTAGATATAATCAGGACATATAAGCACTAACGAATACTAAACAGTTACCTAAGGGCTAGTATTTTGAACCTCCGTTGAACGTTACCATTTACTACATAAATAAAGGTTGTTTCGATAACTATTTTTTCACTAACTAAGAGGTAAAAGGTACATGTTAAGTAAATTTAAAGTGATAAAACAGATCTTTCAATTTAGATAACGTTTCCATTTCTTTATATTATAATATGAAGAAGAAGTTGTTTAAAAATTCCATTTTTGCTTTAGTTCCATAGGTGTAGTGGCCACCTTTTTAGCTTAATTAAATTTTACTTCTTAATCATAGAGGAACTTTAAATTGTATTCTTCAGCAACTGCAGATTTGAACTTGAAAATTACAAATACTTAATTGAATATAAATTTGCAAAAATTTATCTTCTCATGTAACCAGAATTAATTGTTTCAGCGTAATAATTAGAATAGCTAAATTTGTAAAAATATACCGTCATTATTTTTTTCAAATCAGTAATTAAATAAAATATTTTTTTTAGACTCATATCAGCATAGTAGCACGTTTTCTAACATTCTGCTGAAAGATTCTCAAATCATTTCTTTAAGCAAATGTTAAAAATAATATGGCTTGGTTGAACGACCTATATATTATAATATCTCAATTTTCACAACTTTGACCTCTGCTTATATTGTTCAAGGATAAGTAAATCTTTTTTTAAATTGTAGTGAGACGATTGGAAACAATTATTGTTGCTAGAAAGGAACTTAACGCTAAATTTAGACTACGATTCATATTGTAAATATAACAAAACAAGTTGTCGTGGTTTCCTACATAATGTTATTACTCGTATAAGTTATTGAAGTTATTTTGTGTATAAAGTAGTGATACTCTTAGTTTGTAACAATGGAGCAAGACGTTACTTCTGTAATATTTTGTTTGTGTTTCGATACTATACTATTATACCAACATGTGTCTTAAAGTAAAAACTTAATATGTTGTAGTAAATTTTCTATTTATATAGTGTGGATCACCGACTTGCCACTCAGCTTAGACACGTCAACTTTTTGTTTTGAGGAGACCATATTTTATAGATGTTCTCTTGAAATTTCTACCCCTAAGCGGCTAGACCTTCACCCTTAAAATCTTAGACTGGATGTGATATTGAGCGATATGATATTCAATTTTGGATGATCAATTCTCGAATGAATAGTTCAGATCGTCTAATTAACTTTATTAGATGTTGAAAAATATCTATCTATCATCACCAACCTTGTAAGTCTTATAATGGTTGTGTGCCATAAATGTTTGTTTTTATAAATAAAAATAAAAATAACCCCAATACGTTTCGTGTACAGGTGTACAGGACAGTTTTAGAAAATGTATAGAAACGTGAGGTGCTCATATTGAAAACGTTATAAATATTATTCATTATTTTATTTTTTTTTGCCTGAAACTTATTATTAATACATTATTATTACATGCATAATGAAATATGCATTTATCTCGAAAATTGTAAAATATATCGAATAAAGGCTTGCGCGCACTAACCGGCAACAGCCGACAACGGAACGCACCACGGCGGTCGGCAATGTTTTAGCCTAGCGCGCACTAGCCGGAAATTTTCCAATCAATCGCTCAGTTTAGTGCACTGAAGATGGATGCAAAGGCTATAATTGTAAGATTATTATGTGAGGAAAAGGAACAACAAAATGCAATACTAAAAAGGAAAATTAAAATAGGTACATGAAATTTGCAAAAAGAGAAAAATCGAATTTGCCACTCTATTTCCTCAATTAATAGAACACCAAGAAACATTTTTTCAATACTCTTGAATGAGTTACGAAAAATTTCAAGAACTTTTGTCAATTATACATGCCGATCTAACAAAACAGAATACTACGTTTAGAAGCTCAATTCCACCAGCAGAACGCTTAGCAGTGACCCTAAGGTAAATAGTAGGTATCTGGTATAGCTATATTTTCATGTTTTATATTATATTTATTACAGTTTATTTTATTTTTGTATTATATTTTATGTTTATTTTATTATTAATTATTTTTTCTTTCCTGATAGAGTACTTTTTGGAGGCAAAATCATATAACTCATTATATTTGCTAACAAGAATTATTAACTTTTCTTCATCCTTTTTATTTCGGGTTCCGTTCCGTCGTCAATATCAACGCGCACTGTCCACTACTTTCGGCAACGCGACGAATCTGACCGCGAAAGTATCCTATCTGGAGATTTTCGTTAACGCCGGCGCGTAGCGGTGTGGCCCGTTCCTGACAAGTGGGCGCTATCCCATTTAAAATACATTAGATGGATATAATTGCCGACCGCCGTTGTGCGTTCCGTTGTTGGCTGTTGCCGGCTAGTGCGCGCAAGCCTTAAAGGAAGGTATAGCTCTTTTGCAGAAAATTTATAGGGAAATCGAATTGCTAATGAAAAATATCAAATTTGCCAAAACTTTCAAAATAGTATAAATTATAAATCTTAATTTTAACCGTACCTGTATAATGAAGAATATCAATTTACATACTGATAGTTGTATTACATACTATGAGCTACTGTCACCCAAATTTCGAGGCTGCCAAAGTAACGGTTTAGAAATTATTATTGAAATTCAATATTTAACTTCTCACTTTTAAACCCTGTATATCCGTAAGGAAGACAGATAGGACAAAAATATATATCAACTTCTGACATTATTTTGACTCTCTCTGTATCTCCTGTAATCTTTGACCACTAATTTTTAGACACCCTGTATGCAAGCCATTGTAGTAATTCTGCATTTTAATTTCCAGATATCCTATCTGCTCCTAAAATTTGATCATTTAAAACTGAAACGTCCAGTCACATACTGGGTGTCTCTAAAAGGTCTGTACAACGCGCCACCAGTTATAGTACGGCTCAAAAATAAATCGATTTAACTAAACTTGCCTTAGTCCAAAAATTGAGATTAACAAAGCTATAGGGTGTCAAAGTTGAAAAAAATAAAAAAAAATTCTTTAATATATTTCGACTACTTCGACCTAGTTTTGTGATATTAAATTTAAAGTGCCAAAACTTTTTTGTGCCACGGTGTATTTCACTTTAGCCTGCAAAAATCTTTCTCCAACTTTTCTGCTTATTAGTAAAGAATACTTTACTAATGTCTCTTGTTCTTGCTTTCAACAAACAGACATTTAAATCTGTAAATGCATTAAAAAAATTGTTTAAAAAATATTTTCAACTCCACTGATATACGAAATATTTGCCGTGTTTATTGACAGGAAATATGCAGAAACTACAGTTTTAAATTTTGTTTATTTAATAATTTTACTACGAACAAAATTGACAAAGTAAAAAAACATACTTTCTAAAAACAATCTAATCAATTTTACACAGTCTAAACAATGTAACCATTCTAAAATATCTAAAAATTGTTCCGAGTGGTAAATATTTCGTTTATTAGTGGAGTTGAAGATAACTTTTAAACAATTTTTTTTATGATGCGTTTATAAATTTAGATGCCAAAGAAAAAAAAATTTCAGCCCAGTGGCACAAAAAATTTTTGGCAGTTTAAATGCGTCCTAATAGTCGCTTGTGGCGCCCTCTAGAAGATACAAAGAAATCGTCGATAAATTCGAATTTCTCATCCCAAAAAATTCCCGGATATGAAATTTCACAAAGTAGCTCGAAGTAGTCGAAATATGTTAAAGAAAATTTCCCACTTCTACTTTAGAGCCTGTATTTTGACTAACCGCAGAAAAATTTCCGAAAATTTTTTTTTTTTTGGCGAGGCGATAATTAAGTGGAAATTTTTTGACAGTTAGGAGGTAAACATACCTATATAATATATTCCCTATAATCTACACATTGGCATCTTATCTATATACGAAATATGGTGGATATACCTACATATGAATTTCTTCGAAATTGCGTCGTGTTACTTGTAAAAAATACATTTCTACCACCATCAGTGACCTAAAATTGCCAAAGAGCGATAGATTGCACCACTACTCATCTGAGTTTTAGCGTTTGATGTAACTAAAGTTGGTATTTTTTTATTTAACGAAATATGGTGGACATATTTGAAAAATTCAACAAATTGTTTCCATACAGTTGCTTTTCATTTTCTGTTCATTTGTCACTCTGTAGCTCCCTTATTATCAATTTTTGGACAAAAGCAAGTCAACTAAATTTTGAGTCGTACTATATCTGATGGACCTTTTAGAGACACCACGTATTTGTTTATTTTTATCTGCAGAATGCCTCCTTAAACCCATAGCGGGACATCATGCATATTAAGACACGAAAAAGCAAAGCAATAAAACTTATGCATTCATTCACACTCCTTGTTAATCATTATCCGACTCATAACTATGTACAGCTAATTTTAATAAATTTGTGGTGTCGCACAACACATATTGTTTACTTAATCCTGAGTCATTTTATAGTTTAATTCAATTAAGAGATCTGAGGGAGGGAGTCCAAACTTTTTTATTTTCATCGGAGCCAATGTAAACATAGCTACCTGCAACATTTAAATTAGACATTTTGTGCAAATAATAACCGTTCCTTGTCTGATGGGTGTGAATATTTTAATTCTAATTAAGTCGTGATGTGTCAAAAATAATTAGCGACTGATACGTCTTTATCGCCTTGGAACTGTTTATGGTACCGATTGAGAGGAATTTTTATGTGTAATTTAGGATGTATGCCATAAAATATTTCTTGTTTTTTTTTTTTAAATACGTTCGATTTCAATGTTTGTCTGGTTTAACTTAAAATATGGTTTGTTTTGATGATATATTTTATAATGTCGAATGGAAAGTTTTATATATTGTTTTTGTTTCAGGTAAGAATGTGGAATTTTGAAATTGATGATCTAATACCTAAGAGTGAGTAGAATATATATTTCTATATGTTATTGGGTATTTGGTGTCATATTTTGGGTTTTATAAATTTTAAAATTGTCTTTAGTAAGATGGTAGATAGATAACTTAAAATTGAAATACCTAGATTTTGTTCTGCGATATGTTATGCTCCTTTTCAATATAGGTATAAGTATTTGGAAAGTCATTACATCAATGGAGCTGAGTATTTTAGTGGGAATACCTTTTAGAAAGAGTATTTCAAAAATAGTAATTATTTTGTGCTTATTGATAAAAAGCATTAGTTACCTTTCTGTGTGTGATTGAAATATACTATTTTTTATATAATTGGTAATTTTTAACAAAAAATGATATACTGATTGAAAGTAAAAGACAACCCAGTTATTTTCAAAATGAGCTTAAATTTTGTTTTAATTTTAATATATTGTAATATTTCTTAAAAACATTATTTATATGTTTTTCTTAACTAAAAACTTTCGCGATAATAAATTTTCAAATACCAATTATTTATAATGTGTGTGTTTACTAATATAAATACAAGTACAGTATCAGCCAAGTATTTTCACCAGTTGAAAAAGTACCTACGTATCAGCGGTATATCCAGACTTTTGAAAGTTGTACCATGAGATTCCTAATATGAAATCAGTAATTTCGTCAAATAAATGATATTTTTTTCAATAGGTATACAGTAACTTTACTTAATTAGAAATGCTTATTAATATTATCTTACTTCCCCTCTATGTCACACCGAAAAGTGACCAATAAGTTTCTCAACAAAACAATTTTTTTTTAACCGCAACTCATCTATTGTAATAGGAATTACACGTTCCCACCATATTCTAAACTATTAGATTCCAGCGTACGCTACGCTATGGTTCGAGGTTGAACTTCGTCGTATTTCTGTTGCCGATAGAATATACAGGGTAACTACTATTATTACAAAAATTTGAACTACGTGTTCAAAGCGGCAAAAAAATTATTTCGATTAGCTCGATGTTTAAAAAATGGGGCACAATTCTCTTTTCCTTCGGAAGCATCGTCCGTAATGGTTTAGAGCTGTCAACTATCGTACGGTCGTTTTTTGCATCGTTTCCAAATGTAAAAACGACGGAAATTGACTTTTTTAAAATAATAATAGATAACAGTTAATTCGGTAAGCTGCAGTATTTTGCATTCGTTTTTCGTTTTTTCGTGCCACACTGCAAAACTACACTTTCACTCATTATTCCACTACCAATAAAACACACTTCGCGTACAGTTAAATAAAATGTCCATTTATTCTAAGATTGTCGAACGAATACTAATAGATAGGTAATAGAAAACATTGAATGCACCCACCACAAATTCCTTTATAAAACGTTTAAAATTGAAAAATGCACTAAAAACTGAAAGAGAACACAAAATCACAACTTAAACAGAGAATTTCAATTATGACAACGAATTTGACAGTTTAGTGTTGCTGGTTGCTTACTCTCTAAACATCTATATTCAAATTAATATCTACACAGTGTTATTGCAAGAAAGTAAATAAATTTGAAATGTAAATTAATATTTTATTGTTATAGAGGAAGGTGTAATTCCGTTTTTAGTAAGCATACCACTGCTACGTAACCTAATCTAAAGCAAAATTGCTCCAAAAGTTATTACCAACAATAGATTTCAGAAAATAGATTCATTTACCTAATTCTTATATGATGGATAACTAAAACAAATCAACAAAAGAAAATCAAGTCGTACAGTGCCCATTTTGATAACAAAATAACATTATCAGCAATTCACTCTTGAATTTGATATAAATACCTACTTCGCCTTGTTTCTAAATTAATTTTATTTCAAGTTTTATATAATAAATTCTTGTTTAAAATTTAATAGAACACGCTGTATTGTTGTACGGCCTGAGTGGAAATTAACATTCTGCTTGCGTCCCACTTTAGACGTTCTTATTTAGTACCTATAAGATCTAACAATTTTCAGTCGTTCCATTCGTTCTGAAAGTTTCCCTGAAAAATGAGACGCCTCACAATCCTTTTCCTTATTTGTTTTATCGACCACGCGATAATGGGCGATAATAAAACCCACAATTCTTCATCAATATTAATTGGTTGTGAAGTTGCACGCGAACCGCCTCCTGAAATAAATTATGTGCTGAATTATGTAAGTTTCTTGAAAATTCCGCACTAATTACGAGATTACACGTCACATCCGGCTGCTTCATTATGATTGGATTACTGGGTCTGATATAAGCGCCTCAACGTGGCACTGGTAATTCAATTTCGACTTGGGGTGCGGAGCAGAAATTGTTAGATGGCAAATTAACGGCGTACTGAGCTTGCCTTTCGCAAATTACGAGTTTGGATCAAATATACAGGATGTGACCATGCAGCACGGACATAACAGTTTACAATACGTTAAAGTAACTTTAAGTTGAAACCTGATCACGTATTCGGAAAGCCCAAGGTCTAAGAATGACAAAAAATCGAAAAAAAAATGTACTGGACCTTTTAAATTGAAGCAAATCAACCCACAGGCCCGGTAATAGATGCGGCGCTCCCTGTTAATAACAATTTCCTAGTCACGACAACGCAGTGTCGAGCGTTGAAACGAACAACATCGCACCTGCGTTGCCACATCACAGCTAAATGTTTGTGTTCTTTCACCTGTTAATACGTACATATATATATATAATTGATTTTGACAATAGTAATAATAGTATTAACTTAGCCACGCAAACTGTTTTGGTTAAGGACAAGTTTCACGCTTCTCGGCGTTGAGATAGAGACCGCATCGAGATCGAGAGAAATTATTGCAATAATAATGGCATTCCCTCAAAATAATTTTTGATGAACTTTTCGTTAGATATCTATTGGTGAGTGGAACAATTAAGAACTTATTCCAAAAGTCTACAGTTTAATAAAAGTCATCAAATTCGTTTTAAAGAGTGTCATTATTATGGCAATAGACACTAGCAAAAATGTTTTAAGTTGCACCCAGGCGAGTTGATTTTGGAACAGTATGAATCAATCAGTGACAGCCTGCAAAGGGATTTAAATAATGATTTGAAAATATATTTTTAATCATCGTATCATATTCAATTTTCCTCATCTCTTAAAATTAATGACGTTTTGGCTGAATTCTCCTGTATTAAAACATTGATATAACAAAACTGCATCATATACTTAAACGTTTACATCAACATAATGTATTATAGCTCTTAAAATTAGTTTTTCTATAGAAGTATGATGTTTAAATATAAATCTGAAAGTTTTAGTAACTACTGAAAAACTGCTGTGGTATTTACCGAACCAAAATTTTTAAATTTAAGTTTTATACTTATTCGAACTTTTAAGGCAACAAATACACATAAAGTTGTACAAAATTTTGAAAATAGTTACATAGATTACAATGAAACGCTAATATAACAAACGTTTGTGATGTTATGGTACAGTTGTATAAGAATGTTTTAAAGTGAAATGAAACAAGTACACGTAAAGTCGTACGAAAGTTTTAAAAGTTACTAAGACTATAATAAAATTTTAATGTAACTAGGATCTGTAAAGCTATGGTACAGTTGTATAACATTTCTTAAAATTGTATTGAGACTGTTCGAAAACTAGTTATTTGTAAACATATAGTATAGTTGTCTGCACGTTTTGAATTCTTAAAACTACAGTTGGTTAATAATAAGTCTTCTGTATAACGTCGCATACTATTCAGTACAACTTCAATTCAAAACAACTTTCATAACAAACCTATTATAAACTTTAAGGCCTAACAAATGACTATTAGTCAACTTGCCTGTACAATAAAACCACAAGCAAATATAAATATAAGACAAATCGCCTATAGGTACAATGTTATATTTTAAAACTCGGCTCCAACACTTCAAATAATTGTACAATTTTCATATTTCGAATAATATAAGTTGTGCAAACATTTATTAGCATATCAAACAGATGGAGTTTTAGTGTAATTTTTCTAAATTTTAAAATATCCCTTTTACATTTGATGCAATTCAGAATTTGGAATCTCAGAAATTTCGTAAAAGTATGAAAACTTGCTTTCTGAAGTTAAAGAAAAATATAGCACCAAATTGCCAATTAAACTTATCCGCATAGAAAGCTTGAAAGTACTTGGATGTCTACAATTTTACGATAACTAGTTCATGAATTAGTGGAAAAATTTCAAGTCTTAATTCACTACTCAAAAATTATGAACTTATAGCGCTATATATTATAGTACAAATTGTTATATTTTTAAGACAGTTCCAATTGATTTAGTTCAGTTTCAGAGTTAGTTCTTATTTAGGTACCGATGTCAAATTAGGTTCACGTGGAGCAAAATTTATAATGGCTTCTTGGTATGTGCGGATTGGATTAAAATGTAACTGCGTGAAAGTTATATATAGTAAGTACCCGCAAATGAGGCACAATTCATCAAATTTAAGCGATCATTAGGGGGCCAAATCAGTTTTGGGGGATCCAAAAGTGACGCTGACGCTGTCAAATCGGGCGTAATGAGGATATAGCACCTCTTTTTCAATCATTATGTAATCATAATGGTTCGCATTTAACCAAACACAATTTCAACGAGATGTCGTCGTTTCTCATGCTTAGTTTTTTGTCGTGTCCTAAATCTGAGAAATTACACAGTATGTTACTCATTTTTAACGTCAATTTATCAAAACACCATATTAATCTAGAAAGTTTATTTTTAGATGCTACTAATTTTGTTTTATTTGTATCATACGATCTTATGTTAAAAATCATGGTAACTGTTATTGCCGGCAATACAAAATTTGGACGATGAAATAGTTGAACTTAAACCATCTACTGGTGCAAATACTGCTGAAGTAATGGGTTTTTCAATAAGAACGATGTGATTTTAAAATGAAATAAAATTATTTCAGATACAACCAAGCTTTTTGTATTATCTTAAAGTACAGTCAATAACATTTATGTCTTGAATAACGCATCGTTTAAATGTCCACCTCTACACGAGCGAATTCAACGAACTCAATTTTCTATGACTTTGTGCAATAAATCGGGCGTGATCGGACGAATGCAGCGTTCAATGTTCAATCTTAATGCATCAAGTGTTTGTGATCTGTTTGAATATACTTTAGATTTCAAATAGCAAGAAGTAACCTAAGGGAGTTAAATCACGGCTTCTTGAAGACCATTGAACAGTTGCATTCTTTGAAATTATCCTTTCATCAAACTTTTCTTGCAATACGTCGATAGTTTGATGAGCAGTGTGACATGTGGCACCGTGTTGTTGGACCCACATATCCTCCAAATCAAGTACATCTAAATTTGGCTACAAAAAATTTCTTAACATCTGTGGGTATCGTTCACTATTCACTGTAACTGCATCTCCTACCTCATTTTGAAAAAAAAAGATCCGATGATGCCATCATGCCATAAACCATACCATACATTGTTTTTAAAATATAAAATGTTATATTTGTTTTTATATATAAATATTATAGAACACACTACATTTTTACACTTAGGTGTGTATTTTTATAAAGGTCCATTTTTAAATAATTCAAGTTAGAAGATCTATATTACTGCTATCTATATCTACCTTTAGCGGACACAAAGCTTTCTTGTGATCAAAACTTAACCAAAATTGAGCTTTATCTGAAAAGATAATTTTTTACGCAAAGTTCAAGTTGTTCTAAACTCCAAGCAGCAAATTCTCGGCGCAGACAATGGTCCAGTGGCTTAAGTTTTTGGGTGAAAACGATCTTATATGGGTGTAAATTCAAGTCGTTTTGAAAAATCCGCCAAGTTGTCGTCTTTTTAAGCTGTTGAGCGCGACGAGGAATTGATAAATTTGAATCCGCTGCAACACTAGCTCTTACAGCAGCAATATTTTCAACAGTTCTGGCATTTCGACGTCTTACTGGTGTTTTTACATCGTGAATAATAAAATTATTTTCAAATTTCTCAACGATGTGACTTATGACAAGCGAAGAACGTCGATTATTTAGACAAAAGATTTCGCGAAGGGCGCAATAAGTATTCACAAAAGAACGTCTATTTTCATAAAATCTTTGCATAACAACCAAACGTTCTTGAGCGCGCATGTAGTCATAATAAATTGTTATTATACTGATCATAAATGACAGAGACAGGTATATCTTTATTACCATGGTTACCATATCGCTTAAAATTCATATCATTAGAAAACTCAATAGAAGACGACGGGTATAGCATTTATAAATTTTATTCTAGTAAATTATTGTTTCGACCCTTCGATTTTAAATCTAAAATTTCGCAACTTGCTTTGTGACAGCGCCACTAGTGTGCTGACCAGCATTAAAAGAAAGACTCTTTCCACTTGGATATGTTAAAAAAACGTTGGTTTTCTGTTCTAGGACAGACATTTCAAACAAATTGATATTAGCAATTGTACGAATTTTGACAAAACCTATCCTCCTATTTAATAAAATTTCTATAAACAGAAATAAACTGGAATTTTTGCCTTTCAGTAGTTTTACAAGAAGGTATGCAAAACCAGTTCTGCGCCCAGAAAAATTCCCATACCCGAAATTTTACGTTTAAACGACTTTTGACTATTGTAAAATAGTAGAACTAGTTCTGGGCATTATAAATTGGTCAAAACTAGTTTTGTGCATTTTTAAATGACCAAAACTAGTTTCCTTCATTTTCTGAAGGTTATGATACACACAATACTCGAAAAAGTATGCAAAACTAGTTTTGAGTTCAGAAAATATAATGACAAAAATGGTATAATCTTACTTTTAATGAATGTAACTATAAGAAAATGAGTAGAACTAATTCTGGTAATTTCAAAATGCACAAAACTATTTTTGAACAATTTATAATGCCCAAAGCTAGTTCTCTGTATTTTGTAATATGCAGTAATCGTTTAAATGTATAACTTCGGGTATGGGAATTTTTCTAGGCTCAGTACTAGTTTTGCATACGTTTTTCGGACATTGTCCGAATTCGAGTATCGTGTGTAACATATACACCCTATAAAGCGGATATTGGTTCTATAAAACATTTCGATAAGGCAGTGCAATGAACACTGTCGCGCCTTGTATAATTTTCTCTCGTCTCGTCTTTGACCGCGTCCGTCACATAACCTATAAAAACGTAACCGCGCAACGTGCTCGGTATTGACCAGAATGCAAGTGGCTCGAAATGTTGACCTTGAACATAACCGCTGAATGATAAAGGTCACTTTAATTGTTTTATTATCATCATTCCCCTTCATAGTCGCCTAAGTTCGAAAAATTAATGTCACCAGTACGGCCAGAGGCAAACTGCTCTGACTGTCGAAGTTTGTTGTAGATTCTAAATTACTGTACTTTATCATATAGCTTTGCAAATTGTTTATATATTGCTTTAAACGTTCTTTTGAATAAAATTACTTAAATGACAAACGAGCAAGAATGGTCACGCATAGTTTGACATACTGAATTACATTTAAGACTTTGTTTTTTTTTTTTTAGAAAATATATATAAAAATCTTAGGCACTAAAATTTTTAATGCACAAAAATAATGTTAGTGTTTTATTCTATTTTAATGCAAGAATTATTACACGTTGCTTGTATTCGCTTTACTGCATTCAGTTTTACGCCTTAGAGTTTCATCACTGAATATATTATACGCTTTACTAGCAATTTTATGAATTTTAAGTGACATTTATTAGCTTTGCATAAATTAATCCCAAAGTACATATTTTAAAATCGTTTAATGCTGGTTTTCATTTTCATTTTGCCTGTGCAGGTTTTTGATAATTTTTCTATGGATTTACGAATTAAGTACTGAAAATAAAATGACTTTGATATTGTAGTAGCTAGTGTAGTGTGAAACATTTACATTGTCTCTGTAGTTTGAAGTGTTTTTACTAGTAGATGGTTTATGAGGTATTGAATCTTCCAAAGAGGTTGAATTATTTAAAAAATCGCTTCCAGAATTTTATATACTTGCAATAGGGAATGTGAATTCTTCCATCTCAAATAATAAATAGTTATTTTCATGGATTTAAATAGGAGCTATATGACTATTACTGTGTACCTAAAATTACTTAATAACGATCGTGTCATAGCAAAAACAGACGACCTGATGAAATTATTATTATTCATGAAAGAAGTATCATACAATTTTAATAATATAAAATAAATATCTTTGTTTCCTATTTTGATAAAATTAAAATTGAACAACGAAAAATTTATTTGTGATGAGTAAAATAGATTTAATGCCGCGGCTTGTATTTAATAGATAAGGCGCAGCCGAATCTGTTACTGCAGCCAAGGCATTAAATCTACTTTACTGCCAAATTAAACAAATAACTATTTAAGGCTACAGATTTCAGCAATCAAAAATGTTATAGATTGCTTTCACGTGTTACTAATACAGCATGCTGTAAAATACATGCGTCGTGTATTTAATATTTTATAACACATTTTATATATTTCTTAAAATCCATCTGGTTATTATTACCGCCATTGTTACTGATATAGTACAGCTCTTATGTATCTATTGTTACACTGTAAACAAATAATTACACATTTTAACACAAAATAACACAGTACTGTGTTAATCGAGATCCACACGGGATTGTGTACATGTTTACACATTTCTCCTTATGCAGCAGTGTGTTAAAGGTTTAACAAAATCCACTGTGTGATCTGAACATATTTTATTTCTCTAAAGTAAGAGTAATCTAAAATATCAGAGTAAACTCCTAATATTTTTAAGATTTATAATCCTAATTAGTTTTAGCATCAGCAATATTTGTTATAGTTATGAAGTATACTAATATCTTTGATCAAATCTCAATTTAAATGTAAATGTTCTCCATTTGAACACAGGGAACGAGAGGCAACTGAACACAACAACGCTACACGACCAACATGACGTGTGTTGGAACATCTGATATACTGTACCTGCGCAGTTGTGCTGAACCAGTCAGGAGTAGGGATATTGAACACACAGGTGTGTTAAGTTTACACAAAATGGTGTACTTTTAACACATCACTGGTAAATATTACACAAATTCAGTATACTTTATAATACTAGTAACTTTAACACATTTTGTGTAAAACGTATAAAAAACCATAGTGTGTAAAACTAACACGAAAATTTTATATGTCCTAAATTACGTACTGTCTCTTACTTACACAGCGATTTTTTTTATAGTGTAATGTATAGGATAGACAGGCAGCAAATATATTTTTTAAGATACTTGATACACGAATTGCATGACTAATCAGAAAAATTCCAACTGTGATACAGATTATTACAAATTTTATTTGTTAATAGATTTTCCTCAGTGTAAATTTCAGATTGAAAGAAGTGAGATTACGAAAACCAGATATTATATTGGTACTTACCTATGCATATACTTAGTATAATTATATAATTGAGTTTAATAATGTCACATAAAAAATTGTATTATTTTAATGAGCATAATAGCAAAGAACTGGAACGCATAATATGCTGTTATTTACTTTAAAAATCCGGTTATCCCGCATTTATTAAAATAAAGAGTGTCCTTTGTTAAATATTTACCCAAAAAACTCGTTCCATTGAGACACTGACCATCATAACTTGCAAGAACGGAACCTTCAGCAGATATTTAGCTCAGGTAGAGCTGTCTAGCAATAGTTGCCCTAGAAACCCAAATATCAGTTTGCGTCCTTTAGACAAAAAAAATGCAAGGCCTCACTGAAATACATCGGGTCGTCCTGACACGACATCGTTGACAGTTACGAAGATTCCTGCGACACCGGCCATTTACTTTTAAACTGGCGTGACGCAGACGCAACGCTCGGGCTTTAAATACGATAAACAAAATAATTTTCTTAATTACAAAATTTATTGCAAGGCATTATCATTGTTTCGGTAATGATGCGTTATTGCCAATTAGTGTTCCTCCCAATTCTCCTGCGTATAGTCGGGAAATGGACCACTAATGAAAATGTGACTGTTAGGATTAAGGGGTCTATTGCTTAAGTATTTGTTTGTGTCTAATTTAAAAATGACTAATTTTGGATGTAATATCGAATATGGTTTTGTTTTGAGATGCTGTTAGTGGGTTCAGTGAAGGTTCATCAATACAAATACGAATATTTGCGAAGTAAGAGTAGCTTTTGAGAATTGCTCATGGAACATTTCATAGGCACCCACAAATTGTGAATTTCCAAGTCATGTATCATTGCAAAGTTAATGAAACACTAGTGTATAAAATAGTGGCTGACATTAGGAGTGAATTGAAATTAAATATGCAACTTAACTCTTCTTTTAATTGGTATTTTAACTTTATACTTACATACTTTAAATAATATAAAACACTTTCCAATAGTATAGGCACTAGCACTGCAAATCTGCAACCCGTAACGGTGGTCGTCTGCTCGCACAAAGAGGACATGCTTCCAATAGAACAATCTTTTTAGATACGTAAGATTTTGAGAAGTGATGTAAATAAATCCCAAGCATTATAGTAGCATTATAGTAACGATTAAGCATCCGACTGCGTTTTATAGAAAATTAAAACAACAAACAGAAAGTGCTACAACTCTTAAACATTATTGTTTTTGGAGTTGAAGAACGTCTTTACAATTTCCTAATTCGGGGATTAAAATACACATAAGCGAAGACGCGAAGTGTCTTCGGGAGCACTTGTTGGATTGCATGTTACAGTTTCTCTTTGAGAATAGTTTAAATGTTTTGGCCAGAATAATATTCCGTCATTTTCCCACTGGTATGGAACGATACAAAAATAAATACTTTTTTTCTTTTGCCCCAAGCTCTTTTAAAATATTGTACATATACACTAGTTATAAAAATGCGCGAGATATGAGATGTTAACATGAACTATACATTTTTTTACTGTTTTAGATAGGTATTTTAGGCTAATATAAATCAAATCTCCTACAATTCCTATCAATGAAGTCAGATGTATGTTCTCTGATACCAAACATCTAGGTATGCTAATGAACAATTCCACAGACAAAGCTCTATTCAATAATTATCTAAAGAAAATAATATAATTTACTAACCTGCTAATGAAGCACTCTATAAATATCTAACTTCACTTTTTGGCAGTGGGAACACGACAAAAAGTGACATCCTGTCAATGAATTAAATATGTTAAAAATGTTCACCTTTCATGTAAAAGTTTTTATATATTTTTAGGTATTAATAATATTGTGTGAAACTAACTACTCAGTGGACAAAAGCCCCAACCTGCGTTGAATTACACCCACAATATCTACCCATATATTCCTTATTATTAGCTTTTGTAACATTTTTTTACTGTTTTAGAAAGGTATTTTAAGCTAATATAAATCAAATCTCCTACAATTCCTATCAATGAAGTCATATGTATGTTCTCTGATACCAAACATCTAGGTATTCTAATGAACAATTCCACAGGCAAAGCTCTATTCAATAATTATCTAAAGAAAATAATATAATTTACTAACCTGCTAATGAAACACTATAAATATCTAACTTCACTTTTTGCCAGTGGGAACATGACAAATTCAACCACAATAGATGAGATCTGACCTATTTCTGCATTTTTAGGATTGCTTCTTCAGGTGGTCTCCTTTAAGCTGAATCAAATATCTAACTATAAAAATTATTATAAAAATTAAAATTATTCGAAGTTAAATATCGACAATGACAAAAAGTGACATCCTGTCAATGAATTAAATATGACAATACCTACTTGAAAAATTTTCACCTCTTATGTAAAAGTTTTTATATATTTTTAGGTATTAATAATATTGTGTGAAACTAACTACTCAGTGGACAAAAGCCCCAACCTGCGTTGAATTACGTCCACAATACCTACCCATATATTCCTTATTATTAGCTTTTGTAACATTATTTTACTGTTTTAGAAAGGTATTTTAAGCTAATATAAATCAAATCTCCTACAATTCCTATCAATGAAGTCCTATGTATGTTCTCTGATACCAAACATCTAGGTATTCTAATGAACAATTCCACAGACAAAGCTCTATTCAATAATTATCTAAAGAAAATAATATAATTTACTAACCTGCTAATGAAACACTCTATAAATATCTAACTTCACTTTTTGGCAGTGGTTGCAAGTGAAAAAATATTAACAAATTGATACGATGAAGTGAAGAACTGACAGCTAGTATTACTATTTCTTTTATTATAAAACCCAAACATTTAATTTCCGATACATTTTTAGTTTAATAGTATTTTAGTTTTTTTTTTCTTTGTATTTTGGGTATAGTGACTACGTGCTGCCTGACACGAAATTAAAAGAAATCAGAAGGTATATATTCGAAAAATGCAGGTCAATTCATCGGAAGAGACACTACAAGCCTGATTTAAGCCTGACATAAAATTAAAATGGGGAAATTGCTGTAACTGTACGTAATTTTATATATCTTTCCTTCCTAGAAATTTAACTGTTTTCTAATAAATCGTACGTAACGGTATCGTTTCAAACCGTTTATTTTTTGACGAACTCTTCAAATAGAATCTTAAATAGTTTTGGCATTTCTTACATATATTTTCAAAGAAGCGTGGCGCCATATTTCCATAATTTCATAAGAAAAATAATTAACCAATAACATATTTTAAATTCATTGAGAGTGCTTTGAAAAACAATTGATGCCTGAGGCGTAGGTAGCGATTGTTTTTAATTTTTGCACAGTCTGCTCTTATACAGAACGTGTATCATATCTTTATTTTCCCTTCAATTGCATCCTGAAACAAATGCAAGGAGTTACATAGTTTCTTATTGCTTTTTAATTGCAAGTATATTTTTAAAAAATTTTAATTACATTTTTGATTATGTAATATTATAAGATAAGAATATTATTGTAGTAGAAGAAAAAACTTTATATCTTTTGACATTAACATATACAGGGTGGTCGCGATGTAATGGGCCAAAATTCATGACTCGATTCCTGACGTGAAAATATTGCGATTTAGACAAACTCACCTAGTCCAAAAGTTGATACTTACAGAGATACAGGGTGTTTAATGCAAAATATTATTTTAGTTTTTTCTTATTTATATTACAATAAATGTTCATCATGTCCGCCTCCAACTTCAATACATTTATTAATGGGTTTGTTCAAAGACTGCCGTATTATAAAATAGAGATTCTTGTTACGAAATGATTCGGCGGCATTTACAATTTTCTGCCATAGCTCTTCGCGGGTGTTTATAGTTTCTCTATAGACAACTGATTTCATGTAGCCCCAGAAACAAAAATCCATAGGATTGAAGTCAGGACTACGAGGAGGCCATAATATTCGACTCCCACGACCGATCCAACGATCCGGAAAAATGTGTTCAAGATAGTTTCGTACTCTGACAGAATAATGAGAGGGAGCTCCATCTTGCATGAAAAATAGATTTTGCCGTGTATTCAGTGATAAATCGTCGAGGTAGTCAACTAAATGCTGCTGCAGGAAATCTAAATACAAGTCACCATTTAGATTTGAAGGAAGGTCATGTGGACCCAAAAGGTGATTTACTATGATTCCGAACCAAACATTTATCTTAAATTCATGTTGGAAGTGACCTCACTGACTACGTGAGGATTTTCATTATCCCATATGTGCTTGCTTCTAAAATTGAAAATTCCTCGACAAGTAAAGGTCGCTTCAATAGTGAATAGTACATTATCCAAAAATTCCTGGTCAAGGTTTTGCTGATTGCGCATAAAATGAGCAAATTGTAATCTAGCTGGTAAGTCTGCTGCTAAAAGACTTTGCACGGGTGTAAAATGGTAGGGATATAAATTTTCCTTGTGAAAGATTTTGAGAACTGTTGTTTTACTAACACCGGTTTCTGTAGCTACCTGCCTGCTGCTAACTTCTGGATTTCCTACCACTCTTACTAAAATGTCTTCTTCTTGGTGAACTGTAACAGTACACCCTGCGTTGTCTATTAAAAAGTTGTTGAAATAGTTTCCGATTTGGTTGCCTTCTATTCGGATACAAATCTGAATACCGACGAAGCGCTCGACGTCCAACATAATCTGATTGCGCATAAACGCAAACCATATCGCGCATTTCTCCATTTGAAAATAAATTATGGCGTGGCATGTTATCTCGCACTACGATTTAGATCATAAAGTAAAGAATACTTTTAATAAGGCACGAATAATACTGTAATATTACTGACAGCACTAAGGTAAGTGGAAAATGTCAAAATTGGATTTTAACATAAGCCTACTGGAAAATTTTTGCCGATTTGTAATTGAATACAAATACATTGGAATTTTCAATGGCAAATTTTACGAGAACGTTGCAAGATAGCGACTATCAAAAAGTATAGCTTTTTTGTGTAAAAGAAGTTGTAAAATCAGAATTTGCTACCTGAGAATTAGATTTTTGAAAGATAAAAAAGTTCTGTCGTTTTCAACGCATTCGATCTAGCGCAGGTGGCGCTCTCTATGAGCTACAAGCAAACCATGGATATATTTCAATCTCTCGCCCCAGAAAACCCGTAACACCAAAATTTCATCTCGATATGAGCATTTATTATGAAATAAATAAGAAAAAACTAAAATAATATTTTGTATTAAACACCCTGTATTTCTGTAAGTATCAACTTTTGGACTAAGGTGATATTTTCCAGGAATCTAGTCATGAATTTTGGTCCATTACATCGCGACCAGCCTGTATAGCATAGCATGTGATAGCTGAAAGTAGATAATCTTTTTTCCCGGTGACCCAAAGCTCTTTCAGTTCTAGCCGTATTTTCTGTACATAGTTGGTGAGTACATTTACTTATTACGTAACGAAAGGGTGACATAATGTTGAACGTGGAGGTACAATCAAGGACCTTTACCGTGGAAGTCAATAAACTTGACAGTATCCGGCAGAATTCTCGAAGATCCTCATTTATTCGCGAAGCTAAAAAAAAACTCCTCCGTAATTAACGTGTGAATAATGAAATACGATATAATTACAGTCTCAATGACTTATAAAATATTCAATTGCTAAATGCGAAATATAAATAAACTCGATGTGAATAGGAACGTTACACACTATAATTTGAAACCGGTACTGCTTTCGAGAGGCTAGGTTTCAATTAAAAACAGTGAAATTACAAAATGGGAATACACTTCTTCGTTTGTTACGCAATCCACAATAAACTTTGCATTACAGTTTACAAAACAGATTACTTCTGCTAGTAGTAAATATAATTCTTAAATGAATACTCATATTTAATGATTTTATATGTAGCGAGACAAGGAATTAGTGTGTAGTTAGAATAGAAGATTGCTGGTTCTTCTAATTGTATTTTGGATTTATCATTGGATAAATTACTGTATAATAATTGTTTTAGGTAACAATTTTGTGTACCTAAAGCAAATAATCTTTGTAGAATATCCACATTGGCAAAACAATGTCGATGAGGCACTAGTAAATCTTCCCAACTTTCACATCCTTGAATGTATATTCTGAAGAAGTAGTGTGTGTTCTTCCAACTTGTCATAAAATAGAATTTGAAAATATTTCTAAAAAAATAATTTTTATAAATTATATCTAACAGATGCCAGCAATTGTTTGATAATAAACTGACTTCTATATTCTATAATATTTATTTATTGAGAACACAACCAACAGTCGAGACCAATTACAGTTTGGAAGAAAATACAGTGTAATGAAGTCACAAAAATAACATGTCAATAAGTCACAAAAAATACAAAACAATGAGAGGACACATTTAGAAAAAATAATAGTTTTGTATAAAACTTAAACTCTAACAAATTTCATAGACTAAAAGAATATTAGTACATATTACAAAAAAGGGGATGATTTTAATAAGTTAGTGCGTGGAAGCGGAAGAGAGAGTGTTAGTAGATCTTACTTCAATTGGATATTCAAATATTACATAATTTCTGAACAATCATTATTGTTGTTAATTTTGAATAAAAATAACATAGTTTGTTGATTCCAACGATCCATTGAGCTAAGTGACGGAAACATTCTGAAATATATAAGGGTAACTACCATCTTGTTTATAACAAATAAATTTTAAAAAATATCTATGTAGGTACGTTTCCTATAAACTGGTTGTAAATTCTATGCCCTGGGTATCAAATTAAGCATGCATATTCGTGTTTAGATTCAAATGTTCATCAGAAGTTTATTTTTTAGACCCCATTTACCCATAAATGGATTCTGGATTCTGTGATTCTGGATTATTTAAGGACTCAAGTCGCCAATAAAGTTTTATATCATCTGTTTCTATCAATTAGTAGATACATATCCAGATTATTCACAATATCATTAAGTCAAATACAAATAAAAGGGGTCCTAGTATAGAACTCTGCGTAACACCGGAAGTTGCTAAATTTTACTTTATTTATCTCTATTCAGCTCTACGTACTACTTTCTTCCACTACGGTATGAATGGAAAAACTTAAGTAAGGTTGATAAAATTTTAACAAGATAATATATTAATCCCAACGGTAACATCAAATTTTCTGTATAGATTAATAGTATCAAATATATTTGAAAATTTGTCACAATATTGTAAAAAAATCAAATTAAATTTGGAAAATTATACCAATAAATATTAAAATTTATTTTATTTGTTTACGTTTCACCAGTTCCATGTGAAAAAATATTTGATTTATTTGGTATTTACTTTTTCCAGATGTGTTTATTAAAAAAAATAATTTATTTTACTTTTTTCATTATATTTAAATAAATTAAATTAAATTTGTTAGAAGATGAATAGGAAAGCGTAAAGTTACGTTCTTATACTTATTTTAAAGCAAAAATCTTCCTAAGAACTCTGCAATATAGTGTGACAGATTAGAAGCAGACTAAAACAACGCTACCTGCTTAATGAATGTAAGCAAATTCCTTAATCCTTCAGCAAATTAATTCAATGATATGCAAATATTTTCATGTCGAACTTCACGGAGAACGCTCACAAAACAAAATTATCATCGAATAATCAACAAATTGTACGTGAAAATAGGGTAAATTACAAAGCCTGTGTAAGTTATGGCTACTATTTGTTGTCTCTCTTGTTTATCCTTTGATATTGATGTATATAATACATTTGTACGGAATGTCGAAAAACCATTTGGCAGACACGTCTGGACAGTTTGTTCAACTTGGAAAATCGTTTCTCTCCGTATACATTTTTCTTATTGTTTTACGTTACATGTTTTGTCTACCCAAAAGTATTTTCTTGAATTTGGATCTTGTGTCTCGTTAATTTACTGGATTTTAAGCCAATTGCTTTTAGGGAGTGTTTTGTTTGCGCTTAAAATACATAGAATATACAGGGTGACTCAGAACTTATCTGAAAAAAAAAATTGATTGTAGAGGGGACTCACAAATACAATTTTGTGACAAAAAAATCATAAAGGGCAGTTCGAAAATGATTTAAAAATGCACTTCTGCATGGCACTGGAAACTGGTCCACTGTAAGACCTGATAAGGCGGCAAAGCATGCAGTCTGCGACCGGGCAAAAAATAGAAAGAAATGTTTAAGGAAAGTAATAAAGAACATTTTATAACGCCGGTTTTTATACAGGGTGTTAAATAATATATTTCAGGAGGTAATAGTATGAACCAAAATAAGCAGAAAAGTTTTAATAAACATGGGCCCGCAAAGTAACGGTTGCGGAGATATGGACCACTATTCGTTTTTCAAACATTTTGTTTTATTAGGAATAAACCGACAAAGGAAGCTTTTAACAAACAAAAAACAAAGTTACAGAAGATGTACAAAGTGCCCTCCGTCCATTTCCAAGCAGGCACGACATCTTTGTCTCAACGTTATTCGAACTCTTTCGAAAACACCTTCCTTGGTTTGGATTTCTTGACACTTTTGATTAATCCGTAGCTGCAGCTCTTCCAGGCTATTTACAGGAGTACCATACACTAATGTCTTCAAATATCCCTAAACAAAGAAATCTAGAGGGTTCAGATCAGGCGATCTTGGAGGCCATAAAACAGGTCCGGACCTTCCTACCCATCTATGTGGAAAAGTTTGGTGTAAATGCTTTCTAACGGCCATGGAAAAATGAGCTGGAGCACCATCATGCTGGAACCACATTTGTTGTCTTTGATTCAAAGAAATGTCTTCCAAAAACTCATACAGTGTGTTCTGCAGAAAGTTAGAAAGAGGTAAGCAGCGCCTGTTAATCGGTTTGGTAAAACAACAGGACCTAGAAACCTGTCACCTACAATACCCATCCAAATGTTTAATAAAAAACGTGCCTGATGTCCAGATTCTATTAGAGCATGAGGATTTTTGTCGGTCCAAATATGCGTATTGTGAAAATTAAACACTCCATTTCTTGTGAACCCGGTCTCATCAGTAAAAAGAATGTTTGCAAGAAAACGAGGGTCTTCAGCATCATGACGTAGAAACCAGCGGCAAAAAACCAAACGTGCATGATGATCATTTATTGGATTTAAGGCCTGTACTCGTTGCACATGGTATGG
This sequence comes from Monochamus alternatus, assembly GCA_037114965.1. Taxonomy (NCBI): domain Eukaryota; kingdom Metazoa; phylum Arthropoda; class Insecta; order Coleoptera; family Cerambycidae; genus Monochamus; species Monochamus alternatus. The sequence continues at coordinate 43,650,638 of CM073433.1, forward strand.
ATAAAGCAGTTGCTCGTGAAGGATTCTCCAAACAAGAGGACCACTAATTCCTACCTCGGCTGATATTCTCCGCACACTCGTACCTGGATTCTACTCTACCAGTGCTAGAATTTCTTCTTCTGCTCTAGGACTATTATAAGAAAATTCACAACGTTTTTGCAAACTAAAAAAGGGGCTAAAAAACATAAAACATTCCATATCTCCGCAACCGTTACTTTGGGGACCCATGTTTATTGAGACTTTTCTGCTTATTTTGGTTCATATCTCCTTAAATATTTTACTCTTTTTTTGTACACCCTATTGTTATTAATTATTAATAGATTTAATTTGTGATTTTAATTACTAAAATAGTTTGACTTACCTGATGTTACAACAACATTTTGGTCCCGTCTTACCCAGTTTCTACAAACTCACACAAATGTTTCTGTTTCTTGTTCGTTTTTAACTCGTAAGTTATTGGCAGCAACTATGATACGTTTGCGTAAATCATCAATAGTATGTATCCACTTCGGTGTGATACACTTCGTTTTTTAAATATTTCCACAAAAAGAAGTCCAAATGATTTATAGTCAGGAGATCATGGCGACCGTGGTACCGGTCCTCCTCGTCCAATCGCTTGGTATTAATGCCTCGTGTATGATACACCACACTGCTGCAATACGCCGTGGACGTCCTGGATCTTCATCTCTTCCACGATTCGGTTTAAATTTTCCACCGCAGTAAAAATAGCTGCATTTAGCACATTTTTACCGGGAAATTGTTCTGCTAAAGCATTTTCACATCGTTATAAATTAAAACGATCAATTCTGAGTTACTATACACATAAGCCAATTTTGACACTTGAAAAACTAATGTAAAGTCTCGTATCAGCGATGTAAAGGTTGAAAATACTGCAACAATAATTTTTTACTCGGAAACTATAAGGATTTTCTAAAAAAATTCTTTACGATATTTACTTCGTTTTCATGACGCAACTATTCCCAAATTCTTTAGAATAAGTTCTGAATCGTCCTGTATTTTAATGAAGCCAGCAAGTCCTAATGTTTTTTGTTATACCATTTATTTATCAATTCTCTGTATTTTTTACTCGTTTCTTCATTTTCAAGGTCCCGACATCGTTTAAAGTTACAGTCGTTGTGCGTCTGTTTTCTATTTTCCAATGATTATAATAAGAAAAGCGCCTTTAATTTTTGGCAGTTCGTCAATACAGTGGCGCCGACATTACATACGTTCTTAAAATTAGAATTTAGTTAATTGTCTGTGACTCACTGGTGTAGATATTTTAAAAGTATGGCTACCAAGACGAAGGTCGACAATTGCTACACCAAATAAGAAGAATCTTATTTAGGAATAAGCAATATTTTAAAAAATGTACAGCAAAAAAAAAATTGAAAATAAAGTTAATGACAAGTCGTTGTAACTAAATATAATTTTCTTAAAAATATTGTATCAACGTTTTTAATAGTAAGGGTTTTTTAGATAGACGCAGTATGTTAAATAAGGTTATACCAATAATTTCCAAATATCTACAAAACTTAATAATTTCTACATATATTTTACTGCAAAAACTTGCCTTGTTTTGAACCATCATGTAATTTGGGAGATACCTAATTGTTTTCAAAGTTAGTACAATATTGCAATTGTATATCGCTTTAGAAATATCTGTATTAAAATTATGTAGGAAACCTTATAAAAAATATACAACAAAATTGTTTGATCTTTCAAAGGTACCGAAATAATACAAATATATAACGGCAAAAAGTGGTCTAACTAACAAATTTTTAGGTACAGAAATCTTTCAAAATACGTATTTTTGTCTAAATTTAACTGTAGATGTAAATATTATATACAAAAATTTAAATAGTTCGACGTACAAGATTGGTCACTTTTGTTTATAAGTAGTTATGTGAAAATAGTTGTTAAAATGTGAGGTTAGAATAGCAAAATATTATTATTATTATTAGTATTATTTTATTTGAGGAGAATTTAAATAGTACGAAAAGTGTATAAACAAAATATCAAGGATTTTTGTACCTAAAAAGCACCACAAATTTGATCATTTTACGGCGATCTTAAGGAAAACCTATTCGCAGTAACAATTTTAACATTCTATCTCGGAAATGTAACATTATATTGAATAAACCTACTGTCTAAGTCTTAGACTCTAAGAGGAAGTCACCCACAAGTTTGAAGTATAAGCGAGACCTACAGCAATATATATTTTACGCGTAAGGTAGCCTAATAAAATGTAGTTGAAAACTGCAATGCATAGTTACCCAATTTATAATATAATGTTTTTGTATCTTAAAAATATTTTTAGAAATATTTAAAAATATATTTATAGTAATATCCTGTGACACTTTGTCGCAATCTATCAATTTCTAATTATATAAAACATCCGTATCTCTGAAACTAAACAATTTGCAGAATAAATGATACTGTGCTGAAAAAAATATTATAATTATATATACCATTCATTATCTTATTTTTCTACTGAATTTGATTAGCCTCTTCTTCGAATCCCTCGGCATCAGCAGCACCGTAACCGGAAACGTTTCTCCACAAGACTGATCAGTTTCCGGGTAGCCGCCTTTGAGCCCTGTATCGTCTCGTAACGGATCCGGGATAGCTTCTCCGTAGAGCGGAGCCGGACCTGGGGCGTCAGTGCATTGCCCTCTAGAAGCAGGCGCAGAGTTGGGACTTTCTCTCCCCCCTGCTGGCGTCCCGCGTCCCCCGCCCATTTCACGACTAACCTGCTGCCCAAGGCATACCGAGTAACCGAGCAAGAATATCCGATACGGCCGCTTACAGGGTGTTCCTGCAAATCCGGGAACGAATTGATGGAGAAGTTGGGCGATGCTAATCTACTTTTCCGCTACTGCTACTTAAAACCAAGCTCGCAGGACTTTTTACACACATATTTATTACAGTTTCAGTCATCCTGCAAGTATCAGTAATTATATATATATATATATATATATATATATATATATATATATATATATATATATATATATATACGCAAGTAGCAAATTTTGAACGTGCGATTGCCCTTCAATTTTATGTATAGATATATAGGATGTTTAGAAAACCACTGGTGGTGAGTTTAATTGATAAAATAGTGACAGGAGTTTCTCAAAGAAGAAGTGTGTAAGGCTACGCAAAGTTCATTTATTTTTTTCCTGCAATCTGCATAATTGCAAAACCAAATTCCACTCTGCGGACTAATGCCCTAACCAATATTAAATTACACCTGAAATTATGTAGCAAACAACCAAAGTCATTCATCAGCTGCTCACCAGTCATATACCGGTTTTAGATTATTAGCTCTCATCAGTTTATCGTAAGTGAGGTAACCGCTGAATAACCTGGCTGTTTATATCTGTCAAACCTGACAGAAAGCACCCTGAGTTGGATTTGACAGATATAAACAGCTAGACTTATTCGTCGGCTATCTAACCTATGGCATTCTTATGAGAGTTAATACGTATATTTTGTATTATTGAATATTGAAGATCATACCTTTCATTGTGCAAGATAATATTGTTCATTTAATGGAGGATATAAATATACAGTGTGTTGAAGTTGTTATATTGAAGAGGGTTTTTCTTAGTTATTTTTTAATCGACTATAGATCAAATTTTCAAAATTTGTGCACGAGTAAATATCAACCGTACCTTAAGTGAAACGCAAAAACTGTTTCATTGTATAAGTCAAGGCGCGTACGGACAGTCTGCGGGCTATAATTTAGAAAAAAAACATGATAAAAGTCAAAATTTTCAATCGGGTTTAAAAACTGCAAAGAATAATACAAAAATAAGATATATTAGTTTAAATTCCATAGGATATATAGTTTTCGAGAAAAATTGACTTAAAAATTGTTTGTTCAGTACGCGGTGCAAGTATATTTCAGGTTTTAAAATTGAAAGATTGCGTTACTATGGATACAGTAAAATTCAGCAACACAAATTTAAATTGTCTAACAATAGATTGCAACTTTTTCTATTATTTAAAAAAAGGAACGTTGTTTCGTTTTGTAGATACAACGCATTAATATCAACAGTAATAGCATTACTATGGCTATAGTAAAATTTGACAACACTTATGCAAACAAAATGAAGTTTGAGTAGGCGTGTTTTAAGCTGTAGGATCACTTCCGGGAATTTACTAAGGTATTTCCTGACACCCTGTATTTTATTTTCACAAAACTATGTTCTTCGCTTCGAACAATAAAAACAAATAATAAAATCCATTACTATAACGTTTGACGCTAGTATAACATCTATAAATAAAATAAACTCATAATTATGTCAATTGTATTGTAACATGATTTGTTTGTTATTGGAAATTTAAAACCAACGGAGGCAGCACAACTAACCGCATGATAAGATAGATGTCTTTGTAATATGTAATAAATTATTAATAATATAATAATTGTTTTCTAATTTTGTTAATAATAGTTTTTTTAAATTTCTTTGTCGGATATGTAAGATAGCTTGTAACAATTAATAATAATATCTCTACCCCTCATTCTAATCACGAGGCTTAGCTTAGAAATTGAGGACTTGTGCTGAAGAGGGACGGCATATTATTATTAAGCAGGCCGCATTTGCGCCCAGGAACGACTTATGTTGGTAGGTCCTAACCACCATTCAGTGCAGGAATGAGGGATAACTGGAAAACATCATTAATGATCAAACGTCGACTGGTATCAACCTCTCACAGTGACCTAAGCTAACATTCTTAGCCTTATATAGCTGATATATGGTCTACCGGCCGCGGGATTCAATACCATAGCGGTGTGGTCACATCGATTCAAGTACTGACGCCTTAAACCGCTCGACCATATTATAACTATACATGTATTAAACATGATCAGTAAATAATTGTTTTATATCTAGGTAATTATTGTAATTTGGTGTAAATATAATAGAATTCACATGAATAGTCAAAATTACTTTCATTTATTCAATTGACCTCATGCTTTACACTCAATATTACTTGTTCTTGTTATCAGACCTTACATAATAATTTCTAAAGTGACTCTACCTACAGAAATCTAAAAACAAACACCGAAATGTATGCGGGGTTTGTGGTCTGATCTATCAATTTGCCTTGCGATATTCTTTAAATATTTATTTATTTCACCTGACGTATCTTTGTATGCAGCTCATTTGACCGCGCTTGGAATTTTACGACTGTATAGTGGCTGGAATTGAACTTAGAACCTCAGTTGTGCTCGGATTTTGTAATAGGATAATGTTTATTTACAAACACGCTGCCGAATTTCGAACTAGTTCAAGGTACTGGGTGGCTCAATAGAAATAAGTAACGTAGTTTTGTTTGTGTATCTAAATATGTTTTGAAATGTTATTTAGTAATAATTCAGTCACATAGACGTATGAATATTCATGTAAGTTGTAGCAGTAGAATCCTCACAATAATATTTATAAATTATTATTTTTAATAAATAAAATACACGAACAAGACATTCTCCTACATAATTTTCATTGGCCTTCCAACTATGTGTCAGTTTTGTATTCTACGTCTGAAGAAATTTGGTAGTTTAGCTTTCTTAAATACTTCATTTGACACTTCTTAAATGCTTCATTTCCCCTGATGGTTCTTTTACTTTTTTGGGTTCTTGTGAATATCCATGGTACTCGTTCATGTACCACTACCACACTTTCATTGTTGTTTTACTTTCCTCTTATTCGTAAAGTTGGTCACTGCATAGTATAATGTTTTTTCCCAAATCTTGTCTTCCTCACTCATCATTTATTCTATCCATTTGAACTGATTTATTTGTTCTATTTTTGTCTCATCTATTACATAGAACATTTAGTTCTAGGTTTCCATCACCAAATATTTCAGATATTAATGAACATTTACTATCTAGCTGGAAGCACCTGGATGTTTTGACTGTTCTGTCTCATACCGAACCAGTGGATGCTAGGAAAAATTATATACTAATACTTTTTGCATGACAGATCAGGACATTAAGAACGATCTTCATTTTATACAAATATATAGAATACGAGTACACATTTTTCTGTTAAATAAAACCTAAGGTTTCTTATAAACAATACACTTTTTACAATAAGAAATTTAGATACCAGAAGTAGATGTGATGGAGCTGTTCGAATTTCCAATCGTTAAATCCATGTTTGAGTCTATGATCTTCTTTGCTATCTGTTTCTTATTCTGTCACAAAATTTCAACATAGTGGCTTTAACATTTGCATATCTGCACCGTCATCAACCAAGATGTTAGATGAGAACCTTCTAAAACAATGTCCAGTGTATTCGGGTTTCTTCAATCCAAGCTTTGTTGCAATCATTTTTGGAATACTTCCAAAAGTAGTAACTACACTATAACGACAAGCTGGGAGGTCCATTTTCTTTATTTGTATTACAAAAAATCGCCTGTGAGTTGGATAAGGAGGACGCAATTCAGATTATTTTCGAAAAATATTTTAGTTGATTCTCAGACAATTTTGGTTTTCGTGAATGGAATCACAATTTTTATATAAGCGTCATTGTACTGAATATGACCCAACTTTAGTTTAGTTAATTCTTTGCGACAACAATCCCCAAAAATTCCGATTATCTTAGCAACCTTTATGAATAAATATGTTTCATCATCTGCAATATTTATATACTTTTTCCTTTGTAAAAATTCTGATTTTTTAGCCTCGTAATCTTCTGAATTTCTTGTCAAAAAAGCGATTAGTTGAGAAAATCTGCTTATATCTTGATTTTTCTTAACTGCTATCATAGTTCTCAACATTGCGTAGTATCCATAGTGTAGATGCTTTCTGGGAGCGTTGCTTTCCGGAAAAATAATCCAAAAGGATTTTCTCAGACACCTCCTTTACCTTGTTAGCTTTGCATCAAACTTTAAACTTTTGGTAAGGTACTCCAACTCACCGCGCCTTGGATTTTGTCGAAATTAGACTTGAGATCCCAATTAAAAGCGCTTTTTATATTTATGGGTTTCTTTGACAAAGTGTTAACAGTAACCATGCAAAAAGTAACATAAGAAATCTTGATTCTAAATTAGTTATTATTAAGTTAGAGTTGTTATTATACAAAGTTCACATGCGTGCGGTAATAATGTCTTTATCCCACTTATTACGTAAAAACTTTTATTTAAATAGAGGACAATCTGAAACGTCACCAGCATTTTTACTGAATGTGGCAGCTAAATTAATCCTGTCAGCGGGATGTTCCCCCTCATCCTTATTTGTTTTAAGGGGTATAATTTGATACTCTATTAAATGCACAGTGCGAAATTATCTGTTTCTGATTTTTTTGCGTGGTAAACAAGATTGACATTTGAGGGAAGTGTTTTAACATTGAATAATGTTCCAATTTAATATTTTTTGTAATTCGTAAATACAACAATATTTTGAAAACATCATAAATATAAATAGAAATAAATGATTTATGTGTTGTTTATTTCCAATTTCCAGCTGTACTATCAGATTTGCTTCATTAGGAAAAAATATTAAATCACTGGCGTACAAGTCAAGAGTAAACAATTTGTGTTTTGATGAACGATCGCGCCTATCTAAGTAGCGTGTAACAAGAAGCAACGATATTTTATGCCGAAGTAAGAACTTCCGTAGTTCTAGTCCTCCATATTTATCAAACTTGACTGAGCGTCATATTTTACAGACAACAAATAGCTGAACCGCCCCATCTTTCTGCTCTACATATGAGACGTAAAATGGTCGTAAAGCTCTTTACTATCTCCTTTAACTCTAAATCTTTGGATGTATAACATGTACTTAAGCGTAGAGACACATTGTTGTCACGTGAGCTCGCGAATTGATGTCGAATCCAAAGTATTGACAAATATTAAATACTAGCGCATACAATAATCTGCATAATAAATACAAACGCGCTGGCTTGTTTATGGACCTCAGTAAAGCATTCGAACTAGTTAATCATGAACTGTTAATTAAGGAATTACATAGATATGGTCTAAGAGGAAGAATAAATGACCGGATATTCTATCTTACCTAACTAAGTGAACTCAAGTAATTTGTAACATAAGTAAATGATGTTAATCCGATAAATTTTATATTTAATTTGGTGTTCCACAAGGATCTGTACTAGGTCCAGAATTGTTTCTTTTCTTATATAAATGGTGGACCTGTTTCTTTTGACCAGTATTTAATTATGTTTGTTGATAATAATTCCTATCTGTTACATTGTCCAATATACAGAGCTTTCGAAAAGTAACGAAAAAATATTTGAAGATTTTAAAATTTAATTTTCACAATACTGTGCACCTCCCCATTATGGAACACCTATCCGTGCTTATTAAGATGAGCTGTTCCCGAATCGTTGGATAGGGATAGGGGGCCGATTGAGTGGCCAGCCAGATCGCCTGATTTGACACCCCTAGATTATTTCTTGTGGAGATACTTAAAAAGTAAAGTATACGTTACTAGACCGGTCAATTTAGAAGATTTAAAAGCAAGAATTCGTCATGAGATAGATCGTATGTCTCCTGAAGTTATTGATAATGTCCAAAAAGAATTTATTAATCGTCTTAGCTATTGTCAGGCAGCCAACGGTGCACAATTTGAACATTTAATTTAGTCGATTTTTTATATAATCATTATCATTTTCAGTATTGTAAAAATCAAACATTATTTTCTTGAAATTTTTGTTATGTAACACCATAATTTTTCATGATGTATGTATGTAGAATGACACGCTCTTTCAAATGGCATGGTCAAAATTGGGGGCTGCTATTTAAAAAAATTGTCAATGACGTCATATCTCGAACAACGATAACGTCACAAATGTGGGTCGATGTCAAAAAATGTCTTTTTTAAAAACAAAATCGACGTGCCAGGGGATTTTTTCGAAAACTTCTCAATTTCAAAAATAATTAATATATTCGTTACTTTTCGAAAGCACTATATATATTTGGATTAGGTAGTGTAATAAAACGTGCTATCACTTTTGGCACATTACGCCAATAATATTTATACCAATAGCTTGTTGTTTGGTACATTTACCAGTTTTATATCGAAGAAAGAGCGAATATAATCACAGTTTCATGTAAAAAACAAAACTTTATTGAACATTATTTAGTGGAAGTGATTCTTTATTGCACTAGTGCAATAAAATGTGTATTACATTCATCTGGCATTCTACTACAGCGTTTTGTCATCATGACATACATAAACGTTCAAATAGGCGTCCAAATAAACCATTTTTTGGGTTTTGCATGAACGTAGAAAAAATATTGTATGCAGTTCTGCTTTTTTAATGATGCATAAATAACTATTAGACGTGGCATACACTACAGTCCCACTGTCATCTGGTGACGACATTCATTACCCCAACCATTCGCCGCTTTATTTATCCTCTAAAATAACATTACATTACATTATTACCGCACTTGTATAATTATACATACAAACTTCACACGCGTACGGTAATAATGATCACGAGCTTTTCATACTGCATGAACTCACGTGATAGCACATGGCTTAATTTAACGCTAAATGAAAATAATACCTGCAAATACTCATTTTTGCATTTCCAGACTGAATAGAGGTTGATTTACGTCCTTCAATACGGTGGGTCCATAGAAAGGTGAATGGTTGAATGTTTCACGCGGTGAGATTTTGTAAAATCGATTTTAATAGCTTTCTCGATGTCCATCATTACCGGCGATAAAAACATGATAAATGCTGCTGATTTAACTAAAGACAAGTGTGTTTGGCACAACTTATTTTGAGTGATTATGATAGATGATGTACGACTTGCGAATGATTGACTAGTCGGTGCATACAAAATTGTAATGTTATGAAAAACATCTATTGGAAGAAATTGAAAGGGTCGCCAGGATATAAATATGAAAATTAAAGAACGACATTGAAGCATTATAATAAGCGCAATATAACACATTTTGTAAAAAATCAAGTTGTTCTTTTTTGATAGAATTACCGTCTAAAAATAATAGATCACCCTTTAAAAACAATATTTTATTAGAAAAAATTAGTATTTATAGTAAATTTTATAATTTAGCAACGACATAACATGTAATTTTGGCCAGTGTTGTAATATTTTTTATTTTCAGAAGAAATCTGGTTGCGATAGATAGTAGCACTCCACTGGAGTTACATAGTAAAACAATTTTGTGTGCTAATACAAAATTATATTATTGTACCTTATATTTTATGGTTTTGATTGATTCTACAGTTACTTATAAATTTATTGAATTCAAATTTTGGTTTTAGACTGAGGCATATTTACGTCAAACCTATGATGTGCATCTGCTTATCTATATATTTCAATCACTTTATTGTTCTTATTTTCTTTAAAATAATTGTAAATACGTGTCCTCAATCATCGTTCATTAGATGTTCCACAGACTTTTGTAATTAGGCATCTGTGCATTAGCATTTTTATAGTTATTATTATTGACACTGTTATTTGATTTATCCAAATCTGAAAATATTCGTCAATATTTGTCGCAAGTATCATCACTTGTGAAGTAATGCAAATCACATTTGAAACTAACATCATATGTATATTCTATCCATTTTTCCAGAAAGGTCATTAGTATTATTTATAGTTAATGATTTTACAAATACTGTTTCCGCAGGTTATGATTTCAACAAATTTTCTGTAGATTGTGTTCGAATTATTACACTGTGTGGGTGTTTCAAAGAACCTCAAGGTATTCAGGAGAATGGCAACCAGTATTTTATAAATCAATATTCCCACCATATCTTCCTAGTCGTACTCAGATATAACTTTCTAAACATTCATGGCAGTTGTCACTTGAGGTAGATTCCGGCATTCCTACTTCTCTTTCTCCGGGAGACACAGGCCTTTATACAACGAGCAACTTCAGTCTGTCTCTATTATTATTCTGTGAGATTATATAAACATTCGTCATTATTTGTTTGATTATTATTAGGGCTTTCCAAATGTTATGCTTACCGTAGATGTTGTTACAAACAGCACCACTGCGTTATTTTCCAATTTCTTTTATTCTTTCCTTTATTTTCGGAATTCCCCTGTTGAATGAAATAACATAAATATCTTTATGTCGATGGTATTGTCCCACTTCAGCATCACCTAGTTGCTAGAAACGTTTACCATTTCTTCTCGTCAGCAAAAAGGGATCGATTTGCCAGTCATAGCAGGAACCTCGATGGAGTTACTCAGCAATAAAATCATAGATCATAGACAGATAGAAAAACCGGCTCTAAAAAAGGCAGAACCGTTACGAGAAGCTGTTGAAAACTAGGTACGGACCTAGCTGTATCTTGCGTATCCGTCTTTTTGTTGCTCATACTGTAAGCGATCCGCCATTTATTCTCATTCGCTCAGGCTGCGCTCGTTGATGGAATACCTACTTGGCGTCGTTTGTAGTACGGTTGGTGAGCGGATAAGAACTGACGAGATATTTATGTCAGAAATAGTTGCATGTCTGCACTTTTACCATTTTTCTGTCACTTAAAATATACTCAATACATTCAGTCCAAAATAATTACGTACAATTATTTTCCGAGTCCTATTTTCTCAGCATATGAAGCTTGGATAAAATCCAGCAATGGTTCAGCCTATGATATAATATTATTCTGTTTTGCCATATATTTCAATTCGCTGCTTTTTCTTTGAATAGGTTGAATACTGATTTCATCTTCAGAAATTCTCTTTGCTTAGGTGTACTTCGCAGTTTTGTGATTGGACCTCAGCAACAGGCGTTAATAGCAAATTATTACATGGATGTATGTTGGATTAACTTTCAAATAATTCAAGTAGAAAATTTCTTGTCATTGTTTACTACATACAATAGATGAAGTCCAAATAAATTATATGTATACCTATATGTCTACTTCTGGACATAAACTGGTTGTGTAGGTGGAACCGATCTACTTATATACAAGTTTCCCCGGTTTTCGAGAACGCATCTGGAACCAAATCGAATATAGCCTGAAATGTTGTAGAAAATGGCAAAATGAAGGTATCACAAAAAGTTTAGAGAGCAAGTTTTTGAGAGCAATCAGGAACGTAATTAACAAACTGAAACTATTAATAATAATATTAGTAGCCAGGTAAGCTTCTGTAATAGTATGAATTGATCTATAATGATATACAGGGTGAATCTTAAATAAGTACAAATATTTTAACTGCTGGTGTAGTTCGTCATTTAAATCAGTCTAGTGAAAGCCATTTTTAAAAATTTCTAATATTTACGGAGATATTAATTTTTAAAAAAAATACCCACATTTTGAGGACCGCTGGCTGATTTTTCATCCAACAACGTAATGAAACATATGATTTGTTGCGAGGTTGCCATATCTCCTCCAATATAAATATTACGTTTCCTTTAACGTAATAGTTCTATTTTAAAAATACTTGTTTTAAGCATAAGTACAGTAAAATTGGGTATGTAGTATAATACGCAGCAATATTAACATAAATTTTAACATCTGAACTAACCTTACTATACTTCAACGATTAAAAATGAATTTCCGCAAATTCAATACTACCGTAAAATATTTAGGAAGATATTACTTGATATTACTATGTCCAATGTTCAAAAATTATACATAAACGTGCACACAAGCTTACCTGTTTGTTAAAAAATTAACTATTTAATCAGTAATCCACATTTCACAAGTTAAATGTCATTGTACACTGTTAGAAAGGGACACAAAACACAATTTCCTTAAGTTATTTTATGAAGAATAACGAAAAACTATGCACGCGTTTTTTATTTAAAATTGAAAAAATGTTAACTTTTAGCAAATTTTATTGCTATTTTCATGCATTATGTGGGGTTAACAAGTTTGACTTGGGCTTCCGATAATCTGTCATGACAATCAATGACAGTTTGATAATAAAAAATAATATAAAATGTTACACTTGACAAAATTCGCTAAAAGTTGAGATTTTTTCTTCCTTGAAGCAAAGACATTTGTGTAATACTGGCAACACTGTGAACCACACGTTCAGTCTGCAGCACTATGACTCATAAAAGTATGAAGGGTCTGTCTAGGCCAGCGGTCCTCAACAAGTTTTCTGCTGAAAAATTACGAAATTTATTTAAAGTTTCACTTTTTTATTTCTGATTTTTTTGTAAAAAAACTATTAATTATGTGTTCTACACACAAAACTATACTGCTGGTTAAAATATTTGTACTTATTTAAGATTCACCCTGTATATAACATTGAATATAATTCAGATTCTTTGAAATTGTAGTACTGCAGCATTTAAGCAAATGAAATGTTCATCGTTGTTTAGATGTAGCTCAGGGATATTTATTGAATTTCTATGTTTCAGTATTTTCATTATTCATATTATTATAACAGAATCCAATTTGAACTTTTTGCAATTGCAATGAATATTACCAATTAATGATTTCTTTCCTAATCATTTGCTCTTAAGCCTTTTGCCGTATAGAAAAGCAAAGCAAGTACCCACTTATTTATAAGTACTAAAGACTTGAATTACCTCTTCGTATTACCTATATTCCTTGTTTGTCTGCTCTTTTTGTTTAAACTTGTATGATTCTTTCGTTGATGTTTACAAAGAATACCGCTCCCCTACAAAATAGGATCCTATGTTGATTAAGGGTTTCCTTATTGTTATTGTTACTGTTATTACTAAGTTATACATCACATTGCTTTTAACCGTACTAGACTTCGTGCCTCGCCACACGTTGGCTTGTAGTTAATTTCATACCTAAACTTCTTCCATTTAAGTTTGACCCAAATAATGCCGGTATACGCACACACGTTCGCTGACTTGCCTTATGCAACATGTTGGTATTTTGTAAAAACGCTCAATTGTTGTAAGGCGCATTACGTTCTCATTACTTGACTGGTAAAAATTTCATGGAACAAATATTAAACATGCATGACGAAAATTTTCAGGCGCAGCGCTGTTTAGTTTACATATAAATTGTTAGGGGGCGCCTCTGGCGGTTTGAGAAAATGTATGTAATCTAAAATACATTTTCACGTTGTTTCAAACATCTCTTTTTTGTTTGGTTTCAATCCAGTACCGTAGGTCTCATAATACATCATATTTAATAAAATAACATAGGCAATGTTTTTGAAAGAGTTGAGTTAATGTAAAACTTAATTAATTATAAACATGTAAAGGGTTTCTACATCAGAAAAGAAGGAACATAAAATGAATTTTGTTAGCGTAAGTGGTTGTGATTTTAGAACGCCCAGAATTTGTTACAATAAAGACAGAAAAACACATCTAACATATTTAGAGAATTATTTCGGAGTAATTTGTGAATATTTTTTTTATTGAAATGAAATAATAACCTTATTAATTAATGTCACTTTAACATACTTTATACTGAAAACAATTATAAACAATTTTTCTACAACTTAAACAGGGAAACATGGGATGATACTATTTATAAAACTGGTACCACAGATGGAGATTTTTCGAAATTTGTCAATTGTTTGTGTTATTATCATGATATTTGCTTTCCTCTTGTTAAAGAAAAAATCAGCTCAAAAAATAACAATGGATGGGTAACACCTGGAATTAAAAGATGCTCACAGAAATTAAAATTGCTACACGAAATAAAAACCCAAACAAATGACTTAGTTGATATAGATTTTTACAAAAAATACAAAAAAAATTATAAAAGAGTTTTACTTTCTGCCAAAAGGATGTGCAATGATTCATTATACGCTAAAGCTAACAAAACAAAGACCGCATGGTCAATTATTAATAATAATTTAAATAATAGCAAATGTAGACATAATATAGATGAAATGAAAATAAATGATGAAATGACAATAGATCCTTATTTAATTGCACAACATTTATATAATTACTACATAAATTTGCCATTTACATTAAATGAAAATTTACAAGGTGATGTGATTGGACCTACTATAGAAAATGAATCTATTCCTACGTTATTTCTAAGACCCGCTAATGAAAATAAAATTTATAATGTTATAATGAATTTAAAGAATAAGAACTTATCAGGAATTGATAATTTGAGTCCAAATCTAATAAAACAATCTGTTAACTTTTTAGTATATCCATTAACATATTTGCCAATATACATAGTATTTTATCAGAGTCTCAGCATGGATTCCGTGAGAATAGATCAACTACAACTGCAATAATGTCATTTTTAAATAACTTATACAGTAATCTTGATAAAAAAAACAAATGTGTCGGCTTGTTTATGGACCTAAGTAAAGCGTTTGATCTAATGAATCGTGAACTATTAATTAAGAAATTACATAAATGTGAGGAAAAGTAAATGACTGGATATTATATCTTACGTAACTAAACGAACCCAAACAGTTAAGGTAAATGGTGTTAAATCGGATAAATTGTTGATAGAATTTGGTGTTCCGCAAGGATCTGTACTCGGACCATTGTTGTTTCTTTTTTATATAAATGATATGCCTGGCTTCTTTGACAAATATTTGATTATGTTTGCAGATGATAATTCGTATCTCTGTTACGGGAAAACTCTTGATGAAGTTATATCGCAAACTCAGTTACAAGTAAGGCAATTTAACAATCACTTTAAATCGAATTGTCTTCTTTTAAATCTCACTAAAACTGTTTTTATTATTTTCTCACCTAGAACTAGTCACTATGACCACAGATATTTGGTAAAATTGAATGGTAAGTTTAAGGAGCAAGTTAGTAGTACTAAATTTTTAGGTATATACATAGATAATGCATTAAATTGGGAGACTCATATAAACTCATTGCTGCAAAAATTATCCTGTAGTTGTTATGCATTATATAGGTTGGCAAAAATTACAAGTAGATCAACAGTGTTAGCTTATTACCATGCAAGTTTTGTTACAAAGGCATCTTATGGTATTATGTTTTGGGGCTCTTCAAGTCATTTTGAGAGGGTTTTTAAGCTTCAAAAAAAAAGCCATTCGTTACGTTATGGGTAAATCTCCAAGAACATCTTGAAGAAACTTGTTTAAAAACTTAAATGTGTTAACACTCGCCAGTATTTATATTTTAGAAGTAGTAATGTATGTAAAAAATAATATTAGTGTTTTTTTTTTAACCAATAACTTTAATTATAGTTATATCACCAGAACAAGTGATAATTTAACTGTTCCTTTGCATAAATTGTCTAAGTATGAAGAATGTCCAAATTATATAGGTATAAACTATAAGTTACCTGAGCATATTAAAAATATAAAAAAAAAATTGAAAGGGAAATAAAAAAACATCTTGCATCAAAATGTTACTATACGACAACTGAATTTTTAAATAACTAAATTGTTATCGACTTTTTCCAGTGACACATAATGTGTATGTTTTGATTGTTAAAATTTGTTATTTTACATTAGTTTTTTAAATTTTGTATTTGTTATTTTACTGATCTGTATATTTTTATTTGTTTGTTATATTGTGCTAATTGTGACTAGTCCTATACTATAATTGTTATAGTCTTTGGGATAATAAATTATTATTATTTTGTAATGTCAACTTAATTGTTATAGTTCATGCAAAATGTCACGTAATTTATTTATTTACACCCTGTATGTATGTATGTATCCAACATGGTTGGATGTTTAACTTGATCTTTTACGTCATGCTTTAAAGAATAACAAAAGTGACTTCAACTGCAACAGTTGATTTACAGTATCTGTTCCTAAATACAAAGAAAAATAGTAATACTCGTACATGGATGAAACCACAAATTAAATATGTTTTATAAATATCTTAAACAAATATGCAAAGATGTAGTACATATTTTCAATGTATTTGTTTACTGCAAGTGTGTTATCTTTGGAAAGTTTTGAAATAAAAATTAACAAATCAGCCCCAGAATAGGTGGGTTTAGCATATGATAAACTGATATGTTTTACTTATAACTTTTATATTCGTCTATTATAATTATGATGTGATATCAAAATGAACAGTAATTTAATAAAACTGATGTACAACGTCCGATGGACAGTACATGACGATTGCAGTAGTTATAAATGTTATAATTAACATCATTTTCCTAACCTTTCACAACGTGACCCAAATTTATTTTGAAATAGAGTAAATTAATAACATTCCGGCATTTTCTATATTTGTTCATATGTAGACAAAATAAAATGTTACTTGTCACAGTTAATTATACTACTATTAAACACATTCCTTGTCCTTGAACTGTGTCATATCACATTTTCAGACGACACGGAGACATACATTTTTATTCGTTTAATGATAAGTTAATTAAACAGGTTCTGGTAAATACGTTATTTTACAAGATTATGCCTGAAAATGAACACACGCTTTAATAAATAAATCTTTTTTTTTTTTAGTAAAATGACAATACTAAACATCCTTCACATCAGCCATAAAATTAAGTGGCTATATAAAGTGTGATGTAAATATGTGGAATTATAAGCAAATTGCATTATTTACTTATTAAACTTTCTACATGTACTTACTTACCAGTTGTAAGTAGAGTAGACAGAAAATTGCATTTTGATTTTTTACTTCGATCTTAGACTAAAGGTATATGTAAAATATGTTTAGCTTCCGGCTACTTCCGGGTGTACCGGTAAGTAATCGTCAACTTAATTATTTCCAATGGAACATCCTATAATATATTATTGCATTTATATGACTGTTTTCATTCTCAAAAAATGTTCTTGGTTGTTTAAATTTACCTCAGGGTTCTGTGACTGGCCCTCTGTATTTCAGCATTAATGATATTAACAGTAACACATATTTGGAATACTTATTACGAAATGTTTTAGGAAAAGTAATCGCATGGTGAATTTTTATGTTTATATATAGCATCGTATAATGAACTGCTCTTGGAAAATTTTCCAGAATTACGTTAGGTCATTCGTCCACTATTCACAAAATTATATATGAGTTAAATTTAAAAACATATATATGTATTATCAATAAATAGAAGATAGCATTGTCATTGGCTTATTTGTTCCTCTAGTAATAGGTAAGTGTAAAATAACAAAACGCAAATATTAGCTTGAAATAGTTTATTTACCAAACCACAAAAAAATCTAAAAATTATATAGAAACAGGAGATGCAAACCGCCCATTTCCTTTTTATTGTAATTTGTATTTGCAAGAGAAAACGGTTCACTGACCTGTGCTTGTATACAATGTGCAATTTAGATCAACCTTGACATACTTAACCCATTAAAAACGTTTTGTTTTTATTTGCAGAATAATTACTGTTGTATATAGACAATCTCGCGCGGAAAACGCGTAAAAAAGTTAATAACTATTAATTTGCAATAAACTTCGATTTTTTTTTATTTTAAACTCGCTTATATCTGGTATTTGTTTTAATTAATATCGTGAATGTGACATTAATATTCACCGATTCTAGAACAATGCGGAACGAACAAATCAATGGATAGTTTTTCATTCCTTGTTTGCCATACATCCCAAATCACACTGCCGTTTAAATATTTAAACTAAATAAACTTGAAATATGTGTCCAACATGTATGTTGTGTTTACTTGTAAATATAGACCATGATGTGATAATGAACTATTTTTTTTTGTTTGACATCAGTGTAGTTGGAAGTAAACTCTATATTTAATAAGTCGTACAGCAACACATGTATTTTTAAATTGCTTACACACATCGTTCTTTTAGAACAATGCAGAAAAATGAGTTCATTAAGATACAGCCTAACAGACATGTTGTTTGAAGTATCATTGTTAACGTGTCACTAAAGTATTTGCTTGTTTTTTTTTCTTTTGGTTTAGGTATGTCTTGTTTACTAAATAATAAAATTGTTCTGTTCACTAGTGGTCAAAATAGAAAAAAAGTGACTAGACGCTTTCGTTTTATAGATACAAGGTATTGAATTAAACTAAACTAAGATTACAATTTCAAAATACAGTGTTACAAATTGGAAGGTCAAGTCGTTAACCACACATTCTTTGGTATCAAAATAATGGAACTTTTATGCCACTTTTCATTTTGAAGCTCCATTTTCAAAATAAAAAATTTGAGTTTTATTGATAGCTGTGGTAGTTTTAGAGACATTTGTTAGAAATTTGACACACATTTTTATCTTAAGTCGGCACACTTTATGTGCAATTTTGGTCCAACATATCAAAGCTTATGCGGAGAAAAGGAGGGTTGTAGTACCCACGGACCCCCAATTTTGAGTACGTCTATGGTTTCAGAATATATATTTTTAGAAATTTAACTACATTAAGACATTAAACTAAATGTTCAATATATGGGTACCACCTTCATCTTCATCTGAGGTTCTTTTAATTAGAGATTAACGAATATTTTGGAAAATATAAATTTGATTTCAGCCTCTCCATCTTGTACAATTATTTTAGCTGTTGTTTACCTATTATTGGAACCATATAAAAGAAATCTTTCCATCCATTCTAATGATTTTTATTTTTTTTACAAAACTCCTTCATCCTCCTCTGGCGATTTGTCAAAATATGTGATTCCAACTTGACAGTGCTCCTCCGCATTACGGTCACAACCATTTAAATGAAATCTTTCCTATGGATTGGTAGAGGGCAGCTGAACAATTAAAATAACCCCAGGTGGGTGAATTTATTGAATAAAATGGAAATGACCATTTAATACTTAGCGAATATATTGAATTCATGGGCGTACTAAAAAAAAATTGAGGGGGTTCTCCGTTCATACTTTGTTATTTTAGACCATAATTACACAGAAAGTGTGCCGAATATAAAAATATGTGCCAAATTGATCTGAATCCGGATTTTTACCCTACATCAAAGATATTTGAAAAAAAAATTAATGTGATCTCAGTCATTGCCAGTAGTTATATAGTATTTTTGTACGCAATTTTGGAACTTTATTATATATTTAAAAAAATATCATGTAATTTTGCATGAAAGATATAAATGTTTCGTTTTTAAGCTTTATTTTTTAATAAATCAATGTCTTCTTCAAAGCCAAAATTTAAAAGCGACAATCTGATTTGCGTTGAATTCAACGATTTTCATGCGATTATTTTTCGGTGAATCATTAATCGAAAGGGAAATTAACTAATAAACATTTGTGAGACGGCTCCTTCAGTTGGCGGCAGGCACGCATGCCAATGTTTTATTTGTAATAAACAATTAATATTTATCCTCTCTTTGTATTGAAATGCAGCCTTGAGTTCTAGAGCTATGAACGCGTGCTTTGTTTTCTTCATCATCCGGTACATCAGTCTTCGACGGTCTAATATGTCACAATTAATTATCGCAATACTTCCCCGCCATCGTTGGCATTTCCAATTACCTTCCCCTATAAAGTGCAACATCCGCCTCTGCCAGATCCGAAGCAACGATCGGAATGATCTCTCTGCAATTGAGACATTTCCTGCAATTAAAATAGCTTCATGTTGTTTTTTCGGCCCCCGGTGGGACCATCTTACCATTATGAGTTATCGCTGGGGTTCCGTTTCATCGGTCTCGGTTGGCGGTGCTCTCCGAGTTTCATTCAGAATGTCCATATTAAAAATCTAGAGGGTTGCTTGTTATTCGTTATGTTTGGTTTTCCGTATTTCAGAATGGAGTCAAAATAATTACTGCCAAATTTGTGGAAAATTTTAATGAATTTGTAGACATTTTTTAAAATCTAGCACTTTTCAATGGTAATAAAACAAACATATAGTAATGATGTTGATCCTATCAATTTTTTAGTTCACATTTCTGTTGCTATTACCATAGCTTAGTCTATGTTACCTTAAAATTCATTTTTATTTGCAATTGCATTGTATACTTTCTTCATTTCCTGTTACTAGTAGTTATTGTCTGATTTTAATCACTTCTCGCTAATATTTATTTAATAAACTTAAAAATGAATAATTTACGGATATTTTTTAAAATTTGCTTTAAAGTAATAAACCATGCACAATTTGATTGTTGATATGTTACAATTAAAAGTTGTATTCTCAAAGTATTCATACACATGCCTATACAGTTATATACATGTTTCTGGAAACATGTATGTTACTATTACAGGCATAGATCCTTCGCTTCGCAAAGCCGTTAAAGTATTTAAGAAATTTTTACTTAAGATCGCCGTAAAATTTGTGGTGTATTTAGAAATCTCGAAAAATAAAACAAGTAGAACGCCACTTTTTCTATTTAAATTTTTCTCAAATAAAATAATAACTTTGTTTGAAAGCCACACATTATTTTGCTATTCCTCCCCCACGTTTTAAGAATTATATTCACATATTTATAAGCAAAAGTGAACAATCTTATATGCAGAACTATATAAGCTTATGTCATAACAATACTTATATCTACAGTTAGATTTTAAAAAATACTTATTTTGAAAGATTTCTGTACTTACAAATTGTTGGTTAGCTCTTTCTGTCGGTATATACTTGTTTTACTTCTGTACTCTTGAATATTCGCAGGTGGCATGAGATAGCATTCCTGTTATTTGCTAAGCTCTATATTATACAGTTCTTAAATGTTTTAAATTAGTTATGGAAACACTATTTCAAGAATATGTTTTCTCCTTACCCCTCAATCTACCCTTATGAACGGCATTGCTGTTGGATATAAAATAGCACATTTTTCTTAAAACATAGTTAATATTTATTTGTGTACAAATTTGGACATATTTGTCTTTGATCAATTTAAAGATGATTAAGCGATGGGGACACCCCCCCCCCTTTAAATCGTCAACTTATTAACGGGACACGCTGTATGTAGTTTTAAGAAAATGCAAATTTTAATTTCGAAGATATTCAGTAATACAAAAAATGTACTTTATTTTAATAGTCTCATTGATCAACAGTTAAAAATTAATTTCTCTAAACAGAAATTTTTTTGTCCAATTATAAAACAGAATTGTTTGTCATGGAATCTATTGTGTCTTTGTAGCTATTAGAATGGCAAAAACCATCTCGCTCAATCATCTCCTTCTGTAGGTCATGACAGAGAGCGAAGAGCTAAAGATTTCTGTTAGTGGGCTGAATAAGTTCGAAGTGATGATATATTGATGGCACCGCTGACGACTAACCATGACTATGTAGTAGATTTTGCGGGTGTAATTCATTGTTGATTGGGACATTAGGCCGCAGAGGAGTTGTTTTCTGAAATTCCGGCTTTTGCAAATATTGTAATCGTCATACAAGTTGTGGCATTCATAATAGCCATAGTATAGTGAGTCGTTCTCTGCTTGTTGCCATATCAGGTGTTAAATAGAATAGTCTGTGTTATCGACTGTATTTCAGTACTAGGATATTGTTGCACGGAATTATACAAATTTCCCACGCATGCCAGTTTGAACAAATCGTACAAATGGAAAATATTCCTGCGAATTGCGCACTATACTTTTTCTACAATTGTTAAAATTATTGCAATGCGCAAATCTTGCATATTACGCCATCCATTGCATATTTGAAATTATAAATTTTGTAGGTAGTAATGAAATAGTGTCTTAGGAAAATCTTTCGAAAACAATGACAAAAACGTAGGAAATAACTACATTCTATTAGATTTTCATTAATATGTCAATTGTATTAATGTAGTGTCTAATGTTAGAATCCCCTTGCAGCAGCAGCAGCACATAGCAGATCAATGGATTGATATGGAAAATGAAAAACTATTTCATTTTGTTAGGACTACCAACTTATTTTTCAATCGCGTTAACTTCTATTATCTATATCTGTTAAGTGTAGGTACAACTATTTAGTTAATAATCTGTAAATCTGACTTGAACCGTTCTCTGCTAGAAACCAGGTCTATTGCGTGAGTGGATATCATCTGGTACATCCACACTTCAATAATTCTCATGAATGCGAAAAATCTTATAACTAAGTAAGTGCCGCTCCCCTGCAAAATAATCGATAGAAAGTAGAGCAACGACATTTACTGCAGACGCCCATATCTTTAACTAAAAGGAATTAAGGAAATAGTAACCAGATGTGTCCAAGCGGAGGTGGATTGTTTAAAACGCACATTTTTCATTTAGATTCACCCTAGAAAATTATATTATTATCAAAAAACAGTACCAACATCATTTGAAGAGGGATGTGTTTTGTATTTACTACACTGAGAGAAATATATTCAAAATTTTACTACAATTGTGCATTAGTAGTACTCTAAATTGGTACTAAAATCTTATCTGAAGTAGTATCATGGTGCATTTTGTAATTTAATATTGTCTGATTATTTCTTAGATCAAATGTAAATATTATCTAAATTGAATTATAAATATAATTTATTGTATGATATACAAAATCCACTAAAACAATTTCTCCGATTTGTGTAATATTATTAAACAGTTTCTGTTTATAGATTTGTCTTGTCAAGTTACACAATTTTTGAACAAGACTTCCAAATTACGTAATATATACTATTTACATCTAGTGTTGCGTGTGCGTTTACTAATTATCATTTTTAGTATTAGGATCACTGCAAACAATAGATTTAGATGTGTTTTTCTCAGAAACCGTTGCTCCAAGCGACTTCAATAAGGTAACCTTTCTTAACTATAAAAGACTAGGGAAGAGATTTTTCTAGTCCAAAATAATATTCAGGATGGAACAAAAAAGTTGTAACGGTTTAAATGGTTCGAAATCGTCGCCGGCGGCGTCCTCTAGAAGATATACCAAAATGGACAATAAAATTGAATTTGCCATCCCAAGAAAACCCTGGATACAAAATTTCGTGAAATTAACATGAAACAGTCGAAAGTTAGAACGCGATTTGTTTTTTAACCTTTGACACCCTGTAGCTCCGTGATTATCAACTTTTGGACTAACGCAAGTTTAGTTAAATTAACTTATTTTCAGATATATTTTATGTGGCGAAACGCTATCTCAACCTTTTAGGGACATCCTGTATATCTGGCAGTGTTCCTTGAGATAACGGCAAGTTCATTTTAGGTTTTTTCCTACATAGTGATGACTGATAGTTTACAGCACTGTTTTAATGCGCAAGTGTAATTCATGTACTAGTTTGAAATCAGTTGCTAATTCCTTTGTTGTAACGACACGTTTAGTTCAAGCAGTAACCGTTAGGGGTATAGTTTGTTTGAAGTAATTTTCATTTTTCGGTCACTCATGTATAAGGAAGTGATAAATCTCATCATCACTAGAATCCGAGGTACTGCTGTAATTGCTAACTTGCTCTTCTTCACTAGTCACTCATTTTGGAAAACTACAGAATTACGTACTTAAAAATCTGCAAATTATTTGTGCAACTATAATAACTTTTTCAAATAGCATTATTACATAAAACTTTAGTTACGTTCATTACCTAGCCTACCAAAAGTTGACTTCTGTTAGCGATTAGATTCTATCAGCTCATGCGTCTGACTAGTGGTTTCCTAATAATCGTGAAACCAATTTGACTGTCAGCAAACAGTTTCCAAACCATCCACTTTTGTGTTGGAACAAAAAATCTTACAACTAGTTCCCGGATTGATTGTGTTGGAACGGTTAAATTTGTACTGCGCAAACTCGTGACAGTTTGCTGCTAGTTTGATACTGTGTAGGGACCTTATATATGTCAATGGTCGCACTATACAGTATGCGCCAAAAGTATGGAATAAATTCAATAAAAAGGAAACAATTATTTTTTGGGAAAAATCCTCGAACAGGTCGATTTTTAATTTAAGAATACATATCTTAGCGTAAAATGCGATTTTCAAATGTCATTTGTTTTCGAGTAATAACGTCATCGATTTTTTTTAAATGGCAACACCATATTTTTTTCCTTGATTCTGAAAGATCGTTTAATTCTCTATCAGACAGTACTAAAATTTTGCCCTCTTACATAGGAAAGTTTTCGAGTAAATGACGATTGAATGTTAGAAAACGTAAATCAATTAAAATAAAGCAAAAACGTTATCAAGTTTAGTTTTTCGAATTCCATAGTTGTTTTATGGATCACGTAGGTAAAAATCTTTGCAAAGTGTCATTGTCACACCGACTTTCTAATAAGTGTTGTAAGCAACATAGAAATTATTATTGAATTTAAAGTATTATGGCACATTTAACTGTTACTCAAAGAATTGAAATTTTAATTCTTATCGGATGCAGGAATATGACTAAAACTCAGCAGGAAGTTTGCGATTTATTTAATGAAAAATATCCAGATCGCCCTATCAGCCAATCAACAGTCAGTAAGGTAGAGCCTAAATTTAGAGAAACTGGCAATGTTGTAAATATTTCAAAACTTGGACGTCTAAGCATTAATGAAAATCAGAAACAGAACATTTTGATAAGTATGGTGGATAATCCTCATAATTCTTCACGATTGGTCGCATTAAACAATGACACTAGCCAGAGCATAGTGCTACGTATCTCGAGGAAGGAAAAATATCATCCCTACAAAATTCAACTTGTGCAGGAACTCAATGAAGATCATCCCGATCGCCGCTTACACTTTTGCGAAATTCTAATGGATTTATGTCAAGGAAATAGAAATTTACACCGGCAAATATTTTTTTCAGATGAGGCCACATTTTGTCTGAATGGTACAGTAAACCGTCAAACTTGCAGATATTGGAGTCGGGAAAATCCTCATTGGATGGCAGAGGCACATACCCAACACCCTCAGAAATGAAATGTGTGGGCTGGAATAGTCGACGACAGAATAGTAGGGCCTTTCTTCTTTGAAGGAACCCTTACAGGACAAAGATATTTAGAGATTCTAGAAAATTACCTTGTTCCAGCCCTTGCAGTAATTTTTCCTAACGATAATGACCCTGACATTCCTGACGATACCATATGGTTTCAGCAAGACGGTGCACCTCCGCAGTATGCGCGCCCTGTACGAGATTTTTTGGACAACTGTTTTCCTGGGAGGTGGATCGGCAGACGCGGACCGATAGAATGGCCTGCAAGATCGCCAGATCTTACACCTCTTGACTATTTTTTATGGGGATACTTGAAGTCAAAAGTGTACATTAATAAACCACGTAATTTAGAAGAACTTCAAAATCGCATTCGGGACGAAATACGCAGAGTTACCCCAGAAATCATTCATAATGTGCAAGAAGAATTTCTTCACAGACTTGCGCATTGTCAAGAAGTTGGTGGATGGCAATTCGAACATTTAATTTAAGTATAAAATTTAATCAATTGTATTTTATTTTACATACCTCAGAATTGTTACTTTTTTATAGATAAAATTTACGTTTTCTAACATTCAATCGTCATTTACTCGAAAACTTTCCTATGTAAGAGGGCAAAATTTTAGTACTGTCTGATAGAGAATTAAACGATCTTTCAGAATCAAGGAAAAAAATATAGTGTTGCCATTAAAAAAAATCGATGACGTCATTACTCGAAAACAAATGACAATTGAAAATCGCATTTTACGCTAAAATATGTATTTTTTAAAGTAAAAATCGACCTGTTCGAGGATTTTTCCCAAAAAATAATTGTTTCCTTTTTATTGAATTTATTGCATACTGTATAGTCAATGCCACATTTTAGCATATTATAAGTAATACCGTCTTCACGACCGTCTTCATGAAATGATTTACAAGAATTGTATTGATAATATTCACAACAATCACGCTAAAAATGGCGTAAACGAATGAAAACGCGTCTATAGAACACTTAACACCTTCGATATACTCTGGTTTATTGACACTTGCCACAAAGGCCAACCGAAAACAAAAACAATGTGGCACAATTACGAAACCATGAATTTTTATTGGCGTTGCACAACTCCACGATTATCAGTTTGTCCCTGGACGGGAATTAA
The DNA here is from genome assembly GCA_037114965.1 of Monochamus alternatus. Lineage (NCBI taxonomy): Eukaryota > Metazoa > Arthropoda > Insecta > Coleoptera > Cerambycidae > Monochamus > Monochamus alternatus. The sequence continues at coordinate 43,677,355 of CM073433.1, forward strand.
AACAACAACTAATATTCAAATACCAGACGAAGGAAACTAATTTAAAGTTGGTTACAAAAATAAGTATACGCAACTGTTGGGTAATAATTATTTTTGTACTATACGTTCCATTAACTTCTGCGTTTCGCTTCGTTTTTCTCATAAATTAGCGATTTCGTGATCTTTAACTCTGTATTAATTGGTCGGCGGGCAGTTCTTGTTTGACTTTTATCTCGTTCCGTGCTTTATTTCTCCCTGTTGGGCTTTTTCTGGTCTTCGTTATTTAATGGGAAATTAATTAAAGCGCCCCATAAGAACATAATTGCGCTCGGAAAATGTACGTGTTTATTTAAGAAGTACATAAATTCCCTACGTGTATATTGCGGATCTCTGCCCTTTTATTTTAAAATGATTCTCTCCAAGCGTAAATTTACATTTAAATACTTACGTAAAGTTAATAAAGGACATCATTATAACAGAACTAATTAACTTATGTTTCAGTGAAGGCTTTTTTCCAGATGCCTTCAAGATAGCTAGAGTAGTGCCTATTTTTAAAAAAGGTGATCCTGATAGTCCGGATAACTATCGCCCTATGTCAATAATCCCAGTATTCGGTAAGATAATCGAGATCATTTTGAAAAATCGCTTAACTAAATACTTTGAGAAACATTTAATTATTCATAAATGCCAATTCGGTTTCAGAAAATCGTATTCCACAGTAGATGCAGTCTGTAAGGTTGTGGGTGACATTGTTGAGGGTTTTGAGGAGGGGAAATACACAGCGATTACACTAGTAGACCTTAGCAAGGCCTTCGACTGTATCTCCCACAGCCTTCTCATTAAAAAACTTAACCACTACGGTATTAGAGGCCCACCGTTAAGTCTATTAGAGTCATATCTTCTAAATCGTGATCAGAACGTAAAAATTAATAATGAAATGTCGGATTTTAGAGCAATGAAACATGGGGTACCTCAAGGTTCTGCACTGGGCCCCCTTCTATTCATAATTTTTATAAACGATCTATTTTTCTACCTCTTTCCAAATAAAACTATTATGTACGCAGATGATGCTACTCTTATAAATAAAAATAATAATTTGATAGCCCTACAAGAATCGATGGCTGAAACACAAAATTCTGCAGAACACTGGTATTATAACAACAGGTTAAAATTAAACAGAGATAAAAATCAAAAACAGATTTTCTCGACAAACAACGCAATTTTTAAAGGTGAAAGTGTTAAGTTACTGGGAATAGTCCTAGATGATAATCTTAAATGGCACGCGCATGTCGAACAGATAAGCAGTAGAATTTCGAGTTACATGTTTCTATTACGTCAACTGAAAAAGTATATAGATGTTAAAACATTGTTAACTGCATACCATGCATTAATTCAATCACATATTACCTATGGGATTGTACTCTGGGGAAATTCTACTCATGCTTATAAAATATTTATCTTGCAAAAGCGATCAATTAGAATAATTGCTGGTGCCAATTATCAGGATCATATATATATATATATATATATATATATATATATATATATATATATATATATATATATATATATATATATATATACCATTGTTCCTTAAATATGGTGTAATGCCATTTCCGAGCCTATATATATATATATATATTATTCCGTGCCGGAAATTCATAATAATAAAAATGTCTTCTCCACTCACTCAGACTATCACCATTATGAGACTAGATCATCAAATGAATTAAAAGCACCTAGATATCGACTTACAAAATCCGCAAAAAACTCGCTAAATCTAAAACTGTACAACAAAATCCCTGTAAGTATAAGAAAATTGGATTATATCAGATTTAAAAAAACTGTTAAAAATCACCTCTTAAAGTAGTGTTTTTATTCAATGAATATATAAGTTGTCCTATGGAAAATTAATATTCATGTTTGGAATATGCTCATATCTTTTAATTTAAATTTTTTATATTCTTACAAATTTATTTTCCCTCATACTAAAATGTATGGAATGATTCATTTATACTTTTTATTATACATCTATTTATTTTTTTTTTGCAATTTTAATCTGGATGTAGAATTCCTTTTAATAGCATATTTTATTTTGTCCTGTTTATATATGTTATGTTAAAATCTTTTTATTTCTAGTCTGTAATAATAACGATAAATGCATTACTTAATGTAATAGCAGTAACTATGACTTGCTACAATACATTTTATATAATGTAGTCAATAAAGATCTATCTATCTATATACTTTTTTTCTTCATATTAATCGGAATTCGTTATATACAAAGTAATTTTACTTTAGATACCGAAACTGTAAAAGTTGGTTCTTGTTGAAATACAAGTATTTCCATTACTGAGATCAGTGGCCTGATAGTGTACCCCCCTTTTTTGTCAAAAAAATGAATGTCATGACTTAAAAAAATGAGATTGAACACACTTTTATTCAAATTTTACATTGCAGTAATGACATATAGGTGTAATTGATGTACCTAATGAAAATCCTTTTCAAAGTAAAGCTTTAAAATATTTAACATTTAACATGTCTATTTTGTAGCCAATCAAATTATTTAATAATTTTAAAGCATTACCATAACAACAAAAAAAAAACATTCAGAAAGTTTTCTGTTGGTAGAAATTACAATAAAAATATCTGTAAATTTTCATCCTACCGCATGTGGCACTTGAAATTTTTTGACGTTTTTGTATATTTTTTGTTTGACCGTACTTAATATTTTACTTATTTTTTTATTTTTGATTTTTTATGGTCTATAGGTAAACTAAAAGAAACAAAAACAGCGAGTTATTATATTTTATATGTAATTATTTTCAATACAAAATGTAATTTGTAGCATGCAATCCTCATTTCTACCTTCATATTAATAGATGGTTTGGTGTGAAATTTTACCCCCTTTAAGAAAATGAAATTTTTAAAATATTCATGACCACTTCATATTACAAATGAAACATTTCTGACTTCTAGTCAAAAAATGGATTAAATTTAATTTTACGTAAAACATCTCTCGCATATAATAATAATATCTCTAGGATTAGTCAAAAGTTGAAGGCTTGTGCGGGTGAGGAGGCGGCATATTATTATTAAGCAGACCGCATTTACGCCCAGGAACGACTTACGTTGGTAGGTCCTAACCACCATTCAGTGCAGGAATGAGGGAAACCTGGAAAACCTCATTAATTAGGGGGGTAGTCAAATATCGACCGATATCAATCTCTTGACCCAAGTTAACATTCTTCCACCCTACCATACCCGCAGAGAGGGTCCTCTCCATGAATATAGCTGATATGCTATCTACCGGCTGCGGAGCTCGAACCCACACCGGTCTAGCCACATCGATTCAAGTACTGCGCCTTAAACCGCGCGACCACTGACCGACCAAAGCAAGCAAATGCTTTCTATGTAGCTTCACATTTCTATAAATTAACTTTTCTTATAATTTTTACAATTTATTGGAGTGGGTTGTAAAATAATATACATGTGCGAGAGAGGGGGCGGCATATTAAGGGGGTGGCGTTTGCACCAAGAAACGACTTACGTTGGTAGATCGTAACCACAATTCAGTGCAGGGATGAAGTAAAACCTGGAAAACCTCATTAATTAGGGTATAATCAAACGCCGACCAGTTTCAATCTCTTACATTAACCCAAGCCAACGTCCTTCTACTCTAACCTGCAGAGAGGGTGTCAATCCTCTCCACAAGTGTATCTGATTGACTACAGGATTGGAACCAATTCAAACCTGGGCGGTTGGCAGACGATTCAATTACTAACGTTAGCGCCACCGATCGACCGACAGTTTTACTTATATTAAATTTGTTGTCCAAAATATGGCAGTTGCAGTTTTTGATAAGTCCCTTTTGTATGACTTCACTGCAAAACTTCCATACGCCCTTTTTAAATCTTAGAAATAAAATATTGAACTTCTTCTATTTTTTTTTGTTTCTTAATGTCTAATTGATTAATAATTTTCTTTATCAAAGCCAAATACTTTGAGTTTCAGAAAAATTGTCTTAGCCTTCGAATTTTCAAAATATTCCAGAAATGATTTAAGCGCTAATTATATTTATAAGCTATAATTCTTATTACATTTGTTATACAATTTTTATTACATTTTTGACTTATTAAAGTTTAAAATTTGTTTTGGCAATATCTGGAAAATAGTTTCTTGTCCATTACGATGTGTCTTATTCTCAATGGAACATCCGGTATCAAGAACAACTGTCTTAATTGCTTACCTTTAAAGGAAATGTTAAGTAACCGTGTATATTTACTTCATAACCCTTTTGACACTCTTTCTCTGTTTCTTCATATTTCTTGAAGCATTACGTTCTGAATAATAATGCTACAGAAATTAAGCGATAAAATGATTCTAGAATTTGTAACAATAAACCAATAAACCTTATTTACGACATAAAAAAAATTAATGTCGCTATGCAGCGCATATACCCATACCACATTAGTGCCTATTGCTTAATCTTTGTTGATTAAATAAAATAGGAGTAAATTAAAAACCGCTTTTAATCAATCCTTCCTTACGTATTTTAATGAGCTAATGGAAACAATGGCCATTATAAAGTTGAATGACCACGCTGCGTTTCAGTTTCTCCACATAAATAAACCGAATTTGTTTAAATTAATTAGAATATAATCTTTTGAAAACAGAAAACTCGACAGATCAACAACCCGTTACGTAATCGTTTGCTTATTTGCTTCGATAAACGCTGTAGGACAACCGCGGGTGCCAGTGTGATAATGGTTTATGCGCTGTCTCCAGAGAAACGTTTAATTATTACGTCAGTTAATTGTTAACAATTGGTTTCTGAGATTTATTTATTTTTCTGGAATGTAATAGTATTATGCCACACCATCACAGTTTGTGTTTGTTAAATATCAAAATTAGTTTGAAGTACAGTTCACGAGACATATGATCAACCTTATAAACTTGGATTAATGATTCTTGTCGAGAAACTACTTAAAAAAAAAATTGAGTACATTTCTGAATTGTATGCCGTAAAAAGAATCTGCGGTGTGGCAATTCGTTTGGACGCAGCGAAATGTAGTTTTACAGAAGCCCAGATCATTCCTTCACAATGGTGAACCTACGTGAAACGTTCCTTTTGGTACCAGGTATGGAAACCAATAAATATGAGTCAGTATATCTTGTACGTAATCTTTAAGTTGCTTCTGTTATTTACATTATTTATTAATGCACTTCGAAATCATTCAGAATTTAAGTATACCTTAGTAAAACTTGGCTTAATCATCAGAAACTCTTCATTAGCAACTTTTATTAGAAATGTTTCGAAACGTTCTCTATCCAACAGGCTGCTTGCTTTCTTTGCTTTATACTCTGTAGAAATACTTTTCAGGTAAGTCGTCAATCCATCGAATTCTGGCTTAGACATGCTGTACATGGTACGGATATAATTGAGCCTCGTGTATGATACACCACACTGTTGCAATACGCCGTGGACGTCCTCTTTCACGATGCGGTTCCTTCGCGTTGCACTACACTTGCACTCACTGCACACCGCGGTAAAAGTAGTTGAATTTGGCACATGTTTACCAGGAAATCGTTCTGCTAAAGCATTTTCACATCACCATAAAATATACACGTAAGCCAATTTGACACATAAAACACATATAAAGCCTGACATCATAAAAACTTTAATAGCTACAAAAGTAATCGGAGACAGTAGCCCAGGGATGTAAAGGTTAAAAATATTACTTCAATATTTTTTTACTCGGAAACTGTAAGGATTCTACAAAAAAATGTTTTACGACATTCATTTGTCACGTCACATCTATTCCCAAATTGTTTTAGATAAGTTCTGAATCACCCTGTATAATATTTTGTCCACATTGTTGAAACCGCGTATTTTTCTTGATATTCAAAAAATATGCAAGCAAAACTTCCTCTTTGACTTTAGGGGCTATGGCTTCTTAAAGGGCAATCCAAAATTTGATTTTTCCAAATATGTCCAAAACAGATCGGAATAAAGTAATCAATATGAAATTAGAAATCACAATTAAATTGTAAATCTAATGATCTAAAAACAATTCCGCATAATTAGTCATATGTGTGCTAAACTGGAGGGTCATTTGGTAAATATTGCTCTCTGACTTTTTCATATCTCCAAATTTTTGCCATCAGAACAAAAATTAAAATTTTTTACAAATTTACGAGAAAAGGAAGGAAGGAATAGGCCCTTGTTCCGTAGTATTAATTTAAAAAAAATTGTGTCATACCATAAAAATATTACTTATGGTATGCAAGTACAAATACCTAATTACATTACTGATATGCACTTTAATAGAAGTTTAATATTTCAAAACGTTTGAATAACACCTTTAATACGTGTCAAATAAGCCAACAGTATTTTCTCATAGAGTACTAGCAATATTTTGACTATTTATAATTTCCATATTAAACTTTTCTAGTATGTCACAAAATTTTGAAATCATATTGCTCGAAGAAGGAGCAGTTTTCCGAAGTGAAATAGAAGTACCTTTTTCATGTAAAATTGATCAGAATTAATTAATTTTATTGTCTAACGGCAAAAATCGCGTAATATAAAAAAGTTTGACCAATATTTACCCAAGAACCCCCCATTTGCTTATGACTATTTGTGAAAACTATTTTTGAAACGTTAAGTCTGTTGTCTAATGATGATATTTAGTTCAAAATTTTATTGTTTTATTTTGGGCAGTTTTTAAAATATTTAGTATTTCCGACTTATGTTTGACAGGCTAATTTTGGGACACCTTGTATACTTTATGAATGTAAATATGAAAAAATTAACAATCCATTTTGAAGCTAACCGAATTTTTCAAGGGACATTCTTGCTGACGTTTAAAAATGCCGTTTTCATTTCATTAAACTTTCGTTAGACTCGACTAGTTTGGGATTGTGGATAAAATGTTGTATTCATGTTTTACTCGAGTTTTATGCACTTAAGAAAATTTCTCTTACAATAAATAAGTACGAGTATTAGGTATTAGTAATTTAATAGTTCTGTCAGTTTTCATCCATACGCCGTCTATGGACATTATCGAAGTGACTCATGTTGTTTACTAACATTAGTGTGTGTAATGCCGCCATCATTTAGATCCATTGAGATATTGAGTGTTACTAGAACAGGCGAAGGAATTACCTAATATCCAGTGCATAATTTGGAGACCACTCACACACTCACTTTACATGATAGTTTCTGTTTCTGGAATGAATTTGGATGTGGGTCTCGTTAATATTTAATGTTAAAATTACGGATAGATTAAAGAAACGTTTGCATTTTATAACTGGGACCGCATTAAATTGCTACGGACCAGAGTGCTGTGTCTAATTTTAAACAGACCTCAAAAATGCTTAGATATACCCACCGCACATAATTGCGGAAATTCAACATTCTGATAGTTTAAACTGACCATTCCTCTGAAAATTTTTACAGACACACTAGCAATAATTCTTAAAATATTCGCTTCGCGGAGAAAGCTCAAATACCAGGTTAAAAACATTGAGAGACGAATACCAGTCCAACGGTATTTCGGTAATGCCTCCTTGTTTATTGTACCCTTATACTAAGGCAATTTGGTGTCGATTTTCTCTTTTGTTGGTTCGTCGAAAGCGCTTTACCTTTACATAATTTTAATTTCGACCGGGTTCGTTGTATTTTTTAAATAAATATTCATCAGTGGTTAATAATCCTTTATGGGCGAGAGCTTGAGCGATTATTTAATTTTTTTAACGTCCGGCAGCACTTAAAATCTTACCAACCAGAATCTTGACCTTTGTGATGTATTTTAAGGCATTACTAAAAAGTAGGTCATCTTATTATGTACTGCATACTCTCTCCCATCCACTTGGTAACATCTAGAAGGTCCTGTTCGCCCAAAGAACGCGTGACCGTAATTATTTTAAAATAAGATATAAACGTCCGCTTCCTGTGCAATTGAACGGAGGATTTGGAAAATTATGGGTAGGGTCTTACCCAATCCTTTCGTTTCTTTAGTATCATCAGGCCTACCCATATTGCACAGAAACGATGTGACAGTGTACAATCCTTACAATCTTTAATAATAGTTCCTAATCCAGAAGGCATATTAGGGATATATTCTGATATGGTAAAATTTTTATAACTGCGATTGCTACATTCAATTACATGTACATTATTAGATGACCTAGTTAAAATTGTCATTGATGTTATTATCTATATTCTGCTGCAACTGTAGAACTCTTCCACCCGCCGTGTCTCTTCAATTGTATAATATCATCTCCACCATGGACCAATAAAGTAGTCGATATTCGGCGAAACCAATGTGCTGTGTATAAATGACATTCTGGTATAAAGATAATTAGCAACATCGTTTGGTATTTTAGCATTAACATTCATTTCTACCACTTATCACTTTTTTACTGTATTAGAAAAGTTTTTTAAGCTAATATAAATCAAATCTCCTACAATTCCTATCAATGAAGTCATATGTATGCTCTTTGATACCAAACACAATATTGTTATACCTAAAAATATATAAAAAAATGAAATTTTCTTTTTTAATAAGCATGTCTCTGGTTTTGCGCAAAAATCTGTATATTTCCGCTTGCGAAAAAGTTTTTGATATCTTAGGCTCGATATACACCAGTTTCTTCATGTGCCATTATTAAATAGGCATATGATAATATGACGAATGCCAGCACACTACAGTAGAACCGTCCGGGACTTGTTAGATCATTCTTTGGATTGTTATTATGGCCAGCCAGGAGACCCGATTTAACGCCCTTAGATTTCCAAGTTTGAGAACGCATGAAAACTGGTGATGAAATTATGCAACTGTCCGTTAAAATGTCTTCAAATACCTGACGGTTAATTTCTATATAGTGAAACACTTGTAAATGATTGTAGTAACTACATTTAGGGCACATCGGTGTAACCTCTATCGTATTATGATGAAACAATAGGGGTTGCTATTTGAAATATGGTTACGCCACAGCTAGATTCATAGAACGCAAAATTTAACAAAAAATCTTATAAAGGAAGTTGACACGTCTTTTGTTACACATATTGTACCTGTTATTTCGTCATTTCTAGATGTCCTAATGGACATTGACCATGAAATAAACTTTCCTTATTTACAATCGTAAATAAGATAACATCGACGTAATATGTCACATTTTCTTACGGTATGGTGAAATGAACGTTTCGAAAAAATTTCCAAATCCTCGCGCGTTACGATGCAATCTCCAAAACTGACGCATTTTTATGGGAAGGGAGCACCTACATACATAGTTTACTCAACGATGAAAACTCAAGACTAACCCAATTGTCGACTAACTGAATAACAGTTTATTGCTCGGATGTTCCAGTTGAACGTAACTCCATCAAAGCGAACAATTTCATAGTCGGTAATCAACAATGACTTGCACTTTTGCCGATCCGCATTGCCCACGTGTCAGTCTGCAAAAAGTGTTGCTGATGAGGTCACTGATACACTTCTTAAGGATAAACCTGGAAAAAATCGGATTAATCTGTGAATAATGCTACGAATCGTTCCTTTATCATCGAGTTTCTATTGGAATTGTTGCAGCATTTCGAATAAATAGTTTGGAGAAACATTTGCATAGCAATATCAGCGCCTTTATGATAAATTGTACCAAAGAAAACATAATTGACTTAACAATTTTTTCTCTGGTTGCGAATATTTTACAGCGTTTCTTCCGACACAGAATAAAGTTTGAAATAATTATGAGCTTTCGAAATGACGGAATTTTGTCCAGCTTTACCATAAATTAACATGCCATGCAGCTCATGGTTAAAAATAGATGTCATAAGTTAGTTCTTTCAAATTTCGTCTCAAAAATGATTATTTTTTAGCGTTTTTCTCGTAATTTTCCATATAAAATGAATTTGAGTTATTCAGTTATGCAAGTCATATTTCAAATCGGTTTCATAATTTGTTGGATAAGGATGAATCCATTTCCTTTGCTAAATTTTTTTGACACCGCAGCCATCTACAATTTATTTTGGAAAAAATCCACTTGAAGTCTTATTTATTGACGACACTAACTGGTTTTTAAAGTATCACCCTGTTTTTTGTTCTTATAATAGAGATGACAGAAAATATATACATATCGCCGTATAAGAAAGCGCATAAAGCTATATAAAAAAGTAATCCTACCTAACAGCATTGTAATCATTCAAGTTGATTTAGAAATGCAGTGTATACTGAAAACAAACATTTAAAGATACTCATCACGTGTTCGTCTAACAGTTTATTATCTAGGTATTGCTAAATATTAAATAATGTGTGCTGTTCAAATCCTAATTATTCATCCGAGTCCTTTGACCCCCATTTACATAAAGTTTGCATAAATTTTGCTTAACACGTGATAATTCTATTTGTTTTCTTCAATTAATTTCTCTGTAGCACGAAAGTTTATCATGAATTGTGTCGTTAGATAAAATTTTTATAACAGGTGTTTATTCTGCAGATAAAACTTTTTATTATTAATGATTTCCGTATTATTTAAAATGAAATGTTATCATATTATTGAAAGGTGAATTCATTTCTTAACCCTTTACTGTATGATTATAGATTCGTTTTAGAAAACGTCAAACCATTTTATTTTAACATTATTAATAAAATAAAAACTAGTAGAATGGGATCAGATAATATCGCTGTCATAGATTTAAAATTGTGTTTACCTTTTTCTCTTCATCCTTTAGTCAATATTAACACATGTCTCACAGAAGGTATTTTTCCAGAGTTATGGAAACTGGCGATCGTGAAGCCACTTGCAAAAATGTCTAATCTAAAATTTAAATCCCATCAGTATATTACCTACAATTTACAAAATCCTTGAAAGACATATATATGATCAAATATATGGTTATTTATGCCACAATAAAATGATGCCTTCTACTCAATCTGGATTCTGCAAAAATCATAGTACTTCTACATCACTTATTAATCTAACTAAAATTGTTTGGTCTTGTATAGATGATAATAAATGCACATACCTAGCATTTCTAGATTTTAGCAAGGCTTTTGATACATTAAACCATTTACTATTATTATTATCAAAGTTACATTACTATGGGTTTTCTATAAAGACCATTAATTTCTTCAAATCCTATTTAAGCCACCTAGTTCAAAAAGTACGTTTGTCAAATGGTAATGTTATTTAGACTACACAGTATATTCTAATAAATAATGGTGTTCCCCAAGGCTTCATTCTTGGACCTTTACTATCCTCTATTTATGTTGTAGCTATTGAATTTTCTAACTTGCAACAATATGCTGATGACTCTCAGTTATCTATAGCGGTTTCTCCAAATAATTTAGACGCTGCCAAACAAAATATTATTTCAGATTTACAAAGTTTATGTAATTATTCTCTAAATCATGGTTTAAAAATTAATGCTTCAAGGTCTTTTGCACTCCTAGTTGATACATATAAAAAATAGGTCCAAATTAGAAATTTTTTCGATTAGTATAAATAATGAAATAATTCCTATAATTAACGAGGTAAAATTTGGGTGTCACGATTGATTCGGGTTTAACGTTTCAGACTCATATAGCAAATAAAATAAAAATTACTTTTGGTCGTCTCAAGGTTTTATACAGTTATAAACATTGTATGTCACCGGATACCTAAATATAGTCTATGCCAAAATTTGGTATTATCCATTTTATTTTATGGAGACTTGGTATATAACAACTACATCAACTCAAAATCTTCGCGTTTCATTCAGAAAGTGCAGAATGCCTGCATGCGATTTTCCTACAATATTCTATTCCGACATCATATTACACGACATCTAAATGAACATTCCATTTTATATATGAAAAATAGCCGCTTATTTCATACATATAATATATTATACAAGCCGAATTTTGAAACCGATGAACCTCATTACATTAAACACACATCATACACTCAGCATCTTTATACTTTTAGGGTTCTACAGCACAAAACTGCAGCCTTTCAAAATTTTTTTTCATTCAATGCGATTACTTTATGGAAACTTAATGATAATATTTAAAAAATGGGCAAACAGTGTCAGTGTTCATGTAAGAAAAATGCTTTTAGAGAATCAGATTTCGCTTGCTTAGGATGTGTGATTTTTCGCCTGCCTGTTGCATATTTTTTCTTTTTTCAGTCTTATGTATTCTGTCAGCATGCCAGCTATTCTTCTTCATTGCCCTCTCTATCGTATCTAAGCGGATTTTTTAAAAAAGTTATAATATCATTTCCAGCCTTTCTTTTTGGCGATTCAGAAAAAATGTTATACCAAAATAATATTAAATTTGATACTTTTTGAAATACAAGTGATGGTTGCTGAAAGTCAATAAAATTTTCTAGTATATGTATAATTAAAGTTCTGAAATCGATTGATCTTTAAAATAATTGTTAATTTAAAATATCAGTGACATTATTTGAAATTAAATTTGCTAAGTTGAAATTAAAATTATGCTCTCTGAAATTAAATTTGCCGTCTCTGAAATATGTCCCGAGAAATTGTAGAATAAATTAAGATTAGGATAAAAGGATAGACTCTGATTAAAGTGAATAAAATATGAGACGAAATCCGTAGGTGATTGATAATTCGCGATCATCTGATATCTCTCGCTTTATAGACAAAAAGAAGGCGATTACTTCACTGCAGATTTTGGAGTCGTTTTACAAAGCATTAGCATTACTACGTGAGCGTATAACGATTTCAGTAACAAGAATTGCAAAATGTAAGTGCACCTAATATTTACGGTGTAAGAGCTGTTTCGTGTATCAATTAGAACACGCATTTTTCTTTATGGAAGTGTACAGAACATCCAGCTTTGAAAGCCGTTTTCTAAAACACCTCTAATTCGTTTTATGCAAGAGCTGTTTTGTTTGTCAATTAGAATATTCGATTTTTTCAGTGGAAAAGCGAAAGCCGTACCACAATTGGAAATTTCGTTGGGTTATTGAACGGAGTGATTTGCACGTGGTGGGCACGCGTGTCATCGAAAATTATCGGTTCGTAATTGGGTTGAGACGGAGGAGAAACTGTCACTTCTGTTAACCCTTATCAATAGTCGATTACGTGATTATCCTGGATCTATTATCGTACTTTGTAAATTATCAGATATTTACAGACGTATGCCTAACTCTAGGTGAACTGAAGAAAACGAATTCGTTTTCAAAATTATACTTTTTTTATATATGCGAATGTATCAGCAATCACAACTACAAGAACTGTAGGGTAAGTCCATAGCCATGAAGTACGAGATTAAATAACTAGAAAAATGTTCTGGTACATTTTTTGGATTATATCTTGCCTCTAAAATACATCGAATATAATAAGTGTACAATGTACAATAAAGTAGCTGACAAGTTGGCTAGGAGTGCATCGGGTCTCAATATTTTTGGACCTGGTCCCTCCAGTATGCTTCTGTTGTCAGCATTTGTTGAAATTATCAAATAGGACACCCACACAGAGATTAGGAGATGTGATGAAACGGATAACTGTCAATTTGCTAAGGAGTTCCTAGAGTATTCCTGCAAGGATACACCAAAAAAGTACCTGACTATGTATTCTGTAACTGGACACTGTTGGCTAAGGAAGCACGTCTATTACATGAGGAAGTGTGAAGCACCTCTTTATAGGGGTTGCGAACAGGAAAGCGAGACAGTACTCCATGCACTCTGTGAGTGGTCTTCCATCTCATCAATAAGAGAATCCGTGTTGGGAGAACGACGTCCTTCTATCTTCTACATTAGAGTGATCCCCCTGAATAACGTCACCACCTTTTTCTCCTTATTAGGATGGTTGATTGATCTCCTAAAGGGAGGAGGTAAATGGTGTAGCAAAAATGTTAGAAAATTTTGCAAAATTTAAAATAATAACAATTGGCCATACATATTGTGTAGGAGATGGTTATATCACTCTGGGATAGGTAGTTGGCTATATTAAGAAATATGTTTTTTGTTTAAAGAAATAATAAATAAATAAAATAATGATTGGCAAACTAATATTTTTATTAAATACGTAAACATCTTCTCAATTTTTGTTTCAATATTTAAAATCGTTTTTCCAATTTTTTTCTTGGAATGACATAAGTCATAGATGCATTTCTAATAGAGGAGTTATTTTTTACAGCCGCGACGTCACGGAGAAAATTCTCTTGCGTCCATGAACCTCGAGATATAGTTTTTTTAATGTACCTACTTGTTTGGCATTTGAAAAAATAATACAGATTGCTACAAATCTCACCCATAATTAAGATGATCGTGTCATCCAATTTGCCAGGGCGAGATACCATTTCTTTGTCAGACGTACATGTTGCTACAATATTCTAATAGATCCTTAGAAAACTATAAAATCATATTCAACAGCTCTGAAACTTAATCTTACAGCGAGTTTTGATTACTTATCTTGAGAAGTTTATTTGAATTTGTTGTTAATTTTGATTTGAGATGTTTTATTCATTCATATCTAGTTTCTACCAATAGCTATAATGAAGACTAATTATTCGCTGTTTTTACAAATATTAGTTGGAAGTTGTTATAGATTTTAACCATCAATTCGTAAAGCAAGCAATAACAATGGCAGTTTGCTATATAAATTTGTTTCCAAGCCTCATTGTTTTCGAAGCATTAGAATTAAAAACTTTGTATAGTCAGTATTATACCTTTATGAATTTTCAGATTTTCGTGATTAAAATTCGGATGGCGATGTCTTCTTAAAGAATTTGTTGAAACTAGAACTGTATTTCTAAAGCAAACAAGCAGAATTATAAACTTATGGGGTAGCAAACAGTCTTAAATCGATACAAATGCGAGATGCTAACTACCGCAAATATCATACAGAAATGTTAAGAACACATTGTACTGAAGACTACGTGTCGGAAGGTATCATTATTTCAACATTTAACTGGTCAAATGTAATCAACGTTCTTCTTAGTAATAACTGTAATATTTTTTTCAAGGATCGTATTACAAGATTTTCGTTTTACGAGACTAACCGGTACCCGAAATATCTCCTTACTTTCTCCCCTCTTTGACCTCTTGTGTCTTCTAGACGGGCACACGTGTCCCATAACGTTCACAGAATTTCTTATTGATTGTCAAATCCATTATTGTCTACTTAATTTTGAACGTTGGGAACCGTTGCTTGCAGAACTGAGCGTTGGTTAACCACACGCATAAATCGTCTTTTAAGATAATTACATTATGTAAGGACACGTTTGAAAAAAAACTGTCGCATCTGCCATAGAAAATAAATTAAATATCTTTTCAGAGAGATTGACTACTTTGTTATCTCTGTTTACCAACACTAATTGTTAATTTTTTGTTTTGAGTATTGTAGGTGTGTCGCAACCATATTTCACGCCTCGTTTGGTTTATATTACACTCAGATAAAGTTTGATTAGCTGAGGTTAAAATACTGTGAACTATATAATGTGGTATATGGAAATGTAGCATTATATTACTTAGTAATGCAATAAATAGCTTACAGTATCTGCAATTCAGGAAACTTGAATGAATAATATATAGACATGAAGTCATGTAGAAATTATTTTTACGTGAAAAACGTTCTTGTGAAGTTATCTATAGGTCATCTAAAAATGATTTAGAGTTGGATGATTTCTGAGCGTTACTTTTTGAAAAAAGTTACAAATAATAGTAATTAGTTATTTTTATATTTAGAACGTGAAATGGTACTTTTCCGTATTTTGCCGAGCTTAATGAGATAACATATTAATTCAAGATCACAAAAGCATTTCGCGTTCGAGATACAAACAATATTTTTTCGAAAACTGCAATGAAATAAGGCAATTGTGTTTGTTATGTATAACAAATTAATTTATATTTGAAATCGTTTAAACAGTGTTTAGGCGCGGTAACCATAGCAACCTAAAAACAATAAAAATTAGTTGTTTGAAACAGTAATGTCAGAATTATATATTGTAATTCATATTCTAAGAGTGTTTAAATCAAAATGAACTCGGAAAGTGAAGACGAGCATTTACCAGAGGAATTATTGGAAGCGGCACAAAGTGATAATTTAAATTATTATAAATCGATAGATTTAACTAATTTTGGACAACTTTTGAGATAATTTTAATAAATGGGTTTGTGCTACGTCCGGCAGTTACGACAAGTCAAGGATTTTTTCTGAATTATGTCAGAGAAAAATGTATTCGCCAAGTTGTTGGTGTCAACAAAATAAGTATTGTGCCAAAAGAAATAGCAACTTATCTCAATTTGCCTCATCCGGAATCTTATACAGGGCACTGCTTTAGACGTTCTTCCGCCACTCTGTTGGCCGACGTAGCCGACTACTATCATTAAACGACATGAGGGATGGCTAGTACGGTGACGGAGACAATCGTAAATAAATTGTTACCATCTTCAGCAGAACCTACGGAACAAGTCAATAATACAACGTGCTGTAATTATTTAAGTTGTCTCATTGAACACCCTGAACTAAAAGCTACAATCAATGACAGGACGATGTTAAGTCACAGCAATATCGGCACTTTCAATTTACATGTAGTGCAAAGTGCAAAATAAATTGTAATCATCTTGTTTATAATAGTTACTGTTTTGTATTGAAATGTTATATTACTTAAAATGTATATTGTTTAATTGATAAAATCACAAGTAAGTGTCGAAAGAATGATACATTATTTTGACATTTGTTTATGTTATAAAAGTATTTCGCAGCTAGAGGTGACAAAAAAGAAGTTCCTATAAGTGACGACCACAGAAACACAAATTTATATGAACTATTGAGCACTAGTGTATTGGTACTAGTGTATATTCACATGCAGATGTAACTCGCCAGAACAAAGCAGCGTATGAGAAAGATAGTCTTATTCGATTTTAAAATAAGCTTAAACAATACATCTTTGTGGTTCTTTTACAGTAGATGTTTTTTTTCAATTCAATTCAATAAAACAACAAAACAGTAAATAAGAAACTAAAAATGTTGTTGAACACACAATAAAGAAAAAGTGTTTAAAAAAAAAGTTCTATTTTATTGCGTACTAAAATTTGTAACAGGACGAAACAGAAGACATTAGGCTCAAAGGATTTCTGGTCAAATTATTTCGATACATTGTAGTGCACTGAAATTTTGGGAGCTGAGTCACCACTTTTTATGAAAGGTACTTGAAAATGCCGTGTTTATTTACAAAATCACGTTTAAAGGCTGTTAAATGGCATAAACTGTAGTGCTTCAAGACCGTAATGTGCCCTTTCCGTGCTGACCGAGAAAAAAAAATACATTTTAGGAAGCTATTACTGGGGCAACGACCTCTCTCGAGGCTGGGTGATAACAACGCTACAGCTAAATATATCTGCTTGCGTATGAGCTGGTACAGTAGCTGTAAAATATTATTTATAATGAACTGTTGATAAGGAATTAAATAAGTTAATATATTTTTATATTTTTTAATAAACATTGTGGTTCTAGAAATTTTATTTGCTTTAAAAAGTGAACTTATACAGGATGAGACAGAAAGAATGGGTGAACACTAAGATGGAAATATTAGACACTAAAATATTTTGTTTGAGCTCTTCATGCCTTATACGAATGACGCTGGTTTAAGAAATACAGGGTTTAATTTTGATTCTGAAATGACAATTTGATACAAGCTTACATAGAAAAAATAGCAATATCAGCGCCTGAAAGAAAATCACCACAAAATACATTGAAACTAAAACTAAATAACTAGGAAACCTATAAAGTTAGGCGACCTAAACAAGAGTACATTTTTTATGTAGAATTTAACGCTCTTTTAGATTAGATTATACCAGACAGACTTTTTAAATCTAGTTCAATAGATAAATCAAAAGATGTTTTGATTTACCTAAATAATACGGCGAAACTAGCGCCCTCTAGGATCAACGTCAAAATAATCTTCAAATTCTCACACCAAAAAAACAACACTACCAATTTTCAGAGTCATGCTATCAAAAATCTCAATTATTGAGAAATTTCAGAATACAATTTAAACCTTGAATGCCCTGTATTTATGTATGAGCTGAAACATAATATTTTGGTGTCTAATATCTCTAGCTTAGTGTGACCCATATTTCTGATTCATCCTGCATATTTGATACATAGAAGACACAAATGCTATAACACAGGACGTCTGGTAAAGAAGTTACAGATCTACAAACTACTTTTTTTACCCAAATAGATACAAATACAGATTTCTTAGCTGTTTTTCTGATCTTTATATTTCAGGTAAACAATACGCTTATCTGTATCCATATTTGGCTGCACTAAAAACACCATTACTTTAAATTTAGTTGAAATATCTTGAAAAGTGAGTTCTAAAAAAATTAGGTTTGCAATAGATTTATTTTCATCCAAGGAGGTTAGATTTGGAGTGTAACTTTTCCTTTTTACCAGACATTCTATACAGGGTTAACTATGACTAAATACAAAAATTTTAACCACGTGCTCGGGAAGTTCTAAAAGCCAATAAAAAAATTATTTTGGAATTCTAGCTCAATATTTAGAAAATGACGCAAAACTCTCTTTTCCTACACAAAGTCGGCGTCTATGACAATCAATCATCTTCTGAGATGGCTAGATATGTCAACTACCGTGCGGTCGTTTTTTGCAGCGCTCTCAAGTGTAGAAACGACGAAAATAAACATTTTTATTAATAATAATAACGTCTAAGTATCTGATAGATAACAGTTTATTCGGTCAACTGAAGTATTTTGTACTCGTTCTTCGTTCTTTCGTTGCACACTGCCAAAACTACATTTTCACTCCTTGCAGATTCGTCATAATTATCCACTAATACATCCGACATAAAATACTTTATTTCTCATATTCATATTCTCCAAATCTCAAAGAACATGCGAAGTTAGTTATTTATAAGGGTCTAAGAAACATTTTTACAGAACACTGTAACTATCTTGGGATGTTATAGTTTAAAATATTACTAATTTAATTCCACAACAACAGAAGAAGTTTAAAAATTTATCGCCGTGAAGTGCACCTTGCATTAGTGGCCTACAGATGTCGTCTGTATATGTTAAATAATATTAAACGTGTGGCAGTTTTTCTGTGTATTTGTATTCATTTGCGTGTATGTTGTTATTCTTTGTGTTTTTTCCCGACGTAAGTAATCGACCTGGTCATGACCGCCAAACCAAGTAGGTCCAATCGTATATTCGTCAATATCTTCTTAGAACTTCCAGTTGTCTAAAAACTGATTGAGATAGTGTCATTATTATTGCAAACGATAGTACCTCGCTTTACACAAAAATGACGGTCGAGGGAAGGAGAGGTCCACAGCAGGTACAAAAGTCTTTGTAGGTTTTAATTTAAACAAGTAAGAAAACAGAAAATGATACAACATTCTTAAAATGTCTCCAGATATCTATCCTGGAAATAAATATTAGTAAGGTAGTGCTGCCTCCCTGTGCTACCATACCGTATTTCTCATTAAATCATTAAATAATAATCTATATTTTGCACATGTTTTTTTTTCAAAGCGGTTTAAACTGATACACGTGTCAATGCGGTGACCTGTCACTACATTGACCTTTGACTTTGTTAGAATATACCTAACCTCGCGGCTGACAGAAGGTCAGTGACGGCGGTGCTCGCTTTATAAATAAATTTGGAATTTTTTTAAAGGGTGATTCCGTTAATTCTTATTTTTCCCTATCCCCTCTTAAAATATTTGTACTAAGTCATAGTTAAGCCTGTATATTTTAGTTGAAAAGTGTTGCTGGACTGAAAACTTTCAATCACTTTGAATTTTCGGAGAAATATTGCTAGCTGAACAAAAATAGCGAAGATGATACTCTGTGAGGAAATTAATATGTATTACTGTTATTTTTAAAATGCTGGACCAAATGTGTGTAACTGAAACGTGTCGCTTCCTCTATTAAAAGTTATTATCCTGCATCCTTGGCAAAGATTTGCGCTATATTTCAACAAGGATTGATGGATGTATAATGGAAAATTTCAGATATATTTTTTCTTTCAATAATGAAATCTCATCCTTTTTTGCTCAGGAAAAGATTTGTTTATTTAATACTTTAAAGTTAAAAATAAGTAATTATCAGACTACAGCTTCTGAAACGTGAATAATTTAACTGAAAATATTAATTACCTTTGCATTTATAAAATTTACCTAATTTTGTATTTTTTTTTTTGATTTTATGTCTTTAATATCAAAAAGAGATTTACGATATCTACCATTTTTAGCTTCGAAAGTTAATAAAGTAATTCCTATTGTTAAAGTTCAACATCTCGATAACGATCTAACGAACCGAAGCACGTTTACTGAGGATTTCTCTCTTTAAATTAAATGAGGCATATGCTCCATCTGTTTTAGAAAGCCCTGTATTTACGATAACCAATCTGAACTTACTAATAGGCTCGTTTTCTTAGGTGAAATTCTAAATGAAATGTTACATAATTATAAAACATTTATAAAAATCAAGTCAATGCTCATGGATGCTCATTTGACATTACAGAAGTCAAGTTCGAGATAGGTCGGATACAATCTATGAAGGATAAGTTGACATGTTTCAGTTGCTTCACTCGCTTGCTCGTCCGACCTCAGTCTACTAGATTTCTTTATTTGGGGATTTTCTAAAGGAAAAAGTATATGTAACTTCCGTATACAAGAGAGGAAAACTACTAAATTTTATTCAAATTACATAAATTTGAGAATCATTTAAAATAAATTGTTGGCAAGAACGAAAACCAACTACAGGGCGGGCTGGTTATATAATGTTGAAAAAACAAAAAATAAAAAGGCCGTAATATTATAGTCTTGATTTTCGAAGTCAAGATATCAAACAGGTCAATCGAGCCTTGCAAGGACATATACAGGGTGTCCCAGAAATCAACGTTAAGCCCGGAGCCGAACGGGCGATAGGCCAAGTCGTGACAGTTATTAGAAAAATATAAAAAAAATCTTTGTCATGTACTTTTCAAATTATAAGTATCAACAAATAAATTGGAAAAACTGACATCCTGTGATGATCTATCAAGTCCTGTGACTACAAATATTAATGTTTCGTCAATCTTTTTTCTGTAATGTAATCATGAATAACCCTTCTGTAAATTACAGTATAAAATTAAAACATAACTGCCTCAGTTCCAAATAAAATGTTGGGTTTTTGCCCAAAATGTACTACACTATTTTGTCAAGTAATTTTAAAAGATGGCGCATTTAGTCCGGATTCTAAAATGGTATGATGCTTGCTAGATTACTTCTTTGTTTAGGAGAAAATTTTTTTTTTTAGTGGAACCGGATTTCAGGCCGATTTTATTTGACGAAACATTAATATTTGTAGACACAGGACTTGATAGATCATCACAGGATGTCAGTTTTTGCAATTTATTTTTTGATACTTATAATTTGAAAAGTACATGACAAAGATTTTTTTTTATATTTTTTTAATAACTGTCACGACTTGGTCTATCGCCCGTTTCCGGCTTAACGTTGATTTCTGTGACACCCTGTATATCTTGCACATTTGATATAATGGATGTGATAATAAAATATTTGTTTTCGGTATCGAAAGTCTAAATGTGCCACAATGTTGTAAATTCATGCGAGGTACATTGAATTTCAGTCTGTTCAGAATTTCAGAACAATCAAATTGTTTACAATTTTATACAGTAAGGCCAAAGAGGTACAGAGTCTATAAGTGTCTAGATTGTGGATTCGGTACCCTGCTAATAATAACTCATTTGGATAACTTGTAGGTGGGTCTTAAAATAAACGAGCATTCAAAATTTTCTCTGAACGTTTTCAATCATATCCTTTGATTTGCCATACAGTATTCTAATTTTGAACATATTAAAGACACATAAATATAAAGTAGTGCAGCAATTGACTGAAATTCTCTCGAGTTGATATAATAAAACCCATATTTTTGTTGGCATGTGCAACGGTAGCTTAAATATGATGATTAAATAAGAGTCCAAAATCAAAAGTAACCCCTAGATTTCTAACAGTTTTGAGTCAAGAAGAGAAGTGTCATTGATGTTATAAGGAAGACTAATATACTTTGCTTACGAGAAAAAAAAACAAAATATTGTACTTTTTAATGTTAAATGATTCGAGTTGCATTAATTCGTTCTAGGTTATTATGTAATAATTCACAATGTGCATCGGTACATACTGATCAGTAGATTTTCATGTCATCCGCATGTAATAAATACTTAACATCAAGACCAGAAGATATATTATTGACATAAATGTTAAATAGCAAAGGACCCAAAATTGAACCTTGAGGAACCCGAGATAATGCACTAAACCATGTCGACTTAAATCCTTGGCATTGGACAAAAAGTTAACATAATTAGGTACATCTATTCTATTAACTTATTATCTATTAAGTTTTTCAAGAAGAATCTTATAGTGGAGACGATCAAATGCTTTCGTCATGTCAGTATAAATTACGTCCGCCTGACATTGATTATCAAGGATTTCCGATATATATTGAGTAATAGAAAGCAAATTAGTATAAGTGGATCTATTTTTCATAAAACCGTGTTGACGAGGACTAATGTCCTTTTAAAAACCTGACATATCCGTAATAGTTTCTAGATATTTGGAAAATAATTTGCTTTCAACTTGAAGGGATTCAAAACGGTAC
The DNA here is from genome assembly GCA_037114965.1 of Monochamus alternatus. Lineage (NCBI taxonomy): Eukaryota > Metazoa > Arthropoda > Insecta > Coleoptera > Cerambycidae > Monochamus > Monochamus alternatus. The sequence continues at coordinate 43,699,984 of CM073433.1, forward strand.
AAGATATTAATTTATTTAAATAATTATTTACGCTACTGTGTTTAATGATTCATGGCAAAATAGCAATCTTTTATAATGACTGCTGTGTACTAAATTTGAACGAATTTATCATGAAAATTAAGTGTCGTAAAGAAAAATGTTAGAAGAAGCAGTCCTGTTATTTTTCCATGCTCTGTCTTTACCAAAGTTAAGAATGAAATAGGGATAACCATAGATCATTTAACGTTTTTCCTGAAGTGAAATATAAAAAATATCACGATTTCCGGTGAGAAATCATATGGGTTCTCATCCAACTAACATCCTCATGATATTCTCCGTTCGCTGTCCAGTCCCGTCACATCTGTCCCTTGGCTCATAAGTGCGAACTGTTTCAATTAAAAATTAGCGGCCGTAGGTCAGTACCGAGTGACGAAACCGAAAACGTGGGGCCCACATCTGCCCCTGCCGCCGACCATAACCATAACCAAGCGGGAGACGGTGCCGGCGGCGTAGATGTGTGGCAAGATGGCGCCCGGCGCGCGGCGACCGGCGGACGGTTTACTGACTGAGTAAGAAGTGGGCCGGGGTCGATGACCCCGCGCGAAAGTTGCCGCGAGGTCCCCTGATTCCCATCCCGTGAGGTTCGTACCGGCCTCTTCGGTTCAAGTGTATACGGCGCGGAACCTCGTCATTACGTAATCGACTTTGAACGTTTCATAATGATAGGGTCGTTTCCCACTTTTTAAGTAACAGTTTTCGAAAGATCGAGTAAATGCGGTGGCTATATCTTTAACCTTTTTAGAAACAAATGTCAAGTGTCTTTACTCGAATTCCGTGTGAAAGTTGTTTTTTTAACTATTCTTCACATTCCACTATGGGTACGTTATACCCAATCTTCGAAAGTCTAAAGAATGACCCATAATATATATACTGTTACTGTAAGCGTATAAAATTTACTACATGACAAAGGGAGGTAAACACCCATTAAATATATTTTATTTTGATAATTTTTTGCATGTTTACTTTATCTGTTAAGTTTTTTTAGAAGTTTGCATAGGTCGTACTTCGATAACTTTTTAAAAAAATCTGCCCACATTTATTGCAAGTGTTGTACAAGCTTGATACAAACGACATTTTTAACAGCGATTATACCTACAGTACCATAGACTTGGGCATAGATTTTCCATTTTAGTACCGAGTGCGGATTGTTAGGTTGCGCGAAGCAGGTTTGTCGGTGAGAAATTTCTAGAAGGTCTACCAGATCCTTATGTACCAGACGTACGATATTACCAGGCGAGGACACGGCAAGAGGCATCTGCCGTCATAGAGGAACCACAGAGCGGGACGGGACGCTCTTATTTTATCGTCCACAGTGGATGCTGCCTCTCACTCATCAACATATAGCTAACCTTTTACAATGGTGTAGAGAAAGGATTCAGTTGGACCAAACACGGAATCAGGTGATCTATAGTGACGAATTTCGTTTCTGCCTGAGGATGCACGATGGTCGTGCAAGGATGAGAAGGCGACATGGTGAAAGAGGCTATTCACAATTGTCCACACATGCCCATCACACAGTAGGCGTTGTGGTATGGGGTGCTATCGCGTATCTCCATTAGTTTTCATTAGAAGAATAGTCTAACGCTATATCCATGAAGTGTTGTCATATGTCATTTCTTCTTCACGCTTTGTGGTTCTACGATGGCCGGTGCCTCTTTCTCTGTGTCCATGACGTCCACGTCTGGTAACATCGTATTATGGTACGTAAGGATCAATAGCCCCCTCACCGACAAACCTGCTTCGAGCAACCTAACAAGCCCCCCCTCCTCTCAAATTCACTAATCTGGGAAATTTGCCCAAATCTACGTTCTCTAGGCATAATCAGCTGTAAAATATGTCGTTTGTAATAAGCTTGACAACACAAATGTGAGCAGAAATTTTTAACTACGTACGACCTATGCGAACTTTCTACTTTCACCGGGAGAAGAAACATGCAAAAAAATCAAAATAAAACGATATCAGGTACAATATAAAAATAGTTTTTATAAGAGCTAAACATTATTTATCTCAATATCAATACTGTGCCGCTCTGTATGCACAGCAACACTACTGTGGATACGATAAAGGCTCAATCAAACTGAAGTCCGATGTATTTTCTATATGTATGTCTATTTTCTATTACATTAGAAAAATACTTTTTAGTATAAACCATGCACATTAGTACTTGCTTTAGTCAATGTTTTGAAATAGAATAGGCATATGCGCGGGGTGCTATTCTTAATTTCTGTAGCTATACTAAATTACTTATAGACATTTAACTGTTACATTGTTTGCACTCCAATGTAAAAAATGCGAAACTCAACAGACATAATTTTTATTCGCTTGTCTTGGTTAGTTGATCATTCCATGTATAAGAACAATTAAAGGAAAACAGTGGCATAATAATTAGTTAACTGTCTTGTATGGTCTAAGACTGACAAACAACGTCATTACCGAAATTAATTTGTGAGTAAATCAAAAATTAATTTGGATTAAGTTAAAACTTTGTGATTCTTCCTTCTCAATTGTTCTTGTGTAAGAGCTTTTTTAAAAGTCTTCAATAAAGTCATGTAATTACTTCCAAATTGCAAACGCAACAAACTTGTTAATTGGTTTTGGTTGGCTCTTTGGACAACAGAGTCATAAAATACTGAACAGAAAGCACCAATTACAAAATACGCCTTTTAGATAATATTGGTTTATTTTGCTCTGATGAATTTTATTATCTAAACACAATAAGCATTTCGCGTTAGAAACGAATATTGAGAGTAAGAAAAATCTCTTTTATATCTTGTTTTTGTTTGCCGCTCAACATGACTGCGAAGGCGAAAGTTTTACAGCATCACTAGACTTTACGACATTATTTTCATTTCCACACGATGTTTAGCTTTTGCGAAATAACCGGCACATATTTGCCTTCAAGTTTCCGACATAAAAATATTGACCACCAACACATTTAGAAGCGTCACTCTTAAAAATATGACGTATGTGTGTAAGTTCATGAAAGCAGGCGGAAAATGATATCATAATCTAGGAAAAAATCACGTCACTGTGTATACAGTTGAGCTGGAAAGTTTGTATACGAATACGGACGTACGATCGCTGTTCGGCAATAAAACACTAACGACGATGACAAACAAAGGATTGCAGCTAGGGCAACGCGATCCACAGAGGGACAGGAGAGTTTTGCGATCCAAACGGCGACGAGAAGCTCGTATCCGGGTTTGAGTTTAAAATAAAAGAATGCCTTGGTTTTTTTTCATTGTGGAAAGGATTTTTAAAGATGGCTATGCACTGCAGGAGATGGAATGCCGAAAATAGGAACATAACGTTTCACAGGAACAATGAACACGAAAAATGCGTCTTTAACAATTTCGTGCTTTTAGTAGGCAAGTGGTGGAAATAGGGAATTAAGTCCATATACCCGAAGAACAAAATAATAAAGAGTGATTCACACACAGCACTTAGAAAAGTACGGAAGGTGAGGGTCCAAGATTCCATAAGCGTGCCACTTGAGAAGGGTTCAAAGAACACAAAATTACTAAAAATAAGTTGACGTTAAGGGAAAACGTTAATAGTGTACTTTAATAAGTTTATACTCACCCATAGAATGCCGTTCTTTTAGACGACAATAATCTACCACCACCCACTTACACCTACCTGATGCGTACTTCGCGGATATCACACTTTAACACATAATACACTGCACTATTTACATACGCACTATACACTACTGGTTACTAGCACTGTAACACGTTAACACTTATCGTCGACAATTAGGCCTGTTCCTAGAATAGTTAGAAACAGTTTACAACTGGCAGACGCACGTGCATTGTGTTTATAATGCCCACATATGGTTGAATATGCTTTATTTTAGATGCATGTCTCTGACGGTTGGAAACTGATTCTGGTGTCTATGAACAAAACTATTATAGGGGGCATTAACTATACAACCACGGCAACACCAGACTCCATATGTAGCAAAACAGTGTCACACTTATGTGATGTGTATCTCATTTTTAAATTACCATCCAAGAATTGTTCGCGTACCTTCTGCTCTCTCTGAGTTTCCGGTATTTTCCGTTTCGCGGTTGTAGCTTCTTCTTTGCCACTCTTTCATCATCATCACTTACATTCATATTTTGGTCTGGAACCCTAATTCCCTCATTAAATTTTTGTAGTATGTATTCCCATGTAACTGTTAAGAAATAACAGCGATGTTATTTTTTACACGTGATGTAAAATTTTAACAGAGTTTCTTAAACACAAGGAATTTGGTATCGGTATAGTTTAACATATGTGTTATATGAATTATGAAAATGGACGGCTTATTAAATTTACATTTAATTCGTGGTTTTATAAATGCACATGGAAGGTAAGTTGCAATATTTAAATCCAACGAAGGATAAAAGATTTAATTAATCCATGTATGTGATTCCCAATACGGCAATTTATTAACGAATTAAGACCATTTTTAGCAGTTCCTCAGAGACAAAAAGTATTCCGGCAGAGCTAAAGGTAAAATTACTGATTTCTAATTTTATTTTTTGATATGTCGATTGGTATTTACAACATTATTATTTTTCACATAAGTTTGTTTCCAGACATATATTAGGAATGTCAAAAATCAGTTAGTAACTGTATTACACAGGTAACATGCTGTTACCGAACGTTTGTTAGAGAAATAGGTATATGATATTTCCACAAATTCAGCAAACAAGGAACCACATAAAAACTGAGTAAGTTATATCAAGAACAGTTTTTTTACTGTTTCAGAAAGGTATTTTAAGCTAATATAAATCAAATCTCCTACAATTCCTATCAATGAAATCATATGTAGACCACCTGAAGAAGCAATCCTAAAAATGCAGAAATAGGTCAGATCTCATCTATTGTGGTTGAATTTGTCGTGTTCCCACTGCCAAAAAGTGAAGTTAGATATTTATGGAGTGTTTCATTAGAAGGTTAGCAAATTATATTATTTTCTTTAGATAATTATTGAATAGAGCTTTGTCTGTGGAATTGTTCATTAGCATACCTAGATGTTTGGTATCAGAGAACATACATATGACTTCATTGATAGGAATTGTAGGAGATTTGATTTATATTAGCTTAAAATACCTTTCTAAAACAGTAAAAATGTTACAAAAGCTAATAATAAGGAATATATGGGTAGATATTGTGGGTGTAATTCAACGCAGGTTGGGGCTTTTGTCCACTGAGTAGTTAGTTTCACACAATATTATTAATACCTAAAAATATAAAAAAGCTTTAATTTTATCATAATTAAATTATCATATTAAAATTTAAAAAAGAATCGATTAAGCAGAGAATACATATGCATGTTACCTGCATAATGGCATTCAAGGAACTTGCAGAAAGCAGCTGTATTCCTCAATAAATTGCCGTATTGAAGAACACAGCCTTTACTAAATCTAATTATATATTTTTTAAAATCTTTATCAGGCAAATCAAGTGGATTACTTAAATTTTTATTCTTCTTTGTTGCATGTTTTTATTTAAACTTACTTTCGATGCGCATTTATAAAATCGCGAATTAAAAGTAAATTTAATAAGCCGTCTATTATAAAAATTTAAGGTTATGAAATATAACAAATGTTATTATGACCAAAATAGGATACATACTTGGGCTGATTTCCACTATCATTTCATAAAAATCGACACCTCAATCTAAGATTATGCAACCCTGAATAACACTGCTATTGATCCATTTCAAAATAGAACTAATAGTTGGCTAGGGATGTGCACATTAAATCTTCTGCTGGTAGCGATCAATTATCTAGGTCACGACACAATAAGCCGAAGAAGATTGCAGATCAAATAGCTGTTTCCCGTTATCGTGAATTTGTTTTTTTCAGCTCAATTTGGGAAAATTAATTAGAAAAAAAAATACCAAGATGAAATTGAAGTTATTTCTTCTGGAATTAATCGATTATCTCTAAAACACATCTGAGTATAGTTCACTATTAGCAGATCAAAATTTCGCATTGGAAAACGTATTTTTCAGCTTCTCTCATAAACCGACTCTCATTTCACTCCTAACGCGATTTTTATGTAAGCACTTTACGATGCATAAAGTTCAACGAAACTTTCCAGCGATATCGGCGACCCATAAATTAAAATAATTACATATTACGATCCGCGTAAAACGGAAAATAAAATTCGAAAAAAAAATACAACGCGGCTTTTTGTGTGCGTCCGTCGACCCCGATGGAGCCAAAACGGCCTTGAGCATCTAAGTGTGCTCCTTGCTTCTTGTCCCTTTAATATTTACCTAATGAACCGAGAAACCGTCTAATGAGCCGAACAAACAAATAGGACAATATGCTCCATTCGGTCGGGTTAGTAGCATTCATTATTATGCTATAAATTATGGTGCGTGGGTAATGTCGTAACTTCCAACAGTAACTAGAAACATTCTCACTTTGTGTATGTAATCGGTGAGCTAAACAAACTTGGATAGGTTCGCTTTTTTAGCTTGGGCTGGACATCGCGCCTTCGTGGAAGCGCTGATTTAAACGGGGGATTTGTTTATTTATGCATGTAGGTGGAAAAACGCGACAGATACATTGTCTAATAAATGTAATACAAGACAGCTTGATATGTGTGCATATCTTAACAAGGTTTGTTTTAGAAGAAGCTAAAGAGAAAAGAAACCATTAGGAAAGATAGCGAAGGACTAATTTCCGTCGTCCTCAGTTTTAACACTTACCTAGGATACGAGGTATCTAGGGTGTCTGTGAAAGGTTGGGAAATATCAAAGCTAGAGATACTGGTGACCAAAAAAAGTCGATTGAGCCAAATATGCCTTAACCGAATGTTGGTGGTTTAAAAAATACAGGGCGTTCAATGCTAGAATTTTATTTTGAAATATCTAAATAACTTTGAGTATTAAAAAAAAATTGGCACAATTATGTTTTTTGCCGTACGCAAATAAGAATTTTTAACTAATTTTGATGTCACTAATAGAGGGCGTCACTTATGGCACAGCATATTTCTTTTAAATGGCAGAACTTTTTTGCTGTTTAGTGTATCCATCTGTCTATTAAAACAATCTATTCTACTACCTGTTGTATCTGACAAAGGTATACCTACAAGTTTTTTTTTCAAGAATTATGCGGGGTGTGATAATGTGTATAAAACCGTATATAATTTTCTCAGTGTGCAGTTGGCGTATAAAATTCAGGAAATCTTTGTAAACTATTATTTACTCAAGATTGTCAAAAAGAACAGCTTCAAATTTGTTGAAAATTAAAGATAAAAACAGTGCTCTCAATCGATAAATACTGGCACCTACAGTCGTCTTAAGAAAATATACTTCTACACCCTTTTTTGTTATGTTATTATCCATATTTTGATACATTACAAAATGAAAAAACCATGACATTTATCAAACAGTGTTTTCTAACTGCATATAATCTTTACTTTCTTTGCTAACTTGAACACACATCGAAATAATTGGGCGCCTGATTTGAAAATATATGTATAACAAAAATAATGCCACAAAGCAGAAATAATCCTGGTCTTGTACTTGGACTGAAAATAAGCAAATAACCCTGCGAAAGGGACCTTCAGCTTTTTATTTTCGCCAAGCTGGACCGTTTTTTACCACCGCCAGATATATTTTCGCATTGAAATTTAACTCGTTTGTATTTACCACCGATTCCGTGCATACTTCCTGCATGAAACAATTGGAAGTCGAAAGCTTTTTACCTCAAAATTCCTTATTAAATTTATGACGGTAATTTTAACATATATGCCACTAAGGAATTTCAGTAATTCACTGTTGAAATCTGACCTCAATGACGCTAAGGAAGGAGGTGTTTGAACTTTTGAAATGCGTAATAAATTTTTTTTTGGGTCGCTTGAAGGAAAAGTAATAATTCTGCAGTGCAATCCAAGGTTGTGTTAAGAATACTACCTACAATTTACAATCATATCTACTAAGTATCAGATCTTTAACATATCTCCAGAATTTCGATCTCATCCCGATGATGTTTATTTGGTTAGCGAAATCGCAGTAATTGCAACATTGTATACTCGCTTATACAAATACAAACTGTCGTAATTTCCACGAAGGGTCGTCCGCGAATTGATAAAAATAATAAACAAATCGATTTTATTACTGGAACTTCCGCGTTGCAGCACTTTTAATGATCATTAAATGAAAACGCCATTAATCGGTTATGTGTTATGTGTTTTATTGGAACATCGAGTAAATAAACCACAAATTATATCAGAGGAAATGGTATTGTTGTTCTGGCATTATAATTTATTATTTTATCTCCTGATACAAAGTAACACACATATAAGTGAGTTTCTTAGGGAAATATTACCTCTGACCTCATGATATAAAGAGACGATTATAAATTCCTACAATTATATTTACAAAACTTGTTAAAACTTTTACGTATATATGTATAAAATATTTTAATATTACCTTTTTCTTCACGTAAACTATTAATTATTTTTTTATTGCAGGTAAGAGAACTTCAGAAATATTTCTAACAGAGTACGTAAGTTTTATACATTAATTTCACAAATCATAGATTTAGTAAACCATTAAATATAAAGGAATTAAAGTACTTCTTTGATTGACCTAAACACAGTCTGTATCGTCACCTTAGCACTGCAACATAACGTAATCCCAAATTGTTGTTAAAATGATCAGAAATGTATGTGCAACAAGTTATTAAAAATCTCAAGTCCAAAAATGTTTAAACAAATTAATTATATAAGAGAATTAACAAGCCTTTAATCCACGAGAAACCGGGTTATATATATATATATATATATATATTTTTTTTTTTTTTGAAGAGGATTATAAGCTGGTTAATTTCCGAATTTCAACGTTTTCTCCACGGCCAAAACCGGTCAATTGAGATAGTGAAAACCATGTTAGAGCAGGTAAACAAAAAATGGTTATGTAAAACGTCGTATTTGACAAATTTATTTTAATCAAGACTATTGATTGTTGGCTGAATACTAGAAAATTTTGGAATCGTTTGGAATGGCATGCGTTTGTTTATTTGTCAGCAAAAGTGAAAACATTTGCAAAATCTATACAAAAAATGAATGAGAATGAGGGAAAAAATTCCAGCAAGAAACAACATTACAACATAAAAAGGAGCGTAGGAGAAGGAACAATTACAGAAGACATACTTTTTCAATTTGGAGAAACGGTTTGTTGCCTCTTCGATGTGGACAAAATATTCCATTCTAAAATAATATTTCGAAGTATAATAAACTTACTTCATATTTGAAAGTAGAACCACGAAATTATAAACCAAAGAAGGCAAAATGACTGGAGAGAAACCAAACCGAAAATTTTTTAAAAAAGCACCGGGTGAGAAATATTTACAAGTTAAGGTAGAAAATACGCGATTAGAATATTTCAATTTATAGACTGAGTGTTTTATTTTGAACTATTTATGGGTTGTAAAGTTTATGGGAGTGCTTGTCGATGCAATGAGTTAATCTTTTTGGATATCACCCATGTCCAAGACAAAGGGGGTTACCTATACGTACTCATTCCGTATAGAAGAAGAAGAAGTTTTTTCAGTCAATGCTGTAGAAATATGTCGAAAATACATCAATCTGGGACCTAAAAATGCCGGTGGGACATTTTTCTTGCGATATGTGGCTGGAAAATGTACTACACAATTTCGAAAACGTTTTCAAACGTGGCTGAATTTCTTGGACTTCCTGATCCAGAAAGTTTCACCGGACATGGAATGAGGCATTCCTCGGCAACATTACTGGCCAATGGGTGGTGATATTATTACTATGAAGCGTTATAGTGGTTGGAAATCAGCTTCGGTAGCGGAAAATTATATTGAAGATTTACTATCCAGCAAAATGGCAACTGCTGAAATAATACAGGTCCTACCTGGCGAAGTTTCGGGCCCCTCCAGTGCTCCAGAAACTTATCGAGTGAATTTTAATAATTCCGCTTAATTGACAAGGTCGTTCTTGAGATAAATGTTAATGTTAATAATAGTATTCTAAATAAAATGCTATAAAATCGAAGCGTGGCATTATGAATTTTAATCCACTAGCGTGTTAATAGTTATTTATGCAACAAGTACAAAAAGTAAGTGTTATCCTACTCGGCCTGACGGCCTAGTTGGACAATTTCACGTCGCGTGCAATAAACACTTTTTGTACGAGTTGCATAAAATATTTTTTCTACGTTCATGCAAAAACCAAAAAATGTTTTTTTAAATGACACTAAGTCTAAGACTAGTTTGTTATGATGACAAACGCTGTAGTAGAATGACAGATTAATGCAATAAACATTTTATTGCACTAGTGCAATAAAGAACCAGTTTTTCCCCTAAATATAGTTCAATAAAGTTTTGTTTTTTTTTGCATGAACGAAGAAAGAAGGCCTTTAATCCATGGAAATTAGACGTATTAAACCTTATTAATATAGTGGTCGTGGAAAAAATTTTATTATAAACCAATATTTCTTAACTACATAAATACGTGATTTATACATTCAGTTGATCTCGAAAACTGCTTCTAAGACAATTTTCAAAATTATAAAAAAATAACCCATTTTGCAGTAAGCGAATACCGATTGTATTATAACATTATTTAGACCGCAGATACTCATTGACGATTCTCAGAAACAGGTTAAAATAGAAAAAATTTGAGAGAATGATTTTTCATTCAAGTGAGTTTTGCGGTAGTATGTCAACAAGCGAGAATCATGTCATTTATTTCCATCCTTGTTTGATGTGGGAGGTCATTGAACTATCGCCAACCCCCACCCTCGATTGTTTGTTAAAACGTAAACAAAACGTCATTTTTGTCAACTTGGGTAAGTTTGGCAACTAAAAGTGAGCGAAAGGTAGAAAAATCCCGATACCCGAACAGTGAATTTTTCTTCGTTTTTTTTTTAAAACAGCTCTAAGGATTACGGTGGATTTTTTTTTCTAGCCTTCTTATAACTCCCGGAATCGAATACTGAAAGAAAATCGGTGGTGCATTTAAGTCATGTTCATGCCCACCGAGACGGTTTACTGCTGCAGTTTTTCTTTTCTTAGCACATATAAATCTTATTTATTTAGGGGATATACATGTCTTTCATTACTCGCCCATAAACTGCTTTCGCTATGTTTGTAAAACTTGGTTTCTAAATTTGTAATGACTTTTTGTCTATTTCTTGCAATTACATTTATGAGGATGGAAGTAGCCTGCAGACGCACATCTCCACTTATCTAAACTACACATTTATTTAAATATCTGGCGGCTTGTTGACCGAGACGATTCACTATCCGACGGAATTGAAACTTTCAATTACACCCATTACTGTCGCAATCGTCTAATTCCTGAATCGCCGGGCGCGTTGGCATTTCCTCCTAAACAGCTCGGGTGTGCTCTTGTACGTTTTTTAAGGCCGCAGGGAATTTCTCTCGGGGCTCTATTGTGGGACGTTGTTTTGGTGCGGATACGTTGAACTTTCCGAGTCAAGAAACTTTTTATTGGAACGATTGGAATATTGCACATACCGAATTTAAGTAATTGTAGTGCAACGCTCGACTTCTGAACTTTGCTAAATAAAACTTCGTTAAGGCGTTATGGCGCAACGGGCGATGTGAAATAATTGCATTCGTAATTATGCAGGAAATATTCATCTGGGACTCGGTTAATATTTATGCATGTGCCATACAGTGTGTTCGACTAACGCTGAGTCGTTTCTCGATAATTCGGCGTTACGTATAAGCATTGACTATATACACTATTTTGTTTTCCAATATTCCAGTTCTATCGGAAATAAAACATATATTTTGTTGATAATCGTTTTTATACAGAGGGTTTAAAAAAATCTTATAAGTGAAGTGCTAAAAACCTCTTTGTACATTTGAGAAAAAAAATTTAATAAGAAGCCTAAAAAACCGGCACCTTGGTTGACGTCTAATATTAAATTTATGATTAAATTAAAAAAGAATGCTTTTGTAAAATATAAAAAACATAGAACTGTAGCTTCATATAATGAATATAAAGATTTACGTAAATTAGTTGACAGATCCATTAGGGCGGAAAAGAAAGCGTTTCTGCAATTTCAATTTAAATTAGTTCCTAAAACCTTTTGGAAAACTTTAAAATATTTGAAGGTTACTCAAACTTAAGTTAATATCACTGATTTAGATCCTCACTTATATAACAATTTTTTAGCGGGCAATTTGCCTCAGCCTTCGGATTCTGCAGATATGGATAAAATGTTAAATAAATATAATACAAGACCGCATGATTTTAATCATGAATTTGTTTTTAATACTATTACTGCTAGTCAGGTGGAAAAAATTATATTTAGCATTAAGACTCAGGCGAAAGGTTGTGATAGTATTAACATAAGAACGCTACTGTATGTTTTTCCTTTCTTAAGTGACTATTTTACGTATATTTTAAATACTTGCTTAACAACTGGAACTTTTCCTGCAGTTTGGAACGACTCTAATGTCATTCCATGTCCTAAAAAGAATAATTCTGAAACGCTTTCAGACTTTCGCCCAATTAGCATTTTGTCAACGTTATCAAAGGTGTTAGAAAGAATCGTGCGTGATCAGTTAACAGTTTTTATTGATGATAACAATATTTTACCTTCTTTTCAGTCGGGTTTCCGAGAATTTCATAGTACTACTACGGCTTTACTTGATGTCACGGAAGACATTTTTAGAGAAATAAATAATAACAATAACTCATGTCTTGTATTGTTAGATTTCAGTCATTTCATTTTGGTCAAGAAATTGAAATATTTTGGAGTTAGCGATAATGCTCTTTCTTTCTTTACCAATTATCTTGGAAATCGTCGTTAAAGGGTTTGTCTTGCTAACACATATTCATTGTATAGACATGTTAAACAAGGAGTACCGCAGGGAAGTTTATTAGGTCCATTACTCTTCTCTATTTATACTGCAGATTTTCACACATACTTAAATCATTGCAGAATTCATCAGTACGCTGACGATACTCACGATATGTACAATCAAAAAGGGCAGTTCGAAAATGATCTAAAAATACACTTCTGCACGGCACTGAAAACTGGTAAAACCTGATAAGGCGGTAAAGCACACAATCGGCGACCGGACAAAAATTGTAAAACAGTTCTCTAGGAAAGAAATAAATAACTTTTTAGAACACCTTTTTTACAGCAAATTCAACAGCTTTTGCCGCTATTGTTACTAATTATTAATAGAATTAATTTGTGTAACTATGACATGTTTGCGTAAATCAGCAATAGTAGATATCCACTTCGGTGCGATACCCTTCATTTTTTTAAATATCCCCACAAAAAGAAGTACGAATGATTTAAAGTCAGGAGATCGTGGCGGCGATGGTACCGGTCCTTCTCGATCAATTCCTTGGTATTAATGCTTGGGCACGCTGTACATGATACAAATATAATTTAGCCTCGTGTATGATACGTCACACTGCTACAATACGCCGTGGACGCCCTGGATCTTTATCTCTTCAACGATCCGGTTTCAAATTTTCCACGCGTTGCACTACGCTTGCACTAACTGCACACCGCGATAAGAGTAGCTGCAGTAGTGTACCGGGAAATCGTTCTGCTAAAGCAATTTCACATCGCCATAAATTAGAACGATATCCATCAACTCCGATGATTTATATATCACCCTGTATAATATTACAAATAAAGTAATCATTATATGCGCTGTTGTATTAACTTCATTTTTTATTTCTTTACACTTTTTTGTATTCCAAACAAGTAACAACAAAATTTATTCATTTAATCGCGGATAAACTACTTGCTTGCCTAATTTACTTGAAATAATCAGATATACTATATAAACTATCCAGTTTGGTCTAGTTAGATTGAAAATTATCATTCTGATAATACAAAAAAGTCAGTTTTTTTAGATGGTATATAAACTAGCTACCTATCTCTGGTTAATTTCATAAACATGATTTAGAGTCGATTAAATAAAATAAAGTTTCCTGTATTATTAAATATAAAAAAAACAATTTAACAAAATACAAATAGTATACCTACCAATTTTTGTGGAAACATTTGTTAAATTAATGTTAAAATTCTTCACTTTTTTATTATGTGAGTTTCGTATTTCTTTGTAAAATTTTTGTTTCTGATCCATTTTTTACACTCATTTAGTCAATTTTCATTACTGAGTAAACATTGTAAAGAAAACCAGAAATGGATTGTTACTTTTTGTGTGTTACCTACTGTTTTACAATTATCTGTACTTAACACAAATGTTTGTGAAATTAATTAGGGAGAAGTAGTTGGCTACTTTATACTATCCAAAGAATTAGCCATCTTGTGTTACCAGAATTATTATTTTTATTCCAACTAGACCAAATTGGATTGTTTATAAACTAATCAAAGAAACATTTTCTATTTTGTTATATCCAAGCCAAGTAAGTGGATTAGTTTATAAAGCAACTGCTAATATTGTAGAATATGCGTTTTCTATACAAATAACCAACGGTTCAGTTAATTTGTATACTAGCCACTTAATTTACAAACTAACCAAGTTTACACTTTAGTCATAACATATACATAGATGTATATTAAACGTAACATTTAATTGTTTTTTTTTTATACACATATTTGTATATTTTGTATTATTATATCTTTGAGATCGCAAGGAAATTTACTGAAATCATTTTTTTTAAACAGAAAGTCAACAACACATGTTATTTACCTACAAATATTTTTAGATGCAACAAAATTTACAAAGACTTTGATCCTGACCACTTTTTTAAGAGAGACGCGCAACAACATGGAAAATTATATTTTAACTTCGCCAGTTATTACCCATATGCAGACGTAATACTGAACCAAATCAGCAAAACATTGTAAATAATTGGTGAGTCAATATTTGTCTACTGTAAAGTCTACTAAACGTGTTTGATGATGCATCCTTAGTATAAAAAATAATGTGCTAATTATTATTATTATTTTTAATGGAACCTGTTTTCAATATAATTTTGATAATTATTACTCATACAACTATATAAGTTACGATTTCAATATTGTTTTTTTTACTTGATTTTTCCATTTAAATTCTTTTATGGGTGAAATGATGAATGAATAATAATAAACATGATAAGCTGTACCCGACATTTGCACAACCTACGATGAGTAATTTTTTTTATTACTTTTAAATATTTGCAAGATATCCTGTTGCAAAATTTGAAGGCAGTATTTTACCTGAACATATTGTAAATAAATAATGTTAAAGTTTCACTGTTTAAATCTGTTCTATAGCATAATATAAGTAAAATCCAATTAATTATTTTCTATGTTCACGCATCCATCATATTTTTAAAATTCCTTGTCTGATTATTATTAAAATCGTCAAATATAGACAAGAGCTAAAAATTAAATATGTATATCTACAAACTAATAGCCTATTCATGGGACAAATCATGACTTTTCAAAAAAGTGTTTTTATTAGTACCAATACTTTGTTTTTTTAAATCGAAGGAAATGCCGTTCAAATTAATACTTCTAACATTCTCGGAAGTCAATGAGGTTGCACTTCCATGAATGACACTCCCAATAATGTTCATACTTCTTATTGCTAATACTCTCTTCGACGTAACCAGTTGCTACAGCTGCCGATTACCATCCTATTTGTCGTTAGATTTGACCTATTGTCATGCCACTATTCGCCATAATGGTAGCGGACGTACGTGGCATGTACAATATGTATTTCTCAGGATCGTCCAATTCAAGATAATGTGCAATTTGCAAGGGACATGATCTAAATGTATTAATACCAATCACTTGATTGGTACACTTCCTCTTATCGTACCGTAAGAAAACTCGGTCTGTACTTACACTTTGGAGACGCAATGATAGATCCTGCCGCACCAAACTCATATAACTAATTCCATCATTGTCGGCAAACGTCTAGCCATTACTGTTTTAGATGGTCGGATAGTAATAAGCAATACGCTTCGTTCTTCCTTGATGTCCTGTAAGCGTAAGTCTCACAATTCATATCTTTTACAATAACCAAAAATATCGCAAATGGCTACCACCTTCCAATATATATATATATATATATATATATATATGATGTCCGGTGCATCTATAAAAGACTTCTGCAAATCGTCTTCCTTGAATACATATGCCTTCTTGGCTACATCATTCTTGTTAATTTCCTTCATGAATGCATGCAGTTTCACAAATAATTGTAAATCAACCCTTTTTTATCCTCAACATACTTTGCAATTTCGAATGGATAGCCCACATAGTCGACGCCTTGTACTGCTCCGACATTTTCTGAAGTTAAACAAGCACAACTCTGTATCTGTTACCTTTTGCTCTAGCATCCATTTGATGAACTTGTAGTCTTTTTTATAACCGTTTTCCGATTTTTGCGGTATTAAATCGCGATTCTGCTTTACTATTTAAGTAATCAATGTTAGAACTCATTTCTTAACAATATACAACCAGTAGCAACTGTCGTGGGAAAAATTGATCTTATGTGACAGATTACAAATTAATTTCTGTTTTTCTCATTTTCATGACAACAGAAGGTAAACTCATGTCACGTCACGAATGCAACCATTTTATATTATTAGTTCTTATTTCCATTTTTTTGTAGTATTAATACCAGTATTTATGATTTCAAAGTGTACCAATAAAGAAATAGCGTAAAGCATCCGTGGATACACGAGTCGACTTACTGGAAGGCCAACCGGGACACCCAGTATAAGGTAGCTTACAGAAGATAGCTACACATTTGTTTGCAAGGTATTATTTCTAGTCTATTTTTATGG
Source organism: Monochamus alternatus (assembly GCA_037114965.1). Taxonomy (NCBI): domain Eukaryota; kingdom Metazoa; phylum Arthropoda; class Insecta; order Coleoptera; family Cerambycidae; genus Monochamus; species Monochamus alternatus. The sequence continues at coordinate 43,716,805 of CM073433.1, forward strand.
CCAATATGAAGTTTTCAGTGATCCAATTAAGACATCTGGATATATTTTAATTAAAGATTGTATTGGCTTTCAGATAAACATCTAACGGCAAACAACTCCGAAACTATCCACCAGAAACAAGTCTTTTTGGTTTAAATTTATTAGGTCCAATTATGTTAACATAAAAATCTGCTGTTCCGCTTTTTTGCCGACATACCTGAATAATTTATTAGCGCGTGGATTTTTTATCGTTATATTTTCGACTAGGCTCGTTGTGCCGTTAGAATAGCGAAATTCCGGCACGAGAAACAATTTTAATACGAAGTTCGGCTTTTTTGTGGAAACGTTGGCATTTAAACACGTATTGGAAACTAACCAAATGACTGCCAACGTGCGAAGGTAAGTGACCTAGGTCTTTTTAAGACTCGCCGCTCGAAATAGACTTCGCGTTACGCAAAGTTCACACCTTACAATTCGGAATTAAAAGTGAAATTAAAAATCGGGGCGACGCTTCACCGTCATTGTACGAAATTTGAAAATTGACGGATCTATAGGCCTACAATACGATCTATAAATAGCTGAATTCGCAGAATTCTATTTAGTTTCTAGGAAATGTCATAGTTCACTTGAACGTTTTATTAGTCTGTGTTGATTGTATCATTAAATACCCCGCTAGCTTATAATGGGTGTTGCATTCCCAAATATGGGTATCGGGAATTACTAACAAGATAAGCGGCGTGTAACGTGTAGCAGAAACCATTGCTGAATGAGTTATAAGTGTAAGATAGATTCTGGAAAAGTTTAGTTTAGCAACTTTCTATATTTGTAGTACCTAGTTCAATAAAAATTGAATAAAGTTATTATTTGGTTAGTTATATTTCATTGAACAAATCAAATACTGGGAAATGGCTAATTTGATATCTCAATTTTTTTTATAGTAAACAGTTGTGTAAATTAACACACAAAAAATAATGCTGCAACACTAATGGACAATTACTAGATATCTGAAGTGTAAAATACTGTTACCAGTTCTATGTAAATTTCATATAAGTTTACATTTCTTTTGTATTATTACCCTGGAGTTTACCAACTTTACTATGTAATTTTCGTGTAATATTTACAGTTACTTTTCCAATTTGATTGTATTATTAGTCCGTAATGTTTCTCAATCTGCCTAGTAATGTGGATCTAAAGTTAATATCAATAAGAAGGCTTACTCATTATATTACCAAACAAAAATAGTAGCTTTGCATTTGTACAAATGTTTTTAGGCATTACTGTTTGCAAGAAATATAAAATAATACTTAATATCAAATTTACAGCATTAATTATTAATAAAATTTAAAAGTAACCAAGGTAAAGAAAACTACTAACTTCGAAAATACCTACAAATACTTACAGAGAACAAATATATGTTCTTTATTTCAAACTATACTATACTATACTACTATACTACTATTTAAAACTAACGAACATATTCTTCAACTATGTTTTATTAATACAGTAGTTTCCGGATGAATTTTGAATGAAAACTTTTTAGCATTTCCAACGTTATTGCTACCTCATTTAGAAATGTTAAATTCAACATAAAATATTTATTTCTCTTGTTTTTTAAAAGTACAATAATGAATAAGTATACAAAATAATAAATGTTAGGTCATTTGTAATAACACAACTCAAAAAACGATGACAAGTACCTATGCTTCCTTAAGAATAATATATACACTGATAAAAATGATTGTAAATTTAAACGTTGTTCACATCATACATTAATGTAGAAAATACCAAATCAATACTGTATTACAATAACATTGTAAAATTACATTTCATGTATACAAAAACACGGTTATATTATGAATAAATGCATATTCATAAGTAGTCATTTTCCATTACATTTGTAACATTACTCTGTGGTGTGTTTTGTTCACGCTGTTGATTTTGGCAATAAATAACCAAAAATCCACTGTGTAATATCGCAAATAATTTTTATTAGTGTACTTAAATGTAACTCTTCATCTCACTCTCACGGTATCACATGATATGGTGCAAACAATTTTATGGGACGTTATTAGATCTTATTGGCAAATTTACAATGCACAAGTTCATGATGTGTATTTTTTTGGAATATAACCATATTTTTTCGCATGAAATGTAAATTTACATCATTATGTACTGTTAATAAAAATAGTGCCATTTGGCATAAAATATGTAATTTTACTGTATTTACCTGCAGTTTCTTGTAGTACAGTGTGCATGTGAACAACGTCCAAATTTACTATAACGTTTATCAGTGTATACTCTATTTTTAAACTAAGAGGAGTGATTTAAATTTCTCGCACTTAAACACTAGCTTGTTATTGGTGAATTTGTCGCCAAGTTTACATAACCCCCCATAAATTAATTTTTATTGTCAATGTCAACACTGTCAACTACTAATCTTTAAAATATCAGTTATATTAGTCTAAGATTAACGTTACTACTTCGTATTTTGTGTTCATTCGTCCTTCCTGTTAATTCAAAAGCAATTAAAGTAGTTCTTTTCATAACTCAGCAGCGAATTGTATTGCTTTTTGTACATTTCATCTGTTTATTTCAAATTTACCGCCAAAATGATCCAGTTATATTTTCTAGTTATTTTTCCCCTGTGTATATATGACTTCTTCATTTACTCCTTTTATTTTTTAAATAGAGTATAGAAAATATATAGTAAGGTAAAAGAAGAGCTAGAATTACTCAATAGTTTTATAATCAGTAGGACGGTTGTAGAGAGCCTGACCGCCTGTACTGGAGGACCTAAGCCTTTTGGAGTTTTTGTGAAAGTTCAGTGCTTATAACCGCACTCAATACTCACCAAAAATAATTAGCTTGAATCGAAAATACGTCTTAAATAATTCGCGGTAAGCTTTTGGTATTTTTGGTACAGAATCGTGGTTCCATGCACGAATCTTGACCAAAACGACAATTTTGAACATTTTACTTTCATGTTGTCAAATTATCTACCTAGAACTTTAATTAAGATAACTTTTCAGTCATCTTATTTCAAACAAAATAAGTAGGTTATGTTTACGATGACTGTTGCACCATTCTGCTGAAATAGAACTCCTTTCACACCATTCTAGGACTAAAGAGAGTGAAGAGACCCCTATTGTAGAATGATATATGTATTTTAGCATTTACTGACCGTTTCCTTTTGTCACAAGGTTTCATTTTAACCGGCAGATGCGTGTGGCAACAGCTGAAAATAATGCAGTAGTTAACAGATTACACAAAAGTGCGTATAAAACCGCAACCAAAACACAAAAGTTCAGTGTCCTCTCCCAGAGAGAAATCCAATGTTTCACAAACGTTTCGGCTTGCGCGCGTAATGAAATGATAATTTTCAGTGTATAAACAAATATCTTGAAACTTTCGCGGGTACAGTGTTATGAAAAACAAACCAAAACAGTGTCGGAACCAGAATAGATGCGGTACGGTACCTGCGTTGCCAAGTCGATACGTTGCAGCTGCTTGGAACAATGTTTTTTTTTGTAATTCATGCGATGTAACGCGTGGGAATTGGATCAAATTTCGGAGATTGTTGACCCCGCTCGTTTCAGATGTATGGTAATGGCGATATTTTAATTTTAAACTCGTTTTTTTTAATTGTTATTGCGCACACTTTTTTATAGAAATGAGAGAAAATAAGTAAAATAAAGTTAAGTTACGATGAGGATATCTAATAATTATGAAGTTTTTAGGGAGAAACATAACTGTTTTACGTGTCAATACCTGTTTACTTTATGAAGGGTACAGTGATAAAAACTATTAGCGACATTACACGATTGTTGGTTTATAATAATAATAATAATAATACCTCTACCCCTCATTCTAATCACAGGGATTAGCCCAGAAATCGGAGACTTGTGCGGGAGAGGGGGCGGCATATTATTATTAAGCAGGCCGCATTTGCGCCCAGGAACGACTTACGTTGGTAGGCCCTAACCACTATTCAGTGCAGGAATGAGGGAAACCTGGAAAACCTTATTAATTAGGGGGGTAGTCAAATATCAACCGGTATCAATCTCTCACATTGACCCAAGCCAACATTCTTCCATCCTACCATACCCGCAGAGAGGGCGCCAAACCTCTCCATAAATATAGCTTATATACGGTCTACCGGCAGCTGGGCTCGAACCAACACCGATCTAGTCACCTCGATTCAAGTACTGACGCCTTAAACCGCGCGACCACTGACCGACCCATGTTATGTATAATATAATGTCTATAATGTAATGTAATTTCACAACGTTATTATGTATTTTTAGAAAAAAAATCATGTAATTATACCCGAAAAATAAAAATTTACAGTATTTACAGGGAGATTCTAGTAATACAGTCTGGATTTGGTACATTAATGTGTAATGTATATGTGAACAACTTGTAAATTTACAATTACTTTTATCAGTGTAAACCAGAAGTTGAGATATAACGACTTCAATAAATTATGGATTTAAACAAATATTTTGATTTTTGTTTTGATTTGGTATTTATTTTTAAATGTTGACCAATTTGTATCCATGAATATAAAGAATATTTAAGTTTCAGTTGACAATGTTCAAGGTTTGGCATTCATGAAATTGCCAGCCATCAATTAATTGCAAACTTCATCAATTAAATCGAATAAATTGTCAACTTATTGTTCAATAAATTGGTATGTGTGACAAACGGGTTATAGAAATTTTTATACAAGGTGCTTTGAATGTCCATCAAACATTTCGATCGATTTTTTCTATAAAATAGTTTTTTTAATATATTTTCTTCAGTCATTGTTATTTAAATTTTGATCAAATAAAATAATAACTTTTAAAAAGCGTTTGTAAGACATACATTTGTTATTATCCTAAAGTCACATTTTAATAATAATTTGCTTTATCCAAAAAATGCTTCATAAGGGAAGTAGGTCTCTTTTTAGAGAAGATTAGATTAGAACTTTAGAGAAATGTATTGAAAGTAATGACCGCCGTGTGTTAAATTAAAGTTTGTTTTTGTTAATCGCCGTTTTGTTATAATCTGTGCCAGTTTGTGATATTATTTAATACAAAATTCCAGTTTTTTATAGAATTTTACTTTATCTGTCTTCCAAAGCTAACTATCATGCAAAAAAGAACACCAACATTTCAATAGATTTCTCTTGCATACATTACACCATGGCCACCCAAGACAAGAGTACCTTTTACTTTTCTAGAATATTCTGAAGTTTTCGTTTTTGATATTAAAAATACCAAACAGTCGAAAATAAAAAATACATATTAAAAATATCATTTGACCCTTCCAAATATGACGTCTATGTGCTATATTTTTACTATTGAAATATAATTTTTTCATCAAAATGCTGTGGGCATAAGAGTTAATATATAACCTAAGTGTGAAGTAAACTCTGTTGGTTAGACCGGTTTTTGTAGTTATTTGTTCGTTTTTTATGCATTTTCTATGAAAATACCCTAATGGTATAAGATTCCTGTTATTTGATAAGCTTATTCAGCTATAAAATATTTAAAATTACTCGTCTTTGTAGAAAAAACACTGTTTTATAAATACGACGCCCTTAAAAATATTTTTCTTTCATGATACAATTATAGGAAAGATTCTTGTTAGTGCTCGAGCAAGAAGTCGTCTAGATTCCTATACGTAAAGCAGGTTGTGTTCTTCCTTTGTGTAAATACCCGGATATAATAGAAGCACCCAACCCATCCGGGCGTTTCTGGACGGTCGAAAAACCAGTACATGTCCGGGGAAATCCGAACGCCTGGTAATCCTATTTTTAGGATAAATGCAACAACAACCTTGAATTCCTCACAGCTTGTTTAGATGTTGTAAAACGCGAATTTTCTCGACTCATTTACGTTCCTTTAATGTGCAACCGGAAGAGTATTTTATAAATAACAAAAATCTCTTTTGATTGGACTGGACATTTTAATAAATCATGTCATCTGAAAATACCCCATGGGGTATTATCGCTGTAATCATTTCATGATTGGAAAAATGTCCCCTTTTTTCCAGATTGTGGATAGTTGCAACCCTAAATGAATCAGTTCACATACTTATCAGTTTACCAAATCTTGTAGAATTTGCAGATCTATTCCTATTAAATTTGCTTCTACATTATATTTCTTTGATCAGTTAAGGTCCCTATTTTATAATTTGTTCTAACAGGTTCATTAAAAATAAAATAGCGAATATCTATGTTTTATTCAATATGACTGTATGACGGCCACATATCATGTCAATTATCTGCAGCACTTTTAATAAAATACACAGCAGATATGGCGTCAACTTAATAATGGGAATATATTACATTGTGCGTTTTGCTTTTAATTTATTACAATCAATCACATTGTTCATCCAAATTGAATAATAGGATTTCGCTTTTATTATTTATAACAACTAAATATACCATTGAAAAATATAAGTTGCCACCATACAATTCAATTTAATGTGAACCAGTGAAACTAAAAAGCGAGAATTTACACATTTCAGCGAAATTTAAATAAACGCCGCGTGAATCATCAGCAAGTGATAATTTATAACAAAACTAGAATCTGTCAGTACTTAAACACGGTTAAATAAACATGTTTGTTAAATGAATGGCCCAACACTATAAAGAACTAGTTTGATTGCGGATTGGTTGAACAGTTTCCAGATTGGCTGCTAGTTGTTAATTTAGACTTTGTGACATCTCTAGGGGCATATCATTTCATTTTCTTCATCAGAAGACACATTGAAACCAATCGATTTAATATATTCAAATCGATTGGTCGGTATTTGATAATGCTGTGTGTACTGGCCCAAAAAGAATTTAGAAAAGGGTGGGATGAAAGAAAAAGTTGCCAATTTGCTAGTTCCTAGAGTGCCTAAACCTGGCCATGTTGACAGTTAGTTAAAAAAACACTTTTATTATATGAAAAAGTGCGAAACATCTGTTTGTAGGTTATAAATAGGAAGGATCTTTTTCTCTTTAATAGAGTGGTTAGCGGCTCAGGTGGATTGATTTCCTATTAGGAGGAAAAAAAGTCTTACAAACATACATCATCTGAATACTTGAATGTTTATGTCTTTAGCTTATTTATTACTTATTTGTCTTGCTTATTTAATTTATTTTCTGATATTTATAAATGTACGTTTGCAGTTTGTTTACTATTTACCATTTTTCCTATTAACTACCCGTGATATTTATTGTAAAATCAAGAAAGGGAATAAGAATCCAATATGTCAATATCTCTCCTGAATTAAAATATAATAGTCTTTATGTTCTTTATAATTTACGTTTACAATTCACCATTAATTTACTTTTAATTTTATTTAGAATGTAATTTAGAATATTGTATCATTATTATTAAATGGTTTCCATGCACACCCTGTTTTCAGGCATGAACCAGATTGGTAGGTAGGCAACGTGTACGAAAAGGTTCTTTCTTTCTATCAAGAGTAAGAGGCAGGTGAGCATTATAATTCGACATCGGCCATCGGCTGTTTTTTGCACACTGGATGATGCCTGCTCTGAAAGCAGTTTGTCGGCAGTAGCTTTTGTAGGTCCGGTAACACTTCACAAATAATGCCATTGACCCTGCTACTGGGTTAAGCTTAAGGGCACCACGGATGCTTCTTTTTAACTGTACCAGGCAAAAATTGCACAAATCCCAAGTAGCACCGTATGTTATCATTACGTAATGTCGACCTTTATTTGGTCTAACTTAAACATTTAATCTAACCTAACTGACTAAAAATTTATGTAAATGGAGAATGGCACAACGTCAATAATATCTTTTAAATATGGTGAAAAAGTTATAATAACCTATTAGTCATAGCACATATTTCCTTAAACAGGGACTCTACCGTCTACTTGTGGTAATTAAAACGTAGTATCGACCAATTTATAGTATATCGTTTTGCAGTATGTAGTCCATCTTTATTGAAACATAAATGTAACCAATATAAACGAATATATTCTAGTTCAATAGTGGACCTATAAGAGCAAAGTACTCCGACACCACTACTTGCCTATATGTATATAGTAGTGAGGACTAGGTAGGACTTATAATGCTGTAATTGCATATGTGAATGTGCCAATTCTACCCCTCTAAATTTTCAAGCCCCTCTTAAGTTTTGCATTTATAAAGGAAATACACTTTTGCATAAAATAAGTATATTTCTAATAATTTTGTAAAATACTTAATGAAGTTGTATAGTACTGCTATCCTTCAGTAAAAAGAATAAGAATGCCTGTACGTACATATCGAATAAACATTGGTAAATTCATGTTTTTGTTTAATACATCAGTTGATATACCTTTGTTACAAAATGGCCCCTTACAAACTTCTGAAAAATATGGCGCACTTAGCATCATGCATCGTGACCAGATAGGTTGGTATAGGGCAATCCAACGAACTGTCAAATCACTTTAAAAATGGCGGCTGTAGGACAAACAACTCGACATATGACAAGCAGAAATTTGTGATTTTGTGTAGAACTGTGTGTTTGGCTCATTATATTTTATACCTATTTCGAAATACCAAGGATAATTCAGACTATCATAATGGTTTTGTTTTGTTGTGCGTCTGCCATGTATCTATGCATAAATAATTGTTAAAATCAAATTACGTACCTCTGTAATAGTTTACTAATTAATTATATATAACTGCCAATATTGTTATCAATATATTTTTTTATTAATATTATATATAGTATTCTCCAGGACCCTGAATTGCTAGGGCTGGCGGGGGTGTAATTATACTACTAGTTGGAGAGAAAAAAGAACTTAGGTACCTATTTATAAATAATATATTTAAAACTTGTACACTGTATTTAATTTTTTCTTGAGTTAAGTCTTGCTGTTTTATTGCACTAAGCCACTTTAGTGTTCATTGAGATCAGTTCTGTCTATAATTCAATGCAGCAGGAATCCTAAAAATTCTAACTTGATCGTCTCGCTGTCCTCTACTCCAACAATTCATAACACAACAAAACAAAACCATTATGATAGTCTGAATTATACTTGGTATTCCGAAATAGGTATAAAATATAATGAGCAAAACACACAGTTCTTCACACAGACCAATAACTAAAAGTTCTACACAAAAGCACAAATTTCTGCTTGTCATATGTGGAGTTGTTTGTCCTACAGCCGCCATTTTAAAAGCGATTTGACAGTTCGTTGGATTGCCCTATTAGCTATTTGGGTACATAACCTAACTTTTTTTCTTTTTGTTAGTCGACTTGACTGATTCACTGTTCAACGGGCTTATAAGCATCGTCTACTAAAACCTGTCGCCTTTGAAATACCACGGCTGCTGCGAATTAGCAGACGATAGTAAAAGAAAGTAAATAATATAGTTTATACATAAATCTAATTGTATTAAATAAAGCCAATTGGTAGTTCTTTGTATCCAGTACAAGAATTTTCCCTTTTCTCACACAGTCTTAATTTATTAAGGATTGCTACTAATTTCTACCTATTTGCCATGTTATTGCAATACAAATTATTGTTAGTTTAGAGGGAATATACCTAATTAATTTTTTAAGTAAAAATAACTATAAGGGCAATCAAAGAAGTGATATTTTCTTTTCGGTAAAGCATATGTCACTGTATAGTAGTAATTAAAGTTAAATTAAGATCAAATTTACCTACAATTGAAATCAGTTCTGACCGACACATTATATTTAAGTATACTAAAATTGGACTAAATCGTCTAGGTTTAGTAAATTTTACCTGTTTTTGTTAAGGCAAAATATTGCAACTTAAAAGTTAATAAATTGATATAGTGTTACGTAATATATTCCTGTAGATCGGCTTCAACCAGCTCATTAACTTAAGCTAAGTCGCCGTATTTCTCGCTGTAATATGATCAAATTTGTGGTGTTTTTTAAGCACTGGAGTCTCGAAAAATAAAACAGGTAGAGCAAAAGTACAATCAAAAATAAAATTACTGATGGTTTGTTTGTCCAGTTTTACTATTTAAACTGTCCTCAAATAATATAATAACTTTTAAACTGCATTTGTATGACACACATTATTTCGCTATTCTAACCCCACATTTTAACAATTATTTGCACATACTTACAAAAAGTGAACAACCTTATATGCAGAATTATGTAAGTATATGTTATAACAATGTTTACATCTATAGTTGAATTTAAAAAAATACGTATTTTGAAAGATTCAGTATCTAAAAATTTGCTGGATAGATCACTTTCTAACGTTATACATAAATCTATAAATTTTATAATTTAAGCAGAATGCGTTAAAGCAAATGGCTTGTCTATACGTCTGCACTGGGAAGGATAAATGGTTGGTTTGATTTATACCCCAAGAGTTTGCCCGTGCAAACTGCTACTTCACGGATAAGCCGGACCAGGATTGGTCGTGTGCGGCGACCTTTATTATTTAAAGCGGGTCACTCAAATAATTTTGATAACCTGGTGGATCTACGCTAGCGTTGACAAGTGACACTGTTACTGCAAATCATTGTTGATAAATTAACAAGCGCCATAATGGACAAACACTTAAATGGTTCAGTTGTTGCATATGTTAATTGCTATTGTGTAAAAGTGATACATACTACCTATTCATATAGTACCTAGTAGTAAACTTTTTATGCTTTTGGAATGGAACTGCATTAATTTTTTATGTTGTTTTAATGGAAGTAAGTTGTGACCTGCTTGCGCCACTTTTCATTTTAGTTTCATTCATATTTATTATAACAATAGGTGACGCAGAATAGCGGCATACATGCTTTATTTTCCAGTTACTAATACATATTTACTATTTAAAATTTGAACTTTATGCAGGATGTCTTGCAATTAGCTTGCAATAATTTATCGGGGCTTTATAAAAAATGTAGTAAAAGGTAATTTCAAATTTCGCTACATAAAGTATGTTTTATGTGAATGTTTCGTACTGTAATAGAAACAGTTAGTTATTTTTTTCAGAAAACAATAAATATGTCATGTAGGACTGAAAATCCATAGAATACTTCGTTTCTACATAGCAGTAGACTCAATTGAAAGCTATAGACGTCTATCGCGGTCGGCCATAACGATATTTGGCAAACACGGAATTCCAGGAAACAACTACTCTGCGGGATAATGCCCCGACCAGCATTGAATTACACCTGAAAAACTTAGAGCAAACAGCTAAAATCATTCGCCACCCGCCCACTAGACATATACCGGTTTGGAGCTTATGAGAGGTAACTGACGAATAACCCTGTTTTGTCTGTCTAGCCCGACAGAAGGGACCATGAGTACACGCTTTAGCTGTTTGAGTAGTTATTGTTTCTTGGAATTCGTGTTTAAACAATATCGTTCTCGCCGAATTGCGATAGAGGTCAATAGTTTGTTGTTGATTTGTTTTTAAACGCCGAAGAAATCTGTATATTGGTGATTTAATTTCTCATTAAAAATTTAATTAAAATTTTATTTTTATGTATTGGATCGTATAGTTACGTCTATGTCTACTTCCCTTCGTACCGTCTTGCTCAAGAATTGGTCCCACAGCAATTAGATATGTTTATCAGCTGTAGGCCATACAAATAATCACTTCGATTTATGCGTGCGTAATTAATGACTAGAACAAGGCGCTATTTTCCCGTTGACATTTGATGGAGTTCTTAACTTTATCGCAAATTAATTGCACACGTACCGGTTGTTTATTGTCGTGTCCACAACTATCTATTTGTGCGGTAAGTACTACGCGACGGTCCAAACCAGTTCCATAGTAAGAAATTGTTACCCTAATAAGATAATTAGGTAGTCATTACAATTTATTAAGCTGTTTCCATTTATATGCCATGATTTATATTGGAATTATATCCCAGTTATCTGCACAGAATAAATAAGTCATCGCCTAGTATATTATTATCAGTTTAAATGATGGTATGACCTTTCTGGAGCTTAACACACATTATGAAAATGTAACAGAAAATTTAAAGGGCTTAGCAGGATGAATATAGGGTGATCCCGAATAATGTGCAAAAATTGAGGGTAGATTGTACGACCGATTTTAATTTTTTGATCTCAGCCCTCCTTAAGGTCGCCGTATTTCACACCGTAAAATGAGCAGAAACCTCTACAAAAAAAAAATATAAGTAATATCAAAAATAAAACTCTTGATGTTTTGTTTATCCACTTTTACTATGTAAATTCTCCTCAAATAAAATAACTTTTAAAAAGAGATTTTTGATTTTGTTACTCTATGTCCTTTTTGTTAAAAGTACAATTACAAATCTTATAGTTACTCATTTAATAAAAAATAGTAAATACAACAGTTATATGAAATTCTCATAAACTAACGGTCTCTGATATAAAATATATAAGTACGTGTGCTAAAGAAATATACTCCACATGCAAAAATTGAAATAAAAATAATTTAATACATAATAAAAAACATAATAAAATAAATAATTTTATTTAAAAAATATGTAGATAAAAATTATTATTTTTAACCTAAACCGTATTTCATTTTTTACTTAAAGCTTCGAATATCTAAATTCATTTAAACTAAGTCAAATTATGCCACTATTAATTTGACTATAAAATTATTAATTAATAGTAATAGTAACAAAATAGTAATTAATTTATTGCAAAAAAAGTATCAATTAATAGGAGTTACATTAAGTTATTTTCAAAGCAAACGAAAAAATCAGCTCCTTGAAATTTCAGACTTATTTTAGAAGGACACCTTAAGAACCATATATTTATTATTTGTAACAGCAAGTTTCAAAACACCCACTATGCAGATACCATTACAAAACCGTAATGATGTGACATTTTTAGGTATTTTTAAACATTAATCGAATCAAAAAAAAATATCGGTGCTTATGGGTCGTACCTACAATGTTTTAGCAATGATCTAACACAGTTGTACACACAGTGCACGCAATATAATTCTAGCATAGTACAAATCCAATTGTAATTGAATACAGACATTTGAAACTAATTGTGAGAAATATTACAATATCTAAATACTATTTAATATAGGCAGTTTCTGGTCAGTTCAAATAAAATTTAATGCAAAACTCAGCAGGTTATAAATTTGAGTTAACGAAGGCACATTCATAAAATTAACGCGTTTCTCTTTGCGTAGTTTAGAATTTCCAGCCGGCAAGAGTGCCAACACATTAAAAGTTTATTCAAACGTCCAAATTCTTTTATCTAAGATCTCGTTGGTCGTCTATTGCCCTGTAGCCAAACAAGTTTGAGGCTGGCTGTTCTATATGCACAGCATTCCTCTGTTGTCATTTTAACGGTACCTTTAAGCAAGGTCCACGCACATAACGGACGTTTTTTGTCTATACGTATTTCAATATCTAGTTTTCTCAGTCAAGGCCGTCTTTGTTGTCGTGACCTATAATTCTGAGGTTACGTACGTCGACGAGCTTGTGGCGCATGGATTTAGGAAGGTTTTTTTCGTTTTGTGGAGGCTCTTGTTGAAACGTGACCTTCTTAATTCTACGCCATTACGGGAAAATATAGTGCTTAACACTATATTTTATTTATTTCAGAAAAAAACACTAGTTTTTCATTGTCTTTAATATTTACATTCCTTTATTAAAATGATTAAAACTTACTACCGTTATTTTTTCTAGTCTGCATTGTATAACCATAAAATTGCTATAAAAATCTAATACCATAGCTAAATATGTTACCATATTTTTTACTTCATTAACGATGATGAAGTATACATATTAATAAATTGATATTTTATAAATCGATAACTAGACGTACGTAGGTAGCTACTAAAAAACTGATTAAACTGATTATATTTGTGGTGCTTTTAGGTACAGAAATCTGGAAAAATAAAACACGTAGTTGGTTCCAAAACACTCTGCAGTTATAACGAAATTGGGACACCCTGTACATTATAATCCCTTTTTAAAATCGAATATGAATATTGTTTGTACTGTTTTCTAATATTAACTACCACCCCTTCCTACGTATTTGGTTGTAGAGTAAGAATTGTAGTCATTATGACGCGCAAACATTCTTCACATTCACTATATCTTTATAAGGTAGGAAGCATAAATAATCATATAAATTATAGACGAAACATTATAATAAACAATATTGTTAAATATGCATATGATCGTTAAATTAATTGTTAATATACTCTCTTGCGTGCAGCAGAAATAAGCTACTGATAGGACGATTATTCATAAAACTGTTCTGCATACATTCTCTATTACTGTGGTAATAGGTCTATATATTAAAGATTATGTAAAATGGCACATGACAAACGTGCACTGGGATACATATATCATTTTTGGGACGTTTCTCAGATTGAGTTGCGAAAGTTGTACAAGCTTCCAAACTCATTCGCGAATGACTAAATTATTTAGTATTTGTTTGTATCTAGATTAAACTACTGATTGATTTTGCAGATAACTCATTTTGCAACAACTGAGACAGCTATTTCCTTCAAATAGAATGAATCATTGTTGCAATTCACGAAATAAAATGTACATGTTACATTTTTGAAAATTGTAATGGATATTAAATCAGAGATAAAAATGAATTCAAAATATTTTTTGTTGGACTTACAGTCAAGTGTTGGGAATTAGTTGAATACCTGTGATGGTGAGAAAGCGTGGAAAACAAATATTTTTAGAAGCACTTGAGATAGATGAGCTGTTAGGTATTTGATTTTCGGGCGGCCAAACAAAGGAAATAATCTATATAAGTCAAAACTAAATAAAATAAATCATCAGAATTATTAGCAACACTATTTGTATCATTGTTAAAATCATTTTTTTTATTAAAATATATATTTGATAATGATAATGTTTTTGGAACTATTGTGGTCTAGATGGTAAATGAGGATTCCTGATGCTTTAATTTCGCGCAAATTGATGTAAAGCAGCAAGTCATTTATCGAAGAATTTAGATTCATCCAAAAATAATCTGCTAATGGTTTCGGTAATCTGAGACAGACAAAAATCGAGACATTTCGCTTCGTCGCCTTTCTCTAAAGTGTGGTTGGAAACTGGTTTGTATAGCAGATTTCTATATTTTTTCAAATTTTTCAACATGTGGAATTTTTTCACAGTTCCTAAGAATCTTCTTAGTGACTATAGAACTAGTACAGGAGTGACATCACAGTTTTTCTTTTGCTTCGCGATGTTTTAAACAGCTTAAACATTATTTTTCGTAAGACATTTATATTCGTCGAATACACAAATATTCATTTCTATAAATATGGAAGTGGAATTAAGAGGTACTGAGAATTTTCCATAGTTTTCAGTCAAACTTGTTTTGGTTCTGAATTGAATGGTTCTAATTATCCAGTTGCATTATTAAAGCTAGGTCAACCTTGGCCACGTAGATCACCCGATGTGAACCCTATTGATTTTTTTGTTTTGGGACATCTGAAGACATTAGTTTACAAAGTTCACATTGAATCTGAGCAACACTTACGTCAACAAATTATAGCTGATTGTAATAAGAGGCACTTCTGGATTTTTTGCACGTGTTTGAGCTGCAATTTCAAGAAGATCTGAAGCATGTATTTTGGTGGCCATTACCAACATTTGTTATAATAAAACATAGTAAAGTAATTCTATTGATAATTAATTATTAGCAATGTAATGAGTATCGTAAAAATGCATTTGATTAAATAAATTAATTTTGTTGTTACACGGTTTGGAATACAAAAAAGTGTGAGGAAATAAAGATGATACATTGGCGCATATGATGATCTATTTTATTGGTAATATTATACAGGGTGATATTTTTTCTTTGCCAAATAATTATCGATGATACCTGCACCTCCGCCACTGGTAAGTTTCTAAAGCTGGTAATTTTGCGTCTCATAGCTACTATCATACTAAATATGCACACCGAATTTGGTTAACTTATCTCAAACGGTTTAGAAATTAAAAGTTATTTTTTTTTTAATTTTTGACACGCTGTAGCTGGACATTGGCTGCCCTAAGACTCCACATTTATATAACAAAAAACCCTTATTTTTGGCTACAGAATACTCCCCTAAATCTTTAACTTCTATTTTAGAAACACCCTGTAATTTATAGTACTTTTTTGTTCGTTACGAACGTGTGTGGATATTTTAATATAAACTGACGGTTAAAAAAACTACCCAATAATTTGTAATATTTTTTTTCGCACCTGTACGTGTTTCAAGGTGTAATAAATCCACGTTAAAAAATCTAGAGCCGAGTCCAAAGCGAAGGAAAATCTCAAATATATATTTAAAATCGAATTAAATAAGGTTAGTGCCTCTTTCGGGTTCAACCAATATATCCCCTGTGTTGTAACAGATACGCGCTCGCAACACCGAGAGCGCTTTCTATATAATAAATCTGTCGGGGCGTTTTTATTTATATCCGCGGGTTCACTAAACTCTCTCACTCTCTCGCTGTATAAAAAACACTTCCATATGGTTTTTGCATCGGTGGGTGCAACGCTTGACACTTAACCCAGAAATTGGACAATGCAATTACGCGGTTTCGTCAACGGGGGCAATTAACTCGATTATATCGGGAGGAACATTGAACTCGAGCATGACGGATATTTCGGTTTTCATTGTTGTTATTCGCTACCCCGGAGAATGGCTACAGTTGTTGGAATCTAATTGACTGGGTGCATCTTTTTATTTTTTTTTCGCGATTAAGAGGTCTATAGTCGCACAACGGACCCACTTTACACTTACAGGAGCCGTTAGAAATAATTTACACTTACCTTATTTACCTCAGGCGCCAGCCGAGATAAAAAAAAACGAAACCAATGCGAAAAAGACACTTTTCCTACGAGCTGCACACAATTTTTTAAAAGTGTTTTGAAAATAACATAACTATAGTTACGATAATTCTTTATTGAAAATTGTGAATTTTCGTTAATATTATTGTGTCCGTGATTTATGAAAAATGTCCCGATCTTCTGCTTGCAAAGATAATATGGAAGATGATATAGACGCTTCATCAAAAATCGCGATTCGATCATTATTGTCGACAAAATCCAGAGATGAAAAAGCATATCGCTTATTTGAAGATTGGAGTCATCAAAAGGGAATAATTATTATCACTGAGGCAGTTCTACTAGCCTATGTTGAAGAAAAATCCAAAGTATACCAGAGTTCTACGCTGTGGAGTCTTACTCAATGATAAAAACAACATTGCCAGTGAAAAAGAATATTGACATAAAAACATTAGGTACCAAGTTTAATTGGTTTCCTTAAACGTAAATCGATCCAAGAAGTCTGGTGTTTTAAGAAATCAGAAGTTGAGAAATTTTTTAAAGAAGCAGATGATAAAACCTACTTGATGATGAATGTAAAGTGTTATTTTCACACTTCTCTCCAAACGTTGAAATTGTTTCTTATTTTAAATAGTGTTCATTATCGGTATCAGTGTAGCGTGCCGTAGTGAAGAACTAACATTTCTTCAGCTTGAATGGAGAATATATATTGATAGAGATTCTCAACACAAAGACGAACATGAGAAGAGAATTTACTATTTGTAACGGAAACATCGGAGTCAATCTTGTCGAAATGTTTTGGAAATATTACTGTCTTCGTCCATCACCAATTGAGCATTCAAGATTCTTCCTATGATGTAGAAATAGAAAATGTTAAGGCAATGCGTTGGTATAAATTCTGTAGGTATAAATTCCCTAAAAAATTGCAGAACTTTTGAAATTACCGAATGCTAGGAATTACACCGGCCACTGTTTCCGGAGAACGTCTGCTACTACCCTATAGCTGGTGCAGGAGCAGACATCACCCCTCTTAAAAGGCATCGTGGATGGAAAGCAACGAACGTGGCAAAAGGATATATAGAGGATTCCGTTGAACAAAAGTTCAAGTAGCCTCATTGGGTCAAAGAGAGATCAATATAAATACAAGTTCTACTTCATCAAACACATGCGCATGGCTTTCCATAAATAATTGTAAAAAGCTGCAGTTAAAATTTATAATAATGATAAGAAATGATTTAAGTTGACAATAAATAAATAGTTAATTCAAGAATAATGATGTATTTTTTGCATGCGGGAAAATTTTTTCCATACTAATTAGGAAAAATCCTAACTCGAATTAATTACTAAATGTACAACTTTTCAAAACACTAAATAAAAAATCATTATTCTAGTAGGAAGCATATTAGGGTATATATTCTTTTATGTACACTTCAATATCAGTATATTATTTTATTTGCTCCTTGCATGTCACTAGAAAGATTAATACATAATAAAAATAATTGTAATAATTATTAGGAAATCATCATTTCCTACATTTCAATCAAGAGATGCTTTAATGTGAGATGTAATTCTTCACGATTGCAATTTTTAAATTGTATTACGTTTCTTATAGCACATATTGACCAACTTATGAAGCGGAGTCCATTGGCCTCAGCTGTGAAATTCACTAACTTACAACACTAAATTGATTTTTGATTAACTCGTCAGACGTCATCCAACGTATTTTTTGATGGAATCTCACCGAGGCTCTTGACATTTTAAAGCAGTAATTCTTTATTATTCTTCGGATTTACATAAGACGCTAGTATTTTGGTGAAAGTATAGTTCACATGAAAGATTTTTGTATTTGTGGAAGGTTATTTCAACAAATATGATGAACTGACATAATAATTTCCATTTTTGTTTTATTTATATATGTACAAATATAAGGGCAGATTACTTTTTATATTTATCACATATATTCCTATTACTACACAGGGTGTTCCGGCTTGAACGAACAAAAAGTCAATGAACTATCGGTTGAGCGAATTGGATAAAAATTAACGAGGAATCATAGAATCATAGTGTTATACGTTTTTATAAACTAAAAGTCTTTCAAAACAGAAACTGGAGTGCACATCGGGTTCGTTTCAATATTTGTCATCAATTAATTTATCAGTGGTGAGAGATCTCTGTGTTTTTAAGTTCTGTTCTTGTGCTAGCTAGTGTAAAATAGAATTGTGTAGATGGGCATTTCACTAAGTAACTAATTGTCTTATTGGACAGTCAATCTATCGATACATTATACACTGGTTATTCGTCTGTAGATAACTTTTTATACTCTGGATAATTAAGAATTTGAACCACTTCTGTTTCTTTCCTTTCTTGCGTATTGTGGAGACTTTGAGTCATTTGCTTTTCTTCCCGTTCCTGCGTATTGTGAAGAATATGAGCCACTTGCTATACTTTTCTTTCCTTCGAAGAGTTTAATCTCCTTGCGTTTCTTCTTTTTCCTGCATATCACGAAGAGTTTGAATCACTTGTGTTTCTTCCCTTTCCTGCGGAGAGTTTGGGCCAGTTGCGTTGCTTCTCTTTCCTGCATATTGTAGAGAGTTTGAGCCAGTTGCTTTTCTTCCCTTTCCTACGGAGAGTTTGAGCCACTTGCGTTTCTTCTTTTTCCTGCGTATCGTGAAGAGTTTGAGTCACTTGCGTTTCTTTCCTTTCCTGCGGAGAGTTTGGGCCAGTTGCGTTTCTTTTCTTTCCTGCATGTGGTAGAGAGTTTGAGCCAGTTGCTTTTCTTCCTTTTCCTACGGAGAGTTGGAGCCACTTTCTTCTTTTTCCTAAGTATCGTGAAGAGTTTGAGCCACTTGCGTTCCTTCTCTTTCCTGCGGAGAGTTTGGGCCAGTTGCGTTTCTTTTCTTTCCTGCATATTGTAGAGAGTTTGAGCCAGTTGCTTTTCTTCCCTTTCCTACGGACAGTTTGAGCAACTTGCGTTTCTTCTTATTCCTGCGTATCGTGAAGAGTTTGAGCCACTTGCATTTCTTCCCTTTCTTGCGGAGCATTTGGGCCAGTTGCGTTTCTTATCTTTCCTGTATGTGGTAGAGAGTTTGAGCCAGTTGCTTTCCTTCCCTTTTCTACGAAGAGTTTGAGCCACTTGCATTTCTTCTCTTTCCTGCGGAGAGTTTCAGCCACTTGCGCCTTTTCCTTTTCCTGCACTCTTTGAAAAGTTTGAGCCACTCGTTCATTTCTTTCATCAATGCTATTGTGGAGAGTCTACGCCACTTAGCATACTATGAATTAATCATTTTATAACATGGAAGAAAGAGTGGAATAATATTTCCTAAAATTATGACAATTTTATTTAATTATCTGCAGAATTTTAATACACACCTGGTATAACTGAAGTAGATACTACAAGTCATTTTGTTATTGCATATTTTTTGCGGGCAAAAAATAACACCTGTTAGATATATAAGTATTTATAAGTCACTAGCAATTTTAATAATTAACGTTACTACAAGAACGGTAATCAGCAAGTACATTTTTTGTATAGAGCGTAATGGATGTTTTACATTGTTTTTCCATGAAATTTATACTTGCAATAAGTCATTTGCATATATTATGACAAATTAATACTAACCGCTTTTATACTTCGGATTATTTTATATAACCTAATTGAATATTGGAAAAAGTCAGCTCAATATATTCACAATTTGCATGTAATTACAATAATTTATAATACTGAGTGCTCATGCATTAGGTTCAATTCAATTCAATTTGTGTGTTGATTGTGTTTGATTTCAATTGTTCATACTTAAAAACAAACATTATTAAGTTATTGAAAAATGGAAGTGTATGTATTAAAATAGAAATAAAATCGTCATTATAGATTTAAATTATAATTTTTTTTTCTTAAAATTATATATTTATCAGTTTAACTGATCTCTTAAATGAATGAATTATGGTAAACGCAATAATTATAACAGATGGTACAGATGAGTGAAAGAAACGTAATATCATTTTTTAAATATTCATAGCAACACAACAATTAGAAAGTTAATAGTCGAATTGAAAAACAATAATAGAAATTTATGAAAACTAGAACAAGAAACTGAAACAAGAGAGCAGAAAATCTCAAAACAAATCTTCAATCAGTTTATTGATTACATTTTTATCTCGGCCACCTCCACTGCGAGGTCGATAAACTGATATATTTGATATGCAATGCAATGGGATAAAATGAGTCCGCAGCCTGGAATTGTATAGAAAATCGAGACGTTTCGGTTGTGCGAAAATTTGTTCTAGTTCAGCAGAACTGGACCTAAACTCTGCTGAATAAAGAAATGCAATATTTATTTTTTCAGTTAATGCTCACTTACATATTACCCGTACTTATACTTGCAACACTTCTTGCAGCAATATTTGTCCCACAAGACTTTTGTTTTTTAAATTTTGAGTTGTCTTGTCTTGCAAGACCAAGATAAGATCAAGAAAAAAGAAGCTGAGATAACACTACTAGTTAATATGTATGTTCATGAGATTCAGACGAACTTTTTTATATAAACTATAACATTTTATGTTCAGTTTGAAAACTTCGATTTAGTTTGAAGTTTTAGCAACTCATTAGATATTCACGTAGCACTTGAGCTGAGAAATAACTCGTGTTAGTTGCTGAAAGTTCTTCTCGTAAAATAGACGATTCATTGCGATCACATTTTACAAATTTTAATGTAACGTTCACCATATCCTATCCCGTATAAATCGTGGAAACGTAATATATCAGAATGTTGTGCTAATCGGCGAATGTGGCGTTGCCAAATTGGCAAGATATCGAAAACAAAAGTTGAATCTAGCACGGTATTAAAAGAATTGGTTTTTTGACCCAGGAAGCTCCAAGACTTCGTAGAGTTTGCTCTCTCAGTATGAAATATGAAATGGCGTCGGCGGTCTGTACCGGTAACCGGTAGAGGCCCCGCTGTAATTTAAGTTTTCACGAACTCGGTCGGTATTATAAATCGTGCTCGTTTTCGTCTGTTTTCTATTTGTTTACAGACGAGGATTTCTACCCAGCGCCTATGTTGTATTTATTATTTATTTTGCCTTATCTGTCTTTGTCTTTCTTAAAATCCCTCGGTAGTCTGTGTAAATATTTGTAATGTGTCCAGGTAAGCTCCCAAAAAACAATATTTTAAGTATAAGTAAACATAATGTAATTTAACCCCGTTTAAAATCTTCAAGTGCTTAATATTTAAGATAATAATAATTTTAATAATCAAACATGTATTTTTTCGAAAACTGTCGACATGTTCATTAAATTTTCTCTGACAAAGTGATTTTTTTTAAATCTAGCTGCAAAATCCTTTTATATTCTAGAACGTCAAAGTCTCTTTCGAGATCTATTTATGATTTTGTTATATATTTTAAGTAATCTAACATTTAAATACAAAACAACTATTATAAACAGGACGATTACAATTTATTTTGCACTACATGTAAGTTGAAGGTACCGATATTGAGTTAAATTTATATCATATCCAGTGCTGTCAGTTATCGTAGTTTTTAGTTCCGCGTGTTCA
Organism: Monochamus alternatus; assembly: GCA_037114965.1. NCBI lineage: Eukaryota > Metazoa > Arthropoda > Insecta > Coleoptera > Cerambycidae > Monochamus > Monochamus alternatus. The sequence continues at coordinate 43,739,082 of CM073433.1, forward strand.
ATTAGGCCGCTGCTGTAATTGTTTATTTTTACTGCCCACGTATTATTGGCAAGTTTCGTAGGCTCTGCTGAAGATGGTAACAATTTTGAAATTTTATTTCGTATAGAATCTTCTATATATGTCTCTGCTATCATATTAGAACGTCACCCTCCATGTCGTTTAATGGTGGTAATATGTGCCCCTACGTCGGCTAACAGAGTGGCGGAAGAACGTCTAAAGCAGTGCCTTGTATAAGTTTCCGGATGAAACAAATTGCTATATTTTTTTGGCATATTCCTTATTTTGTAGACGCCAACCACTTGGTTAACACATTTTTCTCTGACATACTTCTTCGACATGTAGTAACTGCCGGACGTAAGGCACAGCATTTGGGGTATATCTTCTTTTGGCCTGAATTTAAAATCACAAAACATCTCGGAGTACGAGTTTTCTTATAATAATAATTGAATTTTTCTCTTCTATATCATCGATGGTTATCTTTAGTAGCTCATCTCTTCCCATACATACAAATTATTAAAATGACCTAAAAAGTTGTTTAAAATTAGTTAAATCAATCGATTTATATTAAATATGGTATTTAATAATTAATAATATTAAATAATTTTTTAATATGGAAATTTTCTGATATTAACATTTCCTTTGGTATTCAATGTACTCGTTAACATGGAATATACTTGCCATAGTCGAAGGTTTAATTTTATGCCAGTAATACCGCTTCGGACATTTTTTGAACTACACCATTCTTTGAATTCGTTGTAGGCAATCTCGTACTGTCTTGACGATTTTTTGGGGATTAATTGTGAAACAGCACTTTGTGCCGCTTCCAATACTTCCCCTGGTAAATGCTCGTCTTCACCCTCCGAGCTTATTTTAAAGTAAACACAGTTCATCACGTTTCGTTCATTTTCTTCTTGGCGTGCCTCTTCTTTTCTTGCCCACCAGTACCTTCTTAGCTATTATTTTAACTATCCTCTCATTTTCCATCCTTTTCAGATGTCTTTCCACCACACCATCTGCATACGTCAGTATTTAGTGACTTTAATTTAACAATGTGTCAACTCTTTATTCCACTGTCTCTAATTACTTTTTCCAGAGATATGCTAAACAGTACTGTAGATATAGGGTTTCCCTGCTTCAAACCTCTTTTGACCTCAAATAATTTGGAATTCTGCCCATTCATCTTGACTGATGTTTGGGTCTCTTTCAAAGTTGTTTTTATTAGGCGCATTAACTTATCAGGGAATTGAAATTCATTTAAAGCGTTCCACAATTTTTTTCAAACAACAGCGTCATACGTGTTTTTAAAGTCCACAAATAGCATAACTGTAGGAATTTTACACTCATAACATGTAAGTGTTTGCTTCAACATAGAAATCTGATCAGTTGTTGATTTTCCTTTACGGAAACTACCCTGGTACTCACGTTTTCGGCATGCTCTTCTAATCTTTGCTTCAGTACAGACGCTAGTACTTTGTATCTCATTTCTAGTAATGATAGCCCCTATAGTTGGAGCAGTCTGTTGGATCTCCTTTTTTGTGTAATGGTAAAATAGATACTAGTTTAATTTAGTAAATTATTATTCCAATCCAGATTTCGTTTATCCACATGAAACATTTTTAGAAATATTTAAATGTGTCATATTTTTTTAAAATTTAACACCCTGTAGGTACTTAATCCAATGTATAACTAGGACGATGATAGTCTGTATATTTAAAATTGAATTTCAATGATTGTCAGAATTAAAAATTTTAAAGAGGCAAACTTTTATTTGAATTAAGAATAGCAGCAAGTTATCACTATTAGGTAATATCGTAAAATATTTAAATTTTTGTGTAGGGGTCATTCCATTTGAAATCGTCTAATTGGCAAAGCCGACCCATTTTAGATTTTGGTGTAACTTTGAAAATCTCTTCTCTAGGGTCCCAAACAACAAAATTTACACGAGTTTGATTATTACAAGCGCTTGTTTCCGCCTATTTAAATAAAGACTCTTAAAAATTGGTATTTTAAAGATTTATGAATTTTTGCTGTCAAATTTTTCTGTTTGAAGATATTTGAATGATAAAGACGGAATTCAGAGTGGGAAAGATAGTAGTTTCAGTGTAAATGAAGATAATTGGCTCGGACGATCCCTTTGAATAATAGCAACGTACTGAAAATGAGTGTTTTTTAGTAATTTTTCGTGAATTTCAATCTACTTTAGCGTCTTAACTGTTGAGAGTTAAAAATTCATGCTCCGCGGGAATTAAGTATACATATCATAGACAAAATTCGGCCACAAGTTGATCTGAGCAGCCCACTCTTTATAGAAGAAAACTTTGCTTGAAGTTTTGAAATTTTTAAAAATCTCAATATTCAGGCTATGAAACGAGCGTGTTGACTGCGAGATAAAAATTTGATACTCACAGAATTTACTGTTCTTACCTTCAACTTTAAATGACTACATCACTTCTTTTGTTTTTTTCATGTTTAGTGCATGTACGAGTCGTTTTTTTTACAGCAAAAATCAACTCAATTTTTTTTTCTAAGTAACTAGTAGTTTTTACCTTTTTTTTTCTATATAAATTCCGTCTTATTTATAGAATTTTTATATATTTTTATGCATGCGTATAGAGGTAAGCTTATTTCCGTTATTTGACTATATTGCATTTAAAAGTAAGTACGAATATGAGTAAATTAAAAAAAGAAATTAGCAATATTATTAATATATATATTATTAACAATATAAGTATATTCGAGAAGCAAATTCGAGTTCATAAGTATTAATAAAATTACTAATGATTTAATTTCTGCCATTTTCCAATTTATATATTTTCATGTAATTCGATGCCGTCGATTTGAAAAGTTGAATAAAAAATAATTTTCTCGTTGAAAAATTGTTTACAGTTACTGTCATTTTGGATGATAATTACTTCCAGAAACAATTTTACACCCTAAATATCCATAACTTTATTAAAACTTGATATATTTTTCATATTTATAATTATTTTTGATGGTAAGTAATTTTAATTCATTAGTAAAAACGTCTAGATTTTTGCTGTAAAAAAAAACGGCTCGTACATGCACTACACATGAAAATAACAAAACAAGTGATATAGTCATTTAAAGTTGAAGGTAAGAACAGTAGATTCTGTGAGTATCAGATTTTTATCTCGCAGTCAACACGCTCGTTTCATAGCCTGAATATTGGAATTTTTAAAAATTTCAAAACTTCAAGCAAAGTTTTCTTCTATAAAGAGTGGGCTACTCAGGTCAACTTGTGGCTGAATTTTGTCTATGATATGTATACTTAATTTCTGCGGAGCATGAATTTTTAACTCTCAGCAGTTAAGACGCTAGAGTCGATTGAAATTCACAAAAAATGACTAAAAAACACTCATTTTCAGCACGCTACTATTATTCAAAGGGATCGTCCAAGCCAATTATCTTCATTTACACTGAAACTATTATCTTTCCCACTGTGAATTCCGTCTTGACCATTCAAATATCTTCAGACAGAAAAATTTGACAGCAAAAATTAATAAAGCTTAAAAATAGCAATTTTTAAGAGTCGTTATTTAAATAGACGGAAACATGCTCTTGTAAAAATCAAACTCGTGTAAAATGGGTCGGCAACAATTTTTTTTATTTCAGTCTATTTTACATGGAATGACTCGTAGGGCACTAATACATTAGTGAACAACATGCCAAGATAAAATGGATAAAAAATAATGGTCTGCGGTAAGGACACATCTTATTTGTGTTCTGATATAAACTATAGTAAAGACGCAAATTTTGATAGCTGCCAGAATATTATGCGAAATATTCATTTTTGAACAGTAGGCGGAACTGCCCGCTACTGGCCTTACCCACCAAGTAAGAATCAGGCTGCCGCTTTACATGTAAATAGCAAAGAATCTCAGGATGTTTGGTAACCAGGCAACTTATCAATGTCATCTTGTTTAGAAAAATAACCGTTAATGCCTTCCCCAGTTAGATTTTTAACTTCAATTAGACTGCATTGTTTAGTCAATTACGCTGATCCTGAAGCCCCCGAGGGAGACTACATAAAAAGGACGTTCGTTCTCTGTTTTTGCTCTTATTTGATGAAAATCTCTTATTTGCATACTAGAAGCGTTATGAACACTGATCTATCTAGATCATCTGTTTATGATGCCCTACTAGTTTATTATTTTGTAGTAATAATCAATTTTAAGATACTTTAAATGATCAATAGCGCTCTAAGGCGTTATGAATATCTATAAGAGTGAAAACAAAAATCACAAATTACATTTATTAATGATAGGACAATTGAAGGCCAAATAAATGTCATTTTAACTATTTAGTTAACGCTTGAAAAGTAGTATTTTGACATCATTTTTAACATAGTTTCTGACATATCATTTATACAATCTATTGCAATAATATTGACACTTTTTAAAACGAATTTAACTGTTTCTGCTGAAACCTACCGTCAACATTAGTTATTAGTTATTCCACGAAATGTTCAGACTTCCAGAAGTTCCAAAACTGCTTTGCGAAAGTACCATTATTATTGCAAAAACTTGCACGTGTAGGTATCTACTTTAATTGTCTCCTATTTCTTCCTTTTTTCTCTCATGTAATTTAAAATATATTATGCTTATGAACTTAGAACATGAAAAAATAAGATGAGAAGTTCATATAAATTGTTTTCCTACAGGCTGTCCCCACGGGTTTTTCTTGAATAACTTTTAAAGTATTCGATATAATTTAATACAAATTTTATGTGATGAACACTAGTAACGATCTCTTCAAATAGTGTCCTTGAAGTACCCCCAGTTTTATTTTTTTAAAAGCTTTAACATACAGGGTGTTTAAAATGTAGGTATTAAGTTGTAAAGGTTAGTCCGCCCCTGGTAAACTGAAAAAACTAAATATATTTCAAGGACACTATTTTAAGAGATCCTCCTAGTGTCCATCACATTAATTTTTTATTAAATTATATACCTTTAAAGTCGTCGATTTGAACGTTTTCTTCTTCTCTTCTAAACACCCCGTATATGCAAGTACTTAGCATTTAGAAACGTACACTCGTATACAGACATTATGTGGTATTAATATCGCGACGCCCGTGTCCACAAATAAATATGGTTCTCATGTCAAAGACAATGTAGCTGTAGAATTTATTGCCATTATCTGCCATACATCCCAACTTTTGACATTGAGTGATTTTATTGTTCTTGTCCCTATGCAGAAGCGGTTGTCTCAAGGAGGGTTTTATTTAACACACCTTTTATAACATAACATAACATAACATTTTACCACCATCCATTTAAGTTAATAAGAAAAACGAAAAAATTACTGTTGTACGTACACTAATTTAAAATCGATTTAAAAATAACGTCATAATTTTACAACGTAAGAAAATATACATTTCAACCCAAACCCAAACCCAAAAAAAGTATTAATGAAGTAAACAATTGAAGTTTCCGAGAAACGCTTTAAAACTGTACAAACTGAGGTATAATTAAGGTTAAGTATAAGCGCCTGTAACGTAATTTATTCATAATTTGATGTATTAATGAAGTAAACAGTTGAAGTTTTCGAGAAACGCTTTAAAACTGTAACGTACTTTAAGATTCTACAACGTTGCAGTGTCAGGCTGCTGGTGATAACCTAAAAGTAATATTAGTCATAATGGTGCATATAGCTAGTGCGATTCAGTTTTGTCTAGTTTTTCTTTAATGTTTGTGGGTGTACATGAACAAAAATGGAACATTTTATAGTAACCATAACCAGCTGCATGGCGTGTTAATTTATGGCGAATCTAGGCAAAACTCTGCCTAGCTTCTTGCAATAGTAATTTTGTAACAGAAGTAATTTTAAACACTTGTAACTATTATTATGTGTTGTGAAAAGAGCTCTAAGAAACCGTTCACAGTAAGTACTTATGTTTAGGTGTACCTATTTGTAATTATTATGTATAAATACATAACAATCCTGAGACAGTATGTGAGCGACGTTGTCACATATTCAAGACCTATTTGCTGTCATAATTCTGTTACCGTTGGTCAGAGAAAAAAAAATTGTCATATGGAAAAATTAAGGCACTCATATGCTGGGCATCCTGTATGTATATTATGCAGTTTTGTTCAAATATTGAATATACACGCAACACGTTTTAGTTTTTGAATTATTGAAGAGATTTTATAGAAGGGATACATTACTACCGATCGAAAGAGATTCAAATCCTCGATTTGATGGTGTTCTTTTTGGGAAAAAAGCGTTTTCATGTATTTTAACTTAGCGACTATTCGACTTTAAATTGTTAGTACCCTGTATCTATATACTAGTTGCTTCTCAAAAATAATCTCTGTAACTTTAAAACCATTAAAATTATCAAGTTTTAAAGCAAATGCAAAATCAAAAAAAAAAAATGCGAACAACTCGAAAATACACACAGCGACACTGAGAAATTCGAAGATTTCCTAAATAAATAGTGGAATCCAAAAATGCAATTAAAAATTGTACAGTTCCATATAAAGTTGATAGCCACTTCCGGTATAACCGGAACTGCCATAAAAATTGTTTTCATTAAAGAGTTTGGAAGCATCAATTTAGGTAGTTGATTATTCCTCCCCTCTATATTTCTAATGAACTTGTTCCTTGAATGACCCTGTATACCTCCAGTTTTCCCAAATAGAGGTGGCTAATATTACATAATTCTTTGTTTCCTTATACAGGGTAGTCCATTTTTCATAACTTACATCTAAGCATTTAGGAAAACAGGGTGGTAACAAATCCAAGACATTTCTTGTCGTTGCTGAAATATTATTCACTGAAAACAAACAACATGTCGTTATTTCACAATAAAAAGAGCTGAGGTTTGGTACAGAGGGATAAGAATGTACGAGGAATTCATTTTAGCCGAAAGAAAATTTCTACAGTTTTATTAATTTTTTTAGTGAATTATTTCATTTCTGTAATTTTATTAAGATTAGGCATTGTGTAATTTGTTTCTCTATCTATTGCCTTTAGGCTCCAGCATGGCGTCTATAAGAAACGCAAAACAATTGAATGTTGCTAACCGCATTTGGTGCACGCAAAAAATTTCTTTCAAAAAAACAGATTTCTCATATATTATCGCTGCTTTTGCAATATTTCAGCAACGGCAGCAAATATCTTGGATCTGTTTGGCTCTATCTCTTTGTTTTTTTCTAATTTGTCCCTGTATTAAGAAAGTCACTTTTGGGTCACTTATTTGAATTATCCGGTCACTTTTTAAGTCGAATCCTTGTGGCGACAGTCAACTGGGAATAAGAACCGTTCTGGAGAGGGCGTTTGCCCTAGTCCGCGATTTCAATATTCTAATTAACAACTAATGCATTTGTATTGCCATGCCATATATCACAGGGACGCATAAACATGGACATAAAGCAGCGTGGTTCGTATTTCATTATTTTATGGCCTTTCCAATCGCAACATTTTTGTCGATATCCAATAGACAAATAATGAGAGGCCATTCACCTCGATGTTGTTTTGTAATTTAGTTAGTAATTATTTAGTTTCTTTTTCCCTTTCCGGTAGAAAATTCGAGCGATCGTCGGTATTTATTAATTTCGGAGGCCGGGTGCACTTGCTTTGCACGGAAATGATTCAAATTAATTTATTCTTAATGAGAAGCTTTCGTATTAAGTCCTTTTGAATTAATAGGGAAGCTGGTGGTAGGTAGGTTTACTTTATTAAAGGCGCTTTTATTCTTTATTGCTCAAATTTAATATTTCCGTCGTCCTAGTACCTATATACTCTCTCCCCTGGTTATAAAATAAAGCTGAAGTGGGTTTTTAAAGCAATTAATTCTACAGTAAATTTATTTTTACCGTTAAATGTGAATAATATAAAGCATTTGTATTGTAAATTGATTTCATACAATGAAAATAACAAATGTGTGAGAATTTCAAAGTATTCGGAATACCAATCAACAATTTTCCAGATAGAACAGTATAAGGAACAAATAGATCGGCATTAGGCACATACCAGAAAAATATGTTTCACTCATATAAATCATAAAATATATGGAACGTCAGAAATCTTTACATTAGACACTCAAAAATAGTCAGACTATGGAGGAGCTTAGAAAGCAGCCATCTAGGGGAAACTTAATTTAAGCTATTGATTATACTGCATTTTATTCTCAGCCTACAATTACTATCAAAACGGAAAGTTTGTAATTGGACCATAGAAATCATATGTCTCTACGAATTGGACATAAAATTTTCAGATTTTGAAACCCCGTTAGTGCAGCCAACTCATAAAGGCTAAGTGACTCCAATATTACCAGACTCGCGTTTTCTCCATAAGTTGACTATTTTCGGTACCTCTTTTGGTGTTGTATATATTTTATGATTTCTATGATTTGACGCCAAATAGAGTTTCCGTTAAACGTTTAAGAGGAAAGGCAGGTCAAATCGAAGAACAAAGACACGAACGAGAGATGCGGTTTTCACCTTGAAAAAAGGTTTCAGAATTCGCCGATCAGATTTGCTCTATATATGACAGAATTATCTGTAATCGCCCTCAAAAACATACCATTTTGAATCACCCTATATATTGAAGGATGATCAATATCCATCAAAAAATGAAACTGCTACTTCTACTTATTGCTACTTATTGTAGCAATTGCATAAATGGAGTAATAAATTTTAAAAAATGAAATGATTTCCATAGATGTCCCCTTCACGTTGTACAAATTCTTAACAGTAACCATGATTCTATGCATAAGATTGTGCGTGACATCTTCCAGTTCCATGAAATGTGAACAAGGTGAATACCAAGGCGATTGTTGGTTAATTGCAACGTATTGACATATGCATAGAACTATTGAGGTGGTATGAGACTGAAGGAAATATATTGTTGGTAAAGAATATGATAGAGATAACCAGGAGGACAAGTATATCTATCAAATCAAAGGTATTGCTTGCATTTCTTGAGAGATCAACTAACAGCAAACTTATTACATGCGCCATATGGTGACAATCACCATAGATTTGAAGTATCTATCACATTCTTCTGATTTCCAAATGCTTACCCTGCCTTTGATATATTTGGTGGGATGGGTGTGGAAAGGATTTTTTTATGAAATAGAAAGAAATATATTGCTGGTAAAAAATATGATTGAAGATCAGTCCTATCATGGACCCTAAGTGGAACAACAAGTGTATCTATCACCTCAAGGGTATTCCTTGCATTTATTGAGGTACCAGAATAGTTTTTAGATAACTAACAGCAAACCTATTACAAACGTAATAGGTATGTTGTTAGTAATGCAATATATACTCTTAACTCCTAAAGAACCAATCGAATGTCTAAGTATTAGCATTCTTTTACTCCATTACAAAGCGTGACCAAATAATACACGTTCCACGGTGACAATCGTCCAGAATTTGAAGTATCTATCACATTTTTCTTATTCCTAAATTCTTGCCGTGCCTATATTTGGTGGAAAAATGTTTCAGACCAATGAGACGGTGCATGAGGCGAAAGCATTTTTCTTCGACTATTCAAGTCAAATACAAGTGTCAAACCTTGCTAGGACATTTCTACGACGACGGTAAATTGGTACTGGTACTCTTATGATACATGGTGTTATTAAATGAAGTAGCAGAAATGAGAAACACAGATTCCTTCGGTGAAAATAAATCGATTTAACCTGTCATATCTATATCCCAAGTCGCATAATAAAAAAGGGGTACAGGGTGTCAAAGTTAAAGTTTTATTTTCGATATTTGTAAATAACTTCTTAAGAAATCCAAATATTTACATAAGATTTGGAAATTGGGGGTTTTTGCGGGCGGGAAATTCAAATTTGTTTCTAATTTTGACATCACTAGTAGAGGGCGCTAGTTGTAGCAGACCATGTTTCTTTTAATTGGCAGAACTTTTTTGCATCTTAGTGTATTCATCTGACTAACGAAACGATCGATTCTTCTGTTCTATTCTGTTTTATTTGAAAAAGGTATACCTTGCTGAAGTCGGTACGAGTAACCATTTTTGAAATAATCCTATTTGAAATGCTCAGTGCACCGAGTAAAACTGTTTTGATTTCAGCTAAAGTTCCTTTTCTGCTGAAAATATAGCAAAATGTTACTTGAAAAAGTTGTTCAGAGTGATAAATTATGGAGACGTGCAAAATTTCAAGAAGATTGGCGAGGTTTGATGAAACCATTTTGCAACAAAGCACAAAGAATTTATCAAAGCAGACCGACCTTTTTGAAATTTGACGCGCTGCATAATTTATCGTTCTGAACAATTTTTTCCAGAAACATTTTGCTGCATTTGCAGTAAAAAATGCATTTTACCTGAAACGATAACAGTTTTCAATCAATTAAGGTATACCTATTTCAGATATAACAGGTAGGAGACTCGATAGTCAAATGGATACACTAAGCAGCAAAAAAGTTCTACCATTTAAAAGAAACATGATGTGCCACAAGTGACGCTTGCTACTAGTGTCGTCAAAATTAGAAACAAATTTGAATATCTCGCCCACAAAAACCGCTGATTTACAAATTTTATGTAAATATTTGGATTTTTTGAGAAGTTATCTACAAATATCGAAAATTAAATCTTAAATTTAACACCCTGTATATTAGGTTAAATCGATTTATTTTCACCTGTCTCATTTTTGCTACTTCATCTAAAAACGCCCTGTAGATATTTTTGGTATTGCTTTGACGCATTTTATGTACTAAAATTTTTAAGATTTTCGTTTTATTCTGCTTCGTGTATCGCGTCCAGTACTTGGCATAAAAATTCGCATACATATTTTTCTGGTAAACTACGCAGTTCGAGGCTTATGCAAGCGCTACCAGCTGTCCCATTACAATAAAAACCGTGTTGATAGCGGGCTGGAATCGCACGCCAGCCGACTGCGTATTTTTATTCGGAGTGGCCCGTTCACTAAATCATTTCTGAGAGTGCTGTTCCTACCCGAAAAGCAGAGTTCGTTGAACCCTGACATCATCGGGTTAGTAGGTTAGTCGTATTCGGGACGATGAAAAAAATCGAGCTTACTGCAACAGTACAAGCAACGCCTCCTATGCGCCAGCATTGTACTTTCAGGTTTATCAACAATAAAACAAAAGACTTAGTCTCGGCCAATGCGATTATCTTGTCTTGTTTAATAAATATTTCCTCCACAATAGGCGATGCATCGACTATCGAGTGACACAAATCGGAGAGTAAGCGGAGTGTTTTCGGAGGAAGATAATAACAATTGTTTAAAAATACACAATAATGGGGTCGTTGAACTCTTAAAATAATAATCAGTTCCAGCGTTTATCTGGTCTTTGTCAGCCTTTTCCCGATTGTCAACATGCGCCGTGATCTGAACTTAGAACCGAACATTAATCGACGCTTTTATTTGTTCGGTATTGGCAGTGTTAACACTAGTAGCAGTTTTAGGCGTCTCGTTTATTTTTAACCGGCTACTGACATTTTTATTGGCCGATGCTTAATTATATTTAATTTTAGATCGCTGGAAGTAATTAACCTACGAGTATGGAGGATGTGTTAGGGTAGGATCAATCTACTTACTATGGTAATTGTCTAATTGGCGGGTATTTTTTTAGTATGTCGTCTTGCTAAAGTTAAAGGATGCGAGTCATTATTTTTGCGCCGCAGAAAAAGTGTTTCTAAATTTGATGGCGTAGCCGAGCGTTTCCCTTCTCATATTCTGTATTTCAGAGTCTCGTATCCATGAAATAGTGTTTTCTGCAAAGAAAAGTGATCTTAAATATTTAGTAACTGAACTATTTATGGCTGAGCAAATGATACGATCATGCCACCTGGCTATTTTCAGAGATATCGATTAATTACGCAGAAATAACAATAGAAATCAATTGAAAACAATACTTCAGGTAAAAAAAAATATGAAAATACCCATGGACGTAAATATTTTTACATAACTTAGTACTAGATATAAAATTGGTTTTATTTTTAGATATCTAGGTGTTAAATATGGCGTTTAGATAACTACAAAAACTTGACTACCAAACGGTTTTTAAAAGTTATTATTTTATATGAGCAACATAGTATCATTTAATATTATTGTTCTATATTATTTTCTGAAATTTGAATACCTAAAAACATCAAAAATTGATCACTTCTTAGCCAGATGGCTTTCATGTGTGAAAACAATGGCATATTTTCCGCTGGTGGTATCAAAAGGTATTCTAATGCTTCAAGAGTGAAGGAAGGAGTTTTTGATCATTTAAACACAAGTGGTTGTGTTTAAATATTAAATAATTATTTTCAAGAGAACTTTCTTTTGTTCCAAAATATTAAAACTGATTACCAAGATTGAATGCGATCAATTTGAAAGGCCGCCTTTTGGAAAAAAATGTTGCTTCACTGAGAAGAGACAAACTTTGGAGCAACAGTTTTCTTGATATTAACTCTTTGATTGTAGCCGCAAGAACATTTTTCTGTTAAAAGAAAGATGATTAAAATAAAACTATGCTATTTTAACTATTAAATAATTTGTTGACGACTTACTGCTTAATTCAACGATTTCTCTTGTTAATTCAATGATTCTTCTTTGTTTTTATTTTCATTATTGTTTGACATAAAATTACACCAATATTAAATGAACTGTTATTTTGTTTGACTTAACGGTGCCAAATTATTAAATTAAACATTTCCAATTAATTATCTCCAATCAAAAAAACTTTAATTTCAAAGTCTAAAATATTTTAATTCAATACTATGAAATGTTGATTCAAATAAATAGCTTTTTACTGCAAATGCAGTCGGAGACCGGAGAAAGGGCCGGGGGCCCACTTCTACAAGGTGAAGGCGTCCAAAGGTCTAGTTCTACAGCTCAATAATGTGGGAGATAATTCCTCTCATTTATCCTGTCAAGAATATTGGCGCGCACTTATAACATTTAAATACAGTTAAGACAAATAGAAAATTTAACCTTTCCTAACGTTAGATTAACAATATGATGTTTATATAGAATAGTTTCGTAATTGTTTGAAATCTTTATTATTTTTATTTGACATAAAAATTTGACACAAGCCTACTAAGAAAAGAAATAGTAATATCAGCGCTTGAAAGAAAATCACCACAAATTACATTGAAACTTTTAAATGCAAATAACTTAGAAACCGATATTATATCTTTAACTTTTTATATATTTTGATTTACCTAAATAATACGGTGAAACTAGCGCCCTCTAGGACCAACGTCAAAATAAGCTTCAAAATCGTAATTCTAACACCAAAAAACTCATCACTACCGATTTTCAGTGTCATGTTATCAAAATTTTGTCAATTATTGAGAAATTGCAGTTTAAAATTTACACTTTGTGCACCCTGTATTTCTTAAACTAGCGACATTCGTATAATGCATGATGAGCTCAAACACCCAGTATATAACCGTGAAAAACTGTTTTTGAATAAAATCGGTGTTGAAGGATATATTTAGTTTTTTGAGGTCAGTGTCGTGTTAAAAGAAAAGCATATACGTATCTTTATTTTTAGGTCCTTTGTATTATTTCGTTTCGCACTTGTCGACTTCCCGGTCTCATAATACTTATTTATTAATTCTCCAATGTCTCTGGTTATTAATTTGCTAGCATACGACACGTTCCGAATTAATCGTTCCTGTAAACGCATTAAGAAACCAACTGAACAATTCTTGAGGAATTAAAAGCCATTCCGCAATTTACAATCAATAATTCTGGATCTGCATATATCTATTAATTAAATCCAGTGGACCGTGCATTAATATTCCACATTGTAAACAACGACAAAGCCGTTTAATGCTACGGGACCATCTCCGCGATTACATACATACATAATATATAATAAATTTCGTCGTGCCTGTATAAACATCGAGCCGAACGCTTTTTCTCTGCCCGCCGGCTCTCTATTATCCACTATTTGATTAAAACTAGGTAGTTAGGTGCTCTGGTATTTGGACTTCAACCAGTGGCGCGCAAGGTTCACGTTGGAGAGAATAAATATACAGGGTGTTCGGCATAAGAAGCAACACATTTTAATATTGTTTATTAGAAGAAATCAATAAGTCAGTAGTAGGGTTGTCTTTAAAATTTGACAGTCAGTATTAAAACTTTTATTGCTGCTACCATTTACTGTTGAAAATGTAGAAGAAGTGTGGATGAATATCATTAGAGATTTTCTAACGTTGAAAGACGGGTTCGAGCTATAGGAAAGTTTTTCAATAATATCCGAAAACGTCCTAGTGAAATAAGGGTACAAGATGAAGAAAATGTTTGAAGAACAGTTGAAGATGAACCGCAAATAAGTACTAAACTTTTATCTCGAAAAACTGGATTATCAAGAACTGTATACCGAATTCCTAAACGTAATCTAGTACATCTATATCTCATTCAAAAAGTTTTAGAGATATTACCTCAAGATTTGGATGGGCGAGTGACTCATAGCGAGTTTATTTTTCATCGGAATATTCATTTTCACAAGAAAATTTTCACTGATGTTCAAATGTTCACAATTTTCATGCATATTTCGATGTAAACCCCTATGCAGTAACTCCTAGACATTTTTAACGCGAATTTAAGGTAAATGTTTGGGTTGGTATTATTGATCGTTATTTGACTGGACCATTTATTTTACCAAATCGATTTAATGAATTTTAGTGCTACTGTTATGCCGATTGTACATGGAGCCAGTGGTCGAGCCAGGACAGTGAGCCAAGACAATAAAGTCAAGACAATTTAACGTTCATATTAAAGCCAATATCATAATATGCCAGTTAAGTACTAGGACTAGTTTCATTTGCTACCGTGGATGAAAGACGTCGAGGTTTACGTTTATTTTATAAACGGGCAGCATTATTAACTTTAAACGAAAGGAAGTTATAGACAATGAAATTAATAAGAAAGATACAATTTTGGTTAGAAAATCGATGGTTATGACACTTAAGCGAGATTCTTCCGGTTATAATGATGAATGAAATTTATTGTTTCTTCAAAATTCATTTTTAGAGGCGACATTTTGACTTTTTATCAATCAAAAGACATTAACTGGCTTGCTATGCGGCTGGCTTACTCATGCACACGTGGCCAGTCCAAACAAAGTTTGGCAGGGGGTAGACTATTGTCTTTAAAAATTAGCCCAGATGTCTATCAATTGTGCTGTCTTGTGCACTGTCTAGTACCATTCTGCCGTCTCAGCATGTGTATACACAAGAGGACAGTGCCTGGCACGTCTTACTGTCCCTGACTCGGCCACTGGCTCCGTGTGCAATCGGCATTAGAGATTTTTTGAATTTTAAGTTTCCAAATAAATGGTTAAGACGAGGAAATAATTGTAAATGTGAGTATTTTATCTGAGGAGCATTGAAGGATTTTGTTTTTCTTCATCCATGAATCCCGAGAAGATTTATAGAATCTTATTATGTCATCAAATGTCATTTATTAGATAGAGTAAATTTCAATTTTCGGCGAAGGATAAATTTTGTGTTTCAGAGAAAATGGTGCCCATTTTGACCCATTTGTTTAGTTTAGCTTTATTACTAACTGTCAAATTTTAAAGACAAAGCGTACTACTGACTTTTTGACTTCTTCTAATAAACACTATTAAAATCATATTTTTATATGATTTTTTTTTGGAAACCTTAAAGTTTTTTAAAATTTAACAAGAGTAAAAAAGTGTTTTAAATTAAATTCTGCGCGGAATATTATCATTTTTTTTAAATTAGATCAATGGAAAAAAAGGTTTGGTATAGTTTTAAGGGTGACTCTCCCTCAATGAACACCTTGTAGTGTTTCAATTTACTTATAGTCAAATAAAACTAATAGTAAACGTAAATCATGTACCAAATTTGGTTATTTCAAGTTAAAGTAATTCGGTGCTATTGCAATATTTTGGGATCCTTTACATGCACCTGCTATTTTGATGCTGGGCTAGACTGTGACTGGACTTACAGTATCAATTGGCCTTAAATCAAACAGTGGTAGTGTCCTACATATTTGCTAACTTGACACAGGACCGGCATTCATATTTTGGCCCTTTTTCCAAATGTAGTAGTTAATTTACATGAAAGTACGTAAAGATGGAAATTTTTATCCCAAATACTGTCGAAAAAATGATCAGAATCCCATAGATCCGTCAAGTTTTGGGAATTTTAGATAAAATTGAACACACTCTTAGTAACCATTCAGGAATTGTTATAGACATGTAGTTGTTCCCTAAGTTCTTCGCATGACCAAATTTTTCTGTTAATTTCAGAACTCGTTTCGTTAGATTTATAAAATATAGATGTCTGTATCCCTGATCTCAAGCAATAAGCAAATAAATTTCTTAGTAAATAAACTGCCAAGACTGACAGCTTTAAACGCTTTTGTATATGTAATTTATTTTTTTACAAAAATATGACTTACATCAAGCTAGAGTATATCAAATCTGACAGCAAACAGTTAGTTATATCGAAGAAGAGCCGAAACTATTTCACACTGATCACTTATCCAAAAGCAATTATACGTCTATATAGACTCATCCATCACAGGCGTTAGAGTAAAAAAAAATTAGTGTACAGAGATTCAGTTCTGCGTGAACCACAGAGGTGCGCGCATCGTTGTTTTCGTGTCGTGCGTATTCTGATGAAGTCGTTTGCTATAGAAGCCGAAACGTTAATATCTTTGATTTAGTGAGATGTGGAAGAAATGGCTGAAGTTCAGTGTCAAAAAGACAATTTTCAATGCTCTCTTTATCCTCCCTACGCATTAAACTACGGTTTTTGTACTTGGTATGTCATCTGGATAATATTTACAAAAGTGATGATTTATTATTTGATATTATGATATTCCACAGTATACTTAATAAAGGAAGATAATAGACACCTATTAACTATAGAATTACCAGTATTACGACACGGAATGTAACGTCTGTTTAAATAAGGCTATGTTAGTAGTGCTGTAATATTTAACTGTTTGTCTTTGTGTTTAGCACTTAATTTTTGAGGGTATTATAAACGAAACCTGATTCTTTGTAGGCAAATGCTATCGCAAGTTGAATATTGTTGACCAAACAAATATGTCAGTGTTAAGTGATTAATATTTATTGATTCATTTTTAATTCGAACATAACTAATCATTTATTATATCCACAACTATTCAACATATTAACATTTTGGAGAATAATTTATATGAGATTGAGATAAAATTAGATTGGTGAGCAGTTCAAGAAGTAATTTGTTAAACGAGTGTATAAAATTGATGACAACGAAGCATGTTTTAGTGATGTTTTTGATGTAAGTTGTCCGCGTTTCGGCGGTTTCTTTTTTTGTTTTACATCTTAAGCGAAACTGTCTGATGCCTTAGAACAAACAAGCTAATTAAGAAATTTGCCAGTGACGACGAAATTATTTTTAACTTATTTTTTTTCTTCGGTATGCATGCATCCTGTAATGACATTTTAATAACCGCTGTCGAATCGTCCGTATGAAGATAAATTATTTTTGTATAGTTGAAATGCATTACTTAGAAAGCGATTAGAAGTATAGTAATTGTTTTGTTTTTCTATAATTTGTAATGCACTGAGCATTCTGTAAGTGCAATTGTAAATTGCTCGCGATCTGGTATATCGAAAAAGATATTTTGACCGACAAAATTAATTTGTTTTCTAATTTAAATATATACAGAATTCCCGAAAAATATTGGAGGGGTTTTGGAAAAAGATGATATTTAATACGCTGTAACAAATTTTGACTCGATATCACATAATAATTTGTCAAGTTAAGTCACATCAAACGGAGTGAAATTTCATTAATTTTATAAGTTAAACTGTATAAATCATAATGTAAATATATTTATATGTATGGCAGCATTTATGAAGTTTAACACACGTTATCAAGTAATTATAGTTATTTATACAGGGTGTCTTGCAAGTCGTTACAATAATTTTAGGAGGTGGTAGATTACGTGATTTTGAGTCGATTGAAATAAACATACCTATATACCAAGTGTTACAATATTATGATAATTAATTATTTAATATTTTTTAATTTAACCGGGCTTTTCTACAATTATTGAAGAAAAAGAAACTTTTTTATAACAAATATTTCTATACTTTTTTATTAGGAATCAATGGATTATTTAAATGATTTAACCACTAAAATCCAAAGTGGCTTCGTTACTTACCTAGAACTTCATAAACATGGTTTTTCTTGTATGTAGGTTTATTCAGATATTATTTAAATTTTACCTAATCAATGCAAATTAGGGAAATTAATCTTAACACGTTTAAATATGTATGTTTGTGCAAATTGAATGCGTCAGATCTGCCACATTAATGAATATCGTTTACATTTTCTATCAAAGTAGTAAGTATGCACCTGATTTAGCTTGTAGAAGTCCAGCTTATCGCCTGTTAAAATAATGCACTGTATTTAGCTTCTACAAACATCTTATCTCGCATCACATATTACCGCTTACAGAGAAGTAACCTAATTCACTTTTACAGTTTATTTGTCTTTATTCTATTGAATTTATTAAACTGCATAAAATTTTTAATTGTTCAACATTTATACTGATTTTGAACTGCATTTCTTACCGAAATTTAGGCTTGTTGAAAAAATACAATTGTTTTAAACTTTGTCGACTTTTTATTGATTCTAATCTAGCCCCTAATAAACAAGTAATTATGAAATGCTAAGGTTATCCTAGGTTTTTATTAACAACTAGCCTAAATTTTCATAAAAAATGATTCAAAATGAATTAGTGTATGAAAACTCTATCCCTTTATTTGTTCGTTCTACAAATTTCCGTAAAATTATGTCATCTGGCAACACTGACGGCCTTTGGATAGGTAACCGCTAGGTTTATAGTAAACGGTAATATTTTGATCAGGGTCGTACTGAGATTTATTTCTTCATTACAAAGGTGAAGTTCAATTTTCTTGACAAAACGTGAATATAGGAATTCTTGATATAAGACTTTTTTATTTCCAATATTCCCAGGAATCTGTATTTCATTTTTTTTAATTAATTAGACGCCACACTGTATAGAAGCCTAAAATTATTTCTTCACTGCAAACTTTCAAAGAAATATGTATTATATTCTTGTTTGGAACAACTGTATCACTTTAGAGAATGGTGGACACGATATTCAGCTTCGATGACTTATCTAAATATTGCTGCATTTTACACGTATTAATAAATATCAAAAATAAAATTTAAACTTTGACATTCTATATCTTTGTATTCTTCAACATTTGGCTAAATTAAGTTTAGCTACTTCGCATTATTTTGTCGTCATGTGCATCTTGGCTCTCTGTTGCATTAATTTCGGGACACCCTGTGTAAGCATATCTCCGCCTCTATTTTTCAGCAAAATTCAGATCGATGTAATATAATATGAAGGACGTACGCGACAAATACGTGATGCTGATGCAGATAAACGTATTGCAAAAATGATTTAACTGCTCCCGAGTTCTTTTCCACCACCCGGCAATGGCAGTAGTTGTATGTAGTGCGTTGCACCGCGGGTTCACGAGAGGTCAACGAGGGTCACGTGACCCCACATCGATCCCTAGACTAACATCAGACTACACCTACCAAAAAATATGGGAATTACGTAATCAAGTAGCACTCCCGCCGCGGCCGCCGCTCATTCTTGAAATACTTAGGCATAATAGCGTCAACCGACCAGCCAACAAGTTTATTTAAATTAAGTTGGGCCTAAACGTCTCGTTACGAAAAATGTGGGTTGTGGATGGAGGACGCGGACATGCTTTATTTGTGATGGATTTAGATGTAAACAAAGCATCACGAGCATAATTATTTAGGCACGTACGCGTTTAAACTGAAACTGCTTGTTTAGGCATGGGTATGCATTTTTTTTATTGTAAAAAGAGAAAATTTGTAGCACGATTTCTCAATATATTAACAGCAGTTTCGACAATATCCAATATCTTTTATCACATTTAACTTCCATTTCGTTAATAACAACCCTTGTAGCATTGTTGCTATCATTTTCGGAACGTATAACATCTGCCGAAGTTTGTGAAGAATTTGCACAAGTTACAGATGCCTCTTCTTGAAAGGAACAGCTATATTTTCCTTGGATTTCCCTTGCAATATCAAGTTTGTCAGATATGGACTCATCAACATAACTTTATGCTACAGAGGAGCTCTTCAATCTACCATGCCATTTAATGTAAATTAAATTTGTAAGATCAGCATCTTTATTGGCCAATAAAATTGTTGAAGTGCGTCTCATACAATGGCCAGTATATACTTCTGGATTTGCGATATACAGGATTAAATCAACTATTTAAGGTAATTCCAACGGGCTGAGAAGTATATTTTTGATTGATGTGTTTTAAAAAGAATACGTCTTGTGTTAAGCGAATTGGGGCAGATAAATATATTTTCCTTGCATTATCAAATTTGTTATATATGGACTCCTAAACATAACTTTATGCTACAGAGCAGCTCTTCCATCCACCATGCCGTTTAATGGTTGTAAGATCAGTACCTTTATTGGTCAATAAAATTGTTGAAGTGCGCCTCGTACAATGGCCAGTATATGCTTTTAGATTTGTGATATTCAGGAATGAAGGAACTTTGAGGGTACCTTCGCCAATGTGTGGATTCCAACAGGCTGAGAAGTATATTTTTGATTTTGATTAATGTATATTAAAAAGAATATGTCTTGTGTTAAGCAAATTGGTCGCAGAGAAATATATTTTCTGCATATTTCAATAGCATTCACGCAAAATCCTCCTTCTATAATTGTAAATTTTCTTGAAATGGCCGTCTTGGTGTCAGGTATTGAAACAAGTAGGTAAATTCAGAGAAAACACTCTTAATAAATAAATATCTATTAATATTAAACATTTTGTGGGTGACCTTCGAGAGATGCGGTTCTTAACATAATCATATTCTTCCCATTGTCACTTAATATTAAATAATTATTAAAATTTATACTAAATTTCCATAAAAACCACCATATTTCAAAATAAAAGATATTAGATTTCAATAATCTATTGTTCTGATCTTATTGTTCTAGTTTCCAATAATTATTAATATTTGTTTTATTAAATAGTAGTAGTAGTAGTATGTTGTTATTCATTTTTTATTGGTTCCTACCAAAATAAAATTTCCAGTTCCATATTTAAACCATCTAATTATATTAAGAATTATGAAATATAATTATTCTTTTTTGTTTCAGGGTAGAGACAACAGCAGTAAATTTTCCAAGTCTACTCACCGACCAGCGTCCGCTGCCAGTCCATCTGGCCTTCCGAGGTATCAGCGTCAGTGCTGGCAACCGACCGATCCTCCAGGACATAGATGGACTTGTCAGGCCCGGGCAAATCCTGGCCGTCATGGGCCCCAGCGGATGCGGAAAGACGACCCTCCTCAACGCGCTCAGCGGTCGTCTGAAATTGGACTCCGGTCAGATCTTTCTCAACAGGTAGGTGATGATTATTGATTATCGTACCCCAAGTGGAGACGAAGGTATATCTTAACACATCAAGCCTAAGGCTGGTTATCTTGAATAGGACAGTTTAAATTTGGTCTGCAATGAGATTTGACGAGGGTATTTAATACTTAAGAGTCCATTAGATATCTATTTACTAATGTACTTTTTACAGCTTTGTTCTAACTTTTGTCTTAGTATAAGCACAACCCAAAAGCAACCTGTATCAAAATTGATAATTGAAGTAATGTTAGGGCTTTATGAAACGCACTGGAATATTCTTTAATATATAAAATTCTCGTGTCACAGTTTTAGACGCCATACTCCTCAGAAACGGCTTGACCGATTTTTATGAAATTTTATATGTATATTCGGTAGGTCTGAGAATCGGTCGTAATCTATTTTTCATACCCCTAAGTGATAGGGGTGGTCCACCCCAGACAATTTCTTTTTTATTTTTTGGACAAAATTTTTTATTTTTATTTTTTTATGATGGGGCATTAAAAAATACATACAACCCTTAATTTTCATGCTTCTATCACAAGCCTCTATTGTTTAATAACCATTTTAGTAATTTAATCATTTTTAAACCTGGATTATCACTAGATTAGTTATCCCCGCCAGGCATATACCGGTGTCACTTCTCACCCAGTAAACAGCACGGAGTAGGGATGAGAACGAAGCCGGTCTCCTGTCTCTCTCTCTCACAATGAGCCTTCTCTCACTCCCTACACAGTTTTCGACCATTATTATTGTGTATGAATCGAGCGTAATAGTGACGTTTACAATTACCATTTTACCTTTTAAGTGTAATTCTCAAGTAAATTTATTATTAATTTACTGGACCATAATTATTTATTTCTTATTTTATCAATAATTAATAAAATTATTAATTTTAAGTGTAGTTCTCATTATTAGTTAATTAAGTGACCTACATAACCTCAAAAGTACGCAATACGTGTCACGAGCTCCCGCCAACAACGACTATTATTTTACTATATGGCTATTTTTGTGTACAGTGAATAATGCCAACAAGACGTAAAGGGGCTAATTTGGGCCATCAAACAAGTAAAATTGCAGGCACGCGAAATAATTTAAAAAATGAATGTTTCGTGTTTTGTTATTCTTATAGGCCGTCATCGTTCACAGTGCTCCATTCCTCTTTTAGTCATATACCACATCTCCACACACTTACAATAAGTTAGTTATTTTTTATTTAACTGCCAAAGTATTCACTAGAAATAATTCATATGGCAAAACAACGTTTGCCGGGTCATCTAGTTTGAAATATAAATTTCTAAATAGAGTTGCACGACACTATACCTAATATATTTTCGGAAAGGATAAAAACATATTTAGTCGTCTACATCAGCTTGGTATTGTCATCTTTTCCATCTCGTTCAAAACTGTGTTCATTTTTTATGATAATGACGTTTCAGGGAGACCCATTTGCAATTTGAAGCAAGAATGAACGAGATCCAAGAAAATATATATAACCTTCCTTAATTTTACATATGTTCTATTATTTTAGAAAGCTATCCTTGCCAAAAATTTGCTTATAAAATCTTTAACTGAAATGATCTGTTGATATTCCTGCAACATTGTATCATAGGCAAAATCCACAAATATGGAAATCACAAAGGGATAGATCTGAAATTTCAAATGCATGATCTAAATTTGTCCATTTATTTTGTAAAATATTTTTTGCATTAATGACTTCTGAGTATTATTGCGAAGCAGAATAATACCATGTGAAAGTTTCCCTGAATGTTTTTGTCTTATGGCACGATGTACAGGTTTGCACTGATATTCTCTCTGGACTTTTTAAAACTTATCAGTAAAAGTCTTTGTATAAGAAATTACCTTACTTGCAGGACATTGGAGGCGATAAATTTGTATATTTTCATTGAATTGATGAGAACTTATTAGATGGTTCAATGTTTCGTCACGAGCAGTTATTATTGCCAAGACAAAGTCGTTATCATTTTGGTATTACTTTAGGTGTTGCAAAGACAAGTCCATTCGCAAACATTTTTGTTCTTCAGATAAAAGACACCATTTTCTGAAATTATTCTGATTAAAATTCAACGATTTTCAGGCCCTATACACAAGCCCTATTGATTTCTGTTTGAAGTTTATTTTTGCTCAAAATATAGCGGCGAGTATAATTTTAAAACAATTTTGAAAGGGTGTGTTTAGCAGTGTATGTGAACTCTGAAGCGTGTTATCTTATAGTTTGTGCTGAAAAAGATTACAGATCGAGTTTCAACTGTCCTTATTTCTAACAGATCAGTTTCTTTATCATTTTATCCATAAGATAACTTTTTTCTATTTAAATAGTTACAAAGAGGTAATAGCGACAACTACTGTCTACAGTTTGCAGAAAAAAAGATTTTATGAACATTCTTCCTTTTTGACAATATAGAGAACGAAAGCATGTTGTTTTTGTTTGCTGAGACCTTTACTTTCGAAGATTGAAGATTAAAAAATTTTGATCAGTTACTTAAGAGCCACTAAAAATGTAGGTTCCAAAATTGGTACACTATTTATTTGAACTAAAACTAATCAGTCATGTAATATTAGGAAGAGTTGCAATTATCAGAACAAGTTTTTTGATATGGCAAACAAACTTTTGTGGCTTTTGGTCTTTTCGGTAGGATCCATTGTAAAACTTTAAAAATGTTAATAATGTTAGAAGCATTGTTTGCAGGATAGCTTAGAATAGAAGCCGTCAAATTTAAACTCTATATCTTCAACGGTTTTAGAGTAATTGATCAAAAATTCTATATTATCTTCAACCATTGGATGTTTATTACATTGTCGATGTTACACCTTATGTGTTAATTAGATAATTGATGTCAAACGCGTGAAAATATTAATTTAGTTGAGACCATTATGTCTTCGTAGGGATCCACTCTGTAAAAGGTGGAAGAGGAAGATCTGCTATGTCCTCCAGCAAGACATATTCTTCCCGGACTTATCTCTAAGGCAAACTTTAGAGTACACAGCAAGACTGAGATTACCTGAAACAATGAGCCATTCACAAAAGATGCAATACGTGGACCACATAATCGAGGTCCTGGAACTGGGAAACTGCCAGGACACCATAATAGGGGATTACATGAAGAGGGGGCTCAGCGGTGGGGAGAAGAAGAGGGCGAACATCGCATGCGAACTGTTAACCAATCCGTCACTCATGCTTCTTGATGTGAGTACAAAATTAGAATGTCCTAATGCATTTTTGATTAAAAGTGTTAGACACAGCCACTGTATTTAGTAGTTAGTATTTTAGTCGACGAATTTTAACTGAAATGCGTTTTTCACGATCCTGAAGCTACGAAGACAAATTACCGCGTAGCGCCATGTGCAACATGTAATAGGTTTCATTATAATTAAAGTTAGTAGTTATTTCGTGTTCGTTATAAAGTTCCCTGCTCTAAATTTATTAGCAATAAGGAGCCTGAACTTGTTACTCGTTAAACACGTATTTTAATATAAGTTATTACCTAGCTTTATTAAAATTCAATACCTTGTTTTACAAGTTTATTACAGTGTAGGATTTTACAAAAAGGAGTTTAATAAACATTATTTTTCTCGTGCCACTTGTACATATAATCCTATCAAAGGAAATGTATTAATAGCTTTATTTCCTTTAAATATTCATAAAACTATTAGAAAACTTATACAACAACATAGTAAGATAATGCAGTTCAGTATTTAATGAATAATTTACCGTTATTAGGAGACCAATTTATTATGACCTTCATTATCCTTTTTCAATTTTTCTCCTTTTACCAGCTGTCTCTTTATGTTCGTCTTTATCTTCCTCATTGTTTTCTATGTACCTTTTTAGTTTCAGGTCTCTACTTTTTCTTAATTTTTCTTCTTCCTTTCAACTCTTCTTTGTTATTCATTCATTGTATAATTGATGTCTTTTGCAACTTTCCCTTCTCTCTAATTTTTTTTAATTCCTCTCAATTCTCTCCTCTCCAAGTATTTGTTCCACCTATATGACAACACTCCCTTTTCTTTATGTTTCCTCGCTTATATCTTTATTTCCATCTCTATTTTTCATTGTTCTCATGTTTTTGCTTTTTCTTTTTCTGTCTCTTTATCTTTCCGTATTTCTCTCCTCGGTTGTATATATTTCCCATTTCTGTTGCATCATTTGTCGCTTATTTTTTATTTCCTGTTTTTTATATCTTTTTATATCTCACAATTCTTTTTCGCGCCAGCTCCTGTTTCACCTATATCGTATCCCATTCTTCCATATTTTTCCTATCATATTCTTTCTCTGAGGTATTCTCTTTTTCTATTATAAACTGTTTGATGCTACACTTTAAAAAAATGTTCTTATATGATTTCTTGTGGTTATCCATTAAGTATTAGATGTACAATGTTGTATACCTGGTGTTTCAGGTTCGCATACCATATCTAGGGATAATACATTAAATAAATAAGATTTATTAGCTATGGGTTTTCATAAATTGTTTTCAAAAGAAAGTGATTAATTTTGAAATAATAATAAACGTACACTGAAATTTAAAAAGCATATATTTTGAGTGTCTCTCAATGGCCTGGTTTGATCAGCATTTAAAAATTATATGTGCCTGGAGTTTGGATTGCTTTGAAGACATATGTCATAATATTTTTTTAACGCCTCCTTAGTGAAATTTTCTTTTGTACTTTTTTACTTTACGTAAAAATTGATGGCTTGTTAAAATCTATTAAGCCTCTATGTGAGAAATTGAGTATGAATATTCTCATAATTGTAACCATGAAAAAGTTATATTTCAAAATATTCTTTATAGCATTACAGTCAATACAATTTAAAAATTATTATAATTGTTTAGTTTGTCTAACTATTTAGAACCTCACATCCCTATTATGTTACAATATATTATGTTGATTATTTTTGAAAATGTAAAAAATAGCGTTATCTCCCTGTATATTGAAACGGAAACTGATATATTGTTTGGTTATATGATAAATTCTTATTTTGTAATGGATTTATATACATATTATTCTCAAACATCCTATATATTGCGAATTTTCGAATTCATTTGCGAATTCATCTCTTATTAGTTTAATCATTTCAATCCTTCAGTGCCATCTATTATTAGGTATCGGTTTGTGTTTTTTAATTCATCTGTCACAGTCTCTATATCTGTCGTTCTCTCTCAATCAATTCCTTCTTGACCATCTCCTATCCCTTTTAGCCTCATTTTCCCGTATTTCTAAAGCATAATTTCCCTTGTAAACAAGAAAAACATGATTTTGTTTTTGGAATATTTATCCGTTTCTCCTTATATGTGTTAATGTGTTCACCTAGTGACTGTTAAAAGGAAAATTTTGTATGTAACGAGTTTGTTCCAGTTTTGAGTTATTTTTTATCTACTTCGTTTTCCTCATTTGTTAATAGAAGGTTACAGTTACGCCTCAATAATTATAAAACATACCTTTTTTAACGCGATAAATTAACTTCAAGGTATATTTTTTGTGTAGCAGTTGTGTTTTGAAATAAACAATACACAATAACATTGTGCTGGTGCTTAGTTTCTCCTAGATATAAAGCGTTATATATTTTACTTAGTAATTGTTTTTCATAATAACTGACTTTAGTTTGATTATAAAAATGTATGGTTTGAATAAAAGGAGTATTGTTCCCTAATAAGATCAAGCTCCACATATATGACGTTTTGCTGTTCAAGTCTTAAATGGCGGGAAAGTTTCAATTTTGAACATTTGGCAAAACAGTAAGACTGCTGAAATATTACCGCCATTCTCGTCATGATAGTAAATTTGTCGTGAGGTTCTGACAGTCTTCAATGACACACAATGACGGTTTTATAATGAAAATGACAAAAAATACTAGTTTTTCTTCATTCTGATTAAACCTAATTTAGTAACATAAAGTGATTTGACACAATAGTTTGTTTTTTTCGTTTACAATCAGTTTCTCCACAAAGAGTGATCAAGATGTGAATTTCCCACTCTCTTCCAGTAATTAAAAAAATTTTATTCAATCATTTGAATCGGATTAGTTTGATATAACCTAACTTTTTAAAATTGACGTTTTTGTTACACACTATAAAATGGATTTTTTCTACGTTCATGCAAATAAAAAAACTCTATTTAGTGGAAAAAGTGGTTCTTTACTGCACTAGCGCAATAAAATGTTTATTGCATTCATCTGTCTTTCTACTACAGCGTTTTGTCATCGTGACAAACATAAACGTTCAAATCGACGTCATATTGTCCTACACTTAATGCCACCTAAATAAAACATTTTTTGGATTTTGCATAAACGTAAAGAAAATATTGTATGCGACTCATATAAAAAGTGTTTATTGCACTTGACGTGCATTTAAGTCGCATGCAATAACTATTAAATTCGTCCTCAAAATACGACACAACAGTGTCTTCTAAATATGTTTTTCTGTAACAAACATTTGATTATCACTATTTTTTTCATTAATACTGCTACCACTTCTAGCACTGTCGCTGCTACTGCTTTCCAACATAATAAAGACATGCCTAAAATATGCATCCATTTCCTTTGCGTCCTGTTAGTCCAAGGTCCGAGAGAAATACATTTCTTGATAAAAATGGATTTTGTATTTGGGGACAATTTTGCAGTCATCTATTAAATTCAATTAATCATAAAGAAGAACTAACGTTAACGTCAACTATAAAACAAAATACAAATATATAATATTTTACAAATGTATAATATTTTGTTCTTTTGCATCACTCTCCCACCACTTAACTGATTTTATCAAATAAATCACATCAGTTTATTCATATAAGTTATCTCATTTAAATCAGAATGAAGAAAATCCAGTAATGTTACATTTTTCACTATAAATTAAGACTTTCCTTCTGCTAAATAATTCGCGCCAATATTCGCGAATTTCCCGTTTATGAGGACATGGTTTTAGTCTATTGTAAACAGAAATCCACGCGCAATTGTGTTTTTAGCTGATATTTGAAAGAACTAATGTAAGTGTTTTCTTTTACTCACTCTAACCGTAAAATTACCCACTAAGCAAAATAATAATAGTTGCTGCAACATTGCCGAAAATTTACAAATGAAGCTGTGTTGCAACTTCTAATTCAAAAGACAGCCTACCTACGTAGCTAAATTTACAATGTGTACTCTAGCTAAGGGATCATACATATTTTATTTCATTGCGTAAATACATCAAGTAACATGTCTGTCAGTCACAGAGATGTAACGCGCCAAGCGTTGAGTTCTTGGTAATCCAGATAAGTCAAAGTACGTTTGTTTCAGGAACCAACGTCAGGCTTAGACTCGCACGCAGCCTTCAGCCTCATGACGACGCTGAAACGTTATGCGGTTTCAGAAGGTAAAACAGTAGTTATAACTCTCCATCAGCCTTCGTCGCAGATATTCCATCTTTGTGATAAATTGCTTCTCCTCTGTACCGGCCAGACGGCCTATTATGGTGATACATGCAAAGTTGTCGACTTCTTTAGCAGCATCGGACTGAATATTATGCCCCATTATAATCCTGCGGATTTTATACGTAAGTTGTGCCGTCGGTATTTGCATTTCTTGTCTGAAGATGATTTATATGAAACGCGTTTCCATCAACATACTCAATGTTATCGTAATGCCTTTAATATCTTTTTCAGTCCACCTTTTTAATAAGTCATTTCCAAGTTATTTTAATTTTGATTGCGCGAACATAATTAAAATAGGCTTTACGGGAAGGTACTTATTGCAAACCGACTTTCTGTAATATTTATATCATGCTTATAATTGCGTCGTTTAAGATCGTAGACAATTAAAAATATTTTTAGACGTTACGATACGCCATCGTTGCAAATTCCCCTTTTATTGTCTTTTTATTGTGTATTTAACCCGAATTTTGTTTTTCCTCAGTGGAACAAGTGAAAGGACCTTCAGAATTAAGGCAAAGGATTATATTGGCAGCTAAGGAGGCGAGGAAGAACAAGGATTATCCCACGGAATTGAGTCAAGATTGTCAGTATATTACGGATAAATATAACGACCATTCTAACAAAATCGTACCTGCTTCGCACGGGCCATATCCAAGTCTAGAACGTAAGAATTTTTGCATGATTTCTTCCTTAAATAGCCTTAAGTCATAATGCTCTTCAGCAGCTTCAAATATTTAATAGTCTCATCAGTTTCCTGCGTATAGTAGATGAAAAAAATTCAATACTATCCGATTTTCCCTTTTGTGTCTTTGGTCGTGGTAGTAAATAAGTTTGTTTATTGAAAATGGTAAATTTTTTTTTCTTTCTCTTGAAAGATACGTCATTGACTGCATCAAGAGAGTTTTTATTTTTTTCTCCATGAGATATCTCGAAAACTGAACTTATTTTTTTATCTCTTATTAGGTACTTACGTTGTTAAATTTCTTTAGCGTTTTAAATTCTTTAGACCTACTAGTTTTTGCACCATTAAATGGGATATTCAACAGGGTATCTTAGGAATTTGATTATGAAGCAAAAAGGGGCAGTTTCATAATTTTGATTGTAATTGGTTGGATAATTTTTGAACTCTGCAGAAATAACTGGAAATTAAATTATGTGGTCGATATTTATGTTTGATCCGTGCACTGATACAAGACTTTACAGAGCATGATTTGAAGTCATTTTCAAATTCTAGATCTAAAATTACGTCAGTATTTCTTTTGCTTCTCTGTAAATCCTTGCTCTAATCTTCTCTCATAAGAATCTTAGTTTTATCCAGGTCTATTCAATGTTGTGTATGCGTTCATAATTACTCACTTCTCACTGTTATCCTTAGATGGCACTTGTGTTTCTTCAGCCTTGTCCTAACATGTATCTCTAATTCTCCAATTATTACCTTGCCTCATATACACCGGAAGCTGTATAGCCAGAGCTTTAAAATATATTTTAGTAGAAGCTGTCCCTATTTAAAGCGCATCAAAGTGTTATGCTTTCTTAAGAGGCAACTTATCACAATTCTTCAAAAAAAGTAATCCAAGGAATTTAAACAAGGCAGAGTCGTTAGAGCACAGAACTCATAATTTTTGTCCAAAAATTGTGTAATAGTTTAGGTTAGCTTGTTGAAACTACTTGTCCCCTACTCTTTGCCTTTAATTTCAATTCGTTACCATAGCTTTACTTTTTCTCCTTTCCTCTTATTTCCTTCCCTTCCTCCTATTTTCATTCTCTTCCTCTTTGTTCCATCTCTCTAATGTTCTTTCTCTTTTATATTTGATGTTTTCTCTTTCTTCTCTTTTGTTTCATATTCTCAGCTCTGGAAACACGTTTTGGTTTTGATAAAATTATGCAGCTCTCTTTATATACTCAAGTTTTTGTTTATAATATATCCAATTTATATCATTTTTAATTCAGGATATCCTAATCGCATAACCTCTAAAATGACCTTTGTCTATACACGCTCGACACGTCGGCTTTTGCAAAATAAAAATTTTGATGCATGTAATTATCTAAAACTCCCAGTACTACAGTTACTTTTATTTTAGAAGACACATTAAACTCAGTGGAACCAGATGTGCGGAGGCTATGGCTGGACACGCATTCGCACGCTTCCTCTTCAGTCAGTTCGGAAACTAGCGATTCAGACTGCTACTTTTCCTGGCCTACCAGTTTCTGGACGCAGTTCAAAGTATTATCACAGAGAAATTTTCAAGAGGCGAGGCCCAGGATGCTGTCGAAACTCTATTGGGTTCAGACGATAGGTCTGGGCATCTTGGCGGGGCTCCTTTGGTTTCAACTGGAGAGGAACGAGGATGCCCTTCACGATATTCAGGGGTGGATGTTCTTCTCCACGACGTATTGGATGCTGTTCGCACACTTCGGGGCTCTTAGTTCTTGTAAGTGTGTTTTAATTCAATATACTCTTGCCTACAAAGATGTGCGAAATCAGTACGAGAAAGTCAATTCAACATGTAATATGATTGATGGAAGTTGTTGTTTTTATACTGCCGTGCGTAAAGTACTATATCTATGCACGATATACTTCACGCGAAACCTATTCTGTAAAGTACACATTTAATGCGTAACTGTTATTGATAGGTGTAAGAAAACAAATGTGGTGCATTGCCTGAAGCAAAGTACATATTTAGTGAACAAAATATTTTATTTATGATTCAGTGTATGACACCTATTTATCGGTGGAAGAAAAAATTGTATATAACACTTGCGTAACTAAGTGCATAAGGTACATATTTAATGCGTAAACGGATTCTTCATGATTTAATGTCTGCTCAGTATTTATTGATAGAAAACAATTTTGAATGTAACTCGTCGGGAACATTACACAAAGCTAAGTGCATAGTGTACATATTTGGTGCGTCGGATAATTATATATTGTATGAGATCTATTTATCGGTAGGACAAAAAAATTTATACAATTCATGTGATGCATTTCACAAAATTAAGTGCGTAAGGTACATATTTAGTGCATAAATGGATTCTTTATGATTTAATGGGACATTAATTTATCAATAATTGTTGGATGTTAATCGTGTCAAGCATTACATAAAGCTAAGTGTGTCATGTTATGTACGTATTTAATCCCTTTTTGTGATTCAAGTTATGAGATCTGTTTATCGGTAGAACAAAAAATGTATACAATTCGGGTGATGCATTTTACAAAATCAAGTGCGTAAAGTACATATTTAGTGCATAAATGGATTCTTTATGATTTAATGGGATATGAATTTATCAATAATTGTTGAATGTAAATCGTCTCAAGGAAATCGTCTCAAAGCTAAGTGTGTCATGTTATGTACATATTTAATCCCTTCTTGTGATTCAAATTATGAGATCTATTTTGATACAATTCGTGTGATGCATTCACAGAATTAAGTGCGTAAGGTACATATTTAGTGAATAAACGGATTCTTTTAATAGGACATTAATTTATCAATAATTGTTGTATGTAACTCATGTGAACCATTACATAAAGCTAAGTGTGCTATGTACATATTTAATCCCTTTTTTGGGATTCAAGTTATGAGATCTATTTATCAGTACAACAAAATAGTATATACAAATCGTGCGGCGCATTACATAAAATTAAGTGTGTAAAATATGTATTTAGTGCATAAACGGTATAAAACTCGTGTGATACATTATGTAAAACTAAGTGTATAAAGTACATATTTAGTGTGTAAATGGATTCTTTATGGTTTAAAGATGTATGACACTTATTTAACGATAGAAAAAATTGTTGAATCTTCGTGTAGTACATAACACAAAACTAAGTGCGTAAAGTACATATTTAGTGCGTAAAATAAACTGATGTAATGTATGACATATATTTATCGGTAGAACAAAGATGTATGCGTTTCGTGTGATGCATTCCGCAAAATCAAATGCTTAAAGTGCATATTTAGTGTATAAATAGAATCTTTATGATTTAATGGGATATTAATTTATCAGTAATTGTTGAATATAACTCGTGTGAAGCATTGCATAAAGCTAAGTGTGTACATATTTGCTGTGTCCATCTATTTGGTAGTAGAACAGAAAATATATAGAACTCGCGTGGTACATTACGCAAAACTAAGTGGAAAAAGTACATATTTAGTGTATTCTTCATGATTTAATGTGTGAATGTATAATTTTGTGTAATACATTACGCAAAATTAAAGACGTAAATTACAAATTTAGTGAGTAAATGGATTGTTTATCATTTCATGTGTGACATTTATTTATCGATAGAAAAATGTTGAATGTACCTCATGTGAAACATTACACACGCGCGTAATGTAGGTAGGTACATATCTGGTGAGTAAAATAAACATCTTGATGATTAAATATAACATATATTTATTGGTATAAGAAACAATATTATATGCAACTCGTGCGACACATTACGCTAAACTTAGTACATAAACTACGTATTTATTTCATAAATATATTTTCTATAATTTAATGTATGTGTAAATATTTATGCACCGGTTGGAAAACTTGTTTTACAGTGAGCATTGTTGGTACTTTACTTACAGTAGCAGAAAAGGAACATTTTCATCTCATCTCTTACACAATTTTCTATAGTGAATCATCTTTGGATTGAATGAAAACTTTGTAGCTACTACATTAAGAAATCTATTGCCTGGAGGGGCTGCTGAAGATTAATATTTTTGGTTTTATTTCAGTTCCTCCAGAGCGAGAAGTAATAAACAAAGAAAGACAGTCGGGAGCTTACAGGCTATCGGCTTACTACCTAGCGAAGATGATCGGGGAGTTACCGTTGACGATAACTCTTCCCGCAGTTTACCACCTCATATCGTACCCGATGTTAGGTAAGCTAATTCTTGGTTTCGCGTTTTGAGCCGATCTAAGGTCTGATTTCTCTCAAAGGGTTTCATTCGCCTCTGGTGTTCATAACGCTGCTGGGCTTCCTGCTGCTGAACACGGTGGTGGCGCAGAGCGTCGGCTTTTTCATAGGGGCCTGCTGCATGGACATGCAGGTGAGCATCACGATCAGCGCCCTTTACACGCTGGCGACGCAACTGTTTGGCGGTTACCTAGCCACGAACATACCCGCGTGGCTCACGTGGATGCGGTACATGTCCATGGTCCACTACGCTTACCAGAACATGCAGATCATTGAGTTTGGCGAGGGCCTGCCCATCAAGTAAGTATCAACAGTTATAGTTACTATTTTTTTTATTGGATGTTTTACTTTACAAGTTGGGGCAACTGTTTAAAATAAAAATATAAAATATACATACAAACAATCGATTCTCCTATCTGTTATATCTGAAGAAGGTGTACTTTATTGAAATGTTAGGAGTAACATATTTCGAAATAATCTTATTTCAAATATTCATTGCACCGAGTAAAAACTGTTTTGGTTTCAGTTAAAGTGCCTTTTCTACTGAAAATACAGCAAAATGTTGCTTGAAAAAGTTGTTCAGAACGGTAAATTATGGAGATGTGCAAAATTTTTAAAACATCGGCCTGTTTTGATAAAATCTTTGTGCTTTGTTGAAAAATGGTTTTATCAAACCTCGCCGATCTTCTTGAAATTTTGCACGTCTCCATTACTTACAATTCTGAACAACTTTTTCAAGTAACATTTTGCTGTATTTTCAGCAGAAAAGGCACTTTACCTGAAACCAAAACACTCGGTGCGCTGAACATTTCAAATAGGATTATTTCAAAAATGGTTACGCCTACCGACTTCAGCAAGGTGTACCTTTTTCACATAAAACAGGTCAGATGGATGCATTAAGATGCAAAAAAGTTCTGCCATTGAAAAGAAGCATGGTGTGCCACAAGTGGCGCCCTCTACTAGTGACAAAATTAGAAACATATTTGAATTTCTCGTCCGCAGAAACCCCCGATTTCCAAATTTTATGTAAATATTTGGATTTCTTAAGAAGTTATTTAGAAATATCGAAAATAAAATTTTAACTTTAACACCCTGTAACTCCGTTAATAATCAGTATTGGAAAAAATGTTATAGAAAGAGGTAGTATTTATTTTCGGTCTAGAATTAACCCCTGAATTTGTTGCTTGTCATTTCCGGACACCCTGTATAATATTTTCTGTAATTTTCAGTATGAAACTGACTGTCATGGTAAATTGTCAGAAGCTCAAAATAAGCTACAGGACAAGGCTTTATGCAGTGTTATAAAGCCTTGTCCTCAGGGATGCAAACTTATTTAATGGCGGCAAAGGTTTCAACTTTCAGCTAATTTTTCAATGAGGTGGTGCCATATTCGGCAATTCTCGTTTTACCGAATTAACGTTGAATGTTTGTTTTTTGTCCGTCTATTACCCTGTCTTCATGGAATATTTGCGCGAATTATTTAATGGGGGGAAAATCTGTACCTTTAGCAAATTTTAGCTAACTATAACATTTTCTATCACTTTCAGTATGAAAATTGAGGTTTTCCTGCCATTAACAATTTATATTAAGAGTTGGGAAATTTGCGATAATTCTCACGCATTATTTAATGGCGGGAAAATTCATAACTTTTAGCCAATTTTGACAGCTGCAGTATTTTCTATCGTTTTTACCATAAATCTGTCATGATAGAATATGAAAAGCTCAAGCTAAACTTAGTCATCCCACATAATGATGAAAATAGCAATAATATCCCTGGTTGGCGAAATTCTTCTTCTGCCATTAATAATTTAAATTAAAAGTTGCGAAATTTGCCCGAATATCCGCGAGTTTCGCGTCCATGACGACAAAGCTTAACTCTTGGCATATCTTTCGGCAATAAGTTCAAACTCGTAATTACAACCTCTTAGGCATGATTCCATCTCCAAAATTTTAAATGTATTGATGGATTATGTGATGCATCATCGGAAAAGCAGTATAGAGAACATTAAAAAATACAAACTCTGTTTTGTTTATTTTTTGAAATATAAAATAAGTTGAATTTATTGGCTACCGTAACAAATAACATATATTCCGCGAAAATTGAGCCCCACCCCTAAATAGGAGTGTTTTTCGACTGTACTTGTTGTTTTGCAAATTTAGCCATCTTATATGTTTTTTGGGGCGCTGATTACGAAAATGGAGGTTAAAACTTGCAGCAATGGTTCCAACCACCCCCAAAATTGCAAGAAAATACCCCTAAATAGGGGTGTTTTTCGACTGTACTTGTTATTTTGCAAATTTAGCCATTTTATATGTTTTTTGGGACGCTGATTACGAAAATGGAGGTCATCTCTATTTAGGGGTGTTTTCTTGCAATTCTGGGGGTGGTTGGAGCCATTGCTGCAAGTTTTAACCTCCATTTTCGTAATCAGCGTCCCAAAAAACATATAAAATGGCTAAATTTGCAAAACAACACGTACAGTCGAAAAAAAACCCTATTTAGGGGTGTTTTCTTGCAATTTTGGGGGTGTTCCAAGAATTGCAGGTAGCTTTAACCCTCATTTTCGTAATCAGCGCCCCAAAATACGTAGGGGACAAGTGGTCTCGTCAAGTCCGGCGTTTCCCGACCTTTTACCGCTGTTTTAAATGTACTAAACTACTACTACTTTCGACGAAACATGGATACATCAATGTCTTCAAATTTAGTACGCCTATGAAATGCTCCTCGGACGCCTCGCCCGTCGCGCTTGTCTACAAGCATCGTCTGCTAAATCGTGTCGCCTTTGTAAGAGTCTTTTCACACGGGCCACTATGCAGCGCTGCTGAGTGGAGCCACTAATTTATGGTTGACGTATGAATAAGTCTATATAAAATAATGTTTCGTCAAAACGGACCACTCAACGGCGCTTCCGAGAAGCGCGATGGCCCGTGTGAAAAGGCTCTTATTCACACGGGCATGCCACAGAATTAGCAGCGCCACGGTGGCGCGTAGTCGTCGACTCCCACCTAAACGTCAACCATAAATTAGTGGCTCCACTCAGCAGCCCTGCATAGTGGCCCGTGTGAAAAGACTCTAATACTTGTCTGGCGAATTACCTGAATTTCAATCTAGAATTATGCAATGTGCTGTAGTGTGGCGACATTTATGTTAGTATTTGGAAACATACACATCAGGCCATAAATGTTAGAATTTGATATTTGATACTGAAACTAATAACTTGTCTTTTAATAGAATCTACTTATTTAATTTGGTTTGCAAACATGTACGTATTTTTTATTTGCTATTTTAAAACATTACAATACGCGGCACTGATACCATTCCAATAGGGTATCTGCACGTGACGTCACGATGTTCAAGGTCGTTGTTTGGAGGATAAACAAAAGTATAACCTTATATTTATTCCAATTTATTATTAAATATTTGAGTGTTATTTGTATTATAAAATGCCTAATTATTGTATGGTAGTAAACTGTGGCAGTTGGGTGTGCAAACTAAATTCAACACTTCTTCAAGTCTGTTTGTGAGAAAATCCATAATGGCATTTGAGTACATTTCTGTCAAAATAAGAAACAACATGTTTATTATTTATTTATTTAAATATTGTAATCTACAGACATAATCCAATAATCGATTACATTATAAATGTTTAGATATTGTCTGAAGCTATTTATTTGTGGCATAATTTTAGTTTTTCTTTAGTTTTATTGGGTTTTTGCGCTCACTTCTGGAAAAATAATAAAGATTAATTAAATAAGCCCTTGCGCCAAACGGAACAGTTAAGGGTTATTTTTGAAACTACGTTTGCCTAACCAAAAAATCTCACACTGAAAAAAGCAGATAAGTAAAAAATAACAAAAATCACATCACTATCGCGCACTTCCGTATTATTGACGTTTCGAAAAACTCTCTGTTTTCGTTCTCAAAATCGTAGTAAAAATATTAAACGTATGTCAAGTTTGATAGTTTAAAATTTGTTTATCTGCTTCCATAGAGATGTTAAATGATTTTTATTTTATTGTTACTTACTTCTTCTTGATACAACTGTAGCCAACAATGATCGATGTTTACTGAACAGTTTGACACACACTTATCTCCGTTCAACAAAATAATCGCGGTCTCTTTTAATTTTCTTTTTGTTGCGTTATCTTCCTTCTCTAAAATTTTTGCCGAACCCCATTGAATCAAATGACCGTTTTCCCAAGCGTGTTTGCAAGTTTTGGATTTTTCAAATTCCCGTCTTTTTATATAACTTTTATGTTCCTCAACTCTAACATTCTTAGCCGAGACGTTTCTCCAACATAATGTTTATTGCATTCACAAGGTATACTGTAGATGCAATTTTTTGAATTTTGTATATCATTTTTTGCACGCGTTTTAGACAAAAATGATCGTAAAGTATTAGTTAACTGAAAAATTGTTCGAATTGTTGGAATTTTTATTGTATAAATTTATACAATTATTAGAAAAGTTAAGAAGAATCGGTAATAAATTTAATATTCGAATAGTTTTTCAGTTAACTAATACTTTACGATCATTTTTGTCTAAAACGCGTCCAAAAAATGATATACAAAATTCAAAAAATTGCATCTACATTATACCTTGTGAATGCAATAAACATTATGTTGGAGAAACGTCTCGGCTAAGAATGTTAGAGTTGAGGAACATAAAAGTTATATAAAAAGACGGGAATTTGAAAAATCCAAAACTTGCAAACACGCTTGGGAAAACGGTCATTTGATTCAATGGGGTTCGGCAAAAATTTTAGAGAAGGAAGATAACGCAACAAAAAGAAAATTAAAAGAGACCGCGATTATTTTGTTGAACGGAGATAAGTGTGTGTCAAACTGTTCAGTAAACATCGATCATTGTTGGCTACAGTTGTATCAAGAAGAAGTAAATAACAATAAAATAAAAATCATTTAACATCTCTATGGAAGCAGATAAACTAATTTTAAACTGTCAAACTTGACATACGTTTAATACTATTTTGAGAACGAAAACAGAGAGTTTTTCGAAACGTCAATAATACGGAAGCGCGCGATAGTGATGTGATTTTTGTTATTTTTTACTTATTTTGGCACAAGAGCTTATTTAATTAATCTTTATTATTTTTTCAGAAGTGTGGCAAAAACCCAATAAAACTAAAGAAAAATTATAAATGTTGTTGACACTTAACCCACGTATCGATTCTGCTCTTCATATATTTTTGTAAAATCCTTTCAGCAGTGTCCCTACAATTTAATTTATCTTTGTTTCAGATGTGCGGAGCAATCCAAATTCAAAATCTGCACCAGATCGTCCCACATACCAGTATCCTCCATATTGGAAGCCCAGGGCACATACCTGCCCCTCTGGGCGAACACCATCGTCCTGTTGGCCTTCTTACTTGTATTTCGTATACTGGGTTACATAGTCTTACGTTACTTCAAAGCTCCCAAGTGACCCTAAATATGTACCACCTATTTACAAAATGTGATAAATACAATAGATATTAGTCATGTTGACGTGAATCAAATAGGAGTCGCGCATTCTTCAACGTACGTCCGACGGAAATCGTCTATTTAAATCCGACTCCGCCAAATATCCCGCCGATCATTCTGTATGTTTTAAATTCGAGTATGCTGTGATTTTTATAAATAAACTTGTTTAGGTCGCCCTTGGGCCATCTTCGACGTTTGTAGATATCAGTGGGACGTTACCTTAGCTACCTCCGGACGAACGTTAACGCAGTGAATTTTGTCGTTTCTCACCGGGGAGATATTTCTAATGGTCGATTCGACTAGGCGATTTTCGTATAGCAGGGTATCTCGAATTGTCTTCCGATATTTTCAGGACGAATTTGTATAAGCTTTGCTTCGACAGTGGGAGGACACAAAAGGCTTATGCAAAGCGTCTCACCAAGAGAGATCGCGTTCGATACATGGAAACATATATACAGGGGGCTTCTGAAAATTTGGTGACTTAGCAACGTCAGTGGGGTCTACTTTTTAAAAATAAACACGGAGAAACATTAATACGATACGAATAAACGATTATAATATTATTAAAAGCACCGTTGGCGGCCTCGATTCATTCATAGCTCCCAAAGCGACTCGGTGTCGGCCTGATGCGACGTTGCCAAAGTGTAAATATTTTTCTAGTTTGGACATCATAAATAAACGGTTATATACAGGCTGTATCACATAAGAGGGCCACTCCCATGTCTCGCGCTTAATATGCGAGACACGTCAAAAATCTTTAATTGTTTTTTTGTTGCATTTTTGGAGGCCTTTATGCTCGTAAAAACAAATTTGAGATCCATGGCCAACTTTATGAGTAATAACAAAAAACCTGTTAGGAGCTCAAACTTTAAGGCTGTCTAACTTTTTTATTTTCAGAGATAGAGAGAACTTATTGGTAATAAATTTTTATTGCAAAATTGATACCTTCCACCTGATATAAACAGGATACGGAAGTGCGCGATAGTGATGCGATTTTTGTTATTTTTTACTTATCTGCTTTTTTCAATGTGAGATTTTTTGGTTAGGCAAACTTAGTTTCAAAAATAACCCTTGACTGTTCCGTTTGGCGCAAGGGCTTATTTAATTAATTTTTATTATTTTTCAGAAGTGTGGCAAAAACCCAATAAAACTAAAGAAAAACTAAAATTATGCCACAAATAAATAGCTTCAGTCAATAACAAATTTAATATACGTGACAACCTAAATTGTTTTATTGGTTCACAGGCTACTTGGCAATAAAAAGTATTCGGAAACCTTAATAGATAAATATACACAAATGTATATCATTGGGTCAAAAATGTATTATTATTGTTGCAAAATTTGAAATTAAAAGTGTTACACTGTTCAAGATAAAACATATTTAATATGGCGCTGCAACTATCACTTTTGCAAGTTGACTTCTGGTATAACCGGAAGAGGCAAAAACCCGAAAATATCTTTAAAAAGTACTCCCCACTGACGTTAGCAAATAATCAAATTTTCATAAACATCCTGTATATACTTTTCCATACATCCATCGCGGCCGTTCGTGGTGTGGTAAAATGTCGACA
Organism: Monochamus alternatus; assembly: GCA_037114965.1. NCBI lineage: Eukaryota > Metazoa > Arthropoda > Insecta > Coleoptera > Cerambycidae > Monochamus > Monochamus alternatus. The sequence goes on from CM073433.1 coordinate 43,779,901, forward strand.
GATGATTTAGGATCACTCTGTATAATGGACAGTTGTGACTGCATTAAAAAAATGAACAGGCTGTGCTTTAAATGTAACTATTCGTGTTACTTTCGTAATTTTAAGTTCTAGTTCGTAATTATCCATTCCAATCTGTTTCTATGGTGAAGAATTTTGCCCGTAGCCGGCCCTCACGGATTCTTCATAATTTAAACAGGTTTTGGCTTACTGTGTACAGGGTGCACTAAATGTATCGATTAGAAGGAATGTTTTTATTTTAAAAGAATCAAAAGTCTGAAACTGCTGAAACTGAAAGGTAAGAAACGTTTTCGCAAGGCCACATTACACGCAGGAACCGCACAGAGAAACCTTTTTTTACCGTTTGGTTCGGACGGCGCGAAATTATCACCCTGTATATGTATCTTGAGAGTGTAAGGGAGGAAGCGTTATATGCACAGTGTGCCTTCGTTTTTAGTATTCGATGTGCCAAGTATCGCAACCAGCTAGGCTACTGCCAGATTTTAAAAAAATTTGAAACCGATATGTATTATTAAGAAGTGTGCATTGAGGGGACGGAGTTGACGCCCAGCAAAGTGTAGTGTGGTGCTAAATATTTTTTTTTTAGTCAGTGCTACCAGGAAATTTATGAAATTACGTAGTTGTAGGCGCTCTTCGAGGAGTGAAGAATATATTGAAAGTTTAAAGTACGGAGTGGGTCAGTTTTGATACTTCCGTATTTCTCAAAATAGACAAAAAGTAATTACGGTGTTGCGGACTCGATTTTCGACGGCGAAAACCGCATGTCAATATCTTGATTCGTTTAAGACATAATAGCTATTTATGATATACGTGTTAAAAGTAAGATTTTATTTTATGAGTGAAGATGATGAGACAAAATAAAATCACTTTTAACACGTATATAATACAATATTTTTTCTACAAAACAATCGGAAGAACTTTAAACTCAATAAAAATAAGAAATAAAAAAATACCACACAGATCGCAATGTTTATGAACCAAAATTTTCGTAGCAACCAGTGCTTTTGATTTGCTTTTAACAGTAAGTTACTTTTAACACGCGTGTCAAAAAATGACATTTTTAACATCAAAAATGACAATTAAATAGCCCACTTTTAACAGTTTTGTAGAAAAACGAGATTTATAGTTTCGGTCTTTATAACCAAATAACCGTTTCATTTGTGGAAATTTTTAATTTTGGTGGACTTTGTCATCAGTGTCTTGCTAGTTGTCCAGTGACGTTCGGAAAATGTTAATGTTTACAAAAAAAAAAAAATGCGAGCGAAATTAAAAGCGACATTTATTGCAAAGTGGATCAAGATATCGAGTGGTTTTTCAGTTCAGTTATCCTTGAAATTCAAGTCTGCGTTACTATTTGCTTATTTCCTCGTGAAATATCACAAATCCCCCAATAGTATCGAAATTAGTACAAAGTAAAGTGTTTTGTTCAAATTGTTTTAGTTTTGAAAAATGGGTTTGAATATTTTTAAAGCGAGTTTTATTTAAAAAAATATATATTGAAATGAATGTTTAAATGTACAGGATAAGTCAATTTGGACAACTTTTGGCAGATTTCTCGTATTTCCAAGGGAGACAGACAAAAAGTAGTCTGGGATTAAATTTTCAGGACATATTGAATAATGGAATCCGTATATCGATAACTTGATGCGCTTAAGAGATACTGGGCGTTTTTTTGTATTTACCGTCAATGTGTTAACTATTTCATTTCTAGTAACGTACACAGCACTTTTAATCTGCACATGTAAAACCCTGTATATCGCAAACCAACAAGATATTCAGATATAGTCTTTTCTTAAAAATCGTGTCGGTGACTTTTTATCTATTTTTTTGTCCATTTCCTTCGAAAATCTCCCAAAAATGTCGAAATTAGTACACGTTGATCGTAAATACGTAATCACGATTTTTATTTAATTAGGAGTAATTTTATATTAAGATAATTAATAGAGGAACTAATTTCGACCACTTTTTGGTGGATTTTTGGTATGTTTTGAGGAGATAGAAAAGTAATTCCGATATTTTGGACAAAATTTTTGCGATGCAAACTTCATATCTTCATATCTTGAGTCCCTTAATAGATACAGATGTTTTTCAGTTTCGGTCGGTTTATGTTATGTCAAATAAGGTTTTTGTTGTGAAAACATGAATTTTATAAAGAGGGTTTGCATTCAATTATTTGTGTGGAATCCAGAAGCGTACGAAAAATTTTTCTACAGTGTAGTAGGATGAAAAAGTGGTTAAAACGAATTTATTTTTTAAACGAAACTAGATAAAGACATGCTATTTTCACCGTTTTTCACCGATCTAGAAAATCAAATTCGTAGCATTCTGCCTCATATCTGTCTACTTGAAAAATACGAGAAATTCTTCGAATGGATCGAAATTGTTCGCATTTTTCTTAAAAATAATAATAGTAATACACATATTAATATACCACATGTAGATAAGTTATATTAAAATATACTGAGAGTGTTGACCCGTCCATTGACCAATCGCCATCACAATTAATTATTAAAACCTCTGAAATATATACAGGGTGTTTCCAGATCGGAGCAATAGTAGAACAGCATTTGTGATCATTTACGTTAGTCCTCTTTCTTGGAGATTTCTTTTTTGATTTGATGAAATATTTTTATCTAAATAGAGATTTAATTTCAACTAAAATATTTTCCACACATTTATTAGTGATCCAATCTGGAAGTGGCCTATGTACATGTATAACTTAAAGCAAATATACGGCGATGAATTGTATAGAAATAAAATTATGAAGAAGACTGTCGAGCTGGTATACGTAGCGTTTCATAAATTTCCAAATACTCAATAAAATATTATGTCTAAATGTATATTTTTTATCGTATTATTTAAGTTACACATCACATGCATTTCTTATGTTTAAGGATGTTTATTTTTGTTTATATTTAAGGCGATAAAAATAAATTACCTGAAATGTATGATTACCAATCAAGTGTTCACTCACTTAGTCAAAGTTATGCCCTCGAATCTTGTTATGGAACACGTTTTTTATTTGTACAGATATAATATATTTATTAGTGTTCATAAACCTGACCAGGGGGTTGTATAAAACCATATAAATAATCTTTGCGAATATTTGCCTCTTCTTGTTTAGTGCATTGTACATATAAATTTTAATTTTGGACCAAATGTTTATTATTTTTTAATAGATAACTATCAGCTTATTTGTTGTGACAATAATGTCTATGAAAAGTTTAATATCTTGTTCTTTCTATCCTCTAAATTTTAGGGATATGCGTTCGTCATAAATCTATGTAAATTAAATCTCGAGAAATTGTAACCGTATCGCGTTAAAGTATTGTTGGCAGAAAATTTTATTGATACGATAATATTAGTGTAAATTAATTGTTTTAAATGACCAAAATTATACTGCCATTGGATTCTAAGATGAAACATTAATTGCCAAGCCGTTGTTAAAATTAATACAAAATTGCAATGATTGAGAGACTTTAAAATATCAAATGTTATCATATCATATCATATGACGTTTATATTATAATCTCACATCTATACTTCCATGTATATGTATAATTTGTACAAAGAATCCTGTATGTATATGTTATAGCTAGTCCTAGCTTCTCATTTTACTAGGAATTATTTATATAATTCAATAAAAAATATTAATATAAACCGAGTGTTATTTTTATCACAACTTTTTACAGTAAGTTCCCGATTCCCTCTCTTTTGTTAGGCCTAGAAAAAATCTGAGAAAGGTATTTGTACAAAATAAGTAGACACAAATACTTACAATCCGATAATTAGGGAATTTAAATAACTCTTATTTGACAATTTTCATTTACTATAATTCATCGATTGCTACAATAATCTTGAGGGCCTCTGAGTGCTCTAGCGTCTCTGGCCAATCCATAACTAAAGTCAGTTTCCCTCTAGCCCCTACGGTTCTCGAGAAATTAAGTTCATTTCAGTAACGAAAGCACCCACACAGACACCGATCGTCTTTGCGTGAACAGGGGACTCTAATACGTGTGGTGCCACATTTAGAACAGATTTTAATTTTTTGACAATTTTCATGGACTATAGTCCATCGATTTTTATGGTAACCTTGAGGGCCTCTGAAAAATCTGAAAAAATTTACGTGCGCTATAGCGTCTCTGGCCAATCCAAAACTAAAATCAGTTCCCCTCTAGCCCTCACGGTTCTCGAGAAATTAAGTTTATTTCATTAACGAAAGCACCTATACAAAAACCGACCGTCTCTGCGTGAATAGCGCAGTCTAATACGTGCGGTGGCACATTTAGAAGAGATTTTAATTTTTTGACAATTTTCATGGACTATATAGTCCATCGATTTTTATGGTAACCTTGAGGGCCTCTGAAAAATCTGAAAAAATTCACGTGTGCTATAGCGTCTCTGGCCAATCCAAAACTAAAGTCAGTTCCCCTCTAGCCCTCACGGTTCTCGAGAAATTAAGTTTATTTCAGTAACGAAAGCACCTACACAAAAACCGACCGTCTCTGCGTGAATAGGGGACTCTAATACGTGTGGTGAGACATTTAGAAGAGATTTTAATTTTTTGACAATTTTCATGGACTATAGTCCATCGATTTTTATGGTAACCTTGTGGGCCTCTGAAAAATCTGAAAAAATTCACGTGTGCTATAGCGTCTCTGGCCAATCCAAAACTAAAGTCAGTTCCCCTCTAGCCCTTACGGTTCTCGAGAAATTAAGTTTATTTCAGTAACGAAAGCACCTACACAAAAACCGACCGTCTCTGCGTGAATAGCGGACTCTAATACGTGCGGTGGTACATTTAGAAGAGATTTTAATTTTTTGACAAATTTCATGGACTATAGTCCATCGATTTTTATGGTAACCTTGTGGGCCTCTGAAAAATCTGAAAAAATTCACGTGTGCTATAGCGTCTCTGGCCAATCCAAAACTGAAGTCAGTTCCCCTCTAGCCCTCACGGTTCTCGAGAAATTAAGTTTATTTCAGTAACGAAAGCACTTACACAAAAACCGACCGTCTCTGCGTGAATAGCGGACTCTAATACGTGTGGTGCCACATTTAGAAGAGATTTTAATTTTTTGACAATTTTCATGGACTATAGTCCATCGATTTTTACGGTAACCTTGAGGGCCTCTGAAAAATCTGAAGAAATTCACGTGTGCTATAGCGTCTCTGGCCAATCCAAAACTAAAGTCAGTTCCCCTCTAGCCCTCACGGTTCTCGAGAAATTAAGTTTATTTCAGTAACGAAAGCACCTACACAAAAACCGACCGTCTCTGCGTGAATAGCGGACTCTAATACGTGCGGTGGCACATTTAGAAGAGATTTTAATTTTTTGACAAATTTCATGGACTATAGTCCATCGATTTTTATGGTAACCTTGTGGGCCTCTGAAAAATCTGAAAAAATTCACGTGTGCTATAGCGTCTCTGGCCAATCCAAAACTAAAGTCAGTTCCCCTCTAGCCCTCACGGTTCTCGAGAAATTAAGTTTATTTCAGTAACGAAAGCACTTACACAAAAACCGACCGTCTCTGCGTGAATAGCGGACTCTAATACGTGTGGTGCCACATTTAGAAGAGATTTTAATTTTTTGACAATTTTCATGGACTATAGTCCATCGATTTTTACGGTAACCTTGAGGGCCTCTGAAAAATCTGAAGAAATTCACGTGTGCTATAGCGTCTCTGGCCAATCCAAAACTAAAGTCAGTTCCCCTCTAGCCCTCACGGTTCTCGAGAAATTAAGTTTATTTCAGTAACGAAAGCACCTACACAAAAACCGACCGTCTCTGCGTGAATAGCGGACTCTAATACGTGCGGTGGCACATTTAGAAGAGATTTTAATTTTTTGACAAATTTCATGGACTATAGTCCATCGATTTTTATGGTAACCTTGTGGGCCTCTGAAAAATCTGAAAAAATTCACGTGTGCTATAGCGTCTCTGGCCAATCCAAAACTAAAGTCAGTTCCCCTCTAGCCCTCACGGTTCTCGAGAAATTAAGTTTATTTCAGTAACGAAAGCACTTACACAAAAACCGACCGTCTCTGCGTGAATAGCGGACTCTAATACGTGTGGTGCCACATTTAGAAGAGATTTTAATTTTTTGACAATTTTCATGGACTATAGTCCATCGATTTTTATGGTAACCATGAGGGCCTCTGAAAAATCTGAAAAAATTCACGTGTGCTTTAGCGTCTCTGGCCAATCCAAAACTATAGTCAGTTCCCCTCTAGCCCTTACGGTTCTCGAGAAATTAAGTTTATTTCAGTAACGAAAGCACCTACACAAAAACCGACCGTCTCTGCGTGAATAGCGGACTCTAATACGTGTGGTGCCACATTTAGAAGAGATTTTAATTTTTTGACAATTTTCATGGACTATAGTCCATCGATTTTTATGGTAACCTTGAGGGCCTCTGAAAAATCTGAAAAAATTCACGTGTGCTATAGCGTCTCTGGCCAATCCAAAACTAAAGTCAGTTCCCCTCTAGCCCTCACGGTTCTCGAGAAATTAAGTTTATTTCAGTAACGAAAGCACCTACACAAAAACCGACCGTCTCTGCGTGAATAGCGGACTCTAATACGTGTGGTGCCACATTTAGAAGAGATTTTAATTTTTTGACAATTTTCATGGACTATAGTCCATCGATTTTTATGGTAACCATGAGGGCCTCTGAAAAATCTGAAAAAATTCACGTGTGCTTTAGCGTCTCTGGCCAATCCAAAACTATAGTCAGTTCCCCTCTAGCCCTTACGGTTCTCGAGAAATTAAGTTTATTTCAGTAACGAAAGCACCTACACAAAAACCGACCGTCTCTGCGTGAATAGCGGACTCTAATACGTGTGGTGCCACATTTAGAAGAGATTTTAATTTTTTGACAATTTTCATGGACTATAGTCCATCGATTTTTATGGTAACCTTGAGGGCCTCTGAAAAATCTGAAAAAATTCACGTGTGCTATAGCGTCTCTGGCCAATCCAAAACTAAAGTCAGTTCCCCTCTAGCCCTCACGGTTCTCGAGAAATTAAGTTTATTTCAGTAACGAAAGCACCTACACAAAAACCGACCGTCTCTGCGTGAATAGCGGACTCTAATACGTGTGGTGCCACATTTAGAAGAGATTTTAATTTTTTGACAATTTTCATGGACTATAGTCCATCAATTTTTAGGGTAACCTTGAGGGCCTCTGAAAAATCTGAAAAAATTCACGTGTGCTATAGCGTCTCTGGCCAATCCAAAACTAAAGTCAGTTCCCCTCTAGCCCTCACGGTTCTCGAGAAATTAAGTTTATTTCAGTAACGAAAGCACCTACACAAAAACCGACCGTCTCTGCGTGAATAGCGGACTCTAATACGTGTGGTGCCACATTTAGAAGAGATTTTAATTTTTTGACAATTTTCATGGACTATAAGTCCATCGATTTTTATGGTAACCATGAGGGCCTCTGAAAAATCTGAAAAAATTCACGTGTGCTTTAGCGTCTCTGGCCAATCCAAAACTATAGTCAGTTCCCCTCTAGCCCTCACGGTTCTCGAGAAATTAAGTTTATTTCAGTAACGAAAGCACCTACACAAAAACCGACCGTCTCTGCGTGAATAGCGGACTCTAATACGTGTGGTGCCACATTTAGAAGAGATTTTAATTTTTTGACAATTTTCATGGACTATAGTCCATCAATTTTTAGGGTAACCTTGAGGGCCTCTGAAAAATCTGAAAAAATTCACGTGTGCGATAGCGTCTCTGGCCAATCCAAAACTAAAGTCAGTTCCCCTCTAGCCCTCACGGTTCTCGAGAAATTAAGTTTATTTCAGTAACGAAAGCACCTACACAAAAACCGACCGTCTCTGCGTGAATAGCGGACTCTAATACGTGTGGTGCCACATTTAGAAGAGATTTTAATTTTTTGACAATTTTCATGGACTATAGTCCATCGATTTTTATGGTAACCATGAGGGCCTCTGAAAAATCTGAAAAAATTCACGTGTGCTTTAGCGTCTCTGGCCAATCCAAAACTATAGTCAGTTCCCCTCTAGCCCTCACGGTTCTCGAGAAATTAAGTTTATTTCAGTAACGAAAGCACCTACACAAAAACCGACCGTCTCTGCGTGAATAGCGGACTCTAATACGTGTGGTGCCACATTTAGAAGAGATTTTAATTTTTTGACAATTTTCATGGACTATAGTCCATCGATTTTTATGGTAACCATGAGGGCCTCTTAAAATATGAAAAAATTCACGTGTGCTTTAGCGTCTCTGGCCAATCCAAAACTAAAGTCAGTTCCCCTCTAGCCCTTACGGTTCTCGAGAAATTAAGTTTATTTCAGTAACGAAAGCACCTACACAAAAACCGACCGTCTCTGCGTGAATAGCGGACTCTAATACGTGTGGTGCCACATATAGAAGAGATTTTAATTTTTTGACAATTTTCATGGACCATCGATTTTTATGGTAACCTTGAGGGCCTCTGAAAAATCTGAAAAAATTCACGTGTGCTATAGCGTCTCTGGCCAATCCAAAACTAAAGTCAGTTCCCCGCTAGCCCTTACGGTTCTCGAGAAATTAAGTTCATTTAAATAACGAAAGCACCTACACAAAAACCGACCGTCTCTGCGTGAATAGCGGACTCTAATACGTGTGGTGCCACATTTAGAAGAGATTTTAATTTTTTGACAATTTTCATGGACTATAGTCCATCGATTTTTATAGTAACCTTGAGGGCCTCTGAAGAACCTGAAAAAATTCACGTGTGCTATAGCGTCTCTGGCCAATCCAAAACTAAAGTCAGTTCCCCTCTAGCCCTCACGGTTCTCGAGAAATTAAGTTTATTTCAGTAACGAAAGCACCTACACAAAAACCGACCGTCTCTGCGTGAATAGCGGACTCTAATACGTGTGGTGCCACATTTAGAAGAGATTTTAATTTTTTGACAATTTTCATGGACTATAGTCCATCGATTTTTATGGTAACCTTGAGGGCCTCTGAAAAATCTGAAAAAATTCACGTGTGCTTTAGCGTCTCTGGCCAATCCAAAACTAAAGTCAGTTCCCCTCTAGCCCTTACGGTTCTCGAGAAATTAAGTTTATTTCAGTAACGAAAGCACCTACACAAAAACCGACCGTCTCTGCGTGAATAGCGGACTCTAATACGTGTGGTGCCACATATAGAAGAGATTTTAATTTTTTTTTACAATTTTCATGGACTATAGTCCATCGATTTTTATGGTAACCTTGAGGGCCTCTGAAAAATCTGAAAAAATTCACGTGTGCTTTAGCGTCTCTGGCCAATCCAAAACTAAAGTCAGTTCCCCTCTAGCCCTTACGGTTCTCGAGAAATTAAGTTTATTTCAGTAACGAAAGCACCTACACAAAAACCGACCGTCTCTGCGTGAATAGCGGACTCTAATACGTGTGGTGCCACATTTAGAAGAGATTTTAATTTTTTGACAATTTTCATGGACTATAGTCCATCAATTTTTAGGGTAACCTTGAGGGCCTCTGAAAAATCTGAAAAAATTCACGTGTGCTATAGCGTCTCTGGCCAATCCAAAACTAAAGTCAGTTCCCCTCTAGCCCTCACGGTTCTCGAGAAATTAAGTTTATTTCAGTAACGAAAGCACCTACACAAAAACCGACCGTCTCTGCGTGAATAGCGGACTCTAACACGTGTGGTGCCACATTTAGAAGAGATTTTAATTTTTTGACAATTTTCATGGACTATAAGTCCATCGATTTTTATGGTAACCATGAGGGCCTCTGAAAAATCTGAAAAAATTCACGTGTGCTTTAGCGTCTCTGGCCAATCCAAAACTAAAGTCAGTTCCCCTCTAGCCCTTACGGTTCTCGAGAAATTAAGTTTATTTCAGTAACGAAAGCACCTACACAAAAACCGACCGTCTCTGCGTGAATAGCGGACTCTAATACGTGTGGTGCCACATTTAGAAGAGATTTTAATTTTTTGACAATTTTCATGGACTATAGTCCATCGATTTTTATGGTAACCATGAGGGCCTCTGAAAAATCTGAAAAAATTCACGTGTGCTTTAGCGTCTCTGGCCAATCCAAAACTATAGTCAGTTCCCCTCTAGCCCTTACGGTTCTCGAGAAATTAAGTTTATTTCAGTAACGAAAGCACCTACACAAAAACCGACCGTCTCTGCGTGAATAGCGGACTCTAATACGTGTGGTGCCACATTTAGAAGAGATTTTAATTTTTTGACAATTTTCATGGACTATAGTCCATCGATTTTTATGGTAACCTTGAGGGCCTCTGAAAAATCTGAAAAAATTCACGTGTGCTATAGCGTCTCTGGCCAATCCAAAACTAAAGTCAGTTCCCCTCTAGCCCTCACGGTTCTCGAGAAATTAAGTTTATTTCAGTAACGAAAGCACCTACACAAAAACCGACCGTCTCTGCGTGAATAGCGGACTCTAATACGTGTGGTGCCACATTTAGAAGAGATTTTAATTTTTTGACAATTTTCATGGACTATAGTCCATCGATTTTTATGGTAACCTTGAGGGCCTCTGAAAAATCTGAAAAAATTCACGTGTGCTTTAGCGTCTCTGGCCAATCCAAAACTAAAGTCAGTTCCCCTCTAGCCCTTACGGTTCTCGAGAAATTAAGTTTATTTCGGTAACGAAAGCACCTACACAAAAACCGACCGTCTCTGCGTGAATAGCGGACTCTAATACGTGTGGTGCCACATATAGAAGAGATTTTAATTTTTTTTACAATTTTCATGGACTATAGTCCATCGATTTTTATGGTAACCTTGAGGGCCTCTGAAAAATCTGAAAAAATTCACGTGTGCTATAGCGTCTCTGGCCAATCCAAAACTAAAGTCAGTTCCCCTCTAGCCCTCACGGTTCTCGAGAAATTAAGTTTATTTCAGTAACGAAAGCACCTACACAAAAACCGACCGTCTCTGCGTGAATAGCGGACTCTAATACGTGTGGTGCCACATTTAGAAGAGATTTTAATTTTTTGACAATTTTCATGGACTATAGTCCATCGATTTTTATGGTAACCATGAGGGCCTCTGAAAAATCTGAAAAAATTCACGTGTGCTTTAGCGTCTCTGGCCAATCCAAAACTAAAGTCAGTTCCCCTCTAGCCCTTACGGTTCTCGAGAAATTAAGTTTATTTCAGTAACGAAAGCACCTACACAAAAACCGACCGTCTCTGCGTGAATAGCGGACTCTAATACGTGTGGTGCCACATATAGAAGAGATTTTAATTTTTTGACAATTTTCATGGACTATAGTCCATCGATTTTTATGGTAACCTTGAGGGCCTCTGAAAAATCTGAAAAAATTCACGTGTGCTTTAGCGTCTCTGGCCAATCCAAAACTAAAGTCAGTTCCCCTCTAGCCCTTACGGTTCTCGAGAAATTAAGTTTATTTCAGTAACGAAAGCACCTACACAAAAACCGACCGTCTCTGCGTGAATAGCGGACTCTAATACGTGTGGTGCCACATATAGAAGAGATTTTAATTTTTTGACAATTTTCATGGACTATAGTCCATCGATTTTTATGGTAACCTTGAGGGCCTCTGAAAAATCTGAAAAAATTCACGTGTGCTTTAGCGTCTCTGGCCAATCCAAAACTAAAGTCAGTTCCCCTCTAGCCCTTACGGTTCTCGAGAAATTAAGTTTATTTCAGTAACGAAAGCACCTACACAAAAACCGACCGTCTCTGCGTGAATAGCGGACTCTAATACGTGTGGTGCCACATTTAGAAGAGATTTTAATTTTTTGACAATTTTCATGGACTATAGTCCACCAATTTTTAGGGTAACCTTGAGGGCCTCTGAAAAATCTGAAAAAATTCACGTGTGCTATAGCGTCTCTGGCCAATCCAAAACTAAAGTCAGTTCCCCTCTAGCCCTCACGGTTCTCGAGAAATTAAGTTTATTTCAGTAACGAAAGCACCTACACAAAAACCGACCGTCTCTGCGTGAATAGCGGACTCTAATACGTGTGGTGCCACATTTAGAAGAGATTTTAATTTTTTGACAATTTTCATGGACTATAGTCCATCGATTTTTATAGTAACCTTGAGGGCCTCTGAAGAACCTGAAAAAATTCACGTGTGCTATAGCGTCTCTGGCCAATCCAAAACTAAAGTCAGTTCCCCTCTAGCCCTCACGGTTCTCGAGAAATTAAGTTTATTTCAGTAACGAAAGCACCTACACAAAAACCGACCGTCTCTGCGTGAATAGCGGACTCTAATACGTGTGGTGCCACATTTAGAAGAGATTTTAATTTTTTGACAATTTTCATGGACTATAGTCCATCGATTTTTATGGTAACCTTGAGGGCCTCTGAAAAATCTGAAAAAATTCACGTGTGCTTTAGCGTCTCTGGCCAATCCAAAACTAAAGTCAGTTCCCCTCTAGCCCTTACGGTTCTCGAGAAATTAAGTTTATTTCAGTAACGAAAGCACCTACACAAAAACCGACCGTCTCTGCGTGAATAGCGGACTCTAATACGTGTGGTGCCACATATAGAAGAGATTTTAATTTTTTTTACAATTTTCATGGACTATAGTCCATCGATTTTTATGGTAACCTTGAGGGCCTCTGAAAAATCTGAAAAAATTCACGTGTGCTTTAGCGTCTCTGGCCAATCCAAAACTAAAGTCAGTTCCCCTCTAGCCCTTACGGTTCTCGAGAAATTAAGTTTATTTCAGTAACGAAAGCACCTACACAAAAACCGACCGTCTCTGCGTGAATAGCGGACTCTAATACGTGTGGTGCCACATATAGAAGAGATTTTAATTTTTTGACAATTTTCATGGACTATAGTCCATCGATTTTTATGGTAACCTTGAGGGCCTCTGAAAAATCTGAAAAAATTCACGTGTGCTTTAGCGTCTCTGGCCAATCCAAAACTAAAGTCAGTTCCCCTCTAGCCCTTACGGTTCTCGAGAAATTAAGTTTATTTCAGTAACGAAAGCACCTACACAAAAACCGACCGTCTCTGCGTGAATAGCGGACTCTAATACGTGTGGTGCCACATTTAGAAGAGATTTTAATTTTTTGACAATTTTCATGGACTATAGTCCATCAATTTTTAGGGTAACCTTGAGGGCCTCTGAAAAATCTGAAAAAATTCACGTGTGCTATAGCGTCTCTGGCCAATCCAAAACTAAAGTCAGTTCCCCTCTAGCCCTCACGGTTCTCGAGAAATTAAGTTTATTTCAGTAACGAAAGCACCTACACAAAAACCGACCGTCTCTGCGTGAATAGCGGACTCTAACACGTGTGGTGCCACATTTAGAAGAGATTTTAATTTTTTGACAATTTTCATGGACTATAAGTCCATCGATTTTTATGGTAACCATGAGGGCCTCTGAAAAATCTGAAAAAATTCACGTGTGCTTTAGCGTCTCTGGCCAATCCAAAACTAAAGTCAGTTCCCCTCTAGCCCTTACGGTTCTCGAGAAATTAAGTTTATTTCAGTAACGAAAGCACCTACACAAAAACCGACCGTCTCTGCGTGAATAGCGGACTCTAATACGTGTGGTGCCACATTTAGAAGAGATTTTAATTTTTTGACAATTTTCATGGACTATAGTCCATCGATTTTTATGGTAACCATGAGGGCCTCTGAAAAATCTGAAAAAATTCACGTGTGCTTTAGCGTCTCTGGCCAATCCAAAACTATAGTCAGTTCCCCTCTAGCCCTTACGGTTCTCGAGAAATTAAGTTTATTTCAGTAACGAAAGCACCTACACAAAAACCGACCGTCTCTGCGTGAATAGCGGACTCTAATACGTGTGGTGCCACATTTAGAAGAGATTTTAATTTTTTGACAATTTTCATGGACTATAGTCCATCGATTTTTATGGTAACCTTGAGGGCCTCTGAAAAATCTGAAAAAATTCACGTGTGCTATAGCGTCTCTGGCCAATCCAAAACTAAAGTCAGTTCCCCTCTAGCCCTCACGGTTCTCGAGAAATTAAGTTTATTTCAGTAACGAAAGCACCTACACAAAAACCGACCGTCTCTGCGTGAATAGCGGACTCTAATACGTGTGGTGCCACATTTAGAAGAGATTTTAATTTTTTGACAATTTTCATGGACTATAGTCCATCGATTTTTATGGTAACCATGAGGGCCTCTGAAAAATCTGAAAAAATTCACGTGTGCTTTAGCGTCTCTGGCCAATCCAAAACTATAGTCAGTTCCCCTCTAGCTCTCACGGTTCTCGAGAAATTAAGTTTATTTCAGTAACGAAAGCACCTACACAAAAACCGACCGTCTCTGCGTGAATAGCGGACTCTAATACGTGTGGTGCCACATTTAGAAGAGATTTTAATTTTTTGACAATTTTCATGGACTATAGTCCATCGATTTTTATGGTAACCTTGAGGGCCTCTGAAAAATCTGAAAAAATTCACGTGTGCTTTAGCGTCTCTGGCCAATCCAAAACTAAAGTCAGTTCCCCTCTAGCCCTTACGGTTCTCGAGAAATTAAGTTTATTTCAGTAACGAAAGCACCTACACAAAAACCGACCGTCTCTGCGTGAATAGCGGACTCTAATACGTGTGGTGCCACATATAGAAGAGATTTTAATTTTTTTTACAATTTTCATGGACTATAGTCCATCGATTTTTATGGTAACCTTGAGGGCCTCTGAAAAATCTGAAAAAATTCACGTGTGCTTTAGCGTCTCTGGCCAATCCAAAACTAAAGTCAGTTCCCCTCTAGCCCTTACGGTTCTCGAGAAATTAAGTTTATTTCAGTAACGAAAGCACCTACACAAAAACCGACCGTCTCTGCGTGAATAGCGGACTCTAATACGTGTGGTGCCACATTTAGAAGAGATTTTAATTTTTTGACAATTTTCATGGACTATAGTCCATCGATTTTTATGGTAACCATGAGGGCCTCTGAAAAATCTGAAAAAATTCACGTGTGCTTTAGCGTCTCTGGCCAATCCAAAACTATAGTCAGTTCCCCTCTAGCCCTCACGGTTCTCGAGAAATTAAGTTTATTTCAGTAACGAAAGCACCTACACAAAAACCGACCGTCTCTGCGTGAATAGCGGACTCTAATACGTGTGGTGCCACATTTAGAAGAGATTTTAATTTTTTGACAATTTTCATGGACTATAGTCCATCGATTTTTATGGTAACCTTGAGGGCCTCTGAAAAATCTGAAAAAATTCACGTGTGCTTTAGCGTCTCTGGCCAATCCAAAACTAAAGTCAGTTCCCCTCTAGCTCTTACGGTTCTCGAGAAATTAAGTTTATTTCAGTAACGAAAGCACCTACACAAAAACCGACCGTCTCTGCGTGAATAGCGGACTCTAATACGTGTGGTGCCACATTTAGAAGAGATTTTAATTTTTTGACAATTTTCATGGACTATAGTCCATCAATTTTTAGGGTAACCTTGAGGGCCTCTGAAAAATCTGAAAAAATTCACGTGTGCGATAGCGTCTCTGGCCAATCCAAAACTAAAGTCAGTTCCCCTCTAGCCCTCACGGTTCTCGAGAAATTAAGTTTATTTCAGTAACGAAAGCACCTACACAAAAACCGACCGTCTCTGCGTGAATAGCGGACTCTAATACGTGTGGTGCCACATTTAGAAGAGATTTTAATTTTTTGACAATTTTCATGGACTATAGTCCATCGATTTTTATGGTAACCATGAGGGCCTCTTAAAATATGAAAAAATTCACGTGTGCTTTAGCGTCTCTGGCCAATCCAAAACTAAAGTCAGTTCCCCTCTAGCCCTTACGGTTCTCGAGAAATTAAGTTTATTTCAGTAACGAAAGCACCTACACAAAAACCGACCGTCTCTGCGTGAATAGCGGACTCTAATACGTGTGGTGCCACATATAGAAGAGATTTTAATTTTTTGACAATTTTCATGGACCATCGATTTTTATGGTAACCTTGAGGGCCTCTGAAAAATCTGAAAAAATTCACGTGTGCTATAGCGTCTCTGGCTAATCCAAAACTAAAGTCAGTTCCCCGCTAGCCCTTACGGTTCTCGAGAAATTAAGTTCATTTAAATAACGAAAGCACCTACACAAAAACCGACCGTCTCTGCGTGAATAGCGGACTCTAATACGTGTGGTGCCACATTTAGAAGAGATTTTAATTTTTTGACAATTTTCATGGACTATAGTCCATCGATTTTTATAGTAACCTTGAGGGCCTCTGAAGAACCTGAAAAAATTCACGTGTGCTATAGCGTCTCTGGCCAATCTAAAACTAAAGTCAGTTCCCCTCTTGCCCTCACGGTTCTCGAGAAATTAAGGTTATTTCAGTAACGAAAGCACCTACACAAAAACCGACCATCTCTGCTTGAACAGCAGATCACAAGTACTTGGTGTGCCACATTTACAAAACATTTAAATTTTTAATAATTGTTGTGTAAGTCCTCAGACTTTAGCAAATATTTACTTACCAGCCTTGTCAAAAAGTTTCTGACAGGAACCACCGAAAAAATCTCGATTAATCGAACAACAGTACCAACTTGTACGTACTTGCCAGTGCATTCAGCAGCCCTGAGTTCTTCGAAAGTCAAAATTCGGAATTCCAAAGTCTTCTGAGCGATCGATCGTTATTGTGAGCATCTGGGTTTATAAGTACTCAGACTGTAGATTTCAGAGAAGCGAAGCAGACAGTAAATCCACATCGAGCATTTCAATGGATCACTGCGAAGTAGACCACTGTCTGACACACAACTCATGGGGTCCGTTGCCATTATTCTTTTCTTTCATCCCTTAACCCTTCGTGCACATCCAAAATTTTTGACAAACTCTGTAAATATAGCATTTATAGCAATATTAAATCCCTATGAAAACGTCCAAGCACGCATTTGGTCGATGTGATGATCTGCGATAGTGGCGTTGAGTTTTTCTTCAAATTCTAATAAGGGTACTACCTCACAATTATATTATGAATGTTATTGGTACTATTTCAAGTCACTACGCTAATATTATTTAAAATACAGATGCCAATTTAGGTCCATTAAAGATTTACTTTATTATTACACATGTGGTTAACTGTAAATGGCTGGCAAAACATTGGAGAATTTCAAGAAACACTTACTTTCTGCACTTGTTGCATAAATAACTACAAATTCATTGTGCGAATATCGTAAAGAACCATTTACTGAATTACCGATTGTGCCATGCGCCATTTTCTGTGTTCTGGTGTGATGCTGGTGCTGTAGTGTTGTTTCGAAGCACGTTTGACTTTAGATTAAGATGTAATATTATTTGGTACCTAACTTATAACACTCATCATTATATGCTTTAATAATTAATACAATTAGGTACTGCAAGGAGTAACTATAACCAATCACCGAATATCTAGAGTGTGATTTATGTTATAAACCCGTTCACAATTTATAACAGTCGACACAATGAAATATACATGCAGTCATGTACCATCTTTCGGGCTGGCAAAATTTCGGATATATCATTTCGTTGATTTAATTATGAATGTAATTAATGTATTAGTGATTTTGTGTTTGTAAATGCCCTAATTTAACAAGTGAGGAATATCAGATGATGATATGTATGTGAAATACTGAAGGACCAACATTGCAAATTGCTGACATATGTCTCACCAACATAGCTACCCAATATCCAACAAATATTAAAGCCACGATTTGGCTTGTTCTTGTTCCTACTATTCCTGGTTATGGTCTTGGTTGTTCTTGGTCTTACTCCTGTTCTTGGGCTTGGTCTTGTTCATATTCTTGTTGTTGTTCTTGTTCTTATTGGTTCTTCTTCATCTACGTCGTCGTTGCCGTTTCTACCGACAATAGGATAAAATTAGCAGTGGCGTAGAGAACATTTTTTAAAAGAGTCATGCTTCCTCCTCTACGCCACTGTTGCCTGGTAAAATAATGAGTCGTGCATAAAATAATTGATCTTTAGGAATTTAAGAGTATACTCTCTGCTTAGAAGTTTGCCAATATTTTTATGCGCATCATTACAATTGGAACGAGTGTACCATGTTATGTAGGTACCACAATGTTGTGGTACTACTCTGAGACGTTGGGTATAAGCGGCAGTGGTGGAAGAACGGAACAGTAGGAGTTCATGGTCAGTCTCCCAGAACTGTGTTGAATGAGACAAACAACTATGTAAATACTCTGTGATGTGGTGCTTGTTGAAATGGATAGTTTCTTATTTAGAAAAGGTAAGTAAACATTGTATTAATTTAACAATAGCGACAAATTTTTGGCATGACATTCAAATACATTCCTGTCCACTTTTAATTTCATTTCTTGACAGACTGTATAGGTAGTATCGCGGTGAAGAAAATAATGTTCAACTTGTTGTATCATTTGATGAAGGTGGCGCCATCTTACGAGAAATCTGTCAACTATCTTTTGAATGCGGTCGAGGTAGAGTAGATTTCTGTATCCGTCCACAGGTGGTAAAGCAATAATGTTATTTTGAATCTGTAGTAAAGGTGTGTTTCTTAAAATTTTCACTATACAAATGCTTCCAAAAACGTTTGTATAGAAAAATTATTTCGATTCTTCTTATAACTCAATGGCACGTTAGATATATGATTTACACAAAACATGTGATTTCTTTAAATGAAGCATTTTTACATACTAATTTGAGACTCTTTCTGAGAATTACAATAATAAAGTGTTGCTGATATGGGTGTGAAGGGTGTGAAGTTAAAATAGTAGTGTTTACGAATTATATTTGGTATTCTAGGTATATGTGGTTTATACAAGGCCGTATATTTTATGGTTTTATTATTTTCGAGTTACTTTTGGCTTTTTTTAGGCATAAGAAACTTGTTTATTTTCGTATGGAACACACTTTTTTAAGAAACAGATTAAGAAATTAAACTGTGACATGTCCGGAGAAGTCAGACTCAACTGTAAAGCTTTAAAGAAAATCAGTTAATCATAAGTAATACATATATACAGCATGATTCACTTAAAACTTCTCAGACAAATGACAGGGAAACTAAATAAAATTGTGTGGAATTGAGAGTCCAGGCCTTGGCATTGTGAGTCTACATTTAGAAAGGTTGATGATTTCTAATCCTTTTTTGAATAATACATTTTTTCGCTTAGGCAAAAGGTTTCGGATACATTAGGTTTTAATAGAATTACCCAGAAATACAATGTTTACATTGCTTATTATAATACTGCAATTTTTTCTTTTCGGTAATCTATGAGAAATACAATTTCTTTTTAAGAAACATTTTGTGGACCGATGAAAACCAATTTTGTTATTAAATGAACGTGTAGTGTATGTTAAACAGGTAACTAATAGGACCCGTTTTCTATAATATTAAACTAAATGATGAAAGATATCTTTAAATGTACGCTGTAACATTATGGTACCAACAAAATGGTACTCCACACACTGCAAATGCTTTTAGAACAATATCATTTTATTTTGATAATATTTTGCATGTTTACTTCTGTTGGTGAATATAAAAAAATTATTAAATTTTCAGTTTTATTTAAGTTTTTTTTGGAGTTTGCATTGCAAGAATGGAATCAGGTGATCTTTAGTAACGAATCCCGCTGAAAGATACGATCCAGAACTTAACAGAGAGCGTCATGTCTATCACACTGTAGGAATTATGATATGGGATGTTATAGTGTCAGTGTAGAAGATCACCCCTAGGTTTCATTAGAAGCAACATGACAGACTAACGCTACATCCAGGAAGTGGTAGAGCCATATGTCATTCCGTATCTTCACACCATCCAAAACGCCATTTTCCAGCAAGACAATGCTAGATCTCATATTGCCAGACAATCAATAGCTATTATCATTGTATAAAAATACAATGCTATTATGGATCAAAATCAGATCAACCGTTTACTCTAATCACCAAAATCATTGGATCTGTCACCTATTGAACATACTTTAGCAGCTCTTACCCTGAAGCTTCAGATAGCTTGGAATAAGATACTTCAAGAACTTATTGGCATTAGGAATCGTGGGTTCTCTATGCGTTCAACAAAATGGAGACAATTTTGAACACCTACTTTATTGTTAAGGCATTAACAATAGCAGTTGGCTTTTACAAACTATCGCTATTTTTTTAGTTCCTCTGTAATTTGCCTACAAAATTTCAAGTGAATCACTTAGTATATGGAATGTCTTACTAATATTATTTTAATTTGTAAGAAATAAACTAAAAAAATAGTGCTGATATTCCAAAGATAATCTCAAAATTAATGTCGAATCGTATGTAGCATACCTAGATGTTTGGTATCAGACAACATACATATGACTTTATTGATAGGAATTGTAGGAGATTTGATTTATATTAGCTTAAAATACCTTTCTAAAACAGTAAAAAAATGTTACAAAAGCTAATAATAAGGAATATATGGGTAGATATTGTGGGTGTAATTCAACGCAGGTTGGGGCTTTTGTCCACTGAGTAGTTAGTTTCACACAATATTATTAATACCTAAAAATATATAAAAACTTTTACATAAAAGGTGAACATTTTTCAAGTAGGTATTGTCTTATTTAATTCATTGACAGGATGTCACTTTTTTGTCATTGTCGATATTTAACTTCAAATAATTTTAATTTTTATAATAATTTTTATAGTCAGATATTTGATTCAACTTAAAGGAGACCACCTGAAGATGCAATCCTAAAAATGCAGAAATAGGTCAGATCTCATCTATTGTGGTTGAATTTGTAGTGTTCCCACTGCCAAAAAAGTGAAGTTAGATTTTTATAGAGTGAGTAAATTAGATTATTTTTTTAGATAATTATTAAATAGAGCTTTGCCTGTGGAATTGTTCATTAGCATACCTAGATGTTTGGTATCAGAGAACATACATATGACTTTATTGATAGGAATTGTAGGAGATTTGATTTATATTAGCTTAAAATACCTTTCTAAAACAGTAAAAAAAACATTGTATACCTCCTGAAGTTATTGATAATGTCCAAAAAGAATTTATTAATCGCCTTGGCTACTGTCAGGCAGCCAACCTTGCACAATTTGAACATTTAATTTAGCCGATTTTTTACATAATCATTATCATTTTCAGTATTGTGAAAATTAATTTTTAAAATCTTGAAACATTATTTTCTTGAAATGTTTGTTATGTAACACCATGATTTTTCAAGATGTATGTAATGACACGCTCTTCTCGAACAACGATGACGACACAAATGTAGCAGGTATGTCAAAAAGTGCCTTTTTTAAAAACAAAATCGACGTGCCAAGGTATTTTTTCGAAAACTTCTCAATTTCAAAAATAATGAATGTATTTGTTACTTTTCGAAAGCATTGTAATATGCAATGTATTCCATATAAAACTCATAAGTTTAGGTTTAATTGAGACAAATATTTACGACTTGTATATTTATTTACCTTTTTTACATCAGGTACAGTTAAAATAATAGATGTTTTATTAAAAAAAAACCTAATGGCCCAAAGATAATAAAAAAAATTGTTCTCAGCTATAGTTGCGGCAAGAATTCAGAAAACTTGTCATGGCAGATGTTACGCAATTATTTTTATTGTCAACATAACAAAATCATTTTTTGAAATTTAGTGCAATTTATAGTGCAAACATGCATAGTATATAGTTTTATTATTCTCAGTTGCAGTTTCTTAAATATTTTGATGACAATGTAATGAATTATTCATTTGTTTGTTTGACGTAAGTCATCTGAATTCTTGCTGCAACTATATCATTATTACACTTCTCGACATGTTTCAAAATTTTAATAAAATCTTTGATTATTTTCAAAAGCCAGTTATTCCAAAATAAATACATAATTGTAAACTGTAAAATATTTTTTTCATTATTAAGTCTATTATAAATTCAAGAATAATAGTCATTCAGAAATTTGCTTTTTTAAAAAAATTAAAAAAGAGATATGAGTGCTTTCTAGACAGTAATTTACAAATCGTATCGCTTTTTATTTTATTTGCGTATTGGCTGACTGCAAGGGTCAAATTTTATCATTAAATTTAACGTTTTACGGCTACTGTTGGGACATTATAAATAAACATTAATTGATGTTGTTAAACTTTGATTTAAAATGTACACATCTGTTTTAGTTTCAATAACATGATAGCTAGACCGTTGAGAAGATGTAAACGATTATTGCCTGTGATATTATTTTTCCTAACAATTGTGATAATAGTTACTACAAGATTAATCCATGTAAATAAGCAGAATGAAGCGTCTACACCACGCATTTACAGGTAAGTGGTATTTTTTCTTACAAATTTTGAAAGTTTGGTAGACATAAAAACACTCGGCAGACGAATTTATCGAAAAGATATTTTTAATAATAAATATTTTAAACTCATATAATACCAAATTTGCAAATAAACTCAGTGAATAATATCTTATACAGGGTGTCCCATAACTTATGGGCCATGGAATAACCGGATATAGTCTTTTGAGCCAAACTTGCCTAAGTAATATGGTACTATTTAAAGAATTACAGGGTGTTGAAAATTAAAATAAATTTTCGAAAAATTATGATAACTTTAAAACAGTTGAAGATATCGAATTCAAAATTGGTATAATTAGGTTTTTGGGAGCGAGAAACGCGAATTTGGCATTAGTTTCAAGATATTTCCTAGAGGCCGCTTGCTACGTGCTTTGTGTTGAGTTAATTCACCAATACTTTTTTACCTGTACAGTTAATAGAATTTATAAATTAAACTATAAAACAACAATTTTACGTAAAAAAGGAACTCTTGGTCGATCTCGATATCTCAAGCCGTTTTCTAGATTTTCACGATTGAATGTGTCATTGCACATTATGTCGACGGCTGAAAAATATTTAATTTACAAGTGTGCCTTGAATGTTAACAAAATTTGTTACAGTGACAACTGTCAGTGTTATCTACCTTTTCATATGATAGCTTAGCTACGTAAAAAAATATTTTTTAGTTAATTCACCAATACTTTTTTTACCCATACAATTAGTAGAATTTTTTTACTTTAAACTATAAAATAGCCAACATACGTAAAAAACACATGATTTATTCACAATAATAAAATAATACAAGTTCATTTCAATTTACTAGTAAATGTTGAAAATGGTCACCGTTTACCTCAATACATTTTCTTAATCTATTTATGAAATTACATCTCACATCCAAGAAGATATTTTGATATACTCTTATAATAGTGGCGGCGTCTTGAATTTTTTGTTCAAGTTCTTCTCGTGTATGATATCGTCATTTTATACTCCAGTCTTCATGTGACTTTATAAATAGAAATCTAACGGGTTAATATCTGGACTACGAGATGGCCAAGGAAATTCACTACAGCGACCAATCCATCGATGTGGAAAATGCTGATTCAAATGATTTCGAACAGGAAGTGAAAAATGTGGTGGGGCACCGTCTTGCATAAACCACATATTTTGTCTTACGTTCAGAGGTATACCATACCAAAAGATCAAGAAAAACCTTTTCTAAGAACTACAAATATTGTTCTCTATGTTCTACGGAATATGAAATGGGCCTACCAAGAAATTGTCGGTAATTTCGCATCAAATATTTATTGAAAACTCGTGTTGGAAAGGTGTGTCTCTAGGTAGGTGTGGATTTCCCAAAGCACAGTAATGTTTATTTTCCAGTTAAAAATTCTACGTCGTGTAAAGATTGCCTCGTTAGTAAATAATATGCTTTTCAGGAACAATGGGATCTTCGTTTATTTTTTTCAGTAGATTTTGACAAAATTCTGATCTAGCTTGCAAGTCTCCTTGTAATAAATTTTGAACGGGCATAAAGCGGTAGGGGAAACAAATTTTCTACATGAATGGCCCTTGAGACG
The DNA here is from genome assembly GCA_037114965.1 of Monochamus alternatus. NCBI lineage: Eukaryota > Metazoa > Arthropoda > Insecta > Coleoptera > Cerambycidae > Monochamus > Monochamus alternatus. The sequence continues at coordinate 43,803,712 of CM073433.1, forward strand.
GTTGATTTACCAATTCCCGTAGAGGCTTCCAAAGCCTAGTGCTTAATTCAGGATTTTCTGCAATATGCACCAATATCTCTTCTTCTTGTTCAACCGTTATACTTTTCGGTCGTCCACCAAAATTTTTAGTATAAAACGAACCCGTTTCACCTAACTGATTGATTATTCTTTGAAATATTTTTCGATCTGGAATGGTTCTGGCTGGGTAGAGGTCTTCATACCTTCTAAGTGATGTACGACTGTTGTAATTTTCTTGCGCATAAACACAGAGCATATTTCATAAATCACGGTTAGAAAATTTATTAAGCCTGGGCATTTTTAAATAAAAGTATTCTTGTACTTCAATATTGCAAAAAAAAATTTTAAGTAGTTATCACATGAAAAGGTAGATTACACTGGCAGTTGTCACTGTAACAAATTTTGTTAACATTGAAGGCACACTTGTAAATTAAATATTTTTTAGCCATCGACATAATGTGCAATGACATATTCAATCGTAAATATCTGGAAATCGGCTTGAGATATCAAGATCGACCAAGAGTCCCTGTTTTACGTAAAAATGTTGGCTCTTTTATAGTTTAATTTATAAATTCTATTAACTGTGCAGGTAAAAGAAGTATTGGTGAATTAACTCAACAAAAATCACGCAGCAAGCGCCCTCTAGGAAATATCTTGAAACTAATGCCAAATTCGTATTTCTCGCTCCCAAAAACCTAATTATACCAGTTTTGAATTCGATATCTTCAACTGTTTTAAAGTTATCATCATTTGTCGCAAATTTATTTTAATTTTCAACACCCCATGGAGTTTCCATCCCATTTAAAACCACTAAATTTTATTTAAATTGTTTGTATCCTCACAGTAGACCTATATTATCAAGTTTGAGACACCTTGTACAACATGTTCACATGAAATTTTTAAATAGAAATAACCTAAAGAACATGCTTCGTTAGTGCCGCCAGAACTTTATAAAACGCCCTATATAAATTATTTGAATTTTAGACATAAGAATCAGGAAGAGTACGTGGACAAACACGGTATTAGAGTTGTTGTTGGACATTACGTAGGTAATCCAATAGGCAAAGTTCCAAATGCCACGTATGATATGATAAACAGAAACAATTTCAACCCGAGCTCCGGAGCTGGCAAAAATGGTTTTCCGGTTGTTATAGAACCTAAGGATCTGCTACAAATGCAGCAACTTTTCCAGATTAATAGATTCAATCTGATGGCCAGTGATAAAATACCTTTAAATCGCAGTCTTCCAGATTTTAGAAGGAAAAAGTAAGTTATAATTTTATTAAGTGTAATAATAATGAAACTGTCATTATTAAAAAAAATAATAGTAAATTTTTCGATTAAGCGTTATGGCAATATACAGGCTGTATCACATAAGAGGTCCACTCCCATGTATCTTGCTTAATATGCGAGACACGTCAAAAATCTTTAATTGTTTTTTGTTGCATTTTTGGAGGCCTTTATGCTCGTAAAAACAAATTTGAGATCCATGGCCAACTTTATGAGTAATAACAAAAAACCTGTTTTTATTGCAAAATTGATACCTTCCACCTAATATAAACAGATTTTTGAAATATCGTATGTGGTTCGCTGCGCCCTCTAGGTGGATATAAAATTTTTTTATTGAAGCGGGCTATGGCCACAAAAAATTGTCTGTTTTTTTCGTCTTTCATGAAATATACTACATGTAGCCCTTATCTTTCATATTTATTACATTTTTTTCAATTTTATTTAAAAAAAAATGAACCTAAATATTTTCGTGTTGCTCAAGATAATGTAGAACCTGTTTTAAAGACGCCAATTGCAAAAAAATAATAAACAGAATGTACTTTTTTATGCAAAATACAGATTTTCTTATAATATTATTTTATTACATTGTCTGTGTCAAAATAATTTTAAAGACCCCAATTGCTTCTAATGAGAAAAGCAATAAAATAATATTATAAGAAAATCTGTATTTTGCATATAAAAGTACATTTTGTTTATTATTTTTTTGCAGTTGACGTCTTTAAAACAGGTTCTACATTATCTTGAGCAACACGAAAATATTTAGGTACATTTTTTTAAACTAAAATTGAAAAAAATTTAATAAATACAAAAGATAAGGGCAACATGTAGTATATTGCATGAAAGACGAAAAAACAGGCAATGTTTTGTGGCCATAGCCTGCTTCAATAAAAAAATTTTTTATCCGCCTAGAGGGCGCAGCGAACCACATACGATATTTCAAAAATCTGTTTATATTAGGTGGAAGGTATCAATTTTGCAATAAAAATTTATTACCAATAAGTTTTCTCTATCTCTTAAAATAAAAAAGTTAGACAGCCTTAAAGTTTGGGCACTTTATAGGTTTTTTGTTATTACTCATAAAGTTGTTTATCATGGAATGGAGCTTCTATACAGAAATAAACGTAGAAATTTTATGGGGAGAAGTAACATCAAACAATAAGATCATGTTTTGCTATAGAGCCTATACTCTTTTGTTGTTAGTTTTCCAAAAGATAACGTATTGTGTTAAATATCGGTAACAGTTATATTTGGGGATGCTAACACACATAACTATTGTTAGATTTTGATTACCTGTTAGATGTCTCTGTACTGTCTTTCCCAATGATATTTTACAACGTAATTTTGTTCATACTGTTTTACAGTGTAATATACTACAGTGTATTTTTTTTAATTAGCTGGAACAATTACATACTATTTGTAAATGCATTGTATGTACTTAGTTAATTACTAGTGGCTGTTTTTCATTTCCTTATTTAATTGGTCACTTTGAAATATAAAAAACAACTTGTCAAGAGTTGATTTTATAAATTTTGTTTTGTCGAAACAAATATATTATTTCACTGTAACTCTAATGAACATGTTACAAGTTAATGTTTCGAAATTATTTCTATTTTCATTTTCAAAACAGCAAAGTCAAATATAAATATTTTGTTTTTGTTTATTCACGTTCCATAAAGGTCCAAGATATCAGGTCTGTTTTCACATGAGTCAGGGACTAGTTTGATGCTGTCAGAAATGACAGCTTTTGAGTTACATACACTGAAAACATATTCATAATTTAACTGGTCGAATATTTTTAACAGTTTGAAACCAGTCCCTGATTATTGCGGGAACAGATCTATCTATGTATTCATTCTCCTATTCAACCAAAAATGAATGAATCATTCGAAGCCCAACTATCATAAGAAATAAAATACGGATGCTTTTAGTTACCTTTTTACTGAATTATAGTATTCTTTTTCTTTTAAAGTAGTCAGCATGTACCCTATTTCTTGTTGCTGCTGTAGTTTTCTTGTATATAGCCTATATTTTAAATATTGACTAACAATACATTTTTAATGAAATATTTCTACTTTTCTGAAAACCTGATCTTTGGACAACATAAATTTTGCGTTATATAAACCTTTTAACACACATTTTTTATATGATTATTTGAATTTACATTTTAACACCTATAGAGCATTTACATTAACTCAGTGTCATTAAATTCCAATAGGGGCGCTAGCGTCAAAGTTAGGTATTAATATTAAAGTTCTATGGTCTATTCACGAGTCTATGGTTCAATAATTTTTTATTTGAATTCGTGTAAGACAAATAGTGATTGTAAATCTAATTTGCATACGTATTATCAAAATAAAACTTGTACAAGTACAAAAAGTATTAAAATCTTATTTATGTTAACCTCACATAACGTTATTTATTTGCATTTTACATTAGCAATTTGGAAAGAGAAGTAAAAACGTTATTTAACACAGAAATTGTTAACGTTGGAGTGCCTAATGAATTTCCTGGTAATTCTTAATTTAAACCTCTTTGTTTTTTAAAGAATTGAAATTTTATAAATCACGAATCGATAAAAAAAAGGTTAGTTGTCGCTCAAATTGCAAAAATATTGCATGTAATATGCCTAGTAAATAAAAAAGCCTAGTTTCTGAAAAAATACGAATAATATATAAAAAAAATTAGTGTTTTAAATAATACATGTCACATATATAAATAATAAACATATGCAGTTTTTATTTGGTATTTTTATTAAAGTACAAGTACAATACAGAAAAAGTTGAAAACCCTGTTAGCTGTTTTAAATGGTTTTCATTCAAAAAGTTGAGTGATATTAGTTGTGCCCTTTTGTAACTTTAACATCTTGAATCGCCATATCGTAAAATAACTTGTTACTGCTAGATGCACTTGCTATACTCTCAGGATTACCGGCGTTATTATCATCCATGTAATTTTCGTATCATCACATTTGATTCGTGTCACATTTCTACTTTTTTCCATCTGCAAATTTGCTTACATTTTCATCTTGTTTTCGCCTTTTCATGTACTTTTTCATGCGTTCATTATTTTTACAGTATTGGTATCGTATTTTCGTGTACGGGTAAATATAATGTAGAAACAGCTGTTTTTTTAAGAATGTTTCATTGTCCTAAAAATAAGAATGAAACCTTATCAAATAATGAAAAATATACACTGAAAATAGATAATGTATGCTTGTACTTACCCATACTAGTAATAGTATAACAATCTTCTGTGAAATGTTTTCAGCAGATCTTTGTGTACTGGGTTGGTTTCTTGCTGGACTCAATTGCTATTAACCATTTTTCAGCATTATTAGGGAACTTGCGAAACAGGAACTCTTTATTTTTATTAGCAACAGATAAACACTGCGGTACACAACAGTTATATGGCATGTTTTTTTACGCAAATTGAAACACAACAAATATTTGTGAGGTTAGATTTAATACCTAACATTGATCGCAGCGCCGCCTACATGTAAATGCTCTATTGGTATTTGGTTTTCTATAAACATTTGTTTCATATATGTCATTAATTTTTAAACTAAAGATCTAAGAATGACGTAGATAAGTAGATTGTGTTTTTACAATTTAGATAAACACTAAAAAAAAATAATATATTTTTTTTAAAAGTGGGAAATAAAGTTATTTTATACATTTTAATAAGTGCAATATTGTAATTTCAGATGTACTACTTTATTCAAAGACTTCACGACATATCCAAAAACTAGTATAATCATCGTGTTTCACAACGAAGCGTGGTCAACTCTTCTCAGGACGGTGTGGAGTGTGATAAATAGGTCTCCAGGTGAACTAGTCGAGGAAATAATCTTAGTTGATGATGCTAGTGAGAGAGGTTTGTGATATCAGACTCATTAACTTGTTTTTTAACGTGAATTCTGAACAAAAAGTGTTTCCGGAACTTTTATTGTTAATTTGTGAATTAAATCTGTGATTAAAGGCCGGCCAAGAATTTTAGCTACATGTTCCTCGAAGTAATAATAGTACAAATACAATATACATTTTTAAAGGTTATTTAAAGACTTCAATGTGCATTTTCATGCTTGTTGATGCGTCAATATTCCGAGGAGTTATTCTGCACGAAAAATTAATGACACAAAGCCCTATACCATTTTTTTGAAAACTTAAAATTAACTGGGTTACAGGATGTCAAAAATTTATTTAAAGAATTTATTTTGATGACTTGACTTTTTGTAAGTCTACTGATCTTTTTTTTATAATTTTGTAAATCTATCACTAGTGTTTCTTTGTATCTATCTCTTCTTTGTGTATTCACGTAAGTGAATATTTGTTTTTCGTCATTTTTTTCCAGAAAGTGGCTACTTTCAAAGTGACAATAAGAGGACTTTTTTACAGATTTTTTTAATGGTGTTTAATTACGTTCTATCCATAAGAATGTTCCAACACAAAAGTTCTAAGTCATTATTTATAGGTTAAGTAGAGTTTTTGCCCTTTGGCGTTGGAGAATATGCGTCAAATTAACAACGTAGGTACCAAGGAACACTAGAGGTATGTGTGAAAAACTAGAAAAAAATCGGTACACTCACAAAAAAGTTTTTATCTACAAAACTGTTAAAAGTGGGCTTTTTAATTGTCATTTTTGATGTTAAAAATGTCATTTTTGACACGCGTGTTAACAGTAAATCAAAGTTTATTTAAATTTTGTTTTGAAAATTAATAAAACGTTTTACCAAACACATGAACAACTTTTTATTTTAAATAAGTACAAACCAACATTTTAACTAGTTATTACTATTAACATTTATAGTAAAATTAGAACAATTTGAAATTGTAGTTCCCTGCGGAGTCATCATACTTAAGTTGGTTTTACTGTCAACATGTGTGACACGTCTATTTTCTGTAGAAATACTGCTGGTAGTACTGGTGGTCTTGCTAGTAGTTGCAGCAGTAGGAAGTATTTGGCACGCAATTTCCTTCTTCTGTTCCAGTGAATTTTCAATGTAGCCTTCAACTACCGTCGAAGATTTCCATCTTCCATGTCTCTTGATGGTAGTAAGATTTGCACCAGAATCTGCTAACAATGTCGCCGATGAACGACGAAAACAGTGTCCGGTGTAGAGTTGAGGATTTGGTAGATTCAAGAACTCTGCAATGTCGGCAGGCATTTTACCAAACATGTTAATTCCGACTGGATTCTTCACACATTTATTCTTCATATATTTAAGAAAAAGTCGTCTATGGTCAGCGTTAGATGGCTGGAGTGCCATATACTTTCTAAAAAAGTTTAAATAGAATTCACCAACAACACTGAAAGTCCGAGGCACTTTCGTTTTAGTGTCTGGTATGGTCACAACAACCGAAGCGCCCAAATATTCGATATTGTCGATGGTCATCTGACACAATTCCTCCCGGCGACACGCCCCGAAGACACCCACTATTGCTGCAACTTTCATCATCAGACACTTTTCGTTTTCTGCTTCTGTGAGAAATTTGTCGATATGCGTAGTTTATAATGTTTGCTTATATCTTGATCTTGCTTTATTTTTAACATAGTTTTGATCATGGAATAATTTGACCACAGCGTTGACGATTTCCATATCTCGGCTTTTTCCTCAAAATATGCCAGTAAAACACTTTCGTAACATTTCCCAGGGACCTTTTTAATGTTGCACCATTCCGAAAAGCGTCTATAAGAGATTTCGTACTGTTCCTTTGATTTCGCCGGCAATAATTCCAATGTTGCTCGACTGGCGGCTTCATTATCGAGATTATCATTATACTTATAATATTACTAGAAAATGCTGTCAATATTTTTGCGTTTTTTCCGTAACTAACAACAGCACTGGTTGCTACGAAAATCTTGGTTTGCGATCTGTGTGGTATTTTTTGATTTCTTATTTTTATTGAGTTTAAAGTTCTTCCGATTGTTTTGTAGAAAAAATAGTGCATGATATACGTGTTAAAAGTGATTGTATTTTGTTCGTGAAGTTAAAAAACTCGCTACGCTCGTTTTTTAATCATCTTCACTCACAAAATAAAATCTTACTTTTAACACGTATATCAAAAATAGCTATATTAAGCCATGCAACTAATTTTAAGTATTCCAAAAAATATTATAGGACGTGGCATTACTTTTTCATGTAGTATCACCCTCCGGGATATTGACGCATCATTTCTGGACACTCTGTACATTATTAACTTGCCTATGGATGTTATTTCTTTAATATACCTAAACATTCAGTCATGAGTGTGAATACATATCATGAGTGTAAAATAACTACCACATTATTAAATTTGACTTTTTAGAATTCTTGAAACAGCCTCTGGACGACTACATCCAAACCTTGCCAGTCAAAACCAGGATCCTCCGCAGTGCTGAAAGAATAGGCCTGATCAAAGCAAGACTGAAAGGAGCTTACGCTGCTAAAGGAGATGTACTCACTTTTCTGGATGCCCACTGTGAATGCACCATTGGCTGGTTGGAAAGCCTGTTGAATGTGATAAAAAAAGATAGAAAAACTGTAGTGTGTCCTGTTATTGATATTATAAGTGATGACACTCTCGCATATGTGAAGAGTTTTGAGTTACACTGGGGAGCCTTCAACTGGAACCTACAGTTTAGGTAAAGTTGATTTGTTATTTTGAAATAGGGAACAAATCTTCAATTTTGATATAATCCGGCTCTTTCAAACTGCTATAATTTGAGTAACCACAATAAAGGCTACAAAAATATGGTATTGGTGTATATTGATATACAGAAAACATATTTATTGCGATTAAATATCTAGCTCACAGCGGTATGTATAAAGATACTAATAATTTTATTTAGTGAGTGTTATTTCTTGACCCACAAAATCAAGCTACTATAATTAGAGTAACGACAATAAAGTCCTTACAAAAATGTAGTATTGGCATATATTGATATACAGAAAACATATTTGTTGCAATGAAATATCTAGTTCAGATTTGTATGAATAAAAGTACCCAATAATAATTTTATTTAGTGAGTGTCATTTCTTGGCCCCAGAAAATCAAGCTACTATAATTGTAGTAGCCACAATAAAGGCCTTACAAAAATGTAGTATTGGCGTATATTGATATACGCCAATATATATTGAAAATATATTTGTTGCGATGAAATATCTAGTTCACTTTTGTATGAATAAAAGTAATAATAATTTTATGTAGTGAGTGTCATTTATTGGCTCCACAAAATTAAGCTACTATAATTGGAGTAGCGACAATAAAGGCTTTACAAAAATGTAGTATTGGCATATATTGATATACAGAAAACATATTTGTTGCGATGAAATATCTAGTTCACATTTATATGAATAAAAGTACTAATAATTTTATTTATTGAGTGTCATTTATTGGCTCCATAAAATTAAACAACTATAATTGGAGTAGCGATAATAAAGGCTTTACAAAAATGTAGTACTGGTCAATCTGTTTTCAGGTGGTATACTCTAGGTGGTAAAGAACTGAAGCTGAGAAAAAACGACGCAACGCAACCATTCAACTCACCAACCATGGCTGGTGGACTTTTCGCGATGGATAAGAAGTTTTTCTTTGAGATTGGAGCTTACGACGAGAATATGAACGTATGGGGTGGGGAAAACTTGGAGATGTCTTTTAGAGTGTGGCAGTGTGGTGGAAAAATACAAATAGCACCTTGCTCTAGGGTGGGGCACATTTTCCGAAAGTCCTCTCCGTATTCTTTCCCAGGTGGGATAAATAAGACGCTGTTTTCTAATTTGGCGAGAGTGGCGATGGTTTGGATGGATGACTGGGCTGATTTTTATTTCAAGTTCAACGAAATGGCAAGGTAGATTTAAGAGAATTTAAGGTAGAAGTATCAAACTTAGGTATGAGAAGAAAAAGCGTTGAAATAAATTAATCATATTTTTATTAGGAAACTCTTAACTCTTAACTTAATTGTATAATATTCTAATATATTGAAATTATGAAACATAAGTCAGAATTATATGACGTTAAAAATAAGTTGCAGAAAGTTGCAAGAACCATTGTTGTTCTAATTATTTTTTTAATCTTAAGTGATTTAATTTGATGTACGTAGATGAGTTAAATTACTATAAAATCAGAGGCTTACCATTATAGTATCAACAGTACTGAAACTTCAAGAGTAAGTTTAATTAAATTTTTTTGGGGTGACGTTTGAATCTAAATTTCCTGTTCGCAGATATATAGAAGTGGTATGTTGAAAATGTTAAGGTTTATAATATGGAAACATTATATTATGTTATATAGAAAATACAGAGATAAATATTTTTTTTGTCCAACTGTCAAAAAATACGTCAATTTTTAATCATTATACAGGGTGTCTTGCAAGTCGTTAAAATAATTGTAGAAGGTGATAGAATACTTGATTTTGAGTCGATTGAAACAGACATGCCATTATTAATTATTATTGATGCTATTATCAAAGATTTTTAATTCACGTCTAAGAATAGTACACTTTAACTGAGATTCTAACGTATAGTTTGAACAATTGTTTTCTCATGCCAAGTTATTTAATAGAAATATTGCTTTTCATTTTTACGCCGTAACTTTAAATTAGCGTTTAAAATTTGAGCAATTGAAATAAATATTTAACGTTTTGAATCCTCCAGTATTTTAATAACCTCAATATTTTCTAAAACTATTTTTATTACATAAAAAACGGCTGTCCTCTGTTTTGGCAGATGCGCTTCCTGCATACTTAAAAGTGTTGAGACTAATTTGCCTAATTTTTAGAACGTTTATCAATAATATTTGAATAAACCTACACACAAAGGTTTAAATAAAATCCACGTTTAAATTTGACTCTTCGCTTTTACAAAGTAGAAAAACCATGTTTATGAAGTTCTAGGCATGGGCGCATTTATGATTTTATCTTGGAGGGGGTAAAGTTGTAAAGACTTATAACAGAATAAAGAACTAAACATAAATAAAGACTATTGTTAAATAAAAGAACTTAATATCCAATATCAATAATAAAATATAAATTAAAAATTTATGCATTGCAGCAGTATTACAAAAACAAAAGATAATGGAAACTAAATTAATTTTGCTATTTTTTTTACTTGCATATCAATTAATATGTCTATGTATATGTAGAAGAGCAAGGATTTTTTATGAACAGGATAGGGAAAGAGCAAGTTTTCGCCGGGGACGAAAGCATATTTAAAAATATGGTATTTTTCTAGATCAGAGGTATTTTCAGCATTCATATATGCAGCAACATCGAGCAAAATTAGAATTTAGGCTTGAAAGTCACGTTAATAAACGCTAAATATTACTTATAGAAATATTACTTATTACACAATTTAAATAATCCTTTCACTTCTAATAAAAAAAGTATAAAAATATTTTTTATAAAAAGGTTTATTTTTTTCTGCACTTTAATAATTATTGTAGAAAAGTACGGTTAAATTAAAAAATATTAAAACATTAATTATGACAAAAATTGTAACACTTGGTATATTGGTATGTTTGTTTCAATCGACTCACCTATTCTATCATCTCCTAAAACTATTGTAACGACTTAAAAGACACCCTGTATACACAAAATTAGCCATTTTTTAACGGCGATGAACAAAAACATGACATCGTGAAAAAAAATTGTGTTTTACAATTCGGGTACTTTTTCACGATCATGTCACTTTTGTCATTGATACTAACTTCAGATGAAAACGTATTGAAAAATAATAAACCTACAGTGGCAAATACTTTGGACAGTTGTTCTAAGAATATTGTTTATATTTCGAGTGCGAAATCAGTGTTTTATGGCACTCTCCAATGATTTTGCGTCTCAACCTATGGTCTCGACTAAAAATTCAGATTCGCTAATAAAAAAATACTGATTTTGCGCACTTCTTGCAGTACCCTGAAAAACAGTTTTTTACAATTTTAATTTTCTCTGATTTGGTATTTTGATATTGTTTATTATTTTTTACATTGGCTTAAAAAATGGATAACAGAATATTCGTTTTTTTTGTCATATCTAGAAAATAGTAATAATATTTGGATGCGTCTTAGTAGTACGGTTTTAGATTATGTCGTAAATATTGTTATTTTGTAGAGCTGTGAAAGATGAACAAAATATAACGTCAAGGGTGATGTTACGAAAAAAATTAGAATGTAAAAATTTCGAATGGTATCTCGACAACATCTGGCCGCAACATTTCTTCCCTAAGAAAGATCGATTTTTCGGCCGTATTAAAAATTTGGGGCAAGACATGTGTCTTATTAAGCCTGATAGAAAGGGAATGTCCAACCAACCTATGGGGATTGCTAAGTTAGAAAGGTAGGCAATTTTTTAATGATTTTTATGTTTAGAATACGTTAGCGTATTTCTTCAGTTCCAAAATTTAACACTATTAATTAATTAAACTTTCGAATAAGGTTTTCAATCTGTAGATTTTCGACTCTACATAAATAAAACTGATATACAGGGTATTTGCTAAGTAATCTGAAATATTTTAGGTGACTATTAATTTATTTCATGAAGTAAAAATTATATAGAGCAAATTTTAAAGACAAATCCTACTACTGACTTTTTGATTTCTTCTATTAAACACTATTTTCTTTTCGATTTAACACGAATAAAAGGTGTTTTAAATTCAATTTTGTACGGGATTTAAATTCGATCAATGAAAAAAAAGTTTGGTATAATTTTGAGGGTGACTCACTCTCAATAAATACCTTGTAGAATTTCAATTGACTTATAGTCAAAGAAGACCAATGGTAAACCTAAATCATGTACCAAAGAGTGAACTTCATGAAGTGGATATCATTCCCCGTCTGCTATCGGCAATAGGGGTGGTTTTACCCCCACGCGGGGGGTGTTTTTCACCTTGAGCATTTTTAGGAGGGCATTCTTGATGTTACCCTTACCATGTGGTATTCCGCCAATTTTTACCCAGATTTTGGTGACCATTTTTTCTGTTTTATTGTTTTAGGGGTGGTTTCCACCCCTTCAGTAGGGGTAACTGATCAGAATCCGACGAATTATGGGGGCATGTATTTCATATCATTTGGAGTTATAAGGAAGAGTGGCACAAAAAAGGCAATTCATGAATAGAACATCAGCATCAGCGGTTTTCGGCAATAGGGGTGGTTTTACATCCACGCGGGGGGTGTTTTTCACTTTGAGCATTTTTGGAAGAACATCCCTGATCTCTTCCTTGCCATTCACGTTCCCGCCAATTTTTACCTAGAATTGATCGACCATTTTCCACTCCTTAAGTAGGGATAAGTCGGACAAATATTGGAAAAATTGAATTATGCTCACCTAAATTTTTCATGGCGATCAATTTAAGCCCACGGAGACCTCTAGACGACCTTCCCCGTTCTTGCTACACACTACGCAAAAACGGGCGAAAAAATGTTTTTTTTGCGGTTACTCTTTGGTTATTCCAAGTTAAAGTAGAGATGTAGGTTTTTTTTCGAAATATTTGGCCCCACTTTGAAGACCTGTAACTCTGTTTGGGACCCCCTACATGCACTTATACACGCATGTTATCTCATGCCACTTGCGAATATTCAGAGGTACCGAAGTAAAATCAATATAATATAACGTCACAAAGTGATCTATCCAACAAACTTTTAGGTACTGAAATTTCTCAAAATACGTGTTTTTTTAAATTCAACTATACATGTAAACATTATTATAACATAAACTTACATAGTTCTGCATATAAGATTATTTACTATTGTTTATAAGTATGTGAAAATAACTGTTAAACAAATGTGAGTGTCAAACAAATTCTTTTTAAAAGTTATTATATTGTTTGAGGAGAGTTTAGATAGTAAAAGTGTATAAACAAAACATCAATCATTTTATGTTTGATATATTACTTTTGCTCTACGTGTTATATTTTTCGAGATTTCAGTACCTAAAAAACACCACAAATGTGATCATTTTACGGCGAGAAATACAACGACCTTAAGAAAATTTGTACATGACACTGTCTTCATTAATTCATTGGAGGAAATATTTTAGGTTACTTAGGAAACCGTATGAATATGGTAGTAATAATAATAACTCCCTAATCTAGATGGCTTATATGAATTTCATTCTAAATTTAAATGATAAAAAATTATTTTAGGTGTCTGGGTGATGACATAGCTATGGAACTTTTCGTCATGACTAGAGATGGTTTTGTTATGACTGACGATTCTATATGTTTAGATGCCCCCGAGAGAGTGGGTATTGGACCCTTAAAAGTCAGAATAATAGCTTGCAGTGGTTTTACAAGGCAAAAATGGAAATACAATGAGCGGGTAAGATATATTATACATAAGAAAAATTTCTTCATATGAACGTATGTCCGGAAATGCTTCGTTACGGAGATACCGGGTGTTGAAATAAAATTTTTTTTATAATAACTTGTGCAAACTACAAATTTTTCGCACAAAATTGAGTAACGTGCTCCACATCGGTCGTATTTTTTTGGAAACGGTTTTGACGATGTTTAACAAGACTACCTTTTTTCCGTCTATCGCCAAATTATGATTTCTCACCTCAAAAAAAAAACCGTTATCAAATTTTGTGAGAAAATGTTACATTTTGCAGAAGTTACAAAAAAAATCACCCCTTGTATTTTTTAGAGATTGTTCTTGAACACCCATAATAAATTTAAATCAAAATTTTTTGTTTCTACAAAATTATATTCACATAAAAATGTAAATTTAAATTAGTATAAAAGTTAGCATTTTACTTTTTGGTCTACCTTACACAATTTTACATATTATACAGAATTTTGTACTGTTTATTGATGGTCTAATTTTTATATGGCCAAATCTACTCCTTGTTTAGTTATTATTTTACATTTTAGAGCATGTTATAACATTTTCAAATCAACAAGAGCGCATTCTATCGATATTTAATTAGAGTATCCTTTGTATGTAAAAAAAACTTATATTCTCCAATCAGAATTTCGAAAAATCCACTTATAAAAGAATTAAAGTGAACTTTATCTCTGATTGAGCTATTTTATTACACACCTGGTATAAATTTTGATATGATTTCTGTTGCGTAATACTATTTAATATACCGTTTTTAAATTGTTTATTAAAAGGCATTTTTTTGGACCACTCTTCAGGGTAGCTCTCCTCACCTTTTAACTCGTTCTACATGCACCGACATTTTGAATACTTATTTTAGAAACACTTTGTATAACGTCTGTAAATGATACTGCAGGAAACAACTACTCTGCGGACTAATACCCTGACCGGCATTGAATTACTCCTGCAGTATCTGTGTGAACAGCCAAGAATCCTTGTCGGACACACATCAATTATCGGTCACCTCACCTATGGCATACTGAGGAGGGCTAACAAGCCCGAAACCGGTCTATGTTTGGTGGTGTGTCCGACAAGTGTTCTTGGCTGTCCACACAGATACTGCAGGAGTAATTCAATGCCGGTTGGGGCATTAGTCAGCGGAGTAGTTGTTTCCTGCAGTATCATTTACAGATTTAATGACTCGTCGCCCAGGGCGAGAGGGCTGCGTTAAGTACCTGCTGCAATGTAGGTCGCTTTCTGTAAATCGAGCCGCTTAGACCGATCAGGAAGTAAGCAGACCACTTATATCTCACTTTGTATAACACCTGATTTTACATTTGACAAAAATAGTATGATACACTGCCCTGCTATAAATAAGGTAAAAAATATTTTCACCTATTTGGATGCAAAAGTTGAAAATCAAATATTATTTACATATTTAAAATTGTGTCGTTTTTAGACGAAAGAATTCCTTCACATCACCAATCACAAGTGCTTGGACATAAGTAACGCGAAAAACTTCACCGAAGGACTTATAATCAGCGACTGCAACGGAAGCCCATCACAAATGTGGCGATTGGAAGTTGTACCTTGGAAATAATTTTGTAAACTATCTATCTATATATAGCTATTTGCGACCTAATAATAACTTATTAATTAAATTATATATTTGTAATAAATCTGTCTATTAATAATTTACATGTGTTTTATATAAGGCATGAACTTGGTCTCTTCAAAAAAAGAATAAATATTTTGAAAAAATGTTATTGCATCCAACACAAACATTGTCGATCCAAAAATAACTTTCTAATAATAGGAAAAATGTATACACTCATTTTAATATAAGTAGGCCTTGAATATTGTGCGCCAAGTCATTGGCGTAGGCACGGCGGGACCGCTATTCATTTTATATACAGATCGAATAACTTTCCGTGGTTTTCACAGCTGTGTTAATAAATAAATGGAATCTGATAATGTATTCACTTACACTTTCAGTGAACTTTGCATTATATTTAGAAAATGGATGTTCTACATCTAATCACGTAATATTTGCATAAGTACGCAAAACTTTTTAAGTAAAGTAAAAGATTTATCAGCTGCTTGATTTGATTCTTCGACTGTCTGATAATATTTATAGTTGTATTTAAATCATTCATCATATAAAATGATTCTCCTGTGGACAATGAATTGTTCTACAGTTGATTAATTTTACCCAACAAAATTTCATAATTTTGATGACTCGTAACTAAATTTTTCTTAAGGGGATTGTTTTTAAACGTATTTTCAACCAGTTCTACAATATACAAGTTTATCCAGGATATAAACAGTTTACAGACTGCCAAATCATTTAGAATAGGGAAAAATATTTTTATTTGTTATGATTCATCATTACACTTTACACTTTGTACTACTGTATACACCTGCTGCACAAGAAAGTTATACAGTATGCGCCAAAAGTATGGAATAAATTCAATAAAAACGAAACAATTATTTTTTGGGAAAAATCCTCGAACAGGTCGATTTTTAATTTAAAAAATACATATTTTAGCGTAAAATGCGATTTTCAAATGTCATTTGTTTTCGAGTAATGATGTCATCGATTTTTTTTTTAAATGGCAACACCATATTTTTTTCCTTGATTCTGAAAGATCGTTAATTCTCTATCAGACAGCACTAAAATTTTGCCCTCTTACATAGGAAAGTTTTCGAGTAAATGACGATAACTTTTAAATGCAAATTACGGTTTTGTAACAAAAAACATGAGAAATTAACAATCTCTGAATAACCACAGTACATATAAAAAACGTGAAGTTGGCATTTTGACAATGAGCGATTCAGAAGAAATTATTTTTATTATTCCTTTTTAACTGAGAGAAGCCCCTAAAAGGTTGGAAAATGATTTGTTACCTAAGAAGAGTCGTGCAAGGTACGATAAAATTTATGATGTTTTCAAGAGTTGGTGCTAACAAAAAAACTATTGTGCTGGTATATTTTGCCGGAAAACAAACTTTTTTTTTCGAAAACGACCAATTTTATCGAAACAAATGTAGAGTACCTTTTTAATAGGTAATAGGTATTACCAAATTATTTAAAAATTCAGTTTTCACCTCTATAAAATGACACCTGTCAAAATTTTGGCCCAACGAGTATGCTGGTAAGTCCGTTCCTGACTTCTCTGACAGTGTAAAATATCTACTGTAGTATGGTTTCATGAGCCTTTAAGGCCTACATAAAATATTAAAATGTCATTAAATTATACAGGTCGGTTCAAAAGTTAGAGCCGAAAAGGTAAATTGCTGAGTACCCCTTAGGGGCACTGTATCTCTGTTAAGGGGTAGCATTTTTTTATGACAAACTAGTGTTATTTTGACTTCCCCTATACACCCATAAAAGTATGGCATATACTTACCGGACATCCTGTATGTCAGAAAGTCAGAAATATGTTTCTTTCAAACTTACTCTAAGTTTGAGATATTAACATTACATACATACTGACCTATTTGAAAGCGAACATAGACAGCCTTATGTCAAAATACAATGAAACAAACAAAACCAAACGAGAAATTAACATAAAATTTACGAAAAATACAATAAAATTAACACACATGAATTAACTTTAAATTCTGAATTTTTCAACTAAATCTTCATTTAATTGAATGAATATTTTGTAAATGTTGCCTCTTCACTAAACAAAATTTAATAAATGTCGACCCTCTTTGTTTTATTTAAATATGCTCACTCGTCATGCGCTGAAATTACACCACATCAATTGTCTAATGTTAGAGCAAACATTGAAAGACGATACAATAAATGCATTCAATTAAATAGAGATTTAGTTGAAAAATCCAGAATTTAAATTTAATTCATGTGTTTAATTTTATTGTGTTTTTCGTAAATTTTATGTTAATTTCTCGTTTGTTCTTTATGTTTGTTTCATTGTATTTTGGTATAAGGACGTCTATTAAATGTTGTTATTATTTGTTGTGATTGATTTGTTATCGCATGGGTTACTAGCTAAAAAGCTTCTTAATGCATAATAAACAACTTGACAGTAATTTAGCCATAGAATCGGTAATATTGAATATTTTTTCATAAAATTTAGTACACATCCATTTTAGGAGACGCCGAATTCAGTGGCGTACGCAGATTATTTAAAAAAAAAATCGCTAATATGGATTCGGGATTTTTCAGCCTCTGAGTGGCCCCCTTTCAAATAGGTCACTCTGTATATGTTGTTTTGTATTATCTACTAATTCATCCACATCCTGATAATTGCTTCTTATTACTTCTGTCATCCCTATTAGCACAAGGACGTCCTATGAACATCCAAAGGAAGTCCAAAGTCGGAAGTCCGGACATCCGGTGGACGTCCGTTTTTTCTTCGATGGACGTCCATTGGAAGTCCCACGGATGCACAAATGTCACAAGTTCGTGCAACCCAGGGACGTCCACTACTGTACCACTTTCGAACCCACAGATGTCCGCCTTGTACCTCTTTTGGACATTTAATGGAGGTCTGCATTAGAATTAGAGAAATACTTTTTGATAACATGTATTTATTGTTTTTATAATTATTACATGAATAACAAATACATAAAAGATTAAGAGATACAAATAAAACAAGTATATATCGGTTAGTGGTCGCGCGGTTTAAGGCGTCAGTACTTGAATCGAGGTGACTAGATCGGTGTTGGTTTGAGCCCAGCTGCCGGTAGACCGTATATAAGCTATATTCGTAGGGAGGTTTGGCGCCTTCTCTGCGGGTATGGTAGGGTGAAAGAATGTTGGCTTGGGTCAATATGAGAGATTGATACCGGTTGATATTTGACTACCCCCCTAATTAATGAGGTTTTCCAGGTTTCCCTCATTCCTGCACTGAATAGTGGTTAGGGCCTACCAACGTAAGTCGTTCCTGGGCGCAAATGCGGCCTGCTTAATAATAATATGCCGCCCCCTCTCCCGCACAAGTCTCAGACTTCTGGGCTAATCCCTGTGATTAGAATGAGGGGTAGAGATATTATTATATTATTATTATTATATCACGTAACAAGTAACAAGAACAAAACCATATATATTTTTTTAACAAAACGATACAATTACATTATTCAACTTAACCTAGAATAGCTAAAGACGAGAAAACTCAACAACTAGAGTGAAAATGAAAACTTTTTTATATCTAAAAATATAATTCAATTATTTATAAATATACTAAAAGTAGAAAATACACACAATATACTTACAAAGTGTGATTTATAATGCTTCGGTTTCCTAATTTATTCTTCTATAGGGTTTACTTATCATTTTATCAGCGTTTGCAAAGAGAACAGAACAGTTTGTTTAAACTTTAGACTCTAAAGTTTAGAGGTTAGGGTTACATCTGGCAGCAATACACATGCGCTGCACGAATTTTAGCGGCAAATTCAAATTATAACAGAACATGTACAATACTGGACATCCATCGGATGTCCACATATGTACTATCAAAATATCTCCCATAAAGGATATCCATCGGATGCCCAATATATGTACCGTCAAAATATGTCCCATAAAGGACATCCATCGGATGTCCAATGTATGTTCTATCAAAATATGTCCAGGAATGGACATCCATCGAATGTTCATTAATGGTCCATGGACATCTGTACGTTAAATGGACATTAAATGGATGTCCACTGGACGTCGTGTGCTTTTAGGGATGGGAGGCATAAAGTAACCAAAAGTAGTAAACTATTTATACTATAATATTTTTTCAGTGATGCACCTACTTTAATGATATTTATTTAGAAGAATATTACAGCAAAGAGAATACATTTTAACAATAAAGTACAAATGTAGTGCCATAATTATTCTTTTGGCATTTACAGAAGCATGATAAGAGCCCCTATTGTCCTGTGCATTTGAGCGTAACTCGATAAAACTCTGAATTGCCTTATGTAACCGAAATTATCAGAGAGGCAGATTATATCGGAAATGGGCACGTGCTTTCTAGAACAGTGGCATGCAAATACCAAACTATGCGAAACCGATAATCGATATGAGCGCTCGCCGTTCACGTTAAGTGAATTAGACTCGAGTAGAATCGATGGTAGTTAGAAAATTTTAAGAAATACTTTATTTCACATGTACAGGGTGTTCCATTTTTGTTGTAATTGCAGGGTAATCTTGTAAACTACAAGAAATGCGATTTTCGCAACACTAGACTATTGCAGAAACTTTCACAGACCTCTTTGTTTTTGAGATACATGGCGAAATAAAAAAAAAACTTTTAGGCAATTGTTCGTATCTCAGGAAATAGCTATTAGAATAGATATTTGTAATAAAATTGTTGAAATTCTAGTAATTTCAACCTTTATGTGGCTGGGCTACTGTAGTCTCGCGATTTCAAATATCCGATTACTTATCGTATTAACTATTTTGTGATACTAGTATTTGCATTAGTTTTCAAAATATCAAAGATGGCAAAGATGGGTATCGCAGTTGATGGATAACGGTTAAATTTTTTATTTTATTTTAAGGATACACTGTTTTTTTACTGTATTAGAAAGGTATTTTAAGCTAATATAAATTAAATCTCCTACAATTCCTATCAATGAAGTCATGTATGTTCTCTGATACCAAACATCTAGGTATGCTAATGAACAATTCCACAGACAAAGTTCTATTCAATAATTATCTAAAGAAATCTAAATCTAAAAATCTAAATCTATCTAAATTTACTAATCTTGTTTTAATGAAAACGCTCTATAAATATTTAACTTCACTTTTGGCAGTTGAATTGTTGTCGTGAACAGACGAACAGTACGTCAATGTAAAAAGTGACAAATAACTGTAAAAATGTCCATTCCACCCCTAAAAATTAAAAAAAAAACGACTTTCAAAAGCTAATGGTTAGCTTATTTCGACATCAAAAATAGATAATGCTTAAATGTTCAAGGGAACGCCTATTGCTAGAAAAAAATTATAGATTACTGTCAAAAAATGCAAAAACTGATACTAGAGTACATTAAGTAAGTGGGGAAATATTAATTGTACCCCTAAATCTATATAAACTGCCTTTAAATAGCTTAAAATAGATAATCATTATTTATTGTTGTAAAATTCGTTCAGAATGAAAAAAATGCTTAAATCACTTTTAAGGTTCATTTATACTATGGCGACCTGAAAAATGGGCGCAAGGATAAATTGTCATTTTTTCAGTACGCGCTCGCAAAGTGAGAACAATTGGCGCTATTTCGTCATTGAATGGGCACTTTTACAGTCACTTATCACTTTTTATATTGACACTGTCTGTTCAAATCATTTTCAAGCATTTTTTTCATTTTACACGAATTTTATAACAATCATTAATGATTATCCACTTAAAGCTATTTAAGAGTAGTTTATATAGGTTTATTTAGGGGTAGTAGCGACATTTCCCCAGCTATCTGACGTATTTCTGGGCCATTTTTAATGTTAATTAACAATAATCAATTGATTTTTTTTATGATTTATGCGATACCCCGGATAAGCCAAAAATCGGCTATTTTTAACATTGTCCTTTGTTCTCTTGGCACCATAAATTTGCCTTTGTAAGATCTTTTTGGAAAAGGTAACAATCATCAAGTGAGTTAATCTGTGCAAATATCTTTAGATTGTCAGCATACAACAGAACATTCACATGAAGAAATGTACAAACATCATTTATAAACATAATAAATAACAAAGGTCCCAAAACTGATCCCTGTGGGACACCAGATGTAGCGTATATATCTGTGGATTCATAACCAAAGTAATTAATATTCAGGACTCTATTCGTTAAATATGATTCAAAGAAAGCTAAAAAATTAGAAGTTAAACCAAAACATTACAACTTGCTCAATAGCAGACCATGATCCAATCTATCGAAAGCCTTTGAAAGGTCCGTATAGACTACATCAGCCTGGCTACCCTGGTCCAACACATTAGCAATGAAATGAGAAACAATCAACAAGTTGAATGTTGTAGATCTACCGGTTATAAATCCATGCTGCACAACGGATAACTTTGATTTTACTTGAAAAGAAAGAATATGATGTAATACAATTTCAAATAACTTAAAAAAGTTACAAAGAATTGTTGGAGGTCTGTAGTTTTCTACAAGTAGCTTGTCTTCTTTTTTAAAAATAGGGCAGACTTTTGATTTACACCAGATCCTTGGAAACGTAGCTGACTGCAAAGACAAAATCTTTCAATGAAAATCTGGAATTCCATCAGGACCTGTGGTCAATTTATTCTTGAAACGTTTTATTGCTAATAGAACATCACTTTCAGTGACAATCGTAGAGCAATCTGTGGAACAATATTGATACATAGAGGAAGAAATGAAGAGCGTTGGATATACTTTGTGGATCATCATAATTTCGATTATCATAACACATTGAGTTTGGCATATTAGATGATTTCCTTATATTATTCAAAAATTTACCACTATTATATTGTTAAAAAAAGCGCGCGGTAATGACCTCCACGTCCAACTATCACCAAACTCTCATCGCTGACACCCGATCGCACGAACACTTGCGTGCTTTATTTACATTTCCTTTATGTGGATTCACAAACAAAACCTGAAAAGCCTCCTTCTATAGGTTAGAATTCGTTGGTGCAGATATATAAACTAAATTTGAGAAAACTGTATTTTTAATTAAGCAACCTTTTAAAAGATCTACTTTTTGAGATGATTATCGAGTTTCATTATCCAAAAATTACTTTTTCTTCGTCGGTTCTTCAGGCAAAGGTTACCCGTAATTGTTGACGTCTCCTTCAGGTGGGCGCCCTGTTTTAGGCCATCGAGAGCGAGTTTAACAGATAGCGGTCGCGCAGCTCGATTCCAATTACACGTTACCTCATCGGTTTTATTTGCATGCGATTTGCAAATCTGTCACTTCTTACTCTGCTGAATGGCCTACTTGTTTTCGAAAAGGTGTGATCGAATGCATAAGTACCTACGCTAGTACGGGCACTGCACCGTAAAGTCGTGGACGAAATTCGAAATATCTCTGAGACGATTGACAAAAACTGACGAAACTTGGTCTAGTAATTTAACTAAGTCCAAGTACCAATTTTTAATATTTCGATAAAGGAAGATGAATTAATAAATTTAATTTCTAGTTGAGTATTTTTTCTACATCTGCATCCTTTCATCTTTCACAAACTGAACAAAAAAAATAATAATAAAAGAACTAGATGTTATAGTCTTAAGTAGAACACGCTGTATATAAAACATTTTTTTATTTTAACTTATGTGTTATCAATTTTTCTTCATTACATTATAATTATAATGTAGTAGTAACATGACAAATATATAGTTCTAGATTTGATATATAGTGATTTTCCGGGTTGGTATGCCCTGACCTTGGTAACTGGTCGCTGCCAGTAACAGTATTAAAGTGCACATGCCTAGATTTAGCTGGGATTCCTAGACCTGTCCTTGTTGTCCTCGGGCTAGGTTCGGTGGGGGCAGATCTGTTAGCGGTATTTCTGGGCCTGCCCATATATTGATTTCGGTTCCTATTATTGGTATTGCGACTGCTACGGTTGGAACCGTTCCTCGGTTCCCTCTAGTTGCCGAGATCATTGCATAACAACCCGAAAAATCACTATATATCAAATAATAGCACCGGTCGTGAAAGCCTAAATGTCAGTTGTAGATTTAAATATTCATAATTCCAAGTTGAATTAAAGGATCCTTTTTATGAAAGAACATATAAATTTAAAAATATATGTGTACAGAACGTTCCATTAAAAAACAACAGATTTAAAAATTAATTCTATAAATGATGCTGCAGGTGACAACTATTCCGCGGACTAATGCCCCGACCGGCATTGAATAACACCTGCAGTATCTGTGTGAACAGGCAAGACCGCTTTCGGGTTTGTTAGCCCTCATCAATATGTCATAGGTGAGATGATCGACAATTGAACTAGCTGTTCCTTAATATAAACCAAGTGTAGGTGGAATATTCAAGTGTTGTTTTTTTCTACAAATAATTTTTGAAACTGTCAATGGGTTTTATAGAAAATATTTTATTCGAAAATTGTCATTAATTGTGAAATTCTTTTGCATTCCTGAATGCAAAATTAACGTGTTTTGGTGGAATTACTTGAACATTTATTATTTTTTGCAACTCATATCTACTTACAATACAAATTTAATTGTGAAATTCTTTTGCATTCCTGAATGCAAAATTAACGTGTTTTGGTGGAATTACTTGAACATTTATTATTTTTTGCAACTCATACCTATTCACAATACAAATTTATTTCTTTTTAACTTATTTAGAAATGAATGCACAATACCTATACAAACATATAGGAAGCTAAGATAACAAAATATTTGTATACATATATCGATATCAGTAAAACGACTGAAAATATGATTGCAAAGAAAAACTCTTTATATTTTTCTTTTTTATATTGCGGTTCTCTTTCTTCTTCTATGTTCACTTCTTCGTCTTCTTTTCGTCGATCTCCTGAAGAAATCTTCCTATTTTTCTTTCTTTTCTATGCTACTTCCCTATATTATTTATTATTCTATTATACAGGGTGATCAGAAAAGAGCAATACGTTAAGGCTAGCGCCTTGGTCAAATAATATGATTTATATCAACCTACCTTAAAACAATTTTCCTTCCTTGAAAATCTATAGATATATCTATAAGTGTTTTTTTTATTTCATTATTTGATGATAATTTTCTTATTTGTTGACCGACTGTACTCAAATTTTGAAAAGCAAGGCACTTATGTGTGATAAACAAAAATATTTAATTGATTTTTGAGTTAAATGTACAGAGCGTTCTCAACGTCTGTGCTACTATATTATCCCTTTATTTTTTAAAAAAGATAGAGATTTTTGGAAAATGATTAGTTAATTTTAAACAGTCTTCGATGGCTCTCTTTAGAACGAATTTGACGACTTATTTCAAACTGCTGACGTATTCGTAAATAAATCTACTTTCAATTGTAAACATTAATTATTAGTTGTTCCACTCACCATCAAAAATCTATTGAAATTTTTACACAGAACTTCCAGCAGTTCAATAACTTTGCAGCAATTATTTGATAGCCGTTCTAGGGCTGTTATTAGTGTAATAGACCTAATTGGCCAATTTAGAAGATGTTATTAAAATACAAATGCCTTATTGAACAATACAATTGCCAAAATAATTCGAAACGATTTCACGCTAAACACCGACGTGTTTAAATATATTATAACTCTAGTATATTAGAAATATTGAAAGGTGCAACATTTTGACAGCAGCGAACAGCCTAATAGCGCACTGGATTAAGCTGTTATGCAGCAATTTGCATTTCAATTTTAATACGGGCTGTTAGTCGTCATTGTTTGCTGACAAGAATGCTTTTAAGGTAATAACGATTATTATGATAATTTACGAGATCGGCCAATTAATTCCCCATTAAATGTTATTAACCGCCGTAAATAACGCCTTCCTGTTATAGATTTATAACGATTTTTGCTGGGTACATGTAGTAAAAGTATTCATTATCGAATGGGATATACCGTGACCCTTATTTATGGCGATCGTTTTCCAGGCTCTATGGTTTAATGCACACACAGAAATGAATGAAAAACTGATAAAAATAAACTACTTACCATAACAGCAAAAGCGTAGTTTCAGAAAATAACCACTCTTCGGGCTAATGCCCCGACCACCATTTAATTACATCTGAAACAAACAGCCAAAATCATTCGTCAGCGGCGCCATGAAACAAGTACCGATTTCGAGCCTGTTAGCTCTTATCAGTACACCTTAGGTGAGGCAACAGACCACTAACACTGGATCTTCATTTCTGTAGATTACACATTCAGTGCTTCAGCAAGAAATACAGAAACATTTTAGACATTTTTTATTTAATTATTAAACAAAACATATTTTAGTTAGAATTATTATTTGTTAATTATTCCCTAATAGTTTTTATAATTTCATGTTTTAACATATAGAACATATACGATTTGACCCTCCTTGACTTAACCTATGGTGTCCAGAAACTCAGCGCAGAAAATTTAGAGGACGATACTACTCGAAAAACAAATGTGTCAAATTCATGTAACATTTTCTCGAAAAGTCAATATCAACAGAGCTACATAACCTCAAAATTATTTATTAAAATATATTTTAAGGCTATAACTTTTTTAATACTAGGACGATTTTTGTCAAATTTGGCATACTGGTTAGTTTTCTAGAGATGCAGTTTCAGGAAAAATATTTGAAAAATCGCAGCGCCCTAAAAAGTAGAAAGGGCACGTGCTAGGGAATTATATCATAACTTTTTTGTTTAATTCAAATTTTGATGGCATCCTTAATTACTGATGATTTATCTAAAAATTTAATACTGTTGTTTGAACTTGGGAAACCAACTGTTTGCGAGGAATTCGACGAATTCGAGTAGAACTATTTTCAAACTGATCGCCACGTGGTCAGTTCATCTTCCTTGACGTTTCCAGAGACTTAAGGTAAGATAAAGTAAATTTTCAAAGTTACTTTCTATGTCCAAACGTCAAGGAAGCTAAATCGACGACATGGCGACAGTTGGGAAATTTTTCTGTCAAGACAGAAACGTAAATTAGTTAAACGTATATTTTCTCATAAAAGGTTGAAATTACCGTGAAAGTAATACTATGACAGCTATCATTTATTTTCAAAGTACAGTTTGCTTACATCGTAAAATGAATGAGATTCACCAGTATGTCCAAATAATTTAAATGTCGATTTCCTTACAAAAATTTTAATACAACTAAAGACGTAAAAGTTATGAGGATTTCTTCACCTAGCACGTGCCTTTTCTACCTTTTAGAGCGCTGCAATTCTAAAAATATTTTATATGAAACTATATCTATATAAAATTAACAAGTCTGCCAAATTTGAGAAAAATTGTACCAGTATTGAAAAAGTTATAGGCAAAAAACGAGTTAAAAAAATTAAATTAGAGGTTATGTAGCTCCGTTTATATAAGGCACTCCAACGTGCTGTCACCTTGCTGTCAAATCATTTTAAAAATAGCGGCTGTAGGACAAACAACTTGAAACTTGACATATGATAATTAATAGAAATTTGTGCTTTTGTGTAGAACTGTCAACTGGTGTGTTTGCTCTCTGTATTTTATGCCTATTTCGTAATACCATCGTGTTGTGATACACAAATCCGCACTGTTTGTCCTACAGACGCCATTTTTAAAGTGATTTGACAAGGTAACAGTACGTTGGAGTGCCTTATTGACTTTTCGGGAAAGTGTTACATGAATTTGATACATTATTTTTTTCCGGTCTGTGCGGGGTTTCCGGACACCCTGTATATTCTTGAATGAGGCCTTAAGTACTGATTTTTAAAAATAAAAAATCTGATAAAATAAATATTTCTCATGTTTTAGATTTATGCCTGAACATTTGCTTAAAACTTTAATTGAATTGTGTATGCTGATGACATCTTAATTCTGGATAACGTACATTAAACTTCAACATATCAAGTGATAGTTATTCGAAATTTAATTGAAGACATCATGCTAAATATGACCTCTCTAATGATTTGAAATACTGACCAACACAAAAATAAAAGTATCTAGAAATAAAACGTTATTGAAATGATTAGATACGAAACTGTACATTAATATGTACAGCTATTGCACAACAGTTTATAAAGGACAACTGAAACATTTTAAAATGCTATTACTGCTCTTTGCAATAACATGTAAATTGTAAAAACATCGTGTATCATGTCACATCATCAATCAGCTGTTGCAAAGTTAAAAGAGTAAAATTTAAATTGATATCTTTTCCAGTTGTTGTCTAAATTAGTCCAAGGTATTTAGATCAAAATCGACCGGAATAGCGGAAATTTTTAGGCACAGGAGAATCGAGATGCGGTTTTCTGCGTTGTGTTCAGGAAGGTCCCAGGAAAAAAGTCTACATCATCTGGTTTAGTCATTTTTTGAAAAATGCCTTCTGGGCCGGAAAATGCATTACACCATTATAGGAACAACTTGAAACTCGGAAAAATCGCTCGGAAATCGATATTTGGGGGTTTTTGGGACTGCCGAACTCGATTCTGGCATTAGAATTACCCGGGGATGCACAGGGGTGGCTCTGTGGGGTTGTCTGGGGGTGAATTAGGGGGAGAAATGGCAGCGTGCATGAAAATCGCTCCTAACTTGTTACTCGGGGGTTTTCGGGGATGCCGAATTCAATTCTGGCATTGGATTTACCCAGGGGCGGCTCTGTGGGGGTATCGGGGGGGGGGGGGGTCATTCTGGGGGAGAAATTGCATAGTCCATGGGAAGCGCTCCAAACTCGTTACTCGGGGGTTTTTGGGGATGCCGAATTTAATTCTAGCATTTCTATCTAGCAGATTTCCCCGGGGGCGCGGAGCTCCCTCCGTGGGGTTGTCTGCTTGTGGTTGGAGAGGAAATAATTAAAAATTAATAAAAACTCCTATTTGTTATTTGAATAAAGCATTATTTTCATAATTTGTGATTTTTCACTTTCTCCTTTAACATTCCCCACAGAGCAACCCCCGAGCGCCCCCGAGGAAGTCTAATGCCAGAATTGAATTCGGCATCCCCGAAAACCCCCGTGTATCGATTTTGGAGTGATTTTCATGGACGCTGCCATTTCCCCCCTAATCACCCCCAGACAACCCCACAGAGGGACCCCCGAGCGCCCCTGCGGAAAGCTAATGCTAGAATTGAATTCGGCATTCGAAGTAATGAGTTTAGAGCGCTTCCTATGTACTATGCAATTTACCCCCCAGAATGACCCCCCGGATACCCCCGCAGAGTCGTCCCCGAGCGCCCCCGGGTAATTCCAATGCCAGAGTTGAATTCAGCATCTCCGAAAATCCTCGAGTAACGAGTTTGGAGCGATTTTCATGCACGCTGCCATTTCTCCCTCAATTCACCAGACAACCCCACAGACCCACCCCCGTGCATCCCCGGATAATTCTAATGCCAGAATCGAGTTCGGTAGCCCTAAAAACCTCCGAGTAATGATTTCCGAGCGATTTTTCCGAGTTTCCAGTCGTTCCTATAATGGTGGAAGTAATGATGCAATTGGAAAATGCATTTTCCGGCCCAGAATGCATTTTTCAAAAAATGCCTAAACCAGACGATATAGACTTTTTTCCTGAGACCTTCCTGAATACAATGCAGAAAACCGCATCTTGATCTGCTGTGCCTAAAAATATCCGCTATTTTTCATAACTTCCCTGGACTAAAATGTAGAATGTTATTTGGTAATATAATAATAATGATGAAAGTGTACAAGGTGTTATCATAACAACTTCCGTTGCTCATTTCTCTGGAAAGGCATATATATTAGTTTTTTAAATATGATTTGGTAGACTGACCAATAAACACTCTCGTTAAATGATAAAGCTTTTGGGAACAATTTTATACCTAGTTAAACACATTTACTAATTTGAAAATAGACGCGCCATGAAAAATGGAGTCAATATAGTACAAATTTTTTTGTATAATCGTTATAGTTTCCGAGAAAAAAATATTGAAATTGTAGAATTTTCCAACTTTACATCGCTGGGCTACTGTAGTTCTAGTGTTATAGGAATGCAGGCGATTCTGAATGCTGAAATTCGTTTGTAGTATTAACGTTTTTACATTAGTGTTTACATTAGTTTTCCAAGTATGTAAAATGGCTTACGTATATAGCAACTCTGAGTTGATGTATATCGTTATAATTTATGATAAACTAAGACAAAACCACGGTAGTGCAACGCGAGCGAGATATGAAAAATTTGCAACTGAATGGTGGAAGAGCATCCATGGTATATTGTAACAGCTGAGGAATATATTTTAGAAATTGTTGGAGATAATCGCCGAATAAGTTCCAGGCTAATCGCTCAACAAGTACAAGGGTGCCCAATCGACAGTGTGGTGCATCATACACGAGGCTCAATTATATCGGTACAATGTACAGCGTGTCAAAGATTTTATGAATTACTGCTACAACAAAATATTCAAAATCCCAGATTTACAGTTGACGTGTTAGATACAAATGAAGATAATTTTACACGGAATGGGACGTATAACAATCATAATACTCATGTTTGGGATTTTGAAAATCCGCATACGATTCAACGGGATCATTTCCAAGAACGATTTTCTTTAAATGTTTGGGCAGATGTTGTCGATGATCACTTGATTGGACAATTCATATCACCAAATAGAATGGATGGAGTTCAGTATCTCGAGTTCCTTTGAGATGATCTGCTTGGACTTCTAGAAGTTATGCTCTTAGCTATCCATCTCCGAATATGGTTCTCGCACAATAGTGCTTCCTCTCATTTCCGACAAAATGTACCTTAATGAAGTTCAAGGGGTACGATGGATTGGACGAGGAAGACCGGTACCATGACCGCCAGAATTACCTGACTTAAATCCTTGGACTACTTATTGTGGGGATATTTAGACAATTAAGCGTATCGCATCGAGGTGAACACTATTGATTGTGTTTTAGCGCTTAGACTCCGATATGTCCTTGGAATAAAGACACTCTAAAACTAAACATTCATATACTGCAATAAAAGCGTTTGCCATTAAAAGAAAACAACCTTATCCCCCCCAAAAAATACTAAGTTAACTTGTCCGTATGACTTTCGGGACACACTGTATATCAAGTTATTTCTTTAACATAATTAAATACTTGACATCAAAGAGCATTTGATGGTATTTTTGGAAACATTTTTGAATTAGTATAATTAGAGAAGCAATTAACAAAGTACAATTTTAATATTATCAAGTAGGTATTATTGATTCCTGTATTATCATCATTACATCTCGTAATGACTCACTAGGAATGCATGTCTTACATAAGATTACCGAACACCCCTTTGCAAACTCCAGTTGTTTCAAAGCGATTATCCAGCGAATAACTGAATTTCTCGCCTGGCCTACTTGGATTTGATAGGACGTGCATTAAGATTGCATGGCTGGCTGCGATCGTGTCTATGTCCTAATACGTGGTGCACGTGTGTGTTCCATTGTTTCCCTCGTAAAAATCCACCTGTCAGCGCACGTGCTGAACAATTGCTAATAGCTGCTTAAAGACGCTAGTATCCAGTGAATCAAAGTGTAATTATCATGTACATCATCACCGACGCAAGCAGCGTAGGATCCAAGAACATGCAGATCTGAATCTATAAATATTTATGGAAAAGTAAATCCAATTTAAATCCATAAATATTTATTTGTAACTAGAATTAATAAGCGTTGATTTGATTAGTTCCATCGTGCATCAATTATTGTTGTTCCTAGAAGTTTCTGGATCGCTTCCGCCGAGTGTGAAGAAATTAGGGTAAGCATATCATACCTAATGAAACTAGGTATAATTGATTTTTGTGATCAAATATATTCATAACTTTGAAGACGCCATAGTAGCGGGTATAAATATAGCTTTCATTGAATCATTTTTCGTAATTATTGTGAAAGTGTATGAGTTTTGAGAGATAATTTGCTATCAGATATTGAGAATGGGCCTTTCAGTTGTTTCCAATCTCATGCCAGATAAATTACGGAAGAAGACGTAGCATTTTGTCGTTATGAAGAATGGTGTAGAGAAAAAAGACATTTAACATGACTAACAAGAAAGGATTATTAGTATATTTTCACTATCTAAGCAAAATTCAGTGGCCTTCATCTTTTTGGTGCTATTAATCAATGAAAAGAACAGAAATGTCACTCATGAAAAATATCGAAGGATATCAACCTAAAATGACGACGCAGGATTTTCCCCACAACATTTCGAACTGAAAAATTTTAATAAATATTGGGAAAAGCAACGAAATATGTTTATAATATAAAATTTTGTCTTAATAAGAACAGACGGTTTAGTAAACTAACTCAATAATTATCAAATGTTACCCATAATAGCTGTTTATATATCAAGAGTGTTAAGTAGGTGTTTCAGACCCATAGCGTCAAGATAATAGCCCAATGGCTTAGGATATTCAACGCATTATGACACACGAGATACATTACATACAACTTTATACACGGCCAATATTTAGAACACTGAAGTTGCTGTACATCATATTATGTATTTATGGAAATGAGTGTCTCGATAACTAAAATCAAGTAATTTTTGTTGGAGCCGAATTGACATTTATGACGGATGCCTAGCAATAATATCAACACATGCAGTTTTCATGTGATGAAAATTAAAATAAACTCTTTATAACAAAACTTATAATGCTTTTTTAAAATGATCTTCCTTTGAAAACATGAAACAGTACACTGAAAATGTGCTCCTAGCACTGTAAACCGTCTTCTTTGTGGTCATATTATTCCATGTTAAAGGCAACGCTACTTTTACATCATAACATCGACATTACCAAATATTCAAGATTAATAACATTCTGTAAAAGAAAAATGATAGAAACTGAAAAAGTATATTACCTAAAAAGGAAATTTACACTTTTCTGAGAGATGCTTCCGATGAAATATTTTTAATGATCAAGGTAAGTTGTCGTGTTCAAATGTATAATAAAATGTACCTACATTATTTTTTAAATCAGGTTGCACTGATTTTTGGCATATGTGCAGCTTGTAGATATAAGAATAGATTATATTTAGGATTTAGATAAAACTTTGGAAACTGGTAAAAGAATCCAAGACTAAAATACAACGCATATTTAGTATAATTGATAATGAAAACAAGTCACCAATATATTTGGATATGTACTGAAGATATTCATTCATTTTTTACTGTATTAGAAGAATTCCTATCAATGAAGTCATATGTATGCTCTCTGATACCAAACATCTAGGTATGCTAATGAACAATTTCACAGACAAAGCTCTATTCAATAATTATCTAAAGAAATTAACCTATCTAAATTTAATAACCTGGTTTAATGAAAACACTCTACTTTTGATAGTGAGATCTCAAAAATTCAACCACAATAATGAGATCTGAGTTATTTCTGCATTTTTAGAATTTGTTCTTCAGGTGGCCTCCTTTAAGTTGGGTCAAATATCTAACTATAAAAATTATTATATAAATTAAAATTAATTGAAATTAAATATCGACAATGTCAAAAGTGTTGCCTGTCAATGAATTTTAAATTAAATATCTACAGAATTTTCCAAAAATAATAGTGTTAACAGTTACAAAAAGAAGTCTTGTAGAACAAGTAGAAAAAGAACAAGACAAATTCCGTCCTAATATTTTTATAAGTGACTCCGTTAATTTTAGTGTAAACATAAAAATGCAATTCATAATTATATTAGTATCATTAAATTGTAATTTATTGTTTGAAGTTCTTTAT
Source organism: Monochamus alternatus (assembly GCA_037114965.1). NCBI lineage: Eukaryota > Metazoa > Arthropoda > Insecta > Coleoptera > Cerambycidae > Monochamus > Monochamus alternatus. Next base: position 43,836,619 of record CM073433.1, read on the forward strand.
CTTTTTTCATAAAAAGTGGTACACAAAATGATTTCAACAGAAATAGAGTACACTCTATATAATAATAATATCTCTGCCCCTCATTCTAATCACGAGGATTAGCCCAGAAGTCGAAGACTTATACGGGAGAGGGAGCAGCATATCATTATTAAGCAGGACGCATTTGCGTCCAGGAACGGCTTACGTTGGTATACCCTAATCACCATTCAGTGCAGGAATGAGGGAATCCTGGAAAACTTCATTAATTAAGGGTAATTAACGCCCGAGGGCATTAAATTAACGCCCGATGGCATTAATAAGGCCCTTGGGCGTTAAAGTGACACTTATCGCCCGAAAAATTTTACTATAAAATGCAATTTAACACAATCGGATGTGGTAAAGTTAGTAACCAGTTGTGTTGATTTTGAGATAATTTTTTTTTACGTAAAAGATAACAGTTTTTATTGAACTTGTCCACTAACACTAAACATAAACAGTTGAGCTAAATTCGTTCCTTTGTAGAAAACTCTGTTTCATGAAAATGTATCTTTTAAAAAACCCTGCCGCAGTACCACTTCTTCCCCCCTTAAACAACGATCATTTCAAACCGTCAGAACTCCTTAATTACCCACAATTATTTTACCTCCGACTGCAATTAAATCTGGCAGCGGCGAACCCGTCGACAATACAATTAAAATTATATAAACCTCAGGTGGCAGCAGCAGCAGTACTGGACGCGTTTCATTATTTTTGTACGTATACAGAAGCGCTTCCAAGAAGGAGGCCCATTCCTTCTTTGCTGCTCACAAGGAATGCTTCTACCACATGCAGCAAAAAACACGACAGCCAAATCAGTAAGAGACCGCAAAAGTAGTCTTACAACGGATAGATCACCGCCTTCCAAACCAACAAAACATTTCTGTGCATAAAATTTCGATACTCAAATTCAAATCAGATTGTTTATAGTAATAGTATTTTTTTATCTCTTGAGACATTTTACAATGTATAGGACGAGGAATTCAATAAAATGGTACAGAACACACAATGAGATAAAATATACCTGCCCATACATGCACGCATTAAATAAATAACATACATATACAGGGTGTCAGGGAAAATGTGGGAAATCTCTCGGGTGCAGATAGAACATGGAAACATAAGATGACAAGTTCCTATAATTTTTTTCCTACAGGCTCTTCCTACGGAGATATGTGTCCCTGAAGGACGCCGCTGGAAATCAGTTTTTCTTGAACAACTTTTAAAGTATTTATATAATTTAGTAATGATTTAATATGATGGACACTAGTAAAGATCTCTTAAAATAATGTCCTTGAAACATATTTAATGTTTTAGTTTACCAGGAGCGGGCTAAACTTTACAACTTAATGCCTAAATGTTTAACACCCTATATGATGAAGACTTTAAAATAATAAATCTGGGTAGCTTCAGCTTTAGACTAAAAAATAGGTACTCTGGTTTATTGTCGATAAAACGAACCGTTTAAGAGAAAAAGAATAACAAACGAATTCATTTTTTATTTTTAATAAAATTATACATTATTATTATTATTATTATTCTACATGGAATAGGGCTAAGAAATTTCTATGTAGCACAAATTTAAAATTATACATCAATAAAAGTGTAAATTATACTTGTACAAGAGCAAAAAACATAATGTGTACGCGTAATATAAAAACAAAAGAAATGTTCATGGGTTTCTTCTAAAGAACGAAGCATCAAGTCTTTTGTTGAAGATTGATTTATTTGGGGAAGTAACCACGTCCAATGCCAGATAGTTCCATGTCGAAAACATGCGATTGAAGAGGAAAGTTTGCCTGGTTGTTGATTTAAAATTTTCTTTCTTTAACTTCAAGCCGTGGCCTCTCAAGCGTTGATCTGGATTTATTGGAAAGAGTTGGCGAATATCATTACTAAAAAGGTTAGTTTTCAAGGTTTCGAAGGCAAAGATCAAATCTCCACGAAGTTTTCAATCAATAAAAGATGTCAATCCGGCGGAAAGTAATCTCTCTTCTTAGCAAGGTCGCATATGTCCAAAAGACAGTCGTGTAGCATATCGTTGCACAGATTCCAACAGAGCTTTATCTCTCACAAGGTTGGCATTCCATACTGGCCCAGCAAATTCAAGCAAACGTCGGACATAGCATTTAAAGAGGCGAACAAATACAGGAAACATGGATTTTGCAAAAGTCTTCTTCAAAAGGTAAAGTTTAGAATTTGCTTTTTACAAACTGCAGCTACGTGATTAGACCACGAAAGATTTTCTATAATAGTAACTCCAAGATCATTATAGGATGATACGATATTAAGTGGGATATCTTGTAAAAAGTACTGGTAACGGGGGTTGTTTTTCCCAAGATGGAGTACAACACACTTATTTGCATTGAGAGGAGCATCCAGTCATCGTACCATTGTGCAATGTTGTTCAAATCTTGTTGAAGTGTTGACTGATTTAATACCGGGTTAGCATACAGTTTGGCATCGTCAGCATAGAATAGAACTTTGGAGTCTATGTGAAGTAATAGGTCCGAAACAAACACTAAAAATAAGAGAGGGCCTAAGACCGGACCCTGCGGTACGCCACTAATTACAGGACGCGGGGATGAAAAAGTCACCAACCCGAACACTAAAAGTTCTGTCACAGAGAAAAGCATCTATCCAAAGGAGAAGGTCACCACGAATGCCGAAATGAGTGAGTCTATGTAATAGTCTTCCTAGGTACTCTGTCAAACGCCTTGGCAAAGTCTAAGTAAATAACGTCCACCGGTTGCTTGTTATCGAGTGATAAAGACCAATCGTTGATGCACTGCACTAAATTTGTCACTATTCACCGATTAGGTACGAAACCATGTTATTCTTTGGGGAAGCATTTCATCTCGCATTATTGACTCCATGATTTTGCTGATAATTGACAGTAAACTAATTGGGCGATAATTTTCACTATTAAGTTTGTCACCTTTTTGTATATGGCAGTGACAGAAGCCATTTTCTAAACGGAGGGAAGTGCATGATGTTGAAAGGACGCATTCATGATTTTTGGTAGCGGTTGAGATACAACAGCAGTGCATTTTTTAAGAAAAGCCACACCTAGGCCGTCTATTCCCGGTGAGGAACCCATTTTAAGCTTCTTAATACAACTTTCAATTTTTACTGGGGAGCATAATTTCTATTTTTTTTTTTTTTTTTTGGACAACAAAGTGGGATACAAAAGGCATTCAGACAACAGGAAAGTTTCATTTTAAGATGTTTAATCCGAAAAATTGCAGTGGTGTCCCAGGAGGGTTCAACATGGATTCCGTAAAGTCCGATACACTCGCGGGCACAACGAATTGAGGACTACTATACCCGCCACAATAATCCAGCATTATTCCTTATCACATCACAATGAAACGTGATGTTCTCTGTAAAAGTTCCTCCCTTGTGTCGACCGGAGTGGAATACACCAATTGGTTGAGGAACCTCGTGGTAAAAATCCATCCATCCATTTCGTTAGGTCGAGAGATCAAGGAGGTCAGGCAATAGGTCCTCCTCTACCTATCCAACGGTTTGGATAGACGTTATTCAGGTGCTCCCGCACACCAACGCTGAATTGAGGTGATGCCCCATCGTACATGAAGTACATGTTTCGGAGGGTTTCAAGTGGTAAATGCTCTATTAAATCTTGAAAAGCGTTTTGAATGAACTCCAAATGAAGTTGTCCATTCAATCATTCCGGCAATACGAATGGTCCAATAAAAAATTGACAATGATTCTTGCGCAGATATTAATTGATTGGAACTGATGCTGATGATGCGAAACAATTGTGGCATGAGGATTTTCAAAGGTACCGAAGTAAAACCAGTATATAACGACTGAAAGCGGTCTACCCAACAAATTTGTAGGTAGAGAAATTTTTTGAAATACCTACGTATTATTTAAATTCAAGTTCTGCATTAGAATTGCTCACTTTTGTTTATAAGTATATGAAAACAATTGTTAAAATGTGAGGTTAGAATAGCAAAATAATGTGTGTCATACAAATGCATTTTAAAGTTATTATATTATTTGAGGGGAATTTAAATAGTAAAAGTGGACAGACACAACATCAATAATCTTATTTTTGATAGTACTTTTGCTCTAAGTGTTTTTCATTTAGAGAAAGTATGATTAATAATATTTTGTTTATCTTATAAAGAAATGGTACTTACTTAAAATATATTTTTCTGGATTTACAAGACTTACTTGAATTTACAGGTTCAAATACCAGGAACTCATATTTTTACACTATTTTTTTGTCTCTCACTTATCTCGTCGTTTCACTTATCCCGAGACATCCTGTATATGAACAGATTTTATGAGATATGCGGACTGTATCTTGTTTTCTAAATATGACTAAAATTTACATATGTATTTGACGTTTGAAGTTAAAATAAACAGTAATTAATTAAAAGTACAGCTAACGAATGTGAGAGAGGCCGGCAGTACGCGAGCGTCAGACTCGCGCGAAAAATCTGATGATGGATATGCAAGAGACAGAACGTATATTAATGCACCCTAGTAAGTCGCTTTCTGAAATTTACATAAGCGAGCAAACTATCGCAATTGCGAAAATAGGAAATCGCGACTCGCATAAAATATTCAGTACGAGATTTTACGCGTCACAGTCTTATCACAAGTTATTATGTAATTATCCTCTAATTAGTGTGACTAGAGTGAGCGAGATTGTGCCGTAACTGACAATAAAAGAAATATCAATGAATAAATTAATCATTAAAGTAAACAGGCTCCAATTTAAATTCTAATTATACGTTATTCAACACACTATCAAGTGACATATAAAAACATATTCTTTACAATTTGCTCGGCTTATTGCAATGCTAAGTGATTCTAACTGCCCTCAGGGACGTATCGTGTTCCTTCAAAATTGAAATACGGCCGCACTTGTGATGCCAAACCTGTAAAATTGCAGCACTGAATTAGTAGATATGCAGCAATTCTGAATGGGGGTTGCATTTATAATAAAGTCATCTTTTAACTTTAGACACACGTATAATTTTTTACTGTATTGTAATAGTAATTTATGTAACAAGTCGGGAAAATACTGTTTTCTTTTTGGACGAGTAGACAAGATTCCAGGACATGCTGTGGGTGAGTCCTGGAACCTGCTGGAACTATGCGAGTCTAAAAAAATAGTTTCCCGGCATATTGCGTACACTATTTTTTGGGCAACCGTATGAAATCACAATTCAGTAAAGTATGTTTATAATACAGGGTGTTCCACCGGAAAGTCCCTAGATCGTTATCTGAATCCGAAATATTTGAAAATTTGGCAACATGACAAAGTCCCTGGAGCGAAAACTACATGGTAAAACAGATTTGTTAATTCAAGACACATTTTTTTGTCAATTTTATTTTGTTTAATTAAAAAACACGTATTTCTCTAAAATAATATTTGCATTGTTTTAAGAAACACTCATATAATATATTTGAATTTTTATTATATTTAAACACAGAACTATTCAGAGCAAATAAATTATTTTCATAAATGGATGACACAAAATTTGTTAATAAAACGAATAATATAACTGTTTATTTATTTCTTTTAAATATATCATTCTTAGAATTCAAAAACAAATAAGTCGTTTAAAAAAATTATTTTTGTTGGATCTGATATAACTCGAAAGTAAAATACTTAATCCAACAAATATACAGTATGCGCCAAAAGTATGGAATAAATTCAATAAAAACGAAACAATTATTTTTTGGGAAAAATCCTCGAACAGGCAGATTTTTAATTTAATAAATACATATTTTAGCGTAAAATACGATTTTCAAATGTCATTTGTTTTCGAGTAATGACGTCATCGATTTTTTTTTAAATGGCAACACCATATTTTTTTCCTTGATTCTGAAAGATCGTTTAATTCTCTATCAGACAGTACTAAAAGTTTGCCCTCTTACATAGGAAAGTTTTCGAGTAAATGACGATTGAATGTTAGAAAACGTAAATCAATTAAAATAAAGCAAAAACGTTATCAAGTTTAGTTTTTCGAATTCCATAGTTCTTTTATGGATCACGTAGGTGAAAATCTTTGCAAAGTGTCATTGTCTAACAAAAACTTTGATATACCATCATTTGTCAATACCTGAGATTTCCGAGGTTGATAGCAGTCCTTTTTATGAATGCCTTCAAGCGGCCAAATTTCGAAATATCCTAGTTCTTATTTAATGAAACAGTCAATTGAGTATTCTGACTATACTGTAGCAGGGGACAATGTCTTTGATTTCTCTAAGAAAAATACCAATAACACATCTTCCGTTATTGTGAACACATCTTTTGTTATGCGCCATTTGATGAAATTTTCACAGGCTTGATTGCAACGGTCTTTATATTTGTCCTGTAACAAACTTCTCCACGCAGTAATTGTTGCTTCAGCTAAATAGATCTCGCAACTAAAAGTAAACTTTCGCAGCTTGTAATGTAAATAACTATTCTATGTAGAAAAACATTTATAACGTTCTTAATAGTATTTGAACATGTACTTTTCCCCCTGAATTCGGCTCTGTGGTGCTATCCCACGCCAGCAGATCCCGACTAATAATTATTATACTGTATATCAACTCAAAATTTAACATGTACTACTCATAAGAGAGCCCGTGGGTGCTGTAACAATGATTATTACTTTCTAATAGTTGGTAATGCTCATCCTAATTGAGTTATCTTTATTAATAAACGGTTTATGTCTGGCGCCCACAAATCGCTGCAAAGCAGAGCAGAGGACGTTATCGGGAATTTGTGTAGGGTATATTTCATTATTTTAGATTGGTTTCTTCAGGTGAGCGTGTTAGGTCGTTTCCTGTGTTTCGATTTAATTGAAAGATTTACATTAACTTATTGTTCAGGCAGCCAGTCATTATTCAAGATAATGTACACCTATAGAAATATATGTTTGAAACTAAATAGCTGATAACTCTTTAATGGTAGATATTTAATTTTATTGACAAATGTTTATACAATATGTTTTACAGCCACACCACACTGATAAAAATAGATGGAAATTTTCATGTTCTGTTACGCTCTTTTTAGATGTTATTTGATTTTTAATTTACTTTATATACAGGGTTAACCTTAAATAAGTACAAATATTTTAAACAGCAGTATAGTTCACTGTGTAGAACACATAATTAATAGTTTTTTTTACAAAAAAAATCAGGAACAAAAAAGTGAAATTTTAAATAAATTTTGTAATTTTTCTGTAGAAAACTTGTTGAGGACCGCTGACTTTCATATATTTATAAGTCATAGCACTGCAGATTGAAGGTGTGGTTCACAGTGTTGCCAGTGTTACACAAATGTCTTTGTATGTATTTTGTTATTTAATATTGTGTGTACCTCTATTTTTAAAATTTGTTTCACTGATTAAAGTGCAAAGTCACTTTATGGTTCTGGATTCGATAAAACTGACTCATTTGGGGTTATGTGGAGAAAATTAAATTTAATATGCTGTGTGAAAATCATAGTTTTTCGTTATTCTTCATAAAATAACTTAAGTAAATTGTGTCTTGTGTTTCTTTCTAACAGTGTATAATAACAGTTAACTTGTGAAATGTGGATTACTGATTAAATAGTTAATTTTTTAACAAACAGGTAAGCTTGTGTGCACATTTATGTACAATTTTTGAACATTGAATATAGTAATATCACGTCATATCTTCCTAAATACTTTATGGTAGTATGTATTTAACTTGCGGAAATTTTTAATCGTTTATAGTAAGGTCAGTTAAGCAGTTATAATGTATGTTAATAATACTGCGTATCATACTACATACCCAACTTTACTGTACTTATGCTTCAAACAAGTATTTTTATAATAGAATTTAACCGTATTACTTTACTATTACGTTAAAGGAAATTTAATATTTATATTAGAGGAGATATGGCAACCTCGCAACAAATCATATGGTTCATTAGGTTGGTTATGACAGCGGTCCCAAAATGTGGGTATTTTTAAAAAAAATTGATATCTCCGTAAATATTAAAAAAATTTAAAAATGGCTTTCACTAGACTGATCTATATGACGAACTACACCAGCAGTTAAAATGTTTGTACTTATTTAAGGTTCACCCTGTATAAATAAAAAATTCATGTGTATGTGTGTTTACGTAATAAATTTAGGAAATTTCATAAATAATATAATATTACAATGGATTAATTAATTTATTATGAAATTTTACCGAGACACATCAATCTAACCTTAACTTAATATGCGTTTTAGTTGTGTTGTGTTGTTTAGGTGTGGTGGACAAATATTAATGAGGACTTTTTGTGGGATATTCGTAGAACAGTAAGTATAAAATTATACTTTGTTACGTGTATACTACTACACTTGCAGCTTATGCCAATTTAAATGTTATTCCGATTACTTTTTATAGGCATTAAAGTTTTTGTGACGCCACAAGTGTTAAAAATGGCTTACGTGTATAGTAGCCACTCGGACCTGATGGATATCGTTTTAATTTATGATGATGTGAAATTGCTGTAGCAGAACGATTTCCCGGTAAACATGTACCAAATGCAGCTACTTTTACCGCGGTATGCAGTGAGTGTAAATGTAGTGCAACGCGAGAGAAATTTGAAACCGAATCGTGGAAGAGATGAAAGTCCATACACGAGGCACAATTATATCCGTACTATGTATAGCATATCCAAGAATTGATACCTAGGGATTAAACGAGGAGGACCGGTACCATGGCCGCCACGATCTCCTGACTTTAAATCATTCGGACCCCTTTTTGTGGAGATATTTAAAAACAGAAGTGTATCGCACCGAAGTGGATGCTGATTTACAGAAACGTATCATAGTTGTTGCCAATAACTTACAAGGTCAAACTATTTTATTAATAAAGCCACAAATTAAATCTATTAATAATTAATAACAATAGGGGCAAAAGCAGTTACATTTGCTGTATAAAATCGGCGTTATAAAATGTTATTTATTTCTTTCCTTGAGCATTTTTTCCAAATTTTGTCCGGTCGCAGATTGCCGCGTTATCAGGTTTTCCAGTGCCGTGCAGGAGTGTATTTTTAAATCATTTTTGAACTGCCTTTTTAGATTTTCTCTTTTACAAAAAATTGTATTTATAAGACTCCCCTGTACAGTCAAACATTTTTAAACAGTGTAAATATCTCTCTATAATACTAAAAACAAAATAATTATGTCTGTAGTAAACAATATATTTAATGAGTGTAATTTCTGGCTTCCCAAAGACTTTTTTATGGCCCCGTCCTGCTAAGTAATACTAAAGTATGCCATAATTTTAAAATCTGCATTGTTCTATATCCATTTTTAGTTAAAATGCTTTTACACTCATGAGGGTGGGTAAATACAAGACATGATTGTTATTTTGATTCACTTAATTCTTCCTTCATCTCTTTTAGATTTATTCTAGTAAGATTATATTTCACTTATCTTCTATTCAAATAAGAAAAATATGTTTATCATTAAACATGTGAAAAGCTCTAGTAATGCTTGCATAAATCGCTATTCTACTTTCTAAATTTCATTTAACTGAAATGTTGCGTAAAGATCAGTATTTTTTAGTTAGGATTTATATACATTTTACTCCAGGTGTGAACTAGTGTAACTTGAGATATATCATAACCTTATAGGGAATACGACAACATCTAGTTTGCTTTCTTTTTAGAAACATAGTTTGAATACATTCAGATGTAATTTCTACTGGATTTAATAGTTTGCCAGTTTTATGGTTAATGCCTAACTGAAAAAAACTAAGAGATTAAAATATGGTATCTAATATTTTCTTTTTGTCATAAGAACCTAATTTTATATTTCAGAATTAAATGCATTTTAACTGCACAGTATAACACTGTCCAATTTATTTTTAATTGTGTTATTGCAATTTTAAAGTAATAAGTACTATAAAGAACAACTGAATGCTGCTCAACGAAATTAATATTAAATAACAAAGATTAACTGTTATTATTTTGGTAAATGTTAGACTTAAACATATGCAGAACTTGTATAATCTACACATCTGGGCTACATTGCTTTACAGATGAACATCTCTTGGCAGTATTAGTATATAAAAATAGCAGGACGAATCTGGATATTAACTGTAATACTTACTCGCGATGTAGATGCGATACATTTTACTATTATAATTAAAAAGTTTGCAAATGTTATTAAAAGATATTCGGGTATTAATACCTTCAGTGCCAGTGACGGAAAAATCCGTCGGTGTCGCTATTACTCTGATGCCGCTGACGGAATTTTCCGTCGCTTCTCTGGTGTCATTTATAGCTGGTTATTTACGTCAGCACTGCATTTGACGAACGGTGATGTACATAGGCACAATGAAAAGGTTTTATAACATAATTTTTTGCGTACGGTTTATAATTTTTGCTTCTTCTTTTTTTAGTTAAATTAATAAAATCATCAGTTATAATATTAAGTCAGTAAAGATATCATATTTCAGAAAAATAAATGCGGACAAGCTGATTTTTTCAGAGTGAATGAAGGGCTGTCTTCAACCAAAAAATCACTCTCGACACCTTTGTGGTTTTTTTGCTATTTTGCTTTTATTTACTATATTTATTATGGTTCAGTAAAGATACAACAAAATGTTGACCAGCTGGTTTTTGCAGGTTTCTTCAAGCACTGTCTTCTGAGTCTCCATCCAAAAAAGCACAGTCCAACCCCTTCGTTGTTTTGCGCAAAGGGGTGGTTTATTATTACTGTGTCATCTCTAAAATATTTTGTGTACATGTACTTAATTTAAGCATAGGGATGTTCAAATTAAATAGGTATTCTGAGGTACGCCAGTTTGAACCAATGGGATATGATATCCAACTAACTTTGTGTTTTCAGTGCTGTGAATTGTTAATTGAACTCTTTTCCTTACCACACATACCACCACCCTTATTGCACAAATCTGTCCTTTTTTTGGAATCCACTCAGGAGACAGTCCTCTAAGAATCCTCCAAAAACCAGTTCCTAAGCCTTTTGTTTGTATCTTTACTGAATCATAATAAATAAATATCGTTTTTTTTTTTCATTTAATGGACGGTGAAGCGTCAAATATGCAAAAAAAGTTAATATATTAGTATTATTATGTACAGGTTGGACAAAAAATTCCAAAAACAAAGTAAATAAGAAAGTACCCCTATTGCAAAAAACGCACAAGGGTCTCTAGTGTAATTTTTTGATCCACCCTGAAAAAATCAGGATGTGTGCATGTATTTTTTGCACTATATGATTACTTTGAACAAGTACGGTAGTTTATATAGGAATTCGGAAAAGGGTTTAAGAGAAAGGTTTACACGGCTCGAATTTCCTGTCTTTTTTTTATTAGAATAAGACTGGAAAACTGGCAAGGCTGGTACTATATCAACCTCAAAAAGAGCCCGAATAATCCATTACCATACAGATGAAGAATAATTTTCAGAACATAGTTGTTCGACGGAGACGAAAGCGATACTTGGTATCCAGACGACGCAGATGATGCAGATGAGGTGAATAAGCAGGTTCTTGCAGGCGACAAAATAATGCAATTTACTCAACTTATCTTAGTCCAAAAGACACAGGATCTCAAATTGAAAGTTTTGAATTCAAAATTATTCAAACCTTTAGAATGTTTTCAATGAAATGCTTTGAAAAATAAATCCGTACTTTATTCTAAACGCTAATAGGCGCTACAAAATGTAAACGCTGATAAAAATTGGTCATAACATTTTTCTCACTGTATGTATCAATGTTTTAAAAAAAAATTATTATCATACTAATTTTTTGTCGCTAAATTTAACCATTTTATGTTTGTTGTAATTTAATTTTCATGACATAGTCGGCTTTAATATACCTAATACAAAGTTTACATTTTATTTAGTATCACATAACTTACTAAATAAGTCGAAACTTGAAATTTAATATAAATAAAATAATTTTACATACTCTTATCTTCAAAATTAAATTAGGTAAAATGGAAAAATAGCAAATAAATTGAAAGCGATTAAATTTAGCGATTTGAAGAATTAGTATGTACTTATATCACATATACAAAAGCTAAGAGAATAATATTATTCTACTTTGATACATACAATGAGAAAAATGTTTCACCACCAACATTTTGTAGAGGCCACTAGCGTTTAGAACAAAGTTAAGTACAAATTCATTTTTCTTGTCTCAGATAATCCCCGAAACCAAAATTTCAAAGTAATTCACTGAGAACTTAGACAGACAAGATTTGCGACGTAAAACACTGTCACTGGCGTATAGCTTTCAATTTAGTTAGACGTGCAGTGCCACTGACGGAAAATGCCGTCGAAATTAAAATTACAGTCCAGTCAGCAAATTCGCTATTACAACTCATATAGACATAATTTAGATAGTTTTCAACTATCAAATTTCAAAATTTATAGAAAAAAAAACCACTGGCATGGACATGTTATCGAAACTGCCACCGGCAGCGAACCTGTTAATGCGACATAAAACTAAATATGAAGCGAAAAAATTGCAAACGAAACATAATTTTACATAAATTTAAATATAATTGATACATCAAATATATTATTGAAGATGGTGCCCCGTGTCATTATTTATTACAAATGTATTATTATTACTTTACTTTTTAATTTTTTATTTAAAAACTGTTTGCACTAGGACCTATGTTATACAGGGCGATTCTTAACCTATACGCTTATACTTGGGAAATTATAGCTAAAAACAAATAATGACGAATAGTAAAATATTAGTAGTTTCGGAACTTTACAAGAATTTGTAAAATATTTTGTTTATAAAAACTAAGAAGTAAACAAATCAGCACGATATGTTTGCGATTTGTGGTAGTACTTTGCTATCAGTTTCGGTCCTATTCGAGTTTGTTTTCACGCAATTAATAAAATTATAGCGCATAATTTTTCAAACGAATAACTTAAAATCACTGAAATAACTTGGAATAGTTACTATGTTAAATGAATTTTCAATTTTATGCAAATCATGTTTTTATTTACTTTTATTTGAAATAAATTGGTATCCCCATAACTGTAAAACATTGTTTCTCACTATTCGTCATTATCTGTCCCCAGCTTTAATTTTCCAAGTTTGTGAGTATAGATTAAGAATCATCCTATACAGGGTTGACTATGACTAAGTACACTAATTTTAACCACTTGCTCAAGAAGGCCTAAAAGACAATAAGAAAATTATTCCACAATTTTAGCTCGATATTTAAAAAATGGGGCATCGGAAAGTCGACGCCTATGATAAGCATCGACTGAGATGGCTTAGATCTATAGATAAAAATTACATCTGTCAACAATATCTACTACTATGCGGCCGATTTCTGCATGCAGAAACGACAAAAATTAACATTCTTATTAGTAATAATACCTGATAGATAGGAAACAGTTAATCCAGTTAGCTCCACTGTTTTGCATTCGTTTTTCATTTCATTACAACCACTCATATCGATAAAACACACTTAGGTACAGTTAGCCTATTCCTATGCCTATTTCGAAAATTATTTTTTTTTCGCTTTATAAATAAGTTTGGAATCTTTTTGAAGGGTGATTCCGTTCAGTCTTAATTTTCTCTATCCCCTCTTAAAATATTTGTACTTAGTCATAGTTAACTCTGTGTATCTTGCTTCTTTCCTTGAGTCCAATCTATCACATGTTAAAATAATGGACGTCAATCTCGCTCTGAGTTCGATCAATGTTTAAACATAAATCCCTTTAAATTCTATTTCTAATAATTATAAGAGTAAAAACCGGTGAGGGATTGACCTTCCAGAGGAATTTACCAGCGCCATCTGGGTCAATTATGTATGCAAATATTTGCTACGGAACGAAACCCGAGGAAGACTTAGAAGTGTTTATTGTCCATCCATTTATCATTTAATGTGTTGCAACCCATGGCTGCGAGAATATCAGGCATAACGAAGAAGTAGGTGTACTCCTTTTGTAAGTAATGATTTTCTACGCGTGTTTAACAAGATATCCCGATGACCTGACCTGAGAGCTATTGCGGTAGAATTTTGCATCTTCACGGCACCACGCCCAGTTGAGCTTCCGCAGTCCGTATAAAATAGGGGACCTACGAGACCGAACAGGCCATAATCGATCATAATCAGGGAAATTGCATGCATTTTATATTGGTTTGAAATGTATTACAAGGTAATCTTTTAAACATAATCACATAATAATTAAAATATTTACATTAATAAATTGCCATAGAGTGTAAACAAAACAACGTCGCCGAAAACGGGATATCATTGGTGCGACGTTGCACGCCGTTTGGCGAGTTTTATTTCCGTGGATAGAGATCCAAGTTACGGTGATGTAAACAGGCGTTTGTTTGTTGTATTTTTGCGTTTTTGTGGGTCATAGATAAACAGTGTAAACACTGTGTAGGTAATGCGATAATTATTAGTGGTGATGTGATGAACTTACATTATTGTTAACCGTAACTTATTCCTCTGTTTACAATATAGATCCGCTCGTGACAATTACATTGACAATGCTGTTGGGTAAGTACCAGGTTTTACTTGAGGTTTTTATAAAATTATCCCATCTAATTTCACATTAAACTTTTTGTTTTAATTTGAAAAAACAATAAGTAAAAGTAATTAATAAAAATATTAAACATTTATTAATTTTTTAACATTTTTGTTGCTATTTACTACTGATTTATCCTTAAACATTAAAAAAAATCTTTATTTATTACTTCGGTTTATTATGTTTTCAGAATAAAACAGGTACTTAATTTAATGTAGTGAAGTCAGATAGCAAAACTTTATAAACGCCTCAAATAAGATTCTATATCACGTAAATTGTAGGATTAAATACAGAACATGTTATTCGAATTTTCTAAGCGCCCTGTATACATTCTGGTAGCTTAATAGAAAAGTTTAATAGATTCTAATTACAACTTTATATTTTAATTTTTTTTTGATAAACTTAAACCTGTATTTCCAATTAAACTTGCATTAAAATCGTCTTCACAAACAATGTTGGAATGCTTCGTTTCGTCGCGCTTCATCGGTCATGGTTCTTTTCAATTTTTGGAACGCAGAAATATTTTTTATTAGGCGCTGTATTCTGTATTAATACATAGTGACATAATGCTTAAATATAAATGTTTAAAAAATTTCAAAAAAGGTCAAACATAAAAATTGTATAACGCAATCTATACACACACACACAAAATTTCAACTTACATTAAACTATTGATTTTCCGTATAACTGCTGATCTAAAAAATAATTAACACTAAGTTGAATATTAACCCTGGAATTTTAATGCAATAGTTTTGGATTAGTAATTCTACGATACCTACCTATATCCGAATTTGAAAATAGTATAATTTAATTTACAGCACTTAGATAATAAGTAAGAGATGTGAAGGTTGCATAGAACAAGATATTAAGATTCCATAGGCGTACCACTTGAGAACACAAAATTACACCAAAAATAAGTTGATGTTGAGTGAATTTTACACTTTAATAATTTACTTAAATAGTTTATAAACGTCCATAATTCGCAAAAGCACCCTTTTAAATATTCTAGGCCCAGCCTCTATGAGATAGCAATTTGAATTTTATTGTTATCGCAAACTCATTTCTAACAACGTATTTTTCTACGAATCACGTATTTTGTGCCGTCATCAACCTCTCTTTTTCCTTCCACGGGTTTCCACTATTTTCCGTGCCGCAGTTGCATGTTACTATTATTAACAGTTACTAAGATTCAAAATGAAATTCAACGATGATCCAGTGATATTTTTCTATTTAATTACACAAATATATCGGTACGTATCGGACATTTTGGCCTGACAGCGCGCGTAGGCCTCTGCACTAACTTGTGCTTTTATTGTAATATGGTTGAACGCATGTTGTTAAAGCTGATCGCAAATCAAACATCTCTCGCCATGTTGCATGCACACTCCCCAACCCGATAAATAACGATGTTACTAAATCCCATCCAGAGAAAATGTGACTTTACGAGGTGGCATTGTTAGGAAGCCACAGATATTGCCGCATTTCTCTATGAACCACAGCAGTAAATTCAGCAAGCGATGTCGTCAATAAAATACAAAAAATTTGCTATAGATATATATGAGTAAGGTAGGGCTTAATTTGTATTAGAAGCTTATACGGACGGACGTAAGTACTAACTATTTTTCTTCTTCCTTCTCCTTGTTCTATATTTTAAGCAATTTTACTCTTTCAACCGATTTTCAGTTACTAATAATGGGGAAGTTGTATGAAGGAACATGTGTCTGGCGGCAATAATCACATTATAATTAAATTTTTAACATTAACAAATTGTCGGAGAAAATAAACAAAATCGCGTGCCGAATACGCGATATCATTGGTGTGACGAAATATTTATATTTTTACCTAAAACATGGACTGCTTCTTAGCTGTCCTCAGTATGCCATAACTGCCATAAGACAGCAGGCGAGGCAACCGACGACTTATCCGACAGAAGGAAAGTCGAGTAGGCGTGATGCAACATGGAACTACATCTTTTGGCCACATGCTGAACCTGGAGGTCCACCTACACCCACAACTTTAATATAATTTGTAGAAAATAATACTACAATTGTGTCTATACAGTTTTGGTAATGATCACCATAAGTGTTGCATGCATAGCCGCATTTTAAATTTTATGGTATGACATTTATTACCAAAATATTAATAATTTTATTAAAGAAAAGTGTACTAAGTATAAGAATGCTTAGATAAACATTTATCAAACGTACTTTGTTACCGAATTAATACATACTCGTATACACTTGAATGAACTTATAAAATTTATATTATCATTCTTAAATATAGATTAGATTTTTTTCCGTGAAGATTTATTTTATTTCCATAATCAACTGACAGATACAAGCAGAGGTTTTGTTTACTTTTCACTAAATTATCTTTTCTTTGTTTTTGTTGTTTTTTCCTCTTCAAAGTTCAATTTGACGTTAATATTCCATTAAACATATAAGTTGTTTCACTCTCGAACACGCCCCGTCCTACCCATTCCCCTCTCCTCACCCGTCTCGGGGACCGTTCGGTACCCAGGTTCACCTATACGGTGAACGCTAGAACTGTATCGTGTTGAGTGTGATCGATACAGTGTGAGACAAAAAACCTTGAATATCTGTTAGTGTTTATTTTATTTTTCTTCTAAAAATGCCCGTGATATATTTTACTGTGAATAATTGTCCCTCAAGACGTGGTTTTTCCTTTTTCCATTGTTCAAGGTATGTATTTTATATTTCATAAACTAATATAAAGAAATAGGTCACGATATACAATTTTACGCAGTACGCCTATAATAATTAGAATCTTCATTTGAAATATTGTCCTGATCAATGCTATAAAGAAATTAGAATTTGAAGAAAACATTTTTCAAATGAAACTGGTGTTTATTAAAAAAAAGTGTAATATGCAATAAATTATGTAAGTAGATACTTAATTGTCATTTAAATTTTACACTCAAGCATTTTTGATTCATGCGGACTTTCTGATAATACCAAAACTATTTTAAAAATCGTATGTACTGTAACACTTTAAATAAATTAAAATAATTTATCTCAAATTAATTAATATACGTATAGAAATAGCCAAATCACTAAAATAATATTAAGTAATAAAAAGTGACCTGGACATACTTATACATTGGGTTTTCATTTTTTTATAAAACAAGAATATAATGCATTTTTATTATATTTCAGATCAAGACT
Source organism: Monochamus alternatus (assembly GCA_037114965.1). NCBI lineage: Eukaryota > Metazoa > Arthropoda > Insecta > Coleoptera > Cerambycidae > Monochamus > Monochamus alternatus. The sequence goes on from CM073433.1 coordinate 43,854,353, forward strand.
GCCAAACGTCAAACAGTACTTAAGAAAAAAAAAACGTTCAGTGTAGTTTTGGGAATGAATTTTGAAACATGATGAATTAGGTGTCTATGAATTAATTAATCTCGAAACTAAGCACTCAATTTGAAAAGCTTGTTCGTAAAATAAATAAGGAAGATACCAAATTCAGAAAAACTATTAGCGTAGCAGAAAAAGATTAGCTGTATCTACCTATACCCAGTTAGAAACACTGATAATATAGATATATACAGGGTATCTCACAATAAGCGTGCATTAGACGTATTTAGGACACGATAGAAATCTTTAAACGAAAAACAATATTTTTATTTCATTTTCAGATTCTACGTGCAATTTTAAATCAACTTTATTAAATATGCCATATGTCCAAGATCAATAGTTTTTGAATTATTTCGTTTCCTTAATTTGTTTTTTTTTTCATCATGACTGAATTATTCAGTCTCCCAGGTAAGGACTTAAAAAGTAATAATTTTGTGAGTGAAATAACTTATGTACAACATGACATACAGAATCTGAAAATTAAATAAAAAATACATGTTCCATTCAAAATAAGCAAGTTGACGTATAATGTAAATATTTTGCATCAATTCAGTGTTGAAAGGAAAACAAAATCCTCTAAAAAAGAAATTTTAGATTTCTATCATTTACGGTTTCCTAAATACGTCTAATGCACACTTGTTGTAATACATCCTGTATATACATGTCTAGTTTTATTTGTGTACAAATCCTTCAAGATAATCTTACAAATATATAGTTTTTAAATGTCTTCAAAATACGCTTGTTCTGATCCTACCTTGGTTTTTAAGATGGCGATGAAAGGTCTGCTACCATTTTTTTATACTTTTGAATTTCAATAAAAACGTTAAGCATTTTTTAAGTTGTTATTCAGGTGGACCCCTCAAAATGTAGTATGTGAAATTTGAATAAAACTATACATAGCGTTTTCTTCTACACGATCTTAAAGTTCTATTAGTGTATAATCTGTAAAAATGGTTTTCTTCGAGATATTTCAACAAATATTTGTTTGTTTTAAATTGCATCGAAAATCGTTTCTTTTGATTCTATTACGGATTTTAAGATGGCGACCGAAGGCATGCTATTTTTTACACCTGCGAAATTCAATATAAACGCCGAGAGACATTTTTTGAATAAGTGGTGCTAATCAGGATCCTTCAAACCCCTATGTGTGAATTTTTAGCAAAAACTATACACAATGTTTTCATTCGTATACAGCTCCGTAAAAATTTTTTCTTCGAGATAATGCAACAAATATTTTTTTTGTTTTAAATATGCATATCTATAGTTTAGCATAATATTGAATTTGAACGGTACTAAATCAGATTTAATTTTCAGATTTATAGTTTTTTATCCCCAGAAACATTTTCTCACAAACTGTTGAATATAAACAAATGAATTTGGCAGGAACATTTACTTAAAAAAAGATATTTTACTGGAATATTTCCCATGTTCCTGGTTTGTTGTAAGTGGTGAAATAAACCACCCCTTCCATGTTTATTTTCTAAACATTCTTATACTTAAAAATTTCTTAAATTAAGAATTGTTCTATGGACTTAATCTTTATTTGATTTTCTTTTAACACCCCAGAGTTCAGGTTCGTGGTATAAATTAATCGGTTCATCGATATCGCGTTTTACCGACTCTTTTTTATCATTGTTTTTGAATTGCTGCCGACACTTTCACAAAAGTAGACGACTAGTCAACTAGAGCAATTTCTGTCAGGCCAGTGCGAATATGAAAATAATATGTTTTTACATCTAATCGCATCCCTTGTATATAAATATTTCCTAATTGGAAAGGAACTACTCGTCCCTCATCCTTCGTACTTGGCCATTTTTTGCGACAGTATTTACGTGTCATAATGCATTTGTATGTATATGAAAATGCACGCATGATACAGTGAAAGTTTAATCCTTTTCAAAAGTTACAATATAAGGAAGCATAGAAAAAAAGTTGTACAAAGCCGCTATTAAAAGTATCCTAAGCACCGGAACAAAACCGATTTACTATTATCCACGTCCTTTTTGTTCAATACTCGAGCAAAAACCGTCCGTGGATACTGAAGCGTAGTTCTTCAAAGAGCCGTGTCAGCAGACGTAATTTATGGCTCAAGAAAGGAGTTTATAATGATATAATGAGACTCTGTAGGTAAACTTGTGATATTAAAGCCGTAATATTTGCGAAATGCAACAATGCCAGGCATTATCCGAACAATTACGGTGAGAGCGCACACGCACACGTCAAAAAGTAAAAACCGACCGGCCTTGCCTTTTCCTAAACCAGATCGTCTGCCTGGTACGTGCTTATATCGTAACGCATTATACAGGGGTTGAAAAAATATGGTCAACATAATTTTGTATAAAAAGATACAGGGTGTTCTGGAACTGAGTATCTCTACAAATCTCATAAAGATCTAATGCTAGATTTATGGCCGGTTTCTCAACATTTGGCGCAATCGATTCGATAACTATCGAGTACATAAATTTATCAGACCGATAACTTTATATTGGTTTCTGAACGCATGCCTTCCAAATTTTGTTAAATACATAACAGTTCAATGGATATCTTAATATCTGCAATAATCATAGAGGGAGCTAGCAAATGCACAACTGTTTGCAGATGCCATTTATGAAAGTAAGACACTTTCAAGAAATAATTGTAGATGGCGCCACTATCGGCTACCTAATGATATCACATCACATTACTAAATAAAAATATATATAAACCTGTTGCATAAAAACGAAGTTATTAAAACCTTTTCTAATACTGATAGTAAATTTGTTCTAGTACTAGAGACTTGAATACTATCTCATATTAAATCTATCAGTAAATTTACAGTTTCTTTCGTTAAGGTCGCCGTATTTCTCGCCGTAAAATGATCAAATTTGTGGTTTTTTAGGTACTGAAATTTTTTAAAATAAAACGCGTAGAACAAAAGTAATATGAAAAATAAAATTACTGATGTTTTGTTTATCCACTTTTACTATTTAAACTCTCTTCAAATAATATAATAACTTTTAAAATGCATTTGTATGACACACATTATTTCGCTATTCTAACCCCACATTTTAACAATTATTTTCACATATTTATAAACAAAAGTGAACAATGTTATATGCAGAAATATGTAAGTTTATGTTATAACAATGTTTACATCTATAGCTGAATTTAAAAAAATACGCATTTTGAAGAAGTTTTCAGTACCTAAAAATTTGCTGGATAAATCGCTTTCTGACGTTATACATTGATTTTATTTCGGTACCTTTGAATATTCGCTGGTGGCATGAGATAACATTGTTGTTATTTGCTAAACTCTATCTTATTCAGTTCTTAAATGTCTAAAATTACTTGTATTTGTAGAAAACACTATTTCAAGAATACGGCGCCCGTAAACCTCTCTCGAAATTTTGTCGCTTTATTTTTCATACTGGTTTTCTCTTTCACGATAACGTCTTGGCGGTTCAAGATATCTGACTATATTTAAATATTCTTCATCTGAAGAGACAGACGAATCAGAATTTTCCATTGCACAAAATAATCGTTGGCTGGTTAAAAGTTGGGTTAAGCCTTACAATAAAGATGTAAACAAGCAACAGCTAAATCGCTGCGCGCGTGCGTTAATGTTTATTGGACAGATATCTTGCCATTTTTCTTTAGATATCTGTTCGATAACTTATGCAATAGATAAGCATTATGGAATGGTTCAGAAACCGAATTCATGGGATATCTCCAGTTTATGGAATCGATAAGTTTATTTAATAGATATCTACTAGTTGAGAAACCGGCCATTAGACTATCATCCTTCAGTGTTTAGTACGTCGGTGTCGCATAGTGGTGCAAAACGCCACTGTCACTCAAATTACTGTACCTACGCCCCTTAGGGTTGGACCGTTTGAGGTGATTTTTTCTTTAAATGTTCGTCATAAAATTCCCTATCGATCCCTCTTTCTCAATTTTCGCTTTGGGTCTTAATTTTCGCGGAATTTGGCTCCAAAAATGGGTTTGCATGGAAAAAACTAGATTTTTCGCACAAAAATGACCCTACGGAACACGAGATTGAGGTTTTGCCGGACTTTTTTATGGGGGAATGCTCGTCTTGGAGAGCCGTACAAGACTGTCCGCTTAGATTTCGGGGAGAAATTTTCCGTTGCCCTTAAAATGACCACAATCATACAAAAATGTTCACATATCAGAAATCGTTCTACTGAAAACTGGGAAAGTATTGGAAAAAAGTCTCATCTCACAAAAATTATTTGTACACATTTTTTGACATTCAGCAAAATAGCCACATACAGATTTTCCGAATTTTTCCGTAAATGATTGATTTTTCCTGGAACTGTTTGGATGGAAATGTATGATAGTGAAAGTCTTCAGCATCTACTGGCTCTAAACTTTCGAGACCATAAGATTTTATGTGGATCTTTCTCTTTTTGGTCATTTTAATCCAAAATCCACAAATGTTCATAAATACTGGGAAATCATCTGACATTCCCGAAACGTTTAAATATTTTGGCTGTCCAAACAAATTCTCAAAAAGCTCAGTTTTTTGAAAGGTTATTGTTATATATTTTATAAATACCTTGTATATAAATTAATGTAGAATAGTGTATGTTTTTCTAGGACAGATGTTGTTTTTGTATATTTTATTTCTTTTATTTTTTTGTACAGCACACGATATAAAAAAGCAAATTACGACGTTGTTTTATGTTATCTATGTCTGTTGGGAAGAAAATAATCAAATCAATCATTTCTCATTAACAATGAACTATTGTATCCAAAATGGACACTTTTATCAAAAAAATGAATTCCCAAAAACATGTTCAAAATCATTTTTTATGGAACCTTCCTGATCTTTTTCAGAATTACGGGAAAATTCGGAAAATATGTATGTGGCTATTTTGGTGAATGTCCAAAAATGTGTCCAACATTCTGGAAAAATTTTTGCGGATTCCTCGAATGTGTACAAATAATTTTTGTGAGATGAAATTTTTTTCCAACTCTTTCCCAGTTTTCAGTAGAACGATTTCTGATATGTGAAAATTTTTGGATGATTGTAGCCATTTTAAGGGCAACGGAAAATTTCTTCCCGAAATCTAAGTGGACAGTCTTGTAGGGCTTTCCAAGACAAGCATTCCTCCATAAAAAAATCAGGCAAAAACTCAATCTCGTGTTCTGTAGGATCATTTTTGTGTGTTTTTTTTCCGTGCAAACCCATTTTTGGAGTCAAATTCCACGAAAATGAAAACCCAAAGCGAAAATTGAGAAAGAGGGATAGATAGGGAATTTTATGACGAACATTTTAAAAAAAAATCACCTCAAACGGCCCAACCCTAAGGGGTGTACAGTAATTTGAGTGGCACAGTGGTGTTATTTGCAAAAGCCGAATTTCAAGAAACTCCTGAAGAACAATCCATATCAAAGCTACGATCAGTCGTCAAGGATGCTACTAGATATTTACCGCTTTTTAGCTTGTTTGTATGTGTTCAAAGTTCTTATGGTGTAATTCAATGGTGTCCCTACCAGCATTGAAAAACCTCTAGACAAACAAGCACAAAACCGGTATGCGTCTGATGGCATCGATGACGATTAACCGTAGCTGTTTGATATACTTACAGCAGGTTTTTATTCCCGGACATACAGTCATTCGAATCGAAATAAACCACACTCCCTCCGATTTGGAGCGAGTAAGTAGTTTAAATAGATTTTTCAGAATATGATGAAAAAAATAAGTTTATTAATATATTCAAAATAAATATGAATATTTAAAAGTTATTAAAAAATATATTTTTTCTACGTTCATGCAAAAAACAAAACTTTATTGAACAATATTTAGTGGAAAAAGTGGTTCTTTATTGCACTAGTGCAATACCATGTTTATTAATTAATAAAAAAGGAGGCATTTTAAACAAAAATCAACACGGCTTTCGACCTAAATACTCAACTAATACTGCTGCGTTTTCATTAATTAACCATATATATAAGTCACTTGATAAAAACCTTTATGTTATAACTCTTTTTTTCGACCTAACAAAGGCTTTCGATTGTGTCAATAAGGACTTTATAATAAGAAAACTTATTAATATGGGTATAAGGCAACCGATAAACGATTGGATTTATTCATTTCTATCAAATCGGAAAATAATAGTAAGAATTAATGATAATTGTTCCCAACCAGGACTGGTTGACTTGGGGGTTCCTCAAGGGAGTGTGTTGTCTCCATTACTTTTTATTTTGTTTGTTAATGATATGGATCAGTACTTAACGGAGGATATCAACGTCGTATTATACGCAGATGATACAACAATCAGTATTGCTGCACCATCTCTTGATGAAGTGCAAAGTAAAGTTAAATTGACTCTACAACAATTTTATGCCTGGTGCTATAATAATAGACTTATAGTTAACCCTGCCAAAACTAAATATATTTTTTTTCAAGGCATGAAAATCCTAATATCGTGGTGAAACTGAACGATTTTGTTATTGACAATGTTGACAGCACTAAATTCTTAGGATTATATATAGATGAACACCTTAACTGGTACCACCATATTAATCACGTATTAAATAAAATGAAATCAGCTTTTTTTGCTATAAGAAATCTGAAGAGTTGTATGGATAGACAATACTTACTAAATATCTATTTTGCACTGGCTTACTCTCATATGAGATACTTAATAATTTACTGGGGATGTAGCTGTGACTTTCCAAGAGTATTTATATACCAAAAAAAGATCATTAGGTTGATATTTTCTTTAAAACCACTAGAGTCATGTCGCCCGACACTAATAAATAACAAAATTCTATCACTTCCATGTCTCCTTATATACGAAGCAAGTGTTTTTGTTAAAATGAACAGTATACAGTTTCCCAAACACGTTAATATTCATGATCATAATACAAGAGGTAAATATCAAATGGATTTCGTAGGGAGCTTCGCTCTTTCCTCTTGCAAAACTGTTTTTACAGTTTACAGGAATTTTATGATTATGGTAATAATTGTTAAATGGTGTTTTATTACATAGTGTTGTATTTTTGATTAGTAATATGTTTTATGTTTCTTGTCATTTTTTTTTTCACTGACGTTCATATCCTGTAAAGGCTGAAATGAATAAATGCTTTATTATTATTATTATTGCATGCATCTGTCATTCTACTACAGCGTTTTGTCATCATGACAAACATAAACGTTCAATTCGACATCATATTTTCCTAGACTTAGTGTCATCTAAACAAACATTTTTTGGTTTTTACATGAAAAATATTGTATGCAACTCGTACAAAAAATGTTTATTGCACTCGACGTGTTGTCCTACTCGGACTAACGGCCTCGTCGCATGCAATAAACACTCACTTTTTGTACTTGTTGCATAAATAACTATTTTTGTATGTGTAGTTTTGTTATAATATTTTAGATTTTATATCTTTATGAAACTACTACAAAACTATATCACTGTCATAGTAATTCATAGAATAGCTATACTTGTTTAGGAAAACTATAAAGGCTATTTATTTCGGTTTGGCCTTTGAGATGCGTAGACGTTCGACAGAGCAGTACAACGAGTACAAACAAGAGTATATTGTATAAAATATAAAATCCTATCTAAGGGCGTGGCTAAGTTCACTGCACTTATTTTTTAAATTGTTATATATAATTATTTGAAATGTCAAGAATGCCAAAAAGCTGATTATTTTTTAACTGCAATTAATGTATTCAAATGTTTGATAATGAATCACATATTTACGTTTTTAGATATTTTTTATATTATTGTCTTTGAGCTTGGCCTTGGCACGGTATGCTTATTTAAACAAAATTCCTTAATTGTTTCATTCCATTTCCATTTGTACGTACATACTTCAAAAAATGTCTCTATTGAATTTTATTGGATGTCATAAAAGCAAAAGCAAGATTTTGTCCCGAAATATGCTGAAATATTGTAAAAGGTTGAATGTCCAAATCTTGTATTACTTCAATAATATTTGGTAATGTGACAAAAGATTTTACAAGCGACCTCCAACTAGTGTCGCCTTTACTTCTAAAGGTATAAGAAATAGGTAAACACTCGATGTTCAAGGGTACTAAAACAGATTTACTGAAGTTACTGGTATTATTAAGCATTTTGGAGATCCCATGTTTTTTAAGCGTCTCGAAAGCAGAATTTAACTACTTTTTTTGCAGAACTGAGGTCTCGGTTTATTTCACCTGACCTTGTACTAGTGATAGACATTGTTTATTACAATAAATTCGTTTTGTTTCTTAATTTCGTTAACAGAGTTTTTACAAATTTTTGCTTACAGACGTGCAGAGGACGCTGTAGAAAAATGGAAAGGCCGAATCTTTAACTCTTTTTAAGACAATCGATTAAAGAAAATCACTTTAAACATAAATTGTATTTAAATGTTACAAGGCACTCAAAATAAAAATGAAAAAGATAGATTATAGTTGCTTGATAAACAAAATTTCATGTGAAAAACTTATAACGAATGTGATAACGGTTTTTTTATATTTGAATTGTATAAAACAAAGCATACAAATGATATTAGACTAGTTCTCACAAGTCAGGGATTGATTTCAAACCAATAGAAATTCTACCAGTTAAGTTGTAGATATGTTTTCAGTAACTCAAGAAATAATTAGACGAATATTAGTCCTCCAACACAATTTCAAACTATAGTCTGTTTAGAAATAAAAGAGAGTAATAAAAGCTTATTATGTATGAAAATCGTAAATAAATGTAGTACGGGTGCTTATATTCAATATTTTTATATTATGTATTATCGGTATAGATGAGGTGTACTTTTAAAAAGCTTTGTGATCGAACCGTACTAAATTATAGCAGGTAGCTAAAATTTAATCCCCGTCAATCCGTCTTTGTCTATGCCGCTTCAATTTCTCGGTCCATTTCTCTTATAAGTAAACAATATAAAAGCAGCCTTTCAAAACTAGAGGCTACTTTAAGCATCATAACCGGGTTAAGAGGGTTTTTAGTAATTCAAATAAAATTATTCAATATTATTATCAAAATATTTATTTAAATTTAATGAATAGACTTTTATCCCACACAAAAATAGATGTATTTTGAAAATTCAAATTATGGTGAGTAAATGTAGTGTTGTATAAATGTACAATAAAGAATATAAAAAGTAGGTATATTAAAATTCATCCTCTGAATATTCTGATGAATTATCTTCGTCTCCTAGATTGTTAACGATAGGTTCCACAGTAACGTTGAGTTTCCACATTTTCTCCTCTTCTTTTTATACATGATGTATACATCTTTGCCAGTCATCTGCAGTTACTCGTTCCAAGAAATTTTTTAACAAAATTTTCACGTCACTTAATTTAAACGTCGTATTATTTCGCGCTACATCTCCTTTTACCTGCGCCCAGACTAATTCGATTGGGTTAAGTTCACAGTGATAAGGTGGTAACCGTAGTACAATTATTTGGTGATTTGTTGCCATTTCATCGATAACATATTTTTTCTGATCTTATTAAGATTGACAAGTGTTAAAAGTTCCTTTTTCACCATATTTGTTGCAAAAGAAATGTTTTTTCCGGGTAACCATTGAATTATATCGTCTTTCCTCCAAGCAGTCGTAGGCGTCCGCTCGGTCTGCCGTGAATTGTAACTGGCATTATCCATGACAATTACAGACCCCGGAGGAATAAGATCCAACATCTGTGTAAAATACTCTTCGAAAACATCTGCGTTCATGTCTTCGTGATAGTCACCTGTATTTTTAGATAAAATAAAAGTAAACCGCCATCTACAAAACCACTGGCACTACCTATATGTGCCTTAACCTTAACTATGTTGAAAGTCCATCCAAAAATACTTGTCGAAAACTTTTTACATTTTTATCTTGCCATACTTTTGTCACAGTATATCCCTCGTTGACCCAAGTTTTATCTAGATAATAAATATTCCTCCCTTCGTCACGGAATTTTCTAATTGATCTTAAGTAGGATCTTCGCTGACAAATAATTTCATCTTTATCGATAAGAACTGACTTCCTGTTCTGCTTATCCCAGCAAAAATTCAACTCTCATAATTTGCTTCTACTGATTTTTGGCAAATCGTTGTCCTCTGAAAGTTCACTTAAAATTTTGTTTAGCGTTGGTATTTCTTTTTTAAAATAAAATTACGATGATTACCTGAAACGAAATATTACCACGCCCATGGCCGGTTCTTATCTCGGGGTTTTATTACTCTCTTTCATTTCCAAACAGAATATAGTTCCTGACCCTTATGCAAGCAGACCTATTTGTGCAATAGTACACCAAGAACAATAACATATGGTGTTCTACAAGGGACTATAATAGGACCACAACTATCCCTACATTATATTAATGATGTGCCAGAATTAGATATAACTGGTGATATTAGATTTTTAGGCCGACGAAAGGAGTTTAATATTCCAAGAAAGTACCTGGTCTGATCTAGTTGAAAATAGTAAACGGGTTTTAACAAATTAAGTGTTAGCTGAATTATAATCAAAAATAAAATGTATGTCAGTTACAAACAGTTTAAAAAGTCAACCACATATAGATGTTAGAGGCAACTCAATATATTGCACATGTACAAATAAAATAAATAATATCTCTGAAATTAAATAGTTAGGTATTCCTCTATTTGATATGATTTAGTAAGCACACTACAATGAAAGGCTGAAAGTTTATTTTTATTGTTTGTAAAGAGAATAAAAAATTAGTAACATATATAAAAAGAATATAATACCATAAAAAATATATTGATGACGTCATCACTCATTTACAATGTGGCGGAAAAAAATTGTGTGCGTGAATATACTCTATTCCTCAAACATAGTAAAACTGTTTGGTCAGTGGTCGCGCGGTTTAAGGAGTCAGTACTTGAATCGAGGTGACTAGATCGGAGTTGGTTCGAGCCCAACTGCCGGTAGACCGTATATAAGCTATATTCGTGGAGAGGATTGGCACCCTCTCTGCGGGTATGGTAGGGTGGAATAATGTTAGCTTGGGTCAATGTGAGAGATTGATACCGGTTGATATTTGACTACCCCCCTAATTAATGAGGTTTTCCAGGTTTCCCTCATTCCTGCACTGAATAGTGGTTAGGGCCTACCAACGTAAGTCGTTCCTGGGCGCAAATGCGGCCTGCTTAATAATAATATGCCGCCCCCTCTCCCGCACAAGTCTCCGACTTCTGGGCTAATACCTGTGATTAGAATGAGGGGTAGAGATATTATTATTATTATTATTGAAAGATTGACATATTCTTATCGTACGAGTGTCTTGCAAGTCGTTACAATAATTTTAGGAGGTGATAGAATACGTGGTTTTGAGCCGATTGAAGCAAATATACCTATATACCAAGTGTTACAATATTTGTCATAACAAATTTTTTAATATTTTTTAATTTAACCGTGCTTTTCTACAATTAGTGAAGTGTAGAAGACAAACAAACCTTTTTATAACAAATATAATCCAAAGTGGCTTCTTTACTTAAAACCTCATAAACACGGTTTTTCTACTTTGTAAAACCAAAGTCAATTTTAAACGTGGATTTTGTTTAAACATTGTTTATATACTATACTAAATTTCATAAAATACGGTCGATGCGATCGAAAAATAATAAAGAAAATGTGATTTATTTTTTTTACTTTGACACCTTGTAGCTCCGTTAGTATCAACTTTTGGATTAAGGTAAGTTGAGTTAATTCAGCTTATTTTTCTTCAAACTATCTACATATGAATTCCAGTTTGGCCCATTCTTTACTGAACACCCTGTATATTTGAATGAAGTTTAAAATTATACTTAAATACAGATTACATTTTTTTTCCGTGTAGAAAAACATAATTCTTATACCAACAATTTTTTGTTTTTATTTTCAACTGGCGTACCATTTCTACTGAAAATTAAACTTTATCATTCTAAAAGGATGTTAATTCAATTTTTTATAAATATGCCACCTGAGAATCCATTTTTAGAATGTAGTAAAGGTTATATTAAATAAGAAAGTAATATTCCTTTGAGGTTGCAACATCATTAAATGATTTCAATATATACAAAGCCCTGTATAATACTGTGCATGTCCGACAACTCCTATATTGTGACAAATGCCGATAGCATTGACGCAAGACCAATACCGACAACTTTTTACAAGATGCATCGAATCTACTTCTCCGATAAAATGTATACGGATTGCGGCAGTAATTGGTGAAACGATTGTCTATAAATCTTAAACTCTTGAAGTCATGATCTGCTCTTCTGCTTTTTATCCAGAATTGTAATTTTCTATATGCTGCGGTTATGGATGGCTGTGGCATAAATGGAATGGAATTTAGATCTTATGATATCTATAATGGTAAGTATCAGAGTTGGAAGGTATCTAATTTTTATTTGGAGAACAACTCTATTACAGGAAGGTGAGGTTAGTGTCGTATTAGTGTTATTTTGCGAACAGGAAGCCTCGATTTTGAAAAGCTTGATCGAACACAACTTGTATTATTAGCTAGCATCGGTATGCAAGATTTGTAATACCGTCTTTTAGGTTACGCTGCGGATATAATAGTAACTAATTTTTGAATTAAATATAAGAAATATTTTGCTGTAGTATATTATAAAGTTATGTTAGAGTTTTAACTTTTAGCAATATCTAATTTATAACATTTTATGAAATTAAAGTAAATTGGAGAATGCAGTTCAAGGAATTTCTGTTTAGACAGGTTTGCATGAAAGTGGTTGTTATACAATATAATTCTTAAGTAGAGGTCAAAAATCCAGGGGCATATTTTGTGGCCAAAAATAATAGCTTTTTTTTAAATAAATGTAGGATCAAAAATAAAAAAAAACAGTTTTTAATTTCTAAACCGCTTGAGACAATTTAAAAATAATAATCATAATGATAATGATAATGATAATAGTAATAGTAATAGGGGACTTACTAAGTACATTTGTTGTTTGACAATAAAACAGTTCATTTTGACGTGACTAAAATGTAGGTATTTTAAAATTAATTTTAGATAGCAGCCATGGACGATCAACTAAATAATTTAATATTTAGTTTATATAGAAAACACAATGTTACAAATAATCTTCGTTGTCCAAATGATTGCATACCAAATCTCAACACTAATAAATCATTAGGATAGCCTCTATCAGGATAAATGTTGTCTACTTTGAAAAATAAGTACTTCATAAACCTCCGCTGAACTTTATTTAAAGATTGTAAATGTATGTTATATATTGGATGCCAAATAATTACTGCATACTCAATCTTGGAACCGTCGAATAATATAATATCTAAAGGGTTTCAATACTGCTAAAATTTTTGCAATTTCTAATAATAAAACGTAATAGTTTAAGAGCTTCGTTGACGGTCACAGTAACATGTTTTACAAAATCAAGCCTACTATCAAAAATAACACCTAAATCCTTAGTTTCAGTAGCTCTTAGAAATTCAGTGCTGTTAAAAGTATATGAAAAATTTACAGTTGAGGATATTCGTGAATAAGTGATTACTTTACATTTGGCAACACTCATCTCCAGTTTGTTAGTTTTACACCACTTTTCAATATTACAAGTTTGCTTCTGTAATATTATACAATCTGTTAAATTGTTAATTTCAGAATATATTTTGAGATCATCTGCGAATAAAAGTTTAATGCAGTCAATCACTTCACATAAGTTATTAATAAATATGATAACCAAATTCAGTGTATATATTTATATGACAGTACATGAAATAAAAAATTACCAGCTTTACAATAATATTTCGATCATTATTTGTCAAAAAAATATATATCACGCTGTATAATATTACAAATAAAATAGGTTATTATATGCGTCATTGTATTATCTTTACTTTTTGTTTCTTTATACTTTTGTGTATTCCACACCGATTAGCAACAAAATTTTGATCAACTGCATTTTTACGCAGTTGCTTAAACTTTTCTTATATATTTTTAGGTATTGACAATATTGTGTGAAACTAAGTACTCTGCGGACTAAAGCCCCGACCAGCGTTGAATTGCATCCACAATATCTACCCATATATCCTTTACTATTAGCTTTTGTAACATTTTTGACTGTATTAGAAAGGTATTTTAAGCTAATATAAATCAAATCTCCTGTAATTCCAAACATCTAGGTATGCTAATGAACAATTCCACAGACAAAGTTCTATCCAATAATTATCTAAAAACAATTAATCCGTTTCTTCAACAGTTATACCCTATCACATACAAAAGGTTCAAGACTTACAGCCACAGGATTATCCTGCTCGTATCAAATCTCTTATAATTCCTATCAATGAAGTTATATGCATGGTCTCTGATACCAAACATCTAGGTATGCTAATGAACAATTCCACAGACAAAGTTCTATCCAATAATTATCTAAAAATAATTAATCCGTTTCTTCAACAGTTATACCCTATCACATACAAAGGGTTCAAGACTTACAGCCTTACAGACTGACTTTTGTAAAAAAATTGAACAAAATGTTGACTTTACTGCTGGCATATTGTTTACCGATGAATCTAATTTTTCTAGAGATGCTACACGTTTGGTCTGAGGAAAACTCTAATGCCATAACGGAATCTTGATGTCAACATCAGTTTTCATTGAACTTATGGGTGGATATTGCCTTTCTTTAACCGGTGTCTCCTATAGACAGTTTCTAGAAAACTTTTTACCTAAACTGCTTGACAGAGAGATAATGAAGAAAAAAAACAATATATACAAAGAAGAAATCACACATATCTGAAGATTGGCAGCGAAGAAAGAGTTATCAACACAATAAAGATCATCATAATTGATTTAATCAGTTCTTAATCAGAGAAAAGAAATAAGACTTTAATGAAACTATTGTTTCGCAAGACAAAGCAAGACTTTTTAAATTTTGCAAGATTTCTTATCTCAACCAATATTAGCCAAAACGAAAAAAATCTATGTGGCAAGTATTCGGTGCTCACAGTGTATACAAAATACAATTTTTCTGGATTTATTAAATTCACAGATTGCAATAAAAGATCTTTTCATTAATATTATTAAATAATGCTTAAAGAGCATTACCCTAATTACTTCGTGGAGAGTATTAATTATCTTGAAACATCCTGGGTAAAAACCAAAAACATTTCATAATTTGCTCTACATTATGATCTCAGTCCCTTTCTCTTAATTAATGAAAAGCCATTTGTTGTTGGGATGGACTGCAAAATCATAAAACGTGATATGTAATTATTACTGTTCCAAATCAATTTCAGTTTGATTTATTTCTTCAGCAACACAATAAAAAAATCAGATGCGAAGAAAACAATTGGTAAAATATGTGAGTTTGAATTTACACTCACATTTATGTCGTTCGTTGAAAACACTATCTATAGTGTGTATTTTGCTAGATGGGTGTTATTTTCTGGCCTCCAAATGTACATAGAATGTATTGTAATATAAATAACTGATGATTTTAACCATGAAAAAAGATTGTCGTTGCTTAAATTTTGATTACTTTTGACCAACTGATTTTTACACTCATGAGTGACGAGAAGTACAAACTTCCTGTAAATGTCATACAGTGTAAAAATTAACAGTTACCTTTTTACTGTAACTAAGCTCCTCTACTCTTTCGCTATGAAGAGCAAGTCATTCATTACTGCATATTTCTTTGGATACCTGACCGACCAAAAAAAATGAAAAAAGTCGAATCAGTTGTAGTTTTAAGAAAACATAACACTAAAAATGTGATGTATATTTTCTCGACGAGCCTGACCGAGGATTTTTGTCCCGTACCACCTCAACAATATTACAGATATGATTATTACATAAATGGTTCAAACTGTTGAAGAGGATTATGGCTGGTTCTATCATAGAAAGAGAAAATATGATGGGAGAGTTCTAAGCTCTTTTTATCCCAGAAAATAATTATGGCAAAAACCGTATATCTCTAGATTTTACCGAGCTGCAGGGCGTTTACAAAACCGAGAGATACTCGAAAACGGTAAGAAAGAGAAACGCTTCATAATGGTATATAATAGTTGCTATTTTAGGATTTGAAAATAACGTTAAATTGATAAAACTGTTGTTGTGTGGTGCATAGTTGGCCATGCATTTTTATATAGGTACATGCTTTTGCAATAATAATGACACTCAATCAAAATAGTTTTTGAAGTAATGAGGAAAAAGTAGATTTTACTACAAATACGTCAACAGTTCAAAAAAGATCGTAATAGCTATTTATGATATACGTGTTAAAAGTAAGATTTTATTTTGTGAATGAAGATGATTAAAAAACGAGCGTAGTGAATTTTTTAACTTCACGAACAAAATAAAATCACTTTTAACACGTATATCATACACTATTTTTTCTACAAAACAATCGGAAGAACTTTAAACTCAATAAAAATAAGAAATCAAAAAATACCACACAGATCGCAATGTTTATGAACTAAAATTTTCGTAGCAACCAGTGCTGTTGTTAGTTACGGAAAAAACACAAAAATATTGACAGCATTTTCTAGTAATAGTATAAGTATAATGAATAATCTCGATAATGAGCGTAACGAATCCATCCTTGCTGAAATCGAAGAAGCCGCCAGCCGAGCAACATTGGAATTATTGCCGGCGAAATCAAAGGAACAGTCCGAAATCGCTTATAGACGCTTTTCGGAATGGTGCAACATAAAAAAGGTCCCTGGGAAATGTAACGAAAGTGGTTTACTGGCATATTTTGAGGAAAAAGCCAAGATATGGAAATCGTCAACGCTGTGATCAAATTATTCCATGATCAAAACTATGTTAAAAATAAAGCAAGATCAAGATATAAGCAAACATTATAAACTTATTGCTTTTTTAAAACGGAAGGGTGAAGGATATCAAGCAAAAAAGTCAAAAGTTTTGACGAAGACGCATATCGACAAATTTCTCACAGAAGCAGAAGACGAAAAGTATCTGATGATGAAAGTCGTAGCAATAGTGGGTGTCTTCGGAATTGTGTCAGATGACCATCGACAATATCGAATATTTGGGCACTTCGGTTGTTGTGACCATACCAGACACTAAAACGAAAGTGTCTCGGACTTTCAGTGTTGTTGGTGAATTCTATTTAAACTTTTTTAGAAACTATATGGCACTCCGGCCACCCAACGCTGACCATAGACGACTTTTTCTTAAATATATGAAGAATAAATGTGTGAAGAATCCTGTTGGAATTAACATGTTTGGTAAAATGCCTACCGACATTGCAGAGTTCTTTGATCTACCAAATCCTCAACTCTACACCGGACACTGTTTTCGTTGTTCATCGGCGACATTGTTAGCAGATTCTGGTGCAAATCTTACTACCATCAAGAGACATGGAGGATGGATATCTTCGACGGTAGCTGAAGGCTACATTGAAAATTCACTGAAACAGAAGAAGGAAATTGCGTGCCAAATACTTCCTACACACTAGTGTTAAAAGTAACTTACTTTTAACACGCGTGTCAAAAAATGACATTTTTAACATCAAATAAGTATGACAATTAAAAAGCCCACTTTTAACGGTTTGGCAGAAAAAATACATTTTAAAGAGTTTCATTATTATTGCAAAATTAGTGCATAAATTACTTCATTTTAATAATTCCAAAGATAATCTCTAAAGTAATTTATAAATACATTTAATTGAATAATATTTGAAAATAAATAAGAACAAACAAAAAATAATTAATAAGAAGGCTATTCAATGCTGGGCCTAGATACGATCACCAGCAGAGAACAACCAACAATACTGTGAGTACTATGAAACCTCGGACCTGTATGGCTATCGGCGATTACAATATTTGCAAAAGGGGAATTTGAAGAAATAGCTACTCTGCGGGTCAATGCTCCAACACTGAATTACACCTGAAAAACCTATAGCAAACAGCCACAGTCATCAATATGCAGTAGCTCTCATCGGTGGGTCGCTCTCTGCTTATGTCCATGTCTAGGTTTCGCATTGAGTAATTAGCAGGTAACTACTAGATGTAGACAGTTACATTTCGAGCATTCATATCCAGAAGGCGAACATCTCGAATAATTTGTTGGTGGCCTTACATATGGCATACTAATGCCAGTGAAGCACAAAACCGGTATATGTCTGATGGCACCGCCGACAACTAACTATGTTTGCTATAGGTTCATCAGGTGTAATTCAGTGCTGGTCGGAGCTTTAACTCGTAAAGTAGTTGCTTCCTAAATTTCACTTTTTACATACCTTTTTACTAGTGCCTGTTATTCTCTGCCATCTGCAGCTGCGTTATTTTAATAGTATTTTTGCATTACCTCACGTATTATGCATATGAAGCCGTAACAATCGCTTAGACGACATTTAATGACGGTTTAAATTATCTGGTGATTTTTAGTGCAAATCGTAGTTGGCTTTATCTGAGGCAACATTTCTTCTAATCCGATAAGCCTTTATAATATGTAAGAGCAATGTAATGTATTCAAATGGTCGTCGTCGGTAGCAGTATTGCCAATCTAAGATCATCTGGGGTCCGCCGTACAAGATACTCCACTTTACCATAAGCTACCGTTTCAGATAACGAAATACACGATGACACGTTGGGCTTTGAAAGTCAAAGTAGTATATTGTTATGAAGATGGGTAGGTAAATATGCGGTTGCGAAAACGACAATGGGAAATAAATGTGTCTCTATTTGTTTAAAGAATACATTTATTTTATTTTATATATTCACGTGTTATTTATCGTGGTCGTAAACGTTTGGTATTATATAATTTGCCCGAAAATTGGTCAATTATACAAAGATAGAGCACTGTTACGAGAAAGGTGATCATAAATCTTTTTTTTAAGAAGTTAGTTGTACATTATTAAATTTGAATACAATGTTATATATCTTATTTGAAAGGAAAAAAAAGTAATGTTATGTATTTACCGAGGGGTGTTTCGCAGAGGCATTTTGGTGTACACATTGCAGGTATTTTGAGACATTTTTTGAATCCTGAGGTATTTTAGGGCATTTTGAGGAATTTTCTGGTATTTAGGGGCATTTAAGGGCATTTCGAGGTATTTTCTGGAATTTCGAGGCATTTTGGGGGTGTTTTAGAGGCAATTAAGAGCATTTTAGAAATAATTTTTGTATTGTGTGTGTACGTGTAATAGTTTGTCCACGAGGTGCTCGTTGAGATGGATTGTATAATTCGATATCAAGGCGTCAGGCTGACCAACTAGGCTCATGGATGTTGAAAATTGTAACTTAGTGTCATTTCTTTAGTTCAAAATAAAAAAACATGTAAGTAAGTAACCACTTATTTAATTATAATAGGTAACTATTTTTGTTTTTTGTAAACTTTCAACCGGCTTTGAGTTTAATCTAACCCGAGACCGAACCTAATTCACTTCGACTCACGACTTCTATAGTTGTACACATTGTATAAGAGTTAAAAACGGATGTAAATAGGCAAAGCGGGTCCAGTGTATGTTTGTATAGGGTGAGTCGATAACTTGACAAAGGAGATTTATTGCAAACCAGAAGACTTTTCAAAATATCTAGGTGCATACATGCATATTATATGGGTTTCCGGAAATTATGAGCAAATATTTCAGAAATATGAAGAAAACTTATATAAACATAGATCGACAAACGAACTCTCAGAGAGCTAGAGCCTTCTAGGGTCAGTCCTGAAAGTGGTTTATATTCAATGACAGCGATTCGAGATAATGTAACAAAATTTTGAACAATGACTAAATTTTTATGCCGAATTCGAAAATTTACACTAAATTGAAGTATATAATTCAGATATGTATTTAACAGCGCCGGCTTAGAATATATAAAGAATGGGCCAAATCCACTAGATTCTACGACAAAAATTAATGGGTAAAAGTCATATACCTACAATGTTGTTCATAAACGCTTAGTTTTCGAGATGTTGAAGTTGAAAAAATAAAAACAATTACCAGACATATCTCGGAGATATGTTAAGGGATTTTTTTCATATATGAGCCGAAAAAATCTAAATGAAAGCATTGTACGACACTTTCAGCATGAGTTTAAGTTCAATATCAGGTTAGGAATATTTGACGATCAAGATTCTTGGCCAATATGAACTTCGGGCATCTATCTTTAAACGGCCAACATTATCTGCACTTTTTACAATCTAATTTAATTGAACTACTAGAAGAAATTCCTTTGAACATTAGTGCTCATGTGGTATTTACATGATAGTGCCCCTGCTAATTATCTTATCGTCATCGATGGATAGAAAAAGAAAATGAACATCCGTTGTTCGGATCTAAAACCGATTGATTTTTTTTTCTGGGGTTATTAAGACCATGGTTTATAGTGCTGCCTCTATCAACAATAGAAATGAACTATGGCAAAGAATAGTTTCAGCTACAAATGCTATGAGAAACATGAATCCATCATTTTTCACTGTTTGGAGAAATTTCTTAGAAAGATATCGAACATGTCTTTAGTCAAATAATCGAAAATAATCTTAAACATTATTAATGTTTAATTAATGTTTTTTCATAGTTTTTCTTGTTATATTTTATTATTTACTTATGCCATACAAAAAATATTTATATTTTTATTTTAGTTTTCTTAATTGTGTGATATATTTTACAACTGAAATATATTATGTAAACAGTATAATGTTTGTTAATGCTATTTAATTATCAAAAAATTATGTTTCTATAACACAAGTTGCAAGTTAATGGAGTTACGTAATCCTTGCCTACTTTAAACGCAGTTTATTTTTTCAAAAACGGTGTCTCTCAACGATATTCAACAAATATACCTTTTTTGTTGAAAAATCATTGAAAATTTTAAAAGCAATTATTTATTTCCGCTTTATGCAGTGGCGCATTTATTTTTTAGAAAAGAATCTCGAAAATATAGTTTGCACGCCACTGTTTTTTTCATATTGACGTGAAGTCGCAGCAAATGAAGTAAGTTGCCATTAGAACTCCTCATACCCAATTAGACAAAAATACCTTAATGCATCTCCGAGATAGATATGCCTAAAAATCGTTTTTATTTGTCAACTTCAACACCCTGTATCTGGAAAACTAAGCTTTAATGAGCAACATTGTATAACTTTTCCCAATTAATTTTCGTCGTAGAATCTAATGGTAAGGTTTGGTCTATTTTTTAACGGATACCCTGTATAAAAATGATAAATAATACAATTAGGACAGAAAATGGTAACTAAAAACATAAAGCTTTTCGAGGTATTTCCTGACATTTAGAGGCATTTTGTGGTATTTCTGGTATTCCGGTAACATTTCGGTGGCATTTAGGGCATTTCGGGGGTATTTCGAACATTTTTTTAGCATATTGAGGTAATTTGTGGCATTTCGAAGGCATTTTGGTGCATTTTCCGCAAGAAAGGAATTTTGGTGTACAAAATCTAGACAGCGAAACGCCCCTCGGTATTTACAGACAGTAAATGACAGAAAACTATTATACAGAGTGTGGTAAGTATATGGTATCCTCTCGGGAGTGTAAAGAGGAGGTCAAAATAACATTAGTTTGTTAAAAAATTCCTAAAGTGCAGATACAGAGCACCTAAGGGGTACCCAGCGATTTATCTTTTCGTTTTCAAATTTTGAACCGACGTGTATAATTTAATGAAATTTTATATTTTATGTAGGCCATCAAGGCTCATAAAACTATACTACAGTAGATTTACACTGTCAGGGAAGCCAGGAACGGACTTGCCACACATTTGTTGGTCCAAAATTTTGATAGTCATTTTATAAAGGTGAAAACAATATTTTTAAATACTTTGGTCATTCCTCTTTTAGAAAGGTACTCTACATTTGTTTCAATAAAATTAGCCGTTTCCAAAAAAATTTGGTTTTTGTATAACACGTCATTGAAATAATCAGGATACTGCAATAAAACGCCAGTCGTTTTTATATCGTTAAAAATGCGTTATTGACAACACTTGTCAAACTTGTCAGATTGATTGAGTACACAAGACTAAATAATGGAGCATTTTCCTACAGCGAATATGCTGACATGCATCTAATTTATGGAGAAGCACTCGGCAATTGTGTTGAGGCAAGAAGAAGGTATTCTGATACATTTCCAAATCCACGTTTACCGTACCTAAGAACTTTAGAGAGCTGATCGAGGAAGAGGTAAAGAAAGAAGTGACATAAAAAAAGGATGGAGAAGGACGTAGAGCAAAGAATCCTCGGTCAGAGGACAAAATTCTGGATGTGATTGCTGAAAATCGCTCTAATAGTGTAAGAAAGCTGTTGGTCTGAATTCACACGACAAAGTGGGCTGTACATAAAACAGTTCGAGAACAACTGCTACATTCCTATTACGTCCAAAAGGTACATGTGATTATCCTGTAAGAGTCAAATACGCAGTTTGGTTTTTGCAACGCTTTAGGCAAAATTCAAATTTTAGTAGTATTGTTTTGTTCACAGACGAAGCCGGTTCAGAGTAATAAATTGCCATAATTTGTATATCTGACATGAAGAAATTCCCTATGCAATGGTACAGACAAAGCGCCAACAAAGGTTAATAATCAACATATGGGCAGGAAATATTGGGAATTATCTCATGAACCGTTTTTTTTTTTGAAGACAGATTAAATGGCGCCATGTATTTGCAATTGTTGCAACAAAGCTTAAACGGTTTATTAGAAAATGTGCACTTAGAAATTAGAAATCAGATGTGTTCTATTCGCGCCGGGGCACCGCCCCATTTTAGCAATTTAGTTCGTCAGCACTTGTCAAATACTTTTTATCAATGGATAGGACCAGGTGGACCTATTTTATAGCCACCGGGGTCACCCGACATGTCTCCATTGGATTACTTTTTATGAGGAAAGGACCCCGCAGAGTCCTTATGGAAATTGGGTCTCGGTCAAATTTGATGAAACTCTGGACTCTGTTAGTTCTCGACTAGTAGAACAAAAGTTCTCATGGCCACTGAATCCAAAAGTCTCATGGTTTTGAGATAGCTCTTTGGGTGCATTTTGCAGTATTACTAGCTTCACACTTACAATAGTATATACTTGTTTGTTGGACATAAGCAAATGTATACCAATGAGAATCCGTATAACTGCAGGTTGTGTGGGAAGCGTTTTGAGAAACAGCGTGGCCTTGAATGGCGTGGTCAGGATTTCTCATAAAATCAGGATTGTCTTGGTAATGCTACAAGGTCTATACGCAACGTGAAGAACGCTCCAAAACATTTACGAAAATGACTTTTCAAGCTCGGCTTGATAAGCAACCAGTTTTTACTTATTAGTAATGTATCATAAGGAGACACCTGATCTTCTTCGGAGACTCCGAGATACTATTGAAGGATTATTCTTATGAGAGTCGCTAAAACATTTCTATAACCATAAGTACCTTTCGTATAACTTGATTCAACAATAATATAATATACTATTTTGGGAGGTAAGTGATGACTGAGTGGGAACAGACAAGACTCACGCTAAAAAAGCACCCCAAAGGAAACAAGAATCTACCACGTCCACGCTGTTGTTCCTGGATCACGCTAAGAGTAGTCAAATATTAGTCAATTGAATTCCCAAGTACAAACACACACACACACACACTCACAAGTTGATATCAATCTTACTATTAGTATTAATCCTGTTTGAAGTTTATGTGTTTGAATACACGTGTACATACATACGTGCTTGAACAAACAAGTATATACTATTGTAAGTGTGAAACTAGTAATACTGCAAAATGCACCCAAAGTCGAACTTCAGAGAGCTATATCTCAAAACCATGAGACTTTTGGACTCAGTGGCCATGAGAACTTTTGTTCTACTCGTCGAGAACTAACAGAGTCCAGAGTTTCATCAAATTTGACCGAGACCCAATTTCCATAAGGACCCTGCGGGGTCCTTTAACGAGCCTGCAAGAATA
Organism: Monochamus alternatus; assembly: GCA_037114965.1. Lineage (NCBI taxonomy): Eukaryota > Metazoa > Arthropoda > Insecta > Coleoptera > Cerambycidae > Monochamus > Monochamus alternatus. Next base: position 43,878,253 of record CM073433.1, read on the forward strand.
TTACATAATTTCAACCAAATTCGAAACAATACTGGAATGTTGTTTGAAGTATAACAAGAAAACATCCGCTTTTGCATATAAGTAAATCAGAATAAATCACCCTGTATTGGTGATAATGAGTGATTTCTTTTCAATAAGTCAATTTCTGTGCGACCTTTAAAGAATTTTTATTAACTGTAAAATTTTAAAGATAAAGTTTGCTACTAACTTTTTGATATTTTGATGAACACTATTAAAATCTAGTTTTAACTAATGCATTTTTTCTTGAAAAATTCAATCAATGGAAAAAAGTTTGATATAATTGTAAGAATGAACAATGAACAGTTTGTATGTGGTTATTCCAAATTACAGTAATTTAAGATATATTTTTTTAATATTTGGCCCCACTTTGAAAGCCTGTAACTCCGCCTATGTGCAACTTTGAATAAAGATATATTTGGTTAAATTACAATAATTTGGGACCCCCTCTGTGTCTATTATTATGAGGAAGATCCTATATATCTTCATCTGGACGAAATTTTATCCACTAAGTGGATAAAATATTTTGCTGCGACGATATTTTTGCATATTTTATCGTCTACATATACTTGAATAATTGAAACCATACAGTATGCGCCAAAAGTATGGAATAAATTCAATAAAAACGCAACAATTATTTTTTTGGGAAAAATCCTCGAACAGGTCGATTTTTAATTTAAAAAAAAAAACATATTTTAGCGTAAAATGCGATTTCCGAATGTCATTTGTTTTCGAGTAATGACGTCATCAATTTTTTTTTAAATGGCAACACCATATTTTTTTCCTTGATTCTGAAACATCGTTTAATTCTCTATCAGACAGTACTAAAATTTTGCCCTCTTACATAGGAAAGTTTTCGAGTAAATGACAATTGAATGTTAGAAAACGTAAATCAATTAAAATAAAGCAAAAACGTTATCAAGTTTAGTTTTTCGAATTCCATAGTACTTTTATGGATCACGGAGGTGAAAATCTTTGCAAAGTGTCATTGTCAAACCGACTTTCTAATAAGTATTGTAAGCGATATAGAAATTATTATTCAATTTAAAGTATTATGGCACATTTAATTGTTACTCAAAGAATTGAAATTTTAATTCTTATCGGCTGCGGGAATATGACTAGAACTCCGCAGGAAGTTTGCGATTTATTTAATGAAAAATATCCAGATCGCCCTATCAGCCAATCAACAGTCAGTAAGGTAGAGTCTAAATTTAGAGAAACTAGCAATGTTGTAAATATTCCAAAACCTGGACGACCAAGCATTAATGAAAATCAGAAACAGAACATTTTGATAAGTATGGTGGACAATCCTCATCCTCATGATCCCGATCGCCGCTTACACTTTTGCGAAATTCTAATGGATTTATGTCAAGGAAATAGAAATTTACACCGGCAAATACTTTTTTCAGATGAGGCCACATTTTGTCTGAATGGTACAATAAACCGTCAAACTTGCAGATATTGGAGGCGGGAAAATCCTTATTGGATGGCAGAGGCACATACCCAACACCCTCAGAAATTAAATGTGTGGGCTGGAATAGTTGACGACACAATAGTAAGGCCTTTCTTCTTTGAAGGAACCCTTACAGGACAAAGATATTTAGAGTTTCTAGAAACTGACCTTGTTCCAGCCCTTGCAGTAATTTTTCCTAACGATAATGACTCTGACATTCCTGACGATACCATATGGTTTCAGCAAGACGGTGCACCTCCGCACTATGCGCGCCCTGTACGAGATTTTTTGGACAACTGTTTTCCTGGGAGGTGGATCGGCAGACGCGGACCGATAGAATGGACTGCAAGATCGCCAGATCTTACACCTCTTGACTATTTTTTATGGGGATGCTTGAAGTCAAAAGTGTACATTAATAAACCACGTAATTTAGAAGAACTTCAAAATCGCATTCGGGACGAAATACGCAGAGTTACCCCAGAAATCATTCATAATGTGCAAGAAGAATTTCTTCACAGACTTGCGCATTGTCAAGAAGTTGGTGGATGGCAATTCGAACATTTAATTTAAGTATAAAATTTAATCAATTGTATTTTATTTTACATACCTCAGAATTGTTACTTTTTTATGGATAAAATTTACGTTTTCTAACATTCAATCGTCATTTACTCGAAAACTTTCTCATGTGAGAGGGCAAAATTTTAGTACTGTCTGATAGAGAATTTAACGATCTTTCAGAATCAAGGAAAAAATATGGTGTTGCCATTTAAAAAAAAATCGATGACGTCATTACTCGAAAACAAATGATGATGAATTTGAAAATCGCATTTTACGCTAAAATATGTATTTTTTAAATTAAAAATCGACCTGTTCGAGGATTTTTCCCAAAAAATAATTGTTTCGTTTTTATTGAATTTATTCCATACTTTTGTCGCATACTGTATATTCAACACTAACTAAATATTATAAAACCAAACAAACATTAACTTGTTTTTAACATCAATTGTAAAAAAGTTTTTTACCAATATTTTCTCATATAATGAATTTCATTTTAACTGATAGGTCAATTTCTGTACGACCTTTAAACAATGTTTTAATCTACATTGAACCAACTGCAGCGTTGAATTCAACACGATCTAACTTCAAAAATGATTACCCTGCTTGAGCATCGCTTTAGGAATTCTCTCTGTTAAAAAATTATCCATACTTAGTTCTACTACACAAATGTTATATGGAGCATGGTTCTGCGAGTATACATGTAATTTTCAACACGTCTAAGGACCACCTTGTGTAAACCAGGGTACGTCCCGGTGCACAAATTACAAGATAAATCAAAAGGCGACTAACTGTAAAAATAGATCCTTTCATTTCAACCTTGCCTCAGGTCTGTTCCGACTTTTTTCCCACCTCCGACCAATGGATATCGAACGTGGCTCCGCGATTTTTCTGAAATACCGCAAGATAGATGTTGTATAACATTTTCTATTTTCTAAGCGTTTACGAGAGCTATTGATATGAATCATCTGTCGGCACGAGTCGCCTTTAGTGAAGTTAAATTACTGAACATTGTTAGGCATTCATCACGACTTATGATGTATGGATTACTCCGATGTGCTGCCTCCGAACAAAAGCGACTTACTAGAAATTAATTACGTTAACGTGTACGGGGAAGAATTACAATAAATTTACATCGTGTGCCCATATGTTGAGACCATTATCTAGATATGTGTAATTAATTATTCAACTTTGAGCTCGGGCATTAATTGTTTAGGCGTATTCCATTCAGATTCATTCAAATTAAATTTTTTGATTTCTCGGTATATAGGTCAGTGCGGCAATAAGATGTTATGTAGTCGACACGTGGGTTTAAAGTTTTTTCGTCTAATTGTACTGCCATCTTCAGCCAACTTTGTTAATTATCTGTATACGCGTCCGGCTGTTAAATTGCATTTTATAAATATCGTCTTAACGCCCGAGGGCCTTATTAACCCCCTCGGGTATTAGCCCAAGTAGCACACTAGTCTTATAATGCAATATTAAGACCAGAAATTTATATAAAAGATGTGTAGCGGTTACATGACAGCAATTTCATTGTATTATTGTTCCATTTGAGACTTCTTTGTTAACAGACACTATTTGGCTGTTTAAACTACCTGTGAGAATAATGTAATCCCTACAAGAAAACCGTTTTATAGAAATTATTTAAACTATTTTCAGAACGTTGTGTCTACACTTCAGGAGGTAATTTTACTGTATAATGTCTATAGTAGCAATCTACACGACTGACTATAAAGCATTATAAATCAATTTTGTAGTGGTTACAAGAGAAATATTTGAGATCATTACAGTAAAAATAAAAGTATTTTATGGGAGGCAAAAATAGAAAAACGGAAGAAAAGAGGTAGACCTAGACAAACATGGGACAGAACCGTGGGAGAAATATTACAGAGAAAAGGAATAACATGGACCGACGCAAAAATTTAGCAAGAAATAAGAAGGAATGGGCGAAATTTTACATGTATAGTAGTTATAGTAAATTAAGTTAGTAATTTGTAATACCCTACACCATAAAATGGTAAATGGTTTTTTTGGTAATATATTTTTATATTTAATTTGTTGAGCGCCAATTTATAGTGATATTTAATTTGTGTTGTTTGTTTTTTTTATATTTTATGTTTTGCTTGTATTTACTTATTTATTTATTTTGTACTGTTTTGTGTTTATGTATGTCTCTTTGCAGAAAAAAAATAGTATTTATTGTGCTACAAACCTGTGTAATATCTTTTCTAGCTTATTCAACTACACTAGCTGTTTGTAGAACATAGACTCTGATAGTCGGTTCGCTTGTCAAGTCAAATCCTATTACAACACTCTGTACCTTATTCGAGCAAATAAATATCATTCCACAATTGACAATGTTTATTTCATAAAAGATTGTTATCTAATACTTGTTAAGAATATTTTAAATTTTCTATACATTTAATTCATACGTAACATATTTTTAAATGCAATTGCATATTAAGGGTTGCCTATCTTTAGGCATTAAAATTCTTAAAATTAAAGTACATACTTTCTGACATTTTATTATTCTGTGGCATTCTATTTACTGATGTTCGCTGATACTGATATAATGAATTGTAAAATGATCCTTATTCTGACAGATGGTCCACAAAATAACAAATTTTTTATAGTAAATGGAAAAGTGACTATTATTAAAATTATATGGTAAGTAACTTTATTGTTTTACGAAAATTCTGAGTATATTTGACTGTCTTTTTGTTGAATTTAATGGCTAGCTGGCGTTTATTTTTTTTTATTAAATTTTGTGCACATATAATATACCTGTATTAACGTTAGTCTTTATAGGTCTTCTACTACTAGAAATCTTCTAGAAATCTTTCATAACTGTGATATGGGGCTACAGATGTTGGAGAATGCTTCACCTACTGATGGTACTGCCAAATCCCTAAATTGGACCTGGATCTCGGTTTCTAATGCTGATCACCAATTTTCTTTTAACGTTAGTACTAATTTTAACTTTTATTCTGGCTTTTTCTTGTTAATTTGCTTAATTTTCGGGAAGCTCTCTAAACCAACGCTGCACGTTCTTTTTCCTCTTCCCGTATCTAATCAACAAAAACTTGTTTTTCCTTTTTTTTAATCAATTTGATATCTTGATTCCTGATTTTAATGAGTATTTCGATGCACTGTTTTAATGTTTTTCACTGTACTGCTTAACCTACTACATTTTTTTTTATGTATTTACAATTTTACTTATAGCTAAATGTTAAAATATTCTTAAATATTACTCCTTTTTTGTAAATTGTGATATCTCTTGTGAAACCAACTTTATGCTTGACATTTGTCCATGGCTATGAAATTTATTTGACATTTCTGAAAATTTTATAAAATTTATTTACTTTAAATGTTAATATTTTTATTATATTTGCTTGACTCCTGTCTCTATGTATGAAATTACTCTATGATATTTACTTGTTCATTAAATATGCTTTGCTCTTGGTTTAAATCTATTTTTGTTTATGTACTCTTCATAAATGTGAGATCATGTCCCAATATTAGATAAATTTTAACTATATCTTATTTTCTAAAATAATCAATTTATTTAATTTGCAGTATAATAATCTACCTATATATATACTCTATATTATCCATCTTTATATTATTTTGTTCTATTCTATTGTATTTTAATTTTAACAACAATAACACTTTCAATAATATTTTATGATTTTAAATAAACATGTAAATTTTTATTTATATTGAATGTCTGATATTTCATTTTGTCTCAATATATATAAGAATGTAATTAATCTTGAATATTTGCTAATGTGCTAACGCTAAACAAAATGTTAAGTGAACTTTAAGGGGACAACGATTTGCCAATAATCAGTAGAAGCAAATTATGGGCCGTCTTACGATAGTTGAATTTTTGCTGGGAAAAGCAGAACAGGAAGTCAGTTCTTATCGATAAAGATGAAATTATTTGTTGGCGAAGATCCTACTTAAGATCAATTAGAAAATTCCGTGACGAAGGGAGGAATATTTATAATCTAGACGAAACTTGCGTCAACGAGGGATATACTGTAACAAAAGTATGGCAAGATAAAAATGTAAAAAATTGTCGACAAGCATTTTTGGATGGACTTTCAACAGGGTTCAAGGCACCTTCAGGTAAAGGGCGAAGATTAACAGTGACACATATAGGTAGTGCCAGTGGTTTTGTAGATGGCGGTTTAGTTTTATTTGAATCTAAAAATACAGGTGACTATCGCGAAGACATGAACGCAGATGTTTTCGAAGAGTATTTTACACAAATGTTGAATCTTATTTCTCCGGGGTCTGTAATTGTCATGGATAATGGCAGTTACCATTCACGGCAGACCGAGCGGACGCCTACGACTGCTTGGATGAAAGCCGATATAATTCAATGGTTATCCGGAAAAAAACAATTCTTTTGAAACAAATATGGTGAAAAAGAAACTTTTGACACTTGTCAATCTTAATAAAGATCAGAAAAAATATGTTATCGATGAAATGGCAAGAAATCGCCAAATAACGGTACTACGGTTACCACCTTATCACTGTGAACTTAACCCAATCGAATTAGTCTGGGCGCAGGTAAAAGGCGATGTAGCGCGAAATAATACGACCTTTAAATTAAGTGCCGTGAAAATTTTGTTAAAAAATTCCTTGGAACGAGTATTTGCAGATAACTGGCATAGATGTATACATCATGTACAAAAAGAAGAGGAGAAAATGTGGGAACTCGATAATTTAATTGACGTTACTATGGAACCTATCGTTATCAATCTAGGAGACGAAGATAATTCATCAGAATATTCAGAGGATGAATTTTAATATACCTACTTTTTTATTTTCTTTATTGTACATTTATACAACATTACACTTACTCACCATAATTTGAATTTTCAAAATACATATATTTTTGTGTGGAATAAAAGTATATTCATTAAATTTAAATAAATATTTTGATAATAATATTAAATAATTTTATTTGAATTACTAAAAACCCTCTTAACCCGGTTATAATGCTTAAAGTTGCCTCTAGTTTTAAAATGCTGTTTGTATGTTGTTTATTTATAAGAGAAATGGACCGAGAAATTGAAGCGGCATAGACAAAGCCGGATTGTCGGGGATTAAATTTTAGCTACCTGCTACAATTGAGTACGGTTCGACCACACAAAGTTTTTTTAAAAGTACACCTCATCTATACCGATAATACATAATATAAAAATATTGAATATAAGCACCAGTACTACATTTATTTACGATTTGCATACATAATAAGCTTTTATTACTCTCTTTCATTTCTAAACATACTATATCTTTCCGAAACACTTATGAAATCCATAGAAAAGGGGTCACACTGTACAACTTGACGAGCCTGGTCGGATACATGGAAGCTGAATTAATTCGTGTCCCAAAACACCGAAGAAAAACAGTCTTTAAACAATTTTCATTAACGTATGCACCGCCTGAATGCGCCGACCTGGCAGCTTGAATTTAAATTCGCTATTAAAGAGAACACCCGTGCCATACCGTGTCGCAAAGGACTCGTTTCGAATGCGTCTTACCGGGAGCAATGAAGAAACTTAAGCAGTGTGGAATCCATGTCCATTCACGATTCCTTTGATAAAAAACTTTCTTAAAAACAAAATCTAGACAGCACCGACCTTCTTCTCGCGAACGAAACACGAGTAAAACAATAGGCGCGGCCTTCGCGATTAAGCCGAAGAAAAAATCAACGCGTGACTACAATTGCAACAGTAGCTATGGGTTTCAGACTGGGTTTCTGTCGTTCCTGAAAAAAATTAATTTATGGCTTTGTACTTGACGGATTTTCATTGTATATTATCATAAATTATAAGTAATAACGTTTAGTAAACGTATCGAAAAAAGTCAAATTCATTACTAAAGTAATTGTATTGTTGTCGATTAAGCAATATTTCAACAAATAAGTAATCACGTTGGAAAGAAATAATAAAAGTAAATAAAAATTCTGGTATGTGACATTAATTGCTCGATAATTATGTCGGATAGGAATGGGGAAACTGCATGATTTTTACAAATATGTGTAAAACAATGTATTATTTTAATTGAAATGGCGTTTGTTTTAGACAATTTCGTAGAAAAATAGATCTAAAAACGATATTTAAAAATTTTGTCTGGCCACCCCTCTATAAAACGATCGTCGCCACAGCGCAGATCTGTGACATCAAACGCCGTTCGCACGTCTATTCCAAAATACAGCAGTGTGCTAGTCATATCTGTATACGATTATTAGATATTATTGTGTTAAGTAGGTATTAGTATTGAATAAAGTTAGTTAGTTAGTTAAGCAAAATAAATTCGTAAAATGAGTACATGAACTGCATCTCACCGGGCAAATGGAAGAAGTATTGCATTATACTATAATACCATAATAAGTACAACTTAATCTCCAACAACCAGTTTGGATTCAAACAAAAAACGTCAACTCAAGATGCCTTACTAGCGTTAACGTCCAAATTTTACTCTGCTCTGGATGGAGGCAGTCCGTCTATATGCATTTTCTTGGACCTTTCAAAAGCATTTGATACGGTCAGTGATCGTTTACTCTTACAGTCACTAGAAGATATTGGAATTAGAAATAATTGTCTGAAACTATTTGAAAGCTATTTGTCTGATAGACACCAGTACGTGAAAGGTAACAATGTACTGAGCGATCAAATGTCGATGAATTATGGAATTCCACAAGGTACTGTCTTGGGTCCCCTGATATTTTCTATATATGTTGATGGTTTGTTCTCTATTCGGACCAGAGAGGAAATAATTGGATATGCAGATGATACTGCAATTTTCTATATAGCAGACACTTGGAAAGACCTTAAAATACTAATTGAAACTGATATGATCTTAGTAAAAAAATGGTTTGACTATAAAATTGTTGACAATTAACTTTGCACAGTTGCACAAATGCTAGTTTGCCACCTTTTGTTAACACTGAGATAAATAAATACTGGAACTATGTTGTGTACAATTTTACCTGTAAAAGAAATTACATACTTAGGAATCTATATAGACTCACACCTAAAATGGAATTGTCACATGAATTATATTATCAAAAAACTGCAGTATGTGTTGTGTAAATTCCGGTACTTGAAAAAAATCCTCAGCGTTCCTCAACTCAAAGTACTGTACCATGCACTAGTGGAAAGCAATATAAGCTGTGAAATAATCGGGTGGAGAAGTGTATCGAAGACCAAATTGAATCCATTAATATTCTGCAAAAAAGATTTTTAAATATAATTCTATCTAAAGAGCCAACATACTCATCGGCACTCCTATATTCAGAAGCTCAGGCTTTCAGACAATTGTACTTTTATAACTTAAATCTAAGATATCATTGCACCAAATCTGTATCCACATTACCAGCATATCAATATACTACAAGGCAGAAGGATAGCCATAGCCATTTATGACAAAAAGTATTGGACAACGGTCATTCTCCTTTCTAGCACCGAGAGCTTATAATTATCTGCCAAAAGAAATTCGTAATATTAAAATCAGTTATATATCCACTATAAACACTTGATAATTATATTGACTTGAAAAATAGTTAATAAATAATATTGCATAAAATATAATATATTATTTACCTCCTAATGTCGAAGTAATTTATTTGCCATGCAATTACAAAATTTTCATATTGGTTCCTAAAATTGAGTACTATTCTAAAATGTAATATTTATCTAGCTACTTGTTCCGTATTTTATTTTCATGTAGTTTGTAAGTCTTAATTGTTGTTCGTTCCTGTTTTAATATTTGATACATATATGTGTGAATGTTGTTTATATATGGAATATGTTTTTATTCTTATTCTCTGTCAAATTATTTTACTTGATTGATTCTATTGCACTGTTCTGTCACGTTATTTAGTTAAAAACGCAGTTCGAATGTTTATGTGCTGTACAATGGGTGCTACTATGCATCTCCCATTCCTATATCCGTATATTATGTAGGTACATGTATTTATATTTTTGTATTTACCTTTTTCTCGAAACAAGTGTTCTTACTTGTCGAGTAGATTGTTTATTTAATTTGTTTTTATTGTTATTGTGCAACAAATATTATAAATAAACATTATTATTATTATTACCATTATGTACGAATACAGCATACAAAAGAAAAATATGGTGTAGGTCGATGAAGCGCGACGAAAGGAAGCATTGCAGCATTGTTTGTTTGTGAAGACCTTTTTAATGTAAGTTTAATTGGAAATACAGGTATGTATAAGCTAATCAAGCGATGTAATGTCGTAAAGAATTAATTAAACTTGTCTATTAAACTATCAGAATGTGTACAGGAATGGTAAAACAAATTTACATTTTTCTCATTTGTTGTATTCAGCGCTTCTTCAGCGCTGGCTACCCTGTTAATGGGGTAAATTGGGAAACTTTTTCTATACTTATTAGATGTGGATTTTCATAATTATTCATATATTTTCCAAAATTTGTAACTAGTACATATTATGAAGTCAGAAGTCCAACGGTTCCAACTTGTTACTAAGAGAATATGAAAAATAATATTTTTTTCGATCCTCGAAGAAAAAAGTGACCCTACCCTATTATGATAATAATATAATAATGAAGAAAAGTGGTGCAATTTATTTAGCAAGCATTATATTTTTACTGTAAACACCAGGAGAATGTACTCGTATTTTATTTAAACACATCCATAACTTCCCTATACATTTCCGCTACTCTAAAGTAAATGAGGAAGTAACTACCCCTCTGAAAGATGAACTTGATAATATAAAAACCTAAATGAAGTATACGATTTGATAAGTCACTAGGAAGTTATTAAAAATATATATATATATATATTTTTGCCATGTAACTTTTTGTATAAAGCTTTTTCAGAAAATATTTATGGGAAAATATTTCGCTTTAAAATACTGCTTTTAATTATATCTTATCTTATCTTTCTCTTGTCTTATCTTTAAAAACTGTACTTAAATTTATATACTATATTTGGAGACATAATATTAAAATTATTTTCTATTCTTAAAACATGAATCAAAACAAGAAGTTTTGGATTTATTGGGAACAAGGTTCGTTTCTTTTATACCACAAACATTAAAATTCTCGATTACTAAGATAAACTTTTGTTTTTGTTTTTATTTTTTCATATAATTTTATATATATATATATATATATATATATATATATATATATATATATATATATATATATATGTATACGTATATTTGGAATTTTAAATATTTTAGATGATAATACCGATGTGACCTTTTTTACTAAATTTTATCAAAATTATTGTAGTGTCCTGACCACCATTGACCACGTAAAATTGAAAAAAAAACAAGGCTATTAGTACCAATATTTATAACTAAGAATAACGTTACGTTTCGTTCCTGATCAGAAACTTTATCAAACTTCTTATTCAAACAAAAATTACAACATATTCATAACCTGCAAGAGAACAACTACATTAATTAAATCTATTTGATATCAATATTAATTAATTAGATGACACACAACATGAAAATTTTATAATTTAATACTTTACGAGAAAAAATTGGTCTGGAATGTATTAAGAATAATAAAACTGCAATAAATATTAATCAAAATGATTGCGTTTATGTTTAATTTCTTTCTTTTCTTCATTATTAGAGCTTTTTTAATAAGATTATTATTAGCAGATAAACTTATCTTTTAGGAACGCTTGTCTTGTGAACACAGCGACGAAATGGAGTTTTATAAAAATATTTGACCTTTAACCATTGAATATAAAGAAGCTAATAGAAAAAGGAGTGTAGTGCCATGTATGAGAATAAAAATGACCCGTTGAAAAATATATTAGTCGGAAGCTGTAACACGAAACAATGCTGGAAAGTCAAACAATAAAATTGAAATACAATTGACTTAAATTTTATCATTTTATCATTAATGCAATTTCAATTTTTTTAATGTGAAAAGTACTTTTGTAGTAATTTGGTTCTTTTGTTAAAATTAAAAGAATGTTTTTCCCTTAGTATGCATAAAGCTGTGGAACAATTTTTAGAATATTTATGTCCTTTCAATCTATTTTACAAATTTTGAGAAATCATACCAATATACATGCCATTACAGTCGTTACATGGAATAGAATAAACAACGTGATTTTTTTAGTAAAGGCCTTTTACTTTAAAGTGGAATAACAAACTCATTTAATTGATTAATAAGTTTATATGCAACAAACATTTATTTAGAGAGGATAAATTTAATCTTTTCTGAAAAGTTATCTACATATGGTAAAGCAACATAAGTTACATCTATGGACTGTTGAGTTGAGTTTTATTTTAGTTCCTAGTTTTAATGTAAAAAGCAAAAAATTTTTGTTTAATTATTTTCTTAACAAAATTTGAGGCATAATTATTGCTCTTAAGAATAGTAGTTTTATAAGTTATAGAATAATGTTAATTAAAATCTAAATATCTACCTGAAGAAGTAGGTTTTGTATACCATTCTGTTAAAAATTTATTATCTATGTTTTTTAAAGTTAAATCCAAAATATTTATTTCATTATTATTTTCAACTTCTTTAGTAAATTGTAATTTACTGTGAAAACTATTGAAAGTTTCGAGCATATTATCAATTTTATCTTCAGAGATATATATTTTCCATCAAACTAATAAAAATATCATTATTTGAGTCATCATTTACTAATATTTAAACACTTGTGACAATACCTACATAATTTAAATATCTAAAATAGAATCGTAAATGTTGACTATATCATATGGAATATCTTACTTCCAATTTCCCCCAGATCACATTTAATCTTCTATCTTATTTATCTATAATATATTATTCATAAAACAACGCATATTCGATACTGTTCCGTGGGATAGTACAACTAGTTGAAAATACAATACTAACCAGTGACTCAAAAATAAGTTATAAGATTTTTTAAAAATTCCTTTATTGTATATTTTTAATTTATGCATAAAAACCAAAACGTTTCCTTATTTATGGAAGACATCTATAGTAAGCCCTATTTTTAAAACTGGTGCGAGGTCAAAGGTAAGTAATTATAGACCAATTTCGGTACTGTTCGCTCCTGACAAGTTGTTTGAGCAAATTATATATAATTATCTTTGGTTACACTTAAGTACTTTTATACCAAATTGTCAGCATGGATTCATACCGAGAAAGTCAACACTGACAAATCTTTTTTCCTTAAATAATTTTATTTATCAGTCCTTTGAACACAGGGTACAGGTTGATGTAATATTCACAGATTTTCAAAAAGCTTTTGATCGTGTAGATCATGATGTGTTACTTAAGAAACTATGTCATTACGGTATCTCTATAGATGTACTAAAAGTATTATCATATTTAAGGAATCGCCGATTCATTGTAAAATATAATTGTTTGTACTCTAATGAATTTGATGCTTACTCTGGAGTACCTCAGGGTTCAAATTTAGGTCCGTTACTATTTTTATATTTTATTAATGACTTACCTGATGTAATATCACATTCTAACTGTTTATTGTTTGCAGATGATTTAAAGTTCTTTAGACAAATAAAGTCCTTCAATGATTGCGAGTTACTTCAGGATGATATTAATGCTGTTTGTATTTGGAGTGAAGAAAATAAACTAGCTTTCAATATAAAAAAATGCTCTGCCATGTCTTTTACTCGTAACTCCAACACAAATGCGGCTTCTTATTTTATGTACAATTCTGAATTAGATAGAGTAACTGCTATAAAGGATCTAGGTATAACAATTGATTCAAAACTAACTTATCAGCAACATATTGGCAATATGGTTAAATCTGCTTATAAATCATTAGGGTTTCTGATAAGGGAAGCTAGGCAATTAAGAAATCTTAAAAGTATTATTATGTTGTACAATGCATTGGTGAGACCTAGGCTCGAGTATTGTTCTCTTTTCTGGCATGCACTGCCTAAGAAATATACGGAAAGCTGTGAAAAAGTTCAGAAAAAGTTTTTACGATTTTTATATTCTAAAAAAATATAACAGGCCTCCTGATTACAATGTTGTTAGATCTGCTCATTTACGGCATGAATTTGAAATTAACTCTCTTTTTAATCGTAGAATTATTGTTATATTACTTTTTGCATATAAAATACTAAATAACTTGTCAAATGATTCTCACATTCTCTCACTTTTAGAGTTTAACATTCCTCAAAAAAATACTAGATGTCGTCAGCTGCTGTTCGTACGTATGGTTAAGACTAATTACTATTCTCCTTTACTAGTATTAAATCGTTTAGTAAATTTTGCTTCCTCCAAATTTAATGTAGATTTTTTTCAACCTTCATTGATTAAATTTCAAGGTATTGTTCGAAATATATTTAATTGTAATTATGTACCTTAGTTTTATCGCTCCCTTCTGCAAGTTTGTATACCATTATCATCATTATTAATATATGTTATAGTGTCTTGTTTTTCTGTGTATCTTACCATGATTACTTATGTATCAAGATTATTATGTGCTTAATTGTTCCTTGTAATTAGGCTTTAACGCCTGTTTGGAATAAATAAATAAATAAATAAATAAATAAATAAATAAATAAATAAATAAATAAATAAATAAATAAATAAATAAATAAATAAATAAATAAATAAATAAATAAATAAATAAATAAATAAATAAATAAATAAATAAATAAATAAATAAATAATATCGGGATATCTCAATATTTATCATTCGTGGAGTAATAATTATAAGATGCTTGGTACCAAATCGATTGAACTTGGCAAAATGTTTGTGGGAGGTATACTTTAATTCTAATGTTCTATGTGATATCTACTCTAGTGAAAAATGAGTATGTGTATTTTAGAATAATTCTTGCTTTATGAATGCTTTATTAGGTAATTATATCATTTTTAGATAATTAATATCTGATACACTAATAATTAGATATTCCTGAATAACGTTTGTGGAATTCTTTGTGAATGTTTTGCACTTCAATCCTTTACTTTAGTTCTCTTGGATAAACGTCGTTCTTTTGATTAAACGATACACTTTAGTACTAACTAGCATTTTAAGCAAATTAGTACATTTTTGCAATAAAACTTAAGTGTATTTTAATACTTTGGGGCTTGCTTGTCTTGCTAACATAAGAGATGTAGCAATTCAGTTCCGGGAATTTGTCAATGAAAAAACAAGCAAACTAAGTTTTGCCAACATTTTATTATCAACCTTCACAATAGTCTCCCTCTAACTCTACACAACGATTTCAACGTTGCTCCCACGATTGGAAGCACCCTTGATAATCATCCGCAGTTAACCCATTCAGCACCACGGTTACAACAACTTCTTTGACCTCCTGAACGCCGCCATGATGAGTTCCCTTGAGGTGCGACTTCATCTTGGAGAATAAAAAAAATCAGAGGGGGCAATATCGGGGCTATAGTGTGGGTACGGTAATGTTAAAATGCCTTTTTTGCAACAATGGGCTGGCGCGTTGCCGTGGTGCAAGATGCAGCCGTTCTCGGCGAGCTCGGGTCGCACATGGAAAAAACAGGCCCGCAGCCATTCCAGGACGCCAACATATAACTCTGTCCAGTGGATATCGAAAAAACGATCAACATTGCCTTCAGTCGTGACTTGGATATCCTCGCTTTCGTTGGCCAAATCTTGCAAATCCTCGCAGAACGATTTTCGCATGTCTTTCTGTTCACGGGTGAGAAATTTTGGGTTTCTTTGTTGACGTGTAACTTGTCAGACAACGCATGAATGCTTAGGCGCCTGTCAGACGTGATCAGTGCACGCAAACGGTCAACATTCGCGTGTTTTCGACATACACTGGTCTCCATACAGCACCTGTAATTTTCGAAGGATTTCCAAGGGGTTTTCTCCAGATTTCACTAAAAATTGAGGCACAACACGTTGCTTGTAATTTGAGTCCCTCATTTTCATGACGCCACTAAAAAAGTTACTTCCAAAAAATACACATAAAACACAACACACCAAACGTGCTATCGACTTCAACCTTGGACTGAAACTCCCCCTCTCTAGAAAAACGATGACGAACGATGCAGTGTTGCCAGTTTCCGAATTATAACTAAATTCCCGGAACTTATTTGCCACACCTCCTATAGTTCTCGAAATTAAAAATGCATTGCAATCGTTTTCAGAGTTAATTTTGAATCCAGTGAATAAACTTCTTCTTACAAGTGCACTTTAGTCACTATAAGCACCAATTTGTAGATTTTTAGTCCCAATATTTGTGATTTTATCATATTGCCATATTATACATTCATCTCAGTAGAATGAATGGCCTTTCTTGGAGCAGGGTTACCTTCTTCTCGTAGTCTACGAAATGATGTACTAGGACTGTGTGGGCAGGTTGATGTCTATTTGGGAATCTTCGTCGGTATACTAGAGCTGTTTGTCTAGCGTTCTCATTGGAATACCCATATACAATATGCGCTAAAAGTATGGAATAAATTCAATAAAAACGAAACAATTATTTTTTGGGAAAAATCCTCGAACACGTCGACTTTTAATTTAAAAAATACATATTTTAGCGTAAAATGCGATTTTCAAATGTCATTTGTTTTCGAGTAATGACGTCATCGATTTTTTTTTAAATGGCAACATCATATTTTTTCCTTGATTCTGAAAGATCGTTTAATTCTCTATCAGACAGTACTAAAATTTTGCCCTCTTACATAGCAAAGTTTTCGAGTAAATGACGATTGAATGCTAGAAAACGTAAATTTTATCCATAAAAAAGTAACAATTCTGAGGTATGTAAAATAAAATACAATTGATTAAATTTTATACTTAAATTAAATGTTCGAATTGCCATCCACCAACTTCTTGATTTCTGGGGTAACTCTGCGTATTTCGACCCGAATGCGATTTTGAAGTTCTTCTAAATTACGTGGTTTATTAATGTACACTTTTGACTTCAAGTATTCCCATAAAAAATAGTCAAGAGGTGCATTTTATCGGTCCGCGTCTGCCGATCCACCTCCGGGGAAAACAGTTGTCCAAAAAATCTCGTACAGGGCGCGCATAGTGCGGAGGTGCACCGTCTTGCTGAAACCATATGGTATCGTCAGGAATGTCAGGGTCATTATCGTTAGGAAAAATTACTGCAAGGGCTGGAACAAGGTCATTTTCTAGAAACTCTAAATATCTTTGTCCTGTAAGGGTTCCTTCAAAGAAGAAAGGCCCTACTATTCTGTCGTCAACTATTCCAGCCTACACATTTAATTTCTGAGGGTGTTGGGTATGTGCCTCTGCCATCCACTGAGGATTTTCCCGACTCCAATATCTGCAAGTTTGACGGTTTACTGTACCATTCAGACAAAATGTGGCCTCATCTGAAAAAAGTATTTTCCGGTGTAAATTTCTATTACCTTGACATAAATCCATTAGAATTTCGCACAAGTGTAAGCGGCGATCGGGATCATCTTCATTAAGTTCCTGCACAAGTTGAATTTTGTAGGGATGATATTTTTCCTTCCTCAAGATACGTTGCACTGTGCTCTGACTAGTGTCATTGTTTAATGCAACCAATCGTGAAGAATTATGAGGATTATCCACCATACTTATCAAAATGTTCTGTTTCTGATTTTCATTAATCCTTGGACGTCCAGGTTTTGGAATATTTATAACATTGCCAGTTTCTCTAAATTTAGACTCTACCTTACTGACTGTTGATTGGCTGATAGGGCGATCTGGATATTTTTTATTAAATAAATCGCAAACAACCTGTTGAGTTCTAGTCATATTCCCGCATCCGATAAGAATTAAAATTTCAATTCTATGAGTAACAGTTAAATGTGCCATAATACTTTAAATTGAATAATAATTTCTATGTCGCTTACAATACTTATTAGAAAGTCGGTGTGACAATGACACTTTGCAAAGATTTTCACCTACGTGATCCATAAAAGAACTATGGAATTCGAAAAACTAAACTTGATAACGTTTTTGCTTTATTTTAATTGATTAATATTCAATCGTCATTTACTCAAAAACTTTCCTATGTAAGAGGGCAAAATTTTAGTACTGTCTGATAGAGAATTAAACGATCTTTCAGAATCAAGGAAAAAAATATGGTGTTGCCATTTAAAAAAAATCGATGACGTCATTACTTGAAAACAAATAACATTTGAAAATCGCATTTTACGCTAAAATATGTATTTTTTAAATTAAAAATCGACCTGTTCGAGGATTTTTCCCAAAAAATAATTGTTTCGTTTTTATTGAATTTATTCCATACTTTTGGCGCATACTGTATAAAGATTCTATCTACATACTCTACAGTTGTAAATAAATACATTTTTTATTTAGCACTTGTTTATGCTTGTGCTTTTATTGAAATATAAAATTATATTTTTTAAAACGCACACTTCCAAGCAGTAACGAATCAGATCTATGTCCATATAAAAAAAATGTTTAACATTAACCTAGCTACCATCTACCAAAGTTTGTCATAGATCTTGTAGAACAGCCTGTATACAGAACTGAAGAGAGTTTTTAGTTCATCATATTAATGTCTTATTCTCCTGGGACTAAATCAGTTTCTTACAATGTTGCTACAGGAAATCAAAAGTCGGAAGCGTACAACGAAATAATCGAATTTCATCATAGGCGCAACCACACACAATAAATCTTCCAATGAAGTTCGGATTGGAACAACCGACTGGGTGTTTTGCATTAAGCGTCCGGCTATAAAGAAGCCACGGGCGTCCTACCGATGTTCTGCAATAGCCGGTATCTAGTAGACGGCGAACTTATTGTGCTAATAAACCATAAGTAAACCTCACCAGTTGTCGAGTGGGTGGTCGAGCCTGGCAACCACACCCCGTGTAATCCGGCCAACGTTGATTTGACGGAGTTAGAGGGCTTCGGGTTTGATACATTGCGACGGTCCGCCAGGAGCATGTGTCGGATGGGGGC
This sequence comes from Monochamus alternatus, assembly GCA_037114965.1. Lineage (NCBI taxonomy): Eukaryota > Metazoa > Arthropoda > Insecta > Coleoptera > Cerambycidae > Monochamus > Monochamus alternatus. Next base: position 43,897,199 of record CM073433.1, read on the forward strand.
AAATGATATGTTGCTCGGCAAAAGCCGTAGAAGGTGTGGGATTCAATTTTAGATAAGGCATAATGGGTGATCTCGAGTTATGTTAAAAAAATTACAGTTGTGCACGTACCGGGTGCTTCGACAATTGTTATGTATATACGAGGGAAAAACAGAAACAATTCTATCATTTATGACATTAGACTAAATAGTTATTTATACAGGGTGTTTATTAATTGAATGCCTATACTTAAGGTTGTGAATCCTTCGGTCATTTTAAGAAGAAAACTTAATATCAACATATGTCCTAAACCTCTTAATTTTTGAGCTACAGGGTGTTACAGTTTTAAAAAAAAAATTACTTTTTTATTATAACTTTCTTATCACTCCAGATATTTTTGTGAAATTTTGTACACACCTATTAATCATTAAGGAGCATTGTTTGATGTAAAAAATATTTAAAAATCTTTGCCAATGACGTCCGTACGAGGTTTGAACTAAACATTTTTGAAGAAAAAAAATGGTACGCCACTGCCTTCCTAAAAACTAAAATTATTTTTAAAATCTCCATTTATTTTAAAGTAAATTCGGACCCTAGACTTACTCTCGTACGACGCACCATTTTCACGTAAAAAAATTAAAACCAAAAAAAGTTTTTTCTCAAGTTCATTGAGACTGCCTTTGAATTTTGTTGCCATTTTGTAGACACCCACCATGCGTGGAAACACTTATTGTGGGGCAAAAATTAATTTTATACTTTCACAAATGACGTTCACGTAGGCATGATATTGAATATTTGAATAGAAAAAACGATAAGCTCATTAGATGCCCCCTTAAATCAAATGAAATAAAAATTAGTAGGCTGGGTAAAGTGTCTTCATTTTTTACGCTTCTTTTCGCAATAAAGTTGACATTGATTTTTCATTATTAAAAAATTATTATTAGAGTAGGAGGTAAAATTTCATAAAAAAATGGTAAATTTTAGAATCGGTGAATTAGCTGACATGCATTTTACTTATGGGAATGCCGCTGGAAATGCATACAAAGCCAGGAGGATATACCAAGAGCGGTATCGAAATCGCGTAAATTTGTTATATCCATATCACATTCAAAGAGTCCAGGAATTACTCCCTAGAGATTTCCCGCTGCGCATTAATTTCTCTGAGTGGTTTCTTCAAAAGCTGCTGGAAAATCCGTTGTTTGACAAGTACATTCTTTTTACCGATGAAGCTAGTTTCTCTCTAAACTCAATAAGAAATTTCCATAATAACCATTTGTGGGCGGGTGAAAACCCTTCTGTAATTGTTGAATCAAATCATCAAGAACAGTTTTCATTAAATGTTTGGGCCGGTATAATTGACAATTATTTGATAGGCCCGTTTTTTCTCCCAAGAAGATTAGATGGACAATCGTATTTACACTTTCTTGAAAAAGATCTGCCGCCAATGCTTGAAGATCTTCATCTTTTATTAAGAAACCAGATGTGGCTAATGCACGATGGTGCGCCTCCACATTTTAGCTTAGGGGTGCGTGAATTTTTAAATCACAACTATCGCGATCGGTGGATATATAGGCCGCAGAGGAACGCAGTCATGGCCGCCCAGATCTCCCAACCTTAATAGTTTAGACTACTTTTTCTGGGGTCATCTGAAAAGCTTAGTGTACCCGGTGCCGATTCAAGCCGAAGAAGAGTTTACAAAATCGTATAATAGTATGCTGCCAAACCATAAGAGAAGAATTTTTTGAAAATGTACGTCAGTCTATGCGAAGAAGAGATGTGACCCACACGTATGCAAGCATCTACTTTATTTTCTTTGTATTTTCTTCTCTTGTCGTTTCGTTTTAGGTTTAAGATTTTTAATTTATCGTTTTACTAAATAAATCGCAATTTTTAAAATAAAATTGGAAAAAATCAGTGCCGTACCGTTTTTTATCCAAACATTTAATATTATGCCTACGTCACTGGTTAAAGTAGAAAATTAATTTTTGTTCTAAAAAAAGTGTTTCCAGGCATGGTGGGTGTCTACAAAATGGCAACAAAATATCAAAAGCAGTCTCAATAAACTTGGGGAAAAAACTTTTTTGGTTTTAATTTTTTTACGTGAAAATGGTGCGTCGTACGAGAGTAAGTCTAGGGACCTAATTAGATGTATAATAAATGGAGATTTTAAAAATAATTTTAGTTTTTAGAAAAATCAGTGGCGTACCATTTTTTTCTTCAAAAATGTTTAGTTCAAACCTCGTACGGACGTCATTGACAAAGATTTTAAAACATTTTTTACATCAAACAATGCTTCATAATGATTAATAGGTGTGTACATAATTACATAAAAATATCTAAGAAAATTATAATAAAAAAGTAATTTTTTTCTTAATACTATAACACCCTGTAGCTCAAAAATTAAGAGGTTTAGGACATATGTTGATATTAAGTTTTCTTCTTAAAATGACCGAAGGATTCACACCCTTAAGTATCGGCATTCAATTAATAAACACCCTGTATATCAAGGACGTTAAGTAGGCGTTTAAGACGCAGCGTAAAGATAATATTGCACGCTTAGGGTATTAAGCGCATTATAACTCACGAAATTTATACAAAGCTTTGTACACGACCGGTACTTAGATCACTTATAAATTTGCTAAACATCATATGATGTTTTTGTGGAAATAAGTGTCTTCCTAACTAAAATCAAGTAATTTTTGTTGGAACCTAATTGACAGTTGTGATGCCTAGCAACAAACGCGGTTTTCATGTACGCCATATTTAGTAATCGGAAGGCCTTTAGCAAAATGGCAGATTATTTCATATATAATTGGTAAAATATGGATTTCAATAGTAGTACAGAAGAAATTCCGAGTACGCCTTTTGAAATTTTTAAAGCGACGGAGGAAGGGAAAGGAAGCCTAATGCCGGAAAAAAAATTACAACAAAACATGATGATTTTGTTAAATATTGTTCCTTTAAAAACGTGAAACATTGTACTGAAAATGCGCTCCTAGCATATGTTGTGTTGTGTATGTTTTAAAAATGATTTTAAACCGTATTACTCCATGTTAAAGGCAACGGCACTTTTACATCATATATTAGCAAATATTCAAGAATAATAACATTCTTAAACAGAACAAACCGCATAAGCCAAGAATATTGACTAGAGAGGAAACTGACACCATTCTTCAAATGAAAAATAAAATGTACAATTTTTTGCAATAATAATGACACTCCCTCAAAATAATTTTTAAACTTCTGGAAGTTCTGAGTAGAAATTTCATTGAATTCTAGTGGTGAGTGAAATAACTAAGAACTAATGTTAAAAGTTGAAAGTAGATTTCATTGTATACATGGGTGGGCCAATGACGTCAATTTTATTTGGATCAAACTTCGTGCGCATATAATAATCGTTCAAAATAACAACCTTCTAAAGTGTCCACTGGTGAAGATTTGTATAACCAATATAATAAATATGGTAAGAAACTGCATCACAATGTACAGTAATAAATTTGATAGCATATTTCAACATATTTTTTTAGTTGTATACGGCCGAACACTTTTTTACTTGAAAAATTATATAAAATAGATATTGGTTTGGTAGAAAGTCTTTTATTGTTTAACAGAGGCAGGCAAGAGAATACGAAATGAATAAATAGATATACCAACCATTTTTACACACCCTTTGAAATATTCTTTGATGGCGAGTAGTATTTCTCTTCAGATATTTTGTATCGTAAATGGTTCTCATTAATGATGTAAGTTGCAGAGACTAAAATTTTTAAGTGTCCCCAGAAGAAGAAATCAATGGGACACAAATTATGTGCGCTGCCAATTATGAAGATTTAAAGGAAATCCCAAAAATTTATATGGAAAGATTTCCAAATCATCCAACTTTAAATCCAAAAATGTTCAGAATTCAACGTTTTTCGAAGTCAGGGTATTTCAGAAATGTCCAATTTTGTTGTTAATCGGGTTACAAAAGAGTGTAAAGAAGCAAATTATTTGCAATATCATACAGGGTGATATATTTTTTTGGCAAATAATAATCGATGATAATCACACCTCCATTACTGATAAGTTTCTAAAACTGGCAATTTTTTATCATACTAAATATACACACCGAATTAAATGTATGGTTAAATTATCTCGAGTGTTAGAAATTCAAATCTGATTTTTTTAAAATTTTTGACACGCTGTAGTTGTTGTTGACAATGGCTATTCTAAGATCCCATTTAAAGACATTTATATAACAAAACACCCTGTTTTTTACCTCTACTTAAGAAACACCCTGTATATGATATCTGTTAGTTATTATTAATAACAATGTTTAATTTTATTACTTTTATAATTATTAACGCCGCAAAAAGTAAGCAAATAGTTCCAAGCCATCTCGAATCATAGACGTCGATTTTCCGGAAGGAAAAGGCTTTTTTCCCCATGTTTTAAACATCGAGCTGAAAATCTGAAATATTTTTTTCATTGTCTTTCAGGCCTCCCTGAGCACGTGGTTAACATTTTTGTACTTACTGGCAGTTAACACTGTTTATTATGAGTACATCCTGTTTTCCTTTCATTAAAATTATTTTTGTGACTGACGTTTACGTTCTTCAGAATGATGTTGGCAAAAATTTTCCATAGATAATCAATCAATCTTCAGCGACAGAGGAAAACGTATTCCCACATAGGCGGCATTAATTTGTTTACAAGAGGAAGCCAGAGCATAATCACGTCAAAGAATGTTTTATTGTTCGGAATGAATCGGACGTCTAATTTGTTCTCTTTAACGCAATTGCAAGGACAAATTGAATTAACGTATTGATACGTGTGCTAACAACGTACGAAACGTCAATAAAACAATTACGAATGACAAATGGCAACGCATATGTTAAGTGGAATAGATGCCAACAATAATAAACATTGTTCACATTGGAGAATTTTTAATGTGTGTTGCATGTGAGGATGCTTTGTATGTGGGTTTTATTTGCTCGTAAATAATCTCGGCCGATCGGTTTTGTCAGGCAGTAATAGAAATGAATATTTAATGAGTCGAAATTTGGGTCAGAATGATTTTATAGAGAACAGTGCAACGCTTCTTGTTGGATTTAGCAATGAAGCTGGAACTCTTGTATAAGTAATAATAAACTGTTTATAATCTAATCAATACTTAAAATGTTTTAGTTCAGCTAAACTTATAAAAGAGAAGAAAATAACCAAAGGGTGTATACTGAGGAGTATTATAAATTAAGTTGACCTTCCGAAAACAAATATGTTTAGTTTGTAAAAAGTTGCAAATATATACTAAATACAACTTAGTTCCATTTCCTTTAGACCAAAACTGCTGATGATATAGGAATAGGAGTTTTACAGTTGTAACTTGCTTCCAAATACAGCAGATGTTTTTAACCTAAATAGAAATGTTTTCATCAAATCTCCTTGACAAATGTGTATCCTGTTTGCCGTCAAAAGTAAGACAAATATTATTGTAGGCGCCTCCGCCAAAACTTCAAAGTTGACCAGTCTAGAATAATTTTCAGCAAATCTCTCTGAATTTGAATAAGTATTGTTTTTTCATTGTTTTGGTTTACTCAGTCTTGTTCACTTGCTCATACATTCTACTCAGGCATAAATATTTTAGGTAAAATTACACAAATCCGTGTAAAAACTGATTTTAGTAAGCATACCATTCATTTAATAACTAAACTATTATATAGTTTAACTGGAACGTTATCTTATGCCACTTGGGTATTTTCTAAGAAACCGAAGTAAAAAGAACAAATAGCTATAAAAAACTTAGGTGTAAATATTATAACATAAACTTACTGTATACTGTATATAAAATTATTCACCTCTACTTATAGGTATGTGAAAATAATTCTTAGTGTCGGGTTATAATAGCAACAAAGAGGTGCCTTACAAACGCCTTTCAAAATATTTTTTTTTTTTGAGAAAAATATAAATAGTAAAAATAAAAAAAATATAACATTAACAATTCTATTTTTGTACTTGATTTTATTCTATATGTTTTAATTTTCGAAATTTCGGTACCTAAAGACACTAGATCTTTTTGTCAGATACACTGATAAACATGTTAGTAAATTTATACGTTGTTCACAAAATATTAAAAATACAAAATACAAGAAATGTCATGTAAATACAAAAGAATTATACATTTTATGCCAAATCACATAATTTTTATTAAAAAGTTGACGTTCGCGTTTACTTTATGTTGAATTAAAAATTTCCGTGGATACAGGTGCAGGTTACGGTGTTGGTGATGTAAACAGGCGTTTATTTCTTATATTTTAGAGTTTTTGTGGCATTTGTGGCCTAATGGAAATACTGTGTAGGTAATGCCATAATTATTAGTGGTGATGTGGTGAACTTACGGTTGTTAAACGTAAGTTATTCCTTTATTTACAGTATAGATCCTCCCGTGATAATTACGGCGACAATGCTGTTGGGTCTGTACCAGATAGATGGCTTACTTTAATAAATTTTTATTACTATTTATTACTGTTTTTTTTTCTTCTCAAACATTTTAACAAAATACTTATTTATTACTTTTGTTTTCATTCTACATCACATACATGGTAGGAGCAAATACAGAAGATGTTATTTGGAATCGGAATGAAACGCTGAATACAATAAAAGTGAAATAATGTAAGTTTGAATTACCATTATTTTTCTAAACGCCCTGTATACATCCTGGTAGCTTAATAGAAAAGTGTCATTGATCCTTTACATTTAATTTTTTTCGACGAACTTAAACCTACCTGTATTTACAATTAAACTTACATTAAAATGATCTTCACAAACAAACAATGCTTCCTTTCGTCGATCTTCATCGCCCTACACAACATTTTTCTTCTCATTTTTTTTTGGCACGATGAAATATATTAGGCGCTGTATGCTGTACATAATGCTCCTTCCACTTTCCCGGTGAGATGTACTTCCTGTGTCCATTTTACGAGTCTATTTTGTAACTTTATTCAATACCAATGTCTATTTAACACAATAACACCTAATAATATCGCAAATGACAAAGTAAAACGTATGTACTGCGTTGGCCGAATACATGGAAATTGTATGCAGATATGAACTAAAGCACACTGCTGTATTTAGGTATACACGTGTGAACGGCGTCTGACGTCACAGGTCTACGCTTTGATGAAGATCGGTTTATGGTAGCGTGGCTAGACTAAATTATGAAATACCGTTTTTACGCTTATTTTTCCACGAAATTGTCTAGGACAAAAACCATTTCGATTAAAACAATGCATTCTTTCTACTATCATGCAATTTTCCCATTAATGTTAAAAATTAAATATTAAGTAGTTTTCTTACGTTTCTTGCAAAAATAATGCTTAAAACATTGGTACGAATATACTATAGAATACCACTATTTTTATTAGTAATATAATGAGTATGAGGAAGCTTCTTATTGATATTAATTTCACATGCACATTACAAGGCAGATTGAGGAACATTTCGGTTTAATAATACAATGAAATTGGAAAAATAAATATAAATCTTACATAAAAAAGAGTAAAGTCCAGTAGTAATAATTACAAAAAAATGGAAGCGTACATATGAATTTTACAAAATTCAAATTGTAATTTTCCATTAAAGTTGTAACATTACTCTCTGGTGTGTTATTTCACACGATTAATCAACAATCCACTGTGTAATTTTACAAATAGTTGTTATCAGTGTACGGCGACTTTAATGAAACCCCCAAAATTTTCAACTAATACCCTTTAAACTACAGGGTTAACTATGAGTACAAATATTTTAAGAGGGAATAGGACAATTAAGAATTAACGGAATCGTCTTCTAAAAAAATTCCAAACATGTAAAGCGAAAAAAAAATATTTTTCGATATTAAATCCTTATTTAACGCCGCCTATGCGACCCGTCCGCCGTACGTTTACAGAGTCAAAGTAGGCAACCCACACGCAACGGTAAAATTCGCTGTCATGTCATAATTCAATTCCTGTGTTTAAGTTCTAGTTTTGTGTTCTTCTCCAGTTTTAGTACCTTATATTAATTTTAAACGTTATTAAATAAAGGAGTATTTTCCCATGATATATTTCACTGGTTTGTTTTTATAGGTTATGGGGCAAGACTGCCTCTATTAGTACCTACTCATTCCTTTCGTTCGATTTTCTTAAAGTAAATAGGCATTTTATCTAACTGTACGGGAAGTGTGTTGTATCGGTAGTGAGTGGTTGTAATGAGAGAAAATATAGTTTTGCCAGTTCGCAAGGAAATAATGAAAAACGAATGCAAAATACTGGAGCTAACTGGATTAATAGTTACCTATTTATCAGGTATTATTGCTAATAATAATGTTTTTATCGTTTCTGCATTTAAAAACGCTGCGAAAAGACGATCGCATGGTAGTCGCTATTGTTGACAGATGTAAGCTTTATCTATGGATCTAAGCCATCTCACTCGATGCTTATCATAGGTGCCGACTTTCCGTAGAAAAAAGGCTTTACCCCATTTTTTAAATATCGAGTTAAAATTCTGGAATAATTTTTTTATTGTCTTTTAGGCCTCCCTGAACACGTGGTTAAACTTTTTGTACTTAGTCATAGTTAACTCTGCATATTCAGGTAACAGGTGCATTGAAATATCTCACCACAAAAAGCAGTCACCATCTCCGCATTAACAACCACATACTGAAATTGTAAATCGTACGCCGATATATAACGCTCATTGCTAATTAGTTAACGATACGCTTGTCTTCTAATTACGTAAAACTAATTTAGCTAAATTAAAATTAATTACATCTCGTTCATAGTTCAATTCCTAAATCCATCAAGAACCATACATGGACTGCCGATAATGATTTAGAGTTGTTTTATTCTAGGAAGCTCGACATTTAATGCAAGCCGGCGCATTTCAACAAGTTTAATTTGTTTAATTGTGTCTGACGTGTGAGGCTATTCGAAGGTTACTTCATTATATGGGATAAATCAGGGTATAATAGTGCATCTGTTTTTTACAAAAAATTCATAGTGAGCATGGCATAACTTAAAATGAAAAAAATACTAGTTTATATCTATTCTCTGCCATTTTACTCTATATGTTATAACGTGCTGAAATCGCAGGGTTGTTAACAAACAAAAAAAAATGCGATTTAATTACCAATAAATACTATGTGATGTTATGTGGCACGCCATATGCCCTGGCTAGATATTTTTAGTTTCAAAAATTAAAGAATAAAAGTATACAAACAAAACCAAGACGGCAGTGCCTTTCTAAGAATTTAAGGCCAATAAACTAAGATTTTTTTTAAATAGGGCGCCATGTGATTTGATTAACTGCTCCTTTCTTGCATTACTTGAGGTCTCTAAAACCTCAAGAATTACCCCCCCCCAAAAAAAAACAATTGACGGATAATATCAAAACTAACAAATTTCTTTTTCGATTTGTTCTCAGAATCAGAGTGGAAAGGAAATATTCAAATATATAACGTCGAGAGAGAAAATCGATATATTAGGTTAAATATTTGCAAATAAGTTTATGCCAAATTCACTAGTACAATCTAAAAGTATTAACAAAAATAATAACAATTGTTATATTACCAATAAATGGATATCCACGATTTGGTGTATAGCTGGTAAAAAGTAGTTTCTCTACTTATTATTTATATATATTTTTTTGTTTCAATGTTGTAATCAAGAGACCACAAATTTGCCCAATATACCAAGTATAACTAAAATTAATGTAAGATATTAAATCTATTTGTTCCCAAGCAATATTTGTTACCTAACAGTGGAGGGTTGAGTTTAATGATCGATAAAAAAAAAACGTGAATATATAATATTTAACAAGAATAATTGCTGAATTTGCACAATTTTCACTTATCTGGCCAACATCAAGAGTAAGCATATTCCAGACGGTCCAGCTGAGTCAAGGGTAGCTGAAATCCCACTCGAGGGTAGAAATCAGCGGTGAAGGTAAAGGACTGTGGAAGAAAATGGCAGATCCTAAGCTCCCATCGGTTGGTATGGTAGAAGTGGTCCTCAAGAGAGGATACGTAGCACATGAACTCCGTAAACAAACCCTAGAGATGCAAAGAAAATGCGTTAATTAACGCTCAAGAACATGCAGGGTAAACTAGAAAATGATTCTGAAGTACCTACTTCCTTCATAGAGGGTTTTCTTGAGTTAGAAGGTGGTAGAACAATATTCTCCTAGATGGTATCGTAGAAGAAGAAAATTCCTTCTGGAAAATTCTCCACCAGTAGTTGAAGAAATCCCAGAAAGGCAAAGGTAAATCAATAACCAACACCAAAATAATTTGGCATAAAATCACTTCAAATCCCAATAAGGGTGGTTCCAATTATTGTGCAAAAGGTTTTGCACAATATGTCGCACACCACTTAAAAGCAGTAAAACTAAGTGATTTTTTCCAAAAGACTCAAGGTTTATAAAAAATCATTTGAAGGGAAATAGAGAAGATACCCATATAATAGAAAATAATTAACTATAAAATTCGAAATACCAACCTACTAACGGAGGCATTATCCGCACTCAAGGGTAGGAATTAGGAGAATTAATTAATAACGGGTATTAAGAAAGTTGAAATTGGTTGAAGATGTTGAAGATAGAAAAGATGGGGCAGGCAATTTTAAAACATATAGGAACTTGGCTTGTCGAAGATATCTTTTTGTTTTGGAATTTTTATTAGTCGCGTGACGCCCATGAACAGCGAACTAGACACGAGGAAGACGCGAGAAAAATTGTGGTGTGATTAATTTCACTTTTCACATACAAATAAAATAGGCAACTTAAAATACTTAGATGTGGGATTAACTATATCTAGCGCCGTATTAATTAAATGGAACCGTTAAAAGTGCTCAGAATTTCTGAAAAAATAGTTATTTTTTATAGAAGACGAAAAAAATGTAATTTTATCGTCCACCGAAAAAGATTAATTTCAAGAGACTATAATGGAATGTTATCGTTTGTAAAACAATGTTTCTTCTATAGCCCAAATATGGACGCGGTTAGTACAAAGAAAAATTTAGAAATTATTGAAGCCGATTTTAAGTTAGGAAAATTTTTGTAATGATATCGGTTGTAAACCAAAAATAGGAATATACAATTACAGCACCAAAACGTTTATTTTCACTCAAAATTACATTGACAAACCAATTTAAAACAGCAATATGTTTTGTTTGTGTCATAGTAAACGGTAGAAATCTAGTGTTACCTATTGCTTTAGCTTTCATAGTCATTACGCGTGATGTAGTCCGTGTCCGCATCTAGTGGTCACTACTGGACCTATATAGGTCAGAAATAAAAAGTGACCCACTATACTTACTTCGTGGGTTGTCTCACCTATGACATACTGATGAGAGCTAACAAGTTCGAAACCGGTGTATGTTTCGTGGCACTGCTGACGGCTAGCCGTGGTTGTTTGTGATATATGTAATTCAAAGAATTAGGCATTGCTTTTCGATTTTGTTCATATCTACAGGATTAACTATGACTAAGTACAAAAATTTTAACCAAGTGCTCAGGAAGGTCTAAAAGACAATAAAAAATTTATTTCGGAATTCTAGCTCGATGTTTAAAAAATGGAGCAAAACTCTCTTTTCTCACGGAAAGTCGGCGTCTATGACAATCAATCATCATCCGTCATGGCTGGATATGTCAAGTGTAGAAACGACGAAACGAAATATTTGTATTAAAAATAATAATGTCTAAGTACCTGGTAGATAACAGCTAATCCGGTTAGCCGCAGTATTTTGTATTCGTTCTTTCGTTGCACACTGCCAAACTATATTTCCACTCCTTGTAGATTCTACATAATTATCCACTAACATATCCGACATAAAATAATTTATTTAATTACTATAACACGTTTAAAATTAATCACTTAGCTGATTTAAAGTAACAGTAAGTTCTAGGTTATGCCATACTACATTGCTAATTGCATACCCTCCATGCTCCAAACCATCCAGAATGCGAAGTTAGTTATAATCTAAGGGTCATTTTTACAGAACACTGTAAACATCTTGGGGTGTTATAGTTTAAAATATTACTAATTATTTTATGCAAACATCGTCGATTACTGTTAATATTGTTGCTATTATTAGTATCAACAGAATTTAATTACACAACAACATATGAAGTTTAAAAATTTATCGGCGTGAGTGCACCTTGTATTAGTGACAGAAGTCGTCAGATGTCGTCTGTAGACGTCAAATAACGTAAATTTACGGTTACGGTACTCTGATTAGATTGAAATAATTTTTCAATACTTGATTTTCGCAAATTTAATTTTTCGCATATTTTATATGTGTATTTAGAAACGTATTCAAATGCCTAGATGACGGATAAGGTGCTGATCTATGGGAGTGCGACAAGTGCATATTATCGTGCGGTAGCCTCAAAGACGTTTCCCTAATATACAAAATATTTTGCTGAATACTTTTTGAACCACATTGAACAGCTGTTTTATGCCGTGGCGGTAAACGTGTGGTAGTATTTTTATGTATTTGTATACATTTACGTGTATTTTGTTGTTATCCTTTGTGCTTTTTCCCGACGTAAGTAATCGACCTGGTCAAGACCGCCAAACCAAGTAGGTAACCCGCTTTACACAAAAAGAACGATCGAGGGAAGGAGAGGTCCACAGGAAGTACAAAAATCTTTAAGTTTAACAAGAATACAGAAGATGATTATATCTCTCCAAGTATCAATCCTGGAAATAAATATTAGTAAGGTAGGTGTTGCCTCTCTGTGCTACCATACCGTATTTCTCATTAAATCATTAAATAATAATCTACATTTTGTAAAGATTTTTTTCTTTCAAAGTGGCTTAAATTGATACACGTGTCAATGGACCTGTCACTCTATTTGACACCTTTGACTGGCAGAATATATTTAACCTCGCGGCTGACAGAAGGTCAATGACGGCGATAAATAGGGATTTAATATAATTTTGAAAATAATTTTTTTTGGCTTTATAAATAAGTTTGGAATTTTTTTGAAGGGTGATTCCATTAATTCTTATTTTTCCCTATCCCCTCTTAAAATATTTGTATTAAGTCATAGTTAACCCTGTATATTATTTATGGGCATCCTAAAGCTGACTACTAGTAATTTCCGAAAATTTATTTTCACGTCATAAAAATAACTTTTGTAGTTGTACCTTTCAAGACCAACTGCAAAATGTTGCGTTTAAGAGCTTATAATTACTAGCATTTTTAGTTGTATTTTATGTACTATCCAAAATTTGTAACATACTTTACGAGACACCCTGTATATTCTTGAATGAAAATAACTATCTTTTCTTTTGTATTAATTTCTATTTCCTGTTATATCTTAACGTCAATATTTCTTATGTTGACAATTGCTTCTATAAAATGACATTAGTTTGGTATGTACATAAATAAAATGTACAGTACAATATTTTTTGATGAAATGCCAGATGCCAAACGTTTGCTATATTTTTGTGTCGGCAGTTGTCGGACATTAAGCTCATGTTATATAATTCTTAAAATGCAATTTACCGCAAAATGATTTAATTAGATTGAGGGACAGCCTAATAAGGGTAATAAAGTTGCTTATCGCGTCACGATATCTTAAAGTACAATGTAAGAGGAGACCTAGATAATCCGTTAGGAACAAACCCACGAATATTGCCTTTACGAACGGTTTAGCCTACTTACAATGAGCCCATTACATTAAAAAAAATGTAGTCGTCAACGAAAATCATGCCAAAAGAAACGGGCTGCAGTGTTTGTTTTTAAATCGCGTTATTAATGAAGAATACGTTTTAGCTTTTCCCGTGCTGTTCATTTTTAATAGTTGTCTTACAATTCAATGTAACATTTAAAGAATATTGAATTAATGTTTTATTTTATTATATTGAAGATACATTTAGGTTGTTTTTGAAATATATAAGCATGTGTCCTTCAAACAGGTTACGGAAAATTTGATAATAAACAATTTTCAAGATAAAATATAGAATTAAAAAAAAAATTGAAAATTTCGAATCCGGTCCTGTTGTATATAGTGCACGTGATAATTTCAAGGACATCGCACTGCAACGTTTCCTGACGTTCAAATATTTGCTTTTAAATGCTTTTAAAAGTTCAGATAGAAAATGCGACTTCAGTTTTTCTGGATAACGTGCAAACTGTCTTTCTCCATATTTAAAACACGTTGCCGCCTTTTTTGATAAAAATCTTCATGCAATAGATTCACACTTCGGCGACTAGCAATCTTTGCACAGTATTTTTCATAATTCTTGGATATCATAGTTGTCCGTTAGGATTATTGTTCATTATACAATTGAAAAGTATTTGTATTCTCCATACATTAATACGATATCTGCTAACTCTGGAACTGAATATTGCACATTGGAACTAAACAACGCAATATGCAACTGCGCTGACTAGTGCCACGCACTCAACTTAACTGCATTGTAAACAGTTGAATAAGTGGGGCCACGCAGTCGGTAAGTTTTGCATAATTTGATAATAAGATAGTAACGCCACATCAAACTCTATGAATAGAATATATAAAAATAAAAGCTTCTCTTTTCAAAAGTGATTGAAGGGGGAATATTGAAGCAATACAGTATGGTTAGAAAATTGTAAAACGTCAATTTATTTAATTTACAATGGTTTTTCAGATTGTTCAACCGTGGCCTAGGTATGGTCATTGCCAGTTATAGAATTAATTTGCACTTCTCTATTCTTAGCTAAGATATTTGACATGTTTCTTGTTCGTTTCAGCTGAACAACCACGGAAACAGAACATACGTATAACTTTTTTCTCTCTCTTAATTTTAACTCCAAGTTTATTATCCCTGATCAAAAAGACTTTAGATATTTCAAAATGCAGGTATTGTATAAAGCTATTTTTTAGTCGTTAGATATCAAATTTGAAGTTGTATTTGTTAATTTTCACTTGTTAATAAACTCTATCGTTTCACAAATCTACCTGTAAGTGGCTGATATCTATTCATAGATTTCGGGACTGTTGAAGAGGTTAACAACAAATTACTTGCATATTAGGAGTGTAAAGTTTAATTTTTTCTGTATACAGGCTGTCTCACATAAGAGGGCCACTTCCACGTATCTCGCTTAATACGCGAGACACGTCAAAAATCTTTAAATATTCTTTGTTGAACTTTTGGAGGCCTTTATGCTCGTAAAAACAAATTTGAGATCCATGGCCAACTTTATGAGTAATTACAAAAAAAACCTGTAAAGTACCCAAACTTTAAGGCTGTCTAACTTTTTTATTGTAAGAGAGAGAAAACTTATTAGTAATAAATTTTGATTGCAAAATTGATACCTTTCACCTGATATAAACAGATTTTTGAAATATCGTATGTGGTTCGCTGCGCCCTCTAGGCGGATAAAAATTTTTTTTATAGAAGCAGGCTATGGCCACAAAAAATTGCCTGTTTTTTCGTCTTTCATGCAATATACTACGTGATGCCCTTATCTTTTGTATTTATTACATTTTTTTCAATTTTAGTTAAAACAATGTTTCTAAATATTTTCGTGTTGCTCAAGATAATGTAGACGCCAATTGCAAAAAAATAATAAACAGAATGTACTTTTTTATGCAAAATACAGATTTTCTTATAATATTATTATTTTATGGGTTTTCATATTAGAAGCAATTGGATCTTTAAAATTATAACCGATAACTAAACACATAAAAGTATGTAGCAAACTTTTTCTTATAGAGGATTTTGTGGCATGTAATTACAAGGTTTTGTTATGAATTATTTGGAGACGTTTTTAAAAAATCTTTATTACATTGCCAATTTTCCCCATTTAACATGGTTTTGTTCCTGGACGGTCAACTGTCACTAATCTATTACAATCATTAAATGCCTGGACTCAGCTGCTTGATGCTCATCAACGCGTTGACATTATATACCTTGATTTTTCCAAAGCATTAGATCGAGTACCTAAACTGCAACTTCTTCTGAAGCTAGAGTATTGTGGAATTCGTCATCGACTACTTGAATGGATAGGTGCATTTCTGACCAACAGAAAATTCAGGGTTAGAGTAAACTGCTCTTTCTCAAACTGGTACGTTCTTTCAGGAGTGCCTCAAGGACTTGTGTTGGGACCAATTCTTTTCCTTATTTACATTGTTGACATTCATAACATAATTAATGCCCAACACATGTTCTATGCAGACGATAGCAAGATATATGGACATCCCATCTCGGATTACGCTGATCTAACGGCAATTAATACTTGGTATACTATATGGTCCTTACCACTGAGATAGATAAATGTACTGTTCTTCCGCATTTCTCTTATCGTCTCTCATCTGGCTTAATAACAGCAGTCGAAAAGTGATTTGGGTATTGTTATTAATTCCAAGTTGAGTTGGTCAAAGCAAATGTACTTGCTAAGGAAATGTTTTCAAAATCCTAACCCTGCTTTATTCCTTCACCTTTACAAAACATATATTCCTTCACCTTTACAAAACATATATTCGGCCTCGTCTAGAGTATGGTATATCAGTTTCATGTCCATATCTAGTTAAAGACATTATGGTATTGGAAAAAGTTCAAAGAAATGCCACAGAGATGATTCCAGCGTATCAAATTTTATCATATGAAGACCGCCTGCGTCTGTTGAAACTTCCCTTCCTCTTCGATAGGCGAAAAAGAGGTGACCTCATTCAGTTATCTCGTTCTACCCACAATTTTTTCTCCGTTGACATGTCTTGCAGAGTCACCACTGAAGATGTCGACAGTGAAGAGCGGTGAAACGTTTGGAAACATGGGATGCAACCAGTTACAGCGGCGACTACGGAACGCCTCGGAGGACTACCATTATCCGAGGAACGGTTCCGACCGTAGCAGTCGTAATACCAACAATAGGAACCGAAATCCAAATAGGCGCCACTTGTAGCACACCAAGTTTCTTTTACATGGCAGACCTTTTTTGTAGCTTAGTGTATCCATCTGACTATCGAAACAATCGATTCTCCACCTGTATTTGGATTTTTTAAGAAGTTATTTACAAATATCGAAAATAAAATTTTAATTTTGACACCCTGTATCTTTTTAATTATGCGACTTGGGATATGGGTATGTTAGGTTAAATCGATTTATTTTCACCTATGGAATCTGATGTCTCATTTTTGCTATTTCATTCAACAGTCTGTATATGGATTGTGTCTTTGGTCTTTGTTTTCACATTCTTTAGAAAATATGCCTACTACACTCCTGAGTGGATAATTATAAATGTTCTGTTAGCGCAAATTTAAGGCTCTTTTATACATTGCGAAGTTGAATGGAAATAATTAACTTCCCATATCGAAATCTATTACGTCATCCTTTCAAACAGCCCAATTTAAAGTGGTTTTGTTCCTCTACAGTATCATGAAGTTTCGCGTGTGTGCTCCTGCGACCTTCAGCCGATTGCTTCAATTGTCACTATGACGTTATGGCCACACATCCATGGCCCCCTCGAAAAAAAAACTGAATAAGTCCATCACGCTACGCTTTTGAAACCAAAAATATCTCACTCTTGATCTATGCTTCCACAGATCACGAGCGCATTAATTAGGTCAAAGTTATTGAATCATGCCCGCTGTTGCACGACTTTGGAGTCCACGCGCCAAAACAGATTTCATTAGTTTTCGACAGTAGGATTAGTATTTTTTCTCTTCGTCTTGCGAGCCTGCTGCTTGTCGGCTAGAAGGAGACGTAAGGTAGATGCTATTAAATGCTTACGGCTCCCTCTGATTATAGCTATTATTATATATTGTGAGAAATGGGGGAGAGTGGGATTTTATTTTGTAAAACAGTATTTTATTAGTAATTAGTTTTTTCTAGCAGAAAATTGTCTCTGGCTTATTTTTTTTTTTAGTCTGTATTGACGAACGAAAGATAAACGATGCACCTTTGTAAATATTATTTGTGCAAAATAAAATATATTATCATTTCCAAGATTGTTTTAGGTATTACATGTAATTATGGAGGTGGAGATCTTAAACATATGTAGCTGTTAAGCCACTCTTTTCTACTGCAATCATCCTGCTTCTATATTTCTTGTAGACATTCATAATCTTTGGGTTCCTCATCTATAGCCTATGAACTGAACTATCGTCTTCATATTATAGTTCTTATCTTTCGAACTATTGACAAAATTTAAGAGTTGCTTATTTTCTTCTTTGCAGAACTTACACAGGTTGTCTTCAATACATTATTCTTTAACCTACATTATTCAGTTAGTAGTCCCATTTTATTGATATGTAACTTCGATTTAACAGGATAACTCATTCCATAACCATTTTGGCTTGCATCTGATCAAGAGTTCTTTGCCTTCATTTTCGTGCAATGTCCTTCATTCGTAGAGAACGGTTTTAAAAATGTAAATAACGATATTACAGGGATTCTGAAAGGGTTATACGAGTGAATGAGCTTACTTTGGCTGACTCACCAGTCTTCTTGTTAATCCTATGATAATCCAAGCTAATGTCACATGGCTTTGATTTCAAAGTCTTACAAAAGCATAGAGACCATACCATACCAAACTATATTTGATGTGGTTAAGAGTTGATTACCTCTAGCTTTATTGCGTTGTCAATTGTTTACCTTGTGTCAGTGTAAACAATGGTGTTTTATACTAATGCTGCATCAGTATTCAATGATTGATCTGCCTCGAAGTCAATAACGCTTCTTAGTCTAGGGCTACGACTTATCAAATAAAATTTATAAATTAGTATAATTTAACTGAGGTCAGTCTGTTAAGGTATGAGGAAGGGTTGGCTACTGCTGAGAGATTTAATATCCAGTGTAAATTTTCTTTGAGAAACCAATCGTAACAGCGACTTCAAAACTTCAACTTTTCAATAACTGTATCTGTTTTTGACCTGTCCATAAGTCATACTAAATTGGTTTTAACAGAAGGATTTTAATTATTTGTTTGGAATCTGTACTTTAGAACAATTAGAATTCGATGCATTTTAACTAATCCTAAAGATTATGGACTCATGCTTCTGGGTAACTGGTGGTTTTTTGTTCTAGTAGGTACCATAAAAACTTATCTTCTCTTCAAATGACAATATTTAGTGGTGATAGGTTAAACAGGATACTTTAACTGTGAAAACTAATGGTTTTACAAAAACTTTGATTTCAGTACTTATATTTTTCTCGGATGGGCAGCAACCTTATCTTTCTTGAGCCAACAATATAAAGTTTGCGAATAGGAATTTTGTACGTCTTTTGATGATTTTTTTAAGTCTAACATTTTATTGACCAGTTTAGAATACCATATTTAATCGTATTAGAACTTTAATTAGATGTAACGCCGCTTAGTTTGTTTCAGAATTAGAAATTTGACCTTTGGATCTTCACATTGTACCAAACAAGAAACACTTGTTGATTACGATTATGTTAAAATGTGTGTTATTAAATATCTTTTTTAGTTTGTGCTTTTTTCTTGAAAAATCACCAAAAGTAAAAAATCTGTTGCTAATTGGCAGCGACCATCTGTGTATGCTATAGTCTACAAGTCAGCCCGTACATATTATATAAAATCATCTTATTACTTACTTATCAAATATTATGCAGAAGCTGCCTTATAATTTTTATGTATTGTAAAGGACACATACTATATATAGTTGCGGCAACAATTCAGACGACTAACGTCATACGAATAAATGAATAACATATTATATTTTCATCAAAACATTCAGTTCAGAAAATGTCTGGCGGCAATAATCACATAATAATTAACATTAATATATTGCCAAAACATGTAAACACGTGGCCTAAAACGCAATATTATTGGTGTGACGTTACACGCCGTTAAGCGCGGTTTGTTTCCGTTGATACAGGTGCAGGTTACGGTGTTAGTGATGTACACAGACGTTGGTTTCTTATATTTTTGCAGCATTTGTGAGTCATAGATATATAGTGTAAATACGGTGTAGGTAATGTCATAATTATTAGTGGTGATGTGAACTAACGGTGTTGTTAAATGTCACTTATTCCATTGTTTACAATATAGATATGTTCGTGACAATTACGGTGACAATGCTGTTGGGTAAGTACCAAATAGATGGTATTACTTGAGGTATTTATAAAATTATGCCATCTAATTTTACATTAAACTACTTGCTTTAATTTGAAAAATAATAAACATAAGTATTGAATAATGATATCTCACATTTATTTTTTTTTTAAATTAATTTAATAAATTTTTATTGTTATTTACTTATTTATTGTGTTTTATGAATTAAACATGTAATTTAAAGTAGTAAAGTCAGAGAGCAAAATTTTATAAATGCCCCAAATGATAGTCTACATCACGTAAATTGTAGAAGCAATTATAGAATATGTCGGACTTGGAGTCGGAATGAAGCGCTGAATACAACAAATGAGAACAAATGTAAGTTTGCTTTATCATTGATTTTCTAAACGCCCTGTATAGATTCTGGTATCTTATTAGGAAAGTTTTATTGATTCTTTACAGTTGTACATTTTAATTTTTTCGATGAACTAAAATCTACCAGTATTTCCAATTAAACTTAAATTGAAAGAGTCTTCACAGACAATGTCGCCATGCTTCCTTTCGACGCGCTTCATTGCCTTACTCCACATTTTTCTTTTCATTCTTTTTGGCACGGTGAAATATTTTTTATTACGCGCTGTTTGCTGAGTTCGTACATAAAGGTATAATGCAATACTTCCATTTGCCCGGTCAAATGCACTTTCGGTGCTCATTTTACAAATCTGTTTTGCAACTTTATTATTTAACACAATAACACCTAATAATATCACAAAGGACAAATTAAGTCCTCTAAACGTATGTACTGCCGAAAGAATGGAAGTCGTATACAGATATGAACTAAGCACACTGCTGTATTTAGGTATCCACGTGCGAACGGCGTCTGACGTCACAGCTCTACGCTGCGGCGGCGATGATTTTGTGGGGCTTATTTTTAGACTAGGACAAGCGTCGTTTCGATTAAAATGATACATTATTTCTTCTATTCTCTTTCTATTTGGAATAATCATGCAATTGTCACATTACTTCGGTTGCTCTAACTATACTCCACTTCCCCCAGCAGCTTGGCTGGCTCCAAATGATTGCTACGATCATTTTCTAAAGCGGCAAAATGGATTCTCCTGTAAGTGTGCCAATATAATTTGTGGGTGTAGCAAGGTCAGCGGCTACACGAAAAAACTCATTTTTATTTTATTAATGATACTTTTACTTATTAGGCTAGATAATGAGGTACCCTTATCACCCGGAGCTCTATCATTGTTCCAGCTCGGTAGAAGGCGATACCGCTCCATTGTTCACGTCGGTAATTGATAACCATTACTCATAACATTCATTCATAACAAGGAATTCATTTTCCGTAATTATAGTCATTTAGTGGAAGCTATAATTATCATTTTTATTTGTTAGACAATAGTACAAACTACGTCAGTTTGATGTAATGCTATAGTTTTTTTTTTGTCATTAGAGTAAAAGTTGCTACTTAGCCTAACCTAGTTCTGTGATGAATGAGATAATAATAATTCATTTATATTAACACAGCCCATAATTTAGACAAATGGTTAATATTTTTTCTCTTTAATCAATAATTACGCTACTATTGTTGAAATATACTGGCTAGTAATTGCTATTAAAGGAAACCAAAGGATTATTCAGCTTCGAATTTTCAAAAAATATATAATTGGTTCGAATTCAGCCCCATACATGAGTGTAATAATTATTTTGCCAAAAGTGACAAATTAAATCAATAATCTTTATCCTTACTTACTTATTTATATTATGATGATATAGTTATTAACGCTAAATACGATGAAAGCTTTTTGTGAATCTCGAAATGACGCTCATGAAATGAAATATCCAAGTACGTGTAGAAAATTCAGGTGTATTATTCCTTCACACATTGATGATTACATTATTCTCCAAAAATCCCAAAACGAAGAGTTTTTCTACAAATGCATGTCCAAAATAAAAATACAAATACAGTACAATGTCTCTTTATCAGTCAAATAATGTTACCCTCAAATGTAGATCTCATAAGGATCAGTATAACATTTGATTAAAATGAAATTTCTTATGAGCCTAACCCCAACATGTTGCATACCGAATTAATCAGAAAGATCCTGTTAATTATTTACCTATATGAAATGAAACCAATAAGCATTTTATGTGTAGAAATAATAATATTAATAAAAATGTATTATTTTGTTGTAAATTTGAATGGTTTTTATAAATTGTCTAAATCAGTCAATACTCATATAATAAATTTATTTAAAGAAAAAAATAAAACAGTATGCTAAATTACAGCAATAAAAACAGGCACGAAAAATAAAACGAAAATTTTAAGGAACAGACAAAATAGCCTAAAAAATTGTCCCACAAAATAGGTAACAAAAAATTAAAGAAATTGGTGTATAATGTTGGAAAGAGAAAAAAAACAACATTATAATTGAAAGAAATCGTTTATAAGTTGGTAAGAAAAAATTTATAATATGCTCTTTAAAAATACCTATAGTAATATTAAATTAGAAAAAATCGTATTAAAAAACTTACACATTCTATTAATTGGAGAATTCTGTCCAGTTTGAGTTTTACAAAAATTTATTGAAAAAAGGTGACAGAATCTAAAATTACAGGGAGGCACATACAAACAAGTTAATATTAGATAAAAGTAAAGGCTAGTCTACATAGCTATAGAGTACTTTATACAAGTACATCACGTCACTCGATTCTCGTCGATTCTTTGAAGAAATGATATTAAATTCTTTTTTGACGACTGCTACAGGATTATTGTTATATGCTCCAATATATACTTTA
The DNA here is from genome assembly GCA_037114965.1 of Monochamus alternatus. Classification (NCBI taxonomy): domain Eukaryota; kingdom Metazoa; phylum Arthropoda; class Insecta; order Coleoptera; family Cerambycidae; genus Monochamus; species Monochamus alternatus. The sequence goes on from CM073433.1 coordinate 43,920,002, forward strand.
TGCTCCAATAATTTAAAAAACTAGTTTTGAACTAATTCAATTCTAGAAATGTAAATGTTATACTGAGGGGACCAAATTACAGAAGCAAAACTTAAGCTTATTTAGCTTCAGCTTCAGCTTATTTAAAAGACCTGCTATTTCTTATAATAAAACCCAACATTCTACTGCCTTTTGCAACGACATAATCAATGTTCATTTTTCTATGAAACATTATACGTAAATCTTTGGTTATAGAAACTTGCTTCAGATTAATTTGATTAAAATTATAATTATATGAGTATTTATTAACGTTTCTAGTAAAAGTAATAAACAAACATTTTTCTATATTAAGAATCAGCTTATTCACATTACAATATGCAAAAAATCCATCAAGACCAGTTTGAACAAGTAAGCAATCAGTTAAACTAATTATTTCAGAAAAAATCTCTATGTCATCTGCGTACATTAAAAACTTACTATGATGAAAACATAAATGTACATCATTAAGGTAGATAATAAAAAGCAGTGGTCCCAAGTGCGAATCTTGGGGCACTCCAAAAGTAGTTACATAAGGAGGTGAATGAAATCCATTTAAGGATACAATTTGAGACCTGTTGAACAGATAGGACGAAAACCAACAAAGTTGAACATACTTTATTTTATAATAACTGTTACAGATATTCTTATTATATCAGGATTATTTCTTAGTTAATCGCAGGTAGGTATTTACAATTCACTCAATCAGTTGCTCCGGACTGGTAGTTTCAATTTTATATACCTTCGATTTTAAACTTGCGCAACTACAACAAATTCACCATAAACTTTATTAGTGCTCTATTAAAAAACGTGAACAGTTTTTTCAAAATACTACATACACGGTGTTGTTATTGCGAACAAACAAAATAAAAAAATATGCCAGCAGACCTACATTTCTCCTTCATATGGCGTTATTGGATTGAGAGAAGCAAGAATAGTAACCCTACCAAAAATCATTTGGTTATACAGATCAGTTTGCCTTTTATGGCAAGTTAAATAAATAGCAAAAATCGGTAAAATACCCTGCATCTGGGTAATGACAATGGTTTTTTAGATGCCTTGTATTCACTGTTAACGTATGCACATATCCCAATAATTTAGTTAATATTTGTATTGGGGGTTCATGAATGATATAATTACCAACCATGTTTTAGAAAATAGCGCGCTTTTTTTATTAGGCCAGTTACCACAGTAACTTCCAATCACACTTGCCCCAATGCACCCTACTTATGAAGTGACGTATATTTCTTCTATCTAAAAAGTAATGATTAAGTTCCATTTCATCGACAATAAATGTTTGTCGGTATAAAATTATCCGTACCTATTCAGGATTATCTTAAAAGGAAGTAAATGTACATGTAGAGCGAAAGAAAAAAATACGAGAACAAATTAATAGCCTATTAACAAATTGATAAACAACTCTCGATTATTCCATCAGCCGGAATGCAAAGTTAATAAAATAACCCCGATACATTAAACCGAATACAATAGAATATATATGCAATTCATACATACCGAGTTGTGTCGCAATTAGTTCTTTGTTGCAATATAACTGTAGCAATAATGTTAACACGATATCTTTATGTTAATGAGACTTGATATGATCTTACTAAAGATAGTCAAATTGCAATCCGCATAGCTCGGGATGCGATGCTGTGCCGCATGCCATTCGATTAGGCGTAGGCAAAGAAGGAACTCTGAAAAGTCAGTGAATATCTTTAGTAGGTTAGATGCTGTTTCGTGATCCACAATTTTATATGTATGTATTAATATCCACGTCAGATTTTTTATACTGTTTCTAAAATCTTTAATGCGGTATTTTAAAAGACAAAGGCGTGGCAAAATATTGGTTGACATATTATAAGTTCGCAGAGTTCTTATTGGTTGTGTTATGTATTTTTTCTAATGAACAAAATACGTGATATAATTAAGTCTACCTATTCAGAAAATACTCAGATTCTGTCTCCAGTGGCTAGATAATATATCTTAAAACTCTCACAACTTTATTTTAAATCATCGTATATTGTGAAACTATAGTCACATGCAAACAAAAGACGCAACAGTTAATATTTGATAAAATTTGATCTCATATTTTGTTATTTTTAGTTCAATTTTTATAATTTTTTTAGCAAACTGTAAATTAAATGATTCATTTTAATTTGCATATCCTGTCTTTTGTTAAATGCTGGCGTTTTAGTTATTATAAAGGATTAATTAGGTTGTTGTATAACTTTAATTTTAAAACATCCTGTAGAATAATTTCGTAAAAAAATCTTTCAAAATAAATTTTTTTGTTAAGAATCATTCCTTTTCCATATTTTGGTTTTTTTTTAGTTCATGTCTTTAGATCCATTGGTTCATTTTAAAGAGCAAAATGAACTTAGCACTAAGAGTTTACTTTAATTATTATTTGACGAGGTGGCTTTGCTTTTTAAAAATTCCCGTCTAATATTTGAAGACCAGATATTGAAAATTGTCCTTTGTTAAAACATACAATACTAAAATAATAAATTATTGATAGGTATTTCTAGCTTTTGAAGTGTATTTCTCTCTCTTGTATCTCAAGAAACAATGAAAACGTATAAAATTGCCTTAAATAATACTTGGGGGTGTTAGTTGTTAATTCCTGTTCCCAAAATACTTAGTTTTCTACAGAAGCTTTATATTCACACAAATTAACTCTAGTCCAGCTTTTGCATGTATTGTGAAACTATTAGACTATGCTAAATTCGCACCAACCCCTTTTTAAGGTGGTCTTAGTCTGATCACATCAGGCACCAGCATATATTCGATCAACAAGTAACAGGTTCTAGAACTTACTAACTCTAAAGTGTCTTAATCCTAATCCTAACCTAATCTTAACATAGGCTCCTATACACTACTCGGATTTAATCATTTTGGTGGGAGTGGCGTACTGCTTAGTTCTTTGCGATATTTTAATCAACATCGTTCATGATGTTTTTTTGGAATTTGTATTTTTTTTTGTTCACTCTATACCTGCATTGGATCACAGTAGAATTGTAATACAAAGATGATTTAAAAATAAGGACGCAATGAGCAAAAAGCAAAAGTCACATTCATTACTTGCCAATATTCGCTAATGTTTGTGAGTTGTCTGAGACTAGCTTCAGCTTCTGTGTAAAGCTATGCTATGCTATTAAACAGTCTGCGGGCTTTTCCACAAATTCTTTCTTGTAGTTGTGAATGGATGTATGTGTGAGGTTAATAACTGTAACTTAAAATCTCCGCATCTACGTCACTGAATGCACAAAGTCGCGATGTGTCGTATGAGGTACTAGAATGCATATTCCTGGCCCTACCGGCTGGCACGGCGCGCGTCCGTATCACGAACTGCACGTTTTTAGCCCGGCTACGTTACAGAACATAAAGGCAAATGAAACATGCCCGGAACGTTATTATTTTAAATTAGCTATTAGACGACGCATACTAATACCACAGGGCCGAATTTGTTGAAGATACTGTCGCTTTACCGAAGCTTTGTGCATTGTACATAATGGAAACAAAAATTTATGCCAAGGCTCAACAAACGATCAGTTTTAGAAAACTGGGTATTATATAAAGGTGTTTAGGCCCAGAGCTGTGCTATTCTCCTCCACTCCATTCTGTTCTTCGCATTTTTTCCACTCCGTTAGATTTTTCTCCCTTAGATCTATTGCCACTGCCTCTCTGTATCGCTTCCTGGGTCTTCCTATTTTTTTTCTTACCTATTTCTGCATTTTTAGGATTGCTTCTTCAGGTGGCCTCCTTTAAGTTGAATCAAATATCTAACTATAAAAATTATTATAAAAATTAAAATTATTTGAGGTTAAATATCGACAATGACAAAAAGTGACATCCTGTCAATGAATTAAATATGACAATACCTATACTTGAAAAATGTTCACCTTTTATGTAAAAGTTTTTATATATTTTTAGGTATTAATAATATTGTGTAATTCAACGCAGGTTGAGTAGTTAGTTTCACACAATATTATTAATACCTAAAAATAAAAAAAACGTGATATCATATATCTATGATCGTGACACTAACTCACAAATTTCTTGATTTGAGTGGGAACATTGACTTTATATGCACACATTTCTTCAATCCAAAGAGCTATACCGTCAATACTTAGCTACATTTGATCCATCCTCGTACCTACATGATTAATTGATTAACCCATCATTCGCTTCCGTGTTCCAAATACCAATTGTGTTACATGTAAATGAAGTTGAAAAAAACATGACTAATCGATAGCCATTAATGAATGCAAGGTATAGTTTGCATCAAACCACGAATTTTGCGGTTCGAAGAGTAACTGGGCAACGTGAGTAACATTCATTTAATCCATTAATTGTCAAAAAACTTGCAAGAATAGCCCATTAAGTATTCAGGATGACTCATTAATTACGCTATTGCGTGTCGTCGCTTAATTAGATTTTGTCTCGTTAATCTGGGCTTCAGCGGCACGGCAAAAAAAACGGACGTGTAATAGTAAATGTCATAATTCAGAACCTTAGTGAAAAACACGTTGCAAAATTTTATTGATGTAAGACATCATGGTGAAACTTAAGTAAGCAGCAGTGGATCATTATCAAACAAGAAGTTGTTGAGTGTAACTGTTTAGAAAAAATATACAGGGTGTTTTTGAACAATGGAACGACACTTATAAGGGACAAAAATAGTAGAGTTATGGATTCAGCTGCACTTCATTGTGAAACACAATGTGTTTTGATTTCAAGTGAGTAATAACCAGTCCAACAGGGTGTTGGAAATTTAGAAATATCCAAAATTTATCAGAAGGAAAAACTGAGCATGCAAACTTTTCCTATGCCTTATTTGGCTGCTTAATGGAAAAAAGCAACAACAAACACAATGAAGCCAATGAAGCTTGAGCATTTACTTTCTTTTCCCTCTGGGGATATGTTTAAATCTCTTTTTATTAATCATGCAGAAAAGATAGATTACTACTAACAAAATCAAAATTTCTGAATTTAAAAAGGTTCACGAATTTTACAAATTTGAAGTCGTATATATTTAGGTCCACAAAAAAACAACAATATCAATTCTTCTCTCTTTTATAAAAATTATTTCACCTGTCCGAGAACATCCTTATGCACATAAAATCGATAACTTGATATCACGTAGAGGAAAAGCGTATGTCATTTCTGAAGAAACAAACAATAAAATATGAAGAGATTTCAGATCTGGCAACCGTGCTGGCCAATTTAAATTTTAAAGTTCAATGCATGTTTGAGTCTTCGTGTCTTAGAGCGCTGTTTTTATGAGAAATTCTGTACAAATTTATATATTTTTATAGAAGTTATCTTAAAAACTAGTAAAATTTGATATAAATTATTATGATTTTCCACAGGTACAGAGTAACAAGGTAAAAAAGTAATCTTTCAATGGGAAGCCATATTTATTAAAACGTTTTCCTCCCAATGTTAAAGAAAATTATTAATTTCTTTGTACATAATTATCTTTTTCGAAAATTGTCATCGAAAGTAGACATTTTCGTTAAATTTTCAGTTGACAAAGTCTTTTCTGTCACCTAACTACCAAATACTTTTTTGTTCTGGAACGCCAAAATTCTTTTTCGTTCTAGGACATAAAACAAATATCAAAATAATTTGTAATTTTTTCGAAATTTGTGATTTTATTAATTAAATAATATACATTTTAAATGATATAATAACTAATAACTTTTCAAAACAAAACAATAACTATCATAAACAGGACGATTACAATTTATTTTGCACTACATGTAAATTGAAAGTGTCAATATTGCAATGAGTTAAATTATTTTCTTTGGCATTCAGTGTACTTTTTAATACGGAATATACTGACTACGCCGACTGTTTAATTTTATGAAATATGCCAGTAATACCGTAATACGCTTTTCTAATTTTCACATGACCCTTTGAATTCGTTGTAGGCAATCTCGTATCGTCTCGACGATTTTTTGGGGATTATTTGTAAAACAGCACTTTGCGCTGCTTCCAATACTTCCCCTGGTAAATGCTCATCTTTACTTTCCAAGCTCATTTTGAATTAATCCCTCTTAGAATACGAATTATAATATACAGGGTGTTTAAAAAAGAGTGTAAAATATTTCAGGAGGTAATAGTATGAACCAAAATAAGCAGAAAAGTCTTAATAAACATGGGTCCGCAAAGTAACGGTTGCGGAGATATCGATCACTATTCGTTTTTCAAACATTTTATTTTATTAGGAATAAACTTACAAAGGAAGCTTTTAACAAACAAAAAACAAAGTTACAGAAGATGTTCAAAGTGCCCTCCGTCCATTTCCAAGCAGGCACGACATCTTCGTCTCAACGATATTCGAACTCTTTCGAAAACACCCTCCTTGGTTTGGATTTCTTGACACTTTTGATTAATCCGTAGCTGCAGCTCTTCCAGGCTAGTTACAGGAGTACCATACACTAATGTCTTCAAATATCCCCAAACAAAATGCTCTCTAACGGCTCTGAAAAAATGAGCTGCAGTACCATCATGCTGGAACCACATTTGTTGCTTCTGATTCAAAGGAATGTCTTCCAAAAACCCATACAGTGTGTTCTGCAGAAAGTTGAGGTAAACAGCACCTGTTAATCGGTTTGGTAAAACAACAGGACCTAAGAAACCTGTCACCTACAATACCCATCCAAATATTTAATGAAAAACGTGGTGCCACATTCTATTAGAGCATGAGGATTTTCGTCGGCCCAAATATGCGTATTGTGAAAATTAAACACTCCATTTCTTGTGAACCCGGCCTCATCAGTTAAAAGAATGTTTGCAAGAAAACGAGGATCTTCAGCATCATGACGTAGAAACCAGCGGCAAAAAACCAAACGTGCTTGATGATCATTTATTGGATTTAAGGCCTGTACTCGTTGCACATGGTATGGATAAAGCAGTTGCTTGTGAAGAATTCTCCAAACAAGAGGACCACTAATTCCTACCTCGGTTGATATTCTCCGCACACTCGTACCTGGATTCTGCTCTACCGGTATTAGAATTTCTTTTTCTGCTCTAAGAGTGGATACGGACCTTGTTCTTCCGGATAAATGGCACTGTTTGCTCAAGGAACCGGTATGACGATGAATTTTTCCAAACATGCGTTGTGAAGGAATCTGGCGATTTGGATAAGTGTTAACATAAAGACGGCGCGCTTCGGTGGCGTTCTCATTAGCACGACCATACATGAAATGTCTGTTAATTCTGCGTTAGAGTAACCAGACATAGCGAAAGAAATCTTGTGCACTGAGAACAACTGTCAAAAACGTACTGCTTATTTCACTAAACATCAACCAACTATTATAAGAAAATACACAACGTTTTTGCAAAATAAAAAACGGGGCTAAAAAACGCAACATGGGTCCGCAACCGTTACTTTGCGGACCCATGTTTATTGACACTTTTCTGCTTATTTTGGTTTATACTATTACCTCTTGAAACATTTTACACTCTTTTTTAACACCCTGTATAATTGTGACGTTACTTTTTCAAACCACTAATAACGATTTCAAATATAAATTAAATTGTACACAGCACAATTGTCTTATTTTATTGCAGTTTTCGAAAAAATATTGTTTGTATCTCAAACGCAAAATGTCTTTTATTTTTGAACGCAAAAATACCATTTCGTGTTAACTATTCTATTATCCAGATATCGGGCTGGGAAATTTTATGTGAATCACATTGTATATCATTTTTCGCTATAAAAAACAATATGTATCAAATTACCACGTTTTTCCAGTACAAATAGACTTACGTAAATATTAGGATACTTAGTAGAAATAGGTATTACTTTTATGATTTATGTTGTACTAATTAATCTTTTCATCGATATTTGTTAGACAGTATCGATTATCCTCTTAGCATCATCTACAGTAAAAAGCGTTACAAGCGCAATTGCACTATGCACAACTGCACAATTGTTACTATGCTGAAATCAACTAAATTGTAACACATTTGTGTAAAACAGCGAACGACTTGTGACAGGCATTTCTACAGGAGTTACTCAACAAAGATAGTTACAAGATAGGTATGTTAACAAGGGTAAAAAAATGTTTCAAGTAAATCAATGTGTATTTCGTATTTTTTAAGCGTAAGTGGAACACTTTTTGGATTTATAAATGTCGTTGCGCTAACCTTTCGATTTTGAAATTAAGTCGTAACCGAAAAATAAATAAAAAAAATAACATTGAAAATGTCGAAAAATACATAGGAAATTTTTATGACGATATAAATAACAATCATTATTTAGGTGCTTTAACACAAAAAAGTAGCCTTGTTGCTGCATAACAGCAAGAACTAATCTCAGATGGCTACCGCAGATGAATACCTTTTTATAATTATTATGTAATAAAGTGTCGTTGTAGTTTTTTAGATATTAAATTTAGATCATAAACATTTTCAAGGTTGCGTTTGATGATTTCGATATGAATACATAATTGAATAACATATTCTTTTTTTTACTTCACACTTATATGTATTATAATAACACACATGATTACAATGTTCAATGTATATTAATAACATTGTATTGCTTTTAGGTGTATCTATCTGTAGTATTTCTTAAGTACCATTTCTTTAGGCACTTTGACTCATTGCAAGCTAAGAACATATACAAGGTGTTCCGCATAAGGTTAACCATATATACCTAATATACAGGCGGAGTGGGGCCAAATATTTCGAAAAAAAAAATATCTCTGGTTTATTGCCGGTCTTCTTTAACTATGAGTTAAAGTAAACTGAAACACTACAGAGTGTTCACTGAGGGTGAGTCACCAAAATTATGCCAAACTTTTTTCCATTGATAGAATTTAAAAAGGATTCATGTTAAATTTTAAAAAATTCGCTCGAGAGATAGGAAAGCTTTTCAATAATATCAAATAGTTGAAGATGTATGTTTAGTACTTATTTGCGGATTTTGTTTGCGCTATTGTGTTTAGGTTTAAGTGATTATTTTTTTAATTTATACGTTTTTTTCTTATAATTTATGTATAGATCACCAAACTTTCTCAGGCCTGTAACTTCTTAAAGAAATAAAATTGTAGTAAGGTAAGTTCGTTTAAATCACAATATTTTTGTTCAAGGAAGCCTTAAAGTATGGCCAAATCTTTACTGAAAATCAAGTAGAAAAACTATAATTTTATCGAATAGACCAGGAAAAAACCCGTAGTTCTCTATTTAAAGTCAGAAAAGAATTATAGCTATTTGGAAACTATCAGTTTAATTTTACAGCATAAAACAGAGCAGAAAGTTCAGTTTTATTTTACAGCATAAAACAGAGAAGAAAGTAAATAAGCGATTTTCTCAAAATCGGTTCAATATTTCGTGGAAATAGAGAGTACAATTTTTTTTATAATTAAATTATGTCAAAAATTGCATGTTTAATATAGGAAGGCGTATGAAAGTTTAAGGACACTTTCCTTTAGAAGTGGTCCACCGTTACTTTCAAAAATAAGAAAATATGGCTACAATTTTGTATTGCCCATAATTATGTACTGGGCATACTGTCTAAATTTCGTTAAAATTAATTGAATTAAATCTTCTTCTGGGTGCAACTAGACGACCTGTTCCGAAGGAAAGGGCTATATACCAAATTTTATAGAACATTTTAATCTATTTTTATCCCAAAATACAATAGTAAGTTACAACTATAATGTACTAGAAAATCAAGAGTAAAACTTACAGTTTTTTTGGGTCATGAAGACTGTCCATGGTCTGAGAAGAAAATACATGAAACTCCAGTCTTATCCTTCCTCTATTCCTCCAATAAACCTGTTAATAAAAATAATAATATAAAAATCATGTTAAAGGTAAGTTCGTCATATTTTGTCAAAACATATTTTAACCTTATAGTAATTTAAAATACAAGTCGTTTTAACTAATAAAATTATAAGTAAAGTTTATCAAGTGGTTTTATGCTTTTTCTTTGTTAATAATAACATTTAATTTCCTAGGAGTGGAAATAGTCCATAAATGTACTTACTGCTACTATTACTTACTTTCTAAAATAATTCAGTAATATCATATATAAACTCATCAATTAAAAAATATTTCAATTGGAATTTAAATTCAGCAAGACTCAATTGTTTTTACAGGCTTTACAGAAATATCATAATTATAAGACACACAAAAAGTATCTAGTTTGTAGTAGTTTTATATGTCTGTAAAGTTCATACTTCATGAAACCAATTTATTAATTTATTATTAAAAACGAAAACATATAATTCAAAGTAGAGACTCGGAAGCGTTAATATTTGATATTTAAAAAAAAAAAAAAATTACAAGATTGTCTGCTTCTTGCACCTGCTATATTCCTAAGAATACGTTTTTATGTCACGAATACACTTTTAGCAATTACAGAACTTCCCCAAAATATGATGCCATATCTCAGCCTGAAATAGGCTTGTCCATGATGCAGGCTCATGACTGTTTTCCCCGGTAGTACACACTTCAGATTTCTAAAAAGATAACACAATGAATGTAATTTGGAAATTAAATTGTTCACATTGTTCTTTCCACTTTGGGCAATCGTCCAATTGCAAACCTAGAAATTTAGCGCCTTTATAGTTAATAATAGAAGCGCCATCTATATTCTAATTTAACCCTGCACATTAGTTCTGCGAATTATGAAATCTTATAAAATGAGTTTTGTCATTAAGTACATTATTACATTTGACTTGTAGCAACTGATCGATTGCATGAGAAATTATTATTTGACATCATCAACGCAAAATCATTAAAGTAAATCAAAAACAACATGGGGTCCAAAATGGAACCTTGTGGGACCCCCACAAAGCACACTTCGAATTTATTCTGTTTATAATTCCCTCTTTATAATGTGTCATATTAACAAACTGCGCTCTATTTAATATAAAAGGCCTAACCCAATTTAGAGACAAATCACGAATAGGTACCATACGATGATAATTTTAAGAGTACCTAATATCTTATGACCGACACAGTCGAATGTCCTGCTGAGAGCACAAAATACCCCAACAGGGCCTCAATATATTCCAATATTTTCTTATAAAGAACTTGCTATTGCAGTAGTTGTAGACTTTCCTACTATAAACCCGTGCTGGTTATCTGATATTATATTATGTTTATCAAGAAATGAAGACGAGGTGAAACTATACCAAAATTTTAAAATACGGATCTGGAGAAGCGCGGCTTAAAGCCTCGCGCATAATTTTTATGTTTGTCTGTAGGAGGTCCAGTTTATCGGTAGATCTAAGGTAATTTGAGACAAATGGAATTGTTATGATATTCCACAATTATGAAATTTAAGATGAGCTATGCTACGAGCTCGTGCTTTGTGTCTTGAGGGTTCAGTGAAAGTCATCGTGATTAAACTCTTTTGTTACATTTCAGATTTATGAATGAACTTTTGTGCCGTATGCAGATCTGAGTATTATGTAAATGTATGTAGATGGTATGCTTTTAGATAAGCTACGATTCTGTTAGATTTACATAGGAAGTCCTTTAATACGCTATTTTTATTTTGATAAAATCGGATATGTTACTAATATTTTTACATTCGTATGCTATCAGAAAATCGCCGCAAACAATGAAATTGTTTAGATTAATGTTATGCCGACGTTAATTTCTATTTAAGACTTTGTAAATGACATATTTATTTTGAGAATAGCTGCAATAGAATCAAGCTAAGTAGTGCCATCAAGTTACGTAATATTACGTTATTATTACGTTGAAATTACTTAAATCAAGTAGTAAATTCAAGTTTATACGGGTCAGGTAAACAGTCATGTGAAGCAGTAAAGCCAAGAAAAAAATACTATTTCCATCGTGTCGAGTACTGTTGACCAGAATTTTGATCATGTAGTGAGGCAAGTCAAGTGGTTTTGCAAGTTGTATAAGTAGCTTGACTAGACTGCTACCTGCGCTATGAATTTTATCATTGAATCGCCCACTTGACCACTTGCTTGCCAAAGCTTTAGTTGAACCAACCATTTAAAAGCACCTTAAAGACGCATTTACACGAGTCAAGTATCTTGCCTCCAAACTTACGCGTTTTTTTACTTGACTCAACTACAGCTTGAACAAACACGTTTCCACATGGTTCAGTCGACGTTCAAGTAGATCTATCATGGCATGGCAAATCATGTTGTGGTGGAAAACTGTATAATCTAACAAATCTCGTGAAAGAAGCTTTGATGGAGAAAATACTGAGAAGAAAATATGGCGTCGGGAGTTGACTCGCGCGAAGGAGAATTCAGCGTTCGACAATTAATAAGAAAGTTGAGGTTAGAAGATGATTCTTAAAAATACAGGATTTTGCTTAGAATAACCTTTTATAAAATCGACAATTTGTTGAGTGTAGTACAGACAAATGTAGTGTAGTAGATACAAATGCCTGATAAAAAAACTGGTACCTATTTCTGGCCGTGCTTACTTGCCGGCCAGATTAGGTGTAGGCGATTAAGTGATAAAACTGGAGGTGTGGGTCAAGTCAAGCTACTTGTCTATCGTGCAGAACTACTTAATCACTCTACATGACCGTTTACTTGACTCGTGTAAACTTGCTTTTACGATAGATAAAAAGTCAAGTAATACATTTTAAAAACCATCAAGTAGAGCTATGTAATTTCTAAAAACATCAAGTGCGCAACAAATTTTCTGATGACGAAGCCATGCGTTCGAGCGTTAAAGGGAAACAGCATTGCCACGCCAAGACGACATACATAATTCTAGTGTTTAACAATTCAGGGTTTTTTTCCAAATCTACCACTGTTATCGCATCTATGAACGTTCATGCGAGTCAACATATTTGAAACTGTAATACCATGACGAGAACTTGCAGGGTATCGGAAAAATGACTTCAATGTGTGACTTTTTCGGCATGGCATGCTCCAACCTCTTTCAGGTTCTTGCTGGGCAACAAAAGCAATTTAATATTTATATTTATTTAATATTTGGATCGGTCGGTCATCGAGCGGTTTAAGGCGTCAGTACTTGAATCGTGTTTTGCCACCCGCCGTAGGTTTCCCTATCTCACCTAAAAATTATTGACAATATGACTGAATCCCTCTGTGTAGTTTATACTACGGTTCTTTATTAGATTATGTTTCCCAAACTTAGGCTACAGTGACACCGGATTCTTCAAACATTTCCAATGTTAATGCAACTTAATTTAACCCTGTATAGTATTTAATTGCATACGCAAAAGAAATATATCTCACTTTTCAATTTTTTTATTGTGTTAGAGATTGCTTTATTTAAGGTTAAGAAATATTGTAGGGCGTTGTTACAATAGTAGTTCTATGTGAGAAATTGTGAAATTATATCATTTTCATAAAAATAAGAAAACAATCGTGTAACGCCGCTTCCATTTGGCAACACGAGAATTTCAAAACTGCGTTACCTCAACGGAGCGCCTGCAAAAACCCGTTAAAATATTGAAATATCGCCAATTACCGTGTGTTTTCTAAACACACAGCCCAACCGTGAAAAACACAAACGTGTCTATTCGAAAGGTAATTATAATATGAGTTCCATGAAGGTTGCTATCTATATGTCGGCGAAAAAATCCTGTAATCCAATACTATCCGCGACTTTCAAGGATGTCACAATTCGGTGTAAAGAACTGAGATGAAATATGATAGATCCTAGTCCAGTAACACACATTTGCGCCGATGAAACTTCTCAGACTGCTTCTGAATCAACACTGTAATCAGATAGATTCGAAATAAATAACATTTTTTTTTTGTTCGATATTTGACCTCTAGTTTAAAGTTATGATTTAAAAGCATACAGTTCACTTAAACTGTACCTGCTACTATATAAAAATTAATTTGTTGCATCATATTTCAGGGTAATGAAATAGCAGCCTTCCATAGCAGTTGCCATTGATTAAGTGACTTTAGTGCTGATTGACATGTAGCTTACTAAAAATCCCCATTTTTTTCAGAAGAATTTCTTAAGAAGGCGATTAGTATTTGTAATGTGTCCAAGATGTTACGATGACTGATTTTTATGAGACATTTGGATGGAAATTGTTTATCATTTTCTGGATTTTTATTGCTTCTCGGTAGAATGAAGTGTTCCGAAATTGCTCATTTCTCACTTTAAATGGTTTTCTGCCACCAAGTCTGGTGAAAGGAATGTAATTCATAATTTATCGACCTATAGCAAATTATCAGTTTTTGCAAAACTATTCGAATGTATTCATCATTTAACGCTACAGCGCAGGTGCCCCCTGACTCATTAGCTTGCTGTGTTTACTTTTTTGTCGGACTAACCGATTCAGTTCAATGGCTGGCTACCATTACAAAAAAAAAAAATAACACACACACTGATTCAGTTAGTTTCAGTGACTGGTGTGCAAAATGTAAATATAATTAATTTGGTGGTACAATGGAGCATTATTCGTATGCGGAACTTGCTCATGTGCATATTACTTACAGAGAAGCTGGTGGTAATGCGAGAAGAAGCGCGCGATTGTATACCGAACGGTTTCCAGAACGTCATCATCCTCACCATAGCATTTTTGCTAGAATTCATGGACGTCTTCATGTCAGTGGCAACGTCAGACGTTCCGGGGAGGCAGGGCGGCCCTTCGTCATGCGTACAGTAGAGTTTGAGGAAGAGGTTCTACACCATGTAGAGGCCAATTCGTCCGCAAGCGTGCGTGCCATTGCACATGATATGGAAGCGGCACGAAGTATTGTTTGACGGGTTCTCCGGGATCAACAACTACACCCGTACCGCCTGTTACAAGTCCAAGCCATGGGTCTGGAGGACCATCTGCCGCGTCGTCGCTTTTCTCGTTGGTGGATGCAGCAGGAGTTGAGACAACCACACTTTGGTCGCTACGTTTTGTTTACAAGAGATAGTTATTTTAATAGCCGTAATAGTCATATTTGGAATGAAAATAACCCCCATGTCATAGCCCTCCGTAGAGACCAACATCAGTTTGTAATTAACATTTGGGCCGGCATTGTGGGCGAGCAGATCATCGGACCATATTTGCTCCCACCACATTTGAATGGTCACGTTTATGCTCAATTCCTGCAGCATGTGCTTCCAGAACTATTAGAGGATGTGCCACTGGACATAAGAGCTAACATGTGGTTTCAACACGATGGCGCCCCAGTCCGTATTGCTTTGCCAGTGCGGCACTATTTGAATGAAATATTTCCTAACAGGTGGATAAGCCGAGGGCGTCAATAAGAGCTACTGGGAAGAGTGATGACCGCGTCCGCATAGATCCAGGACATACCGGGGGTATTCGATAGAGTTCGCCAATCAATGAAGAATCATGCCACTGAGCAACGTGGAGAATATTTTGAGCAATTACTCTAAGCTCTTTCAATAAACTGGTACTTCTTCAAATTTTTCTTTTTTTCTTTGCTGTAGCAGCCAAACGGCATATTTCCGGACAGGGCAAAGGCAAAATTGCTTATTTTTATGCCCTCTACAAGCCTTATCATTTTGTCGCAATAATTATGAGATTCCCTGTATATTCGATTTAACTCTCATTATTCAGGAGCAGCATGTTTTTTTTAAATAAATCAATAGAGATACACTTATTAAACTACTCGGAGTATCTTCATAGTACTTTGGACGACTTTTGTCAAGTAGACACTGTTTACACCGATTTCAGTAAGCATTTGATAAGATAGATGATGTAATTCTCTAACTTAGACTTGCTGATGTTGGTGTGAATGGAATACTTCTGCGATGGATTGAATCCTATATAAAAATACATCACAATTTGTGATAGTAAGTAACTGCAGGTCTACATTATTTAGTACGTCCTCAGTTGTCCCGCAGGGATCCCATCTGGGGCAATTTGTATTCATTATTTACATAAAAAATTGTTTTAGATCCTGCAAAATTTTGCTGTACGCTGATAATCTGATGATTTATTCAAGATTCAAAGCTATACATGATTACCTGCTTTTACAATCCGACATAAATAATCTTTATAGCTACTGTGAGAAGCATTCCTTGTTTTAGATTCTTGTTAAATGTTAAATTATTTCGTTTAGCTATCATTTTAATTAACTTAATATATCCAATTATTTAGCTATATTAGGCATATGTATACTACTCATTTTAACATTTCAAATAGTAATTATAATGATGTTTTAAGCTTATATCTCTTGGGAAACGTCAAGTTGTAAATGAAAATAATAATATTAACTGCTCTGATCTTTTGTCCATCATAAACTTTAATGTACCTATTCATATGTTAAGGCGTCATGAGCTATTTAATTTACCCGTTAGAAGGAATAATTAAACGAGCAATTCACCTATTTGTAGAATGATGCGTTCATTTAATATTTTTTGCTCTGATATGGATTTTTTTTACCAATTAGGTTATACCACTAAAATTTAAATAAAATTTTTTTTTAAGGTTATAAAATTGGTAAATAATTAATTACCTGAGTCAAAAGTTGATGGTTAAGATACAGGGTGTCAAAGTTGAAATTTTATTTTCGATATTTATTATTAACTTTAAAAAACTCAAATATTTGCATACATTTTGGAGATCAGCGGTTTTTGAGGGCGAGAAATTCAAGTTTGTTTGTAATTTTGACGTCACTAGTAGAGGGCGCCACTTATAGCATAGCATGCTTCTTTTAAATGTTAAATGAACTTCTTTGTGGCTTAGTATGTTCATCTGACTATTAAAACAGTCGATTCTCCTACATTTTTTATCTAAAAAAAAAATTATTTCAAAAACGGTTACTTCTAACGACTTCAGCAAGGTATATCTTTTTCAGATAAAAAAGGTAGGGGAATCGATGTTTCAATAGTCACATGGATATACTAAGTCGCAAAAAAATTATGTCATTTAATAGAACCATGATGTGCCATAAGTGGCGCCATCTACTGGTGACGTCATTCGATTCAATAAAAAACAAATTTGAATAATCCGCCCCCAAAAACCTCCGATCTCCAAAATGAATGCAAATTCTTGGATTTTTTGAAAAGTTATTTACAAATATCGAACATAAAATTTTAACTTTAACACCCCGTATCATCAATTTTTTATTAAGGTAAGTTTGGCAATATCGCATTATTTTGTCGTCACGGATTTATTCTTGATCTATATTGCATTTATTTCCGGGCATCCTGTATACGATGCACCAAGCAACATCAGTTTTATCAATTTTTTTAATAATTTAAGGAAAAAGAATAATGCAATTAAATGACATAGAAATATACAGGTTCCATTTTAAAAATTGTATGTTTGGGCCATATTTTAAAAGAGAGACCAGATAAATTATAAGTACACTACCGAACTCTACGTAAAAAAGTCTATCAGAAACAATTTTCACCATTCCGATATTTCAGCTATTGTCTGAAATACGAAGAGTCCCATAAAAACAGTTTTTAAAAATTTCACCCTGTATCTCAAAAGCAAAGAGGTCTATGAAAGTTGCGGTTTTTCTTCAGTGTTGGGAAAACCGCATCGTTCTACCTCTTGTGGTTTCTGAGATAACCAGCAATTAATCCAGAACACCCTGTACCCACACTGTTGTCACGTTAATTTTTTATACACAGGTACTGTAACAAAAATGACTTTGCTCTTAATGCAGGTGTATGTTATTTGTAATATAATAGTTTTTTTACTTTGATATCATATATATAAACCAAGAAATAGTTCTAATAGGTCCCACCTTTTATGGGAATGCAGCGGCAATACCGCATCCTAATATTTCGAAGGCATTCATTAATAGCATTTCACCAATGCTAAATTAGGACTGATTTAATGCAGACCACTATTGTTATTAGATTGTGGGTAGCTGTTCTATAAATTCCAAGGATGCTATGATATTTCAACAACAGTCGTTGGTGTAGATGGCTATCGCTTAATATGGCCAAACTAAATTATATCCAGTCTCTTGTACGTTAAAAAAATACCGCACGCCGCGTAAAAAAGTTATAATTTTGCTTTCATGTGAAAGAGGAAGCTTATTATAAAGATACAAGTGAATAATTATGAGAGGCAGAAATTGAAAAAAAGTCGTATAGTATTATACGATTATTTGCTGTCTGCTACGTCAATACGTTTATATTAACTTAGTTGTATATTTTAGCATTAGTATGCAAAAATGTAGTAAGAGATTAAGCAGTTGAACTGGCTGTTTTGGACCACATTGTGATAAAATTCACCCTCAGTACCAAGAAAAAAATGTTAGGCGAAAGCGAGACTATTCCTTTGGAAGCTGAACATCAAAAGTTATTTCATCAACATCTAAAAATTATGTTCGCACTCAAAATATTTACATCCACTCAAAGAAATCGTTAGACATGTCAGCATATGGTATTACAGATTTTACTGTAAAAATATTTCTTAAATGAGTTTTCATAATATGATATTACATATTATTTTGTTTATCTAATAAATGTCTAATTTGAGTCTAGTATAATTTACACTGTCATTATCGCAATGAGTGCGATAATAAATATAAAACGGCACATGTGGGATAATGTAAGTCATTGTAACATTCGAACCAGTGTCAAATATTAGTCTTTATGTGACAGTTGTAGAAAATAGATATTTATAAACCAAGTGAGCTAAATTAATATTTATTCACGAGAAGAAAGTTTAATGAATAAAACTCGGAAAACTGGCAACACTCCATCGTTCATCAACATTTTGAAACAGAATAGAGTGAACAGAAAGATATGTGAAAATCGATCTGCAAGGATTTGTTGTTCCACATTCCGAGCGACGGTAGAGACTGGACGAGTGGGGTAGTCACTGAAGATGAGACCTGGATATGTGAGTATGACCCCAAGACCCGTAAACAAAGTCAGCAGTGGGTGGAAAAGGATGGAGAGTGGCCAACGAAAGCGAGGTTGTCCAAGTCACGACTGAAGTCAATGTTGATCGTTTTTTTCGATAACCACGGTATCATTCATCGTGAATATGTTCCTGCCGGCCAGACAGTGACTGGACAGTTCTATGTTGGCTTCCTGGAACGGTTGCGAGCCCGCGTTTTTCGTGTGCGACCCAAACTCACCGAGAACGGTTGGATCTTGCACTACGGCAACGCGCCAGCCCATTCCCCGTTCATTGTGTAAAAAATTTTGGCAAAAAAGGGATTCAAACGTTGCCGCACCCAGCCTATGGTCCCAATATTGCCCTCTACGATTTTTTTTATTCTCCAAGATGAAGTCGCACCTCAAAGGAACTCATCATGGCGGCGTACCGTGATGCTAAACGGGTTAACTGCGGAGGATTACCAAGGGTGCTTCCAATCGTGGGAGCAACGTTGTAATCGTTGTGTAGAGAGGGAGACTATTGTGAAGGTCGATAATAAAATTTTGACGAAATTTAATTTGCTTGATTCTTCATTGACAAATTCCCTGAACTTAATTGCCACATGTCGTATATTACAAGTTTCTTCTACTGAAAATTAAATTATTAGAAACATTATTTCTAACGTTTCGGAGCAAGTATCCATTCCAGTCGATAATGGTATCAGTTTCAACTTCACTGGTTTAAACAATTGCAATATCAATATTAATTATAAAGATTAATTATGTATTTTGTTGATGTATTTTGACAATAAAAGTTTACTAACCAAATTGCAGTTATTTAAAAAATAGCAGTGATTTAAAAAAATTATATAAATGAATAAAATATTATTTGTTACAGTTGTTATGGAGTTAAGAAAGTCATTTTAATTTGTTACAATTGAATAATTATTAATGTAGGGTAGATTTATCAAATAAAATGTAGAGAATACATTTCAAAATCTGACGCTCCTCTACTTAATCACTCTGAATCACACCAATTTTGATTTTAAAGAACTGATACATAATTAACCTTTTGCCTTCTTTGTGTTGCCTTACTTCTAGCTACCACATCCCGGCCATCTGGCCGGATAAATATGCATAAGCCAGCAACCAATAAATTATGTGCTTTTATTGCGATACGACGCTATTTACATTCATAAACCACCGGACGGGCAAGTGCCGAGGCTTTGCCGGACTATGACAGTTCGCCATGAGACGCCACTCCGTTTTGCAACTGGGCCGTCACTCAATGCTCCGGCCGCAATCACAGACAGCCGGCTTAGGTTTCTATACTCGCCGGGTCGAGCCGATGCTGACTGCCTAGGTGTGGTCGTTGTCTTTGATTGTTGCGTAGGACATTTGCACACAGTAGCGTAACCGCAGATTGGTGATTAATGGTATATTGTAAGTGGTGTTGACTACCTGCTTCTGTGGGGTTTGACTGCAGTAGGCTGTGGAATTTATTTTCGACAATGGCCAGATATCAAATTGGTTTATCCACAGCCACTTTATAATTGGATTTTCATCCACACATATGAACGTCGTCGTTTTCGTTTTTACATTTTCTTCTGAAAATGGTGGTGTTGATTGAAATAATGAGTGACTCAGAAACAGAAAACTTGCCTCTTGAAATTGAAAAAGCTGCTACAACTGCAATTTTCTTGAAATGTTCGGTGTCACGTATTAAAACAAGTAGGTAACTGCCAACGTCCTGTACGTCAGTAATTTTCAAATTTATCAATTCGCAGCATCGATAAGCACCAGAAACTTCCATTATTAGTGCAACCTAAAATAATTCAAAGTTCCTTATATACTTACCTAACAGGATGTGAAAGGTAAAAAGATATTACCTTAATGACTAAATACGGAAGCCCCGGTCAAAAATTCTTCAATATGTGCTCTTTCCAATACTGCTTCTTTCTTTCTTTTCTATATTTCTGTAAACCTTTATAGAGTAGCCTTCATCATCGAATACTTTGACGTCATAGATAAAATTGCATATTTTTTCTTCAAATTTAATAAATACGATACGATGGCTTCTTGATTTATTGTCAATAGTCTTCGTTTTTCCCTTCCATTGTTAAATTTGGCGAACACTTTCTCGTAATGTTCCCTGGACTTGCTGGCCATAAATGGAAAATTGCTTTTGAACTTCTTCAAAAACAGCCATAGGAACACAATTATTTTCTTGCATTTTTACCAAATTCAGATAAAACTGTTTATCAAATAATTGATAATAAACAACGTATATACCATAGCAATCGGTAGTTATAACAAACCCTAAAGTTCGATTTCTATACTATAAATTTCAATATTTGCAACGAAACGTTGTCTCTAGTATCCAACCCATAACCAATAAAACAGATTGGCACAAAATAAGATAAAAATTTACTATTTTTATCGAAAATGTTGAAATAGATCATACGCACGCCAACCTTATTTTAGAGAAAATTTTTCTAGATTTCGAGTTACCCTAATCATATTAACAGCTTAAACGTAATCAATAATTCCTATTTTATATTTTATTATATACTAGGTATCGTAGAAATACTAATTCATAAACTGCTTAAAAACTTCTTAAAAATTTTAAAACCCTAGGTCAGTACTTAACCTTTGATGATTTTGTGAATATTGATCTGGACTTACTAGAAACGCCAAACCACGGAATATTTGTATACATTTTTTATGATAATGTAAGCTCCACTGACCTAAATAAGATTGCACAAAAAAGTTTTCATTTTTTTTAAAACAATGGGCCAATGACGAGTTCTAGAGTGACTTATGACCACTTTAAGGAATGTTAAACACAGTAAGCATTCCCTACATATTTGATAAGTTAACATAGGACTGGCTTTTATGTATTTTTGCTTTTTGCGAAAGTTAATTTACACGAAAATACTTACATAATGATTGAAATTTTTGATAAAATACTTGTTTATTCCAAATATATAAAACATTTAAAGTTTAATTATTTTATGAACTTACTCTTTTATAAAAAGTAAGATAAGTTAAATTCTTACTGTTCAAATTAAAAGAGGAAAAAAAAATTTTATTACATTGTATTTTGTATAATATCGAAACGCGTTTTAAATCCTAAAGCCGATATTTAAACATATTGCAATTGTTTTTGTTATATTTTCTGATTTAATCCGGATAAAAGGCGAAACAAAGAAGAGGAATTGTAATAAAATAACTTGATATTACGAAATAAATAAGTTTTTTTTTAATCCAGTACAAAAAAAATTCATTTCTACTATAGTCAGTTAATAATGACAATCATATCATAGATTTTTTCTGTAAAAATTTGGAATAAGGAAATCTCTTTTTATATATGTCAATGAAAGTTTATTTTTTTTGCTACAACTTTCCTGCTGGTAGAGATTTTGATAAAATTATTTTCTTTGAGATACGGATTCCATATGGCTAAAATAAAAATACAAACATTTGAGATTGTGTAAAATGTCTATTAATAAATTAAAATATAAATAACCATGTTTTAGTAAGCAATAAACCTACATTCATGTCTGTCTGTCTACCCCAATAATTGAATCCAAGTTTCACTGATTTATCTTAGAAAGAGAAGTAGGAGAGAAGAGTTTTTCTACAGAGGTAAAATTGTCCTAAGGTCACGTGATCTAATTTTTACCTAAGGAAAGTTATACAATCGAAAGTTATGTAGAATCTAGTATTATCCAGAATGGTAGATATATTTTTTTATAATACAAAATTTCCATGGTGTTTGACTACGATAGACTGACGTCTTGATTACTTTTTTAATCCCGTAAAAAAATGCTCATATAAAAATAAATTTAATTACTCTTAACTATTATAAACTCCTTTATAAACATAATAATAAAACATAAAAACATAACGTAAAAATATATTTTATAAACACCTTTATAAAATATATTTATTATTACAGGACATCTGAGTAAATAAATTTTATATTGCTGATTCAGCATTGCGAGTATTGCGACTACGCCTATGCAGCCAAGGTGATACAGTTTTCTCTATACGATATTCCTTGCTGGAATCTTGATACTTGAATCACTTTTCTGTCGTATTTTTTAGATTGTTTTATCAGATAGGGAGGTGCCGTGGCCTTAACATTTAATAAATTGTTTATGCTGTTAATTGGTCGCGCTTAGTATCATGTTTGAAAACAATATTTAGCATAGAAATCCATTCTGAGGAGAATTTATGCGGTAGATAAACAGATGGCTTGATTTAAATTGTTAAATTGAGGTTTTCATGACAGTAAGACGGATTGCCGGTTCTGTTGTATAAATTAGTTCATAGGCTTATTTAAGGAAATGATGAATTAAGCAGATATTTATTTTCCACAGAAGCAGGTTTACTTAAGGATACCCACTGTAAAAATATCGGAAATTCTAAAGGGTACAAAGTTGGTTCAACTTAGTTAAAACGTATTATATTCTTACTGCTGAATGAATAACTATAGTACTAACAATGGTAGCAGAATAACACTGTATATAAAAAAATTCAGCACTAAATTAAAACAATGACAATATCGTTACACAGTACTTTCGAAAAGTAACGAATACATTATTTTTTAAATTGAGAAGTTTTTGAAAAAATCCCCTGGCACGTCGATTTCGTTTTTAAAAAAGACACTTTTTGACACCCATATTTGTGACGTCGTCGTTGTTCGAGATATGACGTCATCAACAATTTTTTTTAAATAGCAACCCCCAATTTTGACCATGTCATTTCAAATAATGTGTCATTCTACATACATACATTATGAAAAATTATAGTGTTACATAACAAAAATTTCAAGAAAATAATGTTTGAAGATTTTAAAATTTAATATTCACAATACTGTGCACCTCCCCATGAGCTGTTCCCGAATTGTTGAATTAATTTAGTATCATGTTTGAAAACAATATTTAGCATAGAAATCCATTCTGAGGAGAATTTATGCGGTAGATAAACAGATGGCTTGATTTAAATTGTTAAATTGAGGTTTTCATGACAGTAAGACGGATTGCCTGTTCTGTTGTATAAATTAGTTCATAGGCTTATTTAAGGAAATGATGAATTAAGCAGATATTTATTTTTCACAGAAGCAGGTTTACTTAAGGATACCCACTGTGGAAATATCGGAAATTCTAAAGGGTACAAAGTTGGTTCAACTTAGTTAAAACGTATTATATTCGTACTGCTGAATGAATAACTATAGTACTAACAATGGTAGCAGAATAACACTGTATATAAAAAAGTTGAGCACTAAATTAAAACAATGACAATATCGTTACACAGTACTTTCGAAAAGTAACGAATACATTATTTTTTAAATTGAGAAGTTTTCGAAAAAATCCCCTGGCACGTCGATTTCGTTTTTAAAAAAGGCACTTTTTGACACCCATATTTGTGACGTCATCGTTGTTCGAGATATGACGTCACCGACAATTTTTTTTAAATAGCAACCCCCAATTTTGACCATGTCATTTCAAATAATGTGTCATTCTACATACATACATTATGAAAAATTATAGTGTTACATAACAAAAATTTCAAGAAAATAATGTTTGAAGATTTTAAAATTTAATATTCACAATACTGTGCACCTCCCCATGAGCTGTTCCCGAATTGTTGAATTAATTTAGTATCATGTTTGAAAACAATATTTAGCATAGAAATCCATTCTGAGGAGAATTTATGCGGTAGATAAACAGATGGCTTGATTTAAATTGTTAAATTGAGGTTTTCATGACAGTAAGACGGATTGCCGGTTCTGTTGTATAAATTAGTTCATAGGCTTATTTAAGGAAATGATGAATTAAGCAGATATTTATTTTTCACAGAAGCAGGTTTACTTAAGGATACCCACTGTAAAAATATCGGAAATTCTAAAGGGTACAAAGTTGGTTCAACTTAGTTAAAACGTATTATATTCTTACTGCTGAATGAATAACTATAGTACTAACAATGGTAGCAGAATAACACTGTATATAAAAAAATTCAGCACTAAATTAAAACAATGACAATATCGTTACACAGTACTTTCGAAAAGTAACGAATACATTATTTTTTAAATTGAGAAGTTTTCGAAAAAATCCCCTGGCACGTCGATTTCGTTTTTAAAAAAGGCACTTTTTGACACCCATATTTGTGACGTCATCGTTGTTCGAGATATGACGTCATCGACAATTTTTTTTAAATAGCAACCTCCAATTTTGACCATGCCATTTCAAATAGTGTGTCATTCTGCATACATACATTATGAAAAATTATAGTGTTACATAACAAAAATTTCAAGAAAATAATGTTTGAAGATTTTAAAATTTAATTTTCACAATACTGTGCACCTCCCCATGAGCTGTTCCCGAATTGTTGAATTAATTTAGTATCATGTTTGAAAACAATATTTAGCATAGAAATCCATTCTGAGGAGAATTTATGCGGTAGATAAACAGATGGCTTGATTTAAATTGTTAAATTGAGGTTTTCATGACAGTAAGACGGATTGCCGGTTCTGTTGTATAAATTAGTTCATAGGCTTATTTAAGGAAATGATGAATTAAGCAGATATTTATTTTCCACAGAAGCAGGTTTACTAAGGATACCCACTGTAAAAATATCGGAAATTCTAAAGGGTACAAAGTTGGTTCAACTTAGTTAAAACGTATTATATTCTTACTGCTGAATGAATAACTATAGTACTAACAATGGTAGCAGAATAACACTGTATATAAAAAAATTCAGCACTAAATTAAAACAATGACAATATCGTTACACAGTACTTTCGAAAAGTAACAAATACATTATTTTTTAAATTGAGAAGTTTTCGAAAAAATCCCCTGGCACGTCGATTTCGTTTTTAAAAAAGACACTTTTTGACACCCATATTTGTGACGTCGTCGTTGTTCGAGATATGACGTCATCGACAATTTTTTTTAAATAGCAACCCCCAATTTTGACCATGCCATTTCAAATAATGTGTCATTCTACATACATACATTATGAAAAATTATAGTGTTACGTAACAAAAATTTCAAGAAAATAATGTTTGAAGATTTTAAAATTTAATTTTCACAATACTGTGCACCTCCCCATGAGCTGTTCCCGAATTGTTGAATTAATTTAGAAGATTTAAAGGTAATAACTCGTCACGAGATACATCGTATACCTCCTGAAGTTATTGATAATGTCCAAAAAAAATTTATTAATCGTCTTGGCTACTGTCAGGCAGCCAACGGTGCACAATTTGAATATTTAATTTATTCGATTTTTTACATAATCATTATCATTTTCAGTATTGTGAAAATTAAATTTTAAAATCTTCAAACATTATTTTCTTGAAATTTTTTTTATGTAACACCATAATTTTTCATGATGTATGTAAGTAGAATGATACGCTCTTTCAAATGGCATGGTCAAAATTGGAGGTTACTATTTAAAAAAATTGTCGATGACGTCATATTTCGAACAACGATAACGTCACAAATGTGGTTTGTATGTTAAAAAGTGCTTTTTTTAAAAGAATTTTTTCGAAAACTTCTCAATTTAAAAAATTATTAATTTATTCGCCCGATATTTTCGTTGTTGTGTTGGTAAACTTGTCTGAAAATTATCGATGCATTATTAGCCATATCGGATGTTTATTCTGTTGTCACCTGTCACAAAGATTACATGTGTTTTGGTACGTTATCATTTTTTTACAGCTGATTATGTCTAAAGTACGTAGATTAGGGCAGTGTTCCCACCTTAGTAACTTTGAGAGGGGGCGGATTGTCGGGTTATGCAAAGCAGGTATGCCGGTGAGAAAAATTAACAGATCCTTACGCACGGTAATATACTGTATGCATACCGACCATATCCCCTTGTTCCTCAAACCACTGATTTGCATTAATCCGGCTGCTGCTAAATCAGTCTCTGAGAGCTAACAGTCGCAATGGACGATCCTCACGCTCTGTGTTTCCTCTATGATGACCTGTGCCTCTCGCTGTGTCCAGTACCTACCTTAGTTCACGTCTAGTAACACCGTGCTGTGATACGTAAGGATATGTTAGTCCTTCTAGAAATTTCTATTACCGGCAAACCTCCTTCGCTCAACCCAACAATCTGCCCCCTGTGAAAGTCACTAAGCTGTAAAAAATGTCGTTTGATACATGTTTCACAACACTTGCAACACAAATGTAAGCAGAAATTTTTTAAACAAAATGCTGCGTTATCCAAGTACGACCTATGCAAACTCCAAAAAATAGATAAACCTGAAAATTTAATCATTTATTACATTCACCGAGACAAGTACTATTTCCTGCAGACCTATTTTTAAACAATTTAGAATTTTATCTTTGGTAGGCATTTTTATCATGGAAATGGCTGTTATGTATATATTTATAATAATAAATTTGTTTTTCTTACAAATTGCAAATATCACAATGTAAATACTAGATGTACTGGAAATTGTCATGTTCCATTTTTAAAATATACAAACTGTCTATTTTTAAAAATTTATAATCATCTATCAGATGAAATTAAGATAGCAAAAAATGTATTCGCTTTCAAGCGACAACTAAAATTATTTTTAATTGATAAATGTTTTTATACGTTAAATGACTTTTTTAAGTAACTCTTTTAAATTTTTATAAGTATTGTTATTTATAAGTACTTTAACATGTAAATTTTGATAATTCCTATACAGAAAATTGTACTGTCTACAGGAAAATAAAATTATTACTATTATTAAGTAAACATGAAAATAATGATCAAAATAAAATATTTAATGAGTACATTTCTTTGTCATGTAATATACTATTCCCACATTGGATTATTTGATTATGCCATTATATTATAAGAATTATATAGAATATCGTAGCCTATCTTTATTATAGAATAATATTTTCATTTATTCTACTTTACACATACAGGGATGGCCAGAAGTAAATTTTTCTGCAACACTCTAACCCCCAGCTACCCCTACTTTTTTCAAATGGAAACATAAGGCATACAAAATAAATGTTATCCATTCACTATTTGGTATTCTCCAAAATAATAGTAAAAACTGTTCACAGCATTCCGAATTACTTCAGCTGGTAAATTATGCATCTTCGTCCTAATCTTATTCTTTCTTTCAAATATCCCCAAATAAAATATTCCATGGAAGTTGAGTCGGAAAATCTTGGCGGCCGTCTACCAATCCAACGATTTGGAAACATTTCATCTTCGAACATCAATACCAAAATGTGGGGGAGCGCCATCTTGTTGAAACCAAATTCTTTCATTCGGTATATCTGGATCAATTTCATGAGGAAAAATCACAGTTAGAGCAGGTATCAGGTCAAATGTTAGAAAATCCAGGTAGCGTGCGGCAGTAAGATTTTCTTCAAAAAAGAATGGGCCCCACATTCTGTTGTTGATGATACCTGCCCATAGATTAACTTTCTGTGGGTGCTGCGTATATGATTCGCATGTCTAGTGTGGATTTTCATGGGACCAAAAACAATAGTTGTTAACCACTCCATATCATAATCGTCTTCCAAAAACTCTTGGACAAGACATACCTTATAGGGGTGGTATTTCTCTTGTTTCAAAAACACAATGAATTGCAGTTCGAGAAGCATCGTATGAGGATTTTCAACAAGTTCTAATGCAATGTCTAATTTCTTCTCTTCATTCAAAGTACCTGCCCGTCCAGTTTTGGACAAAGTCCAAGTAGGTGTTTTATACAAACCTAAAAACCTTGTTATTGAAAACATAAAACTTGTTTATCTGGTCTGGCCTTATGTTTCCATTTAAAAAAAAGTAGGGGTAGCTAGGTGTTAGGGGGTAGAAGAAAAATTAATTATTATATAACCGAAAGATGGGAAAAAACAAGATCAGTTAACGTGTTTCGGCGTTTTAAAAAAAATCACTTATTCAAAAGATGAATTTTATTCCGTACTTCTGGCCATCCCTGTATGAATTCATTTTGTGGCAAATCCAAATAATATGTAAGCAGTTTTACTTATAATAATCAATGTCAATTTTGTCTTTACTTATTCTAGTTATTGCCGACAACGTTTATACGAAATAGATAAAAAGATGGGAATATAATTGCAAATGCTTTTTCGGTCGTCCTTCACTTTAGGTAAAAATAAAACCAACTTAAAAACCTAATATCAAAACCAAACAATAGGATATAAACTAGAAAAAATCAAGGTTAATCGTATCCGACGTTGTTTGCACAAAATCACCAGAACTTGTACGGATTCCTCGTAAAATATTAGTGTTACAAATAAATCGGTTCACTGGTTTTATTATAATTTGATATTTAAGTTGAACCACCCAGGTCGACACGGGTAAGGCTTCGGAATACTTAGAAATTTGAAGATGAGCATTCATCTCGGATTTTCGCTTGTGATGCTGGGGCTTGAGACAAATTTCGAGACACATTTTCATTGTTCATTCGTAAAATACAACATCTAAAAATGTAAATTGTCTGAGTTTTGGTGTCAAAGAATATATATGTTAATTAAGTATATGCACTAAGCAATGATTCGCAACGCTTCTTGCCTTTATTCTTTACAGTCGGAATATTTAAGGACTGTGTTATGTTGCACCGCTATCTCTTGTTTCTCTGTATTACAAGCAGTAACTATTTTACTTTCATTAATTTTATTAATACCTTGTTTAGTCGTAAAGGAATAGCATTTTTGCCTTGCGCACTGTTGCTATGTAAAATGTAAACTAAACCACCACGCAGTAACCTCCCGCGCAAAACTGCGACGCGAAGTTTTTACTAAACAGTGTTGTCATTTTTATTGGTGCAAGAAACGGCCATCTTCCGGAGTTGACTGATTCTTGCACCAAGTGCTTGTCCAGCCAACTCCACCATCTTCCTTAATATTCGTCGGACTTGGCTGATTCTTGCACCAAAAGATGCGCAATAATTTGTGCATATGATACATAAAATATCTAATTTTGAAGAAAAAGTGGAGTTGACTGGTTTTTGCACCGAGCCCTTCAATTGAGCCACATAAATTTTGTGATGCTTTCTACATTCGACTTAGATAAAATGTTCTTTTTTAACGTATAAATTTTATTTTCTTTAATGTATCATATCTAAAAGATCCAAAGTATGTCAACGTTTCATAAAAAAAGGAAACGTCTTCGACACGTTATAGAAACTGTAGGAATATATTAATTACCAAGAAATAAGAAGAGTAATATGAATTATACCAAGCTTTTTTCCATTGATCGAATTTAAAAAGGATGATAATATCCCGCGCAGAATTTAATTTAACACTTTTTTCTCTTGTTAAATTTAAAAAAAGTTTTTCAAGAAAAACTGCATCAAAACAAGATTTTGTCTTTAAAATTTGACAGTAATAAAACTATAAATATAAAAAAATATATATAAAAAAATAAAATTAGAATGAAACAAAATAAATAAGCACAATTTTCGCGGAAACTTAAATTTACCCTTCGCTGAAAATTAAAATTTACTCTGTCTAATAAATGATGATCGTTTCTTATAACGTTGTATTTATTCGTAACAAAATTTAGCAAATATTCTCGGCATTCAATTGAAGATAAATAAACAAAATTCAACACACACATCTGTTGGTGTTTGGCAATAGTGGTTAATAAGGGAGAGAATTTTGCAGAAATTCCAATTAACTTACGCCAATTAATTGATTTAGCAAAATCTGGTGCAATAAAATAATGATCAATACTACCGGCCCAAATATTTATCTTAAATTCGCATTGAAAATGTCTATGAGTTATTGCATAAGGGTCTACATCGGAAAATTGTGAACTACACTTTATTCTACGAGTGAAACAAGACTCATCAGTATTTTTCTTGTGGAAAGTAATATCCTGAGATAAACTCGCAAAAGGTCACTCGTCGATCCATATCTTGAGACAATAGCTCTTGCACTTCTTGAATATGCTATGGATGTAGTAGATCAAGAATTCGATGTACAGAAGTTCTTTATAATCCAGTCTCTCGAGAGAACATTTAGTAATTATTTGTGGTACAATCGTTTGCAATAATAATGACACTCTCTTAAAACAGTTTTTGAACTTCTGGAAGCTCTGAATAGAAATTTCATTAAATATCTCTTGGTAAATGAAACAACTAATAATTAATGTTAAAAATTTAAAGCAAATTTCAATATGAATACGCCAGAAGTTCAAAAGAAATCGCAAAATTCATTTTAGTGAGTGTCATTAATATTGCAAACGATAGTACATCAACTATTTGCAAAATATTTTCTTCATCTTGTAATCTTATTAAACTAGGAAGTTCATGGATATTGTTAAACAACTTTCCTGTCTCTAGAGCCCATCTTTCGACATTAGAAAATGTTTCTCCATGGGCAATCACTCGATTTGGAAATATCCTACGATATTCTTCCACACTTCTTCTACAGTTTCCTTCACAGAAACCTAGCATAAGTAACGTGTCAAGTTCGCTGAATGTAAATTATCCAGTCATTTTCAACAACAAGTGGTAGCAGAAATAAAATAGTTTTATTCCTGTCAAATTTTAAAGTCAAAGCCAATTACTGACTTTTTGATTTCTTTTAATAAACACTATTGAAATGTTGTTTTAAGTAAGTCAGTTTTTCCTGAAACCTTAAAGTTAGCAAGAACAAAAAAGTATTTTAAAGTAAATCCTGCGCGGAATATTATCATTCCCTTTAAATTCTATCAATGGAAAAAGAAGTTTGATATAATTCTAGAAGTGACTCACTCTCAATGAACCTTGTAGTGATTCAACTTACTTGAACTCATAGTCAAAGAATAAATCAAAATAAACCTAAATCATGTACCAAATTTGGTTAAAGTATTTTTATTTTTTCGAAATATTTGGCCCCACTTTGAAAGCCTGTAGCCCCGCCTGTGTGTAAATTTGTATATAGCCAATATTTTGGGTATCTACCTGCTCTGTATTTTGATTTTTTTACTATAGTACATGGTGTAAACATTATGTAAATTTACTATCACTTTTATCAGTATACAGGGTGTCTCGAAATTAATGGGACACAGAGCAAGAATAGATTCGTTACATCAAAATAATGCGATTAAGCCAAACTTACCTTGTTTCATTTGTGGCTAATAAAAAAGTTACAGGGCGGTAACGTTCAAATTTTGAATTTGAAATTCTTAAAATTCTTAGAAATTTTTCAAAGGATTCTTTTGAAAATTTGGATTAGGGGTTTTCTGGGACAAAAAACGAATCCATACTTAATTTTACTGTAGATGCCAGAGGGCGCTGCTGGTTATAACTTTTTTATCAGTGGGTGTACGAAAGTTTTAATAGAAAAATATAGTTCTCCTATCTATTTTTGACAAATAAAGTATACTTATTTTATGTCGATAAATTTAACCGTTTTCGATTTATTTCTTGCTTTTCTATTGGATGCAATAAAATAAAATAAAATTTTATAGTTACTTACGTAAAACTGTTATAGTAAGCTTTGGTTAATTGAAAACAAAATGTACTATTGACAATTAGCTGATTGGCAAGTAACTTATGTTAAATACTGTATTCCTTTAAGTTTTTGTTTACAATTGATAATATCGCGTGAAATATGCCTCTCCATAATTTATTTTCTAATGAAGATATGAGAGATATGGTATGCATTTATGCAAAAGATAATTTTAATGGATATCATGCGTGTCACAGGTATTTAGAAAGTTACC
This sequence comes from Monochamus alternatus, assembly GCA_037114965.1. Taxonomy (NCBI): domain Eukaryota; kingdom Metazoa; phylum Arthropoda; class Insecta; order Coleoptera; family Cerambycidae; genus Monochamus; species Monochamus alternatus. The sequence continues at coordinate 43,952,483 of CM073433.1, forward strand.
TAAATAGACAACAAAAACCACAAATTATTTAAAAATCTTTATGACCAGTTAGGAGATACTGGTTCGTTTTGTCCAAATAGACGAGATGCTGGCCGTCCAACAACTGTTACTCCAGAACAAGATGAGGAAATCGTGAAATAAGTTTACGACGAATGTCTGCGGCTGTAGTGGTATCTAAATCATCTATTCATAGATTATTTCATAATGAAAAACTGTACCCGTATCACTTGAACCCAGTGCATAATTTACTACCTGTAGATTTTCCAAATAGGGTACAATTTTGTCTTCGATTCTTAGACCGGCACAATAACGATCCACACTTTTTAAGCAAGGTGCTGTTTACAGACGAAGCCACATTTACTCGTCGGGCTGTTCAGAAATAAACATATTTGGGATAATGAAAACCCGCATGTGTTAAGAGAACGTCATTGATAATATACCATCAAATGTGAGACACAATATGTTTTTATGCAAGACGGTGCCCCTGCCCATTTTTCTGTACAGGTGCGAAACTATTTTAACGCACAATTTGCCCAACGGTGGATAGGTCGCGGCAGCATGTTTTTATGGCCCGCACGATGCCCAGATTTTTATACCCCATGGATTTCAATATTTGGGGTATTTTGAAATCAAAAGGTTACAGTGACCCTATTAATACACGGGACGAGCCCCTCTAGCGTCTCCAGCAAAATTAAGTACGCATTCGTTTTTCTTGTCCTAGAAAACCCCCTAAACCAAATTTTCACAAGAAGCCTTTCAAAACTTTTAACAATTTCGAATTCAAAATTTGAACTTTAACGCCCTGTAACTTTTTTATTAGCCACAAATGGACCAAGGTAAGTTTGGCTTAATCGCATTATTTTGATGTAAGGAATCTACTCTTGCTCTGTGTCCCATTAATTTTGGGACACCCTGTATTTTAATAATAAAACCAGTCATTTGGGGGAACATACAAATAACATTACTCAGAATATGCGTCAAGGAAGGGTAATGCGTACAGTTCATAATTACACATTATCACTTTTTTCTCCATCCACTAGCCAAGATGAAGGCGGGCCATGACTGAACACCGTGGAATTTTGCATGCACCGCCATGACAGATAAGGCCACTCTTAAACTAAATGTTACAACACCCTCCTGACAACCTTGCTTCGGTAAAAAACGCTGCGGTAGTGCATTTAGAAACCGAGCTAGGTGTGGCAGACCTAATATATATCTTTCCAATTGTTATAAGTAATTGCATTTCATATATTTATTGTGTGAGGTTGCGTTCGATATAGTTCGGAATCAGCTTGTTGATGATGGAGTAAATAGGCGAAACGGCGACGAAAATGTACAGGGTGGTTCGATTTTTATAAGTTTGGAACGGAAGAAGGAACCAAATAGAAGGTCTAACAAAAAAGAATGTTATCCCAGTAGCTACGTATTTTCGGCGATGAAATATGAAGAATTAACCAGATGAAATTATCCATAGGCGTACATAAAAATAGGGTGCGGAAGCATAGACTATGAAATATGAGTTTATTAATACGCGTATATTATAACATAATTCATACTTTACTTATTTCAAATATAATATAACAAAAGGAATAATAATAGTTTTGTTATCGTATTTATTGAACCGTTAGAGAAGCATCAATGGTAAAATCTAGCTATAAATTAGACATATTCGAATGAAAAATAAAGTTAGTTAGCAAAGATTTTATATATGTTCCCATTGTTGTTTCATATATTATGTGCTTATAATTGATAATATATGTTTTTATTTTATTTTTATTTATTTTATGTATTTGAAGTCAACACCTAGATAAAGAGCTACACCAATATTACCAATTGGATAACAACAGATTATACTCACGTATATCCAAGAAGACACAACGACTGTGGCAGCATAGGGATATATTTTGATATGAGTAAAAATAACATATGATTTACTCTGTACAGTTTTATACTTCATTATATTCAGTATTCAATGTGTTGAAAGCCTCATCGTTTACATCATTTATGTAAACACAAATATTCTAGGATATTACCCAATGAATTTACGCCCTTCAATGCAACTTTAAAATACCATTATTATACACTGTTATCCATCTCCAAATTCTCATCGATGACCGTTCGTACAGAAAACTTATGTCCGTTGTTGGAAGGCAGAAGGTTGAGTGGAGGGTCACGCTGCTATAGCCTTCAGGGCGTAGAATGAGATTCCCGTCTCTGCTTTGAGGGTTATTGAAGCGAACTATAAATTAAGGTTGTGAAGGAAGTATACCACTGCCTTCCCTTCCAGACAACGGTGGGAGAGAGCAGAGGGCATCTCTAATATGCTATATAGGGGATAAGTTTTCTGGGGCAGGAATATATCTGGAAAATTGGGACATCTTGCAGAGCTTTCCGCTGGGCACATACTTCACGGTTTTCCAGGCGGAGGTTTTTGCTACTTTGATGGTAGCAGGCAAGAAAGAACTAAGGAATTGTGTGGAGGAGTAAATCTTCATCTGCTTTGATAGTCAGGCTGCACTCAAGGCTCTTAGCTCTCTCAGGACGAGATCTAGTCTTGTTGAGGAGTGTAGAGATGTCCTGCAGTCCCTGGCCAGACAAAGAGAGGTGGAGCTGGTCTGGGTTCCTGGCCATAAAGAAATCCCCGGTAATGAGACGGCTGATTTGTTAGCTCGTCTCGGATCTGGGGCGCCTTGCCAGGGACTCGAACCCATTCTTAATTACGCGAGGTAATATGAATAGTGCCCTTGGAATTGGAGAATGAATGGAGGATGTAGACAGGCCCACGACTTATAATATAATAATAATATAATATCTCTACCCCTCATTCTAATCACAGGAATTAGCTCAGAAGTCGGAGACTTGTGCGGGAGAGGGGGCGGCATATTATTATTAAGCAGGCCGCATTTGCGCCCAGGAACGACTAACCACTATTCAGTGCAGGAATGAGGGAAACCTGAAAAACCTCATTAATTAGGGGGGTAGTCAAATATCAATCGGTATCAATCTCTCACATTGACCCAAGTTAACATTATTCCACCCTACCATACCCGCAGAGAGGGTGCCAATCCTCTCCACGAACATAGCTTATATACGGTCTACCGGCAGCTCCGATCTAGTCACCTCGATTCAAGTACTGACGCCTTAAACCGCTCGACCACTGACCGACAATTCTTCAATGAATCTAATAAATCTAGGACGATATGGTTGCTGAGTCTTAGTCGATCCATTTTCTAGGATATTGTGCGGCCCTTGGAAGACTAAGATATAGGATCTTGGGCGATGAGGAGCAGGAAAGGAAAGAGATTAGGGGCTTACCATGGACCAAGATCCTGGCGTTCATCAGGGCACTACCACTATGTCCGTTGTTAACATTTGCTTTGTTTATCCGCATTCGCAAACAAAGCTGAAATGCCTTCTTCTTGAGGTTAGAATTCGATTCTAACCTTGTACCTTCCGAAACTGTGTACAACGTCATTATTAAAAGTCTAAGATATCATTGTCACATTTTCAATTCTTTGGATATATTACATTACTCTCAAAAATCACATTTTTGTATAAATATGATTTGTGATTTGGTCTTTTTCTGGGTCTATTTAATACATATTAAATTGGTATTGCGTAAAATAATATTATAGTAGTTTTTTTTAACTTCTAAGTAGATTTTAACGATAAACGCTGCTAAACTACTTTTTCATTCACTGTTAATAAAAATAGAGTTATGTAACCACTTTTTGAATAATAATTTTGCCTAAAGTTATTCGTCCTGTATACAGTGACAGTAAAAAATAACGTTCTGACCCAGTTTCTTTTGTAATATTCACGTATCCTTATCTTTGATCGCAATCTAATAACGAACACCTTCTAACACAAAAAATTTCGGACAGACCTTGGCGTCCTTCGACTAAAAATTAATTGTGCTAAATTTCGGCTGGAGCAGACGACCATTTTTATCACTTTCAGTTATGTATGTGTGTGTGTGCGGAGGAATGTTCATGTTCCGGTTAAAATTAATAGATACTCACTAAATACTTGATAGACACAAGAATTTGTTTTCAAAGGTCACGGAAAAATAGCTGAGGTAGTTAGCATGAAAAAAATGTAACGCAAGACGTCATTTTTCATAAAATGATGGACGTTTTATGGAATTAATTGCTTATAACGATCGCAGTGGGTAGGGCTTCTCTTTAATGAGACCAACCGCTGATTTAAATTTATTTATTCTTAAAATTCCTGCATTTCAATAAACGATTCTTAATTTATCCTTGTTAAGGGTTAAAAAGACAATATTGCTAGATCTGATAACATTGAAGAAAAAATGGGCTTTGCTTAAAAAACGTATGTCCCAGATCCACCAATTTTTGAGATGCAGAGTGCGTAAAATATTTTTCTACATAACTTTTCTAAAGTACAATATATTTGATCAAAATTTGATACAAGTACGTTTTTTGTGGTACCAAACGTAGAGGGAGGAAGTAGAGGGCGCTAGTTGCTCGCAGTTTAGCTGACACGTTCTTTAAGTTCCCCATTCTACGTCACGTGATGTTATACTGGGTGTTTCCTAATTTGAAATAGAGAGCGTCTTAGTTTTTGAGTTACAGGGAGTTTAAATTTTATTTTTTAGGTTCATTTTGAAAATATCTGGAGTAGACTAAAATTTCTTTTTAAATTGCTGTCACTTTCACACCATACTGTTAAATAATTTTTTTCACCATCAGGGACGTGGTTATTTTAATATGTTTTATTAAAAAATGTACGCCACTGACCCTCTGGTAAAATATGATTTCTATCATGGTGTGTAAGTGATAAAAAAAATTTATCTACTCCAAAAATTTTCAAAAAGAACTAAAAAAAAATAAAATTTTAACGCCTTGTAACTCAAAAATCAATACAATTAGATAGAACTTATGAATATGAATTTAGGAAACGTCCTGTATAAAACTGTAATTTATATACAGCAGGTGCTCTTAATAAATTAATAATTATGTTAAAAATACACCGATTTCAAGAAAACTGCAAAAAATTTTGGTAAAGTCAACCAGGTTCGATTTCTGTAAAGCAATTATTAGAATAACCCAAATATACAAAGTGCATATATTGCATATTATGCATGTTATATGCATTTTTTTAAATATTTGCATATATTATTTAAAAAATGCATTAATTTCATTGAATTGAAGGAATATTGAATTAAATATTTGGCAGGCATTTTCATTCTTTTAATTTTGAAATAGATCGGATGGAATAAAAAAGTTATATCCAAAATTTGATTTTTAAAATTATCTTACACGTCCTTCTTGAGATTTAAACGAACACCACTTATTTTTCAATGTGTTATCAGCTCCAGCAAGATTGCCATCTGTTTTTAAACACTCTGTATATTCATTAGACATTATTTTGTGCTATGTTGGAATTTAATTTTAAGTGTTATACAAAGTGTTCCGAGATGATACGAAAATATTTGTGGAGTACTTATATCAGGAGGTATTTTATATCTTATTTTTTATTTGACTCTCTCCTCACTGTATACATATACTTACATCTAAGGAGTGACTCAAACAAGCATTTTTAATTAAACTATGATATATTTCGATTATTTGTATCCCATTGTTCATTTTGCATAAATCTACCAAGTGATATCCTAGAATTTAAAGGTTAAAACCTTATTATTATTTTTATAACGCAATGTAGAAACTAACCAAAACTAGTTGTTAGTATAAAATTCTCATTAAAAAAAAATCTTGGATATTTTGATTATTTGAAAACAAAATATTTTTTAATTAAGTATAATCATTTTTTGTAACTCTAGTCAGAATATTTTATTATTCATACAAACTTAAATATTAATTTTGCCAGAAAACATCTTTTGTGGGTTGGTTGGTTTCTGCAGAACTAGGTCCAATTTTATTCTAAAAAAAGAAAACTATTTAATCCATTTGAAATCACCCGGTACGCAAAACACTTATTAAGTTGTACTATGATATTGCTCATCTAGAAAGGCAGGAAACTGGAAATATTAAATATATTAAAACAGTTTCACTTTATTATATATGTTACTCGACACGATGAACATCCTCAACTGGAAATATGCAAGTTTCACTAAGATATATTTAAAACATAGTTCTTCTACTTTCACGAAATGGCTAATAATAAAAATTCAGAAAAATAACCATCTAAAAATATTTGTGGTTTAACACAATATTTAGATTCACAAACTTAATTAAAGTCAGATGTGTTAGTGTTTTGCATGGATTTTTGAAATATCTTAAACTTACAGTAAGTTTGAAAGAAACATATTTTTGATTTTGACATATACACTAGTGTTAAAAGTAAATCAAAGTTTATTTAAATTTTGTTTTGAAAATTAATAAAACGTTTTAACAAACACATGAACAACTTTTTATTTTAAATAAGTACAAACCAACATTTTAACTAGTTATTACTATTAACATTTATAGTAAAATTAGAACAATTTGAAATTGTAATTCCCTGCGGAGGCATCATACTTAAGTTGGTTTTACTGTCAACATGTGTGACACATCTATTTTCTGTAGAAATACTACTGGTAGTACTGGTGGTCTTGCTAGTAGTTGCAGCAGTAGTAAGTATTTGGCACGCAATTTCCTTCTTCTGTTCCAGTGAATTTTCAATGTAGCCTTCAGCTACCGTCGAAGATTTCCATCCTCCATGTCTCTTGATGGTAGTAAGATTTGCACCAGAATCTGCTAACAATGTCGCCGATGAACGACGAAAACAGTGTTATTCTTCATACATTTAAGAAAAAGTCGTCTATGGTCAGCGTTGGGTGGCCGGAGTGCCATATACTTTCTAAAAAAGTTTAAATAGAATTCACCAACAACACTGAAAGTCTGAGGCACTTTCGTTTTAGTATCTGGTATGGTCACAACAACCGAAGTGCTCAAATATTCGATATTGTCGATGGTCATCTGACACAATTCCTCCCAGCGACACGCCCCGAAGACACCCACTATTGCTGCGACTTTTATCATCAGATACTTTTCGTCTTCTGTTTCTGTGAGAAATTTGTCGATATGCGTCTTCGTCAAAACTTTTGATTTTTGCTTGATATCCTTCACCCTTCCGTTTTAAAAAAGCAATAAGTTTATAATGTTTGCTTATATCTTGATATTGTTTTATTTTTAACATAGTTTTGATCATGGAATAATTTGACCACAGCGTTGGCGATTTCCATATCTTGGCTTTTTCCTCAAAATATGCCAGTAAAACACTTTTGTTACATTTCCCAGGAACCTTTTTAATGATGCACCATTCCGAAAAGCGTCTATAAGCGATTTCGTACTGCTCCTTTGATTTCGTCGGCAACAATTCTAATGTTGCTCGACTGGCGGCTTCTTCGATTTCAGCAGGGATGAATTCGTTACGCTCATTATCGAGATTATTCATTATACTTATAATATTACTAGAAAATTCTGTCAATATGTTTGCGTTTTTTCTGTAACTAACGATAGCACTGGTTGCCACTAGTTGCTACGAAAATTTTGGTTCATAAACATTGCGATCTGTGTGATATTTTTTGATTTCTTATTTTTATTGAGTTTAAAGTTCTTCCGATTGTTTTGTAGAAAAATTAGTGTATGATATACGTGTTAAAAGTGATTTTATTTTGTTCGTGAAGTTAAAAAACTCGCTACGCTCGTTTTTTAATTATCTTCACTCACAAAATAAAATCTTACTTTTAACACGTATATCATAAATAGCCATTATTGTACATTAAAACATTCTCAACAATTTTATTCACATTAAGTATTACAAATTATTTTAAATTAATTGTAACATTCGATTGGTTATAAGCGGAATTAGCAATTATTAATCCATGCTGAGCATCCGCAGAAATGGCAAGGTTTTTAGTATTGGAGTTTGGCATTTTGCCAGATATTTTTGTAGCAATTCTACCCTGAGAGTATGTAGACTTGTCGACATACCCTTCCGCTACGCTGGAATATTTCCATCCTCCATAGTGTGGCTGCCGTTTTTCGGAAGCAGTGTCCCGGGTATGTTCCACAATGCGGAAGCTTTAGAAATACTACAATTTTTTTGGAAAATTATCGAATTATGGCCAAATGGCTGGCGAGTGATTTTACCGAATCTTAAATATAGAAAGAAGTTTGCTTTTAAAACTTTTAAACGAAGTGCAACATATGTTTTAATTAACGTTACCCATTCTATATTACTCGCTATAAATACTCTTGGCTGGTAGGTTTTTGATGTTGGAATTTCGACGATATTTTCCACGATATTAACATCAGTCAAATTAATTGTATACAGATCGTCACTTCAACATGCACCTGATATACCAATTATGAGCGCAACTTTTATAGGCATATCATCAGATGCATTCTTCAAAAACGCCGCAATGTTCTTACAGAAGAAAACGCTTGACTTTTTGGATACACATCCAAGATTTTGTTTCAAAAATGCCAATAATTTGGGGATATCGACTGTATCTTTAACATTTAAAGTAGTACGCAACATTGAGTAAATGAACCAAAAGGTTAACGGCTTTTTGATTTTGGCAATTTCGCTAAAACATGCCAGCACAGTGGTTTTAGAAACAGCTTTCTAAACATCTTTGAGATTGCCATCCACCTACATTTTAAATAATTCTATTTGATTTATTTTTCAGTTCAGTATTATAAGCATTCCCTTAATAAACAACTAAAATACGTCTCTGTTAAAACCCGCGTGTCACGAACGAAGTTATAATACAAATTATAACTTAAATCGTGTTGATAATAATTATTGATTATCAATATTAATAATTCCAATACAGTTATTCACTCCACATTTGCTTACTTACACAAATGAGGTAGAATTATTTGTTGTACCCAGCGAATATCATTCCGTGTCACAACCAGGAGAGATTTATATTCATGAACTACCATTTTCTACCATTACAACTAATTAGTGGTTACAGTGTTATATTTCCGTATGCAATTTTCATCTATATTTTATATTTAATTGTAGAATAATTATCGAATAAACTGTGGGCAAATCACAAAAAATGTGAATGTAGGTAAGCAATATATTACAATTTATTAATAACTTAGAATGCTGGTGTCATATATACATTTAGCATATTTTATGGATATAAATTATGCCGTGTGATTCAGGCGATAAAGTGAACAAATTAAAATGTGATTAGTAGCAGGTATACTTCTTCATTCTCTTTGCGCGTTTGTTGTGAATTTAACTGAATTTTTTTAATGAATAATAATAATAATAATAATAGGGACCCGCAAAATGATGCATCTCCATCGGAGTTTGCATCCAAGATCGTCCGTTCCGCGGTTATACTTCCCAAGAAATCGGGAAGGCCGTAGATTCTTGAGTTTGGAGTGTCTCCAGGGCAGAGTGGTTTTGGAGAAGGCCTGTAAAGTCATCAGGAACTCGGATCCGCTTCTCTGCATGGTCCAAAACCATGAAGCAGCAGGGATAGGAGCGTTTCTGTATAAGGCAGCGAAAGAGCAGCCGATGAACTTAGTCTCGTGTTCGATACTGAGCGGGAAAATCCAGACTCTGTCACCGAGTCGGATCTTGCTCAGTTAAAAGCCCAAATTAAAGCTGCAGAAACGCGTCATCTTCTGCAGCTACATGAGGATAAGCCAATGCATGGTCTCTTCTACCGTCATTTGGAGGGGTTTGGCTTATCTGTAAAGATGACCTTCGCTTTTTTGAGCGGGGCTGAACTCTGAGACCGAGGGATTCATAATGGCTTGCCAAGATGGTGCAATTAACACTCTCGTCTATCGTAGTCGTGTCTAGGGTATCGAGGTTCCTGATACCAGCTGCAGGGCTTGCCGCCAAGCGCCGGAGACGCTTATGCATCTCCTGTCAGCCTGTCCGGTATATGCGGCCACAGCGTATATCCAAAGACACGATTCAGCCTTACGGGTGTTGTATTATCATTTACGATACTCATATGATATACACGAGACGCCAGTGCTGCCTTATGCTCCAGGGGATATAGAATCAGTTGTGGGGAATGAGAAGTGCCGAATTTATTGGACCTATTCATTCCCCACTCTTAGGCAAATTCACTCCAATAAGCCTGATGTAGTCCTCCTCGACCACCAGCTTAGGACGATGTTTGTGATTGAGTTCTCGACTCCCGCGGAGAACAACATCGTCCTAAAAGAGGAGGAGAAACGGAGGAAGTATCGAGATATCCTCTCCGAACTCCGCAGGTTCTATCCAGACCACTGTGTTAAGGTTGTAGTGCTAATTATAGGCGTCCTGGGTGGAATGAAACATACGCTGCTTTCTGAATTAAAGAACATATCGGCTTGCCGAAATTCGGCAGAGATCTTAGCCGGCAGAATGCAGAAGGCAATCGTCCTTGGTTCGCTACGTCTGCTCAGAACACACGATTTACGGGCTCAATGATTACTGATTCCACGGAGTGGAGAGTGGTCACTGTTTCACTGTTTCACAAAACTTTTCCGAAAGTGTCGGAGCTTCGGAAGGTGTGACTGAAAAAAAAAATAATAATAATATCTCTACCCCTCATTCTAATCACGAAGATTAGTCCAGAAGTCTAAAACCTGTGCGGGGGAGAGGACGGCTTATTATTATTAAGCAGGCCGCATTTGCGCCCAGGAACGACTTACGTTGGTAGGTCCTAACCACCATTCAGTGCAGGAATGAGGGAAACCTGGAAAACCTCATTAATTAGGGGGGTAGTCAAACGTCAACCGGTATCAATCTCTCACATTGACACAAACCAACATACTTACACCCTACCATACCCGCAGAGAAGGTGACAATCCTCTCCATGAATATAACTTATATACGGTCTACCGGCTGCGGGGGTCGAACCCACAGCGATCTAGTCTCTCTCGATTCAAGTACTGACGCCTTAAACCGCGCGACCACTGTCCGATCCATTGAAAATATTTTTAAATATTAGACAAGAATTTCCTACAGTACCTCGAATAACCCACAAACATATACTGTTTTGAATCAATACTATTTATTTGGTATGCCTATTTAAGGATATGCAATCCTGAAACATACACATATACAGGGTCTGTCAATGCTATAAATCAAGAGAATGATTCCTTGGATCATTTTAGCCCCCCCGAAAGTCTTATAAATCAAGCGAAGAAAGAGAACGTTAATGTTTTTGAAAACATTAACAAACATTTTTCAGTCAAGCTACATATAGCGGTCATTCGCTACCCGATACTGGACTTACAAGTCACAGACATGAATCATTCTATATCTCAGTAGAAACTAACGACCTCTATCGCGAATCGGCGATAACGGTATGTTCCAAACACGAAATTACAGGAAACAACTACTCTGCGGGCTAATGCCACGACCAGCATTGAATGACACTTTAAAAACCTATAGCAAACAGCTAAAGTTACTCGTTAGCGGCCCACCAGACATATACCGGTTTAGAGCTCATTAGCTCTCATCAATATACCATAGGTGAAATAACCAACGAATAACCCCAGATGTCTTAAATCTGCTCCATTTTCCACTGCTCATAAACAGAAGATTTGAGATAGCCCCAGAAAAATAAAGCAAGCGGATTTGAATCAGGATATAAAGCAGGCTATGAATAGAATTAATAATAATAATAATACTAATAAAAGGTTTATTGTAAAAAAAAGTACAAAACAGTTTTCACAAACGGAAGGTGTGTCAACAAGTTGATTTACAATACCTCCATCAAGGATACAAATAAAATAATAAAAGAATAAATGTCAAATTCAGTTAAAAACAATTGAATATTGAAATTTTCAATGGCAGAAGAAAGTATGTCCAATTTTAATTTATTTTTTATAGTCATTACCGAGAGATTATGATAGTGAGCCGGCAAATTATTAAAAATGTATGAAGCCATATAAGAAAAAGAATATTTAAATCCAATAATTTCGATCAATTTGTATGGCTACAATTCTCTATAAATACCTCCTCAATGGTAGAAAAATTAAATCAATTAAGAACTTTACTAAAGATCAGATGCTGGCTCTTATTTTTAATTATCATGTGGAGATTTTCATCTGCATAAAAATGATTATGATAATGCCTCAATGACTGCCTCATCGTATTGGCCGCCACTGCTTGTTTTTTTATTATAAACCATCCTTTTGTTTATATGTTTCAATTCGGCGGGCTTAATTCTTATTGTTTTATTGAACTAAGTCATCCAGTAGCCAAATCTACCTACAGCATATTAAATGTCCCATTGAAATGCGCTGTTTATGGCATTCAATTAAAATCTGTTTCGTTCTGTGACTAAGAGGAATCCATTTTTCATTCTTATCTCCAGATAAATTAATATTAAAAAATCTTTGAACATTTCATTCTCACCTACGCCAATTATATAACTTTTATAAGTGGTTCACGATTGCTAAGGTCACAATTTGCATTAATTAACTGCATTAATGAATCAAGGAGTAATTAAAAATAAGGAAAAGTTGCTTCCTCGCCGTTTTATAGGTTAATGACAGAGCTGATAAGAGAAATTAGCTAAAAATAAAACGAAAATAATGTGCACATTTTACCTTCACGAATTTGAAGATTTGCAAGTCTGTTTGTGTTTAAAGAGCAACTTGGTGAGATATTGGAATATTGAACATTTGTTTCAAGTATATGATATGCTTATACAGGGTGACCGGAAATTATGATCAAGTATTTCAAAAGGTGGTTCTGCGGCAAAACATAAGACGAAAACTTCGTATAGTTAAACATATGTCGAGAAATGGACACTAAGGGAGCTAGACCTTTTCAAGTTTTGGTCCTTTAAACATTTTATTCGGAGGTATATTAATCAGGGTTGGCTTAGGCAGCCCTAAATTTTTTATTAGAAAATATACTTACACGTGAACCACATAAATTTATTTTAATACTATTTACATAAAACAGATACTCTTGCTCGACTTAAAATGCATTCGAGTTAAATTTACGATGAGTCAGCTAATATTGATCTAGATAGTGTTGCAGCTTGGAAAATAAAGCTACAAGTAATATTTAAAAACTATTAACCAAAAAATGTGTACAATGCTGACGAAAACGAACTTTTTATCCTAACAAAAGGTTCTCATATGAAACAGCCTGCCTTTACAATGGGTATTCAAGACAAAAAACTTGGATGGCAACAGAAATTATGACTTCGCTGCTAAAACAATTTGACGAAAAAATGAAGAAGCAAAATAGAAGTCATATTATTTCAGGGTAATGCCACATCGTAACCTAAACTGACACTAGACAATGTGAATATAAGTTTTTCTGTCTCCTAATACCGCTTTCTATTGTCAGCCATTGATGGCTTATAGAAAATTTCTAGTAAAAAAGCTTCTAACATTCACAACCAGTGAAAGTTCACTTGAAGATATAGAAAAAAACATTATTTAACCAGTGTTTTACTTTGGATACCAGCAGCCTGGGAACACGTTTTATCGGCTACAATTTCAAAATGTTTCGCAAAACAGGATTTTTGGGAAATGTCCAGTAAGACAAAGATTTCGATGAGAAAGATGAAATTCTACTGACTTTTTTCTGAATTACATGATGTAATCCTAGAAAGTTATGAATGCATTGACAGTAATGACCAAAAATTCTAATTTTGGAGTTCAAAAAATAGGTACCTACTCAATGAAGTATAGTCTGTTTGGAAATGAAAGAGAGTAATAAAACCCCGAGATAACAACCGGCCATGGGCGTAGCCATATTTCGTTTCAGGTAATTATCGAGTAACACTAATGCTAACAGGTAATGAGTGTACATTAGTATATTTTATTGGATACATCATAGGGCAGGAGCCAGTGTATTGTGACAGATCAATCCAGTCTTAGAGCTGAATATACGAAGACGTGCTAGTGCAGTAGAGTAAAATTCGACTTGTTGTTTAGTGACTATTGTGCCAGTGGATATAATATTGTTTGGGTAAAATGTCGAGCTTATCAGATTACGCACCTGCTACATGCGTGAAAAGATGTGCGCTCTCTCAGAATGAGAAGATTATTATACTAAATGTATTTAATGCATTGAAACACCAAAATCCTACCAACAATGTTGACGACATCGTGGAAAAGTGTTCCAAAATGACAGAGATTGGAAAATCGACTATCTACAGACTTTAAAAGGAAACAAAAAACGAACAAGATACTGTAAATCCCACAAAAAAGGCCAAAAGTCGTTATAGATGATTTCTTCAAAAAAGTCATTCGCAGTAAGGTACACTCATTTTATTTTAAAAAAGAAATACCAACGCTAAAGAAAATTTTAAGTGAACTTTCAGAGGACAACGATTTGCCAAAAATCAGTAGAAGTAAATTAAGGGCCGTCTTACGAGAGCTGAATTTTTGCTGGGGAAAGCAGAACAGGAAGTCAGATCTTATCGATATAGATGAAATTATTTGTTGGCGAAGATCAATTAGAAAATTCCGTGAGAAGGGAGGAATATTTATTAAAATAAAAATGTAAAAAGTTTTCGACAAGCATTTTTGGATGGACTTTCAACAGGGTTCAAGGCACCTTCAGGTAAAGGGCGAATATTAATAGTGACACATATAGGTAGTGCCAGTGGTTTTGTAGATGGCGGTTTACTTTTATTTGAATCTAAAAATACAAGTGACTATCACGAACGCAGATGTTTTCGAAGAGTATTTTACACAGATGTTGGATCTTATTCCTCCGGGGTCTGTAATTGTCATGGATAATGCCAGTTACCATTCACCGCAGACCGAGCGGACGCCTACGACTGCTTGGAGGAAAGCCGATATAATTCAATGGTTATAACATTTCTTTTGAAACAAATATGATGAAAAAGGAACTTTTGACACTTGTTAATCTTAATAAAGATCAGAAAAAATATGTTATCGATTAAATGGCAACAAATCGCCAAATAACGGTACTACGATTACCACCTTATCACTGTGAACTTAAAGTAATCGAATTAGTCTGGGCGCAAGTAAAAGGAGATGTAGCGCGAAATAATACGACGATTAAATTAAGTGACATGAAAATGTTGTTAAAAAATTCCTTGGAACGAGTAACTGCAGATAACTGGCAAAGATAACGGTCACACAAAGTTTTTTTAAAGGTACACCTCATCTATACCGATAATACATAATATAAAAATATTGAATATAAGCACCAGTACTACATTTATTTACGATTTGCATACATAATAAGCTTTTATTACTCTCTTTCATTTCTAAACAGACTATATTTGATGATAACGACTGTGATTTAAATAATGAAAGTGATGAAGAATCTGGAACGTCAAACATTAAAGATATGAGTGAAGTGTGTGAAAAACTAAGAGATGTGCAAAGTTTCCTATTTTGTAATGATAAAAGTCAACTAACTGTAAAAGTTGTCTAAATTTTAACAGAATGTGAATCCCAGGGTTTACAAATAAAAATTAAATCTTAAAATAATCCTTATAATTGAAAAATATTTTTATAAAAGGTAGGTAATTTTTTAATATGGCAGGTAATATTTAAAATACGTATATGAGTTATTATTGCTTGACCTATTTTTTTATGTACATAAAAGTTATCTGGTAATTAATTGTCAGATGAATAAACAAATTAAAATTTTGACTTGTGTCAAAGTAGGTATCAGATATAGGTGCTAATATTTTGTATACTTATTAACTAGTCTTTACAGCTCCTCCTTATCAATTAACGTAGCATTATAACTGTAATTAATAAGACACTTTTAGTGAAACATTTTAATTGATCCCGCATAACATAATTAAACATGCAACGGTGATTAAAATAGAAAGTAATGTATGGGTAAATAATGATCCCAATTAAATCAATTATTTCAACTTCCTGGAGAAGAATATAAGGACATTTCTGATAAATCGTCACTCCCACAAGACGTCAGTAAAATATCTCAAATTTTCAACGCATTTTAAATTTGTGGCATCTACTTACGAATATTTGTTCGATACCTACCATTTGTGGATCAGCCATTGTTTACTACCCATTTCCCCCACAGTACTAATATTGAAGGAGAAATATTAAAAACAACTATGATGCACCTAATCTAAACGTATATTTCGATTCTTCAGGGCTCTTTACATATTTACGTTTTGGTACAAACTAGTTAAATTTAAACACCATTACTCATTAATCTGTACCCTATTAAAAATATTATCCAGAAATTAACTAGGCACGTATCAATTCGAATATTAAAAAAAAATTTCTTTCATAACGAAAAAACTGCAACGATTGCGCAGCAAGGAAACTTCAATTCATAGAATTTAAATTACAACATTTACAATAGTATCAATTTTTTTAAATACTTGAATTGCGAAGTAAACTAATACTTTTACATGGTACATCACACATACAAATTATCTAGATATGTAGATACAAATAATCAAAAAAACTAACGTTTGCTAGAACGAAAAGACCTCAACGATCAGACAGAAAGGAAACGTTTAATTAATTTTAAAATTGACATTTATAATAAATGATATTACAAATTATTTGTTTATGTTAAATATATTTTTTCAAGAAATCTATTTTAGAATGGGTTGTTTGATTGGTGTATGTCATTATATAATGTTAAGTTTTCTCAAAACTGGCGTCCGTGCTTTCAATGGCTAAAGGAGAGAGGTAAATTTTTCAATTATTTGAAAGTCATCGAGTTATTCCAAAATAAAAATGTATTATTTGAACGTTATTAAAAATGAACATTAATATTAACAAACACAATATTGTACACGCATGCAGTCATAAAATGTGTTCAAATAGGTCCCAACATGATGTACGAAGAAAGACAAACACTAATGAATTATTTTCGTCTATTAACGATGTATGCAAGTAGAGCAAATATGTTTTTTATTTATTTATTTTTCTTTAGTGAGGCAATTTTCAATGGTTTTAGCAGTGCTGGAAAGTTGTTATGGAGAAGATATAGGTAGGTAAGTATACCTACTAGAAGAAAAGCTTCATCTAAAAAATTTGTCTATGTAGAGGAGGTGAAATAAGTCCTTTAAATCTTAAATTTAAATTATGAACATCTGTTCTGAAATCTAATCTAATTGCCTAGGAATAGGCAATCGGTAAAGTGGTTGTTTCAAATAGTAACAGAAAAAGACTTCCATCGCATTGAGATCTGGTACCAATTATTCATTTCTCATTCTTACAACAATTTCATTTTCTTGCTCACGACATGAATGTGATCAACAACAATGGAAAATTTAAATTTAAATATTGGAAAATACAAAATTGAATTAAATCAATTAGATATGTGTGCACCAATTACATTACCTATTACTTAATAACCAATCAAAGAATTATTAATAATCATCTTTGGCAAAATTTTTAAAAGTGATGTTTTCATCCCCCTATTCATAAAGGTTGTGCTGTTTAGGCTGTTAGCTCTCCTCAGTATGCCATTAGAGGCGAGGCAACCGACAGACAGAAGAGAACCTGAGTACACACATATTTTAACACAAACGAAAACGATCGAGTTTCACACGGGACTGCGTGCATTTTTCTGTATTTAACAACGTGTTAAATTTTAACACAATCGACTGTGTTAATATAACAAATATTATGCGAAGCTAATACACATTTAAGTATTATTTGTAGCACTACCCAACAAACAATAAAAGTTAAAATTACGTTAAGTTGACCTCTGAATTGGTCAAAAACTTTTCATGACCAATTCCGTATCAAGAAAGCTTACCTATATTCGTTGGCCTTTTTTCTTATGTGGGGAAAAAAACTAAAGTAATATGGAAGTTAATATTTGGTTGGCAAGAATTTTATTCCAATAAGATAATTGGACTTAAAGGAAATACGGACCAATTTTATGTTAAAATTTCAAAATATAAAAGACATTATTACCAAAATATACCCTAATTATGCCCTTTATTTGCCAGAGAGAGACAACATTATATGTTTGATTTTATACATTGTAATAGCGAACAGGGATAGGAACAAAAAGAAAGACTATAAGTCAGGCTACTAAACTACAAGTAGAGTAGGAGTTAGTATATTTATAGATATTCAGATTTTAATATAATAAAGTCTGTATTTTTGGTTTCCATTCATCAAATTATACAACCCAGGAAATTTTTTCGTATAATGTCATGACCAAACTTTCATAAAAATAACGCGCCTTATAAATATACATTTTTACTATTGCTTTTTAATATTTCTATACTGAAAAATAACCTAAAATAAAAACTGAATGTACTTCGTGATAAAATCTGTTTAATAATCTTTCGTCATAAATGTATTAACTAATATTATCTGGTTTAACATAATTTTAATGAGTACCTAATAATGAACAAAACATTTAGTGTTTATTACAACATGGCCGCTCAAATAAAATCAACTTTGAAGTCAATTTGTCTGTAAGTTTTAACCTATAGGGCAGATTGCCTATGCCAATGTTGACGTCATAGGAAAATATTAACTTTGTGGTTGAGATTTCCTCCAAAGGAACATATTTTATGGTAATTTATTACCAATTAAATTATTACTAGGTACCTACATATAAAATTCTACTCTTGAATTTATTTGTGATTGAAAATTCAAATTAAAGCCAATAATATTATGTATGCGTAATAACAAAAACAAAATAAATATTTTCGAACGGAATTCAATTCGAATTTCAATTCATCTGACATGATAACAGTCATAAGAATACTTATATATGAAGTGTTTATCGATATATTATCATTAGACTGATTTACATAATATGCAGTGTTGGCTTAAATTCGTTTTTTACAACTCTGTAATATTGTAGGGCTTGGTTTTCACTGCAGCTCGCCAAAACACAAAACAATTTCTACGCGCTATTACATGAAGATCTGTCGGAATACATATAACAGGAAGCTTGTTTCCTAAAAATCCTTTGTAAGACACACTTACGTCGAAGTATTATTAAGAAGTAAATTTGTACCATAATATAGAACAATAGTTCTATTAGGTTAATTGAAATGGTTAAATATTCTTTAGAAATTATCGACAAAGTTGAAAATAGGTTGATATTGTATTAAAAATGGAACTTAACCAATTGAAGGATTTAATAGGGCAAAATAACTAGTTATTACCTTATTTGTAACTACTAGTTCAAGACAAAATAAGTTTTACAATTTTGTTATAAATATGTAAATATTTACCTATTGTAATAATTTAAAAAATCCTTGGATATTGAAGACAGATTTCAAGGTGAAATTAAGTAAATTATAACTTCGTCTTACACGTTATTGGAATTTTAGCATTTGAAAATATAGAATAGGTAAACAATAAGTAATATCGAACTGTATAAATTGACATATATTTCATTTTACTTAGAAGTCATTATATTACTCTTAATTAACAAATTTTTGACTAAAATTTTGGTATTATAAAATTTTGTAACATTGAAGACTATTTTTTTGGAGGAAATTAGTAAATCTTGATCAATTTAGAATTATTTTTCTTGTGTAGTAGTCTATTAGGCTTAAATGTTAGTTGGGTAAAGGCGCATAGTTTACACTTTACAGAGTTATTTCTATTTTAAATATCTATAATTCCCTAATTAATGAAGTTTTCCAGGTTTCCTTCATCCCTGCACTGAATGGTGGTTATGGCCTACCAATAATAATATGCCACTCCCTCTCCCGCACAAGTCTTCGACTTCTGGGCTAATACTCGTGATTAGAATGAGGGGTAGAGATATTATTATTATAACAGTATTAACTGAAAATTGACTTAAAAATTGCTGCTTGCTTGGAATATTCTTCTCAGTGTAGAGGTAATTATGCACGCCATTGTAAAGGTGCAAATGAAGCCGGTGAAAAACAGTGTTTCCCCTAACACGTCCTCGTGCTTTCCTAGCTAAACGTTCGGGTCCGTGTAATGCATTGCCCGCTGGAAGGACTTTCGTGATCGTGTAAGCATTTTTTACGCAAGTCCGCGATACAGTTTGTTTTGTGATGCAAATATGCGCTATAAGGAAACCCGGCTATTACGTTCACGCCTACTAGATGTGGACTGTACATGGACAGCATGTGTTACGTATGGCTGATAGCCGTCCAGATTTATCTTTATTATAGCGCTTTTTATGGCCTTCCTTCCTCTGTAAAAGTTTTCTCTAAATTTGGCGAGCAGCGTTTTTTTATCTTTAATCCTTGTTACTTGGATTATTATGATATTTACTCTATCTGCCATCTTTTCAGCCGTTCCGACGTTTTTATGTGTGCTGTGCTGTTCGTTTCATGTCGACAGTTGCTGATAACATGAGAGCAATTGTTACACCTAACCTGTTTTTAGAAATTTTGATAGTCGTTGTGCTACTTTGACAATTGCAAAAAAATTCATAACTGATTAAAAAATTCACCACATCTCAACGATACTATCATCAGCTACCAAAAATTATAAATTTTCACTTATAATATTATAAGAGCCTAAATTATTTCTAAGAATAATTTACGCTCGTATGGTATTCGGTAAGAAAATTTTACACCTCAAGTACAAATCAAACCTGACGTTTTAAATTAGTTTGGCTCGACTAAGGTATAGGTATTGTTGACATATTGTTGATTTGTCATTTTTATTTCAACGGTTCTGCCACAGTAGATGTCAATTACTTGTTCGAAGCGTATCAACGTTGAGTTTAATAAGTGTATACTGAATTATCGCGATTTGATAAAGAAAATCAACAAGTTATTAGACAAGAAATTCAAAATCTAATACAGATACTACTAGAAAATCAAAAGTAAGTATATGGAAACAATTTGTTGAATTTTGCAGTATATCCACCATATTTTTTATTTTTTTTTTAAATAAAAAAGTTACCAACTTTAGTGACATCAAATGCTAAAACTCAGATGGGTAAGTAGTTCGGTCTATCGTTCTTTGGCCATTTTAAGTCACTAAAGGTGGTAGAAATATATTTTTTACAAGTAACATGACGAAATTTAGAAGAAATTCATATATAGGTGTTTCCACCATATTTTGTATATAGATAAGGTGCCAATGTGTAGATCGTATATGATTACCTTCTCAGCTGTCAAATAATGTCCACTTAATTATTGCTTCACCTTGAAAAAAAATTCCGGAAATTTTTCTGGTTGCCATGGTAACGAGTCAAAATAAAGGCATCTTATTGGTCTTAAAGTAGAGGTAATTTTCATTTTAGCAGTATGAATTTATAAAAGTTGTATCAATAACTTTTAACCAAATGGCAGTCACGAAAGAAAATGACCCTATCTCTGTAAAAATGAGTTAAAATATTATCCTATTTCCATTCATTTCAGGTACACTGTAAAAAAATTACTGTGTTAGTGAGATTTTCCTGTGTGTGATTTAGGATGTGTAAAACTTTCATGATAATAGTTTTACACCCTATGGCTTTTTTATATATTTTACACAAAATGTGTTAAAATTACTATTTTTTTACTGTCTGCATTTTTAGGATTGCTTCTTCAGGTGGTCTCCTTTAAGTTGAATCAAATATCTAACTATAAAATTTATTATAAAAATTAAAATTATTTGAAGTTAAATATCGAAAATGACAAAAAGTGACATCCTGTCAATGAATTAAATATGACACCTACTTGAAAAATGTTCACCTTTTATGTAAAAGTTTTTATATATGTTTAGGTATTAATAATATTGTGTGAAACTAATTACTCAGTGGACAAAAGCCCCAACCTGCGTTGAATTACACCCACAATATCTACCCATATATTCCTTATTATTAGCTTTTGTAACATTTTTTTACTATTTTAGAAAGGTATTTTAAGCTAATATAAATCAAATCTCCTACAATTCCTATCAATAAAGTCATATGTATGTTCTCTGATACTAAACATCTAGGTATGCTTATGAACAATTCCACAAACAAAGCTCTAATCAATAATTATCTAAAGAAAATAATCTAATTTACTAACCTGCTAATGAAACACTCTATACATAAATAACTTCACTTTTTGGCAGGTTAGTAAATTAGATTATTTTCTATTTGTGTCTACCAGTGTTTTCTAAAGTAAAGTGAAGAATTAAAATAGCCGCTGGGCCAAATGATATGACTCTGGGCTCGTAGTCAGTCTATTTTTGTTTTCTCTCATTTTTATGTATATGTTTATCTGTTTATTGTTATGTGTGTGTATGAAAATTTATGTATATTTAATTTAAGTATTTCTTGTAACTGGGTGTAAACCTGTTAGAAATTAAATCTATCTATAAACGAAAAAGTTTTCAGAGGATATTATTGATAGATCATTTTGGTATATAAAAAAGAAAAAATAAATACCTTCTTATACGAGTAAAATCCCAGTTTTGATGATACTGTAAATTTTTTATATTATTTAAAATTTACACTTTGTACGAGAGATGACATCAACTGGTAATACCTACCAATTATTTTAATTTATCTCTAGAAAAATAGTTCTTAAATGTTCTGTTGAAAGATTAATTGTTTACACGAAAGAATTTACTGACTAGTAGTAGTCATAAATATATTTTCATTTATACTCGTGAAATCATTACTTTCAATTAAAATACCACTATTATTACCAAGTCCACTTTACGTTTTGATACCTTCGGGCCAGATGATCGTAGGTATCCCCGTTTTGTCATAATTTTCAGAACAAACATACCAAACTTTAAACAACTTTCTATGTTATTCAATAAGTATTTCAACTAACAATTAAATATTTAAGGAATATATCATTATAAAGCTGCTTATAATTAAAAAAGTTGAAAATACTTATATCTTGTGTTACGTCATCGCATAATGTTCAACCAACTGAAATAGTTTTGTTCCTGCGGCAGTTGGAAACGGTTTGAATCTATCAGAAATGTCCAACCAACTACTTCTTGCGTTAAATTCACTGTTGACTCGTTATCAACTTAACTGGTCGAATTTTTCTGACAGTTTCCAAATGCTGCAGGAACAAACCTAATGACAGAATGGCACAGAGGTGTGGTACAACAAATGCAGAACAAATTTTACAATAGGAAAAATCTATATATTCTGAACATGTAATACATTTTTAGCAGTGACTGTACCTCTATTCGCTAAGAAGTTACAACATGTTACAACGTGTGTCAGTATTAGCGACTGTATTTAATAGTGAAAATGACAATACAATATGCTCAAATAATATCTATTTAATTTTGATTTAGGTACTATTACATGAAATTTATGACTGTAGGTGGCCTGCAGGACGAATATTTGGGTACTTTTACAGGACTTACTTTATGAGGGGGTTTTCTCTAGCAGGACTTAAGACAACAGGACAGTCTATACGTCCTATCAATAAGGAATAAAGGTCAAACCTTTTATCTCATTGTAAATAAATATTTGCGTGTAATAGCAATACTATTAACTGAATTAAAAAGAATTATGCTTATTTATCTGTAAACTAAAAATTTGTTAGTCCTAATTAATATTATTTGAAAAAATTGTGTCCTCTGTTTTTTAAAATTAAGTGTTTTTTTCTGCACATTTATATGTTCATGAATGAGACTTATATCCTTTTCTCAATGACATAAAATGTGATAGAGAAATAAAACAACTTATTTGTGAACGTCTGATTTATAAAATGAATGCTCTATTTTCATATATCTACGATGGACAAATCCACAGTAAGTATAACAATAAAAAAATAATCTGTAGTTTTCCTTTTTCTGTGATGCGAATTATTTTAAGGTTAATGTAGATTTATTTATTTTAGACTTATGTAAAAACTAACAGAAACGAATAATTTAGAAAAAATAGTGGGGATTTTTTTTTTATAGAATATTCAGTGACGTTGAAATTTTGGGGTTCTCAATGTTCACGTCTTGAAAAAGTTAACGCTCTAAAAAATTAAAACTTTTAAAGCAAAAATGTATAGAACAAAGTAAGTTGTTTTAATATATCTTCAATAATAATGTAAATCAGTTATATGATCCACAATAGTGCACACCTCCATGAATTTTTAACAATTACTATCTTGCTTGTCAATAATGCATCGAAAAATTGTCACTAAGACGATCCTGGACGCAGCAATCAAGTGAATACTGACCTAACTTAATAATGAAATACAAAATAAACTGATTGCAAAGGTTTTTTGGGACAATGTATTTAGATAACCTTATTTTAGTATTATATTATACTGAATCTGGTTGCATAAAAACTTTTCAAGGTATTCAATAAATAAGACAGGGTCGGTCTTCATTTTCGTTAAATAAATGAACTTTAATTTACAAGGACAAATGCAAAAATATAACCTTTTCTTATAAAATTTTTCTATTACAAATTTCGTCAGAGAGCTGTATTTTAATTTTTATACATTATACACGATAATAATGGATTCTAGTTTATTATACAATACAAAATTTTGAATATAAATTCTGCAGATAAATTTATTGTCGTGTATTTTATTTTCAAGCAAATTAATGAGTTTATCAATTCACTTTATTTTGCGTTTTGAAATTAATACAATTATGACACTGGTAAAAACCTAACCACAATATATTCAATCTTGTGCCAATTTGACCATGCAAACATTCTTTGTTGGATTTATGTAAGTAAATTAGTAGCCGTATTTTAAATTGCGTGCCCCTTGAAAACGTTATACGGATACAAAATGAGTTATGTCATTGTTTATACTCTACATATTGTTTTAGAATTCATTAGTCAAGTTTGGTATAATCTTTAAGGCTCATTCCATATGCAAAATACATTTTCTCATTATAATATCGCTACTTTAAAATAGTTCCTGGTTCACATTTAATGAAATTACTAATGCGAAAATATTTTTACTGGTTTGCCGTATAGTTTATTAAAAATCTATTTTTTTTGATTGGGAAATTTGTGACATTATTCCGTGGAAATTCGTAATCTCTTGTTAGTATCCTGTCAATCGATCACTGGCAGGAAATTTGAAATGCAAATTTATACGGATTAATATTTATGATGATTTCTGTTTCAGTATTTTATTATGAATGGGATTTATAGAGACGGTATGTGGACTTTTTTAGGAATTGTAATCAGAATTACTGCATCACGGAAGAATCACCGTATCCTGCTTGTTTATTAGAGCAAAGCTAAGAATCCGCGTGTAAGAATTTCCAATGCTTGGGACGGATAGAAATGGGTAAATTTTTCTCCCTACACTTGTTCTTGTAACGACCTTAACAAATTTGTTAGCAAGTAATAAATAATCCTTAATAAAATAACAATCTATTACCAACAACAGGATACCTAGAGTGGCTCCGTTCTCATAAAGTCTTGCCCGAGAACAACAAGAGGAGGCCAACTAATCCCAGCTAAGGCTAAGGAAGAAATTTCACCGGTTTTATGCGAAAATGTTTTCGAGAACTGAATTTTTCGATATTAATAGAAGCCATGACGGCCATTTGGTCGACGTCGATGAATAAAAATAAAAATACCGCAAATTCCATCGACAACATTTGGCTGCATATTCGCGACGATAAATAAATACGATCTCTGAAATAAAACTTAAATAACAAAATTAGTTTTTTGATTTATAGACCTTCAAAATTGTCAAAATAGCTATTTTCGATATAGGTAGAGAAATAATGGCGTGTTAAGTACGCGACGTTAAGTGCCTAAAACACCTATTTTGTTGCCTATAAGGTTGTTGCTATAAAGCTGTTGCGATGATATGATACGATGTTTACAAATTATACAAACATTTTAAAAAATTTAGAATTCTGTGAACGTTTGTGAATATTACACCCCTATAATTAAACTCGGTATTATTAGTTTTTCATAATACTTCAGTATATAAAAATTCTGAAATAGAAAATGAGGCGGAAGTTGCTTTATGTGCATTGATTCCTCAGAATTCGAAGAAATCGTATCAAAAACTTATGAAAAATTTGATATCTTTTGGTGTGCCGAAAAAAGTAAGTAAGTAAGTTTATTCAGGTGCAAATAACAAGTAAAATATTAATACAGGAATAGATTTCGTTATAAAACAAAGTAAATAAATATAAGTTGCATGAATCGCACCTAAGTGAAACTTATGTTGGGCGATGCACTCTACTCACTTTACTATACAACATGAAAGAAAAATAAAAGAAAAAACAAAAAAAATGTTTTGATTATAAGAACAGTAATAAAATAATATTTTACACATAAAATATAAGAAGGACGCAGAAGTGTGCCCTTAAAGCATATACTAACCAAAAAAGAGTTCAATCAAAGCATATTTTTCAATTATAAATGACTTTAGTTCTCTCTTTAAAACTGACTTTTTTGCAATACTTTTTATTCTTTTAGACAATATATTAAATAGTTTAGGGCCCAACTAAGATGAGAATTTTTGAGAGTAACTCTTTTTACAACGGGGGATGACTGTATTAATATTGGCCAAAGAACGAGTGTTATGGGAATGGGAAATATAAGGAATATCAATACTAAATACTCGTATTAAACATTGATAAACAAACAATTATCTAAGTTTAAAGACCTTGGCTTCTTTATACAAAGTTTCCGTTGAATAAATCTTATCTTTTTTAACATAATTTTCAATATACTATTTTGTACAACATTTAAACTATGGACCAATGGATTACCTAAACCACCCCATACAATATACAATATCTTAAAACAGACACTGCTAGCGTTTCATAAACAATAAATATATGTTTTCTATCTAAAATGTCCCTTAATTGGTAAAATTTGAAAATGAGTTTTCTTAATTTTAATTTTTTTACAGTGTATTAAACATGCTCAGCCCATTGTAGAAATTGATCTATCATTATTCCTAAATATTCTAGAGAATTTAATATTAGGACATGGACAATTTAAGTGGTTTGTACAAGAATGTTTGTGAATTTTAATAATATCAATAGAAGGCTGCTCAGTTATTAATGAAGTAAAAGCAATAAATCTAGTCTTCTCCAAGTTAAGACTAAGGAGGCTGGCAACTCAACCAATTAGAAAATATTTTAAGTTCTGTTTTAGCTTTGTGGTATACCTCAGGCCAATAATCACCAGTAAACAATATAGCAGTGCCGTCTGCATATGAAATAACTGTAGCAGTGGTATCTGATAATTTGGAGATATTATTTATATAAACTAGAAACAAAATAGGTTCCAAGACTGTCCCCTGAGGTACGCCCATGGTTACCGATAATGAGTTACTACATACTTGATTTACTCTTACAATCTGATGTCTACAGTATGCGCCAAAAGTATGGAATAAATTCAATAAAAACAAAATAATTATTTTTTTGGGAAAAATCCTTGAACAGGACGATTTTTAATTTAAAAAATACATATTTTAGCGTAAAATGCGATTTTCAAATGTCATTTGTTTTCGAGTAATGACGTCATCGATTTTTTTTAAATGGCAACACCATATTTTTTTCCTTGATTCTGAAAGATCGTTTAATTCTCTATCAGACAGTACTAAAATTTTGCCCTCTCACATCGGAAAGTTTTCGAGTAAATGACGATTGAATGTTAGAAAACGTAAATTTTATCCATAAAAAAGTAAAAATTCTGAGGTATGTAAAATAAAATACAATTGATTAAATTTTATACTTAAATTAAATGTTCGAATTGCCATCCACCAACTTGTTGACAATGCGCAAGTCTGTGAAGAAATTCTTCTTGCACATTATGAATGATTTCTGGGGTAACTTTGCGTATTTCGTCCCGAATGCGATTTTGAAGTTCTTCTAAATTACGTGGATTACTAATGTACACTTTTGACATCCCCATAAAAAATAGTCAAGAGGTGTAAGATCTGGCGATCTTGCAGGCCATTCTATCGGTCCGCGTCTGCCGATCCACCTCCCAGAAAAACAGTTGTCCAAATAATCTCGTACAGGGCGCGCATAGTGCGGAGGTGCACCGTGTTGCTGAAACCATATGGTATCGTCAGGAATGTCAGGGTCATTATCGTTAGGAAAAATTACTGCAAGGGCTGGAACAAGGTCATTTTCTAGAAACTCTAACTATCTTTGTCCTGTAAGGGTTCCTTCAAAGAAGAAAGGCCCTACTATTCTGTCGTCAACTATTCCAGCCCACACATTTAATTTCTGAGGCTGTTGGGTATGTGCCTCTGCCATTCAATGAGGATTTTCCCGACTCCATTATCTACAAGTTTGACGGTTTACTGTACCATTCAGACAAAATCTGAAAAAAGTATTTGCCGGTGTAAATTTCTATTTCCTTGACATAAATGCATTAGAATTTCGCAAAAGTGCAAGCGGCGATCGGGATCATCTTCATTGAGTTCCTGCACAAGTTGAATTTTGTAGGGATGATATTTTTCCTTCCTCAAAATACGTAGCACTGTGCTCTGACTAGTGTCATTGTTTAATGCAACCAATCGTGAATAATTATGAGGAATATCCACCATACTTATCAAAATGTTCTGTTTCTGATTTTCATTAATGCTTGGACGTCCAGGTTTTGGAATATTTACAACATTGCCAGTTTCTCTAAATTTAGACTCTACCTTACTGACTGTTGATTGGCTGATAGGGCGATCTGGATATTTTTCATTAAATAAATCGCAAACTTCCTGCTGAGTTCTAGTCATATTCCCGCATCCGATAAGAATTAAAATTTCAATTCTTTGAGTAACAGTTAAATGTGCCATAATACTTTAAATTGAATAATAATTTCTATGTCGCTTACAATACTTATTAGAAAGTCGGTGTGACAATGACACTTTGCAAAGATTTTCACCTGCGTGATCCATAAAAGAACTATAGAATTCGAAAAACTAAACTTGATAACGTTTTTGCTTCATTTTAATTGATTTACGTTTTCTAACATTCAATCGTCATTTACTTGAAAACTTTCCTATGTAAGGGGGCAAAATTTTAGTACTGTCTGATAGAGAATTAAACGATCTTTCAGAATTAAGGAAAAAATATGCTGTTGCCATTAAAAAAAATCGATGACGTCATTACTCGAAAACAAATGACATTTGAAAATCGCATTTTACGCTAAAATATGTATTTTTTAAATTAAAAATCGACCTGTTCGAGGATTTTTCCCAAAAAATAATTGTTTCGTTTTTATTGAATTTATTCCATACTTTTGGCGCATACTGTATATGTTAAATAGTTTTTAAATAATTCTAAAGGTACACCCCTAAACCAGCATCCTCCAAACGTTCAAACAATATAGCATGATTAACTGTATCGAATGCTTTGGCGAGGTCAATAAAAACAGTTAAACATTTTTTTGCTTATCTAATTTTTCAACAATATCACATACAAGTTGATGAACAGCGTTTTCGGTTGACATTTGTTCTCTAAAACCATATTGACCACTAGCTAAAATTTTATTCTCCTCTAAAAAATATTACAATTTATTTTTCAATGCTTTCTCAAGCACTTTAACAAAATTGTTTATAAGGTCGATAATTAGTTACAAGTTTTTTATCGCCAGATTTAAAAATAGGAACAGTTACAGACTCATTAAATGCTTTAGGAACAAGTCCTGTAGAACAAGTCAAATTTATTATTTACACCAATGGGTCAATGAAATACATATGAAATTTGTTTACGATATAAACAGGTACTCCATCAGGGCCTGGACAGGAATTATTTTTTAAATTCGAAATTATTCAAACAATATCATTTCTATTAATAGGAGGTAAAAAAGGTATGTAATATTTCAGAGAAAGTTATTCTAGCGTACATTATGGAGTTTTTATTCCATGCTGGGAACTACAATTTATTTGAATACAAATATGGATAGTAAATATACCAATGTTATTGATTTCATCAAAAGGAAATCAAGTGGTTATAGACCCAGAAAATCCAGAATATTTTACAAAGAACAAGTTGAAAGGTTTATCAAAGAGGCGCAGATGATGACAGGTACTTATTCCAAAAAGTTGTTTTGATTGTTGCTGTATCTCGAATCTGTAGGAGAGAAGAATTAAGAAGTCGTTCATTACAGTCACTATTCTCAGTAATATAATATTAATAATAATAATATTTATTTGTCATTTGTGACATTTAAAAATGTATAGGATATGTCAAAAACACAGTATATAAACGACAATTACACAGAAATGTAAAAATATTAACATACAACAATAAAATAATACAAGTATACACACAAAAATCAAGTACTTAGTCTAATATGGATTTACAAAAAAGTATCTGAAAAATATTCGTGTAAATATAATATGCTTTCGTCAACAATATATCTTTGATCCTACTTTTAAAATGTTTGCTATGCATTTTTTTTATTGAAGTTGGAAGATGATTATAAAGTTTCAAACCTATATAAGAAATACAGTTTTCAAATTTAGTCGTTTCATGTTAGGTAATATTATTATATTTGCATATCTGGTCTCATAGTTATGCAGTTCCGAAATCATACTAAATTTATTTAAATTATCACAAACATACAACAAACATCGATAAATATACACACAGGAAAAAGTCATAATTTTATATTTGACAAACAATGGTACAGAGGAAGCTCGAGACTTCAAATTGAATATTTTTCGTATAATCCTTTTTTTGGGATATAAATATCCTAAAACTATCAGCGCTATTTCCCCACAAGACAACACTATAAACCAATTGATTATAAACCATACAGTAATAAACATTTAATAATACATTTAGAGTTAATGATTGCTTAATTTAGATATTGCATAATAAGACTGATTAAGTATTTTAGCTACGTTATTAATATGCTCGCTCCATCTGAGGTTATTATCCATGTATATGCCCAGAAATTTTACATACTTGCTGGAAGTTATTTGTGCATTTCCAATCGAAAATTGAAGAGAATGCTCACGATTTGTATTTAAGCAATGGAATTTAACAGTTTTTGGCAAGTTAATTATTAGTACATTTTCCTCACACCATTTTACAAAACTCTGGACAAGAGCTTCAGTTAACATGTGGTGCTCCTCATGGCTCCCAGCAGAGACCACTGCGGAGGTGTTATCCGCAAAAAGAGTCTGCATTCATATTATCAGGCAAATCGTTCTTAAACAGTATAAAGAGCAATGGCCCAGCACGGATCCCTGATGAACTCCACTATCAATATGATGCAGCTCTGATGTTTGATCTTTATATTTAACAACCATTGTTGTATACGATAGATGATTTACCACCCAGTCTAAAAACATTCCACGAAAGCCAAGACTAAATAATATCAAAACTAGGTCCTAGATTATTTACAATACCAGAGGGAGGTATAGAAGGAGTCAATTTTTTGGAAATTTTCAGTAAATATGCAAGTCTACGTCCATTCACAATTGATCACAACCGATTTTTTATCACGTACTTACAGGAATTAAAAATGTACTACACAACCAGTACAAATAACATAAGTTCAATTCCTAAAAAAATTGCTAAATTTATTAGATTACCCAGTGTTATTGAGTATATTGCTTTAGACGATGTTCTGAAACCTTCCTTGCAGATGCAGGAACCAAATAAGTAGGCGATGGCAAGGAAAATTCTCGGGGAGAAAGGAAATACCATTTTCATTCCAATAAATCAGTGTACCAGCAGCACCGGGATGCAGATGTTATATTCTTCCAATATGGAAGTTATACGAAGTGGGAAAAAATATATGTTCATCTATTGTCCAATTATCCGATTTAAAAGATTATGTTATTAATATTTATAATAAATAAATAATTAAAAAATCAGTTATTTTATTTTAATTTTACGCACATGTGTAAAAGATTGTTTCAAGCTCATGTGCTTAAAAGACTGCCGTTTCGATACTTAAATGGCAATCGAAATGTCATTATTATACAATGATTTTACGAAAATAAATTAAAATAATAACTTCATAATCCCTTATCAATAGTATTGACATATGGAATGCAGAATGTTCATTGCCTAAAAATTTAAATATCTTGTCTCTTAACGTATGTAGAATAACACAAAAACATTTTAAATATTTCGAGCTATGTACCTAAGTAATAACAATAATTACAATGATTTGTGTTATATCAATTGCTTTTTTTAACTAGTCACGAAGTAATCTTGACTAAATAATGACACACAAAACTCAAGTAAGTTTTTATTGAAAACCAATGAAATAAATTAATTCATATAACAGACTGACTTATTTTGTATAGATTTACTTTTAGTATTGCATTTATCGAAAATGGATGTGTATAATTAATGAGTACACTCCAATTAATTGAAAGTAGCTATATAAACTTAGCCATGAAATAGAAAATGAATATTTATGCTGGGTAGGTATCAATTACATGTCAAGGTGTTTATTATTGTGGGAATAACTGCTCCAAAAATGTATCTTACTGTAATTTATTAAATATACTCGCGTCAAGAATTCAGACGTCTTACGTCACGACTGACGTTACACATTTGTTTTTATTGTCAACGTAATTTTCGATATTTGGTAGCGTTAAAAACAATTATTTTTTGCAATTTAGTGCAAACTTTTAGTGTAGTATATAGTTTTATTACTATCAGTTGCAGTTTCTTAAATATTTTGATGAAAATATTGTGAATTATTCATTTGTTCCTATGACGTAAGTCGTCTGAATTCTTGTCGCGAGTATACTAAATATAGATTGTAGGTACATACCTACCGCCACATGCAGGTGGTTTTTAAAACTGGCATGGACGTTATTCGTACACAAAAAATACACTATTTTTAAGATAATTTTGTAATATGCCGTGAGGAAATTTATTAGCAGTCATGTCGATAGTGCCGATTTTATGCAGAGGAGAATACAATTTTTAAGGGCGATGATGGTAGAAACGGCGGTTTGTGCCGCCTCGGCAGTCGAATCAGCATAATTTATGAGGGATGACACACACAGCGATTTTCACAGCTAGCGGTGCAAGGTTGATATCATTGGTCAAAAGATTTAAAAAAAAAACGAGGCGGTGTAAACTGCCGAATGTATTTTCGTATATTTAGCACTTAGTAAACGGCATTGGCGTTGCCAAACAACTCGACTGCCGAGATCACAAACCGCTGTCTGTCATCACCCATAATAGAAAAGCTCTTATAAATATGGTATTTATAATTCGATTTGCATTGGGGTCTTTTAATACATATAGATGTTTATCTACGCTCCATAATAATAACAACCAAAATCATTAAACCGTCATACTTGACATAAAAAAGTTGTGACAACGAAAACAGAGATTTTCGAGATGTTTTTAGTATTAAGTGAAATTATCTATGTACTTTCTGAGTGTAAAATATTTTGTTTTTTAGACTAGATCATAATTTGTAAAACCACCCCCTTTACTTATCCATTAGGCGCAGGGACCAGAATACCTAATTAAATAAAAAAGAAATAAGGATGTTATCTCACGCCACCTATAAATATTCAAAGAATAAGGAAGTAAAATGAAACAACGATAAAAAACTGAAAAAAACTTTGAAAATACGATTATTTTTTTAATTTAGTAGCTGCAACTATTGTTGTAGCATAAACTTACTTAGTACTATACAGGATGTCCGGAATATGAGTGCCTTTAATTTGCTGTATGACAAATTGTACCAAACAAAACATATTTTTCTCTGATCAACGGCAACATCATTATGACAGCAAACAGGTAAAAATGTTGCTCACATACCAAGTATTTGTGTGTACTGTGAATGGGTTTCTTAAAACTCTTTTCATAACACAGAATATAATATGAAATAGTTACGTGTTCATTGACTTATATTTCTTGCGAAAAATGTTTACCGTACGAACATCTAGTAGCCAGAGGGTTTTGTCCAGATTCGCTACAAATTAATGTCATGCAGCTAGTTATGGTTAGCTTCTACAAATTGTGCCATGTTTGTTTATGTACCTCACAAATTTCAAGCAAGCACCGAGGAAAACGGAACGCACTAGACACAATACTGCTATGAATAATTATATTTTTAGGTTAATAGTAGCAGATCATAGATTACAATGTCATATATTACAGTTTTAAAGATTTTCTGCGAAACTTCAATTGTTTACTATTATTACTGATATAAAAAACAAATTAGGTATAAACAAATTACGCTACGGGCTTTTACTTAATATTAGGAATACTTTAGTTCGTAACACAGATTTGTATTTTACTGCAGCTGTGTTTTTATTTTTGAAACGTAAAAAGTCAGATATACAAGCCCATTTATTATAGTATCGGTATTTATATTTCTTACACTCTATATGTAAGGTGTTTCAGTTTTGTTTGTAAAAATGCAAATTTGTTAATATGTGAAGTTATAATAGTACACGATGAGAAATACGGTAAAATTCACAAAATTTTTCGATTTCAAATTTTGAGAAAATAGTTCGTAATTTTTTTTATTTGAAATCTAACTGAATAAATCTCTACGACCAAGTGCTGTATAACATAATTTTTATTAATGGCAAACTAGATTTAACGGTTTTTACTATTTTCATTTATTTTTGTTCAAGCATTGCAATGAATATAAACATGCTTACCACTTAACATCAGTAATTTCTTATATATTTTGCATTCATTTCTCTTTAATAATTACTATCATTAATTTCTCCATTAGTAATACGCGAATATTTTTTCATTAAACTCATTACAAACCACTTTTTTAACAAATTCAATAATGAAAAATCAATAGATACTATACAGGGTGTCCAGGAATATGTGGGAAATCTCTCGGGTGCAGATAGAGTATGAAAAAATAGCATGACATGTTCCTATAAAAATTTTTCCTACGGAGATATGTGTCCCTGAAGGACGAAGCTGGAAGATTTACAACTTAATGCCTAAATTTTTAATACCTTGTATGATAAAGCCTTTAAAATAATAAATTTGGGTAGTTGCAACCTTAGACCAAAAACTCTTGTTTATTGTCGATAAAATTAACCATTTACGAAAAAAATAATAATAAACGAATTCATGTTTTATTTTTAATAAAAAGGGACACAATTTTTTTTTTTTTTTCCTGGATAGCAAAGTGCCATATTCAAACAGGAAAGTTTCATTTTAAAATGTTTAATCCGAAAAATATAAAATTTAAAAAAACGCAGTGGTGTCAGGAGGTACCTTAACGAAATTATTGAAAAATTTTATAAGAAGGTTCAACATGCGAACATAGATTGAACTTTTTCTCGTTGTAAGTTGTAAAGCTTAACCCGCCTCTAAAATAAAAAAGCTAAATATGTTTCAAGGACACTGCTTTAAGAGGTCCTTACTAGTGTCCATCACATTCAATTCTTATATATACTAAGTACTTTAAAAGTTATTCAGTAACAATCGATTTCCAGCGGCTTCCTTCAGGGACACATATTTCCGTAGGGAGGATCTGTAGGAAAAAAATTATAAGAACTTTTCATCTTACTTTTTCATGGTCTATCTGCACGCGAGAGATTTCCCACTTTTTTCCGGACACTCTGTATAAGTAGACTTAAAAATTACACAAACACACATATTCTTTGAGATAATATAGTTTTTACCCTCATCCTTGATATAACAAGTAATTATACGTTTCTTTAAGTGGGAAATGATGTATTTCTATATATTGTCATTGTGTAATGTAAAAAATATTACTTTACTGTATTACAATGACAAAATTAGAAATCTGGAACCTGCTATGACTCTATACAGAAATCATATTAGTCACATTTTTATTGCAAATCTGGCAAAACAGCACTGTTCTACATTTCTTAAAAATTCGTCTTTCAAATTTTGTGAAGTTATCGATAATTTTCCTACAAAGCTTTAAAATGACTGAAATAAGAAAACAATCTTTTGATATAGGTTTATAGGAGGCTTTGGAATTCGATGAAAAGCATACACTGAAGATATTTTGGTAATTAATATTTTATTTATTTATTTTTTCTTTAAGAAATTTACTTCTCTAATAATTCTGACATTATTTACAATATACAAATGTCAGACTGCATATTAGCTTTACAACCATCAACACAACAATAAAATTCTCATTAAATTTACTTTAAATTCATTATAATTTGTAGAAGAGAAGAAGAAATGAGTAGGTAACATATAAATAAATATAATGGAAATAAAATTTAGTAATAATTTGCAGGAAACAAAGAAAACACGTATATAATACTTTATATTTATTATTATAATTACAATTAAAAAAATACAAATATACAGATTAAATATCTTGCGATACAGAATATACCAAATTTACACTACCGTTCTCGTTGGTCCCAGTATGTACAATTTAATCTAGATAAAACAAAAAACAAAAAAAAATGACTAAACAAACGCTCCTTGCGCCAAAATTTAAGACAGTAAATTGGTAACCATGTTTGACTAAAATTAACAGAGGCGCCAATTTTTGTATTCACAACGGCGTAGAATCCAATTCTACCCGTCAATGACGCCTCTGAAAATATACTACAAAATTATAATTATGGCTTATAGTTTGAACAGTTCTTTACAAAATACGAATTGTACAAAAAATAATTTACAATTTACATCTAAGATTAATTCTAATTAAGGTAACTAAAACACGCAACATTGCACTTAAAACATAAAAACATGTTTATAGGAACACAACAATTTGATTACCCTAAAAAAATATCTGTCGAGTGTGGATAAATTATTAGTTTCTTCTCTTATTTTTACGTTAGATTGGTGCGAGTTGTTATAAGATTATCAGTGTGCACACTTAAATTAGTCAATATTCCTAAATTACAGAACATCTAGTAAGAAAAGGAACAAATTGTTGTTAAATACTGATTTTGAGTTAAATGAGAGATCACATTGCTTCTAATGTTCATGTATTTTTTCAACAATAATTCTCGTTGTGGCCTGGACACATGCATTTAAACGATAATTAACAAAACACTAAATTCAGTCACTGCAAAAAGAAACGAAATGGAAGTTACTGGGCAATTTCATTCTCGATGCATTTTAAAATTGGCAAACTAAATTCTTGCAAGCTCCACAAACCCATTTAATTAATTATATAACTTTAATAGGAAATGGAGAACTGCAGCACTGTTCTAGATAGAACACACTTAAATTTTTTACAAATTTAAAAAGTAAAAGCCATGTAACTAACATTTCACTTTTGTGGATGGCAAAAACCACCACATTCTCGTTGGTGCAAATAAATGTAACAGTTACATAACTTAGGAGAAAACTCATCAGTCTGTGGAAGATATAACTGTTAATCTAAATTCCAGATTGGAGCAAAAACGGCAGATACGGTAAAGGCGCGTGATTTTTTTTAGCGGTTACGTCGATCGCTCTGATACGTCAAGCCAACTTTGATCTGATAGAGAGCAAATTACACATACGTCTCTTGGCTAGATTAAAAGCTAGGTACGGTGTAGGAACAGGTTACGGCCGGCCCACTAGATCTGATAGATCTCGAATAAAAGTTATTTAATCCGGTTTGTTCTTATCTACTGTAAAATCATATTTTGCATTCGCCTACTAAGATTGATCTCGGTAGACATGTGTTGTTATCTGACATTTGCTCATCGAAGAAACATCCCTGAACGGCGGATATCTTTTCACCATTGGTCGACAAATTACGTACGAGAAGTGCATGCAAATAGTAAAAAATAAAGAAGTAGAGAAGCAGTATCTGGAATTGAAAGAAAATAAATGTTGAAAAAGTATATACAAGAATTAATAACAGAAGTTTGAAGAAGAAATATGAAATAAAAAATTTTCAAGTCGTCGAAAAATGAATCAGTATAAAATTTTATGAAGAATAAGAAGGAACAAATATGAAGAGAATATGTAAAGTAAAATAAATAAAGGAATAGATAAAGGAACGAGAGAACGGGAAGCATATGCATGTTATATAAAAATGTAAAGAATTCAAATGAATGAACAAAACTAAATAACAATTGCACAAGTAGATATAGAGTTGGATATACAAAAATTAGTAACAGAAGCTTGAAGAACAAATACGAAATCAATAATATTCAAGTGGACAAAATGAAGGAATAGAAAATATTAGAAGGAATAAAAAGAAACAAACATGAAGAGAAGATGTAAAGTAAAAAATAAACAAAAGAAAGAGAGAGATAATAATAATATGGAAGCATTTAAATGTTAGATAAAATGTAAAATAATTAAAATTAACAAATAAAGCTAAATAAGAATTGAAAAAGTAAAGCAGAGTTGGATATACAAGAATTAATAACAGAAGCTTAAAGAAGAAATATGAAGTAAAAAATATGCAAGTAGCAAAAATGAGGAAATAGAAAATATTAGAAAGAATAAGAAGAAACAAACAGAAAGAGAAAATGTAAAGTAAAAAATAAATGAAAGAAGATAAAAATAAGAAAACAAAGACAGAAGGGCGTGCAAGAAGTATTTAAATTTTGATTAACAATGTAAAAGTATTAAAATTAACAAAAGTAATTAAAAAGAATAGAGGAAGGAAAGCATGTAAAATATAAATACAATGAACAGTAACGACGTTATTGGGTGCTTGAGAAACAACAAGTATTATAAGACAAAAAAGATAAAGGTAAAGATAAATGCATGCAATTTAAGCTTAAAAATATAGAGTAAAATAATTAAGAGGAATAGAAATATAAGTTGCAACTGGATGAAGGAAATGTAACAAAGAAAATAAAAAAGTAGAGAGAAGGGAGAGATTGCTAATTATAGATAAGTTGAAGAAAAAGTAAGAAAACATACAGAAAATAAAAAATGGTTTGAATCTCCTATCTAATGATAGTATTGCACTAAAACTTTTTATATCCATATAAGTATATACTACCAATTTTTTATTAGAGAGAAAAATGTTTTCAAGAGGAAAAAGGTAAATAAAAACATTAAAAATAATAAAATTAATGACAAATAATTAAGTTTTCAAGTTTGTCTGCATTGAATACAAAATTCAACGCTCCTCTTTCCCTCTCTAAGATGCCTATATCCAATTTCAATATAAGTATAAAAAAACATAAGAACAGTGATAAAACAAAAGAGAAAGGTATATGTTAAGTATTAAGAAATTACACAAATGAAAAAAGTAGCTTAGTAGTAAGAAAGAAAAAATGAAAAAATATCAAATAATTTGAGAAGGATAATATTAAATAAATAGAAGAGAAAAAAGTTAATAGATTTATTATGTTTATAAATATGTTTTTTTTAAAAAAGAAAGTGAAAAATGGAATGTAAAAGCCCCAAGTAACACACTAGTCTTATAATTTAATATTGTCTGTATAATGACAGTATTTGTTTTGTAAATGCTGTATTAAAATATTTTTGCGCGACAATAAAGCAAAAAAACTTCTTCTTAAAGGTAGTTAACACCAGCAGACGATTTACTACAAAACATAATACTCTTATGTTTCGCTTTTACATAACATTAAAGTTTTATAACATGCCTTGGAAGTGACAAACTGTTTTATTATTTATGGCATTGTTTATTCACTTAATTTTAACTTTAACGTCCATCTTGAAAAAAATTCAAACAACAACTTTATCGTGAAATTTTTCATGAAAATGACTTCCGTTGCTCATTAAAATAGTTTTTATTGCATAGAATTTAGAATTCGAACTGAGGATATTTCTTTAGCAGCAAATGTGCATGTATTAAAATTTTCAGTTTTTTTTTGCGAACGAAAATAGTATTTTTATTTTTTAGTACTATGCAGGCGCGTTATAACTTTTCGACATACTTTATTCGTTTATCACAGTAAAATTTTATTCGTACCTAAAATTCAACTTTGAATTAGATATTTTTGAGTTTATAAGTATATAATCGTATATCTAATATAAAGATAGTTATAATAGACAGATGTCGTAAAATTTAAAGAAAGTCGAATATTAGCTTTATAGTTATGATGGGCTTCTAAATAAAGCAGAATAATTGTATAACGCTTTTATAAGACATTATCCTGACATGCTTTATTGGAATCGTATAGTTTGTTGTATCAATGCTGTAAGCTTACTGCTATAACTTAACTTGGTTTTATAAAAATGTGCCTATTTCACGCTATTAGCTGGTGTGTTGATGCCATTAAGATGTATACGTTATAGGAACATTCTTAACCACCGCTATAAAATATCTTGTGTTACTTGGAAGGGAAGTGTAATAAGGGATTGTAAACTAGTAGTGACATCAAAAATAGAACAAAAACTACGATAGTAGCTATAAGTGAGTAAGGAAAATTGGATCAAAAGTCAAATTAATATATCAAGTCGCTTAAAACGATTCGAAGAAAGATAATAGAAAAAATCTTAATAACAATACACGGTTTCTCGGTGTAATATAATGACAGCCATTTACTTACAGTAACTTCTTGATCTATTGCTTTTATAAAGTGCCACTAGTACACGCCCTTCCTTTGGGCGCTATCGTGAACTAATATCCGTCGAGCCGTTTTCTACTTATCTAGCTTAAGTCTCGACAGATATCTCCCGTTCCACCAGTGGTTACAACATCGCTGTACGCTATACATTAATCTCGATAGAATTTACTATTTCCTGTGTTTCAGTGTTACAATTTACTATTTTACATAATAAGACAATAAAATAAATAAGAAAATAATAACGAAATTGTGAACATATTGGGTACAAACGCTCTACTAATATTCGCTGTATGACGTTGTCAAATAATAATAAATAAATAATTTAAGTCCCAAGTTTTATGTGGGCAGGCAAAACGTCCAAGGAAGAACGTGGACGAACCAACAGAAGGAACTTTGAGGCTGACATTGAGAAATAATTATTTCAAAAGGCCAAAACATCGATTATCGCATACTTATGCAAATTTTTGTAAAGTAAGGTTATTAAACTAATTTAAATTAATCATTATCTCTCGAATTAACATAATTAGCATATTTTAACAGAAAGTGTTATATTATGATTTAATTGTGAACAATAAACTAATGGGTGTTATTTAAAAGACGATTTAATAAATGAGTAGTACTCTTAGGCTACTGGATTTATGGGCGTACTCGATACTGTTTCAAGGACGGTAGTGTTGTTTTTAGTTTGTGAAGTAGAAAATAAGTTCAAACTCATGTCATTTCGCAAAAGTAGACATAAAGTTAGATATAACGCATCAAATACTTTCATAGACTAAAAAAGTATTTATTTTTTCTACTTGCATTTGACTTATTTTATTGGTAAGTCTATGTTTCGGCTATATTTAAGCCTTTTTCAGGTCAATCCAAGAAAACATACAGAATAGATAATTTAACAATGTTCAGAATTATAATAAATTATTGTTTTTTTGCCCAAAATGAAATTTCAAGTCTTTGTAATTAGTCCTAAAGCACTATATATAACTACGAAGAAAGTAGAAAGTTTAGAAGCATAAAATTGTTAAAGGATAAGGAGGCAGTAGTAATATAAAAAGTTTATGAAGAAAGTGAAAGAAAATATAGAAATAGATTAGAAAATATTAATACAGAGAATAAGGACTATCTATAAGAATAACTGACTATACTGAATTGATGACACGTAACAATAGGTAAAGGATGATAATAATGCATCTATTAGTGAATATAGAAAGACAGGAAAAAATAAAGTGTCAGGATAATAGTTAAAAGGATGTTATAGAGAAACTGTTCGAAGAAGAAGAAGCGTAAGAACATTTTAGAGTTATAGTACAGTAAAAATATACGGAATAATGATAGGTAACATTTAAAAAAGTACATTTTACCACAAATTACACATAAATAGCTCAACAATTCATTGTCTGGCACGATTTAAACACCTCGGTGGCTTCATCAGCTTTAATATGTTTAGCACGTAATAAAAGAATTGTTGTATGAGATGTGTAAGAATAGTACATGGCATTAAATCCATTTAACCAGCATTGTGCACACACGTTTAAACGGAGTGTTGTTCATATAAGACGAAGGTATCATCACCTCGAGGTAATTGCTTCAAAAGAACTTGCTAATGACACCTGTACATCGGACTATTTGTTAGTTAAGTATTTGTACTGGTTAACGACGGAGGATATTCTCACACTAAATTGTTTGTTTCGATATAACAAGGGTTTTTGTTTCGTATGAGACATGGAATTATGCTTGTTATACCGTAAATTAGGACGGGTATGTAATTTGTGAAGGAATGTACTGTTATCTGTCGAAATTTTAAAATAGGAAACACAGGCGTTCACATTATGAAAAGAAAAAGGTTAAATTACGGAAATGATGAAGAAATAGTTACAGTAAAGCAAAGCTGGTTAGGATAAGTGTAACAGAAACATACGAAGATGCAATTATTGAAGCAATGAATGGATACTGAAAAAATAGTGAAATAATAAATTTGATTTTAATTAGATTGTTTGTATAGGATCATCTACTATATTTGGAACATTTGTCTGCATTATTATGTTCAAGAAACAAAGATTCAGAAAAACAACTTTTGTGTCCGTAATTTTCTTCTTAGACAAGTAATAGCCTATTTCACAAAAATGCAGTTGTACATGCTTTTGAAAAAAAATAATGACAGTCCACAAAACAGTTTTCGAACTTTTAGAAGTTCACCATATGTTCCAAATTTGATACTGATAACGTTAAATACTTCACTAACATATTGATCACTTATGAATTTTAATATATTTGTGAGAAATAAAAATTTTACGTTTCCTATTTTCTTATCTTTTCCACAAAATACGATCACTATTGTTGTTTCTAGCTATGGCAAAATTTTGAATAGCATAAAACTCAAAAGTGATATATCAAAAATGAAGAAGAGAAAGGAGCAAGGAAATACAGAGATGAATAAGAGAAGAAAAATATTACAAAACGAAAAAGAGGAAGAAGGAAACAAAAAATAGTAACAAGAAAGAAAATAAGGGTAAGCAGTACAGGAGAATTATAAAATGAGAAGAAACAAAAGTTGAAATATAATGATGAACACACCTATAGAAAGATCAAAGAAATTAAAATCAAAATGTGATGAAAAACCTATTTAATATTTTCAGAAGAACAAGAAAAGGAGGAAAAGATGAAGATAAATAAAAAATAAAGAGTATGAATATATTGTAAAAGTAAAATACCTACACAGTAAAAAAATGGACTCAAATCTACTCAATAATGTGTCAAATGAAACTGAGTGAAATTTAATTCTATCGATATAAGAAAAGTAATTATTATGTTACACCCTATCTTAAAAAATTACAATTACTTTCCTAATATGGATAGAATGAAAATTCACTCAGTTTAGTTTGACACATTATTGAGTAGATTTGAGTCTAATTTTTTTTACAGTGTACCCTATGCATCCAATGGTAGAAATAAAAAATATTAAATTTTAAAATTTGGCAAAAAATCATATGAATGTTAATGCGGGACATGCTGTATAAAAGAAGCGGTAAAGCAAATATAGCATTATAAGTCATGATAATGAGAAGATAATAAAGAATAAAAAATTGAAAGAATGTTAATACGGCGACATGCACGCACATATTTCAGAAAACGACAAAACACCAATTATACCATGATTGATACTGCCTGTCCTCCATCAAACCGCGACGCCAGGAAAAATGCAGAAATAACTGTATTATATCTGTAATGGATTAGTTTCCATGTGCGACTCTGCATAAGCGAATAAATAACAGTTTAACTTGAGCTTCCTTCGGACTATTTGCTTTATTTAATTTTTCGCCTCGGCTGCACACTCTACCGGGGTCATCTTTGGTGCCCAACGTTACAAAACGTAAAAGTCGAGTTCTAGGAGGAAGTGGGTGGGTTCTAACTGCGCCAAAGCCTCAAGGCCGCTTTTTAACTGACTCGGTAAATGATACGCTCCTCAGATCTCCACCAGATAAAGGCCAGCTACTCTCTGTGATGTTTGCTATTAGCATAGACGATGTTGGTTTTATTTCTTACTTGACTCACCGTCCGCGTTTCTGCGCTAAACTTTCAGTGGTCGCTTCCAGTAAACGCGAATAAATTGCTACGCGCAGAAATGACGATGATTACGAAGGATGTAGGAAATTATGATGCACAGGTAGTTGCCAAAGAAATGAATGTAGCTTGAGGGAGAAAAGGAAGGACTGAGAATGAAAAGCCAATTAGTGTGTATTAGTTTCTAAGACAGCGTGTGAAGGAGAAGAACAAGGAAAAGACCAAGAGGAAGGAGAAGGAAAAAATAAACAGAGAGAAGTATAAGAGGAAAATATAAAAATGGAGAGAGAAAATATAAGAACAGTAAGAAGAAGAGGATAATAATAAAAGTAAGAAAATTGGAAA
Source organism: Monochamus alternatus (assembly GCA_037114965.1). Classification (NCBI taxonomy): domain Eukaryota; kingdom Metazoa; phylum Arthropoda; class Insecta; order Coleoptera; family Cerambycidae; genus Monochamus; species Monochamus alternatus. The sequence continues at coordinate 43,996,572 of CM073433.1, forward strand.
ACGAGAAAGTTTAAATATAATGGCACATACAGATCAAAGAGATATTTTCAGAACTATTTGCACAAAAAATGACAAGACATTAAGGTAAGAATGTAAAGAGTAGTGAACATCATCGTTGAAACAGAAAATGAAGAAGATTAACGAGAAGAGTGTGAGAAAGGGAAGGTAAATAGAAAAAGAGAAAGAGGTAAGAGGAGTTCTAATATACACAGTGAAGAAGAAGAAGAGGAAGGAGACAAGAAAAAGAATGAGAAAGGAGTAAAAGTAAACTAAGAAAAAAAGAGAGTGAAAGAAAAGGAGAATCAAAAGAAGAAAGATAAGAAGTAGCACAGGAATGAAAAAAGTGAAGGGTCTATTTCAGGGCCAGATGTATTAGTTAATGCAATCAATATGTTATTAAAAATGTTGATAGATTCAGAACTGTTTGTACGTTCAGTTTAATTAGCAAAACTAAAAAGTAGGCGATAGATTTAAGTACTTAGAATAATACAAGAATAAAGTAGAAATGAAATGATAAATAATAAACAATATTGTATGGAAATGAAGAAAAGAAATAGATTACGAAGAAAGGGAAAAGAAGAGGAAAGGTAAAAGTAAAAAAGAGCAACAAGAAAACATAGGAAACACAAAAGAGATAGAGGTAAGAGTAAAGTAAAAGGGAAAAGAAGGATAAGAAATAAGAGAAGAAGAGCAAAGGCGAGAAACAGAAAAGATGCACTAATTAAAGCAAAAGTATTAATATTTTAAATCACAGATTTAGAACTGTCTGCACGTTTAGTTTAATTAGTAAAAACAAAAATTAGGCTATAGATTTTAGTGGAATAATACAAAAACAAGGTAGAAATAAAAAGAAAAAAAAGGACGATAAAGAGGAAACAAAACAGAAGAAAACAGTGAAAGTAAAGAAAGGCGAAGAAGATGGAGAGGAAACATAGAAAAGAAAGAAGAAGGAAACTAAGAAAGAGAGAAAATGAATAGATAAAGGAAATATTTCAGAGAAGTATTTACTAACCAAAGTAGTTAACCAAAATATTTACATTTTGAATTATTTATGTTTAATTTAATTATGAAAAGTTCAGAGCTGGTTATATGATTAAACGAAATAAGAGGATTAATTCAAGAGAAATAATGGACGGACAAAGAATACAAGGACAAATAGTGCTAAAATAGTAAGTGAAGAAGAACATCGAGAAGAGGAAGAGAAATTGGAAAGTAAAAGAAAAGGAAAGAGAAAAATGTTGAGAAGTAGATAAGAAATTAATAAAATAAAGAACATCTTTAAAAATCAGATGAAACAGAGAAGTTATAACAGAAATATGATTTAAAAGCTGTTAAAAGTTATTGTAGTAACTGTTTGTATGTATATTTGTAGATAAGAAATACAAAAGAGAAATGAAAACTGAAAATATCGAGAAGGCCGTAATTCAAAAAATGGATTAGTAAAGGAAATTAAAAATGGAAAAGCACCATTTTAGTGTTAAGAATATTACCTTATCACCACATCACATCACATCATATTTTGTGACCATTTAAATAATTTTATACATATACTCATTTATTTAAATTCTTCTAACCTAATTCTAATACATAAAAACAAGAAATCGTATATATTTAATCTCGTAAGCATAAGTAAGATAAAGTTGGAAGATAAGAACTGCAAGTTATTGAAATGTTAAGTGACTTTATTTCTTTATTTTGAAAAAGTTAAACAGAAGTAAGTAATGCAAAAACATATCCTACTTATTCAAATGAGATAGCGTCGTGGATTTTTGCAATATTTCCTACATACCTAATATCTAACATACTACTAGCATTTAACTGAGATGCCAATGTGTGAGACATAAAATTTATATAGGTGATAGAGAGACAAAACCAGCACTGTGAAGTATGTCTGATATCCGTTCCCATCCAGATATATATCTGTCTGATGCGACTTTACCAATAACTTGTTTTAGTGAAAAAAGTAGAACGGATTTTTAAGATTAAATGTTATTACATTGCAGTTCTTCATTTGGAGAAGGTATGATGAGTGGTTGTAATAACGAAGAGGATAAATTGTATTTGTTTTATTTATCGCTTAATGCTGTAAGAATACCATCTTTTTGTTCAAACGGAGTACCGTGTATTTATTTTATGCTAGTATTTGATATAGGATGTAGCACAAAGCTATATTATTAGCTATCTAGTAAAACTTTGCTCCATTACCTAAATATTGTTGTTGTAAACGAGAACGAATGTTAGTTAGTATTAGAGTTTTAGAATAGTTAGGTTTAGAGAGAGAAAGAGAAGGAAAACGAAAAAGAATAGAAGAAATTAAATTAAAATTAATTAGTTGCAAAAAAGGACTTAGTACACACATGAAGATGTGGTAATCTTTTGTAACAAATATACCTAATAACCTTGTCGCCTGAAAGGGAAGGGGGTACCCTTCGTACCTCAGATCCGTTTTTTAACCATGAAATTTACTACAGTTTGAGCGCAGTACCATTTTTGTAAATCCAATATTTTACGAAATACAGCTTTTCAAAATTTATCAATATTTTCGAACTCAGAAATTGTTGGTAATATTTTGTTGTTCTGTAGAAATTTGGACCCTGCAGGCCTATTTTCTTCCAACGGACGATGATAGGATAATAATTGATTAGACAAAAATAATCATATTGTTGAAAATAGAAAAAATCAAAGAACATTTATTGTGTTGATTAGAAAATCTTTTTTTTTTCAACAAATGTTATTTTATTTTAATTGATTCATAAATATTTGTGTCTGTCTATATTCAACAATAAATTTTTTTTGTCTAATCAATCTTTAGAAGTTTTGATATATATTTCGTTTTTTAATACTGTTAATTTGTTATTATATTGGGTACAATAAATTGAAACGCATTGTGCTGTGACGGTTTTGGGTGGATAGCTTTTTGTAAATCAGACCCTCACCGAAATGCAAACTCTATTTTAATTTTGAATAACTTTTTTGAAAATTAAATTAGTCATAATAATTCTCGTTTTCTTTCATCCCAACACAGTCATAAAACATTCAGACAAGGCTTCGATAATATGATACAAATATGATACAGGAAAAATGTATAAGGTGATTGTTGGTTCATATGTAGGTCCAAACTTATTCCAGCGTTCATTGGAATGTGAGCTTACAAGATCAAAATTCTTACAGAACAATAAAGTGTCTATTGCTAAAAATTTCCGAAAAAAATTAAACTGATCTCGAGGTCGAAAACTTATTCATTGGACCAAGATCATAAACAATTTAGTAAAAAATCAGAACTACTGGATCTAACACTAGCTCTAATGTATGTTTCCTCGACTTATATGGTTTCAATTATCTAAAAAATATATTTCGTTATTGCTTATCATTATTTATTAACGCTTAAACGTGTGAAAGCTACATTCAATGCTTGGCAGAACTTGAAACCTTTAAACTTCAGATAGTACAGACCAAAGGATCCATTTTTCGTTAGCTTCTGCCTTCATTTAAGACAGTGCTTCCATAAGAAAACTTTTTAGTCAATCTATGTTTCCCAAGCACTCACCAAACACGGAATAATAAGCGTCTACATTGCCTGCGCTCGATTTTTTCCAAACCGCCTCAGTCAAGGAAGTGATCCTTAACGAAAGGAGTGGAATATGCCCATATAAAGGCCAACAAATAGAGCTCTAAGTCTGAGTGGTTAATTACTTACGGAATTGTACGTCCAACGTCTAATTATCCTTAAATGAATCCGATTAAATGTGACAACGGACTACAAATTACTTCGAGTGGAATATATTAAAGTAAATCGTGTATTAGCTCGCCGAATGATCCGCTTTTTTCCAATTTATATCATCTAATAAAAATCACTTTCCAATTATTATACGCTCGATGAGGCCACTTTCATCGATGGTATTGGAATTGAATACGCCTTTTTTTATTTTGAAGCGAACATGCATTTTTCTAGAAGAGCGCTGTAAACCAACAGGAAATAGTAAACACTGATGGGGACAAAAAAATTAATTAAAAGAAGGTGTCGCCCAGTTCGTTCAATACAGTAGATTAAGTTTTGCACTCTACCAGTAAATTGGCTGTTACAAATAAAAATGTACGTGACTAGCAAGTCTGTTGAGATCACTGTCCATTTCTATTTAAACTAAGAAAAAACTGGAACATATATTTCACACTTCAGTCATCAAAGTTATCTGTTTGGATTTGGCGACAATTGCTGTTGGTGTTTTGTCTCCTTTTTTCTCCACAATCTTCTGACGGTGAAGTGAAATTGTGACAAAATAAGTTTAAAGCGAAAGTAACTTTTCTCGAGAAACAATTGCAAATTAAAACTCTGTTGTAAATAGTTTTTTTTCTAATATCCTGTTATTGTCCTTTGGTGTGCATTGAACTCGCGTTCATTGGTATAAATTTAATAAATGCTAGTCAGACCACTCTCTTCCGAATCGTTTTGCGAAATGCTCAACCGAATAAAGGATATTACAACACACTGAATGCTTCGAAAAATTAATATTCATTTAAAGTTCATGTTTCCCTATATAGGCAATGTTCTTCAATAAGGTTAATAATGGAGATGTTGGAATAACACACAATGCGAAATAATTAAAAGCACGGAAAAGAATACCTAAGCATATCTGCTAGAAATATCATGATCAATACTGGCTTAAAACAATTTCGAAATCGTTGTTCAAGTTTCTGCTCATCTATGCTTTCATCTACTATTTTTTACAGTGACTGAATATGGTCGACAGAGGTTGTCTCTTTGTAGAATCTTAAATCATAATAGAAAATTGTAATAAATATGAAAACATATCAAATTCTCTCTTTTTTCTTCTATTAAGTCTCCCTGGTTGCTTCATTTTTTAGCATGCGTTTCTCTCAAAGTCTCTAACGCAATCAGCTTTACAAAAGCTAAATCTAGTAACTTCGAAACTAATTTCCGCTAGTGCAAGCATACCAGAAAACCTTTTTACAAGAAATTGTTATTAAGTATAACGAGGACATTTCTTGGTTTTTAAAGTCATATGAGCCTCTTTAATGGAAACTTGGCTTATATAACTTCTTCATACTCAAATTTTAATTAAAACGATCTTAATCTAAGTTATCAGTTAGCCAAGTTATTTTTGAACGAAGAATTTTCAAAACAGCCAATTTTGTATTAATTTCCTTTTAATCACATTGATAAAAATTCGTAACCATCTTAAGATCTAAGTCACATTTCCATATATCACAATTTGTTACCTGAATCAAGTATTGTTATTGTTATTATTATTACTAATGTCTTCGTTTTCCTGCTTCATCATTTCTTCAGTACTTTTTTCCTTGCAGTCGTTGTCTTCTTCTTTGTTAGAGGTTTCGGAGCTAGTAGAAGACCTTGAAGAGTAATTATCCTTGTCTGAAAAATAGGACGAGTCTCTTTTCGCGTCTTCGGGGGACACAGGCTTCTCTTGTCCTGACTTTGACGGGTCGAATAGTTTAGGGAGAGGTATAGGGAAGTTTGGCAGTTGCTTTGGAGGTTGCAAGTGTTGCAGCAGTCTCCCGTCCGTCACTTTTCCCATAAATGATCTGATTTCTTCAAAGTAAGACTCCTCACTTAGATTCCGAGATGTTAAGTTTCTCCTCTGCAGATTTCTTTCGTCTAGGATTGTCGGACCGTCAGCTTCGTGCTTCTTCAGATGTCTGTCCAGATTGGTCTGTTGGCCGAAACATCTTTCACACAGAGGACATTTGAATGGTTTTTCCTTGTTGTGAATGTTTCTGACGTGTCTTTGTAGGTTGCTTGATATACTAAAGGACCTTTCACAGTACCTACACTTGTAAGGTTGTTCTCCAGTGTGGGTTCTTAAATGTCTAGTCAGGTTGGCAGATCTAGGGAATACTTTGCCACAGAATTTGCAAGCGTAACGATCCTTAATCTTTCCTCCTGCTGGATCATAGACTTTAGGTGTTTGTGGAGTAGGTGGGTTCCTCAACATATCAAAGGGCACCTGGTTCACAGGCGGGCTTAACATTGAGGGGCTGAGAAAGGGATATCTTTGAGGATAACTTGGAGGTGAATTAGGATAAGGCAAAGGTAACCTGGGCAGGTTTTCTCCTTTTTGAGCACGGTACATAGCTTCTAACATCATCGGATGTATCGGTTGAGGAGGGAACAACATGCCTGGGTAACCAGGCAACTGCGGACTAAACGTTTTTGGTAAATTGTTATTATTATTGTTATTATTGGTACTATTGTTCTGAACCGGACTGTTTCTATCTTCCACTATCACATCGTCTTTGTCACTACTAACACTAGGTGTGGGGGATATCAGGTTCCTGTTTTCGTCCTCCACTTGTCTCCGCATGATCATCAGTGACAATTTCTTGTGCTCTACTCTCAGATCTAGAGGTTGATCGTCGCCGTCTTGTGGGCCTGGAGGAGGTCTGCCTGCTGGCGACATATGGGGACCTGGTGACCTGGTGTTGCGAGATAGATCGAAGGGCATCTCGTCACCAGGAGGCACTCTGATGGAGAGAGGGTACACGGCGGCTTGCTTTGGTGAACTGTGGCCTCCGGAAGCCACCAGCATCTTGCGAGGGGAAGAGTCTTTTTCACGCATTGTAAGAGGAAGAGTTAGAGGTAGAGGAGGCAAGTAGCGGAGCCAGGATAGGCCCGTGTCGACCACACTCATGGGAAGTCTGAATGGTTGATCTGAAACAAAGAAAAGGATACATTAGTTGATGGTTGACAGAGTAATAAAAATCAGTAGAAATAAGAACGCAACAACTTCCCAACTCTGAAAAGTGTTTGCCTATGTATTTTTACTTTCAAGTGGAATGCAGTGAAAAATTACCATAGCTAATGTATACCTCAGAATCACTTATTTTAGTTGTGTAACAGTAGCAGATACGGGCGTTCATAATTAACGTATAGCGTCGATGCTGACCTTTAATTAATAAGATATTTCTCCTTAAAAGATAAAAATTGATAGTGGACACGGTTTCCATGGGAAGTAGAAATTGATTTAATTATCCTGCTTGTTTAATTGCCGCAGTAATGGCGCTGTAAGTGGAGAACTGTTCCACTTTACGTTGGTATCGTCGGAGTCATAAGTACTGATGCTCGATCGAATTGCCATCGATGGTGTCTTAAATCATATTCAATCCAAAGAATGTCGTAAGGAATTCTGTGTATTTCATTACTTTATTATAATAAGGAGAAAATCGTCCTGGGCAGAACCATAATTTTTCAGGAATGCAGAATTGATTTGAAAAGAAAACTAACTTTCAGTTTGCAAATGAGAACTACCATTACTACCTACACCACTTTATTTAGAATGTTCTCAATCATTGATTCTTTTTATGTAAAAAGTAAATAATTAGAAACTGAACGAATTCTACAAAGATCTTATTTTTCAATCAAGAGAATGTATGTTTAAATACGACATGTAAGAAAGACTTTGAACTAATTATAAAATTTATTTATTTATTTTAAAGAAAATAGTCGATATAACGATATTTAGAAAGAAGTGCTAAAGGTCAACAATATGACTAAATTGATTTTTATCAAGAAATTATTGACACAATTCTATTAGTCTACAAATAACTCTACTTTTATTTGATGAAGACTTTTTTATGGAAATTCTATTTTTAAATAAATACAGTTAAGTATATGATTAAATTTTCATTTGATTTCATTGGCTTATATCTTTATTGGTATAAATGTAGAGGATTTTAGATATTGGGGAAAAAATCGTGCTTCTTTAAATTTTTTAGAAAACAGCAAAATTGTTCTTACTCAAATTTGGTATGGAGCTTTATATGTTCTACATATAAGCTACATATGTAAATACAAGAGCCATTTTTTGTATACAGGGGTGTAGTTTTGGGAGTGGACTTCATTTTCGCTTGCAGTTACTGTCTTGCAAATTTTCCCAAAATACTCCAAAGCTTTATATATTGTTTATAAAGTTGTTTAAGTACCTTTATAAACGATTTCAAGATAAATAGTAAAATGTGTAAATAATTATTACTTAAAAAGCTATGACTTTAGTTACGTCAAGTAATCACGTTGGCTGTGAATAAACTAAAGTATTATTTACATATGATTGAAGTTATTCTTCGCTTTATAGGAAAAAATTATTGTAAAAAGAAATCTGACTTTAAGCATTCATTTAAATCACGATCATCATATTTTGTATAAGGCTTTATATATTGATTGGTATATTACACTACCAAGATAACTAAGTAATGAACATCAAAAATATTTTTCAGCACTGGCAAAATAAACAGTTTGAGCTTATATTTACCTATACGCATTTTCCAATCCAAGTTTTTCCTATTGTCTAAATATAATATCAACACTAGGAAACTTTGTTATAATAATGTAAATATCTTGAGCTGAACAGGCACTTTGCACTTAATTGCAGCAACGTATGAGTACCAATAAATTTATTAGGTATAATTGCAGACCGATAAAGCACTATTTATTCATACGAGTGTACTTGTTAACGACCAAGATAATGTTGTTCAACACTTCATGTCTCTACGATCATAACGCCGGTCGATGCAAACATATTAAACACAGATATCCAGTTTTTGCATAACATCTTAATTTACTTGTCGCTTGCACAACATATCTCACAGAACAGATTTCCTCTTGTGAAATTGAAACAAGTTTTGACTCATTCACACATTTTAACGTTTGATATTCAGCATCAGGATAGTATTCCATTCAGTGTTTTTATAGTAAAAGTCGGAGAAGCTCCATTCATAGCCTAGCATTGGCACCATTAGACATCCGCCGGTAAAGGTGAAGATCAGCCGACAGACGCGTACGGGGTGATTAAAAAAATTAACCGTTGTGGCTGATAAAACATTTTTTATATATTTTTTATTAAATAATAATAATTATAATACACCGCGTACTCACGGTCCCTTATGTTGGGTTAGGCAGACTTAAAACAGCTAAGGTTATTCGTCGTATATCTATGGCATACTGATGAGAGCTAATATGCTCGAAACCGGGATATGTCTGGTGAGCTGCTGATAAGTGACATTAGCTGTTTGCTTTAGGATTTTCAGGTGCAATTCAATGCAGGTCGGGACATCAGCCCGCAGAGTAGGTTTTTCTTGGAATTCCGTCTTTGCGATAATAATGTTGTGTAAAACTAACTATTCTGCCCTAGCAACATTTAATTACACATGCAATATTATATAAACAATTTTATTGTTAATTCTAGTTTATTTACTTTAATGAAAAAGTGTCTAAGCTACTTGAAATCAATCTGCCTACATATGTTTTACAAGTTCTTTGATACAAAATATATAGAGTGTTTGTAAAATAGGATTCCAAACTTCTACTGCATATTTATTAAAATAAACCAAATATTTTCTTTTAACATGTGGCTCAAAACTTTAGGAAGTAGTTAAATGCATGTAGCATTTAAAAGAGTACAAATCACACTTTTTTTTCTGTTATTAACAAAACAGTTGAAAATATAGATAAAATTTACGAAGCGTACGTAAGGTTTTACGTCGAATAACATGAATTAGACCATTTTTTGTTACTCAAATCGTAGGCGAAAAGAGGCTAGTAAATTTTTTCATTTTTACATTTTTTTCCAAGTAATTTATAATTTTTTAACATTTTACGTTACTGTCTTTGTTTAAATCGATATGGGCAACAGTTTTCGAGTAAATTGACTTTGAAGTGAATAGTAGTAATTTTCAATGTTTGGTATTTCCAAAACACCCTGTATAAGTGTACTACATAAATAACCCTCCATAGACAATGTAATTATTTAACAAATATCTAAGTTATATGAATGAAATATAAACATATGCCTGACATAATAAAATTATTAAACGATTATCAAAATTCAAATTTACTTCTGGACATATTATTATATTAGCCGTAGACGAATATGTTAGTAATAATGTACAATTCACAGCCTTTCAAGTTCTTTAGCGCATTTTTTCTTCAAAAGTCAAAGAAAATTATCCAATTTCAACATTACAGTTTAGCATTACGTTAATAAGAACTTCAACCTACTGGGTGATTTTTTCTGTGCATGTTTCGAAGCGAAATGAAGAACGATTTATGGGTTGCTTGGTGCATTATCGACTAAGGTTTCGTGATACTTCTAGATGCATATTGCTCTGCTACTCACAAAAAACTCTAAACATGAGTACTGAAATATCGAATAAGACATAAAAACTGGTCGATTTTGACAGTAAAATGAATATTTGTCAAAAACAATGCATAATAATATGTAAATGAAAACATAACCTCAAAAATTAAAATGCTGCACTGAACAAGCTCGTAAGTAACGACTTCAACATGATATATGATCAGTAGTTAACAATAATGATGTATTTTGCTTATATCAAATTTAAATGCAATATATTGTATTTGCAAAAGATATAACCAAAACTTGATTTTGAAAAATCATGTTTGGTGCTTTGTATCTCAAAAAACAAAAATAATATGCATGTGGCTCATATGAAAAAGATTGCCTTTATTTGTTTGATTGATCAGATCATTTGGTAGGACTTAGAAGGACCTTAAACTATTAAACACTCTGTGTATCACTGTCTTAATAAAAAATACTCGATAATTTAGAAGTTCCACTCTGTAAATCCATTTATTTTATGACCTTTCACGGAAAACATGTCGGCGCTTCTATAATTTACCATTTTTATATAGTTTTGCAAGATACGTTTCCGTTGGTAGTTTCCTATACCACTAGATCAACAAAGGAGTGTCTGTGGCACTTCCTACAGGCAATAAACAATAAATTTGAGATGTTGCTAGAAATATATCTAGCATCTCAATAACAAGACTTAATATGTAAATGACCAATTAATTTTTTAGAAGAAACTTTTTCGAAGAACCCTTATCCGCTCCACGGTATCGACTGTTACAAATTCCGAAAACATTAATGAAAAAATGTTATTATTTTATTTATTTGTTTATATTATGTTATTATGTTGCGCCCAAGACCGACTTACGTTGGTAGGCCCTAACTATTATTCTGTGCAGGAATGAAAGAAGCTTAGAACACCTCATTAATTAGGAGGACGGTCAAACGCCGACCGGAATCAATCTCTCAGAAACGATTCAAATACACTAACGCCTTAAACCGCTCAACTACGGACAGATTGATGACTTTCCCGAAAAGTTTTGATGCTTGCAAACCAAAACAAATTAGATATCATCAGTGCGATCAGCGCACTGACGGTCAATAATCATCGACCGCTGATGGTCAACGCTCTTATCGGAGCATGCCTATACGTCACTCGTCAGCTATACGTATTGTCAGATTGCAAATACAAGCTAAATTGGTGGTATTATGACTGTTCACAACTTGACGTTGATCGTCAACGTATGCATTGCTCATCAGGCCGCTGACGGTTAATGTATATGTGACACAGGCTTAAGGTAAAATAATAATTTAATTTCGTTCCCCAAAAGAGAACTTTATGGTTAAAAAACTGTGACTTTAAAATTTTACGTCATCAACAATATTTTCAAACAATAGAATTTATAATTTTCTATCCTTTCTAATAAATCCATATGTAATTAATTGAGATGAAAACATATTATGTAATTCATATCCTTCAAAACACGAAATGCAAGTAAATAATAATAAAACGAATAAAAACTAGCTATGAATGAGTTTCCTATTACTCAGATGGGTGTGTAAAGTTCGTTTTTTTTCGATAACTGAAAATATTGTATCATTACTAACTTTAATATCTAGCTAAATGTGAAAATTATCCGTTCATGAACCGCTTTCGAAATCAGAGCAGTTTTTTTCATATATGCGTGTGGAAATTCATCGACAATCATATATCGGTAGAAACTAGCTTTCTATATCGACCAATGAGATCTGCAAAAAGAGGCGGAAGATGCCATTGAATGCTGACAATTATATAAGTCTTGACCCGATAAGATCTAATTTACCACGGAGTCATATAAATTCTGTAACTTTTTATCGGTTTCCCATTATTTGATAAAAATACAATTAAATACGGACGCGTTATTCTTTTTTGTGGACCACTTCCAACATCCATAACAATATCGTAAAGAACGCTCTAAGCAGCAATTTCAAGTCCGACAATGAACTCGGTACATACATTTTTTCGTGAAGCGTAGGGGAGATTGGAGAAAAAACGTTTGCATCACGTAGGCTAGTCAAAAATGTATGGTTATATAATATACATAATAAATTTCTTTGGAAAATCATCATTTCAACAAATTATAAATCTATGGCTCGTTATAATTCTTCCAGGAATCATATCAGCGATTTTTTTTATCGAAATTTGGCAACGCAGCATTTTTCTACAACCATTAACAGTTCTCAATCCCACTGATTAGCTATAACTTTCTTTTCATCAAAATAAACTAAACTGTAACTGAAGATAATAAAACTATATACTACACTACATGTTAGCACTATATGTTACAATAAATTACAAAAAATGATTTTAACACGACAAAATATCGAAAATTATGTTGACAATAAAAACAATTACATAACGTCAGCCGTGACGTAAATCGTCTGAATTCTTGCCGCAACTATAGTGGTTGTAAATTGTAGACGTCAAAATATTAGAATTAACATGAAAATGCATTAGTAAATTGTTTCTGGTTCGCCTTAAAGTTTGAATTTGAGTTTGAATTGAATTGCAAATGGCCTAGAAATTTGAATCAGGGGATTTTTGATAGTAAAGAATCCGAATCTGAACTTATTTTTATATATGTTGTAGAGGGCGTCAGTTATGCACTGTGAAATCTTTCATTATAATATTTTTATGCAAAGCTTTATTTGGATCTTGAATACAAATTTAATAGATGTATTATTTTTAAGGGAAAGAGTTACAGCTATTTGAGATATCTACAAACCTCTCCGCTGCTATTCCGCTACAAACCTAACTAGGCTTGTCTTGAAGCCGATACCAGTGAGAGCAAAAAACATGCAACTTGTCTTTAGCAGTCGAAAAATCAATAATCATGCCCAGATTCTTAGGATCTTACAAAATTCGAAAGATAATGAATTTACATAAAATGAAGATGACTTGCTTCATAAGAACAAAAAACTTAAATTATGGGGTTACACTACAATCGCTAACATCCAATTAACGATATTTAATACTGCGTTTTACAACACAATTAATTCTGTAATAGTTATCAAATAACAATTGGTACGTCAAATTATTAATTACAGTTATTTTAATAGTTGTAGGTGCCCCTTTCACCCCCATGTCTTATTTGAAATCTATATGTAACGCGTAAACTGGATTAGAGCAACTATTTTACCGAGTGGTCGCAAAAAAACGCAATTAGAAGGCGTAACTGTGTTTATTGGTTCTTCTTTAGATTTACAGTCCACTTTGGTTTCCTATGAAGGAGACTATAACTTAGTGCGTTTTCTTATACGGTGAACACGTCAATTAGTGAGGTGGATTCCACCAATGTATTTAATTCCAACACGTCAAAACACAGCAAAGGAGATATTGTGGTGATTTTTTCTCAGGATGGTCAGAGTTCTGAAGATGGGTACGTATTTTCCGTTTTTAAATAAACAAAAGTATTAAATTTTCATATTATGTACTTAAAATTCAACAAATATTCTTTTAAAAAAATGAATTGAGGCAAACTAATGATTGATTACTTTGGGAAAAATCAAGGAAGGCTTAAGAAATTTCATGTTCATTCATTTGTATTCTGAGGAAGTTTTCTTAACATCATTTTGTTGAATCTAATACAGAAAGAACACTAGCAACGAGAAAAATACGAAATCAAAGCAAAAAATCACGGTAGGTCTAAGACAATGAAATTTGGGACACATTTTCCTTTTTTTTCTTAATAACATTAGATTACTTGAGTTTCCAACGCTTACTTGATTTTAGCGATTTAAAATTGTAGCATATTTTGTTCCAATATCTACAAGAAAAGCTGAATCCCAGAAGAATTCTACACACTACACTGTAAACTATAATACCTGCAGATAACCCTGTACTTATGAAATTAATTTCTTTAACTACTTAATTACTTTTACAGTTTAGGCATTGCTTGAGGCAATCTAAAATGGCATTCATTGAACAAGTTGGCTATGAACTATATTAATGAAACCGCACCCTAAAGATTATTCTGAAGAAATGTATATCAATCCCACGAGTTCTTAGTAGAGTATAACCATTGTTATTAGCGAAGACCTTTTGACCCGTACAGATCTATAAAATATGTAGTTGATGCCAGATACCTTAGCACATTGTGCAATAGGATTGTTTTCATGAGTGAAATTCTATACAAAGTGTTATACAAACATAATGTCAATAAATAAAAGGTATTTTATGTCTTTATCAAAGTGGGCTATGATGATATGCCTTATTATGCTGCTAAGGCAGTGCCAGTAACGCCCAATAGTAGTTGATAGTACTGAAAAACTTATGAAAAATACATAGATGACTTTATGCAAGAAACAAAGTTTCATGAAGAAATTTAAACACGAATATAAAAAACAGAAGTGGAAGATAAAATTGGTGAATATCAATGTGGCTTTAAACAAGAAGAAGCACAGTAGATCATGTTTTCATTCTAAGAGAAATTAAGGCTGCAAGTTTTGAATATAGTAAACCAATCTTAGTTTTATTTACAGACTATAATTAATCCTACGACAAAATAAAAATAAAAATAAAAATAAGGTTTTACAAAAATTGGGAGTCAGTAAGACGATACCCTAACACTGAAAAAGGCTGAGAATAGGGTTAAAGTAAATAATAGATCCATAAAAAACTTTGATGTAAAAAAACGGGATGAAGCCAGGAGATCCATTACCATCACTGTTATTTACCTTAGTACTAAGAAAGTCATAAGCGATGCAGGAGTCAGTAGATCAGGCATTATATACCATAAATGGCATCAGTGTCTGGCATTTGCAGATAATCTTGTAGTGCTAGCAAGAAATAGAATAGAACTAAAAGAGGTAATAAAGAGAACATACGAACAGTCAGTTAAAATGGGACTATATATTAACGAGGAAAAAACTAAGTATATGAAATGGACGGAATAGCATTAAAAAAGCAAGTTTTTGAAAATAAACACAAATCGAGGAAAAATATATAGGTTTAACGAAATAGAACAATACACATACCTATTTAGGAATTATGTTTGCCAGACAACCGAAAATAGGAGAAGGAATTGAAGCCAGAATAATATCAGGAAATAAATGTGTTGGAAGACTGCAAAGAATACCGATAAATAAAAATATTTCTAGGCAAACAAAGATAAAATAATGGCAAGTCTAGTAGTGACATACCCATGCTCTCCAAATCTTCGTTTTGTATCTTAAAAAGCTCTAGATGCTATGACTTGTCTAATACTTTCGCTGACACCTGGTATAAACACTGAATTCAGAGTTCAAAGTCTGAATGCATACATTAAAGTCTGAATTCACCGATTAAAGTTTAAATTCAGCGTTTAAAATCTGAATTCAGATGTTAAGGTCTGAGTTTAGAGATTAAAAAATTTAAACTTTGATTTCAGAGATTAATGTCTAAATTTAGATATTAAAGTCTGAATTCAGATTAAAAAAAATAAAATTTGTAGACATAACTTCTATATTCTTATATGTATATCACTAGATACTCCAAATTGATGACTTCTAAAGACCTAAACAATTAAAAAATAATCATTTCTTTCGTACAAATACCTTTGCCCTCGGCTAGTGGGAATTGAATTTTTTTCTGAAACTAATTACGTTACCATCAAACAAGACGCGTTAATAGGCAGATAATAATATTTTTCCACTTGCGGCTTGCTTAATTATGTTCGCTACAAAGAAAGACCTAAAACCATCAGCGCTTAACGTTGCGATTTTATAGTTTACAATTAAATTAATGTGTAAACATAAATTGTTCATTACAATCGCTAATTACCGCACATCAAATTTGAGAACAATTAACATTTCACGCTCGTTTACTTTCTCATTTTTCTACTGGTTGAACATGGATTTATTGTTTTACATTCCTCCGTGAATCATTTCATTAACACCGACATATGCTGGATATGTTTCTCGGAATTTCTAATTAAAAGTTGTGATATAGTACGAATACTTCTGACCCTTTATAGTCAGCAGCAGTAGAAAACTCGCATTCTTTTGTGAATAACTGGTAAGAGTCAAGTTCAGGATCAAGTAAGGATTTTTAAGGATATACAGGATGCGGCAAAAAGTTCAGAAGTAGGAAGATGACGTTAGTACTTTATATAACTTTTTCCATATGTATCCTCTTTACTAAATTATAAGTTGACTAAATTATTAACTGATTTTGTTTCCGTAGTCGTTAAGAACTGAAAACTTATCAGTTACTTCTTTCACTTCACTCTGGCAATATGGTAAAGTTATTTTAAAATTACACAATTTCTTAATATGACATAATTGTTTAGTTCTAAACCTGGCAAAACCTCCTAAGTCACCAAAGTCAAAATTAAGAGAAGGAATGAAGAACGTAATTTTGTCAGATGGGAGCAAAAAATGTTTACATTTTCCTTTAGTTTAGTGATATTAGCAGTAATTTCCTATTAATGATTTGCGACGAAATTAGTTTTATAGACTATATTAATAGCTATAACAGCAATTTCGTAAAAAAAATCAAAGAGAAAAACATTTCTGCACAGCACTGGAAACTAGTCAACTGTAAAACCTTGTAAAACTTTGGGCAAGGTAAAGCATGCAGTCGGCGAACGGCACGATAGCAAAAGAGAAATATGTAAATCATTTGTTTTTTTGCAGAAAATTGAACTGATTTTGCCGCTATTGTTATTATTAATTAATAAAATTAATTTGTGGTTTAATTCAAAAAATAATTTAACATACCCTTACAATAACACTGTTTCTAAGAACTAATACAAATGTTTCTGGTTCTTGTCTGATTTAAACTCGTAAGTTATTGGCAATAACAATCATACGTTCGAGTAAATCATCAATAGTGAAACATCATTTTTTAAATATCCCCACAAAAAGAAGTCTAAATGATTTAAAATTAGAAGATCACGGCGGCCATGGTACGATCCTCCTCGTTCAGTCCCTTGGTATTAATGCTTGAACACGCTGTATATGGTACGGATATAATTGAGCCTCGTGCATGATACGCCACACTGCTGCAATACGCCGTGGACGCCCTGGACTTATATTTTTCCGTGATTCGGTTTTAAATGTCTCGTGTCACGCTAGCGTTGCTCTACACTAGCATCTATGTAAATATCACATGAATTGCATTTATTGTTAGTCTATTGTTGACGCAGCGAAGGATGAGCACTAATCTTTGAGATTTAAAAAATGTAAGTTTCAAGTAAACAAGAATAAAATAAAAAAATGAGTGAATTTCAACATAAGAAATGGATTTAAATAAAAAGACAAATAATATTTGTCACATTTAACCCTGTACTAATAACTTACGGTACCTACATATGCTTGGAAATTGTAATAAATGTAGGTAAGTATATTAATTTCCTTTGCAATAATAAAATAATGCTTAATGCGCAGATAGATCAAGGTAGGACTACTTATAAAGGCAAGCACATGCATTCATCTTCTTCTTCATGTTTGGTAAACACACTGGCCGCTTAGATCATCTGAGGAGTTCCACAAGGGTCAAGTCAGCGCGTTCGGAGGGTCAGGCAACGCCTTTGAGTAAGCAAATCCTCACGTAGCGAGTCGCGCACTTTTTCTTCGATTGTAGCAGCAGTTCTGGTTTCAGGTGTTGCATGTATTTATTAAAGAACCATTAACGTGTTTAAACGGTTGAGCGTATTATCTTCGGATCTGTCGGTGGTACGTGCGTCTAACGGGGAACCGACAATTTGTCTATGTAGGTCTAGAGGAGTCACGACTCGGTCTACACTGAGAGAACAATCCCAACCGATAGTTGAATCTAATAGCATAATGTAGTATGAGAAATTTGCATATAAATCCATTAAATAGGCAAATAAAGTAAATATTTCGGTATAAAAGTAATAAAATCTCGCCCCTTCCTCCACATACGTCTCTCACTTCCCAGGTAATATTTGCGATTGTACTTGGGTGTATATATGTCCACGGTTAGAGTAGAAAAGAGGGAAAATATTTTTATTCTCCATTATACGGAAAAAAGGCATTTTCGATTAAAATGTTTTAAAATGCGGTTGGAATAGAGAACTTTCATGTTACATGTACAGGGTGATCAGAAAATCGGTAAATATTCATTCACAAATTGAAAATATAATATAAATTTCAATTCTAATCAAGTTTTCTTAATAACATATTTTTGTATTGTTAAAAACAAAGGCAGTTTATTCTTGAACGATTTTTATATTTACCGATTTCCTAATCATCCTGTACATGCATACAAACCGCATTTTAAAGACAAGCAAAAATTTTAATCAAAAATTCCGTAGAATGAAAAATAAAAATATTTTCCCTCTTTTCTTTAACCGTGGACATGCTGTATATTATTTTAATTATTATTCTTCAAAATCGTAAAAATAATTAAAATAGTAGCAAATAGTAGATATTAATGAAAAAAATGCAAATTGAAAAAAATTAAGTATTCTTCCTAATAATAGTTAGATAACTAATTTGACACATGACAATACGCAATGTAGCCAAGATATATACTAATAATTAGTACATTTGTTCCAAAATGCTTGCTATTAAAAATGAAGTGAGCTGATATTTAAATACTACTATTACATTTCTACAAGACACAACATTTTTTAGGTTAGGTAACAAAAGGTAATAATACAACTCTCAACATAACAGAGCATTAATGATCAGTTATTTGATTTGAATATTTAAATAATCGAAGAAATTGTTCTCTCAGTGTGGTGGCTCGCTCGCCAAGAGCTGGAGCTTGTGGGTGCCTGACGGGGCTATTTATCGACAACTTCCGTGTGTTATACATAGATCGGATTCTCTTAGGGCGGTGTCCTTCTTTACTGCTCTCCGCTTGCAAGTTTTATAGGCTGCACTCATGTTTACTGTTATCACTAACATTTTTGTTGGACTCCAGGAAGCAATCTGCTGGAGGAGATAAATCTCAACCGGTCATTTTTAGCTCCTTGCCCACGGAGGAAGCGCTCGCAGTGGCGTTTTTAACGCAAGGATTTATTCGATTCACATTTCTTGTTCATTCATAGACTTGAGATGGATAGCTAAGTATGTTGCTACCTACCTACCCTTAAGCAACTTCCTTAAAAGGCATATGTGCATATATGCTTTTGATTTTAGGAAGTCCACTGATAAAAATAATAGTAGATTTACGTTGTTCATACCATGTTACTGTAAAACATACCAAATACAAGAAAATATAAGAAACACCACAAATACCATAATTTTTATTAAAAATACGTAACGATATTGTAAGAAATGCATTTTATTTGAACTAAAATGCGATTATACTAAAAAAATATACATATTCACAGTGCAGAAGTATTACTTCGCCTTTATTTTGTGTTGAGTATGGCTTACGTCTGTAGCAGCTCACAGTAGATCGATATCGTTTTATTTTATGGTGAAGCGAAAATGTTTTAGCATAACGATTTCACGGTACACATTTTCCAAATGCAGCTACTTTTACAAGGGTGTGCAGTGAGTGTAAGTGTAGTGCAAACGCTGGCGTGGCACGAGACATTTGAAACCGAATCACGGAAGAAATATAAGTCCAGGGCGTCCACGGCGTATTGCAGCAGGGTGGTGTTTCATACACGAGGTTCAATTATATTCGTACCATGGACAGCGTGTCCAAACATTATTACCAAAGGATTGGACGAGGAGAACCGATACCATGGCCGCTATTGATGAGTTATGCAAACGTATCATAGCGGCTACCAATAACATACAAGTTCAAAACCGACAAGAAACATTCGCGTTAGTTTGTAGAAACTGGATAAGACGGAAGGTTATAGCATCAGGCAGCAGTTTTATTATTTACTTTAAGATTTTATTAATAATTAATGTTGAAATTAATGGGGACATATTAATTCTACACATAACTGGTAATACCTAGTACTTTAAACTTGAAATAGTAATTTTTCACACTATTCGCCTAGGCAATAAATAACCAACAGTCCATAGTGTAATATTTCAAATAGTGTACACTTTTTTTTATACAAAGGCTATATGTACACTGTTGTTTCTCCTGTGAAACTATGAAGTGACAGAGAGCCTAACCGCAATAGAAAATATTTTTAAAAGCAGTTTGTTATTCTATGACGTTGCGGCATGTTTTAAAGTTTCAGTGTCGATGAGACCTCTGAAACTGACCTAGCTTAATTGAACACCTTCTATAAAATGCTAATAAAGCGGTAGACAGACAAAAAACAAACGGCAAACGTTAATTTAATTATTTTAAGTTTATCAGGTTACGAGAATGTTTCGTTAATGCGGTAACTAGGTAATATTACGGCTTTGGGTGTAAAGTATTAGTTTTTATTGAAGACATAATAAAATTTTAATAGTGCACAATTTTATTACGTAGTTTAAAAAAATAAAAATGGTATTTAATGACAAAAAAGGTTACAAATATCAGTTTTTAGGCTGGAGTTTGGAAATATGCAAATTTGTTCCTAAAGGTGAAAACATTTCAACATCCTTAAAATATTATAAACTACGAATTCTAGTTACCGCTAGAGTATTTTTTTTAAATGAATACTATTAATAGCGAAAATATAATCACAGCCTGAATCGAGTATCGCGGCATCGTACTTGGTGAAATATTATTTCGAATTGTACAAAAGTAATATTAATAGTTCTTTTATGTTGGCAGATATCGTGTGGCTCATCCAATTACGACTTAAAAATTAGAATTACTTTATCAATGCCATTTACTATTTTTCGTATTATAATAATTGAGAGTTAATTTAGCCACACCCGAAATCCTTATTGGATACATCTGAGTATTCGAAATGATAATAAAAGAACGCCGCTCAATTTTTTTTATTACTGACGTAAGTCAGTCGCTTTCTACTGCTAGCAGCTTTTAGACGGAGTTAATGTATTGTTACAGAAGTAATAATAATAACGGACTACCTTAAAAGTTCAAAATTGTTGCCCATTTGTTTTAATTAATGCTTTAATACTACTCTTAGTAATAATAAGATGTGATGTTTGAACAAAATATGCCTCATCTCAAAAGGAAATAGTTATACATATATTTTTACTCTATAATTGATGTTCTATTCACACTTTAGAGCCGTAAAAACCTACACTTTATTCACTACAGAAATAAAATTGACTTTAATTCACTACTGAAGTCATATTTCACTATAAAAATTGAAGAATAATTAATACAAATCATGTAAATTTATTGAACAATTACTTATTGACACTAACAATCCCATTTAAAGTAATTCTGACTTTATTGTCATTGCTAAATTTCTCATCTGTATGTTTGTCTGTCTGTCTGTACACATTGTCTAATTTATCTGCTTGTTTGCTGAAAGTAGAAGATTTTATTCAGGTGTTCTTACAATTTTCTGAAGAAAGAATTTTCCTCATAACAGAGGCACAGAGGAAGTGCATATAGGGGGTTCCAAAATCAATATCTGAATACTTTAACTTAGAATAACCAAATTTAACACATGATTTAAGTTTGTTATTGGTCTTCTTTGACTATGAGTTCATTGAGGATGTGTCACCAATAAAATTATACAAAACTTTTTTTTCCGTTGATCAAATTTAAAAAGAATGATATCCCGAACATAATTTAGTTTAAAACACTTTTTTACTCTTGTTGAATTTGAAAAAAATGTTAAATTTTCAAGAAAAAATGCTTTACTTAAAACAAAATTCTAATGGCGTCTATTAAAAGAAATCAAAAAGACAGTAATAGGCTTTATCTTTAAAATTTGAGTTAGTAATAAAATTATAAAATAAAAAATATATCTATTTTTCGACACGCGAAGTTGCTTTTTGATCTTCTGCAGATATTTCTTGAGAAATATACCCAACACTCTCCACATTCACCAGCCTTTCGAACAAAAACTAATAGAAAAAATAATCAATCCACCGTAGCAACTAGCACATGACACTCCGATTATCACCGAGTTTTTGAGAACATTCTTGCTGACGTTTATAAATGACGTTTTCTTAAATTCGGTTATCTTAAGCTTGTAACTGTGGATTAAACGCTGTCTTGCTTTAGTCGCGTTTTATCAATTTAAAGATATTAAACTAGGTATGTGCAAAATAGTTATTTCTTTATTTCAGTGCGGTTATAAACCTATTACATTATTGTTGACGTGAGGATATTTAAAAATCTAAATTAAAGAAAAAACGATGCATCGGCCGGGAATCGAACCCGGGCCGCCCGCGTGGCAGGCGAGCATTCTACCACTGAACCACCGATGCTTACGTTCAAAGGGTTCTACGTTAGTTTTGATATCTCTGTTAATTGTTTAAAAATATATAATTTCCCTTGAACACAGAAAGCTCAAATATTTTACATGTAAAATACTACAAATCGTCTAGACAGTGAATTTTTTATTGTTTGCTACGTTCACATTTGTAAATTGTGTGTGTGTTTGTAAAAACGTTGCCAGTTGTTATTTGCGTAAAAACGGTTACAAATTAAATGAAAGAAATTGGTGTTATGAGATTATCATCCTTTGTTAAATAATGTTCTCTTTCAAAATGCTTATAACTACGATAAGATAAACATTATCAGCAACACAGGTTCAAAGCGTTAGTTCCAAGAGGCAGAAAAAAGGCAAAGATAGTTCAAGTATATTCTTCAACATTAGTTAGGTATTAGAGTAATAATAACATACAGAACCCTAAACGGACAACTTTACCTCTAACACAAGTCCTAGAATTTTTATAAAATCTACTGAAATTTCTTCCACATGTTAAAGAAAATATTCTTATCTCTCTATTATTTTCTAATTCAAACGGCAAAAAAGAATGTTCCACATTCTGAAAGCTCGTCTAATGCAACCAATAGATGTCTATTATGTCTATTAACCAATGAAAATGAAATGGCTAGCAGTGAAGAAGAAACGGAACAATTTCCAAGGAGCATTTGACAGATTTATTGAGTGAGGCCTGAAAAGCTGTTTATGCAATGACCTTTACAAATTCACACATCACACAATAAGTATTTATTCGTTAGTCCTTGTACTGTCCTGTTTAAGGAAGCTTATTTGAACAACTAATCTGCCAGTTCAAATTATTGATTGATGAGAATTTATTAGACTTTATGAATTCAGATTTCCTTTCTGAATATGACCTACGATGATATTCAGTTAAAGTCTTCCAAATCGAGAGGCTTTGAAGAAAACAGAAGAAGCTTTACCTTTTGATATAAGCAATAAAGTTTAGTTTTAAAATGTTTTATTTTGTCCTATTTTTTAAAATAAAATTATAGATTGTCGAAGTAACCCCCACAAAATATAAAATTGACGTAAGTATATAGCTATAATACCCCACAAATAAACCCCACAATATTATCGACATATAATAAAAAATGAAAAAAATATATTTGTTGACAGGCAAGCGTACTACCATTTATAACAGAACTATGTCGAAGTAGTCCCAACTGTCAAAAACACATTGATAATATTATTTTTACGAAGCAAATTTTGGATGAAACAATTTTCTGAAGACAGATGTAATTATAAACAATTTGTATGTAGATACTTGTACTATAATAGTATCTATAATAACAATAAATACATAATACTTCAATAAACATTTAATTAATAAAAATAAGTACGCAAAAAAGTATTGAATTATTACAAAATATTCTTAACATTCTAACAATTATCTACATTTTGCAAAGCTTTTTTACGAAATCTACATAATTTGCCTAATTATTTTCATGCTTGGCTTGTTAAACCTCTGAATATTAATATTATTGTTTTATTAAATAAACTACACACTTCTTTTAAATATAAACTAAAAATATATTAGTGAAAACTTACAGGTATTGGTTATCCTCAGCGGTTCTATCAACATATTTTACGAAGCACTACGAAACACCTCACACTGTTAAAGCTCTTAGACTTGTCACAAAGAATTAATAAGAATTCAAGTAAAAATTATTACAATTTCAAGTGAACTTTCACTTTGCTCAACCATCATTTATTTGGTAAAAATAAAAATGTACAATTTTCGATTAATGCGATTTCTTCCACTTTTTTAAATCCTTATTCGAGATCCGAATGGTTTTTTACTAGTAATACTTTCCCCTATCTTATAAGATGTAGGTAATATCACTCGAATTAAATATTAGAATAGACTTATAACATAAATTACATCGCGTCACAAAAATACACGTTTCCTGCATTCGATAATATTCATGCAATTTGAGAGGTAGAAAAAATTGTTTTTTGTGAGGCAAACGTATTATGCAAATAATTGCTCGTAAAACGTTGGCAATTATAAAAATTTCTAGAGAACAATTCCTAAATTAAAGTATGAGAATGCATAAATTCGCTTGACATATAAAAAGCGAAGCAAATTCGACTGGTATATTTGTAAATTAATAATAAAAATAAGCAGCCTTTATACAAAGAAATGTAATTTTCATTTCGGAAAAAGTAATTTCAGCTGTATCTTTGTTAAATACGATTTCCAAATGCCTAATTAATGAGATTTTCCAGGTTTCCCTCATTCCTGCACTGAATAGTGGTTAGGGCCTACCAACGTAAGTCGTTCCTGGCCGCAAATGCGGCCTGCTTAATAATAATATGCCGCCCCCTCTCCCGCACAAGTCTCCGACTTCTGGGCTAATCCCTGTGATTAAAATGAGGGGTAGAGATATTATTATTATATTCATTTGATATAATTTTATATATATTTTTTTATATATGATATAGGGTTGATATTATCTTCTGTTATTTTTTGCTATTTTTCTGTTTCTCAAAAATTGACTATACAGTCAGATAACCCTCTGACATTTTCAATTTTAAAAAAGGCACTTGCAGCAAATGAGGTCCAATTAACTTTTCTGAGTGCGTCAAAATTGGAAACTGGCACTGTATATTGATTTTCAGTAAGTACTTACATTATTTTCTTTTTCGTACATGAGTTATGATTATTTCTGCGATGTGAGCCTTCTTACAGGTTTTTATTACGCATTTATTAAATTCGTTTTGGTTTAAAATATGTTACTGTTTTAAATACTTACAAATTACACAAATTTAAACACTTAACACAAAATAGTAACTTAACATTTAAAAATTTATCAATTCCATCATTCTCTGTTCAAAAATAAAATAATTGCAAAATAGTTATCTAAACTAAATGCATTAATTTCCACAATAGTTGTTTATCTTCAGATTTTTGTCTTAAAAAACAAGCTGGTGTGCAGTAAGCAACCCGCAAATGCGCTTGTGGCATAAAATTCCTTGATATAATAACTCGACTGATTTTAAGAACAGCTTGAGTTATGCCCTGGTACTATTTAAATTTTTTGTACATTTATACTTAGTTATGGCAATCAAACCTCGAACACCCTGTATACTACAACATCACTGATAAGTTTGCAGCTTTAACAGATAGAAGAATAAACCTTACATTGCAGATACTACAAATAGTTCTTTTATACAGAGTGATTCAGTTATTAAGTAATTTTAAGAGGAGATAGGAAAAACCATTATTTAAACTGTCTGTCAGTCTGTCACCGCTGGTGGCAGTTCAACTCGGTGTTGGCCTGGCGCGACGTTGCCAACTTTAAATATTTTTCTATAGTACTTACTTATTTAATATGTAATTAATGCTATAAATTATTTTTTAAAAGTATGCAATTAACATGTTAAGTGTCAACATAAAAAATATTTAATATTCAAATTATAAAACTCCAACAGATCAAAATAAACTATTCACATTTCATTACATAAGTAGTGAAATAAGAATTTTGTAACCACTCAGTGTAATTAATATGAAATAATGAAGATTTTATAATAAATGCCAACCGCAGTAATCAGCGACGACATCAAATAGACTGTAATCGGCACGGATAAAAGTTGGCAGTTCAAATTTCCGTTTAATACGTTACCAGCGGAATAAGTCAAACATAGTTCGGGTCCGTTTTCCTATGCAGGCGAGCCCGCCGTCAACTGCATATGAAACAGATGCATGCGGCCCGACTTCTCTTCCTTCTTCATCCATCAATCATTATTTTCGAAAGGCTGGTGAATTACGTGTGCTTGTGTCGTCAGTATAGTTTATAATTATTAATAAAATTTACTATTTGCCTAAATAAAAATGCAATTCAAGTTGAGTAAAGTGAAGTAGTAAAAGACCGCGGCTGTATTCTACCGAACACAGCCGTGGAAAAATTTATAAAAGACGTATTTCGTAATAGACATTTGCGTAACGGCTTTGACTCTGCCGCCACGACGAACTCATCTGCAGTCTGAGGTGAAGGAATATGATTATAAATGGCTCTAACAACGAAATCCCCCATGTTTTCAATAGGATTCATGTCAGGAGAGTTAGCTGGCCAATCTAATCTATTGATATGTCCTGCTTCGAGTGTCTCTTAAACCCTTCTTGCACGATGTGGTCGAGCGTTGTCGTCCATAAACACACAGTGCTCACCTAATTCATTACGTAGGGTGTAGATAATGGGCATAACAATTTGTTCGACGTAAATTTGACTGGTCGTATTCTGTGGTATGCGAATTAATGGGGTGCGGCGGTTGAACCTTATTCCACCCCAAAACATTACGGTACCCCCTTCATACGGAGCAACTTCACGGGGAAAATGAAGTCGCTGTTGACGACCTGGTTCTCTCCAGACTCTTTGTCGATTGGCATCAGTAACCAGCCCAATTCTGGTTTAGTCTGTAAGACCCACCGTCACTGGCGTAAAAGCCAATCCCTATGCTCTCGCGCCCACTGTAAATGGGCAGCACGATGCCTTGGAAGTAGCGTGGGGACCCATAATGGTCTTCTAGCACGTAAATTTGCGTTGTGGAGTCGCTTTCAAATAGTAGGTGTCGATATAACACGGCGAAACATACCTTGAAAGTGGACCCTGAAAGCTGAAGCTGAAGGTGTGCGGTGTGTACGGGCATATTGCACCAAATACGGATCCTCCCTTTCATTAGATACTCGAGGACGTGCTCTGTTTTCCACTGTATAGAATTCTTCATATCTGTGTACTATTCATACAATAGATGATCTAGGAATGCCCAACATGTTCGATATCTGATGATTAGAATGCCCTGCATCATGTAAAGCAGTCATTCTTGCTCCGGTAAACGTAGAAATTTCATGGCATGGCATTATAATGTACCAAAAAATTCAAAGGAACACTTGGTTGAAAACACTGCCAAACTGACTAGATTTGTAAAAACATTGGTAATACAGTAAAGCTTCATGGTCTGCAATTTTTATCGTTTTTTTTGTTCCCTAAGTACATGTACTTTTTCACCACGTTAAGAAAAACCGCTAGGTTTAATCGAATCATTTTATAAACAGGCTGTCTAAAACTTTTGAAGTTGTGTGTAGCTTCAATACTCGTACGCGCCAACAGATAATTTGTAGCGTACCAGGAGCGTCGTGTTACCGATTGTTATAGGATGATTTATTTATCTCTATTAGGCCTTTCGAATACGTGGTTACAATTAATGAGATTATGACTGAATCACCCTGTATACAAAATTGCAACAAAGTATTATTTATTCTTCCATTTTACCTATTAAGTCTACAAGCCGTCAGTTTACTCACTCTAGGTTATAATGATGCTACTCTCATACTTCAGAAGTTGAAATTAAAGCAACACATACACACACAAAGCGACACAGAGTCATTCCGAATTCTGATGGTGTTTCGTACATCTCGCTCGCCGAACGGCATCTTTGTTTGATGCTACCATGTTATTACTTAAGGCCATCTCCAGAGGAACGTGCCCGAGTCAATGGCTCTATTCCGAGAGATAGAATAATGTCGAGTCCGTATGGCAGTGAGGACATGTAAACCCGGTGTTTCCGAGACACCATAGTGTTGTTATCTTGGCACATTATGTCTTTTCTGTCACGTCCCGGAGATATGTTCGCGCTGCGGAGCTTTATTTTATATTGTGAACCGCTAAATCTTTGATAATAACGGAAAACTCTGGGAACAAGTGGAACAGATAACATTTTATTGTTTCTTCACACTCGGCTGCGGCAGCGGTGTCGGCGTGGAATTTTTGTTAAAGTCGGATTTGCATATTAATAGGCGTTCTGATTCTCAGGTTGGAAACGCATGCGAGTACCTTTTTTTTCGTAAATAGCAGCGGTTCAGTACTGCTTCCGTGATACGTGGGAGATGATGTATTGATCAAACGTGTTTTCCTTTTTAGAAGATTCATTCAGAAAACTGAAGTAGTTGTCACGAACTTTGAGCTGCTGCAATGGACTATAATGTTATAATGTAGCAGTGCAGATGCAGAAAATGTCAAAGAACTGTTGACAAAACAAACATACAAAGACAAAGAAAATTATGAGATTCATAGGATGTTACGGCTATACTTTGCACGATCATAAAGGGAAACCTTAAATGTGTTCATATACAGGGTGTTAAAAAAAGAGTATAAAATATTTCAGTAGGTAATAGTATAAACCAAAATAAGCAGAAAAGTCTTAATAAACATGGGTCCGCAAAGTAACGGTTGCGGAAATATGGACCACTATTCGTTTTTCAAACATTTTATTTTATTAGGAATAAACCGACAAAGCAAGCTTTTAACAAACAAAAAACAAAGTTATAGAAGATGTTCAAAGTGCCCTCCGTCCATTTTCAAGCAGGCACGACATCTTCGTCTCAACGCTATTCGAACTCTTTTGAAAACACCCTCCTTGGTTTGGATTTCTTGACACTTTTGATAAATCCGTAGCTGCAGCTCTTCCAGGCTATTTACAGGAGTACCATACACTAATGTCTTCAAATATTCCCAAGCAAAGAAATCTAGAGTGTTCAGATCAGGCAATCTTGGAGGCCATAAAACAAGTCCGGCCTTTCCTACCCATCTATGTAGAAAAGTTTGGTGTAAATGCTCTCTAACGGCCATGGAAAAATGAGCTAGAGCACCATAATGCTGGAACCACATTTGTTGCCTATGATTCAAAAGAATGTCTTCCAAAAACTCATACAGTGTGTTTTGCAGAAAGTTGAGGTAAGTAGCGCCTGTTAATCGGTTTGGTAAAACAACAGGACCTAGAAACCTGTTACTTACAATACCCATTCAAATGTTTAATGAAAAACGTGCCTGATGTCCAGATTCTATTAGAGCACGAGGATTTTCGTCGGCCCAAATGTGCGTATTTTGAAAATTAAACACTCCATTTCTTGTGAACCCGGCCTCATCAGTAAAAGAATGTTTGCAAGAAAACGAGGGTCTTCAGCTTCAAGACGTCTAAAAAACATAAAACATTCCATATCTCTTCTATTGCGGACACATGTTTATTGAGACTTTTCTGCTTATTTTGGTTCATACTATTACCTCCTTAAATATTTTACATTCTTTTTTTAACACCCTGTAGAGTATACAAGACAAGACTCGGAATAAAATGCTCGAGAGATAATTTTACAAATCTTATCGTCAACAATATGTAAAATATTATGGTCAACAGTCCCATTACTTTATACCACCATCGGGGGTACCACAGGGTACGGTCCTTGGACCATTGCTTTATAACAATTTTATAAGTGTCTTTTGTATGCAGATGATATGACAATATATAATAGACGAAACAAACATATAAGAACAAAGGAAATTATGAGATTCGTACGATGCCGCAGCTATTCTTTGTAAAATCATAAATAAAAGGGAAACCGTAAATGTGTACATACATAGTATACAAAATTTGCAATAGATTGCACGCGAGATAATTTTACAAATCTTATCTGAAGGATCGCCAACAACATGTAGAATTTTCAGTCAACAGTCAGTTTATACCACCATTAAGGGTACTATATGGTTCGGTCTTTGGACCATTGGTTTTTAACATTTTTATAAATGATATAGTTATTGATATAAACGTTAAGTGTCTGTTGCAAGCAGAAAACATGAAAACGTATAATAGAATTGACTACTCTAATGACTGTATTGATTTGTAAAATTCCCAAACAATTTAAATACATGGTGCTCTATTAATCTGTTAACAAGTTTTAAATGTGAAAAATACAA
This sequence comes from Monochamus alternatus, assembly GCA_037114965.1. Lineage (NCBI taxonomy): Eukaryota > Metazoa > Arthropoda > Insecta > Coleoptera > Cerambycidae > Monochamus > Monochamus alternatus. Next base: position 44,026,713 of record CM073433.1, read on the forward strand.
TGTTCTTACTTTTACACTTAAAAATAGCGCCATAGAATATGATAAATTGGGTGATGTTATTGTTTTCAGATCACTTACATTTTATGACCTGGGGATAACATTTGCCAAGTAAATTATCTTTTACGCCTCATATTTAGAATATTATTTCCGATGGATGAAAAAACTTGGCTTTGTAATTCTTAATACGAATGGTTTTACTTCCACTTATGTTAAAAAACTATTTATTAGTCTATTGTCATATCAAAACTCGAATATTGTGGTCCCGTTATTATAATATATATACAGATTGTTTAGAACGCATGCAAAGACGCTTCCTAAAGTTCTTAAGTTATATGGAAGGAGTTTATCCGAATATTGGATATCTTTATAAGAGGCTACTGCACAGATTTCGTATTACTAGTCTGGTGACGCGTCATGTAATAGCTCAACAAATATTTATGTATAAAATACTGCATAATTTAATAGATTGTCTTCATATACTTAACTTATTTAATTTCAGGATACCTGAACCAGGCTCTAGGCTTAATATGTTGTTTTATATTACAACACCTTGAATTAATACAACAAAATATTCACCCATTCACCAGATTTGTTATTTGTGCAACTGCACTGTGACTTCAATAAAATCTCAAGATTTTGATGATTTCACTAAGTTGACGTAATTTAATTCTTACTACTTTTTTCTGTCTAGCTCATATGTATGTATTTTGTTTAGCTACCATATATGCTCCGCTTTCTTGTAAATTGTACTTTCTACCCTGTAATGGGTTGTGAAAGGTAGTGTATTTCTTAAAATAAAATAATGTATTTCACTGTCGCTTAGAAGCATGCTTATTTATAATTTCGAGCAATTTTTTAGAATTACTTGATAACAATTTATGGCAAATAGATTATTTTTAACCGAAAAAATTTAAAAGGGGTGTAAAGCAAACATTTAGAAAGGAAAGACGTTGCCAGCTGGCATACTTGGTATTAACACTCTACAACAAAGCCGATTTCAAAATTTGTTTATTCCTTTTATTTGGCAATTCTTTTATCTTGAAAATATGATATTTTAGACCACAGATAGATAATGGAAATTGTTTATTTTCTGTCTTCCATTACTCCTTTGAAGCAGCACACTTTGTATATAACAGATCTTAAATAATAATTTGAGCTAAAGACTTACTAGTTGGTATGTATCATTTATTTTTTAATCAGCGTTAGTTCTTCTGTTAAATAAAATCATAATGAAACTTATGCCATGTCTGTGTCAGACAGAACTATTCGTATCCACCTCGTACTATTAACGTATCTCAAAATGTGTTCCTTGAGAGATGTTACTTTTTAATATTTATTTGAAATTCTGAAAATTACCCTTATTCTCATTACCCTCTTGACTATATCAAATATTACAGTATAATAAAACCAAACGGTTTTCGAGATAAAATAAAAACAATTAATTGAATATTTCTTGAAAAAAACAAGAAAGTTATTAGATTTCTAATCCGTCTGTGTGATCAAAATTCCCTGTATCTATTTATCTCTGCAAAGTTACCTCTTCATTTCGTCAATTATCTTAAATCCGGGACATTGACCTGATATACTTGAGGACTGGTAATTTAAAAAATATGAATGTGTTGCAATAATATAAAAAAATAAACTCATTTGAAAACTGGTAACTTGGTAGCCTCATCATCTAAATCTAGTAAATATTTTTTAGAAAAAAAAAACAAATCTTCAGAATCAATTTATATTACAACCTTCTGGTAAATATTTAGCATTTGTCAATTGTTTTTAATATTTTTTTTTTCTGGAAAATATGTTTAAACTTTTTTTATTACATGTTTCTTGTCTATAAATGTAAAAAATAACAGAAAAAGTAACCTTATAAATATGTTAATTTCATATTTAATTATTTACTTACCATTGAATATATCCGCTTTATTTCAATTATTTAGGACTGGTTTTATAAGTTTGATAAGTTTCGCTGAAGAAAAAAGAAGTATTCGATGTTACCTATCATACCTACATCGGATTTCAATATTCGGAATCACCCTGTATACATCAACTCACCACAAAAAAGACTTTGGTTTTGTGTAGTTTACCCAATGTTTCCCTTTTGCGTTTTGATTCATCGAAGTCCTATTTCAAATATATCAATTTTCGATATGAGGAAAGCTACATGTCTGCTACAAGTGCTTGATCGTAAACTTTTTAGAACTGGTAAACGGTTTCCTTAGCAAATGAACAATTTCGCAGAGAAAAATAACGTATATAATATGCTCGCAGCGATTTTGCTGCCGACAGGACCATTCGTGATTATACTGTGTCGCAAATAATAATTATTCCTGTTCAGATACGCGTGTAAAAACCCGGCCTCGCGAAATTGGTTGTCACTGTTAATTTTTCTCATTTGTTTTTAGAGAGCGTTAATACGAAATTTTGCACAGATAAATTGATATCAATTATTATGTAATAAACTAGCCAAGAGTGTATATACATATATATTGAAAGCAAGGGAGCTATATCCTGTTAGATCTTTTATAACAAACTGACGTCATTCGTTGAAATTTATTTATTTATTTAAGAAATAGGGAACCCAACAGGATTAAAATCCCAATAACAGGGTAACACTAAACAATTAAATAACAAGGTATGAAGTATAATTTAAGCATAACCATACTTATAACATAAACAAAAAGAAGTAAGTATATACATACGGAAAAGCTATCAAATAGTACAACCTATTAGATATTCCTCACAGAGCTTTTATATCTAACCAAAGAAACATTATAAATATCAACAAGTTGACATAGATTGTTATTAAAATATCTTGGTATTCTATGAAATGGTGAATTTAAATTATAATTTCTATGTGAAAATTGAATATAAAACAACGAAAATTGGCGGTTGACATACGCCGGAACTAAAAAATTTATAAGAGAAAAAAAATCAGTATCAAAGCACCCATGAGCAATTTGATATAATAAAACACAGTCAAAAAATTTTCTACGCTACGTACTGAGAACGGTTGGATAAATACGATTTAATCCATTCCAGAAGGTTGCCATATACATCACCACTTCGAAGCTTATTAAAAAGAGTATCATGGTGAACCTTATCAAATGCTTTCGAAAAGTCGGTGTATACAGCATCCACCTGAACATTTCTGTCCATACTATCAGAAATGAACTGTACAAAAGGGGCAAGGTTAGACACAGTAGATCTACCACTAAAAAATCCGTGCTGGTTTTCATTTAATAAATATTTCATTTCAAAAAATAATTTATCTGTAATAATTGATTCCAAGATTTTACTAAAAGTGCATAAAATAAAGACTGATCTGTAATTAGTTACTTCATATTTACTACCTGATTTGATAGGTGCAACCTTAGCAATCTTCCACTTATATGGGAAGCAACATTCAGTAATAGATTTATTAAATATTAAAAACAGGGGCTCCTTAATAGATGACCACACGATTTTATAAAAATTGGAGGAATATTATCACATCCAGCATCCTTATTAATATCCAAGCAATTAATTTTATCTAATATGTCACTCATCTCAATAGAAGTAATATTAATAGCGTTATTAAAACATACAGAGTCATGAGCAAGTACAGGCTTATTATATGGTTCATACATAGAAGCAAAAAAAAAAAGAAATAGAAACTGAATTTCTGAACTGTTAAAGATATCCAAACAAATTTGATACAGAAGATACATGCATGCATAAAGGAATATGAAAGTGAATATCAGGTGTCTAAATTAACCAGAATCATAGATATGGGTAATCACAATCAGTGTCATTAATTACATAAAAAAGTTTCTCTAAAATAGGAATAGATGCGTCATGAAAGTGAAGTGAATATTGTAAAAATGTTTTTTGTAAAATCCTTATAGGTACCGAATAAAAATATATTGTTGTTGTTGCATTTTCAACCTTTACGTCGTTGGGCTCTAGCCAGGCGATTCTGAATATTGAAATCAAATTACATTTTGTAGGTATTAACGTTTTTGTGATGCCAGGCTTTACATTAGTTTTTCAAGTGTCAAAAATGACTTACGTCTATAGCAATTAGATCGTTTTAATTTCTGGCGATGTGAAAATGCTATAGCAGAACAATTTCCCGATAAACATGTGTCAAATGCATCTACTTTTACCGCGGTGTACAGTGAGTGCAAACGTAGTGAAACAGGGAAATTTGAAACCGAATCGTAGAAGAGATGGAGGTCTAGAACGCCCACGGCAGGATGAAGGTATCAAAAAATGGCCGCCACAATCTCCTGATTTTAAATCATTTAGACTTTGTGGGGATATTTAAAAAAAAATAAGTGTATAAACGTAACATAGTTGCTGCTAATAACTTACGAGTTCAAAACGGCTATTTATGTTAGTTTATAGAAACTGGGTAAGACGGGCTCAAAATTTTGTTGTAACATCAAACCATTTTAATTAATACTACAAATTAATTATACTAATAATTAACAATAGCGGCAAAAGCCGTTGAATAGGTGTTACAAAATGTTATTTATTTCTTTCCTTGGGAATTTCTTTCCATTTTTTTGCGAGTCGCCGATTGCAAGTTTTGCTCTGTCAGATGCCGTGCAGAAGTGTAATTTTAAATCATTTTCGAAGTGATAAAGTTTTATAAAAAATAAAACCTAGTCTGATCAATAAAATCGGAACAGTCTGTATATACCTAACTAAAATTCTTATGTAGTTGAAGCGCTGAGTGATAAATTGATCTGAGGAAGTAGGCACTTCCAAATTTCAGAAATTTCGAAGAAAGCTTGAACACAAACATATGTCTAGTCTGTTTCAATTATATATGTAGCGCAATCGCGCCTCGAGAACATGAATCGTAAACCAATTAATTTTGCTGCATCCAATTCAAAAGTGGTTGCTTCTCACTCTCCAGTTTTCCATTTGCGTTACTGTTAACGATATAATCACAAGTGAACAACAAGAACAAATGAACGATAAACAAGTTCTGCGATCAAATTTCCTAGTGAATAAACCAAGTCTGGTAGGCCGTGGTAGCACCGCTAGCTTGATAGATGTGGCGCTGCTATCGATGACCGCATCGTTCATTAATTATTGCGGCAGACGTGACCGCCGGCGGCGGCCCTGTGGCGTACCCAAAACGGTGGTTTTTTAAACTAAATTGTTTAGTGCAATGAAGACCTAATTTTACTGATATGTATTATACGGATATCCATGTTTAGTTAGTGTGCTTTAGCATAGTTTATAGACGTAACAAACACGTGAACTATGTAGATAATATTTCCTGGAATTTTCAATGAACAAACTTTATTAAGACACATTGTAACATTGCAAGAAACTATTTAGATTTACCACTATGTAATTCAGGATGTATAAAATTTGCGTGTTAAAATTATAACTAATAATATAATAATAAAATATAAGTTATTATAGATTACTTGTCGTATAACTTTTGTTAATTTGTTACTGTATTAGAAAGCTAATAATAAAGAATATATGGGTAGATATTGTGGGTGTAATTTAACGCTGGTTAATTAATAATTAATTAATTAATACCTAAAAATATATAAAAACATTTGTTAATTTGGTTGTGAGAATTAAATTTTAAAATTTTCAAACATTATTTTCTTGAAATTTTTGTTATGTAACACCACAATTTTTCATGATGTATGTATGTAGAATGGCACGCCCTTTCAAATGGCATGGTCAAAATTGGGGGTTGCTATTTAAAAAAATTGTCGATAACGTCATATCTCAAACAACGATGACGTCACAAATATGGGTCCTATGTCAAAAATTGCCTTTTTAAAAAACAAAATCGACGTACCAGGGAATTATTTCGAAAACTTCTCAATTTCAAAAATTATGAATTTATTCATTACTTTTCGAAAGCACTGCGTGATGGCATTTAGAAATGATTTTTCTTATTTCCAAAGCATTTCAATGTTTTGATAACACTTCTTGAGGCACCTTTGAAAATCATTGTGGCATATAACTACAAAAATATCATAAATTAAGCCAGTTTACTAATATTGAACAGTCAGACGAAGATAATTATGAATAGATATGATGATTTTAAAGTTTTCGGCACTAGTTTCAACATCAAAAACCATGAAATTCTAAAAAACCTTTTTTTTTAATTGTGACAATATTGGAAATAATTACTTCAGAATTCACTAGATATGCACCATATAAAAGTGCAATAAAACATATAACATTCTAGTTGCAGACATTGTGATTAAACAAAGGTGCTCGTTAGTTTATATCTGCTTATACTTTTACGATGCAGCTAATAAACTTACTTCTGTTGATGGATTTTATGTTGCGAAAATATCGTATTATTGCTGCTTAAGATACCAAAATAGGGCCTTTATAAAATTGCTGTTCAGCTGATTTGCTACTATTATACTGGGTGATTTAGAACTTACCTAGAAAAATTTGGGAATAGATGCGTCATGAAAAATGGAGTCAACATAATAAAAAAAATTCTAAAATCCTACCGAGTAAAAAATTATTGAAGTTGTAGCATTTTCAAACTTTACATCGCTGGACTACTGTAGACTACAGCCGATTCCGAATATTGAAATCCGATTACTTTTTGAAGGTATTAAAGTTTTTGTGATGGCAGTCTTTCATTAGTTTTTCAAGTGCTAAAAATGGCTTACGTGTATAGCAACTTGAAGTTGATGAATATCGTTTTAATTTATGGCGATGTGAAAATGCTTTAGCAGAACGATTTGCCGTGTACTGCGGGTAAATTTGAAACTGAATCGTGGAAGAGATGGAGGCCCAGGGCGTCTACAGCGTATTGCAGCAGTGTGGCGTATCATACGCGAGGCTCAGTTATATCCGTACGTATTGAATGAGGAGGACCGGTATCACAGTCGCCACGATCTCTCACCTTATTTGGATTAATTTTTGCGGAGATGTTTAAAAAATTAAATATATTGCATCAAAGATACTAATGATGATTTACGTAAACGTATCATAGTTGTTGGCAATAACTTACACGACTTCAAGACGGACGAGAAGCAAAAGGATTTGTGTTACTTTGTAGAAACTGGGTAAAGCGATCCCCAAATTTTGTTATAATATCAGGTATGTCAAACTATTACCACAAATTAGTTCTATCAATAAAAATAATGGTAAAAGCAGGGTATAGTAGGATGGAAGAATGTTGGCTAGGGTTAATGTGAGAAACTGATACCAGTCGCTGATTGAATCCCCCCCCCCCCAATTAATAAGGTTTTCCTCATTCCTGCACTGAATGTTGGTTAGGGCCTACTAACGTAAGTCGTTCCTGGGCGCGACTTGCTAAATAATAATATGGCACCCCCTCTCCCGCACAATTCTCCGACTTCTGGGTTAATACTCGTTATTAGAATGAAGAATAGAGATGTTATTATATTATTATTTGTGTAAACGAGAAATGCACAGCTAACAATTTCCTGTTCTATAAAAATCGTAAGAACGTTTCCAGAGCAAATTTTATAGAGCAATGTTTGTTCTAAGAACATTTTCAAAATGTTCTTACAACACTTATACCATAAAAATGGGCACCGTTCTATAGAACCTTTTAGTTCTTTAAGCGGTTCTGTAAGGTTTGCAGGAAATACTTATAGAATTGTTGAATAAACGTTTTCACAGGTCTTAAAGAATTTTTATAACACAGTTACAAAACAATCTCAGAAAAATTCTATAGCACTTCGTTATACAATTTTTGTGTTGCATGATGCTCTATTTAGAGAACTTTAAAATCGTTTAATTGTATCTTATAAAAACAAAATGTTTCTGTAACTCACATGTTAGAAATAACATGGATGGGCGAATAAGAACCAATAAGATGGACCTAATCAGCCTGCATAGGAGTACTCACATTACGAATTGCTTAGTTGGTTTGTCCATCAGGAAGCAGTACATTTTAATGCGGAAAAACTTTTATCGTTAAATATGTAGTACATAATGGTAATTTTTTGACGCGCCCTCAATTAACCTTATATTTCCGATGCTGCTGGAAATTTAATAAAAAAAAAAAATGTTTTCTATATTGATGAATTTAACAACCAACTGTATATAAAATTGGCAGAAAGTAAGTATATCCATATTATTTTTATCACTTCACCTATTTATATTGTATATACTTTTAATTAAGATTTTTTTTCTGTTTTCACAATATGGCGACAGAAAGAAAGGCATTATCTTGTACTTCCAATGGATTATCACTAATATGACATTTTTGTGTCGATTGCAATGATTATGGAACAAATATGCTTGGTAAGCAACTACTATAACAGTTCTATGCCACTTAATATCCGCAGTGTTGTCATATTTTATGGTGGTATTTCAATCTTAATTAATAAATCTAATAAAATTCTTTAACTTCAACATCTAGAAGTGCAAATGGATAAGGTTTGGAATGGTCTAAATTAAATATGTTACTAAATTTCTATAAGAAAATCAATTTCTATATTAGCAATCAAATAAATCTTATCTATCGTAATGAAATGTTTAATGTTATACAAATTTCCCCATCATACTTTGGTCAAAATATTTCGCAGGTACCTACAAACCTACATGTATAAAAAATGTTAGTTCTATAGCGTTTCTTTATGGAACAAAAAGGCTTTGTTACTTATTTTCTCTATAATGATTTTATAACAACTGTATTATTATTCTCTATAACTGCTTTAAAGAGCTTTTTCTCTTAAGTTCGATAGCAGCTTCCATATTTGTAATTTGTTTTCCGCAGCAGAATTGTAACTTAACAACGCCTTATATAATAGTTCTATAACTAAATTATAAGCGACATTACGGAATAATTTTATAACAGTGTCACAGTAGATGGCATAATTCTATAAAGCAGTATTTTTCATCGGTTTTACAGTAATTTGATTCTATAAGCACCATTGCTGTAAAATTGTGTTATTGTTCACACCTATAGGGCTACATTAGCAGTTATGTTATAAATGCTCTTTAAATTATGCTCTGAGAACGTTCTTGCAACAAATTTAAAAAACAATTCAATTTCTGAAGGCAAAATAGTCTTATGTGCCACATTAATGCAACAATTTAGTATTCTAAATACAACTATAAAATATTAACAGAATATAAAAACCCCTATTACTCTAAATTTATAAAACTACTTTGCTAGCTGGGTGGAATGCCGTCGCTTGGATATCAATTCCCCAACGCTATTATAATGTTAATAATAAACCGATAACTAATTAAATTGCAAATATTTAGCCAGCCGACATGCTTAAATAACGCATTATTATAATCGATGTATCATTTCCTTTAACAGCCGCATTGCAAAACGATTAAATTAAAACTAGTCCGAACAGAAAAGAGTAACGCAGGAATTCGAATCTTGCGACAAAATCGGTTCTATTTGCTCTAATTCATACAGAGGCTGTGCCGGCGAAGTATTCACCAGGCCCGGGGCAAAGAAAGTCTCATGTCCTGCCACTCTAATAATCATTTAATAAACTGCGATCTCGGTAATAATGACATCTCGGCCGCTGCTTCACGTGCCAAAGACTGCGGGCCGGCCGCTAAATACCTTTCACTCTCGGATTTCAGGAGGTGGAAGCAGATTTGTTGTTTGTCAATTTGGTCCTGTCAAATACGAGAGCTATACAAGTAGGCTGGAGAGATTCCTTCGGCTGATACCGGACTTTTTCTTTCAGTTTAATTAGAGCTTGCGTAAGCGGGTGTAACGCTGAACCTACACAACTGATAACAAAAAGGAATGGAGAAATAGAAATAAGAAAATAAATTTATGAGCCATGTAATAAAACATACGAATATACAGGGTATATTGTGAATGGTTGGGAAATCTCGGAGTTGGATATACTGGTGACCAAAAAAAGTCTATTGAGCCAAATATGCCTTATCCGAATGTTGCTGGTTTCAAAAATACAGGGCGTTCAATGCTATAATTTTATTTTGAAATATCTCAATAACTTTGAAACCTGACGGAGCATTAAAAAAAATGGCACAATTATGTTTTTTGGCTCGGCAAATAAGATTTTTTAGCAAATTTTGACGTCACTAGTAGAGGGCGCCACTTATGGCACATCACATTTATTTTAAATGGCAGAATTTTTTTGCTGCTTAGTGTATCCATGTGACTATAGAAACAATCGATTCTCCTACCTGTTGTATCTGAAAAAGGTATCCTTGTTAAAGTCGTTAGGAGTAACAGTTTTCGAAAACTGTTATCGTTTCAGGTAAAGTGCCTTTTCTACTGAAAATATAGCAAAAAGTTGTTCAAAACGGTAAATTATGGAGACGTGATAAATTTCAAGAAGATTGGCGAGGTTTGATTTTGAATCCATTTTTCAACAAAGCACAATATTTTATTTATTTTGGTATCAATCATTGAAATTTACAAAATGGTTCATATGTAGGTACAGCAATGCTGAGTTAATTGGACATGAATCTTATTTATAGTGAAGTCAGCCATTGCATGGTTTACAATATCTTGAATTTTTTCGCAGTGACCTGCGGACCCTTCTTGAAAATATACCTCTAATTGCTCGATAACGCATGTGGTTTTTACATGTTGTGATACATCCTCAGTTTCGGCTAGATGTTCCAGATTATCTATCAAATCTATGGAGTACGGTGGATTGTACCACAAACATGGCCTCCGCGATCTCCCGATTTAAACCCTCTTGACTTCTTTCTGTGTGCCCATTTAAAAATAAGGTGCACCGTACCGAAATGGAAACCGTCAAGGATTGATCACAAAGCTGCCACAAAATGTTATTTACTAAATGTCCGTGAAATAGGTCGTAAGTGGCGCCCTCTATGAGTAACGCTGAAATTGCAGCACGTACCTTAATTGTCGCTTAAAAAATATTATTTCAATTTTCAAGTTCCTAACCTATATATATTCAGAACAATCGCAAAAAAACTAACTAAAATTTAAACTTTCAACACCCTGTATTTCCGAAACCACAACTCTCGGATAAGGCATGTTTGCGCCAATGGCCACTATTTAACGTGTAGTAAATTCAGCTTTTCAATTGTTAATGAATCACTCTGTATCAACGATTAGAAAACTTATTAACTCCTACTTATCAACGTTACCTTTTTGTTTTATATTAAACAGGGTAAAAATAAAAAGCGAGGCTGATTTCGTTCAAACTGTAGGTATCTTGAATTTTACGTATAACTTTTTTGATGTATACCTACCTAATTCAAGTTTAATAAAGTGGACACGTAATTTAACCAAGTGCATATAGAAATGGTTAAAATCATTTAATAGTGATTATGAAGTTATATTTTAAATAAAAAAAAATGCTAATATTTCTCTTGACTAGCCATCATATGATGAAAGCTAAACAGCCTCAATACAAATTTATGCTAGGGTAAAAAATTACAAAAGGTACTGCAGCAATATGAAAGTGAGACTGCAATAAAAAATGATAATTAAAAAAAACTATTTTTGTTATGACAGCAACATGACTTTCTGAAGTCTCATCTCATGCATATATTTTACTGGCAGCAATCGATATTTACTAATGGCTAAAATATATTTCCTTCGGTGTATTTAGCTCCTTATTCAATCTTTATTTATAAAATAACTTTAAAATCCATGAATTTGTTTGGAATAATACTGTCAAAGTTTCAATTTAAATAAATGAATTAAGTAGATACCACCAGATTTAAATAACACTGGCAGCATATACATGAATTAACCTTGGAACTAAATCAAAAACATATCTACCACCTTTAATTCCTCATATATTTTATTTTGGTTGTAGCTTACCTAATGCAAATACGTTGTATTTCTCATTCATCACTGATAATGCTAATGACATAAAACTTGTCTATATAAGTATGAAGCTCTTAATATTTACAACTCGATGTTAACAACTATGAATTTGTTATTTCCTCCAATTTTGTTCTAAATGCTTTTTCTTAAGTAGCCATGAAATATTTCACAAGTTATTAAATGTGGAGTCGTGTTTGCATACGGAATATATTTGTATCTGTTTGCATTGTATCAATAGAACCAAAACCCCACTAGTTTTTGAACACAGATCATAATGGTGTTTATTGCTGTCAAAATAATATACGTTACTACCAAAATATCCATAAGTTACAGCAACTGTTATGTTAGAAGCACCTGTTGATATTAAATTAGGTCAATTAGACGTGCAATATCAATAAACTTGCTCAAAATATATTTATTTTTGTAGCAACAGTGTTATGTGGTTACAAGATCAAATTAGTTTGATGTGCAGGTAATCACTAAAAATAAATTTCGTTAAAAACGTCCGATAAAACATAGAGACTTCAATGGTTGCACAGAAAGGAAACCTTAAGTGATGTGAATAAACTCTATATTTGCTGATTACTAATAAAAAAAATCAGGATTATTCAGGATGATATCTGTTCACGAATATTATATATCTGCATTAAAACTATTTAAATATGACTTGTTAATGATTCACAGGTATCTGTTGTAAAATAAGCATAGGTAAATTATAGTTCTATTGAATTTACGGCTTTTTATCTTGCTTTATGTAAGTAGCTTGTTTCACCATTAAAATGTACTTACTTTATATGATGTGGTATACTCGTTTATAAATAGCTCACCTGCAAAGAAAAGAAATAATTATTAAGATTTAGGTTTTAAAATTTATCAAATCTATGTCTAGTTAATGTTAAAAAGGCGAAGACCATTTGCTAGTAGGTAACATTTTTGCATTACTTCTTAAAAAAAAACACAAAATAAATTTAAAAAACGTTATCCTTAATTTTACAAATGCGATAAGAACATATGTAATAATTGTAGATACAACTTTGTTTTAAGTCGTTTTTACTTAATATGTTATTTACATTATTAACAATCAAATTACAGAAAAATTAATAAAATATACAGCACACTTTATTAAATGTTGACTCTTTTTTGAATCGTGTTTACTCATTGTGTTATTTATATTTTTAACATATTTAATTAAATTACAGAAAAATTAATAAAATGTACAGGGCAATTTATTAAATTTTGACTACCTATATACTTGTTTGAATGATTACCTACGTATTGTTAGAAGAAAATGTCAATTACAAAACGATTACGTTTAAAAAAAATGTAATTACCTACAGTTAAAAACAATTGAATATCGTATAAAAGAAATAAAACGCAAGCGTAGATATGTTCTTTTTAAATGGCACGCCCTGTATGTTTCGACATTTCAAATCTATTTATAAATACAGCCGATTACAGTTTTAATAAATACCTAAAAGAAATATTTACGAATTATAGAGGCAATTCAGAAAACAATTGCAACTTTTGTATTTTCCATTTTTTCTTTCTCAAACCAAGATTGTTAGTGCTTTCATATAAATATGGCAAATCCAAAAGTTAGAGGTAGCTGCTTTTCTGAAGTATTCAAGCAAGTTTTCAAAACATACAATTGAACATCGTCCAAATTGCTACTAAAATTTGTATTTCTCTTTTTTATATTCTACTGTATTTCGCGCAAGGCTCGAGCAATTTATTATACCTAAATAGATAAGAATAATCATAAATGACACAAGAATTTAGTGGTCTACCCTACAGTGTTTAAGTAGCTGAAAATATTTCAAATATATGTTTTAGATAGATAGTATTCTCCATCAGTAAAATACAGGATTGCCATGGAAAAATACGTAGATACGAATCATTGGATCAGTTGTGTTTAGTTTTATTTTTGAAAACGAAACGTCATTAAACAATTCAGAAAATTTAAACACTTTACAATTATATTTATAATTCGTATTTTTTCGTGGTTTGCAAGTTTTATCCTGCCCTATTTTCCGTACTATTCGAACAATTTAATATAAGTTAAAAATTATAATTAAATTAAATGATTAATGCCCTTAAGTGTTTAAGTACCTAGCCTAGAAATATATTACGTTTTCATCTATTTCTCGGTTAATCACCGGCAATTATTTCTGCTACTGAAGATGATTAAAGACCAAATAAAGACACAGTCGGCCATATCTCAGTCAACGGACACACTTGTGCTGCCCGACATATAATTAAGTCAGTAAATTGTCTCGAATCCCACGATGTAAAAAATTAGGTCAGAACAGAAAACACATAAATTACATACATATTCTCCTATTTTGTACAGTTTCCTTGCTGAGTACCAAGTCTAGTCGCGTTTTACACTTTTTTATTGAGACCTAACAGTTCCCACTCAATAAAGGAGGCTGTGAAATGACTGTGTTGACATGGTGCTGGGAGCTTTGCCACTGTACAAGCTTTTAATTTGATCAAGTCGTTATAATAGCAATCTAATTATTAGTTATAAAGCTAGAAACTGCTCCAAGAAACATACTAACGATGTCCAGAGGTCTGGAAAATGGCAATTGTTACCGATATTTTGTGTTTGTGGGAACTTTCCCATATTATTAACAAATAATGAATAGTAATTCAAAAAAAGCTTTGCAAAATTTTAAAATTATATAATCAAAAAGTCTGCGACTATACTGAATTTACTATACCTTTAAAATCTGTGGATTCTTCATTCCGAACTTGAATTAGATACAAAAAAATGTAACTAAAAAAATTGTGGACAAAATACATAAAGGTTGGGGCATGCAAAGGTGCTAACATTTTGTTTCTTGAACTTTTCTGCAAAAGCTTTAAATTGTGTTTGTTCAGTGATATAATTCTCCTGGTACTGTATTTATATTTTTAAAAATAATTAGGTATATTTTTTATACAAAAAATTATTACAAAAAATTAATATCTTCAAACCAAAACTTACATTTTCCCCATACTTCGTTGTATAAAACGCAAGTAAGTTGTCAAAAATGTATTAATTTAAATGTTAGGTTTTGAAACATATAAGTACTAGATATTCTATTTGTATAATATTATCCAGTATCTCAGAAATAAAAATGCAACAGAAAAAGTGTCATATACCTATGAATATAATAATTCACCCTTCATTCGAGTCGCGATAGTTGGCCAAGAAGCTAAAGACATCAATCATTTTTTCAGTGTAGTCATTCTAGAGTCTACGAAAAAAAGAAGCACCTTTTGGATATAAAGAGGAAAAATGTAGTATTTTTGCAAAATATATCTGTCGGTAATTAAATAAATAGATGCGTTCTAATTATGTAAGCACAGGCGCCAGCAGTGACCAGTCCCACTTGGCTCATCCAGGTAATACCAATCAACTAATTACAAATGCATTTTATTGATATCTTCGTAATTCGCTATGTGATTTCAAATAATGAGACAGTGAGGCAGTTGAAGAGATCTCGTTTGCATGCATAATGGTTTCCCGTTCCAGGTTGAGGTTGTCAACCCAGTTTTTGCTCATTACCCACACACACACACAAACATGTACCCGGTATGACTTTTAGAAACCTCTAATTATCTATGCTAAGTCCTTAGAAATGTCTTAAAAGTCGACTGATCCGTTTTCATAATATTTAACAACATGCTACGGTTATTACTTACGTAACGCTGAATAATTGTTACATATATCGCTGCATGGCTGTCGTGCACAGATACGGTATTATTAAAAATGCCTATTCGTTTTGTAATGGTCGCTATTATCGCGATAAAATATTTTTAGGTGAAGATAAAAAGAGAAAACGTAAATTATGGCTAGGCCAGCAAGAAGGAATTTTAGTATTTATTATCGAATGTCTTAACAAACTAGGCTCATTTTTTAGGCATATGGGGCATGCAGTCAAGTGTATGGCACTTTTCACACATAGCTCGAAACAAATCGTTGTAAAGGACATAACACGATATTTCATACTGGCTTGTGCTCGTAACAAACATCATTAAGTTTTTGTTAACTGCAGTAGAAATTGTACGGTGTCGCTTACGTAAAATATTCCAAGAGCGTCATCATTTTTTATGTGCCGTTCCTTTTTTGCTTGTAGTACATCTGCTAAAGAATTGATTATAAATGATTTGTGCCATGTGGGTACCTTCTTCTTTGACTAATGTATGTAAATTTTTAAACTGACGTAAAACTATTACTCGACTGCGACATTTGTCTTAACTTCTGCTTCAATTAGCTTACGTGATACTAAGGTCCGTGAATGATTCGTACATGACACAATAATCAGAGGATTCAGGAGATCGCTTAAGACTTTACTAAATAACATAAACTATGTTAGGTACATTGTAACAAATGCAGTATTAAACTGCCTCAACATAAATAAATTAATGCTTGAATTATAAAATATTCAGAATAGACTGTGGTAGTCGTCTCGAAATAATTTTTGATTTGAACTACATATTTGATAAGAATGAGCATCTGGTAACCTTTTTCTAGCAATTGCAACTAACATTTTAGCAACCAGTGCTGATCGTTGTTTAGGTATTATTTCAATTAATATTATAAATTTTCTTAATATTTGTTCTTGTTACTCATGAAATATATTGTAATTCTCTTTGAAATTTTAGATGTAAATCTTGAAAAGTCTGTAAACTTAATAAAAATTACCAACATTATATATTTTTAGAAAGATAATTATGGTAAGCACGTTCCAACGCATGTGCGAGCGTCTCGACCCAGTAATGGCCGACTTGTCTATACAATTATGTGCGTTATAGATATTATAGTACAATTAAAATTATAGTGATACGAGACACTTTAAGTGTGTGTTAGTTGTGCTGTAATGCTGTATGATAGCCTCGTTGAAGATGATTTAGAAAATACATGTTTAAATGCACATTGTGTAGTATTATATTTATAGCTTCCCTAAAATACAACATAGGTATCAACATTATCAAACAAATTCTAGAAAAATATGTGAATGTATTTTATGCTTTAATCAATTTTTTACATATAAGTAGATATTTGTTACTTTTAATAAATATTACTGTCTACTTCAAAATATTGTTTATATACCAATTCATTTTTGTCTTTCGATAACTTTTCTCATATGCTTTTAGTGCAATAACACATGAACATAAACAGGACTGTATAAATATATTAAATCCATTAAAAAACAAAAAAAGCAATTCAACTGCGCTTGTTGAATGATGACAGAATTATAAAATTTAAAGCTTTCAAAATATTACTCAACCTCCAATACCATTTAAATATTTTGGGGTGATGATTACCCTTGCTTGGGGGTAAAAGTGGCGGAGACAAAAATACCAACAAAAAAATGTCCTCATTTAATTTAAAATCGACGAGTCTGAGCGTTTTTTTACAATCTTGACGCAGTTCCTGAAAATGGCTCTGTTTTGTTTTCATTTGGTCGCCCTGTATACATTACACCAGTGGTATGTAATATTACGGTAATTTTACAGTCATTTGTGTAACTAACAATATGTTATTTTACCATTTACATCACTAGTAATGAACTACTTCTACCTTTTGCTCTCAACTTTAGAATCACCCATATGTGTCAAGTTAAATAATATTAGCATATGTTCTTAAGCTATTGGTGTTGAAATATTGAATAAAAGTAATGAGAATAAGGAAATCACTATAATAATAATAATAATAATAATAATAATAATAATAATAATAATAATAATAATAAGACCATGAAGCAGCAGGGATAGGAGCGTTTGTATATAAGGCAGCGAGAAGAGCAGCCAATGAACTTGGTCTCGTGTTCGATACTGAGCGGGAAAATCCAGACTCTGTCACCGAGTGGGACCCTGCTCAGTTAAAAGCCCAAATTAAAGCTGCAGAGACGCGTCATCTTCTGCAGCTACATAAGGATAAGCCAATGCATGGTCTCTTCTACCGTCATCTAGAGGGGCTTGGCTTATCTGAAAAGCTGACCTTCGCTTTTTTGAGGTCAGCGGGGCTGAACTCTGAGACCGAGGGGTTCATAATGGCTTGCCAAGATGGTGTAATTAATACTCTCGTCTATCGTAGTCGTGTCTTGGGTATCGAGGTTCCTGATACCAGATGCAGGGCCTGCCGCCAGGCGCCAGAGACGCTTATGCATCTCCTGTCGGCCTGTCCGGTATATGCGGCCACAGCGTATATCCAAAGACATGATTCAGCCTTACGGGTGTTGTATTATCATTTACGACACTCGTATGAGATAGACGAGACGCCAGTGCTGCCTTATGCTCCGGGGGATATAGAATCCGTTGTGGGGAATGAGAAGTGCCGAATTTATTGGAACTATTCATTCCCCACCCTCAGGCAAATTCAAGGCAATAAGCCTGATGTAGTCCTCCTCGACCACCAACTTAGGACGATGTTTGTGATTGAGTTCTCGGCTCCCGCAGAGAACAACATCGTCCTAAAAGAGGAGGAAAAACGGAGGAAGTATCGAGATCTTCTCTTCGAGCTCCGCAGGCTGTATCCAGACCACTCTGTTAAGATTGTGGTGCTCATTATAGGCGTCCTGGGTGGAATGAGACATACGTTGCTTTCTGACTTAAAGATCATACCGGCTTGCCGAAATTCGGCAGAGATCTTAGCCGGCAGAATGCAGAAGGCAATCGTCCTTGGTTCGCTACGTCTGCTCAGAACGCACGATTTACGGGCGCAATGATTACTGACTCCACGGAGTGGAGAGTGGTCATTGCTTGACTCTTCAGAACATCTCCGAATGTGTCGGAGCTTCGGAAGGTGTTACTGAAAAAAAAAAAAAAAAATAATAATAATAATAATAATAATAATAATAAATGCCTTTATTTTTGGTACAACACATAGATATTACACAAGAAAAATAATAATAAAAGACAACATCTTTATGTACCTAAAATCTCAAGAGGAAGTTCACAAACGTGCTCTACCACTTAACCCTTGAATTACAATAAGAGCTAATTTATTTGTCGCATCATTGAGTAGACAAATTTAAGGTATTTTTAAATCACAAATAAAGAATATAAATAAGCAAGTTTAACACAATCAATAATAGAAATAACAGGTTTCTGATTAAAAATGAAAATAATATATAAAATAATATTAATAATAACAATCATACAACTTAATAATTAGTAAATAGAGTGACAGGTTAGACGAGACGGACAGTTAACAATATGACAAGTAATTTATTTATTAAAACCATATTTTTAAAATTTTATATACTGTTCTCAAACAATAATTTTTTTACACAGATTTTAAACTTGGCATCGTTGAATAAATTAATATGTTGAGGAATTTTGTTGTAAAATTTACTAATAATGAACTTATAACTCCTTTCATACAATGATGTTTTATGATGTGGAGGAGTAAGTAAGACTTTAAATTTTACATTTAGATTGTGTACATCAGTCCTAAATGTAAGCTTATTATATATATAAGGTGGAGTTTTGGTAGTTATAATTTTATGAAACATACATAGCGAGTGCAGCTTTCTATGGTTGTGCATATTCAGCCAACGCAATTCAGACTGTTTGTGCGTAACCTGATCATATTTCCTTATCCCATATATAAATATACTCGCGACAAGAATTCAGACGACTTACGTCATATGAACAAATGAATAATTCATTATAATTTCATCAAAATATTTAAGAAACTGCAACTGATAGTAATAGAACTATATACTACACTAAAAGTTTACATTATATACTGCACTAAATTGCAAGAAATTATTGTTTTTAACGCGACCAAATATCGAAAATGACGTTGACAATAAAAACAAATGTGTAACGTCAGCCGTGACGTAAGACGTCTGAATTCTTGATTCGGGTATACTATGTACTTTAAAAACAAGTTCTTATCAACTCTTTGACAGAAACATGTATTGTGATTGCCGCTGTAACATAAAATTTCAATTTCAATGTAGCGCCATCATCATCACCACCAGTTTCACTTTTCTTGACATTGCAATCACCGTAATGAAGCCATCGAAATGATGCCTCGTCTTTACAAACTTAATCTAAATTAACATGATTACTACAAGCAAACTCTCTCTGGTTTGCATAATTCCAATCTAGGCAAAATCTTTTTTAGACCCTGAAACACTTAACAGCATAATTAAAGATGCAGAAATTTGTTGCGGTTAAATTTGTCATTGTTAAATCGTAGAAGGTGAATGTCTGTTCCGATAATTCTGTAATTTTTTTTCTAAAGGTGATGATACAATCATAACCTTAACAATCGGAATAAAAACAGAAACTGTTGTATGCGCACTGAAAAGAAGCAATTTCAGGAGTAAATTAAATTTCGATTGTAATTCTTTATGGTTTTGTTGGTCTGTTTTATGAGTTTTACTACTGGTATCTAAGAATTTAACCTACCATATTGTTCTGCGGGAATCCGTACTCCTGTAAAGAATATAAATAAAAAAAAAATGATAATCTGAAATCTGTATCGGGCGATTTTGCACGTAATTTAGAAATATTCGTAAAGCGCCAGCCCAAAAAAAAGGAACAAAGTAAATTTAATGCCACGGCATTGGCAGTAAAATTATAATTTTATGCTAATTTATTTGCCATTATTTAAATTTTTGCGATGGTTAGCATTGTAACAAAAAAATTGACAGAAACAGTTCAGAACGAGTCATCTTAGTAGATGTAAGAGTAAAATTCAAAATAAGGGTCAAATAGCAGCTTGTGAACCCAGGCGGGAAAGTGAACGTTTTCCGAGCTGGCAGAAGAAATGGACAGGCGAAGCGAACCTGAGCCTGGTTACTTCTGAAAGATCGGAAAAGCACTTTCCCGCCTTGGTGTATACAACATTAACAAGGAAAATATAAACTTCAAAACTTTTTATGTAACAGTAATTATTTTACAGAACGAAGTTACTTCTTTGAAATACAACTTGTATTAATATTGAATACCGGTTTCTTTGTATATAATTTTTTTTGCAAACAGAATTTCTATTCTCAAGAGAATTTTCAATGTAACTTTCTGTTACACTCTGTAGATTTCCATTCACTGTGTCTGTTTAATGCTAATACAGTATGCGCCAAAAGTATGGAATAAATTCAAACAATTATTTTTTGGGAAAAATTCTCGAACAGGTCGATTTTTAATATAAAAAATACATATTTTAGCGTAAAATGCGGTTTTCAAATGTCATTTGTTTTCGAGTAATGACGTCATCGATTTTTTTTTAAACGGCAACACCATATTTTTATCCTTGATTCTGAAAGATCGTTTAATTCTCTATCAGACAGTACTAAAATTTTGTCCTCTTACATAGGAAAGTTTTCGAGTAAATGACGATTGATTGTTAGAAAACGTAAATCAATTAAAATAAAGCAAAAACGTTATCAAGTTTAGTTTTTCGAATTCCATAGTTCTTTTATGGATCACGTAGGTGAAAATCTTTGCAATGTGTCATTGTCACACCGACTTTCTAATAAGTATTGTAAGCGACATAGAAATTATTATTCAATTTAAAGAATTATGGCACATTTAACTATTACTCAAAGAATTGAAATTTTAATTCTTATCGGATGCGGGAATATGACTAGAACTCAGCAGGAAGTTTGCGATTTATTTAATGAAAAATATCCAGATCGCCCTATCAGCCAATCAACAGTCAGTAAGGTAGAGTCTAAATTTAGAGAAACTGGCAATGTTGTAAATATTCCAAAACCTGGACGTTCAAGCATTAATGAAAATCAGAAACAGAACATTTTGATAAGTATGGTGGATAATCCTCATAATTCTTCACGTTTGGTTGCATTAAACAATGACACTAGTCGTTGGATTCTAATGGATTTATGTCAAGGAAATAGAAATTTACACCGGCAAATACTTTTTTCAGATGAGATCACATTTTGTCTGAATGGTACAGTAAACCGCCAAACTTGCAGATATTGAAATCGGGAAAATCCTCATTGGATGGCAGAGGCACATACCCAACACCCTCAGAAATTAAATGTGTGGGCTGGAATAGTTGACGACAGAATAGTAGGGCCTTTCTTCTTTGAAGGAACCCTTACAGGACAAAGATATTTAGAGTTTCTAGAAAATGACCTTGTTCCAGCCTTGCAGTAATTTTTCCTAACGATAATGACCCTGACATTCCTGACGATACCATATGGTTTCAGCAAGACGGTGCACCTCCGCACTATGCGCGCCCTGTACGAGATTTTTTGGACAACTATTTTCCTGGGAGGTGGATCGGCAGACGCGGACCGATAGAATGGCCTGCCTTTTTTATGAGGATACTTGAAGTCAAAAGTGTACATTAATAAACCACGTAATTTAGAAGAACTTCACAAAATCGCATTCGGGACGAAATACGCAGAGTTAACCCAGAAATCATTCATAATGTGCAAGAAGAATTTCTTCACAGACTTGCGCATTGTCAAGAAGTTGGTGGATGGCTATTGGAACATTTAATTTAAGTATAAAATTTAATCAATTGTATTTTATTTTACATACTTCAGAATTGTTACTTTTTTATGGATAAAATTTACGTTTTCTAACATTCAATCGCCATTTACTCGAAAACTTTCCGATATAATAGGGCAAAATTTTAGTACTGTCTGATAGAGAATTAAACGATCTTTCAGAATCAAGGAAAAAATATGGTGTTGCCATTTAAAAAAAAATCGATGACGTCATTACTCGAAAACAAATGACATTTGAAAATCGCATTTTACGCTAAAATATGTATTTTTTAAATAAAAAATCGACCTGTTTGAGGATTTTTCCCAAAAAATAATTGTTTCGTTTTTATTGAATTTATTCCATACTTTTGGCGCATACTGTATATCCGCTCTCGAGTCACCAAGAAGTCCAATTGTGTGATTGTCTACATTTTGAGCTGCATACTCTTTTGGCAATAATTACACGTTCACTTACAGTAATTTCAGCTTAACTGACATTGCGATGACAGATACCTGATGATACACCTATTGACAAAAAAATTATTTTTTTCGGCTCGGAAAGATAGCATTTTCACCTAATATAGGATAATATAATTATTGTGTAAAGTACCTATGTACATGTCTATTACTACTTACATAATGGATAATTTTTGCGAATCATTTTGATCTTTCCTTGGTAAAGATTTATTATTATATTACAATCTGCATATTTTACCCACGCATGGTTTAAAATAATGATATACTTAACAAAATCCTAGTTTATTCAACCTCAAAGCTAGTTGCTCATTATATCGTTTTTAAAATCTCATCGGAACAACCTGAAAGCGAAATCTTTGGGCGAATATCGTAGGATAGGTCACCAATTAGGATACCAAATAATAACAGATATCTCTAAAAGCAGGTACATTCCTTTTTAGTATCGTCGGCAGATAGTATCTTCCTCATATCTTATTTTTATGGACGTAATGCCTGCTCTTAATTTAAATATTCAGTTTATTTCAACTATGTCATGGAAAATTGCAGGAGAAAATGTAGATATACGGATTGCTGCTATCAAAGAACATTTTTTTTGAGAAAATCTGTTCCTCGGGAATTTGTCAAAATAATCGCAGTTAAATAGATACATTTATACAGGGTGAACCTTAAATAAGTACAAATATTTTAACTGCAGGTGTAGTTCGTCATATAGATAAGTCTAGTGAGTCATTTTTAAAAATTTCAAATATTTACGGACATATTATTATTGTTTTTAAATATCCACATTTTGAGAACCGCTGACCAGATAGGCCACTGACGTACCTAATAAAATAAACCATATCATTTACTGAAGGCGTGGTTGCCATAACGTCTGTGAAATAAATAATTGTTAAACGTAAATTCAATTTTTGCGGTTGTTTCTAATTAAAAAACATTTGATTTTAACAATAAGTAAAGTAAAATTTTTATAAACCATTAGAATATGAATTTCCGCAGGTTGGATACTATCAATTAAAGTGTTTAGGAAGTTACTTTGTTCAATGATTCCAAAAATTATCCATAAACGTGCAAAAGTTTACTTACTGAAAAACTAACTATTTAAACAGTTATCCACATTTCACAAGTTAATACCATTGTACACTGTTAGAAAGATTATCACAAATTATATCTTTAAATTATTTTATGAAGAATAACAAAAAAAACTGTGATTTTCAAATAACACCTTAGAATTAATTTTCGCCACATAACCTCAAATAACGTGTCAGTGCTGACCATTTTGGTCCTTTGTAGTGAATGAAACAGATTTTAAAAATAAACACAAAACATGGAATAACAAAATAACTTCAATATGCGTTCAATATCAAGAAAAGGTAAAGTAAAATATTTAAAGCAGTGTCAATCGCATGAAAAAAAAGAAACTAGTGCCGTAGGCACAGGTAACTGGTAGATGTCACGAGCAGTAGGTGAAATATCCCGTATCAGCCCCACTCTCTAGGACTGATAGTTGAGGTCGACAAAGAGGTTATGTTGATGTTGATACCGGTCCAGCGCAAAGAAATAAGCTGCGTGCAAGTTACAAGTGGAAACAAAACATGTAATATTTGTGGAAAGGGATTTGATAATTTCAATACACGTAAATTGAAATCGTTTTGCATCTTCTGAAACCGAACTAAACTAATGGTTTCTTTAAGTAGTACACTACTTGACGCATCTGTTTTAAGAGCTGCGACACTAACGTATAAAACGGATTTATATCGTCTTATTATTTTCATGGGCAGTGTTTTTCTTTTGCGTATTTAATTAATATTATTCATGAAATACAGTGTGAATAAAAATGGTGCATTATTGAAAAAGTGAAAAGGTGACATGTTTAAGTATATTTGCCAAATAGTGATAGTTACTGATAGTGGTAACGTGTTGTGATAAATCAGGTGGAGTGTACTAAAAAGGGATAATGAACAAATTCTGGATAACTATTGTGAGTAGAGAATCTGGTTTATATTTTCAATTTATTAGGAGGTATAGGAATGGCAAAGAGGAGGAGGCGGCCATTAATATTTTCATAAATAAACATATTTGTTGGAGCTTATTCGAAGATATTAGTGTAACACTGGCAACGTTGTGGAATTCACATCCACCATGACTCCCAGAGAAGCGGTCCTCAATCAGTTTTCTATTGACAAATCGCGATTATTGAAAATTTGACTTTTTTATTCCTGATTTTTGTTGTAAATAAAACATTAATTATGTGAACACAGTGAACTGTTAAAATATTTGTACTTATTTAAAGTTTACCCTGTATTGATGTCCACAGGGTTTTCATAATGCAAGAAAAAGAGAAATGATTGAAGAGAAAAGGGGCTTTATTTTTTATTTTAAGAAAAAATGTATACTAATAATTTCATTTTTGGATAAAACAACCCTCCTAACAATTCTTTGCGATAATTTAGCTTCATCTAAGATTTTGGAAATATTATCTGTAATCTGATAATATTATACGAGTTAATATTATTTCGGAGTAATGTAGCACCTTTATATACTTACTGTTTCAAATATCTTTAAATAAGTCTATGTAATAATTAAATGGGGACTACAAGATGGCCAAGGATCATATTGATCTCGTTTTCTGTTCATTTATTAAATAATTTATTTATGTTAACAAGTTAAGAATATTCGACGTAATATATGATTTCAACAAGACAGTGCTCCATCACACTTTTACCATGAAACGAGAAAACTTTTGTTATTATCTTAGACAAATCAATGGATTGGACGTAATATACCGATTTCATGACCACCCATAAGTCCCGATTTACATCCTTTGGATTTATATTTGTGAGGGCATATGATGTTATTAGCGTATACCAGTGAAGCGAACATGAAAGATGAACTATTCCAGTTAATTGACAATGCTAATGCAGAAATGAGAAACAACAACAACTTGTTCTTCTACTTTAATGGCGCTCAGACTCAGACGATGCATTGAGGCAAGCGGAAGTAATATTGAAGACGCCTTATATGCACAGATTAAAGGCATGTATTGTTAATTATTTTATTCAGTCTAACGAGGAGGTTTTTCTTAGTTTTTGAACAATCTGTCATCAGGCATTGTGCAATATCGTTTGATTCAGAATTCACCTTAGTTTCGATATCTGTAACAAAAATATTAATATTCCATTTAAAATAAGAGAGGTGACGTCCGGAAGTACCACATTAATGTTAATAACTTAAAAGGAGGTTATTTTGAAAAAGGAGCTAGACTTTAGCGCCGCACTGTATATTGTATGTATGTAATGTGTTACTGATATAATGAGTAAGATTCTTATTGACATTAATTTCACATCTACATTAAGTAAAATCCAAGTAAAATTGGGGAGAATTACCACCTAATTGTACAATGAAATTCGAGAACCACACATAAATATTATACTATATTGTAATAAATAACCAACAATCCTCTCTGTAATATTATAAATTATTGTTATCAGTATATGTAGGATGATGGTTGAAACATGTCTTGTATATACTGCAATTTTGATTTGAAGTTATATAATGTTCCTTTTAGAATTTGCGTGCAGTAAAGCTACTTATGCGTTATTCAATCTCGCCAAGAATGTTGCCTAAAATGGCCCACATTATGCACCGGCCAAGTCACATCCTGCTTGCATCCTGTATTTCACCAGCGCACAGGAAATTTTTTTGCACTGGATCCATAATTGCCTATTGCACCGGTTAGGTGGCTGAGGCAACCGAAAGAGCATATAATTATTCCCATAATAATAATACGCTACAAAACTCATTTCATTATTGATTTCATGTCGGTATGCGGGTTTTTATCAAAGCCAAAATCATGAATACCCAAGACGCACCGTTAATGTTGCCATTCTCTGAAATAATAACATTTAAAGTTGAATTCCCGAATTTTAATTAACTATTTCTCAGAGATCACCGTCAAAGCATTATCCAGTAGTTTTTACCCTGCGTCAGTTCTTCGCCGCATATTTCTGCCCGTTAAAAAATGACATAAAACAAGATGTCATACCGCGGAATAACGCAAAACTGAATTAAATTATCGTTTTATTGAACTGCAGTCTTGTTAGCCATGTCGGTAAACGTTTAAAAAACAGATGACAATTGAATTTGTAAGTGGCTCGGCTAAACAATGAGGCATTTGTTCGTCGAGATGTTTGTCGCAGGTAACTAGATGGAAATGAATAGAATCCGAGCATGCCTAACTGTAAACGGTTAAAAGTCACAAATCAGCATCCGTTTACAGCTAATGGTCAGTGGAAATGCGAGAGGACACGTATATGTATGGAGAAAGTGCTTCCATTTACATCAAAAGGTCTCTTCATACGTTATAGATCCATGTATATTTAACAATGAGAAAGTGGATTTGTTACATATGTGTACCTACACGCACATTTTACCTCGCCAGCAGGCCGAGTCGAGACAATTTTGAAATTTATTCGATCGCAGGACAATAACTTCGGTCTCTTATTAAAATGTAATAGCGGGCAAGCCTATAGCGGATTACCCGTTTTCGTTCTTAACTCACTCAATTCATAGAATTCAAAAAGCTAGCAATTGGAATTGTGGAATGTTTCTTAAAAATGATATTAAACATTGGTATTGAAATTAATGGCAACAAAGAATAAAAGGATGAGTTTTATACAGAGTGATCTAGAACTTATCTAAACACATTTTTTGAATGTACAGGGGACTCTTACAGATATAATTTTGTAAAAATTACATCAAAAAAGCAGTTAAAAAATTATTTAAAAATACACTTTCCCACGGCACTGGAAACTGAACCACTGTAAAATCTGATAGGAGTATAATCGGGGACTGGACAAAAAATTTAAAGAAATTCTCAAGGAAAGAAATACATTACATTTTACAACAAATTCAAACTTTATTTCCCAAGAGAAAATTCCATTTACAGGACAAAAATTATAATACATATCATAGAAAGAAACAATAACATAAAATAAAATGCGAGTAAATACATACAACAGTAATAATACACGTACATAAATGTATAAAGATATATAGTAAAATAGCATAAATAAACTAATAATAACTATTTAACTTAAAATTGTTGAAACCTCTCCTCTACAACAGCCTTCCTCACAGAGTTGATAGATGAAAAATTTATATCACATTGCTCCGAAATAATATAAAAATTAAGAGACATAACATACACTGGTGACTTTTTAAGAGTGTTGGTACTAGCTGACAGTAGAAACATTTCAACTTGCCTAGAGTTAAAACCAGGAATTCTATAATTAAAACATTCCAGTAGAGATTCACAATTAATATTATTGTTAAATAAATTAAATACAAATAGTATGCTGTTTAGAATACGTCTAAATTTTAACAACAGAATATTGAACCTTGATAATAATAACTCATGCTCATGATTATAACATCGGCCGGATATATACCATATTTTTTAAAAGATAGAAAATTTAAGAATTTTCTTTGTACGGATTCAAGCGATAAAGAATGATTTTGGTATATAGGATACCAGATTGAAGAACCATATTCCAGTTTAGAACGTACTAATGAAATATATAGCGTTGTTAATGCATCGATATTAGTAAAAGAGTTACAGTTCATCATAATAAATCCCAAACTTTTATACGACGATTTCGATATATTTTGTATATGCTGCGAAAAACTTTGAATCAAACAGAATGCCTAAATCTCTAAAATAACATTACTTAACAAGTAGTTATATAAGATAGGATGATTTTTGATGTATAGTTAACTACTTTACATTTAGAGATATTTGACGTAAGTTTAACAGTATCACACCAATTTTCAATAATATTTATTTGGGACTACAAAAAGTGACAATCATCAATGCTATTAATTTTGTAATAGATTTTTAAATCATCAGCAAAAAGGAGTTTGGGACATTCAATTGCTTTAGTAAGATTATCGCTGAGGTGGGACCCTTGAGGAACACCAGAAGTGGCTTCAAATTTATGAGAATGAAATCCATTGAAGGCAACGTGCTACGACCGACCTTTTAAATAAGTTGATAAAAATTGAATTAAATTATTAGAATTCAGCTAGTCTCAGTAATATAATACTATGGTTGATAGTCCATATAGATCACATCGATCTGGCCTTTGGAATCTAGTATCTCAGCTATATTCTGTGTAACTAAAGAAATTAGTTATTGTTGAACGTTTATTTATGAAGACATGTTGATAAGGAGATAATGTATAACACCTATTTTAATTAAGCAAATTCGACTGTTTCTGACGTTATTGTTACTAATTATTAATAGAACTAATTTGTGATTTAAATTAGTAAAATAGTTGACATACCTGTCGTTACAACAAAGTTTTGGGCCCGTTTTACCCAGTTTCTACAAACTAACACAAATGGTGCTGCGATGCGTTTGCGTAAATCATCAATAGTGCCCACTTTGGTGCAATATACTTCATTTTTTAAATATTCCCACAAAAATAAGTCCAAATGATTTAAAGTCAGGAAATATTAGCGGCCATGATACCGGTCCTCCGTACAAAATCTTACACCACAAATAAATAAATACGATGAATATGATAAAAAAGTTGGAATTTATTTTATATACACACAATCCACTCTTTGATTACGAGCACGAGCGGACTAAACACAGCTCAAACAGCGCACTGCGCCTTTTCGTTTTTAACAGAGTATTCAGTATTCATTGATTTAATACTCCTGCATCCATACTCAGTTCTGTCCACATCTTTTGCCCTTTCAGCAAAGCAAGTTAACGCTTAAGTTTAAAGAAATAATCATTTCCGTTTAAAATTCAACTATTAATCAGCTTGTTTCGATCATAATTATGTACCATCTCAATAACTGCATGCATTTAACAAAGCTAATAAAGTTTACGAACAATAATCCTCGACCACAATGTAAACATCTCGCTAATGCGGCGCTACATGTATGTCCATGGGCCATCAGTACCATCACATATTTAAATGTTATGCTGCACGTGGACGTTTAATTTAATTATTCTCTTGTTCTCGGTGTAGTTTCGTCTGCTTTGTGTAGGAAGCAATGAATAAATAAGCAGCAGCATATTTCAATTAGCTATTCATATCTTTATTACCGACATCGCGTTTAAATGCAGGCCAATACTGTACGTACTGAACAAAATCGTAAAGCGAACGGAAGTGTAATAAATAAAGATTAATGTTTAGTGTATTTAAATTTGAAACTTGAATCCGAAATGGTGCCGCCTGATATGTAAAAGCCTATGCAATGTAAATGCTTACGTATATTTTAGGGAAGGTCAAATATGGAAATATGTCAGGGGCCATATAGAGTTTCAGGAGTAGATATTTGACATGCTATGATGTACTTTTGACCGACTATATTTTTATTGCGTTTGGGTTGGATATTATGGACATATTTAGGAGGCTTTCTTATACTCTGCGTGAAGATACACTCAAAGTATTTAAAATGTCACGGTAAAAACAATTAATTAATGACAGAACTAACTATGTCACTTTATTTCCATACGCACGTCAGATACATCCATGGCATACTTAATTGTATGTAGAAACAATAGATTTATAAGAAAATCATTAAATATTATTTGTATTTCATGTATAAATACGTTATTTGAAGGGAAATTTTGCAGATCTAAAAAAATCTAAATTCAAGGTGTTTTCTCCGTTCATGAACTTCATTGCAAAAGGTTAATTGTTGCATGATTTTATAATTTATTAATGATTTATTGAACTAAAGATCTAAAGCCACTGGCGTTTACGTTACAGGATATTACTGCCAAAAAATATTACATTTATTTAAATATCCTTGATTTAAATTGATGAAATAATAATATTTCTACATCGTATTCGAAATTCGAAGAATTGTTCAGAATTCAAAGATTTGTGAGGGAGAGAAGGCGGTATATTATTATTCGACAGTAAAATCTAATCACTAGTAAACGCACAAATTATTTTATAAGTTTATAGGGCTGTTACAAATTTATTGTAAATTAATTTGTTTCACAAAATTACAAGGAATACTATAAAATAATTCTAATTGTATATTTAATTTAAGACATTTACAAATAAGTATATTTTTCACAGTATATTTGTACAATCACTAGTCTTTTTTTAGTGTAGGAGAAGTTTCAGTAATTTATAAGTCGTGTAAATGAGTTTTTATTTGATTCCAAACAGTGCTGAGGACCACCTCCGAAAGTTATGTCAGATTGAGAATAATCCTATACATACGAACATAAATTTGAGTTAGAAATGAAAAATTAAAAGTTACAAAAAAATTCAAAACCTTCCGATTAATTGCAAGTACCTATCAACTAGACATTGTATACACCTTATATGTATTAATTAATCAAGGCATCGAGATGCCTTGAATTTTTATCAAAAATTGAGTTCATTGCATCTTAACACTGCTTTTAGTCTACCTCCTTCACCAAATTTTACAGAAAAAATATATTGACAACATAAGCAAAAGGTTAAACAACTAAGAACACTTCAATTTGTAAAGTGGAATGAGTTAAAATTTACCAAAAATTCAGCTATACTCTGACACCAGAATAAACAATATTTTATTACTAACGGGTACCGCTTGTTATAGTTACACAATTTTATCGAGGCTAAAATATACAATTTGTGGTTTCGACTTGAATTAAAAATGCATAAAACCGCTATGTTATCCTTGAAAAACCTTTTGTTGAATATACAATTAATTCGATTCGATTAATCTTAGTCGTTACCAATGATAAGAACCTCCTCGTTTAACCTGACAAGGACTTTTCGAACAAGTTGGCGAAAATTTTAATGAATGTCCTGCTGCTTGAAATCCGGCCACAACTATTAACTGATGGATAAAAAGAAAGTAAATTCCGTTATGTCGTGCGTTTGGATACAATGATGAATGTAGATATGTAAAATATCGAGATCTGCTAGCAGCCAAGATCATCGAACATATAATTTACATTAAGATAAGCGAATTTTACGTTAAGACATATGTCCATATGGCGTTTGAAGCAGAGGAATGTTGATTGACTATCATTTACTTGTGATACGGAACAAGTATAGAAGTTGTATTTGAAATATTAACTATATATTGATATAGAATTCCAGATTTATAAATGTTAAGAACATTTAAAATTGTCTCAGTTAATGAGATTGGATTACGTGAACCTGTTACATTCTTTTACATCTATGTCATGTTATGTTATACATATGCTGTGAAACATTTATTATTATTTTAAGAAATCTGCTCAATCAGTATTCTGTGCCTCTTTCAAAAACAGTTTTATTTTTTCCACTCATAGGGCAATCCAACAAACTGTCAAATCACTTTTAAAATGGCGGCTGTAGGACAAACAACTCGACATATGACAAGCAGAAATTTGTGCTTTTGTGTAGAACTTTTAGTTATTGGTCTGTGTGAAGAACTGTGTGTTTTGCTCATTATATTTTATACCTATTTCGGAATACCAAGTATAATTCAGACTATCATAATGGTTTTGTTTTGTTGTGTTATGAATTGTTGGAGTAGAGGACAGCGAGAAGATCAAGTTAGATTTTTTAGGATTCCTGTTGCATTGAATTATAGACAGAACTGATCTCAATGAACTCTCATATAAGACGGCAAAAGTGGCTTAGTGCAATAAAACAGCAAGACCTAACTCAAGAAAAAATTAAATACAGTGTACAAGTTTTAAATATATTATTTATAAATAGGTACCTAAGTTCTTTTTTCTCTCCAACTAGTAGTATAATTACACCCCCGCCAGCCCTAGCAATTCAGGGTCCTGGAGAATACTATATACAATATTAATAAAAAAATATATTGATAATAATATTGGCAGTTATATATAATTAATTAGTAAACTATTACAGAGGTACGTAATTTGATTTTAACAATTATTTATGCATAGATACATGGTAGACTCGCACAACAAAACAAAACCATTATGATAGTCTGAATTATCCTTGGTATTTCGAAATAGGTATAAAATATAATGAGCCAAACACACAGTTCTACACAAAATCACAAATTTCTGCTTGTCATATGTCGAGTTGTTTGTCCTACAGCCGCCATTTTTAAAGTGATTTGACAGTTCGTTGGATTGCCCTATTATCACTTATAATTGCACAAGAGGTTTGAATTTTACCAGGTAAATTTGGGCTGTTTAATGAGAAACTATTGCCTAGCAATTAGATAAGACAAACTGTCAACTATTGACAGTTTTTCGAACTAAATTGCTAAAGAAAACAGTTTAGAATATAAACAATACAAATTTACCCAGTATCAATACAAACATCGAGTTTAATTCAGCAGGACAATTAAATAAATAATACATTTAGAAATATATTAATGCAAACTTTATTTATGAAACACTAAAAATAAACACATTTTTATTTGAGCCTACAATTATTATGGGTGTCGCAGCTAATCCATTCTGTAGTAGATGTTGAAGTTTGTCCTTTTTTTACTTAATTCGCTAACTACTGCCGCTCGACTTGGTGTAAGAAATACTCTCTCTAATGTTATAGAAGCTCCTCGTTTTTTCATCAACTTTTTAAATAAGCATACTGAGCAAATAACTTCCTCTAAAATATTAGGCGTAATCCATTTGCTGTCACATAATTTATTATCACCACCTTGTTTCTGATATAATTTCTTTTGAAGTCATTCCGGTTCATTTTCGTCATGTAATCTGGCTATTGCAAATATTCCACAGTTATTAAGAGCTGATGCACTGGATGTTCTCTTTTTGGGTTGCGCTTGTAGGATTTTACGTTTAGCATTACGTGCAGCTCATGACGAATTAAATTGTACGTCGGTAAATACAATATTGCATTCTTCATAATATTCACTTTGTATATAGCATTTTGGCGGTGGAGTCTTTTCCGTCACATTTTCGCATGTTAAAAGACCAATCCTGCAATATGACATTCAATTTCTCGATGGATCTGGCTCAAATTTATATGCATTCGCATCGAAAAAGTAGAAAATTGTCGCTAGATTGATAATTGAGTTACAACTGTAATAGTATACACATAGGTATTAAACAATTTGACTAATTTCGTTGTTTGTACTTACCGAATGGACTCATTATTAGTATTTCATAATTCAATAAGTTATTGGCAAAAATGTCAAACAATGTATTTTGGCAACGGCCACCACGATAGTTGATTAAAAAATGAATAAGTAAAAAAAACCGGTAATGCATTTGTCGTTGTAAAAGGTAACTTTTGCCGCTGATAAAGTGACAATGACACTGTGGCATGTAAGCTTCTTATAAGTATATAAATTAAATTATCATTCAAAAATTATTGATATAAGCAGATGGAATTTCAACCTGCACTAATTATTTACAAAATTTCTAATTCAATTACCAACGACAACAGATTGATATACTCGCGTCAAGAATTCAGACGACTTATGTCATACGAACAAATGAATAAATCATTATATTTTCATAAACATATTTAAGAAATTGCAACTGATAGTAATAAAATTATATACTACACTAAAAGTTTGCATTATATATTGCACTAAATTGCAAAAAATGATTGTTTTTAACGCGACCAATTATCGAAAATTACGTTGACAATAAAAACAAATGTGTAACGTCAGTCGTGACGTAAGACGTCTGAATTCTTGACGCGAGTATATTAATTCATCCCAAACCATTCGTAGGAAGAAAGCATATAATCTTTTGCCTGAGATGAACATTTGCTAAAAGTTGTCGCACAAATGATATTAAAAAATCGTGAAAGAGTGAAGTGAAGAATAATTTCAATTCGAAACGAATGTTTTATTAATTTAGACCAGCGAATTCTTGATTTGGGCGTAGTCGAAGTTGATTAAGCAACATCCAGTTGCCTGAAAGTTCACGTCATAATTTATTATTACACGATCGCGTAAATTTGAAATACGTGTATCGCTATTTTACTACAAATACAGTTTCGCAAAATGGGTTGTTACTGAAAAGGGGTTTAAGATATATAAAACATTCATTTAAAATTGGGTTAGGAATCGAATAGGTACTATTATAAAATTCAATATTCTGCAGGAAGAACGCAGTATTGCAATATTCATAGAAAGTTTATAAATACAAAAAGTACCTACCAATTCATTTTTGAAATATTTTAGCTGCCATTGGTTTTGGTATTTATGAGAAAACTCTAAAAATTCTTACAGTATGAGAACCAACATGAGATATAAATAATTTAATATCAATTAAAAAGAATACGGCTTCAAAAAATTTTTTTAGGAAAAGCAGACATCAGTACTATGACATAAATATCTGGATTCGTTAGTGAAATTTTTATCTAATGAATCTAAAATATTTATAGAAGGTTATTAAAGAATAATTTCTGCTGCTTTACATTGCGGTTTAAATGCCAGTGCTAACAATGACTAGTGTAAATCTTGTAAATCTTCTTTACAATGAATTCTGTATTTCTCTATACCTGTGTATATGATATGGTAGAAATGTTCTGGTACGAGTAGTAGTAGTAGTAACCTTCATTTTGTTTGGGTTACTGCAAACAATTTTCCTGCGCTAAATATTGCGACTCTACTTTAGATTTCCAAGAAAGTTACTACAAACGATTTTTTAACCTCCGTTAGAAGTATAGACACTTTACTTTAGATTTCGATAGTAGCCCCGATAACAGGTTCCGTTTCCATAGAACCTAGTCTGAGAACAACAAGTGCAGGATAAATGTTACTAGCAGTTATTTAGGCCACAACATAACCTGAATACCACTATAAACGCTTGAACTTGAAAACTATAAAGTAAGTGTCACTCCGTCAATTTGTCCAAGAAATGTATGTCTGTATAATTAAAAAGTATATTATATAAGTGTTTTAAGTAGCGTTTTATCCACGCAAGAATGTTTAAACGCGAGAACGTAATTCGAGACTTTAATATTCGTAAGTGGATAAAAGGCATTCAAACATGAATGCGACACAACGTTTTATCCATAATAATATCACAATCATATTTGTGGAGTTATTGGAATTTAATAAAAAAATATTCCAACGATTTGATATTTCTTATTACTCAATGAAATACAAACTTGATATTGCATGGAGAAGAGATATCCGTAAATGCGATTTCTTCACAAACTTCGGCAGATATTATGCGTCCCGAAAATGATGGCAACAATGCTGCAAGAATATTTATTAACAGAAAGGAAGTTAAATGTGATAAAACAAATAACGAAATGTGTATTACTATAAATGTTGATTTATTACAGGTTTATTATTTTTTCATTATTCTACTAGTGAAATAAAGGTACTTTCTTCCACTATTGGATAAAATATCACTTTAGACGGTTCATATGTGTGGATAAAAGTAAGATTATAAGGTGATTGTGCATAAATAAAATTAACCGTCACATATCCCTTTTTAAGTATACAAATTAACATTATTTTACAGTAGAAAGGGATCCGTATAATTGTAATCTACTATAATATTATTCATTACCCATACAAGAGCGGCAGACATACGAAACCCACGATCTCCGTTACCAAGCAGGTGGCGTATCGCTTATTTTAAAGCACAAATACATAGGTACATTTCTCCGTACAAAATCCTTTTTGGAGTGAAGAATCCATAATAATATTTTCCCATCTAATTATATTTCTATATATGCCGAGCCGGTGGGCGATAACAACAATGGCGAAATCATCATCGCTAAAATCGAATGCAAATTTACAGGAAATGTAACAATGTTACGATATCGTCGGCGTTTTTTATGATGGTAAACCACTTCGAAGTTGTTGGCGCTGGGTAATTGTGTAGCGGTCGATGCTATGGCTTTATTAGTTTCGAAATACAGGGATTGATTTGCCTAGTTGAAGAAGACGATACTTGAGGAATAGAGTGCAACGGCTTACTGAAATTAATAGCTGTTTATGTAACAAGTGCAAGAAAGATGGTTCATTGTTCGATAACTTGAAAATTATTAGGTAGCCTTTCTTCCATCGATTATTTCTTGCTCCTTTATAATTAAAAAGTAAACTAAGGAAAATATCGACGAACTGATGAAATTTAAAATAAAACTGGTGTTACATATTTTATTCATTAATCTGCCCTTATCGTCCTCGGGATAGGTGCTATAGGGACAGACTCACTGTTAGTATTGATGAATCCGGCTTTATATTGAATTCTGTTACTATTATTGGTAGTACACCGTCTACAGTTGGAACTGCTCCTTCGATAACGGTTGTTTACCAAAACGTTCCATAGCAACGTACCTTGAGGATTACTGGATAAATTTCCGATATTTCAAAATACAGCTTTGTATTTAACCTGCAGTAAATCATCTCAAAATACATCCTCAGGAGAAATACGTTAGAAGTGATGCTTGAATCAAATAAATAAATAAGTTTAATTTATTACACAGCAATAATAATAATATATTTTTATCAGTATTATTTCACCAATTAGGAATTTGCCATTAAACTCTATACCTTTCTAAAAAAACACCCTGTATTATAATCTTTATATTTTATTCTCCTTGTATAGATGCTTTTCGCAAACAAGGTTCCAAGTGTATATAAGGGCATACGTGTTACATTGAATTATCGAAAGCTAGTCATTACAATATCAATTAAAAAAATGGAAATAAAACAGTAAATAACAATTTGGACTCAAAGTTAACATTTGGCCACACCTAAGTCTTGACCTTTTATCGAGTAAAGTACGCAGGACAGGACTAATTGGTTTTCAAATACCACGATTAAGACAGACACAAATAGCGATACATAACGACGATGTACGCTGTTGCCAGATTGAACAAATAAATTGGAAATTATCTTGTGCGTAACTGATAAACAAAAATCATAGCTGTCAAATAAGCGTACAGAATTATACATATATTTACTAAATCATTAGTTATTTCCTTATTTCCAAATCCAAATGAAAGTGAAAAGGAAAAAATTACGCAGTATATAAAAAACTATTACTATTTATCACCTTCAAAATAATATTTGTTAAAGTAGTACCTATTTGATTTCTTAATGATGAAAGGAGTAGTTAACATCATAAAAGCATTTTATGTTGAAAGTAATTATACATACTCTATTAATTTCTTAATTTTCGTAACATGTTAGTGCGTTATATCAACAAGATATATTTTACAATGCAGAATTAAAAAGTATTTAATGACAATGATGCAGCCGTAGTTTTAGGTATATGAATCTAAATATTTGCTTAATATCAGTTATTATTAATTCATTAATTGCGTCAAAAATAATAATAATTATTTATTAAAGAAATGAAGGATATTATTGTTTATTTTGTTGGTTATTGTTTGAGAAGGATAAATGTCTGTGTTTTTATATATTATTTTCTCCTATAGCATAATATGTTTATATTAATGGGAAAATTGCATGATTTTTCCAGATACGTGCAGAAGAACGAATGTATCATTTTAATCGACATGGCGTTTGTCATAGACAATTTCATGAAAAAATAATCCTAAAAACGGTTTTATAAATTGAGTTGCGGGCAAAATGGAAGAAGTATTGCATTATGCTATTATGTACGAATACAGCATATAGCTCATACAAAAATTTATTTTACCGTGCCAAAAAATGTTAAGAAAAATATGGTGTAGGGAGACGAAACGCGACGAAAATAAGCATTACAACATTGTTTGATTGTGAAGGCAATTTTAATGTAAGTTTCATTGGAAATACGGATAGGTATTTCATAAAAAAAATTAAAACATAAAGTTGTAAAGAATCAATTAAACATTCTATTAAGCTACCAGAATGTATACAATGCGTTTAGAGAAGAAAAGGTAAAGCAAACATTAAATTACCTGTCTTATTCTGAAAATAAAAGTGATAAATAAGGATTTTTTTAAAATGTTTAAGGAGAAATGAAATGAGTAGTAAATCGCAATTGTATTAAATTACTTTAAAACAATTAATAAATATTAAATACCGTTATTCGTTATACTTTTACTTATTATTTCTCAAATTAAAACAATAGTTTAATTTCAAATCAGATGGCATAATTTTATAAATACCTCAACTAAAACCATCTATTTGGAACTTATTGAACAGCGGTGTCGCCGTAATTGTCAGGAGCGAATCTATATTGTAAACAAAGAAATAAGTTACGTTTAATAATACCGTAACCTTACTACATCGCCACTAATAATTATGACATTACCTACACTGTATTTTCGCTATTGTTACGGAAGCTCACCTACGTTTTTAGTTTGTTAATTATGTTAGTGTTTACGTTAGAATTTATAATTCAAGCTCACCTACCTCGTTAGTTTGTAAATTACGTTTCTCTTTATGTTAGAATTAATAATTTTGCGATGCCTTTATTTTGAAGTTTTCTGGAACATTCTCGGCCACATTCTATTTGATTCTCGAGACGGCCGAAAACTTCTAGAACTCTAAAAACCTATATAAGCATTTTCGTTGCTGGAGCCAGTGTATATTGAGCAGTCGAAGGCGATTGACAAACGTCAAAGTAAAGGCATCACAAAATCATAAATTCTAACATAAAGAGAAACGTAATTTACAAAATAACGAGGTAGGTGAGCTTCCGTAACACCTACAAATGCCACAAAAACGCAAAAATACAAGTAATCTAGACCTGTATTCATGGAAACAAACCACGCTGAATAGCGTGTAACGTCATACCGACGATATCGCGTTTTCGGCCAAGTAGTTTTGTTTACATTCAATTTATTAATGTTAATATTTTAATTATGTGATTATTGCCCATGCTGTGCGATGATGTTTAGTAATCATCAATTCGATATCCATAATCAAGCTCTCTTCCTATGAAGTGAAATCCCAACCTTAGAGATCACAAATTCTAGGGCAGCAAACTTCGAAACGAATAAATAACAATATCTGGCGTGATAACCACAAAACCATCGATTTGCATAGCACCGAATCAGTCATGCTCTTATTTCAGATTTCAAAATTGCAACAGTCTTTTTTTAATTCAACTTGACACAAATTTCTACTATTATTTAGGTTACAAAATTTGTTATCCTTTGCGTAACCGAATCTTATAAATAGCGTCGCGCGGCAGAGCTGAAATTTGTCAACGGAATTATAATGACATGCGAACAAATTATACACTTTTCTAATAAAGTTAGTAGCATATTCCTACCTTAAGTATATTGTACAAATTTTCATTTAATACCCAATTATTTTGAACCTAATACTTAAATCTAGAAAATTGATACAGTCTTTAATTATTTTTTTTAAGTTGATTTCTTCATTTAAATGTTTATGAACTATTTGAAAGTGCAACGATTCGATTTCTATTAAATATATCCACCCAAAAAATATAATGAAAATGACCAGTTTTTTTGCCTTGTCAAATAAATTAGACAAACCGTGAATAATTGAGAGCCTACGACCTTCAAATCATCTACTTCGCCTTAAATGAGAATAGGTACACATTTGTATCTATACAGTGCTTTCGAAAAGTAACGAATAAATTCATTATTTTTTAAATTGAGGAGTTTTCGAAAAAATTCCCTGACACGTCGATTTTGCTTTTAAAAAAGGCACTTTTTGACATACGACACACATTTGTGACGTCATCGCTGTTCGAGATATGACGTCATCGATAATTTTTTTAAATAGCAACGCCAAATTTTGACCATGCCATTTGAAAGAGCGTGTCATTCTACATACATGCATCATGAAAAATTATGGTGTTACATAACAAAAATTTCAAGAAAATAATGTAAATAATACTGAAAATGATGATTATGTAAAAAATCGACTAAATTAATTGTTCAAATTGTACACCGTTGGCTACCTGACAGTAGCCAAGACGATTAATAAATTTTTTTGGACATTATCAATAACTTCAGGAGGTATACGATGTATCTCGTGACGAATTCTTGCTTTCAAATCCTCTAAATTAACCGGTCTAGTAACGTATACTTTGCTTCTTAAGTATCCCCACAAGAAATAATCTAGGGGTGTCAAATCAGGCGATCTGGCTGGCCAGTCAATCGGCCCCCTTCACACTATCCAACGATTGGGGAACAGCTCATCTAAATAAGCACACGGACAGGTGTTGCATAATGGGGAGGTGCACAGTATTGTGAAAATTAAATTTTAAAATCT
This sequence comes from Monochamus alternatus, assembly GCA_037114965.1. Classification (NCBI taxonomy): domain Eukaryota; kingdom Metazoa; phylum Arthropoda; class Insecta; order Coleoptera; family Cerambycidae; genus Monochamus; species Monochamus alternatus. The sequence continues at coordinate 44,067,561 of CM073433.1, forward strand.
TTAAACATTATTTTCTTGAAATTTTTGTTATGTAACACCATAATTTTTCATGATGTATGTATGTAGAATGACACGCTCTATCAAATGGCATGGTTAAAATTGGGGGTTGCTATTTAAAAAAATTGTCGATGACGTCATATCTCGAACAACGATGACTTCACAAATGTGAGTCATATGTCAAAAAGTGCCTTTTTCAAAAACAAAATCGACGTGCCAGGAAATGTTTTTCGAAAACTTCCCAATTTAAAAAATAATGAATTTATTCGTTACTTTTCGAAAGCACTGTATAAACATCAACTGACGCTTGCGGTAATTATAAGCAACGCACAAATTACAGATCAAAGTTAGTGAGATATTATTTTAGAGCAACCATGATTTTTAAAACGTGATATAAATTTTAATAATAGGACCTTGAAATTATCATTAGTAATAATAATATTAATAATAATAATATATCTACCCCTAATTCTAATCACAGGGATTAGCCCAGAAGTCGGAGACTTGTGCGGGAGAGGGGGCGGCATATTATTATTAAGCAGGCCGCATTTGCGTCTGAATGATAACATTTAACAACAATTTGTCATAATTGTGACATGTATTCCAGCCTATGCATTAAATTGGAAGAAAAATAAAATTGTTTATCATTTTTTCTTGTTTTTGTATAAAATACCATGTTTTAGTTTATTTCTTCCAAGAAAATCTATTGCATCTAATATTAAACAAATACTTTTTTTCTAAAGCGAAATACTTATCTTCCGAGATAATTCATACGAAGCAGGCGCCTTTGGAACTAACAGTGCAAGTGCAAATCTGGCAACAATACGCGAGAACAACAATAAGTAATTGCGCATTATGCGATCAAACGTAATAAACTGCCTCCTATTATATTTAATGATAGTAATTAAAGCATAGAAGCGCTGTACTAGGCATAAGAGAGATTATATAATACTGCAATGGTACAATGTACAGTAGTATTTGATATTCATTTTATTTGGTAAATCGCTTGTCAGTTGTCAGGTCGGAGTGATTTTTTTCTCGTCTCTAATCACTTCTGGATCTGAATACGGCCTAATGCAGAGAAGAGCGCAGTAATTGATTCGTATGATTTATTAATGGCATTATTTTTGTGACGTGACTAAGACAAATGATAGTCCCATAAATGTGAATATTTTATTACGAAATTCGGATGCATTAATTATTATAATGAAAGTGAGACGCACACGATATATATACGGTCGGTTTACAACGGATGTATAAATTTGTTGCACTTATTCATATGTGAAGTGCAATGCTGAAGAAGGAGTGAACAGTTTCCTTTTCACGAAGTGTAAATTACGTAATAATTAATTAGTATTTTAAAGGGTATAGTTATGTGTAAGACAATCGAAATTTAAACAACCTAATTTTACTTAAAAAGTTTGAATAGAGAAGCATGTCCGTCTGCAGGTACCTTTAGCAAAATTTTAACACTAAAAATTTTAGATGATTTGTGGAGGCTCTCCCTTTAGCAGACATACAACAGTTGCAAGCGAATATTTGACATTCAAGAATATTCGTCTACGAAATTGACTTTCTTGCTTGCTTCCATTTCTGATAAAATAAAATAGCTATAAGGCTGATTGCACACTATTAAATTCATTTAGCAAATGAACCAATGAATATGATTCGAAATATGATTTCACATTCTTTTGATCTGCATTAGGTTCAAAGAAACATGTACTTGCACTTGGACTTGAGAGTTTTTGTTAACCATTATGCTGTTTGTTGAAATAATACAGGTACCTGAGTGACATAATAAGCTATACAGAGTTAACTATGGCTAAGTACAAAGGGATAGAAAAAAATATATATATTTTTTATATTAAACCCATCTTTACGGCAACCAGCACTACACTAATGGCAAAATTCATTGTCATAATTGAAATTCTGTGTTTATGTTGTGATTTTGTGTTTTCCTTCTGTTTTAATGCTTTTTCAATTTTAATCGTTTTATAATAATTAGGTAAAGGCATTTGTGACGGGTATATTCTCCTATAATATATTTCGAAGGCAGTTGGTTTTTCTAGATTATCGCACAAGATTTTATAATTAAAGAGGTGTATTTTATTTACCGTACACGGAGTGTTTTTTGTTATCACCCGGTAACCCTGACGGACCTGTAATTAGTGACAATGTAGTTTTAACAGTTCGGAATGAATGAACGAAAAACAAATGCAAAATATTGTAGCTAACAGGAGTAACTGTTACCTATCAGGTATTATTATTAATAAAAATGTTAATTTTCATCGTTTCTACATTTGGAAATGCTGTAAAAAACGACCGCATTGTAATTGCCAGGTGTAAACCATCTTGGACGGCGCCAATTTTCCGGAGGATAATTCCGAAATTATTTTTTCATTGTCTTTTAGGCCTCCTGAGCCGATAATTTACCGATAATTTTGTCCGATTTACTAATTATCCTATTGACTAGCAACTATTTCAATAACAAAGTACAAATGTAAAGAAACTAAATCTACATTTTAAAATACACTTTTTAGTGTCAATAAGACTCACTTTTGTTAGTTTATCTTCTGTTTGAAAAAGAGAAAGAATTTCTTAACAGAAAGACTAGATTCGCATCTGTTGTTTTTATCATTATTTTGAGGGCTGGGCAAACTCATTATTTTAGAAATCTATAAAATTACATTTTACCCAAATCAACCAGCGAAAAAATGGTATTGGTGAAAGCGTTTACCCAAACGAAGGTAATGATTGTCAATTTTAATGAAGTTACGTCATGTACCAATTTATTATATGTGTAACGTCGCAAAAAAATCCAACCTGACTCCTATAATTAATTACTGATGAAATGATCTGAATGTGCGTAGGATTGAAAACTAGTTGACATCCAGGCGCACATTTTTTTAGTTAAAACGAAATGTCATCAAGTCATCAATATTTCGTTCATTCGCCTAATCTACCGGTTTAATCCACGCCGAATGTCGTAATATTTTCGCAGGTGTAATTCAGTTTCTAAAATCCATTATACCTCTAATTGAATGATATATAAGTTCGAAGTGTTTTCGATTTCCATGAGAAGAGTGCCTTGGAAATCATTTGTTAGACATAGGTTAAAGTTATTTCAATGTCACCTTGGTTTAATTGAATTATCATTCTTCTTCCTTGTCCAGGGATTTAAAATTTATTATTTGCTCGATATGTTAAGATACCAAGTTGATGACGACATAAATTATGCGATTGATACAACAATTCATTACGGTATTTTAAAAACAACAATAAAAAAGACCAAGGTGCCATCTCACAAAATGAAATTTTTCCTAGAATATTTAGAAAGGTGTTTGTGATTTATGTGTGACATTAAAACCGGTTTTATGAAACGAAATCGTGATAGGGAGAAGAAACTATTTAAGATAAATATTAGAAGCTCGAAATCTGAATCGAAGAATATATTACTGGGACGAAACATGGATAAATACGATGGCAAAAGTGTGGCGCGATTGCAATATCCAAAGCAAGGCAGGCATTTCTAGAAGGACTTTCCGTCTGAAAAAGAACAGAGCCTAATATCTAATCATCATATTGGAAGCACAGCAGGATTTTTGGAACAACAGGTTTACTTTACAGGTTTTGATTTATGACGAACAGAAGATTATGATGGGGATATGGATATCGAAGTATTTCAAATATATTTTGACACCTATGGAACCTAGTGCTGTAGGTGTACTGAATACACCACATCATAGCAGACGATAAATGTTGCTAATGAGTGCTAATAACCAGTAGTGTATAAAGTTAAAGTGTGATATCTGCGGAGTGTACATCAGATAAGTGTAAGTGGGTAATGGTAACTATAGTTATCTAAAAGGATGGCATTCTACGGGTCCGTATAAACTTTTTAAAGTAAAATATTAAAGTATTAGATTCACTTAACGTCATCTTATTTTTGGTAATGTTGTGTTCTTTGAACCCTTCTCAAGTGGCACGCCTATGGAACCTTGTCCACTGCAACCCTCACCTCCTGTATTCATCTAAGTGTTGTTAATAAATCACTCTCTATTATTTTGGAGCTCAGGTATAAGTGCTGCGAATTACTCATTCTTTGCTATTTTGGAATTCGGGTATAGTTATTAAATAACAAACAGTTGGAAACACGTTGAGTATTCCTCATACTATCGTGCTGCAAATAGCTCTGTTGCAGACCTTTGTTTTGGTTAGCAGCATTTACGTAATAACTCTCGTTGCATTCCATGTTTCTGAACAATTTGGTTTGGAGCTATTTATGGCATAGGCGTTTCTGCTGGATTATTGCCTTCAACAAATAAAAATAAAATCCATATTTGGTAACACTCCTCCCACGATATTTCTGTAATCCACGTTGTATAAAATAAAAGAAGCTCGATCTGGTTTTGCCATGACTAATATGTAGTGTGATGAATCTTTTCATTTCGCTCGGCCACGATTTTCTGTAATAACCAATAATAATTAATTACACACTCTTGCAAGTAACAGACTATCCCGCTTCCTAGAACCGAATTAGAGAAATGTATCTGTTTTTTTTATATAAAAAAAATCCATCACCGAATTTCTCAGTTATATGAAATTTCTAATAATTAACTGTATCATATTTGATGGCGCAATCAAATTATTTACCAAGAGTTATTTAACAAAAATTACAAAAAGTAAAAAATATATGTATAGGTAATGCAGACTTTTTCCAATTTATATGCTTTAAAACAATATAGAATAAAAAAAATATAATAACTTCTGCAAATTGAGTACTAGATTGGATTTATATTCAATCCTGCTCTATCTCACATTTCAAATCAGAACAAAAGAAATGTCATATAAAAAATATATTACCATTATATCGTATTGCACCTTGCTCTGTTTCTTCTAAATTTTGTTATTAAATTTTAGAAACTTTCAAAATTATGGACACCTGTTTAATATTTGTCACTGCTTCCACAGTTTATTCTCTATTAATTTTTTATAATTCACAAAGTGGAATTCTATTCGACAAAATAAAAGTGATTCCGTATTTGCTGTGAAAAACGGACTTATTGACTGATTTATTAGTCCTATTCCGCTTCTTGAATGAAGTTTGAGGTTAACTCTTTCTATACCAATCTAAAAAATTACTCCATCCTCATCAAGTGTTGCACACGACTGGACAAACGATTGTTGTTTTTTCAAATTTATCGTTATAATTAACACCGAAACGCTTGCCGGATGTTATTTTTTTTAATCATCGTCAGAAATCTGACTGAGTAATTATTGCTTTTTATATTAAGGTAAATGGTACGGATTCGTTGCAAAACTTTAGTAGTAACCTTGAATTTATTTTTGCTGATCTGATCTATTGAAAGGGCGCCATTGTTACTGTTACAGAAACCTTAAACTTGCGTTTCAAGAACATGTGCTTGAAGGAAGAACTGAGGCCATAAAAATCCGGAGATTGTAAAGCAAGCAAAGAAATGTAAATGATGAGTTTGTAATAATGACTTTTTTCTGTTTAATATACTTTTACATGCTCCTTCGGCTTCTTTTCCAAGTTTCATAGGCAGAAAGGATTAGATTTGAAATGTAATATTTGTATTTGATATACAAATGGAAATTATTTGAATTGAACTTTTAGAACCATTTCATGAAAGAGGACAAAAAATAAACACATATACACAAATAAAATTGTGCATTAAAATATCCGAAAAGAAATCGAAAGGCGGTCTGCTATAAGATTGTTGCGTTAAATATTTTTATTATTGACACTAAGCATAATTCTTGTAATTAATTTTATATTTTCAAAAGGAATGATCCTAACTTTGCAGATGATGGATAGTAGTTAACAACAACAATCGAATATGATTCTTGATTATTATATTATTTGGAAAGTAGTAAATCTCAATAACAATTTTCATTGTGAATATGTTTTTTGTATAAATTTTTTCCATGTATATACAACGTGGTTCGTAAATATATGTCGCAAAGCTTACTACGGTAATGGCTATAAAAAATGGTAGGCATTTTCTTAATAAACTTTCGGTTGATGGTGTACATTTACGAAAGTACAGCCCTGAAAAGTAAAATTCAATAGTAGCCTTTGACAGTTTTTTTTTTCACTTTGTAATTTTAGCAGCAAATCGTGTAAAATTCTGTAAATTTAATAAGAATGACCAATATTATGTATTTTTTAAAGAAACAGTTATGGTAAACACATTCCAATGCATGTGTCTACAGCGTTCCGATTCAGTAACGGTCGTTTTGTGTATACAATTATGCGCATTATAGACTAGTATTACAGTGTAGTTGAAATTAAAGTGGTACGACATTTCCAGTGTGTATATGGTTTGATTCTGCTGTAAAATAGCCTATGAGAGGCTGTCTGAAGATAATTTAAAAAATAGAGTCAATTTGTTCACACCATATTTGTCAGGCATTGTTACAATGAACTTATTGTTAATATTATTATTATTATTCACGGAATTTTTTGATATAGTTTCTAAATTTAACGATTAGCTCTGATGATGGCTATTGAGCTCAGCTAGGATTTTAAAAAGGTTTAATACACACTTTAAAGTACCATTCCTTAACTCACCGAAGTGTGTACTCAAATTCCAGTTGTTTTTTCTTAATATTTGTATTTTCCAGTTAAGCAACTACTTGTTTAAGTCAACAACTTATTGCTCAGTAATTTCAGGGAACAACTGCGGGCTAACGCCCCGACCAGCATTGAATTACACCTGAAAAATCTATAGTAAATAGTCAACATATACCGGTTTCAAGCTTATTAGATCTCATTAAATTAAATTTTCTTACCAAATAAATCAATTTATTTTTGTAAAAAAAGTGATTATTATTTAAAAAAAAATGTTTCCCGAAACGTTATTTCTATGATAAAAACCTATTATTTACATATATCATCTATCTGTTCAATTACATTGAAATTTTACAGAGCATTAGTAACTTTACAAATCGTAAGTAATATTATCACGATAGTTATGGGCATAGAAAAGGCATGACAATCATGGTAAATTTACATAAATCATTTTGTCAGTGTACGTATCTTCGTTAACTTGACGAGCCGACACTGCTTGACCTCGTCATTCAATCCAGAAGAAGCTGAACGTGGCCGTCTTGATAATCACCAAGTCAGGCAATATAATAATATTAAAATCGCCCCTGTTGCATCTAGATCTCCTACTGATAAACCGTCAATTATTTATGAAAAAACGCGAATAGCAATAAACAAATTGATGACGGAAGCGGCGTGTGATATCCAGCATCTGACCCGAAGGCAGACATCGCCTCTAATAAATTGAAGAAACAGTTGCACATGACAGGAAGGCGAGCAAATAGAATGGCTATGCAGTACGCCCAGTTTTAATCACGAATAACAACAAATTCCTCAGATTCAGTCGACCAAGCAGGATCTCAAACATTAACAATTCTTCTTCCTTGATCACTATTAAGCTTGCATACGCTTTACGTCGCAGCAGGCCACGATATGTGAAACAAACGAGTGCAAACGGTGCGGCCTAGCACACTTGATTAAACCGGGTAATGGTGCTGCGTGCTCGGCGATCGTTTTAATTATAAGGAGGGATGATTTTCAGCATGTAACTGCTACTTGATCGCGACCTTTCGTACTGGCTGCCGCCTTTGGTAATTGAGATTTTTAAATGCCAGATTTAATGGCGGCTCTGGAAAAATGCCATCGGATTTATTAAAGAGGCGGGCCCTTGCAATGCATTATCTAGTTACAGATGAGATTTAATGACGATTAAATTGTTATGGCAACGCTATTAATAGGCTATCGGTGAAGTTATTAACGTCATGGTTCACTCTGAGGCTCTAGGTACAGTTAGCTTTACCAAAGCTGGATGTTACTTACTGTTGAAACTCTGCGAAAGAGATTCTTTGGGGCTTGTACTGTTGAGATTGGTTCTTGCTAACTTTTCACAGATACTTTTGCTATTGTAAATTAATATAACAGCTAATTTTATAATAATGTCAGCTCTAAACTGTTTTTATCTGCCAAATTTGATAAGGATCAAAATAAGTGAATGGCAGATTGATACATTTTATTTTTTATTTTAAGCATTTCAATATAAAGAAAGAAAATAAATTATAAAATGTTATTTAGGGTACATCTTGATACAGAATGGTCATTTTATGACTCCTAGTACAGGGATCTCGAACATGGTAATATAATAAGTTTATGTCTTTCAATTTTCTGAAATGAAATATGAGATATTATTTTTATAAAATGTCTTACTAATAACATTAGTTAATTCATTTTTTGAGGAGGTAATTTGATTTTTTGAAAAAATATACATGTGTTATACATTACTGAATTCGCCTTTATTCGCCCTTTTTGGTGTTATTAAAATTAAATATGACACCATAGGAAAATAAAAAATTAGCTATGACAACTTGTGCATCTAGTAGGCGCAGAATATTTTTCCACCTCCATTGAACAGCTCATATCGAGCAATATAAACGTAACAAATTTCATAACATTGATATTAAAACTGAAAAAGTTATGAAACAGAAAATGCACTTCTTCAATTTTTAGTCTATATTTCAGGAACTGCACAAAATATCTGATTTTTTTTTCAAAAAAAGGCATTAATATGTGCAACTTTTTGTTATTTTAAGCCACCCTATACTGGCCATCGTGAAAGTGTATACAGGATGTGGATTTAAGAAATAACTTTCCTAAATATTCATTTTCAACAAACTAAATGAAATTTTTGTTTTAGTGCAGCTAACATATGCTACATTTTATTTGCTCAATTAATGTTTAATAGGTAATATAGAACAAAAATACGGATTATCGAAATTCCTTTGGGAACACCGAAGTTCGACGTAGCTATTTTAAGAAAAAATAAAAAAAAATCTGTTTTCACAATGGTATGAAATTAAATTAATTTCTATTTTACAATCAATATTTATGCTTACATAAACAGCTGCTAATGAAGTTTTAAAAGACATCATTGATTCTGAATATTATTAAAAATGAATAGTTTTTTTGTTTTAAAAAATGTCTTATTCACATTCAAGAGCTCGATGATGATTGAATACTATCAAATTATATGTGTGTTAATATTTCAATTCACTTTAAGTAAAAATGGTAGTTAATTGAACCATTTATATGATTTATAACAAAATTATCTATACAGGGTGTATTTTATTTGATATTTTTTTTCTGACCAACGGTAACAGAATTATGACAACAGGCCTTGAATATGTGATAAAGTCGCTGGCATATCATGTCATGAGACACATTACAAATACACCGAAACATACTTACTGTGTATGGTTTCCTTAGAGCTCTTTTCACACCACAGAATAAAATTTGAAATAGTTACCAGTGTTGCCAAAATGACTTAAGTTGCTTGCGAAAAGGCGTTTACTGTATAAATGTATAGTAGTCAGATTCGCCATAAAATAACATGCATGCATACTATAAATAGTCCCATTTTGTTTATGTGCGCACACAAGTATCAAGCACTATTAAGAAAAATGAAACGCACTAGCCAAAATGCTACTATGACTAAAAGCACTTTTAGGTTAACGGCAGCAGGTGATAGATTGTAATGTTGTCGTACGTTACAGTTTTACAGGTTTTTCTAGGAAACTCCAAATGTTTACTTCATTAATACTGATTAAAACAAAGTACATTCCAGGAGCTTTTACTTAAACTTAGTTGTAGTAATTGTTCTTTTTAGACACAACCCCTTTACAATCGTCACTTATATTCCGAACACTCTGTATATATTATAAATAAAATATCCGTAAATAACTTGTTGAGTTGATGGAAAACTATGTAATGACAGAAATTGCATGCATATATTTACATATTTCTCATTTTTTATCCTAGATATACCTTTTTTTCAATTTCTTGCAGCTACTTTTCTGTCGCTCCTACACTAAGGTATGCGTACGCGTTTAACTGTGATAATAACCTCGTTAATTAACTGTTATTGTTTTTTAAGCAAATAAAGGCAATTCTAGACTTTCATAAGTCATAAATTATAGTAATGGGTAATGTTTCAGTTTTACTACTCGTCATTCTCTAATTGAAATAATAAATCATTAATTTTTACATCAACGACACGCTCATTTGAAGCTTCGTTTAGACATTCTTACATAATTGGTCTTTTACCAAGTAACAGCTGAAAAACCAAAAGGATAAGCCGTAATCTCAATGGGAAATTAGGCATTAACAACTTTGTTTGTTTAACTCTTTTTTTTTGTATGAAATAGAGCGAAGTAATCATAATTTAAATTGAATCCTGATGAATTATGTTCTGAAAAACTTCCGCAGAGAGTGTTGCTTTGTAAATTGACTCAAACCGATATAGATTTCTCTAGAGAGAAGCACTTGTGGTTAACAGGAACGCATTTTTAATTGAAAAATATCACTTTCGTATTTGCCATTTCTCTATAATTTATACATTGTGTGGACATTTTTTTGCCTGGTTCTTTATGAAAGCAACGAACTGAGAATAATAGTAATAGTATCCTTTTAATACATGCCTACTTATAGACAAAAATGCATTTTTTACTTTAAATATGTACAGGGTTGTTACAATAACGCACCATCCACTAGAGACATAATAGAATATTAAAAATATGTACTGTTTCTAAAACCTACCGGTACATTGCCTTTTATTTTCAATAACTTGAAAGTAAAACTAATGTTGGCAAACTTGAAGCAATAGAACTTTCCAAAATATCGTTCAAACTGTAACGTGCGATAACATTGCAACCCATTACCTGTTATTGTTAACCTTAAACTATAAATCAAAATAGTTGTATATCGTATATATTTAATTCATACTGTCAGTCGTTTATTTGTATCTAATGTTTGCTTGATATTTCATAATCGGTCAGTGGTCGAGCAGTTTAAGGTGTCCGTACTTGAATAATGTTTGCCATCCACCGTAGGTTCGAATCCTGCGGACGATAGACCGTAGATCAGCTATATTTGCGGTGAGCATTGGCACCTTCTCTATAGGAATGGTAGGATGGAAGAAAGTTGGCTTCCAGCCCCCTAATTAATGAGGTTTTCCAGATTTCCCTCATTCCTGTATTGAATGGTGGTCTACCAACGTAAGTCGTTCCTCGGCGCAATTGCGGCCTGCCTAATAATATTATACCGCCTCATCTCCCACACAAGTCTCCCGACTTCTGGGCTAATCCTCGTGAGTAGAATGAAGAGTAGAGATATTATTATATTATTTATTTTTAAGTTTTATTGTGCAAAATATGCATTTGGCACGTATATTTGCTTTAAAACAACATTTCTCTGTGCACACATGAAATAGTTCTGTTTTCTTTTAAAATGTTTAATTGCTCTGGTGTAAAATTAACAATATGTTACTATTTTGGATTTACTATCATTATTCAGTAAATAAATTTAATTAAAATCAATATTTGCATTGTCAAAGTAAAAAAATAGACCTCATTTGGAACTGAAAAAGTTGATACTGAAAAACTGTGGAGTACAAAAGCATTCTTCATGGAAGGATGCATTGTTTTCTAGCCTCTAACCTTCGACGCTTTACGCAAGATTCTGCTTATTCCCATTCAAATAGACAATCAAGGGAAAAACGTATCTCTTATTAAACTTGTCCCATAAAGGACTATTACACAAAATGCATTTATGGCACCATTATTTGCAAACAAAGTTGCTAATTGTTACAACACGAACGAAACCGAAATGCCATTTATCAATCTTTTGTTGTCCCTACAAAAAAAACCTAATCACAGTTGCAAAACATCATTGAAACAGCCACTAAACACCGTGAACAGCTGAGGCAAAAACCTCAATAGTTATCATGGCCAACGCGTCAGCGATGTACTACAATATGACATTAGCCACACTTTCATTTGCTACGAACGAAGAGGATATAGATGAATACAACTTTATTAAAATTGTACGTATCTGCCAAACGTATAATTACACCAAGTCAATTATATCGGTTTCTTTGCACATACCATACGGTGTAATCTTGTGTTGATTAGAATTTGCTAGGTGTTCTGCTACGTGATATTTCGAGTTAGACATTGTAGCAAATACAGGGTGTTAGAGGTTTGACTGCTGTAATTTTAACAGGCGATAGTATTCATCAAAATACATACAACGTCAAAAGTCTTGGACCCCCTGTATATAAAATGATTCGAACCTAGTGGTTTTTCTTAATGTGGTAAAAAATTCTACTTAGGGAACAAAAAAGACAATAAAAAATTGCAGACCATGAACCTTTACTTTATTACCAATGTTTTTACAAATTTGGTCAGTTTGGCAGTGTATTCAGCCAAGTGTTCCTTTGTATTTTTGTACATTATAATGCCAGGACGTGAAATTTCTGCGTTTACCCAAGCAAGAATGACTTCTTTACATGATGCAGGGCTTTCTAATTATTAGATATCGAACATGTTGCGCATTCCTAGATCATCTGTTGTACGAATAGTACACAGATATGAAGAATTTGATACAGTGAAAAACATACCACGTAGTGGACGTCCTCGAGTATCTAATGAAAGGGAGGATCGGTATTTGGTGCAATATGCCCTTAACACCGCACATCTTCAGCTTTCAGGGCCCGCTTTCAAGGTACGTTTCGCCGTGTTATATCAACACCTACTATTCGAAGACGACTCCACAACGCAAACTTACGGACTAGATCATTACGTGTCCTCACTCTACTTCCAAGGCATCGAGCTGTTCTATTTACAGACGAAACCAGTATTGGACTGGTTACTGATGACAATCGACAAAGAGTCTGGACTTCATTTTCCTCATGAAGTTGCTCCGTATGAAGGGGGTACTGCCGCACCCCATTAATTCACTCGCATACCACAAAATATGACCAGCAAAATGTACATCGACCAAGTTATTACGCCCATTATCTACACCCTGAATTAAATGAAAATTTTGTGTTTATAGACGACAATGCTCGACCACATCACGCAAGAAGGGTTCAAGGGACACTCGAAGCAGGACATATCAATAGATTAGACTGGCCAGCCAACTCTCCTGACATGAATCCTATTGAAAATATGTGATATTTTGTTTATAGAGCCATTCATAATCATATTCCTCCACCTTAGACTGCAGATGAATTAGTCGTGGCGGCAGAAGAGGAATGGGATGTATGATATATATATATATATATTGTAATGTGAAATTTGATATATGTAATGTGTTTTCCGGATAGTTTTACGCGCCAGTCTGAAGCGTAACACTTTCTCCTTTAATTTTGAATACAGTTCCTGAATTATTTTGTTTTTTATTTATTTTTAAAAATTTTCATTACTTCAGACACTATTCTGTATATTCTCTCTTTTTAAAACAATTTGTTTTAAATTTATTGTTAGCATGAGAAATCTTTATCTCAAGGGCGGTTCAGTGATGTTTTTTTTTTTATTAATTTAGCTGTCAAATAAAAAGGTAAGACAATTTTTTTATGTTATAGATAGATTTCAATTTATTCAATATTTTTTTTAAATTTTCTTAAAAATTATCCTACGTAACCTGCTATATCTTAATTATTATAATTAACATTATCATTCAAATTTCAACAATTTTTTTTATATACCCCTGTTTTATGTCCCTTCAATGAATTGCAAAACACTTTAAAAGGTCTATTAGTTAACCTTCTTAACCCAGTTTACTTTATATTCGGTGGTTGTCCTTATCAGCTCGTCTTCTTCTTCTCTGGATATCGCGGTAAACTGCTTATTTTCGTGTTTATATTTATCGCCTTCTTATCTGAAAGATTTGATGTCAACTCGGTTTGTAAAGTCCAGTTTGCGGTTTTTTTAGGCTTTGGAATAATTTATTATTACATAAATACCTTTTTCTGGAGTTATTTGTTCCCTGTGATGTGTCAAATATTTGATATATTGCTCACTATGGCCTTCTTCTGCTCTGGGACCCTGGATTTCAACACTGCAATGTTTATTCTTCTTGCAAGTTAACTTTTTGAATTCAGGTAATGTTTTTCTTAATATATTCTGATAACTTTTCTCCTCCTCACAAATTCTGCTCCTATTTGTTTTTATTCAAAATCAACAACCTTATTTTTTTTCTCGTTCCTATGCAACGTTTAGAGTTTTAATACACTTCACTAACTATATTTACTAATTATAAACTAAGTTGAACATAATTATCTTTTTTTACATTTTATTATTTTATTTTGATATCTATCTATATTGCTTTATCACCTTCAAACTGTTATTAACTAAATATTTATGTTTTTTTATCATACACTGCCCACTCTCAAAATTGTCCTCATGTATACAAATTTTTTTTATAAATATATTAAATATGCTTTTTAAATTTCTCCTCTTTTTTACTAACTGAAACTTTTATTTATATTTCCTGTTATTAACCTTTGTGTGTATATATATATATATATATATATATATATATATATATATATATATATATATATTTTATAATTTTCGCACTGCTTCATGGGAAAAAATTTTATAACATTTTATAATCTCTACATTTTTATGGCACTTATATTCGACTGACCTAAGTTTGCACAAAGTAAGTTCGGGTTGTTTTTTAATCTAGACGCCCCTCTGGTATATGAGTTTTAGAGCGATTTTTAAGGAATCCTAAATCTAGTACGCTAGAAAATGTAATTTTCTGTACATTCAACAATATAATTTTTAGAAATGTGGTATCTAATTTACATAAAAATATACAAAGATCTTTCTTTTTTTTCAATTAAAACTGTTTATTCTGCATATTGTAGACAGGCTTATAATTTTTACAAATTATAAACGCCACACCTTGCATATTTACATTTTTAGGAAATTCGTTGAAAATGTTTAAACAATCTTATGACAGACCTGATCTTAAAGATCAACGCATTAAAAGTTTTTTGTTACATTTTTATTTCGTAGTATATCCAGTTCGTTAAATCGCGAAATATTATACAAGCTTGTTGAGAGGGACCTAGTAATTTTCAAACGTTTTTTTCTTGTATTTATCGTACGCTGCCTACGAATATATTCTCCTTAAACGGCACCAAACGAAGCGGATCGATTTTTAACAGTCGTAAAACGTTTTATGTCTGTGCATCTCGGTCGTGTACTTCCTTGTCAACCTCTAATTAGCAATATAAAATCTCGGAGTGATTGAGCCGTATAAGGAACTGGAGTGCGTGTTGATCCACTTTCATACGCAAAGCCATCATGATCGCATTTCTTCTGAAAGAGAAAACTGGACGATGTTTGCTTGTCCACGAGTGGCTTCATGCAAAATCTACGATCTGGTTTTTAGTCGAGGCGATAAACCAAAATAGAAAATTACTCGATATCTGTTGGTTACGTAAAGTTCCGTTTTAAGAAATTTTTAATCCATTGAATTTGTTGATGCCATATCTAATAGGAAGCGCTTAATGGTTAAATGTAAATAATATGTACCCCCACAAATTTACAGCATTTTCTGGAGCCCCACAAGGTTAAAATTTGGGACCGCTGTTATTGTTACACTTCACTAATGATTTACCAAGAGCAGTGTCAAGTTCAACATGTTTACTATTTTCCTATTTTTAGAGAAATAGAGTATCATGACTGCAAATTATGGCAAGATGCTGCTGTATTAATAACAATCTTAATGTAAACAAATTGTCCATTATGTATTTTACAAGAAAGAGACTTAAAAAGGTAACTTCTGTGAAGGACCTTGATATAACTGAACACACAAAGTTATCCTATCGGGATCATTGTTAAATCTGTCCAAATATTTAAATAATATAATGTGATAAAATAACATTTGGAATAAGGTATTAGCAATGTAATATTACTTTGAGGGTTGCCTCAAGGCTTGGGACTTGGGACCATTTATTTCTAATATATACATAAATGATACTACATTTAAATTATCCTGTGAGGCAACATTGTATAATGACAATATAAAATTCTCTTTATCTTTAATATTTTCACTCAATGTAAACATAATTTTATAGCTACTAATTGTGAACTTAACCAGACAGCAATCTGAAAAATGTAGGTGTTATTTTTAATTCATAGCTTTCTAGTAATACAACTTCATGTTATCTCATAATATTAGCACTGAAGTGCAAATTCTTATTCTATACAATACAGGGTGTTAAAAAAAGAGTGTAAAATATTTAAGAAGCTCCTTTTTTATTTTGCAAAAACGTTGTGTATTTTCTTATAATAGTTGGTTGATGTTTAGTGAAATAAACAGTACGTATTTGACAGTTGTTCTCAGTGCACAAGTTTTCTTTCGCTATGGCTGGTTACTCTAACGCAGAATTAACAGACATGCATTACGTATTTGACAGTTGTTCTCAGTGCACAAGTTTTGTTTCGCTATGACTGGTTACTCTAACGCAGAATTAACAGACATGCATTTCATGTATGGTCGTGCTAATGGGAATGCCACCGAAGCGCGACGTCTTTATGTTGACGCTTATCCAAATCGCCAGATTCCTTCACAACGTATGTTTGTAAGAATTTTCCAAAGATTGCGTGATACCGGTTCCTTGAGCAAACAGAGCCATTTATCCTGAAGACCAAGGTCGGTATCCACTCCTAGAGCAGAAGAAGAAATTCTAGCACTGCTAGAGCAGAATCCAGGTACGAGTGTGCGGAGAATATCAGCCGAGGTAGGAATTCGTGGTCCTCTTGTTTGGAGGATCCTTCACGAGCAATTGTTTTATCCATACCATGTGCAACGAGTACAGGCCTTAAATCCAATAAATGATCATCAAGCACGTTTGGTTTTTTGCCACTGGTTTCTACGTCATGATGCTGAAGACCCTCGTTTCCTTGCAAACATCCTTTTTACTGATGAGGCCGGGTTCACAAGAAATGGAGTGTTTAATTTTCACAATACGCATATTTGGGCCGACAAAAATCTTCATGCTCTAATAGAATCTGGACATCAGGCACGTTTTTCATTAAACATTTGGATGGGTATTGTAAGTGAAAGGTTTCTAGGTCCTGTTGTTTTACCAAACCGATTAACAGGCGCTGCTTACCTCAACTTTCTGCAGAACACACTGTATGAGTTTTTGGAAGACATTCCTTTGAATCAGAGGCAATAAATATGAGTGATGTGGGAGGTTGGAACCGTACACAGTGAAGCACTTGGAGATGTTTACTTGATTGTTTATTGCTCTGAACTGGTTACAACAAATGCAAGCGCGTTTATATAATTATAATTTTTAGCTGAACATGCATAATAAAATATATAGTATAAATGTTATATAAATTAATAAAAGAATATTGATAAAAATAATATAAAGTTATTGGGACACTAATATAACTCCTCCCGACGTAGTGATGGCTTCGTCTCCTGACGATGGAGTTAATTCTGGTTTCTTACGGTTCCTTCTAGTAAGTTGTTGTACCAGTTGGGAACATCGGGTTGATCGCCTGATGTGGAGTGCTGCAATCATTGCTATGCATATAGTGAGGGCAATGGCAATGTATATCCAGTAATTGGTGGATGTCAGTGTGTCGATGGATTCAGGGGTCAATCGTGATAATTGACTAGTTTCTCTGGCTAGGTTGGCTAGTGAGTTAATGCTTGTGGTGTCAACTTCTTTCAGTTGTAAAGGTAATGCTTTGTTTACTGTTAGATTCCAAAGTTGGGATGTCTTTATTTCAGGTAATCGAAATATTGGTAGTTGAATTTCGGTTTTGGTTGCCGAAAATCGTTGATTAGCTATTACTGTATTACAGCCTTTTGGTAATTGGAGTATGACAGGTTGGTTGATTGTTAATATTCCATCTTCACAATTGGGGAACTGCAATGTGTCAGTGGGAATTACTAGAACATGGTTTTCTTCTAGCATAATGACAATAGGTTTTGTGGGTTGCACATGATGCACTTGGCAACGACTGGGATCAGCTTCGGATAGTAGTTGCACTAAGCAGCTGTCATCTTTTGGTTGGCTAGGTGAGTTGCATAGGTATACATCCTCGATTTTTGGACACGCTTGGCTGGTGGTCGTGTAGGTTTTTGTACTCATTCCAAAATAAGGGACAAGGGGAATGATTGTAAGGTTCTGAACAGGAACTGGAATTAGGTGATAGTAGGAATACTGTTCTGCAGTTAGAATTGGCATGCTAATGACAAAGACAATTAGGTTGTTCATAAAATATACTGAGGTTCCTAAGTATGAATAATAATTTTGATAATATTTTAATTCTAAGACACTTTGGCTTCCGTACAATTCTTTAGCCTTTTCTATAATATGCATTAAATTATCTTTTGGTAGAATTGAATTATGAACCAAATTCCAAGAAGCGAATACAATAGCGTTTTCTAATTCATCTAAAAATTCATTTATATATTGCAAATTCGTAATTGATTGCGTCAGTACATTTTGTATGGAAACTATAGTAAAGAGTTGAGTTATCTGATCTCCAAATCTCGAAACAACTTGATTTATAAATTGTCGAATCGTTTTTTGATTTTGTACTAAGGTCGTTATAGTATTGTTATATTCCTCAATTAATTTGGAAGTCAAGCTAATTTGTGCTTGTAATTGATAGTCAAGTTTATTATTATTCTTATTTAATTTTACAATTGCCTTGTTAATTCTTTTTCGATCAGAGTCATCTAGGGTTCCGAATAGCCATTTAGAAACAGTGCCAAGTCCATTAATGAGTCCTCGTTTGTGTCGCGAGTTTTGCTTGAATGTTAGATTTTCTAATTTTGACTTGGTATTAGTCACTATCTGAAGTGCTTGTGTTATTGTTACAATTAGTCCTGTATCAGTATTATTACGGTTAATTTCGTTAGCTTTTCTGCCAAGTAAATATAACTGGGATCTAGTATTGTCTAGTTCGTTTTCAATTGATTCTAAATTTATGTAATGTACAAATTTATGTTGGCTAGATTGCGTTCTCATAGTTCCTAAATTTAAGGTCAGTAGTCCGTTATTAATAGGAGTAACTTTAATTTGGCAAAGGATTTTTGGTATGGTTAAGGTTAGGATAAGTAATGAGTACGTCATCGTCATCTTTCCTAAGTTGTAGGTGTTCCTGGAACAAGGATACGTTTCTTTTTTACTCGTTTTTTATGATATGTGCCTTTAGGTGTTTTGACTTTTATATTTTGATCGGCTTCTACGTTAGTCTTGATAAATCGCGGATTAGTTTTTCTGCGTGTTTGATCATTTTTTATAAATATTGTATCTCCTTGATTTAGATTTTCAGGTATGGTGGTTTTTTGATTTAAGTTTTCCGTTCGTTTTTCTTTTTCTGATGAGATTTTGTTACGGATATTCTGATATAATGTTTGAGAATTTTTAGCGTGATTATTAACGTAGTCTGTTGTTATATTTTCTTCGTTTATGTCAAATGGTATAGTCTGTTTTAGATGACCGAATAAAATTTCAAATGGGGTGTGTTTAGTGTTACTGTGAGGTGTGTTATTGTAACCCATTATTGCTAGTTTCATTAATGATTTTACATTTTCGTGGGGTTTTTCTTTAATTAGACACCGAATTTGATCTAATAGGGTCGAGTGAAGACGTTCTACGGGAGAATTAGATGTGGAATTGTGTAAAGTGATGTAGTGTAATTTAATTTTGTGTAATTTGCAAAAATCTGAAATTATGTGGTTGCGGAATTCTGTACCGTTATCACAAATTATTTCATTAGGTATACCGACAAATGATATAAATGTTATAAGGGCTTCCATGACTTCGATGGCTGATTTTTGAGTGACAGGTATTGCTTGTGCGAATTTAGAAAAGGGGTCTAAGAATGTTAGAAAGGTATTGTTGTTGATGAAAAACAGGTCAATGTGAATAATTTCTAGGGGTTTTGAAGGAGTATGAGTTATTTCAAACGGTGGGTTTTGAGGTTTCCTTTCATA
Source organism: Monochamus alternatus (assembly GCA_037114965.1). Taxonomy (NCBI): domain Eukaryota; kingdom Metazoa; phylum Arthropoda; class Insecta; order Coleoptera; family Cerambycidae; genus Monochamus; species Monochamus alternatus. The sequence goes on from CM073433.1 coordinate 44,087,449, forward strand.
TTTACAAGTTTGACATATATTGCAAGTATTTATATAATTTTGAATATCTCTAACCATATAAGGCCAATAATAATTTTTTGTTAGTGACATTAATGTGGCATTTATCCCTTTATGTTGGGTTTTCCCTTCGTGGTGGTATTTAATTTTTTCATGTCTTTCTTCTTCTATTTGGATGTCGGTCACGAATGAGTTTGAAATGGTTAATTTTAGTTTTACAAAATGAGTTCGTAATGTTCGTAAAATTCTTAGTTTAAGTAGGTCATCTCGGTTAGTGCGGAAAAATAGACAGTATTGTCGTTTAGGGTCAATAACATTTTTGAAAGTTTTTATGATTTCTTCTTCGGTGGCATTTGATTTGAACGTAATTTTGTGACGAGTATTATTAAAAATTGATTCGTGTATTGCGAAGTTTGCGAGGCAATTAGTGGATTCTGTGATAATAATTTGGTTAACATATTGATTTATAGGTTTTTCTGTAATGGGGAATTCTTGAATTGGATTTTCGTGGGAAGAATGTACAGTAGCTGTTTCGTCATTGTCTCTTGGGTTTAGATTTTCGGGGGCTGTGATGATTGCATAAGGAATTTCGTCTTCGAAGTCATTCTGTGGTGGTTCTATTGGTGATTCTACTGGTGGTTCTATTATCGATTCTTCTTGCATGGGTTCTGTTAGTGTGTCTAGGATTTCTTTTAGGCTTATTTCGTCTACGTCTGGTAGTTCGTCTACGTTATTTAACATTGATGACAGGTCGTCTTCTAAAGTTGTTTTCTTGCTTCTTGTTACTACGTGGACTTCGTGTGGTTCTTTGTTAATTTTGATTCTCGAAAGTGCGTCTGCAACATAGTTTGATTTTCCTTGTTTATATTTTATTTCGTAGTCGAATTCTTCGAGATGCAGTCTCCATCTTATTAATCTGGTGTTTGGTGATTTTAAATTAGCTAACCATTCGAGTGGTTTATGGTCAGTGTATATAGTAAATCTCTTTCCGTAGATATAAGGTCTAAAATATTTACAGCTCCATACTATTGCTAGTAGCTCTTTCTCAATTGTCGAATAGTTGGTCTCTGCAGGATTTAAGGTCCTAGATGCGTAAGCTATTGGATGGTTATCTTGCGACAATACAGCTCCTACGGCATAATTGGATGCGTCTGTAGTTAAATCAAAAGGTTTTTCAAAGTCTGGATATGCCAAAATGGGTTCGTTAGATAATAGTGTTTTACAATGTTCGAAACATGAGACATATTCTGGTGTTAATTCAATTTTTTGGTCTTTCTTTAGACAGTTAGTCAGAGGTTTTGTTAATTTGGCAAAATCTTTAATAAATTTTCTATAGTAACCTAATAGTCCGAGAAATGATTTTATTTCTTTGTGAGTCTTTGGTATGGGAAATTTCTTTATCGCTTCTATTTTAGCTGGATTTGGTCTGATTCCATCTGGGGTGACAATATGTCCTAAAAATTCAACATTCTTTCTGAGGAATTCCGATTTATCTAGTTGGATTTTGAGGTTAGCATTTCTTAGAGTTTGGAAAATTCGTTTTAAATTATTAATGTGTTCTTGTAATGAAGTCGAAAAAACAATGATATCATCTAAATATACTAAACAAGTTTTGTTGATATGTTCTCGAAGGACGTTATCTATCATGCGTTGGAAGGTGCTTGGGGCATTCTTTAGTCCAAAGGGCATTCTGAGAAATTCATAATGGCCATGCTCTGTGTTGAAAGCTGTTTTCGAAATTGATTCGGGTGACATTTCTATTTGGTGAAATCCTGAAGCAAGGTCTAGAGTGGTGAAATAGCAACTTCTGCCTAGTTTGTCCAATATGTCTGTTATATTTGGTATGGGGTATCTGTCTGTTATAGTCTTTTCATTCAACTTCCTATAGTCAATTACAATTCTCCATTTCTTTTTACCGGAGGCGTCAGATTTTTTAGGGACTACCCAGATAGGTGAGCTCCACGGGGATATACTTGGTCTGATGATTTGATCGGATAGCATTTTTGATAGCTGAGTTTGCACTTCGTCTTTGTAAATGTGTGGATATCTATAGGTTTTTGTATGGCAAGGATTTTCGTCGTTGGTTTTTATTTCATGTTTGATTGTATTTGTAAATGGCAATTTTTCATCAGGTTTTTGGAAAAGGTCTGAATATTCTGTGCATAGTTGTATAATGGCAGATTGTTCTTCTTCATTCATATGGTCAGTTCTAATAGAATCTTTTATATTGACATGAGAATATTTTTGATCAAGGGGAATAATTTTGTAGTTGTAAATATCGTAATTTTGTTCATTAAATGGTTCTGATTTTTGAGGTTCAGTAAAAGTAACAAGTCTATTTAAATTTGTTAAATTATGGACTTCTACATCTGCAAAGTAATTTTCACTTGTTGATAAAGTTTCAGGAATATAGTATAAATTTGACTGATATTCGGGTATTAGTACAGGTCCATTTTCTACGACAACAGGCATTTTTATTTTTCTAATTTCTAAAGGGTTTAGATTGTAACTTCTGGAGAAAAAGTCTTCGCGAACATGTAATGGAATACGGACAGAATCATTTTCTAAAACTTGATCTGAAAGGTTTATGTTTAATTTAGCATTAATTAAATCTTGTAATCCGATGAGTCCATCAAAATAATCATGAAAATCGTGTAATATGCAATTTATTGGTATTTGTGAATTAAATTCTTGAAAAGGTGGAATGGTTGCTTTGTAAAGTGTTTTGGTTTGTCCTGCACAAGTCTGTAATGTAGTGGGGTCATGATAAATTGTATTTGGATAATTTCTTTCTACTATCATAGGTCGAATTATTGTAAATGAACAGCCGGTATCAATTAAAAATTTATAAGTTCTGTTTCTGAATTTAATATTAATGTATGGTAATGCATTGATAGCATTTATGTCGGGTATTCTGTTGGCTCGGCATTGGTAAAATTTGAATCTTCAGGTTCTTCAGTTTCTTCAAAATGTTGGTCGATATTGAATTCGGGTTCTTCTTGTACGTATTGTGTGACGTCTTCGTTTCTTTCTTGTTGATATGTCAAGTTATAATGGTATTGTTCCGTTGCGTATGGTGATTCTTGTTCAATCTCTGTGTTATGCATTTGGTTTACGCCGGACATTGGTTTTGGAGTAAAACTGTTATTAGTTAGTCGTGAAGTTGTTGACATTGGTGTAGGTTTGTATAAATTTTGTTTTTGATTTGGTTTCCAAACATTTTTGTTGTTAGGTTGAGTACCGAAAGCTTGGTTGTTGTTAGGAAAATTTTGTTTAAATTCGCGTGGTTGAGTGTTAAATGGTTGTCTAAATTGTGGTGGAATTGCATTTGAATTAAAAGGTTGGTTATTTCTAAATTGTGGTGGAATTGCATTTGAATTAAAAGGTTGGTTATTTCTAAATTGTGGTGGAATTGCATTTGAGCTTGAAGGTTGATTTACAAATTTATTATTTCCAGAATTTTGAATTGGTTTAAAGATAGGTTGAGCTGGTGGCTTGTTTTGGTATAGTCTAGCAAAGTTTTGAAATTCTTCTTCTTCTAGTACTTGATTTAAAGCTTCTTCCAGTGTAGCGGGATTTTTCATTCTAATAATAGTTTGAATATGGAATGGCAAATTTGTAATAAACATAGTTTTCGCGATGTTGTTATAATTTAATATTTGCAAATCTCTCATTTGAATGTCTGGGAAATCGTCATTAATTTTAATAATAATAGTGGCTCTAATTTCTTGTAGTCTAAGTCCAAAGTCATATGGTCTTTCGTTTTTGTGAGGTCTCATTGATGTTAACTGGTGAGTTAAATATTGTAAATCACGTTTGTCGCCAAAGGTTAATTTTAATAATTGTTCAATTTGATTCCACGTTGTTAAATCAGTTCGACTTGCGATTAAATTTTGTGCCCTACCTCGTAACTTATTTTTTACGGCTTGTAAAATTAAATTGTGTGTAACATTATGTTGGTCGTCTGGAAAATTTACGAACGTACCTCGTACTGCTTCGATGTAAGAATGTAGTACTAAATTGTTTCCATCAAAAATTGGTACTGTGTCAATATATAATTTTAATAACTGAGTGTCTAAAGTACGCCGCTGTATTTGTACTGCATTTGGTTCTGAGGAATTCATAGCTGATAAATTTCGATGTGCGTCTTGAGCTCTCTGTCTGCTTGTTGACATAAATTTTAAAATGAAAGTACTGAATTAGCTTTGTAATAAGAGCTTCGTTTTTATTCTTATCTAATTAGGTGAGCAATGTGGTGTATGAAATACGATACAATGAACAATGGATGAGTTGTGTGTTGACCTTGAATTGTGCGGTTGCCTTATATTAATGATCAAACTAGATCAGTGACTTAACTTAAATGACAAAGTGTCAGGTTTTTTTTAATCTAAATGACAAAGTGTCAGGTTATGCCAATCGGGCATGCGAGAACAGAGGAAACAATGGACAAGTAAGACGGGTTGAGTACTCACTTTGTTGTTCCAGAGGGTCCTGAAGGTGACTTGAAATGCAACGATGATAGCTTTTGTGGCACCATGCACTGATAGCGATGTACGAAGCACTCTCGTTCCCCTCAGCCTTTTCGACTGCGCCAGTGATGTGGGAGGTTGGAACCGTACACAGTGAAGCACTTGGAGATGTTTACTTGATTGTTTATTGCTCTGAACTGGTTACAACAAATGCAAGCGCGTTTATATAATTATAATTTTTAGCTGAACATGCATAATAAAATATATAGTATAAATGTTATATAAATTAATAAAAGAATATTGATAAAAATAATATAAAGTTATTGGGACACTAATATAACTTATGGTTCCAACTTGATGGTGCTCCAGCTCATTTTTCCATGGCCGTTAGAGAGCATTTACATCAAACTTTTCAACATAGATGGGTAGGAAGGGACGGACCTGTTTTATGACTTTTCTGCTTATTTTGGTTCATACTATTACCTCCTGAAATATTTTACACTCTTTTTTAACACCCTGTATTTTAATATTTAAATTTTGTCTTAATTTATTAGCTAATTTGTTTTCATATTTAATTAATATTTTATTATACTTATATGCTTCTTTCTGCCATATAATTGTGTATTCTGTTGGGCAGTGTGTATCATAATCAAATAATAAAATTTGGCACTATTACTTTGCCGTCAATTTTTTCGACAAGTACACGTATTAAGCTAGTGATATACAACTTATGTTATGGTTCTCTATTAACAACTTTTTCCAACGTTATATCACTTCATTCCACTCCCACCTGTTACACATTCGCCTGACAGAAAGAGAAGGTGGACACTGCCCGACTTCAAGACTGAAATGGACATTATATATTAAAAAAAAGGTCGGAGCTTAGATGTGGCGACATTAGAAAGTGCCCGATTGATTTTAGTTTATTCTGGTGAAAAACTCGCGCAGGAAATTGCCTGCATACAAAAACCCAATGCTGCAATGCTGAATTAATTGTTAGTGTAGTTGAACGTAAAATGCTATCTTTACTCGATCTACATAATGAAAGTGTGGTGTTCATGTAGCATAAGAAAGACAATTAGCGCTGAATTTTCTTCGGGCTCGCTTCAAAACAAATAATTCATTTAAAAATCCTATACAGGGTATATCTCAAATTGGTGATTGATATCTCGGAAACTATAAGATACAAAATTGATGAAATGGGAGAGTTTTAGACTGCAACTAACTTTATAGGCCCGCAGACCCTATTTACCTGTAACATTTTTAAGAGTCACTTCTTCAACTTTTTTATTTTTAGATTATTGTTTTAATTAGTCGAAATATTATTATAGCAGTTTATTAGCATTTTTGCAAATGTAGGTTAATATATTGCATCTATATTTAAATTACCTTTTCATATGATGTGTGAACATGCCATGATTCTTACCTGTAACAAAAAATAATAAATAATAAAAATAAAATAATTTTTTAATAAAATGGTTACAATATTTTAAGATATATTTAAATCCCAGTTCCTTTTAGATCACAGTTCTTTAAGAAAAACTAAAGGTCGCTAAAAACAAATAGTTTAATAAGACTTATCTGATATAGCAGAAAATGGTTTATTATAAAGGAATTGCTATGACTAAAATATATTTTCCACTGTGATTTCTTTCTGTCGCTTTTTAGCCTGAAACATGTATTATGCTTTTTGATATTTGAATGAACGTATCAAGTATTTTTGGATTCGGGTTAAAGAATCTACTGTACAATTTTGTGGTGGAATATTACAACATTCTATATAAAAAGAAGTGGGATATCATACAAGAACACCAGTATATTTGTTATTTTAATATGTTTAAAGAGAAAAAAAATATTTGAGGAAGGTTAGTTTTGCAGAAATTTGGAGTGAAAATACAAATCGATAAAAAATTATTTAGACAGATCTAGGTATTCTATTTTTCGGTAAGCTGTGGTGCATCTATGTTCTACTCCCTGATTTATTTTGCCTTTCTATTGCAAAAATAATAATTGATAACGCACATACATTAGAAACTAAATAATCAAATGGACATTACAGCAAAATAAAAATATATATTATAATTTCAAGTTTTTGTTTGATTTCATTCCTAAATATAATACTTTTTAAGTTGGATTAAAAGTTTCATGTGCAGTCTGCCTTATGGAATACATATATCCACTCAAGAGATAACTAGAACTATAGAACATCGCACACGAAAAAAAATTGATACTTTTTAATGAAGTAAGTCTTGAATATCATTAGAAGGTCCCCCCAGAGATTCTACACTAGATTAAACGAAGTCGTGATGCTACGGGGTCCAATTTATCATTTGGGACTTATCTATTTATCAGCGGAATTGTCTTGATCTTAATGGCCAAGAATCTCATTGTTTACTAATTTTTAAATCGTGATTTTTTGCTTAATTCGAGGTCACAGTGTATGAAGCTGTCCGTTTCTCTCCTGGGCATTTTTAACATTTATCTCATGATTAAATTGAAAACGGTAATTTAATACTCTTTTAGGCATGCATTGGTCACGCCTAGATGTTGCTTAATTTCATTAGTAGATGAATTGCAGCGGTTTTTGAAAAAATGCCAGTTAATTCTGCGTAGGTTTGTTAATGGTATGGGTCGTTTGTCCAAATTTGCTATTTTTTTCGTGAAACCGCACCAACGCAGATTGTTTTTTTGTAATCTGTGAAATTGCGAGCAAACTTTCGTTATTTTCAACATTCTAGATTACTGGTCATTTTTCTTATTTTACTGAGGTTACGTTTCCTACTATCCGCTTTGGCTGACACCATTTTTGTGGATAAATAATTATAAATTTCACAAGTGGTTATAATCACTTTCATGGTTAATTCGCCATTTCGAATCGTTTTACCATAGGTGAGTCGACGACGTTGCATTTTTGCTTCAGTTTTTAATAAAAGCTGACGGATGGAATAATACCAATATAATAATCATGTATAAAAATAAAATATATGCACTGCAAATAATTGGTGTGAGTGAATTAAACACGGAAAAAAATTGTCACAAATACACTGAGAAAAGGCAAACTGATGGAGTAACAGTTTTCTTGATGAAAATTTTTTTATTGTTGCCGAAAGAACATTTTTCTTGGAGTAAAACAAAGATGAAATAAAATTGCTACTATTTAAACTAAAAAAAATTGTTGACTCACTGCTTAATTCAACGATTTATTATGTCTGATGTTAAATCAGTTTCATAATTAGTTCCATCTGCGCGTTATTTTTTTTTGCATTAAGTATTTTTTTATTTAAGTACAACTTCTGATGATTAATTTCAATAACTTCTCTTTATTACTTTTACTTTCTTTATTATTTGACATACAATTACACCGATATTAAATGAACTGTTATTTTGTTTGACTTAACGGTGTCAAATTATTAAATTAACATTTCTAAGCAATTCTCTCTAACCAAAAAAAACTTTAATATCAAAATGTAAACTATTTTAGTTAAACACTATGAAATTTTGATTCAAATATATAGTCTTTTACTTGAAAATAATTTGTGTTGGCCAATGAAAGCCATTCCCATTATTTGTACTGCACGTGCTCCGTCCCATATAGGGTAGCTAATGACCGCTATATGTAGCTACTTATATTTTGTGTACCCTGTTGAGCGCCAGAAGATAAACTCTTTCCAACAGGGTTTGCGAGGAAAGGAGATAGGAGGAGGCCGCTAGACGCAATCGAGGCTAAACACAGAAAGAGGCTCGGAGGCCCACCTCTACAATGCGTCCCCTACAGCGCAATAATGTGGGTGAAGAGAGATAAACCCTCTCATAATAAATAATATGAGTGTCCACTAAATTGCGTACGCGAAATGTAGCAAAGCTGCATCTAGTGGCCATTAGCTACTTTATGCTAGACCTAAGAGGCCAAAAAGGAAAGTTACTAAACTGGTTGTTATTGGTACTACAAAATAGTACCTACCAATAAGCTCTGTCAAATATTGCTACAATCAGTTCATAAAATTGATACAAAAAATGAAAATTATTATTGAGGTTTACTACGTTCCAAGTAATATAATGATGTAGTTAACCTCCTTGCTTATGAAAATTAATTATAAAAATTATGCTCAGAGCATCAATAATAAAAATATTTAACGCGATGTGTGCTATAATCTTATAGCACACATCGCTTTTCGATTTCTTTCCTGTATGTTCACTTAATACTGACAATTTTATAGCTTTAACCGTTTTTACCAAAATTATTTACACATTATAATACTGAATATACAAGACGTTTCCAATATGATGTCAACTTGGAACAGAAAATATAAAACGTCATGCCACGTAAAATTTTGTGTATGAACACAGGTCTAGTGTCAAAAAAATCTGTATTTGTTATTACTAACAGCTAACAGACAAAAGTGCTCTGACAAAAACTTCTCTATCATTGCGTTCATCTGGTTTTTGTATTGTTGATCATATGTCGACACAAGTCCAATCTTGCAAAGGTAATTAAAATTGCAATAAAAATATACGTTCTTAAGAAAACATCTACTTCGGTTTTGTCAATCAAGTGTCAATAACCAATAAAGTCTTAACATTATACAATGAGAACCAGTGCGTATAGGTATGCCATTCAATGTAAAAATGTAATCTCTTGCAGTGCTGTTAAAGGAATCAGTGGAACGTTATAGAGGTTAAATAATCTCATTGAAACATATAAATGACCAGATTTTAACGCACATATGTCTCATCAGGAATGTTCTATGTATGAAGTGAATCATCACATAGTTCTTGCTTGTCAAGATGAAACCAAATGGAAATTCGGTTTAAGTTTTAGTCATTCTTTTTTTTGTAACAAAGACACTGCAATAAAATTTTAATAATATGACGTAAGCTTTTAAAATGGCAACTACATATACAGGGTGTCCTAATTTATAACACTTCTCCCGTTGAAATAAGAGGTGTACTGGAACTGGACCACTTTATATATTTTCTAATGTCTAAATATTCTTTTAAGCCAGTAGGATATGTGTACAATGTGTCCAAGGATTACTTCGTGAAGTCAAAAACATTTTTGTTTTACATTTTCTCTATAAAAATCTTTGAGATTTTAGTTAGTTTTTCGTTTTCGGACAGTAATCCTTGAACAAACTGTACAAGCAACTTCCTGGTGGTAATAGTTTATTTTCGAATTTTTAAACGAAAATATATTAATTTTATAATAGATAGAAATGTCTGTTAATGTCAAATTTTATGCCAAATGGCTTAACTGCGTGCATGAGTTTGAATTGGCATACCAATTTTAAAATAAAATCCTTTACTGTGGAGCCATTCATGTTTCGAATGTGAACGTAGGCGTAAAATACTAGCCAATTATCAAATTGTTTCTTGTTATGGTCGCTTGTTTACGATCGTGTGTTTAACCCATGGCCCCATGGCCTTTATGGGACGGAATTCGTAGGATAAGCTCATTTGGTACGCATTGGTATTAAGAGGTTCGTATTATATATTTTGATCGTCATGCAACATGTTAACACACTATTCTGCTTCACATCTAGGATTGTTACTGGTCTGTTTTTTTCGAGTGGTGTTACACGACTAAAAAGTGTAACACCATCTTAATATATTTTTTTTAATAAATTCTCTAATTTCTTTTCAAATTTTTGTAAATTCTTCTACATCTTAGTAATTTCTCATACATCGCAAAAAAGATAAACTCAACCATCGCAACACGTGTATTTGGATGTATTTTTCTACTAAAAATTGATAAATAAAATTTGTTTTTAAAGTCAAGTTGTGGTCTAGAAAATAATTAACCAGACTGTTATGTTCCTTACCTTAACAGAAAATGTTACAGTAAGAAATATTATTCAAGACAATCTATAAAAATCTTAAAACTATCAAAACTACTTGCAAGTGATTACAACTTTGAAGTCATATTTTGGTAATATGAGTTAGTTACTGCTACAATCCTTTGCCACTTTCAAGTTCTTGTTTTACATAATAGTTACTCTTTGAAGGTTCAGGTCTCAGTTACTGTTACTTTGGTGCTCGTGCTTTGCATCCCTCAAAACATTTGACACTATAGAGTTGTTTTGGTTTCAAATTTTAATGATTCTAGAACACTTTTAACTTCTTCAGCTTAACATCGTTCGGTACTTGTTATTAATGAACTGCTCCGTTATTTTGAATCTTTCTGGAATTTAACGGAATGTATCAGACACATTCTTAGTAAATCTCGGTAAATACCCAGTGAACCTTGGAAATCCTTATAATGCCCAGTACATTCTCAGAAAATTCTCGAAAATTCTCAAGAAATCGTAAATATTATGGATGTACACCATAAATCCTCATGTGTGTGGAAATTTGTACAAAACTCATACTGGTTTTTGAGAGAAATAACTATAAAATTCCATTAAAAAAATGAGGATTAAGAACTCACACCCATAAATAAATTGTATTAATACTGTCAAGGTTGTAATTAGTTTAGTAAAGCTGCGATAAAACCTTCCAGATTAGAACTATAATCCTTCTGTCTTCGGCTTCATTTCAGGAAGGATCCACACTCCATTATCCGAAAATTAATTTGTAATTCTAAATAGCGCCACCTTTCTTAACTTAATTTGTCCGTGTCGGAACACAGTCGTACGCCGCGCTTAAGATTTTGAATTGGCATACGAATTTGAATATAATCCCTCATTACCATAACCCATTCATGTTTCAAAAATAGACGTGGGCGTAAAAAATTAGCAATAATTAAATCGTTCTTCGTTGTGGTTGCTTGTTTACTAGCGTGTGCTAACCCATGCCTACATGGCCTTTAAAGGTCAGGTTTCGAAGGATGGCTGTCAGTGGATTTAGTCCGTTCCGATAATTGCAGGTTCCTGTTGAATATTCATTGTTTCCTGGACAATCGGAGGCTGAGTTTGAAACGGAATAGTTGAGTAATAATAATGGAAATTAAATTTCAGTTACAGAGCAATACACAAAATCTGTTTATATACAAATATAATATGCCTATAAAGAATAAAGTAAAACAATATGGTTATAAAAACTTTAACATACAAAACAATAAGAAAACACCTACTGTAAATTAGAAAAAATATTTCTAGCTGGACAAAGCTTTCTGGAATTCTGGAATTGAGGGGAGAGTAACAAAAAGGCTACAGCACGTAGGCTCCATTGGGCTCCTTGTACCTCCTCCTATTAGGAGATCAATCTACCTGAGCCGCCAACCAACCTAATAAGGAGAAAAAGGTGGTGACGTTGCCCAGTCACAGTTTCTCATTATAAATCCTAAACTTTTTAATTCAGAATTAGTTATTGCAGTAATATGATCATTGAGTTAATTTAGAATCGAATAAAACACCTAAGTTTGTAATTGTCTGATTTCTTGAAAGCTGAGAAAGTACATGCGAGAATTCTATACAATTTATTTCACATGTGAATGAAACCACCTTACTCTAAACGTTAATATCCAATTTGTTGATAGAACACCAGGTTCATGAGTTTGTTCGGTTCACTTTGTAATAATAGACAACTATCTACACAATTTATTTTAGTAAACAATATATTACAAGTAAAACTATCACTGAGATCACTTATAAATATAATAAACAAAAGCGGTTCCAAATTTGATCCCTGGGATACCCCGGAATATGCATGATTTTTTTTTAGATTTATGACCATTATACCAAAGATATTGAATTCTTCTAGTCTAATAAGAAGTGAAAAAATCCAACATCATATCACTAAAGCCAATGTTATTTAATTTATTTATTAAAATGCTGTGTCAAAGTCAGAGTAATCTGGACAGTACTAGGATTCTATAGTCGCGGCAAAAATTCAGACGACTTACGTCACGGCTGACGTTACGCAATTGTTTTTATTGTCAACATAATTTACGATATTTGGTCGCATTAAAAACAGTAATTTTTTGCAATTTATTGCAATATATAGTGCGAACATTAGTGTAGTATATAGTTTTATTATTCTCAGTTGCAGTTTCATAAATATTTTGATGCAAATATAAAGAAGTATTCATTTGTTCGTATGACGTAAGTCTGAATTCGTGTCGCAACTATAACATTAGATTGGTATTTACTATACAAGGTGTCCGGCATATGAGTGTCTTTATTTTGCTTTATATTAAAGTGTACCAAATGAAATATTATACTTAAAAAATTGTTTTATCCCACTTACGGTAACAGAATTATGACAGTAAACAGATCTTGAATATATGACAGCAAATTAAAATATGTTTTGTGTAAAAATAAAGACACTAGTATTCCGGACACTCTGTATATCTAATAAACCCTACGTGTCTGAATAACATTATAGGGTGTTTCGAGCATGGTGTTCCAGATTTCGGTTAGATAATGAGTGAACTACAAATATTATTGATATTCTATTAACTATAGTAATTATCGAGGTAATTATACCTACAAAGCTGCACAATTTTTTAAAAATTTAATATTTTATCTCGGTATAATTATTGACATGGCTTGCATCAATAATAATGCAAATTTTTAATTATCCTTTGGACTGTAATAATAGCGTTATATAATTTTATGTTGTTCACGGCATATAATGTATTTACGTTTAAATATTATGTATGATGAATTAATTATACATTAATTATTAATGAGACATCTCGACAAGAGGAACATTGTTTTGCCCATTGCACACTAATAATAAAATCAATTTGTTACGGATTTATTTATTATGGTGATTTTTTTTTGTGTACGCCTACGAGAAGCTAGGACAATAGGAAATATTTTCAATAGGATGATTTCGTCTACACCCATTAGGATTGTATGTATTCAATGTAACTGAACATCCAATACCAGCATTCCCATTCATGAATATAGACACCGGGTGTGCTAATTTTCTATGTAGAAATCGAGAATCGTAAGTTGCCTTTTTCCATACAGGATGTTTCAGAATTATTGCAACAGATAGTATACAGAAAAGAGCATTACTTTTAATGAAGGAAAACATTATTAAGATAGAGCATTAAAAATTTTGTAAATTTGTTTATTAAGTTACAGTATGTTAAATAATATTTTTTTTAAACAATAATTTTTTCTCATTTTCTGACATAAACAAAGACATGGAGCTACGCTTTTAGATAAACTTTTACTGATAAAAATCTAATTGAGTGGCGTAGGCAAGGTAGACACATCCGTAACTTTTATGTCAGGGAAAATAATAATAATATCTCTACTACTCATTCTAATTACAAGGAATAACCCAGAAGTCGGAGACTTGTGCGGAAATGAGGATAATCTGGAAAACCTCATTAATTAGGGGAGTGGTCAAATGTCGACTGGTATCAATCTCTCACATTGACCCAAGCCAACATTCTTGCACGCGACCATACCCATAGAGAGAGTGCCAATCCTCTCTGCAAATATAGTTTGACACGGTCTACCTGCAGCAGGACGTTAATAGTAGTATTAAATATGATAATATAATAATAACAATGATTATTCTTTCTATTGTTATTGTTGCTATGGTTTCTTCCGCAAACAGGTTTTCTTTTTATAGACTGTATTTTTTATGACATAATTATTTATAATAATTTTATTATTATTAATTTAATTATAATTATTTGTAATAGTCATAATGTTATTAATAGTAATAATAATAATTATTATAGATATTTGTAAAGTAATAATTTGCAGCCCGTAGAAATTTAAACACGTCTAATAGGTACACAAGAGGTCTATTGTTCATAAAACCTGTGTAAGAACCAACACAGTATAATGAATAATCAGCACTATTTTGAGTTTGTTATATAAAGTAACTCATTATGCCAATTGCACACGGAGCCAGTGGCCGAGCCAGGATAGTGAGCCAAGACAATAAGCCAAGACAATTTAACGTTCATATTAAAGTTAAAACTAAAGCATATGTACGTTTATTTTATAAATAGATAGCATTTTTCCAACGAAATTATGGAAATTATAGACAATAAAATTAATAAGAAAGATACATTTTTGTGTTTGGAATAACACATAGGTTAGAAAGCTAACGTAAAAATTGTTCAGTGCTACCCTCAAAAGATTTATTTAGTCACCGAGTGACAAATAACACAATCGGGTGTGGACTCGGTTTAAAAACCATTTGTGTTGAGTGAAGTTTTACGGTGTAGTACTTTACAGTGCAGGTCGATCGATAAGGACAGCCAAATTTTGTGATCGAGAAAGGTTCGAGTTGGACCGTAGCAGGTGACGATAGGTGAAACAAAGAAAGTTAAACTGATCTCCGATTAGCCGAGGGGTTTGCCTTACACTTGATCCAGTGCGAATGCCATTAGATATTAATGTAAAACAGGAGATAGGCGAGAAATTTTTCATAAGGCAGGACGGTACCTCGTATTTTTTCATTCCGTCCAACGGTTTAACGCACAAAAAAATTAATATTGCATAACGCCTGATTATCATATGAACAATGATTTTCGTTCAGCCCATAACATCGTCGACGCCTAAATCAAATGTTAATTTAAGCAGTCTAGGATGTCACATTTCAAACGGCGTATGGCTAGCATTAACATATAATATGTTATTATTCTTATTTAATAACAATGCGAGGTGTGATTCAGCCCCAGCTCCGTCTTGGCCTACTCGGTAGAGAGGAGAGATACGATGCCGAGGCGAATTTGCATCTCGAGATGACATTTTCATATCGACATCATTATGATTGTATTAAATCGGAATATATTATCCGATTGCATGTTTATTGGCCATCCACTGGTTAATGGTCGTTTAAGGAGTGAAATTATTTAACAAATGATGCGCGTTAGTGACGAAATGATTGGTAAACCCACTGTTTGTTCTTTCACTGCTTTTCATTTGATTTCCGTTAAAGTCGCTAAATTTTAATAAGAGAACAATCGTTATTATGTATTATCTAATTCAAAACATCAAAATTTAAAGTCTTTAAAGGAAAGTATCCCCATTGGTGCTCGGCGGACATGATTAAGAATATTAAGAGGAAAGCACGGTGCTTTAAACAGTTTAAGAATACTGGCCGTCAGGAGTTTTTGCGTAAATATAAGCTGAGAGCATATATTAAGCATTGTTGTGGATTGGCTTATAATGGTTATATAGTTAATGCTGAACTTAATCTGCGTCATCATCCAGATCAATTTTGGTCATTTATTCACTCAAAAAATCGTTCCACAAGAGTTCCTGGAAATATGAACTACAACGGTCAAACAATAAATGATCAACAAATTTTTGTTAATGCTTTTGCAGAATTTTTCCACAGCGTTTTTGTGGATCCCAAGATTAATAATCATAACAACGATCTTTTCTCCTCGGCAAATTGTAGTATCTCATTTAAAATCATTACTGAGGTAGAGGTGATTGAAGCATCAAAAAGATTAAAAAAATAAGTTTACCTGCGGTTCAGATGGTATACCGTCTTTCGTTGTTAAATACATAGTCAGAGTTTTAATGGTTCCTTTACTTGCAATATATAATCTTTCAGTTACAACAGGAGTTTTTCCTATAAATTGGAGAGAGGCGAAAGTGTGCCCTGTTTTCAAAAGTGGTGATCGCGCTGATATCATTAATTACATTAATTACTGACTTTGCCAAAGCATTTGACAGAATTAATCATAATATTCCCTTGCAAAAACTTTACAGCTTTAGTTTCGATTCTGATTCAGTTTTACTATTACAGTCATTCTTTGAATGACTGTGTTAGTCTTCAAGGAGAAATAGCCAAAATTGAAGCCTGGTGTAATTTAAATGACTTACATCTAAATGCTACAAAATGCAATGTTATTAGCTTTACAAGGAAGAAATCTCTTTGTCATTATAGTTACATAATTAATAACATCAAAATTAATCGCTTGACTAAAACTAAAAACCTGGGAGTGATTTTCGATCAGGAATTATCTTTTCATGTCATATTGTGTCCACGGTGGATGAAGCAATGAAGGCTTCGGTTTCATACTTCTCAACTGTAAATCGTTTACCAATATCGAATCTCTTGTTATTTTATATTTTTCATATGTCAGAACTAAACTAGAATACTGCTCTACTGTTTGAAATCCATTCTATTTATGTCATAGAGTGTTACTTGAAAAACCACAAAAAAAAATCTCAAATATTTATGTCTTTAGATAGATCATGTTTATCCTGTAAGAGGCACTCCTTATAGGCAACTGACTGATAGATTTGGGTTTCAGAGTTTAGATTTGAGGAGAAAATTAAATTCAGTCACTTTCCTTTATAAGTTATTGCATGGCATTGTCCTGAGCTTTTGAGTCAAATTGATTTTCTAATTCCTAGGCATAATTCTAGAGGTACTGATACTTTTTATTGCTTGCGAACAAGAACTAATCTTTTGTTTAAATCACCAGTATACAATATGTGCAGCTTATTTAATACAGTGTCGCATCTCTGTGATATAAATCATACCAGCTTAAAATCTATTTTATTAGCCATTCCACGTACTGTAAATAAAGATTTCTGTTAAGTAGTAATACTTTAAAGTTATTCCCTTTATTTGTTTTGTTTTTTGTTTTTTTTTCATTTATTGGTAATTATTATATTTCTGATGGGTATCGTTTTAATTTATGGTGAAGGGAAAATGATTTTCCGGCGAACGTGTGCCAAATGCAGCTACTTTTACAACGGTGTGAAGTGAGTGCAAGGATTAATACCAGGGGATTGGACGAGGAGGACTGGTACCATGGCCGCCACGATTCCCTGATTTTAAATAATTTGAACTTATTTTTGTGGGAATATTTAAAAAATAGTAAACAGTATATTGCACCGAAGTGGACACTATTGATGATTTATGCAAACGTATCATAGCTGCTGCCAATAACAAGTTACAAGTTACTTACAAGTTCAAAACGAACAAGAAGTAGAAATATTTGTGTCAGTTTGTAGAAACTGGGTAAGACGGTCCCAAAATTTTGTTGTAACATCAGGTATGTCAAACTATTTTACCAATTAAAACCCCAAATTAATTATGTTAATAATTAATAACAGTAGCGGCAAAAACAGATGAATTTGATGTATCAAAATAGGTGTAAAATGCAATTTATTTCTTTACTTGGGAATTTCTTTTAATTTTTTATCCAGTAGCCGATTATACCCCTTATCAGGTTTTACAGTGAACCAGTTTCCAGTGCCGCGCGAAAGTGTTTTTAAATCATTTTAGAACTGCTCTTTTTGATTTTATTTTAAAAAAATGGTATTTGTCCCATGTACATTCAAACATTATTTTTTAGATAAGTTATAAATCACCCTGTATAAAAACAAATAGTTCTTAATAAAAATTGCCATTATATAATTGCATAATTCAGGATGAAGTACAAATTAGCAATATATTAAAAGAATCAAAATTGCAGTTAACCCTGGCCCAGTTAATATTCGTTCATTGTGTAAAAAAACGTTGGCGTTCCATCTTCAGTAATTTTTCATAATATACGTTGTGTTTCCAATTTGGGAAGTCATAGGTTATGAGGTCTCAAGTAGATGAACAAACTTGACCAATATTAGAATACGTTAAATAAATAATATCAGTATTCTAATAATCATTTACATAAATTTGAAGAGGATATTATGTTATATGGATTGATCGACACTTCTGTGTTTAAATTAGCCATAAGGTTTTGTGTAGGATGTAAAAATATTCATTCAAAGTCAAATATTTCTGTTTATTTTTTCTCAGTACATACGCAAGAGCACATACGCCAAGGAATGAGACATGAACTGAATGAGCCGCTAACTATTTGGAAAAATTACTATTAAGTCAGCGGAAAAATGTGTTGAGGTGGGAGGTAGACGTAGAGTAAATGCTAAAAATTAAATTTTGATTTTAAAATTTGTATTAGGAGGAGTTAGAAATAGATTTGTTTTATAAAAATGTTGCATACAATAATAAATAATGATACTTTTCTCTTGAGTATTTTTAGTTTTCTTAATTTATGAGCACCCTGTATATCTGATCTAAGACGTTTCTATGACAGTCTCATTTTTTCGAGAAGCAGAACTTTTTATAAAGAGTGACATTTTTCGATAAAGTCAAAAACAAAAGAGTTTCTCCTTCTGTCAACTCCATCTGTGGACACACTGTATGTTATGAAAACTTTACAATGTTTACCTAAGAAGATGGAATGGAAAATTTTCAAGAAGCGTGATGTCATTATTCGGTTGCCGCCGTGGTAGCTCCTATCTCCTATGATGGATCGATATCCAATCCTGATTTGGGAATTTTCACAATACAGGGTGAAACTTAAATAAGTACAAATATTTTAACTGCTGGTGCATTTCGTCATATAGATCAGTCTAGTGAAAGCCATTTTTAAAAATTTCTAATATTTACAGAGATATTATTTTTTTTTAATACGCACATTTCGAGGGCCGCTCCATAACCAACCTAATGAACCATATGATTTGTTGCGAGGTTGCCATATTTCCTCTAATATAAATATTAAGTTTTCTTTAACGTAATAGTAAAGTAATCCGGTTAAAAATACTTATTTGAAGCATAAGTACAGTAAAGTTGGGTATGTAGTATGATATGCAGTATTATTAACATAAATTTTAACTGCTTAACTGACCTTAGGAAGATATCACGTGATATTACTATGGTCAATGTTAAAAAGTTATACATAACGGTGCACACAAGCTTACCTGTTTGTTAAAAAATTAACTATTTAATCAGTAATCCACATTTCACAAGTTAAATGTCATTGTACACTGTTAGAAAGAGACACAAGACACAATTTCCTTAAGTTATTTTATGAAGAATAACGAAAAACTATGATTTTCACACAGCATATTAAATTTAATTTTCGCCACATAACCCAAACGAGTCAGTATTAACCATTTCGAATCCAGAACCACAAAGTGACTTCGCACTTTAATCAGTGAACCAAATTTTAAAAATAAAGGTACACACAATATTAAATAACAAAATAGCAGCTTGACGTATGCGTTTAATATCAAGAAAAGCAGACATTCGTGTAACAGTGGCAACACTGTGAACCACACGTTCAATCTGCAGTGCTACGACGCATAAATGTATGAAAGTCAGCGGTCCTCAACAAGTTTTCTACAGAAAAATTACAAAATTTATTTAAAATTTCACTTTTTTATTTCTGATTTTTTTGTAAAACTATTAATTATGTGTTCTACACAGTGAACACAGCGAACTATACTGCTGGTTAAAATATTTGTACTTATTTAAGGTTTACCCTGTATATGTATTCGAGATACTCTTTGTAGGTTGTTTTTCTTGGCCATTCTGTTAATCTCTAATTTACAGCAATAAAGCGAAATTAATAGGCGAAGTTATTAAGAACAATTTAAAACGAAAAAGGAGGAGAAAAAGGAAAGCATGTTGTAATGTCATTTAAATATATGTAATATGACATTCAAATCGTGTCGAATGTTTTCACATTTACATGTTTTCTTAACTTTTATGTTACTGCTAGTATTTCTTACTGCAATGCAATATATTTTCATGTTTCTATTTACATCATCTGAATCCGGTTCTCCCGCATATCCGTAATGTTTATAAAATTATTATTTTCAGAAAAAAATATGCCATTTATTAACAAAGCAGGTGCCTATTCTATGATTTAAACAATAATTTTCTTGTCTTCATTTTACTTTTATTTTCCTCTCGCCTCCTCTTAAGTTCGCATTCGCACGCTCCTGTCTAAAATCGTGGTGGAAATGAGAAACATTTCCCTTTTAGTTCAGACGACCCTTTATAGATGTCACCATATGTATAATCTAAATAATATATTTGAATAATAATTTCGTCGGTGACCTTGGCTGCAAGACATCGTGCGATATTGCCACAGTTTGCCTTTGCCGCCTGTTCTTTACATGAGTCATAGGTCATAAGTTTGAGCTGCTCAAAATTATAAGTGTGCTATAAGTTTGGAAGTGAAGTCGTAGTGAATTATTAGTGAAGAATTTGCCTAGTTTTTTCTTTCTTATTCGGTAATTGTTTACATTAGCGTAAAACTCTTCAATCCTGCCCCCCTATTTTCGAGGGTGCTGATCACGAATCTGAAGTCAGATTTCGGCGCTCGCATGCAGTTTTTGAAAAAAAAATCTAAATTATAACCTCTATTTCTACATTACATTAGGTTGAAATTGCAATGTTCATCTCTGCCCCATCTGCCTTATTCATTTCATGACGTCACACTGTTGTCAAAATATATAGGAGTTATATTGTAATTTCAATGGAAAAACGAGTAAATTCAAAGTTAAAACCACAACACAGCTGAATAGGCATTTCTTTACGATATTTTCGCACATTTATACTCAAGTTTTAGGCGGTGACTTATGTTTTATTAAAATTATAGCGGCATTACAGATGAAAAAGTAAAATTTTGATATAATATCTAATTATGAAATAATAGGTACCTATATAAATTTTAGTCCTATCATAGATAAAAATTAACATTTCTTTCAAGAACAAATAAAATAGTTTCAACATATATTTTATTTATCCAAGACTATGTAGTAACTTTGAATATTTTTTGCACAACCGTGCAACACTGCTATAAAACCATTCTCTTCAATTGCCTAAACAACGGTGGCGACACGTGGTGGCAAACTAGCTCAACTAAATTCTGACATTTATTTGACAATTGACTATTCTATTATGAATCCGATGTTTATTTAGGTATCATTTTTTTCCAAATTCTTTTATAAAATCTCAATTTGTTGTGATAATGTGAAAGAATAATGAGTAATCCACGCGACAGGTTAAATTTAAATATAGTGTTATGGTTTTGTTTATAAAAATACAATGAGTTTAGTGTTAAACAGGGTACCAAAAACCTCTTTCCAGACTTTAGCCAGATAATAATATCTTAATTTCAAGTAGTGCACTTTGTTCTAGAAGTATGTATTTGTCTAATCATGGCAAAAAAAATATTTATTTTTAGAGAACAGAGAAGAAATTGATACCTAAAAATGATGTATAAATCACGTACTTTTTCAATATGGCGGTTCACTGAAAATGCCCCCTTAATGAATTCTTTGTTAAACCTACCATATGATCATACACAACGCGAGTTTTTTCTTAAAGCGAGGTTACGGATAATACAATTTTAAGGCGATCTAGATTTCTGATAGCAAATCGCTTATAAAAACACGAAATTTAATAGGATAATGATTAAGCACAATTTGTTCTTATTTACGCTATTTTTTGCGTTACTCTAAATTGAAATGGATGACTTTTTACCATCCTAAGAATCTGGGGTATCCCAGGTGAGCAGACCGAAAACGAGTAAAAGTCGAACAACGTAGAAATATTCCTCGGGAATTTTCTTGTTGACTTAACACTCGAGAATTTACGTATAATTAATAAAGTGACGGGAACGATTACCAACAAACCGCAAATGATACACTTGCTATATTATTTAATTATTTAAAATGCGTGTGTGCCGTTATTCTACGAAATTTTAGTGATGCTTGTGAAATTCAACGTTTTTCTTACTATTAACATTCTGCGATCATTGTGGAATTATACAAATTTTTGGTCATGTCTTACCATGACCGGAAAAAAATAATCCGGAGGTTTATTCTGATTTCCGTCCCATCAGTATTTTGCCTACATTATCTAAGGTGCTAGAGAGAATTGTTACTGGACTACTTAATACATTTTTGTCTGAAAACCATGTATTACCTCCTGTCCAATCTGGTTTTAGGAAGTTTCATAGTACAACTACAGCTCTATTACATATCACAGACATTTTCAAGGATAATGACCTAAATCATAATGCTTGCTTAATCTTGGTAGATTTTAGTAAAGCCTTTGATACTATAGATCACACAATTTTGCTCAACAAAATGAAATATTTCGGATTTGGTAACAACGCACTCATTTTTGTCTAGTTATCTATCTAACCGTCGTCAAAAAGCTTGTTCAGGTAACATCTCGTCTTATAGATTCATCAAGCAAGGGATTCCACAAGAGTATATTGGGGCCTATACTTTTTTCAATTTATATTGTAGACTTTCACTCATTTTTCACTCACTGTAAAATTCATCAATTTGCGGATGACACACAACTTTACTTTTCTTTTGATTCGACGGAGGCTGCAGTCGCTGCTAACTATATTAATAGGGATTTAGAAACGTTAGTGCATGTTGCTAGTTTACATTGTTTAGTATTAAATGAGAAAAAAACGGAAATGTTAATTTTTAGCAAAAATAGGCTACGGTTGGTGGATAACCCTGATTTTGAGGTAAAAATAAATGATGTACTTTTAAAGCCAGCTGATCATTGTAGAAGATTGGATCTTATTATTGATGGTAATCATATAAACAGTCTAGTTCAAAAACCGTACAATAAATTAAAAGCTTTTTATATGCAGAGAGATTTTCTTAATACTGACACAAAGCTACTGTTGTGTGACTCTAATTCTATCTCAATTAGCTTACTGTGATGTTATATATTGGTCTGCGTTAACTGTTAAAAATAAAAATACGCTGCCAAAGATTCAAAACTCTTGCCTACGGTATTGTTTTAATTTGCGGAAATTTAATCACGTATCGGCTGATTTTGAACGCTCCAAGTGGCTTAAAGATTTTTTTTATCATTTATCCTCTCTTGTCTTTAAAATAAATTATTTTCACTTATCTTTACCAGAAGTTGATGCGTGGTTGTGATACGCATCAATCGCCTACTCGTGAAAGGGATCTGTATACCGTAAACATAACACTGCGCAATTTGAAAATGTTTTACTTATAATGCTTGTAAAATTTTTAATTTCTATTAAGTCCTCATCTAATATTCATTTGTTCCGGAAGCGAATCAAGGTCTGGATCTGTTCTAATCGATAACTGTTGCGTTATTTTTATGTATGTTAGATTAAGTACAGTATGTATAATATTGTTTCTATGGCTTGTCTACTACTTTTTCTATGTCTTCAAATATCCCCAAACAAAGAAATCGAGACGGTTTAGATCAGGCGATCTTGGAGGCCATAAAATAGGTCCGGCCTTTCCTACCCATCTATGTGGAAAAGTTTGGTGTAAATACTCTCTAACAGCCACATTTGTTGCTTCTGATTCAACGAAATGTCTTTAAAAAACTCATACAGTGTGTTCTACAGAAAGTTGAGGTAAGCAGCGCCTGTTAATCGGTTTGGTAAAACAACAGGACCTAGAAACCTGTCACCTACAATACCCATCCAAATGTTTAATGACAAACGTGCCACATAGATTGGTAGGAAGGGCCGGACCTGTTTTATGGCCTCCAAGATCGCCTGATCTGAACCCTCTAGATTTCTTTGTTTGGAGATATTTGAAGACATTAGTGTATGGTACTCCTGTAAATAGCCTGGAAGAGCTGCAGCTACGGATTAATCAAAAGTGTCAAGAAATCCAAACCAAGGGCGTTTTCGAAAGAGTTCGAATATTGTTGAGACGAAGATGTCGTGCCTGCTTGGAAATGGATGGAGGGCACTTTGAACATCGTCTGTTACTTTGTTTTTTATTTGTTAAAAGCTTCCTTTGTCGGTTTATTCCTAATAAAATAAAATGTTTGAGAAACGAATAGTGGTCCATATCTCCGCAACCGTTACTTTGCGGACCCATGTTTATTAAGAGTTTTCTGTTTATTTTGGTTCATACTATTACCTCCTGAATTATTTTACCCTCTTTTTTTAATACCCTGTATACTATTTTTTTCGTTTTGTATGAGGAACAAAATATGCAAAAAAGTAATCACAGTGCAGAATTTTTCTCCTTTTGTTGCTGCGGTTATAAATTATGTATTTTTATAATTATTATCTCCGATCGACTTTGTTTACTTTATCTAAATAAACAATTTCCGCTTGTGGTTGTAATGAAGAAGTAAATAATAACTTGTTTTAATAACTAACAAACCATCGTTTTCACTCTTCTTTTACCGTCTTTTAATTAACTTTTTACCTCCGCTAGGAATAGAATTTAAATGACTTATTTGAATAATTTACTCTCATTTTAATTAAATTCGCTGCACTGAATTCCGATTTTATTGCTAATCGCCGAATTAGGAGGAAGATATACAGCTACCGTTTATTCAAATAACGTTTATATTAGCGAAATGCGTGTTACCAAAATAATTTACAGTCGACGCAATAAATTACGGCTTTTACATTAACGTTCTGTAGAGACATTAGTTTTAATTAATGAATCTAAAAACGGGTAGCGATTTTTTACTAGCGATGACTTTATTGGCGTCGTAAAACTTATTTTGCTCTTGTTTTCGGTATTTCAAATACAAAATTTATTAGTTCCTTCTGATGATATTTCATTAGATTTTATGAAATTCGCACCTAATAAATGTTTACATTATTTATAATATAATTATTTAAAATTATGTGTCTTCCGGTTGCAAGATATCCTAGCAATTATATTCGTATAAATATAAAAACGTATCTTTAGTTTGTTATTTATAAGCTGTCACTATGTATTACCCACATTTTATTATTCTACACTGAAAAAATGATGTGTTCAATAATATCTTAATTTTTGTATTTGTGTATATTTGTGGTTTTGATTTTATGTTAAACAATTGCAATAAAAAAGGAGGTGAGGAGGATTATCATGCTCAAATTGGCAAAATAAAGATCCTGAATGTGCTACTGAATAAATTTCCAAGTTCACATCATATATTACTGTAAAAATACCAAATACATACTGTAGTACAAGAAACTCCAGTACAAATACAGCAGAATTACATGTTTTATGCCAAATTACATAATTTTCATTAAAAATACATAATGATGGTAAGTCGCATTCCATGTCCACTAAAATATATTAATTAGTGCATGATTACTATTTTGATTATTTGCGATTTTTTCAGAAATTCAAGACCTGTTTACCATCATAACTCTACTACACACTCTACTACATAACTTAACTACTGTTATAATTAATATGCATGTACCCAAATTTGTACCTTGTAACTCTGTCGAAAAAATCAAGAACAAGACAGAATGATCTAAAAATTATTGTAAATTTTATGGTTTCGTAAGTCTTAAGAGAACTTGTTAATAATTCTTCGTTGCTATTCATCGAAATTCAACGTAAAAAAATATATCTCTACGCTAACTAAAGTGTGACAGGAAAATTTTATTTTTTAACTGATTCACTTCGATGTTTTTCCTGGTAGCTTACCTTCTCTTTGTGGTTACCGGTGGATTCCGTAACAGTGTGGTTTATAAGCAGTTTTTTTCGCGATGCTTTGTCCTTGCAACGGCGCATTTTTAATAAATTATGCTGAACAGAATTAAAAATACAGCTCGATTGCTCTTGAAACGGTAAATTAAACGTTTCAATTTTTCTGTCTCTAATTTTAATCAGAAAAATATTGACCGTGCAAAATACAGAGTTATGTCATACAGTCCACTACAAACTTGCTTTGTGATTGATTTTTTAATGATATTAATATACAGAGCGATCCAGAATAATGTGCGAATATTTAAGGGGGTGATTCTACATTGAAAATTAATGATAGTTTGCTTTATAAACTATGGTCGAAAAATGTTCCATTACAAAAATAAAAAGTTTTAGGATAAAAAGGAAAATAATTAAGGTTTTCGAAACCGCTTGAAATATTTGCATGAAATTTGGTATGTGGTGACTATTATTAATAAACGTGCATATTTTGCAATATAAACGTAATTTATATCTTTAACAGTGGAGTGCGTACGAGCACTGACGTTAATATTTTTAAACAAAAAAATTGTATGCCAATGGTTTTCTACCAGATAGAAATTATTTTTTAATTTAAAAAATCAGAGCCCTCTTGAGTTTTTGGACTGCAATGCGCCGTTTTTGAGAAAAAAAATAAAAACTGTTACAAAATGATGGAAACCTACTAGTTAGACATCAATGTGTAAATTAGTTATTGGAAAGAAAACTATGTGCGTCATAGACTTTATTTTTATACCAAAAAACTACTACTTATCAAAAAATTACAAGACAAAAAACATTTTAAATTTAACAGGCATTCATAAAGTATTTTTCCCAATCGAAGAAGTTAACCCCAAAAAAAAATAATGAATAATATACAAAGGGTACTTCATTTCAACGCCTTATAACAGAATGAGAAGAATAAAAAAATATTCGTTCAGAAGAAGTGTTATCAGTGAAAATACCTTACCAAATTTCACTTCTTCATCTTTAAGTTTGAAATAAAATTAAATTTAGCAACCCCTATTGAAGGATTGTAATTCCTTAACGGAAGGGGTTCAGATAAAAAGAATATTTTAAAATATTTGTTTAATTTTTAAAATTACCATTTTAAAACGTTAGCCTTTCGATATAATCTGTAATATAATATTTTTGTTGAAAAATATCTCTATCATTGACAATAAAGTACCCTAATTTGTTCAACCCTTAATAGATGTTACATATTTTTCTTTGTTATGGTGATTTAAACAATACGCCATGGCTAGAATCGCCATATTTTCTTATATATATATATATATATATATATATATATATATATATATATATATATATATATATGCTTTGTTTTCTGTGTAATTTTGGAAAAAAAATTGATTCAAGCGATTGTAAAAAGGAATTATTAGAAACAGGGAGGAAAGTAACGGAAAAACAAGTTTAATGTAATCGTGTACTGTGACTAAACATGAATTAAATGACTCTAATCGCATATTTAGTCTTTTTTATAGTATTATATTAATTGTTTTCATTACCGCATACCATGCAGTAATTGGCTATTACCGCACACCATGCGGTAACAATTGGCTTTTACCGCACGCTTTGCGGTAATCACTTGCTGCATGGTTATAGATAAATTACTATAACACATCTGCTAAAAGAGAACATAATTCTCGATTGGCAAACCCATAAGAAGAATGTCGATAAATACAGATGTATTCAACGTTCGTTCCCTCTATTCATTAACTTTTCTTTTCGAAAATTACCCAGTTATGCTTTGTATAGTTAGAAATTGTTACGTAACAGCGTTTTCCATATTTAGCATTTCCAATTTGAGAGATAAAAATGACCATCTCCTCGTAACCGTTAATTATCCAAATCGATCAAGAAGATATACACCCAGAATATTAATTGCTATAATTAATAACCGATGTTGTTACAAGTAGCAGACCTATTCCCCTCTCAATATAAATCATCGACTTTACGCTCGATAATTTTAATACGACACGTTTCTAGTACCTCCGCGTCGTAGAACTAATCTGGGTTTACCAATTTAATACACAAAACTCGACGTGATGAATGCAGAGATGTCGGCTCTGCACGCGAGGTGCCGCTAGCTTCAGTAATTACGGCGCACTTAAAAATATTAGTATAATTCGGCTAATTAGAGGATCCGCTTATTAGTTTAATTGCTAAAAATCGTTTTTAATGCGCTTGATTAATTATGTGTTGGGTAGCAAGCGTAATTTGACGGGAGCGGCTCTTTACACACTCTAATCTACTTGGATAGCCCTACACTTTGCACACCACAGAAATGTAAAATGTCAGGTAGAAAAATTTTTTTGAAATTAAATATTAAATTTCGTACTCATTTGTTTAATTGGGTA
The DNA here is from genome assembly GCA_037114965.1 of Monochamus alternatus. Classification (NCBI taxonomy): domain Eukaryota; kingdom Metazoa; phylum Arthropoda; class Insecta; order Coleoptera; family Cerambycidae; genus Monochamus; species Monochamus alternatus. Next base: position 44,115,460 of record CM073433.1, read on the forward strand.
TTCCAGTTCGTAAAATACAGTGTTAACTATGACTAAGTAGGTATAAATATTTTAAGAGGGGATAGAGAAAAATAAGAATTAACGGAATCACCATTCAAAAAATTTTCAAAAAAGCGAATAATTTTCTTTTTCGAAACTATATTGAACCCCTATTTATTGCCGACTATGCGGTCCATCTACCGTCTTTATTTAACACGTTTAGCGTTTAGAGAGTAGGCAAACAGCAATACTGAATGGTAATATTCATTGACATAATTGAAATCCTGTGTTTACATTGTGATTGTGTGTTCTGCTTCAATTTTTAGTGTATTTTTTAATTTTACATGTTTCATAGTTATTAAATAAAGAAATTTGTGCCGAGTAGAGATATTTTCCTCGCCGGTTTGTTTTTCTACGTTATCGGACAAGGCTACTGCGAATGCATTCAAAGTTTTCTATTATCTATTGTTATTCGTTCAACTTTTTTAGAACAAATATACATTTTATTTAACTGCACGCGAAGTGAGTTTTACAGATCTGAACCATTTCGGGCGATGCTCATTATAGGCGCCAATAATCCGGAGGAAGAGAGGATTCCGCCCTTTTTTTAAATATAGATCTAGAATTATGAAATAACAATAATAATATCTCTATTTCTCATTCACTCATTAATCATGGGGATTAGCCCAGAAATCGGAGACATGTGCGGGAGAGAGGGCGGCATTTGCGCCCAGGAACGACCTACGTTGATAGACTAACCACCTGCAGGAATGAGAGAAACCTAGAAAACATCATTAATTAGGGCGTGGTCAAATGTCAATCAGTATCAATCTCTCACATTGACCCAAGCCAACATTCTTCCACCCTACCATACCCGTAGATAGAGTGCCAATTCTCTCCAGGAATACAGTTGATCTACGGCCGCGGGAATCGAACCCACAGCAGACGGGTTACATCGACTCAAGTACTGACGTCTTAAATCGCTATCAAATATAGAAATAAATTACCTGCAAAATCAACAAATTGTTTCCATACGTTTGCTTTTGATTTTATAGTGTTATCTGGTATTAGGTTTTGAATTTCTTGTCTAATAACGTGTTGATTTTCTTTATCAAATCGCGACATTTCACCATCTACTTATTAAATTCAACGTACATACGCTTCTAACTAGTAATTGACATCTACTGTGACAGAACGGTTTAAATAGAAATGACAAATCAACATATGTCAATAACAACCATACCTTGACCGAGTCAAATTAATTTGAAATGTCAGGTTTGATTTATACTTGGGGAGTAAAATTATATAATTATAAGTGATAAAATTTTTAATAGTTTATTTGGTTGCAAAAGTAAAACGGTACAGCTATTTTCCAGCAAGTTATAGAATCACACCCAAAATCACATTCGCACTGCATTTAAAAGAGATATTAACAATTTCGATATGATACGTTCGGCCTCAAAGCAATATGACTCGACATTAAATAACCAACATGTCAACAGCATAGCTGGGCGTACCACCGATGTAAAAATCTGCCTCGGTGAAGGGAAGAAAGAAGCCCGAAGGTAACAGTTATGGCAATAACTCCTCACTCGTGACATTACCGCAATTTGCAGGTTACTTCGCCCGAGCCGATACATTTTTATTACTACCTAAACAGGCGTACCAATACTGGATCACGTAGAGGGAAAGTCTCGACCATCGTCCTATCGATCATTTATCAATTGAGCACTCGGGTGCCAATCTGGCTCGTAAATATTTGGCGAACTATGTAGAAGTGATGTAACGTAGGCGGGAAGTAATATGATATTCACGATATATCCATCCATCAGTGCAACATTCTTAGGGGTTTATGACTCCGGTTTGTACGTTAAGTAAAAGTAACTGGCGTCACCGAAAGAAATATAATACCCTGACCAAAAAAAAAATTGTTGAGAAACTAACCTGGTTTATATCAAAATCGGCTTCTATTTCTGTTTAAAAGTCAACTAGCCACTAACAGCTTCAAAACACGATACATTATTTACCTGTTTCAATATTCATCACGCCTTAATCTTATCCTAAAATATATTATTTACACCATCGCGATATATTAACAGTGACATTTCTTAGGAACTAATACTAATGCTAGTATGAACCATTTCCTAAAGTTGTTACAAGGATGTTGTCCTCAATATGGTCCAGTTTTATGACCATGTCTTGAAAATATGTGTCTTCTGTCTTTTTAATGATAGCGTGGTTTTCTGAAATTCTGCAGTATCAAAAGATATTATTTCTAATGTGTTAGTTCTAAATGGTCTACTGCAGTATCAATTGTTTACATACTATGTTTACATACACCAAGTGCTCTGCATTTATTATAGAAGATCATACACAATAATTCCACCGTAGAAAAAATCACTCTTGGTTCCTGAATCTATGTGGCTAGTACTTTTATAGTTGTATCTATTTCTCATTTATTTCAAAAATGTTGTCCTCTATACTTCCAACTTTTCTACATAACCTTGTGTCAAAAATTGTTAACTTATCTTTTATTGCGTTAGAACACTGTCATTGTCTGCCACAGATTGGTGGCAAAAGACCAGCTTGAAATTTGAACATTTTCTGGAATTTTGCATTCCTTCTAACAAGTTTATTTCAAATGGGTTGCTGCACCATTTATGGCAAGTATTTTCTAAAGAAAATCATACAAAAATGATCTAATAATAACTTCATATTTAGTAAGTACCTATATGATTATTACATTACATTCTCCTTTTTCCAATTGCCAATTATAAAAAAAAATTAGTTTATAATATCACTAAGCCCTAAGTGTTTTGTAAATTTCCGTTACTGGGTAATAAGTAACACTTGATTTCCAAGTTCTGAATTTTCAGAAAATAATAGAAATATGTAACATACTTTCGTTGCACTTTATAGAAACTGGTTAACGATGCCTCATCAGTTGAAACTAATTCTTATTCAATAGTACTACATTTTAAAAGTATTGGCATTGATACTAAAAGACTGAGCGACCAATATAACATTTAACCTAAGACTTCAGTTTGGTTAATTTTCTCAGAAGTAAATCGAATATTATTCTGGGATGAAAATATCTCTGAAAGTCTTACAACTAGCATGGAGAAGAGGTGAGGCGGTTGCCTGTTTCTCGCATTTTTTTCAAATCGAGAAAATAACGATGGCTCTCCAACGAATGGCGTTGAAAATAATCCCGTATCTAGCAAACTTACCAAGACGATTCAGAAAGCTGTACAAACAGCAATTGATTGGTAATAGTGAAAATCAAAGCAGCCCTCTATGCCTTTTTCATAAACTGACATCAAAAGAAAGCGAACATAGTATCTCACCACGACTGTTCTTAAAACCTAATCGACACTGGAGAACAGAGACCGATAATTGATACAAATGTCCCTGTTGGAAGAAATATTAATAGATGGAAGGAATCGTCTACTGAGGCTATTGGTCTCAATATAAAGGGCAAATAGGTAACAAACCGTTCGAACAGGTCAACTGCTGTTCGCGAATCGGCAAAAAGTGGGGTGCAGGAACAACAATTGCTGAAAATGACTGGTCATAACAATCCAAATTCTATAAAACCATACTTAAATACCGAACACCACAATAACATCATAACTGCTATGCGTGGTATAAGATCTTCCATAGTAGAAAAAAATATCCCATCAGATGTTGCGTTCAATTGTATAACTGTACCTTTATCACCTGTACTTTTAATAAATAATTAGTTGTTTTGTCGTTGGGACTTGATTTTTTTTGTCAATAAATTTTCTGACCGAATATCCCTCTAACATTGACAATTGCCTCTTAATTTTATGTCTAATTTCTCAAGCAACGTGCTTTTGATTGCCTTAAAATTATCTAGTACATCATCATGTCAGTAACAATTAAACCATATTGTCAATTATATGTTCGTGGTTCTTGTGGGTACATTTCAGACTACTGCATTTGTTTTATAATACTAAAATCTAATCTATAAAATTAAGTCAGACGAAAAATAGGTCACTCCATACGTCAAACCAGTTGTGGTTACTTTTTAAATGTCATTGAGATCTCTGAAGACATTAAGCGCAATAACAGATCATCAGCGCATAAAAACCTTACTTAACATACATACCTACTACTATAATTCTGAAGAACAACTCGAAAAGATAGCAAAACTAGTCCGAGTATAATGTTAGCGGAGCATATTATCAATGTCCCGATCGTAAATAAAATTACATGTAATATCTAGTAGTGTCATACGTCTTTCCTTGTAGAACGTGTTGGAAATTGTAGCAGAGCCACATGTTCTCGCAATAATGTAATAAACCAGGCTCATTAAACGAATAACAAAAATTTTTATGGTGTGAATCGCGTACCTGTTTGTTTTAGTAACTGTCGCTCCAGTTATTTCAATCATCAAGTTCAGAAAATTCACGTTAAATGCCGAGCTGCTGTGTAAACGAGATTTTCCAAGGTGTAAAATCTCCGTGCTAACAGTTTTACTCACTCTAGCTTTTTTATACGGCTTTAGACAAACGTATTAAAAATTATTAGTAATATAATGTAATAAAATAATCCGTGTAATGAGTTAGGAGTACTGCGTTCCGTGTCAACTCAACACAATGTATTCTATACAGGGTGCCCAAGAACGAACATGCATTAGATGTATTTACAACAATTTAGTTTATATTTGAAATCGTTTGAACCGTGTTTGAATCAAGACGGTTTAGACGCGGTGACTGTCATAATGATAGCAAAAAAATAAAAGTAATTCAAAATGAGCTCGAAAAGTGAAGACGAGCCACCAGAGGAAGTACTGGAAGCGGCACAAAGTGCTGTTTTTCAATTTATCCTAAAAAAATCGTCAAGATAGTATGATATTACAACGAATGCAAAAGGTGGTGAAATTAGAAAATTCGAAAAGTGGTGCTGGCATATTTCGAACATAAAATTAAATCATAGTATATTAGTATATTCCATATTAAAAAGTACACTAAATGCCAAAGTAAATGTAAATATCAGAAAATTTCTAAAACTAATACTATATTCGAAAACCAAATCAGTTGGATACCGTCCAAGAAAGTCCAGAATTTTGGAAAAGTAAATTGAGGAATTTTTACAACAGGCACCTAATAATACATTTCTGCTAGAAAAGTTAATTCAAATTAATATAAATCGATTGACTAATTAATTTTGAACAACGTTTTAGGTCATTTTAATGATTAGTGTTTGTGGAGCTTTGAGAAGAGATGAGCTGCTAAAGATAATGGTTCATGATATAGAAGACAACGATTCAATTATTATTATAAGAATTCTCGATTCCACAACTCATACTCCGAGATGTTCTGTCGTTTCAAGTCCAGATCAAATGAAGATATACCGCAAAGACTATGCTTTACGTCCGGCAGTTACTCAAGTACATTAGTCGATGCAGAGGCCGATATTACCACCATTAAACTACATGGGAAGTGGCGTTCTAGTACGATAGAGAACACATATATAGAAGATTCTATACAAAATAAAATTTCAATCGCAAATAAATTGTTACCATCTTCAGCAGAGCCCACGGAACTTGCCAATACGTGCGCGTAAACTTAAACAATTACAACAGCAGCTTCATTGAACACCCAGAATTAAAAGCTACGATAAGTGACTGCACTGGATCTGGCATAAATTTAACTCACAAAATAAATTGTAAGCTTCCTGTTTATAATAGTTACTGTTTTGTATTGAAATATTATACTACCTAAAGTGTATATTGTTTAGTTAATAAAATCATAGATAAGTTACGAAAAAATGACAGTGTATCGAAGCAAATCAATAATTTATTCAAATGAAAAAATGAATGACATAAAATCTGTTGTAAAAAAACTATGGCTTTGGCTTACACGATGAAAAATGTGTCTGGGTCTTTTCCCAAAACCATCACGTTAATACTATGATGTGATATTGCACAAGGAAAACAGTTATTGCAGCAATGATGGAATGAAAACAACCTACCATACCCTCATAACTCATTCCAGAGAGTTGTCTTTAAGTCCCGTGATCTCAATTTTCTAAATTCAAGTCGTTCCCTTCGTAACTCGTGACAAATTTTAACGTCGAATATAAATTCTACTGCAGTCCTTCGTGCAATTAAATCCACGAATACCTTCTGCGCTCTAGTTGTAAATAGTTGGAGAGCGCGTTTTCTCGGATCTCCCGAGATCTGGTAACCCTTGACCCCTCTGTACACCTGTACCTATTTATTACATATGTACACGTTCTCGGCAAGATCCGCCGGCTGAATTAGTAAATATCACTGGATACGCATTATCTCAGCTAACACATCTAATAATAATGTAGGGAGTTTGTGATGAAACTATAAGCAGTTCTGATATATCTCCTTGTGTTAGTCATATAGAAATAGACGTAAACAGAAGTTTGTTTCTTGTATTTTTGCATTTTTGTGGGTCATAGATACGTGGTGTAAATACTGTGTAGGTAATGCCATAATTATTAGTGGCGATGTGGTGAACTTACGGTCTTGTTAAACTTAACGTAACGTAACGTAACTTATTCCTTTGTTTACAATATACATCCGCTAGTGACAATTACGACGACAATGCTGTCGTGGAAGTACCAGATAGATGGTTTTACTTGATCTGATTTCACATTAAACTACTTGTTTTAATTACAAATAATAATCTCATAATAGTTTGGAATCGGAATGAAGCGCTGAATACAATGAGAAAAAATTCAAGCTTGATTTATACATTCTGGTAGCTTAATAGAAAAGTTTAAGTGACTCTTTACAACTTTACATTTCAATTTTCTCGGTGAACTTAAACCTACCTGTATTTCCAATTAAATTTACATTAAAATGGTCTTCATAAACAATGTTGCAATACTTCTTTCATCGTGTTTCATTTATCGCTCTACACCTCATTTTTCACAACTTGATCACTCGAATAATTAACCAAGTCCTAAGATCAGTTAAGATTTAAAAGCATTCTTTGGATTAGTTATCTAAGTTATAAAAAGTACTAAAATATTGACTTTTAAGACGCAAAATTATACGGTTTATTTATTAAGACGTGATTAACTAATCAAATGATTATTGTTAATATACATGTGTATTTCATATATAGGTATTTATAAATAAATAATAACTCGCTTAGTTAACTAAGGCTTAGCTCTTCTTTCTCTTAAACTTTTTTGGATTTAAGGACTTGATATTGCCCAAACAGTATTTTGTGTATCAGTTAAAACTTGCTTTACTAATGAAAAGATTAGACTGTGGCATTGTGTATATAGTGCGTATATTAACTAATCAAATGATTATTGTTAATATACATGTGTGTTTTACACAAAATTTGATCACTAATTCTTCTCTATCTTAAACTCTTTTGGATTTAAGGTCTTGGTATTGACCTAAAAACTAGTTTGTATATCAATAAAGACTTGCTTTATTAATTAAAATGTTAGATTGTGACATAATGTATATATAGTGCGATAACTAATCAAATGATTATTGTTAATAAACATATGTATTTCACATATATTTCTACATATAATCTGATCATTCCTTTAGTTACAACCAAGGCTTAACTCTTCTATCTCTTGAACTCTCTTGGATTTAAGAAGTTGATATTGACACAAAAAATATTTTATGCATCAGTTAATGCTTGCTTTAATTAATTAAAAAATAGACTGTGGCATTATGTGTATATGTTACACACAATACTCGAATTCGGATAATGTCCGAAAAAAGTATGCAAAACTAGTTCTGCGCCCAGAAAAATTCCCATACCCGAAATTTTACGTTTAAACGACTTTTGACTATTGTAAAATAGTAGAACTAGTTCTGGGCATTATAAATTGGGCAAAACTAGTTTTGTGCATTTTTAAATGACCAAAACTAGTTTCCTTCATTTTCTGAAGGTTATGATACACACAAACAATACTCGAAAAAGTATGCAAAACTAGTTTTGAGTTCAGACAATATAATGACAAAAATGGTATAATCCTACTTTTAATGAATGTAACTATAAGAAAATGAATAGAACTAATTCTGGTCATTTCAAAATGCACAAAACTAGTTTTGAACAATTTATAATGCCCAAAACTAGTTCTCTGTATTTTGTAATATGCAGTAACCGTTTAAATGTATAACTTCGAGTATGGGAATTTTTCTGCGTTCAGAACTAGTTTTGCACACTTTTTTCGGACATTGTCCGTATTCGAGTATTGTGTGTAACATATATACGTGTACATATTATTTGCAATATTCTTTGATTAATTAACCAAATTAGTTATGCATTTCATACAGTGACACGTACAATCTGATTACTGGGTGCTACTACTCTTAGCTTTAAATATTTAGTAGATAATGGTTCTAGCTAGTATTTTGAGTACCAGTTAAGACTTGGTTAACTATTCACAAGACTAAACTGACAATATATTATATAAATTAGCCAAGTCTTAACCAGTGTGTGTATGACAAAAGGACGAACAAGCTGCACACAACTGCAGTTATACTATAATTAATGTATGTATAATTCAAATTACCCTATCAATTATTACATTTTACAATGTATTCAATAAAAGACGAGGCGCACCAGTGATTACAACACAGTAAAGTGCTGCTGCGCCTGAAAACGAAGACCACTGTCCACGTGCCAAACTAATAAAATGTAAATTTGTCCGAAGAAATATGAGCGGCAATTAAAATAATATCGTCTGGAGTACATTAGAAAAGGTAGAAATAAAAATTACAGTGTATGTTGGCTGGAAGTCGTTTAATTTAATATAAACCAGTTCTTGCGTCCATGATGTTGAATAGAAAAGAGGTTTGTTTATTTATAACCTTAGATGTGTTTTACAGTGAAATACATCGTGGTCTAAGAAAGTGTCGCATATAGTGTGTTTACAAAACGTACAAGCACATAAAATCGTAGTCTATAATTGTAAATTTGAATTGCCTTGGTAAAACGGAAAGCATGTAGCTATTTATACGTTTAAAGTCAATTTCAACAAAAACAGTGCATAAAGTAATAGTGCAATTTATTTTGCTTTCGATAACATATACCTAGTTAAAAAAGGTTTTATATATACGGGATGATCTTTAAAAAATCAGACATAAAAGTAACATTTAAATTTGCTATATAGTGATTTTCCAGGTTGTTATGCCCTAACCTAGGTAACTGGTCGCTGCCAGTAACAGAATTAAAGTGCACATCCCCAACCTTAGTTACAGAGGCGGCTACGGAAGACCATCATTATCAGAGGCACGATTCCGACCGTTTCAGTCGCAATACCAACAACAAGAGCCGAAATCAATATATGGGCGGGTCCAGGGATACCGATAGCTGGTTTGCCCCCCCTCCCACAGAGCCTAGCCCGAGAACAACAAGGGCAGGTCAAAGTATCCCAGCTGAGGCTAGGGATGTCCACTTTAATTCTGTTATTGGCAGCGACCCGTTACCAACGTCACGTCATAACAACCCAGTAAGCCTAAAACATGAATAATATATTTTTAATTTTATTAATTACTATGTTTGAAATATTTAAAACAACATCTACTCATTTTATTATTATTTTTTGAATATAAATCAACATAAATATTAAAATACATGGTAATAAAGGGTTATTTGAAGTGACATAAAATTCTAAATTAATCTGAGTATTTTCACACTCTCTAGATCCAGAAACATTTTTCTCTTGTTATTCCGGTTCGAACAAAATTCATTTCAATGAAATAATACTGGAAAAAAATAGCAGTGTCCTTATCTTATAATTATGTATAATTCCTTGCAACAAATTTATATTTAACCCCACCTCCGCCCGTCATAAAAATGCGAATAGAAAGTACTCAATGCATAATATTTATCATGACAATAGCAATCTGCCTAACATATTTTTTGAACCGCCCTATATACGGCCGCAAATCCGACCGTCCTTGATGTGTAAGAATGTTATTAAGAAGATTAGAAACGCCCTGCATTGCTATAAACCGCTTCAATGTTACTCTAAATAACCCACATGTTATTTAAAAGTAATAAAAAATATTTTATGTGGCTCGCGAAAACGCAGTTGGCCATAAAATCTGCGATTCCGCGGTAATAATGGAAAGGTTTATTTGCATATGAGTAACATTATATATTTTTTTGCCAATCGGGTATGGCAGTAAAAATATACATATTCGTGCGTTTATTATTATTTTGCTAACTCAAATATTTGATATGTTTGTCCGTCAAACAAGTATGTGTCTATAGCTGCTTCTAGTTTTTTTTTAATTAGTTTACTGTATATTTAATTATTTTAATATACCTACTTTATAATCTAATTAAACTTTCAAATAGAGTTTAATAATTTAAAATTTTCCTAAAATTCTTACACACTAAGTCTTATATAGGGAAATAATGTAATTAGTTTTAACCACATATTGGGAATGCCTATTAAAGATAGAAAATCGAAAAAAAAATTATTCAACCTTTTAAAAGAGAAGTAAATCAATATATGGGTGAGCGCAGATATGCCGATAGCAGGTCTGCCCCCCCCCACACACAGTCTAGCCTGAGAACAATAAGAGTAGGTCAAAGAATCTCAGCGAAGACTAGAGATTTGCATTTTGGTTCTATTATGGCAAATACAAGAATTATGGCTTAATATAGAGAATGTTTACGAAATACGAATGCCCATGTCCGTCTAATCTAACGTACTTAATTGAAAAACACAGTTCTGTTATACTGAACTTGCTAAGTAACTTTTTAAATATTAACAAGCATGTTATAGAAGAACGAATCTATAGAAAAGATATTAATTAGGTACTTTAACTTACTTAATTGTGTAGACAATGTGGAACTAACCTGTAACAGAAAAAATGTATTTCAGTTAAATTGTTCTAATACAAAAGAAGTTATCAACATATAGCAGTGCACTTCCATACAATTCGTCTGAATTTTCAGTATTTAAATCACAATCTACTACAATTTAACTTGTGAACCTCAAAGGTAAACCCATAAATGATGATTATTATTATTTGTAAATTATTCATAGGATCTCAAAAAAAAAACTATAAAAGGCTGTAAAACTCACAGTGAGCGGACAGATCTATAAATTACTTTATTGAATAAATGATGAGTATCAACTATGAGATGATTACTTTCATCGACGAAAGAGATGGATTGAGATAAGTGGCCATAGGCGGAGAATACGGTTTTAAACAATTCTATGGCGGATTTTTGTTAATTTCGAATGGTTATCATGTTTCTCTTGTCTCTAAAATACTATTACATTTCCTTCATTAAAGACTATTAGTAAACTTTGTAACAAGGACAGAGTAACCGAAAGTAACTATTTTTAAAATACCATATCCTAAGCTTTTTCACATCAGGACAGTTAACATAAAATACCACAGTGCGATACTTCAGTTTTTTATTTTTGTTTAAATTACTATTATTTTTGCGGTCATTGTTGAAGAAATTATATTATCCTACATTATTTTTGCACATATTTAATAAATTGTGACAAGCCGAAGTTAGACGTATGACGTCACCGTTGTTTTTATCCTTTATATAGATTTCAATTTTATATATTATTCAAATTTCAAGTACACATCTTTTTCCCACGCACCTGAACTATGTAGATGATACTTGATACACTATTTGAATTATAGATCGTTTCCCTTTACAATTCTAATTTAAAGTATAATGCGTACATCTGCAACTGATTAATATAATAAGTATTATGGAAAATGCCGTTATGGTTTTTAATATAATGGAACATGCGGAAAAAATCGTATACGTTAAGAGCATTATAATTTATATCGGTAAATTAATGATTCAAGTCAACGCGTGTATTTAACACACAACTTGTTTAAAAAAATTGTTATACAGAGTGTTTTAACGAAAGCTATCACACTTATTAAGTTAAAATAATCTATCAAATAAAATAGTAGTAATGAAAGAAATAAATAATATATTAAAATAACTAAATAAAGTGAATATTCAAAATAAAATTCTTCGTGAAAGGGGCCACTTGAAAAAACTGTTTTTAAAGTGCAAAAATAGTTATAACCTCAGCTATTACAGCTAATATTTTTTTTAGAAATTTTTAAAACTATTTCAACATAGTTGTACTTTTTTAATAGTAGGTGTATCACTGTACAGGGTGGTATGTTTTTGAGGATTACTGGTGATTTTATCACAGATAAAGCAAATCTGATAAACTAGTTTTGGGCTCTTATTTCGAGAAAATAACAATGGCGAAAACCGCATATTTCCATCTCGTACAGTTTTCAAGCTATACAGGGTGTTTTCCGGTATTACTTGTAAACGCCCTGTAGGTCAAAAACGGTAAAAGATAGATGCAGTTTTCACCATTGTTATTTTCAAGAAAAAGAGCTCAACACTCTAAAATTTCCTCTATCTATGACAGAACCAAACGTTTTTTAGTTTTTTTTTCATTTATTTATGCTAATATCTAATCAACATTTTGGGGTCTGGGCTTCTTTGGATCAAGAAATTCAAATTTCTTCACAAATTGATTATAGTTCATAGAGGGCGCCAGCTGCTGTAGATTGAATGTATTAAAAACGACTTTTTTGTACTTTAGGGTATCTCATATTTGATATCTAGTTCATATTTTCCAATTTTTTGGAATACAAAAATGAAGTACTTTGTCCACAATGGACGAAAATAACAATAAAACTATCTCTTCGCGACACAAACATAATAAACCAAATTTCGTGCATAGCATTGCGATACTGATATTTTAGGCATTGCTTAATAAAGCTGTATACTTTGTAACTGACCGATCTACTGCCAATTTCTTCGCAATCTCTATTAGCAAAATAATACAATACGTTTTTGTTTCATTATATTAAGAAAAAGATTCATCATTGTATGATTTCCTGCGACTTCTCAGCGATCGCACAAGGTGACCGTATTGAATTTCGAGCGAGATGAAATGATATAACACCGATTTGAATGGTTATTTTTGTAATATCGCATTACCAGAAATAAAGTGATACTTTGTTATTGCGATTCCTAGTAAGATGTAGATCGTATCGGATGATTTCGTAACGAGACTTTTGTAGGAATTTGTGCCCCGTAGATCGAGATATCATAATCCGAGACAGATGCTTTGTCAAAATTTCACATCACATTTTCCCTCAATCAATGCATTATTGCGTGACTGTAAATATTCGAAAATATTACTATTTATTCTAGAGCACACTGCATATTGATCAGACCATATCCGTTACGAAGATATACTACGTGACATTAGATTTTAATAATATTTAGACACAGGTTCAGAGCCACTTATTGAATGGTGGCATTTTTAACAGGATCGGAGAACCTATTGCAAAAATTGGTTCAATAGTGTGTTGGGAACCCACGATTCATAATACACTCATTGATATGGCTGGGATGGGATATAAAAAGGTTCTCTATAGTTTCCTGGGGTATCCATTCCAAGTATTTGAAATTCATGGGTAAAAGCTGCTAAAGTTTGTGGAGGTGTAGTAAGTCCAGTAGTCTGCAGCCAAACATGTCCCAGACATGTTCAATAGGTGACAGATCCGGCGATATTGGTGGCCAGTCTAACACCTACTGTGTGTTGGACATCACGCTCTCGCATGTCGAATTGTGGACCACATGAACCTGTTTCGCACAACCCAACAATCCACCTCTTCTCAAAGTCGCTAAACTGGGAAATCTACCCAAATCTAAGTACTCTAGGCATAAGCAGCTTTAAAAAAAAACTGTCATTTGAAACAAGCTTCACAACACTTGCAACAATAATGTGAACAGAAATTTATAAAACAGAATGCTACGTTCAAAGTACGACCTATGCAAACTCCAAGAAAACTTAGAGAATCCTGAAATTTTAATCATTTTTTCCTTTCCTCGAGAGAACTAAACCTTTTTTGTCGTATAATATACAAGGTGTCCGGAAATTAACGGAGTTACAGGGTGTTAAAGTTTTTATTTTATTTTCGATATTTGTAAAATAAATAACTTCTTAAGAAATCCAAATATTTACATAAAATTTGTAAATCGGGGGTTTTTACGGACGAGAAATTCATGTTAAATGTTTCTAATTTTGACGTTACTAGTAGAGGGCGCCACTTGTGGCACAACATGTTCTTTTAAAAACGAAACAGAGCAGACAGAAAAATGTTATTGAAAGAGGTAGCATTTATTTTGAGTCTAGAATTATCCCCTGAATTTTTTGCTCATCATTTCCGGACACATTGTATAACATTTCATAAGCCTATCTTTCATATCACAGCGTATATGGTCAAATAATTGTGCCATATTAATATTGACCATTTGCTATAAGAGAAATATATAGTATGCGCCAAAAGTATGGAATAAATTCAATAAAAACGAAACAATTATTTTTTGGGAAAAATCCTCGAACAGGTCGATTTTTAATTTAAAAAATACATATTTTAGCGTAAAATGCGATTTTCAAATGTCATTTGTTTTCGAGTAATGACGCCATCGATTTTTTTTAAATGGCAACACCATATTTTTTCCTTGATTCCGAAAGATCGTTTAATTCTCTATCAGATAGTACTAAAATTTTGCCCTCTTACATGGGAAAGTTTTCGAGTAAATGACGATTGAATGTTAGAAAACGTAAATTTTATCCATAAAAAAAGTAACAATTCTGAGGTATGTAAAATAAAATAAAATTTTATACTTAAATTAAATGTTCGAATTGCCATCCACCAACTTCTTGACAATGCGTAAGTCTGTGAAGAAATCTTCTTGCACATTATGGATGATTTCTGGGGTATCTCTGCGTATTTCATCCCGAATGCGATTTTGAAGTTCTTCTAAATTACGTGGTTTATTATTGTACACTTTGACTTCAAGTATCCCCATAAAAAATAGTCAAGAGGTATAAGATCTGGCAGGCCATTCTATCGGTCTGCGTCTGCCGATCCACCTCCCAGGAAAACAGTTGTCCAAAAAATCTCGTACAGGGCGCGCATAGTGCGGAGGTGCACCGTCTTGCTGAAACCATATGGTATCGTCAGGAATGTCATTATCGTTAGGAAAAATTACTGCAAGGGCTGGAACAAGGTCATTTTCTAGAAACTCTAAATATCTTTGTCCTGTAAGGGTTCCTTCAAAGAAGGAAGGCGCTACTATTCTGTCGTCAACTATTCCAGCCCACACATTTAATTTCTGAGGGTGTTGGGTATGTGCCTCTGCCATCCAATGAGGATTTTCCCGACTCCAATATCTGCAAGTTTGACGGTTTACTGTACCATTCAGACAAAATGTGGCCTCATCTGAAAAAAGTATTTGCCGGTGTAAATTTCTATTTCCTTGACATAAATCCATTAGAATTTCGCAAAAGTGTAAGCGGCGATCGAGATCATCTTCATTGAGTTCCTGCACAAGTTGAATTTTGTAGGGATGATATTTTTCCTTCCTCAAGATACGTAGCACTGTGCTCTGACTAGTGTCATTGTTTAATGCAACCAATCGTGAAGAATTATGAGGATTATCCACCATACTTATGAAAATGTTCTGTTTCTGATTTTCATTAATGCTCGGACGTCCAGGTTTTGCAATATTTACAACATTGCCAGTTTCTCTAAATTTAGACTCTACCTTACTGACTGTTGATTGGCTGATAGGGCGATCTGGATATTTTTCATTAAATAAATCGCAAACTTTCTGCTGAATTCTAGTCATATTCCCGCATCCGATAAGAATTAAAATTTCAATTCTTTGAGTAACAGTTAAATGTGCCATAATACTTTAAATTGAATAATAATTTCTATGTCGCTTACAATACTTATTAGAAAGTCGGTGTGGCAATAACACTTTGCAAAGATTTTCACCTACGTGATGCATAAAAGAACTATGGAATTCGAAAAACTAAACTTGATAACGTTTTTGCTTTATTTTAATCGATTTACGTTTTCTAACATTCAATCGTCATTTACTTGAAAACTTTCCTGTGTAAGAGGGCAAAATTTTAGTACTGTCTGATAGAGAATTAAACGATCTTTCAGAATCAAGGAAAAAAATATGTGTTGCCATTTAAAAAAAAAACGATTACGTCATTACTCGAAAACAAATGACATTTGAAAATCGCATTTTACGCTAAAATATGTATTTTTTAAATTAAAAATCGACCTGTTCGAGGATTTTTCCCAAAAAATAATTGTTTCGTTTTTATTGAATTTATTCCATACTTTTGGCGCATACTGTATATCAAATCTGTTGCCACCAACTTTGCAAGACACTCTTCAACAGTAAGAGGAAAATGAAAGCAGAAATGCTGTGTAAAAAAAATATTCATTCGTTTTATTTTTAAATTATTTCTATGTTCATTAAATAGACATAAAAAGTTATCGTTGCGTAATAATTTCAAACTAGATGAAACACCTTAAATTTTTATTCCAAATATGGTCCTCTATCCCGCACAAAATATCTATCCCTATCTCCAGCTAAAGCTATGGATAAATCACTGTCATGCGAGCAATAAACTTCGAAAATCTCTCCACCAGTCCTATTTGACGGTCTAATGCCAGGCATCCACTTAATTAGGTTGGTATCCGAGTATAATCAACTCGTTACTTCTCTAACTAATGGTAATGGCTTCAGTTACTTTCCTAATTAATCCTAATAGGTTGGTAGCTCTTACTGGGTGGCAAATGTAAATTTAATAGGTAGCGATGTGACAACAATGTAAAAATTAATCGCGTCGACACCGTCCGCCTGAAAAAACTATTAACGGGTCCATGTCGGACGGATATTTTTTTTCTCGTTTGATCTTGTCTAATTGCCTGTTTGAGTAGAAAGATTTTTTTTTTTTTTGGAGGGGAAATTAATGAGGTTCTAATGAGGTTTGGGAGCACGTGGGATTCATTTGTTGGAAATTGACTGACTGGGATAATTTATGGTTATTCTTACGTGCATGTGTATGGTATCTTAACAAAAAATCAATTACGACTCGGAGCTGATACGCACTTTTGCTACACTTTCTAATTTAAAGTAGTTCAAACAGACCATCTTCATTAACAATGATAAATATCTTCGATGGATATTTGAGGCGAGCCTCAGTGTTTTGACGTTCAACGAAAAGTTGTAGTTATTATGTTTAATTAGTAGGCATTTTGTAAGATTGTATCATTTTTCAACAAAATTTAGATTTAGGCAGAAAATTATTCATCAATAGCTTTAAACGAATTCAACGTCGTCGTTTTTTTAAAATTCCTAATAAAACAAACGGTGTTTATCCTCCTATTGGTCTCTGTAAATTGAACTTCTTTTCATTAAATAATCGAGTGGCCTTCAGGAATCTATATTCCCTTTTCCTTCTATATTTTTGTCAATAATTTTTATGTTGTTTACTTGACGTATGCTGATGGTCTCAAGATAGTAGAAAATTTCAGTCTAATATAAATAGTTCGTCAAAATCAACTGACGTTTGAACATGCAAGAAAGAAGCACAATTATACATACGACAAAAACAACGAAACTTATTTTTGACTCCCTCAGGGATCTATACTAGGTCCCTTTCCCTTTAATATTTTTGTCAATGATATAATAAACGATTTGGATGTTGGTTACTTGACTGCAACACACATGATTTTTATTAAATCATCGGGTGTCCCTCAGGGATCTATACTAGGTCCCTTTCCCTTTAATATTTTTGTCAACGATATAATAAACGATTTGGATGTTGGTTACTTGACGTATGCTGGTAATCTCAAAATTGTAAAAAATTTCAGTCTAATATAACGGTCCGTCAAAATCAACTTACGTTTGAATATATAAAAATGCAGCGCAATGACATATACGACAAAAACAACGAAGCTTATATTTAATTACAACACCCGATTATCATTAAATCATCGGGTGTCCCTAACGGATCTATATTGGTTCCTTTCTCTTTAATATTTTTGTCAATGATATAATAGACGATTTGGATGCTGGTTGTAGAAAATTTCAGTTTAATATAACTGGTCCGTCAAAATCAACTTACGTTTAAACATACAAAAATACAGCGCAATAACATATACGACAAAAACAACGAATCTTATATTTGACTGCAACACACACACACATGATTTTCATTAAATCATCGGGTGTCCCTCAGGAATCTATACTGGGTCCCTTTTCCTTTAATATTTTTGACATTGCGTTCGTGATTTTCATACAAATTTATGTTCTAAAAGTTACATAGGGTTTTATATTTTAATGAGTTGTATATGCTTTATTGCTTTTTATTCTTATCTTTTTATACTGTATTTATTTATCGTTGTTAGTGAA
Organism: Monochamus alternatus; assembly: GCA_037114965.1. Classification (NCBI taxonomy): domain Eukaryota; kingdom Metazoa; phylum Arthropoda; class Insecta; order Coleoptera; family Cerambycidae; genus Monochamus; species Monochamus alternatus. The sequence goes on from CM073433.1 coordinate 44,133,732, forward strand.
ATATTTTCTATATTTTCCATCCTGTAAGTGGATATTCTTTTTCTATTGGGTGGCGTAAAATAAATAAGTTTTTAAAAGATCGTCAGTAAGTTTCATATAAACAAAGTATATATTTTGTTTTTCTTCACAAACACATATATAACAATATCTACTATAGTCAAATTTGACAATTTTATAAAGAGTTCAATTAGTTTAACAACAAAATATACAGGTGAAAAAATACAGAAATATTATTTGTTATTTCGACTAATACTCTCAAGACATAATATTGTTTTCGATTATTCCAAAAGCTACATATATTTTGATTATGTACATCAATAAAATAAGCTCTGCTCAATTTGAAAGCTTTTAAGTGACTTTAAAATTCAAATGTGTCGTGAATATCGTAGGAGGCTAAATTTACTTTTCCAGCTGTTTTACGAGCAGATCTCGGATTACACATCGACTCTGATTTGTAATCAGATTAAAATGGTACAAGTATGGCAATTTCCTGAAATTTATTCCGCTGTTTTTGCAGTTACGAGTTCTCTAAAACTGTTGCTGGTTATCGTAAAGTCTCAGTCAAGAGTAGTGCAAGTTTCTGAAATTGATAATTCTTCATTTAGCATTTGCTTCATTTATGAAGTCATGCAAGTAATACAAAAAACAACACTCAACGTATTTCACTTAATTTGCATCTCCTACAGTGTTATTAGAAAAATTATTATATATATATATATATATATATATATATATATATATATATATATAATAATTTTTCTAATAACACTGTAGGAGATGCAAATTAAGTGAAATACGTTGAGTGTTGTTTTTTGTATTACTTGCATGACTTCATAAATGAAGCAAATGCTAAATGAAGAATTATCAATTTCAGAAACTTGCACTACTCTTGACTGAGACTTTATATATATATATATATATATATATATATATATATATATATATATATATATATATATATATATATATTGTCAGAATATAGTGTCACATCAAACAAATGCACTGAAATCTGCTAAAATAAACAATATTACTTCTTTTATAGCCTACATAGACAGAATAGTATTTGTACGGTTATATATGTCATGGGCAATGTCTAATACTTTTTAAAAGAAAACATGATGCAGCTAAATGATTATACCGTATCAAATCAATTATTTTTGCTGCATCTCTGTACTATTTTATGGTTATATGTATCAAGGCCTATTTCTAATGCTTTTTGAAAAAAGCATGATGTAGCTAAATGATTATACCACATCAAATCAATTATTTTTGCTGCATCTCCATTACTATAGAAAATGGACCCTGTAATTATAAGAAAATGTTCCATATAAATATTTAAAAATATTCGGAATGTTCCATTTCTGTATATATGTTTTTATATACAATATGCATATATTGAAAAAAAAGTTGCAATGTAAGCAAATAGTCCAAAACGTGTAAAAATATCCTTTATTATTGTATGGAATTTAAAGTTGCCATTATGAACATTTGTTAACATAGTCAATATATTTTTCTCCCTAATAATTGTAAACTTAATAAACATCAATATTGCATTTTACATTACGCAGTGGCAGAGTGCTTAACTACAACGGAAAATAATTTTTTAAACAATTTGTCTTTCTATGTCCTTACATGTTATAAGTGTCAGTCATCTCTGATATTGACCTAGCTTAGCTCAACGTCTGGTATGATATGTAAAAAATTATTTGGACATTTGGAAATGCTGAGCAAATGTCTTCGTTCTAAAACTGTAGATTTATGACTTAATATATACTTATAATCAAATAGCTTATAGCATGTTTAAATTTGTGTTTCGTAAAAGCTTCAAATCAAATAGTATTATGCATTTCAATAGATAACTAAAGCTCTTTCTGTAAGTGTCGCGAAACAGAATGTACTAATTGCTACACTATGCAGATAACATCGCTAAGATGTAGAGATTCATCATTTCCCAACACCCAGCAATATTCCAAATAGAACCTGTGGCCCATAAAAAGGCTCAGCTGGAATGCAAATGAGCTTGCAAAACATCAGCGACGCATAAAACCAAATTCTTCTCTCTAAACGACGAAAAATTGCCTCACTTTACCCGAAGTATTTTTTATGTTATTCCTTATCTTATTATCACTAATTACCGACGTAGTTTACGGTATTTAGCATAAACTGTATAATGTTTTCATTATGTTTTAAGTATGGGAATATGAAAAGTGCATTACTTAACAGCATGGGAATTAGACTGACATCTGCCATTGTCACTTTTAGTGGCCGTTTATAAAACACTTGCAGTTTCGTTAGGCTATTGTAGGAAATGTGGGTCAAATACAAAGCGCTCGCCTTTTTTCGATGTCTTCAGACCAAGTAACATATTGTTGAACAGGAGTAATTAGTTTAGAAATGAAGAAATTTCTTCAAAACACAAGCATGTAAGGGGTTTTCTTCTGCAATATGTGTTCATGATTGTTTAATTGCTTGTTTTAGGCACATTTGAGGTTGAGTTGCTACAAATTCCACTGCTTATGATTTATATAAAAAACCACATTAGATGCAACTGTACACTATAACCGTATGATTTCCCTTAAGATCTTCCATATTTGTCTGCCTCGTATCTCTCATCGCCTGATTCTATTTCAACCTAAGCAGTTACTTTGCACTTAGTTTTTAAAACTATTATCAATTATTTTCAGAAAAAAAGTGTATCTAAATGGATTATTTTAGCACTACACTAATAAGAACCTCCACTTACTGAGTGCATTTTTTTGTACAACTTTAGATACGATTCTTTAAATAGCAGTTTTAAAATGAAAAAGCCGTAGGAGATGCGATGGAGATGGTGTTAAAAACTGCTGTTAGAAACAACTGACTTTTTTGTTAGATATGTATCTACATGATTTCCGTGATAGAAATTGTATTAAAATTGATTTAAATTAGCTTAATATCTTTACAATAAAGTATAAATGTTATAATCTTAGACCTGAATATGATTATGTAGAACAGAAATACGGAGAGTGCAAGTTAACAATCAAATTTAATTCTATAACAATTTGTTTGGTTTAGTTAAAACAATGCGACGGATTTGTTTAACATGTAGCAGTAAAAAAAATATGACCAATTTCTTGCTGTGTTGATTGCAAAGTACAGGACAAGGCAAGAAAAGAATCCTATTGTTTACTAAAACAGGATACGCCTTTTTGAAATAAGCTTAGATTAATAATTTTTGACAAATTTATCAATACAGCTGATCTAGAAATTTAGTTTCATGTTTACAGTTAGTAATTATTATTGTTCGATAGTGGGAAATGATGTCACATAGATCAAAAATATAAATTTTTTCTTTTGTCAACGTTTCGCCATTTTTATTCCGGCATTTTCAATACTGAGAACTCCATAATTATCTAATTTTAATTGTTGGTGGAGACAAACTTCAAAGAAAACACGCATTACTTTTCTCAACGTTTCGTCACTTTGCTGATGATGTCACAATATAATTGACGAAACATTACTAAAATAAAAAAATTGTGTTCTCTTTGAAATTTTTTACTACAACTCCCGCTACAGACCAACAATTATAAAAACCAAGGCTATTATTTAATAGTTTTTCTAATAATTAGTATATTTACTTAGAAATTGAAATACGATACATAATATATATATATTTATATTAATGTATGAGATATTGTCTGAAGATATTTATTTGTGGCATAATTTTAGTTTTTCTTTAGTTTTATTGGGTTTTTGCCACACTTCTGAAAAATAATAAAAATTAATTAAACAAGCCCTTGCGCCAAACGGAACAGTCAAGGGTTATTTTTGAAACTAAGTTAGCCTAACCAAAAAATCTCACACTGAAAAAAGCAGATAAGTAAAAAATAACAAAAATCACATCACCATCGGGCACTTACGTATTATTGACGTTTCGAAAAACTCTCTGTTTACATACGTTTAATATTTTAACTACTATTTTGAAAACGAAAACAGAGAGTTTTTCGAAACGTCAATAATACGGAAGTACGCAATAGTGATGTGATTTTTGTTATTTTTTACTTATCTGCTTTTTTCAGTGTGAGATTTTTTGGTTAGGCAAACTTAGTTTCAAAAATAACCCTTGACTGTTCCGTTTGGCGCAAGGGCTTATTTAATTAATTTTTATTATTTTTCAGAAGTGTGGCAAAAACCCAATAAAACTAAAGAAAAATTAATGTATGAGCTTGTAATTTCCGCATATACACTTATAGTATCCCTATAGATTAAATTATTTTCTGACATTTTTTCGCGGTCATAAATATTTTGAAAATTAATAACAATTTTCTAAAAATATTTCTGCACCTTAATTAATTTAAGCTCGTATGATATTGAAAATAATTAAAATATTAAGTCCAATCTATACACAAATAAACACAAAAAAAATCCAATGTAATCACATGCACCTAACTTGAAGGAGGATGAAAATTTCCTTTACCATGGTAAAGGAAGAAAATACAATTTTCAGTAATATATTAAAATAATTCTTAAAATAAGAAAATATGACATAATTGTATACCTTTACTAATGACCGAAAAAACGAGACATGTATCTTTTTTATAATAACTACGTATCTACACTATATGTATTGTCTATTTTTCACCATCTTTTAAATCTTGTTTCAGAAAGCAATAAGGCCTGAAAGCATATACAAATTACTGTAATTAAAATCGTATTTCTATTCCCGTTTCATTAAGAATTTTTGTGAAAACGGTGATAGCATCTCTCCAAAATTATACCTGTGTGTACAGTTAAACTTATTTCGCTGACATGCAAATAATCTGACGTGTTACACTTTCTAACATCATGTTCACATGACAACTAAGTATTCGTATACAAACAAATTACCGGTTCATCTATGTCCCGAAGGAAAGTTGCAAGAGGATATTAATTTCACGTTGGAACTATTTAAAATTGATATCTTTTGTAACACTCGTCACAAAGGAGTTTGGGTATCTGTTCTTCTGACGGTATCACGCAATTAAGGTGCTGTGTAGAAATAACGGATATTGCAATTTTTACGGAAAACAAAAGCAAATGAATTGTTTTGATACTAGATGTGTACCATGCCTACAATTCTTCTGTCTATTCTAGAATGCATAAGACGCAAGCAAAAATTTCTATGTTCTAAATAACCATAGGAGATACACGTAAATAAATAATTTAAGATATTCCGAACAATCAGCCTCCGTTTAATTTTTTTTGCGCCAGTCTCTTTAGTATCACCACTTATATTCCGGACACTCTGTATAATAACAAAGAAGTTAGTTTGATGGGAAACTCGACAGACAGGGTTCTGCTCTTTAAACAAGACAATATATCACTGCACCTAATATTATATGAAATGTATATTATTAAAACATATCAGTGGTATTATATTGACTTCAATTTTTGTTTTAAAAAGGAAGCATGGGATGCGACCAGTTACAACGGCGGCTACGGAGCCAATAGGAACCGAAATCAATATATGGACGGGCCCAGAGACACCGATAGCGGGTCTGTCCCCCACAGAGCCTAGCCCGAGAACAACCTGGGCAGGTAAAAGAAACCCGGCTAATGCTAGGAATATGCATTTTAACTCCGTTTCTGGCAGTTACCAGTTACCGGGGTCACGGCATAACAACCCGGAAAATCTGTATGTATCAAATTACAGCACTGGCCGTGAAAACCTAAAGACCACTATACCATTCCATAGAAGAATATAAAAACAGTTACTAATATTGGCAAGGTACACAGTAAAAAATAAGATTGTGTAGATGGTGTTAAATTATTATGCCATTTATAATTATTTTATCTTTATTTAGTCACAGCCAAAGATAAGTTTTTTTTTTACCCAACACACTTTATGTTCCGAAACATTAATTCAACACATTTGCAGCAGGTCTAATGCATTATCTTTCTTTGTATTTTTAAACACACAAAGTTTCCCTGTAAGACTCCTTCACCTAATTATCTTCCTTAAGACATCAAAATGATTAAACTGTATTAAAACTTCCAAAACTACACCAAACTGATTCATTTATTTATATTGTTTACTACACATAACATTTATTGTTCATATAATGAGTTGAATAGCAATTACCTTCGCATCAATTTGGTTATGTCCAGTTCTAAATCATAATTTATGCAAATCTGCTATAACAAATTGGTCTCTTCCAAATTTCGTTCGTTAGTTTCTTCCTTTGTCAAACGGCGAAAGACATATATTAAAAATAAAACATAATTTAGTAGACAGATATGAGCATTTTATAATTGTCTAAGCCAAACATCCATTTTGAGAGATGAGCGCTGAATCATACTTACATAATGAAAAGGATATGTCAACAGAGAGCGATCTTTTAAATCTGCGTCGGAAATATTCGCGTAGGATAATGAAAAATGAAGGAGAAGTTCGTCTGAACTAATTTGTTAGTTCCTTTGAAACAATCAATTATTATATTTGTCTAATAGCAATTTTTTCTTAATCAATTAATATTTTTACAGATGGCTAGACATATTAAAATCAGTTCGATGACTATTTATAAGTTATATTTAAAAACAAAAGGCCTTGGATACACATTCTGAGAGCAGAAAGAAGAGTTATATACAGAAAATTTGATTACCTATTTAAATTGTCGTTAATCTGTTGTCTTACAATTATGAATCTATTTTAAGATATATTAAATAAGAAATAGCGCTCTAAGGCGTTTTGACTATCTATAACGCCTTTGGATATTAAAAGGATGCAAATTTAAAGTGTCATTAGTCTGTTATTTTGCAATTATCAACCTATTTCGAGATACATTAAATAAAAAATAGCGCCCTAAGACGTTATGACTATGTATAATGCCTGGGACATTAAAAACATATAACACACATTTTATTACATATGTAAGGTGTCACTAATCTATTGTTTTACAATTATCCACCTATTTTGAAATACATTAATATTAACAAATAACATCTTAAAGCCTCATGACTATCTATAACGCTTTGAAATATTACAAAAATATAATTCAAATTTTATTAAATTTAAAGTGACATTAGTTCATTGTTTTGCAGTTATCAACCCATTTCGAGATACATTAAATAAGAAATAGCGCCCTAAGGCGTTATGACTGTCTATAACGCCCTGGGGCATTAAAAAAATATAACGCATAGAATAAATCAGTTCAAACACAAAAGCTGTCATTTTCGAAAGGAAACTAAATAATACATTGAATAGAATTAACATCGTTGATACCTTAATTACTGTTTTAGTTGTTTCAAAAACAACACAGAAGATATTGAATTAAATTTTGATAGATGTACTTGTAACGTTTAAAAATCGTTGTACTAATAATAGCTTTATTACATTAAACCTGTTTCATATTGTAAAAAACTTGAAAACGTGTAGAACCATTATAATAAGTAACAACGATATTCAATTACAGTGTCAAATTATTTATATTATTCTATAGAGTAGTAAAAGAACAGTTTTTATACACTCAACTGTATTTCATTTCATGTTTCAAAACCTTCTTCAGTTCTTTCAATGAATATAAAAGTATCTGACTCTTTTAATACTTCTTATAATGTTTCATGGGCTTTAGCTACAGATGCAATAAATTCTCTAGCGTTCGCCAGAAGCAATGTATGAAAATAATGCCTTAGAATACTTTCTACAATATCACTTAGATCTCGATGCTATGAGGCATTCAAAAAGAGTTATTATTCAAGCCACTTCCATTAATGGAAATGGCATAAATTAAACAAAATTGTAAATCATGCTTAAAAGGACATGTGTACATAAAATAAATTAGGGAAATTTAGTGTTAAATAATTGTTTTAAAATAAATCACGTCGATTAAGTAATTCTAAAGTTTTCTTTAAACCAGATACTGTTCACAATTTCTGAATATGTGAAAACTTGTTACTGCTTTCTCTAGTACTTTCTTAAAGGTCAAAAAAAATCGTTCAAAATTAATAGAAGCACAAGCTTCTTAAATTGTTCTTATATAATCCATTAAATAAATTTAATAGCGCTTTCAAGAGGCAACACCTAGCTATTTTTTTTTTAATTTTAATTTCCAACTACAAAGCTGTGGTGGGTGTGTACTCATAAACATAATTAAAGCAACGAAACGTTTTTACGGTACAGACGTTCTTACGCGGACTAGTTTATCAAAAACTGCAAATTGAAGTGGCACAACTTTCTACAATTCGGTAATTAAAATGGTTTTAGGTGCATAAAAAGTTGTAATAAAAATTTTTTATTGCTTTGTTGGATAATTAAAAATCGATCGTTATTTTTAAATTTTATGAAAGGCTTAATTGCCCAAGCTAGTTGTATTTAATGTCAATGATGAAGGCATGAATATAGCACACAAAATACAATAATCATATAAGGGGTGTTTCTAATTGCGTGCAGAAAGCCCAGAGGCGTATTCTATGGTTAATAAGTATAACGTCCCAAGGACGCTATTTCTAAAACTGACAAAAAAAATCATTTAAAATTCACAACTTCTAAACTCCTTGAGATATTTTTGACATAATTTTTTAATTTGTTGTTAGGTATAAAATATAAAATTTGCAGCTTACGTAAAGTACCAGTGGTGGGTTATGGGTACTATCACGACTTTTTTCACAACAAAAAGTATATCATTCTTTATAAACATGCAAAAATTGGTTTTATAGCTCCATGGCATTTTCATCATTTTTTCTCTCTGCACATTTTTTTGTAACTATAGCCTTTTAGAGACAAATTGAAAAGTTATGAATTTTAAATTGATTTTTTAATTAGCCCTGGAAACAATATATCTCAGAAACGACACCTTTGGCCATTTTAAGCATAGAATATGCCTCAGGATTTTCTGCACGCAATTAAGAAACGCCCTGAAATTCATTCTTCCTGTTTCAATGATAAAATTAGCACAGATGTCATACACCTGTGCTGGTCCTGACCACCATTTGAGAACGAATTAGAGCATTTAATAAAATAAAATGTTCACAATGGCCAAGTATTTATGATTAACAATGATAATAATAAGACGAAGCAAGTGTAACGACGCTGTGAAAAGCTTCTTGACGTTTTAATAGCGTTGCTATAAAAGGATTAAAACTTCGGTACAAAGAAAGTCCGACTGTGGAAGAATAAATTACACAATATGAAGTGGAGATAAGAAGACAACGACAAGATATAATACCTCTATTTACATTTTTATAAACTGATTGCTTTCTTTTACAATCTCGTCTTCATCTATTCAGTTATTGTATTTATCGAGGTAATTAAAAGTTTAAAAGGATGTGACGTTGCTTTAAATATAATAAATCTTGTATCTGTAAGTAACTTAGTCACATATAATGCGATTTTTTAACTGTTACTTCTACTTAAGCTAAACGAAATTTAACCGTTACTAAATTATAAAGCAATCGAAAAAATAAATAAATGAATTATCCGATAAAGGCTGGACAAAAAAATATTTAAATAAGAAAAAATACAAAATAATTGAAAAATTACATACAAATATAGATGTCATCCATTTTAATTTGAGAAAGAGATCTATAAAACATATCAACTCATCGTAAAATGTTTGTGTACGTTATTAGTGGAACTAAAACTAAAACTAAAAGCAGAATATAATTACCCGTTGTTTATTATTAAAATTTAATATTATTTTACATTAATTTATTATTTTTTTGTCAATAACAACGTACATAGCAGTATTACATATCTGATTTCTACAAGACGATAATTTAAATAAGTTATAATATCTTAGATAAAATTCGATTCTATATCTGTTAAATTTATCATATTTATAAACTATATATTTTTATAAGAGAGAATAGTACGAAAGCGAAAGTTAGAATAGTATAATTAATTTAAGATTTGTAAACGATTCAGTTGCCCTTATAGTAAAACCTTAAATTGTTATAGGTTTACCTGTTTACCATTCAATAGTAAAATGTACGTTACTTTCGAATCGAATACGATACCCGGACTATTTATCGAATTGCTCTTTTTAGAGCTATTTATTCATGTTCAATTTTAAATCATTGGTGTAAACTAAAAAAATTAGAGAACATTTATTAATATTCAAAAACAACTTATTCCTCCGACAATATTCCTGAAATCTAGACATTTGAAAATTAAAACAATTTGTTGAATTTGTCATTTGGCTGTAAAATCATCAGCATTAAGAGATAATCTAGAGTATGCCAAGTTATAAATATGGAAGAAAATAGAAACGGTCCAAGAGGTAAACCTTGCGGAACGCCAAAGACAATAACAACATCAAATGAGAAAGAATTATTGATTTTGATACACTTGATATGCCCTCGAGATTTATCGGCCACAGAATTTGGTCCTTATTTACACAAACGCAAGATAATTATACTGGCATAATACATTTAAACAGAAGTAGGTTACAGGATTGCTAATTATCAATGTAAGCTAAAGAAGCAGGTTATACAATAACAAACCCTTATGCAGACTATACAATGAGGAAGAAGACACAGTTTTCATTATAACTTCAGACGAGGACCCAGTGTCTTCTAGTTTTACATTCAAGCGATTAACTACTACATTATCTACATCAACATATTTGTCATTGCAACTATAATGCAAATTCTTAATTCTTGAGCTTCAAGTAAAAATGTCTTTAATATTATGGTGAAGGATTCCAGTCAAAAAAGTAAACTATTTTCAAATTCAATTCCCGAAAATTTGTATCCTCATTTTCTCGACTTCTGGTTAAAGTGCAACACTAGAGGCTAAAATGAAGAGGAAGAGAAATCGAATGTAATAAATTTAATAATCCTGATATTCCCATTGTTGGATAACTTCTGATGTATAAATTAATTCCGATATTATGCGTGTTCGTATAATACCATTAATTTTCTCACTCACACGCAGTAATAATCATTACAAACGTAGTGTCAACATATTGAGACTTCTCAAACTTATCATACAAATGGATGTTCGAAAGAAACAAACGGTAATAGCTCACCGTTACAAGCTGCAAGTGAGAAAAGAGAAAATCTCGTCCAACTCCCGCGTTACGACACAGACGAAGAACGATTTTTTTCATCAATCATGCACAAAACAAGAAAACAACGCCTTGATTGATGTCTCCAGAAGCAGCGACAAAGATTGGGAAGAAATCGCCGCTGATTGTGCAACACACCACTGTGTTTCATACAAAGAATATTCCCGCTATTGTTCGAATAATGCAATTTTAATTCTATACTACCAACGACGGAGTATACTTGGGTTTCGGAGCTTTCTGGAGCAAGGTTACACGTATACGTACGGATCCTCGCAGGCTAAGGTCGAAATGTAAACATAATAAAGTCGTGTGCCCACATTTCAAAACCGATTCATTGTTTAATTAGCTGCAGTAACTCAATGGGGAAGTTGCATACATTTTTTATTAGTTTGAAATGTATTACAGGGTACTCATTATAATATGTTTATTGAAAGATCATGTGTCTGGCGGTAATGATCACATAATAATTAAAATATTATCATTAATAAATTGCCATAGAATGTAAACAAAACCACGTGACTGAAAACGCGATATTATTGATGTGACGTTACACGCCGTTCAGCGTGGTACTGTAAACAGTCGTTTGTTTCTTCTACAAAAATGTAAGTTTTCTCTACTAGTCACTTTCTAAAAGCCCTGTATACATTCCGGTAGCTTAAGAAAAGTTCAATTGATTCTTCACAACTTTACGTTTTAATTTTTTCAATGAACTTAAACCTACCTGTATTTGTAATTAAACATACACTAAAATGGTCTTCGCAAACAAATAATGTTGCAGTGCTCCCTTTCGTCGCGCATCATTGCCCTACATTACATTTTCCTCAACTTTATTCAATACCAATGTCTATTTAACCCAATAACATCTAATAATATCACAAATGACAAATTAACTCTCCCAAAACGTATGTACTGCGTTGTCCGAAATCATGGAAATCGTATACTGATATGAACTAAAGCATGTTGCCGTATTTAGGTATACACGTGCGAACGGCGTCTGACGTCACAGGTCTACGCTGTGACGTGACTAAACAAAATTTGTATATGCCGTTTTTAGGTTTATTTTTCCACAAAATTGTCTAGGACAAACGCCACTTAAAATTAAATACATTCTTGCTTCTGTACGTATTTGGAAAAATCATGCAATTATCGCTGCGAATTTAAATTCCGTTCCTCAACTGAAGGATTCTCGCTTCCAAGTTGTTACGTTCGAGGTGTACTTCCAGGCAAATAATTACTCTTTGAAAAATTGATGTGTGATGATAGACAGGTACATCTAAATAATTATTATTTGCTTTCTCTCTGTGTGTTTACGGGATTGGCAAGCGCTTCTATATCTCAAATTAAATGTTATTCAATTTACTAAGTCTCGCGCGGAAAATTTTCTCGGTTTGCGTATGATAAAATCAAACTTCATGATGAACTGTCACGAATAATAGTAGCAATAACAATTATATTATAAATAATATTAACAATTATATAAAACAAAGTCTATGTAGATAACACTTTTATCTGCAGATATTTGAGTTGTTTTTGTTAAAATGATTAATGATTTTTTTTTCTGATACCAAACATCTAGTTTAGATAATTATTAAATACAGCTTTGTCCACGAAATTGTTCATTAGCATACCTAGATGTTTGGTATCAGAGAGCATACAGTAAATATATTCAGTCTATTTGTCATTTTAATAATAATAGCTTTTAATGTTAGATATTTTATCGATAATAAATAAGATTACCTTTTTTTAGTCTAAGGTTGAAGCTACCCAGAATTATTATTTAAAGTGTTATCATACGCGGTGTTAAAAATTTAGGCATTAAGTTGTAAAGCTTAGCTCGCCCCTGGTAAACTAAAAAAGATAAATATGTTTCAAGAACGTTATTTTAAAAGCTCCTTACTAGTGTCTATCACATTCAATGTCAGGGATATATCTCAAAATAAAAATTTTACTACTCGTCCATTTTCTCCCACTTCGGGTGTCCCTCAAGGCTCGTATTTGGGGCCACTTTTGTTTCTACTTTTTATCAACGATCTGTCAGACGTAGTATCATGTGAAAAATTGCAATTTGCAGATGATTTCAAACTTTATTCAACGATAAATTCTCCTTTATATTGTGAAAGGCTTCAGATGAACTTAAACAATATATCATTATGGTGTGATTTAAATCAATTGTGTCTTAACATCTCCAAATGCAAGTCAATGTCCTTCACCCGTAAAATGAATTTTATCGCTCATAAAAGCTTTAAGGATTTAGCTTAATAACTTTTGACAACAAACTGACTTTCGTTGAACATATTAATAATATTGTGTCTAGTGCATTCCTTACTTATGGATTTATATATTGAAATTGTAGACTTTTCTACTATATAAAATAAATATGTATATAAAAATTGGAAATAGTTGCGACATATTAAGTGATAGTATGAATATAATCTGTAGTTTTGTGCGTCACTTGTGATGAGTTCTTAAATGTTTTATTATTATTATCTCCGTAGAGAGGGCCTGTATGAAAAAAAAAAATAGGAACTTGTCATCTTATTGTTTCATGTTCTATCTGCATCCGAGAGAATTCCAACATTTCCCAGACACCCTGTATATACTAAAGTGACTTGATCTAAAATGATTTATAGGAAAGGATGCTAGATTTAAAGATCGATCTATTGGATTCTGTACACCTAGTATATGTATAAACAGATATATGTAATGACTTCAGTAGTACTTCAAATGAACATAAATTGACTTCCATGGTATGTGAATATCTAAATTGATTTCAATTGCTTAGAAAGTTACAAATTTAAACATAGGCGACTACAGAACAGTTGCCAGGGGAGGGACAAGCCCTAAAAACTAATAAGAACTACAAAACAATTTTAATTGATGGCTGAAGATTTGTCAGAAGAAGGGCATGGATAAATAAAAGATACGAAAAGTTATTCAAAACAATAAAAAAATAATAAAATGTCATAAAAAACTCCGGTTCATGCCCATGAGTAAAAACCAAATATATGTTTTTTATAAATATTTGGTTCAAAAGTTTTTTTTTGTACTTAACTTAGTAAGCATACATTCATTAAAAGCTGAGAAGTGTCTGAAATTGCTTGCGATGAGAGAATCATTTGACTGCAACTCATACGTGATTTTTTAAAAACGCAATTAATTTCATTAAAATTAAATTCGCGAGAGTTACCCGTGAGAAATAATTACACGTAAACCGTATATTGCAAAAAAGTTCCTTGACATTTATCATACTCGTTATAAATGCTGTGTACACAGTGGACGTGAGACATAAACAGTGACAACAATTAACTCGGTGCATTTTCAACTTTAATATAGTTCATCTGAATAATATATACACATTTTTGTCTGTTACCTTTAAGAAATACTTTGGCAGATTTTTTGCGCATACCGCGTAGAAATGTTTGTGCATAAAAAATTTACAATTGTATAATTTCATACACTACGCATTTAAAAATATGAATTGACTTGAATACGTAAATTCTACAGTTCATTGTTATTTACTGTTTAAGAAGTTATATTATTTCTTCAGATTGTTCAAAATTGGTGTATTAATTCCCTACAAACTCTAGATTTTTGTATCTAAACACATATCTTGCTTAATAAAGTTGATAAACTATGCATAAAAGTAGTCAAGACTGTGTATAATTTGAAAATAAATAATTCTACACGATTCCGCAACGATAAAAATTAAAAAAGATAAAAATATTAATTTCATCAGAACAACTTTAATTAAAATAAGAATCAATCAATAAATTGTTGGCTAACTAAAAAACAATTGATCTTGGTGACACTCCTTTGTATATCAGTTCAGTTCAGTTGCTTTGTAATTTTTGCATATAAATAAATATCTTTTTTTACTGTTTAAGAAAGATATTTTAAGCTAATATATATCAAATCTCCTACAATTCCTATCACAGTAAAAAATGTTACAAAAGCTAATAATAAAGAATATATGGGTAGATATTGTGGGTGTAACTCAACGCTGGTTGGGGCTTTAGCCCACAGAGTAGTTAGTTTCACACAATATTGTTAATACCTGAATATATATATATATATATATATATATATATATATATATATATATATATATATATATATAGGTACATAAAAATAAATAACTTGTTTAATAAAATTGATAGAATTTGCATAAAAGTAGTAAAAATTGTGTATAAATTGACAAATAATTCTACACGATGTTAAAAAGAAAAAGACACTAATTTGACTTTTGCACACAAATCCTGTAGAAATTGAATTAAAACAATAATCAGTATGAACAGGTGGATGCAATTGTTGATGAATTAATAAATAATTAATTGATCTTGATGACGCACCAAATATATGGTTTACCAAGATTTTCCATTAAAGAGTATAGTTAAGAGTACTTGTCTCAAGAACAAATGATTTAAAATGAACAGCACACTTCAAGCTGATTCACGACTTGATGAAAATTAAACTAATTAGGAATTTTAGTCACGAATTTGTTAAACTACCTGCTACAACCAGTATGTAACATTTTTATTCAAGAGAACTACCATCTTGCAACAATACCACATAGTCTGGAATCTTATTTATCGTTACAATCGCTATTCCGTTTTGCTTTTAGCATTCAAGAATGTTACGGTGTGTTATATTCTTCATTATGGTCGAGATTCAAGAAATTCCTTCCTAGTTGGATCACGCAGATTGCACCCAGCTACAATTAAGAGCATGCTACTACACCGTGGCGGCTCTTGTCCATCCCAATCTGTTGGGTTCCGTGTGTGTTGGGTCGGTTTTGATGGGTGTGCGGTTAATCTTGGGTAACGGATCGATTTCAGATCGTCTGTCTCTCTCTATTAGGCGATAGAGCGCGTGTCGGGCTCTGTTCATTAGAGCTGTCACGTGCGATCTTTCACCTCTGACATAACCTTTCCCCACGTCCCTTCATACTGTTTCGCCTAAGTAGATGATTGGTTTTAGCGGACGTAAACGGTGGGTTTACCTGACGTTTCAACTCGACGTGATAGATTTATAAATATTGGTATACAATGGTAGTAGTAGGCAGACATGAACGGTACATTTTGCTTTAACTTTCTTGTTGTTTTATTAAATTTAAATCAAGTAAATAAAAAACGTTTTGTAAATGGTGTGAAGTGGGTCGTATGAAATAGAGAAAATTTTTTAATATAGAGGATTAACCATTTCAGAATATAGTGTTACAAGTGAAATTTAGATTTACAAATAGATAGCATGGTTTCATCTTAATCTATGTTAACAACGGTGGATACAAATTTCACAAGTTGTAGAGGTCTATCGGTAAAGTAAGCAAAAATATTGGAATATTCTTAAATGCTCATTAATAATGTTATAGTCCTAGCAAAAGAGATCCCAAATTCTTAGCCTCGAGGGACACCTGAAGTGGGAGAAAATGGACGAGAAGTAAAATTTTGATATCTAACCATGAAGCGTATGTCTTCCAAATATGATTTAAAGAGTGAGACCAATGAATCGGAACTATTGAAGTTAATAAAATATTATGATTTATTTGGTCGAAAGCTTTTCGTAAATATGACGTCAACCTGTCCTCCAGCGTTTAAAGTATCTAATACATATTGACATAAATAGATAGGTTTTTTATTGCAGATCTTTCTTGCATAAATTGCTGATGTAGGCACAGAAATCAATTGCTTAGTAAAACAATAAATTTCACTGTATAACGTGGACTCAATGATCTTAGTAAAATTACACAGCAAGGATATAGCGCTATAGTTCTTTACATCATTATGCTTACCCTTCTTGAATATCGGACACACATATGCATTTTTCCAAGTTGATGAAGTATACACTCAAATAAAATACATAATGGTTCCACAAATGTATATGCACAATCCTTCAAGATAAAACTTGGAATGTCATCTATTCCCATAGTGACGAAATGTTTCAATATTTTAAGACTTTCCAGGACATCTTCCCTTTCCCGTTTATTTCCGGTCTCTGCAAATTTGGTAGAATTTATGGGTTGGACTGAATGAAGACACTATAGAAATAATCTCCAAAGGTATTTACAATATCAGAGGGAGTAGAGAGCGCATTGTTTTCATAGTCCATGACAGTTGGTATATGTAACAATCCCTTCTTTTTCTGTATAGAATTCCAAACCTTTTTGAGGTTATTACCTAAGGATTTTTCTGTACTATTTATGAAGGCAAGTTATTATAATAATCCATGGTTCTCAACTTCTTGTACTTCGCAAGAGCCATGATCTTTGCACGAATAGAATTTCTAAGCTTGTTCATAAATCTATTTTTTACAGGATTTTACGATTATATAAAGGAATTTTTGTCAGAGATTTTCCTATAAAACAGTTAACCGGTTCGTTTTTTCTAAGTTATCGGACAAGACTGCCGCGGGCGCATTCAAAATTTTCTATAATTTATTAGTATACCTTTCGTCCAATTTTCCTAAATGGCATTTTATTTAACTATGCGCGAGGTGGGTGTGTTTTGTTTTAAGTGGGTAATTCTTACAGACTTGTAATGAATGAAAAAGGTAATTTTGACAGTTTGAAACGAAAGAACTAAAAGAGAATGCAAAATAGTGGAGCTAACCGAATTCACTGTTACCTATCAAGTATTATTATTAATAAAAATGTTCATTTTCATCGTGTCTACATTTGAAAATGCATGACAGCTGACAGATCTAAGCCATTTCGTATGATTTTTATAGCCGTGGATTTTCCAGAGGAAAAGAGGGTTTGGCCCAATTTTTTAACATCGAGCTAGAATTCCAAAATAATATTTTTATTATCGTTTAGGTCTCCCTGAGCACGTTGATAAAATTTTTGTACTTCTTGGTAGTAGTATATTTATTTGAAAATTCAACTTCATTCGTTTCCAATACAGTGTATTAGATTTTGTATAAAATCTTTAGGATTTGGAATATTTAAAAAAGAAAATGTTTTTCTGTATTCATATGTGCACTGAAAACTTAATTTATTTTAAGTAATTATGTTAAACCAGTGGCTTACATTTAAGTGGAAAGTAAAACTGGTATCTTAGCTTACTTTAATCCAAAGTTTACTTGGTTTAACAGCTAGAAAATGCTTTTCCCAAATCTAAAAATGTTTTATCTGATTTGAATCATATTTGGTATGTATTGTATCAGTAAATATTACCTCTCATGAAGTAACTCATATACCGATACAGGGTGTTTAAAATAAAAGGTTTCAAACTTTGGGACATTGTAGAGGAGGAAGACAAGAAAATATAAGATAAGATCTTTTATTTTTTAAGGGCTAAAATTAACTACTCGCCGAAATAAAACGACGTGGGTCCATACAAGTTACGTATTGATTTACAGAATCTTAATCAGTTTCTGGTTTTTGAAAGCTTTTCATTCTACGTAATTTTTTGATCGAATAGCCGAGATATTTACTCTTATAGAAATTCGAAAAATACGCCAAGAGCTAAACATATATGATATACTTTTCTAAGTATTCTATTGACTATTATTATAAAACGAAATATTTTCGACATCAAGAATATGTGGTTCAGTATGCAAGAAATATTGAGAAATGCTCCTATTTTAACATAACATTTAATTTTCAATGTCAAAAATTTAAAAATCCTCTACTCAGAACATTTTTCTTTCTTTAGAATATTTTCTAACGTGTAGAATGTTATGATACTTAACAAAATCTGAGCTATTTTTTCCCTTTCAAATTACAGTCAGTAAGATTTTGTATACAAATTTTTACTTTAAGATTTAACGCTTTAAATATGTTTTATTAAGTTTCTGAATCATGCTGTTTTTTTTAAATTTATATGTACAGAGTGGTTTAAGTTGGTGCAATTTTGAGGGTTTCGCGTGATTCTGTCACAGATGGAGTAAAACCGATGGACGACTTAGGCTTAGGCTTTTTTTTCGAGAATATAACAGTGGCGAAAACAACATCCATAGTCCCTCTATGGAGAGGACGAGGTTTTCGCTGTTGTTATTTTCTCTAAAAATGGGCATAGGGGTCATCCATGAGATTTGCACTATCTATGCCAATGCCACCCGTAACCCTCCTTCAAAAATATACTAATTTAAACCACCCTGTATTTTCCGTTTTCCATATTTTCTAGTTTCTTTATACCTATTATTTTGATTACCCATTTCTCTCTGTTAATATTGTAAGTTTTAACAACTGAATTAAATTCTATACAAATTCTGTATTTAAGACACATACCTTTAAACTATTGAGTCCCATTCATAAACTTTCCGTTTCATATCTTGATCAAACGGCAGAAAAGACATTGTTTGGTACAATTAACAGCACCAAACGATTCTATTTCGAGTCGACTATGAGAAAATAGATTTTTTCCACATAAATTCGTCTACTGCAACAGAACGATGACGATTTTTTACGGCCTGACGTGTCTGCATTATATTCTTGAGCTGTGACATCGGCCTACTTGATTAAAGGATACTCGCTTTCTACAATAATCGGTTAAGCTATGATCGTTCAGGTGGCGGAAAATGGCAATAATTTATATACAAAGACTGTCACTGATCTTCCGGATTAATTGCTTATGCAAACAAGAAGTCTCAGATTTAGAGGTCTAATAACAATAAATCGTTTGGTATTATAGATGTTATCTTCGGTTTTTACTAGGTACGCCTTGTTTCTATGAAAACACGATATTTAACAAAAGTTGATCATTAATTTTACAACTTACGTATGTACATGTTTTCGTTTTGTCTCTCCGTATGGTTTTGAACTCATTGCATAATAATTTCTCTTACTCTAGAAGTAGCTACCTGACGTTCCACAAAAAAGTAGTACCGTACATATTACATGTTATTTAATATAACGATTAAAGATCTTTCTCATTTTTGGTAGAGTTTAAAGAAAAACGAAAAAATTTCAGAGCAGTAGGTACAATATTTTAGATTCTATGTATAATATGATAAAGTTCAATATAGAAAATAGTACGACATCAGTGTAGCTTTTTACTAATATGTATCGAGGATACAAGACGTATAACTGATATTAAATTTATTTATACAATTATTAATAATTTAATTGGTTCATCTAAACTTAATAATTTGATACACTTTGTAATTCCATCGTATGCAATTAGAAATAAAAATATATTCCATTGTGAACATGCTAATATCAGTTATTATTTGAATTCACCGCTAAACAGGTGTTTATCTAACTATAATAAAATCTTCCAAAATATAATTGTCGATATTTTTTCTATCGCAATGTATTATTTAGATCAGACCCTCAACAAATATTTCTGTAATATTGTTTAAATTATTTGTATTTATTTGTTATTTTTTTTATTATACGCCATTCATTCGTTTATTATGTTTTGTTCATATTAATTTTTATTACTGTAGTATCAATATTTGTCAGATAAGAAAATACGTATTGGGATATGTTAATGTTCCTTATACAATAAATAGTAACAATATAGCAAATAAGAAATATGCCATCGGAATATTACAGCAGACAAATACAGTATCTGTAAACCCAATTAACAACAAAACTATAAATATTTAGTAGCAAAATGAAAAATGTCAACAACCTTTTCTTCTGATCATCGGCTCATATGTATATTTCCCTCTATCTCTTTCCCTTATGCATTAAAGTTAACCAGACCAAGATTTATTTATTGACCCCTTTTATGAAATAATCCTGATTAACCTAAAGCCTTTTTTCTGATTTTGAGCATATAGAATATATTTTAAATATGCACATAGAAATACTTCAATTCGACATTGCGAAAGAATCGCGACACTCAACCCACGTATTTCGTAACAAAATAATAAATAAAATGGCCATCTTCGCAAGGTTCTATTATATGAGTACAAAAAAAAACAAAGTAATTGAACTTTAAGGTGAAATCAAAGATTTGATCATCGCTTTACGTAGAATGAGGTGTATTGTTATTAATCGTTTAATTTCGATTATTGCAAAAACTATTGCAGAATTGTTATTCTTCAAACTGGTGATTCAGACAGTTTAATACCTAATCGGATAAAGGTTAACGGCAGCTATCAAATATTTTAGTATTCGACCTACGCATTCAACAAAATCAACTGTTCGTGATTTTCTGGATTTCAAACATGTAATTTGAATGCGTTAGAAATTTATGTAAAGCTGTAAATTATGTAAAATGTATCTATAGTTGGTAAAAGTTCTAACATTGACCTTCGATATCTGCATTTCACTCTAATAATAGAGGGTTACAAATTGTTCAATATTTTTGTCACACAAAAGTTTTAGGGAGAAAAAATTGATAAAGATATCATTTTGTAAGAATAAATCCTACACTAAAAAAATTAATTTGTAGTTTTACTTGTGGAATAAGGGGTGCATTATTATCCATTATTTCATTAGTAATATAACAAATATTTTGTAGTTTTACAATTTTATTGTAAAGATGTACATCAGGTGATAATAAGTCTAACGTCTATTGGTTAATTTTTACATGTGATTCGCAGCATCATTTACCCATAAATCACAATCAATATTCAGTATTTTGGCATTGACATTGTAAAAATAAAATGGTTATTTACAAACAAATGTATTAATTTACAGCAAATTAAAAAAAAATATTTAAAAATACGTTTTTAATTAATTTTTGTACAGTAATGTTATTGTAACAATGCACCACTTTTATGTAAAATTACAATACAATCACAAACAATTTTTTCAGTGTAGGTTATTTACAAATGCTACTTCGAAAATGTTGCTTTATAAAACATGTCCCTATTGTTTGTAATCCTCATCCACATTGTACAAAAAACTGTCACTATTATATACCTAAAATGTACTATTTTATCACTGAAATATTTTATTGTTTTACAAATTAGCAAAAGCTAATATTTTAACAAAAACTATGATACTTATTTTGAAAGGTTTAAAACACAATTCTACTTATTTTTTAGCAAATTAGAAACATTTGTAAATTGTAGTTTATAACATTTTGTAAGTCTATACATTATAGTCAAGAGCTAAAATTGTATAAACTCTTAATATATTTTTTGCATTGTTATAATTTTTTATAATATAAAGCAAAATATAGAAGAGATAATTAAATGGCTGTTTTCTTAAGTTACATCTTATATATTTCTTATAGCCAGCGTTATATGACTAGTAAATTTCCAAAAAACTTATATGTGATTTATTAAAATATATTGCACCTTAATCCTAAATCATTTAGCGGCTTTTCCAAATGTGGATTTTACTAGACATCCAATCTTATTCGGTCATATCTTGTTTATGAGAGGTAGATTATAACAACAATTAAAGAATATATTTAACTCTAAGTTAAACCGATAAAGCTTTGTAATCAAATTACGTATTAATAAAGAAATCGTTTTATTTATGTTATTCAGTTAAATTACTTAGTGTTTTGAATTAGGACAAAGTCATAGAAATTTTGAAAGTATACAATTTTCCAAAATTTACTGGCGTGTTGACAAATGCTGCTTTAAATTTTATGGTTCTATTTCCGGTACGGTTTCTTGTAAATTATCGGAAATCACGGGATTTATTTTTTCCCGATCGATTTTGCCGAATTAATAGTCCATGATGCACAATTAAAAGTAATTGGAAAGTTGAGTAAATACGGTAAAACAGTGACCCATTGTAGGTCTTCGTTTCTCCTAAGAAACGGTCTAAAAAATAATACAAACCAATAGAACCAGGCAAAAAGTCATAAAATATTCTTGGTTGATCGATTATGCGAATCTAGATCAGTTGGTCGATGCAACTGATTGAAAATGTCGGAAAGTGTTTTTGGAGTCATGGATCATTTGGTGCCAGTTGCCGTAATTCTATTGTGTTTTTACCAAACTTTACCTAACATGTGACAAATAGCTGGTGAACGTTTAAGAAATCTCTAATGGGAAAATTAAACCGCTGATACGGTTTAATTGATAGATTTAGTGTGGTGGTTCCTCTCTATGTGCAGTGGTACGGCACAACTGACATTCGAATTTATATAAATTAACTTCTTAATGCCGCCAAAAATATTTAACAACTAATAATGCGTTAAAGACTGTTACTTAATTAATAATTTATCTTGTCATATTTTACCATCACTATTGTCTTATGCTCACTGACAGAAGCATATTTTATTATTCAATCGCGGTGTTGTTGAATACCGCAAAGTTCAAATTCTGAGAACATGTTTTTAAAATTTAAAATGTAATGTTACAGTTTCAAAATGGGTTGTAACAAAAATGGTTATTTTGTTCGCTACACTTAATATATTTAACGCTTTGCTACTTCTATTAAAAAGTGTGGGCATTTTAGACTTGGGTCAAAAAAATAATTTTCATTATTACTTTAATCTGTTTCAGCAAGGTAAAATTTTTATTGGAGGAGAAACTGTTAAATTTCTGTTCTGGTAATCACCAAGAACATGGAAATAAGTATTTTCACATTTAAAATATCATTTTAATCACTCTTTTATTGCTTGTTTCAGTTTTTGAAGAGCACATAAATACATTCTACATCCGCTGTGTGATTATTTATTTGACACAATTCCAGTTCTCCGTATTTTTTAGATATATGGCAATACCAACAGTTGAAATTAAATCGTATATCATATGCAAAATGTAAGTTATAATGGAAAACATAATAAAACTCATACACCTGTGGCTGAAATACTCAAACGTGTTTTTGGATATACGTTTACTTATTTTATGTGTACTTCAGTAACCAGAAATTATATTTTTGAACATTATTTTTTTTTATTACGGAAATACCATACCGTGATATTACCATAGCTGATTTATTTGTTCCGAGAACATTACTACCAACCATATGTGCAAAAATACAAATGTTATTACTAGAAAAATGATAATGGTAACAATTTTTGTCTAGTACACATGTGTCAGTTTTTATAGACATTTTAGTATGGTACGCATTAGGACTATACACCGACGGTGGTAAATAAATTAAATTGTGACCAAAATTTTGCTAATGATTTGATGTCACATTTTTGGTTATTTATGATACCGAGCTAGATTCACAAAGAATGTCAGTAGTGATGAAAAATTCTTAAAACATTTTTTTATAATTTTTCAAACTAATGACTTTTTATCTGATAAATATTATTTCTTCAGCGTAAGCTGTGAATCACACATGCACATGTGCAGTCAATTATCGATTAATTACAAATGTATTCTAATCTTTTGTAAATAGGAAGCTGGTTACTGAAGGTAAAACATAATTACCTATTTATAAATAATCACTGAATTATCAACTGACCTTATTTTATTGCAGTCTCCGGAAAAAAACACAAAAACCGTCTTTCTTCGATCTTCCCAAAGCCTTAGATTTTTACAAACTAACACAAAAGCGTTTTTGGTCTGTTACTATTGCCATAGCAAACTCCGCATGAACACAGTTTATTTTGGATCGTACACTGAGTTTATTTTCCACAGAAAAGTCCCAGATGCAGAATGCTGCAAATTGCTAAAGAGTATTGGCTAGATAAGGCCTGTAGTAGAATATGTATCTATAGTCACGAATTATCCACCACGCCTTTAAGATTCTTCAACGCTTTGAGAACACCTGTACGCAAACTGTTTCACTTTTAAGTACAGTAAGAGTAAACTTGTTGTTTTTAGTCAACTTTTCAACAACTCTTCGTAACACTTAAATCTTATGAAGGTCCCTGCCAATTGCGAGTGAACTTTATGCACCCAATTTAAGCGTCAAAAGTGAAATTAACCTTTTACATTAATCCAAACCGCAGTTTTATGGCTCTGTTTATTGGTATATATAACATCGTAAATATAGTCCTGATGGAGGTTTACTGTCGGCGCAGAAATTTGCTCAAAAATATTGTATTATATTCCGAAAAATAA
Source organism: Monochamus alternatus (assembly GCA_037114965.1). NCBI lineage: Eukaryota > Metazoa > Arthropoda > Insecta > Coleoptera > Cerambycidae > Monochamus > Monochamus alternatus. The sequence continues at coordinate 44,158,631 of CM073433.1, forward strand.
TCCATAAACCCTTGAAGACTTCAGCGGTGGCATAGGCGAGCAACCCCGGAGATATCAACAGGGGATGAGGCGCGAAACTTCAGTCACACGATGCACTCTTGGAACACGGCACAGTTCGACTTGCACAAAAATTAATTTAATAGTCTCTGAGGGGTATGAACACTTTGGCTTACTGACGTAAAGATCTGGTACACGTGTGTACGAGCGCGCAGATCACTGACGTGCACTCCCTTCTGTAACTGAGAGAGCACTGGTCCAGCGCGTCTGTAATCTAGCAGGCTTATACAAGACACTGCTCTAGTTTACTGTCTTGAGATCGAAAGTGTTTTGTCGGATGGGTTCACTTGATATGGTTTAGGTTTTGTTAGTTGTCTTTGTAATGGTGACGGGTGTAATCGAGTGGTCGTTGGTCAGTTCCTGGTTGCCGTTGGTAATAGAGCTGGACAGTCTCCTGCCAGCAGGATATGCTTATCAGATGTTCATTAAGCTGTTGTATGTCATATATTTATTTAAATACGTGTTATTGGTAGGTAATTAATTGGTAGGATGTTGGAACTGTAACAGGATAGGATGGATAGGTGTTGTTTATGGATTTTTCTTTGTTTTATAGATGTGTCCTTGGGAATGCCTGTAAATGGATTTGTTTTGTATTCAAATGCGCTCTCGTGTGCATTTTATTATTGAGATTAGCGATTTAATTCTAACGAATCTTGTGGCAAATTAGCTGTTCCTGTTATTGGTAGAATTGTATCACTTTTACTCAATATTTGTAATATAACTTCATGTTGCAATGAAAATATTTATTGTAAAATGAAAAATTTAAATAAAATTTAAAAGTGAAAAATTTCGATACAAAAAGAAAACTGAAAAAGTAACAATAAGTAAAGAATTATTTTTAAAAAATGTACTAATTATTTACTGCATTTATTTAACAGTGATTAATTCATATAAAGTAGTGTTTGGCTCTAATAACTTTACTTAATAACATGTATGACTTAAGGTACACGTAAAAAACTATAATAGTGTCAAGTATAGTATTTCACTATTCCCCAAGTACAATAATTGAAAAATTGACTTATCCTTGTATAATAACATATATATTTTTCTTTTAAGAATAAAAATTTCTTGAAAACAAGAAAGATAATACCTATACTTAATATGAAATGAAATTCCATTAGTATAAAGAATTGTTTTGTTTTTTTTTTAGAAACTAAGAATTACTTGAGGCAACAATTTTTTTTCTCAAAGTAAAATTATGTAAGTGATTTCAAATAATTACTGCAAATATTTGAAAAAATATTAAATAATTTTGGATAAAGTAAATAATAACAATAACATTGCAATAAGACTAAATAAAACTGGAGTTTATAGGACTTTTGCTTTAAATATATATCGCATTCTTTTTTAGAGTAGTATTTCATTATTTATAAAAGCAAGGTGGGTCATCGAAAACAGTTGTCTACAAAATAAATATCTGTAAACACCCGAAAGATTTATAGCAAACTACCAGTAATTGATTAGCGACACACTAGACGAATACCGCTTTCGAGTTTATCAATATGCAATAGGTGAGGCAACCGTCGATTTGTCCGACAGAAGTGAACCTGAGTAGAGGTGTGACCACATGCTGACTTGAGGGTCCCACAAAAAATTATGTTTTTTTTTAGCACATGACCACCTCCACACACTACTTCAATGTAATTTGTGGTAAATAATACTAATATTGTGTCTCTATAGTTCTGCTAATGATAACCACAATTGTTATAATACCATCTATAAATAGCATTATTTTTCGATATAGCTGCATTTAAAATTTTTCAGTATGACATTTATTACAAAACATTAATAGTTTTAATTCGGCCAACCTATTTAAGGAAGAATAACCTATTCTATATTTAATAATATTTTATTCGTTTTTTGACAAAATATTAATTAATTAAATATTAAATTTAGTGTCATTCTAAGAAAAAAAGCGTTGAATTAAGTATAAAAATACTTGGATGTCAAGAATATGGTAATATTAATATCAAATATACTTTATTAGTAAGTTTAAAATTGTAAGTAAATATATTAATATACTTCAATATAATTTTTTTTCCGTGTAGTCATAAAATTGTTATATTAAATTGTATATGCAAAAATATACACCAAATGTTTTTTTAACGTAGTTTTAAATTGATTTTTAAAACACAGTTAGTAGTTACATCAAATTCAAAGTTCAATTTTCTTAGTCTGAAAAATATTTTTTATAAAAATACTTACATTAGTATATACAAGTTGCTCTTGCATTTTAAGTAAAAACAAATCCGTTAGTTATTTATAACATTTTTGAGTTTTATTGCTTATTATCATAATTATCATACGGTGATGACAACTTAATGACATGCCAAGCATCAACAACTCCATTTATCTTCTTTTTGCTCTTATTATCCTTAAGGAGCAAGAAGTTATCTCGACAAAAGCAGTTTTCATTTAAATAGGTCATCAGTTCGTGACTTTTATTCCTTTTTAAAATACATACATTACGCCGCACGCTTGTAGAAAAAAAATATATCTCTGGAGATAACATAATTTTGAGCCGTCAAACGACGCGTATCTAGCTGAGCCTGTTCAAGCATCGCAGCCAACGAAACGATTATTCAGTTGATAACTGAAAAGTTGTCGAGCAGGAACCTTGTTACATTTTCACCCACATGATCTCTCACAAACGAGATCTGCTTAGCTAATAATACGCAGCCGTCGCCTTTATTGTCTCTTTTCGAATTAGCATTGGAGATTTTATAAGTATTTCGCGTGTTGGCCGCTCGCCGTTGAACGTGAAGGTGTCGTAAGATTCCAGATTACATATCACTCGCTATATAGTGTTTTGTTGGTCGACTAAGCACAGCGCACTCGAAACTGATAGTAAAAGTAACCACGCCTTGCCACAGATCGACTGTCAATCCACTTTTATTTATTTATGAGGAGAATGCGGGTAATATGCGATTGCCGACCGCTGGCACAGATTGAACGTGACATATTTTTAACGCTTAATGAATTGTTTTGTTGATTTCTATGTGTTCTTTCTAAAACACAGAGTGTTATTATATATTTTTAGGTATTAATAATAGTGTGTGAAACTAACTACTCAGTGGACAAAAGCCCCAACTTGCGTTAAATTACACCCACAATATCTACCCATATATTCCTTATTATTAGCTTTTGTAACATTTTTTTACTGTTTTAGAAAGGTATTTTAAGCTAATATAAATCAAATCTCCTACAATTCCTATCAATGAAGTCATATGTATGTTCTCTGATACCAAACATCTAGGTATGCTAATAAACAATTCCACAGACAAAGCTCTATTCAATAATTATCTAAAGAAAATAATCTAGTTTACTCACTCTATAAAAATCTAACTTCACTTTTTTGGCAGTGGGAACACGACAAATTCAACCACAATAGATGAGATCTGACCTATTTCTGCATTTTTAGGATTGCTTCTTCAGGTGGTCTCCTTTAAGTGAAGTTAGATTTTTATAGAGTGAGTAAATTAGATTATTTTCTTTAGATAATTATTGAATAGAGCTTTGTCTGTGGAATTGTTCATTAGCATACCTAAATGTTTGGTATCAGAGGACATACATATGACTTCATTGATAGGAATTGTAGGAGATTTGATTTATATTAGCTTAAAATACCTTTCTAAAACAGTAAAAAAATGTTACAAAAGCTAATAATAAGGAATATATGGGTAGATATTGTGGGTGTAATTCAACGCAGGTTGGGGCTTTTGTCCACTGAGTAGTTAGTTTTACACAAGATTATTAATACCTAAAAATATATAAAAACTTTTACATAAAAGGTGAAGATTTTTCAAGTAGGTATTGTCATATTTAATTCATTGACAGGATGTCACTTTTTGTCATTGTCGATATTTAAATTCTAATAATTTTAATTTTTATAATAATTTTTATAGTCAGATATTTGATTCAACTTAAGTAAAAAAAACACAGAGTGTTAGTTTGACATTTTTTAGAACGATTCGACGAGAATGTTAAAAAGCCTTATTTTGCTTGGTATGATCATAGTAGTTATATATCTATTCTAATTTACTCATCTTAATGCGTTGTCTATGTTGATATTTATGTGTTCTTTTCTAAAGTAGAGTGTTACTTTAAAAATATTCTACAAAAGTATTAAAATGTTTCTTGCTTGGTACAATCATAGTAGTCTGCCTATACAATTTTATCGGCACAGGTTGGACGAGGCATTTTTGATACTTAATGAATTGCTTTTTTTATTTTTGTATGTTCTTTCTAAAACACAGTGTTAATTTAGCAGTTTTTAGAACGATTCTATGAGAATATTAAACGCCTTTTGCCTGGTGCGATCATAGTGGCTGTCTAGCTATCAAAGTTAATCTTCTTGATGCGTTGTCTATATTACTCTTTAGATGTTCTATCTAAAATACAGTTACTTAAAAAAAAAAAAATTAAACTATTCTACGAGAGCATTAAAAAGTTTCTTGCTTGGTATAATCATGTTAATTATCTATTTATAGAATTTTATCGGCACAGATGAGACGTGACATATTTTTGATTTTTGATGAATTGTCTTTGTTGATTTTTATGTTCTTTCTAAAACACAGACTGCTAATTTAACATGTTTCAGGATGATTCTACAAGAATATTACAAAGCCTCTTACTTGGTACGATCATAGTAGTTATCTATCTATCCAAATTTAGTGATCTTAATGAGTTATCTATGTTGATTTTTATATGTTTTTCCTTAAATACAGTTACTTTAAAGGAAAAAAAGAAAATTATTGTTTAAAACTATTCTACGACAGTATTAAAAAGTTCCTTACTTGATACAGTCATAGTAATTATCTACCTATACAATTTTAACGGCACAGGTAGGATGTAACATATTTTTGATACTTAATGAATTGCCTTGTTGATTTTTATATTGTGACGGAAGCTCACCTACCTTTTTAGTTTGTTAATTATGTTCCTGTTTACATTAGAATTTATAATTTTTGTGATGCCTTTATTTTGACGTTTTCTGGGATATTCTCGGCCACATTCTCTTTGATTCTCGAGACCGCGGAAAACTAGAACCCTAAAAACCTATATAAGCGGATCGGTTTCGCTGACACGAGTTCAGTTTAAGCAGTCGAAGGCGATTGACAAACGTCAAAGTAAAGCTTTGAGCGTAGTGAAATTTATTTGAAGGACTTTGTTTGTGTACGTATGTTTCCACGCTAACCCAACATAAAGGTTACCAAATGTTTTTTCTAAAACGCAGAGTGTTAATTTCACATTTTTCAGAACGCTTCTATGAGAATATTAAAAAGCCTCTTGCTTGGTACAATCATAACATCTATATTGATTTTTATATGTTCTATTCTAAAATATAGTGTTGCATTAAGGAAAACAAGAGAAATATGTTTTAAAACTATTCTACGAAGTATTAAAAAGTTTATTGCTTGGAACAATCATAGCAGTTATCTACTTATGCAGTTTTATCGGTATAGATGGGACATGACATGTTTTTTATGCTTAATGAATTGCCTTTGTCGATTTTTATATGCTCTTTCTAAAATACAAAATATTATCTCAAAGATATATTTTTTGAAATGGTAGTAATACGAAAAATTATTGGAAGTTACATGTAAACTTTACGTAGAACTGGTAACTGGCATACTTCAAAAAGAAAATTTCCATTAGAGTTGTTACATTACATTCTGGTGTGTTATTTCACACTATTGAATTATTAATTTAATATACAAATAAATATTATCAGTGTATGTTTGTTAACATGTACTATTAATTACATATAGAAAAAACTAAGAACTTAAAAATTTATTTTTGTTTTGTATTGATTATAGTATATCTTTTATTGAACTTAAATTGCGATACACTTAACTGACAAATTTCGTATCTTAATTAATCTCTGTCCATACGCAGCGAGATGCTCCATTTGCTAATGATGAATATATTAGCATATTTGAAATTAATCATCCCACTAACAACATATTCTACGGCTGAGGCTTCATTTATCAGATTAGGTTACAAAAAGCTAAAGTGATTTTCAAGGTTTCCACTAAATATAATTTTACAGTAATATAGTTTTTATTGTCAATTTACTTAAAACCGTAAAATGAAATCTTCATGGTTAAGTGTACTTAATAAATAAATAAATTTGGCAATCGAACATTCCCTGTAATTTAATAAAGCCAAGTCATAAAATCTGTCACCGTACAATAATTCGCTTCCGTTTTCAGATAAAATAATTTAATTTGAGAAAGTGGTATTACACTAATTAGAAATGTTAATTTCACTATACAGGGTGTTTATTAATTGAATGCCGATACTTAAGTCTGTGAATCCTTCGGTCATTTTAAGAAGAACACTTAATATCAACATATGTCCTAAACCTCTTAATTTATGAGCTACAGGGTGTTACAGTTTTAAGAAAAAATTTACTTTTTTATTATAATTTTCTTATCACTCCAGATATTTTTATGAAATTTTGTACACACCTATTAATCATTAAGAAGCATTGTTTGATGTAAAAAATATTATAAAATCTTTGTCAATGACTTGGGGAAAAATTTTTTTGTTTTTAATTTTTTTACGTGAAAGTGGTGCATCGTACGAGAGTAAGTCTAGGGACCGAATTTGCTGTAAAATAAATGGAAATTTTAAAAATAATTTAGTTTTTAGAAAAGGCAGTGGCGTACCATTTTTTCTTCAAAAATTTTTAGTTCAAATCTCCTACGGACGTCATTGGCAATGATTTTACACATCAAACAATGCTCCTTAATGATTAATAGGTGTGTACAAAATTTCATAAAAACATCTAGTGATAAGAAAATTATAATAAAAAAGTAAATTTTATTTTAAAACTTTAACACCCTGTAGCTCAAAAATTACGAGGTTTAGGACATATGTCGATATTAAGTTTTCTTCTTAAAATGACCGAAGGATTTACACCCTTAAGTATCGGCATTCAATTAATAAACACCCTGTATACATTTTGGAAATTAAGAATAATAGTAAGAATAATAATAATAATAAATATCAGGTTAGCCAACAGGTATGGATGATTTTCAGTAGGCAATGGAATATAAGACTAGTGACACAACAATGTTAATAAAAATCAAATAAATTTATTAATAGTTTGTACATTTTTATATAAGATAGCTCTAAAATTAGTGTATGGGGTAAGAGTAAAAAGCTGAACATATCTAAATGTATACTGTTATTTTTACAAAAAATATAATCTTTTAGATTTTATTTAAAAATTCAAAACATGTCAACTTTAATTTTGTTTGTCAAAGTTGGAGTACGTATCCGTACTGTTTGGAAACTAAGTTATGAGTTTCGAATTTGGAAAAATACAGAGAAAATTTGTAAAATATTTTCCATTTAAGTCTGATGGTACTTATCTACCTATTTTAACTCTTAAGTCATTATTATCTAGAGTTATTATCTAGATTTATACTTAATGATTATTTATTGGACACAATTATCTGTAATTACTTTATACAATTTTTTAATAAACAAAAATAACTGTACTGATATACTTAATTTTATATAATTTAGCATTCAATAATTGTTTTATTTGTCTACTCATCCTACAAATATTTTAAAATTCTCACCTATTACCATATACTTATATACTCACAGCAAGGCAATATTTTGTTATTTTAACCAATTATTTTGTTGGACTAATCAATTTTAACATACACTTGGTTACTCGTATCAATTAAATTAACAATTTATAATTTTTGATTTAAAGACAAGAAAAACATAAAATTAGTAAGTATTGTTGTTTAACATAGCATAAATTTTGTTTTTTCAATTAGTGAGGTTAATTACCTCCCTCACTAAAACTAAACGTAATTTACGTACTATGCAAATACTGAGCTGTTCCCTACATCCTGAAGAACATATCACGAACAGTCACAGTTAATTGTAAGCAACAAGCTTTTGGTTGATGTTCACCTGTGTCATAACCGACGGATGGGCAAGAATGCGCGAGATGTAAATGTCTACATTTAGTGCTCACTTGCTACTCAATAAAATAATATTTACGGATGCAAAAATAATAGATGTGAACATTACTCCTATTAAATAAGTGAGTATAAGAGAGAAAGTAACATGATATTATTAAAGAAAATACGAGAAACTTAAATGAAGTTGTAAAGCATTTAATGCATACGCTCCGTTCTGTAACAGCAACTTTAAAAGCCACATCTGATATTTATCATAGCCGTAAACACAAAATAAAGCGATTGCGACCATAATTCTCGGTATGATTTACTTCGATGCAGTCGCTATCTGCTATAATTTGAAATTCGACAAAAACCGCGTACGTAAATACTGTCTTATTTTTACTTCAATCAACAACTGTCGATTTCCATCGTTACGTATCGAAACCAGTTCATACGTTCAGTCGTTTATTTATAAATAGCTATCAGTCGTGGAGAGTAAAAGTATATGACAATAAATTAGTTGCAATTATTAGTATGCACTTTTGCTCAGTCTGCTTAGTTTTTGTGTACTTAATTAGTAATAATTTATTATAATTTACTCAGTAGCATAATTTCGCGGATAATTAGACCGAGGAAGATTTTTTGTAGATACATATCATACAATTCCGGGTTCTATCGAGATACCCAGTGTTTCTGGTGACACTCGGGTTTACCTGGCTCAATTTCCCGAACAGTATTATTAGGAATGCGATCTATTTGTCAGGCAATTAAAAAAAAATTATAGATTAATAGATTTATATACTTGTGTGTCTATAAATATGTATAGTAATCAATAATGAAATAGGATTACAATAAACTACGTTGATCCTCATCCGCTATTGTGGATTTTTTGTTATTTTTATTAAATGACGATGAATAAGGAGAATTGGAGCTTATTTTCAGATGAATTGAGAAAGAAAAAAATACCGTATTATTATCTTGGCTCACATCCTAAATGTGGAATAGATCCTGCAACAATGGGTTAGGAAATGCATTCCTGCTGTTTAAGTATGAGAGTTCATTTATTGTTTTCTATGCCATGATCAACATTTTTTTTATCAGTCATAGGAACATATAGTAAATAAAGGTTTACCAATACAAAATTTCTTTTCTTTAGCACGTAAGTTAGCATTATTGTTAATTTTAAGACTTTTGATGCTTTACAAATTTTGTTTCTAAACTTTTATACATTTCTGCAGGTATTAAAATAAATGCAGCGAATATGATATTCAAGTTGTTTTTTTTTTTTTTGTTTTAACAATCTGTATTTGTGTTTAATGTGCTTGCTTTGGCACATTGAAACTTATATAGAAACTATTTTCTTTATTTCCTTACTCTATATTACTATAAGTAAAATAAGATTTCAAAAAAAAAGGAATAACCTAAGTCTCCTCAGTTAATCTGAGAACACACTTTTCCCGAACACAGACTGACTTTGTGTCTCAGACTGATTTAAAAATATTAAAATTTTAAAATATTATGATGAAATTATAAATATTGATATACTCGTATTTGCAGTAGATTTATTTGGTTATAACCAATAACATAATTTAAAGAAAATAAAAATTACGCAACATAAAAATACATATAAAAACAAAATAAAAATGGAATTAGCATACAACGGACATAATCTTACGTAATCATACGATAATAACTAGATCAGCATGGGAATTACCACCAGTCACTGGTAGTCGCCTCAAACGACAATAGCATATATGTTTGTTGAGTAAAGAGAAACGAGTAAAGCTGACCAGGATTGTATCAGGACTCAATATTTGTAGACCTGGTTCCTCCAATATGCTTCCATTGTCAGCTTTTGTTGGAATAATCAATAAGGAAGTACATAAAGAATTGATAAAACTGTAAGATGCGGTCAATGTGTTAAATAGTTCCTAGAGTACCCTTGCAAGAATACAGCCAAAAGGTAGCTGGCCATGTCCAAGATGAACCTTCACTGGTGACAAGCATTCAAATTGGAAACTGTTGCTTAAGAAAGCACCTTTATTACATGAGGAAGTGTGAAATACCTATTTGCAGGGGTTGCGAACAGGAAGACGAGACAGCATTTCATGCACTCTGTGTGAACAGAATACTTGTTGGGAAAACTATGGCCTTCTATGGTCTACATTACAGAGATCCCCCCGAGCAACGTCACCAGTGTTTTCTCTTTAATAGGCTGGTTAGTAGCTCAAATAGATTTATATCCTAATGAGAGGAAGTACAAAGGGCCTAATGGACTCTAAATGTAGTCATAAGCCACAATTCCAGATTCCAGATTATACAAAGCAGAGTCCCATAGCAGTTGATAAATTCAAACTCGTTTATCAGATACGAACTGACAAAAATGGTCCAAAAAATGTGCATATGCATATTTAATAAATTGAGAGAAACACTAGACAAACATCGGTTTCGATATTTTTAGTTCACATCAGTATTCGATAAGTAACTGACGATTTTAAACGTTTATCTGTAAACATCATTTGAATGTGGTGAGATATAACATTCAGAAATAGCAAATTGCTCCTATCAGTTGGGTCGTATTGCCAATTGAAGATATATATAACTCATTTTGTATGTTAAAGTAGCCACACACCAGCCCTCTTTTCGAAAAGCTAAACCTGTACTCTCGGCTACGGCATAAACATTACTTTTTTACCGTTGGGTTTTGTTCAGTTTTATATTGTCACGGAATTTGCCCCACTCACACCCAAATCGACGGCTGTGGTACCGCGAATTACTAAGATTGCCCCGATCGCCCCTACACGATTCTGTTAAACAAACAAAATGCCGTGGATCGAGACGGGACTAGAAAATTTGAGAAACGACGAGAAGCGTTCGAGTCGTCCGAGAGATGCTAGAATATACCTGGAATATTCGTTGGGTCTATAAAAGAAAAATAAACGGCCGATTAAGTTAGTCTTGTATAAGTCTTGTATTACAGTCTGAATTGAAGTGTTTAGTTGGAGATGTCAAAGCGATTTAGATAGCGATTAATTAAATAAGTGTTTAGTTGAGTTCTAATTAGTGTTCAGTAGTGTACTGAGAATAGTTAATAAAGAAGTAATTAATTAACGGATTGTGTTTTTCTGGAAGTAAGAAAAAGACGGGTTAGGAAATCCGTGACAATATTAAAGTAGTATCATATATATGACCTCGGAACAGTAAAAGTGATAATTGCTCTGATGTATAAAGAACCAAAGACAAAGCATTCTAAAAGGGTAAAACATTAGTTAAAACATATATTCTCATATGCATCTAATAAAAACGAATTACTACTAGAGTCTCATAATTATAGAAATTATTTGTGTATGGACAAAAATATTTGGAATAACTTAAACATGTTAAAACTATAACTTCAAAAAGACTGTACTGTTTTTAACTTTCCCATCAACATGTTGAAGCTATTAACTTCAAATAATTGACACGTCACGTTCTCATGTCAATCGTTTTTTAGATAAATAATTATTTTCGTATTAGAAGACTACGGAATATGTTAACTAAGACTGCTTCCCGTCGTTCTAACTCTCGGGCTGTACCTACTCCTCAGAATTTCAAGCGCTGACAGCTTTTCAGGACGGTTTGCCGGTCGGTTTATAATAGGAAGGCTTGCCTTAAGATAGGTATATATCTTATACATAGGTACGTACCTATGTTACTGAATAATGAAAATTTACTTTGAATTTCGAGTTTATTTGCGTATAAATCGATATTATACCTGTTACAAACAAAAATTATAGTTAATTTCATGAATACTTAAACATTACTTCATGATTTCTGTACAAAGTGTTCGGTAAAGAATGGGCCATGTCTTAAGACTAGCTTCCTTGGACAAATTAATGTGATTTAATTCAACTTACCTTAGACAACTTTGCTTCCTTAAGAAGTTATGGGGAGAAAGTACTTTTTTGTTTAATTTTTACGATAATAATCTTATTTGTCGGGTAATTGTACTCAAATTTTGAACGGGGTCTTTTTGTGCAATAAACACGATTATCTGATTGATTTTTGCGTTAAATGTACAGGATGTTTTGATCACCTGTGCCACTATATTAGGTATTTCTTTTATATATGTTTTGAAGGATAGAAGTTTTAGGAAATTGATTAATTATTTTGAAACAACCTTCGATTAAAGAAAGTAGGTATACTTGCACACTAATGCACTATTTTAGAATAAACTGCGTTTAACATATTTATCGAAGTTGGAAATTAATAAAATAGAGATAGAAATTCTAACAAATTATTAATTAAAAAAATTATTACAGTTCGTAAAGTTGTTCTTTTAAAACAGCATAAAATAAAACAGAGAAATATCACAACATGAATTAACACAATTAAAAAATAATAAAATAAAAAAAAATCATCAGTTACGCAATAGCAAAAACAAAACTTTTATACTTTTATTTTCAATTAATTTTTGAAATACAGCTACTTACTAGACCTTACTAACTTGTAATAACTTTTTGAATTATTAATTTATTAGAATATATATTGTATATATGTATTGATTTCCAAGTTTAACAAATACGTCAAACACACATAAAACCAGTCGAGGCTTGTGTCAATAGAACTAATCATTTTCCAAAAATCTCTGCCCTTAAATAATATTCTGAAATAAATAGTCGCCCTGTACATTTCACGCAAAAAATCAATCAGATATTTGTGTTTATCGTTTTCCAAAATTCAATTACCCAACAAATTAGGAAATTATCGTAAAAAATTAAATCAAAAAAGTAATTTCTCAGGTCTACTTCTTAAGGAAGTAAAACTGTTTTAAGGTACCTAAGTTGATTTACAGTATATTACTTTTGTCCAAGATAGCTAGCCTTAAAATATGGCACATTCTTTACTGTACACTCTGTATAGTACCTGCGTTTTTGTATGTTGCTTATGTAAAATTGCCACACCACCACCTGCACATTAAAAAAACATTTAAAATATTTATTTACACAAACTCAACAGGACAAAAATACCCAGTACACAGTCAGTAAACACAAACAAAAAATTGAAAAAAAATTGAAACTGAAGACAAATTGACCTAATAATAAAAGCACGTTTAACATCTCTAGTTGAACAATGAAAACTATCAAGTTTATCCTTGATTAAGTTATAACTATTGCACATATTATTAATGGGTGAGTATTTTAATACACACAGAAAAAGTATCTACTTCTTTTGTGAACCAACCTTGTTAGATAAGTGCAAAATATTTTTACTTGTCTACACAACCATGTTTATAATAAAAGTAAACATAAATTTCGATATTTTATTACACCTGTACGGTTATTTACAGTACGCTAAAATTGGGAAAGAAATTAAGGAACGTAATTAATGGGACTTGTGAGAAGATTCTTAAATACGTTACCGTTTCGACGTTACCCTACTTTTACTACAGAAAATTTCCCCGGAATGTGAATTATTCGAATTCAGACATGGTACAGTAATTAAAAAACGTCTTACAAGCAAATGTATGAAATTCATTAGGTTCAGTGTGTTTACGACGACGATTTTGATGGTGGATTACACGTCCAATGATGCCGATTTCTCGAAATTCGTATTGCAGATTAATAAGGATAGCTGAAACAAATACCTAAACGGTATTTGTTCTCTATTACGTAATACAACATCTCAAGTACTTAGAGAGAACAGGATCGTACTCGGTGCCTATCGCGATTTTTGTTTCGGTTTGAGCATTTCAGTTGTCTATTATATGCCAAAGTATCTGCATGTGTTTCTTTTGACGATTGATTATAGACACTATTAAAGCATGCAATACATGAGAAAAGTTAGCGGAAGACATAAATTAATAGGTATATAAACAATATTTTCAAATAATTAGTAATACAGGGTTAACTATGACTAAGTACAAATATTTTAAGAGGGGATAGAAAAAAATAAGAATTAACAGAATTTCCTTTCAAAAAATTTCCAAATTTATTTATAAAGCGAAAAAATTTTTTTTTCGATATTATATTAAATCCTTATTTAACGCCGCCAATGCGAGAATCAGAGTATGCAACCAGCAAGCTACCGTCATGCAACAGTCGGCCACAGTCGGCAGTCGGTCCAGTCGAGTCGGTTCGCTGTCATGTTATAATTTAATTCATGTGTTTACGTTGTAGTTTTGTGTTCTTCTTCAGTTTTTAGTGCCTTATTTTAATTTAAAACGTTTTATAGTTAATAAATAAAGGAATATGTGTCGGGTACAGATATTTTCCCACAATATAGTTCGCCGGTTTGTTTTTCTAGGTTATGGGACAAGACTGCCGCGGGTGTTAAACGTATTCTGTTATCTATCAGAACCTACCTACCACCCCTTTCTTCGATTTTGTTATAATACATAGGCATTGTATCTAACAACTGTACCTATGGGAAGTGTGTTTATCGGTAGTGAGTGAAAATGTAGTTTTACCAGTTTGTAATCAAATAATGAAAAACGAATGCAAAATACTGAAGCTAACTGGATTAACTGTTACCTACCTATCAGGTATTATTACTAATAAGAATGTTAATTTTTGTCGTTTCTGCATTTAGAAATACTGCAAACGACCGCATGGTAGTTGTTGATAGATGTAATGCCAACTATGTATCTAAGCCATAAGCCATCTCAGTCTATACTCATCATAGGCACCGACTTTCCGTAGGAAAAAAGGGTTTTGCCCCATTTTTTAAATATCGAGCTAAAATTCTGGAATATCTTTTTTATTGTCTTTTAGGGCTCCATGACCACGTGGTTAAAATTTTTGTACTTAGTCATAGTTAACCCTGTATTTATAACAAATATATATTTCACATGTAGAAAGTCACATACAGAATCAAACACTTTTTTTTAGAATTTCTGTGATAATATTGATGTAGGTACCTATGTTGTATTTTCGGGCAGCTATAAATGCAGTACCACACAATGTGCATTTAACATATATTTTTTTAATCAGTTTCAAAGAAACTATCATATACTATTTTATAACACAACTAAACCGTACACACATTTGAAATGTTTTGTCTCACTTTAATTTCAACTGCACTAAAATCTATGATACACTTGATTGTATAGACAAGTCGACCATTACTGGATCGGGACGCTGTAGGGCATGCGTTGGAATGTGTTTACCACAGATATCTCTGCAAAGTACATAATATTAGTAATTATTATTACATTTACACGATTTTCTGCTAAAATTACAAAGTGAAATAGAAGTATTACAATATTTTCTATGACTAACAAAACTATTACACCCTGTAGGTATTATTTCAATTAATATTGTAAATTTTCTCAATATTTGTAAAATTACATGAGATAACTATAAAATTTCCGTAACTAATATGAAAAACATTGTGTAAATACAAATAACATATTTAAAATTTTACAGACAATTTTTAGAGAGTAGTCGCCATGTATATTGAGAACATTAGTGAGCTAAAATGCCAAAAGAGAGACGAAATAAATAGAACTATTTCAAATATGATTTAAAAGAATTTAAGGAAATGAGCTGTTCTGTAACATTTGTGAACGAATTATAAATCCTTCTTTTAAAATTAAAGAGACAAGACATTTGAAAAGCCATGACTTCTTTAAAGTTTCTTGTTCTCAATATTCCATTATTTAAATTAGGTACTACATGGATCGAAAAATATTCTATGATGACGAGGATACGTAGCTCAGGTTTACAATAATGCGGTTAAATCAGTAAGCAAACATATTGCGGGAAATTGCTTACTTCACTATAAACGATACCACTATATCTGTGGGCGTTTAACAGCAATTTTTTTAATTAGTGCTTTAAAAGTAATAGTGCTAGGTCATAGCCACTTATTAGCATCTAAAGTGCTGCAGAAAACTAATTCTATATGGCCCGATCAAGATGTTTACAAGATACCAGATACATCTTAGCCTTCCTAACCAGTTGTTAGTAATTGGAGTACTTGGCTAGAAGTAGTAGCGTATGATAAACATTTTGATAGCATAAAGGATGATATTTACTGAGGATTTAATATTTTTATGATATATTAATAATTACTAACATTAAAACGGAATAAACACCATCTTGCAAATAAGTTAAAAACTTTAAATACGATCCATACAGGAGATAGTCACAATCTGAAGTATAATTTGTTGTAGAAAATAGTTTAGTCAACGCAATTTTTCGCATGAAACAATATCTGGGAAATCATTGATAAAGAGTAAAACCAAAAGTGGTCGTAAATTAGAGCTTTGCGGTACACCTGAATACGAAGAAAAATAGTGAGAAGTAAAGTTTTGATATCTGAACATAAATTGCCTGGTTGTTAAATACGATTTCAATAGAGTTATCAACGAATCTGAAAAAATAAAATCTTGCAGTTTCGCTAGTAATATATGGTGGCTTATATGATCAAAAGCTTTTTGGAAGTTCTTAGATATTATGTTATATCGCCTTCCACTATCTAAAGTTTCAGAAATAAATTGAAAAGAATAACTGATTTGATATAGTAAATCTTCTCTGCACAAATTCATGTTGGTGTGAGGATATCAATTGCTTAGTCAGACAGTAAATTTAATTATGCAAAGTGGATTCAAAAACTATAGAAGAATTGCATAGCTTTATAATTGTCGTCGTCACTATGGTTTCCTTTTTTAAATATTGGATACCTACAAATATGTTTTTTTCCAAAAAGAAGGAATCGTGGTATGTTTTAAAACAGAATTGAAATACAGAAAATCTTAATGGATTACACAATATTTTAGGATAGAACTTGGGATACCCTCGACGCCCATTGTGAAAGAGTCTCTATATCTTCTAAGATTTGATCTTTAATAGATGAATTGGAAATAGGGAATGACACACTACCACTTGTAGTAAATCTAGATGAAATTGAATAAAACCGCTATTGAAATATTGTCCAAAGTTTTTTACAATGTGGTAAGGGTTAGACAGTTTGTTATTATCATAAAACATGACAACTGGTGCCTTTCTTTCACTGTACTGTTATGCTGTTAGCAGTTCTAAGTAAAATTCATATGTAACTTTTCATTTCTTTTGTATTATCCTAGATTTAAGTAATTTTACTATGCAATTTTCATGTAAATTTGTATTACTTTTTTTCCAATTTCATTGTCTAATTACTCTGTTTCCCAATTTGAGTTGTAATGTAAATGAGAAATTAATATCAATAAAGCTTACTCATTATATTACCAAAATATTTGCACAAATGTACTAGGCACTATACATATTTTTGTAAAAAATATAAAAAATCACTTAGATTTTTTTCACACCCTGTATAGTTGTATACGTATTTTGTTACACTGTTTTTTTTTATATCTGACCGGTTCTATGTGTAATGTTATGGCATAAGGATCTAATAAATTATTACTATTATTATCATTTCCCGTTACATTTTATACCTACTTGTACCCTGCTAAAACAGATTTTAGCCAAATGAAGAACTATTAAATAATTCGTTAGATACAACATCTATGTGGGTCACAGTTTCAGATGAAAGTGAAACATTATTTTTTGCGCGACCGCAACTTACAGCCATTTCCATGATTTATCGATTCCTGCTATCAGATCTGGTTTTCGCAACAGGGCGGCATTTTTAAAGATGTTACAATATATTGTTCAACAGGTTTTGGCATGCATGACTTGTTTCTACGTTCCAACAATACATTTAGTAAATATATCATTTCGTTCTAATCTAATTTTGAATCAATTTGTTGTATTCGTGTTTCTATTTTTACAACTATTAAAATACTGTATAAATCATTGTTAGATCAATATATATACATTATACATAGAATATTATAATTTCTGGCATATAAAATTTAAAATTTGTCATAATAACATGGCTATAAATTTAAGTGTATAGGTTAATGATAATGTTGACTATAGTCTGTTTGGAAATGAAAGAGAGTAATAAAACCCCGAGATAAGAACCGGCCATGGGCGTGGTAATATTTCGTTTCAGGTAATTATCGGGTAACACTAATGCTAACAGGTAATGGGTGTACATTAGTATATTTTATTGGATACATCATAGGGCATGAGCCAGTGTATTGTGACAGATCCATCCAGTCTTAGAACTGAATATACGAAAACGTGCTAGTGCAGTAGAGTAAAATTCGACTTGTGTTTAGTGACTATTGTGCCAGTGGATATAATATTGTTTTGTAAAATGTCTAGCTTATCAGATTACGTACCTGCTAAACGCGTGAAAAGATGTGAGCTGTCTCAGAATGAGAAGATTATTATATTAAATGTATTTAATGCATTGAAACACCAAAATTGTACCAACAGTGTTGACATCGTGGAAAAGTGTTCCAAAATGACAGGGATTGGAAAATCGACTATCTACAGACTTTTAAAGGAAACAAAAAATGAACAAGATACTGTAAATCCCCCAAAATCATCTACAGGGAGGTCAAAAGTCGTTATAGATGATTTCTTCAAAATGTCATTCGCAGAAAGATACACTCATTTTGTTTTAAAAAAGAAATACCAACGCTAAACAAAATTTTAAGTGAACTATCAGAGGACAACAATTTGCCAAAAATCAGTAGAAGCAAATTATGGGCCGTCTTACAAGAGTTTAATTTTTGCTGGGAAAAGCAGAACAGTCAGTTCTTATAGATAAAGATGAAATTATTTGTTGGCGAAGATCCTACTTAAGATCAATTAGAAAATTCCCTGACGTAGGGAGAAATATTTATTATCTAGACGAAACTTGGGACAACGAGGGATATACTGTAACAAAAGTATGGCAAGATAAAAATATAAAAAGTTTTCGACAAGCATTTTTGGATGGACTTTCAACAGGGTTCAAGGCACCTTCAGGTAAAGGGCGATGATTAATTGTAGGTAGTGCCAGAGGTTTTGTAGATCGCGGTTTACTTTTATTTGAATCTAAAAATACAAATGACTATCACGAAGACATGAACGCAGATGTTTTCGAAGAGTATTTTACACAGATGTTGGATCTTATTTCTCCAGGGTCTGTAATTGTCATGGATAATGCCAGTTACTATTCACGGCAGACCGAGCGGACGCCTACGACTGCTTGGAGGAAAGCCGATATAATTCAATGGTTATCCGGAAAAAACATTTCTTTTGAAACAAATATGGTGAAAAAGGAACTTTTGACACTTGTCAATCTTAATAAAGATCAGAAAAAATATGTTATCGATGTAACTTGACAACACCGAACAATACAACTTCTTTATTAAAATTATACGATATCAAATTATCGTTGTGTGTGCAAAATGAATACCATATTGCGACCATTTATCGCGCGTTATAAATGGTATGGCAATGGTGTCATGTGAAAACGCTCTTAGTGTCAGCTAAATAAAACATGTTTTGGTTTTTGCAAGAAAGTAAAAAAATATTGTATGCAACTCGTACAAAAAGTGTTAATTACACTCAAAGTGTTCTACTCGGTCTGACGGCCCGTTGGACAATTTCACACTTACTTTTTGTACTTGTTGCATAAATAACTATTAAAAGCACAATTGTACAATGTTTACATCTATTATTTTTGGCATCAGTAAATATTTTATTGAGTAGTTAGTGACCACTAGATATGCACTTACATCTCACGTATTCTTATACATCTGTCGGTTATGACACAGGCAAACATCAACCAACATCTAGCTATCAGTTAACAAGCTCAAAACCGATAAATGTCTGGATTACCGTTGTCGATAATTGCGCCTGTTTATTATACGTTTTTCAGGATGTAGGGAACAGCTCAGTATTTGCATAAATTACGTTGTTTTAGTGAAGCGGTAATCGCACTAATTGGAAAAACGTAATTTAAGCTATGCCAAACGACAATAATATTTTGTAATTTTAAGTTTTTTGAAAGTTGTAAATTGTTAATTTAATTTATACGAGCAAGTGAATGTTAAAATTCATTAGTGCAATAAAATAAGTTCTTTGACCTGATCAACTAGTTTTCTCTGTGTTTTGAAATGTAAAATACAAATTTGTAGGTTTTTCTTTATTTTAAAGCAAAGGAAATTTATACGTGTACCCCCCTATTTTAAACTTCCTTTCATGTACCTAACTGTACTTAGACTTGTATTTATGATTTACTTTATGTCAAAATTAGGTTACATATATTATACCTGCCACATACATAAAAATGGAAGATTAAATATGTATTTAGTGCCAAAATAAAAAGGACTTCATTCTCTAGACAAATATATGTAAAAGACAACTTATTTACAAGCCTCAAGTAATTATTTATTATAATAATTTTAAAATGAAGGTCATAATTTAGTTATCAATAAATATGCACGTGTGGAATAACGCCTTGGCTCAAGAGACATTAATGATGGGTCAGACAAGGAACCTCTTATCGGCGATCACGCCAGCAAAATTCACATTAAAGATATCGCCGAGGCATTTATCGTCAATATGTATTGAGATATGGGCCAATACGTGACGCTGAACGAAACATTTTCTTGATAATTAAGTAAGAAAGCAGCAGTTGGTATATTTTTGCTTTTATTTTCATATCGCATCAGATTTAATGTGTCGTTAACGCCTCAGGAGGATAATTATAATATTCCCTTTGGGAATGAAGTGATAATATTACTACTTAATTGTGATCAGTATCCGGAGTGGATTTTATTTGATAATTTAGTTGGGTTTATCTTGAGTGTTGACAGCAATTATTTTCTAATTTAATATTTATAAGGGAATCAGCGTAACTGTGTGGCAATTATATTCTCAAAAATCTCATTGCTTAACAGAGACATGGCGGTGTAAACAAGAAAAAGAGTAATGGTACATACAGGGTGATTCGGAACTTAGGTAGGTATCCGAAAAATTCCAAGATATTTCAACTAACAATTTTGTATTTGATAGCAGCTACGAAAAGCTCTTTAGTCGCCAATGAGATTTTATAAGGTTTATTGGAAAAAATTAAGAAATTATTATGTATATACAGGGTCGGAAAACGCTGATGGTCTATCTGAGTTTACACGAGAGCGACAAAGTAAAGTATAGAAATCCGTGCGATAGATAAGGATGACTATATTGACGACGTTTTATAAATTAGAATAACATCTAAGCAGTCGCTCCCACTTCTAACCGAGCGCATCCGATTGGCCGGAAGGTTTCGCAGTCCTCTGTCAGCTTCAGGCAGCTGGCAGCTTCAGTGACGATGTTTCTATGTGCGGAGTAGGACGCATTTGCTTAAAATAAAGCAAATTCTTACGTACTTTTAACTATTTACAATTATTTCATAAACCTACCACCTAACGGTGTACGAAAATAATTGCAATTATTTTCCGCTTTTGTATTTATTTAATAGCCGCGCATGGCAGAAAGTAATACTAAAACTCTAAAACATAAATAAACTTAAACTTATTGCAGTAAAAACGAAAGAAAAAAAATAATGTTGATGTTTAACTAATAAGTTGTTCAAAAATGCCCCTCCTTTGTGCCTCGCAATACCCTAATCTATCATAGAATTCGGTTCTTACGTGTTCTAGCATTTCAGGGGAAATATTATGTAGGACGTCTTCAATTCGAGCCTGTAAATTGACTAAATTACGTACAAAGAAAGAAGTCGTTGGGCGATAAATCTGGCGATCTGGGGGGCCATGGAAAAGTACCTCTTGTAATAATAAGATGCTGAGATGTGGTTTCTAAATATGCTGTTACTCGACGTGCATTATGTGATGGAAACTCGCGGAAGGAAGATTGTATTTTTAAAATGAGTTTTCCAAATAAAAATTCTATTGCCATATCTTACAAGATGAAACTTAGTCCGTATAAATGAAATCGAAAAGAGTATACTGATAGAAAGGACGAAATAGTGATATGGCGAAGAAACTAATTAAAATAAATATAAAAAAATAAGAATCTGGATCGAAGAATATATTAAATTTTGACGAAACATGGGCGTATGAAGGTCATACGGAAAGCGGTACGATATAATAAGTGATAATGTGTGACCGTTATAGTGACAGTGCTAGTAACCAATAGTAAATAGTGTGTATGTATTCTAAAGCCTTTTGTCCTTTTCAATGCGGAATTCGCAAATATTTGCGCGATTTATTTAACGGTGGAAAAATCTCTATTTGTAACAAATGTTGTCAACTACCTATAACATTTTCTACCATTTTCATCATGAAACTGCCATGGTATATTATCAGAAGTTCAAAACAAACTTATTAACACCACGTAATAATGAAAGGGGTATTAATATTTGTAGTGTTTGACAGTATCGCAAATTGCAATTGTAAAATGTTGAGATTTTCTCGCCATAAATAATTAAAACAGAAGTTGCAAAATTCGTACAAAACTCCGTGAATTTTGCATCCATGAGGACAAGGCTTAAGTGTGTTATCTGCGGAGTGCGCATCAGATAGGTAAGTGGGTGGTAGTGGGCAATCGCCGTCCATAAGAACAGGGACACATTTAAAGTAAATTGTTAATGTGCTAGGTTCAGCCGACGTCAACTTATTTTTGATAATTTTGTGTGCTTTAACTCTTCTCAAGTGGCACGCTTAGGTAATCATACCACCCTTACCTTTCCGTACTCATCTCTGTGTTGTGAGTTAGTCACTTTCTATTATTTTCGACCTTGGGTAATTGACAAGATAAAAACTTTATATTTTGAAATAATTCTTATAATTTTTATTATCTAACGCCTCGAAATTGGTAAAAACTGTAATATCACTGTTTCTACTCTAAAAATAATGGATGTTATGTAATGGAACTATTTTTGTCATTTTTATATATTTGTTATATCTGATCGCATTCAAATTTAGTACGCCTATGAAATCTTGCTCCCCGCAAGCTTCGCCCGTCGCGCTGGTCAACAAGCTAGCGATTAGTCACTGTCCACAATTTCGACCGGTGGTAAAATATCAGAATACCGGAGTTGGAGTTGCACAAGTAGCGACATCTCTTGCGAAAGCGAAAGGCAAAGATGGCGATTGGTCGCTGTGATAATAAGTGGGAGTGGATTTTATTTGTTGAATGACGAAATGGGCGGTGACTATTTAGATTTTAAAACGTCGTCAATATAGTCATCCTTGTTTATCGCACGGATTTCTATACTTTACTTTGTCGCTCTCATGTAAACTCAGATAGACCATCAGCGTTTTCCGACCCTGTATACAGGCTGTATCAGATAAGAGGACCACTCCCATGTATCTCGCTTAATATGCGAGACACGTCAAAAATCTTTAATTGTTTTTTGTTGCATTATTGGTTTTCACATTAGAAGCATTTGAATCTTTTAAAATTATTTTGACACAGGCAATGTAATAAAATAATATTATAAGAAAATCTGTATTTTGCATAAAAAAGTAGGTACATTCTGTTTATTATTTTTGTAGTTGCCGTGATGTTGCAGTTGACGTCTTTAAAACAGGTTCTACATTATCTTGAGCAACACGAAAATATTTAGGTACTTTTTTTTAACTAAAATTGAAAAAAATTTAATAAATACAAAATATAAGGGCAACATGTAGTATATTTCATGAAAGATGAAAAAACAGGCAATTTTTTGTGGCTATAGCCTGCTTCAATAAAAAAAAAATTTATCCGCCTAGAGGGCGCAGCGAACCACATACGATATTTCAAAAATCTGTTTATATCAGGTGGAAGGTATCAATTTTGCAATAAAAATTAAAAA
This sequence comes from Monochamus alternatus, assembly GCA_037114965.1. NCBI lineage: Eukaryota > Metazoa > Arthropoda > Insecta > Coleoptera > Cerambycidae > Monochamus > Monochamus alternatus. The sequence continues at coordinate 44,182,288 of CM073433.1, forward strand.
ATTTATTATCAATAAGTTTTCTCTATCTCTTTTGGGCACTTTACAGGTTTTTTTGTTATTACTCATAAAGTTGGCCATGGATCTCAAATTTGTTTTTACAAGTATAAAGGCCTCCAAAAATGCAACAAAAAACAATTAAAGATTTTTTGATGTGTCTCGCATATTAAGCGAGATACATGGGAGTGGCCCTCTTATGTATATAAGCAACAAATCAACTAAACTCCAATTTTCATGAGAGCTTTATTTTCCCATTTTTATAGTAGCCATAATATGACATTTTTGTTGCATAAAATCCATCAATAAATCGTAACTATAACCGTATCGTAAAGGTATCAGAAAGTATAAACTAACTAGCATCTCTAATCACAATGTCTGCAACTGGAATGTGGCATATTATTCAATATTATTTTACATGTTTTAGGGCACTTTGTAAAAGCAATTTTTATTGCGAAAATAATGTTTTTATGATTTGTATCGCCCATATCTAGTAAATTATATATTCGCCATATTATGTGATTATTTACAATATTATCATAATTAAAATAAAATTGTTTTTTTTGAAATTTCATGATTTTTGACATTAAAACTAATGCCAACAGCATTAAAATCATAACTTTTCATAATTGTATATGATTTGATTATTCAATATTAGGAAACCGGCTAAAATTGTGATATTTCTTATAGTTAGGTATATGCCACAATGTTTTTCTGTGTTATGTCAAAATGGCTGCCGCTTATAAAATAATTTGGTTGCAAAAACCAGCGTTAAATGACAACTAAGCTAAATAAGCAACTATAACGAGCAACAATTTTTGGCGCCTGGAGCGCGTGTCAACACGCCTGCCTGGCGAATAGGGTTGGACTGGAAATATGTTCTCTAGGTAGTAAACGGACGAGATCAATAGTGTTGTTTTGTTTATATTGTATGGTGAAGATAGACAAAATGCATTGGCAGCGTCGCGCTTGTGTGCGTATCGATTTTCCGATCCACACACGTCAAATCATGAACGTTTTACGGCAGTTGTGCAACGTGGACGTAATACTGATAATTTACAGTATCTTGAATTTTTAAAATAACTTTTAAATCTACGCATTTAGTGATACTACTTCGAATGCCAGTTTGGCTGTTGGAATTTAAATCGTTTCTCAGGACAATTTATATAGACATGTTACTTCTAGTAATAATAATAATAATAATAATAATAATAATAATATAATAAGCTTTATTCCGTAGACACACTACAGTGTATAGAACAAGTCACACAAGAGATAGAATAGTAAGTATATCACATTGTCAACAAATAAATGGTAAAGAACAAACTAAAATACAACAATATCACAAACAACAAAAAATATATTTAAACTAAAGATGACATTCAAAATATTCTTGCAAATTGTAAAACGAGTTGGCCAACAACATACGCCTAACAATTCTTTTAAAAACCTGAATGCTGTCAATTTGTTTGGCCCTTGCTGGGAGATGATTAAATAGCCTTGGAGCTAAAACAATTGGACTATTTGCTGATTTAGTCAAATGATGTCGAGGGAAAAGAATATTATTTTGATTTCGAAGATTGTATCCAATTTGTCTGTTTGAGTATTGTGAAACTTCATCAGGATGAATCTTGACATATGTAACGCATGCAAGAATATACATGGACACAACTGTCAATATTCCCAATTCATTAAACAATTGACGGCAAGATTGTAGTCTTGACTTAAACAGCATGCTACGAATAATTCTTTTTTGTGCTATAAGTAAGTTGGTAGAACAATTACCCCAACAAACAACTGAATAGTTCAAGATTGGATACACTTGTCTGAAATAGTACATTTTTAAAACGTCAAGACCGACGAATTCCCCTAAATTATAAATTATATAATTCTGAGTAGCTAATTTCCTACAAAGGATTGATACATGTGAGACCCAATTCAAATTCCTGTCAACTGAAATGCCCAAAGAAGTAACAGCAAGTTTATCAGTAATGGACCATTTAAGGGTACGTATAAACTAAAGTTTGACTGAAAAATGGAAAAAGAAATCATTTCTGTTTTTGAGCATTTCTATCACAATATTCAACCATATTTTGTACGCATTCTTTGCCTTTTTGTGATAACTGGTTTATATTTTCTTTTTTTATTTACAAGTATTGTTATAATGCGTTTAGTGGTTGTTTTTCGATTGTAAATGATTTTTTTATTGCCTGTTTTGTTACGTGCCTTTATTATTAGTATTTTGTTTCTCTGATGATGTATTTGAAGACCAGAAACTAATTGTAAAAATAAATTGATAAAAAACTAGTATATAAAATTCTTCTATAGCATTCAAGAGAAGACATTTCTTAAATATCTCTATGAACAGAGAAATAAGTCAAATTCTAATGTCCCGTTTTCAGTCACATAATTTGACCCTTAAATGTCCATAAGGATAATTATAATAACTTGATTGAAAAGTAATTTCTTATGACACAAAGCACCGCAGGTTACATACTACTGCGACGTCACAATAACGTCGTCTATCGTAAGAAACTATTAGAGAACTGCGCAATATCACCCCACTTTCCCCTATTTAGGATCCAGAAGATTTTATATTTTGCAGTCACATATATCCACTTTCAAGTTCCAGAGCGAAAAAACTGAACAGAAGAGAGGTATGTGGAACGATTTAACATTAAGTAGTTGAAACATATTGATATAGTAATTACATGTAACTTGTTTGACATTCTTCACCATTATTATTCATAAATTATTATTCCATTATTCATTTTGTGTTTCTCAAGTGGTTTATGCAAATAGCACAAAATCTAATTAGCGATTAATAATAATACTTTCATTATTACACTATTAATAGATTCATTAGGCCTGCTATTTGCATATACACGGCTTTTCTGCTCATTTAATTTAGATTTCTCGCTTAATGACCAAGAAATTTCAGGAGAAATTTGCAGAGAGACTTGAGCTTAATCACGGTTTTATTGGCACTTACATTTCAATTTTCTCTAATGTTTGATTGATGAGGTACCAGTAGCCTAAAGGAAAGTTTGAGTTGTTACGTTTCCGTTATGTAAGCTTTAACAAAAACTGATGTTAGTACATTATATATTTATTTTTTTGACACTAAAGGATTTCTAATTACTTATACAGGATGTTTGATATAATATAGTGATTCTCCGGGTTGGTATGCCAGTAGCAGAATTAAAGTGCACATCCCTAGTCTTAGTTGGGATTCTTTGACCTGTCCTAGTTGTTCTCGGGCTAGACCCTGTTGGGACAGACACACTATCAATATTTCTGCGCCGACGCATATATTGATTTTGGCTCCCGTTGTTGGTATTACGATTGTTACGGTCGAAGCCTTTGCAACTAGTTCAACCCATGCTTCCAAACGTTTCGCCGCTCTACACTGTCGGCATCTTCAGTGGTGACTCCGTAAAACCTTCGCCGCAACTGAGCTAATCTTTGCGGTCGCAGCCGGTATCCATGGAGAGGATTGGCACCCTCTCTGCGGGTACGGTAGGGTGGAAGAATGTTAACTTGGGTCAATGTGAGAGATTGATACTGGTCAACATTTGACTACCCCCCTAATTAATGAGGTTTTCCAGGTTCCCTCATTCCTGCAGTGAATATGCCGCCCTCTCTCCCGCACAAGTCTTCGACTTTGGGACTAATCCTCGTGATTAGAATGAGGATTATAAATGGCAGCAACAGCCTACTAAGTTTTATAGTTAAACAGTTGTTTGAAAATTCATTCAAATTGAAAGCCATCTATTTTTATATTTTTTAAACCATTAACTTTTCGATGAACATTGAAGAGACTTAAAACTTAGTAAATAAATCGTTCTTTTAGACAGATTTTAAAAAAATAGGACAAAATTTAATTTATAAATAAATTTTGAGAATAAATGTACAGGTTGATCATTTCAATCAACTGCAAAGCCACTAAAAGAAAAGTTTTGCAAAAAGTGCATCCGTATTATGGATAATGTTTGATTTCTGCAGGTTAATATACAGCCCAGTAAACACACATACGTTAGAAAAACGTTTAATATTAGTTGGAACGATCATTTTTAGTATTAATAAGCTTTAAGTTTTACGTTTAGTAATGACATTTTATTAAGGTTTTAAACTAACGTAAATTAAATCTTGTTATTTTAATGCCCCAAAAGATGTTTTAGAGACGTGTTTTTTAACATGTTTTACAACGTTGTTTTTGGATCCTTCTGGCGGCATTGTATAGGGTGGTCCAGAATTATGTACCATAAATGCTAGATTAGATAGTACGTTAAAAAATAAGGGTATTATATATATTTAAAAACTAAATAATCAGGTACACTTAATCCTGTAAACCCGCAAAATAAAAACCACTTCTTTAAATATAACACTATACTAACTATAATACTTTTATAATGAATTTACTTTTTTTAGGTTTTATGTTACCACGTATTCCATCCCTTTAAGATTAAAGCGTTGTTTTGAGCGATAAGTATTTTTTGAAATACATAATTTCAAATTTAAAAAAATTCTATCCAAAACTACCCCTTAAACATAAGTGACTGAATAAGTGGTAACAAAAAATTTATTATCCTAATATCATATACTCACCCCATGAACCCATTATTCAAAAGTATCTAAGACATTTAAAAAAAAAGATTTTTATTTCATCCCTCAGAGGCTTATATCTCTCTTATTATTGAGTTTTGAATAAAAATTTATGTAAAATAGTACCCTTATTTTTTAACGTGCCATATGCTCTAGTATTTACGGTACATTCTGGACCACCCTGTATTAAATAAATAATTATCAGGGAATTAATATAATATAAATAAAATAGTTACAAAATATTCTCTCATTTAATCTTGTTCCTATTAATAATTATTATCGATATTCCAATAGTGTGGATCGAATGTTGAACTCACTATAAGCTTATAAATAAGAGTCTTAGAAAATATCAATATCTATTGTTTAATTTCAAATTTAGGTAGGTAACAATAAATAATTGGTTTTAATATCAGTAATAGTTTATTAAATAAATAATAATACGTATATAGTACAAACAAAATATAAAAATACCAAAATAATATATCTTATTTGTGCTACCAATTGGAACCTAAAAACAATGAAATTAGGTCTGAACAAGTTTCATATCAATAACTTCACTTACATTGGATAATATAGATTATTTAAAGAAAGTCTAAACTTTAAACATGTCTAAGTTATAAATATAATAATAATGCTAATAATAATAACTTAATATACATTTAATATGACCACAAAGTAGATAGTCAAGAAAGGAAATAAAAAAGTTTAAATCATTCCCAATCATGATTAGAAATATGTCACTGTATCTTAAATTTTAGTATAAACTAAAAAAATTACCAAGTCATAATAATTGTTACCCATTTTACAAAGTAATTTAACGTAGGCATGTACGAGTACAAAATTCACACGTCTACTTTTACTAATTTTGTCATCGTCTTTGTAAGTATTTTGAAACATAAGGAGGAAAAGTTATAGTGGAATAAATTTAGATTCCATTATATAATTATTTGTAATCTGTAATGTAAAAAAATCTAAATATTCTTATATTAATAAAATTAAATTAAATACTTATAGAAGTAGTTATACTTACCAAAATAAAATAGGGAAATATTTCACGGATCACAGTAGGTACGTACAGTGATGAATATGCAACTAACAAACTTTTATAAAAAAGAACTCGAAATGGTATGTGTGTAACACGTGATCTTTATCTACCAATAAGATTATTAAATTCGTATAGAACGTTTAACGGCATTATAATTGACACGTGTAAAAAACGGCAATTCGCTTCCTTATTTCAATGAATGATTATAACGTATAATACACGTTTAAATTGTACTGTTTTTTAACACTTGTGAGATTTATTAAAAAATAATTACTATCTAGTTATTTGTATATATATAAGTACCTATATACTCTAAATGCAATATGTAATATTTAATAAAATTAAATTATATTGTATAAAATTTACTTTGGATTGGTATCGTTCCGAAATATTTATTAATTGCAAAACGTTTTGTAAACATTACTTATGCCTGTTACTCTAAAACGTTACAAACACGTTTTTGTTCAATGTTAATCAGTTCACACAGACGTTTTATAAAGGTTTAAATAAATAAGTTTTATTTAAATATTTTAAATAACGTTTATTTAACGTTACAAAAGGTTTGCCAAAATTTTTTGTAAAAAAAGTACGTATTTTAAACGTTATGTTAGACCGTTACTTCTCTAACCATAAAATAATGGTTGATTTTGTAACGTAACACGAATTATCAACCAATGGTACGTTGACAATACGTTTAAATAACGTATGTGTGTTTACTGGGAGAGAAGACAAAAATAAAATAAAATGTTTTCTCTATTTTTGGATGTGCGTAAATTTCGAGTGGAGGGTTTTTTTAAATTTGACATAGAGAACTCTGTATACAAAAATGATAAACATTTCGACATGTTAAAAGTAATTCGCAATGAAAAAATCCTTGTGATAGTAATAAAGAACAAAAATCATAAAAAAACAATTACGACCTGCGATTTACAGTGCAGTTCTATAGGGCTGCTTTGATGCTTCCATCATTTCCTCGGTTTCCTAATTCGATTTTACGATCCTTTATTTGACATTTAATTTCTGTTTCTGTTTTACTTCCGTTCTAACACGTTCTGAATTTCTAATGCCCTAGGGCGTCATAAATATTCATTACGTCCTAAGGCGTTATTTCTCATTTAATATATCTCAAAAATAGGATGATTACAGCAAAATGACAGACGTGGAAGACATTATAATTATTAATGTTATAAGGATCATATCTATAATCATAATTATACCAGTTAGTGGATATTCACTAGGATGTGATATGATGATTGGCTATGAATGCAACCCGTTAATAGTCCTATGTCCAAATTAAATACATAACTTGATTTGAGGACATTAACGAAGTAAAAAAGTAAATAAGAGAATATTTGCAATGCGATGAAATTAACATTTTTTATTAAATTCCATATCATGTTAAATAGGAAGCCAATGGAATGCTTATACATGGTGTTCGAGGTTTTCCTGCCACAAATTTAACTAGTGATAGTATACATCAAAATGAACATAAAAAATTTATAGGACATGGGACCTAAACCCAACCATTTTCTAGAAGAAACCGTAATCACCACCTTACCATAATTCTCTGCATTAAATGACTATAGAATGTATTGTTTATAGCATATATGTGAGTCAACAACACACAATTAGATCGTATTTATTTAAATCTTTTCCCTCAACGGCGGTTGTCTAATAGCGACATTCGTTGAAGTATCTTAACGTATTTTTAATTAGCTTCATTTTAAGAAAGATGAGTGTTGAATTAAGTAGGTATACTTGAATGTCAAATATGTAAATATTTATATTAAATAGCTAGAAGAATATATTGGGTATTACGCTTATAGTCTCGTGGAAACCTTCGGGAAACAAGCTTTGGAGTCATTGGTACTAAAACCAAAGTGTTGGTTGAGGTTTTATTATTTGACCTCAATGAGGTCGCCCCATAGATATAACAACGTGCAAGAGTTTCTAGATCACCATTAGTGTACGTAGTACATCCATAAAAAAAGTTGCTCTCTGTTCCCAGCCTCGTGAATAGTAAACTTGATCACTCATTACGACACACATCTGCAGGAAGTTCACCACATTTGGGGGAAAAACTGCATCATCTACGATCTGTTCTTACAAACAACAGGACCAACGGGAATTTTGAGCGAGCCATAAGGAAGACCAAATAGCAGTAGGAATATCTGGCAACAACCTATCTACTTATATAAGAAGATGTATTGATCGCTAAGCCCTGGTATATCCCATTCATATGCTTCAAAATTTACATTGGATGCGATAGCACAAGGTGAAACGAACACTAGTATCATGTAAGGAATAATGTCACTATTGGGGAACAATGGACAAACAACAATCAGTGGTCCAGTCCAAATCCAAGACTTTAATAAAAAGAGGGGGGGGGAGTGGGAGAGTAGAGAATGAGTGAGAGGGATGGAGAGGAAGAGGATATATGGATTGAGAGTGGGAAGGGAAGCAGAGAGAGGAGAAGAGAGGGGGTGACTTGTTAACTTTTTTCATAATTTCGACAATCTAAACTATCAAATAAAATCGTATAACATTTAACAGATTGTTGCACGTAAATTATGCTTTTCAGAACAGCTTCTGGAGTCACAAAAAAAACTGGAAAAATTTAAATTACGCTATTGTGCCGCCTTGCTTAATATCGCCGGAAGGCGAACTTTTGATACGTGTTTATGTAAAATAATAACGTGAAACAGACCATGATCTTATGAATTATTTATTTCGATAAAACTTGTCCACGTTTACACACTCCCTGTGATAAGTATAATTAAATTCGGATGCAACAATTCCAAAAACGGACGTTTAGAGAGAATTTTTGATTAATTAAACTAATATTATATGTGCCACTGTCGGTTATTATTTCATATTTAAAGACATTCGACAAGAAAATGTATTCGTAGCGACACAATAATGGCACAAGGTTGTACACATTATTTTCTAGCTATGCATATATCCATTAAAATTATATGCAAGTAAATGCGTCTTCAAAAATTCACTTCACGTTGTTATTTTTATTTCAAAGATAGTCTATAGACAACATGCCACAAATAAAATGAAAAAAAGAACTATTGCACATTTTAAACGCCACAGATAAACGACGAATTTAAAAACAAGTAATAAACATATTTGAAGTTAAAGGAAAATACATATTTAAATTCATTAATTCAATATTTTATAACTATCGAATAACCGCAAATCTTCACTTACATTAATTATCTCAGAAAAACAATCTAAACACCGAAGATCTTAAATACCTAGAGTAATTAATGTGACAATATTACTTTATTGTAGGAGCTGTTCCAATGAAAGAAAAATATAGTCGAAAATAACTTTGAAATACCAGGAATGTATTTTATTTAGAAATACCAGATTAAAAATAGAACTACGGTTTATAAAATATGAGTACCTACTAATTTGTTTCTGAAGTATACACAGCATTACAGATAAAGTGATAGACTTTGTAAAAGTTAAATAAAAAGTTTATAATAATGTACCGGATGTTCTGTTAAGGTCGGCCAGAGGCTATGTCTCAGAAACTACTCATCCTATAGCTTTTGGAAAAAAATATTGATAACAAAAGTGAGAAGTCTATTAAAATTATTTTTCAGTTTCAAATCATGCCGCTAGATGGCAAACTTTTAAATCCTAATCGAAAAGTGAGTTTTTTTCCATAAAATCAGTCGTGAAGGTATGATATGTTGAACGGTTTTGAAGTCTTCCATTGACACTAAAAATTGTTTATTTGACTTTTGGCGGGCAGAATAGTATTGCAGAAAAAAACTAGAGACTGACTGAGCGTTAGTTTGTAGACTAGCGCGACGGACGAAGCTAGTGAGGGGCAACAGTTCATAGGTATAATAAATTTGAAGGCGATTAGATATAAAACATATACAAAAATAATTGTATTACAAAACATCCATAAATTTTTGTAGAAACAGTGATATAATAGTCTTTGCCAATTTCAAGGCAATAGATAATAAAAATGATGAATGAACAATTATTATTATAGGTCAAAAATAATAGAGAGGGACTAATTCACAGCACATAGATAAGTACGGGAGATGAGGATTGCAGGGGATATGATTAACTAGGCGTGCCACTTGAGAAAGGTTCAAAGCACACACGGATATTTGCACGAATTTCGCAACTTTTGTTTTAATTATTTATGGCGGGAAAATCTCAACTTAAAAAGAAAAGAAAATGTTATAGTTGACAAAATGCATTGAATGCAAATAAATCGCGCAAATATTCACGAATTTCGCATCCCTAAAAACAAATGGCTCTAGTGAATAGTGACTATTTGTTACTAGCATGGTCACTGTAATGGTTACACTTATATCATATCGTGACCTTCTTCTTTCATCAAAATTTAATATATTCTTCAAATCCGACCTTTTAATATTTATTTTAAATAGTTCGTCACAACTAATAAAAATTTAACGTTTCGATATAGCGCATACATATTTTCTGCAGCAGGAACTGTGTAATCGGGTATGCTTCGCAGATATGTGGTACATGATTTTATAGGAAAAATATACGGGCTACATGGATGTTTCTCTGTGTCAACTGCTGTAAATTGTGAGCGGGTTTATAACATGAGACTCTCTAGATTATCGGCGGATAGGTGAATCGATTTTCGGGAACTTGCTAAAGCTGAATTTCTGAATGTATGTAGAGCAACAATAATGCAGATGAACCGTTTTCAGGCATATCCAATGCCTTCTACCTTTTTAAAAGACAAATCAAGTAGTTCTGAGGAACGTTGCCAGATTTTTAATAAAGAATCCCAAAAGCAATTTTCGAAAAAAAAATATTTAAAATAATCATAGTAGAAAAACTTTTTAGAAGGGTATCCTAATCCTTAATGGGCCACACTGTATACAAAATTTAGTTGGCTTTTGATTCGCTCTAAAATGACTGAAATTAAAAATTCCAACTAAATAAAGCCGATAGTTTTAAGAGTAATTTAATTAATTAGGAAAATGTCCCGATGCGATCAGAGAACTTACCAAATGGTTCTGCCAATTTAAATCTTTAATTTTTTTCTTAATCTGCATTTCAAAAATGATTTGGTATCAAAATGTGTCTCAAACCGCAAATTGACCGCCGATTGGCCGTAATGAATGTTCTGTTGATATTTTAAAAGCATTCCTACTTGACTTCTTATCAGCACCGCATTAAGTTCATTTATAACATTACATGAAAATAAGTTCCAAATGCAGAGAAAGTTACCGACAAATGAATATCATTAAAATAAAAGAACAACAATCATATTATGCATATTTTCTCGGTGGATGTGAAAGTACTGACATTATTATCATACGCATTACTTACCAACGCGCCACCTCCATTTAGGCAAATCCAGAACTCATTTAAGAACAATCGAACTTGAAGACGGCCGAACAATGCGACCGGGGGTGGAAGAACGCGGCCCCCACGGGCGCCTATGGGTGAGCTGGCGGGAGCGGTTGGGGCTACCACAACTGGAGCCCGCCGCCTAGAGCCCAGCGGGTGGCGTCCTCGATATGGACAATTCGTGGAGGAGAAAAACCTCGCATAATATGCAGTAACTCATGGAAATGCCTCTCCGCGGGCAACGCTTAGTTGGCTGCCGAGAGCCGACAATATACGGACTCGTAAATAGCGAGGCATGTGTGGAAAAGGCGCTGTTAAGGGTTCGGTTCGCTTGGATTTAATTGCTGAAATATTAAGAACGATGTGTACTGCATTGAAAGAAGTGATGGGCTTATTAAACTGTTTATTTACAACGGCTTTATAAGAGCTCCATTACAGCATTTACTTGGCACTGCTTCAGTTGAATAATAAAGACCATTACACCACTAGTGAAATATTAAAAAAAGAGATCACTGCTTAATGGATATTTTTTATTAAGAACCAACAAGTTTATCAATTTGACAATTAATAGATAATTTAATTTAGCTCAAATTGATTTACTTGTTATAAATATTAACAACACAACTTTGGCAATTCGTAAAATTAATACCAGATGAATGCAACTGGTTGTATTAACAATGCTTAAATTTTCTTTGTAAGCACTTGAAGTAGCTTCAGTGATGGCAATCTCTCCTCCAACTATTGTGGCGATTTTTATCGTGTTTTCAAGAGACGTAACAAGCCTTCACACACGCTGCTGAACTATCAACCACCATGCCGTTTTAAAGTTAGAAGGTCTGCTGCTGTGTTGGTTAGAAGTGAAGTAGATGATCATCGAAAACAGTGCCCTATATATTGCCACGCAATTTCCTTTGCTAATTATTAGGATAGAAAAAAAATTGATAATAGTAAATTTGGCAAAGGTTTTTAGTGACAAATGATGGAGCAAGATATTTATTGGGTGAATTTAAACGTGCTGTAAACTGAATTCCAAAAATGGGGGTTGGCCGCTAGCTTTATCAGTGAAGATGGCCGTGGGTATAAAAAGTCCTATAAGGGCACCACCCGTTTTCAACCCCAGATTGTGAATCTGCTCCGAGTGATGAAACTCAGTTTACTAGACTTGGTAATTAACAAAAAACGGGAAAAGGCTAATAAAGAAAACACGTAACTTTAGATAAGTATATTTCTACAGTAGCTGAGCGGGTCAGTTGGCCCGGTAAACAACTTAGCTACACGGTTCTGCTCCTGTTAAACTCTCTGTAGAGAGAAGTGGGGTTCTATTCTACGGATCTAGTACCTCCACCGAACGAGTGTATTCTGTGGTCACAGATTTATAAATAAATCAGTTGTGGTTATGTTTGGCGACAGTATCAGAAAACAATATAAAATAAACTACAAAATAGAGAAAATGCCAACAAGGTTTGTTTATATAATTAATAAGAGCAAAATAAAAGTAATACTAATTCATAGCAGACAGAGGAAGTAATAAAATGAGTATAAACGGGTTTACTAAGTGGGTCCAACAGCGCTGGTGGTTGGTTCACATAGCCCCAAGAACTCTAAAGGTAAGTAAATAATAACTCTACTCGAAAACTTTCCTATGTAAGAGGGTAAAATTTTAGTACTGTCTGATAGAGAATTAAACGGTCTTTCAGTATCAAGGAAAAAAATATGGTGTTGCCATTTAAAAAAAAATCGATGACGTCATTACTCGAAAACAAATGACATTTGAAAATCGCATTTTACGCTAAAATATGTATTTTTTAAATTAAAAATCGACCTGTTCGAGGATTTTTCCCAAAAAATAATTGTTTCGTTTTTATTGAATTTATTCCATACTTTTGGCGCATACTGTATAGTTGATCTACATTTACGATTGCGATGGAAACTGGAGACAATTGTTTTCTCATGGCATACCAAGTTATTTAATAGAAACATTGCTTTTCCTTTTTACGAAGTAACTTTAAATTGGTTTTTAAGATTTGAACAATTGAAATAAATATTTAGCGTTTTGAATCCTCCGTTATTTTAATAACTTCAATATTTTTTAATATGCGTTCTTGTTAGCAAATGTATTCATTTCTTAATCCATTTTTATTACATACTAAACGGCTGTCCTCTGTTTTGGCGAATGCGCTCACTGCATATGTTTTAAGATTAATTTCCGTAATTTTTAGAATGTTTATCAATGAACTTTTTCTAGAATCTGAAAGAGCATTGCTTAGTAATATCTGAATAACCCTACACACAAAGGTTTAAATAAAATCCACGTTTAAATTTGACTCTTCGCTTTTACAAAGTAGAAAAACCATGTTTCCGATGTTCTAGATAAGTAATGAAGCCACTTTGAATTTTATTGGTTAAATAATTTAAATAATCGATTCATTCCTAATAAAAAAGTATACAAATATTTGATATGAAAAGGTTTCTTTTTCTTCTACACTTCAATAATCGTAGACAAATATGTTACAAATATTGTAACACTTGGTATACGTATGTTTGTTTCAATCGACTCAAAATCAAGTATTCTATCACCTTCTTAAATTATTGTAACGACTTGCAAGACACACTGTATATTTGAATTAACTATATTTATTTTACAAAATACATTTGATTGAATGAACAATTATTTGCCATCCGTGTATGTTGTAGATATGAAATCTGTATTTTAAAATGCATTCTATGGTTTTAATTTTAACGAAATGGCAATTTTGATATATTTTAACTATCTAAGAGAAAAGACAAAATAAGTGGAGAGCTATTGCAAATATTTTTATGTGACAAAGTCTTGCACGGAGAATAATCCGATCCAATGCTGCAGTTAAAAAAAAATCAGAATTGATTTGCCATGAGTCAGCTTGAGCTCGTGTCATTTATATACCTATAAAGATTCTCCATCAGCATGTTTAGTTGGAGGTGAACTAGAAGGCGCAGCATCATCTCGGCAGCCTATGGGTGTGGTAATCGGCAATCAGACAAATATACAGAGTGATATGTTAAGAGAACCATTGTGAAGTACAAGTAATTCTTAAAGGAAAGTTCTCCACTGGTAATAGTTTAAACAGTGTCACTAGAGAACTCCAAAGATTACAAAAAACAATTTTTTTCTAAATTGTATATTATAACAGTTATAATTACATTCTGCTAGTAAAGTGACCGCCTGTAAAAGTGTGAAATTCTTGCCAAACTGAATATACAGATTATCAATACTTTTGACATTATCGTGTCGACATCTTGCACATTATGCTGGTTCACTTAAACCTATACTATCGTATTTTTTTTTTTAAATCCTTATAGTTTCCGATTAAAAATGATTGAAGATGTAATAGTTTCAACCGTTACATCGGTAGGCTAAAATCCGTTTATCTCGTAATTAGCAAAATAAATTTTATAAAGATTGCATAAACTGCTATAAAATAAATTTTATAGGAGCTTCAAATTCATATAACGTGGTTAAATGCCTTTAGCCGATATTTATAGAATCGAAAAGGGCCCACTTTTATGAAACATTTTGGTAATGTAACAGTTCTATAAAAAATGTACACAACACTTTTAAAACAATTTTATACAGCAACTATAAAAACGTTTTGTAGTCTGTATTTTGGTATTATTTAAAGAAACATTATATTTTTTAGTGAATAATATTAAAACCAAATCATTTAAAGATTGATGTATAATGCAGATTCATAATTATTTGTGCTTATATTTAAAAATGGGGCAGATTAAACTCAATGGTGGTCATTTGTGTAAATAGCAGATAGGTATAATATTTACAATATTATCATTTCAACCATTTCGTGTTTCAATTTTATTGCGCCGCAATTATAGATATGTTTGTGGCAAACAAATTATGCGTTTTAGTTTAGATCACATTTCCCTTAAAATTATAAAAAATAAATTTAAAAAATGTTAATTTATATTATCATTGTATAATTATATTTAATGATCTTCTTATAAAATAAAATCATGTTGTAGATATAATTTTAAGACTCAACTAATTTTATAAAATGGCGACAGTAGCTGATCCAACAAATATTCATTTAAACAAGGCCACTTTTAATAAAACGATTTTATTTCATACATTATACTAAAATTAAAGTTAAGTTTAGAATTTTATTACGCGAATATACAATAATTTTGTTTTCTCAAGCCACAATTTTGTTTTACATTTTATTTATAAAACGAAATATTTTTATAGATTAAACATCACCCTTTTTTATAAATAAGCGCATTTTGAGGCTAAAAAATAATGTCTTTATATATCTTTAATAAAACACGTTAATACAACTATTTTATAAGGTTTTAATTAAAAGTCATTTACCCAAGTGTACGACTCTTACACAATACGTTTACAATCCTTATATATATATTTAGTTAAATGTTGTATAACATTTTATAATACTTTTATAAAAAATTTAAGGAACTGAAACTTATTTGTTCTATAAAACACTTTGTAAAAACTATTAGGTATAAAATAGTTTTACATAATTACTTTCTTCAAGAACAAAATTATCACAATTATTTGCTCTATAAAATCAAACTGTTCATTAAACAACGCTATTCGATAGTTATAAAATAATTCGCCTCTTTTAAAGTTCCATTTTGCTAGTTGGACTAGGTATAGCAGGTATTAACGTTTTTGTTATGCGAGTATTTACATTAGTTTTTCAAGTGTCAAAAATGGCTTTTGTGTATAGCAACTTGGAGTTGATGGATATCGTTTTAATTTATGATAATGTGCAAATGCTTTACCAGAACGATTTCTCGGTAAACAGCCTAATGTAGCCATTTTTACATCGGTGTGCAGTTAGTGCAAGTGTAGTACAACTCGAGCGAGAACGGAAAATTTTAAACCATATCGTGGAAGAGATGGAGGCCTATGGCGTCCGCGACGTATTGCAGCAGTGTGGCGTATCATACACGAGGCTCAATTATATTCGCACCATGTACAGAGTGTCCGCCATTTGTACTTTTTTATGGAGATATTTAAAAAATTAAGTATTGAGTTATGCAAACGTATCATAGCTGTTGCTAATAACTTACGAGAGATATTGACAAAGCAGAAACATTTGTTTTAGGTTGTAGAAACTGGGTAAAGGGGCTAAAATTTTGATGTTGTAACATCAGGCATGTCAAACTATTTTATTAATCAAACCTCACATTAATTCTATTAATAACAATAGGAAAAAAAGCAGTTCAATTTGCTATATAAAATAGTTGTTATAAAATGTTATTTATTTCTTTCATTGGGAATCCGTTTAAATTTTTTGTTAGACCGCCAATTGCACGCTTTGCTTTGTGTTTACAGTGTACTAGTTTCCAGTGCCGTGCAGATGTGTATTTTATTTTTTGGTATATACATGCATATTGTTCATGATTTATGTTTTTCGCACACTGAACGAATGTTAGTTATTGAAAAAGTTTTCTCTATGCATATTTTTCAATTGTAGTTATTACTCAGTAAAATTACATATATTTTACAATTCCTCCCTAAAAATTACATTGTATAAATCAATACGAATTATAGCGGTGGAAATTTGCGCTGGAAATGAGCGAAATAGTTATGATATAAATTAATCATATAATATAAAATGGAATTTTATCCATGTTTTTTTTTCTGTAATATTACAGTGTTCTTACTTACTTTACAAAATTGTATAATTTTAGGAAACTTTATAGAAATTGCCAACGTATTGTTATGTGAAATTACAGACACATTTTTATTAATGTACTCTGTTATGACTATCTTAATTGGAAAATTTTAATTAAAACATCAAAATAAACTCGATTTATTATAACTGCCTTATTGTCTGCAGTATGTCACTAAGTCGTTAGCAAATTGCATAATTTCCAAAATCTCATCAAATAGTAAGTTATGTGATGTTTATCAATGTAGTAAGTCTAATAAATAGTAGAATATAAATAATAATGCCCTCATTCTGAAACATGATTAAAACAAACGTGTCAAAAACGGAATATGATGTTGATAAAAATTTATAGTACGCCGTACTGTCATTCTTATTCAGAGCGCAATTTCAATCTTATCAAAATCTTGCCCGCAATTTTTAAATAAACCGTAGTGACAGAATACCACTGTCAGCAAAATGAAAATACTTATCAACTGTTCCAAATTTTGCAATGACTCTTCCAAGCCGATCTTACAAGAATGTGGTCTTGAGTGTAGATTGTAAGAGAGATATCAAAACAAGGTGAAAATTTGTTTCTTAATAAATTAAAATATATTAATACTAGTTAGTTAAACTTGTAAAAGAAGTCTATTTGTGTAACACTTGGGTTATCCTTGCACTCAAAAAGTATCTGCAAAATTCTAAAGAAATTATTTATATTTACATAATATCTATTAATTATGGTAATTTTATAGTTATATCCTGTGATTTTACAAATATTACAACCGGTCAGGGGAGCTTTGGCAGCTCCGTAGCTGCCAAAATGTTCACTTTGTGCCCATGGAGACTTTTGTTCAGGATGACAAAATCTACAACATATCAAAAATTCAGACAATTTGACAGAAACCCAATTTCCATAAGATTATTGCGAGGTCCTTTTGGCATGAAATTGTGATATTCTGCAAATTTCATAAGAATTTTACCAATATTATATATTTCGTTCGTTATGTTAAACATATTCCAACGCATGCGTCTACTGCATTCCGATGAGTAATGACCAATAATGGACAGTTTGTCTATACAATAATTTACGTTATAGATATTGTAGTGCAGTTAAAATTAAAGTGGTGCGAGACATTTCAAGTGTTTGTAAGGTTTAGTTGTTTTTATACATAATTGTTACATAAATAAATTATAATAATATAATTATAAATAATTACATTTAAATTTTACAGATTTTTTTTTATTAGTAACTTTACAAATCGTATGTAAAATTACCATGATAGTTGTAAGCATAAAATAGCCAATGGTAATCACGGCAAGTGTAGAATATAAAATTTATTCAAATTTGTTTAAATGAAACTTTCTATTGAGTTATTCATGAATCGAGGTTTTGAGAAACGGCATATTCAAATTCATTAACAAATTCTGAATAAATGAACGACAATAGCGAATGAATAAAGATTATATTAAAAAAATTCCGACTCACCTTTTCCTGCAGTGCTCCTCACATCCTGGGTTGAATCCTACTGTACAATGAGATTCTATGTAGGTACTACTGTTCAGTTAGAATACAAAAATCACTTATTTCGATGAGGTAAACAAACACTATGAACAAATTAACTGTTGCAGAACTTTTTAACACTCACTGAAACTGAATTGTCCTCGATTTTTCAAAATATAACACGTCAAAAATATGTACGCCGAACTACAGACGATACCTAAATCAAAATAGCCGTTTTCAGCAATCTAGATAATTCTGAAAAAGAGCTAGTTAAAGGATTAATAAAAGAAGTATTTGTTAATTGAATAAAATATAATCTATTCATAAAATAATTATAGAGAAATTGTAATATAGGTGGAAGTGCAAAATTTGTTTAATTGCCAAGTATACAAAAATTGCTGTTATACATCGTAGCAAATTTAGTTAGTTTAGTTTTGATTAGATTTTTTAGTATTTATTTAATTTTTATATTCTAAACTCTTATCAAACAAAATTGGACCTTTTCAATGATTCAACACATTTATGACAATTATATTGTAATAATTGTTACTTTCCTTCACATCATAACTTCTATTTTTTAATATTTGTATCTAGATACATCATTTTATATTACTTTTAGAAAATGAAATAGTAAAAATTACACTTGTAACTTATTAGATACACCTAAGTTATATACAGGGTGTCTGGAATACAGCTTGTATATCTGACTTTAAGCATCAAAATACTCTTATGAAAAAAAAACATTTAAAGCAATTTTTTTTTTCTACAAATACAGTTCATAAATAAAAATAAATATTCAATAAAATGCAAAACTGTGTTACTAAATCGAAGGCTAGGAAATGTTTGTATAGTGAACGCTTTTCGCAGTACTTATTTTGAACACTTATTGTAAATATGCTAATATTTATTCTGTGTTGTGAGAAACCTCAAAAGAAATCAATTAACGATAAGTATATTGAAGAATAGGTACTTGTGATTATTATGAAACTTGACATTGTTAGGTGTACGATATTTTCATATATTAAAAAAATTATAGTTAAGTCAATTATGTTTTGTTTGATACAATTTATCATACAGTAAAATAAAGGCACTCATATTTCGGAGCCCTGTATGCCGGTGTGTCTCTGATTAAATAAATACTGCCTATTATACGTAGGTGTCCACTTGTTTGTGTTTTCTAATTACTATTACCGAACGGCATTGCTCTACATTCCCCATTTATTTTCTTTCAATTGATTTATTCAGAATCTGCATTACCATCGTGTAAAGCTTATTGAGAAGCACGTTAATTAAATTAGCCGATCTCTAATTATTTCTGGCGCCCACTACCGTTTGGAAACGAAATACACCAAATAGAGGAAGTCGATCAGATAAACAATGATACGAAAGGGTTTGGTTGCCCATTTGAATCGCGATTAGAATACTGACTTATGTAAACTCGGCCCACGGCTCCGCCAAAATCGATAGCTTACTGGCATCTAAAGAGTTACATCATAAGTTATACCAATGCGTAAAAAATAATTAATCATCTGAGAGATACAGCTACCGGACAGGACATATACAGAGTGGTCCAACTTTAACTCGATATTCAGCATATTTGCACTAGAAATTTAAAACTTCGATTGAGAGTATAACACAATGTTATACACAATGTGGTCACAAAGAATGCAGTAATTTTTTAATATCAATTATTATAAATAAATATACTAATTTTTGTGTTTAATTTTGTTCAATGTTCTGATAATACGCTGAAGCTCTCAAACTAAAAATAAAAACAATAAAATCGGCGACCTACCTACGTTTGAAATTTGAACATTGTTTTATTTACAGCTAAGATAATGTGCTTCTAGCCATGAATGTCTTTTATTATTTTATGTATAGTTGTATCATTTTTGTGATCAAATTAATTTTCAATTGTGATGACGCTGTATGCCAAAAAAATAATGTATAAGTACCTGACCGCACCTTAAATATTTCCATATACTTGTATTTTTATATTCTAAATAATCATAGATTCAGCTACGTGGTAGTATGTGGCCCAAAATTAGTTTATTGTTTATTATCTTAATTTAATAATTTTCTTTATAAACTTCAGAAATACCTAAATGACGTAAGTATACTGTTAATCGTTCATGCGACATTGGTTATTTGAAGAATTCAATATTAGCAAATGCTACGAAGGACCTTTAGTCCTTATTCAAAAAAATGGCTGTACTTTTACTGCAGGTTGATTTTGAATGTGAGATGTTAATTTTAACTGATGACAGTAGGCATTAAAATAAATCAATTTACAAAATATTGCCCTAATAAATGTTTTTTTAATAAGAGAGATAACTCGAATAAGTTAATGCAAATTTTCAAATCAACAAACCATTTTTGAGAAAAGTCATGTGATAAGTTGCGCGTAACCTTAACATAAAACAACGTAACACGTACGTAAACAAAGCGTGGTACTATTATTGTTTTTAGTGTGTGCGTGTTACACGCAATTTGCTGACACAGTGAGATAATAATGGCCCAAGTATATTGATAATGACCTGTGCATATGTTATTAGTGTAACCTTTATAAAGCTTCGTAGTCAACCATGTCTAGTTTTACTAATCACCCATTCGACTTTGGTTCTTGGAGAAATCAATACCAGCAAAGGCTGCAAACCTTTATTAAGTTGCTTGTTCAAAAAATGTATTTACTTTTACTATATCAACCGCTCACCCGACACTGGTTGCTTGGAGAGTACAATAATAGCAAAGGCTACGAACCTTTATTAAGCTCCGTATTCAAAAATTTCTACTTTACTATACTAATCACGCAACCGACTTTGGTTGCTTGGAGCATTCAATACCAGCAAAAACTACAAACCTTTGTTAAGTTTCTTGATCAAAAAATGTGTTTAGTTTTACTATACTAATCGCTCACCAGACACTGGTTGCTCCGAGAGTTCAATAATATCGAAGGCTACCAATCTTTGTTAAGCTCCGTATTAAAAAATGTCATCCGACTTGCTTGGAGAATTCAGTACCAGCTAAGGTTGCAAACTTTTATTAAGTTTCTTGTTTAAAAAATGTGTTTACTTTTACTATAGTAAAATTGAACTCTCCAGACACTGGTTGTCTAGAGAGTTCAATAATAGCAAACGCTATGAACCTTTATTAAGCTTCGTATTAAAAAATGTCTACTTTTACTACACTAATCACCAATCCGACTTTGGTTGCTTGGATAATTCAATATCAGAAGAGGCTGCAAACCTTTATTAAGTTTCTTATTGAAAAAATTTGTTTACATTTACTATACTAATCTCTCACTCGACACTGGTTGCTTGGGGAGTTCAATAATAGCAAAGACTACAAACCTTCCTTAAGCTTCGTATTAAAAAATGTCTACTTTCCCTATACTAATCACCAATCCGACTTTGGTTGCTTGGAGAGTTCAATGATAGCAAATTTAAAAACCTTTAGTGACTTATTAAAACATATTTTGTTTGAACAATATTTTTTGAAAATTCTAGAAAATAAAAGCCTTTTCTACTATTTATATATTAAAAAATTTCGTACTGAAGTCGGACCATCCTGTATACATACACACTTCCAAATTTCTTTGGTTAATTTCCTAGAAATCCTGACACTTGTCTGGACTGTCAATATAGCAGCCCACTGAACGAATCAGTCCATCTATCGATATGCCCTAATTCGTAGTAGCCTACTCGAGTGCGGTCTGCTGGTACAGCGGACCAGCTGGTTAGATCTACATCTCTACGCCTAAAACTTGCGCACTACTCACACCGATCGAGCACTTCATCTGATCTAGTTTACTTGCGTTACATTTTTTAATGTTGCATGTGAAAGTGATTTTACGAGTTTGATTGTGTCGGTACAGGTAAGAAGTGTAACCAATTTTTTATCGAAATTGAATATAGATTTTAAAAAGTTTCGAAAAAATTGCCTAAATACACTTTATAAGAAAGTAATGAAATAGTTAAATAGATTATTAGGTAGGTGGATATTTACTTCACCTGCGAACAAAAATAAGATCTCGCGTTTTTTACTTTCGTTTTCCTAATAATAATTGGGAGATACTTGGCAGCAATTTTAACTAACTTTACTAGATTTTACAATATTGTGAATTGCCTTATCACTGACAAAAATGGGTGCAAATATCCATATTTTGTTATGGTATTTTACATAATATTTACTGGACATATTTAACTTACATTACATTAAGAAAAAATCAAATATATGTATTTTTAGGTAATAAAATTAGGAAATTTAAGGAATAATGTGACAATATAATGTACTACTTTGGAACTATTTACTTTTACTCAATTTATTAAGAAATTTTACATATTTTTTTATGTAAATTTTGATGCACATGCGTAAAGAAACATCAATGTATCCTCTAACCTAATGCGTTTTAGTTGTGTTAAGGCGTGGTAGACAAACCTGTATGATTCATTAATAAGGACTTTTTGTGACATAATCGAAAAAAGTAAATAAAAGATTATATTTTGTTATGTGTGCGCTTGCACCAAATCATACTAATTTAAATGTTATACAATTCATAAATATATATATATATATATATATATATATATATATATATATATATATATATATATATATATATATATATATATATATATATATATATATATATATATATATATGTATGCAATACATTTTTAGATCATCGATAAACAATATACTTTTAGAGATAATGGGTGGACAAACTTCACTAAAAGAATAAATAAGTTATTTCTGCTCCTGGCAAAGCCTTCATAACTATTTAAAAATAAAAGGATAACTTTCATATTGTATTTATTATTCAGTTCTAATAATAATATTTAGTATTTCTAATAATTTATAAGTAAGAGACATCCTGCATATTATATTTACTCACTTAAACATGTATTTTTGAACATTTTAATTTACAGAATTTTTTAACGAGAGCTACTGTTTCAATGATATTAAGTAAAACGTTTTCCCTCTTTTCAACATTATCTCTACAAAAATAATAATAATACATTTTTAAATTGGCTTCTGTTACACTATTCAGGTTAAACAATGAGAATATTTGAACTGATTGGTACACTCTTATTTGGTATATACATATTCTTAACATATGAATATTGTCCATTGTTTATATTTTTTATACACTGATATTCAGTCATATATGTGAAATAATGTTAGTTATTGAAAAAGTTTATAACGCCCTCGGAGAGTTATTATCCTTGTAACGTCCTTGATTAATAAAATGATGCAAAGAAAAGTAACATGTGTAATAATATTTTGTAGCACTGTCGACAAATGACTTCGACATTGGAATTAATGTTTTTTTTTTACAAAACTGTGCAGATTGATAATATGAATCATATAAAGAGGTCCTTTGGACAAAATAACTACGATTGCGACTTTCTAGATCTTATTTACGTTTTGTACATTTCGTTATTAGTTACTACATTATGTTTTTTTTTTAATTATTAATATATAAATTTAATGAGTATCTTAGAGAAAATAAAATATAATCTATTTTTAACAAGTAAATATTTTACTTACCACCACCTGCTTAGATTCATGGCTACCTCCAATTCTAAACGACCTAGAAAAAAAAACATCATTATATAATAACAAGTAGTAATGAATAACAGTAATAAAAATTAAGAGATGACAAGTAGCATGATTATATCAGTCACATTTTGTTTTTTTTTAATATTTATATTGACGTCTAGATTTCCTTTTTAGTTATAAGAAATGCGAGAAAGTTTTTGCCACTTTTGCTTTAATATCGTTTTTGGTTTTTATCTACAAAGCGAATATGCTAATAATGAGCTTTGTAATGGGCATGTAACAATCTTATGACATTATCTTTTACGACAAATTTTTGGCATATCACTTAGCATCGTTTTAGTGACATTCCTAGAAAGCTGTAGAAAAAATTTTACTACCTAACTCGACAGTGGAAGAATATGGACATATTTTTTAACCGTACTTTGAACAGGTCTTAACTAAGCCACAGTTTATTTTATAAATTGTTTCGTGAAACAAATATGCATATTATGAAAGCGACATACAGTTTTCCAAGATTCTAATTTCAATGGTGTACTTATTATGAGTAATTCCTTCATAAATTAATACTTTTTTTTGAAAGCCAGTTTTCAGATATTTCTGTTACCCCAGGCGAGGTTACTTGGATGTATCAACGCTGCTCACAAATGTGTTTTAATTATTGCTTAGACAATCCTACGCAGAATATACTATATAATTTTTATGTAGTGATATAACATTTACTCGCACGACATTTAATTTACACATAGTCAAGGTTAAATTTTAAACTAATATTTTAGTATTAAGCTTGGTATTCTTGTTGCAGTTACTTAAGATAACTGGTATGTGTGATTCTTAATCATTATTGCTTATTTAGTAATTTCATTTTTAAATCTATGATCTTGGGGCTGAGATATTTTCAGATACTATTTATTATTGTTTTATCTACAGACAACAAAAATTCCACAAAAAGTTCATGTAATAATATTGGTACTAATCAAAAGGGAAGAGGAAGTGGATATAGAAGAACCTACAAAAAAGGAAATAGATACAATTATAGAAGCTTTAAAGAATAACAAAAGTCCAGGAAAAAACAGAATAACAGCAGAGAACATTAAGTACGCAGGAGAGGATTTAAGACAAAGAATATACGAATGATCTGGGGAAGAGAATGTATGCCTGAAGATTGGAGAGATGCTTTGATTATACCAATCTTAAAAAAGGGAGATGCAACAAACTGCAGAAACTATAGGGGTATATCATTGTTATTAGATGTAGGGTATAAAATTATGGCAACGTTAATAAAACAGAAAATAGAACCTATAGCAGAACCACAAATAGGGGAGTATCAAGCAGGTTTTAGAAAAGGAAGATCAACAACGGACCAAATCTTCATGGTGAAGGAAATTCTGACTACATGCTATGAGTATGGGATCAAAGCAATGGTTCTATTTGTGGATTTCAAGAAAGCATATGATTCGATCAAAAGGAATAAATTAAGTAAAATTTTGAAACAATTTGGGATACCAACCAAACTGATTAGGCTATTGAAAATGACCTTAGAAAATACCAAATCCAAAGTACGAATAAAAGGTGAATGTTCGGAAGGCTTTACTATTGATACAGGACTGAGGCAAGGAGACCCACTCTCAACGCTTCTTTTTAATTTAGTACTAGAAAAGGTCATAAGAGACAGTCAGTTGAACAGAGAAGGACACATATTGTTTAAAAGTCATCAAATTGTAAGTTATGCAGATGACGTGGCTATTATTGCTAGAGATAGTAGGGAATTAGAAGAAGTAACGAGAAAACTTGTGAAGGAAGCATGTAAAGTGTGATTGCAGATAAATCAAGAGAAAAGTAAGCTTTTGAGAATAGGAGAACAAAAAAAGGATACCAATTTTAAATTGAGAACAGAGCATGGAGAGATGGAGTTTGAGGAAGTTCAAGAATATGTATATTTGGGGGCGCTAATAACAGCTAACTGTGATGAGGAACAAGAAATAAATAGGAGAATAATAAAAGCAAACAGAAATTCGGCAGCAGTCAACCACTTATTGAAATCAAAAAATTTGTCCTGAGGAGTAAAATTTAGAATGTATAAAACAATTTTGAGACCGACAGCGCTGTATGGTAGTGAAACCTGGGTTCTCAATAAGAAGTCAAGAGAAAACGTTTTAAGGTGGGAAAGGAAAATCTTAAGGAGAATTCTAGGGGGTAAGAAGACGAAGGAAGGCTATATAAGGAGGAATAATGAGGAAATATATGCAATGTACCAGGCACCAACAATAGACAAAATTGTAAAAGCCAGAAGAGTGCAGTGGCTAAGGCATCTAGAACATATGGAAGATGAAAGGGCAGTTAAGAAAATAGTAGGGAGTAAACCTAACTACAAGAAAAAAAAAGAGGTAGGCCGAGGAAGCGATGGAGAGAGGCAGTGGCAATAGATCCAAAGGAGAAAAATGTAACGGATTAGAAAAGAAAGGCGAAGGACAGAATGGAATGGAGGAGAATAACACAGCTCTGAGCCTAAAAGGCCTGTAAACAGCTTTATATATAATCAAAATTCAAACGTCAATAATATTCAAGGATGAATATTACAGGGAATTTAGAGATCTTTCAGATGATAATCTTGAACATGTGTCTTGTGCTCTAAGTATGATTAGATTCAATGACATTTACTCACAAGATGCTAACAGTAGCTTTAATAACTTTATTGATATATGTTAGATTCGATCTGTCCAGTAAGACGCTATTATAACAGAAAACAGACGCAACTAAACTGGGTTAGTCCTGAAGTGATACAATCAAGTCAACAGTTAAAAAGATTATATTGGCTTTATAAAAACATAGGCAGTACCGATTTTTAGTTAAATTACAAAAAAGTTAAAGCCAGCCACAACATTCTCTTAAAAAAAAGCAAAATTAAACTTCCATGATAAACTTATCAGTAAATCTACCAATAAATGCAAAACTATATGGAACATAGTGAACAGAGAAACGGGTCGTAAGAGAACTAGGAAAAATATCACTCTGAATATAGATGGAGAACGTTACACAGACTGCAAACAGCTGGCTGGTGCTTTTAGCGAATACTTTGTGAATATTACTGAAACCAAATTACGTAATCACTTTGGCAATTTTAAACCAATCAGTTGTACAACCTCAACTATACTAATCGATACATTTTATTTCTATCCTGTTGATGGTAATGAAGTATTTGAAATCATTTGTGGGTTAAAAAATAAAATCAGCACTGGCACAGATAATTTGTCAGTGAAATTACTTAAGAAAATATCGTACCATACAGTCGACCATATTGCATATTTAATTAACTTGTTCGTTATCAGCGGTCAATTTCCAGAATTATTGAAAACTGCAACTGTTATTCCCATTCACAAAAAAAAACGATCCGGAGGACATTGCCAACTACAGACCTATATCATTGTTGAGTGTTTTCTCTAAGGTATTTGAACGTACAGTATTAAACAGGGTTATGTTTTTTTTTGGAAAAATACAAAATAATGACCAACTGTCAACATGGCAACTGTTTATAAATTTTTAGATGATGGTAAACAGGTAGGAGGACTCTTTTTTGATTTAGCTTGCGCCTTTGATTTCTTAAATATTTCACTTATCAAAATCAAATTATTTAACATTGGTTTCAGAGGGATATTCTTGGATTGGATAATTCAGTTTTTATCTAATCGATCTATGCATGTTAAAATTAATAATGTCACATTTGATTGCAAAAGTATTAACCTGGGGGTACCACAGGGATCGCTCCTGGGTCCATTGATTTTTCTTTTATTTATTAATGACCTGCCTGCTTACATGGATTCTGTTGCTTTAACTCTATTCGCTGACGATACATCTCTGTGGTTTCGGCTTCAACACATGAGGAACTCGTTACAATTTGTGAGACCTGCATGGCGTCTTTTGCCAATTGGTGTAAATCCAATAGTCTGATTTTAAATATTGATAAGACAAAAATTATTTATTTTCATAACAAATCAATAGACACCAAATTGTACCTGGATTTTAATGACGCTGTTTTGGAATCATCTGAGAGTATCAACTTTCTAGGAGTACATCTTGATTATCAATTGAAATGGGTAAATCATATAAACGCTTTGTGCGCAACATTGAATAAATCTTATTACGCTGTATCCAGGATAAAAAAACTATGTCTGTGTATGCTTTATTAAATGTTTACTATAGTATAGTATACAGTCATCTTTCTTACAACGTCGTTTTATGGGGGTATGCTGCCTGCAGCTACAGAATTTTTATAGCACAGAAACGCATAATTAGAAACATTTATCTCAAATGATATTTTAACTTTTCCCAGTATATACATTTTGAAAGTATTATTGTACGCCACAGAAAATATTCATAACTTGGTAAAGAACATCACAATTATTCCACCCGCAAATGTGACTTATTATTTTACAATAAGCTTCCAAATAATTTTAAAACCATGACCAGCGCCCAATTTAAGACATCTGTAAAAAAGATGTTGCTGACTAAATGCTATTATAGCATTCACGATTTTATGAAAGATATTATATAATTACATGTTATATTTTTCTTGTTATATTTGTCTGTTTTTATTTTCCGTATTGATTGTGTGACCTGTCCTATACATGCATATGTCTAAATGGATTAATAAATATTATTATTATTATTATTATTATTATTATTATTATTATTATTATTATTATTATTATTATTATTATTATTATTATTATTCAAACAACATTACGAGTAAATTTAACATTTTAACAAACAAATGAGCTTGTCTACATAATATTTGGTTAGAGAAACCAAAATATGTATGAGTGAGAACATATTGTGCAAAAATAAAATCAACGGTTGTAAAAATTGTTTAGTAAGTGGAAGGGGGAAAACAAAGTTTGGTGCGAGCAGGTACCGACACGCAGATGTAGTTTTGCTGTATATGATACAAGGCACTGCTGTTTGTGGACAATATTCATAAATGTATTGTTCTAACCCGACCATGGATCTTGGATCGAGATTATAAATACATTTTCAAATTACAATTTGCATGAAAAAGTATAGTGTAAATTGGAAAGTTAGAATTTGGGTTATGAAATGAAGTTGTGGTAGAAATATATAAGTAACAATGACCGTTTTCATCCGATAAAAAATTTTTTTTAATTTGCTTCTTATTTGAGAAAACC
The DNA here is from genome assembly GCA_037114965.1 of Monochamus alternatus. Lineage (NCBI taxonomy): Eukaryota > Metazoa > Arthropoda > Insecta > Coleoptera > Cerambycidae > Monochamus > Monochamus alternatus. The sequence continues at coordinate 44,211,211 of CM073433.1, forward strand.
TATATTGTGTGTGTCATTACTTGATTACCATTTCATTTGGTCCCCAAAATTTTGACAAATAGATCAAGTTTACAAATATTTAATCTCAACCGTTATTTTATTGAACTTGTTATAGCAAGCTTTTGTTTCAAATAGTGTGTAGTTATTAGTAGTAATAAATGTTATAATATAATAATATCAATAATTATTATTTTTGTTATTGTTGTTATGGTTGCTTCCACAATTCCATTAAACCTATATTGTGTATCAACTGAACAGGTTTTCTTTTTATAGAATGCAATTTTTATGACAATTATTTATAATAATTTTGTTATTATTATTAATGATACATTGCTAATGTCCTTAAACGTGTATTTAGGAAGAAATAATCGGAAAACAGGACAATACAGTTAATGGTCTAGATTTTCTGACTAAGCCAACGTTTCGATTTTATTTTAAATCTTCCTCAGGGCTACAATAGGATAAGATAAGATAGGATAAGATTTAAAATAAAATCGAAACGTTGACTTAGTCGGTAAATCTAGACCATTAACTATATTGTCCCGTTTTCCGATTATCCCTTCCTAAATTATTATTAATTTAGTTATAATCATTTTTAATAGTCATAATGTTATTAATAGAAGTAATGATAATTATTATAAATATGTATAGTAATAATTTACAATCCGTATAAAATTAAACACGTTTAATAGGTACGCAATAGGTCTAATTTTTATTAAAAAAACTGTGTAAGAACCAACACAGTATAATAAAACAGCATCACTATTTTGAGTGTATTACAACACTAAAATTATATAAAGTAACTCATTACTGATTTAAATTGTATACATATTGTAAAAAAATAACGAAATAGACTGATAATATAACTCAATTTTGTGTTTAGAATAACACATAGATAGTTTAGAAAGCTAACTCAAAAATTTTTCAATGTTACCCTTAAATGATTTATTTAGCTAACAAATAACTGCATGAACATTACTCAATGAATTATATTATTATTTTAACACATTCGGGGTTTTGACAACCATTTGTGTTGATTTTGAGCGAAATTTTATTCAAAATTTTTTACGGTGAAAAACTGTCAAACAATCTGCTATTTAAAATAAAAAATATTATAACAAACTAAGAAAATTCAACAATGGTAGAAAAAAGCCTTTTTCATATTAACATTGCATATAAACAAATAACTGTTTAGAAATAACAAAATATAAGAAACTAACCATAGCCACGGTTTCAGTTCTTTTCCGGATTTCTGAGGAAGGATTCGTTTTGTTTTTTTTTTAGTCTTATGACAAGAACCTGCTTCTTTATATTAATATGTGCATAAACTGTCAAAAACGTTAGTTTAGAAATAAAATACAAAACACTAAATTAATTTCTGTATTTCATTTAGCACAAGAAATGATATGACACCTTAAAGTACCACCCTGTACAATATGACTGATATCTTAATCAGTTTATTGGGTTAAACTGGTAAAAATTAAAAGGAAGGTTTTGATAATGTTAGCAAATTGTTAGGTAATTCTGCAAGATAATTATTAGTTTTCAATTATTATTATACCAGTTTCTTAATATATTTGCTTTACTAATTGTATAACAAACAATTTTATTTTCAGCTATCATATCGAATTGGTTGCATCCACCCCATTCGGTAGCTGGATTTACCCTGTGTGATCTACACAAATAGATTTTAGAAACATGAACTATATAATTTATATCGAGTACAATAACAAAAGTAAAATAAATATTGTTAATTACTGTCATCATTAGAAAATTATTTTATTGTAGAATAAAATGCCCCTAATTGCAAATTCGAAGGAAGCATTAAATTGGTACAAGAAAAAGGAATGTCGGAAACTAGTTTACCAACATTACAATGAGAAATTCAAAATATGTAGTAACGAATATCTAGTAAGTTTAAGTAATACCAATTAATGAAACACCACATCAACCACAATGAAAGGCACTGTTTCCACTTTTGTCACACAACAAAGCAAAAACTGGAGCAGGTTTTGTGTAGACCTCTTGCAACACAGAAATTGGTACTTCATCCTTTTTTTCTCAAAGCAACATAATTTCAAAATTAACTAAAAACTTTATTTTGGAGGTACAATTTTCTTACTATGTACTGTAGACACAATTTGGAATACAATTACCGAAACACCAATAACTCAGATTTAAACAAAAATAAGTAAAATTTATACACTTCTGAAGCAAATTTTTATGCTTATAATCACAGGAAATTAAAAATTTACGTCATATTATATTAGCCTATTGCAAAATATTCATATTTCTATTTTTTACAAGGCGTTCCTGTTTGACTTTCAATTGAGCAATAAATTAATTAATAATAATTACACAGTCTATTAATAAATCAAGACAAGACAAGATCGAAATGTAAATGTTCAAGCATCGTACTGTAAGTAGTTCTGCGAGATTTCAATGTAAATTAAAATAATACTCGTATCAATATCATATATTAGTTATTTACATACATTTGCAACGATTTAACTTGACAGTTTCTAGTAAATATGCTTTTTCTCAAAACAAAAAATAATCTATACATAAACACACTGGCAATGGATAAAATCATTAAGACTTCACTTCAACAGTAGTTTCATTGAAATAAATTCAAGGTCGTATTTAGGGATTTGTCTAAATATCTAAAATAAAGAAAGCAGGAAACATCTTTAAGTTAAAAAATATATTTTAGTTCTATATATTACTTAACGTAAATAAAAACAAACAGCACCACAAAATTACAAAAATAATCCATTAAAATTTTAACACGGACTAAAGTGTTCTAAGCAATTAATTTTCCGTTTCGTTCGACAAAATGCAAAAAATCACATTTACAAATATTATTCAAATTAATATCAGCCATTTAGTACAATTGGAAATAATACATAAAATTTAGAACTAAAGTGTTTTAGTCCATTAGACCTAAAATATGCACTTTAGTGTCTTAAAATTAAAAAATAGATTTTAGTCCTATATGATACTCAACGTAAATAAAAAAACAGCATCACAAAATTACAAAAATAATCCATTAAAATTTTAACACGGACTAAAGTGTTCTAAGCAATTAAATTTCCATTTAGTTCAACTAAATGCAAAAAATCACATTTACAAATGTTACTCAAATTATTACTAGCCATTTAGCACAATTGGAAATAATACATAAAATTTTGAACTAAAGTGTTTTAGTCCATTAGACATAAATATGAACTTTAGTTTCTTGCTATAATATAAAAAGATAAAGACAAGCCGTGTACAAAAAAAACCATTACTTATAGTTATTTAAAAAATGTTTGTATTAAGGTTACATTTTAGTCTTTAATTTGGACAACTAAAGTGCATTCTTAGAATTGCAAAACCCTTATGAGTGCAATTTATATCACTAGTAACAGTTTTGCGCAAATGTTACTTATTTAATTTTGAATCAGCCAGTCAAAATACATATAGGACTAAAGTGTGTTTAGGTATTAAACGTGCACTTTAGTTTTTCGTATATCAATCAGTTTTTGCGATAGGTATATTAAAATCAAATTCATTCCTTCAAGAATCACGAGTTTCAAAAACAACACCTCAAACTAAACTAATAAAAACCACTTTAGTCCAAGATATGACAGCCATTATAAAATATATAAGAAATGAACTTCATTGCGTTCTAATCTATATTTTCAAGGGTTAACATTTTAATTGTAATTCTTGTATAAGCTGGTATAAGCCGCGAGTGAAATAATTAATACAAACAATATAAGCCTAAAGTGTCTTTAGTATCAGAACTAAAATATACACTTCAGTGACGAGCAATATAAATATTTCTAATGATCTATATATTGTTGAAATGTTTTTATTCCCTTTCAATTTTTGTTCTCGAGAACTAAAGTGTTAATTTCAAATTATCAAATGCAGTTGAAATTCGACCACGGTCATGATTTTCTGTAGGTGTAATTTGTTAAATTTTAGTTGTATCAATTACGCTTGCAAAAAATCCTACATAAAGTATTGAACTAAAGTGTTTTTAATCGAAAATCTATGCATTTTACGGTTTTGTTACACAAAATAAATCATTTTTGTGATAGATTAAAAGCAAATTTAATTTAATTAAACAAATATTTACTAGACTACACTTTAGTACAAGAAATATAAATAGGGGTAAAAATTAATGTTATAAGTTTAGTTCTTAACGATTCACTTTAGTTCTAGTGTATAGAATTACAAAGAAGTTTATCTTGACTTGAATAATTTAATCGTTTCCAGAATTGTTTTAATACTATATATACCTATATTATCAGCATTTAAATGCAATAATATTGTTAATATCGCTGTTGGTTTTAAACTATGGTTACCGGTAATGCCATTATATTGAAACCTAGTTGATGCAATATTCTCCATTCAGTTCACGTCAAGGAACAATCCCATTTAAAGAGCGGATTTAGCTAAAACAAATGCGCTAGTCATTTAACGCTGTTGTTCTAATAATAACTTTCTATTTCTCTGGTGTGGATGAGCGTCAATAATTCCCCATTGGTCTAGTGTGGTTCGAGCGGCCCCGGGTTGTTTAAGAGGGGACCATCATAAGTGTTGTATTCGCTTGGGTCTGTGTGTGTGGGAGGCATAATTTGTTTAAATCCTGGTAGGGAACAAACGATCTGCCACGAGTATGTAATCTTCATCACTATCGCACTCCATCTAGGCAAAGGCAGGAGAATAGTGCGATGAAGACTTAATTTTATTTCATTCTCATATTACAAATTTTAATCATCCTGTTCTGCGGCATTGATATACACTGATAAAAATGGGTGGAAAATTCCATGTTTTGTTATGCCCTTTTCACATAATATTTACTGGAAAATTTTAATTTACATTATATATTAAGGAATACTCAAATGTATGTGTTTTTTACCTAATTAAATTGTGAAATTTCAGAAATAGTGTGGTAATACAAAGGAACTATTTACGTTTACTCAATTTATTATGAAATTTTACAGAAATTTTCATGTGATTTCTGTTGCACGTGCGCAGAGGCACATCAATCTAACTTCTAACCTAATATATTTTAGTTGCATCGTTAGCATGTAGTAGAGAAGCATAATATACGGTTCATCAATAAGGACTTTTTTTTGTGGTACATTCATAAGACAGTAAATATAAAATATTATATATATATATATATTATTTTGTGCACTTGCAGCTTGTCAATTTAAATATTATACACATAAATTTCATAGAGACCGAAACGGTAGGTTGCTAAGATGTTTGCATCAAAACTACGCCATTACAGCATTGCAAAAGATATTAACAGGTTGTAGTTACTTTAATTATAAATTTACTGTAACTAAAATTCGAGTTAAATATATTTATTTGCGTACAGATATACGTATTTTTACAAATATTTTCATATACCAAGGGGTATATACTGATGTTTCAAGAATTATGTAGTATTTTCAGCGAAAATATTTAACATATTTTCTAATGCGAATGAAATACCTACGTACATTGCAATACATTTTAAAATAATGGATAAACACTACACTTTTATAGAGAACGATGGATAATTCACATTTAGAGGATGGATGGACAAATGCCACTAAAAAAATCTTCTTACGCAGAAGTGTATTTAATATTAAATTCCAATAATAGAATCTACTGTATTTCTAATAATTTGCTAGTAACAGATATCCTGCGTATTATATTAACTAGCTTAAACCTGTATTTTTGTACATTTTAACAATTAGAAACTTTTTTTCATGACATTAAAGTAAAAAATGTTTCCTTCTCTTCAACTTCATCTGTCAATCCACTATCGATTTGGCTACAAAAATAATATAATACATTTTTAAATTGGCATCACTTTATTCAAGTTAAACAAATAATGATTGATAAACTCTTTGGTACATATATTTCTGTAATTTACATATTGTTAAATTTTTTACACATGGATACTCAGTGTTATGAAAAATATGCATATGTTTCTATACATATTTTTCACTGTTAGTTATAAAGATAAATATATATAAAATATAAGAAAATTTAAATTATCTACTCAGTAAATTTACATATCTGTATTTTCCAATTCCAACCTAAAAATTACAATGTATACATACAATATATTATAGTGACGCAAATTTTCGATGAAATTTAAGACACACAACGTCAAAATTCTTGAACCCCCCATCATTCTTGTTAAAGAAACCTTTTGGTCAGAAAAACCAAATACATTTATAAAAGTATATTGTTTTCTGAATCTTTTTTTTTTTTGTGAAAAGAATATGTTCGATTAACTAAGCACTTAGAAAATTAAAAACCAGCAAATGAGTGACATTTTTGGCAAAATTTATTAATTCAAAGAAGTAACAAAGCAAGTTCTCTACTTGACTAACAGCCGGTGTGACCTCCACCACGTTCCAATAGTATATTGGCACGTCTGTGCATTGAGAGCAAGCGGTTAACGATCTCTTGCGGATTATTGTTTAATTCCTCTTCTGCCGCCTCGATTAACTCATCAGTCTGAAGTGGAACGAAATCTCACATGTTTTCAATAGAATTCATGTCAGGAGAGTTGGCTGGCCATTCTAATCTATTGATATGTCCTTTGAGTGTCTCTTAAACCCTTCTTGCGCGATATGGACGAGCGTTGTCGTCCATAAACACAAAATTTTTAACTATTTTATTATGTAGGGGGTAGATAATGGGCGCAATAACTTGTTCGATGTAAATTTGACTGGTCATATTCTGTGGTATGCGACTTAATGGGGTGCAGCAGTTGGACATTATTCCACCCCAAAAATTTATGGTACCCTTTTTATACAGAGCAACGGGGAAAATGAAGCCGCTGTTGATGACCTGATTCTCTCCAGACTTTTTGTCGATTGTCATCAGTAACCAGCCCAATTCTCGTTTCGTCTGTAAATAAGACCCACCGCCACTGGCGTTGTAGAAAGAGGTAGCATTTATTTTCGGTCTAGAATTATCCCCTGAATTTTTTGTTCATCATTTCCGGACACCCTGTATAGGGGGTAAAAGACTTTTACAATGTGTGTAGTTGTAAAATCACTTATCATAATATGGAATTTAATCAATGTTGACGATTTAGCATCGACTCTCAACACACCAATGCTGTACATTATCTACAGTACTGTATCTTCCACTTAATCATTTCCAAAGGCCAATTTTCGACAAGGACCTAGTAACACAATTAATTTCTGTACCTACAGTTCCCTAACATTATTTTTAAGCGGTGCTGGGTGTTCGTGGGATGACTAGACACGTGGAATAAATAAATTTCAACCGGCTAATCTTGATCAAAGTTAAATATGCTTAATGGCTTCCTTAAAAGGCGATAGCAAAAACTGGTGACAAAAAATATTGTAATTTGTTTGACTGACATAGACGCGTAACGTGAATGCACAGATCGGGTTCTGGGTAGCGGCAGTGAATACACAAATTATATGTTATTATAACGGATGTCTTAGTATGCTTATATTACAACGAATACAACTACGGATAACATAATGCCTTGGCTCCCGTTTTATCGATCGCCTTGGGTAAACCGAGTATCAAACATTAACAGTGGTTTTACGGTCGGGTAAAATCCAACCCGGCATTCTGTTCTATACAGGGTGATTCAGAACTATTTTAAAAAAATTGGGAATAGATGCGTCATGAAAAATGGAGTCAATATCATAAAATTCCGAAAAAAAAAATTGAAGTTCTGGTAGTTTCAACCTTTACATCGCTGGGCTACTGTATTGTCTGACCAAGCGAATTCAAATATCCGATTACTTATCGTATTAACTTTTTGTAATGCAAGTATGATGCAAAAAATGAATTGATATTGCACGGCAGTATTGTTGATTGTTGAGTATTATATCAATTCTCTGAAAACAAAATGGCTACAGTAAGATTACCTCAATATGTAACTAGAAATGTATATAATATAAAAATACCCAATATGCCTAAAACCATAGATCAACGTTCGCTTCTTTTCATTGGTCCTAAGATTTTCAATATATTACCTCTAGATATTAAAATAACACACAATAAAAAAAAATTCAAATACTTTTGGGCCGATTTGATTGATTTAAGATAAATTAGTCAGGTTATTGTTATTATTATTGTTATTTTTAATTTAATTTATATATTGTTTTACAACACAAAATAATTTTAACTCAAATATAGGTATATATAAAATTGAACATGATCTCTCATTAGACTTAGTATATAATAATGTTAATAAAAATATAGGTTTGTAATAAGTAATATATAATGATAATTAATCATATATGTATGTGAGTGTGTGGTGTGTGTATATGTAGGTGTGTACATTATTTAATTGTGATATACATATACACTTATTGTATACAGGCTGTATCACATAAGAGGACCACTCCCATGTATCTCACTTAATATGCGAGACACGTCAAAAATCTTTAATTGTTTTTTGTTGCATTTTTGGAGACCTTTATGCTCGTAAAAACAAATTTGAGATCCATGGCCAACTTTATGAGTAATAACGAAAAAACCTGTAAAGTGCCCAAACTTTAAGGCCGTCTAACTTTTTTATTTTAAGCGATAGAGAAAACTTCTTGGTAATAAATTTTTATTGCAAAATTGATACCTTCCACTTATATATAGATTTTTGAAATATCGTATGTGGTTCGCTGTTCCCTCTAGGCAATTATGGAACGCATAGATGAGACTTTAGTACACTTGACATAAGAGTGTATCAAATTCATCATTTTATCCTTTAAGAATCAGCTGTAAGTTCGCCCTTATGTTCAACTATGCCAAATATCTTTATGGAAGACTTCCATTACGTTGGTTATGATAAGAAGAATTCGTCTTATAAACTCTCAGATGTAATGATAGAGGAAGATTTCTAGATTACATCAATAGAATACATCCATGTGTAGATATAGCATTGATAGCATATTCACACTGAGAGGATTTGAATACGTTAACACCTGACTGCATAAGGCTATTTTGCTGCCAGAATATATGAAAGAATAATGATACAACGTTCGACTCTCAGAAAAAAGAAATGTATCAAACTGTATGTTGAGCAGGGCTTCAGAGAGATAAATAATATCAACGAAAATAACGAATATATGTCAATAACATGTCTATCCTACAAACAAAGATGCACTGACAAGATATGCATTCTGTCAAATACAAATGTTAATACCATGTGTTCAATACTTCAAAGGAGATAGAGACATCCTTTTCTATGGACATGCAACAGCGCAGTATACACTGCAAGGTGCTGATAGAGCATCAGATGTATATAGTGCAAGGGCATATATTGAAGAGAAACGAATAAGAAAAAAGATTTTGATCCAAGACTTTAGAAAAAGACAAAAATACAGAAAAAAGAAATAATTTCAACTGAAAGCAGAGTTTATAACTACCTACTATTTGTAAAAGATGCATAGGAAAAAATCAAGGACAGAATACTACAGGCTAATAACTTCAAAATATTAAGAGTAAGAGCATAAACCAATACACGCATCAAACCAACCAAAGGACTTAGTCTCCAAATTCAAAGTTACTTGCGGCGAAAAAAATGACATGACTTTCGTAACGTCCGAGAAATGTGTTTGTTAACATGCATAATGAAACTTACTAACAAACTCGAACTCGCTTGAAAAGCTAAGTAATGAAAGATGGGGGAGGTGTTTCAAATAAACATATACTTTTCCAAAAAGCTTGAATGATTTGCCAATGGGTGAATTCGATTTATAAAAAGTTTAAATTTGGACACAAAACTGTACATGTTAATGTCAGTAGCAGTCAAAATGTAACAATTGATTACTTAATTCAAATTATTAAGATATTTCTTATAAAATGAACTCATATAAACTAATGATACCAAATATCTAAATAATAATAATAATATGTTAATAAAATTACTCCATCTATAACATTTCTATTGGACAAAAAGAAATAAATTAAATAAACACAGGAAAAGTGTCCTTTTATGGGTATTTATCACTTAAGCTCATAAATAGAGTATGTAACCCAATCAAACGATTGACAACCTGATTCTGGTGTTGTGCAAACAAAGCTATTATCTCAAATAATAAATTGGTAAATTATAATGTGAGAGGTAGTCCCAGTACGCTAATAATCTATTTCTATATTTTATTTTTGAATGTATTTTTAATGTTATCACGGCAATTGTGTTTTGTTGTGTTATAAATAAAGTTGTACTTCATTTGTTTATTGTTGTTGTTATTTTTATTGTCTATTTTTAGGTGAACTATAAAATTCAATAAATCAACAGTGGCAGTTTATATTTTTGAAAATGTATGTTCATTTATCTTCTCGTCCTTCATTTTTTAGCACTCAAAACGTCTGTATATTACAGCAATGATAATTAATATTCTGCTGGTACTGGTACATATGGTAATATTCATAGATTCACAAGTCACTAGCGTACGATACATATCTTAGAGTACGAAACATGTCTCTCGAAATGATATCTCAGCAAACTATGTTCGAGACAATATCTGATACATGTTTCGGTATGTGTGGCCCTCATTATAGCATACATTAAATCTAAGACTGAAAATAAAGAGAACAAACTTGTTTGGATGCTTTTTGTAACCATGAGAAATGTATGCAATATTTATGGCAGCTTTTATGATCTGTAAAATTGAAACAATTCACTGACGACTGTTGAAAAAAATAGCTTGATATATTCATTATATCTGGGTTTACTTATATGTGAGTATTTCCATATTTTCTTGGATGATCTAATTAACAATCTGTTCCTATAAAAAAGTATATAATTCTTTGGTACTTGTGTTCAGCAGTATGATAAGATAACCAACCACAGTAAAAATGATATACAGTATGCACCAAAAGTATGGAATAAATTCAATAAAAACGAAACAATTATTTTTTGGGAAAAATCCTCGAACAGGTAGATTTTTAATTTAAAAAATACATATTTTAGCGTAAAATGTGATTTTCAAATGTCATTTGTTTTCGAGTAATGACGTCATCGATTTTTTTTTAAATGGCAACACCATATTTTTTTCCTTGATTCTGAAAGATCGTTTAATTCTCTATCAGACAGTATTAAAATTTTGCCTTCTTACATAGGAAAGTTTTCGAGTAAATGACGATTGAATGTTAGAAAACGTAAATCAATTAAAATAAAGCAAAAACGTTATCAAGTTTAGTTTTTCGAATTCCATAGTTTTTTTATGGATCACGTAGGTGAAAATCTTTGCAAAGTATCATTGTTACACCGACTTTCTAATAAGTATTGTAAGCGACATAGAAATTATTATTCAATTTAAAGTATTATGGCACATTTAACTGTTACTCAAAGAATTGAAATTTTAATTCTTATCGGATGCGGGAATATGACTAGAACTCAGCAAGAAGTTTGCGATTTATTTAATGAAAAATATCCAGATCGCCCTATCAGCCAATCAACAGTCAGTAAGGTAGAGTCTAAATTTAGAGAACTGGCAATGTTGTAAATATTCCAAATCCTGGACGTCCAAGCATTAATGAAAATCAGAAACAGAACATTTTGATAAGTATGGTGGATAATCCTCATAATTCATCAAGCAATCTTGACGATGCATTAAACAATGACACTAGTCACAGCACAGTGCTACGTATCTTGAGGAAGGAAAAATATCATCCCTACAAAATTCAACTTGTGTAGGAACTCAATGAAGATGATCCCGATAGCCGCTTACACTTTTGCGAAATTCTAATGGATTTTTGTCAAGGAAATAGAAATTTACACCGGCAAATACTTTTTTCAGATGAGGCCACATTTTGTCTGTCGTCGGGAAAATCCTCATTGGATGGCAGAGGCACATACCCAACACCCTCAGAAATTAAATGTGTGGGCTGGAATAGTTGACGACAGAATAGTAGAGCCTTTCTTCTTTGAAGGAACCCTTACAGGACAAAGATATTTAGAGTTTCTAGAAAGTGACCTTGTTCCAGCCCTTGCAGTAATTTTTCCTAACGATAATGACCCTGATATTCCTGACGATACCATATGGTTTCAGCAAAACGGTGCACTTCCGCGCTATGCGCGCCCTGTACGAGATTTTTTGGACAACTGTTTTCCTGGGAGGTGGATCGGCAGACGCGGACCGATAGAATGGCCTGCAAGATCGCCAGATCTTACACCTCTTGACTATTTTGTATGGGGATACTTGAAGTCAAAGTGTTAATAAACCACGTAATTTAGAAGAACTTCAAAATCGCATTCGGGACGAAATACGCAGAGTTACCCCAGAAATCATTCATAATGTGCAAGAAGAATTTCTTCACATACTTGCGCATTGTCAAGAAGTTGGTGGATGGCAATTCGAACATTTAATTTAAGTATAAAATTTAATCAATTGTATTTTATTTTACATACCTCAGAATTGTTACTTTCAACAAATGACATTTTAAAATCGTATTTTACGCTAAAATATGTATTTTTTAAATTAAAAATCGACCTGTTCGAGGATTTTTCCCAAAAAATAATTGTTTCGTTTTTATTGAATTTATTCCATACTTTTGGCGCATACTGTATTGATATTAATAAATAAAACTGTATTATTGCTTTTGGCTATTTGTATCTTTTAAATTTGCCTGTAATGTAGACATTGGTAACATTAGTGGCCATTAGGTATGTCACACTAAATACCACCACTGAAATATGGTTTAGTTGTCGTGAACTTGTGAAAGTTAATTTGCATTATTTTTGTGACCCTTAATTTGACAATTTTTTTTGTTTGTTTATTTTGTAGTTATGACAATAACTCAACGACTACTAAATAAATGCTCAAATCCGAATACAATAATTCTGGTGCTACTTCACAATGACAAAATATGTGTTTTTAAGTTAATGAGACCGTGGAAAAAATAGTATATACCATTCGGGAGAGATGCTATTTTTTCCTCGGTGCATTGTTCGGTTCAAATTGCACCTCTGCCAAAATAACGCATTTCTCTCCCTTATAGTATAATGTACTATTATTTGCAATTAGGATAGGACTCAACCAAAAACTTGCTTAAAACTTTTTAACGGTTATAGATAAAACTGTATCTACAAAAAGTTTATTAGAAAAAAAATAGCTTTTTAATAGGAAAAGAAATGGGTATATTTGATAATTTTATTTATTTTTTTTTGTATTTCCACAGCATGCCCATACTGTATCGACTTTGAAACACCCTGTAGTTAGTGGTATTTGCCCTGTATATTCCTTCTTTTTAATTAACGAAACTATCAATTGGGCTCGTTAATGTATCTCTCCTACTATTGTTATAATCAATTCCGACATTCTTAATATTGTGCAAATCTGAATGGAATATTTCACGATCATAGATGTAAAAAATATTGACACAGTTTCCTTTATTTCAACCGCGCAACGTATTATAACAATCTTGCGATGCATAACTAATCCAGAACGGACAGACTATCAACCCGCAATCCGCAGTTGTCCTCCATACCATTCCGTCTCGTTCAGTTTCGAAACCCCGATTTCGGCGATTAAACAATAGAGGTTTTATAAAATCAGTACGCGTATCAAGTAGATCAACTATTTTTCATATTGCTTATCTCGAGCTCGTGCTATTACATCACATCTAGGTCCGTTTGTTTGCCTTGCTAATGAACAACAATAGTACGTGCGCTTGTAGGAATCAAATTGACTCGGACATTCGTTGTTTCGAAGGTAGCATGTCCATTTCAGACAAAAGGTATGGGCATAATGGCGATTTAGACTAAATCAACTCAATGTTGCTACAAATGATTTAGCTTAGTTTCTTTATTAGTGTCAGATTTACAAAAAGTATTTACACAAGTCAAACGAAAGGAAAAGAAAACATAGGAAAAATAGTTATAAAAACACACAGTACACATAATACAATGGATACATAAAATACAAATAAAACAAAAAAAAAATATATGACAAATCAAATATACACATGTAATATAATAAAATCATTAACACAGGAACAGACCGAAAACACACACATACATAGGTATACACATTTACGGTGCATTTGCAGCAAAAAATTCTGGTATGCTATAGAAAGTATTACTTAATAAACATTGTTTTACCCTACGCTTAAAACATATGAAATTGAAATTTTTTGTTTCGTATGATAATTTGTTATAAAGCCCTATACCTCAATATGTTGTTCCATTTCTTGTTTTGTAAGGGTTATGAAGCATGGTTTTGTATCATGACAGTGTGTCTCGCTACGTACTGGATACATCTCGATATGACTCTGCATATAACAAACACAGGGCTGTGTTAAAATTCTTAACAAAATGAATTGTTGTCTACAATCTTCTCCAAATTTGAGTCATGATATTATTCTTACAGATTTTCTCTGCTAACTAAATATACAAGAAGCTGTGGCATGTCTCCAGTAGGGCTGGGAATATTTATCAATATCGATATTATCGATAATAATACAGATACAAAATTATCGAATTATCGATAATATCGATATTATCGGCAATCTATTATCGAAAATTTATTTTCAATATTATCGATATTATCGTTAATAATAACGATAATATATTTAGCTACCGATAGTTTTGATAATATTGATAATATTTTGACTCACGAAGAATCACGTTTAGTCGTAGCTTAATATCTCTACCCCTCATTCTAATTACAAGGATTAGCCCAGAAGTCGGAGACTTGTGCGGGAGAGGGGGCGGCATTTGCGCCCAGGAACGACTTACGTTGGTAGGCCCTAACCACTATTCAGTGCAGGAATGAGGGAAACCTGGAAAACCTCATTAATTAGGGGGGTAGTCAAATATCAACCGGTATCAATCTCTCACATTGACTCAAGCCAACATTCTTCCACCCTACCATACCCGCAGAGAGGGCGCCAAACCTCTCCACGAATATACGGTCTACCGGCAGCTGGGCTCGAACCAACTCCGATCTAGTCACCTCGATTCAAGTACTGACGCCTTAAACCGCGAGACCACTGACCGACCGAGCTTGAGGCCAATAATGATTGATGCGACTTATATGTAAACATTTTGGTAGGTTTTAGATTTGTTTATACTATAAGTAAGTAACTTAACGTTTAGGGAACAATCACGAAGTGGGCGACATCTGTTGAAATCCTTCCGGGAGTGAATAACAAAGGCTACAACTCTTATAAATAGAAACGACAACTTGTCGGTAGCACACGCTGTGATATAAAAATTATTATTTATTTAAAGTTATTACTTCAATATTTTAATTATTTTAACACTTTAAATAGTTCTATGACACTTTTCCATAAGGCCTGACGAATAATTGCACTTAGAACACCAAAACGAAAACACTATTATCAGATGTGTCAAACATGTGATAATCGTCAAGGAGACGTCAAGCAGACTTCAAAACATTGTTTTCACACCCATCTACTGGTAATGTTCACTATAGTTTACAAACTCCGGCAACAAGTTTGTGGTTCTTTGAAACCTTTTACCCTAAGGCTGGATGTGGAGTGAATGCGTCTGTCAGTTTGTTATAATATCGAATTTATCGATAATATCAGTATTATCGATAATATCGATAATACTGATTCGATAATATCGGTTTATTTTATTTATCGATAATCGATAGTTCCAAACCGTTATCGCCCACCCCTAGTCCCCAGATTACTATAGCATAAGATAAAACTGCTGTAATCAAAGTTGAAATTAAGAAAACTGCTATTCCTAATATGAGATAAAGTTATGTTTGTTTAAAGAATTGTTTTGTTTTATTTAGATAATATGATTTACTTAAGTCAACAATTGTTGATTCCCAAAATAAAGTTATGTTTTCTTTATTTGAAGTGACTTGAAAGAATTACTGCAAATATTTGAAATAATTTTAAATAATTTTGAAAAAAACTGAAGTACATACATAATTAGTATTTCAATATATTTGCTATGCTTATCGTATTCCTCTCTAGAGTACTCTACTCATCTTATATAAATAATTAAGTACTACTCATTCCATTATATAATTATTTATATAAGGAAATAAATACATACTAAACTGCCACACCAGACATATACTGCTTTTGAGCTTGTTAACAGACGAGACAACAGACGACTTATCCGACAGAAGGTAACCTGAGTAGACGTGATGTTCCTACATCTTGTGGTCATATGCTGAACCTGACGGCCTACCTGCATACACAACTTTAATAATACAATTTGTAGTAAATCATACTTCAGTTGTGTCCCTATAGTTTTGGTAATGATCACCGCAAGTGTTGTATTAATATCATCTATAAATATTATTTTACACTATAGCCGCATTTTATATTTTACATTTTGAAATTTATTACAAAATATTATTCTTTAAGTAAATATTAAATTTAGTGTCATTTCAAGAAAGAAAAATGTTGAATTAAGTATAAGAATGCTTGGATGTCAACAATATGTAAATATTTATATCAAATATACTTTATTACTGAATTAATACATATATACAATCTTGCTGCAATAATTATATACAACTACAGAATCTACAATAAAGTATCATTTCATATTTCATAATGTATGATGTAATATTATAAACCACAAAAAATTGTTGCGTAAATTTAAATTTTCTTTATTTACAAGATTTAACATTATCTACATTTAAGATTTAATTTTGTCGAACTTATTCATCAATTAGATCAACAAACGGAACAAGAGATGTCCCTTACAGGCTGTTTTAATTTCACTATAAATGTTTAAAATAAATAATTCTAATGCCTAGGCAGTAAATGTGATACTTTAATGCCTGATAGCTGTCACTAAAGCCTTTAATGTCGATCAGCGAAAAAACTATTTGAAGAATTTAATTTTGAAACCAAGTATTTCGAAGTTCTGTGGTTGCTAATGACAAACTTTATTTAGTGGATAAAATATAGACATTCCAAATATTCGGTGGCCTCAATATTCGTGTTGTCAGTTTTGTTGGATCTTATGTCAATGTTATGGAAAAAAAGTTATATAATCGTAGATGTTTCATTGTTTTATTACGAATTCTTCACGGTTCTATAAATTCTAGACATTATATAGTTTTTAGTCAATGTTAAAGTAAAAATATTAAGCACTTTTCCCGGATAAGTATACAGGGTGGCCGGAATATGAGTCCCTTTATATTGCTGTACTATACATTGTATTGAACAAAATATAACTGACTTAATTATTTTTTCTGTGACCAACGGTCAGGTATTTCCACATAATAATTAAAAGTACGTAAAAGTTGAAATAATTATAATAAATGTTCAAGATGAATTTTATCCAGCTTTGCTGTAAATTAACGGCCTGTCTTGCAGCTCGTGATTACAAAATGTTCCATTTTTATCTATGATCGCTCACAAATATCAAACAAACACTAGGTACAAATAAACAAAACGCACTAGTTACAATATCAAGTAAGTACGATGCACAACTACATTTTGATCTAGGTTTTTAGTTTAACACCAGGTAATAATATAATAATAATATCTCTACCCCTCATTCTAATCACAGGGATTAGCCCAGAAGTCGGAGACTTGTGCGGGGAAGGGGGCGGAATATTATTAATAAGCAGGCCGCATTTGCGTCCAGGAACGACTTACGTTGGTAGGCCTTAACCACTATTCGGTGCAGGAATGAGGGAAACCTGGAAAACCTCATTAATTAGGGAGGTAGTCAAATATCAACCGGTATCAATCTCTCACATTGATCCAAGCTGACATTCTTCCACCCAACCATGCCCGCAGAGAGGGTGACGCAGGCCGCGAATCCACGCCGATCTAGTCACCTCGATTCAAGTACTGACGCCTTATACCACGCGACCACTGACGTAATGAATTATAATATTGTCACAAATTACAGTACGCTACAGTCTGAAAGATTTTTAGGAATCCATCTATCGTTTACTTCATTAATACCTATGCAAAAAATAAACTACAACCTTAGTTGTACCTTAGTTTGTAATTTTGTACTGCGTTGTATGGACGGCTTGATTTCCATACAATCTGAGGTTTTTTACAAATATATTCGATAACAGTTAAACTGTTATCGAATATAGTAATCAGGGCTGTATAATGTTAAGTAACTAAATATGATTGTTTATTTACTTTACAGGGCTTCACAAAGGTACTGGTCTTTTGAAAAATTAATTAATTTCAAAATAAATTGGTAATTTAAAAATATTTCCGCAGGGCCTACTTCTCCATGCAGCAAAATTGTATTAAGGTAAATTTATTTAAATTTGTTTGTTATAGAATGTAGTGGAATTTTTAGTTAAATGCTTGTCTCTATGTATTGTGTTCGGACTTATGTACTATCATGTTCAAGCTTCGCAATTTTAAAAATGATAATCTTATACAGGGTATTTCCTAATTCATTAAGACTATGGTAATTTTGTTAAATAAACATAGGGCCTCAATGCTGAAAGCTGATAAAAAAATCAATTTAAAATGTATAACTCCTAAACACCTTGATATATTTTTGGCAAATATATTGGATTATATTGATTGGATTGGAAATATAGGATTGGCGAAGACTTCCATAATAAAAAATGGTCAACGCGTCAAGGAATATTACCTCAGGGGAGACGTGTAAATTTATGCCTATTTAGGTATTGTTTGGGCCTCACATCTTGCAACTACCACGAGGCGCCACTGGAATGTAGGTATCAAATTTTGAATTTGAGTTTAATTTAATTATGGTTATAGAAAAATTCTTATTCAATACAAAGGATAACCGTATGAAAATGTAATTAGTGAAAAAATAAAAAGTACACCATACAATTGAACTAATAGTTTATTTGTTTACAAGACAACTACCTAGTTAATTTATGTTGTTGATATTATTAAATTATTTTTTTTTTTCGTAGAACTATCAGTACCCCGCGTTTCCCCATCGCCGGATTCAGCTCTGCTAGTAATTACTGGCGAATGTCGCAACGGTGCAACAACTATTGATATCCGATTCCAGCGAGACTTTCTAGGGTTAGGATTTAACAAATAACATTACAAAACGGAGATATAAAAACCGCGGTACGTAATCGATGTGAAGGCTATTGTATGAAATGGTAGCACTTCACAATGGTAGCGCGGCGAGCGAACAAAAAAGTAGCAAGTAGTTTGTTGCGTAGGCCGACCCCGCCCGTTAGAAAGCAATCCCGTTCAACAGGGTGAACCGTTTCAGCGGTCGGATGCCGATCACTTCGATGCAGAAGCGTAGAGTCGCGGGATCGCTGGAGCCCGCGGCTGCCTGCGACGAGATGGTTTTGAAGGTTTGTTCCAAATGCATAGAAAACCGTACAATCTACGGTTTCGAGTCTGCGCAATGGCCAAAAACTGTTCCAAATTAAAAATTATCATTCATTGTACGATGTCCTTGACGTGATGATACGATACATATACTGAAAGAAATCCACCAAGTGGGGGGCTTTGCTAAGATATTTTAGCTACAGTAGGTCAAATTTTTGCACCCGCAGCAACAAGTTAATGCTGCCACAAGTAAGTACGTTTTGATTAAACGTGTTTGCTACCACAACAAAAAAAAATCTTGTTGGAGTTTTATTTTAGTCGGCGATCTATATCGTCACCCAGAATTATATTGTTCTATATCCATTTTTGGTCAAAATGATAAAATGTAATCCCTGAAAACTAGATAATTAGCTTGAACTATATCCATAAAAATTACGTATTAACAAAGTTCGAGAAGAAAGTTTTTAGTAAATTAATGTACTATATCCACATTTTTTCCCAAACATAATATTATTATCTTGTTCCTCGAAATCTATGAGAATTATATTGTTCCATAACCTCTAAGAAAATTATACTGTGTCCCTTTTAATGTCACTCCCATCACCCAGAACTATTTTCTTCTATATCCGATTAGACATAATATAGGAAAGCTGGATCGACGATCATTGTAAGTACGTATGAATAATAATTCGACACCTGAAGAAATCCGAAACTTTAATAATCATATCGCACGTAAGAATTTTGGTAATCCTGAAAGAAATAGTGAGAGGTGCCGCTTTTCCAATGATAACACAGTAGGAGTTATTACTTTTGATTTGCAAAATACATTTTCATTACCAAAGTGCAATGTATCAAAGAACTTTTATAAAATGAAGCTGTCCTGTTATAATTTTACAACTCACCTCAATGTGAATAATACTGTTTACAACGCAGTGTTGCACGAACTTCTCTGTGGACGAGCCGGTGTCCACATTGCTAGTGCCCTGATTAGAATACTAAAGGAAATAGGACATTCCTCAACTTAATATACTGATTTCATGGTCAGATAGTTGTGTGCCACAAAATAAAAATTCGATAATGTCCTTTGCTTTACAGAAATTTATTTAATTCCGACAAGCATAGAACATAAAAGTGAGATCAAAAGTTCAGGCAGCCACGTCATGGCAGCGTCCAAGAAATAGATAATGCTCACAGTTGCATAGAAAGATATATACGCAATTTAGAAGTTTGGTCCCCTTTAAGTTTAATTCACCTCCTCCTGTCAATGCCAAAATCGTGGAAACTAAAATTTAGAATAATCCAGATGACTTTTAGAGACTGCTAAAAATAAAGACTGCTAAGCTAAAATATACAAGAAGAATAAATCTTAAGACAGAGGTACCACTTCCGGATAACGTACCCCAAATACCTAAGACGAATGTACCCGATCAGAAAAAGAAGCATTTGGTTGAGATGCTTCCTCAAATTCCAGAAGAGGAAAGACAGTTCCACAGGGCTTTATTAGGGTTGCATAAAAAACTTATTATTGTTCGACATCAAAATATCTTTTTTTATATATTTTTAGGTATTAACAATATTGTGTGAAACTAAAGCATACCTAGAAGTTTGGTATCAGTGAGCATACATGACTTCATTGATAAGAATTGTAGGAGATTTGATTTATTTTAAAATACCTACAGTAAAAAAATCAAAATATTTTGTTCTATATCCCCATATTTCTTTACCAAATCTGAAAATAAGGCATTTTGTTCTATACCCATTTATTAAAACCCGTTTTTATGATTTTATATAGTTCTATTGTAGACTAAAATAACTAAATTGTAACATCACTTCATATTTTGAGACACTGATCTTAATTCCACAACTGTTTATAATATATGTCAATGTATGATCGCCGTACAATATTTAGACACGATTTCTCAAAAGTAACAGTTTGGCGTATAGAACATTATAATTCTGGGGTGACGATATGTCCCAAAGTGAGTTGGTTTCCTCGGGTAAGTCAATGTACTTTTTTAGAATTCATCCAGTTGAGGTTAGTCAGTCCTTATTTCTAAGTGAGTTTTCACTTAATAATAATAATTTCTAGAATACACCGGAATTAGGTTCAGTGCTCATGCTCTATTGCGTGCGCCTCATGTTGCGCATGCAGTTGAGCTTCGTCCTCCCTCATCCCCTCACAGTTATGGACGTTTTGTGCTCGTACACAACAATTTCTTAAGTATGAAACTTCCTCTGATTTTTGTGCAATGAGTTAGTATTCTTGTTGCTTTATTATAAATATAGAAGTATATTTCAGACAGGGTGGTACCAAAATAAATTTGAAAATGGTTAACTAGGAACAAATTGCCAATAATTGCTGCTAGTTTGTAACATTTCTACTTTGTATTTGCAAATTTGATTTTTAGTGCAATTTTCACGTCGACAATCCAAATCTATTGTTTACTTTTCTGTTAATTTGGTTATCATATTGCCGATTGTATTTGAAAATGCTCCATTGAAGACATATATTAAGCGAATCTGGTACTTATTTTATATTTATCCCTGTATTATTCTGTTTCTGACTTTTATAGTTTTAGCAGAAACTTTTATGAAAATAAACAGGAATTGTGCTTTATATTTTAAATTATTTTATTTTCTCATCCAGCACATTACAATATTACAATAATACAATAGCCTATCTTTGAAAAGCAATACTATGTTCGAATAATCTAGGGTCATTCCATCTACAAAGTGCTCTAAAATATACTGTTAGTGAGCTAAGCCTAAATTTTCACATTACGGGTTTTCAATAAGTGAGTAACTAATCTACAGATGTTAGTATAGTATTAACTTGTACTAATAATATCTAATGATGTATGACAAAAATTTTGCCTAGGAGAAAGGGTTTATGGTAAAAAAAGATCAACAGCTCGATAATTTCAAATTGTAACATTGTTATTGACGTATTGCCGTATTTACATTTGTTGATATTGTATACTGTGTACTTAGGTACTTTATTTGGAAGTTCAAAAAATTTACTAACAATTGATAATTTAATGCATTGTATTTCGGTCATGGCGTATTTTATTAATTTTTTTTAATTCACCCTTATCTTGCTTCTATTTTGGTTCTCAAAGCTATCTTGATTAAAACCGAATCATCCTGTATATGCCCTGCTATTGTAACGCAGAAAAAAGTTTCTTGTGGTAAGTAAGTACTTTGTCAGGAGAAATCAGTGTTAATTCAAAGGTAAGTACGCAATATCGTAACAGAAAATGAATTCTTTCTTTTACCTGGACAACTGACTCGCACTTAAGGCTGGGTCTGACTGGGGCATTTTAGTGGAGTCAACTTGTGGATACCAATAAAATTAACCTGAATTGTCCGAGTGTAATCAATAAATTATCGTAACATTAGACGGTGAGGTGGAAGAGCAACATTGTTGAATCTCATTGTCTTTCATAAATATGTATTTGTCATTATAATTTGTTAATAAAGACACACAATTTTGTTACAACGTCAATACTACACACTGTATTAAACGTATTTTTGAATTACTATAGCTGCATGTGAATGCAATGTTGAAGTCAAACAAATTAACCGAGATAAAAATGTCTGCTTTACGTCAATATCAAATGTGAGAAATTGTGATAGGCATGATGTTTAATTTACAGTTTTATTTTGTAACTAGTAATAAAAATTGAAATGATAAGACACATTATTACAAGTACTTTCTATAATTTCCGACACCTGTAACGCATACCAGAAAGCAATAATGATCCTATAACACAGACTTTTATCCACTGATTCTGAATTGAGCAGTCCAATTTGTTACACAATCATGTTCGTAAAAATTTCATTAATAGCTACCAGGCGGTACGTTACTCTGCTGATTTGAATTCTCGCAGATTTTTCACAAAATAAATGCGCTTGTTACGCTCTGAAAACGTTACAAAATGATAGATATTCCGTTTGAAATGCCATCTTGCCCGTATGGAATTAATTATTGAAATGGAATTACATGTGCTAACTAGGTTATGTTAGTAAAAAAATATGTTACTCACTGTAGTCACTTATATTTGTATACATTTAAATTTTAAACGAGACAAATATGCATTGATTGAGTAATTAATAAATACTAAGTGAATATAATTGCACATATTTTAATTACCGTGATATTTCTTGATGATTTTTGCAACGGTTTGTATACATTATATCAATAAAAAATATATTATTCAACTGCTTTTAAATGTTTTCATAAGCAAGGGAAATATTTTTCTAGATCTTTTTACAACCAAATCATTTATTGCTATTGCTACCACAGAGAACTTTGTGGTAGCCTTCAATTTCGCGCTATGCGTCTGGTACAATTTTTCGGTGCTTCAGTTACAGCAGTTCTTAAGTTTTGAAGATTAAGAACCTTTACATCATGAGAGCGACTGAATGTAAGAGAAGCGGCACAAAAAAGTGGTGTGTGCTGAGGGTCCCATTATATTTTTTCCATGTATTTTTCCCGCTGAGCACGATTCTGAAATCAAAATAGCAAATTTTGGAGAATACCCATAACACATAACAATTTACACAGGTCCACAAAAAAAGTCATCTATGCTAGGAGTTAGACTATATTTTTCTTCTTTAGTTTTATTGGGTTTTTGCCACACTTCTGAAAAATAATAAAAAATAATTAAATAAGCCCTTGCGCCAAACGGAACAGTCAAGGGTTATTTTTGAAACTAAGTTTGCCTAACCAAAAAATCTAACACTGAAAAAAGCAGATAAGTAAAAAATAACAAAAATCACATCACTATCGCGCGCTTCTGTATTATTGACGTTTCGAAAAACTCTCTGTTTTCGTTTTCAAAATAGTAGTAAAAATATTAAACGTATGTCAAGTTTGACAGTTTAAAATTTTAAACTTCTTAATATTTATTGACAATCTTACAAAAATTATTAGCTGTAAAAAGTTGTTTTTCGCAGATGACTTGAAAATTTATTGCACAATTGATGACAGTAATGACTGTGAATTTTTACAACCTCAAATATCAATAATTGAAGAGTGGTGTGAAACATTTAAACTTAATTTGAATTTATCTAAATGTAAAGTGGTTACATATTCTAGGAAAGACGAGCCTATTTTATTTCGTTATTCTTTAAACAATACTGTTTTTCAGAGGGAGTGTACAATAAGAGATTTGGGCATTGTATTTGACTATTTGTTTTTCAGAACATATTAATAATGTAGTTAAATCCTCAGTTAAGATGCTAGGTTTTATCATAAGAAATTGTAGATCTTTTTCTAATATTAATGCGCTAAAGATGCTTTATTTTTCGTTTGTACGGTCTAAGTTGGAATACGGTGCTATACTTTGGTACCCTATCTATGAAACACATTGTTTGAATATTGAGTCAGTTCAAAGGAAATTTTTAAAGTTTCTTTCCTTCAAGTGTGATAGTGTATATCCCACTCGAGGCTGCAATCATGAACTATTGCTTTTTAGGTTTGATATTCCCTCATTAAAGCTAAGACGAGCTAGAAATAGTGTATTATTTTTGTACAATTTGTTTAACAACAATGTTGATTGCATGTCATTATTAGGATATTTTAATATCAGAGTTCCTAATTTTCGTCTTAGGCAAAATGATACTTTTCATTTACCAGCAGCCAATACGAATATTTTAAGAAAGTCTCCAGTTTATATCATGTCTCATAATTTTAACATCATATCTGATCATTGTGATATAAACTTTTCTTCTATTAAATCTATAAATACAGCTATACGTTTTTTGTAATTACAGTTACTTTGTTTTGTTTTTCTTTTTATATAACGTTTACTGTTAAAAATTAAGCAATATCCATTAATGTATTAATATATTGTAGGAATGCGTACATATTAATTGCTTTTTGTCTTTATATTTTTCATTATTTGTGCATTACTTTTGTGTTAATTTTTGTCCTGTAAATGGATATTTTTTCTGTTGGGCAAATACACATATTTGATTTGATTTGATAACCCCCAATTTTAACTTCAGATTTGTGTTCAGCGAGAAAAAATAGAAAAGAAAAATATAGTCTAACTCCCAGCACACATGACTTTTTTTTGTGGACCTGTGTAAATTTTTGATGTGATTTTTATCGCTTTTATGGGTATTCCCTAAAATTTGGTGTGCGACTCCCCATTTTGACTTTAGATTCGTGTTCAGCGGGAAAAAATACATGGAAAAAATGTAATGGAACCCCCGAGCACACACCACTTTTTTTTGTGGACCTGTATAATTTTTTAAAAGGCGATTTCGTTTAATTCATATTTTTCACTATACCCCCTAAAATATTTGTACTTAGTTAACTCATAGTTAACCCTGTATATTTAATAGTATCACTTTTTAAAATTCTCATTATTATAATTGAAACAATTAATAAAAAAGTTTTTTTTGTACATCGTCTGGATAAACTGGGTTGGTTCTGCCCTTCCCTAGCATATCTCTTAAAAAAATATATATCATTACTAAATACAACAAATTATCATTTATTATTCGATATTAATTTGATCGATTTCAATTACACGGTAATCCCACTAATGAAAAACCAATTTGACATCTATTATGAAATATACACGCTTAGACATGGGTTTTAGTCGCAAAGGATTTAATTGTTCTTTTGGTTACAGCATTTATTAGCTTAATTTTAAGTTAACTATAATAATGATGACGATTTTTTTATTTTAAATACTTGAAGTGGATATTAAAAAAACTATTACCTAATTGAGACTTTTTTTTTAGGGAATTATGTACCGATTTGTTATATTTTTTTCTTTGTTATTCAATTAAATGCGTTAAGGAAGCAGTTTTTCCTCAATATTATTATTTACACAGCTATTAAAGCAAGTAGATGTGATTGGACCATAAAATATTATTCGCTGCTGGGAATATTGGCATAGATAATCATAGAACTCCTGCACCTATATGATGTTTTTTAGATTCCGGATCTCATTGTGTCCTAGATCTTTATACTAGCAGCATAAGAAGCTAGGTTTTTTTCTTATAACAATTAAAATTAGATTGGCTATATAAAAGCGTCGCATAAAAACTTTTCAATATCAGACGTTCACCAAGTTTTCTCAGAAATGTAAATTTTTATTCGCAGTGTATCTTACATTTTCTCGACAAACAGTTAATAATAACAATAACAATGTTTATTATCGGAAAAAAATACAACTGACTAAAATAATGAATTTAAAGTAAACATTATGGAACCCACAGAAGGTAAAACCTTCGTGGGGTGACACAATAATGTAATATAAAAACAAACATTATAATATTAACAGGTTACATTTTATGAACACCAAATATTGACACATGTGAAGACACACACACTTAAAAACACAATAACACATAACATATACAGAAGATGGTAAATTTTTAGTGGTTATATTTGAATAAAAGAAACTAGTTGATTTTTGTTTCAATTAACTGGTGTATTAAATTCCGTGGTTTACTAAGAATCCATTTTTTTACTTTAGATTTAAACAAATAATAAGAGTTTAATGTTTTTAAGTTTTCAGGTAAGTTATTAAATATTTTTGGGCCAATATACGTGTAATGTCTCTGTCCTATTGATTTGCACATTTTTGGTACATATACACAATTTCCTTTATGGCGAGTTTCATACAAATGCTGAATTATTTTTATTTCTTTTTTATTTTTGTACATATTTTGCAATACGATGTAACAATAAAGTTGTCTAGGGTCCAATACTCCACACTCCGCATACAGATCGTCGGATGGATAACAGTGGCTTTTATTATATATAATCTTCAAAATCCATTTTTGCGCAATTTTTACATTTTTCAGGAAGCAGCTACTTACTCCTCCCCATCCAACGATACCATTATACATTATTTTTAAATGCTTCAGATCCAAAATATCTTTAAGATATTTGAATATTGGAATTAAACTTCTTAATTTCTTTATTATATTATTAATATGCAAATTCCATTTTAAATGATTATCTATTATTATACCTAAGTACTTGATGGAATTACTAGATTTTAACTCTAGAACTGTATCTGCATAAGGAACCTTAATTACTTTGTACTGTGGAAGACCATTGGCATAACTTGAGATTGGTAAGTAAACTGTTTTCTCTACATTTACAGTAAGTAATTTATAATTAAAGTCTAGCAAACATTGAGAGTCTCTTTCCACTTTCAATTTTAACAGATCCCAATTAGTGTATTTGAATAAAACTGCCGTATCGTCCTCAAAGCTTATTATTTCTGCATCAATAGGAATACTAAAAATATCATTTATATATATACAGAACAATATCGGCCCCAACACAGTTCCTTGTGGCACTCTATAACTGATAGATTTTACAGAACTACTATTCCCATTTAAGTTAACTGATTGCTGTCTGTTAGATAGATAACTTTTCAACAGGGATGTTCCTCTAAAACCAATATTTTCTAAGGTGTCTAACAATTTAAGGTGACTTACTGTGTCGAAGGTTTTCGTCAAATCGACAAATATGCAAATTGATGGGATAGCTGCATCTAAATTTCGGTATATTTTACTAGTTAGGTCCAATATTGCATCGTTGGTAGATTTTCCTGCCATAAATCCATATTGCTTATCAGAAATAATATCATATTTATTCAGGAAAGATGACATTCGACTTTTCAATATCTTTTCAAATATTTTTGCCAGGTGATATAGGCCTATAGTTGCTTACCTCTTGTTTGTTACCCGATTTATACAAAGGTTTAATAGTAGCTACTTTCAAGGCAGATGGAAAGATGCCTTCTTCAAACGCTTTGTTTATTATAAACGTTAAAGGTTCAGCAATGTAATTGGCAATTTCTTTTAATGTGTCAGATTTAATTGCATCGATACCGGGGGCCTTTTTACTTTTTAATGTATTTATAATTTTTTTTTACTTCTTGTACGTCTGTATATTCTAGTACAAAAGAATTTTGCCTGCGAGACTCGGGCACACTTATATTTCTTAGAGACTTTATTTTACTAGCTAATTTATCTCCCACCTGACCAAAATAATCGTTAAAACGGTTTGCCATGTATTGGTTAAAATTTGTCCACTCTCATCTTTTATACTGTTTGTATTTGTTTTAGATTTGTTTTGACAGTGAATTTTTTTGATAATATGCCACATCTTTGACGAGTTGTTATTATTTTCGTTTATCGTTTTTTTGTAATAGGTGGTCTTTGTTTTTTTAACTAATTCATTTAGCCTATTCCGATATTGCCTATATTCATTAAGACGTTCTACATCGTCAGGATGTTTCAAAACATTTTTATGCATTAAGTTTTTTTTATTTATTGATTTTATAAGGCCATTAGTGACCCATTCATTCCTTTTTATTTCATTTCTTTTGATTTTAATTTTATTTGTACAGGAATTGAGTCAGTCAGTTTAAAAATAAATAAATTAGTTATTTGGTCAATATCCTGTAAAGAATAGATACTATTCCAACTTTCTAACTCTAAATAGTTTTTTAGTTTTGTATTGTTACGTTGATTTTGAAAAGAAAAACAACACAAAACAATTATCGATTTTTTTTGTTACCCTGACATTACTCAGTGGTTGCTTTTGGGCGTGAGAAGTAGTCTTATTATGGTTACTAATTGGGGTTGAGGCGCCAAGTAATTTTATTTAAATGAATATATTGTAAAGAAAGACATAAAATTACTAAAATTATTTTCCCTGGATAAGTGAACCAGTAAATAAGAATACAGAAAAAAAATAATTAAGAGTAAATAATGCAAGATATATTTTCAATATAAAAGTTATAATAATGAGGCAGCAGAAAATATATGTATAATATTTTCGGATAAATACACAAACGAGAATATAAAAAATCTTTATAAAATTTACTTAAGTAAAACCTAGCTCTTGCAAGAGGTAAGTAGACTAGGAGCTTGGAGATGTATAATAACAAGGAAAAATGAACTCACACTCCGAGTGTACGAGCAAATAATAAATAAATATATCCGCGATCAACATAAAAAGCAAAAATGTGATCTATCAGATCTGAACTTTGTGTAGACTATTTTTCGTTACCTACGGTATAAAATTCACCACGCTATAGTGAAATATGTAACCTTAGTAATTGACTTCAAAATAAGAGATATATGGCATTTAAAAAAAAATAGAAACAGTATTTTAACTAAGCTAGGTACGTAATAGGGTACTTATCGAGGTCCTCGGCCTGGCCTCCTGGAGAATCCTGCCTGCCCGGTACTCTAATGCTTCCCGTGACCTCAGATTCCCAATTGTGGCGTCGGTAAAAAGCAATTCCGGGTTGAATCTCAAAATGTCGGCGATAAACAAATTGTTCCCCAATTAACAAAGAAAATGCCAGAGAACAAAACGCCTTCCACACAGAATCCTTATTGTAGAAAGGCGTTTTTCCTTTAACACCAAAGAATGTGCACTAAACAAAATCCGCTCAAAGCGAAACCAAATGTAACCACTGCAACTATTATCAGAAGTTACATTTTCATAGTTCGAATCAATGTAGATGTTTTTTTTTTGGTAAAATTTACAAGAATTGCATACGCACACCTTGGTAAACTTCTAACACACTAAATTCTACAATTTCTCTCTTTCCTCATGCGAAAATTTAAGTTGAACAAAAACTATGCCGGTAAGACGGCTAGTTCCGCGACGCGAGAAAACGTTTAAAATTTGAATCGAAATAAATACAACTCAAAACCGATAAAATCCACGTATCAGTGTCATATCAATGACAGGACCAATATGGGACCAGTAGATAACTTCACCAGTTGGTATCTTCTAAATGGTACTATTTGTAATGAACAATAGAATAACAGCACTTCAAATTCAATAAAAGCAGCTTTACAGCCTGAAATTTGTTATGCAATGGCTTACCTTGCATCTACAATACTTTTCCCAAAAGTCTGACTTGCAGCTTGTTTTACATTCGTAACTGCAATAGAAGTAATACCAACACTTTAACCTGAATTCATACTAAAAACGAAATTGTTTATCCAAATTTGACAAGTATCAATAACAAACAGCACAATATATAAAATAAAGGTTTCAGTTCATATATTTTGCAAGCTTAACAGTCAAACAATAACAATAATATGGTTTATTATTCCAACAGGAAAACCCCAATTGGAGGAATAAGAGTACTAGAAATTATAACAACAAAATAATATAAAAAACACTCTACACTCTAACTAAATGAGTTAGACAATTAAGTGGCCTATAAGTAAATATATAAACAAAATAAGACTAATAAAATAATCAAATAGAAGTATACACTACAATGATCTAAAGCTATGAGCTGAAATACAAAAAAAGGAACTAAAAAATGCTTAAGCTAGACCCAGCTAAAAACCAGTTACAAATACTGTTTAAACTATCATTATGAATATCACAGTTATCTGCAATTATATTGTTAAGTTCACACATTAGCGAAACATGATATATTAATAAAATATTGGTTCTACGAGGACTACAATAAAACATGGCCTGGTGCCTGCTATTTTTGCGGGATATCCGAAATAAATTTTTGCAAAAAGTTCTGGGCAATCAATCTTATCATGCAAAAGTTTATACAAGTATCAAATCAGTGTGATATTACGTCTGGTGTCGAAATGAAAACCATGCAGTAAATTATTCTGAGGATAACCACTAGGCGGCTAAACTTCATCTTGCAAAAAAGATTAAAAAAATGCTTTTCAACTGACTCTAGGTTCTGACTGTGAACATGATAAATCGGATACCATATGATCGAACCATATTCCATGTTAGATCTTACCAGAGCACAAA
Source organism: Monochamus alternatus (assembly GCA_037114965.1). NCBI lineage: Eukaryota > Metazoa > Arthropoda > Insecta > Coleoptera > Cerambycidae > Monochamus > Monochamus alternatus. The sequence continues at coordinate 44,242,250 of CM073433.1, forward strand.
ACAGAGTCTTGAAGGTACCCGTATCGGAGTCCAGAGTGCAGTTGCCATATATAAAATCATATGATTTAAAAACACTAAACACAACGTAATTAATGTGATCAACAAAAATCAGCTAACATTTAATAGCATTATCACCAATGAGGTAAGTCATCACTTTAAATTTAGAAATATTGAGCTGACGATTAATTTCACTCCATACAGATTAATGCATTTTTGTAAATGACTGGCCTCTATAGGAGACTTAATTTGAGAATAGGGCTTAAAATCGTCAGCAAATAACAAATGCTCACAAGTAATGACGTCCTTTCTGGCATAAAATGGGATGGCCTGTCAGCTATCACCCAGTTATATCTGTCACGAGCAGGTATAAGTTGAAATAAAATACATTTCGTCTCATCAACGTTTTTTTGCCCACTTCGTCTTCCGAAAACGATTATACTTTAATTGCATGTTATACGGTTTTTATTTTAACAAACACGTTTTACGTTTCTTATTTAACGTCATTTAATTTTTTACGGGACATATTTTGTTGCACATATAGTCTAGCCTAGCGTTTATACATCACCCTGTATATCTGGCTGCCATCTTTCTTAGCTAAGTTACTTTAATAATGTCAGATGTTTGAACGCTCAAACACTTTAATGATAACGTTATCTTTTATACTCAGGAAGGATTACATATTTTTTTAGTCGTACGCAATGCGGTTACCTAATAAACATGTCCAACACAATGCCACTACCTTAACTAGTTATCGGACATAAAAGTGTAAGTGGTTCTAATAATCTGAATCATAAACAGTAATAATCAATTAATGCTAATCCCTCATACTCCTAGGTACACACTCTTATATGCTATAGAGGAAAATCAAGGTTACACTTCATTTCCTTAATCCGGTTGACAAGAATCATGCTTATGGGTAATAGGAGAAGGCAAAAATCTCTACTTTTTCTATGTAATATCTTAATGCATACAGCACATCCGAAAAAAATTTGGGAATAGATGCGACATGTAAAATGGAGTAAATATCGTAAAAAAATTGTAAAAAATCATTAAAGTTTCCGAGAAAAAAAACTATTGCAGTGATAGTATTTTCATCCTTTACCTAGTCCAAGCGAATCCGAATACTGAAATCCTGTCTTAGTATTATTGGTTCTGCGATAGTGTTTACATTAATTCTTCAAGTGTCAAAAATGGCTTACTTGAATAGTAACTCGAATTTGATGGATATTGTAAATATTCGCATCACAAAAACGCTAATACCAACTATAAATAATTGGATTTTATTATTCGGAATCGCCTGACTAGACTACAGTAGCCCAGTGATGTAAAGGTTGAAAATACTAGGTACAATTCCAATAATTCTTTACTCCGAAACCATAAGGGTTTTTTGATATACTCGCGTCAAGAATTCAGACGTCTTACGTCACGGCTGACGTTACACATTTGTTTTTATTGTCAACGTAATTTTCAACATTTGGTTGCGTTAAAAACAATAATTGTTTGCAATTTAGTGCAATATATAATGCAAACTTTTAGTGTAGCATATAGTTTTATTACTATCAGTTGCAATTTCTTAAATATTTTGATAAAAATATAATGAATTATTCATTTGTTCCTTAGTTTGGATTTCTTGACACTTTTGATTAATCCGTAGCTGCAGCTCTTCCAGGCTATTTACAGGAGTACCATACACTAATGTCTTCAAATATCCCCAAACAAAGAAATCTAGAGTGTTCAGATCAGGCGATCTTGGAGGCCATAAAACAGGTCCGGCCCTTCCTACCCATCTATGTGGAAAAGTTTGGTGTAAATGCTCTCTAACGGCCATGGAAAAATGAGATGGAGCACCATCATGCTGGAACCACATTTGTTGCTTCTGATTAAAAGGAATGTATTCCAAAAACTCATACAGTGTGTTCTGCAGAAAGTTGAGGTAAGCAGCACCTGTTAATCGGTTTGGTAAAACAACAGGACCTAAGAAACCTGTCATCTACAATACCCATCCAAATATTTAATGAAAAACGTGCCAGATTCTATTAGAGCATGAAGATTTTCGTCGGCCCAAATATGCGTATTGTGAAAATTAAACACTCCATTTCTTGTGAACCCGGCCTCATCAGTTAAAAGAATGTTTGCAAGAAAACGAGGGTATTCAGCATCATGACGTAGAAACCAGCGGCAAAAAACCAAACGTGCTTGATGATCATTTATTGGATTTAAGGCCTGTACTCGTTGCACATGGTATGAATAAAGCAGTTGCTCGTGAAGGATTCTCCAAACAAGAGGACCACTAATTCCTACCTCGGCTGATATTCTCTGCACACTCGTACCTGGATTCCGCTCTACCAGTGCTAGAATTTCTTCTTCTGCTCTAAGAATGGATACGGACCTTGTTCTTCCGGTTAAATGGCACTATTTGCTCAAGGAACCGGTATGAGGATGAATTCTTCCAAACATACGTTGTGAAGGAATCTGGGGAATTGGATAAGCGTTAACATAATGACGTCGCGCTTCGGTGGCGTTTCCATTAGCACGGCCATACATGAAATGCATGTCTGTTAATTCTGCGTTAGAGTAACCAGCCATAGCGAAAGAAAACTTGTGCACTGAGAACAACTGTCAAATACGTACTGTTTATTTCACTAAACATCAACCAACTATTATAAGAAAATACACAACGCTTTTGCAAAATAAAAAAAGGGGCTAAAAACATAAAACATTCAATATCTCCGCAACCGTTGCTTTGCGGACCCATGTTTATTGAGACTTTTCTGCTTATTTTGGTTCATACTATTACCTCCTTAAATATTTTACACTCTTATTTTAACACCCTGTATAATTGGTAAAATATGTACTTTAATAGTGATAGTAGTAACAGAAGTAAAATTTTTAAAGCGGCTGTGGAAGCGAAAGGAAGCCGGGAAAATCAAAAAAACTTTACAACTATGATGATTTTGTTAAATGGTGTTACTACAAAAACGTGAAACGCTGCACTGAAAATGAGAGAACTGTAAGCCGTCCTTTTTGTGGTCATATTATTCTTATTAAGAAAAAAATTATGCTTTTCTGAGAGGTGCCCCCGATGAAATATTTTTAATGATCAAGGTAAGTTGTTATCTTCAAATGCAAAACAAAATGTACCTACATTATTTTTTTAATTAGGTAGCACTGACTTTTGGCATATGTGGAGTTTATCGTAGAGAAGAGTTATGTAACATAACACTAGATGATATTCAGCATTTAGATAAAACTTTGCAAGTAACTATAAAAGAAAAAAGAAGACTAAAATACAGCGCATATTTTGTATAATTGATACTATTGCTTTACACAAAAAAAAAACAATTTGAATAATGTTAAATTTGTAAATGTTTCCTTAAAAAGTCCAGTGAATTATCACGCTCTTATTTTTTCGATAACTTTTTTAGGTTCTGAAATATCGTAATGACACCAATTCATCAAAAAATATAGATACACTACTACACTATAAAAACTCCGCTATACCAAATTTCATTGAAGTATAGGTAAAATTTACAGTTATCGTAACAAAATGTCACCAGAAAATATATCAGTGCCTTAATTGTTTAAGAAAATATTTTATTTGCTGGTATATTTTCAATTAATTATTTCGGTCACAACAAACGGGGAGTTCAATTTGTTTGCACCTAATTATGACCCCTGTATGGTACAATAATACCGACTTAAATACGTCTCCATTCCAGAAACCTATAATTACTTTTACGAGCATCGTCAATGAAAAACATGTTTAATATGCTGTTCATTAGTTTTGACGAAGACAAGAATTTGATCTCTTCCGGTTTCACCCTAATTCGTTACAAATCAAAATTAATTTCAGATATTTAAATTAGAATATCTTAAATAAGCGACATCAATATCTGCGGTTAGCTAATACCAGTAACAAATTAGTGCACCATTAATTAACGTAGGTAGCCGAAGAATGTAGGATCTGGGCATTTTTCTTAAGTAGTCGAGGAACGATGTGATATGTGAATTAACTGAATGAAAGTAGCCATATTGTTGATCAAAGTTTTTTTATAAAATAATTCTCTTGCAGACAAATAATAGGAAGTAATATGCGAAGTAATGTTTTCGCAGTAAAATATTTTTCTGAAGCAATTTAGTTTTTATTTATTTATATATTTATTTAACACAAACGAGTTGATAAAGTTATTTCATATAAAATATCCAACAGGTTAAAAGTTGTTAAGCATTAATACTAAATATATACATTTTTAATTGTTTGCTACTTATAATCGGGTTTAAAAGTATTATAGAGTGATTCATGTTATAATCCCGCTCCCAAAAATAGGCATACTCTATATCAGAATACCCGATTTCTATTGGTAATGACGCTTTGACGGATTCATCTGTTCCATCTGCAACGCTACCATGGGTGTGCGCGGGACAAATTTCGGTTATATATTTCCGATAATTTAATTGGTATTGTAACTAATTTATTAGAGAATATGTGTTTGTGTCAAGCTCTACACCGTGTTCGCAAAATCTTAATTGCCCTAATCCAATAAGTGTAATATCGACGATAAAAAACTTGCATAAAGGAATTAGGGCTCGATACGAAACTATGAGTGTAAGTACTGCGGTTTAAATATGTAGTTCATTAAACAAGAATGTCTGTGAGTAGTGTACTCGTACATCGTGCAATAAAGAATGACAAATAATATACAACTGCGATACAGAGAAAAATTAAAAAATCGCGGAAGGAAGAAGATACAATATATACGATTTTTAGAACAATACATGGATGATATTTAAAAAATAAACCTACGACAATAAAAAATTCAGGTTAATATCTCACAGAATGACACTTTACCCAGAATATTTAGAAGGTCGAAATCTGGATTGAAGAAAATATTACACTAACGAAACATCGATAAATGAAGTCCATACGATGGCAGGTGTGGTACTGTTTCGCCACATATGGAATCCGTTGCGGTGGTAATAGTAATGGATAATGCACCCTATAATAGCCAACAATAAGTGTTTATTGTGTGGCCGTTATAGTGATAACACTAATAACCTGTACTGTATAGTGTGTATGTCAATAGTGCACTATATTATGTGTTGAAGTGTGATATCTGCAGAGTGCGCATCAGGTAGATGTAAGTGGGTGGTGATAGGCCATCACTGTCTAAAAAGACGGCATACTACGGGTGAGTATACGCTTTTTAAAGTAAACTATAAAGTGCTAGGTTCATTCAACATATATTTATTTTTGCTAATTTTATGTTCTTTGAACCCTTATCAAATGGCACGCCTATCTTGTCCTCTGCAATCTTCTGTACTTACTTAAGCGCTGTAAATCTACTATTTTGAAATACTGGAATTATATCATTCATATTCTGAAAGTAAAAATGTTAAAGTGAATCCTGTTATGTTCTGTTACGAATTTATGCAATCCCTATGCGTCTCCACCCATCCAAAATATTCCGTCATACACATTATCTTAATTTAAGTCAGTAAGTATATTCTTACACATAATAAGAGGACTACTTTCACCAGGATTACAACATATCAGGACTGATTGGTACATCTTTGTTCCTGCAGTATAGACCGAAAGACACAACATATTTTCTCATTTACATGCTAGATCTCATTATTTACAGTAATGTTGGTTAGTTGTCAATAGGTTTGACATTAATTTCAAAAACTTACTAGATACTAATAATAAACTATATATTAATTCTAAGGTATATAATAATCATTTTCCTAACAAGTGCGGGAAATACATTTTCCGCATGATTTAGGAACAAACAAGTTCATAAAAATAAATAGAAAGTTTAATATTCTTAAATCTGTATTAATACAAACGGAAACAAAAGTAACATAACAAGAGTGAAGACAAATACATTGGAATAAGAGAAGTATTATCTTCTTACTTATTATTAGTGATATAAATTGTAAAACTACATTAATTGCGGAAGTCACTATGTGGGTTGAAGTTGAGCTGCATCTTGGATAAAGACTGCTCTAATACGAAGAACAAATATTGGGAAGAAGTTTCTTCAGAAGCAGGTGTCAAATCGTGGCTGTTGATTACTGATGGTACATCTGGGCAAGACGTTAATGACTAAATTTCAGTTTGAAGATAATAGAGTGTCTAAATGAAGAATTTTGATGGACATTTTTTTTTCGATTTGTGAATTCGGATAGTATTTTTTCTAATCAATTGACGCCTGGTTGGACATTTCCATATTTATACTGTATAAATAATCGACGATGTGGCGTTTCTTTTGGACGTAAGCTTGTATATTCTCATTTTAAATTAAATTCTCAATATATTCATTATTTGTTTCTTTACATAGCACAAAGGATCTGGTAGAATGATTTTTGGAGTCCTTGAAATTGACAATTAATCCGTCTTCTTTCTCTTTTATATCGTCAATGGTGATTTTCGTCAATTCCTCTCGGCATCGGCCAAACCAAAAATCGTTACCAACTTAATCATCAGATATGTTTCATCGGGTGCCACACTTATATTTTTTTACGTCTTCTTGACTAATATTGTTTGTTTTTTTTTCAAGCGAAGTCTAATATTCAGTCTTTTTATAAAGGCAGTCATTTTTTGAAATTTGCCAATATCCAAATCTTGTTTGACTTTACAAATACTTTTTATCGTTGAACATCTGGATTATAACGTGATTATTTCCAGAATTTTGACATTTCTAAAAATTTGCTAAAATACTTTCCCTTTTGTTGATTTTACCTTTTTGGTATCACACCAATCAATGAAATGGGAGTATTGCTTCACATATCTTTCTTTTGCCTTCACGGTAACAAATTGCTTCATTAGTTGCTGCTACAATTTCTTCAGAAAGTTCTTCATCTGATGAATTCATTGTAGATTTCACAAAATTGAAAGCCCAGATTGAAATTTGCTGTAGATTAATATCTCAAGTAATGTCTGTCACATAAACAATTAGAACCAATGGTCATTTTTAATAACTACAGCAACAATTATTAATGTGTACGAGGGTTATTTATAATAAAATATTTATATTTCTTTTTTCAAAAAAAAAAAAAAAAATGCAAATTTGTGGCTAATATCAAAAAAATTTTCTAACTTTATGTCACCGCCAACCTAAATGTTTCTTCGACATTATACCCAAGTATGCGTTCGGGAAAAATTTCGTACATTTTCCGAACTAAAATATATGTGAAAAAGGCGTTAAAACACGCGCTTGTAGAAAAAAGTATTTTCCTGATAAACTTTATTTACAATACCTACCTAGTACAACTATCACGTTTCATATTTCTGTTACATTTTTAATTTGCGACATATATGTTGTTAGATCCATTAGTTATGATAAATTATAAACTATTTTATGTTCCTCAGGCGGAACAGTTAAACTTATACCGCTGAGATTTTGTCATAAATTTCTTCTCGTTGATTTGTTAATTTGAGATATACATATATTATCCGTCCAATCTACAAGTGTGTAGCATATATCTATGCAAATTGATACATGCAAAACCAATATGAAAGTAAAAACTGTAATTAGCGTTACACGATTATATATTTGATATCGTACAAATTACAACATATAGAAAGCGTCTTTCTACATTTGACATGAAATGATTAGTAGTAGAAAAATTCTGATATGAGATAGTAAAAACATGCATTGAGAAAATGCATATGAAAACAGTGAATAAGCTGAACTAAAAAAGAAAATTAAAGATACAAAAATTATTGATATTCTTGTGAAACTTACTAATTTATTATAACACGCTATAAGAACAATAATAATAGTTTTTGTACAGAAAAAAAAAACAATAATTATATGAAATTACAATGAAACATACATTATGTGTCAAATAATGTTACTAAAATTGTATTGTGTATTGTATGTATGTACTTCTAAATTTATACAGGGTGCTTCCAAACATGGAGATAATATTTGAACAGTAAACGGTGTGATTCGAAACTTCACCGCTTTTTGTATATCAGCTATTCTCTGAGATACATTTTGTAATATATGCTGCATTTGTCCCTTTATTGTGTTAGTATTAATCTGCTTTGAACATTAAGTTGTGTAGTAAAATATTTTCCAAATTGAACTATATGTAGGTACGTTTTAGCAAAATATAAAGTACATTTTGTAAATTTGTGGTAAATTAAATACAATATTTTAATTATATATATTTTTTAAAATATGTGACATAAGGTGTAGTTAGTATTATTATATAAATTACCAATCAATGATGCTACAGTTGTAAAATTAAAAAAAACACTGGCTTAAAACTGTTTATTTCCTTTTTGAAATCAAGAGTTAACTGACACGTTTGACTTCAGTTAGAAAACATACAGTTAAAAAATGTAATTTAATAATTAACATTATTTTTTGTCAAATTCTCTATATTTTATATGCTGTTCTACAAGTGTAAATCAGTTTTTTTTATATAAATGTCATGTCAATTAAATGATAAGACATTAGTTGCAATGACTAGTATTGCTTCTAGTCTCATTAAATTAAATAGGAATTAATAGTGACAACTTCTGCATCAAATAATTATTTCTTTTTTTGGCATGTGTGTGGCATTCGTTTAAGGTCTATATATGTATCTTCAAAACCGCAACTACCAGTTTTTTATGAGAATTCAGAGCAATTAATAGTAGATACGCAGATAATCATTATAAGATTTAAAAATATACAGTATGCGCCAAAAGTATGGAATAAATTCAATAAAAACGAAACAATTATTTTTTGGGAAAAATCCTCAAACAGGTCGATTTTTAATTTAAAAAATACATATTTTAGCGTAAAATGCGATTTTCAAATGTCATTTGTTTTAGAGTAATGACGTCATCGATTTTTTTTTAAATGGCAACACCATATTTTTTTTTCTTGATTCTGAAAGATCGTTTAATTATCTGACAGTACAAAAATTTTGCCCTCTTACATAGGAAAGTTTTCGAGTTAATGACGATTGAATGTTAGAAAACGTAAATTTTATCCATAAAAAAATAACAATTCTGAGGTATGTAAAATAAAATACAATTGATTAAATTTTATACTTAATTTAAATGTTCGAATTGCCATCCACCAACTTCTTGGCAATGCACAAGTCTATGAAGAAATTCTTCTTGCACATTATGAATGATTTCTGGGGTAACTCTGCGTATTTCGTCCCGAATGCGATTTTGAAGTTCTTCTAAATTACGTGGTTTATTAATGTACACTTTTGACTTCAAGTATCTCCATAAAAAATAGTCAAGAGGTGTAAGATCTGGCGATCTTGCAGGCCATTATATAGGTCCGCGTCTGCCGATCCACCTCCCAGGAAAACAGTTGTCCAAAAAATCTCGTACAGGGCGCGTATAGTGCGGAGGTGCACCGTCTTGCTGAAACCATATGGTATCGTCAGGAATGTCAGGGTCATTATCGTTTAGGAAAAATTACTGCAAGGGCTGGAACAAGGTCATTTTCTAGAAACTTTAAATATCTTTGTCCTGTAAGGGTTCCTTCCAAGAAGAAAGGTCCTACTATTCTGTCGTCAACTATTCCAGCCCACACATTTAATTTCTGAGGGTGTTGGGTATGTGCATCTGCCATCCAATGAGGATTTTCCCGACTCCAATATATGCAAGTTTGACGGTTTACTGTACCATTCAGACAAAATGTGGCCTCATCTGAAAAAAGTATTTGCCGGTGTAAATTTCTATTTCCTTGACATAAATCCATTAGAATTTCGCAAAAGTGTAAGCGGCGATCGGGATCATCTTCATTGAGTTCCTGCACAAGTTGAATTTTGTAGGGATGATATTTTTCCTTCCTCAAGATACGTAGCACTGTGTTCTGACTAGTGTCATTGTTTAATGCAACCAATAGTGAAGAATTATGAGGATTATCCACCATACTTATCAAAATGTTCTGTTTCTGATTTTCATTAATGGTTGGACGTCCAGGTTTTGGAATATTTACAACATTGCCAGTTTCTCTAAATTTAGACTCTAGCTTACTGACTGTTGATTGGCTGATAGGGCGATCTGGATATTTTTTATTAAATAAATCGCAAACTTCCTGCTGAGTTCTAGTCATATTCCCGCATCCGATAAGAATTAAAATTTCAATTCTTTGAGTATCAGTTAAATGTGCCATAATACTTTAAATTTAATAATAATTTCTATGTCGCTTATAATACTTATTAGAAAGTCGGTGTGACAATGACACTTTGCAAAGATTTTCACCTACGTGATTCATAAAAGAACTATGGAATTCGAAAAACTAAACTTGATAACGTTTTTGCTTTATTTTAATTGATTTACGTTTTCTAACATTCAATCGTCATTTACTCGAAAACTTTCCTATGTAAGAGGGCAAAATTTTAGTACTGTCTGATAGAGAATTAAACGATCTTTCAAAATCAAAGAAAAAAATATGGTGTTGCCATTTAAAAAAAAATCGATGACGTCATTACTCGAAAACAAATGACATTTGAAAATCGCATTTTACGCTAAAATATGTATTTTTTAAATTAAAAATCGACCTGTTCGAGGATTTTTCCCAAAAAATAATTGTTTCGTTTTTATTGAATTTATTCCATACTTTTGGCGCATACTGTATATAAAAAAATATTTTGTCAAATAGATATAAACTACAAGGATTATTTCTTTTCATTCAGTTTTCCTTTTCGTTTATAGTTCGTTTATATGTTTTTAGTATTCCACTGACGAAAATCCTGCGAAATGTTGCCATAATTTAGTTACTATTTGAAAGTCATGCCTTGCCTTGCTCCATCTTGCAATATCTTGTATTATATTGCTGTGCAAAAATTTCTTATTTCGTAAGACTTTTGTGAACAAAAGAGAAACATGGAATTTTATTATGAATTTGGTAAGTGTGGTGGTTACTCTCGGTCGGCCACGGTCTTGCTTGGAGCTCACACGTCACTATCGATATGGTCGATTGTCGACAGTGATGTTAAAGTATAGAAATGGCCAGTTTTACATAATAAGTAATGGATGAAATGGGGAACCACAATCGAGTTATTTCAGTAAAGCAGCAGAAAATTCATTATTAGTTCTAGTTCAGCAGAACTGGACCTAGACTAAGTAAACTATGTTTTTAAAAATAATTTTACGACATCCTAGATATCCTTTACATAAAGTATATAGCTACAAAAGAAATGAAATAGAAATTTATTTTTCAGCTGTTGTTCACTTAAATATTACTCCTCCTATTACTCCTTCTTGACTTTAGCAATATTTCTTTTTTAATTTTGTCTTGCCTTACAATTCGAGATACTACTTTTTGTTTAATTAAATTTAACTTTAATAACAATATCATCTCTAATTTATTTGCATTTAGGCAATGTGATAATTTATGTCAGTACGTTATAAATAAATGTTATTACGTTCACATCTATTATTTTATTTTTTGTATATTTGTAGTAAGTTGCCAGTTAAGTTGCTATTTGTATAAATACATAAATAAAATCAGTCATATATCAGTGATGAGGTGTTTTATTTATCCCTTGGTAAACTGAGTTTGGTTGGTAGTAAATTCTGTAATTTTGTCTTATTTCGAATTTAAAAAAAAACACATTAATAATAATATACAATTTTTATAGGAGAAAAAACCTGTATACGTTACATTAAAATTTATAATTGTTACAAAAAAAAGATAAATGCCACAATTATTAAGACGTTTCAGGTCTTTGTTCGAACGCATTGGCCCAATTTAGTAAAAGTTCAAAAGGAAGCGATATGTCATTTAATACAACGCTTCTTTGAACTCCAAAAATGGTATGACGATTATTTTATTGGTGAAGAATCGACGTAGCAGTGTCATTCAAGCTGACCTCGATATCTCAATAAGGAATACATTTTTTAATTATTAATTCTAACTAAATTTGACTACGAACTATTAAATTATATTAGAACAGTTATTACATGTAAAAAGTGTCTATATAAAATTTAAAATCCTTAATTATAATTTCGTATATCACTTAATTATTACAACCTTTTTTGGATACTGTTATCACGACTATAACCAAACAGCTTGCAAATTTCCTTATATATTTTTACGCATTAGGGTTATTGTCATGGTTACAACTCTACTTATATAACTCAGTTGAAATATTTATCAGGTGTAGCTATTTTATGAATTTCTGTTACAACAAATACATCCGCAAATATATCAATGCATCTGACAAGTATAACAATAATTAAAAGATACATTTTTACATATATAGATTTGTCATGGTAATACTGAACTAATTTGCAAAATACTTGGCCTTGTACTCAAAATGTCAACTAATATTTTCTATTACTTTATACGTCTACAATTTACCATTATTAAGAATCTAATATTAAGTTGCTGTAAATAGTAACACATTGGTTACAAGTTCATATTATTTGTCATTATGTTTTTGTTAAATATAAAAATTTCTCCAAGAATTTAGCATTGTCTTTTGTCGATTTTTTGTTCTGGCATTACTTTACTTGGAAAATATTATTCTATTTTGAAGTTATTTCTAAAAAATTCCAAATATTTAAGTATGCTAAATAACTAATAGACAAGCTAATAAACAATAATTTAACCTAATATAACTAATAAAATAACACATACGAACTTGACATACTAAAATTATTAATTTATTAAGATACTAAGGGTATTATAAGAACAATAACTAACATCTCTTGTACGTACAGGGGGATTCAAAAGTAATTGGTTTTCAAGGATTACTGCATATGTGTTATAGATAGAACAAATCTTATTTTATTTCAAAAACGAAAAGAGGCCTAAAAATGCATTCCCAAAATATATACTTACTTATTATTTGTTGTGTAGATTTGTGGGAAATATAAAATTTTCAAAATATCAACGATAAGTTTTTTGACTGAGAAGGCTTTGCAAACAAGTTAACAATTAATATTATTAAAAGCGTGTTAACACAAATCAACTACATCCAAATTATAAATACCTATAATTGAATATAGAGATCCTTCCTAGATCTGCATTTTTATTTCATAGATAAAACCGTTTTATTAAATTATATTTGTCTTCGTTCCCTGTACATACAAGGTGTCCGGAAAGTAATGGGATCCAGCTTAAACATAGCTTCTTGTGATCAAATAGATCCGATTTAGACAAACTTAGCTTAGTCTAAAATTGCCTCTTTTAGAAGTTACAGGGCTTTAAAAAAATTGTTCTCTTGTTATGGGCATAATTAACAAACGAAACGTCCAATCATGTTAAAATTTGGTACAGTTATGTTTTAGATAAGTACAAGCATTGCTAAGGAGTAAGTAGTGCTGAATATCGTAGGGGGCGCTCTTGGCATTTTTTTTCTAACTCATTTTTATCGTATCTTGTTTGTTGGTCCTGTTCTGATACGCTTGACGGAAAATTATGATGAAGAAATTAATTTTGCGTAGGAAAGCTATACCTGTTTCAGGTAACTGTACCTTCTTCCTGAAGCTCCTCCATTAATTTGATTTTGGCAATAAACAGCGATCATATCTGCTGTTTCTGATTTGGAAAACTGATTATGCCGAGGTATCTTTTCAAATTTGACAAAATAATACTAATAATTTGAAATTATTTTTCTTGCTGTTTTAGAAAGGTATTTTACGCTAATATAAATAAAATCTCCTACAATTCCTATCAATGAAGTCATATGTATGTTCTCTGATACCAAACATCTAGGTATGCTAATGAACAATTCCACAGACAAAGCTCTAATCAATAATTATCTAAAGAAAATAATTTAATTTACTGACCTTCTAATGAAACACTATAAATATCTAACTTTACTTTTTGGCAGTAGGAACACGACAAATTCAACCACAATAGATGAGATCTGACCTATTTCTACATTTTTAGGATTGCTTCTTCAGGTGGTCTCCTTTAAGTTGAATCAAATATCTAACTATAAAAATTATTATAAAAATTTAAATTATTTGAAGTTAAATATTGACAATGACAAAAAGTGACATCCTGTCAATGAATTAAATATGACAATACCTACTTGAAAAATGTTCACCTTTTATGTAAAAGTTTTTATATATTTTTAGGTATTAATAATATTGTGTGAAACTAACTACTCAGTGGACAAAAGCCCCAACCTGCGTTGAATTACACGCACAATATCTATCCCATATATTCCTTATTATTAGCTTTTGTAACATTTTTTTACTGTTTTAGAAAGGTATTTTAAGCTAATATAAATCAAATCTTCTACAATTCCTATCAATAAAGTCATATGTATGTTCTCTGATACCAAACATCTAGGTATGCTAATGAACAATTCCACAGACAATCTAATTTAAGCGTATCAACGTCAGTTTGACAAGTGATAACTTGATCGAATTACAAAATTTATTTCTATTTCAATGTGCGGAAATTGTCAAACGCGTTTTTACCAAAAACGGTGCATTTTATCAACATGGAACAAGTATAGCTTTTCTACGCAAAATTAATTTCTCCATCATAATTTTCAGTCAAGCATTTCAGAATGGGACCACCAAATAAGATACAATAAAAATTAATTGCAAAAAAAACTGCCAACAGCGCTCTCTACGATATGCGGCACTACATACTCCTTCGCAATGCTTGTACGTATCTAAGGTATAACTGTACCAAATTTAAATGTGATTGGACGTTTCGCTTCTTAATTATGTCCATGACAAGAAAACAATTTTATTTCTTTGAAGCCTGGAACTTCTAAACGAGGCACTTTTGGACTAAGCTAAGTTCGTCTTAATCGGTTCTATTTGATCATAGGAAGCTATGTTTAAGCTGGATCCCATTACTTTCCGGACATCAATAATGAGAGCGCTACATCATGCTTATTCTAAATGGCAGAACCTTTTTCTGCTTAGTATATCCAGGGTTGCCAACTCCAAGTCACCCGGAGATATGTCAAAGGGTATGGGGTAAGATGACAAACGTTGTAAGCTTAAGAAAATTGCAGGTACCACGTACCTATACACATAAATAAATAGGGCCGTGAAAATTTAAAAATATTATAATAATTATTGTTTATTAGTTACAAACTAATTAACTAAACAACAAAAATAAATTTTATTAACAAATATATTAATTATTTTACAAATCACCTATAAAAAATCCAAACAACAAAAATAAAATAACCAAAAAATACATTATTTTACACATCAAATGATTATATAAAATGTACCATCTAAAAAAATCAGAATGTTTAAAACATGCATAATTTTTATTGTTTCATTCCTTTTTTTTTAAACGAGTACTTTTTCCCATTGCACATTTCAAAAGCTATATATGAAAAACGTTTACCTTGTTGAATTCGTTAGAAGTAACAGTTTTCAAAATAATCCTATTTTAATGTAAGGAATCTGTGATCTCATTTTTGCTCCTTAATTTCAAAACACCCTGTATAATTAATTAATAACTATTAATGACCTGGGGGGTTATAACGAAAAAATGGGGAAACAGTACCACGAGGCATTATAATTTCTATAACGCCTCGGGACGTTATTTTTAATTTAATGTATATCAAAATAGGATGATTATTACGAAGTAACAGACTATTATATAAATTCGCAGCACTTCAAAGAAACTCTTTCTATTCTCTTGTTTCTCCAGCATTTATAACATTGCACTGGGCAACGATCAAGACGAAATTTAGCTACAAACATTAATTGATCTTGCACACTATTTTGCCCTTAGGTTTAATTTTTTTTTTTTTACCGATATACCCTAGAACAAAAAGAATAATCTTTAGAATACACTACTCTTCGTTTCTAAAATTTGTAACATCGTTAAATCTTTTTTTTGTCAGATTTATGAAAATGAGTAGTGGTGGGAGCGGCTAATGACCCATGATGATGCCGCCGCTTGCCAAAAAGAAGAAATGGGCGTAGTTGAAAGAGCCGAACATAATATATACACCTACACTAGTTTGTAGATGTAATAGATAAATTTAATTGAATTCGAAGCATCGCATAGACTAAAAGATAATGATGCCATAAATTTGTTCTCTTAAATTGGCTATTTTGTGTGTCTCTAACAAACATAAGTATATTTTGGCAAAATAGATGTTTTACATTGGAAATTGGTTCATTTCAGATGATTAATACTTTTCTCTTTTATTTATATGTATCCCACTTTTCATGGTATCTCGCTCACAGGATATCTGAAAATCTTTAAACTGTGGTGGTGAATATATACCTATAAAGTGAGTTTTTAGACGTAGCCACATTGATTATAGCCACAAGCGTCCGATTCTAAGATGGAGAAAGGAGGTCGATTTTTCAAAAAAAAGTATTAGCGACTATTTTAGAAGAAAACTAGTAAGATATTCTTAGTCAGCACCTTTAGAAGCCCCCTTGTACAAGATTACATCGTTTTGGGTTCAAAGGCGTTTGAGATATGGGCCGTCGAAGAACAATTTTTTTCAGCTTAAAATAATTTGTATCTGTAAAATCGGTTCTCAAATGAAAAAATGTATTGTTTATTTTATGTGTTTAACTTATAATAGGAACTACAAGAACATATATAATTTTAATTGCAGCTTGATTTTGAACAGTATCTAAAACATATTTATTTATTTTAAATAGTTAGGTTATTTTTATGTGTTTCATTAGTGTGTTTCATTAGCATAGATTTAGTTATTTTTACATTCCGAACACTCTTGTTCTGTAGCTTGGTGAAAATCTGTAGAATGAGTAGTGTAGACTAAAGTAGTGTACATAAATAAATGTTTAAAAGCTTGAGAGACGTGCCGTCGATGTTGTTTGGGTTAATTAAATAACTGCTGATCTGTGTAAATAATTTGAACATCTATTAAACAGCTTACGCGAAATGTGGTAAAGCTACACCTAGTGGTCATTAGTTACTACGTGCTAGACCTGAGAGGCGACAAAGCATTTTCTACTAAACTGGTTGCTACTACTGCAACAAAATATTATCAATGAGTTTTGTCAACTATTACTACAATCAGTCCATAAAATACATACAAAAAAATATTACACCATTATTAATACAATTAACGAAATTACTTATAAAAATATTAGGACAGAATTTGTCATGTCCATTTTCTTGTTATGCTACTTTTTGTAGCCTCAGTAAAACTTGTGTTTTTGGAAAATTCTGCGGAAGATCCACAGCACCTAATAAGTGAAGGCATATTAGTGAACATAATTTTTTTGTTATTTCTACTCTATTTCTAGCCTTCAGCAACAGCGGTTGATTTACAACCACCATGGCCCAGCGTTGGCTAATAAAGTAGCCGAAGCACGCCGAAAACAATGCCCGGTATAATTCTTTGGGTTCGGTAATTTAAAATAGTTATTTTGTACGAAATCTGACATATCTGACCTGCTTGGAGCATTTATAATTGTTATAGTATACAAAAAAAAATGGATGATTAGGTTGACAGAGAGATGCAGATCTTCTAATTATAGTTACAGACACTACCAAATTTATAAATGTTATCAATACCGAACGTTAATAAACTGTATAAAATCTCATGCGTCATAATGTGTTTAATACCCTAATGGCCATTTCCACCGTTTGTTTTAAGCTACGCTTACGCTTTAAGGAACCTTAAAAATACAATTTGCTTTCCACCGTTTACTAAACCCGACATAAAATGTCTTAAACCTTCTTAAATATAAGCCCTCGAAATTCTAGGCTTATCTCTTTTAACGATACTTAAAGGTTCTACATAACCCAATTTAATAATTTGGTTTTATTATTTTTCCACTGAAAAATAAACAAAAAATAATGAACTATGATGAAAATTATAATAATAATGATTTAGATATATTAAAAATAATAGAGTATGGGTTTCCTCGAAAAGTGTACGAGAGAAGTGATCACTTCCATACGATGGATAACTTTTTTTAGAAGATACCGGCTGCATAAAGAAACAGCTGCACATTTTGACCTTAATCGAAGAAGATCTTGAATTTCCAAGTAATATGTAAGCTCTTAAAAAGAATCACTGATAAAATTACAAAAAAAAATACATTTATTTTTAATCTTTAGTAATAATTTTATATCGCCAATAAAACGGACTTCCTTTTTTTTTTTGTTTTCAAAAAACTTTTTTAATGATTCTGCTGTTCTGTGAATATTATTTGACGACAGTGAGTTAAATTCACCTGCTATCATTTTTCTTGTACAGACGTTATCGGTTTTTTATTCTCCACCGTACTTTTATAATTTGCTATTATGTTAATTAGTGATACTTTTTCTTCATTGCTAAAATTTGCAAATCGTGTTTTTTTGGGAATTATTTCCATTATAAATCCTACCAATTCGAAAACAGAACTTAACAGAACAACATAAAGTCAGAACTGTGAGAGTGAAGTGTCACACTTTTGAGTTTAAGAAATAGTCATGAAGCTAACAATTTGTGCAAAAAACCGAAAAATTATGAATATTGGCTTTTAGGTAGACTTTACAAATGAAACTTAATAATTGTGCGGTGGAAACATTACTATTTTAAGCTAGGCCTAAAATTTTAACCGCCCTTAGTTAACTACACTTAAAACGTAATGCGGTGGAAATGGCCATAAGGGTGTAATAGCCCTCGGCTTAAGCCTTGGGCTATTACTTTCACGCTATGGGTCTTAAACGCCCTTGATATACCGGGTGTTTCCTCTAAGACTTTCAGTGCGAATATCTCAGAAACCATCATAGCCAGTGCGACAAAATTTGGTATACAGACACTAGATGGCGCGTAGAATCTGATGATAACATCAATTTTTATACAGGGTGTTCTATTTTCCAAGAAATCCATTTAATTTTGATTTTTTGGTTGTCAGCCCTGCTAAAACTTATGTTTAAATTGAAATATAATTAATTATGAACACATTCTGATAAATAAACATATTCTTGCCGTTTCATCGTTCAATACCTACCTTATTACGTTATGTTGTGTATATGTTGTAACAACAGTTAGCTTTCAACATTTTAAAGATATTCTAACAAGATGTTTTCATACTGTACATAGAATTATGAAATTAGTTTATTTTTCTTAATTTTATTCGTTTAGAAATTTTTAAATCCACGACAGACAACTGAATTAAATGTCTTATAGAATACTCTTCAAAGAATGTAAGTTACAGACTTTTTTATAATATTATCCATCATTCCATGTTTAGAATTATTTCCAAGAAAATATCTGTGTAATATTTTTCGCTTATTCTTTCTGGTGTCTGTTTTAATGTAATTTGTGGCACTGTACACACATAACTGAAAGATGAAAACAATAATTACAAATTATTATCTAGCTTTAAACGACTATTTGATAGGTACCTACCTACTGGGTATAGTACATTTGCAGGTGATTCTTCCTAGAAAAAAGCAGTTGCTTTATTTCAGTTCTGTATCATGAAATACAGAAATTGTAGTTCATTGTTTACTATTTTACAGATGTAGAGTTCTTCTTAAACATAAGTACATAAGTAAAGTGCTGAAACATGTGGATACAAGAATCAATCATTTCTAGGTTATGCTTTCGTGACATTTTCTTTTGTGGGGCTAGGGTAGGTTCAGATCTGACTTTCAACGACAAACACGTTCACGTTATAATTAAAAGTTTTAGAAATGGTTTTGTTTGAATTTATTTGTTGCTAAATAAGTAATCAATAATTATTATAGCAGTTGGAAAACAGGGATATTCTTTAGGTACTTACACAATTTTGTAAAATATTTTGTCATAAAAAATACGTGTACCTAATTATTATTGTACACTGTATTAACATAAAAAAACAATTTACTGAAGTTTTATTACATTATAATGGAATAATTTAAAAATGTTCACAGATATTTTACA
Source organism: Monochamus alternatus (assembly GCA_037114965.1). Lineage (NCBI taxonomy): Eukaryota > Metazoa > Arthropoda > Insecta > Coleoptera > Cerambycidae > Monochamus > Monochamus alternatus. Next base: position 44,262,059 of record CM073433.1, read on the forward strand.
CAATATTCACGCTGTAACTCTAGCTGTGGCGGTATACTGCGCCGGCACGGCGACCACAATCCTCCAAAAGCCTCAACTCAAGTCTAAATTTTTATCGACAAGTCTCAATAACACCATTGTACATACGTAAATTGCATTAAATCCATTATTTAGCGTAATTTATGTAAAATACAATACTTCATGCCATTAATATTTGACAATTCAATGACAATTCATAGTTTTGACGTTCACCGATGTTAGTTTCTTCTGTGTAAGTCTGGCTCAAGGCTATACACATTTTACATGACAAAACAATGAAATTTGGGTACTTTTTGGAGGCGTTTTTTTATGTTAAATTTTAAAATTTTTGAATGTTTATTTATCAGAATGTGTTCATAATTAAGTATATTTCAATTTAAACATAAGTTTTAGCAGGGCTGACCACCAAAAAATTTAAATTAAATCGATTTCTTGGAAAATGGAACACCCTGTATAAAAATTGATGTTATCATCAGATTCTACGCGCCATCTAGTGTCTGTATACCAAATTTCGTGGCACTGGCTGTAATGGTTTCTGAGATATTCGCACTGAAAGTCTTAGAGGGAACACCCGGTATAAACAACTATTATATGTCAGTTTTATTGATCCATCATAATTAAGATTATTTCAAATATGCAGATGCTTGGAAATTATACGATCGACAATGTAAGACATATTGCGATTGATAACCCCAACAAATTAGCTACTGAATTAGCCAAAACTAATACACAAAAAAAATCTCTTTTCTGGCTCAGCTGGTTGCACAATAAACAAAATTAGCCACTCCAATCAAAAAACGATTAATAATTTCGTTGGGTGCAACACACTTTTCAAGCTCCGATCGATCTTTTTTAAATTGATAATTAGCAACGCTGCACGTTGATAAATCTATTTTTAATTGCATGTTGGATCAACTACGACCACCTATTATGAGGCAAAAACATGTTTATGAGTTCGGAAATAGATTTTCGCCTACTGCTATGGGCGACGCTCATCTGGCAGCCAGACAATGTTACCTTTATAGTAAATGAAACCATTACAACGAAATTTCAGCGCCCCAATCCACTATTACGTCAAGTAAAAGCTATACTTTGACTGTAATAACACGTATCTAACATCGGACTAGGTGTCTATATGTAATTGTCTTTAATATATACGTACTTAAGTTATATTAAATTATCAACAATTATGTGTTGCCTTTGCATATAATTTCTAATCTGCTCTTCGAATAGATATGTGCACTGAGTAGTATTTCTTAACGTGACCTCAGGCTAAAAATTATCAGAAATGCACACGCCAAAATGCCAGCGGTAAATAAATAAAGAGAGGAATTTTAGAATTGGTTCAAACGAACATAAAAAAGTATGTGTTTGTGTTATGCAAATCGGTTATAGCGAGATATCGGATCTTGTGCATATTACAATAAGCAAAAATTTGAATATTTAATGGCATTTCTACATACAATAAATTCATACATTACTTACTGCGAATTAAAATAGATCAGCAAATTTAAAAAATTTGATTGATTGTCTATAAAATTAATTATAACCTGGGTTCTTTAGCGCAATAGGTCTTGAACGAAGAAAGCCATAATTTTAAAGTGACTTTTCTTTCAGAAATAATATACAGAGTGTCCGGAAATTTCGCGCAAAAAAGGAACTATTACTACTCGAAACAATGATACCTCAAGTTCATGTGACATTTTCCGAAAAAGTCGTAACGTAACCTCGAAGTTATTTTTTTTAATTAGTTTTTTTGGTTATAACTTTTCTAATACGAGAACAATTTTTTTCAAATGTAACACTACTGTTACTCATACAGATGCAATTTTATGTCAAATATTTCTAAAATTGTAGGACCCTAAAGGGTAAAAAGGGCTAGGTGAATAAATGATCATAACTTTTTTGTCTTTAACTTGAAATTTTGATAGCATTTACTTAAAGAGTATCAGTCAAAAAATTTGACCTGCTACTAAAGTTGAAAAAACTATCCGTTTGCAAGGAAATAGACATTTAAATTTCTTGGACATTTTGGACGTTTGACATATCGCTCTCTTTTGTCAGATTACTTCACAAGAGAGTAACTTAAAGAACCTTTAAAGACAGAGTGCGAGGCGTATTCTATGGTCTGGAACATAGAATTGTAATTTAAATAGTAGATATGGACTGTCCGCAATACTATTTATAATTTTATGCAAAAATAGAATAATTTGATCCCTTCTACTATCAAGTCATGGTACTATAAGACTTCGAATAGCAAGATAATGATAAAATGGTGGATTCGTCCGATATTTCGTGCAATAAAGGTATTTAATAAATTTATTTTGAACAGTTGCAATGTTTTGCTTGGACGACCGTTTGTATGAACTCCAAATGGCAGCACCATAATAAAACAACTTATATGCTTCAGCAGTGATAATTTGAATGTGATTGTTAAATTGTAACTCGTTTTGAAAAGTAATACCTAAATTTTATATAGTTAAACATCTAGTTAGATGGGTGTCACTAATTTTATAAGAAAAACCGATAGAATCCTTGGCCCTCGAATATGACATTATTATTGATTTATCTAAATTAATATATCATTTATTTTTGACGGATCATTCATACAAAGCATCCAAATCCTGCTGCATAATTTAAAAATCCAAATCAGCTTTAACTTCTCTAAAAATCTTGTAGTCATCTGCAAAGAGTAAACACTCAGACGGAATATATTTGGAAAGTTCATTGACAAAGATTAGGAAAAGGAGAGGCCCAAGATTGGACTCCTGCGGCACTCCAGACTTTGCCAAGAATACATTGGACCTTTATATGATACAAACTGATTTGCTAGTAAGATAAGATGACAAAAGTACTATTATATGATTACTAAGTCCATGATGCATTAACTTAGTCAGGAGAATACATGATTAATTCTGTCAAAAGCTTTAGTAAAGTCTGTGTAAACTTTGTAGTTCTGCCTTACAATTGGAATTGTCTGTCAGGGCAGTGAACTAGAATTCACTTACACTTAACATAATAGCACTTGAAAGCTTTAATTCAGCAAGAATCACCATAAAGCATACTTTATACAAAAAAAAACTATCTCAATACTTGTGTAATATCTCCTATCAGCGTGATATGATTGCTTCGTGTTTGTTAGTGTCCAATTAATTAATTCCGTAGGTTTGTCAGTCTATGTTCAGTCAATCTTGTGTACAATTCGCCTTCTAATTTATTTAACGACTTCTGTTCGAATTAAAAAAATGAACTACACCGTGAAACAAGTCAATTTAGATACGCCAAACAGAATACGACAGGTTGAATTATATAGGTTTAAACTGTAACTTCATTTTATTAGATAATTGCACCGGATTTTTTTGCAACGATAATGTGAAACGAAACACTTGCGTCTACGAATTAATATACAACAATCTAAGCCTTAGTAGGTAATTAATATATATAAAAAAATGTACCCTAGTTTCACTTTCAGATTTTTTTTACGTGGTAACAAAAAATTAAATTCGCGTAGTCCTAATTAAGAACCTGGCGGCGTTATTATGACATTTTTTATTTAATTATAAAGGAAGTGTTATTAAATGTGACACATATGGCATTCTCTGTTCATTGGACAAGTAAATAATTAATCATATTCGGCTGATATATACATACATATCTAATCTTCTATCAGATGGTGGAGTAAGTTGTAGCTACATTAAAGTTATAACTTAATTTTATATTTAATTTCTTGTGCTGGGATATAAGGGATTTTATTTTTGTAAATACCTTAATATCTATTTTATAAATAAATAAATAATTACATAAAATTAAAAATATTTAATATAAAATTACGGATTATTGAAAAAAAAAAATGAAACAAGGTAGGTATGTGTAAATAAGGTAGTATAATTAGTAGTAATTAGGAAGTATGGTGTGATAGGTCAGGGGTTAAAGTAACCTCTTGGAAAGTGCGATTTCTCACGTCAAGCAATTTTTAATAGAGCATTTACATGTAGGCGGCGCGGCGATCAATGTTAGATATTAAATCTAACCTCACAAATATTTGTTATTTAATTTTTGTTGTGTTTCAATTTGTGTAAGAAAAGTAGCCATATAACTGTTGCGTACCGCAGTGTTTATCTGTTGCTAATAAAAATAAAGATTTCATGTTTCGTAAGTTCCCTAATAATGCTGAAAAAAATGGTTAATAGGATCCAGCAACAAACCAATCCAGTACACAAAGATCTGCTCAAAACATTTTACAGAAAATTGTTATACTATTACTAGTATGGGCAAGTGTACAAGCATACATGATCTATTTTCGGTGTATATTTTTCATTATTTGATAAGGTTTCATTCTTACTTTTAGGACAATGGAAAATTCTCAAACAATAGTTGTTTCAACATTATACTTACCCGTACACAAAAATACGATACCAATATTGTAAAAAATAATGAACGCATGAAAAGGTACTTGAAAAGGCGAAAACAGGAGGAAAATGTAGACAAACTTGCAGATGGAAAGAAGTAGAAATGTGACACGAGTTCATAGATTTCTAAACTAGCACGAGTTAAATGTGATAATACGATTCCTCAAATTGAAAATTACTTGAATGATAATAACGTCGGTAATCCTGAGAGTATAGCAAGTGCATTTAGTAGTAACAAGTTATTTTACGATATGGCGATTCAAAATGTTATTAGTTACAAAAGGGCACAACTAATATCACTAAAATTTTTAAATGAAAACCATTTAAAACACCTATCAGGGTTTTCAACTGTTTCTGTATTGTACTTGTAATAAAAATACCAAATAAAAACTGCATATGTTTATTATTTATTTATGTCACATGTATATTATGTAAAACACTGATTTTTTTATATATTCGTATTTTTTTTCAGAAACTGGGTATTTAATGTACTTTTCTATTTACTAGGCATATTACATGCAACATTTTTGCAATCTGAGCGACAACTAATCATTTTTCTATCGATTCGTAATATATAAAATTTCAATTCTTTCAAAACAAAGAGGTTTAAATTATGAATTACCAGGAAATTCTTTAGACACTCCAACGCTAACAATTTCTGTGTTAAATAACGTTTTATTATTTCTCTTTCCAAATTGCTAATATAAAATGCAAATAAACGAGGTTATGTGAGGTTAATATAAATAAAATTTAATATATCTTTTCAAGTGATTTTTTTCTGTTGTCTGTGTGTTTACAAATATTTTATTGATTTATTATCAGTTTTATTTTGATAATACGTATGCAAATTAGATTTACAATCACTATTTGACTTACACAAATTCAAATCAAAAATTATCAAATCATAAACTAGGCCATAGAACATTAATATTAATACCTAACTTTGACGCTAGCGCCCCTAGCGGAATTTAATGACACTGAGTTAATGTAAATGCTCTATTCTCCTACATATATTTTAATAAATAATTAACATTTGCTTCTCACGTACTTATTAATTTAAAATCAAATTGATGAAATTGAATTAAAACGTTAAATATAACAGTATTTGTTTGCCACAAATATAGTTTTGATTCAACTACTTTTGGAAATCAAATAAATTACATAAAAAATATATACAGGGTGTTCTACAACAGGCAGGGAACGTAGCCAATAAAAAACGAGAAATTGAAAAACCTATAGTTAATGAAGCTAGTGAAGTTGGAGTTTAGGGAGAAATCATTTTGAATAAATTCCATCCATACAAAATACATTTAGTCCTGGAACTTCATGAGGCGATCATACCATTTGCAATTTTGCGAAATAATGAATGAGCGAGCAGGAAACGATCCACAGTTCCTTTTGAACATCTGTTTTTCTGATTGTAGTTTTTTCTTGAACGGTACGGTAAATCATCACAATTGCCGCTATTGACCAGATTAAAACTCAAGAGTTTTTCACCGGAAAAATTAAATGTATGGGCTGAAATTTTCGGTGATCGGCTGGTGGGTCCTTTTTTTCTACCTGGTAATTTGACTGGCCAAATGTATTTGCGACACAAACTTAGAAAAAATATCGACGTTATATAGGTTACGTGACAGGTCCCACGTCGCCTAGGGTCTCAAGGTCCGAAAAATGGATATTTTATTTGCTTTATGTTGCAGTTCTGCAAATATTATGGCTGCATTGCAATATGAAATTAACTAACTTGCTGTCATTTTAAATGTCATTAAAGATTGTAACCAATCACAATAAATAAATGAGCTTCACGCTACAGTACAACAAACGTAAATTAACGTATAAAAAGCAAGTATTAGCGGTTCTGGACTTTTTAGGGTGGCCATAAATTAGCGTCGGCAATTTGTCGCTGGCACCGTCTATATTTTTTCTAAGTTTGTGATTTGCAATTACTGGAAGACGGTATTGATTGACCATGCCTTGACTGATATTATTGAAAATGTTCCAGAGTATGATGAAGATCATTTGCTTTTTCAACATGACGGTGTTCCTCCGCATTATACATGTTAATAGCCCGTCAGTATTTGGACCAACGTTTTCCACGGAATTGGATTGGGAGAAGAGGCAGCATTGATTGGCCTCCACAATCACCGAATTTATCGCCCCTTGATTTTTTTGTGGGGATACCAAAAAAGTAAAATCTATGAAACACAGCCAGCGTCGCTGCAAGATTTGCGTCAAAGAATCGTCGACGAATGCCGTCGAATCACTCCGGAAATGCTTTATAATGTGCGCGAACGTTTTAAACAAAATCTTTATTCTTATATGGAAGCGGGCGGTAATCAGTTTGAACATTTAATCAACTAAGTAAGTAAGCAACTAAACATAATTTAAATATTAAAATGTAACTTTTTTTCAAAGTGTTGGGTGGAATTATAAAATTTAAAATCTGTTGTAAAGAGAACTTTAAGAGCTTTCAAAATAAATATTAGTCAATCCCCAATGCCATTTAAATAATTTGGGGTGATGCTTACCCTTGCTTAGGGGTGTAAGTGGCGCAGTCAAAAATACCAGCAAAGAATGTCTCCCTTTAATCTAAAATCGACGGGTTCGAGCGTTTTTCTACAATCTTGACGCAGTTCCTGAAACTGGCTCTGTTTCGTTTTCATTTGGCCGCCCTGTATTTTCTTCATTTTGTACATTTAGTTCAGTAGGACCAATGGCCTTTGATGGATTGATGAAGAGAAGTTACCTTCTTCTCGAAATCTACGAAATGATGCACTCAAAACACAGTTTTGAGTGCATCATTTGCAGGTTGATGTCAATTTGGGTATCTTCGTCGGTATTCTCCAGCTGACGTTCCCATTCGGATACTATATACAAAGACAATATCTGCATATTCCCAGTTATAAATAAATGTATTTTTTAATTAAAATTTTAACGGTCAGTGGTCGCGCGGTTTAAGGTGTCAGTACTTGAATCGAGGTGACTAGATCGGTGTTGGTTCGAGCCCAGCTGCCGGTAGACCGTATATAAGCTATATTCGTGGAGAGGTTTGGCGCCCTCTCTGCGGGTATGGTAGGGTGGAAGAATGTTGGCTTGGGTCAATGTGAGAGATTGATACCGGTTGATATTTGACTACCCCCCTAATTAATGAGGTGTTCCAGATTTCCCTCATTCCTGCACTGAATAGTGGTTAGGGTCTACCAACGTAAGTCGTTCCTGGGCGCAAATGCGACCTGCTTAATAATAATATGCCGCCCCCTCTCCCGCACAAGTATCTGACTTCTGGGCTAATCCCTGTGATTAGAATGAGGGGTAGAGATATTATTATTATTATTAATGCTAAGTGTCAAATGAATAAACAAAATGACAAAAATAATTATTATTATAGCAACCATCATTTCTATTTATTAAGCTACTTTTCTTTGAAATTATATTTTCTAAAATGCTTCTAAATGTGTAACATTAACCCAGCCAAACTTCGTCACAAAGCTTCTAGAACACCCTGTATGTATAGGGGTTTTCCAATTAAGTGGTTTTAATTCTTCAATAAAACAGAGATGGCGTTGCGGATTTTCCTTAAAAAGTATAACATATGATATTTATAAAAATGACTATATTTGCGGTTTGTATATTCGTTCTTCTACCAACATCGATCGAAATGATAGAAAATTTCAATAAAATAAAAACAATGTTAATATCTTCTTACGAATACACACTTTACGGTTAATATTTTACACAATTAAATAAATATAGTTTGTCTTTTTTATAAAGAAAAAAACATGAAAGTTTGAAAGTGTCACTTGCATTTAAGAATAACTGGAAAAAAATATATATATTAAACATGACAAAATTTCACTCAGTTGCCGTGACTAATTTGTAATTAGACTTCACCTAACAGAAAAAAAACTGCCTGTACAAAATTTCACTCTCATAATGCAATTACAATGAATATGTATTTACTAATTTTTCTTTACGGGAAAGTTTGTTTTTTAAATTTCATAGAAAAAATAGATTGAAAAGTAACACTCTCCGACATAATTAGATTACTAAAAAAAATTTCTGTGTCGCCTTTAGACTAGACCAGATAATCTACACCTTTTTAACACGCTTTTATTAGCTTCACCTATATGTATGTATATATATGCACAGGGGTCAAGGTCTGATGACAATACAATTATTTAATAACTTTGTTCTAATGTCCTGACTAGGATCATCAGAATAAAAAAAGAAACTATTTAGATTAGTTTGCAGGTAAAGTGTATATAATCCATAAAACGATGGTAAATGACATTCCGATACCGACATAAGTAAAAAGAATTCTTATCACTAGAGTATATTTAATGAAAATTAATGATACGATTATGATACGATAGATATCGTTACGGAACTTCTACTACTTCTACATATATTTTGCAAATTATTGAATTATTTAGTCAAACTTATTATAATGGACCACTTCCAAGTTTTTTTTAAATAATTTGAGATTTTGAGAAAAAAATAACATGAATAGTTAAAAAAATAAGTTTCTGTTAATTTTAAATCAATAAACTTCAAAATAAATTGTAAAAAATTACATTGCAAAACTTGGAACGGAAACGAAATTGCTACAATTACTACAATTGAATTATTTTATTAATAATTTAACTTCTAATTTAATCTTATTCCCAATTAATTAGTCGTAATTGATTGTCGGAATTTTCTATTGCTGTAATACAAACTTTTGATACTTAAAAATTATTTTCTACTTTTTACTTCGGTTTGCTATTAAAGTGTGTTTTTTTAGTTTTTTAAAACTATAATTTATTTTGTTAAGAATTCGCGATATCTATACAACTATTGTCAGGTGCAAATTAAGCGAGAACTATCACCTCACATGAGCAGAAATTAAAGTCAGTGACGTATCGTTTTAAGAAAGTTGTACTGAGAAAAATCAACATATATTTTTTCAATTTCCTTTCAGGATAAGACCCACATTTTTAGATCTTGAAACAACCGATGTAGAAAATATTAGAAACAATTGGAATTCTTGCGTTTGTTACACAACTGATGTAAACAGCAAACATGAAAAATAAAGTACATAGGAATCGTACAGCATTGCGATACATTATTTCTGAAACCGTCTCTTATTAGCGCAAAATTGATTGGAATTTTATTGGCCTTATATCAACATTTACTGCGGTAGAAAATACGCAATTAGAGTGTAAAAGGCGTCAAGAAGAGAACGTGGGCGGAAGTCACTAATAAGTATACTTGCTTAACCATTATCGTATCTGAATTCATTAAATATTTATTAGATAAAGAAATTTTACCCTCCTTTTTAACGCGCTCCTTATTAATTATTAGAAATTATGAGAAATAATTTTCATTTTATGCTGACACAAATTGATATCAGTAAGTTCTAGGAAAGTGTAAGAATATTTTGATTAGATCAATAATTTATATTCGAATATGGCTATTCCAGATATTTTAAAAAGAGTTTAAATTTAATTTTGCTGTGAATTTCAATCATTGTTAATGCTGAAAAGATACTACGTGAATCTTACAATTACAACTTTGTAAAAAAATCAAAAAGGCCCTGACAAGACAAAGCATGCAATCGATAACCGAACACAAAATTTAAAGAAATTATCAAGGAAAGAAATATATAACATTTTATAACACCTATTTTATACAGCAAGTTCAAATTGCTTTTGTCGTTATTGTTAATAATTATTAATATAATTAATTAATGGTTTTAATTAATAAAATAGTTTGACATACCTGAAAATTTTGGGCCCGTTTTCAATTCGTAAGTTATTACGGTTATGTCATTAATAGTGTCCACTTCGGTGCGATACACTTCATTTTTAAATATCCCCACCCAAAGAAGTTCGAAGGATTTAAGTCAGGAGATCGTGGCGGACATGGTACCGTACGGATATAATTGAACGTCGTGCATGATTCCCCACACTACTGCTTGTGTATGGCCTGGACCTCCATCTCTTCCACGATTCGGTTGAAAATTTCGCTTATCAACTCGCATTAAATTAATGTAATCACACGCATCACAAAAACGTTAATACCATAAGTAATCGGATTTCAATATGCGGCTAGGCTAGAGACTACAGTAGTCCACCAATGTAATAGTTGGAAACACTGCAACTTCAATAATTTTTTTCGCAAAACCCATACAACCCATACAAGATATTACAAAAAAAAAATTCCACGTCCTTTTTTTAGATAAGTTGTGAATCACTCTGTATACAGGGTTAACTATGACTAAGTACAAAAATTTTAACCACGTGCTCAGGGAGCCCTAAAAGACAATAAAAAAGTTATTCCAGAATTTTAGCTCGATATTTAAAAAATGGGGCAAAACCCTTTTTTCCTACGGAAAGTCGGCGCCTATGATGAGTATCGACTGAAATGGCTTATGGCATAGATCCATAGTTGACATTACATCTGTCAACAACTACCATGCGGTCGTTTGCAGTGTTTCTAAATGCAGAAACGACAAAAATTAACATTCTTATTAGTAATAATACCTGATAGGTAGGTTAATCCAGCTCCAGTATTTTGCATTCGTTTTTCATATTTAGTTACAAACTGGTAAAACTACATTTTCACTCACTACCGATAAACACACTTCCCTTATGTACAGTTACATACAATGCCTATGTATTATAACAAAATTGAAGAAAGGAATGAGTAGGCAGGTTCTAATAGATAACAGAAAACGTTTAACACCCGCGGCAGTCTTGTCCCATAACCTAGAAAAACAAACCGGCGAACTGTATTGTGGGAAAATATCTGTACCCGACACATATTCCTTTATTTATTAACTATAAAACGTTTAAAATTAAAATAAGGCACTAAAAACTAAAGAAGAATACAAAACTACAACGTAAACACACGAATTAAATTATAACATGACAGCGAACCGACTCGACTGGACCGACTGCCGACTGTGGCCGACTGTTGCATGACGGTTGCTTGCTGGTTGCATACTCTGATTCTCACATTGGCGGCGTTAAATAAGGATTTAATATAATATGGAAAACATTTTTTTTCGCTTTATAAATAAGTTGGAAAATTTTTTGAAAGGAAATTCTGTTAATTCTTATTTTTTTCTATCCCCTCTTAAAATATTTGTACTTAGTCATAGTTAACCCTGTATACCTAACTGTGACAAAAATATCTGACTGCGTTGCCTAATAGTGTTCAACAGTGTCAAAAAAAAACAAGTTTTGTGAAATTAGAAAATTGCAGAACCATCAAATCTTTACGAATCGCCCTAAAAACGTTCAGGAAGTATGATTGTTGTACTTGGGTCTTCATTATCTTTTAAAGAAAAGTAATGGTCATGTAGTTAGTTTCATGTAGTTAGGAATCCATTCTTGATAACTTGGAAGATGGCTATAGTTAAGCAATCTTGATTTTTGGTAGGAAAGTGAAAACAATGAAGCTGAGTATACTTTCTCAAACAATGAAGTTATTCCAATATCATGATTATATAAGCTGGTGACTGCTGGCGTGATTCAATATGTGCATAATTATAAACTTATAAATGCCCGTAACTAAAGATTATTATTTTCTTCGTTCTTTAAATTTTGGGTTCTAATAAGACAAGATCAAAAAGCACCCAAACTTAAATTCATTGTCTGGGACTCTTCTGAGCGGCATCATCCGCCAAATAATCTAAATTTGGTACCGTCTAACTTCTTTTGTTAAGAAATTTGGAGAAGCACCTCAGAAGACGTTTTTTGGTAGGTGATATTCAGTTCAAAGATGATATTGACGGATATTTTAAAGGCCAACAGCAATTATCATCAACATTTAATTATTTTGTTTCAATGTTAAGCCGAAAACATTTCTATTGGTCTTCGTAACAATAAAAAACAGAATTTAAAATATTATTTGTTTGCAAAATCATTCAATTATTGCGATATGTGCCATTGTCTTCACTGCAATATAAGTACATGCACAATTTTAATTTTGATGCCTCCAATTCAGTATAAGTATAAAATATTATACCTGTTCAACACAAAATCAACGATAATAGTAGTGGCCATGGAGACGAAAACGGTACGGTTTGCTTGGCAGTAATTTATTTATATTTTTTTAAATCTTATGTCTAGAATATATAATGTTGGTTTACACAAATTAGTGAAATTACTGAAAGTGCTTAGAATTAAGTTGTAATAAAATGACTGTGAACAGTAAGTTATCAACAAAGAAATGCAAAAAACTGCAATACCGACCATAAACAAACAGGGAAGAATACTATTTGATACGGATCAAATTTGCGGAGAATCTAATAATAAAGCTTAAATTCGATGCGCTTAAGTAGAGTATCCTCCTTTTTCCTGTTTACGCTTGTTGTTATTATAGTTTTTATTAACTGCATTTTAAAACCATAACAAATATTTAAGTCCTTAGTGCTTTCTGGTATGCGATCAAAATCTTGAAATAATAGATAGGTAATTAAATGCAAACTTTAGATATTTTCCATACAGAAAACAATACATCATACAGTGAAGCTACTAAATAAGACAGCACCTCCAATAAGATTATTTTGAATAAAAATTTTTAATAATAGAAATCTGTACAGTTCAGAATCAAAGTTTGTTGGTACAGTTTTTGTTGAAATATGTTTCTGTTTTTATACATAGGTATCAAAATTTTGTTTATCCGTTGCTATTTATAAGCATATTTATGGATTACGTTCTCCTTTTGGAGCAACTATATTATAGGTACTCATAATGTGGAAACTTAATTAATACGCCTAGTATATAGAAAAAAATATTCCACAAAATTACATGTAAATAATATTATTAATGTTTAATTCGTGAATAAGATAAAACCAAACACTATAGTGACCGAAAGCGAAAGCAGTGAGGGAATAAAAAAGACACCAAGAGGAGGAAATATTAACACACTGATAAAAATGGCTGAAAATTTCCATGTTCTCTTATGCCCTGTTTACATAATATTCATTGGAAAATTTTAATTTAAATTATACAGTATGCGCCAAAAGTATGGAATAAATTCAATAAAAACGAAACAATTACTTTTTGGGAAAAATCCTCGAACAGGTCGATTTTTAATTTAAAAAATACATATTTAAAATGCGATTTTCAAATGTCATTTGTTTTCGAGTAATGACGTCATCGATTTTTTTTAAATGGCAACACCATATTTTTTTTCCTTGATTCTGAAAGATCGTTTAATTCTCTATCATACAGCACTAAAATTTTGCCCTCTTACATAGGAAAGTTTTCGAGTAAATGACGATTGAATGTTAGAAAACGTAAATCAATTAAACTAAAGCAAAAACGCAATCAAGTTTAGTTTTTCGAATTCCATAGTTCTTTTATGGATCACGTAGGTGAAAATATTTGCAAAGTGTCATTGTCACACCGACTTTCTAATAAGTATTGTAAGCGACATAGAAATTATTATTCAATTTAAAGTATTATGGCACATTTAACTGTTATTCAAAGAATTGAAATTTTATTTCTTATCGGATGCGGGAATATGACTAGAACTCAGCAGGAAGTTTGCGATTTATTGAATGAAAAATATCCAGATCGCCCTACCAGCCAATCAACAGTCAGTAAGGTAGAGTCTAAATTTAGGAAAACTGGCAATGTTGTAAATATTCCAAAACCTGGACGTCCAAGCATTAATGAAAATCGGAAGCAGAACATTTTGATAAGTATGGTGGATAATCCTCATAATTCTTCACGATTGGTTGCATTAAACAATGACACTAGTCACAGCACAGTGCTACGTATCTTGAGGAAGGAAAAATATCATCCCTACAAAATTCAACTTGTGCAGGAACTCAATGAAGATGATCCCGATCGCCGCTTACACTTTTGCGAAATTATAATGGATTTATGTCAAAGAAATAGAAATTTACACCGGCAAATATTTTTTTCAGATGAGACCACATTTTGTCTGAATGGTACAGTAAACCGTCAAACTTGCAGATATTGGAGTTGGGAAAATCCTCATTGGATGGCAGAGGCATATACCCAACACCCTCAGAAATTAAATGTGTGGGCTGGAATAGTTGACGACAGAATAGTAGAGCCTTTCTTCTTTGAAGGAACCCTTACAGGACAAAGATATTTAGAGTTTCTAGAAAATGACCTTATTCCAGCCCTTGCAGTAATTTTTCCTAACGATAATGACCCTGACATTCCTGACGATACCATATGGTTTCAGCAAGACGGTGCACCTCCGCACTATGCGCGCCCTGTACGAGATTTTTTGGACAACTGTTTTCCTAGGAGATGGATCGGCAAACGCGGACCGATAGAATGGCCTGCAAGATCGCCAGATCTTACACCTCTTGACTATTTTTAATGGGGATACTTGAAGTCAAAAGTGTACATTAATAAACCACATAATTTAGAAGAACTTCAAAATCGCATTCGGGACGAAATACGCAGAGTTACCCCAGAAATCATTCATAATGTGCAAGAAGAATTTCTTCACAGACTTGCGCATTGTCAAGAAGTTGGTGGATGGTAATTCGAACATTTAATTTAAGTATAAAATTTAATCAATTGTATTTTATTTTACATACCTCAGAATTGTTACTTTTTTATGGATAAAATTTACGTTTTCTAAGATTCAATCGTCATTTACTCGAAAACTTTCCTATGTAAGAGGGCAAAATTTTAGTACTGTCTGATAGAGAATTAAACGATCTTTCAGAATCAAGGAAAAAATATGGTGTTGCCATTTAAAAAAAAATCGATGACGTCATTACTCGAAAACAAATGACATTTGAAAATCACATTTTACGCTAAAATATGTATTTTTTAAATTAAAAATCGACCTGTTCGAGGATTTTTCCCAAAAAATAATTGTTTCGTTTTTATTGTATTTATTCCATACTTTTGGCGCATACTGTATATTAGAATAATCTAGTGTATGTGTTTTTACGTAATTCAGTCATATATGTGAAATAATATTAGTTACTGAAAAAAGTTTTCCCTATGCATATTTGTCAATGTTAATTATAGAGGTAAGTATATATAAAACATAAGAAAATTTGAATTATCTACTCAGTAAAATTAGGTACCTATATTTTACAATTTCAATATAAATTATACTGATGGAAATTTAAGACAGAATTTAGCACAAAACATAATATAGAATTTTATCCACGTTTGTTTCTGTTATATAATTTTATATAACTACGCTGGTCACAAATTGACAACGTAAAGTTATGTGATATTACAGACAAAATTGTATCAGTCCAGAGATTAAGTCCTATTAAGTTATACTCTCGGTTGTACTTATTTAAAATGTTCTATTCACTGTAGATCATTATTGTTTTAAATACCTCCAGACGTAAAATCTTACACAAAGACGATTGTATTTCATAAGTCATTAAAAAATAATAAAAAAGCTTTATAGGTTGCATGCATCGTACATCATCGCGGGTGTTTTCCACGAGCTGACTCATTTTGAACTTTAGCCGACACACATAAATTATTGTAACCAGACGTATATCTCGCCTTATTTTCAGCTGACCTTTAAGAAATGTGTTTTGGGGTCTTAATTCTTTATCCATCGGTGCAATTCCCATAAAATACGTACCAATGTGCGGTAATAACGATCAGGTTATCCGTGAATGAAAGAAAAGAGCATCGCACTTCGCCTGGCCGCCCACGATCGTTTAACGTATCCATGTACTGGAATATTTTATACGCCCTTTGCCCATCATACGAACAATCCTACATGGTAAAACTCGGTTTTTAGTTGTTCAGTCATTATGTAGACTGCTAGATGAGATCGCCTTATGTCACTGGGGTGGAGTGGTGCGATGCTTTAACTTGCCATATCGTCGCCCATTTCACGAACTGACGTAACTCAAAAAAGTCGAAAAGATAGGTAAGGTAGCCTGTGCAAGTTTTGACTTGCAGCAAGGTATATATCTACCCATATCAAAAGAAAGTGCGATATTTTATAAAAGTCGTTTATCAAATTACAACTGCACACTGTAACGACAATGCTACTGAAGAGATTAGTACTTGTGTGTATAAGGCCCTAATAATACATATATTATGCCAAAAGCATAAAATCTGTTGCTTTATTTTCTGACGGATGTATCGAAACAGAACAAAAACATTATTGCAACAATGCTGCTTAGCGTTATAACCAATAGTGTTAATATCGAAGATATTACATTGAGTTTATTCGAAACATCCCATGGACAAAATGAAGGGGATGCAGCACACAGTACGATATCCAAAGCTTGAAAGACTGTCGGTGATGTTTATGTACATTCGCAATTACCGCCTATAGTGAAGCTTTCCCGAAGACGCCATCCTTATACTGTTGCATCTCTTGAAGGCAATGACTTCATTCACTTTAAGAAATTATCTCAAGATTTGCGGGTTCCCACTACAAAAGTAGCTGAAGCAGGTGAGCCTATGAAATGGACCGATCTCATGAAACTTAAAGTTAGGAAAGACAGACCAATGGAAATATTTTTCAAAACAAGTCACTTGCAAACAGAATATAAGACACTGTCACTGAAAGGACCGAAATTTCCATTGAAGGGAATTCAGTTACAAAGTCTCAATTGTGCACCAGTAAAAATTAGTAACAAGAAATACATGCTATTAAAGTCATTGTGTGAAGGAAATACTCCACTAATAAGAAATAAAGACTCAAAACTTTTATCTTCACCTTCCTCATCAAGACAAGTAAAATGAACCACAACGCACGCCTTCTGTTATATTTTAGATAATTTATTTAAGGTATTAATCCACAGAAGTAATATTGTATTTATTTTTGGTATTTTATGTCAATTATATTATTTGGTTGTCTTTCATTCCATACTTTCTTTTAACAGAAATTTCGTCGTAACAGCTATATTACCAGGATGCGGACCACTTATATTTCAGAAACATATATTTTTCATACCATCACATATGAAACAAATATGAAACGTTTCAGAAACCCAGTACATGTACTTATATCCAGTAAACATGTCAAATACGTTTTGAAAGTGATTTACTTAATATTATTTTTACACGCATGCGCACAAGGAATGTGTGCTAAGTGTAGAGTATTGCCATGGCAGGGCGTTGGTGGATTGTCACGCACTGTGTCATAGTTTCCGTTTCTGTTGATTAATAACTTAAAATATGTGGATAGGTTATATTTTTAGGCGGTTGGTGTTGGCGGTTAGAAAGAATCCTGGAAGTTCTTTGGCATCTTTTGATGTTTTGTGATTGTGTTAGCTACTAGCGTGTTGGTAATTTATGATTAAAGTGCTGTAGCAGTTTGTTTTGTGTAAACATGAAAACCGTAAGTAAAAACTTATTTAAATCGAAGAGGCATCTGAAAAGACTTTGTGCGTCTTCAGAGGTACAACAAACAAATGCTAATATATCGAGATCTAAATCTAATCATTTTAAATTCATGTTCATTTTTTAAATCAATTTGTTTTATTAGTTTTATAATTTGGTACAAATATTTATTCATTGTTATTCTACGTTATTCTACTGTGCAAGTTCTACTCCTAAGTGACAAAACTGTTGAAATCATCGTGAGATCCTGGTTCCGCCGAATTAAGATATCAGAGAGAAGCAGAAATCTTAATTAAAAATAATATATAAAAGTTGTTAATATATTAGATATAAACTATATATTGCTGTTAATCCTTAATGTGAATTGTATTTATTTTTTGTTAAAGTATTTTTGTTGTAAACTTTCACTTCTATGTGAAAATATAGACTTATTTCATATCTGATATTTATATTTTATTTCAAACCATTTGTAGTATATCTTCACAAATATTTGGTGACCGGTGCTGTGACATGACACTTAAAACGAAATTGTGTATTTTGCAAACTTAACAGCAATAATAGAAGTACATACTTACATACCTCTTTGTCTACTCATATATAAGTACTTCTATTATTGTTGTTATTGATTTTTATTTTGCATAATGTATTCCGGCAGTGCTAAAGATAAAATTACTGTTTTCTCATTTTATTTTTGATAGGTGGATTGGTTCTAGTATTTGCAACATTATTATTTCTAACATAAGGCAGTTGCACCAGAGATTTATAGGTGATAATTTTAATTTAGGACTTTTTGTTAGAGAAATAGGTATATGATGTTTCCATAAACTCAGCAAACAAGGAACGAAAAACTAAGTAAGCTGTATCATGAACAGTTTCGTTTAAACAGCTTTAGTTTTACCGTAATTAAATTATTTAACATATTTTATATCATATTACAATTAAAATCCAATAATCGAATTGTCAACAATCATTTAAGCAGGGAATACACATGACGATTACCTGAATAATGGCATTCAAGGAACATGCAGAAAGCAGATATGTTCCTCAATAAATTGCCGTATTAAACCTTTACTAAACCTATTTTTTTTTAATTATTTGTCAGGCAACTCAAATGGATTATTTAAATTTGTACGCTTCTTCGTTGGATGTTTTTACAACTAACTTACTTTCGATGTGGATTTATAAAACCGTGAACTAAATGTAAATTTAATAATCCGTCCATTTTCACAATTCAAACAACACAAATGTTAACCTACAGCGATACTTAATTCCTTGTCTTTAAAAAACTGTTAAAATTCTACATAACGTATAAGAAATATCATCGCTGTTATTTCTTAACAGTTACATAAGGGGGGTACATACTACAAAAAGGTGATGAAATAAAACATTTAGTCTTGAAATAACGGATATTTTATTATGACCAAAATGGGATACATACTTAGGTTGATTGCTTGCATTGGTGTTTTTTGTTTAAATTTTCAATAATAATATATGTTAGCCCTGATCTCCCCTATTTCTCAAATTTTGTAGCCGTAAAGGCTGGTTAGAGACGTAAAGAAGGCTTAATATAAACTACTCTAGATGCGTCATGTCGCGAAAGACATATGGACTTATTATATTGTGTAAATCCGCAGACGTAATGTTTGCAGAGGAAGACGGTAAAAATTGCAGCGACTGTAATGATGGTTTTAATAATTCATAACCTCTTAGCAAGCGGCATTTCGTCTGAGACAAAGGTAAGTATGCAGTTACAAAGATTTTTCATCTGGCTTGGTAATAAAGTCAACTGTCGCTGGTGTCATTAAGTCAGAACCAAAATTCTATATTAACCACTAGTGTATACGACAAACATGAGAAGGACAATTGTAATCGATGCTTTGCAAACTTCCACTCAGGTATACTTTTAAAATCAGCAGGTTATTATTTTTTGACAATTTATATACCTATACTAGGTACTATGGCAAACGTTGTTTTGCCATATGAATTATTTCTAGTACATATTTTGGCAGTTAAATAAAAAATAACTAACTTATTGTAAGTGTGTGTAGATGTGGTATATGACTAAAAGAGGAATGGAGCACTGTGAATGATGACGGCCTATAAGAATAACAAACCACAAAACATTCATTTTTTGAATTATTTCGCGTGCCTGCAATTTTACTTGTTTGATGGCCCAAATTAGCGCCTATACGTCTTGTTGGCATTGTTCACTGTACAAAAAAATAGCCATATAGTAAAATAACAACCGTTGTTGGCGGGAGCTCGTGACACGTGTTGCGTACTTTTAAGGCTATGTAGATCACTTAAGTAACTAATAATGAGAACTACACTTAAAATTAATAATTTTATTAATTATTGATAAAATAGGAAATAAATAATTATGGCCCAACAAATTAATAATAAATTTACTTGAGAATTACACTTAGAAGGTAAAATGATAATTGTAAACGTCACTACTACGCTCGATTCATACAGAATAATAATGGTCGAAAACTGTGTAGGGAGTGAGAGAAGGCTTATTGTATAAGAGAGACAGGAGACCGGCTTCGTTCTCATCCCTACTCCGTACTGTTTACTGAGTGAGAAGTGACACCGGTAGATGCTTGGCGGGGATAACTGATCTAGTGATAATCGATCAGTTATCGACCAGGGTTAAAAATGATTAAATTACTAAAATGGTTATTAAAAAATAGGAGTTTGTGATAGAAGGATGAAAATTAAGGGTTGTATGTATTTTTTAATGCCACATCATAAAAAAATAAAAATAAAAAATTTTGTACAAAAAATAAAAAAATGTTTGGGGTGGACCACCCTTATCACTTGGGGTATGAAAAATAGATTACGACTGAGACCTCTCTCAGACCTACCGAATATACATATAAAATTTCATAAAAATCGGTCAAGCCGTTTCCGAGGAGTATGGCGTCTAAAACTGTGACACTAGAATTTTATATATTTGATATACATCTCAGTCCTGTTATGGAATTTCATCCTTCTTTTCCTATAACAACTCCTAACTACCCTAATAGCGTCTTCATCTATCCAACCCATTTTCATAAATACCAGAATTGCGTAAAACAATTATATCACAGTTACAATATATTTCTATAAGCAAAAATGACGCCTTTCTATCTGAGCTGGACATGAATAGAACTGATGCACGATTGAAAACCTGCCATAATCGAGTAGATTTTGATCTACATTAGATAAGTTTCTCCGCACCATATACGTCTAAACCTTGTAAATAAACACGTCTTGCTCATAAAAAGTGTAACCTTACAACTACATTAAATTTAACAAAACAATAACAACGAATATTAATTAGATTTAAAAAAAGTAGGTGCGGACGAAAGAAAGTAGGCTTATTGCAAGTCAGTTTAGGTTCTTAGAAGAATATTAGGAAGTAAGAATTTGGAGAATCATATTTTTATTTTTTTGTTAAAGTTTTCCGAATTGGTAATACAAAATTAGGGATAGTAATATAGTTCTACAAAATGTAGCTAATAACATATTACAGGCTAAGAATGACTACATATTAGCTTTGGAATTGTTTCAAGTACTCAAAAAAATATGTACATTTCATGAATATATTTTTTGGTTCTATCAGCATGATGGAGCACTGTCGTCGTTTTTTAATTAAGTTACCAATTATTTAAATTAAGAGTACCAAAACAGACGGACAAGCAAGGTCTCTAGATTCTAACCTTGTACAGAAGTTTTTATTTTATTATTTAAATGCTCAAACATCACTATCAATTCCAAATGCCTACAGTAATAGTTATTAGAAGAATATAGAAAAAATAAGATGATAATTGTTTAGTAATTAGCAGATAATTTTCGATTATCTTTTTTAATATTACATTTTTTCTTAAGGTGGTTAGGGCCTACCAACGTAAGCCGTTCCTGGGCACAAATACGGCCTGCTTAATAATAATATGCCGCCCCCTCTCCCGCACAAGTCTTCGACTTCTGAGCTAATCCTCGTGATTAGAATGAGGGATAGAGATGTTATTATTATTATTATTATTATTATTATTATTATTATTATTATTATTATTATTATTATTATTATTATTATTATTATTATTATTATTATTATTATTATTATTATTAATTATTTGTTGTGTAAGTGTTTTAAGTTGCACTTTATCCATTTTATCTGAGGTGGATAAAGGACGTTTATAATCACATCAAAATCATATTTATGGAGTCAGAATTGTTGCAATTTAATAAAAAAATATTTGCACGACTTGATATTTTTTAGTACTCAATGAAACGTGGTAAGTTTTGTTATACTTACTGGTTGCTATGGAACGTTGTTTATTATAAATTATTTAATAAACAGCTCTATCTGGATTAGGTGAAAATGCAAAAAAGTTATTGTGTTCCTGTAGCTGCACATATTGAAGAATTTTTGACTGGGGCTTCCGTACAAGAATATTTAATTATCAGCCTTTCAAGAAAATTTACAATTATAGAAGGCGAACGTTAGTGAATACTTGAAATATGCAGAAAATATATTTCTCTGCTCCAAATTCGCTTTACACAAGACAGATCCGTAACTTATAGAAATTCGTCACTAATTTTGGCAGATGTTATGCGTTCCGAAAATGATGGCAATAATGCTACAAGGCTTTTTATTAACGGAAAGGAAGTTAAATGTGATAAGATAAAAAACGAAATGTCTATTACTTATTACCTATTAAATGTAAATGTTAATGTTAATAAGTAAATAAATTAAATTTGATTTATTACTATCTACATTATTCTACTAGTGAAATAAAGTTATTGCATTCCACTATGCGGATAAAAATCCAATTATAAGCTGATTGTGGATAATATAAATTAGACTTCGTTATATCATGCACTGTAGTAAAGTAAACACTGCATGAGAAAAAGTGACAAAAAGAAAGTTTAAAGATCGTTCGTAATTTTAATACCATAATAAGAGGGCCAGCGCAGGACATATTTATTTTGGGTGATCCAAGTGATGGCAGCCAGTTTATGTCAATTAGGACCTTCTTAAAGTGATATTTTACTAATTGTTTTTCAATAAAAATGGCACATGTGTAGAGTAACCACGATTCAATAAAAATTATTTTAACGTCTGGGGAAGCAAGACCAAACTCGCAAGCAGTTCCCCGTTGTCTACTGATTTTCCAATATCGGAATCGGATGGAAGATCTCTAAGAGATTCGATTATGCATGTGCCTTCTACACAATGGGATATCCTTTCATTTTCGTTTAGTAGTTCAGGGGTTTTTGAATTAAGTAAGCGGAAAACGTTAGGTGGATCAATACCTTGGCTTCCGCGATCTCCAAATCTAAATCCTACAGATTTCTTATTATGGGAGCATTTAAAAACGAGGTATACTGTACCAAAATAGGAAATACCGATGAACTGGAAGAATATTGAAACTACTACGAGGAAATTGAATTCTATGAAGCCAAGCTTGCTTGTAAGTGAATGGAGACAACTTGGAACAGCTTACGTAGAAATTATTTATTTTTCAACAAATAGACTTATTTAAAACTGTACAATTGTTAAAAATTGATGGATGCGTTTTAAAACACCCTGTACTCTCAAAAACTTTAAATCAAATCAAATCAAATCATTTATTGGTGTCCATACATTAAAATGTTTACATAAGTTAAAAAAAAGGAACCAATGAAAGATACATATAAACAAACACTAAAGTAACATTCACAACAAGTAAAATAACATTGATCATTATAAAAATGACATAATAATACAAATTACAAAAATAGCAAATAAGTTAAATTAAAAACAACAGTTACATATTTAAAAACTGGTCGGCAAACAACTCATTAAAATCATAAAACGCTTTTTCTTTGACATATTTTCTAATTCTGAACTTAAAACAATTTAGATCTAGGGACTGAATCTCGGTTGGAAGTTTATTAAAGAATTTAATACAAAAATATGATATAAAAATAATCGAAGAAAGTTTCTCTTTCTCTAGTATGGTGGGAATGAAAACTTTCCTGTCGAACAAATCTGTGTTCAATATTTTTAATGTAAATGAGACATTCAAGAATGTATATCGAAGGCAGTGTAAGAACATTTAGCTGTTTGAAATGCTCACGACAATCTTCTCTGTATTTTATTCCAGCAATTATTCTTATATATTTACGTTGTAAACTAAAAATTTTTCTACGGTGAGAAGAATAATAGTTTCAACAAGATAAGTTATTTGTCTTATTAACAGAACAGCATCTACCCAAAGTTAAAAGATCCCATATCACTGACTTGTATAAAATCGGATCATTTAATTCTAGATAAGATATAAAAAAATGTTAATACTACATTACTTCCTCATTTAAAACAAGTTGCAGTAATATTGGAACAATTAAATTTATCGTGAAATGGCATGCCCACAAATTTTTGCAAAAAAAAAGAGTTAAGAGATACAGCAGAATAATAGTTAATCCCACCAACACTGCCGACCATAAAAAAATACAAAATCTTTTGTTCACACTTTACACCTTAAAAGGACCATTCACATGACCTTCACCAAATAATTCGGTTTAGATAAATAAAAATCATGAACGATATCTGCGATTTTTTTCAGTTTAGAATTTGCGAGGAATTGCACGACGAGGGATTATCTGATCGGAATGTGCAATGCCAAATTTCTTAGATAATCGTTTCATATTGTAGATAATTTTACTGTCTTTCAGGTAGAAATGTTGTAAGATATAATTAAAGTTTACTGAATTTTAATTAGTACACAATTAAAATTTATAACATTTATTTTATAGAATATATTCTACATTTACATCAACCATATGCATATTTATTCACTAAAATATCACTAATAGACCAGGGTCGATAATTTTTGAAACAAAAAAAAAATAATAGTAGGATGAAACCCATTGGAAAAGGAAGAGAATACAACAAAAATTAAAGGAAATATAATTTAGGGGCGATCTGAGGTCGGGAAGTGGAAGGGGGTGAGTTTTTAAGGGTAAAAAACGGTGTACCTCGATTTCTGGCAAAACTACAAGTCCTATCGAAAAAAGTTAAATAGCAAAGTTGTAGGTAATAAAAAGGTCTACTACTTTTATATTTATACTTTTTTCACATAACCTCAAAATTTATGTGAAAAATTCAAATAACCAAGTTTTTGGTTTTTTATTTTTATCTTATACAAAAAATAATTTTTTTCACGATATTTGGTGAAAACTTACCTTTTTATGTCCCAAATACACTGTAATTTTTTTGATTTAAAATATTTATTTTTTTTCACCTTATCGTCGGTGGGCTTTTTGTTCGTTGAAATCTCTACTTTCTGATGGTGTAAAAAAATATACATTATTTTGGTAAACGTTCTCAGAAAATGCAAAGAAACGAAAAAATATTGTAGATGTTTTATAAAATTAACTTTATTAACTTATTTAGTTGTTAATTATAGTAGTATATTTCGACTTGCAATTTTTTTGTTTATCAATGCAATATGGAATCTTACGTTTTTCGAGTAATTAAAGTATAAATTTTAATAAATAGCTCAAAATTGTACATAATGATTAAAAAAAAATTTTCGGATTCGAGTTTGTCGCATCATTTCTTTGTATTTTCTGAGAACATTTACCATAGTAATGTATATTTTTTTACACCATAAGATAGTAGAGTTTCCAACGAACAAAAAGCCAACCGACTTTTTTAAAAAAGCAGATATTTTGACGTGAGAATTTTCGATTGAAAATTAGGGTGCTTTTTCGATATTAAGTCAAAATAAGGTGAAAAAATATATATTTTAAATCAAAAAAATTACAGCGTATTTGGGACATAAAAAGTTTTCACCAAATATCGTGAAAAAAAATTATTTTTAATAAAAGATAAAAATAAAAAACCAAAAACTTGGTTATTTGAATTTTTCACATAAATTTTGAGGTTATGTGAAAAAAGTGTAAATATAAAAGTTGTAGATGTTTTTATTACCTACAACTTTACTATTCAACTTTTTTCCATAGGACTTGTAGTTTTGCCGGAAATCAAGAAAAACCGTTTTTTACCCTTAAAAACTCACCCCCTTCCACTTCCCGACCTCAGATCGCCCGTAAATTATTTTTCCTCTTATTTTTGTTGTATTCTCTTCCTCTTCAAATAGATTTCATCCTACTATTATTTTTTTTCACTTTTTACCATTTTCAAAGGCTTCAGCACTGGTCTATAACACTCAGTAAACGAATGCTTTCGAAAAGTAACGAATAAATTCATTATTTTTGAAATTGAGAAGTTTTCGAAAAAATCCCCTGACACGTCGATTTTGTTTTTAAAAAAGGCACCTTTTGACATACGACACACATTTGTGACGTTATCGTTATTCGCGATATGACGTCATCGACAATTTTTTTAAATAGCAACCCCAATTTTGATCATGCCATTTGAAAGAGCGTGCCAATCTACATACATACATCATAAAAAATTATGGTGTTACATAACAAAAATTTCAAGAAAATAATGTTTGAAAATTTTAAATTTAATTTTCACAATACTGAAAATGATAATGATAAAAAATTGACTAAATTAAATGCTCAAATTGTGCACCGTTGGCTGCCTGACAGTAGCCAAGACGATTAATAATTTTTTTTTGGACATTATCGATAACTTCAAGAGGTATACGATGTATCTCGTTACGAATTCTTGCTTTTAAATCTTCTAAATTAACAGGTGTTGCATAATGGGTAGGTGGACAGTACTGTGAAAACTAAATTTTAAAATCTTCAAACATTATTTTCTTGAAATTTTTGTTATCTAACACCATAATTTTTAATATGTAGAATGACACGCTCTTTCAAATGGTATGGTAAAAATTGGGGGTTGCTATTTAAAAAAATTGTCGATGACGTCATATCTCGAACAACGATGACGTCACATATGGGTAGTATGTCAAAAAGTGCCTTTTTAAAAAACAAAATCGACGTGCCAGGGGATTTTTTCGAAAACTTTTCAATTTCAAAACTAATGAATTTATTCGTTACTTTTCGAAAGCACTGTATAATTAGTAATATTACTTCAAATACGATTCATGAATTCTTTCAATAAACTGTGCAATTGCATTAAGGTGGGGATCAATTTTAGAAAATATTTTTACAATGCGTATCGTATGTACAACTATAATTTTATAATAAAATTATTAGTTTGATAATTATTAGGTGCCTTCAATGTAAAATTACGTTAAAGCAAATAAAAAAATTGACATGATTTGGAAATAATTAAAGTAATCAACTCATTTTACTTTTACAATAGAAACACAACGTGCTTTGAGAATATACATATCATTATGTAATTTAACAAAATCATTATATTTGTTTAATTGGTAAATTTGTTTAAGTGATCTTACGTTTAAACCGTAAGTAATTTTGCAGAATTGCTTTACAATAATTTAGGGTATTGTACTATCTTGAGAACAGAACAATTCATATTTTAATAATTAATAGTATAATTAAACTGACATGATTTCATTTTTATGCCAATCAAGAGATGGCGATTTATATTAAACTAATTGAAGCGCTTTGGGAAAGCATATTACATATGTGTAATATTGTAATTTTACAATAAAAGTATTATTTTTTATAACTGAAAGATTTGCTTAAGTGAACTTAAGTTACATTGAAATAGTAAGTAATTTTACAGTATATTTTTTCAATTTACTGTAACACTGTAATTTACTCTACGCCTGCCATTATATATATTTTTGAAATACAAAACTGAGAGAATTTGCTTTGTAATAAAAATAGCATGTTTCAATTTTATAGTACTCAAGAAATAAATAGTACTGCGTTTGTAAATAATTGGAACAATCAATCAATGGTACTGTTACAAGCGACGCAACGTGGTTTGAGGAAATATAAACTGTTATGTAAAACTGTAATTCCACAATAACAGTATTTTTTTTTGTAATTGAGATTTGTTTAAGTGAACCTACATTTAATTAGGTAAGAAATAATTTTACAGTAAATGGTATTGAAAATTACTTTTCAGCTCCCAATATACACATTTTTAATGAAAAATGGGTAATTCAGAAGAAAAGGGAATTTAGTACTGTAATAAACTGACACGATTGTGATTCAATAGCATTCAAGAGACAGTGCTACACTTGAAAATAATTGAATCAATCTACCAATTATTGTACTCTTGCAAGCGAAACAATGTGCTTTAAGAAAGTATCAATAAGGTTATGTAAAATGCAGTTTATACAATAAAATTACATTGTTTTGCTACTTGAATTTACTTAAGTTTGAACTAACTTACCATCCGGATAGCAGTGTGTATATCTATAAAATGTAAATATACAATTTAATATTGTAATAAAATTGCAATGAACCCATTGTACTGTTACAAGCCTTGTTACAATTTTACAAAATATTATTAAAGTTATATATTCTAAATTACTATCAGGATAAGTGTGTATATCTTTCAAATGTAAATATAAAATTTAATATTGTAACAAAACTGACACAATGATGATGTGTTTGAAAATAATGGCATCAACTTTGTATTGTTGTATTGCTACAAGCTTGGTTACAAGCAAAACAATGAGGAAGTATACGTACTATTATGTAAAACTGTTATTTTACAATAAATTACATTCTTTAGTAATTGATAAACTTACGTAAACTTACATTACAGTGATATGTATTTTTATAAAATAATTTCACAGATTATGGTACTGCAAATTAAAACCCGGATGCCAATGCTTCTAGGATGTATACACGTTGTCATATGAAACAGTAATAGAAAATAAAATTCCATTTTTAGTAATTGATAGATTTGCTTAAGTATGACCGAAATTACATTAATGTCAAAGCAATTCAACAAGACGTTTTTACAGGTTGTAGTATTGCAAATTACTATCCGGATATCAATATCTTAGAAGCACAAAAGCACAATTCAGAGAAAAAATGAAAGTAACTTAATACTACAATAAAACTGACATGATTTAGTTTTTATACCATACAAGAGATGGTGATGCATTTGAAAACAATTGAAGTAATCAGTCAAGTGAATTGTTATAAATGAAGCACGGACTGCTCTAAGGATCTATCGTAAACACTATTGTGTATTACATATTTTCAGTATCGTAACTCCGTAGTATTTACGGTCATACTAACCGTGTCCGACATTTTACGATCGGTTGCGTTAAATATGACTTATTGATTACATTCGGATGGGCATAGAACGTACCTCGTCTAGTTTTCTATATAAGTGGACATGTTTCATTAAGGTATGCGAGTTGCACAATGATTTTTTTTTTGTGAAATAAAATATTGCGCTAGTTCAATTTGCACGTTTCATAAATTTATCCGTTGCCGCTAACAGTTTATTACATAGTTACTCAGCAGCTGTGCATTGATAGTATAAATTTTATTGTGACAGAATTTAACAGATCGGCTTTTGTAAGAACACATATTTTAAAGGTACGCGATAGCATACGCAGTTGAGAGAACACATCTTGCCTGTTAGTCCTTATGGGCTTGATAAGATATTGATCTTCCGTTTTGCAAGTAATGAACAATAACTAATAAATGTACGATATTGTCTAAAGATATTCCATTAAGACGTCACTTATTTGATATAATCGAAAATATTGAGTATTTTTGCAATTAAAGGGCGAGTTACGAGGGTTATCGTTTAGTTATACAACCAGTTTTACTGATTAGAACTTATACGAGGGTTACTATACATATACTATGTGACAAAAAAATGCATCACCTAGTTATTTTTTAACCATTCATTGGAAAAATCGCATCCTATAGAGTCCAGTAATGGGTTGCTCCTCCACTTAAACGAATACATTATGCGGTTTGCCTGGGCATGCTTCTAATGAGATGATCTATACAGTCCTGAGAACAGTCATCCCAAGTAACTTGTAGAACATCATACAGCTGTTGTATGAGGGTTTGAAAGTATTCCCAACCTTAGACCCATCATATCCCCGACATGTTCGATCGGCGAAAGATCAGGCGAACGGGCCATGGGCGAATATTGATGTTGGCCTCTTCCAAGAACTGTAATACAATCACAATATAAGTGCAAGCGTTATTTTGTTGGAAGGTGACATTATTTAACCCTCGAATGTATGGTAGGGCAGTCAGTTCCAGAACTTTATGAATGCATCTTTGGGCATTCAATTCGTCATGAAGAAATACTATAGAAGTTCTGTTACCTATCTTGATTCGACTCCACACCAACAATCCTCTGGTAACCAAAAACCCCCTTTCTCTTCTTCAACGCCTAACTCGTCTACGAACGTAGTTTTGCCTCATAGGCAAAATCTAGTTTTGCCAATAATCATGACACTATTCCATTCTCCATCCCAATTTGCGTGTGCATTGCGTCATTCCAATCTAAGGGCACGATGACGATTGGTTAGAGGGAGTATTAATCTCGAGCGATACCATAGAAACAAATAAGGTGATATACAGAATACATTGTGATTCTATGGCCCATCTCTCCCAAAAAAATTTTTCCTATCGATATGGAGGTACTGTGCCGATATTTAAGGGCAAGCAGTCTCATTTTCCTGTCTTCTCGATCTGTTGATGCTCTAGATCGTCCAATGTTGCCTATTATCTATTGACCAGCTTCTCCAACAACGTTTCAACATTTATTTGCATCCTTCTACCGATTTAGAGAGAATCCATTCCCAATGTAGGTATGTCAATAGGACCCCTGTCAAAATCACTCAGTTGATGATAAGTGGCAACATTTTTGAAGTTGGACAACTAGAAAAAGTACAATGGACGTCTGCTACTCTTTTAGTTGATGGATGGAGATCGAGCATTGTGGCGGAAGGCTACATTGAAGACTCAATTTTGAATAAAGAAAATATTGCAAAAAGAATACTGAAAGTTGGTAGTGGTAATGATAAACCAAGCACCGTTATATTTCAGATTTCACAACATCTGAAAATAATATATCTATTAATGAAAACGTGTTGGACTGCTCTGAGAATTGCTCCAAGAATGAGGGCAATTTTAGCAGTTAATTATTATTTATTAATTTTAATACGTTTTCAAATTGTATATTTAATGTCAATGTGGATAAGAACACCATACATACGTACAAGTCAGATGCTGTCGACATAAATATAGGAGTACCCCAGGGTTCCGTTCTGGGCCCTGTACTTTTTCTCTTATACATTAATAATATTACTAATATCAATGATGAAGCACACTTTGTTCTTTACGCAGATGATACGTCTCTGTTAGTATCAGAAAAATCGTGCATTAATTTAAAACATAGTTGTGAACTTGTTATTTCGAATTTAATTAATTGGTTTAACAATTTATCGTTATATTTTAACTCTGACAAAACACAACTCGTCAGATTTCACACAGCACAAAAACACATTGATAGTATCATATTGAATGTTGATGACAGCACTGAATTTGTTGTACAAAATAATATATCTTGTAAATTTTTAGGGATTTGCTTGGACTCATGTTTGAACTGGAAGGCACATTGTGAATTTTTATCATCTAAATTAGCTTCACTCAGTTATCTATTTTATTCCATTAAACGCGTTCTTGACCAAAATCATTTACTTAAATTATATTATGCCCAGGTGGAAAGTCGTCTGAGGTATGGCATTGTTTTTTGGGGCGATTCTACTCGTTCTCGTGACGTCTTTGTAGCTCAAAAAAGGATACTGCGTTGCATTGCTGGAGTCCTTAGCACACATTCATGTGCAAATATTTAAAAAAAATTTAAACTTCTTACCTTATATGGTTTATATATTTATGAAATATGCCTGTTTGTTTTTAATAATAGATCACAATTTTTTTCAAATTCTAATATTCACAATAAAAATACTAGGACTAAAGAGGACTTACATCTTCCTTTCTCCAGAGTAAATATTACTTACAATGCGCCAAGTCGTATTGGAGCCAAAATTTTTAATCAGCTCCCAGTTTGCATAAAAACAATTCATTCCTTAAAAAAATTTAAACATGAACTTAAATTATATTTGACGGAACAATGTCTTTACAGTACCACAGATTTCTTTAAATGAATTTGTGCTATATTATTTTGTGTGTGTGTGTGTGTTTGTTATATTGATTTATTATACACTTTTTGTATATTATATATCTATACCTATGTATGTCTGTATACTCATGTTTGTGTATAAATGTGCGGTTTGTATTTGGCTGTAATGTTTGCAATTTTGTTTGACTTTTCTTATACATTGTACTTATAATGTCTTATAAGAATAAAATATTTCTGACTTTGACTTTGACAAAAATTATTGTAAATATTGTTTAATAAACCTTTATAAATGAAAACTTGATTAGCACTTTTAATCGCGTTAGCTATTAGGATTGAAAGTGAATACTGTTGTTGATAAGATACCATTTTTTTCTCTCTCAATAAGGAACATGTCAAATTTAGAGACTCCTGGTTAGTCAAAAAATATCATAGTTTTGTGGCGGTTGGAGAAAAACAGTAGTAAGTAAACTAAAAAAATTAAAAAAACAAATGTTTAAACGTAATCGGCATGTGATATTTACTTTAAACACACTGATACCTTACATTAAAAAACTCCTTACTCACCTTATACTTTGAGTCAGTGTTCACTATTTGATACTTACCTAGGACAACGATAAAAAGCCAAACCACGATTTACATACATTTTTTTAATACAATATTCGATTGACCTAAATAAGCTTGCATAAAACGTTTAGGTTGTTTATTGTTTTGTGTTTCATGGATTTGTTAAGGAATACTAAACGCAATATGCCAGCCATATCTTACATGTTTGAAGCATTAACAGGACCGGTGTCCATATTGGCCCTTTTTGCACATCAAAAAAAAACGTACAGATCGAACTTCTTGATAGAAAATTTTTTTATTCCAAATATTGCTGTCCTATAATTTTTATACATTATAAACGCCACATCTTGTATGTTTGTGTTTTATTTAATATAATATTTACTTCATTAAATATTTTCACATTTCTTTAATACGTATAGATTTTAATTGATCTGTTTTTGTACAATTAAGCTGGATTATTATCTAGTTCCTACGTTTGTGTAACATATACCATACATAAATTTTCTGTGTCTACACAGATACGCTGATTTAATTCTGCCTTAAAAAGAAAAGCAAGTCCACCATCGCCTGTCCGTATATAGAAAGAGGAAATATTCTAATTTCTTTCCTTGAAGGTATAATTAGAATTTTTAATAAAAATATTCGTCTGGCCGCAATCAAGCGATCAGAGTCGATGGCGAGTGATAATCACTCACAATAAACCAATAATTAAATTAGCGTTACTGGCTATTAACTAAAACGGAATAATTACTGTTTGTCTCGTTCTGGCCGAAAATGTTTTGAAAGCGGATAATTGAAGTAATCTTGCGTGATAACTTTTTTTTAAGTTGAAGGTCTCGAGTAGCAGATCGGGACGTTAGTAAAGGCGCATTAAGGAAGACAAAAAAAGGGGATCCGGGTGGGAAAAAGGCGGTCGATAGAGCAGATATTAATAATTCTGAAAATTCCGCGTACTGATCGCAAGAACTTCTCCGAAATTAATCAGGCGCTGAAAAAATACGGCGACTTCCGTAAAATAGGTTTCAGTGTAATAAATAATCAAATAATTATGGCCTTGAAAACGGCAAAGATCTGCGATTGTTTTAGTTCGGCGATCTTCATATATTCCTTTTTCATGGACTACAATCAAGAACCTGCAAGCAAAAAAGACGGGAAACTTCTGCATGAAATTTACATGTTTAATTCAGGGAAGTCCACATGGAGAAAGCGCAAAATTGAATAAGAAGATTGAATGATGTATTTTAACAAATATTTGTCGGTCAGTGGTTTAAGGCGTCAGTACTTGAATCGATGTGGCTAAATCGGTGTGAGTTCGAACCCCGCAGCAGGTAGACTATATATCAGATATCTTCGTGAAGAGAATTGACACCCTCTCTGCGGGTAAGGTAGAATGGAAGAATGTTAGCTTGGGTCAATGTGAGATATTGATACCGATGGACATTTGACTACTCCCCTAATTAATCAGGGTTTCCAAGTTTCCCTCATTCCTGCACTGAATGGTGGTTAGGGCCTACCAAAGTAAGTCGGTCCTGGGCGCAAATGCGGCTTGCTTAATAATAATATGCCGCCCCCTATCCCGCATAAGTTTTCGACTCCTGGGCTAATTCTCGTGATTAAAATGAGAGATAGAGATATTATTATTATTTGTTAGAATTTATTTGGAATAGTGTAAATCTCAGTGTTGTCTTTATTGTTCTCGGGTTAGGGTCTATTGGGATACATCCGTTATCAGTTTACCGCGCAATACAAAACCTTTCTAAAAATGTTCCCTAACATTTCCCGGTTTTCTTTTAGAAAACTCAGTTTTAACAATTTTCTATAAATTTGATAACATTTACAATAATATCGACAGAAATATTTTGGAAATTATTACGTGTTATGTGTGCCAACCAACTTTTTTAAAAAAGCAGATATTTTGACGTGAGAATTTTCGATTGAAAATTAGGGTGCTTTTTCGATATTAAGTCAAAATAAGGTGAAAAAATATATATTTTAAATCAAAAAAATTACAGTGTATTTGGGACATAAAAAGGTAAGTTTCCACCAAATATCGTGAAATAAATTATTTTTTGTAAAAGATAAAAATAAAAAACCAAAAACTTGGTTATTTGAATTTTTCACATAAATTTTGAGATTATGTGAAAAAGTGCAAATATAAAAGTTGTAGATCTTTTTATTACCCACAACTTTGCTATTTAACTTTTTTCCATAGGACTTGTAGTTTTGCCAGAAATCGAGGTAAACCGTTTTTTTACCCTTAAAAACTCACCTCCTTCCACTACCCGACCTCAGATCGCCCGTAAATTATTTTTCCTTTCATTTTTGTTGTATTCTCTTCCTTTTCCAATGGGTTTCATCCTACTATTATTTTCAAAAATTATCGACCCTGGTCTATCTTTTGAAAGTTTCATCTTTAACAAAAACAAATGTGATCAATATTCCGACTCCTTTATATTTCCCAGGTCTCAATCAAAAGTCATTTGATTCCGATAAAGAACTGTACCAGAACCTTCGGCTGTTTCTCGCCAGTGTGTGGATACAAAATCAAAATGACGCTTTTCTTCGCTTTACGTCGCTTCTGTTCGCGTCGCTTATATTCGAGTCGCTTCTCATTAGTGAGTAAGCTGCTTAATACCTTCAGTGCCAGTGGAAAAATCCGTCGAAGTCGCTATCACTCTGGTGCTGCTGACGGAATTTTCCGTCGCTTCTCTGGTGTCATTTATAGCTGGTCAGCACTGCATTTGACGAACGGTGATTTACATAGGCACAATGAAAAGGTTTTATGACATAGTTTTTGCGTACAGTTTATAATTTTTGCTCGTCTTTTTTTAGTTAAATTAATAAAATGATCAGTTATATACCCAGTAAAGATATCATATTTCAAAAAAATAAATGCGGACAAGCTGATTTTTTCAGAGTGAATGAAAGGCTGTCTTCAACCAAAAAATCACTCTCGACACCTTTGTGATTTTTTCCTATTTTGCTTTTATTTACTATACTTATTGTGGTTCAGTAAAGATACAACAAAAGGCTGACCAGCTGGATTTTACAAGTTTCTTCAAGCACTGTCTTCTGAGTCTCCATCCAAAAAAGCACAGTCCAACCCCTTCGTTGTTTTGTGCAATAGGAGTGGTTTATTATTATTGTGTAATCTCTAAAATATTTTGTGTACATGTAC
This sequence comes from Monochamus alternatus, assembly GCA_037114965.1. Lineage (NCBI taxonomy): Eukaryota > Metazoa > Arthropoda > Insecta > Coleoptera > Cerambycidae > Monochamus > Monochamus alternatus. The sequence continues at coordinate 44,297,564 of CM073433.1, forward strand.
TTAATAAAAGTCATTACTTCTCTTCCGAAGGGTCTATTGTTTTAAAAACAATTAAGCATATTTAATAGGGACGTTCAAATTAAATAAGTATTTTAAGGTACGCCAGTTTGAACCAATGGGATGTAATATCCAAGTAACTTTGTGTTTTCAGTGCTGTGAATTGTTAATTGAACTCATTTCCTTACCACATATACCACCACCCTTATTGCGCAAATCACCGAACGGGTAGACTGTCCTTTTTTTGGTATCCCCTCAGGAGACAGTCCTTTAAAAATCCTCCAAAAACCAGTTCCTAAACCTTTTGTTCGTATCTTTACTGAATCATAATAAATAAATATCATTTTTTTTTTTCATTTAATGGACGGTGAAGCGTCAAATATGTAAAAAAGTTAATATATTAACATTATTATGTACAAGTTGGACAAAAAATTCCAAAAACAAAGTAAATAAGAAAGTACCCCTATTGCAAAAAACGCACAAAGGTCTCTAGTATAATTTTTTGGTTGGAGACAGCCCTCCATCCACCCTAAAAAAATCAGGTTGTGTGCATGTATTTTTTGCACTATATGAGTACTTTGTGCAAGTACGGCAGTTTATACAGGCATTCGGAAAAGGGTTTAAGAGATAGATTTACTCGGCTCGAATTTCCTGTCTTTTTTTATTAGAATAAGACTGGAAAACTGGCAAGACTGATACTATATCAACCTCAAAAAGAGCTGTATCCATTACGATACAGATGAAGGGTTCTTGCAATTTTCAAAACATAGTTGTTCGACGGAGACGAAAGCGACACTTGGTATACAGATGAGGCAGATGATGCAGATGAGGTGAATAAGCAAGTTCTTGCAGGCAACAAAATAATGCAATTTACTCAACTTATCTTAGTCCAAAAGACATAGGATCTCAAACTGAAAGTTTTAAATTCAAAATTATTCAAATTTTTAGAATGTTTTCAATGAATTGCTTTGAAAAACAAATCCGTACTTTATTATAAACGCTAAAAGGCGCTACAAAATGTACACCCGGATAAAAATTGGTCATACCATTTTTCTCACTGTATGTATCAATGTTTGTTGTAATTTAATTTTGATGACATCGTCGGTTTTAATATACCTAATACAAATTTTACAATTAATTAATATCACATAACTTACTAAATAAGGCGAAACTTGAAATTTAATATAAATAAAATAATTTTACATTCTCTTATCTTCAAAATTAAATTAGATAAAATGGAAAAATAGCAAATAAATTGAAAACGATTAAATTTATCGGTTTGAAATTAGAATGTACTTATATTTGTGTACAAAAGCTAAGAGAATAATATTATTCTATTTCGATACATATAATGAGAAAAATGTGAGAATGCAACTAAATGTCTATTTGGAACTGTTTTAAGATCATTCAAATTCGAAATGAAAACAATTTTCAAATGTAGCGTAAAGCGTAAACTAAACCGGGCAAAGGCTTGTATCCACCAAAATCCAACAGCGCGCTCCACACTATAACGGCCAATATATGTAAGCGTGCGGATAAAACAGTTGAGCACACACTTTCACCGTCATGGCCTCCCCGTTTAGGTTATTTATAACGGCAATAGCGGCACGCGCTCGCAAGAAAGGACTAATTATTTTTAATAGTCCTTATGTAACTTAAGGCCTCTCTCTACGAAATCTATTAGCGTGCTTAAATATCAGTTTAATCGGTACTTTCATTAGGATCTGTCCGTAGTAAAAAAGACGATGCGAGCGCAGAACGAGCTGTTCACGGTCTACGAGGTTCGCCGAGAAAAGGGTTAACAATAATTGTTCCATCAATACATAATATTTAAACTCTATTATGTTATTAAGCGTTCATATTCTCTATTGATATCTGCTATTAATCATTTAATTGTATTGTCCACGTTTAGCTAATTTATTGCTCGGTAATAACATACAGGTGTTATTATATTAATTAGTTATGTTGTTGTTTGGAAACTAGTTATTTATAATAAACTACATCGGCGTAATGAAAACGTAATTCTCGTTTTGTTGCTAGCGAGATGAAGTGAATAAAGGCTGGTTTGAACTGATTATTTATAGTTTTTAGCTCAACCTTCGGAAAACGTCTTTACGCTTTAGCAGCACTGATGAAATAAAAATGTAGGTATTAAATTAAGAAGATAGATAACTTATAACTTTTTATAAAACAAAGGAAGATATCTTGTATATGCATATAAATGATTGGTTTATATAGATTGTATGTCTAAGTCATCAAATTTTGAGATAATATTGATTCCTAGATATTGAAAGTTCTGTAAATATTTGAAACATAGCTTGTGATTACTAATTTATATAACATTTCAAATCCTGTGATAGGCCTACATGAATAAAGAATAATCATTGCGCCCGTAAATCGTGTGTTCTGAGCAGACGTAGCGAGCCAAGGACGATTGCCTTCTGCATTCTGCCCGCTAACATCTCTGCCGAATTTCGGCAAGCCGGTATGATTAGAAAGCAGCGTATGTCTCATTCCACCCAGGACGCCTATAATTAGCACCACAACCTTAACAGAATGGTCTGGATACAGCCTACAGAGCTCGGAGAGAAGATATCGATACTTCCTCCGGTTGTCCTCCTCTTTTAGGACGATGTTGTTCTCGGCGGGAACCAAGAACTCAATCACAAACATCGTCCTAAGTTGGTGGTCGAGAAGGACTACATCAAGCTTATTGGCTTGAATTTGCCTGAGGGTGGGAAATGAATAGTTCCAATTCGGCACTTCTCATTCCCCACAACGGATTCTATATCCCCCGGAGCATAAGGCAGCACTGGCGTCTCGCCTATCTCATACGAGTGTCGTAAATGATAATACAACACCCGTAAGCCTGAATCGTGTCTTTGGATATACGCTGTGGCCGCATATTATTATTATTATTTATTATTTCGAGGTATTCTATAAATAACAAAGGGTCGGCCTTCATTTTCATTAAATGAACTTTAATTTACAAAAAAATGAAATGTGTTAATGAAAATATTTTCATAAAATTTACAAAATGTTCAAACCCACCCATCCGTACAAATCTTCTTAAAGGAAATATAGTTTTCATTGCAAAATCATGATATCATAGTAGTGAAATATTGCTTAGATATAGTTCTAAAATGTTACCTAAATATAGCATTGTATAAATATCTTATTGTATATTATTTAAATAAATATATATGTCTAAGCGGTGAATATATTTGAATTCAATATTTTGGCAATATGTTTGTGCTATTAGGAAGCTGTCACATATTTCGAATATATTCTATAAACTTCAATTTGCTTCAATGCTTCAATTTTCTATCGTTTGAACAAATTTTAAGCTTGCAAATCTACTTCAGTTTTCTAATATATCAGCAGAACTTCGTTCTAAATTATTAATACACTCACCGGCAAAAAACCAGCCCCAATTTTAAAGTTGGCTTCCTTGCGAACAGCTCATTTAATTTTGATGATCTTTTTTTTTTAATTGTACATTGATTTCTCAGGAACGGATTCTCTGTCGGAAATTTTTGTTCGGAATTTAATTTGAGCATATACGAGGCGCAACAGAAAGACGCACCCCACAGGATGTTACAAACATCGGGAAAAAAACTTCGTCTTTTTGTTGTGCCTCGTATATGCTCAAATTAAATTCCGAATAATAAATCCCGACATAGCATCAGTTCCTGAGAAATCAGTGTTCAATTTAAAAAAAATGTATACCACCTTATGTATATTTACTAAGAAACTTAAACACGTTATGAAAAATTTCTCACAAAACAGGTGCTTTGTACGAGCATTTCTATGCTCAAATGTATTCTAAATTACGTAATTAATAATTAGAAATGATAACTTCTAATAAATGTTCCTATGCGCTACGTTTTTTATCAGCCAGGGGTAATGATCTGTTTAATACAAAAAATGCTTACACTTAATTTAATAATGCATTTAAATTACATAATTGATCCAAATATTTGACCGCACCGTTAACTATATTCTCTCCGGATTTTTTTTTGTCGATCACTCAGTTGTTCCTATAATTATATATGATTAACATCTACTACAAACAGTTCCAGCTATTACTGTGTTATTGACTATCTAAAAGGCATAAAACCTGTAATTAACTATTTAACGAATATTTACTACCGACCTATACAGGGTGGCTCGTTTTGAGTGGGACTGAAGTAGGTATACATATAAACAGTGATATAAAATAATAAAAATGACCTGCGTGTTCTTTTTTACAGAAAAGTGTTAAAACAGTTCTGGTATAATTCTTCCAGTAGAATACAGTAGCGTACTAAACTTTTTTATTGTAATATCAAACTTATAAATATGGTAATGCACAATATAATCATTGAAAACAATGCGATATTTCAAACTAAATTTTCAAAGCCTCCTATATGTAAGTGTCCAATTATCCCTATAGTAGGACAATTATTGATAGAAATAAGGAATCTTTCCAAGTAAATTTGAAAATATTGTTAAAAACGACAATTATAGTATAATTTTAGTGAATATATACTTTTTATAGTTACCTACTTGTTTCTTGCATAACGTAGTTAATTTTTAAAAAATATGTTTTTAATTGTAATATATAGGATAACTAATTTTTATGAAGACTAGGTAATTTTGCTGGACAGATAATAAAAAAACTAAACTTGAAAAAGCAAGAGACACGTATAGAGATATTGATTACCTGATGTAGGATGTGGAAAAGTTAGTAGTCGGAATGGGGTCGTCAGAAAGATACCCCTTTTGCAGGCAGACACTGACAGTATTTCTACCAAGTTTGTGTTCGACAGACCCTACACGGTACTTATAAGGTATGAGGAGACCGCCAGCGAAGATGTAATCAACATCTTCACAGACTGATCAAAAAAGAAGGAAGATGCAGGATGTGGGATTTATTCCAGATCCTTATATATTCGATACCAGTGAGCATGCTATCGTGGTACAAACGAAATTAGCAGGTATAACCATAGCCGCCAAAAAAATTGTCCGTAGACATCCAACGAGAAAAACCATTAGAATCTACACTAGTGATCTTACGTAATTATAAGATAACAACTACATCAGCATGGGAATGCCATCATGCACTGCTAATGGCCTCGACCAACATCAGCGCATCAGTATGCTGGGTAAAGGGACACGACCGGTGCAATGACAATGAAGTAGCTGACAAGCTGGCTAATGCATCGGGTCTCAATATTTTTGGATCTGGTCCCTTCAGTAAGCTTCCGTTGTCAGCATTTGTTAAAATTATCAAAGAGGACGCCCACAAAGAGGTTAGGAAACCTTGGGATGAAACAAATGACAAATGTCAATTTGCTAAGGAGTTCCTAGAGTACCCCAGCAAGGATACAGCCAAAAAGGACCTGGCTATGTCTAGGACGAATCTTAGTCTGGTGACAGGTATTCAAACTGAATATTGTTGGCTAAGGAATCACCTCTATTATATGAGGAAATACGAAACACCTCTTTGTAGGGGTTGCGAACAGGAAGACGAGACGATACTTCATGCATTCTGTGAGTGCATTACCATCTCGTCAATAAAAGAATTCGTGTTGAGAGAACGATGACCTTCTATGGCCTACATTAGAAAGATCCCCCTGAGCAATGTCGCCACCTTTTTCTTCTTTTTAGGTTGGTTGGCTCAGGTGGATTAATATCCTAATGGGAGGATATACAAAGAGCCCAATGGGGCCTAAGTGCTGTAGCCTTTTTGCTACCGTCCCCTCAATTTCAGATTTCCAGACGTATACGAGATCAGATCAGAAAGTTCCAGGAATTTCAGCATATTGAAAATATATTAAGTTAGTCAGGGCTTATTTGCACTATTAGGTCAAAGGTTAAAAAAAATCCGAGAATATTCAAACTATGATTGTCATTACGGAAATATAGTTGTTTATACAAAAGCATTTTGTTCTATAAGTTTTTTTTTAGTTCCATTGAACATCAACATCTTGACATCAAATTATGTGTCAATTTCAGGAAAAGCGTGTCCAAGTTTGCAAGCTGTGTACGGTCACTGAATATGGGTCGGTCAAGGTGGCGTGAATGGTATAAAAAGTTCAACGTCATCAGTCGAAGAAGACAATCGTTCTGAACGGCCGTTAACATCAACTAACGACTGTAACTTTGCGCGAGCGAACGGACTTTAATGGTCAAAACCATCCTAGAAATAGTCGAAGAGTGCAACATTTCATTTGCATTTCCATTTTTTTTTTGACTAAAATAGAAAAGCTAAAGTACTCCTAGACCTAAGAAAGTACGTCGATCAAGAATAAATGTCACGATAATGATAACTGTATTAATAATATAATAATATAATAATATAATAATATAAAAATATAATAATATAATATAATAAAATGGAGTGGTTCATCATCTTGATTTTTTTGCATAAGGTCAAACAATTAATAATATTTATTATCTTGAAGTTATATATGATTTGAATAAGTGTTGGAAAGAAGAGACAGAGATGGTTTCTCACGATCAAATTTTTGGAATTGGTTTGAAATAGTTTCAAAAAGATGCATTCGTTTGACAAATCCATGACGTCATATCCAAATTGGTTCCAATCTTTCCCGAACAAAGATCCATCGCACTCTGTGCGTAAAATACTATTTTCTGTAGTAATTATTAGTATGTTTTGTTCATTTTTCATCAACCGTAGGAAAAACGTTTTGAAATATTCTGCTTGCAGAAAACACCTTTGAACTTTGGTGTAATATTGATTGATGTACTGTACTTGTTTGGCATACTTGTCTCCATACTTACCTGATTTGGCGCCTGCTGAAGATTTGAAATTTGCTAGAGGAACAAGCTACGGAAGCGTCCTTGGCAAAGAGTGTCTATTATGTAAGAGAAGCAGTACTTTGAAGGATATAAAAATCAGTCTTGGAACTCTTCGCCAGCACCTCGTATTAGTTTCTGCTGTGTATAATTGTTTAACTTATATCCTGCAATGTCATGCAAAATGGACCACGCTGTATAAACTGTAAGAAGCTGTTAAAAAACTACAGCAGTAGCTACGATTGAGAACTGCGTAATAATCGATATGATTGAGCTGGATGAAAATAATTTTGACATTTCGTGGTCGTTTTGTTACGCCTTGATTTATGACGATCTTTAAAAGTTGTTAGTTTGATTTCCTCTTAACGTTGCATTCCTGTGCGTGCCAAAGGCCGTAAAAGCCTTGTAACCTACAATTATCATAATCGTAACGTGTACTGTAATATGTAAAACCGAGTTAATTGTTAAAAGTCGAAAATCTCGGAGTAGTAGGTGTTTAGAAAAAAACGAACATCTAATCGGAGGTCTGACCTTTTCACTTTTGAGTATCATAATAATAGAGAAATGTCAAGGATTTTAGTTCGACTTGTGTTATCGTTTCTCCATGTACGGAAACGCAAATTGCCGCATAAATAATTGATGAGTATTATAAAATATAACATCATCGGGCTAAGTTGACTTAATTGAGAAGTTTAATGAAGATGCAGATATGTAAAATATTTATAGAATCAGAGCCGTAATGAATATTTCTACGTCACTCTTATCAATAAAAATCGGATTATATGCAACCAAAAGCTTTTAAAATTTGTGCATATACAGGGTGTCCATAATATTGGTTACCAAACATACCTATCCTACCAAATTGCACCCCCGAAAATAGTAACACCTGTGTGACACCACCAGTGAAGAACCATTTAGATTTTTTATTGTTCATCTGCTATACCCCTCAGGCATGTAACTTTGTATTCAGAGTGCTCGGAATATGAGTGCCGTAATTTTTAGGGCTTCTGGTCAAAAGCAATAAAAAATTCTTATGAAAACAATGTCGAAATATCGAAACGAATAGTTTTTCTATATATACATTTAAAAAATAAAAATACAACTGCAATAAAATTCAAAAACTGTGTTACGAATTTACAACCTAACGTACAATATTCGAATGAGTTGAAAACGACAGAATTTTTTATCTTTCAAAAATCTAATTCTCAGGTAGCAAATTCTGATTTTACAACTTCTTTTACGCAAAAAAGCTATACTTTTTGATAGTCGCTATCTTGCACCGTTCTCGTAAAATTTGCCATTGAAAATTCCAATGTATTTGCATTCAATTACAAATTCGACCTAGGGCAGGTGGCGCTCTCTATGAGCTACAAGCAAACCATGGACATATTTCAATCTCTCGCCCCAGAAAACCCCTAACACCAAAATTTCATCTCGGTATGAGCATTTCATTATAAGAAAATCTGTATTTTGCATAAAAAAGTACGTTCTATTTATTATTTTTTTGCAATTGGCATCTTTAAAGTAGGTTCTACATTATCTTGAGCTACACGAAAATATTTAGGTACATTTTTTTTAACTAAAATTGAAAAAATGTCATAAATACAAACGATGAGGGCAACATGTAGTATATTGCATGAAAGACGAAAAAACAGGCAATTTTTTGTGGCCATAGCCTGCATCAACAAAAAAAAAATTATATCCGCCTAGAGGGCACAGCGAACCACATACGATATTTCAAAAATCTGTATATATCAGGTGGAAGGTATCAATTTTGTAAAAAAAATTTATTACCAATAAGTTTTCTCTATCTCTTAAAATAAAAAAGTTAGACAGCCTTAAAGTTTGGGCACTTTACAGGTTTTTTTGTTATTACTCATAAAGTTGGCCATGGATCTCAAATTTGTTTTTAACAAACATAAAGGCCTCCAAAAATGCAACAAAAAACAATTAAAGATTTTTGACGTGTCTCGCATATTAAGCGAGATACATGGGAGTGGCCCTCTTATGTGATACAGCCTGTATATTATTAAATGTTTAGAACATGAGGGACCATAATAAATTCATACATAAAATAAGCATACAACAATACTTGTACATAAACAAAAATGAAACATATGACATGTTAATTTATGGCGAATCTAGACAAAACTGGCTGCGACACATTTGTACGGTAAGCGCACAATAAGTAATTTTGAATACTTGTAACTATTTCACATTTTATTCTGTGTTGTGAAAAGATCTATAAGTTAACCATTCACAAAAAGTACCTATGTTTAGGTGTACCTATTTGCAATCATTATGTACAAATACCGGACAATCCTAACATGGGATGTAAGTGACGTATCATAATTCTGTTACCGTTGGTCAAAAAAAAAAATTGTTAGGTCAAATATGTTTCGTTTGGTACAATTTCTCATACAGCAAAATAAAGACTCTCATATTCCGAACACCCTGTTTGGTTAAATAACAATAGTTTGGACACTCCTACATCTACCTGTCCTGTGTCGGTTCATATACGGGACACCCTGCATACATATTTCTTAAAATGTGTATATAATTATGCTAATTCGTTGTCCGTCGTATGCACTATTACTCACAAACAAACGGAAAATAAGCACATTGTGATACTTTATACAAAATATATTGATTAGTGGCTAATAATAGTTTTTATTATTATTAGTAAATTAATTAAATATTTGTTATTAAATTTAAACTCTTTAATCTAAGAATCTCATCTCTTTTTGATCCTTTAATTGTTAATTCTTACCGCGAAATTGCTGTGGTTCTCATCGCCCCTGCTGGCATTGTCCGCGAGAAAAGAAGAAGGACTCTCGCTTGAACCGCTAACGCGCTCTCGTGTATTATTATCGCTCTCATTTTTTCTTCTCTAAAACGGCTGTTTTGCGGCTGCAAGACATACTGCAATCAACTTACCTCCTTTAGGAAACCATCTCCGAGTACAGTGTAAGAAGACGCAGCTTAGGTAAGAAAACCTAAGAAAACCACAGCCCGTTTTTATTTTTGTTATATATTGTACTTCCTTCTATTTATTGGTGACACATAGAACATGTAACAACTGAACCAGTCTAGATACAGTCCATTTTGTAACATTATCAAATAAAGATATACATGGCGTATTCTGTCTCCAGTCGCCGGAGAGCGGTCTCCGTCCCGAAATTATGCGAATTTTATAATGAAATTCAAATAATTTCGGACGGACAATGAATACAGTGTACTGTAACAGTGGTATCTTATATCTTCTCGAAATTATGTGAATTTCATTATGAAATTCGCATAATTTCGGTACGGAAACCGCTCTCTGGCGACCGGAGACGGACTATACTGTTTGTATGGTACAAAAACGCTGAGTATAAAAATTACAAAGTCATAAATATTTTCTGTTAAAGCTAAACCCAAAATGACTCATCAATTTAGAACCTAGATATTGCAAATATTTGATGAGTAGGAAATGAAGCTTTTTTGTTTTTTTTTTAGGAAAAAGAATTTGCGTCTTAGTGATAAATTTAAGAAGGATTTGTGCTCTAACTTATACTGTAATTTTGTTAAACCAAATCATTGTTTTGTAATAAATACATTTGAATACAAAAATCTGTGAATATATTACCTTGCTTTTGCAGTTATTATAAAAGTCGATACTGTTTTATAGTCTATTATTTCCTCACCTATTTTGGATATACAGGGTGATTCAGTTATTATATCATTATAGCACGTAGGCCTAGGAAAGTTAGAAAAATTTAAGAAAATATTATAGTAAATCAAACTCATAACTTCCGGTAACAGGGCGCTTCTGGTACGTTCGAGCATTGAAACAATTTGTATGTTTCTATTTCGTTTTCCAGTTTTAACCACATATTCGATTGGAATTTTTGTATAATTTTGTCATTTGAAATTTAATTTCCTGCTGGGTTGCGTATGTTTGACAAAATGAATAAATATATAATAAAATATATAAAAAAAATAAAATAATAAAAACTTCAAGGTATTGTATCCACCTATAAACAAATAATATTGAAAACTATACTCATAACACGATTTTTGACACTGTTGAAACAATATACTTAATTATTCTGTCTTATAAAAACTGAACATATCAACTTTTATATTCATTACTTTTATTGTCTCACTTTCTTTATTATATATAATTATTTTGCACGGCCAAACCTAAATTGTTTTTTTAACTGGTATGTCATCATTATTTGTTTTGCTATATGCTTCTCCCACCGGAATAAAATAATAAAGTTACTTCAAGTAACGAAATCCCATTGGATGCCACTGTCATCAGTATATTCAACAACATGAACATTTTGAAAAGTTACTTTGACTTTATTATTAAATAATTGATTCCAATTTTACCAAAAGCCTGTGTATTTCCTCAATGGCACTTGCTAACTCTTCTACACTACTAGACATTGACATTTACCTTTATTTACAAAAATGTAGTATTATTGATGGAAAAACTAGTTGCCAAAATTCACTTCACCCTCTTCTATAGGTTTCGAGTACATGAAGAAAACAAATATGTTATTGGCTAGTGAATTTTGATACATACTGTGATGGTTCGATTTGAATGTGCCGCGAAAGTGCAGAGAGATCGGGAGTGTGGGGGATAGGCGGTGAGTGCGAGAGGGCAGCGACGGAGTTGAGACGAGAGACGGAGTTGGGACGAGCTCGAAGCAACTGGTGTGTGCTAGCTGACCCTAACCGTTACATGTAAAACATTTTACATATAGTTTTCTTTAGTTGTGTATATTGTGTCAACTTTATATGGCAATATATCTGTATATATAATATATGCTGTTATTATTTTGAAATCTTCGAAGTAAGGAGGGAAGAAGGTATAACCACTACACATTTGGCACCCAACTAGTGGCTAGTGAACATACGACGTCTGATATTAGAGTCCCTATACTCTACCGATTGAAAACAGAGAAAAAAAGAAGTTCCAGAAATTAGAAATTAAGCTGGAAGAAATTAGTGTCTGGTGTCCGGTAAGCAAAGCGAAGAGCGGGAACAGCAAGGCGCGCGAGACGTGCATGCAAAGAAATTCCGTGGCATCCTGTGAAAGAGAAGGATAGGGGAGAAGGAGCAGCTAGCAGCTACGTCACAGGTGCAGCGCTGAACAATCGGCAATCGACACAACGGCGGCGATTTACGAGACGAAGCTACATCGACTTCGAGAGGTGAGAGGTAAAGGGGGAGACTGTTGGATATAAACAAAGTGAGTCGAATTTTTTTGCCATCCTAAAAACATTGGCTATTATAATATACTTTTATGTGCATGTTTATTTTAAGCGCTACTTGTGCTTTATGCTCTTATTTTGAACAGAGGCAGTATTATGTCGGAACAATTTCACTGTCGAAATTTATAAAATATTTAGATAAGGATATTCATTCATATGTTCCAATAGTTAAACATTAGTAGTTTAAAGATACTGTTCTGTAAACTAAGATTTCATATATTTGTTTTTATGTGTACTTGTAAAAATTGTATATGCCTCCAAAATATAAGAAAAGTCAGAAAAATATTGTAAAAATGGCAGAACAAGAGGCTCGAGAAGCACAAGGAAATGTCGAGGTTAAAAAACTAGAATCTGCTTTAGAGCAAATTGCTAGTAATATGATATATTTACAACAAACTGTAGGAACTTTAGCAGATAGTTTAGCACAGATGAAAGTTAATAAAAGTAACTTGGATGTAAATAAAACGTCAGATAGATCGTATATATTAAATTGGAGGGAATTGGGGGGTAGTAACCTCACTTATTATCCTAATGGCAAAACACACCCTATGCAATTTTTAAGAAATTTAACTAAACTTTTAAAGGAGGCTGGTGTGCCTGAAGAAAATAAAATTAGCTTAGCGGTGAATTGTATGCGAGGTGCTGCGGCAGACTGGGTATTGGTTAAAGAACCCCATTTTAAAAATTTTAAAGATTTTGCGGACGCATTTCAGGACAGGTTTTGGGGGCAGGAAAAACAAAGGGAATTATTCTTAGAATTAAAATATGGTAAACACGATACAGGCAACAGGTCTGATTATTTTTTAAGTATGGTCAACCAATCTAGCTTTTTACCAGAAAAAATCTCAGAATGTGAACTTATTGATAGATTATCTAAGCATTTTTCGGTGGAAGTAAGAAAGGGAATAATAACGCAAGGCCTTAGCACCATTGATGAAGTAGAAAAATATTTAAGGAAAGTCGATGAAATTCAGAGTGAAGAAAATTCGCGCAATAGAAATAATTCACAGGAAAATAGGAGACGGGATTATAGAGTAAATTATAATAGAGACAATAATAGAAATAGTGGCGGTCAGAATAATACAGGAGGTAATAATAATATTGAGAGAAATAATAACCAGGTAAATTTAATAACTAAATTTAATGAGAGTGTTGAAAACTTGTTATCGGAGCCTGAAGAGGGTGAGAAACAAGAACAAAATAATAATATCGCAACTCCTGTTGTTCAAGCTAAGATGTTTAACCAAAATATTGATATATTAGTAGACAGTGGCAGTGACGTATCTGCTATTTCAGAGACATTTTTTGAAAACATTAAAGCTAATTTTAACGTAAATGTTCCGACATTACCAGTTACCGGCGTTCAAATTTCTGTAGCCGTCGGAGGAAAATTACAAAGAGTAAAACGGCAAACGTTTTTAGCAATATCTTTCAGAGAAATCGAATTCGAATCTGTATTTTTGATTATTCCCAAATTAAATAAGGATGTTTTACTAGGATGTGACTTTTTAACTAAACATAAAGCTCATTTAAACTTTGACACATTGCAGCTTACATTTTCGGTTAACAATATAACGTATACGACTGATTTTAATTACAAAATACTACAGTCTGAGTCGCTAGCTATAACTTTATGCAAACAAAATATTGAACTAAATTCGGCATCACCCAGTATATGTTCAAAACATAATTATACTTCCGATGATTTGAAGAAGGTTGTCGACGAAGCAAATTTAGATCAAATAAAGAAAGGCAATTTGTTATCTTTACTAGAAAATTATCACGATTTGTTTTCAGAATGTCCGGGTAGGGTAAACAATTATGAACATGAAATTGTTATGCGCGACGATAGTCCTTTTTATATTAAATCATACCCGATACCTTTTGTACATAGAAATAGTGTAGAGACACAGTTACAAGAAATGTGCGATTGGGGCATAGTAAGCGCGGAAAAAACGGAATACGTATCACCGCTTGTTACGGTTACGAAACGCGATAAATCCGTGAGAGTTTGTCTAGATGTGCGCGTTTTAAATAGTAAAATGGTTCAAGATTACATCCCACCGCCGAATATGTCAGAATTATTGTTTAAATTTAAAAAGGGACAAGTGATAAGTTCTCTCGATTTGACGGCCTCGTACTGGCAAGTTCCAATTAAAAAGGAACATAGGAAATTTGTAGGATTTTTATATAAAGATCAAACTTATACTTTTAATGTTTTACCCTTCGGCCTTTCGACTTCTATGGCCAGCCTTATTAGGTGTTTAAACAAAGTATTGGGAGTGGAATGTGCTGATTTCACACTATGTTACGTAGACGATTTGTTAATATATTCTGATAATGAAGAGACACATCTGTCTCATTTGAATATTGTTTTTAATAAACTAAAACAAGCTGGTTTAACAGTGAAGCTACGAAAATCGCAATTTTTCCGCGACGAAATTTCTTTTTTAGGGCACGTTATTACGAAAAGGGGCATATTTATGGAGCCTAGCAGAATTGACTGTATAAATAATTTTACAATACCGCGGAATATAAAACAATTGAGAGGATTTCTAGGTTTGGTGAATTTTGAGCAACGGTTTTGTAAAAACCATGCCGAATTAACGCAGCCGTTATTGAAACTATTGAAAAAGGGTGTCAAGTGGCACTGGGGGGTGGAAGAGCAAGACGCTTTTGACAAAATTAAACGTGCCTACGTAAAAACAACTATTTTAATACATCCAAATTTATCAGAGACATTTTACATACAAAGCGATAGTTCCAATTATGGATTAGGAGGTTGCATATACCAGGTAGATCAGAAAACGGGTGATCGAGGGGTCATCGCGTATACTAGCCGCGTATTTAAAGCCAGTGAATTAAATTATACAGTCTCGGAAAAAGAAGCACTAGCTATTGTACATTGCCTACGACAGTGGCGTACATTCGTATTAGGTAAACCGCTCGTGATTGTTACTGATCACAAGTCACTGACGTTTTTGCTTCAAACTAATTTAAAAAGCGCTCGCCTCACGCGCTGGGCAATGTTTATTCAGGAATTTAATTTCACAATAGTTCATTGTAAAGGAACGGACAATGTGGTCGCGGATTATCTATCCAGATATCCCGAAAAGGAACCTAGACGGGTTGAACCGGAGCATAAATCAAACATTCAAATTTGTTTAATAAATTTATCACCGGATTATAGACAACTGAAGCGTCATTTCGGTAATATTCGCGAGAATCAATTGGAAGATGAGCAGTTTAAATTAAAAATGAAATTTTTAGAAGAAATAGAGAGAGATGTTAAAGTTATTACGGAAAGGGAAGCTAGAATTTTAAAGTGGTTTATTACACATAATGGTATTTTGTTTAAGAGGGGTACTGATGACAATCCGGGTTTTAAATTATGTGTCCCAGTAAGTCAAAGGGTAGAATTGATTAAGGCTTGTCATGAAGAGTTGGGTCACTTCGGTAAGTTTAAAATTTATGAGAAAATGAAGCAGAAATTTTATTGGCCACGAATGCAACGAAATATAAGGCAATATGTAGCGTCTTGTGTTCTGTGTCAGAAAGCGAAACCATCAAAAAGATGTCAGGGTTTAATGCATCCTATAGTAGTGCAAAAGCCAGGGGAATTAGTTTGTCTAGACCTTATGGGTCCATTGCCGATTTCACGTGGTGGGGTAACAATGTTATTAGTCATCGTGGACGCTTTTACGAAATATGTAAAATTGTATGCGCTTAAGCGGGCCACAACAAAAACTATCTTGAATAAAGTTATTGAGAAATATATACCACAAGTTCAAAAACCAGCCGCCATTTTGAGTGATAACGGATCACAATTCACTTCTTGCTTATGGAAGACTAAACTACAAGAACTCGGTATTAATGTCAAGTTAATTTCCGTTTATTTTCCCCAGGGGAATATTACTGAAAGATACAATCGCGAAATTGGTCGTTTGCTAAGGTGCTACTGCCATGAAAAACATACAAAATGGGCGTACACCCTCGACTTTGTAGAAAAGTGCCTTAATCGAGTCGTTAATGATACCACGGGTTATACACCTTTATTTTTACAATTGGGTATACACGACAAAAGTCCTCTAGATACTTTGGTTATATTTCCTGTCGAGGATAAACAGTACTTGGCGCTAGAACATTATTGGGTATTAGCAGCAGACCGTCTTCGAACCAAAGCGGAAAAGCGCGCAGTTAAAGCTAACAAAGGAAGAATTCCTGAAAGTTTTGAGGTAGGGGATCAGGTTCTTATGCGCACCCATGCTCAGTCGTCAGCAGAAGATCGCACAATACAAAAATTCTTTCTTCTATTTGAAGGGCCCTTTCACGTTGTCAGGCAAGCCGGTCCCAACTCATACGTGTTAGCTGATTCGGATGGTAAAGAGGTTGGTAAGCATAATATCATTAATTTGAAAAAATATAAAGTTCCTATAGTAGAGTAAAATAAAGTAGTTGTTTTGCGACACATTTCCTTGGGTTTACTTAAATCTAATAACTATTGTAAATATCTTTAAGTAAGGGGGGTGATGTGATGGTTCGATTTGAATGTGCCGCGAAAGTGCAGAGAGATCGGGAGTGTGGGGGATAGGCGGTGAGTGCGAGAGGGCAGCGACGGAGTTGAGACGAGAGACGGAGTTGGGACGAGCTCGAAGCAACTGGTGTGTGCTAGCTGACCCTAACCGTTACATGTAAAACATTTTACATATAGTTTTCTTTAGTTGTGTATATTGTGTCAACTTTATATGGCAATATATCTGTATATATAATATATGCTGTTATTATTTTGAAATCTTCGAAGTAAGGAGGGAAGAAGGTATAACCACTACACAATACTTGAACACACTGTATCATTGTCAATGAATAGAATTGTGACGAAATAATAAATAATTAACTATATGCAATAAATTATTATTCATGACTAAGTAAACGCTGATAACAGATGTAATAAACTGCAACGATCGAATCCAAATGCGAAAAATATTATAACAATTCTTGCAAGAGACATTGCGAAACACATCAACTATAATTTTATAATCACTCAGCCTTGATGAAACCCAGTATTCGGAATTAAAAAATTAATTATATGCAACGGCAGAGTGTGTACCGTTCAGAATAATTTATTGTTTTCCTACGATACAGATTAAGCAAATAATAATATATGGTAAGGAGCATGCTGGCGCCTTTGCATATTAATAATTTTCTTCAGTTTTCTTTGAATTCATAGTACACCCACTAACCAACGAGGACCTTGCAACACATTAATTAAAAACCTACATGAAGAATATTCAGCGGTTCGAATTTGCATGAGCGTTGAAGTTTTTTGTTCCTGACTGGAGAAAGCATTACTGATGCAACTGCTGTAAATATTAGATGTATATTCAGTTAGAGAACAATTCCGCATATATAATTCAGTCAATTTTTCCAGAAATACAGAAGGAAATGTAATGTAAATTAATATAGCTTCATGCTTTAAAGATGTTGAATGATAGGTAGACAGAGTAGATACTCTCAAATTCAAATTGAAAATATATGTATACAAAATCATGTACATGAACACCCACTAGTTAATAGGGACCTTGCAACATATTAAATTGAAGCCTACATGAACAGTATTTAGTAGCACTGAATTATATCGAATGAAATGTATTTGCATCTGAATAATTTTTCATCCTGAAGGAAGCATTAAGGACCTTAAATGTCTATTTACACACATCAGTGCCGTGTCAATTCCGTATCAGTATCAGTGAAAACTAAAAAATCGTTGCTTAGATTTTAAATTGGCGTCACATCCGTCACAGTGCCGTATCAGTGCTGTCAGTGCTGCTTCAGTGTCCGTTCAGTGGCTTTTAAATACGCCGGCGAAGATATTTTTGTAATTCTACTGACAAACTGGCCAGATTTTTCTATTACTTAAAATGGACGAAAAATTTATCGAGCTAGTACGAAATGTTGATCAACTGCATGATAAATATATTCAGATCACTTTGTTTTAACGTCTACTAACTACTTTAAACTGACTATGAACGGATATGTGTAAACTGGCGTCAGTGATCGACCACAAATAACACCGATACTGAACTGATACGTCACTGATGTGTGTAAATGGACCTTTAACTGCTGTACAATTTAGCTAAATTATTATTTTTTAACAGATACACTTCCGTTTATATTTATACAAGGTGTCCGGATTCTAGTAACTTGTTTTTGACTGTACTATTTTTTTATAATTTTATGCACGTAGCACTAGTGTTTCACAGAAATGTTATATCAATTCCATAAAAAAAAGTTTTACGCTCTGTAACCTCGCTAATTTGGAGTTTTCGAAAAATAATGTTATAGGACTATGTGGTATTCATTTTTCGAATATTGCATCATCTTCGGACACCCATAAAAAATTGTGTAAAATATTGCAAGCAATCCAATAACATAAGTAAGTACTTAGATTCATTTTTTTAACACTTATCTTTTCTATCAACTATAATTTATTGAACAATATATTCAACAATTGTTTCTGGTCGAAAACTAAAAATATCCCCAATTGATATGGATTATTACATCCTTTATACAAGGTGATCCCGAATACTGTGTAAATCGTATTGCAGAAAAAAACCTATCTAATAAGTTTCCATCATTTTGCATTGCTAATGCTATGCATGATACATTTGGACCTAAATTTCACTTTTCTTTGTTTTGTAGTTTTTAACATTTTAATTTAGTTAATGAAGTATACTAAAATTTACAAATGGCAGGCTCACATCATCTACCAACTGTAGACGTTACTATGGTGTAAAAATTTTTAGCCATGTGCTAAGATCTGAATCAGGCATGATGCACAAGCGAAACTGTAAGTAATGTTTTATATAAATAAACTTCAAATATAATTGATTTTCAAGAAAAAAACTATTTTTTCTTCTAACTTTAAAAATATGATATAAAAATAAATGAATTATATCATACACGTTCAAACATGTCTCGGTCTACTAGGTAGCAAATAGTTGATGGTTGATTTTATTAAAAATTAATGTTTGTTTACCTAAATCATACTAATAACATATTTTAAGACGTAGATTGTAAAAAAATTGTAACACCCTTATTAAAATTCCTTCTTTAATGACTGCCAGTATTATACATAATGTTGTTGCTTACAATGGAAATCGCAGTCAAAGGAAATGAAAAACAGTGAGTTTATGACATCTTAGACGACGTTTTGGTTTTTTATTATTAAAAATCATCTTCAGATCTGTCAAAATTTATTGCAAAAATGCAGTAATAGTTGCAATGTGATATTACAATTGATTTTTAGTAAATAATGTTGTGAAACAACGATCGCAGTAAACATTATGCTGGTTAAATATATCAAGATATGATAAATTATCACTTTTATTTTTAATTTAATTATTTGTGATTTCCATTTTAAACAAATACCCTTATTAAACTCTCAATCGAAAATTGTTACATAACAAACCCCAATTATTTTCATCGATAGAATAAGTCTGTTAACTTTGGTCAATCTTATTGTTAATACCCTGTATATGTATATAAATAATTTTACTAGAAAAATATTGCAACACTTTATATGGTATGTATGTAATATCGTAATAAATATTTTAGAACAATTCCAGTTTGGACTAAGCCAAAATTTTATCACAATAATAGGTCCATTATTTTTCAGCTTTGAAAATAAAAGTGTGGAAACCTGATATATTTATATCAAAGCCCAAGTTTTTCAAATGAAACTGACACACTCTGTAAACTAACTCAACAAAAAGAGATGGATAATTCAACCTCGCAAGGAAGTGCTTCTGTTAAAGTAATATGTATAGGCATTTTTTAATTTTGCTAATATGCATGTATATTTCAGATAAATAGCATAAATTTAATTTGATTTCCGCAATTCCTTGCAATTTATGGTGACCTTAAATTGCGCGAGAAGCAAGAACTATTCATTTATTCAACATTACTGAAATATATATCGCAGATAGCTTAGATGTATTACATTTTCACATACATTAATAGCTTTATTACCTACAGTTCAATGCGAGTCCTTGAACAAATTATTTTTTTTTAAATATTCTCGACCTTTTAATTAAACAGTTTATGTAACAAAGCCACTGGAATATTTCTACCCAATTTAACAAATATATTGGCGATCTGTGTCGATGTCTGTGGGTATATCTAAAAATTTAATTATATTCTAACATTGAAATTAAAATTAAATTACAAGGCATTTAATCGCGTGATGAGGTTTGCTTTTGGGGCAAGGTTTCTTCTAATTTATGCGACATATTTTCATCTGACATGCAAATAATTTGCATAAATTCCCACACTACTTCTCGCATTTATATTGCGTTATACTTTAGAAAATACATGATTAAAAAAAAGAAAAATCAGTAAATACTCTTATATATCTAAATTTATTATTATTTATACTATTATGTACCAAACACAATAAAAATAACTTTATTAGCACGATTTTACTACCTTAACTCGGCATTTTGCTAAATCACTATAGTGAAAGCAAGAATTCAGGCGATTTACGTCATGCGGACAAACGATTCATTCAAAATATTTAAGAAACTGCAACTGATAATAAAACTGTATACTACACTAAATATTTGTACTATCACTAAATTACAGAAAATATTGTTTTTAACGCGGCAAACTATTTAAATTTTTTTTTTCTTTAAAAACGGTGTAAAAGCACGTAACAACCCGGTGTTCTATAATTACTTTTGGCTTTCATATACAGGGTGGTCGCGATGTAATGGGCCAAAATTCATGACTAGATTCCTGACGTGAAAATATTGCGATTTAGACAAACTCACCTTAGTCCAAAAGTTGATACTTACAGAGATACAGGGTGTTTAATGCAAAACATTATTATAGTTTTATTTGTTTCATAATAAATGCTCATACGAGATGAAATTTTGGTGTTAGGGGTTTTCTGGGGCGAGAGATTGAAATATATCCATGGTTTGCTTGTAGCTCATAGAGGACGCCACCTGCGCTAGGTCGAATGCGTTGAAAACGACAGAACCTTTTTATCTTTCAAAAATCTAATTCTCAGGTAGCAAATTCTGATTTTACAACTTCTTTTACACAAAAAAGCTATACTTTTTGACAGTCGCTATCCTGCACCGTTCTCGTAAAATTTGCCATTGAAAATTCCAATGTATTTGCATTCAATGACAAATCGGAAAAAATTGTCAAGTAGGCTTATGTTAAAATCCAATTTTGACATTTTCCACTTATCTTAGTGCTGTCAGTAATATTATATTACAGTATTATTCGTGCCTTATTAAAAGTATTCTTTACTTTATGATCTAAATAGTAGTGCGAGATAACATGCCACGCCATAATTTATTTTTAAATGGAGAAATGCGCGATATGGTTTGCGTTTATGCGCAATCAGATTATGTTGGACGTCGAGCGCTTCATCGGTATTCAGATTTGTATCCGAATAGAAGGCAACCAAATCGGAAACTATTTCAAGAACTTTTTAATAAACTTGGGGAAACTGGTAGTTTTCGTCCTAAGAGAGACAACACAGGGCGTATTGTTACAGTTAACCAAGAAGAAGAAATTTTAGTAACAGTGGCAGGAAATACAGAAGTTAGCAGCAGGCAGGTAGCTAGAGAAACCGGTGTTAGTAAAACAACAGTACTCAAAATCTTTCAAGAGGAAAATTTATATCCGTACCATTTTACACCCGTGCAAAATCTTTTAGCAGCAGACTTACCAGCTAGATTACAATTTGCTCATTTTATGCGCAATCAGTAAAACCTTGACCAGAAATTTTTGGATAATGTACTATTCACTGATGAAGCGACCTTTACTCGTCGAGGAATTTTCAATTTTAGAAACAAGGACATATGGGATAATGAAAATCCTCACGTAGTCAGTGAGCGTCACTTCCAGCATGAATTTAAGATAAATGTTTGGTGCGGAATTACAGGAAATCACCTTTTGGGTCCACATGAGCTTCCTCCAAATCTAAAGGTGACTTGTATTTAGATTTCCTGCAGCACCATTTAGTTGACTACCTAGACGATTTACCACTGAATACACGGCAAAATCTATTTTTCATGCAAGATGGAGCTCCCCCTCATTATTCTGTCAGAGTACGGAACTATCTTGACCACATTTTTCCGGATCGTTGGATCGGTCGTGGGAGTCGAATATTATGGCCTCCTCGTAGTCCTGACTTTAATCCTATGGATTTTTGTGTCTGGGGCTACATGAAATCAGTTGTCTATAGAGAAACTATAAACACCCGCAAAGAGCTATGACAGAAAATTGTAAATGCCGCCGAATCATTTCGTAACAAAAATCTCTATTTTAAAATACGGCAGTCTTTGAACAAACGCGTTAATAAATGTATTGAAGTTGGAGGCGGACATGTTGAACATTTATTGTAATATTCGATATTCAATTGTTCATCACAATTTATAATTTGAAATAAACTCTTGTTCTTTTTGACATTCGTACCTTATTTTGAATGAATAAATTACCAAAGCTAAATATCTTGACAACGGTGCAAGATAGCGACTATCAAAAAGTATAACTTTTTTGTGTAAAAGAAGTTGTAAAATCAAAATTTGCTACCTGAGAATTAGATTTTTGAAAGATAAAAAAGTTCTGTCGTTTTCAACGCATTCGACCTAGCGCAGGTGGCGCTCTCTATGAGCTACAAGCAAACCATGGATATATTTCAATCTCTCGCCCCAGAAAACCCCTAACACCAAAATTTCATCTCGATATGAGCATTTATTATGAAATAAATAAGAAAAAACTAAAATAATATTTTGCACACCCTGTATCTTTGTAAGTATCAACTTTTGGACTAAGATGAGTTTGTCTAAATCGCAATATTTTCACGTCAGGAATCTAGTCATGAATTTTTGGCCCATTACATCGCAACCACCCTGTATAGCCCTGCTTAAATAACCTCGTGACTGACGAACGGCATCTTCATAAACATGGTTTTTCTACTTTGTAAAAGCGAAGAGTCAAATTTAAAAGTGAATTTTATTTAAACCTTTGTGTGTAGATTTATTCAGATATTATTAAAAACTTTTCAGTTCTTAGGAAAGGTTTCTTGATAAACATTCTAAAAATTAGGTAAATGAATCTTATTCTCGTACTCTATCACATCCAGAAATTATTATAATGACTTGCAAAAATCTCTTTTGCAATAAAAAGACAGTTAATTTTTTGAAACCGTCTGATGAATGAAAGTTTAAGTGTTTCTATGTACTGCCTGAAAATGCAGGAATATACCATAACAAACTTTTTTTCTCATTTTATACACGCCTGAGTTGTTCTATATTATTTATAGAATTCTTATTACTTTTATTTTTCCCAGATAAAGGAATTGCACTTTTACAACCGCATAAGAAAGAGCAGTTTGATATTATGTCCATAATAAGTAAAAGTAAAATTGCAATTTAAATTAAAAATCGCGAAACTATGTAGGGAAAGATGTTTAAAGATTTGTATCCATTTTTTAGCACAAACAGTTAAGTTTATAATCGAGCATTTAATGTCACAGCTAAATAATTGCTTTTTCTAACACTTTCATACAATGACACGATATTGTGTCTCGGCTGTAATAAATAATATTAGCTAAGGTGTAAAGCGGGCCATTCACTAGGCGAACTCAGACCCGACTTACGACTGCGACCAGACCCGGACCGATCCTTTCTGCTCCATACACTAAACGGGCAGTTGTGTATGGAGCAGAAAGCGTATATATCATGCCGCCGTTATCACGAAAAATAGAAATTGCCGTAATTGTCGGAGCAGTAATAATTTTTGCATAGGAAAAAAAAAGAAACCAGTGTGGACAAAGAAATAATTACGCAAAAGGAATCAGTATACTCATTTACGTTTGCTACAAGATTTCCAATCATGTGAACCTTCCGATTTCGTATGGACAACTGGTTTCTCTATAAATACTAATAAATTCTTCCCAAAATTCACGATTATCTTAGAAAGACATTTTTAGAAAACAGCAAAGTGGCTCCAGTCGCAGTCGTTGTTGCAAACTGCCCACACATAATGAATCAGCACGGATCAGTCCGAGTCGTGTCGTGAGTCCGTTCGTTGATTCTGCGGACCTGCAACCATACCACGACATGTCGGTGCTATTACATTCACGATAGGATGGGTCGGCCGATTGGGTCCAACGGACTCGTCCGGCGGCCCGGTCCGCCCGTGAATGGCAGGCATAAGAGAAAATGACAATTATAAAACATACGTATCGTTTTAAATACTTGTTATCCTTATTTTAATGCAGCAGAAATTTTCAATAGCTATATTTACCATAACGACAGATTTAAGTAAACAATGTTGGAGACGCCAACGACATACACTTCCACATACTTGTAAAATAGCAAATTTTTCCTAAATAATTAAAAATTACATCCCTGCATATCATTTCAGAAATATATTTTTATAATTCGATTCGAGTCGAGATATCTAATTTTCGGTAACATTCTCATTCAAAACCATCAACGGAATTTCATTCATATTTTTTCTAATTTTGCTTAGTATGTACAAATAACCTAAATTATAACTGGTGTCTTGCAAGTCGTTACAATAACTTTAGGATGTGATAGAATACTTTATAAGTCGATTGAAACAAACATACACCAAGTGCTACAATATTTGTAATAATTAGTTTTTTCTACAAAACTGTTAAAAGTGGGCTTTTTAATTGTCATTTTTGATGTTAAAAATTTCATTTTTTGACACGCGTGTTAAAAGTAAATTAGTGTTAAAAGTAAATTAAAGTTTATTTAAATTTTGTTTTGAAAATTAATAAAACGTTTTAACAAACACATGAACAACTTTTTATTTTAAATAAGTACAAACCAACATTTTACTAGTTATTACTATTAACATTTATAGTAAAATTAGAACAATTTGAAATTGTAACTCCCTGTGGAATCGTCATATTTAAGTTGGTTTTACTGTCAACATGTGTGACACATCTATTTTCTGTAGAAATACTACTGGTAGTACTGGTGGTCTTGCTAGTAGTTGCAGCAGTAGGAAGTATTTGGCACGCAATTTCCTTTTTCTGTTCCAGTGAATTTTCAATGTAGCCTTCAGCTACCGTCGAAGATTTCCATCCTCCATGTCTCTTGATGGTAGTAAGATTTGCACCAGAATCTGCTAACAATGTCGCCGATGAACCACGAAAACAGTGTCCGGTGTAGAGTTGAGGATTTGGTAGATTCAAAAACTCAATGTCGGCAGGTATTTTACCAAACATGTTAATTCCGACTGGATACTTCACACATTTATTCTTCATATATTTAAGAAAAAGTCGTCTATGGTCAGCGTGGCCGGAGTGCCATATACTTTCTAAAAAAGTTTAAATAGAATTCACCAACAACACTGAAAGTCCGAGACACTTTCGTTTTAGTATCTGGTATGGTCACAACAACCGAAGTGCCCAAATATTCGATATTGTCGATGGTCATCTGACACAATTCCTCCCGGCGACACGCCCCGAAGACACTCACTATTGCTGCGACTTTCATCATCAGATACTTTTCGTCTTCTGCTTCTGTGATAAATTTGTCGATATGCGTCTTCGTCAAAACTTTTGACTTTTTTGCTTGATATCCTTCACCCTTCCGTTTTAAAAAAGCAATAAGTTTATGATGTTTGCTTATATCTTGATCTTGCTTTATTTTTAACATAGTTTTGATCATGGAATAATTTGACCACAGCGTTGACGATTTTCATATCTTAGCTTTTTCTCAAAATATGCCAGTAAAACACTTTCGTTACATTTCCCAAGGACCTTTTTAATGTTGCACCATTCCGAAAAGCGTCTATAAGCGATTTTGTACAGTTCCTTTGATTTCGCCGGCAATAATTCCAATGTTGCTCGACTGGCGGTTTCTTCGATTTCAGCAGGGATGGATTCGTTACGCTCATTATCGAGATTATTCATTATACTTATAATATTACTAGAAAAATGCTGTCAATATTTTTGCGTTTTTTCCGTAACTAACAACAGCACTGGTTGCTAAACATTGCGATCTGTGTGGTATTTTATGATTTCTTATTTTTATTGAGTTTAAAGTTCTTCCGATTGTTTTGTAGAAAAAATAGTGTATGATATACGAATTGATTTCATTTTTTTCGTGATGTTAAATAACTAGCTACGCTCGTTTTTTAATCATCTTCACTGACAAAATAAAATCTTACTTTTAACACTTATATCATAAATAGCTATTTTATTTTTTTTTTACTTTAACCGTGCTTTTCTACAATTATATTTCAGCGTTCAATCCTCTATATCACTTAACCACGTAGTACGCCACTGTGTACCCGTCATGCGCACACTGTTTAAAGCACTGTTCACTCATTCACCTCTGGTTCCTCTGGTCCAGAGATAATAGAAAATAAGAGTAGTTATTTCTTACTATAAAGTTGGCAACAAAAGGAGGCAGCGCCCCGATGGGATCGGTAGTGTTATTAAACTAAAAAGCGGAATATTCGAATTCATTTCCTCCTTACATATTTTTTCTGAAAGGAAAATATTTCACATTGTAGCAAGAAACTCATAATAATATCACAAATTTTTAGGATAATTGATACAAATTATTATTTGTGATATTATTATGAGTTTCTTGCTACAATGAAAAATATTACCTTTATATTATTAATATACATATCTCACAATTTTCTTTATAGGGACTCTCTTAATAAATATAATAACCTCATGAAAGAATCTTTTTTATATTAATGTTAACACATAAATACAAACAAACAAGGATATAAATGCAAAATAAATAATTTTGTGACTGCAATTTATTGCACTCCAAATCAGTTTTTGAAATATTGGAAGTTCTGAATTGAAATTTCATTAGATCCTTATTAATGAGTGGAACCATTAAGAACTGTTAAAAGTAGATTTCATAACGAATGCGTTAGCAGTTCTAAATAAATTGTCAAATTCCTTTTAATGAGTGCCATTATTATTGCAATAGTTGTACCTAAAGCCAGTTACGGACGATGAGTGATAATATATTTATATTTTTCTTGTAATTAAAAATACATAGTGAACAGCATAGATACCTATTATATATTATGGCGGATATAATTTAATATTATATTATAATTATCGCTCACTATCCGAAACCAGCTTAAATAATACGTACAGATTACTCACAAAATTTAATTTATTCTTCACCATTTAGATTTGGAGGAAGCTCATATGGACCCAAAAGGTGATTTGCTATGATTCTACACCAAACATTTATCTCAAATTCATGTTGGAAGTGACGCTCACTGACTACGTGAGGATTTTCATTATCCCATATGTGCTTGTTTCTAAAATTGAAAATTCCTCGACGAGTAAAGGTCGCTTCATCAGTGAATAGTACATTATTCAAAAATTCCTGGTCAAGGTTTTGCTGATTGCGCATAAAATGAGCAAATTGTAATCTAGCTGGTAAGTCTGCTGCTAAAAGACTTTGCACGGGTGTAAAATGGTAGAGATATAAATTTTCCTTGTGAAAGATTTTGAAAACTATTGTTTTACTAACACCGGTTTCTCTAGCTACCTGTCTGCTGCTAACTTCTGGATTTCCTGCCACTTTTACTAAAATTTCTTCTTCTTGGTGAACTGTAACAGTACGCCCTGCGTTGTCTCTCTTAGGACAAAAAATACCAGTTTCTCCAAGTCTATTAAAAAGTTCTTGAAATAGTTTCCGATTTGGTTGCCTTCTATTCGGATACAAATCTGAATACCGATGAAGCGCTCGACGTCCAACATAATCTGATTGCGCATAAACGCAAACCATATCGCGCATTTCTCCATTTGAAAATAAATTATGGCGTGGCATGTTATCTCGAACTACGATTTAGATCATAAAGTAAAGAATACTTTTAATAAGGCACGAATAATACTGTAATATTACTAACAGCACTAAGATAAGTGGAAAATGTCAAAATTGGATTTTAACATAGGCCTACTTGAAAATTTTTGCCGATTTGTAATTGAATGGAAATACATTGGAATTTTCAATGGCAAATTTTACGAGAACGGTGCAAGATAGCGACTATCAAAAAGTATAGCTTTTTTGTATAAAAGAAGTTGTAAAATCAGAATTTGCTACCTGAGAATTAGATTTTTGAACGATAAAAAAGTTCTGTCGTTTTCAACGCATTCGACCTAGCGCAGGTGGCGCTCTCTATGAGCTACAAGCAAACCATGAATATATTTCAATCTCTCGCCCCAGAAAACACTTAACACCAAAATTTCATCTCGATATGAGCATTTATTATGAAATAAATAAGAAAAAACTAAAATAATATTTAGCATTAAACACCCTGTACCTCTGAAAGTATCAACTTTTGGACTAAGGTGAGTTTGTCTAAATCGCAATATTTTCACGTCAGGAATCTAGTCATTGGCCCATTACATGGCGACCACCCTGTATATAGAGAAATGTGTAAAAATATACAC
Source organism: Monochamus alternatus (assembly GCA_037114965.1). NCBI lineage: Eukaryota > Metazoa > Arthropoda > Insecta > Coleoptera > Cerambycidae > Monochamus > Monochamus alternatus. The sequence continues at coordinate 44,326,124 of CM073433.1, forward strand.
AATTCCGTGTGTACCTCGATTAAAACAGTTTTGTGTCCTTTTGTGCTAAAATAGGTAAATATTTTTTTCAGTGTAGGCTTGCCAGGACAATAGACGTTAAAACACATATAACATATATGCTGTTCCCATAAAGCTACCTAAATGTGTTTGAATTCTAAAACCAACAATATTGTATCACATATGTTCTTTAATAAACCAGTAGTCGTTTAAAATTTAGCTCAGTTTTATTCAGCGATGGATATTTATTCACATTACCTTAAAGCGATGAAAACGCGAGACCCATATTTAACCATAACGCAAGCGCACGTCAATTAGGCAACTGTTATATTTATATTTTAGCGCAATACATAATCCTCGGGCAGAAATTTCACATCCGTTAATAACGGAAAACATAAAGACTGTTAGCCGAGGAATTCTGATTTGGGATTTTTAATTTTCCATAAATGCAAAAATTAAATAGTTGCATACGCTTCTTGCGTAACTGTTGTTGTAATTATTATGATTACAGTGTTTTCTGCTGATTTATCGTTGCATTACTTTATTTATTGCTCACAACAATCGATATCAGGAGTATTGACTGAGTAATACCAGGCATTGGCATGCCTTCGAGGTGCCGGAGCTGCTGCAACATTTTTATTTTCAAACTGACTTACTGTTTGAGAACATGGAATAATGTAATTTGTACACGGCAACGTTGACGGTCTTTGGGTGTAATTTAAATCCTCACGTTTAGAGCGATTCAAGAAATGTATTTACTGGAAGCTTTCGAAGGTGTGGTAAAACGTTTACACATTTTTTAATAACAATTTTTAATTTTGTCATGCCGAAAATCTAGAGAGTGACTCATGTTATAAACCGGCTCACAATTTATAGCAGTCGGTACAAAGAAACATACATGCAGTCCGTATATTTTTCATATAAAATCGTGTCGCATATCTGTGAGAGTATTCCCGATTAGACAGCTTCAGCTGCAGCAAATGCGCATGCGCCAGATCGAAGCAATAGACTTCTATTGGTTGTGACCAATTGACGAATCCACCTATTCCATTTCGAGCACTATCATGGGCGGGACAAATTTCAGGTAAATTTTTCCGCTCCTTTAATTATGAATGTAATTAATTTATTAGTGATTTTGTCTTCTTAAGAATGGAGAAAAATTCAAGCTCTACAGCGTATTCTCAAAATTGTAAACGCCCTAATTTAACAAGAGAGAAATATCGGATGATTAAATATATGAAGAGTTTAGGGAGCGAAGAATGTACGTGAGTAGTGTATATGTATAATGCAATAAAGAGTGGCAGAGAAGTACAACTGCGAAACGAAAAATAGTGGAAACTCGCAGAAAGAAGATGGTACCACATAGTAAAGAAAGTAGCAATAATATTTGTACTGTTTTGGAAAATTTGTCAAGTTGAAATTTTCCCGCCATAAACAATTAAAACAAAAGTTGCGAAATCCGTGCAAAAATTCATGAATTTCGTGTCCATGAGAACAAGACATAACTATTAAAGTGTGATATCTGCGGAGTGTGCATCAGGTAAACACTTACTAAGTGGGCATTCTAATTTGTGGAGAGGATGGCATGAGGTGAGCATTTAAAGTAAACTGTTAATGTGCTGTGTAACAACCCCATACACACGCCTATGGCATGCGGGACCAGCGCGCTTGCTCGACCTTGATACGTTAAGCGAAGCAACGGAATCCCGCCAGTCAACAGCCAGCAGTTAGAGAGAACGAACGCTAGCCACTAGTGTTTTTCGTAAATATATGTAATGTGCAACCCATACTTAAATTAACAAGCTAAAAGTATTGTGTTTATTATCAATAAATATTCATTTAACTTCTAGCCACTGTTATATTGGCGCCCAACCTATGGCCTTTACAATGTTTGTGAAATGACAGCGTGTGGTAGTGCCTACGTTTTAATCCTCGTTAACCAGTGCTTTTGTTGTGTGGAACGTTGAACGTTGAATAAGTGTTTTATAAAAGCTTTCTCGTGGGGAACATTATAAAACTTTGTTTCTATTCAACACAACTAAGTGTTTAGTGCCGTTTGAAGACGATTGCCTACGTTGGATAAGTATTTTATACTTCACCGGGAGGTAACAGTATAAAATTTGTATCTATTCAGCTGGTCGTTATTCAGTGCACGTAAGTACTTTTATTTATTGTATAAACTTAGTCATCACGGACCGTTATCCATATTGGTTAAGAAGTGCCGGTCGAACTCCAGAAATGGCGGAGAATACGGTAACTCTCACACAAGAACAATTTAATCAACTTTTACAACGAATCGGTAATGTAAACATTGAAAATGGGAACTTTATTCGTTGTACTTCGCGGTTTAACGGATGTAAAGACAGTGACATAAACGCTTTTATTGATGCCGTGGAAACATACAAAGAATGCAGTCAGGTGTCAAACGCAAACGCGCTTCGCGGTTTATCGATGCTTCTGGAAGATTTTGCAGCTACGTGGTGGCAAGGCGTTAAGGAAACTGTTCAGACGTGGAAAGACGCGGTAGATTTAATGCGTACAACTTTTGGACCCAAAAAACCAGCGTACAAAGTTTACAGAGAGTTGTTTTCGAAAGAGCAGGATCAAAAAACTCCCTCGCATGTTTTTATTTGTCAAGCCCGTGCTACTCTGGCTCAATTACCGTCTAATACCCTAAATGAAGCCACGCAGATTGACATGGTCTACGGATTGCTTCATAGGCGGGTTAGAGAAAAGGTTCATCGAGATGAAATAAAAACATTTTCGAATTTACTAGACGAATGCCGGTTAGCCGAAGAAACTTTTGTAGACCGTTTTGAAAATAAAAATACTAATGACAGTAATCCACGTGAAAAATGTAGTTATTGTAGAAATTATGGCCACTCGAAAGACGATTGTCGCAAACTCGCCTCAAAGGACAAGAGTACGTTGCAACCGACCCCTGCTAAGAATACAGAGCAAAATTCAGTAACTGCTACGTCATCAACCACTATACCAGTAGTAGGAGGTTCATCGTTTAAGTGTTTCGGTTGTGGGAAACCAGGTTACATTAGGTCCAACTGTCCTACTTGTACAACTATTTCTACTTCATCTATTGATTTCTGCTGCCTTGATAATGTGTACCGATCTTGTGCATCAAACCCTCGACCAATTCTGACCATTCAAATTCTCGACTCCAATGGTACAGGTTTAATGGATACTGCTGCTAAACAGAGTGTTGCCAGTATCAGTCTTGTGAAGCTTTTAGAAGAAAAAGGAGTTACGTTTTCAACTCAGACTATCCGTTTAAAATTAGCAGATGGAGTAATTAGACAAATGGATGTTCGCGTCGTTACAGTAGATGTCATGTTGTGTGAAAGACGAATCAATACCACTTTCATATGTCTACCTGACGCTGATACTACATTACTAGGAATGGATTTTCTATCTCAAGCAGGTCTTACAATAGATATGGGTAAAAAGATATGGTACTTTGCTGATACCCCTACCACCGAATATGAGTTGATGTTCGAAAACCAAGGACATGGTGTACTTGAGGTGAGGGCGCTAGACGTGCTAAGATCTGATGAAGGAACCATGCTCTCTGAAGAAGAGAAGGCACGCCTTTCTGCCTTGATAGAAAAAAACTCAGATACCTTCACTTTAGGGGGAGAGCCAACCCCTTATGCAGAGCATCAAATCGATACTGGAACTCAAGCACCCACATCCGTACCGCCGTATCGCATGACACCTGCCAAGAAAGACATTTTAAAACATGAATTGGACAAATATCTCGCGAGTGGTGTAATCGAAGAATGTGAATCGCCGTGGTCCGCGCCTGTTGTACTTGTGCCCAAGAAAGACGGCGGAACGCGATTATGTGTGGACTACCGATCCCTAAATGCGATCACAAAGACGGACTCTTATCCACTTCCGCGATTGGATGATTTACTTCACGCCACTAAACAAACATTTTATATGACTACCATGGATTTGCGTGCCGGTTATCACCAAGTGCGTGTGCGCGAAGAAGACCGCGACAAAACCGCGTTTGTAACTCCTTTTGGGACTTACCGTTTCCGGGTTATGCCATTTGGACTATGTGGAGCTCCTGCAACTTTCCAAAGACTTATGGATCGCTTTCGTAGCGGACTTCCAGATATTTTGGTCTTGGTATATCTTGACGATTTAATAGTATTGTCCGAAAGTTTTGATAGTCATCTTTGTGATTTACAGTTGATATTCGACAGGTTGAGACAATTCAAGTTACGAGCTAATCGAGACAAATGTACCTTCGCGAGTGCGCGTGTGAAATACCTTGGTCACGTTATCACTCCCAAAGGAATTCAAGTGGACCCGGACAAAACGGCAGCCATTGCTAACTTCCCGCCGCCGCGTAACGTAAAAGGTGTTCAGTCATTCCTACAAACGTGTTCATGGTACAGACGATTCATCGATAAGTTCTCCGATATTTCGCGGCCCTTAAGCGAATTGACCAAGAAAAATGCAGTCTGGAAATGGGAACAACCTGAACGGGAAGCGTTTGAAACCTTGAAAACCGCCTTAATCACTGCACCAGTTCTTCAGCAAAATGATGGCTCGAAACCCTACATATTACGTACCGATGCATCCGCTTTTGCTTTAGGTGCTGTACTTCTACAAGGTGAAGGCCCAGAGGAACACCCAATAGAATATGCTTCGAGATTACTTACTACTGCAGAAAGGAACTACAACACGACTGAAAGGGAAGCTTTGGCAGTCGTTTGGAGTTTAAACCGTTATAGAGGATACCTGGATTCTTCTTCGGTTATCGTTATGACAGATCATCAGCCGCTTAAATGGTTGCTAAGTTTGAAATCACCGACAGGGCGATTAGCTCGATGGGCTCTCGTTATACAGAGTTATAACATCAAAATTCAATATGTTTCTGGCAAATGCAACGTGATAGCTGACATGCTATCCCGACCTCCCTGTGAACATGAAAGTACTTCCACATGTGACGTTTGTTCCATCACCATTGACTTACCCCGAAGAACTTCCGTTGAAATACGTTCCGAACAACTAAAAGATCCGGAACTCAAGAAAATTATACAGAGTTTTGAGAATTATCAAGATTGTGATGTAGCTAGATGGACAGCACGTGGATATATTATGACTAATGGAGTTTTGTATAAATATTCAGACACCGAAGATCAGGAAGAAGCCCAATTAGTGGTGCCTACTCATGAGCGTACTAGAGTTTTGCAGGAACACCATGACGCTCCCACCGCCGCACATTATGGGACTGAACGCACCATACAGCGTATAGCCAAACAGTATTATTTCACTGGAATGCGCAGATTTATTACCGATTATGTTAAAAACTGTGTAGAGTGCCAAAGATACAAAGCCAGCAATCAAAAACCCGCAGGACTGTTGCAGACACCCGTTTATGCCCAAAGGTTCGAGGTGCTTGCCATTGATTTATTTGGCCCTCTTCCCGAATCAACTACAGGTCACCAGTGGATTTTTATTGTGGAGGATACCGCCTCAAAATGGATCGAACTTTTTCCTCTAATTCGAGCTAGTGCAGAAGATTGCGCTAGAGTTCTTATTGATGAGACATTCTTACGATATGGTTTACCACGACGTATAATATCGGACAACGGAGTGCAATTTGTTTCTGCCATTATGCAACAAGTATGCCACTGTCTAGGCATTAAGCAAAATTTGACTCCACTTTACCATCCACAAGCCAATATGGTCGAACGAAAGAATCGAGATTTAAAACCCCGAATTGCAATTCTGGTAGGCAACGAGCATACAAATTGGACTGAAAAATTACCATCTATCAGATTTGCCATGAATACCTCTAAAGGAGAAACTACAGGCTATACTCCTGCATTTTTAACCTTCGCTAGGGAATTGCGTACCCCAGACGAAGTTACCAACGATTTACGTTCCATCGTACAGTCAGAGAACTTCATACCTCAAATTACTCCCTACCTGGACAGAGTTGCCCTGACACTAGCTGAAGCCAAGTCCTTAAATGAGAAGCAACAAGATCGGCAGAAGGAATACGCTGACTTACGTCGTCAACCGAGTCCAAGTTACAAAATTGGAGACAAAGTATGGATTACCACCCATACGCGCAGTAATTTAGATAAAAAGGTTACTACCAAATTTGATCCGAAAAGAGATGGGCCATATGTGATTACACGAGAGGTATCCTCGACTTCCTTTGAAGTATCATCTATTGCCAATGAGGAACCACTAGGAGTCTACCATGTGTCCCTATTAACACCCTACCTCGGAGGAGAGGAGGTCCAGCCAGTCGTTCCTATAAGAAAACGTGGACGACCCAGAAAGAAACCACCTTCCACTCTTGATCCTGGTTCCTCGCCGGGACGTCATCGTAACCAGAGGGGGAGGATGTAACAACCCCATACACACGCCTATGGCATGCGGGACCAGCGCGCTTGCTCGACCTTGATACGTTAAGCGAAGCAACGGAATCCCGCCAGTCAACAGCCAGCAGTTAGAGAGAACGAACGCTAGCCACTAGTGTTTTTCGTAAATATATGTAATGTGCAACCCATACTTAAATTAACAAGCTAAAAGTATTGTGTTTATTATCAATAAATATTCATTTAACTTCTAGCCACTGTTATAGCTGGGTTTTCTTGGCATCAACTTATTTTTGATAATTTTGTGTGCTTTGAACCCTTCTCAACTGACGCGCCTAGATAATCATAGAACCTTCACCTGCCGTATCTCTGTGCTGTGAATTAATCACTCTCTGTTATTTTCGACCTTGAGTAATTGATAATACAAGACAAAAACTTTAAATTCTGATCGTCTTCAAATTTAGTACGCCTATGAAATGCGACAGACGTCGCTAGCTTCCAATGGCTTCTACGGCGATGTAGAACGCTTCTTGTCTGTGACCTTTGAGTCCGGCATGGATTAGTGAATGGCCGCTAGAGGTAGCTCTGTTACAGTGAATGTTGTTCGTCCGTCACCTCACCTATGGCCTACTGATGACACCTAATAAGCTCAAAACCGGTGTATGTCTGGTGGACCGCTAGTGCGCAACCTCATAGTGTGTTCTCTCCATAATACGCAGGTTCGGCATTTTTTGTACCTACTAAGTATGCAAACATTTTAAATAATAAACAATTTTGAGCATTTGAAAATCTCAAATCAATAAAAGATATTTTCAAAGGTCAAGAAATTCGGCTTTTATAAATTAGTGTTTGTTTTTAACAAATATATTGTATGAATACATAAGTTATAATTTTACGAAAGAAAAAAAATTTTCTCGTATGTCCCAACCCACTTATTGCTGCTGCAAGCTTGTTTCACTCTCTCTCCTACTGTTTTTCGTGTAACAGTATCGTACAAGTAAAAACTATCAAACCGACAGATAATTAATTAATTACTGTTAGATATATTAATTTATAAGTAATGAAACTTCAGCAAATAGCGTTCAAAGTGTACGAAATATTGCGGAAGTAGAAAATTTATGGCCAGCATCCGGCATATCTTCATCTCAGCCGCGTATAAAAGAATTCCATGTAATAATAAATGACAAGTTGACACGGCACGCCCGCTCCCGAGCATTTATCAATACAAATTACGAGAGCCTTCGATTACATGTCCTGATTTTTATGATGTTTGCATACCGGAGTGATGGTTTTTTCAGAGCGGATTAGAGTAATATTCTACGCTTGGATTATCGCTGATAACGACCCCGCCCTCCAGATATACAAAGGCTAGTTCGGAATTTGCAAAGGTCATATCTGTTTGCAACATATTGATTGATTTAGGTGTTGTTACCGTATGTTTACCAACCTCGGATGGAGAAATATTTAAATATCTGAACCACGGGCTGAATTAGGTTGGATAAAGTCATCCAGGAAATGAAATCGAAGCAAACAACCTCCCACAGTGTGGGTAGATGGTTTTTTAATGAACAGTGACTGTCCTGATAGCCGAATAAGCAGTATAAACATTATTTATTCATGTAAAATATGTATTGTAAACATTAGTTAAGGTCACAATTTGTTGATAACTGGGCCATTATTCTGACGTCTTGTGAAGTTGCTGTTATACCAATACTTTTTTCTTCGCACCTTCTCATTGTGTAAGATCTCATTAAAGTGAAGATGATTGATGATTAGGTACAAACGATATTTTTAAATCAAGGTAGTAAAAACAATATCTGTATAAATACTATTATAGTTTTGCAACTGAATTCATTAAATTTGTTTTAGATTGTTCATATGTTCTTTATAAAATGTATACTAATTTTTTACAATTAAATTCTATAGACATACGAGTAACGATCTCTTGTACTTACTTCTACTTGACTTTAAAGGGATTAGATTAATTTGTAAAATTCTTTTTAAACAACGGCATAGTGTTTTTTTTATCAAATATTTGTATCATTAAGAAATAACGTCTTAAACAAATCAATATAATATAGTTCTCCCTGCATTTTCCCTAAAATGCGTCCTTGTATAGGCACAGGGGTTTAAATGTTCTAAAAATATGTATGCCTACCTACCATGAGAAAAAGAAATGCATCACCTTGTTGAGGTCAATATTCTAAATCCAAACTGTATACAAATACTTAGGATGTAATGGATGATAAAAAAATCAACAAAAATGGTTGACATTTTATCTTGTTTTGATATGCCTTCCAATTTTCTTTTCTAATTCAGTTTCATTTCAGTTTTCATTTTAAAACAGTTCTAAGCTACAGTGATAAAATGCACAGAATTAGAAGGCGGTAGCATTATCATCAACTGTGTGGTTTTGAAAAGGATCGTATTATTGGCCTACATGAGGCGGGAATTGGTTTTCGTGAAACCGGTAGAAGGATGCAAAAAATTGTTGCAACAGTTATTCGTTGTTCGAGAAGCTGGTAGTAGATAATAGGCAACATCGCAGGATAAGCTTTGGGCGACCTAGAGGAACGTCAGATCGAGAAGACAGGAGATTGAGACTGCCTTAGAGATCGGCACAATACCCACAGATCGATAAAAACAGTTTTTTGAGAGATATAGGTCATATAATCACAATGCCATCTGTATATCGCCGTATTGGTTCCTATGGTCTAATTTCATATCCCCCGAGATTAATACTTCCTCTAACTAATTGTCATTATGCCCTTAGATTGGAATGGTGCTATGCACGGGTAAATTGGGATGGAGAATGGAATAGTGTTATGTTTAATAACGAATCTAGGTTTTTACTGTGGGCCCACGACGGTCATAGATGAGTCAGGCGTCGAAAAGGAAAAAGGCAGTTCATGGAGTTTGCTATGGCACGTAAAACAGCTCTTACCAGAGGACTGATGATATGGAGTGGAATCAGAATAGGTAGCAGAGCTCCTCTATTATCCTCTAGTCCAAGACCAAGTGAATACCCAAAAATATATTGATGAAGTTTTGGAACCGATTGCTATATCATACCTTTGACGGTTAAATAATATTACGTTCCAAGAAGATAACGTTTACCCTCATATTGCAGCGACAGTTCTTAGAAGAGGCTAACATCAATATTCTCCCATGGCCCGCACGATCTCCTGATCTTACGCCCTTCGAACATGTGTGGGATATGATGGGTCAAAGGTTGGGTCAATGAGCTGGAAATGCTTCTAAACCATCCAATTATAGATCACCTCAGTACAAACATACCCAGGCTAATTGCAGAATGTATTCGTTTAAATGGAGCGGCAACCCATACTGAATTTGGTCTCTATAGGATGCGATTTTTCCAATGAATGATCAATTGTTATTCTTAATATCATAAATACATGTAGAGAATTTTGTTAGAAAATATACATTTTTACTAGATGATGAGTTTTTTTTGTTACATAGAATACCTATATATTCTACAATTCCAGAATGACTAACGAGAATTAGGTATTTCTAAATTTACAAGTACATTACACTACAGTAAACACCCCGGATGATCAGAAGTTTTCATTGTATTGTGTAATCAAGCAACGGAGATTTAGTAAAAGACAATTTGGAAATGCGCGCGCGTTAATTTCGACTTCTTACAAAATGTCTAATTATTTTCTAATTTACATTTGTTGTAATTTGAAGAATAAATAGTTCTCTCGTAATATCTTTTTTATAGATAAAATTATTCGTAATTCCTTAGATTAAATCTGGAATCCGACATTATCTCAGAAATTATCAAATAAACGGTATATCGTCAAGAATACTACCAACAACATACTTTTATCTTTCAAAACAGTATAAAATAGCTATTAGATTTTCATTAAAGGCAGTGGCGTGATTTTTTTTTAACTGCTTTCTGACGGGCTTATATCACCATCAATTTATTGCAAAATATGCTGCGCAATGTCATTCAAAACTTAGTTAGGTTAGAACTGTATTTTTAGTGGAATGGGTCTACACGGAAAGAAATGGAAAGGCTACACGATTGTAGCTTTATTGACGCGCCAATCATTAATTTTATATTATGAAAAACAAAGAATCCTAAAATTTTGTAGCTGAAGAGTAACAGCTAACAACAACAGTCGAACATAAATGTTGACTACATTATGATATTATTCGGAAAGTAGAAAACTTCAATAATAATTTTCATTGTAAATATGTATTGAGTATATAATTTATTGTAATCCATTCTCAAAGCTTTCATCCAATTAAAAAAGAGACCAAATTGATGATTATATTATTCCTTAGAAAATATTAATTATGTATTTAAATTAAAATGAAATGTTTTTTTACTTTAAGTTTGACATTATTATTATTTCATTACCCACTTCTTACACCTAACAACTGTTACTTCGCCATTGTTTCATAGTATTCACTGATATAACAACCGTCATCTCTTGGTGACACATAAATATAAACAACAAAGTCAACTCCAATTAGCCATAAAAAAGTTTTTGAGTTCTTATAAATTAAATGTAGGTATATTCTTCTACACTATTCTAAAGAAGTGTACAGTACATTTTTCATAACATGAATAACTTTTTGTATCTTTTTCTTAGCCAATAAAGTATTATTATTATTATTAAAGATAATAAAAATCAACTTTAACTTTGTTGGAATTTCGTAAAAGAAGAAATGATTTAATTATTAATCATTCAATAAATTGTAATAGTACATCCTGTATAATGCATATGCGTTATATTTCATTACATCTCCATAAAATAGGAGGTAGTCATTGAATTGATATCTTATATTAATAGGTGAGCACTTGATATACCTATTTAAATGAGGAGTGTCAATAATGAAGTCTTAATAAAGGTTCCCTTGATGTTTAAAAAATAACATAAAATGTGCATATTTTAATAAATAAATAATGCACACTCATAAATAAAAAGACATCATAAAGGAAATTTTAATGTAAAAGTTTTGGTATTATTGATTTTCTGCAACTACAGAATCGTTAAAACGATCCCATTTATGAAATATCTCAAGTGAATAAATATGAAAAAATTTGATATACCCAAGTCGTGGTGTACCTACTAAACATTCTTTTGCTTAACAATTTAAAATTGCTAAGTCACTAAATTGTTTGGCAAAAATTATGCAACAATATAATACTCCGATTTATAGGTAGTGAAAGTACAATATATATACAGAATATTGTCGAAATGCAGTGGAAGTAGCAGTAGCAAATACAAGTTTTCTTCTGCAGTAAAATTATAATTACTTCTATGATATCTACAATATGCAGGATGGTATACATTTATAGTTTCCGAGATGTCAAATGTGAGCCAGAAAAACGGATCACCCTGTATTGTACAATCTTCTATTATAAATAAAATAACAGCTAGTAATATCAATTTAAAAAAGCACACCCATGGAAGAGATTTTACATGAGAAATTTATTAGGAAATTATAGTTTACTATTAACAAATAAAATAACTTAAATATGATAATAACATAATATGCCACAAACAAATCGATAGTTTATTATTTTACCCATAAAATAAAAAAAAAGGAAATCACTAATTTGACAACTATTAGTAAACTACGAACCTAAGGTCTCTGCTTTTCAAAACACCGGGTGTTAAAAGTTAAGTACATATCAAAATATCTCTGGCAGATGATTGACTAAGATTGATTAGACTGCGGCTTTCAATCTCTGGTTCTTTAAGGAATTCTTGAACTAAATTTTAAGACTGGTTTTAAGGCTTTCACGGCTCGGTGCTGTTATCAAACCTACTATGACTTTTTTCCTTGTTATGCCACAGTCGTGAGAAACCTTTTGCGAGTCACCGCTGAAGATGCCGACAAGGAAGAACCTGTCCCAACCCAATATCTCAATCACTGTTATCTGAGAAGTAGTTCCAATCGTACAGCATTAGAAACAATCCTCATAGTATCTGGCTTGAGAACAACAAGGGTAGGTCAAAGAAGAACTTTGATTAATACTTTTACACCTTTTCACACTACCAAAGGATGGTCTAATTAAAAAAATGGGGGAAATGATGAATTCTATTTTTGTTTGAAATGTAATACAGAGTAATCTTTCAAACATATTGAAATGCCAGAACATAGATCTGCTGCAATAATCACATAATAAATAAAATATTAACATTATTAAATTGCCACAGAATGTAAACAAACCCGTGTGGCCGAAAACCCGATATCATTGGTGCGACGTTACACTCCGTTTTGCGCGGTTTGTTTCCCTGGATACAAGTGCAGGTTACGGTGTTCACGATGTAAACAGGCGTTGCGTTTTTGTGGATCAAAAATACGTAGTGTAAATACTGTGTAGGTAATCCCATAATTATTAGTGGTGATGCGGTGAACTTACGATATTAAAAGTAACTTATTCCTTTGTTTACAATATAGATCCGCTAGTGACAATTACGGCGACAATGCTGTTGAATATGTGCCAGATAGATGGTTTTACCTGAGGTATTATGCCTTCTGATTTTACAATAAACTACTTGTTTTAATTTGGAAAATAATAAGTAAAAGTAATGAATAATGATATTTAATATTTAAAATAATTTTAATAAATTTCTGTTGCTATTTCACTACTGATTGCATTTCTCCTTAAATAATTTTAAACTCTTTTATCGTAATGAACAGCGTTGTCCGAAAGTAGGGACATCGTATACAGATATAAACTAAAGCACACTGCTGTTTTTAGGTTTACACATGGGAACGGCATCTGACGTCACAGATCTACGCTGTGGCGGTGACCGCTTTGTAGGGCGTGGCAAGACAAAATTTTTAAATACCGTTTTTAGGCTTATTTTTCCACGAAATTGTCTAGAACAAACGCCATTTCAATTAAAATATTACATTCCTTTTTCTGCACATATGTGGAAAAATCATGCAATTTTATGTCTATCTCTTATGCACTTTATTTCTGCTATCTATTCGGCAAACTGAGGAGGGCTAATTCGATGAAATATCTCAAATAGTTATAATTTACATACCTTCTATACCTACATAGAATGAATCTATTGCTCCACAGTAAAGAATCACCCTGTATAAGTAATAATGATCGCTTTATTAAAATGGGATGTCCCGTTTACTGTAAATAACTTCTGTGACTACTCTAGTGGCTATATCAAAGCCGCGGTATGTCGAAATAGTAGAAAAACGAAAGTAAACCTATTATCTAAAGATGCGAATGGTCGTGAGGAAGCCCCGTGGCTTCAAACGTTCAGAATGAAAAACGAAATGGTCATTATTTCAGTGTTCTTTCTTAATGGAAGGTAAAGATGCTGAGGTAGGTACTTGGTCGATAAAATTGTATTAATTGTTATATAACAGCGAAATATCTTCACAAGACAATACTGTTCTAAAAATTTTGCAAGAGGCAATTAATAAATGGCAGCGATAAAAGCAGTGGCCTATAAAACAATAAATAATGAAACAGTTGTTCCATTTTTTTGTTTTAATACTTACGATGTTCTATCTGCAACCATATATTTGATAACAATTCATAAAAATATTTCAGTCTTTTCAAAAAGAAAGTCGATATCAATAATACGATATTTTTATTGTTCATAGAAATCCATTTGACTATAAGTAACATAGGAATAAGATAGGAAAATATTTAAATGGAGATAGTTTTAGACAATTCCGTTGTTAACTTAAAGGCACTTGCAGACCTGTCCTAGCTCTTCAGATTTTCGAATTATTTTGAAAAAAAGTAAATGTGGCGTTTCCGAAAATCGTCTGTAACTTTTTTATTTAGAGAAATTATTAAAATATGAAAACATTTTTTCACAACAAGTTTTTTCGAGAAATATCACTGTATATATAGATTTTAATTACGTTTCGGTTACGAGAAACCATCATCAACTTTATTTTTTCTTATGGGCGCCTAAACGAAACCTCGCAATGTTTTTTTTTTAATTTTATAGATTATTCTGCAAATAAAATAATAGTACATATTTACGTCACTTTATTCTCCATCTAAAGGCGTAACTAATCCTAATTCCTAATTTGTGCCATTCTGAATATATTACAGTTTCCGAGATGCCACCGGAAAGTTATGAAAAACAGACTACCCTGTATACTTGGTGGATATTCTTTCTACATATTGACATTTAATTTGTTCCCGCAAAAAAAATAGACAGCAATGATATTAATAAAGATATAATTGTTTTGGGCCGATCATGTTTAAACAAATAAATACTACACCTGTAGTTTTTTCACATCGTTTATTTCAGCCACTGCACCATACCTTTCATCCAGCGATTACAACATTATGATATCATTTTAAATATTTGTTCAAGATTAATATGCTACTATAAAACCATATTCAGTTTGATTAATATTCTATGAGATATATTAGCTCACCGTCAAGTGAACGGTGCATCAATCGTTAACAAGTCAATCACATTTACAACCATTAATCAGATTATGGATGCTGAGGTAGGAATCTTTCAAGAACTGCACGGATTATCGATTATTTTTTATAGTAAAGAAAGTTGTTACAGTTTAAATTTTAAAACATTATGCAAACATCTTGAAAATATATAATTTCTTACAAATGTCTATTAAATTTCCAAAAAGAAAAAAAGAAAAACACGCTTAAATTTTGTTGCTATTTAACCTCGTTTCAGAAGAACAGGGATGGTTAGCTGACAGAAATATGTTATGTGAATGCTGATTTGAGTCCTGTTTGAACGTTGACTATCAGCGTGACGATGGTCAACAAACATCATTCATTATATTTCTGCATTCTAAAGCCAACGATGACAAAAACTTACTGCGAAATTTGACCGTTAACTATCAGCGACTACCATTTAGTCGCATTTCAGATGGACGCGGATGATCAGTGCAATAACGGTATGATATCAACTTCGTCTAGCTGTACAGATGAATACCGTTCGTAAAAAGTTTTACTTTTTAGCGCCGCAGGGTTTAAAATTATCATTTAAGCCTCATTACTAACAGACGCTGATGATCAGAGAGATAGTCGTCCCGATAAGTTTCAGGAAGAAAATCCTATAACTGCTTTCAGCGCCTGTTATTTAGGATGAATTTCAGATGGACGCGGATGACCAGGACGCTGACAATACAACAATATCCATTATATCTAGGCTTGCAAGTTCATTCATCAGCACACTGCGGTCATGTGAGAGATATCGCCTAAAGTTTTTCCCTTTTTCAAACGGACGTTGACAATTGATGCGCTGATGATCAATAAGTTGTTGGTCAGTAAATAGCAATAGTCTTACCTTACTTCATTCGTCACTTTCGCCAGTTATTCGTGTCTGTTGACTGTTGACTGTTGACCGTCAGCGACTACCATTTAGGGTAGGAGCGGATAATCAGCGCATTGACAGTGTGACATTTGCATTTTGTCTAGACTTGTAGGCGACAATTTCATAAAATACAAAACCTTCATTCGTCAGCATATTGGACCTTTAGCGTATATTTGAAACGTACTATTGTCTCAACATTATGTGTGAAGCATTTTTTATAAATATTTTCATTAGTAAACTACATTTATTCGCTATATTATCAAAATAACTTTTGCTGAAGGAAAAGTGTTACTTCTTTTAGCTTTCTTAATCTATAGATTAGTCCTTCATCACCGAGTTGCAACTTCAAAACGCCCTGTATGACTCACGTACAACTAAAACTGTACTGGTATAATTATGTTTATGATTCATTCATTCATTTTGTACGCTTCACACACCACTGGTCGCGTTTCCTAATATTTGAGGTTTGATCTGCTAGCAGACACCGTTTCCTCGAAATTAAATTTAGATTACTGTGTTTCTCGGTTAAGTTTAAGCAATTAGAATTACTGTCATCTCAAATCATTATTGCATAACAGATTTGATGTGCCCGGCAATGTTTCGACATCTATGAACTTACAAATCTGGTTCAAGTTTGCGTTTTAATTTTATTGCAATGTAACAAATCTGCAATTTGAAGAAGAACTTAATCATAGAAGAGAAATTTTGTATTTTAGTTATGTCATTTATGTTTATTCTAAACAGCATCCGATAATAATTTTTTCCTGTTTTAAAATGGGTGGAATTTTCATGATTTGCTTTGCTCTGTTTATATAAAATTTACTGGTAATTTTTGATATACTTTATATATTAACGAAAAATGAAGTATATGTGTTTTCTACGTAACACAATTAAGGAATTTCAGGAATAATATATAATGATATTTTACCATTCCAACCTGAAAATTATAATATATAAATTAATACAAATTATAGTGTCGGAAATTTATGATTTATGATAGAAGATAGTTTCTTAAAAGAACCTCTGCAAGATTTTCTATGAGGTAAATCACATAAAATTCTGATTGCTTTTTGTATCAAGAATACATCTTCATATTCACTAGATTCTCCTCAAATCTCCCATATTGCAACAAACTGAAAAATCAATATTTTTTTTGATGGTTAATAATGCATATATAGATTTTCCTAACATCGTTTTTAAATTTGTTATGTGATCAGTCCAGTTCAGTTGCGAGTCAATATGAATGCAAAGAAATTTCGTAGAGTCTACTGTGTGTATTTCATCATCGCTTGCTTTTAAAATAATCTCTGTTACCCCACGTAATTGAAATGTTATTGGTTTTGCTACAATTAAGTACCAGTCCATTAGCAAGGAACCAATCAGAAACACCTTCTACGATATTTTGTGGTTTGTTTATTAAATTATTTCTATTAGCCTCCCTTATTAATAAGCCGGTGTCCTCAGCGAATAATGAAAATGTGGCTTCTGGAAAATTTGGTACGCTATGCGCCTTGTGGAACTTCACTTTCAACTACGGCATATTTCGAATGAATCTTTTTCGTTACACAATTTTTAGTTTCAATTATTTCAGTGCACATCTGTCTTTTCAATAAATATGTTTTAAACCAATTATTTTCAGTATCAATTATGCCATAATATTCCCATTTATGTAGCAACAGTCGATGATTAATACAGTCAAAAGCCTTAGATAGGTCACAAAAGATTCCCAATGGAATTTCCCTGTTTTCTAAACTACTGTTTATGCTTTCTAATAATTTAAAAACAGCGTCTGCGGTATTAAGATTTTCCCTGAACCCAAACTGAGAATTATCTAAAATATTGTAACTATTTAAATATAACACGTTTAACTATGTATTCAAGGATTTTTTAAAAAGACGGCAACAATGACATACTTCGGTAATTTGTGGGAAGCAATTTATCACCTTTTCTGTGAAGTGGTTTTGTTATTGATTTTTTAAAAGATTCTGGAAATTATAGCATAATAGTTGCAAAATCACATAACGTAATATAAAGTTTTGTCCATGTTTATTTCTGTAATATTACAGTATACTTATTTTTTACAAAATTATGTAATTTAACATAACTTTACGCTGGTCACAAATTGCCAACGTAAAGTTATGCGAATGGCAGACAAATTTTTATTAGTGCTTTGATACAATAAATGACAGTTAAATATACCTACATGGTCATTTAGTGATAATAATTTTGAATTTATCAGGATGTTTGGCAATTAGTCAATAACTTTTGATTAACAAAAATGAAACCTGTTGACTAACACTATAGATATTCCGCAACTTAATTTGCAAATAGCAATAATGCAACGGGAGGCTAAATCAGATCTGTATATCTTATACAATTTAGTTCTTTGTTAAGTGATCTGATAGTAGTTCGATAAATTTTAATGGCAAGTCTATAAGCCCATTCTCAAGTATTTCAACACGTTAATTTGAGCTTAATGAACCACGAAATAATTAAAATTGTTAACTTTTCTTTATAATACGTCGACGTTTCGACTGGATGAAAAATATACAGTGTGTATCTTAAGCAGAAGTTTTCCTTTTAACGCGATATGTGCCACAAAAAACTAAGTAGATTCTTCAAATAGCGTTTTTTTCGAAATCTCAAAACCAACCATAATATGGTCGTATAAAATTACTAATAAAAAAGTCAAATTACTTTCTTCTATAAAACTTATCATATAAGAAGAAATAATGTCACGTAAAAACGTGTTTTATCTTGTTGGAAAAGCTAAAGAGACCAGAAATCTAAAATCAAATCATGATGGCCATACTGGTGGACCTGGGTTATCCACCAAGAATGACTTAGATTGAGTAACATGTTTTAGATGTAGTTCAAGAACATCCAACAATTAGTATCAAGAGTATGTGCTACAAGACCATTTTCCATAGAGTACAATTTTGGGTGTGAATTTTACAGGAAACCTCTCTCAATGAAAATTATAATATGGGTCCTTGAGATACAGGGCGATAAAGTTTCTTTAAATTTATAATATATCTTTGCTACATGCACATGCACCTAAAGACTAATTATATGTCTGCAACTTCTGATGGTCATTCAAAAGTCACCGCCAATGGTGTAATCAAATATCGTTGGACATTTTTCCGATAAAACAACATTACTTTGCATTTCGACGAATTGAAGTTATTCTGAAGGTTAACATAGTTAGCAATAGTGTAGATGTTACAATACAGTTTGAGGTCGTATGCGAAAAACAAATACTGAACGTCATTGACAATATTATTAATAAAAAGTATGAAAAGAAGAGGACCCAGAACCGACTCCTGCGGAATACCCGAAGTCTGACCATAACAAATATGATTTGAAACCGCGATATTAAATAAACTGAAAACGTTTCTATAGGTAAGACTGAAACAAATTTAGCAAACTGTCACAAAAGCTAAAGCCAATTAGGGAATTCATAAACAATCCATGATTACATCTATTGAGTGCTTTGGAGAAGACAGTGTAGATAACTGTTACTTGACTTCCCTTATCAAAAACTTGAAATGTATACTGGGTATTACAAATAAAGTTGGATATGGTCAATCGGTCTTTTAAAAAAACATGTTGTTCACGAATAGTTAAGTTAAGTGCATAATGTGATATATGCCTGTGAAGTATTATTTAAAAAACCTTACAAAAGTTGTTTAAAATGGTTACAGGTCGGCAGTTAGCGTAGTTGTAATTGAAACCTTTTTCATGTACGAGATTTATTGTAGAAGGTTTTCAGATTGTCTGGAAATAATTCTTTAAAATTAGATTGTATAAAGCATTCGAAGGTTTACAACATGAATGGCAAAATCTTTTAAAAAAGGTAGGACGTACGGTAGGCCTCGTACACATATTGTTCTTAAGTTAATGGCATTTAATACAGTGGAAAAGTTGCATGAACACAGAAAATGCGGCAGAAATAATTCGAGGAAAGATATGTCTTTTAAGAGTTTGTACAGAATCTAGGATAAGGCGAGTGATAATTTGTGTGAATGAAACCAGTGATGATAATTTTTGCTTTTCATTAATACCTTCATATGCCCCTAATATTCCTTGGATAATTTGTTAGTTTTTTTTAGCTATATTGTGTCAAAAAGAAACACTATGTAAGATGTATGTTTATTTTACTTGACTCATATGACCGTTGCGTAGAATTACCTAGAGTATAAAAAATGTAACGTCGATTCAAAATAAATAAAAGTTTTTTATGTTTATTTTTAACCATCCACTGGAAAATTATAAAAAGTAATAGTTATATTTTTAATAAACTCAAAACAATGACAACATAAATTTAAAACTCTGAAGTTATACCAACTAAAGCCTGAGAATATTATGCTAAAGGAACTTCGTTAATATTAGCATTAATTTCAATTCTATTTTCTAGAGAACCATCTAATTTCTATTAAAGAAAATCAACAAATATCACCGCCTGATCAATATATCCCTCGAAGTATTTCATTGAGAAGAAAATCTAAAATTCACTTCGTCACGAATTCTTTAGCTGGCCATTTCCACTTCCACGATGCTAGTAACTGGCTTTAATTGTCGACGTTCATTGAAAACAACTGAGAAGCAGTACATCAATCTAGATACCCACGGCTACAGAAACATCTGCTAGAGCTTCCGCCGTAGCTTGCTGAGATGTCCCGCATTCCTGATTAAAATTCAGAGACGTAACTACACATTTTCTATGGGATCCTGTTATGAGAACGCGTTTTTTGAAGCATCACCAGGAGGACTGGATGATATATGGTTTGTCAATGTCTACATTTTAAAGTTAAGTAAAGCATATAAAATGTATGAATTTAATGAAATGAGTTTAGTTTTAGGTAAATACCGAATTTATTTCTTTCACTTTGTTGAAAACATAAAACTTGTTTATTTGGTATAGCTGGATTTGGTTTTCTATAAGCTTTTCAAAGAGTCCCCTCATGTCTTATGTTTCCATTTGAAAAAAAGTAGGGGTAGCTGGGGGTTAGGGGGTTGAAGAAAAATTAATTATTATATAACCGAAAGATGGAAAAAAATCAACATCAGTTAACGTGTTTCGGCGTTTTAAAAAAAATTACTCATTCAAAAGATATAAATTTTATTCCGTACTTCTGGTTGTCCCTGTATGTTCAAGCTGAAGAAATGTTAATTCTTCACGACGGCATGCTCCACTGATACCAATAATCAAAACTATCTAAAATAAGAAGAATAAGAAGTGTGAAAAAGCACTACCTTCATCTTCAAGTAGATTTTATAATCAGCTTTTTTCAAAGATTTCTCGTCTTCTGATTTTCTTAAAACACTAGACTTACGTTTAAAGAATTAAACTTGGAAATTTTTTTATATCAGTATTCTTTTTCACTGACAAATTGTTCTTATCAATGAGTAAAGACTCCGCAGCGTATATATCTCTGATATACTCTAGATTTTTGTTCAAAATAGACTAGTAGAACTGCCTCAATAATAACAATTACTCCTTTTTGATGACTCCAATCTTTAAATACTTAAGCGATACGCGTTTTCAGATTTATTTTTGAATTTTGTCGGCAATAATGATTGATTTTTCTTAAATTTAATTGGGTTTTTGCTACGCTCCTGACAAAATAAAGATTAATTAAATAAGCCCTTGCGCCAAACGGATCAGTCAAGGGTTATTTTTGAAACTAAGTTAGCCTAACCAAAAAATCTCGCACTGAAACAGCAGATAAGTAAAAATTAGCAAAAATCACATCACCATCGCGCACTTCCGTATTTTTTGACGTTTCGAAAAACTCTCTGTCTTCGTTCTTAAAATAGCAAACGTATTAAAAGTACGTCAAGGTTAACAGTTTAAAATTTGTCAAACTTTCGACTTGACGATATATAAATATTTATATATTCTTGACATCCCAATATTCTAATCTATATTTAAGTATAATAATAAACTTGAAATTTGAAACTTCATTCAAGTGTATACAGTATGCGCCAAAAGTATGGAATAAATTCAATAAAAACGAAACAATTATTTTTTGGGAAAAATCCTCGAACAGGTCGATTTTTAATTTAAAAAATACATATTTTAGCGTAAAATGCGATTTTCAAATGTTATTTGTTTTCGAGTAATGACGTCATCGATTTTTTTTTTAAATGGCAACATCATATTTTTTTCCTTGATTCTGAAAGATCGTTTAATTCTCTATCAGACAGTACTAAAATTTTGCTCTCTTACATAGGAAAGTTTTCGAGTAAATGACGATTGAATGTTAGAAAACGTAAATCAATTAAAATAAAGCAAAAACGTTATCAAGTTTAGTTTTTCGAATTCCTTAGTTCTTTATGGATCATGTAGATAAAAATCTTTGCAAAGTGTCATTGTCACACCGACTTTCTAATAAGTATTGTAAGCGACATAGAAATTATTATTCAATTTAAAATATTATGGCACATTTAACTGTTACTCAAAGAATTGAAATTTTAATTCTTATCGGATGCGGGAATATGACTAGAACTCAGCAGGAAGTTTGCGATTTATTTAATGAAAAATATCAAGATCGCCCTATCAGCCAATCAACAGCCAGTAAGGTTGAGTCTAAATTTAGAGAAACTGCCAATGTTGTAAATATTCCAAAACCTGGACGTCCAAGCATTAATGAAAATCAGAAACAGAATATTTTGATAAGTATGGTGGATAATCCTCATAATTCTTCACGATTGGTTGCATTAAACAATGACACTAGTCAGAGCACAGTGCTACGTATCTTGAGGAAAGAAAAATATCATCCCTACAAAATTCAACTTGTGCAGGAACTCAATGAAGATGATCCCGATCGCCGCTTACGCTTTTGCGAAATTCTAATGGATTTATGTCAAGGAAATAGAAATTTACACCGGCAAATACTTTTTTCAGATGAAGCCACATTTTGTCTGAATGGTACAGTAAACCGTCAAACTTGCAGATATTGGAGTCGGAAAAATCCTCATTGGATGGCAGAGGCACATACCCAACACCCTCAGAAATTAAATGTGTGGGCTGGAATAGTTGACGACAGAATAGTAGGGTCTTTCTTCTTTGAAGGAACCCTTACAGGACAAAGATATTTAGAATTTCTAGAAAATGACCTTGTTCCAGCCCTTGCAGTAAATTTTCCTAACGATATATGGTTTCAGCAAGACGGTGCACCTCCTGGGAGGTGGATCGGCAGACGCGGACCGATAGAATGGCCTGCAAGATCGCCAGATCTTACACCTCTTCACTATTTTTTATGGGGATACTTGAAGTCAAAAGTGTACATTAATAAACCACGTAATTTAGAAGAACTTCAGAATCGCATTCGGGACGAAATACCCAGAAATCATTCATAATGTGCAAGAAGAATTTCTTCACAGACTTGCGCATTGTCAAGAAGTTGGTGGATGGCAATTCGAACATTTAATTTAAGTATAAAATTTAATCAATTGTATTTTATTTTACATACCTCAGAATTGTTACTTTTTTATGGATAAAATTTACGTTTTCTAACATTCAATCGTCATTTACTAGAAAACTTTCCTATGTAAGAGGGAAAAATTTTAGTACTATCTGATAGAGAATTAAACGATCTTTCAGCATCAAGGAAAAAAATATGGCGTTGCCATTTAAAAAAAATCGATGACGTCATTACTCGAAAACAAATGACATTTGAAAATCGCATTTTACACTAAAATATGTATTTTTTAAATTAAAAATCGACCTGTTCGAGGATTTTTCCCAAAAAATAATTGTTTCGTTTTTATTGAATTTATTCCATATATTTGGCGCATACTGTATGTATTAATTCAGTAATAAAATATATATATTTGATATAAATATTTATATACTCTTGACATCCAAGTATAGGGATTGAAAAACTAGGCTAGGTTCGATGAAAAAAATGTTCGTTAGTACACCCAGTATAAATTATTTTATTTTTTTTTTATAATAACTGATCATAGCTAACATTTTGTCACACAAAGGTCAAGCCTGTTGTTCAGTAAATAGAAAACAAGGTATATAAATTAACTGAAACATTCAAATAAAAAAAAAAACAAGTATTTGCTACAATACATCTGGATATTTTTTCTGTCCCATAACTCATTTCATAGACTGCATAACCAGATTAAATTCTTAGTGCAACTGCCAGCACCGTTATTATTTATTTGTAATAACAGCAAATCAAGTCGTTCAATCATTCATGATTAAATTCATTTGCAATATTTTAACACGAATCTATTAACTTATGCCTTCGCACCATGTAACTGCTAACTGTGATCATGTGAAGATTGCTACCTGGTGAGGTATGACAAATTTTATTTATATGTTTATAAGTTTATCTCATTCTATATGACTTTCTTTCACCTCTGTCGACAGACAGTACATCATATCAACACTACTTTGATTCTCCATACTCATTTGACAACTTTTTAATATACCTACATACAATCTTGTACAAAGTATTTTTTGTGCTCTTTAATGAAAACTTTTTTTTTCCATGAGTTGAAGTAAATTTACAAATTGTGATTACTCCCTGTAATGTTTTAATTATTTATAAATTCAAAGAAATAAATTCTTTCAGTACAAGTGTTACATAGAATGTCAATAAAAAAGGTAATATTCGATTGATTATAATATATTGGTTTGTTGTTTTCTCCTCTTAGAGTAATATCTATACATTTGCGACCACCTCAAAAGTTTGAATGAAGTAATAATATTTTTACTCCTGATTCTGCTAGTAAAGATTATCAGCTATAATATCTGCAGGACATTGATAATGTACAAGATAATTTTTGACAAAAAAATCAAATCACAACACAACAAACAACTATTTATTTATTAAAAGTACAGCTAGTAAAGGTATAGTTATTAAATTTCAACACAACATTATATTTGCTGTTTTTTTTTTTTCTATAGAAGATCTATTACCACGCATAGTATTTATGATCTTATTATGGTGTTCTTGGTCGATGTTTAAATTTGGTTTTATAGAATTTGGATTGTTTGTTGTTTCCAACAAGGAGATTGTCGTACCAATTATCCGTTTCCGTTTTCCAGTGTCGATTAAGTTTTAAGGATAGCCGTGGTGAGGTAACATGTTCGCTTCGTTTTGATATCAGTTTATGAAAAAGACGTACAGGGCAGCCTTGACTATTATTATTAGCAATCAACCATTTACTATTTGTACAGCTTTTTTAACCGCCTTGGCAAGTAACTGAACAGGGGATCATATTCAATGCGATTTGTTAGAGAGCCATCGTTATTTTTCTCGATTTGAAAGAATCCAAGATACATGCAACTGCCTTGTATCCTTTCCGCACTAATTCTACAGTAGCAATATGGTAGATTTTACGCATAAAACCTTCAGCGGTATTTTCATCCCAGAACAATATTATTCGGTTTACTTCTGACAAACGCAACTGAAGTTTCTTCCTAGCTGCATTATTCCTATACTGTTAAATAGGTCAATCATAATACTATAAGCATTGTAGAGCTTCTGTAAAAGTTTGCACGAAACATTCCACATAGTCTTTACTGTTGCTTCTTCCTATATTGACCGCCTAATATTTTATTATCAGTGCCAGTTCTTCTACGCTTCTATGCTCATTTAACTCGTTTTTTGGTTCACAGCAAAACCTCATAAATTTTCTCCACGTGTATTTCTGACTGTTTATGGCATTTTTTCGATTTTTTCGCGCCTTAATAGATTGAAAATTCGCATTGCCAAAACGTAACATTTTGAAATATGAAGCTATCAAACATAAACAATATTGGTGTTATAGTGGCTAAAAACATTCTTGAATGAAGATATCAGTTAAATATTTAAATGGGTGATTTGTGTAAAAAAATAACGAAATTTAAATGGCTGTTAGAACTGTCAACAATTTTTTCTAGGAATAGAAAACTGGAACTGGAAAAGAGAAGGTTGTATATTATCATGTATTATTATTATCATTCACTTAATGCGGGAATGAGTTTTGTATCGGTGTATGTAGTACAAATATGTGTTTATCAACGACCACTATATTAAGAAGGTGTGATACGTCTATTTTCCGTGAATTAAAGGCCTTTTAACACACTAGTGGATTGGAATTTGGAATATTGCGCTTCGATTAATTTTATTCAGAATTATTATTATTAACATTAACGTTTATCTCAAGAACGATCTTGTTATTTTGACCGGGATTATTTAAATTCACTTGATGTAAAGTTTCTGAAGGACTGGAGGGGCCACAATTTCCAGGTAGAAGCTGGATTTTTTTCAACAATTGCAATGTTGCTGGACAGTGAATCTTTAATACTAACTTTCTAACCACCATGACGCTTCACAGTGGTAATATCACCCTCAGCATTGGCCAGTAATGTTGCCGAAGAAGGCATCATTCCATGTCCGGTAAGACTTTCTGGATCAGGGAACCCACGAAATTCAGCCACTTATGAAATTATGTTGATGCCTACATGTTGTGTAGTACATTTTCCAGCCAGATTGATGTATTTTCGACACATTTCTACAGCATTGTCTAAAAAATCTTCTTTCATGACCGAGAAACTTTGTTTTCGTCGGAAAAGTAGGATATTAACACCTCTTCTGTAACTGCTCATTCTCCTATGATGCCCCTAAATTCGCTAGTTATCGAATTCCAGCAATTCCTTCTCGTACACACTTTTGATTTTAGTTGAATTTCAGCCGGAATAAAGACATGGTCAGCATTCTCACTCATTTTTTGTGTCGATTGCAGATTGTTTAACTCTTGTTGACAAATAAACAAACGAATGTCATATATTCTTGATTAAAATAAATTTGTCAAATATTATGTTTTTCAAAACCATAATTTTTCACCGCTTATACGGTTTTCACTCTTCTAATTGACCGGATTTGGCCGTGATTGTGGTTGAATTACAGTCGGGAAATTAACCAGTATTTAAACCTCTCGAAAGAATGTTTAAAGGCCAACCAAAAGCAAGAAAATAAGCGCCACATCTATAAAACCGCCCTGTATAACCTTATTAGATTTAGGAGTGGCAGGAACTATACTTCGAAGATTACTTGAAACGCAATCCACTTAATAATTTAATCATACCACGATACTAACATCCCAATTTTTAACCGGAGTTAATTGAAACTGCGAACTTACGTTGTATGCCGAATGGTCACTTCCTGGTTCTCCATCACTGGCCCGAGGCCACAAACTGTTTGAGGACTGGACAGCAAAAAGGCGCGTGTGGTAAATAATTGCAATGCCCCTGGTCAAGAGGCACCGACGGATTACAATAGCCGTAATCCGATTAGATAGGAAGAAATGAGTTTGAGGTCAACAGTGTCCGTCTCAGGTGAACTGCAACCGGGGGTCAAGTATTCATATATGCATCTGGGGTCAGAACGGTGTGCGTAGTCGACTTCATTTGTATAGGGGTTTACAAGTTTTCAGATAAGGCGCGGTGAACTCAGAAAAAATGAGGTAGTGTCAAATGTAAATATACAGCGGGAGACTCTTATAAATACAATTTTGCAAAAAATAATCAAAAATAGCAGTTCGAAAATAGTTTAAAAATACACTTCTGCACGGCACTGGAAACTGGTCCACATTTTTCATATTTTCCAAATTTTTTCTGCTAGACCAAACATTTTATTGTTGATGGACGATAAAAGCAGAAGAACAGGGATTTTATTTAGATTAAATATGAGAGGAAGCAAGACAAATTACATTATTATTATTTTTGTAGAAGAAGTTAGGAAACGTGAGCCAATCTTATAACAACAAAAATTCTAATAGTTCAAAACTGTCTAATGAAAAGTTGGCATCTAGTAATTTAGGCCATGTCAGTTACAAATACACTGAAGGCATCAAGTACCAAATTAATCATCAAATATTTGTAACTTCTATGAATAACCCCCAGACATTAAATAAATGCATTTAATCTCAATGTTTTTTAGTAGTTTGTGTAATTAGTCTTATAAAATACTTCTTCGTCTTTTAAACATAACTTCCTCTCATATCCACATTCCGTATTTAGACATTAAAATAGAGCAAGACTAAATTGCCGAGTCACAAGAGTTAAATATTTTAGATATTCGGCAATTATTTTATTTAAGAGTTGCAGTAACAACTCATTCCGAAAGGAACAGTTTGACTTCTGCTGGTCACATATGGTACAACAACTAAAGGAAAACTCTTTATAGTACCAAGAATGCATTCTACTAAAGGGCAACATAGCTACTATTATTTAGTACCAAACATATACAACTCCCTGCCCGACCAAATAAGGAAAACTTGGAGTTTAAAAAAATTTAAAAGATTGGTTAAAGATAAACTTCTTAAAGAAAGTAGAGACTCAGTTTAGCGGTTACTTCCATGTTCAATGTAGAGCTGCATAAAACTTTGTAGAAGTGTTTTTGAATTAGTTGTAATTATAGTCTTTATTTTATAAATTTTGTGTGGAACACTAAAAAGTATTGTACTCCTATTGTTTTTGTATCGTATTTGTTCCTTTCACTTTGCGGATAGATTAAATGTTATATTTGTTATGTCTAACTCACGCACAAGTTTTTACTTATGTGAGTATTCTGTTTGTTTACTATTATAAATTGTTATTTACTTATGATATTTCTCTATTGGTAAATAAACATTATTATTATTATTACTATTATTATTATTGTTATTATATAAAATGAATGTAGTTGAGATGGATAGAAAAACTCGGTACTGACTGAAGATTATTCGTCTATCCAAAAAATATCGAAAAATTTCTTGATACGCAGGGCGTTTTCTGTCTAAGTGTGGTTATAATAATAATAATAATAATAATAATAATATGTCTTTATTGCTCCAGTAAGAAATTACAGAAAATAATAGTAGGTACTAAAGTGGCGAGATCTAGCATAGCTACTCATCTAACCACTTGACAAAAACAACTAGTGAATAAGAGCTAACAGCAAATACAAAAATAATATATAGGATGTCCTAAATAAGCGTATATATCAGAATACATCCAAACAAGCTAAAAAATACAAAATAATTAAGTAATTAGTGACAACAAAACAACAAAACATGGCATCTGAGTTGTTACAGTTCCTAATTACCCAAACTACTTCTGTAAAATTCTCTTAAACATCGCTTAAAACCAGTGAAGGACGAGCAAGCTTTGACACCAGGCGACAAATTATTAAAAACTCTCGGGGCATTATAGCTAAAAGACCTAGAAAATTGAGCAGTTCTGTGCCTTGGAACACCATACAGACCCACGTGCCGCAATGATCTTGCATGTACATCAGACCTCTTAATAAGCTTATTAAAAAGATACACAGGTTCATGAAATTTATCAATTTTGAAAACTAGTATACACAAA
Organism: Monochamus alternatus; assembly: GCA_037114965.1. Lineage (NCBI taxonomy): Eukaryota > Metazoa > Arthropoda > Insecta > Coleoptera > Cerambycidae > Monochamus > Monochamus alternatus. Next base: position 44,355,175 of record CM073433.1, read on the forward strand.
TGTATAAAGAACCTCTCCTGTAACTTAAACCATCCCGCCTGATTATAGAAGGAAGAAACGTGGTCATACTTTCTAAGTCCATAACAGAATCTAATGCAGTTATTTTGTAACTTTTGAAGGCTACCCTTGTCTTCAGATAATAAAGCTGGCCAATATACAACATCACAGTACGCAATTGCCGACAGAATCAAAGAATCACAAAGTTTTAACTTAATGCGATTAGAAAGAAATTCCTTAAACATAAAGAGTGTACGAAGTTTACCATAACATTTTTGCAAAAGATTAGACACATGGGCTCTGAAACGCATATCACTATCAAAAAATAATCCCAAATTTTTACATGATTCGGTAAAGCTTAAAGTTACATTATTAATCCTAATTTGTAAAAGAGCATTATTGCTAATATAGTCTTTAAATTTGCCAAATAAAATTACTTGAGTTTTTGACTCATTCAATTTAAGACCATGGGAAATTGAAATTTCATGAATAACATTTAAGTCGCTATTAATAGAATTCGCGGCCAGCTCAATATCAGACAACTCAAAGGAATAATATATTTGCATATCATCGGCATATTGATGAGCATTACAAAAATTTAAGCGACTACTGAAATCTGCAGTATAAAGCGTAAATAATAAGGGGCCCAAAACACTCCCCTGAGGAACACCTCTAACTAGAGTATTAAAGTTTGATGCATCATTAAAAGCAACTACTCTTTGTTGTCTATCTATTAAGTAATTATTCATGAAGTCCAAAGCAGACGAACTAATACCATAGTATTTCAACTTAGCTAACAATATTCTATGGTCAAGAGTATCAAAAGCCTTACTATAGTCAAGCAGTATGAGGCACGTGTTCTTCCCTCTATCACATGCCTGCAGAATATCATCACTAACATGTAACAGAGCTGTTGACGTACTATGGCGACTCCGAAACCCGGACTGAGTTGTAGGAATTATGTTATATTTGTCAAAATAGTTCTTAAGTTGTTCATACATAATTTTTTCCATAATTTTAGAGAGCACAGGTAAAATACTGACTGGCCTAAAATGCAAGAGCTGCGTAGGGTTATTTACTTTCGCAACAGGAATAACATTAGCCTTTTTCCAATGGGACGGAAATATCTTATGTGCAATGCAACTATTCAAAATGAAGGTAATATGAGGGGAAATATGAGGAATGAGAAGTAAAATCATTTTTATATCTAACCCATCCACTCCTTTAGACATAGATTTAATATCACCAATTAATTTTTCAACCTGCTCCTGATCAACATTATTAAATGTAAACCGATTCACCATATTCGAAAATGTCGTATTATTATAGCGATTAAAATCAGCATTATTAACAAAATCAATATCAACTGCTGGAACACTACCGATAAAATAATCCTGAAACTCATTGGCAGTACCGACCTCTTCCGGATTACTAACAACTGAAGAATTAATATTGAGCCATTTCAAAGTACGCCAGAAACTTTTGGGATTTTTCCTAAACTGATAACTCAAATAAGCTCTCTTTTCATTTCGAACAGACATAGTAACAAAATTCCTCAACTGTTTATATTCATTCCACAATATTTCCGTTTTCAAACGCTTATATTTAGCCAATGCCTTATTACGCAAGCGCATCATAAGCTTTATATTATCTGTAATCCATGGCGCCGGAGGCTTAGTGATTCGAACAGATTTATACGGTGCATGTCTATCAAAAAGCTCATTTACCATCTGTACGAACATATCCACCATACATTCAACATCATTCTGTTCATAAATCAAATCCCAATTCATTCTATATAGATCATATAAAAAATAATCATGATTAAAATATTTAAAATCACGATATGTCTTAAACTTAATAGGTGTATCAGGTTTCTTGAGGTTAATTCTACACTTTACAAGAGAATGATCCGAAATATCATCCATTCTAATGACCTCCTGATCTAAAATTAATTCCTTGGATGAACTAACCAAAATATCTAATAATGTTTGAGAATTTGGAGTAATCCGTGTCGGATTGTTAATCATTTGGAAGAGGTTGTATTTATTAAAAAATTTATTTAAAAGCAAGCGACCACCATTATTCGATAGCAAATCAACATTAAAATCACTACCAAAGAACACACAGTCAAAACTTGGAATCAGTGTAATAAGACAATCTTCAAGGTCATCTATACACGCATTTAAATTCTCCTTGGGAGGTCTATACAAAGATCCAAAGCACACATCTTTACCCTGTATTTTAATACCAATCCAGATTTGCTCCAAGGCACTAGAACCACCAGGTATTTCTATAATTTTAAATTTAAAAATGTCCCTAATATACAAAGCCACGCCTCCTCCTCTACTTGCGCGATCACACCTAACCAGATTATAGCCAGGTAGCTGCAGGGCAGCACTAGACACATAGTCATTCAGCCAAGTCTCAGACAGACCTATAACATCAAACTGCTCGGCCGCCACAAAATCAGAAAATACATTCAACTTAGATCCTAAAGAGCAAATATTAAAGTGACAAAAATTGAATACCATATCATTGTTATTTACAAATATATCCATCACAATATCAGAAAGCTTAAGCTAATAAACCCTCCCCATATAAAACAAAAAAGAAAGGCTCACAATATGATGCAGCCAGAATAAATAAACAACTAGTATATATATATATATATATATATATATAAATACACATATATAATCCAAAAAGTTCGACCCTCCCTTAGAACTAATATATGTCCCTACAAATAAAAATATTAACGCAAAGAAAAATATTATTTTACTACTAAATTAAAATATGTGGAAACACAAATGTACTATTTACCTGGGAAACCCCTATAGTAAAAAATTAGTGCGGCATATATTCAACCATTAAATAAAAACCAAATAGTCAAGTTAAACTGGAAAAAGAATATAATTTTTTACTATTAACAGATAGCAAAAGAAATAACCTATCATGTCAATAAAGGTGTGGACAGATAACTATAGAAATTCACAGCAGATAATTTAAATGTACAATTAATTATAATTGATCTTTATTTAGAATCTTAATTTTACTATTATCCTTTGGGTTCCAAATATAAATATTACCCCCATATGACCAAGCTTTGTTGTTGCCATACTTCTTCTTTGCCAATGTTAGTAGTTCAAAACGTTTAGAGGACAAGTCTTCATACAGTGTATATGGTGTTCCCTTCAATAGCTTCTTAGCACCATAAACCTCATTGCGCTTCTTGCATGCAGTAAACTTCACAATTATAGTGCGTGAACTACCATCGACCTTATGTTGACCAACCCGGAATACAGAATCAATGTCAGATTCCTCACATTGAATATTCAATTTATCTATAATGAATGATAAAATTATCTCATCTAAATGTTCATTCACAGACTCTGAGATGCCACAAAAACGTAAACATTTATTTTTCCTGCCTTGCTCTAAAGCATCAACTTTATCTTGAAGGACTTGTATGTCATCTTTATTCTTAGACACAGATTTGTTAAGGTGAGATAGAGTACTGACGACATGATCGAATTTCCTTTCTAATTTATCTATTTTTGCATCTAATTTTTCTTCCAATTGGCTGGAAAATTTAGTACACACCTTATTAATCAACAGCTCCAGGTCATCACCTTCAGGGAAAGAAGATCTGTCCCCTTGGGCTTGGCGAGTGTTAACCATTTTCGAAGATTTAGACATCAGGTAAATCAACACGGTAGGACTATAATGCTGAACACTACAAAACGCAGTAGGTTAGCAACTGCAGTTGACAATCAACAATCCAAAAAGAAAATTAAGCAACCAGATGCACTGCCGACTTCACTATGACTGGTTAAAAGCAATATATATATAACAAAAAGTAAACCACAAAATATAAGCAGAAACAAGGAGAGAGTTTTAGCTACGTACTACTCGGAACTCATTCTCTCGGAACAATCAAAGTCTTGCCAATGTTTGTTGTTATAATAGTTTAAATTATTACACATACGTTTACAAAGTTCTTTTTCACTTAGAAATTGAAACAACTAGGTAATTTACAAAAATAAACTCAATGCCGCATATGCTGAAAATGTCCTCCATCCACTATTTGGCATTCTTCAAAACGGTACTAAAAGCTATCCACATCATTCTGAATGACTAATTTTGTTCTTTAAATTCTCAATATTATCTGTTCTGGTAGACTCTTTATTTCAAATATCCCCAAATAAAGAAAATAATCCAGGGGTGTTAAGTCGGGAGATCTTGGCGGTCATTCAACTGTACCCCGTCTACCAATCCAATTTGGAAACTTTTCATCTAAATATCTTCTAACATCAGCACCAAAATATGGAGGAGCGCCATCTTACTGGAACCAAATTCTTTCATTCGGTATATTTGGATCAATTTTATGAGGAAAAATCACAGATGATACCTGCCCATACATTAACTTTCTGTGGGTAGTGCACATGCGATTCTCATGTCCAGTGTGGACCAAAAACGATAGTTGCGCCTATTAATCACTCCATTTAAATAAAACGTAGTTTCATCCCAAAAAAGTACGTCTGAAAACCATTATTGTCGTCACACCGTGTTATCATTTCCTCGCCTATCATAATCGTCTTCCAAAAGTTCTTGGACAAGACATACCTTATAGGGATGGCATTTCTCTTGTTTCAAAAACATTCGAATTGCAGTTCGAGAAGCATCGTGATTGCGGGCCAATGAAACAGTTGAAGTATGAGGATTTTCAACAAGTTCTTCAGTGAAAGCACGCGCCTGTCCAGTTTTGGGCAAAGTTTGTACTGTACCGTGTTCCTCAAATTTATGAAATATTTTACTAACTGTCCCTTGCGAGATTTGGTTTTCGGGATATTTTGCATTAAATAAATCGCACACTCCAGCATGACTTCTTATTTTGTCTCCACATCCAAGCAATATCAAGATTTCGAAGCGTTGCCTTTCCGACAATACTATTGCGATTCAGTAAACAACTTGATTTTGACACAATAGTAACGTTTCGAACTTCAATTTACAACTAAAGCGAAAAATTAACTAGAAAGCCTGGCAAGTAAGTGGTAACAAAAAAAAACGCAACATAAAAAAGATATCTTTTGCGTTAGAAGTGATAGGTACAGTTTCAAATTCTTTATTTTATTCTGTGCAAATTCATGGAGGATAAGGAGGTGTTTTATACAACCTTAAAAACCTTCCAATTGAAAACATAAAACTTGTTTATTTGGTATGGCTGGATTCGGTTTACTATAAATTTTTCAACGAGCTACCTCATGCCTTATGTTTCCATTTGAAAAAAAAGTAGGTGTAGCTGGGGGTTAGGGGGTTGAAGAAAAATTAATTATTGTATAACTGAAAGATGAGAAAAAATCAAGATCAGTTAACGTGTTTCGGCGTTTAAAAAAAATTGAATCATTCAATAGATTTGAATTTTATTCCGTACTTCTGGTCATCCCTGAATAGAGGATTCCATTCAACAAAAACTTGTCTCGACCTTTATTTTATCAAATACAGTGCAGGGTTTTCCATAACCAATTGTAAGAATGTTACAGTTAAAATTTATAATAATGATAAGAAACGATTTTAGTTGCCAATAAATAAATAGTTAGTTCAATGACGTATTTTTTGCGTGCGGGAAAATTTTTTCCTTACTAATTAGGAAAAATCGAACTGTTCCTAACATTAGATACATTTTATGTTTATATTAGTCTATGAGGACATTTTAGTTGACCCTAATATTCCACTTTTTTTTTTTTTTTTTGATAAACCATGCAAACAAGTAGCAGATACCTTTGTGAAATAAATATCTTTTCTAGTAAATTATTATTCATTGTGTACAAACCGTTGGTATAAATTTGCATATTAGGAATATGATTAATATGTGTAAGTATAATAAGAGTAATATTATTTGCACCTCATATTTTCTCACGACCGCTATGACTGGCAAGGGAAAATATTAATTTAGTATGTTACAGATTATGAAACCGCATATTGATTAAACTGATTTATTCCTTCTGTGTGATCTGATTTGTTAGGAAACGGCTTTTAATTAACTTCTTTTTTAACTGTTATATCTAACAACTGACAGACTCCAATAGACTTCTATTTTTTCTATAAGTATATTCAGTATTGCATAAAGCAAAGCAACTTACGTTACAATATAGACAAACAAGACCATAACTGATATTCTAGCAGCAGTGTTGCATTATTTCCTATTACGTCTACAAATTAAAGTTTTAAACCTATTGAGAACTCGATATAAGTAACATTTATCATTATGATTTAGCTTTTTTTGTTTATTTAATATAGAATATAATGGAACTCAAAATCAAGTCAAAATGTATGTTTCTTTGATCTGTATTTTTGTTGTTTTTGCAATATTCTTGTTCTGATTACAACGCTATACAGGGTGTTCCGCATAAGAACCGACACAGAGTAGGTGCATGTAGGAAATCCCAAAATATTGCAATTCAAAGTGAGGCCAAATATTGCGAAAAGAATTAATATCTCTGAATTGCTTTAACGTGGAACAACCAAATTTAGTACATGATTTAGGTTTATTATTAGTTTTCTTTGGTAATGAATTCAAGTAAATTGAAATACTACAAGGTGTTCATTGAGGGCGAGTCTCCCCTAAAATTATACCAGTTTTTTCCCATTGATCGAATTTAAAAAGAATGATCCACGCAGAAATTAATTTAAAACATCTTTTTACTCTTGTTAAATTTTAAAAAACTTTGAGGTTTTCAGGAAAAAATGCATTAATTAAAACAAGATTTTAATATTTATTAGAAGAAATCAGAAGTCAGTAGTAGTAATAAAACTATTTTTTCTTCAAACGTCTAAACATATAGATTTTATCAGGCAGTACGTGACCAATTGTTTTACTAGTACAAATTATTTTCATTATTTTACTAGGAAAAAACGTACATATCCATGGTAACAAATGCGGATTTAAATTTCCATAAATTTTACATTTGGTCTTAGTTGCCAAATAAAGATTAAAATGAGTGAAGAAACACAAGTGCACGCACTCAAGTGCACTCCACTTGAGTTACGAGAAATAGCAAATTCATCAGTAGTAACAGTAATTCCAGAAAAGTCGAGAAAAGTTATGCTTGCCATAAATGTGTGAATTGGGCGAATGAAGATAATGGAACTTTTTACATCGAAAATGTGATGGTAGCATATTTTACATTTTTATCACAAAAACTGAAGGTTCTATGGTAAATATAAATTAAATGCGGAACACAATGTAAAGATTGATAATTATTCTAAATTAATCGCATATTTAAAGCGACAAATCGATAACTTTAAGCCGAAAAGTCACAAGTTTTCTCTAAAGAAGAGTTTGACAAATTCCTCGGTAAGGCACCTGATGATAAATACGTACACACAACGTCAAAAGTCCTGGATCTCCCTCATTCTTGTTAATTAAATCTTTTTGTCAGAAAAACCAAATACATTTATAAGTATATTGTTTTCTGAATCTTTTTTTTTTATGAAAAGAATTTGTTCGATAAGCTGAGTACTTAGAAATTTAAGTCAGCAAATGTGTGACATTTTTGACAAAATTTATTAAACCAAAAAGAAGTAACAAAGCAAGTTTTCTACTTGAGTAATAGTCGGTATGACTTCCATCAGGTTCCAAAAGCATATTGACTTATCTGTGCATTGAGATAATCAAGCGGTTAACGATCTCTCGCGCCACGACTAACTGATCTGCAGTCTGAGGAGGAGGAATATGATTATGAATGGCTCTAGCATCGAAATCCCACATATTTTCAATAGGATTCATGTCAGGAAAGTTGGCTGGCCAATCTAATCTATTGATATGTCCTGCTTCGACTGTTACTTGAACCCTTCTTGCGCGATGTGGTCGAGTGTTGTCGTCCATAAACACAAAATGTTCACCTAATTCATTACGTAGGGGGTAGATAATGGGCGTAATAACTTGTCCGATATAAATTTGTCTGGTCATATTCTGTGGTATGTGAATTAATGGGGTGCGGCGGTTGAACATTATTCCACCCCGAAACATTACGGTACCCCTTTCATACGGAGCAACTTCACGCTGCTGACGACCTGATTCTCTCCAGACTCTTTGTCGATTGTCATCAGTAGCCAGCCCATTTATGGTTTCGTCTGTAAATAAAACCTACCGCCAACCCCTATGCTCTCGCGCCCACTGGAGACGGGCAGCACGATGCCTTGGAAGTAGAGTGGGGACCCGTAATGGCCTTCTAGCACATAAATTTGCGTTGTACCTTGAAATTAGGCCCTGATGAGAGCTGAAGCTGAAGATGTGCGGTGTCTATGAGCATATTGCACCAAATACCGATCCTCCCTTTCATTAGATACTCGAGGACGTCCACTACCTGGTATGTTTTCCACTGTATCAAATTTTTCATATCCGTGTACTATTCGTACAACAGATGCCCAACATGTTCGATATCTGATGATTAGAATGTCCTGCATCATGTAAATCAGTCATTCTTACTCGGGTAAACGCAGAAATTTCAGGTCCTGGTATTATAATGTACAAACATTTGAAGGCTGAATACACTGCTAAACTTACCAGAGTTGTAAAAACAGTGGTAATAAAGTAAAGTTTCATGGTCTGCAAGTTTTTATTGTCATGTTCCCTAAGTACATGTGCTTTTTTACCACATTAAGAAAAACCACTAGGTTTAATCGTATCATTTTATACACAGGGGGTCCAAGACTTTGGGCATTGTGTGTTTTTAGCAAGAAAGGTACGTACCTACGTTTAAAAATATATATTCGATTATTATAAAATTTATGTACAATATTCGTACCATTAGGTCGTACTAAGATTTGCCAAATATATACTATCCGTATATTTTTCTATAAAATCATATTGAACTGTATATTCCGCATATCTCACAGAGCATACTACATTATACAGCTTCTGCTGAAATAAATATACGTCAGATAGTGGAAACTCATGAAAAGAGAAAGAGAGATAAACTCACAGGCATATTTCACATTGTCATATGTTTTTAAAATGAAAATAGAGAAATTTTCGAAACGTTAACTTGGTATGTTAGTACTACAGACATTTCTACTTTTTTTGTTTGAGATATTTATGATTTAGACAAAACAAAATTTATAAAATCAACCCGTTGACTGATCCATTTAGCACAAAGGGTTTTCTTGTGGTTTTTTTATATTTGGGTGGCAAGAACATCCAATAAGACAAAAAAAAAAGAAAAAGGGCACAACTGAATAGCTAGAGGCAATTACCCTTTCTTGTTTGTGTTTTTTATTATATATTTTACTAGTACTGTGTATACTATTGGTGTATTTTGTATCTCCTTTTATTAATTATACAGGGTGTTCCAGAATGATGGTAAAATATTTTACCAATGTATTCCACAAGCCATTTTAAGAGGGGATCTTCATATGAAATTTTTCAATTTGGATCCTTCCTGTTGAGATATTCGAGTCTCAAAATGGCGGAAAAAAATATTTTTTTTATTTTTGCTTAAAAATGGTTACACTTAGAAATTTCAATTTTGGTACATTATCAGCTAGTAAATAGCTATTTTGTGGTGGTGTCTATTCCTTAGCTCATGTTTCTGGAGGGCGGGAATAAGCAACCCCTAGATTTATTCCTTTCAGAACTTTTTCCTGCAATGGCCGATTTTTTAATACTACACCTAATTATGCAACTTTTTTCTCTCTTGTAATTTTTTCATACAACTAACAGTTTTTGCGAAAAAAAAATAAAAATACTTACTCTAAACATCTTTTCTTCACTAGTTACTGATAACCGCAGTAGGCGGTTGTTATGTTGATATTTCTCTGTTGTCTTATCAAACAAATCAGTCTTGACAGTTTTTGCAAATATTTGTAAAAAATATCGTATAAATATTAGCTAATAAATTGACGGAATATGCATACGGTAGAATTGGCAACAGTTATAGAAATATCTTTGTTTAGAATGCAAAAACTGTAAATTATAGACCTAATGTTCGACAAGACAATAGACAAACATCAACACAGCAACCGCCTACTGCGGTTATCAGTAACCGGTGACGAAAAGATCTTTAGAGTAAGGAAAACTATTTTTATTTTTTCCGCGCAAACTGTTAATTGTATGAAAAAATTACAAGAGGGAAAAAAGTAGTAAACTTAGATGTAGTATTTAAATTTGTTGAAATCGGTTATTGCAGAAAAAAGTTTTGAAAGAAATAAATCTAGGATTAGCTTATTCCCGCCCTGCAGAAACATGAGCCAAGGAATAGACACCACCACAAAATAGCTTTTGATAACTGATAATGTGTACCAAAATTGAAATTTCTTAGCGTAACCGTTTTTAAGAAAAAATAAAAAAACTATTTTTTATCGCCATTTTGTGACTCGAATATCTCAACAGGAAGGACCCAAATTGAAAAATTTCATATGAAGATCTCCCCTGAAATAACTTGTGGAATACACTAGTAAAATATTTGACCATCATTCTGGAACACCCTGTATAATAATTTGTTCTAATCTCTAACTGAATACAGCGGATAGCCTTTCCTTAAAAACATTTTGCTATTTTTCAAGAAATAAAGATTATTTTATATCGTATTGCCTGATCTTGTAATTAACCGACAAAAAAGATAAAATACTGTTGCAAAAAAAGTGATCTAAATACGAACGCCGACTTTCTATATATCTTGCAGACATCCAGGATGGATTTGTTTTATTTGGAAATTACGATTTTGTAAAGAATTCTGGTTTTCAGTCTGGTTTGCAACAGCAAATTAGGAAAGTCGAATGTTTCTCTTCTAATACCACTTTAACCTCATTGTTAAAACCGAAATTAGTCTTTGACCGAAACACACTACAACGCGCCGCATTGAACCATAAAAACATTCCTCTGTGCCAGCTGATGCGTTAAGGTTTCAGAAATAATGCAATCTTCTGCCTTGAAGGTGACTGGAAAAGTGTCCGTTCTCGATTTTTTCTTCGAAACGCCGCAAAAAATTCTAATTAGTCAACTGGGCAAATTAGAACAATTAGAAATTAGATTGTATTAACGTGGCACAAAAAATGCACTATCAATTTTTGGTCGCTGGTGTCATTTAGTGTAAGATTGCGACGTTTGCAAAAATATTGCTCCAATATATTTTTTTTATTTTCGTGTTTTGCCTGGACGCAATTTATTAGGTACTATTTCATGATACCACAATGTTGCACGATATATTTTTTCCTCCCGAATAATTTTGACATTATTACTAGCATTTGGATATTATGTAGGTGCAGGTGTAGGTGTAAGAGCACCATTTTCCTAAAATTATATGATGATTCTACTCTGTCAGGATTTTTTCCAAGATAAATATAAAAAAACTTGGTAATTTAACTCTTTTATGATACAATTCAATTAGTTTTATCGACGTATCAGATATGTGTATAGCACAGTTAACCAATTGAACCACAGAATAAAACTTTTTATAAATATAACGTACAGGGTGATAGATTTAATTAGAAACATGAGTTTTTCTGGGAAACGGCGGAGAAAAATAGATTATTTTAGAAAATATTGAATTTCTAATTACGGTTACTTGAAAGTACTGTCAAAATACCGAAATTATTTTTACTACGCTAAAAATTTGTTTTTTCCACCAATATATATTTTTTAATATGCCACGATAAACATAAAAAATTTTATATAGGAAAAATATGCAAATTTAAGAAATCTTTATCGTAACATATTACAAAAATTTATGTCACTGGAAAAAATTTTTAAAGCGCCGCGACGCCTAGCGTAATAAAGTTAATTTCTGTATTTTGACCCTACCTTCAAGTAAAAATAATCAGAAATGCAACAGTTTCTAAAATAATTTATTTTTCGCGACCGTTTCCCAGAAAAACTCATTTATCTAGTTAAATCGATCACCCTGTACAATATTTCAAGAAAAATGTTGAATTCTAGTATATAATGTGATCTATTTCAAAATCAATGATATTAACGGATATTATAAATAGATATTAGTTTTCATGAAAAAATGTTTAATAAAAATATGTGATAATGTGAGGGATAGGTCAAACAAAATTTAACTAAAAGTAGATATTTAGTTTGTTTTACTTAAAAATGTAATACGTTTTACATGATATTTTGCAATAGGCGTCTAATTATTTTTTTTTATAGTTTAAAATTTACAGATTATGTTGTAACTCTAATGGGGTTACAAAACATTATGTGTCAAAAAATAAAATACATATTTCTATTCTCTTATTTGATTTTTTTATTAGTAATTCAGAAATATACTTACATATTGGTGTGAAATTTGGTACATGTTTACAGATGTACCACATTATGATAGAGAATTTACACAGCGCGTACACACTGTTCAAGTGTATTATGAAGATGCTCTAACTGTTATTGTGATAGATATCAGACAATCATGAAACAGTTGTGCCCTATACCTACTAGATGAAAATAACCTTATAGATACTCTGTTTCAGCCTACATGGCATATTGCACATGAAATCATCACTTTGTTAAGAGAAAAATTTGGAAGTTTCGTAATTCCAAGTGATCTTAGCTATCCACTAAATTCCTGTCATTTAACGACATTAATTTCTTGTTATGGGGTTGTTATGCACTTCAAATAATTACAGACTTGAACAATTTTTGGAATAGTTACTGATGAAATTTTACCGACTTTAAGTGAGAATGTTATGAACAAATGAACATCTCAAATTCGTGCTATTAGACGAAACCCTGATTGCTATTTGTCTGGCATCCATTTTCAAACATAATAACATAATTTTTGCTTGCAAATATACGAGTACGATTATTTATATTTGAAAGAAAAGGTACTAATTAGTTGAATAAGTGTAATAGTACAAAAACAATAGTAAAATGCATACCCATATTGAAAAATACTTACTGAACATCGAAGTAATGCTTGAGTATCCAAGGAGATAAACAAGATTATTGATAATTGACTCTAAGATAACAAGGGGTGGAGGTTATAAATTATACATCGGGGCAGAATTTTACAAAAGGTCTCATTTTAAGATAAATAACATCAACAAAACACCAAGTAAGCAGTAATCATCAAAATAGCTGTCAACTGGCAAATTCTGCGAGGAACTCGAGACAGAATCCCGAATTACAGCCACACTTAAAAGGTAGAAATATCAGCAGTTTTCGTTGAATTGCGCAAAATATGAATTAAAATTATAAGTTATTGCATCAGAGACATGAAGCTGAATTATTTTTTGCAACGTGAAGTACATGCATACATATGCATAGACTTGTTGGAAATAAAGACTAAGTAAAAACAAGATTTAAAGTTTTATGCTAATAGTAATAAGTTAAAGTAGACGAAATATATTAAATGGTTAACTATAGTGAAAGAATAGCGTAGAAACGAAGGGTTTCATTTTAGAAGTTTAGAATTGTTCAATCCATGCCTTTAATGTAAAATCCATAATATTACATTTATTTCTTGATCTACAAAAATTTAAAAACATTTAAAATTCTTTATAGAAAAAAACTTACTGAACCGTAAAAAATCTATAGCCTTACGATTTAAGTTAACAATTGGTACCAATAGAAATGGTATGCACATTTGATTAGGATGGAGCCAAATATATGATCAAGATAAGTACATGAGTGAAGGTAAGAAAAAGAATGAACAAATTGAAATGGAAATCTGGGAAGTTAACCTAATTTCGATGATCGTAATGATAAGAAGAAAAAACGAAAGAAAGAAGTAATAAATTAACGAAAAATAACGTTAAATATAAAAAAATATATTCCTATATCGAGAAATTAATCGTAGTTCAGTCATAAATTGTTTCTAAATTACTACCAAATAAGTAATAGGTATTAAATCTAATCAGTGAAATTGAAAATCCATATATGTAGTTACTCACATTTATGTTTCTCACATACAGATAATTTCTCCAATTAATTATTTTTCAAATCTTTGAGCATTGGAATTTAAATTTCATATTAATTTATATTTTATATTGAGAATAATTAGCTATAAGTAACAGGTTTCTGATTTCTTTAGCTAAGATGTACCTACAATGAAAAAACACGGTTATATAATTTAAAAAAATTAAAACGCTTTGTTTATTATAATTAGCTTAGTATGAGCTTGAAGTAATGTTAATTATATTCCTATTAAAATTGGATACGGTCTAAAATATTATAATAATATGTGCAAGTAACGACTTCTTCAGCCCACATGCATGTGGCACCTGAGGCTACCGAGATCTGCTCTAGTTAAGGAACTTTCGATTTTCTTCAAATATGGCTTATCTAAGTAGGCTGGTCAAGTGAAACTATTATAAACTATGACTACTGATGCGGCACAGTCTTTTTGTTAATTATTTTACGACGCGAGATTTTTATTCGAGATTGTAAATTCCTTTGTTTTTGGCATGGTTAGGCAATTCACTCTGGCCTCGCGACACACTAAAGCCGCTTCCTTGTCTGTTTTTTTGATAATTATCGGCAACGTTATTTTTTAATTGCGTTATGTGGTAGAGAGGCTGGAATTTCTCCTCGAACTTACTTTGGATTCAATTCTGTCGCGTTCGGAATAGTTGCCACATACTAAGCAGCAGGTACAGGATGTCACTGATGTTACTGAGTATTTTCAAGCGGAATGATAAGTACTTATTGCATCGACAGGAGTCAACAATTTCAGATCTAGAGAAATACCTAATGGTATTGATTGATGTACACTTTCTGGACCGTTATGCCGCGGTTGATTTTTAACTGCAGACGTTTCATCATACTCAACTGAAAGCATCTTCAGTGCTTCTTGTATCTTGAGCGGCGGCTGAATGGTTACGGCATCTAAGCCGAGCTTTTATATTAGTCGCTGCATCAAGGTTGGCTGGTTCAGGTACACTCTGGTTCACATATTTGTTCTTAGTATGTTCATGTTTTTTGAGTATTGAAGAATTTTCAGAGCCTCCCTTCGCGCTAGATTGTAATATCCATTGGTATGAACCAGCACTCTAGTGTCCTCTGCTGAGATTCTGTGTCGACAGTTCTAATCAGCCGACGTTAATCCAAGATGAACATGAGCCGTTTTGTGCTGGATGATGATTATACTTTCTATCCTTTCATCAGGTTATGAAGTCCATCGTGCATTAATGTTGGCTGATAAGCACCATTGATTATATGTGGATTTTATAACTCTTGTTATAGACTGATTCTGAGCTACGTAGAAAGTATGTCTAGTAGGACAAACTCGGCCATCTGGCACATAAAAATTAAGCTGAGGTAATAAGTAACTTGTGTTTAACTTATAGCTTAAAACTTTATACATGAATATTAGCATGCTTATTGTTCTCTGTGACTGCAACTGCAACTGCAACAAACCGAATTTCTTTCTGAGAGGTTCATAATTTACAAAACCTGGATTGACACTGCATTTATTAAAATATAAATATTTGACAAGCATTTTATTAGCTTCTTTACCAATATTATTAATATGTATATCAAATTTGAAATTATTCTGGAAAGTGACTCCTAAATCCTTTATCTGAATACACCTGTTTACAATTTGACCATTGATAAGGTAATTAAATTCTTTTGGTTTACCAGCAAGCGTATAAGAGACAATGTAACATTTACTAAAATTTAGATAGAACTTATTGTGTGTCCAATCATAAACAACATCCAAATCCGCTTGCAGAATTTGACAGTCACTTATATATTTTATCTGTCTGTATATTTTAACATCATCATCATAGAGAAGGCAATCAGAAGCAACAACCTCTGGTAAATAATTAAAAAAAAATAAGAAAAACAATGGACCAAGATTTGATTCCTACGGCACACCTGACCTCGCCAAGAAACTAGAAGAGACAAATCCACGATATGTGACACACTGCCATCTATTGCTCAAATAGGTTTAAAAAAAAATGTAACAAATAATCACTAAATCCGTAAATATGTAACCAAAACATGATTACCCCCGGGGGTTAACGAGTCGGCGAAGAAAGAAGAGAAGCCAGAAGAGCGACAGAAGATAAGCCCTTGCCGACGGGGCTTGCCAGGACAGGAAGAGGTTCCCAGAGCCGCCGGCATCGGCCGCAATTGCAGTCGAGGCCGACCGGAGAAGGGAACCCACCTCTACGAGGCGTCCAGGCCTACAGCGATTAAGTGGGTAAAGAGAGATAGTCCCTCTCAACCCCGCTCATCCGAGGTCATTTATCTTGCCAAGGATATTGGCGCGAGCAAAAGAAAGTAACACAAAATGCCACAAATAAATAACAAGGGGTCTATTTCATTTCACCCTGTACTTTTATATTGGTAGTAGCAACTCGAACTCTATTTTGTTCATTTTGATTAATACACGAGAAAAATAGAACTGAAACTGTTATTTCCCAGTAATGCTAAATTTACTGCCTCCAGAGATTTGCTACCTACATCGAAGACGATTGTCACCGAGCTCACAACATTTAATTAACTCCTTGTGGGAAATTTTCTAATTAAAGGTAGTCGTAATGGTTGGTAATTGATTTAATTTGGTTTTGATTTTAGATTTAATGTTTAACAATTAAATCATTACGTGTTAATGTATTAGTTACAGTAGTACAACTCCTTCAAGGAATATCTCTATAGTAGAAATACGAAGTTAGCCGCTTGTAACTTACATACAGGGTGTTTAGAAAAGTTGGTACAAAACTTAATGAAAATTGTTAGTAATAATCATAATTTTTAATTATCATAAGTTTAATCAGAATTGGCTGTAAATAGAAATTTTTTTATTCCTTTGAATTAACAAGCAAATAATAGTATTTTTTAATAAATTAGACTATTTTAAAGAAAAAAAATCTCTACATTCTTTTTCCGAATTCCGCGTAGTTTAGTTAGTAATAATTATTTTTAAAATAATGTATGGCTCAGAACAGAAACATTTTCACATAGTAGGCATCTGTCATGGTGACAGTTTCATAATAATGATTGTCACTTTCTGTAATGGAAATAGTCTGCAGGCTGAAAGGGGCCTACAGACGTACTTACAAAATTCTAATCAATATAAGAAAGCAAAAGAGTAAAGAAAATAAATTTTTATTTTGAATTTTAGGTTATAAATTTGAATCATAAAATGCATTAAAAAAACCATAAAAAATCTTAATTCCAAGTGAAAGCAAATACTCAAATTATCCATCCTGGGCCGAAATACAGGCACGTAATCTTCTTAAGAAGTTGAATCAAACACGCCAAATAATTTCATCTTGAATTCGTATGGCATCGAAAGTTTCACTAATATATTGCCGTAACTTTTCAGTGATAATCACAGGCGTATCATATACCATTCTTTTTACGTCGTCCCATAAATAAAAATCTGCAGTTAAATCAGGCGAACGAGGTGGCTATTTCCATGACCAATCCATTTTCCCGGAAATGATCGATTTAAAAAATCCCGCACTTGACGAGCATAATGTGGAGGAGCTCCAGCTTGTAAAAAAAAACATGTTTGCTCGTAGCTCAAGAGGAATATCGTCTAGCAGGTCTAGAAGATTATTTTCCAAAGAGCATAAATATTCAACACCTCCCAGTCGATTTGGTAGAAAGAATGGTCCCAGAAGCGTGATCACCAACAATGCCGGTCCAAAAATTCCCCGTTGATGACGAGATTCAAAAGTGGTATGGGGATGTTCGTCATACCATATATGAAAATTGTAAAAATTGATAACGCCATCTCGTGTAAAACATGCGTCATCGGTAAATAAAATATTTAAATCGAATGTGTAATCTTGTTGGCTACCAATAATTGTGCGACAAAAACAATTGGACATAAAATATATAAAATCATTTACACAAATTTAAAATAAAAGTGGTCCATATCGAACTAATTGAATGCTAGAGTTAATATCATTAACTAAAACAAATTGTTTTCGATTTTTTAAGTATGATTGCAGTAATAGAGCTGGTAGACCACTTACACCATAATATTCCTTTTTTTGTTAATATATCATGTGAAGCACAGCTGAATGCCTTAGTTAGATCACAATGTAAACCTACCTAAAATAAATTTCGTTAATTTATAGGGAGGTAGAAAGGCCACTTCTACATAGTGACATACATTTATCAAGAAATTACTTTCAAAATAACCGGAAAGTCTTTACAATAATTTCCACAATTTTTCCCAAAACAGGAAAGATAGCGGTAGGAAGATAATTTTCCACTTTATTGCAGTCACCTTTTTAAACAAAACTACCGCTTGTGCTATTTCAAAATGTCAGGAAAGGTGCCCGCACAAAAACATATATTAATTAAAGATGTAATATATGGTGATTCTTCAATTTTAACAAGAAATAACTATAGCTCCTTATATTTGACGCTTTATTTTGGTACATGCTAGACACCTTAATAATTTCCGGCTTAAAACTACACTAAATTCGTTTTGTTAATCCTGCTTTAGGAAATAAAATCTAAAAAACTGCATACAACTCACTGAAACAGTCTGTTGTTTTTTTTTCCTCTAATTGGATAAAGATTTATGTAGCAGGTTTTTATTATCGTTATTATTGTTAATTGTGGCAATAATTGACGTAATTGTCGACTGGATGATTTCCGGGCTGATTGCCATGTCCTTGGCTTAAGACATCGATATTTGGAGAAATACTTTTGTCTTTACTTCAGTAGCAACTGGAAGGTTGTACTAATGCAATATTTTCAAATATTTGTCTTTTTTGTAGACTGCAGAAATATTACGACTCACTACCACAGGACATTTTTATTATTACAATAAAAACCCTACGATCCTTTAAAAACTGAACATGCATATTTTTTGTTAAATATCTCAAGAACGTTTGAAGGCGTGTCACTTGAGAAAGGTTCAGTGAACCTAGCTTTCTAATAGCTTACTTTAAAAAGTTTACACTTGTTATACCCGTAGAATAACGTCCTTTTAGGCGGCGATGGCCTACCATCACCCACCTACATCTCATATCACATTATACTCCAGTGGTTACTAACACTGTCACTATAACGGTCACACACTAACACGTATTATCACCAAATCAGTAATAAATTAATTACAATCACAATTAAATTAGCAGAAATATATACCCAAAATTTTCATGGTAGCGTTGTAGATAGAACAGGTGGTTCCATCAATTCGTCATAACCAACAGAAATAGAGCATTCTGATGTGGCGCGTGGATATTTGCTGCAGCGGAAGCTGTATAATCGGGTATGTTCTGCCAGATATATGGAACATACAGTTCAATATAGTTTTATAGAAAAATACACGGACTCTTTGTGTTGACTGCTAAAAATTGTGAGCGGGTTTATATCATGAATCGTTCTATATTATTCTGAAACCCGACTATATGGTATTTCAACTTTAAAAAAATATTAACGTCACTGTTTACATTCATCATTTATACACAGATAAAAATATATTTGAGAAAGTATAAAATTGTGTTTATATCAAATAAATATACATAGAAATATTACGAAAAAATTGTGTGAAGATTACCCATCATAACCCATCAGTGTTAAACAAATATAATTTTATTTTAAACTCCCATATAGAACACATTTTCTTGTTCTATATCTCTATTTCTCACTGATTGTGTATAATTTCACAGCTGCAGTACGTCAACAGTACGCTGACCGTGTCTCGTTGTTGTGTTCAGTTAATTCTCATTCGCGGTGTTCAAATAGACAATATTTAAATTGAGGTTTGATAAAAAAAATGGTAAGTAATATTGTAACTATAACAAATACTGCTAGTATGCGAGATGTAGCATATAACACGTGTTTACATCTACCGGTCACTGGCACCTCCATTTTGGACCTTAACGGTCACAACACCCAGCGACCTATCATCATTAATATATTCATAAAAAGTAAAATATGTTTTATTATCAATTTAAGATCTTAATTATAGGTAAGTATACTCGCGTCAAGAATTCAGACGACTCACGTCATACGAACAAATGAATAATTCATTATTCCATTAAAATATTTCCATTAAAATATTTAAGAAACTGCAACTGATAGTAATAAAACTATATGTATTGCACTAAAAGTTTTCATTATAAATTGCACTAAATTGCAAAAAATTATTGTTTTTAACGCAACCAAATATCGTTGACAATAAAAACAAATGTGTAACGTCAGCCGTGACGTCTGAATTCTTGACGCGAGTATAATATAATAATGAGAAGTCTACATTTTTACTGACAGAAATAACACTTAAATGTGTAAAACAAATCCTTTTTTGTTATATTAAAGAAACACTTTTATCTGTGTATTTCCGATAGTTCTACATAAATGTTTCCATTATATAAATGTTGTTTTCTGAATCATCTAAAATTTGCAATTTCAAGATAAAATTCTTCATGTATCTTTCGATATTCTTCAACTTTACCTTCATATTTGTCATCACTTATGTTGTCACTATAATTTATGTTAAAAAGCACTGTGAATATATTTAATTATCTTTGCACATGTGCCGCTTTCTTCAGTTTTGAATTCCTTTACTTGATGATTACGATATTATATTCACAAGACCTGTTCTTATTCAATTTGAACTAATTAAAGCGATTTATTAGGAAGCAAATAAAATGAAAACCCTTAAAGCAGCATTTAAGGATTAATTAGTACTATTATTTATTATAATGATCAAGCAATTACAACGAACGCAGGTGCTAGAATACGATAGAATAAAAGTACGAACCACCGGGACTACGATTATTAATGGTAGCTAATTGAACTCTCTTGAATTCCTTAAACAGAAAAGGCAACAAACTTTAAATATTGAACCTAACGCAAAAAATACCGTGAATGCGCACGCTTTACTACGCCAGGTGTGCCTAGGTCTCTATTGTTCAGTAACCACCTGCATAATTTAAAAATTGGTCTATTACTTTATGTCAGTTGGAAAAAATTGTGTGCTGTTTAATTAATTGTAGATATTGAATATTTATTATGTAAGAGCATGTTCACAATGGTCTTTTGCACATGACAACATATTGTCAGTGTTATGTAGTATTTTTAGTCAATAAATATGGCTAGATGAGGTCTTCCTGGAATCTTCTAAGGAAGTAACGTTAAAATAATGTCGATATACTTAATTACTTTAATATAAGACGGTGTCATTATGACACATTTAGCGTCCTCGTTTGGATCTCATTTGGTATCCATAATAACACTCAGTGCCAATATGAATTTATAATAACAAGCAAATTTGAAAGTAAAAAATAAACAAAAACAAAGTTAATCATGACTGTTACTTGTTATTATTAACAATAAAAAATTCAACATTTATTGTAAATATTAATTACAATTTCAGAACAATTTGTTAAATTAATTCCAGCAGATGCGAAGTGGGCTACATTTAAAAAATAATAATAATAAGTTTTTCCACGGTCGGGAGTAGAAATCAGTTTCTATGACATCAAAATTAAAACAGAAGTAGTCGATTATTCCCAAACGCTCCCAAGGGAGTTTACATTACGGAGAACGTTTTTCATGCAAAAAAAGATAACATTGAAATTATTTATTGACATTTAAATTAAATGTTACATTTGTACAATTTTCAAAATTAATATTAGAAGGAATATTACTTTCGCTTACATTTACAGTTTTTGTGATTGCGCTAGTAGTGGTACCTACTAAAACCTGATTAGCAATTTTGGTCTAAATTTCAATGGAGTTCTCGACATAACCCTCAGCGACTGTCGTTGATTTCCAACCAGCATGACGCTTTATTGTCGTGATATCCACACCAGCATCTGCCAGTAATGTCGCTGAAGTTCTTCGTAAGCAGTGACCAGTATAACATGCAGCATCAGGTAATTTTAAATACGAAGCTAGTACACTCGGAATTTTTCCCATGGTATTCTTACCAACTGGCTGCGAACTACATTTTCCTGCTTTGTAGTACAAAAAATGGCGCTTATGCTTGACGTGGGGAGGACGAAGGGACAGGTATTTTCGAAACAATTCAAGCATATTTCCCACATCGGTAACCAGAAAGGTTCGTGGAATCTTTGTCTTACTGTTTGGAATTTTTACAATTAAGGAAGAGCCTACATCCTTAATATCATCTACAGTTAAATTGACTACTCCCTCAGTTCGACAACCTCCGGCAATCCCCAGAATTAATCCAACCTATAAAAAATCAAAATACTTAATAATTGAAATAGTTAACAACAAAAGTAATCTTACCTTAATCATTAAGAATTCTTTGTCATCTGCACTTGATAGAAAATGGTCGATTTCACCCTTTGTCAATATTTTCGATTTTTTCGCTTGATATCCGTCACCGGTTCTTTTCAAAAATGCGATCAGCTTGGGGAATTTGGTTATATCTATGTTGCCGTAAATTATCAAGCATGACTTAACCATAGAATATTGCGCCCATAATGTGGAAGACTTGTAATTCTTTGCATTTTCACTGAAGTATGCCAACAAAACATTCTCGCTGTATACTTGAATATTTTTCTCGGCGCACCACTTTTTGAACCGATTGTAGGCTATATCGTATAAAGATCTTGACTTCGTAGGCAACGAATTGCTTATTGCAATATTTGCATCCTCCACAATCTCTTCCGACTCACAATTATTCATTGTGCACTAAACAAACTTTAAACTAAACCAAACTAGCACCTTAATTTGACAATTCTTTTTGTTTGTTTATTTTGTAGTTATGACAATAATTCAACGACTACTAAATAAATGCTCAAATCCGAATACAATAATTCTGGTGCTACTTACTTCATAATGACAAAATATGTGTTTTTAAGTTAATGAGACCGTGGAAGAAATAGTATATACCATTCGGGAGAGATGCTATTTTGTCCTCGGGCTTCAAATTGCATCTCTGCCAAAATAACGCATTTCTCTCCTTTATAGTATAATGTACTATTATTTTCCGAGTGCTTCAACTTGTTGAAGGGCTACCAATGTCTGAAAGATTACCCAAATTATTAGAGGTCACTTTCTTCTTGTTTTTTTTTTTTTGGAATCTTCTACATAGCTTTCTTCCACTGTGTTAGATCACCAACCACCATTCCTCTTAACAGTTAATAAATTGACTCCTGAATCTGCAAGCAATGCCGCAGATGATCTATGAAAACCAGTCCAGTATATTTTTGAAGATTTGAAAGACCCAGAAACAATGCTACGCTACATGATATTTTCTCAAAAAAAAAAATGCCAACTGGCTGCTTGATGCATTTTTCATTTCTGTAACCCACAAACAATCGAGTATGATCTGTGTTGCTTGGCCTCATCGCTATATATCTTCGCACCATATTTATTCCTTCAATGTTTCCATTTACGATAAAAAAATCTCCCGATATCTTTGTTTTTGTAAACGAGATAATAATATGTATGCATTGTTCTTCATCTTTAGCATTTTGTAGATGCAGATTTGTCAATTTAGTACGCCTGCAGGCACCTGCAAGCCCCACTATCAATGCAATTTTTATCATAAAATGAATTCTATCGTCGGCTTTCAGCAAAAATTAAGTTATGTTCTCCATTGTTAAAATCTTAGTTCTTTTTATCAGAAATCCTTTCGATTTTATTTTTAGAAACGTAAATGGACTTATTTACTAATATCCGTATGTTTCTTCATTGATATAACTGAACGTAGCATAGAATAATATACCCAAAGCGAGGAAGACTTGCTATCTTCAGTTCATGTTTGAAATCAACTTTAAATTTTTCCGAATTCAATAACAGTGCCGAAGAGAGGGCGGTGCCTAGTGAAGATTTTGACATTTTTGCATGTAAACTCGACTTGACATAAGTCATAACAGAAAAAAAAAGAAATTATTGTTGAGTATTGTGAGAAATGGTTCATGATTCGGTTGGGGAAGGAATTTGGGTTCTTTCTGTATTATTATTTTTCACACTGAGAACATTAGACAGTTTCTTCCTGATATGGCTTATGTCACATTGACAAGTTGACGCAAAAGTGTCCTCTCTTCAACAAAGCTCTTGAATTAGGATTTTTATATTTTTATCAAAATCCTAGGGATTTTTACCAAAGGGTCGGAATAATTTTTATCTAAATAATTTTCTATACAAAAGCTTATATACATATACATTATACATTATTTCATATATTTGAGTACCATGTAGATAACTCATAACTGAACACAAGAAATTTAAGATGTTCAGGTTAAATTATATATTAATATTATATACATTCAAAATCTAAAATTTTTGACACTTGAAAAACTAATATAAAAACTGGCATCACAAAAACTCTAATACCTACAAGTAATCGTATTTCAATATTCGGAATCGCCTAGCTAGAGACTACAGTGGCCAAGCGATGTAAAAGGTTGAAAATACTGTAACTTCAATAATGTTTTACTCGGAGTCTATAAGAATTTTACAAAACAATTTTATAAGATATGACTCTATTTTTCATGACGCATTTATTCTTATTTTTTTTAGATAAGTCCTAAATCACCCTGTATAAATACACGTCTCCCACAAATTAAACAATATACAATAAAACTAATTGGCAATGTGGCCTTTGCTGGGTGTAAATATTAAAAAACCAACAAAAGTAATTGAGCTTGTTGTTTTTCTTACAAATTGAAATTGAATCCACCATTAAAATTTTATATTTTTTTCAATTCAATCAAATTCTCATTGAAACGAATGGTCAAATTAATTATACTAGTGGCAAAAACGATAAAGGAATATCTGCGAAACCATAGTTTAATCAAAATTTCAAGATTTTGAAAGTAATGGTTTCTGAAAACACTTGCATCAAGACACTGACCTTGGCATTTGGCAAATTGGAAGTTACAGAAACTAAAATTAGACAAATAGATAAAGTTATGAAACAGTTTTTTCAATTTAACATTGTGCATACCAGTTCTTCATAATTATCAGAAACTGCCACCTCAAAATGTAAAGAAACTTTAAAATAATAAGCACAAAGTAAGGAAATTTTGTAAATAGTTAATTTCTAAGCAAATACAAGGAAAGAAGAGAAGAAGAGAAAAAGAAGAATAAAATGGAATATAAAACATAACATTTATTTTAATATCAAAACTATTCTATCTAAAATTAGTAAAAAAAAATATAGAATTAACAATACTGCTTTCTATATTAAATATATTTCTGTATTTTCAACCAGGAGAAATATCGGCGATGTGTGACAACTTTCTTCAGTGTTACCACTAAAAAAACGTATTCAATTAAACATCAAAGTGAAAAAGAACATAGATCTGTTTAATTTCAATTTGCACGATAATTTATTGATCTGTTTTTGTTCCTAATATTTTATCGGTCAATTAAATAAATTGCCACAATTTTTTGTTATGCAACTAATTTTATATCCATTTAAAAGAAGAATTCGGAAGGTTTGTGTCGTTTTTCATTTTAAAAAATGGTTTCTCGGTTAACAAGAAATATTCGGTCTAAACCTTGAAACCCCAAAGTAAAATGGATACTAAAATAATTAATATTTTCGTCAAATTACCGATTTAATTCACTTAAATAACTTTTTTTATTAAATTGACAATACAGAGTGTCTGAAACAAGAGTGTGAATACTGAAACTGATTGTATGTCTGATCAAGAGCAACAAACTTTTTTGGAAAAGATGTATTTTTTAGTTTAATTGGGAATTCTTGCCACTGGAAATATTAACAAATAACCCCCTTGCGCCTAATAGATCAGTCAACCTTTACAAATTTTGTTTTGCCCGAAAAAACAAAATATCTCACATTAAAAAAGTAGATAATTTCGAAGATTCTTCAATTTTAGTTATAGAAGCTTCAAAGTCCAGTTAAATATAACGTTTCAATGATTTTTTATTTATTCATCATAGTAGCAACAGAATAAATATTACATGATATATCACTTAGGACGGTAGCTAGAATAAATAAAATCAATAAAACGTCGTATTTGATTGAACTTTGAAGTTTCCATAAGGAAAATAGAAGAATTTTCGTACTGTAACGTCCAAAAATATTCCAATCCACTACCTATTGTTAACCTCAAATTATAGATCAAAATAGTTGTGCATCGTACACATTTCTTTCGTAGTGATTAGTTTATTTCTAAACTAAACCTACTAGATACAAATATATAGTGTTATGATACTTGCTAGTGTACGGTGTGGTCATTTTCCTCAAGAATCATCGACAGTTATTTTGAGCATTTATTGTAATTATCTCTTTACTCTGTCGCGAGAGAAACTCAAAAAAAAAATTCACGGTAACTATGTTTAGGATACTTGTGATTATTATGTAGAAACACCTGACACGGTAGAACTTCAAATTTACTCATATCAAACTTCAAATTCAACTTCATTTAAATCGATAAATGACATTTTCTCCATAAACTCAATAGTAAAGATATGTTATGTTGAACAGTTTTGAACTCTCCTATTGACAATTTAAAAATTGCTTATTTGACATTTTGCTCTGTCTCTAAAAATAAGCGGTAGGGGGAGTGCAGAATCGTATTGAAGAAAAAGTTGGAAAACTTCCGACTACGTTAACCGTTTTTGCAGAACTTGGATTTGTTTTAAAGCTGTTGAACTGTTATCCGTAACAATACTTGAGTTTTTGGTTAATTTTGAACCACCAGATGGCGTAATTTGATATCTGCAACTTCAAATAATTTTAATTTTTATAATAATTTTGATAGATATTTGATTCAATTTAAAAGAGGCCACCTGAAGAAGCAATCCTAAAAATGCAGAAATGGGTGAGATCTCATCTATTGTGATTGAATTGTCGTGTTCCCACTGCCAAAAAATGAAGTTAGATATTTATAGAGTGTTTTATTAAACAGGTTAGTAAATTAGATTAATTTCTTTAGATAATTATTGAATAGAGCTTTGTCTGTGGAATTGTTCATTAGCATGCCTAGATGTTTGTTATCAGAGAACATACATATGACTTCATTGATAGGAATTGTAGGATATTTCATTTATATTAACTTAAAATACCTTTCTAATACAGTAAAAAATATAATGTTGTATCTCTCGAACAGAAGTCTTATAAAGGGCTTAATTAGGGTATATTTTGGTAATAATGGCTTTTATATTTTGATATTTTAACATAAAATTGTCTGTATTTCTTTTAAGTCCAATTATCTTATTGGAATAAAATTCTTGCCGACGAATTATTAACTCCCATATTACTTTAGTTTTTTTCCCAAGACCAACACATATAGGAAAACTTTCCCTATACGAAATAGGTGAAAATTTTTTTGAACCAATTTAGAGGTCAAATTAATGTAATTTTAACTGTTTGTTGGGGGGTGGCTTAGATTCAAAAATTTTATATGAAGGATCCCTATTAAAATCGGTCGTACAATCTACTCTTTTGCGCATTATTCGAGATCACCCTATATAACAGAATATTGTGAGCTCTTGAAAGAAACAACTATTTCTTCGACAAGTTTAGCTGCTATAAAGCTGCCACATCTTTCTACTTGATTAATTAGTTATCGCCCATTAAACGTATCTGTCGCTGGCAAAACGCTATTTCCTGTTTCTGATAGAGAAACATTCATTAATACCGTCAATCAAAATTTTACTTGATATTAAACGGCCACTAGCTAATGTACCAAAAATGACCCAATTTATTTCTCAATGCTATCCATTACGGAATACGATTCCCAAGGTAAATAAAACAAAAGCCTATATCTAATATGTACTTTCAATGCGAAGAAAAAAATAGATCTATATACAGACATTTTATTAGAACTACAACAAAAATCGGGCGGCCATCAAAAGGAAATCGATAAAAAATTGAATTGTTCCAAGTGTTTCGGTATCATTGAGCTGAATCGGAACGTAAGTAACTGGACTGGACATAATGCAGATCATGTTGGTGTTGCTAGAGTGCGGATAGTATGCAATCTATATAGGTGAACTAGACCCAAGGGAATAAGTCATAAAATGTATAGCTAGAATAATATATTGTTATATTAGGATTAAAAGTGTCACACTAAAGACACTTTTAGTCCTTTCCGAATAAAATAGGTAATGTTCTCTCCAATCGAAATCCCCCATTTAATTATTAATTTGTGCTTTGAAATTATTCAAACCAAATTTTGATAAAAAAGCAAAGTATTTAAGTAGGATATATCAATGTAGTCATAGATACTTTGTCAAACATTAGTCGCCATATACCCTGTAAAAATTAAATCTAATGAAAATTTACATGTATCTAAAGAGATACTGGAGTGTGTGGAAAGGTTTCCTCCAATCTTCTCCCAAATAGAAGAAATAAGTAATTTATAAATGTGTTATATGGATTGGTGCAAAAAAAAACACATTAAGTTGTATTCAGAAGATGGATTGATTGCGTATTTCTGAAACCTAGCAAATAAAATGAAGCGGTCAACGTCGGATATAAAGAAGGGGATTGATATAAGTAAATATTCAAAGTATGCGGTTCTGATGAATTAGTCAATTTAACAATTGATAATGTTGAAAATGTGAAATCCGCTTTAATTATATAAATACCAAAATCAAGAGTCCACGTAGTCTTACTGTGTAAGGAGATAATTATTTAAGTTTTCATCTACTCGGATTTCTAGAACGTCGATTATTTCTCAGATATATTCGTGGAAAATGTCATCGAATGGCGGACGGTATTCATAAAGTCAGTGCCTTCTCGCAAGAAATTTCAAAATTTTTTAAGCACGACAACTGGTATGAATGAACACCCACAGTGGACACGCATTACAACGAACGCCTGCAACCCTTTTAGTTGACCGCGGTGGTAACCTCACTTGTCTTAAAAACACGGAGGATGGTGATTGAACACTGTGGCGGAAGGCTACATTGAAAACTCACTTTTAAATAAAGAATGTATTTCGAAAAGAATACTGAAAGATGGTAGTGGTAATAATAAACCAAGCACCGTCGTCATTTCTAATTTTATAGCATCTGAAAATAATATAACTATTAATGAAAACGTGATGGACTGCTTTGAGAATTGCTCCAAGAATGAGGGTATTGGCAGTTTTAGTTGTTTATTTAATTTTAATACTTGTTCAAACTGTGCATTTAATATCAATGTGGATAAATTATTGTAGATATTGTTGAATAAACTTTTATAATTTAAAACTTGAATAACACATTTACTCTTACCATTAAAGCTTTAGCTTTTAGCATTAAAAGCGACAACTTTTCTTGCTAAGATACCATTTTTTTTCTCAGTAAGGAAGATGTCAACCTTAGAGACTCCTGAAAATGTCATAGTTTTGTGACGGTTGGAGAAACAAGCCTTTTTGCAAAATCCCGACGCAAGGATGAAAGAAATTCAAAGTATTTAAAAATTACGAATAGATCGAAAAAATTGTAAAAAAAATTTAATGAAAAATTTTACAGATCTGACACTCTCTTGACTCCCGTAAACGGGACGCTTATGATTTGAATAACAAAAAATGATGCCCTTTTAAGGGTATACAACTTCCTAAGGGTGCGTTTTAAGCCACTTGGTAATATGAACTTCTTGGCTTAAGTTCTATATGCAGTAGGAGTTTTTCAGAACACCCTATGGTACAATAAATGTGTGTATGATGGCAAATAAATATACAGGGTGTCCCATAACTAATGAGACAACAACAGGATATAGTACACGTCAAAATAACTCGTTTTTGATTAATTTCTTATAAAGTATTTACGGTTAAAGAGGTACAGGGTGATTCAATTAAACAAAATTTACCGAAAATCGACAATTTCTCAAAAACGATTGGCCAGATACGAGTCAAATTCGGTGAAGTTTTGTTTTAGAGGGTAAATTTTTCGATTTTATAATTCATTCTAAGAAATCTGTTAGACAGCGCTATTTATACAATATGGATCGCTGGACTTCTGACCGCTTTCTTAAATTATGAAAGAGGCTACCTTTATAAATAAAAAATTTGTATAGTTTTTTCAATTTCAACTATATATATATAACAAATCATTTCATAACTTATGGACTAGGTAATATTAGCATATGAAAGTCGGTAATTTAACGCATTTCATAGCAGAGATCGCTTTTCTTAAGTAAATGTGGCCGTTATAGAAAAGCAGGACAAAACAAAATTGTGTATTTTAGTAAACACTGAAAAGAAACACTAATACAAAATCTAATCGGAACTTTTTCGTTTGTTTGTCTAAATGAGCAAGTTGTGGTTTGTGGGTACAAGAAGTAAATTGTGCTTTTTACAGTCCCTTTGATGTTTGTCAAATCATGCAGGACGCAAACGATATTCCTAGACAAAATATTAAATCGAAATTAACCAAATTCCTCTTTCTAATCTTAGAAAGGATTAAAGGATATTTCACGCTTTCAGGTTTGTATTTGGTCAAAACGGAAAAAATATGCATTGTGACTTGCAAGTGTAAAATGAAACTTCTACTTATGTGAAAAGGTTTTTTTAATTGTTAAAAAAAAACGAATTTTTTAGAAACATCACAATGCTCCGGTAATTTTTAATAAGTAAGATATATTTTCACTCTTTAGAGAATTTTATTGGTTTACTTATTTCTATTACCTTAAAATATTCAAATTTAAAATAATAAGAGATTATATGGTTACATTTGATATATGGAAATCTAGTTTAGAAAATTAAGTTCACATATTTTCAAAAGAAATTTCTATTTTGTTTTCAGATATTGTTAGATTGTTTGGACTTTACCCGTGCTATTCAAAAAGCAAAGTAAATACAAGTATAAAACAGATACTGCTTATAATTGCTATAAATTGTCCGTGACCACTAAATGTAACAGCGAATTACAAAGTTGTCACAAACTTAATGCTAATTAGAATTGTTATAGTTTTTATATATTTTTAGGCATTAATAATATTGTGTGAAACTAACTACTCAGTGGACAAAAGCCCCAACCTGCGTTGAATTACACCCACAATATCTACCCATATATTCCTTATTATTAGCTTCTGCAACATTTTTTACTGTATTAGAAAGGTATTTTAAGCTAATATAAATCAAATATCCTACAATTCGTATGTATGTTCTCTGATACCAAACGCCTAGGTATGCTAATGAACAATTCCACAGACAAAGCTCTATTCAATAATTATCTAAAGAAATTAATCTAATTTACTAACCTGCTTTAATGAAACACTCTATAAATATCTAACTTCTCTTTATTGTATGTCCACTGAGTAGTTAGTTTCACACAATAATATTAATACCTAAAAATATATAAAAACTTTTACATAAAAGGTGAACATTATTCAAGTAGGTATTGTCATATTTAATTCATTGACAGGCTGTCACTTTTTGTCATTGTCGATATTTAACTTCAAATAATTTTAATTTTTATAATAATTTTAATAGTTAGATATTTTATTCAACTTAAAGGAGGCCACCTAAAGAAGCAATCCTAAAAATGCAGAAATAGGTCAGATCTCATCTATTGTGGTTGAATTGTCGTGTTCCCACTGACAAAAAGTGCCTGCCTTTTTACAATACAAATAACATTTAAATGTATAAAAATTGCACGTAAGATTTGTTACATTGACACAGTGGATTGTGTTAAACCTTTAACACATTGCTGAGAACTACAGAGAACTGAAAATATACAGGCTAAATCATTAATAATGGTACATAGTTTAAGGGCAGATTGTTAAGTCAAAATAAAAGTATTAAGTCCAACATGCCTTATTCAACTGTTGCTCGTTTTCATTCTACATGATGTTATAGTTGCAGACATGTTTTTTGCTATATTTTACAAACGTATGGACGGATTGTTTTGAAAATTTTTAATCTTATGTCTTTTGAGGTGGCAATTACGAACATGCAAACATTGTTGAGGTCACAACTAGGGAGCGCTAGGGGGTACTGTCGATGTAAAAATATGTCCAAGTTTTTGTATTTTACGCTTTTGAATTTTTAATAAGAAACTATTGAACTACCTTCCAATCTGCCAATAGAAGTACATTATCAGTAAGGGTTCTCTATCAATCTTTGGTGTGGAATTCTCTCCGACAATATTGTGAGGCCGTTTGTACTACCACGTCCGCTTAACGGAGAAAGTTGTTTAAATTTTCTTATTAATGACTTGCCACTGCTTTTTGAAGATATTCCCTTAAATTTACGGCAGAACTTCTGGTTTTTGTATGATGGTGCATCTTCCGACGAGTAAGAGAATATCTTAATAGAAATTTTCCGCACAGTTGGATTGGACGCGGCAACGAAGTTCCTTGGCCTGCATCATTGAATAACAACTGTACTTATTATTCAATGCCTGCACGTAGCCCTGATTTAAATCCACTTGATTTTTACTTTAGGGGCTATATTAGATTTTTACTTGTCAAAGACATTAAGTTACCAAGAGCATCTGTGAGAAAAGATTAAAAAATCAGTTAATATTATCAAGCAAGATATAACTTTATTCAACGTCAGATAAAATTTAAATAGGAAACTAAGAAAGTACATTGAAGTCGCTGGTGGTCACTTCGAGAATCTTTTATGATTAATAATTTGTTAAGATATGCATAATAAAATTTTCAGTTGCTGTAGTATTCATCTTATTGTTAATTCAGTTTTGATACCTTAAGGCTCCCTAATTTTCTAATTTAATTCCCGCCGAATGTCAAAAACTTAAACCTTCTGTTTCTCGAATCTTCTGTTTATCGATTTGTAACAGGTATACCTTTTCTATTTAGAACTGAAGGTAGATCAATAGTTTCTTATTAAAAAATTCAAAAGTGTAAAATCCAAAACGTTAGATATGTTTTTACATATTACAGTGTAACAAGCGCCCCCTAGTCGTAATTCCAACCTCAAAAAACATAATACTACAAATTTTCAAAACAATCGGTCCATACGTTCTTAAAATATAGCAAAAAATGTGTTTTCAACTTTAACATCCCGTAGAATGAAAAGCAAAAATTGAATAAAGCATGTTGGGTTCAATCGTTTTATTTTGACATTAAAAATCTGTTCTTAAGCTATGTACCATTATTAATGACTCACCCTGTATATACAATCCCGTATGGACCTCGATTAACACAGGATTATGTTAGAACGTAACATTTTTTACAGTGTAAAGGAGTAGCAATCAAATTCTTAAATAAAAGACTACCAATTTAAGTCACAAATCCGATGGCATTGCAGAACCACACGTAATAGAACGTGCGACCTTTCGCGACGTTTTTTAGCGCGGCCGGCGATTCCGCTGCATATTTTCCGGGCCGCCTAGCGCTGGCCGAGCGCAGCTCGTAGTAGCTCACTGCGGGGGCCGTAGCCCGGGGCCTAGGCGGGGCCCCTTCGGAGATGATGCCCTTCCTTTCACCGCGTTACACAACAATCGAGATTGTGTGTATGTCTTGTAGTCCGTTCGACTATTATTGCAAGGTTTCTTCAAACTGGTATCGGCGTTAGTCCGGACCTCGGTCGTCGCTAAGCGTACGCCCGTCTCGGGCTACACTGCGTGACACAGAAAATTAACGCCAGTTGAAATATTTTAATGATAATTGATTGCAGTAGAATAGAAATTCTTATTTAATTGTATACTACCGATTTCTTCCTCGGATCTTGCGGTATGTGATGTAATGGTACACGTTTTTTTAATTAGTTTGAAGAAATTATCTGCTCGATCCTACCTAGCTGGCCTATTTATATATTTTTTTATTTATTTATTACGGGCAAGCTCAATTCAGTAAAAATAACCAACAGTAGTCAATATAATGGTAATAAGAAGAGATAGAAAAATGTGAAACATGTAGGATACAATACAGAACTAAAATAAAATAGAAATAAAACAACGACAAAAAAATACAAAGAGTCTATAACAACAGACCAGACACAAAAATTAATTGGTACGGTTGGTAGAATGTCTTTGGCAAAAAACAGATCGATCGTTATTTTCGAAATAACCTCCTCCTAAGTTATTCCAGAAATTACGTCACCTCTCTTATTTTAAATGGAACGCTAATATTTTTGTTACAATATCGAATCCTAAGGTAAATTCTGAGTTAAATGAAATGGCACAATACCTGTCAAACCTTGACATATCGTTCAAAAACGAAGAAAAACCTTTCATTAGTCTGAATAATAGTATATTACATTATTAGGTTGGTAAGTGGGGTTAGCCACTTAACAACCGTATAGTGTATAACGTTTTTAGCACAATCGCATTTATCAAATAAAATAATTGAAAAAAATTATTTTGATTGCTGAAATGGCGTGGCCTATCTAGCGTTTTTTGAATTTATTTTGTTGGAAACCAAAAAAACAATTTGAAGTTTGAACAATTTTGTGTTTTGAGGTCAAAACTGTGCTTATAATGGCTGAGAAAGACGATTCAGAGGTAGATTCGGACATTGAAGAATCGTATCAAATAGGTTGTGGGTCATTAATTCCCACAAAAAACAGGTGTGGTATGAAAATGTCCATGGTGCCTTCAGGAAATGGTTGAATGAGAAGAAAGCGGAGATATCTGAAAAAACTTTGCTGGCTTATTTTGTTCAGAGAAATTTAAGATTGAAATCTCCGGAAAGCTTATAGGCAGAGTACTCTATACTTAAAAGTACGATCAACTTAAATAATGGTGTCGATATATCGCAATTTAAGAAGTTAATAGCATTTCTAAAGAAGAAAACAGAAATTCCTGCTGGAAGCCCCCGATGAAACCTATATTATGATGAAAGCAGTGATGATAATGAGAGTCGCTGAGGCTCTTAGACGTGATGAACTTATGAAGATGACAGTTGATGACATTACGGTTGAAGGTTCAGTTGTCATTGTTAAAATGCCTGATACCAAAACACATATTAGTAGAATTTTCACAATCACTGACAAGGCCAATGAAAAAGTGCCTTTTTGACGATTTTGCGAAAATATACAGGCTTAAGACCTAAGAAGACTAACTCTCATCGATTTTTCTACTCAATTCGTCAGAGAAAATGTGTAAATCAACTTGTGGGTATAAATACATTGAGACAAATACCACAAAAAATCACCGAATATTTAAAACTGCAAGGTCCAAAATCCTATACTGGACATGCTTTTAGAAGGACGTCGGCGACTTTGTTAGCAAATACTGGAGTTGATGTTATGACACTCAAACGTCATGGGGGCTGGAGGTTTTAGTGATAACATTAATGTATTATTTGACTAACAGAAAATGTAATTTTAGGTCTTCTGGTGTCGCTGAAGGATATGTTGCAGTCTTTAACAAAGAAAATAGAGTTTGCTGATAAGATTTTACATACCAACAGCGGCAGTGACAATGAATTTGACTCCATTCCAGTGTTTGAAGACAGAACTACTGAAGTTTAATCTAATCCTAACATATCTAACTCAATAAGTAATACAGAAAATTCAATTACTGTAAAAGCAATAGATAAAAACGAGGAAAAAACTATTACGTTTAAGAATTGTACAAATTGTACCTTTAATTTTTACAATAAATGAGCCCAGCATTTGTTGGTGAAAAGAATTACTGATTTTTACTTACCGCATTAATGCTGTTAAGAACTCAAACAACATTATTATTTTTTTTAATTCTATGGACACAAGCCACAGTGTTGTATATTCAACTTACAGAATGTGTCAACAATGACAGTAAGTGCATATTTCAGAACGATTGTACGAAATAGTTCATTAACAACACGTATGATTTAATAGCACATGCAAAAACAGATTTTATTATTATCAGGAGGTTCATGGAGCACATTTCTAATATTTACTTCATTAAATTAGTATTATTATTGCTATTAACAAAAACTAAATTATAAGTATTAATAAATATTTTATTCAGTTTAACAACAGGTTTCTCTTCTTCTGAATGATCTGTCAAGATTTGGCATTGTATCATTTACTGACTCAGAATTTACCTTAGATTCGATATCTGTAAGAAAAATATTAGTGATTCATTTAAAATAAGAGAGGTGACGTTATTTCCGGGAAAACCAGAAGTACCACATAAATGTTGATAATTTAAAGGCAGGTTATTTCGAAATTAAAGATCGACATGTTTTTGCCCAAAGACTTTATTGCCGCATTGTACAGTATGCGCCAAAAGTATGGAAGAAATTCAATAAAAACGAAACAATTATTTTTTGGGAAAAATCCTCGAACAGGTCGATTTTTAATTTAAAAAATACATATTTTAGCGTAAAATGCGATTTTCAAATGTCATTTGTTTTCGAGTAATGACGTCATCGATTTTATTTAAATTGCAACACCATATTTTTTTCATTGATTCTGAAAGATAGTTTAATTCTCTATCAGACAGTACTAAAATTTTGCCCTCTTACATAGGAAAGTTTTCGAGTAAATGACGATTGAATGATAGAAAACGTAAATTTCATCCATACAAAAGTAACAATTCTGAGGTATGTAAAATAAAATACAATTGATTAAATTTTATACTTAAACTAAATGTTCGACTTGCCATCCACCAACTTCATGACAATGCGCAAGTCTGTGAAGAAATTCTTCTTGCACATTATGAATGATTTCTGGGGTAACTCTGCGTATTTCGTCCCGAATGCGATTTTGAAGTTCTTCTAAATTACGTGGTTTATTAATGTACAATTTTGACTTCAAGTATCCCCATAAAAAATAGTCAAGAGGTGTAAGATCTGGCGATCTTGCAGGCCATTCTACTACTTATCAAAATGTTCTGTTTCTGATTTTCATTAATGCTTGGACGTCCAGGTTTTGGAATATTTACAACATTGCCAGTTTCTCTAAATTTAGACTCTACTTTACTGACAGTTGATTGGCTGATAGGGCGATCTGGATATTTTTCATTAAATAAATCGCAAACAAAAAATAATTGTTTCGTTTTTATTGAATTTATTCCATACTTTTGGCGCATACTGTATATAAAATCTCAAGCAGTTCCATTTTAAACCTATCGAGGAACAAGTCAAACAATGCGAAATGAATCAACGTATTACCTAACTGGTTTAAGAATTCTAGGGAAAACTGTGTTAAAAGCGTAGTTACGCCTGTGGAAAGGTACATAAAATGTTTGTATCGATAGAGTGGGGCGTGACTGAACAAGTAAGTTAATTTTCGAAAGAAGCTGAGGACTGTCACATCTGCCATTAATAATCTTAAACAAGAGAATCATATCTCTGCGCTTTCTACGAACTTCGACTGGTGATATGTGCAAGAATTGCTTAATATAAATATAGTCATTATAACTGAAACTTATAGAAGACATATCTAAGGAAGTTACGTTGCACTGCATCCAACTTCAGCTTGTAAGTCAAATAATGCGGACTCCAGACAGAGGAACAATAACCAAGATGAGATCTAACCAGTGAACAGTATAAAGTTTTAATGGCTATGATGTTGGTAAAGTCACTAATTGATTAGTTTTTTAACAAAGCCCAGCATTTTCATTGCTTTGCGACAGACGGCGATGATGTAAAACATTACATGCTGCGACATTGTTTTTCCTATGTATTTCTCAAACCTGTTAGGATAGGTCATTTGTACGTATCCTGTAAAATATAACATAAAAAGCGATCATAAGTTGCTTCCTTGAGAATAACATAGACGTAAATGTAACTCCTCACCTCTAACAATTTTATTGGACGAAGACTTTAAAAAAACTCATATCTTGTTTTACAAGAGTTTTTAAAATGTTGCTAGATTTCTTGTCTGCCAACAGCCAACACTAACTAAAAATATTTATAAAAACGCTGAAACAGGTTATCTAGTGATTTTAGTGGTGCTATTTTTTTCAAAATGCTATATTTGACGGAAATATTGCGATTTGAAATTGTAAAGATGATTGGAAATGGAAGCATATAGTCCAACTCTTCCGTGGAGGTACACCCAAACTTATCATCTATTTCACAAAAAACTGTATCTAACACTGAACGACAATTCCGGGCTAATAGCTGAAGAAACCTGAGATTTATTGAATACGATGTAAGAATTAACTCTATTTCAGATATTCGTGAAAGTCATACAGTTTCTTCATATCATCTAGCTGCGGACAGTGGTGTAATAAATAGAATCTTGTTAAAGTGTTAAAGAAAAACTTTATCCGTCAATGGTTGAACAATTTCTGGCCTGGGGACGTCGTCGATTTTGCTACCTTGACATTTCAAAAGTTATGTGGCTCTCTTCTTCAAAAGAATGAAGAAATTGTGAACCTGGAGATTGGGTTCTTTGTTTGGTGTTCATATGAGTTGTGCTTACCATTTCGAGGAATTTGTCATACTTTATCTTGTTCCTCAGAATAACCATTGTATTTTCAAATTGCCATACTGTATATTAGATACATTTTAGGATAATTCTAAAAACTGTGCCCTTGTAATCATGAAAAAAATGTTCTACTTAAACATGGTTTCATATCTATGTATTCACAGTTGTGAGCAAAAGTTTAGAGGGACTTAATTACTCGTAATAAAATTATATTTTACAAAGATTCCAGTTTACAAGTGTGCTACATAGTACTTCCACGGCTGCTACCAACAGTTATATTTCAATTAAATAAGTTACCTAATTTAAAAACGGGTTAATGGTTAACATATTTCCTCATTTATTACTATGTGCTACCAACTTTTATATTTTATTACATTACAGGTATGCATAAAAGTAATTGCCTACTATGAATTAATACAGTTCTAATAAAAACATGTTTTATTGTTTAATCTAATTTGTAGTAAAACTGTATGCTTCAGTAGTAACTACACTTTTAATTGTTGTAAGATAAATAAAAAAGTAATAAATTATCTGTTCATAGTTAATATTAATTCATTTTATTGGAAATATTTCTTATATACAGGATGATTCAGAAACACTTTGGAAAAAAATGGGTATATAATCTGCGTGAGATATTATTTCACCCGTATTTTTTGTTTTTTTCAAATTTTAATTTTGGGAGGCCTTAGAGCTCATTGAAGTTGGACCTAAAATTTGTTTTTTTTGCAAATATTTTAATTCCTAGGCCGATTTTAATAGAATTTGGTATGGGGTTGCAGATAGTCTATATGAACATTATTAAGAAAATAGTTTTGTCAAGTATCATAGAGGGTGCTAGTCATGCGTAATGATATTTAGTTGTTTGCAACAATTCCCTTTTTTTTCTAAATTCTTTGCCAGTGCGTTAAAGGCACCGTTTGATTCTACACAAGAAAGTCAAGAAAAACTTCCCGTAAATACAGAGGGGTCAAAAAATAAGATTTTTTGTTTTATGAACTATATGTCTATCTCCTCTTGTTTTTGAAATACAGAGTGACAAAATAAAATTTTTAAAATATAATTTTTTCCAAATTCCAGTAAAAATTTCCAAACAGTTCAAAATATTTTTATGAAATTTGGTATTTCGGGGTTTTTAATGATGCCAAATTCATTGGTCTAATTATTTTATAGAGGGCGCTAGTTATGCTACGTTCCTATTACATTTTAAGTTCTAATTTTTTTAAGATCAGGTAGGTTTTTTATCATTCGGGCTCCATTTTTTAATATATGTATAATTTTATTTTCTAAAAATAATGTGTTCCTACTAGAACTTACTTTTACAATACAGTGCTTTCGAAAAGTAGCAAATAAATTTATTATTTTTGAAACTGAGAAATTTTCGAAAAAAATGCCCTGGCACGTCGATTTTGTTTTTAAAAAAGGCACTTTTTGACACATATTTGTGACGTCATCGTGACGTCATTGTCGATGACGTCATATCTCGAACAACGATCATGTCACAAATGTGGGTCGTATGTCAAAAAGTGCATTTTTTAAAAACAAAATCGACGTGCCAGGGGATTTTTTCGAAAACTTCTGAATTTCAAAAATAATGAATTTATTCGTTACTTTTCGAAAGTACTGTATATAGGGTGTTAAAAAAAGAGTGTAAAATATTTAAGGAGGTATGAACCAAAATAAGCAGAAAAGTCTTAATAAACATGGGTCCACAAAGTAACGGTTGCGGAGATATGGAATGTTTTATGTTTCTTAGCCCCTTTTTTATTTTGCAAAAACGTTGTGTATTTTCTTATAATAGTTGGTTGCTAATTAGTGAAATAAACAGTACGTATTTGACAGTTGTTCTCAGTTCACAAGTTTTCTTTCGCTATGGCTGGTTACTCTAACGAAGAATTAATAGACATTCATTTCAAGTATGGTCGTGCTAATGGAAACGCCACCGAAGCGCGACGTCTTTATGTTGAGGTTTATCCAAATCGCCAGATTCCTTCACAACGCATGTTTGGAAGAATTCACCAAAGTTCGGGTGATACCGGTTCCTTGAGCAAAAAGTGCCATTTATCCGGAAGACCAAGATCGGTATCTACTCCTAGAGCAGAAGAAGAAATTCTAACACTGGTAGAGCAAAATCCAGGTACGAGAGTGCGGATAATATCAGCCGAGGTAGGAATTAGTGGTCCTCTTGTTTGGAGAATCTTTCACGAGCAACTGCTTTATCCATACCATGTGCAACGAGTACAGGCCTTAAATACAATAAATGATCATCAAACACGTTTGGTTTTTTGCCGTTGGTTTCTACGTCATGATGCTGAAAACCCTCGTTTTCTTGCA
The DNA here is from genome assembly GCA_037114965.1 of Monochamus alternatus. Lineage (NCBI taxonomy): Eukaryota > Metazoa > Arthropoda > Insecta > Coleoptera > Cerambycidae > Monochamus > Monochamus alternatus. The sequence goes on from CM073433.1 coordinate 44,395,636, forward strand.
AACATTCATTTTACTAATAAGACCGGGTTCACAAAAAATGGAGTATTTAACTTTCACAATACTCATATTTGGGCCGACGAAAATCCTCATGCTCTAATAGAATCTAGACATCAGGCACGTTTTTCATTAAACATTTGGATGTGTATTGTAGGTGACAGGTTTCTAGGTCCTGTAGTTTTACCAAACCGATTAATAGGCGCTGCTTACCTCAACTTTCTGCAGGAACACACTGTATGAGTTTTTGGAAGACATTCCTTTGACTCAGAGGCAACAAATGTGGTTCCAGCATGAGGGTGCTCCAGCTCATTTTTCCATGACCGTTAGAGAGCATTTACACCAAACTTTTCCACATAGATGGGTAGGAAGGGCCGGACCTGTTTTATGGCCTCCAAGATCGCCTGTCTGAACACTCTAGATTTCTTTTGGGGATATTTGAAGACATTAGTGTATGGTACTCCTGTAAATAGCCTGGAAGAGCTGCAGCTACGGATTAATCAAAAGTGTCAAGAAATCCAAACCAAGGAGGGTATTTTCGAAAGAGTTCGAATATCGTTGAGACGAAGATGTCGTGCCTGCTTGGAAATGGACGGAGAGCACTTTGAACATCTTCTGTAACTTTGTTTTTTGCTTGTTAAAAGCTTCCTTTGTCGGTTTATTCCTAACAAAATAAAATGTTTGAAAAACGAATAGTGGTCCATATCTCCGCAACCGTTACTTGCGGACCCATGTTCATTAAGACTTTTCTGCTTATTTTGGTTGATACGATTACCTCCTGAAATATTTTACAAACACCCTGTATTACTGCCTATAAAATAACTCACTTTTCTCGAAGTTAAAAATATAAATATTTAAACGTATACTTAATTCTATTTAATAACATCCATAAAATACAGTTATGTAAGCTTTTAATGTTTGCTAAGTTCAGAAGCACTACAATAATGAGATAAGCCTACAGCTATGCAAAGATATAGTTAGATATGGCACCTATAGTAAAAAATTTAATCTTTATTGTTAGTTGGTGTGTTTAAAAACCCCGGATTATCAAATTTAATAAAATATTTTGTAGTGTTTGGAAATTTTCATAAAAATTCTATTTTAAAAATTGTATTTTATCACTCTGTATCTCGAGAACAAGTACAGATAGGGATATAGTTCATATAACAAAAAAATTCTTATTTTTTGACGTACTACCACGAGGATGTTTTTCTGAAACACCCTGAATTTTTGCAAATCTTCTAGATTGTGATTGGCAATCGTATCAGTTTGTATATGGGTAAAAAGAACTGTTTTAGATACATTCACTGATTTAGAGCCTGTCCATATTTAGGCAAAGTATTTATTTACTTTTTCTGAATTATTTGACATATAGGTACGTTCGATGAATAATAGATAAAACTTTTTACTTTCTACCTGAACACTAGCAACTTAGCAGCGATTGTACATAATAAAGGAAACCAATTCCATTTTAATGGCTGTTTACGGATTCTATTATGCCCGGAATTGACTGAAAATGGTGCAACGTCAACCACTTAATCAACACAAAAACTATCGAGTACATGCGTCAGTGAACCCGAATAATAAGGGAAAAGAAAGTAACATCATTTAAATCGATCACACGTTACGTCTCATACGGCTACAACATCCTTCATGTTTCTTAATAGCTTTCATTAATCCGCGTTTTTAATCTGTGATCTACATGCCTCACCATGAAATGAGATTATAAATTACAGTTTCAGTTTCTAATTTGATGCTGAAAAAAAAGGGAAGACGTGAATCCTGGTAGACTTCCTGTTATATAGAGATGTATAGAGTTTAAGTCTGCGAATTCTGTATACGGAAATTGGAAACTGAAGCAGCCGCAAACAATAAGAGCAAAACAACGAACGAAAACTGTGTATAAAAACCTGAGAACGAACATTTTTATCTTTAAATGATTTGTTTTAGTGAATATGTTGTTTTAAATAATAGTATGTAAAGTATTAAGAACGGTAAGGATAGTTTACCGTTCGGTATAACTCTTAGGCCCGCTACAGCTTATGCGTGAATTCGCGATTCGTTATGCGCGATTCGTGATATGCGAGAAATTCGCGAATGGTGTGTAAGATCTTGTTCGTTAAAAATCCATTCATAAAAGCCCTACACACGATGCACGAATTTCTTACAAACCACGCATCGAGCATCGCTAATCCCAAATTCACGCATAGTCTGCAGCGGGCATTAATGTTCGTGATGCTTATACTATTTTTTGCACGATCGCATTTTTTCTACAAAACAATCGGAAGAACTTTAAACTCAATAAAAGGAAGAAATCAAAAAATACCACACAGATCGCAATGTTTATGAACCAAAATTTTCGTAGCAACCAGTGCTGTTGTTAGTTACGGAAAAAACGCAAAAATATTGACAGCATTTTCTAGTAATATTATAAGTATAATGAATAAACTCGATAATGAGCGTAACGAATCCATCCCTGCTGAAATCGAAGAAGCCGCCAGTCGAACAACATTGGAATTATTGCCGGAGAAATCAAAGAAACAGTACGAAATTGCTTATAGTCGGTTTTCGGAATGGTGCAACATTAAAAAGGTCCCTGGGAAATGTAACGAAAGTGTTTTACTGGAATATTTTGAAGAAAAAGCCAAGATATGGAAATCGTTAACGCTGTGGTCAAATTATTCCATGATCAAAACTATGTTAAAAATAAAGCAAGATCAAGATATAAGCAAACATTATAAACTTATTGCTTTTTTAAAACGGAAGGGTGAAGGATATCAAGCAAAAAGGTCAAAAGTTTTGACGAAGACGCATATCGACAAATTTCTCACAGAAGCAGAAGACGAAAAGTATCTGATGATGAAAGTCGCAGCAATAGTGGGTGTCTTCGGGGCGTGTCGCCGGGAGGAATTGTGTCAGATGACCATCGACAATATCGTATATTTGGGCACTTCGGTTGTTGTGATCATACCAGATACTAAAACGAAAGTGCCTTGGACTTTCAGTGTTGTTGGTGAATTCTATTTAAACTTTTTTAGAAAGTATATGGCACTCCGGCCACCCAACGCTGACCATAGACGACTTTTTCTTAAATATATGAAAAATAAATGTGTGAAGAATCCAGTCGGAATTAACATGTTTGGTAAAATGCCTGCCGACATTGCAGAGTTCTTGAATCTACCAAATCCTCAACTCTACACCGGACACTGTTTTCGTCGTTCATCGGCGACATTGTTAGCAGATTCTGGTGCAAATCTTACTACCATCAAGAGACATGGAGGATGGAAATCTTCGACGGTAGCTGAAGGCTACATTGAAAATTCACTGGAACAGAAGAAGGAAATTGCGTGCCAATTACTTCCTACTGCTGCAACTACTAGCAAGACCACCAGTATTACCAGTAGTATTTCTACAGAATAGATGTGTCACACATGTTGACAGTAAAACCAACTTAAGTATGATGACTCCGCAGGGAATTACAATTTCAAATTGTTCTAATTTTACTATACATGTTAATAGTAATAACTAGTTAAAATGTTGGTTTGTACTTATTTAAAATAAAAAGTTGTTCATGTGTTTGTTAAAACGTTTTATTAATTTTCAAAACAAAATTTAAATAAACTTTGATTTACTTTAAACACGCGTGTCAAAAAATGACATTTTTAACATCAAAAATGACAATTAAAAAGCCCACTTTTAACAGTTTTGTAGAAAGACGAAGTTATATATACGTAGGTAATTACTTTTTATGTAATGTCAAAAATGACGTATTTGAATAAATTTGAGAAGCAGCTTTTTTAAATCTATTGATGTTGTGGTCATGGCATTCTTAATTGCCGAAATTGACAATTATGTGGTGTTATTTATCAAAAAATGTTAGATCTAAAATTTTATGACGCGTTGTTGCATTTACAATAACTTAATAGAGCAAAGTGTTTGATGTTCCTCATTAATTCCGGAGAAACCAAGGGAGCGATATGAACTACACGAAATGGCGTGAGACAAAAAACCAACATATTACCAAAATAGTTATGGTGGCGTACTTTGTAAAGGAACGAAAAATTTAAAACTCCAGGAAGATTACGGCAGAGTATTCAATGTTAAAAAGTACAGTTCTTGTTCATGACTCGTATTTCTAAATTTTCGACATTAATTGAATACCTCAAACAGAAATATGTTGGTTACAGACGAAAAAAGCGTGTTTACTAAGAAAGACATGTCCCGATTCCTAATTGAGGCACCAGATGGCAGATATTTAATTCATAAGGTATATCTGGATAATTTTACGTGTATAGGTGCTAAATATCGCTTTGCAATATCGGGAGCATGTAGAAGGGAAGAGTTATATAATATGACCATTCAGGAAATTGACGATCAGGGAAATGTATAGTTGCAAAAATTCCGTAAAAAAACAAATAATCAGCAAATATTTACTGCTACAAACAACCAGAATGAAAATATCCATTACTGAGAAATTTACCGCAAGTAGATCAACTTGCGACCAACAAAATCTACGCATGTATTTTTGAATTATCGCAATGAAAGGTGCTACAACCAGGTAGAGGGAAAAGGAACAATTGGATAGTAGCCGTAGAAGATAGTCAAGTGCTTAAAACTACAAAATCCTACAAATTATATAGGTCATTAATTTTGCCGTACTCCTAGCGGATAAAGGTGTGGATGTGCTCGACTTAAAAAGGCATTAGCAATGGAAATCTTCGACCGTTGCCGATAGCTATGTCGAAGATTCATTTCAAAATAAACTGCAGTATGCTCACAGTATGTTCACAATAATACCTACCTGATACTTCTGAATCATGCTGAACTATTACCTGCTACTATAGCTTTTACTTTCTGGCCTCTATAGCTAATCTTACTTTAAATGGAAATATAACTGAAACCGAAATCGAAAAAACATGTACTGTTCCAATGTAAGTAATTGTACAAACTGTACATTTAATTTCAACATCTATAAATAGACCTTCTCTTTCAAAATTAAAAATGTTAAAGGTAAAACTAAAACTGACCTGACCAATTTTTTTGCATATAGTTCTTATAGTCTACCTTCTACTTCTCTAAAAAGCCTTAGGCCCTAGTTACATTCTTTTTTTGGCGGGTATTTTCAAAATGAAATATCGGAAGAGACATAAATTCAATATTTGAAAAAAATATTCTTTCATTGTGTTTAAAATTTCATCATTGATATTTTATTAGTTAAAATTTTTAGCGCTATTAAGTGCAAGTATTACATTGCTTGTAGTAAAAACCTATTTAACACATAATTAATATTAAGCAATTTTTTGTTGACTTATAGTACATATTCTGGAGCATATAGCTCTGTTCAAGCAAAGAATCCAGACTTGTTTCAAACTGTCAGAAATAGGTATTCGACTAATAAAGTTATGAATTTGTTTTCAGTAAACATCTTGCAATAAGTTAGTTGGACAAACGTTTTTGACAGTTTGGAATTGATTTGGATTCCTTGCTTGAACAGACCTATATACAGGGTATATTTCATATTAAAAATACCCGATTTCAGTAAAATTGCAACATTTCAAATGTCCCATTTAGTTTTATCCCTTTTTAATTTTGAAAGAGAAGGTTTTTAGTTATCTTTAAAACCAAAGAAATTTGGTTAACGCAAACCACTGTAAAATGCAAAATAGGCTGTCATACCAAAAAGATTGCTAAAAAAATAAACCTCTAAAAAATTAATGGTAAGGTAAATAGTTATTCCGATTATTATGTAGAAACATTTGACATGGTAGATGTGCGACGTTGTCACATTAAAAACCTTTTAGGTGGCATATTCTTGTTACCGTTGATGGAAGAAAAGAAATTGAATATTATTTAAGTTTTGTTTAGTACATTTATCATACAGGGTTAACTATGACTTAGTACAAATATTTTAAGAGGGGATAGGGAAAATAAGAATTAACGGAATTACCCTTCAAAAACATTCCAAACTTATATACAAAGCCAAAAAAAATTTTTTTCGATATTATTTTAAATCCTTATTTAACGTCGCCAATGTAGAGTAGACAACCAACAAGCAAGTCATGCAACAGTCGCTCAGTCGGTATCGCTGTCATGTCATAATTCAATTCCTGTGTTTACGTTGTAATGTTGTGTTCTTCTTCAGTTTTTAGTGCCTTATTTTAATTTTAAACGTTTTATAGTTATTAAATAAAGGAATATGTGTCGGGTACAGACATTTTCCCACAATATAGTTCGCCTGTTTGTTTTTCTAGGTTATGGGACAAGACTGCTGCGGGTGCATTGAAAGTTTTGTATTACCTACATATTAGTACCAACCATTCCTTTCATCTGATTTTCTTATAATTAACAGGCATTTTATCTAATTGTACCTACGGGAAGTGTCTTTTATCGGTAGTGAGTGGTTGTAATGAGCGAATATGTAGTTTTACCAGTTTATAACGAAATAATGAAAAACGAATGCAAAATACTGGAGCTAACTGGATTAACTGTTACCTATCTATCAGGTATTATTACTAATAAGAATGTTAATTTTTGTGGTTTCTACATTTATAAACGCTACACAAAGACGACCGCATGGTAGTTGACATTGTTGACAGATGTAAGCTTTATCTATGAATCTAAGCCATCTCAGTCGATTCTTATCATAGGCGCCGACTTTCCGTAGGAAAAAAGGGTTTTACCCCATTTTTTAAATATCGAGCTAAAATTCTGGAATATTTTTTTTGTCTTTTAGGCCTACCTGAGCACGTGGTTAAATTTTTTGTACTTAGTCATAGTTAATCCTGTATAGAAAAACTAAACTGAATAATTATTAAGATTAAAAGTAAATTTAAAAAAAAATACAAATATCAAACAAATGTAGTGTTCCGAAATTAAATGATGGTAACGAAACAATTAAGTACGTGGAACATATAGATACTAAAAACTTTTATACCTTCCTACACATTCGTTCTTTTACTATACATTAATTAACACAGCTATATCTATAAAACCAAAAGAAGTGTTAGGATTGAGACCATAAAAATCAGTTTATCATTACTACCGACAACGTAAACCGAAATATATTTGAAGATTATTTTACGATCTAATAAAATTTACATATTATTGCAATTAACTAGATAAATATTTACGAAGCGTTTATCTAAGAGGTTATGGCTACTTAAATTACTGTATGCATTTATAGTTGGGGTATCATTTTTTATGTACAAAGTGGAAATAAATTATATGCGCGCCAAGGAATTAGACACAGGCGTCAACGTTATTGCCGTTTAATTGAAATAAAATAAATTATTTAGTTTTGAAGTCATAAATTCTCACGCCACATGAATCAAGATAATTATGACCTACAGAGTCAAAGTTAACATGTGAATTCCAAACAATTTACTAAAGTATTGGTGTCCAATTTGTATTTGTTTATATTTTTCACATAATGTTTATTAACTGTTATATGTAAGGGCTCTTATTTTTGCTTTACAGGGTGACTTTTTGTCAGTGGAAACGAGTTTTTCTTATAACAAACTTTGGCAACCGCACTTTGCTGCAGCCGACTAAGGTTTGAAAGTAAGGTAGATAACGAAACCATAGCGGTTGGTCAGTGGTCGCGGTTTAAGGTGTCAGTACTTGAATCGATGTGCGGGACGCATATCAGTTATTTTCGTGAAGAGGATTGGCACCCTCTCTGCGGGTATGGTAGGGTGGACAAATGTTAGCTTGGGTCAATGTGAGAGATTGATACCGGTCGACATTTGACTATCCCCGTAATTAATGAGATGTTTCAGGTTTTCCTCATTCCTGCACTGAATAGTGGTTACGGCTTACCAACGTAAGTCGTTTCTGGCGCTAATGCATTAATATGCAGCCCCCTCTCCCGCACAAGTCTTCAACTTCCTCTTATTCTAATCACGAGGAATAGCTCAGAAGTAGGGAGACATGTGCGGAAGAGGGGGTGGCATTTTATTAGTAAGCAGGCAGCATTTACGGCCAGGAATGACTTACGTTGGTAGACCCTAATCACCATTCAGTGCTGGAATGAAGAAAACTTTATTAATTAGGGGGATGGTCAACGTCAACCGGTATCAATCTCTCTCAAGCCAACGTTCTTCCTCACTACCATACCCGCAGAGAAAGCCAATCCTCTCCACGGATATAGCTGATTCACGGTCTACCGGCAGCAAAATTCGAACCTGCGATGGGTGGCAAACACGATTCGAGTACTGACGCCTTAAACCGCTCGACTACACATTCTATAGCATACAAATAGAAATGGATAATTTCAGACAAAATCAAGTATCCAGTAATTCAATCTAAGTTCAAGCGTTCCATCGCGGCCACCGCTGCTAAAAAAACTTAATATATGTCGGCCGCAATAATTCACATTTGCGTACAAAAATGAGCACCCAAGGAGCATTAGTTATGGAACTAGCAAGGTTGGCGACAGTGCACAATGGGAGGACGTATATAAAGCGAGGATAATTGCAACTTATGAGACATTTATATTGCAGTCTTGCCAGCCTACGTGCTTTATAACCTATCTTGTTCCTGCCTACGATATTTACTACTAGACTAGGGACGCAAAGCGTTCTACTCTCTCTGCGTGTATGCTAATTCCGCCTGCGAATCGCTGCATACGGGTGAAAAGTACGGGATCGGGCATCAATTCGGATCTGTCTAGTTCGATATAGTCCAAGCGCACGATATCTAGCATCTACATTATTGAAGCAAAGACTAAATATATTCAGCAAGTCAGTTCATTTCATTGATGTGGTAGAAATATAGAAAACAAAAAATATATAGGGTGAGTCATTAATAATGGTACATAGCTTAAGGATAGATTGTTAACGTCAAAATAAAGCGATTGAGCCCATATACATTATTCAATTGTTGCTCCTTTTCATTCTACAGGGTGTTAGAGTGAAAAAAATTGTTTCGATTTTTTGCTATATTTAAGAACATATGGGCCGATTGTTTTGAAAATTTGTATTTTACACTTTTGAATTTTTTAATAAGAAACTATTGAACTACCTTCAATTCTAATTATAAAAGGTATACCTGTTACAAATCGATAAACTTAACCGTTTTTGAGAAACAGACGTCCATACGTTCTTAAAATATAGTAAAAAATCGAAAACATTTTTTCAACTCTAAGACCCTGTAGAATGAAAAGGAGCAACAATTGAATAAGGCATGGTGTGGCACGTTAACAATCTGCCCTTAGCTGTGCATTATCATTAATGACTCACCCTGTATAGAACGCCAGAAGCCTTTACATTAGGCACTCAAAAATAGTCAGAGTATGGAGACGCTTAGAAAGCAGCCACCTAACGAAAACATAATGTAAGCAGCAACTGAATTTTTATAATTGGACCATAGAAATCATACATTTCTACGAATTGGAGGTACAATTTTCATATTTTGAAATTCCCGCCCATTAGTGTAACCAACTCATACAAACTAAGTCACTGCAATATTACCAGACTCGCGTTTTCCCTATAAGTTGACTGTTTTTGGTATCTACTTCTTTTGGTGTTCTAAATATTTTATTATTTTTATGGGTCACGCTGGCGTTTTTTACTTCATGTTATAAATCACTATGAGAGACAAGTTCGCCATCATTCAGGATCGTTCAAGATCCACGAGGATCTTCAACCAATTGTGCACCAAATACGCTTATACGAAAGTTATTTATAATATTCCCATGCTAGGTAGGTAAATTTATATCAAAAATGTTAATAATATGTTAATAAATAAATTACAATACTTTATGTATCAATTTAGCTATTTTATTAAATAGGATAGTGCATTCGTTCGACGCGTTAGAAAAGTTTATTTTTTCTATAGACAAATACATATTTTTTTGTATATATTATCCTTGTGTTAAATATACAGCATGCCTTGAACTGCAGGGAGCAAACTTTAATAGGTGTTTGAACTTTTTAAATTAAGTAAATCTAATATATAAAATTCTCGTGTCACAGTTTTAGACGCCTTACTCCTCGGAAACGGCTTGACCGATTTTTATGAAATTTTATATGTATATTCGGTAGGTCTGAGAATCGGTCGTAATCTATTTTTCATACCACTAAGTGATAAGGGTGGTCCACCCCAAACAATTTTTTTTATTTTTTGGACAAATTTTTTTTTTAATTTTTTTTTATGATGGCATAAAAAAATACATACAACCCTTAATTGTCATCCTTCTATCACAAACCCCTATTTTTTAATAACCATTTTAGTAATTTAATCATTTTTAACTCTGGTCGATAACTGATCGATTATCACTAGATCAGTTATCCCCGCCAAGCATCTACCGGTGTCACTTCTCACCCAGTAAACAGTACGGAGTAGGGATGAGAACGAAGCCGGTCTCCTGTCTCTCTCACAATAAGCCTTCTCTCACTCCCTACACAGTTTTCGATCATTATTATTGTGTAAGAATCGAGCGTAGTAGTGACGTTTACAATTTTACCTTCTAAGTGTAATTCTCAAGTAAATTTATTATGAATTTGCTGGGCCATAATTATTTATTTCCTATTTTATCAATAATTAATAAAATTATTAATTTCAAGTGTAGTTCTCATTATTAGTTAATTAAGTGATCTACATAACCTCAAAAGTACGCAACACGTGTCACGAGCTCCCGCCAACAACTGCTGTTATTTTACTATATGGCTATTTTTTTGTACAGTGAACAATGCCAACAAGACGTAAAGGGGCTAATTTGGGCCGTCAAACAAGTAAAATTGCAGGCACGCAAAATAATTCAAAAAATGAATGTTTCATGTTTTGTTATTCTTATAGGCCGTCATCATTCACAGTGCTCCATTCCTCTTTTAGTCATATACCACATCTTTACACACAATAAGTTAGTTATTTTTTATGTAACTGCTAAAATATGTACTAGAAATAATTCATATGGCAAAACCACGTTTGCCGAGTCACCTAGTATATTCATATAAATAGGGGTTGGGAAATACTTAATTTACAAGATAAGTATCAAAAATTTTGATTTTTTTTTTAATTAATGGTGTATAAAAAAATAATTACCTAATGATCTTAGTAAAGATACAAATTTGAAAATTGGCAGATATATTTTTACTTTATGAATAATCTTGAAAGAAATTATTTAGAACACTATAATAGGGGTACGACACATTTCTCCCCTGCAACTATATGCCATCGTACGCATATGCCCTTCAAATTACGTTTGTTTGATAGCAAATTTGATTTGCAAACTTTTATTTATATCTTGATATTTTTTTATTTAGCGCTGAATTTTTTAAATATTTGACATTTTCTTAGTCAATGTTAATAACTTTAGCTGTAAATTAGACGAAATCCCTTCAAAGCACTTATTAAGAAAATAATACATGGCATTTACTAAGAAAATGTAAAATATCTAAAAAATTGAAGTTTAAATAAAAAAATGCCAAGAGACATAACAGTTTAAAAATTAAATTTGCTAATAAAATAGTTTCAATATATAATTGTTTCAAAATCTTTTCCAAAGAAACAACATATAGTAAAAAAATATTTGTGGCAATTTTCAATTTTTTTTACAATTAAGGTCAATTTAAAAAAAAATATTTTTTTGCAAAATTGTTGATACCTTGTAACTAAGCATTTTCCAACCCATATTTATGTGAAGTTATTTTCTTAATTTAAAAAGTTCTAACACCCGTTAAAATTTGGTGTCTGCCATTCGAGATCCTCAATATATCTAAAACAATATACTCGTATATAAAAAAATATGTTCGCTTTTATAGAAAATATAGAGTTTTGTAACCCGTAGAATGTCCTATTTCCTTATCAACTTTTTTTTTAAAACGTTGTACCATTAGAAGCGCTATAGTTCTTTTTGTATAAGTTGTAAATTATGAATATAGGTAAAATCGTTGATTTACAAACGCGATATATGTTACGAAAAATATAATTGTGAAGTAACGTCCGAAGCATCGAAAATTCGATTTTAATAAATTAATCCCTACTAAAAAAAGTTGTAGAAGTCTATAGGTACTGGATGCCCAAATTGTCCCTCTATAAGATGGCAAAGGATTAATTCAGTTGTACCTTCTTTTAAAGAACGGGCATTACTAAATGTGGGAAACTCTTATTTTACCAGAGTATTGGATATAGAATCAATGTATCTATCTACCAATTTACTGATTATTTTAAAATATTCAAATTATTTACATGTACAAATCAATAAAACGATAAAGCATTACTAAAGTTATCTATAAATAATCCCCTTTGAACGCGTATTTGTATCCAAATTAATATCATTACCTTTACGATCTCATAAAACTGCCATATTGATGATACAAAAAAATCAAGATACGATAAACCAAACAGACTCGTCGATAAGACATATAATTATTTATTTTTGTGTTGACAACCTGACTGTTCGCTGGAAGGTGCACCGAAATTATAACTAATTGCACAATTAATAAAATAAATCGACTTTCTAATTCATAAGGAGTTGGATTAATTAATTAGCTTTCGGCCTATCGACGAACGACTGATTAGATATTTTTCTCACAGCTTAGAATTGTCAATCAATGAGTATTACATAATTTGTAATGGTGTAAACTTTAAAACCTTAATGAACATGACAAATTAATAATTATTTTCGGTGGAATATGTTTTGATTTAATAATCGTAACAATCGTAATAATTATAATAATTTGTTCGCTCGAAATTATCCTGTCATAAAATTACTAACAACTCTAATGCTAATCACTCGTATGTGGAACGATATTAAGTCTAGACTGCATGTATCATTATGCTTTAAAATATTTTTAACTTTTGTTAATATTAAGATCAATATTCAATTGTAATAAACAGCAAATATAATAATCATTATTGAACATATTGTATTTCACGATTTATTGCAATATAAATGTAAACTTATTTGTAAGACACTCAGGCCTATGATTGAACATTCAGGTTAGTGTAACCGATGACAGTTAAGACGATAACTGGGTGGGCATAACTGAGCTCTTAAGCCAGTTATCTGTGTCTGTTATTATGGCCATATAACCCTGTCATGGCAGTTAATTCTTTAACGTACGTCATCTGTCATCACTCATATGCCAAAATTTAAATCATAGGTACAAGTGACATGAAGTTTAGGGCACATGAACCAATGCCAATATGAAGAAATGCTAAATTTCATTAACTGTAAGAAAATATTGTTGGGAAGCAAAGTAAACCCAACGCATGTTAATATAAGTAGGTACTTTGGCAAATTTTTGAAGTACATATAAATTCTTTAGTGTATGGACCGCAAACAAATCCCCAAGTAAGTGAAATTATTCATATTAACTTATTGATATAATTATTTAAATTATTTTAGATTCATGCAGAGTGGAAGCAGAATGTAAAAAGGAAGAGCAGAAAACTTCATAAGGATCAAAAACTAGTAAAACCTGGATGCACATATTCGATATTTATACACAGTTTACGTGGATAATCAAAAATGTACCTTCAGGCATGCGATCTGTGCTACTGTGCTAATTACAATTTACTACGCCTTCGTGGAGTCCATGTTGCAATATATTGTAATTATAGGAGGATAGTATAGGATGCAGCATATCAATGTTAATAGTAATCCATTAGAAATTATTGTCAAAAACACATAACTATCTAATAAAAATAATATTTAGAAAAGATAAAATGTATTATTTATACCTACTCTTTATAGAATCTAAATTATTACCAATAATTAAAAACTAGATACCTAACTTTTGTCATTGTGGCTTTCTCCTATTAATAAATTAATTATTAATAATATTAGGTAATAATATATATTTCTTTTTGTTTGTTAATATTCATTTAGGTATCACTATCATACTCAGAATAGCAATCTTAATTGTATAAAATTGTAATCCCACTTAGAACAAACTTTAGTTTTTTTTAGGTTGTATTTACTGTCAAACTATTAATACCGTATATTACTAATTATGTAAAACTATGATATGGCAATAAATTGATACTGAATTGTGCTATAGACAAATAATAATAAAATTACACATTATATTAATATGCCAAATGTCATACGTCAATTGCCAGAAATAAAATTAAAATTTCTGACCAATAAAAGCTCCAGTTACATTTGACGGCAGGTTATTTCAAGCAGTTTCATAACTGGGTCAAGTGAGATCATTCTCAAGTTAAGTAATTGGGAAAAATAAACTTGACAGGTGTGTCAATCATACGAATTTCTGATTAACCTACCAGTTACCGTTAACAGGCCTGTTAATGGTAACTGGATGTGTTCGATCATAGGCCCGACTGTCAGTTTATGTATTTTATTTTTAATATACAATGTGATTTACTCCATGTCTCTTAAGGCTTACGGTGAGCGCTCGATCCAAAGGGATACAGTTTTCGCTCAGTAACTCCTCAACGAAAAATGATAAAAATATGCGGTTTTTTTTAATAGACTGCAAATATTATTTTACGTCGACGCTGTGTCTTGAAATTTTGAAAATATGCAAAATTGATTTAAAAGAAAATAATTTTACACTTTTTCAAAATTTCAAAACACAGCGTCGACGTATAATAATATTTATAGTCTATTAATAAAAACCGCACATTTTATCATTATCCGTTAAGGAGTTACTGAGCGAAAACTATGGGTTTGTTCCAACACAGCAAGAATCGATTCCGAACCGTCCAGAATTAGTCAGTCAGTTCAGTTGTTAATGTACTCTCGGCGAATGCGACGTAAGACGGTGTTGGTCGAACATTTCTCACGGTACTGAACCAGTTCTCGACGGTTGTTGGAACAGATCTTATATATCGTTTGATAGAGCGCTCACCGTAAGCCTTAAGTGTTTGAATATCCGCTCCACTGTCAACAAGGAAGGTGGCAGCAATAGCTAGTGTAACTGGATGCATCTGGGAGTTTTAAGTATTCTGCAACTCTTTGGGGATTTTTTGCAAAACTGTTGATGCTTAACTGGTTATAATGTGCACTTGCCGTGATTATAGTACACACAACGTCAAAAGTCCCCAAGACTCTCCCTCATACTTATTAAAGAAATCTTTTTGTCAGAAAAAACAATTACATTTATAAAAGTATATTGTTTTCTGTTTTTTTTTTTCTTTTTGTGAATATGTTCGATAAAATGAGTACTTAGAAAATTAAAAACCAGCAAATGTGTGGCATTTTTGACAAAATTTATGAAAGAGAAGTAACAAAGCAAGTTCTCTACTTGACTAATAGTCGGTATGACCTACACTACGTTCCAATAGCATATTGACACGTCTGTACATTGAGATAATCAAGCGGTTAACGATCTCTTGTGGAATATTGTTCCATTCCTCTTCTGCCGCCCACGACTAACTCATCTGAAATCTGAGGTGCACGAATATGATTATGAATGGCACTCGCAATCCCACATGTTTTCAACAGGATTCATGTCAGGAAAGTTGGCTGGCCAATCTAAACACAAAATGTTCACCTAATTCATTACGTAGGCGGATAATGGGCGTAATAACTTGTTCGATGTAAATTTGGCTGGCCATATTATGTGGTATGCAAATGAATGGGGTGCTGCGGTTGAACATTATTCCACCCCAAAGCATTACGGTATCCCCTTTATACGGAGCAACTTCACGGGAAAAATAAAGTCGCTGTTGACGACCTGGTTCTGAATGCTGCACTGCCAAACTGACCAAATTTGCAAAAACATTGGTAATAAAGTAAAGGTTCATGGTCTGCAATTTTTTATAGACTTTTTTGTTCCCTAAGTAAATATACTTTTAATCATTTTATATACCAAGACTTTTGACGTTGTGTATATTTTGGATCTCAATCGTAAATGCTTATGGTATAATTCATATTTGTTACACTCTGATCCTACGGTAAATGCATGTTTCTTTTTGGTTTTTTGCAATTATAGATAACCAAAACTTTCCCCATGTCTTATATATCTTTTAAAATCAAACTACACAATTCTGCACGCCGACATGCCTCATTTAAACCAAATATTAATACCAGTTGCATTAATAAGAAGGACGAAGGTCACTTCGACAAATGTGTACATCTATTTATAAATACATTGTCATCGCCGATATATGTTGTATTTATGCTAATGTATTTAAAAGTGTTTTTCCACGTTCGCGCAAAAAAGAAATTTACTGAACTATATTTAGTGGACAAAGTGGTTCTTTATTGCACTAGTGCAATAAAATGTTTATTGCATTCATCTGTCATTCTACTACAACGTTTTGTCATCATGACAAACATAAACGTACAAATCGACGTCATATTTTCCTAGACTTAGTGCCATCTAAATAAAACAATTTTTGGTTTTTGCAAGAACGTAGAAAAAATATTGTATGCAACTCGTACAAAAAGTATTTATTGCACTCGACGTGTTGTCCTCCTAATAAACATTTAAATGTATTTATTTGTATTTGTTAATGTTTATTTTTACTTATCCATATTTATATGTATTTATAAATATTTATCGGTATTTATTTCTATTAAAATGCATTTGGTGTATTCAAATGTAATTAAATCTAATTAATAATTGTTTTTCTTACGTAGAATCATATTTTATTATTGAAACATTTGGTCTTGCATTGCTAAAGCCGAGGTTAAAACTGAATGTACTTACATATATTTAGTATTTCTTTTACCATTTCAAAATACTTTCAAGATATTGAGTAGAGTTTGCATAATTGGTACTAGCACAGAATATATAGCTAAGCTACTACTACTAGTTAATTTTCTTGCTAATGCAATATTAAAAGTGATATATCTGTGAAAATTGTTTTGAAAACTGGTAATAATTATTACACAATAAAGTATATGACTACATTTGAGTAATAAATTAATAAAAATATACTAGCAATCTTATCATTTATGAAGCACAATCGAAAGCACAAAATTAAGAAACTGACGATGAAATTGTAGGTGTTGGGAGTAATCAAGGAATTTATGATCATCATATTCTTCTAAATAAAATCTTACAATTTAGGTATAAAATTTAAAATGCATTTTATCTCGCATTTTGCAAATGCACAATACAAATGCGATGAAAAAAACGTTAGAGAGCGCTTCTTTCGCTACCCCTATTTGTGAAATCAAAAAAATATTTGTTGTGTTATTTTAAAAAATAAAGATTTTACTAATTTTTACAAAAAGAAAATTTTGAGAACGTATAGAAGAAAACACTTTGTTCAATGCTGTTACGTTATATAACCGATTTTTAAAAATTTTGCAAATAATTTGACGATTTTTAACACTCTAACAATGCATTTTTGCATATAGATAAACTAACATAAATCATATTTTCACCACATAAATTCAGAGGGGTCCATGCAACTTAAGGACACCCTGTATTTTTAACTTGCTTGTTTGCTTGCAAGCGTTAGAAATTCAGTGTAACTGTCTACCAAACGCTAACAGAAAGCGGTTTACGAGTGATAGCAGCGATGCAGTCATTGTCTGAAGTACATTTTTTAGATGTTTTATTATTTGTAATTAAAAGAAAGTCGAGTCATATAGTCGTGTGCAAATTCTTATTATTTGTGTTTATTACGTTAAAGTATTAATGTATTGTATTTTTTTTTAAATAAAACGTAGAAAACTATACAAATGACACTTATCATATCCCTTTTTGGTATCTATTTGGTCCTTTTTTCTTATTAATTCACTGGAAGCCCTGCTATTAATCTAACTTTATGAAACAGGCTCTAATTGTAAACTCCGGTTGCAAACCTATAATTATTATTCTTACTTGTCAAATACCTATTAATAATAAAAAAACATTCATTTGTCTTTCACTAGTCACAAAAACGAGTCAAAATGCTCTAAACAGTAAACAAGTTCAAGAAAAACTGATGAATTCGGCGACGTGATCCCGTGCGTCTCCTGGGATTGGTCGAAATGTTTGAAATAGAGCAAATAGAGGGGCAAATTGGGACAATTTGGCGCTTTAATTCCAAGTAGACAGACAGAATCTAACTAGAATATACTTGTATTTAAACATATTTTGAAGATATTTATTTCTATTTAAAAGTATTTCATTGTATTTAAATATATTTCTTTCTATTTAAACGTATTTATTTGTATTTAAATGTGTTTATTTGTATTTAAACGTATTAAAATGTGTTATAAAATAAATATTCGTATTTAAAAGTATTATTCATTGTATTTACGTATCTATTTGTATTTTCTAAATACATTTTTTAGATTTGTACACCTATTTATGGAGTGACCTTCCCCTCGGTTAAAACTTTGCATTTCATTGCATCGTATGTGCCAGTTTAATGTTTTAAACAGACAAGTGGCCTTTTATATTGAGATATATCCATATTGTCGTTTATTTGTATAGTACTTTTCAACATGGAATATGTCGACCATAAGAGATTTTGCCTAAATTGCGGAATTGTTATCCTCCGCTTGTTTAGGTTTAGGAAGGTATTTCATATGCCTTCTCGTATTTTTCCTTAGATTTTAATGGAAGTAAACTCAATAATGCTTCTAGAGCAGCGTTTAAAAGGTCTTAATTTTGTCAATTTTCTGAATTGTTACTGTTATTATATAAATGAACACAACCCTCGATTATTTTATATAATATATCTAATATTAGAGCAGATATACTATTTATTTTAAATTCAAATTATCATAAAATTATTAATATTAGTGATTATAATATTTTTACTGATTCTGCATACATACATAGACACAATAAGATACAACAAGATATATTGTATATACATTTTCCCTTAATTGCATTTTATAAGATTAATTCCATATAAAAAACAAAGTAGGTAACTGCAATTATAGACTTTTTATAAATTTAGAAAGCTATTAGTTTTCGATTTGAGAGTTCACATAAATATTTGGAATACAAAGAAACAAATACAAAATATTGATTACACTAATGGAACATGAAAGATGCTTTTTATCCTGAAATAGTTTTAGTTAGGTATACCTTGCAGATATATACGTGATATATAAATTTTGTGTGTTTTATATCATATTGCAAAATATATAAATTATTACTAAAAACGCAATACCTTTTACTCCTAAATTACTTAGCTATTATTAAAAAGACATATTTATTACGTGATAGTATCTCGGTTTCTCGTTAGTTTTCAATTCGAAATACTTTATTTCCGCTAAAATTTAATTATAAGTACTTACAGTGAAGATTTCATTAGGAGTAAAAAAGTAGCACTATTAAAATTAATAAGTTTTTTGAAATATCAGCCTAATTTTAAAGATATGTTAAATTAGTTCAGGTAAAATATTAATTCACTTTTTCTATAATTCAATATAAGTTTAAAGTTTAGCCATAACGTGTTTGTATTATTTCATATCTCCTAATGCTGTCACATGCGAAACGCATATGAAAATACTAGTCTAAGATCCCACTATAAAACGACCTTCACCGAGCTGGTTAATGGATGAAAAGTATTTTATATCCAATTAAATATGTCAATAAATATATTGCAAATAGGTTGTCTAAAAAAATTCAGTCCATAAAAAGATTAATTAACAATTAAAAATTATTATTTTTTTAAACATTTCACTGGTTTGGTTAATAGACAAATTCCATACCAATCGAAAGTATGAAGCCCATAAAATATGCAAACGTTAGGTTGACTATTTTTTTCTCGTCACAACTCTTGGGTAGGCAGGTATAAACAGGTAAATCGATACTAGTAACTTGCACCGGTGTGGTTAATAAATTAAAGTTAAATTAAAATAAAGATTATTTCATTACCAACACGGTGGTATAGGGTTGTCTGCGAAAAATCAGTCCTGATTTCCGATTGTCGAGTTTTAAAAAGTGAAATATTCCCCAGCGAACCATTCCATGCGATAGAAGAGTACACAGCATTGCAGCTGTGTGTAGTTCGTCCATACCGAAAATGAAGACAATCCGTTTATCCGTTTCTCCAAAAAATCGAATAAAGTCAGGGGGCGGCGGTATTATTATTAATCTGCTCCTAGGAACCCCTACAGCGAAGACGGACTAATTTTTTCGATTTCGCGTCTCATAGAGTACGTGTCTTTAAAATTTCGCTTCGATCGGTTGGGGAGCGGCTCCGGGGGCGGTATCCCGTTTCTTTAAATTTTTTCGATACATTACCGGATGCGCCCCCGCCTTATTGCGAAGTATACGTATATAAAATTTGAGGTCGATTGGATTCGATTTGTGGCTGTGAGATATGCGGAATTTTTTTTTTTTACTCCTAACGACGAACATGAGGCTAGGTAAACGGCGGCTGTGGGACGGGATCGGAGGTTTCCTGAATTCATAACTGAGGGGTGGAGTCTCGAAATCACGAGTTCGAGAAATCGACCTTTTCTGTTTCATTAGAATACATATTCGAATGTTTTTTATGAAAATATGAAAAAATGCTTCTATAGAATTTTTTGTACAAACAACGGTTTACGGATTGTTTTCATTTTCGGTATAGACTATTATTTCCTGGTAATGACTTGAAATGATATTATGACGTTCCTGCCGCCCCTCCGGGGGCGACCCTTGAAAACACGAAATTTGTCTAAAATCATTTAAATTTTTTTTGTGACTTCTTCTCCAGCTTACCTATCGAAAAGTCTAATAAAATTTTATGATTATATGTATCGTTTCCTTAAAAAAAAATAAACGTAATTCGGGGCGGCAAATGGATTATTAGACATATCATTAGTAGGGTCGAAAATGTTGTTTTATTGTCATTGAAGAGCGTTAGGGGTTCCTAGGGGCAGATTAATAATAATAGGTACCGTCGCCCCCCGAACTTTATTCGATTTTTTGGAGAAACGGTTAAACGAATCGTTTTCGTTTTCGATATGGACGAAATACACACAGCTGCAATGCTGTGTACTCTTCTATCGCATGGAATGGTTCGCTGGGGAATATTTCACTTTTTAAAACTCGACAACCGGAATTCAGGACTGATTTTTCGCAGACAACCCTATACCACCGCCTTGGTAACGAAATAATCTTTATTTTAATTTATTAACCACACCGCAGCAAGTTACTAGTATCGATTTACCTGTTTATACCGGCCTACCCAAGAGTTGTGACGGGAAAAAAATTGTCAACCCAACGTTTGCATATTCTATGGGCTTCATACTTTCGATTGGTATGGAATTTGTCTATTAACCAAACCAGCGAAATGTTTTTAAAAAAAATTATTTTTAATTGTTAATTAATCATATTCTGGACTGAAATTTTTTAGACAACCCATTTGCAATGTATTTATTGACATATTTAATTGGATATAAAATACTTTTCAACCATTAACCAGCTCGGTGAAGGTCGTTTTATAGTGGGATCCTATACTATACTTTGGTACGTAAACTGTAGCCAATAGCAGGATGATTGGTAAAATACACTAGGTATACACAATCATATATTGTCAAGTAATCGAATTTATCCATTGGATAAAGAATGTACACAGTACTTTAAAACTAACAAAAATTTAAAAAAAAAACATTTTACCGATATATTCAAATCTAATTTTCTTCGTAGGGAATTATAGGTTAAAATTCTTCAATGTGAAAAACATCTGTACTATCTGGCAAGACTACTGTGGTATGATCACAAAGCATGGTTTCTTTTTATGGATTGAAACCACATTTCCACATTTGGATCAACTTTGTATCCTAATCTATACAAACAAGGCTTGAAACTTCGTAAAGATCAGTCAGTATACCGACAAACTCAATACAGTTGCCCTTCGTTGTTTCTTGACATGACAGTATATAGATATTATCGAATGTCCACATAATATACTTTGTAGTGGTCGCGCAATGGCTAATGAAACTGCTTTTCTTGGTTTAAGCATCTAAAATATACAGGGTGCTAGAGTTTTGACTGATATATGACATGGGTTCTAAACTTAACCATTTTCGAGAACAAATTAACAAATCTCCAGTTTCATGTGTAAAAAATCGGTTAATTAAGGGTTCTAACCATAATTTTCTATATTAGATGACTATAAAATTAACTGTTTACCCCTTCTTTCAATTTACTTCTGTTTAGTTTTAATGAAAACAATTTTTTCGTTAATTAATAAAATTCGACGAAGTCGATAACGCGAAAAGTCCAGTAACTACAAATCAGTTGGTATTTGAACTCCGAAGTGTCTGTCACCAAATTCTTTTACGTACCTTAATTACCTATTTTTTGTTTGTTTGTTGAAATGTTTAGCATACGTGAGTATCGCGATATGTTATTAATTTATGGAGAAGTTCGCCGCAAATTCTGCAAAAGCACGACGTATTTATTTAGATTGCTTTCCCCAACGGCAGCTGTCTAATAGACATTCTGTCCCCCTCCCCCCTTCACTCCACAGTCCTATTCCTGGGTAACGCTAAGAGTAGTTTTGATAAAATCAGCGGGGGGTACTGTTTGGGGGGCAGGGTATGAGTGAATTAATATGTAAAAGGGCTCAAGGATAGTAGTCTGGCAAATGGTTAGTCACTTACAAGGCGTTTATGCTACCTTATTATTTAATCATAGGGACTGTGGAGGGAATATGATAGTGGAGTGAATAAGGGGGGGGGCGGTATTTGAGGTTCGGTTTAGGATCAAATCGACTGTTTATGACCTATACTTACAGGCAAAAAAAAATATTTATTTTTGAGAAAAAAAACAAGAGGGGCCGAAAACTGGCTTTAGAGGCCCTTTCTTCCTTTAAATATTTAATAAAAAAGTCATTAATTCTACCCTTCAGGGTTCAAAATTAAAATTGCAAAACAGTTGTGTAAGCTAAATCCATTAATTTTTACAATAGTTGTTTATCTTTGGATTTTTCGTCATTACTAACAAACAAGCTGACACATGGTAGAAAACCCACAAACCGCTCGCCTGGCACAATGTGTATTGGCACTGCTGTCACGTTGTGATAAAATTCCTTAATATAACAACTCGACTCATTTTAAGAACAGCTTGAATTATGCCCTTGTACTATTTAACTTTTTTTGTTCATTAATGCTTTATTTAACGTATATTGACGTTATGGTAGTTGACCTTCTAACAACCTGTATACAAAATACTGGGTAGTAAGTTCTGAAGATCACTATTGGACTAAATCTTTTGGATACCTTACGAATGGAAGACGGTTTGTGGTTCAGGAACGTCACACGTATGACACCAGCTGATTTTGGTTACTTGGTATGGTTGGACCAAAAATAGTAAAATCAAAGTCAAAATTTAGAGAAACGAGTTTAATTTCAATTGAATTAGCTGTTACCCTATGTTTTCTTGCTAGTGGAGCCAAACTCACACTGCTCTTCTAGATTTTGTGTATCGCGATCTAGATTATGAATTGTTGCAACATATGATGTTATCCATTTCCAACTGAAGACAAGAAACCGACAGCTTTTGTAGTTTGTTGTGCTTCGCGATTAATACATACCAGTCGAGATAAACTAACCACCACCTTTTTGTATCTTAGTCTGTACAAAGTTTAAGAATGAATATTTGACCCCTAGAAATGTTCTATTGTTTCATTGTTAAATTTGGTGTTCACAAATTATCGTTCATTTCCATTCAACTTTTAACAAAAGGAAATAATAAATTACTCCCAAAGTATAAGTTAAATGCATGAAACTTGTATTTTCCATTCTTTCTTATTTGATGAGTTACATATTAGAAACATGTCTTTATGGGGATATATTTCACTGGTAACAAAATATAACTGTTGAAACCAATAATAATTTGCCATCGTTATCTGTAAAATCAATACTTATAATGTTAGCACGCGCATTATCACGGTCCCAAGTATTTCTATAAATCACTGTTTTGTATCAGATTTCATATTTGATTAAAAAAATATTTACGAGATGAAATAAATATGATTTCCTATATGAGTACGTATAATCTTTTCATATCTCGCTACGTGACTAGATTCATGGATTTAAAAGAGTGGACACGAAGAAGATATCGCGTGACCAATGATGCAGCACATGAGAAACTAAATATGGTTTATTTTGAAAGCAAAAAGTTGCCTGATTAGTTCCATAAGGAGACGATTAAATTAAAAATATTAGACAGTTAAATTGATTTAAATATTATAACATATTATAAATAGATTCATCAATAATTCGCATAGGCATCTAATAAATTTATATTTTCTACGTTCATGCAAAAAACAAAACTTTATTGAATTATATTTGGTGGAAAAAGTGGTTCTTTATTGTACTAGTGCAAATGTTTATTGCATTATTCTGTCATTCTACTACAGCGTTTTGTCATCATGACAAACATAAACGTTCAAATCGACGTCATATTTTCCCAGATTTGTGTCATCTAAATAAAACATTTTTTTGTTTTTGCATGAACGTAGAAAAAATATTGTATGCAACTCGTACAAAAAGTGTTTATTGCACTCGATTTTTACTTTTTGTACTTGTTGCATAAATAACAATTAAAACCATAATACTGGTAATTTATCGTCAAGTTCGTCTTCTCTCTCATCAACCATGTCTACTTTACATAAGACTTACTTACATATTATGTCAATATTTCAGTAAATAAAAAATATATCTTCCTAAATCTTTTTTATCTTGGTAACGAAACATTAGTGGACTCATGTTTATAGAAATTTGTCATCAACAGAATGCTGTTTTTTAGTTACATTGCATTTTTACGAAAAATTATTTAATTTAAAAAGTATTAGGTAGCTACTTCATTTCCATGCTAAAAACACACACAACATCAAAAGGCTTGGACCCCTGTATACAAAATGATTCGATTAAACCTAGCGGTTTTTCTTAATGTGGTAAAATTACATGTACTTAGAGAACAAAAATACAATAAAAAATTGCTGTCATGCACCTTTAATTTATTACCAATGTTTTTACAAATCTGGTTAGTTTGGCAATGTATTCAGCCAAGTGTTCCTTTGAATTTTTGTACATTATAATGCCAGGACGTGAAATTTCTGCGTTTACCCGAGCAAGAATGACTGCTTTACATGATGCAGGACATTCTAATCATCAGATATCGAACATGTTGGACATTCCTAGATCATCTGATGTGCGATATCACATATGAAGAATTTGATACAGTGGAAAATAGATCACGTAGTAGACGCCTTCGAGTATCTAATGAAAGAGAGGATCAGTATTTGATGCAATATGCCTGTAGACACCGCACATCTTCAGCTTCAGCTCTCAGAGTGTTATATCGACACCTACTATTCGAAGACGCCTCCACAACGCAAATTTACGTGCTAGAAGACCATTACGGGTCCCCACTCTACTTTCAAGGCATCGTGCTGCCCGTCTCCAGGAGACGCGAGAGCATAGGGGTTGGCTTTGACAATCGACAAAGAGTACGTCAAAATCGACAAAAAGTTGCTCCGTATGAAGGGGGTATCGTAATGTGGAATAATGTTCAACCGCCGCACCCGATTAATTCGCGTACCACAGAATATGACCAGTCAAATTTACATCGAACAAGTTATTACGCCCATTATCCCCCTACGTAATGAATTAGGTGAAAATTTTGTGTTTATGGACGAGAACGCTCGATACACATCCCGCAAGAGGGTTCAAAAGACACTCGAAGCAGAACATATCAATAGATTAGATTGGCCAGCCAACTCTCCTGACAGGAATCCTATTGAACATGTGGGATTTCATTACTAGAGCTATTCATAATCATATTTCTCCAGCTCAGAATGCAGATGAGTTAGTCGTGGCGGAAGAAGAGGAATGGAACAATATTCCGCAAGAGATCGTTAACCATGGTTTTTCTGACAAAAAGATTCCTTTAACAAGAATGAGGGTGTCCAAAACTCTTAACGTTGTGTGTATATGTATAGGTATAGTTTTTTCAAGAATTAAATGAATTCATTCACATTCATATATTCTAATTTTACAAAAAATCAGTAAATTTACATATTATGTAGGTTTATACGTAATTTCCATGGTACAAATACATACCTATAATTATTAATGTAGTAGTTTAGTAACTTTATAAAACGTAAATAAAATTAACATAAAAGTTAAGGGCATAAAAAGCCAATGATAAGCATAGTAAGTTTACATAAATCTTTTTTTTTTTCAGCGTATGCTTGAATTTACGATTCGTGAATAGTGTGCAGGCACACCTTACACACATCCACGAATTCCTTACAAATCATACATTGCGCATCACGAATAGCGAGTTCACGCGTAGTGCGTAGCTAGCTTAAGAATGTGTATATTATATAGAACAGAACGTATTCAATCAGCAGAAAAAAATACACCTGATACATAGGAAATAAAACGTATTGAATAATGAATATAAACATTCAAAATCAAAGTAACTTCTGATAAACAGACCTAGAGATGTCAGTTTAGCATAATGAAACCAGTACTCACTGTAAATTTTAATAAATATAAATGTTATTCTAATTAACTAATTAATTTCCCTTTGATACATTTATAATTTCTATATTGAATGAAACGTGAACGCCTTATTTGGGCGGCAGCAAATGTAGCATATCAAATTAATATTCCGAATATAATCAAAGTGTGCATTTACATAAATCAAAAATTTAAAACAGATGAAGAGATATGCACTCAGTTTCTCTTAGAGAATTTCTATCGATGTAAACATGGGCAAAAAATCGCCAATTAAGTTAATTAAAACCTCGATTCTTATTTCACACATACATTATGGTGTTATCAATTAAGAATAAGAAGAAAAATGTATAGCGTATGGTTTCCTCGTGTAATAAGTCAAACCAAAGGCAGCTTATATAAGTCGGTTTACATAAATTTTATTTTTATTGGTATCTGTTAACTGGCATTCCTTGCATAATTATTGATGTCGGAGAATGTTGCAAACCGAACCATCTATCACAAGCGTTTCTTGAGTACTGACTTGCTGACTGCATAGCCCGCATGCTTGTGAGTAAATAATTTTAAATCGCGATTTACTACATCGAAGAATAACAATAATCGTTCATTTAATATACAGTATCCATACAAAAGTATGGAATAAATTCAATAAAAACGAAACAATTATTTTTTGGGAAAAATCCTCGAACAGGTCGATTTTTAATTTAAAAAATACATATTTTAGAGTAAAATTCTATTTTCAAATGTCATTTGTTTCCGAGTAATGACGTCATCGATTTTTTTTAAATGGCAGCACCATATTTTTTTCCTTGATTCTGAAAGATCGTTTAATGTTCTATCAGACAGTACTAAAATTTTGCCCTCTTACATAGGAAAGTTTTCGAGTAAATGACGATTGAATGTTAGAAAACGTAAATTTTATCCATAAAAAGTAACAATTCTGAGGTATGTAAAATAAAATACAATTGATTAAATTTTATACTTAAATTAAATGTTCGAATTGCCATCCACCAACTTCTTGACAATGCGCAAGTCTGTGAAGAAATTCTTCTTGCACATTATGAATGATTTCTGGGGTAACTCTGCGTATTTCGTCCCGAATGCGATTTTGAAGTTCTTCTAAATTACGTGGTTTATTAATGTACACTTTTGGTTTCAAGGTTCCCCATAAAAAATAGTCAAGAGGTGTAAGATCTGGCGATCTTGCAGGCCATTCTATCGGTCCGCGTCTGCCGATCCATCTACTAGGAAAACAGTAGTCCAAAAAATCTCGTACAGGGCGCGCATAGTGCGGAGGTGCACCGTCTTGCTGAAACCATATGGTATCGTCAGGAATGTCAGGGTCATTATCGTTAGGAAAAATTACTGCAAGGGCTGGAACAAGGTCATTTTCTAGAAACTCTAAATATCTTTGTCCTGTAAGGGTTCCTTCAAAGAAGAAAGGCCCTACTATTCTGTCGTCAACTATTCCAGCCCACACATTTAATTTCTGAGGGTGTTGGGTATGTGCCTCTGCCATCCAATGAGGATTTTCCCGACTCCAATATCTGCAAGTTTGACGATTTACTGTACCATTCAGATAAAATGTGGCCTCATCTGAAAAAAGTATTTGCCGGTGTAAATTTCTATTTCCTTGACATAAATCCATTAGAATTTCGCAAAAGCATAAGCGGCGATCGGGATCATCTTCATTGAGTTCCTGCACAAGTTGAATTTTTTCCTTCCTCAAGATACGTAGCACTGTGCTCTGACTAGTGTCATTGTTTAATGCAACCAATCGTGAAGAATTATGAGGATTATCTACCATACTTATAAAAATGTTCTGTTTCTGATTTTCATTAATGCTTGGACGTCCAGGTTTTGGAATATTTACAACATTGCCAGTTTCTCTAAATTTAGACTCTACCTTACTGACTGTTGATTGGCTGATAGGGTGATCTGGATATTTTTCATTAAATAAATCGCAAACTTCCTGCTGAGTTCTAATCATATTCCCGCATCCGATAAAAATTAAAATTTCAATTCTTTGAGTAACAGTTAAATGTGCCATAATACTTTAAATTGAATAATAATTTCTATGTCGCTTACAATACTTATTAGAAAGTCGGTGTGACAATGACACTTTGCAAAGATTTTCACCTACGTGATCCATAAAAGAACTCTGGAATTCGAAAAACTAAACTTGATAACGTTTTTGCTTTATTTTAATTGATTTACGTTTTCTAACATTCAATCGTCATTTACTCGAAAACTTTCCTATGTAAGAGGGCAAAATTTTAGTACTGTCTGATAGAGAATTAAACGATCTCTCAGAATCAAGGAAAAAGGATGGTGTTGCCATTTAAAAAAAAATCGATGACGTTATTACTCGAAAACAAATGACATTTGAAAATCGCATTTTACGCTAAAATATGTTTTTTTTAAATTAAAAATTGACCTGTTCGAGGATTTTTCCCAAAAAATAATTGTTTCGTTTTTATTGAATTTATTCCATACTTTTGGCGCATACTGTATAACAAAAATTGCCTTGGTAGTTCCTCAAAGTTCTGTACTCGGCCCCTTCATACTCTCAACACATTTAAATGTTTTTCCATCGCATGCTCTTTTTTCTTATAATTTAATATATTATAACGTTTACATTTGAAGGAAAATCAGACTTCTAAAGACATAATTAAAGCTACTTGTTTTAATATTAATAAATCCCTTACATACTGTCTTTTTTCGTAATTTATTATATTATAATTTTTATATTTAGAAGGAAATTAGAGACTTCTAAACAAATAATTAGAACTACTTGTTAAACAATACTTTTTAATATCATTAAACACTTTGTTACACCATAAATAAGACTTGACCTAATACTATGCTGGAAGTTATTCAGTGTACCTTCTGCATACAACACATAGGATAAAAATGAGAATTTTGAAAGATTGCTATTATCAATATTTAGTCAAATCTTCATGAGTCAATCGACATTCGACACCTACTACGTATAGTATTAAAACATAGTTACACATTTTAACACAACTGAGCAGTTGTGCATAACCAGTTAGAACTAGAGCTGTAGAACACAAAGATCTGTTAATTTAACACGAAATGAACGAGAGTGGCTTAAACTATTAACACGGGATTTTTATACTTGATTCATTGAAGGTTTGTTGACGAGCGGAAAAGGTAGAAATTTAATAGGAGAATGTTGTGCTAAGAGAATGAAAATAAGCTGCAAAATCATTTCATGATGGTTACTCAGTTTTTTTTCCTGGAATCATAGACTATTTTGCTTTTGGCAATATTGATTAGTAGTGTTAGTTTTCCTCTAGATGCACACCAATGTAAGCGAATGGATTCCAACTTTTGATGGTGAGTTAAGTGTACTTCTTCCCTATGCTCGTTATATTTGTTCAATTTGATATATATGTCTTATAAGTATACCAAACACCAAAGTCATATCTATACCAAATGATCTAATGCAGATAACGCAGTTCTACAGAAGTAGCTGTTTGGATTGAGAAAATATTTTGCCAAATACATACAGCGCATTCATTGTTTTCATACAGTTGGTTATATAGTTTGACCAGAATATGGCTTTAAATATAGTAATTTTAAGATCATTGTGTGTGTTAACACAGGAACAGCAATACGATAAATACTAAGATTATAGAACCACCATAAAAACACTGCAACTACTATGATTAATAGTATCAATCACTGGACCATTTTAAATCTTAGAATTGTGACACTTGACGAAGTATATTTATATAAATATTAGTATCATCTGCATATTGAGACTATGTGAATCGCTAAGTACATTAAAGATAATAATAGGTCTAGGGCATCATTGGGAACACTATTCACGATATCTAGAGTAGCAGAATAACAATCATCCATACTTACACTAATCTATTCTCCTCGTAAAAAATATTGCATCTAATTAAGTAGTTTCTCATGAACATCATAATAATATAGCCCCACAAGCAACCTGTTGGTAAGAATTGATCAAAAACTTTTAGAAAATCAAAGGAAAGCACATCAAGATTGGTGTTTTAATTCATACATTGAAGAAGATTGGTGTTCTTCACGGTAATGTAAAGGCACCACCGGCAAAAACCTTTGATGTTGATGAAGATTCAGCAAGAGACATATGCTGATTTTTTATGTTTGTTTTGTTTGAATAACAGACCAAGGATATGTCGACATTAGAAGAAATTGCTTGGCGGTTTTGATGGAGAGCGTAATAGAACGGAATTTGATATGACAATGTCGGTTTAGCAGTATTAGAGCGGGTTGCAAAACCATTCGATGTCGTCTCAATATTTTTCTTCAAAAGATTGGAACGTTTCTCAATATACCCTAGCCGTGTTGATTACATTCCAGAAAAATGAGTCATAGTAGAGTAGTCATAGTCTTTTTCAGATGGATATCAGCGTATGCGTATATAGATACCAGCTTTTGTCTTTCTGTTATGAGTAAGTAATAATTTTTATATTTGCCATTGGTCAGTTATATTTAAACTGTGCCATCATCATAACGCAAGCGCGATCGCTGTTGCATTTAAAAATTGGCGGGAAAATACTTATTATCTCTGAAAATACCCATTAATTACATTCGTAATACCCATTAAATACCCATTATTACCTTGGTAGTACCCAAAAATACACAGAGTACCTAAAAATACTGAAAAATACCTATAAATACGCACAAATACCCAAAAAATGCAAAAAGTACCTTTAATTACCTTTAGCTTGTACAGTAAAATACCCCAGTGGTTTGCTCCTCGTGTCCACCCAACACGATGAGCTTATGGTAAACTTATTATGAAAATAAGTGGCTTATTGTTTGCATTGTTGATTGGAAAACACCTTTGCTTGGTGCCAATTCATTCTCAAAATTAAATTGACCGACTAGTAATCTTAGTTGTTGACATAATAGACTCCTATTAACAAAGACCGTTGTTCTAACGCATTACACTGAAAAATTAGCCTGTAATCTTTATCGCAGCATAACATCTAATAATTATTACTTACTGTCACCTGTTGCATCTTTGATGTCACTGATGAAGTCATTGTGAAGCGAATCACGATCTGTTTAGAAAAAAAATCATTACTGCTAAGTAATCTAAATTAATCGGCTACGCTTAATCGATTTGTTAATATAAAGAGACCCCCTATGTACTCCTCGGTAACATACGAAAGTATTGTGTCCTACAGACCGGTGCGATTTTAATTTATTTTTAATGAGATTTTTTGCTTTCTCTTTGCAATGTACAACTTGGAACTAATAGAACTGGGCATTTTCGCCTGTTTCCTAATCGATTTTATTCCCGTCTGTCGATAAAAAACTCAGCGGATTTGTACGTGTGTGAGATGTAGTTACATAAAATACAGCTTGGAAAGGTAAAAGACTTTTAATTTTTTTGTTCTTATTGTAATTTTATTAGATTCCGATCTACTTTCTTACAAGCACAAATTCGATTTGATTTTCATTAATATGTTAATTAATGTATGTGTGTACTTTAGTTTTGTTGTTGAAATCTTAAAGTTCCATATACCTTGTGTGGTTCAGTAGATATTAATTCATTTCTTTTATGATAAACTAATACAGTGCTTTCGAAAAGTAACGAATAAATTCATTATTTTGGAAATTGAGAAGTTTTCGAAAAAACCCCCGGCACATCGATTTTGTATTTAAAAAAGGCACTTTATGACATAAGACCCACATTTGTGACGTCATCATTGTCCGAGATATGACGTCATCGGCAATTTTTTTTAAATAGCAACCCCCAATTTTGACCATGTCATTTGAAAGAGCGTGTCATTCTACATACATACAGCATGAAAAATTATGGTGTTACATAACAAAAATTTCAAGAAAATAATGTTTGTAGATTTTTAAGTTTAATTTTTACAATACTGAAAATGATAATGATTATGTAAAAAATCGACTAAATTAAATGTTCAAATTGTGCACCGTTGGCTTCCTGATAGTAGCCAAGACGATTGATAAATTCTTTTTGGACATTATCAATATCTTCAGGAGGTATACGATGTATCGCGTGACGAATTCTTGCTTTTAAATCTTCTAAATTAACCGGTCTAGTAACGTATACTTTGCTTTTTAAGTATCCCCACAAGAAATAATCTAGGGGTGTCAAATCAGGCGATCTGGCTGGCCACTCAATCTCCCTATCCAACGATTCGGGAACAGCTCATCTAAATAAGCATGGACAGGCATAATGGGGAGGTGCACAGTATTGTGAAAATTAAATTTTAAAATCTTTAAACATTATTTTCTTGAAATTTTTGTTATGTAACACCATAATTTTTCATGATGTATGTATATAGAATGACACGGTCTTTCAAATGGCATGGTCAAAATTGGGGGTTGCTATTTAAAAAAATTGTTGATGACGTCATATCTCAAACAACGATGACGTCACAAATATGGGTCGTATATCAAGTGCCTTTTTTAAAAACAAAATCGACGTGCCAGGGGATTTTTTCGAAAACTTCTCAATTTCAAAAAAATGAATTTATTCGTTACTTTTCGAAAGCACTGTATAAGTATAAGGTTTATTTAAGTTCATAAATAAAATACTTGTTTATATTCCTGACATAATTTGAAATCATCATTCTAACAAGCTACGTAGGTCCGTATTTAATGCACCATAGACTAACACAAATATAACGCGTGAGCTATATTGTGTTTGTCCAAATGTCAATATTAAAAAAGATGCGAGGTTTAGAAGCGAAAATTTTCAAATGATTTTTCTCAATATTGCAGAAAATTTTAGAAAGTTTTCTTTGAAATTCGGTATAGGGAGGTTTTTTGAGAAGCATGTCATATCGTAAGCTAACTTCTAATATACCACATACACGCTGTTTACAGCGTGCTTTGCCGATATAATCGGATAAAACTTTTTTGTGGGTATATTTATTGCATTTCTTTATAGCACATGAATCCGCAATCATTTTTAATCAAATAAGATATACTTTGTTTTATTACGATAAACCGCCCCGTTTTCAAGATATTCGAACTTCATTCTATCAATGCACGTTGACTTTATGATAACAGTCAACAATATTCATTAAAATTAACTCAAGTAGGTTTTGACTTAAACTGTTGTTATTGCGAACAAGTTAAATATTGCGCCTTTACATTGCAGCAAACGTCAGAAGTTGTCAAAAAACTACGTTGCTATTGATTTTATGTTAAAAAAAGACAATCAAAAAAGGCTGAGACATAATACATCTACGAAATGCGAGACATGACTTGTGTATAATATGTTCAAATAAATTACAATAGTCGTACTGCAACTTTTTAGTTATCTTCTGATATCTTCAACTGTACCCAAACCGGAGACAGCCAGATTGTAACATTATAAAATTTATCCGATTGGGTGAAACGGGTGAATTTCGTCCTTAGTGCGGGATAGTTCATCCAAGAATAATGACTATCTAACAGGAAGCAGAAAACTTAGTGAGTATAGTTGATAATCCTGAGATAAGCACAAGGTGTTTACATGTAACAGGGATGATAAAACAATTCAAAAAGTTCTCGATGACGATAACTTTATCTATAACCCTGACCAGAATTTGTGGCCTAACGACCTACCAGCAAAAAAACTTTGACATTACTTTTTATTACAAAAACAAGGTAATGGACCTGCATTCCTAAACAAAATATTGTTTACAGACGAGGCGGAGTATTCAGCTGAAGAAATAACAACAACTGCGGGAACAAGAAAATCCTTATTTAGGGAAACATACACATTTCCAGAATGAATTTTCCATAAATATTTGGAGTGGTATTGTTGATGATTATATTATGAATTGCCAGCCCCCTAAGACAATTTGCCAGGATTGTTAGAACCAAATATGTCCACTAGCAGTTAAATAAGATATGAGGTGCACTGGTTAGAAACTTCTTAAACGAACATTTTCCACATAGCTGGATAGGTCGTGACAGCGAATTTTCTTGGCCACCTCGTAGTACCGACCTTAACCCTTTAAATTTCTTCTTTTGAGGCCATTTGAAAGATTTAGTTTATAAAGAACTTTTATCCCATGAAGACCTTCTCCAAAAGACTCATAATGCAATTCGAAACAAGGAAGGTCCTTTATTTAAAGTAAGACGATATTTAAATAGAGGCATAAAAAATGTATTTATGTTAATGGTGAACATCGCTCACTTATGAAAGTAGTTTTCACTGTAACAATGTTGTAAATTTGTTGTTCATTATTAAACTATTCATTTAAAATTTGTATTGTAATTAGTTTTAATGAATATTGTTGACTCGAGGGGTAAACCACTGCTTGAAATTTGTACAATGAAATACCCATTTTTTAAAATATTACCCATAAATATCTCAGCAAATAAGTAAATACCTAAAAAATACCCAAAAACCACAAATGCTCAAAGAATACCAATGAGTATTACCCAATAATATCCTCAAGTACCTAAAAATATCGTTAAGTACCCAAAAATACAGAATAGTACCCAAAAATACCCTTAAATACCCAGATATCTAATAAACAAAAAATAAATTATACCCACGATTTTGCTTACTATACCTTCAATTTTTCAATACTCCCTCATAATATTTTCTTAGAAATTATTTCAATATACGTAAATAATATAGAACTATCAGTAATTTCATTAAAAATAAGTAATTTTTTTGTGAGGAAGAGTTTATTGACTGACATCACATTTATATAAGTATTAAACATAAAACAGAGAATTGTTAAATAAACTAAGGTCTAATCCTTACTCAAATAAATCAATAAATACATTCTAATATTTAATATACAAAATAACTAAATAATGTTGATTCTTTGGAAATGCAAGTATATAGTTACATATAATAAGATACATATTGGACACAATTTTTATTTACTTTTTAAGAAGTTTTTGAGGCATTTATTTTATTTTTTATTTTATTTATGTCATATCTTATCATCAAATTATATACGCCAGTGCCGATTAGATCAAGCGGGCCATAAAATATATATTTTCTTTCAACATCTGCAATATCCTTTTTAAAACCTACCCTTTTTAAAAGTTTAATCAAAATGTCATTTTGAAATTTTATTATTTTGAGGGTTTTAGGAGATTGGTTCAGTTTTTTTTAAATACCCTGTATTTTTTCGTTAATTAGTGATCTAATAGACTCTTGTTAAAAGTTTCAGCTAAATCTTTGTTTAAATCCATTAAAGTTTAGAGGTTTTAGATATTGTTTAGTTTTTTAAACACCCTGTATTTTTTTTCATTAATTAGTGTTGTAATAGATCCTTGTTAAAAGTTTAATCAAAATTTTATTTCAAATTTTATTATTTTGAGGATTTTAAGAGATTGGTTCAGTTTTTTTAAATACCCTGTATTTTTTCGTTAATTAGTGATGTAGTAGACCTTTGTTAAAAGTTTCATTTTAAAGATTGTATAGTTTTTTTAAACACCCTGTATTTTTTCATTAATTAGTGTTCTAATAGACCCTTGTTAAATATCTGATAAAAATAATTTTTTATTCCATTAATTTTTAGGGTTTTTTTAGAAATTGGAAAGACCCCAGTCTTTTAAACACCCTGCATTTTCTTGGTTAATTATTATTCTAAAGAACCCTTGTTAGACGTTTTAAGTTTATTAAGTTTTTTTAACGGTTACAAATTTTTCAACACTTTGTATACATTATTTTTTTGCTGTATTTCTGAATTTATTATCAAAATTCTAACGCAAGGAAGTGATAGATAATTGTTAAATAGAACTTCAGTAAAAAAATGAAATTATTCTGTCGGAAAATAAAGGAGAAAAATGGGTTACGGCTTATTCAGGCACTGCGAAACCAGCCTTAAGAAATGCACATTGATTCGTCATTCAACAGCCGGCAAACACGTCTTTCACGAGTTTACTCTTTACACTGACTTATGCTATGCTAGCCTAAGATAAACTGTGGCCTAAACCTATGTATCCACGGGCTAACACCATCATCAAAACGCATGCGCCATCGCCATTGTGTTTAAGAATTGGCGGGAAAATTTCTCCAAAAATACCCAAGAAATACCTTCATAATACCCACTAAATACCTATTATTACCTTGATAGTACCCAAAAATACACAAAATACCGAAAAATTCAGAAAAAATACCCATAATTACGCACAAATACCCAAAAAATACAAAAAATACCTTTAATTACCTACAGCTTGTACAGTAAAATACCCCAGTGGTTTTCCCCTCGTGTTGACTGTTATCACAAAGTACATGTGCATTGAAAGATTGAAGAATATATCAAAAATGGGAAGTTTATCGAATTGAAACAAGTATACTCTTTTATCTTAAAAATGATTGAGTACTCAAACATTGGCTTTCATTGATCGTGGGAGTTTGAAGTATTAGTGCCTTTATTTTGTTGCATGAAACAAAACATTTTTTCTCTCTCATCAACGGTAACAGTATAATGACAGCAACCAGGTCACGAATATATGACATCGTCGTATACCATGCCAGGCAATTATACCGAAATTGGGACACCCTGTACATAGAATGTCACTTTGGTTTAAACCTCAAATGCCAAATCAGTACAGTAGCCTTAATGGTCCACTGACCATACGGCTTATTACTGATTATTTACTGATACAGTTTATTGATAGAATGTGTACCGTAGGTACCAACTATTAATCAATATAAAGACTTTTTAGCATATGTCATTTAATCTAAATAATAAAAGGAAAGAAAGTAACATCTTCCAGGTCGATCACGTGTGTACAACTTTCTTTTCGTTTTTTATCTAAAGATCTAGATTCAGTACGTCGTGTCGGTAAATTAAATTTAGCTTTTAATATCAGTAATTTTTTTGGTAAATAATTACCTGCCCCGAAAAAAAGTTACAATTTTAGAAGATAAAAATCTGTTGTAACGTTCCTATTCTCCTATTAATATTATTAATAAAATAATGCTAATGAATTAATCTTTTGAAGTTTAAGAAGTAGGTAAAGATTTAATTCCAGATGCAAAGGACGTGTTTTAGAACGTTTTTTGAATTTTTATTGATGTCTTCCGTTCCAGTATTTCCCAATATTTTTAATTACATTTGTTTTATTCTTTAATTTCCAAAAAAATAATTTGTCAGTTTAAATAATATAAATGTTGTTCATTAGAAATACACAAATTTTAATTCGATCCAATCATGTTTGTATTTATTACATTAAAAAGTATACTAAAGTATAAAAATGGCTTGTCTTGGTATGGCAAGACATTTTGCTAGACATGATAATACTTTATCAAAATTTACATGCACTTACGCCCTTTTTTAAAGTAGGTAGTCATAAAATATGCAAATTATCGTTCGAAATAATATGCATTTTCATTTTTGAGCTACGGCTGTTCTAATACTCCTGCTTTTTTGTTTTGTAACAAAACTGACTTTTCTTTAGAGAAAACGTAACTTCCATGTTTTATCTCGTTTTATACAGGGTGGCCCGTAATGAATGAGTCATAGATTAACTTTTGATTCTAGATATTAAAATATACCGTGTGAGCCATATTGTGAATGCTAGTATTAAAAAAAATGCTGAGCGTAGAGTGAAAATTTTCAAATTGATTTTTCTCAACATTTCAAAAAGTTTGAGAAACTTTTCTTTGAAATAGGTAGGTATGGGAAAGATTTTTTGAGGGACATCGTAAGATTACTTTCAATATACATGTTTACAGTGTATTTTGCCGATATAATCTCATTGAATTTTATTCTAAGCATGTTTATTGCATTTCATTATAACAACATTATATTCTAATATACAAAATGTTTCTTAAGTGGAGATCAAAAATCCAGGGGTGTATTCTGTGGCGAAAAATAAGGTAACTTTTTTGCTTATGACAGTAATCGTCCAGCTACTGCGTGTCACAAATTAAAAAAAAACACAATTTTTAATTTATATACAGCTTGAGATAACAATATTCGGTGTGCATATTTAGTATGTTACCAGCTTTCAGAAATTACCACTGGCTGAGATTATGTGCCATAAAAATATATACCATCCTATACAATATTAGAAATAAAATAGGTTATCACATACGCCACTGTATTATCTTCACTTTTTGTTTCTTTACATTTTTGTGTACTCCAATCCGATGCATTTTTGCACTTACCTACTTAAATTAGTTAGCATATCTTAGGGGTGTCATGCAAAACAATAATAATAAGAAACCGTCATCTTATTTAATATTGTGTATTGTTAAATTAAGTTTATTTTTTTTAAATATTAAGTTTTAGTAATGACATGCATATTCAAATGCTGAAATGACCAATATGGTTTGCATTTATGTTAAGAAATGTTTTTCAACGTCTTTCGGAGTCAGGATCATTTCAGAAAGATCAATTCCTGGACATTTGAGTGTTAGAACGTTTGAGTTGGAAGAAGTTATTCTACATGAAATTGAAGCAGACCCAAATACTAGTACAAAGAAGATCGCTGCAAATCTTAATGTGAATCACAAATTAGTTTGGTTCGTTCTGAAGCATTAACAGTTGTACCTGTATCACATACAAAGGGTTTAAGCTATACTGCCGCAAGACTATCCTGCTCACCTACAATTTTGCAAACAATCGAACAAAATGTTGACGTTGCCGCTGGCATATTGTTTACCGACGAAACTAATATGTCCAGATATACTATAATGAACTTGAACACGTTGGGTTTGATGAAAACCCTAATGCCATAATGGAACCTCCATTTCAACATCAGTTTTCTTTGAATATATGTTTGGGTATTATTGAAAATTGTCTTGATGGGTCTTACTTTTTACCAAGAACTTTAACCGGTGTTTCCTATATTTTCTAGAAAACGCTTTACCTGAACAACTTGACGATATACCCTATGTGCCAAGATAAAGAATGTGGGAAATTCGGTAAAAGCGTGATGGCGCGAGGCACTCAATATGAACACCAAATTTAGTTAAATTATCTCAAGCGGTTTAGAAATTAATAATTAAAAACTGATTTTTTCATATTAAGATACGCTGTAGCTGGACAATGGCCGTCCTAAGACCCCACATATATATAACAAAAAAACCCTTATTTTTAGCCACAGAATGCGTCTCTGCTTCTTCGCTTCTGCTTAAAAACACCCTGTGTAATCCAGGAAATATTTCAAGTGTCTACTGAAAGGTTTACTTGATGAAGTATCACTATACTCCTAGACCCTATGCAACCGAAACTATAAAAAAGCAAATAAAAATAAAATAACTCAATTTGGTCGTGACATAAAAATATTATATTTAACTATTGCCGTCTTTTAGTATCAAGCACTAGAAACAGCAAGCATTATTTTTTAATAAACCAATTAATTAAATGTCAATGTTATAATTGATTTAGAAAAAAAGTGGTAAAATAGTACGTACAAATTTTTTTAATCGTATAAATTAGTAGCAAAATAACGATTAATAATAATTTCTATCGTAAAATCTGCATACAACATTGTTCTACTAGGTTTTTATTTGCCACTAATACAATTTAATTCATCAACAAATAAAAATGTTTATTAGATATCTAACAGCCATAAAATCGTTAATTTGAATTTATAATTCGAAGGAATGCTTTACATTTACAATATATTATTATATCTCCTACTGTTTCAAGCCTTTATTTGTGCTAGAAAAAATATTTGCGATCAGTAAAATAGTTTAAAGTAATATATGCAGTTACTCATTATATTTAGACCAGCCTTTACTATCGTTATAATTTGATATTCAAAATAAAGTTTGTAATAAAAGCTGTAGGGCTGTAACTGATCCCATTTAATGCACAGTGGCGTTGAGGGGCACAAGAAGCAATAATATATTTTTTAATGGAACACCCTGTGTTGAATTTTTGATTTC
Organism: Monochamus alternatus; assembly: GCA_037114965.1. Taxonomy (NCBI): domain Eukaryota; kingdom Metazoa; phylum Arthropoda; class Insecta; order Coleoptera; family Cerambycidae; genus Monochamus; species Monochamus alternatus. The sequence goes on from CM073433.1 coordinate 44,435,826, forward strand.
TTCTTTTTTATCTGATTTAAGAAATATGACATTTCGAGCTATTCAACATCAAAAATTAATAAATTATTAAGAAAACTACATACCATTTGTTTCAATTTCTGTTGATTTGATTAAATAAATGTCATATAACATAATTCTTGTTATTTCCATAGACTACTTTAATCATAACTAATTTCCGTTGGTATAATAAATAGCTTAAATACGATTTTCAATGTTCAATAACTTGAAAATTGTTAAAGATAGGAATGTAATGTCATATTTTTTAAATTTTAATATTTTTTTAAATCAGAAAAAATAATAGATCAAAAATTCAACAATACACAGGCCGTTCCATTAAAATATATATTATTGCTTCTTGTACCCCTCAACATCTGCACGCCACTGTTTGTCCATTAACTTATTAAAGGGTTTTCACAACTTTTTTTCGAAAAATTAAGTACAACAAATAATACTTGTAAAGCAATATATATTATGCAACAGACTGCAGAAACTATAGGGGTATATCATTGTTAGATATAGGGTATAAAATTATGGCAACGTTAATAAAGCAGAGAAGAGAACCTATAGCAGCAGTCAACCACTTATTAAAATCAAAAAATTTGTCCAGAGGAGTAAAATTTAGAATGTATAAAACAATTTTGAGACCGACAACGCTGTATGGTAGTCAAACCTGGGTTCAAAATAACAAGTCAAGAGAAAACCTTTTAAGGTGGGAAAGGAAGATCTTGAAAGGAGAATTCTAGGAGGAAGGCTATGTATGGAGAAATAATGAGGAAATAGATGCAATGTACCAGGCACCAACAATAGACAAATTTGTAAAAGCCAGAAGAGTGCAGTGGCTAGGGCATCTAGAACGTATAGAACATAAAAGGGCAGTTAAGAAAATAGTAGGGAGTAAGCCTAACTACAAGAAAAAAAGAGGTAGACCGAGGAAGCGATGAAGAGAGGCAGTGGCAATAGATCTAAGGGAGAAAAATATAACGAATTGGAAAATAAAGGCGAAGGACAGAATGGAATGGAGGAGAATAACACAGCTCTGGGCCTAAAAGGCCTGTAAACAGCTTTATATATATATATATATATATATATATATATATATATATATATATATATATATATATATATATATATATATAAACTTGCAATCTGGTATCATTTTTATAGAAATTAATTTTTGAAATATAAAATAACTAGAAACAAAGTTCATTCACTGCCAAGATGTCATAGAGTCCTAAAAAATTTATCTTCCGAGTTGTGTTATTTTTTTAACTTGTTACCTCTCCGACAGAAATAAATATGTCGAATATTACGGTTTTAAATCTAATCAATATCACGCTTCATAGGTATGCCTCAGGGATCAATATTGGGGCCTCTGGTATCTTACTTATTTATAAATGCGTTACTATCGATTTTGACGTTTACTCATTGCTATATACTAGTGTACGGCATTGTATACATACGTTTTGTATAATTTACAATCATTTAACTTCGGACTGTTTTAGAAAAGGATAATAAAACAGATTTACATAATTTAGATGAGGTATGGGGAGTACTGAACAACATCGATATTAGTTTATATTTTTATAAAATGTTTGTCATTAAGGATAACCTTTCGTACCTCAGTGACATACTGTTTCATTAACTTTAATGAATTTTTATGAAAAATAAAATAGTGCAGTCAATGCCGCTACGGGCCACAATAATTCTGTTACTGGCAGCGACCAGTTACCTAGCACCAGCCGTGAAAGCCTCAAAACTACTACATTAGTTCATTAAATTTAAGGTAATATCCAATTTTGTTACATTACACAAGCAAATATGTTAATAACACAAGTATACACGGTTTTGGACCTGAGCAACCAAAAGCTGTTTATAAGGTAAATTTGGGGGCTGAATCCAAATCAGCAGCCCGTTTTTTTAAATTGGTTCTAGTTTTCGAAATATTCAATAAATTAATTATTTTACTATTTTTGACCATTAACGGCCATTTATTGAATTAAAAAGTATAAATCAGAAATGAGCAGAGGTTGAACTGAATCTTTTATATGGCTTGGGATCTGTTTCACTCATTAGGGTTCAACAGTAGTCGCTCATCATGCCTTCATCCTAAAATCCTTGGTATCGCCTTTCGATTTTCGCTATATCTTGTTGTAGCCGCTCTCCATGCTCGTCACTCGTGTCGTTTTGTGGGGAAAAATCAAGATGTGAATGTAGAAAATATGTCTTGAAAGACATTTAGAGACATTAGATAGGTCAGTAGTCGCGCGGTTTAAGGCGTTAGTACTTGAATCGAGGTGACTAGATCGCTGTGGGTTTGAACCCCGCAGCCGGTAGACCGTATATAAGCTATATTCGTGGAGAGGATTGACACCCTCTCTGCGGGTATGGTAGGGTGGAAGAATGTTGGCTTGGTTCAATGTGAGAGATTGATACCGGTTGATGTTTGACTACCCACCTAATTAATGAGGTTTTCCAGGTTTCCCTTATTCCTGTACTGAATGGTGCTTAATACTAATATGCCGCCTCCTCTTCCGGACAGGTCTTCGACTAACTATTTGTTATTATTATTATTATTATTCCAGCTCCAATCTTGTGATAATTTTGCAAAAAAATGCATTTGTCATGATTTTTCCACGTTTTTCAAGCATATGACATCCACAAACGTAACAAAAACACTTTGAATCGACTCTGTAACGTTTTCTCTGCATTTTCACACGTTCCGAAGCACAATCACAGTACAAAAACAAGTTCCAAAAGATGTTCGATGCATCGTGGTCAGCTGATAGCCATTATAAGAGCGCAGTACTGCCACCATGCGAACTCGAAAACTAGAATCAATTTTGACACACGGATTGAAGATCTGAGTTCATCAAATCACATTAATAATCGTCCTCATCTGCTCGGGTCCAAAAGTTGACGTAAATTTGTAAACTTGTGATAATCAAATGAATTTTTTTTTTGTCTACATTGAACAAATCATTTTTCCGTGAAATGTAAAAATTTATATGTAATTTATAAAATGCGATACCCCTTAGGGTGGCGCTAATGCATACGTAAATGTCGATGCTGTTACGGATCAGAGTGTAGGACGAATGTACTCTAGTTGATGGTAACCAAGCAGCCACGCCTAGAGCTCTTCGACCACGTTCACCACAATGACTGTTATTGCAGAATTATACAGAGCACAAAAGTTCCAGTACCCCAGTGAAGTAATACATAGTATGTAGTAACATATAAACTCTAGGTACTTGAGAATTAATTTTATGTTAAGTCAAAATGTCAATGTATGTACAGCTGTGGACTATAAAAATGGTTTAACTGATTAAAATTTATAAAATAATCTAGTCTCGTAGTTTTATCCACTTTAAACGTTGTATGTCATAAAACTTTTCTTTATTCTCAACTGTGTGTGTAATTTTTATCTACAATGTTAACTATGGTTATGTACAAATATTTTAAGAAATAGAGAAAAAGTAAGAATTAACGGAATCATACATCGAAACATATTTATAAAGCAAATTTTTTTTCCGAAACTATATTAAACCCATACTTATCGCCGACTCTGACCTTCTGTTAACTGTGAAATTAGATATATTTCGCAAATCAAAGGTGTCAAATGTAGTGACAGGTCCGTGGACAAGGATATTAAAAAAGTACACGCAGATGTACACAAATACATAGCATCATTGCCACACGTTTACCGTCAAGGCGCTACAGCAGTTGTTTAATGTGGTTTAAAGAGGATTCGCCATAATTTTTGTCTACTCGGAAAACATCTTTGGTATTACCATTGTATTACGCGGCCACACGATAATATGTACTTGTCACACTTCCCATAAATCAGCGCCTTATTCGTCATCGCGGCATTAGAATACAACAAAAATACGCCAAAAATGTTTGCGAGTACTGAAAACTCAAAATCTTTTAAACTTCCTGTGTTGTTTGGTAATTAAATTCTGTTAATACTAATAACAGCAGCAATATTAAGAATAATCGACGATGTTTACATAAAATAATTAATACTATTTCGGTTCCGGTTCCGTAAAAACCTTTCATTTCGCCTTTAGGATATAATATTCTAAGCTTTGATCTGTGTTCTTTGATGTTTGAAGAGTATGCAACTAGCTATGCAAAATGCTAGGTTATGGAATTAGTCACTATTTTTTAGTTTTAAACGATTTATAGTAATTAAATAATGAAAGTTATGTCAGTTACGGGTATTTCTCGATAACTTGGTTTGCCTGTTTATTTTTCTACAGTCAAAGAGTAAATCCAACGGAGCTACAAGAATTTATAGTTAAAGACTGTCGTGGGTGCATTTAGAGTTTTCTATTAATAGGTATTCCTTACGCTAAATTTCAATTTTTTAGAATAAATGGGTATTTTATTTAACACGGGGTGTGTACTCTGTTAGTGGATAATTCTGACGTATCTGCAATGAGTGAAAATGTACAGTGTGCAGCGAAGCAACAAAAAAATAATGCAAAATACTGCAGCTAACCGGATTAACTGTTATCTATTAGATATTTCTATTAATATTAAAATACTTAGTGTGACCGTTTTTATATTTGACAACACTGTAAAAAACTACCGCATAGTAGTCATCTCGGACTATCATAGGCGCCGATTTTTCATATTTTAAAACATCAAGTTAGAATTCCGAAATAATTGTTTTGCCTTTTAGACGTCCCTCACGTGGTTAAAATTTTTGAACTTAGTCATAGTATATTATTTTATATGCTTTTCCTACAAGATTTTTTTTTAAATTTGCCAGGGTAGGGGAGTAAACATAATTGCAAGCCGTAAAATAAGGTTTATTGTTTTTTTTTATTTAAAAGGTCAGAAAATAAAAAACATTAACAAAAAATGTATGAAAAGTGATAACATTTTCTGATATTTGTATGCTGATGCAAAAGCCAGAGAGACGCTCATGAGTAGGTGGAATAAGAAACTTCTAGATCATTAGGATATCATAATCTTAAGAATTCGCAAAACTCTAATAGTGCATGCATGTTTGATTTTGTTTTTATAGTGTAGACATATGTCACACTTATTTTTTTATTTTCTGTAACTAGATTTTGACAAATGATAGAACAGGAAAACAATAATCGGTGTCGAATTATTTTTCTCTATGAAGGGTAGGATATGTTTTGCTTAAAGAGCACTGACAAATCGCGTGATGTAAGATAAGTTCAAGTACTGATTAACTCGGTTAATCGGTTTATTAGTTATGAGACTGTGGGATTGGAGGCAAACAGCTTGCGTTTTGTGTTTAAAATTTGAGTTATAGGGTTATATGCATTTAATAGTGCTGAAAAGCCTAAATTATTTGTTTTTTTTTAGGTTATGGCAAAACCCTGACGTAACGGGATTAACCGGATCCCGGATTCGAATTCAGCGATCCCAATAAGATATAATAAATATGGTGTACATTCCAGACCTGATATATATTTTTTTGGGACTGTGTTATCAAATAATTAAAAAATCCCTACGTTACGCCGCTGGTGGCACCGCTCCGTTTCCACACACAGAGATGGAACATGACCACGCCCGGCTACCGACCTACAAGTCCGTGATTTTTGTCACAGAACTAGATTTAGTGCACTATTGCGGATATATCTGCTGGCCGTTCATGTGCCGGAGTCACTTTCGATTCTATTCTTGTGTACAACTATTTATGGTCGTATTTATGATTTGTTTATCAGATCGAACGGAAAATAAGACATTTCACGAATTGTTGGTTTCTGAAAATAGACCGCAAGATAGGGTTCTGATCTCGCGCAAGTAGGCAGTGCGGTGGATAGGGGTGTTGTATTGGTAACTGAGGTAACAAATTAAAATTTTGACGTTATAATAAGCAAAATGGATGTTGTGTGTGATATATAGGATGTCCGGAATATGACTGCCTTTATTATTCTGTATCATACATTGTACCAGACAAAATATATTTGACTTCACAACTTTGTTTCTCTGACCAACAGTAATCAACAGGTCTTGAATAGATCACAACGTCGCACATACAGGGTATTCCAACGAAAATTTGACCCCCCCCCCTATAATTGGAAAACCGAATAATATTTCAAAATTCGCCGAGACCCGTCGATTTTTGTTCTTGGGGGGAGCTTTTTTGACAGTCAAGCCAACTCGATATGTTCATCCCCCTAATGCCTAGCAATCCCAACTTAAAAATTTCAAATGCAACTACCCCACTTGTGGCACATCATTTTAAAGCCCTTTTCATTGCGAATACAGTGAAGTACCGTTTTTAGAAATCGGTTGAGATTTGACAGAATTATTGGTTACAAACGAAAAGATGACAAACCAACTTACGCGTAGTAATTTCTACACAAATGCCCACCACTAATAAGTTTTTCATCTACTACACATGACCGCATTACCTAATTGTTATTGATGTGTCTATCAGTTTACAAAAAAGTCAGAAATGAAATAAAAAAGCTGAAGCAAATAAAACTAGATACTAAAATAGTTATTAGTAGAAGATACTTAAGTTTATAGGAATTCAGACCTTTTCAAAATAACAAAAAATCAGTACTACAAAAAAAGTCGGTGTTTTTTGCTTGTGACCAAGAAATCGTTAATTTCAGCCGTTATTGAAAGTATTAAAGTGTGTTCGAAATGGTTTATTCTATCACGGAAATAGTAGAAATTGTTGCAATATATTATCGAAATCACGATTGCGCTAAAGCTACAGCACGAATTTTTAATGCCAATCATCCTGAAAAAAATGTAAACCACCAGTACGTTAAACACCTGATTGACAAATTTGTTGCAACAGGTTCGCTTTTAAACAAGAAACGTTAAGTAATTGGGCCAGTTCGAAATGAAGCAGTTGAAGTGGCAGTTTTGGGTCATGTACAGATGGATAATAAGCAATCGATTACAACTGTGTCTCAAACTTCTGGCGTATCCCGTTCCAGTGTTCATCGAATTTTGAAAAAACACAAGTTTCATCCATTTAAGATGACGCTGGTTCAAGTATTACATGAAGATGACTTTGATCGCCGTAACCAATTTTGCGAATACTTTAGTGAACAACTTCTACTGAATCCAAATCTTCTCTACAGTACATGTTTCTTCGACGAATGCACATTTATGTTGAATGACAAAGTGAATAGACACAATTGTCGTTATTGGAGTGATACTAATCCGCATTTAATCAGGGAATTTCATACTCAGACGCCTCAAAAATTGAATGTTTGGGCAGGCATTTTGAGCGACCATTTTGTTGAACCATTCTTCATCCAAGGTAATCTCAATGGAAACACCTATCTAGAATTATTGGAAAGTACAATTGATCCTAGGATAACAGAGATTTTAGAAAGTGACCACAATTTACTAGAAAATAAAATAACCTTCCAACAAGATGGTGCGCCCCCGCAGTATGCTGCTGCTGTGCGACAATTTTTGGATGACCATTTCCCGGGGCATTGGATTGGCAGAAAAGGTCTCGTCGAATGGCCACCAAGATCTCCGGATCTGTCTCCTTTGGACTTTTTTCTGTGGGGTCATTTAAAATCACGAGTGTACGCCACTCATCCGGAAACATTGCAAGTGCTACGTCAGAGAATTGTAGAAGAATGTCGATTAATACCTGCGGATGTCTTTAATAATGTTCGAACAGAATTTGAAAACAGACTGTATTATTGTTTGGGAGATAACGGGGGTCATTTTGAGCAATTCATCAAATAAATCTGATTTATTATTTGCTTCAGCTTTTTTATTTCATTTCTGACTTTTTTGTAAACTGATAGACACATCAATAACAATTAGGTAATGCGGTCATGTGTAGTAGATGAAAAACTTATTAGTGGTGGGCATTTGTGTAGAAATTACTAAGCGTAAGTTGGTTTGTCATCTTTTCGTTTGTAACCAATAATTCTGTCAAATCTCAACCGATTTCTAAAAACGGTACGTCACTGTATTCGCAATGAAAAGGGCTTTAAAATGATGTGCCACAAGAAGCTCTTTTCACAGCACAAAATAAAATGTGAAACAGTTACAAATGTTCAAAATGATCTATGTTGCTTGCAAAAAGCGTTTACCGTACAAGCGTCTTGAAGCCAGAGAATTTTGGCCAGATTCGTCAAAAATTAACGTCACGATTAATGGTCATCGTTACTATATATTGTGCTAATTTTATTTATGTCTACTCACAAATATTAAGCAAGGACTAGATACAGAAAAACCAAACACACTAACCACAATACTACTATGACTAATAATACTTTGGATTATAATATTGTTATACATTACATTATGTTGTAGTTTTAAGGATTTAAGTTGAAAGATTTCTATTATAACTTCATTAATACCGGATACAAAAGAGAAAATTCCGTTGAGGAGTTTTTGTAATACATTTGAAATGTATTTGCAGATAAACTATTCGTTTTAGACATTTTTTTTTTTTCAGAAGAGTTTTTTGTTGTTTTTGCTTAGATATACAAGCCCCCTATAGTATCACCCTGTATATTCCTTGTGAAAATAAAACAATTTTAATTTAAATTTTGCCTGAGATTTGACTTAGTAATAGTGTAGTCATACAAAAGGGCGCAGTCTACAACAGATTATTGAAACACTATAAACGGAAGTTATACCTAATATTGTAGTTACATAAAATTTGTAAATCGGGGGTTTTTGCAGACGAGAAATTCAAATATGTTTCTAATTTTGACGTCACTAGTAGAGGGCGCCACTTGTGGCACATCATGTTTCTTTTAAATGACAGAACTTTTTTGCATCTTAATGTATCCATCTGACTATCGAAACAATCGACTCTCCTACCTGTTTTATTTTGAAAAGGTATACCTTGCTGAACTCGGTAGGCGGAACCATTTTTGAAATAATCCTATTTGAAATGCTCAAGTGCACCAAGTAAAAACTGTTTTGGTTTCAGGTAAAAGGCCTTTTCTGCACAGCAAAATATTACTTGAAAAAGTTGTTCGGAATCGTAAATTATGAAGACGTGCAAAGTTTCAAGAATATCGGCAGTTTGATAAAGCCATTTTTCACCAAAGCACAAATATTTCATCAAAGCAGGCCGATATTTTTTAAATTTTACACATCTCCATAATTTACCGTTCTGAACAACTTTTTCAAGTAACATTTTGCTGTATTTTCAGTAGAAAAGGCACTTTAACTGAAACCAAAACACTTTTTACTAGGTGCACTGAATATGTTAAATAAGATTATTTCGAAAACTGTTACTCCTAACGACTTTAATAAGGTATACCTTTTTCAGATATAACAGGTAGGAGAATCGATTGTTTCAATAGTCAGATGGAAACACTAAGCAACAAAAAAGTTCTGTCATTTGAAAGAAACATGATGTGCCATAAGTGGCATCCTCTACTAGTGACGTCAAAATTAGAAACATATTTCAATATTTCGTCCGCAAAAACCCCCGATTTACAAATTTTATGTAAATATTTGGATTTCTTAAGAAGTTATTTACAAATATCGAAAATAACATTTTAACTTTAACACCTTGTATCTCTGTTAATATTAAGTTTTCGAAAAATTGTTATAGGACATTACCTTAATTTCTGAGGAATCACCTCCTAAAGTATTGACGCATAATTTCCGGACACTCTGTATATCTAGTATGTAGTTTTAAAAATATGTTCCTGATATACGTATTTGATTTTGTTAATTAAAAATTCAAATGCATAATACATGTATATGTATAATGGTATTCAAAAATACACACTTTACATTTTTTGTAGGTTGGATTCATTCTAAGAATTTCCTAGAGGGACGAATAATAAAAGTGTTAAACGAAAAATTATTGATAAAGAAACAAAATAATATTAAAACACAATGGAAGAAAAAATGAATGTAAAAAGAAAAGAAACCATTCAAGCATAGGTACTAAATGCGATAGCGGAAATGGAAATTTTTGTCCTGGTTGTGAAATATTTGAAAAAATCTCTATGTACTATATTTACGTTACCCTACATAAAAAAGCATAACCGGTATTTTTTTAAATTTTTGCATCATTATATAGATTTAAAATCTATATAAAAGTAAAACGAATTTTGCGGACAATTATAACCCAACTAACAAAATATATTTTATAAAGGTGTAAGAAAGATGTATAAGAAACCCTTAATTATTTATTTAATCATAGGTTGATTCAGTATTTGGAATTGCTGGCGTCTGCCGTTCAGATGAATTAACCAACATGACAGTGAACAATATCAAAAACGCCAATTCATTTTTAATCATAAAGGTACCAAATACAAAAACCAAAACAATACGGACATTTGTGGAATGCAGAAAAGGTAAATTTTGTTGGTTATCATCGCAAGTACGCACGGAATTTGTTCTTCACTTTCGAAGAGTAATCCCTAGGCGAATTCTAACTCTCTTAGTTATCGTTGTGAGATGAAGAATAGTAGTATATAATTTGCATAAGTATTGCTCTGTGGACATCCGAGAAGACGCCCCCAAAACTGCGTCCCCGTCATGTCAACCAAAACCTGACATTACGAATATAAATTCCACGAAGGGTGGAGATCAACAGCTATAGTTGAAAGATATATAAAACCTCGTTATACATTAAGCGAAATAATATTCCCATCATCCACAACCCATCTTCAGCGGCACGTTTTTCCTGTTTTCCTTATTACGGTCCTGTAGTGCAATTACAAGAGCATTTACAGTACTATTAAAGCTCGCTGGATAAAACATATTTATTGGAAAAAACGTGGGAACACTATTCTGTTCTGCGATAATTAGACCAAGTCGGTAACACGTCGTATATTATTAAACTGTTAAAATACATTCCAAGGAAATAATGTGTTTATTATGGCGACAAACTGTTGTTGTCATGCTGTTGCTCTATATCAGACAAATAACGGTTATAGCTACCTCCCGGATTAGTTGTTATAGTGTATGTAGTGTGTATTAAAATGTTGAAGTTCTTGGAAAAATAAGTTATTTAAACGCATACGTAAAGTGTATAATTGCACAAGAGTTTCTAATTAATAAACAGGTTATAAAGCAATTGTAAAATGAAAAATCAAAATTAGAAAAAATATCTTTGTATATATTTAACATTTAGTCTACATAAAAGTTTTTGTAAATTTATGAACTTCTGGATTCAAAATTTTTTTTATATTTAGAAAAATTATTATTTGCACAAACTCGTTACACATTTTAAACAATATACCAGAATCAAATAAAAACTTAAAAGTTAAATAAGCTCAAATTAAAATCCTAAACTTAACGACAGATATCAATGGATAGTCGTTATTAGTGGTCGTACTAATTATGTTAGATAATAGTAGTAATTAGTATATGATCACATTGTATCTAATACGTAAAAAATATTTTTGAAGATCTAAAAATTTATTACATTAAACAGTATACTAGCTCTACTTAAAAATAAAAGCAAGTTAAACTGAAATAAAAATTGGTTTGGGACCACGACTTAACCACAAAAAATATTTAACAAAAAAAAAACAAAACAAAAAAGAAAAAATTTCTGATTTTGAAACTGAATTTGTGATTTAGGAATTTAAATTTACACTGGCTAATAAAGACAGATGTGAAGTTCCACACATTTGCACATCCATATTTTGAGGTACGACTATAATCGACAATCGAAGTCGTTGTCAAAAGAAGTTTGCGTTAAAAAGACGTAAAAACTAGAAATTGTGGTGCCGTTCAATAATTTGCGCACAGATTGATAGAAAATAGATAATTTCACTGAAAAATCGAGATTGTTCTATTTTTAAATAATATAAGGGGATGGACTGATCTTACGTAATCATAAGATAACAATTAGATCAGCATGGGAATGCCATCACACACTAGTAGTGGCCTCAGCTAACAACAGTGTATCTGTATGCTGGGTAAAGGAACAAAGGACAAATCTTCGTCTGGTGACAGGTATTCAAACTGGACATTGCTGGCTAAGAAAGCACCTCTATTATATGATACACCTCTTTGTAGGGGTTGCGAACAGGAAGACGAGACAATATTCCATGCACTCTTTGAGTGCACTACTATCTCGTCAATAAGAGCGACGGCCTTCTATGGCCTACATTAGAGAGCAACGTCACCACACTTTTCTCCTTATTAGGCTGGCTGGTGGCTCAGGTGGACTGATCTCCTAATGGGAGGAGGTACAAGGGTCCCAGTGGGGCCTAAGTGTTGTAGCCTTTTTGCTACCCTCCCCTTAATTCCAGAAATTCCAGAAGGGGATGGACTGAAGTATACAGGGTTAACTATGATTAAGTACAAATATTTTAAGAGGGAATAGAAAAAATTAAGAGTTAATCACCTTTCAAAAAAAAATCAAACTTAACCGAAAAAAAAAGTTTGCCGCGGGTGCATTAAACGTTTTCTATTATCTATTACCTAATACCTATTCCTTTCGTTCTATTTTCTTATAATAAATAGGCATTATATCTAACTGTACCTACGGGAAGTGTATTTTATGGGTAGTGAGTGGTTGTAATGAGTGAAAATGGAATTTTACCAGTTTTTAACGAAATAATGAAAAACGAATGCAAAATACTGCAGCTAAGTGGATTAACTGTTACCTATCTATATTACTACTAATAAGAATGTTAATTTTTGTTGTTTCTGCATTTAGAAATGCTGCAAAAAACAACCGCATGGTAGTTGACATTTTTGACAGATGTAAGCTTTATCTATGGATCTAAGCCATCTCAGTCGATGCTTATCATAGGCGCCGACTTTTCGCAGGAAAAGAGGGTTTGGCTCCATTTTTTAAATATCGAGTTAAAATTCTCCAATAATTTTGTTACTGTCTTTCAGACCTTCCTGAGAACAGAAAAAAATCATAAAATCTGCAAATTGCTGTCATATAATAATTTAGGCCTAGATCGATAGAGACTGATGAATGACATTGGAAAATTGCCATCTTTTAAAAAGTAGGGTAATGAAAAAGTTAGATAAATAGGACTAGGTAATTAACTACATCGAAAAATTTCTCTAAAAAAAAAATTTTGTAACAAGCTGTCGGTAAATAATTTATATTTAAATTGATACATATTTGTTAATTATATCGGAAAATTGCCATTCTTCAAATTTAATAATATGAGGGGATGAAAAAAGGTGATATAATAAAAATGGAGAAAATATCGTTAAAACTGCCAATTAGGATGTCAAGAAATAATTTTAATTTAGAGCGATTTAGACTATAATTAATTACAACGGAAAAATGCCTTTGTTTAAATTTTTGAAGATTATGGGGGGACGATCGTTCTAAATTAAAATTATTACTCGATAGCTTAGTTTTCAGTTTTTTTTACATTTTTTCTTTCTCGTTTTATTTTATCTACAGTTTTCATCCCTCCATATTCTTTAAAATTTGACATTACATTAAGAATAATAATTTGGCTTACTATTGAACAACACTATTATTATTATTATTACTTTGTCTATACTAATCCAATCACTCTCTGTAAAATGGATAGCACTTATTCACTTTATAAATTCTACATCGAATTACTGATTGATACACAAACCAGAAATTTCAGCAATGTCATAATCATACCTACCTAGTGATTATCGCATTTTCTTTGAAACATATCCTCTTTTTCTCAGCAACATAATTAATAAGTGACTGTAAATTTTTATATATAACTTCTACTTTAATTTGTTTTTTCAATATGCCTCATAACTCCATCATTTCAGCTCGTATTACTATTTAAATAAATAATTATTGCCAGACGATGTTAATGCACACTTCCAACACTTGCCGCGATATCTTATTGTATTTAATGGAAACTTGCTTTCTTATTAATCACATAAGGTATATTTGCTGTTCGAAATTCATATAATAATTAGTAACCATAAATTATAAATTTCTGTTTTTCAGCTTCCTGCAGGTAATGTTATCTTCAAAACGGTCAGAACGCCAGAATAAGTTAAAACTGTTAATTACTAGAATAGAGTGATAAAGTGTTAGTTACCAACACTAATAATTTAGACACATTAGTTATATCTACTGTTTTCAGTACCTCTCATATTAAGTAACGTTGAATAAAGCTAATGTACGTTATGGAAATTAAATGACATTTAGCGTTCGTTATACAAATTGGATTGCAAGTAAAACTGGTTATTTTTTCATTACTCAGTTAGATGTCAGATATCAATATTAATCGCAATTAAACTTCTGCTAAACGGGATTACTATAACAAATGTAGAAACTATGTCACTGGCTCTGTTCGTAAAGAAAAAAGACGTAAATATGTTGAGCATGTTATAAATAAAATTTGGAAATTCTAAAATACAAAATGTAAAGATATTCTCTGAAGCTATTTGTTTATGGAATAATTCCACTTTTTTTAAATTTAATTGGTTGTTTTGCTACACTTCTTAAAAAATAAAGATTAATTGAATAAACCCTTGCGCCAAAAGGATCAATGAAGGGTCATTTTTGAAACTAGGTTTGCCTAACCAAAAATATCGCTCTGGAAAAGCAGATAAGTAAAAAATTACAAAAATCACGTCGCTATCGCGCAGTTCCGTATTTTTTGATGTTTCGAAAAACTCTGTTTTCGTTATCAAAAATTGCAAATGTATTAAATGGAAGTCAAGTTTGACAGTTTAAAATTTGATCAGCTTTCATAGAGATTTTAAATGATTTTATTTTATACTTACTTCTTCTGGATACAATTGTAGCCACAATGATCAATGTTTACTGAATACACGTATCTCCGTTCAAAAAAATAATCGCGGTATCTTTTAATTTTCTTTTTGATGCATTATCCTCCTTCTCTAAAATGTTTGCCGAACCCCATTGAATCAAATTACCGTTTTCCCAAGCGTTTTCGCAAATTTTTGATTTCTTAAATTCCCGTTTTTTATATAATTTTTATGTTCTTCAACTCTAACATTCATAGCTCGAGACGTTTCTTCAACATAATGTTTATTGCATTTACAAGGTATGCTGTAGATGCCATTTTTTGAATTTTGTATATTGTATTAAAAAACTGTGTATACAGGGTGTTCAGAAACTAGTGGTCAAAAATAAGAAGCTATACAGAGACTGTCAAAATAATGTCAATAGTTCAAAATATACATTTTTGTCCTATCTGGCGTATATCTAGGAAGTTAAATATTGAGTTTCAGTTATTATTTCTAAACCGTTACTCATAGTAATACAGTATTTAAATTTTAATTACACATGCTTCTTTATACAGGTACGGTCAAAATTAAGTTTTAGAATGTATACAATTTTGACGGTGTTGCCAATTGTTTTATTCGATATCTTTTTCCATATTCAAGATAAACCCATATTTAATGATGCACCTATATAGTAATAATGTACTAATAAATGAAGTTAGTAGATATTTCCAGGCAAAAAAAATAAATGACGCCAACATGTTCTGTTATGTGCGATGGAGGTGTCTAGACAATTAAAAAAAAATAGAAACTCAATAATGGAAACATCCCTTATTCATAATTTAATTTTTTTACTTGCGAATATTAACTGCACTATTAATAATTAAGTATTACCTAGGCATATCATTAAATATGTGTTTATTTTGAAAATGGTAAAACATATCGAATATACCAAGTTTGCTTTTACAGCAAATTGATTTGAGAATCGAACTGAGAATGCAAAATGTCAAATTTGGCAACACTGACAAAAATATATAAATTCTAATACCTACATAACTTTGACCGTACCTGTATAATCAAGCATGTCAAATTCAAATTTAAATAGTAAAAGTCGTATGTCGTATCCTTGTATTCTCAAGATAATGGATTAGAAATTATCACCAAAATTCAATATTTAACTTGGAAGTCCTGTATACGTAAGGAAACCAGATAGAACAAAAATGTATATGAAATACTCACATCATTCCTTCATCAATACTTTCTTAACATCCTATATTGGCCCACTTGAAACTACAATGTGTACAATCTATTGCGATAATAATGGTTTTCTTTCAAATTAGTTTTTGATGTTCTTGTACCATTATTATTGCAATAGATTGTTCTTACATTTTAACACAAGCGAAATTTTTTATTACAAGAATGGTTTTTTGTATAAAATGAAACTGTAATACTATGCATTATTTCCTATGAGCAGAATAAACCCTTATATTATTTGCTAATAGTTTCCAGATACTTTGTACTTTTTATAGGCATTTATTGTTAAGGGATTTCAAAGAATTAAGTAATGAAATAATAATCTGACCCAGAGTAATTTTGGTAACCCCTATAACGTCGAGTGGTATCTTCCAAATAATACAAGATATTGTCCGCAAATAATTAACCTTCAGTAAAATATATTTTAAACTTTAGGACATAGCAGCTCTTGTCCGAAAATGTGATATTGTCACCAGAACCTTCTTATATAAGTGCTAAAAAAATTATTCTTGATACCGGTTATGCATGTTTAAATAGAGATGGGTGATTTTAAATTAAAATTAACCTTTAATCCGAGTATTGAAATAACCATTAGAATACGATTATTGGTTATTGTAATTCGAACTATGTGACGTCACAGTAGTATATGCAACCCACGGTACTTTGTGTCATCTGAAATTACATTTCAATAATCAAGTGTCATTATAATGATTCTTATGGAACCTATATTTAAGGAAGGGTTGTATAAGTGAGTATATCTGTGCTTATATTTCTTAAATCACTATGGTAATTGAATAAAAAAATATAACTTTTACATGTCTCTACTTAGTACTTACTAAACTCCATAGATATAATTAATAATAATTAAATTATTGATATTCAATCATATATTTAGTAAAGTAAATATTTCTTAATTGCCTTAGACTTTCCTAACCTGGCTTTTGTCCGTTTTCAATGTTTTCATTTTACAATATTCATAATTTGTATGAGCTTTCTGGCTCGATTTAATCCGATTATTAAAATAATCGAATCGGGGGATTCCGATTATGAAATTTGCCGATTATGCCCGTCACTACTTAAAAGGCTTTACAATTTACGACACAATGCGTACTCAAGGAAAACCCGAAAAAACGACATGGGTTTTACAAAAAAATTTGTTAAGTCAAAAGTAAATTGTAAATAAAAAAGTTTTCTTGTGTGGCAAATGAAGAAGCTATCTACATAGCTAAGTGGTACATTAGGGATACAAACAACAGAACTCTCAGCACAGAGAATTATTACTTTTACGAATATATGCCATACTAGAACGATTTCAAAATTGTAACCTCTATGTGTACATTACATTAGGTTGAAGTTGCAATATAACCCCTATATATTTTGACAACACTGTGACGTCATGAAGTGAAGAAGGCAGAGGTGTTATATTGCAATTTTAACCTAATGTGCTGTATACATAGAGGTTACAATTTTGAATTTTTTTTTTTTTCGAAAACTACATGTGAGAGCCGAAATCTGACTTCAGATTCGTGATCATCACCCTCGAAAATAGGGAGGTAGGAATTTTTTGCTATGATTGGAGAGTTTTACGCTGTTGTAAATAATTACTTTGTTTTTAGTCGAGGATCAAATATTCTTTGATAAATAAGTAGGTAACATAGATCCCTAGATAGGTATACAGAATTCTTTGTATTTACCAACGCTATTACTAACTTGTATTAATTGCAATTCCGAATATGTATATACTATCCTTACCTTGAAAGAATATACATTTCATCTTCCACAAAGAAACCACCATCACCAGCATCTCATAAACATAAAGTTCTATAAAACAACCGGCATCAAAGTCAAAATCTCGCACTACCGCACATCACCTCGTTCATTATCACGTTATCAAGTGTATTTAATATCTACTAAATTAATATTAATTATTAAGAACGATTAATTGTTTCATTTTACCGTCTATTTAAAAAATACTCACTCATAAATATCAAAAGCAATGTTTTTATGCAAAACTACTGGTGACTACTGTTCATATGCGTGCGCGTCGGGAAGATTATGGCAGGTAGCATCTGATTGGCTGTTTTTACGCACATCAACAATGCCTCGAGCGTTGACGCCCTTTCAAGGCCGACTAAGTTCGGACGATATTCCTAGAAATGTTTGGTAGGTTCACAAATTGCATGGAAGGGCAAGTGGGGTTAAAATTATATTATTCTTGAATTTTAAGCTGTTAAATGAAATTATGAATGGGATTAGTTCCATGTAGTATGTGGATGTCGTACAATTTGATTTTCTATTTATAATATTAATAAAATAAATAGTATATTTTCTAACATAAAGATGATAATGAAAGTTATTTTATCGATATTTTAATAGCGTTAGGAGCAAGTGGGGCAAGTTCACTTACAAAAAATATATTTATTTTAACTAATTTTATAGAATAATTTTATTTTAACGCGGTGACATTTGTTATTCATTTAATTTTATATTTTTCACTTTCAAGTTAGTACAAATTATCCATTGGAATTACATTCAATTATAACAGTTGTTTGTTTGAATATCACATATTTTATTGTATTCATTTTCATTACGGAATTAATTTACTGTTGGATATATACCTAGATTGATTTAAAATTTGTCTTAACTTCAGAAGGTTGGTTTTTAGGACAATGTGGAAAAACCAGGAGTCTCGGGATAATAGGGCTTCAAAATACAGGGTTTTGACGATTAACCTAGTGGCGGAGATACTATACAGAGCGGTCCGTAAGTAAGGGCCCATACAGACATACTAGATTTTTCTCTTCCAAATATTACGATTTAGGTCAATATAATTTAATAAAATATTGATAATAAAAAGATTCAGGGTGTCAGTTGGAATTTAAAAAATGATTTTTTGTAATAATTAAGTACACTGCGTTTGACTGTATCAACTGAATAGATGATTCTGGATACGAGAAACCATAATCTATTGTCTATTTTGACGTATTATAGAGGGCGCCAGCTCCGCCATATTTGTGACGTAAATGTGAGCGTAACTTTTTTGGATCTAACGTTAATATATATACAGGGTGATCCATAATGATGTGCACTCCTTTGGAGTGTGTTCCTTGGGTGATTGAAGGGGGGGGGGGGTTCTTTCTACTAAATTTTTCCATTTGAGCCCTCCCTTACGAGAAAAGGGCTTCTAAAAAATTGGAAAAATTTCGGTTTCCACTTTTTTTCTCAAAAACCGTTAAATTTATAAATCTGAAAATCGGTGAATACATTTAATTATTTAAGTGACATTGTTGAGTACCATTTTTATTTTTATCAAATGTCTAAAAGAGTGGCAACCACCAACCTCTGCCTGCCACATTGGCCACCATATTTAAACAGTTTGCATTTCGCACTTTCCAATTTCTGAGTTTACTACTTGATAAAAATTATTCAAATTTGACACATATGTCAAAATTTAAAACCACCAGCCTACTACGTTTGATATGAATTATTTTACTTGCATATTCAACACCCGTGGATATGTACGTATGTGGATTTTATTTTTTTAAAAGAAAACGCGTGTCTTTGCATAAAAATACTAAGAGACGAAAAATTTAGTAAGTTGATTGTTATATTTACTGTATTTTTTTCCACCCTTGTAGTCATTTGGTAAAAATAGAAATCGGACTCAACAATGTCACTTAACTAACTAAATGTAGTTACCGATTTTCCGAATTATAAGTTTAACCGTTTTTAAGAAAAATAAATTTTTTTAGAAGCCCTTCACGGAGGGCTCAAATCAAAAAATTTTATAGAAAGAACCCCCCTAAAATGACCCAAGAGCATCCCCTTCAAAGGAGCGCACATAATTATGGGACACCCTGTATATTTCTTTGTGTCGACTGCTATAAATTGTGAGCAGGTTTATGAGTCACTCTTTAGATTTTTGGCCATCAAGCATAGTAGTTCATACTGAGAAACATAAATAATAAAGTAGAGGACATGCATGATTCTTTCAAATAACTCCACCTTTTAGTGTAGGTAAAACCGGATGCATTAAGATGTCGACTTTATTAATTGCTTTATTATTAATAATTCAAAATCATGACAAACAACTAGTTCCATTTTGCACAAAAAATGCATATAAATTAATTAGTGTGGCATGATTTTATAAAACACATAGAATTTGTTCGACATTCATACATATTGAAATTTAAAGTAAATGTCAATGAGTTATGCTCTTGTCTTTGATATCAATTAGTCTAATAGATATTGATCAATAATAAGATAAGCGGGGAAACAAATGTTTACCTTAGTTTTTGTCCTACGGTCTTAACGATCAATGTCATGCGAGTACATGCAGTATGATAAAGTGAAAGATATTAAGCCTCTAAGGAAGGGATCAGCGCAAAAAATTCAGGGTTCGTATTTAACGAGACACTACCTGATTTGCTGGAATTTTTCTATTACTTTTTTGACAAGGAAGTGCTGGAATCAATTACGTGAGATTGAAATTTTTTGCAACAGCAAATAACACGTTCCGAACTTACAAACAATCGTAATGGGTCAGTGGATTTATGAAAAACTTTTACATAATAATGTGCATTGTTCTATAATTTTACAGAAAATGTAGTAATAATTAGATATATTCCACAGTATATATAAAGTGTCCCGATATTAATGCGGCACAGAACAAGAGTAGATTTCTTTTATATATTTTTAGGTATTAATAATATTGTGTGAAACTAACTACTCTGTGGACTAAAGTCTCAACCAGCGTTAAATTACACCCATTATATCTACCCATATATTCTTTATTATTAGCTTTTGTAACATTTTTTTGCTGTATTATAAAGGTAAGCTAATATTAATCAAATCTCCTACAATTCCTATCAATGAAGTTGTATGTATGCTCTCTGATACCAAATATCTAAGTATGCTAACGAACAATTCCACAGACAAAGCTCTATTCAATAATTGTCCAAAGAAATTAATCTAGCTAAATTTACTAACCTGGTTTAAGGAAAACACTCTATAAATATCTAACTTACATGGTGTTAAAATTAAAACTATGAATTAAAAATTATTAAAATATTTTAGAAAATTTTCAATGAATTGCTTTGAAAATTTGGATTTGTGGTTTTTCTGGTGGTGGATAAAAATTGGTCATAACTTTTTTTCATTGTATGTATGAAAGTTTTAATAGAATAATATTCTTCTCTTAGCTCATTTATACAAATAAGGTATAAGTATAGTAGTTTGTGTGTCCCTAAAAACCTTTTTCAATTTATTTGTTGGTTTTCGACTGGATGTTATTTAATTTTCATGACACTGCAAGAGATTAAAATATGTACACCGGTTTTAATATAATACAAATTTTACATTTTATCACAAAACCTAGTAAAGATGTCTACATTCTAAATTTATAATAACATTTAATAATGAATAAAATACTTATTATTGTCATGAAAAATATAGTTAATAGTATATTATGCAAGTAGAGACTATACTTTGCCCACAACTATTAACAATAAATTAGCAAACTTTTTGCTGAAAACATCACACAATATTTTGATCCTCATAACATGAACATGACATAGTATATAATTCAAAACATTTTCAAGTTTGTTGCTCATTTGATAAATTTAGAATAAAAATAAATAAATAAAACTTTAATTAGTTTTTCTACCGTCAGAACAATGTTAGTATTGCCGTAACTGATATATTGGATAGTGGTGATTTAACTTTCACACAGGAGGTGGTTTATTTCGTTAGTTCATTCCTCATTCTTTGAAATCAGTAAATAATGATTTCATTATTCACCAGTGAATAGTGGACTTTATTAGTATTATTATTATTGTTTTTAAGAAACATAAATGTATAATGCACATTTTATAGGACAGTCGTGGACAAAGATTTATTAATGATATGTTTATGAAACATTTCTGGAAGTTTGAGAATTTTCTAGAATTATTTCTGTTCATAAAGAAGTTTCACCATATTAAATAATTTCAGCAGTCTTTGAAATTATACTTCACGGCCATATTTCACACCATGTGTCTAATTCATATATCAGATTATTAATGAGGGATATAGGGAAGATGTTGCACATTGACTTCTTCAAAGTAATTGATAGACCTGAATATTCTTATTGCCTGTGATCTATGATGGTTTGTAAAAATTTTTTTGAATCTTTCCGTGATAATCGTTTTCAGTTTGTTCAATATCGTGGCTTCAAATCTGGTTCATTTCGTCAGACTTCAGATGTTCCATAAGGTTCAATACTAGGCCCTTTTTCTTCTTTTTATAATTTTCATAAATAATGACATGAGAGACTGTTATTTACTTTATACCGATGATCTTAAACTGTTTTGCAAAATTACTACTTTGGCTAACTGTGTTAACCTACAAAGTAACATAGATGTGCTGAACATCTTATGTAACGATAGCAGGTTACCTTTATATGCAACAAAATGTAAGGGTATGTCTTTTATAGTGAAAAAATTCAACGATATTTTATTATAAAATTCGGCCATCTGAAATTGCAGATTTCTCTTCATTTAGAGCTTAACAGACATGTGAGGTTTGACAAATGCTGAATGTTCGGCTATTGACAAATAATTTCTCTATGTCCTATATGTAAAAATCGGGACCTTCAAATATTTGCCTACAATTTTTTGTAAACATAAATGTAGAAGTTATAACTAATCGTAGGTATAATAGGGGCATTCCTAGATGCTAAGCGGTCCCAAAATAAAAAATAGCAGTCCCAAATGGAAATCACTGTCATTCTGTAAATTAGCAAACGAACTGGAACACCGTAAAAAAGTCGTGTCTAAAAAATTTTTATTCTTTTATCGGAATCCTGTACAGAAGACCTTTTTTTCGGAAGACACTTCGTTATTGTTGCAACTTGAACTTTGCTCCTCCATCAAATTATATGTTAGATTAGCCTATGTAGGTAATAATCAGGGGCCGCTCCAGACGGTGAGTGTACTGAGCAACCGCTCGGGGCGCCACAATTGTAGGGGCGGCATCTCTGCTCTCGCGGCATGTGCCATTTTCCTTTTCAGGGTGTGTGTGTAAAATTGCCATTGAATTACTCTTTACTCCAAATATTATAGTAGCACTTAGAATCCTGTTAACACTGCCTGTTAGTGTGACAAGCGGCGAAAGAAGCCTTTCTAAAATTAAACTTATTTAAGATCTACTATGTATCAAGAACGATTAAGCGAATTGGCTATGATATCTATAGAAAGTGAACTCAGTGAAAATCTAAATGAGGATCAGTTAATATATGATTTTGCTCATACTAAGTAAGACAAGAAAAGTTGATTTCATTTAATTAGTAGCAAATTTACGATTACAACTATTAAATGACTGAGAATTCGTTTTTATTCTTTTTTTTTATTTATTTGTTATTTAATTTTAATAAATTACCTTTTTTCTTATAATTGCTCTACAATTTCACAGGTAAATTAATATGTACTTGTATAATATTAATTATTATTGTAATTAGAACATGTTTATACAGGGTGTCCGGAAATGATGAGCAAAAAATTCAGGGGATAATTCTAGACCGAAAATAAATGCTACTTCTTTTCGAAAACTGGTTATTAACGGAGTTACAGGGTATTAAAGTTAAAATTTTATTTTCGGTATTTGTAAATAACTTCTTAAGAAATCCAAATAATTACATAAAATTAGTAAATCGGGGGTTTTTGCGGACGAGAAATTCAAATATGTTTCTAATTTTGACATCACTTGTAGAGGGCGCCACTTATGGCACATCATGTTTCTTTTAAATGACAGAACTTTTTTGTTGCTTAGTGTAGTGTACAATCGATTCTCCTATCTGTTATATCTGAAAAAGATATACCTTATTGAAGTCATTAGGAGTAACAGTTTTCGAAATAATCTTATTTGAAGTATTCAGTGCAGCGATTGAAAACTGTTATCGTTTCAGTTAAAGTGCCTTTTCTACTGAAAATATAGGAAAATGTTACTTGAAAAAGTTGTTCAGAACGGTAAATTATGGAGATGTGGAAAATTTTTAAAAAATCGGCCTGCTTTGATGAAATCTTTGTGCTTTGTTGAAAAATGGTTTCATCAGACCTCGCCGATCTTCTTGAAATTTTGCACGTCTCCATAATTTACTGATTCTGAACAACTTTTTCAAGTAACATTTTGCTGTATTTTCACTTTACCTGAAACCAAAACAGTTTTTACTCGGTGCACTGAGCTTTTCAAATAGGATTATTTCAAAAATGGTTACGCCTACCGACTTTACCAAGGTATACATTTTTCAAATAAAATAGATAGGAGAATCGATAGTTTCGATAGTCAGATGGATATATTAAGATGAAAAAAAGTTCTGCCATTTAAATAAAACATGATGTGCCACAAGTGGCGCCCTCTATTAGTGACGTCAAAATTGGAAACATATTTGAATTTCTCGTCGGCAAAAACCCCTAATTTACAAATTTTATGTAAATATTTGTATCTTTTAAGAAGTTATTTACAAATATCAAAAATAAAATTTTAAATTTAACACCCTGTAACTCCGTTAATAATCAGTTTTGGGAAACCTATAATAGAAAGAGGTAGCATTTATTTTAGGTCTAAAATTATCCTCCGAATGTTTTGCTCATCATTTCCGGAGATCCGGTATTGTTTATTTATGATAGTCGTGACGAAATTTGTAATAACTGAAATTGACCCAAGATATATCAAAATATCTTATATATAAAAAAACTTTTATCTTAATTATATAGAAGGGGGCGGCAAAATGTAATCTTGCCCAGGGCGTCAAAATAGCTAGAGCGGCCCCTGGTAATAATATTTATTTGTTACTAAAGAACATTGTAAGGAAATGTTCTATGTTTGGCAAATATCCAACATTTGTTAATTTCCATGTAGTGAGTATCTGATATGTTTGCCAAATAACAAACATTTGCTATTTGGAAGTTGTCAAACTTCACATGTCTATGGCCGACCTTAGGTAAATGATACAACATGGTTCAGTGATATGGATCCTAATATGTCTCATACCATTCTAATAGAACGTGTTCAGTGAAGATTTGTTAAGCTGCGTTTTTGTTAGATGAGGTCTATCAAGTTAGAGGTGCAACAACATTATTATAATTTTATA
The DNA here is from genome assembly GCA_037114965.1 of Monochamus alternatus. Lineage (NCBI taxonomy): Eukaryota > Metazoa > Arthropoda > Insecta > Coleoptera > Cerambycidae > Monochamus > Monochamus alternatus. The sequence continues at coordinate 44,460,829 of CM073433.1, forward strand.
TGACGTTAATTTTAAGATAACGATTAACAAATACAACATACTGTTTCCTCTGCCCTATGCATGCAAAAATTTGTTGTAAAAGTCACCCATGTATAAAATGTTTAGTAATTATTTTGGAATGGGCCGCATTTTTGACATATTCTTTTGTATTTTGCAAGATATTAATTGTTTTATTGTCTGATCTAATTGTTACTCTTATTATTACTGAAAATTAATACATAAATAAAAAAATAGTTTATTTGAATTGTTTGCAAAAAACAGTATTTCTAAAACAAAACATATGTATATACTAGAAGAAAGACACGTTAGCATCTAATTTGCCTTTAAGTCCTGACATCCACGGCGATCTGAAGAAATAAATTACAGCCAGTCGCACACTAACGGGTGCTTCAAACGTGTAATCATCATCCGCTATTACTATAACTTGATAATCAATTGATCAAGTTAATCATTGGATTTTATACGCGAGGGGACATATGCTAATCATTATTGCGCAGTGGGCTTGCTTTTCATTTTGTACTTCGCCGAGCAGACATGTATTCAGTTTTGAAACTGCCAGTGGCAGGACTTGAGTTGAGGAGTGATGAAACAAAAATTTGAAATGATAAATAATAATAAGATAATAGAATATTTGCGGATCTAATCGATGAAATAATAGTTATTTACGCAGTAAGTAATATCACATAAGTACTGCAATAATGTAGGATTTCACATATTGCGTATAACGTTTTATCTACAACCGTCAAGGTTGTTAATAATAATTAGTATTATTATTCTAAATATCGTATATAAAAGAAGTTATCGTAAAAACGAGCATATGCATAGCTGTCATTGAATTAATTTTCATATTAATGTATAGCTACAACAAGCATTTGGTCGATTCCAAAAATGCTGTAGAGAAGATAAGATATTTAACATAACTAGAGGGAAAGGAATAAGAATTATTAGTATATTTTAACTAAGCAAAACATTTTTGTACTGTTTTAGAAAGGTATTTTAAGCTAATATAAATCATATCTCCTACAATTCCTATCAATGAAGTCATATGTATGTTCTCTGATACCAAACATCTAGGTATGCTAATGAACAATTCCACAGACAAAGCTCTAATCAATAATTATCTAAAGAAAATAATTTAATTTACTGACCTTCTAATGAAACACTCTATAAATATCTAACTTCACTTTTTGGCAGTGGGAACACGACAAATTCAACCACAATAGATGAGATCTGACCCATTTCTGCATTTTTAGGATTGCTTCTTCAGGTGGTCTCCTTTAAGTTGAATCAAATATCTGACTATAAAAATTATTATAAAAATTAAAATTATTTGAAGTTAAATATCGACAATGACAGAAAGTGACATCCTGTCAATGAATTAAATATGACAATACCTACTTGAAAAATGTTCACCTTTTATGTAAAAGTTTTTATATATTTTTAGGTATTAATAATATTGTGTGAAACTAACTACTCAGTGGACAAAAGCCCCAACCTGCGTTGAATTACACCCACAATATCTACCCATATATTCCTTATTATTAGCTTTTGTAACATTTTTTTACTGTTTTAGAAAGGTATTTAAAGCTAATATAAATCAAATCGTGTTCCCACTGCCAAAAAGTGAAGTTAGATATTTAAAGATTGTTTTATTATAAGGTCGGTAAATTAAATTATTTTCTTTAGATAATTATTGATTAGAGCTTTGTCTGTGGAATTGTTCATTGGCATACCTAGATGTTTGGTATCAGAGAACATACATATGACTTCATTGATAGGAATTGTTTGATTTATATTAGTTTAAAATGCCTTTCTAAAACAGTAAAAAAATGTTACAAAAGCTAATAATAAGGAATATATGGGTAGATATTGTGGGTGTAATTTAACGCAGGTTGGAGCTTTTGTCCACTGAGTAGTTAGTTTCACAAATATTATTAATACCTAAAAATATATAAGCAAAACATCTCTTTCACCTCTTTTATAGTATTACTCAATAACAAAAACAGAAGTTTCACTCAAGAAGAATATCGATATCGAAAAATACTCAAATTTGATGGCATTCCTGAAGGTGTACCCTTCTAAGCTAAAAAAATTAAGGTATTAACAAAGAAGGAAATATCCAGATTTTTAATGAATGCAAACGATGATAAATTTCTGCTCATGAAGATACGTTTTTTGACGGCAAAAAAAATGTTGCCAATATTTATTTTAGGTTATTTTCATTATCGATTTGACCGGCGAATGTCGGCGGGAAGAACTTACAAATCTACTTGTAGAACATGTGAAAGATGGACTATGCTTTCAAGTCGTGGTACCAAAACAAAAGTGTCTAGAAAATGTTTTGCAACATGTGGAAATACTGATGGCTTGAATTTAATAGAACTAATAAGAAAATGCGTCACATGAATAACTCAACAATATGTTTATGGTCGCTTCTGTCTTCGATATAAAGCTGGTAAATGTACCAAACAACCTGTTGGTATAAATACTATTGGCAATGTACACAATTAACTGAACGATTTCTTAAACTGCCTAATCCAAATGCGTATACTGAGAACTGTTTTCGGCGATTTTCAACCTCCTTTTCAGTCGATTTTGATGAAGATCTTTTGAGGATAAAAGTTGGAAATCTAGTTCTGTAGCTACATCGGCACTTCTACTGAAAACATGAAACGAATGGCTATGAAAATACTAGGCAAAAGCTAGAATATTTCCCTGGAAACTGACCTTCAAACTTATTTCATCAACATTTAAAAATTATATTGTCACTCAAAATATTTACACCTATTCAAGCAAATCGTTAGGTATGTCAGCAACTGGCAGTAATGTATCCAATTGTAAAGATTTTGTCAGTGTATCTAATAAATGAGTTTTCATATTTTATTTTTTAATAAATGTCTAATTTGAATCCAACTGATTTATGTCATTGTCGCACATAAGTGCGTTAAATTTTTTAAAGCATATGTTTCATATTACAATTAAAAAATTCAAAACTGCTCATATTTGCGTTTAATGTTTCTGCTAACAAATCTGATATCTGCACTGAATCGTGGGTAGCTGTAGAAATTGAATAAATATTGCTACATTGTGTTTGAGTGCCAGATGAATTTTTTCAGTCTCAGGTTTCAACGAGAATTCAAAATCATCTAAAGAAATGATGTATTGCACGACACGCTTCTTGATTCAATAATATTTGTTTGCGTATTTGACGTTTTCTGATCATTTGCTTCATTTAATGTATCCGTTTCCGGTTTACATTAAGAAAATCACCCACAGTTTGTGTTTCAACAGTGAGTAAATTATATTTCATTTTCTTTTGTGCTTGTTGAGGATTTTGAGAAGCTACAATTTTTATTTACTTGGGTCATTTTACTCCTTAATTTTGGTTTTTCTTCTTCTGTTTCTAGGTAATATCTCTTTAACCTGTTACATGTTGTTAAGTATATAGCAAACTTTGAATTATTTTACGTTGTACTAATAATGGTGGTTTCTGGTGCCTTCCATGCCATGCTTCGAATTGAGAAACTTCAAAATTACAGACGTACAGGACGTTGGTGGTTACCTACTTGTTTCAGTATCTGACACCAAGACGGACAATTTCAAGAAAATTTACAATTATAGATGAAGGATTTTGCGTGAATGTTGCTGAAATGTGCAGGAAACATATTTCTCTGCACCCAATTCGCTTAACATAAGACAGATTTTTTTTAAGATAAATCAATCAAAAATCTACTTCTCAATCTGTTGGAATCAACACATTAGCGAAGGTACCCTCAATATTTGTTTCATTCCTGAATATCACAAATCCAGCAGTATATACTGGCCATTGTATGAGGCGCACTTTCCTGGCAAATGTTGCGGTTATGAGGAAGTTAAATATGATAAAACAAAAAACGATATGTCTATTACTATAAATGTAAATGTTAATAAGTAAATAAATTAAATTTGATTTATTATTCCACTAGTTGATAAAGTATCACTTTAGACGATTCATGTGGGTGGATAAAAGTCCGATCATAAGATGGTTGTGGGTAAATAAATATATATGATTTATTTGAAATAAATATGTAATACTTGTCGATACGCCGCTGACTATTTTCCATAATTTCTGCCAGTTTATACTGTTCACCTATTGCGCCATTAATGAATTACCGACTTACATCAAACCGTATTTTAAATCATCCAATTATTAGCGATCGATTTAATATCGATAAAGATTTCTGTGATAACTGCTTCCTCGAGAAACGGTTCCAACCCTCATTATCCAATTTGTTCCCGCATTGGCGGACTCTGGTCGAGCCGCCAGTGACAAGACCTGGCAAAAAGTCCGCTTTCGTACAATTTTATGGTATTCAGCGTATGATTAAACACTCTTCCGCGCTATTATCTTATAGCCAGCCTGGCTAACTAGATAATTTACATATTCTAGTAGAAAGGTAGCCAGCCACACTTTTTTGCTCGCCTTCCTAGCAGTAAAACGATGCTCGTTCTGGTCAGGTGAACTAATGCGCGTATCGGTTGGGAGCTTTTCCTAATAACTAACATTAATTTCACATTTATGCTAATACTATACGCCACCCATTATAGTGCCATTGGTAGATTATTGCTTGTATGCTATAGTTTGCCGATAATGTCATCAATTACGCTGTTCGATTATGGATTTTAGATGATGTTCATTGTAGGTTCTATACACTTAGTACAGTATGATGTACGGTACTAATTGTACATGTCTATTGTTTGCCTTACGTCTGTTGTTTCTAAAGCTTACCGTGACAAAAATAGTTTCTTGTTGTTTAAAGCGAAAATCCAAACAATGTTGAAGGTTTATTATAAATTCGTTAATAATAATAGGAAAAATTAACTAGATTATCTTCCTATTGTACGTTATACACACAACGTCAAAAGTCTGGGACCCTCTATATATAAAATGATTCAATTAAACCTAGTAATTTTCTTAAGTACATGTACTTACGAAACAAAAAAGACAATAAAAAATTTGCGTGGTAGAAAACTATTACGGGTCCCCACTCTACTTCCAAGGCATCATGCTGCTCATTTCCAGTGGGCGTGAAAGCATAGGGGTTGGCTTTTACGCCAGTGGCGGTGGGTCTTATTTACAGACAAAACCAGAATTGTTCTTATTACTGATGACAATCGACAAAGAGTCTGGAGAGAACCAAGTCGTCAACAGTGACTTCATTTTTCCAGTGAAGTTACTCTGTATTAAGGGGGTACCGTAATGTTTTGGAGTAGAATAATGTTCAGCCGCCGCACCCTATTAATTCGCATATCACAGAATATGACCGGTCAAATTTATATGGATGTCATCAATTACGCTGTTTGATAATGGATGATGTTTATTGCAGGTTCTGTATACTTAGTATTCTATGATGTACGGTACTAATCGTAAATGTTATTATTTACCTTACGTTTTTTGTTCTCAGAGTCTACCTACCGTGACAAAAATAGTTTCTTATTGTTTAAAGCGAAGATCCAAACCATGTTGAAGGTTTATTATAAATTCGTTAAGAATATATGAAAAAGTTAACTAGATTATGTTCCCATTATAGTCCTATTGGAAAATTATTCCTTGTACGTGGTAGTTTGTCGATAATGTCATCAATTACGCTTATGGATTTTAGATGATATTGATTGTAGCTTCTATACACTTAGTACACTATGATGTATGATACTAATCGTAGATGTCCATTGTTTACCTTACGTCTGTTGTTTCTAAAGCCTACAGTGACAATAGTTTCTTGTTGTTTAAAGCAAAAATCCATTCAAAATAAGGTTTATTATGAATTCGTTAAAAATATAGGAAAAGATAACTAGATTGTCTTCATAATAAATTAGATTTAGACACACTGCGAACAGTGTTTCTTGTACTAATAATGAATAATTTTGTCACATCCCAAATGTGACTGTATTGTCACATATTAATGGTATCTTTGCTTTTAGTGTTGAATATTTATTAGTAGAGTATTGCAGCAAAATGTAAATAAAATTTTCAATATAAAACTTCCAGTTCCATAACATACGTTTCAGATATTAAATCATCTTCAGATATTAAAAGTAGCTGGAGAAATTAAATCGAGATTCCATTATGGCATTAGGGTTTTCATCTAACCTAACTTGTTTATTGTGGAAGTTGATTATAACATCCCTGGAAATATTAGTTTCGTCTGTAAACAATATGCCAGCGGTAAAGGCAACATTTTGTTAAATTTTGTGCAAAATCAGTGGCAAAATTGTAGGCAAGCAGGATAGTCTTGCGGTAGTATGGCTTGAACCCTTTGTATGTGATACGGGTATAACTGTGCTTCAGAAGGGACCAATCTAATTTATGATTCACAGTAAGAGTTGCAGCGATCTTTCTACTTCTTCAGTTTCATGTAGAATAGCGTCATCCAACTCAAGCGTTCTGACACTGAAAGATTTTTCAGAAAATGAACCTTTCTGAACTGAGCGTGACTCCAAAAGACGTTGAAATATATTTCCGAACATTCCTGGAGTTGGATAATTTGGAAATATTTTCATATGAATTCGCTTGGCTTCAGTGGTACGCGTATTTCCGTCTGCGAGGCCATAAATGTAAACCACATTGGCCATTTCAGAATATGAATATACATAAGCCATTATTAAAATTTCGTCTTTTTTTAAAGCTAAATTTGACAATACACAATATCCAATAAGATGGTGGCTTCTTATTATATCAAGTAAATCAATTTTGTTGTTAATTGGTTTGGAATACAAAAAAGTTCAAAGAAACAAAAAGTGAAGATAAACAATGTCCCATATGATGGCCAATTTTATTTGTAATATTATACAGGGTGATATAATAATAATATTTATTTAACTCAAGCTATTACGTTACAATGAATTATTTTTTATACATTCAATAAGTAAAGACCTAATACAAATCATTGACCACACTATGTGTATATCATCCTTAATTTTTTCAGAAACAATTTAGTATTTACAGAATTTTTTACTGCGTCCGGTAACTGATTGAAAAGCCTAATACCGTCTCCAAAAATATAATTATGCTTATATGTTGATCTTGAAAATTAAATATTATAATTACCGGCAGAACGTACATTGTACGAGTGCATATCTGAACGAGTAACAAAGTAATTTTGTAAATAGTTGGGCAATTCTTTTTTTTCTCATCTTAAAAATGGGAACTGAATTAGACTCCTCAATCCGTCCACAGATATTAATCCAACGTAATTCTTAAACATATAGTCAATAGGAGTAAAGCGAGTGCAGCCCAAAATAATTCTCATTACCTTATTCTGTAACAATTGTAATCTAGCTACATCTGCCTTTTTGGAGGAAATTTATAATGAAGCACAATAAGAAAAATGTAGCTTACACCAAAGAGATAAATTATTTGAAATTCTTTTTAAAAATCCGATTTTTTTACCAACCTTTTTACACATGTATTCAATGTGGCAACTAAATGTCAATTAAGGATCTAATACAACTCCCAAATATTTTATTTGTAATACTTCAAGTTTATTCTTGTTAATACAAATATTAAGTTTCATTTTATTGTATTTATCACAATTATGATTTGTGCCAATAATCATGTATTTTGATTTACTAGTTTTCAGCTTTAATCTGTTAACACATAACCAATTATACAAAATTTTAAGCTGATCATTAACACTATCACTGTCATCCATATAATCACTACCAACAACAGAAATAAGGGTATCGTCTGCAAATAAATTCACAAACGACTGCTTTAATGACCTGTTAAAATCGTTACCATAAATTATAAACAAAAATGGGCCCAATACACTCCCTTGAGGAACAAAGCTCGCATGAGATCGATAAATACACTTATTGGTTGAATATGGAGTGCCTCAAGGCACAGTTTTGGGACCCATACTTTTTACTATATATGTGAATGAACTTTTCTCTATTCGTAGCGGTAGGAACATTATTAGTTACGCAGACGACACAGCTATTTTTTATAAAGCATGTTCTTGGGATTTGTTAAAGGCTAAGGTAGAAAGCGATTTGTCGAAATTGTCTTCGTGGTTTGACAATATGCTTCTTACTATTAATTACAAAAAAACTAATTACTTACCTTTTTATTCTGATAAACGGTCCGCACCAAATTTTGACTTCATTAAAATTCGTAATGAACACTCCACCCATTTGATTGCTTCTAAAACAGATTGATAATCATTTAAAATGGAACTGTCATATTTATTATACAATAAAAAAAACAGATGTATTTTATATAAATTTAAATACATACGTGATTTCCTATTTACTAAGCAGTTAAAATCAATCTACTATGCCCTAGTCCAACCACACATGACATATGGAATAGCAGTTTGGGGAGGAGCCATGAACTGTCATCTTGCCCCATAAAAATGATTCTGAGAAAAGATATCACTTACCCAGCCAATTAATTATATATTGAAGCATCCGTGTTCGACATTTTTTCTATATGTTAATTTACAACAATACAAAAATCAGAGGCAGCTTCAACAACTGTCAAATATTTATAATACTAGATATAGGAACTATTATATGTTTAGAGTACCAACTATGCATACGACATTATTTCAGCGCGGATATTTGGCTCTTAAACTTTTCTCGTCGCTGCCTGTTAGTATAAAGGGTGAATTAAAATTAAATGTATTTAAAAGCAAAATAAAAAAAAATTTGATAGAACGCGACAGATTGGAAATACATAAAATGATTGATATAAAAAATATTTAAGATTTTCATTCGTCTTTTATATATGATAGGTAGACTACGTTATTCATCTTTTTGTGTTTATATAATTGCAAATTTGTATTTATGTTTTACCTAGATTTTAGATATTTATATATATATTATTATATTGTTTGTAATTTTCTCACGCACAAGCTTTGGTTATGTGAGTTTTGTTGTTTATTTATTTGTGAGATGTATTTTCATACTTACTAATGTATGTTCTGTATACTATAAATAAACATTATTATTACTATTTCACTATCCCCGATGCCCTCTCTCCATTTGACACAGACAAACTGAAGCACTAATTCACACGAATGTTTCTCGCGAAACCCTGATTGCCCCTCGTATATTAGGTTGTTGCCCTCAAAGTATGTTCTTAATTATTCACAGACAAACATATAACAATAAAACCCTTATTTTTGGCCACAGAATACGTCCCTGGATTTTTGACCTCTACTTAAGAACCACCCTGTATAATAATTTGAGGTAATATTTTTTATTTTGATATTTCATATGCCTACGGAAAATTTTCTATTTTTTTGAAATATTTCTTAATGTAATTTTACGGCTTTCCAGAGAACTTCTCAAAATGTTGTAACAGATATATTAAAATCGCGAATACACTAAAAATTAAAAATAATAGTTACAAGCTACTTATTCTTGTCTAATTATTTTATATGTAACTTTTATGCCATAAAATTGTACGCCATTATCTACTCACGATTTGCTGGTCCAGAATCGTAACATATTTCTCTGACAGTCGTTACGAATAATGCCATAAATCTTAACATTATTCTACCTATAATTGACACCTATTTGAAAGACTAGTTTGTCGATATAATTATCTAGATATATATAACTATCGATATGTGTAATGACATACCTGCAACTCTATATAATTATTCGTTTATAACATTATATATTACCCACTCTTTTTCATCTCCGTATATACTACGGTCGTGTAATGAAACATGTTCAATGAAGTTGTGCTGAGATGAGAAAATGTAAGCGGTTCCTTAAAATCCTTTTCCCCCAAAACACTATTACATTAAATTTACAAATAATATGTGTGTGTGTGTAAATTACTCTTGTCAACGATTGATTTATACGTACAAACATTAGGAACTTTTCTTCTTAAAAACACGTGTTCTATCTTCTGTTAAAGTTTGTCTACAAGAAACTGACATCCTGTATTTGAATTACCTTAATTTGGAATAACCAAATCTGATACATGATTTAGGTCTTCTTTGACTATAAGTTCAAGTAAACTGAAACACTACAAGTTGTCTATTGAGGGTAAAATTATACCAAACTTTTTCCACTGATCGAATTGTTAAGAAAATGATGATATCTCGAGCATAATTTAAATTAAAACACTTTTTTTCTCTTGTTGGCCATCATTTCACTAGAGCATAGTCTGCGTCTGCACAAAGTGTGTTACTATGTTTTTTGCCAATCGTATGAAATATACACAACCGTTACACGAGGTTAAGATATGTATTGATAATGTACAGTTAGAAGTAAAAGATGAAGTTAAAGTCTTGGGCTTAACTATTGATAAGGAACTTAGGTTTAATAAACATATATCGAACTGTGTAAGAAGGTCCATTGTTAATTTAAAAATATTGTATAAATCTAGACACATCTTAAGTGAAAAATTGAAAATTTTGCTTTCTCAGTCACTGATTTTATCGGTGTTTAATTATGGGGATACTGTTTACGGTCCATGTTTAACACAAGCGGCATCTCAACGAATTCAAAAAATTCAAAATTACTGCCTCAGATTTATTTATGGTATTAAAAAAAGAAATTCACTGAGACATAAATTTAAGGTTACAAAGTGGCTAAATATGAAAAACACTCGTCTACATCACAGTGCTACTCTTTTTATGAAAATCGTTCTAAATAAATCTCCTCAGATTTCGTACGGACGTTCACAATTTGAACACCCGATTTAAAGATAATTTAACTCGTCCCTTACATAAGACTACGACATTTCAAAGATCATTTAGTAACAACATACCAAAAATTTACAACTCCCTTCCGTTACCTCTTAAATTACTGTCTGTCAGTTGTTTTAAGAAAGAGTATAAAGCAATTCTCTTTGATTCTCAACAGTAGGTACTTAATAATATCCTTATAATTGTTTCGCTTGTTCAATCATATTTTTGACTAATCTCATATTATTACTGCTTTACTGTGTAGTTATATGTATGTATATAATTAATGTATAATTCAATTTGTTATGGCACATCTATTTTTTGTGGGTTAAGTGGAAGAACAGCGTGTTGCCTCTTGCGGCTACACAGCTGAACTTCGCCCTTTCATATTATATGTATTATTATTTATTTTTTTCCTATTAATGTCGATTTAAATGTATTCTTAGTATGTGTGAATAAAATATATTATTATTATTTTCTCTGAAACGAAAATTGAAATTTACTGTGTCGAAACCGGTCGTCAACTTTTTTTACTGTATTAGAAAGGTATTTTAAGCTAATATAAATCAAATATCCTACAATTCCTGTCAATGAAGTCATATGTATGTTCTCTGATACCAAACATCTAGGTATGCTAATGAACAATTCCACAGACAAAGCTCTATTCAATAATTATCTAAAGAAATCTAATCTAATTTACTAACCTGTTTTAATGACACACTCTATAAATATCTAACTTTACTTTTTGGCAATGGGAACACGACAATTCAACCACAATAGATAGGATAGCTTCTTCAGGTGGCCTCCTTTAAATTGAATCAAATATCTAACTATAAAAATTATTATAAAAATTAAAATTATTTGAAGTTAAATATCGACAATGACAAAAAGTGACAGCCTGTCAATGAATTAAATATGACAATACCTACTTGAATAATGTTCACCTTTTATGTAAAGGTTTTTATATATTTTTAGGTATTAATAATATTGTGTGAAACTAACTACTCAGTGGACAAAAGCCCCAACCTGCGTTGAATTACACCCACAATATCTACCTATATATTCCTTATTATTAGCTTTTGTAACATTTTTCACTGTATTAATACCTAAAAATATATAAAAACTTTTACATAAAAGGTGAACATTATTCAAGTAAATATTTAATTTATTGACAGGCTGTCACTTTCTGTCATTGTCGATATTTAACTACAAATAATTTTAATTTTTATAATAATTTTTATAGTTAGATATTTGATTCAATTTAAAGGAGGCCACCTGAAGAAGCAATCCTTAAAATGCAGAAATAGGTTAGATCTCATCTATTGTGGTTGAATTGTCGTGTTCCTACTGCCAAAAAGTGAAGTTAGATATTTATAGAGTGTTTCATTAAAGCAGGTTAGTAAATTAGATTAATTTCTTTAGATAATTATTGAATAGAGCTTTGTCTGTGGAATTGTTCATTAGCATACCTAGATGTTTGGTATCAGAGAACATACATATGACTTCATTGACAGGAATTGTAGGATATTTGATTTATATTATCTTAAAATACCTTTCTAATACAGTAAAAAAATGTTACAAAAGCTAATAATAAGGAATATATGGGTAGATATTGTGGGTGTAATTCAACGCAGGTTGGGGCTTTTGTTCACTGAGTAGTTAGTTTCGCACAATATTATTAATACCTAAAAATATATAAAAACGGTCAACTATTGAATAAAGAGTTGTGAACTGACAGGACTTTTCTTTCCTTTTGGATTTTAGTCCTATTTTACTTCTATTTTATTCCTTTTTTCTTTCGCTCTTTAATCTTTCAATATCTGCAGATTCGAGCATCAACTTATATCGAAAACTAGGAATACAAAATCAATGGCAATGGTATTGAAGTAAAATAATAACTTTTTCTATCTCAACGTGTCGGTCACACTTGTCGAGATAATAATCAGCTGCGATGCAAGATAGTAGTAATTTGTTGTATTCAACTAGAACGGAATGCACATGCATATCCACGACGAAGACAAAAAAATCATGCAAGTTTGCATATGCTCGTAATAACAATATTTAACAGATTTAAATCCGCCCGGCGACTTGATACGTAACTGTAATGATCAAGTGAGTAATTCCATACAATCCAGCACGAGTAATCAGTTATGCAACGTTTTGAAACCAACTACTTATACTCGGTACCCATACTTCGGTCAACTAGATCACGGATTCATCTTAAATCATATTATCCTCGATTGTTTTACCTCATTCGAGAGGGCTGGGTGCGTGATAAGGTAATTTTCTGTAATGGCTGTAGCAAAATCGATATTTATATTGGACTTAACTCGTTATGGTTTGCGGAAAACTAACTTTTGTTGTGCAAAGCTAGAGGTTTGACGCAGTTTTCACTTGAAATGTCGAATGTAATATCATTCATTAGATATATAACTTACATTCCAGGTTCAGTGGTACTCTGGACCCTGACTCTTATTTGCAATTGATACCAGAGGCAACAGTCTTGCTAGTGAAATTAGTTTTAGTTTGATGTCTAATCAATAATCAATCAAGAGCAATCCTAATATGTTCTAATTCTTCATAAATTCTAAGCGTCATACTACATCTATTTCATCTAATATGGTGCGTAACAAGTTAGCATAGATGCTCCGTAACATATTGTAAATATTTTTGCAACTTTTTTTTCTAGCGCTTTTAATGCATCGAATAATTTTGGAAGTCTGATTGCGTAAATATAAATGTCCTGGGTAAGTTGCATATTTCAGTCAGATATACTCCCGGCTGTAAAAAAGATAAGGCCAATATGTGCATGGGTCCTGACTTAATCCCGGCTTTTCTTGTTAAAGATTGTGCGGTTGTGTTTTGTAATCCATTGATTATTTTATTTAATCTTATATTGACTTCTAGGTATTATGATATTTCTTGGAAGTTTTCTCGAGTTACTTCTATTCATAAAAAAGATGATAAAAAAACGATTTTGCGGGTTACATACCAATTTCAATTATGTGTAACTTTTGTAAGATTCTATAAATAGTCGTTCATTTTTATATATTACATCATATTTCTCCTATGAGCAACATGGCTTCATACCGAAACGTTATAAACTACAAATATTGTATGCAAGACGCAATTTATTTCTAATGTTCTTGAACAGGGAGACCTAATCGCTATCAGTTTGTTCAGTATAGAGGTTTTAAATTTAACACTTTCACTCAGAGGTCTGGTGCTCCCCAAGGATCTATGTTGGGTCCACTACTATATATATAATTATTGAATTACCTTAATGTTCATTACATCCTGTATGCTGACGATGTAAAATTGTACTGTAAAATTGCCTGTTCACAAACCAACTTTATTACATTTAACAACTGCTGTATTGATAACAACCTGCCTTTAAATGCTACCAAGTGTGTGGTTATGTCCTTTTGCCGCACGGTACTGCCTCTCATATTCAATTACCCACGTAATATCTTTGAGATGCCTGAATTTATTTAAGATCTAGGAATTCTATTTGATCCACAATTTAGATTTTCGCGTCACATGGAGGTCTGCACATCTGAGACATATATGTATAAACTTAGGGTTTATTATACAAAACTGTAAAGGATTTAACACGCACTGACTGTCGTATAATACCTTTGCTAGGTCCAAACTCAAATATGGCTCTGTGATATGGAACCCGATATATGACACTCAAATTTCTATTTTTTACTGTATTAGAAAGGTATTTTAAGCTAATATAAATCAAATCTGCTACAATTCCTATCAATGAAGTCATATGTATGCTCTCTGATACCAAAGCTCTAGGTATGCTAATGAACAATTACTAAATTTACTAACCTGGTTTTATGAAAACTCTATAAATATCTAACTTCGCTTTTGAAACAGTGGGAATCCGGAAATACAACCACAATAGAAGAGATCTGACCTATTTCTGCATGTTTACATAATCAGATTTCTATATTTGAAAAGGTTCAGAGGAGATATTTTAAATCTGTAACATTTGTCCTAGATGGTTTTCATCCTGCTAGAGGACCACAGGACATATTTTGCAATCGGTTTTAAATTACAAAGTCTTATTTCTCTAAATGCATCCCGTAATGTTGTTAAATAACATAATAAGATTATCGAGTACTATGCAAGAACCCATAAAAAAGAGTTCACAGTATAATCCTATTTCATGGCTAGAAGCTTCTGTTTTTACTATGATCTTGGCTTTATCCAGCTCTATGGATTGGCCTGCGCCTTGGATATATTATATGGATCCAGTTGAATGTCTGAGATCTAGTTGAGTAAATTTCTGATATAAGTAGTAACACCAGATTGGTGGATAGTCCGACTGAACTGAGTACATAGGTATCTGGATTTTTAGAAGGCAACGACGAACTAAAAAAGTCACCTTGTTTCAGCTTTCTTGATTGGATTGTTTCTGATATACTTATACACTTGGATTTTCAATAGGTTCTTTATCTTCGACGTATTCTGTTGAGTTCTAATTTTATTTATTATAGTTTTTTATATGTATTTTCTCCATTGAAGGATTCCTGTATATTTTTTATTCGACAAACCAGCGCCTTATAACAATTATATCTACATTTATCGATTCACTAGTAACAAACTTCAGTTCCAAATCTTTTTGAATGTATATTGTGCTGTGTATTAAGTAACGTTTTGCAATTCGCAAGATACAATCTCAAGATACGCAAGATAATCATTCTAAAATAAAATGTCATTTGTAATTCGTTCTCCGCATTCAACTTCCTTCTGAGAAATCAAAAGCAACACAATTAAATATCATGAACTAAGTGCATTTATCCGCACAGTAATAGCAAAACGCCTATTATTTTATTCTTTGTGCAATTATAAGATGCTAATTTGTATTGTTTCATTTTTGCAATGGACGCCCTTGCTTATTTTTTAACAGTCGGTTCTACTTGAACTTTAAGCGGTAAAAAATCAACCAGTATTTCTTGACTTGTTATTAGTGCACATGAAATAGTTTATTCGATTTGATTGCTGGAAGAAATCATTCGTTGTACGAGTCTATCCACTAACTAGATATGTAATAATATATATACTATTCAGCAAAGTCACTTGATTTGCTGTTTGTTTAATATATTTACCCTTGTATTTAATGACATCAGAAATGACAGATATAATAAAGCTGATATAAATTTTACTTCAGTAATCCAAAGAAAATATTTAGCATTATGATGAATCGTGTGGTAAACTAGATCTAATTAATTTTCAACTAATTAATTTCATATACTATCTATAGAATGTTGAAGTTTGTGTTGGAATATGTATTCTGAATGTAAACATTTTTTTGTTGCAGCTTGGTGATATTTTTTTATGTAAATGATGTTTCAAATCTGACGAAATATCACATGATAAAATTGAGGTATAAGGCGTCAAAACTCAAATCGATGCTCTTAGAGCGTAGATTAGCTATGCTTATAAAGGAGATTGCACACTCCGTTTGCGGATAGAAAAATTATGGCTTGGACCCATGTGAGAAATTGATCCTGGTCGACATCTAACCATCTCCATAATTATTGGGGTCTTACAGATGTCCCTCATTATCCTATATTATATGCAATATGCAACCCCCTCTTCAGCACAAGTCTGCGACTTCTGTACTAATCCTAGCGATTAGAATGAGGGATGGTGCAAATATTATTATAATATATACTATGTTGACTACCTAACTGACTAATAATTATTTTAATACTATTTGAAATAAATTTATTTTATTATATTGTGGAATGGTGAATATATGACTTTTAAAACAGTGAACTGTGAATTTTAGTTTTTTGATGGAATAATGTTGACTTCTTTTAGGAAATTGAAAACGTGAACATCTGAACCTCTTTTTTTCTTGTAGTTAGGTTTACTCCCTACAATTTTTTAACTATCATTCCATACTTTCTAGATGATCTAGCCACTGCATTCTTCTTGCTTTTACAACTTCGTCTATATTTGTGCCTGGTACATTGCATATATTTCCTCATTATTTCTGCTTACATAGCCTTCCTCCGTCTTCTTTCTCCTTAGAATTCTTCTTAAGATGTCATCCTTTCCCACCTTAATAGGTTTTTTCTTGAGTTCTTATTGAGTACCCAGGTTTTACTTCCTTATAGCGCTGTCGGTCTCAAAATTGTTATATACCTTCTAAATTTTACTTCTCTGTACAAATGTTTCGATTTCATCAAGTGGTTGACAAGTGCTGAACTTTAGTTTGCTTTTATTATTCTCCTATTAATTTGTTACTCCTCATCATAGTTAGCTGTTCTCAGCGCCTCCAAATACACATATTCTTTAACTTCTTCAATCTCCATTTCTGCGTGCTGCGTTCTCAATTTGAAATTGGTATCTTTTTTTGTTCTCCTATTCTCAAAAGCTTAGTTTTCTCCTGATTTATCTGCAATCCCACTTCATGTCATTCCTTCTTCTAATTCCCTACTATATCTAGCAATTATGGCCACGTCATCTGCATAACTTACCATGTGGTGCTTTTAAGTAATATGTGTCCTTCTCTGTTCAATTGAGTATTCCTTATGACCTTTTCTAGTACTGAATTAAAAAAAAGCATTGAGAGTGGGTCTCCTTGTCTCAGTCCTATGTCAATAATATAACCTTCCAAAATCCCCTTTTATGATAGTATTATATTGTAGTTAAAAGTGAACATACGAATGTAATAATGAAATTTAAGTCTATTGACATTTGACGGACTCTAATATGGTCATCAGATATTCAGGAAACCAATATACAGTATGCGCCAAAAGTATGGAATAAATTCAATAAAAACGAAACAATTATTTTTGGGAAAAATCCAGTAATTTACTAAAATCAGAAACAGAACATTTTGATTAGTATGGTGGATAATCCTCATAATTCTTCACGATTGGTTGCATCAAAGAATGACACTAGTCAGAGCACAGTGCTACGTATCTTGAGGAAGGAAAAATATCATCCCTACAAAATTCAACTTGTGCAGGAACTCAATGAAGATGATCCCGATCGCCGCTTACACTTTTGCGAAATTCTAATGGATTTATATCAAGGAAATAGAAATTTACACCGGCAACTTTTTTCAGATGAGGCCACATTTTGTCTGAATGGTACAGTAAACCGACAAACTTGCAGATATTAGACTCGGGAAAATCCTCATTGGATGGCAGAGGCACATACCCAACACCCTCAGAAATTAAATGTGTGGGCTGGAATAGCTGACGACAGAATAGTAGAGCCTTTCTTCTTTGAAGGAACCCTTACAGGACAAAGTTATTTAGAGTTTCTAGAAAATGACCTTGTTTCAGCCCTTGCAGTAATTTTTCCTAACGATAATGACCCTGACATTCCTGACGATACCATATGGTTTCAGCAAGACGGTGCACCTCCGCACTATGCGCGCCCTGTACGAGATTTTTTGGACAACTGTTTTCCTGGGAGGTGGATCGGCAGACGCGGACCGATACAATGGCCTGCAAGATCGCCAGATCTTACACTTAACTATTTTTTATGGGGATACTTGAAGTCAAAAGTGTACATTAATAAACCACGTAATTTAGAAGAACTTCAAAATCGCATTCGGGACGAAATACGCAGAGTTACCCCAGAAATCATTCATAATGTACAAGAAGAATTTCTTCACAGACTTGCGCATTGTCAAGAAGTTGGTGGATGGCAATTCGAACATTTAATTTAAGTATAAAATTTAATCAATTGTATTTTATTTTACATACCTCAGAATTGTTACTTTTTTATGGATAAAATTTACGTTTTCTAACATTCAATCGTCATTTACTCGAAAACTTTCCTATGTAAGAGGGCAAAAAAATATGGTGTTGCCGTTTAAAAAAAATCGATGACGTCATTACTCGAAAACAAATGACATTTGAAAATCGCATTTTACGCTAAAATATGTATTTTTTAAATTAAAAATCGACCTGTGCGAGGATTTTTTCCAAAAAATAATTGTTTCGATTTTATTGAATTTATTCCATACTTTTGGCGAATACCGTAGAATAAATAGAGAAACTGTCTGTAAATCTTGAATGCATTAGAAGCTTGGGAATTCATTTACATATGTAACAAAACACAATCATAATGCTTCCATTATAATGTTATTATATAAAGATTAACCTTAACAAATGTCAAATTTGAATCTAAATTAGTTTAAACTTAAATTTGATGCAACACTATATATGCCTTGTATCTTTTACACCACGTTTTATACTTGAAATACTATAATTACTACTTTAAATCGAGAATAAATCCGTATATGAACAATTGCAGTTCCCATACACTGCTTACAGTGGCGACTCGTGATTTTTTAAACTACTCAGACTGTCCTAAATACGAACTGCAGAATTGACGTTGACAACATAGCAAACTATATTAGACTGTCTCTGTTGAATTCGCATAGAGACGAGGCATGCCTCTGAAGAACCTCTCTCTCGCAATTGGCTACCTACGGATTTCATGCTCTCCATCTCTTTCTTATCAATATGTTATTGGTATGAGGCATGCCTCAGATGCGTCCGTAGTTATCGTATTGTGCTTCTAAACGTATTGAAGATTGCCTATACACATTATTAGTTATTACCTTTATTACGATTCACAGAGGCAAATTCAAAAGTGATTCAAGGTCGCTGTTTACAAATCGCGCCGCTGTTAGTGCTGTTGTTGGTGTAACATTTGTTCATTTACAGTAATTTATATAATAAATTGATTATATGATTAAGGTAAGCAGTGATTCTTATTTGTTATTTATTACTTTCGAATTTTTACTGAGGCATTGCCTTACCTGTCTCATCGTATTGGCCGCCACTGGCTGTTTATTTCTGCAATTCCCTAATAAAGCCACATACGTCGTTATACATGAATTGTTGATTTACCACGGTAATAATGAAATCGTGCGATAAAGGTGGGTCTGAATTATGATCAGTAAGAATGGCCAAAAGGATGACCTTATGACCTCACAGCCTTGACACTTATTAAATCCGATAATATCTCGAATTTACGGGGAAAATCAATAAAAGTTGTTATTAAGTGCTATCATATTGGTAAAGACGCTACAATTCACGTGGTCAATCAGTGTTGCGTAAGAGATTACGTTGCATTAATCGTAATAATGATATTACGTGATTCAAAATATTCTCTGTATGAATAATTTATTGCAAACGAGAAATATTTTTACTTTTACTGATGGCGTTTATTAAAAATTAAAGTCATAAATATAGTTTCTCTACGCTCGTTTAATGATGACAGAAGTATGACACTCAATTTAATATTATAATAAGTGTTTATAACACTAGTGCGATATACATTTATTGCACGCAAAAAAAATTGCACGCAGTATACTTTAATAAAAATGTTGACTTTGGAATCAGTACTTTCTAGTTACACTTCAAGTAAGTAAACTACGCAACGTCAAAAGTTTTTAACCCCCTGCATATAACGTGAGTGGTTTTTCTTAATGTGGCAAAAAAAGTACATGGTCTTAGGGAACAAAAAAAGTCAATAAAAAATTGCAGGTCATGAACCTTTACTTTATTATCAATGTTTTCACAAATCTGATCAGTTTGGCAGTGTATTCAGCCAACTATTCATTTGAATTTTTGTACATTATAATGCTAGGACGAAATTTCTCCGTTTACCCGAGAAATAATGACTGCTTTACATGATGCAGGGCATTCTAATCATCAGTTGTCGAATATGTTGGACATTCCTAGATTCATCTGGTGTCCAAATAGTACACAGATATGAAGAATTTAATACAGTGGAAAATAGACCACGTAGTGGACATCCTTGAGTATCTAATGAAAGGGAGGATCGGCATTTGGTGCAATATGCCCTTGCACACTGCACATCTTCAGCTTCAGCTCTCAGGGCCCACTTTCAAAGTACGTTTCGCCGTGTTATATCGACACCTACTATTGAAAGACGACTCCACAATACAAATTTACGTGCTAGAGGACCATTACGGGTCTCCACTCTACTTCCAAGGCATCGTGCTGCCCGTCTCCAGTGCGTACGAAAGCATAGGGTATATAGAATTATTACAATATATGTGATCTGGAATGAAACGACCCTTTCGTGCGAAAACAAGTTTTCCAGATAAACGCATTTAAAGATTGGGGGGTGGTGGTGAAGTGTTTACATGTTTCCATAGCAACCGCGTTTTGAATTATCATCATCGTCAGGCTTCCCTACACGGAAAGAAGTAATCACCTCACCTAACCCTGCCTGGCATCAGACAAGCAAAGGCTGCCTACTGGCCTCTACCTAAATTCATCAGAAGCTAGCCAGAGATGATTATTCCACAAGGTCTCAATATACGGCAGTGGTATTTATACAACAATATTCGGGACTTGGTCGTAGATAAAAATAAGGCAGATAATGTGGCTCCATTACCAAAAGTAATAATATCAAAACCAACCGAAACTTCAACGCCTTTGAAATCAAGAAAAAAGAAAAACGAACCAAAACATCAACGCCTTTGAAATCAAAAGAAAAAAAAAATTAAGGAAAACAATCGAGAAGCTCAAAAAAAACCAATACGATCGAAAATGTACTCCAAACCAAAAAAAAAAAAAGAAAAAAAAAACAACCAATAGTTTTGTAATAATACTTTTTTTAATAATTTTGATCCATTTTTATTCGTTTGGTTTTACATGCGTTTTTTTAAACTTTTCACCTGTACTTTAACGCAAATTGTAAAAAAACTAAGAAAGATAGAAAACTGGGGTTTGTTTCATTAGAAAGAGTGTTAAATTTCCTATCGGAATCACCCAAAAAAGTGAAAAACGGTATTTTCGCATAAAAGAGTCGCTTCATGATTCCAGGTCACATATACCTTCTTGTTGATGTTATCAAGTTCTTAAATTATTAAATTATTGATATTGTTACCAGTTCAAATGGAGAACTAAAACTATATAGTTTTGTGTAAATAAGTAGATCGTAGCGTAAAGTATAGTACGTAATACGTGTTGTAATACAATTACGCACTCGCCGCTACGCGGCGACGTAACTTTTCCATTGGTGCGTAAAATGCTTTTTACAACACTTATTACGTAATATACTATTAAAACATACATTTTACTGCTAGGGACTGCAAAACACTGAACACGAAATAGGAAGAAACGTATCTTCTAATTAGAGTGGCCTTTCCTTTTGGTTTGGTACTCAACAGAATTATAATTGCACATGGAAAGAATAATGGCGAAACTGTTTTTACGGAGTTTGCGGTCTCTTTTGGAATCGAATCCACTTTACTATTGGCAATCATAATGAGTACTGGGCGCACGGCGTCACTCGGTCCACTCACGATATGTCGGGAAGAAGAAGGAAATAATATTCGGATAGGTATTATATAAAATTACGCTTCACCTTCCAGAGTAAGATCCTTTTTATGTTACAATGTAATTTTGATGATATAACAATTACGAATCAGCTTTATATACATCTAGTGATTATGAGCGCCTTTATGTATTATGTTTATGAGTGTATGTTGTGTGTAAGCTGTAATTTGTTCAATACAAACCTTTTACTTATTTCTTTTATCTCTTTATCTTACCTTATTTATATATATATTTTTTTTATATCCCTTGCTAGACACAGTTTCACAAAATCAAAAACAGCAGAAAGAAACTTAACTCAGGAGTCGATTCAAATAGTTTGCAGAGCTTTTATTTTATAACAGATAGTAACACAATTGAAAGATTAATGATTTTTGGTTTTTAAATTAATTTGATCGATAAAGAATATTTTCTTATTTCTACTACTCCTATGTTGATAATTTTTAACAAACCACTATAAATTAGAACTTGGTTATTGAATTTTATTAAAACTTTAGGAATTATGCTAATAGATATTCTCTAATTTGTAATGGTAGTTGCATACCTACAGAGAGTATTTATTTAATATGATAATACAGATTCATACTATATTACTAAATAATGGCGATATTCTTGGCAGATATTACTAGTTCCTATTCGAATTTGTAAATCTTGTTGCTATTATTGCTTGGATTAGACTTATTTTGTACATGTAAGTCTTGTGGGTTATTCTTAATACTTTACAAAGATTGAGAGAAATGTTTTATTTTTCTATAGCTATAGAAATTTTTATAGTACACTTTATTTTAAAGGTATCTGAGGTTGGAAACTTTATAATTTTTCTTTCTGGAAACTGGAAACTGTCCTGTCCTGTTCTTTGGAACTGCAAACTTCCCTGGATATGGTTGATATTTTCCTGTAGTGGCAAAATAACTTTCCTGGATGATGGAGACTAGTAAATTTCGCTGGTGAATAGATATTTTCTTAATTTGTACTTGTTTGTTCTAATATAATTTGTAAATTTTCGGGAACTATCTTGCGATGCTGCATCTTGTTCAAAACCCAAGCCGTGACTATCAACAACTTCTTTGTTTTTCATCCTTTCTGTAGATTGCCATGTTAAAGGTTCTTTCACATGTATTTTCAGTCTTTGGATGTCTCTTTAATGTACTTAATCACAACACTACTTATAACTAATACATTTTCTAAATGTTCTTTTGTTTTTGTTATACAATTTTAATTGTTTTATTAATGAAAATACTCTTTATTTGGTATTTTTGGTCATTTACAAGAGATTCTTTCAAAGTCACCTTTAGTCTTGACAGATCTGAAATTAAATAATAATTTGACATTTAAATTTATTTTTCATATGGTTTATCTTGAATCGATATATCTTTTATAATGTTACTCGTCTGTCTACAATATGTATATCAGATTAATCTATAGACTTTCGCCTTTCATTCATTATAAGTTGCTCTGGGTTTAAATTCCTTTTTCTTTATGTACTGAGTGATAACAATTGTCAACGTCATGCAATTTTATGAAATTTAATTTTTACTTTATAATAAAATTATTAAATTATGATTTTTATGTTATGTAATATTATTTATTATTACTAAATTTATATCCGTTATATCCATATTAACAATTCTTTATATATTTTATATAAATTTACACTAATAATTATTCATTTTATTCAACTTTCATGTCATTCGCTATGTGCATATTTCAAATTGTTACAATTTATATATATTATTCTAACAATTGATATTCCAACATTAATTACTTACCAAAATTCCGATTATTTGTTACGCTGTATTTGAAGTCTAGTATTTTTTATAAGTTCTTTTAAATAATCTTCTATTAAATTAGATCCGACTTTTAATTTAACAATATTAATTAAAATCATTGCAACACGTACGTTGTAAGTAATAAAGTAGGTAGGTAATTAACTCATTACTGTAAAAATTAATTTGTTTTACACGTGTCCATATAGTTGAATCAATTTCAAAATGTGTCAAAGTATGTATATTGTAATTAAAATAAAATGTATTTGGATTTTAATTGGTGCTATGATAAACGTCTGTAAACGATAAGAATATACAGTATGCGCCAAAAGTATGGAATAAATTCAATAAAAACGAAACAATTATTTTTTGGGAAAAATCCTCGAACAGGTCGATTTTTAATTTAAAAAATACATATTTTAGCGTAAAATGCGATTTTCAAATGTCATTTGTTTTCGAGTAAAGACGTCATCGATTTTTTTTAAATGGCAACACCATATTTTTTTCCTTGATTCTGAAAGATCGTTTAATTCTCTATCAGACAGTACTAAAATTTTGCCTTCTTACATAGGAAAGTTTTTGAGTAAATGACGATTGAATGTTAGAAAACGTAAATCAATTAAAATAAAGCAAAAACGTTATCAAGTTTAGTTTTTCGAATTCCATAGTTCTTTTATGGATCACGTAGGTGAAAATCTTTGCAAAGTGTCATTGTCACACCGACTTTCTAATAAGTATTGTAAGCGCCATAGAAATTATTATTCAATTTAAAGTATTATGGCACATTTAACTGTTACTCAAAGAATTGAAATTTTAATTCTTATCGGATGCGGGAATATGACTAGAACTCAGCAGAGAGTTTGCGATTTATTTAATGAAAAATATCCAGAACGCCCTATCAGCCAATCAACAGTCAGTAAGGTAGATTCTAAATTTAGAAAAACTGGCAATGTTGCAAATATTCCAAAACCTGGACGTCCAAGCATTAATGAAAATCAGAAACAGAACATTTTGATAAGTATGGTGGATAATCCTCATAATTCTTCACGATTGGTTGCATTAAACAATGACACTAGTCAGAGCACAGTGCTACGTATCTTGACATCCCTACAAAATTCAACTTGTGCAGGAACTCAATGAAGATGATCCCGATCGCCGCTTACGACGCGGACCGATAGAATGGCCTGCAAGATCGCCAGATCTTACACCTCTTGACTATTTTTTATGGAGATACTTGAAGTAAAAAGTATACATTAATAAACCACGTAATTTAGAAGAACTTCAAAATCGCATTCGGGACGAAATACGCAGAGCTACCCTAGAAATCATTCATAATGTGCAAGAAGAATTTCTTTACAGACTTGCACATTGTCAAGAAGTTGATGGATGGCAATTCGAACATTTAATTTAAGTATAAAATTTAATCAATTGTATTTTATTTTACATACCTCAAAATTGTTACTTTTTTTATGGATAAAATTTACGTTTTCTAACATTCAATCGTCATTTACTCGAAAACTTTCCTATGTAAGAGGGCAAAATTTTAGTACTGTCTGATAGAGAATTAAACGATCTTTCAGAATCAAGGAAAATAAATATGGTGTTGCCATTTAAAAAAAATCGATGACGTCATTACTCGAAAACGAATGACATTTGAAAATCGCATTTTACTCTAAAATATGTATTTTTTAAATTAAAAATCGACCTGTTCGAGGATTTTTTCCAAAAAATAATTATTTCGTTTTTATTGAATTTATTCCATACTTTTGGCGCATACTGTATACTTATGTACTTATACTTATGTACTGTTAACATATAACTTTGTTTTTCTCTTTGGATAAAATTTTGTCCAGAATTTTGTCTCATGATGATATAAGTGTGAACGGAGAAAAAGTAGTTCTATCTTACCACGTCTGTCTGTCTATTAAACACAGTTTTTTTATTTATATTAAAATTCAGGTAAACTTTTTTATTTGGTACTGAATTTTACTTATACTACGCTTAAGTCCTACCATATTAAAAAATTGATGTATGTATGTATTTTAAAATATCGGCAATGAAAATAACTTTCTTCAAACGTTTTTTTTTTAATTTATCAAATTTGGTTTTAGAAATCGGGTTAATTTAAAATCATTTATTAATTTAATTATGTAAATTATGCGTTTTATTTCGTTACTAAATATGCAGTGCGTTAGAAAAGTAACGCATAAATTCCATTTTTTTAAAGGTGACGTTTCTGCCTAAAATCCTCGAACAGATCGATTTTGGTGTAATATATAATAAGATGGTGCTCCAGATGTTCCGGATATGACGTCATCGATAACTTTTTTAGATAGCAACAATATATTTTCCGGTAGAATCTTGTAGATGAGCCCTTTCCGAGTTCGGCACTATAGCACACTTTATAATTTTATGAAACAAAGACTTAAACGAATCAATAAAAGTTTAATGATAACTACTTTAAAAAGAAATCAAGTATTTTTGTGTTTTTACATAACAAAATTAACAAATTTCGGAAATAAGGTACACTGTACTACTATTTCATTTAACACAATTTATATTGAAATTTTACAAAATATTTCATGTGATTTCTTATGCACGTGCGCAGAGGCAAAACAATCTAAGCTTTTACCTAATGCACTTTAATTAAGGTGTTAAGGTGTGGTAGACAAACATGAACGGTTCATTAATAAGCACTTTTGTGGGATATTCGTAAAAAAGTAGGAAGTATAAGATTAAATTTGGAACGTGTACACTTGCCTATTATGTTATACGATTCATAAATTGAATAGAAACTGAAACAGTACGTAGCAAAACTGCGCCATTATGTCTAAACCATACAACAACATACTTTTCGTTGCGATGTAAAAATAGTAATAGATTATAGGCTATATACTGTACTATAACTATTTATTACTGCAACTAATAATATTTATTTTCACAGATACGTATATCTACAAATATTTGCAGAAATCTAGGAATATGTAGGTACTAGATATTGTTTGAAGAGTAAGATATCATTTTCAGCAAAAATATTTCTACATGTTTTCTAATGCGAATACATTTTTAGATGATGGATAAACAATACACTTTTACAGGGACGGACGGATAATACACATTCACAGGATGGATTGACATAAATTCCACTAAAACTCCTACACAGAAGTTATTTCTGTTTCTGACAAAGCCCTCTTAACTATTCTGTTTATGCATTCCTTAATTCGCATAGTGTAGTGTTGAATTCTAGTATAAAATAAAATCTACTGTATTTCTAATAATTTGTTACTAAGAGATATCCTACAAATTATGTTGACTCACTTAAATCTATATTATGTTACGTTTTAACAATCAGAATTTGACATTGAAATTAAAAGTAAACAGTTTTCCCGCTTTTCAACTACATCTGTCGACACTCTATATGGCTACAAAAATAATATTAATACATTTTTAAATTGGTTTCTATTCTACTATTCAAGTTAAACAAAATGATTTGATGATTTGTTTAATATAGTTATACATTTTTTAACATGTACATATTGTTCATTGTGTATATTATTTACACACTGATATTCAGTCATACATGTGAAATAATGTCTATTGAAAAGGGTTTCTCTATGCATATTTTTTCAGTTGTAGTTATATAATATAACTATTACTCACTAAAATTATGTATATTTTAAAATTGTACCCTAAAATTAAATCAACCCAAATTATAGAGTCGGAAATTTTCGATGGAATTTGGCATAATAGTTGTAAATTTATCACTTAATACAATATGGAATTTTATCCATGTGTAGTTCTGTAATATTACAGCGTACTTTACGATGGTCAAAAATTGCCAACGTGTGAAATTACAGACGAACTTTTATCAGTGTACTTTTAATTTAATAATATCTCCCGTATAAGAGCGTAACTCATTAATTTGTTAATTTTTATGGGCGGTAATCAAGTGCTTTTGCAATATCAGCGTTATGATTATCTGAAAGTGCCCAGAATTGCAAATTAATTAGTAAATTAATTAATACAGAATCTATCCAATTTGGTTCTGTAAAAAGACAATAGAGAGGCAGAGGCAGTTTTCCTACTCGCAATTTTCAACAGTGATTGTCACGGGTTATTCGTGCATATTCATTTAAGTGTTTCATTAGGACGGCATATTTTGAAACTTCACAAAATCGTGTCCAAATTAATTAGCCAGAACGAGCTGTAATTGCCGGTTCGCTTTTTACCAGAGAAACCTTTTACTCGAAAAGAGTTTTTATGTAAGCTGAAGCAACTGTACCTACAACGTTTTTAAGTCGAGGATTTTAGGAGATTTATTCGAAATGCTGCGGTATTTATGCAGATGTATGTCTTTAATAATTAATGTTCTACTAGTCTGTCACTTTGCAAGGGTCACCCTAGTTTAAGACTAGTATTTAAAAGAAATAAAAAAATCTACCCATGCAACACAACATCTAATAAACGTTGTATTTCCGTATATTTCATCTATTTTCCATTCTGGTCTAAAATTATATGTAATATAGACGGCATTTTATAGACACTTTTTGTACCACTAATAAAATAATCGTTTAATAGATGTTTAAATTCATCTTCTCTACTTTTCATTTACGTATACAGTATGCGCCAAAAGTATGGAATAAATTCAATAAAAACGAAACAATTATTTTTTGGGAAAAATCCTCGAACAGGTCGATTTTTAATTTAAAAAATACATATTTTAGCGTAAAATGCGATTTTCAAATGTCATTTATTTTCGAGTAATGACGTCATCGATTTTTTTTTAAATGGCAACACCATATTTTTTTTCCTTGATTCTGAAAGATCGTTTAATTCTCTATCAGATTGTACTAAAATTTTGCCCTCTTACATAGGAAAGTTTTCGAGTAAATGACGATTGAATGTTAGAAAACGTAAATTTTATCCATAAAAAAGGAACAATTCTGAGGTATGTAAAATAAAATACAATTGATTAAATTTTATACTTAAATTAAATGTTCGAATTGCCATCCACCAACTTCAAGTCTGTGAAGAAATTCTTCTTGCACATTATGAATGATTTCTGGGGTAACTCTGCGTATTTCGTCCCGAATGCCATTTTGAAGTTCTTCTAAATTACGTGGTTTATTAATGTGCACTTTTGACTTCAAGTATCCCCATAAAAAATAGTCAAGAGGTGTAAGATCTGGCGATCTTGCAGGCCATTCTATCGGTCCGCGTCTGCCGATCCACCTCCCAGGAGAACAGCTGTCCAAAAATGGTACCGTTTTTAGAAATCGGTTGAGATTTGACAGAATTCTTGGTTACAAACGAAAGGATGACAAACCAACTTACGCGTAGTAATTTCTACACAAATGCCCACCACTAATAAGTTTTTCATCTACTACACATGACCGCATTACCTAATTGTTATTGATGTGTCTATCAGTTTACAAAAAAGTCAGAAATGAAATAAAAAAGCTAAAGCAAATAATAAATCAGATTTATTTGATGAATTGCTCAAAATGACCCCCGTAAAGATGTCGATTAAAGACAACTATATTTAATCTAATAAGGACATCTATTTACCTTCTATGTTATATGAAATATATGTTTATCTCGGAGACATTTAGTGGTTGATACACAATCTACAAAAGACCATCCATAGACCTTTTGTCTACCCGTAATATCAACGTTAATTAGATGAAACTGTGTTGCCTGGATATCCAGGATTCCTATTAGTGTGAAGCCAAACTATAACAAGTTTAGATGAGCTGAAATGGAATCAATTCCTTTAACATTTGGAGAATAACATATTATAAAACATGGCTACTCATTTTGTAGCACATTTCTTTAAAAATATACAGGGTGGTTCAGAAAATTAAATGTATATGGGACTTTTACAAACACAATTTTGTAAAAAAATTAAAAAGGGAATTCGAAAATTAAAAATTATATGATTTGTAGTTTTACCGACATGTAAATACATTTGGGCCCGTCTTGTCAAGTTTCTACAAACTAACACAAATATTTCTGGTTCTTGTCCGAAGTCATTGGTAGCAGCTATGGTATGTTCGCGTAAATCATCACTAGTCCACTTCGGTGCACATTTCAGGATTTCAGTCAGAAGATCGTGGCGGTCATGGCACCGGTCCTGTTCGCCCAATACATGGTACCCCTTGAACTTCATTAAGGTACTCCCGAACATTTTGTCAAAAATGAGGGGGAGCTCATCATGCAAGGACCACATTCGGAGTCGGACAGTTAAGACCACATCTTCCAGAAGTCCCAAGTCGATCATTTTAAAGGATCTCGAGATACTGAACCCCATCCATTCATCCATGCAAGCGATCATCGACAACTCCTGTCCAAACACTCAAGGGAAAACATTGTTGGAAATGGTCCCGTTGAACCGCGGATTTTCAAAATCCCAAACAAGTATTATGTATGTAAAAATATCTATATATCTGTAACTAACACGTCAGCTGTAAATCTAAGATTTTGAGTATTTTGTTGCGGGAACCATTCGTAAAATCTAATTTGTAAGGGACAATCCCTTGGTCGTCATGTATGATAGGTCACACAGTTGATTGGAATATTCCTTGTATTTGTTGAACGATTGCCCTGGTACTTATTTGGGGATTCTCTAGTATTAAATCCAAATCTGAACTTAATGTTTAGATATCTTAAATAGAGTGCCAGTTGCGTACTGTAGCATAGTTCTCCAAATTGTCGTTTGATACGTGTTGCCGACTGTATAAATCGTATGTTCGTCCGATTCTCGAATACGCCGGTCCAGTATGGTACCCTGAACTTGTTCGCGACCGAGAAATGTTGGAGAAAGTTCAACGCCGTGCCACCAGACTTTGTTTTGGCCCTGTTAGGCCGTCATATGAAGAGAGATTGGACTTAGCCAATCTTACAACGTTTCAGCAACGACGTCTCAGAGGCGACCTGATTCTAACGTTCCGCATTTTGAAGTACAACTTTGGCGGCCTAGCTTCAATTTTTCCACTCAACACAGATGCTCGCCTGCGTGGACACCAATATAAATTAAAAAAGGAATCATTCAAGACACGGGCTAGACAGTATTTTCTTAGTAACAGGAACTTTGACTTTTGGAATAATCTGCCCCTTGATGTATTAGATGCTCAATCAATTAATTCTTTTAAAAATAAGATTGACAATTATATGATCGCTTTTGGCTAGATTGGTTTCTCAATTAAATTTGTGCATTTGTCTACTATTTATAAGTTTAAGTGTTTATTGGTCATTTTGTTACTGTTTGTCAGTTCTCACACCGATTAATTGTAAATGTAAATTAATTGTATGTACTTACTTGTCACAGGCATATTATTTGTTGTTTTTTTTCTTGTAATGGGCATAATAGGACTTTGTCCTCTGCCCTTATTGAATTTTTAATAATAATAATAATAGTAATAATAATAATAATAATAGTATCTTCAGTGTTATATATCTCTCAGTAGTTTGAGTTAACTCAAAGAACGAGACGATTTTGAGAAGTGATCTTTTTAATTTGAAATTTACAACTGAACTTAACTCTTGTTGCAACTGACTGTTCTTCAACCTGGTTTGATTTGAAAGGTTGGTTGAAGATGATGAAGTTGAAGGGGTGCTAAGAATGTGGTTTCACAAGTTATTTTTTTATATTCTTCAGCTACCAAAGTCGATTTCCAAACCCCTAAGCGTTTTATGTTCGTAATTGTCCCCTCCGAGTCAGCACGGAAGAAGTTGAGGAGGCCTGAAACTGCGGCCTGTGTATTGCTTAGTCTTTCGAAAATACAAATAAGCTACTTTTTTGGAAGTCATTTATCCAAAATTGTTGATCCTCATACATTGAGCATTGCATTTTGCCTTGAATACTTAATAACAAAAATATGATGTGAAATGATAGGATGTCGTAAGTTCCAGAATGAGTTTTAGAGTCCGTTATTTTAACTATTATGAGGTTTGCTTTGTTTTCAATGTTATCAACAGTTATTTATGTAAGTTCAACACGACGACAAACTCACACGTCACACCAAAAATGGTACTCACTTTAATCATGAGTTACGTTTCATCTGATGGTGATATCATAAATTTGGATATATCTTATTTTGTAAATACTTTAACTTACTAAGAAAGCCATTATTTTATAGAACTTGCTTAGGTCAATGTTTTGCTTGCTACACTTTTTAGCATGGAGTAACGTTGGCTTTAATAGGCCTTGCTGACGTCGGTAAAATAGGTTATTTTTAACCTATTTTCTTCTTTGAAACTTTTCATTCCTTTTTCATTACACCAGCTTAAGAAATGCGCATACTGTTTTCTCATATTGCCTCTGGAAGTTTTTCGTTAAAACAATTAATTGTAATGTTCTTTCATCTTCTTCTTTAGCACATAGATCACCTTTTTTGTAACCGCATCTTTATCAAACGTATGACAGCCGTATTAACCAAAAATCAATTGGTTATTGTGACAGAACCTAATATGGTTTTTTAAAAGATGTTGTTCTATGTGAAAGTAAAACTTTCATAAACAAAATACATGCGGGAAAGTAAACCTTCACACACTCACAGAAAAATAAATTTTTCCACGGTCGGGAGTAGAAATCAGTTTCTATGACATCAAAATTAAAACAGAAGTAGTCGATTATTCCCAAGGGAGTATAATGCTCCCAAAGGAGTTTACATTATGGAGAACGTTTTGAAAATTTTTCTCGGCGCACCACTTTTTGAACCGATTGTAGGCTATATCGTATAAAGATCTTGACTTCGTAGGCAGCAAATTGCTTATTGCAATATTTGCAGCCTCCACAATCTCTTCCGACTCACAATTATTCATTGTGCACTAAACAAACTTTAAACTAAACCAAAGCACCTAAATTTGACAATTCTTTTCGTTTGTTTATTTTGTAGTTATGACAATAACTGAACGGCTACTAAATAAATGCTCAAATCCGAATACAATAATTCTGGTGCTACTTACTTCATAATGACAAAATATGTGATGCTATTTTGCCCTCGGTGCATTGTAGCCCTAGGGCTTCAAATTGCACCTCTACCAAAATAACGCATTTCTCTCCCTTATAGTATAATGTACTATTATTGTATATTAAATTCTAAATAACTTTAACATTAAAAAATTATCAATCAGTCTATTTGGAATCTGATTTTTAATATTGAAATACTCCAACTTTTTCAAAACAATTAGCCGAAATGAACAGGAAATTCTATATCTAGGTCTCGCCTTATGTACAAAAAAGTGACGACGACGGGACACCAACGACGTTGCATGATTTTTTCAGTTATCTAAATTTAAATAGTAGCCACAATGATTGACAGCATAGTTGGCGTATTTGAGACAGAACATAATTGGTGAATGTCTTGTCATCTTATCAAACTTACACCTGTTCAGATTACATTTTAAAATCAAAATCGCTCCCATTATGTAGAAAAAGTGAACGAACGGACACAAAAAACGTTATTTAAGTCACAGATACGTGCCTCAAAGAGGATATTGAGAAAAAAAATTGAAAGTCAGCTTATTTGATTACTAAATTAACTTTTACACGTACAAAATCATGCATACACATATTAGAAAAGAGGAGGTCATTGAAACTATAGTGGTTTACTCTAGATAACAAAATGAAGTTAAGTTTAGTTGCACGTTCATGTTCATGGTAGGAGAAATAAATTAACAATTCATAATTGCATCTAAATTTTTTTGAAGAATGCATAATACTTATCTACTAATTACACCAAATATTGCTGATATGTGACAGTTAATAAAAATGAAAATGCGAAATTAATGAAAATAGTTTAGTTTGTAGGCGTTTGTAGGTTTGTATGTTTGTAGGTAGAAAGGTTTATATAGGACAGACAGGAAGGCACATCAACACAAGGTTAAAGGAACACAAGGGTCACCTCAAAAATAACAACTGGGAAAAATCGGCAGTAGCAGAGCATAGAGTGGACACGGGACATCCGGTGGAGCTAAGTGAATCCAGCGTGCTAGTAAGAGAGAGAAGATTTTGGCCCCGACTATACACAGAAGCTATAGAAATTCACAAAAATCCGAACAATTTCAGCAGGGACGGCGGCGTGGATCTGCCCGGTATTTGGAAACGATTCATCCGTGAAAACAATCCACCGGAACATCGTGGATCAGTGACCACCCCACCGGAACATCATGGATCAGTGACCACCCCGCCGGAACATCATGGACCACTCCTGATATAAATAGTGCGACGACCAGTAGATCTCCAGTTTCAGAGTAACTTCTGAAGAAGAGAGCGATATGTCTCTCGAAAGGTCAAGAGTTCTAAACCGACGACGTGGCAACCAGTCCGAAAATCACCTGACTAATGAAAATAGTATAGTGATATATTTAATTTGTTGGGCGCCAATTAATATTGATATTTAATTTGTGTTTTTTTATGTTTTGTGTTTATGTATGTCTCATTAAAAAAAATTGTATTTATTGGGCTACAAACCTGTATATTATTTTTTTAGCTCATTCAACAACCCTGGCTGCTTATAGAACATAGACTCTGGTAGTCGGTTCGCTCGTCAGGTCAAATCTTATTACAACACACTGTACTTTTATCAAATAAATATCATTCCACAATTGACAATGTTTATTTCATAACAGATTGTTGTCTAATACTTATTCAAGCATATTTTAACTTTTATGTACATTTAATTTATAGGTAACAGATATTTTTTTTTAATGCAGTTGCGTTTTAAGGGTTGCCTATATTTAGAACTATATCTAGTACAAAGTTTCTTAAAAATTTTTATTCTATGGCATTCTGACTGATGTTCATTGCTGGTGATATACTATATTGTAAAATGATTCTTATACTGACAGATGGTCCATAAAATAACAAATTTTTATATAGTAAATGGAAACGTGAATATCATTAACTATATGGTAAGTAACTTTTTGTTTTACTAAATTTTTGAGTGTGTTACTGTCTTTTTGTTGAGTTTAATGGCTAGCTAGCGTTTATTATTTTTTTATTAAATTTTGTGCACATAAAATACCTTTATTAATGTTGATCTTTATAGGACTTCTACTGGAAATCTTCTAGAAATCCCTCATAACTTGTGATATGGGGCTGCAGATGTTGGTGTATGCTTTACCCACTGTATGGTACTGCCAAATTCCTAGATTGGACCTGGATCTCTGTTTCTAATGCTGATCAACAATTTTCTTATTACGTTAGTATTAATTTTTTACTTTTACTTTAACTTTTTCTTGTTGATTTTCTTAATTTTCGGGAACCTCTCTAAAAACCGACACTGCACGTTCTTTCTTTTCTTCGTATCTAATCAACAAAAATTTCCTTTATTTTTCTATCAATTTGATATCTTGATTCCTTGTTTTAAAACTTACATACATATGGTTCATACATATGATTTTAATGAGTTTTTCGATGCACTGTTTTTGTTTTTCACTGCACTGCTTAACCTACTACAATTTTTCATATGTATTTACAATTTTACTTATAACTAAATATTAAAATATTCTTAAATATATAAAAAAACTACTTTTTGGTGTACATTGTGATATCTCTTGTGAAGCCAACTTTATGCTTGACATTTGTTCATGGCTATGAAGTTTATTTGACATTTGTTCATGGCTATGAAGTTTATTTGACATTTCTGTACATTTTATAAAATTTATTTACTTAAATTGTTAATACTTTTATTATTTTTGCTTGACTCCCGTCGATATATTTAGTAAATTAATTATGATCATTACTTGTTCTTTCTATATACTTTGCTCTGCGTTTAAATCTGTTTTTGTTTATGTACTCTTCATAAATGTGAGATCATGTTCTACTGTATTTTAATTTTAACAACAATAATAATTTCAATAATATTTTATGGTTTTTAAATAAACATGTAAATCTTCATAGGTATTGAATGTCTGATACTTAATTTTGGTCTCAATAGTTACTCAGGTTACAGCATAAGAACCTAACTAAGAAAATTGTAAATATTGGCGAAATTTTATGATCACCAGGTATTTCAAATGAACATATTTTTATACGTTTTAAACTTGAATGAATGCTTTTTATAGTAAGTATTTTAATCCGACGTATTTTCATTGAGGAGAAGAAAGCTTAAGACATTTTACAGAAGGAGTAAAAACATTATGTGACATTTTCTTCAACTTAATTCACTTTTAATGATACCGTTTTTGCGTCGCAGTTAATAGAGAGGAAACAACGCAAAAGGCGTTATTGGAACGTCCATTATCTGTATCTGTAACCAATTAGAGGGTACAAAACCAGATCGGAAAATCTTGGCGTTCCCAAAAAGGCGTTCTCTGGCTTTCTTCTTTATTCGAGTCGATTTTTATAAATATATATGGCCACAATGAGTACCAATGTGTTTATTCTAACAGAATGTTATTGTGCGGTTTCACGGACGTATATGGTTTCGTTTGCTGCATTAAATGTAAATTTAGAATTCCTAACTACTACCCGACTGGTAAATATTTGAATTAAAAAGTATAATTCGAAATGATACATTGAAATACAGAAACTTGTGCTAGGTAATTGGTAGCATTGAAATTGTAATGGATAGACTGAATAAGGATATTTTCAAAAATGAATGAATTGTTGATGATAGAACTTATCGCTATATTCAAAAAAGGATCTGCTTAATATTTCCAATTACACTACAATTATTAAAATTAATTCTGCATTTACAAATCTTGAGTTGAGATGCCTTATGAATACAGATCCGTACGGATAAAAAAATGTGGCAATTGTTCATGCAGTTCTAAGCGACATGTGTGCAATGTGTAGAAGTATAGACGTCAAATACACGTAGTAACCCATTTTTGTAATTACACGCAGTAGAATTTTATAATTTGTTTTATAGTTTTGCTTCTAGTAGTGACGAAATTACCGATATGTTTGCTAAATACTTTGCTGCAGCTTACACCAGCCAACCTTTAAACTTGTATGACGTCCATATCCAAACTAAGGTTAATTTTACCTCCTGTCATATTCCAATTTGTGGTATTTACTAAATACTCTTAAAACTAGATACCTTTAAGGGACCTGGTCCTGACGGCATTCCACCGTTCTTCCTCAATACCTTTCGCTTCATTCTTCTCTGTGCTCTCTTCTACATTTGTAATAGATCCCTCGATACTGGTGAATTACCAGACTTCTGAAAGCTCACATATGTAACTCCTATATACAAATCAGGTAACAAATCTGATATTAAAAAAACTATCGTCCTATATCAATTCTCAGTTCAATTCCTAAATTATTTGAAAGTATCGGAACTGATTACCTAAATTATGCTCCAGAATCAGCTGAGCTGAAGCTAGCCGCGTTTGCAGATCGGCTGTCGGAGGCTTATATGGGTTTGCAAGTTTAAACACAGTTTATACGGATTTTATCCAAAGCTAAAGCCATCGATATAGTAAGCCGTAAACTTCTTCTATTTAAACTTCGCTCTTATGGCATTGATAGCTTTGTATTGAGATGGCTTGTAGTTACCTGTCGAGTAGGGAGCAATATGTCAGGGTCAATCATTCTTATTCACACACATTTCCAGTGTCGTTAAGTGTCCCCCAGGGATCTCACCTAGGACCTCTTCTTTTTCGATCGCTTCATTAACGATATTGTGCTTTTTGTGGATGAAATGTTACAAATTTACACTACTCTCATAACCCACTCATTTTTAACTACAGCCTAAATGGTGTGGCTCTTGGCTCGGTTATTGAATTCACTGACCTAGGTGTTACTCTAGACTTCCACTTTATATTCGATAACCACATTGCATCCGTCTGTCGCAAAGCAATGAAAATGCTGGGCGTTGTTAAAAGACTAGTGACTTTACCGACATCATAGCTGTTAAAACCTTATACAGTTCACTGGTTAGATTTCATCTTAAGTATTGCACAAATTTGCTGGTGCCGACTTTGAAATTAATTTTCTCGAAAAGGTTTTAAGTTATCAAAAAAGTCAGAATTAACATTTTTACGTGTTGAAGATGTTACAGATGAGGAGACGTATTTTCGAGTAAATATTCCATATACAAAAACTAGAGTAATTCGTGAGTTTGTAATCACCCCGGGAGATATAAAGACTAAACTTCGTAGACATTATCAGGAAGTATAGAAACCTACGCCCGAAAAATATTAAACACAATAGATTCTTTGTTAGATACAGAAATGGTAGATGTGGTGTACAACCAGTAGGAATTAATACTATTGCTTTTTTACTGTATTAGAAAGGGATTTTAAGCTGATATAAATCAAATCTCCTACAATTCCTACCAGTGAAGTCATATGTATGTTCTCTGATACCAAACATCTAGGTATGCTAATGAATAACTCCACAGACAAAGCTCTATTCAATAATTATCTAAATACATTATTCTATCTAAATTTACTAACCTGCTTTAATGAAACACTCTATAAATATCTAACTTCACTTTTGGCAGTGGGAACACGACAATTCAACCACAATAGATGAGATCTGATCTATTTCTGCATTTTTAGGAATACTTCTTCAGGTGGCCTCCTTTAAGTTGAATCAAATATCTAACTATAAAAATTATTATAAAAATTATCAAATAATTTTAATTTTTATAATAATTTACTTAAAGGAGGCCACCTGAAGAAGCAATCCTAAAAATGCAGAAATAGGTCAGATCTCATCTATTGTGGATGAATTTGTCGTGTTCCCACTGCCAAAAAAGTGAAGTTAGATTTTTATAGAGTGAGTAAATTAGATTATTTTCTTTAGATAATTATTGAATAGAGCTTTGTCTGTGGAGTTGTTCATTAGCATACCTAGATGTTTGGTATCAGAGGACATACATATGACTTCATTGATAGGAATTGTAGGAGATTTGATTTATATTAGCTTAAAATCCCTTTCTAATACAGTAAAAAATGTTACAAAAGCTAATAATAAGGAATATATGGGTAGACACTGTGGGTGTAATTCAACGCTGGTTGGGGCTTTTGTCCACAGAGTAGTTAGTTTCACACAATATTATTAATACCTAAAAATATATAATACTATTGCCTCACTATTGGTCAGTTAGCAAAGATGATTGCTCAAATGAAGCGTTATTCACTGCGGTCACTTTACTTGCAGATCCTGGGGCTAACTTTTTAAAATAAAATAACACTGCGGCTGGAACTCAAATTCTGTTGCAGAAGGGTATGTTGGAAACTCTATAGAAAATAAAAAAAAAACAATTTCCGGTTATATTCATGAAGAATCGAGTAATACCAATAACATATCACGGAATATTAGTGCAAATTCAACAAATAAGATTTCTTCTGGAATTAGTTTTACTAACTGTACCAACCGCGTTGGGAATATTTATAATTAAATAATAATAATTTATAAAGTGTTATTTATAAAATTTGACAAAGTGAATCATAGTATATTGCTTTGCAAGTTGGAACGTTATGGTTTTAGTAACAGTTTACTCCGCCTGTTCAATTCTTACTTATATCAACGAAAGCTGTACGTTTCTTATAACGGTTTCAAGTCGAACACCTTTATTGCGACATCAGGAGTGCCTCAGGGCTCTAATCTGGGGCCACTTCTTTTTATTCTATTTGTAAATGACTTATCTTTAACTTTAAAATCTAATCATCTTTTGTTTGCCGACGACTTGAAATTGTTTTTGAATATATCATCTACGACTGACTGTTTGATACTGCAAGACCTTGTAGATTATGTTCATACTTGGTGTACTGATAATTATTTACCTATTAATATAAATAAGTGCAAAACATGTACGTATTCTCTCAAAAATCAGCCACTAATATTTGATTATAATATAGGTATGTCACCTTTAATACGTTGCGAGGAAATTAAAGATCTTGGTGTAGTGTTTGACAGCAGATTATCTTTTTCTAGCCATATTAATTCAAATATTAAATCTGCATACAGTACCCTAGGCTTTGTTATAAGGAGTACAAAATCTTTCACTGATGCAAGTGCATTGAGGAGTCTATATTATTCGCTCGTACGTTCAAAACTAGAATACTGTAACCTTATTTGGTATCCCTACTATCAAATCTACAGTAACCATTTGGAAAGAATACAGCGACGCTTTCTCAAACTCCTATCTTTTCGCATCGACAATTATTATCCTGATAGGGGATATGATCACCAGTTACTTTTGCAAAGATTTCATATGCAGTCGTTGTATACTAGAAGAGTGATTACTAGTTTAACTTTTTTATTTAAGCTGTTTCATGGTATGGTTGATTCTCAGGCTTTACTCAATTTATTCAATATACGTGTTCCGAGACCTGGCTCTCGTGAGAATTCACTGTTCTATTGTCGAACTGCTAGAACTAATATACTTTTAAAATCTCCCATTTATTTAATGGCTAATAATTATAACAAAATAGCAGATCAGTGTGATATATTTCATTGTAATATTAATGACTTGTTAAGAATTGCATCAGATTATTTCAATAATTTTTAATATTAGTTGTAGTTTTTCTATTTATCATTTTATTTGTTTTTGTTTTCTTTTCACAATATATATTTAATTTGTAATCTTTTCGTCATTTTCTGTACTTTAGTATGCTCTATATTATATAAATCTATTTGTTTTGTCCTGTAAATGGAATATTTTCTGTTGGGCAATAAATGCATTATTATTATTATTATTATTATTATTATTATTATTATTATTATTATTATTATTATTATTATTATTATTATTATTAAAATTACTGACTTAAATAAAAGTTACTTTATTATTTTTCTATTGTATTTTGTTTAATTCTTTTTTGCAATTCGTGAAATACCGAACTTTTTGTAACCAATTGCATAATGGTTTTCATTATGTAACTAGTTCTATAAAGTAGAACGTTTTGACACACGATAACAAAAGATGTTACTTTATATGTCAAAATGAGAAAAACAAATTTTTACTGTCGTTCATTATTTGTTTGTAATGGGCTCGAGACGTGAAATTTAGGACACCCTGTAGTCAGGCGCAAATCAGATTTCACGTGCATTACTGCCCTTGTA
This sequence comes from Monochamus alternatus, assembly GCA_037114965.1. NCBI lineage: Eukaryota > Metazoa > Arthropoda > Insecta > Coleoptera > Cerambycidae > Monochamus > Monochamus alternatus. The sequence goes on from CM073433.1 coordinate 44,501,669, forward strand.
AAAAGTCGTTGCGGTTTATCATACGTGAGAAACAATTTCCTGATAATGCATCTCGAGACAAAAGCATAAATATTTTTATGGAGCGACCTTACGTAAGTCGATGCGTCCGATTGCATTAATTGCACTTGGATGTCTGGGCATGGGCTTTCGAATTCTTCTCTCCACCGAAGAAATAAAGGTCACCATGAAATGTCTCGGTTATTTATAACACAGCAGGCAATTAAGTTCATTTAAATAAATCGGAAAACGTATCATTAACGATGCAAAAAATCCCGCCAAAGAAAAATATATTGTCACATATCTTATGGTTATCATTAATATTGCCATAATACCACACGCAACTAAGTGAATAAATAAAACGGCTATAAAATATTTAAGAGCCTCAGGCATAATATCCTGTGTGAAATATTATATATTTACTAAAACCGTTAATAATATCGCTAAGTGAAACTTATAAAAAATTGATTTGTTGCTGAAGCAGTTATTTCTTGATGTTTTCAATTTATTATAATCTAACACCTATAAAATTGATTATTCAGTATGTTCTATATTGAAAAACATCTTCTTCTTGTAGACTGGTCTTCATTTCCTCTTGATTGTTTTTCATTTATTTTTTCAAATTTTCCATCATTTTCTTCATTTCTTTCATCATCTCCATTAATGTCCACCGCTTTTGACCTTGTTAATGGCATACACTTTTCAACTCTCTACGCCTTGGAATATTGTACGTAGATAAACAAACTGTTGTCAATACTTGATTACACAACAAATAATATACTTCAATCAAATTTGCAACAGTAATAGTTATTTACCTAACAAGTGCATAAAGTGATACTATTCCGCACTCTGATTGCAGTAATCGAGTGCGGAAAAGACACTTCCCACATATGTTAGGTACAATATTTGATTTCTTCAAACATGCTGTTAGCTTGATATATTTTCCAATATCAATGTCCTTCTACCGATTAAGAAAAATGAAAGAGGGAAAAATAAGATTTAAAAAATGAACAAGTCTGGAAGGAGATGAAGTAAGAACTAGATATCAGAAAGAACACAGTGATAGGCTGAAAAATTTAAAAGAAGTGGATGAGGTAAAGGAAATGTGGGAAAATATAAAAGAAGAAAGAGCAACTCAAAAGAAATGGAAATAGAAAGGCCCAAGAAAAATGGCTTGACTCGGAGTGTAAAAGAGAATTAGAAAAAAAAGGAGAAAACTAAAATTGGAATTGATAGCATCAGAAACGGAAAAAACAAAACAACAGTGTAATGAAAAAATACAACATTGTAAGAGAGTACTTAGAGAAAAGATGAGAAAATACAATGAGGAAATTTTCACGGATATGGAAGAAAAATTTAGATAAAAAGTCATCAGAAATTTTTATCAAGGACTGAGAGCAGAGAAAAGAGGATTTATAGCTAAAACAATTGCATACAAAAATAAAAACGGGGAGCTTATATTAGACAACAGCAAGATTTATAGGATTCCTCGATAAGCTACTGAATGTCAAAGATGATGTAAACGGAGAAGAACAAGTGGCGGAAAATTATAGGAGGCAAATACAAGAAGAAAACGAAATATCGCCACCCAAAGAATAAATAAGAAAGATAATTCAGAATTTAAAGAGTAAAAAAAGTCCAGGATTAGACGAAATAACAAATGAAATGTTTAAGTATAATTAAGTTGTATGTTAAAATCCATAAATTAATAGAGAAAATTTGGTACCAAAAAAAAAATCCCAGGCATAGACAGAGGCGGCGATCTGCCCCATTTATAAAAAAAGCGATAAAACGGAATGTGAAAATTACAGGGGAATAGCGTTACTCAATGTGGCTTATAAGATATTCGAATTGGAGTGCATAGGTGGAGAGAAAAAAGTAGTAGACAGTGAATGGAAGAAAATGGTCGATCAAGCCATGGGCCTACTAGACAGCAGAAAGCAGAAAGGTAGTCGCGTCTGCCTAGTTGACACAAAAGTTGAGGAAAAACTTTTTAGGGTTGCAGTCGAAAAACATTGAAAAAAGGTCAAAAAAGAAAGAAGAACACTCGTCGTTAAAACATCGCGTTTTCGGAAATATTTATTTCCTTTATCAAGATCATCTACAATAATTTTTTAATATTAAAATACAAAAAAGTTAATTAATGATAAAAATACTTACTAACATGAGATTAGATTGAAAAAAGCTTCATAACACACAATAGAGACAGTGGGAAACATTGATGATTGTTGAACAATTTTGAGATATTTAAAAACATTTAAAATCGAAATGCATGTGTACGATAGATAAAAAACAAGCACAAAAACAATTTTAACTGGTGGCTTGAGTCGCGTACGGCCTAATAATAATTTGAATTGAAAGAATTGACAAATACCATAGTTGGGGAAAAGGAATACCAACTATGCTACCAACCTAGAAACTGGCGGTAAATTTAAACCTCGTAAACTGTTTTCCTCAAATTTTAAAATGAATGTGTAAAAAACTACTGATATCAGATTTCTTATTTAAATTGTTTTTTCGCAATTAATATGTACCATTTCTAAAAAAGTTCTTTTCGATAAATTTTCTTCATTATCCAAAACAGTGACATTGTCATAATTCATTCGATGCCTTGATTCAACCACATGCTCAGACAACCCGCATGATTTCTTGTTAAGTCTACAGTCACTCTTATGTGACGTAATACGCCCTTTTAGGGACCTTGACGTTTGATCTATATAAAATTTATTACAATTATTACACGGAATTTTATAAACAACATTTGACATTTAAAAAAGTGTAATAGGAGATTTATTTTTAGAGAATAATTTCGAGCCAGTTTTAATATTTTTGTTAGCAATACGTATATTCAAATTTTTAAAAACATTAATTCATTAATTCCAAAATTACCTTTAAACTGAACTTATTGAAAATTTTAAATCTTATGTTAAAAAAAATTAACAATCAAAACTGAACGTAGTTATGAAAACGACAGGAATTTGTATCGGTGATTACTTGTGTCCAGATTAATTCAGCGTCGTAGTAGCTTTACTGCTATTTACTGTTAGACAGTAAGCTGCATCGAGCGGCACTCATAAGTACCTTTACTGAATTACGTTAGACACAAACCCTACTGTGTAATGTAACAAAAATTGTGCTGAAAAATGCACTATAACGCACTAGTGCGAAAAGTGTACTTTTCTGCTTGATCGTAGGAAAAATCTTTACTTTGACGTTTCTGTCACTCGCGATCGGCTTCTGAACGTAAACTAAATATTGGAGGCGGAGCTAATCCGCTTATGTATATTTTTCTGAGAACCAAATCGAATATAGCCTGAAATGTTCTAAAAAACGTCAAAATAAAGATATTACAGAAATTATGCAAAGTATATTAGTAAGTATAAAGGCACTAAGTTAAAGAGAGTAAAATAATAATCGATAAAGGAATATTTCTCATATACAATAAAATAGGCCATCTAAAATTTATTTCCAATTCAAATACATTACATTAATATATTACATTGGACATAAAAATTGCAATAATACTCTGACAGGAAGGTCTTACTAAAGAATCAAAACATAAATAATTTACTCCTACTCTAGTTTCTTTGATTTTGGCGTCACGGTACGTAAAATACCTCTGACAACTTGAACACTTTTCTTCACGAATATATATAAAACTATTAGAATACAAAGAGTGACTACTATTATAAAACTTATAACATCTAAGAGGAAATACTGATAAAAGGGTATATCTGATGCGGGATTTCTCAGATGTTTCGCTCCCTTGTTTCTAATTATGTACTCCGTCCACCAGATGGCTTTTTCTAAGCCTGTCACAGGAACGTCTTTGGCTAGCCTTCCAAGGCGTCTAACTGAATTGATGTACCTACGAACAGTATTCAAGGTAAGTAACTTCAAAGGTCTGTTAGATAATTAATTATAGATTCAAAGTTCAAAAAAACTAGATAACATTTAATTTACTGTTTTTTACATGTATGTTACCCTCTGAATACGCCAATGGTTTTTCGTCATGTACGGTTCATTCACGTAAAGAATGTTTCAGATACTAGTGTTTTGAAGATGATATATACGAGGTGTGGCAATCAAGTTCCGGGAATTTGTCAATGAATAAACAAGAAAATTAAAGTTCGCCAAAATTGTATTATCGACCTTCACAATAGTCTCCCTCTAAATCTACACAACGATTCCAACGTTGCTTCCACAATTCGAAGCACCCTTGGTAATCCTCTGGAGTTAACCCATTCATCACCACGGTTATAGCTTTTTTGACCTCCTGTACGCCGCCATAATGAGTTCCCTTGAGGTGCGACTTCACCTTGGGGAATAAAAAAAATCGCAGGGGCAGTATCGAGGCTATTTGGTGGTTGCAGCAACGTTGGAATGCCTTTTTTGTCAAAAACTTTTGCACAATGAACGAGGAATGGGCTGGCCAGATCCAACCGTTCTCGGAGAGTTCGGGTCGCACACGGAAAACGCGGGTCCGTAGCCACTCCAGGACACCAACATAGAACTGTACAGTCACTGTCTGGCCAGCAGGAACATATTCACGATGAATGATGCCGTAGATATCGAAAAAAACGATCAACATTGCCTTCAGTCGTGACTTGGAGATCCTCGCTTTCGTTGGCTGTTCTCCACCCTTTTTGACCCACTGCTGACTTTGTTTACGTCTCATCTCCAGTGACTACCCGACTCGTCCAGTCTCTACCGTCGCTCCGAATGCGGGACAACAAATCCTCGCAGAGCGATTTTCGCATGTCTTTCTGTTCACGGGTGAGAACTTTTGGCACCATCTTTTCCGTGGATCGTCTTCTACTGCTTCACGCCCCTCCTTGAACCGTTTTGTCCATTCAAACACGCGTGTTTTTGACATGCACTCGTCTCCATACACTACCTGCAGTTTTCGAAGGATTTCCAAGGGTTTTTCGTTAAATTTGACTAAGAATTGTATTACAACACGTTGCTTGTAATTTGAGTCACTTATTTTCCCGACGCCACTAAGAAAGTTACTTCAAAAAAATACACATAAAACACAAACCAAACATGCTATGGACTTCAACCTTGGACTGAAACTAAAAGGAAGGTCCCTCTCTCTAGAAAAAAGTTGACGAATGATGCAGTATTGCCAGTTTCCGAGTTATAACTAAATTCCCGGAACTATTTTTTCGGTTACTTCCGGAAATACCGTTCTTATTCTAATCTAAATTTCAAAGTTTTTTTAGACATTAACAAAATTACATTTGATGAGGTTTATAAGAAACTGTCCACAAAAATCTCATAAAATAATTTAATTTGAAGTAATAACATTCCTGGTGTTCTATTTGAAGCAAAAAAGTTTTCGCTTGTTGAAACTTGTAAAATATAACTGAAATAATGGAACACTTACAACCGTATTCACCAACAAGAGTTAGCTTTCTAACAAACTTTTAAGTCAGTTATCAGTCGGTTAAATTATTTTTTGGTATTCACCATCCTTATCAAACTGTTAAGACGAAAGAAATTTGGCCTGTTAATACTTTAACGGAGGGTTAAATGTTTAAAATTAGGTTATGGTAATTTGTAACTTGGAATCCATACTTTGCCTTGTTTCCTGGATTTGTTTTTGTTGTTAAAAGCAGTTATTTTGTTAGCAAAACTCGTTGGTTATAAGCACAAACCTAGTATTTTGGTTATAAGGCACCTTCACATTTTGAACCTGTAGTTTAAGTTTGTAAATCAAATGGATAGACTTGAATAAATTAATTTAAATATTTTGTCAGATGTATTATCAGATAATGAGGAAGAACCCCTTCAAGTTGTTAGAAACCCTATAGTGCAAAATAATTTGTATGAACAATTAAATGACATTGAATTTATAAATAGAATTTATATACAGCATTGTTTTTTTTTTGTTTTCAATCACATGTTTGTATGTTTCAACTAATGAAAGCAATATTTCTTTTTCTCTCTGTGTGTAATTGGATGATCTTGTTCTGTCTTTTTTTTCCACTTTATCCATTGTTTAAATTAAAACAAGAAAATGTTTTTGATTTTATCTATCTAGGTACTTATAAAATGATTGCCTCTTATAATAACTACTATCAAATCTCAACTTCTTGGATAAAATATACCTACTTCAACTTCATGAAAATGTTGGAAAACATAATAAATAAATTTATATTTTATATACAGGGTGTTTATTAATTGAATGCCGGTACTTAAGGTTGTGAATCCTTCGGTCATTTTAAGAAGAAAACTTAGTATCAACATATGTCCTAAACCTCTTAATTTTTGAGCTACAGGGTGTTACAGTTTTAAGAAAAAATTTACTTTTTTATTATAATTTTCTTATCACTGCAGATATTTTTATGAAATTTTGCACACACCTATTAATCATTAAGGAGCATTGTTTGATGTAAAAAATGTTTTAAAATCTTTGTTAGAAAACCGTGTCATCTATAATTTTTTTTTGTAATAGTTCAAAATGGATGAATTTACATGCTTTCATACCTTTCTATAAAGGTAATAATGTACAGTATGTCTAGAACATAAGTACCTTTATTTTTCTGTACACTAAATTGTACATAGCAAAACATATTATACTTCATAATTTTTTTCTCTAACCAATGATAACAGAATTATGTCAGCAAACAGATCTTGAATATGTGACAACGTTGCTTACATACCACGTTAGAATTGTCAAGTATTTGTACGTAATAAACACATATACACGTACATACTTACTATGAATGATTTTCTTATAGCTCTTTTCACAACACAGATCAAATTTCAAGTTTTGTTGCATTATGATTCTGGGAACACAATTTATATTGTGGCTGTAAAACAAAAATGAAAAAGGGTAACTAGCGAATCTATTACTTTCCATAAGGTCAAAAAAGAACCTAAACCAAGAAAAGAGTGGAATGGAAGGTGCAGACGAAAATATACTTTTTATCCAGATAACCAAATAATTTGTAATAATATATAGGTACAGAAGAATTTCAAGATGTGTTGTAAAAGAAAATTGAACGTAGTTTTAAAGAAGTATAAATTCGTGTCATGTGCTGTTTGCAGCTATTAATTACATTAGATCAATAATTTTAGCAATTTTTGCTATACCTAATCTAAAGTAAATCTAAATATACATCGGGAAATTGCTCTGTGAAGATCGTTCCATCAAAAAATTCGGTCAATTGTGATTTTTTACTGCTTCAAATTGGTGCAACTTCTTTTCTGGTCCGATATAAGTACAGATGAGGTCTGCGACAGTTCTATGATATATGTTGCTTGTCCTACCTACATGGTGCTCCCTTAGTAAGAATAACTTGCTCATGCTAGAAGTAAGTCATATAAAGTTATGACTTGTAAGATACACACATCTGAAGCGACACTAATATTTTTTAGCAGCATCGAAAACACTTGACATACCTAACTGTCCAATTATAGATTATAAAACAAACTGTCTATTTGACATTCTTTGTTGTATGTTCTAAACTGTTAATAATACTGTAATAGTATTGTTTGGCAACATATAAATTATTAAAACGACTGAAAATTGAAATATAACTAACACTGACTTACTGCAATTCTGTAATGCTATTGGACGAAAGTTTGTAGGCAACCTCATCTGCTTAGAATCTTGAGTTGTACCTTCGTTGATAATTTCGTATCACAGTTTTGCATTTTGTTGCAGTTGGAATTGAATTTTTGAAATGTAGAAAAACTATTCATATTAGACATTTATTTCATATTTTTGTTGCTTTTATTTTGTCAGGTATACAAGCCCTTTTAGTACCGGCACGTATATTCCGAACACCCTGTATAAATAAAGTTATTTCAGGAAGGAGCCAAAACTTAAAAAATATATAGCGTTGACTGTACTCTGAATATTATTGACACAAAAAACGTATATTTTTTTACTTACTTTGGATCAGTAATTACTTCTAATATCGCATTTTTCAACTCGTCCTTTTTTACCGAGGGCTTTCGACCAATCGTTTTACCAATATGTTTGATTTCCATCAGCCTTGCATTTTTGAATTGGTCAAAGAAGAATGGAATCACCACCATTGGTACTTTACTGTAAACTGCTTCTTCCATCGACTGAAGTCCTCCTTGTGTGATGAACAGTTTTATATTTGGATGCTCTGGAAAGAACAATTTGTTTCAATAAATTAGTTTTTACGCAAACTGTCACGCTTGTTGTTTTTGTGTATCCCTACAATCTAAACTGGTTGTGGTTATGAATAACATATGTCTTTATTAACTGTTTTCTAAAAGCCTTTACGTTTCAGAACTGAAGCATTTTTTTTTCATTTCAGATTTCAAAATACCGTATTCTAGTATTTTAGATATTTACTAAGCAATCATCATCAAACAGTACAGAATAGTTGCTTTCGGCCTAGATCGAGAAAGTTAATTTTCCCGTACCGTTTCTTGTCTATATTTTACACAGTCACTTCTCGTAAATATACAGAATGTTAAAAAAGAGTGTAAAATATTTCAGGAGGCAATAGTATGAACCAAAATAAGCAGAAAAGTTTTAATAAACATGGGTCCGCAAAGTAACGGTTGCGGAGATATGGAATTCGTTTTTCAAACATTTTCTTTTATTAGGAATAAACCGACAAAAGAAGCTTCTAACAAACAAAAAACAAAGTTACAGAAGATGTTCAAAGTGCCCTCCATCCATTTCCAAGCAGGCACGACATCTTCGTCCCAACACCCTCCTTGGTTTGAATTTCTTGACACTTTTGATTAATCTGTAGCTGCAGCTCTTCCAGGCTATTTACAGGAGTACCGTACACTAATGTCTCCAAATATCCCCAAACAAAGAAATCTAGAGGGTTCAGATCAGACGATCTTGGAGGCCATAAAACAGGACCGACCCTTCCTACCCATCTATGTAGAAAAGTTTGGTGTAAATGCTCTCTAACGGCCATGGAAAAATAAGCTGGAGCACCATCATGCTGGAACCACATTTGTTGCCTCTGATTCAAAGGAATGTCTTCCAATAACTCATACAGTGTGTTCTGCAGAAAGTTGAGGTAAACAGCGCCTGTTAATCAGTTTGGTAAAACAACAGGACCTAGAAACCTGTCACCTACAATACCCATCCAAATGTTTAATGAAAAACGTGCCTGATGTCCAGATTCTAGGGCTAAAAATCATAAAATATTCCATATTTCCGCAACCGTTACTTTGCGGACCCATGAGACTTTTCTGCTTATTTTGGTTCATAATATTACCTCTTAAATATTTTACACTCTGTTTTTAACACTCTGTATAACAACAGACAAATCAACTCACATAAAAAGTGCATTCTTTAGTAAATAGAACATTTATTGATATTCCACATATCAAATGTTTATTATAACTCAATTATTCTTCAACTTTGTAGATTGGAAAGTATGTAATCATAACATTTTTGGATTGGGAGGTCGTATTTCTTCAAAGCAATGAGTCTTGAGACGTTTTTAAACAAATTCCTACTTTTTCCTAGATTTATTTGGCAATAAATTTAAAGACACATTTTTTTGCAGCTTGTACTAATTCTAATGGTGTCCCGGACGTCTAAGTATAATCATCATTATTAATTTTAAATATATTTTAGAATTTTTGGTATAAAAACGAATTTGACTTTTATCACAAGAATAAATCAGTGATTGGCAAGGAAACGGTTTCATAATCAATTAGATTAATATGAAGAAATGTTAAGTTTGCATTAACAAAATTGTCTTAATTCATATTACTTAATATTGTATGAGATATAAAAAAAAGTAGTATGTGTACCTAGGTAAACGCATATTCCCGGATTCAATGCTTATTAGCCGAATCAATTTACATTGTTACCTGCAGATGTGTGTGTAAAATTACAGAATTTTGAAAAACAGTCAAATTAATTTACTTTTACAATTTATTTATTAATTTATTATAAACATGTGGAAAAACATATATTTATATGAAAATGTATGCATTAAAAAGTTTATATAAAGATACTTTGTTTTACTTTTATTTATTTTTTTGCATTTATAATAGAATATTGATGTGTAATAAAAATATTGTATTTAATTTTATGCATACTTATAATAATAATATATTATTATATTAATTGTACTATATAATTACCTACTACCTTTGTATAGTAATTATGTAGCTAGAATTCCACTGGTTATTTAATAATATTAATATTTAAATTATTTAATTTATAGAATAAATATGAGTTATTTAGATTGATTGCAGTAATAATGACTTTTTTCGTATTCTTCTTATTTATATTGTTTAAATATCTGTTATTTAATGTTTCACATCCGTCGTGAAATAAATGTACAACTCAAAAATTGAAATTACTGGGAAATTACATTTAAAGTTTTTGTGTCGCACTTTTGACTAACTCATTAAAACGTACTGAATATTAGTAATAACTGCACAAATTCTTTTCTACGTTGTTATTAAGCAGCACATAGTTAGTCAATTTTTGGCCAAAAGTGGGGGAATATGTTGTGACTTCAAAATATTTGAAATCTAACTACATTTCTTTCCCAAGAATAATTTCATCAAATTTTAGGATGTTACCAATTGTTTCCAACTTCAACCTTCTAATCATTTTCAACTAATAAAATACGCATTTAATATAAATTAATTTAGAATATATATTTTATAAAAACGATAATACAATTGTTGCATGCATCTTCTAATTCTTGTTGATCTTCTCCTTTTCGCGACAAATGTTTATAGAAAACAGAAACCAAACAAAATTTGAATACAGGTTAATGATTTTGATGATCATACAGATGATTCAGGACATGTGACAAAAAAATCATAAAGATCAAGTTATATACGCCTGCCTAATTATTTTATCTATTGAAATAAGCAGATGTTCTCCCATTTCACCTTATTATTATGTCTATAGATTCCGTTGCTTATCAGTTAAAACTTACTTTTCTCTTTACATATTTAAATAAATTAATGGCATTTCCAATTAATGTCAAGTTTGGCTAAACACAAAGAAATATAACACTCTGTAAATCCCTTATTAAGCTTTGAGTACAAAAATTATTATATAACAACCCCAAATTATTTTCGTAGATAGAATGATCAGATCATTCACCAGTTCTATCGGGCGTCCCTCAAGGTACGGTGTTAGGACCTATTTTGTTTCTGATATATACCTCAGATCTTTCACAACATCTAAAATCTATGCACGCGTCTTATGCGGATGATACAAAAGTATTTGGTGATCCTTAAAGCAATAAACAACATCTTCAAGATGATATTGTAGCCATAGAACGCTGGTGTGAAAACTGGTTGATTCCTTTGAATAAAAATAAATACACCTTTAGCGACGGGGAGCCAGTTACATCTTTTGATAGTCAAAATGATTTAGGAGTTACTATAAACAGCACTCTTTCGTGGTCAGAACATATCAGTCACCTTATAAAAAAAGCGAACAGTGCTTCTTATGTAATAAGAAAATCCTTTCAACATCCGAGCAAACAAGTATCACTAAAACTATATAAGACGTATATTCGCTTCTGTACGCCTTCTCTCTTTACTTGAAGGCGTACAGAAAAGTTTCACAAAATGGATAACTGCCCATAGTAACTTATCCTATCACGATTGATTTGCATTGTTTCCGTTATATTGATATACAAGATGTTCTACAAGGTATGTGACAAACTGGACATGGGTTCGATTCGGTTTTGTTTAGAATTTAGTTTAGCAATAAAAATGATGGTTGCTATAATAATATTATTCGTGTCATTTTGTTTATTCGTTTGACAGCTAACGTTACAGTACAGTGGTTTTTGTATAGGAGTATTTCAATGGTAATGCCAAACAAACAGTCCAAGAATACCGACGAAGATATCCAAACATACATCAACCAGCCCACACAGTTTTTAGTCCATCAATTCGTAGATTTCGCGAAGAATGTAACTCCGTACAAAAAAAACCATTCGCTCTACTGAAGTGAGTGTACAAAATGAAGAATATATAATAGATGCTGTCATTGAGAACTCTTCTATTAGTATTAGGCGTATAGCAAGTAATTTTCATATATCACGAATTTTGTATGGCGTGTATTGAACAGACATCATCGGTTCATCGGTTCATCGCCAAAATGTACAAGCGTTACATGCTGGAAATGCTCCTCAAGGATTAGAATTGTGCCGCTGGTTATTTACACACAATGACAGATTCATTTTGGTTGTCATGAGGTCTGATGAAGCGTGATTTACTAGGAGCGGCATAAATAACAATCATAATAAACATATCTTGGCGTTACAAAATCCGCATGTGATTAGATCGAGACGAAATCAGCAACGTGTCAGTATCAACGTTTAAGATAGCATTTTCAACAATAATTTATTGCCTGTATTCAAGATGCAGCTAATCAATAGTCAATAGCATGACCACCGCGTTCTCCAGATCTAAATCCTTTGGATTTTTATTTATGGAGAGAGATGAAGCAGCTTGTCTAGAATGTTGAAATCACTATCCATTAGCAGTTACTTAAACGAATTCAGGATGCAGCTAACTAGATAAGAAATAATCCATCTCTCACAATTTTTATAGTCTTAAGTTGTTTATTAAAGGTTTAACTAATGTTCAAACTTCAAACACAAGCAATAATTATAGCAACCATCATTTTTGTTTTTCAGGCTTGTAGCTTCTAAGCAAAAACGAATCAGACCTATGCTCATATGAGAAAAATATCTTTGAAATTAACCCAGCTACTATCTGTCAAAGTTTGTCATAGAGCTTGTAGTATAATAGTTGCTGTTTGATGTATTGGAAATTGCTAAAAAATGTTAAATTGATAAAACTGGTGTTGCGTGGAGCAATGTTGTATAATAATAGAAAAATGCACCATGCAACATAGGTTTTATCAATTCAATTCACTATCTTGTGTTCAAAATTAACGCACCAAATTTACCGAAGTTTTGTTGCTCCTTTTTTCGTAACCTAAAGACCGATGTCTATGTTTTTTTGCATTATTTTTTGCTCAATGAGTTTTTATTCACCTTGCTATCGCATACAGACGTGTTTAAATAAACTTACCTTATTATTGACCGATTTACTGCAATATTATAACGAATCGTAGATGGCTTATGTTAAGATGGATTAAAGCTTGATAGTTTCAAAACCTTTTCTGGCAATAAAAAGTCAGAAGTCTGTTAGTATCGGAAGGTAAGTAAAGTTAAAATCCTTAAAATTTAGAAACATTGACTTTTGTAGAAGAAGGACGAAGTATGCGTTATGTCCAATCTGTTACATGTTAACCATTCCACAATTAGTCGTATGATTAGAAGATACAGGGAAACAGGATCATACTCTAGAAGACAATGGCAGGGAAGAAAGAAATTGACGAGTCCAAGGGATGAGCGTTTTCTCCGTCTAAATGTTTTGGGTAAAAGAAAAAGCACAAGTAAGGAGGTTAGTAACGAACTTCCAAATGTAACAGATATTATGATTTCCACTCTGACTGTCAGAAGACGTTTAAAGGAAGCAGGATTTGCTAGTAGGAGACCTGCAGATCACTACTTACCGCAGCATATAGAGTAGCCCGATTAAGATTTGCTAGAAATCATGCAAATTGGACTTTCGACGACTGAAAACAAGTTTTATTTTCCGATGAGACCAGGGTAAGCTTGAAATCTTCAGACGGTCGTGAATGGGTATGGCGAAAACCTTGACAAAGACCTGTAACATCGTGTGGAAGGAACCATTTGGTGGTGGATCTAGTATGTTTTGGGGAGGAATTTGCTATAATGCACGTACAGAGTTAGTACCAATTCATCCAAGGTCAATGAATGTTCAATTTTACTTCGAAAATATTGTTCGCAATGCCTTTTGCGCCGATTATAGGGGATCGGTTTATTTACATGCAAGACGATGCATCTTTGAGATGCTCTAAAAAAATTTGTTAGACGTCATTTACCCGCACCGCAGAATCTTCAAGAACTGGAAAACGCTATATTTTGGAATGGGAAAACATTCTTTTGGAAAGCATTCAACAGCTAATAGGTTTACCACTTCGAATGCAGGCAGTTATCCGATCCAGAGGCGGTGTTATATGCATTAGGTTTCGGAAAACTTCAAGTTTTGTTTGTGTTCATTATTGAATGAACTTGTTTCATTTTACATTTACAATACTAATTAATAAAATCAGAAAGGATGCTAATGCAAAAAGGTGTACCTCAAGGATCAATATTAGGACCTTTGCTATACATTATCTATGCCAATGACTTACCGTTAAGATCTTGTGAGTATGTAGTACAGTATGCTGACGATAGTACAATAATATTTGTTTCACCAAATGCTAATACCATTCAAAGTAGGTACTATAAATAATATTATAAAAACTGTGCAACATTATTTTGCTTCATTGTTTTTACAATTGAATAAAAATAAAACGCAGATGATGATGTTTTCTAGAGGAAATAATTACGAACTACCATTTATAAATACAGATAAAGAACCGAAATCAATAAATAATCTATTATTTTTGGGAATTAGAATTGACTCACGTCTTGATTGTAAATATCATATTGATTCTCTAGAGCAAAAAATGGCTCAATATTGCTATGCTTTAAAAATATTATTTCAAAATATTAATCCTAAATCAGCTTTTACAGCTTATTATGCTTATATACAATCCAGAATAAAATATGGTATAATTTTTTGGGGCATTTCCTCTGATGCAAAACGAATATTTGTTTTGCAAAAAAGATGTCTTAGAAATATTTTGAATATGGCGCAAAGAGAATCTTGCAAGAATGTTTTCATTACTAAGAATATTCTTACTTTAACAAGTTTATATATTTATGAGGTGTGCATTTTTGTAGTTGACAATAAATCTTTGTTCGATAATTACCAGAAACATTGTTACTATACGAGAAATAACGATATATTAACGCCAAATTTCACTCAATTTACATACATCCAAAAAAACATCATTCTTTAATAAGAGTCTTTAACAAATTTCCTAATACCACGACTGCTTTACCTATCAAAATACTAAAAAAGAAATTAAAATCATTTTTAATATAAAAAGCTTAATATACCGCAGATGAATATTTCAACGACAATCTATCTAATTATTTTTAAAAATGTACTGTCTATTAAATGCATCTTACTGTTTTATTGTAGATGTTTAAGATATTTTAGATGCATGTGTTTTTTTACTTAGTTTTAACTTTAACTTTAATTTTAATATGTCCCTTTTTTAAATCCTTTAACTACTTAGGAATTATTTTTATTGTATTTTTAGAACCTTTTGACCTGTTCAGCGCTCATTTTGGGCATTATGTATATTACATGCATTTGAACTAAATAAACCTCTATCTATCTATCTATTTATTAATCGTGCATACAATTCAAATAGGTGGCGTATCCTTTAATAATAAAGATAATAAAGTGAATAAAAAAAAATAAAATATTAAAGAAAGATGGGGCTACAATTTGATTTCAATTGCGATATGTTAGAGTTACTGGTGCATCCCACAGGGTGTTACAAATTTACGAAAAAAAACACACTATTTTTATTACGCCCGGTATAAACCGAAACATTTACGTTTTATCAAAAGCAAGAAGTATAGCGACAATGTCAAGAAACAAACCTACAATGCAAAAAAATAACATTGACATCGGACTCTACGTTGCGAAAAAATGTAGTATTAAAATTTTAGTAAATTTATAATGGTGCGTTAATTCTGAACAGAAGTATAAAGTAGCAGCTACTGTATATCATAAAGGAAAAAAATAATGCAGTTGAATGACAAAAATACACAGGATATACATTTAAAAAAATATGTGTCACATTTTAAAAGAGACACCCTGTAGAGAAATTACAGAAACGTCACTAAACTTTACGTAAGAGCGATTTTCGCCATTCCAATATCTCAGATATTCCCAGAGATATGAATAATCCTTTTATTTTTTTAAATTCCATCCAGAATTTCAAAAACAAAGAGTTCTGATTCGGCATTTTAAATTTCTCCAAAAAGTAGTTGTAGTTACCAAGATATCTTATAATTACAGTGAAATTGGAACACGCTCTTTAAATAAAATTTAAAATTAACTAAATTAAAAACATTTATACTTACTCAGTACAATCTGCTGGGGAGCCCACTTGACCAGCTTTACATTATCTGGTTTTCCAGGCAGATCATCGCCTTCAAATTTCCAAACAACTTTATAAGGTATCTCTTTGAACGCTTGTACAATAGCTTTCAGCGTATCCTGATTGAGCTCCTTACTCCTTACGTTGCTTCCCAGACTGAAGTAGATGAATCCTTCCTTGGCATTGTCCATGAAGTCCTTCAGGTCCTGAAAAAAATTCGAAAGTGAGCGCAAAGTTGTATTGCACGAACACGTCAGGCGATTTCGCCTTTATACTTTTTTATTTAAAGGCATACAATAGGAACGGGATCGTACTTTTTTGTTATCATGGTTTTGAACAAAGCAATTAATGATATCACTGTTTTTCGATTTCATAAAATAGTAGGTAATAAATTTTTATGTTTCTTTAGAAATTGCAGTTGGTGAGTAATCTTGTTTTGTACGTCCGAGTTTTTGGTGGTAGTATGCATCGCTTGCTAAACTTAAAGGATTGGTCAGTAAAAAGGTGAAACTTTCTGCAACGGTTTGTTTTTAATATTTTTTCAAAGAAAAAATGTGAATATAGTGCAACAATTGGATCAAATCATGTGTAAAGTAGTTCTTCTATTACTAGTATAATTTTTATCAAATAAAGGGTACAACATAGATTAAATTTGGTTTAGTTTACAGCAAATTTTTGCTATATTCTATTGTCGAATTGCACACGCACAGCATTACGGAAATTTTTTGCGTATCTAGCGAAAAATGCTGTTGCGGCAACTTTAATAAATATAATGAAAATATGCAAATTATAATATTTTATATTGCAGTTATAAATAATATATTACACAAAAATTATCGCGGTCTCCTGGAGGTCATCAGTAAATTTATTTTTTTAGATAAGCAAATCGGATCATATTGTCATGATCTTGAACTTAAAATTTGATTTCTTGTTTTATTAAAATTACATCAACATTTTCACAATAAGTAATTCTTAAAGCAAATGAGCAGGTATCATTATCCTGTTTGGACTATATCCAGGACTAGATCATACAGGGTGTACTTTAATACGACTCAGATCAAGGTACCTACAATTTTACTACTTTTTTTATATAACATATTCTCTATTCATATAGTTCAAGAATACTTGATATAAGGAACAGACATTCATACCCTATACGCATAAACTTGGGAAATTATAGTTGACGATAAATAATGACGAATAGGGAAACTTATTTAATTAAATCAATTATATTTATACTAATATCAATAGATTTGTAGGAGTAAGAAGGTCCGTCTAATTGTTAATATACCCCCACTACTTTAGCTTTCTTATAGTATATTGATAAAGGAATTATCTAATTACGAATGCAGGATGTTAAATTTGGCAGCAAAATAAATTTTATAAAGATTGTATAAATTGCTATAAAACAAATTTTATAGGAGCTTCAAATTCATATAACGTGGTTAAATGCCTTTATACGATATTTATAGAATCGAAAAGGGCCCACTTTTATAAAACATTTTGGTAATGTTGTTTGTAATGTGGTAATGTTCTATAAAAAATGTACCCAACACTTTTAAAACAATTTTATACAGCAACTATAAAAACGTTTTGTAGTCTGTATTTTGGTATTATTTAAAGAAACATTATATTTTTAGTGACGAATATTAACACCAAATCATTTTAAGATTGATATATAATCATAATTATTTGTGCTTATATTTAAAAATGGGTAGCCTAATCTCGATGGCGATCATTTGTGTAAGTTGTAAATAGGTGCAATACTTAACAATATTATCATTTCAACAATCTCGTGTTTCAATTTCATTGTGTCGAAAATTTTATTAAAAAACTACAGATATGTTTGTGACGAAAAAAATTATGCGCTTTAATTTGGACCACATTTGCTTTAAAATTATAAAAAATAAATTTAAAAAAATATTAAAATTACGCTTTCTTTAATTTGTATTATCATTGTATAATTACATTTAATGATCTTGTCTTTCAAAAATAGTAAAATCATGTTTGAGATATAATTCTAAGATTTTTATCTAATTTTACATAATGCCGACATTCGTTGATCCAACAAATATTCATTCAAACATGGCCACTTCCACGCATACAAAATTAAGGTTAAGTTTAGAATTTTATTACGCGAAATATACAATAAATTTGTTATCTCAAGCCACAATTTTATTTTACAACATATTTATAAAACAGGGAATATTTTTATAGATTAAACAGAACTATAAAACTTTTTTATAAATAAGCTCATTTCGAGACTAAAAAATAATTTTATTAATTTCCTTATATCCCTAATAAAATAAGTTAATACAACTATTTTATAAGGTTATAATTAAAAGTTAATTACCCAAGTATACGACTCCTAGACAATATGTTTACAATCCTTATATATATTTTTTTAAATGTTAAGTATATCGTATTATAATACTTTTATAAGAATTTTAAAAAACTGAAACTTATTTATTCTATAAAACAATTTTACACAATTATTTTCTTTAGGAATAAAATTATCACAGTTATTTGCACTATAAAATCAAATTGTTCATTAAACAACGTTATTCGGCAGTTATAAAATAATTCGCTTCTTTTAAAGTTCCATTTTGCTAGTTGGGAATTGTATAAATTCTAAAACTTAATTTTGACCGTACCTGTGTCATTATACAGGTACATGTTTCATTAAGCATGTCTAATTCCAATTTAAATATTATATTAGTATGAGTTACTATTACCAAAATTTCGAGGTTGCCAAGAGGTAACGGTTTAGAAACTATGACTGGAATCCAATATTTAATTTCTTACTTGGAATCATTGTAAGGAAGCCAGATAGTACAAAAATGTATGTAAAATATTGATAATATTTTGACTTCCACTGTATATCCTTATTTTTGATCAGTAATTTCTGAACACACTGTGTATTGTATCAATTAATTACTGTTCGTGCTATTTTCTTTATAGTTTTATCAAAATTAATTGTCATATATTAATGAACAAGACATATTCAAACAATTCTATTAGCTATATATTTTTAGGTATTAACAATACTATTAGCTATATATTTTTAGGTATAATAATATTTTGTGAAACTAACTACTCTGCGGACTAAAGCTCCAACCAGCGTTGAGTTGCGCCCACAATAGCTACCCATATATTCTTTATTAGTAGCTGTTTTAACATTTTTTACTGTATTAGGAAGGTATTTTAAGCTAATATAAATCAAATCTCCTACAATTCCTCTCAATAAAGTCATATGTATGCTCTCTGATACCAAACATCTAGGTATGCTAATGAACAATCCACAGACAACTGTTAAATAATTATCTAAAATAAAAATTAATCTAGCTAAATTTGCTAACCTGGTTTAATTAATTAAGTCAATGGTAATTGTCATATTTAATTTAAAATTTATTGGCAGGTTAAAGTCACTTTTGACATTGTTGATATTTAATTTCAAATAATTTTAATTTATTGGTATAATAATTTTTATAGTTAGATATGATTCAACTTAAATGAGGCCACCTGAAGAAGTAATCCTAAAAATGCATTAATAGGTCAGATCTCATCTATTGTGGTTGAATTTTTGAATTCCCACAGTTTCAAAACTGTTAGCTTAAAATACCTTTCTAATACAGTAAAAAAATCTATTATCCTTACCTTAGTCAAAGGTCTTTTCGAAACTATATTCCTCTCCATTCCAATATTAATGGTAGTAGGACCAATAGCTCTAGCATCCTGAATAACTGGATTTACATCCAGGAACATCATATCGACATCGCTGATGAGATCCTCAAGTTTAAGAGACATATTTGTAAAGAATTTGTCAATAATCCTCTGTTTTCCTGGCAGCACATAAAAGGTTTCGAACAGGGACACATAAAGGGAATAAATTGTACTTATGACCCTTTCTCTGAATGTCAGTTTGCCATGGTAAGGCGTCGCGTAATCCGCGTGGAGAATTGGATGCGCTGGATTGCCCATGGCATGCTGGAATAAGGTATGGCCATCCACAGACGTAGTTAAAACAGTGGGACAGTTGTATAGCTTCCCAAAAGCCAAGAACTCTGCGTAGTACGATTCAACGAACACCACGTCAAAGTTGAAGTTGTTCCTCTTGTGGATCAACTCCTGCACCTTTGGATTTGAGAGTTGTTCCTCAGCTGCATCTGAATTAATCTGGGCAAAAATGTCATACCAGTTCCACATGTTTAGTATGTTCTCCGCCGTCTTGCTGATTTGGTACTTGTGGGTTACTATTTTGAAAGCGTTGCTGGTGTCGATTTCTGTCAGATTTATCAATGTGGGGTCCTTGTGTGGAACGGTGGTCATCAAGGTAACCTGGTGGCCTCTCAACGACAATTCCTTCCATATCTGCGTGAACGCTATTTGGTGACTGTAAAAGGGTGCCGGCACAAGTGCCAAAATGTTCCCACCACTTGCAATAGATGCAAAAGACATCACACATAACACACTCCACCACATTTTACCCGATCTAATGACAAGAATCTCTAATAGTGGTCCAATTTATTACAGTTATCAAACATTGATTTGTTGAAAATACCGAGTGGTTAAAAATATTCATTGTTGGGTTTCAGTTGCACTGAGTACGCAAAATATTCAAAACGAGGCTACTGTGTACTTATATTATAATGCAGAAGACCTCACACAAGCAAATAAGTGTATTGGGCAGTTGATGCGCATGTTTCTTTAACGATAATTTGTTTCTTTTGGCAATCCCATTAGATAAAAATTATTTAAATAACCTATTAACCTTTCAGTTCGTTGAATTTGATTTATTTACTATGGGTAACATCTACTTCCTTTTCTAATGCAACTGTGTTTTTTTTTAATGATTAATTTGATATGCAGAAGTATATAGGCTGTCTTACGGTGACGGCCCATTGGAATATTTCAGAGACTACTTCGATTTCAATTTTAAAACTTTAGACTTTGGAGTTGCTTTTGGATAGTCTAATTCAAAAGGGACTAATTTTTACATCGTGCAAGCTGGGGTATGATATTTAAAAGAAATAGAAGGTAGCAGGTATAACCATACCCGGCAAAGGAATTGCCCATGGCTTACAATGGGCAATATCATTAGAATTTACACAGACAGTAGACAATCACTATCGATCTTACGTAATCATCAGGCACTCATAGTATCAGCGTATCTTCTGAATGCTGGGTAAAGGGACATGATCGACGCAATGGCAATGAAGTAGCTGACAAGCTGGCTAGGAGTACATCGGGTCTCAATATTTCTCACCTCTTTGTAGCGGCTGCTAACAGGAAGACGAGACACTCTGTGAGTGCTCTGCCATCTCGTCAATAAGAGAATCCGTATTGGGAGAACGATGGCCTTCTATGACCTACATTAGAGAGCAACGTCACCACCTTTCTTTCCTTTTTCCGTTGGTTGACGGCTCAGGCGGATTGATCTCCTAATGGGAGGAGGTACAAGGGCCCCAATGAGGCCTAAGGGCTGTAGCATTTTTGCTACCCTTCCCACAATTTCCGATTCCAGATTCCAGAGAGATAGAGGAATGTCTATGATTTATTATAGATGTTTCAAAAATTGTTTAATTTTACACAAAGTAATGAGAACTTGTTGTCCGATTTGCTTAACTTCGATCAGCCAAAACTTGATTTTTCAGAATGGAGTAGCCTGTATATTTAATTAAAAACGATTTTAGATTTTACCCTCTATTCATATTACATATCTGTACCTTTTTAATTTGTCTGTTATTGACGGTTTTTGAGATAACTGAAATTATTATTATATCATTATTAAAGGAATGAGCAGGGGGCAAAACCTATTGTGCTCAAATGTGCTCAAATAATAAAGGCAGTTATAACATAATTAACATATTGAAACTACAAATAGTACATTAAAGATAGATATGACATATTAATTATTGGGTACACTACAACTGAAATAACATAAAAGTTCACTCTTTTTTAAATTGTCATATTTATGTTTATAACAGTTAACGCTTCCAAAAGATACAACATCATTGGGTAGTTGATTACATTGGTTAAACACTCTGTTTAAATTAAAGCTCTGTCTTATGGATATATTGAAGCTTTCCTTGCGTGGTTTCAATTAGTTGCCACGTACGGTCATCTGTGTTTAATAACAGCAACTTTCCATGTCCATGTCCTACTTGAAAAATTAATGTTAACCCTTCATCTGCGTTCGCAGAGTAGTGGGAGATTTACTATTTGTAACTTCTCATGATAGGTAAGATTCTCCAGGGTAGTCACTTTTCTACTACACTTGCGCTATTTGTCTATTAGGTTAATGTCCTTAATCAAACGAGGTGACCATATGGTACCAGCATACTCCACTACAGGCCTTACGTAGGATTTAAATAAAAGAGAAGACAATCTAGGGTTGGGATTTTGAAATGCTTTGAATATTATGTAAGATCTTTGATTAGATTTCTGTGATTTTAGAAATATCACTGGACCAGGAAAAATCTGAAGTTATATCACACCTAAACCATTCTGTTCCGCTACTGCTTTAACTCGGGATCCATCTATGGTGTAATAGTAATGGTGATTTTTGTTGCCTCTTGATATTCGAGTTTAGTGGAATTAATCAACTTTTGCACCAGCCATCAATTGCTATCATTGCATCAGCCATCATTCAATATCATTCAGATTACTTTGAATGGTGTTGTGCTGTTCTAGCATTAAATAGGAACAGAAGTGGTCCAAGAATAGAGTCTTGCGAAACCTCGGATCGTACTTGATGCCAAGATGAATGATCTGACCCATCACGAAAAAATATTTGCAAATTCAGTTCAGCTCACCTCGAATTCCTAAATGATCAAGTTTTAAAAGAAGTCTATACGTTGTCGAAGGCTTTAGTAAAATTCTAGTAAAGTACGTCCACAGTATCTCTTCGATCAAAAGCAAGGAATCAATGATTTAAACAGGAAAATAGATTGGTGGTTGTAAATCTGTTTGGGATAAAACCATGTTTAGATGTTGGTAAAGGATATTCGTTAAGGAAAACTGAATTATTTTGGGACACTATGATTATTTCTAGGACCTTAAGACAAATAGACATTAAACTTGTTGGAACTGATCCAATTTCTAGAGAGGCTAGCTATGAAATTGGTAGTAAAATGATGACTTATGATGACATATTGGCTGTTCTGTTTTTAAGTTTGTTAGCAATTTCACAACCATCCTCGTATGAAATTGGATCATTTTAATTGTTTATTTTAACAGAGAAACAAAATTGGGAAGTGATCTAATTTTTTTTTTTGTGTCACTGTTCATTAATGTTTTAATAAAAGTGTTGAGTTCATATCTTTTACCAAAAATATCGCTAAGAGCAACCGCTTTTGAGACATTTTTAATTTAAAATTTAATGTTATATTCCCTTTCACCCTTCTCATCTTAAAAAACTATCAATTTTTTGACTAAAGAGACTTAAAGTAACCTGTTTCAATGCGACTCGTAGTTAATATTTATAAATAAGTAGTTTTGATTCATATAGGCACAGCAAAGCAGTTTTGATATGCCTGAACACAGCATGTCTTTTCGTGCTTGGCCATTGATACCAAGGATGTTTATTTTATTTTGTAGGCATGATAAGAACTTATATAAATTTTAACTCAATAGCGTTGAAGTAATAGTATTTCGATTTATCATTTATATTGTGAAAAATATATTTTATAGCGGCATTATTTTCTTAATGACGTATTTTGTAAATAATAACAATAACATTGAAATTTTTTCATAATTTTCAAGGATATTTTAGTACAATTTATCTATTGGTTATAAATAAATGAATAAGTCAATTAGTGAATTGATTAAAATATCTTCAATCTTTGTTGCAATCATTCAATATTTATTTTTTATGATAAAATAAAAAATAGCATAATTTTCTTAATTTTTTTTATCAAGCTCCTAAATAAAGTAAAACAAAATCATTGTAAAAGTGCCAAATTTGTTCTGTACTTACTTAATACAAGAAAAACACATTGAATCAAAATAGGTATGTTTTATTAGACTTCTAGAACTACCGCAAACCATCTATAAAAGAAAGTTCGTTATTTTTGGATCATTTAAAAATTATACGTTATAGAAATACATCTATTTTGTGTTTAATCTAACTGATAATAATTTAAATTCGTTTTAAAAAATACAAAAAATCATCACGGTATTTACATACACATACAGGGTGTCCCAAAATTAATGGAACATAAAGCAAAAGTAGATTCTTAACGACAAAATAATGCGACGTAGCCAACTTTAGCTTAGTCAAAAGTTGATAGTTAAAAATATACATAGGTGATGATATAGTTAAAATTTTATTTTCGGTATTTATATATAGCTTTTTAAAAAATCATGCTATTTTAAATGGCACAACTCTTTAAGGCTTAGCGTATCCATCTGACTATTGAAACAATCGATTCTCCTACCTTTTGTAATTGTAAAAAGTACACCTCGGTGAAGTCGTTAGAAGTAATCATTTTCGAAATAATCATATTTGAAATACTCAGTGCACCTAGTAAAAACTGATTTAGTTTGAGTAAAATGCCTGTTATGCTGGAAATACGGCAAAAAGTTATTTGAAAAAGTTATTCAGAATGGTAAGAATTCTGGTAGAACCACAGGATAGGTGTTATCAGATATATTGTAAAATGCGTATTTCATTCACGTACAGCAGATAGAGCACTGGACCTAGAACAGAGCTCTGTGGTACATCTTGTTTTATTTAATTTAGACAATTAAATTAAGACCATGTGCAAAATTTCAAGAAGATCGGCAAGGTTTGATGTCTCATTCATTTCTAGACCCCCTGTATAAGTACTGAATAAAAGCAATTTTACTAATACTGCGTTTACATAAAATATATACTAGTAAAATTATAAGATATTTAAAAAAATAACTTAAGTATTTATACATATATTAGGGTCTATAAAGCTTTTAAGTAGATCGTTTTATCTATTTTAAATAGGTACCTATGTTAAAAATCAAATCAAATTTATGCCAATATCTATCTATATTATAATATTTGTTATAAAAAATCTTAAGAAGATTTCTAAAATATAGTATAGTAGGGTGGAGGAACGTTGATTTTTTTCAATGTGAGGTATTGATGCCGGTCGTTGTTTGACCATCCCCCTGATTAATTAGGTTTTCAGGTTTCCTTGATTCCTACACGGAATGGTGGTTAAGGCCTATCAACATAAGTTGTTCCTGGGGGGCAAATACGGCCTACTTGATAATAATATGGCGCCCCTCTCCCGCACAAGTCTCCGACTTATGGGCTAATCCTCAGGAATGTAGTTTCTGGTAGACATTTTGATGTTGATAAAACATTCGAATACTAAAATGTATATATATTTTAGTTCTTCTTTTTGAAACATTAATAAAGTTGTAGGATTGCACATCTAAATGCTTAAGTTGAGCAATGTCCTGGTTCAATTCTTTGCAAAAAACCTTGTGAATTGACCACCAGATGCGTTCTTATAAAGAATTTAGGAGATGTCTCGAACAGGATCCAACCTTTGGCACAACTCTTAATCTTCTTTGTCACTGATCTAAACACGCATTTGTTTGATGTTTTATCTTGTATGCGTAATAATTGTAATTTTTATCAAAAGGTTATCATAGTGTCGCACATCCAACTGAAATATCTAGGTAAATAAGCTCCCAAAATAATAATCACGGTTTTCGTTTATTTACGAAAACACCTTCCGATTAGTTTGGAATTTGGTTCATAATAAACAAGTGCATTATTCAAGGCCAGTCGAGCTGATTAGTATGAAATTTGAGGGCAAAGGTAATTCAAGAACAATCAGAAAACTAAATATATTTGGGGCGATTACTCATAAAATATACAAAGTAGCCCATATATTTAATTAGCTGCTGATTCTCATTGACGCAAGGCTTACACACACCTATAATACGTTTCTTTTGCTTCCCAGACAAACCTGGCAGTTAGAATGTTGCACAAATTTTATTCTTTACAGGGTGTTCAGGAAAATAGGAGAAATCTCTCGGGTGCAGATACAACATGAAAAAATAAGTTCCTATAATTTTTTTTCCTACAGGCCCCCCCCTATGGAGATTTGTGTCCCTAAAGGACGCCACTGTAAATCGGTTTCTCTTGAATAACTTTTAAGGTACTTAATATAATATAATAAAAATTTAATATGATGGACACTAGTAAGGGCCTCTTAAAATAATGTTCTTGAAACATATTTAGGTTTTTTAGCTTTCCAGGGGAGGGCTAAGTTTTACAACTTAATGCCTAAAACAGGTAGGCCAAGTTTTCACGATAAAATAATGCTTGAAGCTATCTTTGATATACTCGCGTCAAGAATTCAGACGTCTTACGTCACGGCTGACGTTACACATTTGTTTTCATTGTCAACGTAATTTTCGATATTTGGTCGCGTTAAAAACAATCATTCTTTGCAATTTAGTGCAATATATAATGCAAGCTTTTAGTGTAGTACATAGTTGCAGTTTCTTAAATATGGAAAATATAATGAATTATTCATTTGTTCGTATGACGTAAGTCGTCTGAATTCTTGTCGCGAGTATACATTAGGTTTGTTTACAATAATCTTACATTTACATTTTTTGTCAATTTCTTATACACAATAATTGTTATAATTTTTTAAACAACAATCGTTTTTACAAAAATATTTTAAAATGGTATCTTTCAATTCTTTTCATAAAATTTTTCAAATATTTCCTCCTCCTGTCTAATTATCTCACAGTTGTTAATAGTTATCTCTATTAGGTCTTCAACATTATGCACTAGATTCTTGTATACACTGTAAAAAAATAATTACATATTTTAACACAAAAGGACATAATACTGTGTTAATCGAGGTCCACACGGAATTCTGTATATTTTTACACATTTCTCTGTATGTAGCAGTGTGCTAAAGGTTGAACACAATTCACTGTGTTAATATAACAAATTTCATGTGTAACTTTACCACATTTCTATGTTATTTGTATCATTAAAGGTGTAGGCTTTTCACATTAACATGTTAATTTTATTGTATAATAGGTATTGATATGGAAGACTCATCTTTGTTAATTCTGTTTACTTTCGAAATAATTTTTATATATAAATAAAGCTGTTTACAGGCCTTTTAAGCCCAGAGAAATAATTTTTACTAAATATAATTTTTGAAATACTTTGATTTTGATATTTTCTAGAGGTTCTGCCTATCGTCGAGAATGCATTAAATATAGCCTGGAATGTTCTATTAAACGGCAGAATATATGTATTAAAAATTATAATTTCAAAAGCAAACAGGAACATAATTAACAAAGTAGGTGAGCTTCCGTATCAATATAAAGAATTTTCTGAATTATGGTGTAATTATAAAATAAAAGATATTTTACTTTTTATGAATTTATTAAAAAATAAAATTCTGTTCGAATGAACAACAACCAAGACTGCTAACAAAATATATATGTATTAAAATTAACAGTATAGTACATATTATAATAAGGGACTAATAATGTTCTACTAAATCATAAACAATGAAACAACAAACAAAGATGTATTTAGGCACTACATAACAGGAGTTTACGAAAATTAACTGGTAGTGATCTGAACATATAATTTTCTTTCTCTAAAGTTACAAAAAAGTTAGATTACAGAGTAATCTAAAACGTCAGAGTAAACTCCTAATATTTTTAATAGTTATATTATAATTAGTTTTAGCTTTATTACAATTATCAGTAATATTTGTTATAGTTAGGTAAGTACTTACCATTTTCCTTGATTAAACCTCAACTTAAATTTACATATTCTCCATTTGAACACAGTGAACGAGAACTATACACAAAACCGCTACATGACCAGTATGGCGTAGTGACGTGTGTTGGATCAGCTGATATACTGCAACTGCGCAGATGTGCTCGACCAGTCAGGAGTAGGGATATAGAACACAATTAAGTTGTGTGCGTGTTAACTTTACACAAAATGGTGTACTTTTAACACACAACTGGTCAATATTGCACAAATCCAGTATATTTTATTATAATACTAGTAATTTTAATATATTTTGTGTAAAACATACAAAAAAGCCATAGTGCGTAAAACTATTAACACGGAATTTTTACACATCCTACATTACACACTGTAAAATCTCGCTTACACAGCAACTTTTTTTGCAGTGTACAAGAGTTTTGAGGTAATTCCAAAGGAAAATTAAAAGAATTGTAAGTAGGATAATTGTACCTCTTTAGTGTAAAAAGCATTTTTAATTTGCGACAAATGTCATACAAATTGTCGCAGGATTTAGAAAATATGTATTCTCGAAACGTCATAGAAATAATGTCACCATTGGTCAATTATGTCATGTAATAAGATTTGGCAACAATGTTAAATCCATAGTGATTTAGACGGTGGTCGAAAAGTATTTATGTTTACACTCTTTTTATTGCATAATGTCATTTTATGGATTTGGATTGCTTTACAGCTATAAAAGAAAACGCTGGTTGAGTTGTTACAAAACTTTCTTCAGGTAAATTCACTTGTGCAACGAATATTTATATTCTTATATTACTTGTAATCATATCTTAGTTAAATTTTGTATTAAGTACCGAAACATTTTTCACTTGCCTGTACCTACGTAACATATCTAAGGTAAAATAAAAGAGATATTCCTAATTAAATGGAGTTTTTATTTATATAAAAATCCAACAGGTAAGCGCGGTGAAGTATGATTAATGACCTGTGCTGCTGATCCAGATTTACACATTCAACATTAAATTCAATAGGTTCCATAATTCAACGGAACACATTTTTTAATACCTAAAATGCAATTACAAGCTTAGTGCTTTTAGCTGCATGTACTGCTGACATGAGACAATATTTCCGTCACAGATTACTTTTTATAAAAAATAAATAACTAAAAA
Source organism: Monochamus alternatus (assembly GCA_037114965.1). NCBI lineage: Eukaryota > Metazoa > Arthropoda > Insecta > Coleoptera > Cerambycidae > Monochamus > Monochamus alternatus. The sequence goes on from CM073433.1 coordinate 44,530,689, forward strand.
CTACTACTTACTATGAATTTTACACTTAATGTTGAAGTGTGAATTTTTTGTTCAGCAATAAAAATGGTAATTATCTCAAATCATTTACCAAGCCTTTAAACAATCCAACCATTTTTACTAGGTAATCAAACGCTCGGCATCTTTTATAAAATATTTTGTTCTATTGCGACCAATTTGTGTTTGAGATTCTAGAATAAATATCGGTTCTGGTTAACCGTTTTTCAAAACTTTGTGACATTTATTTAATATAGAGATGAGACATGATAGATATTTTACGTTTTCTCACATACGACATCTTAAGTCGAGGGGCTGGAACCACTGGTTTCAAATTCTACTAAAAATTTTAGAATGCGACATTCGAGAATATCAATTTGAAAATTTTAAAAGAGATTCTCAGAAAGTCAGTTTCTTTTCTAAAACCCTATATATTTATTCACTAATTATCCATATTCTTCCTCAAAATACCTAATGAGTCTCTTCCTTGAGTCCCAACATATGTTAGACAAAATGTAGTTTCCAAGAAAAATATTTTTATTGACACATCCTCATGTCTTTGTCATGACATTGACGTAAATCTGCTACTTAATGTGAACTCTTGACATTTAAAAAATGTTTTAAATCTGTCAGGCGTAGACTTCATGGCAATGTTGAAAACATTGTTATTAAATATTACCATTATCTGAATGGTGTTTACAAAAAAATTAATTATCTTTTATCTGCATAACATTTGGCTTCTGATTGTTCGAATTTTTTAGAAAAGGATTACCAAATTTTTTACTGTGTGAGCTTTTCGAAAGATAGGTAATACTCGTTAGAAATGTTAGTAAGTAATGATGATTTCAATGGTTTTAAAAGTCGAGTCTGGTTAATATGTCATTCCTAAGTATATTATACAATATTTTCAAAATCGTAATAATAATATATTTGTAGAACAATCATCTAATAGCTAATTCTTATCAAAACATTATAATAAACAAGGTTGAGGTTCCAAGTTGAGTGAACTAGTTTTATAAACAATTATTTCTCTAAGGTTAAGGATATAATTCGTTTTTATTTAGATCTCCTTATCATATCTAAAATGGAAGAATATTCATTGCAAATATGATACCAACAATGTTTTTATCTAGTTAGCTCCTTTCAAAACCAGTTCATATTAGAACTACTTAAATGTATCTAATTTTTATATAATCATACATTTAAACTTTTTTAGTTTATTTGTTTTGAATGTCTATAATAAAATAATAAGAACAGTGTAAAATACGAACCTAAAAATCCATATAAATTTAATTAAATTAGATAACTTAAGCTGTACGCCTACTGAGGGGAGGCATGAAGTGAAGAGAAACGTCATTTTTTTGACATTAAACTTATCAATCCAATGGATATTTCTAATATTATTAATAATATAAAAACTATACTCGCGTCAAGAATTCAGACGTCTTACGTCACGGCTGACGTTACACATTTGTTTTTATTGTCAACGTAATTTTCGATATTTGGTTGCGTTAAAAACAATAATTTTTTGCAATTTACTGCAATATATAATGCAAACTTTTAGTGTATTATAAAGTTTTATTACTATCAGTTGCAGTTTCTTAAATATTTTGATGAAAATATACTGTATTATTCATTTGTTCGCATGACGTAAGTCGTCTGAATTCTTGACGCGAGTTATAGTAGCATAGGATTAGATAACATCTCTATCACAGATTGTGTTTACCTTTTTGTCTTCATCCTTTGGTCAGTATTATAAGGTATTTTTCCAGAGTTATGGAAAATGGCGATCCTAAAGCCACTTGTAAAAATGACCAAAAAATGTAAATAATCTTCGACCTATCAGTATATTATCTACAATCTCTAAAATCCTTGAAAGACATATATGTGAATAAATATATGGTTATTTATGTCACAATAAAATGATTCCTTCTACTCAATCCGGATTCCGCAAAAATCATATAAACGATAATAAATGCAAATGCTTAGCATTTTTAGATTTTAGCAAGACCTTTAATATACAAAACCATTCATTATTATTAACAAAGTTACGTTACTATGGGTTTTGTACAAAAGCCATTAATTTCTTCAAATCTTATTTAAGCCACAGAGTTCAACAAGTACGTTTGTCAAATGTTCGGAATGCGGTTTTCTGCATTCTCTTCCAAAAATTATTTGTAAAAAATGTGACGACATGGAATTTCTGATAAATCGGAAAATGCATTGCTGCAGCCAAAAATGCATTCAAAAAATGCATTATTTGAGAGGCCTCTTGGAAGATGTCAAAACTTGGAAAATAAGTGTCAGAACTGGCCCAGATCGGGTACTCGGGGGTTTCCGAGGTCGCTGATCATGAATATGATGTTCAAATTGACCCCCCGAACACCTGGAGCTCAGGAACGCCGATGAACGTCTTCTCCGTGGGACTCTCCCACAAATCACGCGGGAAAAAAGAAAAACTCGGCGCCCGGAATTTTTTTTGGGTCGCTGAATCCAAATATAACATCGGCGACCACCCCACGGGCACCTGGTGCGCCGGAACCTGGACGCGGACATCATCTCCGAGAATTTTCCTGAGAAGAGTGCCAAGAACCACTCGAAAATCATAATAGGGGCGTTTTGTGGGGCGTTGAATCCGAATTTCATGTCTAAAACGACCCCCCGAACACCTAGTGTACCAGAACCTGACCCTAAACGTCATCTCCGTGGCTTTTCCTGACACAATCAAAAAAGGCGAACCGAAAATCTTTATGAAGAGTTTTTTGGGTCGCTGAATCCAAATATGACATCGGCGAACACCCCCACTGGCATCTAGTGGCTCGAACCCGGACGTGCACGTCATCTCCGAGAATTTTCATGAGAAGAGTGCCAAAAACAACCGAAAAATCATTGTAGGGGCGTTTTTGGGCCGCTTAATCCAAATTTCACGCCCAAAACTATGTTCCCAATGCCTGGAACTGGAACAACTTTTTCGAAGGCCCTAGGCGAGAGTTACACATGAATGTGTCAAGTTATGAAACGGTTTTTCGTGAGTTTGTTGCGGTCTTGTCAGTAAAACCCTCCGAGATGACGTTTAGGTCCAGGTCTCGCGGTACACCAGGTGTCTGAATTTAGTGGCTCAAAAACGCGCCTGTAATTAATTTTTGGGTCGTTTTTAGCGATCTTGGTGGGCAAATTCTCGAAGATGACGTGCACGTCCGGGTTCGGAGGCACCAGGTGCCCGTGGGGTGTTCGCCGATGTCATATTTGGATTCAGCGACCCAAAAAAACCCTCATAACGATTTTCGGTTCGCATTTTTTGATTGTGTCAGGAAAAGCTACGGAGCTGACGTTTAGGGTCAGGTTCTGGTGCACTAGGTGTTCGGGGGGTCGTTTCCGACGTGAAATTCGGATTCAACGCCCCACAAAACGCCCCTATTATGATTTTCGGGTGGTTTTTGGCACTCTTCTTAGGAAAATTCTCGGAGATGACGTCCGCGTCCAGGTTCCGGCGCACCAGGTGCCCGTGGGGTCAATTTGAACATCATATTCGTGATCAGCTATTTCGAAAACCCCTGAGTACCCGATCTGGACCAGTTCTGAGACTTATTTACTAAGTTTTGACATCTTCCAAGAGGCCTCTCAAATAATGCATTTTTTGAATGCATTTTTGGCTGCAGCAATTCAATTTCCGATTTGTCAGAAATTCCATGTCGTCACATTTTTTACAAATAATTTTTGGAAGAGAATGCAGAAAACCGGATTCCGATCCGTCCACCACAACTTAGTTTTAGAACTCTTTTAGTTCATTGCCTCGACTATTTCCTAATATTATATTTTCAAGATTTATTTTTGTCAAATCATGCGTTGTTGGAACCTATTTATTTGTCGGTTTATCATCACCTGTTGTCGGTATGTCATTTATTGTTGATGATTAATATTGTTTCTTAACTGATCATATACAGGACCATAGAGTCGTTCTGTTTGTTACTTATATGTATGCAGGTATAATAGTCATATAATTGATAGTAAACTATAATATTGTTCAGGAACAGTAAACATTTTGCAGATAGATTTATAATTACTGATATTGTGAGCATGTCAGGCTTCTCTTGAGTAAGTAACAGCTTACAGACATCGACTATAAAACTATATACGATATATGTTTTAAAGAACACATAGTAAATTCCTGTGTATGTACAGTGTCGCTGTTAGTCGAAATTTGTGTTTTATTTTGTAAATTCTTAGTACTTTTTATTTAAAGCGTTAAAAACATGATGAATGTGGAAAATTGAGTTCTCATCCTGTATTGTCTTTTCGTATTTTTAAATATTTTTAGACTCATAATATTATTGTCAGATGTATCGATGTAAAGGACAGTTTGATTTTATATTTTATTCACACATCATCTAAAAATATATTTCATTTGCATTAGAAAGTGTGTTGAAATATTTTTGCTGAAAATGGCATCTTATTCTTGTAAAATTGTAACATATATTCCGTGTTTACAAATAAATAATTATATTACTACATTTTTTCTTAATTTTATTTCGTAAAAATACATATACTTGATTTTCCCTTAATAATTAATATAAAAATAAAAATTACCAGTAAATATTATGTGAAAAGAGCATAACAAAACATGGGAATTTTAACTCATTTTTATCAATGCACATCATATTTGTACAGAGACGCATAAAATGTGTATAGCTACAATACAAAAAACCTAACATTTTAGTAAAATTGCAAAATTCCGAATCCAAGAGCTTTGTTGGCGGCAGGGCAGAGCAGGCCTAGTGACAATTTTAACACAAAAAGTTGATTCCAAATAATAAAAACAAAAAACAGTGTGATGCCAGTTAAAAAAATAAAATTGGTCCTCATGGCAACAAAATTACTGGCTCCAAAACAATCCAATGTTATCAAAAGTGAAACTAAAAAACTTTTTATACAGAATGTGTTAAGAAAGTTATAAAAATTATTCCATACATATTGAGCACTCATATAATATTAGCTTTGGAATTTCTAGGCAACTAACAATACCAGCATGTCATGTTTAATTTGTGATAAGGATTTTGTTTTGGTAAATATGTATTTTAAAATATATATGTAACACAGAACACACAAGTATTGTGAATTTTACTGGTAGATGAAGTTCAAATATAAACGAAATGATATAACTCAATTTATTGAGTTATATGGTCGACGGCATGACAATAAAATATTTATTTTCTTATTAAATAAATCAGCTCTATTAAGAAAACAAGCTATGAATGTGGTAACGATCTAATAATAATAATAATACCTATAATAATATCTATACCTCTCATTCTATTCAAGAGAATTAGCCCAGAAGTCGAATACTTGTGCGGAAGAGAGGGAGGCATATTATTATTAAGCAGCTCGCATTTGCGCCCAGGAACGACTTACGTTGGTAGGCTCCCACAATTTAGTGCAGCAATGAGGGAAACCTGGAAAACCTGGATTAATTAGGGGGGTAGTCAAACGTCAACCGTTATCAATCTATCACATTGACCGCAGTTTACATTCATCCACCTTACCATACCCGCAAACAATATAGCAGATATACGGTCTACCGGATGTGGGGCTCGAACCCACACCGGTCTAGCCAACAAGCTGTGAAAGTGGTAAAGATCCTCTTCAATGAAATAAGTATTACTATTAATACAACTATCATAGCACAGATAAGAAAACTAATAACATTTAACAGGTAATATTGATATAGCGGAAGGTTTGCAGCAGGATTTCTTAAATGCTTAACTCCCTTATTTCTGATAACATATTCCGTCCACCAAATTGCTTTCTCTAAGCTAGTCATTGGCGTATCAAAGAACAGTCGTTTGATTCTTTCAACAGCTTTTTTATACCTAAATGTAAGAATACACAATGAGTAAATGCCAAATAACATCTGTTTAAATCACTTGTGACTCAAAATGGTCCTAATTTTATAAGTTAATATCATTAGGAAATATGTAAAGAAACACTTCTTCTTCTACTTTATGGTACTCTCAGTAAACCAACACTTTAATAATTAAAATATAGTCCAAACTTAAACAGTAAAAGAAATTGTAGTACTTGGAGACAAAACTTATAGTAAAAAATATGTAAATAAAATTGAATTTGATGTCAATGTATTTTGCTTTTGTAACAGTGGATATCCTTATATATTAATTAAATTACTTACAAGCATATTGTATTCAATTATTTTAAATGCTTATGTAGATTTTGCTTCGCAATATAGATACTTGTAACAACATTTTTGTATTCTATCATAATTTCACTTAATTTACTTCCTTTGTCAAATGCCATCATAGGAAATATAATTTTATATCTGCACTTTATCTTCAATTATGGCATTTTTAAGTTCTTCTTTCTTTATATGGGGATATCTTCCAACAGTTATAGCAAAACCTTTGCTCTTCATTAACTTAGCGTTATGGTGTTGGTCAGAGAAAAATGGAATTACAATACAAGGCACTTTGTTGTAAATTGATTGATTGAAGTCCTCCTTGACTTACGAATGCCTTTATATTTGCAGAGGCTGTAATAGAAGAAAAATGTATCTTCATTCTAGTTAAATATTTTCTTGACAAAATAACTGAACCAATTTGCTGTTATAGCACAAATTTGTTTCACTACATTGCTCATTTTGATATATCTACAGGTTTGAAGAAGAAGAACAGTTTCACATATTTAGGAACTATATTTGCCACCGAAAATAGGCGAGGAAATTGAAGTCAGGAAACAAATGTGTAGCAGGACATATAAGACTATACAAAACAGCAGTAAGAGCAATAGTGACATACCTTAGTGTAACGTTTACGTTCACTAAAGCAGAACAAACAAGACTGGAAGTATGGGAGAGAAAAATATTGAGGAAAATTTTTGGAGAAAAAGCAACAGAAGATGTATACAAAGAGGCGAGCATAGTAAAGATGGTAAAAGCACAAAGACTAAGGTAGCTAGAGCATATTGAGAGGATGGTGGAGACAATTAAGGATACCAAAAATGGTAATGACACGAAAATTGAAGATAAAAAGGGAAAAACAACTACAAATTATACACCGGAATGAAAAGCAAGAGAGAACAAAATGGAGAAGGATAGTAAACCAAGTTATGGACCTTCTAAGTTCTCAGGGTTAGATTATACATATATAAATTGGATGAATCAAGACGGTTTAGGTCCCCAAAAATTGTTGAGATTGTCTACAACGAATTCAAAGGGTGTTGTAGTTCGAAGAAAATTCAAAAAGTGTCCGAAACGGTTTTATTGGCATATTTTGAACATAAAATTAAACCTTCGACGTTATGGTCGGTATATTCCATATTAAAAAGTACGCTGAATGTCAAAGAACATGTAATATCAGAAAATTTACAAAACTAATACCATATTTGAAAAGCAAATCAGTTGGATACTGTCCAAAAAAGTTTATAATTATAAGATTTTTACAAGAAGCATCTAATAATAGAATGCTAAAAAAGTTATTCAAATTAATATAAATCGATCGATTTAACTAGTTTTGTACAACTTTTCAGGTCATTTTAATGATTGGTATTTGTGGTGCTTTGAGAAGAAATGAGCTACTAGTGATAACGATCTATGATATAGAAGGCAAAGATTTAATTATTATTATAAGAAATCCCGATTCTATTTGTGAAGGATGTCAGGGAAAAATGTGTTGAATAAGAGGTTGGAGTTAACAAAATAAGTAATGTGCTAAAAAATAGCATCTTAATTTGCCTCATCCGGAAACGCCAATATTACCACCATTAAACGGCATAGATGGCGTTCTAGTACGGTAGCAAATACATCTATATAAGATTCTATACAAAATAAAATTTAAATAGCAAATAAATTGTTACCATCTTCAGCAGAGCCTACGCTTGGAAAAAAATGACACATTATTTTGACATTTGTTTTATGTTCTAAAACGAAAAAGACTTTAGCTTTAGAACATAAAATCGCAGCTAGGTGACTAAAAGACTCACTTTGTCAACTGAAAATTTAATAAAAATGTCGACATTTGATGACAGTTTTGGAAAAATTTTAATATTCTCTTGATTGATCATTTTCATTATTTGCAATGGAATCCTTGAACAAATGTCAATTATTGTTACTGTTTATTACTCTTTCACATATTGTATGATTTTGTGTAGAAAATATTTGTTGATGAACCAAAAATATGGTCACTAAATCTTTTGGCAAAATACAACGGTAAACAGCTCATCTTTTTAAAAATGCATTGCAATTCATTTATTTTATTTTCATAAATTCTTAACTTTTCGAAACATTTGAAGAGATCAAAAGTTAGTAAATGAAAAGGCCTTTTTAGACATTTATTAAAAGCAAAAATTTTTATCGAAAACAAAATATAGGAAAAAATGTCATAGGGGTTTATTATTTCAACCCCTTACAAAAATATTTCAGGATTAAGAAATATTCAAAAAGTGTAGTTTTATTGACAGATAATTAATATTCACCAAGTTTAGTTTCTTGATGTACATGAAAAATAAAAATGAAAAACAATTTTTTGAAGGGGTGTAACTTTTCAGGAAAGGGTTTTTCAAAAATTTTTATACCTGAGACCCCTCTTAATTGCCACCAAAGAATCACCTCTTACATTTTTTCGGTGTTATTTAGATACACCGTCACCCCAGAATTATAATGTTCTATACGCCAAACTGCTACTTTTGGGAAATCGTGTCTAAATATTGTACGGCGATCATACATTGACATATATTATAAAGAGATGTGGAATTAAGATGAGTGTCTCAAAATATGAAGTAATGTTACAATTTAATTATTTTAGTCTACAAGAGAACTATATAAAATCATGAAAACGGGTTTTTATAAATGGATATAGAACAAAATGCCTTATTTTCAGATTTGGTAAAGCAATATGGGGATATAGAACAAGATATTTAGATTTTTTTATTTTAGGTATTTTAAAATAAATCAAATCTCCTACAATTCTTATCAATGAAGTCATATATGTATGCTCACTGATACCAAACTTCTAGGTACGCTTTAGTCCACAGAGTAGTTAGTTTCACACATTAATGTTAATACCTAAAAATATATAAAAAAAGATATTTTGATGTCGAACAAAAATAAGTTTTTTATGCAACCCTAATAAAGCCCTGTGGAACAGTCTTTCCTCTTCTAGAATTTGAGGAAGCATCTCAATCAAATGCTTCTTTTTCTGATCGGGTATATTAACATTCGTCCTAGGTATTTGGGGGACGTTATCCGGAAGTGGTACCTATCTCTGTCTTAAGATTTATTCTTCTTGTATATTTTAGCTTAGCAGTCTTTATTTCTCCTTAATGTGTCCTTTTCATATATTAAATGTTTCGCTTTTGTGTAAGGAATTAAATTATACGAATATCGGATTGAAAATGATTGATAGTCAAAATAATTTCTAGAAGTCATCTGGATTATTCTAAATTTAAGTTTCCATGATTTTGGCATTGACAGGAGGAGACGAATTAAAGTTAAAGGGAACCAAACTTCTAAATTGCGTATATACCTTTCTATGCAACTGTGAGCATTATCTATTTCTTGGACGCTGCCATGGCCTGGCTCCCCGAACTTTTGATCTCACTTTTATGTTCTATGCTTGCCGGAATTAAATAAATTTCTGTAAAGCAAATGACATTATCGAATTTCTATTTTGTGGCACACAACTATCTGACCATGAAATCAGTGTATTAAGTTGAGTAATGTCCAACTATTTCCTTTAGTATTCTAATCAGGGCACTGGCAATGTGGACACCGGCTCGTCCACAGAGAAGTTCGTGCAACACTGCGTTGTAAACAGTATTATTCACATTGAGGTGAGCTGTTAAATTATAACAGGACAGTTTCATTTTATAAAAGTTCTTTGATACATTGCACTTTGGTAATGAAAATGTATTTTGCAAATCAAAAGTAATAACTGCTACTGTGTTATCATTGGAAAAGCGGCACCTCTCACTATTTCTTTCAGGATTACCCAAATTCTTACGTGCGATATGATTATTAAAGTTTCGGATTTCTTCAGGCGTCCAATTATTATTCATACGTACTTACAATAATCGTCGATCGAGCTTTTTTATATTATGTCTAATCGGATATAGAACAAAATAGTTCTGGGTGATGGGAGTGACATTGAGAGGGGATATAGCACAGTATAATTTTCTTAGAGGTTATGGAACAATATAATTCTCATAGATTTTGAGTACATTAATTTACTAAAAACTTTCTTGTAGAACTTTGTTAATACGTAATTTTTATGGATATAGTTTAAGCTAATTATCTAGTTTTCAGGGATTACATTATGTCATTTTGGCCATAAATGGATATAGAACAATATAATTCTGGGGTGACGACACCCTTATAATCTGCTATTTAGGTAATACCTTCGCACTATATAAAAATTCGTTGATTGCATTGGATATACTTTTTTCTCTATTTCATAAATTATTTCTTTGGAGAAAAGCGTAAGATGCATTATTTTTGCATATAATAATAATAATAATATCTCTACCCCTCATTCTAATCACAGGGATTAGCATGCTCGTAACATTATTGTGGAGGAGAACACGTTAAATACAAAGATATTTCTTATACGTTTTCTAAATTATACTTTCATTTTTCTTAATTACACCGCATTTGATGTACTCACACATCAATTTAAAGGACAAAAATAAATATAATTAATATTAATAAATAAATATATATTTTATTATAATTATTGTTATACATATATATATATATAAATTAACCATATAAAAACCTAATATTTACTGTGATTTTTTATGGACTAAAACAGACCTACTAGAAAGGCGAACTTTAAATAAATTAACCAGCTTCCTCACTACTATAAAACTTGCCCATAACGTAATTATTGTCACTGATAAAAGGAAACCAATAACATCGAATAAGTAATATTGATATAAAGGTAAATCTGCAGCAGGATTCCTTAAGTGTTTAGCTCCCTTATTCCTGATGACATATTCTGTCCACCATATGGCCTGTTCTAAACCTGTCATTGGAGTGTCTTGAGAGAGTCGTTTAAGTCTACTCACTGAATTTTTGTACCTGCAAAGTGAAATATAGTTATTTTCCTAACTAGAACGGAAAGTGATACTTTTCCGCACGCTAATGCGGGAATAGTATATTACATACCTAGCGGGGAAGTAGATCATTACAGCCCAGGCTTTGTTGTTTGTTGCCGCTAAAAGCCGTGGCTGAAATGATCTTTCCCGCAAGGTATCTGTATTATTTTATTCACAATCGCTTAGTTACAAGCTTTTAAATACATTAATTTTAAGAAAATTTTAGTCGCGTCAAATTAGCATGAAAAATGTGAAAATAGACAACTTTTTGCGGAGAAGTCCGATTGAGATGCGGTTTTCTGCAAAATATTCAGTGAATTTTTTATAACAAAAGGTACATCTAACCTCTGTACGCTCGCAAATTTATAATTGTTTATTTAACAAATGACCCATTTTTGTTGAACATATGGCAAATGTCACACACGATTCAACGAAAATGTCTGAAAAATGTTCTCTCGGGGGTTTTCGAGGTCCCTCTTTATCACTTTGGCGTTAGCTTTATTATTTATTGCTAAATTGTTGTAACTGAGCTAATTAACAAATTAAAAACTCTACCCCCAAAATCACTAGAGAACCGGAATTTTTTCCTGGATTTCTGGCTTATTAAGGCAAACTAACGGCACAAGATTTTTGCAAATATAATTGTTTATTGTTCGATTGTTATAATTTGATAAAATAAATACTAAATATTAAGTTTTTTTTTAAATCATCTTAACATGACATTGCCATACTTTGGAAAAGTGTCACACGCTTCTAACCGGAAAAGTAAAAGAACAATGATGAACGAACAGTTTACAGCATTTTGCAAATGTATATCTGAACCTAACTATTGTTGCAACTGACTGTTCTGTAAGGTAGTTTAATTTAGGTTAGATATTTTAAGTTCGATTCAAGATGATGCAGTTGAAGAGACGCTAAGAATTTTGTTGCACAAGTTTTATTTTTGTTTTTCCGATTCTTCCAGGTATTCATCAGCTAACAAAGTCGAAGATGCAAATAAGCTGTTATCTTGGAAAACATTTTTTCCAAAATTGTTGATGCCAACGCATTGAGTATTGAATTTTTCCTTTGTATACTTAATCAACAATGACTATGTGAAACGATTGGGGACCGTAAGTTCACATATCTTCTATGCACTTATAGGAAAGTTCCATTGTTTACATCTTGTGATATTTCAAATTAAATTATTCTTAGAGTCCGTTGTATTATTAACTGATATGAGGTTTCCTTTGTCTCTAATGTCATTTACAGTTATTCGTTGCACCCAACAACAAAGTCCTGCCAAACCAGAAATGGTAACCACTTTGATCATTAAACAGGCTTCATCTGGTGCTGCTATCAAACATTTGGATATGTCTTCTTTTGTAAATACTTAGCTTAGCCTAACTTTTTGGGACCTACATTTTTTTAAGAAAGCAGCTACTTTATAAAATTTACCTATGTCAATGTTTTGATTCATTTTTACTACACTTTTTATCATGGATTAATGGGTGTTGGCTTTATGAACCTTGCTGAGGTCAACAAACTAGGCTAAGCATACTTCATTGAAACTGTTCTCTCCTTTTTTGTTACACCAGCTTAAGAAACGTACACTGTGTCGGAAAAAATTTCGAAAACAAATGCATGCGGTAAAGTGAATGTTTGGACACGCTCGTAGAAAAAGAAATTGTCTACTAAGTTTCTAAAGATTTTCCTTTCCATTTAAGTTTTTCGGAAAGTAACAATAAATTATATTAATAATAATTTATGTTTAAGAAACTATGATTAAGGTTTATTATGCTATACCGAATTTATAACTTACTTTGGATTATTAACAACTTCATGAATAGCATTCTTGAGTTCCTCTTTCTTTATATATGGGTGTCTTCCAACAACTTCAGCAAAACCTTTGTTCTTCATCAACTTAGCATTCTGCTCTTGATCAGCAAAGAAAGGAATTACAACGCATGGGACTTCATTGTAGATTGTTTCCTCCATGGATTGCAAACCTCCTTGAGTTATGAATACCTTTATGTTTGGATGAGCTGCAATATATCACATAGATTTAGAAGAAGTACTGTGCTTATGAGAAAAGGTAGCTTTCACATATTTTACATCAAAATAGTAAAGTTATATGCTTCCAATACAGCTTTCAACTAACATGAAACCTATTCTTTTAGTTTTTTTGTTATGATTTATTTAATTTGTATATGAGAGCTAATCTAAAATTATCAACTTTTAATTTGGTGTTATTCTTTTCGGAAATGTTTGAGTCTAAATTGCTCACCCAAAATGTCTAATTGAGGTGCCCATTTGATTAGTTTCACATTATCTGGTTTACCAGGCATAGCATCAGGATCTGCCTCAAACTTCCACAACACCTTAAGAGGTAACTCGCCCAAGGTCTCAAGGATAGATTTTAAAGACTCCGCTTGCAATTCTTTACTTTTTACGTTGCTTCCTAAACTGAAGTAGACGAAGCCGTTGGTAGCACTGTCCAGAAAGTCCTTTAAATCCTGTAAACAATTGGTTATTATAGTTTTCACAGTGATCAAAAGTTTTTATACTAATTCCTGAAGAAACAATGTTGTACCGGGTTATAGAGTATAAAAGGTTTCACAGTTTTAGTGTGTACTATTTTACCATGAGATTCTATGATTAATTGTGGTATAATTTGTAAGGATCTACCTTTAAAATTTGTAAGTTTATGAATATGAAAGTTGTAGCTATTTTACCATCGCAGTACGTAACTTAAATCAGAAAATATATTGTTTCAAGTATTTCTGAATCATCCTATAGGGTGTTCTTCCAGATTGTGGCACAATCGGATTTCAAATAAGGTAACTTATGAATAGCGTTTTATTTCAGAATGCAATGATATAATATTTGATGGATTTCCTCTAATAAAAAAAGTTAGAACATGTACAAGATTAAATCTGCTAAAGACTTGTACTTTAATAAATATCAACTGTATCTTAAGAAAAACATTTAAACCATTAAAAAAAATAAAAATGTTGCAAACTTCAAAGGATAGTACAATAAATATGTATGTTAGATGCAAATTGATAGGATGTAAATTTTTCCAGAAAAAAATAACGTAAAGCTCATTGATTACATAAAACTTCAGAAGTAAATTTAAAAATATTCATACGAAAAAGTATATTCTTAAGATTCAATATAATATAGCTTAATATGGCAAATTTTAATTGTCAATATATCAAAATACCTATCAACTTTTAGCATATAGGTAATATATGTTGGTTGTTGTGTAATTGCTGTAATTGATGGATACACTAAGCTGCAAAAGAACTTCTGCCATTTAAAAGAAACAAGGTGTGCTACAAGTGGCGCCCTCTACTAGTGACGTCAAAATTGGAAACAAATTTAAATTTCTCGCCCGCAAAAATCTCAATTTACAAATTTTATGTAAATATTTGGATTTCTTAAGAAGTTATTTACAAATATCGAAAATAAAATTTTAACTTTGACAGCCTGTATCTTTTTTATTATGCGACTTGGGATATCGGTATGTTAGATTAAATGGATTTATTTTTAGCTAAGGAATCTGTGGTCTCATTTTTGCTACTTCATTTAAAAAACACCCTGTATTGTTGTTATTTGATGATATTTGATATGGTCTAGATCTAATATACCGAAGTACCTAAGTATTTAAAATGTCTGCAATATCTGTTCTAATTAAATAACTTTTCGTCAATTTCTTAATATAAATCACAAAAAACGTCGAAATTAATGCTATAATCACAAGATCTGATAACTCAAGCTAAGTATTTGTCTCAAGTAGTATCAAGTAGAAATTTTAGATTAGATCGGAATGTTCTGAAATTTTAATGTATACTACTTTTTTATTAGAATATTATAAAGCAAGACATGATACTATCTTGCGAATGCATTCAAGGATGTGACTGGAATTGTTAAGCAATTATATTTTCCAACAACATTCAAAAGTTTGAAATAATGTTGCTTTAAAAAATCGTATCAGAATGTGATATATTGTGGTAAACGAGACCAAGTACAATATATTTCTGTTAAAGTTGTCAGGTTTTCCGTCTTGTATGAATCTGCCATAAACAGTCATTTTAAAAGATCCAAAATCAAATACAGGTGTACTTCATGTACGTAAGACATCTCTCGTTAGTTACTAAAATATATGAACATTTGTCGTTATACAGGGTGCCCGGAAATGATGAGCAAATATTTCTTAAGCAGTTATTTAAAAATATCGAAAATAATATTTTACCTCTAACACCCTGTAACTTCGTTAATAATCAGTTTTGGAAAAAAATTATAGAAAAGGGTATAGAATTATCCCCTGAACTTTTTGCTCATCATTTCCGGACACCCTGTATATTTGTTGTTTGTAATAAAGTATTGATTATTTTATCATATTGTCGTACCACTTGTAAATATTTTATTTGCAGGACTGTTTTAAGCGCTAATTTTTTCCTGGCTTTGATCTCGATGTTATCAAAAATTCCGCAGATTTGTATCTCCAATAAAGATGTTGATACATTTTGTATAAATAAAAAAATATGTAAATTTATATTATAAAAGAAAGATGAGCAGTATAATGACTAGAAACTTTTCCATAAAAATATAACTTAATTTTGATGACGAAAAAAATAAAAGAAGTCGAGAAACTTAAATTAAAACATTATTCTATTAGGTAAGTATGCAAATTAAAAATTTGCTTTGGACAGTTCTTTTATCCATGAGATGTTTGAATTTGTAATCACAAATAATAATAATAATAATAATAATACACATTTATTTACCAAAAAATTATAAAATCATGTTGTAGTAGGTACATACATATAATAATGTGAGTATTTACAATAATTGGTAAAAAGGAACCATAAATTCACCTAATGGTGCTCTTCCTATGGACCCTTAACTAAACTAAGTAAAACTAAAAAATAACAATTTTGGGCAAATATAGCTAATATGTGAAGAGAAAAAAAAAGAAAGACTGGAATTGATATTATAACTTTATTAAAAAATTCGCGATTAACGATGTAGACACGACGGAGAGGGCAATGAGGAAGAATAGGTGGCATGCTTACAGAATATATAAGGAAAAAAAAATAAAAAAAAATAAAATAAAATACAACAGGCAGGCGGAAAATCACACATCCTAAGCAAGCGAAATCTGATTTTCTAAAAGCATTTTTTTTACATGAACACTGAAAGTCTGTCTGCTCATTTGTTTAATATTGTCATTAAGTTTATTCCATAAATGAATTGCATTGAACGAAAAAGACTTTTGAAAGGCTGCAGTTCTGTGCTGTGGAACCCTAAAGGTATAAAGATGCCGAGTGTTACGGTGGTGCGGAGCTAATACAAAATATTGTTTAATGTAATGAGTTTCACCGGTTTCAAAAATTTTGTATAGTAGATTATATGTATGAAGTAAGCGGCTATTTTTCATATTTAAAATGGAATGTTCATTTAGATGTGGTGTAATATGGTGTCGGAATGGAATATTGTAGGAAAACCGCATACAGGCATTCTGCACTTTCTGAATGAGACGCGAAGATTTTGAGTTGATGTAGTTGTTATATACCACGTCCCCATAAAATAAAATTGATAATACCAAACTTTGGCATAGATTATATTTAGTATCCGGTGACATACAATGTTTATAACTGTATAAAACCTTGAAACGACCAAAAGTAATTTTTAGTTTATTTGCTATATGAGCCTGAAACGTTAAACCCGAATCAATCGTGACACCCAAATTTTTTACCTCGTTAACTATAGGAATTATTTCATCGTTTATACTAATCGAAAAATTTTGTAGTTTGTACCTATTTTTTTTTGTACCAACAAGGAGTGCAAAAGACTTTGAAGCATTTATTTTTAAACCATGATCTAGAGAATATTTATATAAACTTTGTAAATCTGAAATAATATTTTGTTTAGCAGCGTCTAAATTATTTGGAGGAACCGCTATAGATAACTGAAAGTCATCAGCATACTGTTGTAAGTTAGAAAATTCAATAGCTGTACTCATATCTGCAACATAAATAGAGAATAGTAAGGGTCCAAGAATGGAGCCTTGGGGAACACCATTATTTATTGGAATATACTGTGTTGTCTGAATAACATTATCATTTGACAAACGTACTTGTTGAACTCGGTGGCTTAAATAGGATTTGAAGAAATTAATGGCCTTTGTGGAAAACCCATAGTAATGTAACTTTGATAATAACAATGAATGGTTTAATGTATCAAAGGCCTTGCTAAAATCTAGAAATGCTAGGCATGTGCATTTATTATCGTCTATATGAGAGCAAACAGTTTCGGTAAGATTAATAAGTGATGTAGATGTACTATGATTTTTGCGGAATCCGGATTGAGTAGAAGGCATCATTTTATTGTGGCATAAATAACCATATATTTGATCATATATATGTCTTTCAAGGATTTTAGATATTGTAGGTAATATACTGATGGGTCGAAGATCATTTAAATTTTTTGGATTAGACGTTTTTGTAAGTGGCTTCACGATCGCCATTTTCCATAACTCTGGAAAAATACCTTCTATGAGACATGTGTTTAAAATATTTACTAAAGGATGAAGACAGAAAGGTAAACATAATTTTAAATCTATGACAGAGATATTGTCTGATCCCATGCTACTAGTTTTTATTTTGTTAATAATGTTACAAATATCCATTGGATTCATAAGTTTAATATCAAAAAGCTCAGTCATCTTGTGGTGTAAATTGGTATTATAATAATGTAGTTTTTCATTTGATATTATATATACTACAAATGCAGTCCAATAGATTATTATTATTGAATTACTGTATTTTTTGGTTTGTTTTACCTTGGTCTAGGTAACAAGTACAAAGAAAGGAAGCATCGACTACCTAATCTGTAGTATTAGTTGGTTTTACTTGATGAAGTTTTATTTACAATAATTTCAAAATTGACAAAGTGCTCAATAAAAAAAGTGATGAATAATACTATTTACAAATATCCGTCTATAAACAATGCCCATAATATTACAAAGCAATTTCATTGTAATTCATTCGATAACATATCTCATGCTTTAATGCAAATAATATAACGACACAATCATAACATACCAGTAAACATTAATAAATAATTTTGTTTACGATTATTATAAGGATTATTTTCAATTTTATCAAGTCTGTTTGGTCATTGTACTTTAACTACTAGATTTTTAAAAAGGAAAATTATTAAATGCTAAAAATAAATAATTTCATGCAACTCAAATACAAAATATTAATGCATAATACTACATTGCCAGAATATTTTTCTTAATAAAATATACACTCGAAGTTAAATAAATTTAGAAATATATAAAATTGTAAATTTTACTGTTTCCAATATAATAACTTTTGAACAGGGTTTATAATGTATAAACATTATAAGACACTTTCACAACAAATAAGAAAATAAAAGTTTTATACAGAATAGTTCGATCTTTACGTATTTTTATGAAAATTAAATTTCAAATTTAGAAACGAAAAATTGTCTTCAATAAGACCCTGGATGCAGTGGTTCTAAACGCTTTTGTACAACACGTACTAATTGGTAGGACAGATTTTTTAGTGATTTTTCAAAGTAAAAGCACAAACTACTTAAAATAAAGATTTAAAATATGCAATGTTATTTATTTATTTTTATTTATAGCTGCAAACTTTGCTACAGTAATATTTGAAAATGTAAAAATGTTACGTTCTATAATTATTAACTATTAAAATTTAAACAATCAGAAGACTAAGTTGTACATGTTTTAAAAATATTTTACACATTGTGTCAATTCTATTCGCGCATCATTGTTAATATTTACCTTTGGTAGAGGTTTGGCAGATTTATCCCTCATACTTCCAATATTAATTGTAGTTGGACCAACCGCTCTAGGACGTTGTATAACTGGATTAACGTTAAGGAACAGCATGTCTACCTTCCCCATCAACTGTTTGATTGTAGAGGTAGTGTTGAAGAACTTAGGAATAAATTTGTCCTTCACAGGAAAACTCACATAGTCGTAATACACCATTGTATATAAATAATAAATTGTACTTATAATTCTTTCTCTAAAACTTAGAGGATAGTTGAATGGCGATGCTAAATCAGGATATAAAGCTGGATGCGTAGGATTTCCTATTCCATTGTGGAACTTCGTGAATACATCCAAGGAACTGATCAGAATCGAAGGACAATCATATATTTCCGAAAAACTCAATAGTTCAAGGTAAAACCATTCTACTAAAAGCACGTCAAAATGTTTCTTCCTGTCATGTATCAAATCTTGAAGTCGATGATGGGACAAAATTTCATTAGACATGTTGAGTGACAAGTCATGTACCCATTCATGGAAGTTCCACATAGTCAGCGATTCTTCAGCTGTATTACTTATGTCCGAGTAATATTTGTAAAGCCACCTTGTGTCGATTTCCGTTAGGTTCGTTAGTTCTTCATTTTTCTGAGGATCTGGTGTGACCACTGTTACTTGATGTCCCCTTAAAGAAAGTTGTTTCCAAAAATCGAAGAAAGCTATTTGGTGGCTGTACGACGGCGTGGGCACAATGGCCAAAATGTTAGCGCAGATCGCAAAACATGCAAAATTAATAACTAGAATTGTTTGTCTCAACATCTTGAATCAAACTGATAGTTTCTACTGATAGTGTGTCTTAAATAGGTAACGCTTCGTGTCTGATAAGATTGCCAGCAGAGATGAGATTTACACGTCAACTTTAATTATCGACATCTACGTGTAGACGTGTAAACTATGTAAACAAAGCAGGCTATGTAAACAATGTAGACAATGTAGAGAATTAATTGTAATTTGTTTTCAGCTTAATTTATGTTGGCCTACATTGTCCCCTTTCATTTAAAATGAATAGAATAAAAATAAATATTACTAGGAACTTAGTTGCTCTAATATTAAGTTAAAAATTGTAATTTTAATGTGTAATTTTCAATGTGTTTTGTTTTTTTTTGTTTTCTTTCATTCCTAAGTTTTAATTTATTGTAATTTTATATTGGTTATGTAACATATTTACATTTCTAGAGCCCTGAAGATGGCTTAAATATAAGACGAAACGTTGGCAATTTGTAAATAGTACATTATACTATAAGGGAGAGAAATGCGTTATTTTGGCAGAGGTGCAATTTGAAGCCCGACAGCTACAATGCACCGAGGACAAAATAGCATCTCTCCCGAATGGTATATACTATTTTTTCTCATCAACTTAAAAACACATATTTTGTCATTATGAAGTAAGTAGCACCAGAATTATTGTATTCAAATTTGAGCATTTATTTAGTAGTCGTTGAGTTATTGTCATAACTACAAAATAAACAAACAAATAGAATTGTCAAATTAAGGTGCTAGTTTGGTTTAGTTTAAAGTTTGTTTAGTGCACAATGAATAATTGTGAGTCGGAAGAGATTGTGGAGGCTGCAAATATTGCAATAAGCAATTTGCTGCCTACGAAGTCAAGATCTTTATACGATATAGCCTACAATCGGTTCAAAAAGTGGTGCGCCGAGAAAAATGTTCAAGTATACAGCGAGAATGTTTTATTGGCATACTTCAGTGAAAATGCAAAGAATTACAAGTCTTCCATATTATGGGCGCAATATTCTATGGTTAAGTCATGCTTGATAATTTACGACAACATAGATATAAGCAAATTCCCCAAGCTGATCGCATTTTTGAAAAGAACCGGTGACGGATATCAAACGAAAAAATCGAAAATATTGACAAAGGGTGAAATCGACCGTTTTCTATCAAGTGCAGATGACAAAGAATTCTTAATGATTAAGGTAAGATTACTTTTGTTGTTAGGTATTTCAATTATTAAGTATTTTGATTTTTTATAGGTTGGATTAATTCTGGGGATTGCCGGAGCTGATGACTGATGAACTAGTCAATTTAACTGTAGATGATATTGAGGATGTAGGCTCTTCCTTGATTGCAAAAATTCCAAACACTAAGACAAAGATTCCACAAACCTTTCTGGTTACCGATGTGGGAAATATGCTTGAATTGTTTCGAAAATACCTGTCCCTTCGTCCTCCCCACGTCAAGCATAAGCTCCTTTTTTGTACTACAAAGCAGGAAAATGTAGTTCGCAGCCAGTTGGCAAGAATACCATGGGAAAAATTCCGAGTGTGTTCGTATTTAAAATTATCTGATGCTGCATGTTATACTGGTCACTGCTTATGAAGATCTTCAGCGACATTACTGGCAGATGCTGGTGTGGATATCACGACAATAAAGCGTCATGCTGGTTGGAAGTCAACGACAGTGGCTGAGGGTTATGTCGAGAACTCCATTGAAAATAAAACCAAAATTGCTAATCAGGTTTTAGTAGGTACCACTACTAGAGCAATCACAAAAACTGTAAATGTAAGCGAAAGTAATATTCCTTCTAATATTAATTTTGAAAATTGTACAAATGTAACATTTAATTTAAATGTCAATAAATAATTTCAATGTTATCTTTTTTTGCATGAAAAATGTTCTCCATAATGTAAACTCCCTTGGGAGCATTATACTCCCTTGAGAATAATCGACTACTTCTGTTTTAATTTTGATGTCATAGAAACTGGTTTCTACTCCCCACCGTGGAAAAAATAGTTTTTCTACTATAATTGACCTATTACGAGACTAAAATAACATCAGTAATGTAGAGAATGTTGATAAAATACGGTCGATGCGATCGAAAAATAATAAAGAAAATGTGATTTATTTTTTCAACTTTGATACCCTGTAGCTCCGTTAGTATCAACTTTTGGATTAAGGTAAGTTGAGTTAATTCAGCTTATTTCTATTCAAACTATTTACGTCTGAAGTTTGGCCCATTCTTTACTGAACACCCTGTATATTAATAATAATGATATGGCCCTGTTGTGATAAATTCTTTATAAAATCATAACTTCCAGTGTTTTATAGAAATCGCTCAATTAGAATATGTCACGTAGTAATAATTATAAAGGTAATTAAAATGGTAAATCGCTTACTTAGACTGAATTAACCTGTACCAAAGCCGGCTAGCAAAGGAGCTTTAATATAAGTATATCTATTTTTTTTAAGCGCCACGTGATTTAATTTGATACAGTTAGATTTCCAAAATAAAGAGGTTCACTCTCAAGAAAAATTACAAAAAGATGAAAGAAAAGAAAAGGTCTTAATTTAAGCCTACGGAAAACTTTAACCAAAAATAGTGTAGAACGCAATATGTAAAGACAAAGGCTAACCCAAAAAATACTGTTAAATAAATATATCTGCGTATATTTATTTGTATAAACATACATGAAAATATATTTGTATTAAATTACATATCAATGTGTTTTATTAGAAATGGCAGATATGTGATCATTACTAAATATCAGAAATATAAATAATGTCTATAAATGTTAACATATTGAGTTAAAATATTAACTCAATATTCCCCAGAGTACAGCTGAGCTTTGTTTCACGATTGACCAAAAAAAAAAAAAAATATCTTCATACCCAAGAACATCTTCTTGAGATTGATATATATAAAAAATATGTCTACACAATCATTTACATAAACAAATAATGTAATAATAGTTATACTAAATATAGTATTGTGTAACTTGTGTAACTTATACTCCACGATTTTATTATCTTTACAAGAAATTTTACATTATTTTTTATCAAAAATAGTATGAAATGTAAATTGCAAGATATTCAAATGTTCCGACAAATAATTGGACTTGCCTTATTCTTGAAGATCATAAAGAGAGAAAAAAAGAAGTAGTGGAGCAACCCTCGACAGTATAAGTACCAGGTACAAAAGGACGAGAATCGTATTTTGGTTTATTACTTCAGCACTGGAGCAAAAGGGTAGTACATCCCAACACCCAACTGGAACACAGAGTAGTTGGTAGAACTCAACTGGAAAACGGGGTAGTCTATACAATCCAACTGAAAGACAGGGTAGTTTGTGGAATCCAATTGTAAAACGGGGTAGCCTATACAACGCAACTAAACACAAGTAGTTTGTGAAACCCAATTTTAAAACGGGGTAGTCAATACACCCAATCAGAAAAGCAGGGTAGCTGTACACCCAATCAGAAAACCCTCGATGTCTGGAGAGTGAAATTAATGTGGCCTAGGGGTGAAATATGTGTCTAGGAGATCCTCCGAGGAGGTTTCCACAGAAAAATAACAATAAGCCATAAACCAATAAGTGAAAATAGTAACTTTTGCTTAATGGATTGATCCCAAAATTGGATGATTAAATATTTTTCACAGTTAAACTATTAACACATGGCACCTCTTTTGCATTTGACGCTGGTTTTTACAACCAAATTATTTTATAAGCGGCAGCCATTTTGACAACAACAAATAATTGCGACATATAACTAAGAAGTATACAAAATTTAGACGATTTCCTAATGCTGAATAGTTAAAATGAAGGCGATTATGAAAAAATATGAAGATTTAATGCTTTTGGCGCTAGTTTTAACGTCAAATTATGACATTGTAAATAATCACTTAACACGCGGCGCATAAAAAATTCACCAGATATGGGTTATACAAATCACAACAAAATTTTCTCCGCAATAAAAATACTGTCACAAAGTGCAGTAAAACGCGTAAAATAATATAGACTAATACATATGCCAGTTGCAGACATTGTGATTAAACAGAAATACTCATTGCTTTATACCTTTACGATACAGTTAATAAATAATTTCGTATAATTATTATAGAAAAAGTGTCAAAATGCCATACCATGTGATATACTAATGTACAGGTTTTTTATGGAAATGTGTAAAAATACACAAAACAATTATTCCCGTTTATAATTGTTAATATTTACCTTTGGTAGAGGTTTAGCAGATTCATCCCTCATACTACCAGTATTGATTGTAGTTGGACCAACCGCTCTAGGACGTTGTAAAACTGGATTCACGTTAAGAAACAGCATGTCTACCTTCCCCATCAACTGTTTGATTGTGGAGGTAGTGTTGAAGAACTTACGTATGAATTTGTCCTTCACAGGAAAACTAACATAGTCGTAATACACCATTGTATATAAGTAATAAATTGTACTTATAATCCTTTCTTTAAAACTTAGAGGATAGGTGAAGGGAGATGCGAAATCAGGAAATAAGGCTGGATGCGTAGGATTTCCCATTCCATTGTGGAACCTCGTGAACACATCCAAGGAGCTGACCAGAATTGAAGGACAATTATATATTTCCGAAAAGCTCAATAGTTCAAGGTAAAACCATTCTACTAGAAGCACATCAAAATGGTTCTTCCTGTCATGTATCAAATCGTGGAGTCGATGATGCGACAAAATTTCGCCAGATATGTTAAGCGTCAAGTCATGTATCCATTTATGAAAGTTCCACATCGTCAGTGATTTTTCAGCATCTTTACTTATGTCTCCATAATATTTGTAGAGCCACTTGGTGTCGATTTCCGTTAGATTCGTTAGTTTTTCATTCCTCAGAGGATCTGCTGTGACTACGGTTACTTGATGTCCCCTTAAAGAAAGTTGTTTCCAAAAATCGAAGAAAGCTACTTGGTGGCTATACGACGCCGTGGGTACAATGGCCAAAATATTAGCGCAGATAGTAAAAGGCGCAAAAGTAGTAAATAGAACTGTTTGTCTCAACATCTTGAATGAAACTCTCAGATTATATTGATAGTGTGCTGTAAATAGGAGAACTTTAATAGTCTGATAAAATGTAAAGCTTCATTCACATAAGATTAGTGCGGTTGCATTGGTACTGCAAAAAAGTCAATAAAAAGGGCGCCGTATTCTTGAAATAGTGTTTTCTACAAAATACAAATAATTTTAGACATTTAATAGCTGAATAATCTAGGGTTTAGCAAATAATAGGAATGTTAACTAATCCCACCTGCAAATATTCAAAGATACTGAAGTAAAACGGCGAAAAATACGGGTGACTTTTGTAACGGTCAGATAAACTTAACAGTAACGCCTTTGTACTGCAGTTGTATGGAAGAAGCTAAAAGCATTTTAGCTTTTACCAATCCTTTTCGAACAATCATACAAGGACCAATCAGAAAACTGCTCTTTTGACAGTAAACAGAAGATTCACATTTTTGCAGGTTAATTTTGTTTCTAAAAAAATGGATGAAGAGGACTGTTTGGTTTAGAAACAGTTACTTTTGCTGCTCTTATTCGCAACGACGTCAATATGTATAAAAACTATACATGAAAAAAAAAAATGAAAAGAAGAACTCGGAGATAGTGGGTGCGACCTATTAACCGCAGATAGCACATGCAAGGTGATTTCTATAATTTATATAAAGAAATTCGAAATGAGTATTTTTTCATTTCACCCGAATGACAGTGTTTGATGAGTTGCTGAAATTAGTGGGGCCTCATTTAACCCACAGTATACTAGTATACTGTGATTTAACCAAACATTCAAATAGACCATCTATTCCTGCAGATTGTAGGCTTATATTTTATTTAGGATAGGCTTTTAATTACTATTCGGCAAATGATAAAAACCAACAATATCCGTAGATAGGGACGTAGTTGACAAAAGATAAACATAACCTCTCTGAAGGTCAAGAATCTTGAGTTTTTGCATGTCGCCAACTTACAGCGGATAAATTCCCCAACTTCTTAAGTCTACAGTAATTTTATGTAAACAGAGTAAATAATATTTAACACCATACAATTACAATACAACAGTACAACTGCAGTGCCATTGCACTAACGTTTATCTGAACGTTACTTAAGGCATTCTTATTGACCATTGACTGCAGAGTGATAATGTCATTGTTTTAGATTATTGAATTATCATTAAGTTTGACCTTGTTTTGATTTAAATGAATGAAGTGCAATGAATCTGAAATATATTGTATTTGCATGTTTTCAAAGTTTGAGGTTAAATTTGTAATGAATGATAAGTCATTGTCGTAGTGACTAGGTTGTTAATGTCTACAAGTAATTATAATTTTATTAAATACTGGATTTACATATAATTTGAAATATTCAAAAATTGGTGTGGTAAGACATTGTAGAACATTCATATGTTGAAACTTAGTACAACTCTTTGTAATAATGTGAACATGTCAAGACACGTCTTTTACTTAGCCATTTCAGTTTTTAAATTTAATTATAAAGTTTGGAATTAAATTAATAATCTCTTATGGTCTAGTATCGAATACGCAGTTACCAACGTTTTAACAGAAAAAAATGTTCTGCCTTAAATTTGTATGTCTAATAAATCTAAGCAACAAAGAAATTTTTATTAAAACTGCCTACTCATACTCGTAGTAGGAACTAAAATATTTCAAATATTCTTCTACTATAGTAATTTCAGTTTTACTAAATACTGGAATATAATTTGCAATATTCAGAAATTGTTGTGACACATTGTAGAACATTTTTATAATAAAACTTGCCGTTCAGTAAAAATGTGAACATTTCTGTATATACTTTTTTCTACAAAACTGTTAAAAGTGGGCTTTTTAATTGTCATTTTTTGACACGCGTGTTAAAAGTAAGTTACTTTTAACACCATTTTAAATAAGTACAAACCAACATTTTAACTAGTTATTACTATTAACATTTATAGTAAAATTAGAACAATTTGAAATTGTAATTCCCTGCGGAGTCATCATACTTAAGTTGGTTTTACTGTCAACATGTGTGACACATCTATTTTCTGTAGAAATACTACTGGTAGTACCGGTGATCTTGCTAGTAGTTGCAGCAGTAGGAAGTATTTGTCACGCAATTTCCTTCTTCTGTTCCAGTGAATTTTCAATGTAGCCTTCACCCACGGTCGAAGATTTCCATCCTCCATGTCTCTTGATGGTAGTAAGATTTGCACCAGAATCTGCTAACAATGTCTTCGATGAACGACGAAAACAGTGTCCGGTGCTGAGAATTTGGTAGATTCAAGAACTCTGCAATGTCGGCAGGCATTTTACCAAACACGTTAATTCCGACTGGATTCTTCACACATTTATTCTTCATATATTTAAGAAAAAGTCGTCTATGGTCAGCGTTGGGTGGCCGGAGTGTCATTTACTTTCTAAAAAAGTTTAAATAGAATTCACCAACAACACTGAAAGTCCGAGGCACTTTCGTTTTAGTATCTGGTATGGTCACAACAACCGAAGTACCCAAATATTCGATATTGTCGATGGTCATCTGACACAATTCCTCCCGGCGACACGCCCCGAAGACACCCACTATTGCTGCGACTTTCATCATCAGATATTTTTCGTCTTCTGCTTCTGTGAGAAATTTGTCCATATGCGTCTTCGTCAAAACTTTTGACTTTTTTGCTTGATATCATTCACCCTTCCGTTTTAAAAAAGCAATAAGTTTATAATGTTTCCTTATATATTGATCTTGCTTTATTTTTAAAATAGTTTTGATCATGGAATAATTTGACCACAGCGTTGACGATTTCCATATCTTGACTTTTCCTCAAAATATGCCAGTAAAACACTTTTGTTACATTTCCCAGGGATCTTTTTTATGTTGCACTATTCCGAAAAGCTTCTATAAGCGATTTCGTACTGTTCCTTTGATTTCGCCGGCAATAATTCCAATGTTGCTCGACTGGCGGTTTCTTCGATTTCAGCAGAGATGGATTCGTTACGCTCATTATCGAGATTATTTATTATACTTATAATATTACTAGAAAATGCGTTTTTTCCGTAATTAACAGCACTGGTTGCTACGAAAATTTTGGTTCATAAACATTGCGATCTGTGTGGTATTTTTTGATTTCTTATTTTTATTGAGTTTAAAGTTCTTCCGATTGTTTTGTAGAAGTTCGTGAAGTTAAAAAACTCGCGACGCTCGTTTTTTAATCATCTTCACTCACAAAATAAAATCTTACTTTTAACACGTATATCATAAATAGCTATTTACCTAGCTGTCTCAGTTTTTTATTCTATTATAATGTTTGGAATTAAATTCATAATCTTTTATGGTCTAGTGTTGAACACCCAGTAATCCACTTTATGATAGAAAATCTTTTGAATGTTTGATAAATCTAAGCAACAAAGAAATTTTTGTTGAAACTGCCTAGTCATATTCGTAGCAACTAAACTATTTCAAATATCTACAATTATTTAGAGTTTTACTAAAAACTGGATTTATATATCATTTGTAATATTTAAAAATTATTATGATACATATTGTAGAATATTCTTATAATGAAACTCATTATAGCTCTTTATAAAAATGTCTATACCTTAGCTATTACCTATCCATCACAGTTTTTTGTATTGTATTATAAAGTTTGGAATTAAGTTTAAAATCTCTTATGGTCATGTCGAATATGCAGTAAAATACTTTTGACAGAGAATGATGTTTTGCTTCGAATTGAAACGTGTGATAAATCTAAGCAGCAAAGAAATTATTATTAAAACTGTCAAGTCATACTCATAGCAACTAAAGTATTTTAAATATCTACATGTAATTAATGGTTTTCTAAAATAATATAATATCATTTGCAATATTTAATATTCGTTTTGGGAACACATTGTAGAACAATCTTATAATAAAACTCAGTACAGCTCTTTTAGTGATAATGTGATCATTTCTGTATATACCTTTTACCTAGCCATCTTAGTTTTATGTTCTATTTTAAGATTTGGAATTAAATATTCTTCATTTAGGAATAAAAATTACTTGAAGTCAAGAAAATTACTATACTTAATATGAGATAAAGTTATGTTTATTTAAAGAACGGTGTTCTTATAATATGAATTACTCGAGTTAACAATTGCTATTCTCAAAGTTAAGTTATGTTGTCTTTATTTGATGTTTTAAGTGACTGGAAAGAATTGCTGCAAATATTTGAAATAATATTAAATAAAACATAAAACTGAAAAGTAGTTATTACACCTTTTATAAATAATTAAATACTACTCTCTGTCTCACTCAGTAGTATTTAATTGTTTATACAGTTTGCCTTGCAAGTTACAATAATTTTAGGAGGTGATAAAATTCTTGATTTTGAGTCGATTGAATCAAACATACCAAGTGTTACAATATTTGTGGTAATTAATTTTGTATAATTTTTTAATTTAACCGTACTTTTCTACAGTTATTGAAGTGTAAAAGAAAAACAAACCTAAACAATATTTCTAAACATTTTTTATTGGAAATGAAAGGATTATTTAAATTATTTAACCAATAAAATCCACTACCTAGAACTTCATAAACATGGTTTGCCTACTTTGTAAAAGCGAAGACTCAAATGTAAACGTGGATTATATTTAAACCTTTGAGTGTAGGTTTATTCAGATATTATTAAAAACTTACCTAAGCAATGCCCTTTCAGTTCTTTGGAAAAGTTTCTTGATAAACATTCAATATATCAAGTATATGTAAATATGCTTTATTACTGAATTAATACATATTATACACTTGACTGAAGTTTAAAATTTTGAGCATATTATTATACTTAAGTACAGATTATATTTTTTCCGTGTATAGAGTATGCTATGCATAACTCAAAATTTCATGCCCTTTCTAAATATACAGGGTGAGTCTGTTTTTTGTAGACAAACTTTAACAGAAGATAGAACACATGTTTTTAAGAAGAAAAGTTCCTATAAACATAATATGTCGTAGAAGGCTTCGTTTCCGAAATATATGGTGTTGGATATAATTTTTGTTCTCGAATTTTAGCTTAGTTTTTTTTCATATTTGGGAGATAATGCCCATTAATTAAGGGGCATATTCACAGTGGAGGAGTGGAGGGGTGCTCAACCCCTTTCTTAAACAGAACTTCTACGCCAATTACTATTTTTTTTTAAAAAACAATTATTTTCTGTATCTACATACAGTTTACCAAAAATAATGTCCCTTTTTCTGTTTTGAAATTCCTGTGCGTTTTCGAGTTATTTTGATTTTTAGCGTTTGATGTGGTACTAAATTAAGTAATTTATTTATTATCAATTATTGGCTAAATAGTTAATTCTTTCAACGAAACCTACCTAAATATGGTTTGTCAAAGATTCTCAAAGACCGAAATCTCTTATTCTTTATCTCTTTAAAATGTAATCAAAATAAATATTTGTTATATCAAGCTATACTCAATTACAAGACTTTTATAAGTTGAAATCTCTTTAGTACACAAATTTTAATAATCCTTATTTATTTTGTTCTGCGTAAATACTGTAAATACTAATGTACTGCAACTAAATCACAAAAAAATAACATTGAATTAACAGTGATGTTAATGTTTATGGAGAAAATTATTGAAGTTATAACAATATCTAATTAACAATTGATAATAAATAAATTACTTAATGTAGTACCACATCAAACACTAAAAATCAAAATAACTCGGAAACGCACAGAAATTTCGAAACAGATGAAGGAACATTATTTTTGGTAAACTGTATGTGTAAACTGTATGTAGATAATGAAAATAACAGTTATTTAAAAAATAGCTATTGGAGTAAAAGTTCTGTTTAAGAAAATTGTTGAGCACCCCCTCTACTCAGTCACTGTGCAATTTTTTTAACATTCTTATCGCTTGTTTTATGCCCCTTAATTAATAAGCACTATCCCCCAAATATGAAAAAACGCATTTCTTTATGTTATAATGAAAATTCGAAAACAAAAAAATTATATTCAACACTCTGTATCTCGGAAACGAAGCCTTCTACGACATATTTCTTCTTTCTTTTCTTCTTAAAAACATGTGTTCTATTTTCTGCTAAAGTTTGTCTACAAAAAAATTGACTCACCCTGTACAATAATATATGTATTTGAAGCAAAAAAGTTCGTAAGAGAATTAAAACGCTTGTTTCTGAAATAACCTATAACAATTTTTAAATTTATATCTGACTTGGTTCTCTATACATTACCTCCAATATAGTCGTGAATGAGCCTTTATTTACCTTTGGTAGAGGTTTCGCATTCTTAAGTCTTAAGCTTCCAGTATTGATGGTAGTAGGACCAACTGCCCTGACGGACTGCATAACTGGATTCACATTTACAAACGCTATATCTACTTTATCAGTTAATTCCTTTAGGGTTGAGGTAGTGTTAAAAAACGTTTGCAAAAGTTTCTCCCTCACTGGAAAACTTACATAGTCGTAGTAAATCATTGTATGTAAGTAGTAAATGGTACTCGTTATCCTTTCCCTAAAACTCAGAGGATAATCGAAAGATGCTCCCATATCGGGATACAATGCAGGATGCGAAGGATTTCCCATCATGCTGTGGTATTTTATAAAAAGTTCCAAGGAGCCGACTAAAATTATGGGGCAGTTGTACACTTCAGCAAAACCCAGGAGCTCGGGATAATAATATTCCAGAAGGAGTACATCAAAACTTTTCCACTGACCATGTACCAATTTCCTTATTTGTTGATGTGCTAGTATTGTTTCGGAAACCTTCGTTGACAAGTCATGTAGCCATTTGTGAAAGTTCCACATTGTCAATGATTTCTCAGCCTCATTACTTATGTTTGCATAGAATTTGTACACTATACTTATGTCGATTTCTGTTAGGTTTGTCAGCTTTTCGTTCTTCTGAGGATTCGCTGTAACTAATGTCACTTTATGGCCTCTTAATGACAGTTGGTTCCAAAAGTCGAAGAAAGCCACTTGGTGGCTGTACGATCCTGTTGGAATAATCGCCAAAATGTCCGCCGAAAACGCAAAACACGCAATTTGAGCAACTAAAACTGCACTGTACTTGTAGAACATTTTGAGTATTCAGATTGAACTAGTATGTAGTACTAATGATCAGAGGAAGAGTTATGTCATATATATAAAATTTGATAAGACTTCTTTTTATGCACTGAATGTAACATGACTACAGTTTTTACGTCATATTATTTCAAACTGCTATCTTTAATTTTGACCTTGTCTTGATCTTGATTATTAAAAATTACAAGGATTTTATCTTGATAGTTTTGCACTTGCAAATCGTAAAATTTACTTTGGTTATATAATACACGGAATGTAATTGCTTGTATGGGTGATTCCTCTTATTAAAATAATGAAAAAAATATAATAAATTTGCTTTTCAAACAGCTCCTGGCATTATTCAGATTAGAAATCAAACATAGAGCTTGATCACATATATCCAAGTTATAAAATTATTGAAAGTGATTCATGTTAAAAACTCGCTCACAATTTATAGCAGTCGAGAAATACGTGCTGTCCATATATTTTTTAGTAAAATTATATCTGAGAAATTGTATCTGATTACACAGTTTCTGATGCAGCAAATACGCAAGCACCACATCAGAATGCTTGATTTCTATTGGTTATGACGAATTGACGGATCGATTTTCGGTATATGTTTCCACTAATTTTATTGTCATTGTAATTAATTTATGTCATTTTGCGTCCTTAAAAGGTAGAATAATTCGTGTGTGTTCTCAAAATTGTAAACGCCCTAATCTAAAAAGTAAAGAATATCGGATAATAAAAAACTTGTATGAAGAAATTGGAGCTTGAGGCCAAAAAATATCTGCGAAACGGAAAATACTGGAAACTGGCGGAAGGAAGAAAATAGAAGTTAAAGATGCAAAATACGCGATTTGTAGAACAATTAATGGTATTTTTAAAATGATCTTCCCACAATAAAAAAAACAAATTGCTATGCCATCCCACAGGATGTCCAGAAGAGTGGTTTTTCGAATTACGCACGACATGAATTTCCATTTTAGAAAACATAATCGAAGGAGTATACCGATAGAAAAAATGAAACTGTGATATCGCGAAAAAACTATTTAAGACAACATTATAACTTTGAAATCTGAATCGAAATAGTACATTATACTATAAGGGAGAGAAATGCGTTATTTTGGCAGATGTGCAATTTGAAGCCCGAGGGCTACAATGCACCGAGGACAAAATAGCATCTCTCCTGAATACTATTTTTTCCACGGTCTCATTAACTTAAAAACACATATTTTGTTGTGTATTATGAAGCAAGTAGCACCAGAATTATTGTATTCGGATTTGAGCATTTATTTAGTAGTCGTTGAGTTATTATCATAACTACAAAATAAACAAACAAAAAGAATTGTCAAATTAAGGTGCTAGTTTGGTTTAGTTTAAAGTTTGTTTAGTGCACAATGAATAATTGTGAGTCGGAAGAGATTGTGGAGGCTGCAAATATTGCAATAAGCAATTTGCTGCCTACGAAGTCAAGATCTTTATACGATATAGCCTACAATCGGTTAAAAAAGTGGTGCGCCGAGAAAAATGTTCAAGTATACAGCGAGAATGTTTTGTTGGCATACTTCAGTGAAAATGCAAAGAATTACAAGTCTTCCACATTATGGGCGCAATATTCTATGGTTGATAATTTACGACAACATAGATATAAGCAAATTCCCCAAGCTGATCGCATTTTTGAAAAGAACCGGTGACGGATATCAAGCGAAAAAATCGAAAATATTGACAAAGGGTGAAATCGACCGTTTTCTATCAAGTGCAGATGACAAAGAATTCTTAATGATTAAGGTAAGATTACTTTTGTTGTTAGGTATTTCAATTATTAAGTATTTTGATTTTTTATAGGTTGGATTAATTCTGGGGATTGCCGGATCTTGTCGAACTGATGAACTAGTCAATTTAACTGTAGATGATATTAAGAATGTAGGCTCTTCCTTGATTGTACAAATTCCAAACACTAAGACAAAGATTCCACGAACCTTTCTGGTTACCGATGTGGGAAATATGCTTGAATTGTTTCGAAAATACCTGTCCCTTCGTCCTCCCCACGTCAAGCATAAGCGCCTTTTTTTGTACTACAAAGCAGGAAAATGTAGTTCGCAGCCAGTTGGCAAGAATACCATGGGAAAAATTCCGAGTGTAGTAGCTTCGTATTTAAAATTATCTGATGCTGCATGTTATACTGGTCACTGCTTACGAAGATCTTCAGCGACATTACTGGCAGATGCTGGTGTGGATATCACGACAATAAAGCGTCATGCTGGTTGGAAATCAACGACAGTCGCTGAAGGTTATGTCGAGAACTCCATTGAAAATAAGACCAAAATTGCTAAACAGGTTTTAGTAGGTACCACTACTAGCGCAATCACAAAAACTGTAAATGTAAGCGAAAGTAATATTCCTTCTAATATTAATTTTGAAAATTGTACAAATGTAACATTTAATTTAAATGTCAATAAATAATTTCAATGTTATCTTTTTTTTGCATGAAAAACGTTCTCCATAATGTAAACTCCCTTGGGAGCATTATACTCCCTTGGGAATAATCGACTACTTCTGTTTTAATTTTGATGTCATAGAAACTGATTTCTACTCCCGACCGTGGAAAAAATATATTACACAGACAAGCATGATTAAATGAAGACCATAAGTGACAAAGTGACTATTTTGCCACATACAGAACCTGGTGCTGTGGTTGTAATGAGTAATACACGTTATATAATAGCCAACGGTATGTTTATTGTGTGACCGTTATAGTGACAACACTAGTAACCAGTATGTATGTAAATAGTGCAGATTATGTGCTAAAGTGTGATATCTGCGAAGTGTGCATCAGGTAGGCGTAAGATTGGCGCTTTACGGGCGATCATAAACTTTTTAAAGTAAACTATTAAAGTGCTAGTTTCACTCAGCGTCAAATTATTTTGGTCACTTTATATTCTCTGAACCCTTCTCAAATGGCACTTCTATAGAATAGTTTCCTACAATCATCACCTCCTGTACTAATCTATGATGTGAATGAATCACTTTCTATTATTTTGGAACTCGACTATATTCAAGAACCGTTGAAAATATATACTTTAAATACAGATACTATAT
This sequence comes from Monochamus alternatus, assembly GCA_037114965.1. Taxonomy (NCBI): domain Eukaryota; kingdom Metazoa; phylum Arthropoda; class Insecta; order Coleoptera; family Cerambycidae; genus Monochamus; species Monochamus alternatus. The sequence goes on from CM073433.1 coordinate 44,565,568, forward strand.
AGTATAGTTACATTTACATAAAATTTTATGACAAAGTGGCCACAGTTAAATACTAGAGATCAATATAATCTGGAAAATATCTGTACTAAATATTGTTCTGAAAGATGACGTTGCTGTCAAAACAAAACTAGGTTTGTTGAAGGAATATTAGTAATTAAATTATTATATTTTTAATATCTATTTTGATTGTCTGCGACTGAAACAAAGTCTGGGCGGCGGCTTTCCGGAGCTACCACTGCAGATGCCGCCAGTAAAGAGCGACACAAAATTCGGAAACATTTGATGCGACCGTAGCAGCCGTAAATACCAGGAACAGAAACAAAAACTAATATTTGGGCTGTTATAGGAGGTACTGATGGGTCCGCTCCAACAGAGCCTAGTACGAGAGCAACAAGGGTAGATCAAGGAATCTCAGCTACGGCTAGGGATGTGCGTATTAGTATTTGGATGCGACCAGATACATTATAGATCAAATACCAGCACTGGCCGTAAATGCCTTACAACTACTATAAATACATTTTTTTTGTTGCTTTTAGTTTATTATTGCAATTCCAGCTTCTTAATGCAGTACCTGCATTGTTACCCTAGTAACAATTTATATTGAAATTGTTGGGCTTTCAACCTAAGAAGAGTAAATATCAGTACCAACAAATATTTGTTTCTACTTCAAATAAGCAGCTTTGTAGTCACTATTAAATGATTTTCTTGCCATTACTCTGCTTAAATGTCCTAAAATTTTCATTTTATACATAAAATATAAATAATTGTACATAATCAACCATTCCTCACTTTACTTTCTACAAAAATATTCAATTATTGTTGAATGACTTTTCCATATATCAAGTATTAGCCTTCTAATAATATGCATTAAATCAATCTGTAGATAAGACAATTTGAATAAAAATTATGAATATAAAGTTATATTTCTAACATATAATATAGTATTCAGATACCAATATTTACCTTTGGTAGAGGTTTTGACTTTTTAACTCTCAAGCTTCCAGTATTAATGGTAGTAGGACCAACTGCCCTGACGGACTGCACAACTGGATTCACATTTACAAACGCCATATCTACTTTACCAGTTAATTCATTTACTGTTGAGGTAGTGTTAAAAAACGTTTGCAAAAGTTTCTCCCTCACTGGAAAACTTACATAGTCGTAGTAAATCATTGTATGTAAGTAGTAAATGGTACTCGTTATCCTTTCCCTGAAACTTAGAGGATAATCGAAAGATGCTCCCATATCTGGATACAATGCAGGATGCGAAGGATTTCCCATTATGCTGTGGTATTTTATAACAAGTTCCAAGGAGCCGACTAAAATTATGGGACAGTTGTACACTTCAGCAAAACCCAGAAGCTCGGGATAATAATATTCCAGAAGAAGTACATCAAAACTTTTCCCCTGGCCATGTATCAATTCTCGTATTTGTTCATGTGATAGTATTGTTTCGGAAATCTTCGTTGTCAAGTCATGTACCCATTTATGAAAGTTCCACATTGTCAATGATTTCTCAGCCTCGTTACTTATGTTTGCATAGAATTTGTACACTATACTCATGTCGATTTCTGTTAAGTTTGTCAGCTTTTCGTTCTTCTGAGGATTCGCTGTGACTAATGTCACTTTATGGCCTCTTAATGACAGTTGATTCCAAAAGTCGAAGAAAGCCACTTGGTGGCTGTACGATCCTGTTGGAATAATCGCCAAAATATCCGCCGAAAACGCAAAACACGCAATTTGAACAACTAAAACTGTATACTTGATGAACATTTTGAGTAAGTATTCACATTGAACTAATATGGAGTACTGAAGATCAGAGGAAGAATTATGTGATATATATATATATAAAATTTGATAAGACTTCTTTTTATGTACTGAATGTAACATGACTTTACAGTTTTTACATCATATTTCAAACTGCTATCTTTAATTTTGACCTTGTCTTGATATTGATTATAAAAAATTACACTGAATTCATCTTGATACTTTTGCATTTCAATTTATGTTATATCAAAATCGTAAAAATTTACTTTTGTTTTATACTATACGGGATGCAATATCTTGCAGGGGTGATTCCTCTTATTAAATTTAACAAAAAAACAAATAAATAAATAAATAAAAGAACTTTTTCTTCAAACAGCTCCGGGCATCATTCAGATTAGTAAGTAAACATAAAGCTGAATCACATATATCCAGGTTCCAAAATTAAGAGAGTGATTCATGTTGAACTCATAAACTTGCTCATAATTTATAGCAGTCGAGAAATACATGCTGTCTATATATTTTTTTGTAAAATTATACCTATGTTCCGTAAACCTGACAGAGTGTACCTGATTACACAGCTTCTGATTTTTATTGCCAATGACAGTTATATCTTCAGCGCTACCATGAATGTGCGTGGGAAAATTGTGGGTATAGCTTTCCACTAATTTTATTGCGATTGTAATTAATTTATGCCATTTTGGAATCTCAGCTACGGCTAGGAATGTGCGTATTAGTGTCTGGAAGCAACCAGATTGTGGATCAAATAACAGCACCTGCCGTGAATGCCTTACAACCACTAAAAATAAAATTTTTTTGTTGCTTTTAATTTATTATTGCAGTTCCAGCTTCTTAACGCAGTACATTTTGCATTGTTACCCTAGCAATAATTTATACTGAAATTGTTAGGCATTCAACCTAAGTAGAGTAAATATCAGTACCAACAAATATTTGTTTCTGCTTCAAATAAGTAACTTTGTAGTCACTACTAAATAATTTTCTTGCCATTACTATGCTTAAATTGGGTAGGATGCCTACCTCAAGCAACAACGTGCAAGGTGTCCTTCCTATAAATAAATGCAAAAAATGCAGTAAAAATGTGGTAAAAAGTTATTTCAAGTGTTATAAATGTTCAAGCATATTCCATACCAGTTGTGCAAATAGTGCTAAAAATGTCAAAATTGTTAGTAGCTCAGAAATATTATGGTGTGATGCAGATGAACTAATTGACAGTATTGACTTATTTTTCGATGCTATCGAAGAAAAATCAATGGATAATAAAATTGACATAAGTATATTCAAGTATATTATTAATCAAAAGGACTACATAATTAAGGAGCTGTCTGACCAAATTATCATTCTTAAGAATCACATTGATTTATTAAGCAAATTTAATTCACTACTAATGTGCAAAATGGCACGGTTTGTTTTGAAGATAATTTTTTTCGGATCACAGAACGATATTGCTTGAAATGAATAGATTGAATATGCAAAACAATTCCGTAACACTTTATAAAAGATACGTTAATAATAATAATTCTATTGCTGCGTTTTATTCTGCATTACAGGCTGAATGTTGGGACGATGTATTCAGATCACAGAATGTAGATGACGGGTACAGCAACTTTTTTGGTATTTTCCGATTTAATTTTGAATATTTTCCATTGAAGAAAATAAATAGATATAAACAAAATAAGTCGTGGATCAATGATGAGGTGAGACAATCGGCTACTAATTTAAAAGATTTACATATACTGAAGAAAAAATATACTACACTAGAGAATACATATAAAATTGCAAAAAAGAAGCATAACCAGTTATTACGTGAAACAAAAAAAAACGGTTTAATCAAAATAAAATAATTAATTCCGAAAATATTGTTAAAGCTATTTTTTTACTGTTTTAGAAAGGTATTTTAAGCTAATATAAATCAAATCTCCTACAATTCCTATCAATTAAGTCATATGTATGTTCTCTGATACCAAACATCTAGGTATGCTAATGAACAATTCCACAGACAAAGCTCTATTCAATAATTATCTAAAGAAAGTAATCTAATTTAACTAACCTGCTAATGAAACACTCTATAAATATCTAACTTCACTTTTTGGCAGTGGGAACACGACAAATCCAACCACAATAGATGAAATCTGACCTATTTCTCCATTTTTAGGATTGCTTCTTCAGGTGGTCTCCTTTAAGTTGAATCAAATATCTAACTATAAAAATTATTATAAAAATTAAAATTATTTGAAGTTTAATATCGACAATGACAAAAAGTGACATCCTGTCAATGAATTAAATATGACAATACCTACTTGAAAAATGTTCACCTTTTATGTAAAAGTTTTTATATATTTTTAGGTATTAATAATATTGTGTGAAACTAACTACTCAGTGGACAAAAGCCCCAACCTGCGTTGAATGTCGTGTTCCCACTGCCAAAAAAGTGAAGTTAGAATTTTTATAGAGTGAGTAAATTAGATTATTTTCTTTAGATAATTATTGAATAGAGCTTTGTCTGTGGAATTGTTCATTAGAATACCTAGATGTTTGGTATCAGAGAACATACATATGACTTCATTGATAGGAATTGTAGGAGATTTGATTTATATTAGCTCAAAATACCTTTCTAAAACAGTAAAAAAATGTTACAAAAGCTAATAATAAGGAATATATGGGTATATATTGTGGGTGTAATTCAACGCAGGTTGGGGCTTTTGTCCACTGAGTAGTTAGTTTCACACAATATTATTAATACCTAAAAATACATAAAAACTCCTGTTAATATCGTTAATACCATTCCATGTAATATATCATCAGTTGCGGACATTATAAATTGCTTAAAATCATTTTATCTGTTACCTTATGAAAATGAGGAATTACTACAATTGTTAAAATGTAAACTTAAAAATAAATCATCATCAGGTTTTGATGATGATCATCTGTTGTTATTAAAGTATTAAATGTTATCATAAGACCTCTTACATATCTAATTAATTTATCATTAAATATGGGTGTTTTCCCAAAGTATTTGATATTAGGTTAAAATAGTTCCTATATATAAAAAGGATGATCCAAAGTTTGTTGGCAGTTACAGATTTATTACGTTATCTTCAAGTTTTTCTCTTGTGTTTGAGTATGCTTTTTTTAATTCGAATGATAACTTTTTTGGATAAAAATTAAAATTATTACGGACAGACAACATGGTTTTCGCTCTGGTAGATCAACAAGTACTGCCATGTTCGAGTTTTATGAAAAACTAGTTGAATATATTGAAAAAGATGAATGCCCCGTAGGAATTTTTTGTGATTTCACTAGAGCTTTTGTTTGTCTACAACATGACAAATTATTGGCTAAGCTATATGCATATGAAATACGGGGTGTAGCCTTAGATTGGATTACCTCATTTTTGAAAGGCAGGAGACAATTTGTATGTTTGACGCATCAGAGTGATGACGAATTTATAAAAAAATTTTTACTCGACGAGTAAGCTAGTTGAAATGGGAGTCCTCCAAGGTTCCCTTTTGGGTCCACTCCTTTTTCTTTTATATACAAATGAACTGGATGCATTAACATCGGAAATGTATCTTACTATGTATGCCGACGACCAGTCAGTTATCATTTCGGGAAATACAGATACTGCTGCAGAATATAAATGCAATAAGGTGCTAATTATTTTAAATAATTGGTTTGCTTATCACAAACTACTCTGTAATGTAGAAAAAACTCAGTATGTAAGATTTCATAATCGTCAAAAAAGTTGTAATGCATTAGATATAAAAATTGAAGGCCACAGTATTAAATTATTTCTAATTTAGCCGTACACAGATATGAAACTTTCAGAAAAAACGATTCATCTCAAAATTCGAAAGCTCTGTCGATTGAATCAATTGTGTCAGGAAAACCCTCGGGGATGACGTTCAGAGCCAGGTTAGGGTGCACCAGGTGTCCGTGGGGTGTTGGCCGGTGCCATATTTGATTTCAGCGAGCCAAAAAACCCCCCGTAACGAATTTCGGGTGGCTTTTTTCAATTATGTCTGGAAAACCCTCGGGGATGACGTTCAGGGCCAGGTTAGAGCGCACCAGGTGTTCGAGTGGTCGTTTTCAACATAAAATTCGGATTCAGCGCACACAAAAAGCCCCCATAACGATTTTCGGTTCGTTATTGTCGATATTTCCAGAAAAATTCTCGAAAATGACGTTCGCGTCCAGGTTGGGGCCCACCAGGTGTCCGTGGGGTGTTCGCCGATGGTATATTCGAATTCAGCGACCCAAAAAACCCTCGGGTGCCCAGTTTGTCTCCTCTCCCGCATAAAGGTCTGGATAGTCCCCGGAGATGACGTTCGTCGGCGTTCCTGAGCTCCAGATATTCGGGGGATCAATTTGAACATCATAGTCTGATCAGCGACCTCGAAAACCCTCGGGTACCTGACTTGAGCCAATTCTGACTCTTATTTACGAAGTTATTAAATTTGCCAAAAGGCCTCTCAAAAGATGCATTTTTTGCATGCATTTTTAGCTGCAGCAATGCAACTTCCGGTTTGTAATAGGTATAAAGTAGGTACGAATGATATAAATAATTTTTGCAAGCGAATCCGAAAAACCGAATTCCGATACGTCCTATCCTAAAAGATTTTCTATCATAATGCTTCATTGCCTTGACTAATTAGGGTGTGCCAAGTTTCAACTAAATAGCTCTTGCTACTCAGAAAATAGATCCAAAAATTATTTTTTTTTCCAAACTTTAACACCCTGTATCTTAAAAATAAAGCCATTGTGGATTAATATTTATATGAACTTTTTGTCTTAAAACATTATGCATTATGCATGCATTAACTCAATATGTAGATAAAACAATATGAATAAAAATTATGAATATCAAGAGTTATATTTCTATCATATAATATAGTATTCAAACACCAATATTTACCTTTGGTAGAGGTTTTGAGCTTTTAATTCTCAAGCTTCCGGTATTGATGGTAGTAGGACCAACTGCCCTGACGAACTGCATAGCTGGATTCACATTTACAAACGCCATATCTACTTTATCAGTTAATTCCTTTACTGTTGAGGTAGTGTTAAAAAAAGTTTGCAAAAGTTTCTCCCTCACTGGAAAACTTACATAATCGTAGTAAATCATTGTATCTAAGTAGTAGATTGTATTAGTTATTCTTTCCTTAAAACTCAGAGGATAAACGAAAGACGTACCAAGATCAGGATACAAAGCAGGATGCGAAGGATTTCCCATTATGCTGTGGTACTTCATAAGAAGTTCCAAGGAGGCGACTAAAATTATGGGGCAGTTGTATACTTCAGCGAAACCCAAAAGTTCAGGATAATAATATTCCAGAAGGAGTACGTCAAATTTTTTCTGCTTGCCATGTATCAAATCTTGCATTTGTTTATGTGATAATATTTCTTCGGAAATCTTCGTTGTCAAATCATGTACCCATTTGTGATAATTCCACAGTGTCATTGATTTCTCAGCCTCATTACTTATGTTTGCATAGAATTTGTACACTATACTCACGTCGATTTCTGTCAGGTTTGTTAGCTTTTCGTTCTTCTGAGGATTAGTTGTGACTAATGTTACTGTATGGCCCCTTAATGACAGTTGGTTCCAAAAATCGAAGAAAGCCACTTGGTGGCTATATGATCCTGTTGGAATAATCGCCAAAATGTCGGCGGAAAGCGCAAAATACGCGATTGGAGCCACTAAAATAATTATAGTATATTTGAACATTTTGACAATTTACATTGAACAAATATGTCGTACTAATGATGAAGAAATAATTATCCGATATAAGAATATTTTCGATGTCATATTATTTCAAACTGTTATTTTAATTTTGACCTCGTCTTGGTATTGATTATTAAAAATTACTCGGTATGTAAGAACCGTAAAATTTTTTTGGTACTATAATATACCAGGTGTATTAAAATAGCTTGCACGGGTAATTCCTCTCATTAAAATATAAAAAAGCAAGTGAAAAACTTTCATATTGGAAATGAAACGTTTTTTATTGCTATTCAAAGTTAAATTTTTATAATCGTAGAACATTATTGTATGAAAGTATCATGTAATAGATTTTATTCGTTATCCTGTCGTTAAAACTCAGGGGATAATCAAAAAACGTTTCCAGATGAGAATTCAAAGAAGGATGACTACAATTTTCCAATATCCTATGGTACAAAGTTTCAAGAATCCGACTAAAACTGTAGGGCAGTTATATCCTTCTGCCAAATACTATTCCAGAAGGAATACCTACATCAAATTTTTATCCTTGTCATCAGAAATATTTGTCCTCAAGTCATGGAGGCTCTTTCATTCTAATAAAAACCAAGCTAGTAGCTACGGATATACCTTATATAAGAAATTATTGTATAGTGTATTATAGAAGCATGATAGAATTTGAAATCACCTAGTGGAGGTTTTCAAACTTTTATAAATAAATTAAAATTAATTTTAAACTTTGCTCAAATAAATTTCCATAAAATTGTATTACGTTATGACCTAAATATAGATTGCACAGATGTAAACACAAATAGGAGTATCTTGTGTGATGCTCTCGATTCATTTGAGTTGCATGTGACAACTGATCAAACGACAGGATATACAAAAATAAAAATGGGATTACGAGTTCTAGTGCAGTTTACTATGTCATTACTAATATTTCCTTGGACAATATACATGTGAAATTGTAAATTCTCATATCGCAGATCATATATGTTGTTGTACGACGTAATTCTGTTGAATTTTGAGTATAGACACAGATTATCCAACGCCACAGTTCGAGTACACCCAATTAGATGACGTTGCAGTACAAAAAGTGTTGGTGCTAGAAATATATTATCTGATCAAGAAGTATCTCTTTAGCATATCTTGTATTTTTCATTGATAGAAACCATAATAATAAAAAAAGTAAAATATAATCAATGAATATGGTGATGTAAAAAATGGTTGATGATGCAGCCTGAATTTTCACACACTCCTGTAGAAGGAAATAATAATATATTATTATTAAGCAGGCCGCATTTGCACCTAGGAACGACTTACGTTAGTAGGCTCTCACCACCATTCAGTGCAGGAATGAGAGAAACTTGAAAAACCTCATTAATTAGGGGGTAGTCAAATGTCGACCGGAATCAATCTTTCACATTGACCCAAGCTAACATTCTTCCACTCTATACCCACAGAGAGGGTGCCATTCCTATCTACGAATATAATTGAAATACGGTCTACCGGCTGCGAGGCTCGAACCCACACCGGTCTATCCACATCGATTCAGGTACTTACACCTTAAACCAACTAAACGTGCACACATAAAATTGACAATTCCTACAATTTCGTTGGATCAACGTGAGTAGCCGCCTTAACTTAAATGTTAGTCAATTGCTATTAAAACTTAAAAAAAATAATTGCATGCCTTTTTATACACAGTAATGATGTAAACAGTGCGTATTTTAAATTTATAAATAACACGTTCAGTGGTGCCTGAATGCATGTTGTCCTTAAAGGCCGGCCAAATGAAAACGAAATAGAGCCATTTTGAGGAACTGCGTCAAGACTGTAGAAAAACGCTCACACCCGCCGATTTTAGATTAAAGGGGACATTCTTTTCTAGTATTTTTGACTCCGACACTTTCACCTCCAAAATATTTAAATGACATTGGGGGATGAGTAATATTTATTTTGAAAGCTCTTACGATTCTCTTTACAACATACTTTAAATTTTATAATTCAGCCCAATACTTAATAAGAATTTTGAGTTAACGGAATGATCTGCTTTTCTGTTACACCCCGTATAATAATTGTTGTAATCAGATATCTGATAATAACGTTATATTGCAACACAATTGAAGATTTCTGTCTGATTTAAAGACTAAAATATGAGCTTGCTTAGAAAGTTTTGACCAGTTTTGAACAATAATGCAACGGATAAATATTTAACAATTAAAAAATGTTTCAATAATAAAAAATATACGCATTAAAATTGCTCAATATTGAGGTGATGATGACATACATTTTTTAAAAAATTATTTAACATGTGTACTTAATTAATACTGAATATTATTGTCCCATAATTTCATTAGACGATGTTGAATAAAAAAATCATTTAGTATAATAAGTATTATGATTATACCCCTGATTTGTTTGCGGAAGACGTAATATAATTATTGTACCGAATTTTCACGTAATGTGATTGTTTTTTTATTAATTCAGATAAGTCCAGTTGTGTACGAATGCCACTTTATAGAGATAGTCTCTTCTATTTGTCATCTATTTCGCTTTCCTTACAATAACTTAACTGATCAAAAAACCACAAATTATTATTAACGTATTTTTTAGTTCCCACACGAATAAGTGAGACAATTGAGGTAGAAGGAGTTATTTGATTTACTCAGTATAGTACAAAGGGTGTTCAGAAAATAGTGGTCAAAAATGATAGGGCATACAGGGAAGCCAAAACAATGTCAGCACCTTCTTCATATATAATTTTCAATCTGGCTCCCTTACGCATACACAGGGTTGCCAAGTAAAAAAATTAAATATTGAATTTCTGTTATAGTTTATAAGCCTTTATCTTGATAACCTTGAAATTTGAATATTATTAGCAATGCAGCTTCTACTATTTAAATTGGAATATGATATACTTCATTGTACAGATGCGGTTAAAATTTCAAAATAATTTTTACAATGTAATGACGTTATGATTATGATATTTTGCATTCGCAGTTCTATTCCCTCATCAGTTTGCTGAAAAAAAGCTATAAGTTGTTATATTCAATATGTTTTACCATTTTACCGCATATTTAAAAATATTACACAGAGAGCTGTGAAAATTCAGAAAAATCCAAAATTGTTTACTGTCTATTATAAAATCAGAGGATTTTTTAAAGAAAATTTCACAATAGTATTTTTCAGCCAATTAAAGGCCTGTATTTTGTAGCGTTACTATAGCAACTAAGAAAATTTCCGGAAATTTTTCTCTTCCTTAGGGTAAGGGTCATGAAATTACACTGGAAATTTTTTGACATTTATAAATAAAATGACATTTATATTTAACTTCAAATTTATTCTATCATGATTTAATAAGTACAAATCATTTATAAATAATTATTTACCAAGTATGTACAAAAGTACACTAAACTACTAAAAAGTAGTTTTAATTAAAGCGTCAAAATGTTGCTGAAATTCTTCAGCCACGTCTTCTTTTCTAAATGGGGAATAAACAAGCACACATTCACTAAAATTTATAAAATGTCTATGTTTCAAAAAATAAATGTAGTACTTTGAAACAATCTTATTCTGCTGTGATCCACGAAGAGCTCCATATTTCTTACACACCAGAAGCAAATGATTTTTAATAATCCCAAACAAGTTTGGCGAATAAATTTCTGGCCCGCATTCTTGTAATAAATACATTAAAAATTTTAGGTTCCGACGATACATTTTAATTTCACTAACTTTTTTGCAAAACTTGCATAAAACGTATTTCTCAAACCGCTCTATTTTTCATTTGTACAACACAACGATTTTAAAGAAAATGGTTAAATAACGTCAAAAGTCACGATTACCTTGTTTGACATGGATTGCATGGCCTACTTAATAATATATACATATGAATTTTATTGATATTACATAGTGCTTAAGGTTCTTTGTAAGAAAATATATTTCTACCAACTTTAGTAAAATGAGTATGTGGAAAACTGAGAGATTGATCTACTATTGACTTATTTTTTATTATTTTGCTTAACTAAAGTCGGTTAGTTGTATTTTATTTAACCTAATGTTATATGTATGTAAGTTACTTTGATTATATATACTGCTTCAAGTTTTTTTGCAATAAAATATATTTTTACCAACTTTAGTACACTAAATTTTTAGAAAACTGAAAGATTGAACTGCTATCAACTTATTTTTTATTATTTCTGTCTCTTCAAAACAATCAAAAAATTTTAATATCTTTATATTTTTGTCGATATTTTTTAACACTTCATTGTGAAATTTTCTTACCGAATACCACTCTAGCTTCAATTAAAAACTGGAAATTTTTTGTTGCACACGAATATTTTTTAGAAAATTCAATTTTCAAAATATTCGTGAAAAAATTTCCAGTAATAATTGAAGCTCTAGTGGTATTATAAGTGAATATTAAAAAATAAAGGATTTAATGATATGTAAAATTTCAAAGTCCTAGGCTATCCTATTGATTTTTTGCTAGAATTTTTCTCGTTAGTACCAAAAAATATTTATTTCTACTTCAAATAAGTAACTTTGTAGTCACTATTAAATGATTTTCATGCTACAACTATGCATACTTAATTTAATTTAAGCTTTACCTTTGTCCTTAACCTTTTATTTTATACATAAAATATAAATAATTGGACATAATCAACCCTTATTCAAAACCAAAATTTTTCCATAGCCTGAACGTCTCCCTAGAGCTTGAACCTCATCCAGTTCACATTGTAGGGCATTTGTATAATTCAGCGAAACCCAGGAGCTCATAATGTATGAATGTAGGACTATTTCTGTATTTGTATTTATATTTTAATGTGAATATTTTATGTTTTCCTTTTTGTTTGACGTGTGTAAATAAATAAAAAATAAATAAAAAAATAATAATATTCCAGAAGGAGTACGTCAAAATTTTTCTACTTGCCATGCATCAAATCTTGCATTTGTTTATGTGATAATATTTCCACGGAAATCGTTGTCAAATCATGTACCCATTTGTGATAATTCCACAATCAATAATTGTCTGATATAAGAAATTTTCCATGCCATATTATTTCAAACTGCTATCTTTAATGTTGACATTGTCCTGTTATTGATTGTTAAAAATGACACGAAATATATGTAAAATCCGTAAAATTGGTGTTATACTATGCCAGGCGTATTAAATAACTTGCAAGGGAATTCCTCTTATTAAAATACAAAAAAAAAACAAGTGATAAACTTGCAAATTGGATATGAAACATATTTTATGGCTATTCAAAGCGAATTTCATAATGATAGAAAATTATTCTACATAAATATTAACTAATATACAGTATCCGCCAAAAGTATGGAATAAATTCAATAAAAACGAAATTATTAATTATTTTTGGGAAAAATCCTCGAACAGGTCGATTTTTAATTTAAAAAATACATATTTTAGCGTAAAATGCGATTTTCAAATGTCATTTGTTTTCGAGTAATGACGTCATCGATTTTTTTTTAAATGGCAACATCATATTTTTTTCCTTGATTCTGAAAGATCGTTTAATTCTCTATCAGACAGTACTAAAACTTTCCTATGTAAGTTTTCGAGTAAATGACGATTGAATGAATTGAATTAGAAAACGTAAATTTTAACAATTAACAATTTTGAGGTATGTAAAATAAAATACAATTGATTAAATTTTATACTTAAATTAAATGTTCGAATTGCCATCCACCAACTTCTTGACAATGCGCAAGTCTGTGAAGAAATTCTTCTTGCACATTATGAATGATTTCTGGGGTAACTCTGCGTATTTCGTCCCGAATGCGATTTTGAAGTTCTTCTAAATTACGTGGTTTATTAATGTACACTTTTGACTTCAAGTATCCCCATAAAAAATAGTCAAGAGGTGTAAGATCTGGCGATCTTGCAGGCCATTCTATCGGTCCGCGTCTGCCGATCCACCTCCCAGGAAAACAGTTGTCCAAAAAATCTCATACAGGGCGCGCATAGTGCGGAGGTGCACCGTCTTGCTGAAACCTTATGATATCGTCAGGAATGTCAGGGTCATTATCGTTAGAACAAATTACTGCAAGGGCTGGAACAAGGTCATTTTCTAGAAACTCTAAATATCTTTGTCCTGTAAGGGTTCCTTCAAAGAAGAAAGGCCCTACTATTCTGTCGTCAACTATTCCAGCCCACACATTTAATTTCTGAGGGTGTTGGGTATGTGCCTCTGCCATCCAATGAGGATTTTTCCGGCTCCAATATCTGCAAGTTTGACTGTTTACTGTACCATTCAGACAAAATGTGGTCTCATCTGAAAAAAGTATTTGCCGTTGTAAATTTCTATTTCCTTGACATAAATCCATTAGAATTTCGCAAAAATGTAAGCGGTGATCGGGATCATCTTCATTGAGTTCCTGCACAAGTTGAATTTTGTAGGGATGATATTTTTCCTTCCTCAAGATACGTAGCACTGTGCTCTGACTAGTGTCATTGTTTAATGCAACCAATCGTGAAGAATTATGAGGATTATCCACCATACTTATCAAAATGTTCTGTTTCTGATTTTCATTAATGCTTGGACGTCCAGGTTTTGGAATATTTACAACATTGCCAGTTTCTCTAAATTTAGACTATATCTTACGACTGTTGATTGGCTGATAGGGTGATCTAGATATTTTTCATTAAATAAATCGCAAACTTCCTGCTGAGTTCTAGTCATATTCCCGCATCCGATAAGAATTAAAATTTCAATTCTTTGAGTAACAGTTAAATGTGCCATAATACTTTAAATTGAATAATAATTTCTATGTCGCTTACAATACTTATTAGAAAGTCGGTGTGACAATGACACTTTGCAAAGATTTTCACCTACGTGATCCATAAAAGAACCATGGAATTCGAAAAACTAAACTTGATAACGTTTTTGCTTTATTTTAATTGATTTACGTTTTCTAACATTCAATCGTCATTTACTCGAAAACTTTCCTATGTACGAGAGCAAAATTTTAGTACTGTCAGATAGAGAATAAAACGATCTTTCAGAATCAAGGAAAAAAATATGGTGTTGCCATTTAAAAAAAAATCGATGACGTCATTACTCGAAAACAAATGACATTTGAAAATCGCATTTTACGCTAAAATATGTATTTTTTAAATTAAAAATCGACCTGTTCGAGGATTTTTCCCAAAAAATAATTGTTTCGTTTTTATTGAATTTATTCCATACTTTTGGCGCATACTGTATTGTAGTCGTTACTATGTCGTTAAAACTGAGAGGATAATCTAAAAACGTTCCCTGATGAGAATTCAAAGAACACTCCTCTTTTCTCCTAGTACTTCATAAAAAGTTCCAAGAAATCGACCAAAATTGTAGGGCAATTGCATACTTCTGCAAAATAGTGTTATAGAAGGAATATCTACATCATTTTTTTTCCTGTGTCATGTATTTTTATACACAAATACTCAATAATGATGTAAACAGTGCGTATTCTGAATTTATAGATAACAAGTTCAGTGGTGTCTGAACGCATATTGTCCTAATATAAAGATAAAAGTAAATGGCAATACCAAACATAATAACTGGTATAACGAAACTCTCAGATAAATATATTGTAGAATATGTATTTGACTATAAATTGTAGTCATCAATTAGAAACAAAAAGATATGTGTACAAAAAAAATGATATACTCGTATATGTACAAAAAAATACAAAGGTAAAATTAAATCAGAAAAATAAAAATTATTCAGTGAAAGAATTAACCTAGCTGATAATAAAACTAAATAATAAACAGAATGTACTTTTATATGCAAAATACAGATTTTCTTATAATATTATTTTATTGCTTTTCACATTAGAAGCAATTGGGTCTTTAAAATTATTTTGACACAGACAATGTAATAAAATAATATTATAAGAAAATCTGTCTTTTGCATAAAAAAAGTACATTCTGTTTATTATTTTTTTGCAATTGGCGTCTTTAAAACAGGTTCTCCATTATCTTGAGCAACACGAAAATATTTAGGTTCATTTTTTTAACTAAAATTGAAAAAAATGTAATAAATATGAAAGAAAGGGCAACATGTAGTATATTGCATGAAAGACGAAAAAACAGACAATTTTTTGTGGCCATAGCCTGCTTCATTAAAAAAAATTTTTATCCGCCTAGAGGGCGCAGCGAACCACATACGATATTTCAAAAATCTGTTTATATCAGGTGGAAGGTATCAATTTTGCAATAAAAATTTATTACCAATAAGTTTTCTCTATCTCTAAAAATAAAAAAGTTAGACAGCCTTAAAGTTTGGGCACTTAACAGGTTTTTTTGTTATTACTCATAAAGTTGGCCATGGATCTCAAATTTGTTTTTACTAGCATAAAGGCCTCCAAAAATGCAACAAAAAACAATTAAAGATTTTTGACGTATCTCGCATATTAAGCGAGATACATGGGAGTGGCCCTTTGATGTGATACAGCCTGTATATTAGCTTAAAATACCTTTTTAATGTAATGTAATCAAAACGAAATATTTAATATTGTTCTACCGTGAAAAAATGTAAAATCAATTAAAAAATCTAAATAAGACATTGAGACTGTTTTTACTGAATTTTTCGAATTTGAGACACTTTTTCTAAGAATATATCTGTGTATATCTCAGAGAAAAAGCAAAAATTAGGTACGGTTTTTTTCTATTATTTTTTTTTTGAGTTTATTTGATTTTACGGATTTCAGATCAGCACGCTTTGTTCTTGAAATAAGCCATCAGGCCACATTTCAATATTAACTATTTGTTTGTATACCTAGCATAATACTATACTAATATGGAAGCTGAGTTAAAAATAGTAATAGTGCAAAATAACACTTTCAATAATAATAATGCGTAATACGAGTACTTACTTTTGGAAGAGGTTTAACCGATATCTTTCTTAAACCACCAATATTAACTGTGCTGGGTCCAATCGCCCTGATGGTATGCAGCACTGGATTAACATTCACAAACATCATATCCACTTTAGACATCATTTCGTTTATGGTCGAAGAAGTCTTGAAGAATGTATGTAGAAGTTGTTCTTTTGCAGTAAAGACTACAAAATCGTAATAAATCCAAATGTACAGGGAATAGATGCTGCTTGTTACTCTTTCCCTAAAATTCATAGGAGCCTTGAAGGGTGATCCTATATTAGGATACAAAGCCGGATGTACTGGGTTCCCCATTCTAACGTGATAATTTAAGGGAGCGTCCAGGGAACAAACTAATATTATAGGGCACTTGTATAGTTCTGCAAAACCCAGATATTCCGGGTAAAACATCTCCAAAAGAAGTACATCGAAATGTTTGCTGTTATCGTTAATCAATTCCTGAATGTGATGGTCGGATAACTGCGCTTTTGTCACGTTGTACGACACCTGATGGAACCAAGAATGCAGACTCCACATGTCCGTCACAGACTCAGCTACTTTGCTTATTTCTTCCCAGAATTTGTAAGTCCAACGCACGTCAATTTCTGTTAAATTCGTAAATGCCTCATTTTTCTGTGGATCGGTAGTAATCAGAGTCACTTTATGTCCTCGTAAAGACAATTGGCTCCAAAAATCGAAAAATGCTACCTGATGGCTGTACGATGGAGTTGGTACAATTGCCAAAATATTGTAGCAGTGCCCTAAGGATACAATGTGCACCACTAGGAGTATAGACTTGAGGAACATCTTGAGTACCCTCCCGATAAACTAATAGTTTACAGCGCTAACTTCTTTTTAAATACCATACACAGCAATTCCGATCTGATAAGAAAAGTAATGCTTTACATCGTACCAGAACAATTAAGATGTCTGGAGAGTTTTGATGCCATTAATAGCCTGCTAGACTGCCTGCATGACTTGTAAATATTTATATCATAAATTGTTTCCTGCTATCATTTGTTTTGACCTTATTGGTGTCTAATAATGAGGCTGTGTATTTAAGAACAACTCGTGCTTTATCGTGAGTTCAAGTAATCTTTCTCAATCTCACGTTACAACTGCACACGTGCAGTACCTAGTTGCTGACACAAAATAATTTTATATTTCTACAAACGTCAGCAATAGTATAATTTTTAACGCATACTGTGAGTGTCTAAAATGTCATTTTAAGGCACTGGTGTTACGAGTAATTTAATTGTAGCACTAGTGGTGGTAAATGATCTGACTTCCTTTTGATACTGGTGGGAAAATAGAAAACAATTAAGAAATTTTAAATAAAAGAAGTATTTATATACTTAAATAAAAATCTAGACAAGCGCAACGGGCGAAGGCGTGCGACGAGCAACGTTTCATAGGCGTACTAAATTTGAATCCGATATAAAAAATATACAAAAATGAAAAAAATAATTGCATTACATAACATCGAGGCGTTAGATGATAAGAATGATAAGAATTATTTTAAAATTTAAAGTTTTTATCTTGTATTATCAATTACCCAAGGTCGAAAATAATAGAGAGTGACTAATTTACAACACAGAGATGAGTACGGAAGATACGGGTGGCATGATTACCTAAGCGTGGCACTTGAGAAGAGTTCAAAGCACACAAAATTATCAAAAATATGTTCACGTCTACTGAATCTAGCACATTAACAATTTACTTTAAATGTACTGGCTGTGCCATCCTCTCTACAAATTAGAATGCCGTCCTTTTGGACGGCGATTGTCCACCACTACCCAGTTACACTTACCTGATGCGCACTCGGCGAATATCACACTTAAACCTTGTCCTAATGGACGCGAAATTCACGGATTTTTGTAAAAATTTTGCAACTTCTACTTTAATTATTTATGATGGGAAATTTTCAACTTTTGACAAATTTTGAGAAACTGTAAAACACTACAAATATTATTGCTCCTTTCATTATTATGTGGTGTTAATAAATCTGTTTTGAGCATCTGAGAATCTACCATGGCAGTTTCATGATGAAAATAATAGAAAATGTTATAGTTGACAAAATTTGTTATAATTCGCACCATTAAATAAATCGCGCAAATATTTGCGAATTCCGCATTCAAAAGGACAAAAGTCTTTAGAATACATACACACTATTTACTGTTGGTTACTAGCACTGCCACTATAACGGTCACACATTAACACTGATTATATCATATCGAACCGCTCTCCGTATGACCTTGATGCATCCATGTTTTGTCAAAATTTAATATATCCTTCGATCCAGATTCTGATTTTTTAATATTTATTTTAAATAGTTTCTTCGCCATATAACTATGTCGTCTTTTTCTATAAGTATACTATTTTCGATATCTTTTATACGGACAAAGTTTCATCTTGAAAAATATAGCTATCGAATTTTTTTTACGAGAAGTCACTTTAAAAATACCATCTTCCTTCCGTGAGTTTCCATCATTTCCTGTTTCACAGCTGTACTTCTTTACCACTCTTTTATTTGCACTATACATACATACGCTACTCACGTACAATTTTGTTAATGAAATACATATTTCAACATAACGTACACTCATATTTTGATATCGCGCTCTAAACTCTTCATACATGTCATCATCCGATATTCCTCACTTGTTAAATTAGGACGATTTTGAGAATATGCTGTAGATTTTGATTTATTATCCATTCTTAAGAACACAAAATCACTAATAATATTAATTAAATTAGCTAAAAGATATACTCGAAATTTTACCCGCCTTATAGTAGTCTAATAAGACCAATGCGGTAAATCGACCTTTATCACTATTCGAAAATATGCCATCCGATACTTTCAACATAGCAGTAGAACAACTATGCAATGGTCTAAATCCTGATTGAATAGAAGGCAAAATTGAATGGCTATTTAAAAAATTTCCTGATTTGACTTCCCATAATTCTTTCCAGAATTTTCGACATAGTGGGCAAAATACTGATAGGTCTCAAATCTTGTAGGCTATTGGGTGAATTAGATTATCTATCCCACATTTAAAAATCCGTATGCATATTTAGTAAACAGTTGTTATATTTCTATCACAAACTATTCTCGAAAGTGTACCAGAACCAATTTTGTACTCCATATTGATTCAAAAATCGTGACAACAACAACTTTTATAAATAATTATTGTACATTTGGAGTAATATCATTGCGCATCGTTGGGACTTAATATTGTGTGATATTTTAAGCAAATTATACACTATACTAAATTTCGAAAAGCACTAAAGATACCAAAGCAAGTAATAATAAGTGTTTACAAGGGGTTTAAAATATGTTGTAAGATTGACTTATCAAGTTAAAATTATGCAATTTTATCTAATAGTTATTTTATATTATTCAATGAAACCAAATTAGTATAATAATTTAATTTTTTTATGTAAAAATGTAGATACATACCAATTATATTTAAAAATACATCTATTTCAAATTCAAATTGACGTTATGATCTTATTATTTATGGAGGTATTTATTTAAAACAGATCTGTTTGTCACTTCGCTCTTTCGCGACCATTTCAGATGTTCTGTTTTCTGAACGTCCTGTATTTGACAATCTAAATTTGTGTATGCATTTATTTTACTCTGACACGTTACTTTTTAGCTACTAATAGCTCTAATATCACTTTGAACAAAAACAATCTAACTTTGATACTGACATGTACCATTTTTGTTGTAAATTATGTTTAATAATATTATTAAGATGGTTAAATGAAAAAACATTTTTTAAAATACAAATTGTTTAAGGTTGACATTTCAAGGGCAAAAAATCGTATCTAAAGATACACAGAAAACAACAATCAGTAGATGGAAGTTCTTATTAGCGTAAACAAAACAGGTTTTCTGTTACACCCCGTATAATAATTATTGTTGTAATCAGATATTTGATAATAATGTTGTATTGCAACACACTTGAAGGTTTCTGTTTGATTTAAAGACTAAGAGATAAATTTTGAACAATAATGCAAGTTATAAATATTTAACAATTAAAAGTATTTATAGATTTTACCATATCTTTTTGCAATTATAACAAATTTACAAATTGTTCAATATCGAGGTGAAGATGGCATATATTCTTTAAAAATATTTAACATGTGTGCTTACTTAATACTGAATATTATAATTCCATAAATTCATTAGACAATGTTGAATAAAAAAATATTCATTTAGTATATTATGTATATTAAAACAATGCCAGTACCTACTTCACATGCAATTTTTCTATCTGGCTTTCTTACGCATATACAGGGCTTCCAAGTAAAAAGTTAAATATTGAATTTTTGTTATAGTCTCTAAGCCGTTGCCTTGGCAACCTTGACATTTGAGTACTAGTAATGCAACTTTCACTATTTAAATTGGAATTTGATATGCTTCATTAATAAGATACGGTCAAAATTAAGTTTTAAATTAATGCCTACAATGCTAACGACGTTATGATTATGAAATTTTGCATTCGCAGTTCGATTGACTCATCGGTTTGCTATAAGTTGTTTTATTCGATAAGTTTTACCATTTTACCGCATATTTATAAATATTACACAAACATCTGTGGAAATTCAAAAAAATCCAAAATTGTTTACTATACTTTCCTCTATAAAATTAGAGTTTTTTTAAAGAAAATGTAATCAAAATGTAAAATTTCAAAGTTCTAAGCTATCCTATTGATTTTTTGCTTGAATTTTTCTCCTTAGTAGCGTCATTTTTGTATTAGAAACAGACAGAACTGTTATGAAGAAAAGTTTCTCGAAATACAAAATTGATTATTTGTTCAATTTAATGTCCTAGACCTACCGTGAAAAAATTTAAAATCAGTCAAA
This sequence comes from Monochamus alternatus, assembly GCA_037114965.1. Taxonomy (NCBI): domain Eukaryota; kingdom Metazoa; phylum Arthropoda; class Insecta; order Coleoptera; family Cerambycidae; genus Monochamus; species Monochamus alternatus. The sequence continues at coordinate 44,586,827 of CM073433.1, forward strand.
AAATCTAAATAAGGCAGTGAGACTGCGTTTTTCTTTTTCTAATAATACAGGGTTAACTATGACTAAGCACAAAAATTTTAACCATGTGCTCAGGGAGGCCTAAAAGACAATAAAAAATTATTCCGGAATTTTTGCTCGATATTTAAAAAATGAGGTAAAACTCTTTTTCCTACGGAAAACCGGCGCATATGATAAGCATCGACTGCGATAGCTTAGATCCATAGATAAAGCTTATATCTGTCAACTACCATGCGGTCCTCTTTTTGCAGCGTTTCTAAATGCAGAAACGACAAAAATTAATGTTCTTATTAGTAATAATACCTGATAGATAGCTAACAGTTAATCCAGTTAGCTCCAGTATTTTGCATCCGTTTTTCATTATTTCGTTACAAACTGACAAAACTAAATTTCACTTATTACAACCACTCACTACCGATAAGACACATTTCTCGTAGACACAAATAAAATGCCTAGGTATTATAAGAGAATCAAACGAAATGAATGTGATATTAGAAAACTTTTAATGCACCCGCGGCAGTCTTGTCCCACAACCTAGAAAAGCAAACCGACGAACTATATTGTGGGAAAATATCTGTACCCAACACATATTCCTTTATTTAATAACAATTATAAAACATTTAAAATTAAAATAAGGCACTAAAAACTGAAGAAAAGCACAAAGCTACAACGTAAACACAGCAATTGAATTATGACATGACAGCGACAGCGACCGTTGCTTGTTGGTTGCCTACTCTGGTTCTCGCATTAGCGGCGTTAAATAAGGATTTAATATAATATCGAAAGAAAATTATTTTACGCTTTATAAATAAGTTTAGATTTTTTTAAAAGCGATTCCGTTAATTCTTAATTTTCTCTATCCCCTCTTAAAATATTTGTATTTAGTTATCCTGTATATCTGTGTATAACTCATAGAAAAAAAGCAAAAATTAGGTACGATTTTTTCAAATTTTTTTGGATTTATTTGATTTTACGGATTTCAAATCAGCACGCTTTGTTCTTGAAATAAGCCATCAGGCCACATCTCAATATTTTTCTCAATTTCTTACAAAACTGGCTTCACCTACCCGAAGACAACTTGTTTGTGTACCCAGCACAATAGTTGAAATAGTAATAATGGAATATAACACTTTCAATAATAATAGGTAAATAATACGAGTACTTACTTTTGGAAGAGGTTTAACCGATATCTTTCTTAAACCACCAATATTAACTGTGCTGGGTCCAACCGCCCTGATGGTATGCAGCACTGGATTAACATTCACAAACATCATATCCACTTTAGCCATCATTTCGTTTATGGTCGAAGAAGTGTTGAAGAATGTATGCAGAAGTTGTTCTTTTGCAGCAAAGACCACGACATCGTAATAAATCCAAGTGTACAGGGAGTAGATGGTACTTATTACTCTTTCCCTAAAATTCATCGGAGCCTTGAAAGGTGATCCTATATTAGGATACAAAACCGGATGTACTGGGTTCCCCATTCTAACGTGAAAATTCAAGAGAGCGTCCAGGGAACCGACTAATATTATAGGACACTTGTATAGTTCTGCAAAACCCAGATATTCCGGGTAGAATGTCTCCAAAAGAAGTACATCGAAATGTTTGCTGTTATCGTTAATCAATTCTTGAATGTGATGGTCGGATAACTGCGCTTTTGTCATATTGTACGATACCTGATGGAACCAAGAATGCAGATTCCATATGCTCATAGATTCAGCTACGTTGCTTATTTTTTCCCAGAATTTGTAGGTCCAACGCACGTCAATTTCTGTTAAATTCGTAAATGCCTCATTTTTCTGTGGATCGGTAGTAATCACAGTCACTTTATGTCCTCGTAAAGACAATTGGCTCCAAAAGTCGAAAAATGCTACTTGATGGCTGTACGATGGGGTTGGTACAATTGCCAGAATATTAGAGCAGTGCCCTAATGACACAATGTGAACCACAAGGAGTATGGGCTTGAGGAACATCTTAACTACTCTCTCGATAAACTAATAGTTTTCAGCGTTAACTTCTTTTTAAATAGAAGACATAACATTCCCGATAATAAGAAGATAAGATAAGAAAGTAATGTTTTGCATCGTACCAAAACAGTTAAGATGTCTGGGCAGTTTTGATGCCATTGATAACCTGCTAGACTTCCTACATGACTTGTAAATATTTATATCATAAACTGGTTTTTGTTATCATTTGTTTTGTCCTAATTGGTGTCTAATAAGGAGGTTGTATATTAAAGATTAACTCGTGATTTATAATGAGTTCATATAATCTTTGTGTTTTACTTTTAATACTGGTGCGAAAATAGAAAACAATTAAGAAATTTTAAACCAAACAAATATTTATTTACTTAAACAAATGTAGATACAGTTAGAGAAACTGCAATTAGAATAAGTAGTTTAGCTGTAACAGTAATTATGCCAAATGCACTTATTCAATCAACAATAGGTTATCAAAATGATATTTTATTAATTTCATAACATTGATTTGTACTTTTAAATGGTGTTTGTAAAAAATAGTGTTTCAAATTACAACTCCTGGGAACAATATGTTTCGGGTCATTTTTATGCCCATCTCCAGAAACAATGTTAATCGTACTATAACAAAAACAATAAAAACACGAAATTGTAGAAATTTAAACAAACAATTTTGAGAAATACGTACCAACTGAGTACATTTCGAAAAAAAAATTCCCATTTTTATACAAATTCTGAGTAACCATAGTGATTATTGTTAGGTGTCTGTTTTGTTTCGTTTATATAATTACTACTTCATATAATTCGTCAGGGGCGTTTCTACTTATACAGGACGTGAACCATTGGACGTAACTGATTGTGATTTGTTGCCTTGCAACTAATACTATAGAACTATGTATAAACAATAACTAAAACACTTACTGAGCTTAGGTCAGGATAGAATTGCCGTCGGAATTGCCCACTGGCATGCAGTTCTTGCAACAAGCTCAGAACGTTTCAATAAATACGAGAGAAACACATGAGTACCCAAGCATACCTTCACATTCTCTAAACATCAACATGTACTACTTAGATCAACTAGTAAATATATTCTCCCTCAGACTGCAGCTGGATATCAACAATACAACAATGTACACTGACCAGACCACCTCTGCAGAGATAGTTCATAGCAAGACTAGGTCTTAAACCAGAACCAGACCGCATCACCGCAGCTAGCGGCCCCTGAGATATCCCCCGCTCACCGCAGCTAACGGACGGACTGTATCACCGCAGCTAACAGCCCTAGGATACCCCATACCTCAAAATACCGTGTCACACGCAGCTAACGACCAATAAATACAAAAAAAAAAACAATAATAGGCCGGCCTCGTCAGTAATACACTATCATTCATAATCTCAAATATTTAATTAATCAACTACTATATTAGCTAATAAACATATGTTAAGCATGCCAAGTAGGTACTCAGTGATGTAACTCACCTAATAATCCAACACAACATAGGTCACTAAAACAATTGTCTAGTCCACTATTTAATAACTTAATTTAATATGCATGCACACATTCACCCTCGAACTGTCTGAAAGAAATAAAGCGACTGTAAAAATCATTTAGGATCCGACAAAGTCCCTATACATTTTTATCAATGTTTATTTTAACATGATCCCTGCTCAAATCAGGTAGTCGCCCCATCGGTCAAATTGTCTCGCTTCGTAACTATATACTCCTAACATTATGAAAAAAAAAATGGTTAAGTACAAAAAATATTAAAAAAATGTAATTCTTTATAGGAATAAAATTTTTCATGGTTCTGAATGAAATTGAAAATGACATTACTAATTTCAGAAAATGTGACACGCTGGACGACGAGCTCAAAGGAATGTCGATAAAAAATTCTTATTTTTTGAAATGTACAAAAAAATATCGTAACAAAAAAGAAATAATTTACAAGTAAATATGAAAAGTCAATTTAATAAAATTATGTATTATTATTATCTAATATATAAAATTCTCGTGTCACAGTTTTAGACGCCATACTCCTCGGAAACGGTTTGACCGATTTTTATGAAATTTTATATGTATATTCGGTAGGTCTGAGAATTGGTCGTAATCTATTTTTCATAACCCTAAGTGATAAGGGTGGTTCACCCCAAACAATTAAAAAATACAACCCTTAATTTTCAACCTTCTATCACAAACCCCTATTTTTTAATAGCCATTTTAGTAATTTAATCATTTTTAATCCTGGTAGATGGGGAGATAACTGATCGATTATCACTAGATCAGTTATCCCCGCCAGGCGCCTACCGGTGTCACTTCTCACCACAAACCTAGAAAAAACATAGAGAGCGTGACAGGTGCTGCGTTTTCTAGGGACCGAAGGTCCAGAAAATTGATATTTTATTTGCTTTATGTTGGCGGTTGTGCAAATATGATGGGTGCATTGCAATATGAAATTAACTAACTTGCTGTCATTTTAAATGTCATTAAAGAATGTGTCATCAATGTGACCATTGAGATTCACGCTACAATACAACCAACGTAAATTGGCATAAAAACCAAGTTTTAGTGATTCTGGACCTTTTAGGGCAGCCATGAACTAGCGGTCGCCGGCAATATGACACTGGCACAGTCTATATTTTTTCTAGGTTTGTGCTTCTCAGTCAGTAAACAGCACGGAGTAGGGATGAGAATGAAGCCGACTACCAAAATATTCACTAGAAATAGTTCATATGGTAAAACAACGTTTGCCGGGTCACCTAGTATCATTATATAAATTTATCTATGCATTTTATTTGCCAAGGGACATTATTTTCTGGTTCTAATAGCTGTAACATCACTCAACAAAAACAAGCCACCTTTAATCGTGACATATACAAGGTGTCCCAAAATTAATGGGACACAGAGCAAGAGTATATATAATATATAATAATATCTCTACCCCTCATTCTAACCACAGGGATTAGCCCAGAAGTCGGAAACTTGTGCGGGAGAGGGGGCGACATATTATTATTAAGCAGGCCGCATTTGCGCCCAGGAACGACTTACGTTGGTAGACCCTAATCACTATTCAGTGCAGGAATGAGGGAAGCGGCAGCGAGACGCGAACCCACACCGATCTAGTCACCTCGATTCAAGCACTGAACCCTTAAACCGCGCGACCACCAGAGTGTACCAGAATAGATTCCTTACATCAAAATAATGCGATAAAGCCAAACTTACCTTGGTTCATTTGTGGCTAATAAAAAAGTTACAGGGCGTTAAAATTAAAACTTTGAATTCGAAATTCTTAAAATTCTTAGAGTTTTCAAAGAATTTTTTTGAAAATTATTGTGTATTAAATCTTGTAATTGATGATGGGATAATATTGCTTCTGATACTGTCAATGTCAGATCATTTATCCATTTAAGGATATTCCACATGGTTGATTTTTCTGCATTATCACTTACATCCGCGTAAAACTTATACACCCAATTCATATCGATTTCGGTGAGATTCTTTAGTTCCTGGTCTTTCAATGGGTCTGATGTAACTACTGTTACTTTGTGGCCTTTTAAAGACAGTTCTTTCCAAAACTCCAGAAAGGCCACTTGTTGGCTGTACGACGCGGTTGGCATAATGGCCAAAATGTCAGCACAAAACGCAAAAGACGCGATTTAAAGCACTAGGATTGTATATCTGAAGAACATTTCGAATTATCACAGTCAACTAAAATAACTTACTGAAGGTGGGCATCAATATATACGGATTTCAAAAATTGATAACACTTTCTTCTTGTTTTCTGATTTATTGATAATATAATAATAACGACTAATATACAAGTGCTATGACTTGCTATTTTATTTACAGACAGTTCCTGAGTCTTATCTTTTATATTGACCTTTTCAATCTGACGCAATTATGTATGTCCTAAATAAAATTTGATGTTGATATTTTCACTTTATTATTTTAAATAAGAAAACATGTTTTCATAAACGTTAACCTGTAAATAAATTCCTAAATACTATGTAAAATAAATAGTAAGATTTTACTGAAATCGCATTCAATCGTATCTTTAATTTTTGACAACTTCATATTGAGTATCTGTTAATATGTAAGTATACTTAGCACTATTGCAGTTAAAGTGACAAATTTTACTTAAATTTAATTTGTTGTTACTAATTGTAAATTATACATTTTTATTTTATTCTGATTCTTTATTTTATTCTGATGCTATATATTACAATAATTAAGAGTTTAGTTTTAACACGGAAAATATGTAAGAAATCGATAATATAACGCTATATGTGTGGGGAGGTATAACGCTCTTACATTGATCCAATCCAACGTTATTCCACCTTTTCATAACTGCAGAAAGGGTGCCAATACTCTACACAAATGTAGCTGATTTACGGTCTATTGGCCGCAGGATTCGAATCTGCGTCCATCACAGCCATTTAGATCTTTAGATGGTGTAATTTGATGATACTTCTTTTTACTCCAAAACTAAACCTTAGACAAGTATTCTGAATTTTCTGTAAGCTTCTTTGTCCCTTTCCGACCAATAAATAGTGTCACAATATAAAACGTAACAAAGAATCACTGACTGACTGTAATTTAGCTTACGACGAAGTCCTATACTTTTACAGCAACTATTGGGAACAATAACATTATCATTCGAATTGAAAAAACATGGTTATTCATTTGTTTACTATTCTTACCAAAGACGAGCAAATCAGTTTTTGTCTCATTCAAAACCAGTCCATGACTGTGGGATACTAAAGAAATATTGTCGAAATATCTATAAATATTTTGAACAGCAATATTAATGTTATAATGAGAGAACCAAAATATTAGTTGACAGTCATCAGCATATGGGTGCAAGGTGAAATTACTCAGACAATTATATAAATCAGCTGTATACATTGTAAACAGTAACGGGCCTAGCACACTTCCTTGCGGGACTCCTCTTTTAACATCACTTTAGAGAGAACAATTACCACCAATAACATCTCTTTGACTCTTTGATTAGACAAATAGTCTGAAAAAAACTTTTGTTTGCTTGAGAGCAAAGACCAAAGCACCTATTTCAATTTTAAGCATAAGGTGGCGTGATCAATAGTGTCTAATGCCTCGCTATAATCTAGCAACACAAGGCAGGCATTCTCACCAGCATCGCAAATGTGGTACAACTGATCAGTTACATGAAGCAAAGCAGGAGTGGTATTGTGATTAGAACTAAATCCAGATTGATTAGTCGACAAAATACTACACCTGTCTAGATACCTAATAAGTTGTTGATGTACTATTTTTCGCAAGAATTTTAGAAAATGTAGACAAAATATTAATGGGACGAAAATGTGACATTTCTGTAGGGCTAGAATTTTTAGTCACAGGGCAATATACAGTGCGGCAATAAAGTTTTGCCAACTCTCTTGAAACTGGTAAACGGTTGGTAGGATGTCTTTGGGAAAAAACAGGTCGATTTTTATTTTCGAATTAACCTCCTTTGTCAACATTTATGAGGTTACTAATACTAATATTTTTGTTACAGATATCGAATCTAAGGTAAATTCTGAGTCAGATGACGGTTTTCAGAGTTGTTTTGTTGACTGCACAGTTAGGTAGTGAAAATATAAACCTAGAGAATGATGTCCTTTATCGTTTAACAGAGCAACAGGGTTATTAATAACTTTCTGCAAAATTTACGTAACCTTACATCTCTATTTTTACATTAAAAATCGTAAAGTAATTTAAATGTTGTTTATTTTTAGGCATTGTCACATGCATGGAGAAAGTCGTCTAGTGGTAGCACTTGATGCTGATGATATATCTACTGCTTGTAAACTACAAGCATGTCTGCTGATAATTTATTTTTAAATAGGTACTTATGACGCAATATTTCCTGAATTTGATAAGATAGTAGACATAAAATTATTTAATAGGTCTAAATTGGTCTATTTATTGCATGACTTGCGAATATTTTCGATAATGTTATTATAATATACTTTGAAGCCGCACATGATGAGCTCCCGTGAGCTCATAGTGATCTCGAAGTGGTATCACAGTGATCTCCCAGTGATCCTCATAATGAGTTAACTTTATAAAGTACCCTATCCGTCCCTTCTCACTTAACGTTCTAAATATATCAAATTTCAAGGTGTTTGTGATACCCTGGAAAAATTAACTGACTTATTTTCTATGATTACTTTCTATTAAAAACAATTATTCTATTTAGAAAACGTTATATACCTAACAATTTTCTAACTTCAAGTGATAGTTATAAACAGGTTGTATCTAAATAAGTATGAGAAAATTTAGATGATTTTGCTGAGGGGTCTTTTATATAACATTTTTGAAATACTGCCCTCCAAACTTTACGCCTCTTCTTAATTTGTTTTCCCTGAATATTAAGCTCCATAGTAGAATTGATGCGTCATGAAAAATGAAGTCAAGTGTAAAACACTTATAGTTTCCGAGATGTAAGTATTGTAATATTTTCAACCTTTACATCGCTGGTTTAGTGTAGTTTCTAGCACCATTGGAATGCATTCTATCCTCGTTTTTAGTATTACGTTTTTGCGGCAGAATTTACATTAGTTTATCGAGTGTCAAAAATGGCTTATGTGTATAACAACTCGGGCGGGCGTGATATGGGAAATTTGAAAGAATCGTGGAAGAGATGGAGGTCCAGTGTGTCCGCAGTGTATTGTAGCAGCAGAGGAACACATTTCAGAGATTATTGAAGCGAATTCTCGAATAAGTACCAGGATAACGGCTTAACATGTGCCACAGTCAACAGTGAGGCATATCATATACGAGGCTCAGTTATATCCGTAGCATGATGAATGGTTGCCGCAACGAAATGCTCAAAATTACAGTTTTATAGCTGACGTTTTAGTTACAGATAAAGTTATTTTATTATTATAACATTATATTATAACATTATATTATAATATTCATAATACTCATGTCTGAGATTTTGAAAATCATCCGCCTGATCTTCTGGAACATGCGCCCTTAGCTGTTCTTGCACGATGATGCTTCCCGTCATTTTCAACAAAATGTTTGAGAGTACCTACCTTAATGATGCTCAAGGGGTACGATGGATTGGACGAGGACCGCTACCATGGCCCCCATGATCTCGTGACTTAAATCCTTTGGACTTTTTTTTTGTGGGGATATTTAAAATGTGAGTGAACACCACTGATAAACAATAACATTTGTGTTAGTTTGTAGAAACTTAGTAAAATGGGCCCAAATATGTTAATATACACGTCAATGAACAAGATTTTGAACAGTTGTTGTTACATGAGGTATGTCAGCAGTTGACTTTGCTGATATAAAGTGCTGATAGGTGTAATAAAATTTTATTCATTTCTTTCCTTGGAAAATACTTTAAATTTTTTGTCCTTTCAGCTTCCAGTGACGTACGTGCATTGTTAAATCATTTTCGAACTGCCCTTTTTATTTTTTTTACAAAATTGTGTTTGTAAGAGTTCTATGTATATTCAAATATTTTTGGATAAGTTTTGAATCACCCTGTATAATGTTACCAAAACATCCTATTGATATAATTTTAGTAGCTCCTTCAATCCGTTTTATCTCAGTTATACTACAGTGTATATATTTTTTTGTAACTTATTGTATGTTGTAGTATTGTTATTAATTATGTTGAACCGTTTTAAATATTAAAGAAAACAAAATACTTATTAGATTGATTACAGACAACAAACGTCATCGTATGGATGAAAGCCCTATATACATGATATTTCAATAAAAAATAAATTCATTACTATTACTCAAATAATACTCGATTATACCATTTATAACACCTAAAAGGAATAAATGTGCAGGGCAAAATGTTATACTTACCTTGGTCCAAAATTATATGCAGTGGTACCTGATGAGCTAAAGACCTTAAAATATGGTGGCACTTTTGAAATATTATTATTATTATTATTATTATTATTATTATTATTATTATTATTATTATTATTATTATTATTATTATTATACACTATTGCATTGTTAATTTATAATAATATATTATAATTATACAACAAAACAATATAAATACTTTTTCCAGTGTAGTCTTAGTTTTATATCTTTATAAAGTGGGTTAATAACCGAAACAAGTGGTTGTAGAGACTTTCTTCCGACGAGAATCGATTTCTTGTATATTCTTCTACCCAAATTTTAGCTCTTTCTTTCGAGAAATAATAACGCTAATGTCATTTTCTAAAATCGCTATTTTCAGTTTGTCACAATATTTTTGCAATGCGAGCAGATGTCTTGGATCTGTTTGAAAGAGGTGCCTATATCCGGATACTAAAGCGGATGGATCGGATTTACCTGAAAATAATGACTAACAGCAAATGGATTTAGCGTAGAAAATAAAATAGTTTTATCTTAGTAGTATAATGATTTGTAATGCAGTATGGGAAAAAATACATTCTATCTATTAAATTAATATAATGTACTTCCAATTATTAATTTCTAGATTTTCAACATAAAATCGCAAAACACTACACAACTAATATAGGTAGTTCTGATATAAAAAAATAATGTAGTCAGTAAAAAAATTTATTCAGATTTTTTCTTTTGCCAAGAGGGTAGAAAACTAGAACGGGCTAATCTATAAATTGTTCTAAGAATTAAAAACAAGAATAATAACGTAGCACTTGTTGCTAGAACAAGAAAACCGATAACGTCTATGAGAAAATACTGATAAAGTGGGATATCTGCAGCAGGATTCCTCAGATGTTTGGCTCCTTTATTTCTTATAACGTATTCTGTCCACCAAACTGCCGTTTCGAGGCCAGTCATTGGAAAATCCAATGCCCATTGCTTCAGTTGCTTCACCTTTTCTCTATATCTGGAATTAAAAATTAACATGGTTGTTGTTCTGCAAGACATAAAAAATAGGGCAATATAAGTTTTAGAAAATTACAGACTGTAAATGGTACCCTATGTTGAGTGGCACCTCATTTAAAAGCTTTTTTTATTCTGCCCATGACAACGTACGATTTTTTAAATTTTGGTTTGGTTATGACAATAAAATCATCACTTAATGAATGAAACAAAATGTCAATGAATGAATGAATAATATTTTATTAAATGTTCAAAACTTCCGAACGAACATTTCGAAGCATGATGGGAGTAACCTGACGACATTCTTCAACAATTCGCCGATGAAGTTCTTCAAATGAGTTCGGTCGTGTTGCATAAATTTTCACTTTAAGTGTTCCCATAGAATCAAGCCAAAGGAAGTTAGATCTGGTGATTTGAAAGATTTGAAAGAACATTTGCGTCTTATCCAATGATTTGGAAAGTTCTTATTCAGAAAATCACACAGCTATGTGGTAAAGCGTTGTCATTTTTTATTACTTCCACAATCATCGGATAGATATTCGTTTCCAGTTGACTCAGATACCATCCTGGTGTTTCCATCCATATTTGCCGGTACTATGAGGTAGTCTCCCAGTATGCACGCCCAAACATTCAATTTCCTCGGATGCTGCGTATGAGTTTCATGAAAAAATACGTGGATTTTCTTCACTCTAATAGCGCTAATTATGAAACCATCCAATTGGGACGTGCATTCATCGTAAAACAGATTGAGTACAAAACATTTGGATTCCCGACTTCTTTTGTCTTCGTTTTCTTGTACCAAACTCATTTTGTATGGATGATATTTGATTTTTTAAAATTCAACTGCAACTAGATATAGCAATACTTGCAAGATTTCTAAGACTCGAATTTGGTTCCATTGCGATGTGACCTAGGACAGCTACCTGATAACCCTTATTACGTACGACCCGTTCACATTGATGCTTTCTGTTTGCAACCGATCCAGTTTCCGAAGATTTATACACTAAATCCAGAACGAATACGAAGAATACGAAGTGTTGTTATCAGGATGACGATCATTGAAAATCTGTGCTGCCTGCCATGCAGTTTTTATTCTTGTAGAACAAAGTAATTATTTTCACTTTTTCAATAATCGTATAAATAATTTTCACGAATCGATTTTGTGATGATTTTATTGGATAAGGTCTCGACAAGACGAGACAATATTGTCTCGTTTAAAGTAAAACAGCTAAAAAAGTTGAAGTGATAGAGTATGAAGTTTTTGTATTAACAGATAAACGAAAAATCAAAACAATTTTTGTATCGAAAAATTGTTAAAGAATGTCGTCAAATAACGGCCGAAATGTTCGTTCGGAAATGGAGAAAGATTTTATTATTGTATGGAAGCGGAAGGAAACCAATTTGAACATTTAATAAAATAACATTACTTCATCCATTGATATTTTGTTTTATTATTTAAGTGATGATTTTATTGTCATATCGAAACCATAATTGTAAAAGTCTTACGTCGTCGTGGGTAGAATTGAAAAAGCTTTAAAATGAGCTGTCACTCAACATAGGCTGCCATTTAAAGTTTAAGGGTATTTTACGCCCCTGCCTAAAGGGTAGATTCTAAGTCACCAAAACTTATGCATCATGCGTCCCCATTGAAAAGAAAATCGACGTATCTCGCGTTTTTTTGTCTTTTTTTTAATTCCGATATTTTCCATGTGGCAAATTTTAATTGAAACGCCCTGTATATATGTATAATATGTGTTATAACACAGTTATGACAAATGACAAGTGCTGATTTTAAAACACTTTTTTGCGTAATAAGTGGCTGGTAAGATGTTCTGACAAATTTGTGCAATCATGACAAAAACACCATTGATCTTACAAAATTAATGTAGAGCTTTAAGTTTAGTTTAACTTACTTTGGGTTACTTACAACTTCTAGGATAGCATTTTTCAGTTCCAGTTTCTTCACTGAGGGTCGTCTGTTGACGACTACGGCAATGCCCTTGTTCTCCATTATTCTTGCGTTTTGTTCTTGGTCACCAAAGAACGGTATTACTACAAATGGTACTCCACGGTATAGTGCCTCTTCAAAAGATTGAAGTCCACCCTGAGTGACAAAGACCCTTATATTTGGATGAGCTGGAAAAAATATGATTAAATAGTTTGTTCAGCTTGTATGCAAGGTGTTTCTTAAGTAGAGGTCAAAGGGCGTATTCTGAAGCCAAAATAAGAGTTTTTTTTGTTCCATTGTCCAGCTACAGCGTGTCAAAAATAAAAAAAAAATTGTTGGTTTCTAAACCGCTTGATATAATTTAACCAAATTCGGTGTACATATTTACTGACAGTAGCTGTGAAACAAAAAATTACCATCTTCAGAAACTTACCAGCGGCGAAAGTGTAGGTACCATCCATCATTATTTGCCAAAAAGATATATGTCACTATACAGGGTGTTTTATAATATATGCGCAGGACTTCAGGATCTGATAGCTCGTTCAAAAATTTGAAAAAAGTTTGTATTAACTTACCTTCTAAAATGCACAATTTTCGAGATACAGGGAAACTGTAAAAAAAAATTCGTTCTTTGCGAATATCCCCGGAACCGTTTATCGTACAGACAACAGCTGTTGTAAGCATTTACTACTCATAATAAGCTATGTTCTGTGCGAGAAAATTTTTTTTTTCAAAGTCATAATTGGTGAAGATTTTGAAGGGGAAGTGGGTGTTTTTCTCCCCAACTTCTACGCCACTGGAAAAAGTAGGGTTTTGAGAGCCCATTTAAACCGCCAATGTTTTCTACACAAAAAATGTACTCTTGGTCATAAGCTCTAAAGTTGACCGTTTTCGAGAAAAATCTAAAAAATCTTTTATGTTGAAAAACATGGTCAATTTTTTGAAATAAAATTTTTATTTTACTAAATGTAATTTTTTTAATAATTAATTTAATTATTATTAGTATTGACAAATTAAGCTTATTTTTCAAAAAGATTTAGTTTTAATAATGGCTTAAGCATATTCAAATGCTGAATATGGTTTACATTTAGGGCCTTGCAGATCCAAATCCAAGAATGTTGAGAAATGTTTTTTGACGTCTTTCGGAGTCAGGCCCATTTCAGAAAGGTCAAATTCTTGGAAGACCTCTGAGTATTAAAACGCCTGAGTTGGAAGAAGCTATTCTTCTTCGAAATTGAAAAGACCCAATTACTAGTACTAGGAACATCACTTAAAATTTTAATGTAAACCATAAATTAGTTTTGTTCATTTTCAAGCATCAACAGTTGTACCCGTATCACATACAAAGGGTTCAAGCCTTACTGTCGCAAAACTGTCCTGTTCGCCTACAATTTTGTCACTGGATTTTGCAAAAATATTGACTTTATCGCTGGCTTATTATTTATCAACGCTAACTTTTCCGGAGATGCTATAATGAACGTCCACAATAAATATCATGCTATATGGTTATGCTATAATGAAATCCCGATTTCAACATCAGCTTTCTTTGATTGTATGGGTGGGTGTTATTGGAAATTGTTGTTGGGCCTTACTTTCTACCAAGAACTTTAACCGGTGTCTCCTACAGACATCTTCTTGAAATCGTTGAGATACCTGAGCTACTTGACGATGTCTCCTGTGCGCTAAGACAAAGAATGTGGTTTATGCACAACGGGGCTTCTCCACATTTTAGTTTGACTGCTCGTGAATTCTTAAATGAGAGATTCAGTAATAACGTGATTGAACGAGTCACTCAGGAATCATGTCAACCTTGGTCACCCAGATCACCCGATATGAACCCTATTGATTTTTTTGTTTGGAGACATCGCAAGACGTTAGTTTAAAAGCTTCACTCTGAGGAGCACTTACGTCAACAAATTATAACTATCTTGTATGTGTTCGAGCTGCAATTTCAAGAAGATCTGAAGCATGTGTTTTGCCTGAAGGTGGCCATTTCCAACATTTTTATAATAAATCCTAGTGAAGTAATTCCTTGGAAATTTTGAAATATAAAAAAGTGTAAAGAAACAAAAAGTGAAGAAATTTTATTTATAACATTATACCAGATATATTTTTTGTGGCAAATAATAATCGATGATACCCATATCTCCAAATCGCATCAACTACATCATAGTACAATTGAGGAGTTTGCAGCAAGAACGACGCAGCTCCATTTTATGACAGATATAGGGTTATGTGCCAGATAGATAGTAACAGACATTTAACATTCTTTGGTGCAAGATCGACGCAGATCCGATGATTTTATATACTTTAATAGCAAATAATGGAGATGCGCCACACATCATTTGATGCAACAGAGATGTAGCTCCAAGGAGCTGCGTCACTCTTGCTCCCAACGCGCAACGAATTTTATTTTGATATTTATCAGATATTCCTTCTAGGTTAGTAGGATTACTATTATTACTAGCTTAGTCGTTTGTTTGTTTGCATCACGTATTCGACTATCGTCTTCCTAATAATATTTGCAGTGATTTTGATTGTGTTTTAATATATTATTCAATATGGAAGTGTTGAGTAGTGAATCCGAACCTTATAGTGGTGGTTCTAGTGATGAATACGTAGCAGATACATCCGATAATACGTCAAGTAGTGAAAGTGATGATTTGGAGGTTAAAATAAAAACTAGAAAGTCGACTGATAAATCACAATGGGCTAGAAATAAACGGAATAAACTTTTAGCAGCTGGAAAAAGATATTTTGATGCAAGAAGGATGTAGCTCCAGTAAAAAAAATTACCAACTTCATATTTATTAATTAGTATAAGTTTTATGGTATTTATTACACTTTACTAATGTCCTTTTGTAACTCGAAAACAAAAAACTGATATCTGATATAAAACTACTGACTACAACGTTTTTTTCGTTTTACTTAAATTAAACAATTTTGGAGCTGCGTCATTATTGCAGCAAGATCCTCAATTTACAAAATGATCCCTAATAATAAACACACTTTCAAAACTTACACAAAACGGTCGGTTGTGGTGCCCATTTGATGAGTTTCACATTGTCCGGTTTGTTTGGAAGTTCGTCAGCTTCAAATTTCCACAATACTTTGTAAGGCAACTCACCAAGTGCTTCTACTATGGCCTCGCGTGTTTCAGTACTAAGATCTTTACTCTTCACGTTGCTTCCGAGACTAAAGTAAATAAAGCCTTCCTTGGCATTGTCTAAGAATTCAGCTATATCCTGAAAATAGTTATGAGAGAATCATTACGTTCTATATAGACGCAATTGCATCAGAATATATTAGAACAATTGTTGAAAATTCGCGGTTTCATGGAAATGAAAAAGGTTTTTTGATTACAGAAGGTAATAGAGATAAAGCAGAGATAGGGAACAAAATTATGTATTGTGTTTTTAATAAACTAATGCAGCTTTCAATTAGTTGAAGTACTGATATAAAATAACATGCTATGTTATCAATACATTATTATAATTGACTTATTTATTGATATCAATTATTTATTAAAGAAAGTTTCTGCAGAATTGGTGAACTTGTAGCTATGTCTATCGATGATATTGACGACAGAGGAAGTGTATTGGCTATCACAATTTCATATAGTAAGACCTATGAACAAAGAATATTCACTGTTGTCAATGGAACTAATGATACCACATCAACGATTCTTTTTAACCTGTAAAAATAAAAAATGCACAGTGCAGCCTGTAAGTTTTAAAACATTTTCCAAGATACCACAAAAGATTCTTGGAATAAAAAATGCACTTGACTATACTAGGCACACTTTTCCAATATCTTCGGCGATTTTACTTGCTGAAGCAGTTGCTGATTTGTCAATATTAAAAATACTTGGTGGATGGCGCTATAATTCTGTTGTCAATTAAAAATAAAATTGAAATTCAATATATATAGACTCATAAAATTGCTCAAATATCAGAAAATAAGTTACAAGTTTCTTCTACTGAAAATAAAATCGTTAGAAACATTATTTTTAACGTTTCGGAGCAAGTATTCATTGAGGTTTGGTTTCCTAACCAAATTGCAGTAATGTTTTTTTTATTATATAACCGTTAATTAAAAATTTGTAAATGTTTATGAATTTTTAACATGACTGTATCATTCTTAAATTTTTAAACGGCGATTGATCAAACTGCAATGTATTATATATAATTTTCGAGGCCGCCTCGAATGTAGAACACCCTGTATATGTATTTTAAGGTTACCTTTGGCAGAGGTATAGAGAAAATTACATCTCTCTGACCACCAATCATGATGGTTGAAGGTCCAAGTGCCCTGATAGGTTGAAGAATTGGATTTACATTGAGGAACATCATGTCCATGTCACTTAAAAGTTCATGCACAGTCTTTGAAATGTTAAAATACTTCTTTACAACTTCATTTTTATGGTAAAATACTTTATAATAGTAAAAGTATGAAATGTACCAAGTATATAGCGTGCTCGTTATCCTTTCTTTAAAATTCAAAGATCCGTGAAAAGATGCGCCCATTTCCGGGTACAAAACCGGATGTATTGGATTTCCCATAAAATGGTGAAGGATTGCGGTGGAATCTAACGTAGAAAATAGTATTTTTGGGCAGTTATATATTTCAGCAAAGGCGAAGAATTCAGGATATAGAAATTCCACTAGCACAACATCAAAATTACTCTTATTGTGAATTAAATTTTGAACCTCGGAATGGCCAAGCTGGGCCTCAGATATTGGACTAAAGAGATTCTGGAACACCTCATGATTAGTCCACATCGAAAATTCCGTTTGCGATGTCTTCCCGAAGTTACCCAAAAGCTTGTAGGTCCACTTCATATCAATTTCAGTTAAGTTGGTCAATTTTGGGTCATTCATAGGATCTGTGGTTATTACAGTTACTTGATGGCCCCTCAACGATAATTCCTTCCATATATGAGCGTAGGATATTTGATGACTAAATGACGGCGTTGGCAAAATAGCTAGTATGTTGGCTCCATAACAGGACGACGTGAATAGCACTAGCAAAGCTGAGAGGCACAACATGATTTGCAATAGTCTTAACACTACACTAGATTCATACTGTTTAACGTTTAATACGAGATACAACTTTATCACCTGATAATGTACATACAGAGGGGCGACTCAAGTGATATTTAATTGCGTAATCATTTTTTAGTGGCACATTATGATATAATGAGCAATTAGATACAGTTTGTTCTTATATAGGTACAAGTCCACCGTTATAATTAATAAATATCAAAAAATATTCTACAATGTTTCGAAGTTATTCCTCATATTTTTTTTATAAAGTAGGGTTGAAATGTAGAATTTACATGTACTGGGTGTTCAGGAAAGAAAGATATCTGAACGTAGAAATGTAAATTACATATTTTTGACTAGATAAAATATGCTATTAAAAAAATTGTTTAGAACTAAAAACTATGCTATTTCACACTGTAGGCAAATCGACCTAATTCGATCTGATCAATAATTTGAGATTACGTGACATATTGAAGTGACAACTTAACTTTTACTTTGATCATTTCTATAAAACAAATTTTTGAATTCAACATTCCAAAATTTGATCTTACTCAACTGACAAAAATAATTATTGTTACTATTACAGCGTATTCAACGAAGAACGTGTCAAACTTTAAGACTAGCTTTCTTGGATAAAAATAATAATAATGATGATGAGCCTTTGAACTTTTTTACGTTAAATATACAAAGTGTTAACTGGCGCCTGTGTCACTATATTATTTCTCTCAAATTATTTTTTCAGAATGGAGATTTTTTGAAAATTATTAGTTATTTTGACACAAGCTTTGATTAGCTTTAAAAATGACTAAAATTCACCATTTTAAAGGAAACTGCTTTTAATGTATTTGTTGAGCTTGGAAGTCAGTACATAAATTCTAACAAGTTATTTATTAAAGCACATCACAGAGTAAATAATAGTAAAATAAACCTTCATTTTAAATTAATTATTGAAATATAGGCCTGAAAGCAACTTACTAGACATTACAACTGCAATAAATTTTTATATTAATAATTTGTTAGAATTTGGTTTGGTTTTAAACATAACAAATATGTTAAACGCACTTTTCTCTAAAATTATGCATTTTTTAGGCTAATAAAAGTTTGTTTAAAAAAATCTACATTCTCAGGCTTCTAAGCTCTTAAGGAAACAAAGTTGTACCAAAGTAAGTTGATTTATATTACATTATTCTTGTCCAAGGAAGCTAGCCTTAAAGTAGGGCCAATTTTTTACTGAACACCCTGTATACAAGGTGTCCCTAAAAGGTCTTTACAACGCTCCACCAGATACAGTGCAACTCAAAATAAGTCGATTTAGCTAAACTTACCTTAGTTCAATTTGCCCCGTTTAGGTGCTATACGACCCTGAAGTTGCAATTTTGATATCTTTTTTTTTATAAATTTAAAACGCCTTATGCGATTTTGCTATAATTTGGTAAGTTGAGCCTACTCTATAGGACAATAAACCCCATATCAAAATTATCAGTAATATTAATTCATTGGCGTAGAATTAGTTTGTTTTTAGCAATTACACCTTCGATAATTCTACGCTAGTGGTTGAAAAGATTTTTCAGTATAAAATTTAGATTAATTAACTTATTTCCTGCAAAAAAAGTACTCTTGATAAGACTCGATTTATCTCGTGGTTTATCCGAAATTTGTAATTTTAGTCATTGGCAGCAATTTATAAACATTAAATTAGAACTTAAGATAACCCCATAAAAAATAATCTAATGGATTTAAGTCTAGAGAACGTGTTGGCCAATTTACAGGAGCGTCATTACCTTTACCAATACATTTGTTTAGGTACTGTTGATTTAAGTGGCTACGAACAGGTAATGAAAAATGTGGTGGAACCCCATCATGCATAAACCACATCTCTTCGAAGTTTTAGAGGTATATCCTCTAACAAGTCTGGCAACTTATTTTGTAGATGTTCCAAATAAATTTGTCCCGTTAATCTCTGTAGTAAAATTACAGGATCAACATTAAAATTTCCATTCCTGCTCACACATGTGTTGAAAATGTCTAACTTTCACTGTGTGCGGATTTTCGTCCGCATAAACGTGTACTGTACTTACCTGGTACCTGTACCTGGAAACTTGTGAAAAAACCGTATATACCATATGGAATATGGAATATTTATTTCAAGAATATCATGAACAATTGTAAATAATTTATTCCTAATTTAATTTTTATGTCGAAATTTCTGTCAATGATTAAAATTACAAATTTCGAATAAACCACGAGTGTGATCGAGTTTTATTAAAGGTACCTTTTGTGTAGGAAATAATTTACTTAGTCTGAATTTTATACTGCAAAATCTTTTCTTCCATTGACGTAGAATTATCGAAGGTGTAATTACTAAAAAACGCCTATGGATTGATATTACTGATAATTTTGATATGGAGTTTATTGTTATATAGAGCAGGATCAACTTACCAAATTTTAGCAATATTGCATATGGCGTTTTAAATTTATAAAAAAAAAAACGAACTTTAAAGTAAGGTAAATTTAGCTAAATCGACTTATTTTGAGTAGCACTATATCTGGTGGAGCGTTGTAAAGAGCTTTTAGGGACATCCTGTATAATATTAGGTACATCTCTCACGTGTTATTAGAAAAATTTATCTATGTATTTATTACTGTAATGCAAATTTCTAGATACATTTCAAGTCAAAGATTTAAAACAAATAGTTTAGCAATGGTTACTTACATTGTAACTGTTTAAAATGTGTAAGCAATGTATACATATAATATTTATGTGTATTTAACAATTTATATTAATTTGTAGTTGCATTTGCAAATATTTACAATCTTCATATCATTTCGTAGATACCGAGCAATTCATTATAGTGTTTGCACCATAATATTTTAAAATGTTTAAATAAACTGCTAGACTGATATCACCTGAATCATGAACCTAATGTTTTAGAAAAGCCGATAAATTATATTTAAACATTCTCAGACTGTTATCATAATCGTCACTAATTTTAGCATGTGCTTGTTTCATGATTTATTAATAATTTTTATAATCGCTAGACGAAATGTGCGTACAATGATAAAACCACATAATCTAAATAAATGATTATCACGCACACAAGGTCTTGGCATGCATTTTATATCTATATTTCCTTCGTTTGTGTTACCTTTGGCAGGCGTGTGGAGAACACCACATTTCTGTTACCTCCGACCATGACGGTGGAAGGTCCAAGAGCTCTGATGGGTTGCAAAATTGGATTCACATTGAGAAACAGCATGTCTACGTCACTCAGAAGTTCATGCACAGTCTTTGAAATGTTAAAATGCTTCTTTACAACTTTATTTTTGTAGTAAAATGCTTTATAATAGTAGAAGTATAACGTGTACCAGGTATATAAAGTGCTCGTTATCCTTTCTTTAAAATTCAAAGGTCCATGAAAAGAAGCGCCTATATCTGGATACAAAACTGGATGTATTGGGTTTCCCATGAAGTGATGAATTATTGCAGTGGAATCCAATGTGCAGAACAGGATTTTCGGACAGTTATATATCTCGGCAAATGCCAAGAATTCAGGATATAAAAATTCCACTAGGACAATGTCGAAGCTACTCTTATTGTGAATTAAATTTTGAACTTCAGAATGATCCAGTTGGGCATCGACTACAGGAGAAATAAGATCATGGGAAATCTCATGCATGTTCCACATTGAAAATTCCGTCTGTGATAATTTGCCAATATTTCCCATATGCTTGTAAGTCCACTTCATATCAATTTCAGTTAAGTTGGTTAATTTTGAGTCATTCATAGGGTCTGTTGTTATTACAGTTACCTGATGACCTCTCAAAGATAATTCCTTCCATATATGAGTGTAGGCTATTTGATGACTAAATGACGGTGTTGGCAGAATGGCTAGTATGTTGGCTCCATCAGAGGACGATGTGAATAGCACTAGCAAGGTTGAGATGCACAACATCATTTGCAAACGTTTTAATACTGCACTAAGTTCATACTGTGCAACGCTTAATATGAATAGATCCTTATCGCGTGTAACTATTACAAATTATATACGGAGGGGAGACAAGTATTATTTAGTTATTGCGTAGGTAATCATCTTTCCAATTTTTTTCTAGCGAAACGTTGTGTAATAACACGTAATAAGATGCAATGTAGTCTGATATACAGGGTGTACCGAAATTAATAGGACATAGAGCAAGAATAAATTCCTGGTGACAAAATAATGCAATGTAACCAAATTGACCTTAATTCTAACAACTACTCCTCGGACTAACGCCCAGACCGACAATTAACTACTTCTGCGGTAGTATCTGTGTGAACAGTCAAGAATCCTTATCGACCGATTTGGGGCTTGTTAGCCCTCATCAGTATCTTAGATGAGAAAGCCTGTTTTGATTATAAGCGCATTTTCTGCTAAAGATACATCAAAGTGTTATTTGAAAAAGTTATTCACAATGGTAAATTATGACCACATGCCAAATTTCAAGAAGATCGTCCTGCTTTGTTGAAGTCTTTGTGCTTTGCGTTTCATTAAACCATGCCGATATTTTTGAAATTAGGCACATAGTCATAATTTACCATTTTCAACCATTTTTTCAGGTATCATTTTGCTGTATTTACAACGAAAAAAGCATTTTATCTGAAACCAAAACATTTTTTACTCGGTCCACTGAATATTTCACATAGGATGATTTCTGAAACGGTTACTCCTAACGACCTCAACAAGGTTTACTTTTTTAAATTGAAAAAGGTAGAAGAATCTATTGTTTCAATAGTCAAATAGATACACTACGTCATAAAAATGTTTTGTCATTTAAAAAAGCATGATGAGCCATAAGTGCCGCCCTATACTAATGAAGTCAAAATTAGATACAAATTTGAATTTCCTGCCTCCAGAAACTTCCAAAATTCTCCAAAATGTATGCCAACATTTGGATTTTTTAAAAAGTCATTTTCAGATATCTGGAATAAAATTTTAACTTTGACACCCTGTATCTTTTTTACTTTTGACTAAGGTAAGTTTGGCTCCATCACAATATTTTCTCGACAATAATCTACTCTTGCTTTAAGTCCTATTAATTTCGAGACGCCCTGTATATTTTATGTACGGTTACATATAACAAAGGGGAGCAATATTTTTCACATTTTTAAAGAGTCATTCTTCATAAAAAGTGCTTGTTTTAAAAATAAGATTTTTAGAAAAGGAAGAAACTTGAAAGTAGAATAATATCCTCACATAACAACACATGCGTATTAAAGCTATCAAAGATGATGATAGCCATAAACAACTTAAAACCAAAGAAATTTATGGGTCCTGACAATATATATATTTAAGGGTTGTAACGAACTACTTTTGAAACCGTTAAAATTTATATTTAATTTAATTTTAGAAACTTCCACATATCCAGAGATATGGAAACGAACAAAAATTTGTCCTATATTTAAGAATGACGTCGAAAGTAAAATAGAAAACTATAGACCAGTAGCTCTAATTTGTGCACCTAGTAAAATATTTTAGTCGATACTATATAGAAAAATATATTCTCATGTTAATCCACTTATAAATGATGTACAATATGGATTTATGTCAAATAAATCCACTGTTACTAATTTGATGTGTTGCGCACAAACTGTAATTGATGTAGTTGATAGCAATGATTAGGTTGATACTGTGTTTACAGATTTCACTAAGGCGTTTGATAAAGTTAATCATGATATATTGTTGAAAAATTATAGTTATGTGTGTCTTATTTAAGAAATCGAAAACAGTATGTCGTTTATAGATGCGCGGAATCAATATTTTTTTTTTACATTGTCAGGCGTACCACAAGGGTCCAATTTGGGGCCATTATTTTTTTTATGTATGGTAAATGATTTACCTGATGTTGTTCAATATTCACATTGACAGTTGTTTGCAGACGATTTTAAAATTTATAAGAGAACTGAGTCATTGACTGATTGTTGGCTTTTACAAAATGATTTGGATAGTATATTTCAGTGGTCGGAACAGAATTGTTTAATGTAGCTAAGTGTTTTTCTATTACTTTTTCTCGTAAGGTTAATAATGTCATTTTTGATTATAATATAAAGTTATTACTTACCAATAAGAAAACTGTCAGAGACCTTGGTATGTTGTTGGATTCTGAATTAAATTTTAATGAGCATATAAATGAAACACTATTAAAAGCTATTCGTATGTTAGGGTTTATAATAGGAAATTCTTGTAATTTTCAGAATGAAAAAACATTTATTTGTTTATTTAACACTTATGTTAGAAGTATTTTAGAATATGCATCTATTATTAGGTCCCCTCTATATGAAATGTATAGAAATCGTATTGAGCAGGTTCAAAAAAAATTGTCAGATATCTATATTATAGAAAATATGGCGTTTATCGCTATGACACACCTTTTGATATATTGTTATGTGAATTTAATTTTAACAAATTAGAATTTAGATTATATTCATCTGCATTATTTGTATACAAGTTATTTAATAATATAATTAATATTTGTATGTTTCTGTTAAATGAATTTAAGATGTACATATTGTAC
The DNA here is from genome assembly GCA_037114965.1 of Monochamus alternatus. Taxonomy (NCBI): domain Eukaryota; kingdom Metazoa; phylum Arthropoda; class Insecta; order Coleoptera; family Cerambycidae; genus Monochamus; species Monochamus alternatus. The sequence continues at coordinate 44,611,214 of CM073433.1, forward strand.
AGCAATATTATAGTAGAAGTTTAGAAGTTATTTTATGCTACGAAATCACGAACAAATTAGGGGAAAAATTTGCCTATGCATGGGTTATCTAAAATTATAAACGATATGCAAGAAGTAGACATATTGATTGATAAATTTTCACTTTTCAAAAAAAAAGTTAGACGATTTACAGCGGTTCTTTTATTCCTGACTGATCTCATCTTACTTTATGTCTCTTTATTTTCTATATTACGTATTCCTAAAATTTAGAGTAGAATATATAGAACAACATAATATAACAGTGTTGTGTTTTTTTTTTGTTATTATCATTATTATTCTGTGTGTGTTACTGGCTTTTCACATGGAAATTATGATTTTATTAATGATTGTAATCGATTATTGGATTATGTCTGTAGATTACAATATTTCAATAAATCAATGTTTTGTAGTAATTTTTGTATCTCAGAAACTATAAGAGAAACCTAGACTACTTTTTCGCGAAACTTAAATTACCGTAAATAGAAATTTAATATTATTCTTTGGTTTTTGAGATATAGGACAAAGTTTCAAAAACTACCTTTAAGGGATTCTTTGTATCTCAGGCAATAGGTGAAATATCGAAACGATTAATGATCGAAATTAAAAATTTAGGTCTAAATGGTTTTGGATATGGGATATCATAATTTGTTGTCTATTTCGACCCATTTCCTAGAGGGCGCCGCATTCGCTATATTCGTGACGTAAATGTCAACGTAACTTTTTTAGCCCTAACGTTATCACGTCTTTTATTAAAAATCTTAAACCTTGTTTCTGAGTAAAAAAAGGTATACTTATTATTCTCAGAAATTGGCCATCCAAGGTAATACATCCAAACTTGGACTGTAACTATATATATTGTTTTAATAAAATTATTTCGATTTTTATCTAACCACCTTGTATAAAATAGTAATAAAGAACAATAATTATATCCTCAAGTTATGTCCCCTGTATATTATATATTTTTACTTCAAGATGTCCTAAGAAATATAAACGTTAAGCTTTTGGCATATCTAGTTGAGATAATAAAAATGTTAATTCATCAAAATTCCTTTATTATAAAATATGTAGAATCTTTTTATAAGTTTAGTTAAGTTGTATTTGGTCGTAATAACGCTTCGCATTAAACATCATCTACTCAAAAACAATTGTTTTATTCTAAAGACAAAACTCTCATTATATTCCCTTAGTATGATATGAGAAAAATTAATGTATATATTTATTGTTGTAATCTTTTAAAACCTTCAGTCATATGATTTGATAATGACTACTTGCATTGTAATTGTTTACAATTTGTAAACAATGTACCTATATAATATTTATCTGTATTTAGTTATACTTTGCATTTTATATTAATTTCATGTAGCATTTGCAAATATTTAGATTTTTAGATATACTCGCGTCAAGAATTCAGACGTCTTACGTCACGGCTGACGTTACACATTTGTTTTTATTGTCAAAGTAATTTTCGATATTTGGTCGCGTTAAAAACAATCATATTTTGCAATTTAGTCCAGTATATAATGCAAACTTTTAGTGTAGTATATAGCTTTATTACTATCAGTTGCAGTTTCTTAAATATTTTGATGAAAATATAATGAATTATTCATTTGTTCGTATGACGTAAGTCGCCTGAATTCTTGTCGCGAGTATACCAAGAAATCTGACATAGTTTTCGGATCATGACATTTTAAAATAACTGTTTAAATAAAAAAGGATGCTGATATCACCTGAATCAAGTAATGTTTTAGAAAAACCGATAAATTATATTTAAACATATTCAGATCGTTATCATTATCGTCCCTAATTTTAGCATGTCTGTGTTTCGTGATTTATCAGTAATTTTCATAAATAATCTTATATAGATAATTTTTAAAAAGTCATACACTATATATGATATGATTATAACTGTAAAAAGTGGTCCATTTGTGTGGTAAGACAATAGTTCTGATATTATTCGATGTACAGGCTTTTGCAATAATAATGACACTCCCTCAAACAGTTCTTAAATTTCAGGAAGTTTTGAGAAGACATTTCATCAAATCTCTATTGGTGTGTAAAACGACTAATAACTAATGTTAAAAATTTAAAGTAGATTTTATTGCGAATACGTCAGTAGTTCAAATAAATAAACCGCAAAATTCATTTTAATGAGTGTCGTTATTATTGCAAACGATTGCACGTGTAATAAAATTGTTAAAGGGGGTAAAAATGCTATATTTCACAATTATTATTAAGTGTTTATACTTTATTGCGATGCCATCAAACTAAACCAGATGTCCGGAATATGAGCCTTAATTTTGCCACATGGTAAGTTGTGCTAAACAAAAAATATGTGACGTAACAAATTTTTTTCTTTGACTAACGGAATTATGACAGCAAACAGGTCTTGAATATGTGACGTCGCTCACATACTCTCTTAGAATTGTTATGTATTTATACATAAATATTACAAATAGGTACACCTAAATATAATTATTTACTGTGAATGAATCTTAGAGCTGTTTTCACAACACAGAATAATAGTTACAAATGTTTAAAATGACTTAAAAAATGACATAAATATTACCGTAAATTAACATGTCATGCAGCTGGTTATGGTTACTATAAATTGTTACATTTTTATATATGTACACTCACAAACGTCAAAGAAAAATTAGACAAATATGAAATGCACCAGCTATACGCATTACTATGACTAATATTACTTTTAAATTATCAGCAGCAGCCTGCAGCCTGATACATTGCAACGTTGTCGTACGTTATAGTTTTAACGAATTTCTCAGAAATCTCAATTGTTTACTTCATTAATACTGATCCAAAAAAACAAATAACGAACAAATTACGTTACAGACGCTTTTACTTAACCTTAATTGCACCTTAGTTTGAAATTCCGTTACTTAGTTTTGCATATTATTGCAGTTGTATTTTTAATTTTGAAATGTATTTGTAGATAAACTAATAATTTTAGACATTTTGTTCATAAGGGTTTTTTATTGCTTTTGGTCAGATATATAAGCTCTTAAAATTACGGCACTCACATTCCGGACACCCTGTATACAAACGTTTTCGACAATATTAGATTATTTAATAATTTTGATAATAATTAGACGAAACAATTTGAAAGTCAAATGGTAGATAGCTAATTTGAGAAAATGTCTAATTGTATATATATTTAATAATATTGTTTCTCTCGTCCATTAGGGATAATCTTTTTATATTAATCACATTTAGCAAAAGTTTCTCCTATTAAGGAATTATTTAATTCAATTTATTTATTTGACCAAGAATTCTAGTGTAGTTTTCAATTAATTCAGGTACCGATATAAAATCACTTTCTATTGTTTTGGAGTTATCAAACTTAGTTATTAATTATTCTAGCTGGAAATGATTACTTATTTTATGAACTGGTTCTCAGCAAACAAATTGTGCCTTAACAAATCAAAGACGGTTTTCATAAACTTTACTCCGAGAACTTCTTTAATAAACAAGTCGCTTCTTTTAAAAATTGATCATAAGTCCTTAATGCAGGTTGAATACACTAAGTTCCTTGGTTTATACTTAGACAATAAATTAAATTGGAAACTACACATAAATAATCTTTGCAACAAGCTTACACCAATGTTTTATGCATTATTAAGACTAAAATCAATCACTAACATGTCTTCTCTTTTATCTTTCTGTCATTCTCAATTTGTTTTCCGTATGCGATATGGTATTATATTCTGGGGTTCTTCTAATTATATGGAGAGAATATTTATAATTCAAAAAAAAGCTATTAGACTTATAGCTGGAGTATCCCAACGAACATCATGTAGAACATACTTTAAAAAATTAAAACTATTAACCCTGCCGTGTATCTTTATCTATGATATATTAATGTATGTTAGGAATAATTTAGAACAGTTTTCCACCAATGGAGATTTTCATAATTATAGCACACGAGTGAGATCATCGCTAATTATCCCGGGGCACAATTTATCACTGTATGAGAAGAATCCAATGTATGTTGGTATCCTATTTTATAACAAGCTTTCTCCGGATATAAAAAATATACCGAATTTGCAGTTGTTCAGGAAAAAATTAAAACAATATTTATTGGATAATGTTTTTTATAGCACTCATGAATTTCTTGGACATATTATGTGAATTTTTATAACTACACCTGTGATCTCTGTATTATGTTATTTTCTTTGTTCGTTTGTTTTATGTACTGCTCTTGTTGAATTGTCTTTTGTGATTTATTATCAAATTTTGCTTAATTTTATCTTTTGCAAACCTGTATCTTACTTTATTGATGCCTTTGTATTTGTGTTTTATTGACTTTTCCTATGCTATGTTTCATGGTCTACTGGAATAAAATTATTATTATTATTATAGAGTCGCCTGTTTAATTAAGTAAGTGTATCCTACTTCTGCGGCTAAATACACACATACAGTCAAACATGTCACTCAGATTATTAATTTATGAAGTACGTCCAGTCTCCTGAACTTTAATCTAATAATTAAGCCAATAAGAGTTAAAGGCTTATAGTAAAGTTAATAAAACGCCATCTGCCAATATTTAGTGACAACTTAAATCTATTTCAATATTATAGTGTTTAAATATCTTTGTCATACATTTATGATCATACAGAGAAGAAACCTTGCGAAAGCTCTTTAGGCCGATTGCATAGAGGAGAAACTTAGTGTTTCATCAACCTAATATAAATAAAACATATCAAAGATCCAAGGTGGAACCCCTGAGGAAACCAAATGTCAACTAATTTAGAAAATATTAACATACGTAAATGCTATTAACTCAGGGTAGACGTTCTGGTAAAAATGAAACGCTACTCTCTTTTTCTTTGATGTACAAAATTTTTTTGCAGTTTTGAAATCTATGAGATATGTACATCTCCAAATATTCTTTTCATGTTCGTTCGCAAGATATTTAAATATATCATTAAAAGAAACTTTTAACAATGTTTATATCAGGGCATTTTTAGTATTTTTTTAGCATATCATAACAAATGAATAATACGCATATAAATTCCTGCCAAGCATTTTATATTTTCCAATTACCTTGGGTAGAGGTGCGGATATAATCTCATCTCTGTGACCACCAACCATGATGGTAGAAGGTCCAAGTGCTCTGATGGGTTGTAAAATTGGATTCACATTGAGGAACATTATATCTACGTCACTTACAAGTTTGTGTACAGTCGTTGAAATGTTAAAATACTTCCTCACAACTTCATTTTTCTTGTAATATACTTTATAATAGTAAAAGTATAAGCTGTACCATGTATAGAGCGTGCTCGTTATCCTTTCTCTAAAATTTAAATGTCCTTGAAAAGATGCGCCCATATCCGGGTACAAAACCGGATGTATTGTATTTCCAATAAAATGATGAAGGATTGCATAAGAATCTAACGTAGAAAATAAAATTTTTGGGCACTTATATATCTCAGCGAATGCCAAGAATTCAGGATATAAATATTCCACTAGTACAACATCAAAACGCGTCTTATTGTGAATTAAATTTTGAATTTCGGAATGACCAAGCTGGGCCTCACCTACTGGACTAAGAATTTTCTGGGTCATCTTATGAGTGGTCCACATTGAAAATTCCGTCTGTGTTATCTTCCCTAAGTTACCCAAAAGCTTGTAGGTCCATTTCATATCAATTTCGGTTAAGTTGGTCAATTTTGAGTCATTCATAGGGTCTGTTGTTATTACAGTTACCTGATGGCCCCTCAACGATAATTCCTTCCATATATGAGCGTAGGCTATTTGATGACTAAATGACGGAGTTGGCAGAATGGCTAGTATGTTGGCTCCATAACAGGATGATGTAAATATCACTAGCAAGGTAGAGATACACAACATCATTTTCAAATGTTTTAGTACTATACTAGATTTATACTATACAACTGCAATAATATGCAAAACTTGAAATAAGGTACATCCTTATCGTCCGATAACGTTTATAAAGTCTCTATGGAGGGGAGACACAACTGTTATTTAGTTATTACGTAATAATCTTTTTGTAATATTTCAATTTTTACTGGTGGCATATTGCGCAATAATGAGTAATTAGATGCAGTTTGTACAGCGAGTTCGCAGAATGCTTGTTTTCAAAATAACACAATGGAGAATTCTAAACTTACATGTACTGGGAGTTCTGGAAAGAAAGATATGTGAAGGTAGAAATGCACTTATTTTGGCGAGATGAAAAAATGTTATTAAGCAATGCCTAAATTGATATGAAAATTTCAGTACAAAATTTTGCTTGAGCAAATTTTAAATTTGATCTGCAGGATGTTCAGAAAAGGAGGCAATTAAATGATGGAAATCGTCCAATGTCCAACTAAAATCTAGAATGTTGTTCAAAATTAGAACAGGTATCAGGTGTAATATGCTCCAAATTTGTGACACCATTTATAAACGTCAACTTTTGACATGTAAATTATATTTTTTTATTGCTCGTTTCACCTGTAGTGCACCTACTTTCAATTTTCAAATGGGACATCCTTGCACTATCACACTCATTAATTCTACATATTTTTTCAAATCCAATGATTACTATCGTTTATTAGATAAGCGACATTTCAGACGTTAATTTTATTTTTTAATTTAATTATTAGTTTGTTTTTAGATGTGATAGGACTACTCCGATTTATTCTAATCCACCCAGATATTACTAGTAATATCAGTATCTTATCGAAATTACTAAATTTTGCATATTTATGAGCAAATAAAGTTCATCAAAATGGTTTTAAGGCATAATACAATTTTTTAAATGGAAACATCATTTATTATGCGAGTAATAAGAATTTTATTCATATTATTTAAGAGTATTTATCTTTGCTAATACACACAATTAAAATGACAGCTAAATGAAAATATACATTTAATTTTGCTCTAATTAAATGGGTGAGAAATATCCAAGATCACTTAGTTCCAATTGATAATTGAAAGTTCTTTAAATCTACACGATGTTCCAAATTCATTTATTGTTACTCTGTTTTACAGGCAAGTAAAAAGTATTACCTTCCCTTGAGTTGACTCTCGGAACAATAAAGTTTATTTGCTGCAGCAAACCAGGGCAGTCAATCAGATTATTTATAATTTTAAACAAGACAAGCACACTGTGACATTGATGAAAGAATATCTTTGTAATAATTCAGATTGGGGACACCCAATAGGAGAAAATACCTCATCCATCCTAAGATTAAGACATTTAAGAAACTTTCTTCAGACTGCTTCAATATTTTGTATCTGAGAATTATACTAAGGGGACCAAACAGAAACGGCAAGATTTTAAGCGTCTTAATTTGAACAAACCGTAAACCGTAAACGTATAAGATCATCACATCCTTTTCTGTGTATGTGTCCAAACCATTTCCATCGCTGCGCGAATCTTATAATGACTTCCTCACCTATTAGATTCCTTATTTCATGACTCATAAGTATTCTGAACTATCCCTGTATTTGTTTTGATCCTAAGATTCTTCTTAGTATCTTTCTTTTTAGTATTCTTAGCTTTTCTTTATCTTTACCTATTAAACACATTGTTTCCGCTGCATATGTTTAATACACTTCCAATATACTCCTGTCCTGTTTTAATTATTTCGTTTATTTCTATACTTCTCTCATTTCTTCCACTTATTATTGCACCTAAATATTTAAAGTATTTCACTTTTTGGAAGCAATATTCTCCTATCTTTAATTCTCTCGGACTGTCCTGTATTCTTGAACATAGCATATATTTTGTTTTCTCTTGGTTAATTCTGGCTTGTCTTACTAAACTCGGCGTTGCATCTTTCAGGCTTCGTTTGTCCTTGCTATGAGTGCTAGATCATCTGCATATCATATGACCTGCGCAGAATTTTGTATAATAGTTCCTTTTAGCCGTTATATTCCTAATAACTCCTTCCAACACAATATTGAAGAGTATCGTCGATAGACTATCTCCTTGTCACACACCTACTTTTATATTAATATTTTCCGTGTCTCCATCTACTGTATTAACTTTCGCTTTTGATCTCTCCATAGTCATTTCTGACATCCTAATAAGCTTTTTTGGTATATCTAATTTTAATTCATTTCTTTTATGAGCTGGTATCTATTTATGCTGCCCAAGGCTTGCTGGAAATCTATGAAGAGTACATGCAATGTAATGTCATATTCGTAATATTTTTCAATGGTTTGTGTTAGTGTGTGTATTGCATCAATTGTAGATTTACCTTTTCTAAATACTTGTTCGTATTCTCCTAAACTTTTTTACGTGTATTTAGTTAGTAGATTTCTTTCTTATCGAGGTCAACTTGTATGCAGTATTCAGCAGTATAATTGCTCTATAGTTATTATAATTTGTTGGATCTCCTTTTTTATAGATAGGTGTTATCGGTCCATTTTCTCAATCCAATGGCATATTCTTTTAATAAGTTTTCTCCACCTATTTGCATTAATTTATTGTTAATTTCATCTGGACCAGCTGTTTTATTCAAGTTCACTACCTGCATAACCTCTCCGTAAGTAGACACGTTCTCTTCATCTTTTCTATCATCTATTATCTCTTCGGTCACCTCGTCTATTTCTGCTACATTATACATACAGTTCTGTAAAGTGTGTTTTCCAACTATAACTTTATTACTCCTTGAACATGTTGAAATAGTTTTCTGTTATCTTTATTGTCGTTTTCTAGTTTTTGCATTTGTTCTAATATCCAGTCAGATTTTCTCTTTTTATAAGTTTTGTTTGCTTCCTGCTTTAACTTCCTATATATATTTAAAGATCAACGTAATAATAATTTAAAATTATGTGGAGTTACGTATCGAAATGGTAAAGATAGCTGTCATTTTTCTCAAGGAAGTCACCATTCACTTTGATGGCTTTTAAAATCAATTTCTTTTCTTTTAGAACAGTAGACTTGTTCATAAATTAAAATTCTGACATAACTTTTATTTCTAAACAACAACTCAAACATGTGTGCAGATTAGTCTTGCCGATCGTCAGAATTTTTTTCATTTTCTAACGGCACTATATACCAGGTGTCCCAACTTTAATTGAGCACACCACATGCACGGTATTTTCTAAAAATATTTAATTGAAAGTTTGACATTTAGTAGCATATGGGCCATATTAAAAATATAGTTTAGAGGCCTGGCAAATTCTGGTTACACTGGAATGCTCACACACATTCTTATTTCAAATGGAACATCCTGTAGATATATTTTTCAATATTTGGATTCGATTTGCAACTTTAAACATGTTTCATATAACCTTCCCTATATCTATTTCTTACCGTTTTTGCAATATTCATCGTTAGATTGTTAGCTCTTCATAAAATATAGATATCAGCAAACTGACTAAGCACTGTATTAGCATGTACCGAAGTAAACAAATTATTGCAAAACTTTATTGAACTATATTTCGTAAAAAAGTGGTACTTTATTTCACTAGTGCAATAACATTTTTGTTGCACTAATCATTCTACTACAACGTTTTGTGATCATGGCAAATATAGACGTTCAAATTGACGTCATGTTTCGACCATTTTCTGTAAGATTATATTACGTTTCAAGTAACTGCATATTTTATATTACTTTAAATCATATTTACTACATTCTGAATTACGAAATTAATAGAAAATGCAATTTATTAACAGTAAAATAAATTTCCTTTGAATATCAACTGAATTACAAAATATTTTTGGGTTTTTGCATGAACGTAGAAAAAATATTGTATGCAACTCGTGAAAAAAGTGTCTATTGCACTCGACGTGTTGTTCAATTTCACCTCGCGTGCAATAAACATTTACTTTTCGCACTTGTTGCATAAATAGCTATTAATTTACCTTTGGCAGAGGTGTGAAGACAATCTGATCTTGGTGCCCACCGACCATAATGGTAGAAGGTCCAAGTGCTCTAATGGGTTGTAAAATTTGATTCACATTGATGAACAGCATGTCGACGTCTCTAAAAAGTTCATGCACAGTCTTGGAAATATTAAAATACTTCTTTACAACTTGATAATGGAAGTAAAATGCTTTATAGTAGTAGAAATATAACGAGTATCAGGTATATAATGTGCTTGTTATCCTTTCTTTGAAGCTCTGTAAAAAGACGCTCCTATATCCGGGATGTATTGAATTGGAACCAGCAAAATAGGATTTTAGAGCAGTTATATATCTCGACAAAAAATGCGAACAATTCAGGATATAAAAGTTCCACTGGTACAACATCGAAACTGATTCTATTGTGAATTAAATTTTGATCTTCGGAATGATCCAGCTGGGCGTTAATTACAGGACTAAGAAGAGCCTGGGTAATCTCGTGCATGGTCCACATCGAAAATTCCGTTTGTGATAACTTGCTCATTTTTGCCAGATGCTTATAGGTAACTCCATTTCATATTATTTTCAGTCAAGTTTGTTAACTTTGGGTCTTTCAGGGGATCTGTTGTTATTAAAGTTACATGATGACCCCTCAAAGATAATTCCTTCCATAAATTACTGTAGGCTACTTGATGACTGAATGACGGCGTTGGCAAAATGGCTAGTATGTCGGCTCCATAACAGGACGATGTGAATAGCACTAGAAGGAATGAGATACACTCTAACATTTTCAAATATTTTAATACCGCACTACATTCGTTCTCGCTGTTCTATACTTAATATACCGGGTGACAACGGAAAGTGGGAACACGCTGTAACTTTTTTATGACTGCTGATAAAAATTTGGAATTGGGTGGGTTTGTACTAGATGGTGCCATGAATTCTTTGAGGTCATTTCGGATTTCATGACATTTCTGGTTTGATCGGAAATGATCGGAAATTTATATATTTAAATGGGACACCCTGTATTTTTTGACATTTTTGGAATCAGCGGATCATTTTACGTATGGCAGGACCAATTTTCTGACACATTTTCTGGATTATTTTTTTTTAATTTTTAAAAATAAAACTAATTGTTTTCTTTTTTGTTTGTAATTATGGGAAAAATTATAAATTTTAATATTTTTGTACATTTTTTTAGTTATTGTCGCTAAAAATTTCAATTTATTGTATTTCCTTAAAAACTCATTTTTTCAGTAAATGGCTAACAAGCCGGAAACCAGTCTGTGTCTGTTGGTGTGGCCGACAAAGGTTCTTGGCTGTTCACACAGATACTGCAGGAGTAATTCAATGCTGGTCGGGGCATTAGTCCGCGGATTAGTTGTTTCCTGCAGTATCATTTACAGATTTAATGGCCCGTTGCTCAGGGCGAGAGGTCTGTGTTATGTACCTGCTGCAATGTAGGTCGAGCTGCTTAGGCCGAGCAGGAAGTAAGCAGACCACTTATATCTCATCTCATTTTTTCAAATGTAAAAAAGGTGAGCCCTATTGATTTTTTAATAAAGGATTTTTTTCTTATCCATAAACTTGTTTCAAGGCATCTAAGCGCTTGTTTTCAAAGCATGCTATGTTTAATGTAGAAAATAAATTTAAATGATTTCGTATTCATCACATGCACGCAATGTTATTTTAGCGTTTTTCTCGAAAACAGTTAAATTTATCGAAACAAATAAAGTATACCTTTTTTATGCGAAGATGTTAGGAGAACAAAAATATTCAGTCTAAAGACGCATAAAGTGTGGCACAAACAGTTGGAACCATTCAAATCAAAATAAAGGCTCGTATGTGGCGCCCTATACAAAATGCGAAAAAATGGTGGGCAAATTTATAATCCTCATCCCGAAAAACCAGTTTCGGAAAAATTGTTATAGAACAAGGTAGCATTTATTTTCGGTCTAGAATTATCCAATAAATTTTTTGCTCATCATTTCCGGATACCCTGTATAAACTTAACTGTTGTTGCAGTTGACTGTTCTGCAAGGTGATTTGATTTGAAAGTTCGGTTGAAGATGATGATGAAGTAATGCTAAGAATTTAGACGCATAAGTTCTTCAAGGAGTCCTTCAGATACCAAAGTCGATTTTCAACCTCATAAGCGTTTTATGTTTATAGGCCTGAAATTATGGCCCGTTTATTGCTCATGATTTTTAAGATGCAAATAAACTGCTATTTCGAAAGGTATTTTTCCAAAATTGTTTATCCCAACGCATTAATCATTATGTTCTTTTTGCACAAATAATTAAAAAATGACGGTGTGAAGTGATTGGAAGTCGATTTAAAGATGACGGTTTCATCAAACCTTGTCGATCTTCTTGAAATTTTTCATTTCATGATAAAACGCCATTCTGGATAACTTTTTCAAGTAACATTTTGCTATATTTTCTGCGGAAAATATACTTTGTCTGAAACCAAAACAGCTTTTACTGGATGCACTGAATATTATATTTGGAACACCCAGTATAAATTAAGTAGGACTACACGCAAGTCAATAAACAAAACGATTTATAAAAAAATATATATTAAAAAAGAATAATTACAATAATTTTCCTATTGTATTTTTTTTAAATACGTGGCGTAAGATGCCATGTTACTAATCCAGTCTTTTATTAATTTAATTATTTCTTTGGTATCGGAAAGCAACTTACGTTACTGATTTTTTTTATTATTTGTAGATAATAATTCTATAACTGGTTTTGACAATCTAATAATCCTTTTTAATAAAAAGAATGACAATGACAATGCAATAGCAGAAATTGTAACCAAAAATGCTATTACATCTATGAGATAATATTGATAGAGCGGCAAATCTGCGGCAGGATTCCTAAGATGTTTTGCGCCTTTATTTCGGATGACATATTCTGTCCACCAGACTGCTTTTTCGAGTCCTGTCATTGGAAAATCCGAAGCCAAGTGCTTGAGTCTTTTAACGGCATTTCGATATCTGAAAGTGAAAAAATACATGTACAGCGATATGACAAGAATTCATAATAGTAGTAGTTATTTAACGAGCATATATAATGATGGCTGTACTCGATGATTTACAGCACTCACTTACTTTACACTCGTGAATTGCAGTTACCACTATATGCTCGTTAAATAATATACAATAATCTACAACTGTCACATAATTAAAGCATTTTATATCGTCTTATCCAATCTTGCATGTTCACTTTTTATTTTTTAGACTACTTCAAAACTGTATCATATCAAGTCATAACATTTATTTAGGCAATAAGTTGTATATAGACATTACCTTCAGTTTGTACACTATTACTGTAAGTTTGTATGATAATTCGTAGCCACATAAATGCTATAATAATGCAGTATCCTACGTAATGCGTACAATGTTTTTTCTACAACTGTCGACCAGTGGCAGCTCGTCGTGTGAACCAACTGAGGCCGGGCCTCATTGTAAAATTTGGCTCTCACACTGTATATTTTAATACTCCATAATTTCAATATCTCGCCGTTTCTACCAGAGCGCGGAATCACGAGTCACCCGCCAATACCACCACAGTGAAGTCCAATTTGCTGGACCTCAAATTTCTTCATACATGCCTAATACGTTATAGCTTCCTCTCGAAGAAGAGACGAAGAAAAATTATTATAAAATGATATATTACGAAATTATAGATTGCATTTTTCTTCAACTAAGTACTCATTTTGAAAATTTACAGAATTTAGTCTTCCTTGATTTAGTAGATTTCCCAAAAATTCCGAATATGAAAAAAAATATGCAAAATTATCCAAACGTTTTTGACAAAAAGTTGGAAAAATTAACTTTATATTTTCTACAGAGACGAACAATTTCGTAATTTAGAAGTTCAAAAAACGGTAAAAATATACAAGAAATTTGAAATGGTATTTTCGGAAGCATAAAAATTATTCTGCTTAGTTTTAATAATTCCTGCAACAAGTGTTTCAATTTATGAAGACATAAATAAAGTTGCAAATTTAAAAGAGTCGGGTAGATCTGTTTTATATAAAGTGAGTGTTTAAAAATATTTTGTTAAAAGTGGAGGTAAACGAAAATTTGGCAACCATGTTTTATATGTGGGAATAGATAAGTAGGCTGGCTACTATAAAAATTTGCTTTTAGGTCTTTTCATGTTTTAGTGTTCTTAAATGAATTAGGAACATTTTTTTAATTATTTATTGCATAAATATATATTTTTTTCTATTGTAAATAAAATTCTAAGTTCTGATGTCATTTAATGTTTTAATTTATGATTATAATAGTGGACGAGATAATAAAAAATGATAAACGCGTCAAGGAATATTAATTACCTCAAGGGTATCGTGGAAATTTATTTCCATTTATTATTTGAAAATAGGTTGGGCCTCACTTCTAACAGCTACCACGAGCCGCCACTGCTGTCGGGGTTATTATAATAATAATTAGTATTATTATACATAATTTGCTTGACAGTGACAACAAAATGTTGACGTTTATTGAGAAGTGCCACTTTATTGCTTGCCGAGCGAAACGCTCGTCGTCAATAGCAACCAAATAAACACCGTCCTTTTTAAGTAGTAAGTAACAATTGTCAATTTTTGTAAAATTTCCGTAATGTAGTTGAAATAATTTTAGTCGAAGAAATGATGGAAAATAGAAATAGTGACAGCGATATCCAGAAGCAGAAACTATAACTTTAGGTTTGTTGCCAGAAAAATCAAAAAAGTTATGCGAGATGCAATATATCCTATTTGTGATATGGTGTAAGTCGAAGGAAATTTAAAAATATGCAGAAAACGTACTCTTCTATTTTTGTGAGAAAGTAAATACACTAAAATCATCATCATTATGATCGATTTACTCGATGCTAAAATCCACATTATCTGCCGAGAATGATTTGACTTAAGTTCAAAAAGTTGACGGCCTTCCTAAAGAAGCCTAAAGCCTTGTCCTCATGGACGCGAAAATTGCAAAAATTCGCGAGAATTATTTAATGGTGGAAAAAGTCTCAATTTTTAGCGAATTTTGCCAACTGCAATATTTTATAAAACTGTAACTTGACTGTCATGGTAGATAGAATATTAATGTTTTGCAAAATTTTGATAATTTAAATCAAAATTTGAGAAATTCGCGATAATTTTCGCGAATGTCACGTCCATGAGGAGAAGCTTTATGAAATGAAAAACTTTGTCGCAAGCAGAAATATACAGATTTTTGCGCGAAGCCGATAATGAAACATACCTACTAAAAAAGATACATTCTGTACATATTGATTATTGTAAAATCTATAAATTGATAGAAGTATCTTATTATAGATAGTTGTAATTATTGGAATCTCGGGTGCCTCCAGACGCGACGAATTATTAAAAATGAATGTTAAAGATGTTGAGGACAAAGAATCCATTTCTGATTCAAAGACAAGAAGAAATAGAACTTTTACTGTCAACATTCAACTTGAACAACTTTTTGTCATTCTATAAGAAGTTTGTAGCTTTGAGACCTAGAAATGAAAATACATCAGCACGATTATTCTAAAAATTTAATAAAGGCAAGTGTTTTAATCCAGTGGCAGGAATGAATGTTATTGTTAAAATATCAAACAATATTGCTAATTATCTTAACCTACTAGAGTGTCGCTTATATACAGAACATTCTCCGAACATCGGTTACTTTATTGGTCCATAGTGGAGCTGATATTATACAATTGAAGCGACAGGGGAGATGGAAGAGTTCTACAGTTGCAGAAGGCTATATAGATAATAACATCAATGAGAAAATTGAAAGTAAGAAAATTTTACGTAAACCATCAAGTAACTGAACGTAGCAATCGCAGTTCAGTATGCAATGTGCCTTCTGGATCAGGAATTATTATTAAATATTGTAAAGACTGTTTATTCAGAATGAAATGAATTTCTTACGTTTCATCTAGTTATAATGAATGTTCTCGTTGTAATAAAGTTAATAATTTAAAATAAATATTTTATTGAGTGATTGTATATAATACTGTGTATGCATTACGAGCAAAAAGTGACATTACTGCTCTCGAGTGATTACTAGGTAACTGTCACTCTCGAGCAATAATGTATCACTTTTCGCTTTTAATACATAAATAACGTTAACATACCTAGCGAGGAAGGGTTGTTAGTATATTTCAATGAACTAAGCAAAACATAGATGCCTTCATCTCTTTGGTGCTATTGCTCAATCATAAGAACAGAAATTTCACTCAAGAAGAATGTCGATAAAAGAAAATATTTCAATTTGATTGCATTTCTAAAGCGAAGAAGAAGGATAAAAACCTAGTCTAATTCTGTCGCTGAAGACTACATCGAAACTTCTACTGAAAACAAGAAACGAGTGAAAGTGAAGGAGATAATATTCCCTCAACATTCAAACTTATTTCATTAATCTAAAACTGATATTCACTCTTAAAATATTTCGACCTATTCAAGTAAACCGTTAGACACGTCAGTATCTAGTGTAAATTTACAAATACAAATTATCGTACGGAGTGTGTAACATAACTGTGTAAAATCATAGTAATTATTTTTTACTTTGATCTAATGGTAATATGATAACCTTTGGTCGTTCTTGAAAAGGACAAGCCTAAACAAATTTTAAAAAATTATAGAAATTCATTTTCGACGATAAGAAGTCTACTTTCGCATGACTAATTAAAATTAACTTATGCCAAAAATGTGACATTTATCTAACTTACTTTGGGTTGTTGATAACTTCAAGGATCGCATTTTTCAATTTTATTTTGTCGACCGAAGGTGTTTTGCTAACGACTACAGCAATTCCCTTGGATTTCATTATCCTCGCGTTTTGTTCTTGATCACCAAAGAACGGTATTACTACAAATGGTACTTCACGGAATAGAGCCTCTTCAAACGATTGTAATCCTCCTTGAGTGACAAACACCTTTATATGTGGATGAGCTAAAAGTTACACAATGTCATGTAATGTTATTTAATTATTTATACAGGGTTAACTATGACTAAGTACAAAAATTTTAACCACGTGGTCTGGGAGAGCTAAAAGACAATAAAAAAAATATTTTGGAACTCTAGCTCAAGGTTTAAAAAATAAGACAAAACCCTCTCTTCCTGCGGAAAGTCGGCGCTTATGATAATCAATCATCGTCCGAGTTGATTAGATATGTCAGTTACCGTGAGGTTGTTTTTTGCAGCGTTGTTAAGTGTAGAAATGATAAAAAAATATACATTTTTATTAATAATAATGGTGAATACCTAATAGATAGCAGTGAATCCGATTAGGTGCAGTATCCTAACATAAAATACTTTATTTAATTACTATAAAACCTTTAAAATTACTATTCTAACGCACCTTACATTAGTGGCCTACAAATGTCGTCTGCAGATGTCAACAAATATTATATACTGATACACTACTCTGATTAGTTAGTAGAAATAATTTTTCAGTACTTGCTTTTCGCA
Source organism: Monochamus alternatus (assembly GCA_037114965.1). Classification (NCBI taxonomy): domain Eukaryota; kingdom Metazoa; phylum Arthropoda; class Insecta; order Coleoptera; family Cerambycidae; genus Monochamus; species Monochamus alternatus. The sequence goes on from CM073433.1 coordinate 44,628,528, forward strand.
AATTTAAATTTTTACATATTTTTTGTGTATTTACAAACATGTCGTATTCAAATGCATAGATGACGAATAAGGTGCCGATTTATGGGAGTGTTTAGTGCATATTATCGTTTGGCAGCGTTATACCAAAAACTTTTTCCGAGTACACAAAATATTTTGCTGAATACTTTTTGAACCACATTGCATAACTGTTATAATGTCTTGGCGGTAAACGTGTGGCAGTGTTTTTATGTATTTGTGTACATTTGCGTGTATTTTTTTGTTATCCTTAGTGTTTTTTTCCGACGTAAGAAATCGACCTGGTCATGACCGCCGAACTATGTAGGTACCTCGTTTTAAACAAAATGAACGATCGAGGGAAGGAGAGGTCCACAGCAAGTACAAAAATCTTTGCAGGTTTTAATTTAAATAAATAAGAAAACAAAAAATGATACAACATTCTTAAAATCTCTCCAAATGTCAATCCTGGAAATAAATATTAGTAAGGTAGGTGCTTTTTTTTCTTTCAAAGCGGCGTAAACTGATACAGGTGTCAACGAGGTGACCTGTCACTACGTTTGACACTTTTGACTTTAGCAGCATATACCTAACCTCGCCGCTGGTAGAAGGTCAGTGACGGCGATAAATAAGAATTTATTACAGTTTAAAAAAAAAAATTTTGCTTAATAAATAAGTTTGGAAATTTTTTGATAGATAATTTCGTTAATTTTTATTTTTCCCTATCCCCTCTTAAATTATTTGCGCTAAATAATAGTTAACCCTAAATAGATAAGTATAATTTTTGAATATATTCTTACATAAAACTGTTTGCTGTGGTGCCCATTTGATGAGTTTTACATTGTCTGGTTTATTAGGAACTTCGTCAGCCTCAAATTTCCATAAAACTTTGTATGGTAACTCTCGAAAAGTATCAGTGATAGCTTCCAAAGTTTCCTTACTGAGCTCTTTGCTTTTTACGTTGCTTCCTAAGCTAAAGTAGATAAATCCATCCTTTGCACTGTCCAGAAATTCAGCTACGTCCTAGAATATAATAAAAACACACGTGCCATTTATTTCTTTTATATTTATTTAAAGATGACTCGTGAGTTTTTTTTTTTTGGTTACTCACTTGTGGTAAAGGTGTTGAACTAACTGATTCTCTGTGGCCACCAATAGTTATTGTGGTAGGTCCCAATGCTCTAACATGTTGCAAAATTGGGTTCACATTGATGAACAGCATGTCAGCATCATTCACCATGTCCCGCACGCTTTTTGAAACGCCAAAATATTTTCTGACAAGTTCGCTTCTAAATTCAAAAAATACGTGATTATAAAAGTACAGCGTATACCAAGTGTACAGTGTGCTTATGACCCTTTCTTTAAAATTCAAAGTTCCAAAAAAGGTAGCTCCCAACTCTGGATATAGAATGGGATGAATAGGGTTACCCTGTGACGAATGGATAGCAGCTATGGTATCCATCGAGGCAAAAATAATTTTTGGACAGTCGTATATTTCAGCAAATGCCAAAAATTCAGGGTAAACGAATTCAGCTAAAACAATGTCAAAGTGATGCTTACTGTGGATTAAATTTTGGATTTCAGGATAAGAGAGTTGTGCTTCAGATATTGGCGTAAACATATTATTAAGGGTTTGATGGGTATTCCACATTGTAAGTTGTTTTTGCGCTGCTTTGCCGAACTCTTTCATGAAGCCGTATGTCCAGTTCATATCAATTTCGGTTAGGTTGGTTAGCTTTGGATCTTTCACAGGGTCTGTAGTTATAACAGTCACGTTGTGACCTCTCAAAGACAGTTCCTTCCATATATGCGTGTAAGCTATCTGGTGACTGTAAGAGGCAGTCGGTAAAATTGCCAATATATTTGCTCCTTTACACAGCGATGTAAGAGACAATAGAAATAACACGAATTTTAAAATCATTTTAAACTAACGCTAACACTTCACACAAGACTTGTTACTGTGTTACTACTTGCACTGTTCTAACAAATATAATTAATTCCATGTCTCGTGATCATTTTTATAAGAGAAGTCGGAAGATATAGGCAGTTATTATATACGATGAATCAACATGATTCGACGGATGATAAAGCATTTTTATACGACACTTGTAAAATTAGAGATGCTTTAAATACCAGTTTATATTTGCCAGTAGTCTGGTGCTCTCTCCGTGCTTTTTATAGTTAATTAAATGATTTATATTTGTAGAATCACAAATATAGGGTGTCTCGCATAAGAACTCATGCAGAGCGGGGCAATGTTAGGGTGCAAACAATTTAATAATGTATCTTCTTATTGCCACATTTCTAAGTAGGCAAAAATAAGTTTGTTAACATTTCTCATTTGCTAAAAATATTTAATACACACAACGTCAAAAGTCTTAGACTCCCCCTCATTTTTGTTAAAGAAATCTTTTTGTCAGAAAAACCAATATAACTATATTGTTTTCTGAATCTTTTTTTTGTGAAAAGAATATGTTCGATAAACTGAGTGCTTAAAAAATTAAAAACCAGCAAATGTGTGACATTTTTGACAAAATTTATTAAATCGAAAAAATTGACAAAGCAAGTTCTCTGTTTGACTAATACTCGGTATGAGCTCCACCACGTTTCAATAGCATATTGACACGTCTGTGCATTGAGATAATCAAGCGGTTAATGATCTCTTGCGGAATATTGTTCCATTCCTCTTCTGCCGCCACGACTAACTCATCTGCAGTCTGAGGTGGAGGAATATGATTATGAATGACTCTAGCAACAAAATCCCACATGTTTTCAATAGGATTCATGTCAGGAGAGTTGGCTGGCCAATCCAATCTACTGATATGTCCTGCTTCGAATGTCTCTTGAACCCTTCTTGAGCGATGTGGTCGAGCGTTGTAGTTCATAAACACATAATTTTCACCTAATTCACTACGTAGGGGTTAGATAATAGACGTAATAACTTGTTTGAGGTAAATTTGACTGGTCATATTCTGTGATATGCGAATTAATGGGTTGCGGCGGTTGAACATTATTCCACCCCAAAACATTACGGTACCCCCTTCATACGGAGCAAATTACGGGAAAAATGAAGTCGCTGTTGACGATCTGGTTCTCTCCATACTCTTTGTCGATTGTCATCAGCAACCAGCCCAATTCTGGTTTCGTCTGTAAATAAGATCCACCGCTGGCGTAAAAGCCAACCCCTATGCTCTAGCACCCACAGGAGACGGGCAGCACGATGTCTTGGAAGTAGAGTGAAGACCCGTAGTGGTGTTCTAACACGTAAATTTGCGTCGAGTCGAAGAATGTATTGTTTAGCAATATAATAAAATAAAACATCTTTACATAATGCGTTATGTTATTATCTACAAATAAAATCACAACCTTTATTTTATCCAACTTGTTATAGCAAACTTTTGGTTCAAATAGTGTATAGTGAGTAGTAGTAATAAATATAATAAAATAATAACAATAATTATTTTTATCATTATGGTTGCTTCCACAATTCCATTAAATTTATATAATAATATACACACATACACAATAGTGTATCAAATAAACAGGTTTTCCTTGTATAGACTGTAATTTTTATGATATAATATGTTTATTATTATTAATAGGTAGGAAAAAACAGAAGTTAGATATAGAGATATATATATTTACCAATAGAACATATAAACGATTTTAAATATTTAGGAATTGCAATAGAGAGCAGTGGAAAACAAGATATAGAGATTAACAATAGGATAGAGAAAACAATGAGATTATTTCAATCAATGAACAATAGCTTCACAGGTAAGAAGGAAATATCTAGTGACATGAAAATTAAAGTATTCAAAGCGATACATATACCAATACTAACGTTCGGCTGCGAGTCATGTGTACTAACAAAGGCACAGAAAAGTAAAATCCAAGCTACAGAAATGAAGTACCTAAGAAGAGCTAGAGGGATCACAAAATTGGACAAAGTTAGAAACATAAAAGTAAGAGAAGAACTTAAAACAGAATCAACATTAAAATACGTGGAAAAAAGACAATTTAGTTGGTGAGGACATTTGCATCGCATGGATGATAAAAGTCCAGTGAAACTGATATGGGAGGCTAAAATAGATAAGAGAAGGAAACGAGAAAGACTAAGACAAACATGAGATGTAACCATTTGAGCTTGAGCAATATTAAAGGAAAAAGGAAAGACATGGATAGAGGCAAACGGATGGCAAGCAATAGGAAGGAATGGGCTAAATTTGTACATGGAATATAAAGGTAGAATAGAATTTTGAAAATACTCTACACCATCTAATGGTAAAAGGGATTCTGATTATATATATATATATATATATATATATATATATATATATATATATATATATATATATATATATAAAATTAAACACGTTTAATACACAATAGATATAATTTTCATAAAACTTGAACCACCATACAACTTATAATGAAAAATCATCACTATTTTGAGTTTGTTACAACACTAAAATTATGTGAAGTAACTTATTACTGATTTAAATTATATACATATTGTTCGATAATATAACTCAATTTTGTGTTTCGAATAACACATAGTTTAGAAAGCTGACTCAAAAATTGTTCAGTGTTACCCTTAAATGATTTATTTAGCTAACAAATAATTGAATGAACATTACTCAATGAATTCTATTATTATTTCAACACAATCGCTCAAAAGCGGTATATATCTAGTGTGCCACTAATAAACTTTGACAGTTTGCTATAAGTCTTTATTTTCTTATATTAGCAGTATTTAATTATTTACATTAGATGGGTAGAGCTAGTAACTACTCTAGATATGTACTTTTTTTATTTTTTCTTAATGTAACTTTATTATATACTTTACTCAAATTTATTTAATATCATTTCAAATATTTGCACTAATTCATTCAAGTCACTTAAAACATTAGATAAAGCAATCACAAGTCTCTAAATACATAAAGGTATCAGATAATATTTAAAAGCAACACATTTGGGCAATAATTTTTATATACTTATTAGCACAGATAGTTGATCAAAGATGATATTTATAACCGTTTCAAATTTTAAAGATAAGATATTTAAAGGTTAAGGAACGTAGATGTCTACATAAACAATACTGCCAGACAACCTAAATTCCACTTATCGATGTATGGCAATTTCTTATCAATATTTACAATACGAGTATGAATTGCAACGCAAGTTACTATACCATCACGTGTTGTTTTAGTAACGATACGAAAGTTTCATTTGAATGCGCTGTGGAAATAGGTACTGCAACTAAATTTGATTATTGTAATTTTTTATTTTTTTCAACGGATTTACTTGCAACACATGCTTTTAATAATCTAACAATTATTTTAATTGAAATTAGTAATATGAAGAAAGCAATAGCAGAAACTGCTACTAAAAATCCTATTACATCTATGAAGTAGTATTGGTAGAGCGGCAAATCTGCTGTTGGGTTTCTAAGATGTTTCGTCCCCTTGTTTCTGATAACCACCATATTGCTTTATCAAGACCAGTCATGGGCATATCTAAAGCTGGTTGCCACAATCGTCTTACAAAATTTCGGTAATTGCAAGGAAAATACAAAAAATTGTTTAATACAAAGACAGTAAGTGTGTCACATTTTGATTTCTTTTACACGGAATACAGTATAATACAGAGTACAGTACCATTTGCTAATGAATATAAGTTTTGAATCTATACCTAAATGATTGATGATGAATTTGACTCCAAAAATGGGTTTGCATGTAAAAAAACTTGATTTTTCGCACAAAAATGACCCTACGGAGACACGAGATTGAGATTATTTTGCCGGACTTTTTTTTATAGGGGAATGCTCGTCTTGGAAAGCCTTACAAGACTGTCCACTTAGATTTCGGGGAGAAATTTTCACTATCATACATTTCCATCCGAACAGTTCCAGGAAAAATCAATCATTTCTCATTAACAAAGAACTATTGCATCCAAAATGGCCTAAGGGGTGTACAGTAATTTGGGTGGCACAGTGGCGCTTTCCGCCGCTTTCCGTTTAATTCTCTATCAGACAGTACTAAAATTTTGCCCTCTTACAAAATTTTCGAGTAAATGACGATTGAATGATAGAAAACGTAAATTTTATCCATAAAACAATTCTGAGGTATGTAAAATAAAATACAACTGATTAAATTTTATACTTAAATTAAATGTTCGAATTGCCATCCACCAACTTCTTGACAATGCGCAAGTCTGTGAAGAAATTCTTCTTGCACATTATGAATGATTTCTGGGGTAACTCTGCGTATTTCGTCCCGAATGCGATTTTAAAGTTCTTCTAAATTAAGTGGACATTAAACTTTTGACTTCAAGTATCCCCATAAAAAATAGTCAAGAGGTGTAAGATCTGGCGATCTTGCAGGCTATTCTATCGGTCTGCGTCTGCCGATCCACCTCCCAGGAAAACAGTTGTCCAAAAAATCTCGTACAGGGCGCTCATGGTGCAGAGGTGCACCGTCTTGCTGAAACCATATGGTATCGTCAGGAATGTCAGGGTCATTATCGTTAGGAAAAATTACTGCAAGGGCTAGAACAAGGTCATTTTCTAGAAACTCTAAATATCTTTGTCCTGTAAGGGTTCCTTCAAAGAAGAAAGGCCCTACTATTCTGTCGTCAACTATTCCAACCCACACATTTAATTTCTGAGGATGTTGGGTATGTGCCTCTCCTATCCAATGAGGATTTTCCCGACTGCAATATCTGCAAGTTTGATGGTTTATTGTACCATTCAGACAAAATGTGGCCTCATCTGAAAAAAGTATTTGCCGGTGTAAATTTCTATTTCCTTGACATAAATCCATTAGAATTTCGCAAAAGTATAAGCGGCGATCAAGATCATCTTCATTGAGTTCCTGCACAAGTTGAATTTTGTAGGGATGATATTTTTCCTTCCTCAAGATACGTAGCACTGTGCTCTGACTAGTGTCATTGTTTAATGCAACCAATCGTGAAGAATTATGAGGATTATCCACCATACTTATCAAAATGTTCTGTTTCTGATTTTCATTAATGCTTGGACGTCTAGTTTTGGAATATTTACAATATTGCCAGTTTCTCTAAATGTAGACTCTACCTTACTGACTGTTGATTGGCTGATAGGGCTGATCTGGATATTTTTCATTAAATAACGTTTTTGCTTTATTTTAATTGATTTACGTTTTCGACATTCAATCGTCATTTACTCGAAAACTTTCCTATGTAAGAGGGCAAAATTTTAGTACTGTCTGATAGAGAATTAAACGATCTTTCAGAATCAAGGAAAAAAATATGGTGTTGCCATTTAAAAAAAAAATCGATGACGTCATTACTCGAAAACAAATGACATTTGAAAATCGCATTTTACGCTAAAATATGTATTTTTTAAATTAAAAATCGACCTGTTCGAGGATTTTTCCCAAAAAATAATTGTTTCGTTTTTATTGAATTTATTCCATACTTTTGGCGCATACTGTATATTCGTAGTAGAAAAAATAAAATCTATCTATCTATTTAATAAATAACACCACAAATAAATAAAGAGCTCTAGTAAACAATAATCATCTTCTGAGAATTTTTAAGGATTTTTATGATAAAAAGTACCGACATCAAGGACACTTAATTGTCTGTGTGCTACATACACAACAATCATAATTAAATAATTTGTCTCATACAGTTCATGCATGGCGTTTATCGTTATCCGTGTACGTAAATGTTTCATAATTGATGTGACTTGCAGTTTTATACTATATGTTCATGATACCAATAAAAGTGATAAGTATATTTTCAGTTACATCCGGGATATTTTCTTTTAAAAATATATTTATATTTGTTGCACTTAAATTATAAAAATTGAATGAATAATAAAGTTTCAGACTAAGATTTGCAAACGCGAAATATTTGTTATTAGAAACCTTATAAAAATCTTAAGATTTTATCAGTTTTTTTTATCAAACCGCTTAATTAATAAATTTTAAATAGTACTAAAAACAAACATATAATTACAGATAACATCACACATTAATTGTAGACATTTTTTTAATCATGTCTTTTTTATTATCAGACCATTCAGATAATATCCAATGTGAGCAATCAAATGCTTATAACCCAAGTTTTCTTCATGTGTTTATTTTATCTTACTTCTAAGCGAGGATGACCTACATCTTTAATCTCTTAAAATAGAGGGCGGTACTGTATGATACACCATTTTACAGGGTATTCAATTATCTTTTCAACATCATATATTTTTTAATATGGGTTGATCAATTCTAAAAAAAGTTATCAATTAAATAAAAATGTAGCAAAAACCAAAAAAATTTAATATAACTCCTCTCTATAACCCCTCAGACTTCTTGCCGATGACTCATGGTGTCCCACAAGGCTCCATTTTGGAACCATTGCTATTTTCCATTTATGTTTCTGACTTTTATGTTAATAAACGTTGTGTGCATTATTCTGACGATAGTCAAGTGCATTTCAGTTGTCGCGTCAATGTCTTGAAATTATTTAATGTTACTGCTTCTCATAGAATATAGTTAAATAAATTATGATAAATCTAAGATTATTATTTTTGATCTAAAAAAGAAACGGTTTATTGCAAAAGTAGAGTTAAATTTACGTTTAGGAAGTATTTGTTCAAATTTTACGAATACAGTAATCTAAGACTTTGGTTCGATTTTGAGTAAGTCTTTGTGTCGATCCTCGTACATTATTTTAAAACAGCTTTATCTCTATCGCGCCATCATGGATACGTCTTTAAAATCATTATGCCATAGGTGAGGTATCTGACAATTAATCCTATCATAAGGTCATTCGCTACTGTTTGCCGGACTGAAAAGCTATATACACAAAGCGTCCTACATCGCAGTAGGCACCATTGGAAGCTATCGACATCTATCGCGTTCGGCTAGAACGATCTTTAGCTGTTTACTACAGATTTTTCAGGTGTAATTCTATGCTGGCCGAAGCATTAGCCCGCAGAGCAGTTTCCTGGAATTCCGTATTTGCAAAATATCGTTCTAGAGAGAACATTTTGAGAAATGTGTCTATAACTGCATGGAGACTGATGGTGGAGTGGAAAATGAATTTCACAATCTGATCATACAAAACGAAACAACTAAATAGCGTTGAAAAGATAACTGAGGACCCTTTAAAATGGTAGATCATACAATAGAACTTTGCATTTAAGAGAACTTTTACTGAGGAACCAGTGGTCTAATATTTTTAAATTAGAAAAATGTCAATTCAAAAACCAAAAAGATATTAAACGGACTGTTACCTTTGTTAAGATCTCCAATGAAAACGGTAGATGGTCTAATATTATTGATCACTGGAATCATGTTAGGAAGCAGTATATCTATCAGATATAAGATGAGATGTTGCAGTAGAAATGTTGAAAAATGTCCGTATAGTTTCATCTTTATCAGAATATGTGTAGCGATAAAAATAATTCAATACATGATATGTACACAATGTGTTTTTCACTCTTTCCCAAAAAGTAAGTGGTGCATAGAACAAAGCAATTATATTTGGATACAACGCAGGATGAATTATATTCCCTACAGCATTGTGGAGAACTACACTGGCGTCCAAGGTACTAAAAATTATTTTGGGAGACTCATATATCTTCGCGAAAGCCAAAAATTCTGGGAACAAAATTCCGCAAGGACCAAATCAAATTTATCTTCTCTGTTATGCATCAACTCTTGAATCTTTTCAAGAGCTAACTGAGCCTCTGTGCTCCCTTGAATAATTTTCTGAAAGTTTCACATTCCTGCGTCGTTTTCCGCCATGTTGCTAATATGTTTGAAAACTGCGTACGAGAATTCCATGTCGATCTCCGTAAGGTTCGTCAGTTTCGGTTCATTGATAAGATTCGTGGTTATGAGAGTATCTTTGTGACCACGCAAAAATAACTGCCTCCATGTCTCCGAAAAGGCGATTTGATGGCTGTACTATGGAATTGGTACACACGCTAGAATATTCGCGCTATACGCAGACGAAAAAAGAAAGAGATAAGAACTATAAACAGTAACGCTCTGGATACTTTATAGTCTGATCTCTGTCTAATTAGAGATAACCTTGCTATTAGGATTAACTTTAAATTCGTTGATTTGTAATAGTAATGGTTTCATGTGTATATCTATTGCAGTGTAAATATGGTCAGATAGTTGAAACATAGGAAAATTTGTTGTTATCGAAATTGCATTTTGTTTCTTGCACTTTTTATCTTTTATTTCATAGTTCAACTTAAGTAAAATCCATTGTATCGATATAACAAACCAGTTTCATTATCATCAAAGTCGGATCAGCATATATCAACAATTATCAATAGTATCTCGAAACTCAGACATTTCTTAATTTTGTAGTCATTTTGAAAAAATAATTATATTCAATGGAAAGGAAGATGATAAATGATAAGGAAAAAATATTATTCCAATGGAGGACAGTAATATCATATTTACAATGGACCATATGAATTATTATAAGCAGAAATGACATGCTTAAAATCGGGTTATTGCAGAAAATTGTGTCCACATAGGCCATCGCATGAACAAATAGGAAGCACATCTTTCCTATTCGTTTCGCTGTTCTTCACTGTCGGCATCTTCAGAGGTTCCAAACAACCTCCTCAATAAAAATGTGGAAATTCGACATTTTACTGAATTAATTCCCTTTTTGAAAAGTTGGTAGGCTACCGTCCCAAGAAATCAAAAATGTTTACCTGACAGAAATTTGACATATCTTTAATTGAAGCTCTAGTGGATAAATATTTAATGATGGAGATGATATATAGTTTACAGTATTTGGTATTGAAGAGCATGTCGTAGGGATAAGATTCCAAGTGATATTGCAAACTATAAAAATCTCAATGCAATACACAGGACACTGTTTTCGCATATCTTCTGCAACAGTGCTTGTGGAATCGGGAGCAAACATGTTAACGTTATAACGCCATGGAGGATGAAAATCTTCAACTGTAGCTGAGGGCTACATAGAGGAGTCAATTAAAAAAACTAATATAGCAGTTCAAATTCTCGAAGGAGAATCAAGTATCAGTACTGGACACTTCACAACAATCCGAAAAAGAGTTTTAAGTGAGTAGAAACGAAAATAAAATTTAAAAAATTCTTATTATAAAGGAGGTTCACACAAGCATTAAAATATTTCAAGACAATATTGAGTATATGCTTAAAGCAGGTGTGTTAATCTTAATAAATCTTTCTCTGAATATTTAGATGGGCCACTGCTTTCGACAATTTGAACTGTCATTTCTCGATCAATTTATTACTATTCAGTATAAAGGTATTGATTCCTAAGATATTATTAAAACGTCTGTTTTAAATTAAGATTTAGCTTGTTATTTTTAATTCATTTAAATAGGCATTGTTGAATAAACTTGAAAAATATTTGGCTACAAATAATAAAATAGTACATTATACTATAAGGGAGAGAAATGCGTTATTTTGGCAGAGGTGCAACCGAGGACAAAATAGCAATTCTCCCGAATGGTATACAATATTTTTTCCACGGTCTCATTAACTTAAAAACACATATTTTGTCATTATGAAGTAAGTAGCACCAGAATTATTGTATTCGTATTTGAGCATTTATTTAGTAGTCGTTGAGTTATTGTCATAACTACAAAATAAACAAACAAAAAGAATTGTCAAATTAAGATGCTAGTTTGGTTTAGTTTAAAGTTTGTTTAGTGCACAATGAATAATTGTGAGTCGGAAGCATAGACCTTATAAATCATGGACCGGGCAAAAGCAGATGTTCTATGACAGAAAAATATATAAACACAACCTGACACAACCTTTCCTGTTAATATTGTTAATGATTTGTGTGCCTTTTGTGATTTAGTTGTGTTTAGTGTGTTTATTAGCAATAGTTTTTAAAGACTCATAAACTATGGTGGAGTCGGTCTGTCATCGTAAATGTCATACGTCTGTCATTTACGGTTTTTGTTTTTTTTTTCGGCCAATAATCTGTGGGTTTTTGCCCGGACTAGATCTATCTCTGTCGCACACATCTGAGCATCAACGATTTATATAGGCAGAAAACGGTTTCGGGCGCGTCCATGTTTTATAAGGTCTATGGTCGGAAGAGATTGTGGAGGCTGCAAATATTGCAATAAGCAATTTGCTGCCTACGAAGTCAAGATCTTTATACGATATAGCCTACAATCGGTTAAAAAAGTGGTGCGCCGAGAAAAATGTTCAAGTATACAGCGAGAATGTTTTGTTAGCATACTTCAGTGAAAATCCAAAGAATTACAAGTCTTCCACATTATGGGCGCAATATTCTGTGGTTAAGTCATGCTTGATAATTTACGACAACATAGATATAAGCAAATTTCCCAAGCTGATCGCATTTTTGAAAAGAACCGGTGACGGATATCAAGCGAAAAAATTGACAAAGGGTGAAATCGACCGTTTTCTATCAAGTGCAGATGACAAAGAATTCTTAATGATTAAGGTAAGATTACTTTTGTTGTTAGGTATTTCAGTTATTAAGTATTTTGATTTTTTATAGGTTGGATTAATTCTGGGGATTGCCGGAGCTTGTCGAACTGATGAACTAGTCAATTTAACTGTAGATTATATTGAGGATGTAGGCTCTTTCTTGATTGTAAAAATTCCACAAACCTTTCTGGTTACCGATGTGGGAAATATGCTTGAATTGTTTCGAAAATACCTGTCCCTTCGTCCTCCCCACTTCAAGCATAAGCGCCTTTTTTTGTACTATAAAGCAGGAAAATGTAGTTCGCAGCCAGTTGGCAAGAATACCATGGGAAAAATTCCGAGTGTAGTAGCTTCGTATTTAAAATTACCTGATGCTGCATATTATACTGGGTGAGGATATTACGACAATAAAGTGTCATGCTGGTTGGAAATCAACGACAGTCGCTGAGGGTTATGTCGAGAACTCCATTGAAAATAAGACCAAAATTGCTAATCAGGTTTTAGTAGGTACCACTACTTGCGCAATCACAAAAACTGTAAATGTAAGCGAAAGTAATATTCCTTTTAATATTAATTTTGAAAATTGTACAAATGTAACATTTAATTTAAATGTTAATAAATAATTTCAATGTTATCTTTTTTTTTGCATGAAAAACGTTCTCCGTAATGTAAACTCCCTTAGGAGCATTATACTCCCTTGGAAATAATCGACTACTTCTGTTTTAATTTTGATGTCATAGAAACTGATTTCTACTCCCGACCGTGGAAAATAAAAATTTATGAGTGCGCTAAAAAATATAATCTACTACTTAATAGATCACTCGGATTCTGATTATATCACAGTTACCACACACGTGCAATTGTTATAATTGCGCGTGCTTTACTAGGCAATGTTGCGAAATTGAACCCCGTCAATTGTTTCCAAAATTTTGCTATTCATGATGGTAAATACTTACATGTGCTTCATATAATCACTGATGTATTATCGGCAGTAATTAATTCAGTAAAACATTTTGCGTGCCATGCGGGTGCAACGTGGCATTGACGTAAGTACTTGAATTTTTCAAACTCATGTTAAATTTCTATTTTTCTGCTGGTTTTAATTACCTACACAGGATGGTTGAGAAATAATACAATAACATACAGGATATATAATCTACATGAAAAATTATTTGACCCGTTTCTTATTTTCCCAATTTCTAATTTTTGGACTCCGCAGGGTTTAAAAATTTTGTTTTTTGCTATGGAACGTCTAAGCCAATTTTAATGGGATTTGGTATGAGGTTGTAAATAGTCTATCTGAACATTATTAAGAAAGTAGTCTTGTCAAGTAACACTGAGGGCGCTATTTATGAGTAATTTCACTTAGTTTTTTCAAAAACTTTTATTTACATTTTTAAAAAAATTTTTTTGCCAGTGCATTAGAAACATCGTTTGATTCTACACAAAAACGCTCTTTACTTTTTTTCATTTAAAGTTTAATTTTTCAGAAAATGTTGCTAAAGCTGTAGTACTACTATACAGGGTGTCTTGCAGGTCGTTACAATAATTTTAGGAGGTGATAGAATACTTGATTTTGAGTTGATTGAAACAAACACCAAGTGTTACAATATTTGACATACCTTTTATAATAAATATGCCTATACTTTTTACTTTGTAAAAGCGAAGAGTCAAATTTAAACTAGAATTTTATTTAAAGTTTTGTTTGTAAGTAGGTTTATTCAGATATTATTAAAAACTTACCTAAGCAATGCTCTTTCAGTTCTTAGGAAAAGCCTCTTGATAAACATTAAAAAAATTAGGGAAATTCTTATCAATTTATCTCTACATCTTGTTTACGTATTTTTCAGTTGCATTTGCCAATGGTCGAACTACAGCTTTAGCAACTTTTGTTGGAAAATGAAATTTCAATCGAAAAAGTGAAGTATACTTTTTTTGTGTAGAATGAAATACTGCTTCAAATACAATGGCAAAAATGTAGGAAGAAATGGAAACAAAAGTTTTTGGAAAAAAGCAGTGCCCTCTGTGGTACTTGAGAAAACTACTATATTAATAATGTTCAGATATACTATCTACAACCTCACACCAAATTCCATTAAAATCGGCTTAGGGGTTCTGAAGATATTTATAAAAAAAATAAATTTTAGGCCCAATTTCAAGAAACCGGAAATTTTAAAAAGATACGGATCAAATATCTTAACAACTCTATAACAAGAAAATAAAAACATATCTTATAAAAGATATTTCACATCACATAAATTATTTTCTCTTCATGGTATTAAACTAGAAGTATTTTAAAAGCTAATAGATATTTCTTAAATTTGATTAATGTTTAATATATATGCATGTACGTATTCAAATTGGGAAATAACTGTTATGCCTTTATTGTTATTGTTTAAGAAAATTATAGAAGACTAAAATTGTCATAAAACACAAATCTATTCAAATCTGTTCCACATTTTGTGTGTGTATTTGACAAACGTAAATACATTATTTATATATTTATTTCTGTATTAAAATTAAAGTCATCTAAAAACTATAAACGGACGATATCCATGTGATAATATTTATTTAGTAGATAGTATAAGGAAATAAAATTAATGTATAAATAAATAAACTTACTACAAAGTGTAAATAACAAAGTGGAATAATATAAAATAGTTATTTATAGTTTCAACTTCATATAGTTAAAATAGAGTTATTTCTCAATATACTAAACTAAAAGTAATAAAAATGTATCTCTTAAATAAATAAAATTATTGAAACTAAGGCTTGTGTATTATACATTATTTGAATAATTGAATTTGAATATTCATTCATTGTTTCCCACTATGGCCACAAACATTATTTTTATATTAAATCCTCTATAGGGTTCAGAAAGAGGTAATTGTTTTGACATGCCTAGTGCTCCTATCCAACGTGTCCAAAATTCCTGTGTACGTTTTATTTATAGAATACGTAAATATGATCATGTCTCACATAAGTTATCTGAATTATGCTGGTTAAATATGTCTCAAAGAAGAAAACTTTATTCTCTTTGTTCATTTCACAAAACTATTTTATCCAAAACTCCACCTTATTTGTATAATAAAATAACATTTCGAAGTGATGTACATAATGTTAATATTAGATCAAAAGGATTACTTAGCCCCCCCATACATAGAACTACTTTTTTTGAGAGATGTTTTAAATATTGTATTTATAAGTTGTACAATGATGTTCCACCTGGTGCAAAGTCTCTTAATCTTATAAACTTTAAAAGACATATTAAAGCAGTTTAGCTGAGGAGTAAATAATGTGCAGTGTGAATCTGGAAAATATATGTATATTTTTTTTTTGTATTTGGTAACATAGATATTTTATTTGTTAATTATTTTTCATTTCTGTTTTCGTCTACATCTGTGAGCCTTTTGATAAAATATATTCAAGGGTTAAGGGGTAGAGCACACATTAGTTGTGAACTTCCCCTTGAGATTTCCTCTTTTTGCGTACTATTTAATATATATATATATATATATATGTATATTTTTGTCTTTAATTGTAATTGCATAAATTGGAAATAAAGGCATTTATTATTATTACTATTATTATTATTATTATTATTATTATTATTATTATTATTATTATTATTATTATTATTATTATTATTATTATTATTATATCCTGTATATTATTGTATTATTTCTTGACCACCCTGTATAGGCAATTAAAACCAGCAGAAAAATAGAAATTCAACATGAGTTTGAAAAATTCAAGTACGTCAATGCCACGTTGCACTCACATGGCATTCAAAATTTTTTACTGAATTAATTACTGCTGATAATAAATCAGTGATTATTGTCAAAATCAGTGGTCCATCTAAACATTCATAGAAAGATTTATTAAGATTAACACATCAGCTTTAAGCATATACTCAATATTGCCTTGAAATATTTTAATGCTTGTGAGAATATCCTTTACAATAAGAATTTTGTGATCTTTAGAGAAAACTCATAACCCATGGAATATCAAAGTAACTTACTGTTTGCCTTAGTACAAAAGTTAAATTGTGCGCGTTTATATGGTGTAAGAATAATAAAGGTCCAAGTACCGAGCCTTGAGGTACTCCGCAAGTTATTAATTCAGGTAATGAGAAAACTTTTTGCAATTTTTGATTTTCATGATGCTTTAGTTCAACTGGTAATTTTCTATTTATTAAATATAATCTAAGCCGATCATTTGGTATTTCGCTTATGTTATTATCAACGCAATCAAAAGCTTTAGATAAGCCACCAAAAATGCCATGAAGAATACTTTTTTGCTCAATAATTAAATTTAGATGATTAATTAAATTATATGCAGCACCAGATCGATTAGGTTTAGTTTTCGTGATATAACTTCTATATCACTCTGTATTTTATGCCATCACGTCTATTTAAAACAATGGTGACTATTTTTAATTCACGTGGCAAATACAGCTCTGCATACCCGTAATATTGGTTTTAAATCAAATCAAAATCAAATCAACATAGCCTGTTTTGTCTACAGTTACGGTTGATAAGATTGGTATACTCGCGACAAGAATTCAGACGACTTACGTCATACGAACAAATGAATAATTCACAATATTTTTATCAAAATATTTAAGAAACTGCAACTGATAGTAATAAAACTATATACTACACTAAAAGTTTGCATTATATATTGCACTAAATTGCAAAAAATAATTGTTTTTAACGCGACTAAATTTCGAAAATTACGTTGACAATAAAAACAAATGTGTAACGTCAGCCGTGACGTAAGACGTCTGAATTCTTGACGCGAGTATAGTCATTTACACCAGTTTTTATATTATTTATTTACTTCTAATTAACTCAGCAATGGGGTATCTACAGATACCTCAGACTACACTTTGTTTATATTTATTTGATATATTTTTAAGGAAGTCAATAAAAGCAGCAATGAGAAAATAAATATCTTTTATTGCTAAAGAGGAACAAAACAATTTTTTTAATAACCGTTTGCATCGAAGCAATTTAATTCCAATTTAATTAAATAAGTTGAGAAAATGTTGTTTACATTAAACTGCTTCAGCGCATACGTTATGCATCTACATAATTAACTATTTTCTTATCACATTTCCTTCAATGATTTTTATCTCATCGATCGATAAACTATTCCAAAATCTTTTATATAAAAACAAATCTTAATCAATTGATTTTCTTGTGCACTGCGGCTTGCTTCGTTAAGAACTTCGTTGAAATAAACCTATATAAAAATTTAACCGCTACAACTACAGCAGCAATCACAAGTGCGGTAACACCCAGTAGAAAACTTATAACATCTATGAGATAATACTGATAAAATGGTATATCTGCAGCAGGATTCCTCAGATGCTTGGCGCCCTTATTTCTGATGACATATTCGGTCCACCACACCGCTTTCTCTAAGCCGGTCATCGGAGCGTCCAAAGCGAGCTGTTTGAGTCGTCGCACTGCATTGCGATACCTGAAAAAGATATTAAATTGGTTAATATTACGTATAGGAATCATTAAACGTAAAGATATTATAAGAGTTGTTGAAAAATATGCATTTTCAGTTTCCCCCTGTAAGTCACAAACTAAAAGTGCTATGAAAATTTTATTAACGCCGTCAATTGTCAACATAATCATTTTGAACTATTTTTTGCTAGTTACAATTGCACCTAGATGTGCTACAATCGACGGAATTTCAATAAATAACAGCACCAATTTTTTGAAAAAAAAAATTCTCATGCCGGTCGAATTTAATTTAGGGTTGGTAAACTACTGTCTGATAAAGCTTATAATACTTGAAAACGCTGTGTATGTAATCAGAAAATGACATACGTTTTTATCTAGACATCTCATTAATTAATTTATAACTGCTTAACTTAAGTATCCCTAAAAATATAATTTAATTCGATATAATACCTGGTGATATGATTTTATATATTTATAAAGGCCACTTGCTTTAAAAAAATATTATCTTTAACGTGCTCAGATTATTGATTATTAACTTATGTTTGTACTAGATGTGCGAGGATATCAGTAAAATGTACTAATCTGTTATTTTGTAATAATTATCCTATTCTGAAATACATTATGTGAAAAATAACGCCATAGGGCGTTATGAGCTACAATGCCTTAGGTCACTATAAATTGAAAACGCATTAACATGAAATAAATCTGTTAAAGACATACATTTCATTTGCCCTGAGCGGATACACTATAGACTTTGGGGTATTATTACCCTTATAACATCCTTGATACCTTAATTACTGTAACTAATGACTTTTATTTGGATTTTTTATTGTGTCATTTGACTTCAGTTTTCAATTTCTGTTATTATTTGTTTTCATAAGTCTTATAACTATTTCTTCTTGAGACAAAAATATTTTTTTTTCAATTTGTTTATCATCATGGGGCGTGCTTGTAGTACAGGATGTCTACATTCTTTTAAGATGGTACTGATTTTTTAAATTAATCTTGTATAGTGTTGGAAGAGAATTACAAATGATATTATATTATTTTAAAAATTAGTTACTTATTTTCCTTAAAATTATATAGGCAACACCTCCCACAGGTAAGCCACTGCTGATCCGACAAAATGTTACAGGAAATATACAATAACACCTGATACGAATGTTAGAAGCAGATATATATTAGTTTCTCGTTCAATTCTGTATTAAATGAACTTACTTGGGATTGGTTATAACCTCCAAAATGGCTGTTTTCAATTTGTCCTTGTCTAGATACGGTCGCACCTCAACGATAACAGCGATACCCTTACTTTTCATCAATTTTGCGTTTTGTTCTTGATCTCCGAAAAATGGTATCACCACAAGTGGCACCTCGCTGTAGATAGACTCTTCCATAGACTGAAGTCCTCCCTGGGTAACGAACAGCTTTATGTTCGGATGGGCTAAAATTAAATTATGTTTTTTAGCAACAAATAATCGATTCAGACAATAATTCAATCTTTTCAGCAATCATCATCATAATAATGATTATCACTACCATCATCATCATCATCATCATAGTACTACTACAGTAACTGTTCAACCCAACAGATCTAAAGGTGCTCGAACACTTATGCAATGTACATATTTGCTTCATGGGTCACTTAGACACATGTTAGTTAAGAATTTCTTAAAGAGCCCATTGAAAGAATTGATGACGGTCTTACATCAGTTGCAGATAATTAAGGGGCAATAAAAGACTGTGTGAATTCTTATTAAACTCACCCAAAACTGATTGCTGGGGAGACCATTTTATCAATTTCACGTTCTCTGGTTTTCCAGGTAGTTCGTCAGCTTCAAATTTCCACAGAACCTTATAGGGCAACGACTTCAATGTGTCTATTATAGCGTCCAGTGTCTCCTTCCTCAGATCCTTACTTTTTACGTTGCTTCCTAAGCTGAAGTAAATGAAACCTTCTTTGGCGTTGTCCAAAAAGTCCTGTACGTCCTGGAAATAAAGCAATATGTTAATTATGATTGCACACTTAAACAAGATCACTTCAGAAAATAATTTTATAAAATGTCTTTATTCTTATGTATTTTCTAGACATTTAACTCAACGTTAACTAATCCTTAATTCGATAGAATCGCAGTAAAACTTTTTTGTGTTTCAATTATGCTTTGTTGGCAGATATAAATCCTAAGGATTTATAAGGTTTAACAGCATTATCTAGTTCAAATACAGGAAATTTTTGATAATAGTTACGACTTTTCTCATCACTTTCATAATGGTTAGTTTAGTTAATAAACGGTTATAACTAATATCAAAATAGTTACTGTTTAATTAAAATTCAATGTATTGTCACTTAATAAATGCAATGTTAATGTTATTAGCGAATATAACCTAAGGAAAGGGAAATAATACTTCTGAAAATTGAATTAGTTAAGTATAAAAAGATAAACAAAGGAAAATATTCAAATTTGAAACATAATACAGATATTGACTAACCAGTATATGTTATTTAAAAAGAAATGCGGGTCTAAACCCGCCATGTCTTATATTGACTTTGTGTATACCAATTCTTTTTAAAACCACGTAGTGCCAGATCTGGCAATCGCGCTGACTATATACGTGTCCATTTGGTCCGATTTTTTAAAATATATTCTATTTAAAGAATGTATCGTCGTTATAGCTTTGCTAATAAAGAAGCGTTTTTAAGTTATATTATTTTGTATGATTTCCTCCAAGTTCCGGCTAACGTTGAAACGTTTTTCGTAGTACTTTGCCGTTTAGGATAATTTTTAATGACATAAAAATAATGAAGGTTCCAGTAAAAAATTGTGCCCGTGAGTCTTTCTTTAAAATTCAAAGATCCGTGAAATGAAGTGGTAGAATCCGGATTGAGAACATAATGCGTAGGATTACCGAATCTGGGAGACAAATATTCTGATACCGATAGTGAACTAATCAAGATTTTGTGACAATTGTATATTTCGGCAAACCCTAGGAATTATGGGTACAAAGATTCCACCATTAGAACGTCGAATGTTTTGTTGTGTATTAGATCCTGTACTGGATCAGTCCATGGTTGTGTGTCAGAAAGGATTAATCCTAAGGTTAGAAATATATCTAGCATATTCCACATAGAGATGGCTCTTTGATCCCTTGAGTTGCCACCGAGATATCTACAACACTAGCTCATATCTATATCAGTTAAATTCTTCAATCTGAAATCTTTTATTCGGTTAACAGTAATAACTGTTACTTTATGACTTCTCACAGATAATTCCTTTCATAAATGCTGGAAAACTCCTTGATGACTGTACGAAGGAGTTGGTACAATGGCGAATATATTTGCCTCTAGTGAATATATCACTACACTTAGCAAAATAATGCAACGCTTTTAAAACATCTTGAGTCTTCTTTAGACGTTGCGATCTTTCTGAACGATATAATTAAGATAACTTTTCTAATCTCGTCATCATAGAATATCACCTGACAGAATTCCTACATATTAATGTTAGGTACCTATCTGACTGACCTTAAAGATATTAAGCTAATTCAATCAATTCTGAAAATTTCTGTAAATTCTCATCAAATATATATTTTATCTACACATGTTAAAGAAACAGATTTATAGGCAAAATAAAACAGTAGATGTATTCACTAATAATACTTCAAATTTTCAAGAAAATCAATTCCTATTTTTGAACTTTGATTTTGGACTTACCTTAGTCAAATTTTTTACACTCAAAATTTCTCTGAATCCACCAGTTTCTATAACAGCTGGACCAAGTGCTCTGACGTTTTGTAAAATTGGATTTGTGTTAACAAATATCATATCAACTTCGTTTACGATGTCTTCTATATTGCGGGTAACATTAAAATGTTTTTCCAGTATTTGCTGCTTGCTTGGGAAAATTTTAAAATAATGAAAATAATAGAGATAGCAGTGAAACATGGTGCTTTTTAACCTTTCCATGAAATTCAGAGACCCATGGAACGGAGTTAAAAAATCTGGATTCAGTACAGGATGCGAAGGATTTCCAAATATCGGATAAAAAGTTTCCGTTAACTGTAACGAACCTATTAAAATTTTGGGGCAATCGTATATCTCAGCAAATCCCAGAAGTTCCGGGTACAAAAATTCTGCCAAAATGACGTCAAATTTGCCATTCCGTATTAAATCCTGAACTGGTTCAATAGAGAGTTGCGCATCGGAAATGAACCTCATCATCAAAAATCCTTCCAGAATCTGCCACATGGAATATGACTGTTGTATATCTTGGACTTTGTCTTTGACGAAATTGTAAGACCAGCTTACGTCTATTTCTGTTAGATTCGTCAATGTAGAATCTCTCATTGGATCAGAAGTAATAACAGTAACTTTATGGCCTCTCACAGATAATTCTCTCCATAAATGTTGGAACGCTATTTGGTGACTAAATGACGGAGTTGGTACAACTGCCAGTATATTTGCCCCAAGTGAAGATGCCACTACACTTAATGAAATTATTAAACACCTTAGAAACATTTTAAACCTTTTGTATGTACGCCTTGAAAGTTGTAAATTATCTGAAGGAAATGACTGAATATGTTTCCTTTTATAGTGACATGATATTTGTAACCTACCAGTCATTGTGTGTTATCAGATGATAAACCTTTCCATATATCATAGTTTTTCTTTTTAAATCTCGGAGATAAATTCTCTATAATAAAATACTAGATAAGAATATTAATACAGTATGCGCCAAAAGTATGGAATAAATTCAATAAAAACGAAACAATTATTTTTTGGGAAAAATCCTCGAACAGGTCATTTGTTTTCGAGTAATGACGTCATCGATTTTTTTTAAATGGCAACACCATATTTTTTTCCTTGATTCTGAAAGATCGTTTAATTCTCTATCAGACAGTACTAAAATTTTGTCCTCTTACATAGGAAAGTTTTCGAGTAAATGACGATTGAATCTTAGAAAACGTAAATTTTATCCATAAAAAAGTAACAATTCTGAGGTATGTAAAATAAAATACAATTGATTAAATTTTATACTTAAATTAAATGTTCGAATTGCCATCCACCAACTTCTTGACAATGCGCAAGTCTGTGAAGAAATTCTTCTTGCACATTATGAATGACTTCTGGGGTAACTCTGCGTATTTCGTCCCGAATGCGATTTTGAAGTTCTTCTAAACTACGTGGTTTATTAATGTAAACTTTTGACTTCAAGTATCCCCATAAAAAATAGTCAAGAGGTGTAAGATCTGGCGATCTTGCAGGCCATTCTATCGGTCCGCGTCTGCCGATTCACCTCCCAGGAAAACAGTTGTCCAAAAAATCTCGTACAGGGCGCGCATAGTGCGGAGGTGCACCGTCTTGCTGAAACCATATGGTATCGTCAGGAATGTCAGGGTCATTATCGTTAGGAAAAATTACTGCAAGGGCTGGAACAAGGTCATTTTCTAGAAACTCTAAATATCTTTGTCCTGTAAGGGTTCCTTCAAAGAAGGAAAGGCCCTACTATTCTGTCGTCAACTATTCCAGCCCACACATTTAATTTCTGAGGGTGTTGGGTAATGGGTATGTGCCTCTGCCATCCAATGAGGATTTTCCCGACTCCAATATCTGCAAGTTTGACGGTTTACTGTACCATTCAGACAAAATGTGGCCTCATCTAAAATAAGTATTTGCCGGTGTAAATTTCTATTTCCTTGACATAAATCCATCAGAATTTCGCAAAAGTGTAAGCGGCGATCGGGATCATCTTCATTGAGTTCCTGCACAAGTTGAATTTTGTAGGGATGATATTTTTCCTTCCTCAAGATACGTAGCACTGTGCTCTGACTAGTGTCATTGTTTAATGCAACCAATCGTGAAGAATTATGAGGATTATCCATCATACTTATCTTCCATACCATACTTTCTGCTGAGTTCTAGTCATATTCCCGCATCCGATAACAATTAAAATTTCAATTCTTTGAGTAACAGTTAAATGTGCCATAATACTTTAAATTGAATAATAATTTCTATGTCGCTTACAATACTTATTAGAAAGTCGGTGTGACAATGACACTTTGCAAAGATTTTCACCTACGTGATCCATAAAAGAACTATCGTCATTTACTCGAAAACTTTCCTATGTAAGAGGGCAAAATTTTAGTACTGTCTAATAGAGAATTAAATGATCTTTCAGAATCAACGAAAAAAATATGGTGTTGCCATTAAAAAAAAACTATGACGTCCTTACTCGAAAACAAATGACATTTGAAAATCGCATTTTACGCTAAAATATGTATTTTTTAAATTAAAAATCGACCTGTTCGAGGATTTTTCCCAAAAAATAATTGTTTCGTTTTTATTGAATTTATTCCATACTTTTGGCGCATACTGTATACAGGGTGTTCGGGAAAATGTGGGAAATCTCTCGGGTGCAGATAGAACATTAAAAAATAAGATGACAAGTTACTACCCAATTTTTTCTACAGGCTCTCCTTTTCTTGAATAACTTGAAGTAATTGATATAATTTAATAAAAATTTAATGTGATGGACACTAGAAAGGATCTCTTAAAATAGTGTCCTTGAAGCATATTTAGCTTTTTTAGTTTACCAGAGGCGGGCTAAGCTTTACAAATCAATGCCTAAATTTTTAACACTCTGTATACTGTGTACTAATAAAGGTCCTCTTGATTATTGCCTATAAAATGAACCGTTTACGAGAATAAGTTCGACTTACGTTCGCATGTTAAACTCTCTTGAAGATTTTCAATAATTTCGTTAAGGTGCCCCCTGGGACACCACTGCGTTTTTTGTTGTCGAGAAAAATATATAAGCTGGAATTTGTGTGGAAGACAATTAATTATTATTAGACTATGCCGCTAACTAATTGTTAATAAAAAATCTCTTTGGATATTGTTTACATACTTCCCAATAATATATAATGGGTATAAATTTTATACTATAATCAATAATCTTTAACTATGATATATTGCTAATATCCTTTAAAGTGTGTTTAGGGAGGATTCATCGGAAAACAGGACAATATAGTTAATGGTCTAGATTTTCTGACAAAGCCAACGTTTCGATTTTATTTTAAATCTTCCTCAGGGCTACAATATAACAATCATTTTCAATTTTTCCAGTAAACCTTTAAGATAGGGTATCTTAACATATCTAATACTTTTTTTGTTTTTAAATTTTAAATTGTTAATATTGTTTTATAATTCTTATCTCTTGTTTCCTATTGCAGCCCTGAGGAAGATTTAAAATAAAATCGAAACGTTGGCTTAATCAGAAAATCTAGACGGTTAACTATATTGTCCTGTTTTCCTATTATTCCTTCCTAAATAATCTTTAACATATCGGTACATACATATCCTGTTTTTATTTATTAAGAAATGCAAAAAATTTAAATAATATTACAACAAAAATTTGAAGAATATAATATTACATGTGCATACATCATTTATCATACAAATTAAGCGGTCTTAAATAGTGTATCAAGATAAAATTATAATCAAAACTTTATATCAGGAAACAGTTTAGTCATTTCGGTAATTTAGATATAACGCTGTTCAAGTGATACAAATTAATATAGTAGATTAAACTATAGACATCCTCGTGATTATTATAATAAATTGTTCACGTTTACTGTCTCATGATATGTGCTGACTTTATAAAATTAATAAACCATTATATTGCTTTTTAATCCACGTTAGACATGAGTAAATATGATTGTAGATTTATTTAAATATTTTTAGCATGCCATTAATAAGAAGTATTAAGACCCATTCTTGTAAAATTGTGCAATTTAGCTAAATTATCTACTTATAATAATGATGTAGTAGAAATAAATCAGATTAGGAACCGTAAAATTTGAAGTGACAAATCCAAACCACTTATGATTTAAAGCGGATAATACTTAGATTCATGATACACACTTGAAAAGTATCATATTATAAAAAAAATTAAAGCAGCTGTTTAAAGAAAACGATATTTATTATTGCTAATTTTTCTATTCCTTTGCACTTTTTAAAGCAAAATACCAATACTGAATTGTTGTTTTCAGGCTTTTGCTACTATTAGGAAGTGTGAAAGCAATTACTATTATCGAAAGCAAACTAGTATATTTTTTACAACTAATACAGTAAAAGAGCATATATTTTTCTGTGAAGAATACTGCTAAGGACATTTTACCCATATACCCTTAAAACAACTATCAGTAAGCTGCATACATTGATCGAGGTAGCTTCAAATAGCATAGCTCTCTTAGAAAGTTATTAAAATATAGTAGAAAATTAAATACTTCACGAGCTAGTAACTCTACAGGGTGAGCTTGGAGATTTTTACCTACACAAATTTGAGAAATTATCCACTATTTCCAGGACACTGAATGAAACATATCACGTTCTAAAATCATGTTAAAAATATGAAGATTTTTGAGTTAAAGAATGTTTGAACATACATCGGTTCTTTTGAGTTTATCGCTTTAAAAAAATCTCTCATTTATTTAAAACTGAATTCAGACTACAGCAAGTAAAACTGTCAAAAGAATTAAATATGATAAGTGAACGTATGATGACGGAGCTAAGAAGAACTGCAAAAACAGTTCATTTAAAAGTGTTTGCATGTCTAAATTTCTTATAAGAGGGGGGGGGGACTATCAGTTAAGTTGTGATCATGTAGAAAGTATGTTTTGAATTATTTTTATTTTTTCTTTTTGTCACTCTACATGCCCTAGATATTGTGACAATTAAAGAAAGTATAACTAATGGCTTCACAATATCTAACTTCCAACTAACAGTCTTCTTATTACTGATAGAAGACAACATTCAGCGCACATTTTATTTAGTTAGGTTAATAAACGAACGGATAATTCATAGCAGTGAAAATTTGGTATAGCTACTGAACTTTTGCGATCATAGTAGTTCAAATGATCAGTAATACAATGTTACCAAATGTCGTTAAATAATTTGTAAAGGATTGATTTAAAAACAGTTTATTTTAAAGGGCATGTATAATATTAGCGAATAGAATACTATTTCAATTTTGTTTAAGGGCTGCTAAAATCATGGCTATTAAGAGGTTTTAAAATAATGTAGAAAAAACACCAAATAAACCACAGGCCTTGAATTTCTAAATCATGTAATATTTTTAAACGCGTACACATTTCGGTCAACTATAAATTCCGGAAAAAATTGTAGATTTAAAAATTTAAATAAGCGAATAAAAATATATGTAAGGCATGCCCTTGTGGTCAAAACTAGATTCGTACGTCCATATGAAAAGGATTATTTGATAATAAATACTGAAATTAAAAAAAGTCTTACACAAAGCAGTTTTAATGACAGTTCATTTATTTGACCAACAGAAAATTTCCACTTACAGGACAAAAAAGTTATAAAACTGGTGTGCTAAATGAAAACAAAAAAAAATCAGTAGATAGTAACAACGAAACAACATATTTAAAAAATTACATATAATAAGCAAATAGGTACTTGAATAAGAAATTAATATAGAAAACAAAAATAAATGGTTGTTATAAGCAAAAATAAATTACGATAAAGAGAATGTAAAAAATAAATTATGATTGAAAGGTGTTAGATACAATTGATTTTAATGAATAAATACCACTGTGGTTAATGTCACATTGACCATATCATATTAAAATTAAGTGACATAGTATATATTGGAGATATTTTAAGAATATTGGTTGCCGGTATTGGCAAATAAAACCTTGTCAGTTGCCTAGAATCAAAATTAGATATTCTCATATTAAAACGATCCGAAAGTAAAGAACAATCAATGTTGTTATTTAACAGTTCAAATAAGAGTATTATACTACACATAACACGCCTAGTCTTTAGTGAAGGAATATTAAAGGTCGATAATAGTAACTCATGATCATAATCCTGTCCAGGATACACACCAGTAATTTTAAAAGAAAGACATTTTAAAAATTTGCTAGAAGATTGGTTCTCATAAATAGGATACCAAATCAATGACCAATACTGCAATTTACTATGCACCAATGAAAAATACAATGTTTTTAACGCTGTCTCATTTGTGAAACACTTACAGTTTCTAATAATGAGACCATTACATCTTTCCAGGATAACATTATTCAGCGCATAATTAAACATAATCGCACTTTTCTTTCTGGCGAAACTAATTACCTTACACTTATTAATATTTAATTTAAGTGAAAATAACCTGTAACAATTTACAATTGCATCTATCTAAGACTGAAAGTACAAAATTATATTGCCAAAATGTAGCGATTTTATATTTAAAATATTTATTGAAAGTGGCTCTTTTTATGGAATTTTTACATAAATATGAACAATAAATTTTTCACTTTTAAAAGCCAAAGTAAGAAAAATGAACACAAACCTGTCCTAAGTTCATCCTTTACGTGTGTTTTGCTGCAGTCAAATAAAGTGTTAATTTTTTTGCAGAAAGAAGGTAAACTTAAAATTACCAATGCGCGTTGTTTTGATTATCGCCATATTTAACTATAGTAAGATCACATAATGAGTCATAAATAGTTTAACTATTACTAGATAGCAATATCTGTCGAGGGTTTAAAATTGTCTTGGAGACTACTCTGCTAATATACGGTGCGCGCCCTTAAGAACATATTTTTATGATATTTATGATAATACGAACCTTTGGCAAAGGTTTCTTTGACGAATCTCTTTCATAACCTCCTATGGTGATTGTTGAAGGTCCAAGGGATCTAACGTTGTGCAGAACTGGATTCACATTCACGAACAACATGTCAACGTCACTAATTAGTTCTTCTACGGTTGACTTTGTATTGAAATATTTATTTAAAATTATTTGTTTTCGATTAAAATGATTCCTACTTATGTAAAATGAGACGTAGAAATCATAAATGACACTTATAACCCTCTCTTTAAAATTTAGATTTCCATGAAATGACGTAAAAAAGTCAGGATTCAGAATAGGATGAGTTGGATTTCCAAGCGAGCGGTGTATAAAAGTGTTTACTTCCAAGGAGCCAATCAAAATCTTCGGGCAGTCGTACAGTTCTGCAAAGGCTAGAAATTCTGGATAAATGAATTCTACAAGAACTACATCGAAGCTTTCTTCTCCTCGCATTAAATTTTTAATTGGAGCATAAGATAGTTGTGCATCACCCATTTTCATCATCACATCTGCAAATAATTCGAAGGCATTCCACATGTTCATAGTGGTCTCCACCATTTTACTCAGATTTCCCAAATATTCGTATGTCCATTTCAAATCGATTTCAGTGAGGTTCGTCAATTTTGGGTCATTCTGAGGATCTGTAGTAATCACAGTTACATTGTGGCCTCTCAACGATAATTCTTTCCACAATGGATTGAAAGCTATCTGGTGGCTGTAAGATGGTGTCGGTACTACTGCTAAGATATTCGCACAAGAACATGACGGCAGAACAAGTACCAGGAAACTTAAACAAATCCGCGCTCTAGTACTTCGCATGTTTGGATTTTTTTTAACTAAGTCTGGAATAAGTCGTACTCTTATATAAAGCTTTGTCTAGACAGATAAGGATACAGCATTTTATCTCTAGTTTTTATTCATCGCAGATAAAAGTAAAAAATTATTAATAGTTTATTATGTACGTGACTATGGTTTCCTTATCACATTATTTTATAGTTATAATGTATTTATGATCTACTTTAAATTTGGTGCAGATTGATCTACATTATGTCTAGACAGGTAACGATACAGCATTTTATCTTTAGTTTTTATTCATCACAGATAAGAGTAAGAAAATATTTGGAGTTTCTTATGTACGTGACTATGGTTTCCTTATCACATTATTTTATAGTTATAATGTAATTGTGATCTATTTTAAATTTGCTGCAGATTGATCCACGTTATGTAGCATATTACTAGAACTTTCATGAAGAAATTCTGACACTTAAGCTGATGATAGAATAATTTGGCCTAAGTACAGACGTAGACACTGTATAGAGCAGTGGCGTTAGATAAAATACTTTTATCACGAAAACTGTTCTAGGAAGTACGTAGACTTCCGTCTGAATACAGATGTTTTGAACGTGTCGAGAACAAGGGATCCAAAATTGCAATCCATCATCAAAAACAGCCCATATCATTATTGATATTATTAAGATGTACAAATATTTACGAATGAAAAATCTTGAAATAGTTTGGATAATAGGTCACGCAAGAACGACGCAAAATAAATTTGTAGATAGACTATCTAAAGAAGCATCTTCAATCGGAGATTCCGCCTCTGAATTTAAAATTCCAAGCTCGGAGAAACTAAAGAACAACTGGAATAATTATTATCTTGACTACGCGACAGGAGAAGGTTACAGGAGACTACAGTCTGGAATAAGGAAAAAAACATGGTTTGTAACAGAAACTAATAGTCGTTTATACGTAGGTTGGTATCATTTGCGGTATGAGAAGTTTCCATTGTTTATTGCAAGAAATATATTAACAACTGTCTGTTAAGAAATAACTTCAAAGTTATTGGATATGTGGTATTTTATAAAGGAAATCCCGTTTATATTCGATTTCTACGCTATTTTAATTAATAATCCGTTTTTTTCTTATCATCAGCATGTATTTATACCCATA
Organism: Monochamus alternatus; assembly: GCA_037114965.1. NCBI lineage: Eukaryota > Metazoa > Arthropoda > Insecta > Coleoptera > Cerambycidae > Monochamus > Monochamus alternatus. Next base: position 44,659,068 of record CM073433.1, read on the forward strand.
AATGTATAGCTGCGTAAAATGAAAAGAAGAAATGAGCAGAACAATGTACAAAGTCTGGCTATTTGGTGATGAACCAGTGCCATTTTAAATTCTACTCACACACGAACGTGACGAAAGACATGAAGATCTACATGTTTTGGGCACACTGTACATTGTACGAATATAATTAAGCCTTGGTTTGATACTCCACTATGTCGATTGGAACATTTATTGTAATTGTTGAGCGTTTTACCTGGTACTTATTCGGAGATTTTCTTCCAAAATTTCTAAAATGTATACCTCAGCTGCTGTAATATGCTGTGGATGTCCATCTCCCCCACGATTCGGTTACAAAGGACAATGTTAAAAATAGCCGATTTTTGGCTTATCCGGGGGAACACATAAATCATAAAACAATCAATTAATTATTGTTAATTGGAAGAAATGGCCCAGAAATACGTCAGATAGCTGGGGAAATGTCGCTACTACCCCTAAACCTATATAAACTACCCTTAAATAGCTTTAAATGAATAATCATTAATTATTGTTATAAAATTCGTGTAAAATGAAAAAAATGCTTGAAAATGATTTGAACAGACAGTATGTTAATATAAAAAGTGATAAATAACTGTAAAAATGTCCATTCCACTCCTAAAAATTAAAAAAACAACTTTCAAAAACCTAATGGTGAGCTTACTTCGACATCAAAAATAGATAATGCTTAAATGTTCAAGGGAACGCCTATTGCTAGAAAAAATTATAGATTACTGTCAAAAAATGCAAAAACTGATACTAGAGTACATTAAGTAAGTAGGGAAATATTAATTGCACCCCTAAATCTATATAAACTGCCTTTAAATAGCTTAAAATAGATAATCATTATTTATTGTTGTAAAATTCGTTTAGAATGAAAAAAATGCTTAAATCACTTTTAAGGTTCATTTATACTATTGCGACCTGAAAAATGGGCGCAAGGATAAATTGCCATTTTTTCAGTACGCGCTCGCAAAGTGAGAACAATTGGCGCTATTTCGCCATTGAATGGGCACTTTTACAGTCATTTATCACTTTTTATATTGACATACTGTCTGTTCAAATCATTTTCAAGCATTTTTTTCATTTTACACGAATTTTATAACAATAATTAATGATTATCCATTTAAAGCTATTTAAGGGTCGTTTATATAGGTTTAGGAGTAGTAGCGACATTTCCCTAGCTATCTGACGTATTTCTGGGCCATTTCTAATGTTAATTAACAATAATCAATTGATTTTTTTATGATTTATGCGTTCCATTGTCCTTTACCGTGTCTGCATTGCAATATTAGTTGCATTTGGCACATGTCTACAGGGAAATTGTTCTGCGTACAGACTAGAAGCTGCTAAAGCATTTTGTCTAACTTCGTTATAAATTAAAACGATATCTATTAACTCCGACACTTGAAAAACTAGTGTAAACACTCTCGCAAAAACCTTAATACCACAATCGGATTTCAGTATTCGGAATCGCCTACATTCCGATGACTCTAGAGACTACAATGGTCCAGCGATGTAAAGGCTGAAAATACTACAACTTTATAAAAAAAAATTGTATGATATTGACTCCATTTTACTCCATGTAGGATGCGCCACTGTCACCAAAACGGAATTCAGTTCAAAAGATCAAAATTATTAAATAAAGTCTTAAAAATTAATATTAAAATTGCCAATATTCTCAAAGCAGTTTTAAGAACATTTCAGGGGATAAATTTAGAGATTTTATGATATTTGCGAATATACGAACCTTTGGCAGAGCTCCCTTTGACGTATTTCTTTCATAGCCTCCTATGGTGATTGTTGAAGGTCCAAGAGATCTAACACTGTGCAGAACTGGATTCACATTCACGAACAACATGTCAACGTCACTTATTAGTTCTTCTACGGTTGTCTTTGTTTGGAAATATTTATTTAAAATTATTTGTTTTTGATTAAAATGATTCCTACTTGTGTAAAATGACACGTAGAAATCATAAATGACACTTATAGCCCTCTCTTTAAAATTTAGATTTCCATGAAATGACGTAAAAAAGTCAGGATTCAGAATAGGGTGAGTTGGGTTTCCAATCAGACGGTGTATAAAAGTGTTTACATCCAAGGAGCCAATCAAAATTTTCGGGCAGTGGTACACGTCTGCCAGAGCTAAATATTCTGGATAAATGAATTCCACAAGAACTACATCGAAGCTTCCTTTCCCTCGCATTAAATTTTGAATTGGGGCATAGGATAGTTGCGCATCAGCCAGTTTTATCACCAGATCTCCAAAAATTTCTAAAGCATTCCACATGTTCACAGTGTTCTCCACCATTTTACTCAGATTTCTCATGAATTGGTATGTCCATTTCACATCTATTTCAGTGAGGTTCATCAGATTTGGGTCATTTTGAGGGTCTGTAGTAATCACTGTCACTTTGTGGCCTCTGAACGATAATTCTTTCCACAATGGATTGAAAGCTATATGGTGACTGTAAGATGGTGTTGGCACTACTGCTAATATATTTGCACAAGAACATGACGGCAAAGCGAGTAACATGGAACTTAAACAAATCCAAAGCGCACTTGTATTTCCCATGTTTGAACTAAGACTCCAAGAAGATATTCTGAGGGCAGAACATTATCTCTATATATATTATCTCTAAAGAAAATATTTATGTATGTAACTATGGTTTTCTTATCACATTCTGTTGTATTTATAATCTATTTTAAATTTGTTTAAGACTGATCGACATCGACAATAACATTTAATACTTAGGATAATGGTATAATAATTGAAGATATTATAACAGTGACGGATTGTCATTTGATAATGGAAATAATATGCAAATACAATGTATTACGAAAGTACGAATTTAAATAAATTATAAACATAAATATAAAAAAGAGAAAGTAACGAACAACAATTCATTCATGTAGGATGCTATAAAAATAAGAATAATTCAAGAAATGGTTGTGAAGCGGCAAACAAGTTTCTATTAAGGAAGAATAACAATAATAATAAAAATAAACAGTCCATTTCTGAACTTTAAAAACGGTATCAGCAAAACTAGATGCACCCCAAAATAAAATCTCATAAAAAAACTATGAATATAAATTAAGAAAAATAATATGACTTAAGTAATAACGTTTTCATTTGTTATTTTCTTCAAACGATAAATTGAAGCAAATCGTTCAGAAGTAATTGGTAAATTGTACTGACAATATATTCATTTTCTTGGTGTAATTAGAACAATTATAGAATGATTAGAATAAGTTTCTCTCTTCGGCTTGTCATACGTATGAATCTCACAGCACAAGTCCGCTTAGATGTGATTCATTCATTCTTTTGTCTAATATATTGTTTAGTTATTCTAAATCTACAGGATATTATGTATTATTGTATTGTTGTATTGTGTAATTTCTGATGCACTGGATATACTACTACGATTTCAATTGATTGAATTTTCGAATCCCACAGTTGCAAAAGTCCCCCCCAAACACACCCTCCTATGCTGCTGCCCACCTCTGATATTCAGCTGTTTCTAAACATCAACTTTTTGACAGAATATCGAATAACGTCCAAACGGTACGTTTTAGGCACCAAGTATGGTACATGAAGTCGCACTAGAATTGACCGAGGAATCCAAATATGCAATATATACAGGGGGTTCCATTTAAAAAATGCAACTTTAATATGAATCACCCTCTACATGTCTAGGAATTCCAGTAAAAATATTTTCAGTTTATAGCTCTTACTACGCCCCACCCTCTACCAACAGCAGATTTTAAATATATATATATATATATATATATATATATATATATATATATATATATATAAAAACCCACAAATAATTATTGCATTTCATCCAAAACGTGACAGAGATATGAAGAATCAGTTCTGGTAAAGATATCGTATTGTCGCAAAATTTGCCCCGCTCGCACCCAATTTGAAAACTGTGGTATCGCGAAATGCTAGATTGCCCCGATCGCCCCTACGCGATTCTGGTAAACAAACAAATAATGCCTTATATCGAGGCGCAACTGGAAAAAATTGAGAATCGACGAGAATCGTTTGGACATGGATCTAGAGATGCTAAAAAATACCTGGAATAATCGTTTGGTCTCTAAAAGAAGAACAAACGGCCGAGTTAGTCAGTCTTGGAATTACAGTCTTGGATTGGAGTGTTTAGTTGGAAATTTCGGAGAGATCAATTAGAATTCAGAGCGATTTAGATTGTGATTAATTAAATAGTGTTTAGTTGAGTTGTAATTAGTATTCGATAGTGTACAGAGTGTTAATAAATATCAATAAAAATTAACTGTTTGTTTTTCTGGTAAAAGAAAAAGTCGGGTTGGGAAACCCGTGACAATTTGATGTCAGAAGTGGGATTTAACTCTGGAACCCTGTGCGTGAGTGGATTTAAGTGAAAGTTTTAAGAACTTTCTAGAACTTTATACGGAAGTGATACAAATACCCAAGTGTCACATATCACCGCACTCGTCGTGACGTAATTAAGTGAACACTGTTACTTGCGCAGGGTAATCTCAAACATTCTAGAACTTTATACAGGAGTGAGACAAAGATGAATAAACGAAGCACTTCTATAACATTGGACAGAGTATTTCTTATACCAAATCTATTTTGGAAGAAGAAAAAAAGGTTAGTATAAAAATGTGCCGATTGGAAGTAATGAAATTTCCAAAAGGACTAAATGTTCAACACAACGCATTGGTATAGATGTCAAACGGGTCAAAATTACAAATCACTAAAATCGAGCGGCAGTAGTTAGCAAATTAAGTAAAAGCGGAATTTAATAATAACCTCTAATAAATCAAGTATAATACAAGTTGACAAAGAGTATCATTCGAGCATTATTCAATGAATTTGTTTGGAAAAAGACCAAACTTCAACATCTACTACAGAAACGATTAACTGTTGCACCCGTAGCGACATTAGTATTATTTGTATTAATTTCAATAACTGCTTGTTTAATAATTGTACGCTAAAATACAAATGTATTTATTTTTAGTGTTTCATAAAGAAAGTTTGCCTTGATATGTTTCTAAATTTATTATTCATTAAATTGTCCTGCCGAATTACACTCGATGTTTGTATTGATACCGGGTAAGTTTGTGTTGTTTAAATTCTAAAATGTTTCCTTCAGCAATTTGACCTTAAAATGCTGCCGCGTTAATAGCTGACAGTTTTTCTCACAGACCACCTAGACTGAACTATAGGGCCAAGCCAGTGAAGCCTTCCGTCGGCCTAACCTCGGCCCAGCTGGCTTCATGCTCTCAGTCAATGTTAGACTTTCGTTGTGGTAACACTGTGATTATTTTGTGAAATATACGAGTTTTCTTTGTATAATTATAGAAAAGTGCATTGTTGGAGATTGTAATAGTCGACCAGATCGTAATAGTGATGAAATTTAATTTTTTAGGTAAGCAATAATTAGAAATAATGGAACACGTTTTATGGCATTAAACGGCTCTGTGCAGGCGTTGTGCTGACATTTCCAGTATCGGCTCTATGTTTTTTAGTGCCAAGAGCTGTTTAATGCCATAAAACGTGCTCCATTATTTCTAATTATTACTTACTTAAAAAATGAAATTTCATCACTATTCCGATCTGATCGCCTATTACAATTGTCAACAGTGCACTTCCCCATAATTACAAAGGGATTATAACTTATTAGAGCAATTTCTGAAAAATATGTAGATGTAAGAATACATCATAAAACAAAAATATTCAATTCCTTAAAAGGCACAAAGCAACAAGTATTAAATAAAGCAACACTATTTAAAGAGAAATGAAGATTTTAATATAACTAGAATTTTATTTTAAACCCTGATTTAAAAATATTTCACAGAACTTCTCAAAATAATTAAATATTTTATGTTAGTTTATTAAAAATATATTCCTTTCTATTTCGCATTACTTTTAAATAAAAATTATTAACTTTTTTAAAATTTCATCAAGTATTGTAATAATATACATTTTACTGAATCAGACTCTGTCAAAAGAGGGCGCAGCCAAACTTCCGCACACACTCCACCGCTCCCCTGTCGAGGCTTCATTAGTATAGCTGTATTGAATAGCATGGGTACAGTCTAGGTGGTCTGTGGTTTTTATCATCTAATTGCTAGACAACAGTTTCTTATTAAGCGATTAAAATTTCCCCGGTAAAATATAAACCTCTTCTACAATTATAAGTGACAAAAAGTTGCACGAACCTTAGGTAGAGATCTCATAGATGTGTTCCTTTGGTAACCACCAATGTTAATCGTAGCAGGACCAAGAGATCTAACGTTTTGGAGAATTGGATCTGCATTCACAAACAGCATATCGGCGTCAGCTATTAACTCTTCTACCGCCGATTTTGTATTAAAATATTTACGTAGCATTAAATTTTTCTTGTGAAAGAAATTTCTCGTTTGGTATAACGACAAGTACACGTCGTAGATGGTACTTATAACTCTTTCATTGAAAGTTAGCTTGTCATAGTACGTGGTCAGAAAATCAGGGTTCAAAATCGGATGCGATGGATTTCCAAAGTACCGATGTATAAATGAAAAAGGATCGAACGACGCTATCAAAATCTTGGGGCAGTCATATATCTGAGCTAAGGCTAGAAGTTCGGGATAAATACATTCCACAAGAAGTACGTCGAATTTTTGTTCAGGTTGCATGATTTTCTTGAATTGATCTGAAGATAGTTGTCCATCGGCGACGTTCGTCATGATGTCCGAAAAAATATCAAAACCATTCCACATTGTGATTGTGTTTTCCGCCATACTGCTCAAATTGCTGAAGAATTGATAAGACCATTTCAAATCAACTTCCGTGAGATTCGTCAATTTTGGGTTATTCTGGGGATCTGTCGTAAACACAGTCACTTTGTGGCCTCTTAAGGATAATTCTTTCCACACTGCGGTGAAGGCTACCTGGTGGCTGTGAGATGGGGTTGGGATTATAGCCAAGATATTCGCACTCAGACATGATGGTAGAATGATAACCGAAAAAATTAAATACACCCGTAACACAAGCATGCTTACAAAATATATTTTAGGACTAAAGCTATAGTTAAATACTTTCGAATTTATATATTTCATTTAACAGATAAGTATTCAAAAACAACATTGTATTACCTTATTTTATCTTTTAAGTATGATACTTGATAAAGTTAGTTAAATTTATTAATGTTGTAGCTTATCAAGCATGGATGACTTTGATTATTTATACATACATGTACGTATGCATATTATGTTCTCAAAATAATTACGCTTGAAAACAATAAACATGTAAATAAATTATGTTATTTTATACAATGAAATGTGATGCAATAAAATTTGCAGTGATGTAGGTAAGTTTAAGTTAAATACAGTAATAATACTGCACTCATTTTGTGCTAGGTTGTGTCGTATAATAGAAATGATATCAATTAATTTTAAAGATATTTTGGAAACATACATTAACCGTCAATTATCTCTAGCTTGTGAGATGCTGCAATTTATACACCGAATTTAGAAATTACAACTGGTCGACACTTTTGCACTATTTCTGTTAATCTGTGCAAAAGTTACCAACTACGACCCATACATTTAATTTCAAAATTTTAACAACAAAAGTTTCACGATTTTTTATGACGTTTGAGAAAATGATAGTAGAAAAACAAAGTCCAAACAACATGACCACGAATGTTACTTTTCTTTAAACAAATGAACATTTCCTGATGCACGGAAGGTAGGTAGAGTTTGCCCTATTTTGAAGTTTGGGGATCTATCACTACTAAGCAACTATCGTCCTATCATAATTTTGAACAACTTTGCCAAGACTTTGGAGAGGTAAGCACGTAATCGTATTTCTCCAAATCAACATGGATTCATTGTGAAAAGGCCAACTTCTACAAATTTGGTTCATCTCACGCAGCATATATCGGAGGTTCTAGATGTGCCAGGACAGGTAGATGTGATATACAGTATGCGCCAAAAGTATGGAATAAATTCAATAAAAACGAAACAATTATTTTTTGGGAAAAATCCTCGAACAGGTCGATTTTTAATTTAAAAAATACATATTTTAGCGTAGAATGCGATTTTCAAATTGCATTTGTTTTCGAGTAATGACGTCATCGATTTTTTTTTAATGGCAGCACCATATTTTATTCTGAAAGATCGTTTAATTCTCTATCAGACAGTACTAAAATTTTGCCCTCTTACATAGGAAAGTTTTCGAATAAATGACGATTGAATGTTAGAAAACGTAAATTTTATCCTTAAAAAAGTAACAATTCTGAGGTATGTAAAATAAAATACAATTGATTAAATTTTATACTTAAATTAAATGTTAGAATTGCCATCCACTAACTTCTTGACAATGCGCAAGTGTGTGAAGAAATTCTTCTTGCACATTATGAATGATTTCTGGGGTAAGTCTGCATATTTCGTCCCGAATGCGATTTTGAAGTTCTTCTAAATTACGTGGTTTATGAATGTACACTTTTGACTTCAAGTATCCCCTTAAAAATAGTCAAGAGGTGTAAGATCTAGCGATCTTGCAGGCCATTCTATCGGTCCGCGTTTGCCAATCCACCTCCCAGGAAAACAGTTGTCCAAAAAATCTCGTACAGGGCGTGCATAGTGCTGAGGTGCACCGTCTTGCTGAAACCATATGGTATCGTCAGGAATGTCAGGGTCATTATCATTAGGAAAAATTACTGCAAGGGCTAGAACAGGGTCATTTTCTAGAAACTCTAAATATCTTTGTCCTGTAGGGATGATATTTTTCCTTCCACAAGATACGTAGCGCTGTGCTCTGTCTAGTGTCATTGTTTAATGCAACCAATCGTGAAGAATTATGAGGATTCTCCACCATACTTATCAAAATGTTCTGTTTCTGATTTTCATTAATGCTTGGACGTCCAGGTTTTGGAATATTTACAACATTGCCAGTTTCTCTAAATTTAGACTCTACCTTAGTGACTGTTGATTGGCTGATAGGGCGATCTGGATATTTTTCATTAAATAAATCGCAAACTTCCTGCTAAGTTCTAGTCATATTCCTGCATCCGATAAGAATTAAAATTTCAATTCTTTGAGTAACAGTTAAATGTGCCATAATACTTTAAATTGAATAATAATTTCTATGTCGCTTACAATACTTATTAGAAAGTCGGTGTGACAATGACACTTTGCAAAGATTTTCACCTACGTGATCCATAAAAGAACTATGGAATTCGAAAAACTAAACTTGATAACGTTTTTGCTTTATTTAAATTGATTTACGTTTTCTAACATTCAATCGTCATTTACTCGAAAACTTTCCTATGTAAGAGGGCAAAATTTTAGTACTGTCTGATAGAGAATTAAACGATCTTTCAGAATCAAGAAAAAAAATATGGTGTTGCCATTTAAAAAAAAATCGATGACGTCATTACTCAAAAATAAATGACATTTGAAAATCGCATTTTACGCTAAAATATGTATTTTTTAAATTAAAAATCGACCTGTTCGAGGATTTTTCCCAAAAAATAATTGTTTCGTTTTTATTGAATTTATTCCATACTTTTGGCGCATACTGTATACCGACTTCGCGAAAGCTTTTTAGCCTACCACTTCTAACTTTGTTTGTATCATACCTCTCTGATAGAGTGCAATTTGTGGCTTATAATCGTTTTAATTCAAATAACTTTTTAGCTACCTCTGGTGTACCTCAAGTATCAAATTTGGGCCCTTTACTATTTTTAATGTTCATAGATGGTTTGTGTTCTGTTATTGACTGTAATTATTTGCTCTTTGCGGATGACCTTAAGCTCTTCTCTAAAGTTAGTACTGTATTCAACTGTGAGAACATGCAAAATCAGTTAATAGAAGTTAATAAGTGGTGCTTGGAAAACAACCTAAATATGAACGTTTCTAAGTGTACGGTTATGACCTACACTCGGAAACATGTTCTTATTTTGTATGATTACACATATGATTTACATGTATTGCAACGCTATGACTAAAGATTTAGGAGTCACTTTTGATAAACAATTCACATTCTCGATTCACATACAAAATATGTCAACATCAACGTACAAAATGTTAGGATTTATTATTAGGAATATCAGTAGATTCGATAATATTAGTGCATTGAAAACTCTTTACTATTCATATGTCAGATCAAGACAATATTGTAGTATTGTTTGGTCTCCAATTTATGCTACACATAAACTTGCTTTGGAAAGAGTTCAAAGAAAGTTTTTGAAATTTCTTAGCTTTAAAACGAATGGGGTCTATCCTCCTAGAGGTTATGAAACGTTTTACTTCTAACCGAGTTTAATATGCATTCACTTGAGTTAAAAAGAACCGTACTGAGTCCCAAGTTTCTTTATATGTTGTTACACCACACAGTCGATTCATTGAGTATATTATCGAAAATTGTATTGATTTGACTTTTTTATCCATTTATTCTCTTTTTCTAAGTATGTGAGGATTAATCTATAAATCCTTGTTGTAATGTATTTTCGTATATTGGACATCGATACGGTCCAGTAGCGGCTCGTCATTGTTTCAACTGCTGAGGCGGGCAGGCGGAGAAATACAAAATACAGAATTAATATTTTTTGGAAACTCTTCTCTTTATAATTATTTATAGGTAAATCAGAAAATACAAGATGGACCTATGAATTTAGAAACTTTTCTTGCTCTTTCAATTTTTCCAAAAAAATAATACTTTCTGAGTAAAAAAATATTTCTTATCAATTACCACCAATTATCATTAGTTTTCAACTGCTTCGCCGGTATTGTTAAACGAATTGTGCCTAATCTAATACTTTCCGTTGCTAACAAGATGCAGAACGTTTTTAGCAATCAGGAATATGCAGATATGCATTTCAAAATTATTGAACTGTCAATAAGACTCCACAACAATTAAACATTAAAATGACACACGCCTCCTACATGTTTTTATTTATTATGATTTCCAGTTTGAAAGGTTGGTAATTGAGAAGAAATCATTGTTTTACTCAGAAAGTATAATTTTTTTGGGAAAATTGAAAGAGAAAGAAAATTTTCTAAATTCATAAGTCCATAAAACCATAATTAATTTTGATCCATAGCCATCTAGAAAAAAGTTCTGGCAAAAGCATTAGAAAGGGTTGTTTGTTTCAACCACTTCAAAGTGAAGGGTGAAAATAAAAATTTATTGCTAAAACGTAGTTCTATCAGTAGAACACGCGTCCTAAATTTCAAAATTTTAGGTTGAGCCGTTTTTGAAAAAAATGAAAACCGAATTTTAGGTTTACCCCACCAACGCGAATATCTGCAGGGAGAGCTCAAATCAAAAAAAAAATATAGAACAGGCCCCCTTCGATATTTACGTGGAATTACGGGACACCCAGTATAATAATAAACTCTGATTCAGATTAAATCAATATTGCTAAAAATATTTTTATAGAAATAAATAAAATTTGTAGGTAGGTATGATACAATTTCGGAAGTGGAGCAAGAAAAAGTAAAAAGTAAGATGTACGGAGTGGTAAAATCTTAATCTCAACTGCAAAGAAATATCGTGTACTAACCTTAGGGAGCGGTCTCATGGATGTATTTCTTTGATAGCCTCCTATGGTAACTGTAGAAGGACCGAGAGATCTAACACTCTGCAAGATTGGATTCGTATTTAGAAACATCATATCAACACCACTTATCAATTCTTGTACGCTTGATGTTGTATTGAAGTATTTGTTAAGGATTCTTTGCTTCTTATGAAAATAAGGTCTGGTTTGGTATGACCCCAAGTACAAGTCAAAGATGGTACTTATCACTCTTTCCTTAAAATTTAAATTACCAAAAAACGACGTTACAAGTTCTGGATTTAGTACAGGATGAGTTGGATTACCCATAAAGCGGTGAAAAAACGTCATGGCATCTAAAGAGGCAATTAAAATCTTGGGGCAGTCAAATAATTCAGCAAAACCCAGATACTCGGGAAAAAAGAATTCCACAAGTGCTACGTCGAAAGTCCCCTCTCCTTGCAAAAGTCTCTGCACTGCATGATAGGACAGTTGTCCTTCCGCAACTTCCTTCATAATGTCTATAAACACAGGGAAGGCATTCCACATATTTAGTGAATTTTCTACCATTTTGCTCATTTCACTAAAGTATATATAGGAAAATTTCAGATCGATCTCAGTGAGGTTCGTTAATTTTGGATCATTTTGAGGATCCGTCGTCAATACAGTAACTTTATGCCCTCTCAATGATAATTCCTTCCACAGCGCAGTGAATGCTATTTGATGGCTATGAGACGGCGTCGGAACGACTGCCAAAATATTTGCACATCTACACATTGGTAAAACGAGTACCACAAAACTTAAATAAACCGTAAACGTTTTCATGATGGCGATATATCACAGGACTAATGGTGTAATGAAATGTTTCCTTTTATAGATTTGTGCCAGTCTAGACGGACGAGCACACGTGTTTTTTATAAATAGAGATATAAACTTAAATTATAATGACTGCGCTTTATTTACAATCACAAGCAAATAGTGAGATCCACGATAATGAGTACTTATGATAATCATAATTAATATATTTGTAAGAGATTAAAATCGGCTAGTCATATGTCTGATTATATATACTATTTAAGTATTATAAACGGGAATGATAAGAAAATCCCGCACTTCGTTCGCAGAACTCATGTCCGGACTTAACAACGAACTTAACATTTAAATATACTTTATTTATATTAAAACAAATTTAATCCTATGCATGCTACCTAATCAGCAGAAACATCCCATTTATTTACCTACAGGGGCTCTATTCTCTAGTTTAGTGTACACATTCCCTCAGAAAGTGACGAAAATTCTCATGAAAATGAAAATCTGTATTCTTGGCCATTCTCATTTTAGTTATTTCCCACAAAAAATTTTTGACTTTATGCTGTATAGTATTAGTATCTTTTTGATGGCAAAAAAGTAGATTTTTCTGAACCCACTCTAAATGTGCCATCCTTAATAGTACATTATACTTTAAGGGAGAGAAATGCGTTATTTTGGCAGAGGTGCAATTTGAAGCTCGAGGGCTACAATGCACCGAGGACAAAATAGCATCTCTCCTGAATGGTATATACTATTTTTTCCACGGTCTCATTAACTTAAAAACACATATTTTGTCATTATGAAGTAAGTAGCACCAGAATTATTGTATTCTGATTTGAGCATTTATGTAGTAGTCGTTGAGTTATTGTCATAACTACAAAACAAACAAACAAAAAGAATTGTCAAATTAAGGTGCCAGTTTGGTTTAGTTTGAAGTTTGTTTAGTGCATAATGAATAATTGTGAGTCGGAAGAGATGGTGGAGGCTGCAAATATTACAATAAGCAATTTGCTGCCTACGAAGTCAAGATTTTTATACGATATAACCTACAATCGGTTCAAAAAGTGGTGCGCCGAGAAAAATGTTCAAGTATACAGCGAGAATGTTTTGATGGCATGCTTCAGTGAAAATGCAAAGAATTACAAGTCTTCCACATTATGGGCGCAATATTCTATGGTTAAGTCATGCTTGATAATTTACGACAACATAGATATAAGCAAATTCCCCAAGCTGATCGCATTTTTCAAAAGAACCGGTGACGGATATCAAGCGAAAAAATCGAAAAAAAAAACACAAAGGGTAAAATCGACCGTTTTCTATCAAGTGCAGATGACAAAGAATTCTTAATGATTAAGGTAAGATTACTTTTGTTGTTAGGTATTTCAATTATTAAGCACTTTGATTTTTTATAGGTTGGATTAATTCTGGGGATTGCCGGAGTTTGTCGAACTGATGAACTGGTCAATTTAACTGTAGATGATATTGACGATGTAGGCTCTTCCTTGATTGTAAAAATTCCAAACACTAAGACAAAGATTACACGAACCTTTCTGGTTACGGATGTAGGAAATATGCTTGAATTGTTTCGAAAATACATGTCCCTTCGTCCTCCCCACGTCAAGCATAAGCGCATTTTTTTGTACTAGAAAGCAGGCAAATGTAGTTCGCAGCCAGTTGGCAAGAATACCATGGGAAAAATTCCGAGTGTAGTAGCTTCGAATTTAAAATTACCTGATGCTGCATGTTATACTGGTCACTGCTTACGAAGATCTTCAGCGACATTACTGGCAGATGCTGGTGTGAATATCACGACAATAAAGCGTCATGCTGGTTGGAAATCAACGACAGTCGCTGAGGGTTATGTCGAGAACTCCATTGAAAATAAGACCAAAATTGCTAATCAGGTTTTAATAGGTACCACTACTAGCGCAATCACAAAAACTGTAAATGTAAGCGAAAGTAATATTCCTTCTAATATTAATTTTGAAAATTGTACAAATGTAACATTTAATTTAAATGTCAATAAATAATTTCAATGTTATCTTTTTTTTTGCATGAAAAACGTTCTCCATAATGTAAACTCCCTTGGGAGCATTATAATCCCTTAGGAATAATCGACTACTTCTGTTTTAATTTTGATGTCATAGAAACTGATTTCTACTCCCGACTGTGGAAAAAACATTATATTTAGCTACTTTAAATATGCCTCAGAGACCTTTGTGGACGTTGAACACATGTTATCGAAACCGAAATGGGATAATGGTGACATAACATATTTTTTTAACAAACAGCGCTTTTTGGAAATTACATAGATAATTAAATTATTGAAGTACTACTTAAGTTCAAGATTAATTTATGTTTAAGAGACGTAAATTGATATCGTTTAGTTGTCCTAACTGGTTTGAACTCAAGTACTAGTACTCTAATTGTTGAATAATTTCCACATACCATATAGCAATCGAAGTAGCCCAACGTGCGCAAAATATTTTATAGAGGTAAGAACGTTTATATGAAATTAAGCATTATAATTTAATGTAAAAGGTTATAAAATGAAAATGTGTTATAGATGTCATATAACAACGCTCTAAAGCTGATCGCATTTTTGAAAAGGACCAGTAACGGATATCAAGCGAAAAAATCGAAGATATTGACAAAGGGTGAAATCGACCGTTTTCTATCAAGTGCAGATGACAAAGAATTCTTAATGATTAAGGTAAGATTACTTTTGTTGTTAGATATTTCAATTATTAAGTATTTTGATTTTTTATAGGTTGGATTAATTAATGCATGTTATACTGGTCACTGCTTACGAATATCTTCAGCGACATTACTGGCAGATGCTGGTGAAGATATCACGACAATAAAGCGTCATGCTGGTTGGAAATCAACGACAGTCGCTGAGGGTTATGTCGAGAACTCCATTGAAAATAAGACCAAAATTGCTAATCAGGTTTTAGTAGGTACCACTACTAGCGCAATCACAAAAACTGTAAATGTAGGCGAAAGTAATATTCTTTCTAATATTAATTTTGAAAATTGTACAAATGTAACATTTAATATAATTGTCAATAAATAATTTCAATGTTATCTTTTTTTTTGCATGAAAAACGTTCTCCATAATGTAAACTCCCTTGGGAGCATTACACTCCCTTGGGAATAATCGACTACTTCTGTTTTAATTTTGATGTCATAGAAACTGATTTCTACTCCCCACCGTGGAAAAAGTTATTTTATTATTTTTCTGTTGTATTTTGTTTAATTCTTTTTTTGCAGTTAGTGACATAACGAACTTTTCGTAACCAGTTGCATAACGGTTTTCATTATGTGACTAGTTTCATAAAGTAGAACGTTTTGACACTTATTCGATAACAAAAGATGTTACTTTATATGTCAAAATTAGAACAAATATAATTTATAATTGTTATATTTAAATCTAGTTAGCACTCAAAGTAACCAAAAAGATAGTAAGTACTACAAAGCTATTAAATTCTGTAAATTAGATCTCAATTTTCTCCTCACGTGAAATTAAAACTATCAAAATGACCAAGGAAATAATAAAAGGTAGGTATACTTTTGTGTGCTAACTGTAAAAGTATATGTATTTTCACGCGTCCCCATCTTTTACTTTTCGAATAATAAAAAATCAATTTTGAACATATATAAAATACAATTTTCGAATAATGGGTACACATGACAGATAATATTTTTTTAATTAATTACACCAAAAATATGTCAACAATATAATAGAAATTAGACGAACATATAAAACAGCCAAAATGCTTTATAATTAGTAACTATATGACAGTCTGTTTATAGAACAGTTCTGAATTTACTGAGCATTTAATAGATACAATTAAAATAGTTTAGATATTATAGAAATTATGATGTTATTATTAAGAGAATATAACAAAAGCCTATAACCGCTCTTCGAGAAAAAAAATAGCTTTATTAGATCATTTTTATAATTTTGCTCTAAAAACATTCTTATCAATTTGTAAAATAGCAATTCTGCTTTCGGAGACTGTCTTGTTTTATAGTCAAACGAGTGTGTTAGTTGGGAAGTAATTGCATTTACTAAAATGGTAACAATTTCTTAAAAAGTATGTAAATCCATATCAAGCATTCAATACTTTTAACACTTTCGCGTAGTACTGAGCACTATCAATCATTGATAAAAAGAATATTGTACCAACCTTTGGCAGAGGCTTCTCTTGTCCATCTTTCCTAAAACCACCTATTGTGATCGTTGATGGACCAAGTGCTCTCACACTTTGCAGTACTGGATCCACGTTTACAAACAACATATCAACATCACTCATTAGTTCGTATATACTTGATTTTGTTTTAAAATATTTCTTAAGGTTTATCTCCCTATGACCAAGAAAATATTGGCCCGAATGGATTTTCAAGTAAACATCAAAAATTGTACTCATTACTCTTTCCCCGAAATTTAAATTACCATAGTACGAAGTCAGAATTTCAGGGTTCAGAATAGGATGTGTTGGATTTCCAAAAAAACTGTGAATGAACTTGGGTGCATCCAAGGATGTAATCAAAATCTTCGGGCAGTTGTATATTTCGGCAAAGCCCAGGTACTCCGGAAGCAACCCTTCCAGAAGAAGAACGTCGAAATGCTCATTTCCTTGCATCAGTTTCTGTATTGGATCAGAAGAAAGCTGACCGTCGACAACCCTCATCAGTATAGCAGAGAAAACGTCGAACGCGTTCCACATGTTTACAGATTTTTCCACCATTGTACTCACATTGCTGAAGTGTTGATAAGACCAGCTTAAGTCTATTTCTTTGAGGTTGGTCAATTTCGGATCATTCTGAGGATTCGTTGTTAATAAAGTAACTTTATGTCCTCTCAAGGACAATTCCTTCCACAGTGGTATAAACGCCACTTGATGACTAAAAGCCGGCCACGGCACTATTGCTAAAATATTGGCACACGAACATAACGGTACAACGACGCTTAAGCATGCCAAAGACACGATCATCTTAAATGAATGATTAGGTCTACACTGAGTTGTTACAAAAAGTTGTCGTATATAAATAAGGTTTTGTCCAGGACGTGAGGTCAAATAAATTATTTGTCAATTAACGATAACGTATCTGAACAGTGAGTAGCTAAATTTTATAATAATTATCTAAATATACGTCTGTTTAGAAGTGACTTTTACAAAATTTTACTACGTGTTTGGATCAAAACACTATTTAAATAGTTTCCAGTGGTTTTGAGGCATTCACAGCCGTGCTGTAATTTGATCTAAATAGTTTTCTGCCTTGTTATGCTATGACCTAGGTAAATTGTCGTTCCTAGTAACAGAATTTATGCGCACTTCCATAACCTTACCTGGGATTCTTTGACTTGCCCTTGTTGTTCTCTGACTAAGCTCTATGTATGGAGGGTAGTCAATAGTGGTTGCAAAATGAGTTGCACTTAATAAAATTTCAGATTGCAAATAAATACTTTATAATATTCTAACTTGCTCTAAAGTGTTCTAACTTATTTTGTACAGAGTATATTCCGATATAGGTTAACCAGATAAGCCATTTTTACACAACTGAATGTTTTTTTATGAATGTAAAATTGTTTATTAAGGTGAGAAGCAGAGTTTTAAGAAACAGAATCATTATTATGTTTAATACAGTAATTGCTGCACATATTATACACATTGCTTGTCTAACCATCACGTTGTATCCACATATTTTGACGAAGAGTAAGTAGCAAATTGTCAAGCAAAGTGAAAAAATCATTTTTGTTTAATTTTTCCAAATCGATGAAATGGGAAGGGAAGAGACGCAATTGTTCAGTGGCTATCACCCTCCCCCGATTTTGGTCTGTTGGACTGAGTGTTTGGGGATTTATGAAGAACGACGTTTATTCTGAATCAATGAGAATATTAATCAACTGGAAAGGCGTATTACAAATGTGACTGAAAAAATTAAGCAATAACCACAACTTTTCAAAATGTCAGATATTTTTTATATTCATGCATTTCTAAGGTATGTTTACCATTTGGAGCAATTAAAATGTTGGATTAGTGAACTAAAATTACAGTTTTCAGTTAAATTTTAGTATAAATCTTTTGTATGATGTCGCCGTATTTCTCGCCGTAAAATGATCAAATTGATGCTGTTTCTTTAGGAATCTCGAAAAATAAAACACGTAGTACAAAAGTAATATCAAAATAAAATTCTTGACATTTTATTTATTAACTTTTACTATTTAAATTCTTCCCCAAATAATTGTAAAACACACACTATTTTACTATTCTAATTCTATACAGGGTGTTGCCGGAGGAGATGTACATATTTCAGTGTGTTATTCTGCGTTCAATTTTAAGCAAAAAAATTCCTATGAACTTAGGTCTGGAAACGCTTCATTTAGGATATGCAGGATATCAAATTAATTAATTTTCTTTAATAACTCTCGACTAATTTGAGTTAAATTCATGAAATTTTGTATGAGGAGGTTTCTTGGGACGTGAAATTCAAATTTTATGCACAATTGGCTGTATCTCCAAGAGGGTGCCACAAGCGGCCATTAGGATCCGTTTAAATCGTTTCAACTTTTTTGTGCCACGGTGTAGTCATACTGGAATAGAAAAGCATTTTCCCCTACCTTCTCTACTAAAAAAAGATACTCCGTTACCGTTAAAAACTCATCTAAAAATGGTGATGCATGCAAATTATGTATTAGAATGAATCGAAAGTCATTGTCAGGTTATGTACATTTTGTTTAGAGATTTTATTTTTACAATTCTCACGAAAAATTCAGGATGGTTTGATTCAAAACTAATAATTCTTAGTCTTTAAAGTGTGTATGCTTTGTTTTTTAGATAAAAGTAAGGTAGCACTCTAATACATAATTTACATGCATCACTATCTTTAGATCAGATTTTAACGGAAGCAGCTACTCCTGGAGACTTCAATAAGGAGTACATTTTTTAAGTAGAAAAGGTAAGGGATAATGTTTTCCTATTGCTGTATGATATACACCGTGGCACAAAAAAGTTGAAACGATTTAAAGGGATCCTAATGGTCGCTTGTGGCGCCCTCTTAGAGATACAACCAATTATGCATAAAATTTGAATTTTCCTTCCCAATAAATCTCCGCATACAAAATTTCATGAATTTAACTCAAAGCAATCGAGAGTTATTAAAGAAAATGTAATAAATTTTTTTAAATTTGACATCCTGTATATCCTAATCGAAGCGTTTCCACACCTAAGTTCATAGGAAAGTATGTACATCTCCTCCTAAAACACTCTGTATTTTAACCAAAGTGAAAGTTATATTATGCAGAGCTAGCTAAGTTGATGTTATAACAATATTTACGTATACAGTTAAATTTGAAAAATACGTATTTTTAAAGATTTCTATACTAAAAAAGTTGATGGTTAGACCACTGTCTGTCATTACATATGTGTTTAACTTCGGTACCTTTGAATATTCGCAGGTGGGATGAGATACCATTCCTGTTATTTGCTAAGTTTTATACTATTCAATTCATAAATATCAAAAATGATTTGTATTTGTAGAAAACAGTATGTCAAGAATACGGCGCCCTTAATAACTAATAAGTTTCTTAAATCCCTATTTTTCATTAATAAACAAATTTCTATTCATGAAACACATTTATATGTGTAAAATTTCAAAAACACTCTGCATAAAATAAGTTAGAACTCTTTAGAACAAGTTAGAACATTACAATTTTTTTCTTTATAATTTGAAATTTAATTAAATAACATTAATTGTAACATTAATTGTAACCCATTTTTCTTCGACTATCTCTAGCGGTGCTTGCCTAAATATCGAATTTATTTCAAAACTGAAGAGTTTTACAAAAAATTATCAAGAGTAATAAAATATTCTAAACAAAATTCTACATTATAACTTATAAAAAGTCGCTCATAGGCGTACGTCAGAAAAAACTAGGGAATAAAATAACCCCTCCTCCTCGTTTCTACGTTTATAATCACCTTTGAGGATTTGGTTAATAATAAGAAGTATCTCTATACAATTTTAAAATAATACCTGAAACTCTGAAGAAATTATAGTGAAAAAATAATTTTAAAACATCAAATTTAACACCCTGTATCTTTTAAGGGTGATGGCCTGCTTTTTTGTTACACCGTGTACTATGATTGTCAAGTATGTTCATAGATAGGAACTTTTGACAACAATTTTAACTACGTGTTCAGGGAGGTTTAAAAGGCAATAAAAAATTTATTTCGGATTTCTAGCTCAATGTTTAAAAAATTGGGCAGAACCCTCTTTTCCTACGGAAAGTCGGCGCCTATGACAATCAATCATCGTCCGAGATGGTTAAATATGTCAGCTACCGTGCAGTCGTTTTTAACAGCGTTGTCAAGTGTAGAAACGGCGATAATAAATATTTTTATTACTAAGAATAATGCTTAAGTACCTGATAGATTACAGTTGA
Source organism: Monochamus alternatus (assembly GCA_037114965.1). Classification (NCBI taxonomy): domain Eukaryota; kingdom Metazoa; phylum Arthropoda; class Insecta; order Coleoptera; family Cerambycidae; genus Monochamus; species Monochamus alternatus. The sequence goes on from CM073433.1 coordinate 44,679,879, forward strand.
TCCGGTTAGCTGCAATATTTTGTATTCGTTCTTCGTTCTTTCGTTGCACACTATCAAAACTACATTTTCAATCCTTGCAGATTCGTCATAATTCTCCACGAACATATCCAACATAAAATACTTCATTTAATTACTTTAAAACGTTTAAAATTAGTCACAATGTTCTAAAATAACAAACTTAGTTATATCTAAGGATCTAAGAACCATTTTTATAGAACACTGTAAACATCTTGAGATGTCATATTTTAAAATATTACTAATTACCTATTTTATGTAAACATCGTCGATTACTGTTAATATTGTTGCTATTATTAGTATTAACTGATTTCATTTCCCAACAACACAAGAAGTTTAAAAATTTATCGCCGTGAAGTATACCTTGCTTGAGTGACCTACAGATGGAAGATGGCATCTGCATATGTCAAAAAATATTACATACGACTACGGTGCTCTGATAAGTTTGAAACATTCGCAAATTTAATTGTTCGAGCATTTTTTTGTATTTACAAACGTGTATTCAACTGCCTAGATGACGGATAAGGTGGTGATTTATGGGAGTGTGACAAATGCATATTATCGTGTGGTAGGGTAATACCAAAGACATTTTCCGAGCACACAAAATATTATGCTGAATACTTTTTGAACCACATTGAACAATTGTTATAATGCCTTGTAGGTAAACGTATGGCAGTGTTTTTATGTATTTATGTACGTCCGCGTGTATTTTCTTGTTATCCTTTGTGGTTTTCCCGACGTAAGCATTCGACGGACCAAGTAGGCAACTCGTAAGTACAAAAATTTTTACAATGGCAGGTTTTAATTTAAACAAGTAAGAAAACAGAAAATGATACATTCATAAAATATCTACAAATATCAATCCTGGAAATAAATATTAGCAAAGTAGGTGCTGCCTCCATGGGCTACCATATCGTGTCTAATTAAATCATTAAATAATAATCTACATTTTGTAAATATTTTTTTTTCTTTCAAAGCGGCATAAACTGATACACGTGTCAACGGGGTGACCTGTCACTACGTTTGACTTTGACCGAATATACTTAACCTCGTGGCTGACAGAAGGCCAGTGACGAAGATAAATAAAGATTTAATATAGTTTGGAAAAAAACCTTTTTTCGCTTTATAAATGAAGGGTGGAAATGCTAGAGAGCCTAAGTGCCAAAAATATAATTTTACAAGGCATCGAATTTTAAGTTACTTAGGTCCCCTAGCTTTTACGTGCAAAGAAGGTTTAAAATTGAAGGGCCTAAGTACCATTTTAATTATTCGGCATTTCACACAATAAATTGCCAATTAAAGTTAAAAAATTAAATTCTCGACAATTTTACATAAAAAAATACATTATGTATTAATACTGTTTTGTATTAATACTGTTTTGCATTAATACTGTTCTGTATTAATACTGTTTTGCGTCGTTGGCATTTAGGTCCAACTTGTGGACCTAAATGCGGGATAGGTCCCCTGTCAATTTTATTCGTATGTATTTGACGATCTACATAGGACACTGATATCAGTAAGTAGGTCTGTTTTACACAAAGAAGATCAAATCTTGATTTTGGGCACTTAGGCTCTCTAGCTTTTCCACCCTTCAAATAAGTTTAAACATTTTTTGATACATGATTCCGTTAATTCTTATTTTTCCCTATCCCCTCTAAAAATATTTGTACTGTCATAGTTAACCCTGTATATACAAAATTTTAGTGTGTGATGGAAATGTATTAAATAAACTGTACCTTTGGTAGAGGTTTCTTATGCACGTCCCTCCTGAATCCTCCTATAGTGACCGTCGAGGGACCAAGCGATTTAATGGTTTGGAGAACTGGATCCACATTCACGAACAGCATATCAACGTCCCTCATCAGGTCGTATATGGTCGATTTAGTGTTAAAATGTTTATTAAGGACAATCTGATGTTGACTAAAGAAATTTCCAGCTGTGTAAAGTGCGAAATAAACGTCGAATATTGTACTCATGACTCTTTCCCTAAAATTTAAATTTCCGTAGTACGGAGTTAGAAACTCTGGGTTCAGGACAGGATGGGTTGGGTTGCCAACAGAGCGGTGGATGAATTTGGGTGGATCTAAGGACATGATCAAAATTTTTGGGCAGTTGTATATTTCAGCAAAGGCTAGAAACTCGGGAAAAAAACCTTCTACAAGAAGAACATCGAAATTTTCCTCTCCTTGCATGAGTCTACGTACTGAATCATGAGACAGCTGACCATCGGCAACTCCTGTCATAATATCCACAAAAATATCGAAAGTGTTCCACATGGTTACAGATTTTTCAACAAACTTGCTCACGCTGTTGAAGTATCGGTACGACCATTTCGCATCGATTTCAGTGAGATTCGTCAATTTCGGATCGTTCTGAGGATCCGTCGTCAATACAGTAACTTTATGCCCCCTCAATGATAGCTCCTTCCACAGCGAAGTAAAAGCTATTTGGTGGCTGTATGACGGCATTGGGACTATCGCCAAAATATTCGCACAATAACATACCCGTAAAGTCAAAACAACGACACTTAAAACTGCCCAAAATTGCTTCATGTTTATAGAATCAATAGTTGCTTTTGAACTAAAGTTGACATTTCTGTTTCTTGTTTATAAAGTTTTGTAATAAGGTCAAATACATTAAATACAATTTGTCTGATAAGGATGACTATGCTCTTTGCATTAGATAAAGGCAAGACTTAGTTCAAAGATGACTATACCATTTCCGTGTTCATGTCACGCAAATGTACTTATTATAATTATCTAAATATATGGAAAATTAAATGATTAAAGTAATACTTATCAAATTAGTACTGTAAAATAGGGTCGCGCATTTTTAATTTTGTTAAACAAATATATTAATAAAACAGTTCTATTCTATTCTAGATACCTAAATGTTTAAATGATTGATTAATATAATTAAATACTTTTTTTAGGAAAGAATTGCTAATTATGACGTCAATAAAACTGTTTTTAAATGGCAATCCTATGTCTTTTTGAAGGCCATAAAAAACATAGTTACACCCTACCAAGATCTCTAAACACAGGAGGTTACCTCCAAAGTCGTGATTCCCTTCGTTCGCCCCACCCACAAACTTACGAGTGACTTCAGTGGCATTTGCCACAAAAATGTCAAATATTATCTGCTAATAAATTTGGCATATATTTGTATTTTAGAAGTATTCTTCGTCACCCCAGAATTATATTGTTCTATATCCATTTTTGGTCAAAATGATATAATGTAATCCCTGAAAACTAGATAATTAGCTTGAACTATATCCATAAAAATTACGTATTAACAAAGCTCTAGAAGAAAGTTTTTAGTAAATTAATGCACTATATCCACATTTTTTCCCAAACATAATATTATTATCTTGTCCCTCGAAATCTATGAGAATTATATTGTTTCATAACCTCTAAGAAAATTATACTGTGCTATATCCCCTCTCAATGTCACTCCCATCACCCAGAACTAATTTGTTCTATATCCGATTAGACATAATATAGGAAAGCTCGATCGACGATCATTGTAAGTACGTATGAATAATAATTCGACACCTGAAGAAATCCGAAACTTTAATAATAATATCGCACGTAAGAATTTGGGTAATCCTGAAAGAAATAGTGAGAGGTGCCGCTTTTCCAATGATAACACAGTAGGAGTTATTACTTTTGATTTGCAAAATACATTTTCATTACCAAAGTGCAATGTATCAAAGAACTTTTATAAAATGAAGCTGTCCTGTTATAATTTTACAGCTCACCTCATTGTGAATAATACTGTTTACAACGCAGTGTTGCACGAACTTCTCTGTGGACGAGCCGGTGTCCACATTGCTAGTGCCCTGATTAGAATACTAAAGGAAATAGTTGGACATTCCTCAACTTAATACACTGATTTCATGGTCAGATAGTTGTGTGCCACAAAATAAAAATTCGATAATGTTCTTTGCTTTACAGAAATTTATTTAATTCCGGCAAGCATAGAACATAAAAGTGAGACCAAAAGTTCGGGGAGCCAGGCCATGGCAGCGTCCAAGAAATAGATAATGGTCACAGTTGCATAGAAAGGTATATACGCAATTGAGAAGTTTGGTCTTCTTTAACTTTAATTCGTCTCCTTCTGTCAATGCCAAAATCGTGGAAACTTAAATTTAGAATAATCCAGATGACTTCTAGAGATTATTTTGACTATCAATAATTTTCAGCCCGATATTCGAATAATTTAATTCCTTACACAAAAGCGAAACATTTAATATATGAAAAGCACACATTATGGAGAAATAATGACTGCTAAGCTAATATATACAAGAAGAATAAATCTTAAGACAGAGATACCACTTCCGGATAACGTCCCCCAAATACCTAAGACGAATGTTAATACACCCGATCAGAAAAAGAAGCATTTGATTGAGATGCTTCCTCAAATTCCAGAAGAGGAAAGACAGTTCATAGGGCTTTATTAGGGTTGCATAAAAAACTTATTTTTGTTCGACATCAAAATATCTGTTTTATATATTTTTAGGTATTAACAATATTGTGTGAAACTAACCACTCTGTGGACTAAAGCATACCTAGAAGTTTGGTATCAGTGAGCATACATATGACTTCATTGATAAGAATTGTAGGAGATTTGATTTATTTTAAAACACCTACAGTAAAAAAATCAAAATACCTTGTTCTATATCCCCATATTTCTTTACCAAATCTGAAATTAAAGCATTTTGTTCGATATCCATTTATAAAAACCCGTTTTTATGATTTTATATAGTTCTCTTGTAGACTAAAATAACTAAATTGTAACATTACTTCATATTTTGAGACACTGATCTTAATTCCACATCTCTTTATAATATATGTCAATGTATGATCGCCGTACAATATTTAGACACGATTTCCCAAAAGTAGCACTTTGGCGTATAGACCATTATAATTCTGGGGTGACGTCTTGTGGTCCTAGTTAATATTATTGAAATTATTTGCGCGTTTTGGCGTAATAATTGTTGTTCTGTTATTTGTTACCGTTATCTATTAAAAAATACCTAGGTTTTATTTTTTAAGTATACTTAACAAAAATTATTATTTATTTACATTTTCAAGCAGTCGTCATTCTACTTATTAATTTGAGCGAATGGAAGATTTCATAGATTGGATTTTAGCAGTTGCCATATTTTGATTTATATAACAATTTGAAGATATACAGGTTCGGAAAACGCTGATGGTCTATCTGAGTTTACATGAGAGCGACAAAGTAAAGTATAGAAATCCGTGCGATAGACAAGAATGACTATATTGACGACGTTTTATAAATTAGAATAATATCTGAACAGTCGCTCCCACTTCTAACCGAGAGAAGATGGCGATTGGTCTCTGAGATATAAGTGGGAATGAATTTTATTTGATAAATGACGAAACGAGCGGTGACTTAGATTTTAAAACGTCGTCAATATAGTCATCCTTGTCTATCGCACGGATTTCTTTACTTTACTTTGTCGCTCTCATGTAAACTCAGATAGACCATCAGCGTTTTCCGACCCTGTATATTAGTGCTTTATATTAATATTTTAATATTTAAATGTACTAACACTTCTTCAGCTTTGCACCAAGGTAATATATCTTTTAACAAATATATTTATTTCTTTATTATTCCATACTAGCAAAATATAGAAAAAGTATGGCATATTGCCTACTATGTATTGATTAATATACCGGTCCCGCCACTACACATAGTAAGTTGCAGTGTTGCTATTAGTCGGAATTTATGATTTTTTGTAATTTTTCGTTTTTTTTCTAAATAAAACTTTATTAAAATTGATCAGGTGTGTGGAAAATTCAGTTCTTTTCATCCTGAAATGTCATTTCACAGATAAGTTTAATTAACTGGAATTGTTAACACGCATACAGAAATTAAAGCAGTAAAGATGATGCGATGCGCAACTTTCACGCTCTCGGCTTTCTTTGTCATACACATGCATGATTTTGATACAAAACAAATGAAAATATGAATGAACGGTTCGATCTCATTTCACTCATAAGTCTATGGTAAAAAAGTGAAAATCCTGCTATAAACAACAAATTGGTCTGAGCCAGATCAAATCTTTCTCAAATACCTAGCTATTAAATATTTACGTTAGTGACGGAAGGAAAAAAAAAAATTTCTCTCGTGTATGTTCAGCTAATAATTGCTAAATTAGGCTAGGAACATATTACAGTGAAAAGTCAAATATCACATATGTCATCATGGAATTAGGGGTCTGGCTCTTGAATGCATATTGACTTTTCTTGAGCAAAGAACACAATACGTTTCACTAGGACACCGGTCTTCAGATCAGCTTCGATTATCACTGGGTGTTCCACAGGGTTCAGTTTTGGGCCCCGTATTATTCTTGTTATATGTGAACGATCTGGACTCGCAACTTTTTCATGACAATTTTACAATATATGCTGATGACACCTCTATAATAATGTCCGATACTAATAATAATAAGTGTGAAATACTGTTTGATAACCTAACGGATTGGTTGTCTTAGAACACATTATATTTTAACACTAAAAAAACTCAAATTGTAAGATTTCACAATTCTCAAAAACGATGTAATTTGTTGAATTTGGTTGCAAATAATACCACTTTAACATCTAGCATTGAATCAGTAAAATTTTTGGGCCTTCATATAGACAAACACTTGCATTGGAATATTCATTGTGAAACATTAGTAAGTAAACTTTCCTCTGTCAACTATTTATTTCGTAATTTGAGAGCGGTTCTTAATATGCATCAGCTCCTTTATTTGTACTATGCTCAGGTACATTGTAGGCTTAGATATGGTGTCTGTTTCTGGGGTAACGTTTTCTTTACAAGTTTTTGTTGCTCAGAAGACAGTCTTGAGATTCATTGTAGGCGTTTCTAGTACTCACTCATGTAGATAATTTTAAGAATCTAAAAATCCTTCCATTACCTTGTCTATTTATATTTGAAATGAGTTTGTATATCTCTCAAAATAAAAAATAATTTGTTGTAAATAGTTCCTGCCATGAACATAACACACGACAAGGAAATGATTTCTATGTTCCATTTGCCCGGAAAACACAGCTAATTCTCCTAAATGTTTAGGAATTAAAATATTTTATCGATTGCCGCAGGAAACATCTTTTACATAAAAATCTTATCTAAAATTGTCTTTTTCTTTGCCAAAAAGATTTGCCTAGCCGAATATCTCTCTGAGTGTCTTTTATACCAAAATGTTATCGCCTTTATTACATTTTTTATTATCACACAGTCTCTTTTCAAATTGAATAATTAGTCACTTAGTTCCCTGTTTCTTAGGCAATTTTAATTCACCTTCATCATGTACTTCGGTTGACTGCTTAGCTTCGTCTTTCCCTCGCTTCAAATCCTATGTTGAGTCATATTTCTTTAGGCGCTGTCAAATGACAGACCTGTTGTTTCTTCTGTGTCATGTGTAAGAAGTTTGGCCTTTTCTGGATTTGTCTTTGTATTGGAGCCTCCTACAGGACCCCAATCTTCAAAATCGATGTTCGCTCTTCAAACTTATGACGGCGCCTCCCGTTTTTTTTTGGCGTGGCTTCCAAAGGTATCTATGGTATCCCTTATGGCGATGTGAAAATGCTTTAGCAGAACGATTTCCCGGTAAACATGTGCCAAATGCAGTGGAAGAGATGGAGGTCATGATCTCCTTACGTTAAATCATTTGGACTTCATTTTGTGGGGATATTTAAAAAATGATACCACAAATTAATTATATTAATAGTTAATAACAAAAGCGGTAAAAGCAGTTGAGTTTTCTATAAAAATTGGAGTTATAAAATATTATTTACTTCCTTCCTTGGGAATTTCTTTCCATTTTTTGTTCGGTCGCCGATTGCATGCTTTGCCATCTCATCAGGTTTAACAATAGACCAGTTTCCAGTGCCGTACAGAAGTGTATTTTTAAATCATTTTTGTACTGTCCTTTTTGATTTTATTATAAAATTGTCCCTTGTACATTCCAATTTTTTTTTAGTTCTGTATCACTATACTTTATTTTTAAACTAAGAGGAGTGATTTAAATTTCTCGCGATTAAAAACACGCGCTTGTTATTAGTTAATTTGTCGCCAAGACTAAACAGCTTCACATAAATTCATGTTTGTTTTTCGTCCACTTTTCGGTCCTATGCAGCGTTTTTTGTTCAAGACCAGGGGGCACAAATCGATATTCTGGTATTGAGGTCCTTAGTAATTTTTCTCGGACAATCTATTGGGCTCATCGGGCCCATGGGGCCAAATTTTGGGTTTTAACCAATTCGGATGTAAAATTTCCCGCTGAATCCGAATCTGTAATAAAAAAGGTGGGTTTGCATTTGAAATTTCAAAGTTGGGCCTCATATCTCGTATAAGTCCCCCTTCGGGCTCAAAATCTGAGTGGCCAATCGATTCCTCGGGCGAAATTACTAAAGACCCCAGTAACAGAATTCCGATTTTCCACCCGTGCGCGAAATAAATTCACCGTTTCTAGACTTTCGGACCACCCTGTATATGACTTCCTCCTTTACTCCTCTTAGTTTAAAAATAGAGTATAGTATATTTAATATGAGTATTCATTCCTTCACAATTAACTCAGACTAAAAATGTACCTATCATTGTTCCTTCTGCTTAAATCTATGAAACTTAAACATATTATACAACTTTTTTATAGCTAGTGTTACGACAGCAATTACTGAGATAATTACTAATAGCAAGAATGCCATGACATCTAACAATAAATACTGGTAAAATGGTAGGTCAGCTGCGGGATTTCTCAAATGTCGTGCTCCTTTGTTTCTAATAAGGTATTCAGTCCACCACACGGCCTTCTCAAGACCCGTCATGGGTTCATCCAGAATCAACTGCTTCAATTTTTTCACTCCATCACGGTATCTAAAAAAAATAAATGCGTTTAGTCAGAATTGTTAGTTAATGGGTATGAATGGTTATCAGGAGACGATGAAATTGACAAAAGAAAATACTGTGGTATTGTGGTAGCAATGAAATTTGAAATTGTTCTCTTTGATTACTAAATATTATATTTTAATTTTGTAACTACAAATATTAGAAAATCTATATTTTCAAGTTTCAAATAAATTATTTAATATACTGTATCTGGCGCTACTAACATTCTTATTATGACATTAACCTTGAACTAATCTTGTGAATAATAATTTTACAATTATTGTAAAGTTTCAAAAATTACTGTAAAATTATAATAAGTGTACAAGAAGACCTAAATTAACAGTATGTCATTTACGAAATTTTTGTATTTCAGTTAGTTTTTACTGTAATTGTTGATAATGTTATATGACTACATAAATTCCCCCACCTTACTAACTTTGTAAATTTCGAAAAATTACCATATTATATTTCACATAGACTGCAGTGTAATTTTTATCTTCTGATATAAATTTCGAAGATTTCAAAAACTGACCAGCAATTTTCTATAATTTATTGTGGCGCAATTGAATTATATACATGGTGATTTTGGGGGGGATCCCCCAATATTAGAAAGAAGTGTGCTGGGATAAAAGTGACAAAAAAATCATAAGCCTGATATGGTCGAATATCAACAGTTACTGAGATAGCAATAAAAATATTTTTACCCGAGTTAATGCATCAGTAGAGAAAAGTGTTTATTCTGTAGGTATTACAAATTATAACATTGATTAAAGATCTAATAAACCGAAATTATTGAATTAAATTTTCAAATATACCACCATCCGCCTCAATGCATGCATCAACTGGTTTGTGGATTGCACAGATATCTAGTTGAAGTCCACGCAGATTTTCTCTTATTTGTGCTGCACAATTCATAATCCGATCGAATAGCGCCTCTCTTGCGTTTACTTTTGTTGCATATACTAATAACCATCCCTAAAGGCAATAATCAAGGGGACTCAAATCTGGTGACCTTGGTGGCCAATTTTTGAAACCACCTCGGCCAATCCACCGTTGTGGAAAGCAATTGTTAAGATGATTGATCAGATCACGATTAAAATAGGCAGGGGCACCATCATGCTAAAATAACCGTTAATATTCGACCATGTTTATTAAGCGTTTTTGTTCACTTTTGCCCCCTAAACACCCCTTTCGAATATTGGGGGTTCCCCCAATCACCCTGTATAGTGAAATATATGAGTTTATTTTACTAAGGAATTTTTATTTGAAGCATAACTAAGTTGGCGGCAGCTGTCTAAGTGACAGTAAGATTTACTTATATGCTAGTTTTAGAAATTTTCTTCTATCATGGAGAGCTTTGAGATTATTATTTTTTCCTAGATTTTATATTCAGTATTTCTATCACTTACGTTGGTTCATTCATTACTTCCACAATGGCTTTTTTCAATTCGTCTTTAGTCAAAGTTTTTTTATTCAGAACTATGGCAACCCCTTTGCCTTTCAGTATTCTTGCATTTTGGTACTGATCAGAGAAAAACGGTATTATGACAAACGGCACTTCACCATAGATCGATTCTTCCATGGATTGAAGACCTCCCTGACAAAGAAATAGTTTCACATTTGGATGATCTACAATTGATACAAATCCTCTATTAATATTAGATATAATAAACTTAAGCAGCAAAATATATGCATTTAGATATGGTTAATTTATTAAAAATATAAAAACAAAAACGTATTCTACTAATGTACTTACTTAAAACTTTCTGTTGGGGAAACCACTTCATTGTTTTGATATTTTTAGGCATGTCTACTGTTTCGGCTTCGAATTTCCACAACACCTTGTGTGGTACCTCTGCTAGAGCTTCAATGATTGGCTTCAACAAACGCTGATTTAGTTGACTGCTTTTGACGTTACTACCCAAACTTACATAAATGCATCCCTCTTTGGCTTCATCCAAGAAGTTTTTAACATCCTGCAAACATGTAACTTATATGTAGACCATATCGATTTCAATGTAAAGACAAGAATAAGAGAATTTAAGTGACAAATCAATTGTTTTAAAATGAAGAATACTTTGTCCTACTGTACAATCAGTATCATTGGTTAGTGCTAGCATTATATATAGGAGTATAAGACAACAAGATATGCCCTACTATTTGATGTTGTCTACAGTTTTAAGTGCACAACATGGAATCTAGTAATTATGATGCTCTTAAAATTGAAGAATGTTTTAATCTATAACTTATATAAAATTTTTGACGGGGTGTCAATTAAATATCATCATATATATTCTACTTGGTGTTGGCATCATGCCTTGGTTTTTCTTTTTCATGGTCTCGCATGACAAAATATGATAAGAAAATACGAAGACAAGACCAAGACAAGAGCAAGACAAGGGAAAGACAAAAGCAAGACAAGAGCAAGACAAGGGCAAAACAAGAGCAAGACAAGAGCAAGACAAGAGCAAGACAAGACCAAGACAAGACCAAGACAAGACCAAAACAAGACCAAGACAAGACCAAGAAAAGACCAAGAAAAGGCCAAGCCGAGATCAAGACAAGACCAATATACTGAAGAGTTAGGTACAATAAAATAATAAATAATATGCGAAGAACTGATGTTAAAACTGTAATAAGCCTTCTCTGGTTGAAGCAAGTACTTCTCTAATTGTTTTCATTTAATTCCAGCAATTCAAGGTACTCCATACGTACACTTAACTTTTGAATATATTTTTAAAAAATTCTTGACCGAATAACCTTTATCTATCTTAGGGTGCTATTACAAAATTATAACCATCTAGGGCGTTATTTCTACTCAAGTTGAGTGATTACTGCAGGATAATAGATTAATTAAAAATTTTAACTAATTGGGCAAAACTGGTCTCAAGAAATTATATCATTGAAAGCAATTTACACCTTAACACAATTGATTTGGTTGTTTCAAGACACACAGTAACCTAATATTTTCTTAGATAAGATAATAATTTGATGACATCCCTCTATTTAAATGTTTGTTGATTACAAATTTGTTTACAAAATAAACTTATCTTTTTACGTTTCCATTGAAATAATTAGAACAATATAGTAAGTATGTATGTATAACTAAATAGTCGTTAATTATTTTAGGTAGAAATACTTACTGGTGGCAGTAGCTCTGGCGACACGTCTTCCCTATACCCAGCAATTGATATTGTGTTAGGACCTAATGCTCTAGGACCATGTATTAAAGGACTTATACTGAGAATCATCAAGTCAAGGTCACTAATAAGTCCAGTTATGGTAGAATTAGTATCAAAGTATTTATTTAAAATCTTCTGTTTCTCAGGAAATACCGTGAAAGCAAAGTAATATTTATAATACCAACTAAGCAACGTGCTCATCACCTGTTCCGTGAAGGTCAGCTGTCCATGGAAGGGTGACACAAATTCTGGATGCAAAATGGGGTGAGATGGGTTTCCCATTAGATGGTAAAATGATGCAGTCACTTCCATGCTTGCTATTAACACTTTTGGACATTTATATATTTCCGCAAAAACTAACCACTCTGGAGCTAAGAACTCCACGAATACAACGTCAAAACTTTTGACGTTGTGGATCAAATCTTGGACAGCAGGATGAGACAATTGCGACTGTGTGACATATTCCATCAGTTCTAATACACCTGCATGAAAACTCCACATAGACATCCTATCGTCTTCAGCCACATGGCTCACATTACTGACGAACTTGTAAGTCCAGTTCATATCTATTTCCGTGAGATTAACTAATTTGGGATCATGCAGTGGATCGGTCGTTATAAGAGTCACTTTGTGACCTCTTAACGACAATTCTTTCCACAAATGGGTGAAAGCTATTTGGTGGCTGTAAGACGGACATGGTACAATGGCTAATATGTTAGCGCAATCAGAATAAACAAAATTTATCACCAACCACACTAACTTCAGTAGCATTTTAATAAACACTGAGTGATACACACGCGGGCACTTGTTTAAAGATCCAGGATGTATATATTTATACCGGTAATGAACTAAAATTAGAGATAAGGTTTATCGTCGAGATGCGAACAGCTGGGGTAAGGTTGAATCATACCTATACGGCTTGTGTCGTCTGGCATCGGCACGGAAATATTCGGAATAAAATAGTTTTATATTTACACGAGTAGTACGGTAATCGAATCAAATTCAACCAGCTCAAAAAATTCAAGAAGACTTTTGTCTGCGGATATGAATTACAACAGAAAGATCTATTAAGATTTATATCTGTTAGTCAGTTTACACTAAAGATCTGCACAATGCACGAGTGAAAACAAATCTGGATAATATATCCTCGATTTTGCAGTATAGTTACCAGTTCTATACCAAGTGCGCTTATACGAAGGTTACTTATACAGGGTGAATCAGTCATAATGTAATTAATTTTAAGAGGAAGTAGGGAATAATGAGTATAATGCAAATATGCGATTAAAAAAAACTAAATGCATATTTACGCCGAAAAAAAATATTTTCAAATCATTATTTAAACTCCCTTTTCAGACTGTCACTGACCGCTCACAGCCTTGGTCGTTTACAGCTCACAGTTCAACTCGATGTCGATCTGATGCAATGTTGTCAAGTTGAAATATTTTTCTCGTACCTACCTACCTAGGTTTTAGACATCACAAATAAACGGTTGTACTGCCTATTTTAGAATACTTCAGCCAATAATAATTTAAAATGTTAATATTCAATGATATAAAATAATAATAATCAAATAATTCTATTAAAAATTGCAAGTAACGCGGTCCACTCAGGTTTTCCGGTAGAAAATACGGCCCAATAAAACGATACCCGTACACTCCTGCCCATACGTTCACAACAAAACGCCTCTGAAAGCTAAACCGACAAGTAGCGTGTGGATTTTTCTCTGAGCAAATGTAGCTGTTATGACTGCAACAAAACTCCAACGTGTCTAATAATAAACCGAGTAATAAACTATTTACATCCATTACATAAAAAACCTTTACCCAGTGGGTAAATTATTAAGAGCTGAAGCTGAAAAGTGTTTCGTGTTTAAATACTAAATAATAAAAAACCATCGTGTTGTCGACAGAAAACTGTCCAATTCCGAAATGGTACGCCGCCAATCTAAGTTATCGAAAGTGAACCTTGACCTACCGTATTATTAGGTCAATAACCTAGTACTGTTATTTAACGACAAGGAGTAAAACCATTTTTTTTTAATCTAGACACATGAATGAATGTTCGTTAAATATTGATTTATTTGTTAATAGAAACAAATGTAGATAATAAATAAATGTTTTCGAATGTTAGGTTATTACAGTTTAATAATTTTGATATTACGTTTTCACTACGTTTTATAAATATGAATTTTTAGTGTTACTCACTAAGTGTTACTAAGTACAATTAATTATTCAGTTTGTAGTTACGTACATCTAGCCTAGAAATTTATTGTTTTTTAAGTAGTACATCTCATTTATTTAGATGCAGGGACTCCATTCTTGAGTTTAGTGGAACACATTCCATCAGAAAGTGAAAGTGCAAATTTGTATTCTTGAAAATTTTTACTGTAGTTATTTGCCATAAAATAATTGGGAAATTATTTCACATAGTTCTTGCTAAAGGGAATATAAAGGTTTAAGAATTGTAAATATACACATAGAGAATAATATACTCAGGAATTTTTTAAGGGGAATGAATTCCCATTCGAATTCGGCGCAGGAGTGTTGTTTTTATTGAGACATATTTAGACTTACGGTACGTTACTGCTCGTAAAAAATTGCAATAGAACCGTACGTTGGGATAAGTAATTAGAAGCAACATCATATACTATTATTTTGACGGAAAAAAAGTATTTTACAGCGACTACACTCAAGTGATGCTACTTCTATTTTATACTCAACGGATATTTAACGATCCTAGAATTCACAAAGATTTGCCATACATACATTTTAATTATTCACGAATACCTTCAGTTATTTATATCTTTTTAGGTATTAACAATATTGTGTGAAACTAACTACCCTGCGGACTAGAGCTCCGACCAGCGTTGAATTACTCTCACAGTATCTACCCATATATACTTTATTATTAGCTTTTGTAACATCTTTTACTGTATTAGAAAGGTATATAAATCAAATCTCCTACAATTCCTATCAATGTAGTCATATGTATTCACTCTGATACCTAACATCTAGGTATGCTAATGAACAATTCCACAGACAAAACTCTATTCAATAATTATCTATAAATAATAATCTAGCTAAATTTGCTAACCTGGTTTAATGAAAACACTCTATAAATATCTAAGTTGGGTCGGTCAGTGGTCGCGCGGTTTAAGACGTCAGTACTTGAATCGAGGTGACTGATCGGTGTTGGTTCGAGCCCAGCTGCCGGTAGACCGTATATAAGCTATATTCGTGGAGAGGTTTGGCGCCCTCTCTGCGGGTATGGTAGGGTGGAAGAATGTTGGCTTGGGTCAATGTGAGAGATTGATACCGGTTGATATTTGACTACCCCCCTAATTAATGAGGTTTTCCAGGTTTCCCTCATTCCTGCACTGAATAGTGGTTAGGGCCTACCAACGTAAGTCGTTCCTGGGCGCAAATGCGGCCTGCTTAATAATAATATGCCGCCCCCTCTCCCGCACAAGTCTCCGACTTCTGGGCTAATCCCTGTGATTAGAATGAGGGGTAGAGATATTATTATTATTATTGATAGGAATTGTAGCAGATTTGATTTATATTAGCTTAAAATACCTTTCTAATACAGTAAAAAACCTTCGTCTCCGTCTTGAAACAGCTATGACAGCATCAGAATATTCAATAAATAATGCAGTAAATAATGTTTTTTATTTACGAAAGTTTATTTTCCAGTTTTAAGAACCTATTCGGCTGAACCTGTGAAAACAATGATACCGTTTTGCAGAGAAATCTGAAATTTCTTGACTTTATACGGTATAGTAAATCTTTCTGATGGCAAACAAGTAGATTGTTCTGAACCCACCCTAAATGTGCCATCAATGAAAAATTATAAATACTTTAAATATGCCCCAGTAACCTATGAGGTCGTTGAACACACGTTTTCGAAACTAATATGGATTATTAGTGACAAACGTTACAACCTAACATCTGAAAATTTACAGCAGTTGCTGATCGTTCAATTTTATTCCGTTAGGTATTATACTACACCTCGATTTTCTACAAGCATTAACTTAGCGTAAGTGCACCCTTGATACTGACATCATCCGCGAACAAAGTGCAGGTTTTAATAATAAATATAGTAGTAAAGCTTGCTATATTAATATATGCAAATGTATGTTTGGGCTATATTAAAAAAAACACTGTAGAGAAAGTACGCCACTGACCTCTACCTAAAGAACCCTATCAAATGCAATTTTCTCCATCCCGATATCTCAGAATTTGGCAAATATTCCATTTATATTTTACTTCCACTTGCTGTGGAATGAAATCGACAAAATTAATTATTAATTATTAATTTTGTGTTTTATTTATCCATTTGTCTATCTGATATAACTGTACATTTATCTTTATAACTAAATATGATTTGCTCTTTCTTAATATACATATAACTACCAATAATAAGGAAAGGTATTCAATAATAACAACTAATTTTAACATTCTATTATTACTGCAGTTATTATTACGAGCATTATTTTATTTCCTGATAAACTATAGAATACAGATAACGAAATTGCTACAATAATATTAATCTCTATTCATTTTACAACTAAAACTTTTTCGATAATGATCATTATTAATTTCAAACACTGTAAAATAAATATTAAAAACAATTTTCTACTGCATCTTCTTCTTGTCACGATAAAGTTTTTGAAACAAGCTGGTTACCTTTTTCAGAGTTATAACTAAGGCAGTTACTATTAAAATAATAGTTAATAGAAGGAATCCTATGACATCTAATAAGAAGTACTGATATAACGGTATATCTACAGCTGGATTTCTCAAATGCTTGGCGCCTTTATTTCTGATGACGTATTCTGTCCACCATACGGCTTTCTCTAGTCCAGTCATGGGTTCATCCAAAATTAATTGTTTCAGTCTCTTCACACCTTCACGATATCTGAAAAGAAAATCATGAACATTGAAGTTAAAAATTGTAATATATAGAGTATGAACTCGATGTAACATACTACATATGAAACTAGGCAAAGTTGTATTTTTAATTTCAGCATTCCAAAGAAAATAAAAACGTAACGTATTTCAGGAAACAACTGCTCTGTTGGTTAAATCCTCGATCTCCAATATATTGTTCATGGACAAGTCAGGACGATATGTTATTATATGGCATTTGTAGCAATACTTTGTTATCAATTGTGGTCCTATTTGAGTTTATTTTCACGTTGTTATAAAAGTATGACACACAATTTCTCAAACGAAGAATTTCAAGATACTGGTATAAGGAGAATCACATCAAAATTCTGTGACTGCAGCTCAGATTTATGTCCAAATGTTTCCCAAAGATATCATCTGAGACGTGAAACCTTTTTACGTGTGATTCAACGGGGTAGAGAAACTGACAATTTGCGGCCGAGGCCTGGGCAACATGAGGGAGATTTAAACGTCATCGAATAGCCTGGTAAAAGTACTAGGACAATTGTAGCGCAATTTGAAATATTACAATCTACAGTATGGCAATCTTTAAGGCACGACTTACTGTACCCATTTCACGTGCAGCCGGTACAAGCCTTACTTCCAAGGAATCTTCCGCTTCGAATAAACTTTTACGAGTGTTACATCAGCTACAAATGTCAAACATATCGTTCTGACTTGTTTACTTCTAAGTTACATAAACAAAAAATTTCGCTTCCTAAACAAAAATTATTTAACTTCATTTTCCCAAGTTTATGCGAGTAGGTTAAGAATCATCCTGTATATTAGTTGCAAAAACGCAATTTCAGTAAACAATCGCAGTTAGTCATCAGCCGTGCCACCAAACATGTTCTGGTTTCTAGCTTCTTAGCTCTCCTCGGTCTGCCATACGTGTGGGTCGCTTTCTGCTTGTGGTCGTATCTAGGCCTAACATTGAGTAGCCAAGATGTTGAAAGTTAATGTGGTGCATATATAAAAGTTTCAATATCTAATTTGTAACCTTATGGAGAGATTGATTAAATTATTTGCAAAATAAAATATTCAAATGATAAAAGCCAGCGTATACTTCTATGTCCTGTTTCAGTTCAATATAGGAGTTAACACCGTTTATGAACTCTACTGGAGAAAGTACAACACGAAAAGATTTTTTTCTATTTAAAAGGAACAGGATTTTGTAGCAAAAGGTTCTTCATGTTCAAGAAAACTATTTGATTTGATGAAGATAGTTTGAATGCCTTCATTCATCATAATTTATGGCAATGTACCTGCTAATTGACTAGTAAGCTGGATTGTGACCAGTTGGTTATGGTATTACATGAGCAAAGTGCAGTTACGTATTTGAGTACTGTATGTTTTGTCAACGTCATGGTAAAAAAAACATGGCATAGTCCTAAAGAAAAATCAACTACGCAAGCACAAATTAATAACTTCCACATAAGCTGATCTTATATATCTGGTAGGACGAAGAAGGCGTTCTATACTATAAATAATTATTTTTGAGGAATTCCACCAGCCGACTTGGATTTAAGTAGATGCTAACACGAAAACTGTGTTGGGAAGATTAAATCATATGTCCGCTTTGTTTTCCTGATTGTATCCATCAGATTTTGTCTCTGTGTCCTTAACTTTTAATGACCACACCAAATCCCCTTCAACGTTGACTTGGTGAATTCCTCACTTTCGTACTACCAGATTTCTTTTCGTGACAAATAGAAACCTACCATACCACATCTCTGTCGGCTATGACATAACCACGAACAGACGGATTTATTCGTCAGTGGTTTCGCATATTATTAGGAGCTAACAAATTTGAAGCCGGTATATACCTGATCGCACTACTGACAGTGGCTGTTTGCTACAGGTTTTTCAGGTGTAAATCAATGCTGGTCGGGGCATTAGCTGTAGAGTAGTTATTTCCTGAAATTCGGTGTTTCTAACCATATTATTCAGCGATTACCATAAACAATGAATGAAAATATGTCCTTGTTTATAAAAAATAAATAAATTTTGCTTTCAATTATCCAATATCTATTTTATTCCATTAATCGTTACTTACTTTGGTTCATTCATTACTTCCAGAATTGCATTCTTCAACTCATTCTTCTCCAGAGTTAGTTTGTTCAAAACTATAGCAACGCCTTTGTCTTTCAATATTTTAGCATGTTGGTATTGATCAGAGATGAATGGTATTACCACGAAGGGTACCTCACCATATATTGCTTCCTCCATAGACTGTAGGCCTCCGTGGTAAAGGAACAATTTCACGTTTGGATGATCTACAAGATAAGATTATGCTGCAAACTCATTTCCTTATGTTATCATTATAGATATTTGTTTGCTATACAATAAAATCTGATGTAAAAGGAAACGTTAAATATAGATTTAGCTAACTTTCAAGCAAGGCATACTATTTATTTTATTTCTACTCACTTAGAACTTTCTGTTGAGGTAACCATTTTGCCGTTTTGATATTCTTGGGCAAGTTTTCTGCTTCTGCTTCAAACTTCCACAACACCTTGTATGGCACATCAGCTAAAGCTTCGATGATTGGCTTCAGAAATTGATGACTCAATTGACTGCTTTTAACATTGCTACCGAAACTTACGTAGATGCATCCCTCTTTGGCTTCATCTAGGAAGGTTTTTAATTCCTAAAATAAAAAATATTCCTTAGAATGGTATTACCGCAGGTAATATCCCAACACTATGACAAATAATCGACTATTATTTTCGTTATAATTCTATCGAGAGCGTCTTGTATTTAGAGATAATTTGATGAGACCACATAAACATTAATAATCTGAATTGTGAATTACCTGAACCTGTTGTTCTTTGATTATTAATGTTCATATAGTCGAATGGACTTGTCTCGAAATACAAGATGCTAGAGATAAATTAAATGAAGTAATAGTTGCTTTCTGTCATAGTCGAGTGATATTCAGGAAGATTATATTCTCAGCCTCTCAGAATCATTCGGTAAGATTCCTGTCATATACGCTTCTCAACATTTAATTCAATTTACTTTTTACAACCAGGAATTGGTTATAAAGAACAAGAACTCAAATATATAATAATTGATTATATGAAAACGCAATTATTGTAAGTGATATTTGCACCAGCACCAGCGATAACTTCTGTTGGTATCGCTATATTTTTTTATATGACCTGTGGTATTGAAGTTGCTGCCCTGTTTCTTCTAACTGTCGCATCCTATTCACAATTCTGTTGTGGTGCTAGGGTAAGTATTAAGTAAGTGCTTCTGAACTTTTCTTCCTCTTTTGAGGACAAATTTGCAGGTTTCGCCTTTTTGCATTATGCGCATGCCTGGCACTTTGGAATTCGATATCTACAAATGGAGTTATCTTTCTTTTACGGTAAATAAAGTATACTTCCTGGTGACTTTTCTCTGTTGAACTCCACATCAACTTATTTGTATACTCTTTATATTCCTTCCCCGCATGGAATATGCGTAAAGAAAATGGGATCGGTTTACTTATCTGTTCAATAATTTCTGTAATGGAACATGAACCAAAACGAGATATTTTTAAATTTGACTGAATCTTACGTCAAATTTTGGCACTCTTATGAAATTGAATTAAATAGCAGCTGATTTTTTATTTACCTAAATAGTGGGTCATATTGCATATCATGTGACTAAATTTATGACTCTTTATAGGTCAAAATGACATAAATTGACTCTTATAAAATCATTTGCTTCTGATTACGATTATATTTATTAATTCGAAAATTTTATAAGAAATATTTAGAGGTATAACCTAACAAGGTTAAACTTTATCGCCAGTATGTAGATATACTTAGTATCTAACACCTAGACATTTATGTATGCTGCAAAAACAAGTTGAGTCATAACGTAAAACATTTAACCAAAGAGGTCAAAACAAAGTAATTGACCAAAACATAATATTAACATGCTTAGTAAAATAGTCACGAGTTTTAATTTTGTTTTATTATTTATTTCCACTTGAATATCCTGTAGCTTTAAAACAGTATATGAAATTTTGTACGAAGTTATATTTGGCCCAGTTTCTAGATCTTTTATCCATATGATCTGGTACCATTTGTGCAAGAAAAGTTACACAAGAATAATATTTTTTAATTTTATTAGAAAATCAATTTCAGACATAACTTTGTCCTTACTAAGAACACACTATTCTGAATAATGGTTTTGAAGATCCTGAAAGAAATTTGGACGTTTTGTCACAATTCCCATTTTCAATGAAATTTCATGTAATGATAACATTTCTACCCCTCATTCTAATCACGGTGATTAGGCCAGAAGTTGGATACTTGTGCGGAAGAGGGAGCGGTATATCCTTATTAAGCATGCCGCATTTGCGCCTAAGAACGACTTACGTTGGTAGGCCCTAACGACCATTCAGTGAAGGAATGAGGGAAAACTGGAAAACCTCATTAATTTGAGGGGTAATCAAACATCCACTGATATCAATCTGTCACATTGATCCAAGTCAACATTCTTCCATCCTACCATACCCTTAGAGAGGGTGCCAATCCTCTTCACGAATATAGCTGATAGACGGTCTACCGGCTGCGGTGCTCGAACCCACACCGATCTAGCACACATCGTCACATCCCATAACTGCCATCCAAATAAATAAGCCAAAGTAAGTTTCGCATTGTATAATTTGGTAAGTGGCTAAGTAACTGGCTTCTATAGATTAAAAGAACCACTTCCTGTCATGAAGTTATCGACTCAGGCAGTTTTATTTATTTTTAAGATACTTTAGCAATCAAGATATTGTTTTGTAGATTTGTTCAAGACCTCTTAGGCCAACTATTTAATTAAAAAAAACAATATGGCCGCCTTGCAAATTTGTTCTCTCAAAATAATTGTTTCTTTAATGGACTGTATAAACATTTTTATACCATTGAATAAGTCATGAAGAGAGCTTTAATGTGATGTAAGAGATGATAATTTTTGTTGCTGTAGTTTTGTTAAAAACGGTAAAATTATGTTTAGTATTCAAAGAACAACGGCATGAAAACAAAACACTATTGGAGTATATGTATGTCTTTTGAGTCATTTACTTAAAATTAAAAAATACATTGTTATTCATAAAATATTAGTTTTATTTTAAAAATAGATATAAACATTCCCAAACATGTCCTAAAATCTATAACTTTTTTAAACACCACAGTGTGTGTATTAACACATCTTATCTTGAGTTAGGTCCAAAATGTATTCAAGTTAGCAGATAACAGATAACAGATAAAGCTATCACTGTATTATGAAACCTACCACCTACTATGTTGCTCACCGCATAAATAAATATTGTAACCATTTTTGTTTTCATTACGGTATTGCTAATGTGTTGTGAAGATACCTCAGGCATTTTCTTATTTCTTACTTACCGATGGCAATGGTTCAGGTAATATGTCTTCTCTGTGTCCACCAATTGATATCGTGTTAGGTCCAAGTGCTCTGGGACCATGTATTAAAGGACTTGTGCTGAGAAACATCATATCAACGTTATTTAAAAGATCCGTTATGGACGAATTTGTGTCAAAATATTTATTCAAAATCTTTTGCTTCTCGCTATTAATTGTGTAAGCAAAAAGATAAAGGTGATACCAAGACAACAACGTGCTCACCACCCGCTCTTTAAAAGTAAGCTGCCCGTGGAAGGGCGACACGAATTCTGGGTGTAATACAGGATGAGAAGGATTCCCTGTTATGTGGTAAAATGATGCACTCATCTCCATATTAGCGAATAATATTGTGGGACATTTATATATTTCAGCAAATGCTAACCATTCCGCAAACATGAAATGTACGAGAAGCAAATCATAACTCTTATTATTATTATTATGAATTAAATCCTGTATTGGAGGAGAAGACAATTGTGCTTCTGAAGTGGCCTTTATCATTGTGAAAGCCCTTTGGTGGACTTGCCACATGGACATCTCGTTATTTTGCGCCGCTTTGCCTACATTAGGAATAAATTTGTATGCCCACTTCATATCTATTTCCGTAAGATTCCCTAACTTTGGATCGTGCAAAGGATTAGTTGTTACAAGCGTCACTTTGTGTCCTCTTATCGATAATTCCTTCCACAGATGCATGTACGCTATTTGATGACTGTACGACGGAATTGGTACAACTGCCAAGATATTACCGCAATTAGAAAGAGATGCGTAGCATAACACCAAACACAGAATCACTAACATTTTGTACAGACTGAGTATACTGATACACCGCACAAATCGTCGAATAATGAGTAAGGTTGATTAGATCGTCACTCCGCTAAGTTTGGAATTACAATCAAGGTCATGTATAAGTACCTGGCTACCTATCTACTGGGTTGTCCCATAAAAACCTGTTTCCTAAATTATCTCGTGATTCTAAACAACGCATTACACATGGCCATGTTTACAAATATATACAGGTGTGATTATGCATATTTTTTAGTTACGTCAATACTTAATTTAACAGACTGTAGATTATTTTATTATAGAAACAAATAAGTGTGAAGATTTACAATTGCTTTGTTCTGAGAACTTATCAAACGTAAGTAATTGAATCGTTTATTTCAGAAAGGTATTAACTAACATTTTGTTATTTTCGAGAAAATGAGTAAAAACTTATTTGTAGTTTAATAAAATGTGATAATGTGACTATTTTTTTGACATAATTAGTTCAAGATAGAGTTGCTTAGATGTTTTTTATGTTAAAACAGGTATTTTATTGATAATGACGGGAAAAAATAGATTACAAAAAAATGCAGTTAGTACCTTTCTCAAATAAATGAAAAATATATTTTTTTAAGGAATCAACTTGACCTTATCACTGAAATATTAAACAGTGAGTTGTTTTTTTAAGAGTTACCCCAATAAAAACAATAATAATGTTTAAACATTAAAGATTTATTGAAAACTGTAACATAATTTGTATTAAGCTTGTAATGCAATCGCTTTCTTTGTGGAAACTTTTGCAGGCCATTTCAAAATTTCTTGATGGAATGGGTGATGTTCCTCTGGAACGTATGACATCACTTTACCGATATCCGTTATTTTTCTTTCTAATATTGGAACTTTCTCTTGACCAACTATGTACTTGGTACCTTTCTCAAATAAATGCTCAAAATTAGGCCGAATTTACGGTCACTGTATTTACGGAAGATAGTCTCTTTTTGCACTAAAAGATGCATTTACCTTAAAATAATGTAACGAGCTGAAAAACTCAAAAATGCCGAAAATTTTAGTTAGTCCTATTCTGAAATAAAAGATTCAATTAATTGCTGCTATTAATATCACAGTATTAGAAAGATAGAATGTTCATTAAGTTCAAAATTTGAATGTTGTTATCTAATATTTTCTGCAGGATATATCTAAACAAGTGCGGAAAAATTTAGGCAGTGAATCTTATAATCCAATAGTTTAATATTCAGAAATATTATTGGGAATGGGATCCAAAGTTGAAGAAAACCATATACCATAAACCAATAATGCTAATTACATTATTATTCTGAACATTGTTTAGTTATGTTACTGCGTCTTCTATAATATTTGTATTTTACACAGAAAACTATATTTGGATTGTTTTGAAGAATGCTTAAATACAGCCGAAACAGACTTGCCAATAAATTGGTTTTCTTTAAGTTTGAACCCTATTCCCAATAATATTTCAGTTGAATCTTGATATTTTTGGATGTCAACACTCTTTGCGTCATCGCTGTGAAATATAACGTCAGCATTAAATGTCATTCTTAAATTATGTAAGTCATGGTTTGTAGTGTATCAAATGAATTTCCTAAATCTTTTAATATTCTTTGGTTAGGTTTCCCTAAAAATTAATATCGATATACTAGCTATATCTTAAAATTGCTTTATACAAACAGGAATAGGAGTTTAATACATTTCCCATATGCCTCTTCTTACTTCGTAACAACTTTCCCGCTATATATTCCTTCTCTACTTTTGTCAAACGGAGTCCTCTAACCTCTTGGGTGCCCTACATGAATTTTAACGAATAAGACCTCCAATTCGCAACTATCCTTGTTTTGAAGTTCAATTCTAGTCGGACAATAGGCTTCTATTTTATTTGTTTCTTTAACTTTAATTTCTCGTTGGCGTACAGAGGTTATAGTTTTTGGTACAAAACGCCCTGATCGGTGACAATCATATTGCACGAAATTCACGTTAGTTTTTCTACATTTAAAAAAGAATTTGTTTTTGTTTCGATATCGGCTTTCCATTATCCAAAAAATTATTTGGAGGTCAAATTAATTATTTTAAATTCAAAACCATTTGTCGTACATCCGCATATTAATTTATTTTATGGAACCAAATTTATAAACAAAATAATCGATTGTGTGTAAATGTTACACAAGTGAAATTCAAAACAATAAAATGGGTCACGTTGCAAAGGTTACTATAAAACCAAACTAAATCTATCTTTCTTGCTCTCTCTGAGAACCAAGTGATAGTCTTACTGACTGTTTCCATTGTTTCAATAGGTAGTATAATTCTGATGTACTCAGCATTTTTCTAATGTGTATAAATACTATTGAAACTGGGCTAATGTCAGCCAGAGCCAGTCCATGGCCAAAAATCGGCGGTCAGCCGTTGGCTGTGAAAGAGATACTCCCCAGCGCAAAGGTCTTATTGTAAGTATGGCTGTTATGTTTGTTTGAATAAATCTGTATTTTTATTAAAAAGTTGAGTTTCTTTACCTCTCGCAGAAGCCAAGCGAGTACTCCAAGAATATAAGATGCGGTTTTTTTAATAGACTATAAATATTATTTTACGTCGACGCTGTGTTTTGAAATTTTGAAAAAGTGTAAATCTAATTTATTTTTAAATGAATTTTGCATATTTTCAAAATTTCAAAACACAACGTCAACGTAAAATAATATTTGTAGTCTATTAAAAAAACCGCATATTTTTATCATTTTTCGTTGAGGAGTTACTGAGCGAAAACTATATCCCTTTGGATCTAGCGCTCACCGTAAGCCTTAAGTGTGAATCAAGTTTAGAATTAATATCGCCTTATGATTCAACAGATCTAATAACGTAAAAGCTACTGATTTAAAACTAGACTATCGTCTGCGAAAATAAGAAATGATTGAAAATTACAAAAAAAAAAACAAGTATTAGTTGATTGTTTTTATGGTGGAGTTGGAAGTAGGGGAGAATGGAAGATTGGAAAATATTCCGACTGTAAGTATTTGAGCTACGTGGTCAATATTTTGCTTACATCATTTAGTTAAACGTATATAATATTTCTTCCTTATATATTAAGCTAAAGAAAAAACACTATTGAATATTATCTTATGACTGCACTTTTTGAAAAAAAAATCAATCCTGGAGTAGTTCTGCAATAGCGTAAAACTCTCCGATCTTAACAAAAAAAATTTTCGAGGGTGCTGATCACGAACCTAAAGTTAGATTTAGTATACAGGTTTAGTATAAAGGTTAGAATTTTGAAATATTTTTTTTTATTTGAAACCTGCATGCGAGCGCCGAAATCTGACTTCAGATTCGCGATCAGCGCGCTCGAAAATAGGGTGCTAGGATTTTTTTTGCTAAGATTGGAGAGTTTTACGCTGTTGTAAATAATTACCAAATAATCAACGACTGGGACAGTTAATTTGAAAACTTTTTGTGTATTGAATTTTGAGTGAAAAAACTCGATTCATTTATTAATTTTTAGGTTAAGTTAAGGGTTTAGGAAAATAAAAAAAATCTTTCAATAAACGAAAAACGAACAATAATTTTCGAAAATAAAACTAGGAATAAGCTATACGTATATGGATTTATTTCAACAATTAAAAAAAAAGATTTATCTCAGAAAATAGGAAAAAAAAGGCGCAATAAACTACAGAGTGTCCATTTATAATAGCGTAACTAGCTGATAACTTACAATTTATTGCAATAAAAATGGCACTCTTTAAAACGGATTTGGCGACGTCTTTTAGACTCTACAATGTTAACTAATTTTAAATTCAATGTAGTTTTTCTTTACTAAATGAAGTTTGACAACAATTAGACTAAAACGGATTTGATTCCGAAGATATCAGGCATTTGATAAGGTGTTTCTAACAGATATACTTATATCTAATTTAAGCCTTCTGTGATAAATCGATTATATTATTTAAACTGCACGCAGTCAACAGATGATTTTTTTAAAAAAATACAATCAATGATAAGAGAATATAATCAGCAAAATATCTTAGATAAAGTAGTTTAGTTTTGAAACAATATTAGGTGGTACACAATATTTCATGTCCAAAATAACTGCAGTTATAAGAATCTACGTATAAAGTTAGTAATATTATTGTGAAATTCAAATTAAGATTTCAGTTAAAAGTGAGATTTATTTTAATGCAATTTTTGCTTTTTGTAGATAAACCATTTGAACAACTTCGATGTCTTCTTTAGTGCCATCACTAAGATAGTAACAATTAAAATAGCTATTAGTAGCAGGAATCCTATGACGTCCAGCAGGAAATACTGATAGAGTGGTATATCTGCCGCAGGATTCCGCAAATGCTTTGCACCTTTATTTCTAATAACGTATTCTGTCCACCACACAGCCTTCTCCAAACCTGTCATGGGCTCGTCTAAAATTAATTTCTTTAATTTTTTAACTCCTTCGTAATACCTGAAACAGATTTACGTACTTTAATTTTCAATTTATAAATTATTAATGTCACACTTTTAATAGTCCCATCTATACGGGGTGTTTCTTAAGTAGAGGTAAAATCCAGCTACAGCGTGTCAAAATAAAAATCAGTTTTCAATATTTAATTTCTAAACAGCTTGAGATAATTAAATTAATAAATTATTTAAAAAATATATAACACCCTTTATAATATTACAAATGAAATAGGTCATCATATGCGCTATTGTATTATATTCACTTATTATTTCTCTACACTTTTTTCTATTTTAAACCGATTAACAACAAAATTGATTTATTTAATGAAGTGAATCTTTACACAGTTACTAAAATTACTTAGGCCTTGCAGATAGAAATGATACTAAAGCTACGAGAATTTATATGGAAAGATTTTTAAATTATCCAGCTCCAAATCCAAGAATGTTCAGAAATTATTTTTTCTACAAAAGTGTTAAAAGTGGGCTTTTTAATTGTCATTTTTGATGTTAAAAATGTCATTTTTTGATACGCGTGTTAAAAGTAAATCAAAGTTTATTTAAATTTTGTTTTGAAAATTAATAAAACGTTTTTACAAACACATGAACAACTTTTTATTTTAAATAAGTACAAACCAACATTTTAACTAGTTATTACTATTAACATTTATAGTAAAATTTCAACAATTTGAAATTGTAATTCCCTGCGGAGTCATCATACTTAAGTTGGTTTTACTGTCAACATGTGTGACATTTATTTTCTGTAGAAATACTACCGTTAGTACTGGTGGCCTTGCTAGTAGTTGCAGCAGTAGGAAGTATTTGGCACGCAATTTCCTTCTTCTGTTCCAGTGAATTTTCAATGTAGCCTTCAGCTACCGTCAAAGATTTCCACCCTCCATGTCTCTTGATGGTAGTAAGATTTCCACCAGAATCTGCTAACAATGTCGCCGATGAACGACGAAAACAGTGTCCGGTGTAGAGTTGAGGATTTGGTAGATTCAAGAACTCTGCAATGTCGGCAGGCATTTTACCAAACATGTTAATTCCAACTGGATTCTTCACACATTTATTCTTCATATATTTAAGAAAAAGTCGTCTATGGTCAGCGTTGGGTGGCCGGAGTGCCATATACTTTCTAAAAAAGTTTAAATTGAATTCACCAACAACACTGAAAGTCCGAGGCACTTTCGTTTTAGTATCTGGTATGGTCACAACAACCGAAGTGCCCAAATATTCGATATTGTCGATGGTCATCTGACACAATTCCTCCCGGCGATACGCCCCGAAGACACCCACTATTGCTGCGACTTTCATCATCAGATACTTTTCGTCTTCTGCTTCTGTGAGAAATTTGTCGATATGCGTCTTCGTCAAAACTTTTGACTTTTTTTGCTTGATATCCTTCACCCTTCCGTTTTAAAAAAGCAATAAGTTTATAATGTTTGCTTATATCTTGATCTTGCTTTATTTTTAACATAGTTTTGATCATGGAATAATTTGACCACAGCGTTGACGATTTCCATATCTTGGCTTTTTCCTCAAAATATGCCAGTAAAACACTTCCGTTACATTTCCCAGGGACCTTTTTAATGTTGCACCATTCCGAAAAGCGTCTATACGCGATTTCGTTCCTTTGATTTCGCCGGCAATAATTCCAATGTTGCTCGACTGGCGGCTTCTTCGATTTTAGCAGGGATGGATTCGTTAGGCTCATTATCGAGATTATTCATTATACTTATAATATTACTAGAAAATGCTGTCAATATTTTTGCGTTTTTTCCATAACTAACAACAGCACTGGTTGCTATAAAAATTTTGGTTCATAAACATTGCGATCTGTGTGGTATTTTTTGATTTCTTATTTTTATTGAGTTTAAAGTTCTTCCGATTGTTTTGTAGAAAAAATAGTGTATGATATACGTGTTAAAAGTGATTTTATTTTGTTCGTGAAGTTAAAAAACTCGCTACGCTCGTTTTTTAATCATCTTCACTCACAAAATAAAATCTTACTTTTAACACGTATATCATAAATAGCTATTCAATACCTTTCGGAGTCAGACTCATTTAAAAAACGTCCAATTCCTCGAAGACCTTCAAGTGTAAGAACACCTGAATTAGAAGAAGCTATTCTACACGAAATTGACCCAAATACTAGTACTAAGAAGATCGCTGCAAATCTTAATGTGAATCAAATTAGTTTGGTCCGTATAACATACAAAAGGTCCAAACCTTACTGCCGCAAGACTATCCTATTCGCCTACAATTTTGCCACTGGATTTTGCAAAATATTGAACAAAATCTTGACTTTACCGCTGGCAAATTGTTTAACGACGAAGCTAATTTTTCCAGAGATACTATATTGAACTTGGTCAGATGAAAACCCCAATGCCATAATAGAATCTCGATTTCAACATCAGTTTTCTTTGAATGTATGAGTGGGTATTATTGGAAATTTTCTTGCTGCCCCTTACTTTTTACCAAGAACTTTAACTGGTGCCTCCCACAGACATTTTCTTGAAAATTTTTTACCTGAACTACTTGACAATGTCCCATATGCGCTAAGACAAAGAATGTGGTTTATGCACGACTGGGCTCCTCCACATTTTAGTTTGACTGCTTGTGAATTTTTAAATGAAAGGTTCAGTAATAACATGATTGCAGGAAGCACTCAACAACCAGGTCAACCTAGGCCACCCAGATTACCCGATATGAACCCTATTGGTATTTCCGTCTGGTGACATCTAGAATCTGAGGAGCGCTTATGTCTACAAATTATAGCTGGCTGTAATGTGATAAGAACTACTCCCGAAATTTTGACATGTTCGAACTGCAATTTGAAGAAGATCTGAAGTATGTATTTTGACTGAAGGTAATCATTTCCAACCATTTGTTATAATAAATCATAGTAAAGTACTTCCGTTGTTAATGAATTATTTTAGGTAATGTAATGAGTATCGTAAAAATACACTTGATCAAATAAATCAATTTTGTTGTTAATCAGTTTGGAATACAAATAAAATTCATGAACTAAGAAATGCAAGTTTGCAAATAGTTGAAGCGAAAAGACCACCAAGCCAATTTTGAAATGTCACGTTGTCATTAAAGGAGATTTCTCGAAAGTTGCTGATTATTCCAAAGCAATTTATGACGGATTCTTCTCTCATTCATCATGCCCAACATGAGCTTGATGATTACTAGCTTTTACCGACTTTTCTGCAAGAATCGTCTGGGATAAGATCGATACCGTTGACAAGCTATTCGAAGACGGGCAAGATGAGATGCACAAATGTAGACATATATTTAATGTTGTCAATACATCATACTGGCCATTCCAGGACGTATTAACGTACATGTACAAAGTCAAATGGTTTTTCTGAACTGTAGAATTGTTCAAGTCTAAATAGCTCTCTTTGAAACAGTTAACTGTTTTTGATTTGGCCTTGCCCTAATGGTGTTCTCTTCAAAAAAGG
Organism: Monochamus alternatus; assembly: GCA_037114965.1. Taxonomy (NCBI): domain Eukaryota; kingdom Metazoa; phylum Arthropoda; class Insecta; order Coleoptera; family Cerambycidae; genus Monochamus; species Monochamus alternatus. Next base: position 44,711,051 of record CM073433.1, read on the forward strand.
CACAAGTTGCTTTAGCAGTATCCAATGCTTCAACTTTATTGAATTTAGCTTTGACATATGTCTAACAATTGAATTTCAAATTACTCTTGCCATGGAAACTACTGTGAACTAATAAATCATCCCAATTTTGTATACAGGCAGTAAGGTGATAATTTATTTTCTACAATAATGTGAAAATAGTACGATGACTTTTTTATAATCCTACTGCGACTTACTTTGGTTCATTCATCATTGTCATAATAGCCTTCTTTAATTGATGTTTGGTCAAGGTTTTTCTATCCAAAACAATACCGATTCCTTTGTTTTCCAGTATTCTTCCATTTTGATACTGGTCACCTATGAATGGTATTACCACGAAAGGTACCTCGCCATAAATTGATTCTTCTATCGATTGTAGACCTCCTTGACAGACAAATAGCTTCAAATTCGGATGATCTGAAAAGATAATCTTGTTGCCAGTTACAAGGGCAATTTAGTTGTCTTTGTAAATGTACTAATACTAACCCAAAATTTTTTGTTGCGGCAACCATTTTACAGTTTTGATATTTTTGGGCATGTGAGCAATCTTGGTCTCAAATTTCCATAACACCTTATATGGGAGCTCTGCTAGAGCATCCATGATATGGTTTAGTAGACCATGGCTTATTTCGCTACTTTTAATATTACCTCCTAAACTTACGAGAATACATCCTTCTTTAGCGTTATCCAAAAATGTCTTTATGTCCTAAAAATAGAGATACCATTTTAATTTATGGTAATGTGGAAATGATTTTAACGATTTCCTGGTAAACATGTAGCTACTATTACTATGGTGTGCACTGAGTGCAAGTGTAGTGCAATGCGAGCGTGACACGGAAAATTTGAAACGGAATCGTGGAGAAGATGGAAGTCTACGGCGTATTGCAGCAGTGTGGCTTATCGTATACGAAGCTCATTTATATTGGTACTAGCATTAATATCAAGGGATATCCGACAATCTCCGAACTTTAAATCTTTTGTACTTTTTTTTGTGGGGATATTTAAAAAAATAAGTGCAAGTGTATGAGTGTATAAGTGTATTTTCACAAATGTATCATAGCTTCTGCTAAGAACTTACGAGATCAAAACGGACAAAAGCAGAAACATGTGTGTTGGTTTGTAGAAACTGGGTAAGACAGGCCCAAAATGTTGTTGTTGTTATGTCAAGTCAAGTCAACTATTGCATTCTGTTTTAGATAAGTTCAAATCACCCTATATTTACTGATGAAGAATAACTCTATACAATTATTAGACTTTCTTAAGTTCCATATTTTGACATTGATTTCATGTATTTAAGTTACCATTCTGTATAGAAAATATATTGTAAAAGTTTGTTTTACTTGGTTTCTTACCGTTGGTATTGGTTCTATTGATAAATCTTCTCTATAGCCCCCAATGTTAATTGTAGCTGGACCGATAGTTTTAGGGCCGTGAATATATGGATTTACATTTAGAAACAGCATATCTACATCTCTAATAAGTTCTGGGATCGTAGAAGTGTTATTAAAATATTTTTGCAATACCTTTTGCTTCCTGGGAAAAAGGACATACACAAACATATAATGCAGATACAATGCAACCATTGTACTTGTCAGTCTCTGCTTAAGATTTAGTTGTCCTTGGAAAGGTACCACAAACTCGGGATGTAAAATGGGATGGGTGAAATCCCCAACTATGTTGTAAAATATTGAAGACAAGCTCATTGTGGATATTAGTATTTTCGGGCAGTTATATAGATCAGCGAAGCCTAAAAGTTCTGGGCATACATTCTCTACCAAAACCAAGTCAAACTTAGTTTTATGCTGTAACAAATTGTGACCTATTTCTGAATACAATAAATTCTCACAAACGGAATCCATTAAAATTGAAAGTGAGTTGTGGAAATTCCACATTGTTATATCAAATTCCAATCTGTAGCTGAGGTTGGGTACTAACTGGTAGGCCCAATTCATGTTGACTTCAGTCAGATTTGTTAAATTTGGATTGTTCATTGGATTGGTTGTTAGCAGAGTAATGTTGTGTCCTCTGAGGGCCAAAGCCTTCCATAGAGGTGCATAAGCTATTTGGTGACTGTACGATATGGTGGGAACTATAGCTAAAATATTGGCACAATATGACAAAGATGTTGAACACAACACTAGGCACACATACTTGTAAAACATGTTTGCCAACACGTTACGTTCTAACTAATTACGTATTACATTTGCTGTCTTATTTATTGCTTACTGCTATCTAGGCTACACAATCATACCCCAATTTGATGCGAGCTCTATGGTTAATTGATTTGTTTTTTTGAAATTAATCACTCCTTTTTATATTGATAAGGCTGGTTACAATGATTAATATTTGTATTGATTGTACTATTTTTACACTACATTTTACTTGATTGGTGCAACACTCTATTCTTTAGCATTTTGTAAGTTATTTGCAACATTTTATAGGCGTTTTACTATTACTTCGATAATTATTTTGTAAAAATGATATGTTGTTCAAACTATTTTCTAGAATATTATATGTTGGAATTACCTACTACAGTACTTGTGAAGTCTTCTTCCTAGCTAAATCAAATAACATCTGATTCAGTTTGACTTCGTGTCACAATTTGTATTTTGTATTGCTATTATAGTTAGTATTTACAAATGTAATTGTAATGCCATTTAACTAATCAGTTTTCGGTTGAATAAGCCTCCATATTTTCGAATTACAGAGCTTTTCTTAAATCTATTCTATTTATTTTACACTTCATTTCACGCTATGTGGTAAACAATAATACTTAATTAAATGTACCTATAGTACTTAATAAACATTCGTAATTATATGTAAATGAGTAGTAATGAGTAAAAGTAATTTATGTAACAAATCAATATTTATTTATTTACTTATTTAGAGTACATCACCCAACAGTCAGTACCAATTACTGGGTGGGAAAAGCAGCTGATAATGTTACATATATACATAAAAAAGACGTAAGTACATAAAGACCAAAATACATATATAATAAACATTTTTAAAAACTACAAAAAAATACAAAAATAAGTTAAAAGTAAAAATATAATAATCAGTTTGGTGAGTTCCCGCTTAAAAAAAAGATCTCTTAATATGTGAAATACTATCAAAAAATATATCCACAAAATTCTGCATCCGAAAATGAGTATCAATCATTGTATACAGGGGTGAAAATTTTGTTCTCGGAGTCGGTAGATAAAACAAGGATGAAGATCGAATCGTACAGCACAGAATCATGGAGACATAAGTCATTTAACAAATCCGGGAGTCAATTTTTCCAATAATAATTTTATGAAGGGTCGTCAAAGAATTACATAAACCCCGTGAAGCAATATCGGTAAGATTGAACCGTCTAAGCAAAATATCTTGAGATATTCCTTGGATAGGGTAACAGTTATCAGATTTAAACAACAGGTTTTTCTTTAGTTGTATTGGGTTTTTGCCACACTTCTGAAAAATAATAAAAATTTATTAAAACGGAACAGTCAAGGGTTATTTTTGAAACTAAGTTTGTCTAACCAAAAAATCTCACACTGAAAAAAGCAGATAAGTAAAAAATAACAAAAATCACATCACTATCGCGCACTTCCGTATTATTGACGTTTCGAAAAACTCTCTGTTTTCGTTTTCAAAATAGTAGTAAAAATATTAAACGTATGTCAAGTTTGACAGTTTATAATTTGTTTATCTGCTTCCATAGAGATGTTAAATGATTTTTATTTTACTTTTATTTTCTTCTTCTTGATACAACTGTAGCCAACAATGATCGATGTTTACAAACTTAGTAAAAATAACCCTTGACTGCTCCGTTTGGCGCAAGGGCTTATTTAATTAATTTTTATTATTTTTCACACAAATAAATAGCTTCAGACAATATCTTAAACAACAGGTATTTCACATATTTACGTTGAATGTTCGCCAACTTATTGATATGAACCTCATAATGTGAATTCCAAATAAGGGAAGCATATTCCAATTTAGGTTGAAGAAATGCGTTGAACACTAAAGAAACTGTTTTAGTTCCTGTAAATTGTTGCGAGTTTCTTAAAAGCAAGCAAGATTTCTGTATGCCTCGCGTTGAATGTTACTAATATGTTCTATGAAATTTAATTTAACATCAAATGTCACCCCAAGATCTTTGAAACTGCTACAGTTCCTTATTAAATTATTGTCCACTGTATAGTCATATATAATAGGACCCGTTTTCCTAGTGAAACCCATCGAACTACACTTAGAGAAGTTTAAAGGCAATATATTTTTAGTACACCAATGTTGAATTTTATCTATATTTGACTGAAGCAAAAGACAGTCGCTTAAGTCTTTCACAGATAAATACTACTTGAGATCATCGGCATAGAAGAGTACATTACAATTTATAGACCAAGTGATATCGTTTATAAAGATTAAAAATAACAGAGGACCGAGGACTGAACCCTAAGGGACTCCAGAAGTGGCGTTAATATCTATCGAATGGAAACCACGATACTCCACTGTCAGTTTTCTCGCTGATAAATAAGAGGTAAAACAATTAATAAATGAATTGGTTAAATCCATATTGGATAGTTTTGAAAGTAGGATACCATGGTCCAACCGATCAAAGGCCTTAGAAAAATCCGTATAAACGACATCAACTTGTTCACCATTATCCAAGTGTTTAGAAATATATTGGTAACTGTTCATCGACCTGGAAAAAAGCTATGCTGCTCAGTACATATAGAAGACTTTACGTGTACAAGGATTTCAAAAACCTTTGAAGGATTACAAATAATAGTTATAGGACGATAATTTTTTACATCACTTATGTTGTCTCTTTTAAAAATTCAACAACAACAACAAATTCGACCCATTTTCCACCTGTATGGGAATTTAGCCATCTTTAGTGACAGGTTATATAAATACCATAAGGGTTTGGCACAATCCTTAAAAAAAAGCGGGTAAGCCATCAGGTCCTGCTGTATTTTAGGCTTCAATTTTTTTTAAGGCGCATAAATATGTTTACTAGGTGAGGTGAATAAACTGGTTAAATACAATTATTTCAATAAAAGATTTTTTTGGTAAAATGTAAGAAGATAATCATCATCAAAAGATTTTATTACTTTCAGGATCTGAATCATACCTACTAGAAAGTTGTTTTCAAGAGATATAAGTTGAATAGATATTTGTTTTGATATTTATATGTATAAGCAGTTTTCTGATAACATATATTTTTTGGAACTGAAATTATTTAGTAATGGTGTAACATGAGGCACATACATACAGGGTGTTTCAGAAGGAGATGTACCATACTTCAGCATGTACAACGTTCAATTTTAAGCAAAAAAAAATTATGAACTTAGGTATGGAAATACTTGGTTTAGGATATACAGGATGTCAAATTTAAAAAAAAATAATTACATTTTCTTTAATAACTCTCGACTACTTTGAGTTAAATTTATGAAATTTTGTATGAGGAGGTTTCTCAGGACGGGATATTCAAATTTTATGCACAATTGGCCGCATCTCCAACAGGGCGCCACCAGCGACTATTTGGATCCCTTTAATTCGCTTCAACTTTTTGGTGCCACGGTGTATGTCATTTCGGAATAGAAAAACATTTTCCCCTACCTCTTCTACTTGAAACTTAAATCTTATTGAAGTCTTTAGGAGCAGCTGTTTTCGTTAAAAACTCATCTAAAGATGATGCATGCAAATTATGTATTAGAGTGCTACCTTACTTTATCTAAAAAAACAAGACATAACACTTTAAAGACGAGGAACTATTAGTTTTTAATCAAAACTTCCTAAATGTTTTGTGAGAATTCCAAAAATAAAATCTCTAAACAAAATGTACAAAACCTGACAATAACTTTCAATTCACTCTAATACATAATTTTCTTTAGATGAGTTTTTAGCGGAAACGGCTACTCATAGGTACTTCAATAAGGTGCACATTTCTTAAGTAGAAAAGGTAGAGGAAAATGTTTTTCTATTCTAAAATGACATACACCATAGCACAAAAGCGATTTAAAGGGATCCTAATGGACGTTTGTGACGCCCTCTTGGAGATACAGCCAATTGTGCATAAAATTTGAATTTCCCGTCCCAAAAACTTCCGCATACAAAATTTCATGAATTTAACTCAAAGCAGTCGAGAGCTATTAAAAAAAATTATTATTATTATTTTTAATTTGACATCCTGTATATCCTAAACGAAGCGTTTCCAGACCTAAGTTCATAAGAAATTTTTTGCTTAAAATTGAAATTATAATAACATACTGATGTATGTACATCTCCTCCTGAAACACCCTGTATATTTATGAAGTGTAAAACCTTCCATAGGCAGTCATCTAGTGTCAATTTATTTAAGTAAATTTTTTTTAACTATTTGACGATTTTCCCAAACTTTCAAATTACGTAATTAATTTTTTATTTCTATTTTACGCGCATCGTCCAATGCTGTTGTAATATTTTATTTACTAGTACTGTCAATGTACACTTGCAGTTTGAAAAATACAATGAGTATTATGAAATATTAATAAATCTCGGAACAACTTGTTCAATCGGAATATTCATTTTCGCCAATGTTGAAAAAGTGTGCTTATTTATTTAATAATTAATAATATCGTTAGCATATTCCTCACGTTTTCCTGTGCTCCGGTGGTACTTGGGTCTCTAGTATAGCCAATTTACACTACACAGTTACAGTACAGACATCTGAAACTTAACTAAAATAAATCAGAAAGAACAGTAAAATTTTAATTGCAATGCGCTGAAATTTAGGAGGAGCTTTGATATATGTTTTTATAAAATAGACACACAACAGACGATTTTATTAATAAATGAACTTATTACAAAGTGGAAAAACTGAACCACAACTTATTATTTCAAACGTCAGCAATCTCCCTATAAGCATAAATCATCATTTATATCTATATATAAACAGTATGACCAGTAAATACGTAGAATTTTGATTAACCTTATCTTATAACTGTTTTTAATCGAACTTGACTTAAGCAGCAAATAACGTTGACCGATAAATAATGCTTGGAAGTAAAATTAACTACCAAGATATTTTTTCTTGAAAAGACAGACAATTCTTTCATTGCTTATGCTCAGAATCGAAAATATTTCACAACATTGAGAATCTAGTGTGAATCTAGATTTGACTATATACTTATACGAATTTACCATATTTACTTTATTGCGTTTTCTGTTTTGCTAGATAATATTTTCTAATTAATTTATATAACCTCGTTAGTGTCAACATTGTCACTGTAATTGACAAAATAGTGATTCCTATCAGAAATGAGATGACGTCTATTAAGTAGTACTGGTAAAATGGTAAATCTGCAGCTGGATTTCTCAAATGTTTGGCGCCTTTATTCCTAATAACGTACTCTGTCCACCAAACCGCTTTTTCCATACCAGACATAGGGGCATCAAGAATTAATCTTTTTAATTTCTTTACTCCAGTTCTGTATCTGAAAAAATAATTTTTGGAATAATACACCTAGTTTATAATACCTATGTAGAATACAATAAAATGAAATGATATTTATTGAAAAATTACATCACTGAATATCAAAAAGTAACTGTTATGATAGCATCAGTTCAAAGATTCTTCTTCCTCTCATTCATTTTGTTTGTTGATAATATTAATTGAACATAATTTAATACAGTTTAGATTGTGTTATACAATAGTGCATTTTTATTGGACTCGTATTGGAAACATATTTCTTTTTAGTAAACGCAATAAATTAACTATTCAAGGATATATTATCTCCTGCTGTTTATCATTAGCTTCCAACGAGCTTTTAGCAGCTCTAGCAGTAGGAAATATCTGGTGAAGAAATGAGGAATTCATCAAATTAGTTGCGATGTGTTCATTAAAACATATTCTTTGAAGGTTATTTGAATAGTTAGTAGTAAGGAGGGCGTTGTTTTGCTTCAAAATTATGAGTACTCGGTTACGATTACTTGCTCTGTTTTTATAAATTCAAGACAACGGAGTTACTGGCAATAAATCTCAGTAGTGATTATATTCCTCGAAAGCATTTCAAAGTAGACAATGCTTTATTTGTTCAATCAAATAAACAACACCACTTTACACCGACTTAAGCTAGACCAGAGTATAGTTTTTCGTCACCAATCTGGAGCAAAAATGGTCCATCTGGACAAACTAAATATTCATGAGCCAGAAAAATTACAAAAATGTTGATACCCTGATTTTTGCTGTTTTAGCTTCAATGTAATGCAAATTTCATACTAGCCATAATCTAACATACTGACTAATTTCTGAATTGTTTGACGTGCCTGAAACGATCTTCATCAAATTCAGATGACCTTCGTCAACATAAAGAGTTGTTTGTGTCAAAATGACCCTCTTTAAAAGGAGAATACCATTTTTGCGCTATACTTGGTACAATGGATTCTCTCTCTGTAAATTCCTCTGTTGAAACAAATCGATCAAACAGAACGATATGTTGAAAATTATTTTTTCTATTTGTCACAATTTCACATTGTACTTACTCCAATGATTTATCTCTGTAAATTGTATAAATGGTTCGAACGACATAAGTTGGCTTCATTCTTCTATTGAAATAAATCGATCAAATACAACGATATGCCATTTTTTGTATTTGTCATAATTTACACAATCTCAGTACAAGTTTATTAAGTTCGAAGGCTATTCAATTGAAGAACAGCATGACCTTAAAATAAGTAACAATTGATATCCAATGTACTCTTATCATTGAAATCAAAACCCTTAAGAACTGATTTATAAATTATCTCAATCTTTTGAACAACGTCTTTGTTTTGTTACTATTCATTTTCTTGACTACAAAGAATCCTAATAGTAGGAAGTAATTCTGTTGCTTTCTATAACTTACTTTGGATCATTCATCACTTTCAAAATAGCTTTCTTCAATTCATTTTTCTTTAAATTTCGTCTGTCTAAAATTATGGCAACGCCTTTGTTTTCCAGTATCTTGGCATTTTGGTATTGATCAGCAAAGAATGGTATTACTATAAACGGTACTTCACCATGAATTGATTCTTCCATAGACTGAACACCTCCCTGAAAGATGAACAGTTTCACATTTGGATGATCTGCAATTAAAGACAATATTTCATTGATGTTAACGAATCTAGGTTGATTCTCTTTTCAAATGAAATTCGAAACTTTTTTTTATATAGGTAACTGAAACAAATGTTTGTACATACCTATTTTACAAGCTGTACGAATACTTACTTAGAACTTTCTGTTGTGGCATCCATTTTGCTGTTCTAATATTTTTTGGCATATCTGCAGCGTAAGCCTCGAATTTCCATAACACTTTGTATGGTACCTCTCCTAAAGCATCCTTGATATTTTTCAGTAATAGCTGACTTAAGTCGCTGCTATTGACGTTAGTCCCTAGGCTTACGTAAATACAACCTTCTTTGGCATCGTCCAAAAACTCTTTCATGTTCTAAAAAAAAATTATCACATTTACATTGATACTACGGAACTATCTTATCTAATAATATCTAAAATATGATACAGCACCACAAAAAAAGTAGTTTGTCCGACGTACTAGGCCTAGGCCTATATATTCTTATGTATTTTCAAATTCTGAATCCGAATCTGGGATCCATTTAATCCCATCGCCCTAAATTTAAAGTCATTCTAAGGTCACAGCGAAAAATAAATGTGCCAGCCATTTAACCTCATTAAGTCAGTTTCAAGGTTATTTCAAGGTCAAATCGAAAGATATATATCCAAGTGTACCAAACCATCGTACATTTATGAATCGCGGACTTATTTAACCCCATCACATGAGCTTCAAGGTTAATTCAAGGTCAAATAGAAAGATATATGTGCAAGTAAACCAGACCGTTGTTGATTTATGTTTTGGGGGTCGTTGGATCTGAATCGGGGATTCATTTAACTCTAGCTTCAAGGTCATTTTAAGGTCAAATGGAAAGATAGATATGCAAATGGACAAAGTGATACGTACGTCAATATTTTGGGATCGTTGAATCCGAATTTGGAATGTACGTCCTTGGAATGAGAGTGATGGGGTTAAATGAACCCCAGGTCAGATTCAGCAAGTGAAAATACATATATTTTTTGTCCTGCTGTATTATTATCAGAACGATTCTAGAACTACATAGTAGTTATTATTTTGATACTTAATTTAATAATGGTAGATATTTCTTTCACTTACCGAGGGTATTGATTGTTTAGATAGGTCTTTTCTTAACCCACCAATAGTAATCGTGGTAGGTCCAATAGCTTTCGGTCCTTGAATAAGAGGATTCACATGTAGGAATACCATATCAACGCCACTAATTAATTCTGGAATTGTGGACGTACTATTAAAATATTTCTGCACGGAAGATTGTATCTTGGGGAAAGTATCAACCACAAATACATAATACAGATACCAGCTGACGAGTGTACTTACGACTCTTTCCTTAAAACTTAATTTGCCATGATACGCTGTTATGAATTCGGGATGTAGAACGGGGTGTGTGATATCACCAATTAAGTCAGAATATATTGAAGGAACATTCATGGATGCTATCAGTATCTTTGGACAATTATACAAATCAGCAAAAGCTAGAAACTGCGGGCACAGATACTCTACTATTACCAAATCAAACTTGCAATCGTTTTGAAACAGATCAAGTACTACATCGGAGGAGAGCGCAAAGTCACAGATGCGATACATTGTCCCGAAAATAAGTTGGTGGTAATTCCACATAGAAATTTTGTTCTCCACTTGATAGGTACAGTTACTACTAAATTTGTAGGCCCATTTCATATCGAGTTCAGTAAGATTTGTCAGCTTAGGATCATTTATTGGATTCGCTGTGAGTACCGTTAAGTTGTGACCTCTAAGAGATAGTTCTGTCCACAAAGGAGCAAAAGTAATCTGGTGGCTATAAGACACTGCGGCATTTAATACTAAAATGTTGGCGCAGTATGAAAAATGCGCCAAGCACAACACGAAACAAATATACTTGTAGAACATACTAGGTGTATAATTAACTGTGGCTCTAGTTACCTCTTCTTGAAGCACTTGCATTTATACGGTGTCATTTTACGCGATAATACTGGAATTGTTTGTTTTGTTGCTCGTCATTTGTTACAAAGTATCAATTAAGCAACTGTTCTTCATTAGCGATGTTATAGGTTGACTACTTTAGATATAGGTTAAGAGCTTAATTTTAGTAAGCAGTTAAACAAGTATTAGAAACATAACAACGGATAATGGTATGATACCATTATATAGGCCTGTGTAAGCCATACATTTCTTCAATTAATTGGCCAAGAAATTGGAGACTGGTTCTAGTTTTCTGGTCAATTTTTCTACAATTGAGAAATTGTTAGGAAAATAATAATAAAACACTAGGTGGCACAACTTTTCACTACTTAATGCAATGCAATCTATTTGTGAAGAGATAGAAAGAAAAAGAGATTGAATTTAACACCTAGATCTTTTATTTGTTCTAATTAATAGAGTACATTGCTGAAGTTATAGTCAAATCTAAATATATTTTTATTGCGAGTAAAACTAAAATAATGACAATTATTGAAATATAAATGTAATTATTCAATAAGCAGTACCTGTAGACTAAATCAAAGCTATTTTGAAATAACATACAATCCGCTAGGCTGTTTATTTGAGAAAATATCTTAAGATCATCTGCATACATTAAGAAATATAAAACATTTATTAATAATAATAATAAATGACTTTATTTAATCATAATGAACAAAAAATATATTTATAAGGTTACATCATATAAAACACACTATTAAATTTCACAAATTTACAAACACACATTATCAATTAAAAAGGCCGAGTTCAACTGCTCATTTTAGAAATGGGGACGTTGCTCTTCCACTCAACCAAAACATATACATAAATAAAAAAGACAACAAAAATAATAATTGACACATATAGCATCCCTCTCAAATATACATTGAACGATAAAATGATCATATTTATAATATATCTGGTTATTGCTAGTCAGCATTACAATATTTCTTATAATACAATATATAACACACGCGACACACTGACATACATAAAAGTACTAGTAGCCAACAGCAAAATATAAACACAACTATATCTAAATTAAATAACAAAGCCATCCAATATTAATTTTAACAATTTAATTTTAAACATGGATAAAGATAGGACTTTAAATTCCCCAAGAATGGAATTATACACTTTAGCTATTTGATAAATAAAAGAACGTTCGAAAAAAGATGACTTATGTGATGGTATTGTAAGTAGATATGTATTTCTAGTTGACATATCATCAAACTGTCTTTGTCCCAAGAAAGCAACTTTATCATATAAGTATGACGGAGTTCTGTTTACTATAACACTGTGATATAAACAGCAACAATGTAACAATCTACGTTCCCGCATGCAAAGCCAATTCATTTCTTTTATTTTCCTACTCACAGAAACATGTTTCCCATAAAGCAGTCTGACACAGCAGTTCTGAATTAACTGTATTCTATGCGAATCGTGAACATTAAGGTAGGCATTATACACAACATCCCCAAAATTGAAATGGGAAAGCACTAATGAATCACATAACAACTTTTTAGTTTTAAAATTTTCAAAATATTTGCTACCATAAATCAGTTTAAGATTGCAATATGCTCTCTTAATACACATATTTATATGTTTAGTAAACCTTAACGACGAATCGAAGGTAATACCTAAATTTTTTGCCGAATCTTGTATGTCTGTTTTTTTGTTGTCGATGTAAATATAAAGTTCATTTTTTACTGTATTAGAAAGGTATTTTAAGTTAATATAAATTTAAAAGTTTCCTGATTTGATTTTCCATAATTCTTTCCAGAATTTTCGACATAGTGGGCAAAATACTGATAGATCTCAAATCTTGTAGGCTATTGGGTGAATTAATTTTGGGTAGAGGTATGACGTAAGCAACTTTCCACACATCAGGAACAGTATTAGTTTCCAAACAGCGGTTAACAATATTTACCAAGTATGGCAGAATACTCAATGTATAAGGACTTCCAAGTTGAATCAGCTTAACATTGATCATTAAATCCAATGGAGTTGGAACGTAAGGTACTAATTATATTTAATATTACCGATTCATTAGTAAATTGCAACGAGAAGAGGCCGACATCACTGACAGTATTAGTTTGATAAAATTGTAACGTCTGAGGATCGGGATTATATGGAGACTTGGAGAAATGATCATTTATACCGTTGATATCACCTATTAATTCATCAGGTAGTTCCACAGTTGGTGGTTTGAAATATATGCCATGTTTTTTTAGATTTTTGCAGACATTACCATTGGTAATATTTCTATACGTAATAATCATGGGGTAACATGACGATCCTGTGTGGCTAAACTTTCAATCATTTATTTGTAGAAGCATCGAAGAAAGTTTTGGATAGGATATCTAAGACTAACCTAGATGTTACTAATATCCAATTTAATATCGTTAGTAATTGTTATTCTTTGTTTTTGGACCCTTTCACTGAAAATGAAATGTTAACTTTATTAATTAGTAAGCTGAAATGTAAAAACCCCTGCGGACTTGATGGGATTCCTATGTCAGTTCTAAAAAATGTAATCATTCATTATACATCCGTTGAAACATCTAGTTAATCTGTCCTTTTCTACGGGATATTGAAGGTTGGAAAAATAGTGCCAATTCACAAAAACGGTGAACCATTAAATATCCAAAATTATAGGCCAATATCCATTGCTTCGACATTTTCTAAAATCTTTGAGTATTGTTATCTGGAACGTATTTTTAAATTTGTTACACAATACAAATTGTTTTCAAGAAATCAATATGGTATGGCATGGTGACAGAGGCAACAAATATGGTTCCAGCATGATGGTGCTCCAGCTCATTTTTCCATGACCGTTAGAGAGGATTTACACCAAACTTTTCCACATAGATGGGTAGAAAGGGCCGGACCTGTTTTATGGACCTCCAAGATCGCCTGATCTGAACCCTCTAGATTTATTTGTTTGGGGATATTTGAAGACAGTAGTGTATGGTACTCCTGTAAATAAACTGGAAGAGCTGCAGCTACGGATTAATCAAAAGTGTCAAGAAATCCAAACCAAGGAGGGTGTTTTCGAAAGGGTTCGAATATCGTTGAGACGAAAATGTCGTGCCTCTTGGAAATGGACGGAAGGCACTTTCAACATCTTCTGTTTTGTTTGTTAAAAGCTTTTTTTGTCGGTTTATTCCTAATAAAATAAAATGTTTGAAAAACGAATAGTGGTCCATATCTCCGTCCGCAACCGTTACTTTGCGGACCCATGTTTATTAAGACTTTTCTGCGTATTTTGGTTCATACTATTACCTCCTGAAATATTTTACACTCTATTTTTAACACCTTGTATATTTCTTGAAGAAAATGTTGAAGGACTTCCTTGTGACAAATGTATTTTATAATTTGTAAGAGTTTTACGATAGTAGATGTCATTAGATAATTAGTATTATTTTAAAATTGTGACCATTCCTATACAAATGTGTATTTTGTCAACAGGGAAATAAATTATATTCTGTTTTTAATTAGTATAAATAAAAATTATACCAGTGTTGTGTGTGTCTTTAAGCATATCTGATAAGGTACGCAGACTGTAATAATTGTTAGTGTGATCGTGTAATTGGAATTTTTATTATTATTAAGTAAATAGTTTTATTTCATTTCTCACTATTTAATTTAGAACATCTCAGAAGCTGATCACACGTACGCAGACCGCGAATGTGGGTCCGCTGCGTTACGTCTTCGTCGTAAACCCGTAATTACGCTTTTCGGCCGCATGCCTTCGCGTCAATGTCAGCGGCGTGGTCGTCCGTGCCGGCGGCGAAGAGGAAGGCGCTCGGCTACATCGGCATCGGCGCGGCGGCCTTGCGAGAGGAAAGTGGCCGCCCCAGGCCACGGCGTGGCAGGCCTTGGGTCCCGTTACCATCAGCATTGCACGCTATTCCTCTTCTCCGCCGCGCCCGCCCGTCGACGAGCCGGTATTATCTCGCGCTCGATCGCATTCGAACAGCCTTTCCAATATCACCGGTTACGTCTCGTATGCGCAGCCGTCCTTACTTTAAATATCCTGTCTATATTTTAGCGATTCTTAGTTTTTTTTTCGTCCTAACATTCTGTCTTACGATGACATAAAATTGTACTAGATAAAAATAAGACATAGGAAACACGTTCATGCAAAAAACAAAACTTTATTGAACTATATTTAGTAGAAAAAGTAGTTCTTTATTGCACTAGTTCAATAAAATTGCACTAATTAAGGTTGTTTTCCTAACTTTTGGAAAAGAGCAGTAGTAATTCCAGTTTTTAAAAGTGGTTCTAAGGATGAAGCCAGCAACTATCGTCCCATTTCTTTACTTTGTGTATTTGGTAAATTTTTTTAATCAATAGTTACTAAGGAACTCTTTTTTAAAATTAAGCATTTAATAAATGATAATCAACATGGCTTTTTTCGGGGCAGATCTATTATTACTAATTTAATGCCTTTTTTTACAAACGACTCTTGAAGCTATGGACAATAAAATGCAGGTGGACGCTGTGTATACCGACTTTTCAAAAGCGTTTGATAAAGTACATCATCTGACATTATTGATTAAATTTGAAAATTTCGGTATTCATGGGGAACTGCTTTGTTGGCTGAAGTCTTATATCACTAACAGAAGCCAATGCGTCAGATTGAACAATTATTTTTCTGAGTACCATAGTATTACCTCTGGAATACCACAAGGTTCTCACATGGGACCTCTTCTTTTTTGTCTTTTTATAAATGACATTGGTTCCTGCTTCAATTAATCAAATTATAATTTATTTACCGATGACCTTAAATTGTTAATGCCTGTTCAATCTGTGGATGACTGCATTAAACTTGAGGAAGATCTGTCCAGATTAAATGATTATTGTAAAACTCATAAACTTTTCCTTAATATTAATAAATGTCATAGTATAACATTTTCCAGAAAAGAACTTAATATTACTTACAATTATACCATTGGCGGTCGTACTTTGAGAGTCGTTAGTGAAGTTAAGGACTTAGGTATAATTTTTGATAGCCAATTATCTGAGACACATATTGACTCTATAGCACAAAAAGTTATGAGAACTCTAGGTTTTATATTACGCAATACAAAGCATTTCACTAACCCTTCTTCTATTATTATTTTGTATAATGCATTAGTTAGAAGTAAATTTTAATATGGTAGTCTTTTATGGAGTCCGTTGTATTATAAATACATAGATCGACTTGAAAATGTTCAGAAAAGATTTATTGATGTGTGCCATATGATGTCAGATTGTCGCACTACCGTTTAAAAAAATTAGCCTCTAGAAGAATAATTTCTTCCGTTATATTTTTGTACAAATTAATTACCAGTATTGTTGATTTTCCTTATACTGTTAGTCAAATTTCTTTTAATCACTATTCATATTTTTCTAGATATGTTAATCTTTTTCATATTTCATTGTGTCGGACTAATTATGCAAGTAATTCTCCAATATGTATGTTACAGAAGAATTATAATGATTACTTTATTCATCTAGGTCTTTTTAATTGATTATTATCAAGTTTAAAATCATATGTTAATTCTTTACTACATTAGTGTTAATTGTACTCACTGTTTCTTTAGGTTTAATTAAGTTACTTACCACGAATTTGTATTTTTTTTTTCTTTTGTGTAATCCTGTTATTGGGCATTGAATTGCCTGTTGGATTACCTATGTCGAAATAAATATATAAATAAATAAATAAAAATGTTTATTGGATTCATCTGTCATTCTACTACAACGTTTTGTCATCACGACAAATATAAACGTTCAAATCGACGTCATATTTTCCTATACTTAGTGTCATCTAAATAAAACATTTTGGTTTTTGCATGAACGTAGAAAAAATATTGTATGTAACTCGTATAAAAAGGGCTTATCGCACTCGACGATAAATAACTATTCTGAACCTTTTTTTAACTTTATCCACAATCACCCTATAATTTCTTTCGACCTAACATTCTGTTTTGCGATGATATACAATTGTACCAGATTAACATGAGATATAGGAAACACTTAAACAGTTGTATAATTTAAAAAATACTGTTTCTGAAACTTTTTTTAAATTATTTTATAAAGACTTTATCCATAATCACCTTATAGTCGCGTCAAATTAGCATGAAAAATGTGAAAATAGACAATTTTTTGCGGAGAAGTCCGATTGAGATGCGGTTCTCTGCAAAATGTTCAGGGAAGTTTTTATAACAAAAGGTATATCTGTACGCTCGCAAATTTTTAATTGTTTATTTAACAAATGACCCATTTTTGTTGAACATATGGCAAATGTCACACACGAATCAACGAAAATGTCTGAAAAATGTTCTCTCGGGGGTTTTCGAGGTCCCTCTTTATCACTTTGGTGTTGGCTTTATTATTTATTGCTAAATTGTTGTAACTGGGCTAATTAACAAATTAAAAACTCCACCCCCGAAATCACTAGAGAACCGGAATTTTTTCCAGGATTTCTGGCTTATTAAGGCAAACCATCGGCACAAGATTTTTGCAAATATAATTGTTTATTGTTCGATTGTTGCAACCTCGCTAATTAACAAATTAATAACGGATTAATCGGATTTTTTTGCTACAATTCTGGGATCAATTGAACAATAAACAATTATATTTGCAAAAATCTTGTGCCGATGGTTTGCCTTAAAAAGACAGAAATCCCGGAAAAAATTTCGGTTCTCTAGTGATTCCGGGAGTAGAGTTATTAATTTGTTAATTAGCCAGGTTGCAAAAATAGAAAAATAAACAATTTCGTGCAACAACCTTGCAAAAAAATCTGCTTCTCTAACGATTCCGGGAGTAGAGTTATTAATCTGTTAATTAGCGAGGTTGCAACAATCGAACAATAAACAATTATATTTGCAAAAATCTTGTGCCGATGGTTTGCCTTAATACGCCAGAAATCCTGGAAAAAATTCCGGTTCTCTAGTGATTTCGGGGGTGGAGTTTTTAATTTGTTAATTAGCCCAGTTACAACAATTTAGCAATAAATAATAAAGCTAACACCAAAGTGATAAAGAGGGACCTCGAAAACCCCCGAGATAACATTTTCCAGACAATTTTGTTGAATCGTGTGTGACATTTGCCATATGTTCAACAAAAATGGGTCATTTGTTAAATAAAAAATTAAAAATTTGCGAGCGTACATAGGTTAGATGTACCTTTTTTTTATAAAAAATTCGCTGAACATTTTGCAGAAAACCGCATCTCAATCGGACCTTTCCGCAAAAAGTTACAAGTGAAATGCTAATTTGACGCGACTACTATAATTTTCTTCGACCTAACATTCTGTCTTACGATTATATAAAATTGTACCAGACTAAAATGAGACATAGGAAACATTTAACCGGTTGTATAATTTTAAAAATACTGTTTCTGAAACTTTTTTAACTTGTTTTATAAAGACTTTATCCACAATCACCCTATAATTTTTTTCGACCTAACATTCTGTCTTACGATGAAATACAATTGTACCTGACTAAAATGAGACATAGGAAACACATAAACAGTTGTATAATTTTAAAAATACTGTTTCTGAAACTTTTTTTAACTTATTTTATAGAGACTTTATCCAAATCACCCTAGAATTGACGTTTTATCCACTAAAGCCGTAAAAGCCTTATTCACCAAAGAAATAAAATTGACTTTATTCGTCTAATGAAATAAGGAATTCTTATTTCATTGTTCTTGTTGTTGCTAGATATTTAGCCTGAATCTTTTGGAAATCACACAAAAAATAATATATTTTATCCACAATAAAGTAATAAATCTATAATAAATCAAATTTAATTTATTTATTAACAATTACATTTATAGTAATAGACAGTTCGTTTTTTGTTTTGTCACATTTAACTTCCTTTCCATTAATAACAATCTTTGTATTCATTGTTGCCATCATTTTCGGAACGCATAACATCAGTTTGTGAAGAATTTGCACAAGTTACGGATGTCTCTTCTTATAAGAAACAGCTATATTTTCCTTACATTTTCCTTGTAATATCAAGTTAGTTAGATATGGACTCCTTAACATAACTTTCTACTGCAAAGGGCTCTTCCATCAACCATGCAGTTTAATGACGGCGAGATCAGCACTTTCATTGATCAATAAAGTTGTTGAAATGCGCCTCATACAATGGCCAGTATATGTTTCTGGATTTGCGATATTCAGGAATGAATCAACTATTGAGGATACCTTCGCCAATGTGTTTATTCCAACAGACTAAGAAGTACATTTTTGATTGATCTATCTTAAAAATAAACTTGTGTTAAGCGAATTGGGCACGGAAAAATATATTTTCTGCATTTTTCAACAACATTCACGCAAAATCCTTTTTCTATAATTGTAAATTCTCTTGCAATGCCTCTTTTGGTGTCAGGTATTGAAACTGCCAAACGTCCTGTACGTCATTCTTTAATTAACCTACGATTAGGGAAGCCCCCATTATTAATTCAACTTAAAATAATTCAAAGTTCATTATATATCTAACAACATGTAAAAGGTAAAGAGATATTACCTTTATCAATAACTCGGAAGCCATTGTCAAAAAATGTTCAATATCTGCTCTTTTTTTTTGCTTTGTATCTTCTCCATTCACTCTACAAATAAGCAGTAAGCTTGTTATGTTTTCCAATATATATATTTTTAAAGACATTTATGGTAGCCTTCCAACGCTACATTCAAGAAGTGGTGGAGCCACATATAATATAACATATCTTCACACTATCCAAAACTTTATTTTCCAGTGTTCGAAAAGACAATGTTACCAATGACGATGAGGAGACAGAAGACAATGTGACCTTATGTTGCCAGACAAATAATCGCTTTTATAGATCAACATCAGGTCAACCGTTTACCCTGGCCACCAAGATCGCCAGATCTGTCACCTATTGAATATGTCTGGGGCATGAATGACTGCAGACTGTTGTTTTTACAATTCCCCCGCAGATTTTACCAACTCTTACCCATGAAGTTCAGATATATTAGAATGAGATACTTATCGAACTTACTTATCAAATTCGAGTTCAGGCGTATCAGTGAATGTATTAGGAATCGTGAGTTCTTAACATACTATTGAACAAATTTTTGCAGTAGGTCCTCTGATCTTGTTGAAAATGTAGCCATTCAATAAGTAAGTGACCCTGAATCTGTCTACCAAAAATTATTAAAATCTAATAAACATATGTAGGTGTTTACCTTTGGTTGCTTATTTGGAAGTAGAAGTAGATTATTGAATTTTTCTTTCAGACATGAATCATTCACTTAATTTTAACAACAATTCTCATTTACATAGAAAGTAAGACAGATAGGTATAGAAAAATGTACGCCAAAGAATACATTTCTGCAGTAGAAAATATAAAAGTATATAGGACGTTCGATTAAAATCAAACAGTTTTAAAAGAATTCGTCACTTCAGTTTTCAGTACCCTGTATGAATTTAAGCCACATATAAGGTATTGTTAGAAAGCTTAAAGATTTTAGTCCTTTCTTGTATAAAAACTATTTCTTTAATTTCTATAGCATTTCATATGATGTAGGTGGCTTTCAAAAAAATATCTCGAAAGCGACGAGAATTAGTAGAAAAATATAATCATATATAATTTAAAATAACGAAGTTAAATATTGTCATTGTAGAGTAGTTCGTTTCACACAATATTGTTAATACCTAATATATATTAATTTAAAATTGATTGACAGGTTAAAGTCGCTTTTGAAATTTTCGTTATTTAATTTCAAATAATTTCAATTTATTGGTTTTTATAATTAGATATTTGACACAACTTAAAGGAGACCAGAAGCAATCCTAAAAATGCAAAAATAGGTCAGATTTCATCTATTATGGCTGAATTTTCGAGTTCCCACAGTTTTAAAAGTGAACTTAGATATCTATGGAATGTTTTTTTTATTAAACCAGGTTAGTAAATTTAGCTATATTAATAATTATTGTCTGTGGAATTGTTCGTTAGCATACCATGTTTGGTATCAGAGAGCATACATATGACTTCATTGATAGGAATTGCAGGAGATTTGATTTATATTAGCTTTGCAATACAGTAAAATAGCTTAAATGACATAAAAAATAAATAGCAGTGAATTATTGTTTATTTTTAATTAAATAATTCGAAAGTAAATTTGCTAAATTATTACATAGATCTCTCCATATCGATACGGTTGCCTCTATTTTTATGATAGAATAATCCACATTTTAATAATTGTAGGGAAAGATTTGCATATTATACTTCCAGTACCGACAGTCGATAACGTTAAATTGTAAAGAAACTGTAACTAGTAATCTATATAGTTATTACGGCGAAATAGTAAGTAATTATAAGAACAATAAAGAAATCCGTAATAGCCTTCGTTCTATACGGGAACACAGCCCAGTTTTTATACGCGTATATCCATTCTCATTATTATGACATTATCAGAAATCATGTGAAACGATTAACTCCGATATAGGAAAAGAGAATAAAAAACATAAAGTAATCACTACTCCAGTTTCGCTTATTAATCAATGGTAAAAAAACAGGCTTATGTAACAACTCGTAAATCAAGGTGGGCAGGAACAGAGCTATCTATGATAAATAACCGCTAGATCGACAACAATACTGAGGCGCTGTTGCTATCAATACAGGAGTAAATCAAAATTTATTGCTCTTTTGAAAAATTGACCTTTAATAATTATAGTTGCGTTGAATAGTGTGAATATGCTCCTTTCCCATTCATGTTTTACATATCGGACAGGCTGAGATCTACACGTTTTAAAAAAGAAATATAATGTGCATCACGTTTTAGTATACAGAGAGACTCAAGTAAAACCCTCTATCTGGATGTAACCAACAGCATTGAAACTGTAATCTTCACAAGTGAATTTATATTGTAAACTAAGAAATAAGTTACGTGTAATAATATTGTAAGTTCACCACATTACCACTAATAATTATGGTAATGTTAAAAACGCAGAACAGACTCCTGCTTGCTTTAACTTGCTGCACAAAATTAAATGAATCGACTCGTCCGCTTACACAAAACCTGCTTCAGTCACTGTGGAATTTTCACAGCTTTACCAACGCAGTATTTATACTATCTATGACCTAAAAATGTGACACAACCGCAAAGACACAAGAAACAAACACCTGTTCACCAAAACTGTAACAATGAAAAAGCCGCGCTAAATGTCTTGTAACGTCGCGCTAAGATATTGTTAAAAATTAGTTTAAAAAAAATAATAAATGTTAAATATCATTATTCATTACCTTTATTTATTATTTTTCAAATTAAAACAAGTAGTTTAATGTTAAATCAGATGGCATAATTTTATAAATACCTTAAGTAAAACCATCTATTTGGACGTACCCAACAGCAATGTCGCCGTCATTTTCACTAGCGGATCTATATTGTAAACAAAAAAATTGGTTACGTTTAATAATACCGTAAGTTCACCACATCACCACTAATAATTCTGGCATTATCTACACTATCTGCGACTCAAAAATGCAACAAAAACACAAGAACCTGTATCTACAGAAACAAACGGCTGTAGCCGTTCTGTAGGGAATGGCATGTAGCGTCACACGAGTGATATTAGTGATATCGCGTTTTCGGTCACGTGGTTCTGTTTACATTCTATGATAATTTATTAATATTATTATTTTAATAATTATGTGATATAGCTTCATTAATAGGAATTGTAAGAAAATTAATTTCGCTTAGCTTAAATTCCTTTACGATACAGTAAGTAATAAAAAGTAAGACCATTTTAAATTTGGGAGATTTCGCTATAGGAATCCTGGAATCCTTTAAAATAAAGATCCATTCCAGTACACTATAAGCAGCACCCCGTTTCTTTTCAAAATATGATATACCAAGAGAAGCAAACCTGCTATGTATTTTGTCACAAGAAATATAACTTTATTTGCCAAAAATGGATAGCGGCATTACATCTAACAGAATGTTTTAATCATAATCCTAAAAATGCAGAAATAGGTCAGATCTCATCTATTGTGGTTGAATTTGTCGTGTTCCCACTGCCAAAAAGTGAAATTAGATATTTATAGAGTGTTTCATTAGCAGGTTAGTAAATTATATTATTTTCTTTAGATAATTATTGAATAGAGCTTTGTCTGTGGAACTGTTCATTAGCATACCTAGATGTTTGGTATCAGTGAACATATATATGACTTCATTGATAGGAATTGTAGGAGATTTGATTTATATTAGCTTAAAATACCTTTCTAAAATAGTAAAAAAATAGTCATAATCACCTACTGCTTAATAATTTTTTTACGTTAGCTTATTGCATGTCTTATTTTGCCATTTTAAAAGCAGGGCAAATTTTCGAGAAACTGTCACTAAGCATGACTTTTTGTAACTTATTTTTTCGTTTTAACAGATGCAATACTACTTTCTGGTAACTATTAAAATTTATTGGAAAACAAACTTCAGCAAAATGACTCGACTCGACTTCTAACGGGACAAAGGCGCTGTCTGGATTAAGTACCTTGTATGAAGCAATACATTTCTGAAGTTTTTAAACAAATTTATTTAATATAGCATTTAATAATAATTTAAAAATGTTTTTTATTCTTGAACCATATATTTCATTTCGAGAGGTTTTGGATTTATTGGGAACAAGATTCGTTTCTTTTATACTACAAAAATTAAAATCTTCGATTACTAAGAATGACATTACGTTTCGTTCCTGATCAGGAACTTTATCAAACTTTTTATTCAAACAAAAATTACGACGTATATATAAACAAAACCGAACTAAACAGCGCAGAAATCGTACATGACAAAAAATTACTTTCCTACTTTAAAATTGCAATAAATATTAATCTCCACTTCGCCACTGTGTTCACAAGAGAAGCGTTTCTAAAAGAAAAGTTTCTCTGCTAATAATATTATTATAAAAAAGCTCCATTAATGAAGAAAAGAAAGAAATTAATCATAAACACAATCATTTTGGTTAATATTTGATTTGATTAATATTGCAGTTTTAAGTAGGAAAGTAATTTTTTGTCATGTACAATTTCTGCGCTGTTTAGATGGATTTTAGTTATGAATATATTGTAATTTTTGTTTGAATATAAAGTTTGATAAAGTTCTTCAGGAACGAAACGTAATGTCATTCTTAGTAATCGAAGATTTAATTTTTGTGGTATAGAAAAAACGAACCTTGTTCCCAACAAATCCAAAATCTCTCAAAATTAATAACTTATTTATAGATAGTTAAAATCTCTTAAAATCAGTATTTTGTATTCAATAATAAATTAAGGTAGGTAGGAAAACATACCTAGTTAGTCGATGAAATTTCCTTTTCGGTTTATTATATTTTTATATGTACATGATGAAAATTTGATTAATCCAGAGCATTTAAAATAATGCCACTAGAGATTAAATCTATATAAAGAATAACAGTTGTAATTACTTAAACTAATCACATGTTCCTGTTAATTTATAGTGCAATTAATTATAAAAATAAACTGACCAGCCTTACATGCTTTCAGTTATTTCACATTTTAAATAAATTTAAATATTGATTTTCTACATATATTTTTGCATTGCAAATACACACCTAATGTCTGAATATGTGATAAAAACAATGAACTTTATTAAAAAAGAAATATACAGTATGAAGAAAATAAATATATGGAATTATTTATTTAGCACAAGGCAATATTATTTGATACTTTTGAATTATTTTGTTTTATTTGGACAAAACTAATACATTTATTTCAAATTATTAATCAGTAATTTACAGTTTAAAAAAACTAACGCATTTTTGAAGTGATGGTGGGGTCGATATACAGGGTGGTAATTTTATGGGTTATTCTTTAAATAAATAGTAATGCTACATATTCACGTTGTCGTAATTTTATTCCATATCTGCTACTGTCATAATCCAATATGGCATCCATATGAAAAAAAAATACAATTGAATGTTGCACAACCGGTTGAAAGTGACTAAAGACTGAATATGAGCGTAGAAGTGGTTGATGAACCCACCGAGGAGGTAGAAGAGGCTAGAATGACTGTAGAATTTGCTGCCGCCGAAGTCTGGTGCAGTATATGAAGCTGCCTCTGTCATGGTGTGTTGGAAAAATGTAACGCAATACCCTGAGAATGTCTTATTTTCATACTTTTTGGAAATGGCACAAAAACTGTCTGTGTTAAATTTGAAGCATAATGCGAACATTGAAAAATACAATAACTTGCGTGCATCTTTAGGAAAACAAGGAGAAGCTAAACAAATCGAGGATCTTGTAAAGGAAACAGTTCCATATATTTTTGTCTGATGTGTGAGACATGCACATTGCTGCTAATTAAAATTCCACTAAACGCTACTAAAACTAACAAGAATAGAACTTAAACCATTTTATTAGTTGAATATTTAAGTAAATATTGAAAATACGTTAATTTGCGTTCTCCCGATTTCAAAGGAAACATCAAAATGGGAAATGTTATAAAGCTGTTATGGGCATCCATAAAATTGATAGTGTAGCAAAGGATGTAGCATTGTATTTGCAGCTTTCAAATTGGGAAGAGTATACAGAGCATTGTCTGAAAAGAACTTCCGCGACAATGCTTGTCGATAACGGGGAGGATATTACTACGCTAAAAAGGCATGGGTGTTGGAAATCAGGTGCGGTTGCTGCAGGATACATCGAAAATTATGTAGAAAGTAAAACCAAAATTGCTAAGAGAATTCTTCAATCTACCTCTACGGAGAATGTCGAAAAATTTTCATTTAATAGGCCCATAAGCAATAGTTCTTTAAAAGCAGTTGACCCTAGAAATATTGTCATAGGTACTGATATGGTAAGAAGTGGAGGATTCTTAAATGATGTAAATCTTCACAATTGTACTTTTTCTTTTATTTATAGCGGCCCTTGGAAATTTGGGACACGTGGTGTTAAATGGGATGAGGTTTTTCCTTAACTGCAAAGGCACATTCTTCAGAAGTGCAGGAAGTTCTTCTTGTAGGAAATTTAGGTAACTCACGCTGTTCAATGTATGTTCATAAAAATAAGGCCTAATTAAATGCCTACGGATGACGCCGCTCCATACATTTACTCCAAAATGACCTTGGTTTTGGACTGGATTTAAAATTTGAGGATTTTCAATGTACTAGTAGTGTTCGTTGCGCCTGTTTGACAAACCATTACTGACAAGGATTTTGTTCGAAATACTGTAAGAGCCTAGCTGTATTAACATTGTTTCTTACCCTTCGGTTAATTATTTGAATCTTGCGAACAGAAAATGCATCTTCATTTCGCCGTAAGACCACCTCCAATTTTGTAAAGATTCTATGATCAGGAATGACGTGCTCTGGATACCTTTCTCGCTATAATTCTACAGCTCTTATTGAATTTTTTTGTGACTCGCCGTGATGACAATTATTTTGATATTTATGCGCTTTAAAGAACGAATTATTTTCCAACGACTACTTGGTCCTCCCACCGCTAATGTGATTTTTAGGTGGTATTTCTTTTCAGACTTTTTGGGAAGATATTGCTTATAACTGTAAAACGGGAGGTCATTCAAAAAAAAATAGAAGATATAGTTGATGACGTCATTAGTTGTTTCTGTCAAATCCCAAATATAATACTTTCGATTGAAACTGGAGCTTCCGTCATGTCATTTAACACTACTTGTCCCCAATTTTATTTAAATTTTTTGTACCTCACACTAGACCCACACTATCGAGTTTGATACAACCCTGTACTAAGGCATATTTGGCAGAATACTATGATCTATAGTTACTCTGTGACTCATTCACCCTGTATATTTAGATTAGATATTCCTGTCGATATGAGTTTTGGACAATGAACGTAGAGAATAAAGACTTAATTATAGACATATTTTTTCTGTGTACCAACAGGAACTTTTACTTTAATAATTCCTGACTTGTCTGCCTAAATCTCCATTCAAATTAATGCAAACTTCGAGCTTTCCAAAACTGCATGTCTCTAATTAGCTCACGAACAAGGATTTCCAGTCCACCAGTCATGTCGGAGGTATCTGCCTAACTGTGTATACGGACAAATGTGGCAAACAGTTTATGCAAATAAATGTGTACAACATCTACGGAGCACAAAATCCACTGTTATAAACCGGTTGGCCAATGTTACGTTACATATTTTATAATTAGTGATTGCGTGGTGGCGATTTAAATATATTTTTGTAACGGTAATATTTCTTTGATTCATACGTTCGAGTATGCGAATTGTGTAACGAAATGCGTTCGGTTCTGATGCATATTATTAAACTGCTATTTAAAGAGGTTCGTTTAGTGAACATTTCAAGATTCTCCCGAGTTTCGTGTACACTTCATCGCAACATAAAGGTTTCCAACCCGAAGCACTACCAAAAATTTCTATTAATAGTTCACTAGCTTACCCTTTTAAAAGTACGGTAAAACCTCTACAAGGTGATTTACAACTTACCCAAAAAGAATTGGGAATAGATAGAGCGTCTACGGCGTATTGCAGCATCTGAAGAAGACATTTTAGAGATTATTCAAGAGCATCCCCGAATAAGTACCAAGCAAATTATTCAATAAGTACCAAAAATTTCCCAGTCAACAGTATGGTGAATCATATACGAGACTCAATTATATCCACACCATGTCCAATCATTCATACCAAGGGATTATCCCATACGAATTAAATTTTGTGAAGCTACAAGAAAATGCCCAAAATTTCAGATTTACAGCTGACGTGTTAGTTACAGATGAAGCTATTTTTATACGAAATGGGATGTATAACGTCCATAATACTGATGTTTGGCATTTTGAAAATGCGATTGAACTGGATCCTAATCGCGTGGTAATCGAATGGATGGAATTCATTATCTCGGGTTCCTTCGAAATTATCTGGACTTCCTGCGTTTAGCTATCCGACTCCGAATATGGTTCTTGTGCGATGGTACCTTAATGAACATCAAGATGTACGATGGATTGGATGACGAGAATTACCATGGCCGCCATAATCTCCTGACTAAATCCTTTGGACTTTTTTTTGTGGCAATATTTAAAAAATCAACTATGCCAGCAACTTGCAAGTTCAAAACGCAAAACGCAAAAACCAGAAACCGTTGTGTTAATTTATAGAAACTGGGTAAGACGGGCCCAAATGTGTTTACACGTCGGTAGACAAAATTTTAAACAGCTTAACATCAATATTGTTTTATTAATTAAAACCATATATATTTCTTTAACGCATCGAATACACGGATAACTATAAGCTGTTTTGGTACCTTCAAATGTTTCTTTTAATGCAATCAACACATTTCAAAATTAAATAACGGTCGAATATTTAATTTCCAAATTTATTTAAAGAAATTTAAATATAAGGTTAATATCAAATACATGATATATACACCTCAACATACAAATATTCCAAAATATGTTATTCAAAACATTCTTGCTGCCTTGATTAAACCTGCTGCTGAATGTTATAATCATTTCTCACTGTCCAGGTTTCTTACAAATCATTTATTTTTCTTCTTGGGTTCAGCTTTGCCGCTTCTGAAACCAAAAATACAATATACACACATCTAATATATATGTTTTTTTTTTGTTAACTAAAATAACTACCAGTCACATTTTTCAAACCTAATATAAATATTATCAATTTTATAAATAAAATCCTTCATTATATTTGGTTTGTGAATATATTTTATTTATTTATGTTTAATTCTGTGTTTTTATATATGTATTATGTTTATTTTATACTTGATATTGATTGACTGAACAGATTAAACAATACAATAAACAAAAAGCTTCACGTGATTCAATTTTAATTAGTCAAACTATTATTGGTTTAGATGCATATTTAATGGGGAAGTTGTATGATTTTTCAGAATACGTGCAGAAGAATGTATTATTTTAATCGAAATGGCATTTGTCCTAGACGATTTTATGGAAAAATAAGCCTAAACACGGTATTCAAACGAAGTAGTAAACAGGAAGAAAAATGTATTAAATTAATTTTAAAAAATTAATAAATTTTAAATATCCTTATTCATTACTTTTACTTATTATTTCTCAAATTAATACAAGTAGTTTAATGTGAAATCAGATAGCATAATATTATAAATACCTCAAGTAAAACCATATATCTAGTACTTACCCAACAGCATTGTTCCCGTAATTGTCACGAGCTTATCTATATTGTAAACAAAGGAATAAGGTGCGTAACCCTTCAATATGTTTGAAAGATTACCCTGTAATATGTTTCAAACCAATACAAAATTTATGCAACTTCCCCATTTAACATGCAAAAACGTTTACTTCGGTTTTTTTAACGTATTTAACATTACAAATTAGAAACGCTGACATTAATACTAAAACATGGTCTATAATGGTGTAAAAATACTGATTATTATGATTTTGAGTGGCGAAAGTCTATTTAACCTTTATTTTGAAACTGAGTACTGCTAGATTCTGGAAACAGGCAACTTAAAAATATTTACACATATTAATACAGCAATTTGCGACCACACATTAATGTAAGTGTATGTAAGAAAGCTTCAAGAACGTGATGGATTACATCTCGAAGAGAACCACACTTTCCGAGAACTCTGTCTGAGAGGAAAATACCCGATACGTATTTCTTTATTTAAATGTCTAATGATACGCCCATGTGTGTGTCAGGACCAAGTTAATACCGGCTCCACCCATACTCGCTGTTCATCTGTCACCGTACCAACGTCCTCCCTGTCAGGGTTAACTAGATCGAATTAGGCGAGAGTGGCATTCAGATGTTCTGTTTTGCGTAAGTGAGACTCACGTAAGCTCCTGTCTCGCGCCTACCTTGTCATTTTTATTCTATATTGCTATTCACTTCCAATAATAATTATTATTTATTTGTCACGGTGCAATTTACATTTTAATGTTGGCTTTGCTCTATTTATAAATACTCCTGTTTAAATATTCCAACGATGCTGGTTTACAGTTTGTGAGCAAACAGAGCGAAGAAGAGAAATTGCCGCTTGCGTTTGTTTTAATGGCGTAGATGGCAATTAACGGTACGGTTGACGATTTTCATTGGTAATCAAGAATTTCTCCAAACGCTGAGCAAATGGAAAATAAAAGCCATTATCATTAAAATAAATCATGCATATGTTTACTTGGTATGTTTTCTGATGGGATGAAGTGAAGCTGTCTTATTAAGTTATCAGTATCACCAACGATCTATAATATCTATAATAATAATAATAATAAATTCCAAATGAAATATCATACTCTATACAAGGTGTAACAGTAGTAAGTATTCAAAACTTGTGTGCTTGTAAAACAAGTCGAAAAATTGCGAAAACCTTAGTAAAACTTTTGTCAGTGGCGACTTCTAAGGGAGATACACTCTTTTAAAGGGGTGACCTCGGAAACAGTTTTTAATGCGTAACATCAAAACGGTTCAACATTAAGTCACGAAATTTTGCTGAGATATTAGCGTTGCCGTGCTTAATAAGTCTCATAAAATACATTTCAAAATTTTCTACAGGGGCGTGAGAAAATGCAAGGCTCTGGGACAAATTTATTCATATCTTTTTTGTAGTTAATTTTTTCTTATTTCTGACTCGAAAATATTGAAATTTGAGGTATTTAACATAAAAAAGGTACTCTTGTTAAATTTTAATAGAATGTACCGTTTTTTAGTAAAATCGATTTCAATCATTCCTAACGTGCCCCGCATTCAACATCCATTACATAGCCAAATAAATTAATTGAAGTGTGTCATGGAGAAAACAACTAGTCCGACAGTTAATAGAAATGTATTTTTAATACTCTTAAGAGTAACAAATAAAAACAATAGTGCAAATAAAAATACGGTAATATAAATAACATATGAGATTACCTATTTGTTAAACTATTGTAAACGGTTAAAATTTTTTCGTAACATTTACAGTAGGTAACTTGACAAACTAAATATTCTAATTTCTTCAGCAGAAAATGTGCCTCAGTCAAGAAGACAGACTAGATTCATCTTTCAAAATAACCGCCATTTGCCCTAATGCACGCTTGTAATCTGTTTTCCAAAGAAAATAAGTTCCGGTATAGTTTGTGCTCCTCATTGAGTTCATTAAATGCATTTTCTATACGTTCACGCAATTGTTCTTCACTGTCAACAGCTTGGAAATACACCTTTTCTTTCATTTGACCCCACACGTTAAAATCCATTGGATTGAGATCTGGTGATCGTGGAGGCCAGTTTAAGGCAGCATTATTTCCTCGGCCAATCCAGCGATTTGGGAAGTGCTTGTTTAACCACTGTCGACATTGACGGTTGAAATGAGGAGGGGCACCATCATGCATGTACCATAAGGAACCCCTTCTCGCCAAAGAAATATCTTATAAAAAGTCATACAATCTGGTGGACAAAAATTGATGGTACATTGCTCCTGTTAAATTTCCAGGCATGATGTGATATCCAAACAGATTGTTTCCTAATGTGGCAGCCCAAACATTTATTTTAAATGAATGCTGATAATGGGTTACCTTCCGACCATTAGGATTTTCTTCGGCCCACATATGTTCGTTGTGCATACTAAAAACCCCGCTTCTGGTAAAAGTAGCTTCGTCGCTAAAAATAATATTCGACAGAAACATTGGATCTTTAACTTGCCCGTCCAAAAGCAGCTGACAAAATTGTCTGCGTATGGGCCTGTCTTGTGGTAAAATGTCCTGCGCCTGTCTATAATGATAAGGATACAATTGTTGTTCTTTCAATATCCGCCATACTGTCATATCAGACATGTTATTTTGTACTGCTAGTCGTCTTGTACTAAGTGTGGCGTTAGCTTCAACTAAATTTAAAATATTTTCTTCATTCAAGACATTTCTCACTATTCTACGTCTGCCTCTCTCAAAATTGTTTCTTTTTAAAGTACCTCGTTCTCGCAAACGTCTTTCGGTGCATAGAAATGTTTTATAATTGGGTACATTGGGGAATTTTATACCATATCGGTGTGCGGCTGCTCTTGCGCTTCCATGACACTCGCCTAACGTCAAAATCATATTTACATACTCAGAATATGTATACTGTTGCATTATTAAATAATTTTTAACTATTTTCACTATGATACAGCACTATATAGACACAATAACACAAATTTTAAACTAAAAATATTTGACATTTCTGTCAACTGTCAGACTAGTTGTTTTTTCCTTGGCACACTGCAATTAATTTATTTGGCTATGTAATGGATGTTGAATGTGGGGCACGTTAGGAATGATTGAAATCGATTTTGCTGAAAAACGGTACATTTTATTGAAATTCAACAAGAGTACCTTTTTTATGTTAAATATCTCAAATTTCAATATTTTCGAGTCAGAAATAATAAAAAATTAACTACAAAAAAGATATGAAAAAATTTCTCCCAGAGCCTTGCATTTTATCACGCCCCTGTAGAAAATTTTGAAATGTATTTTATGAGACTTATTAAGCACGGCAACGTTAATATCTCAGCAAAATTTCGTGACTTAATATTGAACCGTTTTGATGTTACGCATTAAAAATTGTTTCCGAGGTACACCTTGTATAATGCCAAAGGACGCCGTATTTTTGAAATAGCGTTTTCAACAAATACAAGTAATTTTAGACATTTACGAACTGAATAACATAGAGTTTAGCAAATAACAATAATGTTATCTCATGCCACCTGCAAATATTCAAAGGTACCGAAGTAAAATCAATATGTAACGTTAGAAAGTGATCTATCCAGCAAATTTTTAGGTACTGAAATCTTTCAAAATACGTATTTTTTAAATTCAACTATAGATATGAATATTGTTATAACATAAACTTACATAGTTCTGCATATAAGATTGTTCACTTTTGTTTAAAACTATGTGAAAATAGTTGCTAAAATGTGGGGTTAGAATAGCGAAATAATGTTTGTCATACAAATGCATTTTAAAAGTTATTATATTATTTGAGGAAAGTTTAAACAGTAAAAGTGGATAAACAAAACGTTGTAGTTTTATTTTTGAAGATTTCAGTACCTAAAAAACATCACAAATTTGACCATTTTACGGCTGGAGATACGGCAACCTTAATTTTAATTATGTGTTCGAAAAACCTAATAAATAATAATAGCATTTATTTCCAACAGGTTACACCTAGTTATAGGAAATACTAAATAACACTACCTTATGCAGCTTAAAATTATAAAATAACAAAAGATTTATAGAAAAATATGATAATATAAAATTAGAAGACTAATAAAAAAATATATAAACAAAAGAAACAAAAATTATGAGAAACTTATCAGAACTAGAACACTATAATAATCTAGGCACTGCGGTATTCAAAATTGTAGTGAGAGAATCATTGTTTATATCACAAGAACGGCATAGATTATTAAAGTCCCGATACATTCTATATATAGGACAATAAAGCATTATGTTGGTATTGATGCCATGATTATAGAACGTTACAGATTGTCTGGATTCAGCACGCGGAACTAACCAGTCAATCTGTTGGAGTAACAGCTGACATTGTTATGCAGCAAATTATATAAAAATTTGATAGTATTTATTATTCGTCTGTTATTCATCGATATCTCACCAAATCTAGACAACAACAACTCATGATCGTATCCTCTAGGTGGGTATTGATGATCTTCTTTAAATGGAGAAATTTAAGAAACCGACGCTGTACAGATTCAACTTTACTTATATGGATATGGGTGACCAAATCAATGCACCATACTCCAGTTTTGAGCGAACAAACGAGTAATATAATAACTTTATAGCATTAATGTTAGTAAAATGTTTGGTATTATGGATGACAAAACCAAGAACCTTAAAAGCAAAGGAAGTCATCAGTTCAATATGCCGTACAAATGAGAATTTATGGTCAAACAGTATTCCCAAGTCCCTAACCTCATCAAGCCTTGTTAAAGTGGTGTAATCAATATGGTAATTGAAAGGAATTGGGTCACGCTTTCTATGATAACTAACGACATTACATTTGTCTACGTTAAGATGTAAATTATTATGGATACACCAGTCTGCTATGATGTTTATATTATTCTGTAGAGAAAGACAGTCATCAAAAGACCTTATCCTAGTAAAAATGTTCACATCATCAGCATAAATCAATTTACCACATTTAATCTGCATGATCAAATCATTTATAAAGATTAAGAAAAATAGTGGTGCAAGATTTGATCCTTGAGGCACACCTGATAAAGGGACAAATGTTGGCGACTTGAAACCCTCAATTTCTACAAACTGCTGGCGACCAATCAAATACGAGCGGAAAAGAGAAAGCAAATGAGTCGTCATACCTACTCGTTCAAGTTTATGCAACAATATATAATGGTCGATTTGATCAAAAGCTTTTTTAAAGTCAGTATAAACAACATCAATCTGTCCCTGCCGATCCAAATGCTTACAGACGTATTGTAAGAGACAAGCGAGGTTTGTCATGCAAGATCTTCCAGAAACAAAACCATGCTGTTCAGGAGCTAGACTGTTCCTAATATCATTAAATAATGCATCGTGAACAATAATTTCAAACATTTTTGAAAAATTGCATAATATGGACACAGGTCTGTAATTATTAACTAATGCCGGGTCGCTTTTCTTCAGAACTCGACAGACTCTAGCTATTTTCCACATATCAGGAAATATAGAGCTATCTAATACTAGGTTAAAAATAAACGCTAACGGTTCGGCCAACACATATATGCAGTCCTTCACGAGAAAACTAGGTATATCATCTACCTCTGCTGTCATTTTGTTTTTAAGCCTTTTACAAGCAGCAATAACATGAAATTTAGTAACTCTAGGTACTGTCAGTAAAGATGCTGAGTGTTCACATGCGTTTGATATCCCACGAGGATTAGATTTCTGATATACGCTATAAAAAAAGTCACCAAAAGAATTCACAACATCTTGGGGTTTAGTAAAAGTTAAATCCTGATATGAAACAGCACAAGGAATATGTGAATGACCTTTTTTATTTGCAACAAATGACCAGAATTCAGATGGATCCCGTTCAATATTATTCTCAACACGCACAACATACTGATTATACGCGTCTTTAATTTGTGATTTTACTAATCTTCGAAGGTTCTCAAATTTTTGACGAAAGTAATTTGACCTATGTATCTTAAAATCGCGATGTCCCTTCTCTTTGCGGTATATATTATCGATGATTAATTTGGCAAACCATGGTAGAAATCTACGGCGGCGTTGAATCTTTTTCGGCATACATACTTGGAAAATATTATCTAACATCTTGTAAAATAAGTCAAGTGCCACCTGAGTATCAGATTGTGTATAAAGTTCAGACCAGTCCACCTCACCTAGAAGATTATACAACAGCGGATAATTGGCTTTTCTAAAATTTCAAAGACAGTAAATGTATATTTTTTGAGGTATCTTTAAAAATTGTTGCATTTTGTTCGACTTACTCCGCTGGTAATGTATTAAGCGGCAATTAGAACTGTCAACTT
Source organism: Monochamus alternatus (assembly GCA_037114965.1). Taxonomy (NCBI): domain Eukaryota; kingdom Metazoa; phylum Arthropoda; class Insecta; order Coleoptera; family Cerambycidae; genus Monochamus; species Monochamus alternatus. The sequence continues at coordinate 44,746,628 of CM073433.1, forward strand.
TCTCTGTGGCTGTGCCGAATATGCAGACTATAGCCTATTCGATGTCGACGCTGATTACTGCAGTTGGGCATTTATTATAAAGTTCTCATGATTTGGTATTGATTACACCAGGTGTTTATAAAAATGGAAATTTAATTATTGTTTGTTGTTATTTAGCGGTTTTGCAGCTCTGCAGCACTTGCCATTGAGTAGACATTAAAAACAAGGTTATTGACCTAAATATGGTAGGTCAAGATTAGGATTGCCGGATTTTTTGTTACTGAATATGTACGTCTCGGACTGTTTTTTTGTTGACAATATTTAAATACAGACAGTAATAAGCCTCTCTTAATAATTTAACATAGTGAGAATTGGATTTTATTTCCCTATTTATGTAAAGATTGTAATTTCAATATTAAATATTTTTTATGTGATTCTATTCTATCTAATTTAGCTGTCTATTCAGTACACATCATATAATATAGATAACAACGAAAACTTTGATATATACAAATTTAGCTTTAATGGTTTCAAATCTGATAATTTTATAGCAACATTTGGAGTACTTCAAGGCACGAATTTCTTTTCATTATATTTATTAATGATTTATTACCGTCTCTAAACTCTAATAGTTAATTTTTTACCGATGACTTGAAGTTATTTTCTGATCTGACTAGCTTTAGAGACTGTCGTCACAAGAACAGGTAAATCATAAGTGTTTAAAAATGCTGCTTATTAATATAGATAGGTGTAAAATTTGCTCCTATATTTTCAAAAAAAAAAAGACTTTAGTATTTGTAAAAATATATGATATCTACGGAGCATATGAATGCAACTAGAAATGAGGCCAATAAGAATTTTGAATTTCATAATAAAAAATTCAATCAATGCTACTGTATTAAAGTATCCCTATTACTCATTAGTTCGTTCTATATTACAGTACTGTAATCTTGTATGGTATCCTTACTACCACTGTTTGTATTAACCACGTTGAATAAATTCAAATCCGTTTCCTTAAATTGCTATTATTTTATATTGGCAGTTATTATTTAGATTATAATGGTGCAACAAACTTATCAGGTTTATAACCTTTCATGTTTATGTTCATCTCATTTGCCACTTAAAGTTTATTAGTTAAGTGTATAGTGTTTTATGAGTTACATCATCAAACACCCAATCATCCCAAGCAACATCAGCTAAGGTAACATCCTGGCTGTTCAGAAAACAAAAAAAAAACAAGCTCTGAAAAGCTCTTCCAATGTTATTCAATAAAGAAGAGCAATACTGAGATCATACCATTAAGATTGGTTAAATATATTTAACTCAGTCAAAATGCATCTGTTGCATCGCCATGAATGTTAATTGTATTGTATTATTTGTAATATTTCTACTAGATTTCAAACTTAATCCTTCACTGGTGATAATACTTCTTCGATGGATAACATCTACATTTCTCCACTAACTCCGAGTTCTGTTTTGCACTATTCTGAATGTTTCTATTTGGTACAGTTTATATCAATTCTGTTTTCTTCGAACTCTCGTTCTTTCTCAGTATTATTACCTATCCTGTTCAATATTTTATTTCATCTTTAAATAGGAGTGTAACTTGTTCATTAACATTCACTTTTATTTCCCCTTTTATCATACGGCAACTGTCCAGTGACAGATATTACAGAGTACTACTAAACTCTCTAAATTCATATTCCTTTGTTGTCTTATAAAAAACTTTTACATAATTTGATCGATGCACTGCAAAACGTATCCTTTCTTAAATTTTCTTTCAGGTGTAACTTGTCCAGGCGTGCAGAATGATTGATACCCTGTGTCTAGGTTGACCACTCCAAGATTTGCTCCAATTCAAAAGATGATAAGGATCTAGCATTTCTAGCAATTTATAAAAGAGTGAATGTGTTTTATTTCTAGTCTTTATACTTCGACCTGTAGTTTGAATGTTGATAATAAAACGAATATAAAAGAATTCTTGGTACAGAATGTGGTTATTTATGTTTAATATTCAATATTTAATAATTTCAATCTGCTGCCGTCTCTGAAGCAATGCTTTGTGTTATTTATTTCTCCAGCATTAAGTAATATAAAGCTCGCCTGTTAATTTTTTTTATAACGGTGCAGCGCAACCATGTACTTACCAGGTTCCAAGTGATATGAATAATGTTATGAGTAATTATATACCACAAGGTCAACTATGACAGATTTATATTCACATAAAGGACAGACGACCTATCCATCCAGCTTATTACTCATGTAAATCATAACACCATTAATATTTCACTTTCATTTTGCATTTGCGACTTTGGCTACGGTGACGGAGCCAACCGATATGCAGTTTGACGATTTGCTTCAAACCGTTTCGATATGATGTGATTATAAGATTTTACAGCTCCAATAATGTCCGAAATCAATGTGAGGAGATTATTTTTGTTTTTGTCGTCAAGTAAATTTAACTTTCTTAAGTAGCTGTTTACAAAATTGCCGAAAAATATTGCTTACTAGGACAATAGATCAAATAACAATTAGTAATTTAGCGTTTGCTGATATTATTGCTAGGCATCCATCACTACTGTCAATTCGTCTCCATTCTCCATGAAAAATTACTTAATTTTCTAAAAATCACAAATCAATCATCATATTATGTAAAGAAGAAGAAAGTATACTGTATTTGTAAGGGCAAGCCTAGACATAAATATATTCCTTTAACATAAAATGTTGTTTAATATTTTCTCAAACGAATGATCCTAAAAAATCTATTTCAGTATTATATACACGATCAGGTCCTGTAACAATTTTCACGTTATTTGTGTTAGTAGGTAAATATTTTATATCTAAAGCTACTAAATGAAATCTAAATTGAGACAAAGTAAAAATTTTGAATTTATAAATTTTCACTTATAATATCCCTAGAAATAAATTATTTCCGAAATTTTTTTTGGGTTCATGAAACTTTAGAAAATTGTTCCAAGCTGCCGAAATATTCATGAACGAGGAAAGACTTAAGACCCTTTATTAATTTAAGCTATCTATTAATTTAAAGCTACAAATGGGCAACATTTAGACTTAGTAATTCAAAATAATTACATGCAAATATAATAAATAATAGTAACTTACTGTTTTTGTTTGTTTTAATTTATATGCAGACCATTAAAAGCTGAAGAATAAAAAAATATTAAAATATCAAGTTCAAGAAGGACCATTATGAGCCGATAACAAATCCTAGTCTGTACTTTAAAATCGCATATTTAATATATCTAACAAGAGATAAGGGTGTTAAGGCACAGCGGGAACTGAAAAAACCTGGGTGCGCACGATTAGCTGCTGATGCGCACCATTATCCCACTGTCCCCTGAACGCCAATAAATTTCTAGTGTAATCACATGCAATTTGCTTCAAGAAAGATAAAAATTGGTTGGTTAGAAAATGCTGTAATAAAATTGTCTTCAGTATTTAATTCCTATTTATAAAAACATAAAATCTTGCAATTTATTGCACTTGTCAGTCATTTGTGGGTTACAAGTAATGACTTGAGTACGATTATACAGGGTTAACTATGACTTAGTACAAATATTTGAAGAGGGGATATAAAAAATTCAGAATTAACGGTATCACCCTTCAAAAAAATTCAAAACTTATTTATAAAGCGAAAAAAAATTATTTTCAAAACCTTATTAACCCCTAATTTCTCGGTGACTATGTCGCCTGTCAGCTGCGAGGTTAGGTATATTCTGCCAAAGTCAAAGTTGTCAAAGATAGTGACAGAGCACCGCGTTGCCACGTGTAACGATTTACGGCGCTTTTAAAGAAAGTTTTATTTACAAAATACTAGATTATTTAATGAGAAACACGATATGGTATCACTGAGAGTAAAACCTACCTTACTGATACTTCCAGGACTGATATTTGAAGATTTCAAGAAAGTTGAATTATTTTCTGTTTTCTAACTTGTTTACATTATAACTTGTCGTTGTAAAAATTGTTGTACTTGCTGGGGACCTCTTGATTTCCCTCGACCATTTCATAAATAAAAAATTACTTTTTTTTCTGTAGGTATATCTATTATTGTAGTTTAAAAATGCTTTATTTTTATATAACTAAGTAAAAAAGAAGTTACAAGGAATTTTAAAAAGTATTTAAAACTCCAGCACGTATAAAACAACATTCGTGGACGTTGTACAATTCGTACAAATGTACGAGGATTTGGCATATTTGGAAAACGTCTTTGATATTCTGTTGCTGCACGATAAGCACTTTCGTCGCACTTCCCATAAATTAGTACCATATACGTAATATCCGCGATTATACGAATTTGAATGTGCGAAAAGCAAATACTGAAAACTAATATCAAAATATTTACGATATTTGATGGATCTTCCGATGCTGGCGCCATTTGTAGGTCATTAGCGCAAAGTGCACTAAAGCTCGTTCCATTTTTTAACTTATTATAGAATTAAATAATAATAATACTAATAATAGTAACGATATTAACAATAATCGACCATGTTTGCATATAATAATATTGTAGTATTATTATTTTAAATTTCCCGAGGCGTTTACAGTGCTCTGTAATATTACTTTTCTGACCACTACAGCTGTTTAACATTTGGAGAGTATTAGAAACAATGCAACCAACAACACAGCATAGGTTTATATCGACTGACAAGTGCTATGTGCGTGTAACCCCGTGTCACGGAGGAAGTGTCAAAACAATACTAGGATGAAGATAACCCACGATTGTACACAAAAGAATAGGATATTGATTATACTGATTGCCATAAGAATATTTATCTGAAGAATATTAGGTTCTCGGTGGTGGCGGACCGAAGACTGAACGGTTGTGTTGACATTGTAATTTTAGTTTTCCGTTTTTCATGACAGTTTCAGTTTTAAACGTTTTATTTATTAAATAATGGATAGTTGCGATATATTGGGACATGTGTAGTTTTCCACAATTTTCTTTAAACGTACGTGTACATATTTTCTAGAGTTGAGAGCAATGCAGTGGAGTTACAGTTATCGGACAAAATTTTCTAAATGAAAAACTGCCACGGGTGTATTCGAAGTTTTCTGTTAGTATTTCTTTCAATCAATTTTCTTAAAATAAATGGGCAATTTAATAACTCTACGCGAATTGTATGCAAAATACTGTAGCTAAACGGATTAACTGTTATCTAACAGGTACTTAGGTATTATTATTAATAAAAATGTTTAATTTCGCTGTTTCTACATTCGGCAACGTTGTGAGAAACGACCGCATAGTAGTTGACATATGTAGCCATCTTGGACGATGATTGATCGACATAGGCGCCGACTTTCCGTAGGAAAAAAGGGTTTTGCCCCATTTTCAAACATCGGGCTAGAATTCCGAACTAAATTTTTTATTGTCTTTTAGGCCTCCCTGAGCACGTGGTTAAAATTTTTGTACTTAGTCATAGTTAACCCTGTATTTAATGATAATTGATGACATCCATCTGTTAGTTAGTTTTTGTCATGTGACATTATAGCAACATTGACTTTATTGAGTCTCAAAAGAGGTATGTGAATGTCGGTTTACAGAAGACTGATATTAAACCCTTTTTTTTTCTAAGAATACGTATCTAGTTTACAGCAAGCCTCGGAAACAATTCATGACGATAAAGCATCTGCAGAAACTTTATGATAGGTTGAGTAATAGACGATTGTAGCCCGCACGAAGTCCTAATTTTACACCACCGGATTTTTTATTTTTGTAAGTAAAAGACGAACGAACAGATCTTATAATAACATTTTCTGAAATTATTTTACTGAAACTAAACAATTTTCTCTAATTAGAACTTGCTCGCACATTAAGCTATTTTAAATTTATATCAAATATAAACGGTAAAAGATGATCAGACAATAATTGTTTCTAAGGCTAACCTAACTAGGAATGAATTTCAAATAAACAAACCTCGTAGTTTTCAACAACACCAAACAATGACTCAACTTCAAAAAATAGCAAGGCATTGTTACTTTTGAATCACCATAAAAACCCTGTGTATTGTGAATCTAAATTACTTAAGGGGCAACGCTAGGTGCAAGTCAACTCGGCCGTTGCGCTAAGAGTATTGCAACCATCCGATTTCCCTTACATCTTATCTCATCACCTGATGCTATTTGAACGTAAACGGCTTCTTTAGCAGGCTTTAACTTAAAATGCACTTTCTTACTTTCAAATTTACAAAGTTATTATCAATTATTTTCAAAAACAAAGCTACGTTTTAAACCCTAGTTTACTCGTGTCAAAAAATATGATTTAGAGCATTCAAGAAAGTAGACATTTTTCTAAGAAAACTGGTAGAAACCGCATCAAAATCGGATCATTATTACTACTATTTTGAGAGTAGTTTTAAGATACCTAAAGAGGCCTAAAAAATTAACTTTCGTTAATTCAAAAAGCTTCTCGCTTCAATGAAGGGCTAAGTACTTCACACATATCGACCAATAAATCAGAAACTCCTTAACCGCCTGTACTCTGCTACCAAGGATGTTATGAAATGAACAAGTAAAACAATGCGCAGCCAACCTTTAAGATAAAAATCGACCCTGAACTTGCGTTGACTAATTGAGAGTAAAATTTAAAATGTGTTTAGAAGACATTCCGTAACGGAGACACAGATATAGCCAAGCTGTGAAAGTATCCGTTCTGTGTAAAAACTAAACAAGAGGACCTTGCAAATCAGCTAACGTAACCTCGCGTTGTCCCTTCTTAGAACTAATTAATATATGGTTTACGGAAAACAGTAATTTGTAACGTATACTCTTGTGTCTATCCTTCGTAGTATAAAAACGCATTGAGTATAATGAAAGAGTTATATTCAGCGTGCGTAAATATACTTAATTACGTTTTTATTAGCAGATTATAACCCAATGTTCGAAGACAATGTTTTTGTTCCAATTTTATCTGAAAACGGTTTAACTCTTAACTTTCTTGATGCTTGTACGAGTACTATTTTTTGTACCCATTCAGATTATATGGCAATTCAACAGAGCCCAACACATGATTTCCAACAATATCACACCAAATGTTTATCTTAAATTCATGTTGGAAATGACGTTCTCTTAATATTTGCGGTTCTAAGTCCTGTAGTTCAAGATATTAGAAAAAAAAAACTAAAAAAAATAAAGTTTTGACACCGTGTATCTCGAAAATGAAAGCCCGGAGAGAAAAATGGAAGAGGAAAAAAATGTTTCTTTTTTCAAAAGGAATTTACAGTATTCCGTTGCGACACTTATTTAGAAACACCCTGTATAGAGTATAAAAAATAAGTTTTTTTCCGAAATTGAAATCACACTGTAGTGTCAAATAAAATTTAGAATGTCTTTCTACTTGAATCAAGCTCTAGTTCCATCTTTCCTGAATTATTCATTTTTAACTCATTACCTCTGTTCATGAAAATGTACAATATGACAGTAATAAAAATATAAAAATATTAGTAACAAATAAAAACTACAAAATCAATAATAAAAACAAAAAAATAAGTCTGTACTTCTAATAGAGGATTTACACTCGAAACCAAATACTACTTTTTTGTCAATGTTGTATATTTTTATTAGCATTATTTCAATATCATCAATGGAAGCAAATTGAAGTTGATTATTACTAAGTTATCTGCTTATATTATTACGAGTTTTTTGTTGTTATTACTATTATCACTTAGGCTTGTAAATGTTCCTTATTACAAACTAAGCAACATTCTATCGTTCATCTAAGGAGACTAAACTAATGAATTAAGTATGTATGTTTTCAATCAACTGTAAGAATTGTAGAAAATAATTTGCGTACCTACTTACAAACACGAGTTGCATGCAACAGAACATTTAATTCAAATATAAAATGTGGTTTCCTAATAATAGTCATTATATGTTTTATCAGTTGATATCCAGTTTTCCTCGATGTTGCTAATAACCATCATTTTCGCAGCAGACTGTAGTTAGTTTGAAAATAATACGCTACTATTATTGTTACCTTCAGTTTAATTCACTGTATCACTGGATACCACCCTTACGTATGTGGGGGAAATAGGGGCACGCTAATTTAAAATAAATATTTTAAAGTTATTCACAATCTTACTTAGAAAATTAAGTTAATAGTCCGTTTGTTCCAAACGTTGTTTACCATGGATGGTTTACATTGTGCATCCAAAATCAATGATATCAATCGTGATCAAATATTTCCAAATCATATGATCTTAAAAATGTTATCAAATCAAATTAAATCAAAATGTCTTTATTTGGCGGGGCTCAGCCATTGGCTGCTTAGGCCCAACCACTAATACTAATTTGAGATATTAAAAATGTTAGATATGCCCTAACTGATAATATACAGTGTCTAATTTAGAATAGATTTCTAACGGCAATATATAGTTTTTTACTGTATTAGAAATGTATTTTAAGTTAATATAAATCAAATATCCTACAATTCCTATCAATGAAGTCATATGTATGTTCTCTGATACCAAACGTCTAGGTATGCTAATGAACAATTCCACAGACAAAGCTCTATTCAATAACTATCTAAAGAAATTAATCTTATTTACTAACTTGCTTTAATGAAACACTCTATAAATATCTAACTTCACTTTTTGGCAGTGGGAACACGACAATTCAACCATAATAGATGAGGCCACCTGAAGAAGCAATCCAAAAAATGCAGAAATAGGTCAGATCTCATGATCTCAACTGATTATTTCAAATAGGATTATTTCGAAAACTGTTACTCCTAACAACTTCAACAAGGTATACCTTTTTCAGATATGACAGGTAGGAGAATCGATTGTTTCAATAGTCAGATGGATACAGTGAGCTGCAAAAAAATTCTGCCATTTAAAAGAAATATGCTCGCGAAAAACTTCCTATTTACAAATTTTATATAAATATTTATATTGTTTAAGAAGTTATCTACAAATATCAAAAATAAAATTTTAATTTTGACACCTTGTATGTTTTGTATGATGCGATGTGGGATATATATATTAAGTTAAATCGATTTATTTTCACCTAAGGAATTTGCGGTCTCTTTTTGGCTACTTCATTTAAAAACACCCTCTAGAGTAATTTGGTTAACATGCGTTAACAAAATATTGAATTTTGGCAGCAGTACTTCAATTTCTTAACAGTTAAGTTGACCAACATGACACAAGTAATAATTATTGTTATAGTTACCATCTTTTTTTATCAGGTTGCTTTGAAATATGAAATTATATTTTTTAAGGTGCTTGTAACTTCTAAACAAAATTAAATCGGACCTTCGTTCATATAAGAAGAAGAATGTATGGCATTAAACCAGCTACCATCTGTCAATGGTTGTCATAGGCTTGTAGAACATCCTAAAGATCATATTACTAAAAAAATCTAAACATAGAAACATAGACGATTACTATTTTTTAATAAACATAATAATATTGGACTTGATTGAAATCCATCTTCCATTTTTTGCTCTAGTTTCCCCTACATAAACACTTTTTAAAACTAGTGTACTATATGCGAGGTCACTAATGCAGATAGCTTTAACTTTGCATCCAAGGTGTGGTACTTGGAACAAATTTTTAGCTTCTCATGATTAACTATTATAATATCGCTGTTGCAGAAAATCGTTTGTCTCAATGAATTGTCAATAAATATAGGTAAATCAATAGAATATATTTTATCGGAACTCTCTAAAAGCCTTTCTCAATTATGTCATTAAGATGCATTAGATATTCATAGGCAACAACAAATTTTATTTAAGATTGGTGACACATTTTATTATTAGTCTTTTTAATTACTTTCGAAAGGCATTTTTGTAGAAAATTTCCTTTGTGACATATCCTGTACTTTTTCAGGCATTCCTTTTGTTTTTAGAACAATGTAATAAGTCAGATGAAATGTTTAAAACCGCAAATTGTTTATCGGCAAATGTAGATTCTAGTTTTTGTAATATCAGGTAAGTTATTTGTTGTTGTTTTAATACAATCCGTAACAAAAGTATTATTCGCTTCTGGAGGAAGCAGTTGAGCTGACAAATATAACAAATTTCTTTTAGTTTTTACTCAGTTAGTAGAATTACATCTTAAGATACGTTTACATCTGACATTTGTATTTGGACATATACAGGGTGTTAAAAAATTCTGGTCACAAAACTAAAGTGGAGGTATTTTGACTCCAAATTAGCATAAAAGTATTAATGAACGTATGTCCCAAACATACGCCATCTTTGCGCATAATTTCTCTTTGAGCCTGTTTGCTCACGCCTAGGTCTAATATATCTATCGATGTCTTTCGTAAATTATTAATTTGTTCGGAATACAGATAGGAGCGAATCTGTTTCTTCCTGTATATGGTCCTCTTCAGCCAACGTGCCAATGCATGGTGCCGGATGATAAATAGACTTTCCATGAAGATATCTAATAGTATGTGTTTTCTTTCTGTATATATCGTGTCCTAAGACGCGGTTTTCTTTTTACTAGAATGTCTAGAAAAGGTAAGGCTTTGTCTTGTTCCATTTCCACGGTCTTGGTGTGTTACTGGTTAAAACTGCTGTAGGGAGTGTATTCCATGCTGCCAAACGATGAAAAGTGTCCACATATCTTAGCCAGAACTTAGGTTTCTTAGAAATTCGCCAGTACAGAACTAAGTGGACTATCCATCGCAATAACAGACTTTTGTTCGTAGGATGTGGAAGTGGGTATAGCTTAAATAAAGCGATAACATCAGTGCTGAAGTGGTTGTCCAACAGGTGCAGACTGCCCTGGATTGGAACGTTGGTGACAAACGACTTCACATCTGAGCTGACCAAGATGTCCTGAGGATCTCTTGTCATTGAGCTAATGATATCCACAAAATCTGCTGAATTTCTTACATGATGTTTGGACTTTCCTACCAGTCGCTTTATTAAGTTAGCTAGCTAGTGTAAGTTCTTTAATTAATTTTTCTTTCCAATTGTTTGCTCTTAAGAGTATTTTCGTTCGACATTTTGCTCTTGTTATGGGGTCCCGTTGGCACAGTTTATAAGTGCACTGCTGATTAGTGCATTAATCTCATTGTTATAATCCGTGGTGCCCATGATAACCGTAGCCCTGCCTTTGTCTGCAGGCAGTACTATAATGTTCTTGCTGGTACGTAATTCCTTCAATGCATGTCGTTCTCCTTTTGTCAAGAATAGATTCTTCTAGAATATATGAAAGAATAAGCAAAGCATTGCTACAGGACAAATACACTCCGAGCTAAAGTTATTAGAAGTTTTTGCAAAAAAATGTTTTATTTCAACCCCTCTATCTCTCTATGATAGCGACGGTGGCAGCATAGTAATTAATATTTGTATAGTAGAAGCTAAAAATGAGTCACAAAAATATTTTTATACAGTATTTTGTTTGGTTTTTAGGCTGCTTCATAACTGATGGGTCACATGGTTAATATTAATACTAATATAAAAATACTTTTATGACTCATTTTTAACTTCTACTATACAAATGTTCATTACTATGTTGCCACCGTCACTATCATAATTATATGTCCCCAAGTTGAGCTTACTTAATTACTTGTTTGTTTCACTGACAAAGAAAAACAATATCCCTAGGAATTATAAATAAAAATCCCATTAAGCATCTTTAAAAATTATACAGTAAATGCTCCAAGAGGCATTCGAAATAAATAAGAGAATGAACTTTCGCTGAAACAGCAAATTTAATTGTCCCAATGATATACAAGGGAGAAAATAAGTTTAATGACGGTTGACACATGGTAGGTATTACATGAAATTTAAACATTATTCAACACTGCCAATTATTATCGGCCACTACTGCTACAGGTAACAAGATTATTGCCATAAATTATACACGTACTTAAATCGGTTGCTCTCAATTGCGCCAAATTGATGATGAGAGTTGTATTGCGTAACGACAGTGGTTATTGGGCTGGATATACAGGGTGAGTAATTAATAATGGTACATAGCTTAAGGTCAGATTGTTAACGTCAAAATAAAGCGATTGAGCCCAACATGCCTTATTCAGCTTGTTTTGTTTGCGTTAAAAATAAAACTACCAATATCAGAGAGAGAATAGCGGACTGCACGTAATTTTCCAATAAGAATGAGTGAGTAGTAAAAGCGATTTACCAGGAAATCTTGCCGTGGGTACGTCGGAGAGGGTCCTCTGATGTCGTCTCGATCGTTCTTCAAAGCAGGGAAAAGGGATTTATCGGAAATAGAAAATGCGTAAAGCGGTAGCGTAAAACACTGGTTTTCACCAAGAGCGGTTAGAAAAATTCAAAAGCTGATTAACAACTGACTGGGAATTTTAGAGGGAGGTCGCAAAAAACCCATCTCATTCTGTCCGCGCAAATAAAAGAAAAAGAACAAAAATAGATAAGTTTTTAGTTACTTTGAACGGAAATACAGGGCGGGGATTATTTTGAAAAGTAAACTAATATTAATTAACTTATAATTAAACTACAGATAAGATAAATACGTAACACAGCTGCTGCCCCTTTTCATTCTACAGAGTGTTTTCGATTTAGAGGGAGGTCGCAAAAAACCCATCTCATTCTGTCCGCGCAAATAAAAGAAAAAGAACAAAAATAGATAAGTTTTTAGTTACTTTGAACGGAAATACAGGGCGGGGATTATTTTGAAAAGTAAACTAATATTAATTAACTTATAATTAAACTACAGATAAGATAAATACGTAACACAGCTGCTGCCCCTTTTCATTCTACAGAGTGTTTTCGATTTTTTGCTATATTTTAAAAACGTATGGACCGATTTTTTGAAAATTTGTAGTCTTATGTTGTTTGAGGTGGTAATTACGAATATGCAAATAGTGTTGAGCTCATGACTAGGGGACGCTAGTTATACTGTACTGTCGATGTAAAAATATGTCGAACTTTTTGTATTTTACACTTGAATCGTTTAATGAAAAACTATTGAACTATCTTCAATTCTAAATAGAAAAGGTATACCTGCTACAAATCGATAAACTCAACCGTTTTCGAGGAACAAACAATTTAAGGTTTTGAGATTCGGCGGGAATTAAATTAGGAAATTATTTTTTCCAAAGTAGTAGGCGTGGAAATAATTGAGAAACGTAATATGTGTATACACCCAAGAAAATTATTGTGGTCGCCGTTCAGAACGTTAACAATCTACCCTTAAGCTATGTACCTACCATTATCAATGACTCACCCTGTATACAGGTTCGGATGCTGTCGGTATCATTAGTAAGAAACAATTTAATGATGGCAGTCTCTTTACATACTGAATATGAAAGGTTATGTCTCATGGAAATGTATGATGCCAACATGCAAAAGTATATAATATTATAAAATTAATTATTAAGCGACAAGTATATTTTGCAAGGGATAGATATCCATCTTAAGAATGATGTAAAACTTTAACATATGCGGGGTTATTAATCACTTCACCTCATTTTTTTTTCAATTTTAAGTTTCAAACTAAAAAATTCTGAAGGCGAAAGTTGTAGCTGAAAACTGATGGGATTGGATTTTAGAAAGGGTATGGAAATGCAATCATATGATTTTTAAAACTTTTTAAAAAGTTTTCTGTAGTAGGTGTGGTAGATCTATAGGGTGTTAAAAAAAACAAGGTAATATTGCTAGAGGTGACAAAACGTTGGAACATATAAAGTATACGATACCGCAGTCAGTAGAGAATAACTATGTGCTAGAATAACAAAATCGTGTGCACAATTTATCTATTAACAACTAAAAATAGTGATCATTAAGATACGAAAAGGTATGAAAAGTGTACTAAAATAAATGACGGACTAGTAGAAGTATCAATTTAGTTACAGTTTCTTTCTTTTTTGATATTTCAATAACTTGATTGAATGTTGTGATCAATAAAAAATAACTGTTTTCACTTATTTTGACGCTTTCTTCCATGAGTCACTTGAATTTCAGACACTGCATTCTACACTGAAAAAAATGGGTGGAAATTTTCATGTTTTGTTATGCTGTTTTTACATAATATTTACTGGAAAATTTTAATTTATATTATTACTAAGGAATAATCAAGTGTATGGATTTTTACGTAATAAAATTAGGAAATTTCAGAAATAGTGTGGTAATATAATGTAGTACTTTTTTATATATTTTTAGGTATTAATAATATTGTGTGAAACTAACTACTCAGTGAGCAAAAGCCTCAAATAATTTTAATTTTTATAATAATTTTTATAGTTAGATATTTGATTCAACTTAAAGAAGACCAGCTGAAGAAGCAATCCTAAAAATGTAGAAATAGGTCAGATCTCATCTATTGTGGTTGAATTTGTTGTGTTCCCACTGTGAAGTTAGATATTTATAGAGTGTTTCATTAGCAGGTTAGTAAATTAGATTATTTTCTTTAGATAATTATTGAATAGAGCTTTGTCTGTGGAATTGTTCATTAGCATACCTAGATGTTTGATACTAGAGAACATACATATGACTTCATTGATAGGAATTGTAGGAGATTTGATTTATATTTGCTTAAAATACCTTTCTAAAACAGTAAAACAATGTAGTACCATGGAACTATTTACTTTTGCTAAATTTATATGAAATTTTACAGAAGTTTTCATGCGATTTCTGTTGCGCATGCACAGAGGCACGCCAATCTAACCTAATTGTGTTGTTAACGTGTAGTAGACAAACATATACGGTTCATTAATAAGGAATCTTGTGGGATATTCGTAAAACAAGTAAGTATAAGATTATATTTTGTTACATCTGCACATGCAGCTTGTGCCAGTTTAAATATTATACAGTCCATAAATATCATAGAAACTGGAAGGGTATGTTGTTTAGATGTTTGCATCAAAATTACACCATTATGTGTCTCACCATACAACATTCATTTCTTTGTGATAGTAAAAATAGTAATTGCTTACAACAGATATTAACATTAGTAGTTACGTTAATAATAAATGTACTGTAACTAAAATTCGAGTTAAAAAATATTTATTTTCTAACATATAAGGGTGTCTCCGTTTTTTCGTTCTTAACTTTGGGAAATGATATAGCGTGAAGAAATAATAGGAATCATTCCTATAACATTTTTCTCTATAGCGGTCCGTTTTCGTGATACAGGGTGTTCAACTCTCAAAAAAATATGTTATTTTCTTTATTATCTACTAAACAAATAAATATGTTTTGTTGAAACTTAGTAACTGCTCTTGATAAAATTCGCTAGAGAGCTTAGTTCTTGAGATATTTAGTCTTTTTCTAATCAGGGTTATCTTAAGCATTACAAACATTTTACGATTAAACAGGCATTGCTTGTTTCTAAGTTTGTAACAACAGTATTGACAAATGTCATGTCAAGTCAGTTTGTTATAGTGTGAGTGATGCCTTTTAGATTTATAAGCAAATATTCATTTTGTTTATCGATTTTGTAACGGAAATTCAATCGCAGCTGCAACAGAATACCGAAGACGTTTCCGAATGCAAGACATCCATCTCCAGCGGTATTTAGAAGAGTTTATCAACTTTTTTCGGAAAATCGTCTTGTGCTTAGGAGAGAACAAGATAGATACAATAATGTTGTAGTAAATAGAACTAGACGTATTCTTCGATTATTCGAAGAAACAAGATCTATGAATGTCGCAGAGCTGCTCGTATTCTTAATATACCTCGAGCTGCAATATGGAAAACTTTGCGTAAAGATGGTCAAAGAGCTTACCATCTGCATCCCTTTCAAGCTTTACATCCAGGAGACTACGAACGGGGTTTAGAATTCTGCAATTTCACTTTCACTTCCTGCAGCAAATACTGTGGACAGATGAGGCCTATTTTACCCGACGGGGAGTAACGAATACAGTTAGAAGGCTGCTCTGCACATTACAAACGTCAAATTCGTAATTGGTTAGATGTGATCTACGGGGAAAGGTGGATTGGTCGAGGTGGTCCAGTTGCTTGGCCAGCTCGATCACCCGATCTTATCCCACTAGATTTTTTCCTTTGGGTCTTCTTAAAGGAAAAAGTATATGCAACTCCGGTAAGCAATAGAGAAAATTTATTACATCGTATTCGAAGAGTTTGTACTGAAATAAATAATGATGTTAATTCGAACAAAACGGTGATTAAGAAATCGATGCTATCGTTGTATTGAAGAAAATGGTTCTCACTTTGAGCATCATTTAGATTAAATTGTTTATAAGCTGTTATTTCTATTTGTTTAATAAATTATTGATTAAGAGTTTTTAAATTTCGCAACATAACCCTGATTAGAAAAAGACTAAATATCTCAAGAACGAAACTTCCTAGCGAATTTTATCAAGAGCAGTTTTTTCATAAAATTAAAATAAGTTGTTAATATTTGTACTGAAAAAATACTTTTCAATACTGGCGTTGAAGTTTAGAGGGTTGAAAACAGAACAAAATCCCATATCTACGCCACTGGCCATAGCCGGAAAAAGTTATTCACGTCAAAATATCAACATTTTATTATGATTACTGTATACCAAGTTTCAACAAAAAATATTTATTTGTTTAGTAGATAATAAAGAAAATAACATATTATTTTGAGAGTTGAACGTCCTGTATCACGATAATTGAGCGCTATAAAGAAAAATGTTATAGGAAAGATTCCTATTATTTCTTCACGCTCTATCATTTCTCAAAGTTAAGAATGAAAAAACGGAGACACCCTGTATATTGTTGTTTCGAAAAGATGATGGGTGAACAATACACTTTTACAGAAAAAGATGAATAATTGACATTTGGAGGATGGATAGACAAATTCCACTAAAAAAATATTTTTACACAGAAGCTATTTCTGCTACTGACAAGGTCTTAACTATTTAGGAAAAAAATGTGACGGTTAACCCTTTTACAACAAATAAAAATGGTCCTCCTAATGCCGCTCAGTGTAATTCAGGCGACCTCTATCCGTCGCAACAGCGATGAAATGAACAAACAAACCTGCCGATCTTCAGGCGTTACCGGCAAATGAAAATAAGGTAAATGTCATCCGGTCGTAATTGCCAACCGACCGGACGATTATGAGTGTCTGAAACACGTTATAACGTTAATGTTTTGCATTTATTCGTTCACTTGGAAATCGTTTACAAAATCTCGTCGGCGCGGTGTTATTACTGCTAAGTTAAATTGCTTATGAAGGAATGATAAGTTTCGTTACACATTGTGAAACGTAATCGACGTGTGAATAGACAAGTACACAGGTATATAATAATTCTCAGCTGTGCTGTGGTGTTGTGAAATACACCGGACAAGATATTTAAAAATACACATACAGGATACTTATTTATTTATCACGTTCGGTATGTAAACAGGCCTGCAGCACAAAACTGCATCCCCTAGTACAGGGTGTCTCAAACTCGATAGCATAGGCCTGCTGTGGGGATAAAAAAATTTTACTTCAAATTTGTACCACGTGCTGTTAAATGGAATTGGATTTGACAGAAACCACTAATGACATCATCAATTATATTTTTTGCAGAAACCAAATTGTTTCCCGTTAAAAGACTCTTGTTTCTAATAAACTTTTATTAGAGAAATTTTTCTGTATTACTTCCAGTTTAAAAGTTAAAAGCAATATCGTCCTAAAGAGTCTCAAAAAAAAATACCACCTACAAATCACATTAGCAGTGGAAGAATCAAGATGCAAAATAATTGAATGTTCGTGGTTTAAATTGCATAAATCGTCATTATTCAATAAATTATTCAATCATTACCTACACTTTCTACAAACATAAACAATATAGTGACTAAAATTTAACCTACAGACGAAGATAACGCCTAAATCTTTTATTTCAGATAATTAAGGATGTCAGGTCTAATATTTTTAGTAAAGGTGATTGAATGGCATTTATTGATGCTTAAAAATAATTTAAATTTACTGCAGTACTGTTCAATGCAGTCGATGTCTTGCTGAATACCCTCGAAGTCATTTTTTTAAGGTTTCTTCTCACCTTACAAAAAATTTTCACATCGTCTCCATAAAGAATAAACTTAGAATATTTGATACAATCCGCTATGTCGTTTATATAAATTAAAAATAAGAGAGGTCCAAGATGGGATCCCTGAGGAACAACAAATGTAATGTGGACTGAATTAGAAAAATGACTATTTATTGCTACCATCTGAGATTTATTATATATATATATATATTTAGATATACAGGGTTAACTATGACTAAGTACCAATATTTTAAAAAGGGATAGAAAAAAATAAGAATTAATGGAATTTCCTTTAAAAAAATTTCCAAACTTATTTATAAAGCGAAAAAAAAAAATGTTTTCGATATTATTTTAAATCCTTATTTAACGCCGCCAATGTAGAGTAGCCAAGTCGGTGTCGCTGTACTCACTGTCATGTTATAATTTAATTCCTGTGTTTACGTTGTAGATTTGTGTTCTTCTTCAGTTTTTGGTGCCTTATTTTAATTTTAAACGTTTTATAGTTAAACAATAAAGGAATATGTGTCGGGTACAGATATTTTCCCACAATATAGTTCGCCGGTTTGTTTTTCTAGGTTATGGGACAAGATTGCCGCGGGTGTTTAAAGTTTTCTGTTATCTATTAGAACCTACCTACTCATTCCTTTCTTCGATTTTGTTAAAATACATAGGCATTTTATCTAATTGTACCTACGGGAAGTGTGTTTATCGGTAGTGAGTGAAAATGTAGTTTTACCAGTTTGTAACCAAATAATGAAAAACGGATGCAAAATACTGGAGCTAACTGAATTAACTGTTACCTATTACCAAGTATTATTACTAATAAAAATGTTAATTTTTGTCGTTTCTGCATTTAGAAACACTGTAAACGACCGCATGGTAGTACTACATTGTTGACAGATGTAAAGTCAACTATGGATCTAAGATCTAAGCCATAAGCCATCTCAGCCGATTACTTATCATAGGCGTCTACTTTTCGTAGGAAAAGGGAATATTGCCCCATTTTTTAAATATCGAGCTAAAATTCTAGAATAACTTTTTTATTGTCTTTTAGGCCTCCCTGAACACGTGGTCAAAATTTTTGTACTTAGTCATAGTTAACCCTGTATAGGATGTAAACTAAGCTAGGCCAGCTTAATAATTAATTAGGATGTAAACTAACGTAAAAGTTTACCGTGTACACCAATTCCAGCCAACTTAATAATTGATATAAGTATTATATGATCAATTTTGTCAAAAGTTTTATTGAAATCGATACACACGGTACAGTCATTACAGCGCATCACATTAAGAATGCCATTATTAAGTTTAAAATCAGATACAAAATGCCACAGCTTCTTTAGATCTGATTGGACATCCTTCTCCATAGAAACAATATATTTACCATAATCATTTGCTTACTGCGACGTCTTAAAGAAATAAATTTAATATGATCGAATTCATTTTTATACATTTCCATTTTTTATGGTAATTTATCTTCTCTTTAATAGTAATAATAGTAGCCATAGAAATAACTAGGAAAATTCGGCACATGTAATGAGAAAATGTGAATTTGGTCACCATAACAAGAGACGGCTTCGTCAAGTAAATGTTTGTTTAATATACCATGCCAATTAATGTTAAACAGGGAGTTACAAATTACGAGTTAGTAAAGAATGGATTATACTTGTATTAGGCTAACTTGTAAAATGATGAAAAACTAGGAGGAACTACATACTCTTCTTATTAAGTAGGGGTATATTTTGAAGTTCAACTGATAAAATTATTTGTAAGAAATTCAGATACATTTCTTTATTCAAAGCGGTTGGTAATCTTACTGGAATCTGATAACCTCACCTTACGCAAACATTATTTAGATTTCTTGAGGAGGGAATTTATTGACCAGATGTATATCACTGAAAATTTTTATATATTCACTCAAAGATACCTTGAAATCCAAGAATATGAAACGTAACGTTTGTTTCAAAATGACAAGCCTTTCCTGATGAACAGATACTAAAAATATGCTCAGAGAAGTTTAATTAAGACTTCACAATTCCAGTTTGTACGCCATAAGAAAAAGCAAAAACGAACCAGCGTTATTATTGACAGACACAATTAGTCCAACGGTAGTTACAGAATAGTTAAGTGTAGAATTGCACGTCATATTTACGGCATGTCCTCATAAAGTTAAATATACGATTTAGCGCATATAGAGCAGCATTTCCAATATAATTTTGTTGTCATGCAAAAACTATTAAACGTTAACTTCATTATGTCAGGTATATTGCACCTACCTGTTAGTCTTCGATGTAGACCTGCGAGGTTAGCTGTCATATATATTTTAATTTCTAAACAGTTCCGAGCACATTTGCTGTTAGAATCAGAAAGTTTATCGAATTCAGTAATTCGTTTCCCTTAAAAATCTGTGGGTATTACCAATGATAGATAGTAAATGATTAAGTTTCATAATATTCTTCAAAAAATGCAGAATTGCAAGTAGCAGTTCGATTGCAAGAAGTTAATACTTCTTAATGTATGAAATAAAATAGGAGATATGGAATGTCATTTTAAGCAAAATGCTTCCTGTGAACGTGTGTTGAAAAACACTTAAATTACAAGGCGGAAAATGCATTGCCAGGTTTATAAAAAGAAATATTTGTGATCTGGGAATCGGGACTATAATGTTTTTTGATGCGTTGAATCCGATAAAATAAAAAAAAGTTCTGAAGGGATACTTCTGTTCTACAGTACGCTCTAGTGGAAGTGGGAGCGGGAACAAATATCTCATAATATCGGAGAACTTATATGTTTTTTCTAGATCGCTTAAAATGAATTCGGAGTCAGAATGTATCTATAACACCATAACAACTGTCAATCTGCTGTCAAAAGACATACAATTTTGGGAAATTCAACAAAAAAATTAGTGTCCTTATGATTTTGGGTACGCTGAGAACCAATTCTAGGGCGACATTGAATTCTTACGTCATGACAGCTGTCGATGATCTGTTAACACTTGTGATAGCGTTTCGAAGTCGGGCCAAAATACAAATTCTCCAGCTTCAGGGTACACTGGGCGTGCTGCCACCTGTCAAAAATTGTGGAAACCCTGGACAATCAGATGGTGCTACATAATATATCTTTCGCTTAACAGAGTAAATTGTTATGCAATTTAGAAAACACCAATCATTAAATTTTTGTGGAAATTCAGTTTTCTGCAGCATCTATCTCAAGAGCCATGTTACCCACTGCAAGTTCTATCGCTTCTGGTGATTCTTATCTTGTTGTTTTTGTGGTATCTTCCCATAGATAGTTTTGAAAAAGCCTCAGCACCACAACAAAGCATCTACCAATCCAGAGGAATCAAGTTCCTTATCGTAATTGTTCGAGGATTCAATAACTCATGCATTGCAACTGACAACTATCATGATATCAGGATTAAGCTGCAGAATTGTGTGTTTCGCGAAGAAAACACAAAACAAATGGCACCGTATTCTGATTTTCTAATCATTCCACGGCTTTTGGCAGCTGGTATTACTTCAGTACGTAATTTTAAGATCTAGTGCATCTTCAGTGACCTTGTATTCACTTTCGACTTGGAATTCATACTCAGCATATCCGCAAGCTCTAGGATCAGTATCTTGACCCCACTTTCAAACGCATGCTGAATTTTCTTAACTGATTTTAACAATAATATTAACTTAGCCATGTAAAATGTTTTGGTTAAGTACAAGTTTCACACTTCCTATAGACAACTTTCATTTCAAGGCGACTGCAGATATCCTACAAGCATGGCTGAACACATTTGGACACAAAACTATTACTATTAAGGCAAAGTTTATATTTATTATTACTTTGGGATTGTGATTGTACTGCTGTTTGCATATTTACACTTCATCGAGATGCAGACGTTATTGCAATTATTGAACTACCTCAAACTCATTGTTTCTTTTTTTTTAAATCTCTATTGGTGAATGGAACAATTATGAGCTTATGCCAAAGGTTGAAAGTAGATGTTATTACAAATACATCAGCAGTTTAAACCAATCACCAAATCCGTTTTAAAGAATGCACTAACTTGAGCTAAGAACTTTACAGGGCGTCAAATTTATTTACATTTTTTTACACCACAAAGCTGATTCTTTGAGTATATTATCGAAAATTGTATTTCATGCACTTCATTTTTGAACGCGTTATTGTATCACTTATCATCAGTCCTTGACTGATTTTTCAGTTCGAGTCAATCCATTAGTAATTTAGATGTTGTGAACCAGATTGGCTTGTCATTCTTCCCTGATTATTTTTCCTATGCGATCATTGATAAATTGGTTATCTTAACCACACTGTATTCATTAACGTGGCTTACTTTCTGTATACATTACTTCCTTAACCATTCCATTGCCAAAGAAACTTTATGTCAATGAGAGATTATAGATAAAAAAAATTGTTCATATAACAGGTCTTTCAAAGTACCCTAAATGTTATCTTACAAATAATACTTATTCATTTGAAAATATTAATTTTTGTAGTATTTGTTTCAACTCTATTCAATTAAAGGATTCGTAGTTGAAGTTGTTGTTAGTAACATGATCTAAATTGAATAAAGTAGAACATATTCTCATTAACCGATACCATTGATACGTAAATTAGATATAAACTCCTTATTATTTATTAATTTGCCACATATTAAACTGTGCAGAATAGACAATTAGGTTCAACTAACAAAATAAAGGATACGAAAATATATCTCAAGGAAAACTAACTGTTCGTTTAAAAGCATGAAGGTCTTCACAGTAGTCAATTTTATCTATAATTGACCACGCCCGAGCAAAATATGTGCTGATAACGTATTAAAGATGTATGGCTACTTATAAATTAGAATCGCCACAACAATAATTTATGAAACATAGAATCCGTATACAATTCAAGGTTACGTCTCGGTTTTGAGGTGAGGTTGGCCATTACTTTATCTTTAACGCATCAGAAATAGGTTAACATGACTGTTAGATGTTGTGTATAATTACTATAGGGTGGATGCATCTAACACTTATTGTATAATAAATAATAATACTATTTTTTATATAAACATCAATAAATAGTATGTTGTTATATTGTGACTAAAAGTGTCTCTTTTGTGGCGAGCAAATTTTGTATTTGACTGGCAAAGCGTATAATAGCCGAGCGAATGCAAAATTACGAGGTAAAAAAGACACTATTAATCCAAATAAAACATGCTACTTTTTATTCAACCGGAATCCTCTATTTAATTATTAATTTGTACTTTGAAATTATTGAAACCAAATTTGGATAATAAAGCAATACTTTGTCAAACATTAGTAGACATATTGCTAATTGAGATCATTTGTGGTTCAATTTGTTGAAAATTCTGAACAAATGGAATCTAATGAAGATTTATATCCCAAACATGACTATTTGGAAGGTTAGACATCGATCAGCTATAATTAACAAGTCAGCTATACATACGGGATTTTGAGTATTTTGCTGGAGAAATCGTTCACAAAATCTAATTCGTAAGTGATAATAAATTTGCATTAATGTTTGAACACACTGTACATGTTTTTATATATTTTTAGGTATTAATAATATTGTGTGAAACTAACTACTCAGTGGACAAAAGCCCCAACATGCGTTGAATTACACCCACAATATCTACCCAGCTTTGTCTGTGGAATTGTTCATTAGCATACCTAGATGTTTGGTATCAGAGAACATACATATGACTTCATTGATAGAAATTGTAAGAGATTTGATTTATATTAGCTTAGAATACCTTTCTAAAACAGTAAAAAAACACTGTACATGGTATGAATATAACTGAGCCTCGTGTATGATATGCCACATTGTTGATTGAGACATTCCTCGTACTTGTCACTCTGTATAAAAAACTCCTTATAGAAATATTTTTTCATTATTCTCTCCCTAGAGGTGAAATCCTTTATTACCCTCCAGATTTTGACAATAAAGGAAAAGGTAGCCAGTTTCATAACTAATTAGGTCTTGCATCACTTTGTTCAAGAAAAATAGCACCCAATTTATGTCATGACTGATGACATGAATACTTTCACTATTTTTGATAAATTTAAAGGCGTTATGACGGATTTCTATACTAACAAACAGTAATAAACCACAAAGCTATTATTAAATGATATAAGCGTAATTCAGGTTTTCACTAATGATACGCATTGCTGTAAAACTGCTGATAATTAAATTTAAAATATTAATATATTCATGGCAGCAGTCAATACATATACAACTGTTTGATTATAGATTATCAATCCGCATCGATCAGATAACATGATATATTTCATAATTATTGTTTATGACTGGACATGTTACATATATGTATTTTTACAATGACTGATTTCGTGTACATTCTCCTCATTGTTCTATGTTTAACTAATGACCCAAATTTGATCAACATAGGTATGCTCGCTGTTCAATGGGAATATTTATCAAAAACAATATCATTATTTATCGTGTTTCCTTTTTCTTAATTTTTTTCGTGCCTGGGTAATGAGTCGTTTAATATTATTAAAGGAACTATTCCTATATTATTAATATTTCAACCACGACTCGACATTGAAATAAGATCTGAAAGTTAACAGTCATCTAGTTGGACTTCTATTTAGACCACAGAACTGGTGCAGTAGGTAATTCTTTATATAACGGAAAAGGAATCCATTCTTCTGTTAAACAAGGTGTCCCAAAAATCAGTGTCAGATAGTTTTAAATAATAAGTAGTTTAACAGTAAGGTAACTTTAAAAATGCTTAAAATCGCTTATATCAAAACCAATAAGTTGCATGAATGTTATATTGAATTGAAATGTATTAGACAAAACATGTTAAAAGGTCATAATGTCTGGCGGCAATAATGGCATAATAATTAAAATTAACATTAATAAATTGCCATGGAATGTAAACAAAACCATGCGGCCGAAAACGCAATAACATTGGTGAGGTCACACGACATTCAGCGTTTATTTTCGTAGATATAGATGACAGGTGCGGTGTTACTGTGTTTATGATGTAAACAGTTGTTTGTTTCTTATGTTTTTGCGGCAATTTTTTGTCATAAATAATGTAAATACTATGCTGTAATGCTGGTAAATCCCACGGGAAACAGGTTTTGTGTAATCATAATCGGATGATTATTATTAATTTACGAAGTGGATTCATTTAATTCTATACTTATGAGCTTTATTGGTGCTAATTCCAACTTCATTAGTGCAGCAAATACGAGGAATCAAAGCAAGAAGGTGACGAAGGTGGTAAATGAAACATGATGCTTTAAAATATATACCACTGATAAGCTAACACATATTGTCTGTCAAAAACAAGTGGAAGAACAATGTATAGGAATAATTACACCCAGTAATTTAACAGTACTTCTCGAATGCGGAAACTGCTTTTCAACTAAAGGTATTAAGGCAAGGTATATGTTACTTTCTGTTTTAACATTACCATAATTATTAGTGGCGATGTGATTAACTTATTTTATTCTTAAACAGAACTTATTCATATGTCCAGATAGAGGGTTTTACTTGAGGTATTTATTAAATTATTCCACCTGATTTTACATTAAACTACTTGTTTTAATTTGAAAAATAATAAATAATACACACAACGCCAAAAGTCTTGGATCCCCTGTATATAAAATGATTCGATAAAACCTAGTGATTTTTCTTAATGTGGTAGAAAAGTACATGTACTTAGGGAACAAAAAAGACAATAAAAAAATTGCAGACGATGAACCTTTACTTTATTGCTAATGTTTTTACAAGTCAGTTTGGCAGTGGCAGTATTCAGTCAAGTGTTCCTTTGAATTTTTGTACATGATAATGCCAGGTCGTGAAATTTCTGCGTTTACCCGAGAAAGAATGACTGCTTTACATGATGCAGGACATTCTAATCATCATATATCGAACATGTTGGGCATTCGTAGATCTGCTGTACGAATAGTACAGAGATATGAAGAATTTGATACAGTGCAAAGCAGACCACGTAGTGGACTTCCTTCACTATCTAATGTAAGGGAGGATCGGTATTTGCCCTTAGACCGCACATTTTGTACGTTTCGTCATGTTATATCGACATCTACTATTCGAAGATCCACCAGGCAAATTTACGTATTACGAGACCATTACGGCTCTAATTCCAAGGCATCGTGTTGCCCGTCTCCAGTGGGCGCGAGAGTATAGGGATTGGATTTTACGCCAGTGGTAGTCTTATTTACAGACGAAACCAGAATTGAGCTGGTTACTGATGACAATCGGCAAAGAGTCTGGAGAGAACCAGGTCATCAACAGCGATTTCATTTTCCCCGTGAAGTTGCTCCGTATGAAGGAGGTACCGTAATGTTTTGGGGTGGAATAATGTTCAACCGCTGCACCTCATAAATTCGCATACCACAAAATATGACCAGTCAAATTTACATCGAACAAGTTATTACGCCCATTATCTACCACCTACGTAATGAATTAGGTGAAAATTTTGTGTTTATGGATGACGACGCTCGATCACATCGCGCAAGAATGGTTCAAGAGACACTCGAAACATCAACATATTAATGGATTAGATTGACCAGCCAGCTCTCCTGACATGAATCCTATTGAAAACATGTGGGATATCGTTGCTAGAGCCATTCATAATCATATTCCTCCACCTCAGACTGCAGATGAGTTAGATGTGGCGGCAGAAGGGAAATGAAAAAATATTCTGCAAGAGATCGTTAAGCGCTTGGTTATCTCAATGCACATATATATCAATATGCTATTAGAACATGGTGGAGGTCATATCTACTATTAGTCAAGTAGAGACTTGGTTTATTACTTCTCTTTGATTTAACAAATTTTGTCAAAAATGTCACACATTTGCTGGTTTTTAATTTTCTAAGTACTCAGATTATCGAACATATTCTTTTTACAAATTCAGAAAACAATATACTTTTGACGTTGTGTGTTGTATGTAATAAATGAATATGTAACATTTATAATTTCTTTATTGCTATTTACTATTGATTTCATTTCACAAACATTTTAAAAATAATTTTATTTATCACTTTTGTTTATTATGTTTTTAGAATAAAACAGATAATTTAAGGTATCGAAATCAGATAGCAAAATTTTGTAAATGCCTCAAATAACATTCTAAACCTTGTAAATGGTAGAAGCAAACAGAACAGAAGCTGTTATTTGGAATCGGAATAACCAAATGCAATAAGCAGGTGTTCATTAGTCGCGTGATCTTAGCTCGCATGCGTATTGGATCTCAAACGGCGGTTATAGTTGGGAAGGCAATAAGGTTTACTCGCTCTCGTTTAAATTTTAAACTCGATTTGGTAAATTTGATCAAATAAATTAACATTCTAAACTTTATACCCTTTAAGATTTTTGGTAATATTTACACACTCTCAAAATTTTTACAAATAACATATACAATTTTACAGCACATTATTTTACTAACACTGTTGAAATATATTTAGTACTTTTGACTTGATAGGTGCCATAGTTTTTGAAATTTTTCCAAAATAATAATTTTTGATATTTTAGGACATTTTTCGTTAAAGCAAGTTTGACTAAACCTTCATATTTTAACTGCGTGTCTTATTTCTCATGAAATTACTTGCAAACACTCATTTTTGCTATTTTATAGAAAAAAATTTGACAAGTTGGTAAACACCTAAATGAACAAATATCAAACTTGTCTATTAACTAAACGCTTATGTCAAACAAAATTATTTACATAAGCAACGAAGCGAAATATTTACATACAATTTCCTTATGAACCTAAACCGTCTCGAATTATACGCATACATCGTGTAATAATTGATAAATTAAAGATTTATATCAAGATAGACGTAAATTTATTTTTAATAATGCATAGATCGCTATCGTGTTACGTAATAAATTATCTCAGCTTAATTACAATCCCTTTTCAGCGATTTAAAAAAGTCAACAGATATTATGACTGAGATAATGATGTAATTACAAGATTATTGCCCAAGCGCAGTGCGTTACTAAAAATATCTCCATTTTACTTCATGCTACGCTGCCGGTCGCGATTTTTTACCCGATTCATGAAATTTATTATCAAATAATAATCTGAGTTGTAATCTACGACAGGAATTTATATTACAATGCGATTCTTTAATATAGTAGCTTTCTCCTAGTAGCACATATAGATGTTTTAATAGTAAATGTTCGTGTACCTTTAACGTTTATAACAAATAAAGCGTTTGAAGAAGACATCTTTCCATCGTTTCCAGTGGGCGCGAGAGCATAGGGGTTGGCTTTTCCGCCAGTGGCGATGGGTCTTATTTACAGACGTAACCAGAACTGAGCTGGTTACTGATGATAATCGACAAAAAGTCTGGAGGGAACCAGGTTGTCAACAGCGACTTCATTTTCCCCGTGAAGTTGCTCCGTATGGAGGGGGCGCCGTAATGTTTTGGGGTTTAATGTTTAACCGCCGTACCCCATTAATTCGAATACCACAGAATATGACCAGTCAAATTTACAACGAACTAGTTATTACGCTCATTATTATCAACTCCCTACGTAATGAATTAGATAAAAATTCTATGTTTATGGACGACAACCCTCGACCACATCGCGCTAGAAAGGTTCAAGACATAGTCGAAGCACATATCAATAGATTAGATTGACCAGCCCGCTCTCCTGACATGAATCTTATTGAAAACATGTGGGATTTCCTTGCTAGTCATTCATAATCATACTCCTCCACCTCAGACTGCAGATGAGTCGTGATTAGTCCAGTAGAGAACTTATACTTCTTTTTGATTTAATAAATTTTGTCAAATTTGCTAGTTTGTAATTTTATAGAACATATACCTTTCACAAAAAAAAAAGATTCAGAAAACAATATACTTTTATAAATGTATTTGGTTTTTCTGACAAAAAGATTTCTTTAACAAAAATGAGGGGAAATTCAAGACTTTTGACGTTGTTTGTATTGAACCTTTGTATAAATCTGGTAACAAACAAGACGTAAGCGACTATAGGCCTAAATCACATCTACAACCTGGTAAAAATATTTAAAAATATATTGAAAATTCGAATGCCCTCTTTCCTGAATAAATATGATGTTATTTCTGATAAGCAATAAGAATTTATGGCAGGAAAATCTACCAACGATTGGACCTAACTAGTAAAATATACAGCAATTTAGACACAGCTATCCCATCAATTTGCGTTTTTGTTGATTTGGCGAATGCCTTCGACACTGTAAGTCACCTTAACTTGTTAAACATGTTGGTTTTAACGGAATATTTCTTAAACTGTTTAAAAGTTATCTAACAGGCATCAATCAGTTGATTTAAATGGGAATAACAGTTCTGTAAAAACTGTCAGTTATGGAGTTCCACAAGGAACTGTATTAGACCCTATACTGTTCTGTATATATATATATATATATATATATATATATATATATATATAAATGATATTTTTAGTATTCCTATTGACTAACTTCAAGTGGAAAGAGTCTTTCAATATTTGCTAGACTTCTTTAATTATAAATTACTTACAGTAAATGTAGGGAAAACACTTTACTTTTTTTCAAGCTATACCAGAGCTCTTCCACAGTATACAGTAATTAAGGTTCATTATGCAGATATAGCTGTAGAGCTAAAAATCTAGTAATTTCATCAAATATTTGGGTATAATAATAGATAGTAATTTAAAATGGAATTTGCATATTAATAATATAACAAATAAATTAAGAAATTTAATTCCAATATTCAAATATCCCAAAGACATTTTAAATCTAAAGCATTTAAAAATGATATACTATGCTTTGGTTCAACCGCATCTGGCGTATGGTATCGTTGGATGGGAAGGAGTACTTAAGTAGCTGCTTTTTGAAAAATGTGGAAAACGGTTTTTGAAGATTATGTACAATAAAAACTAGTGTTATCCATGCGACGTTCAGCATGCGGAGTGTGAAATATTAAACCCTAGACTACTTTATTGTTATACCGTATTGCATAATATGTACAAAAATAAAAAAGAAATAAAAATTATTCAGCATCTGTATGAAACTCGCCATAAAGAAAATTGTATATACCAATAAGTATACCTTTTCCTAGTATATCTTGAGTCCTGTAGGTAGCTGCGATTTTTTGGTTATTTGTTAGTTTTGACATAGTTGTATTGTTGTATATTTAGTTTGCTTAGCTGGAAATCTTTGATCTGCTCTTGTTATTCTCTGGCTAGAGTCTGTGAGGACAGACCCACTATCAGTAGTCCTGAGCTCACCTGTACATTGTTTCCAGTTCTTATTGTTGGTACTATGGCTCCTACGATATGTACCTCTCCTCAGACAAACATACAATCTCTGCAACTGGTCGCATGCTTGCAAGCGTTGGATGGTTTATAACCACCCATGATAAACATACTATTATAATTCCTTACTATTTTTTTTAAATGGAATTTTGAAGCAGGAGGCTGTGTGAAAGAGGGTGTGGCAATAAGTATTCGAAAAACAGCAAAAACCGCATAATATAAAAACAAATATTTAGAAATGGTAACTACCAAACTTCAGCTGTGACATTTTTTTTTAACATTATAAAATAATATTACTTAATTAATATTCTCAATATGACACCTAACTTTTTTATCTTCTCTCCTACGTGGCAGGATGTACGTTTAAAGATTAAAATTTATTGTGTTAGTTGGTGATTAATGAAACATATACCAAGTAAAAAATATTCGACATGCCACTTGTTGAACTTATTCATCATTAATTTTAATGTCCACCCAGCTGTTATGTAAGAGTGTCTAAATTCGTACAAACAAATAATTAACAGATTCGATACACCTAATTTGTGTCAGTGTGACCATATAGATAGCGTCCAAAATATGTGTCACTAGTCCACAGTAAATTCCTTCAATTCAAAGTAAATATTTATATTTTACAACAGTTGAAGATCAAAAATTTCACCCTTGTAATTTTATTCTAATACCATGCAGTTCCAGGTGAAAAATATTATGATAATTGCACATAGAGAAGTTGCACATGCATTAGTAGAAAATTTGTAGAAAATTTGACTGTTATACCTTTTTTGGTTTTTAAATTACAGTGGTTATTCCATATATTTGCAGACGTGTTCTTTTTAGATAATGTTAAGTTTCTAGGGGTTGTAGTAGATGAGTGTCTTAATTGGAAATTACACTGCACACAGCTGGTGTCTAAGTTAAATTCGGTTTGTTTTGTTTTTAGAAATTTACAAAGTGTTCTGTCGTATACACAATTGATTATGGTCTACCACGCGCAGGTAGCTTCAAGATTGAGATATGGGGTCTGTTTTTGGGGGTGTTCCACTCATGCATCGGATGTATTTAAAGTACAAAAACGCATTTTAAGATGCATTGCTGGTGTCTCTTCCAAGTCTTCTTGTCGAAACTTATTTAAAAAATATAATATTTTAACTGTTGTAGATATATTAATATATGAAATGAGTGTCTATATTTTTAAGAACATAACTAATTTTCCTCTACATAAGAATATACATAACATAAATACTAGACATAAAAATAACTTTTATGTCCCATTTTGTAAGTATAATGTGACATCAAATTCTCCCTCTTATTTAGGATTGCATATATTCAATTTGCTGCCGAGTGAAATAAAAGATGCTATTCATTTAAATGCATTCAAGCTTAAGCTCCAAAGTTTTTTGTTAGGTAACAGCTTTTATTCTTTAGAGGAATATTACCGTATTACGTGTTAGTTTGTAGTTGTCAACTGTGATTGTTCCTATATAAATGTTTTTTTTTTTATCTATGGGAAAATAAAATTATTATTGTTATTATTATTATACACTCTTTCTCACTCACTTTCTTTGTTGTACTAAATGACTATTTTTTTGTATGTTTTTTATGTGTAGTTTTTTTTTACAGTTTCTTTAGTTTTTAAGTTTATTCTGACTATTGCAATACATTCAATGTGTAATGTCTGACTGCAAAATAAAGATTATTATTATTATTATTATTATTATTATTATTTTAGCTATACAGGGTGAGTCATTAATAATGGTACATAGTAGAAAGGCAGAATATTAACGTCAAAATAAAGCGATTGAGTCCAATATGCCTTATTCAATTGTTGCTCCTCTTCATTCTACAGCGTGATAAAATTGAAAAAATATTTTCGATTTTTCTCTATATGTTAAGAATATATGGATCGATTATTTTGAAAATTTGTAGTCTTATGTGTTTTGAGGTGACAATTACGAATATGCGAACAATGTTAAGGTCACGACTAGGCGGCGCTTGTTATACTGTACTGTCGATGTAAAAATATATCTAACTCTTTATATTTTACACTTCTGAATTTTTTAATAAGAAACTATTGAACTACCCTCAATTCTAAATAGAAAAAGTATTCCTGTTATAAATCGACAATCTTAACCGTTTTCGAGAAACAGACGATTTAATTTTCTGAGGTTCGGCGGAAATTAAATTAGAAAATTATTTTTAAGTAGTGGGCGTGGAAATAATAAGTAGACAGTTGTCATTACAATACCATATTGTTTCTGTCAATGCCACTCGATTCATAGATTAGGGAGTACTGTTTTTTTATTGTTTTTTTTTTATATTTGAAATGCCCAGTCGTATTAATTTTTTGATCATTGAAATGACAACCATGATATATGTATATGCCCCAGAAAATTTTTGTGGTCGCCGTGCAGCAGCGAGGTACTTGGAATTATATCGAGATAACAGACAACCGATCATAGACTCATTTTGCCCGAAAAGAAACGTTGGAAGACCGAAATATACAGCGGACCAAACAGATGATGTTTTAGTGAGAATTGCTGAAAAAACACGTACAAGCACACGTCAAATTTCGGCAGCTACTGGCATTAGTCAGTCTTCCATTAGCAGAATACTCCACAAAGAAAAAATTTATCCTTATTATTTTAATCCAGTTCAACATTTAACGCCACAGGACAATCTAGCTAGGTTATAGTTCGCACAGTTCCTTCGCCAACAACAAAATGATGACCCAACATTTTATAATAAAATATTATTTACGGACGAAGCTACATTTATCCGACGAGGTATTTTTAATTGAGAAATAGTCATTGTTAGGAACTAGGAAATCCTCATCTGCCAACAGAAATACATTTTCAGAAAGCTCAATATTTGGTGTGGAATTCTCTCCGAAAATATTGTTCGGCCGTTTGTACTACCATGTCCACTTCAGGGAGAAAATTATTTAAGTTTTCTGATTAATGACTTGCCACTGCTTCTTGAAGATATTCCCTTAAATTTACAGTAGAACTTCTGGTTCTTGTATATTGTTGCACCTGCACATTACTCTCGACGAGTAAGAGAAATTTTCCGCACCGTTGGATTTTTACTTTTAGGGCTATATTAAATCTTTAGTTTACAAAGACATTATTAATAGTCAAAAACTGTGGGAAAGATTCAAGTATCGGTTAATATTATCAAGCATTATAGAACTTTATTCAACGTAAGACAAAATTTAAATAAGAGGCTAGAAAGTGCATTGAAGTCGCTGGTGGTCACTTCGAGAATTTTTATGATTAAAAATTGAAGATAGTTCAATAGTTTCTTATTAAAAAAATTAAAAGTGTAAAATATATAAAGTTAGACATATTTTTACATCGACAGTACAGGATAACTAGCGCCTCCTAGTCGTGACTTCAACACTGTGTAGAATTAAAAGTAGTTTCCTATTAAGAAATTCAAAAGTGTAAAATACAAAGAGTTAGACATATTTTCACATCGATAGTAGAGTATAACTAGCGCCGCCTAGTCGTAACTTTAACATTGTTCACATATTCGTAATTATCACCTCAAAACACATAAGACTACAAATTTTCAAAATAATCGGTCGATATGTTCTTAACATATAGCAAAAAATCGAAAATATTTTTCAACTTTAACACCCTGTAGAATGAAACGGAGCAACAACATTTGACAGTTTGCCCTTAAGCTATGTACTATTATTAACGACTCACTCTGTATATTCATCCATTCTATTTGTGCTACTTTTTTTAAAAACAGCCCGGCTATGTCTATTGTGGAATTTAAATGTTACACATTTATATGAAAACAATTTGTTTTTAACTTGACACAGAGAACTCTTTGTCAACGCTGGTAAACATTTCCACAAGAGTTATTTGTTTAGAGATAACTTCTAGAAATCTTAAACGGACAACGTGAAGCATATTATTACTTGCGCTATTAAAATTATTAAAAACGCGGTGCAGGCAAATTGATTCTTTGCTAGCTGTCAAGAACAGGCGTAGAACATATTTGCTAGCTGTCTGGTATTGTCGGTAATAACGACACAAAAAAACAAAGCTAGTTTAGCATTATGCATTACCAAGTTATCTGGTTTATTATCAGAAAGTTGGAAGCAATCGCGTATATGGCTCACGTTTTTTTTCCAACATTTCAATGTAGTGCCAACTTGCCAATTCATTTTCTACGTTGAAGGTGCTCCGAAAAAAATTAGTTTACAGTTATTTTTAATTCAATTACTTTTGTTATACTTCATATGAATATAAATTCCTTATAACACAGTTTTATATAATGCAGTGTGTCCGAGATATTATTACCTGCATTTGGCATTTTCTAGAAAATTTTAGGCCATCTGCGTCTAGCGTGCATGACAAACACGTCAAAGTAAAGATTTGACAATTTGAATTGTTTCAAGCATATTTGTTGTTAATCAGGTAGTGACAGCAAAGTTTGTCAAGGCCAAGCCAACGTCAAGAGGTTACATCGGTGTTAGAAGTGGGATATGAATTGCTTTTTGGTAAACCAATAAAAATGGAAGAAGAAGAGGATCCCAGTTGCTTTATTTCTCGTTCCATTCCATCTAACTGCGGCTGAAAACATGTAGTTCTAGTTTTGTGGATCCCTGGCAACCCACAAATATTCTAAAATACTTCAGATTCGAAATTCCGTCCTTGGTCGGAATGGATTTCTCTAGGTACCCCACAACGGCATATTCAGTTCTCAAATAAAGCTTCAGCTGCGGTAACTGCCTCTGGATTAGACAAGGGATATAATTCTAGCCACTTACTAACGTAGTTCATAACTACCAACATATTTCCACTGTTACTACATTCTCTCGAATGGAGCTCCAGCATTGTACTGCTTCATATGTCCTCGACTTCGTGCCCTGGGTCCCTTACTAGAAACGCAGGTATCACAACGTCGGCACCATTCTTCCACATCGAACTGACTGCCAGTAGAATCACTCCCTAACTTTATTCAAAGTTTTATTTATTACAAAGTGTCCACTATGCAGTGCTTGAACAACTTCGAGAATTTTTTTCTGGGGCAGTACTGTTTGATAAACATTTTCTTTGTCGTTGGAACTCTCCCAGACGCTTTTTAACAAGCCATTCTCGATTATTATTGAATTCCATAACATCAAACAATTATAAATTCTTACTCAAACAAGAACAGAATTAACAAACTAAAAAGGTAGGTGAGCTTCAGTAACAATATAATGTTTTTTTTTTCATTGACCAACAGTACAAGAGTTATGATAGTAAGCAGATTTACAATACGTGACAACGACGTATACATACACATACCCATACCCTCAACATATTATTACCCGTGAATTGTTTTCTTAGAGCTTTTCTCACAACACAAAACAAAATTTGAAGTAGTTATTACCACCTATTCCATTATTTCTTATGGCTGTTGATTAAAGAAACATTTTGTGATAGAACATGGTTATAGTAATATGTAGTACCTATATCAGATAAAAAACAATCCGATAATTTTTGAAAATCTTTTTACCAGTTTCTTGTTTGAATAAAGCTCAGCAATTTTTTTATAGTGTTGTCCTATCAAATTATATGACATACTTTTTGAGGATTACATACATATAAACTAAAACAACATTCGTAACAAGTAAAATAACATTGAACCTTCATATAAAATGACAAAAACAGCAAATAAATTAAACATTAAAACAAACAATTATATATCTAAAAACTGGTCGGCAAAGAACGCATTAAAAAGATAAAACTATAAAACGGGTTTTCTTTTAGATATTTTCTAATTTTGACCTTAAAAGAATTTAAGAACTGAATCTCGGTTGGGAGATTATTATAATATATGGTTGGTTATGGTTGGCAAAATAATTTGGGCCATCTCTGGATTTCGCTAATCGAAAAAAGTTTGACCTGACCTTATGTCTTTCTCCAGTATGGTGAAAATGAAAATATATACCTGCTCTTCTGTCGAGCAAATCTATGTTGATTATTTTTAATGTCAATGAGGCATTCAAGAATATATGCTCACGGCAATCATCTCTGGATTTTATTCCAACAATTATTCTTATACTTTTACGTTATAAATCAACAATTCTCACTGTGGAATGGCCCCAGTTCAAAATTGCATTTGTCATGGTGGCATGAAAAGTACCATAATATGCGGACAAAATCACTTATTTAGAGACTACACGAATCAAATTACGTAGTAGAAAAATATTCTTAGATAAAAGTGCAGATAAATCGTTGACATGATTTTCCCAACTTATTTTAGTATCGAGGTGAACTACAAGAAATTTAACATCATTTGAGTTAACTGTAGTATTGGTATAGCGAAGTGTAAAGAGCAAAGATTGAGTTTTGTCAACATTTAAGTTAGTTATAAAGTTAGTAACAAACCAGTCCTTTATCAGCGACTGCGCATCCACTGAATCCTATGCGAGTTTTGTTAAATTGTTATTAGACCTTAAAGCGGTGGTATCATCGGCGAATAAAATAAAATTAGTCGTTATATCACAATTTGAGAAATCATTAATATAGATAAGAAATCGAGTAGGGCCCAATACTAAGCCTTGGGGAACTGCATGTGTTGCTTGTAAAAGCCCTGACGGTTCTCGATTATCTACCTCAGGTGCCTTTCTAGTTGAATGTGGACTGTACGAAGCTCTAGAAGAGCCATGTCTACATTTCTGAATTCAGACTTTAAACTCTGAATTCAGACTTTAATCTCTGAATTCATACTTTAAACTCTGAATTTAGACTTTAATCTCAGAACTTACACTGCTAACGAAATTATGAGACAAGTCGTAGCACTCAGAGCTTTCTATATAAAGAATTGAGATTTAGAGGACATAATATACAAGGGAAAATTAAACTTTACGATATTTGTCATCAACTATGAAATTTTACAACACCCTATATAATTTTACTGTTTTTGATTCTAGAGATGATTTAGACTACTTAATTTCCTTAGACCTATTTTCTGATTAAATTTGATTGTACCATTGTCATGAACAGTATTATTTAAGTACTGGGTGTCTAGATAACGTTGCGCCTTTGAATTACACCTGAAATACCTATAGCAAACAGCCGCAGTTAGTCGTCAGCGGTGCCACTATTTATGTAGTGGTTTCGGACTGGTTAGTTTTTATCAGTATATCACAAATGAAGCCAATAACTCGCAACCTTAGCTGTTCACAATCTGTCATAATAGTTAACAGAACATGAGTACCCAAGACGTAGCATCTAGTAGTCATTGGTTGCTCAAAGTTGGGCCTAAATACAATCACAAGCAGAAAGCAATCCACTGTACTGAGAGTATCTACTATTAAAAGCTCTGACCATATTTTTAAACGTGAAATTTTAGGAAATAACTACTCTGTGTATATATAGCAAACAAGCACGGTTAGTCGTAAGTGGTGCCATCAGACATATATCAGTTTCGAGCTTGTTAGCACTCATCAGTATGCCACAGGTGAGGCCAACGACGAGTAACCCTGGCTGTTTATGCTCTGTTATTACCAACGGAAGTTATAAGGACGCGAAGCGTAGCATGTAGTGTGTACATTTGGTCCTCATGGATTACTCAATGCTGGGCCTCAGTAAAGCTAGAAGCAGAAAGCGACCTACTACAGTGTAGATCCTATTGAAGGCCCTATTCGGACATTAAAGTCTGAATTCAGACTTTTATGTCTGAATTCAGAGATTAAAGTCTGAAATCAGAGATTAAACCTTGAATTCAGAGTTTAAAGTCTGAATCTAAAAAAATTGTAGATGTGGGCCTTCTACGGCTTCATAGGACTGTATATAGAATGGAATAAATTATTATTTTCAAAATAATTTGCAATTTACATTTTTAAGGCAGTTTCGAAAACCTTTGCCAGAACGGAAACAAGGAATATTGGTCGATAGTTGAAAACATCATCTTCCACACTTTTCTAAGGCTAAGCCCTTTAATCGAATTGGTTACACTTACTGTAACTTAATTTTACAGAGATCGAGATGTAACTAATGTATTTTTTATCATATTTAGACAACTATTTACAAAGAAAAATGGTCACCAGAACAATAACTTTCGCTGTAATATGCCTGTTACATAACGGTTACGGAAAAAAATCAGATAAACGTGCCGTTGTACATAAACTACTCCCGACCGTTCCTATAGATAAAAAAATTTACAAGTGTAAGTTATAGACCGATTGTTCGTGACCATCGACAACAGTAAGTCTGATATACGGCGAGACGTACAAAAGAGGCGCACTGCGATGAGAGCGGAATTACTATGCACCATAGAAATGAATTTTTTATCATTCCGATAAATGTCTTATTTAGCACAGAGCACCTTTTAGGCCGACTCACTTAGTGTCAGCGCTATCGTGAGGCGGCATCTTTACGTTTCCACCAATTATTTTGTGTCGCGATATGCACACAATGTGAGCAGCTCTGGCACGGCTGGGCAGGTCGCAAAATTTTTCATATCGCAAAAATAGTATCACTCCATGGGCGTACGTAGAGGCATGAGCGTAGGTAGACATTTTCCTTAGGAGGGGGGAACTCTAGAAGGGGGGGGGCCGAGAGCCAGTTTATTGAACAAAGGTATATGAAATTATGATTCTCTTGATGGTAGATGTTGCCGCTGTAGTGAAATGTTGACTTTACCGCTGACATATTATTTACTAACTATTTTTCCAAAGATGCTATAATGAGCTCCCACAATAAACACGATTAGTCTGACGAAAACCATAATGCCAGAATAAAATCTTAATTTCAACATCAGTTTTCTTTGAATGTATGGGTGGGTATTATTGGAAATTTTCTTGCTGGGTCTTACTTTTTACCAAGAACTTTAACCGATACTTTCTATTGACATTTTATTTTTTATTTTTATTTTCGTTTTACATACAACTACTCTACAGGTAAACCCATTTAACAAGTAGGAAAAACATATATAACACAAAATATAATTTAACACAGAAAACAATAGTAAACTAAAAGAACAACAAAAAAATACAATAGGAAACAAAAGCAAATAAAAAAAACAAAGATTTATTTATGGAACTGACAGAGCAATTAAAAACGTCAAAATTCTCACATTGACAATTGTAGTCATTGCACATGAAAAAAAGAGGTGAAAATTTAAGAACATTTGAATTCGTGATGGAGAGGTAGAAGGTTTAAAGTCTTCGAGCATTAAAATAAGGTACTCAAAAATTCCATCTGCTTAATAAATGTTGACAATCAATCTTATTGTGAATAAGTTTAAATAAAAATAATTGAGAACAACACTTACGCCTCTGTTGAAGTGCCGCAATTGAGAATCTTGTCAAAAGCACTTCCTGCGGAACACCAACTTGTGGATAAACGGAATCTAATTTGTAACATAGTAACTTTAGAAATTTCCTCTGAATTCCCTCAATACGGTTAATATGGACGTTATATTTAAGATTCATCACAAGAGAGCAATTATCAATTTTTGACCGGACAAGAGCAAAATATAATATTTTCAAAGTATTTACATTAGAAAAACCTTTACTACATCTAATTAACCAACCCAGCATCTTAAATGCATCAGACGTTACTTGATCAATATGCGCGGCAAAGGACAATTCTTTATCGAATGGTCGCTGAAAATGAGAGGTGTAGTTATGATGGTATATGTCATTATATTACATTTAGAGACTTTTAACTCAAGTTTGTTACGAAAACACCAGCCATTTATTTTACATAGGCTATTTTGCAAAAGTACACAATCATCTTGAGAAGTAATTATGTTAAATAATTTTAAGTCGTCAGCATACAACAAACTGTTAACCTCAAGATCGTTCACAATATCATTAACAAACATGTTAAATAGCAAAGGTCCAAGTATAGATCCCTGAGGGACACCAGATGTTGCGGAATATTCAATAGATTTAAAACCACTATAAGCTTCCTATTCGAGAGGTATGATTTGAAGAATAATAGCATATTACAAGAAAAACCGAAATTAGCAAATTTTTTAAGTAATACACTATGGTCAAGTCTGTCGAATGCTTTAATAAAATCTATATAGATCACGTACATTTGCTGCCGTTGGTCAAGCGTTTCAGCTATATTCTGGGTAATACAGAGCAGGTTCGTAGTAGTTCACCGTCCTTTCATGAAGCCATGTTGATGTTCGGATATTTGAGAGCTGATGTTAGATTTTCTTGAAAACGTTTTATCTGAACTACTTGACAATGTTCCCTAAGACATATAATGTAGTTTATGAACAACTTGCACTTGATCAAATAAATCAGTTTTGTTGTAAATTTATTTGGAATACAAAAAAGTGTAAAGAAACAAAAAATGAAGATAATGCAATGGCGCATATTATAACCTATTTTGTGTGTAATATTATACAGGGTGATATATTTTTTTGGCAAATAATGATCGATAATACACACATCACCGCTACTGGAGAAGTTTCTAAAGGTGATGATTACTCGTTTTATACTTACTGTCATACTAAATATGCACACCGAATTTGGTTAAATTATTTCAAGTGGTTTACAAATTATAAACTGATATTTTTCTTTAATTTCTGACACGCTATTTCTGGACAATGGCTATCTTTAGACGCCACATCTATACAACAGCAAACCCTTATTACTGGTTACAGAATACATCCCTCGATTTTTTAGTTCAATTTAAGAAACACCCTGTATGTGTTATTAGTTACTTACAAAGAGCGAAATGTATGTAAAATTGTGCACACAAGCACTCTAAATTAGTCCGGTCCAGTTTCGTTATCTACCTTTCAATTTCAAGTCTTAGCCAAACAAACTCATTCCTTCAGTTAAATCGATTACCCTGTACCTATTGTTTGTAGTGGTAAGTACTATAAAAAGTTGCTTTGGACGGCATCTAATATAAAGCCAAAGAAATTACTGTAACATCATTTCACATATGGAGGAAGTCATTCGAACTTTCAATTAAAATCGTGCGTCTAATAATAAAACTAGAGATAACGGCAGATATATTAACGTGAGAAAGAGAACACCCAAGTAAAACGTATCGAAGTATCGATCCAATTGAATAAATTTGAACAATATGTCAGGCAACCTCCTATCTATAGTTATTCGTTCCTTTATTTGGATATGTTGCGGCATCATATTTCTATTAATGTGACCTTTAGTCAACAGTTTCATTTCTTTATGGCTTGATCGTTACAGTTATAGCTTGTACCTTGCTCTGTTTCGATATTTGAAGATACTGATATATGAATTATTAAATTTTCATTTAAGTGTACAGATTTAATAGATTAAATTTAAATAAATATGCTCTATAAAAATTATAAACATTCCACCCAGACATGCATATTAAATGACAAAGTAATTGAAGATTTATAGCAACCTACAAATCCCTGGACACCTACAAACCCGGAAGTGAAGTCACTAATTGGGAATTTGTATTAATTTTATATTGGTTTGAAGTGTACTACAGAGTAATCTTTGAAACTTATTGAAATGTCAGGCAATAATCACATAATAAGCAAAATATTAACATTAATAAATCGCCATGGAATGTAAACAAAACCACGTGGCCGAAAACGCGATATCATTGGTGTGACGTCATACGACGTTCAGCGTGGTTTGTTTCTATGGATACAAGTGCAAATTACGGTGTTGATGATGCAAACACGCGTTTGTTTCTTGTGTTTTTGACATTTTTGGATAGATAGTGTAGATACTAGTATCATCGATCATTATTCGCCAAAAAATATATATCACCTTGTATAATATTACAAATAAAATAGGTCAATAGATCATATGCGCCATTGTATTATCTTCACTTTTTGTTTCTTTACACTTTTTTGTATTCCAAACCGATTAACAACAAAATTGAGTTATTTTATCAAAATGCATTTTTAAAATACTCATTACATTACTTAAACTAATAAAAAAAAATTAATTAACAACGGAATTATTTTACTTTGATTTAATACAAAAAATGGAAAACACATCACAACCTACTATAATTTGTTGAAGTATGTGCTCCTCAGATTCAATGTGAACCTTGTGAACTAATATCTTGAGATGTCCTCAAACAAAAACATCAATAGGGTTCATATCGGGTGATCTGGGTGGCCAACGTTAAACTAGTTCACGTTATTACAGAATCTTTCATTTAAAAATTCACGGTCAGTCAAAATAAAATGTGTAAACATTATTTGTTTTAGCGCATAGCGAACATCGTCAAGTAGTTCAGGTTAAACTTTTTCAAGAAAGCATCGATTAAGTTCTTGGTAAAAAGTAAGGCCCAACAAGAAAATTTCCAATAATACCCACCCATACATTCAAAGAAAATGATGTTGAAATTGAGATATTATTATTGCATTAGGGTTTTCATCAGACCAAACGTGTTTGTTGTGGAAGTTATTATAACATTATACT
This sequence comes from Monochamus alternatus, assembly GCA_037114965.1. Taxonomy (NCBI): domain Eukaryota; kingdom Metazoa; phylum Arthropoda; class Insecta; order Coleoptera; family Cerambycidae; genus Monochamus; species Monochamus alternatus. Next base: position 44,789,235 of record CM073433.1, read on the forward strand.
GCTTTGTCGGTAAACAATATGCCAGCGGTAAAGACAACATTTTGTTAATTTTTATGCAAAATCCAGTAGTAAAATTATAGACGAGCAAAATAGTCTTGCGACAGTAAGACTTGAAACCTTACGGTGATACTGTTATAACTGTTGATGCTTTAGAATAGACCCAACTAATTTATAATTCAAATTAAGATTTACAGCGATTCACTAGTATTTGGGCCTTCTTCAGGTTTGGTGTAGAATAGTTTCTTCCAACTCAGGCATTCTAACACTCAAGGGTCTTCCAGGAACTGAACTTCCGAAATGAAAGACATTGAGAAACATTTTTGAACATTCTTGGAGTTGGATGATTTGGAAATCTTACCATATAAATTCGTCTAGCTTCAAGTACCATTTCCATCTGCTCTGCAAGGCCATATTAGCCATTTGAGCATCTGAATATGCATAAGTCATTATCAAGAGTTAATCATTTTAAAATATTACCTTAATTTGACAATAAACAATATTAAATGAGATAATTCTTATTATTATTGTTTTGTATGGCTTCTGCAAGATATTTTTAAGTAACTGTCCCATTTATATAACAAAAAAAACATATTTCTGGTCTCTGGATTTTTTACCTCTACTTAAAAAACACACTGTGTAAATTCCAAAAAATTCCAGTGATATCAGATTTATTTCATGTTATCAGTCTAGCACTACTTAAAAGAAAACAAACACAAGGAAGGATCTTCAATAAATTTACACTAGTTCCAAGGTACTGGGTTTTTTTTAGAATTACCAACATACAAAATTTGACTTAACATTTCCTTATATTTTATTTCAAATTTAAACTATACCGCAAAGATATGTTTACAATTCTGACCCTGAAAATAGATTAATTGTCAGACTGAAAATATAAGTCTCTGTATCCTTCAATTTTGCATATCCACTGCTGACTGAACTGAAAAATGAAATACGGAGGTCCATCACAGCTCACGTTACTCCACGATTATTAAACAAACGCAGTCCTCGTCGAGCCAACAAATCATGGATTAACGCGGATTTATTTATACCGTCAGACTTTTAATTGATAGCGACATGAGCAGATAGGTTGCCCGGCCTACTCCGTATTAGAGGCCGATTCGTGGGTGGTCCCATGCTTTACTCTCATCACCCTCGCCTTGACTACGGTAACAACATATGAACATCGTCCTAACAAGACTTTGAGATGCACGATTGATTTCCATGGATATACCGATTGATTCGATCGAAGATGACGGAGAGGTTTCTCCCGCAACATGATGTATTCAACATTAATGCCTTGTTATGGCTCACAGATCGGCAACTTCGAGAGATGCGTAAAAATTTTATTGATTAATGTCACGAATAAATATTTACATTTACCTTTGATTTGACATAAATGCGATTAGTACATTCAAACTAGAAATTACATAAAGAATAATATGCAGATCTTCGATATATTTATTTCATACAGGGCGTTTAAGAAATAAATACGTTCCTGTACTTTAAAGCGGTATAGAAGACGTGAAAACAAATAAGGATATAGCCCAATTTACCTGAGTCCAAAAGTTAGTAATTTCCAAAATACATGGCGTCAAAGTTATTATTTTTAAAACATCTTTTGTAAATATCCAGGGTGTTCTGCATAACAACTGATAGAGCAGGTTCTAAAATGTTGCAAAAAAAGTCTTTCTTCGTTTATGAACGGTCTGTCAAAATTTGACAGGCATTGTGCCATATTATCTGACTCTGAATTTATCTTAGATTCGATATCGGTAACAAAAATAATAGTGTGTTAAAGAAAGAGAGATGTCATTTCCGGGAAAACCGAAAGTATCACACAAATGTTTATAACTTAAAAGGAGGTTATTTCGAAGATAAAAATCGACCTGTTTTTTCCCAAAGACAATGTACCACCCGGTTACCAGCTTCAAGAGGGGGCAATGCTTTATCGCCGCACTGTATATACACATAACGTTAATTCTCGGATCCCATGTATATAAAATGATTTGATTAAACCTAGTGGTTTCTATTAATGCGTTAGAAAAGTGCGCGTACTTAAGGAACAAAAACGACAATAAAAAATTGCAGACGATGAACCTTTACTTTATTACCAATGTTTTTACAAATCTGGTCAGTTTGCCAGTGTAGTCCTTTGAATTTTTGTACATTATAATGCCAGGACGTGAAATTTCTGCGTTTACACGAGCAAGCATGACTGCTTTATATGATGCAGGACATGACATCTAATCATCATTCCGGGCATTCCTAGATCATCTGTTGTACGAATAATACACAGATGTGAAGAATTTGATGCAGTAGAAAACAGACCACATAGTGAACTTCCTCGAGTATCTATTGAAAGGGAGGATCGGTATTTGGTGCATTATTCCCGTAGACATTGCACATCTTCAGCTTCAGCTCTCTGGGCTCACTTTCAAGGTACGTTTTACCATGTTACTATGCGAAGACGACTCCACAATGCAAATTTACGTACTAGAAGACCATTACGGGCCTCTACTATACTTCCAAGGCATCGAGCTGTCCGTCTTCAGTGGACGCGAGAGCATAGAGGTTGGCGTTTACGCCGGTGACAGTGAGTGACAGTATTTACAGATGAAACCAGAGTTGGGCTGGTTACTGATGGCAAATGACAAAGAGTCTGGTGAGAACCATTATCCATGACAATTACAGACCCCGGAGGAATAAGATCCAACATCTGTGTAAATTACTCTTCGAAAACATCTGTGTTCATGTCTTCGTGATAGTGACCTGTATTTTTAGATTCAAATAAAAGTAAACCGTCATCTACAAAACCACTGGCACTACCTATATGTGTCACTATTAATCTTCGCCCTTTACCTGACGGTGCCTTGAACCTTGTTGAAAGTCCATCCAAAAATGCTTGTCAAAAACTTTTTACATTTTTATCTTGCCATACTGTTATTACAGTATATTCCTTGATGACCCAAGTTTCGTCTAGATAATAAATATTCCTTCCTCCATTACGGAATTTTCTAATTGATCTTAAGTAGGATCTTCGCCAATAAATAATTTCATCTTTATCGATAAGAACTGACTCAACTCTCGTAAGACGGCCCATAATTTGCTTCTACTGATTTTTGGCAAATCGTTGTCCTCTGAAAGTTCACTTTAAATTTTGTTTAGCGTTGGTATTTCTTTTTTAAAATAAAATGAGTGTACTTTTCTGCGAATGACATTTTTGAAGAAATCATCTATAACGACTTTTGACCTCCCTATAGATGATTTTGAGGGATTTACAGTATCCTGTTAATTTTTTGTTTCCTTTAATGGTCTGCAGATAGTCGATTTTCCAATCCCTGTCATTTTGGAACACTTTTCCACGATGTCGTCAACACTGTTGGTAGGATTTTGGTGTTTCAATGCATTAAATACATTTAATATAATAATATTCTCATTCTGAGACAGCGCACATATTTTCACGCGTTTAGAAGATATGTAATCTGATAAGCTCGACATTTTACCCAAATAATATTATATCCACTGGCACAATAGTCACTAAACACAAGTCGAATTTTACTCTACTGCACTAGCACGTCTTCGTATATTCAGCTCTAAGACTGGATTGATCTATCACAATACACTGACTCCTGGCCTATGATGTATCCACTAAAATATACTAATGTATACCCATTACCTGTTATCATTAGTGTTACCTGATAATTACCTGAAACGAAATATTACCACGCCCATGGCCAGTTCTCATCTCGGGATTTTATTACTCTCTTTCATTTCCAAACAGACTATAGTAAAATAGTGTTTGCAGATTATTACTACAACATTGTAAGCATAATAGTATGTGAACTAATGCTACAAATTGTCTGGAGTTATAATTACAACAAATTGTAGTACACACGTCTACAGTTGTCTAAGCGTTTACTATTATTATTTTTTCAGTGTATCCATACTAATTACCGTCCGTTAAAATATGTCAGTAGCTACTTAATAGTAAATTTTCTAAATTGTTTTATATATTTTGTACTACTTTCCTTTAATATTTACAGTAGTATGATATTTGCTACAACAAACTCTAAATCCGTATCGCCTAACAAACAACTACTTATCTTCCATTTCCTTTTCCTCCGTTACGACATTAAACATTATTACGCGTAAAGCAATAACATCAGTCCTGATTAAAATTCCAACCTTTGTAACAACTCTAATATCATTACCGGTATCTCCTAAATCAAACAAGCAAATTCATTATCCAATTTGATCCGAATCGAGTCCATGTCGCAATTTAATCGTTTGTTGGCACCCGCTAAGCAAACCGGCGAGCTTTTTTGTTCCTCGCGACGAGAATTTCCCAACTGTCAATTACGGGGCATTGTTATTACACTTGACCCATCGCTAAAGGAGCTCCACTTGCGCCATCCAGATCGATCAGAAGCCTCGGAATATCTGCCAAGTAGCTGGTAAAAATGGGGTCACCGAGACACACCTTTTGTGTGTAGAGAATTACTGTTTTTTTAATTGTTGGGCCATATATCAGGTAATGTTTTGAAACGCGAGGTCTACGAAATTCTTGATGATTGCTGAGATTCAGTCAATTATGTCAGAAGGTCAAGATTTGCGAGGTCTTCTCAAATTAGCGTCATATCACACATTTCGTTTAATAGACATTATTTTTGAACTACATTTTTTATTATTACTATTGTATTTCTTATCTAATATTAGCACTATTAAGTTAATTCATATATATTCATTACTAGTCTATTGAAATGTTACAATATTCTGGCCTTAGCGTGCATTTTTTAGAGGACGCAGTTTTATTGTTTAGATATGAGGGGGGGGGGGGAAGCTTAACTTGAACTTTGTGGGGTCGTAACCCTCCAACTTCGGCCGTCATCTTGGAAAATGGGGGTTAATTGTTTTTAGCATTTATCAGGTAAACTATTGGTCATACAAAACATTTTTTATTGCAAATTGAATTCTCAACAAGTTAATCTAGTAACTTTTTGTTGTAAAATCAAATCAATAACAAAGATATTAAAGAAAAACAATCAAAATTTATATATTTTTTTATTTAAAAAAATTACATCAGAGCATACTAATATTGAAATGTCTATAATAAAAAATATTATTATAAAAATAATTAAAAACTATGCCATATCATTGATATAAATTAACAGTGGGAAAATTAGTATTCACTTCAAAGCGCTGTAAAACCCAAACTAATGAATATAATAAAAAATGTATATAATGAAAATTCTTCGTTGGAAACCACTCTACAAAAATGCTCTGATGTCATTTTTTTATAAATAAAAAAAATAAACAAATTATGGCGTCCAATAGAAAATTTGTCCAAAAATTTCGATTGTTTTGTTTAATATCTTTGTTATTTTTGTTATTTTACAACAAAAAGTTACTGGACTAAAATTGTAGAGGATTCAATTTGCAATAAAAAATGTTTTTTAAAAAATTTTGTATGACCAATAGTTTACCTGATAAATGCTAAAAACAATTTAACCCTCTTTTTCCAAGATGGCGGCCGAAGTTGGAGGATTGCGACCCCACAAACTTCAAGTTAAGCTTTTTTTGACCCCCCTTCCTCACATCTAAACAATAAAATTGCGTCCTCTGAAAAATGCAACCCCAAATGTAACTTTTCAATGGACTATAGGGAAAATTAGTGTTCACTTCACAGCGCTGTAAAACCCAAACTAATGAATATAATAAAAAAAGTATATAATAAAAATTCTTCGTTGAAAACCAGTCTACAAAAATTCTCTGATGTCATTTTTTTCTAAATAAAAAAATAAATAAATTACCACTCTACAAAAATGCTCTGATGTAATTTTTTTCTAAATAAATAAATTATGGCGTCCATAAGAAAATTTGTCCAAAAATTTTGATGGTTTTTATTTAATATCTTTGTTATTTTTGATTTTACAACAAAAAGTTACTGAGGAGGAGGATTCAATTTTCAATAAAAAATGATTAAAAAAAATTTTTGTATGATCAATAGTTTACCTGATCAATGCTAAAAACAATTTAACCCTCTTTTTCCAAGATGGCGGCCGAAGCTGGAGGGTTGTGACCCCACAAACTTAACCACAAGTTAAGATTTTTGTAACCCCCCCCCTCATATCTAAATAATAAAATTGCGTCCTCTAAGAAATGCATCCCCAAATGTAATTTTTCAATGGACACTTATTCCAACGCTAATTTAGTTTCACTAGTAAAACTTTATTGAAAGATTAACTTATCCTTGCATAATAAGATTATTGCATATTCATTTTATTTTTCTACGTTCATGGAAAAAACATAACTTTATTGAACTATATTTAGTGAAAATAGTGGTGAAAATTTTATCACATTCATATGTCATTCTACAGTAGCGTTTTATGATCATGACAAATATACAAATCAACGTCATATTTAGTCTTATTTTCTGTGAGATTGTATTACGTTCTAAGCAATTGCATTTATTTTCAATCATATTTATTATATACTGGATTACGAAATTACTAGAAAATACAATGTATTAAAAATAAAATTAGTTTCCTTTGAATATCAACTGAATTACAAAATATTTTTTGGTTCTTGCATAAACGTAGAAAAATATTGTACACAACTCGTACAAAAAGTTTTGTCCAACTCGGCCAGACGGCCTCATCGACACTTTCACGTCGCGTGCAATAAACACTTACTTTTTGCACTTGTTGCATTTAGTCTCGCAATTTTACAAATACAAAATTTTCTCACCAAAAAAGTGATACTATTAATTCTAATACAATAATATACTATTTTCCACAACTATTTTTAGGTATTAATAATATTGTGTGAAACTAACTACTCAGTGGACAAAAAGCCCCAACCTGCGTTGAATTACACCCACAATATCTACCCATATATTCCTTATTATTAGCTTTCGTAACATTTTTTTACTGTTTTAGAAAGGTATTTTAAGCTAATATAGGAATTGTAGGAGATTTGATTTATATTAGCTTAAAATACCTTTCTAAAACAGTAACAAAATTCCACAACTAGTCTATAAGCTCACCATTATCGACCTATCTTTATCACGTCCACTTTTATCTTTTTGACCTGGCTGAATAATAATTACCTTGATTTATTACCCAAGGTAAATAATGAAATTGACACTTAATAATTTTGATACTTGACAGTTATAGAACATTACACCAGCAGCATTATCAGCTTGATTTCCAGGCAGTCTTGGAGAAGACTAAGTGCTCGGAATTCTACTCGGAGTGGGCGAATTGGGTGGAATTTTCGAGTTCCCACGGTTTCAAAAGTGAACTTAGATATTTATAGAATGTTTTCATTAAACCAGATTAGTAAATTTAGCTAGATTATTTTTTTTAGATAATTATTGAATAGAGCTTTGTCTGTGACAGTAAAATATGTTACAAAAGCTAATAATAAAGAATATATGGGTGTAATTCAACGCTGGTCGGGGCTTTAGTCCGCATAGTAATTAGTTTCACACAATATTGTTAATACCTAAAAATATATTTAAAATAACTAGCTTTGTTTGGTATTATGATAAAATTGATCGGTGAAAAAATTATGTGTTTAACTTGGCAAAAATGTGGATTTAATGCCTTGGCTGCTTTAATATACACGGCTGCGCTTCATCTCCTACCGCGGCATTAAATCTTGTACTTTACTGCATTTAAACAAATAAAAATATGTGAGTTGTACTTTCTATAACGTGGACATCTCTGTTCAAACTTTTTGGATGTTGGATCATTTATTTAATCTCTTTTATCTAATATAAAAAACATATTCAAACAGTACTAATGAAAAAGATGCATACCAGCTTGACATATTAAAATTGTTAAATAATATTTCAAATCTTCAAAATAGATATAATATGTCTTTGGACAAAACTAGCATAATACTCGGCCACAATAAATGATGGAACATTTATAGATTTTGAGAATTTTGCTTTTTCAAGTGACCTTCTTTTCAAAATCGGATTATTTTTCTTGTCCATGATTTTGCTGCTACTATAATGAAACTACCTACATTGTAAATACTTACGTTGTATTATTTCTTAAATGATAACACAGTGTTGAAAGATCAAAGCGAATTAATAATATTTGAGATGTAACACTGCGGTTATTATAAACGACCAATTACTTTGAAGTATTAGTTTTGCTAAGTGTTTTCGTTCCTGCAAATAGCTCCTATCTAAGCAAATCGCGTACTCATTTCCGAGTGCAATTTTGCAAACCAACACAAACAGCTCTCCTAAAGGCATTTAATTTACTAACACGAATGTCCACTTTACATCTAATGGCTGTACTCCAGGAATGGTCTTTGAATACGTATAAAGTAGATGGTATCTCGCTAACTTACTGATTATAATTGTATTGTGCTCGACCACTTGTTTTGCATTTCTATTATTGTTCTGTCTTGTACTGAAATAAATCTTCCCAGTTGTTGATTTACTACTTATAGCGGCAATAAATCCGGTTAAAAGACGTCCTTTCTGTCGCATCATTCATTTTAGCACATTTTGCCTACTATCAAGTGATTTGAATTGAATTGCTGCTTTTTAGATAATTTAAAATTATCAAAACTCAGGTTAAAGTGTACATGATATACAATTCTTAATAAAATGGAACTAACTTTAAATAAATCTCAAACTCATTTATAAGTGAAATTATTTCGGTGATGAATTTTGAGTAAAATCTGAAGAAATTAGGATTTCTCTTGAATTAAGCGACAAATAGCACAGAAGAAACGCAGTCAGAAATATTTATGAGATTAATTATTATAAGGGATATAAGGATTTAATAGGATAATAAGTTCAAATTACGAATAAATGAAAAATCGATGGTTGAAAAGAAAGTAATATTAAAAACAAAGCAGAAGAAAAGGTAGAAAAAATAGGAAAAGGTAGTAAATTCGCTACGAGAAATGAAAATGTTTTTTATCGTGGTTGTAGATCGTCCAAATACAGACGAATTCAACGTCATCAGCGCCAGAATTTGTGGCATGTATAATTATATACTACTACTAAATTTTAGATGTGACGTTTGTTAGCAATCGCATAATAATGGTTTCCTCTTTACACTATTATTTTTTTAATATGTTTTTTATGTTTCGTTCAACTTTGTAAATTTTTTGAAATAAAATTTACTAAAATTGTGTATATTTATACGCAAAATGTATTCCGTTTTCTTCGAAAATGATGCATTTTTATCAAATTTACCAAGTCCATCATTTTTTTTATAAAATAATATAATAATAATAATATCTCTACCCCTCATTCTAATAACGTGGATTAGCCCAGATGTCGGAGACTTATGCGGAAAAGGGGGCGGCATATTATTATTATTATTAAGCAAGTCATATTGGCGCCCAGGAACGACTTACGTTGATAGACCCTAACCACCATTCAGTGCAGAAATGAGGGAAACATGGAAAATCTCATTAATTAGGGGTGTATTCAAATGTCGACCGGTATCAATCTCTCACATTGAGCCAAGCTAACATTCTTCCACCCCATCATACCCGCAGAGAGGGTGCCAACCCTCTTCACGAATATAGCTGATATACGGTCTACCGGTTGCGGGGCTCGAACCCACACCGATATAGCCACATCGATTCAAGTACTGACGCCTTAAACCGCGCAACCACTGACCGACCCAAATAATAATATAACAAGGTTTAGCCATCTACTTTGTACAAAAAAACTAATGCGTTCGACATCTCCAAAACCATACCTGTGTCAAATTTTAATCAAATCTGTTGGTCATACTTCCAATATATGTTTTTTTAATTATTTTTCAATGTTCTATCGATCCTAGTAATATTGTCATGTCTTTTTGAAATGCTCTGTACATAATATATGGTGTTCCATTTGAAATAAAAAACTTGAAAACTACTTTCGGTATTTCCGGAAATACTTTTTGTAGTAATTTCCATATACTTATATATTTTAATTGATTCTATAAGTCTCTTTCGTCTAAGATGTCTTGAATTGCTATTTATTTGAAACTTAAATTCCACATAAATTATTTGGCCGCTAAGCACTTAAATTTTAAGAAAACAAAAATAAATAATTAAAATTTGGTTTATAGGTGCCACATTTTATGATAAAAACGACAAATATGGATGTGTCAACATTTATTCCTCTTTATAAGAAAGTATCTTATGTTCTAAACGATTTGTAATTTCAAGTGTTAGAAGTTTACAAAAATTGAGCATACTTTCATATCTTAAATAGTTAATTAATGTTGTCTCTAATGCTTTGGTCTTCAATACGATCTAATTAACAGAGAGCGAGACTTCTGCAAGTACTATGATAGCAATATCTACGTTGCACTACTATATATTGGTGGTGTAATGAAATGTTGGTTACATAGTCTACAAAGAATCTCTAGAATATTATCCGGAATTTATTATAAACTAGTAACTCATATTTTCAATCGGTTTTTACCTTTGCTTGATTAAATCATTTGCATAAGTTTAACCGCGCAACATATTTTTAATAGTTATCTTCGTGCAATATTTCTATTTCTCGAAAGATTTGAACAATATGTATCTCGAAGCGTTAGGCGTTTTGAATATTTTTATGCAAACTTTCTTAATCCAAGGAATCATCTCTTGGAGTCATGTACTACTGTCACAGTATTTATTTTCAGATAATTATTTACTATCAAGTAATTATAAGAGAAGATTAATTGTAATTGCAGATCAACTTATTAACACTGAGAAAATATGTTATTTAATAGAATCAGAGCATCTAAATAAATTTATTGGTAAAACTGGCGCATTCGCCAATTGTTACAATATGAAATTTCATTGTATTCAAATAGTTATGGCGCCGTATTCTTAAAATAGTGTTTTCTACAAATACCAATAATTTAAAACATTTAAGAACTGAATAATATAATAATATACAGGGTGTTAAAAAATGAGTGTAAAATATTTCAGGAGGTAATAGTATTATGAACCAAAATAAGCAGAAAAGTCTTAATAAACATGGGTCCGCAAAGTAAGGGTTGCGGAGATATGGAATCTTTTATGTTTTTTAGCACCTTTTTTTATTTTGCAAAAACGTGTATTTTCTTATAATAGTTGGTTGATGTTTAGTGAAATAAACAGTACGTATTTGACAGTTGTTCTCAGTGCACAAGTTTTCTTTCGCTATGGCTGGTTACTCTAACGCAGAATTAACAGACATGCATTTCATGTATGGTCGTGCTAATGGGAACGCCACCGAAGCGCGACGTCTTTATGTTGACGGTTATCCAAATCGCCAGATTCCGTCACAACGCAATAACCATTGAATAACCTCAAACGCATTTATGTGAGAAATTATTTCGATGAAAATTTTGTGTAAACCCTGAAGAAATTAGGATTTTTTTTGAGTTAAGAGACAAATAGCACAGAAGATACGTAGTCAGAAGTCAGAAATATTTACGAGATTAATCCTTATGAGGATTCCATAGAAGAACAAATTCAAACTACGAAAAAAGTGTTAAACGAATAATCAATGGTGGAAAAGAAAATAGTTAAATCAAATCAAATCAAAATCAAATATATTTATTTCTCTTGGACAAAAACAATTGTCGTCAAAAAAAAAGTTAGGTACACCACATAACAAATGAAATATAAAAAAAGAGACACAACATGAACACAGTTATGTAACAGTCGTTTTTTTTCTATCTATTTATTATTTTTTTAATGAAAAGTATTCATTTAGGTTATATGGATATTTGTTAACCAAATACAGTTTCAGGCATCTTTTAAATGCCCTCTCATCCTCAACACTCCTCACCGCTAGTGGGAGGTGGTTATATATTTTGGCACCAAATCTGCTAGGCGCTTTATATGTAATATTTAGCCTGCTGAGAGGCTTGTTTTTTCTAACATAAATTGATATTTCAAAGATGTAGAGAGCACATAAAGTGAGAATTCTTAAATGTTGGAAGGCATCACGGCATGATTCATCCTGCCGAAGTCCAGTTATGCATCTTATAACTTTTTTTGCGAATAAACACATTGGAAGATAATGTAGAGTCGCCCCAAAGACACAGACCATACCTCATCCTGCTCTCTACCTCAGGATAGTACAAATTGATTAATTGTAGTTTGTCAAGGATTAATTTTATATTTCCAAACATATAGGACAAGGATGTGAGTCTAGAGATGAGGGAAATACAATGACTTTAAATCTTGACTAAGAGTTAAGAACACCGTATTCTTGAAATAGTGTTTTCAATAAATACAATCAATTTAATACATAAAATGATTATTCTGCTGATTTTAACATGGGGACTATAATAGAAATAAGTACATGGGGATTATAATAGAAATAAGTATTATTTTCAATCTAAATGAGTAATAAATTCCAAAGTATTTAATTTTTTGTATATAAATCTAAATAGCATATAGGAAACGAATCTTTTGGTTCGGAAATGTTTGACTTCACTGGGGATATCATATCAAAAATTCAGTATTACACCTCTAGTGTTTGTTAACATTAGAAGCAATTGGCATTCATGTTAAGTAGGTTACTTAATATGAGTATATTTTTCGTTGGAAATAACATCCTGATGCAGTGATGCTATTGAGAAACTAACGGAAAAGCCTTATATATTACTTAAGGAAAATAACAATCGTTAATTCCTTACGATATTTAAATTTTTCTCATGTAGGCATATTAATCTATTAGGTATAAACGAATTACTATTCTGATTTTCTTTTTAGGTATCTATGTCAAAACACTGTTAATAAATTCGAGTGTTGTAAACAAGATGTCTTTAAAGTAAATTTTTCTATAATTGACTGTACGGGTTAGGTCAGTTTCGACACTTTTATTAGATTTCTTTTATTCTCCGAAAAGATAGTCCAAATGTCACGGAAATATTTTTTTAGAAAAATTGAATAACGAAAATTTTATTTCGATATCTTGATTTTTTTAAATTTTAGGCCTTTTCTATGATGCCCCATATTACATATGTATGATGTTTCATTAAAAAATATATATTATGTTTGTTATAGTAATGGAAAACTAGAAGTTATAAAAAAATATTTCTCAAGCCACTAGATACTACACATAGAGAAAAAATGTCTTTGCAATGTAAATATTAATATAATAAGTAGAAAAGTTACCATAGAAAACGACGAAAATTTATAAATATCATCTCTTAAACAAATCAAATTATCGAAATGTGATTCTCGCTATTCAACTTTTCTCAAAAATTAAGCCCAAATCTCTTGGCTGCTTTTTTCTGTCTTTTTGGAAAATAGAAGAAGCCTTCTATACCTAAGTGCCCAAACTGGACCATCCTGTACAATAAATTTAAAAAATTACATTGTAGTCATAATATAAAATGAATTATTACAATGTAACTATACAAGCGCCTGTAAAGTTACTCTGCCATTTTACAAGTAATTGTGAAAGTTACATTGTAAAAATACTTTTTGTATTGTAAAATCACAAAGTAATATTACAAGTGCAAAACCCAAAATTAATAAATTTACAACGTAATTTTACAGTTTATTTGTAAAGTCACAATCGATAAGAAAATTACAGCAATAATGAGTGGTAAATAAATTGGCATTTATTTTTACCGTAATTATTTTTTACAGTATACTTTTGTTCTACGTATTTTATTTTTCGAGATTTCTGTACCTAAAACACCACAAATTTGATAATTTTACAAAAAGACCTTAATAAGAATGACGAGTACATACAGATCATCAAAGTGGGGCCAAATATTTCGAAAAAAAATATCTCTGAATTACTTTAACTTGGAATAACCAAATTTGGTACATGATTTAGGTTTATTATTGATCTTCTGCGAGTATGGGTTCAAGTAAATGACTCACCCCTACATTTTTCTCCATTGATCGAATTTAAAGAGAATGATAATATTCGGCGCATAATTTAAAACATTTTTTACATTTGATACTGACAGTATGCGTCAAACAACAAACGTTTTTTTCTATTTTATAAATAAATTCCAATCATTCTCAACTAAACCAGGAAAAATTATGCATTCTCATGACCGCCGTCTCCATATACGCAGTAATTGCTTATAAATCATATATAGATATACAATCTTAAACACATAATGCATAAGTAATTAATATGTGCCAAACATGCACATATACGAAGAGGCACTTTCCATAAAATACCTTAATTAATGGGGACCGCGCTGTAAGCTAACATCCTCGAACGACTAGATTTCAATTACCTCACTCTTATCTTTATTGGCAATTTTTCCTCGACCGGTCCTATAAACAAACAGGGCGGTAATTGGTGCCACAATTCATACGAGGATAGTCTAGTTAACTGTGATTTCTCGTGGCTGCAGGAGACCCGAGCCTGCGACCAGCAGGGCAATAACCGTATCGGCATTGCCCACCTACGCCTAAGCACTGACCACATGTAGATAATGTGGACGATGGCCGATTGCGGGAAATCGCTATCTGCATATGGCGCAGAAATTGCTAAATACAGGAAAAGCAATACGTTGTAAATGTTTATCTAATAGGTGCGCGAACAAAATTTCAAAAATAGTCGATATCGATAGACAGAATAAAAATATGCTCATATAGCTTTCATTAGCAATAATAATACATTTATTACAAAAAAATATACAATTTTTTTTACAAAAAGACAGTGTATCAACAAAGTTGATTTACAACACCTCCCGAGGCAAAAAGAATAGAAAAAAGAACAAATAAATACAGTAAACAGAACAACCGATAAAACAAAATGTAAACAGAAAAAGAAAACAATTAAAACCTACATACATCAAACAATATTGGTATTGGTTTGTATCAGACGAAAACATGTTATTTTTTATCATATGCATGTTGACACTGTTCACACTGAAAAAATGTGATACTGGAGTTGTAAATTATTAATAACATGAGAAGAAAAATATGAAGAAGAGTAGTCTAATATTTTTAGTGTGATATTCAGATCTCCATTTTATTTTATCACAATATGTCGGTTTGTTGTTCTTTAAAATATTAAGTAGAAAACTGACTAAGTGAAGCCTCCTCTCAGACATGCTCAACAAATTGAAGGATCTCAAATATGGAGTTATGTGATATTTTCATTATTAATTACAAAGGAAAAATTATCCAAACCTCACAGTTGAATTCTAATAGAATGTTTTGACTTTTATTAGGATTAACTGATAAAATATTTTTTTATGATCCAGCCATAAATGAGTTTTAAATCTTTATTAATAATTTCTGTGGCAATATTTAAATTAGAAGACTTGAAGCTATAAAGAAGTTGTAGATGGTCAGCCTACATATTTAATTTACAATTCAAAGGGACTCTCGACAAGTTTGCTGTGAAAATGTTAAATAAAAGCGGTCCTAATATAGATCCTTGAGGAACACCAGAACCAACTGATCTATAAGGTGAAGTAAGTATCGAGAAAATAATATTTAAGTTTGTATATTGTTCTCTACCATGTAAATAATTACAAAACCAGCACTATATCACTAAATATACCGTAAAAATTAAGTTTAGCTATAAGGCAATTGAGTCAAATGCCTTAGTCATGTCTTGTAAAGTGAAAATGTCATCAATTATGCTAGCTAATAATGTTGAAGAACTAACCCCTTTCTGACTGATTCACAGGAATTATAGAATTTTTAACATAATACTCAAACAATTGTTCAGAGATAGCAGATTTAGCAATTTTGAGATGTACAGATACCATACTGATTATAACTGTATATGCTGCAATGTGCTAGATGTTTTATTCACATGTTTTACCTTTCCCTACATTATTTTATCAAAGTGACTATATTCTCCTCATATGATAATTTATGGACATATATTTTTTGGAAACTAATCATCTAAAATTAAAAAAAATAATATAATGTTTTTTAAAATGATGTATTACACAAACCAGTTTCAGTTTACGATTTTAACTTAAAATTTTTAAGACAACCCCAATTAGGAGTAGAATTTTGATCAATCAGCACATTCCATAAAGTATAATATATAAAGCTGTTTTTCACCTTTCTTTCCCATTCCGTTACATTTTTCTCTCTTAGATCAGTTTCTCTCCATTGCGCTGCATTGCTGCACGTTTTTCTTAGTTAGGCTTACTCTCTAATAATTTCTTTACTATGCTTTCATCCTTTCATCTCCTATTCGTTCTAGATGACCACTGCGTTCTTCTGAATATCACAATTTTATTAATTTTTGGTGATACATTCCATACATTTCCTCATTATCATGAGATTTTCTTTTCCTTTGATTTCATTAAGTGGTTAATTGCAGCCGAACTTCTGTTTGCTTGTTCTCCTATTAATTTCTTTTTTTTCGTCACATTTAGTTGTTATCATCCATCTTTCCATGCCGCGTCCTCACTTTAAATTGTTTTTCTTTTTTTACCTTCCTATCCTTAAAAGCTTACCATTCTCTTGATTTATCTGCACTTCCACTTCTGCTTCCTCCACCAGTTATCTCGTTGCCTTTACTAGTTCCCTACTATTTCTTGCAATAATTATGGTCATCATCTTCATAGCTTACTATATGATGACTTCTAAGCAATACCTGTCCTTCTATGTTCAGGTGATTATTTTTATGACCATTTCTAGTACTAAATTAAAAAGAAACGTTGAGAGTGGGTCTCCTTTTCTCAGTCCTATGTCAATTTTATACACCGATTTTAGTCTTATTTTTCCACGATATTGTCTAAGACAAACGACATTTCGATTAAAATAGTACTTTCTTTCTTCTGCGCATATTTGGAGAAGTCATGCAATTTCCCCATAGGCAAGTTAGTAATTTTGCAGTAATTGTTGAATGAGAACCTTTATTTCAGTGTACAAGTTCATTCCTTCAATTTATTTCATGTGATTGTCTCCTCGACACTCATCGCAAGAAGGATCTCGGAGCCTTCACAACCACCTCCACATTGGCAGAAAAAAGAGCAAGGTGACCCATGCACAGATCCTCCGATGGCAGTACCTTGTTCCGGCACTTTCTCTGGGTGTGGTCGAGATGGTGCAACCTAACGATGTGTATTTATGTCCGATCACCTTCGATATACCTTTAGCGATACGTATGCTCTAGTTACAGTACACAGAGAGACCGACCTGTCTCTGTCCCTTACTAGTCACGCGGCCATTGCCTGTAATTATTCAGTTAAGAAACGACCGCTGTCGTTGCCTTTTGTTTACTTGTCGAGCTTATCAGCCACGAACGGATTTGCCTTGCATGAAACTATGATTTGTTCGCAGGCAGCTGTAAAATTATTTCAAATAACACGTATTCAGAGATGTAGGGAGTAAGAGGCTTTTAACAGAATCGGACTTAGTATACTAATGTAAATGTGAATATGATCGAAGAAAATATGTAGCAACAAAAATTGTAACACTAAATATGGGGTTGTTCAGAGGTTATACTAACTTATACAAGGCGGCCAAATGAAAACGAAACAAAGCCATTTTCAGGAATTGCGTCAAGATTGTAAAAAATGTAGAAAAATCCTTAGACCCGTCGATTTTAGATTAAAGGGGGACATTCTTTGCTGGTATTTTTGATTCCGGCACTTTCACCCCTAAGGAAGAGTAAGCATCACCCTAAAATATTTAAATGGCGTTGGGGGTTGAGTAATATTTATTTTGAAAGTTTTGACAATTCTCTTTACAACAGACTAAATTTTATAATTCCGCCCAATATTTTGAAAGAAATTTACATTTTAAAATTTATATTATGTTTATTTGCTTATTTACTATTTAGTTGATTAAATGTTCAAACTGATGACCGCCCGCCTCCATACAAAAATAAAGATTCTGTTCGAAACGTTCGCGCACATTCTGAAGCATTTCCAGAGTGATTCGACAGCATCCGTCGACGATTCTTTAACGCAAATCTTGCAGCGACGCACAGTGGTGCAAAACGCCACTGTGTCACTCAAATTAATGTACACCCCTTAGGGTTGGGCCGTTTGAGGTGATTTTTTTTTAGAATGTTCGTCATAAAACTCCCTATCGATCCCTCTTTCTCAATTTTTGCTTTGGGTCTTCATTTTCGCGGAATTTGACTCCAAAAATGAGTTTGCATGGAAAAAACTAAATTTTTCGCACAAAAATGACCCTACGGAACACGAGATTGAGATTTTGCCGGATTTTTTATGGGGGAATGCTCGTCTTGGAAAGCCCTACAAGACTGTCCACTTAGATTTCAGGAAGAAATTTTCCGTTGCCCTTAAAATGGATACAATCATCCAAAAATTTTCACATATCAGAAATCGTTCTACTGAAAACTGGGAAAGTATTGGAAAAAAATCTCATCTCACAAAAATTATTTGTACACATTCGAGGAATCCGCAAAAATTTTTCCAGAATTTTTGGACACAATTTTGGACATTCACCAAAATGGGCACATACATATTTTCCGAATTTTCCCGTAATTCTGAAGAAGGTCAGAA
Organism: Monochamus alternatus; assembly: GCA_037114965.1. Taxonomy (NCBI): domain Eukaryota; kingdom Metazoa; phylum Arthropoda; class Insecta; order Coleoptera; family Cerambycidae; genus Monochamus; species Monochamus alternatus. The sequence goes on from CM073433.1 coordinate 44,807,678, forward strand.
AGGTTTCATAAAAAATGATTTTCAACATGTTTTTAGGAATTCAATTTTTTGATAAAAGTGGCCATTTTGGATACAATAGTTCATTGTTAATGAGAAATGATTGATTGATTATTTCCTTCCCAACACAGAGAGATAACATAAAACAACGTCGTAATTTGCTTTTTTATATCAAGCGCTGTACAAAAAAAAATAAAAGAAATAAAATATACAAAAACAATATCTGTCTACATTAATTTATATACAAGGCATTTATAAAATATATAACAATAACCCTTCAAAAGACTGAACTTTTTGCGAATTTGTTTGGACAGCCAAAATATTTAAACGTTTCGGGAATGTCAGATGATTTCCCAGTATTTTTGAACATTTGTGGATTTTGGATCAAAATTACCAAAAAGAGAAAGATCCACATAAAATCTTATGGTCTCGAAAGTTTAAAACATCCAGTAGATGCTGAAGACTTTCACTATCATACATTTCCATCCGAACAGTTCCAGGAAAAATCAAATCATTTACGGGAAAATTCGGAAAATCTGTATGTGGCCATTTTGGTTAATGTCCAAAAATAAGTCCAAAAATTCTGGAAAAATTTTTGCGGATTCCTCGAATGTGTACAAATAATTTTTATGAGATGATATTTTCTTCCAATACTTTTCCAGTTTTCAGTAGAACGATTTCTGATATGTGAAAATTTTTGGATGATTGTGGCCATTTTAAGGGCAACGGAAAATTTCTCCCCGAAACCTAAGTGGACAGTCTTGTAGGGCTTTCCAAGGACGAGCATTCCCCCCATAAAAAAGTCCGGCAAAATCTCAATCTCGTGTTCCGTAGGGTCATTTTTGTGCGAAAAATCTAGTTTTTTCCATGCAAACCCATTTTTTGAGCCAAATTCCGCGAAAATGAAGGCCAAAAGCGAAAATTGAGAAAGAGGGATTGATAGGGAATTTTATGACAAACATTAAAAAAAAATCACGTCAAACGGCTCAACCCTAAGGGGTGTACAGTAATTAGAGTGGCACAGTGGCGTTTTGCGCCACTGTGCGGCGTTGGCTGTGTTTTATAGATTTTACTATTTACGTATCCCCAGAAAACAAATCAAGAGGCGATTAATCCAGTGATCGTGGAGGCCACTCAATGCTGCTTCTTCTCCCGATCCAATTCCGTGGAAAACGTTGGTCCAATACTGACGGACAATTAACGCATAATGCGGAGGGGCACCGTCCTGTTGAACAATCAAATGATCATCATACTCACTAACACGAAAAATATACGAAAACCTAATAAACAAACTCGTTTCCATATCAACATTCTCTCAGGATTCTTGCTTCGCATTTTCGTAATTCACAATTTACCATAAAAAATATGATAAATATAGTTATTTAAGCTATTTTCAAAACACTGTTAAAAAAAAACAAGGTGTGCAACTAGTAAGAAAAGTGTTTTTTCTGCATATGGCGTATGCCTGAAGTGAAAAAAAGTCGCTTTTCCTAACTTATTGCACAAAGAGCAATTACCATTGCAACCAACAACAATAAAGTTCTCAGTAGTGCACATAAATAAAACTTCAAAAATTTCTAGTAGTAGAAGAAATAACATTTATAATTTCAGTTTATAGGTATAGCTTAATGATTAATTTTGCCTTCTTATGTAAACCAAAGGATAAACACTTTCGGTTGCTGTAATGTTTTTGACAGAAATAAAACTAGTCTGTTAAACTTTATCTTTTACAGCAGGAACATCCGGACCCATTTTGTAAGTAAGAGATACTCGTAAGCTGCGGATCCGATTCATTAATTAGGGGTAATGGAGATTTGCGAAATCAAAAATTAATCATTCGGAGTAGAAATTTTAGATTAAAAAATAACTTTATCTGATGAAAATGAATTACGAGGCTACCAGGTATGACCTAATAAGTATAATGCAAATTGCTAATAGGTATAGTAGCAGCAGATTAATATCAGGGAATCATTAATCATGAGAACATACTTAGTAATTAATTTAAAAATGTCTTAGTAATGTATGTGAGCTTTTATGGTTTTTTTTTTACAAGAATATAAAGGGTAATTCCTAAGAAGTTGAATTACATATTTTAAATTACTTGAAAATAAACCAACGGGGATGTTGAATAAATATGTAACTCGATGTCGAAGTGTGATAAGTGTGAAAATTATCTCCCCATTTTATTTACACACCAAAGTGACAAACTATAAAAATAAATGCTCACTTTATCCTTAGGGCATGTTTTCTATTTGTTGGTCATCTTTGAATTTTGAAAGAAGAGCGGTTTATACTTCTTATAGTGACTATTTGACGGACAGTAAGTTTAATTCGAATGATTCGTTGAATAAAATATGCAGGGTGATTCAGGTTTAATCTTTATAACTTCAGGAATCGATAGGTTAAAATAATGTTCATTTGTGATATAAAATTATTTCCTAAAACGCATCGTTTCCGAGATAGAGGGCGTTGAAGTAGGGATTTTTTCTCGTTTTTCCCTCATAACTTTTGAACTACTTATCCGATGTAAGTGAAATTCGGAACACAAACACTCCTTATGATCTTACATAAGTTTCTTAAGTTTGAACTACTTACCCTCTTAAAAGTGTATTTTGTATGCTACCCCCATCTTATTTTATTTCAAAACTACAAAAAAATTAATTTCAATAAAACATCTTCACACCACTTTGACCTGATTAATTTCGAAACTTTTTCGTCTCTTGTTTTTTTTCGACGTTTGGTTTTGTTTCTGAGATATTGGTGACAACACATGTCTTTAGTTGCGGCAATAATTCAGATGACTTCCGTTATATTTTCATCAAAATATTGAAGATACTGCAACTGAAAATATTAAAACTATATGCTACACTAAATGTTTCCACTATATGCACTATATGTTACACTAAATTAAGAAAACGACAAACTATCATTTCTCTGGTATAGACTAATAACTTGCCCCCACAAATAGAAAATCTGGACTTCAGGGAGGTGATTTAGTTGGGCACGAAAGTGATAAGAAGTGTCTCTCTTCTTGGTAAAAGTACGATGAAGTAACATACTAGAAAATATAAGTAGCCATTGTACCATTCTAGACATTAACAGCAAATTCTTGTTGAAAATTAGTGTATCCAAAAAGTATATGGATTTGCAGTAGATACATCAAATATGCGAATTTTGAGTGTTAGTGTAGTGAAGTTTTCATTGAGAGCTTGTTAGAGCAGCCAACCATTCATAAAATTGTATCAACAATTGAATATCATAGGGACCATACAACAAAATTAATAACAAAAAAATTTCAATGAGCACACAACCTGGCAGGAAAACGCTGTGCATGCAGACCAGCTGTGAATTTTTAAGAAGTTCTTATAGGTTAGTACCATATCTTCATACTTCTGGTTAGTCACTACTATCTACTGCCTACAGGATCTTCGGAATATGAGTACCTACCTTTATTTTGCTATATCTATCAAACAAAGCATAATTATTAACTTTACAATTTTTTCTTTGACAAATAGTAATAGAATTATGGCAATAAACAGGTTTTGAATATGTGACATCACACACCTACCATGTCAGGTAATCACAAGTACCCTAAATATATTTACTGTAAATGGTTTTCCTAGAGATTTTCTCACAACATAATACAGTTTGAAATAGTTATAGTAAGTGTTCAAAATGACTGATGTTACTTACGGAAAACATTCGCAGTACAAATGTCTCATAGCCAGAGAGTATTGCCTAGCATCATCGTAAACTAACATGTTATGCACCTTATGATTACTAAATGTTCCATTTTTGTTTATGTACAATATGTCTGACAAACATCAAGCAAAAATAAGTTACAAATAATCGAAATGTACTTGATAAAAGACCAAGTAAGTATATACGATGCGCAATTATTTTGATCTAGATCTTGATCATTTAGATAGTTCGCTTCTTTTAAAGTTCCATTTTGCTAGTTGGGGAAGAGGTTTATGAATTATAACGTTTTAAGTTTTTCGAAAAGATAGTTCAATGTTGCGAAAACCGCATTTTCTTGTAGTTTCCGAGATTATCTGCAATTACAACGAAGTTGAGACACACTGTATCTACCCACTCTGATTTGTGTACACGTGCTTTGTACAATTTTTCTCTAATAATTAAAAAGAACGCAATAAACAACTTCCCGCCGTATGCCGCCAACGCAGTGGCAGAGCCCTTAATAGCAAAATCACTTATCAATCAAAATCAGTGGAAATAGCACCCTCGGAAAGCGGATGTCCCCCACCGCCGGTCAATTCTACGACAATATCATGTGTCCTTATCTAGTCCACTAAAAGTGTAGCGCATCAGCCGCGTAAATTTCATTTAACGTTATAGCAACCCATGAATACAAAACTCAGTGATTTGTGTAAACTGACGTTTGTGAAAATCATTGTAAAAAGTATTATTTAAAAAGCATTTTTAGTGCTAAGAAAAAATGCATAGAGCGTTTACAAATGCTGAATATGCCGATATACATTATGTTTATGGTTTCTGTGACGGAAATTCCAACGCGTGAGTTCGAGAGTACCGAACACCTTTCCTAATAGAAGAATTCCAGATGCACAAGTTTTTGTAGATGTACATCGTCGATTTTCGGAATCTTTTTGATATCGATAGAACTTTAAGCACACGCCGAGCAGCTCGGCAACTCCATTTATCTCTATCAAAAGTACTGAGATCACTCAAACAAGATCATCGAAGGGCTTTCCATTTCCAACCAGTTCAAGGTTTGTTGCCAGGAGATGCTGAAAAACGTTTACAAAATTAAATTAAAAAAATTTTTATAGATGGGTTTTAGATTCAACAGAAATGAATCCACAATTTCTGCATAAGGTTTTATGGACCGACGAATCTAATTTCACAAAAGCTGAAATTGTGAATTACCACAACATTCACGTTTATTTTAATTTTTTTAGTAGTTGATAAGTTTGTTGTAAATCTTGTTACTAAACGTCAGTTTTTTTTTGAGAGCCGTCCCCGGAAGCACCGCAGCCTATAGACTTATTGTGCATCTCTCGACGAGCACAAACATCCATGGTGGGATTCGAACCCACACCGAAATAGCCGATCCAGACTGGTTCCACGAGCAGTTGTCTCCCAGCCACCTCGACTATCGCGCCGTCAAAAACGTTAGTTTACACAAATCAGTTTTGTTTTCATGGGTTGCTATAACGTTAAATGAAATTTACTGATGCGCTGCACTGTCACCAGTTTCTTTGAATATCTCATAAACAAGACCAAACGTCGAAAAAAAAAACAAGAGACGAAAAAGTTTCGAAATTAATCAGGTCAAAGTGGTGCGTAGATGTTTAACTGAAATTAATTATTTTTTTGTAGTTTTGAAATAAAGTAAGAGGGGGGTAGCATACAAAATACACTTCTAAGAGGGGTAGGTAGTTCAAACTTAAGAAGCTTATGTAAGATTATAAGGAGTGTTTGTGTTCCCAATTTCACTTAAATCGGATAAGTGGTTCAAAAGTTATGAGGGAAAAACGAGAAAAAAATTCCTACTTCAACGCCCTCTATCTCGGAAACGATGCGTGTTAGGAAATAAGTTTATATCACAAATGAACATTATTTTAACCTGTTCTATCGATTCTTGAAGTTATCAAGATTAAACCTTAATCACTCTGTATAAGTACAATCTTATCAAATGTTTTCAGTTTTATTGGTTCACTGCGTATATGAATTTATTGCCTAGGACCTGAGTCATTAGAAATTGCAAGTGACGAAGTAAACCTCGCGTGCTTTGGACTCGTGTAGCTCGCGTGCCAGCATCTGACCTACATTGTGACCCTTCACTCTCGCTATGCATCTCGATCCACGCCCAGCGAAACCATCTAGCGTTCAGTTTATATGGAAAATATTTGTCAGTGCAGAAATACCAGCCGGGTATGTTGCCTCGATGTTTCTTGCACATCGCACACGGCGTTGATTGCCGATTGTGAAACGCTGTTTATTTGTTTGATATACAGGGTGTCGCATATTACGTAAACTTTCAAGCAACCATCGATGGGATAAAATTCTTTAATGCAACTGCAGTCTTATTAATTGTAATGTTTGTAAGGCTAAAATTTCGCTAAATTTATCTAAATTGTTTATTTATTTTGATGTTAAAATATCAGCAAATGTAAACAATTATTAATTATAAATGTTTCTACTTCATATGTCAGGAAATAATGTAAACTTATTATATTTTCAAGCCTTTTTGCAGTAGCAAAATTGCTTGTCTTTTTTAAATGTTGTATTGTCTTGCAATTCGATCTGACAAGTCTCGTCTTGGTTTTATCTTGTCTTGTAAGTTTTTCTTGGAATGACATGTCATAGATGCAAACAACTTCACCTACATTGAATTACTTCTAGTACCGTATTTTTTGTGTTATTACAGCACAAGTGTTAATGTATTACGTTATGGTATAAATACCGGCATTTATCGTTAAATGAATGAAATATTAAGTATGGTCATCTGTACCTTCATATTGTTACGGAAGCTCATCTACCTTTTTAGTTTGTTAAGTTCACCTACCTCGTTAGTTTGTAAATTACGTTTTTATTTATGTTAGAATTTATAATTTCTTAAATGCCTTTATTTTGACGTTTACTGGCCACATTCAATTTGATTCTCGAGACCGCTGAAAACTTCTAGAACCCTAAAAAACCTATATAAGTGGGTGATTTTCGCCGCTGGAGTCAGTTTATATTGAGCAACCAAACGCGAGTGACAGAAACATCAAAGTAAAGCGTTGACAGTTGTGAAATTGGTTTGAAGGATATTTCTTGTATAATCTAGAGTGACAATAAAGTTTGCTTGTCTACGTGACGTGTATCTATACTAACCCAAAATAGAGATTACAATATACCTCTATTTAATTTTTCTGCAGCTATGCAGAAGAAAGAATGTATTATTTTAATTGAAATGGCGTTTGTCCTACATAATTTCGTGGAAAAATAAGCCTAAAGCGGCATTTAACAATTTCGTCTGGCCACGCCCCCACAAAACGGTCACCGACACTGCGTAGACTTGTGACGTCAGAGGCCGTTCGCATAAATACAGCAGTGTGGTTTAGTTCATATATGTATATGATTTCCATGCCTTCAAACAACGCGGTACACATTTAGAAGAGATAATCTGTCATTTGTGATATTATTAGGTGTTATTGTGTTAAATAGATATTAGTATTGAATAAAGTTGACGTAAACAGGCACTTGTTTATTGAATTTTTGCATTTTTGTGGAATTTGTCATAAATACATAATGTAAATACTGCGTAGGTAATGCGATAATTATTAGTGGTGATGTGGTATTGTTCCACTCATGATAATTACGGCGACAATTCTAATAATGTTATACAGGTAATCTATAAAAACATAATCAAAAAATGTATCCACAAAGTTCTGCATCCGGAAAAGAGTACCAATCAACTATAACTGCACTAACACAATCTTAATTTTAACTGCACAAACAAACAATGGAAAGTTAGGTTAGTCGTAAGAGTTGTATGTTTATACCTCTTTTGTAGATCTATATGCAACAAGTATAAATGAACTTTTCTAATACGACTAATTAGATACGTACATTTATACCTACTGTACAGTAAGTATGTTGGAAGTGTACTTTTGTTTACCATTATTATATCTTGTTTTTTTAAAGTACATAATTTGTACAACTTGGTGAATAATTAGTACAACTTGGTCAAGCAATTTTGACTTTTTCAGTTAGTATATAGAAATGGGATTTTATTATACCAATTTTGAGGACTGGTATATAATTACGGTAAATAAATAAGCTTAATATGACCTGGTGACTGGAGTAATTATATTCGTTTATAATAATTTTAAATCATAGGGATATAACAGATCGGTATTGTCGACGACGACATCTTTTTATAAAAATAATAGGAAGCCATTTTGGAAGAGTTGGGATCAATACACAATAATTTTCCATTTTTAATATTTGAAGAGTGAATTTACGATTTTAAGATTATATATTGTATGAGAAGTTAGTTCTTACACTTGATCTTCTTATTCTTGACTACTAATAAAAAAATATTTTCTAAAAAATACAAAATAAAAATATATATTGTTAAAAATAGTGTTCATTATTTAATGGCGCGTTAATTTTAATGGTCTATTTTGTCCAATATAATAAATAAAATTGCATGCGTTTATAATTTCAGTGTTTGAAGGTCTTGAAATTTATATCCTTAAAATTATATTTTATTAATTTGCTGAATCGTATACGAGTAGATGCATACCTTCTATTAAAATGAGCTGCAGTATTATTAGCTTCAAAATTAGTATAAACGGAACAAAAATAAAATACTTGTCTGATTTATATAGAAAAATTTGTACGTAAATTATAGAAAATGTTATGTTAGGTAATATTTGCCGTATCTAATGTAACGTGAAAACAAACATTTGCACCTAACTCTACTTACTTAAATTACCATATACTAAAGGTCACTTTGGGTAACATTAGCCTTACCTAAAATTTGGTCAAAATGGTTACAATAATTTGAATATAAGAGCGACTTTATTCGTCAATAGGGTGACGTCGGGTCGACCGGAGTTTGTGTGACCATTTTCGTATAAAAACTGGTCGGTACGCCGTGGCGCGGACGTCGACTACCGACTTCAGGTTAGACTGCCGACGTCGGCTCGACGTCAACCCGTCCAGTCTGTGCTGCTTGGGTATGTCATCTGATTTCACATTAAACTTTATGTTTTAATTTGAAAAATAATAAGTAAAAGTAATGAGTAATGATATTTAACATTTATTGACTTTTTAAAACTAATGTAATATATTTTAATTGGTATTTACTAATGATTTCATTTTTTTTTAATATTTTCAAAATCCCTTATTTATTACTTTTGCTTGTTATGTTTTCAGAATAAAATGGGTAATTTGATGTAGGGAAGTCAGATAGCAAAATTTTGTAATAAATGCCTCAAATAACATTCTACATTACATAAAATGGTCTTCACAAACAAACAATGCTGTAAAGCATCCATTCGTCGCGCTGCGTCGCCTTACACTAAATGTTTTTTTTCGTTTTTTTTTGGCACTGCAAAATATTTTTTATTAAGCGCTGTATGCTGTATTCGTATATAATGGCATATTGCAATACTTCTTAGATTTGCCCGATGAGATGCACTTTTGCGTGCCCATTTTACGAATCTAGTTTGCAACTTTATTCAATACAAATGTCTATTTAACACTTACTAATATCACAAATGAGTAATTAACTCTTCTTAACGAATATACTGCGTTGCCAGAAAGCATGCAAATCAATACATTTATGAACTAAAGCACACTACTGTTTAACTATACACGTGCGGACAGAGTCAAACGTCACACGTCAACACTGTAGCAGCAACCGTTTTGTAGGAGCTTGGGCAGACTAAAGCTTCATTCACATAAAATTAGTGCGGTTGCATTGGTACTGCAGAAACGTTATTAAAAAGGGCGCCGTATTCTTGAAATAGTGTGTTTTACAAAATACAAATAATTTTAGACATTTAATAACTGAATAATCTAGGGCTTAGCAAATAATAGGAATGTTAACTCATCCCACCTGTAAATATTCAAAGATACTGAAGTAAAACGGCGAGAAATACGGGTGACTTTTGTAATGTTCAGATAAACTTAACAGTAACTGCAGTTGTATGGCAGAAGCTGAAAGCATTTTAGCTTTTACCAATCCTTTTCCAACAATCATACAAGGACCAATCAGAAAACTGCTTTTTTGACAGTAAACGGCAGATTCACATTTTTGCAGGTTAAGTTTTTAAATTAGATTCTAATTTAGATATTTAGTTTAGAATTGATTTGTTTCTAAAAAAATGGATGAAGAGGACTGTTTAGTTTAGAAACAGTTACTTTTGCTGCTCTTATTCGCAGCGACGTCAATATGTATAAAAACTATACATGCAAAAAAAAAATGAAAAGAAGAACTCGGAGATGGTGGGTGCGACCTATTAACCGCAGATAGCACATGCAAGGTGATTTCTATAATTTATATAAAGAAATGCGAAATGAGAATGCCGATTATTTTTGCATTTCACCCGAATGACAGTGGCAGTGTTTGATGACTTGCTGAAATTAGTGGGGCCTCATTTAACCCACAGTATACTAGTATACTGTGATTTAATCAAACATTCAAATAGACCATCTATTTATCTAGGGTAGGCTTTTAATTACTATTCGGCAAATGATAAAAACCAACAATTTCCGTAGATAGGGACGTATTTGACAAAACATAAACATAACCTCTCTGAAGGTCAGGAATCTTGAGTTTTTACATGTCGCCAACTTACAGCGAATAAATTCCCCAACTTCTTAAGTCTACAGTAATTTTATGTAAACAGAGTAAATAATATTTAACATCATACAATTACAATACAACAGTACAACTGCAGTGCCATTGCACTAACGTTTATCTGAACGTTACTTTAGTTTTTAACTACCGTTTCTAGACTTATTTTTTCACGAAAATTACAAAAATTTACTGAGTTATAAAACATTATATATCATATGACTTTAATGAGCCCAAAGTAGTATAATAAATTGCAGCTAAAATTGAATTTAGTTTAAAATACTTGAAACATACGGTATTACGGCATATAAGAGATATTATGATTAAATTTTATGAAAGTGGAAATAACCATAAAGCTACAAAGTTTTATTTTATATCAGTTACATTTATAAGTAATTGCCAAAAACGCTTTAGTTTGTTGTTAGTAGTAAATATCATGTAACATAAAAATATCAATTGTGGACAACCCTATAATTGTTCAATTTCCCGTGTATTCAATAAATGAATATGCAATGACTGGAAATCTATGTATTTATTATTTAATTAGAAAATTGATATTTAATGTTAAGTTTACTGTAAATAAAACATTAACAATTATTGTTTACAACTATATATCAGGCGTTTCTACATAAAATATAAATGATATTCTATTAATGTTTCCTATAATATGTATCTATATACATAATTAAACATTGGTAGAAAATAAGACGAATATACACTTTGCAGCACATAAATATATTATGATTTTGTATAAATATTAAGCAAGTAGTGTCGTATATATTTGGTATCTATATATATATTTTAATCTGTGTCACATTATTAATAGGTAAAATGCTGAAATATTCAAATTACTACAGTTATTCTGTGCCAGAATTACCGCAAATTAACTAATAATTATACAAGTAAATAATGTGTAATATTCAGTCTAAATTTATGAAACTGTACTTTTTTCAGAAACTAGTAACGGATAGTTCTTATCACAATACGTAGCAATGATAGAGATATCATTCATTATACGTTAAGGTCTGTCAGTTAAACAAAATAAATCACAAATTTACCTAGAATCATTTGTTCATATAAATAATATATTCTTAACTTATAAAAATGCATTAATTCTATTTTTTACTAGACATTATACCGTCAACTTTTCTATATTTAATTATACAGAAACACTGACAAAAGACAATTTAACTGACAAGTTAGTACAAATACATAGAAAGCACAAAACAATAAAATGATTCACATGTTTAAAAACCGCATCGATCATATTACGATGAAGAAGGGACTGTCATCATCTGAACAAGACCAATCCTTCGATATCTTGAACAATTTAGACCTCTCTGCCATCGCAATTGTAAAGGATTGATTGATATGTATGCATATCGAAAGGGCTGAATCAAGTACTGCTACTTGATCACATTGTCATGGCAAAAAGCATCTGTGAAAAATGTAGTGTAAAAAAAGAAACATAGGATTGTCATTATAAGAATTGTCCTGCAGCTCCAAAACGATAAAATGATAAAATGTTTCATGCCGTATTCCACCACCTACCTCCAAAATATCATAACAACCCTAAAAACTAGCAAAGATGCTCAACCTAATGGTACATCTTTATCGACATATCAACAACACACTGCCAAATCATTGTTACAAAGTTGTATCTTGTACCTTTGAAAACCATGTTATGGTTAGGTTCAATGGTGAGCGGGCTAAGAAGTAGCCTTCCACTGCGACCCTATCGTCTATCAGTGGCACCTATATTGCATTTTACCCACGAGCTTTAGTCTCTTTATAAAACTGATAACATTATTGGGCGAGATTTTGTCCTGATCTTCTGGTAAGAGGTGCAACTTGCCAAATAAGAAAAATCTGGTCTGTTCCCCTGATGGATTGTGATCTAGTATATGTTCTGGTATTTTCTGCAGATTTTTCACTCTCCAAACACAATTGGGACTCGATCTCTTCAGCTAAGCCCAACTTCTGCACGTACCCTCTTAACCGGCAGTATTAAGCCAACTAGAGTATCTGGGTCTAGTCTATTTAACTCTATTCAGTTTTAATCTTTCTTTACATTGGCAGTAGTCAAAGATATGCCAAGAGCCGGTTCTGGACCAATGAAACTGGAGGAAGCACCTTGCCCTTCCAATGAACCCGAACTAGAGTTAATCTGTTCCTGGTTCCCAACTGCTCCAAAGTCTTCTGGTAATTCCATAGAATTCTTGAATTACATAGGTAGGATCTAAGTGATTTTAAAGCTACTTGACTTCCAACCTCCATGCCTGTTTAATGTTGTAATATCCACATCCGCATTTACCAACGTAGTCGCTGAAGTACGGCGAAAACACCAGTATACGCTTGTCTAAATTCACGAATATACGTTTAGGCGTATTGCCCAGTTTATTTATCCCAATTACTTGGCGTATACAATTATTTGTTTTATATTAATAAAACAATTATTAGAAGGAATATTATAAGGTCTCAAAACTCTCAAAGGCCAGTATTTTTATAGTATTATAAAAATCTCCCGTGAATTTAAATTCTCTTAGATTTTAGTTTTTGTATTAGGAATTGCAATTAGTATTGCGGATTCCAAATCTGTAATGACAGAAATTTTAATGTTGTAAAACTCATTCTTGGGACAAACCCCCTAAACACCGATGACAAGGGCGACCTAAAAATAAAAACTACATTTTATTAAAATTGCTATTTAAATTATGATTTTTGTTATCTTTGTAGCTAAATTTTCTAAGAATTGTTTAACATGTTCTTCTGTAAAAATCTTCGATTTCTTAGCTATGTACTTTTCAGAATAGCGTTTTAACAAAGTTTTTAATTTTTTATAGCTTGAAATATCGATAACGTGTTTCACATTTATCGTTACTTTTAGGATTGAATATATTTTCCTTAGAGTCGAAGGTTTCCATTTTTTTAATAAACCACCGAAAAATGCAAATGCAAATGTATTATTTGCATAATCTGTAATTTCAGGTGAAGTATTATCAAATTTTATATCTGATGGCAATCTAGTCGTTTAGTTCGATTAGAGAATATTCATTATGTATCTTGTTATAGAATGAAAATGCATGGAAAACACGTAAGCAAGTCTTTCAGAATGAATATTCTAACTCAAGAGTGAGATTTTTTAGCTTTTCCAGATTCCATAGAAGCAACTCAATGCAGCGGTGGCGACTTAACATGTGTTATATTTCGAAAGTTTATTTCCTTTAAACATGTTAATAGTGTTTTTATCAACGACTGATTAATGTAATTTTTTTTTTGAGGCACCAATAAATATAGTTTACTAGACACCAGTAATATATAATATAATTAAAATTTTATGCTCAGACGTTAAAAAAGGACATTAAATTTGCTTAATATTATAATAGATGCATTGAAAAAAGGCAAAATTCTATATTTTTTTTATCTATCCACACTTGCAGTTACATATTTTTTGCATAATTAATTAACACTAGGTTATTACTTTCGAAAAATATAAAAAAACATAAACCCAAATCTGAATACCGATTTTTTCATACCAAGCGGATTTCCCAGAAGAATTGATACGTAAAAGTTGCTTGTAGCATTACAACTTAATCTTAATTATATGCAGTTTAATCACTTTATTGCTGTGTTAATATTACAAATTACATATTTTTTGTTGCACATTTGAATGCTAATTTCGTCACCTGAATGAATTTCATCTTGTAATTGGAGCACATGCCACTTCTTAATCTTATTTTTTTTCGATTTGATGGATGTGGCATCTGGATACATATATATGTGAACGTTGCATAATTTAACGGCACTTATTTTGCTCTATATATCTGTTTATTCCACCAATTAACATCAGTCATAATAACGTCAGTTATTATTTTTAAATAGTTTTATCACCTGTTGTTATTACAACATACCAATTATTCTGTTATCAATGTACTGAGAATTAGAAAAAAAAAATGTTTTCCTGTTCCAAACATAAACAAACACTATATTTTTGTATAACTTTCTTATAGCCTACCATAATGATTTAGATTACAAGTTACGAGTACTAGAAAATTTTACTTTAATTAACATTCTATAGGATGAACTTAATCATTTTTAGTAAAATATGTCACTACTTACTGAATTAATTGTTTGGTAATCCTTGAAAATTTCAATACAGTTAGAAAACTTATCGTTTTCTGATTATTCAGCAATATTGGTCGAATAACCATTAGTAAAGCAATTTCAAATAAATGTTTCATTGTCGTTTTACAAAAAAAAAAACGAATTATAAAATACATCAAACCGTAAACAATAATAATTGTGAAATGTATATTAGCAACGATCGTTAAAAGTTATTAAAATGAGGTCATCTGAGTAAATTATTATATATTATTACATATTCTGATCATATTACACATTATAGACAGTGGTAGCGTTAGAAGGATGAAATAAAAAACCTTAAGCAATGCAGATATTCTACAAAGAAATTATACTGGGTGTTTTATAACTTTGAGAAAATTGTTCCATGTGTATCAAAGGTACATGTTAATCCACTCAAGTTTTTCTCATTTATTAGACACAATATACATCCAGCAGGTACTGTCACAAAAGAATATAGTGTTCTGGGAAAAAGTTACATAGTTTAGAAAATATATGGAAAATATAGCTGCCACATGCTAGTTACTATCAAATATATTTATATGGGGTGTGCGGAATACGAGTAATTTTATTTTGCTGTATAGTAAATTGTAACAATTTCAATATGTGTTAACGTCGCACACCTACCATATCATGCTTCTACACAATAATTATAAGTACCCTAAATATACTTTTCGTTAATGTTTTTCTTATAGGTCTTCTCACAACACAGAACACAGTTTGAAATAGTTAGAATAAGTGTTCAAAATGATATATGTTGCTTGGGTAAACGTTCACGGTAAAAATATCTCACAGCAAAAGAATTTTACCCAGGTTTACCGTAAATTAACACGTCATGCAGCTCATGATTACTAAATGTTCCATTTCTGTTTATGTACACTCTCAGACATCAAACAAACAACAATAAATAACAACGTTTTAACCACAATACCAAGTATGTGCGACGCACTTTGATCTAGATTTGAGGATAACAGCTCCAGGTAATGGACTGCAATGTTGTCGTGCGTTACAGTTTGAAGGTTTTTTATAAATACTAAAATTATTTACTTTTTATTTTTCAAATGTATTAAATGTATTTACTTACTATTACCAAATAGTAAAGTTAAGTCGAGAATAAAATACCTATATAAATTAAGATACACGTTAAAATGACAATAACATTAAGTTAAACTTAACTTTAAATTAATAAAAAATACTTTTGATGTGATTGGATATCCACTGCTACATTGTGTTAATACTTCTCTAGATAAAAGTTTTTTTCCTTGTTGTTAAAAACTTCTACAGTCATACCCGTTCCAAAAATATCAAATGCAAAAAGCATTGAAGAATTCAGGTCAGTTAATACCCTTGTTTGTTTAGAAAAAATTATCGAACTCGCTTTTTATAGTCAACTTACTAATTCCTTCGATACTCAAAAATTGCTTTGTCAAAATCAGTCTGGTTTTCGAAGTTGTCACTCTTGTGAGACAATTTTTCAGTAATTAATGATTTCAAATACGCTATTGACGTGAGTTAGATATTTCTGATAGTTAGATATTCTTTTAAATAAACTAAAAGAATATTTTGGAGTAGATGGAGCTGCATTTAATTGGTTTAAGTCGTAATTGCATAATATATATCAGAAGACAAAACTAAACAATTGTTACTCTGAGGTAGAGAGCATACACAATGGTGTACCACAGGGTAGTGTTTTGGGTGATCTTCTGTTCATATGTTTCATAAATGACATTCTGCATTTGATGCGAGTGTAAATTTCATCTATTTGCTGACGATACTATTGTATACGTTTCAGATGTTCAGAATTAGACTGGTTTAATAAAAATAGGATATTTGTAAATGTTAATACATGTTTGTATATGGTTATCAAAAGTAAAAGAAATATAATTCAAGATAATATTTTGGTCAAGTTTGATGATTATAATCTTGAACAAGTCTCCAGTATAAAGTATTTAGAAGTTATAATTGATAACAAACTCATCTTTAGTGAACATATAGATTACCTCGTTAAAAAAATTGCTAAAAAGATTGGATTTGCATACCGAGTCAGTCAAAACTTGTCCCAGTATAGCAAATTTCTAATATATAATTGTATCATCAAACCTCACTTTGAATATTGTTCCTCTGTTTTATTTATGTGTCATGAATCTGATATAAGTAAACTACAAATCTTACAAAATAGATGCATGCGTTTTTTTATTAAAATGTAACCGATTCGTCAATATTAGTAGCATGCTACAGCAACTAAAGTGGTTGAACATAAGAAACTTAATCAAAGTCAGAACACTGATTTTTATTTTCAAACTAGTTAATGACATGCTCCCTGATTATCTCTCAGTTAACTTGCAGTAGCGGTATGAGATACATACATATAATACGCGCTATAAGGGTCATTTAAATATTAACAGGGTAAGGCTCATGACTACCAAAAAAGGTATTTTCGATGCCGGAATAAATTAATTTAATAAACTCCCTTCTAATATTAAAGAATCAAGTAGTCTTGCAATTTTCAAAAGAACATTTTTTGAACATTTGTTGTCATAGCAATTTTACGTTTTTTATACTTTTTTTTATACTTTTCACGTAGATGCTTATGTTTGTAACTATTCTGTTTGTTTTGTCATATGCTTATAGTTTTGTCAGTATGTATTTGTAAACAGTTTGTCATCTTTTTTTATTATATATACACTTGTATTGTAAATATTTCTGTTTTTCAATAAATTTTCAATCAATTCAATCAACATATTGGAAATGGTTAAAACATGTGAAACGGCAACCTTTATCACTTAGTATTAACTTGTATAGGGAAAATGACCGTTCAACGTCTACTGTTGACAACGGACAGTATGAGAAATTGTTGAGGCATGAACTATATATCAATATACCTATGTATTTGTTGATAACTCCTGATATGTAACAACTAAAACTTAACACATGTTTTCCAAAATGGTGTATCCTGGATTTTTTTCAACACGCTTTGTATTTTTTGTTTTATTGTTCTTCTGACTTGGCGTATATTATTGGCATCGTATATATTTTTTGTACATCATCCATTTATGTCAAATTGTTCATTTGGTCCATGTAATTCCAGTTTTCTTATTGCACTAACTAAAAAACCTTAATACCTATTAATGTATGTCATCGCGAATATTTTGATGCGAATATTTTAATCATGTAGCGTGTGCATGGCGCTGCTGTCATTAGGATTAAATCTACAAATAACATCTTTTATGCCATCGAAATGTTTATATCATAATACGATACGACTTCTAACCAAGATATCCCTGGCAAATCCTTCCTAAAAACGTCCCTTCTTGTATACGCCTTAATGAAAACTTTTTTGACAGTTTATATAAAAGTGTTTACTAACGGGAAACTTTCCCTTATTTTCTCAGCTACCCGATTAAGTGCGTGAGCAGCATATGTGAAATGTATATTTTTTGTATATTTTTGAGATAAAATCTGTCCTACTTTCAACATGTACCTGACTGCATCACTTAGCATTACAAGAATTTTATCTGAAGTATCTTGATCGGGCTATATATAATGAAAACAGTCAATAACAAAATTTCTAATAGTTTCATGATTGGTTTTGTCCAGCACCTTAGAAGCCAGTAAGTGGCTGTCACCAGCAGTGTCACTTTTCAATGCACCAGTAAAAAAATCGTCTATTGAACACAAGTATCAGTAGCTGCATCTATCTGTCTGCCTGTCTGTCTATCTGTATATTGCTGTAAATCCTATCGATATAATATCTTAGGCTTAACGTACTTTCATGAGAGATTTTTCGGTTCATATATTTTTCTAAAAGTTCATGAAAAAATACAGAACCTTTAGGAGACACCGACTATCACAGCGTTCCGTACATAAAACTAAAACTAAAATCGCAGTTCGAAATGTGAATCAGTTGTGAACGCACCTCTAGTCATAACAACCTAAACAGTATAATGTTTGCCAATTACTGAAAAAAATAAATGCGTACTATTAAGGAATACATACTATTAGACGTTCTTACTCTAAATTAGTAAAATAAAATTTATTTTTTTTTTAATTAAAAGAATTTAAAAATTTATATCTCTAGTAAAACTCGTTCTTGTTTTTTATTATGTTCATCAGGCGATTGCTGATTTCGATTTCTCCGCCACATATTTCTGCTCCAGTATTTCCTTATGTCTTCAATTAACTCCAGTCCTTCCTCTCTAATCCGTTTTCGTGCATTAAACCACACCGTTTGCCAATCCACTTTATGTCTCAATTCTAAATTACGCCGTTGCATTCACATCCAAACTCCATCATCTAATTAAACGGCCATTAACTAATTTAGATGCAAATCCCAACATTTCGAAGGATTTTCGCAAGCGCAATCGCCCGCTAACCCGCTACTGGCCACATCTGCATAAAGAACGACGTCCTGATGAAACTGTATCTAGAGTGCTGGGCGTGATAGTCGTTTGTCCTTGGTGACGCAAGCAGAGCTCTGGCTACCGCGGTGAAAGTGACTACACCCACCGCCCGGGTGCGTAACCGACAACGCTATCTGTCCGTGCCCGCTTGTCGCGGACGGCTGCCACGGTTTTACGCTACCGGATTTTTTAGCGTCGCGCTCTTCGGTTCATTAATTTGAAATATGTGGTCGCTTGCTTTGCTCAAAGTCCTTTTCGACAATTAGATAGTTGTGGAATAGGTAGCATTCCTGACTCAATGTGACAAGGAGAAATAACCTGCATGGAATTATTCCATATCCAAGCGCTATACAGGGTGATAAGATATGTTTAACATACATGTACAAATGTGGTAACACAAAACAATTAATACACGCACTCTGAAAACTATTTAAAAATATTTAATTGTGCGACACTGGAATATGGTCTACTGTAATGGAGTGACAATGCAAATTGGCTACGTCACATATCGCACGAAAAAAACCTCCAAAGTTCTTTGATTAAATGGACACCGGCGCAAAAAATATTCGCAGCGTTTTTACTTTAATATAAACTTAAAAATATATAGACCTGATCAAAATAATGTGTCCTTAAAATGAATAAAATTTTGTCACACTAATGTTGAAGAATTGTGGTACTTGATCACTATTAGAAACATCAAATTTATAAAAAAATTAGCACATAGCTTATTACAAAAACTGTTCGGAATTTTGTCTCTCGACTTCGTTGTCGTTCTATAGCGAATGTTCCTCCTGGTTGCTGTTCTTGAAAACGCAAATTATTCGCGACAGCTGTGATACGCTCGCGCAAATCCTCGACGGTCTCCACTCCGGTACGGTACACCTCATTTTTAAATGGTCTCATAAAAAGAAGGCATCATGTAAAACCCACATGCGTTATCTGACTAGGGGTACATTTTCAAGAAGGACAGTCATTGCAAAGAAATTCGAGTTATTTTAAACCATCCATTCGATTGGGTAATATGAACGGTCCAATTAGGCGTTCATCAACAATTCAGTTAGACGGTATTGGAAGTGGTCAGGTTCACGTTGATTCCAAACGCGCGTACTGTGAATGTTTTCCATTTCGGGTAAATAAAGCTGCATCTGTAAACAGTACATCAGCAGTAAATTGGAAATTTTCAGCATTTTGCGGCAACAACCACTCACAGAACCTAACTCGTAATGGATAATCCGCTGATAACAGTGCTTGAACATGCTGGTCATGATATGGGTAAACTG
This sequence comes from Monochamus alternatus, assembly GCA_037114965.1. Classification (NCBI taxonomy): domain Eukaryota; kingdom Metazoa; phylum Arthropoda; class Insecta; order Coleoptera; family Cerambycidae; genus Monochamus; species Monochamus alternatus. The sequence goes on from CM073433.1 coordinate 44,827,834, forward strand.
AGCTTTGTGCAGTAACCGCCACACCGTTCTAGCAATTTGCTTTATACTTACTCGCAGATTTTCACAGACCACATTCAACACCTCTTTTTCAGCTGCTAAAATACGTTGTAGTCGCCCGATGCTACCATCTCCCCCACGATTTGTACGTAAATTACCAGTATTGCGTCCACGTTGCACAACTGCCCTATAAGTTTCATTATTTGAAGTGTACCGATCGGGAAATCATACAAATGCGAAGCTGCCAATGCATTTTGTCCAACTTCACCTTAATTAAGAATCATATCCATTAACTCAGCATAGCTGTACACATGAGTCATTTTGAAAATTTTGCACTCCAACGATAAACATAGAATAAAACAATACTACTAACCTCGTTTCTTTACCACCTAGAGAGCATATCCCTACTCCAACCCTATTTACCAGACAGACGTGTTGACACCCGCTGCAGGCGCAAACACTTTTCCTTTTCCTTTTTTGTATATCAGATGCCGTTGAAAATCAGCACGTCTTTATAATTTTTATGGTGATATCAACTTCTTACTTAAGGGTGCACATATCCTAAGTTTTTCGGATAAGTTCTAAATCACCCTGTATATTTTAAATAGACATACGATTAGTAGTTTTGTAAAATCAAAGGGATTATTTTATTATGTCCATGCAAACCTTGTTAAAGTTTGAACCATAGTATTCCAAGTCTAAGCGACCAGTCAGGTCACAGTATTATAATCGTATGTGGGGACATAGAATAAATTGTCTCAAGTAATAATACGACACTAGTGTAAATCAAGATTTTGCGTTGCGAACAGGGGGGTGATATACAGGCTTTCATGATTTTAATATTTAAAATAAAATAATTGGTGAATCAGAAGGAATCAATTTATGTGCCCTTTAAGGATTGATAAGCAGGATATCAACCATCAGTATCAAGTCAAGTCAAGAAGACTTTAAATTGCTTCCAAGAGGCAACAAAATAATCAGAAGGTAGTTTTTCCAAGAAACTATTTATTTTTTCGAAATAAATATTGTTTTAGTAATGATTTTATTATTACTCTATCTTCAAATAAAAGTTTGGACATAGAAATAAAGCGATTGCAAAAGTTTTTAATTAAATTTATTCTATGTTCAAGACTGTTTTATGTACTAGAGCAAACGTCATTGTCGTTGCCTATCTTTGTTTTCAGGTAATTCTGGTTCGCGGTGTTCAAAGGAAAAATAATTAATTTGAAGAAAGAAATGATGGGTATAAGGCCATACTTACATGTGGTGAAAATTTCAGATTTATAATCTAAAAGTACCAGAATACATGTAACTGATATAAACATGTATCTGTAATATCACAACTTAACGTTGGCAATTTATGATCAGCATAAAGTTATGTAAAATTAAATTTTGTAAATGAAATAAGTACACTTTAATATTACAGTAATAAATATAGATAATAATATGTGTGATTTTACAGCTATTACGCTAAATTTCATCATAAATTTTCTACACTATAACTTATATTTATATATTATTATGATTTGTAATTTGTATTTGTTTGTTTGTGATGATATGTGTGATATGATTTTGTGATGTATATAAAAATTTTTTTATTTGGGCGCCAATGTTTTATTTTATTTTGTTTTGTTTTATTTAATTTTTTTATTAGTGTAGATTGTATTTATATGTTATATGTGAAGTGTATAAGTGAATAAATATAATGTTTTTGTTTTATAAATTTAATTTATGAATTTATTTTGCTAATAATTTTTTACCTGTACTTTGCTATACCTGTCTATGTTTATCCTCTTTTCTCAGGAGTGGATTCTAGGAGAGTAGCTAACACCTTTTTTTAATTTAAATGTTCAAATATCTTTAACCACCCAGTACATACAAAGAAACAATTATTTTAAAAGATAATACATTAACTTTTATTAAAAAAAAAACGGCAAAATGATAATTCCTCAATTAAATTAGAAAGCATTCCACCTAATGAATATTAAAGAATATTTTTACAGTTTAACATTTAACAAGTTTGATTTTTCTTAGATATTGCCTCGTGTGTTTCTCTTGGGTTTAAAATTATATGAATCTTTTTACTGCTCTTATGCAACTAGAAATACACACGAGTGCAATGAAACTTGTCTAATTCTATTTAGATGTAAGTTCTGGATTTTGACGTATTTAGCTTCTATTTGTGCCTTACAACGTTTAATGACTGGAATTTATTAGTATAAGCTTATTGAGTGATTGAAATCTAATAGAAGGTAAGTAATTAACTGTTGTATATTGTTATTAATCGTTTAGAAGTTACTTATTGTTATTTATCAATTTGTGTTCGATCTAGTTAGATAACCTTGTATACGTATACGTTATTTCTTACTTTTTTGTAGATGATTTTTCTATTGTTGTTGACTGGAATTTCTCCTCTCTGGATGATGTTGTATTCTCTGGATGCTTTTGATCCTCCGGCCTGGATATTCTGTTGAATTCTGGACTTCTATTTTTGTTGAGATCTTGATGTGTATTTTGAGGTTAATTCCCTCTAAAGATGGATTTCTTCGACCTCTTGCAAAACCCCCAGGTCTGGTCTGGTCTGGTTATGGAGATGATTTCCAATAAATTCCTGAATGTGATATTGATCGATGTTGTCTTGAGTTACTTCAAGTTTTTAATTATACTGTGAAACTGGTAAGTATGGGTTTTTAAATTTTAATTAAATTTTAACTATAAAAAATTGAAATTTTCAGCTCTACCAAATTCACACCTCTTCTCGCTTCAAAGTTTTTCCCGTAACTAATCAACAAATTATTGTTTCTAGGTAATTTTACCTTCTAAATTATTAGTAGTTTTGTTAGGGTCAATACACATGTAACATTTTAATTTTTAATTATTCTTGTCGAAGCACTATTCACTACACTATTTGTTCTTATAACTATATTTTACAACTACATAACAATTTTTACTAATTTTATACTTAAATATTCTTTAATTTGTCTTTTTTTAGAGTCCTGTCAGAGATGTTGAATTTTCCTTGAATAGCATTTCTAATTGTCATTATGTTTTAAAATTGGAATTTTCATTTTATTTAAGTAATATTTTATTAGAATGATGTTTTTAGTCTTGCGATATGCATATATGCTAAATCTTTGTTCTTTAAGCTTTGTTTTGATATATCATTGTCTGGTTTTTGAATTCATTTTCTTTATGTACTGTATGTTTTTGTATCGTCATGTCCAAATTTGATAGATAAAATTTTAATTGAATTTAATAATATTTGTAAAATTTTGTTATTTTAATATATTAATAGGCTTCTTTCGATATGTTTATTTAAGATAATTTCAACAATAATAATTTATCTATATTTTACATCAATAACAGTAACATTTCAATAATAATTCTTTATTTTTGTTGCATAAAATGAATTTCATAGTATTTAATTCTTATGCAATTTCTGTTTTATCACAATATACATTGTAATTTTTAGGTTGATATTATAAAATACACATATGTAAGTTTACGGAGTTGATATTTTAAATTTTCTTACATATTTATACTTACGTGCATAACTAAAACTAAAAAATATGCATAGAGCAAACTTTTTATATATGACTGAATATCAGTGTGTAAAAAACTTGAATAACGAGCAATATGACTGTTAATAAAAATGTATACTTATATCAGTTTCTGTATCAGTTTAAATATTCTTGTTATTTAGCCTGAATAGGTTAACAGAAACAAATTTTAAAATGTACTTATTAATATCATTTTTGTAGCCAAGTTTAAATATAATATACAGAATGTCTGTTACTAACAAACTGTTAGATATACATTAAATTTGCGAGTTACATTTTTATTTCTAAATAAGAAGTTCTTATCAGGAGAAATAACTCCTGTATACGAAAATTTTCTTAGTTGAATTTAGTGGCATTTGTCAATCTATCCTCTAACTGTCGATTATCTATCCTTTTCTCTAAAGGCTCATTCATCATCTGATGATATTTCATTTGCATTACAAAAATGTGTTGGAATGTTAAGATTACTTACTTTTTGAAAATATTTGAAGATATATGTATATCTGTGTGAAAATAGATATTTTTAGCTTGAATTTTAGTTACAGTAGTACAGTAAATTTACAATTAATAAGGTAGGTAACTGTGGTAATATATATGCTGTTTGAAATGGCATAGTTTTGATGCAAGCATCTGTACAACGTACCGTTTCATTTCCTATTATACCTATGAACTGTGTACCATTTAAATTGGAATAAGCCGCAAAAGCACACGTAACAAAATATCTTATATTTACCCATTTTCGAATATCCCACGAAAAGTCCTTATTAATAAACCGTACATGTTTGTCTACCACACCTTAATACAATTAAAACGCATTAGTTCAGAAGTTAGATTGATGTGTCTGTATAAATGTGCACAAGATATCACATAAACAGTTCTGTAAAATTTCATAGCAAATTGAGGAAAGTAGTTCCAATGTTTCACATCATGTCGAAAATGTCTTAATTTTAATACATAAAAAACGCATACTTGATTTTTCCATAATATATAAGGTAAATTAAAAATTACCAGGAAATATTATGTAAAAAGAGCATAACAGAACATAGAAATTGCCACCCATTTTTACCAGTGTGTAAAAAATAGTAACAAAAATGAATTCTGTTCCTTATTTAATATCCCATAGGTTATATTTAAATACAGAGAAGCATCCTGAAAGTCTTATTAATATAATCGAAATACAGGAAATAAGTATTGAATTTGGTTTAAATGTTTTACACACAATTTCGTTGCTGGTGCTCCCGTTGAAGTCTCCAGAACAATAACTGAAATAAGAGGTAATATAATTTAATTAGGATGTTAAAAAATATATAATGTACCATTCTGGTTAAAAAATAATAATCTTAATACTTCTTAGGTAACTTCTTGTTCAGTATAGCAATTTCCTTGGGTTATATTCAGAATTTATTAACTATCTTTAATAAAAAGTGCCATTAATAATGATCAGTAACATTATGCAAACATAATTTAGAACAAGTGTAGATGTAGCTGACGTATAACATGTACACTAGTAAGACAGAATAATAGTATCTAAGTTACAATATGAGAGTTTTTTATCTATGGGTAACTGATATAATCATAATTAATTATTAACCCATTTTTAGCGAAAGTCACGAGTTACAACACAATCCAAACTTGATGTGATAGACAATTTACAAAAAGCATGCTGCTGTATTTACCATTTTGTTTATCTTTAATTATCTGTACCTACCCGACTACTAAAAATAATATTCTACAGAAGGTATTTTGTTGAAAATATGAGAAATTTAATTTATGAGGTCAAAACTGGATGATAGGGGCAAACATGCTTTGTCGGTCAGTGGTCGTGCGGTTTAAAGTGTCACTACTTTAATCGATGTGGTTAGACCGGTGTGGGTTCGAGCCTCGCAGCCGGTAGACCGATATCAGTTCGTGGAGATGATTGATAACCTCTCTGCGGGTATGGTAGAGTGGAAGAATTTAGCTTGGGTCAATGTGAGAGATTGATACCGGTGGAGATTTGACTACCCCTCTAATCAATGAGATTTTCCAGGTTTCCCTCGTTCCTGCACTGAATGGTGCATATTTAGAGCCTACCAATGTAAGTCGTTCCTAAGCGCAAGTGCGGCCTGCTTAATAATAATATGCCGCCACCTCTCCCGCACCAGTCTTCGACTTCTGGGGTAATCCTCCTGATTAGAATGAGGGGTAGAGATATTATTACTATTATACTATTTCCGTTATATTATTAAATTATATTATTATTAATCAAATTTTCCTGCTTTTCAATTTACTGGGTGTCAATTTTGTGGTATGGATATGTGGTTATGCGTAATGGTACTCTACTTAAATCAGCAGTGCCTATCCAGATACATGGATTTGTAAACGTTATAACCGAAACTGTAAACTGACCACTATATTGTCCAGACTTAAATCTCCTTTAGATATTTTAATTCTGTGGTTTATAACCTGGCAACATATCTAAAATGAAATAAATATTTTTAGGAGCTATAATGTAGTTATAGTTTACAGCTTTCTTTGTTGTATAATTTTTGTATGCACGTAAATAATATATATTGTTGCAAATTATTAAAAGATACATTATAAAAACAAATACAATCGAGTTTTATCAATAGGTATCTACTAAAATCTTTAAACATTAAAAAAATAACTCTTCAGAGTCTAGTGACCAAACCTATTTTGATTTAAAAAGTATGTGGTAGAGCAAAAGCTATGCTATTAAAAACTATAAAAACGTATAATAAATAATCTCCTGAGCATCATAGAGATTGTTTTTCTTTTTAGTTCATTTGGGTTTTTGCACACACTTCTGAAAAAATAAAGATTAAACGGATGAGTAAAGGGATATTTTTGAAATTAAGTTTGCCTAACCAAAAAATCTCCCATTGAAAAGTAACTAAGTAAAAAATAACAAATATCACATCACTATCACTCACTTATTTTTTGATGTTTCGAAAAACTCTGTTTTCGTTCTCAAAATAGCAAGTGTATTAAAAGCATGTAAAGTTTGACAGCTTAAAATTTGTTTATCTGCTGACTATTTATTATATGAAATACTAGAATTAGTTCACAAATAAATATCTTCAGAGAATATAGATATTGTTTGAACATACTCAAGTAATTTTACTCAATTTGAAATTTTAAAATAAAATGTAAGTAGATAAATATACCACTATAAATTAAATACAACAAAAAACATTAGTGAACATACAGAGCTTGAGATATTGCAAAAAATTGTATGTTCAGTAAAAAATGGGCCATATTTTAGGGCTAACTTCGTTGGAACAAAATAATGAAAATTAAATAAAATCGCTTTAACACAATTTTGTTATATGCTTGAGAAGGTACTTTTTTTATTTATTTTTTTTTAATAATTTCCATAGAAGTTGGATAATTGTACTTAAATTTTGCAAAAGAAAGTTTTTTTTGTGAAATAATATCTAATTAATTTTGGAGTGAAATATACAGGGAGTTAAGCACCTGTGTCACTATATTATTTTTTTCAGATTTTTCTAAAGGAAACCTAACTTTCCTAACCTTAATTAAAAATAAGATATACATGTTGCATATCGCCAAAATACACAATTTTAGAGAAAACTGCGTTCAACGTATTGGCTAAGCTCAATACATAAATTCTAGTAAATAATAAATTCAAAAAGTTATCTTGTATGTGATTTTTGTGGCCATTCTTATATTTATCTTATGACAACTGAAGATTTAATAAATATAGAGTTAGAGTAGTGACTATATTCATTTTCATGATTCATGACTCAAGAATTTTTTCTTATAAAGAAGTACACGTTTTAATGTAATAAATTTATTAATTTATTTTGTTGTTACCCTAATCAATAATGAGATATGATTCATAAGTGATTGAAAATTCCATTAATTATAAACTATATTCTAAATCTTTACAAAATAAAGGAAAATGTTACACTTTGGCTTGAAAATATCTTAAAAATAAAAATAACACAAAATAAATAGTAAGTACTTATGAAATTGACCGTAAATCAATAATTTTTTTAAAGTTTATAGTACAATTGTTCCTATGTCAATTAATCAACAAAAAATTGCCAATAGCTTTTTCAATATATACAAAAAAAGGTTATTTCACCAGACAGTATTATAGGTACGAATTTCTTCCTTAACATTAAAGGATGCAATTTTGGAAACAATGTGCAAAGCTTATTTGCAGAGTGACAGAGATGCGTTGAAAATTGACAGAAATTTGTGTAGGAACTTTAAAATGTTTAATTTTCAACCTCACTTCGAACCAATCAACAAGATAGTCCTATTTACAGTTAAGTACTACAACTATTAAATAACCTCTTATATAACACAGATTGTGAGTCATGCCACATTATGTACAACACAATTTTAATTTCACATCAAGTCTTCATTACGTTATTTAATTCTGCATAACAACAAGCTTCAATAATATTGTAAATGGTTCCAAAAGACTACATCCCATTCAACATGAGAACATAACGGTGTCTAGTAAAAAATGTTTAAAATAGTTACAGTATCCAAAATTGCATATAAACTATCACTAAGTAGAAACTTTTATAGTCTGGTCGTTATTATTCAACAATTCTTCTTTCTCTTGCTTTATCTTCGGGTCGAAGTTCTTGTGGGACGAGGAAAAGTCTTCAGCTATCTCGGAATACGTTTCGGAATCATCATCCTCCTTTCCTACCACGTCGATATCATGACCAGGCGGGGAAGCATTATAGAGCCTAGTGGTAACATTGTAGTAATCTTGTGTTCCACTATACGTTACTTTTCCCATGAACGTCCTTATTTCGTCGAAACAGGCGTCTTCTCTCTCATTCTCGTTACTGCTTCCTGGAGAATCAGCAACTGCTACTCCACCATTCCCATCATCAGATTCATGCTTTTTCAGGTGCCTATCCAAGTTAGTTTGCTGTCCGAAGCACCTTTCGCACAAGGGACATTTAAATGGTTTTTCCTTATTGTGTATGTTCCTCACATGTCTCTGGAGGTTGCTCGAAATGCTGAAAGAGCGTTCACAATATCTGCATTTGTAAGGTTGCTCTCCTGTGTGGGTACGCAAGTGTCTGGTTAGATTTGCAGATCTCGGGAATACCTTGCCACAGAACTTACAAGCGTACCTATCCTTGATTTTGCCCTGATTCTGCTGCTGCATCACATCGTGAAAGGGCTTTCCGTTACTGAAACTCTGCAGTCCTGGCCTTAACAAGTCCAACCTTTGAGGGGGTAGGGTGCTCAGAAAGGAAAATCTGTGATGCCCGAACGGAGAAGGAAGTAGTCGATCGTTGTTCTGTGGGTAACTGTACGGGAAGTTGGGCCTGCACATCAAGTTCTCCAACATCATGGGATGTATGGGTCTGGGATATGCCATTGGGGGTGTAACCGTGATTTTCTCAACAGTTGGAGTTTTTTTTTCTTCCTCTATCTCAACTATTTCGATCTTTTCTTCTTTTATCGGTCTCGGTGAGGAAATTGACTGACTTGCGCTTTTTTGTACTCTTACTTCAGGAACCATTTTGGACTTTTTCCATCCGCTCAGATCTAAAGGTTGTTCACCTTCATCGCTGCTCGCTGAGGGAGGTCTAGAACTCTTTTCTGAGGTCTTCGATAAGTCCTTGGGGAAATTCTCTTCATCTTCAGACGTTTGAATGGTGATTTGTTCTCTTGGATGCAACAACACGTTATTTGGTCTTGCTGGGGAAGGTGTCAGGTTTGCTTCTATTCCTGTAGGTGGACTAACTTTAGCAACTATAGGTGTCTCCCTGGGAGGTGTAAAACGTTCTATCTTGGGCGATATCCTTTCAGGGCTCAACCTCAATTTCTTCGGTGGAGACACATCTTCGTCGGTCTTTAACTTAGGTAACTGATTGAAGAACAGTGGTGATATGAACGAGTTGACTGGACTGGTAGGGAACATTTGTGGATAGTGGTGAAACTGTGGAGGAAAAGCGAAAGGTAGTGGACAGCCAGAAGGCCTGTAGATCGAGAAAGGATTGTTGCTGGCCATGGGACTCAGTGGTAGTTGAGAAGGATTAGACAGAGAGGGGGTAGGTGTTGTTGAATCGCAGAATCGTTTGTGTTTTGAGAGCGATGTAACCGTGGAGAAGGATTGGTTGCACTTGACGCATTTGATTTGCATTCGACAGTCGGCGTGCATTCGCTTGTGTCGGCATAGATTTGAGAACTGAGTGTAAGCCTGGAACAAGAAAATGTTTTGATTAGCATATCCTCAAAATTTGAAACTCATGAATACAACACAGTACTTGAATTATGAATATTCATATTGTATGAATACAATACTGAATATTTCAATTGTGTGATTAATATTTAAATCCAATTAAATACATTAAGTAAAAATATTGGACTAGGGAACACATAGTCCAGTGGCGGCTGATGGTGGTTAAAATTTAGTTTACAACATTATCTGAATATACACATACAGTTTAGCAAATATTATAATTCTAATAGTTGAAAAATGGTATTGTACAATATTTACCTTAAAACATACTTCGCACTGAAAAGGTTTTACAGATGAGTGGATGTGAGTATGTTGCTTCAATCCAGACGAGGTGGCAAATGTTTTGCCACATTCTGGACAGGCATGGGAACGAGCACCAATGTGGTTTGTCCTGATATGTCTCTGAAGGTTACTTGGATCAGTAAAGACCTAAAAAACAAAATACAGAATAATTATGAAGTAGTATACATATATTTTGTGCATCTACAGTTTTTGAACATCCGAATCAACGACTCTCAGTTAAATTTGTACTTAGTTAATTTAATTTGGAGAAAAGTGTCCTTTTTAAAAATCTTAATACGGTCATTTGATCAAATCTCAAATTACATATACTATTTGCCTAATTTTATGAAGCATGTATGATGTATGGTCAACTCAGAAAATTTGAAATCGATCTGACAAAGTGGTTTTCGAAATACATGAAGGCAAATTGGAATTAAACGCTAGCCCCTGATTGCGAGACGTGACGTCATTGTCTCCTACAGCTTCTCGGTACTCGTACGTTTCAAAGTCGAGCAAGGGTCTTTCTGTGTTAAATTAAAACAGATTAGCAAAAGCTAACAACCTTTAAAATTCATAACATGCTTATTCGTCTAATCTACCAATAGTAGATTTAATTATGATGGACTATTGTAATACAAATGACCAAATTGTCAGTGCTGAAATCAGAGGTGTAATGTGTAAGAATGCAACGGTTCTAAAACAAAATTGTTAATAGCAGCTAGGTTTTTCAAATAATGTGGTTAGATACTTAAGTTAGTTACTTAAAATATGTATTTATAATGTCACAAATTAATTAAGTAATGAAATTGAATGTTTTCCTTTCTAAAAAAATTAGTGTTTTATGTAGGTACCTACAACAAAACATTTGTTTACCTATTAGCCTTTTAAGGTTTAGTTAATTTTAAGTTTGGGTATTAATTATACAGGATGTGTAAGCAAACCTTCGATTTTATTTTTATTAACTTTAAATATTTAAAATTTTGTATAAAACATGTAAAAAAATATTCTATTTAAGATCTTCACGAGAATAATATTGAGACCCTGCAGTGCAGCTTATGTTTAAACTAAAAGAGAAATTTACAAGAGTTTTCTAACTAAATGAAAACCTCAATTTCGCACAATAACTATATAAAAAATTAAGTAGATGTTTAGTTTATAAATTCTCTTATTCAAATTTAAATTTTATACTAATATCAATAACTTCATTAGAATTTAGTAGTTTGATTTCTTTTAGAGGGCCACCATGTAAAACCAAGAACAAATTCTACGTAAATGTATTTTAAATTATCACATTAGATAGAAATAATTTATCTAGCAAATAATTTATCTGATCATCTTATCGTTGCATTGGGGCATCTTGGTACAGTACAATATCTAAAATCTGATTGTTTTGTTTTAGTGTATCTAACAACACCCTCAATATTTGAATTTACCACAACAGAAATAAAAACTGCAATCCTAAGGACACAAACGGCCCTCCTATGCTTCGTATTCTAAATACAAATTGGTGGCGAGCGCAGCCGGGCATTCTTTAGGGGACAGCGTTTTACGCTGGTCTACGTTATTTTAAAGGGTTTAAAGGCGTCAGAAAGTTATAATTTTATTCATATCGCACAAAAATTACAAAAAAAAAAATAATAAAAAAAATAATATAAAAATAATAGTAATAAAAGTAATATAAAAAATGCTGAATGACCCCATTTCCCTTATATTACTAGACTGCAGCAATTAATTTCAAATCGTTATAAAAATGAGATTTCTTGAATCATTTAAATATCTAACTTCCTACCTATTGCTTTTGTTGTTCTTACCTTAGGGCAATTTTCGCAATGGTATTTCCTGTGCTCTCCGTGTTGTACCGCTCTATGTCTTATCAGGCAAGGACGATGTGAGTAGGATTTTGGACAGTAGTCGCATCGGAATTCGTCTCTCCGGTAGTTATGTTTGGAAATTAAATGTTCATCTAACCTGGAATTTAAGAAAATTTGATTCAATTAATATCAAATGATTTACTCATTCAAACATGCATCTGTAAATATATGTAATTCCTTAAATGCTTATTTTTATAAGTATTTATATGTATTTCTTAGAACAGAAAAAATGATTATGATTAACTTATACTAACAGTAACAAAAATAAAATAAAGAACTGATTAGCATATGGCTTAATTGTTGAGTTTACTGCAGGAAAAAAACTGTTGACTGCTTAAAAAAGGCAATATTTTTTAATTATCCTGTTATGATATTCACTTTGTAGTACCATTTTATCCTAAACAGTTTTATTACCCAAATTTTTTTTTAAATATAAAGTAAGCTGTAGAATCACCTGAAATATTGTTGCGTACTTAATTTATTTTATTTTTATAATAAATTAAATATAACGCAGAGACACTGATTAAAATGTCACTGCACAAACCTAAGTAAAGTTTTATCCTAGTCCACATATGTTTCAAAGAAATTAATGAGTAATTCCAGTATTAAAAGGAAACAGGAAACCACTGAGAAATAGACAGTTAATTAAATATATTTTATTTTTAATGCTTAGTTTGTTTCGGTTAGCTACTATTTGGATAAGATAATGGTTAATTTTTCAAATTTGTAAACAAATGTTTTATGAATCATTTCATTCTCCTTTGGTACTTTTTATTACTTTGTTGATGACGTTGGTTACTGCAGTTACTATCGCGGTTTTGCTTACTTTTCATAACCTCAGGTGATTAAAGTAAATTCCAGTACATTTACAGATAAGGCTATGAAATATACTGTAAATACGTATACAATGTATTCACTCAAACACAGTTTAGTAATTCTAAATTATATACAAAAATCATTATAGTCATCTAAATCTTTATAAACAAGAAACAGTAAACAGCTACTCTGCGGGTTAATACCCCGACCAGCATTCAATTACACCTGAAACATCTATAACAACAGCTGACAATCGTCGGGGGCCCACTAACCAGCTTATTAGCTCTCATAAGTATGCCATAGGTGAAATGACGAACAACTTTATCTGTTTTAAGTTTGTGGATTAGAATTCATATTACCACGCTCAGATTTTATAGCATTTTATATATAATTGTTATTATTGACATTAATATTTGTCTCAAGAATGATCTTGTAATTTTGACCAGAATTATTTAAATTCAGTTGATAAGAAGTTTCTGAAGGACTCGAGTGGCTCACAACTTTGCCAGATAGGACCTGGATTTTTTCAGCAATTGCCATCTTGCTGGACCGTGAATCTTCAATATAACTTTTCGCTATAACCATGACTATTCATAGTGGTAATTGCACTCCCAGCATTAGCCAGTAATGTTGCCAAAGAACGTATCATTCCATGTGCAGTAAAACTTTCTGGATCAGAGAGCCCAATAAATTCAACCGCTGTTGAAAACGTTTTCGAAATTGTATTGATGCCTACATGTGTACATTTTCCAGCCATACGCAAGAAAAATCTGCCACCAGCATTTTTAGATCGCATATTTATGTATTTTCGAATAATTTCTAGATTTTTTGTAACTTATGCTAAAGGGAAATGTACAAACCAGGTAAGTAGTAAAAACACAATTGCCAAAATTTCATACAGAATAGCAATATTTTTAAATTTTGATGATTTGAAGGGCTATGCTGGACACAGTTTCCGTCGTACTTCAGCTACGTTATTAGTCAATGCTGGAAGTGCTATTCTCACTCTAAAAAGACATGGAGGATGGTGAACAAACGAAGTAGCAGAAAGGTACTTAGATGATTGTATTTCTAAAAAATGTGAAATAGCCACCCAAATAATTACTACCAAAAAACGTCTTATTTTTGAAAATTTTATTTCTACCACAAGTACCTACTTCATCAACGACCATTGTATACAAGCACGACTGAAAACAAGTTAGAATGTTTGGGGGAGGCATTTGCTATAATGCCCGTACAGAGTTAGTACCAATTCGTCCAAGATCAATGAATGTTCAATTTTACTTGGAAAATATTGTTCGTAATGCCTTTTGCGCCGTTTATAGGGGATCGGTTTATTTACATGCAAGACGATGCATCTTTGGGATGCTCTAAAAAAATCTGTTAGACGTCATTTACCCGCACTGCAGAATCTTCAAGAACTGGAAAACGCTATATTTTGGAATGGGAAAACATTCATCTGGAAAGCATTCAACAGCTAATAGGTTTACCACGACGAATGCAGGCAGTTATTCGATCCAGAGGCGGTGTTATATGCATTAGGTTTCGGAAAACTTCAAGTTTTGTTTCTGTTCATTATTGAATGAACTTGTTTCATTTTACATTTACAATACTAATTAATAAAATCAGAAAGGATGCTAATGCAAAAAGGTGTACCTCAAGGATCAATATTAGGACCTTTTCTATACATTATCTATGCTAATGACTTACCGTTAAGATCTAGTGAGTATGTAGTACAGTATGCTGACGATAGTACAATAATATTTGATTCACCAAATGCTAATACCATTCAAAGTAGGTATAAATAATACTATAAAAACTGTGCAACATTATTTTGCTTCATTGTATTTACAGTTGAATAAAGATAAAACGCAGATGATGTTTTCTGGAGGAAATAATAATTACGAACTACCATTTATAAATACAGATAAAGAACCGAAATCAGTAAATAATCTATTATTTTTGGGAATTAGAATTGACTGACGTCTTGATTAGGAATATCATATTGATTCTCTGGATCAAAAATGGCTCAATATTGCTATGCTTTAAAAATATTATCTCAAAATATTAATCCCGAAGCAGCTTTTACAGCTTATTATGCTTGTATACCACAAGTACCTACTTCATCTCCACCAGCAGAGCCATAAATTTTAACAATATTTAGTTGATGTTAATTTAAACCTCAATTTAAACTGTTTTCAATTTTTATAAATAAAAATAAGTAATAAAAAATCTGTTTGAAAGAAAAGCATTATTATACATGTTTAGGAAATTTGTGTATCAATAAAAGAAGTCTATACACTACTCTTATATCTGTTTGAAGTTTCTATATATATTCTATATATAGTATATTCTCCTCCCGAGGGAGGAAAAGTACTACTTTCCTTCCTGAAATGAAGGAGTAAAATAGTATTTTCCATATAGGGAGTAGAAAATAGTACATTATACTATAAGGGAGAGAAATGCGTTATTTTGCTAGAGGTGCAATTTGCACAATGCACCGAGGACAAAATAGCATCTCTCCCGAATGGTATATATTATTTTTTCCACGGTCTCATTAACTTAAAAACACATATTTTGTCATTATGAAGTAAGTAGCACCAGAATTATTGTATTCGGATTTGAGCATTTATTTAGTAGTCGTTGAGTTATTGTCATAACTACAAAATAAACAAACAAAAAGAATTGTCAAATTAAGGTGCTAGCTTGGTTTAGTTTAAAGTTTGTTTAGTGCACAATGAATAATTGTCAGCCGGAAAAGATTGTAGAGGCTGCAAATATTGCAATAAGCAATTTGCTGCCTACGAAGTCAAGATCTTTATACGATATAGCCTACAATCGGTTCAAAAAGTGGTACGCCGAGAAAAATGTTCAAGTATACAGCGAGAATGTTTTGTTGGCATACTTCAGTGAAAATGCAAAGAATTACAAGTCTTCCACATTATGGGCGCAATATTCTATGGTTAAGTCATGCTTGATAATTTACGACAACATAGATATAAGCAAATTCCCCAAGCTGATCGCATTTTTGAAAAGAACCGGTGACGGATATCAAGCGAAAAAATCGAAAATATTGACAAAAGGTGAAATCGACCGTTTTCTATCAAGTACAGATGACAAAGAATTCCTAATGATTAAGGTAAGATTACTTTTGTTGTTAGGTATTTCAATTATTAAGTATTTTGATTTTTTATAGGTTGGATTAATTCTGGGGATTGCCGGAGCTTGTCGAACTGATGAACTAGTCAATTTAGTAGATGATATTGAGGATGTAGGTTCTTCCTTGATTGTAAAAATTCTAAACACACCGACAAAGATTCCACGAACCTGTCTGGTTACCGATGTGGGAAATATGCTTGAATTGTTTCGAAAATCCCTTCGTCCTCCCCACGGCAAGCATAAGCGCCTTTTTTTGTACTACAAAACAGGAAAATGTAGTTCGCAGCCAGTTGACAAGAATACCATGGGAAAAAATCCGAGTGTAGTAGCTTCATATTTAAAATTACTTGATGCTGCATATTATACTGGTCACTGCTTACGAAGATCTTCAGCGACATTACTGGCAGATGCTGGTGTGGATATCACGACAATAAAGCGTCATGCTGGTTGGAAATCAACGACAGTCGCTGAGGGTTATGTCGAGAACTCCATTGAAAATAAGACCAAAATTGCTAATCAGGTTTTAGTAGGTACCACTACTAGCGCAATCACAAAAACTGTAAATGTAAGCAAAAGTAATATTTCTTCTAATATTAATTTTGAAAATTGTACAAATGTAACATTTAATTTAAATGTCAATAAATAATTTCAATGTTGTCTTTTTTTTGCATGAAAAACGTTCTCCATAATGTAAACTCCCTTGGGATCATTATACTCCCTTGGGAATAATCGACTACTTCTGTTTCAATTTTGATGTCATAGAATCTGGTTTCTACTCTCGACCGTGGAAATAACATTTGTTTCTATGTTAGGTTGGAAGCTTTTCATACTATCCTCGTTCCCAAGCCGTAAAAATAATTTAGATACGATTCCTTCGAAAGTAGCAATTTACAAATACAATTCCATCGGGAGTGTGCTCGAACGAAATCGCAATTAAATCATAAATATCGAAATCTAATAACATCCGCGCCGGTTTTATTAAACTTTACCGTGAAAGTAATTCCATTTCGAAATTTATTATTATTATTTGGATTGCCCGCCGCCCTTTATCATGCCGTGGCACGCGAGGAGACTCTTCAATCGCCCTAATGACACCACTGAAACTTTTCACCCATTTAAAAACTATTACCGGAAGGCGGCCGAACATTGATTGATCGATCGATCATCCACGACGGTGATGGGATGTTAATTAATAAATTATGCATGTGTTTCACGCGTACATCCGTTCCTATTTTTCTATTAGTGCATCAGGTGAAATAATTCCCACCAAGTCGCGCGATTACCGCCGGCACGACAGCTAATGGCGTACATTTTTTATGCCCAGTAATGGATTGTCGTAAAAAATGGCTCTTTTAAACCTCATATTCTTTCGGAATTGGACTAACGCTAAACTTGCGCATAGTGCTATGTAGGTTATCTTTGAAATAACTGAAAACTGCTTATATCTTTGGAATCTATGCTAAAGGCGCTAAGAGCGCTATACTCATTATATTCGCTATGTATATTAAGAATTACTGTCTATATTCCATGTCAAGTCTATACATAGCGCAATGGTAACTAGATTCGCTATTAAAGACATCTACTACTGATTTATGCTATAAATCTCTATATGTTAAAGTCACACAGGGCGCTATACTAACTATATCCGCTATGTATCATAAGAATTGCTATCACTATTTCATGCCAAGGTTACGTATAGTGCTATAGTATTCGCTATGCATATTATAAACGTCTACTACTCATTTATGCTATAAATCTCTATTGGGGTTGCTATTTTATGGCTACATATAGATAGTGCTATGATATCTAGATTCCCTACGCATATTTAAAACAGCTACTACTGTTTTATGCTATAAATCTCTATATGCTAAAGTCATACAGAGCGCTATACTAATTATATTTGCTATGTATATTAAAAAATGCTGTTGCTATTTCAAGGCTACATATAGTGCTATGATATCTAGGTTCGCTAAGCATATTAAAAACAGCTACTACTGTTATATGCTATAAATCTCTGTATGTCAAAGTCACACAGAGCGCTATACTGATTGTATTTGCTATGTATATAAAGAATTGTTGTCACTATTTTATGCCAAGGTTACACATATAGTGCTATGGTATCTATGTTCATTACGCATACTAAAAACAGCTACTACAGTTTTATGCTATAAATTTATATATGTTAAAATCACAGAACGCTATATTAATTGTATTCGCTATGTATATTAAGAATTGTCACTCTTTCAAGTCAAAACTACACATACTGCTGTGGTATCTAGGTTTACTAGCCATATTAAAAACAGCTCCTACTGTTTTATGCTAAGGTCATACAGAACGAATATTAAAAACTAGTTACAACATTTTGTACTAAGGCCACACAAAGTCCTTAATCTCAGGAAGCTATACTAGCTATATTCCCTGGATGTATTAAACATAGTTACTAATATTGTAACTTATTGTTATTGAGACCACACAGTGCTATGCCAACTAGATACATTTGTTACGAACATTTAAAATAACTACTACACCTTTATGCTAAGATCATATAGAGTTCTACGCTAACTGTCTTTGTTATGTATAATACAAATAGCTACGACTGTTGTTTCCTAATGCTATATAGAGCGGTACACTAGATATATTCGCTGTATATAGTGCCTCATGCTAAAGTCACATACAACGTTAATAGCTATGTTTGCTACGCTATATTAAAAGCAGCTACCACTATTTTATGTTAAAACTAGACGCAGCGTTATAGCAGCTATTTTCGCTACATACATATAAAAGTGGTTGCTACTATTTTATGCTAAGGCCATAGGAAGAACTATACTATCCTTGTCACGTATAGTAATCATAGCCACCACTGTTTTGTATCATGACCACAATCATAGAGTGTTATGATAGGTAGCTATAATAGCTACGTGTATTAAACTTACTTATTACTACATTTTAAATTAAATACCAGATACACAACGAGCTATACTTTTTAAAGCGTATATTAAAATACTGTTTTATGATGTTAAGGCTGCGCATAGAACAATGTTAACTAAATTGTCACAAATACTAAAGACAATAATTACAGAAAGCTATGCTAGTTCGCTACGTATATTAACAATACCATGACTTTATGCTACACAAAGTGCTAAGTTAATTGTATGCGTATTAAAAATAGCTATGCTACTGTTTTATGCAAAGAGCTAATAACTGTCGTTGTTTCATGCTAAGGCCACACATAGTGCATCCAGCATAGTGCTATGCTGAATATGCTCACTATAAATAAGATGTATATGATAAGTAAGCTGTTTTGATATAGTTTTACTAAAATATGGCTAGTAGAGAATAAAGAACTGATTTCATAACACGATATAGTATAAGTTGACCAGTAAAGGGTAAAAGTGATATAAATTTAATAAGATCTAGTATTTTTACATATTTGGTATTGGTTTAGAAATATGGAGGTCTCGCTAATTGTATGAACATAATAATTGATTTTTAATAAATTCCTCTTTAAATATTCGACAGTCAGCTTAGTGAACTAGCATGGTAATATGCTATAGATCTAGCATAACTATATTTGTTTAGCTAATGACTATATCATAACCGTAAACTACCATGACAATATCTACCAAGCATTTAAACGGTGGCACCCACCGACAACAAACAAAAAATAATTTTCCGTAAAATGCAAACATCATGAAGCGTTGTTGTTAATCTTGAGTTAATTCCGCCGTATTTATCCTCGTAAATAATAAATGCGACAGAACTGAAGCAATCGTCACGAATCCCGCGGTAATGGGGGCAAAAAAAACATTTCAGCGATGTATTTCCCAGATAAGCGCTGTAATAACTAATTAACCGTTGTGTGGAAGTGTATCATGGCGTAGTGAATTATTTATTTGTCCTGCAGGAGAGGCATAATCCTGACGGACGTTTCAAGCGTGTACTTACTTATCTACATCGGTGTAGGCTTGATCGCACACGCAACACCGGATTTCGGATTCGTCTTCTTCGTCGTCTTCGCGATCGTCAACTGTCCCACTATGCTGAGATGCTGAAAAAAAAGCATTTATGAATTATTAGGATTCAAAATTTTTAATAGATTTATGCAAAAACTCTATTCTACTTCAGTTGTCTGTAGTTCAGAGTATGTTAGACATGGTAGGTTATCGAAAATTTTGATCTTATTTGATATAGATTATTCTATACAGGGTGTTTAAAAAAGACAATATTGCTATAGCTGATAAATGGGGTTAGCCATATTTCTTTCCGTAAAACGATTAAATTTGCAGTGGTTAGGTACAGAATTCTCGAAAAATAAAACACGTAGAACAAATGTAATATCAAAAATAAAATTGTAGATGTTTTGTTTATCCACTTTTACTAATTAAATTCTTCTTAAATAAAATACGTTTGTCAAACCCACATTACCTTGCAATTCTAACCCCACATTTTAACAATTATTTTCACATTCTTATAAACAAAAATGAACTAAGTAATTTTATTTTATAACAATATCAACATCTAGAGTTGGCAAACTTATCAAGAACATGTTTTTCATGTAAAATGAAAGTATACAGAAGAAGTTACAGAATAAAATATAGGCAGAAGGGATAGCAACTAGCGTCCTCTCCTTTGTACGGACAAACTGGTAACCAGTGTGCAGCTCTACCAAAAACGTATCTGTGTCAAATTTTGACGACATATGTTGTACTTTAAAAGAATTACAACTAGAATTTGATTTTCTAAAATTACCTCGCTCTGTATTTCAAAAATTAGCTCTATGGCTCTAGAACATACGTTATTAAGCAAACCTCATTAATTTTTTCAATATTCTATCAGCTCTGGGAATATTGGCATGTCTTTTTGAAACATCCTGTACATGACAATGACAGAAAAAGTTCATAAGGACATAGGAATTAAAATATATAATAAACATTCATTTATGAATAATTTTCTATTAAAATTATGGCACTTCTTACATATAAACTCTTTCTTGTAAAAAATCATTAGATGAGTAGTTTTCCAAATAAAACAGTAGTATTGTCTGAAGCTAAGTAATGTTAATTAACTGAATGAAATGTACAGTTAATTAGTTTCTCTTTCTTCTTATTAAAGCGATTTAATGATATTTAGTGACATTTAGACCTTCTCGCTAATTAAAAGTTATGAGCAAATATTTTATTTTAGGAAAAAAATCTACAAATTCATCAAATCATGAGTTTGGCAGTACCTACTTATATATTATGGAGTACATTATATAAGAAATAGTTTTATCCGCAAAAAAAATAAAAATTAACTGAAACATGTTAAGGAAAACGTAGTATTTGTTGATTACATTCAATTTTTTTTCGGACTAGTCCAGTTCTCTTTATGTGTCTGTAACAACTCAAGTATTATTCAAATAACACTCAACAACTAGAAAAACTGACTTGTAGGGGAAAATGATATTAAAGAAATCTCGTGTGTACTGAAATCTTCAAAGGAGTTTATTACGATATTGTTATATGTACATTTAAACTTCTTTTTTATCTCCAATATGGGTCGCTCTCTATGCTGATTGTATCTGACTAGGTAAAAGCGACAAAACGAAGAAAGAAGAAGAAATGCGACTTATGTGTTTTGGTTCTGGTTGTTTGTGGAACAAAAAAAAAACATGAAAATGAAAAAAAAAATTTTTTTCAGTAATAAAATATCATTTCTCTATGAGGAAAACTCTTTCCTAGTAAAAAATAGCTTTTTTATATTAAGTGTGATTTGTTTAATGGATGAAGGGGAATGTAAATTTTTGGTTCATACCGTAGGTCGAGACAAAATCATTCAAACCATAAAACACTGATTTCGTGCACGAAATATAAACAATATTTTTTCTCCAACTATCCAAAATATTTTCCACTGTAGGTTCATTATTTTTCAATATGTTTTTATCTACGTACCTACCCGAACTGAAAAAAAAACACTTTTTTACGATTGATTTAAAAAGTCGTCTTTTTTGACATTTGGACAAAAAATATATGTATTTAAATTTCCAATTCTGGCTTGATTTTAATAATTTAAAATCTTACCACATTTTGTTTCCCAAATAAGCGGAGTAGAATCCCAGAAGGCTATCTATATTTTAACATTATCACCCTGTATGTACATTTTTTAGAATGAGCTGCTGTAGACAACTTATCGCGTTTGTTTTTAAATTACCTGATTTTATATTCAATTTACACAAACCTGTTTTTAAACGCCACCCTCACTATTGTTTTTTTTTTTCAAAATCACCACCTCCACCAACAATGAGGGCACAAAGTGATCCACAGGTTTTAAAATACAAATATAAACTAAATATCAAATTCACCACAACATATTGCACCTTCACCTGTCCCCTTATTGGCGGGTCAGAGTTGATTTTTACCCTCTCTATCGCGCCCCCGCTGCCGGCGGCTCGAAGAGAGAGAAAGGGGGTTGAAACGTCAAACGCATGAATGAAAGGATTTCGTTAACCCCGTTTATGTCATGTATTAGGGGGTGTTTTAGTGGACTAGATAAGGACACATGATATTGTCGTAGAATTGACCGGCGGTGGGGGACATCCGCTTTCCGAGGGTGCTATTTCCACTGATTTTGATTGATAAGTGATTTTGCTATTAAGGGCTCTGCCACTGCGTTGGCGGCATACGGCGGAAAGTTGTTTATTGCGTTCTTTTTAATTATTAGAGAAAAATTGTACAAAGCACGTGTACACAAATCAGAGTGGGTAGATACAGTGTGTCCCAACTTCGTTGTAATTGCAGATAATCTCGGAAACTACAAGAAAATGCGGTTTTCACAACATTGAACTATCTTTTCGAAAAACTTAAAACGTTATAATTCATAAACCTCTTCCCCAACTAGCAAAATGGAACTTTAAAAGAAGCGAACTATCTAAATGATCAAGATCTAGATCAAAATAATTGCGCATTGTATATACTTACTTGGTCTTTTATCAAGTACATTTCGATTATTTGTAACTTATTTTTGCTTGATGTTTGTCAGACATATTGTACATAAACAAAAATGGAACATTTAGTAATCATAAGGTGCATAACATGTTAGTTTACGATGATGCTAGGCAATACTCTCTGGCTATGAGGCATTTGTACTGCGAATGTTTTCCGTAAGTAACATCAGTCATTTTGAACACTTACTATAACTATTTCAAACTGTATTATGTTGTGAGAAAATCTCTAGGAAAACCATACACGGTAAATATATTTAGGGTACTTGTGATTACCTGACATGGTAGGTGTGTGATGTCACATATTCAAAACCTGTTTATTGCCATAATTCTATTACTATTTGTCAAAGAAAAAATTGTAAAGTTAATTATGCTTTGTTTGATAGATATAGCAAAATAAAGGTAGGTACTCATATTCCGAAGATCCTGTAGGCAGTAGATAGTAGTGACTAACCAGAAGTATGAAGATATGGTACTAATCTATAAGAACTTCTTAAAAATTCACAGCTGGTCTGCATGCACAGCGTTTTCCTGCCAGGTTTTGTGCTCATTGAAATTTTTTTGTTATCAATTTTGTTGTATGGTCCCTATGATATTCAATTGTTGATACAATTTTATGAATGGTTGGCTGCTCTAACAAGCTCTCAATGAAAACTTCACTACACTAACACTCAAAATTCGCATATTTGATGTATCTACTGCAAATCCATATACTTTTTGGATACACTAATTTTCAACAAGAATTTGCTGTTAATGTCTAGAATGTTACAATGGCTACTTATATTTTCTAGTATGTTACTTCATCGCACTTTTACCAAGAAGAGAGACACTACTTATCACTTTCGTGTCCAACTAAATCACCTCCCTGAAGTCCAGATTCTCTATTTGTGGGGGCAAGTTATTAGTCTATACCAGAGAAATGATAGTTTGTCGTTTTCTTAATTTAGTGTAACATATAGTGCATATAGTGGAAACATTTAGTGTAGCATATAGTTTTAATATTTTCAGTTGCAGTATCTTCAATATTTTGATAAAAATATAACGGAAGTCATCTGAATTATTGCCGCAACTAAAGACATGTGTTGAAATACAATCAAAATGTAATTAAATAACGCCATTTCAAAGTACATTGATAATAACACCCTGTAGTTTATTTCACGGCAATTCGTATACTAAATTTTCAACAATTTAGGGTTAATTACATTCAAAGTAACAGTTGTTATCATGTAGATACATTATAATTTATTTTCCCGACTGCTACTACGAAAGCAATCATATTTCATAGTTATGACGCCAAATCGCGTAAAAATCATTTCGGTTGGGTCAAAAGTCAGGTGTATATTTAACCGTATTTAAACATCTGTCCTTCAACCCCCTAATTTGAAATATTCATCACGTGGAAAGGCATACGTTTAAAAAGAGATCGCAGTTACCAGCGCAATAAAACAAAAGAACGCCATATGGCACGGGCTATCACACAGCCATCTTTGACGTTTCGTGCTGATACCGTCCTTTCCGACCAGGAAACAGATGAAGTCAACTATTCGACTGCACCGAAATGTTATCAAATTATATCAGAATATAGTGTGTCCCATGGAGGGTGGGCCATCATGAGAATCTTGATTACTGATGAAGATAGAACAACGATCAAATTAGTAGAATGGAAGAGGATTTTGTTGTTAACATTAATAATAATGATTATAGTATTGATATTTGAGGAGCTATAAATCGAAACGCAATTCTCTGAGAAAACAGTTTTTTTGCAACTTGTCTTGTTGCAACCTAGTTATAAATTGTTTATAACTATTGCGAAAAAATTATAAAGTATTGAAAAACTTCATTTTGAAACAAATATTTTAAAATACTACATTCTGATTCAACTCACATAAAATATTTTTAAATGAAAATATCAGGAAATTGAAAAAAAATCTCTTAATTTCTTAGTCTAATTTCTAAATATTCAATCTACTATCTTCTTCCATTGTGTCACAATGATTTTTACTTTTCTTTTTCATTTTCACTATGATCTCTATAAACTGCTTTGGCTGTACTATGTTTAGTTATGAATGAATCCTTGTATCGTTACGTTTTTTTATATCCCATCAATGTCTTAAATTTTTAAATGATTTTTTTGTTGCTTGAAGCAAGATTTTCCTTATTTGTATTTTTGCCATAAGATTTTCCCACTTTCCTTGCTTAACAGGCTGAATATTTGAATACTGCTGTGTGTAATAAACGTTTCAATATAGTGTACAGAATATCATATAAAAAACGAATATAAATAACAATGCAATTTGAAACAACCACAAAAAATCGAAACTTTGCTTTTAAATCAATATTATCATTCGATTCACCACATTTGACAGTATTAAACGTTATCTATACCTAAGAACCCGAAATTTGAAAACTGAAAATGAAGTCTTTTATTCTGGAGATTTTCAACTCCTATGCAAGATCAATACATATAGAAAGGCTCTGCATCAATATCACAATATCATTACAATCGCGAACTTTAAAATAATATAGCGTATTTGATGTGATAATCATGCATATGATTACTTTCCCCACCTGCATAGTTACTCTTATATAGGGTGTACAGTAAAGATTGGGTCATTTAAGACTAGGTTCCTTGCACAAAAATAATGTGAATTAAATCAACTTACCTTAGTACAATTTTATTTCCTCAAGAAGTTATAGGCTTAAAGGTACTCTTTTTATTTCTTTTTTTTTTATGAAAATTTTCTTATCAGTTAGGTAATTGCACTAACATTTTTGAAAAGAAAGGTTTTTTTGAGAGACGAACACGAATATCTAATTAATTCTTGAATTAAATGTACAGAGCGTTCTGGCTACTAACCGTAATAACTTTATGAATTAATAATTTGTTAGATTTTATGTATTGATTCCCAAGTTTAACAAATACGTTAAACGCAGTTTTCTCCAAGATGATGCATTTTGGCGACATGCAACAATCATTTTTCAAAAATGTCTATCTTTAAAAAGAATTGAAAGGAATAACATAGTGGCATAGACGCCCAGAACACCCTCTACATTTAACTCAAAAATCAATTAGATTATCGCACAAAATCGCATGTTATTTAAAAATGAAATAAAAAGCACTTTTTCAGGGTTACAAATGAGCACAATTGTACCAAGGTTAAGTTGATTTAATTCACATTTATTTTTGTCCAATAAAGCTAGCCTTAAAGTATATTCTTTACTGCACACCCTGTATATCTAACTTTCTGTGGCATATTTTAACAAAATTATCAAAATAAAAAAACCGTCAACCCCTTGATCTATTCATTCAATGTTGCATACTACTTTAAATATTAAAGATAAGATTATTGGCAAATTTCTGTTGCCGCTTATAGCCAATCGAATGTTAGAATTAATTAAGTAAAATAATTTGTAATATTTAATGTGAATGAAATTTGTTGAGAATGTTTTAATGTACAAGATATTTTTTGAAATAAACATTTTGATTATTCAATGAATGTTGACATTTATCTGGGTTGAATGTGACATTTGTCTAGATGGAAAACAATGACTTCCATCTGGATATATGTGAAAGTCAGAAATATGTTTTTTTCAAACTTACTGTAAGTTCGAAATATCAATATATATGGTTGCAAATAAATACATTTTCCTCTCATTACAATTACCATGACTTGGCAGTGATATCTGCGGTTTCCAACAAAAGTTCACGTTGCCGAAGCGCGACCTCAACACAACAAAAAAGCGATCCGTTCCGTTTCTCCCACCCATAAAAATGATTAAAATATCAGGCGCACGCCTTCTACATGTGTACTTTCGGCAAGATCCATTAACAACAAAGAATAAATATGTCGCACGGGTGTAGGACAACCCTATTGTACCCCCCTGCAACAAAAGGTGACGATATCAATACACCCCGTAATAAATCCGATTAATCCCAGCTGCGCATTTGACAAACATGCACTGATATCGGAGCCCTTAAAAAACTAAAATCACCCTTTAAAAACCCTTAACTGCGCCCCGTCTAGTGACTTGACTGCGGAGATTATTTCGACTCATTTGAAATTGAGATGTTCGCTAGATTAGATTTTGGAGTGTCGGATTAGTGAGTATGGGAGATAGACAGGGCGATAGGAAAATTAATTCTGCGGTTAAATTTATCCAACTTCCCAACTAGCTGTTTCGTATTTTATAACAGCTACCAAAAACATTTTAGAAACAAACCTTATAAAACAGCATATGTCACAAAAATTATTGTAAGAATGTTTGTACATCAACTATACAATCAAAATTGGCACCATATTATAAAGAACTTTAGTCGCCGTTGAAATTCAGTAAGGCTTGTTGGAAACAATAACAAAATAGTTATACAGGGCGTTTTTAAATGAAGTGGTAAAAATGAGATCACAGATTCTTTAGGTGAAAATAAATTACAGGGTGTCAAACTTCTTAAAAAATCCAAATATTTACATAAAATTTGTAAATCAGGAGTTTTTACGGGCGGGAAATTGAAATTTGTCTCTAATTTTGACGTCATTAGTAGAGGACGCCACTTATGGCACTTCATGTTTCTTTTAAATGACAGAACTTTTTTGCTGTTTGTGCGTGTATCTAACTATTGAAACAATCGATTCTCCTACCTGTTATATCTGAAAAAGGTATACCTTGTTGAAGTCGTTGGGAGTAACAGTTTTCGAAATAATCCTATTTGAAATAATCAGTGCATCGATTAAAAACGGTCATCGTTTCAGATAAAGTGCATTTTCTACTGAAAATACAGCAAAATGAAAAAGTTGTTCAAAACTGTAAATTATGGAGACGTGCAAAATTTCAAAAAAATCGGCCTGCTTTGACAAAATCTTTGTGTTTTGTTGAAAAATAGTTTCATCAAACCTATATTCTTGTGAAAAATTTATAAAATATTTCAGTTACTGGCAACAAAATAATGGTACTTACCGCTATAATAAAACAAGTAAGTATTTCGAAAGCAATGAAACAAAATTGTTGTACAACCTGAAAATTATAAAACGGGGCTCTGTACTTATCAATAATTTCAGAAATAGAAAGCATACACAAAATTATTCAGAAGTGGGTACTAGACAAAAAATTGGGTGCATAATTAACAGAGAAGTTATTTGACCCGTATAATTTTGTTACACTTTTGAGTTACTGTCTAGTAAGTCAACGCAACATTACGAGTTTTCATACAATAGTTTCTTGAGGTGGTGTGATCAGGACAATAATACGCTGATTTTAATGTATGCACAATTATGTACATAATTCATTAAAAAATAAATAAAGTAAAAGCGTACAATTTACGTACACAACTTACATATACATATTTTTTAGAATGTAGTGTTTTTGTATACACAAAAATTTCTACATAGCCCATTCATCTATGTTGGCTACGGTAATTCTTTCCCAAAGTGATGATACATCTTCTAAAACCATAAACTGGAGGTACTTTCAAAGTTTGCCGAATTACTTAGAGATTTCAGTAAGCCATATACAGGGTGTCCCAGAAATCAACGTTAAGCCGGAAACGGGCGATAGGCCAAGTCGTGACAGTTATTAGAAAAATATAAAAAAAATCTTTGTCGTGTACTTTTCAAATTATAAGTATCAAAAAATAAATTGGAAAAACTGACATCCTGTGATGATCTATCAAGTCCTGTGACTACTAATGTTTCGTGAATCTTTTTTCTGTAATGTAATCATGAATAACCCTTCTGTAAATTACAGTTTAAAATTAAAACATAACTGCCTCAGTTTCAAATAAAATGTTGGATTTTTGCCCAACATTAAATTCAAAATAATTACATCACCCGACTTTAACCGACTGTACTATAAAAAAAATGTACTACACTATTTTGGCAAGTAATTTAAAAGATGGCGCATTTAATCCGGATTCTAAAATGGTATGATACTTGCTAGATTACTTCTTTGTTTAGGAAAAAAATAATTTTTTTTTAGTGGAACCGGATTTCAGGACAATTTTGTTTAATTATTTAAAATGTTGGTAATGCAGCCTGGGCATTTTTAAGACCACAATTTACAGGTACAAGTACACGCCATTTCGACAATGTGAGTGAAACAGATAGAGATATTTTTGTACTCGTACATAAATGTAACTTTACTATTTGCAAAATGAGAATGTAATTATTCATTTAATGCCTCTCATACACTATTTTCCAGCACAACCAAGCCGTACACATACTTAAAATATCTCGTACCGCTTTAATATTAACTGCATTACAATATTTATAACTCACATAATTGTATACACAAGCCGACCATTACTGGATCAGGACGCTGTAGACGTTTATTAAATTTACACAACTGTACACGATTTTCTGCTAAAATTACAAAGTGAAATAGAAGTATTACAATATATTATGTGAATAACAGGATTATTACACTTCGTAGGTACTTATTATTAGAGCGGAGGGTAACATGCGTAATTTTTATCACCCTGTATATAGAGGTTTTAAAATAATATTTCGCAATTTTTTCAAAAAGAATGTGTCGATCGAGCAAAGATTTTTTTCAAGAAAAGTTGAATCATGAAGATGTACTAGGTAATTCCGTGTTACAATTTGAATAGATTTGGTTAATCAGTTTGTTTAAATTTAAAAAAAAACCTAAACACTGTATCTGGTAACAAAGAATTTTTTAAAATGTTGGTAATGCAGCCTGGGCATTACACAATTTACAGGTACAACTACACGCCATTTCGACAATGTGAGTGAAACAGATAGAGACATTTTAAATAATTAAACAAAATTGGCCTGAAATCCGGTTCCACTAAAAAAAAAATATTTTTTTCCTAAACAAAGAAGGAATCTAGCAAGTATTATACCATTTTAGAATCCAGACTAAATGCGCCATCTTTTAAAAATACTTGCCAAAATAGTGTAGTACATTTTTATACAGTACAGTCGGTTAAAGTCGGGTGATGTAATTATTTTGAATTTAATTTTGGGCAAAAATCCAACATTTTATTTGAAACTGAGGCAGTTATGTTTTAATTTTAAACTGTAATTTACAGAAGGGTTATTCATGATTACATTACAGAAAAAAGATTGACGAAACATTAATATTTTTAGTCACAGGACTTGATAGATCATCACAGGATGTCAGTTTTTCCAATTTATTTTATGATACTTATAATTTGAAAAGTACATGACAAAGATTTTTTTTAAAATTTTTCTAATAACTGTCACGACTTGGCCTATCGCCCGTTTCCGGCTTAACGTTGATTTTTGGGACACCCTGTATGTATTTTTCGTCAATCCTATTTGAATAGATTATTTTTCATTATAGAAAGTTCTCCTCAACTCAAATACGAGTCTCATTCCACGCCGACAAATTAACACATCATACGCGAACGATTAAACCATAATCAGCCTTAATAAAACCAATTAAACTCCCATTTTCACACCCAACAAAGCGTGCTAATCAAATAAACGTGCACGGCCGAAAGTTCCAGAGTCCTGGGATGTTCCCAATTCCCACGCGTTATTAAATAAAACGTTAAAATTTCCATTTTCGTACCTTATGGGTTGAACCTTACCGTTTCTTCGTGGGAGTCGCACAGACGGGCACCTGTTTTGGGCTCCGGACCAGAACTGGAGGAAGTGTACCGTAAAATAACGATATAGGAAGATTGTGTGGTTGAATTTAATTATAATCATCAGGTGATAATTCAATTTGGAGGGCTACCGCTTACTGGCAGTGTTGGAACTGGTCTGAAAATTTATGGTTAGGCAACGCATTCGCGCATAATTTCCTAAAAATACAGGGTGTTGCAAAATGTTCCTCAGATAACTCTAGAGCTGGGACTGTCGGTGCATATCGTATACGACTTTTTGAGAATCTCTATTAAAATTTTTATATTGATTTTCTTGAATGTCGCACTCTAAAATTTTTAGTAGAATTTGCAACGAGTGGTTTCAGCCACTCGACTTTAGATGTCGTATGCGAGAAAACGTAAAATATCTGTCATCTGTCATCTGTCATCCCTATCTATATATAAAATTCTCGTGTCACAGTGTTAGTTTTCATACTCCTCGGAAACAGCTTGACCGTGATAAGGGTGGTCCACCCCAAACATTTTTTTTTTATTTTTTGGACAAAATTTTTTATTTTTATTTTTTTATGATGTGGCATAATAAAATACATACAACCCTTAATTTTAACCCTTCTATCACAAACCTCTATTTTTTAATATCCATTTTAGTAATTTAATCATTTTTAAACCTGGTCGATAACTGATCGATTATCACTAGATCAGTTATCCCCGCCAGGCGTCTACCGGTTTCACTTCTCACCACAACCTAGAAAAAATATAGACGCGTCGGTTCATGATATAGATCACGTGACAGGTGCCGCGTTTTCTAGGAACCTAAAGTCCAGAAAATTGATATTTTATTTGCTTTATGTTGGCGGTTGTGCAAATATGATGACTGCATTGCAATATGAAATTAACTAACTTGCTGTCATTTTAAATGTCATTAAAGAATGTGACCAATCACAGTAAATTCACGCTACAATACAACCAACGTAAATTGGCATAAAAACCAAGTTTTAGTGATTCTGGACCTTTTAGGGCAGCCATGAATTAGCGGTCGCCGGCAATATGGCACTGGCACAGTCTATATTTTTTCTAGGTTTGTGCTTCTCACCCAGCAAACAGGACGGAGTAGGGATGAGAACGAAGCCGACTACCAAAATATTCAATAGAAATAATTCATATGGCAAAACAATGTTTGCCGGGCCACCTAGTATTAAATAAATATTACATATTTTTGAAAAACAGCTAACCAGAAACAAATTTTGTATTTATTATAGAAACTCAAGCACAAATTGGTCGCAATAGAAGAAATATTTTATAAAAGATGTTATGCATTTGATTTAGATTCAAAATGGTTAGACTGTCTAAAAACTTGGTAAATGATTAGAGAAAATTATACTTTTTATTTTGAAAAAAAAATCGCACTTCAAAATTAAGTGTAAAATTCAAAGTAAGTAGTAGTTTATAGTTATTTATTATAAAAAGTAATCTGTGACGCAAATATTGTCTCATGTCAGCAATACGTACAGCTAAAAGCATTAAGCTTGTAATGTGTTAGGTCCCAATGAAAATTATAAAAATATGTTTTGTTGTTTTGCATGGTATTTGTGTACAAAATAAAATCTAGATTTACCTACTGGTAGAAGAATGCAGCACAAGTTATTAATCACATAGAACCGCGCTTATATGTAGGATTTTTATATAAATAGAAACTCCATTTAATTAGGAATATTAGGAATATCTCGCTTTATTTTACCTTAAATATGTTACGTAGGTACACATAAGTGTAAAATATTTCGGTACTTACATTGCATTGTACAAATGAATTTATCTGAAGAATATTTTGTAATAGCACAACAATGTTTTCTTTTGTAGCTGCAAAGCAATCCAAATCCATTATGCAATAAAAAGAGTGTAAATATAAATACTTTTCGACAGCTGTCTAAATCACCATGGATTTAACATTGTTGCCAAATCTTATTACATGACATAATTGCCGAATGGGGATATTATTTCTATGACGTTTCGAAAATACATATAAACACAGAACAGAACATAACAAAACATAACAAAATAACTAGCTTGATGTATGCGTTCAGTATCAAGGAAAGGCAAAGTAAAATATTTGAAAGCAGTGTCAATCGCATGCAAAAAAGAAACTGGTGTCGTAGGCACAGGTAACAGGTAGGTGTCATCAGCAGTAGGCGAATTGTCCCGCACCAGCCCCATCCTGCAGGATTGATAGAGGTTATGTAGATACCAGTGTACTAGTATGGTCCAGGGCAAAGGAATAAGCTGTGGCAATGGCAAGTGGAAACAAAACATGTAATATTCGTGGAAAGGAATTTAATAATTTCAATACACGTAAATTGAAAGTTAATATGAGATACTGTCGCATCTTTTGAAACTGAACTAAGCTAATAGTTTCTTTGGAATGTTGTAAAAATGGCTAATAACCAAATTCTAGATTGAACTATGATTGTAAGTAAAGAATCTGGAGTATATTTTCAATTTAATGATGAGTTATAGGAATGGCAAAGGGGAGGAGATGGCAGTTAATATTTTCATAAATTAACATATTTCAATCATTCTTTGACGTCTAAAAATTCTAGTTAACATTGTTGAACCCTATTCTAAGACATTAGTGTAACACTGGCGATTGAAAAATCACGAAATTTATTTAAGGTTCATCCTGTACAGTGCTACATTTTGAGATATTAATTCAGTAAAATTTTATTTGATATTAAATCTCCTACGTGCCTCTACCCTACATTATCCAAATAAATATATCTTAATCACCTCATCGCAGCTACAATATGGCCAAACACGTTCATCAATCACACGGTCACCACCCAAACATAATGTGACCCTAAATAGTTTATCTCTAATATGACGCAAACGTGCACGAGTAAACGCTGAAATCCGTGACTCGTCCCATCTGTCCGCATCTCATATAAGGGCCGTCTACAATTTCGCATTACTCATAATAAATACCTAGAACCATAAATAATGTTTGACGTCCCGCGTACTGTATGACAACTCCATCCGAAAGGGTGAAATGTCCCACAATAGCCACGATAATCCGTGTAGGCCTCGACACGAATCAGGTCACGTGACTGTTCTACACCGCATTCGATTGTTTGTCCGGGGACGCGTGGCGCTCCGTCCCGCAGTTTTGGCTAATGAAATAAGGCCCATTTTAACAGTAACGCTCAATGTAAACTTAATATTGAAACTGATGGAAGAAAATACCTTTGTTATTGAATAATATTGTAAAATAAGACAAAATATTTACATTTTCAGGGGATTGTATTAAGACACCAGGGACTATTCAGCGTTGATTGTTGATAAACTATGGTTCATTTCTAAGACTAATGATAAGTATACCTTTTTTCCTCAAAATCAGTGTAGGTTTAATTTTTCTTTATGAAAAACGTGATAACGTTAGGGCCAAAAATGTTACATTACGTAATATTTATTATTCCAACAGGAAAAACCCAATTGCAGGAATAAAAAAAACAGCAAAAAAAATACAATTATTTGTGGTACATAAAACTATAAAATAAAAATTTACTACAAATAACAATAAGTAAACAATAATACAAATAAGATCAAATCAACAAAATGTTAGCAGTTAATAAAATCAAATCACGTTAAACGAGCTACCCAGTTACAAATACTCTCTAATGAATCATTATGTATATCACAGTTACAAGCAATTTTATTATAAAGACCACACATCAAAGATATAGGAGACTTCGTTAAAATGTTTGTGCGAGAGGTAACACAATAAAACAGAGCTTGTTGTCTGGAATTTATACGGGGTGTCAAAAAATTTATTTTTGCTAAGAGTTCAATACAATCAATTTTGTTATTCAAGATATTATACAGAAAACGAATCCACATAATATTCCGCCTGGTTTCCAACGAGTCAAAATTAAATCTGTTGAGCAGATTAATCTGGGAAAGACATCTAGGAGGATAAAACCCATCTTTTAAAAATGATATAAATTTTAAAAACTGTCTCTGAATTGATTCCAAACGGTGACAATGAACTTGATAAATAGGATACCATATTATCGAACCGTATTCAAGTTTAGATCTCACAAGACCACAAAACAGAGTTTTGAAGGTGTTTATATTTGAAAAATCCCGACAGTTGCGATAAATGAAGCCATATGATTTAAAGGCACTTGAAACAATATTATTAATATGATCTATAAAAGTAAGTTTACTATTAAAATATATACCCAAATCCTTGAATACATCAACCCTACCAACGGCACTATCACCAATGAAGTATTCATAAATAGGAAAGCGAGTCTTGCGAGTATAAGTCATTACATTGCATTTAGAAATATTAAGCTTCAGACGATTTAGTTCACACATGAAGACATTTGCTTCATACATTCTTGCAGGTGAATAGAATCTGTAGGACATTTAATTTCAGAATAAAGTATCCGCAAATAACAAATGCTCGCAAGTAATGACCATAGGAAGATCGTTAATTAAAAATAAAAATAGTATGGGACCTAAATTTGAGCCTTGCGGAACACCTGATGTGGAAAAAAATGAATCTGAGGTGACATTTTTATATCTTACCATAAAATGTCTATCGCTTAAGTAAGAACTGAAGAATTTAATCAAGCCATCAGAAAATCCAAAACTTTCCAATTTTAAAAGGAGTATATTGTAGTCTATTTGATCAAACGCTTCTTGGAAGTCGGTGTAGACAACGTCGACTTGCCCTCTATTATCCAAAACTTCAGAAACGTATTGAGTAAAAACTGCCAAATTAGATACTGTTGACTACGTCGAAATAATGTAATAATAAGTTTAATTTTGCCCAACGGGCTTAAATAATTACATTATTCACTATAGTAGACTAGTAGACATTAATTACAATACCCAAAACAAACTTAAACTCTATTCTGCCTGGCCCTCGATTCTCTGACTTCCTTAACTATCTTCATCCATTCTAAACCTCTTCCGTCCTCAACCAAATTTGTTCACGGCTTTTATGTCTTCCCCTCATTTCTACACAATCGCCAAGTTGATGTTCTATCGTTTCTTCTCTCACCTTCATCTGTACACCATTATCTTTTTCCTCATTGCCACACCTCTATCTAACATTATCCTTTCCTTCTTACTTTCTCTCTTTATTGTTGTATTTTGAGTTCTTTCTTTTTGTTTATCTTTCTTACCTGTTTATATCTTTGTCTCTTAGCTGTAATTCTTTTCTCATCTGTCTACCTCCAGTTCTTAAGCATTCTATTTCTGTGGTTGCATATCCATTTCGTCGGTAATATTTCTCTCTATATGTCCCTATATTCTCGCCTCCTTCCTTCTTTTTTTTCTAACCAGCGCTGTTGTAGTATCTTGCAGTCTTTCCTTCTCATTATTTTTTCTTCGTATTTTACTGCTAGGTTTCCTGCTTTACGTTGAAATAGATAACAGATTATGCTTCCTCATATCCAAATACATCTATTTTATTAGAGCAAGTTGGCCTAGATGGTAATATTTTGAAGTGAAAAGTTTAGTATGTCTCCATGGGCCATTACTTAGGACCACCCTGTACAACTTAATTTGGTGTGAATGACGTTCATTTAGTTTTAACATAATTAAAAAATGTTTTTATATCGGCTGAAATTCCGTTTTCAATTTGTTGTGGATAAGAATTGTGCTCCCTACGTATAGGTGATTTCAAATTTCTTCTGAAAGATATATCCTAAAATCAACGCATATTTTGGATATTTATTTACCTGAACTGTTCCCGTTAACTGAAACTCTATTTTGAGGATGTACCTATATTGAATATTCTGACTGTTGCAAATATTGAATATTCTAAGGGACACTAACACTACTAACTATAAAATCCTGAGATGTTTACATTTCAAAACAGTACTAATTATATTATCCAAATATCGTCGACTATTGTTAATATTGTTGTTATTATTAGTATTAACAGAATTTAAGTACATGGCCTGCAGACTACATCAGCACAGGCAAGAAAACTGGCATCACATTGTCAAAAATATCATATACGGTAATTAGTTTTAATTAATTTTTCAGTACTTGCCATTGCAAATTTTTTGCGTATTTTTTATGTAATTTATGGGAAGTGTGATAAGTGCATATTAACGTTTGGCAGCGTAATACCAAAGATGTTTTCCGAGACGACAAAATATTATGCTGAATCCTCTTTGGGCCACAATGGAAACTGCTGTTGCTGTAATACTTTGACGGTAAGCGTGGGGCAGTGTTTTTATCTATTTGTATACATACGGTCGAGGGAAAGAAGAGTTCCCATAAAACGAGATGTAGCAAGTAAAAAAATCTTTGCAGCGACAAGCTTTAATGTAAAGAAACAAGAAAACAGAAAATGATTCAACATTCTTGAAATCATGATAATAAATATCAGATATCGTGTTTCTCACTAAATCATAAAAAAACTACTACATTTTGCAAATATTATTTTTTCTTTCAAAGCGACGTAAATTGATGTAAGTGACAATGTGGTGCTCTGTCTACTTTTGACACCTTTGACTTGTGGCATATACTTAACTTCGAGGCGGACAGAAGGTCAGAGTCGGCGATAAATAAGGATTTAATATAGGTTAAAAAAAATTTGGCTTTATAAATAAATTTGGAAATATTTTGTTAGTTAGTTCCATTAATTCTTATTTTTCTCTATCCCCTCTTAAAATATTTGTACTTAATCATAGTTAACCCTGTATAACATTCGCATATTTAGTATCAATTCAACTATTTTGTTTTCGGTCAAGTGTGTACTGATAAAGGATAGTAACTTCCTATTCTCCTTTCTAAACCATATATCTTCCAAGAGGACGAAATTTTTAATCTGTCCATCTATGAAAAGGCAAAATAAACCCGCCTGCATCGTAATCTCTTCCTGCTTTTATAACATTAGCGGAAGTAAGCACTACAGTCACAGTAACCGTGGCTATCTGGCTATCGTGATTATTACATTGACAAGACTCAGCCGGCTGTGCATAAAAGGATTTATGAAACAATACCGCATCGCGTCGGTTCACTTAACCCCCGCACGCGTCTCTCCATTTATTAAAACCAAGAAATGCCATCTAATAACGCGCGGCCAATCGTGGAACACGCGAGCTATTCAGTTCCCGATTTTTTTCAATGATTTACCCGATATACCGGAAGAAGGTGACCGTATCCGGCCAGATGCCGGTGAATTTTCCAAACTTTTGACTTCGCTTGACAGGGTAATTGGCGCAAATCTATGGGGTGATTTATTATGTGCAGGATGCATTTGGCCCCCGGGACAAGGAAAATTATGGCGGAGTGAAGGGTCTAACGTTTTTTGGAGTGATTTAATAATTACAAGGCAATCAACAGTAACGAAGATCATATACTGTTACGAATTTTCAAATTAAAAGGTTTATTTGGCGACCAACTAGAATTTTAGTATTTTATGATAGCTACAATAACGTTTTCAAAAAAATCTTAATACACAATACATAAGTTAAAATAAATATACATACAATCAAGAAAATAAATCTAAGTTTGCAAAATACTAAAGAATTCAGTTGCTACAGTCAACACTATTAAGATTGCAGTGGTTAATATCACAAAGTAAAGGTATCGTATTATAATTATTCGCCATGACATAAACCGGCGATTTGATAAGGATATTTGTTTTAGTATTCTGGCAATAGAATATGCTGTCAACACGAGATCCATGTCTAGGTACTAGTATATTAAATAAATTGAGTAGAGAAAACGAGTCAACATTGCCATGAAAAAGTTTAGACAGAAATGACAGACATATTACTAGACACATGAAGTATTCTCCTTATATACCCTAGGTTGTACATTAAATTGATCTAACAGCACCCTATAATCATATCCTCTAACTAGATAATAACCATCTATACGATAAGAAAATTTAAAGAAGCGACGCTGAACTTTTTCAAGATGGTTATAAGGGTATCAGACAAGACTACAGTACTCTAATTTTCAACGAACTAATTTAAAATGCTCAAACATTATTTTGAAATTTTTGTTATGTAACACCATAATTTTTCATGATGTATGTAGAATGACACGCTCTTTCAAATGGCATGGTCAAAATTGGGGGTTGTTATTTAAAAAAATTGTCGATTTCGAACATCGATGACGTCACAAATATGGGTCGTATGTCAAAAAGTGCCTTCTTTAAAAACAAAATCGACGTGCCAAGGGATTTTTTCGAAAACTTCTCAACTTAAAAAATAATGAATTTATTCGTTATTTTTCGAAAGCACTGTATATCAAAAAAGTGATTACTTGTTAATTCAAAGTTCAAAAGGTCTTTAGGAATATAGATATTTTTATTTTTAGCAAAAATATTTATTTTTTTAAGAGTTGCCCATAATATTTTACATTTTTCTACCCTAAACTGATTTTTTTGTAAATCATGTTCACCCATGTGGAAATCGAACTG
Organism: Monochamus alternatus; assembly: GCA_037114965.1. Classification (NCBI taxonomy): domain Eukaryota; kingdom Metazoa; phylum Arthropoda; class Insecta; order Coleoptera; family Cerambycidae; genus Monochamus; species Monochamus alternatus. Next base: position 44,866,782 of record CM073433.1, read on the forward strand.
AACCTTTTGCGCATCAAAATCGCAAATAGGAATTTTAGAAGATGCATTTGTAGATGCCGTTAAAATAAATATTATCTGCAAGAAAACTTATGGGATGAACCAAAACGAAAGTAAGAAAATATGAAGAAATACATATAAGTACGATAAATTGGAACAAGTTAGTATATTTCAATATCTAGGAGTAAGTTAAAATTAGTATCAAAATTAAGGATATTAGGATGTTGTATTATGCTATGAATAGTAAATCTATAAATAAGAAAGAAATAGTTATTCAGAAATACCAAAATAAACTTTGCAAGTCTAATCATAAGTACTCTACACACTCTACAGAAAATAAAGGAAGGATTAGAAGGATTACAGAAAAATATAGGAAAATCTTTATATATGTACACAATATTATAGAAAGGTAGTTAAGTTGTTGGAGTCATTTGCAGAAAATAAAAGACCAATTTAAAAAATATGAAAGTCAAGAATGCAGAAGAAGAAGCCCAAGGCAAACTTGAAACCAAATAGAAAAAAGAATATTGCATAATGAATGAAAAACATTAGCAGGAAAGGAAATATTCGTGAAATTTGTAATGAAAGAAATGTTGATATGTATTTTGTATAAGTGATAAGGCATTTCATTGTAATGGTAAATAGATTATTGAAAAGACGATCTATTGTTTTAAGTATATAATTTCGCAAACCATTAGAATTGGTTTTCGAAAGATTCCATTTGATTTTGAAAAAAGTTGTTAACTCCTAAAAGGTTCAATACTTGTAAATTGGTCAATTTGGGTTGCACAAAATTAAATGCATGTTATAAAACCTATATTAATTATATTTACCTGTTTCCCTGTCAGATCTCTCATCAGCAGAATTGGAATCTCCAAACATATCCTGAAGGTTCAAAGGTTCTCTTGGACTGAGCGTCAACTCAGTACCAGATGGAATGTCTTGGAAGGTTTCATACCATAGCTGAAAATGGGACATTTTTAAAACGCATCTTATTTAATTTTTGCAATTTTGTTTAACTTCTGTTTAAATAATTATTAATTATTATTTGACCAGTTAATGGTCAGCATTTCTAGTGGATAAAGAAAGTTTTATGTAAAACGCATATATTGAGGATTTAATTTCATAGAACTGTAATTAAAGAGCTACATACACGTAAAAATTTCTACGTTTAATATTTAACGCATAGAAATTGTTTAAGTGTAATTATTGTGACTGTGTGAAAAAATGGAAATGCACATATATTTGAGTACTGGGCATATTTTTACTGTAGAGGTACAGAAATTGTAGAATCTCTCCCAATTTTTTAATAAAATTTTAAAAAAGCAGTTGTACATCACGTTTTGAAATACTTTTTGGATTGAACTAAATTAAACCCCATTTATATATTTTAGATATTTAAGAGCTTTTATAAATTCATATGTGATTCCCAATACTGAAATCCTATTTTACATTAGTATTTCAAGTATAACAATGGCTTATGTGTATAGGAACTCATAGTTGATGGATATCGTTATAATTTATAGTGAAATAAGACAAACTGCATTACCAGCTTCTCTTCTGTACGCAGAACGATTTTCTGGTGGACATGTGCCAAATGCAGCTACTTTTACAGCAATAGTGCAATGCGGGCATGACACGGGAAATTGGCAACTAAGTCGTGAAAGAGATGGAGGTGCAGGGTGTTCGCGGCAGCAGCTGAGGAACATATTTTGGAGATTGTTGAAGAAAATCCCCGAATAGGTATCAGACAAATTGCTCAACAAGTACAAGGAATGTGCAAGTCAACTGGGTGGCGTATCTTAGACGACCCTCTGTATCATATAAAGCATGTCCGAATTAATACCAAGAGAATATTCCTTATAAATTAGATTTTTTGAATGGTTGCTGCAACAAAATGCTCAAAGCCCCAGATTTACAGCTGACGTGTTAGTTACCAATTAAGCTATTTTTACACCGAAATGAAATATATAACATTCATAATATCCATGTTTGGGATTTTGAAAATCAACATGTGATCATTTTCATCTTAAATCTTTGTGCAGATATTATCAATAATTGCTTGACTGGACCATTCATATACCTGGACTTCTTTTAATTTCATTTCATTTCATTTTTTATTATATTTTGCCGCCGTGCCGGTTGGCATCTGCATGTTTTGCCTTTCACAAGGTCAGGCTTTATAGTACAACTGCCCTTTGTAATTATTTTACAAAATTGTATTTTCAAGATATTCTATTTATACAGAGTGTTCCAGAATGACGGTCAAATATTTTACCAGTGTATTCCACAAGCCATTTTGGGGGGGGATCTTCATATGAAATTTTTCAATTTGGATCCTTCCTGTTGAGATATTCGAGTCTCAAAATGGCGGAAAAAAGTAGTTTTTTTATTATTCCTTAAAAACAAATCAGTCTTGACAGTTTTTGTAAATATTTGTAAAAAATACCTTACAAATATTAGCTAATAAATTGACGGAATATGCATACGGTAGGATTGGCAACAGTTATAAGAATATATTTGTTTAGAATGCAAAAACTGTCAATTATAGACCTAATGGCGATTTGTTTGACAAAACAACAGACAAACATCAACACAGCAACCGCCTACTGCGGTTATCAGTAACCGGTGACGAAAAGATGTTAAGTAAAGAAAACTATTTTTATTTTGTCAGCGCAAACTGTTGGTTGTACAAAAAAATTACAAGAGGGAAAAAAGTAGTAAAATTAGATGTAGTATTTAAAAAAGTTTTGTTGAAATCGGCTATTGCAGAAAAAATTTCTGAAAGAAATAAATCTAGGGGTTGTTTATTCCCGCCCTCTAGAAACATGAGCCAAGGAATAGACACCACCACAAAATAGCTTTTGACTAGCTGATAATGTGTACCAAAATTGAAATTTCTAAGCGTAACCGTTTTTATGAAAAAATAAAAAAATATTTTTGTTCGCCATTTTGTAACTCGAATATATCAACAGGAAGGATCCAAATTGAAAAAATTCATATGAAGATCCCCCCCCTGAAATGACTTGTGGAATACACTGGTAAAATATTTGACCATCATTCTGGAACACCCTGTATAATAGGATGTAAATGGAATAAATAGGTTGCTATGGAATATGTAATACAAATAGACATGCGAAGTTTAATTGTTTTTTGTTAAATATGTTTAAAAGTTTTGGATAATAATAGATATTATTTTTGTGTTAGTAACTATTTCTGTTATTTTTGGCTCCTGAAATAAGTTTTTTGATATTAGCTTTTTGATTAGCATTGCTTAAGTACTTTTTACTACAGATACTTATTAATGGTTAAGTTAATTCTTTAGTTACATTTCTGGAAATCTGATATCATTTGACGAAAATATATGAATTTTTTTTAGAAATTAAATCAATGTAATATTTCCATCTATTAAAAACACAGATTAATTTGTACATGTATGGATATGTTAACACAAAATGTTTATATATGAGTCGATGGTGCATGGATAACTTAATTGTAACTGTTCAAAATGTGATGTCTTATGATGGACAGCTCAGTTATTAGCAGCACATAAAATTAATGAAAGCAATACATCCAAAAAATACTATAAAGACACCTGATAGTCATCGTAGTTTTTAACGTAACAAGTAAAAGCCACTTTATTTGATCAATAAATATTATGTGATTCATGAATCGTATGTGGGTATGCCTCACAATAAAAACGTTCACGGCTATCAAGTTATCAAAATCGCATTTTATGGGAATAAATTAATAATTGCGTTGTTAACCTACTCGAACCTAGGGACCCATCACGCAATTCCTTGTCATGATGATGTAACGTTTTTTGTCAATAAATGAAGTGTGTAATTTATTATAGTTTCCTTCAGAATGCATGCGTGCGTTTGTCTAACAGTGGCCAAATTTTCATTATTCATATATATTTTTCCTTATTCAAGGCAACTTCACGCTCAACAAACAATAAGTTATAAAAAATGTGGAATGTAAGAGAGTAAAATCCAAATTAAAATATAAATAATGATTATATTTTTTTAAGAATGCAGTAGTTTATTACTATGCTATTACTTTTGTAATTAAATCCGGATTCAACGCAAATTTGTAAGCTAATGGTACAGAGTGGGAGCAGATTTTCCGCACTGTATTTTAGATAAAATGAAATGCCCTACAATGAAAAATTGGTGTAATATATATACAGGCTGTATCACATAAGAGAGCCACTTCTATGTATCTCGCTTAATATGCGAGACACGTCAAAAATCTTTAATTGTTTTTTGTTGCATTTTTGGAGGCCTTTATGCTCGTAAAAACAAATTTGAGATCCATGACCAACTTTATGAGTAATAACAACTTTAAGGCTGTCTAACTTTTTTATTTTAAGAGAGAGAGAAAACTTATTGGTAATAAATTTTTATTGCAAAATTGATACCTTCCACCTGATATAAACAGATTTTTGAAATATCGTATGTGGTTCGCTGCGCCCTCTAGGCGAATAAAAATTTTTTTTATTGGAGCAGGCTATGGCCACAAAAAATTACCTGTTTTTTCGTCTTTCATGCAATATACTACATGTTGCCCTTATCTTTCGTATTTATTACATTTTTTTCAATTTTAGTTAAAAAAATGTACCTAAAAAAAGTACATTCTGTTTATTATTTTTTTGCAGTTGGCGTCTTTAAAACAGGTTCTACATTATTTTGAGCAACACGAAAATATTTGGGTACATTTTTTTAACTAAAATTGAAAAAAATGTAATAAATACAAAAGATAAGGGCAACATGTAGTATATTATATGAAAGACGAAAGAACAGGCAATTTTTTGGGGCCATAGCCTGCTTCAATAAAAAAATTTTTTATCCGCCTAGAGGGCGCAGCGAACCACATACGATATTTCAAAAATCTGTTTATATCAGGTGCAAGGTATCAATTTTGCAATAAAATTGTATTACGAATAAGTCTTCTCTGTCTGTTAAAATAAAAAAGTTAGACAGCCTTAAAGTTTGGGCACTTTACAGGTTTTTTTGTTATTACTCATAAAATTGGCCATGGATCTCAAATTTGTTTTTACGAGCATAAAGGCCTCGAAAAATGCAACAAAAAACAATTAAAGATTTTTGACGTGTCTCGCATATTAAGCGAGATACATGGGAGTGGTCGTCTTATGTGATACAGCCTGTATATATAAATTCAAATCAATTTTTTTATAACTTCGATTAATGAAGTCATATGTATAGTTTGCAAGGTTGCATACAATAAATATCTATATTATAAATTAATCTAGCTAAATTTTATAACGAAAAAAGACATACCTGGAATAATGAAATTATTAAATGATTTTCATAATTCGCTTTTGAACAAAATTATACCAACATATAATTAGCCACATATCTCCAATAACCTAAATAAAAAATATTTTTGGAAACTACTACATTATTAAATACAGGATGTCTGAAATATAAGTGCCGATACTAAAGTGGCTTGTATATCTGATCAAAAGAAGCAAAAAACTCTTATGAAACAAGTGCCTAAAACTAATAGTTCTAAAAATACATTTCAAAAATAAAATACAACTGCAATAACGTACAAAACTGTGTTACGAAATTACAAACTAATTCACAACTAAAAAATTCTTGTAATTTAATTTGATGTTTTTATCAGTATTAATGAAGTAAACAGTGTTTGTTAGATATTTGCGTACATAAACAAAAATGGAACAATTTATAGTAACCATGACCGGTTAATTTATAAAAAATCTAGATAAAACTCTCTGGTTATATGTTTGTAGGGTAAACGCTTTTCACAAGCAACGACTTTAATTTTGAAGACATAAATATTTCACATTTTTTTCTGTGTTGTGAAAAGAGCTCTAAGAAAACCGTCCACACTAAGTATGTTTATTACGTGTATTTGTATTTATTATTGTCACAGAATCTGCCCCACTCGCACCTAATTCGACGACTGTGGTATCTCAAGACGCTAGATTGCCCCGATCGCCCCTACGCGATGCTGGTAGACAAACAAAATAATACCGTATATCGAGGCGAGACTGGAATATTGGGAATCGACGAGAAGCGTTCGAGAGTCGTTCGAGAAATGGATCTAAAGATGCTAGAAAATACCTGGACTATTCGTTTGGTCTATAAAAAAAGAATAAACGGCCGAGTCAGTCAGTCTTGAATTGGAGTGTTGAGAGTTGGTAATTTCGGAGAGATCAATTCAGAGCGATTTAGATAGCGATTAATTAAATAGTGTTTAGTTGAGCTGTAATTAGTATTCGGTAGTATACAGAGTGTTAATAAAGATAAGTAATTAATTAACTACATTTGACATGGTAGATGTGCAACGTTGTCGCATATTAAAAACCTCTTTGCTATCATATACCGATGGTCAGAGAAAATTGTTAAATCACATATGTTTTGTTTGATACAATTTATCATACAGCAAAATAAAGTGCCTTATATTTCGGAGACCCTGTATATTTTAATATTAACCCTCTTCATTAATTTTATTACTAACCTCTCTCTAATATGAGTTTACTATATATCTGTTGCTGTGGATTTGGTCCTATATATTTCATCGATAAACTGAAGAAGTAAGCGGAAAACCTGCTTCCACTCTGTTCCCTAACTGTCTGTTTAATTTAATACCCATCTCACGCGAATCCTATTGGTCAGCGTGTGGCCATCCACACATTGATGGTCAACTTTAGTTAAATTCTTTGTGATTCAAATTTCCATCCAGAAGTCTAGATCATGTTGACATTGTCATATGAACCGTCCATATGGCAATAGTCTTTTGATCATCACTGCGCTAACCATCAACATGCTGACGACTAGCTTTACTTAAATTCTAAATCACTTGCTAGTTTAAGCTAGATTGTCTTATAAGCCGCAGATTTGGCAACGGTTATTTGATTGCTGATCTTCAGCGTACTTACCATCATCGTCTGTGTTAAATCGGAGTAATAATGAATGGAATTATCACTGACCTGCCCACTCTGTAAATAGTGTCGCACGTTAGCCTGGTTCTTGTTTGGGGTACTTTGTATAAGTTTTAGCCAGTTTTGGTGTTCCAAGGAACCATCCAGCCATCCTCTGACGCCTGATCCAGCAACAACCTGAAACAAAAATGCAGTCTGCTTGATTTTTTTAGAAAACAAACAAGTTATCTAATATACGACATATTTATATTACTTCCTTCTGAAACAAGTACAGGGTTTTCCAATTCAATACCAATTAGAAGTAAAAATTCTTTAGTAAGTAAACTAAAGCTTAAAACTATTGGTTTTTTGAAAATCACCTTCAGATATATCTGAAACGTTTATAGATTATTTACCAGAATTTTTATAATAATTCAGGGACTATATTTCTTTCTATGTAACTACGATAGTTAAAAAGTCCACTTAATTCTGATAATCACAATTGTCGATGTAATCATACCTAACTCTTATTCAAAGAATTCATGACGTAAAATAGATCTTATGTAGTCCCATTCGAAATCATAAATTCTCTTTATTTTTGTTTTTGCTTCGCGATAACAAGGTAGATGTGCCAGGTTTGAAACATACTATAACTTAATGTAATTTAAAAATGCAACAGATTTTCACTTTTTCTTTTAACCGCATTTTTTCTTACGTTGAAAATACTGAAGTATGTTTTTCCAAGCTACTGCAAACAACTTGCCATTTTACAGTGGTAAATCACTCTAAATACTTGTTATAACTACTGGCCCCTTCACCGCTTCAATTTCTTCAGGCCCTTTACAGCGTCCAAGTCTTTTCACACATAATAGTGCTGAAATAAACTAAATATGTAGTAACCACGCCAAGCATGGCAAGGCGGAGATCCAGTAATGGGCTGATTCCTCCGTCGCCTTTTCTTTCATGTCCTCGTAGGATGTATAATGACAGGATTAAGGATCAAGCCATTAGGGGTCGAGGGCGGTTGCTTCCGACAATTAGAGCGCACCCCACAACGTCGCGCGCCCTTGTTTCACCCTTAACATGACCCAAGTTTAATTGGTGACACGGCTGCAAAAATCGACCCTACGGGCCTTTGTATAGGGATCATCTGTTGGATCCTGACGTTGTAACATTGTATTCAGGCGTTATATTGATAAATTGCGAGGATATCACCGAAGGAAGCGTACTGCGGCATGTAATTAACATTAAGGCCCCGATAGTGGGTTAATTGAATCTTAAGTTGGGAAACAGGCGCTATCCCAACTAACATTTAAGCATAATAGACGACTACACAAGAAAAATAAATCTAAATTGATCAAAATTTACTACTTGCCCCCATAAAACAATGTTACAAAATCTTATAATACCAAAATGTTATTCAAGAGTAATATTATTGGCTTCAATTTTAATCACAAATAAAGCTAAGAGTAGAAATAATTTAATTGGTAATAAATTACTATAAAATATATTCATTTGGAAGGAATTTCAACCATAAGGTTAATATTCGGCTAATGACATTATATTTTACAATAGATGTTTATCACATTCCCATCCCATTAAAAAACAAACTGATTTTGTGAATCTTTTGACACTAACAGTACTTTAATTATGTTTTCTGGAAAAATGCAGTAAAAAAACATTTGATATAATTTTACATTTATATTACAACCTATAGTCGTTTTACATTAGTATAGTGATTCACTTTATAAACCTGTTTATAATGTATAGTAGTTAAAATAAAGAAAAATACGAGGCATCCATAAAATCTTCGTATAAAATATTGTGTCCCGCATACCTCGATTATACCGATTCACAGCGTTGGTTTCGTTTTCCCGAACCTGAATGTTCATTCAGCTACAACAAATAAGCATGCGCATTCTATTGGTATAATGACGCTATGACGTCAATTAGACTGCGTTCGGGTATTCCAGATGCACGGCTGCAATTAAAATCAGTGGAGGTGCGCGAGAGAAAAGTCCGGGTATATATTTGTCGTCTTAAAAATGGAGATTAATTCAAGGTCAACAACGTGTTCTCAAAATCGTAAAACGTGTTTGAAGGGATTGAGATACGAGACCAAATATGTACTGATCCGATTGAAATATGTAGTTCATTAACAAAACTGTCCGTGAGTAGTGTATATAGTGCAATAAAGAGTGGCAATGAAGAATATTTAACTGCAAAACGGAAAATAGTGGAAAATAGTGGAAACTCGCGAATAGAAGAGGATAGGGGTTGATGACGACAAAAAATATGCGATTTGTAGAATAATTCATGGATGGTATTTTAAACATGAACTTCCGAAAATAAAAAAATATATTACACTGACGAAACATGGCTACCTTAATGAAGGTTAATCCTTGTCCTCATAGACGCGCAATTTGCGAAAATTCTCGCGAATTATTTAATGGAGGGAAAAGTCTTTAACTTTATAATATCACAAGAGCTTAAATTATTTCCGGAAATTTTTTTGGGGTCACGAAAATTTTGAAAATAATTTATAATTTTCTTAAACTATTCGTGACAGAAAAAAATTCCAGGGATAATTTACGTTTTTCGAGTGGTATTTGGTAAGAAAATTTCACACCCCAAGTATAAATCAAACCTGACATTTTAAATTAATTCGGCCAAGGTATTGTTGTTGTTGACACATGTTGATTTATTATTTTTATTTAAACGGTTCTGTCACAGTAGTCAGTTACTAGTTCGAAGCGTATGTACATTGAGTTTAAGAAGTGTATACTGAAATGTCGCGATTTAACAAAGAAAATCAACAAGTTATTAGACAATAAACTTAAAATCTAATATGTTCAAGTGTATAGAAACAGTTTGTTAAATTTTGCAGGTCCATGGTGGACCTGCAATTCATTTCAACTTCTTTAAATAAAAAAATTACCAACCTTAGTTACATCAAATGCTTAAACTCAGATAGTAGTAGTTCAATCTATCGTTCTTTGGCAATTTTAGGTCACTAAGGGTGGTAGAAATATATTTTTTACAAGTAACACGACGCCATTTCGAAGAAATTCGTATGTAGGTATATCCGCCATATTTCGTATATAGATAAGATGCCAATGTGTAGATCATATATGTTTACCTTTTCAACTGTTAAAAAAAATCCATTTAATTAACGCCTCGCCACGAAAAAAATTCCGGAAATTTTTCCGGTTTCCATGGTAACGAGTCAAAATAAAGGCATATTATTGGTTTTAAAGTAAAAAAAAACTGTCATTGATTGTCATGGTAGATTACTAAAAGCCCAAGTTAAACTTACTAATTCCACATAATGTTGAAAATAGCGATAATATTCTTGTTTTGCGAAATTCGCGAGAAGTTGACACTTTTCCGCCGTTAGTAATTTAAATCAAAATCTGCGAAATTTGTGAGAATTTTCGCAGATTCCATGAGGACAAGGCTTTATACGGTCCAAAAACATTTAGTCCCAAATTTTTAAGTTAATACAGTCAGACACAGTGTAAATTAAATTCCAATTTTGACACCCTGTACCTTTTTTATCAACATTTTATTAATGTATACAGGGTTAACTATAACTGAGTACAAATATTTTAAAAGGGTATAGAAAAAAATAAGAATTAAGGGGATTTCCTTTAAAAAAATTTCCAAACTTATTTATAAAGGGAAAAAAATTTTTTTTCATATATTAAATCCTTATTTAACGCCGCCAATGCGAGAATCAGAGTAGGCGACCAGGAAGCAACTGTCATGCAACAGTCGGCAGTCGGTCCAGTCGAGTCGGTGTCGCTGTCATGTTATAATTTAATTCCTGTGTTTACGTTGTAGTTCGTCTTCAGTTTTTAGTGCCTTATTTTAATTTTAAACATTTTATAGTTAATAAATAAAAGAATATGTGTCGGATACAAATATTTTCCCACAATATAGTTCGCCGGTTTGTTTTTCTAGGTTATGGGACAAGACTGCCGCGGGTGTTAACAATTTATTATCTATTAGAACCTACCTACTCATTCCTTTCTTAAATTATAATGTTATAATACATAGGCATCTTATCTAAACTGTACCTACGGGATCGGTAGTGAGTGATAATGTAGTTTTACCAGTTTGTAATAAAATAATGAAAAACGAATGCAAAATACTGGAGCTAACTGGATTAACTGTTACCTACATATCAGGTATTATTACTAATAAGAATGTTAATTTTTTTCGTTTCTGAATTTAGAAACACTCCAAACGACCGCATGGTAGTAGTACATTGTTGACAGATGTAAAGTCAACTATGGCCATCTCAGTCAACACTTATCATAGGCGCCGACTTTCCGTAGGAAAAAAGGATTTTGAACCATTTTTTAAATATCGAACTAAAATTCTGGAATAACTTTTTTATTGTCTTTGAGCATGTGGTTAAAATTTTTGTACTTAGTCATAGTTACCCCTGTATTGACTTACACCGTTATATTTTGAAATGAAAAATCTAGTGTGTCTCCACGTGCCATTATTTACTGACCACTCTGTAGATACATTTAAGATGTTTACCACACAACGAAAATATCTGGCAAATCAGACTAATATAACCCGACATATTACAAAGATGCAAAACTCATTCAAACGGTCAATTAAACAGTCCATGTCCGCTGATGGAGAAAAAACGTTAAAATATGGCTAGAAAGTGCAACGATTGGAAAGTGTCTGAGTATATCGACGCGTAGATCAGCCAGCACGTACCGCTCTTTGTCTTTTTCTTGCTCAGAAAGCCGCAGAGCTGCTAAGAGACCACGTATTGATTTTAAACGGGAGTAACGGGAAACCAACCAAGCCGAACAACTACATAAAAATTGAATCTAAGTAGGCTTATGCCGTATTATCAATTATCACTTCCCCTGAGCGTTCACGTCAAGACGTTCTGCTTCGTGTCTTACCCTACTATTTATTACTTCTCCGACGTCGAGGTGACCCCGTGCTGGAAAATCGGATTATCGCGTCGACGTCTCTTTTTACGTCAACATAAGTTCAAATGGATAGCATAACGTATGATATACCGATTATCTTACGGTAATATTTCAGAAACTACTTAGATTTCAGTTTTGAAAATTACTACTACTACTAATTGCTTATTTAGAACACCTTGTCTATTTTTGCATATTTGCATTCTACGAATAATTTTGAAGAGACTTATCAAACTTCTTTATATGTATACAGGGTGGCCCACTTTTTTGTAGTAGGACTTTAACAGGCGATAGATACTCGTATTTTAAGAAGAAAAGTTTGTATCAATATAAGTCCGCAAAAGCTTCGATGCGGACCTACAGGGTGTCCAAAAGTGAAGAATTTTTGAATTTTTTCTTTCTAGTGAGATATTTTCTTCAAATTTTGAGGTTTAGTTATTTATTGGGGTTTACTTGGATACGTATGCCAAATCATTGTGAAAGTCTACCGCGTGATCATTTTTTTAAGGCCGCGGCCCCTTTTCCACCCCCAATTTTATTTGTGATGCGCCACTGACCGTGTCCGTTAAAAGAAATCGTTTCCCAGTTCTATTTAAAAACTTTTTTATCCCTTGTATTTTTTCGTTAAAGAAAAATTTGAAAATCTAATATTTGTACTAGGTCAATTTAATGAGACTATTCTAAAATGCTACAGGCTAAAAGCGTTAAATACATCAACAGGTAATTTTAGTTAATAAACTAACTATGACTAATGCTGAGTTCATTCATAAAGGGAGGTAATAGCTAAAAATTGATAGTTTAAGAATTCTAAAAAAGGAGAGAAATTGAAATTTAGCAAATTGTGCAAATGAAATTCCTGACGATGAGTTTAATGGACAGATTTTCTAAATTTAATTTTTAATATTTTTTACCAACTCATCGTAATAATTTAAAGCAACTGTTCGAAATGTGAACCATTTTGTTCAACGCACAATTCGCCTGATAGATTGTGCTGCGGCAATAATATTACCGTTTCTCAGTTCATCACAGGCGTTTTGAATCCGGTCAATAATCTCTTATCTTGTATACACACCCTATAAAATTTATCTTTTTCATAACCCCAGACAAAAAAATCCAATGGGGTTAGATCAGGGGAACGTGGAGGCCAAGAAATCGGGCCTCCACGTCCTATCCACCTTTGTGGGAAATTATAATCCAACCACCCCCCTTACATTTCTATGAAAACGGGCGGGACAATCATACATTTGAAACTAAGCACTCAATCTCAAATTCAATGAAACTACTTCCCACATATTTCCATGTTCAGTTACTAAAAACTCCAAAAAATTATCACCGTTTACGCGTTGTGGCAAGAAATAAAGCCCAAACAGATAATTACTAAAAACTCCTATCCAAACATTAGCACTGAATTCTACTTGAAAGTTGCGTGCGGATTTTCGTGTGTACACACATGCTGGTTGTGGAAATCGACGACACCCTGACGAGTAAAACACGACTCGTCGGTCCACAATATGTGACTTAAAAAATGTTCATTCTGTTCGATGGGATTCAAAACCCACCTGCAAAGCACCAATCTTTTTTCTTCGTTGCCTTCATGCAAATCTTGCACAGCTTGCAAATGGTAAGGACGTCTGTGATCCTTTTTTTAGAACTCGAAGAACTTTGTTTTTTGATTTGCGAAGGACGCAAGAAACTCTTCGACTACTTGTGGTTGGATCCCTATTGAACTCACGAAGAATTTGGTTGTTGATTCTTTCTTGCCGGATAATTCTGTTTTGCCTTTCGTCGGGTTTTGCAGTTCTAAGACCGTGAGTGCTAAATTGTCGGTGATTGTTAATAAAAACTGAATAATGCACTCCTGTATTCTCTGACTGCTTCTGCCGAGTTTCCGCCTGCAAATCCATAACAGAAATGGATGTCTGTTTGTTCTTGATTTGAAAAAGCATTTTCATATCAGGAATAACGAACGCTATTATCACCACTTTAACACCATAGCAGTCATTTTGAACAGTTATTATTACTATTTGAAACTTTATTCTGTGTTGTGAGAAAAACTCTAAGTAGACCATTCAAGGTAAATATATTTAGAGGTACTTATCATTATTATGTAGAAATACTTAACATAGCAAACGTACGACAGTGTCACGTGTTAAATTTTTTTTTGCTGTCAACTCTAATATCGCTGGGCATACAAAAAATTGTCAAGTCAATTAGGTTTTGTTTGATGCAATATATCATACAGTAAAATAAAAGCACTCATATTCCGAACACTCTGTAGAAATACATAATAATGAAATTATGTTATTTTATGTTTTGATCAACTCTGTTTATCATCCAATTAGGAAATTTTCTGATACAGAAACAGCTTTAAGTGAAAGTAATGAATTAAAAGTTAAAAAAAAAGAAATAATTTTAAAAAAATTTAAAAATAAAATCATATTATTAAAAGATAGAACATAGAAAAAGGTAGTTAAATAAAATATAACTATAACATTTCTAAATACTTTTGTTGCCGACAAAATATTTTGTATTGTTGTTTCATTAGAAATTCGGATTTTAATTTATTTCTCTTAGTTATAAGGATAAATGCGCAGAACGTGTGCTAAACAGAGACAATCAAAACAATAATATTATTTCAATTATAAATAACTAATATTTCATTTCATAGACGTAGACATTACAAACACCTCTATATAGCGCTAGCGCTAAATGGCTCTGTGTGTATTATTTAAGATAAATATGAAACCGTTAGCGCCATCTAATATGCAGACACCAAGTTGACGGCGCACCTATGTTCAGTTAACGAATCACCTGCTCAGGTAATCTACCTCACCTGCGTATTTATGTAATACTACAAACGGTGAAATAGAGCGCAACTTCTGTATATGCCGATAGATGGCATCGCAAGAACTTGCATAACCAAAACAGATTTATATGTGTTTATTTTATTGTTCAAAATAGGCTGAAAGAGACATTTAAATAACGATGATATCGTAATGTTGGCAAATACAAGGTGTTTTTAAATTGCGTCATACAACTTCAGGGGGTGATTTATTTATTAATTTATTTTGGACACAAACAGGCAACAAACACATAAGTGTCTGCAATTTTAATAAAAAAGTACGTAAATAAAAGAAGATTTTAAAATTACAAAATATTACAATTGAATGTCATTTATAAATTAGTTATAAGTATATGTTTAATTAATCTGTTGTGTGAAGGTAAAATTAATGAAAATAAGTCTAAATTATTGCATATAGAATTACAAGAGCATCATTCTGCAAACAGGAGAGTTTGCGGAAGAATTAGTGAATTTAAAAGCAATTGCTAAAAATTCATAGGATCCCAGTGATTTGTAATTCGTAAAGATATTTTTACTAACTAATTGTTAACAATTAATTTTACCAGTAATAATTTTAACTGAGCTGTGTATTTGTGAAAATGGGCTTTACTTTTTGTGTATTTTGTTTGGTTAAGTATTGATTTTTGTTATACGTCAAGAACAATCAGATTTTTTATATAAATTATAAAATTTTTTAAATTTTATAATTTATATAAATTATACTTCAAATAAACTAACAGTGCTACAAATTGACGTATTCATAATTTTATTCTACATCTTGTTACTCTCAAGATCCAATACCATAAGAAAAAAGAACAATTAAATGTAGCATGACCAATACTAGTTGTCGTAGAAATTTTCTTTCGATGAAAATCGATTTGTTGTATAATTTTATCCCTCTGTACGAAATTTGCACTTGCTGCTGAGAAATAATGACGCTATATCGCTTTTTCTAAAATCGCTATTTTCAATTTATTCACATTATTTCAGCAACGGCAACAGATACCTTGAATATATTTGGTTTTTCTTAATGATCAGAAAACTACTTTTTTCTAATTTCAACCACCCTGTATATTTTACGATTTGCGAGATGCTAATGGTAATCCATGAAAAACGGAGCACTCTGTATAGACTCGTTACAAATCAAGGAGAGCATTGGTATTTAATAGCCGAGTCTATTGAAGCAGCCAAGGCATTAAATCTATTTTGATGCCGATCAATTTTATCATAATAGTTAACAAAACTATTTATTTTTTGTTATTAATTGTATTACTGCTTTTATAAATATTTTTGCTATATTGTAGTGGTTGCTATAAGATGAGAGTTATTAAGTAAATAACTTAGGTATACAGGGTGAGTCTGAAAGAATGTGTCAACACTAAGCTGGATATACTAGACGCCAAAATATTATGTTTGAGCTAATTAGATCTCCTAACTTTATCGGTTTCTGAATTATTTACATTTAGAAGTTTCAATGTATTTTGTGGTGATTTTCTTTCAGGCCCTGATATTGCTTTTTTTTCTTAGTAGGCTTGTGTCAAATTTTCATGACAATAAATATTAGCGTATTTTGTGTGCGTGTGATTTATTATTTGTGCAATTATAAAAAAAATTTAGAATAAAATTTAAACCTTGAACACCCTGTATTTCTTAAACCAGCGACATTCGTATAAGGCATGATGAACATTCAATATTGACTTATTCTTTCTTACTCACCCTGTATAGTAATCGCCATATTGTTCCTATTTAAATCCACAAAAATAACTATTTATTATTTGAGATGGAAGTACTCCGCCAGAAATTATTGAATCAGCAAAGCAAATAGAGTGAATTTATTACCAGAAAAAGATATATCAGTAAAAATTGATTCACAATAACATTAAATCTTTTTCAGAAAATGTACTATCGATATATTGAGGAATTGATAGCTAAACCAGTTGTAAGCAAAAAAAAATCAATCAAGTAGGACTGAAAGCAATTTTTTAAATAATTCAACCACTTTAAAGGATTCAGTGGTCCATAAACCATCTACTAGTAAAAACACTTCAAAATAATAGACGAAGTAAATGTTTCAAAATAAACAGGCCTTTCGGCCTGTTCTAATTTCACAATAAATGTTTACAATAAACAAAGTTACTTTCGTTAAAGAACAAATTTTAATTTAGCGGCAGTAAAAATGAGTGTAATGCATAGACAGTGAATGTAACACTTTAGTGCCTGACAGCTGTGACTAAAACTACGCTTTTACGTCGGTCGGCGAAAAAAATGTCCACAACTTCTTTCTCACAACTTTTGTTGTATCTCGAATAATAACGGACAAAATGGGGATGGGTACAATTTTTGCGTGATCACCCTGTATTTATTTACCTAAGTGAAGTAATTTTACTTAGTTCGGAATTATAATATGTTACAATTTATGTAAATAAACAGTACCTATAACTCTTCTTTTGATTACTAATTATTTTTTGATAAAAGTCGGTATCAGATTGCTGAATCCAATCTAGATCCTGAAAATTTTCCTTAAGAACAGGACGCGCAGAAAAAATGTTATTATGGTAAGCGGAGGCCGCCTTGCTGCACAAACTACATGATTTGGGCAATTTCAAGAAAGCCATAACTCATCAATGTTCAGAGATGCTTGCATGGAAGTCAGCTGCACGTTTTCCGCGCCGTTTCCCCGGCTTTTTTCTGCCGTCATAAGCTCTCCGCCAAGTTTTCGCCCGATTTCCCCGACAAGCCATTCCGCCGCTGTATCAAAAAGAAACTTTTCCGCCCAGGAATAATTAATAAGTTTTAAAGGTAGAGCCTCGTCTAAATTATGAAATGTGTAAAATGAATTTTTATGCCTCGCGTCATACTGAAGCTGAAGTTGGAGGCGAACCGCTCGGGAGTTTGTTTTGAAGTTTTAAAAAGCGACTTTCCTTATGTCAATGTCAGTTTAGGCGGAGTTTTATATATAGTGCGGGTCCGCCTAGAGAAAGCCTGTTGTTAGTTCTTATTTCTACTTGTTAGAGTTTCTAAAAATGATTTTAATACTAAAGTAGGTTGGAAGTTATGCAGCTATTGTCGAATAATGTCCAGAATGTTTCTATTATTGAGTATTATACAGTGCGTCCCTAAAGTTACGCACACATTCATTATTAGGTAAATAAAAGACATTAATGAAAATTCCCGAAAATGGTCGATTTTTTATTTTAATTTACTTTTTTTTCATAATTTAATATATAGGGTGGCTTACTTCCGAGTAATGACGTCATCACATTTTTTTAATGGAACACCATATTTTTTTGTCCAATTTCCAGATTACCCTAGCTGAACTGTTATAAACGTAAATTAATTAAAATTAGTACATGTCATTTTAAAGTGCCTAATGTACTCAATTTATAAAAACATTGGTGTTACATAGAAAAACGTAGAGGAACGTGATCGATCGTAGGAAATTTTATTGTTCGCTAATAAAACCTTTGGACACAAAAACCTAAATTACATTTTCAATTGTTGACCATTTACTGCCAAACAATGGGTCAGACGAGAGACAAATTTTTGTTGTACATTTCCAATAACTTCAGGGGGGATGGCATGAACTTCTTATCGAATTCGTTCCTTGAGATCATCAAGATTATTTGGCTTAGTGATGTATGCTTTGCTTTTTACATATCCCCAAAGGAAAAATCTAGAGGTGTTAAATCAGGTGATCTGGCGGGCCATTCCGTAGGTCCGTTTATGTCAATCCACCGATGAGGAAACACGTCATCTAAGTAGCGGCGAACAGTGGTGGCATAGTGCGGCGGTGCACCGTCTTGCTGTAACCAAATTATCACTGGGCAAATCTGGTTCTTCTTCATTGGGGGACAGTACAAACAATTAAGGAACTAAATTAAATTGAAGTAAATAATTTGGGTATTGTTGTCCATCCTGTAGCAATTTTAGGAACAACTTGTGACACATTTTTGGAAACAACTCATGTAGATAGAGTAATCCGGAAGTTGGAAAAAAAATGTGGTGTTCCATTTAAAAAAAATGTCTTGACGTCATTACTCGAAGGTAGGTAGGTCACCCCGTATATTAAATTATTATTTGAAAAAAAAATGAAATTAAAATCAAAAATCGACTGTTTCGGGAATTTTCAATAATGTCTTTTATTTACCTAATAATCAATTTGTGCGTGACTTTAGGGACGCACTGTATGTACTATGTGATAAAAGTTACAGCTGAATGACATATTTACAAGAAAAAAGCAATAGTTACGCGTTAGATGTAGATAAGTGTACTCAATGCTGGGCTTAAAAATCTGTAGCAAAGCTAGTGCCTACTAGATGTAGACATTTACTTCTCACACATTCTTGTCCTTCTGGCGACTATGACACAGATCGACCATCTGGATTTATTCATTGATGGCCTCATCTATGACATACTCATGAGAGCTCACGTTTGAATTTGGTATATGTCTGGTGTCCCTGACTACTAATTTTGCTATAAGCTTTCTTTTTCCGAAACTGTACTAGTGGTATATTTTTCTCAATTCAGTAAAAGTATGAAATCTTCTTCATTATGGTCAATATATGCGATGCTCAGATCTATTCTGAATGTCGACAACAATACCGACATTGACGATCCGATGGATATCGTGCTAAAAAATCACGCGTTATAGAAAATGAACAAATTAAAAAAATTCTAATGAAGACTCCTGATGATACGTATTTTTGTACAAAGGCAATTATAAAAAAATATGTAAACGAAGAATACTGATTATTATTATTTTAGAAGGCAATGATTTTTGACATATCTAGGGCATGTCGACGTGATGAAATATTTCAAATAAAAATTGGAGATGTTGAAGATGTGGAAAATAAACTGCTGATCACTCTGCCAACTACAAAAACAAAGAAAAATCCTTTCTTGCAAGTGAATATATTTAGACATATATCAGAAATCAAGATCTATAGAAATAAATAGTAACAGGTTATTTTTTTAAATATTCAAATGTTAAAACAGATAACCAATTAATAACAATTCATACCAAAAATGCCAAAACAGGTTGCTGCGTTTCTCAAATTAAAAGATGCTCATGAATACATAATAATTTTTAATTTAATTTAATTTTTTAGTAAAAATTATTCTAATGTCTAGGCAGTAAATGTGCTGTCACTAAAACTACGCCTAGAATGTACAAACCACAACTCTTTAAAAGAGTAGGTATGTTTAAATAATAAATATTTACTTTTAGTATATCTAATACTTAAATAATCTAATATTACTATATTTATTTTTCGATATATATTGTGACAAAATGTCACCAAAACAAAACATTATTTAAGGAATGCTCAAATAAATACTTTCAGCTTGACCAACTTAGATAATAGGAAAAGATATAAATAGTTCAAATAATTTCAGGGCAATAAAAAATTAAGTGAGCAAAATAATGTATTTCTTTAAAGAATTTATGTAAAAATTACAATTTTACTCTTAATTTATTGAAATTCACAAAAATATCAAAATGAGATATATTTTAGAATATTTTTAATTGCTGAAAATGGCACATAAAATTTGTGAAACACAAGTTTAGTGCACAGTTTTACTACTACGGTATGAAAGCGCGATAAATGATTTTAATATAGCGTTTATTTGGCCTACAGATGTTACTTCAAAACACTAATTATTAATTTTGATGACCGTCCAATGTGGTGCAGGCATAAATTTTTTGCTGCCCCCAATTTATCTCGTTCAGCGAGATTTATTCGTCATGCCATCCCTCAGCGTGTTTTGCACCCAACCCTTTCTCTAGATAATTGCATCATATTTATCTACTTTCAGCCTACGATATGATGCAAAAATGTATATTGTAACACGTGCATTTTCTACAGGAACGCTTTCCTAACGATTCAGTTTTGTAGATACTAAGTAAACATTTATCTTCATGCAAGTTTTACCGCTGTACTTGCCCGCAACGATCGGAATCTATACCTAACTTAATAACAAAAACAAAATAGAGAAGATTGTAATTTGCAGACTGAGTAACTTTTCTTTTTATTATTGTTACTATACAGTGATTCAGGTTTAATCTTTAATAACTTTAGGAATAGATAGAATAGGTTAAAATAATGTTCATTCATGATAGAAACCTATTTTCTAATTCGCATAGTTTCGGATATAGAGGGCGTTGAAGTAGGAATTTGTTTCCCGTTTTTTCCTTCATAACTTCTGAACCACTCATCCGATTGAAGTGAAATTCGGAACATAACACTCTTTATGATCTTACATAAGTTTCTCTTACTTCATTCCAAAACAAAAAAAATAATTTTGAAACTTTTTGATCTCTTGTTGTTTTTCAGCATATGGCCTTGTTTGGCCAGACACGTAAATTTCATTTAACGTCAAAGCAATCCATGAAAAATAAAACTCACAGTGATTTGTGCAAACTGACGTTTGTGAAAATCATTGATTTAATAAAATTAAGTTAATTTTTTTAATCATTAAAAAGAATGATAATATTCTGTGCAGAATATAATTTAACTTTTGTTAAATTTTAAAAAACTTAAAGGATTTCAAGAAAAAAATTATATTTAAAACAAGAATTTAATAGTGTTTATTAAAAGAAATCAAAAAGTCAGTAGTATGCTTTGTTTTTAAAATTTGCCAGGAATAAAACTTTTTTATGTCTGCCACTGTTTGTCGTTGGAAATGGCAAATCGAGTGATTCCCTATAAAGAAACATCTTCTAATATTGAAAAACGAACTCGAGAAACAGGAAAGTTTTTCAATAATATCCGAGAACGTCCTATAGTCTGTTTGGAAATTAAAGAGAGTAATAAAACCCCGAGATAAAAACCGGCCATGGGCGTAGTAATATTTGGTTTCAGGTAATTATCGGGTAACAATAATGCTAACAGGTAATGGGTGTACATTAGTATATTTTACTGGATACATCATAGGGCAGGAGCCAGTGTATTGTGACAGATCAATCCAGTCTTAGAGCTGAATATACGAGGATGTGCTAATGCAGTAGAGTAAAATTCGACTTGTGTTTAGTGACTATTGTGCCAGTGGATATAATATTGTTTGGGTAAAATGTTGAGCTTATCAGATTACGTACCTGCTAAACTGCTGTGCGCTGTCTCAGAATGAGAATATTATTATATTATATGTATTTAATGCATTAAAACACCAAAATTCTATCGACAGTGTTGACGACATCGTGGAAAAGTGTTCCAAAATGACAGGGATTGGAAAATCGACTATCTACAGACTTTTAAAAGAAACAAAAAATGAACAAGATACTGTAAATCCCCCAAAATCATCTACAGGGAGGTCAAAAGTCGTTATAGATGATTTCTTCAAAAATGTCATTCGCAGAAAAGTACACTCATTTTATTTTAAAAAAGAAATAGCAATGCTAAACAAAATAAACAAAGGACAACGATTTGCCAAAAATCAGTAGAAGCAAATTATGGGTCGTCTTACGAGAGTTGAATTTTTGCTGGGAAAAGCAGAGCAGGGAGTCAGTTCTTATCGATAAAGATGAAATTATTTGTTGGCGAAGATCCCACTTAAGATCAGTTAGAAAATTCCGTGACGAAGAGAGGAATATTTATTATCTAGACGAAACTTGGGTAGTTTTCGACAAGCATTTTTAGATAGACTTTCAACAGGGTAACAGGATTCAAGGCACCTTCAGGTAAAGGGCGAATATTAATAGTGACACATATGGGTAGTGCCAGTGGTTTTGTAGATGGTGGTTTACTTTTATTTGAATCTAAAAATACAGGTGACTATCAGGAAGACATGAACGCAGATGTTTTCGAAGAATATTTTACACAGATGTTGGATCTTATTCCTCCGGGGTCTGTAATTGTCATGGATAATGCCAGTTACCATTCACGGCAGACCGAGCGGACGCCTACGACTGCTTGAAGGAAAGCCGATATAATTCAATAGTTATCAGGAAAAAACATTTCATTTGAAACAAATATGGTGAAAAAGGAACTTTTGACACTTGTCAATCTTAATAAAGATCGGAAAATATATGTTATAGATGAAATGGCAACAAATCGCCAAATAACGGTATTACGGTTGCCACCTTATCACTGCGAACTTAACCCAATCGAATTAGTCTGGGCGCAGGTAAAAGGAGATGTAGCGTAATGTAGATAAATCTTGTTAATAAATTCCTTGGAACGAGTAACTGCAGATAACTGGCAAAGATGTATACATGTACAAAAAGAAGAGGAGAAAATGTGGGAACTCGATAATTTAATTGACGTTACTGTGGAACCTATCGTTATCAATCTAGGAGAGAGAATTCATCACAATATTCAGAGGATAAATTTTAATATACCTACATTTTTATTTTCTTTATTGTACATTTATACAAAACTACATTTACTCACCATAATTTGAATTTTCAAAATACATATATTTTTGTGTGGAATAAAAGTCTATTCATTAAATTTAAATAAATATTTTGATAATAATATTGACTAATTTTATTTGAATTATTAAAAACCCTGTAAACCCGGTTATGATGGTTAAAGTAGCCTCTAGTTTTGAAATGTTGTTTTTATATTGTTTACTTATAAGAGAAATGGACCGAGAAATTGAAGCGGCTTAGACAAAGACGGATTGTCGGGGATTAAATTTTAGATACCTGCTAGAATTTAGTACGGTGCGATCACACAAAGTTTTTTTTAAAGTACACCGATTATTTTGCCAAATCGATTAAATGGACAAAGTTTACTTCGTTTTAATTTATTTTTCTTTTATTATATTTGATTGTTTTATTACTAACTGTACAATTTTAAAGACAAAGCCTGCTACTGACTTCTTGATTTCTTCTAATAAACACTATTGAAATCTTATTTATATTAATGCATTTTTTCTTGAAAACCTTGAAAAAAAATTTGCTCGGTATATTATCATTCACAAGTCTGGTATAATTTTAGGGGTTGACTCACCCCCAATTTCCCCCTCATAATCAAAGAGGACCAATAATAAACCTAAATCACGTACCAAATTTGGTTATTCCAAGTTAAAGTAATTTAGAGGTATAAATTTGGTGTTTGATTAAATTGCAATATTTTGAGACCCCCTGCATGCACTTGTTCCTATGCAGAACACCCTGTTGATGTAAGTATCTGAGTACATTCCAGATATCATGTATATGAAATTTTTGTAAAAAATTAAACTGTTTTCAATAATTCCATTCCTTATTAGTGAATGTATTATTAGCATGAAATGTAATATAAATAATTTTGAAATGACACACTTATTTTTGTTATTTTCGAAAAGAAATTATTTTAAAATGCTTTTGTTATATGTTTATATATTTATAACACATTTTCACATTTTATTGTAAATGCAAGCATGGATTACTTGGAGAATGATTTCAAAATTATTTTAATCTTCATTTCATACCCTTAAAAAGTACAAATAATTTTCTATGCATAAAATAATTACTTCAGTTAATTAATTCCAGTGATAAATGACGAAGTCAATCATTCATTGAACAACGGAATACCGGTCCCTTTAACAAATAGCGCAAACATTTATACTGAAATCCTTTGAAAGAGATAGAGAAAAATCAATCAGTGTCTCCATTTGGGCCACTTTTGTTACACCAGAACAGATGCATCACTTTCAGCTGTCAATGAGGCAGTCAACCAGCCAAGTCGAGACCGGAGTCGGACCGATCCTTCTGGTGACAACTGTAATGGTCCGCTGTGTTAACACCTTAGGATAGTTTTCAATGGAAATCGATCAATACATAAAGAGCTTCCGATAAGGGAGCATTCATCTGTTAATAAACCGATTACTCGAGACCTTTTCCACAATTTTGGTTGCTGAGGAGTCCAATTTTGCACGAAAAATGAAAACGTGTGAATTCGCTTGTTTAGTTAACCGTATCTTTCGGATGAATCTTTGAGAGGTTCATACGAGATCTCTAAAGGGGGAACATAACATCTTCAACTAATATAAGAGTATGAAACTAGAAACGTTATGGTTATGGAAAAATATTGCCTGTCATAAACTTATTTCAATACATACTTTATCGAAAATTATTTATACATATAACATGTTTTGTATCTTTTACAAATAATTACATGCTACACTTGCAGTGTTGTCACCCTGAAATTTTTTTCGATAATAGATCTTCATAAAAATTGTAATAGATTTGGCTCAAATAGTACTAGATCTAGTAACAGACGTTACAACACAACAAAAAGAAAATGACATTATTTTATGAACCACCGTGTTTTTACAGTCAAATTTTAAAATATTTAGCATGTATATGTAGATTATCTTAAAGAAGACACGTGCATTTTCGTTAAAAAAATACTTAGGGACTTTCTTTTTACAGAAAAAATATAAAAAGTGGAAAATAAAATATATAATCACATATACTGTTTTGGAAATTTATATTGCTAATGTTAAAAATGATTTTTATTAGTAATCGAAACCGGATCATACCAATGTAGCGTACCACTACACACAAAACACGAAAAAGAAGAACATACAATATATAAATAAAAGATTGTCGACCACACAACATACAATACATTGTCGAGCATGATCATAGAACAGACAGATCACAGATAATTTATTTGTCAACGGAGAGCAATAGAATATAAATCCGCAACTTCCTGCATTGTAACGGTAAAATTTGATTTCAATAATTGCGATGATATTCAAATTGTAGAATTGTAATAGATATTATGGCCTGGGTAATAGAGTAATAAAAATTATCAAATTATAATAGATCTAGTACCTACAATTGTAATAGGGGTGGCAACACTGTTGGTAGTATTTAACCACGCTACCAAGTGTAGCATCTACTTATTTATAAAAAATAAGAAAGAATTTTAGCAAACTATCAACGTCATTCATTAGCGGCACACCAGACATATACCGATTTTGAACTCTCAGTACGCCATAAGAAGCGAGGTAACCGACGACTTATCCGACAGATAGGGTAGGTGTGATGCAACATGTAGCTACATCTTGTGACCACATGCTGAACCTGGCGATCCACCAGGCACACACATCTTTAACACAATTTGTAGTAATTGACACAACTGTTGTAAGTTGTAGACATCAATATTTAGCACTTAATAATTGTGAAAGTTACTGATCGTTTGCCATCATTATTGAGTGATAAATATTGATAAGTACTGCGTTTAA
The DNA here is from genome assembly GCA_037114965.1 of Monochamus alternatus. NCBI lineage: Eukaryota > Metazoa > Arthropoda > Insecta > Coleoptera > Cerambycidae > Monochamus > Monochamus alternatus. Next base: position 44,892,670 of record CM073433.1, read on the forward strand.
AACTTGATATTATTGGAATTGCTTGATATTTACCGAAAAGTAACATCAAATTAATACATTGTCATTCATAAAAGTTTTATTATAAAAAAATATTTTAGAGCTCCCTAACTTAGAAACAATTGAGAGTGGACCTGTGGTTTTCTAGGTTTTATCAACTTCTAAATGTGTGCCATTTCTTTAAAAATAACCTATTTATCTTCGGTGTGTACCTCATTTAGATTCCTGAAAGAAATTTTCTTCTTCTATTATTGACTAAATTCAAAATAATTTACAATGTTATGCTTACGGCTATGATTACAAAATAGCAGCGACCCTTTTCTATAACTCTGACCCTGACCTTGCTTCTAAAGGCTTCCATTTTGCCATTGGGGTAGAGCAAGCACACTGTCGTACATATAGGTGCATTGCGGTTTTCATAAAAATTAAACAAAGCAGATACATACCACCGTAAATATTTGGGTTTTGTCGAAACAATTGTCAGCTACTTAAATTATATTATAGTTCAAATAACATTGATAAAACTGATTGTAAATTTACACGTTGTTTACATCTACTTTTCAACTCCATATTATATTACAGGAATGTCTATGTGAATATAGTACATTTACATGTTTTTGTAAAATACATTATTTTTTCTAAAAACACGTACGTTGTAAAATTACACTTCATGTGTACACGGTTCTACTATAAAAAAAAATGAATATTCATAAGTAGTAATTTTCCATTACACTTGCAACAATACATCCTGGTGTGCTATTTAACACCTAGGCAATAAATAACCAACAATCAACCGTGTATTATCGCTAATAATTTTTATCAGTCTATTTCTTTTTGAAGATACCTACTGAATTTAAACTTATATACAGGGTGGTCCACTTTCGAATGCGGAAACTTTAGAGGCAGACAGAGAACCACAAAATAATATCAGTTTGTACTATAAACTATATTCAAAAAATGCTTCGTTACAAAGATGCAGGGTGTCAAAATTTTTATCAAAAGGTCCAAATTTATTAATATTTTTAAAACTACTTTAGATATTTAGATTTGGAACCTTTGAATAGGTAATCTAGATACACATTTTTACGTAAAAATTATGATTTTTCTTCCACCAGTGGCGTGCGTACGGACAGATCTTCGAGAAATTTTAATGAAAAAAATGATACGCCAATGTTTCTTTTAAAAACAAAAACTATTTCTTGAATCCTTGTTCAATTTACAATAGAAAAAGGTTCCTTACTTTTTTTCGTTGACACACCGTTTGCCAGTAAAGAATTAAATTATCTAATGATTTCTGAAAAACAATTCAGTAAACAAAAACGAAAATGAGAAATTTAATTAGTGGCTCTCAACAACAATAACAAAAAGAAATAAAATTAAAGGTAAAATCACAAAAATTGCTCGAAATGTAGTCTACCCACCTCAATACATTTTCGACATCTTCTCACTAACGCATTTATTGCAGCACATACTTCATGCGGATTTCGCCGCATATCATTGCAGGCTTGCTGAATTCTTAAAATGAAATCTTTCCTTGTTAGTACGGGATTAGTGTAGACTTTACGTTTAATAGTGTCCCAAACGTAAAAGTCTAGCGGATTAAGATCCGGTCACCTGGGTGGCCAGGCCACTGGTCTAATACCATTAACCACGTCATTATTCATGTTATTCCTTCCTAGCCAGCCAATCCATCGTTGAGGATAATTGGTATTGAGCCATTCTCTTACAGCTATTCCAAAATGCGGGGAGCTCCATCCAGTTTTATCCAACTCTCATACTAATGTCTTCTGATGAAAACGCGAGCATCTGGAACTCTTCTATTTGGATAGCGTCTATGATATTCGCGAACCACCGCTTCTGCATTTCCGTAACAAAATCCGTAGCAAAAATGAATATCTGCGTATTCGTTGTTAGAAAAAAGCATTTTTCAGATTAATACTTACACAACACTCTAATAACAATGTTAACAATAACTCGAAATTAAATTACCTGACACAATTCAATTAACTGTCATAAAATGCAAAAACACTGACAGTAGTAGTCTTTTTTTGTTTCATGGCCTACAACGACAGATTAAAATTTGTTTGAATTCCAGTTGCTTAAAGAATTTTAATTTTTTACTGGCAAGCGATGTGTCAAACGAAAAAAGAAGGAGTCTTTTTCTGATGTAAATTGAACAAGGATTCTAGAAATAGTCTTTGCTTCTAAAAAAACAATGGCGTATCATTTTTTTTATTAATTTTTTTTAAAGATCTATCCGTACGCACGCCACTGGTGAAAGAAAAATCATATTTTTTATGTAAAAATATGTATCTAGATTACCTGTTCAAAAGTGCCAACTTGTATTTAAATATCTAAAGCAGTTTTATAAATATTAATAAATGATCAAGATATTGGTAATAATTAAATTTCGTATGTCATTCGCACGTATCAAGGTTGCAGCAAGAAAACGGTTTCGTGAGATTTATTGCAATGGTGTGCATGTAACATGTCTTGCACATAGCCTTCATCGAGTTGCTGAAACATTTTTGTAAGCACCAGTCCGAATACAGTTATTCAGAGAAATTCTTCCAGATGTACCACTACCTCCAGAACTCATTTTGACACGGTAGGGTACGTGATTAGAAGCAGCATCATAATACTACGTTAACTTTGATGGCATAAAAAGTGTTAAACAGCAACTAGATGCAAGTGATGCTACTTCTATTTTCAATGCTCAAAGATAATTTAATAATACTAGTCTTACGAAAATTTAGCGAATATACATTTTCATTATTCACGAATACCTTTAGGCATTCGTCGTCTTGAAGAACCTGTGACAGCATCAGGTTATTCAATAAATAATGCCGTAAATAGTGTTTTAGACTTGCGACAGTTTATTTCTCAGGTACCAGGATCTAGTGCTGAACGTGTGAAAAAGAGATTTAATACCGTTTTGCAGAACAATCCGGGATTTTTAACTGTATGCCGTATAGTAGATCTTTTTGAAGGTAAAGAAGTAGATATTGCTGAACTCACCCAAAATGTGCCATCAATGAAAAATTATACATATTTTAAATATGCCCCAGTAACCTCTGTGAACGTTGAACGTACGTGTTCGAAACTGAAATGGATTTTAAGCTTAACAACTGAACATTTACTACATACATATCAGTACCAGTACCAGTCTGTAAGACGTTGATATTAACTGTATTTGACAACAAATCTACATATTTACTTGATTTCCACAAACGTTAACGTTAGCGTCCTAAATGCGCCCCTGAAAATGACGTCATGTGCGAACGATATACGGTCTCTAGTAATAATATTGGTAATAGTAATGGCAATAGTAATGGTAATAGTAACGGTAATAGTAATGGTAATAGTAATGATAATAATAATGACATTACTCGCGGTAATGCTAAGAGTTATGGTGATGATAAAGTCGATAATGGTAACGGTAATAGTAATAATGATAGCACTAATGAAGAGGTAAAAACGTTGCCGTATTTATTAGCCGTCCCCATTTTTCCCAGAAAATCTTTAAAACTGTAATTTATGGCCTGCTGTTGTTTACCTAAAAGTATTACTAGTCGTAGTAGTATTGCGACTAGTGCGTTTTGTTTTTCTGTACTTACAAAGCGCTTGCTTGATATTTGTGAGAGCTATATAACAAAAATTCAACAATGTATAGTAACCATGATATGTCAATTTATGACGAATATGTTCTTTATTAATTCCATACTTTCATTTGTTTAAAACCTATCCAAAAAATGACATTTTACTATTTTTTGCAAGCGTCAATAAAGGTTTAATTAAGAAAAAAAAACAACACAAACAAAATTAATCAGTCCTACATAAAGTTAAGTTAAAAATGACAGACATTACAGTACATATAACTATTTTTTTTTTTGGAAAATGTGTAATTATTTTAATGCATTCACACAAAGATATTCCCATAAAATAACAGGAGCTCTTACGAATCAAAGAAGGTGACACAAAATGACCGAAAACGCATTGAAAAATCGGAATATTACGTCTAGATTAAGCCAACAAAAGAACTGGGGCCTGGAAGCATGTTTAAACCCTCAGGATAGAGCTTTACCATGTACACGTCACTTTAGACACGACGGGCGGCCTTTTTTGGAGGTGTCAACCATCACATGATCACTTATTCCCATCCCTGCGCTTAGACTGTGACCGACACCCTCGCGGGAACGCCACGTACTCACAGTCTCATCGCGCGGTAGGTAAAACGGTAGCATCTCTCTGTTCTTTATATTTTGCCGAAATTTTAAGCCCCGAATGTCCCGTGAATGTGTGTATAAGTCTCATGTGTATTGTAGAATTCATGAATGAGCATAGAAAAGGAATAGCTTGGTTGTTAATTTATTATTCCGTGTCATAAGAAAATTAACTGGAAATTTATGATAATGTGACTACCTGCGTCGCTTTTAAATAGAATAGTGAACAATTATTACTTAATTATATTCTGTAACTTAAAAAGAAATCTTAAAAATTTAAATGTTAAATTTTTTCGAATCGACGTATTTCTCTCCGTAAAATAATCAAATTTGTAATGTTTCTTAGGTACAGCAATTTCGAAATAAACCATGAGCAAAAGTAAATTCAGGAATAAAATTATGTTTTGTTTATCTACTTTTACTATTCAAATTCTCCTCAAATAATAGAATATAAATACTTTTAAAATGCATTTGTAAGACACACATTATTTTACTATTCTAACCCCACATCTTAACAATTATTTTCACATACTTATGAACAAAAGTGAGTAATCTTATCTTAAGTTTATATTATAACAATATTGAATTTAAAAAAATACGTATTTTGAAAGATTTCTGTACCTAAAAATTCGTTGGCTTTCTGTCATATTCGTTTTACTTCGGTACCTTTGAATATTCGTAGGTGGCATGAGATAACATTCCTGTTATTTGCTAAACTCTATCCAGAGTATCCATTGTACTATGACTAAGTACAAATATTTTAAGAGGGGATAGAGAAAATTAAGAATTAACAGTATCACCCTTCAAAATAATTAACTTATTTATAAAAAAAAATTTTTCGAAATTAAATTAATTCCTTATTTAACGCCGCCTATGCGACTCGTCCACCGCACGTTTACATAGTCAGAGTAGGCAACTAGCAACACGACGGTAAAATTTCCCGTCAATGCCGTCATGTCATAATTTCATTCCTGTGTTTATCATGTGTTTACGTTGTAGTATTGTGTTCTTCTTCAGTTTTTAGTGCCTTTTTTAATTTATAAACGTCTTATAGTTATTAAATAAAGAAATTTGTCTTGGGTGCAGATATTTTTCCACAATATAGTTCGCCGGTTTGTTTTCCTAAGTTATGGGACCAGACTGCCGCGGGTACATTAAAAGTTTTCTATTATCTATTCCTTTCGTTCGATTTTGTTATAACAAATAGGCATTTTATCTAACTGTACTTACGGGAAGTGTGTTTTATCGGTAGGGAGTGGTTGTAATGAATGAAAATGTTGGACTGAAAAAAATGAAATGAAAAACGAATGAAAATAGTGGACTTAACTGTATTAACTGTTTCTTATCTATCAGGTATTATTACTAATAACAATGTTAATTTTTGTCGTTTCTTCATTTAGAAATACTGCAAAAAACGACCGCATGGTAGTACATATTGTTGACAGATGTCAGATTTATCTATGGATCAAAACCATCTCAGTCGATGCTTATCATAGGCGCCGACTTCCTGTACGAAAAGAGGGTTTTGTCGTATTTTAAATATCGAGCTAAAATTCTGTAATAATTTTTTTATTGTCTTTTAGGCCTTCCTGCGCATGTGTTTAAAATGTTTGTACTTAGTCATAGTTACTCTGTATTATTTAGTTTTCAAATATCTAAAATTACTTGTATTTGTAGAAAATACAGTTTCAAAAATTCAATTCGGCGTTCTTAATGAGGGAATTAATGATTTAATACAAATATTATTGTGCAGATATAAATCTGCAATAGTTGATGCTTTTTGAATTGTTCTTTTTCAAAGTTTCTTGCAAAAATTTTAGTGATTAGGATTTTGAGGTGACAATTTTAGATTTCTATGGCCAAGGGGGCCTTAAAATCAATTACTAGGCTAGACTAGCTGTTTTAATATACTATTGTTTAATTGAACAGGGTGACCCAATTTTGTTGGAACTGCAGGACATTTCAGCAAATACAACATATAGAAAAACATCATCGCTTTTGATATACAGGGCGTAATTTAACAAAACTACTAATCCCTTTTAAAATATGACCCAGACAGAATGGAATATCCTATATGCATACCTTTATGCAATTCAGTTTCAGTTCTTTTTTCCTTCATAATAATATAACAACTGCTATTTTATATTTTGAAAATAGTCAAAAAATTACAAATTAATAAAACTGATGTTGCGTGATGCATAGTTGGCGTTACAAAATTGGTTGATGAACTCTACTTTAGTTGTAAAAAATGGCACCCTCTCTGCGGGTATGGTAGAATGGAAGAACGTTGGCGTCGATCAATGTGAGAGATTGATATCGGTTGGCGTTTGATCATCCCCCTAATTAATGAGGTTTTCCAAACTTTCCTGCACTGGATGGTGGTTAGAGCCTACCAACGTAAGTCGTTCCTGGATGTAAATACGTGATTAGAATGAGGGGTAGAGATATTATTATTATAAACACGCCAAAATGGAATGTTAAAGCTATAATGGAAAATTACTACTTATGCATATGCATTATTCATAGTAAAACGTATTTTTGTACACATGACATGACGTCCATGTAATTTTACATAAAATATGTAACGAATAAATTTACAATCATTGTTTTTATTGTAGGTATATCTAATGGATCTTGTTCGATAACTCAATAAATTGAAGAGAAAAAAATGGACTGTATTGAAAAAAATAGAAATAAATGATTGTTTATTGCATTAATTAATCGCCCTAAGTTCACAAAGAAAAAAAACGACTTACCCTTTAACTTTTATGGTAGACACACTATGCCGGCCGGCCTTCACTTTACTTGTGTTTCTCCCGCACTCGGGCATGCGCATTCCCGTGGACTTGGTAGTACCGTGGAAAGCATAAAATTTAAAGTAATGATCGAACAGATCTCTAACGCCATAATTAATAATACTATAGAATAATACTATAGAATAATACGATCTGTGCTAAGAATAGTATTCATTAATATTGAAAAAATGGAAACCCAAAGTACACTGAATAAAATTATTAGGGATATTACACTGTGAATTGTTGGTTATATATTGCTTAGGTCAATAGTGTGAAATAACATACCAGAATGTAGTGTTACAACTAGAAAAATTTAAACAGTTTTAAATAATTTTCAGTAATTTATAATTTCCAAAATATCCAATTACAACAAAATTGGACCACCCTGTACAGTGTGCTCTAACTTGCCATTCTATTTTTTTTTTTCAGGCATGGACTAGTAACAACTGCTAGATTGTTTAAAAGCAGACATAAATTTGAAATTATTTCTTGTTTAGTTTAAGTATTTTGTTAGTAGATATTTTGTTATACCTTATATCAACATACTATTTGAAGCATTAAATAGTTGTTCGTACTGCGACTTTGGAAGATTCATTAATAACAATTATTTACATTTCTCAAAGAATTTAAGGAGATCTGGTATAAGCCCGAATTTACAATATTCTTGAGAATCTAGAAGTTTATTTTGCAATGTTCAGAATGAACTTTCAGTAATTTCTGATATTTGCCATTTATAAAAAAAAAACTTCAAAAATCACGTGGGACGATGAAGTAGGTGCAAAATGTAAGTACATGTAGGAAGTCTGCATCAGAGTATGTAATCATAAAAGTAACTGGAGCTAAAAGCTGATAATTTACGAAAAGCATCAACTACTGAAAATGTATTAAGAAATTCATTTCAGAATATTTAATTCAGTTGATGAGTTTTTTTTTCTGTAACAAATTCAGTTGACATTCAATTATGTTAGTTGAAATAATAAAATTCAGTACTTAGTTTTTTAAAAGATAATAAAGCTGAAAGAAAAATCAAATATTATACGATTTATGATTTGTATTGGTGTTAATATACAAAATGTATTTACACAGGTCAAATACGGAGAAACACAAAATAAAAATTACAAACTACAGTAAAATAGACTAACGCTAAGAAAACTAAACACAAATAGTTAAAACTATAAAAAATCTATAAAATGTGATAACAGCAGGGATGTTAAAAATAGCAATAAGTTAAAGCGATAATATAGACAAGGTGCTGGTTAGAAATTCCTCAGAGCTATAAAACACATTATTCAGTAAAAACTTTTTTATTCTGTACTTAAAAGTTGTAATATTTAAGTCAGTAACTGATTTAGGTAACGAATTATAAAATTTGATACCCCAATAAGATGTACCATTTCGAGTTTTCGACAGTCTCTGATAATCATTTTGTAAATTGTCTCTATTTTTTGTGAAGTGGGAATGAATTTCATTCCTGGACGTATAACTACCTATATTGTTTTTTATGTGCATTAGGCATGTGTTTCGTGGTTTAAAAATTATCTGTAGTATAGACAACAAAGATAGAAATCTGATGTGCAGCAGACAAGATATATCTAAACAGGAAAATGTAAACAGGAAAAAATTTATCTGCTTATCATTTAAGTAGGAAATTTACAAGGAAAATAACAACAACTATAAAAGTTATCTAATTCTTAAAAAATCGTCCTCTATCAAGTTTATTATCACCTACTAATAAGTATCCTAATAGTTTTATCTATATAAAGCCGCTCCAATCTTTTCACAAAACATTATCTTTCACAAAAATATTTTAAATCTAGCAAATAAATTAATTTCGTTGAATTCTCAACTATCACAAAAACAGTTTGACATACTGGGCGTAGGTAGGATTTTCATCTATTCAAGTACTGACGCCTCAATCCGCGCGACCTCTGACCGATAAATATTTACATACTGTTGACATCCAAGCATTCTTATACTTAATTCAATACTTTTCTTTCACAAAATTACACTAAATTTAAGGTTTACTTAAAGAATAATATTTTCACAAAAGATGGGAAATACAGGTTTTCAAATTTGATCATTTACAAGTATAATTTCAGTGTCAGTTCAAATTTTCTTGTCATTTGGCTTGACATTTAATAGACACTGATCTATTCTGTGACGTTGGTTGTTTCTATTGCCATTTATTAGGAAAAATGTGTGATTCATTTTGACGATATACCGAGCGATATAGAAAAAGCGGCAAAAAATGTGGTATGATCACTGATTCCTGAAGAATCCAAAGCGTTATATGACTTGGCTTATGAAGAATTTGAAAAATGGCGTGATCAGAAGAAATTAAAAAACGTCAACGGGAAAGTACTATTGGCATATTTTGAAGGTAAGAAAAATTTGAAGGCTTCTACGTTATGGACACAGTAGGTACTCCATGTTGAGAACTGAGCTGTCTTTAAAAAGGTATAGACATTAAAACATACAATAGTTTGATAGCATTTTTGAGGCCCATGGATACCAGGCTAATATTACGAAGTTTTTGACGGAGGCGGATGAAAATAATTTTTTAATGGCTAAGGTAACTAATAATTGCTTCAGTTAGTTGTCAGTTTACTAATTCGCATTTTTTGCTTCAGGTTGTGTTAGTTGTGGGAATAGCCGGGGCATCTCGGAAGTCAGAATTAACATTTTTACGTGTTGAAAATGTTACAGATGAGAAGTCGTATTTTCGAGTAAATATTCCAAATACAAAAACTAAAGTACTTCGTAAATTTGTAATCACTCCGGGAAATATAGAAGGACTAAACTTCGTTGACATTATTAGGAAGTATAGAAAAATCATGGACCGGCCCTGGAAAGAGAGGTCCGCTGTCCTGAAGTGTACAAGAGGGATGAAGCTAGTCCGGGCAAAAACAGATGTTCTATGACAGAAAAATATATAAACATAACCTGACGAAACCTTTCGTAAATAATTAAAATCCTCCTTACAAATTGTTATTATCAAAATGTAATTATAAATTAAAATTCTGAATAAATGAGTAAATATTCAATATAATTCGGTCTGTCACGTGTACGGGTTTGTTTTTTCCGGCCAATGATCTGTGGGTTTTTGCCCGGACTAGCTCTATCTCTGTCGCACACATTTGAGCTTCAACGATTTGCATAGACAGAAAACGATTTCTGGCGCGTCCATGATTTATAAGGTCTATGAACACAATAGATTCTTTGTTAGATATAGAAATGGTAAATATGGTGTACAACCAATAGGAATTAACACTATTCAGTCAATTACCAAAGATGATTGCTCAAATGATTGGTTTGCCGAATTGTGAATTATTCACAGGGCATTGTTTCAGAAGATCTTCGGCCACTTTATTTCCAGATTCTGGGGCCAATATTTTAAAAATAAAACAACAGGGCGACTGGAAGTCAAGTTCTGTCGCAGAAGGACATATTGAAAATTCTATAGAAAATAAAAAAACAATTTCCGGTGATATTCTTGGAGGACCGAGTAATACCAATAACATATCACGGAATATTACTGCAAGTTCAACAAATTATATTTCTTGAATTTCTTCTAGTTTTACTAACTATACCAACTGCGTTGTGAATATTTATAATTAAAAAATAATAATTAATAAAGTGTTATTTATAAAATTACTGACTTCAATAAAAGTTACTTATATTATTTTTTTGTTGTATTTCTAATTCTTTTTTCCAATTAGTGACATTACGAACTTTTCGTAGCCAGATGCATAACGGTTAAAATTAGAAAAATAAATAAATGTGGCTGCTATTTGAAATTACAAATTAAGTGCGTACTCTTAAGCGCTTCTACCCTCCCGGAAAATTAACGACACTTCTCAGGTTGCAGGTTAAGTAGTTCGTCGTGTCAAAAACATCCCCGGAGTAATCTTTCCGCACCTTGCTCGACAAAACACGTTGCAGGCATCTAAAACACAAGACTTCGCTTATTATTCCATAATAAACGACCTGAAAACGCTGCAGAGAACTGTATTCAATTTGAAGTTATCTAAAAGTTATTTCCTAAATGTCAAAACAAGAAGCAGATAATTGATCATATAAGACACAGCGCAGATTTCACCCTTCAAGGGAGAATGACGAGAGGGAGCCGGTCTTAGAAGAAGGAGATAGAGAAAGGTCAACTATAAGCCATCATTGGCAGCTGTCTGCTGATATACGAGCTAATAACCCACGCGACACTTTGATTATAGCTGCGAACTCACCGCCCGCCCTTCACTTACATAAACCACCCCTAATTTACACTTGAAGATGACGACTTTCTTAATTAATCCAGATATTAATTAGGACCACCCCATTATCCTAAAATTACCACGCGAGGAGTTGATAATAATTTTTAATTTAGCCTCGACTTCAGCTGGAAATGAGAGGAGGGAAATGTACAGGGTAGAGGAAAACTTTGTTACTAATTTGTACCACCTGTTTCAATTTTGTAGCCTGTGCTGTTTTATTATTTTAATCGAAATGGGTTTTGTTCTAGACAATTTCGTGGAAAAATAAGCCTAAAAACGGTATTTAAAATTTCAGTCTGATCACGTTCCCAGAAAACGGTCGCCGCCACAGCGAAGACCTGTGACGTCATAGAATAGTTAATTTGTCGTTTGTGATATTATTAAGTGATTCACACAACACACAAACAGGCATTGGTGTTGCATAAAGTTGCAAAAAATGCACCGAGAAAATGGAAGAAGTATTGCATTGGGCCAATATTCATTACTTTTATTTATTTAAAAAGTAGTTTAATGTGAAGTCAGATGGCATGATTTTATAAATACCTCAAATAAAACCCTGTATCTAGATTTAGCCAAAGCATTGTCGCCGTAATTTTCACAAGCGAATCTATATTATAAACAAAAAAATAAGATTAACAACTTACAGTTTACCGCATCACCACTAATAATTATGGTAATGTTAGAAAGGAGAAATAAACATAAACATACCTACTTGCTTTCACTGACGTCGTGTGACGTCACGCCAATGATATCGCATATTCGGCCACTTGATTTCGTTTACATACCATGGCAATTTATCAATGCTAATATTTTAATTATTATGTAATTATTGCCACCAGACACAAGTTCTGACCATTCAACATGTTTGAAAAATTACCCTATGATACATTTCAAACCCATATAAAATTCATGTAACAGTTAAAAACGATATCAAAGCGCTTTTTACGCCATATTTTGTTGTTATTCGGGTACTTTCATAACGTGTGTAGTTTTTCTACAAATATGCACCTATACCCTACATCTTTGTAACGAAACATTTTTCGAATATAGTTTATAATGATATTATTTTGTGGTTCTCTGTCTACCTCTAAAGTTTCCGCTTTCGAAAGAGCACCACTCTGTATACGATGAGGAATTTCTGGAAACTACTACTGATCATTATTGAATTACTCCTGAAAAACATATTGCAAACAGCTAAGGTTAATTGTCAACGGCGTCAGATATATATATATACCAGTTTCGAGCTCATTAGTTCTCATCAGTGTGCAAGAGACAAGACAACCGACGACTAACCCTAGGTGTATATACCTAATAATAACGTCACAAATTTACATATAATTTTGTTTTCTAAGATATTCTATAGAGAGTTAGTGTTGCAGTTTGCCATATATTTTTTATTACTATTTAAATTTCAATTAGTTTTGGGTAGAAGCTGCAATTACAAGGTATTTTGAATATTATACTTATTTTTCTTAAGGCATCAAGACCGAGTGAAACACTTATATAATCTGAACTTCACTTGTTTCATAGACATTTGTCAATGGTTGTATCAATAATTTAGTGTTTGACTTATTTACTACGGGTACATAAGTTTTCAGATAAAAGTGTAATAATTATTTTATTTTACTTTATTTTATTGATACGTTTCATTTGAAGTGCCAAAGTAATTAATAAATGATCGATTATTGATTATTTTGATGACTCCTTGATACGTGAGTTATTTAAATAAGTTGTCTACTAGGAAAGAACACGTAAATAATACTTTAAGTCATTCAGAATATATTACCTAATCAAATACAGGGTGTCCGCTAATTAATGATGCATGTAAAATCACGAATTCTATATATAAAAATATCAAAACTATTATATATTTGAAAGTTACAGATTTTAACAAGATATATATATTTTTTGCCAAGAATTGCTAATTTCAATAGTCAAATCGATATCTACACTAAACGTAAAAAAGGTTTTACCCTTTAGATGAAGATGTGCCAAACAAATTTTAATTTTTCGTTAGAAAAAATCGTATCACTAATTTCATATCATTATTTCGATTTATATTGACCTGGTTACTATCATCTTTTGAATATATGGAAACTTGATTAAATCTTCATATTTTTACATAAAAAACTTGTGGTTTTAAACAATACATCATAATATAATATTTGTAATTAAGAATTACATAGTGTGATGTTGCTCGTACTTTTTAACAGCACAAGTGTGGCCAAACGTGCTCATTTAGTAAAATAGAATTTCTTGCAGGATACGATACTCTATATTGGCAGAACCTTCATTACAATTTATACTCTAAGACGCCTCACGTCCCTAGTATACTCTACAATCAAATAAATCAGAGGAAACAATATGTATCTGACCTTTATACGATGGCGACAAATGTTATGGGTCTCCCTATTGCTACTCGTGTCCATCTGACATCTGTTATTTGATGTAGCATTAAGAAAATTGATTTTATCGAAACTTGGAGAGCATGTTGCAACGCATACAAGTGTTAGTATCATTGTTCCATATATTATAGTTACAACTGAACTTAATCCGTCGATATTCGTAAAACGCACTTCTTACAAATGCATTTAATGGAAATTGAACATATTATTTTTTTACTTTCTGAAATATGTTCCACAGTTGATACAAAATATGTAGTATCAGCATAACCCTATGGCTGCTGCATTCTCATTCTCAAAAATGGATTGATAATGGAGATCCTATACTGTGTCCACCTAGATTATCCGGCCTGAAATAGTACTATATTGATAAGAACCTTCACCTACTTGGTGTATTTTTTTGTGCATCTTTAGATACGATTATTTGTCCTTGAAACGCTAGCCTTTCTCCTCAAATAATATAATAACTTTTAAAGTGCATTTATATAACACACATTATTTCGCTATTCTAACGCCACATTTTAACAATTATTTTCACATATAAAATAACTGCTTGTTTAATTGATCTTTTCCCAATAAATGGATATGTCAACAAGTAGGATCATAGCCACAGCGTTCCCCAGATCTAAATCCTTTGCACTTTTATTTATGGTGATATATGAACTAGCTTGCTTACTATGTTGAACTACCCGTCAGTTAAACTTCTAAACAAAAACAAATCAGAATTCATATAAGAAGAAATGTTTGACATTCACCCAGCAACTATTTGACAAAGTTTGATAGAACACCCTGTATTGGTGGACAGCTCATGTCCTTATCTCTCAAAAAAACACCTTTTTGACAGGGTAGTGATATTTTCGCACCTCAAGCCGACATGGACCTAGAATATCCGAAAGAGATACCTACGATTGTTATCTATAAACCGCTTGTATGCTTCAGACTACCTACAGACAGCTATCTGCACGACATAAATACCCGTATCGGCCGAAGATTCTTTCGATCCTTACGGACAATACGAGGAATTATTACAGAAATGATGGGTCTTCCTTTGACGATTGACCACTGGCGTCGTAAAACATATAATAAATCTCTTTGGAATTTATTTACTGTTCAATTATTGTCCTGACACCTTGCCTATTTTCTTTCAAGAAGAAAACAGTTTCATTGTTCCTACTTGTTATTTCTAAGGTATACCCGTTGACAATAAAAATAATATAATATAAGTAATATTTTTTTTGAGTGGTGAATAAAGACCACTAAAGAGTTTATAAAATTTACAGGTGCTTGGAATATGAATGCCAATAATGCAAGAATCTGACCAAAACAACAATAAAAGAACTCTTTTCAAGAAAATGCCTGAAACAATTTGTCTACAAATACCTTTATTCTTTGTTTAAATATTTTTTCTTGTTTTCCTAAATTTTTAACGTACGACAATATTGCAATTCATTACTAGTTGTTGTTAACCTCAACCTATATCAAAATGGTTGTGCATAGTACATACTTACCTACTTTATATTGTGACTAGTGTGTTTCGTTTTTTTTATATCTAATGTTTAGTTGATGTTTGTTATAATAAAGGTAATTCATATTTTGACCCCCAACTTTTTTGCTTCAAAAGTTTTAAAAATATTTGAAATCCACCATTTTTATAAAATTTTCGAAAATTATAATATAAAAACAAATGAAGCCAAATAAAATGACAGTGAATGTTTATTTAAATCGAACACCCTGTCTATTTTTACATATTTGGACAACGTTTTCTGCCGAGCATAGTCATATATTGCAAAAAATCCTGCAACTTTCATGAAAAACGAAAACCATTCATGAAAAGTAGTTTAGATGTACTTGTGCTTATTATGGAAAAACATCTGACACGGTAGGTGTGCGTCGTTGTCACATATTGGAACCTATTTGCTGTCATAGTTCGATTAATGTTGGTTTGAGAGAAAAAGTTTTCTTTGGTACAATTTATCATATAGCAAAATAAAGGCACCATTAAAATGACAAAGGAAATTGCTGTGTTTCAAAATTGTGATAAAATTCTATTTGACGGAGATTTTATTTTATTGAAAAACAATTTTTTACAAAAGTGTAGTGCCGTGTCCTTTAAATGTTTTACTAAATTAAAAATGAATATCTAGAGTACTAACATTGTATATCAAACAATGTTTTTCTAAACACACGTATGTATTATTAGAACATGTTGATTGATATATACAGGCTTATAACTTAGATTTAGTTAAATTATTTTTAAACATACGGATTAGAAAATGTCAAAATTAAACCTTCGATGTTCTTATAAATACAGTATTATTTAGACATTTGTTTATCTGTATCTTAATAAGCTGAGCGCTATTTACTGTTTGTCTCTGGTAATGAATGTGTGAGTAATTTTGCCGTATTATAGTAAAACCTAGTAGATCTAGTTGTTGTACAGGATGATTCAGTTTTCAAATTATTTAAACCCTTTTTAAGACTTTTACTGACTGCTGATGTGACATTTAGAGCTCCCAACTGAGTGTTGACCTAATGCGACGTTGCCAAATTTAAATATTTAAAACAGCTACTTTTGCATTAAAGTCATTTTGCCAATGCCCTGCAAGTTCTCGTTATTGTATCATATTTCCGGTGTAGCATGCACGTTCGTAGAATTGCGTTACTTAAACCATCAACGACCAACACACGAACCAATCTAAAATAAACTAACGGTTGTAGGTTGAATTGAATTGTTCATGGATCCCCTTCATGTATGCTGTGACCCCCAAATTTGTGGAAAATAAATGCAGTAGATGCGATTGCTAGATTTGAATAAATACCCTGAAGTGTGAAACAATATTATTATGTATGTGTTCCCGACATGACAACACTGTTTCGCTTTAACGCTTGAACGCGTTTCTTGCTTCTTTTAAATAGTTGAGTTAACAATTTTTTTCGATTCTCTGTCTTTATCAAGTAATACTCTGTATTATGGATTATTATCAATAAATATTTTGAATTGTAGTATAAAGGTACCTACTTAAAATGCTTATTGTGTTAAATGTAAAAGTAATTTTGTTGAACAATTTCCAAACTGGTTGCTACGTCGTTGGTTTAGGTTTATTGACGTTTTCAGGGACATGTTGCTGTCTTGTTCAATGACAGAGTTACTTCTGAGGAAGGGGCTGGTATACCACTCGAAATGTTAAGAAACCTAAACCAACGATGTGACAACCAACCCAAAACCTACTCAATCATTGAGAACTGCTTCAAAAGCCCGCAAAAAAAGGATAATTTACTTTTATTCACAAAAACTTTTACAAAATAATGCCAGTTTTTTTTTATAAGCACTTTTCTCTTGAGGATTTAATGTTTTATAGAAACAACGATATGGCTGCAAGAGTAAAATGAAAGAAGCGAAAAATATAGTCGTATGAAGGGAAGGAAAATTGTGAAATTTTTCCTGAAAACCCAGAAATATCCATTCGTTGACGTTAATGACAAGTTGAACACAACATGGTACATTTTACGCAAGGATTTACTTCTGACATATAAAGTTCAAATAACATATAAACTAAAGCCACTGAATCATTTAAAATGCCGCACTTTGTCAGTTGGATCAAAGAACAGCCACATATTTCTCAAAAAATCTTCTTTTGTCATCATTTTCAAATTGATAGATATATTCATAAATAAAACTGTAGTATTTGAGTGAGAAAAATCCACTATTGATTGATGAGAAACCTGAGCATCCTAAACAAGTCACTATTTGGTGACGTTGTTCTTCGATATCGTGAGATGTTTTTGTAACCTAAATTGATGAATAGTGATCTAGATGACATTTTTAACAGGAATCCGGTGCATCTCACTCAATGATACAATTAATTTAGAGAAATATTTCTGTATATGCAATTTCGAGAAACGATGAGGATAATTGGCAATAAAGATCGCGTGATTTGACACCATCTAAATATTTTCTTTACGTTAAAAGTCAGATTTATAAGAACAATGGAAGTGCGATCAGATTGATCGTCATATTTGATTGCCATCCATCATACTTCAATTACCAATAATATTTTTTTAAATCGATACAAATTGTGTCTTTTATTCAAGAATTAAAAAACACTCAATTTGAAAGACTTATATACCACTAAATATAATTAGTATGAGGAGGTGCAATGAATACTTAACTTTTATAGACTCATTTTATTTACTTCAATCTACATAATAATTTCGAAAACCCTTTTATTCTAGCCAGTAATAAGATAAATAAAAGAAATATTAAAAAGAATTACAGAACATGAAAATAGTACAAAACCATTAAATTTGTTGAAAGATAGTAAAACTACTCTTGCTGAACATGTACAGAGGTTCTTACATGGTTTTTGATGGAAGTGATAAGAAGCGATAAAAATTATAAAAAACGCTTATTGCTCGAATTGATAAACATAAATAAAAAAATATATAAAAAAAATATAAATAGCGTTAATAAAAAGCAAGATATTCAGAACTTGAATACCTCATATTTTGATTTAATTAACAAAATCAGATTAAAATAGTGATAATAATTATTGTTATTTATAATAGACACTTCTTGATCTCTGTGAATTTATTCCGACTGTTTTTATCAACAACTAAGGAGGTTAAAAACACTGACACTATCGACTTAACTTTTAAGATTTCCATTTAAAAATTTTAATTCATTATTAATTCCGTTAGTAGAAGCATGTTGGATTTAAATTTTATTTATCTAGATATCCTTTTATATTAATTTTGACAATAGAAACCAAAAACTTAAATTTATAATTCTGTTTTTAAGAAACATTGTAGTGCCCCGAGGAAGGCTTAATAAATAGCCGAAAATGTTGGCAATTCTGAAAATTGTGTTTTCTATTATATTTTGATATGAAACCGACTATGCCCCCACTACATAATATTTTGAGGTCACAAATTGAAAAAAATATAGCTGAATGATTTCTTCCCAGATGCTAACCGAATTGAACCAAAAAGTTAGAGATCTAACGCCACCCAAAGCTTTGTATTTTTTTGTATAGAAATTTGAATAACGAGATTAGTCTCCCATTCTCATACACACTTTTTCACGCGTAAAGACGAGTAAGAATAACATGTTTGTCCACGTCCGATGCCTTTAATACACACGGCCTGATATGCGAGATGTCCGACACATTTTTGACACGTTTTGTGCTTCCAATTATGACATAATAAAGAAACGGAGGCCCTCCCTTGTACTTATTGACCTTTCAGTGTCCGTTTCTGCTAGTCTTTTGGTGGGATACGGTAAATGTATTCGTGTGTCTCTTCGACCGTGAAAATAAACTGTCACAAGTAGATCAGGAATATTGAGACGGTTCTGTTGTAAAATCTTGGGTCAATTTTTTTTTGGATACGTTACTGGGTACTTACCCTATACGGATTAGAATATGAATATGAACAAATTAGCCCATTTTGAATATTAAATGATAAAGTTTTTATATACTGACAAAAATCCTCCAAATACACTATATTGCTAAAAAAATAATTACCGTATTTCTTTTTTATCTGGAATAGGTAGTAACACAGACCTGGTGTTTTCTGATGAAGTATCCAATCACACATTGGGGTTTGATCTAGGTTTAGAACCAATAACGCTCAGTAGATTAGATAGGTTTAGCTTATATGAAGTAGGGAAAGTACAAGACCTGATGGAAAAAGCTTCAGAGAATTATAAAAATAAAAGTAAATATGCTCCTAAAGTAGAAAATGACTTTAAATGTTATTAATAATTTTATAAATGGAAAACAAGAACCCAGTATACCAATGTCTAAGTTTTTCTTCACTTCAGGACCATGTAAGCTTTACAGAAAATTCCTGTAATTTAGAACAAATTGAAGTTAAAACTCTTCTTGATAAAACTGCTTAAAAAAGTAATGTTGATGTTAAACATAAAAATCAGTGTTCACAGTACTGGACGCCTTTGCATTATGCCACTTACAACGGTAATGTAGAATTGAGCAAGAGTGTATTCAAAGCATTTTTAGAGAAGAAAGGCAATATTAAGCTTTAGAGAGTACTAGTTGCAACAGTGATAGTTGGGCGCTTTTGCACTATACTGTTCATTATGGTAATCCTGATATGGTTAGCTTTCTTATAGATAAAGGTGCTAATATTGAAATTAGAAGTAAGGAGGGTAAGGCACCCCTGCATTTGGCTGTTGAAGAAGCCAAGAAAAACATAATTAATCTTCTTCTTGATAGAGGTGCTGATATCGAGGCTAAAAACAACGATGGTAGAACACCTCTGTACTTAGCTGCTTACAATAATGACTCAGGTGTAATTGATAAAACAGTTTGAATTTTTAAAGAAGGAAGTTGTTAACCAAGCAAATATTCAGTCTAATGCAAAAAGATCGGTAGAGTCTTGTATAAGTAGTTTAAGAGATTCAATAAATAATGCAGCCAAAAAGGTGCTAAAGGACGGTATGCTGCATAATCTTAAGTGCTTCAACTATTGAACTTGTGGATAGGGTTTATAATTTCGATGAAAGATTGTTTGACTAAGCAATTAAGGAAGCTGTAAATGACGTATATTGGCAAGTAGATAAAAGAGAAATGTTTATACGGTCATAATAACGCTGGTCAGAGTATCTCAGGTTATGTGGCTGTGTTTGATAAAATGCCAAAGAATGATGGTGCATTATTTGAGTTAGCTCGCTGTATTGCGCGATTCGTTATATGCGAATAATTCGTGAATTCCACAGAAATCACGAATCGCGAATTCACCCATAGTCTGCAGCAAGCATATTACTCACAGATAAAATAACATTTCTTCTATATATGAAGTGTTATATTTTTATTGTAAAATAAACCGTTATGTAATTATTTTATCTTTACTGTAGATGACTTTATGTTGTAATTTTTATAAATAAGTATGCAAAAATTTCTAGATTCCGAACTATAATGTGGTAGATTTATTTAGGAAAAAATGCATGTTCATCTAATTTTCAAAGAATCTTCAGGGTGAACCTTAAATAAGTACAAATATTTTAACCAACAGTACAGTTCGCTGTGTAGAATATATAATTATGTTAATTTTTTTAGAAAAAAATCAGAAACAAAAAAGTCAAAATTTAAATAAATTTCGTGATTTTTCAATAGAAGACTTGTTGAGGATCACTGATCACGGATAGGATTTTTAAGAGTCATGGTGGATGTGTATTCCACAACGTTGCCAGTGTTACACTAATGTATTGGAATATACTTCAAGAAAGTTATGGCAAAATATGGCAACCTTGCTTTCAGTAAATCATATGGTATATTTTTATTAGGTTACGTCAGTGGTCTATCTGGTCAGCGGTCTTAAAAATGTGGGTATTTTTTTAAAATTAATATCTTTGAAAAATATTTGAGATGTTTAAAAATGACATTCACTAGACTCATCTGTATGACGCTCTATACCTGCAGTTATAATATTTGTACTTTAGTTAAGGTTCACCCTGTATAACTAGTAAAAAGTGTCATCTTGGCATGTGATATATAGCTATATGGCTATATAATAATATATTTTTATTTTTAAGTAAATACAAATAAAACTTACTCGTTCTGAAAAATTTACCATAACAATCTTATCTGTATGAAATGATGGAATTAAAGTCATGCTGCAAGGGCTTTCACAGGATTCGATTTACCAGTCAGCTGAAAATATTAGTGCTATCAAGAAGGAAATGATTTAATATTAAATTTAGATATGTTTTACATGTCAATTAATAAATTATATATTGGAAACTACTTGATTACATATATGATAAACTAATTATAAAATCATTTTTTGAATTGCATAATTATACTTTACACACGAAACGATACATCTAAAACAAATTTCAGATAAAATATGGTATTTTCTTAAGAAATACACACTAATACGTGCATGATACGTCTAACATTGTGAAAAATTATTTAAATTTGATTATTTTTGATCATATAGTAGCCTGTTATAGAAATACATGTAATATTGTCTAATCTAACCAATAAATTGAAGTTCCACATTATTGGGAAGTTACAAATTATCTAATGAAATAGTATTAAATTAAAATAATCTTTTATTATAATATTATAAATGCAAAAAAAATATTTATTTTGGCTTTTAAAGTTCACAATAACAAATTTAAAAATTACATTAAGGCAGTTAAAACGTAAAAACTTTTTAAACAATAAACTACATATAACATTTTTGCTATGCTGTGTTTTTTCTAAGTATTTTTTATTCTGATTTGAAAAACTTATTCCACAGTAAAATGTAACGAAGTGCTCCAAACTATTTAATATCTGTCTGAATTAACACTAACATAACCTTGGTAAAGCCAAAACCGATTTAAGTATAAACCAATATTTTGCTGTGTCCTTACAACAGCTTCCACGCATATTCTACAAGGGGGCATTACACAAATAAAATTTGCATTTAATTCGTTTTGTAGCATATTCATACCACTTGTCAATCAAGGATCATGCGAAATTGACAGCATCGATCCTCTCAGACAAATTTGCATGCAACACAATGGCACTGTAATTGCAACTTAAAAAGCGAATTCAAAATTTTCTCATAAATGCACTCAATGATGATTGTGGTGTTACCTTACTAATGCCTTTAAAGCAGATTAGACTCACCACTAAAATTATTATATTCAATCGAATAAAAAAACATAATTATAATGTATCGTAAGAACACTTTGAATTGAGTAAATATCTCGTACTATCAAGTAATTTTAATTACATTAAAAATATAAAAAATAACGCTTACCTAGAATCAAAGTACTTAACGGAATGAATTAGATATTACGTAAGATGTAATAAATAGCATCACTACATCAGAGTATCAAACACTTTTAGTAGTTTGTTTTGAGGAACACACAACAAAATAAACAGACATTAGTTTAGTCAGTAAATATATGTATGTGCATATCTTATCAATTTTATCAATATGCATTGCAGTAGTGTTTAGTACATATAACTATTTGTTAACTTTGGATCATGTTTGTTTCTAAAGGAATTTTGCAACAACAATTCTATTTCCCTTCATACTGCAAAAAATTTCTTTATATGCAATAATTATGTAACTGTTACTTCGGTGAAGGAAGTTCTGAAAAAATCTGTTTGAAAATTCTGCGAATACGTCAATACCAGGTGTGAAAATGATTGACAGGCCTAAAACCCCTTCACACAGTCACAGATTTAATGCAGCCTCCAAAGCTTCATGATGTTCAGAGATCATAAATAAAATACTGTTCTTACGATAATAAAATAGAACTTAAATATAATATGTAAATATTTCAGTGAAGATGTCTTTATAATACACAAACTCATTAATTTTACTTAACACTATGTAAACCCTAGTTCTTAAACTCCTATATACCTAAACATTCATCTAATGTTACAGTTTTTATCGACTGATAGAGGAGAAAATGTTTTCATTTGTGAAAGTTAAAATGATAATAATTTAAGCATTTGTGAGTGAAATGTATGTATGTGATTATTAAAAAATATATTATCATTACAAATTCAAATGTATATAAAAGTACCCATTTATGTTCTTCTTGACTCAATTTTCTTGTCAAATCGTTTTACAATTTACAATTAATATGTAGCTTGAATGCTTGAATCATTGGTTAGACATAAGCTACAATTCAATGCTTGCAATGCAGCCTACGTCTGAAAGCAACAGTCCTCTACGGTCAAATTTGTCATGTACTTATAAACTTAACGTTAATTGTGTTAATACATTTTGATTTTTTAATATTTTTTATTCCTCAAGACCATTTGTTTGGTTGATTAAAAACAAGAAAGTAATTTAGTAAACACAGTGCAACACAGCAAATATTAACAGCAAGTCTGCCTACAGATTTTTATTTTGGTTTTCATTTCCCCAAATGACAACAACATATAATTATATTTTTAATTATTATTATTTATTAACAAAATAAGAAGACTGGATTTTGTTATTAAATAATTGTTTTTGTTTATGATATTTTTTTTATTTATTTGTCTATAGAGATATACTTGCGGCAAGAATTCAGGCGACTTACGTCATACGAACAGGAGAATGAAACGCTATACATTACACTAAATGTTTGCACTATATATTATACTAAATTACAAAAAAATATTGTTTTTCTCGTTCATGCAAAAAACAAAGCTTTTTTGAACTATATTTAATGGAAAAGTGGTTCTTTACTGCATTAGTGCAATAAAATGTTTACTGCATTAATCTGTCATTCTACTACAGCGTGTCATCATGACAAACATAAACGTTCAAATCGACGTCATTTTTACTGCACTTAGTGTCATGTAAATAAAATATTTTTTGGTTTTTGCATGAACGTAAAAGAATATTGTATGCAACTCGTACAAAAAGTGCTTATTGTCCTTACCTTTTCTACTTGTTGCATAAATAACTATTTTAATGCGACAAACTATCGAAAATTATGTTTTCAACAAAAACCATTGCGTAACGTCAGCCGTGACGTAAATCGTCTAAATTTTGTCTCATCTATATTACCTGCAACACATTTTCTTCTGTAAGAACCTATTATTTATAATTATTTAAATTAAAAAAAAAATAAAAGTATTAAAGGAAAAATCGATGATGGGAAAGAAAGTAATATTTAAAATAAAGTAGAAGAAAGACAGAAAAATACGAACAGAAAAAACCAATTCAAACAAAGAAAATTCGATAAGAGAAGTAAAGATGTTTCTTCTTTTGCAAACTTTTTGGAAGTAAAATACTTCTAAAAATATTTAACTGCCATAATTTTTTAAATTCCATCATTTGTTTTTAAAAAGCTTTTAGCATATCTTGTGTAATTGTACTCTAAATATATAATTATCTAAAAATAAAATAAAATAATAACTTTATTGCTTTGATAAAATTTTAGTCATAAAATTGGGACTGCAATTTATTATTTTTATTTCATTTCACAATTTTTTTTCCATTTGAATTATATTCTTCTAAATTTTTTAACAATGCAATAAATGCATGACTACAATATATAAAATTATTCTTGTCAGTTTATTTCACAGGTTTTTAGCTATATTTTCAAACCTAAATTAGTGGTGATTTCTCTTATAAATTTTCATCAGATTTGTAGCGTCAATAAATATTTCCTCTATTGACGCTTTACGATTTCCAGAGAGTAGGTACTTAATATTTCAGTATTATTTGTTTAAAATCAGTTTGCGGAAATACCATATAAACATTAAAAAAATTATTAATTTTCGGAAAACATAAATTCAATTTATAGATTACTAGCCAAAGTAATAAAAGCTCTATAAACCAGATGTGTTTTAGAAATCGCTACATATTCTTGTATTTTTAGAAAACATATGAAATAGACTTTTAAAACATTAGCTTAGAAAAAAGGAAAAATAATATAGGAATCACAATCAGTATTTTTCATAGTAAGTGCCACACCTACAATAAATTTTATTTCGTTTAATCGAAAATAATAATAATTTTAAGGGCAAATTCTGGTTTGATAAACACTCTGTATAGTATTGACAATAAAAGTAGTAATGAAATAGTGTACACCCTATATAAAAGAATAAAACATACATTTTTGTGTAAGGACATAAAATGATTGATATTTTGTATAATTCTAGTATAATTTATTTTATAATTAATTTTGCAACATTAATGTATAAATTAATTTATTTACAGCAATTAACAATAAACTTTTAGTGTAAATTTGTTTTGCTACTTTTTCCTTATACATTTCCTTTAGGTACGTATTTTAAATATTTCAAACAATTATAATCATACTGGTCTGCATCACGTAAGAAATTTCTGTCGCAGAACTCTCCTGTGTCAGAAAGTTCGTTAAATCTAATCACAAATTTCGTAAATATGTCCCAATTTCACACCCCAGTGGAGAGGATTATTCCTCCCTTATTTTAGGAAATAATATACAAATACTGCAGCCTCGCACCCCACAATCTGGAAACTAACCCCATTCACACGATCGTAACTAGATCTTTTGATATAAAATCTAAATAAAGTGTTATTTTAACAATTTGTACACCACTCCGTGTCAACGGAATTGGCCACTTACAACAATGAAACGAAATGCCATTGTACGGAAATAGCTATCAATTTTTATGTTGACGGGAATGTGTTAGTGTTAAAAGGAGATAGAATTGAACAAAAAAAAGGGTTTTAAATATCGTATACAGTTTCACCTTTCCTGTCGTTTTTATTGCAATGAATTTCTTTCAAATATAAAAAGGGATAATTATTAAACACTCTGTATTTATATGCATTGGCAAAGAAAATTTACAGAGACAAATTTCACAGAAGATAATTTAAATAAATTTTATTTGTTACTCATTGATCAAAACACCCTATTAATCAAGAAAATTTGTTATTACAAGCTACTAACATAGTAGCATTATACAGTATGCGCCAAAAGTATGGAATAAATTCAATAAAAACGAAACAATTATTTTTTGGGAAAAATCCTCGAACAGATCGATTTTTAATTTAAAAAATACATATTTTAGGGTAAAATGCGAATTTCAAATGTCATTTGCTAATAAAGCTAATAAAGTTTAACACAAAAACTAGGCATATGGATACCGTATGTTTAAAAAAAAGTGCATGTTTCCACATTTATATTGATTAAATAACTGTTGAACTCATCAATAACATCGACGAACTCATGTGTTAATAGAATATTCTAAGATGAATACAATACATAGATTTGTGACTTACCTCCCACGCAAACCTGGCGTCTTGGGGGATACTGGCCCACTTCCCCTGGAAAGGTCCATATCTGGTACCCTTACTGATGGTAGTCTTAGCAAAAACTCCATTCTCCCTTAACTCTAGTTCACCAGGCAGCGTTCCACTAGCTAGAATCACCTCTCTGGCTCTCAAATAGAAGATATCAATTTTTCCATTAACTTGTTTGGCTTGGTTGGAATATTTCTGACGATCCTCTTCACTGCTAGATTTCTCGAACAACTCCTCGGGAAGGCTTTTGGGTATCTTCCTGCTTTCCGCTATCATATCCTCTGGGGGAGAGTAGATGCTGTTTCCGTAGGCATTGATGGGGTAATGTTGCAGGGTTGATTCAGTCTGAGGTGGGACCATCGCCCTTTCCATGGAATGCTCTTCGAGGTCCAAGATCTGGGAAGAAACTTCTATTTCATCTTCAGAACCTTCTGCAAAGGAGGAAAAGCACGTTAATATGAAAAGCAAGATGTACAGACGAAGAAAGTTCGCATCGTATCTGAATTAAAGAAGAAGATACATTCAACCTTTAAATTCGATACCTTGAACTAGTTTATTGACAGTTACGACCTATACGCTATCTTCTCTGCCATACCTCCAATTGTATTGATTCCAACTGGCAGGGTACATCATTTGCTACTTTGATATATCAAGAAAATTCGCTGTTGAGTTGACAAAGTTTTGCGCATTTACGAAATATATCTAAAAAAACTGATACCATCCATTGATGCCTCAGTAATCCCACCTTCCAAATAAATTGCTTAAAATAAAAACTATGCTATTCTATTCTTTGACGTCAACAACATTTAA
This sequence comes from Monochamus alternatus, assembly GCA_037114965.1. Lineage (NCBI taxonomy): Eukaryota > Metazoa > Arthropoda > Insecta > Coleoptera > Cerambycidae > Monochamus > Monochamus alternatus. Next base: position 44,919,921 of record CM073433.1, read on the forward strand.
CAATATTTATTTAATAATAACAAGCAAATTTACATTTATATATAATTTTGATTCTTTTTTTATTCATAAAATCATAAGTTTGTATTAGGTACCTATTTGACAAAATCCAACTTGTACCACGCAATTTTCCTTATAGAAAGTAGGCTGTGAAAGCTGTGAAATAATGTAATGTATCCCCTCTATATCCACTCGCCTTATGCTGGTAGCGTCGTCAGCATGACTAAATTTGCGGATGCTGGTTTTGTTATCAATTTGGACCAAACATAGTGTATAATCAATTACAGTGTGTTTCATGACTTGATATCAATGATAAAACAAGTGTAAACAGTGAAGTCAGCGGTGAATGGAGTATAGTTTTAAATCCGACATTCCTCATATATTCCCGGTGAGTGCATTAGATTTTTCTATTCTACAAGGTGTTTATTAAGAAAAGAACACAACTTAACCGAAAATTATTAAAATTTTGGTCGAATATGCTTGCTGCTGCTTTAAATTTACAGTGTCAAAAGTATTATTCATTTTGCGCTCATATATAGATGGCCCTACCTTACTTTCTAGCCATTACTTTACGTTCTACTTCACTTATTCTTTAATTTATTTGCTTATGTAATACATTCTTTATTTTTTTCTTTAGTTTTATTGGATTTTTGCCACACATTCTTTATTATTACTACTATCGCAATTTTAATAATGTAGTGTTTATTCTGTATTTATTTATTTATTGCAACATGGGTAATCCAACAGGCAATTCAATGCCCAATAACAGGATTACACAAAAAAAATACAAATTCGTGGTAAGTACTTACATTAAACCTAAAGAAACAGTGAGTACAATTAACACTAATGTTAATGGTAATGTAATTTCTCTTAAATTTATAATTGAGCACATCAACAAATCTTCTGAACATTTTCAAGTCGATCTATGTATTTATAATACAAAGGACACCATAAAAGACTACCATACTCCAATTTACTTCTAACAAATGTATTATACAAAATAATAATTGAAGAAGGGTTAGTGAAATGCATTGTATTCCGTAAAATAAAACCTATGTGTTTCAAAAGATAATTGACTATCTAAAATTATACCTAGGTCCTTAACTTCAGGAACGACTCTCAAAGTATGACCGCCAATGGTGTAATTGCAAGAAATATTAAGTTATTATCTGGAAAATGTTATACTATGGCATTTATTAATATTAAGGAAAAGTTTATGAGATTTGAAATATTCATTTAATCTGGACAGATCTCTGCCTCGAGTTTAATGCAGTCATCTACACATTGAACAGTCATTGACAATGTAAGGTCATCGGCAAATAAATAATTTGAATAATCAAACCAATATTGTTTATACAAAGGCAAAAAAGAAGAGGAGTCATGTGAGAACCTTCCAGAGGTAGTATTGTAATTGTTCAATGTGACACATTGGCTTTTGTTAGTGATATAAGACTTCAGCCAACGAAGCAGTTCCCCATAAATACCGAAATTTTCAAGTTAAATTAATAATCTCGGATGATGTACTTTATCAAACGCTTTTGAAAAGTCGATATACACAGCGTCCACTTGCATTTTATTATCCATAGCTTCAAGAGTCGTTTGTAAAAAATGTATTAAATTAGTAATAATAGATCTGCCCCGAAAAAATCCATGTTGATTATCATTTATTAAATGCTTAATTTAAAAAACAGTTCCTTAGTTATTGATTCAAAAATTTTACCGAATACACAAAGTAAAGAAATGGGACGATAGTTGCTGACTTCATCCTTGGAACCACTTTTAAAAACTGGAATTACTACTGCTTTTTCCAAAAGTTAGGAAAACAACCAGAAGCTAAGGATTTGATGAATACAATGGACAACGGCAAAATTAAAGACCGTTTACAAGATTTTGCAAATGCCATCCAGACCAGCACTTTTATTAAAGTCGGTCAAATTCCTGCTCTATTTCTTCATGAGATGCATATTTAACGTTTACACTAAAATTGACTACCAGTTAAGGTAGATATATTACTTACGTTAGAAGAGGTATCATTTAGCTCAAATACTGAAGAAGAGTATTGATAATTAATAGGCATCACAGATATCCTGATCATTAGACAATTCTTGACCGTTATAATTGATAACACTTGGAAAACGTTTATTACTTGATTTATTATAAATGAATGATCAAAACTGTTTTATATAACTCTTAATATTATCTTCAATACCTGACACATAATTTTTATAATCAATTCTGGCAGAACTTTAACATCTCTCCTGAGATATGAGAATGATTCATAAGCGAATGTATCATTATATTTCCTCCACCTTGCATGCATTTTTTCTTCTGCTTTAATAAGATTTTTTGTACGTTTAGAGAGCCATTGATTCATATTTAGAAAAATTTTTAATTTAATGTTTATTTGATTTATTTGTTGTTAAGGTAAGGTAAAGTAAGTTGTTAAAAAATAAAAATGTGGCGTAATAGACATTCATTATCTGATCGTTTAAAATTTTGTCGCTTAAACGTGAAACAAAGGCACAAATCGAGGTCCAAATCAAACTAATTTGAGTTCCTCTTGTTTGCAGAGCTGTTCTAGCAAGGCCCGATCGATAAGAACGGTATAGCTTTATAGTTACGAAAATGATTCCGGTTCTATGATCATATTCGCCGACTGTTTGTCGAGGATTAGGCATCCAATCCTAATGACGCCGCTTTTCGCATGTTCCCGACATTGCAGGGACTCCCAAACTGCTAGCACAGATTTATCTGTGGTCTGTTCGCAACTTGATAAAAGAGATATTCTGTGTTTATTCGGTTTATTGCACGTTGGCGGTAAGATGTGTTGTACTCTACAGGGTCTCCCAATTTCGTTGCAATTGCATGATACTTCGGAAACTACAACAGACAAAAGGATACGTATTTTTTCGAAAAACTGCCGCAATCAGAACGTCTTCATTTTAGAGATACAGAGCGAAATTTAAAAATATAAGACACGGATCTAGCGGATCCTTAGCACCATAATAAATACTATACAGGGTGTCTCGCAAGTCGTTACAATAATTTTAGAAGGTGACAGAATACTTGATTTTGAGTCGATTGAAACAAACATACAGTGTTACAATATTTTCGATAATTTTTTTATTAGGAATAAATGGATTATTTAAATCATTTAACAAATAAAATCCAAAGTGGTTTCATCATGATTTTTCTACTTTGACTACTAAAAGCGAAGAAGTGGATTTTATTTAAGCCTTTGTGTGTAGGTTTATTCAGATATTATTAAAAACTTACCTAAATAATACTCTTTTAGTTCTTAGAATAAGTTTCTTGATAAACGTTCTAAAAATTAGGGAAATTAATCTTAACACGTTTATGCAGGGAGCGCATTCGCCAAAACATATATATAGTCATATAAAATATTCATCAAGCCTATAAAAACATTTGTCAATGAGATATTCTTTCAGCTTTTTCTTGAAGGCAACTATAGTTGGAAGATTTTTTATATTTATAGGCATTAAGTTAAAAAGCTTAAGCCCTAAAACCTTAGGCGAATTGGATGCAATAGTAAGTCTATTGAAAGGTACATAAAATTTATCTTTTTGCCTCGTATTCACAGCGTGAAAATCCTTATTTAAGATAAAATCATTTTTATTGGAGAATATGAATAAACAAAGTTCAAAAATTAACAGAGATGGTACAGTTAAAATTTTATATGTCTTAAAAAGATTCTTACAAGTTGTAGTATTTGGTACGCCAGCTATTGTCCTGATAACCTTTTTTGGAAAATAAAAACTTGATGTGACCTAGCAGAATTACCCCAAAAACACAAACCATATCGCATCCGTGATTCAACTTCTGCATAATATAGATTAATAAGTTGATCACGTTTCAGAACAGTTCGCAGATTTTTAAACTGAAATATAATAGAGCTCATCTTTGAAATCATGTAATCACAATGAGGTTTCCAAGTTAGGTTTCTGTCTATATACAAACCTAAAAACTTAACATATTCAATGTCATTAGAAATTTTTTTCCCATCTGAATAAATATCTATCTCATTACATATTTTTTGTCTATTATGGAACCTCATTGCAAACGTTTTGTGTATGTTAAAATAAAGACTGTTTGCCTGAAACCACATACTCAAACTGCTCATAACATTAGTGCACATTAATTTTAACAAAGTATCACTTTTATTTGACAAAATTATGGATAGGTCATCTGCATACATAGTAATTTGTGCAGATAAAGAGTCAATATCATTCATGTACAATAAAAATAAAATTGGGCCTAGTATGGAGCCCTGGGGAACACCCATACTAATTTCGGTTATTTCCGAATTAACATTTCCTTTAAAATTATGACCGTGAAACATATTGTTTTCTTTTAAAAAGAAAAGTTTTTAACCAATTTAATGCGTTACCTCTTATGCCATAAAAATGCATCTTATCCAATAATCTGTTATGGTTGACGCAGTCGAAATACTTTTAGTAAATGGTATTTACACAGTGGCGGCTGCTGAAATTACAGGTATATCATATCTTAATTACCAGACATGGGACCCAAACCAAACTTTACTATATATGTACTGTGGCTATATAGAGAACTTCAGTAGAATGAGAACGATTTTGCAGTTTGCAAAAAATAGTTAAAAAAACGTGGGCCTCACCTAAGATTTCCAAATTGGCCTGTTTAAATTTCAAGACACATTTTTTTTCATAAACTATACATAATTGTACCGATAGGCCTCAGATTTTATTTAAAAATTTTAATTTTTGTTAAAGTTACAGTAATTTGAAAATTTATATTGCATTTGTGATACATTATAAAAATTTCAAATTCACAATTCAAATTCAATTCTACAATTACAGTTATTTTTTAATAAAACTTGACCCTATCCGTAAAATTATATCTATTTTATGGAAAAAAATGTTTCTCGAAACTTAAAGAAGTCATTTTGAAAATTTGAGGCTCACGTTTTTTTCAACTTTTTTCGTTCTTCTTCTACCAGTACATATATCCTATAGTTTGCTTGGATCCCATGTCTGGCAATTGAGATATGGCATACCTGAAATCTCACCAGCCGCCACTGTATCTACAACAATGTATGTATTTGATAATATATCTGTTATTAGTAAAATTGAATCGAAATTATTACTACAAAATTGTAAGCATAATAAATAGCATGCGAAATAATAATACTACAATTTGGGTTTGACGCTATAATCACAATAAATTGTAGTAAATAGATCTACAATTGTATGAGCGATTACTTCTCTTTTTCAGTCAAGAGGAACAATGACAAATATAATCAAAACAGGAATAATAAATAATTCAATAAAAATATAAATAAGAAATACTTAAAATGCAGTTCATCTACCTCAATGCAATACATATGCTTTTGTCAAGACATTTAAACAAACAAACGTGCCTGGTGGTCTAGAAATGATTGTTACATAAATTACAAAAGAAGAATCAAGGCCAAGATCTTAGAATATATTTACTTACGTTAAATAATTATTATGACAAAGGCTTCGTCAGATAATAATTGCGAAAGTATTAGAAGGTTTTTTTAAACAATATCTTAAATTATCACTTAAAAACTATATAAACATCTATTGTTATTGTGTATACTCGTAGAGTTGTTATCATTAAAATTGTATTCATCCGTTTAAACCTTTGTTTCTCAAAATTATAAAGTGTGCTATATTGCCGAACCCAGAAATATTTCATCTACAAGATTCTACCGGATTCTATTACATCAAAATGAGCAGAACTAAAAATAAAAATCGGCTTTTCCGAGGATTCTAAACAGAAGTCACCCTTAAAAAGTATTGACTTGATGCGTTACTTTTCTAACGCACTGTATAAAAGTTTATAGGGTTTATGATATCGATATACGAGTACAGTATTTATTAATGGGTATTTATTTTTGTTGTTGTTAATGGGTGTTTCCCGGTACGTCACTGGCAAACTATTCGAAAACAGAAATAGGATGTGATGCAAATATCGTTCAGAGGATGTTCTTTCTTTTGAAAACAGAGGACCAAGACGCAAACCGTACGTAATGTGAAACCAAAACAGAATTCTAAGACTACTTTTTCATTGAAACTCGGTCTTAGTCACGATTCCGCGATTGCAGTGGCGGGTTTTTGAACTTTTAAGATAACAATGTTATAGACGTGTCCTAGGTTATGGATGTTTTCACTCAGTTATTATTACTTGACTATACTGGGAATTACAGCAGATCCAAAAATGACAAACGAAATAATGGAAATACATACTTACTTATATTGAATTATACAAGGCGATTCAGAAGTACTAGGAAAGAAATTGGGTATATAATCTGAATGAGAAATTGTTTGATGTATATTTTTTTATTTTCCCGAATTCTAATTTTTGGGGTCCCCTTGAAATTGGGCCTAAAATGTGTTTTTTTGCGAATGTCTTTCAAACCCCTAAGCCGATTTTAATGAAATTTGGTACGAAGTTCTAGATAGTCTATCTAAGCATTATTAAGAAAGTAGTTTTACCAAGTATCACAGGGGGCGCTAGTTATGCGTAATACCACATAGTTTTTTTTCAAAATTTTGTATTTCCATTTTTTTTCTAAATTCTTTGATAGTGCATTAGAAGCACCGTTTGTTTTTACACAAAAAGTACTCTTTATTTTTTTATCTCGGAATTTGATGAATGATAAATAACGTTTCATCAAGATATGCACACATCTGTATATGCTAGCAACACAGTAAAAAATAAAATTAATGTTAGACAAGTGAAAGAAGCTGTACCCAGAACTTACAGAGAGGTAAAAATTTAAAAACATCCGAAAATATGGTAATGATCTATAAACTTATATTCAATAGTTATTTTTGTGCGTTCAAGAATGGAAAAATCCGTGCGAGAACGCAAGCATTTCTCATTTGAGATTCAAAGAATCTTCAGAAACTGCATTAAAATAAGACAATTGTATTATATACTTGTACCACAACTTAATTTATATTTGATATCGTTTGAACCGTGTTTGAATCAATACGGTTTAGGCGCGGTGACTATCATAACGATAGCAACCTAATAAACAATAGTTGTTTGAAAAAGTAGTATCAGAATTGTATAATGTAATTTATATTACCACCATTAAACGACATGTGGCGTTCTAGTTCTAGCGGAGACATATATATATATATAGAAATTATATACAAAACAAAATTTCAATCGCGAATAAATTGTTACCATCTTCAGCAGAGCCTACGGAACTTGCCAATAATACAATGTACGGAGTAAACAATTACAGCAAAAACCTCATTGAACACGATCGAATAATAATAAGTAATATCGAATACAAAGTCATTTTGCAGTTGCTGGGTACAGAAAGAGTTACAACAAACATCTTAATTCAGAAGATCAGGAAAAAAAATATAAACACGGAAGTGGTAGTTAAGTTCAGTGGGTTATCATTTATCACCACCACTAAATTGTGATAATTAATAAATTAATAATTTGTTGCGCCAATTAACAGATAATTTCCTGTTTTCTGCACACCTTCAATCTGCGACACTTCCAGCAGTTTAGTCTAATTAAAGACAAGAAACGGATATCCTATGATATAGACCTTATCTAAATTAACCACAATGTACAAAATGTGTGACCACTAAACCACAAATTATTGTGAGTCAAGAGATATTATCATTTTATCGAATGGGCTCAGTGAAGAGATTTTTGTTTTTAAATTAGTATTTTTTGCTGTTGTGGGACATTGTTTAGTTTCCTTACCTAAAATTTAAAAATAATATCCTGATAAAGACTAGCAGGAGAACTAACGCGGGCCACGCTAAGCAGACTTTCAAACTCAACTTTCTTTATAAAATAATTTTCTGAACTTCATTGATATGATGATTGTTTGATTTTAATTGATAATTATTAAAAAACTAACGGAATACATAACATGGCATTTGTTTAACAGGCGTTCTTCAGAATTAACTAGGGAGATAAAATACATGGGTTAATGTTTAACCATCCTAAAATAACGGCAAAGATCTCTAGATTACATCGGCTCAATGTTTTTCGATGGAGTTAGATCTGGACTGCAGGACAAATGAGAAAAAAGGTTCACTTTATTTTTTTTTAGTTTAATAACAATTCTTTGTTCGAAATTTAGATGAACGTGAACTTATACTTGCCAAATGATCTTAGCTGATTTAAAAATTGAAAGAACTTATAACAAAATAAAAGCCGATGTATTTTCACTTATAATTATTACATTTGGCGGGAAATTCAAATTCAATTAATTAAAAAGTTTTCGAAATATCGACAAATTTATGAAAGAAATATTAAGCTGTTAGAGATAAGAAGACAATATAATTTTATAATATACAGGGTGTTCAAAAGAAGTATCGCAAATGGTATTTTTGAAGCTAAAAGAAACACGTTTTGCATAAACATGCACTTTGTACTTAGAGATAGTTAACACTGTATAAAGTTTATATGACGAAGTGATATTATTTTTCAAAGAAAAAATTTGACATTTTAAGATTAAAATACCCTGTATACAAAAAGACAGATATGGTAAAAATATTTCAAATAAATTCCTGTTTTAAATATATAGGTGTACGCCCACGGATTGGGTTGAATTCGTCTGTCGGTTGTTTTTTAACTCCACCAATTGCTGTCGAAAAGTTTTTTTCCTTAGGAAATATGTACAATCTTAATTTCATCGTCACTGCAAGGTTTCTCCCATAAGAGAGAAAAGAATGCGGTTTTTGCAACACTGGACTAGTTATTCTAGAAATTTAAAATACTGCAATTAGAACTTTCATAGATCTATTCGTTTTTGATATAGAGGACAAAATTTTAAAAAACTTACTACTCTTTGAATAGTTGAGATATCGCAATTGTGATAATTACTTCTTATAGAGCATTTCACGATGAGTTCAGTGGCGTACCTGTAATTTTTCTACGGGGTGTCTCTTTTAAAATGTGACAAAAATACATTTATTTCAATGGAACACGCTGTATATTTTTTTCCATTCAATTTCATTATTTTTTCTTTCATAATGACATATAACAGTTACTTCTTTATATTTTGGAAAGTCGAAAAATGTTAAATTGATTAATCTGATTTTGCGTGGTGAATATTTGGCCATGCATTTTTATATAATTAAATAAAATTGGTTATTGAACTATACATTAGGCAAATGCATACAAAATATACAGTTGTTTAAACAATCAAGTTATATATTACTATATAAGAAATAATCAATACTTTTATGCTATAACCCATCTTTAGCACCTATGTAATTATAAAATGTGTGTAGAATAATATTCATTAATATTGGAAAAAATTTAAACATATATACTGCAGTTTATCCCTATTATAATTTGCTGACTATTTTCATTATTGTAATAAAATATTCACCAGAGGAAAAATTTAAAAAGTGTCTAAATATTTTTTCAATATTAAATAATTTTTTAAATAACATTGACGATTAATTTTCTTCTTATTTATTATTTTTTTATGTTATTTATTTGCAAATGTTATTCAATTAAAAATATTTATAAATTCTTTAATTGGCTAATATAATAATTATTTTGTTGATATTATATTTGGAGTTATTATCAAATTAACGTTATTCGACATTTTTTAAAATACAATGTAATAATTCTATATCATTATGAATGAAAAAATAATGCAAATGAAAACCATAAAAATATATAGGATGTTTCATTTAAGAAAATTAAAAATAATTACAAATATGCCACCACTGAACTATAGAGTTATGTAACGTAACGAAAAAAACTAGGAGAAACAATTTTCACTATTCAGATATGCCAGCTATTCTCTGAGATACGAACAATCCCTTAAATTGGAACATTCGCTTTAAATGAATTAAAGAAATGCCATTTTATTTTATTAGAGTTCTCAAATCTATAAACAAATAACAATGTTAATATTGAACAACTTCGAATTATAATTTACTTATATAATTTATACTCATGCATGATATTGTTGGAAAGAAAACAAGTCTTAAAATTTCAGCGACACGAAAATAATACACTTTTGCAACACCCAACCGCTGAATGACAATGCTTCCTAGAAGAAATGACCTTTGTCTCGAAGATTATCAGAAGGGACACAAAGAACTACATGTTCGTGACCTCACGGTAATAAACTAATTCATATATTGTTGCACCTTGCACTTGTTCGTTTATATCTATTGACTGCAGGATAAAGGAAAGATGTATTACTTTGCAGAAGTACGGGTACGCATCGTCGCAAAAATTACATGCCTTATTGTCTCTTCTCCGGTGACGTTAACGCTGAATGCTCCGGGCAAGGCGAGTTCCAGCAAGTCAGCTTCATTGATCGTTTTTAATTATTCATCTTTCATGACATTTATTCACGTTTCATTTGTAATGAACAGTTCTATTTCCTCTTTACGTACTTTACGTAACTTGTTTGTCCGCACATTTTACCGTATTTGGTGCACATTATGAATTATTGTTTGAAGACAAATACTTTTCCTGATGCATGGAAAATAGCATATGTCGTGCCTTTACCTAAAACTAGCTTACCGAGTAGTCTACCAGATCTGAGACCAATTAGTATTCTCCCAACTATGTCCAAAATTCTAGAAAGAGTAATGGAGAAGCAGATTAGACTATTTCTACAAACTCATTCTTTATTGTCTGGTTTTAGACCGTTACATAGCTGTACTACAGCATTGCTGAAAGTAACTGACGATATTTTATCGAGCTCTGATAAGGGAGAATTTAGTGCTCTAGTCTTATTAGATTACTCAAAGGCATTTGATTGAATTAATCATCGGTTGCTTCTGGCAATTTTGCATTATATGGGTTTTAGTCAAACTTCTGTAAATTATATAGATAACTATCTTAGAAATAGGAAACAAATTGTCAAACTGAAAAATGTTTGGTCGGAAGCATTAAATGTAATTAATGGTGTACCTCAAGGTTCAATTTTGGGCCCACTTCTCTTTTGTATTTATACAACTAACTTAATAAAGAGTGTACAAACTTGCAAGGTGCACTACTATGCTGATGACACACAACTCATGTCATTGTCTGTTCGATGCTTCCAGGAATCATTGTTTGACATTGAATCCTAATAAATCCAAAGTTATTGTATTTGGACCTAAAAATAAATTGGAAGTTGTAAAACATGAACTAAACATTTGTATCGATAATACAAGAATAGATATCCATGAGTCTGCGAAGAACTTGGGTATTATTTTGGACTCATCCCTAAGGTTTTCACGACATATTAATATCTGTATAAAAAGAGCATTTTGTAGTTTGAAAATAATTTACGGCAACAAAAATGTTTTGAACTTTAAAACAAAGAAAATGTTATGTGATTCTCTAGTATTGTCATATTTTAATTTTAGTGATGTTTTGTATAATTCTTGTCTGACGTTTCATGATTCCTCTAGAATACAGATCATGCAGAACTGTTGTAATAGAATGTTGTTTGGTAAACATATCTCGGTTAGCAAAAAAATTATGGACATTAACTGGCTTAATGTGAAGGAACGCAGAGTTCTGCATTGTTGTGTGTTCTACTACAATATTGTTAAAAATAAAACGCCTGAATATTTATATAGAAAAATTATCTATCGAGGAGAAATACATAATGTTTGCACTAGAAATACTTCCTTGCTCTCTATACCGTTACCGATACTTTTTAAACAATGTTTTTCTTATCAAATTGCAAAATATTATAATTTTATGCCTAAGGAATTTGAAGCCTTGTCATTGTACACATTAAAAACTAAAGTGCGTAAGTTAATTGCATCAGGTAATATTTTGTTTTAATGTAACTTTAAATCTGTGACCAATTTGTTTTTTGAATTGTGATTTTAATTATTTTACCTTTCTGATTTTGCTAAGCTTTATGTTGTGTTATACGTATCCAACTCATTTTAACTATTAATCTCTTATTTTGTAGATATGAAGTTTAGTGGAAGAACAACGCGCTCATTCTTTGAGCAGTTGAACTCCGCCTTTTTAATAATAGCTTTTTGGTGTTGCTTATATGTAATTGTTATTCATTACCCCCTTACTCTTTGTGTACCTTATTTTTGTTAAAGACTATTATTAAATAAAGACTATTATTATTATTATAAATATCGATGTGGAATAATGTCGATGTGATATAATATCAATCATAAATGGTTGGTTGAATAAAGTGAACAGTGACCCTAACTCATAAAAAAACCATCTACGAACGAGCGTCGTACAGAAACTCACGCCAAAAAAGCTAAATTACAGGATTTTTTTACAACGACCTTATGTTAAAGTTGCAAATTTCAAAATGTTGTACAGATACATACAAAAATACGAAAATATCGACCTTCGACAATAGTCTCCCTTTAACTCTACACAACGATTCCAATGTTGCTCCTACGATTGGAAGCACCCTTGGTAATCGCCCGCAATTAACCTCAGCACCACGGTTACAGCTTTGATCTCCTGTTTGCCGCCATGGTGAGTTCCCTTGAGGTGCTACTTCATCTTGGGAAATAAAAAAAATTGCAGGGGGCAATATCGGGGCTATAGGCTGGGAGCGGCAACGTTGGAATGCCTTTTTTGTACAATGAACGAGGAATGGGCTGGCGCGATGTCGTGGTGCAAGATCCAGCCATTCTTGGCGAGTTCGGGTCGCACACGGAAAACGCGGGCCCGCAGCCGTTCCAGGACGCCAACATAGAACTGTCCAGTCACTGTCTGGCCGGCAGGAACATATTCACGATGAATGATATCAAAAATAATGATCAACATTGCCTTCAGTCGTGACCTAGTCATCCTCACTTTCGTTGGCCGCTCTTCACTCTTCTCCACTCACTGCTCAGGTCTCATCTCCAGTGACTACCCTACTCATCCAGTCTCTACTGTATCTCCTAATGCAGGACAACAAATCCTCGCAGATCGATTTTCGCATGTCTTTCTGTTCACTGGTAAGAACTTTTGGCACCATCTTTGCGCAAATCTTTCGCATATTCAAATTTTCGTGTAACATCTTGCGAACGGGTTCTTTGTTGATGTTTAACTCGTCAGACAACGCACGAATGCTTAGGCGCCGGTCAGACGTAATCAGTGCACACAAACGGTCAAATTCGCGTCACTACGAGAGGTGACGGGAGTTTCTTCACGTGGATCGTCTTCTACAGATTCACGCGCCTCCTTGAATCGTTTTGCCCATTCAAACACGCGTGTTTTCGACATGCACTCGTCTCCATACATCACCTGCAATTTTCGAAGGATTTCCGAGGGTTTTTCACAAGATTTCACTAAAAATTGAATCCCAACACCTTGTTTGTAATTTGAGTCACTCATTTTTACGACGCCACTAAAAAAGTTACTTCCAAAAAATACACATAAGACACAAACCAAATGTGCTATCGACTTCAGCCTTGGACTGAAACTAAATGGTAGGTCCGTTTTAGAAAAACGTTGGCGAATGATGCAGTGTTGCCAGTTTCCGAGTTATAACTAAATTCCCGGAACTTAATTGCCACGCCTCGTATACTTAAAATTGTAAACTTCGTTCAAGTGTATATGTATTAATTCAGTAATAAAGTACATTTGATATAAATATTTCTTGACATCCAATCATTCTTATACTTAATTCAACACGTTTATTTCTTAAAATAACACTAAATTTAAGATTTACTTAAAGAATAAGATCTTGTTAAAATAGAAATAAACTCTTATTAGTTATAGAATAGGTTATTCTTTCTTAAAGTATAACTTTATAGATTTGCACGAATTAAAATTATTAATATTTTATAATAAATGTCATACTGTATAATTTCAAATGTGGCTATAATGCAAAACAATATTTATAGATGATATTAATACAAAACTTGCGGTGATCATTAGTAAAACTATACAATTCTAGCATTATTCTCTACAAACTGTATTAAAGTTGTGTGTGTATATACAGATGAACCGCAAGGTTCAGCATGTAGCCACAAGGTAGTAGTAACAATCATGTTCCATCATCTCTACTCGAGCTTCCTTTTATTGCATAAGTCAACGATTGCCTCGCCTGCTATGGCATACTGAGGAGATCTAACAAGCTCAGAAGCGGTATATGTCTGGTGTGTTGCTAATGAATGACTTTTGACAGTTTGCTATAAGTCTTTATTTCCTTATATAAATAATTAAAGTTTAATCAATTGAAGTGGAAATAGTAGATAGAAAGACACTGAAATACTAATTACATACTTCAGTTTTATTTTTTCTTAATGCAATGTTATTACATATTTACTTTATTCAAAATAATTTAACATTATTTCAAATTTTAGAAAGAGAACATTACTTTATTTTGAGAATAACAATCGTTAACTCATCTAATTCATGTTATATAGAAGAAACCAAACAATTCTTTAAAGAACAACTTTTCTCTAGAAATCGTTTAAATTTGGATCAATAGATTTATGACGTATATGCTATAATGTCGTACAATAGCTTTTATTCGAGACCTTCCATTGACGTAGACTGATTTTTGATGAGAAAATCTACGCAACTACAATTTTTTTTCGAAAAGGTCACAGGTACAGGTCAAAAAGAAGGGGCTTATAGCTAAACTTTTTCGAAAACACGTTAAATACTTTTTTTAATCTTACCGAATACTTGACTTGTTTTAAAATGCAAATGTCTACATTTACAAGTCTTAGTAATAAACTAATTTTACTAGCATTAACAATAACAATAATTAATCATTTCCGTGAGAGAACCATTTATTGTACAAAAAGCATAATCAAATATCTTTACATTTTGTCTGTAATTATTTATTTGTGGCATTTTTTGTTATTTTCTTTCCTTAATTGTATATTATTTTTATATTTCACTGGCAGGAATATAAATACGAATATAATATAAGTTTTAACCATTGCCAATAAAAAGCTTAGGTTTACAGAAACTGTTTTCGTATTTTTGAATGTATAAGCTCTCCAGAATTTTCTGAACGAAATAGTATAGAGAACCATGTAATAGAGTGATACTAAAATTGCTAGCAAGATATCTATTTCACATGTGGGTATTTTGAAGAAAATATTGTTAACTTCAAGCAAATGTCCGCACATCCACATTACCGCATTTTTGGCAAGGGCATGTAATTTAGAACTTAAAACAGTAACATACATAACTTATTCGAAATATATTTTTTAAATTGGCAATTAACGAAGTTTGAAAGAATGTTTTATTTCTTCCTATATTATTTTCCAAAATATTTCTTTTCACAGATACTATTCTACTGTTATTAGATCGATATGTGACAAATAATAATTGTATAATAATTACGTTGTTAAACAATTTTATATAATCTAACTCCTAATAACTAAGTCTGCGATAACATTTGTAGTGGGATTGGTGTTTTGTAAAAATTAGACAATTAGCTGGCTAAATGGCTTAAATAAGAAAAGATATAAAAAATATAATAAAACTGGTTTGGTAAATATACAGTGTCAGATAACAAGTTAATGAAATCTAGTTCAGTAATTTCTGTTCGTTTTTGTTATTGTTCTAAAATAATACAAAGTTGAAATATACATATTTCTTCCAAACACTTTGTACATGGATTAAATTTTGTCAAATAAGTCGTTTTTCTCTCAGTAAGTCGTGATTGAAAATAAAAAAAATATGCTGCAATATGTTTATCCTTTTTTATACGTTTTTAGGTATTAACAATATTATGTGAAACTAACTAATCCGCAGAGTAGTTTCCCACAATATTGTTAATACCTAAAAATATATATAAAACGATTACATAAAGGGTAAACATTATTTAAGTAGGTATTTGTCAAGTTTAATTTAAAATTTATTGACAGGTTGAAGTCACTTTTGACACTGTCAATATTTAATTTCAAATAATTTTAATTTATTGGTATATTAATTTTTATAGTTAGATATTTGACTCAACTTAAAGGAGGCAACCTGAAGAAGCAATCCTAAAAATGCAGAAATAGGTCAGATTTCATCCATTGTGGTTGAATTTTCGAGTTTCCACAGTTTCAAAAGTGATCTTAAGATATTTATAGAGTGTTTTCATTAAACCAGGTTAGTAAATTTAGCTAGATTAATTTTCTTAGATAATTATTGAATATAGCTTTGTCTATGGAATTGTTCATTAGCATACCTAGATGTTTTGCATCAGAGAGCATACATATGACTTCATTGATAGGAATTGTAGGAGATTTGATTTATATTAGCTTAAAATACCTTTCTAATACAGTGAAAATTGTTCATCCTTATTGACTGTGTGTGTTAAAAAATTAAATCAATAAAATAGGGGATATGTAAGCTAAAGATAGGACATACTGTATGTTCTTCTAAAACTATATACGAGAAAACAAAGCAATGTGCGTCAGAGAGGCATTAGCATGGAAATAAGTTGACAAATATCAGTTGTTTAAATTAGAAATGCATGTAATAATAAAAAGCCCGAAATTAAAAATAAAAAGAATATTACAAAGTAATTTAGTATTTTAATGAATAACAAAAAATGTTTTCATGTGTGTACATTCGTTTGCAATAATAATGACACTCTTTAAAATTAAATCTGCGATTTCTTTTAAACTGCTGACGTATTTGTAATGAAATCTATTTTCAACATTTAATATCAATTCTTAGTTGTTTCATTCACCAATAGAGATTTAATGAAATTTTTACTCAGAACTTCCAGGAGTTCAAAAACTGTATTATGTACTAATATCAAAATTTAGTACAGATTCAAGCAGAACACATGTTTACTTTATTATTGAGCAAATCTAAAAACGGTGCAATAATTTTGTTCAAAAGCATATAATAATGTAAGAACTATCATTAATTACAGGCTAAGTATAATATATTTATATTTTCTCTTCATTTCATTGTCACACATCAATTTTTGAATAATTATGTTACGCACTTTTATTTTTTATTTGTCAAAAACAGATTTCTGTTCTTTATTATCATATGCAGCAAATGTTTGATATTTGAATTGACAGTTAAAGGATTAGAACTACTAGAAACTGTCTTGTTTACATTTCCATGGAGTTTGACCCACATCTAATAGATTTTTCGTATTCATATTTCAATAACCATCAATAACCAATTCGCATCTTCTAACTTAAAATAAAATTAGCAAAAATATTGCTTAATAAAAATTGTTCAAGAAAAAACATTATTTTCAAAATATTTAGGTATCTATGTTGATGGGTACAATATCTCTCAATGTTTTGGTATCTATGTAAACGATTATCGATAGTGTCATAACTTCTACTTAGATTATAATGGGTTTCAAATGGATCTTACCGGTTTCACAATTGAGACTACAAAGTTTTGTTTTGGCTTTTGTTTCGTTGTAAAAACACTAAGGCGTCAAAGCTCTGAACACCCTGTACGCAATTAAAAAGTGTACTGTCATATCTTGAGATCGTAAGCGATTATGCTACTAAAGTTATGCCGCTTAGTTAGATGTATCTATAGGTATGTTAAAAGATCAGCGTACCTGTCATAATTTTGGTTAGCATGAAGCGAAAGCCTGAGAAACAGCTACAGCGCCGCTAGAATTGCACCATAATACGATAAACTAAGCACTAAAAGCTCTGTCACTATCACCAGCGGTCACCGTTCCAACTTATCTAAATATCAGTGATCGATGTTACGCAACAGTGCACATGCAGTGCTCAAAATCTAAGTCGACACTGGAATCAGGATGCGCCTGGATCTAGGGCTTCCCTGACAGGGGCGTGTCCAGGGGAGGGGCGAATGGGATGGGCTATCCTACAGGATAACATCCCCACTACCCGGCCTGGATATATCTGTGATATCCTACAAGCCAAAAAGGCATTATCTTATTGACGTTGATAACTCTATTAGGTTTTGTAGTTGTTTAGCTTTGTTTGTTGTTCGCTGGGGCGTTCTCTGAAAGGACCCGTTTAATGTGTTAGTTAGAAAGGACCTGTTTTATTTTGTTGGTGTGTGCTCTAATGAGATTAAATTCGGCAAATGAGTATTTTTCTGGTCTGCCTAGCTTACGTGGTTCTGACTTTAATTCATTTTACAGCATTTTATGCTTCTGAATTGTTACAAATGTTTTTATACAGGGTGATTCATTAATAACGGGACAGAGCTTAAGAGCATGTTGCTGACGTCCAAATAGAGCAATTAAGCCAAATATGCCTTATCCGAATGTTGCTCCTTTTCGATCTACAGAGTGTCAAAGTTGAAAAAAATAAATCACATCTAATATATAAAATTCTCGTGTCACAGTTTTAGACGCCATACTCGGAAACGGCTTGACCGATTTTTATGAAATTTTATATGTATATTCGGTAGGTCTGAGAATCGGTCGTAATCTATTTTTCATCCCCCAAAGTGATAAGGGTGGTTCACCCCAAACAACTTTTTTATTTTTTGGATAAAATTTTTTATTTTTATTTTTTTATGATGTGGCATTAAAAAATACATACAACCCTTAATTTTCATCCTTCTATCACAAACCCCTATTTTTTAATAACCATTTTAGTAATTTAATCATTTTAAACCCTGGTCGATAACTGATCGATTATCACTAGAACAGTTATCTTCGCCAAGCATCTACCGGTGTCACTTCTCACCCAGTAAACAGTACGGAGTAGGGACGAGAACAAAGCCGGTCTCCTGTCTCTCTCACACAATAAGCCTTCTCTCACTCTCTACACAGTTTTCGACCATTATTATTGTGTATGAATCGAGCGTAGTAGTGACGTTTACAATTATAATTTTACCTTCTAAGTGTAATTATCAAGTAAATTTATTATTAATTTGCTGGGCCATAATTATTTATTTCCTATTTTATCAATAATTAATAAAATTATTAATTTTAAGTGTAGTTCTCATTATTAGTTAATTAAGTGATCTACATAACCTCAAAAGTACGCAATACGTGTCACGAGTTTCCGCCAACAACGGCTGTTATTTTACTATATGGTTATTTTTTTGTACAGTGAACAATGCCAGCAAGACGTAAAGTCAAATTGTTGCGTAAGTAATGGGTCATACTGTAACAGCATACTGTGATCAAAATAAGCAAAATTTCGTGAAATTTTCCAGTCCAAAGTGAGATACAGTGTAGCATAAAAATGTCTTAGCGATTTAAAAGTGTTCAAACCATCGTTGGTGGCGCCCTATAGCAGATACACCAAAATCATCGACATATTCGAATTTCTAGTACCAAGAAACCCTCCTATATCAAATTTCATAATATACGGTCCATGCGATCGAAAAATAATAAAGAAAATGTGATTTATTTTTTCAACTTTGACATCCTGTCGATTAGAAAGGAGCAACATTCGGATAAAGCATATTTGGCTTAATCGCTCTATTTTGAGGTCAGCAACATGCCTTTAAGCTCTGTCCTATTATTAATCAATCACCCCGTATATACATGTTTTATTAAGTATTAACAATATTGTTGGACTAACCACTCTGCGGACTAAACCTCAAGCTAGACTTAAATTACATCGACAATCTCAACCCATATACAGGATGTTTTTAAATGAAGTAGCATAAGTTAGCATAAATTCCTTAGGTAAAAATAAATCGATTTAACCTATCATACCTATAACCCAAGTCGTATAATAAAAAAGATACAGGGTGTCAAAGTTAAAATTTTATTTTTGATATTTGTAGATAACTTCTTAAAAAAATCCAAATATTTCCAGAAATTTTGTAAATCAGGGGTTTTTGCGGGCGAGAAATTCAAATTTGTTTCTAATTTTGACGTCACTAGTAGAGGGCGCCACTTATGGCACTTCATATTTCTTTTAAATGGCAGAACTTTTTTGCTGCTTTGTGTATCCATCTGACTATTGAAACTGGTGATTTTCAACAACTTTTAAATGTTTTTTAAACGTATGCAAACCCATTGGGACATTTGCAATTCAGTTGCAACTAATCAATCCATTCCAATTGTAACTTGTGTAGCTTACACTTTAAGACATTTCGTGAACAAAAAGCTAATCGCTGTGTTCGCGTAAAAAACTCCCCTCCTTTTAACCAGGAAATTACGCATCCCTCAAAGGCGAAAGAAAACCTCGCAGACCCGCCGATGATATATCACTGAACGCAAAAACCTTCCACTCGAATAGTTAAATTTATTTCTTTCGACCTTTCGAATCACACGCGTGATAACATCAGTTAGGAGTATTTGAAACGGCCAAGGCCCGAAATGACCAAATTTAAATGCAATGGTCCCAAGTTTAAAGCGCATTTAGATAAGACATGGCCATCTATTTCACTGCGTTCCATTGTTGAAATTCCCGATTAAATTTACGGAGATTCGTCACCAGCCCCGGAAAAAGAGATGCCGATATTTATCCAGCGTTGTTCATAAAATATCACGGATCTAAGATCTGCTCAACGCAGTGCCTATATTGTTTTATAGAGTAAACCTTCAATGGCTTGCACTGAAAAATGATTTTTCAAAAAAAAAAAACATTTTTTAATAAAAATATTACTGGCGACTTTTTAAATAAGAAAAGCCTTATGTCTACGCCGCTGCATACAACGCAAAAGTTACTTCCCTTTGAGCTTATTGCAATTGATTTATTTATTTATTTCATTTATTTTTTTATTATTTATTTTATTATTAAGTAGACCGCAAATGCAAATATGCCACCCCCTCTCCCGCACAACTTTCCAACTTCTGGTCTAATCCTAGTGATTAGAATCATGGGTAGAGATATTATTATTATTATTATACCTCACCCAACAAAAAATCCATTTACAGGATAAGTAAAGACGTTAGACAAATTAAGAATAACATTAGAAATAAAAGCAAAGTAAAAACAAAAACATAAAATATAAATACAGGAAATGAGAATTTCAGAAAACTTGTCATTATGTGTTAAATATATCTGCAAGTTGTAAGTGAAACACATTCTGTGTAACGGTGAGAATTTCAATAAATTACGCCTTGACTGATTGGGTACCTGCAATAGTATTAATTTAAAAAAATCATAGCAGTCACACCTACCATTTAGGATCTTATAAAGAAACATGACATATCTCCACGTTGCTCAAGATTTGACACTCCAAATCGTTTCAGTAAGATATTATGCGGAATACGTGTTTGAGGATGTATACCTTCCTGACGAAAAGAGAGCAACTTTTAAAAACTCCTCTTAACATCCTCAAGGTTTGATTGAAACATATAACTATTTTGCTATTTGTAATTTTGTTGTTGTTGTTTTTCCTTTTCTTTTTATTGTAAGCTATTTCCCGTCCTGTAATTGGGATTAATTCCCAAGTTAATCCCGTTGGATAGTGGAACGATAAATAAATAAATAAATAACCAGGATTCCATACAACACTGGCGTACTCAAGTTTATATCTAACAAAAGCATTAAACAGTGTCATACACATATACTTGAATATTGGATAACCCATAGGTCATTCTTGTTAAAAACCCAGATTCCTAGATGCAGATTGAACTGTTTTATGTCGTTAAGGCCATAATTAAACAAAATAGGATTCACTTTTCTGGTAAATGTCATCACGCTACCTTTGGAAACATTTCAAGAGAGATTATTAGCAGTACACTAATTCCGAATACAAGTTAGACAATGCTGCAACCTAATACAATCATTATCATCATAAATCTTGCCATATATTTTTATATCGTCTCCATACATGACACAGTGACAGTCAAGATCTTGAACTGTATCATTGATATAAATCACAAACAATAATTCACCCAAAATTGACCCCTGAGGCACACCTGATGTAACAGATTTCGACCCAGACGTACAACCGAAACACAGGACAAATTAGTGTCTACCTGTGTATATAACACCTCAAGATGCGTATTTGAGAAATATACTGTGTGATGCGTATCAGATTGAACGCAGTTGACATGTCCCTCATAAATCCATGTTGGCAAGGACTGATAACCTTTTGGAGATGGAAATAAAATAAGTTGTGTAACGCAATTTCAAACACTTTAGAGAAATTGCTAGTAATTGCAATAGGTCTGTAATTATGGATATAATGGTCATTAAGATGAACCAAACATATCCAAGATATCTGCTACCTTTGCTGAAATATAGTTCAGCAAAGTTTACATGTAAAATAAAATTTTCTGAATCTACAAAACTGTGTATATATCATTGATTTTTTGCTAGGTACATAACTTTTTGGTCACATTCTCGAAAAATGTTATTTGATAATAGATATGTTTAGAATAAAAATATATATATAAAAATATAGTGGCCTTCTAATCTAATTCCTGCTAACTAGTTATAATATCATTTCATAATAAATTTTTATTGTTATTATTTAAATTATTCATAAAACAAAGATTAAAGTATATCATCAACCACCATTATCGTCATCGCCAGGTTTTTGACGGGATTTACTTGGTATTTAAAAGATAATTAGATACTCTAAGAATATTTGGAAGAATTTCTATAATCAGCAAATTTTCTTTCCCAGGAATAAAGCGTCTACATTGTAAATAACTTTGTCTTATTTTGTTATGCCAATTCTCGTGAGTGGATTTGATAGTTTGTTTTGGCTTATTTCGCAAATCCGTGGGATGATCGATGGTTTCGAGGTAAACCACAAAAAGCAAAAATAAACTGTCGATACGGTACGATTATTACTTATGTCATATAAAAATAAGTTATTATTTTATAAAACATAGGTATCTTCCAAATACATTATTGAAATTAATCATATGGTTCGAAGGCATTAAAAATTGTCATAATGACTATTTGACACTTATGTGATTATACGACTCAGCCTGCGGCTTCATCATATAGACTTGACATGCGTACAGTAATAATTTCTACATGCCACCTATTGCATAAATAATTATAATGTATTCAGAAAAGTATATATATATCAATTTTTTTATCTAAAGTTCATAGAAGTATATTTTAATTATCTGGAAATATATTAAGTAGGCAAACATTTCTTAGAATAACATAGCTTACAACCACAAACATATTTAGCCATTTTCTACTGCCCACCTACCTTCCTGTACAGAAATGCAGATACATTACAGGAAAGGGTGGTAACGTATTCGTGTTTACATATATTTTTTTTTTACAAAATGTGAAAAATATTTTATTCAGTGCATTCTGTCAAATATAGTAAATATTTTAGAAATTTTATTTTGTGATGTTGAAAGCAAAAAAACTTTTATCAAGATTCCTTATATCTATCTCTAACAGTCTTCGACATATTTCAATTCAATCATATGAGATAATTCAGAAGTTATCCAAAAAAATTTAATGTGAAGGGGACTCTTACAAATACAATTTTATAATAAAACAATCAAAAAGAGCAGTTCGAAATTGATTTAAAAATACACTTATGCACGACACTGGTCTACTGTAAAACCTGACCTCGTACAAGGCAAAGCATGCATAAAGTTGAACAAATAAATAGAATGAAAGAATTTCCCAAGGAAAGAAATAAACACAATTTTATAACATTGATTGAGTAGTCAATAAGACTCCACAACAATTAAACATTAGAATGACACACGCCTCCTATGTATTTTTATTATGATTTCCAGTTTGAAAGGGTGGTAATTGATAAGAAATATTTTTTTTACTCAGAAAGTATCAATTTTTTGGAAAATTTGAGAGAGTAAGAAAAGTTTCTAAATCCATAGGTCCAAATATCCGTAGTTTTAATTTTGATCCATAGTCACCTAGAAAAACGTTCTGGTAAAAAAATCAGGGAGGGCTGTTTATTTCAACCACTTTGAAGTGAAAGGTAAAAATAAAAATTTATTGCTGAAACGTAGTTGCATCAGTAGAACATGCGTACCAAATTTTAAAATTTTAGGTTGAGCCCTTTCTGAAAAAAAAAATAGAAACCGAATTTTAGGTTCACCTCACCATAGCGAATATTTCTGCAGGAAGGGCTCAAATAGAAAAGAAATACAGAAACCCCCCAAAATTAGACCACAGAATACCCTCCTTCAATATTTACGTGGAATTACGGGACACCCTTTATATTTTTTAATATTTTATTCTCTTTTACTATAGTGATTGGGGGAACCCCAATATTCGAAACCGGTGTTTAGGACACTTACTTTATTACTGTCGCATTTATTTTTACATGTGCGTTTGTTTAGTCGGTATTGTACATACATAATTTGCCAGATAGAAATGTATTCCAGACAGTCTTCAACAATGCACGTAAAACTGGAATGTTTCCCAGTGTGAGAATTACAGCTGAGAGGCAAACTGATCCTGGTCTAGCAGTGGAAGAAGAAATTCTAAATATGGTAGAACGTAGCCTGGCTGTAAGTACAAGGTGCATTGCAACCCGTCTCCAAATTAATCAAATTACGGCGTGGGAAGTCAGTCACAAAAATGGTTTAAACATTTCCATATTCATTGCATCCAGAATCTTCAGGACGGTGCTAATGATTTACGATTGCATTTTTGCAATTGGATAAACGCAAATCATACACTTTACAAATACATTTTGTTTACTGATGAGGCTCAGTAATGCTAGATGGTCTTACTGGAGCTAGATATGTAGAATTTTTAGAAAATAATTTGACAAATCTACTGGACGATAGATATAAGGCAAAACATGTACTTTCAATAATCGCTTTCCACAACGCTGGATTGACCGAGGTGGTTTCCAAAATTGGCCACCAAAGTCACCAGAGTTGAATCCCCTTGATTACTGTCTTTAGGAATGGTTTAAATCATTAGTACATGCAGCAAAAGTGACCGGATTGTCAGTTGTGCAGCACTCATAAGTGATAATCACCGTGCACATCAAAGAGTTACCCTCGCAATCCACAAACGAGCTGATGCATGCATCGAGGCGGACGGTGGTATATTTAAAAATTAAATTCATTTATTTCGGTTTACTAGATCTTTAATGAATGTTATAATTTATAATACCTACAGAATATACACTTTTCTCTACTGATGTATTACAATAAACTCGGGTAAAAATATTTTTATTGCTATCTCAGTAACTATTGATATTCGACCATATGTTTATTAGGATTTTTTGTTCACTTTTACCCCCTGAATACCCACTGAATATTAGGGGTTCCCCAATCACCCCATATACAGGCTGTCTCACATAAGAGGGCCACTCCCATGTTGACGTTTTAAAACTGTTTCTATATTATCTTGAGCAACACGAAAATATTTAGGTACATTTTTTATACTAAAATTGAAAAAAACTGTAATAAACACAAAAGATAAGGACGACATGTAGTATATTGCATGAAAGACGAAAAAACAGACATAGTTTGCTTCGATATATTTTTTTTGCCGCCTAGAGGTCGCAGCGAACCACATACGATATTTCAAAAATCTGGTAAAAGGTATTAATTTTGCAATCAAAATTTATTACCAATAAGTTTTCTCTATCTCTTAAAATAAAAAAGATAGACAGCCTTGGGAACTTTACAGGTTTTTTTGTTATTACTCATAAAGTTGGCCATGGATTTCAAATCTGATTTTACGAGCATAAAGGCCTCCAAAAATGCAACAAAAAGCATTTAAAGATTTTTGACGTGTCTCGCATATTAAGAGTCCCTCCCTCTTATGTGAGGCAGCCTGCTCTTCATATCAATTTTTGTTAGAATATGTTAGTATTTGTCTTATCATCAAAACGACTTTGCCTTTTTTAATAATATTACTTGCCTAATTTTTTCGGTATTTAACTAATTTGACGAGCCGGCGAGTCTTTTGTTCTCATCATTGCCAACGAAAGTCGTTACAATTCCATAAAAAACCGAGAAATCAGACAAAGGGTTCAAGACTGCAGATAAATCCGTTTAGGGCATCGCCAACGGGGACGGTTGCTCCCCGAGTGTGGCATGATCGAAATCAAGAGGTTATAAAATCAAATAGCTGTTCTCGAGACATCAATACGTTAAACAAGAAACCATTCAAATCTAAATCACACAGTGCATAAGAAGTAAAATCCAAGTAGCCCTGTAGACAAAACACCG
Source organism: Monochamus alternatus (assembly GCA_037114965.1). NCBI lineage: Eukaryota > Metazoa > Arthropoda > Insecta > Coleoptera > Cerambycidae > Monochamus > Monochamus alternatus. The sequence continues at coordinate 44,945,893 of CM073433.1, forward strand.
TAGGCGCACTCCGGGCCTCTAGATGAACGAGTCCAACATATTATTAGTGGCCTCCCTTGATGAATATGAGGCATAAAAGGTGCGCGGAAGTCCTTTATTCCACGAAGAAAGCGGAACTGAATACGATCAGATCAAGTCATGTCGTTGCGGGATCGTACAATGCAATTTCTGTCTGCATTAGAAAAGACTATTTGGCAGGGGGTGAAACTACTCATTATTTTTGATGTTATTTAACGAACTTTCAACTTACCACGCCAGACGAAGCTTTCCCAGGATACGTGATACTAGTTTTGCAGAAACTGTGCCACCAAATTTCGCATTGAAGATTAATATTGATAGGTATAGCAATAGTTATTTAAATTACAAGCTGAGAAAGCTTACTTTTAGGTGCGAGGTGTATTTAAACAGCCGAGGCGAAGCGAAGCGTAGCTAATAGCACAACAAAGAAATCTCGATCATTTGTAATAAGTGGAAAAATTAGATGTTTTAATTTTGTTGAAACGTATCGCAAATATGCATCCCTTCGTCCTCAGTCTACCAGTTATACTAGATTATAAGATATTACAACGGAAATTGTTCAGTTCAACCTGTTGATGTAAATACTTTTAGTAAAATTCCAAGTGATATTGCAAAACATTTGAATATTATTAAGAGATCGTGCCTTTGAATTCGATTATAAACTGGATGGATCAAGTCTTACTCGTCATGAATACTTTTGTGATCTGGGCGTAACCTTTGATCATAAATTAACATTTGCAGAGGATGTCAAGAAAGTGGTACCTTCGGCTTCTAAAAATTTAGGTTTTGTCATAAGAAATTCGCAAGGCTTCACCAATCAGCATGTTTTGCTTTCTCTTTTAACTCTTTTATAAAATCTAAACCTGGGTATGGTAGTTTAGTTTGGTATCCAGGTTATAACATCTACAACCAGTGTATTGAAAATGTACAGAGATGATTTTTGAAATTTCTCTCTTATAAGCTGGATGGCAACTACCCTCCCATAGGTGTATCTCAGAATGATCTTCTCAGAAGATTTTCCCAATCTAGTTTGGCCGATCGTCGTAGGCACCAATCTGTGTTATTTTTATATAAAATTATTAATAACAAATATGACTGTCCCAAGATTTTGTCAGATCTGAACATTTTTGTACCCAGAATTGAAGCAAGGTCTAACATAACATTTTACCTTCCGATCCCGCGTACGAATTTATTAAAATTTTCGCCAATTTTTATGATCTGCACCATCTATAACATTCTGCAGAAGCGCATTGATATATTTGCTTGAACTGAAAATGATATTAGACGAGTATTTTCTTAACATTGTGTAGATTAACTAACTTTAACGCTTTACTGAGTGTCTTTCAACCCAATTTTTTTTTGTTTGTTCTACTGTATATTGCTATATATATTTTGTTATCTATTTCTAACTTAATATAATTTAACTGTTTTGTTTTCTCAGCCTGTAATGGGCCTTCTGGCTGTTGGTTGTAGTACCAAATAAATAAATAAATATTAAAAACCAAATGCAATACACAGGGCACTGTTTTTGTAGATCTTCTGCAACATTACTTGTGGAATCGGAGGCAGACATGTTAACATTAAAACACGACGTAGAATGGAAATCTTCAACTGTAGCTGAGGGTTACATTGAGGAGTCGATTTCTAAAAAAACTGAAATAGCGGTTTAAATTCTGGAACGTACCGGAATCACAATCTGAAAAAGAGTTTTAAGTGAAGAACCTGAGAATTTCACAAGCAAAAATGAAAGTTTGTCTATCTTTACAACAGATAATTTCTAATTGCGGCATTAAAATTGAAATTAAAGAAGTAAAGTTTTATAAAAATAACGTTAGTTCATGATATTCTTAAAACTATTCTAACAATTAGTAATATTTGTTGTAAAATATTCTACAATAAAATTTGAAATAAAAACAAATTTAATTCGATCGCAGAAAAAATAGTTGCACAAATAACTATTTTGCAGCTCTTTTCTTCAACAGTGAGTGTTATCTGGTTGGATTAATATGTCAACTAGCAAATATGAGTTCATTTGGAATTAGTTTTAATACAATGTTTAGCTTACTGCATTTAAGAGATATAGTAAAATCACTTAGTCAAAATTTAGAAATAGAACTTCAGCATTTCACTTGCTGATTTTTTGGAAGTACAGTTTTATAATTTTTTCTACGTTCATGCATGAAACAAAGCTTTATTGAACTATATTTAGTGGGAAAAGTCGTTCTTTATTGCACTAGTGCAATAAAATGTTTATTGCATTCATCTGTCATTCTACTACAGCGTTTTATCATCATGACAAACATAAACGTTCAATTCGACGTCATATTTTTCTAGACTTAGTGTCATCTAAATAAAAATTTTTTGATTTTTGCATGAACGTGTTGTCTTACTCGGCCTGACGGCCTCGTTGTACAATTTCACGTCGCGTGCAATAAACACTTACTTTTTGTACTTGTTGCATTAACTATTAATTTTATTTTCCATTTTTTTGTGATATAATAATTACTGAACTACTAACTTACCTGAAACATATATTTTTATAGACAAATCTGATAATACGATAAAAATACCTATTTAATACAATTTTCAATTAACATTCTCTTAATACCAGCTGAATTAAAATTTATCTCATGCACTTGCAATAATATTTATTTTATTGCTATTCAGAATGATAGTTCTCAATCATTCATGTTTCTAAATTCATAGAATTCAATTACGTTGGTATAAATGAAGACTAAATTATGTTTTAAGGCCTTGTAAATCCGTGGAAGAAGTTTTGACGGTAATATCATCGTTTACCATTTTACACAAACAAACAAATTAAAATTTTAAACCGTATTCGTATACATGCACTTAGAGGATTAAATGACTATTACACTTTATACTTTTTTATTAAAAACAATCTTTTCAAATCGATGGATTGAACGTGGAAGATACCCAACAACACTCACATAATTTTAATTCACTGGATTTCACTGTTTGTAAGTTTATACAGCATGCGCCAAAAGTATGGAATAAATTCAATAAAAACGAAACAATTATTTTTTGGGAAAAATCCTCAGGTCGATTTTTAATTTAAAAAATACATATTTTAGCGTAAAATGCGATTTTCAAATGCCATTTGTTTTCGAGTAATGACGTCATCGATTTTTTTTTAAATGGCAACACCATATTTTTTTCCTTGATTCGGAAAGATCGTTTAATTCTCTATCAGACAGTACTAAAATGTTGCCCTCTTACAAAGGAAAGTTTTCGAGTAAATGACGATTGAATGTTAGAAAACGTAAATCAATTAAAATAAAGCAAAAACGTTATCAAGTTTAGTTTTTCGAATTCCATAGTTCTTTTATGGATCACGTAGGTGATCTTGCAAAGCGTCATTGTCACACCGACTTTCTAATAAGTATTGTAAGCGACATAGAAATTATTATTCACTTTAAAGTACTATGGCACATTTAACTGTTACTCAAAGAATTGAAATTTTAATTCTTATCGGATGCGGGAATATGACTAGAACTCAGCAGGAAGTTTGCGATTTATTTAATGAAAAATATCCACATCGCCCTATCAGCCAATGAACAGTCAGTAAGGTAGAGTCTAAATTTAGAGAAACTGGCAATGTTGTAAATATTCCAAAACCTGGACGTCCAAACATTAATGAAAATCAGAAACAGAACATTTTGATAAGTATGGTGGATAATTCTCATAATTCTTCACGATTGGTTGAATTAAACAATGACACTAGTCAGAGCACAGTGCTGCTTATCTTGAGGAAGAAAAAATATCATCCCTACAAAATTCAACTTGTGCAGGAACTCAATGAATATGATCCCGATCGCCGCTTACACTTTTGCGAAATTCTAATGGATTTGTCAAGGAAATAGAAATTTACACCGGCAAATACTTTTTTCAGATGAAGCCACATTTTATCTGAATGGTACAGTAAACCGTCAAACTTGCAGATATTGGAGTCGGGAAAATCCTCATTGGATGGCAGAGGCACATACCCAACACCCTCAGAAATTAAATGTGTGGGCTGAAATAGTTGACGACAGAATAGTAGGGCCTTTCTTCTTTGAAGGAACCCTTACAGGACAAAGATATTTAGAGTTTCTAGAAAATGACCTTGTTCCAGCCCTTGCAGTAATTTTTCCTAACGATAATGACCCTGACATTCCTGACCATACCATATGGTTTCAGCAAGACGGTGCACCTCCTCATTATACGCGCCCTGTACGAGATTTTTTGGACAACTGTTTTCCTGGGAGGTGGATCGGCAGACGCAGACCGATAGAATGGCCTGCAAGATCGCCAGATCATGCACCTCTTGACTATTTTTTATGGGGATACTTGAAGTCAAAAGTATACATTAATAAACTACGTAATTTAGAAGAACTTCAAAATCGTATTTGGGACGAAATACGCAGAGTTACCCCAGAAATCATTCATAATGTGCAAGAAGAATTTCTTTACAGACTTGCGCATTGTCAACAAGTTGGTGGATGGCAATTCGAACATTTAATTTAAGTATAAAATTTAATCAATTGTATTTTATTTTACATACCTCAGAATTGTTACTTTTTTATGGATAAAATTTACGTTTTCTTTCATTCAATCGTCATTTACTCGAAAACTTTCCTATGTAAGAGGGCAAAATTTTAGTACTGTCTGATAGAGAATTAAACGATCTTTCACAATCAAGGAAAAAAATATAGTGTTGCCATTTAAAAAAAAATCGATGACATCATTACTCGAAGACAAATGACATTTGAAAATCGCATTTTACGCTGAAATATGTATTTTTTAAATTAAAAATCGACCTGTTCGAGAATTTTTCCCAAAAAATAATTGTTTCGTAGATTAGATTAGATTTTCTGAAATTAGAAAAAATCCTTAATGCATTTCTTAACTATGTATTTTACCTTAGCAAAGACAAATTTTTTCAATTATAAAATTTTTTATATTTAAGTAAGATTTACCCTGTATAACGGAATATGTAATTTTGCAAAAAAACCGAATTGTAACTTATTAATTTCTACGAATGATTTGGGTCTCATCCGTATAGAAGATTTAGTATAATTTAGTTCATAGTATGAAAATTGAGACTAACATTTCGCTCACAAACCTTTTCTTAATGCAGCTCAAAAAATGAAACATTTAATATATTTCAATTTATAACTAACCCCTAAGTGTCGCCTTGTACTGACTCGGATAATAAATACACCCATAAATAAAAAACTTTCATATATGGCCATAATATACATGCATGCAAACAAGATGATAACCCTATTACACACACATGCAGAAATAGGGGACAATTCATAAACCACCCCATCTCTCTCATACCCACCCTTGACGCCATGCCACTTCTCGCTCTGACACGCACCTAGCCGAAGACGGATGAAATAAATTTATAAAATATATTGGGCCAGTGACATAGAATGTCATAGAGGCACTAAATTTAGCATTTAGGGTTACTCTTACACGCAGGTATGAATGAAAAGAACAATGTGTTTGACATTATTGTTACACATCGGTTTTTAAAAGTCTATTCTGTTATAATTTGCATGTCACAAAGTCAGCCTCTTCAGGTATCTCTGTATGGGAAGATGCATTTGGAAGGTATTCGAGATTTTTATTGAAATTTAATATTTTATTTAACTTTACATCTATTCTAAGTCAAAGCAGCAGATGATTTTAACGTGTATGCTTATGAGAATGAATAATAATTTAAATAAACCACACAAAAATCTAAACATTCTGTATAACTTTATCTTGTCGGCAAATATTTTAATTGGTACATTTTTTTTTTAGATTCAAACTTTAAGCTCTGAATTCAAAGTTTAATCTCTAAATATAGACTTTGAATTTAGACTTTAAACCTTGAATTCAGATTTTAAACTCTGAATTTAGACTTTAAACTCTGAATTAAGACTTTAAACTCTAAATTCAGACTTTAAACTCTGAATTAAGACTTTAAACTCTGAATTAAGACTTTAAACTCTGAATTCAGACTTTAAACTGTCTGAATGGAGTGGATTGCTTTCTGCTTGTGACTGTATTCAGGCCTAGCTTTGAGTAGCCAATGACTACAGTTCAGGTTGCCAGTTATTGGCCTCATTTGTGATATACTGATAAGAATTAACCAGTACATGATTAGTGGCACCGCTGACGACTAACTGCGGCTGTTTGCTATAAGCATTTCAGGGGTAATTCAAAGGTGCAACGTTATTTAGACATCCAGTACTTAAATAGTACTGTTCATGACAATGATACAGTCTAAGTTATTCAGGGAATTGGTGTTAGCACATCACGGCAATCTAGATCCAGAAATAAAAATAGGTCTAAAGAAATTAAGTGGTCTAAATCATTTCCCAAACACGTACAGTCACACCTTAAATCCTCTCTAGAATCAAAAACAATAAAATTATACAGGGTGTTGTAAAATTTTATAGTTGATGACAAATATCTTGTCATCAACTATCTACTTGTTCCATAATTTCGGTAGCAGTGCAAGTTCAGAGATCAAAGTCTGAATGCAGAGATTAAAGTATGAATTCAGAGTTGAAACTATGAATTCAGAGATTAAAGTTTAAACTTAAAAAAAAGTAGACATGGCCCCTCTAGGTCTTCGTAGACTATACAGTAAGGGGATTCAGCTTTATCTGAAGTACCACAAGGCTCAGTGTTTGGTCCTCTACTTGCATGCTTTCAATTTTAATAAATAACATCAATTAACTTAATACATAGACATATGACATAGAGGCACTAAATTTAGCATTTATAGGATTACTCTTACACGCAGGTATGAACGAAAAGATCAATTGGTTTTTTAAAAGTCTGGTATAATTTGCATGTCACAAAGTTTGCCTCTTCAGGTACCTATGCCTGGGAAGATGCATTTGGAAGCTGTTTTAGATTTGTATTGAAATTTAATATTTTATTTAACTTTACTATTCAAGTCAAAACAGTAGATGATTTTAACGTTTATGCTTATGAGAATGAATAATTTAAATAAACCACAGAAAAATTCTGTATAATTATATTTCGTCGACGAATATTTTAATAGGTATTTTCATGAAAACTATCAGTTTTCGTCTATAATAATTTGAAAATATAGTTGGGACTGAAATATTTTAATAAACTCACGAGTTCAAAATGTGTAAATCATCGTTCTTGTTGTTATTACAACAGATGTCTGTATGATGCTGGAATAAGATGTAATAAATGATTTTTAACTTATTTACCTACCAATCCAACAAAATAACTTGAGACTTGTGTGAAAAAATGTATTTTTACTTTAACCCCAATCTAAAAACTATCAAATCATCATGGTTTCACGCCTTTCGCAAATAATAGATTTAAGGTAAAAAAGATAAAAACATCAAAGAACCCTTAAGAGCATGACAATCACAATCCTTTGAAAATAATTTAGGAATCCCCTAAAAATCAATTTCACACGGTCAAATGTTAAGGGTTAAATTTAGGTATTTCACCTTTTTTGTAAATCTTGTTAAAATTATATAAAATACGGAAGTAACCACCGTGCAACCGCTTTTAAATAATAATAGAAGCGGGTTACAGGAAGGAACCCTTTCTTGCTTTTCTAGTATTGTGTCTAGGACAAGATCAGGTAAATGCGGTACAGGTATGGCAGGCATCTAGCAAGATTTACCCCTTCAATGTAAAAAATAACGTTTCTGTGTATATTTTGGGAGTAGGAGAGTATTGTAACTTTTTATATGCAATAACGGAAAAATGTCAGAAGTGGCAACTGGTTTCATATCAAATTCAAATTTATTCGTGAATGGGCCATGGCTTATTGAATACCTATAAAAAGAAAATGCTAGTTTTAATAGCAAATAATGCATGTGACGTTAAGGGTACTAGTTTCGGAATATAATACTTTATACAATTGGATTGTTAAGTTTATAATTAAACTGCTTCTCAGCAGTCTGGAAAACTTACCACCCAGGTTTTCTTGGACCGGTCAACTTTGGTTTTGAATATATTTCATATAAATGTACTAAAATTCTCCAAATTTCTGCCCCTAAGCGGAGCTGACCTTTTCCTTTAAAACCTTAAATGGATACATTTTTAAAGAGCAATGAGTTATATTTTAAAAGTCATCCATCTACTTTTTTTAAATTGGATGATCAATTATCGAGAAATTAAAGCTGAAAAATTCAGATCATCAAAATCATGTAAAGTAATTTTACTTAATTATTGGTAATGCCCACCATCAACATCCATGTATATGTAAATAATATATGCAGGGTGTTCTTAAAGTAGGAGTTAAAAATCCAGGGGCGTATTCTGACAACAATAAGGGTTTTTTGTTATATAAATGTCTGTCTTAGGACAGCTATTGTCCTATTGTCTACTTACAGCTTTTCAAAAATTAAAAAAAAAATCAGTTTTTTCAAATATTCGAAGTGCATATTTATTATGACAGTAGGTATGAAATGAAAAGTTACCAGCCTTAGAAACTTATCAGTGACAGTGGTGTGAAAAAATATATATCACTCTGTATAATATTACAAATAAACTAGGTTTTCATATGCACCATTGTATTGCACCATTAATAAATTATACTTAAATGCTGGCAAGTGTAAAATTATGAGTATTTCTTTAAAAAAACAGTTTATTGAATTTGAGTACAGATTAAATTCGTCAGTATTATCTCGTTGTAATAGTAATGGAGATTTGGGCATAACTTTTGATAGCAAATGGTCGTTTAATGGACATATTTCCTTAATCGTATCAGCAAGATGTTAGGGTTCTTAATTAGAAATTGTAAAAATTTTCGTAATGCACAAAGTTTTAAGGTTCTCTATTACTCCTACGTTAGATCTAAAATTGAATATGCTTCGATAGTATGGTTTCCGTTTTATAGGTGTCATATTGCAGCTATTGAGAGTGTACAAAGAAAGTTCTTGAAATTTCTTTATTTTAAAGAGTATGGTTCGTATCCAGAAAGAGGATTTAGTCATGATATATTATTGAATACCTTTGATGTTACATTATTAGAAGTTAGACGTTTCTAGTTGTACATTGATTTACAAAATTTTGCATAATGAACTTGACTGTTGTGATCTATTGCACGCATTAAATTTTCATGTTCCGCAATATTCTGCAAGACGGGTTGCTGATTTTGTGTTACCATTAGCTAGAACCAATATAATGCTGCGCTCTCCATTGTGTGTCATGTGTAGTAATTTAAATAAAATTAGTATGTTTTGTGACATTCATTCTGTAGATGTTAAACAATTGCGTTTTTTTATTATTGAATACCAACATCTGTTTTAATATATACATGCATTTTGTATTTAGCATTCTAGTTTTTATTCTTTTTTTCTTATATTATATAGATTTGTAGATTTGTAGATTTGTAGAATCTCATTTCTTAATTGCGTCTTTTTATTTTTTTTTGCTACATTTAATAGTTTTGTGATTCTTAATGTAAATGCACTGGAAATTGTTTTTTCTTTTATATTTTGTTAAAAATTCTTGTTGTTATATTATGTATTTGTCCTGTAATTGGATCTTGTATCTGTTGGTCAATAAATAAATATTATTATTATTATCTTCACTTTTTGTTTATTTACACTTTTCTATATTCCAATCCTATTAACAACAAAATTGATTTATTTGATCTAGTGCATTTTTACGATACCCATAACATTACTTAAAGCAATAAAATAATTAATTAACAATGGAATTCAGATCTTCTTAAAATTGCAGCTTGAACACGTGCAAAAATTCCTCTTATCACATCACAACGTAAGTGCTCCTCAGATTCAATGTGACCATTGCAAATTAATATCTTAAGATAAACAAAAGAAATCTATCGGGTTCATATCGGGTGATCTGGACAGCCAAGGTTGACCTCGTTCTTGAGTGCCTCGTCCAATCACGCTATTACCGAATATTTCATTTAAAAATTCACGATCAATCAAATTAAAATGTGGGGAACCCCCGTCGTGCATGAATCACATTTGCTGTCTTAGGACATAGAGGACATCGTCTAGTACTTCAGGTAAAACGGTTTCAAGAAAATGTCTGTAAGAGAGGCACCAGTTAAAGTTCTTGGTAAAAAGTAAGGCCAAATAAGAAAATTTGCAATAATACTCCCATACATTCAAAGAAAACTGATTGTGGTGTTTATTGTGGAAGTTCATTATATCTCTGAAAAAAATTAGCTTTGTTGGTATATTGTTTACCAAGCGCCAGCGGTAAAATCAACATTTTGTTTTTTTTTATAAAATCCAGTGTGTGCAAAATTGTAGGGGATCGTATAGTCTGCCGGCAGTAAGGCTTGAACTCTTTGTATATGATACGGATATAATTGTTGATGCTTTAAACCGACTAAACTAATTTATGATTCACAAGATTTGCAGCGATCTTCCTATTCCTAGTACTGGTATTTGGATTTTCTTCAATTTCGTGTAGAATAGCTTCGTCCAACTCAGGCGTTCTAAGACTCAAAGGTTTTCCAGGAATTGAAACTTTCTCAAATAAACCTGACTCCGAAAGATGTTCGAACAACATTTCTGAACATTCTTGGATTTGGAGTTGAATGAATTGGAAATCTTTCTATATAAATTCGCCTAGCCTCAGGACCATTTCCATCTGTAAGGCCATAAATGTAAACTACATTGGTGATTTCAGCATTTGAACATGCATAAGCCATTATTTAAACTTAATCTTTTTAAAAAATAAACTTAATTTGACAATACACAATATTATAAGATGAGGACTTTTTATAATTATTGTTTTGCATGGTCTCCTTAAAATGTGTTTAAGTAATTTAAGTAAGTCATCAATTGCTTTGATTATAAAAAAGTGTAAAGTCATACAGGGTGTTATATTTTTTTGGCAAATAATTATCGATAATACTCACTCCTCTCCCACTGGTAAGTGTCTAAAGCTGGCAATTTTTTGTTACATCAACATCAACTGTCATACTAAATATGCACACCAAATTTGGCTAAATTATCTTAAGTGGTAAAGAAATTAAAACCTGTTCTTTTTTAATATTTCACACGCGATAGCTGGACAATGGCTGTCTGTGTAACACCCCATAGTTATATAACAAAAAATCCATATTTTTGGCAACAAAATACGCCCTTGGATTTTTGATCTCTGCTTAAGGAACACGCTGTATAAAAGTAATTTTTTTATTAACTTGGTTGTTCTATATGAACTCTTGAGTATCAGTAATTCTATCATCTTCACATTCTTAAGCGTTCAGTGGCCCTGAGAGGGAACATAAGTTACACGATTACATTTTTTTTTTTCAATTAAAAATTTAATTTTAACCCTAACAAGCACATCAGCAGACAATGGTAATCATTTAGAGGGTAATAGCTGCAATAATACTTAAGCGTAATTAAACTTTACAGCATTTTCGGCATTTATCTTTTCATTCAAAGTTAATATCTCGATGAGATATATGAAGCAGCGCCCTGTCAGAAACAAGTGACAGTCGCCGGGCGGGTGGCTTTGTATTAGGATCCCCGCTTTAAAATTGAAGTCGGCCGTGGAAACATACGAATTACGAAGGCACCTACTGCGATAGGAGACCTACAAAGCGCTATTTTAATGTTAAATTGAATTTATGATGTGTATTTTCTAACACTTTGATGCTCCGATTCCCCGCCGACTTCGTAATTACGTATTTTGTGGGTTTCATCTGTTTCTGAACTCTAAAATCTGGCGGTGTCACTGGGGTTCCGATTGATTTTTAAATGATAAGTTCGTTGCAAGGTGATACATGGAAACGTGCATTTTGTTTTCGTGAACACAATTAAGTTCATACAATTTTTTAACACAAAGGTATACTTATTTATACTATTAAAAAATATCTTTGAAAATTTCCCGCCTCTACTTTAAAACCAATAAGATGCTTTTATTTTGACTCGTTACCATGGCAACCGAAAAAATTTCCAGAAATTTTTTCGAGGCGAGGCGATAATTAGGTGGAAATTTTTTGACAGTTGAGAAGGTAAACATATATGATCTACACATAGGCATCTTATCTATATGCGAAATATATACATATGAATTTCTTCGAAATTGCGTCGTGTTGCTTGTAAAAAATATATTTCTACCACCTTTAGTGACCTAAAATTCCCAAAGAACGATAGTTTGAACTACTACCCATCTGAGTTTTAGCATTTGATGTAACTAAAGTTGGTAATTTTTTTATTTAACGAATATGGTATATCCACCATACCACATGCGAAATTCAACAAATTGTTTCCATACACTTGCTTTTGATTTTCTAGTGTTATCTGGTATTACGTTTTGAATTTCTTGTTCAATAACTTGTTGATTTTCTTTACCAAATCGCGACATTTCAGTATATACTTATTAAACTCAACATACATACGCTACGAACTAGTAATTGACATCTACTGTGACAGAACCCGTTTAAATAAAAATGACTGATGAACATATGTCAACAACAACAATACCTTGGCCAAGTCAAATTAATTTAAAATGTCAGGTTTGATTTATATTTGGAGTGTGAAATTTTCTTACCGAATACCACACGAGTTTAAATTATTATTTATTAATGGAAAGTTTTTTTTAAGAAAATTATCGTGACCTCAAAAAAATATCCGAAAATAATTTAAACTCTTGTGATATTACAAGTGATAATTTCTTTGATTGACTTCTGAATGTTTGTTGTTTTATTTTAAAATGCCTTACTCAAATCAAGGATTTTCTTAAATGGCGAATGGCAAAGTTGAAATAACTTTGTTTATAGAAGCATGCTGGAAATAATTTCATGCAATAATAGAACCAATTAATGGTTCTATTATTGATTAATTAATTGCAGTCATAGCAGTTTCTGAGAATCCTCAAAAGAGTGTTTCAAAATAGGCTACATTCTTAGAATTACTAGTTGCACTCTATACACAACAGGGCTTATTTCAAAATTGTCTGCCTGTCTGTCTGTCCGGTTCTCGTCGTCCAATCCCTTGGTTTTAATGCTTGGACACGCTGATAATTGAGCGTCGTGTATGATACGCCACACTGCTGCAATACGCCATGGACGCCTCAGATTTCCATCTCTTCCACGATCAAGTTTCAAATTTCCCTCGCGTTGCACAAAACTTGCACTTACTGTACACCGCGGTAAAAGTAGTTGCATTTGGCATATGTTTACCAGGAAATGGTTCTGCAAGCATTTTCACATCGCCATAAATTAGACGATATCCAACTCCAAGCTGCTATACACGGAAGCTATTTTTGACACTTGAAAAACTATTGTAAAGATTGGCATCACAAAAACTTTAATACCTACAAAAAGTAATCGTACTTCAATATTCGAAATGGTCTCTCTGGAGACTACAGTAGCCCAGCTATGTAAAGGTTGAAAATACTACAATTTCAATAATTTTTTACTCAGAAGCTATAAGGAGTGGGTTTTGAATTCTTTTTCTTTCCTCTCCATTCTTAACAACATAAAAGCGATATTGTGCAACCTAAATTTAAAAACATCTCTTTTCGCTTAGTAATAGCAAAATTTTATTTTATAGAGAAAGTGTCACTTTTCTGCCTATGTAACAAAATGAACACATCGTAAAATTGAGTAGAGGCACAAATTATTTAATTCAAGATATTACATATACAGGGTGTATAAAAATGATGCGTCAATGTTTTGAAGGTTCATTCTACATGAAAAATTAATGCCACAGAATCCTATTATAAATCTTTCTAAGAATTTAGTCGAAATTTTTAATTACTTACCTTTTATGCGAAACATTTATTACTATAGTTACGGCAAGAATTTAGACATCAATATAATTTTCTATAGTTTTTCGCGTTAAAATCAATAATTTTTTATAATTTGGTGCAATATATAGTACAAACATTTAGTGTAGTATATAGTATTATTATTCTCAGTTGTAGTTTCTTTGATTGATTCAAACATTTTGATGAAAATATTATAAATTATTTATTTGTTTGTATGACATAAATCGCCTGAATTCTTACCGCAACTATTGTTTTGTATTCCTTATTTTAATTTGTCAAATCTTCTGATACCATATGGCCTAAACTGTATTCGGCCTTAGAATAATGACTTAAGTAATTAGAAAGCATACAACAATCTTTAAAAAATAGTCTTCTTCTTATTTCACGTCAAAATAAACCGTATTCGAGAAAAACGACTTAAAACTTAAGTATACAATGTGAATCAAGCAACTACTTACTTGAATTCATTTCCAAATGAACAAAGCACTCCTGGGAAACAAACGATTTAGTTTCTATTAACATACAGAATTAGTTTTGTCATATAATATTATTATACAATCTTTCTTGTAAAATGGACGAGAAAAAAATAAATTTAGGAAATGTCTTTAACGCTCTGCTACTCCAATAATTTCGAGTTTTGAAAATAATGTGGCATCAATTTTTTGTGTGTTCGTCATTGCCGCACACCCTGTACATACTTAAACAGGTATTCCAAAAACATTTTTTCATATAATAATTTTCTGTCTTAATTTTCAATACATATTTTTTCACTAATGCCATAAACAGGATTATCCACTTCTCAGGATTTTTTTTGTGAAAACGTTTTGAATTTAGAATCAAAATTTTGTAGAAAATAAAATTTAAGTACCAGTACAATGTTATTAAAAAATACACAATTAATAAAAGGAACAGTACAACGAATGTATGTACATAGTTTATAGGGAAATAATTTAAATGAACAAAATACAGCGGCTTTAAAAAAGTTTTGAAAGATAGTGATTGTTTTATAAGGTAATTTAATAAGTAGTAACAAAACAGATAGGGGAGTTTTCAAAATATATGTTACTAACCTAACATTTTTTAATATTCATTTTCATAATTATATACAGGGTGTATTTTAAGTGATGACTTTAATTTCAAGGGGTGATTCCTTGTCATATTTTAAGCAAAAAAGTGTATATGAACATCGGTCCGCAAGTGCTTCGTTACCGAGATACAGGGTGTCAAAGTTGGGAAAATAAATCGCATTTTACGTAATACACCTAAATTGACTACAGCTTTGAATTCGTCATTCCAAAAAACCCCCGTGTATGAAATTTCATTAAATTATTTCGAATCAGTCGAAAGATATTTAAGAAAATGCGATTTATTTTCTCAACTTTGACACCCTGTATCTCGGTAACGAAGCACTTGCGGACCGATGTTCATATGCTTTTTTTTGCTTAAAATATGACAAGGAATCACCCCTTGAAATTAAAGTCATCACTTAAGATACATCCTGTATATTTATTTCGTTTATTGGACTTTTCAAACGAACTAATAAAAACAGTATTTCAGTCCATTAATTTTCGTTTTAAGAATTTCAATTTGTGGTCAATATTGTAAATTCATCCCCTACCTGAAAGAAAACGTGCATAATCGATTAATAAAAAAATCCTGTCGTACTGTTTTCCCCTTCCATACAAAACAAGTCCCAAGTTCTCCTAGGGTCTTGTAATGCTTTTATAAGTACCTACTGCGATTCGAAGTCAAAGATGTTACCAAGTGATAAATTAGCAATAAGTGAAGTCGAAGTGAGTTTTTATTAAACATATGTTGCTCTTCTTTTTCACATTCAATTTCCAGCCGTTTGTTATCCTTTGAGGGGGGCGCGCAAACTTGATTGCGCGCATTCTATATTATGATGTGTGCGAGATAGCTCTAATGGATTTGTATCATTTGTCTCCTCGACTGACAGTTCGAGGGTCGATGTCACAGCTACCACTATTATCAAGTCAGTGTAAAGTGTACCTTCGCAATTTTCACAACCCCCAGTAATTGATGTCAGTTATTCTACTGGAGTATCCGTTTTTTTGGATTAGACCTGGCTGTAACTGAGTTTTCTTAATTCCATGCTTGACAATCTACGCAATTTTTTAATGTCACAATGGCTATGGCTACCTCCATAGTGTAATTATTGCTGCACAATATTGTATTTCATACATAAATACGTCTCTTCTGTTATTTGGCATTTAAAATCATACTGTTAAAATAGCAAATACAGTTATACAGTATGCGTCAAAAGTATGGAATAAATTCAATAAAAACGAAACAATTATTTTTTGGGAAAAATTCTCGAACAGGTCGATTTTTAATTTAAAAAATACATATTTTAGCATAAAATGCGATTTTCAAATGTCATTTGTTTTCGAGTAATGACGTCATCGATTTTTTTTAAATGGCAACACCATATTTTTTTCCTTGATTCTGAAAGATCGTTTAATTCTCTATCAGACAGTACTAAAATTTTGCCCTCTTACATAAGTAAGTTTTCGAGTAAATGACGATTGAATGTTAGAAAACGTAAATTTTATCCATAAAAAAGTAACAATTCTGAGGTATGTAAAATAAAATACAATTGATTAAATTTTATACTTAAATTAAATGTTCGAATTGCCATCCACCAACTTCTTGACAATGCGCAAGTCTGTGAAGAAATTCTTGATGCACATTATGAATGATTTCTGGGGTAACTCTGCGTATTTCGTCCCGAATGCGATTTTGAAGTTCTTCTAAATTACGTGGTTTATTAATGTACACTTTTGACTTCAAGTATCCCCATAAAAAATAGTCAAGAGGTGTAAGATCTAGCGATCTTGCAGGCCATTCTATCGGTCCGCGTCTGCCGATCCACCTCCCAGGAAAACAGTTGTCCAAAAAATCTCGTACAGGGCGCGCATAGTGCGGAGGTGCACCGTCTTGCTGAAACCATATGGTATCGTTAGGAATGTCAGGGTCATTATCGTTAGGAAAAATTACTGCAAGGGCTGGAGCAAGGTAATTTTCTAGAAACTCTAAATATCTTTGTCCTGTAAGGGTTCCTTCAAAGAAGAAAGGCCCTACTATTCTGTCGTCAACTATTCCAGCCCACACATTTAATTTCTGAAGGTGTTGGGTATGTGCCTCTGCCATCCAATGAGGATTTTCCCGACTCCAAGATTTGCAAGTTTGACGGTTTACTGTACCATTCAGACAAAATGTGGTCTCATCTGAAAAAAGTATTTGCCTGTGTAAATTTCTATTTCCTTGACATAAATCCATTAGAATTTCGCAAAAGTGTAAGCGGCGATCGGGATCATCTTCATTGAGTTGAATTTTGTAGGGATGATATTTTTCCTTCCTCAAGATACGATATTTATCAAAATGTTCTGTTTCTGATTTTCATTAATGCATGGACGTCCAGGTTTTGGAATATTTACAACATTGCCAGTTTCTCTAAATTTAGACTCTACCTTACTAACTGTTGATTGGCTGATAAGGCGATCTGAATATTTTTCATTAAATAAATCGCAAACTTCCTGCTGAGTTCTAGTCATATTCCCGCATCCGATAAGAATTAAAATTTCAATTCTTTGAGTAACAGTTAAATGTGCCATAATACTTTAAATTGAATAATAATTTCTATGTCGCTTACAATACTTATTAGAAAGTCGGTGTGACAATGACGCTTTGCAAAGATTTTCACCTACGTGATCCATAAAAGAACTATGGAATTCGAAAAACTAAACTTGATAACGTTTTTGCTTTATTTTAATTGATTTACGTTTTCTAACATTCAATCGTCATTTACTCGAAAACTTTCCTATGTAAGAGGGACAAATTTTAGTACTGTCTGAGAGAGAATTAATCTTTCAAAATCAAGGAAAAAAATATGGTGTTGCCATTTAAAAAAAAATCGATGACGTCATTACTCGAAAACAAATGACATTTGAAAATCGCATTTTACGCTAAAATATGTATTTTTTAAATTAAAAATCGACCTGTTCGAGGATTTTTCCCAAAAAATAATTGTTTCGTTTTTATTGAATTTATTCCATACTTTTGCCGCATACTGTATAGATGCTAGATGTGGTGGTTATCCGTTAACTGTTGTTATCCTGATCTTATTTTAAAGATTTCTCTCTCTGTTGATCAATGTTCATCAGCGCTACAGTTTCAACTTTACTATTTTATGGTTTCCGTATCAATTATGGTAGCTAACCAGGGTGGGTAACCAGAAGATATGCTATTAATTAGATTAGACTTGGCTTAAACTGATTTTTCTTATTTTCATGCTTTACAATCTACACATTTTTTAATAGCATAATCTATGACGAGTAGCTAGTTTACTTACAAAAGACCATTAAAATTGAGCCTTAGCAACTCATATGTATGCACAGTTTTTTCTTCCAGGTTTCGTCCGTACAACTAATACGTAAACATATCATCATAAACTAGTCCGCTATATTTTACAAGTAAAAGACGATTTCATAGATGATAAAGAGTAATAAAAAATTGAACCAGAAGTGTATAGAACCTTCAATAAAGAAGCAGGCAAGCTAGCTGCATGCATCGGGTTTCAACATTTTTGGACCCAGTCCCTCCACGTGTTTCCATTGTCAGCCCTTGTTGAAATTATCAAGAAGAACACTCACAGAGAGTTTAGGAAACGGTGGGACTAAACAAACAGCTGTAAATTTGTTGAGGAGCTCCTAGAGTACTTCTGCAGTGATACAACCAAAAAGTAACTGGCCATGTCCAGGACAAATCTTCGCCTGGTGACTGGTATTACTTTACTATATGAGGAAGTGTGGAACACCTCTGTGTAGGTATTGCAAATAGGAAAGTGAGGCAGAATCTCATGTACTCTGTGAGTGAATTACTGTCTCGTCAAGGAGAGAATCCGTGTTGGGAGAACGATGGCGTTCCATGGACTATATAAGAGAGATCTCTCTGAGCAATGTCTTTTTCTCTCTAATAGCGGCTCATGTAGGTTGATCTTTTAAATTGAGGAAGTTCAATAAGTCCAATGTTGTAAACTTAAAGTTATTCTCTCCACAATACAGATGAGGAAATGAAAATGTGGAAATAAAACCAAATATTAGTAAAACAAAGGTGACGTGTGTTATAAATGGAAACCTGAATATAGTAATATATGGCACACAAATAGAACAAGTACATAAGTTAAAGTATCTAGATGTCGTAATTGATGAACAACCACAAGATTTAGAAATTGGAGAAAGAATAGAAAAATTTTAGTTAGTGATAAAAGAATTTCAAATCGAATCTATACTAGAGTTTATAGAGAAAGGCTAGTGGGGACATTTAAATAGATTCAAGAAAACAAAGGTAGGGATCAAAAAGAAGAAAGTGGGCCAAAGAATAACTTAATTGCAAAAATCTTGAAGAACAAAACACAGAAGGAACAAAGGATCTAACGCCAAGTATTAAAGAATGGATATAATAAACTTAATACCCTAGCATCTAACGGGTATATTTTTGATTATGTATATGAAAATTTCGCGAAGAAAATCCTTCTAGAAGTACCCGTTTTATAGCAAACCAAGAAAATGCATCAAATGTCAAAAAAACTTTTAACTTTAAATTATTTGTCCACTGGTACTGTAGAAGCTATTAAAATATGATTTTTTAGGAGAACGTATTTTTTCATCTTTTCCAAATTTAGGTACAGTTTGGTATCTAGATAAATTAGGCTTGAAAAATCTATTTTGACTTACCTACTTGCAAAAGAAACACAAGTGACAAAAAAATCTAAATTCAATAGCCTTTCTAAAAATTTTGTGATATTTTCAGTAGGTTTGTAGAAAAATTTTGTCAACACAAAATAGTACAGGGAGTTAAAACACCTTTCTGCTCTCAGATCCATATTATTTTTTGACTTCTTAAAGCTGACCAGTCTCTTTTTCCAAAACAGAGTTACATTATAAAAATTACTTTCGTAGTTGCACCTTTTAAGGTCTTTAACTGGAAAATGTTTATTTGAATTTAACTCATATTTTTTTATGCGCTATCGCCACCCAATGTTGCTAACCCCTGTACAGAAAAATTAGAAACATCTACGGTCAGTGGTCGCGCGGTTTAAGGCGTCAGTAATTGAATCGAGGTGACTGATCGGTGTTGATTCGAGCCCAGCTGCCGGTAGACCGTATATAAGCTATATTCGTGGAGAGGTTTGGCGCCCTCTCTGCGGGTATGGTAGGATGGAAGAATGTTGGCTTAGGTCAATGTGAGAGATTGATACCGGTTGATATTTGACTACCCCCCTAATTAATGAGGTTTTCCATGTTTCCCTCATTCCTGCACTGAATAGTGGTTAGGGCCTACCAACGTAAGTCGTTCCTGGGCGCAAATGCGGCCTGCTTAATAATAATATGCCGCCCCCTCTCCCGCACAAGTCTCCGACTTCTGGGCTAATCCCTGTGATTAGAATGAGGGGTAGAGATATTATTATTATTATTAGTACGATTTAGGCAACAGAATTTATAAAATCAACCACCATGTGTCAATATTTTTTACGTTTCAATTGCAGAAATATTTATTTTAAAAAAATACAAAATATTCTGAATTAAGTAAAAACGGTACAAATTTGTGTATCAATATCTTGCTTCTGTTCTTATTAACTCAGTAAACAACTAATAAAAAAGGCATTACCAAGAAGATATCTGTCACGCCGTGATAAAAACGCAAGTCGGAACTTAAAATTACTCAATAAATTACCAACAGACCTTCATATTGGCAATCCTGTTAATAAATTATTGAGCCGTTTCCCCCCTAGCAACCCGCGTACTTGAGCGAAAAGTAGGAAGAAAGATTTTTGAAACATCTGCGCGTGCCTGCTATACGTTGCAACAAAAACTCGTTGAATCGCACATTTAAATATAATTGGAACGGAAGAATAGCCACTTCAATTAATACAATAATGCTACCAAGTCGTATGTTTTACTTTCTACTCTCGATTATCCAGGCGCTGTGATCAGAGCGAAAATGCCCATTGTTTTAACGTGGCAGATGTAACTAAATTTGTTTTTTATACTATGATAATCAGATTAGTAGGTTAATACAATAGATTTCTTAATGCATTTTATAGTACATTTTTATGGCGACATGTAATCTTGAATTTTCCAATTTGCTCCAGATAGACGAAAAGAATTTCCGGTGTATATATCTGGTTCTTTTAAACTTAAATAGTTTGAAATTTGCTATGGGACTGCGCCAATAGTGTGCTGATCAACATTAAGGGAAACATACACTGCTACACAAAAGTTAAGAAAATTCACAAATCTTGAATTTGTTTTAAAGGTTGACAACTTTTGTTGAAAAATATTTGTGATACGTTATCTTGATTGTTTACTCTTTTATACGACTGGCTTTTTTTGTTCCTCCTTCCAGAGTATTTTCAGTTTTTGGCAAAGTTTTTTTATTTTTCGTAATTTTAATACAAAATTCAAATTCTTAAAACATTTACAAAAAAAGTTTAATACAGGGTATGTCTTCCTCGCACTTCAATGACTGCTTAGCAATGCCTTTGCATACTGTCTATCAGGTTATTGAAGCAGCCTTGATCAATTTCTGAGTTCTTGAAGTGTATGTGGGAGTGGTTGATTCAAATCTAAGGCTCTTTGTAGTTGGTCCCATGCGTGCTCAATTGGACTGTGGTCTGGCGAGAGAGGCGGCAGTACCAAGTGCCAAATACCATAAAATTCCAGGGCAACGACAACAATTCTCGCACGATGAAGTCGTGCATTATCGTCGATAAATAAAAACTTTGCTCCAATTGCAGTATGAAACAAAGGGATGGCATTGTTGATGACTTGTTCGACGTAGATCTGTTCATTTATGTTTCCATCAAGCACCAACAACTATATGCGCCCATTAAAACAGATGCCTACCCAAACAGCAACTGTATCACCTTTGGATGGATGAACTTCCTGAATGGCTCTACGATTTCTGGGTACCAAAGGAAGGATTCATACTCAAACACGCCGACTATCTGAAAACCGTCCATATCTCGACTCATCAGTGAACAATACAGACCTCCATTGATCATTCCAATTTACATGTTTGTTAGCCCATTGCAACCGAACTCTCATATGATTTTGTGTCAGTGGAACCCTTGTCAAAAGTCGTCGTGAACGTAGATTAACATCTCGCAGCCTTCTACGAACTGTATCAATTGAAACCGCAACATCAGAAGCGTTTAAAAGTCGCTGTTGCATTATCCGACAAGTACTCAGCGGCTCTCTACGGATGGATACTGTTAGAAACCGGTCTTTTGCAGAAGAGGGAGATCTTGGGCGTCCACTCCTTCGTCTTTCAATGACATTTCTGATTTCTCTCTATCGATGCACAAGCCTTGAAATTACACTTTCACTGACCTGAAAGAAGTTAGCAACTTCTCTCTGAGGACGTCTTGCCTCGATCATTCCAATAGCCCTATTGGCTTCAGCTGTACTCAGTTTACGTCTAAACATTATTGCAAAACAAAATTTTTAGATCTTGAGTAAGATTTGAATATATAAACTCGAAACAAGAATTTATATAAAATTATTAAAAAGACCAAAGATAAGGACTAGGCGAAAACTGAAAAAGTCGCTCAATGATGAGCAAAAAAACACTCAGACAAAAAAGTAAACATTGTATTTATTATTTAAGACCATTTGGAAAACAAAGAACGTCAACTTTTAAAAGAAATTTCGATATTTGTGAACTTCCATAACTTTTGTGGAGCAATTCAGTTGAATGGTCTTTAAAATAATGTAAGATACCATTAAGCATTTAAGATTTAAAAGGTGGTCAATTTAATCTCCTGTTTAGGAAATGAGTATATCCATAAACTATGTCCTCATCGAAATAAAAGTCTAGAAGTCGAAGCATTATCTTTTAGTGTTTGCAAATTTGTCCACATTGAAGAGACCTAATAGAACAGACATTTTTATTGTTGAAAAACATTTTCAGTATCGCCTAGTTCACTTTAAATGAAATAAAAGTAGGTATTCATAAACTGTACAAAATGCGTGATTTAGGAGAATTCATATAAAATGAAGATCTGCGGAAGTGGTTGAAGTTGACGATGTTACATAAATTACTTACTGAATATGTACTGATTATACTATCTCTTTTCCGTTTTTTAAACGGGAAGTTTATAAGATATACTAATTACGTTACTAAGACGGTTAGATAAAATTTATAATTAGCTAACAGACATTCTTAATTGATAAGTGACAATAAAAGATATGATTTTCTTCGTTATGTGCAAAAATATTAATAATCTGCATATCCAGTCCCAGTATGTATCCCATTTTCGTCATAATAACATTTACTTTATTTCAAAGTTAAATATTTGCGCGATAGTGATTTTTATTATTTTTTACTTATCTGTTTTTTTCAGTGTGAGATCTTTTGGTTAGGCAAACTTAGTTTAAAAATAACCCTTGACTGATCCGTTTGGCGCTAGAGCTTATTTAATTAATCTTTATTTTTTCAGAAGTGTGGCATAAACCCAATAAAACTAAAGAAAAACTAATATTATGCCACAAATAAATAGCTTCAGACAATATGTTAAAATACTGCTTTGTAATTATATTTTTTTGATAGGTGGATTGGTTCTACTAATTGCAATATTATTATTTTTAACAAAAGGTAGTTAACAGACATGTATTGGTGATAATTTTAATTTAGGAATGTCAAAAATCAGTTAGTAACTGTATTATATATGTAGCCAATGCTGTTACTGAACATTATTTGTTAGATTTGTTATATGATGTTTCTACAAACTCAGCAAACAAGGAACATAAAAACTAAGTAAACTGCATCAAGAACAGTACCTAGGTAGTTTAAATTTTGTATAAAGCATACACAATCTTTATTTTTACATTGTTTATGTAGTCTTAAGAAGATGTAATTTAAACTTATTTCTTAAAGCTAATATTCAAGAAAATAGCCAGGATTTAAAAAATAAAGTTTCTTCGAGTTATAAATAATGTATTGGTACATTTTATTTACTACTAGATTAAATTTGAATAGAAATATAAATAAATTACTTTACATATGTATAAAAACAATTCTAATATTTTCAATAAAATAATTATTTTCATTAACAAGAATTCAGATATGGATATGGAATATCTCCTATTTTGAATAATTATTTATCTGACACTTTGATGAAAATTATATTAATATTTTGACTAAAAAATTATTGAAAAAACCAAGATGACCGCAAAGACGTGCTGAGTAATGTATATATCTATACATCAAACAGAAAAGAAATTGGCATTTGTTGTTATCTCTATGCAACAACATTCCAAGTATAAATTTTGTAAAGTTATACCAATTATCTAAGAATTGCAGATGAAACTAAACCCTATTTCTCTCTCAATATCTTTGAGAAATACATGTTACAAAACATATATGCGTTACGTTGATTCCACGAGATCTACTGAAATCATATTATCACTGAACTACTAAAACTAACTTAGTGTGTAAGACCCAGTTCATCAGTGAAGCTCTTGATCATAGGCATCCGGTATACGTCATCTATACTGAGGTTTTCAACAGGCTCGACCATGGTCGACTACTCTGCAAACTGGATAATGTTGGTTTGAGTAACAATTTGATATCTCTATTCAAGTCATATTTGTCTGATGCAACACAGTTTGTTCAGAACCTCGGTCACAAGTCTAAATGTTTTTTTCAAACCTCTGGAGTACCTCAATGCTCAATTCTCGGACCACTTTACTAAACTAGACAACAAATTTCTCTTATATGCTGATGACTTGAAAATATTTTGTATAGCTGATTCTCTTCGGGTTTGTATAAAGCTTCAAGATAACCTTGAAGCGGTTAACACATAGTGTACTCTTAACCAATTGCCCCTTAATAATGGTAAATGTAATGTGATGTTTTATAGTCGTAGAATTGATACTATAATATGTGATTATGTTATTCAAGGTATTACTTTAGCAAGACCAACTTTAATAAGCGACCTTGGAATCACTATTGATTGCAAGCTTTCTTATAAATGTCATATTCAAAATGTTGTGGCGAATGCGTGCAAGAGTTTGGGTTTCATAACTCCTAATGCGCGGCATTTTAAGTCATTCGATATTTTAAAATTACTTTTTTATACATTTGTGAGGTCCAGACTTGAGTATGCATCTACAGTGAAGAATCCAATTTATTCCACACATATTATTTCTCTTGAGAAGGTCCAACGTAGATTTTTTAAATCGGCTGCATTCATGCTCGATGACGTCTATCCCGCTAGACGTAAGTGTGAGTATCTGATTTCATTATTAAAATTTCATATTCCTAGGCTCAAAGCTAGAAACAACACCCTACTCTGGATAGACACTAGACAGCCATAATACAAATATCTATAAAAGTTCCCCATTCGATCACATTAAAGCTTAATATTTTATACTGCTCAATTTGTGACATAAAAATCTTGTTTTTATAATTTTGTTATTTATGAGTCTTGATGTTTGTGTTCTTTAATTAATTTTTATTAGTTTTTAACTGATTTTTGTATTTGTAGATTAGTTATTAGGCTGATAAGGGGATATGTGAGGTATAAGCAGTCTACTACTTCCTGCTCGGACTAAGTGGCTTGACCTGCAGGAAGCGACCTACATTACAGCAGGTACTTAATCGTTGACCTGGGCGATGAGCCATTAAATATATAAATGATACTGCAGGAAACAACTACTTCCCGGACGAATGCCCCGATCGGCATTGAATTACTCCTGCAGCATCTGTGTGTTTTTAGTATGTTTATTTCATGTGTACATGCGTCTCTTGTCATTTAAATTGTAATACGTGTATATATGTGTGTAAAGATTTCTGTTTGTCAGTTAATTTAAGCCATTCTTTTTATAAATTACTATGTAAACTTGTCCTGTAATTGGGTGTATACCCGTTCAACCTTTTATTCAAAATAAATATTTTTCACCCTGTAAGTACATAATTTAACCAACCAACATGAAACAAATTTTTTAAAATTAATCGCGTATGTCGATACCGTATTCGATTATGTTTGGCTATGTATCTATCTGTATGGTTTCAATATGAAACGCGTAGTATATAGCTTGATTAGATAATAAATAATTCACCGGGGGTAAAGAGAGAACATATTGCAAACGTACCCTTTAGTCTGCCTAGGGCACTATATGAGTTGCATCAGTTCAGAGGCTTTGGGGGTTGTTTTGTTTAATGTTCTAATCATAGTATAATATGTCTTCAATTACCAACTTTTATCAGTAAGAATGACGAGTGTTATTAATTACACAGGGTGTCCGAAAATTATGAGCAAATACTTCTAGGGGTGATTCCACGTCATAAAATAAGAAGAAAACTTCATATAAACATATGTCGAGAAGTGGACCCTAAGCGAGTTAGATCATTTTAAAAGGTCAGCCCTGAAGATGGTTAATGTTTAATATTATCGAAATGATCGACTAATAAGTGAGATTTTTATACTGAATTCGAAAATTTACATGGAATTTAGGTAATTTATTCAAAAATGTATTAAACATGGCCGGCTTAGATTATTTTCAACCCTAACTTATTTGTTAGAAATTATGTTTACCACTGTACCACAGAAATTTGAAACCTATCATGTTTCACATTGAAAAGGTATTCTTGTTCTTGTTGGTAACATGCACCGTTAATGAAAAAATCGTTAATAAGCATTTTATTGTTCCCAGGTATCCCAAGTTTCTTTAAAAGTGGATGCAGGAAACTATCTTTGACGCATTAGGATTGTTCGCAGCGCAGTTGGAACTAACAAAGCAGTAATAAAAATGTAATAAAATAAAACAATCGTACGTTTACAAAATTTTATTAAATAAAAAAATATTTTATGTCATTAAGGCTGCAATTAAAAATATCTATATTGTTGACGTTACAATTGTTACAGATTATAAAAAGAGAAGAATATTTAAGAATATCATTAACATTAAATTTCATCTAGAACTAGGTCTTGGGACAACCAAAAATAATTTGGCAATCTGCTGAATCATGTACCACTTTATGAAGAAAAACCTGAGAGCAATATTTACGTCTAATTTCAAGAGAAGGAACAGAATGAGTTTTTAAAAGCTCATCGTGTGGAAATCCAATAAGAGGGTAAAGACCATCCGATTTAAAGCTTAAATATTTTAAAAATTTACGTTTAACTGATTCTAATTTATTATGTGAACAGCACAATGGGGGACCACACAAGAGAGGTGTATTCAAGTTTAGATTTAACGAAACTGAAATAAACAAGTTTAAGTGTGTTACTATCTGCAAAGTCACGACAATTGCGGACGATAAAACCATATGCTCTGTTTGCATCAGAGACAACAACATCAATATGGCCACTGAAAGACAATTTTTCATCAAGTGAAACACCAAGATCTCGAAGCACTCTTGGGCGCGACAACACAATATTATCAACACTGTAATTAAATGTTACGCCAGTTAATTTATTTGAAAAAAACATAACATTACACTTAGTGGTATTCAACAAAAGTTTATTTTTAGCACACCAAATTTTGATCTGTTCAAGATTATTTTGAAGTTGAAAGCAGTCGCCAATAGTACGTATGGACTTAAAATATTTTCAAATCATCTGCGTAAAGAAGGAATTCTTCATCTAGAACATCAACTAGATCGTTAATAAACATTACAAAAAGTAAAGGTCCAAGAATTGACCCCTGCGGGACACCTGAAGTAGCTAAGTACTCATCTGACTTAAAACCGTACATATAACATCGGTTTGCAAATTGTGTTATGCAAACCAGATTTGTAACAGTAGAGCGACCTTTCATAAAACCGTATTGGGCAGGAGATATCATATTACATACGTTACAGTAAAAAGAGTCATGTAAGAAGATCTCAAAAACCTTACAGAAATTACAGATAATGGAAATAGGACGAAAGATTAATAAGCTTGAAACCAGTATATGTCTGGTGAGCTACTGACGAGTAACTCTAGCTGTTTGCTCCAGATGCAATTCAATGCTGGTCGAGGCATTAGCGCGCGGAGTAGTTGTTGAAACTCAATGAAACGTGGTAAGTTTTGTTATACCTACTGGTTGCTATGGTACGTTGTTTATTATCAATTATAATAAACAGTCATATCTGAATTTGGTAAAAATGAAATTGTGTTCCAGTGGAACACAATTACCTTCTTACCGAAAGAATACAAAGCAAAAAATGCTGTAAATTGGAGCACATATTGAAGATATTTTGGCTTGATTAAGATAATATCTCTTTACCTTTTACATGTTGTTAGGTATATAGTGAACTTTGAATTATTTTAAGTTACACTAATAATGGAGGTTTCTGTTGCTTGTTGACGCAGCAAATTTCAAACTTTGGCAGTTACCTATTTGTTTCAATACCTGACACCAAGATGGGAATTTCAAGAAAGTTTACAATTATAGAAGGAATTTACGTGAATGCTGTTGAAATATGCAGAAAATATGTTTCTGCGCCCAGTTAGCTTAACACAAGACAAGATTTTTTAAGATACATCAATCAAAAATGTACTTATCACCCTGTTGGAATCAACATATTGACGAAGTCAATAGTTACTTCATTTTTGAAAATCACAAATCCAGAAGCATATACTGGCCATTGTATGAGGTGCACTTCAACAAGTTTATTGGCCAAGAAAGGTGTTGATCTTACAACAATTAAACGGCATGGTGGATGGAAGAGCTCCTCTGCAGCAGAAAGCTATGTTGAGGAGTCCATATACAGGGTGAATCTTAAATAAGTACAAATATTTTAACCAGCAGTATAGTTTTGTGTGTAGAACACATAATTAATAGTTTTTTTACAAAAAAATCAGAAATAAAAAAGTGAAATTTTAAATAAATTTCGTAATTTTTCAGCAGAAAACTTGTTGAGGACCGCTGGCCTAGACAGACCCTTCATACTTTTATGAGTCATAGTGCTGCAGACTGAACGTGTGGTTCACAGTGTTGCCAGTACTACACAAATGTCTTTGCTTCAAGGAAGAGAAAATCTCAACTTTTAGTGAATTTTGTCAAGTGTAACATTTTATATTATTTTTTATTATCAAACTGTCATTGACTGTCATGACAGATTATCGGAAGCCCAAGTCAAACTTGTTAACCCCACATAATGCATGAAAATAGCAATAAAATTTGCTAAAAGTTGACATTTTTTCCATTTTAAATAAAAAACGCGTGCATAGTTTTTCGTTATTCTTCATAAAATAACTTAAGGAAATTGTGTTTTGTGTCCCTTTCTAACAGTGTATAATGACATTTAACTTGTGAAATGTGGATTACTGATTAAATAGTTAATTTTTTAACAGGTAAGCTTGTGTGCACGTTTATGTATAATTTTTGAACATTGGACATAGTAATATCACGTAATATCTTCCTAAATATTTTACGGTAGTATTGAACTTGCGGAAATTCATTTTTAATCGTTGAAGTATAGTAAGGTTAGTTCAGATGTTTATGTTAATATTGCTGCGTATCATACTACATACCCAATTTTACTGTACTTATGCTTAAAACAAGTATTTTTAAAATAGAACTATTACGTTAAAGGAAACGTAATATTTATATTGGAGGAGATATGGCAACCTCGCAACAAATCATATGTTTCATTACGTTGTATTTTTTTAAAAAATTAATATCTCCGTAAATATTAGAAATTTTTAAAAATGGCTTTCACTAGACTGATTTAAATGATGAACTACACCAGCAGTTAAAATATTTGTACTTATTTAAGATTCACCCTGTATAACAAACCTGATATTGCAAGGAAAATATAACTGTTCCTTACTAGATGAGGCATCCATAACTTGTGCAAATTCTTTACAAACTTCCTTATACACTAGTGGAATAAAGTTATTTTATTCCACTAGTGTATAAGGCATCAGTTTAGACGGTTCATATGTGTAGATAAAAGTCCGATTGTAAGGTTATTGTGGATAAAAGATATTATTTATTTCCCATAGTAACGTTTGGCCTCGTACAAACACAGATATTGTGTCTGTTCTGTCAAATAACAACAATTTATAATCAAAATATTCGTGTTGCCATGGTGTTAGTCTATACATAATTTGTTCGGGCAATAAAACACGAATACGCTTCCCACAGAACTTGCTTATTATATTATGCCAACTCAAAACAGAGAACATCTGAATGAAGAATCCGGCCCAAGTCACGTCCAGGAATCACTTGATCAATAGTTATAGCCTCAGTTTAAATTTACGACCTTTGTTTCTACGTTAATATATTAAGTTCAGATTTTATGAGATACTAACGCTAACGCTTTATTTAAACTGGATGTCTGAAATATACAGAGTGTTTGGTATCCGGTAGCTAAAAACTTGTACTATACATATTTTAAAAATATTTACAATAAAAGCTCTTTATATTCATATGTAATTTTCTACTGTAAATAACTCTTATTCGAAAATATTGACAAATATTCAGAGTGAAGCATTCTTCAATATTTTTAACTATGAATAGCTTTATTTCTTGGAAATATATGTAGATATTTGTTTACCACCATACACATGCCTCATCGTCTTATAAACATATTGGTAGGAACATATAATTTAAAAATATATTAGGTTTTTGATCACAATTTTTTCGTTTAATATTATCTTGAACTTGCTTTAAACTTTATAGGTGTTTTTAAATCAGATAATATTAATTTATTACCCATAAATAAATAAAAATGTGTAATACTCGTATATAGACAAAACATATAACACGTTATTGTTCTATTTTTACTAAGGTGAAATCAATAATCAAATCAATCAGTGACGGTAGATCAGATCTGGCCTTTTTTTGCGATTTAAAGAATTCTGATTAGCGCTAGCTATCACCTTCTAGTTTCAGATTACTTGAATTATAGTCTCATCTTTCTCTTGGCAGAACCTATCATACACATGGTATGATCTACTTGACCAAATTATCCCGATTCAGCTAGTTGTACCATATCCATATTAGACCAATGTTAGTTATCCAAATATTCTCAATGGCCTGTTAACAATTTAATAGTATTCTTATCTGTAATTTTGGTTTAGTATGTCTACCTTTAGCTTCTCCTCAAGGACTTGGCTCTATCTATGGGTTTTCTACCACCAATTTTGCATATAATATATTTTAGCTGTGTCGCAAGCAGGTTTACGGCCAATGGATATTTCCAATGGGCTGCTAACAAGCTATTATTATTCTCATTGATATGTGACTTTAATTTAGTAGATCTACCGCTAATTTAATCTCGCAGGAGCTTGGCTTGCTCCTGTCTAGGGATTTTCTGCTGTCAATTTTGGATTTAATCTCCCATCTATTTCTGCATGAGTATTTTAATACTACTTTTAGCTGTACCGCAAGTTTATACTCTTGTACGACTGTTAATGAGCCTGCTCAAAATAAATAGCAATTGTTCGGTTTTTAATATTCCTTCTATTAACCAGCTTTCAAAGGCCACCACTTTCTGGAGAAAAACTGTGACGCAAATTTCTAAACTAAGGAAAACTTACATCTCTTTGCTTTATAGTTCCAACTCCTGTGTGTGCTTGTGATCCATCCACATACTTGACTATATTAGCTTTAAGGGAGGCTTGCCTTCAAACTCCTTCTTTTTAGGTACCATGCGGCCAGATAACATTGCTAACATTGGATACTGATACACCTCTTTGCCTCCAAAGAATTGATCTTATTTTAGCGTAGTAATAAGTGTAACATATGGATCTAGCTGCTTTGAATGAAGATGTGATAGTGATTAGTAATTCACCGGATGAATTTAGGCCATTGATGGACGGTGCATTCAACGTACATTCTCAACTAGCACCATTAGTCGCTGGAACGTAGATACGACTATTGTAGGTACTTTAAAGTGTTGACTACTTGAAAGTCATTGCAATTTTGAAGTCATATTTTAATAATATGAGTTATTTTGTGTTATTATCAATTGCCATACTACTACTATACAGGGTGTTTCAGGAGGAGATGTACATACTTCAGAATGTTATTTTACGTTCAGTTTTAAGCAAAAAACTAACTATAAAAGTAGGGCTGGAAACGCTTCATTTATGATATACAGGATGTCAAGTTTAAAAAAAAAATAATTACATTTTCTTTAATAACTCTCGACTACTTTGAGTTAAATTTATGAAATTTTGTATGCGGAGGTTTCTTGTGACGGGACATTTAAATTTTATGCACAATTGACTATATCTCCAAGAGGGCGCCACAAACGACCATTAGGATCCTTTTAAATCACTTCAACTTTTTTGTGCCACAGTGTATGTCATTTTGGGATAGAAAAATATTTTCCCATAACTTTTCTACTTAAGAAATGTACGCCTTTTTGAAGTCTCTAGGAGAAGCCGTTTCCGTTAAAAACTCATCTAAAGATGATGATGCATGCAAATTATGTATTACAGTGCTACCTTACTTTTATCTAAAAAACAAGGTATAACACTTTAACTCCTAAGAACTATTAGTTCTGAATCAAAACAACCTGAATTTTTTGTGAGAATTGCAAAAATAAAATCTCTAAACAAAATCTGCCATACCTTCGATTCACTTCGTAGAAAAGAAAGGGGAAAATGTTTTTCTATTCCAAAATCACATACACTGTGGCACAAAATAGTTGAAGCGATTTAAAAGGATTCTAATGGTCGCTTGCAGATACAGTCAGTTGTGTATAAAATTTGAATTTCACATATCAAGTATCGCGGCAACTTTTAAAGTTACTTGAAAGTAATTGGGACTTTGAAGTTATATTATAGTAACATAAGTTAATTGCTATGATCATTTGCCACTTTCTAGTTTTGAAAACTTAAAGTAACCAGAAGTCGTTAAAAATATGTAGCAGCGACTGTAACTTTGTTGTATGAAGTTATTTATACAGCAAAGTAGCAAATTTGATACCGGCTGCATAATAGTCAATCCTTGAAGTCAGTGTTACTTTGGTGCTATTTGGCTAGTTCCCGTTTCATTTTATTTTTACATTTCTTGTTTCCTGCGATGCACTTCATCCTCTGTGCAGAAAAGAATCTACCATCTACCTCCTCAGCTAAACATGTACTTTAAATCGTTGGCAAACGATCCTCGTTTACTTCGTAACGAGGAAAGCGAATAAACGAAATTAACAAACCGAAAATGAAACCTCTTCACTGCCATCTGCATTTAAACGATGCCGTAGTCCGCGGAGCAGCAGCGCTCGGCGTTCATTTGTCTGCCGTTCAAAGAACACTTGATGAGTGCACTCAGCTAACCGCGCTATTACAAGAGTGGATCACAAATTGTTAATAATTGAGGGAGTCTTTGAACCGTGGCTTTGTTAAGCTCGCCCCTGATGTTTTTAGGATAACTTTGGGGCTTTAAGTTTCCCGTGCACGTGCTGCAAGTTTAATCGATGTTTCGGAATAACAAAGGCGGGAAAGTGAAATAAAAATTAACATGGTTTTTATATTACTTTAAATGTAGCTTTGTTTGGGGCGCTAATTCTTCTACATCTGAGCAAAACTAACTAAACTGATGAAAGACAAACTTTTGGAGCTCTTGATGTCAACTTTTTGATTGATGCCGTAAGAACATTTTTCTTGAAATATAACAAAGATTGTTATACTAAAATTAGTAATGGAAACTGGTACCGCAACTTCAATTAAGTGGCTATTACGTAGTAATCACTAAATCTACGACCATATAGTAAAAATAACTCCAATTTATGTTAGCATAGTTGTAAGTACATAATCCTCACCATTGAAAATCACTTGAAGGTTTTGAAGCTTTTGATGGAGCGGTTTGGTGTCTGGAATGTTATGAAAGTTAAGTAGAAGCCCCTTCAAGTTGCCCAAACTTTAAAGTAGATAATAAAGGTAACGGCGACCATATCACTTACATATTACTTAAAAGTGACAGTAGCTTTAAAGTGTTTGTATTATTTTTCGAGACGTATTACTGCAAAGTTACTGCTACTATCTTCAAAATCTACTATGGAGTAAGCATTACCCATTCCTACATAATCTTTGAACGCTAGAGAAAATACATTAGTTTATTACTAGCTTTATCCTGTGTCTGTGTTAAGAAACAGAAAAGAAGATTTTTTAACATTTGACTGCGTTTTATAGAAAACTAAAACAACAAACAGAAAGTGCTACAACTGTTAAATATTATTGTCTTTCGAGTTGAGAAATTTTGTAATTTTGAGAATTTAAAAATTGACCTAAGCAAAGCAAGCAAAGACAGCAAAGGTGTATTTGGGCACACTTGTTGGATTGCATCTTCTCTTTAAGAATAGTTTAAATGTTCTGGCCAGAATAATGTTCCGTCATTTTGCCACTGATATGGAACTCATTGCACATATACAGTGAATACAAAAATGCGCTAGATGTGATATATTGGCATGAACTACATATTTTTTACTGTATTAGAAAGGTATTTTAAGCTAATATAAATCAAATCTCCTACAATTCCTATCACACAACGTTATTGTAGCGTTGCTACCACCTTTACATGCCTGGAAAGTTGATGGGTTAGTTCCATTGGCCACTTCTTGATGAATGTAACTGAAGAGTTAGATATTTTTAATTTCTGCGACTTTAAGTACATATTTTATGTGTATATCACTTCAAAGTTCTATTTTTAAAAGCATATATGTTTACAGATGTATGTATAAGGTATCTATTTTATAATAGAAATTTAAAAATATTATTACTCATCAGTACTGCATGAAATTTCGTAGATCTATACATAATTATTGGTTTCAGGTGAAAAAAATTATATATATTTTTATACATATATACTTTTTTGGTTGCTATAACTGTTAAATATGATTGTCTTTTGAGTTGAAGAGCAAGATAAATTTTGTAATTCTGAGAATTAAAAAATTCGCCTAAGCAAAGCAAGCAAAGACAGCAAAGGTGTATTTGGGCACACTTGTTGGATTGCATCTTCTCTTTAAGAATAGTTTAAATGTTCTGGCCATAATAATGTTCCGTCATTTTGCCACTGATATGGAACTCCTTGCACATATACACTGAATATAAAAATGCGCTAGATGTGATATATTGGCATGAACTACATATATTGCAATTTTGATATTATGGCGAATTAAGGCAAAGTGGCGAAAACAACGTTATTGTAGCGTTGCTACCACCTTTAAGTGGCTGGAAAGTTGATGGGTTAGTTCCATTGGCCACTTGTTGATGAATGTAACTAAAGAGTTAGATATTTTTAGTTTCTGCGACTTTA
The DNA here is from genome assembly GCA_037114965.1 of Monochamus alternatus. Taxonomy (NCBI): domain Eukaryota; kingdom Metazoa; phylum Arthropoda; class Insecta; order Coleoptera; family Cerambycidae; genus Monochamus; species Monochamus alternatus. The sequence continues at coordinate 44,980,959 of CM073433.1, forward strand.
AGTACATACTTTAGGTGTATATCACTTCAAAGTTCTATTTTTAAAAGCATATATGTTTACAGATGTACTCATCAGTACTGCATGAAATTTCGTAGGTATATACATAATTATTGGTTTCAGGTGAAAAAAATTATATATATTTTTTTATTCATACATAATATACTTTTTTGGTTCGTGAAATTACAGAAATATTTGAAGTGTTTTTTAATATCCAATTTTTCAGCAGCGCTTGTTTATATTCCAGGTTGTGACAGTAGACTTTAAATCGTTCTAATTTTATATCTGAGGCTTATTCTAATTCTATATTACATGTTTATATGTTACACTATTATTTTCCTAAATATAATAGGAAAAGTTTTTATATATTTTTAGGTATTAATAATATTGTGTGAAACTAACTACTCAGTGGACAAAAGCCTCAACCTGCTTAAAATACCTTTCCAAAACAGTAAAAAAAATAATAGGAAAAGCAGAGTAAAAACAGAAATAATATCTAGGAAAAAGACTGAACTAGATACAAATATTTAACCAACAAAGACAAGTATATCTAGTAAACGTTCTCTGCTTCTTCAGTTTCTCTTTTAGAGGCGACAATCATATCCCCCCGTTTTCGCCACGTAATCACAACGGGGCTTAAACGTATTTGTATAAGATGCAAAAAATAATGACGCCAGATGGCATATTTGAAATATTTCAGCAATGGCAGTAGATATATTAGATCTGCTTGGTGTATTTCAATGGCCATGAAAAAACTCAACTATTTTATAAATTTAGCCATCTTGTATATTTGACAGTTTCCTAAATGCCATGAAAATCGGACCACCTTCTATAGGGCTACTCATTTTAATTCTTAAACATGTCAGAATTGCTAGAACTTCACAGAATTATGTTGGTTTCGTTATATAAATTTTTTCCATTGAGGAAGTATCAAAGTTATTTTTATATTATGTAGAGCCTTACAATTCTTTAAATTAATGCCCTAATATTGGAATTTGTTTGTGGAATATGTCCAAATATCGTTTCATCTTCTACGCATCTCTTTTTTTTCTAAAAATATACAGTATGCGCCAAAAGTATGGAATAAGTTCAATAAAGACGAAACAATTATTTTTTGGGAAAAATCCTCGAACAGGTCGATTTTTAATTTAAAAAATACATATTTTAGCGTAAAATGCGATTCAAATGTCATTTGTTTTCGAGTAATGATGTCATCGATTTTTTTTTTAAATGGCAACACCATATTTTTTTCCTTGATTCTGAAAGATCCTTTAATTCTCTATCAGACAGTACTAAAATTTTGCCCTCTTACATAGGAAAGTTTTCGAGTAAATGACGATTGAATGTTAGAAAACGTAAATCAATTAAAATAAAGCAAAAACATTATCAAGTTTAGTTTTTCGAATTCCATAGTTCTTTTTAGACAACTGTTTTCCTGGGAGGTGGATCGGCAGACGCGAACCGATAGAATGGCCTGCAAAATCGCCAGATCTTAACCTCTTGACTATTTTTTATGGGAATACTTGAAGTCAAAAATGTACATTAATAAACCACGTAATTTAGAAGAACTTCAAAATCGCATTTGGGACGAAATACGCAGAGTTACTCCAGAAATCATTCATAATGTGCAAGAAGAATTTCTTCACAGACTTGCGCATTGTCAAGAAGTTGGTGGATGGCAATTCGAACATTTAATTTAAGTATAAAATTTAATCAATTGTATTTTATTTTACATACCTCAGAATTGTTACTTTTTTATGGATAAAATTTACGTTTTCTAACATTCAATTGTCATTTACTCGAAAACTTTCCTATATAAGAGGGCAAAATTTTAGTACTGTCTGAGAGAGAATTAAACGATCTTTCAGAATCAAGGAAAAAAAAATATGGTGTTGCCATTTAAAAAAGAATCGATGACGTCATTACTCGAAAACAAATGACATCTGAAAATCGCATTTTACGGCAAAATATGTATTTTTTAAATAAAAATCGACCTGTTCCAGGATTTTTCCCAAAAAATAATTGTTTCGTTTTTATTGAATTTATTCCATACTTTTGGCGAATACTGTATAGTTAGATCTTTTTCGTGAATAATCGGTCAATGTCTCAAAAAACTGTCTTAATATATGTATTTCTGTCAATAGTTGGAAAATATACTAAAAATTACTGTGTATATTCTGCCGTGCTAAGCTGAAAAATTCTAATTGAGAAATACTGAATAATTTTACCCCAGATATATTTTGTAGTACTTGCAGTGGATTCCTTACCATTTCATGAAATAAAATCACCTTATCTTATTTCATAAATCGTCTCTTCTTTGTTTATTTTAATTTAATTAAAGGGTAGCATGTTAAAAATTGATAATTTGTTAATATTTCAAAACTTAATTCCGTAATCTTTAAATATCTAAACTAAAAAGATTTATCAGCTTAACACTTACTGCGTAAAATTTGATATACTCGCGACAAGAATTCAGACGACTTACGTCATACGAACAAATGAATAATTCAGTACATTTTCATCAAAATATTTAAGAAACTGCTACTGATAATAATAAAACTATATACTACACTAAGAGTTAGCATTATGTATTGCACTAAATTGCAAAAATGATTGTTTTTAACTCGACCAATAATCGAAAATTACGTTGACAATAAAAACAAATGTGTAACGTCAGCCGTGACGTAAGACGTCTGAATTCTTGACTCGAGTATATGAATCATTTATAACCCTGCAGTATGCAAATTTTTTCAGTAAAACATCAGATATGGTTCAAAAATTAATCGAGAATTTCTTCCTCTAAATTTTCTGGGGTGAAAGTGAACGTGACGACATATTTTATTGAAAAATGTGTTCTTTAGTATACCCTTGTTTCATAATTTCTTTAATTTTTATTAAAAAATTCTAAACGTCACTTGTTCATAACACAAGAATAAAAATTACCATAGTAGTACTTCACAGTTCATCGAGACAGCCGCTTTGGGATTGACTGGCACGTTTGGATGCAGAAGGCACATGACAGAAGCTTCTGATAAAGCTTGTTTCCCACGCGTCTTATCGCGTAGTAGAAGTTTGGGATTGCTCCGACATTTATTTCACATCCCGCTTGAACTATCTATTTTATGGGAATAATTTTTATAATTCAGCATATGGCGTCCTGGCACTGGGATAAGAACGGCACAGTTTTGTTGTTTGGGTGATTAGGGTTATGATTCTTATGATATATGCTTTTAAAATATGTTTTTTTTCTACAAACATATAGCGTTCCAATATTAAATGAACAAAATCTTACACGGTATTATCTAATAAAAATATGGAAAAAGATTCAAATGATTGTTTTTTTACTCTAAATTAATATAATTGTGAGTTATGGACTGTCCCATGACGTTCTGGTTCATAGCTTGAAGTCAATAAACTATGAGGTGGCAAACCCTGACATTCACGTATAATCACGTATCTTGTCCAAATTCCTGGTAAATCTAGACCTTCATCTCTGTTAAAACTATTTCGTTCTTTTTTCTGTTTCTATGGCTTTCCCGTAGAGTCTATGAATCTTCTCTTTTACCAGAATCTTGATCTTTACCAAGTTCATAGAGTGAGTGACTCTTGTGATCTTACAACTTCACATGCTCACATGTTTGCCTAATATACCTTATCTGATATACAAGGAATACTGTAGATACCTGGTCCCTAGAGAGTGCTACTTACTATTGCCGTTGGTCTAGGAAATACTATTCCTGTCTTCTTTGAAGTGCTGCTGTAAACTGTAGCCACACTCTCTTCCCAAAAGGCCTCCTATTTTATCCGTACATTTGTTTATGAAGGATAGATAGATTATTGCTCGATAGGTCTCCTTTTTCTTCATCTTCGAGTCCTCTTAATGGCTTGGTTGATATTCCTTTTCGTATGCTGATCTCGTCTAAGAGAGGTTTTTCTTCCAGCTCTTCTTGCTCAGAACTACTAAATGCTTGATGTACCAAGATGTTGATGATATCTTGTTTTTGAGCAGGATGGTGAAGATAGACTCAGCAACTTACAAACTCATTAGGTGAATGTGTAATCAATATGTCTCAATCAACATCATGGCTTCAGAATTGTTGATTCCAAGGTCTGCTCCTTAAAAGCTTCTACGTAGGATATTTGTTAAGGCTATTTTGTAGCTAGATAGTTTGTTTATATTAATCGTTCATGTTAAAAGTTGGATTCATACAATTTTACTTAGTAATAAATGATTAAAGAGATGCATCTTGCCAAATATGGCCGCTGAACAGTGACACAGTATATGTTGTGATAATTCTCCAAACACAATCGGCACTCAGTCTCTTCAGTCAGGCTCAGCTTGTGCATGTGATTCCTTAACCGGCAAGTGCCCAGTATATAGGTCAACTAGGGTCTTTAGGTCTAGCCTATTTAACTTTATCTTTGTCCATGGATTCCCTACAAACGGCTTCGAATGAGCTGATTTTGGTAAATTCCGCCAGTAGTCATACTTTTTCCTATGCCCTGGATAAGATAAATGCTTTGGCAGTAGTCGAAACTATGCCAAGAGCCGATTCTGGATCAATGAAGCTGGAGCAAGCACCTTGTCTTGCTAACAGAGTTACTTTGTTTGTTGCTTGTTGCAGATCCTTCTGACAATTTCATATCCTTCTTAAATTGCACCTATAGGATCCAACAGCTTTTAAAACTGCTTGGCTATGGGGAAACATTTTTATCGACTTACATGTATATAGTAAATGCTATAACTGAAGAACCTGAATAGTACCCAACGTATATCACAAAATTTGGCATTATCAAATGATAATAGACTGCACCCTTATCGACAAGGTATACGAGCATTGCGTCACGTATATGATCAACTGAGGCTAAATTGCTTAGATTCGTTAATCCCGTGTGGTGTGGTAATTAAATAAATAAATAAATAATTTGTTTTTACTGGATACCAAGATTATTTATTTTCAAAATTCTATTCTCAGATGATCTCCAATTTTTCAAGAAACTGTATTAATAATTGGAGCGGATTATCTATATGACCATCAATTCCTTCATAAAAACAAATCTACTTTTATTGCCAAAATTTGTAAAAATGAAGAATCACCCTGTAAATAAATGATAAAGATATTTTTATTTGATTCCACATATATTTGGCAGGATATTAAAGTCATAAATATACAGGATAGTTCTCACGAGAAAAGTATTTTTCAGCAGACCAAGTATTTTATGGATATACACGTATATTTGCAAGAGTATACATCAAAGAGTACTTAAGTGTTACTCGCTTTCGGATTCTTAGAAATGATAAACTTCATATGACGAGAATTTAGGAAATCTATGAATATCAAATATTTACATAGATTTATCAAAATAAGTTGCAAATAATTAAAATAGTCAATACGACAACAGTGATATTTAATGAACGTATTTTTATACATATTTAACACAAGAATCGTATTGTTACTAGAAAGCTTAAGTAAACAAATTGTATTTGGATAATAAAAATGGATAAACATTCTTTTGCATTTCTAAACAACAAAATATGTTTTAAATGCATTTTTCATAATACTTATTAGTTGTCATTTAGAAAATTGAATTTTTATAAATCGAAGGTTACAGTCACAAATGGACGCATTCATTGCTTAACAACTTTTATCTACATCTGTACAAAAAATTCTAATTAAACCAGTTACAGTCATGTCGCATTCTTTTTTACTTACCCTTTATACTACTTTGTACTACAAATACAAAGGTAGATACCAAATTGTACAATTCAGTAAGATAATATTAGAATAATCATTAGATTATGAAAATACATTTGATGTAAAGAGTTAACTAGGATTAAGTACAAATAGTATATAATATACAGGGTGATTCATTAAGAATGGACAATCTCTGAACTGGAGATACTACACACCAAAATATGGCGATTGAGCCGAATATGCCTTATCCGAGGGGAGGTTTGATTTTGAACAAAGATTTTACCAAAGCCTGCCGATCTTCTTGAACTTTTGCACGTCCCCATAATTTACCGTTCTGAACAACTTTTTCAAGTAAAATTTTGCTGTATTTTGAGTAGTAAAGGCACTTTACCTGAAACGATAACAATTTTCAATCGGTGCAATAGGATTATTTCGAAAACTGTTACTCCTAACGACTTCAACAAAGTATACCTTTTTTAGATACAACAGGTAGGAGAATCGATTGTTTCAATAGACACATGGATACATTAAACGGCAAAAAGTTCTGCCATTTAAAAGAAACATGCTGTGCCATAAGTGGCGCCCTGTACTCGTGACGTCAAAATTAGTTAAAAATTCTTATTTGACGTGGCAAAAAATATAATTGTGCCATTTTTTTAATATTCCGACAGGTTTCAAAGTTATTGAGATATTTCAAAATAAAAGTCTAGCATTGAACACCCTGTATTTTTTAAACCAGCAACATTCGGATAAGGCATATTTGACTCAATCGCCATATTTTGGTGTGCAGTATCTCCAGTTCAGAGATTGCATATTTTTAATGAATCACCCTGTATATAAGAGGGGACAGAGAAAATAAGTGTTCATGGAATCATCCATCAAAACAATTTCCAAACTTCTCTCTCTCAAAAAAATTCTTGAAACCCCTGCTTATCACTTCCATCGGCCACGAGGTTAAGTATATTCCTCAAGTCAAATATATCAAAGGTTTATAGACAAAGTGATTTTTTGAAAACTCACCACTTGATAAATTTCGAAAACGATTGCGATATAAAAAAATTTCAAAAACAGGTAAATCTTGAAAACCTTCCTTTAAAAACTTATATGTTTTACCAAGTTGTATTTAATTAAAAAGAATAAAAAAAATCAAAAATAAGGTTGAAGTAATAAAGCTGTATTAATTATTTTATCAAGTGTTCAAAATGAGCACTGTTCTGCTCCAAGCAATAATACAATCGAGATTCAAATTGCTCGCACACTTCTTGAAATATTTCTGATGGAATTCTTCTACATTTCTGAATTATTCTATGTCGTAAATCGTCAAAAAAAATGTTTCTTATCTTTATCTCACATTTTATTGAACATTGAAGTACTTTTACTTGAAATCAATCACAGCTACATTAGATTACTTGTACAGAAGTTTGAAGCTACTGGGTCCTTTGAAAATAAGAAAAAACAAGTCAATAGTCATAAATGAAATAACGCAAATGGAGATACAAGATCTATTCGCTTTAAATTCAACCAGTTGAACCTTATTTTTGATTTTTTTTAATCAAATCCAAATTGGTAAGTCAAATCAGTTTTTAAGGGTGGTTTTCAAAAAGACGCGTTCAAAAAGCAAAAATAAAGATTTTAGATTTTAGCAATCCAATAATATATCACAAGAGGATACCCTTTACATTTTTTAAGTGAAGGTTCATGGTGGTGAGAGAGTGAATAGAAACACATACGCTTATAGGTCACGACATGGCTCAAATATTTATCTGTTTTTGGAAATTTTTTATATCGTTTCAAGATTGCTCCAGTGACGAGTTTTCAAAAAATCACCCTGTATAAAACTTTGCAGTCATAAAAATGCTGGTAGTGTTCCTCAACAAACACATAAAACATTTCTGTTGTAATAAAATAAAAGTTCTTATGTTTGGAATTATAATCACAACAGATTGTAGTACATAGATCTACAATTGAACCTTAACTTGAAAAAGGTCTAAGTACCAAAAACATGAATAAAAGTTAGGAACAAAATAATGATTTTTACAAACTATTAAAGACATATTGTTGATTAATTTTTATTTGAAATAACACAGTACAAGAACCCTCATGGACAATTTAAAGTATGAAGACAACAAAACAATGATTTTTTAAACATACATAAAATATAACGTTTATAAAAGGGTATAAGTCCATAGACATAAAACATAAAGTCTAAGTGCCATTATTAGTAGCAGTTCGGGATTCTTGCTGCTGGTTCTCTATTCATTTTTTATAGAATGGTTGATGCTGACTTTTTATACACGGAATCATATCTTGCAGGTTTTTAAGTTGTCTTTGGTAATGCGTGGTGTTGATATTTTATTGGAAAGTTTTAAGCTGGCTAGCTGCTCAATGAATTTTTCTTGTTTTAAAATGCTAACTTCCTACCACTCTTCAATCTCGCTGAAAGTTTTTTATTTTATTATGGTGGGATTATCTTTAGTTAGTTTTAAAATAGATGCAGTTTTGAAATAATAAGATAAACATCAGCCGCCACCTGTATGTTTTTAAAGTAGATTCCATGTTCACTGTGCGGAATGGTATGTTATATATTGTTTTTTCTATTATTTCTTTAACACACTGTTTTCTTTTTTTTCAATCAATGCAAAGTCTGTGTCGCATGACATATAGGAATGTCCTCTAACTAAAAACTTTTGCTCTATTTCATCAAACATACATAAGATTAAGAAAATAAATGCCAATAGCATCATTCTGTTTTTGTTTTGATCTATACAGTTGTCTGTCCATATAATTAATTTTCTTCCATATCGACCAAGATGACCATCTTATCATCGGTGGCACTTAGACCCTTTTTACTTCTAATAGTCATGGCACATGCAGATTTGTCATACTTATTCCACTAAAATGAACAAAATACTTCGCGATGGCACTTACACCCACTTGGATATCGCTTGGGTTAGTACATGGATCCTTTTTATGCAAAAATTTCATATTTTGTATTTATGGCACTTAGACCCTTTAAGGTCTTCCATTATTGTATAATCGATTATTATACTTTTTTTTCAGTGTAACGTTAAATAAATAACCATTCTAAGGAAAGAAACAGTATCTAAATTTGTGGCAACAGCAGTGTTTCACGCCCTGTACATATATTACAACTCAATTTAGTGGGTGTCACACATAGGGTGTATCGTCATACTGCGTTCTAATGCCCATCAAACAATTCGGCGTACTGTGTGAAACGACGGGAACCGAGCTCGGTTCCGTAATGCCTCCGCCACGTGCCCCATTCTCAAAATTACCGCGGGGTCGTGCTTAAATTGGGTGCTGCCAGAATCATATCCTCCATGAAAAATTGTTTATAACGTTAAATTTCTCCCGTAAGTATGTGAACGGTTCTTGCAGCATGATCGTAAGTAACAAATCGTGTTAAGGGAGCTCTCATAAGTTAACGTTAAGTTGCTTATTAAAAATAAAATCGATGATAGCTGCCCAAGAATTCTTGGGGAAATTTCACGGCCATAATTCAGGATACATAGAAATAGCTTACGTGTATAGTGGCAACTGGAAGTTGATGGATATCGTTTTAATTTATTACTGCCCATTTTGATTTTTTCTTTACAAAATTGTATTTGTAAGAGTCCCTCATTATTTTTTTTATATACAGACTGTATCACATATGAGGGCCACTCCCATGTATCTCGCTTAATATGCGAGACACGTCAAAAATCTTAAATTGTTTTTTGTTGAATTTTTGGAGGCCTTTATGCTCGTAAAAACAAATTTGAGATCCATGGCCAACTTTATGAGTAATAATAAAAAAACCTGTTAAGTGCCCAAACTTTAAGGCTGTCTAACTTTTTTATTTTAAGAGATAGAGAAAACTTATTAGTAATAAATTTTTATTGCAAAATTGATACCTTCCACCTGATATAAACAGATTTTTGAAATATCGTATGTGATTCGCTGCGCCCCCTTGGCGGATAAAAATTTTTTTTATTGAAGCAGGCTATGACTACAAAAAATTGCCTGTTTTTTCGTCTTTCATGCAATATACTACATATTGCCCCTATCTTTCGTATATATAAAACTATACTCTAGCAAGAAATTTTAGTCACTGCTGGGAGCCACGGTTACATGACCTGTTCACTTGCGACTGACTTTCAAAAAATTTGATTTAGCTGTACGAATGAATTGTTTATCTATCCCATATTTTATATTGTTTTTTACTGGGGTAAGTATACTAGTGAATTTTTTTTCTCAGTGTAGAGCTAGGTACATTAAAAGAACACATGAGTTGAAGTCTAGATTCTAATTCTCCCAAATTTACAGAACATTTTCAAATACATGCCACAGCCACAGTAGTAATAATCTAGAAAGTTTAGAAATTTTAAATGTAACGCCTAATATTAATTCACTTTACATTCAAATTGAATCTACACTTGAGTCTTACTTATTAATAAAATTCATTTATCTCCATGTATATATGATTTTGCCATGCCAATTTACTATTTACAAAGTAGATATAAGCATTGTAATATTGTTATTGCACATAAATATTTTATGTAGTATTTTATAGTCTGAATAATGTGAAGATTTTTTTCAGTGCTTCTTTATAATTTGATATTTCCAATTAAAATATATTATTCAATTATCAACAGTTCAAGCATCTGTTCGTATTTTCGTCAGTAGAAATATATCTTGACAAATTATCATTAGCATTCAATATATTTGAAAACTCTCGTTTTTAATATTATCTTTCCATATTAATATCTCACAAATATCAGGGTATTGTGAAAAATTGTCCTGTGTAAATTTTCCTCCGTCTAATCGCGAAATATAATTTGTCATATTGAAAAATTCACTTCTAGTAGCAGTCAGGATTCGAGCTCGATTCAATCAAGTCGTGAAGGATGTCTAGGGAAGGATGAAGGATGGAAAGCGAACAGACAGACAGGATAAGAACTACTCCGGAAATAGGACTGTCAAAGTCCGGAAGAGGCGAGAACAGCCCCTTACGGTATGTCTGCTTTGAAGATACGCGTGCCAAGCTATCGTTTATACAAAGGGAAGTCGCTAGGTTGCACGTAATTCTTCTTCATAATAAGAAGGCATAAGAAGGTTTGCTACTCGTATTACACGTAAATGTGTTCATAAGCAGATGTTTAATAATTTGGTTTCCTGGCAACAATACGTGAATAAATATTTTTCAAAATATATTTACAAGATATATAATTCGTTCTTTTAAATCATTTGAATTATTAGGCCTTGTTTTAAATATTTTATTTTTTAAATCAATAATAAGAATTGTCTTTAAATCAGTATCTACAAATAGCTGATCATGCAAAACAGAGTTACAAAATTCAATATATGTCCCTGGTGGTAAAGTTACAAAATGAAATTAATAATATTCTTCCAAAAAAGTCCAGAATTCTAACGATAGAAAATATTTAGAGATTTTTACATGAAGCACCTGATAATACATTTTTGCTAGTAATTCAAATAAATACAAGCTGATCGATTTAAATAATTTTAGCCAACTTTTCAGGTCATTTTAATAATTGGTGTTTTTGAAACTTCGAGAAGAGATGAGCTATTAAAGATAACGATCGATGATATAGAAGACAAAGATCCAATTCGATTCCAAAAGTCATACTCTGAGATATTTTGTGATTTCAAGTTCAGACCAAATGAAGGTATACCGCAAATAATGTGCTTTACCTTTGGCAGTTACTACAAGTTGAAGATTTTTTGTGAAGTATCTCAGGAAAAAATGTGTTGACCAAATGGTTCATATTACCACCATTAAACGGCATGAGGTGTGGCATTCTAGTACGACAGCCGAGGCATATGTAGAAGATTCTATACAAAATCAAATTTCAATCGCAAATAAATTGTTACCATATTTAGCAGAGCCTGCAGAACTTTCCAATAATACAATGTGCGATACAACAATTACAACAGCAGCCTCATTGAACACCCAGAACTAAAATCTACGATAACTGACAGTACTGGATCTGGCATAAATTTAATTCATTGCAATATCGAAACTTTCAATTTACATGTAGTGGAAATAAACTGTAATCGTTCTGTTCATAATAGTTACTGTTTTGTATTGAAATGTTATATTACTTACAAATTATTTTGGTATTTGTTTTATGTTCTACAACGAAAAAAACTTTGGCGTTTTAGAACACAACAGTTGGGAGTTGAGTTGGTACACACTAAAATTTTTGTATAACCTTATTATTGTATGCATAGTATAGAGTCTAAGTAACGGGTGATTATAACTTACAATTGGTATATCTAAAGAATTTCTGACATTTTTTAGCGTACTTGACCCAGTGCAGAATTCCATCCATCCGTGTAAAACTTGCTACACTCTTTGCCATTCAATGCAAATACATCGTTGAAAGAAAAATAAAAGTGTATTCACACTTACTTATACATGCAGGAAATACAGCGAATGATTCACATCAGCATTTTAAGTTACCTTTCATCAAAGAGACTAGTAAGTGCATTTTAATACGATAAGACATTTATATAATTTAAATATCTTAGTGGCGCTACTGATTTCACACATGTACATTACTCTTTAAATTAGACACGTTTATACACAATTATTATAGTTCCTTTTTTCAAAGAAACGAGAATGACAGCGGTTATAGCGGTTACATACATTACTGATAAAGAATCCCACTTAGGTTATATAATGACTAGTGGAATTTCCGTGTATTAATTTAAAATTATAGCTTAATTATGTGACTAATATTCATAAAAAATATATGAACAAATATGAAAATATATAGGGCGTTCCAGAAAGGCTGAGACTTATATTTCCAGCTAATTTATGGAGAAATCAGTGTCAGGTTTCATCCTCATAGAAAATTTTTCGTTGGTGCAACAGAAAGAGCTTGGAAAGCGGAGTTTGTCATAATTTGCAGGTCGAAAAGATATCATGCATATCATAGTTGAAAATCCTTCGACGATTATTTCGGCGCTCAATAATTAAGACAAAAATTTTTGCCTTGCGTCAGAAAGAATAACTTGTTGTTAGTTTTACTAAAATAAGTTAAATTACCTTATTTTCGTCAAATAAAGCTAGCCTTAAAGCATGTCCTACTGTTTAATAATTACTCAAGATTGTAGAGTAATTCGTATATTAACAACTCAAACTATAAATGCAGTTTTCCTTAAAACGGTGAGTTTTAGTGACATGTAACAAGTATAGCTTTTTTAAAACTAATAGAATGTTGTTTCAAAATAAGTAATTGTTTTCTAAAAATTCCCCTTCCTAAAATAAATCTGAAAGAAACAATTCAGTGGCACAGACGCTCAGAACGCTCTGTATATTTAACACAAAAATCACACGAATGTATCGTGTGGACATCATACAAAAAACCTTTTTGTACAAAGCTATTACGTGAATATGTTTTAAATTCAGGAAAAAAAACACAAGTATGTGGTAGCAAATTATGCAATTTTTCTCTATGAACTGCAAAATAAAATGTGCTGGGGAAACACTTATCGACGTTTCGTGATAGTAAGGAAGTGTCTGACGGCAACGTAACTACAGATTAGCGGCATGGAGGGTGCTCGTTTGGTAATTTAGATAGGATCGAAGTTGTCTGTGAAACGAACCCTAATTCAAACATACTCGTAACGGTGTTTCTCCTCGATCTATTCTAGAATTAATTGAACCTTCCGTATATACTTTTCAAGCTATAAATCAGAGGCGTCCGGTTATTGTAATAGAGGATTTATGGCAAAATTTGAAACGAAATTACTTTTTGTTTTGACCTATTTATTACTTTCATTAAAAATACTCCAATTAAATAAATTTAAACAAATAATACAAATATTAGTTACTATATTTTAAGTATATACAAATTCCTCATTTTTAAATAATACCAGTACACGTTTTGAGATTCACAATACTCGATACATTATTTTATATCATACTTTTCTAGATTTAGGACTTACAAAGCCATATAAAAATATGGTTTTCTTTTGTTAATACGCAAATTTTATATCTGTGACTTTATTTCAAATGAGACATAATGTATTTATATTGCTTATTTTTTTATATACAGAGTGTCCGCGAAAATGTGGGAAATCTCTCTGATGCAGATAGAACATGAAAAAATAAGATGAAAAGTTCTTATAAATTGTTTTCCTATAGGCCGTCGGAAAAATGTGTCCCGGAAAACGGCGTTGGAAATGGGTTTCTCTTGAATAACTTTAAAAGTACGTAATATAATTTAATAAAAATTTAATGTGATGGACACTAGTAAGGACCTCTTAAAATATTTCCCTTGAAATATATTTAGCTTTTTTAGTTCACCGGGGGCTGGATAAGCTTTACAACGCTAGATGGCAAAGTTTTAAATCGAAAAGTAAGGGCAAAACCCTATTTTCCTCCGAGATGGCTTAGATTTTAGATCTACTATGCGATCGTTTTTACAGCATTTTAAATTGCAGAAACGATTAAAATGAACTTTAATATGTCATACCTGTTAGGTAATTGTTAATTCGGTAAGCTGCAACATTTTACATTCAATTTTTTGTTCCAAACTGTCAACAGGTCCGTCTTGATTACCCACAAAAACGCACACTTTGGGTACAGTTAAAATGCCCATTTATTAAGAAAATCGAACGAATGGAATAGTAATAAATAATAGAAAACTTTGAATACACTTGCGGCAATCATTAATTATAAAATTTTGTCCGATAACCTAGATAACAAACCAACCACACTTAAGAAAAATATCTGTACCCGATATAAATTTCTTTATTTAATAACTTTAAAAGTACGTAATATAATTTAATAAAAATTTAATGTGATGGACACTAGTAAGGACCTCTTAAAATATTGCCCTTGAAATATATTTAGCTTTTTTAGTTCACCGAGGGCTGGATAAGCTTTACAACGCTAGATGGCAAAGTTTTAAATCGAAAAGTAAGGGCAAAACCCTATTTTCCTCCGAGATGGCTTAGATTTTAGATCTACTATGCGATCGTTTTTACAGCATTTTAAATTGCAGAAACGATTAAAATGAACTTTAATATGTCATACCTGTTAGGTAATTGTTAATTCGGTAAGCTGCAACATTTTACATTCAATTTTTTGTTCCAAACTGTCAACAGGTCCGTCTTGATTACCCACAAAAACGCACACTTTGGGTACAGTTAAAATGCCCATTTATTAAGAAAATCGAACGAATGGAATAGTAATAAATAATAGAAAACTTTGAATACACTTGCGGCAATCATTAATTATAAAATTTTGTCCGATAACCTAGATAACAAACCAACCACACTTAAGAAAAATATCTGTACCCGATATAAATTTCTTTATTTAATAACTTTAAAAGTACGTAATATAATTTAATAAAAATTTAATGTGATGGACACTAGTAAGGACCTCTTAAAATATTTCCCTTGAAATATATTTAGCTTTTTTAGTTCACCGGGGGCTGGATAAGCTTTACAACGCTAGATGGCAAAGTTTTAAATCGAAAAGTAAGGGCAAAACCCTATTTTCCTCCGAGATGGCTTAGATTTTAGATCTACTATGCGATCGTTTTTACAGCATTTTAAATTGCAGAAACGATTAAAATGAACATTAATATGTCATACCTGTTAGGTAATTGTTAATTCGGTAAGCTGCAACATTTTACATTCAATTTTTTGTTCCAAACTGTCAACAGGTCCGTCTTGATTACCCACAAAAACGCACACTTTGGGTACAGTTAAAATGCCCATTTATTAAGAAAATCGAACGAATGGAATAGTAATAAATAATAGAAAACTTTGAATACACTTGCGGCAATCATTAATTATAAAATTTTGTCCGATAACCTAGATAACAAACCAACCACACTTAAGAAAAATATCTGTACCCGATATAAATTTCTTTATTTAATAACTTTAAAAGTACGTAATATAATTTAATAAAAATTTAATGTGATGGACACTAGTAAGGACCTCTTAAAATATTTCCCTTGAAATATATTTAGCTTTTTTAGTTCACCGGGGGCTGGATAAGCTTTACAACGCTAGATGGCAAAGTTTTAAATCGAAAAGTAAGGGCAAAACCCTATTTTCCTCCGAGATGGCTTAGATTTTAGATCTACTATGCGATCGTTTTTACAGCATTTTAAATTGCAGAAACGATTAAAATGAACATTAATATGTCATACCTGTTAGGTAATTGTTAATTCGGTAAGCTGCAACATTTTACATTCAATTTTTTGTTCCAAACTGTCAACAGGTCCGTCTTGATTACCCACAAAAACGCACACTTTGGGTACAGTTAAAATGCCCATTTATTAAGAAAATCGAACGAATGGAATAGTAATAAATAATAGAAAACTTTGAATACACTTGCGGCAATCATTAATTATAAAATTTTGTCCGATAACCTAGATAACAAACCAACCACACTTAAGAAAAATATCTGTACCCGATATAAATTTCTTTATTTAATAACTTTAAAAGTACGTAATATAATTTAATAAAAATTTAATGTGATGGACACTAGTAAGGACCTCTTAAAATATTGCCCTTGACATATATTTAGCTTTTTTAGTTCACCGGGGGCTGGATAAGCTTTACAACGCTAGATGGCAAAGTTTTAAATCGAAAAGTAAGATTTTTTCATAAAATCAATAGTAAAGGCATGTTATGTTAATTTATTTGTACTCTCCTACTGCTACTTTAAAAATTTTGTAGTTATTGGTAAGTGTTTTTGTAATTAAAAAAAATGAAATTAAAATAATTTTTATTAAAATATGTCTACAAAAGAATGGTGACGCCTCTGGTATTGATTGGACTTCTCACTCTCATAAATTAACATCGAAATACCCCAGATACCTTCCATATACCTTTTAAGTGACTAGACTATCGGGCAATTAAAAATTCATAATTCACGCCTTATGATACTCAAGGATATTGAAGAGGGTCTGCACTATGAAATTATTAAATAATATTTATTTGATCCTACTTATGATGCATGTAGAGCTGAGACAGTTTTGTCTATGTGCTAGTTCCATTGTTTGATATAACTATATGTAAAGCTAAGAATAATAACCCTGAAAGTAGCACCAATTATAGTTATAATTGTTCCCATGAAGTTATAATGTACTTCTGTGAAATCACCGATCAATAACGGTTTTAAGATAATAACGTGACTACAATTTGAGGTTAGTATATTTCTCAATAGGTTTCTTGTCGGTGTAGTATTTAAATTTGAAGAATATTCAAGACGACTGTTCTAGATCTAAACGTTTTTTTGCTTGTCGTTAGATATGAGGACAGCTTTATAAGAATAATTCATTGCATTATAAATGGGTTACCATTATAGGTTGATAAATATGGTTATTAGAAATTCAAGATAAAGGCTACGCCCTCGTACACAGAAATTTAAAACTATACATATATAGAGTCCTTTGTTTGAGTGAGTTGTTCCTAACATTGTATGTTTTTTGTTGAGTTATTATTTATAAAAAAAACTAATTATTATTATTTTTTAGTTTTTGATTGGACATGGGAATCATCAGGTTTCAAATTATTAAATAGTTATTAAACTTCAAGCTACAGTTAAATCCAAAATCCAAAATTGTCTTTCTGTAAATTCCATTCAGGATTGTTATTTTCAATGAAGATGATCAAAATAAGTTATTCCTTAATATCCAAAAATGCAATTTTGTCACATTTTTCTATGAAAACTATGACTAAGTACAACAATTTTAACCACGTGTTCAAGTAAGTCTAAAAGACAATAAAAAAATTATTTCGGAATTCTAGCTGTTTAAAAAATGGGGCAAAACCCTATTTTCCTCCGAGATGGCTTAGATTTTAGATCTACTATGCGATCGTTTTTACAGCATTTTAAATTGCAGAAACGATTCAAATGAACATTAATATGTCATACCTGTGGTAACTGTTAATTCGGTTAGCTGCAGCATTTTACATTTTTTGTTCCAAACTGTCAACAGGTCCGTCTTGATTACCCACAAAAACGCACACTTTGCGTACAGTTAAAATGCCCATTTATTCTAAGAAAATCGAACGAATGGAATGTAATAAATAATAGAAAACACTCGCGGCAATCATTAATTATAAAATTTTGTCCGATAACCTAGATAACAAACCAGCCACACTTAAGAAAAATATCTGTACCCGATATAAATTTCTTTATTTAATAACTACAAAACTTTTAAAATTAAAAAATAGGCACAAAAAAAACTAAAGGAAAACGGAAAATTACAAATATAAACACACAGGGTCTCAACACGATTTCAATGATGACAACAAATTATTACTGGATGCTTAAGTTAATTAAAAGTATTAATAAAATAAGCATGTCTAGAAAAATTGCTCGAAATTGCCTCCATTACTTCTGATGCACGCTTTTGAGTGCCTAATTATTGTTTACGTCAGTGATTTATCTTGTCAGCAGACCTCAAATTTTTTTAAAAAATTGATGTGTTTGTAACTCTTTGAAATTTTTTAAAAATGACTCATTGGGCTCATCTATATGATGAACTACACCTGCAGTTAAAATGATGACTAAGTACAAAAATTTTAACCATGTGCTCATGGAGCCCTAAAAGACAATAAAAAAGTTATTCTAAATGCAGAAACGACAAAATTATTATAACATTCTTATTAGTAATAATACCATAGATAGATAACAGTTAATCCAGTTAGCTCCAGTATTTTGCATTCGTTTTTCATTATTTGGTTACAAACTGGTAAAACTACATTTTCACTCACTACCGATAAACACACTTCCCGTAAGTACAGTTAGATACAATGCCTATGTAAAGGGATGAGTAGGTAGGTTATAATAGATAACAGAAAACGTTTAACACCCGCGGCAGTCTTGTCCCATAACCTAGAAAAACAAACTATATTGTGGGAAAATATCTGTACCCGACACATATTCCTTTATTTTTTAACTACAAAACGTTTAAAATTAAAATGAGGCACTAAAAAATGAAGGAGAAAACAAAACTACAATGTAAACGCAGGAATTAAATCATAACATGACAGCTAAACTCAAATGGACCGACTGCCGACTGTTGCATAACGGTTGCTTGCTGGTTGCATACTCTGATTTTTGCATTGGCGGCGTTAAATAAGGATTTAATATAATATCGAAAACATTTTTTTTCGCTTTATAAATAAGTTTGGAAATTTTTTGAACGGAAATTCTGTTAATTCTTATTTTTTTCTATCCCCTCTTAAAATATTTGTACTTAGTCATAGTTAACCCTGTATTTAAGGTTCACTCTGTATTTAGATATATTTTTTTTAGAGTAACACAAGATGTAAACTTAAAGGAGCATCTTATAACGTAGTTTGTATAAATAGAGCATCCGCCACATTTTAATAATTCTATACCAATCCAGGAAGGGTCCCGACGCGATATTTTGATGTTCTTATCATCCAGCACCCCCTGGCGGTTTGACAAGGGCGCCACTCTACCCCCCGCGGCGAATTGTGGAGCCCTGATAAAACATAAGCCCTCTTAAGTGT
Source organism: Monochamus alternatus (assembly GCA_037114965.1). Classification (NCBI taxonomy): domain Eukaryota; kingdom Metazoa; phylum Arthropoda; class Insecta; order Coleoptera; family Cerambycidae; genus Monochamus; species Monochamus alternatus. The sequence continues at coordinate 45,000,191 of CM073433.1, forward strand.
TTTAGTACAACAGATAGACACTTACGACTCTGCGAGCTATGAAGTTAATGTAACATTATAGCCGAATCATCAGGCAGATAGGGATACGGATAATAGACAGATTAACCATCGAGTCTCACTTTGAGAGGCGTGGTCGTTAAAAAGTTATTGCTATTACGAGGAAATAAACAGAATAGGATTCTGCAGAAGTGCCTCTAAATTTAGTGACACTCCGGGTGACTACCGCGAAATGTGAAAATATTCCTCGATGTTATTATTAGTTGAAGCATAATTGTGAGATTTTGAATGCCATTTCCTTTTAAGTCCTCTGAAAATATTTGTTATTTCAAAATAGCTATTTATGATATAAGTGTTAAAAGTAAGATTTTATTAACACGAACAAAATAAAATCACTTTTAACACGTATATCATACAATATTTTTTCTACAAAACAATCGGAAGAACTTTAAACTCAATAAAAATAAGAAATCAAAAAATACCACACAGATCGCAATGTTTATGAACCAAAATTTTTGTAGCAACTAGTGCTTTTGATTTACTTTTAACACGCGTTTTAAAAAATGACATTTTTAACATCAAAAATGACAATTAAAAAGCCCACTTTTAACAGAAAAAAGTATTTTTCTACAAAACTGTTAAAAGTGGGCTTTTTAATTGTCATTTTTACAACAATTAAAAAATCTACTTTTAACAGAAAAAAGTATTTTTCTACAAAACTGTTAAAAGTGGGCTTTTTAATTGTCATTTTTGATGTAAAAACTGTCATTTTTTGACACGCGTGTTAAAAATAAGTTAACTCTAGTGTTAAAAGTAACACAAAGTTTATTTAAATTTTGTTTTGAAAATTAATAAAACGTTTTAACAAACACATGAACAACTTTTTATTTTAAATAAGTACAAACCAACATTTTAACTAGTTATTACTATTAACATTTACAGTAAAATTAGAACAATTTGAAATTGTAATTCCCTGCGGAGTCATCATACTTAAGTTGGTTTTACTGTCAACATGTGTGACACATCTATTTTCTGTAGAAATACTACTGGTAGTACTGGTGTTCTTGCTAGTAGTTGCAGCAGTAGGAAGTATTTGTCACGCAATTTCCTTCTTTTGTTCCAGTGAATTTTCAATGTAGCCTTCACCTACGGTCGAAGATTTCCATCCTCCATGTCTCTTGATGGTAGTAAGATTTTCACCAGAATCTGCTAACAATGTCGTCGATGAACGACGAAAACAGTGTCCGGTGCTGAGAATTTGGTAGATTCAAGAACTCTGCACTGTCGGCCAAACCAAACATGTTAATTCCGACTGGATTCTTCACACATTTATTCTTCATATATTTAAGAAAAAGTCGTCTATGGTCAGCGTTGGGTGGCCGGAGTGCCATATACTTTCTAAAAAAGTTTAAATAGAATTCACCAACAACACTGAAAGTCCGAGGCACTTTCGGTTTAGTATCTGGTATGGTTACAACAACCGAAGTGCCTAAATATTCGATATTGTCGATGGTCATCTGACACAATTTCTCCCGCCGACACGCCCTGAAGACACCCACTATTGCTGCGACTTTCATCATCAGATACTTTTCGTCTTCTGCTTCTGTGAGAAATTTGTCGATATGCGTCTTCGTCAAAACTTTTGACTTTCTTGCTTGATATCCTTCACCCTTACGTTTTAAAAAAGCAATAAGTATATAATGTTTGCTTATATCTTGATTTTGCTTTATTTTTAATATAGTTTTGACCATGGAATAATTTGACCACAGCGTTGACGATTTCCATATCTTGGCTTTTTCCTCAAAATATGCCAGTAAAACACTTTCGTTACATTTTCCAGGGACCTTTTTAATGTTACACCATTCCGAAAAGCGTCTATAAGCGGTTTCGTACTGTTCCTTTGATTTCGCCGGCAATAATTCCAATGTTGCTCGACTGGCGGCTTCTTCGATTTCAGCAGGGATGGATTCGTTACGCTCATAATCGAGATTATTCATTATACTTATAATATTACTAGAAAATGCTGTCAATATTTTGGCGTTTTTTCCGTAACTAACAACAGCACTGGTTGCTACGAAAATTTTGGTTCATAAACATTGCGATCTGTGTGGTATTTTTTGATTTCTTATTTTTACTGAGTTTAAAGTTCTTCCGATTGTTTTGTAGAAAAAATAGTGTATGATATACGTGTTAAAAGTGATTTTATTTTGTTCGTGAAGTTAAAAAACTCGCTACGCTCGCAAGCTATTATGCTTGTTTTTGGATATTTAAAAAAATAAAAAGTAGTAAATGTGACACAACAATCAGGTAGCAGTTTGTTTATAACAATTTTCTCTGTTATTATTTCAAATCTTATAATAGAACATATAATCCTATCTGTAGTAGGGATCCACCTATTCCATTTGCACAGATATCATGAGTATGCGCATGGGCAAATTTTGAGTATATCTTTCCGCTAATTTAATTGGGATTATAATAAATTTATTAGTAATTTTAATTATTCAAGCTCTACAGCATATTCTCAAAATTATACACCCTAATCTAACAACTGAGGAATATCGAATGTTATAAAACATGTTCGAAATATGATGTTGTTGGAATATGTAGTTCATTAACAAGAGATTCCGTGAATAGTGTATATAGTATAATCAGGAATAGTAAAAAATAACGTATAACTGCGAAACGGAAAATAGCGGAAACTCGCGGAAGGAAGAATGCAGAAGTTGATGATGACATAAAATGTGCGATTCGTGGAACAATTCATGTATGGTATTTTAAAATATCTTCCGACAATAAAACAAAATTAGATTGCTATCTAACAGGATCGAACATTGCCTAGAACATCTAGAAGCATGCTTTTGCAAATTATACACATTAATTTTCGTTTCATAAAAAATATCAAAAAAAAAATATGGTGATAAAAAAATATTAAAAGTGATATGGCAAAGAAACTATTTAAGACAAACATTAGAATGTCGAAACCTTAATGGAATATATAATATGGCCGAAACATGGATAAATCAAGTCCCTTTGGAGATGACAGTGATACTGAAAAGTTAGCTAGTGATCAGTACTATATATGTATATAGTGTAGTGTATTGTACAGTGTATAATAAGTGTAGCGTATAATAGCTGTTAATGTGTAACCGTTTTAGTGACAGTGCAAGTTCCTATCCAGTAGTACATACTGTGTATGTATAGTGCAGTATATTATAAATGTTAAATTGTGATATCAGCGGAATGCGGATCAGGTAGACAGGTTTGATTTTAAAATGTCTACTAGTTTATTCTTTATTTTTAATTAATGTATAATTTTGGTAACCTGGTAGATCTACAAATAAAAGGGTATTCAATTAATATCGTGAGTAACGTTATTATTCTAGTGGCAGAGAATTTTACCGACACAAAGTACTGTTAAGTACGATTCTTGTTCTAAATTTCCATTTTGCAACAACTAAATTGAATTTTTTCAATGAGATACAATAGGCTGAAGTATATACCTCGTACTTAAAATTTAAAAAAACTGTAATGGGATGACTTATCAAAGTGTTATACACTCTAGATTGTATAATTGACACCAATGAAGAGAAGAGATGTTTTTTCTAACTTGCTTAGATTTTTTTCCAATGCTTGAATGAATATTCAGTAAACTTTATTACTATATCGAAAAATAATTAAAAAAAAAACAATATTTTAGCAGATCTGTAACTTATAAATAATTATGGATATATATCGTATACAAAGATCTAGAAAATAGTTGAAAATTATTACTACCATATCCGTTTAGTAGTCTAAAAACACATTACCAACCGTTGAACATAGAATTACTTATAGATAAGCAAGTAGATATTCTGTTTGTTTACATTTTTTAAATATTTTCTAAACCAGTTGATGAATCAACGACATGTGGTGTGGTTTTTCCTTATTGAGTAGTATGGAACCCACGTTTCCATAGCAGCCTTGATAAACAAAATGTTTGTTACTGCATCATGAATAATATAATACATTATATATATATAAGAAAGGAAGGAACAACGGAGCAACTTCGGACAACGTTGTTTCTGGGTTTTTGCCCTTCATCAGCGCAGTGCAGCCTAAAAACAAGAGATGGAACAAGAAGGAAGGGCGAAAAAGACACACGTAACAAACACACGTTGTCCGTAGTTGCTTCGTTGTTTTCTCTGGACCCTCTAGCCATAAAAATCCATCTGTGTCTTGTAAGAATTTGATCCACTAAGCTCCTTCCTTTCTTGTATTTGTCCTGGCTGAGATCCTGACACTAGTTGCTGGATTCTCTTCCGCGGCGAATGTTGCTCTTGGCTTCTAAACAGAGGCTGTGTGACACAAAGCCACAAATAGAGATAGGCTTCCTACTTGTCATTCTCTTGTGTTCGTGTTTTTTGCCCTTCCTTCTTGGTCCATCTCTGATTTTTAGGCTGCAGTGTGCTGATGAAGAGCAAAAACTCTGAAACAACGTTGTCCGCAGTTGCTTCGTTGTTCATTCCATCTGTTTTCTCTGGATCCTCTAGCCATCAAAATCCGTATATATGTTTTAATAAAATACATATTCAAAATATACAGCAATCATTACCAAAGGGAACATATCAAGAATACATACTTCTCTGGTAGTAATCGTCTCGCCTCGATAATAAATTAGTGCGGTGAAATAATCCACTAGAATGTAATATTACAACTGTAATGGAAAATTACTACTTATGAATATGTATTTTGCCATGGTTAAACCGTATTTTTGTAAACATGAAATGTAATTTTACAGCATTATGTTTAAAAAAAATAATGTAATGTAATTTTACATGAAATATATAAAGGTACGGTATTCATATGGAGATTCTTGTAATACAGTGTGGACTTGGTACTTTTTACATTAATATATGATGTGAACAACTTGTAAATTTACCATCATTTTTATCAGTGTGTGGCAACTGAAGTAGATTAATATAATAAATGTCTCCTACAAACACCAATACCATTTTAGTAGCTACATATGTCCAAGATTTTCGGTAATAAAATATTTGCCACCAATAGGAAATGAAATTTTACATGGGGGCTATTATTCATACTCTGCAAACAACAGCTTTGGCGAAACCGTCAGCTTAGCCAGATATCTGAATACGATTCCTCGACTTGCACAATATACTATGTGTAATCTAACTTTCCGCACAATAAAGACATCAATCCCAATCCTCATCTACCCATCTCTTTCTGTAGTAAACAACTGGACCCTACTGTCTCTATCATTGTTTGTCATCAAAACGGCAGATGTCACATCGCCACAGTGACGGAGATCCAGCGGTTATGGGTACGTCTCCAACATACAAATGGTTTAGAAAATAAAAATTTGGTTATTTAGTTTAACAAAGGAAAAATTTAAAAAATGTTTTATTATTGCAACAGGATTAAGCCCAATTACAGGAATAAATACTACAAAGTAATAAGTTGACAATAAAAAAATACAAATCGAAAACAACTTATTATAAGCGAGACACATAAAAATTGCTTTTAAATTGCCTCTAAAAATATCGCAGTCCTTTCCAATTTTATTAAACACATCGCACATCAAATATATTGGAGATTTAGTCATTATATTAGTCCTAGAGGTACCACACTAAAATAAAGTTTGCTGTCTTGAGTTACCATGTGATGCTCGAAATGAGGTTTTACTAAAAAAAAAACCAAACAGTCAATTTTATTATTTAGAATATTGTACAAATAACGAGACATTGCAACGTGTTTTACATCAAAACGATTCAGAATAAAATCTTGCAGGAGATAAACACCATATTGCAAAAAATACTCCAACCTTTGACGATGTACGAGTATATTATAAATTGGATACCATATTATAGATTCGTATTCCATTTGTAAGCAAAATGAGAGACTAAGGAGCAAAATAAGATTTTAAATGTGCGTATATTTATAAAATCTTTACATTTATGATATATAAAACCATACATTTGAAATGCACTGAACACAGAATAATTAATATGCTCGATGAAAGTAAGTTTACTGTCGAATGTTATCTATTTAATTTATCTAACCTAAATCCTCGAATACATAAACCCAGCTTTTGACATATCCATCAATGTTATAATTATAAAACATAAAATTGGTTCTACGAGTGAAGGACATTGTTTTACATTTAGAAATATTAAGGGACAAACAGTTAAACGCACACCATGACAACATACGATCCATACAGTGGTGCAGATGATCACAATCTGAAATAGAAATTATTGAAGAGAATAATTGGTAAAAAACAATTTTTCACAAGAAACAATATCTATCTATCTTGATAAAGAGTAAACACAAAAGTGGTCCTAAATTAGACCCTTGCGGTACAACTGAAGAACGAAAAGTAAAATTTTGATATTTGACCATAAATTACCTACTTGTTAAATATGATTCTAATAGAGTTGTTAATGAAACTTAAAAACTAAAATCTTCCAATTTCTCTAGTAATATATAGTGGTTTATATGATCGAAGATTTTTTGGAAGTCCATAAATATTACGTCAACTTGCCCTCCGCCATCTAAAGTTTCAGAAATAAATTGAGAAAAAACTGCAAGAATCGATATAGTAGATCTTCTCTGCACAAATTCATGTTGGTGTGGGGTATCAATTGTATAGTCACATAGTAAATTTCTTTATGCAAGATGGATTCAAAGACTTTAAAAAAATTGCGCAGCAAAAATATAACTCTACTATTTTCAATATCACTATCGTTTCCTTTTTTAAATATTGGAGACACATATGCTTTTTTCCAAAAAGACGGAAATGTGGCACGATTTAGAATAAAATACACAAAGGCTGAACAAGTGGATACGCTTCAGGGTGAACCTTGGGATACTATCGATTCTACACGAGAAATTAATGCCACAAAGCCCTATAATATTTTTACGAAAACTCAAAATTAGCGGTTATACATCAAATTTTTTTTTAATGAATTTCTTCTAACTTTTTAATGAGCCCGATTTTTTAATTCTTTTTTAACATTTTCTTGAAGACCTTTAATTATATTCTATCCAAATTTATAAAAATGTTCAAACAAAAAAGTTTGAAGTCATTATTTGAAGGCCCAGTTTAGGCCCTTTGGTGTTGGTGGATATTTATCAAATTAAGAACGTGAATACAACACTAGTGATGCAGGTACAAAATTAGAAAAAAATTTGGTAGACTCACAAAAAAGTTATTAGGAGAAATTCATAAATGAATTTTGGCGATCATTTTCGGACACCCTGTATAAAATAAGGAAAGTGAATTCCTGAGGGTACACTGTTTTTATAATGTATACATCAATTAAAATTGGAATTTTGAAAAACTCCACCTATATGAAGGTGGAATAGAAAACAAACAAACTAATAAAAATTGATATTTGGACTTCGTTTCCATTGATTTTATAATTCCATAGTATAGTTCAAAGCCGTAAATGTTTCCACATGCACATAAACAAATTATATCGATAAGTTGTATGGCAGTATTAACGAATTTAAAATAATATATAATGCGATCTGTGAAATGTCATGTTCATGAAACTTTTACAGACAACTCCAAAATCTACACGACGAAGCAACGAGCAGCAGCTAGTAATTACATAAACAAATGTTTTAAACCACAAAATAACAAAAACAGATAATGTAGAAGAAGAAATAGAAAAGGATATTTGTCATTCGGTAAAAAAACGTTGTAGGGCAATTGATTAATTCGCCATTTGTTCCAACAATATCCAAGTGTATTTGCTACAGATTTTTTTTCTGTTAATATCAGGCATCGGTACGCCACTGTGTGGTTATTCTCTGAAAAACCGTGAAGCAACATAGCGCGTGCGAGCTTAAACGGTATCTATTAGTACAGAATTCAAAGGGACTGGCAGACCAGTTATGCGTTCGCACTGCTGATAATAAAAAATTGTTACGAGTCAGATGGGCAGTTGGGAAGATTATATGGCAAATTATGGGTGAATATTATTACATTAGTTATGAATTATTCGGAACCGGATTTATAGTTGAGTTTATTCTGTACAGTGTGTTACATTAAACCGTATCAAACCGACGATTCATTTATTAAAAAAAGTGACTCATAAAGAAGGGGTTGATTGTTTACCATGTTTATGTATATAGGATGTCCAAAATAGGAGTGCATTTATTCTACTGTATAATAAAATATATTGTTGACTTTCCTCTTAAATATATGACAACGTCGTACACCTACCATGTGTTTCTAAATAATAATCATAAAGCCCTCTAAATATATTATGAATGGTTTTTCTAGCTTTTCTTAACTCATAATAAAGTTTGGAATAATTATAATAAGTGTTCAAAATTACTGCGAAAAACATTTACTGTGCAAGGATTCATTCTTGTTTATACACTCACAAACATCATGCAAACACTAGAAACAAAACGCACTAGCCACAATACGGAGGAAGAATGTACGACTATTTTGATCAACACCAGGTAATGAATTGCAATGTTGTCGTTTTAGGAAAACTTTGGCTTATTTACAAATAATAATAAATACAAATTATGTTAAAAGGGCTTTTGTTTTCTCTTAACAGTACCTTAACTTGCAATTTTAAAACACAGTTTTGGGTTTTATTGAAGTTGTATTTGTAGTTCTGAAATGTAGAAAAGTTATTATCTACAGTGTTTTCATATTTCAGATATGTATTTATAGTTATAAGGCGATTAGTATCTTTTTTTACTGTATTAGAAAGGTATTTTAAGCTAATATAAATCAAATATCCTACAATTCCTATCAATGAAGTCATATGTATGTTCTCTGATACCAAATATCTAGGTATGCTAATGAACAATTCCATAGACAAAGCTCTATTCAATAATTATCTAAAAAAATTAATCTAATTTACTAACCTGTTTTAATGAAACAAGCACTCTATAAATATCTAACTTCACTTTTTTGGCAGTGGGAACACGACAATTCAACTACAATAGATGAGATTTGACCTATTTCTACATTTGTAGGATTGCTTCTTCAGGTGGCCTCCTTTAAATTGAATGAAATATCTAACTATAAAAATTGTTATAAAAATTAAAATTATTTTAAGTTAAATATCGACAATGACAAAAAGTGACAGCCTGTCAATGAATTAAATATGACAATACCTACTTGAATAATGTTCACCTTTTATGTAAAAGTTTTTATATATTTTTAAGTATTAATAATATTGTGTGAAATTAACTACTCAGTGGACAAAAGCCCCAACCTGCGTTGAATTACACCCACAATATCTACCCATATATTCCTTATTATTAGCTTTTGTAACATTTTTTACTGTATTAGAAAGGTATTTTAAGCTAATATAAATCAAATATCCTACAATTCCTATCAATGAAGTCATATGTATGTTCTTAACAACAGATATAACTGAGTTTAAAATTATTGTAAATTTTGAAACCAGCTCTGTAATAAAACCCTTACCGAACGACTGTTTTATAAATGTTGTCCAACACGTCATTAATAAGTGACATGTGACACGATGGGTCAATGTCGTTGTTAAATGTCCTGCTCCTCTGGGTAACCTTACTAACCTTAAACTTCCATTCCAACCGAACCAACGTATTATACGTATTAGAAAAAGAATCATGTTATGGTCAAAATTTTGATGTTTTGTAGTGTGCTGACACAGTGATGTAACAATGGCTCAAGTGTATTGATAATAATGACCTGTGGATATGTTATTTGTGTACTTAGAGTGTAATTAAAATCGGCACTGCAGGACAAAATACACAGAAATTTCCTTATAAATTTCATCCGTCTGTACGACAATTTGTTTATTTGCACAACTAACCTAGGATACTAGAGATAGACTTCGAAATGCGTATATAATTTTGAAAATTTAACATAACTGTAAAGAATCGGCTTACATAATTTAAAAATGCGAAAGTAGGTAGTTATATATGATTTTTTATATTAACATTTTATTGGGTAGTAGGCGTTACATTCAAAATTACCCTGTATATTATTAAATGCAGTTTTCTCTTGAATAACATGCAACAAGCATACCTTTTTTAAAGCCAATCAAAACTTGGGTCAAAAGAACTGATCATTTTCCAAAAATGTGTATCTTTAGAAAAATTGAAATAAATAATAAAGTGGCACAGGCTCCCTGAACGCCCTGTACAAGTAGTACAAAAATCAATCAGATATTCGGGTTTATCTTACAAAAAGCTTGGTTTTCCAATATTTGAGTACAATTACAACAACAACTAAGAATATTATCGTAAAAAAATAAAAAGTAATTTCTTAGGCCTCTAACTTCCAAACATTAGTGACTTATATGCATATTCAAATGCAAATGTCCAATATGGTTTAGATTTATGGCCTTGCAGATGGAAATGGTACTGCGGCTAAGCGAATTTATATGGAAACATTTTCAAATTATCTAATCAAATCCAACCTTTGACTGTTAGAGCGTCTGGAAGAAGCTATTCCACAGAATGCTAGTGTTGTCAGTATATTTTTCCATAATTCAAAAATCAATTAAACAACAGATCATATATGCCAACTGCTTATTTTATTTATTTAATTTTCAATAATTCCTCCATATGTCTCACTGTTAACTAAACCTTCTAAATCCCGTTATTAAATTTTATTAGTGGCAAGACAGGCCAGCCTTATTAATTTCCAAACACCGTGAAAGCCTCAACAAATTTCGGCAAAAGCGAGAAAGGGCCAAATAAAATTTGTAGTTTACGATCTAAGAATTCGAACTAATATCTCAAATTTCCCATTTAACACATTCGTGATAATCTCCTTATTACCGCGTGTCCAGAGGGGCGAGAAAGCGATGCAGCGGTGTTTTACAACTTTTAACACCTATTACGGGTGTTTCGGCTCGAAGCGCTGAAGAATATTAGGTTACTAAGATGGATAAATCCTTCGGCGATTTGCAAAAGATTCGGCAAATTTGTCGAAAAGTCATCTGTTTACTTTAGATTTAATGTGGTGTTGCGGTTAGCACCCTACAAAGGAGGCGGTGTTTTGACACACATCGTGGATTTCCTTAAATGCGAACCAGATTTCTATTTATATGTGTATAAAATGTGTAAAACTGGAGAAATGTTGGAATTTTTCTACATACACTTCAATTTCGTATTTTACCTATTTTATTGTCAGTAATAATATAACAAGATAGTGAGAATGAATTGAAAATAATTTGACAGATTTTTTGAAAACTTGTTGCCAGGCAATAGTCACGAGAGCCCGCAGGGCTCGAGTGGCTATTTCCAAATGGCAACAAGTTTGAACAAAATCTGTCAAATTATTTTCTAATTTATGGAACTCGCGAGTTATATTTGACTAAATTATTTTTTGATTCACAAATTTTTACAATAAAAAGGATCAATAAAATGTTTCCTCCTGCATATTTTCTCTAAGATTATTTATTATATTTGAATGATGTTCTTGGTTCAATTGTAAGTATGGTTTAATCGAACTTGCAGAATTATGACCAGTGATCTTTATTAGTTCTTGTTCTCCTACACCAGCTTTTGAAAGGTTACTTACTGCACTTGATCTGGCAGAATGGTTAGTTATTTTATTAGTAACTGTGTCTAGACCTACTTTTTCTGCGGATTCTTTCATCCATTTTGAAATGGAATTTATTCCCACAGGAACGTTTTTATACCAAAAACCATGAGTTTGCCAAGCCGGATTTGGAGTAAGAAACAAGCGTTCGGTTTTAATATTTTCTTCACGTTTACCCATTAGTTTTTCGAACGAACAGGGCAAATATCTGGGTTATTTATGTTTGGAGTCAACCATTTACTATTAGCGCACCTTTGTACTCCACCCTGTGCAGTTTTTGTAAAGATGGGATTGTATTCAATGCGGCCAGTATTTAATCTTATTATGTCGGTTTCTTTTTTAAAATAATGAACTAAACATTTCGTAGCTTCTCCTCCCCTCCAAGCTAGTTCATACGATGCAACGTGAAAAAACTTTTTTTGTAATCCACAAGGTGTATTTTCGTTCCAATAGTTAAAAATTTGCAACAATTCTGTATTATAACGTGCCACAGAACTTTGTTTGTGCTTTTCAGGATGTTTTTGTAAAATTTTTCTTTTTGCATCTCTTGCATTTCGAGCATTTTTGAATTCTATATCATGGAAAGGATCAAAGGACCTGTTATACTTATTAAAGTAAAGTTCTTGAACTAATTTTGCCGTTTTATTCCACATTGTCTTTATTACTGCTTCTTTATAATCATTTCCGACTTTTCTTCCACATTGTCTTTATTACTGCTTCTTTATAATCATTTCCGTCTTTTCTTTTCATGTTATAAGCCCAATCTTTCAAAATCAATGTAGCTGTAGCAATAGTAGCTGTTGTAGTAGATTGATCCAGAATATAATTTCTTTCTTTGGTGAAGGTCTTAAATTGTCTCCATATAGACTGATTACTTATTAGAGTATTTTTCGAAGTAGTTTTTAAAATCTTTTTTGTTATTTCTGCATCAGAAACAACTATCTGATACTTGCTAGGCAAATAATGTTTTGTTCTATTTTCCTAGAATAAATGAGCATTTTATTTAACAGTACACGAAGTGTGTTTTGTTATTAGTGGGTAATCCTGAGAAACTTGTAATGCGTGAAAATGTAGTTTTGACAGTTTGGAACAAAATAATGAATAGCGAGGGGAAGATACTGCAGCTAAATAAATTAACTGTTACCTATCAGGTATTATTATTAATAAAAATGTTAATTTTCGTCGTTTTTACGTTTGAAAACGCTGTAAAAAATGATCCCATAATAGTTAATAAGTCTAAGCCATCTTATGCTTATCATAGGCGCCGATTTTCCGGCGCCTATGATATTTTTTAAAATATCGAGTCAGAATTCTGAAAAAATGTTTGTATTATCTTTTAGGGCTCCCTGAGCACAATATTTTTTTACTCAATGGCATTTAACCCACTATATTTTTTAAATTCTTGCTATTTTTTGCTTTATTAGATAGGTAAATATTTTTGAATATAGAGCTTTGTATTTTATTTCGTTTTCGGTGACATTTCCTAGGAAAAGTAAATTGTACCTGAAGTTACAACCGGGGTTCTCGCGACCTTGGCGATATTAAATGCTAAACTGCTGCATTATTAGGCACGCACGGTTAATTTATACCATGATGGGATTGCGACCCATTGACGCATATAAAGTCATCATGTTTGGGTAACATGCGTTCATTGTGTTCCGCGCTGCCAGGTGTTGAACTTGAATGGAGATGTTAGATAGGAAGGATCTTCCTGCCCCTACATGGGTGTAGTCAGATCCGCTCAACATGATAATAAAGAATGAGTGATATATGTTTATATCTGCTACCGCTACGGTGAGGTAGTTGCTTTGGTTTAGTACAAAATGCCCTACACAGGGTATTTCAAACATAGCAACGTTGTGCACTGAAAAACCTCTATACAGTATACGCCAAAAGTATGGAATAAATTCAATAAAAACGAAACAATTATTTTTAGGGAAAAATCCTCGAACAGGTCGATTTTTAATTTAAAAATACATATTTTAGCGTAAAATGCGATTTTCAAATGTCATTTGTTTTCGAGTAATGACGTCATCGATTTTTTTTAAATGGCAACATTATATTTTTTCCTTGATTCTGAAAGATCGTTTAATTCTCTATCAGACAGTACTAAAATTTTGCCCTCTTACATAGGAAAGTTTTCGAGTAAATGACGATTGAATGTTAGAAAACGTAAATTTTATCCATAAAAAAGTAACAATTCTGAGGTATGTAAAATAAAATACAATTGATTAAATTTTATACTTAAATTAAATGTTCGAATTGCAAGTCTGTGAAGAAATTCTTCTTGCACATTATGAATGATTTCTGGGGTAACTCTGCGTATTTTGTCCCGAATGCGATTTTGAAGTTCTTCTAAATTACGTGGTTTATTAATGTACACTTTTGACTTCAAGTTTCTCTATAAAAAATAGTCAAGAGGTGTAAGATCTAGCGATCTTGCAGGCCATTCTATCGGTCCGCGTCTGCCGATCCAACTCCCAGGAAAACAGTTGTCCAGAAAATCTCGTACAGGGTGCGCATAATTTACACTCTAGCTTACTGACTGTTGATTGGCTGATAGGGCGATCTGGATATTTTTCATTAAATAAATCGAAAACTTCCTCTTGAGTTCTAGTCATATTCCCGCATTCGATAAGAATTAAAATTTCTTTGAGTAACAGTTAATGTGCCATAATACTTTAAATTGAATAATAATTTCTATGTCGCTTACAATACTAATTAGAAAGTCGGTGTGACAATGACACTTTGCAAAGATTTTCACCTACGTGATCCATAAAAGAACTACGGAATTCGAAAAACTAAACTTGATAACGTTTTTGCTTTATTTTAATGGATTTACGTTTTCTAACATTCAATCGTCATTTACTCGAAAACTTTCCTATGTAAGAGAGCAAAATGTTAGTACTGTCTGATAGAGAATTAAACGATCTTTCAGAATCAAGGAAAAAATATGGTGTTGCCATTTAAAAAAAAATCGATGACGTCATTACTCGAAAACAAATGACATTTAAAAATCGCATTTTATGCTAAAAGATGTATTTTTAAATTAAAAATCGACCTGTTCGAGGATTTTTCTCAAAAAATAATTGTTTCGTTTTTATTGAATTTATTCCATACTTTTGGCACATACTGTATTTACTTTAGAATGCCACAGATATTTATGAAACTATTGTCGGAACTTCGCGTAAGTTCTATAAATTTAAAATTTTAGAAAAAATACAGAGTGACAGAATTACTTTGAAAGTAATCGAATATATTCTCAACTTGAGATATTTTTTGACCCGCGTTGTTTTGTTTTCCGAATTCCAAATCTTCGGGGCCGAAAATTGTGTTCTTTGTAAATATCTTTAAGCCAATTTTAATAGAATTTGGTAGGTGGTTATATGTGAACGAATATTTTAAATTCAGTAGTGCATAGATAAATATAGTTGCGGCAAGAATTCAGACAACTTACGCCATACGAACAAATGAATATTTCATTATATATTCATTCATATATTTAAGAAACTGCAACTGAGAACAATAAAACTATATACTACACTAATTGTTTACACTGCATATGGTACTAAATTGCAAAATAATGTTTGTTTGTTTTTAACGCGACCAAATATCGAAAATTATGTTGACAATAAAAACAATTGCATGACGTAAGTAGTCTGAATTCTTGTAGCGACTATAGTTAATGTTGAAAATGTTGTAAAATTGCGACACTCTGTAACTCCTTTATTAAATTTTGAAAAAAAAATGTTATATAATAAACTCCAATTATTTTCATAGATATATGCCGATGAAGTTTGGCTATACTTATCATTAACACCCTGTATACGCATGTGAATATTATTATGAGATGTTACTCTACTACTACTAGATATAAACAGGAATTTAACTAATAGTCCAGGCGCCAAAGATTTTATTGAACGTAAAATTGGGTTTTCTTTTTTATATCTCTTTTTCATGCTTAAGAAGAATAAATTTAAAAATGAACCACTGAGGAGGTTTTAGCGGTTTCTGCAAATATTTTCAAAATTTTAGGGGGAAAAATGCAATATAAAAATATTCCTCACCAAATTCTGCATAAAAAATGTCTATCAGTTTTTTTAATAGCGACAATAGTTTCCAAGCTATAACTGCTTGAACGAATGAACCCGATGCAGCAATCAATGAGTCGAGAAATGACCACCGAACAATGTGAACTAATTTATAAAGATAGAGAATTCTTTATTTTTTATAACTCAACACTAAATTAATAACTTCTTCTTCAGTGAAAGAAGAAATAGATTTGTACTATTTGAATATATAAAGTCATGGAATAGAGTATGGAAAGAAATTATAACTGAGTGAAATCAATTGGAATATTCAAATCGTTTTTTATTCAAATTTATATTACATAAACTATTTTTAATTCCATTAATCTCCATTTCTTACGTTTGGGATGCTCATCAATGTGAGGGGCCTTGGTAGCTCGCAGTATGCTTTCTCTATTTTCTTTTTCTCAGGGTCCCCAGTTTCTTCTGCCTCTTCATTCCCCTCATCTAATAGTTCAACTCTCTAGTTCTCTAAATCGATGTCAAACTTTTTCGTTTAGTGCTGTCTGCATTCGCTGAATTACGTTGGACACAGTAATACGATAGGCCTGCTGTATAATGGAACAAAAATTTAATAAGAAATTTTATTGAATTTTTCCCTAAAATTAATATTTTCGGAAATGTTTAAGAAAAATGTGAAAACCTCCTTCTTATTTTTTTAAACAATTAGTTGCACACCAAATTCCTGGTGCTCATTTCAAATTTTTCTCTCTTTATGGGTATAAACAAGTGATAAAAACAATACTAAACTACAATAGTAATTATTCGAAGAATCCGATGGGGCCTGTATTATAATGAGTAAATGTATTCTACAAATCTGGAGTCTCATTCTCCTTAAAGCTTTGAGGAGGGGCCTGCTCTAATGAGTATTCACGAGAGATCCAACCTAATAACTTAATGGAATTAAAATCTGAAAATGTTAACAACTGAAGCAAAATTAAAATCTGAACAATTTAAGACGCACTTAAAGATATAACTCCAGAGTAAGTATAACAATGGGAGGCGGGAGACCCTAAAATCAAGACAGGCGGCGCCGATTCAAATCAGCGAACGCATTCAATTACGGTATGAGGACTAACAAAGTGTGACAGCCTGCCTCTAATAATTAACTGCTAATTAAAATTAGCCGAAGATACGACCCATTACTTGTCATAATTAAATATCTGGGCCTGATATCTTGAATTCGGAATGGTTGCGAGTCCATGTTAATCGTTTCACTGAGATGGAAATGGTGTGCTTTGTTTCGTTTAGGTGTTTTTCTCCTTGCCAGGCTCTCCATGATTCGAAATAAATTATGTCTGACGACACGAAAGAATTAAGTTTAATATTTCTATGAGTTACTTTGTTGCGCATAATTACCGAGGCATAGCAATCTTAGACGTGACATACAAAGTGTTAGCGAGAATAGTAAAAGATCGACTGAACAAGTACCACAACGAACATGTGGGAGAGTACCACGGGGGATTTAAAACTGGCAGATCGACTGTAGATCAAATCTTTATTATGAAGCAGCTGCAGCAGGATACCTACAAGCATAATCTAAGTTAGCATATGTTATTCATAGATTATAAACAGGCATATGACACAATTAGAAGGAAAAGCCTGTATGAGACATTGATAAAATTGGGGATTCCAAGCAAATTGAGGAAATTGGTGGAAATGACTATTACGGTAACCAAGAATAAAGTAGCAATGGAAGGTGAGAAATCTGAGGAATTCATAGTAAAGAGGGGCCTGCGACAAGGTGACCCGTTGTCCACAGTTATTTTCAACCTAGTCCAGGAAATGATACTGAGGGAAAGTGGTATAAGGACAAGAGGCTTGATTTTTGGTAATAGACACCAGTGTTTGGCTTATGCCGATGACGTAGTTCTAATGGCGAGGTCCAAAAAAGAAATAGTGAATATATTTAGATTACTAGAAAAAAAAGCAAAAGAATATGGGTTATGTATTAACGAAAAGAAAACTAAATATATGGTAATGAACGATAGTAACGGAAATGGAACTAAGCCATAAATTGTATAGGAAATAGAAAGTACATAATAGAAAAAGTACAACAAATGGAATTTTTAGGAATAACACTAACATGGAAAGGAGAAGAAGAAAAAGAGATAGAAAAACGATTAGCAAAAGGAAGTAAGGCTGCAGGAGGGTTATCACGGATTTTAAAGGCAAAACATATACAAAGAGCTACAAAGATAAGAATGTATCAACCAGTAATAAGACCCACAGTTACCTGCGCTTGTGAAACATGGACAATGAACAAAAAGGAAGAAATGAAACTTGAAATATGGGAGCGTAAAATTCTAAGGAAAATCTATGGAGGAGTAAAAGAGGGTGGTGAATTTAGAAGACTGACAAATCAAGAATTAGAAGAGTTATTCAAAGGACCAAATATTGTACAGGTTGTAAAAATGCAAAGAGCCAGATGGCTGGGTCATATAGCCAGAATGTCTGAGGACAGATGGGGAAGAAAATATTAATGAGAGGAGAAGGAGGGAGAAGAAGAAGAGGACGACCTAGAAAGAAATGGTTAGAAGAAGTCAAGAAAGATTTAGGAGAGATAGGAGTTACCGACTGGGAAAAGGAGGCGAAAGATAGAGTAAAATGGAAAAGAAGAGTGAAAGAACTCGTAGCCAAGGGCCACTAGGCCTGTAGTGCTGATATATACTTTGTTGCGCTTAAGTCAGAAATATGAGAGAAAGAGAAAAGGCATATATATATATATATATATATATATATATATATATATATATATATTTTGGAAAAGAAGAGTGAAAGAACTCGTAGCCAAGGGCCACTAGGCCTGTAGTGCTGATATATACTTTGTTGCGCTTAAGTCAGAAATATGAGAGAAAAGGCAACAGATTTATTAATCTACATCTCAGTCACTGTATATTGCACTAATAAAAAAAGTGGTACCACAGTGTCTTTGTTACCTTAAATTCCAAAATTTATTTTTTTTAATCGGCAAAAGATGCTGAATAAGAATATGTAATCAATATTCTGACAAAAAAAAGCTAATGGCTTCATACGTTTTCAATAGATCGCAGCTGGCAAAAATCTACAGTTACCGTTTACTTCCTTTTCTGGAGTTCCTCAAGGATCACACTTGAGTCCATTATTATTCCTAATTTACATATATATCAATAAATATTTTAAATTTTGTAACTTCTTAATGTACACAGAGATGATTATAAGATATTTTTTCAAAAAATAGACGGAATAAAGTGTAGAAACAGTCAGTTTTCTATAATGAGTTACAAATAATGAACGAAATAGGCGAGACTAAGGCAAGACCAATAAAAAACAAGACGAGATTGCTAACCCTAATTCAAGTTTGATTATAACTTTAATAACGTAAAGCTCTCTTAGTTACAAGAGATGAAGAGTCTAGTTATTATTTTTAATAGAAAATTATCTTTTTCTTCACATATAAATTACTTTGCATCAGGGTTTAGTTATTAAATTAATTATTTTTAATGAACATTGTTTAGGGCTTCTAGTCTATTTATGTTTCTGTTTCTATAAATAAACAAATAGCAATGAGCCGTTTTCACGTTAAAAAATGGATCCCAGTTGATCGTGTATTGCACTATACAGGGTGTTTCAGGAGGAAATCTTAGGTCTCGAAACGCTACCTTACTTTTATCTAATACACAAGGCATAACACTTTAGATACTAAGAACTATTAGTTTTTAATCAAAAGAGCCTGAATTTGTTGTGAGAATTGCAAAAATAAAATTTTTAAACAAATTATACAAAACCTGACAAAAACTTTCGATTCACTCTAATACATAATTTGCATGCATCACCATCTTTAGATCAGTTTTTAACAGAAACGGCTGCTCCTAGAGACTTCAACAGAGTATACACTTTTTAAGTAGGAAAGGTAGGGAAAAATGTTTTTCTATTCCAAAATGATATACACCGTGGCACAAAAAAAGTAAAGTAGTCGAGAGTTACTAAAGAAAATGTATTTTTTTTTTGATTTGACATCCTGTATATCCTAAACAAAGAGTTTCTAGACCTAAGTTAATAGGAAATTTTTTACTAAAAATTTAACGAAGTATTACATACCAAAATATGTACATCTCCTTCTGAAACACCCTGTATAATAGAATAGGAGTATCACACGTACATATATTTTTTTAAAGAATATACAGGTTGTTAGAGATTTGACTGCAGTAACTTCAGTATAAGGTAGATAAAGTATAAATAAACAAATAAGTTAAAAGTACAAAGACATAACTCATGCCGCTCTTAAAATATATCGAGTTATTATATCAATATTTTTTATCACAACGTGGCAACAGCGTGAATACACGAACTAGTTCGTTGCGGCAGCTGAGAACGTTTGCGGGTTGCCTACCTGGCATCACAAAAAATCCAAAGATGAACAGCTAATGTGAAAATTAAAGAGTTAATGACTATTTTGCAATTTTATTTTTGGCAGAGAACAGTAGAATTAATGAATATTTTAATATTAATATACTGTTTTACTAAAACTAGACTAATAAATAAATTGAAGGAAGTGGTAAACATTGCATTTTATAATCATTTAATGGACAAAATTATGGTGAGATTCTTCAATTAACTGAATTTTTATGAAATTGGAGATGTACATTTTGTTTATTTTAATGTATACTATCATCTGTTAAGTTCATGACAGTCAAACCTCCAACACTTTGTACATATATTTAAATCGTTCAAATAAAATTTTGATTTTCAGGCTTGTATCACAGTTAAGCACGGCATCCTGTGTGTACGGATAAAAAACATACAGACGAAGTTCTAATCAATAATTCAAGCTTAAAGTTGATCACACTTAAATTAGATGGCATCGCAGTGCTCTACCAAAAAAAAGAAAACATAATTGACACGATCTCTCCCACGTCCGGAATTATTGAAAGCGTTCATATTCAAACTTTACATTACTCGGTAGAAATTCAATTATCTTTGGCTGTATCTGAAGCCATAAATTAAGCATGGACTCTGTGGCCCAGCTGATTACTCGACGTCGCGCCGCGAAAGGCGTCTCTCCATTCAATTGATTCACTGAAGTTCCCTAGGGTTGTCACGGAAACCAAAACAATCGCACAACGCTGAGGGACATTTGTCTTAAAGCCCCTGTATCGGGAGAAGCCTAAACGGCAAGAAGGCAATAACTAATTATTGGGCGGTTATTTATAAGCGTGAAATTGTGCGGATTTATTTATGAAATGCAGGATTTCCGGGAATAGATGTCGTACACCAATTTGCTGTCTAAATTAATTTTTTACACTGTGTCCAAAATACAGTATTAAAGTATACCCGTATATTAGTTCAACGTTCAACGTATAAATTATAAGAATAAAAAAATAGGAGAATAATATTTTAGATTTACAGAAATGGTGGTTCTTTGTAATTTGTAAGAAATGTCACTGCTTCGTATTGCATCCATACTTACAATGATTAAACCTTTGGAGATCCACAAGCCATAACATAGTATACAGAGTGATCCAGACCTTATCTAAAAAAAATTGGGAAGAGATACGTCATGAAAAATGGAGTCAATATCATTAAAAAATCCTATAGTTTAACGTTTTTGTGATACCAGTATTTACAATAGTTATTGAAGTGTCAAAAATGGCTTACGTGTAGCAGTCGAATTTGATGGTGGTCGTTTCAATTTATGATGAAGAGAAAATACTTTAGCAGGTAAGCATGAGCCAAATGCAGCTACCCTTACCGCAACGTGCAGTGAGTTCAAGTATAGTGCAACACGGGCGTGACACGCGAAAGTTGCAACTGAATCGTGGAAGAAATGGAGGTCCAGGGAGTACACGGCGTATTGCAGCAATGTGGCGTATCATATACGAGGTTCAATTATATCCGTACCATGTACAGGTTGTCTAAGCATTAATACCAAGGGATTAGGCGAGGAACACCATTACCATAGCCGCCACGGTCTTCTTTTTATGATTTATGCAAACGTATCGTAGCTGCTGCCAATAACTTACGATTCAAAGCGGACAAGAAACAGAAACATTTGTGTTAATTTGTAGAAACTGGGTAAATAGATGTAACGAAATGTAATTTTTTTTCTTGCCAATTTCTTTCAATTTTTTGTCCGGTTGCCGAATTATTTACGTTTTGTTTACAGTTATAATTTTAAATTTCCTAAAGAAAACAGAAAGATGTTTTGGATAACTGCACTAAATTTAAGGATAGGGGATATAAAAAATAAGTATTAAAGACAATCCTTCAACAAAATATTCAGTTTATAGAATATAATGACCTGCACACTTTTATTTAAGGGTCACTGACTTTCATATTTTAAATTTATAATAAAAATATTTAATCGGTACCTACCGTTTTCTGAACTATAATTTTATAGGCTTAAAATATATTACATATGAGAAAATAACTATATGCTTCACATTTCTCATGATGATAGCGATATTTCGTGTAAAATATCTAATCTTAATTTTATCTGAGAGTAAAATTTGTTGTATGTTTCTGTAGTATACGCAAAAATTATTTGCAACATTTGAGTTCCGATTCACAATTTGTGAAGGGGTTAAATTTTTCAATTCACTCTCACTATTCCACATTTCACAGATTTTATTTGCAAAAGGGTATATCTCAAGTAACTTCTTACAACAGGAGAAGGTTTATACCTCTACTAATCTTTTTTTTCTTTAGTTTTATTGGGTTTTTGCCACACTTCTGAAAAAATAAAGATTAATTAAATAAGCCCTTGCGCCAAACGGATCAGTCAAGGGTTATTTTTGAAACTAAGTTTACCTAACCAAAAAATCTCACACTGAAAAAAGCAGATAAGTAAAAAATAACAAAAATCACATCACTATCGCGCACTTCCGTATTTTTGGCGTTTCGAAAATCTCTCTGTTTTCATTTTCAAAATAGTAATAAAAATATTAAACGTATGTCAAGTTTGACAGTTTAAAATTGTCAATCTTGTTGAAAAAAATCAATTTTTAATGATCATCTCGATAAATTGGACCTAGTCGATTTAATTTAGATTTTAGGGGCCTTTTACAGACTTAAGTATAAAATGTTTGCTCTTTCCACTTCATGCTTGCAGATCCTTCGTTCTTACTTAATCAACAAGTATCAGTGTATTACCTTTAAGTCTAGTAAATTTTGTAACAGTTGTAAATCTATTCTCAAATTTTGTGAACATTGGTCGGGATGACCCTGTATAGCAGCTGATTTTCAAGCACACTATAACATGACTCAATTTCTTATAATGTATTTTTTTTTATTTTTAATATATCTATTATAGTATAAAAGTCTTTATTTTCACATAGTGTACGTACCAAAATAAGTACAATGTACCAGATTGCGCTTCAGTAAACCCCTCCGTAGATGTGTACACGCTAGGTTGAACATATTCAATAAGATGTTTAATAGCTGATCATCACATGTGTTTTTGATTAATGACTCTCACATATAGAAAGGGGATACGCTAATAATGATGTTAACACTCTGTGACTACAATACGTTTAAATTTTCCACAGAAAATTTAATGGCCGAGCACATAGTGATAATATTATGCAGTTGAACTTTTGCACAGTATGAGTTTATTGAATGTTGTTTAGACTTACCTATACTATAGTATTGGATTGGCATGTATAAAGTCCTACTGACTGTAATTACTTATTTGTGGCATTTTATATCTGTATAATAATTAAAGCCCGCTCTTTGTTGGTCTTTGTTAGTGTTGGTTGGTCTCAGGTCGCCCGGACTTGGCGACGACCTTAATATTTAAATTAAAATTAATACCTATTAAAACAAATTTAATCTTAAGATATAAGTGGTCTATTAATTCCTGCTGGACTTACAGGAAGCGACCTACATTGCAACAGGTACTTAAATGCAAACTTCTCGCCCTGGGCGACGCGCCATTAAATCGATAAATGATACTGCAGGAAACAACCACGAACCACTTATATCTCACCTGCACTCAGTTTATATGTGAACATGCATATTAAGCAGCAGCCAGTTCAATTGTCGGTCATCTCACCTATGGCATACTGTTGAGGGCTAACAAGCCCGAAACCGGTATATGGTGGTGGTGTGACCGGCAAGGGTTCTTGGCTGTTCACACACAAATACTGCAGGAGTAATTCAATGCCGGTCGGGGCATTAGTCCGCGGAGTAGCTGTTTCCTGCAGTATCATTTATCAATTTAATCTTCTAGAAACATCCCATTTATCTACCGGAAGGGATTCGATTCTCGAATTTAGTGGAACATATTCCCTAAGAAAGTGACGTAAATTGTCATGAGAAAATGCGAATCTGTATTCTTGATCATTTTTTTGCAGTGGCGGCTCGTGGTAGCTGCAAGAGATGAGGTCCAAATAATACCTAAATAGGAATAAATTTACACGAATCCCCTGAGGTAATATTCCTTGACGCGTTGGCCATTTTTATTACGGAGGTCTTTGCCAATAGCCCTACTATAACCATAAATTAAAAAACTAAATAACATCAGAACTCCGATTTTTATTTACAATATAAATAATAGAAAAAATATATGTTTCAGCATCTAATAGTTTAAAAAATTGTTCCTACGTGTTTAAAACAGTAAAAGATATGAAAAAATATAAAAACCAATTTTCAACTACTTGTCTATTTACATACAAAACAAAGTCACTTTTAACAAAAATTTACTTTACTTTTTACTTTCACTTATAAAAGAAGTCTATTCGTCGGTCATTTAATTTCGCAAATTTATTTATAATGTCTTCATAAAATTGGGAATCGGCGCTAAGACTTTGCAACAGTTCTTTTTCTATAGCCATCATCGATAAGTTGTTTAAGCGCTCTTGTGTCATTGTATTTCTTAAGTAAGGTTTAATGCGCTTAAGGCAGGAAAAGTTTCGTTCTACTGAAACACTTATTGCAGGAATTGTTAAAACTAAGCAAAATAATTTGTATGTTTCCGAAAATATAATTTTAAATTCCTTGCATAATATTTCTGTCGTTTTCTTCTAAATTATAAAATTGTTCGTCACTGTACAAAACATAAAGTTCGTTTTTCAACTTATTTATGTCAAATATGTTTGGATACATTTGTAGTAAACAATCAAACGATTTTTCCGAAATTTGTTTGCATATTCGGGATATTTTAAAGCGTTGGCCGACTATTCAAAATTTGTCGTTTCTCTACTTCATTACATATTGAAAAAGGCGTTTCAAATAGAGATAAAACAATATCGTGAGAGGGAGTCGTTATTATAAATAACCATCGACGAACCTATCGATAATATATATTTAAATTAGGTTCCTATTCTATGTTAAATTTAGTCTTATCTTGTAAGGAAGTTATTTTTTTTTCTTTAAATTAATCCTACCTGCCTTGTCTCTAAAACTTTACCATCGCGCTTACCACCTAATCTTCAGAATATTTAAGAAGTCACATTCAACTAATCAACCACTAACACTAACCACTGGAAATTCAAAATACATAAATAAAAGTATTAACACTTGAACAATCGATTAATCGCGTCACACACGTAAATAATCTACAGTTCACAATTTACCTACGGTCACTTGCCACTATCACATAGTCCATTTGCTGTTGAACTAAAAACTTGAAGCGCCAGAAATTGGGCCTCAGTTTCGAACAGACATGGAGCGAAAAACCGATTTTAACTGTCTCGCGTGATGTGGGAAACTATAACGTATAGACATGTGCGACGCAATTTGAGGCTCGGAAAAATGGGCCTCACTGTGGTGGAATTGGTGGGTGACCCGGACTCCCCACGCGGGTAGAAACAGAAACGGCGGGATATGGAAATATAAACCAGAGGTACTTTATAACATACGAGGGCTAAGATTAAAGCAATTATTTTATTTCGTTACATAATACGTAATGTTGGATATTATAAAATGCCAGTACAAGGTAAGATGTTGATTTTAACTTTTTCTATGTATATGTTTGCACCTCCGTTTCTACAAGCATTAACTTAGCGTCCTAAGTGCTCCCCTGGTAATGACGTCATCTGCGAACGAAGTCCGGATTTTAATCGTAATGACTCTCATTATGACATAGATACAGAACGAAGTGCGGATTTTAATCGTAATGACTCTCATTATGACATAGATACAGAAATATGTGTTTTATATTTAACATACACATTTTAAGTACTTAGTGCCGAAATTGCAGAGTGTATTTAAGGCCTTCTCGCAGATTTAATACAGGAGCCAAGTTCGGTAGTAAATTAACAGGTTACGGCCAGGATAGATATTAAATTAGTAGAAATTGCTTCGAGCCAGATTGAACTTAGTTCGTAATTAGTTCTTTAAGTCGACAACGAGGCTTCGACACGCGATCACGTGATCTACCCCATCCGGAGTTATATGACTCCGGCTTGTACCCCGTGCACTTAATGCGTCGATATAGATAGAAGGGAGTAAATTCCGATTTTGGGGAAGTTAACGTGAATCATAGCACTCAAAGTGCAGTTATGATGCTATTGCATATGCATACGTTATATGGACTTATTTGCATTTTGGAGGGTACTTCACTAGCAAGTGTAGTAAAACGTGTTGTTTAATTTTTTCTTTTGATTTTACTGCAAGATAAAATTTAGCGGGCTGGTGCATGAATTTTTACCCCACGATGTTTGCTATTCTCTGATTTTTAGAAATGACATGTCGATAGTGTAACATTATATAATGAACATTTAAGGCTGGCGTTTCAAAGACAAATAATGGTATCTAAAGATGCACAAAAGATACACCTATTAGGTGGAGATTCTTATTACCGTAGTACTAAAATACAGTATGCTTCAAAAGTATGGAATAAATTCAATAAAAACGAAACAATTATTTTTTGGGAAAAATCCTTCGAGTAATGACGTCATCGATTTTTTTTAAATGGCAACACCATATTTTTTTTCTTGATTCTGAAAGATCGTTTAATTCTCTATCAGACAGTACTAAAATTTTGCCCTCTTACATAGGAAAGTTTTCGAGTAAATGACGATTGAATGTTAGAAAACGTAAATCAATTAAAATAAAGCAAAAACGTTATCAAGTTTAGTTTTTCGAATTCCATAGTTCTTTTATGGATCACGTAGGTGAAAATCTTTGCAGTGTCATTGTCACACCGACTTTCTAATAAGTATTGTAAGCGACATAGAAATTATTATTCAATTTAAAGCATTATGGCACATTTAACTGTTACTCAAAGAATTGAAATTTTAATTCTTATCGGATGCGGGAATATGACTAGAACTCAGCAGGAAGTTTGCGATTTATTTAATAAAAAATATCCAGATCGCCCAATCAACCAATCAACAGTCAGTAAGGTAGAATCTAAATTTAGAGAAACTGGCAATGTTGTAAATATTCCAAAACCTGGACGTCCAAGCATTACTGAAAATCAGAAACAGAACATTTTGATAAGTATGGTGGATAATCCTCATAATTCTTCACGAATGGTTACATTAAACATTGACACTAGTCAGAGCACAGTGCTACGTATCTTGAGGAAGAAAAAATATCATCCCTACAAAATTCAACTTGTGCAGGAACTCAATGAAGATGATCCCGATCGTCGCTTACATTTTTGCATAGTTTTTTCAGATGAGGCCACATTTTATCTGAATGGTACAGTAAACCGTCAAACTTGCAGATATTGGAGTCGGGAAAATCCTCATTGGATGGCAGAGGCACATACCCAACACCCTCGGAAATTAAATGTGTGGGCTGGAATAGTTGGCTGAAGGAACCCTTACAGGACAAAGATAGTTAGAATTTCTAGAAAATGACCTTGTTCCAGTCCTTGCAGTAATTTTTCCTAACGATAATGACCCTGGCATTTTTGACGATACCATATGGTGGGAGGTGGATCGACAGACGCGGACCGATAGAATGGCCTGCAAGATCGCCAGATCTTACACCTCTTGACTATTTTTTATGGGGATACTTGAAGTCAAAAGTGTACATTAATAAACCACGTAATTTAGAAGAACTTCAAAATCGCATTAGGGACGAAATACGCAGAGTTACCCCACAAATCATTCATAATGTGCAAGAAGAATTTCTTCACAGACTTGCGCATTGTCAAGAAGTTGGTAGATGGCAATTCGAACATTTAATTTAAGTATAAAATTTAATCAATTGTATTTTATTTTACATGCCTCAGAATTGTTACTTTTTTATGGATAAAATTTACGTTTTGTAACATTCAATCGTCATTTACTCGAAAACTTTCCTATGTAAGAGGGCAAAATTTTAGTACTGTCTGATAGAGAATTAAACGATCTCTCAGAATCAAGGAAAAAAATATGGTGTTGCCATTTAAAAAAAATCGATGACGTCATTACTCGAAAACAAATGACATTTGAAAATCGCATTTTATGCTAAAATATGTATTTTTTAAATTAAAAATCGACCTGTTCGAGGATTTTTCCCAAAAAATAATTGTTTCGTTTTTATTGAATTTATTCCATACTTTTGGCGCATACTGTATAATGCTGAAATTCAATCATTGCCTTTAACATTGTAGGGAAGATGGGGTCCGAGTGTTACCAGTTTTTGATAATGTTTAAACGTATACTTGAACGTATACAATTTTGTCAATGTGCAGTTGACATGTAAAATTCAAGAGATTTTATGACAGAGATATTATGACAGGTGTTGACGAGGATGTTGTGATGTTTTTGTTTCTTATTGTAAATAACTTGTCAGCCTGGAAAATGTTATACAACCTGGAAAAAACTGTTATATTTGACACAGTAACGATATATTCTATCTAACTTACTCAGATTTTCTTTTAGACTTCGTTGAAAATTTGCAAATAAAAATGATAACTACACGAATTTCAGAATTACGATACAAGCGAAAGCAAGGTGTTATGATGAACAAGATTGTCTCAAAAATTATTAAATGTACGTTGCATGTTATACTTTTTCAATTTTCAGTAATATAAAAATAATTTTTTTTTCGAAATCTGTAATCAAACGTCGACATTTTTGTTAAATTTTCAGTTGACAAAATGAGGTTTCTTTGTCACTTAGGTGCGAAATACTTTTATGTTCTAGAAAGTCACAGTCTTTTTCGTTCTAGGACATAAACCAAATGTCAAAATAATTTGTCATTTTTGAAAAACAGACGTTTGTCGTAATCCGCGTCTACTGTACTATTTTCAGTTGTACAGCTTCAAAAATGTTTCCACTTTCTGCGAGATGGCATTGATTTTATGTATGCCGACCACTATTCGATGACACTTTCCACTGACATATCTGAGTAATAATCACAGTTTTACCAATCCGAGTGGACGTAAAGCAACATATTTTCGATAAAAATTTAAATAAATGTCTCCCAGCACAGTAAAGGAACGTGGTCTCTCGGTTCTAGTATTGGGAATATTTATAATTAAGGTGGATTTCGCAACTACAACATTATGAATTGTTAAATTGACTAATTCATCAGAACGGCATGCGCCAGCAATTTTCAATATTAGGATGACCTATAAAAAAGCTTTTAAAAAAATTTTGTTATTATATTTTTAAAGCGTTTACCTTCATCACCAAATATAAATTATCAGGTGCAGTATTCAAAAAGCAATCAACTCGCTCCTTTGTAAATATTCGTTATTTTTTCGGAACATATCCCTCATTTTATCTCTTGAGAAGCATATAACTTTGAATATTTGCTTATATCAGTCCCCTTCTTTATATACAACGCTGATCGCAACATTGAATATTGTGACCAAAGCATTGACGACTTCATTTTATTTGCTAAATTTGAGAAATACAGCATGAATACATCTTCTGAATACAACTTAATGTTTTTTCTTTGCGCCAATCCATAAAGCGTTGGTAGACACATTCATAAATTTGTCGAAATTTCTTTGGGAGAATATTCAAAGAAACCTCTTTCGCACACTCCAGTATTATCTTCAGATACACCTAAATCTTCTTTAGACTCCATTTTACAGATTTTTTAGCAAATTAAACAAACAATCACAAATGAACTCACTTAGCAATATAGCGACTAACGTTTGACAATAACTACATCGATATATCTTACTTACCTACTTTGCTTTATTATCCAAATTGGATTTGAATAATTTCAGAGCACAAATTAACAATTAAATAGAGGATTTTTGTTGAAGAAAAATTAGCATGTTTTATTCAAATTAGAAGTCCCTTTTTTGTCTCGCAAATTTGCTCGCCTCAAAGGCCACACAGCTTATTTAATTCTAATATAGCAATATACTATTATCTCATTGGATAAATAAAATAATAGTTATTTATTGTATAAGTGTTTTAATTAGCATTTTGCCCATGCGAAATAAAAGGCAATTTATTCATAATCACATCACAATAATATTTGTGGGGTCAGAATTATTGGAAATTAATAATAAAATATTCGCACGACTTGATATTTCTACGTACTCGATGAAACACAAACTTGATATTGCAAGGAAAATATATCTGTTATTTACAAGAAGAGATATTTGTAACTAGTGCAAATTCTTCACAAACTTCGGCAGATGTTATGCGTTCCGAAAATTACGGCAACGATGCTACAAGGGTTGTTGTTAATGGAAAGTTAAATGCGATAAAATAAAAAATGAAATGTGTATTACTATAAATGTAACTGTTAATATTAATAAGTAAATAAATTTGATTTATTATAGATTTATTATTTTTTTATTATTCTACTAGTGAAATAAAGTTACTTTGTTTCACTGATGGATAAAGTATCAATTTAGACAGTTCATATGTGTGTATAAAAGTTCAATTATAAGGTAATTGTGAATAAGTAAATGAATAATACGTTGACAATATGTATGTGTGCTTGGGTTATGTGCTAGCCTACTACACTTTTCATGGATATGCATAAGAAATTAATTTCAGGAAAGATAAAGACTGAATGGTCATGCAAAAAATTCATAGGTCCTAATTTATAAGGATAACTGTCATTTACATCATTGCATCATTCACTAAATTGTACAATTAGGCACGTATGTGATCAAAAATTAATACAGTACAATTCTCACAGCAAATCTATTATGAAAACTTCAAAATGCATGGCGCGACAACAAATCCAATTTGCAAGTTTCAGTGCGCCGCGCTATGCTTTCAACTTTCGAAAAATACCGGCTGAACGGTAACGTCAGTTCCAGTGATAAACCTAATTTAGTGCATATCTACATTTTGAATAAACCTCTCGTGTGACAGTCAATTCAAAGTTTATAAAGTGACCATTGGTCTGCCGTCAATACGGGGACAGTTGAATGTGCATGCACAGCTAACTTTCTGCTTTGTACGGCCACGCTTGGTGACTCTGTTTGTGACATGGGGATTTCGACCGCAACGCGACGCTTTGAACTTTATAGAGCCACTAATACAATACTACTTGGCACATTATTGCATCCCTGTCACGTTTCAGCTTTCAGGAAGTAGATTATTTTGTTTAAAAAAAATGATTTGGCTTTGCGCTAATGAATCGAAATTTTAAAATTGCATGTGGCATGTTTGTCCGTTGCTAATATAAGATTCAATAAGCCTCAAGTAACAATTTGTTTTTTAGTAATCTAAAGGATATTCATAAGAACTGTAGATCTTAAGAGTGTAATTAATATGAAAATGGCCCAAAAAATAATGATCTTCAGGAAGTAGTCAAAGGCAAATGTTTAAAACAATTATAAAACTTACCTTACTTAAGAGCAACTTATACCTAAACCTATAAGAGTATTTTGACATAAATAAAGGGCTTTATTGAAACTTTTATATTGCCATTAAAAGGTAAATTTGCATATTCCAAGAATATTTTAAATTAGGGTGATTTGCAAGTCGTTACAATAATTTTAGAAGGTGATAGAATACTTGATTTTCAGTCGATACCAATAAAATCCAAAGTGGCTTTGTTACATATCTACATCTTCATAAACATTGTTTTTCTACTTTGTAAAAGCGAAGAGTCAAATTTAATTGTGGATTTTATTTAAGCCTTTGTGTGTAAGTTTATTCAGATATTATTAAAAACTTACTTAAGCAATGCTCTTTCAGTTCCTAGGAAAAGTTTCTTAATAAACATTCTAAAAGTTGATTTTCTTTTACGGTTGCTACGGAAACTAAGGACAATAGTTCTGCCATGGCATACCAAGCTATTTAACAGAAACATTGCTTTTGCTTTTTGCGCCTTAACTTTAAATAAGCGAGGAAACTACAGAGCATCATGTCAATAAAATTATTTAGTTACCAATGCCTTTCCAAAAACCTATTTAAATAATGATCATATTAAGGTGGCTATATCTATGGTATAAAATAGTGATAAGATTTAAAGTAACGATTTTCGATGACATTTAAATCAAAAAAATATTTGTAGCGTTATTTTGAGAAATACAATTTTTACGAATTTATACAAAAATGAAACTAAGAACACTATGTATAGTTTTTGTTCAAATTTCACACATAGGGGTTTTAAGGGGTCTCGATGAACACTACCTTATCAGATTTTAAATAAAAATATCGCTAAATGTTTTTATTGAGTTTTGGAGGTAAAAAAAAATCATAGGATCATTTAAAATAAAAAAAATGTTTTTTGATTATCTTCAAGAATAAAGGTTTTACGAATTTGGACACAATTAAAAGTAGACACCTTCAGATTACCTGTATAAGTTCCGCGTAAGATATATTCCTCGTTACTTGTTAACAGATCAATACATTAGTATCTTTTATAGCCTCATTGAAAACCCCTAACAACGATGTAGCTTAGTAACACCATCTACTCAATTAATAGAGTGAATAAACGGTGACAATATACTAATTAACATGTAAAATTAGCTTAGTTCCTATAAGTCTTCATTAGGTAGAAAAACAACAACGATTCAATGTTTGATTTGATAATATATTACATAAACGCAAGTTACATGTTACAGATATCTGTTCTAATAATTGTTTTGTGTTTTTATTATCTTAAGTACAACTGTCCAATATATTTTCAACAGATTACTCCAGAAATATCAACTTCAGTTTTTTACTATATCGTAAACTACCTTTACAAACTAGTTCGACTCAATTTTCCTACAATTTCTATTAAAAAAGATTATATTCTTTGATATTAATATACAGGGTGTTTCAAAAAGACACGTTAATATTACTAGGGTTGATTGTGCATTGAAAAATAAATAGGGTTTGCTTAATAAATGGATGTCCTAGAGCCACTCATTTTTGACATACAGGGCGTGTAATTGATTATTTAAAAAAAATCAAATTTTATGTATTTTTTTTAAGATTAGCAGATTAAAATTTGACTAAGATAGTATAGTAGTATAGTATAGTGTTTATTAACAACATTATGCTTTACATAAGCATTTGAAGCAGGTCACAATTTTAATGTAAAAACTACAAAAACACTGAATTTATAAAAGTAATAATTAGAAACACAATATTAGTGTAAATATACGCATACAGCACAAATAAAATGTGACAAACAATTGAACAAAAAAATAATAATAATAAAACAATAATAAAAAATAAAAGAAAATGTCAATGTATGAATTTGTATGTACATGTCAACACACAGTAACTTAAATAAGTGGCACTTCCAGAAACTCTTCTATAGAATAGAAGCAATATTTGAGAAGAATTTTTTTAATAGCATTTTTAAACAACACCGATTTAACAGTCTAAGCTCGTAAGGTAAGTGATTGAACAAATTAAAATTAAGGGAATTTTTTGACTTAAATTGTAACGAGGTGTTCTAAGAGAGTTAGCTTTACGAGTATTATATTGGTGAATATCAGCTTGAACAGCGAGACACGGAGCACTCCTATGGATCTCGAGTAGATTGTGATAGAAATATAATGAGGGAAGAGGCATTATGCCCAATTCTTTAAATATAGGTTGACTGTGTTCTGTAATTAGCACCAAAAATTATTCTTACAGCCTTTTTCTGCAACCGAAATGATTTAATTGCATGTTGTGAATTTCCCCAAATCACAGTAGCGTACGTAAGATGGGAATGAAAAAGTGAGAAGTAAGCCAATCTCAGAGTACTAAGGTCTAAAAAATTTCTTAGCCTTCGAAGTAGGAAGAGAGAACTTGCTAACCTACAGTTTAAATGGTCAACATGAGACGCCCAGTTTAATCTGTCATCAAGGTATATACACAAAATTTTTACACTTGCACCTCTTGTTAAGGAGTTGTTAGAAGAGATAACTAATCTCCGCGTTTTATCTTGGTTAAGTTTCAGCTTATTGGTTAAAAACCATTGATTTGCCTGAATTTCGTTCTGTGTGGAGTGGCGCAATAAATAGTCTTTCAACATTTGCATCAGAGTACATAAGAGTAGTGTCGTCTGCAAATAATACATGTCTATTAGGAGACATATAATGGGAGAAATCATTCACATATATTAAAAATAATAGAGGTCCCAAAACGGAACCCTGAAGCACACCATGATTTAATTCT
Source organism: Monochamus alternatus (assembly GCA_037114965.1). Taxonomy (NCBI): domain Eukaryota; kingdom Metazoa; phylum Arthropoda; class Insecta; order Coleoptera; family Cerambycidae; genus Monochamus; species Monochamus alternatus. Next base: position 45,034,294 of record CM073433.1, read on the forward strand.
AAGAATTCAGACTGAGACTTAGTAGTAGTAACACATTGTTTACGATTAAATAGATATGACTGGAACAAGAGTAAGGGAATACCACGGATCCCATAGAGTGAATGCAGTTTTTCAATGAGCCTACCATGAGAAACGCAATCGAACGCCTTGGACAGATCACATAGAGTGATAGCTGTATGCCGCCCGCCTTCAAGGCCATCAACAATGTAACTGATAATATTAAGTACTGCTTGCGTAGTCGATCTACCACGCCGAAAACCAAACTGTGACGGATTTAAGAACGAATATTTGTCTAAGTAAGTAACTAGTCTATTAGCAAGGATTGTTTCAAAAATTTTACTGAAGATGGGGCGTATGAAAATTGGGCGGTAATTATCAACATCACTAACATCCTCTTTTTTAAATAAGGGTATAACTCGAGCAATTTTAAATAGAATAGATATGTTTTTGGTAGTTCCAAACATGCTGATGTTATTAGTTTTTTTGTATAAAGTAGAAGGCGCTAGTTGCTAGTATTTCTCTAACTTTTTTAAGTTAGTTATTTTTCTTATGAAACTCATTTTATCAAAATGTAAAAAGCTAGTCTAGTCAGTTCTACCCTCATAATGGAATCAGGTGTGATTCAATAATACATACTTTAGGATTATTGCATTACTTACAGAAATCTTGAAGTATCTTGAGTATTTTACCACCATTTCACCATTTACCTAATTAATGTATGGGATTATTTATTAAACGTATTTTGACAAATCATTCTCAATTATTGTGGTATAATCTGTATAACTCGTAAATCTCTCCATACATGGGAAACAAAAGAAAAGCAACACATATCGTCATATATCTGTCTGATACACTTGTGTATGAATTGGTGAGCCACAGACATTTGATGGGAGCGATTGGGGTAATCCCTGACACCGAAATATTTAGAACATTTTTGTTACACATATTTTATAGTATTTTTTTATGTAACATAATATTCCATCAACTTATATTTCAAATTAGTCGGTTCTTTAACAACTCAAAATGATTTTATTCACAATCACCTTTTAATCGGAATTTTATCCACACATATCAACCGTCTAAAGTAATATTTTATCCACTAGTGAAATAAAGTAGCTTTTTCTACACCCGCATTATAACAATGCACTTATATGCCCATAATCCGTTTCATAATGATACCCATTACGATACAGATTTTTAATCAATAGAAACATATAATTTTTCAATCAAGCATGCTGTGCAGTTGACGTTTATCCTAGGTTCCTATGTAATTATTTTAGATGTCAAAATCAGTACGTATTAAATTTTCGTAGATACCTAGCTAAGCTTCGATAATTTATCAAAATGTCTGATATCAGCGATATAGAAGAATTACCATCGACTCCTCCACACATATCGGAGAAAGCAGAAAATGCAGTTCACACGAATAATTACTGTTACCTATTGTGTTCAATAAAAATATAAAATTTATGGTTTTTATTATTTATCGGGTGTAGAAAAAATAGCGTATGCAACTCTCATGTAATGGTTATTAATACACTCGCATATACCATACGAAACTCACCTTCGGCTCGTTTCGTATCCCGGTTAATGCTCGTGTATTAATAACCATCATTACATGATCGTTGCATAATATACTATTATTTTACTAGTAAAATAATGAAAAAAGTTTTAAACCTATAATACATCAAACTTTATTTATTTACAAATTAACATTTATATTCATAGTAATGGTAATACACATTTCGTTTTTTGACTCATTGTTGATATATCATTGCCGAAATTTGTGAAGAATTTGCTCAAGTTACGCATATCCCTTCTTGTAAAGAACAGCTGTATTTTCCTTGCAATATTAAGTTTGTTAGATATGAACTCTTGAATATAAAGATATGAACTCTTGAATATAACTTTCTGCATCCACTATGCCGTTTAATGGTTGTGTAAGATCAGCGTCTTTATTCGCCAATAAAGTTATTGAAGTGCGCTTCATACAATGGCCAGTATATGCTTCTGAATTTGCGATATTCAGAAATGAATCAACCATTGAGGATGCCTGCGTCAATGTGTTTATTCCAACAGTCTGAGAAGTATCTTAAAAAAATCTTGGTGACAGGTAGGTAACAGTCAACGTCTTGTACGTCAATAATTTTCAAATTTGTCAATTCGCAGTATGGACAGGCACCAGAAGCCCTTATTATTAGTACAAAGTTTTCTATATACCTAACAACATGTAAAAGATAAAGAGATATTACCTTAATTATTGAATATTCTTTATCGGAAGCCCCAGTGAAAAATTCTTCTATATGTGCTCTTTCCAACACTGCAGTTTTTTTGCATTGTATTCTCTTGATTCAAATAAGCAGTAATAAGCTTGTTATATTTTTCAATATCTATATGTTTGTAAACTCTCTACAGCAGCCTTAAACATCTAATACTTCGACCATATAGATGAAATTGCATATTTTTTCTCCAAATTTACAAAACGCAACGGCATGACTTCTTCATTTATTGTCATTCCTCTCCGTTTTTTCCTCCATTCATTAAATTAGGCGAACAGTTTTTCGTGATGTTAATAAATGAAAAATTCCTTCTTAAGCTTGTTCGAAAACAGTCACAGGAACACAATTACTTTCTTGCATTTTTACCAAAATCAAATAATAATGATGTGATTATGGATAAAACGTTGTATTGCATTTGTATTTTAATTGCCTTTTATCCACTTACACTACATTCTCGCGTTGAAATATTCTTACGTGGATAAAATGCAACTTAAAACACTTATACAATAAATAACTATTGCCTAATATTTGTTTTTTTCATAACTTAAATTTACTTACGTTTATGTGTACGTATAAAATTACATCAATTCAACAAGTAGATATAAAAAATATAATGAGCTTACAACAACCATTATATTTTTTATAATACCGTTGAAGACTATATAATAATAATAGTAATAATAATAATAATAATAGACTTTATTAGGAAAACCAGTGACAGTAATAGAGATAGTGCGTGAGTTTGTTTGAATAGTTGCACAAATTTCCCCTAACCATTTTGGTTCCTATACTACAAGCATTAAGCACATAGAGAGCAGTTGTTTCCTTGTATCTAAATAACCCTTTAATTGTAACGACGCTCAAGAGTATAGTTTAATGCATGCCATAAAAATGAAGCTAATGCTTATAACCACTTCACTGAGTACAGCATGCATTAATGTTGTTTACATGTAACGCCAGTTTACTTATTTTATGGAATAGAGATGAGGTTTACATTTTTTGTGATATAATGATGTACTGTATTAAGTATTATTCAAATTGCGATACAAACATAACTAACTATATTTAAAAACATAAGTTAATTCCTAATTCTTTAATTGGTTGAACAGTATCTAATAGTGTAACTGGGTTCAGCTTTGCTTTCGTATTAAAAATTTAAATTTAAATCAATCTTTCCACAATTTAAATTAACGAATTCTTTACAATGAAGTAAATAACTACAAAACCTAATAAAAAATTGATGAGTAAAATATTGTGTGTGAATAGTTATTTCATATTATATCGTTAATAGCTAATAAAATAATGTATGACATGGATATTGTGCAAAACTTTGTCAAAATGAGTGACAGTTATAATATTTTCAATCCAACTGCAAAGAATATGAGATTTACGTTGAGGAGTATATATCATATATAAAGAGATAAAGAATAGAGGCTCCATGTGAAAACCTTGAGTAACACTTGATAATATTGAGATTTTATTGCAGATACTACGTATACTGAATGGTTACAGTTTCAGCAGAATCAGAGAACCTACTGCAAAAATTGATTGAATAGTATATTGAGAACCCACGTGAGTTGAGCATACACTCATCGAGACGCTCAGATTTAATAAGGTTGTCGAAAACGTCTTGGAGTATCTCATATTCCAAGCTCTCTGAACTGCATACAGTGAGAGCTGCTAAAGTACGTGGGGACGTGAGGGGGGGGGGGCTGGAAATGCAGAAATCTGCGATCAATCATGTCCCAGACATGTTCAGTAGATGACAAATCCGTCAATCTTGGTGGCCAGGCTAGATCAATAAAATATAACATGAGATATAACATTGTCTGGCTGGAAAATGGCGTTTTGGATGGTGCAAAGATATGGAGTGAAATATGGCTCCATTACTTCCTGGATGTAGCATCGGACTGTCATGTTGCTTCTAATGAAAACTAGTGGTGACATTACCATATGCGATAGCGCCCCATACCATAAAGTCTACTATGAACATGACGCTCTTTGTCAAATTGTGAATTGCGTATTTCACCACGTCGTCTTCTCACCCTTGCACCACCATCGTGTATCCCCAGGCAGAAACGGAATTCTTCGCTGCTTCCATTCTTGGTCCCATTGAATCCTCTCTCTGTACTATTATAAGCGGTTAGCTCGATGATGATGAGTGAAGGCAGCACCCAATGTGGATGATAAGACAAGAAGCCAAAGCTTCGTATTCAGCGATATACTGTACGCATAACGACCATCTCCCCAATCGCTCTCTGACAGCTAAAACTATGATACGTAAGGATCCATTAGTCCTTCTAGAAATTTCTTTCAGAGACAAATCTGCTTTGCCCAACGCAACAATTCCCTTATCAAAGTACCACCTATGCACACTCCAAGAAAAAACTTAAAAATGTATCATATAAATAATTCTTTACTTATTTGAAGTACACAGTAGAAATACACACATCTTCAAAAGTTTTGGACCCCCTGTATATAAAATAATTCGATTAAACCCAATGGTTTTTCTTAATGTGGTAAAAATGTGCATGTACTTGGGGAAAAGACAACAAAAAATTGCAGACCATGAACCTTTACTTTATTACCAATGTTTTTACAAATCTGATCAGTTTGGCAGTGTATTCAGCCAAGTATTTCTTTGAATTTTTGTACGTTATAATGCCAGGACGTGAAATTTCTGCGTTTACCCGAGCAAGAATAACTGCTTTCTGCTTTACATGATGCAGGAAATTGTAATCATCAGATATCGAACATGTTGGGCATTCCTAGATCATCTGTTGTACGAATAGTACACAGACATGAAGAATTTGAAACAGTGGAAAACAGAGCACGTCCTCGAGTTTCTAATGAAAGGGATGATCCGTATTTGGTGCAATATGCCCATGGACATTTTCAACGGGTCCCCACTCTGCTTCCAAGGCATCGTGCTGCCCGTCTCCAGAGGGCGCGAGAGCATAGGGGTTGGCTTTTACGCCAATGGCGGTGGGTCTTTTTTACAGACGAAACCAGAATTGGGCTGGTTACTAATGACAATCGACAAAGAGTCTGGAAAGAACCAAGTCGTCAACAGCGACTGATGATGTTCAACAACGCTCGACCACATCGCGCAAGAAGGGTTCAAGAGACACTCGAAGCAGGACATATCAATAGATAAGATTGTCCAGCTAACTCTCCTGACATGAATCCTATTGAAAACATGTGGGATTACGTTGCTAGAGCCATTCATAATCATATTCAGATTCACAAAAGAATATACTTTTATAAATGTACCTATTTGGTTTCTGTGACAAAAAGATTTCTTTAACAAGAATAAGGGGGTCCAAGACTTTTGACGTTGTGTTCCGACGTTGTGATTCGACAAACATATGCGCATATATTTTAATAGACTAGAAATATTATTATTTTTGGATTTATATTTTTCCTTAGTAACAATGTCCACGAAGAGATTTTTTATTTTCTATAAATGTCAGATTATGCTATTTTTTTATCAAAAGATTGTCGAACATTACATACATTGTAAAAAATCAAACCAATAAAGAACGCTGCATTACGTTTGTTAAATTACTACCAATATTGTTATCAATTACAAATACGTTCCCCATAAGCAAATTTAGTCATTTTTATCACCGGTAAATTATCTGAGGCCTGACATACGTGTCAAAAAGTGGAACTGGAACAGATAACTCAATCTGCTGTTTCTGTTCTACTGATATTTACGAGCGTACACCTCCATTGTGGCAATTTTTATCATATCATATCCATGTGTCCAATTTGTTGTTCAAGCAATATTAAAAAAATGTCAATGCGTTAATTTTTAAACAAGTTTAATATTATCGAGTGTGTTTGCCAGTTAAATTACCTCATCCATATTGAATTACCAGACCGTTTATTTATTTTGGGGCGAGGTTTATCAAAAGCTTGTTGAAAATTTCACGTAGTGTTTATGTTATAATTTAATGTAACTTCGTTAGAGTTGTTATTGTATATAAATTACAATGCCTTAACAACAAATACTCTGGTGACATTCTCTCAATAGGCTCCTGCTTTGAAAACATATAAATTAAATAATATATTCCCAAAACAAAAGTCATTCGAAATACGAAGGAATAGAATATTAATTTTGTTTGTTTTCTTTACCACCATAACCAGTAATTAATGAATAGCTTCTTTATCTTGTTTAATTAATATGTAATTTTATAATTTTTAATTAAGTATTAATAAATAATATTGTGTAAAACTACTCTATTGTTCCAACCAAGAAATTAGTTAGAAGTATTTTCTACCATATCATTGAATATTTAATTTCTTTAATTTTATGGGTTATTTTTCAAATAAAATAGTGTAACACTATTTTAATTGACGTGTTAATAATTAGACCAGGGTCGATAATTTTTGAAACCAAAAAAAATAATAGTAGGATGAAATTTATTGGAAAAGGATCTGAGGTCGGGAAGTGGAAGGGGGTGAGTTTTACAAGTCCTATGGAAAAAAGTTAAATAGCAAAGTTGTAGGTAATAAAAAAATCTATAACTTTTTTATTTACACTTTCTTCACATAACCTCAAAAGTGTTTGGTTTTTTATTTTTCTTTTTCAAAATAAAAAATTTTTTTTTACGAAATTTGGTGAAAACTTACCTTTTTATGTCCCAAACACACTGTATTTTTTTATTTAAAATATTTATTTTGACTTAATATCGAAAAAGCACCCTAATTTTCAATCGAAAATTCTCACGTCAAAATATCTGCTTTTTTAAAAAAGTCGGTGGGTTTTTTGTTCGTTGAAATCTCTACTTGAAAATGAAAAAATCGTATTTTTCACGTAGCCCCCCACTTCGCGAAAACCATATATTTTTTGAGGTGCTATGTGCAAAAAAAAACTAACCCCCCATTTTATCACATTCCGATTTTTTCGATGTGCTGAATTGTGCTAGTTGTTCTGAACAATTTGCCGTTTAAAAAAATTTTATATCTGTCTCCGTTTTCCGAAAAATGAAAAAAATCCAAAATTTTGACGTGACCTTACTGTGCCGCCTACTTTGCGAAAATCGAGTTTTTCTTTAATGTGCTGAATTGTGCTAGTTGTTCCGAATATTGTACCGTTTAAAGATATTTGATATGTGGCTCCGTTCCCCGGAAAATCCGGAAAAAGCGGAAATTTAAGCGTGAACTTAGCCCCCCAACGGAGACAGATATAAATTTTTTTTAAACGGCACAATGTTCAGAACATCTAGCACAATTCAGCACATCGAGAAAAAATCGGATTTTGATAAAATGGGGGGGCTAGAAAATTCCGGTTTTTCCGGATTTTGCGGAGAACGGAGGCAGATATCATTTTTTTTAAACGGCACAATGTTCAGAACAACTAGCACAATATAGCACATTAAAAAATATATATGATTTTTGCGAAGTGGGAGGCTACGTGAAAAACACGATTTTTTCATTTTCTAGAAAAATGGCTATTATTTTTCTTTCAAATTTTACGGCACAATGTAGCACAAATCCGGCACAATTCAGCACAATCTTTATTTTTTAGTTTATCAAAAAATGGGGGGCTAAGTTCACGCACATGTATCACATCATGTCTTACTGCCGCAAAACTATCTTGCTCGTCTACAATTCTGCCACTGGAATTTGCAAATAAATTGAACAAAATGTTTTTTACGAACAAAGCTAATTTTTCCAGAGATGATATAATAAATGTCCACAATAAACTAGCTTAGTTATAATAATAACTAAACTCCATTGTTAATTAATTTTTGATTTTAAGTAATGTAACATTTTTTGTTGGCAAATAATTATCGACGATACCTACACTTCCGCTACTGGTAAGTTTCTAAAGCTCGTAATGTTCTGTTTTCTGCCTACTGTCATAACAAATATGTGCACCGAATTTGATTAAATTACCTCAAGCGGTTTAGAAATTAAGAACTGTTTCTTTTTTTCAATTTTTGACACACTATAGCTGAACAATGGCTCTCCTATGATTCCACTTTTATATCTCTTTAGATTTTATCTTGCTTCTAGGATGCAGTATGTGCCTCTGAAGAGTGATGCATCTGTTTTGGACAGTGGGGTACCTCAAGGTTCTGTTTCGGGGCTCCTACTCTCTATGTACTATACGAACGACTTTCTGCTTTATTTGACAAACGCAAAATGTATTCTCTACGCTTATGATATATCATTATTATGCAGTAATAAAAATGTAATCTTTTTACAATTTAAAGTTAATGAAATGGAAAATAAGACCGACGGACGGTTTGTAAATAATAATCTGAGATTAAATTTCGGTAAAACTCAACATATACATTTTTCCACCGATTATAAAATTTCTAATGGGTCTGTAGTTGAATTGTTGGGTTTGACTATTGATGATCGTTTAAATTGGCCACCTCACGTTACTTCTTTGAGGAAGAAACTATCATTTTATTTATATATTATTCGTAAATTGAAACCTAATTTCAGTTAAAGTTCTCTTTTAAAAATTTACGTTTCATTCTTCTACTCTCATTAATGCTATGGTGTTACTCTCTGGGGCAATTCTTCTTCCACTATACAACTATTTAAGAATGCAGAAAAAGGTCATCAGATGTATTGCAAGCGCAAATTATTTTCAGCACTATCAGCCTTATTTTGAAAAATAAAGGAAAAGTTATTTAAAAACTGCTTTTATTTGGTGCAGGAGTACCTGAACACTACCATCTTGCTTACTAATTTTTGATGTTTTTGTCTTGTTACATTAAGTATTTTTATGGTCCAGTTTTATATTGTACTGCTCTATCGTTTATACATATTTGAATTTTATTTTTATATATGTAAGCTACTTTTTCATTTTTTTATTAATTAGTCTATGTATTTTCATGTTTTACTTTCCTGTGTGTATCTGACTTGCTACAATTTTACCTTTTACAAAAAGTAGTCAAATAAATTTATCTATCTATTTATAACAAAAACCCTTATCTTTGGGCACAGAATACGCCCCTGGGTTTCTGACCTCTTCTTAAAAAACATCCTGTATATATTACAGTTTCTTTCATCCGAAACGGACCACCTTGTATAGTAATAACTATCATGATTTTGAGAACCTCTTTTATCAAGAAGACGAATTAATTACACGGTACCGTTAAGCCAAAGTTTCAAATTTCCAAATCGAGGCAAGAATGAGAGGAGAAGAGAATAATCGACAGCGTGAAATGCGATCGATCGGCCAACGTTATTTCAGTCTAGAGGTCAGTGAATTTACAGGAGGCGATGCGTATTCGCGATCGCGTCTGCCTTGAGACGAAGCCAGCATTTTAAACCGTGTCGACCGTCGACTGTTTTTGCTTGTTGAGTCTGTACGGTGAATATAATTTACCTCCCACAAGATGTAAATATACCCGTGCTTCCATCACAGGTCATCATTCTCATCTTACACGCCAGTGTGTTTGCAGAATTCTTTTGTTTCTGTTTCCTTTTTGCTTTTTAAATATGGAGATTCAATATATGTCATCAGTACGTGCCAGACGGGGGAATGGAACTTTAAAAAATACATGAAAACTGAGAGAGTGAGGCTGCCGCATATATTTTACAAGTAGATAATACATATTTGTCGACCTCAAAGTTATGTCTTTGGGAACTGTGAGCTATGTAGTAACTAAAAGCGGAATTTCTTAGTATTTACGTGTGCAAAGTAGTAAATATTTTAGCTATCAGCTTCACTTAAAAAAAACGTTATTTTTTTTCAGGCTTATAGTAATCGTATAGATTATACAGTGTGTCCACAGATGGAGTTGACAGAAGGAGAAACTCTTTTGTATTTGACTTTACGAAAAATATCACCCTTTATAAAAAGTTCTGCTTCTCGATAAAATGAGACTGCCATAGAAACGTCTTAGATCAGATATACAGGGTGCTCATACATTAAGAAAACAAGAAAATACTCAAGAGAAAAGTACCATTATTGATTATTTTACACAGCATTTTTATAAAACAAACCTGTTTTAAAATAGAGTCCTAATACAAATTTTAAAATCAATCAATCAATATTTTGTTATTTATTTTCGTATACGCTCTTTTAATATCATGTGGCAGATCATTTGAATAAACCTTTTTCTTTAGGAAAAAAGTCAAGGGGCATAAGGTCAGGTGGTCTAGCAGGATAATAGGCCAAATCTTCCTATCCACCTTTCACCATTGTCTGAGTAAGGCTGTAAAATGAGCAGGACAGCAATCCTGTTGTCAAAACAGGTTATTGCGTACTTCTGGCTCCCAAGTATGTAAAAATGGTAAACCAAATGTTTCCAAAATGTTCTGGCAATAGGACGGCTGTCTTGCTCAGAGGGAGATTTGGCCCAATCCTAACTTTACACCCCTTGCCTATTTTCTTCGAGGTGCCCTAAAACAAAACATTTATTCAAATGGTTTGCCACATGATAGGGTATTAAAAGAGCACATAGGCCAAGGAATACATGAACTGAATGAGCCGCTAACTATTCGAAAAATTTATTAAGTTAGCGGAAAAATGTTCAGGTGGGAGGTAGAGGTAGAGTAAATGTTAACATTTAAATTTTGATTTTAAAATTTGTATTAGGACTTCATTTGAAGTTATAAACAGATTTATTTCATAAAAATGTTGTATACAATAATAAATAATGGTACTTTTCTCTTGAGTAGTTTCTTGTTTTCTTAATTTATGAACACTCTGACCACAGTATACTAAGCAATCAGTACGGAATCTTAGACAATTTATGAATGAAATACGTCTGGCAGTTTTTAAATACCCCCACTCTAGAAAAAGTCGCCACAAATATGGCGGATCCCAGAGAACATACGAAAAAATAGCTAATAATTTGGCGTAAACATAACCAAAGTTGTTCGTAGTTTTAATACTTTTGCATTAATTCTAAATTAACTGTTGTAATCCAGTGTAGTTTCATGTAAATTGAGGTTTTGGTCACAATTTAGGTTTATAGCAGATATAATTTGAATTTGATTATAAAACCAGTATGAATTCAAATTTATTTAAAAAATTTGCGAAAACATAGAAACTAGGTCAACTAGTAGTGTAGTTTCATTTTATATTTTGTAGTACTTTTGCCTTATTTTGTTAGCAGATTATCAAATTTAAGCCCAGTGTAATTTTTATATTTTTACTCATTTTTTTAGGAAAGTACGAACTGAAATTAAAACGTGAATATTAGGTACAATTTATTTTGAGGTTTACAAAATATATATATAGGTAACATAATCAATGCTCTATTAGATGTATGGAGTGGTTTCTTTCATTCATGTATGAAAGCTGTCTCTTTCCTATTTGGAGTTAAATCCTTTGTCCCCTTTCATGTTTTAATTCTTCTTTAGGATTTTCTCAATTAAGCTATCACGTCTAACTTGGTCTCCAATATATAAAACTGTTTACAAGACTTTTACGCCCAGAGCTGCGTTATGCGTTAGTTTTTTACAACACATTTATATCCTCCCATAGTTTATTTATTATTTACTGGGTATAGTTGCACTAATAAATAATCACTAATATAAAAACACAAATAACTAAACACTCAACACGACATACAAAGCAGGAATATAAGTACAATAACGATAACGAGTGGATAACCATGTAATAATACCAAAAATTCAAAAACCTAACTGACACACAGAAATTATAGTAATAACTGTCAGTCGCCAACAAGATGGCGGATTTTTGGAAGACGCGGGAAAGCTGAGTTTCCCTACTGATTGCTTAGTATACTGTGACTCTGACCTAAGACGTTTCTATGGCAGTCTCATTTTGTCTAGAAGCAGAACTTTTTATAAAGAGTGACATTTTTCGATAAAGTCAAAAACAAAAGAGTTTCTCCTTCCGTCAACTCCATCCGCGGACACACTGTATAAGGCAGCAAAAGGTGTCAGTTATTTTATCTACAACTGCTTTATAAGAGCCTCATTACAGCATTTATTTACTTAAATTTAATTGAATTACATGTTATAAATATTAACAACTTTGCCAATTCGTAAGATTAATACCAGATGAATGCAGCTGCAGCTTAAATTTTCTTTGTAAACACTTGAAGTAGCGTCAATGACGGCAATCTTTCCTCCAAGAAATTTTGCGGCGATTTTTTTCTTGTTTTCAAGAGACGTATCAATATAGCCTTCACACAGGATGTTGGGCTTCCAACCACCATGCCGTTTTATAGTTAGAAGGTCTGCTCCTGTGCTGGCTAGGAGTGAAGTAGATGATCGTCGAAAACAGTGCCCTCTATGTTGTTGAGGCTGTGATAAATTGAGCAATATTCTTTGGCATTACACTAAAAGTAGTTATACCAACAGGAAGTTTCATACATTTACCACCTCTGTAATTAACAAAGAATCTTCCATGTTCGGTATGACCAGGACGCAGGGCGAGGTATTTTCATATTACTTGAACCAGTGATAAAAAATTGTCGAGAAACTTTGGTTTTTGTATCCGGTATGAAGATATGAAAAGTATTTCCTTCATTTTTTATGTTTTCCAACAGCAAATTAGTTACCTTATCCACTCTGCATGCACCTCCAAGTCCAATAATTAAGGCAACCTTACATTATGCATTTATGAATTTCAAATGGCAATCATTTTCTTGTCTTACCTTTGTTAGCAAGAATTTTGTGTCATCGGCATCTTGTAAAAGTTTTGAATAATCCTCTTTCGTTAATATTCTTGATGTCTTTGGTTTGTATCCCACTGACTGCTTTTTCAGAAAAGCAATTAATATGTTGAATTTACTGATGTCAACATTTTGCCGCCATATAGATTGTAGACCGCCCAGAAACAGAACGCCCAAAGATTAGATTATTTGTACTTCTTGGATAATTCTTCAAAAAATGCTAATAATACCTTTTCTTTTCCTTCATATTTTATATTCTTATATGCACACCAATCAGTGATTTGTTTATAAAATTGTTCGTACTAAGTTCTACATTTATCTGGTAAAAGTGAAGCTGCTGCAGTGGCAGAGCTTTTTCAATTTCAAGAGGCAAGTTTCCTTTTCCTGAATCACTCATTATTTCAATCAACACAAGAGAATATAAAAACAAACTCAACTCAATTTTATTTGTAATAGGTTTGACAGGAAGTTTGACAGGTTGCCATAACAATGCCTTTGCTTCTTGATTTTGAATCATAACTTACAAACTGGATTTGATTTTGGATTTTTCTCAATTTAAGGCAGTTGTACATAAATTCTTTTGCATTTCTAGATAAAATTTTATATAGTGCGCGTGGGATAACGGCATTTTTTGTTACATTCGTGAAATTACAAATGTCTCACTCAAAGTATAATAATATCTATATCCCACTTGTACTATAAATAACTATTACTAGTACAAATTATTTTCATTATGTTACTAGGTAAAAAGGTACATATTCATGGAAACGAATATTAAAATCGTGTGGGTATAAGTTTAAGTTTTCATAAACCGTCAGTGATAAATTTGAGATTTGGTCTTAGTTGTTAGATAAAGATTAATATGATTGAAGAAATTCAGTGCACTTCACTTGAGTTACAAAAATAGCAAATTCTTCAGAAAAGTCTATATATTTTACATTTTTATCACAAGAACCGATTTCATCATTATGGGTGCAATATTCTATGGTAAAATCTAAATTAAACGTGGAATAAAATGTAAAGATTGATAATACTCTACTTGATAAATTTATTGCATATTTGAAGCGACAAGGCGAGTTTTCTCGAAACAAGAGTTTGACAAATTTCTCAGTAAGGCACCTAATTTTTTACTATATTAGAAAGGCATTTTAAGCTAATATATATCAAATTTCCTACAATTTCTATCAATGAAGTCATATGTATGTTCTCTGATACCAAACATCTAGGTATGCTAATGAACAATTCCACAGACAAAGCTCTATTCAATAATTATCTAAAGAAAATAAGCTAATTTACTAACCTGCTAATGAAACACTCTATAAATATCTAACTTTCACTTTTTGGCAGTGGGAACACGACAAATTCAACCACAATAGATGAGATCTGACACAAAAGGTGAACATTTTTCAAGTAGGTATTGTCATATTTAATTCATTGACAGGATGTCACTTTTTGTCATTGTCGATATTTAACTTCAAATAATTTTAATTTTTATAATAATTTTTATAGTTAGATATTTGATTCAACTTAAAGGAGACCACCTGAAGAAGCAATCCTAAAAATGCAGAAATAGGTCAGATCTCATCTATTGTGGTTGAATTTGTCGTGTTCCCACTGCCAAAAAGTGAAGTTAGATATTTATAGAGTGTTTCATTAGCAGGTTAGTAAATTAGCTTATTTTCTTTAGATAATTATTGAATAGAGCTTTGTCTGTGGAATTGTTCATTAGCATACCTAGATGTTTGGTATCAGAGAACGTACATATGACTTCATTGATAGGAATTGTAGGATATTTGATTTATATTAGCTTAAAATACCTTTCTAAAACAGTAAAAAAATGTTACAAAAGCTAATAATAAGGAATATATGGGTAGATATTGTGGGTGTAATTCAACGCAGGTTGGGGCTTTTGTCCACTGAGTAGTTAGTTTCACACAATATTATTAATACCTAAAAATATATAAAAACTTTTACCTAAAAGGTGAACATTTTTCAAGTAGGTATTGTCATATTTAATTCATTGACAGGATGTCACTTTTTGTCATTGTCGATATTTAACTTCAAATAATTTTAATTTTTATAATAATTTTTATAGTTAGATATTTGATTCAACTTAAAGGAGACCACCTGAAGAAGCAATCCTAAAAATTCAGAAATAGGTCATATCTCATCTATTCTGGTTAAATTTGTCGTGTTCCCACTGCCAAAAAGTGAAGTAAGATATTTATAGAATGTTTCATTAGCAGGTTAGTAAGTTAGCTTATTTTCTTTAGATAATTATTGAATATAGATTGTAGGAGATATATATTAGCTTAAAATACCTTCCTAATACAGTAAAAATTTTTACAAAAGCTAATAATAAAAAATATATGGGTAGATATTGTGGGTGTAATTCAACGCTGGCTAGGGCTTTAGCCCACAGAGTAGTTAGTTTCACAAAATATTATTAATATCTAAAAATATATAAAAATGGCACCTAATGATAAATATTTATCAGCGAAGGTACGCATCTACGTTTAAAAGTATGTATTGGACCAGTAATTTTTATAAAATGTATGTACAATATTTTCACAAAGAAAATAGACTACAATATTGTCAGAATACTCACAGTGTCAGTCAAATAATAATAATAATAAGATCTCTACCCCTCATTCTAATCACAGGGATTAGCCCAGAAGTCGGAGACTTGTGCGGGAGAGGGGGCGGCATATTATTATTAAGCAGGCCGCATTTGCGCCCAGGAACGACTTACGTTGGTAGGCCCTAACCACTATTCAGTGCAGGAATGAGGGAAACCTGGAAAACCTCATTAATTAGGGGGGTAGTCAAATATCAATCTCTCACATTGACCCAAGCCAACATTCTTCCACCCTACCATACCCGCAGAGAGGGCGCCAAACCTCTCCACGAATATAGCTTATATACGGTCTACCGACAGCTGGGCTCGAACCAACTCCGATCTAGTCACCTCGATTCAAGTACTGACGCCTTAAACCGCGCGACCACTGACCGAAATCAATCCAGGTTTTCCAAATCAATTTTTGATGTCTGACAAAGCCAATTTTTATTTATCGAGATTTGTCAATAAATAGAATTATCGGTATTGGTCTAAAATAAATCCTAGGAAAGTTTATGAAGAGCTATAGCACAGTCCAAAGCTGATTATTTGATATGCTGTTGGATCAATGAGAATCATCTGATCTAACTTCTTTAAATATGTTAATGGCCGATCTGTAACGGCAAATTCAGAGCGTTATCTGGAGATATTGATCAATTTTCTACTACCAGAATTACGTTTCATTTTGCATTTCGGAGGTATTCCCTAGGCAGATAACTTTCTATGGAGATACAAGAGAGTTCTTTTCATAACTTAAATAAACTATAAAACAGCACTACTGTCGAAATTAAAGTTAAAGAATGTTACGCTACGAGTCATAGCAATTTTCCCTAGACGTCTTCAATCTTGCATTGCAGAAAATAGCCATCATTTGAAAGATTGTATTTTAAGTAATAAAATTAAATGATATGAAGATAAATTTATGATGAGTATTAAAAATGGTAACATTGTTATGTCGAACCCTGTATGAACATGGTGTACACTTTGTTTTAAAACTCCCTATATAGAGTAAGCGGATTCAGTAAAAATGCCGTAATGTTATCGATCGCAGCGTATTGAAACATTTAAGAACACTACAAGTGTAACTCAAGCAGTCTAGAAATCATGCGGTCAAATATCAAGTATTTATTATACCCATAGTCATCGCAACAGCTGCGCCTGACAATAAATATTTCAAGATAGACAAGAGGATAAAGATTTTCTAAAACAAAGATCTCATTTTGTACGTAGCCAGAAGTGGTTCGGGGCTAAGCCCTCTGATCTTGTTCCTTGATTTTGTTTTTTGTGTAAGCCAATAAAAAGAGAAATCGACAATCAGTTTTAACCGTTAAGATCCCTTTAAATGATTTTATTAGGGCATTCGATGAAAAGAAATTCACCCTTCTCTTTAGTTCCAGCTTCGAGATGAAAGTGTTTGAGATACAAAAGATTATTTCGATTGCGGTGTGCGGTATTTTTTTAATTTGATCAAACTGTACCAAACGTTAATTTTGTACAATTTAAATTGTATTCTGTCGCGTTAAAAGAAGTTTTGCAGCTATAAGCAACTTGTCAAATAAAAATATGAATACGGGTAAACGAGGTACACGCAGTCTACGCAAAATATTGTATTTTCTAATTGTATTAAAAGCCAAACAAAAATAGCATCGGGTCGAGTTAATTACCTGACAGACTAATAAAAAATAATCAGAATAAATTATGTATAGATTAAAAGCAAACGCGAGTGACGTGACACTAAATGATAGCTGGATAAACATTTCCAAATTTGCCTTTCACGTGGTCAGCGGCAGGAGACTGCACCGCGAATTGCCACCGCGTAAGCATGATGTTAGTGTATTACAAAAGAAATTTATTTACGTAAAAGTAACCCTCCATTTTACACTATTTAGTAGAGGTAATAAAGCACTAAAAAGGCCAAAAGCTCGGAATTTTTTGCACTAAGACAGATTGGAATGCGGTTTTTTGCATTTGCTCTCTAAAATTTTTTGTAAAAATGTATCTACTTTGTATCTTATACAAACTGGAAATTGCATTGCTGCAGCCAAAAAGTCATACAAAAAATGCATTTTTTGAGACGGAATAACTTTATAAATAAGAGTCAGAACTAGCCTAAATCGAGTTTCCGGAGGTTTTCGAGGTCACTGATCACGATTATGATGTCCAAATTGATCCACAACCGACCTGAAGCTCAGGAACGCCTATGAACGTCATCTCCGTGGGGCTCTCCCAAAATTCACGCAGGGAAGGAGAGAAACTCGGCTCCCGGGGGTTTTTTGGGTCGCTGAATTTAAATATGTAATCGACAAACACTTGGTGCACCGGAACCTGGACGCGGTCCTAATCTCCGAGGGTTTCCTCACACAATCGAAAAAGACGAACCGAAAATCTTTATGGGGGGTTTATGGAGAGCTGAATTGGATTAAGCGCCCCAAAAAACGCCCCTACAATGATTTTCGGGTTGTTTTTGGCGATCTTGTCAAGAAAATTCTTAGGGATGACGGCCACGTCCAGGTTCCGGTGCACCAGTGTCCGGGAGGTGTTCGCCTATGCCACATTTGAATTCAGCGACCGAAAAAACCCCAGGGCACCGAGTTTCTCTTTTTACCGCGTGAATTTTGGGATAGTCCCACGGAGATGACGTGCAGGCCAGGTTCTGGTGCACCAGGTGTTCGGGGGGTCATTATCAACGTGAATTTCGGATTCAGCGCCCCAAAAACCCCTCATAACGTTTTTCGGTTTGTCTTTTTCGATTGTGTGAGAAAAACCTTCGGAGATGAGGTCTGCGTCCAGGTTTCGGTGCAACAGGTGTTCAGGGGGTCGTTTTTGATGTGAAATTTGGATTTAGCGCTCCTGAAAAGATCGCCAAACACAACTCGAAAATCATTGTAGGGGCGTTTTTTGAGGTGCTTAATCCAATTCAACGCCCCAACAACCTCCCATAACGATTTTCGGTTTGAATTTTACGATTGTGTGAGGAAAACCCTCGGAGATGAGGTCCAAGTCAAGGTTTCGGTGCACCAGGTGTTTGCCGATGCCATATTTAAATTCGACCCCCGGGAGCCGAGTTTCTCTTCTTCCTTGCGTGAATTTTGGGAGAGTATCACGGAGATGATGTTCATCGGCGTTCCTGAGCTCCAGGTCGGCTGTGGGTCAATTTGAACATCATAATCGTGATCAGCGACGTCAAAGACCCCCGGAAACTCGATTTGAGCCAGTTCTCACTCTTATTTACAAAGTTATTAAATCTTCCAAAAGCCGTCTCAAAAAATGCATTTTTTTAATGCATTTTTGGCTGCAGCAATGCAATTTCCGGTTTGTATAAGATACAAAGCAGATATTTTAGAAAAAATGTTTGGAAGCGAATGCAAAAAAACCGCATTCCCATCCGTCTTAGTGCGAAAAATTCCGAGGCAGAGTGCTTTATTGCCTCGACTAGTTGTGTAATAAAGCTCATCTCAATATCTCGATCGGTGTTCGAAAAATAAAAACTATAATATTTAAAATAGAAAATTTTAAACAATCTGTATCTCGAAAAGGAGGCATATCCGAATCCATGTTTATATAAACTTTTTATCTTATTTTTAAACATAAAACCTGCCTCTAGATTTTCTTAACATCATTCTGTAATACCTTCTATAATCAGTATCTTTCTACTTATCAATGCTGGAATATGGGATGTATAATTACCCAACGTTTCGCTTCGTAGAAGGCTAAAACATAATCGTCGCAGGTAAATTGCTTCAGAGTATCTCGCTAACAATTAAGGCAAAAGAGTAACATTTAAGCTGAAATCGTAAATCGTCAAATATGCATAAACATTAAACCACTGACATGTCGCGATTAGACACACAGGTGCGCTGGAAATTACTCAGTAACAGGAAACTCGCTATGCTCGTTAAAGTCAAGTTTGGTTCTGTACAACGTCGTTGAATTTTACCGCTCAAAAAATATTTTAGCTCATCAAGTTGTATATTCATACCCGGTCGACTATTATTTCTGAGGGTTGTTGGATCTCACCTCAATGTAATTGATATTTTAAATAATAATAATAATAATAAAAATAATAATAATAATAATAATAATAATAATAATAATAATAATAATAATAATAATAATAATAATAATAATAATAATAATAATAATAATAATAATAATAACAATAATAATTATAATAATGTATTTATTGCTCGACATAACAGGTTACAGGACGAAACAAATATAGGTTCAAAGATAAAAAAATGCACTTAATACTCAATACATAAGTTAAAATAAATATAAATATAATCAATAAAATATATCTAAGTTTCCAAAATACTAAAGAATTCAGTTGTTACAATCAACATACTATTAAGATTGTAGTGGTTAATATCACAAAGTAGAGATATCAATCGCATTATAGTTATTCGCCATGACATAAACTGGCGATTTGATAAGAATATTTGTTTTAGCATTCTGACAATAGAACATGCCATCAAAACGAGATCCATGTCTACGTACTCGTATATTAAATAAATTGAGTAGAGAAGACGAGTCAATATTGCTATGAAAAAGTTTAGACAGAAATGACAGACATATTACTAGACAGATGAAGTATTCTCCTTATATACCCTAGGTTGTACATTAAATTGATCTAACAGCACCCTATAATCATATCCTATAACTAGATAATAACCATCTATACGATAAGAAAATTTAAAGATGCGACGCTGAACTTTTTCAAGATGGTTATAAGGGTATCAGACAAGACTACAGTACTCTAATTTTCAACGAACTAATGAGTGATAGAGACACTTTAAATTAAATTTTAAAATCCTCAAACATTATTTTCTTGAAATTTTTGTTATATAACACCATAATTTTTCATTCAAATTGCATGGTCAAAATTGGGGGTTGCTATTTAAAAAAATTGTCGATTTCGAACAACGATGACGTCACAAATATGGGTCGTATATCAAGAAGTGCCTTCTCTAAAAACAAAATCGACGTGCCAAGGGATATCGATATCGATCGCATTATAGCTATTCGCCACATAAACCGGCGATTTGATATTTGTGTTAGCATTCTGACAATAGAACATGCCATCAAAACGAGATCCATGTCTACGTACTCGTATATTAAATAAATTGAGTAGAGAAGACGAGTCAATATTGCCATGAAAAAGTTTAAACAGAAATGACAGACTATTAAGTATTCTACTTATATGCAGACGAGGGCTGACGGTAGCCGAGCGGCCAAGGCGGCGACGAACAGTTGCTGCCAGGGAAGCACGAGCGGCCGGAAGTTGGTTCGAATCCAACACGGGGCAGAAGAATTTTTCTGTCCTACCCATGGATGTTTGTGATTGTAGGAATGGAGGGTAGTGTAAGGTAAAAAGGGCCAAATATGGCCTAATTACAAGTAAGCTTCAGTACCTTTATATGCAGACGAAAAAAAACGGCGTCTATGACAGCCAATCGTCGGCCGAGATGTCAACTACCGCGTGGTCGTTTTTGCAGCGTTGCAAGTGTATAAACGACAAAAATAAACATTTTTGTTGATAATAATGCCTAAGTAGCTGATAGATAACAGTTAATCCGGTTAGCTCTGGTATTTTGTGTTCTTCGTTCTTTCGTTGTACACTGGCAAAACTACATTTTTACTACTCGCAGATTCGTCATATTTATCTACTAACATACCCGACAAAAAATACTTTACTTTATTTAATTACTATAAAACGTTTCAAATTAGTCACAACTGTTCTAAAATAACATAACCTAGAATATTGCATTACTAGTTGCATGCTCTTCAAACCTCAAAGATCATGGCGAAGCTAAGTTATATCTAAGAGTCCAGGAAATATTTTTACAGAACACTGTAAACACCTTGGGCTGTTATAGTTCAAAATAGTAATAATTATTTTATACGAACATCGTCCATTACTATTAATATTGTTGCTATTATTATTAACAGAAGTTAATTCCGGAACAACACAAAAGATTTAAAAATAAACGTCAGTTTTTTGTTTTGTTTTGAGAGCCGTCCTACAGTGTCCCCGGAAGCACCGCATTGTGCATCTCTCGACGAGCACAAACATCCATGGTACTACAGTGGGATTCGAACCCACACCGACATAGCCGATCCAGACTGGTTCCACGAGCAGTCGTCTCCCAGCCACCTCGGCTATCGCGGCGCCCAAAACGTCAGTTCATACAAATCACTGAGTTTTGTTTTCATGGGTTGCTGTAAAGTTAAATGAAATTTACGCGGCTGATGCGCTACACTGTCACCAATTTCTTTGAATATCTCAGAAACAAGACTTCGTCGAAAAAAAACAGGAGACGAAAAAGTTTCAGGTCAAAGTGGTGTGTAGATGTTTTATTGAAATTATTTTTTTTTTGTAGTTTTGAAATAGAGTAAGAGGGGGGTAGCATACAAAAAACACTTCTAAGAGGAACAGGTTGTTCAAACTTAAGAAGCGTATGTAAGATCATAAGGAGTGTTTGTGTTCCGAATTTCACTTAAATCGGATGAATGGTTCAAAAGTTATGAGAGAAAAACGAAAAAAAATACCTACTTCGACGCCCCCTATATTGGAAACGATGCGTTTTAGAAAATAAGTTTATACCACAAATGAACATTATTTTAACCTGTTCTATCGATTCCTGAAGTTATCAAGATTAAACCTGAATCACCCTGTATATTTTTTTATTCTTATTTGTTCATTTTTAATTTTCCCAGTTCTTGTTTTTGTGTTAAAAATTTTGGCATTTTTATACATTTACTAACAATTAATAACTAAAATAAATTAATTCACGTCATTTAAACTTGAATTAACTTAATTAATTAAATTAAAATGAACCTTCACATAAATCTATTATAGTTACTATCTTAAACTTACTTTTGTTATTAACAAAACAACATATTATGTAATTTTGGTCTAAAATGTCAAAGCATGAACGGAGAAGAGGGGGTGGGATGTTCTGAAAGGCTCATCATTTCGCAATAAAAAAGATCTCTTGACATTTTTTCGTATTTTGAACGTTATCTATTTTTTTTTTTCAAATATTGGTATTGGTTGTGAAGAATTTTTCAATAAAATGTATACAGTGCGTATGTTAAACTGAAAAAATATGTAGTTTTCAGTTGCAAATAAATTGTTCTTTATTTTGTTACTGCAAAACCGTTCAACATACGAAAAAATGTAAAGAGATCTTTTTTATTGCAAAATGAACCTTTCAGAACATATTTTTTATTTTTGAAAAAGGTAGTGGTGTATCATTTTTTTCATTGAAAATGGAGAAAGTCGACGCCGCTGGTTAAAACTGAAAATTCATTTCTTTAACAAAACATGTGTCTTTGCATCAAGTTTACACCCACCAAATTCCACAAAAATATCTAATGCAGTTTAGGAGTTATTTAAAAAATATAATAAATTTATAAAAAAATTTTATCACCCTGTAAATGAAAAATAAAGGGGGAACGGAGCTATGTTTATATGAAACTTTTGTCTTAAAATCATGCGTAGATTAACTTTTTTCAATATTGACATTCAATTATGAAACACTCTGTATATGTTTCAACTTGAAGGTGCTTTTCCGCATTTAAATTAAATCTTTTCTATGGATTGAAAAGTCTCAATATTTTAGTCCAAAGAATATGTGGCTAACGGCTTCACCCACTAATTTGCAACACCTTGTATATTGATTTTAATAAATTATTTTATTTTATTCTTATATAAATTTAGCAGTACAATTGATTATTTTTTTTATAAACTCGATTCGGTCGACCATTCTAACAAATGGCGAATGCGCCAGTTGAAATTAATTTCTAATTGTTCGTAAACGTATAACATATTATTGCCACACAGTAATCTCTTGAAACTGTTTATGCAACTATTTTAACTCTAGAGCTTTAATGAACCAACAGCTTACAGTTAGAGGGCGTTGAATTTGTTTAATATAGTTATTGCCATTACATTCATACAAATACCTCTGAAAATATTTAACACAAACTTGTAAAATATAGATTAATATTTAATTTAATTTTCTGTAAAAATTCATATTATTGGAAAATGTATCAACGAACAACCGATGTATTTTTACTAAACCTCTTAAATTTTAAGCACTAAATATTTTAAAAATTCAGAGACAACGTTTAATAGAAATTAGGTACCTAGTCCTTTTCATTAGCAAAGTGAATTGTATGCTACATTTTTAAAAACATCCTTTAATATTAATTTTTAAGCCGAAAATATTTAAACAGGTCGGTAACATGTTAAAGGATAAAGTCATCCACAAGGCCAGAATGTCCTTCTGGACGTGTCGGCGAATTTGTGGAAAGTCCTGGGACGTACGTCCTAAACAACTATACTGGCTGTATGTGATGGTTATTAGACCCACGATCACATACGGCTCAATAGTTTGGTGGTCCAAAGGTCTTCAAAGGATAGTCAAAATAAAACTCTCAGGTTTGCAGAGACAAGCTAGTCTGGCGATAACTGGTGCAATCAGTACCACACCGTCAGCTGCTCTGGAAGTCCTCCTGGACTTACCACCTCTCCATATACTTTTGGAGAGAGAAGCCAGGTGGGCAGTATACAAACTAAAGGAAGCGGCTATTTGCATGCCGAAGGCTAACATAATAGAGCGTAGTGGAGTGCTGGAGACATAGCACTCTATCGGTGGTCTCGGATGTTATGCCTACAAAAATCAACTATAAACTGCCTTTCGAGATCCTCTTTCCTCGGAGGGAGGAGTGGGAGCGAGGTGAAACTGACCTCCTGAAGGCGGATAGTTGCTGGTACACTGATGGCTTTATGACGACTTATAATAAGTAAATTTATATAACTTTGTTAATTTTTTATTTATCCGGTTTTACAAAAATATGTTACTTTCGTACTTGGTATATAAAGGAATCAGCTGAAGTAGTTATTAGTTTTACACCTCTCTATTATGTAACAAAGTTGTTTCAATTACTAAATAACTACATCTTGGTCTAACAATAATAATAAGAATTTCAAATTGTTTATTAGTTTAATAACGTTGCCACATTTCATACCAATATTTAAATTGTGTATGTACAGAGTGTCTCATAATTAATGTGCAATACGTTTCCAGTAAACTCTACCATCAAAAATAAAAATTTTTTTCTATAAATATGGGTTGAAAAGTGCTTCATAAGGGAACTGTGCCCCCCTAAAAGGGGCCTCAAGAGACCATTGTTTTCAAAATATTTCCAAAACGAGTAACTTATAATTATGAATTTTGATATACAGAATACTCGTTAAATCTTCTAACGAACTATATAAAAAATGTTTAAAAATTTTGGCCAGTCTCAGGCAGGGGGGCTCACGAGTAAAATGCGCCCCCAATTTTTTCACGTCATTATTTTCAAATTTAAACATCAATCTATGATAGATATAACTCTTTTATAAGAAGACATTGTACTTTTAATTTAATTCGATAAAATTCTTCGTTTTTATGAAAGTATTGTTGCATAATCTAAAAAATGGTAACAAATTATTTGAATAGGTAAGCATGCCATGAAAACAAACATTTGTGTACTTGAATTTATTTGACAGTGCTCTCTCATTACAAAATCCATACACAAAATGAACCTCAGCTAGCTCGCGATTATTAAATTCTGCATTCTTTCTTTAGATTTTACTTAATGCCCAATGCAACATCATAAAACAAAACCAAAAATTTGAGTTTAATAAGCTGTCAAATTAATTCAAGTGAACAAACATATGTTTTCATGGCCTTAGGTAATGTTAACACATTGATTCCTGCTGTTACTAACTTTATGTCCAAGGTATGTTTAGTACTGGAATCAGAATTAATCAAGAGAAATTAATATAGATAAATGAAATGTCATCAATCAAAAACTGCAACTAAAATTTTTTCATTAGAAGGTTCACTTCAAACAAATACAGTCTATTTTATTTCTTATAATAATAATTATATTATTATACTGTCTTATTGTCAGAGCTGGGTATGAATACAGGAAAAATATTCAATCCATGAGTACTGAGCATTCATGATTCCTTTAATCCTGAATACGTCAGCAGTCTTTATTTGTACAAAAACTGCTTACATATTTTAAAATATTTTTTCCAATAACTCTTTTAAAGTTTTTATAATGAACTTTAATACTTATTTAAAAAATGTCAAATTGGACGCAAACAAAGAGTCAAGAGTTAATTATATTTTTAAATATCGCAGATTTTCCCATATTCAAATCACTATGGATACAAAGTGTAAAGGCAAGATCATTTGTAATTCGATTGTAAATGCATGTTTAAATGCTTTGCCGCTTCGCTTTAATAATAGTATCGGACTAATTTACCTGTTCGTACACATTGACTTATTTTTTACTGTATTAGAAAGGTATTTTAAGCTAATATAAATCAAATCTCCTATAATACCTATTCAATTAACCTTTTTATTATTATTAAATTTATTTATTATTAATATTAAATTCTTAATTAGTAAGTACTAATCAACTTAACTGTAAAACCTAATTCATTTAATACAATGCAATCCAGAAGACACCGACGTGAATAATAATAATAATATGATAAATAAATTACTTAATAAAATAAACATTATTGTGCAACCCTATGTTTAACTTTAAAAATCTCTAGAAATAATGACTTTACCACTATGAAGGAATAGTAGATTAATTGCGTAGAAAGTATTGAAAAATTGTATCAAAATGAAAATTCTGCCAGTGGCGTAGAAGTTAGAAATGGGAAACTGCCGCTCTACCCCTATCGTACGCCTCTGGAAGTAACCAGGACCGACATTTTTTAATATGTTTTAAAGTATCTAAACTTTATGCCAAATATAATAGGAAAATACCAAACAGATTTAAAGTAATGCTCAAAAATCATTTAAAATTTTTTAAGTAAAACACCATGTAACTCCGTATTTTATCTAAGAATTATGGTGGGAAGTGGGACTAGAAATGAAGACGGGTTGTGGACATACTCCTTACAATCTTACATTGAGCAACTTATGACCGAGTTCCCAATCGCAAACATTGACTATGACACATTCTCATACCGAAAGTGTACTATCGTCAAACGATTGAAAATAAACAATGCACTTGCAAAGGAAAATCTACAGGCAGACCAAATGTACTGACAGAAGATGTCGTTAATAATATACAGCAACGAATAATTCTAGGACGATATCAAAATTGTCTGCTCAGACAGATTTTTTTATTAAGTTGATGTAAATATTCACAAATTCATTTAGATTGCATCTCTAAAATATTTCAATTTTGAAATTTTTATTTGAAAGCGGTATCAAATTATAGTTGTTTATTGTTTATTGTTTATTGTATAAGGAACAACAACAGGATTTACCCCAATACGTGTTCCCTTATAAGAACAAAAACAATAATACATACAGTAGTAGTGAATATGAGAAAAAAAGGTAACAATACCAACTAAATAATAATAAATATAACAGTAATAAAAGTACCACTAAATGAATGAATGACTTATAAATAAACTACATTCAAACAGTAAACAAAAAAATAAAAATAACAATAAATACAAATAAATCAAACAAAATCACGGAAATATTTTTTGAGGGTCTTATCTAAAGAATACATTGAGATAGAAAAAATATCAATAGCTATATCTTGGAAGATTTTATTGCAACTTGATAAACACCTAAATAGGGGTGAATTCAAATAATAATTGGTATTAGCATGTCCACAATGAAATATATTTTTATTTCTAATTACATAAGATAGAACTATAAAGTTTATTAAATTATTAATTTAGGATGAATCAATCAAATTGTTAATAATTTTATAAATACATTTAATGTCTGTTATACGTCTCCTATCCTCGAGAGAGATGATTTATATATTTTATAAATTTATTTTGGACTTTTTCAAGCTGATGAATGTATATAGAATATTGAGGATTCCAAATTACTGAGCCATAACTTACTTTACTATTAAGATAAGCCATAAATAAATTACGGAAAATATCTGGGTTTTGAAAATCAACACAATTTCTGCATAAGAAACCGAACATTTTATTAGCTTTTGCAGAAATGTAATTAATGTGACGTTCAAATATCATCCTGCTATCAAAAATAATACCCAGTTAATAACCAAAAACTTTATTTTTAGGACTTTCAGTTGGAACATGTCACAAGGCTTTAAAAAACGGTTGCATTTACACCCATACAAGGTAACTGTTGTGCAAGAATGACTTCCCATTGACTATGGAAGACGATTACACTATTGCGAATGGTTTCAAGAAAGCGTGAATTGTAATTTATTGAATTTATCATTTTTCACTGACGAAGCATAGTTTCATTTATCTGGTTATGTTAATAGCCAAAATTGTAGAACCTGGGCTGGAAATCCTCATATATTTGTAAAACCAGTTTACATCCTGCAAAAGGTGGTGTTTGGACAGATATCAAGAAGACGTATAGTAGAGCCTATAGCCTTCTACGAAACTATAAATGCTGAAAGATATCGAACCCTTATTTTAAAACCATTTTTAGAACAGTTACATGATGACGAGCTGTAAGTAATTCAATTTTTAGAGCAATTTTATGGCAATCAACTGATTAGAGCAGGTTTGTGGCCAGCCAGGTATCCAGATTTAACTCCGTTGGATTATTTTTTGTTTGGACATTTGGAAAACACTATATTTAAGACAGGGATACTAACTGTCGTAGAATTAGAAGCGGCCATTTTTCGAGAAATCAGCAACATCACAGAAGAACAGTTACAAAATGTATTTGAAAATATGCACAAGAGGGTAAATTTACGCATAGTAAGTGTTGTGTTCAACATGTAATTATTTTAATTTGTAAATTTTTATTCAAGTGGCAAAATACCTAAGCGAAGATAAATAAGAAATGTCAGAAATAAATTCTTTTAAACACTACAACAAGTAATGTTTTTATCCCAAATATTGTAAATAAATCTTAATACAGTAAAACGTGTTTCTTTTACCCTGCAATACAATAAAAAAATAGTTTTGTTCACATTATATACTCTTTGTTTTCATAAAAATATCAATTTGTTCATTAACAAGAGAAGATTGGTAGTTTTCTCTTTCTAATAAAGTTAAAACATTTCCAACGAAACAAATAAACGTTCTTTTCGTCAGTAACTATGTAATATTAAATTTTATGTATTAAATTTCAGCAGTCGAGCAATTTATTAGGATATGTACTCAATTTAAAAAAAAAATATTTACATCAGTAATCTCTTCAACCACATCACTGATGTTTAGGGATTTTCTAGAAACTGCTACCAACAGAGCAATGTTGGTTGCCTATGCGCGTAGGTCACGTGGCTTGAAGGAAGGCTCTGTACAACCAATATTAGGCATTATTTGGCGCCATTGTTTTGTGCTACATGGAAAGCAGTAATTTTGTTTCCAACGAATTTATAAGCAAACTACTAATTTATTTAAATTTATACCAACACTAACATCACTTCGGTCTCAATTTTTCCACATGGAATACATTTTAGCTCAAATTTAAAGATATTGTCCAGTTATTTATGAATTCCCTCGAAAAAATGATTTAGGAACAGACGTTGTAGAGAACCCTAATAAAAATAATACGAAAATTCCATGCGTACCGCAAATTAATATCCATCGATCAGGCCCGTAACATTCTTTGTATGGTGCGCCCGTTATCCTCTTACATATCTAAAGCTGAAAGTTTCTATGCGGGATGCTAGCTGAACCGGGGGTGAGCACTAAATCACCGGACATGCGACCGGACAATCTTATCGGCGACACAAAGGACAATATGGCGGAACTCGCGTGCGATGGCAAGATTGCGTGTCGTCTTGGCTTTTCCTTAACTCTTTTGGTAAAGCTCGGCCCGTTGTGCTTTTCACGCCGAACGGGAGCCGCTGTTTTATGATCACATTAACGGCAACGTTCGAGTCGTCCTCATGGGGGCGAATATAACTAACGCTTTCGTGAAGTGTAATTAAGAACCGCAGCAAATTATTGTCAACGTATCTGTAGTGTGTCCACTTTAAAGACTATGTACACTGATAACAATTATTTTTAATATTAAGTCATTTGGTGAAACACCAGAATTACTAAGGTATGTGCGGCTAATAAGGTCTGTCGGATAACAAAGACTATACATGGTGCTTTTCATTCTACAGGGAGTTAAAGTTGAAAACATGTTTTCGATTTTTTGCTATATTTTAAGAACGTATGGACTGATTATTTTTAAAATTTGTAGTCTTAGTTATACTGTACTGTCAATGTAAAAATATGTCTAACTTTTGAATTTTTTAAAATGAAACTATTGAGCTACCTTCAATTCAAAATAGAAAAGGTCAGTCACAAATCGATAAACTCAACCGCTTTTGAGAAACAGACGATTTAAGTTTTTGAGATTCGGCGACAATTAAATAAGATAATTATTTTTTCCAAAGTAGTAGGCGTGGAAATAATAAGTAGACAGCTGTCATTGTAATACCATATTGTTTCTGTTAATGCCACTCAATTCATAAAATAGTATATTATGCAACGATCATGTAATGATGGTTATTAATACACGAGCATTAACCGGGATACGAAACGAGCCGAAGGCCATTACATGAGAGTTGCATACGCTATTTTTTCTACACCCGATAAATAATCAAAAATCATAAATTTTATATTTTTATTGAACACAATAGGTAACAGTAATTATTCGTATGAACTGTATTTTCTGCTTTCTCCGATATGTGTGGAGGAGTCGATGGTAATTCTTCTATATCGCTGATATCAGACATTTTGATAAATTATCGAAGTTTAGCTAGGTATCTACGAAAATTTAATACGTACTGATTTTGACACCTAAAATAATTACATAGGAACCTAGGATAAACGTCAAATGCACAGTATGCTTGATTGAAAAGTTATGGGTTTCTATTGATTAAAAATCTGTATCGTAATGAAAAATCTGTATCGTAATGGGTATCATTATGAAACAGATTATAAAATCTGTATCGTAATGAAAAATCTGTATCGTAATGAGTATCATTATGAAACGGATTATGGGCATATAACTGCATTGTTATAATACGGGTGTAGAAAAACTATTTTACACTTTGTGAATTATATCGAGATAACAGACAACTCTCGTATTAGGTGAAATAGAATCATTTCGCCCAAAAAAGACGTTGGAAGGCCGAAAATATTAGCAGTTGACTATGAAGATGATATTTTACTGAAAATTGCTGAAAACACACTTACAAGCTCACGTCAAATGTCAGCAGCTACTGGCATCAGTCAGTCTTCCGTTAGCAGAATACTCCACAAAAAACAATTGTATCCTGATCATTTTATTCCAGTTTAACATTTAATGCCACAAGACCCTCTAACTAGGTTACGGTTTGCACAGTTTCTTCTCCAAAAACAAAATGTAGACCCAACATTTTATGATAAAATATTATATACGGACGGAGCCACATTTACCTGACGAGGTATTTTTAATTGGAGAAAGAGTTATTCTTTGGTACTAGAAAATCCTCATCCTCAGCCAAGAGAAGCATATTTTCAGCAAGAGTTCTCTATCAATATTTGTTATGGAATTCTCTCCGATAATATTGTGACTTGCCACTGCTTCTTGAAGATATTCCCTTAAATTTACGGCAGAGCTTCTGATTTTTGCATCATGGTGCATCTGCACATTACTAATAATATCAAAAAACATGGAACTTTATTCAACGTCAGATAAAATTAGAATAAGAGACTAAGAAAGTGCATTGAAGTCGCGGTCACTTCGAGAATCTTTTATGATTAATAATTTGTTAAGATATGTATAACAAAATTTTCAGTTGTTGTAGTGCTCGTCTTATTTATATTCAGTTTCAACATCTTAAGACTCTAATTTAATTCCTGCCGAATCTCAAAAACATAAATCTTCTGTTTCTCGAAAATATTTTTTCAACTTTAAATTCCTGTAGAATCAAAAGGAGCAACAATTGAATAAGGCATGGGCTCAATCGCTTTATTTTGACGTTAACAATCTGCCCTTAAGCTATGTGCCATTATTAATGACTTACCCTGTATAACAATCAAAAATACAGTCTAAAATCTTCATTTGTGCTCATAAACCGAAGTATTTAAACATTCTACTGGATTAAAGGCTGATTAATTTCCCCAATGAAATTCAACGTTTTATCCACGATCACGGCCAAAACCGCTGAATTTGAGGAATGAAACCCGTGCAGGTGCAAAATTATGGTTTTAAAAAACGTCATATTTGACAAATTTATTTTAATCAAGAATATTGATTGTCAGCTGAGTACTAGAAAGTCTTGAAGTCGTTTCTATGACATGCGATTGTTTATTTGTCAAAAAAGTGAAAAAATTTGCAAAATCGACACAAAAAATGAGTGACAATTTCTTCCGGCTGAAATCCAGCAAGGAACCGGTTTGCTACCTCTTCGATGTGGACAAAATATTCCATACTAAAATCAATGTTGAAAGTGCACAAATATATTGATATCTAGAAGTATGGTAAACTTATTTCATATTTGAAAGTAAAATCAAGAAATTATAAACCAAAGAAAGCAAAGATACTAGAGAGAAACAGAATCAAAGATTTTTTTTTTAAAGCACCGAATGAGGAATATTTACAAGTTAAGGTAGAAAATACACTATTTTAATATTTCAATTTATATATTGAGCGTTGTATTTTGAACTCTTTGCAGGTTGCAACAACCAAGGGAGTCGTAGGTTCTTGCCAATGCAATAAATTAACCTATTTGGATATCACCCATGTCCAAGACAAAGGCAGTTACCTATACGTACTCATTCCAGATACGAAAATAAATATTTCAAGAAGTTTCACGTTCATGGAAGAAACTTTTTCTGTGAATACTATAGAAATGTGTCAAAAATACATCAATATGCGCCTTAAAAATGTCGGTGGGAGAATTTTCTTGTGATATATGGCTGGAAAATGTACTACCAAACATGCAGGTATCAACACAATTTCAAATTCAAAAGTGGCATTTCTTGGGCTCCATGATCCAGAAAGCTTTACTGAACATGAAATGAGGCGTTCTTCGGCATTACTGACCAATACTGGGGGTGATATCATCACTGTGAAGCGTCATGGTGGTTGGAAATTGACTTTGGTAGCGGAAAGTTATGTTGAAGATTTACTGCGCAGCATGATGGCAATTGCTAAATCCAGATCCTACCTGGCGAAGTTGTAGGCCTCTCCAATTCTTCAGATCGTTTTTGAGATAAATGTTAATAATAATAATAATTCTAAATAAAATGCTATAAAATCAAAGCGTGGTATTATGAATTCTAATCCACTAGTGTTAAAAGGCCTTTAATTTACCTACGGAAAATAGACGTATTAAACATTCTTAATATTGTGGTCGTGGATGAATGATTTTAATATATTTCATTTCCTATTGTTAAAACAAATTTTCCATTTAAAAGACATACCAGATATATTCTCAAAAATTCTTGTCCTCTATAAAAGTTGGAATATTAGTGAGACGTATTTTTACATATTTTTTATAAATTTATTCTAAGATTTATTATCATGTACTATTTCATTATCCTTCTGGACCAGTTCGTGAACGTCAGGTAATTAATTCACAACATTTAAAAAGGTCTTCCAATAGAAAAGGGCCTCCGCGGGCATCATCCGGCATAAACAAAAGTAAATAATCCGCC
This sequence comes from Monochamus alternatus, assembly GCA_037114965.1. Taxonomy (NCBI): domain Eukaryota; kingdom Metazoa; phylum Arthropoda; class Insecta; order Coleoptera; family Cerambycidae; genus Monochamus; species Monochamus alternatus. Next base: position 45,067,495 of record CM073433.1, read on the forward strand.
TTGTTTGTCAGTCGGTTTGCATATTTCCGCTCCGCACACAAAAACCATGAGTGCCACTCCGATGTAGACAGATTAGAACTAAAACGCATCCTTCTTCATTTGTTGAAGGAATCGTATTATTTTTCACGGCAGCCGGGATTCTTTTGGTCGTCCGTAATATCTCTCAAAGAACATCCTGTCTTTACATCGAGACGAAGGTGCGTTGTTTATTCGTGCAGGTTGGCAGCGATCAACTTATTTTCATGTGAAATTAAATTGTGAGTACATGGTGAGAATTAGAAATTCAATATTAATGATTCAAAGCCAGTGTTTTTAATAGGAATTATGGAAAACAATATCAATCTCTTAAAAATTCACGTGCCTGTTCCTAACATTAAAGTAATAATAGATATTACTTAGAGCAGAAGAGAGTTATATATTTTCGAGAGGATTAATTAGTTTCCCTAATGTAAATCAACGTTTTATCCACGACCACAGCTAAAACTTGTCATATTTGACAAATTTACTTTAATCAAAAATATTGATTGTCAGCTGAATACTAGAAAATCTTGGAATCGTTTATATGATATGCGTTTGTTTATTTGACAACCAGAGTGAAAAAATTTGCAAAATTGATACAAAAATTAAGTGAGAATGCTAAGGATTGTTTCATTCCAACTGAGCAAGAAGCCTAAGAAGCAACATTACGTCTATTACCAGCGAAAAACAAAAGTATGTACGTTCAGATTTGAGAGTAGGATCAAGAAATTATAAACCAAAAAGGGCATCGATACTGGAGAGGAACTAAATCGAAGATTTTTTGGAAAAAGCACCGGATGAGGAATATTCACAAGTTATGATAAAAAATACATGATTTTAATATCTCAATTTATACATTGAGCGTTTTATTTTGAATTTTTTACAGGTTGCAACGATCGTGGAAGTCGGTGGATGCAATGAATTAACCTTTTTGGATATCATCCAGGTCCGAGACCAAGGTAGTTACCTATACGTACTCATTCTGGATACGAAAACAAATATTTCAAGAAGTTTCACGATCATGGAAGAAGCTTTTTCAGTCAATGCTGTTATAAAGTGTCGAAAATACATCAATTTGCGACTTAAAAGTGTCGGTGGAGGATTTTTATTGTGGCTGCATTTCTTGGGCCCCTTGATCCAGAAAGTTTTACCGGACATGGAATGAGGCGTTCTTCGGCAATATTACTGGTCAAAGCTGGGAGTGATATAACCACTGTGAGGCGTTATGGTGGTTGGAAATCTTGTCCAGCAAGATGGAAATTGCTGAAAATATCCGGGTCCTACTTGGTGAAGTTGTGGGATTATTCTGCGAAGCGGTATCAATTTTCGTCTTCACACGTTCAACACTAAGTTCTTATGACTGGGAAATAAACTGTCGCAAATAAAAAATATTGTTTACTGCGTTATTTATTGAATATACTAATGCTGTTACAGTTGCTTCATGTGAATAACTAAAGGTTTCTGTGAATAATTAAAATGTATGTACGGTAAAACCTCCATTGAGCAAATAAAATTGAAGTAGAATCACTCGAGTGTAATCGATGTAGAATAATTTTTATATCATCAAAATAAACATAGGAACATGACTTTGCTTCTAACTACGTATTTCAACGTACGGTTCCATTGCAATTGTTTTATTTCACGAGTAGTAACCTGCTGTAAATGTAAACATGTCTAAATAAAAACAACATTCGATTTTCGAATGCAGTGAAATAAATTCGAATGAGAATTCATTCTACTTTAAAAATTCCTGAGCGTATTATTATCTATGTTGAAGCTTTATATTCCTTTAGCAAAAACCATGTGAAATAATTCCTCAATTTTTTATAGAAAATAACTACAATTAGAACGCAGATTTACATTTTTTCATGAGACTTTACGTCACTTTTTGGATGGCATGAATAAGATGAAATTTGTTTTAATAAAAATAAAGTGTATTTAAATATTAAGGTCGTCGCCAAGTCCGGACCTGGGATCTACGAACGAAGTGCGGGCTTCAGATATTAGTTTAGGGTTAGTTCTGAGAAAGAAAGCATAAGGCAAAGCAGTCTCTTTCAGAGCTGTTTATGTAAACGAACATTAAATATTTCAAAATGCAGTTAAACCAACATGCAAGTCGTTTCGTTATCTCGACCCAGAACAGTGGGTAGTAAAACTAAAGTGATCTCATCCGTGTTCAATGCATCATTAAATTTGTTTCAAATTAACCTGATAAGATAAGGTGAAATCATTTTCCGTTGAAAATCGTTATTCTGGAAAAATTGAGTGTCCCTACGTGATTCGCGCTGCCATGTGTTCGCGAATCGTATTGGATAATAGCATACAAATCACGATAATAAAATGCTCATTATTATTGCAGTTTATTGCCTCATTCAAAAATGAACAGAACAATGGTGTTTTCAGTAATTAGGGCTTATCGCTTGCAATCCGTTTGGAATTTTCTTATAAACAACCAGTTTCAGCACTTCTCAGTTGATAGCATATAAATTTAGCTGTTATATGGCATTATTTTCCTTCATTACAATTGTTAGATGTAAAAAATATATCCATGAACTCTACATTACAAGCATTAGTCACATACCACATTTGACAAAAACACCTAACTGTCGTACGCAATAATCTGAATGATAGTGAATTGACGTTTGTAGTTAAGAAGTTAGATCAAAATATTTTGTTTAATAAAAATAAATTATTTGTTTTTATAGGGTCAAACAAATATTTATTTCCTGATGCTAAATTATTTTTTGAACAAGCAGAAATACAGTTATTTTGTTTAAAGAAAGCATTTGTTTCCATTAAAAAACATTATTTCCTTCTCAATTATACACTTGTTGGTGTTGATTTAATTATATCCTGTGATAAAACAATATTTGTATATAGGGTGTTAAAAAAAGAGTGTAAAATATTTCAGGAGGTAATAGTATGAACCAAAATAAGCAGAGAAGTCTAAATAAGCATGGGTCCGCAAAGTAACGGTTGCGGAGATATGGACCACTATTCGTTTTTCAAACATTTTATTTTATTAGGAATAAACCGACAAAGGAAGCTTTTAACAAACAAAAAACAAAGTTACAGAAGATGTTCAAAGTGCCCTCCGTCCATTTCCAAGCAGGCACGACATCTTTGTCCCCAAAGAAATAAATCTAGAGGGTTCAGATCAGGCGATCTTGGAAGCCATAAAACAGGTCCGGCTTTTAGTACCCATCTATGTGGAAATGTTTGGTGTAAATGCTCTCTAACAGCCATGGAAAAATAAGCTGGAGCACCATCATGCTGGAACCACATTTGTTGCCTCTGATTCAAAGGAATGTCTTCCAAAAATTCATACAGTGCAGAAAGTTCTGGTAAGGAGCGCAGAAAGTTGAGGTAAGGAGCGCCTGTTAATCGATTTGGTAAAACAACAGAACCTAGAAACCTGTTACCTACAATACCCATCCAAATGTTTAATGAAAAACGTGCGTGATGTCCAGATTCTATTAGAGCATGAGGATTTTCGTCGGCCCAAATATGTGTATTGTGAAAATTAAACACTCCATTTCTTGTGAATCCGGCCTCATCAGTAAAAAGAATGTTTGCAAGAAAACGAAGGTCTTTAGCATCATGACGTAGAAACCAGCGGCAAAAACCCAAACGTCCTTGATGATCATTTATTGGATTTAAGGCCTGTACTCGTTGCACATGGTACGGATAAAGTAGTTGCTCGTGAAGGATTCTCCAAACAAGAGGACCACTAATTCCTACCTCGGCTGATTTTCTCCGCACACTCGTACCTGGATTCTGCTCTATCAGTGTTAGAATTTCTTCTTCTGCTTTAGAAGTGGATACGGACCTTGGTCTTCCGGATAAATGGCACTGTTTGCTCAAGGAACTGGTATCACGCAATCTTTGGTGAATTTTTCCAAACATGCGTTGTCAAGGAATCTGGCGATTTGGATAAGCGTCAACATAAAGACATCGCGCTTCGGTGGCGTTCTCATTAGCACGACCATACATGAAATGCATTTCTGTTAATTCTGCGTTAGAGTAACCAGCCATAGCGAAAGAAAACTTGTGCACTGAAAACAACTGTCAAATACGTACTGCTATTTCACTAAACATCAACCAACTATTATAAGAAAATACACAACGTTTTTGCAAAATAAAAAAAGGACTACAAAACATAAAACATTCCATTCTCCGCAACCGTTACTTTGCGGACCCATGTTTATTGAGACTTTTCTGCTTATTTTGGTTTATACTATTACCTCCTTAAATATTTTACACTCTTTTTTTAACACCCTGTATTTTAGATTTGTTTTCCAGTTAAACAGCTACTTATTTAAGCCAACAATTTATTGCTCAGGAATTTCAGGAATCAAATTCGGGTCAATGCCCCGACCAGCGTTGAATTACACCTAAAAAATCTGTAGCAAATAGTCAACATATACTGGTTTCGTGCTTATTAGCTCTCATCATGTCTCTCAAACCCATCATACTCTAGTACGCGAAATATAACACAGCTACATTTAACGGGCATATATTGATAATTGTTTTTTGTTTATAGAAAACAATTATTCGAATTGTTGCTTTTAAACAAATACTTTTTTCGACGATTCGGCTATATGTATTAGGAAATTGAGTTTGTTTAATTTAACGGATTTTCGAAAGATTATATAAATTTTATTTAAAAATGTTTTCAAAAATAATTCAAAGATTATATATTTTCCTTTTCCATATCCCTCAATTAAAAATATGCATTTTTAAATTAAATAGATGCATTATTTGATTCGAAATCCACACGCATTTCAATCAAAAATATATGTTTTTATTTCTAAGCGTTATTTTTATACAATTTTGAAAAAGTTGTTTAGGAAAATGAAAAAAATGTATTTATTTGAAAATCAATTTTTAAAATTAAGTTTTCAAATGGAATAGCTATTTGTTTCAATTAAACAAATACTCGTCAATAAAACAAACCGAACATTTTCTTTTCAGTGTGTTTTTTAACTCTAATCCTTCAGTTTTATGTTTGGTTTTGTGTCACATTAATATGCGATCACAATCAGCAGCCATATTGTTAAGGCATGTTCAATTTCAATTTCAATAATTGGAAAAAAGTTAATGAAACGCCCTGTATAACGAAAACAAGTAATATTTTGCTGAGACATATCGGACCCAAACGCTTTATTTTGATACCAGCTATAGTTCCTTAGCTACTGTTCAATAAATAAAGGAACACCCTATATAATGAAAAATACGTTTATTTTAAAACAAAATAAGAATAACAGAATGTTAACTCACGGTAACAATTTTACATAGCAGAGTAAAGTGTGAGTTACACTCACGTTAACAAAAGTCGATAAAAGAGTGAAACTGTATTTTTAGTGATAGTCTGGTACGTACATAATGAACTGTGGGATTATTTTAAACCAAAATGTTGCTAAGAAAAACAGGATGTTCACAGTCACTCACAGTAAAAACATAATAAAGTATGAATGCGTGTTACACTCACGTTAACAAAATTCTGTAAGGTAATAAGAGAGACAATCTGTCTTTCAATCGATAGTCAGGTACCAACCAATACAGGGTGTTCCGCATAAAAAGCCGACACAGCGCAGGTCCAAAATATTATAATTTAACATACTCATGTATAAAATTGCACAGAGGCGGAGTTACAGGTTTTTAGTGGGGCCAAATATTTCGAAAAATATTAACATCTCTGAATTACTTTAATTTGGAATAATCAAATTTGGTACATGATTTAGGCTTATCATTGGTCTTCTTTGACTATGAATTCAAGCAAATTGAAACACTACAAGATGTTCATTGATGGTGAGTCACCCTTAAAATTAGGTATACCAAACTTTTTCCATTGATCGAATTTAAAAAGAATGATAATATCCCGCTACGAATTTGAAACACTTTTTTATTCTTGTCAAATTTTAAAAAACTTTGAGATTTTCAAGAAAAAATGCATTAATTAAAACACGATTTTAATAGTGCTTATTGGAAGAGATCATCAGAAAGTCAGTAGTTTTATCTTTAAAATTTTACAGTTAGTAATAAAACTATTTTATTTCTGCTATTGTTTGTTGTTGAAAATGGCTGGAATAGCTAGTCAGCGATCAAGTTGACATGTTACTTGTGATAAGGTGAAGGAAACTGTAGAACAAGTGTGGAAGTTTTAGTGAATAAATAGTGAAATGGTACTGATGCTAGGTGAATTTATATGGAAAGATTTCCAAATCATCCAACTTGAAATCAAAGAATGTTCAGAAATGTTTTTCAACGTCTTTCGAAGTCTGGTTTATTTAAAAAATGTCCAAACTTCATGTGAATTGTAAATTAATTTTTGCCACGGTGTAATTGAACAATGGTTATTCCAAGACGTTTATATAGCAAACAACCCTAATTTTTATATATATATATATATATATATTTAGGTATTAACAATATTGTGTGAAACTAACTACTCTGTGGACTAAAGCCCCAACCAGCGTTGAATTACATCCACAATATCTACCCATATATTCTTTATTATTAGCTTATGTAACATTTTTTACTCTATTAGAAACGTATTTTAAGCTAATATATAACAAATCTCCTACAATTCCTTTCAATGAAGTCATATGTATGTTCTCTGATACTAAACATCTAGGTATGCTAATGAACAGTTCCACAGACAAAGCTCTATTCAATAATTATCTAAAAAAATTAATCTAGCTAAATTTACTAAGTAATGACAACACTATAAATATTTAAGTACACTCTTAAAAATGTGGGAACTCGAAAATTCAACCACAATAGAAGAAATCTGACCTGCCGGCATTTAATTTCAAATAATTTTAATTTATTGGTATAATAATTTCTATACTTAGATATTTGACTCAACTTAAAGGAGGCCACCTGATCAAGCAATCCTAAAAATGCAGAAATAGGTCAGATCTGATCTACTGTGGTTGAATTTTCGAGATCCCCCATTTTCAAGAGTGAACTTAGATATTTATAGAGTGTTTTCATTAAACCAGGTTAGTAAATTTAGCTATATTATTATTTTTAGATAATTATTGAATAGAGAGCTTTGTCTGTGGAATTGTTCATTAGCCTACTTAGATGTTTGTTATCAGAGAACAGATTTGATATATATATATATTAGCTTAAAATACCTTTCTAATACAGTAAAAAAACCTATTTTTTACCACAGACTACACGTCTAGATATTTGACCTCTACTTAAGAAACACCCTGTATACTAGCTGTTTAGGAATAATTTTGAAATTAAATTTAATCTGACTTATTATTAACTTTTAAAGTAGATTGTAAAAAAATATATTTAAAATAATATAACTAAAAATAAAGTTTTCAAAACAATATTTTCACTATCCATAAAATTAATCCAAAAAAATAAAAAGTAATTATTTTCTGATACTTCCGAATTACCTAAGATCGCCACACCTGATAATAATCAATGCAGTTATTGCCGACCTAATCCTTCTAAATTTAGTTTCAGATGAAATACGAAAATAAATAACCTTCACATCCCATACCTAACCTATAAATCTACAAAAATTTTCCTGAAACCACGCCTCCAAGTTAAAGTGTGCGCAATGCTGAGTCGTCTTCACCGCAGTTATCTCTCCAACATAGGGAGGAACAAATGGGAGTGTCTTCACGACTCATCCATAGACCTATAAGATCACTCCTGCTGCGGCACAGCAGGATTTCCGACGTATCAGGAATATCATATTTTCACAAAATATATCGAGACTGACGCTTGTCGGAATACTTAATCGGTTAAGTAAGAATTAAATTAATAAAATTTCACTATAGGTAGTTCCGAAATTTTAAACGAATATATATTTTAAATTAAAAATTCCTGAAGCGCGTATTCGATCGAAATATGTCCGACGATGTTTCTTCCTGCGAGTAACTCTAAGTTTACTAAATCGATAACATATGAGGATAACGATTCCAAGACAGACTATTTCGGAACATTGAGGTCATATTCTAATTTTAGATTTTATGATGTGCGCTTCGTTTATAATTTAAGTGATGTATTAGTAAACAAATGAGTGAAATATTGTTATTATTCAAGTAATAGATGCGAACTAGCGCGCAAGTATCATATTTTGTTGTGACGACAAGCATGCTGGAGCATAATTAAGTGTGTGGATGTAAAAATTTGTTGGACACGTGTAGGTGTCTTACAAGTTTGAATAAGTTTTCATGTAATGACATGCATTTAGATAAGTGTGTCATCTTCCGAAAAATGTACCTCCTTAATACATTTCAGCAGAATCACGTCAAACCAAATCTATTTTAGCTTGAATATGTGCCACACTGATAAATATTATTAGCGATATTCCACTGCGGATTGTTGGTTATTTATTGCCTAGGTCAATAGTGTGAAATAACAGACCAGAATGTAATGTTATAACTATAATGGAAAAATACTAGTAAGAAAATGCATTATTTCATAGTAAAACCATGTATTTCTACTCATGAAATGTAATTTCACAACGTTATAATGTATTTTCTAAAAAATAATGTAATTTTACATGAAATATGTAAATGTATAGTATTCAAATACAGATTCTTGTTGGTATTTTTTACATTAATGTGTGATGTATATCGTGTCAATTTACAATTATTTTTATCAGTGCAGATATACGCAGCAAAGTAATTAAATATCAGGTCAAAATAAGGTAAATGAGGTACCTATGCTGCAAACAACTGATTGAATCATGCATCATCATAAAATTATTTATATTTACGTAATATTTACAAATTAGTTATGGGAATTTTATAGATATCTGATGTAATTTTACAAAAAAATAAGGAAATTTACAATATTAATTAAAATAATACCTAAAGTGTGTAATAGTTCTGCTATTCGCAGAGAATATATTGTACTAATTGTTTTATTTCACTTTGTAATTTTAGCAGCAAATTGTGGAAAGCTCTGTCAGTTTAATAAAAATTACCAATATTATGTATTTTTGTAGAGAAAATTATGGTAAACACAATCCAACGCATGCGCCTATAGCTCATGTTACAGAAATTTCTCATAAACAGAATGTGTTTAATTTTGAAATACTCTAGTTAATTTTAAATATATGAATAAGTATAATTTCTACATGCATTAAATGAATAATAACATTCAAATTTAACAAAGAATTAGTAAATTTATGTTCGAGTATTCATAATTTTTATGGTATAGAAATACATATAATTTTTACATGTATTATCAGTTTAATTACATTGAAATTTGAAAGAACATTAGTAACTTTACAAATCATAAGTAAAATTACCATGACAGTAGTTATTAGCATAAAAAACCTATTATTTTTTTCAGTGTGCACTAATAAAGCAAAATAGGCTGATAGGTACCTACATATTGCATTTTTCTGCCGAAAATAAAATATATTGGTTGATAGTTAGCTATTGCACTTTTTGCCGAGAGGAAAATTAAATCAAATTATTTGATTTATAGCATATAATAAATGCATTGAAACTTATACTGAATTTTGTACATATAAATATATATACCTACACTAAAAGAGTGTTGATAACAAAAATCTAAACTAAAACGAACATTTGATATGCTCACCCATGCATTTGCAATATATAACAGCGTTTAGAGAAATTGTTCTATATTTAAAGTCCACCTACTCTCTTATCTAACCTATAAATTTGCCCTTTATAAAAACTGTTTTTGATACCAACTTTACACACTTACGGCAAATTTGCGCTGATAATTTTAACGACAATCTTACATGGATATATTTCCGAAAAATATAAGCTTATAAAGCTCATAATACGCTTAAAAGTTTACCCAGAAAACAAATTTAGTATAGTGTCAACATGACCAGCTTCGGCTTTGCTGCTATTACACTAAAGCAAAGACACAGTTTCAATAGCTATTTTACAATATTATTTAAAAATTTTAATTATTTAATAAAGTGCTCTCATATAGCACTTTTAAGTTATAAATATTGGTTCACATGTTGAATTATTATATCAACAATATAGTATTAGGAGTACTATTAGTTAGTATCCATTATTTTTGCCTCATACCTAGATTATATACAGGCAATTTATATATGTAGTTTTATACAAATTATGTGTTTATAACAAAAGCAAAGTAAATTAATAGAGCTTACAAGTGGTAATTTTAAACAGTTTTTCAGTTCCTAAAGTAAAATGTAAATGCAGTACAAGTATTGAAATTAATTAGTATTATTTATACAGTATTATTTACTGCATACAATATATAACATACAACAATTTTGATGAAAATATAGGTATATAATAATCGCGCTACATAAGTGATAAATATATTAGGTGACGGACAGCATTTGCCAGCTGAGATTTAGTTACTAAAATTGTATGCCCGTTGCTATTTATCATTATATCTTTCTTTTACATGTATTAAAGCTATTAGTTTTATTTTTTATAATTTATAATAATAAATGAGGTATTTGTTATAGAAACTGTTTATAGTAGCATAAAATTTAACAATAACTTCCACGTATTTACAGGTATTTCTTTTATAAAAACTCGTATGATAAATTTAATATCAAATATTTTCATGTTGTGAAATTATTTCCCGTCGGTTATTTTCCTGCCAAATTTGAAGGTGACGTCGTGGCACACTTCGTTTTAAAAATATAAAATATATGCCTGTTGTCATTTAAAATGGATCATAAGAAAAATCTCCTACCTTGAGCTGTAACTCTACGCGCAACAGATTTAGATCTCATTGTGGAATCTCAGGAAGTGTCAAGAAAAATCACTGAAATCTCAACCGTCTTCATATCATGAACTAACACATAGTACGACAAAGTCAAGACGGCTATGGACGGAGATAATAAGAATCACGATCGTCTTTTTTCATATACGCTCAGACCAATCAGAGGCCTCTATTCGCTGTCATGTTTTATCACTTCTCCGAGGCGACTGTGCTGTAATTTTTGATTTGGATCGCGGTTAGCGTACGAGAGAATAAAAGACTCCTCGGCGCTCTTTTGTTTCTCTCGTTTGTTTCCACCTGGGGAGATAGCTATTCAATCGGCGTAAGTCGTGCGTTTTTCTTTTGTCTGTGCGCAATTATCTGCGCATGGACACGCCCACATTGATGCCACGCCAGTGGTGGGTAGATAAGAGCATCACGGTCGATACTCCGGGATACTCCGGGTATTCTCCCGGATTCCTATCCCCGTCAGGACTGCGGGCTATGTACTCGGCCCACTGGATTGATGCATATGTAATTTGTTTGCTCTATCCGCTGTTGTTTGCGTAGCGCCACGCAAACAGATGCTAGCGGTTTGCAGAGTTTATTAATTTACCCCGGTGTCTTGATGGCGCGCTGTTTATTTTATCTGCCGACACGCAAACAACTTTTTTCTGCTTACTGCCTGTTTGCATTGCAATTCTACCTACTTTAACTATAGTTTAATTGTGTAATCGGTTGAGAGCCATCTACAAAAGCAAAACTATTAACTATTATACAGTATGCGCCAAAAGTATGGAATAAATTCAATAAAAACGAAACAATTATTTTTTGGGAAAAATCCTCGAACAGGTCGATTTTTAATTAAAAAAATACATATTTTAGCGTAAAATGCGATTTTCAAATGTCATTTGTTTTAGAGTAATGACGTCATCGATTTTTTTTTAAATGGCAACACCATATTTTTCTCCTTGATTCTGAAAGATCGTTTAATTCTCTATCAGACAGTACTAAAATTGCCCTCTTACATAGGAAAGTTTTTGAGTAAATGACGATTGAATGTTAGAAAACGTAAATTTTATCCATAAAAAAGTAACAATTCTGAGGTATGTAAAATAAAATACAATTGATTAAATTTTATACTTAAATTAAATGTTCGAGTTGCCATCCACCAACTTCTTGACAATGCGCAAGTCTGTGAAGAAATTCTTTTTGCACATTATGAATGATTTCTGGGGTAACTCTGCGTATTTCGTCCCGAATGCGATTTTGAAGTTCTTCTAAATTACGTAGTTTATTAATGTACACTTTTGACTTCAAGTATACCCATAAAAAATAGTCAAGAGGTGTAAGATCTAGCGATCTTGCAGACTATTCTATCGGTCCGCGTCTGTCGATCCACCTCCCAGGAAAACAGTTGTCCAAAAAATCTCGTACACGGCGCGCATAGTGCGGAGGTGCACCGTCTTGCTGAAACCATATGGTATCGTCAGGAGTGTCAGGGTCATTATCGTTAGGAAAAATTACTGCAAGGGCTGGAACAAGGTCATTTTCTAGAAACTCTAAATATCTTTGTCCTGTAAGGGTTCCTTCAAAGAAGAAAGGCCCTACACATTTAATTTCTGAGGGTGTTGGGTATGTGCCTCTGCCATCCAATGAGGATTTTCCCGACTCCAATATCTGCAAGTTTGACGGTTGTACCATTCAGACAAAATGTGGCCTCATCTGAAAAAAGTATTTGCCGGTGTAAATTTCTATTTCCTTGACATAAATCTATTAGAATTTCGCAAAAGTGTAAGCGGCGATCGGCATCATCTTTATTGAGTTCCTGCACAAGTTGAATTTTGTAAGGATGATATTTTTCCTTCCTCAAGATACGTAGCACTGTGCTCTGACTAGTGTCATTGTTTAATGCAACCAATCGTGTAGAATTATAAGGATTATCCACCATAATTATCAAAATGTTCTGTTTCTGATTTTCATTAATGCTTGGACGTCCAGGTTTTGGAATATTTACAACATTGTCAGTTTCTCTAAATTTAGACTGTACCTTACTGACTGTTGATTGGCTGATAGGGCGATCTGAATATTTTTCATTAAATAAATCGCAAACTTCCTGCTGAGTTCTAGTCATATTCCCGCATCCGATAAGAATTAAAATTTCAATTCTTTGAGTAACAGTTAAATGTTCCATAATACTTTAAATTGAATAATAATTTCTATGTCGCTTACAATACTTATTAGAAAGTCGGTGTGACAATGACACTTTGCAAAGATTTTCACCTACGTGATCCATAAAAGAACTATGGAATTCGAAAAACTAAACTTGATAACGTTTTTGCTTTATTTTAATTGAGATACGTTTTCTAACATTCAATCGTCATTTACTCGAAAAGTTTCCTATGTAAGAGGGCAAAATTTTAGTACTGTCTGATAGAGAATTAAACGATCTTTCAGAATCAAGGAAAAAAATATGATGTTGCCATTAAAAAAAAATCGATGACGTTATTAATCGAAAACGAATGACATTTGAAAATCGAATTTTACGCTAAAATATGTATTTTTTAAATTAAAAATCGACCTGTTCGAGGATTTTTCCCAAAAAATAATTATTTCGTTTTTATTGAATTTATTCCACACTTTTGGCGCATACTGTATTTCTAAATTTATTTCAAGTTTATGCTACACAGATCACAGTGCTTAGACACGTCAAAAATAAAGCAATAATCACATTTTATAAAAGACTGGTTAAAAGATCAATATAAAAGTGATGAAACAGTTAAAAACAATTATTATTATTTTTAATATAATAGACAACTGCATTATAAAATCACTTTTAAAATATTCATTTTGAGTTAAAGGCTTGATTCGTAAGATAGATATTAAATTTACTCGTAATCAAATACTTACTGTTAGTTAAATTAGAAATTGTTTAGAATATTATTGGTTTTTTTATATACTTCTCAATTCTATGGGGATGTGGATTTAAACACTTTTAACAATGTAATATACAGCTTTTTGTAGATACTAAAATTGCAGTTTAATATTTCACGATTTTTAAAAAATGAATTACAGGCAGCCCTCCCAAAGTTATTTTTTGCCGATAACTGTATTTCCTAACCTAAAGTTTATGCAAGCGTATGCTTAAGAATTTTTTTCTAATAGTGTTTAGAAAAGTTGTACATTTAGTACCTAACTAATTTGAGTTATGAAAATTCAATCATTCACAACTCGAAAAATACATTATAATTAGGGTCGAGTTTGTATATATATTGACCTCTCTTTAACCCAATATTTTTGAGCTACTTGAAATTTTTGATGAACGGAATCCTCTATATATCCCTCTGCCACGTTTGTTGCTTTCCATTCACCATACCTTTTAAGAGTGTCTGCTTTTTGCATTCGGCAATTTCAAAAATTCTGCAGCAATTTTTATAGGGAAACCCTCTATAGAATTTATACCGACACATTGTCTTGTATATTTTCTATTTCTATATTCTAGGAAAAATCTTAAAGGCTCAATTGACGACGGATGAATGAGTATTTTCACCTAGAAATAGTATATTCACTTCTCACATTCGTCTTTGTAGATCTCTATCAATATACAGTGCTTTCGAAAAGTAAAGAGAAAAGAGAAAAGTAAGATTTTTAGAATCTTTATCCTATCGATTTATGTTTAAAGAAAGCATTTAAGCTTGGAAATTTATTTATGTCAATATTCCTTTTTATTGACAATATTATTGTTATCACTGAATAAAGACTCCACAGCGTAGAACTCTGGTATACTCTGGACTTTTGTCGGCAATAATGGTTGAATTGCGATTTTTGATGATTCTTCCATATCATCATTCATTTTATCATTGTAAGCAGAAGATTCTGACATTTTTCATGAATAACTGACACAATAACATTAACGAAAACTGTTTGAACGATGCAAAAACTTGAGTTAGTATGATAGATATTTGCAGGATTTTAGGATTTAAATAAAAAATTGATGATAACTGCTCGAGGGCTGTATTTCGACTCTGTTACAGAACTGTGAGCATTTTTGATCTGAATGTGTAGTATAAGTGGGGTAAGTGCCTGAAGGATCGATGGATACATACATTCTTGGAATACTTTAGGATAAGCCTCAACAAAAACCTAATAAACAAACTCGTTTCTATATCAAGAGGATTTTTGATTCACATATTCGAAATTCACAATTTTCAGTAAAAAAAATATGATAACTATAGTTATTTGAGCCACTCGTATGAAAAGTTTTCTCATTTTTCCCTGATTATTTTTTACGCCTAATGATGAATATAGTCATTTTTCCTAATTATTGCAAGAATTTAAAAGACCTATTTTAACTGACAAACATTTTGGTCGATTGCATATCATATTGGAATGATATTATGATGCATGATCACATCATATTGGAAATGCTATCTACTGAATCCGCCATTTATTGAAATACATCCGTTTTAAATAGAAACAGGCCCTCAAAAATGATATTTATTATCAATTTCCATTGTTACTATGAACAAAATGTCCAGCTACAGCATTGTACTGCTTCATCTGTCCTCGACTTCGAGTCTTGGGTTCTTTACTAGAAGAACAGGTATTACAACGTCGGCACCATTATGCAGTGCTTAAAAAACTTCGGCAGTTCTTTTCTGGGTACTGTTTGGTAAATGTTTTCTTTGCCATCGGGACCCTCCCAGACTCCTTTTAACATACCATTTTCGATGACTAAAGAATTCCATACTGCCCAGTAGCTTTTTACAGATGGAGAGTTATCAGAAATATTCTGCCACGTGGGTATGTCCATGTTTTTCACTTTCTATTAGATTCTCTCATAAGCATCTCTACGGCTGGCCGTAGAGATACTTATGAGAAAGCTTCACAGTTTTATCTATGACAAGCAACTCTCCTCTGGTTACCCAGTAGTTCATTTCTTGCTCAGAGAGAACCTTGCTAAAGTAGGAAATCACTTTTTCGTGCCCGTCTTAAATTTGTGATAATATTTCTCCAATTAAAGTATTCCTAACATCTGTGTCCACGATGAGTTTCTTTCCAGAATTGGGATATGACAGCATCGGAGCAGAACAAAAAGCTTCTTTTAATTGGTCCGTCTAGATAAATGGCTAATTATTCTCTGTCGATGTAAGGGTTTGGCGATCTCGGCAAAATTTTTCACAAACTTGCGGTAGTAAGTACAAAGTACATGTTCGTCTTTCAGTACTGGCCATTTCCTCTCCTTCCCTTCCCTTCCTTTCTTCCTTTTGAAAGAGCATGCACTTGTTAGGACTTAACTTGAGCCGGGTCTCTCCACAACTTTTCAAAAACTTCTTAGACATTCTTCAAATAATTTTCGAAGTCTTTGCCAAGTATTATTGTGTCTCAAGATAAACGAGATAAGTTTTTCAGATCATTCCCCGCAGAATGGTTTTCATAAGTACATGGCCGTTGCAGAAACCAGAGAGGATAATGTTGAAGTGCCACAACCCTTTCCAATGGAAAACACTGTCTTCTTTTCTTCATCTGGATGAAGTTGCACTTGCTAATATCCACTTTTCAGGTCTAATCTTGAAAACCATTGGGATTCAAACAATGTACTCATGGTGTCATCTATATTTGGAAACAGATAACTATTGTTCTTAGTGACATCATTTAATCTCCTATTGTTGACTTAAAATCTGGTAGAGTAGTCTTTTTCTTTACCAAAATAACCAACAAAGTTTATGGACTCAATGACTCCGTGCAACAGCAGAGATTCATTCAACCCCTCAGCATTGTCGACGCCTCTTTTTGCTTCGCTAAAGGAAAACGTAGTGGAGCGTTTAATTAGAGTGGTGTAGCCGGTATTTATTCAGTGTTGGACAAGATTAGTTCTTCCGACATCATCCTCTGTTGATGAAAATACATCCTGATAGCTCCTCAATAAATCTTGCAACTTATTAGATGGTATCATCGATGATACGACCATCATTATCCGACTCAATATATGGACAGACCTAGATATACCAGTAACGGGTCTGCTCCCACAGAGCCTAGCTCGAGAATAACAAGGGCAGATTAGAGAATCCCAGCTAAAGCTAGGGATGTTTAATACTGTTACTGGCAGCGACCAGTTACCGAGGTCACGCTATACCAATCCGGAAAATCACTATATATCATTCATCATACGATATATCACTGTTTATATTTTTAAAGCTTTTATATTCATTATTGGAACACGTCGAATAAAAAAATTGGGAAAAAATTAAATAGTGCTAAATATTTTTCCTGTAATGAAGACAAATTATTTGCTTTCTTAATGTGTTATTACCCTTTACGAAAAAAATAAGTTTATTAAACTACCCTTTCATTGATTTTGTCTTGCATTTCTTTCCAATGCAGAGCTATGTCTACAAATACATAATTATTAAACTAGGAACACTTGTTGAGGCTAAAGCATGCACACTAAGTAAAACAACAGCAAGGCAAGGAGTTGTTTTTCTCATGGAAAGCAATTTGTCTCAAAGTTTCCTTTGTTTCCCGGCTTCGGTTTAGTCGGGAAGACGCCTTTCTGTGCAGGCGAGGCTTGTTACTATGTTAATGCGCCACAGAGAACTATAATTCCTCGCTGTTGTGTTTATCTTGTTCATTAATCGTGCCTTGATTTGTTGCCCTTTGATGGTATGCCGGTTGAACTTTTCATTGTAATATTGCAGCGTATGCTCCACAGACGCAATAGTTGAAACAGATCAAAAACATTAAAAATCGGCGGTTTACTTGTGAAACATTATCCGAAAAGCACAATTTTTCAAAAAATGCCCCAATTATTATTTTACGACCCTGTCTTATAAAGTTTTTATAAGCAGTAGCAATTTCAGTTCAATGAGTAATACAATTATTAAATATTTTTGTATTATTGTAGGACTTAGAAGTTTTTCGTTGATTTATTCGGACAAAAATAGGACATATTAATTTTTCATATTACCATCATGGACCCGTTCTAATTGGGGTGGACTTCAAGTATGTCCGTAAAAAAACTCAAAATGACCGAAATTTGGACTTTGGTTTTATAAGTACCTAAGTCGACGATATGTAACTGCTTGTAGATAGGTTAGGTATTGCTGTTGAATCTTCACCATCAAATAAATCAACTCAAAATACTGATTCTTAGTAATAACTGCACCGCATTTATAGAATTTTGATGAAACAACTCTATTCTGATGGCAGAACAGATATGGCTCATTTGAGTACTTTGAAAAAAAATTTAAAGTTTTGAGTATGTCAGGCAACATAAATTTTGCAACATGCTAAATCTACGTATTATGAGCTTGTAGCGCATTTTTTTAAACCGTCACTGTACTTATATTCATTTAGAAGTTACAACTTGTTGAAAGTTTTCATTACTAAATGTAACTACTGCTTCTACACAGAAATCATACTCGTGGACCAGTGTGTGTCAGTCTAAGTAACTATATTTGACAGCAAAATCGCCAACTTTCTCAGATTGAAATATTATAACTGATTTGTTAGGTATGTTTTTAGGAATATGTTTTAATAAACATTAATTTTCGAGTTTTATTATTATACCTCTAATATCTTTATATTATACAGTAAATAAAATGTAAACATTTTTGGAAGGTAAGTACCTATTGAATGACGTACACCTTATGGGCTGTTTTGTTGTGGTCGATGCTTAACTGCAGACGTTTCGATATACCTAACAAATGGTATCTTCAGTGCTTCTTGTATCTTGAGCGGCGGCTGAATAGTTAACTCGGTGTTTAAACCGAGCTTTTATACTAGTTAGTGCACAAAGGTTGGTTAATTTAACTGGTTCCGGCATGTTACTGATGAGTGATTCAGAAACATCCAAGTATCTTCAATCCTTCGTCCCTGTATCTGTTGTTCGGATATTGTAAAATGTCCAGAGCCTCCCTTCGCACTAGATTGTAATATCCATTGGTACGAACCAGCACTCTAGTGTCTTCTGCCGAGATTCTGTGTTCCTTTTTCCAAGCATGTTCAGCAACGGTGGATTTTTCGGATAGATATAACCGTATGTGTCTGTTGAGATCTTTTCCTGGTTTCTACAGTTCGTTTGGACATTCCCACATACTTTGTCACAGTCACTGCATGGCATCAAGTACATCCCAAACTTTGTAATTGATCTTTCGGATTTACATATTGGTGTGAGAGTAATTTGCAAGCCTGTTTTGCGTAGTATTTTTATGATTCTATCATATTGAGGATGTATGATAAAAGGGTGATTGTAATGACTTTATATTTGGGCTTTGGTGTTTGCTCGCACCGACGTCTAATGGCTCTATCGATGTCTTTTTTAGAGTATCAATTTGTCATCATTAATGACGCCAAAGGTTTTTCTTTTTATTAGAATGTC
This sequence comes from Monochamus alternatus, assembly GCA_037114965.1. Lineage (NCBI taxonomy): Eukaryota > Metazoa > Arthropoda > Insecta > Coleoptera > Cerambycidae > Monochamus > Monochamus alternatus. The sequence goes on from CM073433.1 coordinate 45,086,603, forward strand.
TAGAAAAGGTAAGGATTTGTCTTGCTCTATCTCCATGGTCAATTTGATCTTGTTTTGTTGCTGATTAATATGATCTAAAAATTCTTGTAGGGTCTATTTTATGCTGGAACACATGCCTTAAGACGCTTGACATGCCTGACTTAACACGCTGTCCAAAAGTAGCAGTTTTAGAGTATTGCTTTGGTAGTTGGCTCTGGAATAGGCTGCTCCTATCTCGAGAAAAACAGTATTGATACAAAAATATCTTGTATTAGGATATAAGATAGGTTGCTGCCAGATATTCCTCCTTTTCTATAATCTTCATAAATAGCTCGTTCAGTATTACTGTTGGTATGTCAATTTCCTTTAAGAGCAAATTGTATGTGATATAATCCTTCATTCCAGCGTTTTAGTTTACAAATGATTTACTAAATAACTTGATTCTGAGCAGGTGATGGTGTGACTCAGCATTCATATACCTAAGCTGTCAGTGTGAGTATGCTTTCTGCACTTATGTGTCTTATGTGCCATAAGGTTTTCTCTTTACAAGGACATTTAATAACGAAAAGGAACCGGTTTATTTCAACTTCATGGTGTAGATAATGTTTGGATAATATGGTCTTTTTTGCTATTACATCTATGACGCCATGATATTGTCAACGACAATCTGAAACAACACCATAATTTTAGAACAGGTGATCCCAAGGCCTGTTTCTCAGGAAAATGACTGCAGAAGAATTGATATTTTAGAATGTAGAAAAATATAAAGTGTTACAGCAGTATGCTACAAGAATAGGTACCTATATATTTTACTGATCTAGACTGATTGAGTCAAATCTAAAATAGTTTTTAGACATATGACTCCAAAGCCTGTTTCTAGAAGGATAATGACTGCAGTGTCCATTATAAGGATTTATATTTTAAAATGTAAAAGTTATACGACCGTTACAGCAGCATGCTACAAAAATAGGCACCTATATATTCTACTGATCTGTAGTAATTGAGTCAAATCTGACACTACAACAATTAATTTTTCATATTTAGAAGCAAAAGTAGGAAAAATTAACACAAACCTTTCCTAAGTTCATCCTTTAAGTGTATTTTGCTGTAGTCAAATAAAGTATTAACTGCTTTGTAGAAGAGAAAGGTAAACTTAAAATTATCTTTGTCAATTTGCACGTTATTTTGATTATCCTGATTTAAAGATAGCGAGATAGCCATAGATAGGTTAACTATTACTAGATAGCAACATCTGTCAAGGGTTTAAAATCTTACTGTCTTGTAGGCTACTGCACGCTAACGGTGTCCTTAATTATAAATGTCAAATCTGAAATAGTTTGACAGAAAAGTGTCCTTTCTTGTACCTCCGCCTCTTTCAGTATAAATCGAATAATATATTCAATCTACAATCAATAATAATAATAATAATAATAATAATAATAATAATAATAATAATAATAATAATAATAATAATAATAATAATAATAATAATAATAATAATAATAATAATAATAATAATAATAATAATAATAATAATAATAATAATAATAATATATCGGTCAGTGGTCGTGCGATTTAAGGCGTAAGTACTTGAATCGATGTGGCTAGATCGCCGTAGACGGTAAACCGTATATCAGCTATATTTGTGGAGAGAATTGGCATTCTCTCTGTTGGTATGGTAGGGCGGAAGAATGTTAGCTTGGGTCAATGTGAGAGATTGATACCGGTCTACATTTGACTACCCCCCGAATTAATGAGGTTTTCAGGTTTCTCTCATTTCTGCACTGAATGGTAGTTAGGGCCTACCGACGTAAATCGTTCCTAGGCGCAAACGCGGCCTTCTTAATAGTAATAGGCCCGCCCCCTCTCCCGCACTTCTGGGCTAAGCATTTTAATCAGAAGGATTAACCCAGAAGTCGAAGACTCGTGCGGGAGAGGGAGAGGCATATTATTCTTAAAAAGGCTAACCACCATTCAGTGCAGGAATGAGGCAAATCTGGAAAGACTCATTAATTAGGGGGATGGTCAAAAGTCAGTCGGTATCAATCTGTCACATTGACCCAAGCCAACGTTCTTCCACCCTACCATACCCGCAGAAAGGGTACCATTCCTCTCCAGAAGTATAGTGGCCACATTGATTCAAGTACTGGCAGCTTAAATCGCTTGCTTACTGAGAAAAATATTATCATTATTTTGCTAGTTATACTTTGGTTTATAACATTATCAAGGAGTGCATCTAGATAGGATTAGACTAACGGACTGTCTCAAACAATGTTCCAGTCCCTCCAAATGAGAAGTAGTTGCTGTCGCTATGCAAATGGATAGTCGGGCGTATATTTAGACACAAAGGCACGTCTGGATTGAATCGCGGTTGTGGTGGCGTTGACAGCGGCCGACGTGCTCTCCGATACGCCCTGCCTCGCCAACCGCGACGCAAGCACGTTCCGGATTTATGGGGCTTCTTTTAATGTCTTTCTAGGTGCTCTTACGTGGTATACGGCCAACAAGTTTCAATACGGAGTGTTCTGAACTAAGCGAAACTTTGGAAAAATATGAAATGTCAAATATAACCAGCCGAATATGTCTCCAACTTCTATAATAACCTTTGTTGTTAGAATCAGGGGGTTCAAAATTTATTATTGTTTAGAATATTCTTAATTTATGTACACAATAATGGCCATGGCTTTATTACAAAGCTGTCTATAGGATTAACTATGACCAAGCAGAAGCATTATTTTCTTGATATTTGTTATGTAACACCATAATTTTTCATAATTTGTATGTAGAATGACACGCTCTTTCAAATGGTATGGTCAAAATTGCGGGTTGCTTTTTAAAAAAATTGGCGATGACGTCATATCTCGAACAACGATGACGTTACAAATGTGGGTCGTATGTCAAAAAGTGTCTTTTTAAAAAACAAAATCGACGTGTCAGGGGATTTTTTCGAAAACTTCTCAATTTCAAAAATAATCAATTTATTCGTTACTTTTCGAGAGCACTGTATATCATAGAACCGAGCATCACCTATGTGGCATTTAACATCAAATATATTTTTTGTTTAGTTCAATGACTCAGATATTATGGGTGCAAATATGACTGAAAACCCATAGCTATCCCTGGGGCAAAGTTCCATCATCTTATGTTCAATACCTTCAATAAAATGTGTTAAATTTGAACAGTATGGAAAAAACGTCACTGTAAGTGCTCCAAAACTAATACGACTAAATGTGTATCAATTTTTTGTATCTAAATACTGTTGACTAAGTATATCTGAAGAAGGAAATATTTTAAATTTAAGACAATACCAACTATTTTTAGCAATTCAAATGGAAAAATAATTAATGACGTTACTGCATCGACTAATGATGTATATTTATTTAATTTAAAAATCGAAAAATATTTAGATGTAATATGGATAATTTTGCTATTCAAATTAAATACACTGAATTCCTTTTCCTAATATAGGCGCTGAATATTTCAAACTGAAATTGGAACTCCATTTGACTTTCAATTTTGTTTTATTTTTCAAAATACTTATTACATTTATCATCAGACTATATAAAAATTAAACTGATTGCCATTCAAAAGAACGAGTAACCGTTTTAACTATACGATTATAGTGACTGAGTTAACTTAATAATGAAAAATAAATTATTGTCTAAATCACAATATTTAGGAAACGGTTTCTCTAATATACATTTCAACGCACGCATGGTATGTCATTTAGATCGGGTATCTGGAGTATTAAATATTATTCGTTCATGATAAAGTCTTTGAATATGTATCAAGGTCAGGAGTTTAAAAGAATTACCCTTAAAAATGACATATAATGTGCACAACGCAATTTTCTACATAATCAGTAATCAGTGTACGAAACACATACTTTCATGTACAGAACTTTTAATCTAGGAAGAAAATTAAAGGCACGAAATTGCATGCCAAGGTAAACATGACCGTTCGGAAATTTCAGTTTTTGTGATAAATCGTTTTGCGACAGATTACATTCAATTGTACGTTGATACAAAGTAAATGAAATTTGTTCTTCATTTAATGCCAGTCGTTTAGTGGTTGAGAGGTTTAAGGCGTCAGTCCTTGAATCGATGTAGTCAGTCCGCCGAGGGTTCGAATCCTGCGGCCGGTAGACCGTAGATCAGCTATACAAGCGGAGAGGATTAGCACCCTCTCTGTTGGTATGGTAGGTTGGAAGAATGTTAGCATGGGCAAATGTTAGAAATTGACCCCGGTCGGCGGTTTACCATCTCCCTCATTAACGAATTTTTCCAGGTTTCCATGTTGTTCCCAGGCGCAAACGTGGCTTGTTTAATAATAATATGCCGCTTCCTCTTCCGCACAAGTCTCTGACTTCTGGGGTAATCCTTTATCAATACTTGTAAAAAAAATCATTGGATGTTCTCTTAGATATTGTAAAAAATCTGTGACACATTTATATTTATTTTTTTAATTTAACTAACTCATCAAATGTAACTAGTTTAACATTATTATGTCAAGTTAGTCAGAACAGCTAAGGTTATTCGTCGTATACGTATGGCATACTGATGATAACTAATAAGCTCGAAACAGGTAGGTATATATCTGGTTACAAAATATAGTTCTCGCCGAATCGAGATAGAGGTCTATGGCTTTCATACTGCTATGTAGAACGCTTCGTGTCTGTTGTGGCTTATCAGTTCAGCATGAAATAACGAATGGCCACTAGATGTCATAATATAATATAACTATTTATTTTGTGTTAAAGGTATTTTATTTCTTACCACTTTCTAATAAAAATTTTGTTACACTCATGAGTGTAGATAAATATGTGTCAAATTTAACACTCAGTGAGCAACAGTTATTTGAAAATTTCTGTAAAGATAACTATTTATTTTGCGTTAAAGGTATTTTATTTCTTACCACTTTCTAATAAAAATTTCGTTACACTCATGAGTGTAGATAAATATGTGTCAAATTTAACACTCAGTGAGCAACAGTTATTTGAAAATTTCTGTAAAGATAACATTTTATTTTAAATTATTTACACTACTATATCAGCAAATATAAAATAGATAACTATCATGCATTTTAAAGTACTAATGTAATTAAAGAAATGTCACTACTCTTAATAAAAGTAACACCTGTCATAATATAAATATTTAATGTGTGATTTGAATTTTCAGCTAAAGTTAAAAGTGTTTTATATTTAACCACTTTTAGACAAATATTTAATAATTACACTCATGAGTGTATATAAATCTTTGTCAAATTTATTACTCAAAGTGTGTGCACAAGCTATTTGAAAGTTACTGTGAATATTATATTATTATTATTAAAACATTTATGCTGCATCAGTAATATAAAGTAGATAGTTATCAGATATTTTAAGGTACTTATGCAGTTTAAAAAAAATACTGTCTGAGTAATATGTGTAAATATAAATATTTCTATTTTACCCCTGGACTAAGATTAAAAGTGTTTTTTTATCTTTAACCACTTTTGAACAAACATTTTGTTACACTCATGAGTGAAGTTAAATACGTGTCAAATGTAACACTCAATGAACAACGGTTGTGAAGATAATATTTTATTTTAAATTATTTATACCGTGTATATCAGTAAATATAAAGTAGTTTGTTATATACACTAGCGGAAAAAATGAAGGGATAAAAAAAAATCTCAATTTTTTGCGATTGTTCAAATGGCTGTATCTTTGGTAAAAATGGTCGTATGTGAGTGAAAAAAATGCAATTTGAAGCTTGAAGTGTCTAAGTAACAATTAGTGCAAAATCCTAATGAATATCATGGAAAGAAAATTGTTCGAAATTATTTGCTGTCTTATTTTTAGTGTTCATTTAGCTTCAATTTCTTTTTTTGTCGGCCTCGATACGATAATTCCTCGCTGAGTTATCAGCCTTTGGATGAAAATGTGTCATTTTCTCTTCTCTCAGCAATATCTCAGGAACCAACGGTCGCTCAGAAAATGGAAGGGGGGTTTCGGAATCTTGGATCCATTCTCTACAATGTTCTGATATGTTTTTTCAGTAAACACATTTTTTTTCATTCTTAACATGACTGAAAAATGTCGAAAAACAGGACTTTTTGAGGTCTTGAGTGTATTTTATAGTACTTATGTAGTTAAATGTTTTTAATAAGAGTAATTCTTGTCATAATATAAATATTTAATGTGTCATTTTAATTTTCAGCAGGAGCAGTGTTTTATATTTAACCACCTTTGGACAAAAATCTAATTACACTCATGAGTGTAAATAAATATCTGTCATATTTTCGCTCAATGTTACAGTGTGCATCAGCTATTCGAAAGATTTTGTAAAGATATTATTTTATTTTAAATCATTTACAGTTTATAAATAAATATAAAGTAGATACTTATCAGATATATTAAAGTACCTATGCAGTCCCATTAGATTAATTTGATACCTTGTATTTAGGTATCCACCTTTAAAATAATACGTCGCTGATTACGTCAAAAAATCGTTACAACGTATTATTAATAATTCTTTTCATCAGTCATAAGGAGTCGTTAGAGTCATATTTTACTTTTTCCATGTTAGAAAAGTTTACGCTATCGATGGACCCTAGTGTCGTGATTGTCACGCCAGAGGGCGTGGGCTGCGGTCATCAGTCATAACCCAGCGATCGCGAGGTGTATCTGGGCCCTTGCTTTGTATGTAGTACGGTCGGTTACCAACCACTTTGTACACATTATGACTTATACGTTTTCCAGTAACAATGTAAACAACAAAATTATTTAGTCAAGCACATAACTTATGGGTCTGAGTGACCCTAAATAAATGAATATAAATAAAGAGAAAAGAATATTCAAGAAAAAATACGATTTAACAGCTTATCTATAACTATATATACTGGGCAATCAAACAATCGCTCATTGGTTTCATGTAGTAGGGTGATTTATTTGATATAATACGTGAGTCGTGAGTGACCTGGCGTGAATATACCACGGGTCATCATCAAGTTCTATAGAATATTTTTAGCTACTGCTACTATTGTACAGTAGCCAAAGTAGTTGCGAACATGAATGTGAGTTCACAGGCTTTTGTGAGTGAATAAGAGTGAGTTCACGATAATTAAACATTAAACCAGTATGAAAGATCACACGCGCTTTATTATCTATTATTTAACTTTGCAAAGATGGAATATTTCGGTAACGAATAATTTTGAAAAATAAAATTGTAGACAAAATGATGGAACAAGAGGATTGTTGACTCTGCTTTGATCTAATCAACAATTTTAATTATTTATTTTAGATCAGCATAGGTTTTATACGTATGAACTTATATTTTTCTACAGACATGATCTGGAAGTAAAACAACAACAACTTTTGCTTGAACTATTTCTGTTCTATTTTGTAAGATATTTGAAAACAACAAATTTACCTAAATCACCTTAATTAAGTTGATTTGACAACAAAATCTAAGAATTAGTAGTGCTTTCAATATAAATGTTTTATTATATGATTCAGGAAAGTTTTATTCTATTTTCAGGTGTTTGTTTTTTTTTAATGAAGAGAATAGTGTGCAGATACTCTGGGAATACTTTGGAGAGCCTGAAAGAACTTGATTGGACTTATAAGCTTAAGTTGTTTCTGAGTGCAAATGCGACCTACTGAATAATATTATGCCGACCCTTCTTCCGCACACATCTCCGAATTTTGGTTTGATCTTTAATTAGATAGAATGAGATGTAGAGTATTATATTGTTTCCTGAAGTCGATATAACGCCAAAAGTTAATTTATCAGGTTTACTATTAAGAACCTCAAATTCCATAAATTTATCAAGTCAATTCGAAAACTCAGTGACGTGCATTATTTACTTACTTCGCTATTGTACCCCGCACTTTTTATATGGAAAAGTGGTTTCAGTCGGGAGGTCTAATTTTTGGTGGAAAAGGTAGTTCTCAACATTCTGAACAAAAAAGCTAATGGTCACAAAAAAATCTACTGTCAGGATTTTGCGCTACGGCGCATACAAGGTCAGCACCTGGGTTTTCAGGTGTAGGGTTATTTTTATCAAAAATGAGCGTGTTTAATGACCGATTATGGAGACCATGCATGCATGGAGGTGTGTTGGAGTGAAAAAGAACTATATCTTATCACCCTTTTCTGTGTTCAAAACAAGATTCAAAAATGAGGATTCCTGGAAGACCGGACCACCACCTAATGAGGTTCCAAATGAGGCGCATTATTTTTTTATAGTGGTTCCTCGGCAATAGCTCTATATTCCACTGATGTTCCACAAACTATTCGATTTCAACGTGATTATTGGCATTTGCTCTGCCATCGCGGACGCGATCTAAACCACATTTTCCAATCCAAGGATTCCAAATCTGCAAAAATCATCAAGAACCGTCACCGTTACCTTAGTAACGAACCATATTGTAACGACCAAAAAAAATTATTTACGGAAATTTCACTCATACAAACTTTTTGATTTTTTGCATGACTTCATTGATCACCCCGTATATAATAAACCTATGGTCCTACGATAAATATTTGTAATGTAGCTTAATCTGAAAAAAAACTAGCTCCTAAAATTTGCAAGCCGCGTTCAAAAATTTGCATTCCTGTTGAAAATATTGAACTTTAAATTTTGCCTAAAAATCTCTATGTGTAAGTTCGAGTTGCCAGCAGTTTATTTAGGATTGTTGAATTAAATAACTAACTTGAAAGTTTCACGCTATATGTCTTGAATTTAAATTCTCAACGTTCTCTTAGATTCGACAAAAATAATACTCCCTTAATTTCATATACATAATTCATCCTCGCTTTTATAATTAACCTATCTCGCTTTTATATCTTTGACTCCTTTATCAAGTTTATCAAACAGTTTTATTCAAAACATATCCACCGTGCTATTGCGGATCGCGTGTCGCGGTCTCTATCTCAGCAAATTATACATAGTGTTTACGGGTCAACCGTTATTTGTCACATATCCGTGATTTCATAACGCATTACCCCCTAACAACTCCCGCGTTACATTCACATGAGAAATGCTTTCAAAAGACATAAAGATATTACCACAGATAGCTCAATTTTATGTATACATTTATGAATACAGTATTAGTTGAGTACAGTGAGGGAATGAGGCGATTTTACATAAATGATTTTTTTTCAACTTCAAGTCGTATAGTTAAGTATTAATAGAAGGTACGTCAAACTAGTTTAAAAATATTTTATGGAAAACCGTAACATACGAGTACAAAGGACTGTATATTAGAAACGAATCGAATACAAGAATTTGATTGATTTACCTGCAAAAGAAAGTACACGTAAAGTATGTTGTTCATTACCCATTCCATCCTTTGGATTTCACCAGCAGTAAATTTAAAATAATAGAATCGTATGCAGATGTCCACAAAAACTTATTGTGAGGAAATGGAGAAAAACAAACAAATATTATTTAAAATACATTTTGCTTCATTGTAACTATTAAAAATAATGGTATGAGGAACTTCTAATAAAACGAAACATTGATTTTAGTTTAAAAATAAACATTATTTTTTCTTCGATGTTTTTAAACAATGGTACTTTCTGTAAAGTGAAAGTGTAATAATTTTTTTATTATAGTATTTTGCTTATTTAAAGCACGCCTGAGCGTTTTTAAATCTAACTTATAAAAACACGCATGTTTTAAAGTTACCATATCAAAATCAACTATCCAAGAAACGTGAAGTCTAAATGTCACCTTTTTAAATATTGATCTGACAGGAGTACCTTGTAGTGTCGAATTTTACTGCTATAGAGCTTTGTCTGTGGAATTGTTCATTAGCATATCTAGATGTTTGGTATCAGAGAGCATACATATGACTTCATTGACAGGAATTGCAGGAGATTTGATTTATATTAGCTTAAAATACCTTTCTAATACAGTAAGAAATGTTACAAAAGCTAATAATATGAGTAGATATTGTGGGTGTAATTCAACGCTGGTCGAGGCTTTAGTCCGCAGAGTAGTTAGTTTCACACAATATTGTTAATACCTATAAATATATAAAAAATTACTAACAAATGTTTCAAATATTTAACTCTATTTGCTGATCTGATAATTTCGGAGTTAGTGTGAATTCTTCGGTCTCAAATAATAAATACTTATTTTTATGGATTTAAATAGGAACAATATGGAGATTACTGTGCATCTAACTTATTTACTTAATAACGCTCATGTCATAGCAACCACAGACGACCTGATGGAATTATTATGCGTGAAAGAAGTATCAAACAATTTTAATAATATAAAATAGCTAGCTCTGTTTGCTATTATAATTACATCAAAATTGATCAGCGGAAAAAATATCTATTTAACTTGGCAGTAAAGTAGATTTAATGCCTTCGCTGCTTTAATAATATTAAATACCAGCCGCAGCACAAATATTATGCTTTCCTGCCTAGTGAAACAAGTAACTATTATTTAAACAGATCTGTATTTCAGAACTGTTAAAAATAAGTAGTAGTATTTAATCAGTAGTAGCTGGTAAAAGAAATATTGAATTGTAATGTTCTTGATAAGCTTCTTCTACAAAGTTTGCACATTTTTGTATATGTTCCATTTTTGTCGATTTGATGCCAAATTTTCTCAGTGGATAGGAGGCTTTAGATGGTAATACCACAATATAGAGAGACCAGCAGAATCACTAGGGCCGAAATATTATGTCGCGCATAGCAGCTCGCGCATCCATTTCAGGCTGCAGAGACCTCAGTTTACATCCAACTCTGGGAGTGCGAACATCGGTTATACAGAGCCGTATTAAAGCAATATTTTGAGTCTGAATCGAGGAACGAGTCGCTGCGCAGCAGTTAGATATTTAACACATCATCTAATGGTAATTTAAGTTTTTTTAAATTTCCTAAAGACATAAATAAGTAAGTAATCTATAATATACTGTAAAAACCATTTTACTGCTATTGCCTTACCTATTAACTTATTTCCTTAGTATAACATTGGAATATAATACTTCTCATGAAAGTGAAGTCTAAAATATATATATTTATATTTTTGACAAATATAAATTTTTATTTTAGAGCAAAGTTCTGTGCAGTGGCTTCTAATAGAGAAGATGTATTAGAAAAGCTCAGCATTAGTAATAGTTCATACAAACTATGTCAAATACATTTTGAGAGCAATATGTTATCTAACGATTCGCGCAATAGATTACGCAAATAGGCCGTTCCAACGTTTCCTGCACAAGACGTTTCATATTTCTTGTAGTCACTATAATGAGAGTGTCTTAAAACAAAATAATAAAAAATATAAATATTTAGGTATTATTTTGTTTCCAAATTTACATTTTTACTGCACTTTTACCTCCTATTTAACATTTCTCAAAGTTAAGTAAACATAATTTTTCTGTTCTAAAAAATACTTGTCTTCTGGCTTACGTAGATCATTTATTTAACACATATCATAATGAATTATTTTTCCACTAAATTTCAAACGTCAAATTTTAAATTAAAAAAAATCACCAAAAAATGTAATTATCACTAATAATAAAAAAAGTAAGTAAATAAATAAAAATGTTTTGTGGTGCAATATACAGGGTGTCCCAAAATAGAAGACTATACCATTAACCACATATTCTTTGGATAAAAATAATGCAACTTTCCTTATGCCATTTTTTATTTGAACGTCTCTGTTTCAATATACAGAGTGTTAAAAGTTACATTTTAAAAAACTGTTTTTGTTAATCATCCCATTGTTTTCTAAGATACACACTTGAAATTTTGCATGTACTTTTATCTTATTGCGGCATACTTATCATGTAATTTTGGTGAAAAAAATTGAAGGGCGAATGGAGGTAACTGAGGGATGCAGTACCCTTTATCCCCTCCAATTATTTTTAAGGACGTCTATGCAGCTTTTTCTTGAAATATCAAACGTACAATCTTCTTCTGATTATTTTACCTTTTTTGTAATTTTTTGTTTAAATGCCTCGTTTTGCGGAAAAACGACAATTTGTAGTGCCCATAAATCTATCATTCACTACCATTTTCAAGTCAAACTGAAATTTTGTGGATATACCTGTTATTACAATACCTTGACAACTTAGCAAGTCGTAATACTTACTGAATGAATATTTGCTAATTAAAATAAAAAGAGAATATCTTTTAAAATATAAGGTTTTCGCTACTTAAAAGGGCACGTACATGTGTTAATGAGGAGGGTGGGCAAGTAGAGCGTTTGTTAAATTAGTAGTAAATAATAAATTATTTTATTTAGTGTTATTTAGGTAAAAAGTTATTATGTTCATCGTTTATTATTACTATTACTAAACAAGACTATGATTTTTTGGTTGATAAGAGAACTGTATTACAGATTTTAATGCCATATTATTTTTTCAATTCATAAGTATTCCTCATTTTATAAAATTTAAAATTATCCATTCTGTCTTAATTAGAAATTATTTATTTAGTAAGTATTACGATTTGCTAAGTTGTCAAGGTGTTGTAATAATAGGTATATCCAGAAAATTTTAGTTTCACTTGAAAATGATAGTGAATGATGGATTTATGGGCACTACAATTTTCCGTTTTTCTTCAAAACGGAGCATTTAAACAAAATATTACAAAAGAGATAAAATAATCAGAAGAAAATTCTACGTGTGATATTCCAAGAAAAAGCTGCATAGGCGTACTTAGAAATAATTGGAAGGGATAAAGGGTACTGCATCCCTGTTACCTCCATTCACCCTTCGATTTTTTTTTACCAAAATTACATAATAAGTATGCCGGAATAAGATAAAAGTAAGTGCAAAATTTCAAGTGTGTATCTTACAAAACAATGGGATTATTAACAAAAATAGTTTTTTAAAATGTAAAACTTTAACAGGTTGTATATTGAAACAGGGACGCCCAAATAAAAAATGGCATAAGGCAAGTCGCATTATTTTTGACCAAAAAATACGTGGTTAATGGTATGGCCTTCTATTTTGGGACACCCTGTATACTTTAAACTCTTTTTTTTAAATAGTCCAAAGAAGTAAATCGATAAATTTTCGCACTGTATGTTAGTAGCAGTAAATGATAATGTATAATACATGTTGAATTACCTATAGATAACTGTATAATTAATTATTACATAATGTGGATAGATCTAACGTAAACTTTCAAGTGGAATAAATGACTGCTTTTACGCACAAATAAAAAATTCTTATTCCGGTCCTGATCACTGATTTTGTAAATTCCATCGGATCTGCTATCGCACTAGTGATGGGACATCGGTGCAGAACTGCAATATCGATGTTAATAAAACATCGATCAGGAAACATCGATGTTTTGATAACATCGATGATTGATAAATAAATTCCATTAGAAATAAATATAATAATTATAATTAAGGTACTGGCATAGAATAAACATATATTTTGTGATACTAGTTTGTATGTTATCAGCTATATTTGATTATATTATGTTCTTAATTAAGACAGACCCCAAAATACCTGTGATACAGATAGAAAAAATAAAGGGTTTGAATTTATCTCCCCCTCCAATCTATTTCTGCTCTGTGTAATAGTTTGCCCAGCTTTAGAGAAAAGTCTCTCAGTTGGTGTAAATGTTGACATACTGTAGATTTCATGAGCTCGCCACTACTCTAATGTATTAACATCTAAATTAATACCGCAATTTTTAAATAGGGTGTCAATTCTGGCAGTGCTGTATGTGTTTGCAACGTCGCCGCAAAATAATCCACTGGAATATCGTCAATATTATTTTTAATTTGCATGTTGAGACGATAAAAATTAAAATAACTATTTAAAACTAATGAAAATACAAACCGCCTGTATGATCCCTGCCCTTGCAAGTTGTAGGAGAGTGTCTATTCCTTCGGGATCATCGACGAAATCGATCACCATTGGTTGGTAGTCGTGTGGTCATAGACCTTATAAACACGTGGCCGATGTTTGCTAAATATCGATGTTAACATCGATGTTCAGCATATTCACCATCGATTCTGAAAATATCGAACATCGAACTCTAACATCTAACATGAACATCGCCCATCACTATATCGCACTCACATTTCGAGGTCACCGCAGTAAACTGAAGGCAGTTCAAAGTGCCGACAACGGAGTGAAATTGCTGGTCTATCTATGGTGTGGTAATAGTATAGTATTTTTTCATGTATCTACGTAATTCTTGGAAGCTGCTTTTTTCTTCCACTTTGCACCTATCGCACAAACTACAAAACAATATTAAAATGATACACATTACAAAGCTTAAATTTTCAAAATTAAAATCGAAGTAGTCTCTAACATAATTCCGTCTCTCTCCGTTAAACGGCGACGCCTGTTTACTACTACCAAGTATACACTTGTTTTCCTTGGAAGTAAATTTTGCACAAAAAAGTGAAAAACTGATATATCGACTTTCTCCTTATACCAAAGCACACTTATCTGATTGTTTATTATTATGCATATTCCATGACGAAATATCCTTATTTATACAGACAATTATACTACCAAAGGACATTTTAATTTCCTGCCAGTAGGTATGCAAAACAGATATCGTGACACGTTTCATATTTCCATATTCTATGGCATAGATAATGCCAGCTTTTATTACTTCTTCCTTTGCCGGACTTCCATTATTTGAACGTAATTACTCAGACGAACCCTTTCCAACAGCCCTCGACCAACTTACGTCAACGAAAGTGTACAACATTCAAGACAATAAAAGTATCGTAGGAAAAAAAATAGTTAGGATTGAGGTCTCGAACTGTCGCCCTTATGTACGAGAATCTTACTGGCTTTTGCCCTTTAATCTATTATGTAAATTGAGTCTATTAGAAATCACGACACAATAGAAATATGATGCACGGTAAGCTTGTTTATATTTCATAGGCGTCTCGTGAGTAAAAACCAGAAGGAAATAATAATAATATCATTTATTGCCCAACAGATTTCTCCAATAATAGGGCAGTGGAAAAATTTAATGACATACAATACTGTCCTATAATGATGCTTAAATCTAAGGAAAAATAAGTGGCTCTGTTATGCATAAATTTACCTAAACTATCAAAGTTAATGTCACAGGTACTAAAAATGTTATTACAATTATTCAAAATTGCGGATTAAAATATTTGAGTTCACATTAGGCCGATAGACTCATATCTGGTTATGCAGTAACATATATAAAAATTTAATACTGTAAATAATTCTCCACTGCAATGCATTGGCACCAAACTGATTCAGAAGAGATTGGTGATCATAGCCAATAGCTGGATAAACACCAATGGTTCCGAAGTTCAGGAATCCATAAAATTTCTCCTGAATTCTCTGTAAGCCAGTAATATAGATGATAGAATAAGACGACTATATAATGCTACAATATTCCAACTTAGAACGAACGTAACAGAATAATAATGTCTTAAGAGCAAGCACATTGCCAAATTTTGAACAGTTCCTTATAATAAACATAACATTTTCAAGGCTGAACTGGTAATGTAATTAATATGAGCAGTTAAAGACAGGTCCTTATCAAAATAAACTCCAAGGCCTTTAACTGTTATATAGCTTGTATACGGTCTACCGGCTGCGGGGGTCAAACCCACAGCGATCTAGTCACCCCGCTTCAAGTACTGACCACTTAAACCGCGCCACCACTGACCGATCCAACTGATCTTGAACAAATAAACAGTTATCAACAGACTCAACTTTCGTAAATAATTTAAGATCATCGGCAAAGAACAGATGATCACAATCTATTACAGAAGATAAATCATTAATGAAGAGTAAAATAACAGCAGTCCAACATTAGATCCCTGGGGAACTCCAGAAGTTGCTAACGAAAATTAGAATGATAACCATTTTAAACAACATATTGTTGCCTATCTTGCAAGTAAGTTTGAAGTATCTTCAACAGAGATTCAAAATTATTAAATTTTGGAATTAAAATGTAATGGTCAATACAGTCGAAAGCCTTTGAGAAGTCGGTGTAGACTACATCAGCATGTCCCTGTTCATCAAGTACTTTGGATACAAATTTAGTAAAATAAACAAGATTAGAAGCAGTATAGTAATTAGTAATTTGTGATGTTTTTAGCTACAGAAAAATCGGAAAATGTAACACGTAGAAAAAAGCAATATCAAAAATAAAATGCTTGTTTATTTATTGTTACTATGTTTAAATTTACACATTATTTTGTTACTTTAACCCTACATTTTAACAATTATACTTACATACTTATGTATCTAAAAATTTGTTGGTTAGACCGCTTTTTCTCGTTACTTATTCTTTTTACTTTGATAAATATCTGTTGAAAATTGGCAGATGACATGCGATAGCATTCCTGTTTCTTATGCCCTAAATTATTCAGTTAGTAAATGTCTACAATTATTTCTATTTGTAGAAAACACTATTTCCAGAATGAGAAGAAATGGTAGGCATTATTTTTGTTCTAAATTAATAATAAATTCTAAAGACGAAGTAACTCTTATTTTTTTGATAGGATATGCCCTTTCTGAGTAATTTTGTGTAAGTAGAGAAACAGTATTTTAGTTATTACTAAAATTACTCAAAAATGACCCATTCTACCAAAAAACAAGAGTTTTATATTCAGAATTTATTTCTTCACATTACTGATGGAATTTAAAAAATTTATTTGAGGCAAGAATACATTTTTTCTGCCACTTTCTTGCACATTAAAGATGTAGTGTAATCATTTTCGAAGTATTTAGAAAAAAACTTGATTTTTTGACATCTTCTATTTCGTAAAGAAAGGATTTCAGGACATAACTTTATTATCTTATTAACTTATTTTGACCTCCAGAAACACCTTGAATAGCAAAGTGCAAAACGTTTTATGGGTCACGCCTTTTTCACGTGCGCCACTGCTATCTGCCATCTACCCCAGCGGATCCCGCGAGTGGACAACGGGACGATGAGGGCGCGATAATGCAACGGACACGGAAGAATAACCTTAGCTTTTGCTCACTCTATGAGAATTATGACACGCGTCATAGCAGTGATATGGAAAACGGAAAATAGCACTGTGATATACGTCGAGGTGCATATCATATATCTGGAAATCATGCGACATTATGAGTGTACAATGTACATACACTCATTCGACAATTAATATTTTTTGTTTTGTTGAGAAGTTTAAGAAACATGCAGTTATTTTAAAATTGGTCGCTCTCACATTTTTGCAAGAACAACATAAAACGTTGTTTGCTATATTAATACAAAATTGTTGTGCATATTTAGAACCTAAAAATTAGTTAATAATATACAGGGTGACTCAGAAGTTACCCAACAATTTTTTTTATTGTACAGGGGCTCTAAAAGAGCTGTTAGAAAATGATTTAAAAATACAATTCTACACGGCACTGGAAACTGGCCCACTGTAAAATATTACCTTGCGCAAGGCAAAACAATCAGTCGGCGACCGGCACGGTGGCAAAGTGTAACAAAAAATGAATTTCCCGAGGAAAGAAATAAATAAAATTATATAACACTTATTTTATATCAGCAAATTCTACGGCTTTTGCTGCTATTCAGGCCTATAATTGAATATCCAGGTTAGCGTAATCGATAGGTTAAGTTACGATAACTATAGTTGACTTCCAAAATTGTAGAGAGTCACTAATCGTTAGCTTGTAGAATAATTACATTACATAACACCCATTACTTTTAGAGTAGAAACAATGATATAACAGTTTTTACCAATTTCAAGGCGTTAGATAATAAAAATAATAAGAATATTTCAAAATTTAAAGTTTTTATCTTGTATTATCAACTACCCAAGATCGAAAATAATAAAGAGTGACTGACTAATTTACAACACAGAGACGAGTACGGAAGATACGTGTGGTATTTTGTTTCATGGGTCATAAGGACATTTATAAGTATCTAGATATAATCTTCTTGATGTTTGACACTACATTTTTAGACGAAGGACATTTCAAATTTCGGTGAGTCGAGAAAAAAATAAAAGTTGTTTATATGTCATATAATTAAACATATTGCTGCCACTTGGTGCTTGAATTTTTTTTATTATTATTATTATGATTTTTCTTTGTTCTTTAATCTGTTTTTTTATTATTGTAATTGTGACAGGATGAGGACTAAATAATTTATATGTATTTATTTTGAAATGTTTAATCTTGTAAAAATTGAATTGTGTTTATGACAAAAAAAAATTATTTTATATTTTAACTGTTTAATTAATTTATTTTTAAAAAACATTTTTGTACTTTTATATTATAGAGCCCTGAAGATGATGTAAAAATAACACCGAAACGTCGGCAAGGAAATAAATATAGTATTCTTTTATTTTTGGTCTTTATCCCACTAAAAAAATCACTTGAGTATCTACATCTTTAATGATATAGGTAAATAACAAAGAATAGAACAGAAATATGTAAAAGATACACATAACATTTGTTATATTAACACAGTTGACTGTGTTAAACCTTTAACACACTGCTTGATATAGAGAAATGTGTAAAAATATAAAGAGTGTCCGGAAAGTAATGGGACCCAGCTTGAACATAGCTTCCTGTGATCAACTAGAACCGATTTAGACGAATTTAGCTTAGTCCAAAAGTGGACTATTATTATTATTAATTATGCCCATAACAATAAAACAATTTTTTTTCTTTGAAGCCCTGTAACTTCTAAACGAGGCACTTTTGAACTAAGCTGAGTTTGTCTAAATCAGTTCTATAATAATAATATCTCTACCCCTCATTCAAATCACACGGATTAGCCCAGAAGTTGGAGACTTGTTCGGAAGAAGGGCGGCATATTATTATTAAGCAGGCCGCATTTGCGCCCAGGAACGACTTACGTTGGTAGGCCCTAACCACTATTCTGTGCAGGAATGAGGGAAACCTGGAAAACCTCATTAATAGGGGAGGTAGTCAAATATCAAACGGTATCAATCTCTCACATTGACCCAAGACAACATTCTTCCACCCTACCATACCCGCAGAGAGGGCGTCAAACTTCTCGACGAATATAGCTTATATACGGTCTACCGGCAGCTGGGCTCGAACCAACACCGATTTAGTCACCTAGATTCAAGTACTGACGCCTTAAACCGCGCGACCACTGACCGACCCATTCTATTTGATCACAGGAAGCTATGTTTAAGCTGGGTCCCATTACTTTCCGGACACCCTGTATACCTCGATTAATACAGTATTGTATTTTTTGTGTTAATATGTGTAATTATTTTGTTGCAGGGTAATTAATAATGAAGTTTACATTGACCAATAAAGGTTCAAATTTGAGGCTACAAATGTAAACGGATTGAACTATTTTTCTAGCACGCAACTAAAAATTCTCTGAACGATTTATAAATTTCGTATGAGCAACATTTAGCTTTAAAATTAAATTATAAAACTAGGATAATAACCGAGCAAACCTACACGTATGTATAAGGCGTATAAGGCTAAATTATTATGCATAAATATCACTATACATCGCAATTTCCTTATCCCCCGACACGGGCGCCTTCCTCCTTCGCCTGCAAGCCCACATAAATCAGTGACATTTCCATGCTGGAGGTGACCTCGGCGGCGGTTCGTGTGTTTCCAGATAAGGGGGTTAACGCGAACCGACAGAAGCCCATTGGAAATGGGTCCGCGTTATCTCACGAGTTTATATCGACGCTACCTTTTCCTTCCTCGCTCACTTCTCAGCCTCGTATTCCTTATTTATTCTAATTCTATGCGTCGCCTTTACGTGTGGATTGGTTTTAACGGCCGTAGCCGGTGGCTCGAATTTCCGGGTGCACACCCACATTGTTTTGGAAGAATTTACTAGCAGGGACTTTCATCGTAATTCCTTATTGGGCTCAATGAATACTTTGATTGAGGTGGTAAAGTAAAGAAAAGTTTCTGGTACAAGATCTATTTGAGTATTATACAGAGTGTCCGGGAAAATGTGGGAAATCTCTCGGATGTAGACAGAACATGAAAATATAAGATGATAAATTCCTATAAAATTTTGTGCTTGGAAAAATGCCGCTTCCTTTACCTAAATTATCTAATCCACCTGAACTGAGGCATTTTCGTCCAATAAGTATTTTGTCTACTATTTCCAAAGTGATAGAATTGGCATTAAAATCACAAATATCACCATGTGTTATGAATAATAATTTAATTCCCTCCTCTTCAGTCTGGTTTTAGACCTTTGCACAACACAACTACTGCCTTGGCGCATATTACTGACGAAATCCTCAAAGTTACAGACAAAGATCTAGTTACATACCTTATCCTTCTATATTATATCAATACATTTGATACTTTGGATCACAATATCTTATGCGACAAACTTTTTTTTTTGGTTTTGATATCGCCGCTTCTTCCTACATTCATAACTATTTATCCGGGAAAACCCAACAAGTTATTGTGAATTAATATATATCTGACACCTTGTCGGTGACTCACCGGGTACCTCATGGTTCTATATTGGGGGCTCTGCTGTTTTCTATATATACAGAGTGTCCGGGAAAATGTGGGATATCTCTCGGATGCAGATAGAACAAGAAGAAATAATACTAGAAGTTCCAATATTTGTTTTTCCTACAGGCCCTCCTTACTGAGAAATGTGCCTTAAACTTTAGACAAAAAAAGGTATTCGAAATATGGAATACATGTTTATTGAATATGCAGATACACATTTGATGTATGGTCTTACGTCTTGCAATATTTTACAAGCCAGAAGGTTATATCACGACATATTTCCTAATCGTGTTCTGCCAAATTAGAAGACATTTCAACGAGTTTACCAACGTCTAAGGAAGAATGGTGAGCGATTCCATTTAATAATACATATTACTGGCTTTCTTCATATTTGTACGAAATTTTTTTCTGAGAAGAACCGTACGTAGGCCGCAATTAGTGGAAAATATTTTAATTGCTGTAGAAAACGTTCCATCAACGAGCACTCAAAAATTATCAGCACAGTTTATATACCGAAAGCAATAGTACATGAAGTTCTTCAAGAACAGCTGTTATATCCATACCATTTGCAATAAATACATGAACTAATTCCTGAAGATTTTCCTCGTACTTTGCAAACTGGCTATTGTATCAGTAACGAAATAATGTAAACTTTATTAGCACTGTCATTATCATGGATGTAGCAAGGTTTACCAAAAATGGGTATCACCATAAACATGTATGAGCTGATGAAAATCCTCATGCCATTATTGTTTTACATCATCAACATCAGTTCCAATCCGTTAATATCTGGGCAGGAATCATTGGCAATTTTTTTAATGGACCATTTGTATTTCCGGAACGATTGAATGGAGAACTTTATTCGGAGTTCTTTCAGAACGCTCTTCAAGATTTAATGAAACAATCATGTACTTCATGCACGATGAGGCACCACCTCACTTCAGTGTTGTCAGTAGCTTTAAGTATTTCGTTAGTAACATGCACCAAGGCAGTAGTTGAGCTATGTAAAGGTCTAAAACCAGACTGGAGAGGGGGACTTATCTTATTATTCAGAAGATATGGTGACATTTGTGATTTTAATGCTAATTATATCACTTTGGAGATAGTAGGCAAAATGCTTATTGGACGAAAATGCCTCAGTTCAGATGGATTAGATAATTTAGGTAAAGGAAGAGCGTTAGCATTTTTCCAAGTACAAGGAAAAGTAAATGTCAAAATTACATATAAATATCAATTAACAATATTTATTTGACAAAATATATTAAATTGAATGAACAGGTACTTTCTATCCGTGTATCTATTTACACCTTGTTTGATATCAAGTAATATTATAACAATACAATACTTCCAATAGACATCAATCATACCTGAAGAACGGTCGGAACCGATAATTTAACATCAGACACACCTATTTATCTAATGACGAAATAGGAAGGTAAACAGGGCGATCGGCGATTATCGTATTTATATACATAAAATGAAATAATTGGTGTCATAAACTGACAAACAAGACACGTATTCTGTTGGTTTTCCAATTAAAATGCGATCAATGAATTATACAGTTGAATTCACCGCCGCAGTGTGTGTGTGGAGGGTGCGATCATCATTAGTTTTATAGACGACATTAATTAAACAACCTATTCTTTTTTATTTGAAGAGGAGGAATAATAGGAAATCAATTTAAATATAAATGGTAGTGAATAGACAAATAGCAAGTGTAGGTAGTACAGAATACAAGATGAGGAAAATACCAGAATACGTAATGAGGTTACATGATATTTCCAAGTGCACTGTCCTAGAAAATGTTGTGGTTAAATAAGCCTAAAAGAGGTATTTCAAAATTTAGTCTGGCCACACCCTCACGAAATGATCACCGCCACAGTGTAGGTCTGTGACGTCAGACGCCGCTCGCACGTGTATATCTAAATACAGCAGTGTGCTGTAGTTCATATCTGAATATGACTTCATGCTTTCAGACAACGTAGTACATACGTTTAGAGCAATTAATTTGTCATTTGTGATATTAGGTGTTAGGTGTTATTGTGTTAAATATACATTGGTATTGAATAAAGTTGCACAAGAGACTCGTAAAATGGGCAGAGAAAATGCATCTCACCGGGTAAATGGAAGAAGTATTGCATTGTGCCATCATTTACGAATACGGCACACAGTGCCTAATAAAAAATATTTCACCGTGTCAAAAATTGAAAAGAAAAATGTGGAGTAGGGCAATGAAGCGCGACGGAAGGTAGCATTGCAACATTGTTTGTTTGTGAAGACCGTTTTAATGTAAGTTTGATTGGAAATACAGGTATGTTTAAGTTCACAGAAAAAATTAAAATGTAAAGTTGCAAAAAATCAATTAAACTTTTCTATTAAGCTACCAGAATGTATGCAGGGCGTTTAGGAAATCAATTTTAAAGCAAACTTACATTATTTCTCATTTATTGTATTCAGCACTTCATTTCGATTCCAAACAACATGTCGTGTATTTGCTGTTATCATCTATGTGATGTAGAATGTTATTTGAGACTTTGACGTTTGTCAATCGCCTTCGACTGCTCAATATAAACTGACTTCAGCGGCGATACCGACCCGCTTATATATCTTTTTAGGATTCTCAAAGTTTCTGTGACATCGAGAAGGTGTCGATAATTAAATAGAATATAGCCATTGGACTGTACTCAAAAAAGTGTGGAATATAGCGTGAACTATTCCAAAAAACGTCAAAATAAAGGCATCACAAGAATTATTAATTATTACGTAAACAGAAACATAATTAACACTACTAAAAGGTAGGTGAACTTCCGCAACATAGCAAGGACACTGAAATATTAATTATGTACTTCAGTTTAATTTTTTCTTAATGTAATGGTAACATTTACTTTATTATTAAAAATTATTTAATATTATTTCAAATTTGCAATAATTTAAAACTTCAAATTAAGAAAACTGAGTAATTCTTTTAATAAAGTACTATACTATACTTGAGAAATTGAGAAACTATGCTAGCATTGGGATAAGTGTATTAATTCTGATAATAGTAGATGTAGATTTCTTTCCGTTTAATTGTTGATGTATTGTTCAAGATGTTGGTTTGATTACCTACTTAGATGAATTAAAATTTGTAGAATATTTTTTCCAACTTTCAATAAACCATTTTTTTATTGTTTTAGAAAGGTATTTTAAGCTAATATAAATCAAATCTCCTACAATTCCTATCAATGAAGTCATATGTATGTTCTCTGATACCAAACATCTAGGTATGCTAATGAACAATTCCACAGACAAAGCTCTATTCAATAATAAGGAATATATGGGTAGATATTGTGGGTGTAATTCAACGCAGGTTGGGGCTTTTGTCCACTGAGTAGTTAGTTTCACACAATAATATTAATACCTAAAAATATATAAAAACTTTTACATAAAAGGTGAACATTTTTCAAGTAGGTATTGTCATATTTAATTCATTGACAGGATGTCACTTTTTGTCATTGTCGATATTTAACTTCAAATAATTTTAATTTTTATAATAATTTTTATAGTTAGATATTTTATTCAACTTAAAGGAGACCTCCTGAAGAAGCAATCCTAAAAATGCAGAAATAGGTCAGATCTCATCTATTGTGGTTGAATTTGTCGTGTTCCCACTGCCAAAAAGTGAAGTTAAATATTTATAGTGTTTCATTAGCAGGTTAGTAAATTAGATTATTTTCTTTAGATAATTATTGAATAGGGCTTTGTCTGTGGAATTGTTCATTATACCTAGATGTTTGGTATCAGAGAACATACATATTGATAGGAATTGTAGGAGATTTGATTTATATTAGCTTAAAATACCTTTCTAAAACAGTAAAAAAATGTTACAAAAGCTAATAATAAGGAATATATGGGTAGATATTGTGGGTGCAATTCAACGCAGGTTGGGGCTTTTGTCCACTGAGTAGTTAGTTTCACACAATATTATTAATACCTAAAAATATATAAAAACTTTCAATAAACCATTTCATATATTTTCTTAATTATCTCAAGGTCACATTTGATCCTACCCAACCACAACACATTATCAGCCTGAAACAGAAAATTGGAATCGCGTACCTACAACAAAGCCATGTGGAGTCTTTGCAGCCGCAAGCCGGCAACAAATGAAGAGAATCGAAACGCCAAACGACCCGTGGAGCGACAAAGGAGCGAATTTGGAAACATCTGTTTGAATCCCACACCCTCCGTCAAATATTCACACATCCCGCTGTGTGGGCGGCGTAGCCTTCGGCCTGAAAGAGAACACCTGAAACTTGCGGTCGTCTGAAAGAAGCGTCACAAAGCGCCATTTTGTAAGGAACGAAGGCGGAGTGATGCGGCATTTATCTGTGCTCATCCAACGGTTCGAGTCTATCTTCTGGCGAATCACGAGGAACGCACGCACAATGGACACATGCGCGCTTCTCAGCGCATCCCAGTGTCAGTCTGCGTTCTACGGTCACGTTTTGGGGCGTCTTCGACTGTACAGGGTGATCCGCTTTGGCTGGAAATACAGGGTACAGAGTAGAATAGAATAAAATGAATTATAATGGTTCGCAGACCACCTAGTGGTAGTTTAAGTCAAAGTATTAAGAATACACTTATACAGAGTGTAACGAAAAAGCAGGTAATCCCATTACTGCGCACTTTTGACGATAAAATGTGACGATTTAACCCTACTTACTTATTTATACAGGGTGTTTCATTGGGAAATGTACAGGGTGGGTAAATTTTGATATTCTTATAGACTTGTTAACTATAGGAGATAGTCTTTTTTTAAGAGAAAGTTAATGGTCAAAACCAAAATGAACTATCGTCTTTTGTTTTCGAGTAATAATAAGTAATGAAAATTTAAAATTTTCCATTTTTCGGTATATGGTTATAACTTCCCAGCTAGCAAAGTAGATTTCTAAAAACAATGCATCACTGCATTTGCAATGAAAAGAGTTTTAAAATGAGTGACACAAGTGGGGTAGTTCCATTTGAAATTTTAAAGTTGGGGTGGCTAGGGATTAGAGAGATGAACATATCGAGTTGGCTCAAGTGTCAAAAAAGTTTCCCCCATTAACAAAATCGACGGGTCGACGGCTTATACGGGTTTAACCATTGTTTAACCGATTTTGTATAACTAAGTGATATTCGGTAGGAGTATTCTACTTACTTCATTCAATCCACTAAAGTTATAAATCAAAAATACAGGACTGGTGGCATACAAGTTTTTTATTTTGTTTATTCGCAAAAACAACATATGTACTATATGCAGGATTTAAAAAAATCTGTTCACGCTTTTGAGTAGAGCAGACATAGTAGATTTTACGATGAATTTACTGTAGTTACGCATGCAAGTCTTCAAGTTTGTTTGTTCTATCAAATATATCTTTGTGACAGATTTCTTTAAGTAAAAACTGGTAAACCTACTTTTTCCATTATATTCACAATTAATTCTTATTTAATAAGTAAGGCTACCTTTCCATTTCGGGGAAAAACATATTTAACGTGAATTTTCCAAACATGTGCATAGGTCGGGGTGGGCCTGTGAGTGGCCTTCAAGGTGACCAGACATTATTCTCGTTGATTATTCCCTATGGGGCAATTTAAAATCGAAGGTATATGAAATCAAGCTTTGAATATTGATTGAATCCTGCAGTAAGAAAATTCAAACTTTTTTGTCAACCCATGCATATGTTTGGAAAATTGTGATTCATAATTTACAATACCTATCTACGAAAATTTTATACGAAAACTTCTACAACTTTGAAATCAGATCCAAAGTAAAATATACTGAGAATTTTACAGGATAGGTATTACTAGCCTATTTCCTGAAGCTATCCAGTACGTTAAGGTTAAGCCTTTGTAGAGTAAATATTCAATACTTCATACCATGATTTACTTGAATAAAAACGTAGATATTAGAAAATTTACAAACCTAAGTGCACTTTTTAAAAAAGAAATAGGATACTTTATGAAACAAACCAAGGATAAAGAATTTCTGTTAGCCAAAGTTGTTTTAATCGTTGGAGTAGTTGGAGCATATAATGGGTTCGCCAGATAACTTTTTTTTTTGAAAATGCTATAAAAAAAACTACTGAATATTTTCTCAAATTTCTTATTTTATTTGAAAGTACAATCCTTCCGGTTAATAATGAAAAATAATTTCATTCAAATGGCTGCCTCGGCTGGCCATGCAGTAGCCTACACGATCGGTCCAATTTTTAAGCACATTATCGATGTGCAGCTGTATTTCACGAATATTGTCCTTTAAAGCGTCAATTGTCTCTGACTTGTCGGCGTAACACTTACCTTTGACGGCACCCCACAAATAATAGTCCAACGGTGTCAAATCGCAGCTCCGAGGTGGCCAAACGACATCAACGTAGCGCCGTCCTGTTGAAACCAAATGTTGCCAATATCCTCCTCTTCAATTTTTGTGAACAAAAATTCGTTCAACATGTCCCGATAAAGATCGCCATTGACTGTAACGGCCAGTCCTTGCTCATTTTGGAAGAAAAATGGCCCAATTATGCCTCTGGACCAAAATCCGCACCAAACAGTGACTCGTTTTGGGTGCGTCGGCTTTTCAATGTATGCCTGCGGGTTTTCTGTGCCCCAAATGCGACAATTTTGCTTGGTTACATACCTGCCAAGATCAAAATGAGCTTCATCTGAAAAGATGATTTTTTTGGCAAAATCGGCATCTTCTGTAAGTCGATCGTAGGCCCACTTAGCGAAGCGAAAACGCATTGGATGGTCAGTTGGCTTCAAGTCCTGAACCAATTGGACTTTGTATGGCGTCATACCAAGGTCTTTATGCAAAATTCGTCTCAATGATGTCTCCGAAATGTTCAATTGTTGAGAACTACGGCGAATTGATGTTGATGGCGCTTCACGCACACTTTCTGCCACAGCAGCAATATTCTCGGGTGTACGCACTGTTGGCTCTTCACGCTTTGGTTTATCGATGAGGATGCCAGTTTCTTTCACTTTTTTCACGAGATAACGAACATACGGAGCTGACGGTGCTTCTCTTCTTCCAAGATCCGTACGCAATTTTCGCACACATTCTGCAACATTACCGTGATTATCAAAGTAATGTCGCAATATTTTCCAGCGTTGTTCAAGCGTATACACAACCATATTCGTTCAGCGGAAGGATAAAACTAATTATCTGTCAAATCAGACATGAGCTAAGTGTTACCATTCACGAAATAAGCACTAGTTGAAAAAAACAACGTTAGATGGCGGACCCACATTTTTGACAGCAGATGCCATAAAAGATTGTCACTCATTTATTAGTGTCAAAATTCCGAACTCAAAAACTCATGTTCAAAATGTTTACGGTTACTGAGAGATCAATAAATGGCATCAATTATTTGGTAAGTACGCAAAATTTCGCCTAATCCACGAAATACGACACATCAGCGATTTTTCTTGACATGTCGAAGTAATAAATGCTGTACCCTGCCAGTTGGAATCAGTACAATTGGAGCTATGCCAAAGAAGATAGCAGAATTCTTTGAACTCTTCAACACTAATGAATACACTGGCCATTGCTTCCTGCTTAGCTCAGCAATATTGTTGACAGATTCTGGAACAGGCATGATACTTTGAAAGCGATATGGAGGTTGGCGATGAAGTTCAGTTGCCGAGAGTTATATCGAAAACTCGATTGAACAGAAAAACGAAATAGTAAAAAGAATCATAGGTCAGAAAGATACACCAAATAAGAAATTCAGAAGCAGAAGCTAGCAGTACTGCCACTACTAGCACTACTCTACAATTTACGTAATTGTACTTATAAAATTTATAATAATAATAATAATAAATTGCCTTTATTTTCAATTATAGTACAAAAGGTGTAAAATAAACAAAATAATAGGGCGAAGTGTCAGTTTAACTGCTTTTCAACTTAACCCTAATTAGAAAACTAAGTCCAAATAACAAGAAACATAATCATGTGCAAAATACATATAGGTAATGTTTTTAATAAGAGATATAATAATAACTAGTAACTACCATGCCGAAACAATATAGCTATAATAATAATAATAATAATAATAAAAAAACATGAAAGAATGAAGAATGAAGAGAGCCGTCAACGAGATTATCACAAAGATAACAATAGCCTTTTCAATTTATTTTTAAAATTAATAATTGAAAAATCTTTAAATTTTACTGGCAAATTATTGCATTCCTTTGGTGCAACGTAAGAAAAACATCTGGTGAACAAGGCAGTAGTGTGACGAGGAATTTCAAGTAAGTGAATATGACGAGTATCAAAATTAGATGTGTTCCTACGCAGACTATTTAATTTATTAAATAAGTACAATGGAGCGTGAGTGTTCAAAATTTTGTGTGTGTTACAAAGTAAATGTAATCTACGTAGTTTATCAAGCTTAAGGTTATTAGATCTATGAATATGTCTGGTTAGACCACTATCAAACTTTTTAAAACCAAATGCAAATCTAAAACAGCAATTTTGTATTCTTTGTAGACGTGACGCATCAGACTCTAAAAGAGCCGGACCATAAACAGAATCACAATATGAAATTTTTGAAATAATTAAAGAGTAACATAGATTAAGTTTTAATTCAGAGTTCATAATGTTTCTATGTGGATAAAGCTGTTTTAAAATAGAGTATGATGTTTGACATAAATAATTTACATGTTTACAAAATCTTAAATTTTCATCAAACCATAGACCCAAATTTTTGTATTCACTAGTAAATTTTATAGATTCATTACCTAATTTAATATCTAATGATTCTTTTGCTAAATTTCGTTTCAATTTAGGACAAAAAATAATAATGTTCGATTTATTAGAATTTAACTTTAATTTGTGTGCAACTGAAATATTTAACAAATAATTTAAATCATTGTTAATAACTTCATTAGCAATCCTCATATCCTCCCCGTGAAAACTAAAATATACTTGAGAATCATCCGCATAATGATGAATGTTGCATGAACTTAAAACTTTACCAAAATCTGAAATATATATTGAAAATAATAAGGGGCTAAGAATAAAACCTTGAGGAACTCCGAATTTCACAGGCAAAGCGTCCGACACCTCGGAATCTGCAATTACCCTTTGATTATGATCAAGCATAAAACTATTAATTAATGCGGCAGATCGATTATCAAAACCGTAAAATTTTAATTAATTGATAAGAATATTGCGATCCACAGTATCAAACGCTTTACTATAGTCTAGTAAAATGAGACAAGATACCCTACCCCCATCAGTAGCCCTCACAAGTTCGTCGGTAACATGTAATAATGCTGTTGTTGTGCTATGTTGTGCTCTGAATCCAGACTGATATAAAGGAATAATATTATTGTCAAATGCATATTCTGAAATCTGATTTTTCAAAACTAATTCAAAAATTTTAGACAAAGTAGGGAGAATACTAATAGGACGAAGATGACTCATCTCTCTTACATTACTATTTTTTGGTAAAGGAATGACGATAGCTGACTTCCAAGCATTAGGAAATGTAGATGTTTGTATAGATGTATTGATTATGTACGTAATATGTTCTAATAAAAAATCACAAATAATACACAAATAATAAATAAATATTTTCATTGTTTTTAATGTTTCATTTTTACTTTTACTTTTAGGCATTAGTGCCTAAAAGACTGTCATTTCTAAATTCTAATCAATATCAAATTTTAAAAAATTAATTCGTTATACCGTTGAATGAAGAAGGTATTTACTTCTAAAATGGCATTATTTGTTATTACTAATAATTAAATTAATAAACGTTATGTTTGTATAGCGAATGGTAATTTTTAAATTCATATATATGGCGTATCAAACGCACTACAAAAACGTTTTGGTTTGACGTTTGCAAACGCAGTTAAAGGGTTAAAATTTGGGAATATCTGAAAATTAAGAGAAAACACCTCTCTAATTATATTTTGTACAAGTTACGCCGAAATTCCTAAGCGAATGTAGGCCTCCCCAGCTTCCAAGGACTTCCCCCGATTATCCTACATTTCTATAGCACAAAGAAATCCCCGACGCCTGTAACTTAAAAGCTGGAGGACGTGCAATGCGGGATAATCTTTCCCCTACAGCTCCTGCAACAGTTCCAGTTCCTGCTATCACTCAAATCTTGGAGACGACACCGGGAGGCGCGAGCAGCCGCTCCTCGCTCTTCTCTCGCGCGTTGCCACGGCAACCAGCTAGTTCAGTCTTCAGTCTGGTGACGTCACGTAACATCGATTTCAGTTTTTCCTGCCAACGGCTTCCTTTGAAAACCAGGCAGAAGCGACCCGCGCGACGTGGCCTGGACTCGATGAAAAGAACGGCATCTGAAAAGCGAAAGATATGACAATATTAATTAGCAGAAATTGGAAAAAAAATATTCTAATAATGAATAATTGCATATAGAAACTACCTTATTATCTGTAATTAACTAATCATTTTATTTTTCCTTACAATTTGATTTGGTGGCACGAGTAAATTGAGTAAATCGAATTCACCGGAAGCAAAAAGATAAATGAAAATTTTTGTTGATGATTATATTATTTTTATTTATCCTTATTATAGAATCTTGTAAATGTGTAGGTAAGTATTAAAAACCTAGAACTTGACTGCAGCAAGACAAAGGCAAATGAAAACTATATTCAGTTAAAAATTATTCAAATAAATGTTACATGAAGTGCTCATAAGTGTACATACATGATGACTCAGTTGATCAATAGAACGGGAGCGGGTCTCTCAGTCACCGCAAGACATACTGAGATGATTCTCTTCATAAAAAGGAGGAAGAGCTCCAACTATGTATAGGAAATTCCTGACTACTCATGGAGGTAAAACACTTGGGGGTAGCCTTGGACAGTAAGTTGTCTTGGGGGTCACAGATTGAAAGAATTACCCGGAAATCAATAGCAACATTCTGGAAATTAAGGAAAGTAGTAGATAAAAACTAGGGACTTAATTCGAGGGTACCTCACTGGGTGTATACGTCGGTGATCAGACCGAGGCTACAATATGGACCCTTGGTGTGGTGGCCGAGTGGACAATTGCCGCTCTGAAAGTTGTGCTGCTTCCTACATGGATTATAAAGGAGGTGATGGCGACCTACTAGAGCGTCATGGCGCTATAGCCCTCAAGGCTTGGAGTGAGATTCCAATCTCTGCTCTGAGAGCTATTGAAGCGAATGATAGATCATGTTGGATAGGACATGTACTACCATCAAATTGGGATATCCGGCAGAGTTTTTCACTGGACATATATTCCACGGTCTCCCAGGCGGAGGTCTTTGATATTTAGATGGTAGCGAGCAAAGAAGAAGTAAGGAATTGCATGGAGGAGAAAATCTTCATCTGATCTGACAGTCAGACTGCACTCAGAACCCTTAGCTCTGCAAGGACGAGATCTACCCTCGTTGAGAAGTGTGGAGTGTCTACTCAGACAAAGGGAGGTTGAGTTGGTCTGGGTCTTAAAGCAATCTCCGGTAACTAGAAGGCTGACCTGCTAGCTCCTCTTGTATCTGGGACATCTGGCCAGAGAGGGGCCTATCATGGACCAAGATCCGGGCGTTCGTTAGAGCGTCGGATAGGTTTAAGAAGGGCCGAAAGCAGATAGTGAAAAGATGGTAGGGTAGACAAAAAAGGCCCACTTGTGGCCTTATTACCAGGATATTGAAACCCTGTCCTCAATACCACAGGTAATAGAACAAGTACCATTGAAATAGTGGCAATGAATATTTCTTGAGAATTTAATGAAGTCATATGAGAGTTATTTATGTAACATTACATATGAATTAATCATATTTTAAAACAAGGTTTAATGGTTAAAAAAGCTTAATGTTGACTGATACAAGGAACTTGGAAAATACGAAAAAAGTTTTGTTTTGTCTTGCAAAAGAAGACAAGTTTCTTTAAGGTCTTGTTATTGCTCGATCCTGCAATTATCTGTCACAGCCTATTTCAGCCATGAGATTTTATGATATTAATGTAGATATTACTGGTAGGGTTAATACAAAGATAACGTGTTTTCTAATTGCAAAATCGAAATTAGCGTAATAAACTATTTAAAGAGTTGTTAATGATACATACATTTAAATTTATGGTATTGTGCAACTAACATGTAACACTGACAATTATTTTCCTAACGCAAATGTGTCTTCACCTCTACTGTGATTAAGGGTTATGTATTCTTTTTTGTGGAAAAAAAACTTTTACCACGACCATTAGTAAATGTATTTCTAAAAGGTTTTTAATAACAGAATATAAAAATTCTCACTCTTGAGTTAGATTATTCATTCTGAAAAACTTGCTTCTTGTGTTTTGCATATATTTTAATTCTATAACAAGGCATAGAATGAATATTCCGTAATCTAACTAAACGAACTAAATTGCCATGGTTTCCAAAATTATCAGTGTCATAAATAACTTATTTTGTTTAGATTGTCTGCATATATTTTGGTCGTGGAGAAAATATAGTCTGTTACTCGATTACAATGAAAATTTGATACTTCCATTATTTTCAATCTAACCTTGTTACGTGTTAAAAAAATTTGAGTAAAATTTCACTCAAAATCAACACAAGTGGTTGTCAAAAGACATCCACAGCCGATTTTGTTGAAATAACAACACAGTTCATTGAGTAATATTCACTCAATTATTTGTTAGCTAAATAAATATTTTAAGGGTAACATTGAAACATTTTTTGGGTATTATTCCAAACACAAAATTGAGTTATATTATCAATTATTTCGTTACTTTTTCGCAGTATGTATACAATTTAAATCAGTAATCAGTTACTTTATATAATTTTAGTGTTGTAACAAACTCAAAATAGTGATGATTTTTCATTATACTATGTTGGTTCTTACACAGTTTTTATAAAAATTAGAATATTGTGTATCTAATTAAACGTGTTTAATTTTTTACGGATTGTAAATTATTACTTTATAAACATTTATAAAAATTATTATTATTACGATTAATGCCATTTTGACTATTACAAATAATTATAATTAAATCAATAATAATTTATAAATAATTATGTCATAAAAATTACAGTCTATAAAAAGAAAACCTGTTCAGTTGGTACACAATATAGGTTTAATAGACAACAATGACACTAAAAATAATAATTATTGTTATTATTATATTACAATATTTATTACTACTACAAACTACACACTATTTGGAACAAAAGTTTGCTATAACAAGTTGAATAAAATAAAGGTTAAGATTATATTTGTAGATAATAACATGACGCAGTATGTAAAGATGTTTTATTTTATTATATTACTAAATAATGCATTCTTTCTAAATTTAACAAAATATTTTAATGTCACAAAATACTCAGTGGTGTTGTATGACTGATGAAGTTCAAACATTTTATTGATTATACTGTTTAATTCAATAATTTTCAGGTCTCCAGGTTTGATATATTTTCCAAAATTGTGTAGCCAAGTAGTTCAATCAAATGAAATGGTAGTCATATAACGACACACACAATATTTGCTGAAATAAGAAGGAAATCAACAATTCTTTTGTATTGGATGAAGGCGGCCATTGTTACCTATTTCTACCACAACTTCACTTCACACCTGCCGGCTTAAACCATACTTTTTTATGTAAATTGTAATTTGAAAATGTATTTACAATTGCGGTCTATGGTCCATAATTCGGTTAGAACAATACAGTTATGGTTAACGTCGTACCCAACTTTTTTTTCCCTCTTCCACTTACTATAATCTGTTTGGAAATGAAAGAGAGTAATAAAACCCCGAGATAAGAACCGGCCATGGGCGTGGTAATATTTCGTTTCAGGTAATCATCGTAATTTTATTTTAAAAAAAGAAATACCAACGCTAAGCAAAATTTTAAGTGAACTTTTAGAGGACAACGATTTGTCAAAAATAAGTAGAAGCAAATTATGGGCCGTCTTACGAGAGTTGAATTTTTGCTGGGAAAAGCAGAAGTCAGTTACCATTCACGGCAGACCGAGCGGACGCCTACGACTGCTTGGACGAAAGCCGACATAATTCAATGGTTATCCGGAAAAAACATTCTTTTTGAAACAAATATGGTGAAAAAGGAACTTTTGACACTTGTAAATAATAAAGATCAGAAAAAATATGTTATCGATGAAATGGCAACAAATCTCCAAATAACGGTACTACGGTTACCACCTTATCACTGTAAACTTAACCTAATCGAATTAGTCTGGGCGCAGGTCAAAGGAGATGTAGCGCGAAATAATACGACGTTTAAATTAAGTGACGTGAAAATTTTGTTAAAAAATTCCTTGGAACGAGTAACTGCAGATAACTGGCAAAGATGTATACATCATGTACAAAAAGAAGAGGAGAAAATGTGGAAACTCTATAATTTAATTGACGTTACTGTGAAACCTATCGTTATCAATCTAGGAGACGAAGATAATTCATCAGAATATTCAGAGGATGAATTTTAATATACCTACTTTTTTATTTTCTTTATTGTACATTTATACAACACTACATTTACTCACGATAATTTGAATGTTCAAAATACATATATTTTTGTGTGGAATAAAAGTCTATTCATTAAATTTAAATAAATATTTTGATAATAATATTGAATAATTTTATTTGAATTACTAATGATGATGCTTAAAGTTGCCTCATGTTTTGAAATGCTGTTTTTATATTGTTTACTTATAAAAGGAATGGACCGACAAATTGAAGCGGCATAAACAAAGACGGATTGTCGGGGATTAAATTTTAGCTACCTGCTACAATTTAGTAAGGTTCGATCACACAAAGTTTTTTTAAAAGTACATCTCATCTATACCGATAATACATAATATAAAAATATTAAATATAAGCACCAGTACTACATTTGCATACATAATAAGTTTTTATTTTCATTTCTAAACAGACTATAAACAATGTGTACTATCTACAACGGTTGGTTTTATTTTTACACACTATGTTCTCCGTCACACATATTTTGGTTTCTCTAACAAAATATTGTGTAGATAAGCTCATTTCTTTATTAAAATGTTAAATTTACTAAAAATTCAACACAAATTAATTTAAACAAAGATATTCCAATACCAAAAATGATGATGAGCTAAAATCCCGTGACCTAATTCGTTGATATTAGCTGGGCTATTCCGGTGCAGTCTTAAAATCATAATTGAGCGTAACGCTATGAACGGAAACTGATATGAATATGCAGCTGCTGAAATTGAAATCTGCAGCGCTCCGAAGCCGTACAGTTCAGAGGTCATATTATGCGGACGTAAATCTCAATATCACATCGCAGGCTGGGATATGAGCGTTTACGACACATGCGGGACTGCTTTATGGCAGGCCATAATTTGCTGTCATGGTTGTTTATGCATTCGAAAAAACACTGGTTGGGAACAAACTGCCGCGTATACGTCTATATTAAATTGTGTTTCCGGAATGCACCGCGTACTGTTGTTAAAACTATTCGATGATCAAACTGTATCCTAATATTCGCAAGAATTTTACAACGAAGCGTAGAAGAAACACGATTGGAAAGAATTACTAGAATGCAATTTTTGTTAAATATCTGATATTTTGAACATCCAGGATCAAATACTCAGTAAATGTATTATATTGAAAATTTAGGCTGCGTAACGAATAGGCGACATTTAAAATAGCTATGTGTCAAAATAGCGACATTTGAAGTAGCTATGTGCCAAAACAACGACATTCAACATAGCTATGTGTGGAAACAGTGACATTCGAAGTAGCTATGTGACAAAACAGTGACATTCGAAGTAGCTATGTGTCAAAACAGTGACATTCAAGATAACTATGTGTCAAAACAGCGACATTTAAAGTAGCTGTGTGTCTAAACAACGTTTATCAAAATAAATATGTACCAAAAATGTAACATACGCTATATATTAAAACAGCGACATTCAAAATAGCTATGTGTCAAAACAGCGACATTCAAAATAGCTATGTGTGGAAACAGTGACATTCAAAGTAGCTATGTGCCAAAACAACGACGTTCATATTAAATATGTCAACAAGCGACACACGTTATATATTAAAACAGCGACATGCAAAATAGCTATGTGTCAAAACAGTTACATTCGAAGTAGCTATGTGTCAAAACAGTGACATTTAAAGTAGCTGTGTGTCTAAACAACGTTAATCAAAATAACTATGTGCCAAAACAGCGACATATGCTATATGTATGTTAAAACAGCGACATTCAAAATAGCTATGTGTGGAAACAGTGACATTCGAAGTAGATATGTGCTAAAACAACGACATTCATATTAAATATGTCAACAAGCGACACACGCTATATATTAAAACAGCGACATGCAAAATAGCTATGTGTCAAAACAGCGACGTTTAAAGTAGCTGTGTGTCTAAATAACGTTAATCAAAATAACTGTGCCAAAAATGCAACATACGCTATATATTAAAACAGCGACATTCAAAATAGTTATCTGTCAAAACAGTGGCATTTGAAATAGCTATGTGTCAAAACAGCGACATATGCTATATGTATGTTAAAACAGCGAAATTCAAAATAGCTATGTGTTATAGACACATCAGAAACATTTTTTATATATTTTTAGGTATTAACAATTTTGTGTGAAACTAACTACTCTGCGGACTAAAGCCCCGATCAACGTTGAATTACACCCACAATATCTACCTATATATTCTTTATTATTAGCTTTTGTAATATTTTTTGCTGTAAGTTAATATAAATCAAATTTCCTACAATTCCTAGCTTAAAGTATCTTTTTAAAACAACAGAGATATTCCAAAATATGTCAGAACAGCTATATATTAAAATAGCCCTATGTCAAATCAGCAATCAGCTATAGTTGAAATAATTAGAAATCAAAATATCTAGATTTTATTTTATTAAATAGAGGAACAAAATAATTATAGCAACAACAAGAAACATACCTCTAAACCAAAATAACAAAGGCTTCGATTGTCATTTAACTTTAGATAAATATGTTGGGTGCTACCGCTTTAAGATGATCTTTTACATTTGAAAATAAATAGTTTGATATTAGCACCTTTTTTTGTTGCTTGTAAAACTTTTTGAAACGTTTTTAAATTTTAATAACTTTTGTAAGAAAAATACCACCTAACTCACTGAATATACTGCAACTGGAATTGCAACTGGAACTGCAATTTAATAAAAGGAAAGTTAAAAGATAAAGAATCAGCCCAGTCAACAGATATACCTATGTTTTTAGTGAGACATATTAGGTCTGTATTTTGAGTGTCATACTCACCAAAGACCATAAAAATTGTACTTATTTTTAGAGGAGGTAATTCTAGCTTAATTTTCCAAAGAGATGAAAATATTGTTTTTTTTTAAATGTTAGGACTATTATCGTTTCTAGATTATCTAATATTTTAAGAAAAAATCAGTATGAGTTTTGCAGTGCTATGTCAACAAGTACAGTTCTTTATTCATTTTTGAGAAGAATGTACCACTTTATTGAGCTTGATGAACATTATATTGGAATATTTTGTGATTTTAGTAGAACATATGATTGTGTCAATAATTCAGTCATTGTATGTATAACGCCCTCAATTGGATTAAATTTTTCTTAGAAAAAGGAACAAATTTTAATTTTGAATTTAGAGGCAGTACTACTACTAAAACTACGCCTTTAATGTTGATCGGTGAAAAGGTTATTATAGTGGTCTTAAAAAAAAATTTTGCGAGTCACTAGATTCACACGATTTTGTGTTTCTTTTCAAATTTACTGAAACAATAAGAGCCGTTTTACGCATACAGGAATTTTCAAGTTAAATTACAGTTATCTTCATGGTGGAAAGCAATTATTCATATTAGATTATTTAAGAAAAATTGTAAAAAGTTCTTACAATAATTCTGAAAAGGTAGTAGTTGGTAGTAGTAAATAGTAGTTGTACTTAATTGAATTGTAAGATCAATGTCATTCTTATCGATGTTACCATAAAATCAATGTGTTTTAATCAATCTTACTAAAGTTTTGTCTAGTTAAACAAAAACACCTACATAGTCATAAAGTGAAATTAAATTTATCAAGTGACTGATAGAATAAATTAACATCTTTATATTCTGCGTCATATACAACTGTGATTGAACTTGAATTTAATGTTTTTTTATGAGAAAGTTCTGCATTATACAACATATATCCACAAGTAAAATATGAAATATACTGAAAATTGAAACACATACTGGATATCTCATGGTTTTCATTTTTGAATAAAACTCTAAACTGAGATTTTTTAATCTTCAACATAAAATGGAGACGGTATGGCTACAAGTAGAAAAGTATATCATCCAAATGTCCACCTCAACTGATCTCATATGATGGCATTCGTTTCGCAAAAATATCTATAACACTGGCACCTAAAATTAGCTCTATGAATGTTTGCTTTGAGGTCATTGATTGTTGCTGGCCGATTGGCGTACACTTTTACCATTAGACTGCTGTTGTAATGCTAGAACAAATGTCCTTACAAAATCCTCTGTATACTAATTCAACTAATTTGTCATTTATATGACCTAAATTTTGATACTCTCAAATAATTATTATTAGCTGGTACCCAATTTGATAGCAAACTTTAACTAGCCTCATTTATACTATGCTGTAGCTTTCAGTCTGATAATATAAAATATTATTAGTAATTAAATATTAAGTACACTGTTAATTCATTACTTTGTTATAAAATGTTGTGTCCTGTAATTGGAATGCCTATTTTGTTTGGCAATAAACGCAATATTATTATTATTATCACATGACCCAAAAAAATCTAGTGGTGTTAAATCATATGATTTTGTAGGCACCATACTGAGACGATGTTTCATCGTCTTGCTGAAACCGCATGTTGTTCAAATTCAAATCATCAATTTGGTGGAAAGAGAATGTGACAGCATTACCACCTTCATTTTCAAGAATAATGGTTCAATTACACAACAGCTTGTGACTTTTATGCAAATTCGACAGTTTTGTTTCTCGACTCATCTCAATATACAAATGTTCTTCTTCGCTAAACAAAATTTTGTTGCAAAAATCAGCATCATTTCATTTTTTTCTAACACTATGTTGGTTCTCCATTTGAACACTGCAAACGAGAATTAACACAACAAAGAGACGCCACCAAAATGATGTGTTGCAGCTACCCAGTTGTGTAAATTAGACATTTCCTTTCATTTCTTTGGAAAAATATTCAGCAGATGAATTTTAAACTTTGATGTTGTAGAAAACTGTTCTATCAAATATAGGAATTATTTATTGCATGTGACATAAGTTTTTGCTTAATAATCTGCAAATACAGAAGCGCAGAGTAAAATGCTAAAAAGTTATTAGTAATTGTACCGATTCTTTTGAGAACCTTGCATTGTATTTGGAACCTTGATGCACCGTAAGCACATTACTTGAATCTTTATGACATATTATTATATTCAACACAAACAAAACAAAAACTATACAAAGAGAATTGGCTTTTTTCGTATCTTTTTTATTTGATTTTCTATATTTCTGAAGGGAATTAAAAAGTATTATATTTTAAACAACATTTATTTCGATAATTCAAACAATACAGTAATAACAGCTTGTATGAAAGAACATTTTTTACATTACATGTTTAGAAATTTGATTTTTGTTTCGTTCTCATTTACCTTTGCACAAAAACGTAACAGAAAACATAATAAAAAAAATGATAGCACATTTAGCTACTTGTTATATTTAAATTCAGAAGAAAGACATCTCATACGTTCTTATATACAGGGCGTTAGAGGTTTGAGAGTCATCATTTTAACAGATGATAATATACACCGAAACAAATAAAAAAAATTATTTTTAACGTGGATTCAAATCCCAACAGTCTTCGAGAGTATCTGGTTTGAAGTGCAAAAGTTCAGTGAGTAAAGAAATCTCTTCGCAATTTTCGTTAGAATAATCACAATCACAGAAGACAAAGCGAATGTACTTACTAATACTATACTAAACACGAAAACCAATATTTCAAGAAAATTTGCGGCGAACAACGAAGAAACAATTAAATATGTCGATCTATCGAAGTTATACTATTTTGTGTCCTACACTGTAAAAAAAGTTGCTGTGTAAGCGAGATGTTCCAGTGTGTAATTTAGTATGTGTAAAAATTCCGTGTTAATAGTTTTACACACTATGGCTTTTTTATACGTTTTACACAAAATGTGTTAAAATTACTAGTATTACAATAAAATATACTGAATTTGTGTAATATTTACCAGTTGTGTGTTAAAAGTACACCATTTTGTGTAAACTTAACACGCACACAACTTAACTGTGTTCTATATCTCTACTCCTGACTGGTTGAGCATAACTGCGCAGCTGCAGTATGTCAGCTGATCCAACACACGTCACTACGCCATATTGGTCATGTAGCGATGTTGTGTACAGTTACCACTCGTTCACTGTGTTCAAATGGAGAATATTTAAATTTAAATTGAGGTTTAATCTAGGAAAATGGTAAGTACTTACCTAACTATAACAAATATTACTGATAATTGTAATCTAAAAACTAATTAGAATATAATATAACAAAACTATAAACATACACACAAATAAAAATCAATTACAATTCAAGTATTCTCATCTACAGAGTAGAAACCATGTTGGGTTAAGACTTCCTTTACTGCCGTAGAAAATGCATTCAAATCAACTATATTTCCAATTATATTTTTTATAGACAAATGAAGTTTATTGTATAAGACGGTAGCTGGTAAGGATTTGATTTGTATATTTCTAGTATATGTACTGGGTGTTAATCATATCCATATCGTGTAAGATATTCGTGTTAATAATTTTGGAATATAAATTTCGTTTTACAAACATTAAAATTTCAAAAATATAAAGACATGGTAACGATAATATTTTTTTATTTACTAATGTTAATTTACAGGATTCTCTATATATTAACCCGAAAGTAAAACGAATAGCTCGTTTTTTAAGAATAAAACTCTGTTTGCATAAGTAGAGTTTTCCCAAAAAACTAGGCCATATCTAAGATGAGTTATATAATAGTAGTAGGCATAACAACTAGATGCACATTTATCACAAACTTGGTCACTATGTGCTTGTCAATTTAGGGCGTGATCAATAAATACACCCAACAGTTTAAAATGAGTTATCTGTTGGACAGATTGATTTTTAATTTTTAAAAGTGGACTAAATATGTAATGACATTCATCTGTATAAAATTTCATGAAAAAAGTTTTGTCAGTATTTATAACTAGATCATTCTTTGCATATGATATATTACAGTTTATTACAGTTTAAGTTACGTATGGTATCATTCAAACATTCAGCACTTACAACTGTAATATCATCAGCAAAAACACAGTGATGATATCAGTTTCAACTTGATTTTACGTTATAGAAATCTAGATATTGCTTTCTTTAAGATATGATCTTAATAAATAATTATACAATTCCTTCTTAGACCATAATAATCACTTTTTAAAGTAAAAGTAGTTGGATTGAGGTCATAAAATTACAAAAAGACTTTATTTTACATCATCAACATTTCGACATGTATGGTATTAATTTTTGACATATGTTCATTTAGACTAAAAAAAGACAAAAAATTTTCGCATCCTGATGATGACATCATACATGTCGAAACGTTGATGATGTAAAATAAAGTCTTTTTGTAATTTTATGACCTCATTCCAACTGCTTTTACTTTAAAAATAATTGAATAAGGTCACTATCCTGGAACTATAACATAATAATCAAGTTTAGTTAAGAGCAATTCATGATTTTCACAATCGAATGCCTTGAAAGGTCTATGAACAGTGCAATTTCTTTGTGTTGTTTATCTATCTTTCATGCACATAATTCAGAAAACGGTTTCGTAGTACAAACCTCATATGCATACAGTAATAATATTTATAATCTACTTATTATCTAAGTATTAGGTACAACCAATTACTTTGAAAATAAAAGTATGGCCTGAAATGTGAGCATTTATAATAACAACAAATTTATAAATAAAATATATCACACTCAGCAGTTCAAGATAACATCTAAACAATATTTTCGAAATGGAATTCCAAATGACGGCATCCATATTGAGTCAGTCATGGTGGCTGGCGGAAAAGAATGCCGGATAGAAATTTTCATTCGCTCCGTAATACGATCCGCAGACGACTTCGTATAATAAAACTAAACCTTTTGACATCATAACTCTGCAATCATAAAATATGACATTAAAAATACGGTCTAATATTTCAGACCCTTCTCGCGGTAAACCAAACAAAGACACCCCAAAACCGACCTTTGCGGCGAAGAGGCTTCAGATGGTCCACTGGATTCTCTTTGTAGATATGAGGGAGGTTCATCGAAGCGCGTAGTGCATTTTAACCACTTATCCACTTACAGATACTTACCCCTAACCGCCCTCTACGCGCGGAAATAAGATTTTTCAGTCAATTTTCTTCCCATGGAAATCTGTTATTCGTCTGATGTGGAGGCAGGCTTGTCTTGATTTAAATTTCATGCCCTGATAGAGTATTTACTTGGCGAGGTTGAGCGGAAACATCAGGAAATTTAAGTTTTTTTAATTTCAGCAATCATTTGTTATATTTTGACATCAGCTTGCGAGCTTCAACTTCTGAGAAATATCTTCTGAGTAAATACCTATTTTCCAATTTAATGGAAAAATGGTATTTACGTTTACATTAAAGATAGTGAAATGACAGCGGTAAAGTGTACACTGAAAAAATTATTTATGTAAATTTACCATAGTTTTTTTATAAGCCCATACCCAGCATATAAATTTACGTACGACTTGTAAAGTTATTATAATGAACTGTAAAATTTCATTGCAATTAAACAGATAATACATGTAAAAATTTCATTTTGCGGTTCATTTATTGTCGACGAAGTTAAAAGTGTTATTGCATTATTAATATATAAATTATTATAGCATACAATATATGAGAAAAGTTAGTTTAATATGTAGAAAGTTGCATAAAGCATGAAACACATTTACATATTATATATTTTACAGCACAACTAAATCATACACACACTTGAAAGGTTTTGTACCACTTTCTAAAAATTTTGCTAAAATTGCAAAGTGTGTAGAACTATTGCAATATGTATGTGAATGACAGGACTATTCCACATATTAAGTACTATTTCAATTAATATTGTAAATGTCCTCAATATTAATAAGACGTGCTTTTAATTTCAAAATTAGAGGTTAAAAATGTTACATTGATCTTCTTTTCTTCAATTTTAGAAACCTTCTAGTTTGAAAACGACGACCTTAGAACTCTATGTAACTATTAATAAAGTTACCTTAATTTTAGAATATATTCGTGAAATATTTCGAAAATGATTAGGGAAAATGAAACAGT
Organism: Monochamus alternatus; assembly: GCA_037114965.1. Taxonomy (NCBI): domain Eukaryota; kingdom Metazoa; phylum Arthropoda; class Insecta; order Coleoptera; family Cerambycidae; genus Monochamus; species Monochamus alternatus. The sequence goes on from CM073433.1 coordinate 45,130,419, forward strand.
GGATTTCTGCCAATTCCAGAGGAGGTGTTTCATATACAAATTTTTATTGTAGCCTTCCCTAAGGAAATACAGCTCATTAAAATGGAAGTTGGATATCAAGCTTTCATGAACATTTCAAAACCAGTTAAACTTAAAAACTCCAGTTTTTGCATGGATGCAGTTTTAGCAAAATGTCATTTTCACTCGTTGCCACCTCACAGCCAAGGGACAAAATAATACGCCTCTTGTACGTTTACTATCAGAAATTTTACGAATTGAAGAATGTGGAAGAAAAACCAAAATAAAAAACACTGTTCGCAACAAAACTTTTTTCTCTTTACACAAATTCCGAAATACGTTTTAACATTCGTATCAAAAAAATAAAGACTGCATCTCAACCCTACAATTCTTCGAACAATACTTTAAACGAATTTATACTAGTCAAAACTGTCATTATCAGTTTATTTAATTTAACACAACTGTATTCATGCAAAAAGTTTTTAATTTGAAGCGGTTTTGAAATAGCCATGGCAACTTGATTTTAACAGTCACGTTTTTATATAAAACACTCCCTCTACAATCCACTGAAGAATCCACATTTCCTCACTTATTTTGGAAACACCCTGTATACTATCATGTTAGTTCAAGTTGATTTTTAATAATACTGAATTCTTTTGTTATTATCTATGTAGGTAAACATGATAAAGTGAAGATATGTGGTATGTATTTGTGGCACAAATATTTTTAAAAGATTTTCTGCCCCTAGAAATATATTTTCGGTATCGCGTAACCTTAATTCAAATGACCGATAAAAAGATGGAAGAAATTCGAAGCATGCTGTTGACGGATGTCATTATTTGTTACAAAATGGTATTAGATAAATATATTTTTTTATGATCTCTAATTACACATTTTTAAAAAGATGTAGAGAATATATTTATACCTACCTTATTGTTAATATCGATTAATGCATACTAATGTACAAATTACAGCTTCAAATATATTTTTCCAAAAAATTATATTCCCTACGCAAAAATAACTATAGATTCTTGTCCATATTCAACTTTACGCTAAAATAAATAATTACCAATACTTCTAAGCAAAAATTTACTTATATTTTCTGAGAATATAAAATATACCTAGCTGTATCGTTCTTGGAAAACAAATCCGCACAGCTGCGGTGTCCGAGTGGTTAAGGAGATGGACTTGAAATCCATTGGGCTCTGCCCGCACAGGTTCGAATCCTGTCCGCAGCGATTCTTTTTTTATTTTTATAAATTCCGTTGCGAAATTAATCATTGCAAAACGTAATTTTAAATGTATTTAGTTTCTAAGCAAAATGTTATTTACATGTGTAAGAACTATAGTAAGCAAATTTTGCCTATTAAGTTGTTTAAATAGACAGTTGCGTTCTTTGCTTTTCATTATCATTATTAAGCATTTTTATTTTTAGTCATCATACCACATATCAACTCACCAAATTTAAAAGTTGTGCAACCATTTTGAAATATTTTTTTCTACAAACGTCGGTAAAAGCACAATTTTTAACGCATACTGTCAGTTTAAAATGCCAGTTATAGTCAAGGGTTATAGGTAATATTTTTAATAGTATATTACATATCTAGGGCGGAAGTAGATCATTAAAGTCCAGGCTGAAACCCGTGGCTGGAATGATCCTTCCCGTGTGGTATGTATACTATTTTATTCACAATCGCTTAGTTACAAGCTTTTAAAAACATTAATTTAAAAGAAAATTATCATAATTTCATATTTTTTTCGACAAAGAACTCTGGAAATCCGAGAAGCTGCGGACACTACGCTTGACGGAATAATTCCAGAGAAAAGCAAAGAAAGGTACGAGAAAAATGGTGCACAATTAAGGGTGTGCAACATCTTTCAGAAACGATAATGCTTGCATATTTTGTTGAAATGAGTAAAGAAAGTAAAGCTTCAACATTATGGTCTCGATATTCGATGTTGCAAACTGCAGTTAAAATCAAGCAAAATATCGACATTAGCCAGTATTCCAACTTGCGAGCATTTTTGAAAACGCAGAATGCTGGATATAAACCTAAAAAATTCAATGTTCTCTGAGAAGAAAACATTAGTATCTTCTTAAATAAGGCTCCAGAGGAATATCTTGTTCAAAATGTAATATTTCTACTATTTAATTCATATCAATTATCAGTTTAATGATATATTTTACTTTAAGGTTTACTTTAATTATTGGCATATCTACAGATGCAATGGACTCCTAAATATGAAAATGGGTAATCTGGAAATTTTAGAAAAGACCATAATGATAGTTATTCCTGTAACAATAACCTACACTTCCGGAACATTTGCAATTACAAAATCAGAATGGATAAAAATAGTAAAGCAATACTATGATATTCATAAGATCATTGGTTCTGATTGTTTTTTTTACAAATAAGGAAAGGCAAGATTACAAATCAGCCTTGTGGCCGAAATGCTATTGGAGGTTATCCAAAAAAATAGCAGCTTTTTTAAAATTAGAAAATGCTCACGGGTTTACGGGACATTGTTTTAGACGTACTTCAGCTACATTGCTAGCAAATACAGGTGAAGACATTCTACAGTTAAAAAATTAGGAGAATGGAAATCCAGCGACGTAGCCGAAGGATACGTGGAGAACTCGTTACATGGTCAAGCAAAAATTGCAAATATGTTATTCCATACAGAAAATCCGGGAACGTCGGCCTCTTTGTCAACTTCCGAAACCTAATACAATGTTAGTCAACAACATGGGCTTACATCAACGGTTCACAATAATGAGAATTCAAATGTTACAATTAATATTTACAATATTTCAAATTAGTTTTGGTTCTTAATATTTTTCTTTGTTATAATTTAATAAAATAAATACCAGTTGTTTGTATTAACTAATTTTTTTTTAAACCAGCTTAACATGACATTGCCATACTTCGGAAAAGTGATACATGCTTCTAGCCGGAAATAGTTATTTACGTTACAACGTCTAGAAATTCCTGACTCGGCTTCTTCGTCGCCTCGTCTGTAAACATCTAGACTTGTACTTTAATATACCATTTCCCGGCCGTGTATCGTACAACGTTTTATTTCATACTGTGTTGTATTAAAAATTTTAATGTTTTATTTTACATAACCTGCCTGTATGTAGGTGTTAGCGTGGTTTCGATTCTTGTTTTATCGCATAGCTTTTGATTTAGCTTAGTGATGTAAAAACAAAAACAACAAATTTGACAGTTTGTCATCCCGTGCGTATTTTGTGATAATTTTCGTAAAAAATGGAAGAAATCGAGATAAAATGTACTGAAGCAACCAGTAAATTGGTGCCTATGAAGTCTTCCGCTTGTTATGAGAAGGAATACCAACTCTTCAACGTGTGGAGAAAAACCTATAAGGTGGAAAACGGCCTGAATGAGAATATCCTTTAAGCGTACTTCTTGGATATCTCCAAAAAGATAAATCCTGCGACAATGTGGGCAAAATATTCGATGCTCAAGTCTATGCTGATGGTAAAAGAAAGAGGTGATATTTCAAAATATCCAAAACTGGTGGCTTTCTTAAAAAGGCAAGCAGTTAGTTATCAGACAAACAAATCAAAAGTTCTAACAAGAGAAGAAGTTAATAGATTCATGAAGGAAGCCCCATCAGAAGAGTATCTATTGATGAAGGTAAACAAGTTTAACCTTTTCATTAGTTTTGAATTAAACAATGTGCATCTTGAATGATATAGGTACTCAATGTCAATTAATTAAAAAAAAAATACATTTCTTGGTTTCGTTAGTCGAAATTTCATCAATTTGACAATCAGTTTTAAACCACTTTCTCTATTGTTACAGGTAATCGCAATGATAGCCATTGCTGGTGGTTGTCGGCGAGATGAGTTATACTATATGACCCTAAAAGACATTGAAGATTGTAGCACCAAACTAATTATAACCATTCCCATTTCTAAGACGAATTCACACATTGAGTGGCGACAATGAAGGAATAAACTTTCTGGAAATATTCAGAGAATACGTTAAGCTCCGTCCTAAAAATATGAAGGAAGATTTTCTTTTTTGGGTTATAGAAGAGGAACATGTTTCCCAAAGAGCGGGCATACATACTATTGGGGGGGGGGGGGCACCAAAAAAAATTGCGGGATATTTGAAGTTGGAACACTCAGAAAAATATACGGGGCATTGTTTCCGCAGAACATCTGCCACTTTTTTGACGAATGCGGGAACGGATTTATCAACACTGAAGCGGCATGGTGTATGGAAAAGCTCATCTGTTGCGGAACAATACATTGAAGATTACTTAGAAAACAAAACAAAAGCAGCAAGGATGATTCAAAATGGAGAAAACTTTATACAGGTTCTTCAGACCAAGCAACAAACAGGTAAGCAATGAGTCATTTCCCAACTGTTTGAAAGGTAAGAAATGTCTATATTACTAACCGATTGTGAATAAAAGTAATTTACTTTTAGCACTGGTGCGCAAAACCAAAAACAATTAAGACATTTTAAATAAAAGAAGTTTTGAGCAAAATTTTTCCGGCGACCCTCTTCTTTTGTTTTCTACATAACCTCCGCTACTGTACTGAACTACAATCCACCGTGTCTTAGTTGTAGTAAGATTAGCTACAGTCTGCCAATAAACTAACCGAAGATCCTCTGTCCATTATGAAGGTGAGAATCATGCAAATTTAAAAATTCATTATTGGCAGGCAATGGCAATGCATTGATTCCAACCGGAGTCGTGGCACATTTATTGTGTATTTTATGAAAATTCTTGAATGATGATGAGTGTTCGCTGGACGAATGGTTAAGTATATTTTATAATAGTTTAAATATAATGTACCAGTAACAAAGCGTTGAATTACACTGGTTGGGGCTTTAGTCCACAGAGTAGTTAGTTTCACACAATATTGTTAATACCTAAAAATATACAAAAAAACGATACATAAAGGGTATAATTTTGTTATTAACTTAGTAGGTCGTTATGATGTTTAAATTCATTGACAGATTAATCAATTTGACATTGTCGACATTTAATTTCAAATAATTTTAATTTATTGGTATAATAATTTTTACAGCTAAATATTTGATCCAACTTAAAGGAGGCCACCTGATGAAGCAACCTTAAAAATGCAGAAATAGGTCAGATCTCATCTATTGTGGTTGAATTCTCAAGTTCCCACTGTCAAATTGAAGTTAGATATTTATAGTGTTTTCATTAAACCAGGTTAGTAAATTTAGATAGATTAATTTCTATAGATATTTATTGAATAGAGCTTTGTCTGTGGAATTGTTCATTAGTATACCTAGATATTTGGTATCAGACATATGACTTCATTGATAGGAATGGTAGGAAATTTGATATACAGGGTTAACTATGGCTAAGAACAAACATTTTAACCACGTACTCAGGGAGGCCTGAAAGACAATAAAAAAATTATTTCGGAATTCTAGCTCGATGTTTTAAAAATGAGGCAAAACCCTTTTTTCCTACGGAAAGTCGGCACCTATGTCGATCAGTCATCGGTCGTTTCTCACAACGTTGCCGAATGTAGAAACAACGAAAGTAAACATTTTTACTAATAATAATACCTAAGTACCTGATAGATATCTGTTAATCTGTTTAGCTGCAGTATTTTGCATTCGTTTTTCGTTCCTTCGTTCCAAACTGCCAAAACTTCATTTTCACTCATTACAGGTCCGTCAGAATTACTCGCCACAAAATACACACTTCGCGTAGAGTTAATAAATTGCCCATTTATTTTAAGAAAATTGATTGAAAGTAATACTAACAGAAAACTTCGAATACACCCGTGGCAGTTTTTCATTTAGAAAATTTTGTCTGATAACTGTAACTCCACTGCATTGCTCTCAACTTTAGAAAATATGTGCACGTACGTTTAAACAAAATTGTGGAAAACTACACATGTCCCAATATATCGTAACTATTCATTATCTAATAAATAAAACGTTTAAAACTGAAACTGTCACTAAAAACGGAAAACTAAAATTACAATATCAACGCAACCGTTCAGTCTTCGGTCCGCCACCACCGAGAACCTAATATTCTTCAGATAAATATTCTTATGGCAATCAATATAATCAATATTCTATTCTTTTGTGTACAATCGTGGGTTATCTTCATCCTAGTATTGTTTTGACACTTTCTCCGTGACACGGGGTTACACGTACATAGCACTTGTCAGTCGATAAAAACCTATGCTGTGTTGTTGGTTGCATTATTTCTAATACTCTCCAAATGCTAGACAGCAGTAGTGGACAGAAAAGTAATATTACAGAGCACTGTAAACGCGTCGGGAAATTTAAAATAATAATACTACAATATTATTATATGCAAACATGGTCGATTATTGTTAATATCGTTACTATTATTAGTATTATTATTATTTAATTATATAATAAGTTAAAAAATGGAACGAGCTTTAGTGCACTTTGCGCTAATGACGTACAGATGGCGCCAGCATCGGAAAATCCGTCAAATATCGCAAATATTTTGATATTAGTTTATTTAGTTTTCAGTATTTGTTTCCGCACATTCAAATTCGTATAATCGCGGAAATTACGGATATGGTACTAATTTATGGGAAGTGCGATGAAAGTGCATATCGTGCAGCAGCAGAATATTAAAGACATTTTCCAAATATGTAGACAGAATATGCCAAATCCTCGTACATTTGTACGAATTGTACAACGTCCACGAATGTTGTTTTACACGTGCTGGAGTTTTAAATACGTATGTACCTAACTTGAAAATAAAAAAGAACCAATTTCATATTTTTAAAATTCCTTGTAGCTTCTTTTTTACTTAGTGACATAAAAATAAAGTATTTTTAAACTACAATAATAGATATGTCAACAGAAAAAAAATATTTTTTTTATTTATGAAATGGTCGAGAGAAATCAAGAGGTCCCCAGCAAGTACAACAATTTTTACAACATCAAGTTTATAATGTAAACAAGTTAGAAAACAGAAAATAATTCAACTTTCTTGAAATCTCCAAATATCAGTCCTGGAAGTATCGGTAAGGTAGGTTTTACTCTCAGTGCTACCATATCGTGTTTCTCATTAAATAATCTAGTATTTTGTAAATAAAAGTTTCTTTAAAAGCGCCGTAAATCGTTACACGTCGCAACGCGGTGCTCCGTCACTACCTTTGACAACTTTGACTTTGGCAGAATATACCTAACCTCGCAGCTGACAGGCGGCATAGTCGCCGAGAAATTAGGGGTTAATAAGGTTTTGAAAATAATTCTTTTCGCTTTATAAATAAGTTTGGAATTTTTTTGAAGGGTGATACCGTTAATTCTGAATTTTTCCTATCCCCTCTTAAAATATTGGTACTAAGTCATAGTTAACCCTGTATATTAGCTTAAAATACCTTTCTAATATAGTAAAAAATATGATAGTGATATATCAAACAGGGTTAAAGTCATGGGTAAAAATCATTTAAATCTTTTTAAATAAATCACCCTACCTAAGGAGCCATATTTTATCTAAGAGTTATGTGTCAATTCATCATATTTTCAGTCCAGGATTATCCAGTTAGCGTATGCATAATTATTAATATATCACCCTGTATATTTGCTTTCAAAATTCTGTATGGAATAGGTCATTAAATTTCCTATTAAAAGGACATATTTTGCTAAATATCCGGCGCTCGAAATATTCCACATGAACATAACTGAAAAAATCGGAATCGCGTGCTCGCACAGTTATTCGATGTTTGACTGGTGCTCGCCTCGCGTCCTGATTGATCTTGTGCTGCCATCACGAACGCTGAATTATTGCGAATATTTTATAGTATAATCTTAACATGTCATTTAGTATGAATAATAAGGTCATGCATAGAAATTACGATATACCTTATTTTATATCTAATGAGCTTTATGGTGATTTTCTGCTGTGCCAGATAAGCTTCATTAATTTTTTGCTCGTAACATTAAGGCTGATGAATAATTAATGCTGCGAATGTCCTTCGGAACCATACAGAAGAATTTCAGTCATGCTAACAAGGTATTAAAAAAAAACTGGTTTTAGTATTTTACTAAATACCTACAAAATTAGTTACCAGTTACCAGTTTTCATTTTATTACAGCTTCAAATTTAGTCTTTTACAATTTGGATCAACCAGTTTTCAAATAAAATTTAACTTTTGCTAATCATATATGTAGATCAACTAGAGTTGTGGAGAGGATTGACACTTTCCATGTGGATATGATAGGGTGGAAGAATGATGCCTTAGATCAATGTGAGAGATTGATACCGGTTGGCGTTTGATCTTCCCCTTAATTAATGAGGTTTCCATTCCTGCACTGAATGATGGTTAGGTCTTATTTTTGAAATAAAAAATAACAGTGTTAAAAATACAGTAAGAGCAGTTTACGGGAATGAACTTCTACCTAAGGACGTGGGAACTGTTTTATGTTTAAAATCATCATGATTTTTTTTCATGTCATCCTCAAGCCAAGGGAAAAATACGAAATATACACGGTACAACGCTTTATTTAATAGTTGCGGCGAGAATTGAGACGACTTACGTCATACGAACAAATGTATAATTCATTATATTTACATTCAAATATTTAAGAACTACAACTGAGAATAGTAAAACTTTACACAACACTAAATGTTTGCACTATATATTTTGAACCCTCTAAAATGATACGCCCATGAAATATTACATTTCCCGTTCGCCTTACCTGTCTGGTAATTGATATGACCCCATAATTTCGGCATCTAAGTATAAAATTAATCGTTCTGGGATAAGGATAATTAACGTTATTAATAAGAGGACAAATATGAAAGCCGGTCCTGTTCTATTTTGCTGTAGAAGAGAGAGTCGAATGCATGTGAGCAGTTGTTGTAACGGTTGAGAGAAAAAAAAATTACTAAAATTGCTCGTTTGACTAAAGAGTTTGATGTTAATTTGGTTATTCATTAGTAATATTCTTAGAAAGAAAACTGCTCTGAATTTTTGTTTCTACTACACTTTTATTTATGTTTATATAATATTTACCATATTAGTTATGGCAATTTTATAGTTATCTCTAGCAATTTTACAAATACTAAGAAAATTTACAATATTAATCGAAATAATAGTTCTGCTAGACATGGATTATATTTAGACCAGGCAAATTTTAATCAAATTTACGTTAAGTGTGAAGTTTTTGCGGACATTTATTTTTTTGTTGAAAACGATAGCTCTCCTATTATAGAATGCAAATCTAAAAATCCCAAAATATCGGAAGTGAGCTAAAGTCACCATATAAAAAAATATGGCCACTCGCGTTATTTTTTAAAATCTATTATTTCTATAATTGCCAGTCCAATTTATGCAAGTGTGTGAGGATTTGGGACAGCCTCTTGTTAACAGCCTTCTTTTTATTCATGCCATTAGTGGTTGTGATACCACTTCTTATCTTTATAAGAAAGGCAAATCGGCAGCGCTTAAGGTGTTTAAGAAGCATGCATTCATGCATGAGAAATTGTCAGTCTTCAGTGATAAGAATGCGGATCTAGATGAACTACTAAACGTTGGTTATGAATTTGTCTCCTTTATGTACGGATTAGATGGGTCCCGAGACATTAATGAAGAACGATATAGGCTTTACAATATTGGTATAGCTAAGCAGACGCTCGACAAATCTTTTGATTTGGTCGTTCTTCCCCCAACCAAAGATGCACTGAAACAACATATTTTAAGGTAGTGTTTCAAATGGCGATTACATTAATAGCAAATTATTTCTTTTTTATATTTTCAGGGCCTATCTTCAAGTACAGCAATAGTTGGGAAATGTCTTAGACCCGGATAAATTTGGATGGAAGGTATCAAAAAATGAAATGTTTCCAATCACAATGCAGCAAGCTCCTGCACCAGAAGAACTGTTAAGTCTGATCTACTGTAAATGTAGAAACGGCTGCCAAAAAAAATGTGTATGTTCACAAGTCGGACGCTGCAGTTCTATGTGCCTTCACTGCCATGGGATAGACTGCAAATATGCTTGTGTTCTGGACGAGGATCTTTTGAATGACTGAGTTTTTGTAGTAAGGTAGAATGTAAAATTAGTTAATGGTATTAAAAAGTTAAATGTAGAAAGTCAAAAAAATTGTTTCCTCTTTTTTTGTTAGGAAATTTATATTCTTGGTTATATCTAAATTAAAAGATCATTTTTTGTAATGTTAAGGTTAAAATTCCGTAAAAATAAAAAAAACATTTTAAATTGCTCCAAAAGATAAGAAGATATTTCATTTTTAAAAATTTGAATGGGCAGCCACGTTTTTTCAATATGGCGTTTTTAGCTCACAACGGATTTTTTAGGATTTTTATATATTCGTTCCTGAACATAAAACCTATCGATTCCCATTGAAAAAAAAATGTCCCCTTACACTTCATTGAAAAAATTAGATTTGCCTGGTCTAATTGTAGGTAATAGTCTTATTTCACTTTATAATTTTACCAGAACATTTTTGTAAAGGTCTGTAAATTTAATAAAAATTGTTAATTCTATGTAGTTTTCTAGAGATTATGGCAAACACACGCACTTACAGTTGTCTCGATCCAGTAATGGTCGGTTTGTCTATACAATCAAATGCGTTGTAGATATTGTGCTGCAGTCGAAATTCAATTTCCTATGTTCAATAAATATTATTACCTAATAGAAAATATTGTTTCAATAAATCAACCGTAAAATTTATTTTTCTTCTTGTTCTTATTGGTATAATGCGTTGCCCATAACTAATTCGCATAGACATCTAATGAATTTATGTTAATACCATAATACCTAGATTAATGGTGATTTACTGCTAAATTCTTCCCTTCTCTTTACTTTGCATAAGACTTACATGCTATGTCAATATTTCAGGAAATAAAAGAAACATTCTCTAGACTTACTTTTTCAAAGCAAATTTTGTTTTGGTAAAGAAACATTTTCGGACCCATATTTATAGAAACTTCATCAATAGAATGTTGTTTAATTTTGGAATATAATCTGTATAATTTTTACATAAATAGATATGCCTAAGAATCTATCGACTATTTAATTACATTTGAGGTTTACAGATAATTAGTTAAATTACACAGGATATAGGTAAGTACTTCATTTCCATGGTAAAAATAAATGTATAAGTATAATTTATATACAGGGTTAACTATGACTTTGTACAAACATTTTAAGAGGGGATAGGGAAAAATAAGAATTAACGGAATCACCATTCAAAAACATTCTAAACTTATTTATAAAGACAAAATATTTGTTTTTAAAACTATATTAAATCCTTATTTATCACCGTCACCGACCTTCTGTCAGCCGCGAGGTTAGGTATATTCTGCCAAAGGCAAAGGTGTCAAACATAGTGACAGGTCACCGCATTGACACGTGTATCAGTTTAAGTCGCTTTGAAAGAAAACAAAATCTTTACAAAATGTAGATTATTATTTAATGATTTAATGAGAAATACGGTATGGTAGCACAGAGAAAGCACCTACCTTACTAATATTTATTTCCAAGATTGATACTTGGAGAGATTTTAAGAATGTTGAATCATCTTCTGTTTTCTTACCTGTTTCAATTAAAACCTGCAAAGATTTTTGTACTTGCTGTGGACCTCTCCTTCCCTCGACCGTCCTTTTTGTATAAAGAGAGGTACTTACTTGGTTTGGCGGTCTTGTTCAGGTCGATTACTTATGTCGGGAAAAGCACAAAGAATAACAACAAAATACACGTAAATATACACAAATATATAAAAACACTGCCACACGTTTCCCGCCACGGCATAAAACAGCTGTTCGATGTGGTTCAAAAAGTATTCAGCATAATATTTTGTACACTCGGGAAACGTCTTTGACGCTGCCGCACGATAATATGCACTTGCCACACTCCCATAAATCAGCACCTTATTCGTCATCTAGACATTTGAATACGACATGTTTGTAAATACACAAAAAATACACGAAAAATTTAATTTGCGAAAAACAAGTACTGAAAAATTATTTCAAAGTAATCAGGGTACTGTAACCGTATACTTACTGTCATTTAACATCTACAGACGACATCTGACGACATCTGTAGGCCACTAATGCAAGGTGCACTCACGATGATATATTTTGAAACATCTTGCATTGTTGAGAAATTAAATTCTGTTAATACTAATAATAGCAACAATACTAACAGTAATCGACGATGTTTGCATAAAATATTTTCTAATATTTTAAACTATAACATCCCAAGATGTTTACAGTGTTCTGTAAAAATAACCTTTAGATTATAACTAACTTCGCGTTTTCTGCATTGTTTGGAGCATGGAAAGTAGGCAACCAGCAATGCAGTATTCATAACCTAGAACTTATTGTTACTTTAAATCAGCTAAATGACTAATTTTAAACGTGTTATAGTAATTAAACACATTATTTTATGTTGGATATGTTAGTGGATAATTATGATGAATCTGCAAGGAGTGAAAATTTAGTTTTGGCAGTGTGCAACGAAAGAACGAATACAAAATATTGTAGGTAACCGGATTAGCTGTTATCTATGAGGTACATTATTAATAAAAATGTTAATTTTCGTCGTTTCTACACTTGACAATGTTGAAAAATGACTGCATGGTTGACATATCTAGCCATGTCGGACGATGATTGATTGTCATAGGCGCCGATTTTCCGTAGGAAAAGAGGGTTTTGCCCCATTTTTTAAACATCGAGCTAGAATTTCGAAATAAATTTGTTATTGTCTTTTAGACCTCCCTGAGCACGTGGAAAATTTTTGTACTTAGTCATAGTTAACCCTGTATGCTTTAAATAAATAATTACATTCTAATTTTACAAAGAATTACATATAATGTACAAGTAAACGTAATTTCCATGGTAAAAATGCATATAACTTTTACAGGTCGCATTATCTATTTAATTGCATTCAAATTTTACAGAGCATTAGTAACTTTACAAATCGTAGGTATAATTAGCATGATAGTTATGGGAATTAAGAAGCGAATGATAACCATCGTTTTAAATAAATCATTATTTCAGTGTACAAACATCGCACCCTGTATACAGTTCTACGACCGCCATTGACATCCTCCAAATTTCTCCAATTTTAGCACAAAACAGTAATTATACAGCGACCTAATTTCCTCCGGCAAATATACGTACTGTTACCTTTACGCTTTACCTAATGTCCTAAGTTACAAATCATTTTGACGTGTTATAATAACAAAACCTCGGCTAAATTCTAAACTCATATTCATGATAGACAGCTTTCGATGAACTATTGTGGACGGCGCGCAACACTGACCCTTTTTAAGAGCGTCCTAAGGCCCATTTTCCCCGACGACACGACCGGAAGTGCGTGACGCGGGGACACACGGACAGCGCTAATCTTCCGGGGCTCGCGTGCGCCCTCTGTCGTTAATCTGGTCGCATATCTCTGGAGATTAAGCGGCTTCTCATATACACTTAGCCACTGCAGAGAGTGGTTATTTATGTTTTGGTACCATTAGCTCGGATTGTCATGCCGGCTTATCGATTTCTTTTGTTGATAATTAGTGTTTTATAGGAAGTACGTAATTGTCTTGGCATGTGATTTAGCGGTGCGTATTTAAATGTTTGCAAAACTCGCATTAATTTGCATCTGGATCGTTATGTGACACATTTTATTGAAATGACGGCAGCGAAAAGGTTAACTAACATCATGCGAAGGCGGGATACGTTTTAGTGTCAGCATTGCGCAGTATTTCATTATATTCTGTATTTTTTTATATCTCCTTAATCATATTTAACGAATAAATTCATTATTTTTGAAATTGAGAAGTTTTCGAAAAAATCTCCTGGCACGTCGATTTTGTTTTTAAAAAAAGGCCCTTTTTGACATACGACCCATATTTGTGACGTTATCTTTATTCGAGATATGACGTCATCGACAGTTTTTTTAAATAGCAACCCCCAATTTTTACCATGTTATTTGAAAGAGCGTGTTATTCTACATACATAGGTACATCATGAAAAATGTTGGTGTTACATAACAAAAATTTCAAGAAAATAATATTTGAAGATTTTAAAATTTCATTTTCACAATATTAATCACAATGGGGAATGCCACTATGTTGGAAAAGTTTTTGGAAACTCAGTAAATTACATTGTTTTGGAAATATATGAAGACCATATTCGTTGTTTTTTAAATTAAATTAAATTTAAACAATTTATTGGCAAATTAATGTACATGTGACGTCAGATGTACATTTTTAACATGCGGCAACAGAGCAATAGCATGCAACTTGTCTTAGAATAAAATAAATGAACTGCAGTACTGTATAAATAGAGACAGATATAGTGCCTGTAAACATCATTTGTCACTTCCGTCCAGAGAAATAGAGGAGAGGAGAACGAGCTTCGACGAGTGCGCATCCACATTTCACTAGGACGCTACGGGCGCTGTCATTTTGAAATCATGTACGTCACACTTTTAAGTCAAGATATTTACAGATAACGGTCGGACGGGAGACTGAACGTTTCGTATTTCGAGCTAACTGAAATTTTAAAAAGTACATATTTGTTCATATTTCATTTAAAATTTAATGTGTTTCTAAATACAAATTTTGAAACGACATGATAAAATAATATTTTCAATCCCCTTCGTATAGATGAATTCAAAATGACGGCCTCGTAATTACTAAGTTCGCGCATCTTGACGCTCATTCTCCCTTCTTCTATTTCTGTGATTGTCATGCATTGTTGCCAGCTGGTAAAAATGTACGCGTGACGTCATGTTGTTTTAAATAATTAATATCTCTCGTAAAACTGCATATTAGTCCAAATCCTATGCCACGTATCCAATGTTTTTTAGAGTACTTTCTAAAAATGCAAAATACCAAATTTAGTGGTATTCCCCATTTTATAGTTATCTCTGGAAATTTTAGAACTACTAAGAAAATTTACAATATTAATCGAAATAATAGTCCTGCTAGACAGAATATATTGTAGGTAATAGTCTTATTTCAATTTATAATTTTAGCAGAACATTTTTGTAAAGCTCTGTACGTTTAATAAAAATTGTTAATTCTATGTAGTTTTATAGAGATTATGGTAAAAACATTCCAAACGCACGCACTTACAGTTGTCTCGATCCAGTAATGGTCGGTTTGTCTATACAATCAAATGCGTTATAGATATTGTAGTGCAGTCGAAATTCAATTTCTTATGTTCAATAAATATTATTACCTACTTGAAAATATTGTTTCAATAAATCAACCGTAAAATGAAATTATTTTTTTTTCTTATTCTTATTGGTATAATACCTTGCCCATAACTAATTCGCATAGACATCTAATGAATTTATATTAATACCATAATACCTAGATTAATGGTGATTTATTGCTAAGTTCTTCTCTTCTTCTCTTTACTTTGCATAAGACTTACATGCTATGTCAATATTTCAGGAAATAAAATAAAAATTCTCTAGACTTACCTTTTTAAAGCAATTTTTGTTTTGGTAAAGAAACATTTCCGGACCTATATTTATAGAAACTTCTCATCAATTGAATGTTGTTTAATTTTGGAGTACTCTGTATAATTTTTACATAAGTAGATGTGCATATGCATATCACGAAAAATTTTTGTGTTACATAACAAAAATGTCAAGAAAATAATGTTTGAAGATTTTAAAATTCCATTTTCACAATCGTGCATAATTTCTGAAACGAAGAACTTATGAACATGATACTGGTAGAGGCGAATCACATTAAAATTCATCTTTATTTGCAAAGATTTCACCCGAGACGTGAAGTTTTTTTACGTGTGGTTCAACAGGGTAAAGAAACTGAGAATTTGTGGAGTTATGGGTAACATGGCCATTAGACCTAGGCAAATTTTGAATATCGAGGAGGATAATTTAAATATCATCGAATAGCTATCTAGCAAAAGACTAGGACAATTGTAGCGCAACGTGGCATATCACAATCCACAGTTTGGTTAACGTTAAGGCACGATTTACTCTAACAATATTCCGCTTTGAATGAATTTTTGCAAGTGGTTGATACATACAATTAAATTGAAACTTTACCATGAACATTTTAGTTACGGATGAGATAATTTTCACCCATAATGGTATTCAAAAATTTAACAACACGCATTATTTGACATTAGAAGATCCGCATGTTACCCGGCCAACACATTTTCAACGATTTTGAGTAAAGGTGTGGGCTAGAATTGTGAACGGAGAACTTATCGACTCTTTCACTCTGGAAAATCGGTTAACTGGTGCTCCGTAAAGAATTTTGAGTTAATTTTCACTAAAAATCAACACCTTGGTTGTTAAAACGTGTCCACACCCAATTGTGTTAAAATAATAAGACAATTCGTTGAGTATTGTTCAGTCAGCTATTTGTAAGCTATGGAGTCTTGTTCACCCTTGAACATCTTAAACTTCTTTGCTAACGGTGAAAAGCATTTTTTAGTACAAATATTGAAATTGTATTCATTCTGAAAAAAATGGTCTTGAGGAAATTCACTAAGAAGCTTTGTTTTCATCAGGGTTATTCTATGAAATTTTAAAAATTGCAGTCAATAATTCAGATCAAAATTAAATTAAACAAATAAAAACAACGGTTTGTAAGGAATTTAACTTAAATTCTGCTCATCTGCAATCCATTTTTGCAATGATCGCATTGATTTCTTAGGAACTTGTTTAAATTAGCATGTCATCCTTGATTTAACCCCAAGCTCTTCGAATACCATGTCGATAACAGATTTTCTTTATTATGCATCGGAGCTACATACACGTTTCTCTTTAACAAACCCAAATAAAAAAAATTGAGTGGATTGAATGCTGATGATCGAGTTGGCCAAGCAACTGGACCACCTCGACCAATCTATCTTTCCTCAAATCACCCAAAACTGAAGAAAGGTAGAAAAATTCGTAGTTTTTTGGATTTTTAACAATGTTGGTCATCCAGTAAGTCCATTTGTGCTGAACTTGGCCTAATTATAAATTCACTGACACTTGATCGAAAAAGTTCCGCCTATTTCGACCATTACTCATTCTGTAAAACTGGCCGTTTCTGTACTTTATAGCGTTTAGCCGTCTACCAATCGACCACTGTCGACGATCGACCATATCTATAGTTACTTGTGAGCTGCGAGCGTAACCGTAGCGGATCGAGAGTAACCACCAATGCCAGCAAATTAATAATAAAGTTACATGTTTCTCCTTTGTATGCAAGAGCCTCGCGAGAATCATGTCTGATGATTTCATGAGTCTTGAAAAACTGTAAGACAAGAAAGGACAATGTTAAAAATAGCCGATTTTTGGCTTATCCGCGGGAACTCATAAATCATAAAATCAATTGATTATTGTTAATTAATATTAGAAATGGTGATAGCTGGGAAAATGTCGCTACTACCCCTAAACCTATATAAACTACCCTTAAATAGCTTTAAATGGATAATCATTAATTATTGTTATAAAATTCGTGTAAAATGAAAAAAATGCTTGAAAATGATTTGTACAGAAAGTATGTCAATATAAAAAGTGATAAATAACTGTAAAAATGTCCATTCCACCCCTAGAAATTAAAAAAACGACTTGCAAAAGCTAATGGTGAGCTTACTTCGACATTAAAAATAGATAATGCTTAAATGTTCAAGGGAACGCCTATTGCTAGAAAGAAAATATAGATTACTATCAAAAAATGCAAAAACTGATACTAGAGTACATTAAGTAAGTGGGGAAATATTAATTGCACCCCTAAATCTATATAAACTGCCTTTAAATAGCTTAAAATAGATAATCGTTATTTATTGTTGTAAAATTCGTTTACATTGAAAAAAAATGCTTAAATCACTTTTAAGGAATAAATTGCTATTTTTTCAGTACGCGCTCGCAAAGTGAGAACAATTGGCGCTATTTCGCCATTGAATGGGCACTTTTACAGTCATTTATCACTTTTTATATTGACATACTGTCTGTTCAAATCATTTTCAAGCATTTTTTTCATTTGACATGAATTTTATAACAATACTTAATGATTATCCATTTAAAGCTATTTAAGGGTAGTTTATATAGGTTTAGGGGTAGTAGCGACATTTCCCCAGCTATCTGACGTATTTCTGGGCCATTTCTAATGTTAATTAACAATAATCAATTGATTTTTTTATGATTTATGCGTTCTCCCGGATAAGCCAAATATCGGCTATTTTTAACATTATCCTTTGCAATACTCTTGCAAGACAATATAAGATATAATCTTGCAAGATCGAGTAAAACAAGACTTTAAAGAAACGTTTGCACAACGCCAGGCAAGACAAGACATTTTCAAGTTTTGAAATATTTCTTGTCTCAGTCAACACTAGTAGATGATCCCTAAATTACATCACAGTTTGTGAAATCAACAAGAATTTGACACATTTGTCATAAAGATATGCTACCAATAACAATATACCA
The DNA here is from genome assembly GCA_037114965.1 of Monochamus alternatus. NCBI lineage: Eukaryota > Metazoa > Arthropoda > Insecta > Coleoptera > Cerambycidae > Monochamus > Monochamus alternatus. The sequence continues at coordinate 45,148,859 of CM073433.1, forward strand.
TCACAGAATGAATATGTAACAGATAAAATATAAGTGAAAGAGTGTTAAGTTGCTTCATCACGTACAATATCAGAAAAGTTCGTCTTACTCCAAACGCAAAGTTTTCGATTTTGAGGACCTTCGCCCACGACGCGTCTCACATAACGTCGCAACTTTGATAATATTTTTTATTGCCAACGCCGATACCAACCGATGCGGCAGTATTTCATATGGGACAACAGTTATACGGATCCTGGTGGAAAACTGAGAAATTTATGACCGTAATAGAGTTAGCGCCATCTGCACCGCGACCATAAAACTGCTGCAGGCCATCTTATAAGGTTTTAATGTTCGTTTCCTTTATTGGTTTTTCTAATGAAAAATACTTGCATAGTCGCAGCGGCAGAGTCAATTTGGAAAAATTTGTAGATTTTATTTTTGTTACTTACAATTCTAGTACGCAATTTTCGTATTTATTATTAATAATAAATTCTTTGAATAGTCTTTTGAAAAGTTGTACATTTAGTAGCTAATTTGAGTTAGGAAAAGTCATAACTATAATAGTGCTGGAAAAATTTACCCGCACGTAAAAATACATCATCAATAATTTTTTATTATTACAAATTTTAATTGTAACTTTTTTGTAATTGGTTATGGAAAACCCTGTGCATGTATTTGTGAGCATAAAGTAGAGGATAAGTTTGTATTTATATTGATCTCTCTTTGACCAAAATATTTTTATTCCAGTTGAAGTTTTTGTGGAACGGAATCCTCTCTATATTCTGCTGCCACGTTCGTTGCTTTCCATCCACCATGCCTGTGAAGAGTGGTGATCACTGCTCCTGCATCAGCCAGTATCGTAGCAGACGTTCTTCGGAAACAGTGATCTAGATGTTTGGTATTAGAGAGCATATATATGACTTCATTGATAGGAATTGTAGGAGTAAAAAATACTTTTTTAAACAGCACAAACATTAAATGTTTAACCATTTCAAGGTTTTGTACTAAAAAAATATGATTTCAATCAATAAGGATATGTTTAGATAAGGAACAAGGTAACCAGCTCGAAACCGGTATATGTCTGGTGGGGCAGCTGAGTAATGACTTTGGCTGTTTGCTAAAGTTATGTACATACATAATTTTTCGAACATTGAATTTTTTAAATATTTTTATCGGACTGTATTTTCATCTGTAGTGTGAAATAGAACATAAAAAGGCGAGCAAGAATTGTACAAATATGTATTTTGGCAACAGTGAGAGCGATTATTTTAATTTGTTTTGCATTATTGTCTATATTATGTACTTACCTATATATTTCAGTATGTATTTGTTGTATTCTTATTAGTATGGAAAAGAAATTGAAATTGTAAAATAAACTATAGCTAATAAATTTGTAGCATGTACTTCAAAAATAAGTAAAAAAAAAAATTGTTGCACAACATCCGCTGCGGACAGGATTCGAACCTGTGCGGGCAGAGCCCAATGGATTTCAAGTCCATCTCCTTAACCACTCGGACACCGCAGCTTGTTCGAATGGGTGCCTAAAGTCTTTAAGTTGTCGGCATTTTGAGCAAAATTAAAGAACTAATTAATTTTTTAAAGTAATTTTATAAAATTTTTAATGACACGTTGTAACTAAATTAATATTTAGAGTAGTTGTATAAAACAGACAAGCATTTATTTAATAACATAAAATGCAAAAAATAACTTGAAGGGTGTATTTCTTATGCAACCAGTAATACAGCCTGCAGTATATTCAGCTGCAGCATAAAATTTTAATGGCATCTCGCGCCATCTGACAGTATAGATCAAAACTTCCAGAGAAAGGCTGAGAATAGATAAAGGTTTCTTATTTAACGATGAGATAGTTGGTCACGTGACGTTAGACAGCGCCAGTTGACAACAAAATTTTGGTGGTCTGTTAGACAGTGATGTTTATGTAGAGTTTTTACACAGGTTTTGATGTTAGTTCGTTACATTAATAAATAAATTAATGTTATTTTGATATTGTGACTGTGTAAGGACTTAAGTGACCATTGTTGTTGTTTGGTGTCAAGTGATAATTCTCTTGGAATTGACTTAAAACTCTGAACAAGTAAGTAATGCACGATTTCCAATTTTTAGGGGTTAATTTGGGGTTTTGTAGGGTTTTAAAGTATTCTGCTATATTTGTAAGTGTGTGATTTGAGTCATAATAGAAAATTTTAAGGATTTGTCTTGATTATTCTTATAAAATAGTTATTATTAGCATGGGGTAGGTCGGTTAATGTTTACTTCTCTATCGGGGGTTAGACAGCCATGTTTGGGACCCGTTACAGCTAAAACTGAAATTAAACTCATCGTTTTTTAAACGAATTTCTGTTTTAAAAATTATGGTATGTCAGTTTAATTTAAAATAAAATCAGCACAACAGTTTGTTTCCTCGTTATTTAGAGAAATTAAACTTTTCTACGTATATTTCTATATAGGTATTTTTATTTAAATTATAGGCATTTATTTCGTCCTCGATACATGCAAAATAATATATTAAATTTGACCTTATTGGTGTATGAAAACATTAAACAATTAAATGTCACATGGTTATATACTTTGTTACAATGTTTGTCAATAATGTTAGTTTATTTTTCTATACCTAGCTACTACCTATTAACCATCAGAGAATGTTTTTAATTAAAACTTTTTCTTGCACTGGATGTTCCAATAGGTCCAAAGTACTTGTAAATGTAAAAACGTATTTAGCTATCACTGCTTTAATAAACCTACCAATCTTTCATGAAATACCTATGTACATGTTACTTGTTGTTTATGGGTTTTCGTCTTCAAATAATTTATCGAACTGTTTTCATCATCTAAACAATGCTGCCTACATACGTAGACACAAGTGTCTAGATAAGATATATGGATCCAAATGTAATCTTGTAGCCATTTACTACATCTACTTTATTTCCCAAAACATACAGTCAGTCAGATACCTACAGGATATGTTTCATTGTTTCAAAACATCATTTCATCAATAGAAATGTTTAAAATTTTATTAGTTGTAGTGTTAATAAATAGATAACGTACTCGATAACATAACAAATATTAAAATATCGTGAAAGAAGAAATATTCATTGAATACGTATGTGAAATAAGAGTATATGAGAGAGATTGGTTTTTCTAAAACTAGAATTAATGTTTCATCATATTTCGAACTGAGTTACGAGTTTAGGATCTGAATTTTAAGTAGGTACTTATTTACTAGACGAATTTTTCAAATGAATATGTAGGTTGGGAAGTATATTTTATTAAAGAGCAGCTTAGATCAAGTTGGTATGAAATTATCAATAAGAAAAAGACAGGCTAGGTACACAAGTCAACAAGAATGATAAGAGTTTTACACTCGTCTTTATAACGAAAGATATGCATGGAATACTTTAATAGTGTCGTAAATCTGAAGAATGTTTAAGTGTTTTCCATTCTATGCTTGTTTGACATGACTAGCGTATAGCAAGCAATTGGTTTGAGATGAATTTTAAAATTTTTTGTAAGTAAAAGTAATTCTAATGTATTTGTATAAGATCCTATAAGTAGTACGAACAAAATTTTATTGACGATAGATTTGTTCAAGCAGCAGTTAATAACTGTTTGAAACTAGTCAGAAACTTAATTAAGTATATAACATTTTTATAAAAAATAACGATATTGCTTAGGTATAACTTAAATAGGCAGTAATACTGAAAAAAATCTTCAATAAAAGTTTATTCGAGAGTTTATTAGAAAAAAGGGAGCTTTTTAACAGGAAAAAAATTGGGTATGTTTCTGTTTAACAGCATGTCTCCCAAAATTTAGTACAGCACAGTAGGCCCATACTATCCAGTTTGAGACACCCTGTATATTGGCGATATGGTAAGTTTTATAAGTTATGAATATGTCTTCCTACTTTATAAAACGATTGAACTAGTCTGGCGTCCAAAAATGTCGAAAAATACAAAAAAAAAAACCAAATACCAAACATGCCAGAAAATTGTTAAAAAAAATATCAAAAAATGGCAAAAGTACCAAAAATGATTTCAAATAGTTCCTAAAATGGAACATTCTAATAGGATCTGTGCATTCTCTATTTCCATCTTTTAAATATATTTGTGGGAAATAAGCGAGGAAGTAAGTTATATTTCATGATATGTTTTCAGTTCTTTCACAATATTTCAGCGACGGCAGCAGATATCTTGGATTTGGTTAGTTTATCTTAATGGCTATGGAAAGGCGCAACTTTTCTGTAATTTGAGTCAACAATGTTTTGAACATATTGCAGAACCAGTACTTCATTTGGTAAATTTATCACTGAGGTTAGTGTATTTCCGGAAGTTCTAAAAAAAAAAAAATCAAAAATTACCCCTGTTTATAAACAAAAAGGTGATCCAACGTCCATATCAAGCTATAGACCAATTGCTGTTCAAAATTAGTGTGCCAAAATTTTTTAGAGAGCTTAATGAATACTTCTGTAAATATAATATTATTAACGTATTTCAGCATGGTTTTGTAAAAAATAAAAATGCTGAATCTGCTCTATACGAGTGTGTAAAATATATACAGAAATCATTGGATGGTAAATGTGATACGTATGTAATGTTTTTTGATTTTTCTTCAGCATTTGATACTGCTCATTTCATTTTATTTAAAAAACTTGAAAATGTTGGAGTGAGGGGCATTGCCCTTAACTGGATAAAATCATATCTGCGCGATAGAATTCAATACGTTGCTCTTAGCAATGTCATAAAATCACATTTTTTATCTAATAACCATGGTGTACCGCAAGGCAGCTTGCTGGACCCTATCTTATTTGAAATAATGGATAATGACTTACCAAAAATTGCCGAGAATAACACTTTACCTGTACTATATGCTGACGACTCTAACTTTATATTTAGCTGTAAGGATGAAGAAAGCAATAGCCTTATACAGAATCTAATTCAAAACATGTATGAATGGACCAATAAAAATTTACTAAATCTAAATTGTAGTAAATCTCAGTTAAAGCATTTCATATACTAGTCCTCTTATTAGATTTAATGATGGCAAATATGTACCACTTGTAAATGAAAGCAAATTTCTTGGTTTACAACTTAATCCAAAGCTTTCCTGGAATGTACACGTAGCTAGCATTTGGAAAAAAAATCAACTACTTTTCACTCCACTTTTCATATATCTTTAGACAACTCCAGCCTCTGGTTAGTGTTTCCACATTAGTTTCTATGTACTATGGGCATGTTTGCTCAAAATTATCCTACGGCGTGATTTGCTGGAGAAATGACGCATCTGTTTCCTCCGTCTTCGTTGCCCAAAAAAATGTAGTCCGACAGATTCCCCGAGTCCCTAGGCGAACATCGTGTAGACCATTGTTTATAAGTTATAACTTATTAACCGCTCCTAGTATATTTATTCTTGTGCAGCGTATGTAAAAAAAAATTAGACAAATTCCCAAAACAGTTAAACACTCACGCTTACAGCACTAGTGCATTCGAATTTATAATAAGTTACCTGCACCATTGAAAAATAATATATCGATGAATAAGTTTAAAAATGATTTAAAAAGATTCCTCATACATTGTGCTTTTTATTCGGTTGATGAATATTTTAATAGCTAGTGTGTAGTGTGCATTGTTGTATGAATACATAATATACACAACATGTCCTATATCAATGATTGTATAGCTTATACAGTTTTTGATCTCTGGAATAAAGTATTATTATTTATTATCGCCCTGTATACTTTGCCATCAAGTTAAACATTGGGTTTGTCAATTACAGTAGAAATATGATCGAGGATGTCTTCTACCTGTTTGTTTCTTAATAAGTCAACAACAGTCATAATCCCGCTTCCATCTTAGGACACCTTGTCTGTACATAATCTTCATCGGCGAATAGATTTGTAAACTTAAGACTGCATTAAAATAATTTTGCATCCTGGATGTTATTTTTAAACTACAATACAAAGAAAACGACAGTAGGAAATCGTGAAAGCAGGTGTGGTATTAATACATCACACAAATTGCGCTTGTATGATTCACTTGGTTGGTATTGACCGAGGTATTAACCGACTGCTGGATTTCTTGGTCAGTTTAGAATTTCTTAGAAGATTTGTAAATGTCAATTATTAATTGTGAATCCCCCAAGATATCCTATTATTTTAATTAACTCATTAGTGGTGAGTAATCTGTTCCCAAAATAAAAAATATACGCAGTCGTACACGAGAGAAGGAAGTCCGAAAATGAACCATGTTTTATGATAAACCATAAATGGTTTAATTTGGAAACTGTTATTTGTCTCCAGCTGCATATTTAACATTGGTTTCCTTTTAAGTATAAGTTATTATTCTTTACCTAAATATTCCTTAAGTGAATATTACGTAGTAATCACTAAATCTACTACCATACGGCAAACATAACTCCAATTTATCTTAGCATACTTAAGTACGTAATCCTCAGCATTGAAAATCACTTCATGGTTTTGTAATTTTTGGTGGGGCGGTTTGGTGTCTGGAACGTTATGAAAACTAAGCAGAGCACCTTAAAGTTGCCCAAAATTTAAAATGGATAGTAAAAGTAGCGGCAACCATATCACTTATTACTTAGAAGTGACAGTAGTGTTTGTAATAGTTTTGGCAACGTATTGGGAATCTTTAACAAACCTTTAATGTGGCAGCACTTGCTTATACAATTATGGCACTTGTCGCCTCGTTATTGCTTCATCCGTAAGTCATTTCCACATTTTACTTAAACGGGATCAAAATTACTATAAAGTTGCTACTACCTACAAGATCCATTATGGAGTAACCTTTACCCAATGACCTGCTTCCTACATGACCTTCTAGCGCTAGAGAAGATACATTAGGTATTAGTTTATTATTAGCTTTATCCCGTGTTTGTATGTAAAATGGGTAGCAACAAAAAACCTCGCAGAAAGACGACTTTTCGGCCTTCGACTACGTTTTATAGAAAACTAAAACAACAAACAGAAAGTATTAACATTACTGTTTTTCGAGTTGGAGAAGTTCTAAGAAGTTTAAAATACACCTATGCGAAGTCCAAGTGTTTTCGGAAGCACTTGTTGAATTGCGTCTTAAAGTTTCTCTTTGAAAATAGTTTAAATATTCTGGACATAATAATATTCCCACTGCTATGGAATGACACAGAAATAAATACTTTTCTTATGTTTTGTAGACACTAGTTGTACATATAGGTACTTACATTAGAGATAAAAATGTGGGAGATGTGAGATGTTGAAATGAACTACATATATTGCAATTTTGAGGTTATGGGAATTAAGATAAAGTGGCGAAACGTTATTGTAGCTTTAAGAGGTCGGAAAGTTGATAGGTTAGTTCGATTGGTCACTAGTTAGTTGAATCTAACTAAGGAGTTAAATATTTGTATTTTCTGCCATTTTAAGTATTAACTTTAGGTGTATTTCATACACAAGTGTATTTCAAGTTTTATTTTGAAATGCAATGCAAATATTAGTACTCATCAGCACTGCATGAAATTTCGTAGGTCTTATACATAATTATTGGTTTTAGGTAAAAAAGTTGATAAAAAAAATTTAAGACATAAGTACATAATTTTTTGGTTAGCAAAATTTACAAAATTATTTTCACTATTTTTTAATACCGAATTTTTCAGCGGGGCTTGTTCAAATTTCGAGTTGTAACATCCGTATTTGACTTTTTTTAATTTTTGATTTATTGCTACAATCCAACCTATTACAGTAGCTTTTCACTCTAGCAAAAATTTGGCACTTTTTGGTAACGCCCTGTAGCTCGGAAATGGTAAGAGATAAAGAGCGGTTTTCACTATTGTTATTTTCTAAAGAAAAAGTCAGATTACTCTATCTATGACACATCTTTTAAACTCTAGCTCAATAAAATTGTTTCACAAACACTTTTTATTACGGCTCCATCAAATTGTAAATCAGGATGAAACATTTAAAAATTTTTTATTTTTAGCTTCCTGGATGAATATTTAAAATTTGTTCACAACTTGTAAGGTAACTAAAGTTGAAAATAATTGTAAATTATTTTCATTCGTCTTTCTCACCTTCGTCTATCTAGAATATACTTACTCTAAAAGCCGTAATGCTAAGAAATTAAAATCAATATTCCGTGTGAACAGGTGACGCGCTATAGAATACATTTTAATGCTAGGCATATTATCATTTTTTAAACAAGAACTTCTGGATTGAATACATTGTATAAACTCTCTATTTCTCGGGGGTTTAATTTTTCACACACCTATCATGTTCTTTGTTTGATTAAAAAAAATTTATAAACATATACAGGGTTTTTTAATGTATTAGAAAGGCATTTTAAGCTAATATAAATCAAGTCGCCTACAATTCCTATCAATGAAGTCATATGTATGCTCTCTGATACCTAACATATTTAATTTCAAATAATTTTGATTTATTGGTATAATAATTTTTGTACCTAGTTAGATATTTGACAACTAGGAGGCCACCTGAAGAAGCAATCCTAAAAATGCAGAAAAAGGTCAGATCTCATCTATTGTGCTTGAATTTTCAAGTTCCCACAGTTTCAAAAGTGAACTTAGATATTTATAGAGTGTTTTCATTAAACCAGGTTAGTAAATTTAGCTAGAATAATTTTTTAGGTAACTATTGAATAGAGCTTTGTCTGTGGAATTGTTCATTAGCATACCTAGATCTTTGGTATCAGATAGCATACATATGACTTCATCGATAGAAATTGTAGTCGACGACTGTGGTATCGCGAAATGCTAAGATTGCCCCGATCGCCCCTACGCGATTTTATTTTGTGAGTGAAGATGATTAAAAACCGAGCGTAGCGAGTTTTTTAACTTCACGAACAAAATAAAATCACTTTTAACACCTATATCATCCACTATTTTTTCTACAAAACAATCGGAAGAACTTTAAACTCAATAAAAATAAGAAATCAAAAAATACCACACAGATCGCAATGTTTATGAATCAAAATTTTCGTAGCAATCAGTGCTGTTGTTAGTTACGGAAAAAACGCAAAAATATTAACAGCATTTTCTAGTAATATTATAAGTATAATGAATAATCTCGATAATGAGCGTAACGAATCCATCCCTGCTGAAATCGAAGAAGCCGCCAGTCGAGCAACATTGGAATTATTGCCGGCGAAATCAAAGGAACAGTACGAAATCGCTTATAGACGCTTTTCGGAATGGTGCAACATTAAACAGGTCCCTGGGAAATGTAACGAAAGTATTTTACTGGCATATTTTGAGGAAAAAGCCAAGATATGGAAATCGTCAACGCTGTGGTCAAATTATTCCATGATCAAAACTATGTTAAAAATAAAGCAAAAGCAAGACGGAAGGGTGAAGGATATTAAGCAAAAAAGTCAAAAGTTTTGACGAAGACGCATTTCGACAAATTTCTCACAGAAGCAGAAGACGAAAAGTATCTCATGATGAAAGTCGCAGCAATAGTGGGTGTCTTCGGAGCCTGTCGCCGGGAGGAATTGTGTCAGATGACTATCGACAATATCGAATATTTGGGCACTTCGGTTGTTGTGACCATACCAGATACTAAAACGAAAGTGCCTCGGGCTTTCAGTGTTGTTGGTGAATTCTATTTAAACTTTTTTAGAAAGTATATGGCACTCCGGCCACCCAACGTTGTCCATAGACGACTTTTTCTTAAACATATGAAGAATAAATGTGTGAAGAATCCAGTCGGAATTAACATGTTTGGTAAAATGCCTGCCGAGATTGCAGAGTTCTTGAATCTACCAAATCCTCAACTCTACACCGGACACTGTTTTCGTCGTTCATCGGCGACATTGTTAGCAGATTCTGGTGCAAATCTTACTACCATGGAGGAGAGACATGGAGGATGGAAATCTTCGACGGTAGCTGAAGGCTACATTGAAAATTCACTGGAACAGAAGAAGGAAATTGCGTGCCAAATACTTCCTACTGCTGCAGCTACTAGCAAGACCACCAGTACTACCAGTAGTATTTCTACAGAAAATAGATGTGTCACACATGTTGACAGTAAAACCAATTTAAGTATGATGACTCCGCAGGGAATTACAATTTCAAATTGTTCTAATTTTGCTATAAATGTTAATAGTAATAACTAGTTAAAATGTTGGTTTGTACTTATTTAAAATAAAAAGTTGTTCATGTGTTTGTTAAAACGTTTTATTAATTTTCAAAACAAAATTTAAATAAACTTTGATTTACTTTTAACACTATTGTTAAAAGTAACTTACTTTTAACACGCGTGTCAAAAAATGACATTTTTAACATCAAAAATGACAATTAAAAAGCCCACTTTTAACAGTTTTGTAGAAAAAATATTTATGTGCTTAGGACAAAATGACCACCTTTCCACCCTGTATGATACAAAAATAAACAACTTTTTCTTATAAAAAATTTCCAAAACATTTGTAATTTTTCGCAAATTCGAAATTTCTTGATATATTATTTACCACGCTGAGAGGTACTGGCACCATGCTAAAAGATTTGACTGCAATATATTGCAAAAAATATGCTACCAAGAATACAGTTCGACAGATGTGTTGGTGATCTATGTAACAGATAACGAAATGACATAATGGACAAGGAAATTCGGCGCGGACTCAGTCAGCTGGTGTAGAGCACCCTTAAGTTGTTTAAATTTATTGTTCGTCTAAAAATTCAGTGACATTCGAATTCTAAATGATTATAATTATTTGATCGATTTTTTAAATGTTATTATCTTCAGATATTCGATGAAAGCTCTAATAATAAAGCCACAAGTATATAAGGCTTATTTTGTCAACAATGAAAATAATTTAAAAAATTATAGAAACGCCTTATCTATAAGATAAAAGTGATAAAGTGTTAATGAACTGACGGAAGTCGGTCGCCTTATAAATATTATCTAAGTAGGTAGTTGCGTTTTACATTACCTATTTAACACAAGAGTGTAATATTTAATTAAAACAAACGAAAGCGGAAGCAACGTGAATTTCTTAATTTTCCGTTTGTCAGTGGAGTGCGCTATCATATCTATTTAATAATATGTTGTGCAATTATAAAGAAACATGGTAGGTCCTACTCACAAAATTCTTTATGCTATTTGTTGATCTTTGTAAAATTTCATATAATTAAACGAAGCTCAGCAGAAGAAAAAGAATAATAAACGAATTCATGTTTATTTTTAATAAAAAGGGCCATGATTTTTTTTTATTCTCGTCAACAAAGTGTGATACGAAAGTCATTTAGATAACAAGAAAGTTTCATTTTAAGATGTTTAATCCGAAAAAATACAAATTTTAAAAAAACGCAATGGGGCCCCAGGAAGCATCTTAACGAAATTATTGTTAAACGTCATAAGTGGGTTGAACATGCGAATATAGGTCGAATTTTTTTTCATAAACGGTTCATTTTGTCGACAATTGACAAGAGTATCTTTTTTTTAGTCTAAGGTTGAAGCTACCCAGATTTATTATTTTAAAGTCTCTATCATACAGGGTGTTAAAAATGTAGGCATTAAATTGTAAAGCTTAAGTAAGTTAAAAGTTATCCAAGAACAACCGATTTCCAGGGGCGTCCTTCAGGGAGAGTCTGTAGGGGAAAAAAATAGGATCTTGTCATCTTATTATTTCATGTTCTATCTGCATCCCACATTTGACACCCTGAATATCCAGCAAATCGTTGGTGTAGTTTCTGAAAAAGGGGTTTGACATTCAGAAATAAAATTAATAATTTTCGAAATATAAGATTTTGATAGTGTTCTTCACAGACACTCTTAACACAATTTTAATATAGATACCTACTTAGTTGTTTCAGTAGTTTGGACGCATGTTATACAGGGTTAACTATGACTTAGTACAAATATTTTAAGAGAAGATTATTATTATTATTATTTCATGTTCTACCTGCACCCCACATTTGGCACCCTGAATATCCAGCAACTCGATGGTGTAGTTTCTGAAAAAGGGGTTTGACATTCAGAAATAAAATTAATAATTTTCGAATTATAAGATTTTGATAGTGTTCTTCACAGACACTCTTAACACAATTTTAATATAGATACCTACTTAGTTGTTTCAGTAGCTTGGACGCATGTTATACAGGGTTAACTATGGCTTAGTACAAATATTTTAAGAGGAGATGGGGAAAAATAAAAATTAACGGAATCATCTATCAAAAAATTTCCAATCTTATTTATAAAGCGAAAAAAATGATTTTCAAAACTATATTAATTTCTTATTTATCGCCGTCACTGACCTTCTGTCAGTACTTAAGTACTTAAAAGGGTTTTGTCCCATTTTTTAAACATTGAGCTAGAATTCCGAAATTCATTTTTTATTGTCTTTTAGACCTCCTGAAGCACGTGGTTAAAATGTTTGTACCTTAGTTATAGTTAACCCTGTATATAGAATAATATCAAACATGTTTGTACTCTGACACAGATTTTTCTCTTTTCGTAATTCGATACAAAATTTTCATTATTTTTGAAATTCACTTGAGTTTGGCGAATTTCAATTAATCTAGTAATCGAAAAGCATTAAGTACAAAGACGTTTAACCGTTTGTGTTACTTCTAACAAAATAAACACCAGAACAAACATATTGTAATGAGTAACCCTGGGGAATAAATATCACTTTCGGAAATAGATTTGCGCAACGTCTTTTAACACGTCGTTAAATAGTGTTAGCGCCTCAATACCTCTATCCACACGATTTTAATATTATCATTTGTGTATACTAGACATCGCATGTTTTGTATTCTATGCGTTCGTGTTTATTCATGTTTATTTTTATAATGTTTAGACAATGAAGTTTGTATCTAAATGCGCAATCTCTTGATATTTACAGGTTACCTGTTTAAAGAATATTGGGATTTTTCCTAGGTAAACTTGAGTTGCTAAACGCGCGAAATCTCAAATTGTGCGGTTTAATGCCAAGTGATATTAGATTGGGTATTTTGTGATTGTTGTATGCCAATTGACCTTTCTTCGTTTCGAAATTGAGTAAACTTCAGTTGGCTCTTAATGTGTAATGAATGTTAAATCTGAGAGTGGCAGGTACTTTGTAGTGTAATCATGATGTTTCTACATTTGTATTTTTTAAAAATATTTTTTTCTGGAAGTACTAAGGTTATCTGAATTATTTGATGTGTATCTTTCCATGTATAAAATAGAGGTACTCGTATTACACGATCCATAAGTACGTATCTACAAAATATGTCATTCTGAAATGAGCAGGCATGACTGAATATGAATGGTATAATAATTTATAGTCTGTTTAGAAATCAAAGAGAGTAATAAAATCTTATTATGTATGCAAATCGTAAATAAATGTAGTACTGGTGCTTATATTCAATATTTTTATATTATGTATTATGGGTATAGATGAGGTGTACTTTCAAAAAAACGTTGTGTGATCGAACCGTACTAAATGGTAGCAGGTAGCTAAAATTTAATCCTCGACAATCCGTCTTTGTCTATGCCGCTTCAATTTCTCGGTCCATTTCTTTTATAATTAAGTACCATAACCGGGTTAAAAGGGTTTTTAGTGATTCAAATAAAATTATTCAATATTGTTATCAAAATATTTATTTAAATTTAATGAATAGACTTTTATTCCACACAAAAATATATGTATTTTGAAAAATAAAATTATGGTGAGTAAATGTAGTGTTGTATAAATGTACAATAAAGAAAATAAAAAAGTAGGTATATTAAAATTCATCCTCTGAATATTCTGATGAATTATTTTCGTCTCCTAGATTGATAAGGATAGGTTCCACAGTAACGTCAATTAAATTATGGAGTTCCCACATTTTCTCCTCTTGTTTTTGTACATGATGTATACATCTTTGCCAGTTATCTGCAGTTACTCGTTCCAAGGAATTTTTTAACAAAATTTTCACGTCACTTAATTTAAACGTCGTATTATTTCGCACTACGTATCCTTTTACCTGCACGCAGACTAATTCGATTGGGTTAAGTTCACAGTGATAAGGTGGTAACCGTAGTACCGTTATTTGGCGATTTGTTGTCATTTCATCGATAACATATAGCAATTATATATCTTCCAGATTCCTATAAATAGAAATTCTATATTTTAAATGGAACTGTATGTTTTTACTTACACATAAACTCATTAAAAAATGTTTAAGTTCACGGCGGATATGTTTATCGGTTTATCTAAAATTTGAGGTTAGTGTGGAATCCGAATAAAAAATGTTTACCAAGCCACTGATCTGAGATAAGTTGATGTCGAATTAATGTTTGTCAGTAATGTGGTCATTATTTGTGCTGTTTATACTTATATTTTCATATTAAGATAATTATTTATTGCTCACACGAAATCATAGATGTAAAATAAACTTATTAACAATATATGATTAGTTTTTAAAAAATGTGCCTACTCACTTATTTGGTTATATTATTTTTAGTAAAATTCTCTTTGTGATCTTTCCTGATCTTCAAGGAAAAATATCGAATTGGAAGTAATTATAACTAGCTTATAAATGTTAATGAGGCCGGTTTATATCTGATGAATGTTTCATATTTCCTCATGTCTTTAAAATATAACTCGATACAGAAACATGTTCAAGAATTTCGTTATCTAAAGGAAGCAGATTACATTGCACGACAAAACTATTCATGCAGTTGACTAGTGGATCTACTAAAGTATCTTTTCTTGTACCTAAATTACATTTTAAAAATAGCACCTAGCTTCTTAAGAGAAAGTAAGGGATTGTTCCTAGAGGTGGAAACAAGCATTTTATGTCTCATTTCATTGTTTATACTTATTCAGTTTGATACAACAGTAGTTTCTTTTTGTCTTCAGAAACATGGTACCTCCCCTGTTTATACTTATTCAGTTTGATACAGGATAAAGACAAAAAGAAACTGCTGTTGAGTAAGGGATGTTGCATCACCATTCATAGAATTCACTCCTGTCTTTCCTGTTGTTTACTTTATTGAGATTTACCTTGAATATATTTATGAAAATAAGTCCATATTGCATTTTTTTTTCATTCATGAATAAGGCCAGACTGTTGCAATGATCGCATCCTTCGTTTTATATAGCATTTCTCGGTATGGTATCGGTTATCGTACTCGTACACCGTTTCGTATGAATCCATGAATACAACAGACTGTGTAATGGCCCTGCAAGGTCAAGTCTAGCTGGAGGTTCAATTGTTTTCTTTATTGATAAGTTTCTTCCACGTAACAGCAGGCCGTGGGTGAAGCGAGGCACGTTTGGATCGTGGCGGCAGTGTGGCTCCTTTGTGTGTATTTTGTTGAAACTGTCACTATGCAATGGAGAAATTGCATGATTTTTCCAAATATGTGCGGAAGAAATAATGTATTATTTTAATCCAAATGGCGTTTGTCCTAGACAATTTCCTAGGAAAATGAGCCTGAAAACGGTATTTAATTTTTTTTTCCACGCCCTCAGAAAATCGTAGCCGTCACAGCGAAGGCATGTGACGTCAGAGGACGTTTGCATATGTATATGATTTTTATACCTGTGTATGATTTCCATGCTTTCGGACAACGCAGTACATTCGTTTAGAAGTGTTATTGTGTTAAATAGATATTAGTAATGAATAAAGTTGCAAAATAGACTCGTAAAATGAGCACAGAAAGTGCATCTCACCGGGTAAATGGAGGAAGTATTGCATTAGGCCATTATATATGACTACAGCGTCTAATAAAAAATATTTGACCGTGCCAACAATTTTTAAATGGTCTCATGTTAAATCAGATGGCATAATTATATAAATAGCTCAAATAAAACCCTCTATTGGACGTAACCAACATCATTGTCGCAGTAATTTTTAAGAGTGAATCTATATTGCAAACAAAACAATAATACCCCTCATTCTAATCATGAGGATTAGCCCAGAAGTCGAAGACTTGTGCGGGAGAGGGGGTGGCATATTATTATTAAGCAAGCCGCATTTTCGCCCAGGAACGACTTACGTTGGTGGGCCCTAACCACCATTGAGTGCAGGAATGAGAGAAACGTCGACGCACACAAATTGTCTAATCACTAATTACTATTATTGAGCTCTGACTTGGATGGCCTGCTAGTATCAGTGGAGGAGGAGCAGGTTCGAGAAAAAAAATAAAATGATTTGAAGATGATAAGATGATTTAGCTAACTAATTTTTCAGGTAGCAAAGATGGACTGGTTAAAATGATTATTAAATGGAACGCCCTGTATAGTAACTTACTATTAATTGCTGTAATAAACTATATCTAACTCTTATTTGCCAAAAATATATATAAATATTACACATATGTCTAGGAACTAATAAAATGAATAATATTAAATCTATTATTAAATATCTTTTTTATTTACTCTAATCTAAACTAACTAAAATTAAATATCTCCAATTCTATCTGCTAGAACATGAAATAATTAGTGGTAAGTACTTTTCCTCTACTCTTTATAAACAGGAAAATTCCCTTTTCATTTAAATCGGGTAAGTATTGGTTAATAAAAATTTTATTAAAGTTATGGTAAGATCAACTTGCGTGTCTCCTACTTATTCCAGATGCTTTACAGTATATACGATTTTGGAAGCCGACTGCACTTAGGAGAAGAGGCCCCAGGCATAGAACTGCAATTGCACCGCTGCAACATACAAATGTAACGTGACTGCACCCAGATTGGAACAAACTGGACCAAAGGAGCAATTCTGGATGACTCAGTGATTTAGTGGTAGCCTAGCACGATCACCAGGGAAGGAATAGCCGTGTCAAAACACCCTTGGGAATGAGATTTGTTCCCAAGAAAAATGTTAACATACCTTCTTTGAAGGGTGCCTCTATAGAGACCACAAGCGGACAGTAATAAAGCGATGTTAGCGATAATCCCTAAACAGGCAGCGATTTCGTTAAAATAACACTAGAAACACCAAATATATATCAATATAATTTGAAATCACTATAAAAATCTGCACTAAGAATTATCCCTTGACGGATGATAACAGATCAAAAATCTTGGTTCTATTGTTTTTAAAACTACTTAGAAAAACTATTTGAATTTTCAGTAATCGACGAAGGAATCTACGATCACAGATTACAACTATCTTGCCGTTCGGCCGCTAGCCGATAGGTGGAGATATGAGTATTCGAATTAACATATTAAACAGATGCTGTTACCGCGAAAATATAACGTTACAAAATCCTCATTAATTAGGGGGGTAGTCAAACGTCAACCGGTATCAATCTCTCACATTGACCCAAGCCAACATGCTTCCACTCTACTATACCCGCAGAGAGGGTGCCAATCCTCTCCACGAATATAGCTTATATAGCATTGACCGAATAATGAATGAATGAATGTGAATGTCAATATTGAAAGGGCTTCTTAGCTGACCGAAAGCAACAAAAACAAAGTATTATGAAAACATGTTCAGCAATAGTTTTTCTTCAAATACATTTCAAAAATTAAAAATACTGCCAACATAAAATGCAAAATTTTGTTACAAAATGGAAAATTAAAGTGCAATTAAGATTAAACAAAAACTCTTTTAACATAATTTGTATGCAATTTGTTTTTTGTATCAGTATTTATGAAGTAAACAATGGAGGATTTCCGAAAAATTGTAACGTAAGTACGACAATATTACTATCTATTACCTGTAGCTGTTAACGTCCGTTTTATTATTTTGTGCGCACTGTCACTTTTCTGTTATTGCCGGAGTTTGTGATAAGTACTAAATTAAAATGATCCAATTTTCTTGTGAGTATGGCTGTGAAATTAGATCATTTTAATTACTTATCACAAAAACCGTCAATAACAGAAAAATTATAAGAGATGACAGGAAAGTGTAACATGGATAGAAGGTAAACTACAACAGTTTTTGATTAAATATACAGGGTGTTCCATTTAGAAAAATCAAGTCTGAACTATTCTAATGGGCCGTCAGCGTAAGTAAGACAGCCTGTATAAATATTTGTTAAAACTCGCGTTTCCTTTGCTTTAATATGAGACCTTGATAAATGTTTTTTAATATGCATTTAATCAATTATTTGTAAATTTCTTGGTGACGCCACTGCCTACGCGTTCATGTGTCAACCTCTACATGTTATACAGGGTCTTCTTAAATGAAAATACATAACCCTAGCACAAATCCCTGATGCTAAAATATGAGGATTTAGCCCGATTATTATTTTTTTTTAACTTTTTTTTTGTAAATATATATCTTGATAATAACATATTTTGCACGAAATTAGGAGTTCTTTAAATTAAGAAATCAAATTCTGATCATGTACATTGCGGGGTTTGCCGGCAGTACTTCGTCTAGATTTATAGCTTCATAAATTTTTGTGCCTCGGTATATTAAATTTGTAGTAAAAAATTCTTATTCCTTTTTATATTTTTTTTTGCGTACTGAAATTCGTCGTAACAGTCATATCGTCATTAGTTATAAAAGAGTATTGTCAAATGATGCAATCTTATTTTCATTTGAGTTTGAAGGACAAAGAATTGCGGTTTTTATTAGTGTAGTGCAATTATAGGTTCCTATAATGCTGAAATTTAAACATTTACTAACTTTTGGAGGGGAAAATGGGCTAGAGAACATGAAAGTCGCTGTGAAAAATACTTATTACCTTACATCAATTCAAGTGTTAGTAGTTTTTTTTTAAAGAATTTTGCGACGTGTGATATTGTTAATAATATACAATTTTCTAAATGTGCAGTTGACGTGTAAAACTCGTGTGATAAAACATAACAGGTGAAAATTATGCTTTCTTCTTAACCTAAATGGCAGCCGGGAAACTGTTGCACAAACTGGAGAAAACTTGTATAATTGACACAGTGAAGAGATATTATTTCTAACTTACTTTTTTCATACTATCTCAAAAAGCAGCTATAAATAAATTCGTCGAAAAATTCCGTATAAAGGCCTCACCCTTAATCATTAAAATTGTGCTTTATAACATCCTAAAAAAAATAAAAAAGTGGGGTAGTATATAACGGTACTTATTATCTAAATGTTATGCAACGTTTTAGCACTGTAATTTAAGTAACTCATCATTTCTATGAAAGGTGGGTACTTCCACCTAATGACGCAAATGGAATAACCGATAAATATTCATCAAAAAATTAACATCGACAAATTTACCTTATTTTCTGTCTTCTAATCGAGAATATAAAAGCCTACATAAAAAATATATTGATGCAGCTAAATTAAAATAAAGTTTAGCTAAGATTTCTATCCTGCCTTCGGAAGATACCTTGGTTTTTTATTTCGCCATCTGGATCTACGTCTTGTACAAACGAAAGGATTTTTTTTGTCTCACTTTTATGTTTATATTATAAACCGGAAATGGAGGAATAAAGGAAAAGAAAGATTTTATCAAATTTCGGGCGTAACGGCGTTTCAGAGAATTTAAATTTGGCATGAGATGAATTTAGAAAAGCAGCCGGCACTGTTGCGACCTATTTAAACATTTATAAACAGGAACAAATTTTTAATTAAGGGAAACGTAATTGTTTTCCACAGATGAGAATTTTTATTATATGGTCGTTGCTCGTTGTAGCTTCTTAGTTGATTCAGCAATTTTTGGATTTCGTTTCTTCTATCAAAATTGCATCTACTGTTTATGTGCGGCCAAGAGGAATAAATATAGAATATATAATAATATATCTACCTCTGATTCTAATCACAAGGGTTAGTCCAGAAGTCAGGAGGCTTGTGCGGGAGAGAAGGTGGCATATTATTATTTTTAAGCAGGTCGCATTTGCACCCAGGGACTTACGTTGGTAGGCTCTAACCAGCATTCAGTGCAGGAATGAGGGAAACCTGGAAAACCTCATTAATTATGGGGGTAGTCAAATGTCGACCGGTATCAATATCTCACATTGACCCAAGCTAACATTCCATCCTACCATACCTGCAGAGAGGGTGCCAATTTTCTCCACGAATATAGCTGATATACGGTCTACTGGCTGCGGGGATCGAACCCACATTGGTCTAGCCACATCGATTCAAGTACTGACGCCTTAAACCGCGCTGCCACTGATCGATAAAGTGTCATTAAAAAGCCGCTTTTAATCTCATTTGGAGATGAAATATATTACTGGTTTTGTTGCCCACTAGATTCTCTTTGCCCGGGTTTCCCCTAAACTATAATTTTTGCAACTTTCCTTCTGAACAGTTGCCATATCAGAGCTGGGTATCGCGCTTTTCTGCTGCATCAGTAACAAAGCAAATATTTATGAACTGTCCGATAAGGACTTTCTGTCTACCGGATGGAGAGGTAAACAAAACACAGCTATCTTATCAACTTTTTAACAAGCCATAGGCGCAGGCGTTACCTCGGACGTAATATCTATTTTATGATTATGGCGAGGTGTGAATCCACGGTTTTTATACAGTACCGTTCGAGTCGTATCAATGACGATGGACTGCAGTCAGTGCAGTCACAGTCACAGCTGTTCGTGTTTGTTTTGACGTGACACGCCCGTGTTGTCTAGTTGGCTTGGTGCGAAGGCGAACCGTAACAAGACTTGTTCGTAACAAAACCGTGTACTGGATTGTGCAACCGTGAAAAGACATGGTATTTTGTTCGGTCTTTTGAACTGTGTCTAGGTTGTATTATTAAATGAGACGTGGAGCATTATCGATATTTGGTGAACTAGTTGAATCTGGTAGGTTTATTTTTGGAGAGATTGAAAGTAATTGCAGGTTATGAATAACTTGTTTCGTCTGTGATGTTATAACAGCGGTGTATCATATAATATACATGGTACCAACTAGGGAACGCCAGATGTTGGAAGTTCCCCATATCCTACACACGTACGCTTATTGTGATCTACTTCCATTTCAAAATTGGTGCTTTTCATAACTTAAAAATGCCGTGGAAGTCTAATATACAGGATGTTTATTAATTGAATGCCGATCTTAAGGGTGTGAATCCTTCGGCCATTTTAAGAAGAAAACTTAATATCAACATATGTCCTAAACCTCTTAATTTTTGAGCTACAGGGTGTTAAAGTTTTAAGAAAAAATTTACTTTTTTATTATAATTTTCTTATCACTACATGTTGCATTACGTCTACTCAAATTCTCTTCTGTCCGATAAGCCGTCCGTTGCCTCACCCGTGGTATACTCAGCTGAGGAGAACTAGCAAGCTCGAAAGCGGTATATGTCATATGTCTGGTGTGCCGTTGACAAATGAGTTTGCTATAAGTCTTTTAAGTGTTTACATATATTTATTTTATATGTATACATATGGTTTATGTGATCCGCCTTATATAAATAAATAAATATTACTCTAGAAAGGAATACAATATATATTTAAGGCAACAATATTAGCTAATTATGTAGGTACTCCAGTTTTATTTTTTCCTAATGCAATCAGGAGAACTAAAGACGCTCTTCGTAGACGAAGAACATTCACATGTTTTGAACATAAACAACGAACGGTATGATTAAGAGAATTTCAATGAAGCACAATTTTTTTTATTGTACTTCATAACTTGAAGGCAAATGAAAATCGCATAACAACATTTGAATTTTTCTTATTACTTTAACATTATAATTCATATTATTTATAGAGGCTGATTACCAAACAATATAGTGTTTTTAATAGTAGATGTAATGATCATGCACGTGGTTACGTACAATGATCACCTGCTGTTAATTTTTAGCTCTTTTCATAACTTTAACAGGTTAATTATAATTATATTTTTATCATACACAAATTAACTGCCGAAATATGTAAATTTTAGAACATAGTAATGCTCTGCTAATGGAACTTCATTTAGATTAACATTTAATTGAACGTATAAAAAATGTTTATCTCAGCTTACTTTTCAACGTATCGGTAGAATAATAGAAGTAGGTATACGTTACATATTATACACACGAATAAAACAATGGTCTACAATAACGCTATTTAAACTTAGGAATGCTGTTCAGTAAGATTTTGAATGAAAAAATAATAATAATATCGTGTTTTGTTATCGATGGGTTATCTTCTAGAGAAAACAAACAAATATCATTGTATATATGTATAAAAATACGACCTAAACCACGATATCTTGAGATCTAAGTTACCGGTCTGGAAACATGCAATAAAAGAATTGGTATTCACTTCACTTATTAAAAACTCATTAATGCACGTATGTAATTAAAATTTTAACTGAAAATTAACAAGAGGTCGTGGCCTCTAGTTAATATATACGTGACTACGTTACGATTTATGTATAATCGTTTTAATTTCAAAGGAGTATATTAAGTATGTACTTACCTTATATTAACTATTGTATTAAACGTGTGATTAGGAAATATGGAAATAGGTATATTTCTAGGATATTGTGATTGTGGGGATTTCAAGAACAATATTGTTTCAAAATTTCATTTTTTACACGCAGTAATTGTAAAAAAGGTAGGTGTAATATTAGCTACAAAGGTATTTTACTACGTCGAATACGTTTTTCAGAAATATGACTTTGGGAACTGCCAAAACGATGTTTTTTAATCTAGAGAATGTACATGCTTATACAGTATCCAGAAACTAATGGTCAAAAATGACCAAACATATTTCTGACCTTCCCGGTTTTCTTACGAATATACAGGACTTCCAAGTAAGAAATTAAATATTGAATTTCAGTCATAAACTTTAAACCGTTACCTTGGTAACCTTGAAATTTGGATGATGCTAGTAACTGATCGAAATCGAATTAGGCATGCTTCAAAATTAAGGTTAATAATTTATATAATTTTAGCGGTGTTGTCACATTTGACATTTTGCATTCGCAGTTCAATCCCCGTATCAATTTACTGCAAAAAAAACTATACATTGTTTTATTCGATATCTTATACCATTTTCACGATAAACTCATGTTTTATGATGTATGTAATAATAATTTATTAACAATTAAGTTAGTATATAGATAGTAATGGAGGTGGTCCAGTTGCCAGCTCGATTACAGGTCTTAATCCACTACATTTATTTCTTTAGGTATTTTTAAAGGAAAGTGTATACAGCTCCCGTGTCTATTACAAAAAAATATTACCTACATCGTATTTAAAGTTTTTGTTGTGAAATAAATAATGACATGCTAATTCGGACAAGAAATCTATGCAACCGTTGCATTGATGAAAATGGATATCACTTTAAGCACCATTTAAATTAAATTGCTTACAAATCGTTGTTTTTATTTGTTTAATAAATGGTTAACTGCAATTTTTAAAAATTCATAGGAAGACTTTCATTAGAAACAGTCATAATATCTTAAAAACAAATATGTTTAGAGAATTTCCTCGAGAACACTTTTTTTCAGAAAATAGAATAAAATTTGAATATTTGTAAAGAAAAAATAGATTTCACCATAGGCGTAGAAATTCAGGGGGTTCGAGAATGAATTAGATCTATACCTGCACCACTGGGAAAAATTTTTCACCTCGAAATATGAACCTTTTATTATGATTACTGCATAGCAAATTTGAAGGAAAAATATTTACTTGTTTATAAAATATAAATCATTTTTTTTAAGTTGAACGTCCTCTATCAGAGTGTCATAGAGAAAAATATTATAGGAAAGACAACTATTAATTTTCCCCAAAGTTTAGAACGAAAAATACCCTATATTTGACACCTTATACTAGATATATCAAATATTTTTATGGTACAATAAGGCGATAAGTATATCCCATAAAAAATATCTGCAAATTTTTTATAGTTTTGCCATATCAAGTTCCATGACGTATTTTTCGGACATTAAAGTCGAACAAATAGTTCCAGAGAAAAAACAAATATTTTTAATTTTTCAAGAAACCCCATAACTCCTATAACAAATCTTTTTGTGACATAACCTTCTAGGAAGTTTCAGCTTACATTATTGCTGACTTATCCAGAAAATTTGAGGTAAGTCACGTTCATTTTTGATCACTAGTTTCTATACATCCTGTATAGGTGTAAAGCTCGTACATATTGAAGATGTTTGTTGACGAATGAAAGCATAAATTTCCAAGTCATTTATTTATAAGCTACTGTTAACAGTTACTTAATACTGAATTAACAATGTTTTGACAATTTAAAGTTGAGCAGTTATTACACAAAATGGAGTTCGAAAATAACTATTCCCATTACATCGCACTTATTGTATAAGTACTTTAATCAGTGTATATAATTGTACTCTAATACTTTTGCTCAGAACATTCTGGCATGAGCAGAATGAATAATTTGTAAATTTCTCGTAAAAGTTGGAAGGTGATTTAAAGTCGTAGAAAAATACAGCCTTGAATGGAAATTATTATATTTGACGAGACAACATACACAACATCTACCAATGCACTGATATTATCTTTGGTATTCCCCAGCTATCAAGAAGTGCATAAAAATACAATGGTCATCAGATTTAATTTTTAAATCGTTTAAGTTGAATGACTGTCTTAATGATGGTTTTAGATAAAGTACAGAAGTAGGTACACAATATATTAGGTTTGTTCCTACATAGCAATGACTGATAGTTTACAGTACTGTTTTAATGCGCAAGTGCAATTCATGTACTACTTTGAAATCAGTCTATTGGATATATACAAAAATAAAATACTTGACTAGTCTCTACATGATTTGTTTATAGTACGAAGTTCAACCTTCCCGCATTGAGCCTATGTTTGTTATTCTTAAATATTAATGATGCAGGGAGAGCTAACTTGCTCCTCTTTACTAGAGTCACTCATTTTGAAAAACTACAGAATTACGTACTTACAAATCTGCAAATTGCAAATTGTGCAACTTAAATAACTTTCTCAAATAGCATTATTACATAAAACTTTAGTTACGTCCGTTACCTAGTCTACCAAAAGTTGACTTCTGTTAACGGTTAGATTCTATCTGCGCATGCGTCTGACTAGTGGTTTCCCAATAATCGTCAAACCGATTTGACTGTCAGCAAGCAGTTTCCAAACCATCCACTTTTGTGTTGGAACAAAAAATCTTGCAACTAGTTCCTGGATTGATTGTGTTGGAACGGTTAAATTCGTACTACGCAAACTCGTGACAGTTTGCTGCTAGTTTGATGCTGTGTAGGAACAAACCTATTATATGCATGAGTTAATATACCTAGTTCTTCTACATCTATTGGTCACTGGTGCTATTTGACTGTCTCGCTCATCTGCACGGGAATTTATTGTTGTGGTCAAATTAAGAACTTTAGACAATTTAACATTCTCACTATATACTGCCGTTCAACAATTTGCTTAGGGAGCGCAGAAGTTTGGAAAACAATAAACAAAACAGAAAATGAGTCACAATTGCGGGTCGTTTACAATGATAACGACACATGAAGCTACATTGCGCGGTTTGAGTTCAACAAAATTAATCACAAATGAAATTTCATTATTATATTTTTGCATGAAAGAAGTAATTTACTGTTAAGCTTAAATGTCAACAATTGTAGCCGTTACTGTAATTTTTTATAGCTGTTTTACACACAACAATTTATTGAACAATAAGTTGATAATTTATTTGTAAAGAAATTGATACAGCAAATTCAGCTGCTTTTGCCTATTGACGTTAATTATTAATAGAATTTGTTTGTGGTTTTAATAATAAAATAGTTCGACACCTCATGTTACAACAACAAAATTTTGGGTCTGTTTTACCCATTTTCTACAAACACAAATTAATGTTTCTGCTTCTTGTCCGTTTTGAACTCGTAAGTTATTGGCAGCAGCTATGATATGTTTGCGTTAAATCATTGATAGTGTCCACTTTGGTATGATACACTTCATTCACAAAGGAAGTCCGCAGGATTCAAAGTCATGAGATCGTGGCGACCATGGTACCGATCATCTTCGTCCAATCTCTTGGACACATTGTACATGGTATGGATATAATAGAGCCTCGTGTATGATACGCCACACTACCGCAATACGCCGTGGATGACATGCACCTCCATCTTTTCAACGATTCGGTTGCAACTATTCCGTATCAGGCCCGCGTTGCGCTATGCTTAGACTCGCTGTATACCGCGATAAAAGTAGCTGCATTTAGCACATGTTGAAATCGTTTTGCTAAAGCATTTTAACTTCACCATATATTAAAACGATATCCATTAAGTCCGAGTTGCTATACACGTAAGCCATTTTTGACACTTGGAACACTGATGTGAACACTCGCATCACAAAAACGTTAATATTATAAGTAATCGGTTTTCAATATTCAATTGCCTGGTTAGAAATTACAGTAGCCCAGGGATGTAAAGGTTGAAAATACAACAATAATTTTTTTCTTGGAAACTATAAGGATTTTACGAAAATTGTTTTTACGATATTGACTTCATTTTTCATGAGGCATCAATTCCCAATTTTTTAGATAAGTTCTATTTTTCCTATACTTAGATTCATTTTCATTTTCACACAACGTCAAAATTCTTGGAGCCCCCTCATTCTTGTTAAAGAAATCCTTTTGTCAAAAACACCAAATACATTTATAAGTATATTGTTTTCTGAATCTTTTTTTTTTTTTTCTGAAAAGAATGTGTTCTATAAACTGAGTACTTAGAAAATTAAAAACCAGCAAATGTGTGACATTTTTGGCAGAATTTATTAAATCAAAAAAAAAAAATAAAGCAAATTCTCTACTTGAGTAATAGTCGGTATGACCTCCACCACATTCCAATAACTCATCTGCAGCCTGAGGTGGAGGAATATAATTATGAATGGCTCTAGCAACGAAATCCAACATGTTTTCAATAGGATTCATGTCAGGAGAGTTGGCTGGCCAATCTTGTGTCTTCTGACGATGGGCGATGTGGTTGAGCGTTGTCGTCCATAAGCACAAAATTTTCACCAACGTAGGGGGTAGATAATGGGCGTAATAACTTGTTCGATGTAAATTTGACTGGTCATATTCTGTGGTATGCGAATTAATGGGGTGCTGCGGTTGAACATTATTCCACCCCAAAACATTACGGTACATACTGAGGAACTTCACGGGGAAAATGAAGTCGCTGTTGCCGACCTGGTCCTCTTCAGATTCGTTGTCGATTGTCATCAGGCCAATTCTGGTTTGGTCTGTAAATAAGACCCACCGCAACTGGCGTAAAAGCCAATCCCTATGCTCTCGCGCCCACTGGAAACGGGCAGCACGCTTCCTTGAAAGTAGAGTGAGAACCCGTAATTTTCTTCTAACACGTAAATTTTCGTTGTGGAGTCATTTCGAATAGTAGGTGTCGCGGTGCTGCGGTTGAACATTATCCCACCCCAAAACATTACGGTACATACTGAGGAATTTCACGGGGAAAATGAAGTCGCTGTTGCCGATCTGGTCCTCTTCAGACTCTTTGTCGATTGTCATCAGGCCAATTCTGGTTTGGTCTGTAAATAAGACCCACCGCAACTGGCGTAAAAGCCATTCCCTATGCTCTCGCGCCCACTGGAAACGGGCAGCACGCTTCCTTGAAAGTAGAGTGAGAACCCGTAATTTTCTTAACATATTTTAGCGTAAAATGCGATTTTCAAATGTCATTTGTTTTCGAGTAATGACGTCATCGATTTTTTTTCAAATGGCAACACCATATTTTTTTTCTTGATTCTGAAAGATCGTTTAATTCTCTATCAGACAGTACTAAAATTTTGCCCTCTTACATAAGAAAGTTTTCGAG
Source organism: Monochamus alternatus (assembly GCA_037114965.1). Taxonomy (NCBI): domain Eukaryota; kingdom Metazoa; phylum Arthropoda; class Insecta; order Coleoptera; family Cerambycidae; genus Monochamus; species Monochamus alternatus. Next base: position 45,176,483 of record CM073433.1, read on the forward strand.
TAAATGACGATTGAATGTTATAAAACGTAAATCAATTAAAATAAAGCAAAAACGTTATCAAGTTTTTCGAATTCCATAGTTCTTTTATGGATCACGTAGATGAAAATCTTTGCAAAGTGTCATTGTCACACCGACTTTCTAATAAGTATTGTAAGCGACATAGAAATTGTTATTCAATTTTAAGTATTATGGCACATTTAAATGTTACTCAAATAATTGAAATTTTAATTCTTATCGGATGCGGGAATATGACTAGAACTCAGCAGGAAGTTTGCGATTTATTTAATGAAAAATATCCAGATCGCCCTATCAGCCAATCAACAGTCAGTAAGGTAGAGTCTAAATTTAGAGAAACTGGCAATGTTGTAAATATTCCAAAACCTGGACGTCCAAGCATTAATGAAAATCAGAAACAGAACATTTTGATAAGTATGGTGGATAATCCTCATAATTCTTCACGATTGGTTGCATTAAACAATGACACTAGTCAGAGCCCAGTGCTACGTATCTTGAGTAAGGAAAAATATCATCCCTACAAAATTCAACTTGTGCATTAACTCAATGAAGATGATCCCGATCGCTGCTTACACTTTTGCGAAATTCTAATGGATTTATGTCAAGGAAATAGAAATTTACACCGGCAAATACTTTTTTCAGATGAGGCTACATTTTGTCTGAATGGTACAGTAAACCGTCAAACTGGCAGATATTGGAGTCGCGAAAATCCTCATTGGATGGCCGAGGCACATACCCAACACCCTAAGAAATTAAATGTGTGGGCTAGAATAGTTGACGACAGAATAGTAGGGCATTTCTTCTTTGAAGGAACCCTTACAGGACAAAGATATTTAGAGTTTCTAGGAAATGACCTTGTTCCAGCCCTTGTAGTAATTTTTCCTAACGATAATGACCCTGACATTCCTGACGATACCATATGGTTTCAGCAAGACGGTGCACCTCCGCACTATGCGCGCCCTGTACGAGATTTTTTGGACAACTGTTTTCCTGGGAGGTGGATCGGCAGACGCAGACCGCTAGAATGGCCTGCAAGATCGCCAGATCTTACACCTCTTGACTATTTTTTATGGGGATACTTGAAGTCAAAAGTGTACATTAATAAATCACGTAATTTAGAAGAACTTCAAAATCGCATTTGGGACGAAATACGCAGAGTTACCCCAGAAATCATTCATAATGTGCAAGAGGAATTTCTTCACAAATTTGCGCATTGTGAAGCAGTTGGTTGTTGGCAATTCGAACATTTAATTTAAGTATAAAATTTAATCAATTGTATTTTATTTTACATACCTCAGAATTGTTACTTTTTTATGGATAAAATTTACGTCATTTACTCGAAAACTTTCCTATGTAAGAGGGTTAAATTTTAGTACTGTTTGATAGAGAATTAAACGATCTTTCAGAATCAAGGAAAAAAATATGGTGTTGCCATTTTAAAAAAAATCGTGACGTCATTATTCGAAAACAAATGACATTTGAAAATCGCATTTTACGCTAAAATATGTATTTTTGAAATTAAAAATCGACCTGTTCGAGGATTTTTCCCAAAAAATAATTGTTTCGTTTTTATTGAATTTATTCCATACTTTTGGCGCATACAGTATATAACGCTTTGTAACTGTAATCATATAAAATAAAGGTAATCGTAATTCAGTTCTCGCTACAATTGGTACTCATAATTTGCGTTCCTTTGTCAATTTAAAATTGTTTATATGAAGTGGGTGAACAGACTGATATTATTGACCTGTACTTATTTATTATGTTAATCAAAGTGTCCTTAATATATTTCTTGAATGACAATCGTGTGAACTAACAATGAGTCAATAATATAAATGTCCCTGTTTTATAACTGTAATTATTATTTGATAATTAAAAAGTACATATTAGTAAATATTTCTTGCAGAAATAGTGACTACATTATTTCATCTATAGGTAAGGTACTTTTGCTGCACTACGCATAAACAGAAATGTTATGATTATGAACATGGTTTAGTATTTGATATCATCTCTGTAATTTTTTAAGTAACTTTATTAAGTCATATCAAATTTAATTAGATATAATTAGATACATTTAGTAATATGTTAATAACTTCAGTTGAACGTGTTCGTCTGATTAGCAATATTATTATTATTGTAGATAATGTTATCGCAATGGTATTGATAGTAAACTGTTCTCATTAAAAAATATACAAACATAAATATTTATTGAAGCGTACTTAAATATAGATTACAAACATGCCAATGAATTTTCTTTGTAGTAAAAAAGACGTTAGATGCAGAACCATGGACAAAATCTTGGGAGATTTAAATAGTAAGCAGAAATGCTTTATGTGGTATCCAGCAACCATTACTGATAATTTGAGGAAATTTTTGTATTAGAGTTATTTTTACAAAGTTAGCGCATAAAAGATTTCTGATAATTTGATTTTAAGTAAACTACTATCAGAATTTGATTAATATCTAAAGAATAAGTTAAGCAAGCATAAACAATGTTGATTAAGGTACCTGTTTTTTAAAATGATTTTCGTGTAAAGAAATTGTCAAATAAAAATAACTGAACATTTTTTAATCTACCTTATTCGACGTTTAAGGGTTTTCGATAATAGAGTGTTAAAAAATGACTGGGATTGAGATTAATTAATAATAGAATTATACTACTCACAGTAAATCAATATTAGGTAATTATATAATATTTGAAACGTCCATTTCATTTGCGATTGGTCAACAAGGTGTAAAATATCTTCCTTTTTATTTGCGGCACGATGTGGTCTTTCTTGTCCACGGCATTCATACGCTGAGTCCACTCTGCCAGAGTCCGGCGCCCTTCGAACAAGATCCTGGGATTCAGTTGTTTTTGGCGGTAACGATGTACAGGTTTATTCATTATATTTAGGTCACTCTTTATTAGTGTTATTATTAGAGATACAAAATAAAGTATCTCTGTAAAAGTGTAATATTCATCTATCATCTAAATGTATTGCAATGAGGTATTTCATTCGCATTAGAAAATATGTTGAATATTTTCGCCGAAAATACTACATAATTCTTGAAACATCAACACTATATATTCCTTGGTATTTGCAAATATTTGCATATACATATACGTACATCTGTGTGAAAATATATATGTTCAGCTCGAACTTTAGTTACGGTAAATTAACGTAATTACAACTAATGTTAATATCTCTTGTAAGAAATTACTATTTTTACTGTCACAAAGATATGTTGTTTGAAATGACAGATATTAACATTAATTGTAGTTACGTTAATTATAATTTTACTGTAACTAAAATTCAAGCTAAAAATATTTATTTTCACAAATCTACAAACTGTCATATCAATATCTACAGTATATCTATAAATATTTGCAAATGCCACAGAATATACAGGGTGAACCTTAAATAAGTACAAATATTTTAACCAGTAGTATAGTTCACTGTGTAGAACGCATAATTAATAGTTTTTTTACAGAAAAATCAGAAATAAAAAAGTGAAATTTTAAATAAATTTTGTAATTTTTCTGTAGAAAACTTGTTGAGGACCGCTGACTTTCATGAGTCATAGCACTGCAGATTCAACGTGTGGTTCACAGTGTTGCCAGTGTTACACAAATGTCTTTGCTTTTCTTGATATTAAACGCATACGTCAAGCTGCTATTTTATTATTTAATATTGTGTGTACCTTTATTTTTAAAATTTGTTTCACTGATTAAAGTGCGAAGTCTCTCTATTCTGGATTCGAAATAAATGGTTAATACTGACTCATTTGGGGTTATGTGGCGAAAATTAAATTTAATATGCTGTGTGAAAATCATAGTTTTCGTTATTCTTCATAAAATAACTTAAGGAAATTGTGTCTTTTGCCTCTTTCTAACAGTGTACAATGACATTTAACTTATGAAATGTGGATTATTAATTAAATAGTTAATTTTTTAACAAACAGGTAAGCTTGTGTGCACGTTTATGTATAATTTTTGAACATTGAGCATAGTGTATAGTAAGGTCAGTTAAAATGTATGTCAATAATACTGCGTATCATACTACATACCCAACTTTACTGTACTTATGCTTCAAACAAGTATTTTTAAAATAGAATTTAACCGTAATACTTTACTATTACGTTAAAGGAAACTTAATATTTATATTAGAGAAGATATAGCAACCTCGCAACAAATCATATGGTTCATTGGGTTGGTTATAACAGCGGTCCTCAAAATGTGGGTATTTAAAAAAAATAATAATATCTCCGTAAATATGAGAAATTTTTAAAAATGGCTTTCACTAGACTGATCTATATGACGAACTACACCAGCAGTTAAAATATTTGTACTTATTTAAGGTTCACCCTGTATACTGATGTTTCAAGAATTATGTAGTATTTTCAGCGAAAATATTATATATTTTCTAATGCGAATGAAATATAATATCTACATTGTAATACATTTTTAGATAATTAATGAACAATACACTTTTACAGAGAAGGATGGGTGAATAAATTTCACTAAAAAAATCTTCCTACACATAAGTTATTTCTGCTCCTGACACGGTCTTCTTTACTATTTAGAAATAAAAATGTGACTCGCATAGTGTATTTATTATTGAATTCTAATAATAAAAGAAATCTAATATTTTTAATAATTTGTTAGTAAGGGATATCCTGCATATTATATTGACTAGTTTGTACAGATTAACAACCAGAAACTTTTTTCTAAGACATTAAAAGTAATAACTTTTCCGTCTTTTCAACTTCATCTGTCAATACCCTCCTCATATGCTTACAAAAATAACATAATACATTTTTAATTGGCTTCTGTTACACTATTTAGGTTAAACAAAATGTATATCTTTGATAATACTGATTGTAGAACTCTTTGGTATATACATTTGTTTAACGTGCACATTGTTAAATATTTCACATATTAAGATTCAGTCATACATATGAAATAATATGTTATTGAAAATGTTTTTTCTACACATATTGTTCAACGTTTGTTATAAAGGTAAGTATATAATATAATATGGAATTTTGTCCACGTTTATATATGTTACATTACAGTGTCTTTATTTCATTTACAAAATTATTATGTAATTTTACATAATTTTATGCTGGTCACATATTGCCAACGTAAAGTTATGTGAAATCATAAACCAATTTTTGTCAATGTGTATAGATGTGTGTTACCCATATGGAATTTTTACAAAGTGATATATCTTTTCAGTTCCTGAATATTATACGTTTACGGTCAACTATTTATATCCTATGCGACACAGATAACAAAACCACGAAATATCAGTATCACCTGAACATATTTCCAAATAATCAATAAAGCGTACCTATATATACTCCTATCAATCACAGATCGCTGGTAAATCGCAAACTCACCGACATGTTCTGGGTAATACCCGCCTTTCCAGCCACGCCGTTGACTTATTTTCACGGCCAGAAAGCCCATAGCAGAATAATGGATAACCTATTTATATTAAATCTAGTGAAAGTTATATTTAGGCGCAATATGTGATTTATGAGTGGCCGTTATTATTCACTCACATAGACTTTGCGATCAGCATTTGTTTTTTTAATAACTAAATATAACGGAAAACTGTTTATCGTATACACATTTTTCGTTAATGATGGGTTGTTTAAATTAATTTTGAAGTATCCGTAAATTTCTATTTTTAACTTACTCGAAAGTGGCATAGTCATAATTAATAATAGAGGGACTTAGAATCACTTACTTGATAGTCCTGTTAACGTTATTTGACATTTGTAAATGTACCACACAAATGACATGGATGTGTAAGATTTTATGTAGTAGGCATTTGAGATGTTCCCACTACAAACGGGTAGTATTATTTAGATCATGAAGCATTTAGAATCGTCATTGTCTATTGTATCGATGACTTTGTTTCTTTTACACAATAACACGAACGAAATTGACACCAAGACACAAAAATGTGTGTTATTAATGCGATGGTATATGCTTCGATTCGCGAGATTAGGATTCGTGAATTATTTGCTTCCTATTTATCAAATTGTATAATGTTTGAAAATATGTTTTGATTTTATTTCTTATTGTATTAATTGTAAATATAAATACCCAAATTAATTATTGTAACGCATCAGTAGAGAAAAGCGCTATGTAGGTATTATAAATTATAACATTGATTAAAGGCTTAATAAACTGAAATTAATTAATTCAATTTTCAAATGTACCACCGTTCGCTTCGATGCATGCATTAGCTCGTTTGTGGATTGCACGGATAGCTCGTTGAAGTGCACGGTAATTTTCTCTTATGCCTTGGTTTAAACGATCCCCAAAGGCAGTAATCAAGGAGATTCAAATCTGGTGACCTTGGTGGCCAATTTTGGGAAACCACCTTTGCCAATCTAACGTTAGGGAAAGCGATTGTTAAGATGATTGATCACAACACGACTAAAATGGGCAGGGGCATCATCATGCTGAAAGTACATTTTTTGCTAATATCCAATGGAACATCGTTCAGTAGATCTGTTAAATTATTTTCTAAATATTCTACATATCCAGTAAAGCGACCATCTAGCATAACTGAGCCAAGTAATTGATTATTATTTTTTTACTGTTTTAGAAAGGTATTTTAAGCTAATATATCAAATCTCCTACAATTCCTATCAATGAAGTCATATGTATGTTCTCTGATACCAAACATCTAGGTATGCTAATGAACAATTCCACAGACAAAACAGACAAAGCTCTATTCAATAATTATCTAAAGAAAATAATCTAATTTACTAACCTGCTAATGAAACACTCTATAAATATCTAACTTCACTTTTTGGCAGTGGGAACACGACAAATTCAACCACAATAGATGAGATCTGACCTATTTCTAATGAAATTATTTGAAGTTAAATATCGACAATGAAGAACTTCAAATAATTTTATTTTTATAATAATTTTTATGGTTAGATATTTTATTCAACTTAAAGGAGACCACCTGAAGAAGCAATCCTAAAAATGCAGAAATAGGTCAGATCTCATCTATTGTGATTGAATTTGTCGTGTTCCCACTGCCAAAAAGTGAAGTTAGATATTTATAGAGTATTTCATTAGCAGGTTAGTAAATTAGATTTTCTTTAGATAATTATTGAATAGAGCTTTGTCTGTGGAATTGTTCATTAGCATACCTAGATGTTTGGTATCAGAGAACATACATATGACTTCATTGATAGGAATTGTATGCATTAAAACTATTTTTATTGCTATGTATCTCAGAAACCGTTTATTAGGCTTTTTTGTTCACTTTTGCCCCCTAAACACCCTTTTCGAATATTGGGGGTTCTCCCCCAGTTACCCTGTATAACGGACAAGAGATTGAGAAATTCAGTTAAGACAACCACGACTTTCAATTACTTCGCCTGAAAAGTAAATATTTTGAGTTGTTACGCTTTTCTTCCAAGTAAGCTGTATCTATCTGTTTGTGACTGGCTCCTTCGCCATTTTTAATGATACCTATTTTTGTTTTCAGGGTGAAAATCTTACAGGACTTTGCCAGTTTTTTAAGGGTAAGTACTAAAGTATCTCGTTTTGTATTCTCATATAGGATTGTTCAATATACTAGTAAGTTTTCATCTCTGCCGAAAAATACATGGTATAATGTATTCGCTTGTGATTTTAGCTTAAATTAATATTGCATTGAGATATTGGAATAATCTTAATAATAAAACCATTGTTATTGTTGCAATACAAGTTCAAATACAGGTTGTGTCAGATTTTGCAACAAAAATATGGCAGATCTATATAAATAATAATGAATACTTTCACAATTGTAAAAATAATTAGATTGTAAATATTGCATTTTTCTAATTGCAATAAAGTTTGATGCAACTATTTCTGCTACAATATAAAATTCACAATGCATAATACCTTTAGTATTTTTGTTAAGAACTTTACACTTCCTTATTACCTAATTGCCATTTCTTAATTATTTAATCAAGCATGTCATTAAGTATTCTGTAATATAGGTATTTTTACATAAAATTAAAATATCAGATGTTTCATCACGTTTTAATTTCAGAAGGCTTTTGGTCCTATTACAAAAATTGTTCTTTCATGTAACGTATTGGACTGCTCCAAGAACTAATATTAATCCATTATTTCCAAACTTTTCCAATCAATTTTGCTTCTTAAACGAACAAAAAATTAAAGGCCTAAAGTTCTTTGTTTTACAAATCATTGTTTCTAATGTTGAGATGAGCAGTTTTTTTTCTCATTTTTTCAGAGTCTGTTAATTTTGAAGGAGAAAATTAGATACTTAGATAATTTAATGTTGTACATATTGCAATGAATGTGTAAATTTTTTAATGACCTTCTCTAATTGTAACTGTAATATTTAGTACCTACGTATACAATAGCCGTTTATAGTTATCTAAAGAAATATAAATTATCCTAACAAATGAACTAAACAAATACGATAATATAATGATTGTTATAAAAAGTGCATGTTTTAAATTCAAATTAATACGTTTAATTATTATTAACAAACTGTCTGGTTGTACTGCACCTAATCCCTTTAACGTTAAATTTTATAGTGAAATAACGCTTGTTATACTTGTACATAGTTATGAGTGTAAGTATAATTTCGTTCCAGTTAAGATTAATTGAACTTTGCAATTAACATATTAACTTTCAGTTTAACAAATATTTAATATTAGTTACAAAGCTGATCAAATAATAAATCATTTACATTTCAGTACGTAAAAAACCAATACTCACTGTGTAAATTATTAAGAGAAGTTGAAAATTTCGTATTTAAAATACTGACTTGAATAATATAAAGAATCCTCGTGTTGTCGACAACAAACAGTTCAAGACACATTCAGTGATGATGACAATCCGGCACGGAACACCTCTGATCCGATGCCCATAAAAAATCGACAGTGAATCTGCTTAGTTGGTCAGTAATCTAGTTTTTATTGCGTTTTTAATGCGAACTCAGCGACTAATTGTAGACATGTTTTTTTTACCTAGATACATACGTGAATAAGGTATTTTATCTTCAATATTTGTAGTAAAATAAATGTAGAAAAAGGGATAATTGTTTTGGAATGTTAGGTTATTAAAATTTATTATTTTTAATACGTCACCATTACCTATTTATAATTGAATGTGAATTTTTAGTACTATTCTCAATTAGTTACTCAATTTGTAGGTACGTATAGCTAGGAAGTTTGCAAATAGTAGTATGGCAGTATGTTTAAAATGCCAGCGTGTATAAAACGACACTCATCCGTCCATAGCACTTTGTTATTATAGTTGAGATCATTTGCACTTTCATTTTGAAACAAGTTGCAAAATTCAGCGAATTTTAAAACGGCTACTATCACATTCAAAACCAGGTACGTCGACGTTAAAACGCTCGCACATCCGTATATATTCAAAATTCGTAAAACTAGATATTGCGTTGTGACCTACACATGAACCAATCCAATATTCTTTCCACGTGTGATTTTAAAATTTGCAGGAAATAAGTGCAACAAATTCGACTGTGGTAGATTTGTATAATACGCGGAATACGATATTATTATGTTTATGGTCATCAGGAGCAACGCTGATTTGCTTCAACACTCGAGCGCCATACGGCTGCGTTATCAGAAAATTTGTAACTTATTAGGGCTGACGTGTTACTAGGGGGTTATAGATTGATTTGCTTCTCTTTTGAACGGTCCAGTAAACAATTTTTCCGATTTTCTTCTTTATTACGTTTTCCGAATGCGTGCTTAAAATTGTTTACTGAATCACCCTCTATAATTATGACATGGTTAAGTGTTGGCGATAAATTTTTTGCTGTGTGGTTATTTAAATTTTGTTCAGAACATTCGGAAGAATATAAAGTATGGAGCAAAAGAATGTTAGTATGTTTTGAAGAATTATTCAAGACAAATCATTTAGGCTTTGGGCGTTCTCTATGCTGCAAATGCTACAATCTGTATGCGGCAAAATGTTGACATCAGTAAATTCAACAATTTAATTGCTTTTCTGAAAAAGCAATCAGTGGGATACAAACAAAAAAAGTCAAGAATATTAACGAAAGAGGATGTTTCAAAATTTTTACAAGATGCGGATGATACAAAATTTTGGCTAACAATAGTATAAGAACAAGAAAATGTTTGCTATTTGAAATTCAGAAATGCATAATTTACGGTTGCCTTAATTATTGGACTTGCATGCTGAGTGGACGAGTTAACTAATTTGCTGTTAGAAAACGTAAATAATAATAATAAGGAAACATTTTTCGTATCTTCATACCGCTTACGAAAACCAAAGTTTCCCGAGAAATTTTTATCACCGGGGAATCGATAATGTGAATATGATCGAAATAATACGAAAATATCTCGCCCTGCGTCCTAGACATGTCGATCGTGGAATATTTTTGTTGGTTACAGAGGTGGCAAATGCAAAAAACTTCCTGTTGGTATAAATACTTTTACTGTAATGCCAAAGAAGATTGCTTTTTTCTCAATTTATCATAGCCTCAACAATATACACTTCTAGCCAAAACAGGAGCAGGCCTTCTAACTATAAAACGGCATGGTGGTTGGAAGTCCAACACCGTGTGTGAAGGCTATATTGGTACGTCTCTTGAAAACAAGATTAAAATCGCCACAGAAGTTCTTGGAGGAGAGATTGCCGTCATTGAAGCTACTTTAAGTGCTTTCAAAGAAAATTTAGGCATTGTTAATACAAATACGGACCAGCTGCATTTATCTGGTATTAATCTTACGAATTGCCAAAGTTTTGTTGTTAATATTTATAACAAGTAATTAAATTTAATTCAAGTTAAATTGTCTATTAATTGTCAAATTGATAAACCTGTTGGTTTTTAATAAAAATAACCATTAAGCAGTGATCTTTTTTTTAATATTTCAGTAGTAGGGCAATGTGTCGCATTAGTGGTGTAATTACCTTCATTAATCAACTGAAACAGTGCCAAATAAATGCTGTAATGAGGCTCTTATAAAGCAGTTGCAGATAAATACATTTATTCCAAAATTATTTCATAATTAGCTTAATAGACTTCTAGACATTCCGTGTTCTTTTTTGTTGCGCTGCGTTCACATAATTAACATTTTATTCAAAAGAACTTTATATCTACATCAGTACCTACGTACTCTAGTTTTTCAGACATTTCCAGACTAACTACATCTAGTGAGATAATGAGATGTTTTTATTAAGTAATTCATCCACCGTGGCCTCTATGCGGGTAAATCAGTTGACCCAGTGACCCGTCGTCAGCATTTCGTCTAAACAACCTTGGGAACGGCAGAAATGAAAGACAAGGTCGCGACGGCGATATAAAAAGAAAGTACTCGAGTGTGCACGGCTTCGGCGTTATTATGTAAGATCTGGCAGCAAATTGAGGTCTATGTTGAGGGCGGCCATTGGCGTAGCAGTCTGGTAAGGTCTGTTTTAGTAGCGTCGTTTCCAAAAGTTTGTGTTTAACATTTATACAGGGTGTTAAAAAAAGAGTGTAAAATATTTCAGGAGGTAATAGTATGAACCAAAATAAGCAGAAAAGTCTTAATAAACATGGGTCCGCAAAGTAACGGTTGCGGAGAGATAGACCACTATTCGTTTTGCAAACATTTTATTTTATTAGGAACAAACCGACATAGGAATCTTTTAACAAACAAAAAACAAAGTTACAGAAGATGTTCAAAGTGCTCCCCTTCCATTTCCAAGCAGGCACGATATCTTCGTCTCAACGATATTCGAACTCTTTCGAAAACACCCTCCTTGGTTTGGATTTCTTGACACTTTTGATTAATCCGTAGCTGCAGCTCTTCCAGGCTATTTACAGGAGTACCATACACCAATGTATCCCCAAACAAAGAAATCTAGAGAGTTCAGATCAGGCGATCTTGGAGGCCATAAAACAGGTCCGGCCCTTCCTACCCATCTATGTGGAAAAGTTTGGTGTAAATGCTCTTTAACGGCCATGGAAAAATGAGCTGGAGCACCATCATGCTGGAACCACATGTGTTGCCTCTGATTCAAAGGAATGTTTTCCAAAAACTCATACAGTGTGTTCTGCAGAAAGCTGAGGTAAGCAGCGCCTTTTAATCGGTTTGGTAAAACAACAGGACCTAGAAACCTGTCACCTGCAATACACATCCAAATGTTTAATGAAAAACGTGCCTGATGTCTAGATTCTATTAGAGCATGAGGATTTTCGTCAGCCCAAATATGCGTATTGTGAAAATTAAACACTCACACATTTCTTGTGAACCCGGCCTCATCAGTTAAAAGAATGTTTGTAAAAACGAGGGTCTTCAGCATCATGACGTAGAAATCAGCGGCAAAAAACCAAACGTGCTTGATGATTATTTGTTGGATTTAAGGCCTGTACTCATTGCACATGGTATGGATAAAGCAGTTGCTCGTGAAGGTTTCTCCAAACAAGAGGACCACTAATTCCTACCTCGGCTGATATTCTCCGCACACTCGTACCTGGATTCTGCTCTACCAGTCCTAGAATTTCTTCTTCTGCTCTAGGAGTGGATACCGACCTTGGTCTTCCGGATAAATGGCACTGTTTGCTCAAGGAACTGGTATCATGCAATCTTTGGTGAATTCTTCCAAACATGCGTTGTGAAGGAGTCTGGCGATTTGGATAAGCGTCAACATAAAGAGGTCGCGCTTCGGTGACGTTCCCATTAACACGACCATACATGAAATGTCTGTTAATTCTGCGTTAGAGTAACCAGCCATAGCGAAAGAAAACTTGCACTGAGAACGACTGTCAAATACGTACTGTTTATTTCAGTAAACATCAACCAACTATTATAAAAAAATACACAACGTTTTTGCAAAATAAAAAAGGGGCTTAAAAACATTCCGTATCTCCGCAACCGTTACTTTGCGGACTCATGTTTATTGAGAGTTTTCTGCTTATTTTGGTTCATACTATTACCTCCTTACATATTTTACACTATTTTTTTAACACCCTGTATACAGGATGTTACATAAGTGGATACAAAAAATTTAAATATCTCTTTGACAAATTTTAAAGTTTTTTTTTCATATACAGGATGTTCGAAAATGATGAGCAAAAAATTCAGAGGATAATTCTTGATCGAAAATAAATGCTACCTCTTTCTATAACTTTCTTTCCAAAACTGATTATTAACGGAGTTACAGGGTGTTAAAGTTAAAATTTTATTTTCGATATTTGTAAATAACTTCTTAGAAATGCAAATATTTATATGAAATTTGTAAATCGGGGTTTTTGCGGACCAGAAATTCAAATATGTTTCTAATTTTGACGTCACTAGTAGAGGGCGCCACTTGTCGCACACCATGTTTCTTTTAAATGGCAGAACTTTTTCGCATCTTGATGTATCCATCTGACTATCGAAACAATCGATTCTCCTACCAGTTTTATTTGAAAAAGGTATACCTTGTTGAAGTCGATAGGCGTAACCATTTTTGAAATAATCCTATTTGAAATGCTCAGTGTACCGAGTAAAAAATGTTTTGGTTTCAGGTAAAGTGCCTTTTCTGTTGAAAATACAGCAAAATGTTACTTGAAAAGTTGTTCAGAATCGTAAATTATGGAGACGTGCAAAACTTCAAGAAGATCGAAGGTCTGATGAAACTATTTTTCAACAAAGCACAAAGATTTTATCAAAGCTCGCCAATTTTTTTAAAATTTTGCACGTCTCCATAATTTACCGTTCTTCTTACTTTTTCAAGTAACATTTTGCTGTATTTTCAGTAGAAAAGGCAATATTTTAAATAAGATTATTTCGAAAACTGTTACTCTTAACGACTTCAATAAGGTATACGTTTTTCAGATATATCAGGTAGGAGAATCGATTGTTTTAATAGTCAGATGGATACACTAAACAGCAAACAAATTCTGTCATTTAAAAGAAACATTTTTACGTTACGTTTAATGTTGGCCCTTTTATAGTTTAATTTACAAATTCTATTAACTGTACAGGTAAGATAAGTATCAGTGAATTAACTCAACACAAAGCACGTAGCAAGCACCCTCTAGGAAATATCTTGAAACTAATGCCAAATTCGTATTTCTCGCCCCCAAAAACCTAATTATACCAATTTTGAATTCGATATCTTCAACTGTTTTAAAATTATCATTTTTCGAAAATTTATTTTAATACACCCTGTAATTCTTTAAATAGTAACATATTACTTAGGCAAGTTTGGTTCAAAAGACATATTTTTATGTCTGCTATCTCCGGTTGCTATATGGCCCATAAGTTATGGGACACCCTGTATTTTATTTTTTATAAATTTTTTTATTAGATATCAGTAATATTGTGTGAAAATAACTACTCTGCGAATATATTATCTTATGCTTAATTAATTTGATACTGTATTTCTCTGTTCCTTTTATCTTTTTTATCTATCATTGAGTTATTTGGAAATCACAATTTAGCATATTTATTAGTTTTCCATATCTCTTAAATCAAGGAAGGTAAATGTTGCTTAGAACGCCATTATCATCGAATTTATGACGGAATAGACTATGACGTGTTATTGCAGAAACTTTTTTTCACTAAGTAGATTTTTGTACTTCCTGTTAAGTCTAACAGGACATAACAGTCCATCGAATTCGTTTTACTTATATTTTAAATTGCTAGTTGAATAATGACTTTATACAAAAAAGTAACCTTAAACTCTTTGTTATTATATTTTCCTGTGTTGATTTGTAGCAATTAATTATTGAAAATGTACCGATAATTTATAAATTCGTCCTTTGTTTTATCTGTATATGGAGCTCTGTGTATGTCAATCGATCATGTTCGTTTTTCGTTCGAGGTTATGCGTATTTGCCAACAAAATCGTGTTTGCAACCACTATATTTGTCAATTTAGCTGCAGGTTGTTCGATTTTCAAAATATTTGGTATAATATACAGAAATTTAACAATTTTAGTTGACTATTCCCCTCTGCTTTTTGTTACATAATGCATATCTGTTTTGGCATAATTCAATATTCAACATTTTCGTTAAGAGTTATATTTTATTATTTTCTTGATATTGTGTAATTGATTATTCATGCGTTTTGCGAACATATGCTTGGGTAGTTAAAATTAAGTGTGCACTTTACATAAATATTGTTTTAAATGTTAAAACGCTATGCTGAATGGGTTTGCAATAATCTACAACTTTAAACGTGTAATTCTTAACGAATATTAGATATATATTGTACAAAACCTTTGATTGACTTCTTCAGATAGTTATATACTTTACTAGATAGCAGGGATGAAATGAATATTGTATTGGAAAATGTGAATTGAATAGTCATTGGCGTAGGCATAAAAATAAATAAGTCTGCATACAATTTCTTACGTATTTTGGTAATAAATTATATAATTATATATTTAATTAAACATTACAACCTTACCAAATAAATTGTTTGCCATTTTGATTATAAAATAGAATAGTAACTCATTTTATAAAAAACAATTCATAGCAGTCAACACAAAGATATATACGCGCGGTAGTAAATTCTTTGAATAAAATTATATGTTCCTCATACAGGTTGATAACGACACAAAATTCGATTCGTAGAACAATTCATGGATGGCATTTTTAAAACTGAGTTTTCGACATTCGAAAAAATTGGATTGCTATGAAACCTTGCCTGAAGCATCTAGAAGGTTTTGCGAATTATGCGTGACAATAATTTCCATTTTATAAAACGAAAGCTAAAGAGTTTGTTGATAGAAAAAGACGAAATAGTGATATGGCGAGAAGCTAATTAAGACTGCAAATGTAAATCGAAAAATATATTATATGGACGAAACATGAATAAATCAAGGTCCTTTGGAGACGGCAGCAGCTCATGATGAATACGGTCTACTGATGACAGTGATAGTGACAGCGCTAGCTAGTGACCAGTTAATGTGTGACCGCTTTAGTGACAGTGCAACTAACCAGCAGTTTGTAGTGTGTATGTATAGTGCAGGGTATTATAAATGTTAAAGTGTGATATCTGCGGAGTGCGCATCAGGTATTGATGGGCCATCACCGTTCAAATGGACTGAATTCTACAATAATTATGGAGACGATGACACTGGTGAGCTTATAATATTTTTGAAGTAAACTAGTAAAGTGTTAGGTTCACTCAACGTCAACTTATTTTTCATAAATTTGTTGTCTTTGAACTTTTCTCAAGTGGCGCACGTATGGAATCTTGTGTTCTGCAACCCTCATAACGTCTGCCATAACATTTTTTGTAAGACTCTTCACTTGTCTGTGAAAGAATTAGATAACCGAAAAACCAAATTTATTTTGAATGGAAAGAGAATATAACGGAACGAGATATGTGGACAAAAATTAATTGACAGTGTAATAAAATGAAAAGCCATGTGCTTTGTTTGTTTAGGTTAAATTATCTGAACACTCTCTTATGTTATGGAGCAACGAAAAAGTATAGTCTGCTTTCAAAGTCTAAAACATGTGAGATTTGATCTAAGTTTATCAAGGGTCTGACCTGGAAAGTTTGACGTCCACACAAAACAGTAATAAGTAGGGCTGAGCCGCTGTCAGGCAAACCATTGGCGTTAGCACGGTATGGCCGTGATTCTTACCTTTCTGTGCTGATCACAACTGCATAACCGATATTATTTCTCTAATATACACAAATTTTTATTGAAATGTGAGAAATAATTTGCTACGTTTATGCATAACTATTTTAATCGTATACTTCTGTGAGCATTACGTAAAGTTATTTGCTTGGGATTTGCGGTCACGCCGTACCCCGCCTATGCCTTGTTTGGCAACGGTCCAGTCCTAGTAACAAAATAACGTATAAGTATCTTAATTTCTCAGATTTCAGAACAATTAGCAATTTTATAATTTATGATACTAAACTAACCAAATTTAAACTTCAAGGTTCTTTCACAAGTAATTATTAAAATAATAGTTTATAAAATTAATTCTTAAGTCATTAATATATTGTTCAGCCATGAACATTTAATTTTGAATGTGAAATATTTGTGTGCAATAATGAAATTAGAGATTTCTAAATATAAATAGACATGATCGATCGCACAATCTGAAACTGATTTGACACACCTATTTGTCAATATCTATAGCGTTATCGATATTGGGAATTTGCATGTAATAATTCCAGGTTGTAGAACAGTTATGCGAAAGTATTTCGATCAAATTTCTGAATAAATTGGGACAGAAGTTATAAGTAGGTAAAAGAGACACTAGGAAGTCTCTAGTCACTTGAGAAATTAATTTCAAGGCATAATTTAATATTTTAGGGTCAAAGGAAATAATCTTGGGTCACATTCATATTATACGATAAGCGATGAGGAAATAATAAGCACCGAAAGTTAGATATAATAGAATAGGAATGTTGGACATGAAGTGTTTCTTGCTGAAATAAATTGTTAACTAACAGGGTTAACTATGACTAAGTACAAATATTTTAAGAGGGGATAGAGAAAATTAAGAATTAACGAAATCACATTTCAAAAAAATTCCAAACTTATTTATAAAGCGGAAATAATTTTTTTCGAGATTATATTAAATTCTTATTTAACGCCGCCAATGCAAGAATCAGAGTAGGCAACCAGCAAGCAACGGTCGCTGTCGGTGTCATGTCATAATTCAATTCCTGTGTTTACGTTGTAGTTTTGTGTTCTTTAATGCCTTATTTTAATTTTAAAAGTTTTATAGTTATTAGATAAAGGAATATCTGTCGGGTATAGATATTTTCCCACAATATAGTTCGCCGGTTTGTTTTCCATAAAATTTCAATAAAAAAACGACTAAATTGAACAGCTTTAATTTCAAATTTAAAGAGATACCCAGTGCGCATGTCAATACAAACAGTTCACAAGTAGTTCCTACACATGACCATGTACTGATATTATCGCCGTGTTACGGTTCAATACTCGTCCCAAAGATATTTGGAACGCTAAGGAAATCGTACAATGAATGATAATTTTTAATTTAGAACAGTTTTTTGCTATTGCGTAAACTCGAAACCGTACACTGTACGGTTCTGTAGTTTTGCCAGTTTGTAACGAAATAATGCAAAACGAATGTAAAATACTGGAGCTAACTGGATTAACTGTTACCTATCTATCATGTATTATTATTACTAAGAAGAATGTTAATTTTTGTCGTTTCTACATTTAGAAACGCTGCAAAAAGACGACCGCATGGTAATTGACATTGTTGATAGATGTAAGCTTTGTCTGTGGGTCTAAGCCATCTCAGTCGATGCTTATCATAGGCGCCGACTTTCCGTAGGAAAAAAGGGTTTTGCTTCATTTTTTAAATATCGAGCTAAAATTCTGGAATATTTTTTGTATTTTAGGCCTCCCTGAGTACGTGGTTAAAATTTTTGTACTTAGTCCATAGTTAACCCTGTATACTTGTGTGGTACTAGAAGAACTGAATCATTTAGAAAAAAAATCTTGTTTAAGATTTGAGTCGACATTATAATGAGATATTGTTTTATTTTTAAATAAAAGATACGATATATATTTTTTTTTGTCCACGACTATGCTTTAAAATGTTCATTATACAAATGTTTTCTCAATAATAATAATAATATCCATTATTCAAATGGTAGTAGGAGTTTAGTGATTAAAGTGTTATTTGAAACTCATAACATAAACGTAACATACAATTCAAAACTGTTAAAACACCTTACTTTCAAGTTTGACATTTGTCGTTTACGTTTTAAATTTAAAAAAGTAAAAAATTTAATTTGCATACTTTATACTGTAATGGAACAAAGTTATTATACACTGTCATGAGTGTATTCAAATCATTTGGATTGGTTGCAGTTCTACTTTAAAATTTAACATTCAGTATTTCATTCTATAATGAAAAACATGTTTCATGTAAGAAAATATTTGAATGTCAGTTTGTACCTACATTTACGTGAAACTGACATTCGATAAATAGAGTGGGCTGTTATTTTCATAAATGATAACGTACATGTATGTAATGTATATTTTATTTTACTTTCAAATTATCTAGTAGGTCTTGGCCTAACATCGATAACAAGGTAATGTAAAAGAAATCGAGTATATTATCTCAAAAATGTAGTCAACAATTTAATTCAGTAGATTCACTCAGTCGGTCAGATTCACTCATTAATGTCTTAACTTCCATCCAATTATTGTTATAGTCATATAAATAATGGATGTTTTGAGACCAAGTAAAAATTAAAGTTGTTCAGTCAGGAATGTTTGTTTTCACACTCATGACTGTGAATAAATACCAATAACTCACACACTGGGTGTTATATAAGTCTGTAAGTTCCAAACTTTTCCCAGAAACATTCTGCTAAGTATTATCTTTTTTACAAAATAGTCAGGTCTCTTTCCACAAAGCTACAAAGCCTGTGCGTATATATAAGTAAATATTAAAAGATAGTCAAGTTAAACACGATGTTGGTATCTCCCCTTCGACCTCTGGGGTATATAATGTTTATGTTATGTTATCAAGTTTGAAAGTAGACTGTATTTAACTTCAGATTGTTTGTTTATCTGATGACAAATGAATGTTCTTTTAAGAATGTTTATTATGTATTCGAATATAATTCAGCAGTAGCGGTGGTAAATACATCGGCTAAGCTATTTCTCTGATAGGACTATACAGGGTGTCCGGCAAAATGTGGGAAAACTCACGGGTGCAGATAGAACATGAAAAAATAAGATAAAAGGTTCCTATACATTTGTTTCCTACTGTCTCTCCCTACGGAGATATGTGTCCCTGAAGGACGCCGCTGGCAAGTTGGTGATTAATATTAAAATAGACCGTCATCATAATTAGATGTACCATTGGTAGATTAGACGATTATGCTTTTGAATAACATGTTGTAATTTTTAAAAGTAGTATCTGTTTTAATGTAACACAGAAATGCCCTTTTCCTAGTTCAAGGCGAACGAATCCAGTTTGACCTCGTATATTTCAAAAACTACTGATCAGATCGACTTCTGGGTTGATCATGCGTCATAAATGCTTTATTGGACAAATAGTGTAATTTGAGATTTGACCAAATAACCTTATTGTTATATCATTCAGACACACAGTAGTGCTTTTAATATGCTGCTGGAAATTATAAAACTCTTGTGAATCGAAAAATGACGTCATTAAATGACACTGTCTTAAGTTAATTTTTGTTAAAGTGACATTTAATTTCAAAAATGGTTATTTTTTATTTTCTTGTTTTTTTTTCACAACTCGTGACTAATCTGTGAGACAAATTAACAAAAAACAACCTGCAACTATGTTACATTAATAAATAGTTAACATTGAACAATACATAGTAAATATTTTCGCTAACATATTATTTGTCTTTGCTGCATTATTACTCATCTGTTGATTTTCATTTTAAACAGTAATGACGCATACACTTGTCATAGATAGTAGCAGATAATACTTCGATTTTGTATTTTGACTTTGACCTTTTCCAATATATCCATATACCCTTTGATTAGACTCTTTAATGAGTTCAATAGTCAAGATGTACAGTCATGCGTAAATTTAGGTAGTAATAAACGTTCCTCAAAATATGGTGAAAGCATTTGTAAAGCATGCAAATGAGGAGTTGCGTAGAAAACCGATTAAGTACAAGTTTACAAAATTTTCAGTAAACGTAAAAAAAACTTCTCATTCTTTAACCTTTAAATTTAGAAAATCGAACAAAATTGTCCCTGTTATTGTTTCATAGAGTGAACTAAATGGACTAAAATTGCTATACTTATTTTTTTTTTTTTGTTGAAGCTTAATTTGGAAAAATATTTTGGATATAACTGCTTTTGCTCCAAAACCACTATTATATTTTATAAGAATAAATGTAATAGATATAAAGCTAATATGCCTATTTTATTGCGAAAAAAAAACATGTTTGAAAAATAAAATGAAAAACGTGCATAATGTATATGTATATACAGGGTATCCCAACGAAAATTTGACCCCCGCTATAATTGGAAAACCGAATAATATTTAAAAATTTGCCGAGACCCGTCGATTTTTGTTCTTGGGGGGAGCTTTTTTGACAGTCAAGCCAACTCGATATGTTCATCCCCCTAATGCCTAGCAACCCCAACATAAAAATTTCAAATGCAACTACCCCACTTGTGGCACATCATTTTAAAGCCCTTTTAGAAATCGGTTGAGATTTGACAGAATTATTGGTTACAAACGAATAGATGACAAACCAACTTACGCGTAGTAATTTCTACACAAATGCCCACCACTAATAAGTTTTTCATCTACTACACATGACCGCATTACCTAATTGTTATTGATGTGTCTATCAGTTTACAAAAAAGTCAGAAATGAAATAAAAAAGCTGAAGCAAATAATAAATCAGATTTATTTGATGAATTGCGTGTACACTGGTGATTTTAATTGACCCCACAGAAAAAAGTCCAAAGGAGATCCGGAGATCTTGGTGGCCATTCGACGAGACCTCTTCTGGCAATCCAATGCCCCGGGAAATGGTCATCCAAAAATTGTCGCACAGCAGCAGCATAGTGCGGGGGCACACCATCTTGTTGGAAGGTTATTTCATTTTCTAGTAAATTGTCGTCACTTTCTAAAATCTCTGTTATCCTAGGATCAATTGTACTTTCCAATAATTATAGATAGGTGTTTCCATTGAGATTACCTTGGATGAATAATGGTCCAACAAGATGGTCGCCCAAAATTCCTGCCCAAACATTCAATTTTTGAGGTGTATGAGTATGAAATTCCCTGATTAAATGCGGATTAGTATCACTCCAATAACGACAATTGTGTCTATTCACTTCGCCATTCAACATAAATGTGCATTCGTCGGAGAAACATGTATTGTAGAGAAGATTTGGATTCAGTAGAAGTTGTTCACTAAAGTATTCGCAAAATTGGTTACGGCGATCAAAGTCATCTTCATGTAACTCTTGAACCAGCGTCATCTTAAATGGACGAAATTTGTGTTTTTTCAAAATTCGATGAACACTGGAACGGGATACGCCAGAAGCTTGGGACACAGTTGTAATTTATTGCTTATTATCCATCTGTACATGACCCAAAACTGCCACTTCAACTGCTTCATTTCGAACTGACCCAATTACTTCACGTTTCTTGTTTAAAAGCGAACCTGTTGCAACAAATTTGTCAATCAGGTGTTTAACGTATTGGTGGTTTACATTTTTTTCAGGATGATTGGCATTAAAAATTCGTACTGTAGCTTTAGCGCAATCGTGATTTCGATAATATATAATATATTGCAACAATTTCTACTCTTTCCGCGATAGACTACACCATTTCGAACACACGTTAATACTTTCAATAACGGCTGAAACTAACGATTTCTTGGTCACAAGCAACAAACACCGACTTTTTTTGTAGTACTGATTTTTTGTTATTTTGAAAAGGTCTGAATTCCTATAAACTTAAGTATCTTCTACTAATAACTATTTTAGTATCTAGTTATATTTGCTTCAGCTTTTTTATTTCATTTCTGACTTTTTTGTAAACTGATAGACACATCAACAACAATTAGGTAATGCGGTCATATGTAGTAGATAAAAAACTTATTAGTGGTGGGCATTTGTGTAGAAATTACTACGCATAAGTTGGTTTGTCATCTTTTCGTTTGTAACCAATAATTCTGTCAAATCTCAACCGATTTCTAAAAACGGTACGTCACTGCATTCGCAATGAAAAGGGCTTTAAAATGATGTGCCACAAGTGGGGTAGTTGCATTTGAAAATTTTAAGTTGGGGTTGCTAGGCATTAGGGGGATGAACATATCGAGTTGGGTTGACTGTCAAAAAAGCTCCCCCCAAGAACAAAAATCGACGGGTCTCGGCGAATTTTGAAATATTATTCGGTTTTCCAATTATAGGGGGGGTCAAATTTTCGTTGGGATACCCTGTATTTTCAATACATTTATTTATATATGTGTATGTAAGATGTAAAATCTTAGGGAGGGCCGCGATTCCCCCATAACCCCTCCCCCCGCCACTGGCGCCGATTCCTCTTTATACAGGGTGTGCCGTATAAGAACTTACAAAGAGCATGTAGGGTATCCCAAAATCTTGTAGTTTAACTACCTGTATGCAAAATTGCACACAAGCGCAGTTACATGTCTTCAAAGTGGAGACATATATTTCGAAAAAAAATTAAAATCTATAAATTAATTTAACTTGGAATAACCAAATTTGGTACAAGCTTTAGTTTTATTATTGGTCTTGGAAACTTGAAATTCAAAATATCTCTAGCAGTAACACTAAGATGACACGGTGCACTATAATGCATAAACCAAAACTCTAGTCTAAGTTTCAACGGTAATTCTTCGATTAAATCAGGGAGTATTTTGCAGAAATTCCAAATAACTTTCTCCATTTAATCGATTTGGAAAAATAACTACTCTAATCAAATAACTTTCAATAATACCGGTCCACACATTTATCTTAAATTCACGTTGAATATGTCTAGGAGTTATTGCATTGGGCTTTACATCGGAATATTTATGAGTTGTGAACATTTTTTGCAATTCATCTACGAGTGAACCAAGCGTCATCAGTGAAAATAATGTTCTTCTGAAAATTAATATCCAGATGCAAAAGGTTGTTCATCCAAATCTTTAGGCAATAACTTTTGCACCCTTTGAATGTGATATGGATGTAGTAGACTACGTTTAAGAATTCAGTATACAACAGACCGTGATAATTTACTTCTCGAGTTTATCTTCAATTGTTTGCGAAGTATTTTCTTCATCTTAGACCCTTATTACGCTAGGATTTTCTCGGATATTATTTAAAAGCTTTCCGGCCTCTCAAGCTCGTCTTTCAATATTAGAAAATGTTTCTCTATGGGGAATCACTCGATTTGGACATTTTCTACGATATTCTTTCGCACTTCTAGTTTCCTTCACAGGAACCTAGCGCAAGTAACATGTTAACTTATTCCCTGAATGTAAATTTTCCAGCTATTTTCAACAACTAGCAATGTAGCAGAATTCAGAAGAAACAGTTAAGCAGAAATTGTCAAATTTTAAAGGCAAAGCCTACTTCTGACTTTTTGATTTCGTCTAATAAACGCTATTAAAATTTTGCTTCAATTAATGTAATTTTCTTGAAAATCTTAGTTTTTTAAAATTTAATAAGAGTAAAAAAAGTGTTTTGAATCGGCTCGGGATATAATTCCTTTTAAATTCGATCAATAAAAAAAGTTTGGTATAATTTTAAGAGTGACTCACCCTCAATGAACACATTGTAGTATTTCAATTTAGTTGAACTCACAGTCAAGGAAGACCAATAACAAACCTTAAATATGCACCAAATGTGGATATTCCAAGTTAAAATAATTCGGAGATATTTTTTTTCTAAATATTTGGCCCCACTTTGAAGGCCTCTAACTCCGCCTGTGTGCATTTTTGTGGATAGGTATGTTTGCTTAAATTGCAATATTTTGGAACCCCCTATATGCACCTGCTCTGTGTCGTTTCTTATGCAACACACCTTGTATTTCCAAATTTGGAAACCCTATTTACAGGGTGTCTATAAAAGGTTCGGAAATCTCAGAGCTGAAGATACTGGTGATCAAAAAAATTCGATTGAGCCAATTATGTCATATCCGAATGTTGCTGGTTTCAAAAATACAGGGCGTTCAATGCTAGAATTTTATTTTGAAATATCTCAATAATTTTGAAACCTGTCGGAGTATTAAAAAGAAAATTAGCATTATTATGTTTTTTGGCACGCCAAATAAGAATTTTCAACTAATTTTGACGTCACTAGGAGGGCGAAACTTATGGCACATCACATTTCTTTTAAATGGTAGAACTTTTTTGCAGCTTAGTGTATCCATCTGACTATAGAAACAATCGATTCTCCCACCTGTACCTGTTGTGTACCTTGTTGAAGTCGTTAGGAGTAACAGTTTTCGAAATAATCCTATTTGAAATATTCGATGCACCGATTGAAAACTTTTATCGTTTCAGGTAAAGTGCCTTTTTTATTGAAAATCCAGCAAAATTTTACTTGAAAAAGTTGTTCAGAGCGGTAAATTATGGGGACGTGCAATATTTCAAGAAGATCGGCCTGCTTTGATAAAATCTTTGTCCTTTGTTGAAAAATGGTTTCAAAATCAAACCTCGCCGACAACAGGTAGGGTGACGTCAAAATTAGTTAAAAATTCTTATTATTCTTACTGAAAATACAGAATGTTACTTGAAAAAGTTGTTCACAACGGTAAATTATGGGTACGTGCAAAATTTCAAGAAGATCAGCGAGGTTTGATTTTGAAACCATTTTTCAACAAAGCACAAATATTTTATCAAAGCAGGCCGATCTTTTTGCACGTATCCATAATTTACCGTTCTGAACAACTTTTTCAAGTAACATCTTGCTGTATATTCAGTAGAAAAGGCACTTTACCTGAAAAGATAACAGTTTTCAATCGCTGCACTAAATCAAAAATGGTTATACTCCTAACGACTTCAACAAGGTATACCTTTGTCAGATATAACAGGTAGTCGAATCGATTGTTTCAATAGACATGAATACACTAAACAGCAAAAAAGTTCTGCCATTTAAAAGAAACATGCCGTGCCTCTACTAGTGACGTCAAAATTAGTTAAAAATGTGTATTTGTCGTATCGTTTTTTAATACTCCGACAGATTTCAAATTTATTGAGATATTTCAAAATAAAATTCGAGCATTGAACGCCCTGTATTTTTGAAATCAGCAACATCCGGATAAGGCATATTTGGCTCAATCGACTTTTTTTGGTCACCAGTATCTCCAGCTCCGAGATTTCCCAACCTTTCTCAGACACCCTGTATAATTGTAGACCAGTCACTCCTATATGCACACTTTATTTAGAAAAAGTAATAATATTTTAAGAGGCACATATTTCTCATCATTTGTCGTTTGCTATACCAATAAAAGGTAAAAGAAATAGTAGTTGTTTGCGAAATTCCAAAGTCAACGTAGATGGTGTCGTCCAAGTAGTTCAAGGTATTCAAAGGTGTTTCCAAATACAGTGTTACACATTACAATAACACACACACTGACATTTGCGTGACAAGTGTTTGATATTACCAGTAGAACTTACGTGGCTACATATTTTATTTAAAAATCATCCAATGCATTTTACAAATGACACATATGTACCCTTTGTATGCAGCTGTTTATAAAACAATAGAATTAGTAATACGTTTTCACCTCATCAAAGGGACAAATGTACCATCTGATGGTAACCCGTTCACCAGACCGTGTGGCAGACAACATAGTTGCTTTGTCTCGACTGTCTGGGCGATGAAAATTTCTTTGAAGACCAGCCCGTTTGTTATGCGAGTTTTCAACGGAAAATTTATCCGTACCCCATTAAGATGATAAAAAGGAATCACAAAGTTTATCGTCGTTAAGAGGCATGTGTTGCTAGCAGTGAAATTGAGTATTTTTTATAATGGTTCTTTAAAATCGATGAAATGAAAGATTAATTCGTTGACTTACACTTTCCGAGGTTAATAGCCTTGCACTAGCGACAACCGAGACGTTGCACTCGTGTTAGTCAATAGTTTTGAATAACCTGTAAATAAAAACGATAACTATCATGAATGTTACATACTTCAGTGGTGTAATCCAGAACCCCAATGGTATGGATTTAACCAAATTTGCTTAAACGAAAAATGTAAAAAAAGTTAAAGGGTATTAAAATGTTTTAGTTTTTGTTTTTTCTTAACTCAGAATCCAGTTAACCGATTTAAGCAAAATTTGCTGTTGCTTTCTTTTCATGAACTAAGCAGTGATTAGGTTCCTATTTGGTTAAATAATAAGGGCGTTCATTTTGCTACAACCTTTTGTGAATATTCTTGTGTAATTTTTTTGTACGTTTTAATTTTTACACGCAACTGTAGAATGTAGATATGTAGAAAATTTTATTCTTCACAAAAAATATACAGGGTGTCCCATAATGATGTGCTCTCCTTTGGAGGGTGTGTTCCTTGGGTAATTTTAGGGGGGGTTCTGTATTCACCGATTTTCAGATGTATAAGTTTAACTGTTTTTGGGAAAAAAAATGAAAACTGAAATTTTTAAAATTTTTTAGAAGCTCTCATCTTGTAATGGAGGGCTCAAATCGAAAAATTTTATAGATATAGTATTTTTTTTAGGAGAATCGATTGTTTCGATAGTCAGATGGATACATTAAGATGCAAAAAACTGTCTCTTAAAAGAAACATGATGTTCCACAAGTGGCGCCCTCTACTAATGACGTCAAACTTAGAAACATATTTGAATTTCTCGTCCGCAAAACTCCCGAATTACAAATTTTACGTAAATATTTGGATTTCTTAAGAAGTTATTTACAAATATCGAAAATAAAATTTTAACTTTAACACCCTGTATCTCCGTTAACATTGAGTTTTCGAAAAATTATTATAGGAATTTGTGACCCTAATTTTTTGTGAGGAATCACCTCCTGAAGTCTTGAGGCATAATTTCCGGACACCCTGTATAAATATGAAAGATAAAGCGCAACGGGCGAAGCGTGCGGGGAGCAACATTTCATAGGCGTACTAAATTTGAATGCGATCAGATATAAAAAATATACAAAAATGACAAAAATAATTGCATTACATGACATCCATTATTTTTAGAGTAGACACAGTGATATAACAGTTTTTACCAATTTCGAGGCGCTAGATAATAAAAATAATAACAATTATTTCAAAATTTACTTTAACTTTATTGAACTATATTTAGTGGAAAAAGTGATTCTTTATTGCACTAGTGCAATAAAATGTTTATTGCATTCATCTGTCATTCTACTACAGCGTTTTGTCATCATGACAAACATAAACGTTCAAATCGACGTCACATTTTCCTAGACTTAGTGTCATCTAAATAACATTTTTTGGTTTTTGCATGAACGTAGAAAAAATATTGTATGCAACTCGCACAAAAAGTGCTTATTGCACTCGACGTGCAATAAACACTTATCTTTTGTACTTGTTTCATAAATATATATTAAATGTGTCACCTGTGTCATCCTCTCTACAAATTAGAATGCCGTCCTTACGGACGGCGATTGCCCACTACCACCCACTTACACCTACCTAATGCGCACTTTGCAAATATCACACTTAAGCCTTGTCTTCATGGACGCGAAATTCACGGATTCTTGCACGAATTTGTAACTTCTGTTTTAATTATTTATGGCGGGAAAATCTCAACTTATGACAATTGCAATTTGCGAAACTGTCAAACACTACAAATATTATTGCCTCTTTTTATTATGCGGTGTTAATAAATTTGTTTTGACTAAGTTTCATCTTGTAAGATATAGCAATAGAATTTTTTTTTTGGAAAACTCATTTTAAAAATACAATCTTCCTTCCGCGAGTTTCCATCACTTTCCGTTTCACAGTTGTACTTCCTTATCACTTTTTTATTTGCACACATATGCTCTTCACGTACAATTTTGTTAATGAAATATATATTTCAACATCACTTACACTCATATTTTGACCTCGCGCACTAAACTCTTCATACATGTCATCATCCGATATTCCTCATTTCGATAAAATCGCTAACAAAATTAATTACATTCATAATTAAATTAATGAAAAGATATACCCGAAATTTTGCCCGCCCGAACGATATACCCGCCCATGATAGCCTTGGAAATGAAACAGTTGGATCCGACAATTCGTCGCAGCCAATGAAATGCCAGCATCGCATACTTACTAACTGCAGCGCATGCGTATTAAATGAGCGCATGCGTAGCAGAAGCTGTGTAATCGGGTATGCTCTTTGAGATATGCGGCACACGATTTTGTAGGAAAAATATAAGGGCTGCATGTATATTTCTTTGTGTTGACTGCTATAAATTGTGAGCAGGTTTATAACATTAGTCGCTCTCTACAATTGGAAGTTGGCATAGTTGGGATAACCTGTGTCATACGTTTTATATATTTTCCAAATCCGAAGTTTTATACTGTTTTCCACACATTCATATTTTGTATCTGCATTTAGTTTCACTTGCATTCGTGATTAGTGTGATTTTAGTAACTCGTATTGATTGTTTTTTTTTGTTGTATTCTTTACAATAGTTTTATTTATTGTTTTCTAACTTTTATCAGTCTGTCTATATCTTTCATGCAGAGTTTGCTAATGTCATTAATTATAAAAAGTATTCAGATGATTTGGTATTGGGAGAAAATAAAGTAATTTCAATACCAGGCTGAAATTATTTTAGACAGTCCACTCTGTAGATTAATCCTTTTTAAATCGATAACTAGAGAATCCAAAACAATGAAATAATCAACAAATGATGACATTTACTAAGAAAATAAATGTATATATGAGTTTTCGTTTCTTCGCGCTTCTAACAGCTTTTACTGTGTGCGGGTCACGGCACGAGAAAATTGCGCCTATAAGCGCGAGTATTTCACTGTGTTTCTACACTAATACCATTCTACGAAGCTCAGTTGTCATTAAATCCTAATTTCAACCTTCTCAAATACGTCATTCAACTTGGTCTAAAAATGATCCGGGCCTGCTAATTAAAGAGTATCGCGAAATACATGTATAGATTAGAAAAATCGTTAACGATTAGCGGCACTCTATATTGCACGTTGGCCTTCAGATTCTATTGCGAAAAATATAAATTAAATATATCGCGAAATTTGCGTGATCAAACAGTAAACATCAATAGTGCAATAACGATAAAAAGTTATTGTTCCAAACAGTAATTTTAGAACAACTTGCATCAGACTGTAAGGAAATTCTTGGATGACGATATTTTCGGTATCTGTATCGGATACAGTGTTCATACATACCGACGATGAGTCTGTTTAGAGTCGATCCTGCAGATTTATCATATATAAAGTTTAGTCAGTGGTGTAACCACTTAGCCGGCGCGGCAGACGCTAGAAATTGTATTGTTTGACTTGACTACAATTTGGTCAATTATTCTTCCGATTCTACAGATCCGTCCGACATGCAGATATCGGATTCAGTTAAGTATATCATCGCAATAACATTACTGCGCAAATACAAAAATTACGTATAAAATGGTTAAACCGCATTTTTTCTATTTTTATTGTAAATTTCCTGTAAATTAATACATTCTTTTTGTAAATATCCATGTATGTTTACAATATCAATGCAAACATATTGAACTTAAATGGAAAAGATAAGATATATTATAGAAGTTTTTAAACATTAGTTAGTGTGGTTCAACGTAATATTAAGTGAAGGTTATACTGTCCTCCTAATTTATAATGAACGATATTAATATACTTAGTACGTCACTATTTAATTGTGCAGAGTTTTAGTTAATATCGGTTAGTTAGGTAGTTATTTTCGATGACAAATTTATATTCAATAATTACACTCAGTATTTAAACATACTCTATGTTTGTTTATATTTATTGGCAAGATGATTACTAATTTATATTAGGTATGTATCAGCTTTAAGAAAATTCGGTTTTACTTTGTATATTTTATATATATTCTTTATATTTTTAAATATTATTTATATTTTATTTAGAGAATAATTTGTAATTTAAAATAAGTCCGTACAATGTTATTTATCTATATCTGAGATGGAAACTGTATTATACAAATATATAAAGTTTACATTGTATTTTTATAGAAGTATTAAATACATTAATTTTACAATACAAAATAGAAATATATGGAAAAAGTACAAAATATCATCAAAAATTTACAAATTACTATAAAATCACATAAGAAATTTACAAAACCTTAGTAAATATACCAAAACTGTCTCTTTGTGAAATTACTTGAACTTGTTTTACAAGTAAAATTACGAAATAGTTATTTTTTCATTTGTACTTGTTGCATAAATAACTATTATAATTCGACTACATATTTATTTGATAAAAAAAAAATATTTCAAATAGTAGGTATTCTGGGAAATACATACACACATACGCCCTGTATAAATAAAAGAACATACCTGCATTGAACATAACTAAGAGTGACAATACAGAATCAACGAAACGAAATTAGGAAAATCGAATATGTTAAAACGGAACGAAAATATATTAAATTTGTAATGATTTGTCAACCCTTTCTGAGTTGAAGATCCAATCATTTATTCCGAAGTAACGCCATTCAATAATGGAACGAGACATCTTTTAGAATTATCGATTTCAATTCCGTTGCCTTTCTAATTCAAACTCGGAAGAGATCTCTCATAATCCGAATGGTAATCTCTTATATTAATTTTGTAATCAGGACTGGTTCCATGGTGGATTGAGATAATCCACCTCTCCTTCTCTTAAGTTTCGTAATTTTTTAATTAATGTTTTTCTAAGTTTAATCATAAAAGTTGCCTAAAGGATTTAAATTGTATTTCCGTTATAATAACAAATTCATTTGCGTAGTATTTATATTTTTTTTGAATTTACAGCTTTCAATAGAACAGAAACATTAGACATCATCATTGACCTGAGAAAATCCGGTTTGAAATTTTATAACAGTTAAGATAATAAATAGATATTATTACTTTGGTATAAGAAAATAAAATAATTTCATATGAAGAATATTTAAATTTAGTCATATTATCTATCCTCAAATTGTTTTCACTTTATTTGGGGATCACCCTGTATATATTTTATTATGGGGAAATTGCGTGATTTTTCCAAATACATTCAGAAGAAAGAATGTATTCTTTTTATGGACAAAGCGTTCGTCCTAAACAATTTTGTGGAAAAATAAGCCTAAAAACGGTATTTAAAAACAACCCCACAAAATCGTCGTCGCCACAGTGTAGACCTGTGACGTCAGACGCCGTTCGCACATGTGTTTCTAAATACAGCAATGTGCTTTTAGAAGAGAAGAGACTTTTTTTGTGATATTATTAATTGTTATTGCGTTAAATAGACATTGGTATTGGACAAAGTTGCAAAAAATACAGTCGTAAAACAGGCACAGAAAGTGTATGTCGGGAAAATGGAAGGAGTATTGCATTATGCCATTACGGACGAACACAGCATACAACACCTAATAAAAAATATTTGACCGTGCCAAAAATTAAAAGAAAAATGTGGTGTAGCGCGATAAAACGCGACGAAAGAAAGATTTGCAGCAATGTTTGTTTGTGAAGACCATTTTAATGTAAGTTTAATTGGAAATACAGGTAGATTTGAGTTCATCGAAAAAATTAAAATTTAATGGAATTAATTATTAAGCTATCAGAATATATACAGGGCATTTAGAAAATCGTTGGTGAAGCAAACTTACATTTTTTCTCATTTATTGTATTCAGCGCTTCATTCCGATTCCAAATAACATGTTCTGTATTTACTCCTACCATTTACGTGATTTAGAATGTCATTTGAGTCATTTATAAAATTTTACTATCTGATTTCACTACATTAAATTACTTGTTTTGTTCTGAAAATATAATAAATTAAAGTTAAATATCATTATTCATTACTTATTATTTTTCAAATTAAAACAAGTAGTTTAATCAGATGCCATTATAAATACCCCAAGCAAAACCATCCATCTGGTACTGACTCAACAGCATTGTCGCCGTAATTGTCAGGAGCGGATCTATATTGTGTACAAAGGAATAATTTACATTTAACAATACCGTAAGTTCATCACATCACCTCTAATAATTATCGCATTATTTATTTATTTATTTAGAGGAAAACCCAACAGACAAGTCCACCAACAGGGTCAGGATGCACATACATAGACATGCATATATCTAAAAACTAAAATTAAACCACTAAAACTATTAACTAAAAACTAAAATTACATATAAAATGTGTCTAATATAACTTCAACCACAAACAGTGAATTGAAACACTATTAATTAAAAATATGATAATTTTCATAAATACATTTTACTAAAGCTCCTTGAGATACAGTGAACATATCGATAAAATCACCCAAAATGTTACAATTGTTACACATAGAATATATTGGAGACCTCATCATTAAATTACTTCTAGCTGGTGCTAGCTAAAAGAGATTATTATTCCTAGAAGTTAACCGAGGAATACGAAAATATAATTGTGACGTCAATTGAAAACATATAATTTTATTATGTAAAAGTTTATATAGAAAAGGTAGACCAAATAGTATTCTTCTAATATGAAGAGAAGGGATATGAAACTCACATTGTAAATTTTGCTGACTGTAGCCTTGTTCGGGATATACAGGGTGTTAAAAAGAGAGTATAAAATATGTAAGGAGGTAATAGTATGAACCAAAATAAACATAAAAGTCTCAATAAACATGTGTCCGCAAAGTAACTGTTGCAGAGATATGGAATGTTTTATGTTTTTTAGCCCCTTTTTATTTTGCAAAAACGTATATTTTCTTATAATAGTTGGTTGATGTTTAGTGAAATAAACAGCACGTATTTGACAGTTCTCAGTGCACAAGTTTTCTTTCGCTATGGCTGGTTACTCTAACGCAGAATTAACAGACATGCACGGTGGTATGGTCGTGCTAATGAGAACGCCACCGAAGCGCGACGTCTTTATGTTGACGCTTATCCAAATCGCCAGATTCCTTCACAACGCATGTTTGGAAGAATTCACCAAAGATTGCGTGATACCGGTTCCTTGAGCAAACAGTGCCATTTATCGACCAAGGTCGGTGTCCACTCATAGAGCAGAAGAAAAAATTCTAGCACTGGTAGAGCAGAATCTAGGTACGAGTGTGCGGAGAATATCAGCCGAGGTAGGAATTAGTGGTCCTCTTGTTTGGAGAATCCTTCACGAGCAACTGCTTTATCCATACCATGTGCAACGAGTACAGACCTTAAATCCAATAAATGATCATCAAGCACGTTTGGTTTTTTGCCGCTGACATCAGGCACGTTTTTCATTAAACATTTAGATGGGTATTGTAGGTGACAGGTTTATAGGTCCTGTTGTTTTACCAAACCGATTAACAGGCACTGCTTACCTCAACTTTCTGCAGAACACACTGTATGAGTTTTTGGAAGACATTCCTTTGAATCAGAGGCAACAAATGTGGTTCCAGCATGATGGTGCTCCAGCTCATTTTTCCATGGCCGTTAAAGAGCATTTACACCAAACTTTTCCACATAGATGGGTAGGAAGGGCCGGACCTGTTTTATGGCTTCCAAGATCGCCTGATCTGAACCCTCTGGATATCTTTGTTTGGGAATATTTGAATACATTAGTGTATGGTATTCCTGTAAATAGCATGGAAGAGTTGCAGCTATGGATTAATCAAAAGTGTCAAGAAATCGTGTTTTCGAAAGAGTTCGAATATCGTTGAGACGAAGATGTCATGCCTGCTTGGAAATGGACGGAGGGCACTTTGAACATCTTCTATAACTTTGTTTTTTGTTTGTCAAAAGCTTCCTAATAAAATAAAATGTTTGAAAAACGAATAGTGGTCCATATCCATTTGGTTCATACTACTACCTCCTGAAATATTTTACACTCTTTTTTTAACACCCTGTATACCATATTTTTTTAAATAAAGGAGCTTCAAGAACTTTCGTTGAATTACCTACACAGGTTTTATATTCTGTATTTATGTCCTACAAAAGCCACAAAAACGCAAAAATACAAGAAATAAACGCCTGTTTACATCACCAACACCGTAGCCTGCACCTGTATCCGCGGAAACAAACGGCGTGTAACGTCACACCAATGATATCGCGTTTTCGGTCACGTGGTTTTGTTTGTCTTTCAATATGTTTGAAAATTACCCTGTAATACATTTCGAACGAACATAAAATTCATGCAACTTCCCCATTGCATAATTATTGTGATATGCTCAAGATACCTAGTTATTGTCGTTACTGTGATATACTTATAAGGTTCTTTGTTTTTTTAAAAGATAACAACATTCTGCCGTTTGTGTTCCAATTTAGGAGTTGCATTTTTGTCGTAATGTGATACCCACTCTCGCCCTGGATGCCCAATTTTCTTTAATGTAAATTTTTCGTGCATTTTCATAAATCACATCCCGGCGGTTGCCGTGCCGCAATTTGAATTTTATTAGAGTATATTTTCCGTATTAAAATGAATTATTCATGCGAAATTTGCCGGTGGATGAATGTAATTAAGTTGTTTGCGGCGTTGCCGGGCTAATTTCATTTAGGGATTAGAGCGCGTCGTTCAATCCCGTAATTATGGTTGCCTCCTTTCGATTTGCAGGTATTAAAAACCCGTCCCGATATTAACGAGTTTCCGTTCGAAATTACATTGGCAGAACCATCGAATTAATACTATAGATTAGGGTTGGTGCTGTAAATGGGAAGGTACCGCGGCACTCAGGTCGTGCGATCCATTGTGCATGCCGCCGATGACAGTTTAAAACAGGACTGTGTGCGACGGAACACAGAAACAGAAGATACGTATGAAAGCATCGTTCTGTGCAATCCATATCTATTGAGGTGCTTACTGAAACATTACTTTTGCTAAGGAAGTGAATATTCCGATTAGCATCAGTCCGTGGACCCTTTGTACAATGTTATAAACCAGATCAACCATTGCATATAGTTGGACAGGAGAATAAGAACTGAAGCATAAAAGACACCAAGAACAATAAGGACTAGATGACGGTACCTTAAAATAAAAGGCATAGAATTCTAAGTTTCATTTTGCAGCTTAAGTTCGACGTTTGGTGCTGGATTGTTTAGTTTTATTGTTTTGTTTAGTCTGTTTCTTTTATTGATTTAAGGACTTCGTTTTTATACGCAAATTGTCAATGAATTCATAGCTGTTTGTTGAGACAGTTTAAAAAAATCTGAGTAAGTTAGAATATTTTCTCACTGTGTCAATTATACAAATTTTCAAAAGTGGAATGTGTCTAGTGTGCCGCTAATGACTTTGATAGTTTACTATAAGTCTTTTTTTCCTCATATAAATCCTCATAAAATTAGAATCTAGAAAGGAATACAACATAGCAAGAATACTGGAATTGTCATGTATATACTTCAATTTTATTTTTTTTTAATGCGATATTACTATTTACTTTATTCAGAATTATTTAATATTTCAAATATTTAAAGTAATTCTTTTAAATCACTTAAAATTTCGCATCTTTATTGTGTATCCTTGAAACGTCATCCATAAGGTACAGTTCTTACATGTAAGATTTAAATAGACTCTGTTTCAGTGAACAGAAATACAGAAGGAAATTATCTCAACCATGGCGCAGGCTACTTTTTTGTGGGTCTGTGTAATTTTCCAGTCAAAAGCTATAAAATATAAGATCAGAAATATATATATATATATATATATATATATATATATATATATATGCATTTGTGTAATTGTGAGATAATTTTTATTTTCAGAGAAAATATTAAGCGAATGCCATTTTTCCTTATTTGGAATTGTTATAATTGAATTATGGTATTTATCCATGGCACTATAGAGTAAACAGATGTTAAGTAAGATTTTACGAGATAAGGTAAGATTGAGAAACATGTCTGGTCTGAGGGAATTCTTGATTGACTAGTTTATTTCATTTAACTGTGTTCTTTATTCTGTTTAAAACAAAACGAGGACATTCAGTTACAGTCTGCGGTCAAATTATAAAGCCGACAATGGAGGAATTTGCTGATGCTTCCTTTTAGCCACCTACTGGACGGTAGCCGCATCGTGAAGTTCAACTGCTTGTCGAGTCACTTTTTAAAGCTACCTCTTTAATTTAATTTTGAATAGAATATGACCAGGTGTTGTATTGTTTTTGCAATATTTAATGTTGCTATAATTAAAAGAAAGACTGCTTGTATTTGAGTATAAATTCCTAGT
The DNA here is from genome assembly GCA_037114965.1 of Monochamus alternatus. NCBI lineage: Eukaryota > Metazoa > Arthropoda > Insecta > Coleoptera > Cerambycidae > Monochamus > Monochamus alternatus. The sequence goes on from CM073433.1 coordinate 45,213,282, forward strand.
AATAAATATAAGGCAGTGAAAGTTATTGATCGGTCATACAGTACTGCCGGTGTTAAGTTGGTTGCCTATATCTCTGGGTCTGTGTGAGGTGAGGTATATGTTGAATTATTATTATAACTAACTAATGGAAGACATGATATTTCCCTTAATTTTTATTTAACAATCGTAGTTGGCCAGGTTTTTCTCACTTCAATAAAATGGTTAATAGAATATACCCTCCGTTCACGGTTTCAGGGTATTAATTGAAAAAAATGGCTTGCAGAAATTCCACAGCCTTCTCATATTTCTATAGGTGTTAACCTGAAAAATGGACACATTTAAGCCTAATAGACTACTACACAAGAAAAATAATTCTAAATTGATCAAGATTTACTACTTTCCTCCATAAAAATAGTCTTCAATGTTACAAAATCTTATAATACCAAAATTTTAGTAAAAAATTTGTTAATTAAGAGTAATATAATGACTTCTTAGTAAAATGAAATATATGTCAATTTATACAGTTCGAAATTACATATTGTTTACCTATTCTGTTTTCAAATGCTAACATTCCAATAACGTATAAGACGAAGTTATAATTTACTTAATTTCGCCTTGAAATCTGTCTTCAATATCCAAGGATTTTTTAAATTATTACAATAGGTAAATATTTACATATTTATTACGAAGTTGTAAAACTTATTTTGTCTTCACCTAGTAGTTAAAAATAAGGTAATAACTAGTTATTTTGCCCTACTAAATCCTTCAATTGGTTAAGTTCCATTTTTATTACAATATCAACCTGTTTTCAACTTTGTTGATAATTTCTAAAGAATATTTAACCATTTCAATTAACCTAATAGAAATATGGTTCTATATTATGGTACAAATTTACTTGTTAATAATACTTCGACGTAAGTGTGTCTTATAAAGGATTTTTAGGAAACAAGCTTCTTGATATATGTATTACGACAGATCTTCATGTAATAGCGCGTAGAAATTGTTTTGTGTTTTGGCGATCTGCAGTGAAAATCAAGCCCTACACATATATGTTGATAAATACTTCATATATAAGTATTCTTATGAATTCGAATTGAATTCCGTTCGAAAATATTTATTTTGTTTTTGTTATTACGCATACATAATATTATTGGCTTTAATTTGAATTTTCAATCACAAATAAATCCAAGGGTAGAATTTTATATGTAGGTACCTAGTAATAATTTAATTGGTAATAAATTACCATAAAATATCTTCATTTGGAGGAAATCTCAACCACAAAGTTAATATTTTCCTATGACGTCAACATTGGCATAGGCAATCTGCCCTATAGGTTAAAACTTACAGATAAATTGACTTCAAAGTTGATTTTATTTGAGCGGCCATGTTGTAATAAACACTAAATGTTTTGTTCATGTTTCTAATTGATTACTCATTAAAATTATGTTAATACAGATAATATTAGTTAATACATTTATGACGAAAGATTATTAAATACATTTTATCACGAAGTACATTCAGTTTTTATTTTAGGTTATTTTTCAGTATAGAAATATTATTAAAAAGCTATAGTAAAAATGTATATTTATAAGGCGCGTTATTTTTATGAAAGTTTGGTCATGATATTATAAGAAAAAATTTCCTGGGTTGTACAATTTGATGAATGGAAACCAAAAACACAGACTTTATTATATTAAAATCTAAATATCTACAGTATGCGCCAAAAGTATGGAATAAATTCAATAAAAATGAAACAATTATTTTTTGGGAAAAATCCTCGAACAGGTCGATTTTTAATTTAAAAAATACATATTTTAGCGTAAAATGCGATTTTCAAATGTCATTTGTTTTCGAGTAATTACGTCATCGATTTTTTTTTAAATGGCAACACCATATTTTTTTCCTTGATTCTGAAAGATCGTTTAATTCTCTATCAGACAGTACTAAAATTTTGCCCTCTTACATAGGAAAGTTTTCGAGTAAATGACGATTGAATGTTAGAAAACGTAAATCAATTAAAATAAAGCAAAAACGTTATCAAGTTTAGTTTTTCGAATTCCATAGTTCTTTTATGGATCACGTAGGTGAAAATCTTTGCAAAGTGCCATTGTCACACCGACTTTCTAATAAGTATTGTAAGCGACATAGAAATTATTAATCAATTTAAAGTATTATGGCACATTTAACTGTTACTCAAAGAATTGAAATTTTAATTCTTATCGTATGCGGGAATATGACTAGAACTCAGCAGGAAGTTTGCGATTTATTTAATGAAAAATATCCAGATTGCCCTATCAGCCAATCAACAGTCAGTAAGGTAGAGTCTAAATTTAGAGAAACTGGCAATGTTGTAAATATTCCAAAACCTGGACGTCCAAGCATTAATGAAAATCAGAAACAGAACATTTTGATAAGTATGGTGGATAATCCTCATAATTCTCCACGATTGGTTGCATTAAACAATGACACTAGTCAGAGCACAGTGCTACATATCTTGAGGAAGGAAAAATATCATACCTACAAAATTCAACTTGTGCAGGAACTCAATGAAGATGATCCCGATCGCCGCTTACACTTTTGCGAAATTCTAATGGATTTATGTCAAGGAAATAGAAATTTACACCGGCAAATACTTTTTTCAGATGAGGCCACATTTTGTCTGAATGGTACAGTAAACCGTCAAACTTGTAGATATTGGAGTCGGGAAAATCCTCATTGGATGGCAGAGGCACATACCCAACACCCTCAGAAATTAAATGTGTGGGCTGGAATAGTTGACGACAGAATAGTAGGGCCTTTCTTCTTTGAAGGAACCCTTACAGGACAAAGATATTTAGAGTTTCTAGAAAATGACCTTGCAGTAATTTTTCCTAACGATAATGACCCTGACATTCCTGACGATACCATATGGTTTCAGCAAGACGGTGCACCTCCGCACTATGCGCGCCCTGTACGAGATTTTTTGGACAACTGTTTTCCTGGGAGGTGGATCGGCAGACGCGGACCGATAGAATGGCTTGCAAGATCGCTAGATCTTACACCTCTTGACTATTTTTTATGGCGATACTTGAAGTCATAAGTGTACATTAATAAACCACGTAATTTAGAAGAACTTCAAAATCGCATTCGAAATACGCAGAGTTACCCCAGAAATCATTCATAATGTGCAAGAAGAATTTCTTCACAGACTTGCGCATTGTCAAGAAGTTGGTGGATGGCAATTCGAACATTTAATTTAATTATAAAATTTAATCAATTGTATTTTATTTTACATACCTCAGAATTGTTACTTTTTTATGGATAAAATTTACGTTTTCTAACATTCAATCGTCATTTACTCGAAAACTTTCCTATGTAAGAGGGCAAAATTTTAGTACTGTCTGATAGAGAATTAAACGATCTTTCAGAATCAAGGAAAAAATATGGTGTTGCCATTAAAAAAAAATCGATGATGTCATTACTCGAAAACAAATGACATTTGAAAATCGCATTTTACGCTAAAATATGTATTTTTTAAATTAAAAATCTACCTGTTCGATGATTTTTCCCAAAAAATAATTGTTTCGTTTTTATTGAATTTATTCCATACTTTTGGCGCATACTGCATAAATATACTAATTCCTACTGTACTTATAGTTTAGTAGCCTGACTTATAGTCTTTCTTTTTCTTCCTATCCCTATTCGATATTATAATGTATAAAATCAAACATATAATGTTGTCTCTCTCTGGCAAAAGTATGTCATATAAAGGGCATAATTAGGGTATATTTTGGTAATAATGTCTTTTATATTTTGAAATTTTTATATAAAATTGGTCCGTATTTCTTTTAAGTCCAATTATCTTATTGGAATAAAATTCTTGCCGACCAATTATTAACTTCCATATTACTTTAGTTTTTTCCCCACGTAAGGAAAAAGGCCAACGAATATAGGTAAACTTTCCTTATACGGAATTGGTCATGAAGAGTTTTTGACCAATTCAGAGGTCAAGTTAACGTAATTTTAACTTTAACTGTTTGTTGGGTGTATAGTTACAGTGTAGTTGAAATGACTCTAAGAGACAAAAATAAATAGTGTAAAAATTTGTCCTTCTAGGGTTTAGTTTTAAGCCTTGAAACTTTAAAAAATTCTCAATTGCAGTATTAATGCCCTAGGTTAGTTTGGATAATACATTCTTATTCTAAAATAATAAATAGCACTATTTTTCTGTTTCATTAAACTGGGTGCTAGCGTGGTAGCTATTGTTTTGTAATTGCAATAGTGGAAATTTCTTATAAATATATATTTTTTAAATCTATGTGGGATATGAAGAGATACGAAGGATTCTTTTTCTTGGTAATATAACGAAAGCTAATGTAATGATGTGTCGTGTAACAGATTTAAGTAAAATAATAATTTCGTTGTTTACTGTATCGGAAATGGTTCATATTTCATTCTGACATGAAAAACAAAATTTAAAGAACATTTGGCGTCTCACAAGTTTCCAAATACCTTTGTAGTCTTCTTTGGCATCATATATACAGGGTGAATCTTAAATAAGTACAAATATTTTAACCAGCAGTATAGTTTTGTGTGTAGAACACATAATTAATAGTTTTTTTACAAAAAAATCAGAAATAAAAAAGTGAAATTTTAAATAAATTTCGTAATTTTTCAGTAGAAAACTTGTTGAGGACCGCTGGCCTAGACCGACCCTTCATACTTTTATGAGTCATAGTGCTGCAGACTGAACGTGTGGTTCACAGTGTTGCCAGTATTACACAAATGTCTTTGCTTCAAGAAAGAAAAAATCTCAACTTTTAGCGAGTTTTGTCAAGTGTAACATTTTATATTATTTTTTATTATCAAACTGTCATTGACTGTCATGACAGATTATCGGAAGCCCAAGTCAAACTTGTTAACCCCACATAATGCATGAAAATAGCAATAAAATTTGCTAAAAGTTGACATTTTTTCCATTTTAAATAAAAAACGCGTGCATAGTTTTTCGTTATTCTTCATAAAATAACTTAAGGAAATTGTGTTTTGTGTCCCTTTCTAACAGTGTACAATGACATTTAACTTGTGAAATGTGGATTACTGATTAAATAGTTAATTTTTTAACAAACAGGTAAGCTTGTGTGCACGTTTATGTATAATTTTTGAACATTGGACATAGTAATATCACGTAATATCTTCCTAAATATTTTATGGTAGTATTGAACTTGCGGAAATTCATTTTTAATCGTTGAAGTATAGTAAGGTTAGTTCAGATGTTAAAATTTATGTTAATATTGCTGCGTATCATACTACATACCCAATTTTACTGTACTTATGCTTAAAACAAGTATTTTTAAAATAGAACTATTACGTTAAAGGAAACGTAATATTTATATTGGAGGAGATATGGCAACCTCGCAACAAATCATATGTTTCATTACGTTGTTGGATGAAAAATCAGCCAGCGGTCCTCAAAATGTGGGTATTTTTTTAAAAAATTAATATCTCCGTAAATATTAGAAATTTTAAAAAATGGCTTCCACTAGACTGATTTAAATGACGAACTACACCAGCAGTTAAAATATTTGTACTTATTTAAGATTCACCCTGTATATTCCAAGAAAACTAATTTTAACACAAACATAACATGTGAACGGATAAACAAATGTCTTATTCCTGTTACATCTACCTGAAAATTACTGATTAGCAACAAAATAAAGATATCAAATTTTTTTATTTCATACTTCAAATTGATACTTGATATTTTATATTATAGAGAATTCCGAGCATATTTTTTAAATGGAATTAGCATATGTTTACTTTAAAGATTTCTGCACAGGATGTGGTACCAACATTGTAAATAATATTTATTTGCAGGTAATAATATTTTGAAAGATTGAGTACTTATGGAATAAACTATTTGAAATACTATTATTGATTAATAACGAAAAATTTTAAGAATATGTAAATACCGGAAAGGAAGAAGAAAACAACTTGATATTGAAAAATTTTACGAAAATCAACAAACTTGTTAGAAATATTATAAAAAGTTTTACAATGGAATTACTTTTTACCAAATATACAATTTAACTAAGGGAAGCAATTAGCGAAATGCTAATTAAAGGCATTTATAAATTTTAAGGTGGAATTAATTATATTTCATTGTTTATTGTAAACAGTAATGTTCGGTTTATACTTAAACTTATAATACGAAAATATGAGTAAATCTCTTTTTAATTTAAGTAAACAATAAAGATATAGTTTGAAGATTTTAGTAGATGCAAGATGTAAATTAAGCAGTCTACTGTGACCAATACAAAAAAATGCAAGAATGAATTTCAAATGAATTTTAAATGAAAAAATAAAGTATACTAGTGATGTGGGAGAGTTCATAATAAAACTCAGTGGTCACGTTTTCTTTGAATGTGCTTTACAATTTTGTATGTAGGTAAGTCGTTTTATACTACTTTTTATCTTTTACAGCATAAGAGATTTCTTCAAAATAGTATCGTTATAAAGACATAAAGTACAAGCTTTTAAATAATATAAAATAGTCAATGAGATATTAATATAGTAATAGAATTTATTTATAACTCTTTAGTCTGACTAGATAAATTCACATTAATTTTTAATAAAATCAACCAAATCATATTAGTGTCAGAAATTTATTTATAGTAGAAGAAATTTGTGGATACAACACAAATATGTGCGATATAAGATATTTTTATACTCATTATCTGTTTAAAGTTAGAAGAGTCTTTTTCCTTGAAAATCAATTATATTTTGAAAAAAACTTTGTTAATTGCATTTATAAAAATTGGTCACTTATAATTTTGCTTTTACACCACTTGCCTGGTTCAAGTCTGCACATGGCTAAATAATTAAACAGTTGGCAGACTATTTGGGTTTGCCTTTTGCAAACCTTATATTATTATTATTTTTAAAACCTACCCTGCTGTTCCGCTGTATGACGTCACAGAGCATTTCGCGCATTCAGACTAATATTGATATTTCTTCTGGGGCATTTCCATATAACAACTTTTTTAATTTCTGTAAAAATTTGCAGATTATAAGGCTATTTTTAACCATTTTATGATGTTTAAGCAGAATCCCTATTATCATCACACCTTCCTACTATAGTTTTAAAACACTCTACTATAATGTTAGCAACTTTCTATCAACAACCTCTTTTGTTAACAAATTTAAAATGTAATTTCGACATTTTTAATTTCTGTAGTTACCTGTTATGATTCTATTTGTCAATATTAAAGCATTTATCAGCTGCCTGTATATGCCATCTGGTCTGTAATGTAGCGTATTACAAAATTCGTACCTACATTAATATTTCTGTTCGTATCCGAGTTTGGAATATAATCGTAGGTGTACAAAGACCATTAACCTTTCATAAAATCTTTCAAAACTAAATACGATCATTGTCGAACAGTCAATTTCTGTAGAAGAATTTTGAAGAAAACAAGCATCTCCAGGACGTATAGAATATTTATTCTGGCAACATGGAAATAATAAACTTTATTAATAATAATAACGATACAGTTTTATTCGTCCAACAGAATAATTTTAATTACAGCACAAACTAAAAACTTATAAGATTAACAGTAATCAAAACTGAATAAATAAGTATGTATTTAAAATATTATATTAATATATGTGCAATTTTCATGCTACCAAATTAAGCAGATTTTATTAAACTTAACTTTATTTTAAGTTACTGTTTTTTTTTCTCAAATATTTATACCGATAAACTTTAAGAGCTTTAGAGATACGAGTGTGCGATTGATATGTGGCAAATTTACTGCCGAAAAACAAAGTTAGATCTTTAATTTCATCCACCTGTCTTAACATTTCAGCCAGCTGGGTCACCTATGATGACAGTCATCATTGGACAAGGTAACCGAATATATTGTCAAGTTGTCTGCTGAAAAATAACTTATGCACGCGTAAGGAGGAAGCTGAAATCATTGATGAGAATAGATAACAGAAGTGGGCTCAGATTGGAGCATTGTGGAATCCCTGATGCAGCAAAAGCTATTTGAAATCGTTAAAGGATTGTATTAAGTGAAATTGGATATATAAGAGAAAATAATAATTTAAACAAAATAAATTTCATTGTAAACCATATCCAACTGTCTTTGCTGGTCAATAATTATCAAATGCTGATTAGTGGAGCGGTTCGTAAAAGCATGCTGCCCTATAGAAACATATGAACCAATAAATTAAGGGGATAAAAATGTGGTTATGCACAGATATTTCGACAATTGCAGCAAACTTACAAAATAAAGTAATTAAGAGCGCCATTTTCTTGAAATAGTGTTTTCTACAAACACAAATAATTTTAAACATTTAAGAACTGAATAATATAGAGCTTATCAAATAACATGAATGTTATCTCATGCCACCAGCGAAATATTTGTTATAAAAAGATTTGTTTTTCTTCTACACTTCAATAATTGCAAGACACCCTGTATATACAGGGTGATTTTGAAACTTTTTGTCTCCTGTTTTTTTTTCGATGTTTGGTCTTGTTTCTGAGATAATCAAAGAAATTGGTGACCGTGTAGCGCACCAGCCGTGTAAATTTCATTTAACGTTATAGCAACCCATGAAAACAAAACTCAGTAATTTTTGTAAACTGACGCTTTAGGCGCCGCGAAACCGAGGTGGCTGGGAGACGACTGCTCGTGGAACCAGTCTGGATCGGCTATGTCGGTGTGGGTTCGAATCCCACTGTAGTACAATGGATGTTTGTGCTCGTCTAGAGAAGCACAATAAGTCTATAGGCTGCGGTGCTTCCGGGGACACTGTCGGACGGCTCTCAAAAAAAAAAAACTTACATTTGTGAAAATCATTGTCAAAAGTATTATTTAAAGAGTGTTCTGTTCTGTGTAACAACTACTTATTACAAAATTTACAACAAACTTATCAACTACTAAAAAAAATACAATAATTGTTCAAAGTGCATTCCTCCAGCCTCAATACATTTTTGGCATCGACCAACTAGTGCATTAACCGCAGCTGCTATTTGAACAGGATTGTTTTTTATGTCATCACAAGCATGTCTTATTCTTTGGATCAATTCCTCATGGGTATGTACTGGCGTATCATACACAATTGCTATACCTATGGCCTCAAACGAAATAATCCAGAGCATTCAGATCTGGCGAGCGCGGAGGCCAAGCCACTGGTCTTTCGCAAGGAATCCACATATTTAGGTGGTTGTTGGGTTGCCGTGCAATCCATCGACGAGGATAATTCTCATCCAACCACTGCCGTACTTGCCTTCCATAATATGCAGGGGCACCATCCAACTGCATCTAGTTCCCTTGGCGTAAATTTAAGGGGACATTGTCAAGAACGTCGGGGAGAGAGTTTTGCAGAAACTCATGAAATAAATCCCCATTTAAACGAGGAGGCAAAATATGCGGCCCACAGAGGTTATTACTTAAAACACCTATTCACACATTTACACTAAACTGTTGCTGAAAGGAAGATTGTCTGACACATCGAGGACTGGCTTCACTCCAAACGTGAATGTAATTCACAATTCCAGCTTTTGTGAAATAAGATTCGTCGGTCCATAAAGCCTTATGCAGAAATTGTGGATTAATTTCTGTTGAATCTAAAACCCATCTACAAAAATTTAAACGTTTTGCAGCACCTCCTGGCAACAAACCTTGAACTGGTTGGAGATGGAAAGCCTTTCGATGAAAGCTCTTGTTTGAGTGCTCTCAGTACTTTTGATTGAGATAAATGGAGTTGCCGAGCTGCTCGGCGTGTGCTTAAAGTTCTATCGATATCAAAAAGATTAAGAATTCGTTGATTATTTCTTGGCGGTACATTACGATTACGATCATTGCAGCCGCGCAAACCATATTCCGAAAATCGACAATGTACATCTACAAAATCTTATGCATTTGGAATTCTTCTATTAGGGAAGCGTGTTCGGTACTCTCGAACTGACGCGTTGGAATTTCCGTCACAGAAACTATAAACATAATGTATGTATATGGGCATATTCAGCATTTGTAAACGTTCTTGGCATTTTTTCTTAGCACTAAAAATGCTCTTTAAATAATACTTTGACAATGATTTTCACAAACGTCAGTTTACACAAATCACTGAGTTTTGTTTTCATGGGTTGCTATAACGTTAAATGAAATTTACGCGGCTGGTGCGCTACACTGTTACCAATCTCAGAAACAAGACCAAACGTCGAAAAAAACAGGAGACGAAAACGTTTCGAAATTAATCAGGTCAAAGTGGTGTGTAGATGTTTTATTGAAATTAATTATATTTTTTTGTAGTTTGGAAATAAAGTAAGAGGGGGGGATAGCATACAAAATACACTTCTAAGAGGAGTCAAACTTAAGAAGCTTATTTAAGATCATAAGGAGTGTTTGTGTTCCGAATTTCACTTAAATCGGATAAGTGGTAAAAAAGTTATAGGGGAAAAATGAGAAAAAAATTCCTACTTCAACGCCCTCTAACCTGTTCTATCGATTCCTGAAGTTATCGAAATTAAACCTGAATCACCCTGTATAATATTTAATAATATTTTAACTGTTTCCATTGAGAAATAATATCTTTAGAATCTTGAGTTCTCTATCTTCTGTTTGAAATTAAATGATACATTTTCACTTTGTCGCCCAAAAGAACTTGTAATAATGGCTCGTGTCGGTACAACGCTCTGCATTGACGACCATGTATTGAACATGTCTTTGTCTATTTACTGTTACGTACATGTGTCGATAACGTTTTATTTTAAACAAAGTGTAGCGTGCGTTACACAATGAAATTCGAAAACGTTTCGTCGACGCCTCCCCGGCGTAGCCCTGTCATTGTTATTAACGCCAGTGGCGTAGGTAACGTAATTTTGTCAATGCTAATTAGAAATTCTGCCAATTTTAATTCAATGCAGCGTTTGTGATGTGAAAATTACAAAGTATGATATACAACACGACTGTTTTAATTAGTTTATTATAATTTTGCAGAAAACATGCAAAAAGCTGAAGATAAATAGAAACAGGAAACTAATTTCGATATCACTAATAGTACGACTTTTTTAATAGCTAGTTTTTGTAAGTATAAATTGATTAGTAATATTGCTGTAAATTATGCATTAATTAGATGTGTTATTTTTTGTATTATTTCGTGTGCTCATAAGTAGTAGTAGCTGTAATACAAAATAAAAGTTTAGTTTGTTTTTTATTTAGTTTTGATAATTTATTGAGTAACAAATAATGACGAACAAATTTTTTCTACAAAAATAAAATTGGCAACAGTACTTCAAAGAAATGCATTGTTAATCCTTATTTTACAGTTGGGTATGTATAGGTATTGATGCAAAGCCAACTTAAAATCTTCATTTGAGCAGTGCCGCAGGACCGTTGGTAAAACCTGAGGAATAAAGCCCAAACTTATGTCGTCCACTGCCATTGTGAAACCAATTTTTATTATATTTACTTGGAATCCTTTCGTGATAAAACAGCAATAGTTCTAGGTTGTAATGTAGTCTAATTATTCAGTATGTTTAAATATTCCCATTATTACCAGTGGCGTAGAAACCCTGTGGTACTCTTCATTTATTTAAAATAAGAATGGTACATTGTCTTAATTATGAAAAAATGTAAGCATACCGAATAAGTAGATCTAGGGTATCTCATCACAACCTAGAATTACTGTTAATTTATTATGAAGGGTTTACAAGTAAATAAAAAATATAATACAAATTTTAAAATCTTTGACACGCTGTATCTCGGAAATGATGAACATAATAATATTGCAAAAAAGTATACAAACGTTTTTTTTTACAAAAGAACAATGTATCAACAAAGTTGATTTAGAACTCCTGAGACAAAAAAGGATAGAATAAAAACAAATAAATACAGTAAACAGAACAATCAATGAGACAAAATGTAAACAGAAAAAAAACTATAAAAAACTACATACATCAAATAATACCAAATCAGAGGAAAATATGTTATTTTTTATCATATGTTTAACTGCTGACACTGACAAATTGTGATACTGGAATGGTAAATTATTAATAACATAAGAAGCATTCAAAAGTTAAACCAAGATTTTTAACATTAGTTGAAGAAATATTTTCATTATTAATTAAAATGGACAAATTATCTAAACCTCGCAATTGAGTTGATGTTCCAAATAGATTGTTTTGACTTAGGATTAACTAATAAAGTAGGTATTTTCTATGGCCCAGTCATAAATTAGTTTTAAATCATTAATAACTTTTGTGGCAATATTTAAATTAGAAGGCTTGAAACTATAAAGAAGTTGTAGCTCTGTCATCAGCGTACATATTTAGTTTACAATTCAAAGGAACTCTCGACAAGTCTGTTGTGAAAATGTTAAATAAAAGTGGTTCTAATATAGATCCCTGTGGAACACCAGAATCAACTGATCTATAAGGTGAAATAAATATCGAGGAAACAGTATTTAACTTAATATATTGTTCTTTACCATGTAAATAATTGCAAAACTATTTCCACTGTACAATCAACCTCTTCAAGGATGCCAGTAATATCGGAGACACAATATATAAATATAAGAAATACTCACCGCCATTATTTTATCGAACCGTTATTAGACCATCCTGAAAATGTCATTGGTATAGTATGCTACGTATGCCAGGAATATTTGACTAAACTGTGACTAGATCCTGACCTGCTGCAGTATAGTATAAATCGACCTGTACAGTCTAAGCCATTCTGTCTATATGGATATATTTAGTTTGTTAAAATTAGCAAGTTATAAACCCTGTTGGTACGCCTCTGGTAATAAACAGCGACCAATAGTCTGCACAAGGCTGGGTATCGATTTGCGAGCGGCGTAGAATGAGCCTTTCGCGCGGCTACCCCTTATACGCCACAGGCAACCCCCTGAACGAGGGACGTTTTTAATTTTTAATACCTTTTATTTTAAATTCGATTATCATTCTCCGCCACGCGCTCTCTGCCGTCTCCTACATGCCGTTTATTCGGTACGGCGGATCAAATCCCAACTGCGCATGTAAAAGTAAATCGGATTATATTTTTCGCAAACCGTTTTATGATACGGGAAGATTTCGTATTCAAATTAAAACGCAACTATTTTTATGATGAATTCAATTAATTCATTTCTATTTACACACTCAGAGAGATCCTGTAGTGATATTCACACAACGTTGCGCTTTTTTTGTCACCTAACTGCGAAATACTTTTTATTTTACGCTACATATAAATTGAAAGTGTGCGATTTTAGGTAAGGATAGCGGGTTTGCTCCCAAAGATCCTAGCCTGAGAACAGCAAGGGCAAGCCAAAGAATCCCGGCTGAGACTAAGGATGTGCACTTTAATTCTGTTACTGGCAGGTACTAGTTACCGAGGTCACGGCATAACAACCCGGATAATCATAGTATATTAAATAATAGTATAAACCACTATGAATACTTCTTATTCATTCATTTAACCAAAAAATTGAAAGCGATTAGAATTACATAGTTTGTTATTAGTAAAGTAATGTAAACAATTCTCAAATAATTATTTTGCTTAGAAAGTCCTAGATGTATCTGTTAAAGCTATTTTTATCCAAATGGAAGTGCTGAATAATTTTAAATATCCTTGCATTACTACTGTGTTATTATTATTACCATTTACAATGAACGGTAAGTAGGTGTAAGTATCAGCATTCAAATGTCATGGCGATTTTGAAAACAATGAGGCAAATTTTTATGACATTAAAACGGCCATTAAGGACAATCATGCTTAATGAACTAAATTTAACATTGAACTTTGATGTGAGTCACTGCTTAATATATTTTATATTATTTATATTTTTGAAATACTATACAGAGTGGGGAAGTCTACTGTTCAAAGAGAAAGCAAAATGTAAGACATTATTATTTGTGGACAAAGCGAGATCTATCGTATAATATCTATACTAACATTTTGTGAATTCTATGAATGGCGAATTTATGTCTTTGCTTAAGCAGTATGTCCACATTATCATCAATAGTTGATTATTTGCAAACAGAATCACATCAAACTCAAGACGAATAACATTCGTATTCGAATAAATGTATCAAATATTCTGAACTCTTTAACTGAACCATAACCTACAATTTTGCTTTGCTAGTTGTATACTCTTCAAACATCAAAGAACACTGGTCAAAGCTTAGCATATCGTCGATTATTGTTAATATTGATGCTATAATTAGTATTAACAGAATTTAATTCCGCAACAGCACAATAAGTTTAAAAATTTACCGGCGTGGCCTTACACTGATGGCCTACTGATGGCGGCTGCATGAGATCAGATCATGCGGTGATTAGTTTGAAATAATTTTTCATGATTGCCTTCGCAAATTTAATTTTTCATGTACTTTGTGTAGGTATATTTACAAACATATATTCAAATGCAGTGATGACGGATATAGTTTTTGTACTGTTATTTAACGACAAGGAGTAAAACTATTTTTTTTAAATCTAGATACATGAATGAATTTTCCTTAAATATTGATTTATTTATTAATAAAAACAAAGGTAGATAATAAATAAATGTTATTGTTTTTTTAAGTAGTATGGAACTACCTGTTAACTGCACTCATCCGTCCATAACACTTTATTAATAAAATTAAGGTCAGCCGCATTTCGTAAACATTCTCCATATAACACTACCATTTCCGCAAATTCGGAATTTGTAAAATTATGCATTTACGACGAATACGCGAGACCGAAATAAACAAACTACTGCTTGTATCCTCACTATTATCTCTATCCCCCCTCCAAATGTGTTGCGTGATCTACAATTTGGGGAAAAAGTAATGCGGGTAAATTTGAATAACACGCTGATGTGTTAGACGATATTATGTATGTAAACATGATGTGGCAACGATGGCATTCGATTGTCGTATGGGTGCATCCTCAGAAAGTTCGTAGCGCACCAGGAGCGTCATGTTACTGATTTTTATAGGGTGATTTGTTTATTTTTTTAAAGGTCGAGCAAAACATTTTTTTCTCGATTTTCTGCCTTTATTAGGCCTCCCGAATACGTGGTTAAAATTAATGACATTATGACTGACTCATCCCGTATATAGGTACACAAGATGATTCACAGCTTCGTGTACGAATATTCTATATGTGGTCAATTTAAAGCATTTATGTGATATAGAGTAAATGTAACATACTGCTAATGTAAATTTGAATATTATTTAACGAATATTAGCTGAATTTACAAATAGTCGGGTACGATTACCGAGTACACAAATATTTGAAATAAAGAAATTAGTGTTAAAAAATTAAACGGAAAACTACATTCACGAGCCTATAACATTTTAAGGAAGCAAAATTGTACTAAAGTAAGTTAATTTAAATCACCTTATTTTCATCCAAGGAAACTAGCCTTAAAGTATCGTCCATTCTTTAATAAACACCCTATATTTAGCAAATATACGACAACGATTTTTTCTCGTCTTTTGTAGCGCTAAATCTTAATAATATTTGAGTAATGTTCCTATGAAGATTCGGTATCGAATATTCGTAGAATCTACGGATATTCGTCTTCGCCAGCGTAGAAGGAAAATTAATGTCACCGAATAATTGGCTTAACTGTGTTCGCAACTAATTGTTTTCCTATTAATTCCTCTTTGGTTTTAGCAAATATTCATAAGTAAACGTCAACCAAATGTTCTTAGAATTCATAAATTTTTATTATCGGTTTAGCGTTCGCAAATAATCATTTCGTTGAATTTTATTTGATATATATGTAAGTATGTAAAAACAGGCTGTTTTAGCAAATATTTGTGCATGGACGTGCACTAATAAATATTCATTGAACTGAATAGTACAGACATTAGTTTTAATTTTGTAATGTATTTATATTTTTATATAAATTAAATCAAGGGGTATAATAGTTATTTA
This sequence comes from Monochamus alternatus, assembly GCA_037114965.1. NCBI lineage: Eukaryota > Metazoa > Arthropoda > Insecta > Coleoptera > Cerambycidae > Monochamus > Monochamus alternatus. The sequence continues at coordinate 45,229,175 of CM073433.1, forward strand.
TTGTGTAAGTTTTTTAAGTAGCATTTTATCTATCCAAGAATGTTTAAACGCGAGAACGTAGTAGCACTTAATGTTCTTAAGTGGATAAAAGTCAGTTAAAACACTAATGCAATACAACATTTTACCCACAATCATATTTGTAGAGTCAGATTATTGGAATTTAATAAAAAAAATATTCTCACGTCTTAGAGTCGATATTATAAAGTTCAGATTGAACCTCCGGCTGTCCAACCGTAGGTTGGATTTGAATCAGCGGTTGAAAAAGATTCTGTATTATAGCACTATTTCATGTCATGGTTCTTCAATCCGACGTTGAGATGGAGATGTATTTCTGAATGTTGGCTATGCAATTCAATTTTAGCCAATGAAATATCAGAATATTTTCCCGCCAAGATAACCTGTCTTTTATTTTGACGTTTTGTGAATTATAATTATTGACAGTGACATTAATCTTGGTGACATTCTTATATACTCGCGACAAGAATTCAGACGACTTACGTCATATGAACAAATGAATAATTCGTTATATTTTCATCAAAATATTTAAGAAACTGCAACTGATAGTAATAAAACTATACACTACACTAAAAGTTTGCATTATATATTGGACTAAATTGCAAAAAATAATTGTTTTTAACGCGACCGCGAAAATTACGTTGACATTAAAAACAAATGTGTAACGTCAGCCGTGACGTAAGACGTCTGGATTCTTGACGCGAGTATATTAAGAAAGTAATTTGTTCTGATACAGATTGCCTCCGTCTAATAGATGTAATCATTAACTATAGAAATATTATAAAGTGTAAGAAAATTATTTTATGGACTTTCTTCCACAATGATACTTATAATTTTATGTATGTTATAATTAATATCTACAGTTAGATGGACGAAAGAGGAATGCATTTATTTTATTTAGTTCCACAATTTCAGCTTGTGTAAGTACGGAGAATGATGAAATGAAAAATATAAATATTTCTCTTCATATTTCTTTGATATAATTTAATTGTAACTTCTAGAGATCAGTTCTGAACATTACAAATAAAACTCATTTCTGAAGGTTTTAAATATATAAAATAAATTATTTTCTAAAATTATAGAATAAAATGCGTCAAGAGAGTATCATTTTTAAATAGCTATTAACTAGTAAAGATAAGTTTAAAGCAAATATGTTAATACGAGTTTACACACACTTTTATGTATGTAGATTTTTGCAGTTTCAAAATAATTTCAACCGACAATTGATATTTAATCTGAACTATAACCATCGGTTGAGTGAAACGTTGCTAAACCGATACTTCAACCTTCAGTTGACGTTTATAATACTCAAACTGCAGTTTGCAAACTCATGTTGAAACTCAACCTCCGGTCAACCGGATATTATAATACCGGCCCTTAATTTTTTTCAGTAGTCAATGAAACGTGGTAGGTTTTGTTATACCTACTGGCTGCTATGGAACGTTGTTTATTATGAATTATTTAATAAATGTATCTGAATTTGGTAAATTGGCAAGAAAGTCATTGTGTTCCTGTGACTGTTTTCGAAGAAGCTCAAAAAGCAGTTTTTCATTTATTGCAAGCGAAATCCAGGAAATGTTACGAACAAATATTCGCCGAATTTAACAAATGGATGAAAAAAACGGGGAGTAATGGCAATAAATGAAGGAGTCATGGTACTGTATTTTTTAAATTTGAAGAAAAAATATGCAATTTCATCTATGTGGACGAAGTATTCGATATTGAAAGCTATTGTAAAGGTCTACAAAAATATAAATATTGTAAAATATAAGCTTACTGAGTTAATCGAGGATACAAATCAAAAAAAGCTGCAATATTGGAAAGATCACATATTGAAGAACTTTTGAGTGAGACTTCCGATAAGGAATATTTAATGATTAAGGTAATATATTTTTACCTTTTAAATGTTAATAGTGAACTTTGCATTAGGTTAGGTTGCACTAATAATAGGGGTTTTTGGTGCCTGTCGATTCTGCGAATTGAAATTTGAAAATTACTGACGTACAGGACGTTGGCAGTTAACTACTTGTTTTGATACCTGACACCAAGCTACCCTCAGTAGTTGCTTCATTTCTGAATATCGTAAATCCAGAAGCATATACTGGCCTTTGTATGAGGCGCACTTCAACAACTTTATTGGCCCATAAAGGTGCTGGTCTTGCAACCATTAAACGTCATGGTGGATGGAAGATCTCTTCTGCAGCAGAAAGTTGAGGAGTCCATATGTAACAAACTTATTGCATGGAAAATCGAAGGAAAATGTAGCTGTTCCTTGCAAGAAGAGACATCCGTAACTTGTGCAAATTCTTCACAAACTTCGGCAGATGTTATGCGTTCTGAACGCAAACAAAAAACTAAATGTAAATGTTAATAAATAAATAAATTAAATTTGATTTATTATTATTAATTTTTTCAAAGTTCTAGTAACATAAAAAGTTGTTTTATTCCATTCCACAAATAAAATTAGGTCATTACTGTAAAAATTTAAATACTTGCCTCAAATTTTAACAGTGAACCAATTAAGGTTGCTATATTTTGCATTAGTAGAAACGCATCTAATTTATGCCATAGCAGTTTGGGGAGGTGTAACAAACCATCATGTACAAAGCTTGGAAAGAGTGCAAAAAATATATTATTAAAATAATACATAATAAAGAGCGTACTTACCCTACAAGCTATTCTTCAGTGTAAATTATTTGACATGCGGCAATTGTATTGTTATTCCCTTTTAAAAATGCAATTTAAGCACAAAAGTGAACTTCCAGTTGATCATTTATACAGCACTAGGTACAAGGAAGGAATGTATAAAGTTATTAGATCTGAAAAAGTAAAAATGCAAAGGTCTTTTTTGTACTTACAAAAATTTATAATGTCTTGCCTGCAGAAATAAAGAGCGCAAACTCTTTTAATATATTTAGAAATAAAATTAAAAAATGGCTATATAGCACACCAAGATTGCAGGTTCATAGCTTGATTAATATTGGATATACTTAACTATGTGAATTTCCCTTATATTTTGTTGTTTTCGCAGCTAACACAAATGTTTAGAAAATTTAGGAAAATATAGTACTCTATGAGTGTTGTGTGAATGTATATGTAGTTTGTAGGAATGCATTTATAATTACTTCCCTATTATAGATATTTAGTATTTTATTTTATTAAAAGTAAATTTGAATATGGTAATTTTGGTGTGGTAGCAATAGTATATTATGTTTTAGTTACATAGATTTTAGTCTCATCACGCACAAGGTTCGCCTTTTGTGGTATTTCCATTTGTTTGCCGAATACATTGAATGTTAATGTATATTACAATAATGTTACTATGCAAATAAATTATTATTATTATTATTATTATTATTATTATTAGTGGATAAAATATCACTTTTGACGGTTCATATGTGTAGATATGTCCGATTAAAGTGATTGTGGATAAAAGTTATTTAATTGCAAAAACTGTCGCATTTATCGTTTCACCTTGTATATGCGATTGCGGCCAGACTTCTCGTACAAATGTCACATTATTATATGGGATATCTGCGTGCCGCGCAATACGTAGTTAATAACATGTTTTGTTGCTTGTCTTTTCGTAACTGGTCTATGGTTTTAACCCTGAAATGGTCGTTACCATTTCGCTCTATTATTTGACCTTTGCGGCGGTCTGAGTGAAAGGTTGATGGTATTTACTTGCCCGTTTCGAAAATTTATTCGCGGAGATTGGTAGCGCATAGCTCGGAGATCGTCAACACGTTATTTGTTGCAATGACGTGCAGAAATGTACACGAACAAGACATATAAGTCTCGTAAAACTATTAGTCCATTGAAATGTTACATTATTTTGGCCTTAGCGTGCATTTTTTAGAGAACGCAATTTTTGGACAAATTTTTTTTGGACGCCATAATTTATTTATGTTTTTATTTAAAAAAATAACATCAGAGCATTTTTGTAGAGTGGTTTTCAACGAAGAATTTTTATTCTATACTTTTCTTATTATATTCATTAGTTTGGGTTTTACAGCGCTGTGAAGTGAACACTAATTTCCCTTGTAGTCTATTGAAAAGTTACATTTGGGGTTGCATTTTTTAGAGGACACAATTTTATTGTTTAGATGTGAGGGGGGAGGGTGTCAAAAAATAGAACTTTGAAGTGATATGCACCTAAAATGTATACTTAAAGGCAAAAGCTAAAAATATCTAACTCTTTAGATACATTCATCAAACAAATGGGTAATGGAACTAACCCATCAACTAGCCCGGCTACTTAAAGGTGGTAGCAACGTTTTAATAACGTTGTTTTGCCACTTTACTTTACGCTCATATTTAATATCTAGTGTATACGTACAATAAGTTTTAAAATAATGTCTACAAAAAAGAAAAAAGATATTTGTTTCTGTCGTTCCATGTCAGTGGGTAAATGAGGAAAACTATTTTAGCTATAGTCTGTTTAGAAATGAAAGAGAGTAATAAAAGCTTATTATGTATGCAAATCGTAAATAAATGTAGTACTGGTGCTTATATTCAAAATTTTTATATTATGTATTATCGGTATAGATGAGGTGGTAATCGTAGTACCGTTATTTGGCGATTTGTTGCCATTTCATCGATAACATATTTTTTCTGATCTTTACTAAGATTGACAAGTGTCAAAAGTTCCTTTTTCACCATATTTGTTTCAAAAGAAATGTTTTTTCCGGATAACCATTGAATTATATCGACTTTCCTCTAAGCAGTCGTAGGCGTCCGCTCGGTCTGCCGTGAATAGTAACTGGCATTATCCATGACAATTACAGACCCCGGATGAATAAGATCCAACATCTGTGTAAAATACTCTTCGAAAACATCTGCGTTCATGTCTTCGTGATAGTCACCTGTATTTTTAGATTCAAATAAAAGTAAACCGCCATCTACAAAACCACTGGCGTTACCTATATGTGTCACTATTAATCTTCGCCCTTTACCTGAAGGTGCCTTGAACCCTGTTGAAAGTCTGTCCAAACATGCTTGTCGAAAACTTTTTACATTTTTATCTTGCCATACTTTTGTTATAGTATATTCCTCGTTGAAGTTTCGTCTAAATAATAAATATTTTTCCCTTTGTCACGGAATTTCCTAATTGATCTTAAGTAGGATCTTCGCCAACAAATAATGTCATCTTTATCGATAAGAACTGACTTCCTGTTCTGCTTTTCCCAGCAAAAATTCAACTCTCTTAAGACGGCCCATAATTTGCTTCTACTGAATTTTGGCAAATCGTTATCCTCTAAAAGTTCACTTAAAATTTTGTTTAGTGTTGGTATTTCTTTTTTAAAATAAAATGAGTGTACTTTTCTGCGAATGATATTTTTAAAGGGTAACGACTGTTGGCCTCCCTGTAGATGATTTTGGGGGATTTACAGTATCTTGTTAATTGTTTGTTTCCTTTAAAAGTCTGTAGATAGTCGATTTTCCAATTTCTGTCATTTTGGAACACTTTTCCACGATGTGGTCAACACTGTTGGTAGGATTTTGGTGTTTCAATGCATTAACTACATTTAATATAATAATCTTCTCTGTCCTTCTGAGACAGCGCACATCTCTTCACGCGTTTAGCAGGTACGTAATCTGATAAGCTCGACATTTTACCCAAACAATATTATATCCACTGACACAATAGTCACTAAACACAAGTCGAATTTTACTCTACTGCACTAGCACGTCTTCGTATATTCAGCTCTAAGACTGGATTGATCTGTCACAATACACTGGCTCCTGCCCTATGATGTATCCAGTAAAATATACTAACGAACACACATTACCTGTTAGCATTAGTGTTACCCGATAATTACCTGAAACGAAATATTACCACGCCCATGGCCGGTTCTTATCTCGGGGTTTTATTACTATCTTTCATTTCCAAGCAGACTATAGAACATTTAAACTATTCTCAAAGAGAAACTTTGAGACGTAATCCAGCAAGTACTGCTTCCGAAGACATAACGCTTAGGTGTATTTTAAAATTCTCAGAATTAGGAAATTTTGAAGTGTCTCTTCAACCCGAATAACAATAATGTTTAAGAATTGTAGCACTTTCTGTTTGTTGTTTTAGTTTTGTATAGAATGTAGTCGAATTCCGAAAAGTCAAGTCATCATAACTTAGCACTTTTCAGAAAGAAAATTTAAAAATATATATATGCTACATTTTTTGCCAGGCCTTTCATAGACACTAATTTTCTCATTTACATTGTCACAGCATTTTTAATTAATATTATTTTGTTGAGCAACAGTAAAGGTATGATAGAAGAAGAAATGGACACCGATATAAACATCAATACATTAGTTTCAATTCGGTGGCAATAAAAATGATAATGCGTGTTAAAGGTCGATATATGGAAAATTATTACATATTAAGTTTTTATATTTATTACATTGTTTTCTACGCTTCGAATATTGTATTCAATGAAAATGTCATGGATTAGACAAATGTCTGTTATAAATATTAATTTTTAATATCAATTTAAATGGAAATTTTTGAAAAAGCCATTTGAAAGTATAAAGTTGTAGCAGTAAGCAATTCTTATTCAGTGTGCACCTGTTAAAATGGAATTCATATCATTCCATTTTAGTTCTATAAGAATCGGTAAGGTATACATGGACCCCTTCTAAATTTTCAAACTGATGTCTTCTTAAGAAATGTTGCAGCGCCATAACTATCTTATATAATTTCGCTAAAGTCTTTTGAAGTGTCCGTGTATAACTGCATTTACCCCTTCATAAGAAATAATCTCACTGACCAACATGGATTTATGGAACAACGCTTCCCTGTACTAATTTAATTTGTTGCGCTCAGTTTGTTTCTAAGAAAGAAAGGGAAGTGGGTGTGGTTTGCATGGATTTGTCCAAGGCATTTGATTGTTTTGACATATTACTATTATCGAAATTAAGCGGTTATGAATTCTCCTACCATCTGGTCAATTTGTTTCGGTCTTATTTGTCTAACCGGTTTCAGTATGTCACTTATAACGGATTTAATTCCATTCCTTATTTAGTATCGTCTGGCGTTCCGCAAGGGTCAAATTTAGGCCCGTTATATTTTCCTCTCTTTGTTAATGATCTCTACAGCGTAATTATTTGTTGCTGATGACAGTTGTTTATGCACTGTATCGATGAAGAGTACCTATGTAAAGTTTACTAAATGTTGGAAAGGTTTTTATACAGGGTGATTTTAAAAAGTTATTATAAAAGTTATTCAGAAATATTATGGGTGCCCATTAATAATAATAATAATAATAATAATAATAATAATAATAATAATAATAATAATAATAATAATAATAATAATAATAATAATAATAATAATAATAATAATAATAATAATAATAATAATAATAATATCTACACTCCTCATTCTAATCAGATTAGCCCAGAAGTCGAAGACTTGTGCGGGAGAGGGGGCGACATATTTTTATTAAGCAGACCGCATTTGCGCCCTGGAACACATACGTTGGTAGACTCTAACCACCATTCAGTGCAGGAATGAGGGAAACCTGGAAAACCTCATTAATTAGGGGAGGGGGGTAGTCAAATGTCGACCGGTATCAATCTCTCACATTGACCCAAGCCAACATTCTTCCACCTTACCATACCCGCAGAGAGAGTGCCAATCGTCTCCACGAATATAGGTGATATACGGTCTACCGGCTGCGGGGATTTAACCTACAACGGTTTAGCCACATCGATTCAAGTACTGACGCCTTAAACCGCCCGGCTACTGATCGACCCGATTATCAATACAGATATTACTTTTTGCAATACACCTTTAATATTACAATGAGCAGCCGCTACCTCCTAAAAATAAATTAAAAAATAAATCATTGGTTTTACATAATGCGAACTGGCAATAGTTTTCATCATAAACATATTTTATTTTGTTAATTACTGAACAAACAAAATGCGATACGACGCGTGCTAATTTATACATTAATAATTATAATGCAATGTACCTACATATTATGTGTGATCCGGACGCAAAAAATGTAAATGTCATGATTTCCCCTTGACTTGAAACCAGAGTGTAACATATGATCTACAGTGTTACGTCGCCATATTACATTTTTAATTACATAAAAAAATATTCGACATGTGCGTAGTAAGTCTATCAACAAACAACAGGTTTTAAAACGTGTGATATTTGCAATTGTTAAATCCAAAGCTTGTTTATGAAATTTTTAATCCCACCAGGTCAAAATTAATTTGAATAATTATAACTAATAATAGATTTTGTTTTGTGTTTCTATAACAATATATTCATAAAAATTAAATTAATAACATATTTTTTCTATAATCCATTTTAACTTAAAAAAATCCGCTTTTATATAAATGTCCACCGAAGAGACAATTTGGATGACCCATTAAATGTGGATATTGGATGTGGTCCATACAGGGTGGATAGTAATGAATGCATCATAACTCTAGATTGTAGATGACAAAATAATAGGTCTATCACACTATTTAACTAAAATAAAAATTTTGGAATAATTATGAAATTTAAAATCAAGCTTTAACGCCATGTATATAAGGTGCATCGTACAAAAGAAAGTCAAGAGAGTTTTTTTCTACCAAATTGAACGAGGAATTAAAAAATAACATTAATTTTTATAAAAACCAGAGACGTATCATTTTTTTTTTTTTTTTGTTGAAAAATAGCCACTGACGATTCCCTACTCGTGCCACTGGTGACAGTAAAAGAAACTTTTGCATTGCAAAACTTAAGTCTTCCATTGCTATTGACACCTGTCAAATTTCATTTAATTATCTCAAGCGGTTTCAAAAAAATTTATTTTTCTGTTTTTCAGAATAAACTTTAAGACCCTGTATTTTTGTAACGAAGCAATTAGGAATATTTTTGTATAGCAAACTACGGTTATTTTTCGACGTAGAACATACCCTTAAAGTTTGGCACGTCCACCCTGTATATACCTGTTGTCAAATCTATTTATAATGACCCCTTTTAGTCATGTCCCGATTGACAGATTATGTCTCGTTAACACATAACATTATCTTTTTTCAACTATCTGTGAAACACTCTTTTCTGTATTTTATTTTTAACTAGCATCAAAAAACTGTTCTACTGCTGTTAGGTTTTATTGTTATCACCATTCATATTATTGTTGTAAAGATTATTAAATATTAATTATTAATTATAATTAATGAATAAATAAATAAGTAAACAAAGAAGTGTAATACTAATAACATTTTTTCCTAAGACTATATTAAATTAAGGTATGTTTATATATATTTTTAGGTATGTTTCTTGAGTATTTTATGAATAAACCTCAATTCCTGTTAGGATTTTGCAAGACATATTATGCTTACTAAATCAACACAAAGTGTATAATTCAGTCACAATATCCATAAAATTAATAGTATTTCTATTATTAATTTAACGCTGCTATATCATAGCGCATTAGGTACATCGGTTACATGTAAATACAAAAAGTTATAAACAACCTCTACAATAACAATTTATCATATTAGCAAATAATTAAATTTATTACACAATAAAATTAATTGCATTTTAGATGTAATACAAGTAATTATATACTAAATATCATGAATCTATTCATTTTTTACTTGAAAAATTCCAACATATTATTTATTGCAAGTATAGAACAGATCTATAAGATTTTTTACATATAAATATTTAAAATATTCAATAGCAAAAATAATCAAATACTGTTTTATTCAGTGCTAAAGTCATCAATATCGACAAAAATGTACTGTACATTACATGTAAAAAATAAGAAAGGAGATACATTAAGAGAAGAAAAATAAATAATGACAAGATGGAAAGAGTATTTTCAGGATTTACTAAATGCGGCAGAGAATATGGAGATACATGAAGAAACTGAACTAAGAATTGAAGAAGGAAATGAGGAAGCAAGAACGGTAGAAGAAGTAATAATAATAATAACAATAATAATAATAATGCATCTCCTGTCGGCCTGTCCGGTATATGCGGCCACAGCGTATATCCAAAGACACGATTCAGCCTTACGGGTGTTGTATTATCATTTACGACACTCGTATGAGATAGACGAGACGCCAGTGCTGCCTTATGCTCCGGGGGATATAGAATCCGTTGTGGGGAATGAGAAGTGCCGAATTTTTTGGAACTATTCATTCCCCACCCTCAGGCAAATTCAAGCCAATAAGCCTGATGTAGTCCTCCTCGACCACCAACTTAGGACGATGTTTGTGATTGAGTTCTCGGCTCCCGCAGAGAACAACATCGTCCTAAAAGAGGAGGAAAAACGGAGGAAGTATCGAGATCTTCTCTCCGAGCTCCGCAGGCGGTATCCAGACCACTCTGTTAAGATTGTGGTGCTCATTATAGGCGTCCTGGGTGGAATGAGACATACGTTGCTTTCTGACTTAAAGATCATACCGGCTTGCCGAAATTCGGCAGAGATCTTAGCCGGCAGAATCCAGAAGGCAATCGTCCTTGGTTCGCTACGTCTGCTCAGAACGCACGATTTACGGGCGCAATGATTACTGTCTCCACGGAGTGGAGAGTGGTCATTGCTTGACTCTTCAGAACATCTCCGAATGTGTCGGAGCTTCGAAAGGTGTTACTGGAAAAAAAAAATAATAATAATAATAATAATATCTCTACCCCTCATTCTAATCACAGGGATTAGCCTAGAAGTCGGACACTTGTGCGGGAGAGGGGGCGGCATATTATTATTAAGCAGGCCGCATTTGCGCCCAGGAACGACTTACTTAGGCCCTAACCACTATTCAGTGCAGGAATGAGGGAAACCTGGAAAACCTCATTAATTAGGGGGGTAGTCAAATATCAACCGGTATCAATCTCTCACATTGACCCAAGTCAACGTTCTTCTACCCTACCAAACCTCTCCACGAATATAGCTTATATACGGTCTATCGGCAGCTGGGCTCGAACCAACTCCGATCTAGTCACCTCGATTCAAGTACTGACGCCTTAAACCGCGCGACCACTGACCGATAAGTGAAAGAAGTAATAAAAGATTTAAAAAATGGTAATGCACCAGGAGAATATAAAATAACTACAGAAATCATTAAACAATTAGGAGAAATGAGGGAGATATTGAAGAAGGAAATGAGGAAGCAATAACGGTAGAAGAAGTGAAAGAAGTAATAAAAGATTTAAAGAATGGTAGTGCACCAGAAGAATATAAAATAACTACAGAAATGATTGAACAATTAGGAGAAATGAGACTACATATGTTTGTTAAAGTATACAATAAGGCATGGAAGAAGAGCACACCACAGAAGATTGTGCAACATAATAAAATATTTGTAGCATTATTGATTTAGAAAAGGCTTTCGATAAAGTGCCACGTGAAAAAGTATAGGAAAGTTTAAAGAGAAGAGGAGGAAATGAGGAGACAATAACAGTAATACAGAATATATAGGATTATTCAGGAGGAGATATACATAAGTACTTCAGGATGTTATTCTACGTTCAATTTTAAACAAAAAAATTCCTATGAGGGTTTTTTGGGACGGGCAATTCAAATTTTATGCACAATTGGTTGTATATCTAAGAGGGCGCCACAAGGGGTCATTAGGATCCTTTTAAATCGCTTAAATTTTTTTGTCCCATAGTGTATGTCATTTCGAAATAGAAAAACATTTTTTCCTACCTTTTCTACTTAAGAAATGTACATCTTGTTAAGTCTCTAGGGGCAGCCGTTTCCGTTAAAAACTCATCTAAAGATAATGATGCATGCAAATAATGTATTAGAGTGCTTAATTTTTTGTGAGAATTGCGAAAATAAAATCTCTAAACAAAATGTACAGAACCTGACAATAACTTTCGATTTAACTTTTCGAGATTTCTGTACCTAAAAGCACACAAATTTGATAATTTTACGGCGAGAAATACGGCGACCTTAAAATAGAATATTTGCTAATACAGACGTATACCAATTTTCAATGAAGTACCTACTCATTTTTAAGCTTGTTAGTTATAATAAATCACCCCGTGTGTCTGGATTGTTCAAAATCTCGTTTAAATAGTCGAGTATGTGTACATAACGCCGTAATTGCTTTGACTTTTTAAATCTAGGTAAACACTCGCACTTCCACGTATTTTTATGTAGGATACACATGGGTGTGCGTGATAATTACTTTCGGTAACTCGACTAACCTTTCGTATTGGCCACAATTCATGTCAATGCCTAGGTGCATTCTTCAAGCTCGTTTGCCTCATAGTTTTCAGACATCCCCAACCATAAAAATGAAAACAGTTTATTCAAACAAAATTAATTTGCGTTACCTAGATATAATTCTAGTTTCTTCATTAAATATAATTTGTGTTTACCATATGAAGAGTAAAAAAATGAGCCTTGAAATAAGGAATGATATTATATTACTTTAGGAAAACCCAAAATTGTTTGTTTCAAGCGGATTAATACACTTTATTTTTTATGGACATTAACAAACATTTTTAAATTAAAAAATGATGAATTATAATTTAGAATAGCTTTATTCTCTATTAAATTGTATTTTCGAAATACTGTAAATTTCAGTACTAGCTATTTACATTATGAGGAGGAAAGTGTGCGTTTTCTCCCGATTATTTAAAAATCCAAGGGAATAAAAGGGACTTTACTCCCAAGGATTGTATCTATTTTTTTCTACCACCTACTATACATTATTTCCAAAAATAAAATTATTATATTTTTTATTGAATAAACAACATAAATTCACTTTAAGTGTATTATTATTTTTCATTCAACTTTCAGTATTTGTTATATTAGCATGAAAGTGAAGTCTGTAAAGTATTATCGCTTTCTACATTATTATAAAAGCACTGATAACCCATAGAGGTGCTAGGTTGATTTTAATTAATAGGTTCTGTGTATCATTTCCCATAATTTGATTGGCAATCTTTCTCTTTTTTTCAAAAAACTTTTCTATATAGCCTTCAGCAATATTTGTTAACTCCCATCCACTATTCTGCTTTAGAGTTAAAATATGTCCACCAGCGTTTACTTTAGAGTCGCTGAAGTTCTCCTAAAACTGTGTCCTGTATAATGTGTGGGATTTGGAAGTTTTAGATATTCAACTATATTTTGTGGTATTTCTGATATGGTGTGCTTGCCAACTACTTGACTTACACATTTTCCTGTTTTAAAACATAAACAGAAACGCTTTTAGTCAGTTTTCAGCCGAATGCACCAATATTTCCTGTAAAATTTGAACTATTACTTGTTGCAGCCGTTATACGTTCCTTATTTGTTTTTGTGAGTAAGGAATTTTTACTGTTATTCTTAGATTCTTTATATTCAATGTCATCTACCGTCATTTTCAGAAGCTAATCATACCAACATGCTCCAGAAACTTCAGTATCGATAATGAATGAAAAATGTGCACAAAATTACATTAATTTAAGTACCTACACTATAGTGGTAATAATAATATATTAATATCTCTACCCTTCATTCTAATCACGAGGATTACCCCAGAAGTCGAAAACTTGTGGGGCATTTGCGCCAGGAACGACTTACGTTAGTAGGCCCTAACCACCATTCAGTGGAGGAATGAGGAAAACCTCATTAATTAGGGAGGTATGCCAACAAAACATTCTCGCTGTATACTTGAACATTTTTCTCGGCGTACCACTTTTTGAACCGATTGTAGGCTATATCGTATAAAGATCTTGACTTCGTAGGCAGCAAATTGCTTATTGCAATATTTGCAGCCTCCACAATCTCTTCCGACTCACAATTATTCATTGTGCACTAAACAAACTTTAAACTAAACCAAACTAGCTTCTTAATTTGACAATTCTTTTTGTTTGTTTATTTTGTAGTTATGACAATAACTCAACGACTACTAAATAAATGTTCAAATCCGAATACAATAATTCTGGTGCTACTTTCTTCATAATGACAAAATATGTGTTTTTAAGTTAATGAGACCGTGGAAAAAATAGTATATACTATTCGGGAGAGATGCTATTTTATCCTCGGTGCATTGTAGTTCTCGGGCTTCAAATTGCACCTCTGCCAAAAATAACGCATTTCTCTCCCTTATACTATAATGTACTATTCTGAGTTGGTGATTACTTTCTTGTTTTTGGGTCCTTTCTTTGTATTGGATATACCAAAGTGAAATTGGGTATGTATATTTTTATTATGAACATCCGTATCCAAATTTTATAACTGTGCAGGATATATAGAGTGTTCCATAAGTATACGGCTAAAGTTTTGGATCAATAAAAATATGTTTCACATAATAATTTTGCCTGCCAAAATCTGCCAGACAGAAAAGGGAATGATGGGAAGTCAAAATAGATAAGTAATCGAGGAACTGCGAATTTAATCTTTATTCCGTGCCAAATATTTGTAATTCAATTTTTCGGTTACAAATGTATAGCCTTTGCTTCGTATTTTTCAAGCCATTGGCCTGAAAATGAATTAATAAGATGTTATGGATGATAAACAATAATATTTTAGTATTTTAAAGTTACTTCTGCAAAATGCCTTGTGTTTGTTTCTCATTAAATATCGTAATCAAGCATACATTTTTTACCAACTCATTAGCAGTTTACAAACCAGAGATTTATATGTCTTCATCATTTTTAAACATAAAATTTATACCTACTGACAACTTTTTATGTAATTAATGTTGTGATTTGTAAATAACAAAATTTCGATTTGTCGCTAAATTATCTTGGCAATAATTTATGAAATATTGCCTTTTATTTGTATTTTTCTATAATACAGCTTACTTAAACACAATAGATACCTATTAAATGGAAAACAAGTAATAGGTAACGTGATGGCCATGACGGTGAATAACTATAATTTAAAGCTTTATTAAAGGAGTGCTTATATACTTGATTCTGCTTGAATTATTATAATCATTCCTAATTAATATAATTATGATACATTGTTGCTGTTCCAGTTAGAAAGGAACGGCATGATGTGCGCTGAAAATAATTATTTGTAATTTTACTTGCCATTTTAAGTAATTGTACGATCTTTATGTAAATATGACTTTATTATATTTACTAAATTTTTGTAAGATTTCTATGTGATTTACAGTAATTTGTAAATTTTCGCTGTGATTTTTTTGTACTTTTAAAATCTTTTTTATTTTGTTTTGTAAAATTTCCCTATTTTAAAAATATTTTCCTAAAAATACAATGCAGAGTTTCTATATGTTTATAATACCTACCTACTTAAATTAGCAATATAAATTTTACATTATTCTAATGTTAGAATGCATATTTCTATCTGAAATAAAAATAAATAATATTGACTTATTTCCGAATTATTTCAAGTTTTATTTAAAATATCGGATGGTATTTGTAAATATGTATATGTATGTATTAAAAATATCTATAAAATATAATACACAGACTAAAAACAAACTGACACATAGTATAAATTAGTAATTACCTTGCCAATAAACGAAAGAACGAGCTAAGCATCTATAAATACAGAGTATAAAGGACAATGTTAAAAATAGCCGATTTTTGGCTTATCCGGGGGAACGCATAAATCATAAAAAAATCAATTGATTATTGTTAATTAACATTAGAAATGGCCCAGAAATACGTCAGATAGCTGGGGAAATGTCGCTACTACCCCTAAACCTATATAAACTACCCTTAAATAGCTTTAAATGGATAATTATTAATTATTGTTATAAAATTCGTGTAAAATGAAAAATATGCTTGAAAATGATTTGAACAGACAGTATGTCAATATAAAAAGTGATAGTAGTGACATATTTATTTCGCTTGTTTCAGGATATCGAGAAAATCTGTAGTGACATCCTTGCGAACATTAGGTGAGTTAATAAAATTTAAGATAATGTGAATTAGTAAATGGAAAATTTTAAATAATTTACAGTCTAATCGCCTAACTAGGTAACAAAATTAGTGCATCAATGGCAGTTAGTAGCTGAGACTTTGTAATAAGAAATATGTGAAACATTTGCGTGTGACCCATTGTAAAAAAACAATTCCTGTACTTATAATTGGTAATTTAGTCCTGAATTTTTATTAGTAAAATTTTAAGACTAGGTCATTTTAGATAATTTTAATTATCATATTTACTTTAGTCATAAATTTTAGGTACGTAGTTAAGTTTTCATGATACTAGGTATCATAATAAGAACATACTTTAATAAACGTATTAAAGTAAAGTATTTTTTTATGAGTATTAATTATTTAAATCCATTTAATCGTAAAGGACCCCGCACATTTTATATGGAAAACGGTCTTCCGGTTAAATTCGCTGAAAATTTGGGAAATTGTTCGTTTTGTACCCCTGAACAAAAGTCTCAATGGGGTCGAAGCTCGAAATGCCCATCTTTAGGCTCTACGGCTATTTTTAGTGGCCAGAAACGGCCAAAATTCATTTGTTTTAAATATCATGTGTAATGCTGGGAAAGTGTTCGTTTTGTACCCCTGATCAAAAGTCTCAGTGAGGTCGAAGCTCAAAATGCCCATTTTTAGCCTCTACGGCTATTTTTAGTGGCCAAAAACGGCAAAAATTCATTTTTTTTTTAATATTATGTGTAATGCTGGGAAAGTGTTCGTTTTGTACCCTTGATCAAAAGTCTCAATCAGGTCGAAGCTCAAAATGCCCATCTTTAGGCTCTACAGCTATTTTTAGTGGCCAAAAACGGCTAAAATTCTTTTTTTTATGTAGGAATATGTCAATGTCTAATTATATGTGTATAAGTCTCATTGAGACTTTTGATCAGGGGTACAAAACGAACACTTTTCCAGTATTACACATGATATTAAAAAAAAAGAATTTTGGCCGTTTTTTGGCCACTAAAAATAGAGCCGTAGAGCCTAAAGATGGGCATTTCGAGCCTCGACCCCATTGAGACTTTTGATCAGGGGTACAAAATGAACAATTTCCCATCATTAAACATGATATTTAAAAAAATAATAATTTTGGCCGTTTTTGGCCACTAAAAATAGCCGTAGAGCCTAAAGATGGGCATTTTGAGCTTCAACCTCACTAAGAATTTTGATCAGGGGTACAAAACGAACACTTTCCCAGCATTAAACATGATATTCAAAAAAAAATAATTTTCCCCGTTTTTGGCCACTAAAAATAGCCGTAGAGCCTAAAGATGGGCATTTCGAGCTTCGACCCCATTGAGATTTTTGTTCAGGGGTACGAAACGAACAATTTCCCAAAATTTCAGCGAATTTCACCGGAAGACCGTTTTCCATATAAAATGTGCGGGGTCCTTTGTTATGCCAAATTTTCAAGTAGGTAGCTACGATACGGTAATATCACAACAACATGGTTTATTTATTATTCATTTCTGCTACGAAAAAGACTCAACTTTTAGTTCTCTGTGATTTCTTCATTGATCTACATTTTTTCTATAGCCAGGTTGCACTCGGTAAAGTCGTTATCTTCTAACATAGTATACAGTAATAATAAAATAAAATATATTTTACTTTTTATGATTTTATTCAAATAAACAATTACAAAAACACCAGAATACAGAGTAATCTAAAAAATCAAAGTGAACTAATATTTATAAGAGTTATAGATCTAATTAGTTTCAGCTTTATCACAATTAGCATTAGTAGCTAAGTACTTACCATTTTCTTTGATCAAACCTGTTTAAATATTCTCCATTTGAACACAGGGAATGAGAGGTAACTGAACAAAACAACGCTACACGACCAACAGGGCGTAGTGCCGTGTGTTGAAACAGCTGATACACTGCCGCTGCGCAGTTTTGCTCAACTAGTTTAGAGTAGGGATATAAAACAGAGGTGTGTTAAGTTTACACATAACGGTGTACTTTTAACACTGGTAAATATTACACAAATACAGTATATTTTATCATAATAATAGTCGTTTTAACACATTTTGTGTAAAACGTATAAGTAGTGTGTATAAATATTAACACAGAAATTATACACATCCTAAATTACGCACTGGAAATTCTCACTTACGCAGCAACTTTTTTTTGCAGTGTAGGAACGTGTGACGCTACGAGTACGCAAGTAACAAAAAATGTTAAATTTATTTTCTGATAGAACTATAAAAGCTATTGATGGCGTTTAAAAACTGTCTAATGTTATTGTCGTTTAATAAATGTGGATGCTATTTGAAATAAAAAATTAAGTGCTAAACTGTAGGCACAAATGAGTGACCGCTACAAATAGCTTTCTACACATATAATTTTTCATTTGTTCTTGGAGGTTTTCAGAACACACCAGCTTGCGAAATATAAATAACGACAGATAATTCCACAAACAGTTAAGACATACGTAGGTAATAATGTCCATTAATCAAGCAGTACGCTATTGAAATACAGCCGTAATTGCTTTCAACATCTCTTTTAATTAGTAGGTGTAAATTTATCTTTCTCCTATCGATATAAATGTTATAATAAATAATATTAAATACTTAACAGAAGGTTACATATAAATTATTCGCGATATTTTACGAAAGTTAAGTTTATTGAAGATTGTGGCGAATGCGCCAGGTATCAAAAATTTGCTCAAACTTTTCAGGGATATATTTCAGTGCTCAGACATGCCATCGACAAAGGAATGAAGTGAAGGAGGGGGGGGGGGTACAACTGAGGTCTAACATGACAGGTGAAAGAACATTTATTTATTTATTTATTGGTACATCCTAACAGGTCTGACGACGTAATTACAAGGATATAAAAATACAATATATTTAATTGTTGCTAAAATATAAGAAAGAGTATTCCCAATAGGAGCAAGCTACTAAATATACAAAAAAAAAATAGAAACAAATTGGTAGTAACTAAAAGGTATTAATTAACCAGGAACAATAAATGTGTAGAGACAATTCTATTAAATTTATTAAGTGGTAAGGTCTACTCTAAATCGATTAAGGAATCAACACTGTTAGCTAGACGAAGCATGGCTACGATAGGAGATTGGGCGGTGGTTAATGTTATTGGCACCAGTAATTTTAATGGGCATCTAGGTTGTCGTGCAGGTATTTTAAATGGTGCAAGTGCTTAAATAGTTGGCGTGTTAATTAGAATATTCAAAATGTTATACAAAAACTTAAGTATTGCTATTTGGCGTCTTGTATCCAAAGATATAATATTAAATTCAGATCTTAGGTGTGATGATCTAAACATATTGATAATTAGGACTAATATGATATTTCTTGTAATACAAATATCTAAGAAATATATTCTGAATCTTTTCAAGGGTGTTCAAATAAATTTGTGGTTGTGAGTGCCAAATTCAAGTTTAGATTTAACAAATGCATAGTACAAAGTGGTAATTGTCTTCATGTTGGTAAAATTAGATGTTTGTCTTATGATAAACCTTAACATACAATGATCTGATGCTGCAATATTATTTATATGTTCTGAAAAAGAGAAACGAGAATCATACGTAACTCCTGAATCTTTAACATTATTAGTCCTCTTTAAATATTCATCATTAATTTTGTAGTCATACACATGGGATATCTGTCTTTCGGGTGATTGTTATTACAAAGCACTTTTTTATATTAAATTTCAATTTGTAATCACAACTCCATTTGTGAATATTATCTATATTCCTCTGAAGCTCCACACAATCATTGTCCGTTTCAATTTTTTTTAACATTTTAAAGTCATCAGCAAAAAGCAAACATTTTGAAAATTTCACAATCGAGGCCAAGTCATTAATAAATAATATAAATAATAAGGGACCCAAGTTTGATCCTTGTGGAACTCCAGAATAAAAATATCGCAAATATTGTGAAATTAGTTTTCAGTATTTGTTTTTCGCACATTCATATTCGTGTAGTCGCGGAAATTACGGATATGGTATTAATTTATGCGAAGTGCGACGAAAGTACATATCGTGCAGCAGCAGAATATCAAAGATGTTTTCCAAATAGACAGAATATGTCAAATCCTCGTACATTTGTACGAATTGTGCAACGTCCACGAATGTTATTTTACACGTGTTGGAGTTTTAAATACGTATGTACCTAACTTGAAAATAAAAAAGAACCAATTTCATATATTTTAAAATTCCTTGTAACTTCTTTTTTACTTAGTGACATAAAAATAAAGCATTTTTAAACTGCAATAGATATACCTACAGAAAAAAAGTATTTTTGTATTTATGAAATAGTCGAGGGAAACCAAGAGGTCCCCAGCAAGTACAACAATTTTTACAACGACTAGTTATAATCTAAACAAGTTAGAAAACAGAAAATAATTCAACTTTCTTGAAATCACCAAATATCAGTCCTGGAAGTATCAGTAAGGTAGGTTTTACTCTCAGTGCTACCATATCGTGTTTCTCATTAAATAATCTAGTATTTTCTAAATAGAACTTTTTCTTTAAAAGCGCCGTAAATCGTTACACGTGGCAACGCGGTACTCTGTCACTACCTTTGACAACTTTAACTTTGGCAGAATATACCTAACCTCGCAGCTGACAGGCGGCATAGTCGCCGAGAAATTAGGGGTTAATAAGGTTTTGAAAATAATTTTTTTTCGCTGTATAAATAAGTTTGGACTTTTTCCTATCCCCTCTTAAAATATTTGTACTAAGTCATAGTTAACCCTGTATATATATATATATATATATATATATATATATATATATATATATATATATATATTGTTAAAATGGAGTATTTGCATGATTTTTTTATACCAGAAATATTAACTAGAAGTAAATCGAATGGACCCGTATTTAGTGATTTTTTTTGTTTTTGTCATTTTAATGGAGAAAATAAATATTAAAATATGCGTGACGTCACTACGCGCTGATTTAAAAAGACCTCTGAATCTAGTGTGCTTTTAATATATTGATGATTGATGATTGAAAACAATGGAAAACATTGTGAGGTCATTCGGCTGTTACCGTAAATAGGCCATACCACCAAATCATTACGGGTCTACTCAAAAGGTCTACTTTTATAATACCTATACAAGTTTCGAGTTTCAATTCAATTGAGTTCAAATACCCCATTAGGTATTAGGTTCTTACTTGTTAGTAGGTTAGTTTAAAATATTCTGTAATAAATTGCTGAAAACAAGTTCCTGATTTTATTAAAAAAAACCTCGATTATTAACCAAAATAAAAACACATTTTGTAAAATTTCCTTTTTATTGTGGACTTCCGGAACAACCCGTCTATGAAGACCGAAGGTCATAACAATTGCCCAGTAAATGTCGAATATTGTCCGGTTCTATGATTTATGATCCGGCATCGCTTAAATGTGCGAGCGTCAAAGATATTTTAAAGAATTGACCGCCCGTGCGACAACTGATATTTATTCTGTAAACTGTGGTATTACCCCAAGATTTGGATTGACGAGTGTCCTTTTGCGAGTTTATCTTTCATCAGATTATTAATTTTCACAAGAAAATTCATTTCATTGATGAGGCTTGTTTGATTCGTAGAAGAATTATAAATGTTCACAGCTTTCATGAATATAGAAACCCTTATGCAATAACTTCTAGACATTTTCAACGCGAGTTTAAGATAAATATTAGGGCCGATATTATTGATCGCTATTTGATTGGAATAGAGTTTTGGTTTATTCATGATGGGGCACCGCCTTATTTGAGTGTTACTGTAAGAGATTTTTTGAATTTTAAGTTTCCAAATAAATGGTCAGGACGAGGAAATAATTGTCCTCAATATTGGCCACCACGATCGCCATACCTCAACAAATTTCATCAATTTCATCGGGGAACATTGAAGGATTTTGTTTATTCCTCGCCAATTAAATTCCGAGAAGATTTGTGGAAACTTATTACGAATGAATGTTATGTTATAAGAAACGGTCATCATTTACTATAGTCTGTTTAGAAAGGAAAGAGAGTAATAAAAGCTTATTATGTATGCAAATCGTAAATAAATGTAGTACTGGTGCTTAGATTCAATATTTTTATAATATGTATTATCGGTATTATAGATGAGGTGCACTTTTAAAAAAACTTTGTGTGATCGAACCGTACTAAATTGTAGCAGGTAGCTAAAATTTAACTCCCGACAATCCGTCTTTGTCTATGCCGCTTCAATTTCTCGGTCCATTTCTCTTATAAGTAAACAATATAAGAACATCATTTCAAAACTAGAGGCTACTTTAAGCATCATAACCGGGTTAAGAAGGTTTTTAGTAATTCAAATAAAATTGTTCAATATTATTATCAAAATATTTATTTAAATTTAATGAATAGATATTCCACACAAAAATATATGTATTCTGAAAATTCAAATTATGAAGTAAATGCAGTGTTGTATAAATGTACAATAAAGAAAATAAAAAAGTAGGTATATTAAAATTCATCCTCTGAATATTCTGATGAATTATCTTCGTTTCCTAGATTGATTACGATATGTTCCACAGTAACGTCAATTAAATTATCGAGTTCCCACATTTTCTCCTCTTCTTTTTGTACATGATGTATACATCTTTGCCAGTTATCTGCAGTTACTCGTTCCAAGGAATTTGTTAACAAAATTTTCACGTCTCTTAATTTAAACGTCGTATTATTTCGCGCTACATCTCCTTCTACCTGCGCCCAGACTAATTCGATTGGGTTAAGTTCACAGTGATAAGGTGGTAACCGTAGTACCGTTATTTGGCGATTTGTTGCCATTTCATCAATAACATATTTTTTCTAATCTTTATTAAGATTGACAAGTGTCAAAAGTTCTTTTTTTACCATATTTGTTTCAAAAGAAATGTTTTTTCCGGATAACCAATGAATTATATCGGCTTTCCTCCAAGCAGTCGTAGGCGTCCGCTCGGTCTGCCGTGAATGGTAACTGGCATTATCAATGACAATTACAGACCCCGGAGGAATAAGATCCAACATCTGTGTTCGAAAACATCTGCGCTCATGTATTCGTGACAGTCACCTGTATTTCAAATAGAAGATACTAGAAATAGTAGATTCAAATAAAAGTAAACCGCCATCTACAAAACTACTGGCACTACCTATATGTGTCACTATTAATCTTCGTCCTTTACCTGAAGGTGCCTTGAACCCTGTTGAAAGTCCATCCAAAAATACTTGTCGAAAACTTTTTCTCTTGCCACACTTTTGTTACAGTATATCCCTCGTTGATCCAAGTTTCGTCTAGATAATAAATATTCCCTAAGTCCCTTCGTCACGGAATTTTCTAATTGATCTTAAGTAGGATCTTCACCAACAAATAATTTCATTTTTATCGATAAGAACTGATTTCCTGTTCTGCTTTTCCCAGCAAATATTCAACTCTCGTAAGACGGCCCATAATTTGCTTCTACTGATTTTTGGCAAATCGTTGTCCTCTGAAAGTTCGCTTAAAATTTTGTTTAGCGTTGGTATTTCTTTTTTAAAATAAAATGAGTGTACTTTTCTGCGAATGACATTTTTGAAGAAATCTATAGGTAAAGAGTCTTGACCTCCCTGTAGATGATTTTGGGGAGTTTACAGTATCTTGTTAATTTTTTGTTTCCTTCATTTCCAAACAGACTATAGACAGTAAATTTTCAATTTTCGGCGAAGAGTAAATTTATGTTTTATAGAAAATGCCCATTTCTTTAGTAGTAATTTTATTTTATAGCTAAAGCAAAAAGTGTTTTAAATTAAATTCTACCCAGGATGTTATCATTCTTTTTAAATTCGATCAATGAAAAAAAAGTTTGGTATAATTTTAAGGGTGACTCACCCTCACTCACCTTATAGTGCATTAATTTACTCATAGTCAAAAAAGACCAATAATACACCTAAATCAGGAATACTAGTTTCTTCGAAATATTTTAGACTCCCTTCATGCACCTGATCTGTGTCGGTTCATTTGCGGAACAACCTGTATAGAAAGCTCGGGATGTTGACTTGTATATTTCAAGAAACAGGGTGTTAAATTTACAATGAAATATAAAGATTTCTGTTAATAGGGCTCTGTTTTTTCAAACATGAATTTAAATTGCAGATCTTTGTCCTACATATAACAGGATGTGTTTGGACTTGGTTACATCGTTTTCAAAATACCTTTGAATAAAAAAAAGTACAGTTTCTTATGGAAAGAGTAATATTGTTTTAAATTTATCTACGACAGGTGAGGAAACACCATGCATAGAAACAGAAGTATTAGAAAGTAAAATACAATATTGTATTCAGTATTGCTGATTACTTTATCTTTCCTTCACACAAATTATTAACTGACAAACGTTACACATATTGATCAGTTTCAGAGATTATTATATTTCTAAATAACAGAAACGTTTTCATTATGCAAACTTTACATTTCAAATCTGTTTAAGTGCAGAAATAGCTCACATACTAGTCTTATCAGTAGGCGGTTATCTGTGTGCACAATTTTTATCAGACCTGAAAAGCGCAATTAAACACGTACACGTTCCACACGAAAATAAAGGCGCATTTCAACGATACCACATGCATTTCACCTATAAAAGTATCATATGTAATACAAGCGGGTGTGCCGGCGGTTACCGATTTTTTTTTAGCCTGCCAATCTATTTTTTGCCCGAGTTACAATTACTTGTTAACATGATCCGTAATTGTATTATGCCGACCTCGAACGGTTCGTTGACTTAAAAACTTCACCAACAAAAACCTCAAAGAATGGCCTGTCGATTGGTGTGCCAGAAAATGTAATGTATGCATGGGTATTTCTTTACGTGTAGTTGATCTAATTTTTTTCGTTGTAAATAGAGACGCTCCTAGTTTCATGTAAAGCACCGTTTTGTCGTGAAAAAAATATTATTGACAACAAACACATGTTAAGCTAGATACTTTATAAGTCTCCGAATATGGGAAACGACTTTACCAACCGACTAAATGAATGTATGAAGATAACTTTACACCTAAACGATTACAATTTATTTAACGCTAAAGTACCGAACCTTAACCCCAAAGGTGAACTAACTGTCATGTTGTACTTCTAGACATCCTTCGAGCAAATAGAGGAAATTCAAAAGTCCTGCAATTGTTTCCGAACAACTGTGTAAACTGCGTACTGATTCATCTCCTGCAGATTTAATCAACCCACTATTTCTGTCAAAATGTGCAAATAGCATAAGTGGTCCACTTTGCTGAATAATGTTCAAATCCTTGGAAACTGGGATATTAATCTTCGCCCTTTACCTGAAGGTGCCTTGAACCCTATTGAATGTCCATCCAAAAATACTTGTCGAAAACTTTTTCTCGTGCCACACTTTTGTTACAGTATATCCCTCGTTGATCCAAGTTTCGTCTAGATAATAAATATTCCCTAAGTCCCTTCATCACGAAATTTTCTAATTGATCTTAAGTAGGATCTTCACCAACAAATAATTTAATTTTTATCGATAAGAACTGACTTCCTGTTCTGCTTTTCCCAACAAATATTCTACTCTCGTAAGACGGCCCATAATTTGCTTCTACTGATTTTTGGCAAATCGTTGTCCTCTGAAAGTTCACTTAAAATTTTGTTTAGCGTTGGTATTTCGTTTTTAAAATAAAATGAGTGTACTTTTCTGCGAATGACATTTTTGAAGAAATCTATAGGTAAAGAGTCTTAACCTCCCTGTAGATGATTTTGGGAAGTTTACAGTATCTTGTTCATTTTTTGTTTCCTACATTTCCAAACAGACTATAGACAGTAAATTTTCAATTTTCGGCGAAGAGTAAATTTATGTTTTATAGAAAATACCCATTTCTTTACTAGTAATTTTATTTTATAGCTAAAGCAAAAAGTTCGGTTCGTTGACTTAAAAACTTCACCAACAAAAACCTCAAAGAATAGCCTGTCGATTGGAGTGTCAGAAAATGTAATGTATGCATGGGTATTTCTTTACGTGTAGTTGATCTAATTTTTTTCGTTGTAAATAGAGACGCTCCTAGTTTCATGTAAAGCACCGTTTTGTCGTGAAAAAAATATTATTGACAACAAACACATGTTAAGCTAGATACTTTATAAGTCTCCGAATATGGGAAGCGACTTTACCAACCGACTAAATGAATGTATGAAGTTAACTTTACACCTAAACGATTACAATTTATTTAACGCTAAAGTACCGAACTTTGACCCCAAAGGGGAACTAACTGTCATGTTGTACTTCTAGACATCCTTCGAGCAAATAGAGGAAATTCAAAAGTCCTGCAATTGTTTCCGAGCAACTGTGTAAACTGCGTACTGATTCATCTCCTGCAGATTTAATCAACCCACTATTTCTGTCAAAATGTGCAAATAGCATAAGTGGTCCACTTTGCTGAATAATGTTCAAATCCTTGGAAACTGGGATATTGCCAGCAGACTAGAAATATCTAGTGTAACCCCTATATTCAAAAAAGGTGATAAACTGTCAAGCTCTAACTATCGCCTAATGAGCTTTACTTCTGTTCCGGAGAGAATTGTTTGCAAGGAACTTATCACATTTTTACTTAACAATGGTGTCATACCGCCGCATCAACATAGTTTTCTACTGGTCGATCAGTTTTTACCAATTTACTTCAAGCTATTAATTCTTGAACCTTATGGGCATATACTGGACAACCTGTAGACTTTTTGTACTTAGACTTTTCTCGTGCTTTTGGTAAAGTGCCGCATGCGCGATTGTTATATAAACTTGAACATTAGGGTGTGCGTGGTAAGCTGTTAAACTGGATAAAATCGTTTTTGGAAGATCGTGAATTTATAGTTCGTATCTCTGAGAGTTTTTCTGAGAGAAGACAAGTATTGAGTGGTGTTCCACAAGGTTCGGCCCTTAGACCAGTTCTGTTCCTAATATATGTTTCTGGCCTAACGAATATGTGTACTTCCCATGTGTTATCATATGCAGATGATCTTAAATTATTTTAATCATCATCTCTTCACCTACAAGTTGATCTGGATGTTATTAGCAATTGAAGTTCTGACTGGTGCATACCTTTAAATCCTTCTAAATGTTATGTACTCCATATGTCTAGAATTAATCCTAAAGTAGTACCTATACAATATAGATGATACAGAATTGCCAAGCGTTTCACATCAAAATGATCTCGGAATAATTATAATGGAGCATCTGTCATGGTGTGCACAAGTTGCCAAGGCAGTGAAAAAATGTAACCGATTGATTTTTATGATCAGAAAATCTTTCAGTAATCTTACCTTGGATACATTTTTGAAGTTATACAAATCATACATTCGCCCCCATTTGGAGTTCTCGGTGGCCATATGGTCTCCACTATTAAAGCAAGACATCGCAAGGCTAGAGGGGATTTAGTCACCTAACTTCCAATTGGTCTTAAATATATTTCGTATGAAGAACGTCTTCGGCGTCTTCGTATTCAATCTCTAGAAAAAAGTCGTATTCGAGGTGATCTTATTACAACTTATAGGATCTTGCATGGCGAACTGTACTGCCCACACGTGATGTTTGACTTAAATCCTGACTCTCGTCTTAGAGGCAATTCATTCAAACTTAAAAAGGAAAGCTTTCGTATACGGAACAGACAACATTCTATCAAACAGGATATTCGATCTATGGAACGATTTACCAGACAATGTGGTTACAGCACCGTCTCTAAATTCTTTTAAGAATAATAATAATAAATAGGTCGTTGTTGGCTATTTTTGAGTATCTTTAGGGGGTAGGTGATATACTTGATTTTGTAACACTACTCTTGCTTTATAGAGTCTCTACGATTCTCTCTAGTATTAGAATATCGAATATGTCTTCTTTGATGGTGCCAAAGGAGCTGACCAGATGGCCAGAAGTGACCTTTAAGATACTTATTATATTGCCCTGCTAACTGATGTTCGAGAGGAAACAGTTCATCATTAGAATGTACTACGAGAAAATGTGTCCCATAACTGACAATTTTACTTCTAGCAGCTAAATGAAGCAATTTCAGATATAACTAAGTTGGCTTCAATGGATCTATTTTAAACCGAGGAGCCTGTTGAAGTGCTGTGCTTTCGGTACACCCTGTATATTCTGTAACGGTATGTGACTCTTCTTGAGTAATAATTGTCCACATATTCTTTTTATATTTCAATAGAAGTGTAAAAACTTTATTTTTTCGATTATATCACATATTTTATCAAGAACAGAGGTTAGAGAGTAGGTTGCCTTCGCCTTAGTAGATATTTTTCCATTACTTTAAAAGATGCAACACAATGTCCGATTCTTCATTCCACCTAAGACAAACAAACAATTTAGCCTAGAACTTTTCAAATTTCCACACGGTCGTAAGTATCTCTCCAGCAGACAATACTGATATTTAAGATTTCCTCACCTTTTTCCTTTCTTTGCGCAACGCCGTGAGGCGATAGGTGCGGCTTTTAATAACTGCGAACATATGGTTAATATATATTTTATTGGACATAAAGGTTAATTAAATATGATTTAATGATTTAATGGAAGTTTATATGTTTTGATTAACGGTGTACATAATTAATTTATACGTTCCGTTTTGGGGTTTGCGAATATGGGTTCCGTATTTACCATATACATATTTACCATCTTTTCTTAGAACTGTATGAAGTACAATAACAATAAATTAAGAAGGAACTGAAAATTTGTTTCGAATTTGCCGAATATTTAGAAATTACTTCAGCCTATTTGAAGACTTGAAAGTGCATGATAAAGAATGTAATATTCCATTTTATACTGAAATATTTATTACTCTTATGTGGCTGCCTTCACTCATGAGTGTAATAAATAATAAGTATTGAAAAATGAAAGGTCTTAGTTATAAATCAAAATGAATGCGCTTAGTTTTCCACATTTTTACTGTTTTAGATTACTTAGAACAAGTTCAATAATTGAGTTTACAAGCTCTCTGCCTTCCGGTGACGGCCCTTTTCAGGCACTAATTCGACTATTCGATGTAATACCCGTTCGATTTTACATTGAAATGTTAATCCAGATTAATTCTGCTAATATGGGTTATCGAGAAATTTAGAACTAACTGTATACTTATTCTGAATATGGGGACATTTAGAAATTATTTGACTTTAAGGCTTGGAAATGTACAGTACATAATGTAATATGTATTCCATTTGACACTGAGGCAACATTCACGTGGTTTTTATTATAATACATTCATGCGTGTAATAAATATACTCAAATGTATTTAATTCGGAATAAATTTGTCAATATGAGTTTTATATTTCACTGAAAATTTGTTCAAAATTTGCCGAACGTTTACAAAATATTTGAACTTTCTTTGACACTTGGAAGTGTACTATAAGGAATGTAATATGTATTCGATTTGACACTGAAGCAATACTCACATGGTTTTTATTATAATACACTCATGAGTGTAATAAATGTCAGTTCAGCATTTCACAGTTTTCCATTTTTACTTAGGACTGTATGAAGTGAAGTTATTTGAGCCTACCTTAATAATTGGAAGTGTGCAATAAAGAATGTAATATGTATTCGATTTGACACTGAAGAGACACCCACGTGGTTTGTGTTGTAATACACTCATGAGTGTAATAAATATTGCGCCTAAATGTATTTAATCCAGAATAAATTCGTCAATATGAGTTCAGTATTTCATATTTTACCAATTTTACTTAGGGCTGTATGAGGTACAATAACAGTAAATTTAGAACTAACTGAAAATTTATTCCAAATTTGCCGAAGGTTTAGAAATTATTTGAGTCTATCTTAATACTTGGAAATATACAATAAGGAATGTGATATGTATTCGATTTGACACTGAAGCAAATCTCACGCGGTTTATATTATAATACACTCATGAGTGTAATAAATATTACGCCTAAATGTATCTAATCCAAAATAAATTCGTCAATATGAGATCAGTATATCACATTTTACCATTTTTACTTAGGATTTGTAAATTTAGAACTACTGAAAATTTATTACAAATTTTCTGAACGCTTAGAAGCCTACCTTAAGACTTGGAAGTATACAATAAAGGATGTAATGTGTATTCGATTTGACACTGAAGCAGCACTCACGTGGTTTGTATTATAATATACTCAGTTTACCATTATTACTTAGGACTGTATGAAATATATTATCAGTAAATTTAAAACTAACTGAAAATCTTTTCAAAATTTGAAAAATGTTTTTAGCTACTACGTTCCTAGAAGACTTGGAAGTGCACATTCAATGTAATAGATTTTGTACTGAAATAATCATCATGTGGTTCGTATTATACAGTATGCGCCAAAAGTATGGAATAAATTCAATAAAAACGAAACAATTATTTTTTGGGAAAAATCCTCGAACAGGTCGATTTTTAATTTAAAAAATACATATTTTAGCGTAAAATGCGATTTTCAAATGTCATTTGTTTTCGAGTAATGGCGTCATCGATTTTTTTTTAAGTGGCAACACCATATTTTTTTCCTTGATTCTGAAAGATCGTTTAATTCTCTGTCAGACAGTACTAAAATTTTGCCCTCTTACATAGGAAAGTTTTCGAGTAAATGACGATTGAATGTTAGAAAACGTAAATTTTATCCATAAAAAAGTAACAATTCTGAGGTATGTAAAATAAAATACAATTGATTAAATTTTATACTTAAATTAAATGTTCGAATTGCCATTCACCAA
Source organism: Monochamus alternatus (assembly GCA_037114965.1). NCBI lineage: Eukaryota > Metazoa > Arthropoda > Insecta > Coleoptera > Cerambycidae > Monochamus > Monochamus alternatus. Next base: position 45,259,723 of record CM073433.1, read on the forward strand.
CTTCTTGACAATGCGCAAGTCTGTGAAGAAATTCTTCTTGTACATTATGAATGATTTCTGGGGTAACACTGCGTATTTCGTCCCGAATGCGATTTCGAAGTTCTTCTAAATTACGTGGTTTATTAATGTACACTTTTGACTTCAAGTATCCCCATAAAAAATAGTCAAGAGGTGTAAGATCTGGCATCTTGCAGGCCATTCTATCGGTCCGCGTCTGCCGATCCACCTCCCAGGAAAACAGTTGTCCAAAAAATCTCGTACAGGGCGCGCATAGTGCGGAGGTGCACCGTCTTGCTGAAACCATATGGTATCGTCAGGAATGTCAGGGTCATTATCGTTAGGAAAAATTACTGCAAGGGCTGGAAAAAGGTCATTTTCTAGAAACTCTAAATATCTTTGTCTTGTAAGGGTTCCTTCAAAGAAGAAAGGCCCTACTATTCTGTCGTCAACTATTCCAGCCCACACATTTAATTTCTGAGGGTGTTGGGTATGTGCCTCTGCCATCCAATGAGGATTTTCCCGACTCCAATATCTGCAAGTTTGACGGTTTACTGTATCATTCAGACAAAATGTGGCCTCATCTGAAAAAAGTATTTGCCGGTGTAAATTTCTATTTCCTTGACATAAATCCATTAGAATTTCGCAAAAGTGTTAGCGGCGATCGGGATCATCTTCATTGAGTTCCTGCACAAGTTGAATTTTGTAGAGATGATATTTTTCCTTTCTCAAGATACGTAGCACTGTGCTCTGACTAGTGTCATTGTTTAATGCAACCAATCGTGAAGAATTATGAAGATTATCCACCATACTTATCAAAATGTTCTGTTTCTGATTTTCATTAATGCTTGGACGTCCAGGTTTTGGAATATTTACAACATTGCCAGTTTCTCTAAATTTAGACTCTACCTTACTGACTGTTGATTGGCTGATAGGGCGATCTGGATATTTTTCTTTAAATAAATCGCAAACTTCCTGCTGAGTTCTAGTCATATTCCCGCATCCGATAAGAACTAAAATTTCAATTCTTTGAGTAACAGTTAAATGTGCCATAATACTTTAAATTGAATAATAATTTCTATGTCGCTTACAATACTTATTAGAAAGTCGGTGTGACAATGACACTTTGCAAAGATTTTCACCTACGTGATCCATAAAAGAACTATGGAATTCGAAAAACTAAACTTGATAACGTTTTTACTTTATTTTAATAGATTTACGTTTTCTAATATTCAATCGTCATTTACTCGAAAACTTTCCTATGTAAGAGGGCAAAATTTTAGTACTGTCTGATAGAGAATTAAACGATCTTTCAGAATCAAGGAAAAAATATGGTGTTGCCATTTAATAAAACATTGATGACGTCATTACTCGAAAACAAATGACAGTTGAAAATCGCATTTTACGCTAAAATATGTATTTTTTTAAATTAAAAATCGACCTGTTCGAGGATTTTTCCCAAAAAATAATTGTTTCGTTTTTGTTGAATTTATTCCATACTTTTGGCGCATACTGTATACTCCTTAAATTATTAAACATTACGCTCAAAAGTATTTACAAATTAAATGATGAAATCAGTGAATATGAATTAAGTATTTCATATTTTTACTTAGGACTGTTTGAAGTAAAATAATAAAATTGTAATTAACTAAATTGAGACTGGGAAGTACACAGTAAAAATAAAATTTCAGATTTTACACTAAAATGACACTCGTGTGATCATATCAAGAGTGTTCGTTCGCTCTATAGTAGTTTTAGTAGAGTTTGTCTTAATAATGTTTTATTAATATTAGGGGAAGTATCACAATTTTGATTCTGCTGTCCCTGTATACAATGTAAGTTATAATGTATGCAAAAACAGTAATAATTTACTAATGGCCAGTTATTAATTTCCGATATATTTTTTTATTTCTATTTCAACAGACATGTTAACATTAGAAATGTTTATGATTATAGCACTATTGTCTGCATAATAATGCTAAACTTTGGTAAAGGTAGGTATTACTATTGCTATTAAGTTACTGAAATCGTGCTTCATTTATTACTTATTTAATGTCCAATAATTTTAGTAATAATATAATAATAAACAATATGTATACGCACGGAAACTAATCTAATAAATTATATATAATTAATGCAACGCCAAAAAAAAAACAAAAATCCTTGAAAGTCTGTAGATATTGCCGCGTAAGTTAAAAAATGTTATGTAACTACGGATTATAAATAAAAATTATTAAAATGCACAGTCGTACTTGAATATCAGACAGAGTGAAAAAAAATATATATATATATAGCTACAAAAAATATTCATAGGTCAATGTCCGAATATAATGATATGAAAAATGGGTTCGACGGCAGCAGGCAAAATATCGAAATGCCACTCATATGTGACGCAGGTTGGGGATTATATGAATAATGGAATGAATTAAAGTGAAGGGTAGATATACGAGTAATTTGAAATTATTATTGATACTAATTAATAATTAGCCTTACATCGTTAAAGCCATGTAAAATAAATGGCAATTTTGAAATTAACGTATTAGCTTTACAGTTATTGAAATAGTTGATATATTGATTTGTTTTATGTCTCCGTACCGTTAAATTTAATTATCTCAACAAATTACTTAGGTACTTTATTTACTGTTTTGGTGGCCTACTTTGGTAGGTAGGTATCATGTTCTCATCGATGTTCAAATATTATTCTATTCATATACAAGGTGAGTCATAATTAGATGCGAAAGTTTAAGGGTTGTTTCTTAGACCAAACCTTTAAACAAAAACACTATTCCAAGGTGCACTTTTTACATAACATTTAGTGGTAATTCGTATGTACATTATACTTTAATGAAAAATCAAGTACTTACCGCAGGGTTAACTATGACTAAGTACAAAAATTTTAACCACGTGCTCATGGAGCCCTAAAAGACAATAAAAAAAGTTATTCCAGAATTTTAGCTCGATATTTAAAAAATAGGACAAAACCCTTTTTTCCTATGGAAAGTCGGCGCCTATGATGAGTATAGACTGAGACGGCTTATGGCTTAGATACATAGTTGGCATTATATCTGTCAACAACTACCATGCGGTCGTTTGCAGTATTTCTAAATGCAGAAACGACAAAAATTATTATAACATTCTTATTAGTAATAATACCTGATAGCTAGGTAACAGTTAATCCAGTTAGCTCCAGTATTTTGCATTCGTTTTTCATTATTTGGTTACAAACTGGTAGAACTACATTTTCACTCACTACCGATAAACACACTTCCCGTAGGTACAGTTGTTACATACAATGCCTATGTATTATAACAAAATCGAAGAAAGGGGTGGTAGGTAGGTTCTAATAGATAACAGAAAACGTTTAACACCCGCGGTCTTGTTCCATAAGCTAGAAAAACAAACCGACGAACTATATTGTGGGAAAATATCTGTACCCGACACATATTCCTTTATTTATTAACTATAAAACGTTTTAAATTAAAATAAGGCACTAAAAACTGAAGAAGAACACAAAACTACAACGTAAACACAGGAATTAAATTATAACATGACAGCGAACCGACTCGACTGGACCGACTGCCGACTGTGGCCGACTGTTGCATGACGGTAGCTTGCTGGTTGCATACTCTGATTCTCGCATTGGCGGCGTTAAATAAGGATTTAATATAATATCGAAAATTTTTTTTTCGCTTTATAAATAAGTTTGGAAATTTTTTGAAAGGAAATTCTGTTAATTCTTATTTTTTCTATCCCCTCTTAAAATATTTGTACTTAGTCATAGTTAACCCTGTATGTATTTTTATGTAATAAAATTTACAAATTGAAAAATGGCATAAGAAATGTTTCATTATTTTGGTCCAAAGAATACAGGATGAACCTTAAATAAGTACAAATAATTTAACTGTAGGTGCAGTTCGTCATATAGATGTCATTTTTAAAAATTTCAAATATTTACGGAGATATAAATTTTTTTAAATACCCACATTTTGAGGACCGCTGACCAAAAAGACCAATGACGTAACCTAATAAAATAAACCATATGATTTACTGAAGGCAAGGTTGCCATATCTTCTGTAAGATAAATAATTTTTTAAAGTAAATTCAATTTTTGCCTTTGTTTATAATTTAAAAACTCTTATTTTTAGCAATAAATGAAGTAAAATTATCATAAACGTTTAAAATATGAATTTCCGCAAGTTCGATACTATCAATTAAAGTGTTTAGGAAGTTACTTCTGCTCAATGGTTCCAAAAAATATCCATAAACGTGCATACAAGCTCACCTACTTGCTAAGAAACTGATGTCGTAGGCACAGATAACAGGTAGGTCACGAGAAGTAGGCGAATTGTCCCGCATAAGCCCCATCCTCTAGGATTTATAGAGTTTCCACTTGCCCTTGCTATAGTTCATTCTTTTGCCCTGAACCATACTAGTGCATCAAGATGTAATATTTGATGCTACCGGTGCACTAGTATGGTTCAGGGCAAAGGAATGAACTGTAGCAAGGGCAAGTGGAAACAAAACATGCAATATTTGTGGAAAGGGATTTGATAATTTCAATACACGTAAATTGAAGTTAATATGAGATACTTTTGCATCTTCTGAAACCGAACTAAGCTAGTGGTTTCTTTAAGTAATGCACTGCTTGACGCATTTGTTTTAAGAGTTGCGGCACTAACGTATAAAACGTTTTTAAATCGTCTTATTATTTTCACGGGCAGTGTTTCTCTTAAGTGTCTTGTGTATTTAATTAATATTTTTTGTGAAATACAGTATGATTAAATAAAATATGGCGCATTATTCAAACAAAAGGTTAACATGCTAAAAGCACATTTGTTAAGTAGTGATAATCAGTGATAACGATAAAGTATTGTGATAAATCAGTGTAGTGTAGTAAAAATGGATAATAACCAAATTCTAGAGTGAACTATGATTGTGAGTAAAGAATCTGATTTATATTTTTATTGGTGACGTATAGGAATAATTAATATTATCATAAATTAACATATTTCAATGATTCTTTGACATGTCTAAAAATTCTAGTTAACATTATTGAAGCCTATTCGATATATAGATATCAGTGGCACTGGCAACGCTGTGGAATTCTCATTAACCATGACTTAAAAATATTAATTTGGAGTCGGATCAGCGCTCTTCAACAAGTTTTCGATTGAAAAATCACGAAATTTATTTAAAATTTGACTTTCATTCCTGATTGTTTTGTAAAAAATCTATTATGTGTTTTACACAGTGAACTGTACTGCTGATTAAAATATTTGTACTTATTTAAGATTCACCCTGTATGTGATTGACGGCTTTATCTACTAATTTGCAACACCTTGTATAGTGCAACCATTTAGTGTAGTATACAAAGTGGTTCAGAGCTTATATAAAAAAAAGTTCAATGTACAGGAGACTCTTACAAACACAATTTTGTTAAAATAAAATCAAAAAGAGCAGTTCAAAAATGATTTAAAAATACACTATTGCACGGCACTGAAAACTGATCAGGCGTATAATCGGCGACTGGAAAAAAATTGAAAGAAATTTCCAAGCAGAGAAATAAATTAACTTTTACACCTATTTTAATGCAGCAAATTCAACAGCTTTTGCCGCTATTAAATTATTAATATCTAGAATTAATTTGTGGTTTTAATTAGTAAAATAGTTTGATCTGATGTTACAACAAAATTTTTGGTCCGTCTTACAAACTAACACAAATGTTTCTGCTTCTTGTTCATTTTGAACTTGTAAATTATTGGCAGCAGCTATGATAATTGAGTCTCACTACTGCAATACGCCGTGGATGCCCAGAACCTCCATGTCTTCCACGATTCGGTTGCAAATCCCTCGTTACGCCTGCGTTTGCACTACTCTTGCTCTCACTGCACACCGCGTTAAAAATAGCTGCATTTGACACATAAATTAAAACGATACCCAGCGACTGCGAGTTGCTATACGTAAGCTATTTTTGATATTTGAAAAACTAATGTAACTAATGTACAGCAATCCGGCGATATAACAGTTAAAACTAGGAGAACTTCAATAATTCTTTTCTCGGAAACTATTAGGATTTTACAAAAATTTTGTTTACGATATCGGCCCCATTTTTTATGACGCATCTATTCCCAAATTTGTTTAGATAAGTTTTGGATCATCCTGTATTATTTTATTATTCTGTTGCAGTTTCTTAAATATTTTGATGAGAATATAATGAATCATTCATAAGTCGTCTGGATTCTTACCGCAACTATAAGAAAGTAATTTTGGATTATATTTTTATAAGGATTATAGTTATTTTCTTTTTTTTAAGGAGAAAAAATATTAACGTTTAGGTATAGCGTTTCTTTTGTTTTGCATACAGCTACACTATAACCTGAAGACTACTGTTATGCGAGAACTCCATTCCTCTAAATAATAATTACTTGATTCGATTTAATTAGTGCCACACAGAGACCGCAACAATTAAAAGCAAATAGTACGCTTAATAAGGTTGTTCCTCGTTAGACTATTCAAACACAGGACCTGAGTATCCGCAATTGCTAAACGAACGTGCGTTCTTATGTTTCTGTTCACGAAATTTATTAGCAATAAGGAAGTTGCTCATATTTCCATGGTCAAATCCATATGCAACATGGTATTGGCCTACGTGAATAAATTAACAATGGACTTCGATACCGCAAAGTATGCCTCCTCGCTGATATCTTGGTTACGGTACAAGAAACATTCGTTGTAGTTTATTATTGGCTCGTTTCGTGTTAATTTTACATACATTCTGAAAGTTTGTGGGAAATTTTTGTAATTTGTGGCCAATTATGACTTCAACATTCGCTTTAGTTGAAAGGTGCAAGCAACAAAGCAGCAATTTGCTTATTCCTTATTGTAATTTTATTAACACAAACTAGGTATGTTCCAAATTTTGGGCCATCTTTTCTCGTTTCTAACTAAAGAAATAAGTATTTCTTTTATTTTGTAAATGGCTGAAGGAAAGTTTTTTTCTCATAACACTTTTTTTACGGATATTGAAAGAACTTTCCATTTCAATTTTTTTTTTTTTTCAAATCCATATTGCACTACACGGATTTCCATGTGAATATCGTACATTTTCATTTTTCATGTAAAATTACATAACTTTTCAATATATAATATCGACTTGAAAATTTAATTAATCCAGATAAGTAACATGTCCTTATTTCTATTCAAGCTTTTGAAGCTTTTATTGCTTCTTCTTCAGGAAACTACAAAAACGTACAATAATTATCAAAATGTAAAAGGAAAAGCTAAAGGGACTTATGAAAAAGATTGAGATTAATAAAAATGCAATGAAGCCATCTATTAAAAACAGAAAAATTCAAAAAACCATTGGCACAATGTCACACCTTTTCAGACATTATTACAAAATTTGGAAAAAAAAACTTCTCTGAGCCCAGCAGGTGGTCGAATCAGCTGCAGGCTGACCAACCCAAAATAGAATAATTAAAAATATATTAATGCCAACCTATCAAATTGTTACCAAAAGTTGAATTAGAAGAGAAACAAGGAGACCATCCAAAACCCAATACCAAGATCTAATGGTCCCAGTTTCTCTAGCTTTCTAATTGTATGCATTTGCCCTCTTTCTGTTTATATTTGGTTGCTTGTCTCAAGTAAGTGATGAGTGTAAAGTAATCAGATATTTTATATTTCTCAACAATTGTAGCTGTTTAGTTCTAAGAGCAAATGATTCCAGTTTCTTTAGCTTTCTTCTTCTAGGTATCTGTTCTCTTTCTATTACCATTTGGTTGTGCGCTGTGTATAAAGTAACCCAAGATCCTGACGGCTGTAATTGTTTAGCTCTAGTGTCAAATGCTCCCAGTTTCTCTAGTTTTGTTCTTTTAGGTATATGTTCTCTTTCTGTTTCTATTTGATTTCAGGTCTCAAGTAAATGTTGAGTGTAAAGTAACCCCAAAATATTTGATTTTTCCCTACATACTTTCTCATTTGTTTCCTCTTTATTAACTATCGTTAATCGGTTTAATTAAATAAAAAAAAATGTTCTAATGGTACAAAATTTTCATAAACTGCCCTCTAATACGAACCTCTGAATCACCTCCGCTAACTAGATGACTATATAATATTTGCTTTAAAACGGTATGTTTGGTCATAAAATTTTCCAGTTATGGCGGTTAAGTTGAAATCAGCTTATACGTACACCGTTAAATGTGGTCGCTGGCTATTCAGTTACTTAAACGATTGCTTTAAAGAACAAATTTATGATTAGTATTATTGGATTTGTTTTTAAAAGACAGAAGTTTAATGTAAGTTACTAAAATTCTGTTTTATATAGGTCCAAAGACAGTTTAGATCTGAAGTTTTTTATTGTACACAAGTGCACGAAACAGTGTGCAAAGCACTAAACTCTTATTCCCATTTTTTGCAACACATTTTGCAATGGCAGTAGAAGACATTTTAAAAAATGACGCCATGTGCACTGCTACATTATATTTTAAAATGTCAAATGTTGTCGCATTTACAATTCCTTTGTAATTCAAAGTAAATACATCATCATTTAGATTAGCAGCTGCACGGTAACCTTTTAAAGTCAGTTGTTGTTAATGATAAAACATATTTATATATGTGATTATATAACGATCCTTTCAAATGCTTGGATCAACAAGTCAGGATTATTATTATTATTAAAAATTCTGTCATCGCGTATTTTTTTCCATTGCTTTAGTACGCGGTACCAAATTAAGACAGCTAATTAAAAACAAATGAAGATAGGTATTCATTGAAGTATTTATTGACGTACACATTTTTTTATAATTTAATAAGCTATATCTGAAGTTTTTTATCCACGATAGTTATAGCATATTTACAAGTTTTACTGAAAAATACATTATTTTTGCTAGTACATAAGGTCCGGTCAAAACAATATTGCTTGAATTACATGCTAAAAGTTATCATAGCATTATATGGTTGGCAGCACTGCTGTGAACCTCACATGTAATGAAACGTCTGTTGTTGTTATGATCGACTTATTGTTTAGATAAATGCGGCTGTTTTTATAACAGCATTTATGTGTGTTTGCTACTTTATATTGAGTTTTATTAAAAAGTGACATATTCTGCATCAGGTAAAGGAAACGTTAATATAAACTTCTCTTGCAAACTTCTTACGAACATAAAATGTTGTGTCGTGAATAGTTTACAAGACTCAAGTAAGTGAGAAATCAGTTGGAGATGGCGTTCTGGGTGATCGTCAACATCTACCGACTAGCGTTATGTTGCGCTGGTAAATGAACTTATGCGGTCAAATCGTGGATTAACTCTTCCAGAAATAGCTGAAGAGTATAATATTTTGCTTGGTTTGTATCAAAAAATGCTACTATAATACTGAGAAAGAGAAGATGATGAATATTTATTAAGAACATCATACCAGGTGACTAAGACTAAAACAGCACATCACAATAGAAAAGCATCCAATCCAATCTCAAGATCATGTTGACTGTGTCTTTTAATTAGAAGGGAGCCTAGCTATTTATCATGAGTTTCTTCCCTAATGGCAAACAATCAATCATTTTTATTATCTAGAAGATTTGAGACTCCGGCGAAAATATTCTAATGAAGATACCTGAACTTTAACTTCCGCTCATTTGGCGCTAGTAACTAGCCATTTTTACACAAAAAATGATATGACAATTGCAAACACGGAATTCCAGGAAACAACTACTCTGCGGGCTAATAATATATCTGGTGGGCTGCTGACGAGTGACCTTAGCTGTTTGCTCTAGATTTTTCAGGTGTAATTCAATGATGGTCGGGGCATTAGTCCGCAGAGTAGTTGTTTCCTGGAATTTCGTGTGTGCAAAATATCGTTCTCGCCGAATCGCGATTGTGGTCGATAGCTTTCAATGGTGTCTGCTGATATGTCGACGTTTGGTGTCGGTGGATTTTCAGTCCAGTCAATTATTCCTTAACCCTTGTTCTTGTCTTTGGATCCTGTTGACTTTTTTAAATTCCCCAAGCTGAAGTTATCCTCACAGGATGATAAATTGACACAATTGAGAAAATGTAACATTGACGCAATTGAGAAAACGAAACTGATGGAATTATTACACATTATTCCGGAAGACCTACTGGTACCAATGTGAAACTACTTAGACAGAAGAAATAATTTGAAAGGTATGGTTGAATATGTTATTGTTTCTCAATAAATGCATAAAAAGTCAGTCCTGGGACTTTGGTCACAAATTAGTGACTGACAATAATTGATCTCTTAAGGTTAATGAACTCGACAAGGGAAAATCAGAACGTAAATCTAAATTTAAATTGAAATAATATAACTTTTGATATGCATTACTCAGAACTAAGCATCGTGAGTAGATAGATTAATAAGATTTCTGTGTCAAAATTTTCATTTAGAAAAAAACTGTTCTTCTCAATTTAATATATCTCGTCTTGGATAGGTGGTGAATATTCAAGATTGTTTACGTGGATTACTGCTCAAAAACAAAGTAGAAAAAAAAACTACCTTTCCTACATTTCAAGAGACTAAATATTTTATCGAGACTTTATTCTAACACATTCTAATAGCTTCTTATTTGAAGGATTATGGATTTTGAGAGTACAAGTACAAAAAATTTTACCACGTGCTTAGGGAGGTCCAAAAGACAATACAAAAATTATTTTGGAATTTTAGCTCAATGTTTAAAAAGTGGATAAAACCCTCTTTTGGCGCCTATGACAATTAATCATCGTCCGAGATGGCTACACACGTCATCTACCGTGCGGTCGTTTCTTTGCGTTGGCATGTGTAGAAATAACGAAAATAAATATTTTTATTAATAATAATAATGCCTATGTACCTGACAGGTAACAGTTAATCTGGTTATCTGCAGTATTTTGTATTCGTTCTTCGTTCCGTGCAGACTCGTCATAATTATCCACTAACATATCCGATATAAAATACTTTAATTACTGTAAAACGTTCAAAATTAGTCACAAACTGTTTTAAAATAACATAATATAGAATACTGCATTGCTAGTTGCATACTCTCCAAACCTCAAAGAACATGCGAAGCTTAGTTATATTCTAAGGGTCTAAGAAACATTTTTACAGAACACTGTAAACATCTTGGGATGTTATAGTTTAAATTATTACTAATTATTTTATGCAAACATCGTCGATTACTGTTAATAATGTTGCTATTATTAGTATTAACATAGTTTAAGTCCCCAAGAAGTTTAAAAATTTATCGGCGTGAAGTGCATCTTGCATTAGTGGCCTGCAGATGGCGTCTGCAGATGTCAAAAAATATTTCATCCGGGTACGGTACTCTGATTAGCTTGAAATAATTTTTCAGTACTTTCTTTTCGCAAATTTAATTTTTTGTGTATTTACAAACACGTCGTATTCAAATGCTTGGATGATGAACAAGGTGCTGATTTATGGAAGGGTGACGTGCTTATTATCGTGTGGCAGAGTAATACCAAAGACGTTTTCCGAGTTATGCTGAATACTTTTTGAACCACATTGAACAACTGTTATAATGCCTTGGCGATAAACTTGTGGCAGTGTTTTTATGTATTTGTGTACATTTGCGTGTATTTTTTTTATCTTTTGTGGTTTTTCTCGACGTAAGTAATCAACCTGGTCATGATAGGTTCACAGCAAGTCCAAAAATCTTTGCAATGACAGGTTTTAATTTAAGCAAGCAAGAAAACACAAAATGATACAACATTCTTAAAGCTCTCCAAATATCAATTCTGGAAATAAATATTAGTAAGGTAGGTGCTGCCTCCCTGTGCTACCATATCGTGTTTCTCATTAAATATTCTACACTTTGTAAATATATTTTTTTCCTTTCAAAAGCGTCGTATACTGATACCGTGTGAACGCAGTGACCTGTGGCTACGTTTGACATCTTTGAAATTTTTTGATAGATGATTCCGTTAATTTTTATTTTTCCCTATCCCCTCTTTAAATATTTGTACTAAATCATAGTTAACCCTGTATACAGGGTCTGGACACGGTGAATTTATTTGCGCACGGGTGGAAAATCGGAATTCTGCTACTGGGGTCTTTAGTAATTTCGCCCGAGGAATCGAACGGACCCATCAGATCTTTTTTATTGCTGATTCGGAATCAGCTGGAAACTTTACATCCGAATTAGTTAAAACCCAACATTTTTTTGTCCATTTTTGGGTCCTATGCAGCGTTTTTTGTTCAAGACCAGGGGGCACAAATCGATGTTCTGGTACTGAGGTCCTTAGTAATTTTTCTCGGGCAATCGATTGGGCCCATCAGATTTTGGCCCGATGGGGCCTTTAACGAGATATGAGGCCCAAATTTGAATTTGAGCCTCAAATTTGATTTAATTCCCCGTTTCCAGACTTTTGAACCACCCTGTATACTGTGAAATATGAAGGCTCTTTTAGTGAATGGTACATAACAACAATTGTACCTGTGAAAGTGAGTTTATAAATTTTTAAATGTTAGAAGGGGCTAATTCCGAAACATTCCTTTCTAAAACGTGGCTACCTGGTTATGTTTTATAAATTATTAATGCAAGGAGTCGTTTGATTCCTCATCTACTTGTATCAATGCAAAGTTCTCGTTTTTATTGGGTACCATTATCCGACAATAACATTGGCATTCTTCAAAACTGGATTAAATGTCATAAAAAATTAATGTCAAGGAAATGTTACTCAACGGTGTGTACAGTTACAACCACATCTAGCTCATTTCATTATTAGTTGACACATAGCTTTCCACGCAGGTATGGATTTCATAATGGTATAGGTACGTACTTGGAGGAAGCATCCAATTTTTGTAATTATTTATTTAATGTGCGTGGATATTTTTTATATTTTCCGGCCAAGGCAATCTGCCTATAAGGGAAATTTTAGCATGAGTAAAGAAAGGAAGAAGAAATAAACTAAATTTATCACTACAGTCTTCTATTTTAAACATGTGGGTAAGCAAAGAAGCAATATTAAAAACTGAGTAAATAGGGTCCAATTTTTGTTTTGTTATATCAAGGGAAGATGGAAAAAACAATTTTCATTTTAGAGATCGGATATTTTAAAAAGCAAATGCGAATGAAATATAATTGTAGTGATGTAATGAGGGTAATGTGAGAAAAAGTGGGGGTTAATTTTTTAGTGTTCTTAGAAGAAGAATGGAAGGACTGGAATTATATACGAAATGGTACTTCTGTTTGAGGATACTGGATTTTTTCAAATAGTCTACCACAAACACTTATTTCACATAATTTACATTATTTATAGCATCATTGTCTTCCATTGTTTTCAGTAGGTACATACGTTTACCCATATCATAAATTTTCTCACACTTTATGATTCTATAGAGTATTTTGGGTTCATTGGCATGATTTTGAATATATGCAAAAAGTTAACATACTGCAGGAAAATATTTGCATCACACTTTTTAGTAACAGTGGGTAGGATGTGAGGAACAACTAGCATGGCCACTGTGCAGTCCAAACCTCAATTATCTTTTTTTTTACTTGTGAGGTCACTTTAAATCACTTGCGTAGGCGGTTCCTATAGATACTCAAAACCAGTTGTTATGTTATGCGGGAATATTTGAAAAAATAAGATGAGAAAATTGGTGATGTAAGGAAAATTCATATATTAAGAACAATGCAGGAGACGAAGAGTATTTAAGGTCGCCGTATTTCTCGCCGTAAAATGATCAAATCTGTAGTGTAGAACTAGAAGAATTACCTGGCATAAAATCCTCTATAAGGAAAAGTTTGCTATTTACTTTCATGTGTTTAGTTATCGTTTTTCCGATTCTCAATTTAGTTTTCCATTGCTTACATTGTTTCGGGTTTACGAAAATTTATGCAGGGAAATATCAGAATTAGCTACAGCAAGAGGAGCACTGGGGAACAGCATAGCTTTTCCGAGATTTTGTGCAAATATTCTTGCATATGTTTTGCATTTTTATACTTGTTAACTAAATAAAGTTTGCAAAATTACTAAAAAATACAGAAAATTCCCACTACACCTACACATACAAAACAGATTTGTTAGATTGTTGTTCACCCCCACACTCGATTTTTTACAATTTGTCTTATGCAGATTTTGTATTTTTTTTTATTAAAGATAAAATTATACTATTTTCAAACTGTTCTGGTACTATTTATCCAGAAAAAATTATAGAAAAATATTAAAAAACATACAAAATTTCACACTTCTATTATGCAAGTAATTTGTTGTTCACCCATGCAGCAATTCTGAAATCTATCAACAGATGTCAGCCGCTTCGCGATTTTCGTCAATAGTTTATTTGACATCGCACGTTAAGGCGTTTATGCAAAATCTAATTTTGTGTTTCTCGACTGCATGAATCGAATTATTCGATAATACTCGCCCATAACGACTCCATTATCACACGCGACAAAAAAAATCGATCTCGTTGGCTGGGAGCGTACACCGCAACCATTTTTTTTTCCTTTACGAGCAGACCCAAGATAGACAGACCCAGCAGAGCAGGTAAAATCAACCTTGGGAGCGGTCAATGTTCAGCAGTACCTGATGGAGCGGTCCAAACAAACATTGCGTGCTGCCGGTGAAAGGTATGGCTAGGGCCGGATTTAAGAAGTTTAGTCGATATTGTTTTCAGAAGCATGGTGATTTCATTTTTAGCAGAATTTACATGTATGCTTTCCAAAATATAGGTAAATTACGTTACTTCCATTATTTGTACACATTTCTCTGTATGTAGCAGTGTGTTAAAGGTTTAACACAACTCAGTGTGTTAATATAACATATGCTATGTGTATCTTTTACACATCTCAGTGTTATTTGTATCATTAAAGGTGTGGACTTTACACAATAACATGTTAATTTTATTGTATGATAGGTATTGATATGGAAGCTCACCTACTCTTTAGATTGCTAATTATGTTCCTGTTTGCTTTCGAAATAATAATTAATATATTATATTGTATTTATAATACCTTTATTTTGACGTTTTCTGGAAGCTTTCCCAGTCGTCCAGAATGCATCGGATATAGCCTGGAATGTTGTAGAAAACGTTAAAATAAACTTACTTCAAAAATTATAATTTCTTACCTACTAAAAAGGTAGATCAATATATAGAATTTTAAAAATTATGATGTTACAGTAATAATAAAATAAAACTAATACTTTTTATGATTTTATTAAAAATATGTAATTCAGTCCAAATGAACAACAACCAAGTTAGTTTTCTAACAAAATTAGTAGTAGTGGTAATAGTAATAATAGCAGTAGTACATATTCTAAATAAGGGACCTATAAACTAATAACGTTAAAGTAAATCATAATCAACGAAACGATCAAACATTAAACAAAGATGTATTTGGGCACTTCATAATAGGGGTTTACGAAAATTAACCGGTAGTGATCTGAACATATCATTTTCTTTCTCTAAAGTTACAAAAAAAATCAGAATGCAGGGTAATCTAAAACGTCAGAGTATACTCCTCATATCTTGAAGAGTTACAGTCCTAATTAGTTTTAGCTTATCACAATTATCAGCAGTATTTAGGTTAGGTAAGTTCTTACCATTTTTTTTTGTCAAACCTCAATGTAAATGATCTCCATTTGAACATAGCTAACGAGCAGTAACTGAACAGAACAACGCTACGTGACCAATATGGCGTAGTGACGGGTGTTGGAAAATACTGCGCATCATTCACGGTGGTTCCGGGAGTGATTACTGAAGAGATTGACATTCTGCCATATGAAGTTTCTCCATGAATTACAACAGGAACCAGAGAATTATTATATTTATTTACGTATGGACATAGACATATTGTAAATTGTAAAAGCAGAAATAAAGGAACAAGTTACTACCATGAGAACGGCTAGACACGTCTATAAATACTATTAATATTTGTAACCCCAGAAGTAGAAAAAACAAGACTCCGCCATGAGAGTATCAACCCACACGAGAGGTTAACTGCTACGTTAACCTTTGTCTTGGTTGCTGTAATCTTTTGATTTCACTTGCCAGGCAAGAGAAACTTTGGTACAACTCCATAAAAAACTCATGAGACCAATATCGTACCATATGATGCCATTTTCTTTAGCCGCTACCCACCAAAACTACCAGTTGCGATCTCCAGCGTGGTTAAGAACAGACTGGCAGGGGAGCGAAATTTGACAGATAAGACCGACTCATGCCCACATGTAATGACTTGTCTACCATTTTGTTTGTACACAAAGCTTCAGCCAATTCTCTTGCGAGTTTGTCAAACCTCATTGAGTTCATGCAAAACGTCCAACTTGCCATCTACACGTAACGTTTTGTTCGATAAACATTACGTGTAGACTAAGCTTTAACCACTCATTAATGTGTAATAAAGGTGAATAGAACACATACAAAACAGTGTACGCTACTATCGCACGATTGAATCGCGCTACTGAAAATTGCATGTGTGCAAGAGGACTATATTGTTGAGTACAAATGGAAAGGTAATAATCAGATTGTTCCATTATGACATGATGACTCTATACTAACCTATCTTATGCTATCTTATCCTATGCTATCCTATCCTATCCATAGGAAGGCATATTGTTATTGTTTTTTTATCCACAACGATTACAAGGTTTAATACGTCTGTTTTCCATGGATTGAAGGCCTTTTAACATAGTAATGGATTATAATTCATAATACCACGCTTCGATTTTATAGAATTTTACTTAGAAATAATGTTATTATCATTAACATTTATCTCAAGAACGATCTTGTCATTTTGATCGGGATTATTTAAGATCACTCGATAAGGACTGCAGGGGTCCACAAGTTCGCCAGGTAGGACCTGGATTTTTTCAGCAATTGCCATCTTGCTGGACAGTGAATCTTCAATATAACTTTTCGCTACAGTAGTCGATTTCCAGCCACCATGACGCTTCGCAGTGGTATTATCACCCCCAGCATTGGCCAGTAATGTTGCCGAAGAACGCCTCATTTCATGTCTGGTAAAACTTTCTGGATCAGGAAGCGCAAAATATGCAGCCACGTTTGAAAACGTTTTCGAAATTGTGTTGATGGCTACATGTGTAGTACATTTTCCAGCCACATATCCCAAGAAAATTTTCCTACCGGCATTTTTATGTCGCACATTGATGTATTTTCGACACATTTCTACAGCATTGACTGCATCTTCCATAATTGTGAAATTTCTTAAAATGAAATATTTTTTGTTTTCGCATCCGGAATGAGTATGTATAGGTAACTGCTTTATACCTTAACGTGTGCTTTTTTCAAGAATTCTTCGATTTGATTTCTCTCCAGTATCTTTGCTTTCTTTGGTTTATTCTACTTTAAAATATGAAGTAAGTTTACTATACTTTGAAATATCAATACCTTTATGCACTTTCAACATTGATTTTAACATGGAATATTTTGTCCACATCGAAGAGGCAGCAAAGCGTTTCTCCTCATTGAAAAATTAGGATTGTAGCACCTCTTCTGTAATTGCTCCTTCTCTTATGCCCTTTTTTCCGCCAGTTATGGATTTCCAGCAATTCCTTCTCGTACACACTTTTGGCAACAGACGTAATTTTGCTTCTTGGGCTTTTAGCTGGATTTCAGCGGAAATTAAGAAATTATCAGCATTCTCACTTATTTTTTGTGCTGATTTTGCACATTTTTGCACTCTTGTTGACAAATAAACAAACGCATGTCAACTAAACTTAAATTATTGTCACGCTGCGTCTAAACAAATTTATGGTGAGTACAACAAAATGTGTATCTTTAAATGCATTGCATACGTAAGAGTCGGACCTGCTCCTGCGTATGATATTCCAGTTGGGCCATCCGAGCAGCACTTTTAGAAGGGATCTATTTGAGAACCGACGTTTTCGGTACGCGCTGTAGTTCGCTACAAGAAAGATAAAAGCACTTCATTGAAGTTGAAGGACGGACAATATTGCCCCATTCCGTATAATAATAACAATTGTCTTTGGCCAACTGGCGTGCATAAGTATTTTTGTTTCGCCGCGAAATAAACAATGAGTTCTTCATTCATATTGTTTCCATTTTCCGTTGGTGAAAAAACCATTCCGGCTTTATTGGATCTTGAAGGTCTGTTCTTGGAACGCGGTTTTAGCCGTCTTTCACTGCCGAACAAAAAGAGAGAGATTTTTAATTGTCTCGTATCAGTTGTGGAAGATTTTATTCATGCTGTTGGCAGAAAAGTACTTGTCTGCTCACAACAAATTTTTAGTTAATTTGTCAGAACGAAAAAAAAACAAAAGTCTTGCAAAGGTTGACCTTAAAATAAATTCATTTTTCTCAGCATGTAAGATTTGTAGCAAAACATAACCAGTGTCGTAGAAATTATGACGGGTTTTGAAGGGTTTTTATTGTAAAAGAGTTATTTGATTCATAAAGAAAATTCAAAGCCGAAAGTTTGATTATATAAAAAATAATATACTCCAATCCTTCCTAATCTTGATGCCAGTGGTTTGAAATTAATTAGTAACAATTACAAGAGAACTTCTGTATCAGGTTCCTGCTAGGATTATCATAACATGATTTTTGTTAAGATATAGACTATGAAATAGCTTTTTATTCTGCGGCAGGTAGACCGTAGACCAGCCATATTTGCGGAGAGGATTGGCACTCCCTCTGCGGGTATGGTAGGACGCAAGAATGTTGGGTTGTTTTATGTGAGTGATTGATACCGGTCGACATTTGACTACCTTTCTAATTAATGAGGTTTCCCAGGTTTTCCTCATTGCTGCACTGAATGATGGCTAGTGCCTACCAACGTAAGTCGTTCATGGACACAAATGCGGCCTGTTTAATAAGAATATACCGCTTCCTCTCCCGCACAAGTCCCGACTTCTAGGCTAATTCTCGTGATACTTCCCCACAATATAGTTTAGTGGTTTGGTTTTCTAAGTTATGGCACAAGACTGCCACGGGTACATTAAAAGTTTTCTATTATCTATTCCTTTCGTTCGATTTTATTATAATAAATAGGTATTTTTTCTAGCTGTACCTACAGGAAGTGTGTTTCATCGGTAGTGAGTGTTTATAATGAATGAAAATATTGTAGTTTTGCCAGTTTGTAACGAAATAATGAAAAGCGAATGCAAAATAGTGGAGCTAACTGGATTAACTGTTACCTACATATCTATCAAAGAACGACCGTAGTAGATATTGTTGACAGATTTTAGTTTTATCTATGGATCTAAGCCATCTTAGTCGACGCTTATCATAGGCGCCGACTTTCCGTAGGAAAAGAGGGTTTTGCCCCATTTTGTGTAAAATATTTAAAGAGGTAATAGTATAAACCAAAATAAGCAGAAAAGTCTCAATGAACATGTGTCCGCAAAGTAACGGTTGCGGAGATATGGAATGTTTTATGTTTTTTAGCCCCTTTTTTATTTTGCAAAAACGTTGTGTATTTTCTTATAATAGTTGATTGATGTTTACTGAAATAAACAGTACGTATTTGACAGTTGTTCTCAGTGCACAAGTTTTCTTTCGCTGTGGCTGGTTACTCTAACGCAAAATTAACAGACATGCATTTCATGTATGGTTGTGCTAATGGGAACGCCACCGAAGCGCGACGTCTTTATGTTGACGCTTATCCTAATCTCCAGATTCCTTCACAACGCATGTTTGGAAGAATTAACCAAAGATTGCGTGATACCGGTTCCTTAAGCAAACAGTGCCATTTATTCGGAAGACCAAGGTCGGTATCCACTCCTAGAGCAGAAGAAGAAATTCTAGCACTGGTATAGCAGAATCCAGGTACGAGTGTGCGGAGAATATCAGCCGAGGTAGGAATTAGTGGTCCTCTTGTTTGGAGAATCCTTCACGAGCAACTGCTTTATCCATACCATGTGCAACGAGTACAGGCCTTAAATCCAATAAATGATCATCAAGTACGTTTGGTTTTTTTGCCGCTGGTTTCTACGTCATGATGCTGAAGACCCGTGTTTTCTTGCAAACATTCTTTTTACTGATGAGGTCGGGTTCACAAGAAATGGAGTGTTTAATTTTCACAATACGCATATTTGTACCGACGAAAATCCTCATGCTCTAATAGAATCTGGACATCAGGCGTGTTTTTCATTAAACATTTAGATGGGTATTGTAGGTGACAGGTTTCTAGGTCATGTTGGTATACCAAACCGATTAACAGGCGCTGCTTACCTCAACTTTCTGCAGAACACACTGTATGAGTTTTTGGAACACATTCCTTTGAATCAGAGGCAACAAATGTGGTTCCAGCATGATGGTGCTCCAGCTCATTATTCCATGGCCGTTAGAGAGCATTTACACCAAACTTTTCCACACTCATAGATGGGTAGGAAGGGCCGGACCTGTTTTATGGCCTCCAAGATCGCCTGATCTGAACTCTCTAGATTTCTTTGTTTGGGGATATTTGAAGACATTAGTGTATGGTACTCCTATAAATAGCCTGGAAGAGCTGCAGCTACGGATTAATCAAAAGTGTCAAGAAATCCAAACCAAGGAGGGTGTTTTCGAAAGAGTTCGAAAATCGTTGAGACGAAGATGTCGTACCTGCTTGGATATGGACGGAGAGCACTTTGAACATCTTCTGTAACTTTGTTTTTTGTTTGTTAAAAGCTTCCTTTCTCGGTTTATTCCTAATAAAATAAAATGTTTGAAAAACGAATAGTGGTCCATATCACGGCAACCGTTACTTTGCCGACCCATGTTTATTAAGACTTTTCTGCTTATTTTGGTTCATACTATTACCTCCTGAAATACTTTACACTCTTTTTTTAACACCCTGTATTCAGTACTTCTGGAGTCGATGGCTAACACTTATTTTTGTTTCACCATTATGTTTGCCAAAATAAGTGACGTGATAGCTAGATTATTATTATATAAAACAGACAAACATCTAATTAATCATAAAAACAGTGCAAATGTATGTAGTTACATAACATGCAATTATTTAATGAAATGTTCGAATACCTCACAAAAAAAACGATTACATTATCCTTGAGAAATAGATACAGGACCACAATATAATTGGACCGACAACCTACCAAATATAATTGGAAATCTTGGATTCCATTCAGCTGCGCCATATACTGCGCGTTGCCTTTTCAATGTATTTTCGTACCAGCATTGACTCTTCAGGAATCCGAAGGTAAATGTCAAGTTTAACTGTATCGGCTGTATTATTTATTTAATAATATTTAATCTTGTCGTATCAACAAGTTTTTTTTGCTATCCGTACACAAGTTGCCAATTACTGTATGACAAACTATAGCCATTAATCTCCCTGATGAGTAATTTATTTACATGAGCTTGGACAAATTTGAGCGAATATTTCAGCCTTGATGGAACGGCTCAAGTGTTTCTATAATACCTATAGTAATTAATGTCTTTATATTAATTTATAATAATTATGTCAAAAGTTTCCAAAATGAATATCGTGATATTTGTGAGGATTGTTTATGTTTTTGTACTTATTTATCACCTGAGGAAATATATAAAGCTATATATACGGTCGTTTCCTAACATACAAGGTGTTAAAAAGTGTAGACATAATATTTTAAAGCCAAGAGAACAAATTAAGGTCATATAGCCTTCAATAATATCTGAGACCCGTGAGACAATATTCCATAGGCGTGGCACTTGGGAAGGGTTCAAAGAACATAACATTACCAAAAATAAATTGACGTTGAGTGAACATAGCACTTCAATAATTTATTTTAAACAGTTTATAAGCTCGTCCGTATCATTCTCTCCACAATTGTATAATGCTGTCTGTTTGGACGGCGATGGCTTACTACCACCCATTTATATCTACCTAAAGTGCACTCCACAGATATCACAGTTTAACACTTCTCATAATACACTGCACTACACTACTGGTTACTACTGTCACTATAACTGTCAAATATTAACACTTATGGATGTGATAGAGCATTACAACTATGCAGCATCAGGTTCTATATGTGGCAAAACAAATTCAATGCACGTTATTCTTACGCACCGTCCTTTTCGAAAAGGTAACATTAATCCAATTGAAAATCTTGTAATATATACATGCCGTTTGCTTTGGATATTTGCAACGGTGCCACACTTTTGTCATCGTATGACCATTATTTATCCATGTTTCTTCAGTGTAATATATTAACCATTCGATTAAGATTTCGGTTTTCTAACGACTTGATTACACAGCAAATTATACTTTAAACTGTCAAAGCTTTACTTTGACGTTTATGTTATTCGCGTTCGGCTTGTCAAGATAAGCTGAGCTATACGTTTTTATGGTTCTCGAAGTTTCTTAGGTCCTCGAGAATGCGCCTAGGACTAAATCGAATAGCACTGGAATGTTCTAGAAAATTTGCTGTCCTAACCGTGTATTATAAACGAATTTCATACTCTATTTTATAGTTGAACTGTCGATATTACTTCCGAATTGTTTGCATTAGGTCCCGAGTCATATGTAGTACTAGGACTTGTAGTTATGAATTTAGGAAGCATTCTTAGTCTATTTTGTCATTTGTCGCGTACAATTTTTTCGTATAGCAGGTTTTGGATAACGAAGTCGATCTACTCATCATTATTCGTCCGATCCCACTGACCTGCAATTACATCCGTTCCTTTGCTAAGCGGCATTCGATACAGTGATCCGTATTTACCTGGTCTCAGGTGTTATGTCGATGTTATTGGCCATTAGCCGAGTCGCCAGGGCCAGAAAGGTAAAAGCCCAGCAGATATCCAACCGGGGTCGGACGGATCGGACAAGAACTCTCATTTTATCGTCTGGTTAAGGACCTGATGGAACAGATGGTGACTGATAGACGTGCGAGGAGAGCTTTCTTTGGGTGCGAGGAACAAGCGAGGCAGGTAAGGGGATTGGAGAATTTATTTAGAGGTTCCCGTACCGATTCCATGCTCAAATTGGAAGGTATTGGGAATCCTGAGAAGAGTGAGATGATATATGGATTTCTTGAACATGTACAGGGTGTCTGAAACTCGATAGTATATAGGCCTACTGTGAGGATGCAAAAAATTTAAATAAAATTTGGGACACGTGGTGTTAAATGGGATGAAGTAAGCTTTTTTTTCAATTGAAAGTATTATCTTTGGCATATGACAGAAAGGACTAACTTCTGTGATTACAAAATGTTTTCGCATTAAGATGAAATTGATCTAATTACGGCTAATTTACGGCGAGTCACAAAAAAATTCAAGAGGAGCTGTAAAGTTACATCGAGAAAGGTATCAGAGCGCCTCATTTCTGATCATAGAACCTTTACAAGATCGGAGGCGATCTTGCGACGACATGAAGATGCATTTTCTGTTCGGAAGAATCAAATAATTGACCGAAGGGCAAGAAACAATGTTAATACAGCTAGACTTACAGTATTTCGAGCAAAATCCACGAAATTGTGTACGGCACGCTAGTCGGGAATTGAATTTGGATGAATCAACCGTTCAACGAATTTTAAAGGCCAATGGGTGTCATAAATACAAAATTTACAATTTGTAGTATTTGTCTGAGCGTCACATTGAAAACAAACTTAATTTTATAGCTCAAATTGTAGTAAATGTAAAAACTGTTGATCAGAATCTTTTCGGCACGCACTTTGGACGGACGAAAGTCGATTTGTGAGTAATGGTTTGCCAAATAGGCGCAACGAACACTACTGATCCATTGAAAATCCCCACATTGTAAATCCAGTCCAATACCAAGGCCATTTTGGAGGAAATGTATGGTGCTGCATCACAGGTAGGCATTTAATTGGGCCTTATTTTTATGAACATACATCGAACAGTGTGAGCTACCTAAATTTCCTACACGAAGAACTTCCTGCACTTCTGGAGAATGTGCCTTTGCATCCATGGTTTCCGCACAACGTGCCAATATTCTTGACAGGATAAATGATGTGCGGAGTCGATAGGGACTATCTCTACCCACATCATCGCTGTAGGCCTGGACGCCTCGTAGAGGTGCGTTCCTTTCTCCGGTCAGCCTCGATCGCAATTGCGACGGATGCCGGCGGCTCGGGGAACCTCCTTCTGTCCTGGCAAGTCCCGTCGGCGAGGGCTTATCTTCTGGCGCTCTTCTTTCTTTGTCGACTCGTAGTCCGGGAGTAGTCATGTTTGGCCGCGGTGCGATCGCCTCTGGTCGGGTGAGGGTTTGGGTAAGAACGGATTAGCACTGTTGCTCTAGGGAGACTCTATGACAAAAAATAACCTGCCCTATCGTGCAGCGTCACGGAAAGGATAGGATAGCGGAGCCCGCCTAGGCGGACTCCGGGGTAGGATAGGTAAAAGTCAGTGTCTCTTCGTAGTCCTATTTTTGATCCTGGCACAAGGCCAAGATTGTGCAGCAAAATTTAGATAACATTTTCCCAGAAAAATGAATTAAGAGGCCTATTCAGTGGCTCGGAAAGTCACTAGATCTAACACTCCCATATATTGTAACACATACCTATTTTAGTAAGTTAACTCAAAAGTTTTTCAATGTTTAGTGCCTATAAAAAACTAATTGAGCTAGCAAACAACTGAGAGAACTTTACTCAACGAATTGTATTATTTTAACACAATCGTTGTAGCAATCAATTGTGTTGTGTAATTATTACCAACCAAGTCTAACGAAAATTATTTCATTGGATTATTTTAGGCAATTACTAGGTGACCCGGCAAACGTTGTTTTGCCATATGAATTATTTCTAGTGAATATTTTGGCAGATAAATAAAAAATAACTAACTTAATGTAAGTGAGTGGATATATGGTATATGACTAAAAGAGGAATGAAGCACTGTGAATGATGACGGCCTATAAGAATAACAAAACACGAAACATTCATTTTTTTAATTATTTCGCGTGCCTGCAATTTTACTTGTTTGACGGCCCAAATTAGCCCCTTTACGTCTTGTTGGCATTGTTCACTTTACAAAAAAATAGCCATATAGTAAAATAATAGCCGTTGTTGGCGGGAGCTCGTGACAGGTGTTACGTATTTTTGAGGTTATATATATCACTTAATTAACTAATAATGAGAACTACACTTAAAATTAATAATTTTATTTATTATTGATAAAATAGGAAATAAATAATTATGGTCCAAATTAATAATAAATTTACTTGAGAATTACACTTAGAAGGTAAAATGATAATTGTAAACGTCACTACTACGCTCGATTCATACACAATAATAATGGTCGAAAACTGTGTAGGGAGTGAGAGAAGACTTAACTGTGTGAGAGAGACAGGAGACTGGCTTTGTTATCATCCCTACTCCGTGCTGTTTACTGGGTGAGAAGTGACACCGGTAGATGCCTGGCGGGGATAACTGATCTAGTGATAATCGATCAGTTATCGACCAGGGTTAAAAATGATTAAATTACTAAAATAGTTATTAAAAAATAGGGTTTGTGATAGAAGGATGAAAATTAAGGGTTGTATGTATTTTTCGTGCCACATCATAAAATAATAAAAATAAAAAATTTTGCCCAAAAAATAAAAAAAGTTGTTTGGGGTGGACCACTCTTATCACTTAGGGGTATGAAAAATATATTACGACCGATTCTCAGACCTACCAAATATACATATAAAATTTCATAAAAATCGGTCAAGCCGTTTCCGAGGAGTATGGCGTCTAACACTGTGACACGAAAATTGTATATATTAGATTTGTTAGTAACAGAGCTCTAGATGATTTAATTTTGTAAGAATTTTAGGAACATTTTAAGAATTAATTTAAATCACCTTAAACAGTGCCTTTAAAATAGAAATACAAGATCTAATAGTAATGATAAAATGTATAATTAAACGAAATATAAATAAAGTTTATAAGTAGCAGTACGATTGTAATATACAATTTATAAGTCACATTATGCTCTTGTTGTTTTTTATGCTCTTACATCAGTTGATACTACATTTACGTAGTTACCTAAACAAAAACTATATTCACAAACGAAAACAAGATCCGCATAATATTGACTACAAGCAACCATTTATGTTTACAATATAATTTGAAGCTAATTAAATGTCTATTCATGTTTGATTTTTTATTCGTATGGTTTTGGTAACGTGGAATTATTACTTTCCATATTTTTTTCGTGCAAATATTCAATAATGTAACTCTGTAAATATCTAGTAATGATTCGTTCTATTATATTTTTTTATTGTATGTTAATTTTTTTGGTGTTTTTGCCGAGACAAGAACTTTATTATCAAATGTGAAGCATTTATATAGAAAGAAAAAAAAATAGAATTGTGTATTACATCTAGGTATTGAAGTCAAAAGTGCAAATACATTTTATTTGTGCAGATTTGTATTAAAATACAATTTTAAATTAATCAAGTTGTTTTGTTTTTGCCAAGATTTATTTATGTGAATTACGTTGTAATTAGTTCAAAGATTATAGTGAGATTATACCCTAGAAATATTATAATATAACTGTATATGTAGGAACTACAACATCACCCAAAAATATACATATTTATTGACACCTTCTCAAGATTTGGCCTTGTACAAGCTTCTTTCGAATTAACTTTTTAATCTTCTTATCTCCCACTTAAGAAATATATGAATGCAGTATATCATTGATTGGAGATTTTATAATATTAATTCAACTAATTAGGATTAGAATGGGCCTTCTCCTATCTTTTTTCTTGCACGTTGTTGCATATTGATAAATTTGCAAATCTTATAACTCTCAACCTTGGCTGTTGATTCATTGTTAAATTGTTAGTTAAATTTGAAAGGCTTAGACCGGATGAATCGTTGGGTAAATATTTTTAATGACTTGAATTGCGGACTTTTCCTGGATGTGCATAGGTGATTTCCTGATATTATTTTAATTTAAATACTGGGTGATGATAAAGTTCTGCACAATATTCATCATAATTCTGTTAAATTATTTTTTGAAAAATTATTAAATACGTTCTGTTACGTCATCACAGATTTTTTTAAATTATTTTTAACAGAAACTAATGCCTTGCAATTTTTTCAAATATAGCAGTGCCCGATAATACGGGTTTTTTTGTTTACTGATCTTAAGATAGAGGAGGTTTCTCAAGAAAATACAAGGTAAAGCAAAATGCGACTTTTATTTTTTGACAGAAAGTTTAAGGGCGAAAACACAGCGGTTTGTGTCGTGTCGGCAACCGAGTCGGCCATCGATGCGGTTGTTGTTCACAATTCTGGAATTGTGAGAAGGTAGCTTAAAAACCTGCATCACTTAAGCCCTATTGGACCCCTTGTACTTCCTCACATTAAGATATCAATCCATCTGAGCCGCTAACCAACCCAATAAAGAGAAAAAGGTGGTGACGTTGCTCAGGGGTACCCCTCTAATGTAGGCCACAGAAGGTCATCGCTCTCCCAACACGGATTCTTATGTTAACGAGGCTGGAGTGCACTCACACAGTGCATTAAGTATTGTCTCGTCTTCCTTTTCACAACCCCTGAGAGAGGTGTTTCACATTTCCTGATATAATACAGATCCTTAGCGAACAGTGATAAGTTTGAATGCCTGTCACTAGACGAAGATTCATCCTAGTCATAGCCAGGCACTTTTTGACTGTATCTCTGTTGGGGTACTCTAGAAACTCCTTAGCAAATTGACAGCAATTGATCTCATCTCACCGTCTTCTGAATTCTTTGAGGATGTTCTCTATAATAATTACAACCAAGCTGGCAGCGGAAGCATAGTGGAGGAACCAGATCCAAAGGTATTGATTTAGACCCGATGCACTCCTAGCAGCATGCAAACATACTGTTATCGGTTAAGACCGTTTCTACTGGTATTCCCATGCTGATCTTGTTTTTATCTTATCACGTAAGATCAGTACTGATTGTCTACTATCTGTGTAAATTCTGATGGCTTTGCTCGTTGAACGCCTACGGACAATTTCTTTGGCGACTAGTTCCATTTGTACCACGGTAGTATGCCTATGATATCGAATATGCAGGGATCTGGAGTAGATTCCACATCATGCACCTTCCTTTCATTTTAATCGGTCTGCGAAGATGTTAATTACATTCGGTGATCTCCTCATTCCTGATGATTACCGTGTAGGGTCTGTCAAACTCAAACTTGGGAGAAATACTGTCAGTGGCTGCCTACAGAAGAAGCATCCTTCTGACGACCCCATTCCACAGGCGATTTCTAACTTTTCCACATCCTACAACTGGTAGTTTTGAGGCGAATCATAATTGTCGCAGCCACCATAGGATATGACGTCTCTTTTAGTCTTCTGTCCAAATGAAAATTACATGTTAACTTTGCATCAAGTGTAACTCCAAGGTATTTCACATCCGATGCAAAGATTAACATAGTGTTTAGGAGAGTTAGTGCAGTGGCCCCATATACCCCTTTCTTGTGAAGAAAACCATTTCTATCTTCCTAGGGTTGATAGGCAGAGCATGGTCCTCACACCACTTTTCATTGATTTTTAGGACCATCTGCATTATTTGGCAAAGGATTCCTTCGAATTTTGCACTCAGCCTATTGCAGTGGTGATAAAACGCACAATTTCCTTTACATGTAGCACGTGAAGATAATGATGTTAACAGTATGGTTTCATCAAGACGGAACCCTTCTCACTTTGGTGTTGATATAGAGACATTTCCTGAGAATCCTTTTTCTGACATATATACGGGACCGATGGGAACCAATTGAATGACCACCACGTTCACCCGAATCAACCTGTTTGTATCTTTTCAAATACAATCTATGGTGATATAAATGCTTAGCTGGAAAATTCTAAATATATTTTACTCATAAATAATTTTTAATTAAAAAGTTTACTGGACTAGATTACTATTGATATTTTAGGGGCATAGACAAGTTAGCTTTACAATTACCTCATGCAATTTTTTAATTCAGTAAGAGAAAGCCAGTTGTGTAATAGTACCGTAAATATATATTTAAAACTGTTATTGAAAGCTCAGTATTTGAATAAGTACCATGTAAATAATTCTATATTTTCAAATGTGTATTAGGTATTTCAAATATATTTATTTTTTCAGTGTGAACTATTATTTCTATTCTGTATAGTATCTACGTCTCTAATTATTTTTTTTTTTTTTCAGGGAAGCTATGGCAACTAATTGGAATAGGAAGTTTGAAGCGAAAGGTAGGAAACTCTTTTATATGATTATACGTGTATGGTGTATAAATAAGCAATTTTCATTCATCAAGCATTTCATGCTCAGGTTTTCTTCGACATTACGTAAAATATTTATCTGCCTATTTAAGACATGTTGCGGTATTTCATGTTAACAGCCTTCATACATCAAATTCAGTTTATATTATTCCGCAGTCTTTGAACAACATTTTAAACTATTCTCGGATTGAGTTGTTGTCTTTGGGGATAACAATTCGCATTCAAACAACGTTAATGCCATATCTGCTAATTCTTGATTTTAATAAAACATTCTGAAATGAGACAATACAAGACATGTTTCTGCATGCGCTCTGCCATATACCGAATATTGACTCAGTTAATACTCGTACATTGTTAAGTTTCAAGTAAGCATAATAATTTTTAATTAATTTTCCAAAATATATGACACGTTTGACCACAGGAAAAAAATAAGTTGACGTCGAGTGAATCTAACACTTTAATAGTTTCCTTTCAAAAGTTTATAAACGCCTTCGTATCATCCTCTCCACAAATATAAAATGCCGTATTTTTGGTCGGCGATGGCCTACCACCACCCAGTTATACATACCTAATGCGCACTCCGCAGATGTAACACTAACACTTATAGCATACACACAATACATTATAACGATAACACATTAACTCTATACATATTATACACTGTACCGCCTTCCGTATAGCTTTCATTTCTGTTTTATCAGTGTAATATATTCACTCTTTTGCCTTTTCCTATCAACATACTCTTTCGATTTTCTGAAATCCAAAAGCATCCTTCTATACAGGGTTAACTATGACTAAGTACAAAAATTTTAACCACGTGCCCAGGAAGCCCTAAAAGACAATAAAAAAGTTATTCCAGAATTTTAGCTCGATATTTAAAAAATGGGGCAAAACCCTTTTTTCCTACGGAAAGTCGGCGCCTATGATGAGTATCGACTGAGATGGCTTATGGCTTAGATCCATAATTGACATTACATCTGTCAACAACTACCATGCGGTCGTTTGCAGTGTTTCTAAATGCAGAAACGACAAAAATTATTATAACATTCTTATTAGTAATAATACCTGATAGGTAGATAACAGTTAATCCAGTTAACTCCAGTATTTTGCATTCGTTTTTCATTATTTGGTTACAAACTGGTAAAACTACATTTTCACTCACTACCGATAAACACACTTCCCGTAAGTACAGTTATTTAGATACAATGCCTATGTATTATAACAAAATCGAAGAAAGGGATGAGTAGGTAGGTTCTAATAGATAACAGAAAACGTTTAACACCCGCGGCAGTCTTGTCCCATAACCTAGAAAAACAAACCGGCAAACTATATTGTGGGAAAATATCTGTACCTGACACATATTCATTTATTTATTAACTATAAAACGTTTAAAATTAAAATAGGGCACTAAAAACTGAAGAAGAACACAAAACTACAACGTAAACACAGGAATTAAATGATAACATGAGAGCGAACCGACTCGACCGGACCGACTGCCGACTGTTGCATGGCGGTTGCTTGCTGGTTGCATACTCTGATTCTCTCATTGGCGGCGTTAAATAAGGATTTAATATAATATCGAAAAAATTTTTTTTTGCTTTATAAATAAGTTTGGAAATTTTTTGAAAGGAAATTCTGTTAATTCTTATTTTTTTCTATCCCCTCTTAAAATATTTGTACTTAGTCATAGTTAACCCTGTATATTCAAGGCATACTGTGAATACCAACTCAAATAATTTTATTATCGGAAGCTCATTTTTAAAATACTAACCATAAATTCTTCACGAATCGAATATTTGTCGTCATCAACATCTATCTTCTCTTTCCGCAGTTTCCATTATTTTGCCGGCAATATCCATCTCTGCTTTATCATTTTAACACGCGATCGTAGGCGGTGAACCCTTCACCTATTTGTCCATTGCTTACTTTAATCTAATTTGCAATTGAAATGGTTTGTTTTACGGACGTGTTTTGCGAAGCCGTTGGGGTGGAATAACGAAAGCCGCTATCGTTGATTGATCAAAACCAAAAACATCCCGTGTTGCGGCAATTTTCATTAGGCAGCAACAATAGGACGGGTCGAATAAATTAATTCTCATCCACGCGAAAATTCGATATCCATCACTAAATGATGGGATAATGTTAAATGTTTATGTGGTAAATATAGTTAACTTCTCCCAAAATATCAGTTTTTGTTTAGGAATGAAATTCACTGGATCAAGAAGGGAACGTGACCACGGTTTTCACTAATCATGGATCGCCCAATCAAAACTAAAACGGATCATGAACAATCAGTTTACCTATTCTCATCTAAGCGTCTTCAATATGTTTTACTGGTGATATGAACAAAGAGAACTTGATTTCAAAAAATTTTGTTGTTGTTTTTTTTTTTCTAGTAGTTGGTAGGTACTTCAAGGGAATATGCAGACTTATTGTAGAAATGGATTTGTTTGAAATTATTTCGCCTGTCATCTATTTCAGTTAGAATGTAATTTCAATATCATAAGAAAGTAGTTCAGTTTTGCTAGGAATGGGATTGTGACGCCCACTGATTTCTTCATAAGAGCCTACTTTACTAAAGAAACGTTACTATAGCTCTTCCCGCTATCTACTTATTTTATAAGCAGATTTGTTTTCTGTACAAAGTTCATCTGATACCCAATATTTTTCTTAATTCTCTTCTATGAAAGTTTTGTATCTCAAATACGTAAGATCATCTTCCCAGTTTATTTATTTCAACTTTTCTAGATTAAATCTCTATTAATTTTATATTGTAGAGCTTCTTCAATCGAGAGTATCCTGTTAGAAGTCTGCTCTTTACCTGAACCATACTCAATAGAATTCATTTCTTCTGCAAGGAAAGAACACAAGAACCTTGTCCTGTTCATGATTCTCAGCGTTTTCTTTTGTTTCACTCATCTTCCGAAGACATAGTCAGTATAATATTAAAAGTATATATGATTATATAAATGTCTTGACGAATCCATTCTTAGCAAATTCATCTGCTTTATCGTTTCTTCTAATGCAACAAGTTTGATTGTACATGTCAATTCATTTGGCAATTGTAAGGAATCCTAAACATGTTTTGAGCATATCGTGTAAGATGTAGCAGCCTGTTTAATTGATATGGCAGATTCTTCGCCAAACATTCAGAAAAATATCTGCTTCGAATTCCATCGGAAAGGCTCTAATGTTTCAGCTGCATAACTACTTGAGCCTTAGTTCATTTATTCCAGCTCCTTTCTTCTCCAATTCTCCTTAATTGTCTATTCGAGTCTCAACTCTAAAAGCACAGCTACTTACTCCTAACGTTGGATATTCCTAATGCTACCATTTTTCTCCTGAAAAAGATTTCATTGCATTTGAATGATATAAAGGTATTCAAAATATTTCCATAAAAGTTGTATTGTCTCTGGGCATTGTCTGTTTATACTCGCGGGTTAAATAAAATATATTGTAACGTTTTTGTTGATGCCTTTTCATACCTCAATCTGACTGAAATGGAGGGGAGTAAAGTTCTCGGTTAATCACTCTTAGTAATTGCAGTGCCGGAATATCCAGAGCCGCCATTAATTAAACTTAACTATAGAACAATATTTATTTACCCTATCCACATAGAGCGGCTACGGCCATATAAAAATTAAATTGCATAGCACCCTCTGCAATATATCAAAGTTGCAAGTTTTTTGTGACGCTGTTGTGTATATGTTACGGAAAAGCTGCTGCAGCTCCATATAAACCATATTTCCATAATAAATATCCAGAGCATGTTTTTAATGTGAATGTGAATTTATGAAATAAATAGCATGGTGACATACGTGGAAAATTTGAATCAACTTCGCGTTGGAATTATGATTCGGGAGATGTCAACATTTAAACTAGCTGTCTTCTTTGCCCAAAACCCACTCGACAGCAGTATTTGCAGCACCAACGACAAGATTACAAGATTGAAACAGTTAAAAAAAAATAAAGTAAATTTTGCATCCAAGACGTCACACAGCAGTTTACGCGAGTCCAGGTTTTTAAAAGCTTTAAAGGCGTCAGAAAATTATATATATTTTTCAGTTCGCATTACAATTACATAATCATTCCGAAATTGTAATGAAAGAATGTAGAATGACTCCATTGGTATGATATGTAGGTACACTACATTCTCCATTTCAGATACAACAAATCAAATAGTGCTCAGCTATATACACTATGCGCCAAAAGTATGGAATAAATTCAATAAAAACGAAACAATTATTTTTTGGGAAAAATCCTCGAACAGGTCGATTTTTAATTTAAAAAATATATATTTTAGCGTAAAATGCGATTTTCAAATGTCATTTGTTTTCGAGTAATGACGTCATCGATTTTTTTTTAAATGGCAACACCATATTTTTTTCCTTGATTCTGAAAGATCGTTTAATTCTCTATTAGACAGTACTAAAATTTTGCCTTCTTACATAGGAAAGTTTTCGAGTAAATGACGATTGAATGTTAGAAAACGTAAATCAATTAAAGTAAAGCAAAAACGTTATCAAGTTTAGTTTTTCGAATTCCATAGTTCTTTTATGGATCACGTAGGTGAAAATCTTTGCAAAGTGTCATTGTCACACCGACTTTCTAATAACTATTGTAAGCGACATAGAAATTATTGTTGAATTTAAAGTATTATGGCACATTTAACTGTTACTCAAAGAATTGAAATTTTAATTCTTATCGGATATTAGAACTCAGCAGAAAGTTTGCTATTTATTTAGTGAAAAATATCCAGATCGCCCTATCAGCCAATCAACAGTCAGTAAGGTAGAGTCTAAATTTAGAGAAACTGGCAATGTTGTAAATATTCCAAAACCTGAACGTCCATGCATTAATGAAAATCAGAAACAGAACATTTTGATAAGTATGGTCGATAATTCTCATAATTCTTCACGATTGGTTGCATTAAACAATGACACTAGTCAGAGCACAGTGCTACGTATCTTGAGGAAGGAAAAATATCATCCCTACAAAATTCAACTTGTGCAGGAACTCAATGAAGATGATCCCGATCGCCGCTTACACTTTTGCGAAATTCTAATGGATTTATGTCAAGCAAATAGAAATTTACACCGGCAAAAGACTTTTTTCAGATGAGGCCACATTTTGTCTGAATGGTACAGTAAACCGTCAAACTTGCAGATATTGGAGTCGGGAAAATCCTCATTGGATGGCAGAGGCACATACCCAACACCCTCAGAAATTAAATGTGTGGGCTGGACTAGTTGACGACAGAATAGTAGGGCCTTTCTTCTTTGAAGGAACCCTTACAGGACAAAGATATTTAGAGTTTCTAGAAAATGATATTGTTCCAGCCCTTGCAGTAATTTTTCCTAACGATAATGACCCTGACATTCCTGACGATACCATATGGTTTCAGCAAGACGGTGCACCTCCGCACTATCCACGCCATGTACGAGATTTTTTAGACAACTGTTTTCCTGGGAGGTGGACGCGGACCGATAGAATGGCCTGCAAGATCGCCAGATCTTACACCTCTTGACTATTTTTTATGGGGATACTTGAAGTCAAAAGTGTACATTAATAAACCACGTAATTTAGAAAAACTTCAAAATCGCATTCGGGACGAAATACGTAGAGTTACCCCAGAAATCATTCATAATGTGCAAGAAGAATTCCTTCACAGACTTGCGCATTGTCAAGAAGTTGGTGGATGGCAATTCGAACATTTAATTTAAGTATAAAATTTAATTGATTGTATTTTGTTTTACATACTTCAGAATTGTTATTTTTTTTTGATAAAATTCACGTTTTCTAACATTCAATCGTCATTTACTCGAAAACTTTCCTATGTTAGAGGGCAAAATTTTAGTACTGTCTGATAGAGAATTAAACTATCTTTCAGAATCAAGGAAAAAAATATGGTGTTGCCATTTAAAAAAAAATCGATGACGTCATTACTCGAAAACAAATGACAAACTAAAATATGTATTTTTTAAATTAAAAATCGACCTGTTCGAGGATTTTTCCCAAAAAATAATTGTTTCGTTTTTATTGAATTTATTCCATACTTTTGGCGCATACTGTATAACGAGCGACAGACGTAGTTGTAACTGTGGTCTTCCAAATCTATAGAAAATCCCTGCTCTTTTCAGAAAGCTGAAATTCATTAAATGAATCAGTCATAAAGCTTTCGCAGCTGCATTCTGTGTAGGTTTTAATAAAGGTAAATATGGTTTATTATCTTCAAACGGTTACTACTTTCTAGTTATGGATTAATACAGCAAAACTTTCGTTTCTTCTCCTTCTAGTGATGATATTCTTAGTGATTGATAAGTATACAGTCCGGGAGGGGGTAAAAAAGTGGATTACTGTGTCGAAAATGTGTACATGTTTTTAGGAGAGCATCCAAAGTGCCGTACCGGCTAGGTATAATAGGAAACACAATTTGTCAAATGGAGAGAGGCTCAGCCATCGCATCGTAGCAGGGCAAACTGGATGGATGGCATGGTAACAGTCCTCGTCCGTGTGTACACATTATGCGGGGAAACTCATAAATTAATCCAATATAGGGGGGTTGGCGTATAGCAATTATACGGTGCCCATTAAACGAATGCATGGAAACCCTTTGATATCGCGCGCCTCGCATCGGCCGGGTTTAGTTGTTCTAACGCGGTTGTTTTCAATTTGGGGGGTCCGATGCAATAACGGAGCAAGTCCATTTTTGGCGGATCGAGTTGTAAATCCGGTCAGAGGATAATGGGATTCCGCGTAATCATAAGCGGCAAAGAAATCTCTTACATAAATAGCAAACATATGTTTGAAATTACGATAAGGCGGCAAGCCTAGGACGTAATGCGCTTTTCTCACTTTCGCCACTGCTAAAATAAATAGGTAATAACTTAAAGCAGTACTGGCACACTAGGTCAGTTTAATAGCAACAATGGAATATATGTATATAAATCATATGAGTTGGGGGAAATCTCATCGAAGACGTGTTTAATTCATCTATTTGATCATATTTTGATGACGTTACTCTGAAAAACGTTAATTATTGTTATGTAGAAAATACGTAATTTACACACACACAAACTGTATTCGAAAGTGTACCAGAACCAATTTTGTACTATTTTTATATGGTGCGGTCTTGCCTTCCCTTGAAACTGATAAGCAGTTGGTATGATGTCTTTGGGGAAAGACAGGTCGATTTTTATTTTCGAAATAACCTCCTTTTAAGTTATCAATATTTATGTGGTACTTTCGGTTTTCCCGGAAATGACGCCACCTCTCTTATTTTAAATGGAAAACTAATATTTTTGTTACAGACATCGAATCAGACACAAAAATTTTCTTGTGCATATGCACATAATATGTTTCAATGTTCGCAAAATTATTATACGGGGCATTTTAAATACAAAAAATAAAAATCCAAAAACGGACAACCCGATCATATAATATTTAAGAGATTGTGCGACAGATTAGGTGAAACAGTATCATTTTGTCCGAAAAGAGACGATAGAAGGCCGAAGATATTAATTGCGGACCAACACGTCAAATTTCGGCAGCTACTGGCATCAGTCAGTCTTACGTTAGCAGAATACTCCACAAAGAAAAACTGTATCCTTATCATTCTACTTCAGTTCAACATTTAACGCCATAAGACCCTCTAGATCCAACAACAACATCATTTTATAATAAAATATTGTTTACGGACCAAGGCACATTTACCCGACGAGGTATTTTTATTTGAAGATATTCTCTTAAACTTCTGATTTTTGCATTATAGTGCACCTGCACATTACCCCCGACGAGTAAGAGAATATCTTAACAGAAATTTTCCGCTCCGTTGGATTGGACGCGGAGCGAAATTTCTTGGCCTGCACGTAGCCCTGATTTAAATCCGCTGGATTTTTACTTTTGAGGCTATATTAAATCTTTAGTTTACAAAGACATTATTAATAGTCAAGAACAACTGAGAGAAAAGATTCAAGAATAGGTGAATATTATGAAGCAACATAGAACTTTATTCAACGTCAGAAAAAATTTAAGTAAGAGGTTAAGAAAGTGCATTGAAGTCGCTGGTGGTCACTTCGAGAACCTTTTATGATTAATAATTTGTTAAAATATGCGTAATAAAATTTTCAGTTGTTGTAATGTTAAGACTCTAATTCCCTAATTTAATTCCCGCCGAATCTCAAAAATGTCGAACTCCCGCCGTTTCTCGAAAACGGTTTACCGAGTTTATTGATTTGTAAAAGGTATACATTCTCTATTTAGAATTGAAAGTAATTGAATAGTTTCTTATTAAAAATTGAAAAGTGTAAAATACAAAAAGTTACATATTTTTACATCGACAGTGCAGTATAACTAGCGCCCTCTAGTCGTGACTTCAACACTGTTTCCATATTCGTAATTGCCAACTCAAAAACATAAGATTACAAATTTCCAGATCAATCGGTCCATGCGTTCTTAAAATATAGCAAAAAATCGAAAACATTTTTTTTTCAAATTTAACACCCTGTAGAATGAAGAGGAGCAAAAATTTAATAAGGCATGTTTGGCTCAACCGTTTTATATTGACGTTAACAATCTGCCCTTAAGCATGTACCATTATTATTGACCCACCCTGTATATCTTAATAATTTAATTTTTAAACTAGGATATTTATAATACTTTTTCGTTGCGGATTGAGGGTGTCTTTATAATTTAAAAATAAACTGTTGGCACCGTATTCTTAAGTCAGTTAAATGTAATTATATGCAGATTTTTTTATCTGGACTCTAAGACGCGTAATCTCGTTGGTTCTAAATTAGCATTAATTTATTACTGGAACAATGTAGAGCGTCAGGTCAATGAACGCTCCATAATTTAATACTATCCCATAAATTTTAATATGGAAATCGACCCCAAGAAGCTAAATCTGAAATTCATGGGGTCGTACGAAACCTCCTTAAAAACTAGCCAGTTTAAAATATACCACGCGCCTTCTTGTTTCCAAAATACAATTATATAATAATGATATGGAGAAGATTGGCCAATAGAAAGCGAGGATAACTTTATATGGAGTATGTCTAGCTAACAACGACGGTGTAAAATATTTTTGGGTTTATACGGATGTTATAGTTATTCGATCTTTGCAGTTCGCTAAGGATGTTATAAGGATATCCTTATACCAACCTAGATTATATTAATGACATTATTCGATAAAAATAAACCTGCTATGTAACATTGCTTTCGTCAAAATAAAACGATTGATCCCAACATGCCTTATTCAATGTTCCTCTTTTCATTGTACATGGTGTTAAAATTGAAAAAATGTTTTCGATATTTTGCTATATTTTAAGAACAGAAACAATATGGTATTGTAGTGACAGCTGTCTACTTATTATTTCCACGCCTACTACTTTGGAAAATATTATTTTCTAATTTAATTCCCGCCGAATTTCAAAAACTTAAATCGTCTGTTTCTCGAAAACTGTTGAGTTTATCAATTTGTGACAGGTATACCTTTTTTTATTTAGAATTGAAGGCAGTTCAATAGTTTCGTATAAAAAATTCAAAAGTGTAAAATACAAAAAGTTAGACATATTTTTACATTGACAGTACAGTATAACTAGCGCCTCTTAGTCGTGACCTCAACACTGTTTGCATATTGATAATTGCCACCTCAAAAAACATAAGACTACAAATTTTCGAAACAATCGGTCCATACGTGCAACACAAAATTATTATGTTTGGCAAGTTGAATTCGAGGGATATTTTATTCTAAAAACGTTTTGAGCGGCGCCAAAGCTCTGTTTACAAAACCCTACCGAATGTCCTTTTTACTATACATACCGGTAAATAATCCCTTAAGCAATAATAGCTGCTCTTTGGCTTCCGATGGCAGGTAAAAGGTTATTCATATCCTGCAACACATTCTCAGATTTATTCGTTTTTTTAACTTTCAAAATGCGATTTGGGTTTCGGTGAGAGGCAGGCATCATACATATTAAATGGCATCTGTAATTTCACGATTACATAAATATCAATGCGTTTATCAATCGTTGCACGTGGGGAAAATATTTGCAAAACACAAAATTATTATCCTTGGCATTAAAGTTGAATTTCATACGTGATGTAATGGCCAGACGGATTTGTGGATTTGAGAAGAGGCGTTTTGGTATTTCTTAAAAGAATAATAATTGTGAGAATGTTGGTAAGCGATAGTTCAGGCGTATACAGGATGTAACTAAAATATTTGGCCAAAGTTTCATGCTGTTTGACACACTTGGTGGCGTCACGTCTTAAAAAAAGATAATTTGTGCATTATCAGAGCTTTGCCCTCGTTCATTTTGAGTTGAAAGTCTCTTAAGTGTAATTTTGATTTTAGATTTTGATGTACAGGGTGTTCAAAAAATAAAATTAAATAATGAATTAAAAGCAAAATAACTTTATTTCTAATTTTATAAGAATATTTACATCAATTAAAACAAAGAAACTATATTCATATCAATTAAAAGAAAGATACCTCAAGTCCGACTGTTTTCATTTAGTGCTTAACAAAAAATGTTTCTAAATATTTTTTATTTGGGATGTGGTTTAGGTAGAAAATGTCATTTTAATAAGAATCGCACAAGCATAGCAAAAACAAAACCTTGTATACTGAAAAGGAACCTTACAACTCGTATATACATATACCTTTCAACTTAAAATGATACATCAATGGTTGAAAACCTAGTATAAACTAAGACCCTGTATACACATGAGATCAAAAACTTGTATACAAAGTGTATAAAATATGAGTGTCTTTATTTTGCTGTATGATAAATTGCCTTAAACAAAATATATTTGACTTCTTGAATATATGACAACATCGCATACCTACATACTATGTCAGGTATTTGTACATAATAATTACAAATACACCTAAACATACGTACTGTGAATGATTTTTTACAGTTCTTTTCACAACACAGAATAAAATGTGACATAGTTGTAAGTATAAGTGTTCAAAATGAATGCCGTTGCTTGGAGAGTTTTGTCCAGATTCGGTATATATTAAAATGTCATGCAGCTGATCATAGTTACTAAAATTGTTCCATTTTTGTGTAGGATCACATATTCAATAATCAAAATATGCAAGCACTAGAGGAAAACGAAACACACAGTCTCAATACTACTATAAGTAATAATATTTTTAGGTTAACAGCAGTAGAGAACAGATTGCTGTGTTGTCGAGAGTAACAGTATGTTAAAGTTTTAAGAGTTTTTCAATTGTTTACGTCATTAATACTGATAAAAAACAAATTACAGGAGCTTTTACCAATTTTGTAACACAGTTTTACATTTTATTGCATTTGTATCTTCATTTTTAAAATGTATTTGTCGAAAAACTATTCGTTTTAGGCTCTTTTAGTCTCTTTATTATCGGCACTTATATTGAGGACACTGTATAGAAATTATTAGGAATTAATAAAACACATGCCTTTTCAAATAGAAAAAGACAAACAATTGGAGGTTAATTGCTATTTTTATAAATAACTTGGCACTTCTGGCACTGAATTAGTTACTAGTTATTAATTAGCTAGGGCTCTCGCCAGCTGTCCAATAAAATTTGACCTTTGTGTCCATCTTTGGTAGAATTTCTCGTCAGGCAGCTAACGGTATTACTAGTATTAGTTAATTTATTGGAATTGGAAACACGATGACACACCTGCGTGAGAATGTAGGTTGACTAGAAATGAATGCCAGGTGCTGTAAAAAAATACGAAAACGTCGAAAGAATCTTAAGAAAACTCCATTGTATCATACGCTGTGAACGTTTTAAAAACATAATGATATCTGTTATGAATTAGTTCACTGAATGTAAAGTTAATTAATCATGTTAAATAGATGGCATAGCAAGATTCAATCGACTGGTAACGAATTCAGCTGCATTTTATACGTATCAATCATTCATACAATAGCAATTAGTGGAAAACGTGGTGAACGATACAAGCCATTACTGGTCGCGGGAGTATCCTACACGATCTAATTTTTATTATTATTATTAAAAAGTCGTCCGACGATCCTACTAGGATATTTCCACCATATTTTGACACACTGAAGACGTATTATATGTCACATTTGTTCTATCACATCACTTTATAGTAAATCGGTAAAAATGGTCCCGAAAATCTTGAAAAAATCGATTTTATGAATAGAAAAGGTAAAATGAAGTTGCTCCGGACTGCATAACTATTTGGACATGCATTTTGACAGGGAAAAAGGAATCTAAGTACCACCAGATTTAAATAAATAGCCATACAGTGCTTTGGAAAAGTAACGAATATATTCATTATTTTTGAAATTGAGAGGGTTTCGAAAAAGTCCCCTGGCATGTCGATTTTGTTTTAAAAAAGCACTTTTTGACATACGACCCGCATGTGTGACGTCATCGTTGTTCGAGATATGATGCCATCGACAATTTTTTTTAGTAGCAACCCCCAATTTTGAGCATGCCATTTGAAAGAGCGTGTCATTCTACATACATATATCATAAAAAATTATGGTGTTACATAAACAAAGTTTCAAGGTTCAAACTCATTTCCTTGCCTCTGTATGTAAAACCTATATCCAAATTATTTAAACAACTGAATCATTTTTGTGTGTTGGTTTATGTAATCTATAGCTTCTTGTATTCTAACTTGAATTTCTCACTATTCTTTAAATAGCCCCACAAAAATGTATCAGGGGGTGTCAAGTCTGGACTATTTGTCGGCCATAGTATGGTGCCATATTTTCCTAGCCATTCTGTATAACTATGATTCAAATATTCCATAACTTATCTTACTTTATGTGTCTTGTCAAATTATTTATTTCGTGACCTAAAAGCTCTAAATAACAATGGCCGTTTAAATTTTCTTAACGGCACCATACGTAGGTCGGCGAATAGTCCAGATTTGACATCACCTGATACATTTCTTGTGGGGCTATTTAAAGAATAGTGTTAATAAAAATAGACCAACTCAGAAATTCAAGATAGAATACAAGAAGCTATAGATTACTTAAACCAACACACATAAATGATTCATAACTGTTTAAATAATTTGGATATACGTTTTACGATACGCACAAATGAATTTGCTCTATAAATTGGACTCGAATATAGTTTTGTATTCTTTATAATAACAAAAAAACATTTTAATTATGGAATTACTTTATCATCAATATCTCGCGAACAGTGCAAGTCAATGCAATCAGGAAAAAATGGAGAATCTAAACAACATACAGAGCGTTTCGCAAGAAAAGAAACATTGATATCATTATCACAGTCGTGCGATTGTCGATTGTTTTTCTTTATAAGAAATTTTTGTGAAAATTTCACAATAGTATTTTTCAGCCAATTAAAGGCCTGTATTTTGAAACGTTATATAGCAACTAAGAAAATTTCCGGAAATTTTTCTCTTCCTTGGGGTAAGGAGCATGAAATTACACTGGAAATTTTTTGGCATTTATAAATAAAATGACATTTATATTTAACTTCAAATTTATTCTATCATAATTTAATAAGTACAAATCATTTATAAATAATTATTTACCAAGCATGTACTTTTAGTAGTTTTAATTAAAGCGTCCAAATGTTGCTGAAATTCCTCAGCCACGTCTTCTTTTCTTAATGGGGAATAAACAAGCACACATTCACTAAAATTTATAAAATGTTTATATTTCAAAAAATAAATGTAGTACTTTGAAACAATCTTATTCTGCTGTGATCCACGAAGAGCTCCATATTTCTTACACACCAGAAGCAAATGATTTTTAATAATCCCAAACAAGTTATGGCGAATAAATTTCTGGCCCGCATTCTTGTAATAAATACATTAAAAATTTTCACTAACTTTTTTGCAAAACTTGCATAAAACGTATTTCTCAAACCGCTCCATTTTTCAATTGTACAACACAACGATTTTAATGAAAATGGTCAAATAACGTCACGATTACCTTGTTTGACATGAATTGCATGGCCTACTTAATAATATATACATATCAATTTTATTGATATTACATAGTGCTTAAGGTTCTTTGTAAGAAAATATATTTCTACCAACTTTAGTAAAATGAGTATGTGGAAAACTGAGAGATTGATGTACTATTGACTTATTTTTTATTATTTTGCTTAACTAAAGTCGGTTAGTTGTATTTTATTTAACCTAATGTTATATGTATGTAAGTTACTTTGATTATATATACTGCTTCAAGTTTTTTTGCAATAAAGTATATTTTTACCAACTTTAGTACACTAAATTTTTAGAAAACTGAAAGATTGAACTACTATCAACTTATTTTTTATTATTTCTGTCTCTTCAAAACAATCAAAAAATTTTAATATCTTTATATTTTTGTCGATATTTTTTAACACTTCATTGTGAAATTTTCTTACCGAATACCACTCTAGCTTCAATTAAAAACTGGAAATTTTTTCTTGCACACGAATATTTTTTAGAAAATTCGTGTGCTCGAAAAAATTTCCAGTAATAATTGAAGCTCTAGTAGTATTATAAGTGAAAAATTAGTCTACCAATGCACTCCTCAATTTTCCAGTATCTCTTAAAATAACAAAGTTATAGTCGAATTTAACGTTTTCGCGTGATCATCCTGTACATCGCCTAGCATTACGTAACATTCAGAGGTAATGCGC
Source organism: Monochamus alternatus (assembly GCA_037114965.1). Taxonomy (NCBI): domain Eukaryota; kingdom Metazoa; phylum Arthropoda; class Insecta; order Coleoptera; family Cerambycidae; genus Monochamus; species Monochamus alternatus. Next base: position 45,303,501 of record CM073433.1, read on the forward strand.
TTTAGTATAGATTACAGAAATGTACAATACAATACAGTACAAATGTGTCTGTCTATTATATTTGTAATTAACCTACCTTCTGGCATTTAAAAATATTAAATTAATTAGTAGTCTGCAACCGATCAAATTTATTACTAAAAAGTAATTTGCAAATTTGTGGTTCCGAAAATTCTAAAACTAATACCATATTTATCGAGTAATAATGTTAACTAACTTCGAATTATAATTTCCCAACGATTTGTGTAACTGCGAAAATCATGAAAACCAGTTATTACAGCAATAATGTTAAACGATACATGTTAGTAGAACAGTTACATATTTGTGTAAATAAACGTTCATGCCGTCATCTAAATATACCCAACGCTATTTTCCCTAGACAAGGAACATGCACCGGGGCCGTTCACATCTCAAATTTATCTGATACTAGACCCTGTTGTCCCCGTTCACATAATTGTGAATAATCTAGTTACGACATGGCGTGGAGGACCATCAATTGCTCTCCAATAAATTATGTAGTCCTCTACAAGATCCGCGACATAACAATCGGAATTACTCCCCGAGCCATATACATAACACGGATATTGCATTATTAGTGTACGGTTATCGGATCAGGATGCAGTTCTGCTTTGCAGATATCCCTTATTTCATATTTAACAAGGGAGGAGTTCCATGATTAACTTACATAGAAAATTCGGCGAAAGGGATCGTAACAGAGTCATCTTTGACTTGGGAAATACCTGATGCTAAATTTATTATAGTTGTTACAATTGCAAGCAATGATTACTTTTATGAAAAATATGACTAAACAAAATAATTACATACCATAAAACAGAACAGACAATTTAATAACACTAAAACGGCTGAAAAAGTCAATCGGTCAACTACCACTTTCAGCGCACAACGTGAACGTGAGATGATCATGTAGGTAAGGTTTAGAAGACTTGACTTGACCAAAATGGCCGTTTTGCGATAATAAGCGATTACGTACCAAGCGAAAACGATCACTTAAGTTACATTTTACACGTTAAGAACAGAAACATAATTATTATGAAATCAAATCTAATATATAAAATTCTCGTGTCACAGTTTTAGACGCCATACTCCTCGGAAACGGCTTGACCGATTTATATGTATATTCGGTAGGTCTGGTTCATACCCTTAAGTGATAGGGGTGGTCCACTCCAAACAATTTTTTTTTATTTTTTGGACAAAATTTTTTATTTTTATTTTTTTTATGATGTGGCATTAAAAAATACATACAACCCTTAATTTTCATCCTTCTATCACAAGCCCCTATTTTTTAATAACCATTTTAGTAATTTAATCATTTTTAATCCTGGTCAATAACTGATCGATTATCACTAAATCAGTTATCCCCGCCAGGCATCTAGCGGTGTCACTTCTCACCCAGTAAACAGCACGGAGTAGGGATGAGAACGAAGCCGGTCTCCTGTCTCTCTCACAATAAGTCTTCTCTCACTCCCTACACAGTTTTCGACCATTATTATTGTGTATGAATCGAGCGTAATAGTAACGTTTACAATTATCATTTTACCTTCTAAGTGTAATTCTCAAGTAAATTTATTATTAATTTGCTGGGCCTTAATTATTTATTTCCTATTTTATCAAAAATTAATAAAATTATTAATTTTAAGTGTAGTTCTCATTATTAGTTAATTAAGTGATCTACATAACCTCAAAAGTACGCAACACGTGTCACGAGCTTCCGCCAACAACGGCTGTTATTTTACTATATGGCTATTTTTTCGTACAGTGAACAATGCCAACAAGACGTAAAGGGGCTAATTTGGGCCGTCAAACAAGTAAAATTGCAGGCACGCGAAATAATTCAAAAAATGAATGTTTCATGTTTTGTTATTCTTATAGGCCGTTATTGTTCACAGCGCTCCATTCCTCTTTTAGTCATATACCACATCTCCACACACTTACAACAAGTTAGTTATTTTTTATTTAACTGCCAAAGTAGTCACTAGAAATAATTCATATGACAAAACAACGTTTGCCGGGTCACCTACTTATTCTATGATAAATACAGCTGTTATTATACAGGGTATTGGTCTTTATACAAGAAATCTTCCCTACTATACAAATGGAACTTAAAACATATACAGTGCTTTCGAAAAGTAACGAATAAATTAATTATTTTGAAATTGAGAAGTTTTCGAAAAAATCTCCCGGCACGTCGATTGTGTTTTTAAAAATGGCACTTTTTGACATACGACCGACACTTGTGACGTCATCGTTGTTTGAGATATGACGTCATCGATATTTTTTTTAAAGAGCAACCCCAATTTTGACCATGTCATTTGAAAGAGAGTGTCATTCTACATACATAGGTACATCATGAAAAATTATGGTGTTACATAACAAAAATTTCAATAAAATAATGTTAGAAGATTTTAAAATTTAATTTTCACAATACTGAAAATGATAATGATTATGTAAAAAATCGACTAAATTAAATGTTCAAAGTGTGCACCGTTGGCTGCCTGACAGTAGGCAAGACGATTAATAAATTCTTTTTGGACATTATCAATAACAATATACGATGTATTTCGTGACGAATTTTTGCTTTTAAATATTCTAAATTAACCGGTCTAGTAACGTATACTTTGCTTTTCCCCACAAGAAATAATCTAGGGGTGTCAAATCAGGCGATCTGGCTGGCCACTCAATCGGCCCCCTTCTCCCTATCCAATGATTCGGGAAAAGCTCATCTAAATAAGCACGGACAGGTGTTGCATAATGGGGAGGTGCACAGTATTGTAAAAATAAAATTTTAAAATTTTCAAACATTATTTTCTTGAAATAACACCATAAATTTTCATGATGTATGTATATAGAATAATACGCTCTTTCAAATGGCATGGTCAAAATTGGGGGTTGCTATTTAAAAAAATTTGTTGATGACGTCATATCTCGAACAACGATGTCACAAATATGGGTCGTGTGTCAAAAAGTGCCTTTTTTAAAAACAAAATCGACGTGCCAGGGGATTTTTTCGAAAACTTCTCAATTTCGGAAATAATGAATTTATTCGTTACTTTTCGAAAGCACCGTATAAGTGATTCATTATAAACTTTTATTTCATAAATACATAACGTGTATTTCATGCATTCCAGTAATTTATTAAATAATGGATATGAAGATGAGTTTTTTTTCTTTTAATAAAAATTGTATATTTATTATAACAGTTTAATTCGTCCATTTCGTATAACGAACGGCAGAAAGTGGTCTAACCAACAAATTTTTGGGTACAGACATCTTTTAAAATATTTTTTTAATTTAGCTGTAGATGTAAATATTCTTATGACATAAACTTAGGTACGTAGTTCTGCATATAAGTTTGTTCACATTTATTTATAAGTAAGTATGTGAAAATAATTATTAAAATATGTTGTAAAGATAAAGAAAACATCAAACATCAAGAATTTTATTATTGATATTACTTTTGTTGTACGTGTTCTATTTTTCGAGATTTCTGTACCAAAAAAACACCACAATGATCATTTTACTACGAGAAATAGTAACTACTCCGTCCAGTCAGTAATGTGCAAGAGTTTATTTTTTATTTAGTATGTGTAGTGATTTAGCTTCATATTGAAATGCTGCAGATACTAGCAGGATCGGATTAAATAAGAAATGCGAGACTGAGAGACATAATTCAATAAATGCGGCTCTCATAAAAGCTCGGGTAGGAGTTACGCTATACATAATAGAGGGATTTATCAATTTTCCGTAATATTCAGAGTCACGACTGTAGGAATGAAAAGCAAACAAACAAAGGGAAAATGTGGGCTAAAGGTGCGGTCATGGTAACCATTTCTAATAAATAGTAGACTGTTTTCCAATCAGATGTTTTGTTTTTGTTTGATTAAGGACGCCATTTTCATGAAAACTTGTTTTCTACAGAGACTACAAAGATCATTTTCAATCAAGATTATATTTATATGGTATATCTGTCAAGCATATTATCATAATTTTAAAATAATAAACGCAATATTTATTTAGGTGCAATCTCTTTTCTTAGTACAAAATTATATGTTTATATACAGGGTGGTCCCGAGGACTGGGGCCAAAATTCATAGGAATGTTCCTAAGGTAACAATATTGCCATTTAACCAAAGTTAGTTCAGTTTAAAAGTTGGTACAGTTAATTCTTTTTCATTTATTGCTTAATAAATATTAATATCCATTCAAAACTGTGAAATTTATGCATAAGATTGGGTAGAAAGAGGTAAATGTGTTCATAGTTTGATTATAATTCATAGAGGGCGCCAACTGCGGTAGATTGAATGTATTAAAGACGACAGAACTTTTGTATACTTTAATGTGTCTCGTCTTTGGTATCAAATTCTTATTTTACAATTTTATTTACACAAAAATGACATACTTTGTGAAAATCTCTGTCCCGCACCGTTTTCAAGATATTTGGCTTTAAAACATACAATGTTGATAGGTGACATAATTTAGAAATGTCAAAAAAAAAACGGTTTATTTAGAATTAATAATTGCAATAAGCAGTAAAATAGTAAACATTAGCAAAAAATATGTCCTAAATACTGCTGATGTCATTTTACGATAAGTATCTTTTCTTGAAAATAAGACAGTCTTTTAATAAACGCGTTGATAAATTTCTCGAAGTTGGAGGTGGACATTTTGACATTATTTGGATACTGTTCAGTAGCGTACACAAAGCGACAGCTTAAAAAAATTATTATAACTACTTCATTTGATTATAAACAAATTTTGTATTAGTATTATAACAAATACTATCATCTCTGCAAAACTGTTCCCTACTTAAAAGTACATCCTGAATTGTAAAGGTTCCTTGCTACTGCTCTTTCAGAAAACCCAAATGAATATCAAAATATTCTCAAAATAAAAGACGGTGATAAATGTAAAGAATAAAATTTTTACTTGTTGTTCTATCAGTACTTGAACTTTATTCAAATACCCAAATAAAGCGTTCAGCAGTTTCTAAAAATTCAAAACGTTGCTTATTGAAAAATACTATCCGTAGCATTCTACACCAGTACAAATTTTATTGTTTGTCGATCTACCTTCAACATATCCAATTTTCAAAGGAATTTTGGCGCCTACTTCGTTAAAATGTTGTACAGTGAAGTATGCTGCTGATTGTTAAATAGTACATTATACTATAAGGGAGAGAAATGCGTTATTTTGGCAGAGGTACAATGCACCGAGGACAAAATAGCATCTCTCCCGAATGGTATATACTATTTTTTCCACGGTCTCATTAACTTAAAAAAACATATTTTGTCATTATGAAGTAAGTAGCACCAGAATTATTGTATTCGGATTTTAGAATTTATTTAGTAGTCGTTGAGTTATTGTCATAACTGCAAAATAAACAAACAAAAAAATTGTCAAATTAAGGTGCTAGTTTGGTTTAGTCTAAAGTTTGTTTAGTGCACAACGAATAATTGTGAGTCGGAAGAGATTGTGGAGGCTGCAAATATTGCAATAAGCAATTTGCTGCCTACGAAGTCAAGATCTTTATACGATATAGCCTACAATCGGTTCAAAAAGTGGTGCGTCGAGAAAAATGTTCAAGTATACAGCGAGGATATTTTGTTGGCATACTTCAGTGAAAATGCAAAGAATTACAAGTCTTCCACATTATGGCAATATTCTATGGTTAAGTCATGCTTGATAATTTACGACAACATAGATATAAGCAAATTCCCCAAGCTGATCGCATTTTTGAAAAGAACCGGTGACGGATATCAAGCGAAAAATTCGAATATTGACAAAGGGTGAAATCGACCGTTTTCTATCAAGTACAGATGACAAAGAATTCTTAATGATTAAGGTAAGATTACTTTTGTTGTTAGGTATTTCAATTATTAAGTATTTTGATTTTTTATAGGTTGGATTAATTCTGAGGATTGCCGGAGCTTGTCGAACTGATAAACTAGTCAATTTAACTGTAGATGATATTGAGGATGTAGGTTCTTCCTTGTTTGTAAAAATTCCAAACACTAAGACAAAAATTCCACGAACCTTTCTGGTTACCGATGTGGGAAATATGCTTGAATTGTTTCGAAAATACCTGTCCCTTCGTCCTCCCCACGTCAAGCATAAGCGCCTTTTTTTGTACTACAAAGCAGGAAAATGTAGTTCGCAGCCAGTTGGCAAGAATACCATGGGAAAAATTCCGAGTGTAGTAGCTTCGTATTTAAAATTACCTGATGCTGCATGTTATATTGGTCACTGCTTACGAAGATCTTCAGCGACATTACTGGTAGATGCTGGTGTGGATATCACCAATAAAGCGTCATGCTGGTTGGAAATCAACGACAGTCGCTGAGGGTTATGTTGAGAACTCCATTGAAAATAAGACCAAAATTGCTAATCAGGTTTTAGTAGGTACCACTACTAGCGCAATCACAAAAACTGTAAATGGAAGCGAAAGTAATATTCCTTCTAATATTAATTTTGAAAATTGTACAAATGTAACATTTAATTTAAATGTCAATAAATAATTTCAATGTTATCCTTTTTTTTGCATAAAAAACGTTCTCCATAATGTAAAGTCCCTTGGGAGCATTATACTCCCTTGGGAATAATGGACTACTTCTGTTTTAATTTTGATGTCATAGAAACTGATTTCTACTCCCGACCGTGGAAAAAAGCAATTTTCTCGAAAATGCTCAATTTCTGACACTAATGACAGGTAAACTTTTTTTCCTTAAAAACAATGTAGTATTAAGATTTTTTAATAAAAAACGTAATTACGTTAGGGTCAAAAAAGTTACACTCACATTTACGTCACGAATATGGCGGATGTGGCGTCCTCCAGGAAATATGTCGAAATAGACAACAGGTTATGATTTTTCAAATCCAAAAACATCTACCGTCAAATTTTAAAGTCGATACATTCAAAGATAGTGTAATTATCACAAAAAAATCACTTTAAGTTCCGACTTTGACGCCCTGTATTTTTTTTACTATCAACATTCTATTAAGGCAAGTTGGCTGAAATCGTAATATTTTGAGGCGAAAAATCTAGTATGTCTCCATGACCACCCTGTATAATGCTGTAAAACAATACCTACTAGAATGTATTTTCTAAAGTCAATGTGGAAACAGATACCTAGTGTGACATTTTATGTTATTTCAACCGTGTTAAAATATATAGAAGCATTTTTCTTTCACAGATATATTGCTCCAACTACAGTAATACGTGACAGAAAAACAATAGATTTTCTTTAGCGACAATTTGTCTGATGTGAAAATTTCGAAATTATGTTAAATGTTGCAGTGCACAGGCACGAAATCTTGTCTTAGGAGATAATCTCCCACATTTTAACTATATAAAGATTTGCGATATTTCTCGTCGGCGTCTTTTAATGCCATGTGCGGTTGATAGCTTTAAACAATATGACTATCGATTCATTATACAGGATGTCGCAGGAAGTTTGGCACTGTTCGGCTACAGACGGCTGATACCAAAATAAGACGATATTTTAGAGCTTGGTTTAAAGTACAGTTAGAAAAACCCTCCAAGTAAACTATGTTGCTATAAAAAAATAAATTAATTGCCTTACATATTTTTTTACTGATGTAGGTGTCTTATATATTACCCACAAGTATAATAACATCTCTACACAATACATATATACCGCTGATAAGTCATTATATCCACTTGTGGTCAGTAAAGTATTTTATTGAATATTAAAATTCACTTCCGGTGTGTTCGGACTAGGGGTGGGCGATAACGGTTTGGAACTATCGATTATCGATAAATAAAATATACCGATATTATCGATAATATTGATATTACCGATATTATCGATAATATTGATATTATCGATAATATCGATATTATCGATATATATCGATATTATCGATATATCGATATTATCGATAATATCGGTATATTTTATTTATCGATAATCGATAGTTTCAAACTGTTATTATCGATATTATCGATAATATCAATATTATTTAAATTATCAATACAATAATACTGCATTTTCGATAATTTCGATGTTACCGATATTATCGATAATATATAGATATTACCAATATTATTTAAATTATCAATACAATAATACTGCATATTCGATAATTTCGATGTTACCGATTTAATAATATTATTCTTGATTTGTATTAATTTTCTGTATATTGAAGTTAGGCATATTGTCGTTCCATTGACTACTTTGATTTGTATTAATTTTCTGTACATTCAAGTTAGGCATATTGTTGTTCCATTGACTACGGAAATTAATAAAACAACATGAGAAAATAAAAATAATGTATTTCTTGTCGAAAATAGATAAACAGAACAAATAACATTAAAAAAAATACGTTTAATTTTTCTGTCACTGAATAAGGTGTTTATTTAGTGACAGAAAAATTAACTGTTTTGCATGTTCAGTGGTAGGCGCAGATCTTCACTTACCACTTATCCACCTGTAATGTAATCATGAATAACCCTTCTGTAAATTACAGTTTAAAATTAAAACATAAAAATGCCCAGGCTGCATTACCAACATTTTAAATAATTAAACAAAATTGGTCTGAATTCCGGTTCCACTAAAAAAAATTTTTTTTTCCTAAACAAAGAAGTAATCTAGCAAGTATCATACCATTTTAGAATCCGGACTAAATGCGCCATCTTTTAAAATTACTTGCCAAAATAGTGTAGTACATTTTTTTTACAGTACAGTCGGTTAAAGTCGGGTGATGTAATTATTTTGAATTTAATGTTGGGCAAAAATCTAACATTTTATATGAAACTGAGGCAGTTATGTTTTAATTTTAAACTGTAATTTGCAGAAGGGTTATTCATGATTACATTACAGAAAAAAGATTGACGAAACACTTATAATTTGTAAAGTACATGACAAAGATTTTTTTTTATATTTTTCTAATAACTGTCACGACTTGGCCTATCGCCCGTTTCCGGCTTAACGTTGATTTCTGGGACACCCTGCATACGTTTACATATAAGTCGCATAAAACATTATTGGCTTCAAGCTACGGCTAAACGTGATTCTTCGTGAGTCAAATTATTATCGATATTAACAAAACTAGGTTTGGAAATATTTATCGATATATCGATAATCATCGAATTATCGATATAGAAATTATCGATAATATCGAAATTATCGATATTATCGATAATATCGATATTATTGATATTATTGAAATTATCGATATTATCGGAATTATCGATAATATCGATAATATCGATATTATCGATAATTCGATAATTTTTTATCTGTATTATTATCGATAATTATCGATATATAGATAAATATTCCCAACCCTAGTTCGGACTGTAGTTACTCAATTCCTTCAATAGCAACAGCGACCGTTATATCTTATCCACACTCAAACCATATCTGTAGTTAGATCATCTGTTCAACTATTGGTGGAAACCGATATATGTCTAGTGACTCTACTGATGAATGATCGTAGCTTTTAGTAGATACTGAGGGTGCAATTCAGTGCTGGTCAGAGCATTAGCTTGCGGAGTGGTTGTTTGATCGAATTTATTTGCAAACATTGCAACTCGTTTCCAACAGTTTTCATTTGTCAATGTCTTCTAGCCTCTGACCTTGAAAAATGTCTTCAAACAATATGAATCGTAAAACGCTAGTGAAACTGTACCTGTAAAAATGAGAATTTGTCACAATGGAAACTACTAAACTGAACCAAACCAGACAGTTAAATGTATGGCTGCGGTGGAAATTTATGCATGCGATATAAAGTTATAAAACGCTAGATATTGTTGAGGAGGAAATTTTATTATGTAAGCCGTGCCTTTACAACGTAAAACCTCAAAAGAATACAAATTGCGATACGGTTTATTATGTAATGAACAACTCCTGTTGAAGCTGTTTGGTGAAAAGTCATGTCTGCTGTTAAGTATTTGCTGAAAGTGTTAGAAAGTCAGAATCACCTAGCGTATTATAAAAGACTCGTGGATGGAATGTCCTCTTATCTGGTTTTAACTGAAACGTGGAATATATACGATAATAAAATACAGGGTGTGGGGATATGAGTGTCGATACTGAGAGGATTTTCATATGTGACCAAAAGCAACACAAAAACTCTTATGTAGAAAATGTCTAAAGCGAATAGTTTTTCTTCAAATGAGTGTCAAAAATAAAAATGCAATTACAATATAAGACAAGACATTGGCATTGTGTTTTCTTTTTTGTACCTATTCAATAAAACAATTAAGAAATATTAATTATTTACTTAATTGAATCTACAGTTAGAGAAACTAAAATTAGAATAAGTAATTCCATAGCCAATCTCATTAGTAGCTGTAGTAGTATTTATTTGTGATAAGCTTGTACCAGGGTAGAGAGCAATATTATCTGCCGAAGATTTGAACAAAATTTGGCCTGCGATAATCTTCGTGTTTTGTAACGAGTCTTCTGTATAATTTTCCGCTATGCACTGGACTTTCATCCATCGTGTCTCTTATCCGTAGTAAGATTAGCAGCTGAGTTAGAGCCAAAAAACTAGTCGGAGATTGTGGGAAGCAATGAGTATAAAGGTGAGAATCATTCAAATTTAGAAATTCAACAATATTGGCAGACATCTTATCAAATGTGTTGATTCCAACTGGAGTCGTGGCACATTTATTCTTAATGTATTTTATGAAAAGGGCTATGTACATTTTATAATAGTTCAGATATAATGTACCAGTAATAAAAAAAGCTCGTTGCACATTACTTCTTGTGTCTGGTATACGCACAACTCCCAAATCTTCAATATTATATTGAATGTAGAATTACACATTTCTTCGCCACCGACATATTTCATCCTACACTTCTGCGAGGATTACGTAGATTTGTTGCCTTTCGACTTTTTCGTTCGATATCCTTTGCCTTTTCGCTTCAAAAAGTAGCAAGCTTGTAATATTTGTTCATATCCTGATTCCTTATGTTCATCATCGCCTTCAACATGGAATAATTTGACCAAAGCGTTGACGATTTCCATATTTTGAGCTTCTTCAAAGTATATCAAAAGTACTTCGTCATTGAACTTGCACTAACATTTTTCAGATCACGCAATCTTACGAAACTATTGTACTTTGCTTTGACTTGCTAGGTAATAGCTGGAAAGTGGTTTTATTAGCAGTTTCTTCGATTTCCGCCAAGAGAAATTAATTTTCCTGCTCACTTTCCATGTCACGGGATTTGAAATTACTTGTCAACAAACGGATCGAACTTTAATTACCTTCGCAATAATAAACTTTATCGACAATTAAATTTCAAAATGATATCTTATAAATTTAATAACGTAAGAAATGTATTGATTTGTGCATTTAATAGTGTTTGTATAAAAAATATCATGTGATATATGTATTAAAAAGTTTTTCCACGGTCGGGAGTAGAAATCAGTTTCTATGACATCAAAATTTAAACAGAAGTAGTCGATTATTCCCAAGGGAGTATAATGCTCCCAAGGGAGTTTACATTATGGAGAACGTTATTCATGCAAAAAAAAAGATAACATTGAAATTATTTATTGACATTTAAATTAAATGTTACATTTGTACAATTTTCAAAATTAATATTAGAAGGAATATTACTTTCGCTTACATTTACAGTTTTTGTGATTGCGCTAGTAGTGGTACCTACTAAAACCTGATTAGCAATTTTGGTCTTATTTTCAATGGATTTCTCGACATAACCCTCAGTGACTGTCGTTGATTTCCAACCAGCATGACGCTTTATTGTCGTGATATCCACACCAGCATCTGCCAGTAATGTCGCTGAAGATCTTGGTAAGCAGTGACCAGTATAACATGCAGCATCAGGTAATTTTAAATACGAAGCTACTACACTCGGAATTTTTCACATGGTATTCTTGCCAACTGGCTGCGAACTACATTTTCCTGCTTTGTTGTACAAAAAAAGGCGCTTATGTTTGACGTGAGGAGGACGAATGGACAGGTATTTTCGAAACAATTCAAGCATATTTCCCACATCGGTAACCAGAAAGGCTCGTGGAATCTTTGTCTTAGTGTTCGGAATTTTTACAATCAAGGAAGAGCCTACATCCTCAATATCATCTACAGTTAAATTGACTAGTTCATCAGTTCGACAAGCTCCGGCAATCCCCAGAATTAATCCAACCTATAAAAAATCAAAATACTTAATAATTGAAATACCTAACAACAAAAGTAATCTTACCTTAATCATTAAGAATTCTTTGTCATCTGCATTTGATAGAAAACGGTCGATTTCACACTTTGTCAATATTTTCGATTTTTTCGCTTGATATCCGTCATCGGTTCTTTTCAAAAATGCGATCAGCTTGGGGAATTTGCTTATATCTATGTTGTCGTAAATTATCAAGCATGACTTAACCATAGAATATTGCGCCCATAATGTGGAAGACTTGTAATTCTTTGCATTTTCACTGAAGTATGCCAACAAAACATTCTCGCTGTATACTTGAACATTTTTCTCGGCGCACCACTTTTGAACCGATTGTAGGCTATATCGTATAAAGATCTTGACTTCGTAGGTAGCAAATTGCTTATTGCAATATTTGCAGCCTCCACAATCTCTTCCGACTCACAATTATTCATTGTGCACTAAACATACTTTAAACTAAACCAAACTAGCACCTTAATTTGACAATTCTTTTTGTTTGTTTATTTTGTAGTTATGGCAATAACTCAACGATTACTAAATAAATGCTCAAATCCGAATACAATAATTCTGGTGCTACTTACTTTATAATGACAAAATATGTGTTTTTAAGTTAATGAGACCGTGGAAAAAATAGTATATACCACTCGGGAGAGATGCTATTTTGTCCTCGGTGCATTGTAGCCCTCGAGCTTCGCCCTCTGGCTTCAAATTGCACCTCTGCCAAAATAACGTATTTCTCTTCCTTATAGTATAATGTACTATTATTTTGTTCTAAACTCTCCTTCTCAGAAAATAAAATGTCACTTTTATAATAAATATCTATTTTTTACTTATGAAATAGCATTTATCGAATATTCGAATATTGACGCTTTAAAGTTAGTGCCATCATAATGCTGTAAAACACAAGGAGTTGGTTTAAATTGAATCTTTTTTATTCATCCAGTATTTCCAGACCGTTGACATTAGAGACAGATGCTTTATTCTGCAGCAATATGGTTAGCTTGCGTATATGATCATGGGAAAGTTAGGCACGTAGCTTGCAGTTTCAGAATCTTAATTATAGAAGTTTAGCGTACACAAATATCTACCCGTAACTTAAATTAAACTAGTCAAGAAGTTGTACTATATGTTTATCGTTTTCTGTTAGGGGGTGCGCTTACAAATTATCTAGAAAATGTAGGCAAAAATGTGGCATTTGTCAAGGAATGGAATTATCGCTCTAGATATACTTAAAACTTAAAATTAAATAAATATTTCAAGAACGGCTGGACAGCTTAGCATAGTTTCAAAGGTTTCATAGTTGTAGGAGATTAACATTAAAGAATTAAGGTTTGGTCACTTAAGTGCGCCGTATTCTTGAAATTGTGTTTTCTACAAATATAAGTATTATTAGGCATTAAAACTTCGATAATTGTAAAATATACACATAGATAATAATATATTCAAGAATTCCCAGGTTATTTCACTGTTTTCGAGAATCGCTGTCCACCGTTTTAGATTTACACTAAGTTACTCCGTAAAACAAAAAAGTTGCAATGGCACCGTACGGTGGGATAAGAAGATACGAAGCAACGTCATGTTACTACGTTAATTTTGACTTCAATTTTATAAGCTCAACGGATATTTAACGATTCTAAAATTCACGAAGATTTAACATACATACATTTTAACCTTCAGTTATCAGCAGCATCAGGATATTCAATAAATAACGCAGCTATAAGGAGCTAGTGAAGAGAAAAATTGATACCATTTTGCAACAATTCGGAATTTCTTGAAAATTTACAGCATTTGCTGGTTATTCAATTTTATTCCAATATTATAAGTGAATAGTGAATGTGTTTTGTAAACTAATAAACTTAACATGAATAATGTTGGATGTTATAAATTACCAGCATAAGGAAAAATGTTGGATTTAACAGAAAAGTTACAGAAGAATATTCACAAAGGTTGTAATAAAATGAACGCTCCGTAGGATTCAGTCTAATAGGAACATATTCACTGCATACTTCATGAAGAGAAAAAATGAAAAAAAAGCTTTATCACCTTGTAACTTTATTTGCGACATTTTTTGTTTGGGTTATGTCAACACCATTTGGGTTCTAGATTATACCCTTGAAATATGTAACATTCGTTAGATGTGTAATGAAAAAAATTATGTACTAAGTTCGGGTGGATTGAGAGAATACCCAAGACTCCAATGTAGATATATTTGTTCCGTTACTTCTGGGCGTTTAACGTGGGGCTAACAATGCATTAAACTTATTATGTTTAATGCATGTTAGGAGATTTCACCTACCTGGCACAGATTAGTCAAACATCACCAAGATATAATAGCATCGGCCAAAGTGATACAGGTAACCACAAATATATTATTAGTTGTAAAGGATACTGCAGGAAACAACTACTCCGCGGACTAATGCCCCGACCGGCATTGAATTACTCCTGCAGTATCTGTGTGAACAACCAAAAACACACCACCATACATAGACCGATTTCGGGATTGTTAGCCCTCATCAATATGCCATAAGTGAGATGACCGACAATTGAACTGGCTGTTCCTTCATATGTATGTTCACATATAAACTAAGTGCAGGTGAGATATAAGTTCACACAGATACTGCAGGAGTAATTCAATGCCGGTCGGAACATTAATCCCCGTTTTTTCCTGCAGTATCCTTTACAGAATTAATGGCTCGTCGCCCAGGGCGAGAGGTCTGCGTTAAGTACCTGCTGCAATGTAGGTCGCTTCCTGTAAGCCGAGCCGCTTAGGCCGAGCAGGAAATAAGCAGACCACTTATATATAAAGAAAATAAAATTTAATACAGTTCGAATAATCTCTCACATAGATTACGTACCCATTTTTTTCCTAATATTTCCAATATGTAGGCGCAACCAAAGTTTACTGAATAAATATAAGTTATACCACTCTCTGTCGGCACTTTGATGTTTTGAGATCAAAGCCGTACCGCCGCACATAAATACTGTCGCAAAAAATTGCCACGTACGAGGGACTTAAAAAAGTAATTTCTTTCCAATTGGGAAATATTTATATACGAGGGATATTCCTAAAGTGTGATGTAAGGTTGCTTATTGTATAAATAAAATATTTGTAATATAATAAATATAAATATTATAAAGCGATTATATGTAAATGTATAAAGTTTTGTTAGTTAATCTTGGAAGTCGTATATAGTCACTTGTAAATTTTAAAATAAAATATATAAGTACTCTACTGTATAAAAAATAATGTAACCATGAGAAAAATTCGCAATAAAATGTTTATTTAAATATTTAAAAAGACAATATACATTGTTTTAAAACTAAAATAGGAAATAATATAATCTACATTGTTTACAAGTTACAAATACTGTAGTATAGGTTTTTACTTGCTCTTTTGAAGCAGCTTTTCTTCGACGAATGGGTTTGTGACGTTTGGCAGGCTGGATCTGAAAGATAATAAAAAATGCATTCTTGTTTTGTAATTTAATAAACTATGTATTCTTTTCAGTAAAAAAATACTCAAATGAAAACCCAACGTATAAGTATGTCCAGGTCAATTTTTAGTACTTAACATTATTTTAGTGATTTGGATACGTATATTAATTAATTTTAGACAAATTAGTTTACTTTATGTACCATGTCTTGAGGGACAATTATTCATAGTACAATATATGACGGGCATTTTTAGAAGAAAAATAAAATAAACACTAACAGATATTCAAGATTTTTTGTCTCGCACTATATCGATCGCATTCAACACGTTACAGTTCTAGCGTCGGCCACCGTGTAGGATCCTGGGTACCGAACGGTCCCCGAGACGGGCGAGGAAAGCGGAATTGGTAGGTTGGGGCGTGTTCGAGAGTGAAACAGCTTATACAGATAGGGAAAATATTTAACCGATCATTTGAAATGCTAACAATAATCCCTTCCACAGCATCGCCGTCCAAGCTTGCCTGTAGTTACGTAAACAAACGCGTCCTCCCCTATTTTGGCGGACTAAACCAGTATTCGTATTCGTACGCGACGTTGCGTAGGAGAGTAGGGGAGTACTGGGAGTACTGACTAAGCCCGCCCTGCCGTGCGTCATCTTCCCACCAATACCCCATGCATTTGAAATGTATGTAATAGAATCTCCCCATGATCGGTTAAATATTTTTTCTATCTGTATATTTATTCTGTAAACTTTGGCGCAACCTAGCCTTGGCGTAAGGCTCCGTTGCCCAAGCACCTCGGTTGTATGTCAAGTGCACGGATTTCATCTCGCCCTGTAAGTATTTACGGGCGGATGAAGGCTGCTGTAATTCCTGCTGCATTTCTAACGCGTCTACGAAATAAACGTAAAATGTCTTGGGCGCCGTTCAAAATTGTTTCGTACTAATTTAGAATGTCGGCAGGATTGCAGTCTGCTTTTGTTTCGTAACTTTCTTACTCTCACTAGATTGTGTGCGGCTTTGCAGGGTCCGCTCGCTGATTCGCTCTCACTTTTTAGTAAAAGTGAGCGATTTGGGTGAACGGTACCGTTTAGTTTTTCAACGGTGTCTTTTTTTTGCTTCCGGAGCTCTTGGTGACTATTAAATGAGCTGCGAACGCGATTGCTTAAGATGTCACTGAACAGCAAAGTATAAAATGTTTTAAGAAATGTAAATTTTTCATACCAAATGTTTTCTCTAGATTACACAGGGTGCCAATTATACAGGGTGTTTCTTAAGTAGAGGTCAAAAATCCAGGGGCGTGTGGTCCAAAATAAAGGTTCTTTGTGATCTAAATTCGAGGTCTTGGGACAGCCATTTTCGTTCAACTACAGCGCGTCAAAAATAAAAAAAAAATCAATTTTTAATTTCTAAACCGCTTGAGATAATATAACTAAATTTGCTTGTGCATATTTAACATGACATTAGGTATGAGACAAATTACCAGCTTTAGAAGCTTACCAATGGCGGAGGTATGGGTATCATCGATCATTATTTGCAAAAAAAATATATACCACCCTGTATATCATGCGCCATTGTATTGTCTTCACTCTTTCTGTCTTTACACTTTACGGTATACCAAACCGATTGACAAAATTTGATCAAGAGCATTTTTACTCAGATACTTAAATACATACAATAATAATAATAAGCCGTTATCTTATTTAATATTGTGTATTGTCAAATTAAGCTTACTTTGTAAAAAGATTAAGCTTTAATAATGGTTTACACATATTCAATTACTGAAATGGCCAATATGGTTTATATTTCTGGTTTTGCCGATGGAAATGGTACTAAGGCTAGACGAATTTATATTGAAAACTTTCCATATCATGCAATTCCAAATCCAGGAATGTTCAGAAATATTTTTCAACGTCTTTCGGAGTCAGACTCATTACAGAAAGGTCGAAATCTTTAAGTGTAGGAACGCGTGAGTTGGAAGAAGTTATTCTACACAAAATTGAAGAAGACCCAAATATTGCAAACCTTAATATTAATCATAAATTAGTCTACAATTCGCCTACAATTTTGCCAATGGATTTTTGCAAATAATCGATCAAAATGTCGACTTTACTGCTGGCATATTGTTTACGGACGAAGTTAATTTTTGCAGAGATACTATAATGAACGTTTGGTCTGATAAAAACCCTAATGCCATAATGGAATCACGATTTCAACATCAGTTTTCTTTGAATGTATAGGTGGATATTATTGGAAAGTTTCTTATTGAGCTCGTAATTTTTTAAATGAAAGAATCGGTACGAACGTGATTGGACGAGGCACTCAAGAACCAGGTCAACCTTGGCCGCCCAGATCACCCGATATGGATGCTATTGACTTTTTTTGCGGATGTCACAAGACATTAGTTTACAAGGTTCAAATTGAATCTGAGGAGCACTTACATCAACAAATTATAGCTTTTTGTAATGTGATAAGAGGTACTCCTGGAATTTTTGCACGTGTGTGAGATGCAATTTCAAGATCGGAAGCATGTATTTTGGCTGAAGGTGACCATTTCCAACATATGTTATAACTACTTTTTGTTTATTATGTGGGTTTAATATATTATCTATATATATTATTATTGAATATCTCAGTATTTCACAGAAAAGGGCAGCAAAAAATAGAAAACATTTGCATGCATATTTTATTGACCCAAAAAGAAATTGTTCTAAATATGAGAAAACAGAACTAGCATTCCACATATTTCATGATAACACGAATATTTTGTCAGGCAATGCCATATTGTGGCTATAACTTACATGCTATTCAGATTTTCCTAAAACTTCGCTTACAGCTTTTATAACGAAATAAAAATACATTACATCAAATAGATACCAAAAGTTGAAGGATATATATATACTCAAATCAAGAATTCAGACGTCTTACGTCACGGCTGACGTTACACATTTGTTTTTATTGTCAACGTAATTTTGGATATTTGGTCGCGTTAAAAACAATGATTTCTTGCAATTTAGTGCAGTATATAAGGTAAACTTTTAGTGTAGTATATAGTTTTATTACTATCAGTTGTAGTTTCTTAAATATTTTGATGAAATTATAATGAATTATTCATTTGTTCATATGACGGAAGTCGTCTGAATTCTTGTCTATGTTACGAAATTACTGTACAATTACGGTTAACGTAACGTAATTTGTTCTTAATTTGTTTTTTGGATCAGTATTAATGAAGTAAACAATTGAAATTTCTGAGAAACTTATTAAAACTGTAAAATTCGGCAATGTTGCATGGTGTCAGGTTGTTGCTGGTAATCTAAAAGTAATATTAGTCATAGTAGTGCGTTTAATTTTTCTCTAGTTTTTGTTTGACGTTTGTGAGTGTACATAAACGAAAATGGAATAATTCATAGTAACCATAACCAGCTGCATGGCATGTTAATTTACAGCGAATCTTGGCAAAGCAAAGCAAAGCTTTCTGGGTACGGTGTACGGTAAACGCTTCTTGCAAGGAACAGAAGTCATTTTAAACACTTGTAACTCCCATGTTGTTAAAAGAGCTCTAAGAAAATCGTTGATAGTAAGTACCTATGTTTAGGTGTACCTATTTGTAATTAGGTATTATGTATAAATACCTAATAATCCTAAGATAGTATGTGATCGACGTTGTCACATATTATTTGCTGACATACTTCTGTTACCGTTGGTCAGAGAAAAAACATTATTAAGTAAAATATGTTTTGTTTAGTTTCAAATTATCATATGGCAAAATTAGAACTCTTATATTCTGGACACCCTGTAGATATAAATAGGTGCAGGTAAATCATATCTACTTTACATAAAAGTATCTTTCCATTTTCTGCCGTGAACCTTATTTGGTGCAAAATAATCAGTCGCCGGCTTGCGAGGGTCGGTGCGATCGCAAAAAGCAGATACGCTGACAAATTCGACCGAAAACGTCGACTCACACCGGAACTCCGGATCCGTGCAGGCCGGCAAACGTTTCAGTGCACCGAAATTTTCCACTGAAACATACCGAACGCGAAAAACCCGCCCACCGTCGAGTCGAAGTGACGAGGCGACCTACGCCGCGTGAAAAACATTCTGCGGAAAACGGCATCGCTCCCCGACGCGCGTTTTCGGCATTTTCAGGCGCCTAGGAGGTCGGGACGCCGCCGGCGTCGGTCGCTGATAACTCCGGCGTATCAGAGGGCTTTTACCATTGGAGAGAATTCCGTAATGACCAAAGCCAATACCACACCGTATTGATCCCTCCGGTTTCAGGCGGTCGCGGGCCTTACAGGCGGCGTCGTTAAGGTTCCTTTTCGCCTGAAAATTTCAGTAATCCCTTTCGGGAGTGTAGAAAACGCCGCGCTGAATGTGCATGAAATGTCTGTGCGATTGCACCGTGTACTATCCTTTGTGAATATGTATTCCGTCTCAGTTGGCGTGAAAAAGGAATTAAACCGGGGTGGTTTGTTATATCTATGTCGGACTTGCACTACGTGCGCATAATTTCTGTTAAGCAGACTTTGGGTTTTTTTTATGAACGATGTCGTTGTCGTCGCAATTTAATTTAACCGGCACCGTAATTGCATGTTCTATTTATTAAATTTTTAGTTGTAATTGTTCGCCATATAAGGCTTTTTGACGGCAAAACTCTGCAATAAAATATCAAATGTACCCAACCAGCAAAACAGTTTAATAATTGTTAGGTTATACGATATGTTTTGTTATTGCATTATTATTGCTTTCGAAATATATATTTGTTTTATTTGTTATTGTAATTGTGCGCCATATAAAGCTTTTTGACGGCACAAAGTATGTATTAAAATGAGCAATAAAATATCAAATGTACCCCCCCAATCAGCAAAACAGTTTTATAATTTTCAGGTTATACGACAAATATGTTTTATTAGTGTATTATTATTGCTTTCGAAATATACAGGATATCAGAAAATGATGAGCAAAAAATTCAGGGGATAATTCTAGACCGAAAATAAATGCTACCTCTTTCTATAACATTTTTTCCAAAACTGATTATTAACGGAGTTACAGGGTGTTAAAGTTAAAATTTTATTTTCCATATTTTTAAATAATTTCTTAAGAAATCTAAATATTTACATAAAATTTATAAATCGGGGTTTTTTGCGGACGAGAAATTCAGATATAATAACAATGTTTATTTACCATAGTAAAATAAGTACAACAAAAGTAATAGTGTAGGTAAAGCAACACAAAAGAGACCTACAAAGGAAAACCTGCACGTAGGCTAACTTTCCTGTCAGTTTAATAACACTAAAATACTTACATAATTAACACATTTCATTATACATGATATACAATTATAAACACAAATTGTCTATAAACATACACATAGGTACACATCTCACATATGCACACATGCAAATCATGGATAAGCAAAATATAAATAAGTAAATTTGTATACATTAAAATTTACATATCTAAAATAAAAAATATTACAAATAAAAACAAAATAGCAATAAAAAAACACATATGCAATTAATACGGCTGCAGTTGCTAATATTACTCTATTAATGCATGAAAGATTTCCCGGGGCATTTCAAATATCCATTTCTTAATCCTGAATTTAAAGAGGCGTAGTGAATTAATAATCTTCCAGTGATTTGGTACAATATTATATATTCTGGATGTTAAATATATAAAACTTTTCTGGCCAATTGTTTGATTCATTTTAGGTGTTCTCAAATCATTCTTAAACCTAGTTTCATGTCCAGTCTCCACCGCAAGTAAATTGAAAAATTTTTTCTTTTGTTACGTAATAACTACCAAAGCATAAATCTGTCTTCCATCCATCAGCCCAGACTCCACAAAAATATCATTGCTTGGATACATCCTACACTTGTTCAACATTACTTTTATTATCCATTTCTGAATGATAACCAATTTTTTATAAAAGCAGTAATACCATAATTTATATGAGTCTGTACCAAATAATAATATACAGATTTGAGATGTTCAATTCCAAAAAAATTTCGTTTTAGTAGTTAATTTATCAATGTGAGCATCCCATTTTAAATGAGCATCTATTACTACACCAAGATACTTGACAGTAAAACTGGAAGAAAGAGAAAAGCGTTCATTATTGTATTCAAACATTATTTTAATAAATTTTGATAAAAAAGATGTATAACTAGTGTAAGGAGAAAAAACAGTTTTAGTTAAATTTATAGTTAATAATTTGCTATTGAAATATTCAAGAACAATGGGAAAGTCTTTTTCTATCCTATTCTTTAATGCTGCCCAATCATTATCTTTATAGAATATGACAGTATCGTCTGCAAATCCAGATATGTCTCCAGATATAGGCAAACTAAATAATGAATTGATATATAAAATGAACAAGGCAGGTCCAAGTACTGTCCCTTGAGGAACACCATATTGAACTTTTTTATTATTACTGACTACATCATCAATTTTAACACACTGCTCTCAATCGCTCAAATAACTAGTTAATAATTTGTGTGCAACGCCTCTGATCCCCATTCTTTCTAATGTATTCAACAAATCCGGATGACTCACTCGAAGGCTTTTGCTAAATCAATGTAAACACAAATTGCTGGTTTTCTTTCATCTAAAGCCTTGTAGATTTTTGCACTTAATGTTACAATCGCATCTTGTGTTGACCGATCCTCTTGAAATCCAAATTGCTTTTCTAATATGTTTCTAATTTTGACGCCTATATCACAAAAATAAGAAAAACTTCTTATATAAATCTGAGAACAGTTCGTTTTGGAGATACAGATTGAAAGAGATTGAGATTGCACAAAAAAAATTTAGGTTGTCTTTCTTTTTCATTTAGGTGCCACCGTGTAGGTGACCTATGGCGAGTTCTAGAGTGATTTACGATAGTTTTTAAGGAATGCTAAATGGGGTACGCCAGACGATGGTCCCTTCCTATATGTACAGTAAGATAACACAGGATCTGCGTTCATATCTTGGCCTTTTTTTGAAACCTGTAGTTAATTTGCATGAAGTGAATTTTACGTCAAGGGCTTTTTCATATAAAGCATTGTCATTCCAAGTATTGACAAGAAGATGTTTTATTATGTTTGTATATTATGAACATCACTGTTTATATTTTACCTATTTTTCAAATAATATTTATTTACTACTACGAAACCCTTCGGAAAAGTTGGTCTCAGCCACAAATTGATCCATTTAACAGGAAAATAATTCGTACAAATCGGAAACCTTCATATCCGTCGAACCTGCTTTCTTGAGTTGAAATATTTACCAACAATAAATCTCATTTAAATCTGATTCTCGAATGATACGTGTATATGTAGGTATATTAATACAATAAATATACATATCCTCATATGTAATTTAATTTCGATTTGACTGATTAAAATCAGATCTGTTGCATACTTCCTAAAACTATTAGCTTAACCTTTCTAAGCTTGTCGCCCTGACTTCTAATCGATATTTTATAAGTTCTCGTACTTTCTCCCGCTTTCTTCTGTAAAATGTATTCCGACTTGATGAAATCTTAATGTTAAAAGTCCGAGGCTTATACTTGAAAAGTCTTGAAACGTAATTTGTAAATTGGTATGTATCTAAGTAAAATCATTTTCGTTTTGCGTTGTTGAGCCTTATGCAGAGTTAGCTACGGCTAAGTACAAATATTTTAAAAGGGGATAGAGAAAAATAAGAATTAACAGAATCATCATTAGAAATTTATTTATAAAGCGAAACAAATTTTTTTCGGAACTATATTAAACCTTTATTTGTGGACGATTATGGGCGCCTGTCCGCCCTAATGTTATTTATTTTGAAGAGTACTGCAACCAGCAACACATGGTCATTTTCGTCGTTTCTACAGTTAACAATGCTATAAAAACTTTATGTAATTATTGTTGAAAGTCGTTCAACTTTTCATGAAATGAGAAATAGATGTCACTGTAAATATATCATATTTGCTGCCCTAGATATCTCTGCCAAATACGTCACATAAATTAGTTGCAGAACATCGTCCTGAATTTCGGAGCAAACTAGGTTTTTCTATCTTCTTCTGATCATACAGGGTGTATATATGAAGTATTTCCGAGATATACAGAATGTTTCAGATAGATGTATGTATTCGTATAAGAAATGTTTTGTTGAAAGAATTTTTTTCTAGGGCATTTTCTACGTGTATTTGTTTTTAGCATGTTTATTTATTTTAGATCATAAAGTCTTGAATAAGTGATTTAGAACCACTGGCTTTCAAGATGTTGGTGTTAAAAGTTCAAATCTATTAATTAAAATATTTTAAATATTTAATATTAATCGATGAAATTTGAACTAATGATATAATTAATTATAATAAAAAAAAATTACTGAATTGGTATGCAAATCTAATGTAAATATTCATCAGAGAATATAGAGAGAATTAAAGATATATTTAATGCAGAAATTCAAGTTTTCAGGTAATTAAAAATTTCTGGGGTTATACTGCTATTATAATTGTGTATTGAACAATACACTACTATACATTTTTTTGTGAATTGTATTTTAATTTGTTTCAGTTGTTTGATGATTATGTTCATTGGTTATAGTTATTTTTTTTAACTGGACGGCCTATTCTTCTTAAAGTTAAATGAAATATCGAGTAGAAGCGAAGTCTGGAATTCATATAAATTGTTAACCTGAGTTTCGTCTGCCTACTGCAGACAATTTCATATACATTAAAATAAATTTTTATATGTTAGCATTTCATATTTTCTCACACTAAGAAAATTGTATACGGCCCTGTAAACAGTATCTGGAATCTGTAATTGTGAATTAACTTATTGGTTTATTTGTTTCTATAGGCAACATGCTTTTACAAAGCGCTCCAGTAATCAGGACTTTATAATGGTTGACAGTTGGATATGGTTTACAATAAAATGTATTTTGTTTAAAAAATTATCTCCTCTGATTTATCTAGTCTTACTCAATACGTCACGTTTAACGCTTTCAAATCGCTTTTGTTGCATCAGGGATTCCACAATGCTCCAATCTGAGCCCATTTCTGTTATCTATTTTCATCAATGATTTCAGCTCCCTCCTTCTGGAATCTGGAAATGTGGGGAGGGTAGCTTAAGAGACTAAGTCCCATTGGGCCCCTTGTACTTCCTTCCATTAGAAGATCAATCCACCTGAGCTGCTAACCAGCCTAATAGAGAAAACAAGGTGGTGACATTGCTCAGAAGGATCTCTCTAATGTAGGCCATAGAAGGCCATCGTTCTCTCAACACGGATTCTCTTACTGACGAAATGGCAGTACACTCACAGAGTGCATGGAGTACTGTTCCGGCTTCCTGTTCACAGCCCCTTCACACTTCCTCATATAATAAAGGCGCTTCCTTAACCAACATTGTCCAGTTTGAATACCTGTCACCAGGCGAAGATTCGTCTTAAACATAACCAGGTACTTTTTCGCTGTATTCTTACAGGGCTATTCTAGGAACTCCGTAGCAAATTGACAGCTATTTGTTTCAGCCCACCGTTTCCTAAACTCTTTGTGGGTGTCCTTCTTGATAATTCCAACAAAAGCTGACAACGGAAGCATACTGAAGGGTCCAGGTTCAAAAATATCGAGACCCGATGCACTTCTGGTTATTTTATCAGTTACTTTATTACCATTGTACCGCCCGTATCCCTTCATCCATCATACATATATGCTATTGTCGGTTGAGGTCGCTACCAGTGCCTGATGGCATTCCCATGCTGATCTAGTTGTTATCTTATGATTACATAAGATCAGTGATTGTCTACTATCTGTGTAGATTCTGATTCTGTAAACAGTATCATACCCCGCAGAATTTAGAAAACCGTGAATACTTGAACTGATATAAATTATGAAGCATTTTTGACGAAATGGGATACAATATGAAACTGCAGTACAATTCACTGTCTTTAAATGATAGGTTATGTTTTCTAACCTGTTTTCCTTCAAAATTTAATGACTAATGTTGGTTGACACAAGAAATATTTCAAAATTTGAAAAAGTCTTGTTCTTGGTGGATCTTGCAAGATCATCATCTATTCCGAGATTCTTGCAAATTTCTGTCTCGCAATTTGGCAAGATTTTTGCATGATTCTTGCAAGACTCTTGCATACAAATGAAAAACATGGAACTTTATTACGAATTTGCTGACACTGGTGGTTACTCTCGGTCAGTTGCGGTCCCGCTCGGAACTATCAATATAATAATAATTCAGCCTCAACGTTATAATTGTGTCTTTGCACTAATAGGAATCCTGGATGGATTTTCTTTTTCTATTAAGTCCACCCTTAAGTACCGACAAATTATAACATTTCAATATCAGAGAAATTGCAGAGAAATATAATGACTTTATCGGCTGGTTGCTATCAATAGAATGTACTTAAATTGTTTACACATGTTTATTGATGTTAGTTATGAGCAATCTTCTAAGCATATTGCGATAAATCTCAAATCCTGTTATTCGTACTTTATTCCGATTTTATTTGGAAAAACAAACAAAGCGCATTAAACTTTGGAACATAAACACATTATCGTAACAATTTTGCACCTATATGACTGTGTTGTTATTTTTCGAATGTAAATTTGAGTTGTTTTCCTAGACATGCAGAGGAAACGATGCAGTGGCGGCTGGTGAGATTTCAGTAGAAGAAAAACGATTTTATAATTATCACAAATACAATATTAATTTTCAAACTGCTGTAACTTTAACAAAAATTAAAATTTTTTAATAAAATCTGAAACCTATCGGTAGAATTGTCTAGTTTATGAAGAAAAAATGTTTCTCGAAATTTATACAAGCCATTTTGGAAATCTTAGGTGAGGCCCACGTTTTTTTTTTAACTTTTTTTCGCAAACTGCAAAATCGTTCTCCTTCTACTGAAGTTCTCTATATAGCCACAGTACATATATACTAAAGTTTGGTTTGGGTCCCATGTCTGGTTGTTAAGATACGACATACCTGAAATTTCACCAGCCGCCACTGAAACGATGTGGTTTCGCAGATACGCCGACTTGGTTTAATTCGCAAATGGCGAATAAGGAAATTTTCATTCCGCTGTAATCAAATAATTTACTATGTCGAGAATGTCAGAATATAGGAGACAGAATTATTTTCAACGCTGCTGGATAGTCTCGCTTATTAGATGACGGTAGGTATTCTTTCTTAATGAACAAGCATTCTTATTTTATTCGTAAAAATAAAGATTACGAGGAATACTTAAAGTAAAAGTAATTCACCTTTATTAGAAATAAATCTGCTGTCGAAAAGAAGAAAAAAATTGTGCAGGTATAACAGTACTCCAAAAATCGTAAGAGGAACAGGAATTTGTTGAAATAAATATCACATGTTTGAAGTAGGATCACAGTGTTGTTAATATATGGGGTGTTAGAAGTTTGACTGCCATCATTTTAAAAGGATTTGGTTTGGTGTAATTGCAATTGTGTAGTGGAACGATCTGATGATCCTGCTGTTGAAGAAGATTTATATCATCCGGCTTTAAATGTCTTGCCTCAATTTTATATTATCAATAAACCAGAGAATAATTTTCCATCAAACTTTCAAAAATACCACAATTTTCGTAGGGCAAACTTTTCTTTATTATATGAATTACTTTGTAACGAAGCTTGGCGAGAACTTGATGGTGCTAATGACTTGGATTTTGCTCTTAATTATTTTTACGATCGTCATTAAGCGCGCTCGACAGGTGTCTTTAAATTTTCTCATACATGTAAAAGAAAATGCCCTCCCTGGTTTAATTCCCAAATTATAAGTGATATTAAGGCAAAGGCTAAATTCTGGCATAAATATAGGACCACTGATGATTTATTGGCGTTTGACAGTTTTAAAACTCTAAGGACTAGAATTAAAGTGATATTCATAGGTCTCTGCTGTTTGTTAAAAGTGCAGAAGCTTCCATAGAGAGCAATCCTAAAAAATTTTGGTCATTTATTAATTCTAAGAAGGGTGCCATAAATATATCACAATCTATGCATTTTA
Source organism: Monochamus alternatus (assembly GCA_037114965.1). Taxonomy (NCBI): domain Eukaryota; kingdom Metazoa; phylum Arthropoda; class Insecta; order Coleoptera; family Cerambycidae; genus Monochamus; species Monochamus alternatus. Next base: position 45,331,116 of record CM073433.1, read on the forward strand.
ACGGACAGCGTTTGGAAAATGCTAATAATACCATTAATGCTTCTGCTGATTTTTACACAATACCCATCCAAATGTTTAACGAAAAACGTGCCTGATGTCCAGATTCTATTAGAGCATGAGAATTTTCGTCGGTACAAATATGCGTATTGTGAAAATTAAACACTCCATTTCTTGTGAACCCGGCCTTATCAGTAAAAAGAATGTTTGCAAGAAAACGAGGGTCTTCAGCATCATGACGTAGAAATCTGCGGCAAAAAACCAAACGTGCTTGATGATGATTTATTGGATTTAAGGCCTGTACTCGTTGCACATGGTATGGATAAAGCAGTTGCTCGTGAAGGATTCTCCAAACAAGAGGACCACTAATTCCTACCTCGGCTGATATTCTCCGCACACTCGTACCTGGATTCTGCTCTACCAGTGCTAGAATTTCTTCTTCTGCTCTAGGAGTGGATACCGACCTGGGTCTTCCGGATAAATGGCACTGTTTGCTCAAGAAACCGGTATCACGCAATCTTTGGTGAATTCTTCCAAACATGCGTTGTGAAGGAATTTGACGATTTGCCTAAGCGTCAACATAAAGACGTCGCGCGTAACCAGCCATAGCGAAAGACAACTTGTGCACTGAGAACAACTGTCAAATACGTACTGTTTATTTCACTAAACATCAACCAACTATTATAACAAAATACACAACGTTTTTGCAAAATAAAAAAAGGGGCTAAAAACATAAAACATTCCATATCTCCGCAACCGTAACTTTGCGGACCCATGTTTATTGAGACTTTTCTGCTTATTTTGGTTCATACTATTACCTCCTTAAATATTTTACACTCTTTTTTTAACGCCCTGTAGATGCATACTATGTTAAACTATTGTAGAAGGAACTATGCAGCTTATTGTTGAAATGCTATTATCTCGAAAATCCCTATGCCCTATATATATAACCTATATATCTTAAGAAACATAAACATTACACAATTTCATTGGCTTCTATCTTAATATTGTAGAATTTATATAAATCATTTAAACAGTTGCTGAAACTAATTGGAAATGAAATGGAAAGTACGATTGTATGTATTTACAATATAATGTATTTAATGAGAAATAAATATATAAATTTGCAATAAAATAATCAAAAACCGTTTATGATAAAACTAGCAAAACAAAAAGTATGAATTATACTACTATACTCGAGATTATACTCTACGAGCCCTAACAACTAAATGTTCGGACGACAGTTTATTTTTTCCAAATATATTCAGTTTCCATTTTGAATTCAATTAGAATTTTTTCTGCTGAAACTATACCAATTATTGTCATAAAACAAAAGTTATAATCTTTTCAGAACAATGTTTACTCCAAACATAAATTATTTCTTTAAATATCTAACAACAAACTACAAAATAAAGTGACAAGTAAATGTTCGGACAATCTTAATTAAAGAACGTTCTTAGGGAAATTAATAGGATGTAACGTCCCCTTTGGCATCTATTACCGCCTTGATCCTCTTTGGCATAGTATCCACCAAAGATTTACAATATTGTGGGGTAAATGCATTCCAAATTTCTTGGATTTTGGCCTTAAGTGCTGGAATTGATCGCTGGGGGCTATTTCTTAAGGATCTTTTCATGTGATGCCATAGTGTTTCGATGACATTTAAGTCGGGACTACTCGAGGGCCAGGACAAGACACTAATTTGATTGTCCCCAAACCATTTTTTGGTACTCTTAGCTGTATGGCAGGATGCCCCATCCTGCTGAAATATGAAATTCCCATGTTCATAAAGCTCCATCGTACTTGGCAACAAGTTTCTTTCCAAAATGCCTTGATATTTTTGGGCATTTATGGTGCCATCTACAAACTCAAGCCTGCCTACACCATTAGTGGACATGCAGCCCCAAATCATAACACCCTGTGGGAACTTTACTGTACGCTTAATACAATCTTTATGAAATGCTTCAGATTTCGTTCTTATCACCCGTTTCCGAAAATCTCCAACACAAACATCAAATTTGGATTCATCACTAAAAATAATTTTAGCCCAGTCTTCTTTGGTCCATTGTACTTTAGATTTTGCCCAAATAAGACGTTTTCTCTTTTGTATGTCAGTGAGCAGTGGCTTTTCTTTGGCCTAAAAATGTGAATTGCTTTAAAGTGCGCTGAGCTAATTATTACGATTTTTTGTATTTCAATCACAAATAATATTTACTTTATAAAATCCATATCCAGCTTTGTGTATCCACTGTCTGCAACATTCCCTTGAAACATTTAAATCTGCTTCTTCATTCCATCGTGTTTGAATATCCCGTACCGTACCCCTTCTTTGTTGCTTGCAAATTTTAACAAGAACCCTTTTTTTCCTTTCTGTTACAATCCTTGGTCGCCCAGAACTTTTGCCGCGGACATCAAAGGATCCCGTTTCCCCATACGCTTTTATTACCTCTCCCACGGTCGATTTGGCAATATTGAGGTCTTTTGCTATTTTTCCCATAGTTTTTCCGTTGGCATATTGTCTTATTATGATTTCACGCACTTTTTTATCAGTAGCAACTCCGCGAGCCATTTTGTTCGCGAATGCACTATTGCTAATGTCATAAAAATATATTAATTTTGCCATGGTGACAGATGGCATTTTTTTTTGAGAGCTTGCTTGTATTTCATTGATGAAAAGAATCTTTGTCCGAACATTAAGTTGTCAGCAAATTTCGTTAAATAAACATTTAAACTATTTGCCAAAGCCAAAAAATCGATAATTATTAAAATAATGAATGATTTATTGATCAAAACACTTGATTTAATAATTAAGTTTATGTAGATTTTTTAAATTCCAGATGTAGTACTCAAAAACAATTTTTAATTATTAATATAATAGTCCGTCCGAACATTTAGTTGTTAGGGCTCGTATAAGTAAATTGCACAATTCGAATGTTTAAAATTTAGAAATGATTTGTTTAAAACATTTTAGAATTGTTAAAAAAAATGCTAAAAATTTAATTGCACTATTATAAAGGTATAATATAAATACTTAATATTTACAGAAAATTAGTACTGTAGTCGGTACAGAAATGTTTGCAATTTTAGTTAAAAAAATAAAGAAAATGTTATCTGTACTGTACAAATATAATAGTCACTAAGTGGTTAAATTTAAAATATTTTTCCCGTTCTCCATGGTATGAAAAATTAGTGATAAATAAGCATATATAGAAACGTATTATTACCGGTAAATATTAATATATATATCATTAAGCTAATAATTACTGGTGAATATTTATTACTAAGATAATGAAATTAATAATTCATTTATCAAAACATATGGAAAGAACATAGTAGTAAATATTTTAATAGGTTGAAAATATCCTTGGAGATGGACATATGAATATTTATTAGCGGTAATAACATATGTACTTGCCTCAATAACTAATATACCCTTGAAAGTACAATTTTTACGCATCGTGGTAGAACTGGCTTTAGTAAATAACTAAAAGTGTGGAAGAAAATATGCAGTATTGAACCTAACTCTTAGTTGTGTAGAATAAAAAGAAAATGTCTGCAATTTTGAATTAGCTGACGAAGTTCATTCGACCAATTTTTTTATTTAAAGGTGAAGAAATGTTTCTCAACCGTCGTCGAAATGTACTGGGAAAATCCAAACATATTATCGAAATAATTCTGAAGAAGTTGTTTTGAACATTAAATTGGTAATTTGGTAACACAAATGTAATAATTATTTCTGGTGGCTTTAAACTAGATTGCAAATATAATGTTCTAAAGACAATACCATAATTAGTCATAGGCGTGCCAAATTGGGGGGGTTATTGGATAAATATTGCTCTAAGATGTTTGCCATCAGATCAAAAAATTAAAAATGTTGAACAATTTGACAAAAACTCTTGTTTTACTTCGATAAATTATTCCGTTTACGAGTAATATTAATTTAAAAATTTTATGACATACCATAAAAATATTAGATATGATATGCAAGCGATCAAATTGTCTCTAGTCGGCTTTGAAAAGTTATTTGTCAGTTTATTTGACTCATATTACATGTGTTTTAAATATCTAACTATTATTTACAAATAATTACATTACTGATATGCATTTTAAAAGTATTTTAATATGTTAAAACGCTTGAATAACGCCTTTAATATGTGTTAAATAAGTCAACAGTATTTTCTCAGAGCCTACTACATTTTGCGTATTTATAGTTTCCATCATACATTTTTGTATGTCACAAAATTTTTAAATGAAGATTACTCGAAAACACAGCAGTTTATCGGATTGAAATAGGAGTACCTTTTTCATGTAAGTAAGACCAACATTTTTAATTTTTTGATCTGACGACGAAAATATTGAGATAAAAAAGTTAGAGCAATATTTACCCACTGATCACTCAGTTAGGCACGCCTATGACCAATTATGAGGAATTATTTTCAAAACATTAGATTTCCAATATAAATGACTCTTACTTTCAAATTTGAATACTTTATCATCGTTTCTTTTGGAAATATTTGAAAAAAATCAAATTTTGAGATCCCCATTTAAGGGGACATATCCTCGTTAGGGGACGTCTACGGACTTATGATTATATAACTTTTTTTGTTATTTTTGACCGTAGTTAATTTTTGGCAGGCTAATTTTGGGACACCCTGTATAGGGTATTTCAGAAAGACATGACAATATCGATAAAACATAAAACATGATTATCCTGATACTGTATGTTTGTATAAGGTACACTTTAAAGTCTTTAAATGGTGGAATTACCAGAGGAATATGCCATCAATAGGACATCTAAGGTCTAGGAAAAATAAGAAATTTTGACAATAATCCAGGACTTCATATCTAGTTTCACAAATCCTTAGGAACAAAAAACGTTAAAAAGCTTAAACTAATGACATGGCACCATTGACAATCGCTAGGGAAGCCTATAGCTGCCTACAATTTTCTAAATAAATTTTGAACTTTTCTAATGTGTCTAAATATTCAGATACCAGCACATTTATTCAATTTTCCACAGTGAGAGACCGTCGGTAAAAAAAAGCACATTGTACATATGCTGGAAAAAATATAATTGGCAATTTCAATTCATAGCTAATGGAAAATCACAAACCTAGAAAAATATATAGACAGCGTCGGTTCATGATATAGGACACGTGACAGGTCCCGCGTTGCCTAGGGTCTTACGGTTCAGAAAATGGATATTTTATTTGCTTTATGATGGCTGCATTGCAATATAAAATTAACTCACTTGCTGTCATTTTCGATGTCATTAGAAAATGTGACCAGTCACAGTAAACAAATGAGCCTCACGCTACAATACAACCAACGTAAATTGGTATAAAAACCAAGTTTTAACGATTCTGGACCTTTTAGGACAGCTATGACACTGGCACAATCTATATTTTTTCTAGGTTTGTGTAGAAAATCCTGGATTTTTTAAAATTTGCAGACGTTTGTTCTCCTTTCATTAGGTATACATGCAACTAGTACATACCTACTAGTTTTCTATGTAATTTATGTTAATAAAATTAACCCGAAATGAAAATTGACATGAAATGTCTATATGGCAAAACTAGAAGGTCACACGTGCGTCAGTTTTTATTGACCTCACGTGCTGAATTGGCAAAAGTTCTGGATAAAGTCTCAAAGCTGTTACTGTTTAGTCAGAGGCGTATCGTTCTCGCACTGAATTGAATAACAAAACATATAGGTAGTATTTTTCATTTTGACATTACGTGGTATCTATTCATTCAGTTAAATATCTGTAGCAATTATGTTGCCATTTTTTTTTCTGAATATACAGGGCGTCCGGGATATGAGTATCTTTATTTTGCTGTATAATAAATTGTTCCAATGTATCACAACGTCGCACTCCTACCGTGTCAGGTGACTCTGCATGAATGACCGTGAATGGTTATCTTAGGACTTTCCTCGCAACACAATAAAATTTTAAAGAGGTAATAAGTGTTCAAAATGTCTATCGTTGCTTGCGAGATACATTCTCTGTACAAACATCTCGTAACCAGACAAATTTGTCCAATTTCGCCGAAAATTAACATGTCAAGCAGCTCATAATTACTTACTAAATATTTCATTCGTGTTTATGTATGTTCACAAACATCAATCAAACACTAGGTACAAAAAATGACACGCACTAGTAACAATTTGGAGTAGTATGTGCGATGCACAACTATTTTGATCTAATTTGAGATTACAACATTTAGTAATGGATAGCAATGTCGTCGTACAACAAATATCGTTAAAAGGGAGTTTGCATAGTCTAATAGTACCTATATTTGCAGTTTCTTGACACAGTTTTGCATTTTATTGTAGTTGTATTTTTAATTTTGAAACGTATTTCTAGAAAAACTATTGATTTTCGGCATTTTCTTCTTAACAGTATTTTGTTGCTTATGATCATATTCCAGACGCCCTGTAGTATTTTATTTAAAAAAAGAACTAAGAAATATTGGCCTTAAACACTGTTGTATTATACAATGCTCGAAAAGTAACGAATAAATTCATTATTTTTGAAATTGAGAAGTTTTCGAAAAAATCCCTTGGCACGTCGGTTTTGCTTATAAAAAGGGCAGTTTTTGGTATACGACCCACATTTGTGACGTCATCGTTGTTCGATATATGACGTCAGCGACAATTTTTTTAAATAGCAACATCCAATTTTGGCCATGCCATTTGAAAGAGCGTGTCATTATACATACATCATGAACAGTTATGTTACATAACAAAAATTTCAAGAAAATAATATTTAAAAATTTTAAAATTTAATTTTCACAATACTGAAAATGACAATGATGATGATGTAAAAAATCGACTAAATTAAATCTTCAAATGTGCACCGTTGACCGTTATGAAATACATGACATTAAACCACTGTTTGCTTAATGAAAATAATTTATTTGTACGTCCTTGATAATCTCTTCACCCTATATAGTTAACAGTATAGTTAGCAGTTTATATTTATTAGTACTGGGTGAAATATATAGAATCGGTTTTCGATTCATAAAAAAAATCGATTCTTATCGATTAATCAAATCTATTTCAGTCGAGTCGAATCGATTAATTCGGTGCAGTAAAACGATATATCGATTCGAATTGAATTAGTGTTTTTGAATCAATCCACCAAAACAATCAAATCGAAGTGCTGATCAATTCGAACTAAATTGAATGGAAACATCTAACTATCGAGTCAATTTATTTGAATCGAAAGTTAGATGTCGTTTAACGGGAAATGACATCAACTTTCGATTTTTATTTTTTTTTATTTAAAAAAGACATTCTAAATACATCGATGTGTTACTTGTCACTTTTTAAATGTCATGTAACTCATGAATGTTATGAAAATGTCTCTCGTAGTTTCTGAAGATGATTTGATATTTAATAATCCGAAATATCACAGAGAAAACTTTGACCGCGATCTATCGGTAAAGGAAATCAAAAATCGAGCAATTTACAACTACAAATAAATGTTCAGGCTCGATTCGAATTGATATACCAATTTGACTTTGATAAATGTGATTCTAATCGATATAACGATTTTCAGGCCTATACCGATTCAATTCGACATTTCGATTCGATTCGATCGATATATCTATTTTTTCCCAGGCCTAATATTTATTACAAAAACAAAGCACCCGGGATAGGTGTAGTTTTTGTCTTACGTCAGTTTTTAATTTATCTACATGAAACTGTTGCAAATAGGAACAAATATAAAAAACTATATAAGCAAATGCCATCTGGTTCCGAGACGATACGCTATTTAAAATCAATTTAAGTTAAATAAGACCAGGCGCCGTCTTCGATACCGTAACTATGTCAGAAGTGGCCAGTTATCTAAAGTGCAAATTCAAAAATTGCAGCCATTCACAAGTTATCGAAGAAATTATGATAGCACATATGTTGATTTTACATTTCTTGATACTGGGTGTCTCGCTTTTAAATAGCAATACTTCAAGAGTCTTTAGAATACACCTCATTTTGAGACTAAAAGTTTCTGCAAATATGGGTCCTAAGATGCTTCGTTTCTGAAATACAGGGCGTTGAAATTGATTTTTGTTTTATTTATTTTTTAACGAAACAACAAACAAAAGAATCATGTTGACTGAAAATGATCGCATTAATTGCAGTGGTGCAGATAGACACCACCGTTTGAATTCGTTGCCGGCAATATCGCACTGTCTCGACGATTTTTTGGGATTAATTATGAAACAGCAGTTTGTCCCTTCCAATACCTTCCCTGATCAATGCTCCTCTTCACGACTGAATTTTTGAACTATTTAATTAAGATGCAATGTTTAAAAATATGATTTGATTTTTCGATTTTTCTTAAAAACATCACATTCTATCGACTTTAGACAAGAGATCCTTATCTGAGTAAAATTGTATGCAAAATTTCAATTCATCTGTATCCTTTTTACAAAAAGAGTCATGAATACCCCTCCATTCACATCACTGGAATTATTATGCGATGATTTTCGTTGTCGAATTATTTGCTCTCAAATATTCAGTATTTTGCTTCCACATAATTTTTTTAACGGTCAGCGATTATTTTGTTAAAAAATAAATAAATAAAACAAAAATAAAATTCAACGCCCTGTATCTCAGAAATAAAATATTTTAGGACACATATTTATAGGAACATATCTCAAAATAAGGCTTGTTTCTAAGGAAGTTCTGGTTATTTATAGGTGAGACATCCTGTATATGATAATCGAATTCGTAATAATTAATTAAAATTCAATAAAACTAATTTCGTCACAATTTGCGATGTGTTTGAGGAAACAATATATCTACTGGTAAGATATTAAATTAACATGTTTTACTTAAACATCGATTCGACCAAGATATTCAAGAAAAATCCGGTATTAATGAATATGAATGACCATATCATGAATATGTATCACTAATTTTATTTTTTATTTCCTCCTTTCGTTTTATTTAAGCATGTTTGTATATATTAATAACTACAATTCTAACGTATTTTTCCTTTTGGGTGATGCTCATGACGCTTTTATTATTATACAGGGTGATTCATTGAGAATGGGCAATCTCTAAGCTGGAGATACTACGCACCAAAATATTATGATTGAGCTTAGCATACAAACTTGCAGGTTTATGAGATATTGGAAGTTGGAATTTTAATTTTAAATGTCTCAATAATTTTAGAATTTTTGGCAGAATCCGGCTAAAAATTGATAGTCTCATGTTTTTTGGTATAACAATTACTAATCTGATGCTGAATTTGCTTTCAGTAAATCACAACACATTTTTTTCTCTGATGAATTATGGCTAAAGTAATTTAAGAAATTTAAAGAAAGTTCAATGTTTCATTGATAACAATCAGTAACAATTATAGAAGAAAACTTCATAGTAAATGCCCAAAATATCCACCCACCACCTCAATACACTTTGCAATGCGTTTTCTTGAGATCTTTGCAGATGAAATGTGTTGATTATTTTTAATCGCATTCGCGATTTCCACTTTAAAGATTACCGATTCCTAATGAATCGTCTTGTATATAAAATATAAAATAATGATTCGAATACAGAACTAGATTAGAGAAATTTATTTCCGAATAGCAACCATATGTAAAAAATATAGGTATTCCTTGAGAAGAATTCTTCAGATATATTTTTTCTATAAAATTACTGTAATATGCTTGAGTTATACTACTGGCTTATTATTAGATTAAATTGATTGTAGGTTGTATTACTAAATTGTTAATCACATCTGAATGCAACATATTACAGACGTGAGTAAATCGAAAATGTTTAACACACCCAATATTGTGGTACATTATACGAAGGAAAGTAATGTGGTAGGTGGGCAAATTTTACCACTGTGGTTAAAACAATAATTGCATAAATTTGCATTTCGCTTAAAATCGCAAATCAAATGAAATATCTATGTTGCAAAATATTAATCAACTTTTTTTTGTATTTCGTCGTAAGAAACATAGTCGTGGAATCAATTAATAACCTAGCAGATCAGTGATATAGTATAGACTCGTGCTTAGAATGTTTAACTAATTTATATTAGATTAATTTAAGTAATAATGGCCTGCTAAACACTGAGAAGGTTGAAAAACCAGAACAGGCTCATCTACAGTCCTGTTAGCGATTCAAATTAATTTCTGCATGCTCCTCCAGTTAACCGCTTTTTGAAGAAGTTGGTTATTGAAGTGTTATTCAACATTGTCTAGAATTGTTAATTGTTGTTTATTATATTTATGTGCATTTTTTTGTGTAGTGATCTTGAAATATATAATGACTACTGGGGCAGTTTTGGTCTGGCAAACGCATTAAATAGAGGGGCCAACGTAGATATGATTTTTAAAAAGTTTTGCATTTCTAAATACCGATCCTAAATTTTTGTAGGCACTCGACGTTATTATTACGTTATGATTTATGTGAGGAATAATGGTATAGGCAAAACTCATTGAATTTATTTTCTTTATGTTAGTCATTACGCTACATTTTACAATTTTCAGTGGTATTATATTGGCATCATAAATTTACCTGTGTGAGATCTTATAAAAGTTTACAATCAAGTGAGTTAATTTCAGTAAATATCTTTAAATCGTCAGTATATAACAAAGCACTCACACGAAGAGATATACAAACATCATTTATAAAAATAGCAAATGACAAAGGTCCCAGAACTGATCCCTGTGGAACACCAGATGACGCATATATATCCATGGATTTGTGACCACAGTCACTAACATTTCAAGACTTCAATGATTCAAAGGAAGCTAAAAAATTTAACCAAAAGATGACAACTTGCGTAATAGCAGAACATGATCCAATATGTAGAAAGTTTTTAACAAGTCCGTATAGACTACAACAACCTGACTACCTTGGTACAATACATTAGCGTTAAAATGGGTAAAATTCAACAAATTGGATGTTGTAGATCTACCAGAAAACCTTGATTTTACTTGAAAAGCAAGTATGCCATGGAGTACAATTTCAAATAAGTTACTAAAGTTGCAAATAATGGTGATAGTAGGTCTGTAGTTTCGTATAAAGCGCTTGTCTTCTTTTTAAAAAATAGAGCACACTTTTCACCTACACCAAATCCTTGGAAGCGTAGCTAACTGCATATCACAAATTATTCAGACTACTGACTCTCTAGATGTAGTTTAAATTTTTTCTGTACGATGGCGTATAAGGACATAAAGTCTTCTGCAACATTTCTAGCTGCGTTATTAAAATAAGTGAATCGTAAAATACAAAAATGATATAGTTGCGGCAAGAATTCAGACGACTTACGTCACAGCTGACGTTACGCAACTGTTTTTATTGTCAACATAATTTTCGATAGTGTGTCGTGTTAAAAGCAAAAAAATTTTGTAATATATAGTGCAAACATTTAGTGTAGTATGTAGTTTTATTATTCTCAGTTGCAGTTTCTTAAATGTTTTCATGAAAATATGATGAATTATTCATTTGCTCATATGACGTAAATAGTCTGAATTCTTGTCGCAACTATAGCAAGCAATCGTTGTAACATTGCTTTGCAGCATAAGAAAACGAATATAAAGAAGGAATAGGAGAACTCTGAGAATATCTAAATCTTAATCTTCACATTTGTCCTTCTGTTTGAATATCTAAATACGATGCATATTTTGACTCGTTCCCAATGCAACTAGAAATATTTTCGAGGCAAGGCGATAATTAAGTGGAAATTTTTTGGCAGTTTAGAAGGTAAACATATATGATCTACACATTGACATCTTATTTATACAGTATGCGCCAAAAGTATGGAATAAATTCAATAAAAACGAAACAATTATTTTTTGGGAAAAATCCTCGAATAGGTCGATTTTTAATTTAAAAAATACATATTTTAGCGCAAAATGCGATTTTCAAATATCATTTGTTTTCGAGTAATGACGTCATCGATTTTTTTAATGGCAACACCATATTTTTTTCCTTGATTCTGCCCTCTTACATAGGAAAGTTTTCAAGTAAATGACGATTGAATGTTAGAAAACGTAAATTTTATCCATAAAAAACAATTCTGAGGTATGTAAAATAAAATACAATTGATTAAATTTTATACTTAAATTAAATATTCGAATTGCCATCCACCAACTTCTTGACAATGCGCAAGCCTGTGAAGAAATTCTTCTTGCACATTATAAATGTTTTCTGGGGTAACTCTGCGTATTTCGTCCCGAATGCGATTTTGAAGTTCTTCTAAATTACGTGGTTTATTAATGTACACTTTTGACTTCAAGTATCCCTATAAAAAATAGTCAAGAGGTGTAAGATCTGGCGATCTTGCAGGCCATTCTATCGGTCCGCGTCTGCCGATCCACCTCCCAGGAATACAGTTGTCCAAAAAATCTCGTACAGGGCGCGCATAGTGCGGAGGTGCACCGTCTTGCTGAAACCATATGGTATCGTCAGGAATGTCAGGGTCATTATCGTTAGGAAAAATTACTGCAAGGGCTGGAACAAGGTCATTTTCTAGAAACTCTAAATATCTTTGTCCTGTAAGGGTTCCTTCAAAGAAGAAAGGCCCTACTATTCTGTCAACTATTCCAGCCGACACATTTAATTTCTGAGGGTGTTGGGTATGTGCCTCTGCCATCCAATGAGGATTTTCCCGACTCCAATATCTGCAAGTTTGACGGTTTACTGTATCATTCAGGCAAAATGTGGCCTCATCTGAAAAAAGTATTTGCCGGTGTAAATTTCTATTTCCTTCACATAAATCCATTAGAATTTCGCAAAAGTGTTAGCGGCGATCGGGATCATCTTCATTGAGTTCCTGCACAAGTTGAATTTTGTAGGGATGATATTTTTCCTTCCTCAAGATACGTAGCACTGTGCTCTGACTAGTGTCATTGTTTAATACAACCAATCGTGAAGAATTATGAGGATTATCCACCATACTTATCAAAATGTTCTGTTTCTGATTTTGATTAATGCTTGGACGTCCAGGTTTTGGAATATTTACAACGTTGCCAGTTTCACTAAATTTAGTTGTTGATTGGCTGATAGGGCGATCTGGATATTTTTCATTAAATAAATCGCAAACTTTCTGCTCAGTTCTAGTCATATTCCCGCATCCGATAAGAATTAAAATTTCAATTCTTTGAGTAACAGTTAAATATGCCATAATACTTTAAATTTAATAATAATTTCTATGTCGCTTACAATACTTATTAGAAAGTCGGTGTGACAATGACACTTTGCAAAGATTTTCACCTACGTGATCCATAAAAAAACTATGGAATTCGAAAAACTAAACTTGATAACGTTTTTGCTTTATTTAAATTGATTTACGTTTTCTAACATTCAATCGTCATTTACTCGAAAACTTTCCGATGTAAGAGGGCAAAATTTTAGTACTGTCTGATAGAGAATTAAACGATCTTTCAGAATCAAGGAAAAAATATGGTGTTGCCGTTTAAAAAAAAATCGATGACGTCATTACTCGAAAACAAATGACATTTGAAACTCGCATTTTACGCTAAAATATGTATTTTTTAAATTAAAAATCAACCTGATGAATATACCTGTAAAAATCATCAAATTGTTTCCATACACTTGCTTGTGATTTTCTAGTGTTATCTGGTATTAGGTTTTGAATTTCTTCATCAAATCGCGACATTTCGGTATACACTTATTAAACTCAACGTACATACGCTTCGAACTAGTAATTGACATCTACTGTGACCGAACCGTATAAATAAAAATGACAAATCAACATGTGTCAACAGCAACAATACCTTGGCCGAGTCAATTAAAATGTCAGGTTTGATTTATACTTGGGGTTCTTGTGATATTACAAGTGAAAATTTTTGTTACGAATTTCTTTAATTCCATTTTGTCTAAACCATGACGTCGTTTTGATGGTGACATCTTTACAAAATATTTGGCAGCATATAGGTATGTCTGTACTTTAAAATATACTGTCACTTACACATTCAAATAGAAAAATGGATATAATACAGAACTGGTTCGTGTTGGTATATGTTTATATTTACGCAAAATACAGGATTATTCATACGCTCTAAATACTTTTATCGACTGTATACTGCGACGCAAATAGCAATCGCTAACACATATTACCACATCATTAGTTTGCCTATCATTTATACAAAGTTAGTTGAACCCTGAACGGAAATATAGCGCTGGTAAGCCGTTACTGGGGACTCGCAGACGAAACGGTTATTGAAAAACACACCTGTAAACTGTTACATTCGCCTGATAACGTATGAAGTGGTGTCCAAATGGTTGACATTTGCTTTTCTGACAAGCATTTCGAAAAGTGGTTACATTTTTTGATAATTAGGGTTGGAGTTTTCAGTATTTCTATTAATACTTGCTGTAAGAGCTTTGCGGAAAATATTTCATTGCCGATAAACAAGTGTCAAAACTAATATTTATTTATTTAAAAAAAATGCGTCCCTTGCTTATGTCCATGATTACTTACATCAGTTTTATTTGTCCAAGAAGAAACAATCATAAACGTGTTGATTTTGATATGGGCGGTATATTTTTTTCATTAGTACTATTGGGTTAGGCTAATTTGTGTTTTTATTTTAGTTAATTGCTAATTAATATTTCGTTGTTTGATTTTTATAAAGATAATCAAAGAACGTTTGACGAAAATACAAATTTAAATTACCTTAGTGCACCGAAAAAGAGTTTGGTATTTGTTAAGAATATTTGTTTCATGGAAATAAATTATTTGTTTATTTAGGAACAAACAAATATTTATTTCCTGATACCAAATCTTTTTTTTTTTTTGAAAACGCAAAAATACTATTATTTTGTGTAAAGAAAGCATTTGTTTAAATTAAAACACATTATTTCCTTTTCAGTGATACACTAGTGTTGAATTAGTTATATTCTATGTTAAAGCAATATTTGTATACTTTATATTTTTTTCGAATTAAACAACTGCTTATTTAAGTCAGCAATTTCTTGTTCAGGAATTTCAGGAAACAACTGCCGACTAACGTCTCGACCAGCATTGAATTACACCTGAAAAATCTATAGCAAATAGTTAACGTATACCGGTTTCGATCTTATTAACTTTCATCAGTCCGCCACAGGTCAGTGGTGAGTTAACTGACAACTAACCCTGGTTGTTCTCCCAAACTCGACATACCTATGTATCCATAATATAGCACAGCTACATCTAGGCCACCTATTGACAATTACTTTTTATTTATAGGAAACAATTCATATTTTTCCTTTCAAACAAATACTTTTTTCGACGATACGACTATATTAGGAAATTGAGTTTTTTTTAATTTACGGCTTTTCAAAAGAATATAATATAGTCTATCTAGTTTCAGAGAAGTGAAAACTGCGGTCCCACAGGGGTCAATACTTGGTCCTCTGTTGTTCACCACCAGATTTCCTAAATGTATTAAACATTCAAAAGTACATATGTATGCTGATGATACGTCTTTTGAGTTGAATAAATCATTTTCTACATCCTTCAATTAAAAATGTGCATTTTTGAGTTAAATAAACGAAATATTTGATTAATGTCAATCAAAACACATTTTTTTTATTTCAAAACATTCATTTTATATAGATTTGAACAAATTGTTTATGGAAACGAAAAAAAAAATATATATTTATTTTAAAATCATTTTTTTAAATTAAGTTTCCATAAGATGATCAAATGGAATAACTGTGTTTCATTTAAACGAATAGTCGTAAAAAATGAAATTTTCTTAGCAAATGACAAAAAAGTGATCAACGTTACAACAAAAAAGAATTGTTTCCTGAGAACAAATATTATGTTTTTTTTTCGGTGTGGGTTTAAAAATCCATATAGGCCATATCCAGATACTTTAAATTTTTAGCGAAGTTTATATAAAAACAATTGAGCATCGTGTTAAAAAATATGATCCAAAACTAACTACTTCTTTTAAATTAAACCTCTTGTATATTTTCAGACACATCATAAAATCCATCATCTTGTATTTTTCAATTTGTTCAAATTTTCTACAAATACAGTTAGTAAGGATGAAAATATTTTTAAGTATTGACGGCGTTCTGAGAGTGAATAGATTTAAAGAAATTGTTGAAGAATCGTAGTATTCCTAATTTTAAGAAAAAATGGTTGTAATTTCGAATTTAGCCTATGTAAAAAATTGTAGAGATAAATTTTTATTTAAGTAAGATAAGTAGGTACAATCTATTGGAATAATAATGGTACTTCATAAAACAAATTATTCATAATGAAAACTATTTTCAACTTTGAACATTAGTTTTTATTTGTTCCAGTCACTAATAATAGAGATCTAATGAAATTATTACTTCCAGTAGTAGCAGTAGCAGTAAAAACTGATATTATTGTTTAAATAGAGTGTACCTACATTATAATAAAAGAAATACTGAAAAACAAACAATAAAATTCTCCTTCAACAATGAGAAAAGCCATAATAAATACTAAAAAGTGACTTGATATATGTCCAGTGGTAGATAGTAAATTAATGGGAGTTAATTTTAATATTAGTTTATAATATCTAATACAACAAAATTCTTTATACAAATGAAAAATAAATATGTCTTCTAAAACTTTGTACCTACACTAAATTTGTAATTCCAAACATTTTCTTAATGGATTTATTAGTAAAACTGTGTCTATTATGTTCTTTCAAAAATGTCATTGTTTAATTCTCTTCTAACAGGCCTTGATTGACAATAATAAAAAGTTTGCGCAATTCCATTTTTAATGACTGTATGTAAATAAATTTGCAATGAATTGATAAATTTAAAAATATGAAGATGTTAAACGACAAGTGACGTAAACTGTATATGTTTGCTATAATCGCATGCAAAATATAACCTTTAGCCATTTTTTTTCTTAATCGAATAATAATTGAAATAACCCAACTGATATATATGACCACTATAGGAAGTGCTGCCACATTTCAGAATTGGACAAATTCTATTAATTTTCCAGTAGTCAGCGAGCTTCTTTAGACAATGTCCTATATTTTACGTATTTATAATCTAAGACTTAAAAAATCAGAATAAATTAAGTTAAATCGTCGTCTTGGCTTTATTACTTATCAAAAATACTTTCATCACTCTCAAACGCCACCAAATATTTTCAAAAAATGTATGCAAAGGATTATCAACATTTGCTTTACAGTTTTTCATTCAGTTTATTTTAGAATGCAGGTTTGTAGAACAACAAATTGACTATATTGCTTATTTTTATGCACATTCCCATCACACATGATTTCTTTTATAAATTAAATGTCAATAAATTCAGTTTAAGCACTGGGTAAATATTGCCCTTTAATAAATCGCAATCCATTTCAATCTATTACGTTTAGTATCCCGACGATCGTTTACATCGCATGTGAATTTATTATATATACACAACAACAGTAAACAATACCAAAAATAAACAAATCCGCGTAGAGGCGATTCGAATTTCGGCGCCGCGATTACCGTCGCGCCATTGGCCACCGCGGAACGAGTTCCTCGATCTGACCAATAGCGTCGCTGCAACAGCGCCGACGATGGATCCAAAGCCGACTCGATGTTCAGTGCTCGGCGGCTGCGGTCATGATAACTTCTCCCCTACTGGGATATTGTTGGCTGCCTAATAACTGTGATTTCAGTAGTGTACCCACCGGGCCGTTGAACAAAATTTTCGGACGATTCTTGTGGAACCAGCAGTGTTTTCTGACTATTGGACAAGCCGTAACTCCGTATGTCGGATTTTGGAATAGTGTCGCATTTTTTCATCATTCCACATTACCCCTGCGAACTATGGAAACAAGGTACGGATATTTCTGATTTACGAATTTATATTTAAAAGTTCTATTTCTGTCCCACTCGATGACTGCCTTGCGGCTAGAGATACCCGCTTGCCAAGACGCATCTTTCCACATAATTTTATTTGCGGATGGGAAAAAAATCCCACGGCAGAACCGCAGTTTTTAGACGATAAAGTAAGGCGATTGTTTTGCCCCAAACTACGTATCGACCATTGCAGTGGCGGCGAAGTATTGTAGGGTGTGCCGGTTCCCCCATATCATCCCTTTTTTACTAATTACAACGGTCAAGTCTTGATAAAGGGCGTGAGCGACATTACTGCTAATTTATTTTGTGATCGGGCTTGCATATGAAAACGAAATTAATTTATTATTAGATTTATGAATGGACTACAATAGCATTTAATTTAATTCACAGCTGTGGTGTATGGGCTTTGAGTGTATTTTAACAAAATGCATTACTACAATTTAGCACAGTTATTTCTAAAAATAATTTTAAACGTTTTTTTAAGTGACTAATGTCAAATAACACTTGCACGTAACTATAACTATTGATATACTACAATTTCTTTACATAATCCTTTACCAGAAACAAAATTTCTCTTTGTTAAGGAAATTATTCAATATCTATTAGAGAAAAACAAAAGTGCCTAATATTATATATTATTACCAAGATAAATTTCTCTACAAAAAGTGTTTTATTGGTTGAATAATTCCTATATTAATTAATACTTCCTTTCTGAAAGTCCGATATTATCTTTGCTCAAAGAACGTAATTTTCTGATATCAAGGAATATGAAGGAGTAAGTCATGATGTTTGTCTATACAACGTTTTTAAGTTAATTGTAGTTGAGTATTTATTGTTGAAGAATTTCATCATTTGAGATGTCCTTTAGCTATTTAAATGAAATATGTAAATTCATTTTTAACTGCATGGGGCAATTTTAGCAACAAGGACAAGGTTGGTTATAATTGTCACAGAAACTGAATGGATATCTGTCGCTTAGTACCCGCCTATATTTATCACGAATTTCATATTTTATCGCTTAATTTCATTAGTAGGACGTTTATCTATTATTTACTATCATGGGAATTCAGTTGATTACCATGGTTTACAATAAAAATGACTTTATGCTAGAACTATAAACAATATTTTAATTGTTCCTTTGTTTTTGAGTCATCTATGCAAATTATTTTATTTATTATTGTTTTCCTTCAATAATGTGCAGGATAATATATTGCCATTGTTCGCCTGATATTGTGTGCCTTGTTTTTTATTGTGAGAAGCTGGGTGTTGTCAACATATTCAGATAAGAATGCAGAAATACAGTGATTGAATATATACAGAGTGAACCTTAAATAAGTACAAATATTTTAACTGTTGGTAAAAATAAAGGTACACACAATATTAAATAACAAAATAGCAGCTTGACGTATGAGTTTAATATCAAGAAAAGGAAAGACATTTGTGTAACACTGGCAACACTGAACCACACGTTCAACCTGCAGTGCTATGACTGATAAATGTATGAAAGTCAGTGGTCCTCAACAAGTTTCCTACAGAAAAATTACAAAATTTATTTAAAATTTCAATTTTTTATTTCTGATTTTTTTGTAAAAAACTATCAATTATGTGTTCTACACAGTGAACTATACTGCTGGTTAAAATATTTGTACTTATTTAAGGTACACCCTGTATAATAGATATAATTTTCGAAATTTTTCTACATTGTCATCAAATAAAGTTGCATCTACCATTTATACCTGGACATCTGTTGCCTAGGCACACTAAAGAAATAATTTCATAGAAATAGTACATAATATAGAACTTAATTATCTAACAAGAAATTGTCTATTGAAATACGATTCATGAAAAATGTACATATGTAAGTAGTTATCTAACTATTACAAACCTTTTAAAAACTGTTGTCATTTCTACTAGGTACAATCGTTTGCAATAATAATGACCCTGATTAAAATTAATTTTGCGATCTTTTGAACTGTTGACATGTTCGTAATGAAATCTACTTAAAAATTTTTAACGTTAGTTATTAGTTGTTTCACTCACCAACAGATTTAATGAAATTTCTACTCAGTACTCTGTTTTGAGAGTGTCATTATTATTGCAAAACATGTAGGTATAAAATCAGTTTGGATAAGAACACGAAATTCAGTTGTTATAAATTAGTTAATATGTTCTGCATTTTTAGGATTGCTTTATTTCAACTGACCTACTTTCTTTGTCATATATTTTGTACATTTTTAACATTCCCACTTATTCTATATTTTTAAGGTACTTGCCAGATAGTAAACACCAACCTTTTCGTTTAAAGTAATTGTTATAAGAAGTCCTAACAAAAGACTTTGCCTTTACATATCGTATCTGATAGTCATCTATAACAAAGTAGAAGTATGGAATTTTGGTATAAATATCCTCTTCGTGTTGATATTTATGTAATTGTAATTATCTCTTCTAATGACACTTTTGACATTCCGATTTATTCCTTTTTTTAAGGTAAGTGCTCGATAGTAAAGGCCAACCTGTTCGTTTAAAGTAATTGTTATAAAAAGTTGTAACAAGAGACTCTTTTATGCATTTACACATGGTATCTGATTTCGCATGAGTATTTAGCTTTTTTATTTATTTATTTGTTTAAGGTTAACCGTCATCACATTTTTATTGCACATAGTTGTGCACAGGATTGAATTGCAGGTTCTTTCGACATAACAGTTAGGTATATATAAAAGATAACATATACAATATATTTACGTCACCAAAATTAATTTTGTTACTGTGTGAAAAAACTATTAGGCGCGAAAATTAATGTCTAAATAAAATCATCAGTATGTGGTTTTATTTGACACACAAAAATATGCGTGTATGCAATTGTAGCACTGTTGAATACAGTTTATTTTTATAAGTAAGTACTGCGAATTACAGTTAGTGTTGCAGTTTCGCACATCTTAAATCAACTTAAAACTATAATTTTATTTCATTAAGAAGTTATAGGCTCGAAAAGGGACTTTTTTTATTTTATTTTTTACGATAATTTTCTTATTTACTGGGTAATTCCACACAAATTTTAAAAAACAAGATTTTTTTCTGAGATTTTTGGTATTAATATTTTGAAATAGCCTTTGATTAGTTTTAAAAAAGATATACTTGTTGCATGTCGCCAAAATGTACCATTTTAGAGGAAACTGCGTTGAAGGATTTATTAAACTTGGGAATCAGTATAAATTCTAACAAATTAGTTGTCCAAAAAGTTCCAAAACCACAAAAAAAAATCTTTATTTCTCATGTGTTATTTACTATCTTTGCTTGGATTGGTTATTTCCTTTTTGTATTTTTGTTTTCTATTTTGTTTTTAACACGTAAACTTGTTCTAAAACGTTGTTAATACTTATGAATTCTGTTTGTTTTCTTATGTGCTGTTTCTCTTTTAATGCAGGAAAACCCCTAATTTCTTCAGATTTTACAGAACAGCTTATGTAAAATATTGCAACTGGTTGTTTTTTTCCAAGTTTGCAAGATAAAGAGTTTGAATTCGTAATTAACAAAATCACTTAGGTACATATATTGGAAATATGTTTAAATACTTATCACTTATACAGGGTGTACATGTAAGTGCCGATAGTACAGCAACAAAAAAATCGTATGAAAAAAATGTTAAATGAATAGTTTTTCTACAAATATATTTCAAAAATACAACTGCAATATAAGGCAAAACTGTGTTACCAAATTACAAACTAAGGTATGATTAAGGTTAAGTAAAAGTTCCTGTAATATAATTTGTTCGTAATTTGTTTTTTTTATATCGGTATTAATGAAGTTTTCCAGAATATCGTTAAAACTGTTCGACAACATTGCAATGTGCCAGATGCTGTTAACCTAAAAATATTATTAGTCACGTTATCATGTAGCAAAATAAAGTTACTCATATTCCGGATACTCTGTAGATGACGCATCTATAAATAGAAATGTTTCCTATTCTATTTCCCATTCGGTAAAAATTTCTGTTTATATACACTCACAAATATCAAGCAAACACCACGTAAAGAAAAACAAAACGCACTAGCCATAATACTACTACCCTTGTTTTATAATACAGTTAGTCAACAAGTCAAACTTTACTCGTTTAAAATCCATGTCATCCTTAGTTACACCAAAGACGAGGATGACTTGGGTTTTAAAAGAGGCCATCGTCATCTATTATTTTTACTTCTAAGTTTGACTGGTTGACTAACTATATGTATAATATATAAACAAGACTACTAATAATAATTTGAGGTTAATAACAGTAGGTAATGGATTGCGATGTTGCCGTTCATTAAAGATTTAAGGGTTTTTTGGGAAATTGTTTACTTCATTAATAATTATAAAAAAAATCGAATTACGTTACCTTGCATTTTACTGCAGCTGTATTTTTGTTTTTGAAAACTTACTTAATTTACATTACATTTCTTGTTGCTTATGGTTAGATCTCAAGTAATACAAGATATTTTATAGCAGTGGTTAAGAATGTCCCTGTACCTAATTTTTAAAGAGTTAAAGTGGTAAGGTTTAGTCGCATAAACATCTTATTGGCATCAACACAGCAGCTAATAGCGTGAAATATGCACATTTTTATAAAATATTGTTGCTGTATAAAAATTATATAATTGTGTTTTAAGAGTTCTATATGAAACGTTTTAGCAGTGAGCTTGCTGCATTGATATAACAAACTATACGATTCCAATAAAGCATGTCATGATTAATGTCTTATAAAAACGTTATAAAATTTTTCTACTTTATTTACAAGCCCATCACAATATAAAGCTAATATTCGAGTTCCTTTACATTTTAGGACATGTGTGTATTATTATAAGTATCTTTATTATAAGGTATACGATGTTATATTTATAAACTCAAAAATATCTAATTCTTAGTTGAATTTCAGGTACGAATAAAATTTTACTATGATAACGAATAAAAAAGGTCGAAAAGTCATAACGCGCCTGCATAGTACTAAAAAATAAAGATACTATTTTCGTTCACAAAAAAACTGAAAATTTAAATACATACACATTTGCTGCTAAAAATATCCCAAGTTCTAATTCAAAATTCCAGGTAATAAAAACTCTTCTTTTTAATGAGTAACGGAAGTTATTTTCAGGAAAAATTTGATTTAAAAGTTGTTTGAAGATGTACGCTGAAAAGCAATTGGAATTAAGTGAATAAACATGGCGCTAAAATAATAAAACAGTTTGGTCTCTTCAGAAGCATTTAAAATACTTTAATGTTATGTAAAAGCGATACATAAGAGCATTATGTTTTGTAGAAAATCGTTTGCTCGTATTAACTATCTTTAACAAGCAGTTTTCCTTTATAGTCGCGCTTAAATATTTTAATACAGCATTTATAAAACAAATGCTGTAATTATACAGGTAAAAAGCTTTCTGAAACAAAAGTGCTGCATAAATGGCTTTAGAACTTTCTTAAAGTAATTTAAGTAACTTTAAAATACTTTTATTTTTGCTGTAAGGATCTTCTCAAATATTTCTCTTGCTATCACTGCAAAATTGATTTATAACGCTTTATAGTCAGTCATGTAGATTGCTACTATAGACATTATACATTAAATAATTTCTATAAAACTTTTTTTTTTTGTTGGGATTGCATTATTCTCACAGGTATTTTAAACAGCAAAATAACGGCTGTTAATAAAAAAGTCTCAAATAATACGATGAAATTGCCGTCATGTAACCGCTATATATCTTTTATATAAATTTCTGGTCTTATGATTTTGAATTATAAGACTAGCCTGCTGCTTGGGATAGATGTACAACTCCTTTAGTATCAGCACTTATATTTCGAACACTCTGTATAGATGCTTAAAAGTGAGGTTAAGTAAAATTAATAGGTAATATCTTCAATACTCTGTTGTAGACTACACTTTACCATGTAAGATGAAATGAAAGTGGTAAAATATTATACAAGACAAATACACAACACACGTCAGTATATTTTTCTTGACGATTTTGAGGAAATGATATCGCTGCTTTGCAATTGGTAAAGGCTGTGTAAACAGCAACGTTGCATTAATAATTGCTCGCGCTCAAACGACACTGCCTCGCTTCTACTTTATTACGTTTAATTACAAAATTAATTAGCATATATTGTCCGCCGGTGAGTCACGCTCGCATATTTATTTTTTTTCTTGATTGACTATTATGAATCACATTTGCTTTTGCAAGGTACTACACATACTTATAAGTACCGCACATATTGCGCGGATGGCGAAAAAGCAGTAATTTATGCAAACTAAACCGCAAAACTGGTTGTTAGTATGAGGCAAAGGCACTGTGGGGCGAAGCTGGCAATAAAACGGTTGTTATGGGACTGTAAATGCTGGATTTAGGAGTAAGAGTCATCTAATTTCGAGCGGTTCTCACAGAAATTTGCATATTACTAAATGTAAAAATTATAGGTGGTCGTGTAGCAAGAGTTAAAAGTTTCGGAATTTTACGGTCAATAAAGTTCCAAGTATCTAGTGTGGGTATACGGAAGGATAAAAATATAGGATATACCTATACAGGGTGAGCCAATAGTGTGTGGACGGAAGATTGTGGTTATTATTATTATTATTATTACATAATAGCAAGGACAGAGGCAAAGCCTATTAGTCCAATAAAATATACAAAATGACAGTTAACAGCTTGTAGGGTAAGACTAAATACATAAACAAATACAAAAGAAAACAAAAACAAAATACATCAGCAGAAAACTAAAATCACATTACAAATTAATCATAGATCACTAGCGTGACAGGCCTTAAACCGCACACGAAAAATACACTAGACGCGCACTCACTGCACGAATTGCGATGTCATCCACGCATCCAATCTGTTTTTGAAGGAGTTGACCGATGGAGCAGTAACAACAGATGAAGGGAGGCTATTCCAGTGATAGAACACTCTGTTTGGAAAGAAGTGTTGACGTAAAGATGTTTTAAAGTTTTCTTTCGACAATTTAAATTGATGACCACGTAAACGTTCATTCAGATTTAACTCAAATAAATCCACAAAAGTTAAATTGTACTGATTTTTTAGAATCTTGTATACTTGAATACGATCACCACGCATACGTCTCATATTAGTACAAGTAATTTTCAAACTATCCAAACGACGATGATATGGAAGTGATCTGAATTTGGGGATCCATTTCGTAAATCTTCTCTGCACTCCTTCTATGAGTTTCATATCTCTCACTAGGTAAGGAGACCATATGTTTACGCAGTATTCCAGATGCGGACGGATATATGATTTATATAATTTTAAATAGACTTGATCATTTAAGCTCTGGAAACACTTATTTAAAAGATAAGATATGGAATTGGCTTTTTTCACAATGGCGGATATATGTTCAGACCAAGTGAGACTGGAATTAATTAGTACACCTAAATCATTCTGGCTAACAACAGTGTTTAAAGGTTGACCTTGATTGAAAGCATATCTAAACTTGGGATTATTTCTACCGATATGTAGAACAGTACACTTATCAAAATTCAGTGGGATGAGCCAATCGTTGCACCAGTGCTCGATGGAAATAATATCATCTTGTAGGGTCTGTTGGTCTTGCAGTGCATTCCCAAATATCTTTGTATCATCGGCATACAGTGCATGCTGCGACTTGAGCTTTAGCGAGAGGTCAGCTGTATATACCAAAAATAGAACTGGTCCCAAGACAGAACCCTGCGGAACTCCCGAAAGAACTACTTGAGATTCAGAATGTGATTTACCAACCCTTACTGAAAAAGATCGATTTGTAAGGAAACTATCTATCCATGCAAGCAAAGGACCGCGTATTCCATTATGTTCTAATTTGTATAGTAGTATGTTTTTCTATACTGATAGAAATTTTTAAAATATGCTGTTGGTGGGGGGTGGGGGGTAGTCAGAGCCACAAACAAAGTTACATTTTTTTAAATGGAACCTCCTGCATATTATTGCACATTTGGATTTCTCGGTCAATTCTAGTGTGACTTCATGTACCATACTTGGCGCCTTAAACGTACCGTTTGAACGTTATTCGATATTTTGTCAAAAAGTTGATGTCTAGAAATAATTGAATATCAGAGGTGGGCGGCAACATAGGAGGCTGTGATTGGGGGAAATTATTGACTACCAAGAGCTATAAAGTCATTTATGAACTCTATTTGTTATAGGTGATATCGTCGCTCTAATTTTGAAAACTTCAATCATGGATAACTTGATTTTTTTAAATGGAACCCACATATTTTTTTCACGTCACCAGATAACACATGTCATTACCTTTCACCCGATATAAAGTTATCTGTATTTATCTCTAATACTTTTCTTTTAATCCACAATTACTTTTTACTATGATGGATTTATGCTAATCAATTAATTGATATATTCAGTGCGTCGACTGAAAACTGTTATCGTTTCAGGTAAAGTGTCTTTTCTATTGAAAATACAGCAAACATTTACTTGAAAAAGTTGTTCAGAACGGTAAATTATGGAGACGTGCAAAATTTCAAAAAGATCGGCCTGCTTTGATGGAATCTTTGTGTTTTATTGAAAAATGGTTTCAAACCCCGTCGATCTTCTTGAAATTTTGCACGTCTCCATAATTTACCATTCTGAACAACTTATTCAAGTAACATTTTCCTGTATTTCTAGCAGAAAAGGCACATTTTAAATAGGATTATTTTAAAAATGGTTACTCCAACCAACTTCAGCAAGGTATACCTTTTTCAAATAAAACAGGTAGGAGAATCGATTGTTTGGATAGTCAGATGGATACACAAAGCTGGAAAAAAGTTCTGCAATTTAAAAGAAATATGGTGTGCTACAAGTGGCGCCCTCTACTAGTGACGTCAAAATTAGAAACAAATTTGAATATCTTGCCCGCAAAAACCTCCGATTTAGAAATTTTATGTAAATATTTCTTAAGAAGTTTATTAAACGACTTGAGATATAAGCGACGATATAGGTATGTTAGGTTAAATCGATTTATTTTCACCTAAGAAATCTATGGTTTTATTTTTGCAACTTCATTTAAAAACACACTATATAGGAATTTGTAGCGAGGGATAGAAACATTTATGTTATCTAGAACTACTTCAATGTTAAGGTTCAAATTGTGTAACACATCAATTTTTTTAACTTAACTGCCCCAAATGGACGAAATGGTAACATTTTAATATTATTTCAAAATTGTTTATTTGCTGCATATGCAGTGTGGACCATTTTGGAAAATGGTTAAATGGTTACTCGATGCATCGTATATTTCAAATAGAATTATTTCGAAAGAAGAAGCATTATTGCCATAAGTGGCGCCCTCTATTACGTCAAAACTAGAAACAAATTTGAATTTCCCAAATGTATGCGGATTTTTAGAAGTATTTTCAAATATCGAAAGCAAAATTTTAACTTTGACACCCTGTATCTTTATAACCATCAACTATTAAGTAAGGTAAGTTTAGCCACATCTTATTATTTTGTTGTCAAAAATTTACTCTTGCTGTATGTTGCATTAATATCAGAACATTGTATAATATGAAAAATAAAATTCTTGCAGTTTTATTTATCCACTTTTACTATTTAAATTATTCTCAAATAAAATAAGAACTTTTAAAAAGCGTTTGTAAGACCCACAATATTTTGCTATTCTAACCCCACATGTTAACAATTATTTGCACATGCTTATAAAAAGTGAACAATCGTGTATGTATAACTATGTAAATTGATGTTATAACAATATTTACATCAGCAGTTAAATTGAAAAAAAACGTATTTTAAAAGATATCTGTACCTACATATTTGTTGGTTAGACCATTTTCTGTCGTTAGATATTCATTTTACTTCGATGCCTGAATATTCTCAGTTGGCGTGAGAAAGCATTCCGGTTATTTGCTAAACTCTATATTATTCACTTCTTAAATGTCTAAAATTATTTGTTGAAAACACTGTTTTTAGAATACGGCGTCCTTATTTTGTTTCCTCCGAACAAATATTTTTTAGAGAATGAGAAAAGCTTATTTTGGATCAAATTTGACAGTTACGAGATATTTTATTTTTGCCTTAAAGTCATAATAATAATTACCGATATTGAAAAACGATTGTTGAAAAATGTAAATTTCCTGTTTTATTTTAAAACCATTGTCATAACTTATAAAACTTTACAAGTATTTTTTGAAAAATACATTATTTTAGCCTTAAAAACAGACGGTATCCCGAATTCTAACACTTACTATTGAGCAGACCACATATCAATGATCAAATAGGAGATAGGAGGTGCCACTATCGCTACCTGCTACTAAAATCTTACTATAACCACATATACTATAATTTTCTCTCTGTTACTCTGTTAAATTTCACATATGCTTTAGATCTAAAATACTTTTCATTTCGTAATCGTATTACGAGTACATATAAGGGCGAAATGTAAATTGTGATTATTTGTCCAGTTTCGAACATCGATTTGCATCGAAACCGGCGTACGGTCAGTAAAAAACAGATATCGATCTGGATAGTCGATGTATATAACGAATAGCGCTGAGATTTTTGAATAAGGACCATTTGGCAGTTCCCCAGAGTATCAGACATGATGGGGGAAGGCCTTTATCATAGAAAGAATACACTTTCGGGAGAGAGGGTGCAACAAAAGCGGAGCAAGTGCGGGTTGCGGGCATTATCGAACATTTTTCCAGTGCCAAATTGGGTTTGAGCGGGGGGTCAACAACCTATACTCCGGAGCGTTAACACAATGGAGGTTTTGCAGGGGTTATTGGTCATGTAGCGTTTGCAGTTTGTTCATAGAGGTGGAACGCCATGACTCAAGGAAAATACCTATATTTGTTCTACTATCATAACGTTATTTTATCTTTAAATAGATTCTGTGTACACTTTTAGTGCTTTGTTTTGATAAAATTATTTTTTCTACAAAACTGTTAAGAGTGGGCTTTTTAATTGTTATTTTTGATGTTAAAAATGTCATTTTTTGACACGCGTGTTAAAAGTAAGTTGCTTTTAACACTAGTGTTAAAAGTAAATCAAAGTTTATTTAAATTTTGTTTTGAAAATTAATAAAACGTTTTAACAAACACATGAACAACTTTTTATTTTAAATAAGTACAAAGCAACATTTTAACTAGTTATTACTATTAACATTTATAGTAAAATTAGAACAATTTGAAATTGTAATTCCCTGCGGAGTCATCATACTTAAGTTGGTTTTACTGTCAACATGTGGGACACATCTATTTTCTGTAGAAATGCTACTGGTAGTACTGATGGTCTTGCTAATAGTTGCAGCAGTAGGAAGTATTTGGCACGCAATTTCCTTCTTCTGTTCCAGTGAATTTTCAATATAGCCTTCAGCTACCGTCGAAGATTTCCATCCTCCATGTCTCTTGATGGTAGTAAGATTTGCACCAGAATCTGCTAACAATGTCGCCGATGAACGACGAAAACAGTGTCCGGTGTAGAGTTGAGGATTTGGTAGATTCAAGAACTCTGCAATGTCGGCAGGCATTTTACCAAACATGTTAATTCCGACTGGATTCTTCACACATTTATTCTTCATATATTTAAGAAAAAGTCGTCTATGGTCAGCGCTGGGTGGCCGGAGTGCCATATACTTTCTAAAAAAGTTTAAATAGAATTCACCAACAACGCCTGAAAGTCCGAGGCACTTTCGTTTTAGTATCTGGTATGGTCACAACAACCGAAGTGCCCAAATATTCGATATTGTCGATGGTCATCTGACACAATTCCTCCCGGCGACACGCCCCGAAGACACCCATTATTGCTGCGACTTTCATCATCAGATACTTTTTGTCTTCTGCTTCTGTGAGAAATTTGTCGATATGCGTCTTCGTCAAAACTTTTGACTTTTTTGCTTGATATCCTTCACCCTTCCGTTTTAAAAAAGCAATAAGTTTATAATGTTTGCTTATATCTTAATCTTGCTTTATTTTTAACATAGTTTTGATCATGGAATAATTTGATCACAACGTTGACGATTTCCATATCTTGGCTTTTTCCTCAAAATATGCCAGTAAAACACTTTCGTTACATTTCCCAGGGACCTTTTTAATGTTGCATCATTCCGAAAAGCGTCTATAAGCGATTTCGTACTGTTCCTTTGATTTCGCCGGCAATAATTCCAATGTTGCTCGACTGGCGGCTTCTTCGATTTCAGCAGGGATGGATTCGTTACGCTCATAATCAAGATTATTCATTATACTTATAATATTACTAGAAAATGCTGTCAATATTTTTGCGTTTTTTCTGCACTGGTTGCTACGAAAATTTTAGTTCATAAACATTGCGATCTGTGTGGTATTTTTTGATTTCTTATTTTTATTGAGTTTAAAGTTCTGCCGATTGTTTTGGAGAAAAAATAGTGTATGATATACGTGTTAAAAGTGATTTTATTTTGTTCGTGAAGTTAAAATCATCTTCACTCACAAAATAAAATATTACTTTTAACAGGTATGTCATAAATAGCTATTGTTTTTTGAGGGTCGATTGTAGTAAAAATGAAGCAGTTTCTGAAACTTTTTAAGTTCCTGTATTGAAGAAATGTAATAAGTAAGACTTATTCCAGAAAATAACTGCAACATTGCATTCAGTGTTCACTGGTACTTAAAAAATTGTAATATTGCAATTGGTTTACTAAAAAAAATCGAAAATTCTGTTTCACTTTTAACCTGTCGATGGGAAAATGTGAAACGCGTATGGAGAAATATGAAACATTCGTTTATTTGCTTATTTTGAAAGAGTTACTTACTGATACGGGTAAAAATGAACCCTCCGGGAAATGAAACTCAGTATTGCAACTAAAATTCACAAGTTTAAAGACAAACATATTTTCTTAAAGTAAATGTACTAAAAACTTTATTTTTGATATTTGTAGATAACTTCTTAAAAAATCCAAATATTCACATAAAATTTGTAAACAGGAGTTTTTGCGGGTGAGAAATTCAAATTTGTTTCTAATTTTGACGTCACTAGTAGAGGGCGCCACTTATGGTCCATCATGTTTCTTTTAAATGGCAGAACGTTTTTACTGCTTAGTGTATCCATCTGACTATTATTGAAACAATCGATTCTCCTACCTGTTATATCTGAAAAAGTTTTACCTTGTTGAAGTTGTTAGGAGTATCCGATTGAAAACTGTTTTCGTTTCAGATAAAGTTCAGAACGGTAAATTATGGAGACGTGCAAAATTTCACAAAGATCCGCCTATTTGATAAAATCTTTGTGCTTTGTTGAAAAATGGTTTCATCAAACCTCGCCGATCTTCTTGAAATTTCCGATTACTTTGTGCAGTAAATCGGGCGTGTTTTGACGAATGCAGTGTTCAATGTTCGATCTTAACGCATCAACTGTTTGTGGTTTGTTTGCATAGACCTTAGATTTCAAATAGCCCCGAAAGAAGTAATCTAAAGGAGTTATATATCTGGTTCTTGGAGGCCACTGAACAGCATTTATTGAAATTTTCCTTTTTTTAAATTTTTCTTGCAATACATCAATGGTTTCATGAGCAGTGTGACATGTGGAACCGTCTTGCTGGAACCACATAGCTATTCTCCATATCAAGTGCATCTAAATTTCACCACAAAAAATTAATTCACTGTAACTGCATCTCTTTTTTAGACTGTCTCTACAAACAGCTATGAAATTCGTTGAGCATTGCGTATCGACACGGCGTCCTTAAAGTACATCCAGCATTTAAAATTAATTCACTGTACTGCATCTCCTACCTTATTTTGGAAAAAAAATGGTCCGATAATGCTATCATCATGTCATAAACCACACCATACAGCTACCTTTAGCGGATACAAAGGCATCTGGTGAATCTGTCGTGGACTGTTTTCACACCAAAAACGGCAATTTTGCTTGTTAACATATCCACTTTACCAAACATGAGCTTCATCTAAAGAGATAATATTTTTCGTAAAATTTAGATCTCTCAAGCTGTTCTAAACACCAAGCAGCAAACTCTCGGCGTTGACGATGGTCCAGTGGTAAGTTATTGGGTCCAAACAATCTTATACGGGTGTAAATTCAATTCTTTTCGCAAAATCCTGCAAGTCGTCGTCTTTTTAAGCCTTAACAGTTGGGCACGACGAGGAATTGAAAAATTTGGAACCTCTGGAACACTAGCTCTTACAGCTATATTCTCAACAGTTCTGGCATTTCGACATCTTGCTGATGCTTTGTGAAGAGTAAAACTATTTTCAAATTTCTCGACAATGCGACGAGTGGCTATCAAAGAAGGGCGATTATTTAGAACAAAATTTTCGCGAAGTGTGCGATAAGTTTCACTAAAGATACTTTTGTTTTCATATTCTATTGAGGTATAAAAATTACACATGTGAATTACAAAAAAACATTTAACTTATTTTATTCTACAAACCCCTTGGAAATTTGTAACGATATTGTAGAAACATGAAGCTGTATACTAGTGCTTTCGAATATTCGGGATATTTAGAATGAAGTTGATGGCCCAAATAATTTGATGTTTCACCATATTATTATAATACTTATATTCAAATTCTCTATCCGAATGTTCTATATTTGTAATTTGGATTTTTTCGGATCGTCCTCAATTTTCTGCACAGTTCTAGCGCGACGGCTCGATCCGTCCTGTTGCATTACAGAGGTCATTGGGACAGCGAATAAAATTATTCTACATTTGATAGTGATTTTTTACAACATTATGTTTTAAAAAGAATACTGTACTCCACAAGATCTAAACAAGTGAATTCAATAGATGGAATAAATTAAACCGACTCGTACAGTTCGTGTAAAGTTTTTCACGCTTTCAATGTAATTGAAATATTGATTCATGGGGCAGTTTGAAATCAATGAACGTACACCACTGTGCGTGTTTGTGACTAAACTATGAATAAGATCTTCTGACGCCTATCAGCGTACTTATAAAGTGGACTTGACTCATGCTGCGTCAATTATAATCAATTATTGCCGGACAGTCTAAAGGACAATTTACTGGTAAATATGTATAATTATTGTTAAATAGATTTCCGTGGCGTGATGGCTGGAAATAATTTTTATTGGATTTTCTCATGACCGTGACACTAAATTTCTCACTTGTACAGTCCAGTGAAAAATTAATCCGCAACTTTCAAATATACAGGGTGTCCAATTTTTATTGATCATTACTTTGATACTATAGAGGATTTTATTTTAATGCAGAAAGTTCATATAAGTGTAGGTCTTATTGTTCTTCCATTTTTGAAATAGAGACGTTAAGGTTTTCTATAGAAAGATGCACAAAAAAATCCACCCAGTAGGTGGAGGTACGTGCGCTAGAGAACATGAAAAACCATGAACTGTACCTTACTGTACTGTACTGTGCGGGATATGATAATGTTCATAATGTCGCATACAATTTTTTCAGTTGACATGTAAAATTAAAGAGATTTTATGATAAAATGTAGCAAGTGAAAATGATACTGTATTTTCTTATTTTAAATGACTCGTCAGCCCGAAAGTTGCTATACAATCTGAAGAAAACTTATAAAATTGACGCAGTAAACAGATATTCTTTCTATCTTACTCAGATTTTTTTTAGACTATCTCAATAAACAGCTATGAAATTCGTTGAGGGTTGCATATCGAAACGGCGTCCTTAAAGTACATCCAGCATTTAAAATTATTTTTCAGTCAAAGCTTATTGAGTCTATGTGCAGTTCTGCTGAACTAGAACTAACCACTGTCGACGATCGGCCATATCGATAGTTACGTGTGAGCACCACTGTGCAAATTTGCAATAAAGTTTGATATTTGTATGCAAGAGTCTCACAAGAATCATGCAAGAATTTTACTTTTTCATATTGACACTAACTGAAACTGAGCTGTTCATTTTGATAGCCTTGATGAATATTTAAATATGGAAACCATGATATTGGATACTTCAACAGTGCTAGTACTTAAATCTACACTCAGCATAGGTTTCTGTTATCATTCTAAAGCACACTACCCATAAATAGTTTGTAACTAAATTGTGTTATGTAAGTATTAGTAGTCAGAAAATAACATTTATTACATGAAATATACACCTCAGACAACATTGTCATTTTTTGATAGTAAGTTTATTCGCATATTTATGTGAAATTTTACATCAATTGTTTTTACCGTGCATAATGGTTATAATTATAGGTAATTGTGTGTACACATTTTTAAATAGCAATAAGTTTGAGGTTTTACACCTATCTTGCTGCTTATCTGCATCCAAAAGTATTTAGATCATGTTTTATTTAGGTTTCCTTTCAAAACTATGAAATTATAGCAGCCGCATTTGTAAATGGGAGATACGATCTTTGTTGGTGGATTTATATAACAAAATCTAATTGTTCGTGTATCATAAGCCATTTCTTGTGAGAAAGAAAAATGAAAACTTCCGGACAATGGTACAGATGGGTATAGAATTTATTGATTCTGTTGATTCTCCGGGGCTTTGTAGAATCCAGGAATTCAAAAGAAAGTTTGATGAGTATCCTTTATGTATCATTCCAAGTTTTTCTCATTTCACGCACACGTTCCACTCCCATAGTTCCGTTACAAAACCGGTGATGGGATTTCGTAATGAAAGGAAAAAGCACAATAACATGGGTGATAAGATTCTTGTCATGCGAATTCATAATTTTTACCTACATTTACTTATATTAGCAAATTCTTTTGATTCTATAAAATATACATATCACAAAATTTTGCATTCTAGTTACAGAATACTCAGTAGTCAGAAAAACCTTGAAAAAAAGTTGGTAAATTATGAAATCAGAAAAAATATATATCATTAAACTACTTGTTGAAGAATTCGTGAATGATTTAGTATCTTACTAGTGTTTCTGTCGATAATATTTTCGTAAATGGAATTGTAGATAAAACATTTAAAAAACTAAATCAATAAATATCATCATTACTTTTTTTTGTTTGTTATATATATTATTAGAAATTTCAAAGTTATAATCGTTTTCTTGCTCAATTATGTCATGTAAACTACAACATAATGATAATTATGGCTGATATGGCAGTGCCAACAATGCAATATACTTAAAATTTTAAACTTCACTAAATTGTATAATATATATTATATATTTTTAGGTATTAACAATATTGTGTGAAACTAACTACTCTGCGGACTAAATCCCCGACCAGCGTTGAATATCTACCCATATATCCTTTATTATTAGCTTTTGTAACATTCTTTACTATATTAGAAAGGTATTTTAAGCTAATATAAATAAAATCTACAATTCCTATCAATGAAGCCATATGTATGCTCTCTGATGCCAAACATCTAGGTATGCTAATGAACAATTCCACAGACAATTCTATTCAGTAATTATCTACAATAAAATTATTCTAGCTAAATTTACTAAGAGTTTCAAAAGTGAACTTAGATATATTATAGAATGTTTTCATTAAACCAGGTTAGTAAATTTAGGAGTAGCTAGATTAATTTTTATTTTATGTAATTATTGAATAGAGCCTTGTCTGGTGTACTGCTAATGAATGACTGACAGTTTGCTATAAGTCTTGCAGGTTTACATATTTATTTTATAGACATCTGACCCACCTTATATAAATAATTAAATACTACTCTAGAAAGGTAAAGGAATACAATATATATTTGAATTAAAACAAAAATACTAATTGTATATACCAGTTTTATTTTTTTAATTATTTTATATTATTTCAAATATTTGCATTCATTTTTTCAAATCACTTGAATTACATAATTTTACTTTGTTTCCTCAAGTAATTTTTATTGTCTAAATAAAACAAACGGAACGTCACCTCATAATAAATAGGTATATTAGTTCTCGTGATTTCAAGTAATTTTTATTCTTAAAAGAATAATCCTTCAATAAAGTATTACTCGAGGGGTAAACCACTGGGGTATTTTACTGTACAAGCTGTAGGTAATTATAGATATTTTTTGCATTTTTTTGGGTATTTATGTGTATTTATAGGTATTTTTTCAGTATTTTTAGGTACCTTGTGTATTTTTGAATACTATCAAGGTAATAATGGGTGTTTGCTGGATATTTAATGGGTATTACGAAGATAATTAATGGGTATTTTAAGAGAAAACTAGTATTTTCCCGCCAATTTTTAAATACAATGGCGATCGCACATATCTTATTACGATGGCACAATTTAAATATAAGTAAACAACTGACCGACGCAATGGCAAATATAAAAATTATTAAAAATAGATACAAAAATATTTTCTATAAAATTTTTCAGAGGCACTGTTAAATCACTATGTGGTTTATTATTGTCTTCGTAAGTCTTTAGTTTAGAAAATAATATAGGGTGATTCGAATTAGATACATTCAATTGCAAAAATAATGACACTTCCTCAAATCAGTTTTTTTACTACTCTGTGGGTGAGTGGAACAGCTAGGAACTAATGTTTAAAATTGAAAGTAGATTTCATTACGAATATGTCAGCAGTTCGAAATAAATAGTCAAATTCAACTAAACAGGGCCTTTATTATTGCAATAGATTTTTGATTACATAGTATTCGATACGACGTGTTAACGATAAGTTTGGTCAAACTTCTCCGACATTCTATTGATCAAAAATATGTAATAGAAAGAGAATGAAAGTCTATACTAAAAATTAAAATATTGCTAAATTAGGTTTTCCTATCATATTCATATTCTATTTAATAAAAAAGGAGCCTTTTTATCTAAACAACTGCCAATTATCTAATTCTAATCATATATGAAGGAAAGGAAGCTAGGGCTAAAATTGAATTCCCCCTCGATACTCATGCATTTACACTTGCAAATGAAAGATTTTGGTTGTACTTTGTACTGGAGACGC
Organism: Monochamus alternatus; assembly: GCA_037114965.1. Taxonomy (NCBI): domain Eukaryota; kingdom Metazoa; phylum Arthropoda; class Insecta; order Coleoptera; family Cerambycidae; genus Monochamus; species Monochamus alternatus. The sequence goes on from CM073433.1 coordinate 45,367,788, forward strand.
CAATGGTACCCGATGAGTATTTGGGATCCGGACAATAATTTTAGGGACACCCCGTATAGACCGAATATTACGATTTCATAGACGAGGAAAAAGTTTGTTTTCAGATAGTTTGAAGGGGACATGGTGTAGGTATTGGCACCCTTCTTGGGTGCTCCAATGGGTTTATGATATATTTTATGTAATCCAAAATGTTCTTTCCAGATGATGTATTCAAATCGAGTCAAAGGAACCCTTAAAAAATATGTATTATGTACGTAGATCTGTAAATGGAATAATTTTTAAGGATATGAAAGACAGTTTTGGAAAATTAAAGGTATATTAATCATGGGTTATTTAATGTATATTTCGTTTCTTAGATATCTAGGTATTTAAGGGTATTTTTGGATACTATTTGGTATTTCTGGGTACTTAACGGGATTTTTAGGTACTTAAGGATATTATTGGGTAATAGTCATAGGTCTTCTTTGGGCACTTGAGGGCAGTTCGTGGTTTTTGGGTATTTTTGAGGTGTTTGCTTATTTGATGAGGTATTTTTTTTGGGTAATATTTTTTAAAAATGGTATTTCATTGTACAAATTTCAAGCAGTGGTTTACCCCTCGGTATTACTGTACTTGAGAAAGTGAAACTTAGCTAATTTTGGAATAAGTGTATTCATCTTGATACTAATATAGCTTTTTTTCTGTTTATCATACAGATTTTACTTAAAAACATGCATGCGTGTTGGTATATATTTAATTTTTATCTTCATTTTTTATATTGTATTCGTTAAAGTGAACCTGACAGAACCATACTACAAAATTTATTTGTGGCGTACTTCAAGTTTCAAACGTTCCGGCCACTTTCTTAATGAAGAATTAATGACCTTTTTTACGCGATTGCTTTCGGTACAACGTTTCCATCGAAAGCCAGCCTGGCATGAATCATCCAAGGGTTGAAAGTTCTAGTAAAAACCTCACGGGTGGGGATGAAGAGAAAGACAAAGGCTTCATTGTGGAACGGATTGGAGGTAGCATACAAACAAATAATAGGTGGCGCTAACAAAGAGTAATGAGGTCGGACTGGATTTAAGCTGAGGCCTTATATGTGCGGAAGTCAAGCAGTAGTGGAATTTCCTTTTATGAGAAGACTAAAAACGAATTTAATTGAAATAAACGTGGATTTGAATCACGGGGGGTGGGTTTAGGAAAGACTCGACTGCATTCGATGAAACGTATTAGTCTACTCAAGATGTAGCTATGTGCTAAATGACGTCTACTCAGGTTCGCTTCTGTGGGATATGTGCCACTAATGAATGGCTTTGCTATAAGTCTTAATAAAAATTATAATAATAGTAATAATAATCCATTTATTGCCCTACAGATAACATTCAAACACGACTCCTAAATCTTTTATTGTATCGCAGCGTTGAAGTATTGCACCATTTAGAGTATAATTATAAACGCCCCCTCTCCCGCACAAGTCTCCGACTTCTGGGCTAATCCCTGTGATTAGAATGAGGGGTAGAGATATTATTATTATTATGATATTATTAAACAATTGGGTTGCACTTACGAGTACCTATAGCTTACTGTTTGTGCTAATGCTTTTAATTCTTATAAAAAGCTTTAAGTCGTTTGCAAATAATAATTTATCGCAAGTGATTACATTACTGATGTCATTTACAAATAATAAAAAAATAAGGGTCCCAAATTTGAGCCTTGAGGTACACCCGAGGTTGCTCTAAATACTGTTGATTCATGCCTACAGTATGTAACAAACTGTTTTCTGTTGTACAGATATGTTTCGAAAAAGTTGCAATGAGAACTAATGCCGAAAGTATTTAATTTATTTAAGAATAGTTCATGGCCAATACGGTCAAAAGGCTTTGTAAAGTCGGTGTACACCACATCAACTTGTCCTTGAATATCAAGTTCGCTAGAACACAGGTTGGATATAGGTCTATAATTATTAATTTCTCATTGAGTGTCACTGTTAAAAAAGTCTTGCAGGCAAGTTTTAAAAAAAAGTCCTACTCTATAAGGCAAGAAATATTGGTACGCCAAGGAGTACTGTAAAATTCGATCAATAAATGATTAATTTAACCAAGGCTTTGAGAGTTTCACAATTGGAGATCTTATTTGATCTATTGTGGTTGTTCTAGTACTTATGTCTGGACTTAAATAACTGGTTGCTGCCAGTAACAGAATTAAGGTGCACATCCGTAGTTTTAGCTGAGATTTTTTTACGTGTTCTTGTGTAACCTAGCCTGGGAACAACAAGGACATGTCAAAGGATCATGGCTAATGCTAGGGATGTGCATTTTAACTGCTACTATCTACTAGCTGCTAGCTGTCGCTAAAAACCTTAATTGCGACGCCACTGGGTAATCGCATTAAATACAGTTGTAGCGTGAACCGAATAATTTTATGTAGAATGAATCGCTGAACTGAAAAAATGAAAATACATAATAAATCCATACAGCACATTATACGGAATTAACCAGTGTTGTTAAATATTTTTGCATGTTATATGTTATACATAATCCCCTTATAAAATTGCATGCGGTATGACCATACTAAAGCTATTTTATTGTGCAATTTTGGAGCGGAATGGAATTTTATACTGCGAATTATTCACACGACTAATTTAATGCTTGACAACAATTGGTCTGTATTAGTTTAAATTTATCTCATTTTTGATCGTGTGATATAACATCTAAAACAAATCAAAAGTGGGATATGCTTTGAGAGGCATCTCTAGCAAAAACTAATACTGTTTTCCAAAATTAATTTAGAAAGAACAAAGTCTTTTCCATCAGAACAGACAAACATTGAAATATTGTTAATTTCAATTGAATTCGCGGTTTCATTACTCTGACTTAATAACGTTTTATTCACTGTTTTGAGCCGTAAAAACGTCGCTTTATTACTAGTGTTATTTGCTGAAAAGTTTGGAATCTAATTTAGATTTAGGTGTACCTGAGGAGATACTGGAATGTGCGAAAGAGGTTTCTTTGATTCTTCTCCCAAAGAAGTCTCGAGAATTTATGAATGTGTCTACTAACATTTTATGGATTGGTGCAAGGAAAATATTAAGTTGTATTCAGAAGATGTATTAATGGTGTATTTCACAAATTTAGCAAATAAAATGAAGCCGTCAACGCTTTGGTCACAATATTCAATGTTGCTGTCAACATACCAGAAAGTTGACACCATTGGCTTTTGATTATAGTATCAACATTATTGAGATTCCAAGAGTAAATTCTATTAGCAAGTAAATGTTGGGGTTTGTAAGTAATTTCAGAGACTTCCATGATATTGCAACGATGAAAACTTTGTAATATGCTTACAAATCATGTGCTGTTCCTTACTATATCATACACGTGTTGTCTTTTGAGACAATTTGGCGCCAGTTTTGTAAATTTTTACTTTTCATGCAGTCTGGTTACTATCCCAACCGGGATGTTTCCTATTGTGAATTGTTACATACTACAAACATTAATAGTCTTCAAAAACGTCATAAGATACATCAGATAATTTATTTACATAAAATTATTAATAATTTTATTGATGATATAAGATTTTTGTCAGTGATTTTTAACATAGAATATTTCATCAACATTGATTAAACTGCGTAAGAACTTTTTTTGATACCCAAAAATATACAACTACCCTTACTAGAAGTTTTTCTCTCCAGCTATTAAATTTTACAAATTCTTTTTCGTAAAGTCCTTTCGGCTGCTTGGTAATGAACACAGAGCTGTTTCTTCAGCTTCTGCAGATATTTCTTAAAGAATAAGAAATATACTCAACATCTTCCATTTTTACCAGCTTTTCGAAAAAAAACGAGGGGCGTTTCGCTGTCCAGATTTTGTACACCAAAATTCCTTCCTCGCAGAAAATGCACCAAAATGCCTCTGAAATGCTACAAATTACCTCAATATGCTAAAAAATGTTCGAAATACCCCCGAAATGCCCTAAATGCCACCGAAATGTTACCGGAATACAAGAAATACCACAAAATGCCTCTAAATGTCAGGAAATACCTCGAAAAGCCTTATGTTTTTAGTTACCATTTTCTGTCCTAATTATATTACTTATCATTTTTATACAGAGTATTCGTTAAAAAATAGGCCAAACCTTACCATTACATTCTACGACAAAAATTAATTGGGAAAAGTCATGCAGTGTTGCTCATTAAAGCTTAGTTTTCCAGATACAAGGTGTTGAAGTTGAAAAATAAAAACGATTTTTAGGCATACCTATCTCGGAGATGCATTAAGGTATTTTTGTCTAATTAGGTATGAGGAGTTCTAATAGCAACTTACTTCATTTGCTGCGACTTCACGTCAATACGAAAAAAACAGCGGCGTGCAAACTATATTTTCGAGATTCTTTTCTGAAAAATAAATGCGCCACTGCATAAAGCGGAAATAAATAATGTTTTTAAAATTTTCTATGATTTTTCAACAAAAAAGGTATATTTGTTGAATATGGCTGAGAGGCACCGTTTTTGAAAAAATAAACTGCGTGTTATAGAAACACAATTTTTTGATAATTAAATTGCATTAACAAATATTATACTGTTTACATATATTTTAAGTATTATAGTTGTAAAATATATCACACAATTAAGAAAACTAAAATAAAAATATAAATATCTTTTGTATGGCATAAGTAAATAATAAAATATAACAAGAAAAACTATGAAAAACATTAATTAAACATTAATAATGTTAAAGATTATTTTTGATTATTTGACTAAAGACATGTTCGATATCTTTCTAAAAAATTTGTCCAAACAGTGAAAAATGATAGATTCATGTTTTTCATAGCATTTGCAGCTGAAACTATTCTTTGCCATAGTTCATATCTATTGTTGATAGAGGCAGCTCTATAAACTATGGCCTTAATATAACCCCAGAAAAAAAAATCAATCGGATTTAGATCCGAACAAAGTGGCGGCCATGGATGTTCATTTTCTTTTTCTATCCATCGATGACGAAATGTGTTATCTCAATGCTTTCTTACTATTATAAGATAATTAGCAGGGGCACCATCATGGAATTTCTTCTAGTAGTTCAATTAAATTAGATTGTAAAACGTGCAGATAATATTGGCCGTTTAAAGATAGATGCCCGAAGTTCATATTGCCCAAAAACCTGATCGTCAAATATTCCGAACCTAATATTGAACTTAAACTCATGCTGAAAGTGTCGTACAATGCTTTCATTTGGATATTTTTCGGCTCATATATGAAAACAATCTTTTAACACATCTCCGAGATATGTCTGATAATCGTTTTTATTTTTTCAACTTCAACATCTCGAAAATTAAGCGTTTATGAACAACATTGGAGGTATATGACTTTTGCCCATTAATTTTTGTCGTAAAATCTAGTGGATTTGGCCCATTCTTTAACGGACACCCTGTATAGTAAATAGTGAAAACGATTAAATAAAAACAAACTGAAGATGGTTTATACTCAATATTACCGAAAAGGTTCAAGATAAAGTAATGAAATTTTGAACGCTGGAAATTTAAGCATTTGATTCAAATATATGTTAAACAGGGCCGATTTAAGATATTTATAGTTTAACATTTTAGTTAGAAATTATTTTTACCCTAGCTTGGACCAAAGAAATGTAATGCATTTTAAATTATAAAGGTACTCTTTTTCGACTTCGATAAAATGCACCGTTTCAAAGTAAAATAGTACTTGAAAATTGCTACGTAAGTATAAGTCGCACTAGAATATCATTTTAATGTAAAACGTATTACATTTAAAACTTCTTTAGTCTAACTGTAAAAATAATTACACCCATATAATATGCATATGCATGTATGCACCTAGATATTTTGAAAAGTCTTCTGGTTTGCAATAAATCTCCTTTGTCAAGTTATCAACTGGACAAACATACACTGGACCCGCTTCGCCTATTTACATCCGTTTTTAACTCTTATACAATGTGTACAACTATAGAAGTCGTGAGTCGAAGTGAATCACTCAAAGCCGGTTGAAAACAAAGTTTACAAAAAACAAAAATAGTTACCTATTATAATTAAATAAGTGGTCAAGAAATGACACTAAGGTACAATTTTCAACATCCATGAGCCTAGTTGGACAGCCTGACGCCTTAATATCGAATTATACAATCCATCTCAACGAGCACCTCGTGGACAAACTATTATGCGTACACATACAATACAAAAATTCTTTCAAAAATGCTCTTAAATGCCTCTAAAACACGCCAAAATGCCTCTAAATTTCAGAAAATACCTCGAAATGCACTTAAATGCCCCTAAATACCAGAAAATGCCTCAAAATGCCCTAAAATACCTCGAGATTCAAGAAAATGTCTCAAAATACCTGCAATGTGTACACTAAAATGCCTCTGCGAAACACCCCTCGAAAAAAACTAATAGAAAAAATAAACAAGAACCACCGTAGCAATCAACGGGTCTCGTTATGACACTCAACGAGATTTTGAAGGAATGTTGTTGACGTTTAAAAATGACGACTAGTGATTGTGGATAAAACGTATTATATTTGTGTTTTAATCACGTCTTATCCACTTTAGAAAATTAAAGGTCTCAAAAATGAAACGCCTTTAAATCTCTCTGTCACTTGGTGTAACATATATATTATAAGTCGCACCTTTTTTCTTGATTCACTGTTGTTTTAAATTAATTTACAGTTGTCATGCCTATCCAATAGTGTTATTAATTAGTTATTTCTCAAAACCTTAAACTATGTGCCAGAAATGTAACATGCTGCGATAATTACTTGCGTCATAAGCTGTTTTGTATTATGTTATTGTTATCTAAATAGTTACAATGGAATAGTCGATATGGTCTGAACGAATTAGCACATACTTGCTTATAAGGAATCTGGTAGGCGCAGATATGCGATATTTCTCTAGCCATAGTTTTGTAACGATTTTTCACACAAATGTATCCACTCCTTTTTTGCATACGTTATCTGTATATACTATAAACATGCATTGTTGTGCTCTTGTAATTTTTTTCCTTGAATTACCGTGAAAGCACTGGCTCAGCTTATAATGGGTCCCATACACGTTGGTAACTGTTGCAAGTATAGCTATATACTATATAGAGATTCCTGCTGTGATACTACACAGTGGAAAAAACATAATTCGCTACCAAACAAACGCACATTAAATGGAAATGATTGTAGTCGTCAACAATGAGGTTATAGCTGTGATGTAAAGGCTAACGATTTAAATATGTTGGCCATTTGTTGTAGACATTTCAGTTCACCATTCGGTCAAATCAATTTTGCATAAAATTAAGCAAACATACATTTCCAAAGTCTGTTAACATTTCCAATGTTAAAAAATGCATTCTTGATCATTAGTTGACACTTGTCAACTTGACATTTCCAATGATGATACAGACTGGCAGGGTTTATATCTAGAGACTATGACTAAGTACAAATATTACAAGAGAAAAATAAAGATTAACGGAATCACTCTTCAAAAAATTTCCAAAATTGTTTATAAAGCAGAAACATTTCTTTTTCTAAACTGTACTAGGTAATCCTCTATTCAATTCAATGTGAAACTTAACAATCAACATTTTTTTGCTTATTGTGTATAGTAGTAATATTTTTCCATACAAACTTAAACGTGAACGGTGTTCTTAACACGTAGTTAATCTACCGTTTAGATAATTTGACCAATAACCATTCACCTGTTCAATTTAAAATTCGATGGATGGCAGTGACATTTGTTTTTGATGGCAGTGACATTTATTTTTATAGCGCCTATTAACATAAAAAAAATGTATAGAATAAATTACGTCCCAGTAGAATTCATATTCGGCGTTGGAAATGGTTTGAGGAAGTCGATCGAAGAATGGAATGGTAATTTATATTTTAATTTTAGTCCTTTGATCTTTGTATAAATGCGCTTATTAATTTGCTCGGCATTTCGAATTTCAAAACACAAACGGTTTGTTATTAATTAGATGTTAATTGGTATACATTAATCGTCGTTATTGATAGCTTGGAACGATAGCGTACTTGAACTTTCGGTGTGTTGTGATACTGACAATCGGTACATGAATACAGAATTAAGGGGCAGTAGTAGAAATAAATCTTTAAATTAGCTTACTGTTACAGCTGCAGTATGTCAGAAGAATTTGAAAATACAGAGTGAGTAAGTAATTTAAAAAAAACAGAGTGAGCCAAAATAAAGTATGTAAGCAAATAAATTTTTGTTCTAACATGCTTGCTTGGAAAGATACAGGGTGTTGGAATTTAAGAAAATGGGATCATCACTATGGTCAATCTTATTTAAAAAAATATGTTGCGTCATTGAGTAATATTAAATCTAATCAATTTTTTAGACTACAAAAAACGTATTTTTAGATTCTTTCAACGGATTTTTTTTCCAAAACAAATCTATCAATAAATCTTATCGGTGTCTTTGTAAGGAGGCATGTTAGAACAGAAATTTATTTGGATAAAAACTTTATTTTGACGAGAAGAATCTTCGCTTAATTTTTGTACAACTACTGACTCACCCACTATACGTAAAGTCCATAAATGATTTCATTTGATGTCAAAAATGATCGTAGAGACCTTTTATAAGAAGGATAAAAATATGTCCCAAAAGACTATATTGTCTAGATAGGATCATATTATGTTGTGCATCACTATTTTTTGCATTGCTGCTTTAAAAAGGAGATATCGCGTTGTTGTCAGATTTCGCCTGTAGTCACTAGATTTAAATACATATAGCGACGTTTAACTGAATTGAATGATTAGGTTGTAGGCGGTAAGGAAATATTTTAATGCGTTTACAATCTGTTACTTAAAAGGTCGGAATTTAATTACGAATCAAATATATATTGTGCAGCAATAAAAATTAAACAGCGAGGACAAATTAAGTAACAGGGTTAACAATTACAAGGTCGCAAGTGTTTGTATGACCCATCACAGGTTCTTGGGCTCAAAATAAAGCAGTTTTATTAAAAAGTCCATCCAGTAGTATTGCCAAACAATGATTCTTCTTACTTTCCTTAGGTAAAATAAAAATCGGATCAGAAATTACATCTTATTCTTGAAATAGTAATATACATTCTGTGGTTTTTGCAAATATTTTTTTTATATTTTTGATATACGTATATCTATGCAAAAATAAATATTTTTAGTTACGGTAAATTTACAATTCACGTAACTACAAGTAATGTTAATATTTGTTGTAAATTATTACTATTTTTATTGTCACAACGAAAATGTTGTTTGAAATGTACTTTGTTTTATGATTTACAAACACAGGCTTGATTTCTTATATTCGTGAATTGTATAACATTCAAATTGGCATAAGCTGCACAAAAAATCCTTATTAATGAACTGTACATTTTTATCTACCACACCTTAACACAACTATAACGCATAAGGCTAGAGGTTAGTTTCATGTGATTCTAGGCATGTGCAACAATTTGGGTGAAAAAAACTACATGAAAAATTTTGTAAAATTTCTGTATGAATTATGTGAAAGTAAATAGTTCCAAAGTAGTACATTATATTACCATATTATACATGAAATTTTCTAATTGTATTACGTAAAAACGCATTTAGTTGATTTTTCGTTAATATATAATGTAAATTAAAAATTACCAGTAAATATTCTGTAAAAGGACATTGAAAGACATGGAAATTTTCACCCAGTTTTATTGAGAAAAAGATAGGTGCTGAAAATGTCCACCATTGGCACAAGTTTTTTGTCTCAACGACTGTCATGCATTTTCGACAATTTCTAGGCTTTGTCTCACTTGCTGACATTCATTTATGATTCCTTCTTTTAAATCTTCTTTATTTTCTACTGCAATTTCATAAACAGTGGATTTGAGAAGGTTTCATAAAAAAATTACTCTCTTGGAACCAATATATTAGGCCTCTGGTTTATTAAGAATTTTAAACCTGCAGTGGCCGAGGAAATCAGTCCCTTTTCAGCAATACCCTGCATAACGTGCAAATACGATGCTTCCCTAAAACAAACCCTTCCTGTTTATTATGCAACTAGTTAAGGCCGGATTGTCTATTGTTGATCTAACGTCCATTGATTGCTGTTTATACGTGTCTAATTTTACGTTTCAGGGAGCTGAAAGCACTGCAATCGGAAATCGTATGCAGCGCAAGTCGTGCTTGTTTCAACGAAACGACAATCCCGTTGTTTTCGGGTTGAATTATTCATAATTCGGGTTATAAAATGAGTAGTTTATTACGTTTGGAATGCAGTGAAGCCACGTTCGATACAGATCATGAGATCAATGGATACTCTCATCAAGACGTGTGGTTTGAAGCTTCCGTATCATTAAAAAATTTTATAGCGCGGTAAGATTCTACTAGCTTGGCAAGAATGTCGATGTGAAATGTATTTTGCTACATTTTATGCTCATTGCTTTAAAGCATAGTGTTTGAAATAGAAGGTGTAAGTAAAAAATTATTTCTGTTTTATAACTTCAGTGTGAAATGGATCCTAATGAAGATTTAGGTGTACCTGAGGAGATACTGGAGTATGCGAAAGAGGTTTATTTGAATCTACTCACAATGAAATTATTTTATGAATGCGTATACCAATGTTTTATGGATTGGTGCAAAGAAAAAACATCAAGTTGTATTTAGAATATTGATGGTGTATTTCTCAAATTATAAAATGTTAACGCTTTGGTCACAATATTCAATGTTGCGGTCAACGTTGGATATAAAGAAGGGGATTTATATAAAAATATTCAAAGTTAAGCGAGTATTTACAAAGGAGCAAGTTGAGTGCTTTTTGAATAGTGCACCTGACAATTTATATTCGATGATGAAGGTAATGATTTAAAAATAAAAGAACAAAATTTTTAAGAAGCCTCTTTATAAGTCGTCATAATATTGAGGGTTGGAGGCGCATGCCGTTCTGATGAATTAGTCAATTTATCAATTGATAATATTGAAGATATGAAATCCGTCTTAATTATAAAAAAATCCAATACCAAAACTAAGAGACAACGTTCTTTGTGCTGAGAGACAGTTATTTAAGTTTTCATCGAAAATATGTTGCTTAACACCCACCCGGATTGGTAGGACGTCCATTATTTCTCAGATATATTAGTGGAAAGTGTCATCGAATAGTGGCCGGTATTCATAAAATCAGTGTCGTCTCGCAAGAAGTGCCAGATGTTTGAAGCTAGACAACTGGAAAGAGTACAGTGGACACGCATTACAACAAACGTCTGCTACCCTTTTAGTTCACGGCGGTGGTAACCTTACATGTCTTAAAAGGCAAGGAGGATGGAGATCGAGCACTGTGGTGGAGAACATTCAAGACTGACTTTTGAATAAAGAAAGAATTGCGAAAATAATACTGAAAGGTAGTGATAATGATAAACCAGCTGAAAATAATATAACTATTAATGAAGACTCTTTGAGAATTGCTCCAAAATTGAGAGTAGTGACAGTTTCAGTGGTTTATTTAATTTTAATACTTATTCAACACTGTGTATTTAATTATCAATGTGGATAAACAAAAATTATTATAAATATTTTAGAATAGATTTTTATAAATTGAAACTCCTAATTCCTGGGATTAAAAGTGAATACTTTTGTTTCTGTCTTTTTTCAGTAAGGAAAATGTCAGCTCCTGAAAGTCAAGAAATAGTCATAGTTTTATAACTGTTGGAAAAAAACAATAGTATCTTAAGATGCTTTATTTTGTAATAAAATATATCTTAACTTTTTTCGTATCACGAACTGGTTCAGTTTTAAAACTCAAAATTCAACTCATACTGTCACTCACAAATGGCTGAACTTACACAATGTTAGGTTTTTACTATATATAATTATCAGAATTGCAACTCGACTGAATCCCACTCAACACAGAGTTGGATAAATTTAAAATATCGTTTTATAAAAAAAAATATCGAAGTACAATGCATATTCGTACTATACAGGGTGATTTTTTAATATTGCGAAAACTTTCAGAGACCGGTTCTGTAGATAAAAATAAGAAAACAAGTTCCCATTAGCATGTATCCGGAAACTCTTCGTTTCCGAGAAACAGGGCGTTAATTTGTTTTGTAATCTACTTTTAATACCTGTTATTTCAAAAGTCCTTTAACCGATTTATTTGAAAATTGACTGGTTTATGTTTAATAATAGGAATTTTTTGTATCATTAATAACATAACACAAAATACAAAATACAAAATAACGTAATACAAAAACTTACAAAATAATAATTTTAATAACTTTTGCACTGGACTTATTTATTCCATTTTTGTATCATTAACAACGTAATACAAAATACAAAATGAAATAACAAGTATTAAAAGTAGATTACAAAAAAAAAATTTACGCTCTGTACCTCGGAAACGAAGCGTTTCCGGACACATGCTAATGTGAACTTTTTTCTTATTTTTATCTAAAGAACCTGTCCCTGAAATTTTTCGCAATATTAAAGAATCACCCTGTATAGACTTGTATACCTTGCTGCCAGACTTCGAATGAGAAGCTGTAGAGATAAAATTTGCTTTAAGAGAACTACCATAAATGATCTTGTAATATGTTATAGATTCCTACATATAAATAAGCTTAATAATAATAAATAGCATAAATATTTTTATTGTTTAAAACTTACAAAGCATATGTTAATAAAAAGTAACATGTTGCACATACGCCATTTGTGCTGATTGTCCAGCACCTTTAGTTAAGTAAATATAGCAGGGCAATCCTTATTTTTCGAGACGTATTGATTTTATTTTGCTTACTCAGCTGTGAAGTTTTAAAAGTGAATTTTATTTCAGTACCGTTAACAAACAAGTGAATGCACTCTGGATATACATGGTGTGTGTTTAAAAAACTGTTTATACATATAGATAGTAATAAGCCGTCTTATATTTTCATTTTTTAATTTATTTGAATTCAGCATGTTTAAAAATAGATGCAGGTTTTTCAATGTTTTGTTTAGTCAGTACTAGTTGAGATATACAATTTTAAAATATAAGCATTTATCTATAAACAAGTTGTGAATTATGCTTTAAATTTAATGTATAACACGTTAAATTGGCTATTGGCTAACAAATATGAAAATTTTACTAGAATTGGAGTTTGAATTTTTTCTTATTGCGCAATTTTTGGAAAAATCCATGTTTGAAATACAGAAATAAGTAGGATAAACAAATAAATTATAAGTTAAAACAAAAACCCTTTAAAGTAATAAGAAAGGTTTTGAAGGTTATTACAGTTTACTCTTACCACTTACGAATTTTTAATGCTTCTGTCACTGCAAAATAATAGCAAACTTTATTTCTGGAATCTAAAATTCAAGACACTTACGAATTGCCTTAAATTATTGTTTTTTAGTTCATAAGGACACATATTTTTTAATTTGCTTACGTAACCTTTAATAGTTTCCGATGAAAATAATAATTGATATACGTTCTCTTTATGATGTATCTGAAGTAATAATTTTTATATTCGATACTGTTTTCATATGTTAATGTAATATTTGAAAGTAACACGTATGGATATAGTTTGAATGTCATAATGTAAACTATAAAGAAAAATAAACTCTGCTAAAATTAGTAGCCTCTATTTGTAAAAATATAATAGTATATATATTGTACAAAATGGTTGAGATTGTTCTAATAGCGATCCTCTGAAATCATATACAATATGACGAAGGGGGAAATTGCAACATATTTCACATTTTATGCCAGACGTTCAACACCCGTTCTGTCAGTTATGTGCTACTTACATCAAATTTTGTTTCTCCAGAATTTACGACGTTTACTTTAAGACCAGCTAACCCTCTTACTTCCTTAATTCACCTCTTTAATTTCGCTTCTGTTTGTTATTTTTACGCGTATACAGTGGTTTGATAGGCTTACTTTGAACTCGGGAAGCACTTGTACACTTCGCTCAAAAACTTTCATTATAGTCTAAGATCCGAACTAAAGTCGTCCTGCCCCCATCTGCTTACCGAAGTATTTTATATCAAACATGATGTCATATATAATAAATCCGGACAACCGTGATTCATGAACATTTTTCGCAAGCAACCTTATACCACCGTGTTCGCAATAAAATTATCTTTATTTTAATATATATATTTCAATGAGCCACCAGATGAGTACAAATTGCTAGTACTACCTCACCTCTTTATAACGGGCAACCCGGTAATAGTGACCAGTAAAAAATAGGCAACCTAACTTTTGCATGTTCGTCATGCTTCTTACTTTCGATTGGTATTGGCCGGAGGATCAAAAGCATCCAGAGAATACAACATCATCCAGAGAGGAGAAATTCCAGACAACAACAATAGAAAAATCATCTACACAAAAGTAAGAAATAACGTATACGTATACAAGGTTATCTAGCTAGATCGAATACAAATTGTAGAGTGGAAATACCAAAGGGGGTAAATGCCAAAAAATGTGTTTTTCGGTTTTTATCTTCAATAGGTACTAAGTGCCATCGCCAACATCCCAACAAAGGGACTAAGTGCTATTCACTCTTGTTTAACTACTAATCAATCTCAGAGATGTCGCTATGTGTATGCGCCAAAGCAATTTCCTTAGAAAGGGGTTATGTGTTTTCAAAGCACATGGTGAGAGAAGTCGTGTAAGTAGATGAGTTTTCCCACAGAACATCCTTGCTGTCCCTTTATTATTCAATATGAATAAAAGTGGATCTTTCAGAGAAGTTCAACGGAAGCTTCGAGTATCCGGAAAAGAGTACAAAACTCTCAAAAAGCGTACGATACCAGAAAAACCGAAGCCGAATCAACAGGTATGTTGCAACATAACCTAAAATAGATTGTAGAATTGAGGTTTTATTTTTATAGTGGAGTTGCAAATGTCATTTCGACTGTAAAAGACTAACACACGAACACAAGTTGGTGCTTTTTACCGAATTTTACAAACAGGATTTTACTAATCAAGGTACTTATCTCATGGGAATGTTGCACGTGGGGAATATAAAAAGACGACGCCACGGAAAATACGAAAATCCAGAATTCAGTCGCCGACAAAGTACTATATCTTATACACTGCCCTTAGATGGAGACTTTATCCAAGTTTGTAAGTCAACATTTATGAACACTTTTTCCGTATCCAAGAAAAGATTAGAAGTAATCATTAGAAAGAAGAAAATGGGTGATACGTTTTACAAAGATAGGAGAACAAACAATAAAAAATTAAAATTCGGGGAAGTGGATAGGGAACAAGTAAGGCAGCACATTATGTCCATACCTCGAGAGGTCAGTCACTATAATCGCACAAAATCAGCAAAGGAATATATTAGCCCTGATTTAAATATCCACAGGCTCTACAGGGCATTTCTTGAAAAGTTTCCTTCTTCTGCTGTCACTTATAAGTATTACAGATCTGTTTTCATAAAAGACTTTCCTAATTTAAGTTTTCACCGTCCCAGAGTAGATACATGTCGCACTTGTGATAAACTGCAGTGCGAAATTGCTGCAAATAATGCGACGGCGAAAACTCAATTAGAAGTACACCATAGAAAAGTGGAACATGCATTGCTATCAATGAAAAATGATTTTCTAAACTCTCCTCTACCGAACAGTTCTATATGTTGTCTGTCAATGGACCTGCAACAAGTTATGTTTGTACCCTCTCTTACACATTCAGATATGTTTTATCTGAGACAACTCAGTTGCTACAACTTTAATGTACATTTAGGGGACACAAATAGATCATTTATGTGTATGTGGAATGAGGGTGTCGGTGGAAGAGGTGCTAATGAGATAGCTTCATGTTTATTACGTGTTCTTAATAATAATGTTACAAACAAAAATCATCTTGTTATTTGGAGCGACAACTGTGTCGGTCAAAATAAAAATAAAATGATACTATTTGTACTAATTTTTTTGGTGGTTCACGGAGTATATGATGTGGTGGAACACAAATTTTTAATAAGTGGACATAGTTTTATGGCTAGTGATCGTGACTTTGCCCTCATAGAAAAAAGAAAGAGAGTTATGAAAAGTTTTGTTCCGAAGGACTTACACGAAGTAGTGACATCAGCACGATACAGTCCACCATTTGAGGTTATCGATATGGAACTCCACGGCTTTTGGGACATAAAACGTCTGGCAGAAGAGTTTTTAAATACAACAAAAGTAAATATCACCAAGTCTGTATGGATAAGAATAGAGAAAGAGTGTCCCTTTAAAATCAAAATAAAGCAAACGTATGGTGATATTGAAAATTGGCAGACTTACAATGTGCTAAAGAAAGGAAAGACATTAAGCGATTTAAAAAAAGCCGAACTACTGAAATTGCCACCAGAAAACAAAATTACCGATGTTAAAAAGCAATCACTGAGGTCCATGATACCTTTTCTGAAGGACGAAAGTCACAAATCTTATTATACAAGTTTACTAAACAACTAAAACTTATTTTTGTCTAATCTACCGGAAACTAAATACCTGAAAACAAAGATAATATATCATCTTTGTTTTCAGGTATGTAGTTTAGCTACCTGAAACTAAATATATACCCGATTCTAAACAATTTTTTAAACGATAAATAAATGTTTACCATTTAAAAAGTAATACTGGCACTTAGAACTTTAAAAATATGTTGTAGTACTTACCCCCTTTCTAATTATTTTTGAGAATATTAGACATTTTTTTGTGTTTTAATTCAGAATTACAACTAATATGTATATATACCTGAATTAAATAAACGGTGTAAAACATATAGTCTGGTGTTTTAACTTAATAATAATAATACATCACAATATATCATTTTTCCGTAATAACTTCACACTTCTTATTTGGTACTTACCCCCTTTGGTATTTCCACTCTACAATTGATAAATAACAATAAGTAACTTCTAAACGATTAATAACAATATACAACAGTTAATTACTTACCTTCTATTAGATTTCAATCACTTAATAAGCTTATAGTAATAAATTCCAGTCATTAAACGTTGTAAGGCACAAATAGAAGCTAAAGACGTCAAAATCCAGAACTTACATCTAAATAGAATTAGACAAGTTCCATTGCACTCGTGTGTATTTCTAGTTGCATAAGAGCAGTAAAAAGATTCATATAATTTTAAACACAAGAAAAACACACGAGGCAATATCTAAGAAAAATCAAACTTGTTAAATGTTAAACTGTAAAAATATTCTTTAATATGGATTAGGTTGAATGCTTTCTAATTTAATTGAGGAATTATCATTTTGCTGTTTTTTTTTAATAAAAGTTAATGTACTATCTTTTAAAATAATTGTTTCTTTGTATGTACTGAGTGGTTAAAGATATTTGAGCATGTAAAAAATAAAAAAAAGGTATTAGATACTCTGCAAGAATCCACTCCTGAGAAAAGAGGAAAAACATAGCCAGGTATAGCAAAGTACAGGTAAAATTAGCAAAATAAATTCATAAATTAAATTTATAAAACAAAAACATTATATTTATTCACTTATACACTTCACATATAACATATAACATAAATACAATCTACACTAATAAAAATTTATATAAAACAAAATAAAATAAAGCATTGGCGCCCAATTAAAAATTTTATTTACATCACAAAATCATATCACACATATCATCACAAACAAATACACAAATCACAATATATATATATATATATATATATATATATATATATATATATATATATATATATATATATATATATATATATATATATGGACAAAATTGAGAATCCATTTCTTTAATACCATACCTACTCCACTTTTTCTGAATATTATCCGCTAAAGAACCAGGAGCACTTAAAACGTAAAATTTTATTTGTCTTATTTGTTATCCCCCTAATTGCGGCTTTAGGTACCATTAAGATGACCAACTTTAAAAGTAAATGTACGTTATAAACCTGCAAAATAAACAGCATTACTGTCTGTTGCGGGCTTAACAGCAACATTAAATTTATATATTGCTACCATTACATGTGTGAATATAACCATTCAAAGTTTGTAACGTGTGGTAACGCCTTTCGAGATAGCTTAGATATATGATGTCTGGAAATGTTGTCCCCTTGATTGTTGTTATCTTCATTGCTCCGGGATGAACTTCCAAGTTGCAGCAATGATAGTGTCTTAATACACTGACTGGGAACCGCTAAAAAATAATAGCTTTTCGTCTGGTGTATGGTATTTGTTTATGTTTGTTTTGCGGATTTATTGAAGCTTGATATCTGAGCACTGCTTTCAAATAGCTGGAATTTTGACCCCTCAAGTGAAGTAAATAATGCGAATCTGACATATTTCCGTTGTAGTTACGTATCTATGTATTTTGTAAAAATAGCTTCCTGATGATATTTGTAATAGAAAAGTCTTCATTTCATTTTCATTTTCATTTGTAAATATTATTAGATAGATATTCAAATTTCGATTACAATAAAAATCCTCCATAATTTGTCGTAAGATTATTTATTCTGGTGAATGAATGTTCCCTAAGCAGTTATTAAAGAAGCCACCAGCCTAGCTTCAAGTTTATTCCCACAGAAAAAATAATGGTTTGATTGGGGTGACAGTGTTCTGTTGATTAAAAAAAAAATGTTTGGAAATCAAGTAAAATGTTCAAATTCGCTAGTTTGTTTTTTTATTTAAAATTGTATTGTAAAATGTGACGTTTTGTTGCCATTTGTAGATTTATGGTAACTACATTTCTCAAACGAAAGAATGAGCGTTATATTCCAAAAAAAAGGCAAAAGTTTGGACTGAAGATGAAATTGAACGATATGGAAATTCAGTCAGATTTCCACGAGTTATGTCGATGATTCCATCAACAACAAAATCGAAATGTCGAAAAAGCAAGCTACTTCAGCAATTTTTCAATAATATCCTAAAACGTGTTAGTGCAATAAGGATACAATATGAAAAAAATATTTCGCAAACAGTTGAAGATGAACCGCAAATAAGTGCTAAACGTTTGTCTCGAGAAACTGGATTATCAAAAACTTCTGTACACCGTAATCTACTATATCCATATCACACATTCAAAACGTGCAAGAGCTAATTCTTGAAGATTTGGATCGAAGGGTGACCTTTTGCGAGTTTATCTTGCGTCAGGGTATTAATTTTCACAAGTAAATTCTTTTTGCTAATGACGTTTGTTTCATTCGTAGAGAAATTACAAATGTTCACAACTTTCGTGAATATTCAGATGTAAACTACTATGCAATAACTCCTAGACATTTTCAACGCGAGTTTTAGATAAATATTTGGAGCGGTATTATTGATTGGTCCAGTTATTAAAAAAAAAAATGGAGAAAAAAGCCTACTACTGTCTTTGATTTCTTCTAATGAACATTATTGAAGTCTTGTTTTAATTAATACAATTTTTCCTGAAAAGCTAATGGTTGGTAAAATTTTAGGAGTTACTCACCCTTAATGAACACTTGGTGTGTTCACGTTCAACTTAAAGTAATTCAGGCCTGAGTGCAACTTTATATGTAAGTATGTTTGGTTAAATTGCAATATTTTGGGACTCTCTACATAAATAATAATAATAATAAAGTTTATTTTACAAATTAAAAATCAAAAGTTCGACATGGTGTGTATCACCTGTCTATGCAATCGTAAACAACACAAGCAACATAGTAAAATAAACAACAACAAAGTTCAACACGGTGAAAAACTCACCTGTTCGTGAACTAGTAAACAATACCAAAATATAAATATAATCAATATACCTACAATATACAACATCTTACAATAACAATTATACCATTCTAAACAATACAGCCAACAAACAAACACTCTTTTGTTACATTATAACACCATTTGATTTTTTAAATCAATTTGCTGTTTTATTTTCAGCCCGTCTGTTGTTAATACATATTTCTTTAGTTGTGATTTGAACTTTCTGTAGGTGTATGACCTAATACTTTCAGGGAGAATATTGAAACATCTGGGTCCTAAAAATATACCATAGTGGTATTCATTGTAGGCACCTGTAGAAGTAATTTTGCAGATTGACTCGTATGACACATACTACTTGCTCGATTTTGAACCAAATAGGCCTCTAAAACACATTTCATGTAAAATAGTTGTTTGCACCTCCTCTGTGTCGGTTCTTATGAGAAACACTCTGTATATTCTTTATTAGATCACTCAGTTCAAGCAAAAATTGCACATTTTTCAGCGTCAATGCAAATCATGCGTCCGTACCAATCCCATTTGATCTGATCGCAGTCTTAGTTCCCCGCGAAGACCGAATGTTAATCATTTGTCACTCGCTGCATGATGCCGGCTGTTAATAATGAGACATGGCAGTTTTAATAGCTTCTGAACTATGCCCGCGACCTCTCCGCATCTGAAACGACCTCCGCGGCAAAGTTGATAATTGCATGCCGCAGATGTCATCAGCATTGTTCAAATACGGAGTTACGTCAACTGTCAGCGTCCATTTGTCATTATTAAGACTTAATCTGGAGTTATGATGTTCGCTGGTATACGTATCTGCATTTATATGTGTGATGGCGACGGGTAAATGAGTCCATCTATTAATGGACCATAGGAAGTATGACTTATGCGTGCCGCCGGATGTTCTATTTACGCTAAGGTCAGAAGTAAACGTGCAGTCGCTCTTAAAAGATTGTTGTTCTTGTGGGAGCTGGCAAATCCGTCTGTTTATTATTTTTGTGTCGTTTGTCGAACAAGGATAGGATTACATTTACATTTTAATGGGTTTGCGATGGACTTGATGGAGCCGTCAGCTCTGATCCACTGGGAAATTGGTTGTGGAGCTGGATTTGAGACATTTTCGATTATTTTCGGCGATTAATCTTTTAAATGCCTTTTATTTCTACTGCGTTCATACTAGTTGTAATTTGTTGTATTCAGATCTATGAAACTATGACCAAATGTAATAGTTGGCTATTATAACTTTCTTCAAACTGTAAAAATTTAATAATTTTAATGAAATACAGAAATAAAAATATCGGGATATAAGTTTCCAACTATTAAATATGAAACGTATTTCAAAATTAAGGGCAGATCGGTTATAAAAATGAAAAATGTCTTTCCAATGGCTTTTGATATCGTGGAACAAAAGCTCTCCGCATAAAACGTTTGGGATTGCAGTCACTTTTGTATTAAGATTTTCAACTAATGGTTGAATCCATTCTTAAGGTGTAGGAAGAGATAATAAGTGTATCTTCAGTGTCATTACTACAAGGTGTACTGTGCCATTCGAAATCAGCATTGGAGAATGCTGGGATCAGTTTCAGGATATGGTGCTTCTGCATATAGTTGCCAGTACAATTTGAGACGGTGGAATGTTATGCGGAGAGTTCGTAAACAAAAATGAACATGCAGGTGCTCTTAAAAGATTGTTGGTTTTATGGGAGCTGGCAAATCCATCTGTTCATTATCTTTCTATTGTTTGTCGAAGTGGGATAGGATTACATTTACATTTTAATGGGTTTGCGATGGACTTGATTGAATAGTGCGGGGAAATACTGAATTGCAGCGGTATCTGGTCGAGCCGTCAGCTCTGATCCACTGGGAAATTGGTTGTGGAGCTGGATTTGAGACATTTTCGATTATTTTGGGCGATTAATCTTTTAAATGCCTTTTATTTCTACTGCGTTCATATCTAGCTGTAATTTAGGGCAGATTGGTTATAAAAATGAAAAAAGTCCTTCCTATCGCTTTTGATATCGAGAAACATGTTTTCTAAAAAGCTCTCGGCATAAAACGTCACTTTTGCATTAAGATTTTCAACAGTTTCTTCGTATGGTTGAATCAATTCTTGAGCTGCAGGAAGAGATAATGAGTGTATCAGCAGTATCATTACTACAAGGTGCACAGTGTCATTCCAAACCAACAATGGAGAATGCTGGGTTCAGTTTCAACTTCACGATATCGTTGCTTGTACAATCTCAGGCGGAGGAATGTTATGCGGAGAGTTCGTATTCAAAAACAAACATGCCGTCACTCTTTAAAAATTGTTGTTCTTCTGGGAGCTGGCAAAACTGTCGGTTTATTAGTTTTGTGTCCTTTGTCGAACTAGGATGGAAATATATTTATATTTTAATGGGTTTGCGATTGACTTGATTGAATAGTGCGGGGAAATACTGAATATAGCGGTATCTGGTCGAGTCGTCAGCTCTAATTCACTGAAACTGTTTGGAATTCTACTTTACAAATAACTTCTTCTATACTGTATTTCTTTTCTCAAAAGGCATATGAATGGTAGGACACAAATAATAATGCCAAAAACCGCAGCTTAAATAATTCTACAGGAAAATAGATTGGTTATCATCAATCATAATATTTTTATATAATTTTTTTTACTTGAAATTTTATATAAAATGAATAATAGCACAAGTATTTGTGTCTTGTTTGTAATACTTTAATATTACGTTTTGATTGTTGGTTATAGAATAAATCAGAATATATTTTTATTCAATATAGTGTCTGTACATTGTACAACATATTATACGAGTACCTAGCAAGTTCAATGGGTACATTGTGTATTGAAAGTACGTATACGGGACCTTAAGCTTTGACTAACCAAACAGTATGTAATTTAATTTCAGTTGTCAGTCATGTCATTCAAATATATTCAATTTACTGTTAAGTAATTGATTTTGTAATGTGTAAGAAACTGCAGTTGTAGTATAATTTCGTGTTTGGTCAGTTATAATCATATTTACTATTTATGACTATGTATGAAGGTTTACATTATAATTCCTAGTAAATGTAATAGAAACATAAATAGCATTTTTGTTATCCTATCACTTTGATTTTTACGCTTAAAGCCAAGATACGGATCTACTGTGTGTTCAGCTGTGCAGCTGTACCTACAGCTCATACAAAAAAATCCATCTTTGTGTGAACACAACTTATAATAAAAGTCTCCCACATCGCACCATTACAACACCAGCTATGTTTTCAATAGAAAACGTTTCACGTCGGTGGGATGAAGAATTCCAAAACAAAGGATAAAATTGCGCCGTAGACATCTGCAGGCCGAAGGAGATGCTAAGGCTGGATACAAGGTGGATGCCATAACTCGTCGACATTGTGTTTGCACCAAAGCGAATTCCAGAGTAAATAGAAAGTTGTACTCAAAGTCTACATTTTAAAAGATCTTGTTTCCATACTTTCATTCAGACGTTTTCATTTACAGGGTGTATCTTTTTTAAGTGAAGGAATTAGTTTTCTAGGGTTCAATACATATTCCAGAGGATAGATGCTAATTTGAAATTCATTTTTCTAATCAAATAATTCGAGTAGTTTTTTAAACTGCAGAAAAAAGTTTAAACAACCAATTTCCTTTGCAAAATTTGAGCGAATAAATTTACCTATGTAAATTTAAGGAGAATAAGAAAGAAGATAACTGTAGTACATTTATAACTATCATATATTTCTTAGATATCTTCGAAACTAACACCTTACACTGATTTTACACCACACCTTCAATTTCGTGGAGATATATTTATAGTCGAATATTTATATAGCGTTCATAAATTATCCACTCATCACGGTTATTATTAAATTCACAACAGTATCAGTCAAACAAGGTACGGAAGTTTAATTTCATGATATTTGTTGTTCCAATTTTATTCACGAGTAGACTGAATTAAAGGTTAATTATTTCATTGATGTCAGGTATATTTATAACATAAACAATTTTTTTTTGTACATATGTACATTTTACCATTTATATGTTCGACTGGACCTTTTGCTGAACGCATCTTTAATAATTAATATATTTCAAAGCTCACAAAATGTCTTTTTTTTAAAGGTTACATTTTATATACATCCATCCTGTGACTTAAGATACAAATGTAAAGTTATTTCTGTTCAATAAAGATTGTTCTTGTGTTTTAACAACATTTTTTGTGCAATTTTGAATTAATAGTTTGTGGAATTATATAAATCTTATGTAAATGTTGCTCTGGTGACTATAATTCAACTGTCGTAATTGAAACAGTAATACATGGACCATAAAACTTTAAAGAAATCTTTAATAAGCTCATCATAATGCTAAAGAAATGATGTAGCTAGCTCCTGTTGAAATCGACATTTTTTCGGTCTTCAAAGTTTGAATGAAAATGTCAAATTAAAAATATTTTAATTTGTATTGATATGGATGCGTTGGACAAATCAAGAACAGCAATCACAGTTCACTCTAATACATAAGTTAATTTTAATGACTGATATTTAAATACGAAAAAGAATACCAGTCAAATAACCACTTTTTACAACTCCACAGATGTCCACTTTTTTGTTCTAATTTTCAATGATATGTTGGCATAATTGTAGCTCTGTCTCAGCAATAACGCAAATAATTGGATCCTTCATTTCAGGAATTGATTGTTATTATCGATATGGCTTTTGTAACCCCAGAGAAAATAGCCCAATGGTGTCAGTCAAATCACACGGTCTTGGTAATCAATGAACAACATTGCGGTTCCTTGGAATAACACGTCCGGGAAATGTTTCTCTCAATAAATTAATTGTATCACTTGCAAAATGAGTGTAACGTCATTTTGTTGCATCTAAATGCGATGCAGATCAATGTTTATCAATTTAGACCACAAAACACATTTAACATTTCACGGTAATGAGTACCATTCACAGATACAGCATCATCAGCAGCCTTTTCAAAGAACCTCTTGACCCATAACGTACATCAAATAGTGACACAATTAAGGTGTACAGGTTTCCAATAAATCTGTTGTAGGTCTTCCTACTCCAAAGATGACAATTTGGTGTATTAACTCACATATTATTGAGAAATATAATCTGGTGGATGTTGGATCCAACTGACAATCCAGGAAGTTTTGAATGGTCATTGTGGATTCATTGAATCCAACTGTTGAATGTCAATTATTGGACATTCTTCAGTATTACTTTGATGAATCTACTCTTGTAAACAAGTATTGCGACTGTATTTTTCTCTTCTGTCTTTCACCGAATCAGTTTCTTAATTTTTTTTATTCACTGATGATGCTTTTACGATTATCCAAATCGTAAATATAACATAATTTTCTATAACCATTTTTCAGTGAACGTCTATTGTCATAAAATAATTCAACAATTTGAACGTTCTATTTCATGTTTAGACTATTTAAATTCACAACGTCATCTTGTTCACCATTAAACCGCTCATTTTGAAAGATCCCTTACTTTGGATACCATTGAATTGTATCAGGAATTGTTCATAAGTTCATGAGTTTTTAAGATTAAAGCAGACGCAATAGAAAAAGAATTAAAAATTGATTCACAATAGAATTCCGGATTATGCTACAAGTGAAATTGACATGATCTGTGAGCCAAATTTGGTCCAGTACACTAAATTTGTTTAACGATCTTCAAGTTAAAACCGAAGGGTAGATACAAACAACCAAATACAGCTTCCTATACCCTCTCCAATACCCAGTTAACCGCTACTTCGGAATAAACAAAAATAACCCGTTTTCTCAACTCAGACCCATTCACCCTGTACAGCGACAAGGCGAACGAGAACAAATAAAAAGCAAAGCCTAGCTAGTCCCGACGGTATCCTTTTTTTCTACTTCGCAGCGTTGTGTGTAGACCCAACCAGACGTACAGATAAACTTGAGTGCAGTTATGCAGCTGGCTGATGCACTCGGATGCAGTCGTGAAGGAGATGATACCGAGGAATTGTCAGGGCGACCGGTCGCCGGGTAGAGTTGAAACCAGGTTGGGTCTGAGCGGAAAACGGCCATCTCGCTTATTTTGTATTTTGTAAACATTTCAACGGAGGCACTGGCTTGCTCGTACTGCTCTCGGAGAAGGCAAATATTCTAAGGTAGCCGGCTTATTCCTTTACGTATGAATCCTCGGAAATAACTCGCGTTCAACCATATAAAAGGAACACTTTTGTAATAGGTAAATTTGTGTGATGAAATTGTTGAAGTGAGGAAGGGTGCCGTGTTATTCTTTGTTAATATCCTTGAAATCAGATTGATTTTTAAATAAATTGGTTTCTTCGTTATTTGATTGAGTCTGCAATGAATACATGTAAAATTCAGGAGATTTTATAATAAAACATAACAGGTAAAAATGACGCGTATTTTCTTATTTTGAATGACTTGGAAACTCCTTGGAAACTGTTATACAACCTGTAGAAAACTTGTGTAATTGATTCAGTGAAGAGATATTCTGTCTCACTTAGATTTTTTTAGACTCTCTCAACAAACAGCTATGAAATTCGTTTAAAATTTGCGTGTAAAAACGACGCCCTCAACAGCACTTACTACACCCAGGATACTTTCCTCACTTTATCTGAAAGTGCTACACTTTCGTATAATATGTCTATCTACTCTGTAAATAAAAAAATTACAGCTTTTAATACAAGAGAACAAAATCCTGTGTTAATTGAGGTTCACGCGGGATTATGTATATTTTTATACATTTATCCTGTATATAGGATGTTTCAACATGAACTGCGTCGATCACTTTCTGTGTAGGAAGATTCTTTTAGTGGAATTTGTCCATCAATTTTCTTAATGTAAATTATCCATCCTTATCTGTAAAAGTGTATTGTTCATCCATCATTTAAAAATGTATTGCAATATACTTCATTCGCATTAGAAAATATGTTATTTTCGCTGGAAATACTACATAATTATTCTTGACACATCAGTATATATTACTTGGTACAATGTACCATTTCAGTTTATGTAATATTTATGAATTGTATAATAATCGTAACGTAACAAAATATAATCTTATACTTACTATTTTAGGAATATCCCACAAATAGCCCTTATTAATGATCCGTATATGTTTGTCTACTATGTGGATGTGTCTCTCGCATGTGCAACAGAAATCACATGAAAACTTCTGTAAAATTTCATAATACATTGAGTAAAAGTAAATAGTTCCATTGTAATACATCGTATTACCACGCTATTTCTGAAATTTCCTAATTTTACATACACTTGATTATTCCTGAATATATAATGTAAATTAAAATTTTTCAGTAAATATTATGTAAAAAGAGCCTAACAAAACATGGAAATTTCCACCCATTGCATGTTCACTAAAGCATTTTCTTCCAAAAGTTCAAGCAAATGATTCAACTTCGTATTGTAATTTTGCTCTACGCTATTAAGCACGCCAGCTCCTGGATACATTTTCACTACATAATTCTAACTAAAACTATATGATGACAAGTAACAAAGTGCTTTTCAACAATCGAACTCTCAAAATACTATTGACGCATGTTGATGTACAAAAATATTGTTTCTAATGTTACGTGAATGTAAGATAAAAAATTGTTTTGTGTAAGTAATGTAATTAACATTCTACAGTGTTTTTAAGTTCTACCTCTTTTTATTACATTTAAACCAGGAAATATCTAATTTTATGCTCAGCAAATGAATAGTATTCCGCACCAGTTTCTGAATTATTCTTGCTTGGATGAAAAAATTAGAAATATTTAGTAATGTTATAATAACTATAACACAACCGTAGAAACTGCTTGCCACATTATAAAATATGAATTTAGTACAGTGTAGTGTAATCGAGGGCAAAGTTAAGTGAAAATTATTAATTACATTGTTTTACTTGTGAGTTCATGCTGTTTTCATCACCGTACACCTAAATTTAAATTGGAAATCGGTTATGAAAAGTATTTTGCTAAATATATAGATGCTTTTTTAAAACAAAATTGAATTACCTTAGCCTTAACAGCTGCTACACAGATAATCTTGTTCGTGACTCACAAAGAATCTTGAACATGGGACATACGAGAGGAAAATCCTCCTGTAGGTGCGTACTCGTCGAAAAACAAACCAATTTTTGGTGATTTTGTGTTTCTCTTCAGTTGTTAGTGCCTTTTTTTCAATTTAAAAACGTATTATATTCGAAATAAAAGTATTTATGTTATACAATTTTTGTTCTTATTTGTGGTTAGTCCTGTACATAAATGAATAATAATTGAAATAGTGAATATAATAGACTATAACCACCTTCAAGAATCTTTTTTGTTAGTGTTTCAGTGACAAAGGAATAAAACGCTGAAGGTATTCGAACACCTTTTAGTTGTTTTGAATAGAAAACACTTGAACTTGAGTAACGCGGTATACGAGTACACTTAATTAGTGAAAGGAATGATGCTAATGTCATATTCTTGTATGATACGACTTTTATTCTTGCGAAAGAATTGCGAGTTCCATATTTATAATCGGCGAGCCGTTTGTTTCGACAAATGTTGCATAATTTTATCTTAATTTAGATTAATTTAAGTGTGTCAGTAAAATAAGCTATATTACGAACACAGTGTGTTTATTAAACGGTGGATAGTACCTCAAGAAAACAGAAAAAGGTGTTTTTTTAACATGAATCCGAAAATAGTTTTTTCCACGGTCGGAAATAGAAATCAGTTTCTATGACATCAAAATTAAAACAGAAGTAGTCGATTATTCTCAAGGGAGTATAATGCTCCCAAGGGAGTTTACATTATGGAGAACGTTTTTCATGCAAAAAAAAAAAGATAACATTGATATTATTTATTGACATTTAAATTAAATGTTACATTTGTACAAATTTCAAAATTAATATTAGAAGGAATATTACTTTCGCTTACATTTACAGTTTTTGTGATTGCGCTAGTAGTGGTACCTACTAAGACCTGATTAGCAATTTTGGTCTTTGTTCTCGACATAACCCTCGGCGACTGTCGTTGATTTCCAACCAGCATGACGCTTTATTGTCGTGATATCCACACCAGCATCTGCCAGTAATGTCGTTGAAGATCTTCGTAAGCAGTGACCAGTATAACATGCAGCATCAGGTAATTTTAAATACGAAGCTACTACACTCGGAATTTTTCCCATGGTATTCTTGCCAACTGGCTGCGAACTACATTTTCCTGCTTTGTAGTACAAAAAAGGCGCTTATGCTTGACGTGGGGCGGACGAAGGGACAGGTATTTTCGAAACAATTCAAGCATATTTGCCACATCGGTAACCAGAAAGGTTCGTGGAATCTTTGTCTTAGTGTTTGGAATTTTTACAATCAAGGAAGAGCCTACATCCTCAATATAATCTACAGTTGAATTGACTAGTTCATCAGTTCGATAAGCTCCGGCAATCCCCAGAATTAATCCAACCTATAAAAAATCAAAATACTTAATAATTGAAATACCTAACAACAAAAGTAATCTTGCCTTAATCATTAAGAATTCTTTCTCATCTGCACTTCATAGAAAACGGTCGATTTCACTCTTTGTCAATATTTTCGATTTTTTCGCTTGATATCCGTCACCGGTTCTTTTCAAAAATGCGATCAGCTTGGGGAATTTGCTTATATCTATGTTGTCGTAGATTATCAAGCATGACTTAACCATAGAATATTGCGCCCATAATGTGGAAGACTTGTAATTCTTTGCATTTTCACTGAAGTATGCCAACAAAACATTCTCGCTGTATACTTGAACATTTTTCTCGGCGCACCACTTTTTGAACTGATTGTAGACTATATCGTATAAAGATCTTGACTTCGTAGGCAGCAAATTGCTTATTGCAATATTTGCAGCCTCCACAATCTCTTCCGACTCACAATTATTCATTGTGCACTAAACAAACTTTAAACTAAACCAAACTAGCACCTTAATTTGACAATTCTTTTTGTTTGTTTATTTTGTAGTTATGACAATAACTCAACGACTACTAAATAAATGCTCAAATCCGAATACAATAATTCTGGTGCTACTTACTTCATAATGACAAAATATGTGTTTTTAAGTTAATGAGACCGTGGAAAAAATAGTATATACCATTCGGGAGAGATGCTATTTTCTCCTCGGTGCATTGCAGCCCTCGGGCTTCAAATTGCACCTCTGCCAAAATAACGCATTTCTCTCCTTTATATTATAATCTACTATTATCTTGCCCCATTTAGAAAATGCAAAGTGCATGTTCAACGTAACTGCTATTCCTAGTTACAGGATGTTTCTAAATATCATGTACATAAGGGAGGGGGTAATTCTTTGGTACAGACGCCTGGCTTCTCTTGCATTTCCATTCTCAAAGCTATAGATGAAAAGTATTTCAGCCATTTCAGAATTTGTAAAATTTGGGACAGTTATGAGATTATAACCAGTATTTTAAATTATAACCCGAAGTGCTGAAGAGTTCTCGATATTTTATTTGTATTCGCCCCAAAGACTGTGCCATGTTGCCAAATTTTCATATCCCAGCTAGCAAAGTAGTCCCATATATTTACAGTAATAGGAGTTTTATACGCCGTTAATGTATAGTTGTATCTAGAACACTGAATTGTTGCATTAATGTGGCACATCAGACTATTTTGCCTTCAGATACTGAATTATTATTTAAATTTGTTGCAAGAACCTTCTTAGAGCACTTTTTATAGAGCATTTATAAGATAACTGCTAATGTAGTCCTACAATTTTACAGCAACGGTGCTTATAATATAAAATTACTGTAAAACCGATGCAAAATAGTGCCTTATAGAATTTTACATGTGACACTCTTATAAAATTATTTCGTAATGTCGCTTATAGTTTAATAATTATAGAACTACTGTGTAAGGGGTTGTTAAGTTAAATTCTGCTGCGGACAACAACTTACAAATATTGAAGCTGCTATCGAACTTAAACGGAAAAACTCTTTAAGGCAGTTATAAACTGCTGTTAACAGGCCTTTTAGGCCCAGAGCTGTGTTATTCTCCTCCATTCCATTCTGTCCTTCGCCTTTTCCAATCCGTTACATTTTTCTCCCTTAGATCTATTGCCACTGCCTCTCTCCATCGCTTTCTCGGTCTACCTCTTTTTTTCTTGTAGTTCGGTTTACTAACTACTATTTTCTTAACTGCCCTTTCATCTTCCAAACGTTCTAGATGCCCTAGCCACTGCACTCTTCTGGCTTTTACAATTTCGTCTATTGTTGGTGCCTGGTACATTGCATATATTTCCTCATTGCTTCTCCTTACATAGCCTTCCTCCGTCTTCTTACCCCCTAGAATTCTCCTTAAGATTTTCCTTTCCCACCTTAAAAGGTTTTCTCTTGACTTCTTATTGAGAACCCAGGTTTTACTACCATACAGCGCTGTCGGTCTCAAAATTGTTTTATACATTTAAAATTTTACTCCTCTGGACAAATTTTTTGATTTCAATAAGTGGTTGACTGCTGCCGAACTTCTGTTTGCTTTTATTATTCTCCTATTTATTTCTTGTTCTTCATCACAGTTAGCCCCCAAATACACATATTCTTGAACTTCCTCAAACTCCATCTCTCCATGATCTGTTCTCAATTTAAAATTGGTATCCTTTTTTTGTTCTCCTATTCTCAAAAGCTTACTTTTCTCTTGATTTATCTGCAATACCACTTTACGTGCTTCCGCCACAAGTTTTCTCGTTACTTCTTCTAATTCCCTACTATTTCTAGCAATAATGGCCACGTCATCTGCATAACTTACTATTTGATGACTTTTTAACAATATATGTCCTTCTCTGTTCAACTGACTATCTCTTATGACCTTTTCTAGTACTAAATTAAAAAGAAGCGTTGAGAGTGGGTCTCCTTGTCTCAGTCCTGTATCAATAGTAAAGCCTTCCAAACACTCACCTTTTATTCATACTTTGGATTTAGTATTTTCTAAGGTCATTTTCAATAGCCTAATTAATTTGGTTGGTATCCCAAATTGTTTCAAAATTTTACTTAGTTTATTCCTTTTGATAGAATCATATGCTTTCTTGAAGTCTACAAATAAAACCATTGCTTTGATCCCATACTCATAGCATGTAGTCAGAATTTCCTTCACCATGAAGGTTTGGTCTGTGTTGACCTTCCTTTTCTAAAACCTGCTTGATACTCCCCTATTTGTATTTGTTCTGCTATAGGTTCTATTCTCTGTTTTATTAACGTTGCCATAATGTTATACCCTATATCTAACAATGATATACCTCTATAGTTTCTGCAGTCTGTTGCATCTCCCTTTTTTAAGATTGGTATAATCAAAGCATCTCTCCAATCTTCAGGCATACATTCTCTTCTCCAGATCATCGTATAAGGCAGTTATAAAGAATAATAATACAGTTGTTATAAAATCATAGTTTCATAAAAAAACTCTAGAACTACAATTTTATATATGTATAGATTTATAGGCACTATGCCCCCATTTGACGAGACCCGCCTGTAAAACTGCGAAATATTTTGATGAAAGTATAATGGGGAAATTTGTATATCATTGTCGTGACTTATACAAATTATTATCTGCTTGCAGAAAGAAAATGTTACCACGACAGATAAGACTTATTTGATTACTAATAGAGACTGATTTCCTTATAGAAACTTAGTATCATATTTAATTTAGGCCATTTCAAACCTTATTCATTTACACTTCTAGATGTTGAAGTTAAAGAATATTATCTTTATTAAACAATAACAACAATATTAAAATTGAAATTACCACAATAAAATATGACAACACTGTGGATATTAAGTGGCATAGATCTGTTATAATAGTTGCTTAGGAAGCATATTTGCTTTATAATCATTGCCATCAACACGATGTCATATTAGTGAGAATCATAAAATGTACTGCTCCCTGATGGACAAACCAACTAAGCAATTCGAAATGTGTGAGTACTCCTATGCAGACTGATTAGGTCCATCTTATTGGTTATTGGTCCATCCATATTATTTCTGACATGTGCGATACAGAAACATTTTGTTTTTAAAATATACAATTAAATAGAGCACCATAAATTGTGTAACGAGATTGCTTTGTAATTGTATTATAAAAGTTTTTTAAGGCTTGTGAGAACGTGTATTCAACATTTCTCTAAGTATTTCCTGCAGACCTTACAGAACAGTTTAAAGAACTAAAAAGTTCTATAGAACGGTGTCGATTTTTATGATATAAGTGTAAGAACGTTTTGAAAATGTTCTTAGAACAAACATTGCTCTATAAAAGTTGCTCTGGAAACGTTCTTACTATTTTTATGGAACAGGAAATTGTTAGCTGGGATATTTCGTACCAGTGCTGATCAGATAACGATCGATGCAGTTCCCTGTATTTTATCAAAATAGCCTGTAACTAGTAATATGATAAAAAAAAATTCAGCGCATGTATTATCTCTTAACTTAATGAAACTAGGCATGTGCATATATGGAAATTAGAATTGGAATATTAATAAGCCGTGGTAAAATACTCATTCCACATGTACAACATAGGCTTGAACGTAAACACATCTGCGCATATATGATCTTTTCAGAAAAATGTTCGACCTTTTCTACATGTTCACTTTTAAACATATTAATTGCGGAAGCATGTTGGAAGGTTCCATGAAAAAAATCTGTTTATTTACACAATTCATTTGCATACATTCAACGGTACGTGTACTTACTCTGCATGTCCGATTTTTAAATACCATTTTTAAAACGTGTTTAATTTCTTTTTTGTATGGGTTTACGTAATTTTTAAATGTCATGTATTTCAATAAAATATCTAATTTTTGCAAGGTGTGGCAACATATCAGCGTGTTTTATGGGTTTGCCATTCACATAATGTGAAATGAGAAGTTATCAACTTTGATATATGGCTTGTAAATCATACGGTTTTGAATTTTAAGATGATATTGTTTGTATAATCTGCGGTAAAATGTACAGTTAACAGTGTATCGCAGAAAAAAGTATAAATATGGGTAAGTAATATGACATAAATAATAATAATAATAATAATAATAATAATAATAATAATAATAATAATAATGTCTTTATTTTCAATTAGAAAAAACAAGATACAATTCAAATACAAAAAAAAAAATAATTTGGAAATCCCAAGGGGAAGTTAAGTGTGTTGTACCACTTAACCCTTGTATACATAAATATTCACATAAATCAAACTGAGAAAATATAAAAAGCATAATACTAATAATACAAAACAAAAAATGAGAAAAGTAAATTTTGAAACTATGACACAATGAAAAAGGTCACACAAACACTCGTAGATATTGTAAAAAATTATTTGAAAATAGAGAAAAAACAAAATAAATAAATAAAAAAAAGGCCAGAGGCATTTATTTCATGCCAAGAAAAGCATTACAAAAATTAAGCAGTGAACAGGGGTAGAATGACAAATATTTTATATCACATTCTGCTCCATAAATAACATATCTCTAATAAAACTTTTAAACTTGTTTATGCTAAACGATGTTGCTTGAGAATAAAATCTATTATAAGTTTTATATATGCTATATTTAATGACCTATGAAGAATTAATCCCAAATTTTTATAAGTTTTTCAATTCAGAAACATTATGCTTATTTCCACATAAAATCGCAGCTGACTTAGCGAGATTCAAAACCAATTGATGGTTTTTAGAAATATCATAAATAGTCTGTAAGTCGCTATTAATCTCATCACTGGCCACTTTATAATCTAACGAATTAAATCAATAGTAAAACTGAATATCATCAGCATACATATGAGTAGAACAATATTTAATAAATTTAACAAACTGGATGGTATAAATACTAAATAATACAGGGCCTAAAACGGAACCTTGTGGAACTCCAGAAGAAATTGATCTAGGTTTAGATAATTTGTTCCACAACCTTACAATCTGCATACGATCCTGTAAATATGATAGAAGTAGCTTCATTTTGAAAACAACGTGATTTAAGAATGGATGAAAATACTTGATAGTTAATAGTATCAAAAGCTTTGCTAAAATCAAATAATACCAGTGCAGTATTTTTCCTTTCATCCATTGCTTGAATAATGTCATCAGTGATATTAATTAAAGCTGTAGCACAACTGTAACCTGAACGAAATCCTGACTGAACGGATGGAACAATATAATTAATTTCTAAAAAATTACGAATTTGATTTTCCATTATTTTTTCAGCGGCTTTAGACAAACAAGGTAAAATGCTAACAGGTTTTAAATCCGATAACTGTTTAGATTCATTATTTTTAGGTATTGGAATCACAACAGCATTTTTCCATAATTTAGGAAACTTAGAATCCAAAAACATACTATTAACTATGTGTACCAAATACTTTAAAATATAGGGACAGCACAGTTTAATTAGATTTATACTTAAAGTATCAGCACCAAGAGATGATTTTTTTTAAATTTGCGTCTTATTCACGACCAAAACCAGTCAATTAGGAGAGAGAGCTGGTGAAAAATAATGATTTTGAAAAACGTCATATTTGATTTATTTTATTCAAGAATATTGATTGTCAGTTGAATACTAGAAAGTGTTGGAATCGTTTCTATGGCATGCGTTTGTTTATTTGTCAACAAGAGTGAAAAATCGACACAAAAAATTAATAATAATTCTGAAAATTTCTTTACTCCGACTGAAATCGAGCAAAAAGCCGAAGAAGCAACATTAGAAGGAATTGGTAGAATGCTGTCGAAAAAAGAGGCATAGGAGAACGAGCAATTACAGAAGTGGTGCGCTACTGTCCTACTTTTTCAATGTGGAGAAACGGTTTGCTGTCTCTTCGATATGGACAAAATATCCCATGCTAAAATTAATACACGATTTTAATATCCAACCACTGTGAAGCGTCATAGTGGTTGGAAATCGACTACAGCAGTTATATTGAAGATTCACTGTCCAGCAAGATGGCAATTGCTGAAAAAATCCAGGTCCTACCTGGCGAAGATGTGGGTCCCTCCAGTCCTTCAGAAACTCCTTATCAAGTGAATTTAAATAATCCCTGTCAAAATGACAAGATCGTTCTTGAGATGTTAATGTTAATAATAATAATTCTAAATAAAATGCTATAAAATCGAAGCGTGGTATTAAAAATACTGATCCACTAGTGTGTTAAAAGGTATTTAATCCACAGAAAACAGACGTATTAAATCTTCTTAACATAGTGGTCGTGGATAAAAACAATAATAGTTACAATTTATTTTAAATATTTAATATATTAGTGGTGCATATAATTTTGTATATGCATTGCTGGCATAACTGGTTTTTATGATTATTATACCCTTAATATACAGGGTGTTCCAGAATGATGGTCAAATATTTTACCAGTGTGTTCCACAAGCCATTTCAGGGGGGGATCTTCATATAAAATTTTTCAATTTGGGTCCTCCCTGTTGATATATTCGAGTCTCAAAATGGCGAAAAAAATAGTTTTTTTTTTATTTTTCCTTAAAAACGGTTGCACTTAGATATTAAATTTTGCAATGGCCGATTTTAACAAAACTTTTTTTTAAATACTTCACCTAATTTTACTACTTTTTTCCCTCTTGTAATTTTTTCATATAACCAAATAAAAATTATTTTCCTTACTCTATAAACATCTTTTCGTCACCGGTTACTGATAACCACAATAGGCGATTGCTATGATGATGTTTCTCTGTTGTCTTATGAAACAAATCAGTCTTGACAGTTGTTGCAAATATTTGTAAACAACTGACTCTTCCGTACAAATATTAGCGAATAAATTGATGGAATATGCATACGGCAGGATTGGCAACAGTTATAGGAATACCTTTGTTTAGAAATATTTGCAAAAACTATCAATTATAGACCTAATAGCGATTTGTTTGACAAGACAACAGAGAAACATCAACATAGCAACCGCCTACTGCGGTTATCAGTAACCGGTGACGATAAGATGTTTAGAGTAAGGAAAAGTATTTTTACACAAACTGTGCGCTATGAAAAAATTGCAAGAGGGAAAAAAGTAGTCAAATTAGGTACAGTAATTAAAAAAAGTTTTGTTGAAATCGGGACTTCAGGAAAAAGTTCTGAAAGAAACAAGAGCCAAGGAGTAGATACCACCACAACATAGTTTTTGACTAGCTGATATTGTGTACCAAAATTGAAATTTCTAAGTGTAACCGTTTTTAAGGAAACCGCCATTTTGAGACTCGAATATCAACAGAAAGGACCCAAATTGAAAAATTTCATATGAAGATCCCCCCCTAAAATCGCTTGTGGAATACACTTGTAAAATATTTCACCATCATTCTGGAACACCCTGTATAAGTAACTATAATATATCTTATCATAAATTTTGGACAACTGCGATCGCTCGACTGAGCTGTATTATTACCTTTACAAATCAGAATAAGACGAATTAAGCCACCCCACCGATAACAAGTAGCGCGAGGGCCCTGCTGCCCGCCCCGCCCGTCTCTATTGATTTTCCAGCGTAGATTTTTACTTGTCCGTGGAAACAGTCCCCGTAATTTTCCAGCGAGACCTCGTCGATGACGTCACGTCACGTGACAGCCGCGAAAATTCCCATCGAGGCTTACTCGATTAAAACTGTTTTCCAGCGCCGTTTCAGGAACAATGGGCGGTCGTGGTGAGCGTCTGCCGATATCGCATTGTTCGCAGTCACACTCCGTGTCTCACCAGCCACCTATAAGGCTTCGCCGGAAACGTGTGACAGCCGACTTGATGTCCTCTGCCGTGAAGACATCAGCTGCATACAGACAAGTGAAGGTTTTGCGTGAAAGCGTAAAAGTACAGAGTTGCATACAGGTTGTTTCTAAAGGTTAAAATTCCAGGGGCGTACTCTGTGCCCAAAAATAAGGGCTTTTTGTTGTATAAATGTGGCGCCTTATAGCCTTTCAAAAAATTTTAATAAATCAATAATCGGTGCACAAATTTTTTTTTAGTATGATAGTAGAGACACAAAATTACCAGCTTTAGAAACTGACTAATGGTGGAGGGCTGTCATTGCTTATTTGCAAAAAAATATATATTACCCTGTATAATATTATAAATAAAATAGGTCATTATATGCGCCATTGTGTTATCTTCACTTTTTATTTCTTTACGCTGTTTTGTATTCCAAACCGATTAACAACAAAAAAAAAAAGGTAAAATCTCAAAAAAGTCCAACTCAAGCTTTGTAACACTCAAAGGTCTACCAGGAATTGGACATTTTTGAAATGAAATTGTTTTCCATGGCCTTCCTAAGATATGTTTAAATAATTTAAATAACTGTAAAATGCACTTGATCAAATTAATCAAGTTTGTTGTTAATCGGTTTGGAATACAAAAGTGTAAAGCCTTTTGTGACACCAAATACTTTTTTTAAGACACTAAATAACTCCAGCTTAAAAAGTTTTATGTTGTAAATCGTATAATACGAGACGAGTCATTTACAACCAGCGTATGACAAATAAATGCCAAACATCTACAGATATAAGATAATAATTACATATGGGTAATAGTTGATGAAACAATCAAATCGTGATAAAAATGTCGACCCTGTCTTAATGATTAGAAACCTGCAAATTCAGAGACAAACATATGGTGTATATCAACATTGTTGAAAAGTGATGGCCACTGATGAACTATTATTATTGCAATAATAGCCATAGTATAAATACAATGGTACTGTATATAATATACGCTCATTGAGTATAACCATAAAAAAATGGTGTTGTTTGTTTAATGATATAAAATGCAAAGGCATACGAAATCTGATAAAAAAGTTCCAAGACTACTTTTTATTTAAACTGATCACCTGTAAACATTTTACAAGTTACAGTGCTAACCAAATATTCTCAATTGGAACATTACCTAAGTATTTTGCAATTTTGACTTTAATAGAATGAAAGAAAGCATAAATAAGTTGTTCTTGAACAACTGTTTTCACTCATCTGGTATTACATTACGAATGCAATAATTTCCATATTACAAAGAGTTGCAAATAAATTTATTCATAACTTAACATTGTATTTCATGTTTTAAGGCCAAGGATAAGTAAATGGGTCAAATGTCGTCTCAACTGATATTTCAGTTTCAGTATTCAATTTCTTCACAGACGTGAACCCATTGAAAGGGAGTGTTACAGAAATTATAGACTACTGTTAGAAATCGAGAATAACTAAGTCCTTGGAATCGGTAGCTGTTGCATAATTGTATTTTTTAACTACAACATATTTCATTATATGCTTTATATTGTTGAACTTAATTAATTCTTTTTATCTTGTTTCAGGTAAGTTCGGGGTATTTGGAAGTATACAGAAACATACAGTCCACAGATGCAATGTAAGAACAGTTACTTTAGTTTCATTCACCGATTAAAAAAAAATTGTTAGATATACTCAGATGCAAAAAACGCAAATTTCTGGTAAAGTTTGAAGAGTCACAACTTTTTTGTTTTTAGGCTGATTTTCGTAATTTTTTTATAAAACTTTAGATAAAATGATCAACTTTAATCCACGTATTTAGTCGTTTGATAAATGTTGGCCTTTTAGTCATTATACAGGGTTAATTGAAAGGTTGCTTCATGACCTTAATTTTAAAACCTCCTGTGGAATAATTTCGTTACCAAATTCCTTTAAAAGGTCAATATTCATTAAGAACCATTAATTTCCTATAATTTGTTTTTTGGTTCATGTCTTCATGTGCATTGGTTCATTTTTAAGAGCAAAATAAACATGTCACTACTTTAAAAGAAATTTGTTTATTTTTTGACGAGAGGGCCTTGCTCATTGTTACCCTAAATGTCAGTTTAATGACGTATTTTTTCACACCAGACGTTCTTTACTACTGCCATGGTTTTAAGTGCTGAGAATTGCGCAAAAGCTGTTACACTTGTTGAAGACGTACGTATTTATGAATCCTTCATGTTCATCGCTCTACCGTGAAAAGAGTAGTCGAACGTTTTCGGCAAACTGGCAGAAAGAAATACGCATAGGGCCGGCTGTGGCAGAAGACGAAAAACTACTGCTGTTTATGACAGATTTCTTCAAGTTATAACTTTGCGGGATCGCCATTTAACATCAGTACTAGCAAGAAATCAACTCCAAGAAGTCCGAGATATAAACGTTAGTGTATCGACAGTTCGTCGAAAATTAAAGGAGTTTGGTCTAAGAGCTTACAGACCAGCAACTGAACCAAAACTGCTTCGGCGTTACCGAGTAGCTAGGATGCAGTTTGCCACTGAACATTTGGATTGGAACTTAGAGCAATGGCAGAATGTTCATTTTACTGACGAATCCAGATTCTGCTTACATTCTCCAGATGGACGGAAAAAGGCATGGAGAAGGGTCGGAAAAAGATTTGTAGAGTGCACGTTTAGTCCTCGTCTGAGTCACGGAGGAGGATCAGTAATAGTGTGGGGAGGAATAACTCGAGAGGTCCGCACTGACTTGGTTGTCGTTGCTGGATAGTTGACTGCTGGCCGATATATAGAGGAGATATTAGCCAATCACGTTATACCTTTCGGTGTAATTGTCGGTAATGACTTTATCCTCATGCAAGACAATGCGCGGCCCCATGCAGCAAGATGTCACACAATACCTAGCGGAAGTTGAAATCAACAAAATGAACTGGCCAGCATGTTCGCCTGATTTGAACCCCATAGAGCATCTGTGATATATGCTAGGTAGGCGAGTCAGAAATCGTGAAGTACCTCCCGCTGCGGTAAATGAGCTCCATTTAGCCCTTCAGGAGGAATGGCAAAATATTCCTCAAGACGCTATTCGTAACTTAATAGACAATATGTACCGGCGTATGCAGGCAGTTATTAGAGCCAGAGGTGGCAATACAAAATATTAGGTTAAGTTTAAAAAAAATGTTTCTTTAGGTTGCTTAAGTTGAAGTTGAATTGGTTTGTTAAAAAATAAACAAATTTCTCTTAAAGTAGTGACATGTCTATTTTGCTCTTAAAAATGAACCAGTGCACAAACAGACATGAACCAAAAAACAAATTGTAGTAGGAAATGAATGGTTCTTAATGAATGAACCTTTTAAAGAAATTTGATATCGAAATTATTTCACAGGGCGTTTTAAAATTAAGGTCATGAAGTAACCTTTCAATTAACCCTGTATAATGACTAAAAGGTCAACATTTATCAAACGACTAAATACGTGGATTAAAGTTGATCATTTTATCTAAAGTTTTATAAAAAAATTTATGAAAATCGGCCTAAAAACAAAAAAGTTGTGACTCTTCAAACTTTACCAAAAATTTCACTGTTGCGTTTTTTTTTTGTACCTAAGTGTATTATGTAAAATGCGCTAAATCCCATGGAATATTACTTGAAATAAATACACGAAAAACCATATTTGTCATATAAAATGGTAATGGAGATCTAAATATCAGCTTCAGGCGATACACGTATATAAATTAAATAAATCTTCAAGTCTCATTTGATAAAACAAAGAAGATTAGTAAAGGTTAATGAGGTTTTTTCCCATACCATTAAAAACCGCTAGGCGAAAATAATTTATAATGAATAACGAGATAAGACTGCCCGGCTAAAATATACGTTCATTATCATTAGCTTATTATTTGTCCGTTCCTTATTAAGAAAATGTCAATAGTTCATCTTCTTAAGATCTAGTTGATATTATGCAAGATCGTAAAGGTTCCGTCTTGATTTAGTATTGAGACTAAATAATCGTTGACCAAAATAGATTTATAAAAAATTAATTTATGACTTTGGTCGGTGGTTTTCTTCGGTGTATCCAACATGAGCATAAACAACAACAAAATTTCGTAAATGTATCCTGCATAACAGTTGTATTTTTGGAAATTGTTAGTTGTACAGGGTGTTGGAAAGAAAATGCTATAAGTTCAGGAAATGCAAATTATTTGTTGGCGAAGATCCTACTTAAGATCAATTAGAAAATTCCGTGACGAAGGGAGGAATATTTATTATCTAGACGAAACTTGGGCCAACGAGGGATATACTGTAACAAAAGTATGGCAAGATAAAAATGTAAAAAGTTTTCGACAAGCATTTTTGGATGGACTTTCAACAGGGTTCAAGGCACCTTCCGGTAAAGGGCGAAGATTAATAGTGACATATAGGTAGTGCCAGTGGGTTTGTAGATGGCGGTTTACTTTTATTTGAATCTAAAAATACAGGTGACTATGACGAAGACATGAACGCAGATGTTTTCGAAGAGTATTTTACACAGATGTTGGATCTTATTCCTCCGCGGTCTATAATTGTCATGGATAATGCCAGTTACCATTCACGGCAGACCGAGCGAACGCCTACAACTGCTTGGAGGAAAGCCGATATAATTCAATGGTTATGGAAAAAACATTTCTTTTGAAACAAATATGGTGAAAAAATAGCAACAAATCGCTAAATAACGGTACTACGGTTACCATCTTATCACTGTGAACTTAACCCAATCGAATTTGTCTGGGCCCAGGTAAAAGGAGATGTAGCGCGAAATAATACGTTTAAATTAAGTGACGTGAAAATTTTGTTAAAAAATTCCTTGGAACGAGTAACTGCAGATAACTGGCAAAGATGTATACATCATGTACAAAAAGAAGAGGAGAAAATGTGGGAACTCGATAATTTAATTGACGTTACTGTGGAATCTATCGTTATCAATCTAGACGAAGATAATTCATCAGAATATTCAGAGGATGAATTTTAATATACCTACTTTTTTATTTTCTTTATTGTACATTTATACAACACTACATTTACTCACCATAATTTGAATTTTCAAAATACATATATTTTTGTGTGGAATAAAAGTCTATTCAGTAAATTTAAATAAATATTTTGATAATAATATTGAATAATTTTATTTGAATTACTATAAACCCTCTTAACCCGGTTATGATGCTTAAAGTAGCCTCATGTTTTGAAATGCTGTTTTTATATTGTTTACTTATAAGAGAAATGGACCGAGAAATTGAAGCGGCATAGACAAAGATGGATTGTCGGGGATTAAATTTTAGCTGCCTGCTACAATTTAGTACAACCCGATTACACAAAGTTTTTTTAAAAGTACACCTCATCTATACCGATAATACATATTATAAAAATATTGAATATAAGCACCAGTACTACATTTATTTACGATTTGCATACATAATAAGCTTTTATTACTCTCTTTCATTTCTAAGCAGACTATAGTTTTTATTTAAGATATTTAATGATAGCTTTACAAACCGAAAATTAGAAAATACATTTTGAAAAGCTAGTGTAATACAGCCTTCCAACAAATTCTTTGGCTGGATTTACTTTAACTAAAAACTCGAGCGCCTACAATAATGTAATTTAAAATTTGTTGAGATGTCGATTGTGATTATTATTTGAGTTTTAAAGCAGCAGTCGGTACCTATGCATTTAATACAATACAATCGGGTTTGTTTTCCTCAATGTCTGTGTTTACGTATTCAAGACCGTTTATAAAATCAGCTGATTGATGTTGGTTTATCTCGTTTGTAGTGTTGCTCAAGGACAAATCGTTCAAGTAAGTTAAATAAGTATTGGCAAATAGATTGTAATGTTAAACGGGAATGAGTAATAAAAAACACATGTTCATAATTCATGATGTGTTATTAATTATTGTATTCACGGTCGTAAAAATGTGGATTCCTTCACCACTTATTGTTGTTCCTTAATGGCAAAACAACCAACCTGTACGATGAAAGTCGGTGTGTGACGGAGGAAAAAACTGAAAATCTCGCAATTATCATCCCATGCTTACGTCTATTATCCGATCCTTGATTATCTATAGCCTGAGGTGAGCAGCACGTGGGTAGGTTGGTTCATTATGTAGAAAAAGATTACCTTGATAATAATTATAATTGTCAGTTCCTACTTTGAAACTTTCAAATTTAATATTCGCCTTTAATTACGTCGGATTCAGACATCTGCTTTTGATTCTCCGCTTTTTTTAATATTTTCCTCATGTTTATTGTCACTTCGACCTTGGGGGTGTGATTTACGAAGGCATTAAGTTTTTTTGAATGAATACGGGCCTTGCCACGATTTTAATAACTCTGAGTGTTGTCCGAGGTTCCCGACTTTTTACGTTTTGAGTTTAATTAAGATCGGCAGTTTTTAATAACGACTTCGTATTGTGGACGTATTTCTTTTTATCTCCAAAAGACGGTATTAATATTTACTGTGTTGTGTGGACATATTTGTATTAATAGGGTAACTTCCTATATTAAAAAAGTAATATTAATTTATAACAAGAAAATTGTATAAAATTTTATTTACGTTCAAGTGTCAAATGATGGACAAGAAGCTGGATTAAAATTTATCTTACACCCTGTATATTTTTTGTTATGCGACTTGGGATATACTTGGGATATTAACTAAATATTGTTAAATAAACGGATTTATAACAAACTTAGCCTACTGCATTGATTGTCGAATTCAAAATCACTCTAAAAACAATAGTTAAAAATAAAAAAAATAATAAAAATGGGTGTGTCAAAGTTATCCCGTATATGGGGCTACTTTGACATACATGTTAATATGAAGGAAAAATGCTTGTTAAAGCGTCCCGATGTCAAAGAATCCCCGGTAATAAAGGCAGAATTAAAATATGTATATATCAGCGATATTAGTTTCATCGTAATTGTA
The DNA here is from genome assembly GCA_037114965.1 of Monochamus alternatus. Classification (NCBI taxonomy): domain Eukaryota; kingdom Metazoa; phylum Arthropoda; class Insecta; order Coleoptera; family Cerambycidae; genus Monochamus; species Monochamus alternatus. Next base: position 45,412,099 of record CM073433.1, read on the forward strand.
CAAGTTTTTATTGTCAACGTCACCTAACGCTTCTTTTATGTTGTCAAAAAACTGAATTATGTCGGTTCTATCTACGGAAGACCGTTGTTGCAACTCGTATGGAAAGGTTGTTTTTTTCTGAAATTTTCGACAAAATCAGGTCCAGGGTAATAATTGTCTTTGAATGTACGCACTGTTTTGCCCTGTTTATCTAAGAATTTCTTCACTACCGCACGAATATCAGACTTGGTTAACGGAAACCCGTATTTCGCCACTTGACATAAAGTATCAGAAATCATTTGTTGTTCAGCGGTACTGAGAACGCTGGGATGACCTACGGACTGTTGGTGTCTACCAAGAGACTTGTTTCGAAGAGTTAATCGTGGGATTTTGTAAACAATTGCGGCTTTTTGAACAGGCATTCCATTTTCAATGGCGTCAAGCGCATTTCTTAAATCTTCGTTAGAATAGTTCCTGTAACTCCGGGTTTCCGGTTTTTTTTGGTAGAGTCTTACCATATTTAATTACTTAGTACCTGTAACAATGGAACCTAGTATTCATATAAAGCAAAAAAAGACAAACAAACACAAAAAAATCAATAAATAATGTTCATAGTGTTAAAGTTGCCCCTTGGTGTCAAAGTAGCCCCGTTTGATGGTAGGTAAGTTAAGTTAAATCGATTTATTTTCACCTAAGGAATCTATGGTCTCACTTTTGCTACTTCATTTACAAACACCCTGTATAAGTTTCTAAGTGATGCAGATGACGAAACATATTTACCCATGGAGGTTGCTATTGTAATCGTCATTTTTGGGGCCTATCGTCGCGGACAATTAACTAATGTTCGATTATATTCAATACAATGGACCTCTATATAAAAATTATGATCCAATGCATGAAAACAAAAATTGTCCGAGAATTTATTATAACAGAAGGAAATGTGGTACTGTCGCTGTCGGCCAGAGGCCTGGCGAGAGTTTCATTGTAGGAGTAGAATGGCTGAGAAGTTTTTTTGTTTTGTGACAAGTGGATTTTTGAGTCTTGTCAAAGTCATCTCGAGAAAGAAAACAATAAAATTTTGATTAATTAATTTTACTGATTAACCGTGGAAAGTGAATAGTTTGTTTATATAACTATGACCTCAAGACCATGGCGATGCCTCTACTCCAAAATGTAGTGGCGACAGATTGTACAGATCAGAGCAGACAGATTGTTGAGACAGATGTACGGCCGTTCTCTATCAATCAGTTTGGTAGAAGACTTCATCGGATTTCCTAGTTCTGAGGTACCAGAGAAGCGAAACTTAATCGAGCTTGAGGAAACGCGCGGATTAAGGTCAGGTAATATAAGAGACAACGCTGTAGAGGAAGTATGCGGGCGCGAGGGTGAAATTGTCACCGAAAGAATGCGCAGTGTACAACAGTATCAGCTGCTTAAATATTTTTCAAAAATATACTAAACTTCATCCTCCTAATTCAACCCTCAGGCGGTTTTTTGTATTCTACATAGAAGGAAAATTTACCTTCCAACCCATCGGAGTTAATACTTTTGGAAGCATTCCAATGATTGCAACAAAGCTTGTATTGAAGAATCTGAAGGAATACACTGAACATTGTTTTAGAAGGGCTTCAGTCACCATCCTTGTTAATGGCAGTGCAGATATGCAGATGTTAAAGCGTCAAAGAGGCTTAAAATCTTCTGCGACAGAAGGTTATGTTTAAAATCCTTTAGGGAATAAGAAACATATAGCAAAGGAGATCATGGGATCAAATACGGATTTGATTGGAAAATCTAACTTAAACACATCTACTTCTTGTATACAAGCACATAAAATCAGCCGCAATAGATGAAGTCTGATCTATTTCTGCATTTTTAGGATTGCTTCTTCAAGCGACCTCCTGTATTTTTAATTGGAACAAATATCTAAGTATAAACATAAATTAAATTATTTGAAAAGTTACATTTTGAAACGACAATGAGTGTTGATAGTCTATCAGGATTAATATAAATTATCTATTATCAACTATTTGATTTGGTTACCTCTTGAAAATGTTCGTTGGATGAGTGATTTTGACAAAGAAATTAATAAAACAATGAATAAATGTTGGAAGTATTTGAAAAATAAAAAGAAACTTGCGAAGTCTTCGAGCTAAATGAAGTAATTTGGAATATAACTAAGTTGGCTTTGGACAATCGTGACACTCTGTATATGGAGATAACAATTTTAATTTCAGGAGCATCTATCAGTTCTTATCTAGATGCACCTACATGAGCATCCTTTATAGGTTGTGTTACGTCACAAATAGTATTGGCGACACTGAACTGATTCCAAATAAAACAAAGACCTAATGGTTGCCATAACATTGCTATGACAACCACTGAATTATATTCAATCTAAAGCTAGCCTAATCTTTTCTTTTCTTAGTTTTATCGTTGTCATAGGAAAGTTTGACTTATTTTTTCTGCGATATATTTCTGAATAGTGTTATTTCGTTTTAATAATATCTGTTTTGTGTATTTATTTTATGTATTTTATTGTTTGAACTATAAGTTACATACGGTGAAATGGTGATGTGTTTTGATCCAAACTGTAATCGTTATAGTGACGGGCAAAATCCCAAGATGTGCTAAAGTAAAAGAAGAATGGATTTATCTAATAAAGTAAAGCAAATTGACCGATGAGACAATTAATAACGTCACATTCACTCACATTAAGTCACTAAATTACTGATGACTGGTACTATTTTAAATCATCTCATCAACAAGAATCAATCGTTTCCTGTGCAGGAACCAAATTATTTATTTATTATTTAATAACATAAAACCTATTATAATTAAGGATTCTATATTTTATCAATAAATTAAGGTTAAGTTTACCAAACTGTCATTTGCTTGAAGAAAGTCGTCAATGTCGCCAATGTTTTGTTTGGAATCAATTCAATGATACCAACATTAGGTGTGACGTCACGACTTATTTTGTCTATTAGCAGATTAGGTACTCCAAAACGTATAATTTAAATTCAGTTATGATGTACGTATGTTTATATTTATTATGCACTTTAATTAATAAGTAACATCGTATTAGAACTTTTCAAATATTGCTTCCAATGGCTTCCATACGAAACGACAGAATGCAGCCGACTACTTTTAAATCGGAGATGTGACTAGAGTCGCGTGTTGCTGCTGTTACGGTCTGCGAGATGCCAAAGACAGACCTCGTCTGGCGTCCAGAGCTTCCGTTTGATACGGCCGCCGTCAAAAGAAAACATGCGGCAAATTATCTACCAACGTATGCCGATTAACATACTAGCAGCGAAGTTTGGTTGTCTGAAAAGTTCGCTTCAGAAAATCGATGTACCATGAATTCTTTCTTTCATTTACATTGCCAATTCGGCGTGTTATTTAGTTTAAGTTGGCAGTACCAACAACGGCGATGGTAGCGGCTAGTCGCTTAAGTCTTAATCTGGACTTAAGTGCAACGACACGCCAAGTCGAGAGGTTACCCAACAAACATTTAAAGTTAAAATTACGTTAATTTGACCTCTAAATTGGTCAAAAAATGTTCATGACCTATTCCGTATAGAGAAAGTTTACGTATATTTGTTGGCCTTTTTCCTTATGTGAGGAAAAAAACTAAAGTAATATGGAAGTTAATAATTGGTCGGCAAGAATTTAATTCAATCATAATTGGACCTAAAAGAAATACAGACCAATTTTATGTTAAAATATCAAAATATAAAAGGCATTATTACCAAAACATACCCCAATTAAACCCTTTATATGACTTGTACCCTTGAGAGACAACATTATATGTTTGATTAAATACATTTTAATAGCGAACCGGGAGTGGAAGAGAGAGAGAGAGAAGTCAATCTAGAAAGCTGCAAGTAGAATAGGGGTAGGTACATGGGAATCTATAGGTGTTAGTGTTAGTCACCATACTCCTCGGAAAGGGCTTGACTGATTATTATGAAATTTTATATGTATATTCGGTAGGTCTGAGAATCGGTCGTAATTTATTTTTCATACCCCTAAGTGATAAGAGTGGTTCACCCCAAACATTTTTTTTCTATTTTTTGGAAAAAAAAATTTAATTTTTTTATGATGTGGCATTAAAAAATACATACAAGCCTTAATTTTCACCCTTCTATCACAAACCCCTATTTTATAATAGCCATTTTAGTAATTTAATCATTTTTAACCCTGGATAACTGATCGATTATCACTAGATCGGTTATCCCCGCCAGGCGTCTACCGGTGTCACTTCTCACCACAAACCTAGAAAAAATATAGACAGCGTCGGTTCATGATATAGGTCACGTGACATGTGCCGCGTTTTCTAGGGACCTGAGGTTCAGAAAATTGATATTTTATTTGCTTTATGTTGGCGGTTGTGCAAATATGATGGCTGCATTGCAATATGAAATTAACTAACTTGCTGTCATTTTAAATGTCATTAAAGAATATGACCAATCACAGTAAACAAATGAGATTCACGCTGCAATACAACCAACGTAAATTGGCATAAAAACCAGGTTTTAGTGATTCTGGACCTTTTAGGTCAGCCATGAATTAGCGGTCGCCGGCAATATGACACTGGCGCAGTCTATATTTTTTCTAGGTTTGTGCTTCTCACCCAGTAAACAGCACGGAGTAGGGATGAGAACGAAGCCGACTACCAAAATATTCACTAGAAATAATTCATATGGCAAAACAACGTTTGCTGGGTCACCTAGTAATAATATAAAGTCTGTATTTTTGGGTTTCCATTCAACAAATTTTACAACCCAGGAAATTTTTTCGTACAATGTGATGACCAAACTTTCATAAAAATAACGCTCCTTATAAATATACACATTTAACATCTTAATAACGTTGCTATCCTGAAAAATAACCTAAAATAAAAACTGAATGTATTTTATAATGAAATGTGTTTAATAATCTTTCATCATAAATATATTATTATCTGTATTAACGCAATTTTAATGAGTAACCAATTAGAATTAACATACAAAAAATCTAGTGTCTGTTACAACATGGACGCTCAAATAAAATCAAGTTTGAAGTCAATTTGTCTGTAAGTTTTAACCTATAGGGCAGATTGCCTATGCCAATGCTGACGTCACAGCAAAATATTAACTTTATGGTTAAAATGTTCTCCAAATTAAGATATTTTGTGCTAATTTATTACCTGCATATAAAGTCCTACTCTTGGATTTATTTGTGATTAAAAATTCAAATTGAAGCTAATAACATTATGTGTGCGTATAATCCAATCAAATAAACAGAAACAAATTATTATTTCGGAACGGAACTCATTTCAAATTTCAATTCACATGCACTACTGAATTCATTTGAGATGATAAGAGTGGTATCATATGGGATACTTGTGTATTTATTGTTATATTATCACTAACTTGATTTACATAATCTGCAGCGTTGACTTCGATTTTGATAGACGAAATAATTATTTTTTAATTCGTTTTTTACAACTCTGTTACACTGTGTGATATACCGCCTGTAGGCTTTATCTTCTGTTTTACCCGTACGACAGAAGTAGGTTTTCACTGCAGATCGTCAAAACACAAAACAACTTTAGCACCAATTGCATGAACATCTGTCCGAATACATATAACAAGAAGCTTGCTCCCTAAAAGACCTAAAAAGATATATTCCATAGAAGTTATCAACAAAGTTGCAAATATTATATTGTAATAAAAATAGACCTTAGCAAATGGAAGGATATAATAGGGCAGAATAACTAGTTATTAAATGATTTTTAACTACTAGTTGAAGACGAAATACGTTTCACAATTTTGTAATAAATATTTACCCACTGTAATAAATTAAAAAATTTCTGGATATTGAAGATATATTTCAAGGCGAAATTAAGTAAATTATAACTTCATCTGACGCATTATTGGAATGTTAGCATTTGAAAACACAGAAAAGGTAAACAATTTGTAATTTCGAACCATATAAATTGACATATACAGTGCTTTCGAAAAGTAACGAATAAATTCATTATTTTTTAAATTGAGAAGTTTTCAAAAAAATTCCCTGGCACGTCGATTTTGTTTTAAAAAAACTCACTTTTTGACATACGACCCATATTTGTGACGTCATCGTTGTTCGAGATATGACGTCATCGACAATTTTTTTAAATAGCAACCTCCAATTTTGACCATGCCATTTGAAAGAGCGTCAGCAGGAAATTAAAACAACGAAGAAAACAGAAGTTGGCAGCGACAGCATTTAGTAGCCAACAAACATGTGGAGATGTTCGATTGAGATTTTATTCAAAACGTACCTGTTGTTTAACCCTGCATATTAGGGAAAACGACTTGACAAATTGTGGCATTCTGTCGCTACATTCCACAAATTCGCCATGCTTATTTTTAAATAACATTTTACACTCGATACCCAGAAGGTCGATCGATGTTACAAACAGTTGCAATGACATTAAATTAGAAAATGGCACGTGAGCAGTTAAAGGTCAAACGCTTTAGACAATTTAGAAAAGTAGTTCTCCTGCACGAGGATTGGTGTACGGAATTGACGCTATGAATACTTACATTAATGTTAATTCGTTTGTCATCGCTTGTGATAAATGACATTTGGTGTTGGCTACTGTAACGCTTTCGCTCTATTTGCGGTTTTAATGTCGGATAATGCAATTATGTAAATGTTAAATTGGAAATATTATGTGAAAAAACCGCTATTGATGAAAATCATTTCCTTGTTTTTGTCAGACCAGAAATTGAACAGGTGAATGAGTACATTCTGCATTCATTTTATGTAATAATTTAAAAGATTCTTGTCAGATGTTTTGGTGTAGTTATACCATTACATTTAAAGGTATAATATGTTCTCTATTCTTTTAGTTATTTTTGAGTCATTCCATATAAAATAGTCTGAAAATAAAATTGTTGCCGACCCATTTTAGATTTTGGTGTAACTTTGAAAAACTCTACTCTAGGGTCCCAAACAACAAAATTTACACGAGTTTGATTTTTACAAGCGCTTGTTTCCGCCTATTTAAATAAAGACTCTTAAAAATTGTTATTTTTAAGCTTTATTAATTTTTGCTGTCAAATTTTTCTGTTTGAAGATATTTGAATGATCAAGACGGAATTCAGAGTAGGAAAGATAATAGTTTCAATGTAAATGAGGATAATTGGTTCGGACGATCCCTTTGAATAATAGCAGCGTGCTGGAAATGAGTGTTTTTTAGTCATTTTTCGTGAATTTCAATCGACTCTAGCGTCTTAACTGCTGAGAGTTAAAAATTCATGCTCCGCTGGAATTAAGTATACATATCATAGACAAAATTCAGCCACAAGTTAACCTGAGTAGCCCACTCTTTATAGAAGAAAACTTTGCTTGAAGTTTTGAAATTTTTAAAAATCCCAATATTCAGGCTATGAAACGAGCGTGTTAACTGCGAGATAAAAATCTGATACTCACTGAATCTGCTATTCTTGCCTTCAACTTTAAATGACTATATCACTTGTTTTGTTATTTTCATGTTTAGTGCATGTACGAGCCGTTTTTTTACAGCAAAAATCTGGAGGTTTTTACAAATGAATTAAAATTACTTACCATCAAAAATAATTATAAATATGAAAAATATTTCAAGTTTTAATAAAGTTATGGATATTTAGGGTGTAAAATTGTTTCTGGAAGTAATTATCATCGAAAATGACAGTAACTGTAAACAATTTTTCAACGAGAAAATTATTTTTTATTCAACTTTTTAAATCGACGGCATCGAATTACAAGAAAATATATAAATTGGAAAATGACAGAAATTAAATCATTAGTAATTTTATTAATACTCGAATTTACTTCTCGAATATACTTGTATTGTTAATAATATAATGAATAATTAATAATATTGCTAATTTCTTGTTTTAATTTATGCATATTCGTACTTACTTTTAAATGCAATACAGTCAAATAACGGAAATAAGCTTACCTCTATACGCATGCATAAAAATATATAAAAATTCTATAGATAAGACGGAATTTAAAAAAAAAAATAAGATAAAACTACTAGTTATTTAGAAAAAAAAATTGAGTTGATTTTTGCTGTAAAAAAAACGGCTCGTACATGCACTAAACATGAAAATAACAAAACAAGTGATGTAGTCATTTATAGTTGAAGGTAAGAACAGTAGATTCTGTGAGTATCAGATTTTTATCTCGCAGTCAACACGCTCGTTTCATAGCCTAAATATTGGGATTTTTTAAAATTTCTAAATTTCAAGCAAAGTTTTCTTCTATAGTGGGCTACTTAGGTCAACTTGTGGCTGAATTTTGTCTATGATATGTATACTTAATTCCCGCGGAGCATGAAATTTTAACTCTCAACAGTTAAGACGCTAAACTCGATTGAAATTCATGAAAAATGACTAAAAAACACTCACTTCCAGCACGCTGCTATTATTCAAAGGGAACGTCCGAGCCAATTATCTTCATTTACACTGAAACTACTATCTTTCCCACTCTGAATTCCGTCTTGATCATTCAAATATCTTCAAACAGAAACATTTGACAGCAAAAATTAATAAAACTTAAAAATAGCAATTTTTAAGAGTCTTTATTTAAATAGGAGGAAACAAGCGCTTGCAATAATCAACCTCGTGTAAATTTTGCTGTTTGGGACCCTAGAGAAGAGATTTTCAAAGTTACACCAAAATCTAAAATGGGTCGGCTTTGCCAATTAGACGATTTCAAATTGAATGACCCTTATGTATTTATTTATTTATTTAATAAATTAAAGTATCCAACGGGATGAAACCCATTGACAAGATAACTTTCAGAAAAATACAATAACAACAGCAGTGAAAGATAATATACCGATATTAATTAACAGAAACTAAAATACTCCTAAGGTTGTATAGTTTCCAAGAAAAAAAAAATAGAAGGTGTAGTAGTTTCAACCTTGACATCACTGGGCTACTGTCTCTAGCCAGGCGTCCAGGACGCCTACGGCGTATTGCAGCAATGTGGCGTATCATACACGAGGCTCAATTATATCCGTACCATGTACAGCGTGTCTAAGCATTAATACCAGTGGATTGGATGAGGAGGACCGGTACCATGGCCGCTACGATCTCCTGACTTTAAATCATTTACATTTATTTTTGCGGGAATAATTAAAAATGAAGTATATTGCACCGAAATAGACACTATTGATGATTTACGTAAACGTATTTCAGCTCCTGCCAATAACTTCAAAACGGACAAGAAGCAGAAACATTTGTGTTAGTTTGTAGAAACGGGCCACAATTTTATCAGGTATGTCAAACTATTTTCCCAGTTAAAGCAACAAATTAATTCTATTAATAATTAATGACAATAGCGGCAAAAGCAGTTGAATTTGCTGCGTTAAAATAGGTGGTGTTAAATGTAAATTATATATTTTCTTGGGAATTTCTTTAAATGCAAAATAATTAAAATCGTGTATATAGGGCGCATTAGAAACATATGCTATGTATAATAAAACAAACTACAAAATGTACACATTGAAATCAAATAACAAACTGATATTCAGCAGTTAAAACTTTTTTATAATTACACAAATAAACAGATCCAATTGAAACCCTGTTTGTGAGTGACTGAGTGCCTCTCAATGAATATACACCATCCAAGTAAAAAACTGCAGATTTAAAGAAGCGCCTTTGCACTTTTTCAATTGCCATATTATATACCGTATAAGTAGGGTATTATAGACGGTTCCCTGTCTCCCCCCACCACTTTGTGGTAGTAATTAGCAATTACAATTGTTATGGTAATTATATTGTGTGTACGTATGTATGTGTGTATTAACATTCATTACCCTATGCGCAATTGTACAGTATATGTATGAAGTAATGCATACAATTGCGCTTAAATGGAGTTGTATTGCAACTGTAATGTATGTATGTATTAACATTCATTACCCTATGTGCAATTGCAACAGTATTTAAGCGCAATTGCATGCACTACACCATACATGTACTTTACAATTGCACATAGGGTAATGAATGTTAATACATACATACATTACAGTTGCAATACAACTCCAATGCAACTCCATTTAAGCGCAATTGTATGCATTACTTCATACATATACTGTAAAATTGCGTATAGGGTAATGAATGCTAATACACACATACATACGTACACACAATATAATTACCATAACAATTGTAATTGCTAATTACCACCACAAAGTGGTGGGGGGAGACAGAGAACCGTCTATAATGCCCTACTCGTATATATAAGAGATACAATAGATGAATACTCCAGTTTAGATGTGAAAAAACGTGATAAAGTGAAGTTTAAGACTATTCATATTTTTAAATTCTTTCATATTCTTTAATATGAATCCAAGAGTTTAATAGGCATTACTAACAGTTTTTTGAACATGAGGTACAAAGGATGCTAATAATTTAAAGTAATAGTGTCAACTTGTAATCATAAAGCAATACACGAGACTTTCGGCAATATGACCTTACATTGCAAAATTTGCAGATAATTTTTACTAATACACAAGTTACTGCGATTTAGATTCTGCTGCAATTTATGGCAGTCGGTTTATGACTCAATATTAGAAAGGATCTTAACATCATCAGCATGAATTATAATAACGTTTACATCCAGGTCACCAGTAATATCGTTAATGAATAAAATAAACAATGAAGGACCAAGAGTCGATCCCTGTGGGACACCTGACTTCTGTGGGTATTTCACGGACTGATAACCACGGGATTGCAGATATTGCGATCTATCCGTTAGGTATGAATAAAATAAGGCAATAAGATTAGTACTTAGATCAATTTCATCCAATTTGCCGCATAATAAATAATGATCTAGACGGAATGCTTTTGAGAAGTCTGTATAGACAACGTCTACTTGACTAGTGCGATCTAATGCATCAATGATAGACGGAGGACACTGGAAGTGTGGACACTTGGTCGAGTGAAGCAATTTCTGTCAACTTTGTAAATTTACGCTTATCCAAAATGCATTACCTATGACACAGTGTAAACATGTCTACAATAAAGTTGCCTGTAGGTGTTTTTATATTACTATTACATTAATTTGGCATACGTTTTGGTTTTATAAAGAATATAATACTATCGATTGTGATTTTATCATGGTTTGTGGTTTGCTGCTATCATAATTGATTTTATTTTGAAATTTGGTCAGCTTATTGTACCTTATAAAAAGGTGCATTAATATACCGAATTGTGACAATTTTTTCAAAATGTCTTGTATAAATTTGTTGTAACTGTTCAATAAAAAACTTGTTAAATAGGAGTGTACAACTAGGTGTTATGGTAACATTTTAAATATTATATTCGCTTATTTTTAAAAATGCTATTTTGGTCACGTATAAAAATATAGAATTAGGTTAAAGGACACACCACTTTGTAAAAAGCAAAATTTGTTCACACGTAATTTATTTTTTTATATAGATCAAAAGCGCCTTTAGTCGGTGAAAGTGATTTATTGAGAGCATACGTTTTAGATCGATCTAGAAATTCGTGGTGACATTAGAAATTTTTCCCTTTACATTCCATGTACCGTTATGTGACATTTCAAGTTTTAACTAACCTTTTGAAATCTGTATATCGTTGGAATATCAAGTGACATAAGAGTACCGTACTTAATCTGTTTCCAGTGAACTAGATTTATAAACTTGCACAACCAATGAAGCGGTTTTGCGTAAATATAAATAAATAAATACAGTGAGCGGCAAGAGTATGGAATAATAGATATTTATGATGTGAGTGTTAAAAACACTATTAACGCAAATATCATACAATATTTTTTTCTACTAACAGCATTGAAAAGAATTAACCCGGGTAGAAATAAGTTCAGTTTTAAATAGCATCGTAGGCACTATATCAAATTTTCGAAGTGGGCACTTGCCAATGATATATAGTAACCATGGTGGCAACCATTGTAGTATTCATCATTTAGTTGAAAGCTTTGGATTTGTCACTTTTAAACATTGTGTCTTTTTGCACTTAAAAAGTATAAAGAAAATATGGAAAAGAACAATCCATTTAAAGAAATCGATGAAGCGGCCAACCGAGCTACTTTGGACTTACTACCAAGAAAATCCCGGATCCAGTATGATATTGCATACAATAAGTTTGAGAAGTGGTGTGAAGAAAAAGGCGTTCCTAGAAAATATACTGAAAATGTATTCTTGGCCTATTTTGAGGAGAAATCGAAGGTTTGGAAATTTTCATTTCTATGGTCTAATTATTCTATAATTAAAGCTATGTTACAAATAAATAGCGATGTAGATATCAGCAAGCATTTTAAGCTCATTGCGTTTCTGAAGTGTCAAGGGGAAGGTTATCAACCCAAAAAATCAAAGATCTTGACCAGAGACCAAATTGAACAGATTTTGCGCACCGGATGACGAGTATCTTATGATGAAACCTTTTGCTTAATGTTAGTTCTACCTTAATTTGTAATTTCGTAATTTTTGTATTTTATTACAGTAGTATTTTTATTTTTGCATGTACGTATGTGTGGAAAAACTATTCGTTTTAGATATTCTTTTGATAAGAGTTGTTTGTTGCTTTTGGTCAGATACACATTTAGTATAGGCTATTCCTGAGACCCTGTATACAAGATAGAGGAGGTTCTTTCACAAAATGTCCTATTTTAACTTATTTTTCTAGTTCTTTTTATGTTATTTGTAGTTTAAAGTGTATTCATTCCATAATTATTCTGTTTTTTTCTTTGTGTATTGTCTTTTTAAACAAATTAAACTAAACTAATTAAACACTTAGTTAGGAGGACAATTCTAAAGTAGATGTTTACTTGCTTGAGGTTATAGCAATTGTTTCTCTTATTTCTTTCTTTTATCTAGCCGCAAATATCATGAACGTGGATTACAGAAATTTAATTTAAAAAACTAGCAGCTTGGAGGCAGATCTTAAGTGTTATATAAAGGGTTTTAATATGAAATTAACATACGATATTATGTACATGACTTTGCAATAATAATGACACTCTCTCAAAACAGTTTTTGAACTTCTGGAAATTTCATTAAATCTCTATTGGTGAGTGAAACAACTAATAACTAATATTAAAAATTTAAAGTAGATTTCATATTATTGCAATTTCACATAGCATACCATAGTCATTCATTTGGACAGTTTTCTTTGCTTTGGCTCTTATAAAGTTAATATTTTAAGAGACTAGCAAAATATAATTCTTAATTTTTTTGTGTAATAAAGTAACAAATGATTAAGCTAAGTATCCAAGTTATGCTTGATTACCAGCAGAGCCGTAAAATATAATGGGGGATAGATTGGAGCTAGTTCCGAAAACCTTCGTTTCTAAATTAATGTGATCTCTAATTTTTTCCCGCGACCTGTGCAAGAACTTAATTTGTCATCCATAAAATATAACCGCCTTTCAGTAGACGATCACTCACAAAAGAAACAAACCTTGGTTAGAAATTGGGTTTCCGCATAAAGCCAATCAAATCCAATTTCAATTTTAAACTGCGTTTAATAAACACTATGCTATCTATTTTCAAGTACAGCAAAATGCAGGTTGACAAAGATTTATGTTTAGGTATTATCTTTTTCTTGCCTAAAAAGTGTTAAAATTGCATATAAAGTAACATTTTAGCTCCTTTAATAATAAGTATATGCCCTAAAATGTTTAAATTTAAAGAAAATTTGGTAATTTCACAGAAATATTTCAATTTCAATGCAGTTAACCTTACTTTACCTAAAACAAAAATAATACGTGTTATGTTGAATTTTTCTTAACTTTTCTTGAACTATCAATAACCGAATTCAATATAGAAATTGAGCTTCTATCAGTAAATGTAAAGTTAGTCTAACTATGCGTAACATTTGGTGTCCTAGAAGTGTGAGGAAATAAAACTTTCCAAGCTTTTCGTTTCGACATCATTTGGAATACAATATGACTTTTACCGGTGCTAAATATAGCCATACCATGGCAAAGTCTAACCTTTCATAACTCCAGGCATACGAAACAGTAATGGTAAAGCAAATGTTGATGGTTGTGAGTGGGTAATTAATAATTTACTGAATGTGAAGCCAAAATTACGCCCGAGTAAGAACTTTGTTAATTAAAATTTTGCCGTGTATGTAATACAGATTTATAGACGGAATTTTTACAAAAAAATATATTTGAACTTATATAATTTATAATAATTATCAGGTCACTAAATCTCCCGAAGTGGGATTTAAATTGTTCAATTGTGTTTATCGAATTCGTTTAAAGAAATGAAGCTTAGCAAACCATTCTTACTGCAGAACTTATATACAGGGTGCGTCAAACTCGATAGTATGGGGCCTACTGTGGGGATACAAAAAATTTAAATAAAATTTGGGACACGTAGTGTTAAATGGGATGAGGAAAGCTCCATGCTCCATGGAAAGTATTATCTTTGAGATTTGACAGAAACGACTAATGACGTCATCAATCATATTTTTAGAGAAACATTACCCAAATTTTGTTCCTTTTAAAAAACTCCCTTTTTCCTAATAAACTATTATTAGAGAAATTTTTCTGTATTACTTCCGGTGTAAAAGTAACGAGAGTTATAAGCAATATCACCCAAAAGAGTCTCAAAAGAAAAACCACCTAAAAATCACATTAGCGGTGGAAGGATCAAGTAGTCGATGGAAAATAATTGAATGTTCCTTGTTTAAAGTGCTTAAATGTCAATAAATAACAGGAATCGATAATTCTTTAATACAGTTAAAACAAAAGGTAATGGATAACAATAACAACTAAACTAAAAAAATGATGCACACGTTCTCATACTACATACATATTACAGTCTATTCTCTATATGACCTCTCATTTCAAGACACATTGTGGGCTGCGTTTATTAATATTTCGCCGTTTAACTGATTACAAGCGTTTATGATTTTTTCTTACAAATGATTAATACCTTGCAAAGGTGTTTTGTAAACCTTATTTTCTAAAACCCCCATAAAAAAATCAAAGGGTCTTAGATCTGGTGACTTTCGGGTCGCTGTAGAGGTCCATTAATCCCAATTCATTTTTCTAGGAAACTATCGAAATATTGCTGCATAATCCTGGCCTTGTGGGGTGGAGCTCCGTCCTGCTGAGACCATAAGTTTCTCCTTAGCTGCAAAGGCACATTCTCCAGAAATGCAGGAAGTTCTTCTTGTAGGAAATTTAGATAACTCACACTGTTCAATGTATTATGTTAATAAAAATAAGGCCCAATTCCAAAATGACCTTGGTTTTGGATAGGATTTATAATGTGGGAATTTTCTATGGACCAGTAGTGTTCGTTGCGCCTGTTTGACAAACCATTACTGACAAAAGGACTTCGGTTCAAACAACGTGGTAAAAAACGTTCAACAGTTTCTACATTTACTACATTGTAAGTTATAAAATTAAATCTGTTTTCAATGTGACGCTCAGGCAAATACTCCAAATTGTGAATGTTGTATTCATGATAGCCATTGGTCTTTAAAATTCATTGAACGGTTGATTTATCCAAATTCAATTCCCGGCTAGCCTGCTGAATATAATTTTGTGGATTTTATACAGTCTAGCTGTATTAACATTGTTTCGGTCAATAATTTGATTCTTTCAAACAGAAAACGCATCTTCATTTCGTCGCAAGGTCGCTTTCAATTTTGTAAAGGTTCTATTACCAGGAATGAGGCGCTCTGGATACCTTTCCCGATATAACTCCGTAGCTCTTCTTGAATTTTTTTTGTGACTCGCTGTAAATTAGCATCATATCAACTTTTTCAAATCAAAAGTTATACGTTTGACGTTCTTATTCAGTAATGACAAGTATTTTATGACATTTATGCACTTTAAATAATGAACATTCAATTATTTTCCAACGAATTGAGACTATTTAGTACGATATTACTTATAACTTGTAAACGTTAAGTAATACAGAAAAGAATCTTTAATAAAAGTTTATTAGAAAAATGAGAGACATTTTAGCAGGAAATAATTTGTGTATATTTCGGGATAAAATATAATTAGTGGCATCATTAGCCGTTTCTGTCAACACCTGAGACACCTTGTACTTACTGTAAATGACAAAGATCAGTATTTCATTATTTTCTAGTTCGTCGCAAACGATGAGAGACCAGCGTTCCCTATGCAACCAAAAGATGTACGTATCCATTAACGTCACCACCTCTAATTACAGTACAAACATCTATCCTACCTGTTCCAAGAGAGCACACTTTTAAGGGAGAACGAAACCGAAGATTCTCACGGATATTTTTTTTTTCTCTATATTTACCGGAAAGCCTGTGCGGCCGCGGTTTTAAAGGTGTGCGGCAGAGGAGGTGGAAGTTAGTTTTGAGTCATCGAGTATTTATATGCTTAGGCTAGTCGTCGAGTGAAACCGGCATATGCATTGTTTTAGATCATCTAATTAAACATTATATAATTTATTACGATGAACGACACCTGACTACGGATATGAATATTAATGATGTTTACCGGGAATTATATTTATAATGGTTTATCATTAAGCTGTACAGGATAGTGAATGTCGAATGTTGCGAGAAATCATTATCGGAAAGGCAAATGGAATTCAAGACTCTCGGTATAACCGATAACTTAAGTTGTTAAAACACAATATGATATACAGGGTGTTACGATGTGAGCGTATAGGATCCCACGAGATAAAACTAATAGTTATTTGCTTAGCTAGACAGTAAAGTACAAGTTTTAATGCAGCAGTTGGTATTTAATATATCAGGCGCAGCCAAGGCATTAAATCTACTTTACTACCAAGTTAAACACATCAATTTTAATTTTATCATAATAGCAGACAATGCTGTTTATTTTATATTAATAAAGTTGTATGATTCATCTTTCATTAATAATAATAATTTTTTTCCACGGTCGGGAGTAGAAATCATTTTCTATGACATCAAAATTAAAACAGAAGTAGTCGATTATTCCCAAGGGAGTATAATGCTCCCAAGGGAGTTTACATTATGGACAACGTTTTTCATGCAAAAAAAAGATAACATTGAAATTATTTATTGACATTTAAATTAAATGTTACATTTGTACAATTTTCAAAATTATTATTATAAGGAATATTACTTTCGCTTACATTTACAGTTTTTGTGATTGCACTAGTAGTGGTACCTACTAAAACCTGATTAACAATTTTGGTCTTATTTTCAATGGAGTTCTCGACATAACCCTCAGCGACTGTCGTTGATTTCCAACCAGCATGACGCTTTATTGTCGTGATATCCACACCAGCATCTGCCAGTAATGTCGCTGAAGATCTTCGTAAGCATTGCCAGTATAACATGCAGCATCAGGTAATTTTAAATACGAAGCTACTACACTCGGAATTTTTCCCATGGTATTCTTGCCAATTGGCTGCGAACTACATTTTCCTGCTTTGTAGTACAAAAAAAGGCGCTTATGCTTGACGTGGGGAGGACGAAGGGACAGGTATTTTCGAAACAATTCAAGCATATTTCCCACATCGGTAACCAGAAAGGTTCGTGGAATCTTTGTCTTAGTGTTTGGAATTATTACAATCAAGGAAGAGCCTACATCCTCAATATCATCTACAGTTAAATTGACTAGTTCATCAGTTCGACAAGCTCCGGCAATCCCCAGAATTAATCCAACCTATAAAAAATCAAAATACTTAATAATTGAAATACCTAACAACAAAAGTAATCTTGCCTTAATCATTAAGAATTCTTTGTCATCTGCACTTGATAGAAAACTGTCGATTTCACCCTTTGACAATATTTTCGATTTTTTCACTTGATATCCGTCACCAGTTCTTTTCAAAAATGCGATCAGCTTGGGGAATTTGCTTATATCTATGTTGTCGTAAATTCCGACTCACAATTATTCATTGTGCACTAAACAAACTGTAAACTAAACCAAACTAGCACCTTAATTTGACAATTCTTTTTGTTTATTTATTTTGTAGTTATGACAATAACTCAACGACTACTAAATAAATGCTCAAAACCGAATACAATAATTCTGGTGCTATTTACTTCATAATGACAAAATGTGTGTTTTTAAGTTAATGAGACCGTGGAAAAAATAGTATATACCATTCGGGAGAGATGCTATTTTGTCCTCGGTGCATTGTAGCCCTCGGGCTTCAAATTGCACCTCTGCCAAAATAACGCATTTCTCTCCCTTATAGTATAATGTACTATTTCGGGTCGTCTGTGGTTGCTATGAGACGAGCATTAATTAATTAAGATAGGTACACACACAGTAATCATCGTATTATAAAAAGTAACTATTTATTATTTAAGATGGAAGAATTCACATTAAATCCGTCAGAAATTATCGAATGAGCAAAGCAAGTGGGCGTAATCTATTACCAGAAAAATTGAAGAAGTATATCTTCAAACATAAAAAGTTTATTGATTACCTGGCTGAAAATAACATGCCTTTTTCAGAAAATGTACTATTGGTATATTTTTCTGAATTAAGCAAAAATATGAAAACTTCTTCATTATGGTCTATATACGCGATGCTCAGAGCTACTTTGAATGTCTACAACATCGATATTGGAAAGCATCTAAAATTATAAGTATTCTTGAAACGGAAATCAGATGAATATCGTGCTACCACGCATTTTAGAAAATGAGCAAATTAAATAATTTCTAATGGAGGCCTCTGATGATACATATTTATGTACAAAGGTAATTTTAAACAGAATATATTTGTAAACGCAGTATACTATTATTATAGATGGCAATGATTTTTGATGATTTGGTGCGTGTCGATGTGATGAATTATTTCAAATTGGAGATATAGAAGAATGGGAAATAGATTGCTGATCAATCTGCCACTACCGCTACAAGAACAAAGGAAAGAATATCTTTTATTGTAGACTAATATTTAGACATAAATCGGAAATATAGTGCCGCAAGACCTACACAAATTGATAGTAGCAGATGTTTTTTAAATATTCGGGAGCTGATATCACAACTTTAAATATGCATGGTGAATGGAAATCCTCAACGGTAGCTGAAGGCTACATTGAGTATTCCATGCCAAAACAGTTATTCCTACTTTAAGTACTAAGTAGAAGCGATTTTTTAAATAATTCATCCATTTTGGAGGATTCGATAGTTCACATCTGTTTGTAAAAACACTTCAACCTAGATAGACGAAGTAAATGTTTCAAAACAAACAGGACAAGGGATACCCTTACAGGCTGTTCTAATTTGACTATAAATGTTTACAATGAATAAAATTAAATTCGTTAAAGAACAAATTTTATTTTAGCAGAAGTGAAAATGATTCTAATGCCTAGGCAGTAAATGTGACATTTTAGTGCCTGACAGCTGTCACTAAAACTGCGCCTTTAATATCGATCGGCGAAAAAATGATTATTATTTTAGTCCCACTCTCTGTTACGTCATTGGTTGCATATAGTTCCACACCTGATTTAAAACAGTAATGTGTGTATCGTGAGAATAATAATTTGAAATTAGTATTCTGAGGAATACGTTCTAACCCCCACTTACACCCTGTATACTACTTCAAGGTCCTTAAAGTTATGTGCCATTTGTTTTAATCAAGGAAGGGGTATTTTGCACGCGTAACAATTTCGTATTTTTTTGATTCAGCACTCAATTTTGAAAAAAAATGGTAGGTTTGGCCTAAAGCAGGTCGTTTGCGAGAAATATGAAGTAAAATTTATAATTACATTAATTCATAAAAAAATACTAATTGAAGAAAAGGAAGATCTATT
This sequence comes from Monochamus alternatus, assembly GCA_037114965.1. NCBI lineage: Eukaryota > Metazoa > Arthropoda > Insecta > Coleoptera > Cerambycidae > Monochamus > Monochamus alternatus. The sequence goes on from CM073433.1 coordinate 45,431,849, forward strand.
GTATTGGCCACCTAAATCTCCCCATCTTAACCTATTTTTTTTTATTGAGGTTATATGAAACAGATCATTTCAATAAGTAAGAATGTATAATGTACATTGCTTGATCTTTTGGAATGAATAAATAAACAAATAAATAATCATGTTATACGAAGCTTTTGCATCAGAATGTGTGTGTAAAAAATGTTTAATATATTTCTCTAAGAAACAACTCGAATATTTTTAACTGCATATCTTTTACAGTATAGAAATAATTGAAAAGCTGATCTCTATTCCTATTAGTCTTTGTCTCCTTTACTAGTAGTGAATATATAAAGTGTGAAGTCAGTAACTTTTTCAAAAGGGTGTCAACATTTTATTTAAAGAAAAATGTTTCTGTTTCGAATATATTTTAAAATTTTTACCTTTATGTGTATTTTATATGTATGTTTGTAATTTTGTCACTGTTGTTTTTTGTATTCAAACTTTCATTTATTTTTTCTTGTTTTCTCATCCTGTAATTGAGCTACTGCCCGCTGGATATTGTAATGATAAATAAATATAATTCGAAATTATTAAGGAAATATTGTGTATCTCGAAAATGAACATTTGCCCTTCCTATACAAAATGAGTCTAAATATCTAAGTAACTTTTTTCCACGCTCAATTTCGGAGAAAAAAGAATTAGCCATGTATTGATTCTGCTTTTATTAAAGTTTCTGTACTTGTTTTACAGCAATGTTTCTGTTATTTATGTGGGAATTTTGGGACAGTTCCGAAAATTTGATAAACAAATATGCGTTAAAGAAAGTTTGTCAGGGTACGGTTATTTAAATTTGTTTTCACTTATCTGAGAGATACCGTGGACAAAGAAACTGATACTACTAATTTATTCGTAAAAAAAATGGCGTGAAATCAGATGTCACAGTTGATTCATGGTGTTCTGTTTTCTCCGAATATTTAGCTAGACAAATTAAACGAATAATGACTAGTATTAACCTCTGGCTAATTTCTTTAGTGCTAGATTTCATTTTCTTTTTTTTTAATTCTGAGCGCTAACAAAATTACTAGTATAGAATGCCTCGATCATAAATGAATACGTTAAATAACAAAGAAACTACAAGAAGTAATATACTTTTTTAAATTTTATTGTGGATACCTTTGTGCGAAATTTAAAAAAATTGTAGGAATGGTCACGTTTCAGACTAGTTGCGAATTGTACTATCGTCACGTCCTGTGCTCTATTCCAATAAATCCTGTGCAATCAAAACTTCGCCATTACCATTCTCGTATAATAGAGTTTCTGTCAGTGGCGATCTACGGTGGGTAATTCTGCATGTGTTTGTTATTTATTTTATATGATAAAATGTGAATACCTACAATAATTCTATTTCATTAGGAGAGGGTTATACAAAATATACAGGGTGTTTCGAAAATAGTTGAGGGAAACGAAACAGTGGATACCTGGGCGGACTGGGCGAATGTAAAAAAATGATTTTAGCATCCCCTAAAAAGTTATAGCCATTTAAAAGTACAGGTGTTGGTATCAAGTTCTCATGGGCTACTTTAAAACCGGCTCAAATTAAACACAACAATTTTTGCATGGATGCAGTTGTGTTAAAATGTCACTTTCCTTACATATTCCCCTCGTCACTTTACAGTAAAGGGATACATACAATAATACATCTCTTGTGCGTTTATTATCAAAATTTTATCATACTTTAGAATTTTGAAAATAAACTCAAAACAAAACTTTTTTGTCTCTACACAAATTACAACATATCTTCTAGTTTGATAAATTGATAAATGTTAAATATCATTATTCATTATTTTTACTTATTATTTTTCAAATTAAAACAAGTAGTTTAATGTGAAATCAGATTACATAATTTTATCAAGTAAAACAATCTATCTGATACTTACCAACAGCATTGTCGCCGTAATTGTTACGAGCGGATCTATATTGTAAATAGAAGAATAAGTCACGTTTAACAATACCGTAGGTTCAACACATCATCACTAATAATTGTGACATTACCTATACAGTATTTACACTATGTACCTATGACCCACAAATATCTCAGAAACAAACGCATGTTTTCATCACTAACACTGTAACCTGCACCTGTATCCACGGAAACAAACCGCGCTGAACGGCATGTAACGTCACACCAATGATATCGCGTTTTCGGCCACGTAGTTTCGTTTACATTCTATGGTAATGTGTTAATGTTAATATTTTAATTATGTGATTATTTCCACCAGACACATGTACTGATCTTTATATGTTAGAAAGATTACCCTGTAATGCATTGCAAACCAATACAGAATTCATGCACCTTCCTCATCCACTATGTCAATTTCGAAAGACTCTGCTGTATTTTACAGAATTCCTTCATTAACCTCCACCACCAATCACCCTCCTAATATGGTGGATGCGCCACTGGTTTCTACCACCTGCTGCCGTAGGTGTTCTACACCTTCGGCTGCCAAATATCATAGAGACAGTGACCGAAACCCCTCGGGTCACGGCCTCCGTTCGATTCGCGGTTGTCGACCTCGGTAGATTTCGAGTCATTATTTACGAATTAAAAATTCAAATCAGCCCGTGTGCCGCATCAACCCCTCATTACAATATATTAAATTTTTTACGCCACGCTGCGCTATTGTTTTCGACGATTTTTTATTTTTATTTTACACGCCACGAGATTCGAACGGTAATGAGCTGTTTTCATTAGCCAGTGAAAGTAAAACGTCTGGCTCTTTTTTTTCGGTAATCATAAAGTGGAGAGTGGAACACAGTCTACTGTATAAAATTACATAAATTGTTTTAGTATGTATTTGGACTAATCCTTTCGTATTCTCATCCGATTTGCTTAATTTTACGCGGTACATATTAAACTAACGATGCATTTTGTTGCAAGAACAACATATCCGAGCAATATCTAGAGTCCATTATAATGACTTTTGTATTATCTCCCGAAAACGTGCGTTTGTTAGTGAAAAATACTGCATGATTTAAAAGTCTCTTAAGTCAGACTATTATTCAGTTTCTACGTCATAAGTTGAGAAACAAGCTTTTCTGCAATATAAACCATACGAGTATTACCACCTATTTGACTCAAGTTCATTCACTCGCGCAACATGACGCTGGTCAGTCGATGTTGATGATCGTCCAAAACGGTTGTCATCGTCCAGTGATTTGACCTTCCTGGAATCTTTCTTTATTACGTTTATGCCACCTTGGCAACTCAAAACTTCACGTCCGTAATCAGTTTGCACACAGAAAAATGCTTTTAGAATAACAATTCTATCTCCACAGTGAGTTGACGTAATAACAATCAACAAACAATTGATTAGTTGAGGTTATGTTCAAATCAGTGCTGCCAACCGATGCTACCATAACTTGTTGGGTAATTCCTAGAACTTTTTCAGATGAGATTTTTAGCGGGCACTTTAAACACACTTGAATGTTGTTTGTGACTCGTCTGTAGTGGTTTTTATTTGTAACAAAGTCATATCCTTTCAAAAATTGTCCCATTGTTAAAAAAAATAATTGTTTTTTTATTGAAACGGGTTTAAAAGAGACTTTCAATACTGGATCACTTTTTGTAACTTCTCCAACATCGTGAATATTGTTGGTTTTGGGTCTTCAACGTAGTGTCATTAAATTGTAGGTACTTAGAGTACCTAAGTTTAGGTACTTTAGTATCGTGTAATGACTGTAGTTTTTGCTTTTTTTGTGAAAAATGATCCATTTTTTTCAACTTCTTAGAGCTCGCTAAATAGCTATTTATGATATATATAAGTAAGATTTTATTTTGTGAGCGAAAATGATTAACAAACGAGCGTAGCGAGTTTTTTAACTTTACGAACTAAATAAAATCACTTTTAACACGTATATCATACACTATTATTTCTACAAAACAATCGGAAGAACTTTAAACTCAATAAAAAGTAAAAAAAAGTATAATGAATAATCTCGATAATGAGCGTAACGAATCCATCCCTGCTGAAATCGAAGAAGCCGCCAGTCGAGCAACATTGGAATTATAGCCGGCGATACAAAGGAACAGTACGAAATCGCTTATAGACGCTTTTCGGATTGGTGCAACATTAAAAAGGTCCCTGGTAAATGTAACGAAAGTGTTTTACTGGCATATTTTGAGGAAAAAGCCAAGATATGGAAATCGTCAACGCTGTGGTCAAATTATTCCATGATCAAAACTATGTTAAAAATAAAGCAAGATCAAGATATAAGCAAACATTATAAACTTATTGCTTTTTTAAAATGGAAGGGTGAAGGATATCAAGCCAAAAAGTCAAAAGTTTTGACGAAGACGCATATCGACAAATTTCTCACAGAAGCAGAAGACGAAAAGTATCTGATGATGAAAGTAGCAGCAATAGTGGGTGTCTTCGGGGCGTGTCGCCGGGAGGAATTGTGTCAGATGAATATCGACAAATTATCGAATATTTGGGCACTTCGGTTGTTGTGACCATACCAGATACTAAAACGAAAGTGCCTCGGACTTTCAGTATTGTTGGTGAATTCTATTTAAACTTTTTTAGAAAGTATATGGCACTCCGGCCACACAACGCTGACCATAGACGACTTTTTCTTAAATATATGAAGAATAAATGTGTGAAGAATCCAGTCGGAATTAACATGTTTGGTAAAATGCCTGCCGACATTGCAGAGTTCTTGAATCTACCAAATCCTCAACTCTACACCGGACACTGTTTTCGTCGTTCATCGGCGACATTGTTAGCAGATTCTGGTGCAAATCTTACTACCATCAAGAGACATGGAGGATGGAAATCTTCGACGGTAGCTGAAGGCTACATTGAAAATTTACTGGAACAGAAGAAGGAAATTGCGTGCCAAATACTTCCTACTGCTGCAACTACTAGCAAGACCACCAGCACTACCATTAGTATTTCTACAGAAAATAGATGTGTCACACATGTTGACAGTAAAACCAACTTAAGTATGATGACTCCGCAGGGAATTACAATTTCAAATTGTTATAATTTTACTATAAATGTTAATTGTAATAACTAGTTAAAATGTTGGTTTGTACTTATTTAAAATAAAAAGTTGTTCATGTGTTTGTTAAAACGTTTTATTAATTTTCCAAACAAAATTTAAATAAACTTTGATTTACTTTTAACACGCGTGTCAAAAAATGACATTTTTAACATCAAAAATGACATTTTTAACATCAAAAATGACAATATCACAAATATCCGTGTACTGGACATACACTTTAAAAATGTGAACAAAATCGGTTGAAAAATCTTTGAGAAGTTGAATTTCAGAAATGCATTTTTGAGAAACACGCATTTGATTTTTCAAATATACAATACACAAAGAAACTTTTGACACTGTTATGTTTGGTCAATGTGATACGTCATTCTTTGTACCCCCATTGTACCCCCTCTGCTTGGGCACTAGTCAGAAATGTCTTAGGTCCACCTCGTTGGACGAATTTAGTTCTTTCCCTGAACTCTACCGTTCTACGCCTGCAGCGTTCCAGCGACTTCGAATATTGAGAAATCCTTAATTTAACACATATTATTATAGATGTAATTTATCAAATACTATTTCTTTATTCAATTTTTTGGAGCTATCACATGGTATTACCCTTATTTTAATTTCAGTCAACATTAATTACAACCAGCCTTCGTCCACATCGCAGGATGGTGTGACGGGTATAGATATCTTGTCTCAACAGACCATGCAGAAAGCCTAGCACGTTTCCACATTTGTCAGACAAGCAAATGTATAGCCATTCCGTCTGAAATTATTCTCGACAATAAAACCTACACGGTCCCAACGTCGCTACAACCTTGACATGGCTCGGCAAGTCGTAAAATGGCGTATTAGGACACACGGGCCACGTTTGTTTGCGGTACACAAACAGAGGGAAAAAATCAACCAGATTAAAAAACAGATAGAGCCGCCATGGCCGTACGCTCGCGCGACGCGTTTGCCAGGGACGGATTAGCACAGGACCGATAGGACCATAGCCCAGGGTCCTCAAATTTGCATAGTATTTCATTTCTTTAAAGGTTTATCTGATGATCAAACTTAGGAAATGGTGATTGATTATAAAATTTACTGATAAGACCCTTACAACCGCTATTTTCCTGTAATGAAAAATCAATATTGAAGAGATTATACTTCATTTAGAACATGTTTGAGGTCAATAGATCAATATTTATTTGTATACTGTGATAAAAACAATCTCTTTATTTGTTTGCATCAAAAAAATAACATTTTGTTAATTTTTTCTGTGTACTCTTACTTAAAAAAAAAAAATAAATGGAGCGTTTTATTTATCTTTGATGCTATTCCTTTCTGTCGGACAGAAGTCGGCCATCATATTTACATCTCTTTTTTATATATTTTTAGGTATTAATAATATTGTTTGAAACTAACTGCTCAGTGGACAAAAGCCCCAACCTGCGTTGAATTACACCCACAATATCTACCCATATATTCCTTATTATTAGCTTTTGTAACATTTTTTTATTGTTTTAGAAAGGTATTTTAAGCTAATATAAATCAAATCTCCTACAATTCCTATCAATGAAGTGATATGTATGTTCTCTGATACCAAACATCTAGGTATGCTAATGAACAATTCCACAGACAAAGCTCTATTCAATAATTATCTAAAGAAAATAATCTAAATGTTGATCTAAGCTATAATCTATAATTTTTTTTAGTGAGACTATCTGGCCGATTGCTGATTTATTTTGCTTAAACCCGCATTGACATTGCCATATTTTTGTCTCCGCTACCGCATTTACTCTGTTCATTATTGATACCGCCAAGTCAGTAGTGTTAACCGTTAAAAAATATTGTATCCACCACTCTATATTAAAGTTAGTTGCGTGGTTTTGCAATCCGGTCCTGCATGAGCCCATAAACAATCCAAATCGTAAAGGGTGAAGTTCACTATCCGACTAGTAGCCAGACGACAGATGTTGAGCGTTTGGAACTGTTGTGTGCTGCAATAAAAAAAGTCGAAACGAAACAATGGAACATCATCCAAGGCGATCTTTTATCGAGACGGGAGACAGACGCGATACGGTCGAACTAAGACAATGGAAAGGATTTGTCTAATTAGTCTGTATTGTGAGTTTATGCAACACGTCAAATTATATTACAAAGGCGAAGGGTACGGAGTTTTGAAATCCACGTTAATAAATAAAATTGGTATCCTCCGACGGGTTATTAGTCTTGGGAGAGTGAGTAACTCGTGGTGAACTTTGTTAAGTTTGCTTTAAGGTTTTCTGTGTTTGTAAATACAGTGTGTACAAGACGACTTTGAGACAAACCTTAAAAGAATAATTCTATAAATGATACTGCAGGAAACAACTACTCCGCGGGCTAATGCCCCGACCGGCATTGAATTACACCTGCAGTATCTGTGTGAACAGTCAAGAACCCTTGTCGGCCACTCCACCAGACAGAGACCGGTTTCGGGCTTGTTAGCCCTCATCAGTATGCCATAGGTGAGATGACCGACAATTGAACTGGCTGTTCCTCCGTATGTAGGTTCACATATAAATCGAGTGCAGACCGGTTAAATCTCACCTTAAAAGAATAAGTTTTATGGTAAACATAAACTTTGGGAGGCACTTTTAATCTAAATAAAATACGCTATTTTTCTCCAACTGAAATCCCCCATTTCATTATTAATTTGTGCTTTGAAATGACTCAAATCAAATGCAGATATAAGAGCAAAGTAGGTAAGTAGGATATATCGATGTAGTCATGGATACTTTGTTAAATATTAGTGGCAATATTGCTAATTGAGTTCATTTGTGATTATGGTCCAATTTGTTGAAAAGTATGTAAAAATGGAAGTTTATGAAAGTTTAGGTGTACCTGAGGAGATACTGGAGTGTGTCGAAAGAGTTTCTTTGAATCTTCTCGCAAAGAAATCTGGAGAAAATGAATGTCTACCAGCATTTTATGGATTGGTATAAAGAAAAAAAACCATTAAGTTGTATTCAGAAGATGATGGTGTACCTATTCTCAAACTTAGCAAATAAAATGAAGCCGTCAACGCTTTGGAACAATATTCAATCAACGTTGGATATAAAGAAGAATTGATATATTGATATAAGCAAATATCCGCTTTTCTCAAGAATCAAAATCAGGAACATGTACCGAAAAAAATCACGAGTATTTACAAAGGAGCAAGTTGATTACTCTTTGAATTGTGCATCTGATAATTTATATTTGATGATGAAGTTAAACGCTTCAAAAATAAAAAAACAAAATTTTTAAAAAACTTCTTTATAGATAATATTGGGGGTTGCAGGCGCATGCCGTTTTGATGAACTAGTCAGTATAACAATTAATAATGTTGTAGATGTGAAATCCAAGCGAGCCATCTCGCAATACGTGGCAAAATTTTTGAAGCTGGACAACTGGAAAGAGTACAGTGGACACGCATTACGACGGACGTCTGCTAGCTTTTTAGTTGACGGCGGTGGTGACCGCACTTGTATTAAAAGACACGGTGGATGGAGATCGAGCACTGTAGCGGAAGGCTACATTCAAAGCTCACCTTACAATAAAGAAAATATTGCGAATAGAATACTGACAGTTTTTTTTTATTTAGGCCGGGAACTATGCGGTGTGCTTGAATGTTGGTAGCGTCAGCATCTTCCAATAGTAACAACTAGTAGTATAAATACACTTTAATGAAAAAGTAATTGTACTGTAGACTATATCACTTTATGAATGAATCGTAAATTTAAATGGTTGATTTATCCATGGGAACTATAGGACAATTTATTGTCTTTTTAGCTTATTACAAAATGATAGATTTCTTATATATCTATATATTGCAATAATAACTATTCGACAAGCATCTGCTAGAGTATACTAACTTCGTGTGTTTGCAAAATAAGCGGTTATTCTGTGTTATTTGTGACCTTTTTTCAGTTATCGTCAGCTGCTCAAGTGAACAATACGTTTGTACCTTCATCATTGGCACAGTATTCATGAATAGTCCTTGACCAGGATGTACAGTATATGTATATGCTTTATAAGATTTTGCTTACCAACTGTTCATTGGTATTTAAAAAATTACTGAACAATGCTGAACGAATATTTATAGTTATACACACGCGATCCACATTTACTTACCAAACAGGTAATTAATTTATTCGTAAGAAGTATTGATTTTTATTGCCAATTCTAGATTTTTGTAAATGAACTATTTTAATTATTGTCAAACACATAATTATTAATGAAAATTATTCTATTTCTCATTCGTATTCGCTTTAAAGTTGAAGCTAACAAAAACTGCGAATATCCTTTTCCCAACCTATCGTTTGAGTATATGAGAACGGTTTATAATGCTTAAAGGTTGCTCTTCAACTGTTCCTGCTTCAATATAATTTAAGGGTAGGTAAGGGGGAAAACACACCCTCTTTTATACACCTGTTTACCTGTCTGATATTACAGTTATTTGGATTGACAGAACACATGTTTATCTGTTATACGAAAGATATGCTGAAATTGTATATGTAGGCATTATAAAATAAATACAGTCGAAAAGTAATGAATAAATTCATTATTTTTGAAATTGAGAAGTTTTCGAAAAAATCCCCTGACACGTCGATTTTGTTTTTAAAAAATGCACTTTTTGACGTACGACCCACAATTGTGACGTCATCGTTGTTCGAGATATGACGTCATCGACAATTTTTTTAAATAGCAACCCCCAATGTTGATCATGCCATTTGAAAGAGCGTGTCATTCTACATACATACATCATGAAAAATTATGGTATTGCATAACAAAAATTTCAAGAAAATAGTGTTTGAAGATTTTAAAATTTAATTTTCACAATACTGAAAATGATAATGATTAATACATTCTTTTTGGACATTATCAATAACTTCAGGAGGTATACGATGTATCTCGTGACGAAATCTTGCTTTTAAATTTCTAAATTAACCGGTCTAGTAACGTATACTTTGCTTTTTAAGTATCCCCACAAGAAATAATCAAGAGGTGTCAAATCAGGCGATCTGGCTGGCCACTCAATCGGCCTCCTTCTCTCTATCCAACGATTCGGGAACAGCTCATCTAAATAAGCACGGACAGGTGTTGCATAATGGGGAGGTGCACAGTATTGTGAAAATTAAATTTTCAAACATTATTTTCTTGAAATTTTTGTTATGTAACACCATCATTTTTCATGATATATGTATGTAGAATGACACGCTCTGTCAAATGGCATGGTCAAAATTGGGGGCTGCTATTGAAAAAAATTGTCAATGGCGTCATATCTCAAACAAAAGGTGCCTTTTTTAAAAACAAAATCGACGTGCCAGAGGATTTTTTCTAAAACTTCTCAATTTCAAAAATAACGAATTTATTCGTTACTTTTCGAAAGCATTTTGTGTATCGGATGTATGCAGTAAAATGTATGAAAGAAACTTTATTCACGTAAAAATTAATCAATTAGAATTATCACTGTCAATTTTACTTATCAATTTACTAAGAATAAAACTGAAAACTATATAGTACTTTACCACATCTTGCGTAATGTATATTTCTTTTATTGTCTTGTCATTTATCGACTTTACAAAATTTTCTGTCGTTTAATAGGTACCTTAGTAATGCTAAATGTTTGTAACACTAATGAGTGTAAATACATATGATATATACCACTAATGAGTGTTCAAATTTAATTTATTTTTATTCTTTCACCAGTCGAATTAATCTTTACGTAATTTATTTAAAAGTTACTGTATGTATATTCCACAGATGTATAAAATATTAGTAATTTAATATTACTTTACATTTCCTATACCACTGGTATTTGTTTTCATTCCACACGAACTATCAAATATCACTTTTGTTCGTTTATATTGTTTATTTTGATATACTTTGATTTGTTCCCTCTATCTTTATTATTGATCTAAGATGTTCATTCAATTTTTCACATTTAACTTTTTTTTTTGTTTCAGGTATGTCCAAATATCAAGAAAACAGTTATTAAAAGGGTGTCTATAACAAGGTAACCTAAAATCAATGTTTCTCATTTTTATACAAGTGTTGTTGGAACCAGTACTACCTGTATACGAATTTTACATTTTACAAAGAAGCATTCTTTATTTTCTATTAACGTAATGTGCTGGTAGCTCTTTGTCCTTTAATGTCTTGTTTTTTACTTTGGTTCATTAAAAATATCAGGAATTTTAATATCTTCCTGTTTGTGATGCGGGTGCTGATGTCACCATCTGGGAGGCAAAACTATTTTTATTTTGTCCAGCCCGTTATAGATCAAGGACAGCGTAAAAATAACCGCGAATTTCAGAATGAAATCGATTTTAATTTTTAACTTTCAAAGGTTAAATAGATAGAAAAAATTATGAACAGTTCTTGACATATCAAATGTTTTATATGAATGTATTATTTCAATAAGTTTCTTTAAAATCGTAATTCTTTGTTAGACATTAAATTTTTATTCGATTAGATGTATGATTTAGCATAAGCTAGTTGGTTTATTAATCCAGGTATTAATGTATATAGCAAGTATTGCATAAAATGTATAAGCGAATAAACAGCAAACAGAAATTAATTTTTTCGCCCATCGACATTAAAGGAGCAGTTTTAGTGACAGCTGTTAGTTACTAAAGTTGTACATTTATTGCCTAGGCATTAGAATCATTCTTACTGCCGCTAAATTAAAAATTAATTTTTTTTCTTTAGCGAAGGTAATTTTATTTATTGTAAACATTTATAAATTAGAACATCATGTAAGGTATATCCCTTGTCCTGTTTCTTTTGAATAATTTACTTAGTCTATGTTGGTTGAACTATTGGTTTATGAACTTCTGAATCCTGCAAAGTGGTTGACGAAATTGGAATTATTATTTATGGCAGTAAAGTAAATTTAATGTCTTGGCTGCTTTAATAGACTCGGCTGCGCTTCGTCTATTAAATTGTATTTTACTGCCTAGTAAAACAAAAAACTAGTAGTAGTTGTAACCATTTAATTGGTTTATTTAGATTTACAATGGTTTCCAAATTTTTCCCAATGCATAAATTTCGCAAAGTTAAGACAGTATTTTGTACTGTCTTAATTTCTTAACATCAACTTCAACTGACTTCGTGGAAAACCACATGCCTATTGTTATAATTTTCAATTTCAGTTTCAATGCCTTTGATAGTTAAACTGACTATGTATTTTTTACTGTATTAGAAAGGTATTTTAAGCTAATATAAATCATATGTCCTACAATTCCAATCAATGAAGTCATATGTATGCTCTCTAATACCAAACATCTAGGTATGCTAATGAAAAATTCCACAGACAAAGCTCTATTCAATAATTTCTATGATCTTCAGGTGGCCTCCTGAAGAATCAATCGTAAAAATACAGAAATAGGTCAGATCTCATCTATTGTGGTTGAATTTTCGAGTTCCCACTGTTTTAAAAGTGAAGTTAGATATTTATAGTGTTTTCATTAAACCAGATTAGTAAATTTAGATAGATTAATTTCTTTAGATAATTATTGAATAGAGCTTTGTGTGGAATTGTTCATTGGCATACCTAGATGTTTGGTATTAGATAGCATACATATGACTTTATTGATAGGAATTGTAGAAGATTTGATTTATATTAGCTTAAAATACCTTTCTAATACAGTAAGAAATGTTACAAAAGCTAATAATAAAGAATATATGGGTAGATATTGTGGGTGTAATTCAGCGCTGGTTGGGGCTTTAGTCCACAGAGTAGTTAGTTTCATACAATATTATTAATACTTAAAAACATATAAAAAAAACTGACGATGTATATTGAAGCAAGATTTATAAATAAATATGTTAACAAACTTAAAGCATGGATATAAAAAGAATACTCCACGGCATTTTGATTACATCCCCAATAATTAATATTGAGTCCACTAGTTAAAGCATTATTACAATAACAGTTTGAGCATAAAATGCATTTATAATTGAGAACTGATATGGTTTTAATACATGCCCAATACTGATATCGTACTGGAAAATAAAAATGTGATTCACACCTGACCTAAAATTGTTTTGAGCTTTGAAGGGCTGATTTTCCCTCATTTCTGAGTTTGTTGATAAACATGTTTCTTTTTCCTCAATTCTGCACTATGTTATAAAATTTCACAACTTAAAATCACATTGTTAGATTATATTACACTATTTTAAGCATATTCAAAATTAATTTTTGATTACTCGTATATGTACAATATGTCCGCGGATTGAGTTTACAAGAGGCCAAATGGACCAAAAAGTGAAAGATACGATAAAAAGGCATTCTTGATAAAAGTTTTTCCTTGTTTAGAAAACACAAATCACCATGAGGAACTTCAATTTGTACAGAGTGGATAAAAAAAAATTTATTTTGCGTAAGTTTGTGTTTTTGATCCACCCTGTACAACAAAATTGAAGTTCGTTATGGTGATTTGTGTTTTCTAAACAAGCAAAAACTTTTATCAAGAATGCCTTTTTTCATATCTTTCACTTTTTGGTCCATTTGCTCTCTTGTAAACTCAGTCCGCGGACATACTGTATATACGCCAAGAATATTTTTACAACTATATTTCCTCTAAACTATTTGCAATATTACGGCCAAATCCAGTACCTACAGGGTTCGTGTTTACTTTCTGAATATATAAATGTCGGCGGCTTTTAATTTCGTACTCTCTTTTTCCCACTCCTAACCTGGTTTAAATCCATTCTAAGCGTCGAGTGAAAACGAAACCGAATTATGAAATTCGTTGAATATTGACAATATACCAACACAAAAAGAAAGTGAAATTCGGTATCTCATTTACATTCAAAACCTTATTAAATAATTATTGCGGTAATGGGGATTGACTTGTGTATCGGACGAAAGAAAAGTTGTTCCTTTATTTGATTTTGCTTTGCCATTGTCTGTTACGTAAATCGAGAAATGTAATGGCTGTTGAAAATTGTGGAAAGTGAAATACTGTAAATAAATACCCAGAATAGCCCAATTAATTATATACTTAAAGTTCTTATTTGCATGTTAGAACGATTCTTCATGGCAGTATCAATAATTTTTTATCGATTTCACCCACAGATCTCTTTCACTCGCACAGTGCTGTATGCTAACGATTTGCTTGAATAGGTGCAGAAAGATTTTGATTGTGAACATAATTTTTATTTTGTTTGGTAGCTTTACCAGCTTTATACCGAAGAAGGAAGCAAACATGATAATCGTTTTTAGTTCTTAATTTGACGTGTTTCTTGCCAGTGCTACTAAATTCAAGCCGTCAATGTTTCTAGATGTTACACAAAATTCTTATTTTGATATTGGATATCATTATCTGGAAGCTCTTCATCTTACACATATTCTATAAGCAGATTTGTGAGTTCTTCAATAATTCAATCCCAAGTAGCACACTAGTCTTGTAATGGAATCCCAACAAGAAAAACGTTTTACAGAATTTATTTAAACTATTTTCAGAACGTTCTTGTGTCTCCACTGATACAGAATTTTTGCTTCAGGAGGTTATTTTACTGTATAAGCTTTATAAATGAATTTTGTAGCGCAAGAGAAATATTTGAGAATATTTTTACAGCAAAAATAAAAGTATTTTATAGAAGTCATTTAAATTACTTTAAGAAAGTTCTTACGGCATTTATACAGCACTTCAGTTTCAGAAAGCTGTTTAATTGTATAATTAAAGCTTTTGTTTTATAAATGCTATATTAAAATATTTTTGGGCGACAATAAAGCAAAACTGCTTTAGAACACGAGCAAAACAAAAATGTTTTTACGTTTCGCTTTTACATAAGTATTTTAAATGCTTTTTTAGTGACCAAACTGTTTAATTATTTTAGCGCCATGTTTATTCACTTAATTCCAATTGCTTTTCAGCGTCCATCTTGAAAAAAGAGTTTTTATTATATGGAATTTATAATTCGAACTGGGGATATTTTCTATCAGCAAATGTACATGTATTTAAATTTTCAGTTTTTTTTTGTGAACAAGAATAGTATTTATTTCCTAATATAAATATACTTATAATAGGCATATATCGTAAAATTTAAAGGAAATCCAATATTAGCATTATGGTTGTGATGGGCTTGTAAATAAAGCAGCTGACTCGTAATAACACCTTGAACAACATCCAGGAAAGAACTGGAATAGAAACTAGTAAACTAAACTGAGTACAACCCTGTTGCTAGCCGCGTATCTCGAACTCTGAAATCTATCAATCAGGAATCAATTTATAGTAAATATTTTCTGACACTAATAATAAGACGTCATTAATTAAAAACTAAATTTATTTATAGCATGAATCTGAAAATGTGTTAATTAGCAAAAGCAAAATGTATACGTACTTATATAACTACAGTTTTTTTGTTTATTTAAAATATTCTATTGCTTTCCTTTATGTTACAAAACAAGGAAAACATATTAGTTTCAATTATTATGCAAATTAAGTTAGTTTTTTGTGATTTTTATGTTACCAAGATTTCGTATATTTTTAACTAATTAACTTGTATTCCTTGAAGCTTCAATTTGTGTTTGTCGAAAAGTGCACTTCTCCCTCAAGGTGACCAAAAAAATAAAAATAAAATCTGTAATATAATATTTATGTGAAGATGGAAAAGACAAATGGATTTGTTGACTTTGATATATTTTTTTAATCTCTTAAAATATTACGTTGTTGCATAGGCTATGACGATGTAAATAACAGTGATATATTTTATTTATATATATATTTGCTCTAAAATTTTAATACCGTCTTGTTTCTATTTTTTTATTTTTCAAATTATACTCTTCCGTTAGTATTGAATTGTTGATGAAACTATACAGGGTTCAGTTTTTAATGAAGAAACTTCGAGGATAAGTAGAAGTTTGAAAAGTAATGGCAGTTTTTTATATAATAGTGATAATTTTCAGGGTGTTAAAGTTTGAAGAAAAAATTTGATTTTTTGGTATTACTAAAGTGATGGAGATATTTAAGCCATACTTGGTACACAATGTAGTTAGGTAAGGTGTCATAAGATGTGAAAGTATAAAGCACATAGAACAACCAGTGACGGAGATATGGGCAGTTCATATCTTTAATTTATGAAAAAAAGTTGTATCGCTTTGTATAATGTTAAAGTTTATGACATTTTTAACACAGGAACAGTGCAATAACTGAGAAAAGTCAAAATTTGCTATGTGGCCGTAGCATATACGAAAAAAATGGAGGTTTTTGTTAGCAATTAAAATACACATTTAAAAATGTCATGAACTTTAACAATATACCGGGCGATACAACTTTTTTTCATAAATTAAAGATACGAACTGCCCATATCTCCGCCACTGGTTGTTCAAAGTGCTTGATATTTTCACATTTTATGGCACCTTAACTAACTACACTGTGTACCAAGTATGGCTTAAATTTCTCCATTATTTTAGTAATTATACCAAAAAATCAAATTTTTTAACACCCTGCATCTTCCTTATAAAGCTCCAAAATTATGTCTATTATATAATAAACTGCCATTATTTTTCAAAGTTCTGCTTACCCTCGATAAAATGTTTTGCCATTGATAGCGACTTGTTGAATTTTTATCAAAGTCATCGTCTACCTCTGCTATCATTTTCGATCCCTAAAATTAACCTAGCAAAAAATTCCAATACATAATCCTAATTGTTATCTATTTAACAAATATTACTCTATTGAAAAACAGAAGTATTCAAAAGTAAACTGAAAAACATAAAATTTACGTCATAAAAAGACGGTTACGAAAACGTTTAGCGAAATATGCAACAAATTTTACACCTTTACACTTAAGTATAATTTTTTAGTAGCCTGGATAAATTTTCTGACAGATTTATTTAGAATATAGTAAAATATACCAACAAAAAATACTGAGTTGCCAAAGAAATGTATGTTTACTTACATCTGCTACCAATAATTGTTTTCACAACTGTATGGTTATACCTAGAAAAGCGATTAGCGACATAGTTCTACCAAGAAGGTGAAGGATAACAATAATAATTAATAACAAACAATTATATCGACTTACCACATGCTAATTTCATTGTCATATCGTGCTACTACATATAGAGATATTCCAACGATGTGATCATAGATCACTTTCGATAACTCCGATTACTACCTAGAATTGTATTTTAACATAAAGCATGTAAAGTATTATTTAACAAATTATGCAAAATGTAAAATTGATTTGGTATTGGCAGAAATGAATATCCATTTTTGCTTAAAATCTGGTTATTACGAAAAATGAGCAGACAGTTTCACTGTTGCAGCACACTAACTAGGTCAGCTAGGTCAGATTTTATTTCAAAATGTTTTATTCCAAACAAGAGTTAGCAGATATGGCGTGAGTCTGCACATGTGCCAAACGCCCATTGCCAACGTTGTCAATCTTCAACTACTTATTTTGGCTGCAGCCAATGATATTAGACATATGCCGCCTGTACAATAGTTCGCAATAATAATGGCACTAGCAAAAATATTGTACCTAACACGTGCGGGAAATGTCTTTTCCGCACTGGATTGCTGAACGAGCTCCGATTCGCGCCGTTCAGTCAACCGCAATCAGCGTGCGGAGGAGTATCACTTTCCGCACTTGTTAGGTAAATAAGTATTTACTGTCTTTTAGGTCTCTCTGAACACGTGGTTAATTTCTTTTACTAGAAATAGTTAACCCGTATTTTCGTTTTGATAGAAGTTATCTTAAGCATTATTTTTATTTTTTTGATAAGGTTAATGTAAACAATAACCGAAACGAAAACTTTATTTCAGCGGTAGTGACCTCGCCATATGAGTTTTCCTAATCTTTAAATTGTAATGACGTACAGTATATGAAAGTGCCTTATTAAAATTCGCACTTGACCCGAATGACCACGTCTGCATATAAAATATTGTTGAATGAAATGCAATAATCGTAAAGCTAGGTAATACTTTTCCGAGATTTTTGCGCTGACGTTTTACAATTGCCAATTAAAATGAATGTCGGAATCTGACATTAAGACTAAGTTTGTATGGCTCGTGGGTAGATATTGATTAAAAATGAGATAGTTAAGAGGTTTGTTCAATCGAAATGATCTACTCATAATAAGAGAGGTATCTATCTAATAACCTTTTGAGATATTAGCATAATGTATGTAGGTTTCATACGTGCACAGCAAATTTGTTGCTATTAATCACGCTGGTAATATACAATGTGTCCTATCTTCAAGTTAACACCTTGGAAATGTGAGAGTTTTCGCAAATTTTAAAGACCAATGAGTATCATAACTACAAAATTCACAATTTGGAGTATTTGCCTGAGCGTCACATTGATAACACACTTAATTTTATAACTCAAATTGTAGTAAATGTAGAAACTATTGATCATAACCGTTTTCGGCTTTTTCTTTGGACGAACGAAAGTCGGTTCGTCAGTAATGGTTTGCCAAATAGGCGCAACGAACTCTACTGGTCCATTAAATATTCCCACATTGTAAATCCAGTCCAAAACCAAGGCCATTTTGGAGTAAATGTATGGTGCGGTATCATCGGTAGGCATTTAATTGGGCTTTATTTTTATTAACATACATCGAACAGCGTGTTACCTAAATTTCCTACATGACATAACTTTCTGAAGAATGTGCCTTTGCAGCTAAGGAGAAACCTAATAAAAATGCCTGCGTTATTGAATATATAAGTACTTATCTCCAAAATATACAAGGACGTCAGTGTTAATATATCATAGTTCCTAAAAAATGGCCTACATGATTCTCTCGAAGACACCTTAGCTATGCATCGAATAATAGACTTTTGCGCAATAAACTCTTTAGAAACATCAGTCGAATTAGCCCAAAACAGACGCCATACCTTAATATTGCTTCCACTGTTGCATAATATACACTTATTAATTGTTTTATTGTAAGTACTGAACGTAAGTTTAAAAATACTTAGTCTTAGTCTATTGAGCTTACAAACTATTTTTTCGCAATGAGATTTCCGATTAAGATTTTCATCCAAATTGAGTCCCAAAAATCGTATGCTATCATGTCTGTTACACAACGATGCATTGTAAATATCGAGAGCTATATCTTCGACATTATGTTGATAGGTATGTATGCGTAAAATTTCAGTGTTTTCAACATTAAAATATAAATTAAAATCAGTGAAATAGTGAGCAATATTATTTAAAATGCTAGAGCACTTACTTTTTAGATTATTAAACATTTTATCAGAAATTATGAGAGATATATCATCAGCATAAACCGCACAAACAATTTTATTTAAATTTTTTATATACTCACCGTAGACCCATACTATCGAGTTTAAAACACCCTATACAATAAAGGCAATGGTTTTTCAACCAATGCATGCAATAGAGTTAGAAGAAATGTCTAACACCAGCTCTTACTGAATTTTAACGTTGATGTAACTACAGTGACATTATGTGCCCAGTATATTAGAAATAGACCTATTATATTATGTTATACCTGATAGAAACTTCTAAATGCATAATAATATATAATAGACCATGTTATGTTTTCATATTTTCAAGTAATGGTTCTTTACAAATCCACAGAGGATCACGTTTCGTTGAAACATACTGTATTTTAGGACTCCTTACCTGTAGTGCGATATTTCATGAATTAATAGACCCTCAATGTATCCTCCGTTTGAAGTGTAAATTTCTTTGAAATGTCTTACTCGAACGAACCAAAAGTTTATCAACATACCTGCGCACAGAACCCAAACCATCTGCTGCCCTAAAGAAAATCTGTACCAAGTCCCATCTATAATAAAAATGCTAACCTTCGTCTGGCAAGAGAGCCGGTTGCCACATTATACATTTCCATTTTTAGATATGCGTTTCATAATGTTTTATGTATAGATTTCAATAAATAATTACAATCGTCATGCACATGAAATGTGCCTACCTCATAATAAGGTATGTAATTATTTAATTGGTCAAACGATTGTCGACTGGCATAGACCATGTAACAATTGACCTGTTTAACAGTATGGCAAATGTCCTTTGCAGAAACCGTATTATTTCCTCTAGTCTACATCGGAATGTGACCGGTGCGATATGATTTCAAGTAAAAGTTGCATTTTGGTAATCCAATAATCAAATTGAAAGTAATTGTTCTTTAGAAACGAACGTAGGTATGTATCTAGTTACATACAACTAAATTGTTTTTATTAAATGTTGCTGCTTGTGGTTTCACTTCTTATACTTTCGTTATATCCATATACAAAAAGGTTATAGAAACCTAGAGTCAAAGGACATATACAGGTTGATTCACACCTTATCCAAAAAAAAATTGAGGATGCGTCATGAGAAATGAGTCAATATTGTAAATATTTTTTTTATATCCTTAGTGTTTCAACCTTTCTGGGCTACTGTAGCCTCTACTGAAATCCGATTTTAGTATTAACGTTTTTGCGATAGTGTTTACATTAGTTTTTCAACTGTTAAAAATGGCTTACATATAAAGCAACTCAGAATTGGTGGATATCGTTTTAATTATTATTATTAATTATAATGATGAAGTAAGTACGCAGAACTATTTCCCGTTAGACATGTGCCAAATGCAGCTACTTTTACCGCGGTAGTGCAACGCTGGCGAGACACGAGAAATTTGCAACTGAACTGTGGAAGACATGGGAGTACAGGGCGTTCACGGCGTATTGCAACAGCTGAGGAACACATTTTAGAGATTGTTGAAAAGAATCCCCAAATAAATATAGGCAAATCGTTCAACAAGTACAAGGAATGTCCCAATCAACAGTGTATCCTATTATCCCTTACGAATTAAATTTTCTGTATGGTTGCTGCAACAAAATGCTCAAAATCCCGGATTTACCGCTGACGTATTAGTTACAGATGAAGCTATTTTTACACGGAATGGAATATACAGTGCTTTCGAAAAGTAACGAATAAATTCATTATTTTTGAAATTGAGAAGTTTTCGAAAAAATCCCCTGGCACGTCGATTTTGTTTTTAAAAAGGCACTTTTTGACATACGACCCACATTTGTGACGTCATCGTTGTTCGAGATATGACGTCATCGACAATTTTTTAAAATAGCAACCCCCAATTTTGACCATGCCATTTGAAAGAGCGTGTCATTCTACATATATATATATTATGAAAAATTATGGTGTTACATAACAAAAATTTCAATAAAATAATGTTTGAAGATTTTAAAATTTAATTGTCACAATACTGAAAATAATAATGATTATGTAAAAAATCGACTGAATTAAATGTTCAAATTGTGCACCGTTGGCTGCCTGACAGTAGCCAAGACGATTAATTGTTATTATTATAATAGCTGCTGCCAATATCTTACAAATTGTACGAATTGTGATAGTTCGTAGAAATTTGGTAAGACGGTGCCAAATGTGTTTACAATGACAATTTCCAGAATATAACGTAGCAACTTCATAATATCATTATGAAGGAAAAAATCAAATACAATTGAATTGCATAAACATATACAGAATGTTCCATTTAAGAAATTATACGTATGCTACGTCCATTCCTATTGAATGTTATTATGTACGGAATGTTGTCAGTGGCGTAACAATGAAGTCTTCCGTTTTTGAATCATTGCTGGCATAACCATCGGTTCCAACATTTTGATATTGATCGCATTTTACTTGTAAAAGGGAAGCAGGTACCCTTCCTCACCAAGGGTATAGTAGGATGAAAGAACGTTGTCTTGGATTAATGTGAGAGGTTGCTGCCGGTCAACATTTGACCATTTTTATAATTAATGAAGTTTTCCAGGTTTTCCTAATTTATGTACTGAATCACGGTTAGGACTTAGCGATAAGTCGTTACGGGTGCAAATATAGGCTAATAGTAATATTCTATCTCTTTTTACGCACAACTTTCTGGACAAATTCATCGAGCTTACAATGATAATAGAGATATAATATTATTGTTAATTATTAACCTCTACAGAATTAAAAAAAACATTGAGCGTAACAGAAAAGTATATTTAAATCTTTGGATATTATCCAAGTTTGTCGGAAATTTACTTCTCCATATTCTTACAGAAAAAATGAATCTTTGACCATTGTGTCAACACAAGTGGTTATAAATGACAATAAATTCTATCGTTAGATTTAACGATTACGTACATTAACTAATTTACTATAAAATATCTGTAGCGTAGCCATCATGTAATGAAATGATGTATAATTAATTGCGATTTAGGGATAAATTAGTTATTAATAAATAATGTTGTTAATGAAATCCGCACCACTATGTGAACATCAGTTTTATGCGCATTCATGTAGTAGCGATATAGTAAATTGGAATTGAACTATTTGGCGAAACGAATAGGCAGAACTGATTATCAAGTCATTTATTTAACTAACTTTGAATTTAATAGCAACAATGTATTCTCCAAATGTAGCACCAGTTCGAAAAAGGAAATGGTTTAAGTGTACAAAAACAAAAATATTTCGTTTCTACATAGATATGACAATTAAGTAGATTCTGTCTGAATATAGCAATATTGTTGTTATTTTAAAGAGATCTGATACAAGATTTTTAGTTTGCCTATTGGACAAATTTTAGCAAGATGATCTATCACTATCTTGTTGTCTCGACAAACTCATTTCAGTAAGAGCTATCAAATGGTAAGAATTTTATTTATAATTAAAGTAGCTGTAATCCTTAATTTCTTTGAAGAAGCTAATCCTTAATCATTAACAGTAAATACCTTATCACATAATAAAGTTAATAATAATAAAAAAACATAAAAAATGTAATAAAATTATGGACATCACTTCAAACTGAAATATGTACAGGATGTTCCCGTATAGGTGAAACGACTCTCGTAAGAGACAAAAAATGTTGGTGTTGAAAAATGGTCTTCTGGGATTCAGTTTTTCTTATTTAAGAAACAAAGTCAGCCATGATTTCAAATCCATAAATTCATGCCTGGGAGATACGGAAAAAACTTATTTTTTTCACCAGTAAAGTATTGTTTGTGTATGGGATACGACAAAATGTCGATTTTCAGATTTTTTAGCTAGTAAAACGCCTTCTGTATATAAAATACAACAAAATATTATTAAGAAAAGTTTCTCAAAGTCAAGAATAAGGACTTGTGCAAAATTGCAGTCATATGCTTACTTCGAGAAAAATCTGGAATGGAGCAAAAAACCAAAGTAGGCTTAGGACATTGTGATATTGCACATAACCTCAATTTTTTTTAGTCTGAGAAACTATCTGTATCTCATACAGACACGGCATTTTACTAACGAAAATATTTAAAAATCGAGCAAAAATCAAAGTAGGCTTAGAACATTGAAATGTTGCTTGCACATATACTCAGTTTTTCATTCTGAGAAACCTTTCTTAATAACATTTTGTTGTATTTCATACAAAAACAGCATTTTACTGATGAAACAAATTAGTTTTTTCCATATGTCCAAGGCACACCTACTGGATTTTATGGATTTGACATTAAGGCAGATCTTGTTTCTTAAACAAGTAAAGCTGAATCCCAGAAAGCCATGTTTCAACACAACGTTGTTTGTCTCTTACAGGAATCATTTCACCTATTCCGGGACTTTCTATACATAGAATGCTAGAACTAATAGAACATTGTAAAATAAGTGACGTTTACTTAATAAACGTGTGGCTTAAAGCCACCCATTTTTGAGATATAGGCCGTATAAGAAAATTTTGGATACATTTTTTTAAAGCACAACATATTTGATCAAAATTTGACAGGAGAGGTGCTAGCAACTATTGTCCTCTACTTTGTACAGAAAAACTGAAAACACCAGCGTGTTCAGCGCTAGCAAAAACGTACTTACGTCAAATTTTAATCTCAAAAATGGGTAGTTTTAAGACATACGTTTATTGACCAAGTCCCACTTATTTTTATTTATCTATGAATTCAAACAATATTGCCATGTATTTTAGTAACACCCTGTATGTTAGAGATACTTGCCAATAATCCTTTCCAACTTCTGAAATGAAAAATTTCTCAAATTAGCTTGTATATATGTAACGGCAAGAATTAATTACAAACTTGGAATATGTGTCGATGAGCTTACCAGAAAAGATAAAATGCCATTTCATTGGATGGTAACTATGTAGTAAAAAGTTTTAGGTGCGTTTTTGGGTTTTTTGCAAGTTTTATTCACAAGGCTGTTGTCAAATCCTGAATATTAAAATTTAGATATATGAGTCAACCTCAACAGCTTTGAGATAATAGTGGATCAAAACAAAAGTTATTTTGTTTTATAAAATATATAATCCTACAAACCTATTTCAGTAATTTATATTACTAAATAAAAAAACAAAATTATCTACAATAAATAGCACAAATAGCAAATTTTAGGTTATCTTCTTAACCAATCCATTGTCAAAATGACAAATGCGATATAGTCAAATGTGGTTGCCCTTAAAAAGTTACCTATTCTAAACAATATTGTTATTGTTGTAACTTTCAACAATACTTGTTATAAATTATTAATCAACATATGGGTTTAGTAAGCCATTTTGTTATACTTTATTACAATCTGAACAATATGGTTTATAAAACAAAATGTTGTACAGTAAACGAATTGAATCGAAATGATTGTGTTGATGGTTGCATAGCGAAATTTAAAGTCGTGTCTGACGTGCAGCCATGGGCGCCCATAAATAGGAATTTAGTATACTTTAAAAAAAATTGTTCATGCTTTATAAATAATTTTGGATAAAAAGGACGATTCCGTTCATTCTTTTTTTCTCTATCCTCCCTTAAAATATTTGTACTTAGTAATAGTTAACGCTGTATATAAACTTTTTCTTTTATTTTTACTCGTAACTCAATTGTGAATGTTTTAAACGTGATTTTACTATTCATTTTATAACAACTTTCTGGTTATTGCTGCACAGTTGCAGAATATGTATTATTTTTAAAATTTTCCTTTATATAGGGTGTTTCAGGAGATGTAGGTACATATCTTCAGTATGTTATTCCATGTTTAATTGTAAGCAAAAAATTTCCTATGAACTTAGGTCTGGCTTAAAATTGAATGTGGAATAATATACTGAAGTATGTACATCTCCTCCTGAAACATTCTATATATAACTTATTGTCCTGTTCAGTTTATTGTTTTATAATATTTACTGGTTATGTTCTACGCCGTTAGCTTTGACTGATATCCGCTTGTCCATCAATTTGTGGTATTTATTACTTGCCTTTCGTACCTGCCAGTTAAATATTTAGGTCTCGAGGAATACTTCAACCCTTTGATGCGGCTTCCTCGGATCGTTTCCCATGAAATTCTATGGCAAAACCGGTTTCGAAACGATTTAAATCGTTAGGATGAGCCCTTTTGCCTTGTCGATTATTCTATTTCTAAGGAACGTGCAAGACTTTTGATGTGTATAGGCCAGGACCTATAACGGAAAACTTGCAGAAATACCTGCAGGTCTTGATAAAAAAAATGAGCGCTTAAGAAATTTGAATATTATAACGTAGAGATGGTTTCCCATAGCAACAGGGATTGAAATTAAAATGAAAGTAAATATTGAGAAAAATTGAGATTGGATTAAATATTTTGTATTTACAGGGTGTCTGTAAAAGTTGGGAAAAATGCTAACACCAAAATATGATGGGCAATATCAAGTTACTTTAGTTCAAAATATTATAGCTTCTGAAATACAGGGTTCCTCTTCAGATATAGCTAGGAAAAACTTGCACAATTTTATGTCTTTCAAATTTCTGAATTCATATTTTTCTTATTTTAAAATTAAATGTTATTTAATTTGCTACCCTTATTTTATTCGACAATGAAAACTTGAAAACGTAGTAGGCATAAAATTTTGTTTCTACTTTCACTGGAAAGCCTATGGTGAACAATGTAAGAGTACCAAATTTCATAACATTTACTTAAAAGTGTCCACCCCCTGTATAACTAATGCCAAAAACTAGTTAATTAATTCTTTTCACATGGTTTCTAACTTAAACTTGAATTTGTTTTTATCTTGAAAGGAAGTCCGTTAAATACAGAATGTGTACAAAAAATTTCACAAAAAGAATCACATCATCAGAAAAAATAAATAACGCTTTCTAAAAGAAAATATAAAAAATTGTATAATATTGAATAATCGTAATTCTTTTATTATTGACTTCTTCCTTGAGAACTATTTTTATTAAAAGTTGTAGAATTTCCTACAAAAATATAGGGTGTTACAAAAAGAGTGTAAAATATTTAAGGAGGTAATAGTATGAACCAAAATAAGCAGAAAAGTCTCAATAAACATGGGTCCGCAAAGTAACGGTTGCGGAGATATGGAATGTTTTATGCTTTTTAGCCCCTTTTTTTATTTTGCAAAAACGTTGTGTATGTTCTTATAATAGTTGGTTGATGTTTAGTGAAATAAACAGTACGTATTTGACAGTTGTTCTCAGTGCACAAGTTTTCTTTCGCTATGGCTGGTTACTCTAACGCAGAATTAACAGATATGCATTTCATGTATGGTCGTGCTAATGGGAATGCCACCGAAGCGCCACGTCTTTATGTTGACGCTTATCCAAATCGCCAGATTCCTCTTGTTTGGAGAATCCTTCACGAGCAACTGCTTTAACCATACCATGTGCAACGAGTACAGGCCTTAAATCCAATAAATGATCATCAAGCATGTTTGGTTTTTTGCCGCTGGTTTCTACGTCATGATGCTGAAGACCCTCGTTTTCTTGCAAACATTCTTTTTACTGATGAGGCCGGGTTCACAAGAAATGGAGTGTTTAATTTTAAATCCTCATGTTCTAATAGAATCTGGACATCAGGCATCATTAAACATTTGGATAGGTATTGTAGGTGACAGGTTTCTAGGTCCTGTTGTTTTACCAAATCGATTAACAGGCGCTGCTTACCTCAACTTTCTGCAGAACACACTGTATGAGTTTTTAGAAGACATTCCTTTGAATCAGAGGCAACAAATGTGGTTCCAGCATGATGGTGCTGCAGCTCGTTTTTCCATGGCCGTTAGAGAGCATTTACACCAAACTTTTCCACATAGATGGGTAGAAAGGGTTAGACCTGTTTTATGGCCTCCAAGATCACCTGATCTGAACCCTCTAGATTTCTTTGTTTGGGGATATTTGAAGACATTAGTGTATGGTACTCCTGTAAATAGCCTGTCAAGAAATCCAAACCAAGGAGGGTGTTTTCGAAAGAGTTCGAATATCGTTGAGACGAAGATGTCGTGCCTGCTTGGAAATGGACGGAGGGCACTTTGAACATCTTCTGTAACTTTGTTTTTTGTTTGTTAAAAGCTTCCTTTGTCGGTTTATTCCTAATAAAATAAAATGCTTGAAAAACGAATAGCGGTCCATATCGCCGCAACCGTTACTTTGCGGATCCATGTTTATTTTCTGCTTATTTTGGTTCATATTATTACCTCCTGAAATATTTTACACTCTTTTTTTAACACCCTGTATATGAGAGCCCTTCTTAAATTCGTAAAAGGGATATATTTTCCTTATAGCGACAAAACAGCTAAACCCTGACCTAAAATTAATCGTAGTGGATAAGTGTTTATTTTTCACTTATAAAGTCGTGTTAAAAAAAAAATTGTGAAATGCGTGTATATTTCGTAACGGATTGATAATTTCATTAATTGAAATGTCACAGCTTTTAATTTCGAGGACGCCAAATATTTAAAAACTGTTCAGAGTAACCATTTAGGTGCCGTTTTAAGAAAATTTTACAAATGTTAAGTCTTGATGTCGTAAAATTATATGGTATACGTGCAGTGATATTTACATTTTGATGTAAGTATAGTTGCTGTAATTTCTAATTGCTCAATTTACGTTTTGTTCGCGTATGTGATATATTACTTCTATTCCTTGATGGATGGTGACGTCGGAACGTAGTATATAAATTAAAATCTTCAAGTATTTTCGTGTAATATATATTTTCTTTAAAAAATATCAAAGGATATGACATGCCGCCGTTTACCTAGCAGAATATACTAGCGTTGTGTCGGACACGATAATAAAATGATTATATTATAGGCCAAGGCGTCGTATAGGTTTGGCGGTCATCTGTTTCATAATTCTCAGCTATTGTGAAAATCGATTTCAGAATTAGCGCAAAATGTTGAAGTTTACCAGGTGTAGAAACTAGGTGGACGACTGGGTGTCCCAAAAATTTGTTTGTCGTACTTTACCAGGCCATTCTACAGGGTGATGTAGAACTTATCTAAAAAAAATAGAAACCAAGGATATTCTTACAAATACAGTTTTGTAAAGAGACAATCAAAAAGAGCAGTTCCAAAATGTTTCCATAATGATTTAAAAATGCGCTCCTGCACGGCACTGGAAACTGGGCCACTGTAAAACATGGCAAGGCAAAGCATGCAATCGGTAACTACACAAAAAATTCCCAAGGAAAGAAATAAATAACAATTTATAACACCTATTTTATACAGCAAATTCAACTGCTTACAACAACAAAATTTTGAGCTCGTCTTATCTTTTTTAAATAACCCCTCAAAAAAAGTCTTGGTATTAATGCTTGTACACGCTGTACATGTTACCGACACAATTGAGCTTCGTGTATGATACGCTGCACTGCTGCAATACGCCGTGGACGCCTTGAGCCTCCATCTCTTCCACGATTCGGTTCCAGATTTTCCTTGTCACGCTCGCGTTGCACTCACTGCACACCGCGGTAAAAGTAGCTGCATTTGGCATCGGGAAAATCGTTCTGTATTGACGGTATTGACTGCATTTTTCAGAGCGGATCTGTTTCCAAATTTTTTTAGATAAATTTTGAGTCACCCTGATGACGATAAATATGATTGAATAGTTTATAGGCAAAGCATGTGATAGTATGTCTACATTAAATTTTGCTGTAGACTAGTCCGACAGACAGAAGTTTCATACATATATTTATTTATCATTATTAGTTAAATTTTATAGATTTATTTACTAAGAATGTTTACGTTTTTGATGTTAAAAACATAAACTCTTCCTGTATTTAAATAAATATTTAAGCTGGAATATTTAGTATTAAAAAAGGCTTAAAATCAGTCTAATGAGTTTCACAAATCAAGTTTAAAAATTTATCAGCCATTGACTAGAAAAAAAAACTGGATTAAAATAAAATTAAATCGTCAACAATTTTAATCTTTTGTAATACTTTAATACTGTTGTCGGCAAAGTAGATCCACGGAAATTATAACCTCTCCGATATATTTTACGATTTTATCTGCACAAACATTTTTATAGCAACGCGTATCATCTCTGGATAAATAAACTAAGTTACTGAAACTTTTAGAAGTGAAATTTTCACTAATTAAGTAGATATTTCACGTTTTAATAACTCCGTAATACTGGGAGTATATTTTTTGCTGATAGTAATATTGCGTTTTCTAAAAATTAAAAAATTATTAAATTTTATGCTTCAATTAATCCTTATACATTTTCGAAGGCAATTTTTTGAAAGCGTTGCCACAGAAATTGTGGCAAGGAAATTATAAAAATAATTATTACTTAATTACTAAATGTCTGATATCTATTACAGATAAAATTAGAAAGTACCTACGTATACCTGCGTTGTATATAGTTTTCGATATTTCGGTATTTCCAAATGATAAAGGTGTGAATTTTAGTTTAAATAAATGGTTTTGAATTTGTAATATGAATTTTTGCGAGAGAAATGACTGTCTTGATTTTCAAAGTCAATGAGATAGATTTTCAAGGTAATAACATAATTTGTAAAAAGATTATTGCCGTATAACTTTTTATTTATACAGGGCGTTTCAGAGGGAGATGTACCTATTTCAGTATGTTATTGTACGTTCAATTTTAAGCAAAAAATTTCCTAGGGACTTATGTCTCGAAACGCTTCGTTTAGGATATACAGGATGCCAAATTAATTACATTTTCTTTAATAACTCTCGACAACTTTGAGTTAAATTCATGAAATTTTGTTCAAGTCTCTAAGAGCAGCCGTTTCCGTTAAAAACTCATCTAATGATGATGATGCATGCAAATTATGTATTACAGTGCTACCTTACTTTTATCTAAAAAACAAGGTATAACACTTTAAAGACCAAGAACTATTAGTTTTTAATCGAAACAACCTGAATTTTTTGTGAGAATTACAAAAATAAAATCACTAAACAAAATACAAAACCTGACAATAACTTTCGATTCATTCAAATATATAATTTGCATGTATCACCATATTTAGATGAGCTTTTTACGGGAACGGCTGTTCCTAGGGACTTCAATAAGGTGTATATTTCTTAAGTAGAAAAAGTAGGGGAACATATTTTTCTATTCCAAAACGACATACACCGTGGCACAAAAAAGTTGAAGCGATTTAAAAGGATCGTAATGGCTGCTTGTGGTGCCCTCTTGGAGATACAGCCAATTGTGCATAAAATTTGAATTTCCCATCCCAAGAAACCTCCTTTCATGAATTTAACTCAAAGTAGTCGAGAGTTATTAAAGAAAATGTAATTAATTTTTCGAAACATTCTGTATATCGTAAACGAAGCTTTTCCAGACCTAAGTTCTTAGAAAACTTTTTGATTAAAACTGAACTTCCTCCTGAATCACCCTGTATATATTTCGTTTGTCAAGTATATGTTCTTTAGTTTTAAGTAGGCTTATAATAAGCCTAACCATTAGCTACCATTACCATTAGCTTTCTTAATTGTGGTTAGTAATATATTTTTATACAACTTTGGGACACTGTATGTGTCATCATGCCTTAACTGATGGTTTTTTTATTTAAGGTGGCCATAAAATAATCAAATTTTTGCTACTTTTCGGTACAGAAATTTCTAAAAATGAAGACGATTTTACTATGAAAAACTGCATATTCATAAGTAGTAATTTTCTATTAGATTCGGAGTATTGCATTATATTGAGATATTTTACACCATTTCCCTAGGCAATAAATAATCAACAATCCACAGTGTAATATATATAATAATTTTTATCAGTGTATAAAATTATTGCAATCGATAATCTAAAAACCCGTAAAGAGTTTCATATGGATTTTTTTCATCTTGTAAGTGTGTGTTCGTGTAAAGTTTTTTGTTTAAAATTTCCAATTTACCATATTTTAGAAAGTTGTAATGAATATTATACGTGCGTTATTTCGATACAAAGAAAAATTTAAGAGTTCTTAAAAAAATATATAAATTTCTTTCTTATGCAAATTCTAACACTGTCAGTTTCTGTATCTTTGAAATTAAAGTTACTTTAGTCAAAATTATTGATACGGCAATAACTATGGCCAATAAAATGTCTATTCAATTGTAATAAAAATTTGATATAAAGTTGGTCATAAAAATAATCTGATCCGAAATCCTAAAATCCCAAATTAGGCTATTAACGTTTGTGTCTAGCCAATTGTAGTAAAAATTTGATATCACCTCGATTGAGTACAGTATAATATACAAAACAAAACACTGTCGTATAGAGTTGGTCAAAAAAATAATCTAATCCTAATGTCCCAAATTTGGCTATTGACCTTTGTACCTATTTAATTGTAATACAAATTTGATATCACCTCGATTATCGACATTATAATATGCCAAATAATACACTGTTTTATAGAGTTGGTCATAAAAATAATCTGATCCTAAATCCCAAAGTCCTAAATTAGACTATTGACCTTTCTGTCTAGTCAATTGTAGCAAAAATTTGATATCACGATTGAGTACATTATAACATACCAAATAAAACACTGTTCTATAGTTGGCCATAAAAATAATCTGATCCTAAGGTCCCAAATTAAGCCATTGAACTTTGTGCTTTTTTAATTGTAATAACAATTTGATATCACCTCGATTGATTACATTATAATATACCAAATAAAACACTGTTTTATAGAGTTTGTCATAAAAATAATCTGATCCTAAGGTCCCAAATTAGACTATTGGCCTTTGTGTCTATTCAATTGCAAAAAAAATTTGATATCTCGATTGAGTATAAAAATAATCTGATCCTAAATCCTAAAGTCCCAAATTAGATCTTTGACCTTTGTGTCTGTTCAATTGTAATAAAAATATCTATCTATCTAATATACCAAATAAAACACTGTTTTATAGAATGGGTCATAAAAATAATCTGATCCTAAATCCTAAGGTCCCAAATTAGGATATTGACCTTTCTATTGAGTCCTTGTCTAAAATTAACCGAATATTATTTACAGTCAGGTAAACAAACCCTTTTATATTTTATTTTAAAATAGTGAAAGGCAGAAATGCCATGTACCTACCTAAATATCACAAAAATAACAAATTTGTATCAAATTATGGTGACCAAACAAATAATTCGTATGTGTAAGCGTCGTTTTTTCTTCTGAAAAAATGAGATGAGATGAGATGAGAAGAATGAGAAGAGCCTTGCTTTATTATAAGGTGTTTCATTGAGTTCCAAATCTCTACTGACATATGGCTTAAAACGCACCCTTATTAAGTTACATGACCTTAAAGGGTACAAATTAAACTATTTTTTTTCTATTATTGACAAAACGGTCCAAAATAAAGGACATCTACGGAGCAAACATAGCTTTTCATGTCGAATAACATGAGCTTGTCCACAAGCTAGTTGTTATTTAAATCATAGGCGTATTGATATAACTAAATTCATAATGAACATTTTTGCACACAAAAGCCATATTTGTTTAAAACGATATTGGCAATGGTTTTCCGCTAAAAATTATGAATTTGTTGAAAAAATTGTAAAAAATACTGTCTGAAGCTATTTATTTGTGGCATAATTTTAGTTTTTCTTTAGTTTTATTGGGTTGTTGCCACACTTCTGAAAAAATAATAAAGATTAATTAAATAAGCCCTTGCGCCAAACGGAACAGTCAAGGGTTATTTTTGAAACTACGTTTGCCTAATCAAAAAATCTCACACTAAAAAAAGCAGATAAGTAAAAAATAATAAAAACCACATCACTATCGCTCACTTCCGTATTATTGACGTTTCGAAAAACTCTCTGTTTTCGTTCTTAAAATCGTAGTAAAAATATTAAACGTATGTCAAGTTTGACAGTTTAAAATTTGTTTGTCTGCTTCCATAGAGATGTTAAATGATTTTTATTTTATTGTTACTTACTTCTTCTTGATACAACTGTAGCCAACAGTGATCGATGTTTACTGAACAGTTTGACACACACTTATCTCCGTTCAACAAAATAATCGCGGTCTCTTTTAATTTTCTTTTTGTTGCGTTATCTTCCTTCTCTAAAATTTTTGCCGAACCCCTTTGAATCAAATGACCGTTTTCCCAAGCGTGTTCGCAAATTTTGGATTTTTCAAATTCCCGTATTTTTATGTAATTTTTATGTTCCTCAACTCTAACATTCATAGACCGAGACGTTTCTCCAACATAGTTTTTATTGCATTCACAAGGTATACTGTAGATGAAATTTTTTGAATTTTGTATATCATTTTTTGGACGCGTTTTAGACAAAAATGATCGTAAAGTATTAGTTGTCTGAAAAACTGTTCGAATATTAAATTTATTACCGATTCTTCTTAACTTTTCTAATAATATAGGAATGTATGGAATTTTTATTATATGATTAATTTCTTTTATTTGTCTTACAGTGTTCGTTTTATCTGTAATATTTTTAAATGTTCTATCAACAAAATTTGGAGGGTATCATTGTTTATTAAAACATTTTTAATAAATTTTAGTTCGTTATTAAAAATATCATTGTTTGATGAAATTAATTTTGTTCTATCATATAAACATTTAACAACAAATTTCTTAATATCGATGTGATGGTTAGATCTAAAATTTAAATATCTATTGGTGTGAGTTTGTTTTTTATAAACACTTGTTTCTACAGAATTATCGTGTTTTTTAATTAAAACATCTAAAAATGGTAGCATATTATTATTTTCTATTTCCAAAGTGAATTTTATTGTTGGTTCCTTATTGTTAATATCATTTAAAAATTCATTTAATTCTGTAACATCTTTATGGAAGCAGATAAACAAATTTTAAACTGTCAAACTTGACATACGTTGAATATTTTTACTACGATTTTGAGAACGAAAACAGAGAGTTTTTCGAAACGTCAATAATACGGAAGTTCGCGATAGTGATGTGATTTTTATTATTTTTTACTTATCTGCTTTTTTCAGTGTGAGATTTTTTGGTTAGGCAAACGTAGTTTCAAAAATAACCCTTGACTGTTCCGTTTGGCGCAAGGGCTTATTTAATTAATCTTTATTATTTTTTCAGAAGTGTGACAAAAACCCAATAAAACTAAAGAAAAATTGTAAAAAAGTTGAATGAAAAAATTTACCGGTTGAACATCCTTTTCATCTCATTAAACGGGACACCTATGATTTGAATAACGAAAAATGGACTAGCTCATATTATTTGATGCAAAAAAGTATATTGGGTAAATTTTGTATATGTTCAGTCGTTTATTATCATTTTCTATATGCAATATAATATTACCGAGACTATTACTGTATAAAAACTTAGCAAATATTTTTTATGTACTTCCTCCAGAATATCTACAAGTTTCAAAATTATTAATAGATAGATAGATAGCCTTCCGTATTATCCACCTTCCTTTTTGAATCTAATAGACAAATTAAGTAAAATATACTAAGTAATACGAGCTCGAAAGTGAATTATTTTTAAGTTTGTTGCTTATTTAAATTATACCACACTCGTGCAAATATTAATTAAATCTTTAGTGTGTAATATATGGTTGGAAGGAATTTAGGTCGCATTTGTCAAGCAAATAAACGAATGACAAGTCACTTCGGTTAGTAGGTGCCTTTGCTAGAACTAATTAAGACTGGAATAATCATAAGCGTTCTAATTGTCCATACATTTCAAACGCAATGGCAAAAATTAAGGTTTAAAACACTTAATATAGCTTGTGTATGTAACGCACGTATAGTTTGCTGTATAAATGCGTCCAATGATAATCATTTTTTAAAACTGCCTATTTACCAAGATGATTTTGTAAAAAAAAGACAAATTTTTGAGATATTGTCCACATATGGAAGCTCTGTTATTATTTTCCAGAGACATTAACATATTACGAGTTAACCAAATCGTGTTAAGGAAATTATGCAGGGTGTTTTCAAAAGAAGTACCAGAAACGGTGTCGGTTTTGCATAAAAATTACCTTAGGAGATACTGCCGTTCAAAGTTTTTCACAATTTTTTTACTAATGCATCTGCAAATTCTCAACGATTTTCCGAAAATATCTGCGTCTGAAGTGGTTTGAAATATAGTTGAAGTTGGAAATTTTGAACTTCACTCGACTTCAACAACGAAAAGAGGAGAATACGATTAATTTCATTGACCGAAAATCACGTGACTTCATGTTGCTGGCAACGTCGTTCACTGAGGGTAGTTTAAATCTTCTGTTACTATACTTCTTGCTTGACAGCATGTCAACATATTCAGCATTAGTGAAACTGTGAAGGGCTGTGTTTACCTAAAAGGCATTTTACTAAGGTCTTTTTTATACAAATCCTGTTATTTTTAGCTGTAGACTCACCGGTACAATTTGTGCTACTTCTTTTTAAAAAAAGGAGTAAATTTTACCCCTCTCCCCCTTAAGTTGGAACGTATATATGTTAAACATTTGTACTTTAAGCGATTATAATTTCTGAAAGAATAATTTTCACGTTATGAAAAAAAATCTTAAAATAAGCACTCTGGAGAAATATTGCTCTCTAATTTCGGAACACCCTGTATATATACACGTGTAAGATATACCTATATATTTAATTTTGCTCCAAACATATATTTATTAGACGAAGCGAAGGTTCTGGAAAAAAGGTTTTATTTAAGTAAATGAAAAATTCCCTAGTTCAAATGAATAGCATTCCCTAACGAACGCCTGAAAAAGGCACACACACACGCACACAGCGGGAAGCAGCCTGTATGTGGCGGTCCTGTTTTCTACTTTCCTTTCTGTCATGTATCCACCCACGGTCATTATGAGGCCGACAACCAAATTACCTTTGTTTAAGTTTCTATTAAGAGAAAGCGTATGTAATATAGTGTCGTAAGTTCAGTACAAACAAAAAAACGTCTAGCCGTGAAAGGTTCCGTGGAAAGATTTTTCTTTTATGAAGTATAATGAGAAAAACCGGTCTAGCGAAATCGTGCGAATTTTAATAACCAACGTCGTATCCCTTTTTGTCAAATTTTAATATTGTAAATATATGTTTTTTCCACTTAAAAATCAATTGTTTTATTATATGGGGTGTTCATAAACTCCGCTCGGAAAATCCAAGGGGTGGTACATTCGAAAAAATAATGTGTCAAGTTCATGTCACATTTTCTTGAAAAGTTAATATTAACCTCAAAGTTATTTTTTTAATTTGTTTTTTGGCTATAACTTTTTTAATGCTGGAACGATTTTTTTTTTCAAATTTGGCACACTTGTTTCTTTTATAAAGATGCAGGTTCAAGTAAAATATTTCTAAAATTGCAGCACCCTAAAGGCAGAAAGGGCACGTGCTAAGTGAACAAATGATCATAATTTTTTTGTTTTTGGTTTTATTAAGATTTTGATGACATTCCTTTAAAGAATGAAAATTTATTTGAAAATTTGATATCCATAAAAAACCGTTGTCTAGAATATTAACATTTAAATTTTTTAGACATGCTGGTTGAATCTCACTTTTTTTACGATTAAGCAAAGTATACTTTGAACACAATGCGCATCTTTTATGAGAAAATAGACATTTAACTGATTTACTCTAATTTTGGTAGAGCAATTTTCGGACTGGTAGCCACATCGTCGGTTTAGCTTCTTTACGTTTCCAGAGACGTATAATATGATGATATGTTAAAATGTCAAAGTTACTTCTGAGTATCCACATACATATGTTCATGTAGGTAATATAAAGACGTTTTGTATACTTTACAACATCTGCCTCCAATATCTGTATTATACTGAATTATTCTATGTATTCCTATGGTTGGTATTTGTTATTCTTAATTCATTATCCATTAAGCTATTAGGTTTGTAGATAGTTTAATAAAAGAAAAGTGTACCTAATTCTAGAGGTACACAACAGAGTCTCCAAATTCTTATGTTCCCAAACATAGTTTAAACAGGTAAAAATTTATCTTAACAACGGCCTCAGTAGGTATTAAAATGTTATGAAGTTGTCATTGAGGTGAGGTAGGGATACAAAAATAACACTCTGTATGTCATGTACTATTATTTAATTAATATATTATGTTCTAATAACTGAAGATTGATTTTATTATATATAATTAAATTGGTGTAAAACCTTATTTTGGTCCTAGGAGTATGTTATCAAATATGCTACCAAAAAATCTATATTATATATATTATTCGTCTGTTTCTGCATTCAAGTATAATAATGTACAGGGTGGTGCAAATTGGTCATAGAGAGAGCAAATCTTACGAGTATTTTTTTTTTTTTTTTTTGAGAAAATAACGAAAGCACAAACCACATGTGTATCTGTGACCGTTTTCGAGCTATAGGATGTTCTAGATTTTTGGCTAAACCAAGTGGTGCCCTTTTCTCGTTTCCCTTTCGGTTTGAACATTTTTTGAAATACATTGGATGGCATAAAAATAAATATAATATTTTTAGTTTTTGTGATGTGACCTCAATTTGTGTTTTTTGAAAAGGAACACCCTGTATTTTATTTCAAAAACGGGAATAGGGCTAAAAATGCATTCCAAAAATATGTACTTTTTATTTGTTTAGATTGTTTGTATTGTTTGTAGATTTACGCAAAACATAAAATTTTCAAAATACCAACGATATTCAAGTTTTCTGACTGAGAAAGTATTTAATATTATTAGAAGCATGTTAACACAAAACTGATTCAAATCTGTCAAAGTTTTAAATTTTACGTTTTGTGTCATGTTCATGCTGTGAATGTCAAAATGTAATGTAATAATTTTTTCAGTAAAAAGTTTAGTAAAATATTATTCTAACGCCACATTTTAACAATTATGTTCACATATATACTTATAAATAAAAGTGAAAGTAACTTTATGTTACAAGACTATTTACATGTACACTTAAATTTATGTATTTTCAGAGATTTCGGTTTCTAAAGCTTTGTTGGCTAGACCGTCAATATTTGTTCGTATTTCTTCGGTATCCTTACAAATACCCTTTCCTTTATATGATAAGCCTTATCCTTATATAGTTTACTTATTAGCTGTTTAAAATCATTTGTCTTTGTAGAAAACACTATTTCAAGATTACAGAACCCATAATATATTGATTGTAAGTTTGTCTTATATTTACCTTGAAATAATTTCTATCCCATTGTAATTCTACTGTATATGTGTACGTTTAAGCTCAATCACAAGTAATGTTTATTCAAAATTGCGAGGAATGAACACAAAGTGGTATCAAACAACGAAGTTCTGTCGTATATTTTGTCAGTTCTCAAAACCGCACAAGCAACGTCGGTTCTGACGAGTTCCAAGTATCAAAACTGTCTTCCCAAGTTTGCCCTAAGAATACTAATAATGGTCTGAACAGCAAGCTCAAAGTTTCGGTCGGTGTTACTAAGGACCTCGGCCCTAGAGACTCGAAGGGATCTATCTCGTTGTTATATCGGCTGGCTGAACGAAGCAGAAGGGTCTCGAACAGGGTTGCCATCTCCTTACGTACGTACCCAATGACAAAAATGTTTACAAGATATTTCTACCAGCACACTTTTCCAAACATTTGGTATCGTTAAAGTACAATATTAATTTTGTTCTCAAATATATATGTATAAATGTCAAAGTCTTAAGTTTTTCTGTATTTTTTTATACTGGCAACACTGGTATCCAAGTTCTCTAAGAAAAAAAGGTCCCAAACTCACTCCCCTCCGCTAGGTAAACTTTGAGGGTCATTTCAGATAATCTCTAGAAATTTTTCTTCTACTACATTTAATGTTATATGTTAATGTAATGCTGTTAGAGAGATGGGTATATGATGTTTCCATAAACTCAGCACACATAAAAAATGAGTAAGCTGTATCAAGAACATTTTAGTATAAATAGCTTTAGTTTTATCATAATTAAACTAATTATTATATTTATATCATATTAAAATAATAATCGAATTGGCAACAATCATTTAAGCAGGGAATACACATGCCTGTTACTTGCATAATGGCATTCAAGGAACTTGCAGAAAGCAGCTGTGCTCCTCTATAAATTGCCGTATTGAACCTTTACTATATCTAAATATTTTTTTTAAATTCTTCATCAAGCAAATCAAATGGATTACTTACATTTTGTATCCTTCTTCGTAGGATATTTCGTTTACTATATCTAAATATTTTTTTTAAATTCTTCATCAAGCAAATCAAATGGATTACTTAAATTTTATATCCTTCTTCGTTGGATGTTTCGATTTAAATTTTACAGCTAACTTATATTCGTTGTGCATTTATAAAACCGCGAATTAAATGTAAATTAAATAAGCCATTTCAAATTCAAATAACACATACGTCAAACTATAGGGACATCTAATTACTTGTGTTAAGAAATTCTGTTACAATTCTGCATTAATTAATGTACCTATCCGAATAATAGAAGAAAGAAACACACTGGATATATTGAAATCATTAAATAATGAATAACATGAAATCCACACGAAATTAACCCCCATAAATTAATCTATTTCTGCAATTTATAGATTTCTGTTGAACTATAACAATATAATACAGAGAGATATTTTTCTCGATTATAACTACTCTACTAACTAAATTATTGTAAATAATCTAACGTAACGTTAATGTTTTATTTTATAATTACTTCTTTCAAAGTTTTTGATTTTGTTTCCTCGTTTTTTTTTCAGAAAGCGTGCAGCCAACATTTTAATCAGGTTAGTAAACTATTTTTATTGATGGACGAGGTAGATGACAAAACTTTAATTGATTAGATACCAGAAATATGAATGTTCCTTCTGGAGGAGAAATATACGTTTCAATTAAATCACAAACTCACAAATTTCTATATTTAGTCTATCTGTTAATTACCTACTTAAATATATTAGGAATGTTAAAGTAGATAGTGTACCTAGGTATTTCTTTTTTTTTATTTCAAAAAGGATTTATATACAACA
Source organism: Monochamus alternatus (assembly GCA_037114965.1). NCBI lineage: Eukaryota > Metazoa > Arthropoda > Insecta > Coleoptera > Cerambycidae > Monochamus > Monochamus alternatus. Next base: position 45,471,962 of record CM073433.1, read on the forward strand.
TAAAAATTAATATCTTTCTACCTGACGTAATTTTCATCTCAACTTGCCTACATCCCTTTAACCCTAGGCAGCACCAGTTTCAGTAATTGTCGAAACAGATGGGTTTTGTTGTAGAAACCTGCACTTGCCCCTGTAATAGATAATACCCTACATTTATACCATTCAACAGAAGTTTTAATCTTGTTGGTTCGTAAACCCGGATGCAAACTTGGTATCTAGGTAAAATTTTCTGAAAGCAGCTTTTCTGTATCTCAACCTAATATTCGTTTCTTGATTTTTATTTTGACCTGTGTTATTTGTTAAATGAAGAAATATTACTTAGTGTGTAGTTTGTAATATATTTAATGAAACATTAGTATTATTTTAAATTAATTTAATTTTACTGCAGCATATTTAAATTGTCAGTTTAGTGCAATGATTGTAAATTAATTTGCTTTTCTATAATTTGCTGTTTTTTATATGAATAAAAATAATAATACATAGTTGCAAAAACTAATCCATTATATTTTGTTTACTTTGTAAGGAAATAAGGCAAATCATCAAAAACTTTAGAGAAATAATAGCAATAAGATCATATTTGACAGTGATGTGGAATAGTCATTCCTAATAGTTTATGTTAGCAGTTTGAATATTTTCATGAGTGTATTTTTTAAAATAAATAATAGGAGGTTTTTTTTAGTGATAATAGAATAGATGACTCCAACAGATTTTTTTTTATTTCTAGTAACTTATGCAGTCACATCTACTGATACCGGTAATGAAACTAAATAAAAATATTCATTCGGGAAGAGACTATACATAGCCGAATAAGCATTTTTTATAAATATAATGAATTCGAAAGCATAGTTTTCACATTCCTAGTCTAGCAGCCGGAATGTGGATCTAACTAACAGAACTAGAATATTTATTTAGAAGTTAAAAAAGTTATTAAAAATTAACCCCAGATTTTTGTCTTCGGTATTGAACCTCATTGTGAAAAGTGGTATTATTAATATGCTTTCTCATGTACTCTATTAACATCACGTCAAATTTTATTCGATAAATTTTGATTGCTTTAGATAGTAGAACAATCTGCAATTCCTTTTATATTTCTGTAGAAAATATTTCTGGAGTTGTATCCGTCATGGTTATAAAAACTTTTAAAAATATCTTCCTAATTCTAGTCATATTCGTCATAACATAACTGGGAATGGGAATACCTAGTTTTTAATTCGATAAGAAGTTGTTATCTATTAAAAATTAAGTACGTTGTAGTTCGTTGTTGGTTTGATTTTTTCCTTACGATTATTACCGGAAATACATATACATATATTTTTAAGGCATTGATAAAATAGTTTTGAATTCGTCTATAAGGTAGAATAATGGTGTCAATATAATAGTTAGTAATTTTGTAATTTTTTCAAAACGTAAACCAAAGTTATTAGGTACGTAATGATATGGTCATAAATAAGAAAATTATTAACCATTTCTAAATTTTATATAAAAAAATTGTTTTAATAAAATCTAAACTATTTTTTTTCTGAATGCGGAATGTACCTCTATTTTTCCTCTAAATTGACTAATGTTTTCATATATCAATATATGCCACTGTAAAGAAGATTTAAGTTGAAAATGTATAAATAGTTAGTTCAATAATTATGATGAATTTTTCGCGTGTAGGAAAATTTGTCCCGCAGTACTCGAACTTTTTCTAACTCAAATTTGTTACTATGTCTTCAACTTTAAAAACACTATTAAAACAAGATTTAAATAACCCTGAAAAATTTGGAAATATCAACAAATTCCTAGAGAAGCATCTGTTGAATATCCAAATAGAAATAAAAATAATAAAGTGACAGTAAAAAATAACTTGTTTGATAATAAAACAAAAATGCAAAACATTAGAAATACTAAAGCTTGTTATTGATAATCAACAAATGCTCGAAATAACCCAAAATAGAGGATGTGCAGAGTGAATATTATGTCTCATAAATAATCAAAAATAAATTATATACGTACAATGAATATAAAATGAGTTGAAAGAAGGACTAGTTTTTATCACCTCCTTCAAGAAACAGCGGGTGTAATGTGATATTGTTACCATACCTGATTTTTCTTGCTTGCAATTGCTATTAAAAATATTGCACAATATCAGATTCCATTCGGAAAAACATGTCCCGAAAATAGCGTTTTGTGTTTATGGGGTTTATGTATAATTAACCAGGACGAAGACGATAAAATGAATATACAAGGTGTTACAGAATGATGTTAAGAAAACCCGGGCGCAGGTTCTATGTTTAAAAATAAGAAAACAAAGTTTATATTAACATGTCTTAGATACTATAAACCCATGAACACTCGCAAAAGTGTTTACACAGGGTAATTGGCGGTCAGAGAATCTTCATAGAGACGCCTGGCTTCAGTCGCATTTCCGTTTGCTTTTTCGTACATAAAATGTATGTCATCAATAGAAAATTTGCATGAAACTTTTAATTGCTTAAAAATATTGTTATTTTATTATATATTAAGTGCTTAACAAGAATATCTTGCTAATTCTGTAATATTGTTTTTATATTTTTCATAATCAATTATTTTACTCGTATATAGCAATTTATTCAAATATAGTCACTGGCTCGGAAACAACATCGAACTTTGTGGTCTTTGGGTGGTGTCCAGTGTCCAGTCCAACATTATAACATAAGATTTGGATTGCCGAAGGGAATGGAACCGAAAAAATATTCTTCTTCTCTAAAAATGAGAAAAAAAACAAATAATAATTTGACTTTGACAGTTCGATTTTGACATTCATGTCACGGCATATAAAACAGCATGCCGTGTTCATATACTGTGATGTCGCATAATCGCCATTTGTATTTCTCGCGTTTTTGTGGTTGGAAAAAACGTAATAAATCTATTAATTTATTACCCCTTTATTTTTACAGAGAATGAATAGAGAACTGAATAATATTTTGGTAATAAAATAAAAAAATATGCCTATTCGATACCAATTTGTCCAAAAATTAATGGCGCCCAATTTTTTTTGGAAAGAATGAGTATTTAACGGCACGAACGCCACTGATGCTAGTATATTACAAGAGAAATTTATACACATAAAAGTATTCCTTCACTATACACTGTTGTGTACCAAACATCATCTCAATATCTCGATCGGTTTTCGAGAAATGAAAACTATATTATTTAAGACGGAAAATTTTAAACAACCTGTAACTCAAAAACGAGGCATTTCCGGACTCATGTTTATATAAACCGTATTTCTTATTTTTAAACGTAGAACCTGCGCCTAAGATTTTCTTAACATCATTCTGTAACACCCTGCATAAGTATCAGCTGCTTCTATTTTAGTACTAACCAAAGAACTCTACATCAATTACCGCGTACTCGTAAGCCGGCTTCATACGTCTCTACGGAGATCTCATCCCGAGAGGTCAGTTAATTCTTCAGTCATGATTCCTGCGACCGTGAACGAAACCTCGAAATGTTCCAACACACAACAAGGCTGTACGCCGAAGGCTAGTCCTACACACAATGATTACGTTTTTTTGCTTCTGTTTCGGATTCAAACGCAAAAAATTTCAATTTGGCATACAAGGCCGAAAATTACATGCTAATAAGCATGTCTAATGTTTATTTAGTAGGTTTCGACAGCTGTAATATTTACTCATCAGTTTGGATTCTAAGAGTGTGGTAAGAAAAACATCCAGATGGTTTGTTGGGTTGCTGCTTAGGTTTTTGTTGAATCTTCTTTTTAATAAACGAAATACATGAATTAATAAATATTTTTAATAGCGTTCGTAAAGTTGAACAAGATTTGGATATTGGCAAACGTAATAAAACAACTGCCTTTATAAAAATACAGAATGTTGGATTTCGTCCGAAGAAAGCAAACAGTTTTAGGCAAGAATTAAAAAAAAATATGAGTGAGATACCCTATGAATCTTACCTGATGATTAAGTTGGTTTTTGGATTGGCTGATGCCTCCAGACGAGACGAAATAACGAAAATCACCATCGACTATACAGGGTGAACCTTAACTAAGTACAAATATTTTAACTGCTGGTGTAGTTCATCATATAGATCAGTCTAGTGAAAGTCATTTTTAAAAATTTCTAATATTTACGGAGATATTATTTTTTTTTAAATTCCCACATTTTGAGGACCGCTGTTGTAACCAACCTAATGAACCATATGATTTGTTGCAAGGTTGCCATATCTTCTCTAATATAAATATTAAAGTTTCTTTAACGTAATAGTAAAGTAATACGGTTGTTTGAAGCATAAGTACAGTAAACTTGGGTATGTAGTATGATACGCAGTATTATTAACATAAATTTTAACTGCTTAACTGACCTTACTATAAACGATTAATAATTAATTTCCGCAAGTTAAATGCATACTGCCATAATGTATTTAGGAAAATATTACGTGATATTACTTTGTTCAATGTTCAAAAATTATACATAAACGTGCACACAAGCTTACCTGTTTGTTAAAACATTAACTATTTAATCAGTAACCCACATTTCACAAGTTAAATGTCATTGTACCCTGTTAGAAAGAGACACAAGACACAATTTCCTTAAGTTATTTTATGAAGAATAACGAAACACTGATTTTCACACAGCATATTAAATTTAATTTTTGCCTCATAACCCCAAATTAGTCAGTATTAACCATTTATTTCGAATCCAGAACCATAAAGGAACTTCGCACTTTAATCAGTGAAACAAATTTTAAAAGTGAAGGTACACACAATATTAAATAACAAAATAGCAGCTTGACGTATGCGTTTAATATCAAGAAAAGCAAAGACATTTGTATAACACTGGCAACACTGTGAACCACACGTTCAATCTGCAGTGCTATGACTCATAAATGTATGAAAGTCAGCGGTCCTCAACAAGTTTTCTACAGAAAAATTAAAAAATTTATTTAAAATTTCACATTTTTATTTCTGATTTTTTTGTAAAAAAAACTATTAATTATGTGTTCTACACAGTGAACTATACTGCTGGTTAAAATATTTGTACTTATTTAAGGTTCACCCTGTATAGAAGATAAAGAAGATCTGATAATTGCTATTGGCAATTGGCTTTGATATTCAAAGACTCCAAAAATCATTCCGTCAGATCCTTCGTGATATGTAAAGAAACAAATAATAGACATTTTTGGGCTCATGGGCTGCAACCATGAACTATTGCTTTCTAGATTCGATATTCCCTCATTAAAACTAAGACGGGCTAGAAATAGTGTATTATTTTTGTACAATTTGTTTAACAATGTTGATTGCATGTCATTATTAGAATATTTTAATATCAGAGTTCCTAATTTTCGTCTTAGGCAAAATGATATTTTTTATTTACCAGCAGCCAATACGAATATTTTAAGAAAGTATCCAGTTTATATCATGTCTCATAAATTTAACATCATTTCATCATTGTGATATGAACTTTTCTTGTATTAAATCTATAAATAGAGCTATAAGTTTTTTGTAATTACAGTTACTTTATATTTGTTTTGTTTTTCTTTTTATATAACGTTTACTGTTAATAATTAAGTAATTTTCATTAATGTATTAGTCATATTGTAAGAATGCGTGCATATTAATTACTTTTTTGTCTTTATATTTTTTTATTATTTGTTCATTACTTTTGTGTTAATTTTTGTCCTGTAAATGGAAATTTTTTCTGTTGGGTAAATAAACATATTCGATTTGATTTGATTTTTTGAATGTATACAGAAAATATACAGGCTTACGTCCAAAAGAAACTCTACATCGCCGATTATTTATACAATACAAACATGGAAAATGTACTGTCCAACCTGCAGGCATCAATTCAATAGGAATAGGAAAACCTTCAGAATCTGGGATTATACACGGATCACGGTTTTAGGCGGTCCTTGGCCACTTTTATTGCCGATTGTGGAGAAGGTATCACAAATATTAAATGTTTACGACGGTGGTACACTTCTGTTGCTGAGGGGTACTTAGAAGGCTCTACAAATTCGACAAAGAAATGTCCAATTACATAATCAGTGGTTTTTTAATAACTGATGAAACCTATATTTGACTTACAACCTCCGGAACGATCATAGAGCTGTTAGGCGCTAATTTAAGGGAAAGATTAAAAATTATACTCTTGTTTTTAGTTACGAAAAAATACACCCACCGGCAAAAAAAACCGACCACTAAAAACTAGCCCCAATTTTAAAGTTAGATTCTTTGCGAACCGCTCATTTGATTTCGATGATCTTTTTTTATGTTGTACCTTGATGTCTCAAGAACGGATGCTATGTCGAAAATTTTTATTCTAAACACTCTGTGGGGTGCAGCAGCTACAGTCGCTTTGCTAACTGGAGTCACATTGTAGCCTCATCTTTTGTGAACATTTTGTTTTTTTAATCACGACGTTATCTCTGTTTTTATTGGAGATACACTGTCTTAAAACGAACGCCTCGGAAAAAGGCTTCGCAGGCAGAAATTTTTACGTGTAAATAATCGAGGCGGCATAGGCGGAAACGGATCGATTGTTTGAAATAACACAATTAAGAGTTTGTCAACGGTTGTCTGCGAATTGCACTTCAGGAAGAATTTGATGCAATTTCACAAGGATTTGTTACAAACCTGATTGATTCGATACCACGTCGATCGAACTAAGCCATTTTGAAGCGAGAAGGCCGGACTAGATATTAGTTCCTTAAAATTTGTTTATCTTTTTTTTTAAATTTCAATTGTTTTCACATTAATCTACGTTTTGATGTTTATTTGTTTATTTGTTTATTTGATTTGTTTTCTGATTTTTTTCCTAGGCGTTTGTTTTAAAACAGTGTATCTTCAATAAAAACAGAGATAATGTCGTCATTAAAAAAAAAAATGTTCACAAAAGATGAGGCTTCAGTGTGACTCTAATTAGCAACAGCGACTGTAGCTGCTGCACCCCACAGGGTGTTACAAACTTCGGGAAAAAATTGTTTGTCTCTTTGTTGCGCCCCGTATATGCTCAAATTTAATTCTGAATAAAAATTTCCGACATAGCATCCGATCCTGAGAAATCAATGTACAATTTAAAAAAAATCATTAAAATCAAATGAGCGGCCAAGTTTTTAGTGGACGTTTTTTTGCCGGTAAGTGTATATTCATCCGCTGTTAAATCTACAAATGCCTAATATAATGCAAAACTCCAATGTTTGCCTGTAGGCTGATAACTTTGTATACTTATTTCGTCCTTTGTACATAGGAAATACCTATTTTCGTTAGATAAGAGTTGGTTATATAGTTAAAAATTATGTTAATTGATTATTTGTTTGGCATTTCTGCGGATAACAACAGTAATTCTAATTCTCTTCACGTTTGTTTAAGAAATTGCATTTTGTTTAAAAAAAAACCATTTTGAAGTTAAAAACTGTAAATAATAGGTTGGTACCAAAATTGCAATTCTTTGTAACCATTATATTCGTTCTCAGAATTATTTTGAACATTTAAACATATATTATGTTCGATAATTGTTTAAACCCAGTTACAGTAAAATCTTATTACTCAGAACATTTCCAAATTAATGTGATATAAAAACATAAATAATCGTGAGTAATAAATGTATTCTCTATGGACATGAGTGCGCGTGTGTCTATATCTAGAGGTCATTAGTTTATATTTTGACAACTGGAACGTATATTACACTTTACACAAATAAACGTAATTTTCTAATGTTCAATTCAATCTCTTTTATACTTTTAACTTATTTAACTAAAAGTAAACGTTAAATTTTCAACGCAAAACGTTAATCAACCACTAGTGTTTTAAAAACTTTACGTTGGAAATTTGTGACCACCGTAAAGTTATGTAAAATTACATAACAATTTTGTAAATGAAATAAATACAACGTAATATTGCAGAAATAAACATGAATAAAATTCAATATTATTTTATGTGATTTTACAACTACTATGCTAAATTCCAACGTCAATTTCCGACACTTTAATTTATATTGATTTATAATTGTTATTTTTAGGTTGAAATTGTAAAATATAGATATCTATGTAATTTTTCTGAGTAGATAAGTAAAATTATGTATATGCTTAATAACTACAACTGAAGAATATGTATAGAGATTTTTTTCCTTAACTAACATTATTTCACATATATGACTGAATATGAATCCGTCTGTAAAAAATATATACCAAAGAGTTCATCAATCAATTCAAATATTCTCATTTGTTTAACCTGAATAGTGCAATAGAAGCCAATTTAAAAATATATTATATTACTTTCGTAGTCATATGAAGAATGTGTTTGACAGATGAAGTTGAAAGGAGGGAAAAGTTTTTACTTTTAATGTCATGAAAAAAGTCTGCTTGTTAAAATGTTCAAAAGTACAAGTTTAAGTTAGTCAATATAATATGCAGGATGTCTCTTACTAACAAATTATTAGAGATACAGTAGAGTTTATTGTTAGAATTCAATAATATATGCACTATTCGAGTCACATTTTTATTTCTAAATTGAGGTCTTGTCAGGAGCAGAAATAACTTCTGTACAGTAAAAGTGTATTGTTCATCTATTATCTGAAAATATATTGCAATGAAGAGTATTAATATCTATCTGCCACAAAGATAAATATGTTGTATGATTTAGAGGCACAACACAACATCTAAGCATTGTACCGTTTCAGTTTCTATTATACAGCATGCGCCAAAAGTATGGAATAAATTCAATAAAAACGAAACCATTATTTTTTGGGAAAAATCCTCGAACAGGTCGATTTTTAATTTAAAAATACATATTTTAGCGTAAAATGCGATTTTCAAATGTCATTTGTTTTCGAGTAATGACGTCATCGATTTTTTTTTAAATGGCAACACCATATGTTTTTCCTTGATTCTGAAAGATCGTTTAATTCTCTATCAGACAGTACTAAAATTTTGCCCTCTTACATAGGAAAGTTTTCGAGTAAATGACGATTGAATGTTAGAAAACGTAAATCAATTAAAATAAAGCAAAAACGTTATCAAGTTTAGTTTTTCGAATTCCATAGTTCTTTTATGGATCACGTAGGTGAAAATATTTGCAAAGTGTCATTGTCACACCGACTTTCTAATAAGCATTGTAAGCGACATAGAAATTATTATTCGATTTAAAGTATTATGGTTACTGTTACTCAAAGAATTGAAATTTTAATTCTTATCGGATGCGGGAATATGACTAGAACTCAGCAGGAAGTTTGCGATTTATTTAATGAAAAATATCCAGATCGCCCTATCAGCCAATCAACAGTCAGTAAGGTAGAGTCTAAATTTAGAGAAACTGGCAATATTGTAAATATTCTAAAACCTGGACGTCCAAGCATTAATGAAAATCAGAAACTGAACATTTTGATAAGTATGGTGGATAATCCTCATAATTCTTCACGATTGGTTGCATTAAACAATGAAACTAGTCAGAGCACAGTGCTCTATGTAAGAGGGCAAAATTTTAGTACTGTCTGATAGAGAATTAAACGATCTTTCAGAATCAAGGAAAAAAATATGGTGTTGCCATTTAAAAAAAATCGATGACGTCATTACTCGAAAACAAATGACATTTGAATATCGCATTTTACGCTAAAATATTTATTTTTTAAATTAAAAATCGACCTGTTCGAGGATTTTTCCCAAAAAATAATTGTTTCGTTTTTATTGAATTTATTCCATACTTTTGGCGCATACTGTATTTAGGAGTTGTATAATATTTAAAATGGCATAAACTGCAAGTGTACACGTAACAAAATATAATCTTACACTTACTGTTTTACGAATATCTCCATAAACGTTCTTATTAGTGAACCGTATATGTTTATATTTACCACACACGTTTACAAGACAACTAAAACGTATTAGGTTAGAGGTTAGATTGATGTGCTTTTGCGCATGTGCTACAAAATCACATGAAAATTTCTGTAAAATTTCATAATGAATTGAGTAAAAGTAAATAATTCCTTTATAATACATTGTATTACCACACTATTTCTGAAATTTCCTAATTTTATTACATAAAAATACATGCACTTTATTATTCCTTCATAAATAATGTAAATTAAAATTTTCCAGTAAATATTGCGTAAAAATAGCATAACAAAATATGGAAATTTCTAACCATTTTTATCAGTGTACTCGCTCATACCTTCTTCTCGTGAATTATAGCCATTACTATATGCTCTTTGAATAATGTACTTATTCACTATTACTTGTAAATTGAAAATATATTAGAATTTCTAGGTATGATAAGTGAAAAACTGTTTCATAAATGCTGCTGACAAGTAGACAGGTACTTTTCGAAATAAATTTATTTGTTTTCGTCTTCAACTTGACACTCTGGACTTGTGTTACGCACCGTGTAACTGTCAGACACAATTTAAAATGTCAGTGTACTCGCACCGCAGTGGCGTTTATTTATTTTTAATCGCCACATGTTCCTCCGTCCATATGACGGTATCGATCCCGAGTCTCGTGACGGAACCGTTTGTCCTCCTTACCCCCTGTGCACGGGGGCCAGTCCGGCTCTGGGTCGTAAACGGAGGGTTGGTCGGTGGAGCATTAGTCGCCTTCGGGTCGCTGTACTGCAACCATAGACACTGACTTGGACCCGACCCGGAGACCCTTTTCGAACCCCATGCCTTTGCCTGGCTGCCAGTCGTAACGTTGAGTTGTGCCCTAGCCGAAATTTCGAAGCCTCCGCTCATTTCCATCGCAGTGGGCTTAGTTCTGTGTCCGCCTGTGTCGTCGTCGGGTCCTTCGAATTGCCGGGGCGGATTTTCGAAAAGTTGTGCAATTTCCTGTGATAGTTCTTGTTGACGGAGGTTTGCGAAATAGTTTTTAAGGAGTTTGTGAATTATGGCAGTTCTGTCGTGGAACGATGTGGCCTAAATGGATTCTCAACAAGGCGACCAGCGAACAGTTGTTTTCCATATTGCAAGTTATCTTCTTTAATAGGAGGCTGAGGAAGAGTTCGTATTTCTGGAAATTGTGGAGTAAGATGAAAATTTGTCCCTACGCAGACTCGTAAGTTGTTTTCTCTGTATGATTAGAATATGTAGTTCTTTTTATTAGGATATTACTTGGTTTGAAATTTTAGAACAATATTTTCTTTTGCTTGTTTTCAGTAATTGTTATATTATTTCATTGATTTAACAGATTACAACAGAAAGAATGCAGAAATTTTCATATCTCGCGAAAATAGAAAAGGGTCTGCAAACGTCTGTTCAAATAGATATATAACTGCATTTTCTTTTAGAACTTAGCATTATCAGTAAAAATATAAATCACATTTTACAAAAATAGCATCATTTTTGTATTGTATCTTTTTTTATCTGCGGTAAGTAGTGTCTGTTTTTAAAAATAGGTACATTTTTTTACTGAAATATTTTGTATGTAACACCCTGTAACTATCTTGAAAACAAAGATATATATCTGAACGTATTTTATTTTGGTTACGTTACCCTACAAAAGATGTTTCCACATGTAAGATAATGTTGTGTAAGTAGTATCCATATGGTGAGGAATTAATAAAAAAAATCTCAGACAATGGAAAAATCTGTTTGGGAGACAATGTCTGTTTAGTATTCGTCTTCGTCTCTTTTAGTTAGTAGGCATTTTAAATAAAAATAATTTCTATAAAGAAATATTCGTTAAATAAACAAGTATCCGTAAAAGTTTACTGATATCAGAAACTCAGTAAAATATTACCCTTGTATTGTCAATCTGTTATGTATGTTTTACTAGTTTCTGACACTCGACTTGTGCAAAATGCACACTAAATAGCTTGCAATAAAGTCATGAAAATCATTTGTACGACTTTATTTTTTGTAGTGATTTTTATTTTACTTTAATTTTGAATGGTTTCTTTAAGTTTCCTAGTGTATATTTTTGTCACAATTGTTTATTGCGTTGTGCTTGTGCCCATAAGCATTACATATTTTACGCAGACTTTTTGTACGGTTTCTTTATTTAGCGCTACCTTTTGCATGATTTTTATTTGTACACATTTTTTTTGTATGGTTTCATTATATTCATAAGTAGTATTTTTTTATCTTGATCTTTTTGCACTTATTCTTTAATTTGCACTATACGTGTGCCCATTATTTCTTTACGTTGCACAATATTTTTCTCGCAATATTTTATCCTACGTGACTCTTTCGCACAAATTCCTTATTTTACGCAGGCTTTTTGCACAATTTCTTGATTTTACATTTTCATCTACAAGTTTGTTTGTTGTGCACAGTGCACGGTTTCTTTACGTACACAGTATTCTTTTCTCAGCTTTTACTCTCTACTTTTGCACAGATTCTTTATTTTTACATGTCCTTTGGTACACACTCTTTATTTTACGCAGTTTTTTTGTACGACTTCTTGAATTTACGCTTTCATTTGCAATTTTGTTTATTATACGCAGCTTATCTTTGACCTAATTCTTTATTTTTATATATCCTTTTGCACAGACTATAGTTTTCAACTTTTTTTGCACATTTTTTTTCGGTACACATTATTTTTCTCCTGGTTTTTCATTTTATATTGTCGTTTTGCACATTCTTTACGTTACACAGTATTTTCCTCACAATACCTATTTTATTCTACGTTGCCTAAATTCTTTATTTTGCGCAGTCTTTTTGCACGATTTCTTGATTTTACGCTTTCATTTGCAAGTTTGTTTATAGTACGTAGTATTTCTACACAGATCCTTTATTTTACCTGTTTTTTTTTTGCACATACTCTTTAGTTGCACATTATTTCTCTACGTTATACAGTATTTTTCTCGCAATAATTTATTTCTGCGTTGCCCTTTTTGCCCATATTCCTTATTTTACACAATCTTTTTACACAAATTCTTGATTTTACGCATTCATTTGCAAGTTTGTTTATTGTTTGCAGTGTTTTTACACAGATTCTTTATTTTACTTGTCTTTCTGCAAATATCTTTTATTTGCACATTATTTCTTTACGTTATACAGTATTTTACGCAGTCTTTTTGCACGATTTTCTTGATTTTACGCTTTCATTTGCAAATTTATTTATTGTACGCAGTAATTTACACGGCGTCTTTACATATATGGTATTCTTTTTACGGTTTTTATTTTTGCACTTCTTTATTTTACATGCATGCTTTATTTTTTCATCGGCTGTTTAGTTTATATTGCTCTTTTTGCACGTGACTTTTACATATTTTACGGGTAATTTATGTCATTTTCATTACCTATACGCTGTATTTTTACAAGGTTTCTTTACCTTACATAGTATTTTTCACTAGATTTTTAATTTTACGTTGTTTCTTGCATTTTTTTTTTGTTGCATAGTATGTTTCTTTCGATTTTTTATTTTACGTTTTTTTTTGTTTCTTTAGTTTATTCTGCACTCTCTTTTAGCGCTTTGCCTTATTTGCACACATTCTTTATTTTACGCTGCCTTGTGGCAGAGTTTCTTTATTTCTCACTGCATTATTTGCAGAGTTACTTTGTTTTTCACTGTCATGTATGTGAGAAAATATTTTCGATTTGTTTAATGCTCACAGTGACGATCGATACGCCGGGCCTTTTCACACGTTGAATGAACGCGTGGACGTCACTATCTATTTAATTAAGCCCGCAAATTGCCACAGCGTATGTTAAATATAACCCACAGTTTTCGTTGATAAATATTAAATGCCATGTGCGACTGCTAGGCGTGTGGTATGACGTGTCAGTGCCCTCGCAAGCAAACACTATTTTTAAATTTCTATAGTTACACGCCGCGAAGAAAAACTACTCTCCTAGTTTGAAGGTTCCACGACTTACAGTATGTGCTGGTATTGTGCCTAGCCATTAGAAGGAGTGTGTTAAAACGTTGCTTATATTTAAAAATGTCGTTAGCGGAGATTTCACGTGATAAATCAGATTTTAAGTAGGGTATCTCTTCTAGGCGCTCCCTCGATGACAATAAGCATGATTTCTAGCATGGGAAGACCTTTACGTTAACAATAATTAAACGTTGTGCAATATCATGTGTGATTAATATTGCCTACTGCTTTTGTAGAGCTGTGGATGCAAGTTGTTGCAATGTGTGTAATTTTATATCGCTGTGCTGTTGCACTTTTATGACGCCATTTTGGTATAGGTAAAAATGTTTCCTTCTTCTTTTCTAAAATGTTATTTATTTTGTATTTGTTCTGGTAAGTCTTCTTAGGTCTAATTGTTCCTTAAATGTTCTAAGGGTAAAAGTGTTGGCTTAGTAAGATTAAATTAAAGAATTATAATTATAATGTAAAATTTTAACATTTAAAATTGAGTATAAGCCTTTATTTGTAAAATAAATTGATAGCATCTAAAAAACCGTAGCTTATAATAAATAATGCGTTAAATATTTTGGTAATATACAGACTGTATCACATAAGAGGGCCATTCCCATGTATCTCGCCTAATATCTCGCATATTAGGCACGTCAAAAATCTTTAATTGTTTCTTGTTGCATTTTTGGAGGCCTTTATGCTCGTAAAAACAAATTTGAGATCCATGGCCAACTTTATGAGTAATAACAAAAAAAACTGTAAAGTGCCCAAACTTTAAGGCTGTCTAACTTTTTTATTTTAAGAGATAGAGAAAACTTATTAGTAAGAAATTTTTATTGCAAGATTGATACCTTCGACCTGGTATAAACAGATTTTTGAAATATCGTATGTGGTTCGCTGCGCCCTCTAGGCGGATATTTTTTTTTATTGAAGCAGGCTATGGCCACAAAATATTGCATGCTTTTCGTCTTTCATGCAATATACTATATGTTGCCCTTATCTTTCGGATTTATTACATTTTTTCAATTTTAGTTTAAAAAATGTACCTAAATATTTTCGTGTTGCTCAAGATAATGTAGAACCTATTTTAAAGACGCCAATTGCAAAAAAATAATAAACAGAATGTACTTTTTTATGCAAAATACAGATTTTCTTAGCTTGTATATCTGAACTGTTTTGAAAAAAATGTCTAAAATTAAGGGATTTTTTAGATTATTATATTGACAAAAATGTTTCAATTTTCCAATATTTACACTGCTAAGTGGGCTAAGCATAGCACGATGAAATTTTACATACAGGGTGATCCCGAATGTGCTTTAATAGGGGTACTTCATATATAAATTTTTGATCTGAGGCCCCCTCAACAGATGGTGATAAATTTAGAGTTTTATTTAGTTTCTTCTAAACGCTTTGAAATTAAAAAGTGAAATTTGGCAAGATATTTAGGCTGGTGAAACTAAACGAATATTTTTTATTCTCCTCGTCCAGTCATAAGGCGTTGAAAAAAGTACCCCCTGAATATTATTCATTACCTACATGTTTTTAAGGGTTAACTTTTTCGATTGAAAATATTTTTTTTACGTCCGCTGAATTTAGATGTTTTTTTTTCTTGCAATTTTTTATAAGCAATACAGTTTTCAAGTAAAAAAATAAAGTTCATGACTCTAGACGCACATAGTTTCCTTTGCAATATCTAATTTACACATCAATATCTAATAGGTTTCCATTAGTTTGCATGTGATGACAGTTCATGGTTCTTTGATATCAAATATTGCTATGTATTAAACATTTGGAACCAAATCGGTCGTACAATCTACCCTGGATCACTCTGTAGAAAGTTGCAATATAAAGCTTCTGTTTTCGCAACGTGGAAGTTTTATGCAATTTTTTGGACTATGCAATATTTGCAATTTCAGTTTTAGCAACAGAAAACGAAACATAGGCGATGAATTCAAAATATTTCTGGTAAGATCTTCCTTCTGATGGGAACATCTGGTTCGTCATGCAAGAATCTCACCGGTGTTTCTTCAGCAGTCTTTGGAAATCATTATATCATAACGATTTCAACAACTGTATTTAACGTTGACTTTTTGTTGACCTTTAAATAAGTCGACCTGAATTGAACTTTTTCAGAGCGCGGTCTCGAATTCAATTACGCCAAATGAGTAAACGGTTTTCCTTGTGCATACACGCATGCATATTATTTAGAACCAGTCTATTATGTTAAATAATATGAGTAATATTGGGGTGCTCGGCCAAAAAAGCGGCCTACTTTGTATGAACGTAACAGCTGTTTTTTTTTTCTCGGTGAATTTTAAATTAAGCGTAAATGTCATGGGGATATATATATAGAAAATGTAGAGAGCGTTAGACAGTATGTAGTCCAATTAATTTCAGTATTTTTTCTTTGCCTATATAGAGAGAATTGACATTAAAAGGTAAAGTTGAACGTTGATCATATGCTACTTCAAATGAAAGGTCAACCGTCGGACTTATTTTCTACTCAAACGGATATCTGTCAGTGTTTGTTGAAAATTTACTGAATGGAATAGATCGCAAATTGTTATTTATATTACAGTATTTTGACGAGCAAGAACTTTGTTTACGATCAAGATCCCCAAACTGAGGAGGTTGCCAACAAACTTTGGTCTAATGATATTGCAGCATTTTTGAGATTGGGTGAGGTCATTGGTGTTATAATTTGATTTTCACCATCCAATTCAGTGTTATATTTGAATTTTAATATGCTGCTCGATGCTGCTACAAAGTATGAGTCAAGATTTCGTTCAAGAGTTCAAGATTTTTAGATGCGATTACTTTACAAATAATAACTTTATAACTTACTTCCAACATGAAGTTATTCTTACTAGGGGAGCACCATGTAGGTATGGGAAGCAACATATTGTTCAGTTCAGTTTATCGAGTGCATATGCAGCAGCAGAATTAACATTAACTATATATGCAAGTATATATACCTGAAGTATGGTACATAACTAAACATGTATAGTAAAATACCACATATTTTTACCCTCTAAGCGATAAAGCACCATAAAAATTCTTAACCTTACAAATTTTAGTAGCATGTTTCTATCAATTTTATTTTTGTCTAGATCGAAACTTTGATGGCGTAAAAATATTTAAAAAGCTACGTCATACCTTTATACATCTACATTATAATTGGTCCTGAAAATTGAAGGTTGGAGTTTGTTGGTATTTAAATGTAAACGTATAGAACTTCCGTAGACCTTATGTGTACTTATATCGGATCAGAAAAATTTGAAACAACAACAAATGAGAATATTGTTGACAATTATTATTGTACTTAGGAGGGATCTTCTGAAATAAACAAGCGAATGTCTAGTCATGTAAAAGCAAAGCCAACTACATTTATTTGAATGGAACATATTTTATACATTTCGACATATTTTAGACAGAACGGATTTCAATGAGATAAGGTTAGGTAGGTCTATTTCTAGTAATAATGCAGATGTGACCAAAACAGTGGTGTCATAAGCATAATGTATTAGAAAGAGATTTTCATCAGTTGCTAAGCAACCGAGTCCTTCTTCGTTGCGTTGGTCATGACTTTCATTAGAAAGCTGAGCATGATAACAAAGAAAGGTGAGGATAATGTAAGTCCATATTGAACAAAGAGACATATGACTTACTATGACTTACTTATTTACTTAACAATGGTAAAAGAAGCTTTCTTGCACTGTTTTCTGCGTTGTAAGCTGGAAGTTGCCAACATATTTTATACGTTTAGACGGGGCAGTGCCGAGTCTGGAAACAGTAACGATTTGTCCAAAAAAAAAAAAATTAATTACTTTCAACAATAATAGCTACCTATTAAAAGAACCAGCTAATTCAGATTTTATAAGATAGTTTCCATTCATAGTATTTAAAATTCAGTTTCTACGTCAAATAATTTGAACGTCAATGAAATCCAAATATCGTCAGTTATGCTTTGCATGTGCTAATCATATACAATTTTCTCAGCAGCGTACAAATCAAGTATATAGATTATTTTTTCCATAATACCTTTTTAAAGTATTTTATGAGCTATTTAGTTTTTCCACCTAGAATGCAGTCCGTTGTGCTGCTTCCTTTCCATTTTTCATTGTATAAATCGTCCTTTGAAAGCAACATCACCGTCTTTCAGCTACAAAACCCTATTCTCTAACGAATATGGTTGTTCGTACATTTTATGTGCCAGATGTGCCTCCTATGGAATATACCTGCATGCGTCCCATTTCGAGTCATTTTAAAGAAAAAAGAAAAATGCGGCGGCGTACTGAACACTCTTATACGTGGGCGACCTAGGTATTTCTAATGGGAATATATTTTTAAAGAAATTCACAGCACATGGTGTTTGTATCGCCTCTGTGTACGGTAAATGTCAAGGTTTTGGAAGGAAAAAAGCAATTTTATTTGACGTACTGTAACGCTATTAAAAGTAATTGATCATTGATCAGTCGGTTAATTAATGTTCAGTGGTTCAACCACATCTGGACACAAAAGAAACTTGCAAGTTTATAGATTTATGATCATTAATTTCAGGACTTTCGTACAAGGTGCAACAGCAAATTGTTGTTAGGAACAAACAAAGTAGTAATTTTAACTGAACGATAGAGAGAAAGGAAGAGCTTTATCTGTGGAATTGTTCATTAGCATACCTAGATGTTTGGTATCAGAGAACATACATATGACTTCATTGATAGTAATTGTAGGAGATTTGATATATATTAGCTTAAAATACCTTTCTAATACATTAAAAAATGTTACAAAAGCTAATAATAAAGAATATATGGGTAGATATTGTGGGTGTAATTCAACGCTGGTCGGGGCTTTAGTCGGCAGAGTAAGTAGTTAGTTACAATATTGTTAATACCTAAAATATTTAAAAAAAATCGTAGAGCACGCTTGTCGAATGCTGTTGTATAGTTATCTTTTCCTCCATGAATAAAATCAGATCACATATTGTGGGAGGCGGTTAATATATTCATTGCTGGGGAAAATGTTCATCTCATCTAACAGAAACTGTTCACAGTAAATTTGATGTTACTCAACGCTACTTTAGAAAATTATATTTTCCTAAAACCGAGCCAAAATCAATCAAAAATTGTGTTAATTTTTTATAAATATGTTACGGTTACCCAAAAACCTATTTATAGTTATTTAAAACACCATAGATGTGTTAGCTAAACTTTTTCAAATTACGTCAGTCGATTTAGAATTGAATTACCTTGTTTTGAAAGTCTTCGATAACAGATGATGGCATTATATAAATTCAGATTAAAGCCGAGTATGTAGTTTTTCTCGGAAACAGACGTTCGAAACTTTATTATACTTACTACGTATACTTACACGAGCAGGCAACGCTATAGGCTTTGTTCACGAAACGCACCATTACGGGTAAATCCTTGATTCCCAGACTTGATACTGAATGCTTTTCCGTACCTACTGCCTTCTACCTGAGTCTGGGTGAAATTGAACAAAGAATAACCTTGTGTGTGGCAGTTGGCACCTATCCCATTCTTCCAAGGTCACAAGAACCTTAAAATTTCATACGTGCGAGCTTCACGGTAGATAAGTTCAACGATGTTATTTCAGAGGTAACGTACGCTTCGAGCCAGTAACGTAGTGGAACGGAGTGGCCAAAAGGTCCGACCGAAATTTAAAAAAATACTTATTTTTTTTCCCGATATATATACTTGATAGTTTAATTTTAAGGCGGATATTGCAGCACACGTTTTTGCCCTCAAAAATTCATCCATAGCGTCTTAAAATTTTACTTTGTAAATAATTTATTGCTCGGTTCGGTTCTCACGATGCAACTTGTCACGAAAATTGGGTTGGTGCATCTAAAATTACACCAATTTAAGAGTTCTTATCTTGCAAATTGGTAGCTGCGTGTAAATAGAAAATGCCCCATCTCGTGCAACCAAATCTCGACATCTTTTTCATCAACTTTCTCCCGTAATATATTTTTTTAAATTTAAATTATTTCAGTAGTTCCTGATGTTAGGTTTTCTATGCTTTTGAATTAATATGTAGAAGTCGCTGTCAGGCATTACTTATGATTTATGGAAATTTACCATGATTATCACTGACTTTTTTTTATGCTCATGACTATCATGGTAATTTTACTTACGATTTGTAAAGTCACTAATTCCTGTTAGATTTCAATGTAATTAAACATGTAAAAATTATATGTATTTTTACCATTTATTCATTCTTATACATATATTTTTAATACGGAAATATTATATCTACCTATATATTGTGTAAATCAACTAATTCTCTGCAAAACTCTAAACAGCGGTCTGTTAAATTTCTATAAATATATATTGTATTGTATATTGTATTTTGTTGTATTGTATTTTCGGGCAGCTATAAAATACAGCACCACACAATTTGCACAGCTAAACCATGCCTATACACACTTGAGTTGTCTCATATCACTTTAATTTTAACTGCACTACATTATCTGTAGCGTACATGATTGTATAGCCGACCATTACTGGATCGGAACGCTGTAGGCGCATGCGTTTACCATAAATATCACCGTAAAAATACATAGTAGTGGTAATTTTTATTAAATTTATAGAACTTCACTTAGAAGTGAAATAGAAGGTAGGTATTACAATATATTCTGTGAACAACTACTGTCGTTACACGCTTTAGGTATTATTTCAATTAATATTGTAAATTTCCATATTTGTAAATTTTACAGAGATTTTTAGACTGTGGCCATTGTATGTGATGACCCCTGGTTACGTACGCCTCTGTCAGCCTTAAGCTTTGCTTATGTTAGCAGTTATATCGGATGGCATTTCCGTTGCGTCCGGAAACGATTCGAATGTGGCGTAAAATCATGGGTATTGTTAGTTCAACTTTATTTGTACGTACCGATCGTACCATAAAAAGGCACGCTAATTAATAATTTAGTTCGTAAGCATCTACAATTAAGCCTTCTTATTGTGTACACTTATCAAAAAAAAAAAAATGAGTTCGTGTTCCTTCAATGTAAGACATCCCAATTAGCAAAATGGAACTTTAAAAGAACCGAATTCTTGTACTACTTTTGTTTAATGAACAATTTTATGGAGCAAATAATTGTAATAATTTTGTACCTGAAGAAAGTAATTTGTGTAAAATTGTTTGTACAAAGAGAATAGTTTTTACAGTGTTTTATAGAACAAATAAATTTGAGTTCTTTAAAATGTTTATAAAAGTATTATAATGCGTTATACAACATTTAAAATATATATATAAGAATTGTAAACGTGTTGTGTAAGAGTTGTATACTTGGGCAAATTACTTTTAATTATAATCTTATAAAATAGTTGTATTAAGGATATTTATAAGGAAATTAATAAAATTATTTTTTAGCCTGGAAATGCACTTATTTATAAAAAAGTTTTACAGTTGCGTTTAATCTATAAAAATATTCCCTGTTTTATAAATATGTTACTAAACTTAACCTTAATTTTATACATATATGTATAATGTGTGGAATAAAATCGTTTTATTAGAAGTGGTCATGTTTAAATGAATATTTGTTGGATTAGGGACTGTCGCCATTATGTAAAATTAGTTGAAAGTCTAAAACATTATTTTACTATTTTTGAAAGATTATTTTATAGCAAGATCATTAAATATATTTGTACAATGATAATATACATTAAAGAAAGCATAATTTTAATGTTTGAAATTTATTTTTTATAATTTTAAAGAAAATGTGATGTAAAGCACATATTTATTTTGTCACAAACATATCTATAGTTTATCAATAAAATTTTCGGCGCAATAAAATTGAAACACGAGATTGTTGAAATGATAATATTGTAGGTATTATACCTATCTACAATTTACTTAAATGATCGCCATTAAGTTTAGGCTACCCCATTTTTAAATATAAGCACAAATAATTATGAATCTGCATTATACACCAATCTTAAAATGATTTGGTTCTAATAATCTTCACTAAAAAGTATAATGTTTCTTTAAATAATACCAAAATACAGACTACAAAACGTTTTTATAGTTACTGTATACAATTATTTTAAAAGTGTTGCATATATTTTTAATAGAACTGTTACATTTCCAAAGCGTTTTATAAAAGTAGGCCCTTTTCGATTCTATAAGTATCGTATAAAGGCATTTAACCACGTTATATGAATTTGAGGCTCCTATAAAATTTATTTTGCTAGTTGGAATGGTTTATAGTTAAAAACCCATTTTAGCTGAACATGTTGAACGGCTTCTGTGCTTGTATTTTACGAGTAACCGTCGTGAAGTATTATTTTATTCGACTACCCCAATCTACAGTACACTGTACTAATTAGAGACGGGACAACAGAATAAAAAGTCACATTATAAAAGACAAATGCACCGAAAACAATTAAAAAAGGCAAAAAATTACAATAAAAATTTAATTAGCATAACAAAAAACATGAAAAGTTAACTCGAAAATGGTGTATATTTTGTTACACCATCAGAAAGTAGAGATTTCAACGAACAAAAAGCCCACCGACTTTTTTAAAAAAGCAGATATTTTGGAGTGAGAATTTTCGATTGAAAATTAGGGTGCTTTTTCGATATTAAGTCAAAATAAGGTGAAAAAATAAATATTTTAAATAAAAAAAATGACAGTGTATTTGGGACATAAAAAGGTAAGTTTTCACCAAATATCGTGAAAAAAAATTATTTTTTGTAAAAGATAAAAATAAAAAACCAAAAACCTGGTTATTTGAATTTTTCACATAAATTTTGAGGTTATGTGAAAAAAGTGTAAATATAAAAGTTGTAGATCTTTTTATTACCTACAACTTTGCTATTTAACTTTTTTCCATAGGGCTTGTAGTTTTGCCAGAAATTGAGGTAAACCGTTTTTTACCCTTAAAAACTCACCCCCTTCCACTTCCCGACCTCAGATCGCCCGTAAATTATTTTTCTTTTCATTTTTGTTGTATTCTCTTCCTTTTCCAATGGGTTTCATCCTACTATTATTTTTTTTGGTTTAAAAAATTATCGACTGTGGTCTATAAGGTATTCTTTGGGCATTTGGAGGCAATTCGTAATTTTTGGGTATTTTTGAGGTATTTGCTTATTTGATGAGATATTTTTTTTTGATATTTACGGGTAATATTTAAAAAAAATGGTATTTCATTGTACAAATTTCAATCAGAGGTTTAGCCCTCGGTAATTTATTACGTATTTTTACTCTAGTTATATAATTACGGACCTTGTACAGACATATTTGAGAAGATGAGTGTTATTATTTGTGATATTTTCGTCAGCAGTGGTATTTTGTCTGTAGGATTCAGCTATATATGTATACTTACATATTTAACGATCGTCGTGACTTGAGCGGCAGCAAAAAAGTTGCCTTATACAGCTTGGAGCAAAAGTCTTTGACT
Source organism: Monochamus alternatus (assembly GCA_037114965.1). Lineage (NCBI taxonomy): Eukaryota > Metazoa > Arthropoda > Insecta > Coleoptera > Cerambycidae > Monochamus > Monochamus alternatus. The sequence goes on from CM073433.1 coordinate 45,495,173, forward strand.
TCCCAAAAAAAAAACCTGCTTCCAATGTCATTGCCAATGCGAGGAAACTACTAGTTTTTTTCCTCGTGTATAAATTGCATGTAGCAATTACCTATAAACGAATCTGTTGACATTTGGTTTAATACCTCTATAAAAAAACATAACATTTAACACTCAAGCAAGGTTAGATCCATTCATTGCGCAACTATTTACAAAAACAATATTTAATTATGAGAAGTCATTTTTATAAATAACAAACATACAAATTTCGACCGCCGAATTTTTTCACCTGGACGTAAGAGCGGACAAGAAACGGTAGGTGCAGGTGACCGTTCTGAGAACTATGACAAAGTCTTAATGAGATACAAATTCGGCGTTACATTAATGAATTATTTTTCTCGAAAACGTGTACATGCGTTGCATAATCGTATTATCTTGTGACGATTTAAATAAATACAACGTAATTCATGCTGATTATGCGCGTTTTAAACAGAAACAGAGCATTAGAAATAGTTTTTATTCGTATAAATAGTTATGTGGAATTGTAATTAACTTGTCTATTATTTCATATACAGGGTGTTCCACCAGAAACTGCGTCGATAGATGTCTAGAAAAATACTGATTCGAATAATTTTCAGTTTTTTCTTGATCTTGTCTAATCGCAAGACAAGAATTGCAAAACAACAAAAAAATCTTGCAATACAAGAAATATTGCTACGATAAGAAGTCTTACAAATATAAGAAGGGTAATGTTTAAGTGAACATTGGCTGAAAACTAAATATTGCATTTTCGTACATATACAGGGTGTAACTGAATAAGTGTAAATCATTTAAAGGGGTGATTCCTCATCGAAAAAAAGATAGGATCTTTCATATAAAGAAACTTCATTGGAGCATCCCTTGTTAAGATACAGCCCCTTAAAGGGGGTACATAAAATTTGTTTAACAATTTTTTTCACAAGCACTAAATAAGTTACAATATTGAAATTAACCTGACATTTTCTACTACCCAAAAAAAGACACTTAGCCAGTAATTTATTTGGTTTACCCCATGGTTGTAACGGGTGGAAAACGCAACCCCTAAAATTTATTTCCAACGTAACTTTTTATCTTATTATTTGTTTACCATTTATTTCCGATAGCCTGTTTCATTCTAAAAAAAATGTCTCTTGAATTTTTTACCCAAAATAAACCAGTTCGCAGCAAAAAAATATTTTACGAACAAGATACATATCGCCATAAAACGAAAATACGAAACTAATTTATCTAGTAGGCCGCTATTAGCGATACTGACAATTAAATTGGAATCAAGCTGTCAGTTTGTAAATTTTTTAAATTGAAGTAATACTAATTGTGTATTGTTGTTCTGTTCTTAATTTGTTACTTTAATAATTCACTTGTTATTAAAATGGCATACACAAATGAGGAAATGGCTGATATGCATTACGTTTACGGTCTGTCACAGGGGAATGGGTTAGAAGCTTCTAGAAGATATGCTGAAATGTATCGTCAACGGCAGCATCCTTCACATAGAATATTTGCCCGACTTCATCAACGATTACGAGAATATGGTTCATTCAACAAAAGAACGCAGGATTGTGGTCGCCATCGAGAAGTAAGAACACCACAGCTTGAGGATGCAGTACTTAATTTGATAGAAGAACAACCAGTACTAGAAAGATTGCTAAATGTTGATCATATGACGGTATTTCGAATTTTAAAGGAACTCTCTTATACCCTTACCATCTGCAACGAGTACAGGCACTGTTACCGCGAGACTTTCCGAACCGTCTTGAATTTTACAATTGGATGCTGGAAATGATTAGAAGAAATCGTGACTTTCTGAAGACGATCGAATTCACAGACGAATGTAGTTTTTCTCGGGACAAGATTATTAATTTTCATAATTACCACATATGGGCTGATGAAAACCCTCACGCTATTGTCGAAACTAACCATCAAGAACAGTTTTCTATTAACGTGTGGGTCGGAGTTATTGGGGATTATTTAATTGGGCCTCATTTTCTACCTTTTCGATTAAATGGTGAGGCATACGTTCAATTTTTAAGAGAAGTGCATCCCGTACTGCTGGAGGAAGTTCCTTTGGGCGTCAGAAGGGATATGGTTTTTATGCATGATGGGGCTCCCGCCCATTTTAGTCAAGTAGAACGTCAGCATTTAACTGAAACATATGCAAATCAGTGGATAGGTCGAGGAGGACCACAGAATTGGCCCGCTCGATCCTCGGATCTCATTCCTCTCGATTTCTCTACTTGGGGCCATTTGCAGCATTTGGTTTATCGTACTCCTGTTCGCGATGTAGAGGACTTAAGAAACCGCATTATCGATGTGTGCAGGGTAATTAGAGAGACTTCAGGAATATTTGAGCGAATACGTGGCTCAATGCGCCGACGTCTAGACACATGCGTGATGTCTAAAGGTAGACATATTGAACATTTACTATGATTTCTACATGTTGTATGTTTTGTTATTAATAAATTAGTTTTGATTATTCCCCTTTAATCATTTAATGCAGGTAGTAACTACAAAATAACAGTAAATCCAGTTCGCATTTATGACGATGTATCTCTGTAGTTGTTCGTAAAATATTTTTTTGCTGCGAACTGGTTTATTTTGGGCAAAAAATTCAAGAGACATTTGTTAAAGAATTAAACAGGCTATCGGAACGTTAGGTATAAATTTTTAATGTTGATCTTTCTTTATACAACTGCTTCTTCGGTTTCAGTTAAATTAGTTTTCAGTACCTTTGAACTGAAAATACAGTGGGAATTGATAAAACAGGATGGTTATTTTGATTGAAGTATTTTATATTCTTATAAAATAGGAATTAATAGAAGTATGCATTTTGGATTTTTATTTTTTCATAATTAATTAAAATTATTCTTAACACACATCGTTATTAATAAATATATATTAATATTAAAAAGGCACTTTTTGACATACGACCCATATTTTCCCAAAAATTTCAAGAAAATAATGTTTGAAGATTTTGAAATTTAATTTTCACAATACTGTGCATCTCCCATTATGCAACACTTGTCCGTGCTTTTTTAGATGAGCTGTTCCCGAATCGTTGGATAGGGAGAAGGGGGCCAATTGGGTGGCCAGCCAGATCGCCTGATTTAACACCCCTAGATTATTTCTTGAGGGGATACTTAAAAAGCAAAGTATACGTTACTAGACCGGTTACTTTAGAAAATTTAAAAGCAAGAATTCGTCACAAGATACATCGTATACCTCCTGAAGTTATTGATAATGTCCAAGAGGAATTTATTAATCATCTTACATACTGTCTATATTAGGGACAGCCAACGGTGAACAATTTGAACATTAACTTAGTGGATTTTTTACATAATTATTATCATTTTCAGTATTGTGAAAATTAAATTTTACAATTTTCAAACATTATTCTCTTGAAATTTTTGTTATGTAACACCATAATTTTTCATGTTGTATGTATGTACGCTCTTTCAAATGGCATGGTCAAAATTGGGGGTTGCTATTTAAAAAATTGTCGATGACGTCATATCTCGAACAACGATGGCGTCACAAATGTGGGTCGTTATTCCAGAAAAGAATATATATAAAGCTGTTTACAGGCCTTTTAGGCCCTGAGCTGTGTTATTCTTCTCCACTCCATTCTGTCCTTCGCTTTTCTTTTCCAATCCGTTACATTTTTCTCCCTTAGATCTATTGCCACCGCCTCTCTCCATCGCTTCCTCGGTCTATCTCTTTTCTTCTTATAGTTAGGTTTACTCCCTACTATTTTCTTAACTGCCCTTTCATCTTCCATACGTTCTAGATGCTCTAGCCACTGTACTCTTCTGGCTTTATAAATTCGTCTGTTGTTGGTGCCTGGTGCATTGCATATATTTCCTCATTATTTCTCCTTACATAGCCTTCCTCCGTCTTCTTACACCCTAGAATTCTCCTTAAGATCTTCCTTTCCCACCTTAAAAGGTTTTCTCTTGACTTCTTATTGAGAATCCAGGTTTCACTACCATACAGCGCTGTCGGTCTCAAAATTGTTTTATACATTCTAAATTTTACTCCTCTGGACAAGGAAAGAATAAATATAAAAAAAATAGCTAATTCTAATCAGAGCAAAAAAGACAATAACTTGTAATAAACATTACTAGACGAAACCTAATGAAAAATTCAGAACTATGTATAAACAACAGCGTTTGCAATAAAGAGAATATCATGAAGTGTTCGTTATTAATAAACAAGCTATGCAAAACGAAACAATGAACTTGACATTGCTTAGCTGTTATTAGTTTTTGCCTTTAATAAGTAATTCGTTTTGAATTCAGAACGTGCTTTTGTATTGAAAACAATTTAAATAATTTTAATTTACGTAGTATACGGTAGATTATAATTTATCTTCATCCTTTTTTCTTCTACAACATATAGGTATTTTTAAATTGTTCTTTCTGTATGAAAATACTGCAAATTTTTTGGTTATCTGGATGGAAAGTGTCTTTTCGATTGCAGGTTAGTACCTTCCATTCCGCTCTTTTCTTGGTTAACGTTCTTTTGGGACCCTATGGAAAATAATAGATTCGTCAATTTCCTTTTTTCCATTTGGTTTTACAAGTAGCCACGCCACAATATAAATGCCAAAAACGAAAATAATTCCAGTAACACAAAAATAATAACACGGGACATAGGGATAGATCTAAAATACAAATAAAACCGGAAATTTATTAGCGAGCAATATTTTAAGGGAATCGGCAATTTGTAGGCAACCTTCTTTCTCTCTTTAGGGATCTTGGGGCATGACTATAGATTTAAGAAGAGGGAGATAAGCCAAAGACTATTGCACATCCTGTCAATTTCCCACTCTTCTCACCCACCAATCTCAAACATCAATTATTTGAATGATGCTTGTTTGATCGTTTACTAACTTTGTTGGTTGGTGTTAGAGATTCCATAACACGTGTCCACACCAGGGTCGTATTTAATTTAATATTGTTGTTTACTACTACCTTTGATACGGAGCACCTCACGCGTTCGAAATCCTGTGTGTTCGAAGTGCTACGTGACCGAAAGCCCACGAGCCCGAATACCTGCCTGTTCGAATAGAGATGTGCGCGCTCCCGGCTGACTGGCGGAGAGAGAAGACCACGATGCAATTCGCCTGGATGATTCGTTCCCGCGGTAAGAAGATAACGCAACGGTTTTCACGGTTTTCACAGTTATATTATTTCCGGTTCTGGTACTAAGCAGCTGTAAAAGAGTCACAGATAGAATAGTAAAAATCTAATTTAGGAATACATATGTATGATAAGTATCTAGTATCAAAACAAAAATATATTTATGTTTCAGTATTAGTTATATTTAAATATTTGCATCTAATTATTTCTTGAAAACATTTATCAAACATAGGCTCAAAGTTTTATATGTTCAAAATCATCTTCATCAGATGTTGTTAAACCAATGTTAATATTAAGTCATGCCTTTCTTACTTTCCACTAAACATGAATTAACAAATGTTTTTTAAATACATTTACTAAACTTATGACTAAAGTTAATTACATAATGTTATAAATCTCACTTGTTTCCAATATTATGAATAGTTAATAAAACGTAAACTTTACCTAAATAAAAAAATATATATTCACCATAAAATACCTATGACCTTAGAATTAGAATGCGCCTAACAACGATAATCATTATTACACAGATAATTACCACCAGCATCATTTTTCAGACACCCTATAATAAAAATACTTACATCTATATAAATAAGTAGCGAATAACTATTGTAATATAATAGCAATATTACAATCTTGTCCCTACAACTGTTGAAATAACTTCTGTATAAATGGGTATATCAATTCTTCAGTCGAATTATTTCTATGTATTTTAGAGTTGAAACATACAAAAAAACAGTACTTTTATAGCTGACTACTGCATGCATACCAAGTAAATACGTAGATAGTATTTAACTCATGAAATAAAGTCACAAGTAAGTACATATAATAATAATTAAGCGTGTGGAAACATTTTAACAAAAGGCTGCATTTTGGTAATCAATTAATAATCCAGGCGAATTGCATCGTGGTCTTCTCTCTCCGCCAGTCAGCCGGAAGCGCGCACATCTCTATTCGAACAGGCAGGTATTCGGGCTCGTAGGCTTTCGGTCACGTAGCACTTCGAACACACAGGATTTCGAACGCGTGAGATGCACCCCTTTGATACAAATAAAAATATTCCTAATATTGATTAATTTCTGGGTAATAAAATAACGTAATTGGGAATAAAATAAAATGTGATAATATTTATGAGAGCCTGCTGCTTGCTTGCTGAAGTTTTATTTAGAATTATAATTTTGGATTTCCTAAAGATGAACGAAGAAAGGACTTGGATAACTGCACTAAATTTAAGAAAAGAGGATATTTTCCAATATTCCAATGTGTGCCACTTCATATAGACGCAATAAACATCAAAATATAAAGAACTTTATCAAAATTTAAATATTCATTTTAAAAAACACAATGTATTTACTTGTCACTATTCAAATTTAATTATGCTAATTTCATCTATATATTATATAACTATGCGAGGTTACTAGATTAAAATAAAAATGTGATTGATAAAAGTAGAAGCTGAAGAACAGTTTATAATATTATCTACTTATATTTAAGTTTTTCTTACTTTCTTATTTATATGTTTCAAATTTATAACCTACTGTTTTCTTAAATATAATATTAGATATACTTCACATTTCTCATGATGATAAAACGCTTAGTCTTAAGTAAAAATAAATTATATTCAACAAATAATTTAATACAAATTAGCACAAATCATCGTTGAAATTTTGATTTGTTTTTTTCATTCCTAAATATTTAAGGCTCATACTTTAATTTTATATTTTTTTCTGCAGTGTAACTTTATAAAAATTTACATGTTAATAAATTATATTGAATAAAAACTGTCGAGTTTTGTATAGGTGACATAACAGATACAGAAAACATTTGTTATTGGTCGAAAAAAAGTTTTATTATTAAATACGTACATATGCCTGTTTTAAATCATTCATTATTTATGAGAATGGGTAATCATTAGCCACCAAAATTTTTAAATACAACCCTGATGTTTCCCCACCTAAGTCGGAAATCAGATTTTACTCAAGTCTTGGGTATGACATACACGTTGAATAAATGTATTTTAAACGCCAAAATTATCTTCACATTTATATTAATTTTTGAACTGTGTGATAAAGTGCTATTTGATATCGATTGAGAAATTCCTTTGCATTCTCAAATGATTTATAATATTTTCATTCTCGAATGCATCAAAAATAAGTATTTGTATATCTAAAAATGACTGTAACAAAATTTATCGATTCAAAAGGAACAATTTTCTGAAGTTATAACTATAGTGTGGGCCAGATAGGAGTAATTTAGTCATCACTATTGGTCGCAAACACAAAACAGAATGAAACAAATAATTCGCACCTAATTAACTCCGATTGCGCTTTATTGTTCCTGAAATTACATACGCTTTGTGTACAAAATGCTGTAACAATACTTCATTATTTCTATGAAGTTTCCATATTTAAATTTAATTGTAACCCATGCCTAGCAGACCTTTACGTTTTAATTGCATTCGCTCCTACGCGAGCAATTGTACCAGCCACTTGTACAGCGCCCGCCAAAGTCGAAATAAATTAGTTAGCTGTTTGAAGACGGTAAAATATTTATAATAATCTAAATGCCGCGCGCGTACAATGTTGTCTGTATTTATGTAACAGACACATTTGTAGTGTTTCAAAGTTCGCTGAATGTAATACCGTGGAATTGCTCCAAAAACAAGGACTTTTTTGAGGTTAAATACAAATGAAACTTCGAATTGATCGGAATTGAATGCAACATAGGAAAAGGAAGAAACTTGGTAAATTGGAGGAAGTTACGGTAGCAATGAGAGGGCAATAAAAGTATATAAAACATGAAATTTGTGTTAAAAGTTAAATAAATAATAGTAAATTATGTTACTAGGAGTAGAAGGCGTTAACAATGCAACAATATATACTTCGACAACACTGGTGGATGGAAATCCACTGTCCAATGTCGTTGTAATATCTCCACCGTTGTCAACTAAGTTAGTCGCCGGGGTCCGTTTAAGGCTATATACAAGATGTACCAGTAGTAAGTATTCAAAACTTGTGAGCTTGTAAAACAAGTCGAAAAATTACGAAACCTTAGTACGACTTTTGTCAGTAGCGGCTGCTAAGGGAGATACGCTCATTTAAAGGGGTAACCTCAGAAACAGTTTTTAATGGGTAACATCAAAACGGTTCAACATCAAGTCTCGAAATTTTGGTGAGAGAAAAACAACGCCTTTCGGTGCAAAGAAATATTTTATTATTGGGTACATTTATATTGGGAAACTTTATACCATATCAGTGTGCGGCTGCTCTTGCGCTCCCATGACGCTCCACCTAACGTCAAAAGCATATCTACATACTCAGAATATGTATACTGTTGGATTTTTATCTATTTTTGTTGACTATAAAATAGCACTGCGTAGACTCAAATAACACAATTTTCAAACTAAAAATACTTGACATTTCTGTTAACTGTCAGACTAGTTGTTTTCTCCATGGCATGGATGTTAAATGTGGGTCACGTTAGGAATGATTGAAATCGATTTTACTGAAAAACGGTACATCCTACTGAAATTTAACAAGCGTACATTTTTTACTACTAAATTTGTACCAGAGCCTTGCATTTTCACACGTCCCTGTAGAAAATTTTGAAATGTAGTTTATGAGATTTATTAAGCACGTCAAGGTGAATATCTCACCAATATTTCGTGACTTAATGTTGAACCGTTTTGATGTCACGCATTAAAAACTGTTTCTGAGGTTACCTCTTTAAGCGAGCGTATCTCCCTTAGGAGCCGCCACTGATAAAAGATGTACTAAGGTTTTCGCAATTTTTCGACTTGTTTTACAAGCTCACCAGTTTTGAATACTTACTACTGTGACACCTTGTATATTTTTAAATCGGTCAGTGGCCGCGTGATTTAAGGCGTTAGGACTTGAATCGAGGTGACTAGATCGCTGTGTGTTCGACCCCCGCAGCCGGTAGACCGTATATAAGCTACATTCGTGGAGAGGATTGGCACCCTCTCTGCGGGTATGGTAGGGTGGAAGAATGTTGACTTGGATCAATGTGAGAGATTGATACCGGTTGACGCTTGACTTCCTCCTTAATAAATGAGGTTTTCCAGGTGTCCCTCATTTCTGCACTAAATGGTGGTTAGGGCCTACCAACGTAAGTCGTTCCTGGGCGCAAATGCGGCCTGCTTAATAATAATATGCCACTCCCTCTCCCGCACAAGTCTTCGACTTCTGGGCTAATCCTCGTGATTAGAATGAGGGGTAGGGATATTATTTACTTGCCAGCGTAACATTTGAAATTTGAAATAATTACCTTCGTTGCTAAATATTTATCATCAGGTGTCTTGCTGAGAAATTTGTTAAACTCTTCGTTAGAGAAAACTTGTGATTTTTTCGGCTTATAGTTGTAGCCTTGTTGCGTGAAATATGCAAGTACTTTACAATAATTATCAATCTTTATATTGTGTTCTACATTTAATTTAGATTTTACCATAGAAATTACCCGCCCATAATGATGAACTCTGTGACAAAAATGTCGTTGTGACAATTCGCAAATTTATGATACGCATTGTCATAAACTTTTCTCGACTTTTCTGACTATTGCTACTGACGAATTTGTTATTTCTCATAACTGGAGTGCACTGAATTTCTTCACTCGTTTTAATCTTTATCTAAGACCAAATGTCAAATTTATCATTGACACTATATGGAAACTGATTTTAATATTAGTTACCATAGATATGGACAGTTGTTTTCCTAATCAAATAATGAAAATGATTTATGCTAGTAAAACAATTGACAAATTCTACTGCATGTATTGTCTTATATAATCCATACGGTCACTATACGCTTGAAGAAAATATTTATTTATGTACCTAGACATTTAAGTTCAACTTTTTGTTACAAATATTTTTTTTTCTGAGAAATATGCCATAAACGCATTTTCAGTATACATTTTTACACTTCAATTTTCACACCATGACTGAAATATTTGATATTTGACGGTCGCTTTTGCTGAAAACACGGGCTAAATTGATATTAAGTAACAGTTGCCGTAAAACGTCCACAATGTTATCATTTTTATTTGAGACAAGTTGCGGTTTTTCTTCTCCATATTCTTCCATATTAATACCATATTTGTTAATTCTGGATTTCGATAAGGCGCAGATCAACCTACTGTCGATATTACGCATACGCGTCATATGTCCTACCATACAGGTTACAATTATTCAGAATTATTAATTTTCAAGTCTTTAATCTTTATGAACGAATGCGCTTCTTTTAAAAATACTCTGTATTTGGATTAGAAATTTAACCAAGACAAATTGTTCCCATTGAAAGGAGGATTTTAATGACATTACCTCCTAATTCCTCAATCAGCTTTTACCTGCTAATGTATATACATCTAGTGCACCCCACCTTTCATAATTATTATCAAGCATCCCATTGTGGCAGTAACAATAACATTTTCAAGAAATTCCAGGCCCTGGTCAAACAATTTGCCTATGCCCTCACCGTCGACTAACGGATCTTTTATGTTTCTGTAGGACCGCCGTAATATAGTTTGTGCTTATCGATTGGGTGATCCCTAAACCCTAGGTCCGTGTAGATGTCGCAGAAAGGGCCCTACAGGGTCAGTCTGTGAATTATGTGCTTGCCAAGAAGTATCGAAGTAACTCTAGCCGGGTACAGTTTCGTGTAAAAAAAAATTGTGGGAAACCGGGAATGATCGAAAGCGCACACGTTGGTTATGAAATTCATACCAGTTATTAGCTCGGCGTTTACGTCAAACTAATTGTGACAGGTGAGTTTATATTATAATTATGATAATGTCCTCGTGACTTGGTTTGTTGTAATTACGGCGTATGGATTATTAATGCCGCGCGATCTCGCTCGGCAGTTATTATTATAAATTAAATTAATTATTTTGAAGCGCTGTTTCAACTGCATTACGAATGCCTGTAATCACGACAGTGCGCCGCGTTCTGTTGTTTCCATTTCCATTTTTAAGTTCGCTATTATTACATTCAAGGGTCGGTACTAAAACGTGAATATCAACTATACAAGCTAGCTATGGCTAAATAAAAATAACGAAATTGCCCTTCAAAAACATTCCACACTTATTTGTAAAGCGAAAAAAGTTTTCGAAACCGTATTAAACTCCTATTTATAGACGCCCATGGTGGCCCGTAAGCCGGGAGGTTATGGTCAAAGGTAATGACAGAGCACTGCGTTATCAAATGTATCGAATTACGCGCTTTTAAAGAAAAGTTTTTGTGAGAAACACAATAAAACATGATGAGCAATTCTCATTATAAAGATATTTATACTTGCTGGCGTCCCTCAACTATTTTTTGCGGACGACCACGATCAGGTGAACCAACTCCGTCAGGTAAACCACAAAAGGTATCAAAAAATACACAAAAGTGTACACAAATGCATAAAAACACTCACACGTTTACAGCCAAGGTATTACAGCAGCTATTCAATGTAGTTCAAAGAGGATTTGACATATTCGGAAAACGTCTTTGGTGTTCCGCTGCCACACGATAATATGCACTTGTCGCGTTCTCCATAAATAAGCAGTGTATCCGTCAACTCGATATTTGAACACGGCATGTTTGTAAATACACTAAAAATACGCGAACAATTAAATATTCGAAGAGCAAGTACTGCACAAATTATTTCAAATACGGTTTGCGAAGGATATTTGTCTTTGATAAAATACAGAATTTGATGCAGCCGCCATCTGTAGGCCGGTAGCTCAAGGCGTACTTCACGCTGTTCAAATTTTACCTTCTTGTGTTGTTGGGGAATTAAATAGTGTTAATACTAATAATAGTAACAATATTAACGATGTTTGCGTAAAATAGTACTGTTTTAAACTATAACTTCCCGAGATAACTACAGTGTTCTGTAAAAAATCCTTTTCTGTCCTGTGTTCTTATAATACCAATAACATTAATTAGTGACTAATTAAATAAAGGAATTTGTGCCGGGTGCTGTTATTTCCCTATATAGTTCCCTAGGTGATTTTTTTTATAATAAATAGGCGTTTTATTTAACTGTACGCGAGCGTGCACTTATGGGTAATTATGACGGACCTGTAATGAGTTAAAATATAGTTCTGTAAGTTTGCAAAGATATAACGAATGTAAAATACTGCAGCTAACCGGATTAACTGTTACCTATCAGGTATTGTTATTAACAAAAATGCTCATTTTCGTCATTTCTACATTTGACAACGCTATAAAAAAACAACTGCATGGTAATTGACAGATCTAAGCCATCTAGGACGATGGTTATCATAGGCGTCGGAGAAAAAGAGGGTTTTGTCACAATTTTTAAACATCGAGCTAGAATGTATATAAATTTATTATTTTTTAGGTTTCGCTAAACACGTTAATTTTTTTGTACTAGTAGTGTAGACTATAAATAAAAAACTGTTTTATGACGATTAAATTATACAGGGTGATTCGGTCATAGTGTCATTAATCTTAAGGGAACATGGGGAAAAATATATATAATACGAATACGCGACTAAAAAAATTGAAATGCATATTCTCTGAAAAAAAAAATTTGATCATTATTTAAACCCCTTTACAGACTGTTACTGACCGCTGCTGGCCTCGATTAATTCACAGCTCCTAAATCAATTCGATGTTAGCCTGATGCGACGTTGACAAATTTAAATATTTTCCTAGTATCATAAATAAACACGGTTATATTGATTATTTTGGAAACTACTTGATCTGTTAAAATATGTAATGAATGTCATAAATTATTTTTTTTAAATATACAATAACAATATTAGATTGCTACCGTTGTCCAACAATGACCTGAGTGTGAGCGTGCCTTGTAAAAAAGACATAGTACATGTTAATTTCCCAACCAGTGGCGTCTGGTGAAATTTCGGGTATGCCATATCTCTATCCGAAACATACTAACTCCATATGTGTGGTGTGATCTCCAAATTTACTGAAAAAATGCGGGAGATGCGATTAGATGGTGTATGTGGTCCTGACGTGGCAACTCTGTTACTCTTCAGCGCTCTAACCCTGTATGACTTTGTAATCAGAAGATGTATTGCGTACCAGTAGCGCCATGTTACCGGGAATTATGGGTAGATTTATTTCACTTTAGAAAGGTCCGGTCAACATTTCTTTTGTCGATTTTCTTTCTTTTTTAGACCTCCGGAATTCGTAGTGAAAATTAATGACATATGATTGAATCACCCCGTCCTAATATCAGTTATAAACTGGAAACATATGTAATAATATACAGTAAATAAGTATGCATCAGCCTATAGACTAGGCAACCCGTCATTCTTATCCCGGATCCTGGAGGACTTCTTGAATATAATTTTCTGTGTTACAGTTGTGTACTCATCTCATTACTGTTTCCAATTGAGTCATAGTGATATAGATAGTTATTATCTCCGGTAATGCAAACTTTTTTACCACCTACCTTCTCTACCTCACGGTAATCAACTGTTTTAATCGACCAAAATGTTTTATTATGGATTTTAATTATGCTTGAGCGTTGAAGTATAAAAATGCACAATTGCGTTTTCAAACATAAATGTATAGGTAACTGTCAATTTTTTTAATTGTTTTTATCGGTTTATGGAATGAGGTAAATGAGTTTTTTTATTTTAGATGTTCATATTAATATTCTAAAAAATTCTTTGTTACTACGACGACAATTATTCCAATGCTCCACTAACCCAATGACAAAGGTTAATGTAATAACACTATTGAACAAATATGATTTGGCCCATAGCCTGACTTTACTACACAATAGGTTCCTAATTACAGATATGTTACTACGAAATAATTTTAAATTTGCGAAAGGTTACAAAACGTATTAATTAATGTTGAAACGCCATTGTTTAATCCAGCTGACCTCAAGTAGGGTACAGACATGAACCATTTCACTGCAATACTGTTTATTATCAGAATAGGAGTACTGCAATTTCAGCAATCAGAAATTTCATGTCATTTTGTTTGATTTTAATAATTTTTCTTTTATAGTGCATTATTGCCTAAAATTTTGTACGTAATAGTACGTAAAGTAACAATTCAAATAAATTTTATTGAGTAAATGATTACGAAGAGTAACTTAAGGCAAAATAATAATGGTAATGTCTATAATTACGTTCAGAGTGAACTGTACGCAAGGTTACTTTGACTACCAGAAGGCATTAACGTCATCAAGGCATCATATTTAACATTTTTAATTGTGCTTAGTCTAAAGGAGTAATTATAGCCGCTTTATACAGAATTATGTTAACTGCTACACGGGTATCAAATACCGCAATTATGATAAATGGTGAACAATTTGTACTTTACTAGCCTTGCAAAAATATTGCAAGTTTATCAATTACAAAGCAAAGATAAATAGTACAATGATTTAATGATGCTTGGTTTTAGATTAGCATATCAAAACTGCTGATAAGAGTGCCTGTTTTTATAAGTATAACTATTATCAGATCAGAAAATGCAACATTTCGAAAAATGTGCCTGTAAGGATATACTGAACAAAACATTTACGTCAAAATGATGTGGAACTTGAATCTTTCTACTTTTACCAATATTTGAGCCAGTGTAGAAAAAATACAATACGAAAATGTTTTCGTTTCAAAGAGAACTATTTCGATTTGAGTGATTCTCCGCGTTCAAAAAAAAAACATCTGACTGATGAAAATCATCTGAACGCTTCAATTCTTGGTAGTCTATGGAATTAGTGACCAATCGACAATAGCACGACGTTATACGAGTAAAGTTCAAAAATGTGGTATATGGGTTTCACATGTTTTTAACGTCAAACGACATTTGTGTATCTTTGCTGATGTCTTGATGTGATGACTTTACGTCAACACCAAGAACAGAGGAGCAAAGGATTGTGAATATTTGATCTAACAAAGATGTGTACTATGAATTGATTCCAAGGAATGTAGTCATCACTTCTGAGGCGTCATGATTAATGTTATTCCACATCCGCTGTAGCCTCCTGATCTTGCTCTATTAGATTTTCTCATAGAACCTTAATAATGGAGAAACACACATCATTTACTAGTTTCTGTACTTACAGTATAATTATGTTGCTAATTTTTAATTTAAATATTTAACTAATAGATTCCAGACATACCTGTTGTTATTTATGGTTTTGTATTACTCTAAAAATGTTTCTTATGTTTGAAATGTGACCAATTACTGTTACTAGAACTTGTAACAGTTGGTAGATGAAAAACATATTTTAACTAAAATTCGACATCATTTGTTTTAAAGGGCACAAGGACAGTGATGTAGGCTGCAGCTTTTTCTCAGTTTTTGGTGTACTGAAATTTTGTATACAATTTGATTTCTGATCGGCCATAGCTAAATATTGAACTTAAATATAGGGTCATAAAGTTTCTTCTACCGAATCAAATCGTTTATAAAAAAGTTACAAAGGTATTTTCATTCTCTGTGGATCACGGCTATATATATAATTTTTCAATAAGAACAATATGATTTTAAAATGAAATAAAATTAAAATTAGTTCAGATACATACAACCAAACTTTTTATATTATCGTAAAGTATATCTATAATATTTATGTTTTGAATAATACATTGTATAAATGTCCACTTCGATTTCGTCTATTTTTCTATGACTTTGTGCAATACAACAGGCGTGATCTGACTAATGCAGCGTTCAATGTTCAAGAAAATAAAATTGAAATTAAATTTTTTCGTTCAACTTTTCTTGCAATACGTCGATAATTTGATGAGCAGTGTGATATGTGGCACCGTCTTGCTAGAACCACATATCCTCCAAATCAAGTGCATCTAAATCTGGTCACAAAAAATTTCTTAACATCTGTCAGTATCGTTCACCATTCACTGTAACTGCATATCCTACCTCATTTTGTAAAACAATGGTCCTATAATGTCATCATGCCATAAACCACACCATACAGATACCTTTAGCAGATACAAAACCTTCTCGTGATTTATGGATTGTTTTCGCACCAAAAACGGCAATTTTGCTTGTTAACATGTCCAGTAACCAAAAATGAGCATCTAAAAAGATATTTTTTTTGCAAAATTAGGATCCCTTTCAAGTTGTTCTAAACTCCAAGCAGCAAATGCTCGAGACCGACAATGGTCCAGTCTTGGATTAAAACAATCTTATGCGGGTGCAAATTCAAGTCTTTTGCAAAATCCGCCAAGTGGTCGTCTTTAACTGTCGAACGTGTCGAGGAATTGATAAATTTGGATCCTCTACAACACTAACTCTTACAGCAGAAATACTCTCAACAGTTCGGGCATTTTGACGTGTTACTGGTGTTTTTACATCTAAGAGTAAAATTATTTTCAGATTTCTTAACGATGCGACGAATGGCAATCAAAGAAGAGCGATTATTTCGATCAAAATTTTCGCAAAGTGCGCGATAAGAATTCACAAAAGAATGTCTATTTTCATAAAATCTTTGGATAATAACCAAACGTTCTTGAAGCGGGTATTTAGCCATAGTAAATTGTTAGAGTATACTGAACATAAGTGACAGGTAGAACTTTATTAGCATGGTTACCTATTACAAACGAGAAGAGCGCTGCCTTCGACGATACGCTCTGTAGAAATATCTAAAGATAAACTTGCTTATATCTGCTGGAGATAATTTCCGCGCGCGTAACATTCCCCAATTCCCGGCCATAAATATCGTGGGCGAACGCGAACCAAGCTGTTTTTGCCGTCTAAATGGAATGAATGAAATCGAAAATATGTCGATTGCGGCGAAATTTCTCAATTGGAGTAGAAAGTAACACCGATATTAGTTCCTGAGTTTCAGTTTTAGTCGAATGGCCGGCACCAGCAGACGGCATTATCTCTCCTAGTCAAGTAGTGCGCGACCGGGTACCCGACCAGCCAGTTGGCTGCGAAACAAACGAACGTTACTTAGTAGTTCAGTACGCGCCATATTCCTCAACTTAACCGCACGTGCTCACGGCGCTCGAAACTTGGCGCGCGTTGTTTGTGTATCAGTGAACATGTTTCGTATCTAATTTTTGGATTGTGGTGGTTCCTAACACAGAAAATGGAGATAGCACGGCGGAAGTAAGTCTTTTATTACACCATGTTACAGATTATGATAGATTAACGATCCTGTCGTGGAGTACTTGGTGTTTTTTTGACGTTGCTGCGACCGTATGTGACAGATATTGACAGTACTGACAGTTACGGAACAATTTGGTACAGTTACGTGAACACAGAAATTTCGTGTCTCAAAAACATGGAACTGACGAAGCGAAAGTAAGTTTTTCATCTACATTTATCTATTTTAATTTAAATTGGTTGAGTTTTTGTGCTCCGGACTGGTAAATGGACTCGTTAACTTCGATTTGGAATAGTATTTGTGTTTTTAAAGTCGCCGTACGATCGGGATTGGGAAATCTAAACATTCAAATTCGCGTATTTGTCAACAGTGGTGTTTTTGTGTTTGTTTTTGTTTAAACAGAAAGTTACCGTGTAGTTTGATAAGTGGCCATTGCCAAGCGTATTGAATAGTTAGTATTTGGCAAAGTGGTAAAAAAATTTACGAAATTCTGCTGTTTGTCCAGAATGTGTAATGGCTTACCCAACGAGGTTTTCAAAACCTTGGCCTGGTCAGGCGTATTCTAATATATTCACGCAGTTGTAAATATTTACACGTTTTTTATTAGCTCGATTTCAGTAATGTGAAAATATCTAGGCTGCCAACATACTTTTTTCAATTATACACACTAATGGCATTGCTGTATTAATAGATAAAGGTTACGCCACTTTCCACAAATTTAGAGGACATTAGAGTTTACATTAACAATTCTAATTTTCTCTTTTCTGCATTATTCTATTCTTTGCACCACTTCCAAACTGAAAACTTTATACATTAGTTATGTCGTACTGGAAATGATCCACATTTGTTAATAAATATATTACAGTCCCACAAATAATAAATGATATTTTGTAAATTGCATCAACTTTTTCTTAATCGTATTGCGGAATGTTTTGTTTTAATTATCTATCGTTATACGTAACCATTTGTGAAAGTATACCAAGCGCTTACAACTTTTTCCTGAAAGTTCACAAGCTTAGATGATATTTTCAATCAAGCCAATGTAGTTAAAACGGGCATGTGAACACATTTTGGTTTCCAAACGAATGTTGGAACACAGAAAGGACGGGCAAAAGTGAATTGAATTTGTATTAGTATACACGAAACGAACATCTGTTTAAGAAAGATGGCTTCCGGTGTAACGGAGGCAGGACTAAAAAGCAGGCCTGTGCAAAAACCTGTCCATTAGTTGATCATCGATCTGCAGCCGGAATCATAACGCGAATAAAGTAGTAGAACTGGAGTCGATAGAATTATTAGTGGAGGTGATTAACTAACTCATTCGAATACTATTGATGATGATGTTGGCGATGAGTCATTTTATTGAATATAAAATATATTTAAGTAATTAGTCAGTTTTAGTGATATTTTTGTTCCTTAAATGGTTCAAAAAGCCAGTAGTAGTGTGTAGAAAAATAGGTATATGAAACAATTTCTTCATTCTGCATTAGTCATAGGGACGTCGATACTGTAAAAAGAAAGATAGAGAATATAGATCAAATGAAATCTGCTGTTTTGTCAATTATTGCTTAAAATTCAGCGCTTAGCAAATTATAAGTATATGATTTTTATTTTTTACATATTGACATTGTGACAAGATTAAAGCAAATAAAAAAATGCTATATATAAATGGCATTTCGTGAACCTCTCCTCTACGATTATGTTTAATTAACTGTTGAAGAACAATCAAAGATTTAAACCTTTAAATAATAGACACAATAGATTTTCTTATAAATTATCTATTCAAGTCTTTGTTGTCTTCAATGTCGGATAATATTAATTTTAATAGTTGAAACTTCAATTGTTTCTACACCACTAATAATTTTTGTTCAAATTTTGCTATATATTATTATTTATTATACCACTTGTGAAATATGTTGAAACCCTTTGAAATAATTTTAAGAAAGTATAACCAAGTCTCTGTTCACTTTTCATAGTTTTATGGAATGTTTTCACACATTTTTAAGTGTTTTTCTTATCACACCTAATGTTATTTTGATTGCATAATTACACAAGCACATATTTAGATTGACAATTAACTTTTTTGTGCATCAAATGGAACATATTCTTATAATTAACGCCAAGGTCTTATACCTATTCAATTTATAATTTAACAAGTTTTTTAGTAGAAAGGCAAACTTACTGACAATTTTTTTTTGTGGCACTGAAGACGTACTCATTAAATATTTTATGAATTATTGTGGTTTGCTTTCTCTCCAGATTTTAAATATTTAAGTAGAAAACTAGAAGCTTTGTGCAAATAATTTTATATTTACAAATTTAAATAATTTAAGTTGAGTAAGTAAATATAGATACATTTATTCTCTGTTAATATAATACGAATATAAACATATTTAAATTTCAAGATGTTATTTTAATGTATCTTTCAATGTACTAAATTTTCTAAAGGTGTATTCGTAAGGTGTTAGTTGTATGACCCTTCTTAGGAACATCTGCCATGCCCAAGTATTATCATACAGGTTTTTACACTACGTGTCAAAAACGAAGGAGCATTTCGTTGAATTACTCATATATTTGCTTGTTGCTATAATTTATATCAAAGTAATAAAAATGTCGAGAGGTCATTTTCGTCTAAAATGAAATTTACATTTCGCAAATGAAAATATACAGACTATCACTATCTATTTTAGTTGACGTGTAATTTGCCTAGATTCAATCGCTCTGTATGTCCCAGTAGCGTACCCCCGATTTAATCTAAGACTTATTTTTTTCACGTTATATATACACAGATGATAAATTGTACCAAACAGAGCATACTGAACAAATTCTTACACACCTACCATATCATATGGTCATATGTGGCTACTCACAAATATCAAGCGATCACTAGGTACAGAAAAACGAAATGCACTAGCCCTTCTACTACTACCGTTTAATAATAATAATTTGAGGTTAATAGCAGCAGGTAATGGATGCAATGTTGTCATACGTTACAGTTTTATGGATTTCTTGGGAAAGCCCTATTGTTTACTTCACTAATACTGATGAAAACAAGTTAAGTCACTTATCCTTAGTTGTACCTTAATTTCGTAGAACAGTTTTGCATTTTATTTATTTATTTTAATAAAATATGTCAAAGTAAATACAACAACAATAGAAATAACAGATACAAACAAAAGAAAGTAAAACAGATATTATACAATGCAATAAACTAAAAATGTAAAAACTGAGAAGTATGAAAACAGAAACAAACAGAACAAAATAAAAAATAGTCGCAACTCATAATCATAATTAGCACGGATATTTGCAGTAATTGACTGTTTATGTCTTTTATGGGAAAAAAACATTACGTTACGTTACCTATTTATAGTGTCAAAACAGCCTAAGAAATTTTTAGCGCTGATAGTGGAAATAAAAATATACATTATTTCAGGGAAAAAAAATATAAAAATCAATATTTCAACTAAAAGGGGAATTATACAGGGTGTTCCAGAATGATGGTCAAATATTTTACCAGTGTATTCCAGAAGCCATTTTAGGGGTGGATCTTCATATAAAATTTTTCAATTTGGGTCCTCCCTGTTGAGAAATTCGAGTCTCAAAATGGCGGAAAAAAAATAGTTTTTTTATTTTTCTTTAAAAACGGTTACACTTTGAAATCTCAATTTTGGTACACATTATCAACAATTCAAAAGTTATTTTATGGTGGTATCTATTCCTTGGCTCATGTTTCTGGAGGGCTGGAATAAGCAACCCCTATATTTATTTTTCCTGCAATGACCGATTTCAACAAAACTTTTTTAAATACTACATATAATTTTACTACTTTCTTCCATCTTGTAACGTAAAAATTAGATGTAATATTTCAAAAAAAGTTTTGTTGAAATCGGCCATTGCAGGAAAAAGTTCTAAAAGAAATAAATCTGGGGGTTGCTTATTCCCGCTCCCCAGAAACATAAGCCAAGGAATAGATACCACCACAAAATAGCTTTTGATTAGCTGATAGTGTGTACCAAAATTGAAAAGTGTAACCGTTTTTAAGGAAAAATAAAAACACTATTTTTTTCCGCCATTTTAGACTCGAATATCTCAACAAGGAGGACCCAAATTGAAAAATTTCATATAAGATCCCACCCTGAAATGACTTGTGAAATACACTGGTAAAATATTTGACCATCATTCTGGAACACCCTGTATATGTCGGCACTGAATTTTGCAACAGGAACTTGATAATCGGGCTTAAATATGTACTGTAACGTTTAGAAAGGATTATGGTTGCTGTTATCACCCAATGGTATTTAATCCTGATCTAAACAAGCGTCACAAGGTTTGGATTGGACCCGTTTTTATGTAGAAAGTCTCTTACATCATGGCAAACTGTTGAGTGTGTATGCATATGTGTGTGTATTTAGAAACATTTATTGACCAACGTTCCTTCATTACTACACAATTCAGAACTATATTGAATTGAATACTGATTGTATATTGTTCCTCGTCGTTGAATGGGTATCGCAATATGCAGAGGGAAAAGTTTTGCACAAGGCCTTGTTGCCGTGTGGAAATTGGGCGCGAAATTTAAAAATAGCGTCTACTCTGTGGTAGTGGTATCAAAATATGTATTTATATACAGGATGTATCACATAAGAGGGCCACTCCCATGTATCTCGCTTAATATGCCAGACACGTCAAAAATTTTTGTTTTTTGTTGCAGTTTTGGAGGCTTTTATGCTCGTAAAAACAAATTTGAGATCCATGGCCAACTTTATGAGTAATAACAAAAAAACCTGTAAAGTGCCCAAACTTTAAGGCTGTCTAACTTTTTTATTTTAAGAGATAGCGAAAACTTATTGGTAATAAATTTTTATTGCAAAATTGATACCTTGCATCTGATATAAACAGATTTTTGAAATATCGTATGTGATTCGCTGCGCCCTCTAGGCGGATAAAAGCAGGCTATGACCACAAAAAATTGCCTGTTTTTTCGTCTTTAATGCAATATACTACATGTTACATTCGTATTTATTACATTTTTTCAATTTTAGTTAAAAAAAAATGTACCTAAATATTTTCGTGTTGCTCAAGATAATGTAGACGCCAATTGCAAAAAAATAATAAACAGAATGTATTTTTTTATGCAAAATACAGATTTACAATATGTCAACGCTAAAGTCAACAACTCAACAACTTTTTGCAAAATCCAGTAGCAAAATTGTAGGGATAGCCTTGCGACAGTAAGGCTTGAACTCTTTGTATATGATACAGGTATAACTGTTAATGCTTTAGAACGGATCAGACTGATTTATGATTCACATTCAATTTAAGATTTGCAGCGATCCTCTTAATACTTGTATTGGGTCTTCTTCAATTTCGTTGAAAGACGTTGAAATACATTTCTCATCATTCTTAGATTTGGAGTTGGATGATTTGTAATTTTTTTCATTATGGGCGATGTTTGGTCATCAAATCTGGGGAGGGGGGGCTAAAGCCTCGGATGGACTGTGTTTTAATTTCGGTTCTGAAATGTGTTTGCGAATATTTTTGGGGGGGCTAAGCGGCTTAGCCTAAGCCCCCCTAACTTCGCCCATGCTTCGCCAATTATTAAAACTTAATCTTTTAAAAAATAAGCTTAATTTGACAATACATATTAAATAAGATGACGGCTTCTTCTTATTATTGTTTTGCACGGTCTCCCTAAGATATAAGTAATTGTATAAAAACGCACTTGATCAAATAAATCAATTTTGTTGTTAATTGGTTTGGAATACAAACAATGTAAATAAACAAAAAGTAAAGACAATACAATGGCGCATATGATGACCTATTTTATTTGTAATATTACACAGTGATATATATATTTTTTGGAAAATATTGATCGATGATACTTACACCTTCGCCATTGGTACTAAAGCTGGTAATTTCGTATCTACTTCCATACTAAATATGCACACCGAATTTGGTTAAATTATATCAAGCTGTTTATGAATTAAACCACATTTACATAACAAAAAAACTTAATTTTGGCCACAGAATACGCCCCTGGATTTTTGGCCTCTACTTAAAATGCACCCGCTATGTAAACATTTCTCCATGAAATTAAATAAACTTTCCAGTTCCGAAGTTTGTAAGTGGTTAATGAGTCACCCTGTATATCTGTGTAGAATCACGCAGTCCCTTGTTTAAGGGCGCTGTTTTTATACGCAAATTTTCAACGAATTTCATAGCTGTTTGCTGAGACAGTCTAAAAAAATCTGAGTAACTTAGAAAGAATATCTCTTCACTATGTCAATTATACAAGTTTTCTCCAGGATGTAAAACAATTTCCAGGCTGACAAGTCATTTAGAATAAGAGAAAAGAGCATCATTTTCATCTATTATATTTTATCATAAAATCTTAATTTTACAAATCAACTGCACATTGAGAAAATTCTATAAGTACGACATTATAAAATTCATCACATCCCGCAGAATTCTTTTAAAAAACTGGTAACATTTGGATTTATGTATACACCTACTTGGTGTATTTTTTTGTGCATCTTTAGATATGTTTCTATATTTTTAAGTTTTTTGGGGGTTAGGTTTCCGTCTCTCTTAATTTCTTTATAATCCACGGTTTCCGGTGCTCGGATTAATCCAAAGCAAAAACGAAATTCCCAGTATCTCGACACACGCTGGCGTAAGCCTTCTCGGTAAGGACGTCGCTGGCGCGCCAACTGCCCCAGGTCGACTCTGCAGGTGACGCACCGTCAGCAGAGTGCCCATTCAGCGAATGCCAGGCGAGTGAGAGGTCCTCGGATTCCCCACGTTCACCATATCATTAGATCATGCCAAGGTCAAGATCACGGAGAGCTTTTACTTCGGATTCGAATCGTTGTTGTTGCGCAACACCTAGGCCAACAGCGGTCCGCTTTGGGAGAAAAAAGCGGATAGCAGCCGAGTGTCGCAATATTTACATAATATTTTTCGATATTTAGTGAAATCAACGAGTAACGTAATACCTTTGGTGCGAACAACGCCTTCGATCGTTTCGTTCCAATGTTAATTAGATACTGCAGCACGTGTACTGCTGAATAGTTTTAACTTTTTCAAGTCCATCCAATGCAGGAATTATTTATACAGGGTGTCTTGCAAGTCGTTACAGTAATTTTAGGAGGTGATAGAATACGTGATTTTGAGTCAATTTAAACAAACATACATATATACAAAGTGTTACAATATTTGTAATAATTAATTTTTTAATTTAACCGTGCTTTTCTACAATTATTGAAGTGTAGAGGAAAAGTAGATCTTATAACAAATAGTTCTATACTTTTTTTATTAGGAATGAATGGATTAGTTAAACGATTTAACCAATAAAATCCAAAGTGGCTTCGTTACTTACCTAGAACTTCACAAACATGGTTTTTCTACTTTGTAAAAGCGAATCGTCATATTTAAACTTGGATTTTATTTAATAAAAATGGTTTAAGAAATGAAGATAATTTGCTAACAAGAACGCAGCCTTTAGAAAATATTGAAGTTATTAAAATACCGCAGAATTCAAAAAGCTAATTATTTATTTCAATTGTTCAAATGTTAAAAGCCAATTTAAAGTTACGGCGTAAAAAGGAAAGCAATGTTTCTATTAAATAGCTTGGTATGCCATGAGAAAACAACTGTCCTCAGTTTCCATAGCAACCGTAAATGTATATCAACTATTCTTAGACGTTTATTAGGGCCGTCCTCTGTTTTGTCAATTTACCTTTATTTGGTGCAATTTTTCATGCAGTAAAATAAAGGCGGTCATTTTGCGGACACCCGGTATATGTACAAATTCAAAAAATAAGTATATTTGAAATATTAAAGTATTATACACTAATTTATCAGGGGAATCGTAGAAATGTCTATGTTTGAAAATAAAAAAAAACAGTAAAAGTGCAATACGTCTCAACGATTTTTTGGGTACCTCTTAAACAAACTAAAGAGACACGGTCCAATTCGTTTTACTCAACGATTTGTTAATTTTTTATTTATCAACAAATTTAAATTTTTGCATAACTTATTATTTTTTAAACTTTTATTAATGTCTTTTATAACGTTATTTTAACAACAAGCAGTTTTTTTTATCAAGATTGACTTTTTTCCTGAAATTTTGTCCATTGTAATCATCGACGTAATGTATACGTTTGTACACATGAGATGTAATTTTACAACGTTATTATGTATTTTTAGAAAGTATCATATAATTTTACGTGAAACAACAAGTAAATTTACATCATCTCTATTAGTGTGTATGTAACATTAAGTTATTTAAAACTAGTTTTTATATTTTGAATATGTTTTGTTTATGTTAATAAATGCTCTATTATGTACAAAACAAAATGTTGGGACTGAAAGACATATTTAAAAAATAATTTTTTTATTTAAAAAATTATAGTGACACTGCTTTCGAGTTTGATTTTAAAAATTGTTTACTTGTGAAATTTGATTAAATTTGTGGTTATTAATTTGAGATGCTTGCTTAGTATTATTGAACTTGAAATTAGAATCGTTGTATTTTAACCTTAAAATTCTAGGGTGCCTTGCTGGGACACGCATTCCAGGGATACCCTGTATTACGCTAAAAGTTGACGATTACCTACTTCCTACAGTAAACCCGACCAAAGTAACCGATTATGCTAAAAAGCAATAAACATCTCATTATAATGCATAAATATCCTTTTGTGATTTATTATTTTTATTGACTAAGGTAAATGTCAAGGAACATATGCATAATATCGAGAAACGTTCACACCTCCCCCTCCCACCCCGCTCGTCGAAATTCTCGCAATTAAACGTTCGCAAAAGCTTCCAGCATGTCTAGTATCGAGTTTTTTTTTTGGGTTAGTACCAAGTTGAGCATGTACTGGTAAGACTCGTTTCTTGTCGGACGCGGTTACTTTTACTGTAAAATTTGTATTATTTATAACGATGCCATTGACATCTGGCTTATCCTTGAACATAACATTCTAATATTATTTCCTTTGTATCGAATTAAGTTTCGGCTACATAGTTTCGATTCGGACAGCGACGTGGTACGTTCGAAAGCGGATTCGAGAGTGGCGATGGTGTGAGCTTTTGGGAAAGTTGTTGGTTCGATAAGTTTATAATATATTATGGCACTGCGACTTTTTGAGAATGGCGTCTCTGAGTTCGGTGAAGGGTGAGTCCTTTGGTTGTAGCCGTAGATTTTTCATTACGACAATTGTGAAGTACCTATTTAAGAATTGAAAATAATTTTTGGAAAGGAAGTGTTGAACAGTTTCGGAATTTTCTTGGAAGTGTTTAATTTAGGAACAGTGTGGAATGGAATGGGATTCCCCATTACATATTTGTTTGATGGAAATCAGTGGAATTTCCGTAGATCGGTTGAAAGTACAAAGAGAAAGAAATTTGCATTTTGCTGTTCTAGGTGATTTTTTTGTTAATTAAACAGAAATATATATTTATACAAAGCATACAAAAAGCCACGTCAAAACTGATGAAGATTATTTCTCGTCCAAATTTGGGAATATCCAAATATTTGCCTTTGAAATTATAGTTTTTGATATTACAGGCTATTAAAGTCTTATAGAAATATGTTTCTGAAAATTTTACTCCTCTGATTTGTAGTATCTCAACACATGTGATTTTCCGGAAATTTTTATCGTCCAAGTAAGTTGTATGTTTAAAACGTACTTGATATTTAAATTATTTTTATATTATACCTAAGTGAATATTTTACACCCATTTTTTCTAACCAGTTATAAGCATGCATTTTGTTTCTATACCATGATAATTTACAAAAATTTCGGATATTTTTTTGCCAAAGTAAACTGTATGTGAATTATGTATAGATTGATTTATTTGACAGATCTTTGCATTTTAATAATTTTTCGTTTAATGGTCTATATGTATATAAATTCAACAAACAAAAACTGCAAATTAGTATTATTTATTAAGTATATTCTACCATAATAATTATTTTCAATTACAAAGTCTAAAGGTAGCATATGTATTCACACAGATACTGCAGGTGTAATTCAATGCCGGTCGGGGCATTAGCCCGCGGAGTAGTTGTTTCCTGCAGTATCATAGAGCATATGATTTCTATTCGTACCTTCAAATTAATCGATAGTTTAGTGTGAATTTTTCTAATTAAATATTCTGCAAACTTAAACTAATAACGGACATTTTTCTTCGTTCATGAATATTTTTAATACCTATAAGAAAATGAAGTAATTTTCGTAAAATATGCGATTATTTTACTGTGCGTGTGCCTTAACTATACTTTCGTTATAATTTTTCTCATTTCAAATGCTGTATAATCCTCCAAAACATTTCTCAGTTGGTGAACGGTCAAGAGATTCATTTGCTGTTTCGTATGGCTTCATTGCAAAAAATAACCTGCTTCCGTACACTTATCTTTTTGGAAATTGAATGTTGCAGTACTTATCTAATAACTTTTTCTTATTAAAACGAAACGTTTTAAAATGCTTGAGTCACAACAAA
The DNA here is from genome assembly GCA_037114965.1 of Monochamus alternatus. Lineage (NCBI taxonomy): Eukaryota > Metazoa > Arthropoda > Insecta > Coleoptera > Cerambycidae > Monochamus > Monochamus alternatus. The sequence goes on from CM073433.1 coordinate 45,522,909, forward strand.
TTCAACATGGGTTAATGTTAACTAAACAATTAACGAGAATAACAAATCAACGCTTCTGATATGATATTTCTTGCAAATTTGTTTTCAATAATTCGATATCGTGTTTGATGTTTCGTTTCATTCTCAATTGCGGTGTGTAATTTTTTCAAATTTTTCTCCGTCGTTAATGTTTTTAGATAATTTTTAAAATATCTTTAAAGAAATTTCCAAAATTATGTGAGAATATAAGTGAAAATTGTAACTTCCTTTTCCGCTATTCATTTGTTCCCGACATAAGTAAACTTAACCGTCAGACATGATAAAATTCACGGATTATGTGGCGACGTTAATGTGTGTATTTACATAATGATAATTTTTAAAGTACCTAGCTTGCATCATCTCGTTGTTATTCATTTCATGTATGTGTTTTTGGTACTTGCTTCAAGAATTTTTGTTGGCATGTGTACAATAATAATCTTTGTCGTAAAATGGTTGTTATATCTATTATACAGTATGCGCCAAAAGTATGGAATAAATTCAATAAAAACGAAACAATTATTTTTTGGGAAAAATCCTCGAACAGGTCGATTTTTAATTTGAAAAATACATATTTTAGCGTAAAATGCGATTTTCAAATGTCATTTGTTTTGGAGTAATGACGTCATCGATTTTTTTTTAAATGGCAACACCATATTTTTTTCCTTGATTCTGAAAGATCGTTTAATTCTCTATCAGACAGTACTAAAATTTTGCCCTCTTACATAGGAAAGTTTTCAAGTAAATGACGATTGAATGTTAGAAAACGTAAATCAATTAAAATAAAGCAAAAACGTTATCAAGTTTAGTTTTTCGAATTCCATAGTTCTTTTATGGATCACGTAGGTGAAAATCTTTGCAAAGTGTCATTGTCACACCGACTTTCTAATAAGTATTGTAAGCGACATAGAAATTATTATTCAATTTAAAGTATTATGGCACATTTAACTGTTACTCAAAGAATTGAAATTTTAATTCTTATCGGATGCGGGAATATGACTAGAACTCAGCAGGAAGTTTGCGATTTATTTAATGAAAAATATCCAGATCGCCCTATCAGCCAATCAACAGTCAGTAAGGTAGAGTCTAAATTTAGAGAAACTGGCAATATTCTAAATATTCCAAAACCTGGACGTTCAAGCATTAATGAAAATCAGAAACAGAACATTTTGATAAGTATGGTGGATAATCCTCATAATTCTTCACGATTGGTTGCATTAAACAATGACACTAGTCAGAGCACAGTGCTACATATCTTGAGGAAGGAAAAATATCATCCCTACAAAATTCAACTTGTGCAGGAACTCAATGAAGATGATCCCGATCGCCGCTTACACTTTTACGAAATTCTAATGGATTTATGTCAAGGAAATAGAAATTTACACCGGCAAATGCTTTTTTCAGATGAGGCCACATTTTGTCTGAATGGTACAGTAAACCGTCAAACTTGCAGATATTGGAGTCGGAAAAATCCTCATTGGATGGCAGAGGCACATACCCAACACCCTCAGAAATTAAATGTGTGGGCTGGAATAGTTCACGACAGAATAGTAGGGCCTTTCTTCTTTGAACGTACCCTTACAGGACAAAGAGTTTCTAGAAAATGACCTTGTTTCAGAAAATAATAGTTTCGTTTTTATTGAATTTATTCCATACTTTTGGCGCATACTGTATAAGGTGTCCCTGTATATTCCTGACGACAAAAAAATGCGATGTAGCCAAACTTACCTTAATCAAAAGTTGGCTTAAAAATATGCAGGATGTCAAAGTTAGAATTTTATTTTTGATATTTGTAATTTTTTAAATAATACATATATTTGCATATATTATATGGCAGAGCTTTTTCAGCTTAGTCTATACATCTGAATATTGAAACAATCGATTTTTTTATGTGAAAAATGTATACCGTGTTGAAGTCGTTAGGAGTAAAAGTTTTCGGTATATCCTATTTGAAATATCCAATGCATCGAGTAAAAACTGTTTTGGTTTCAGGTAAAGTGCAGTTTCCGTAAAAAGTAAAGCAACATGTTACTTGAGAAAAGTTATTCAGATTGCTTAATAATGACGATGTATAAAATTTCAAGATGATGGTCCTTTTTTGTGCTCTGATGAAACCATTGTTGAAAATAAAAGATAATGATTTCATCAAACCTTACGGATCGTCTCCAAATTTTTCACTTTGCCATAATTTGCCATTTTGAGTAACTTTTCCAAGTAACATTTTGCTGTATTTTTTAGTAGAAAAGGCACTTTACCTGAAACGATAACAGTTTTCAATCGGTGCACTGAATATTTCAAATAGGATTATTTCGAAAACAGTTACTCCTAAAGGCTTCAACAAGGTGTATCTTTTTCACATTAAAAAGCAGAATTACTTGTTTCAATAGTCAGATGTACATTAAACCGCAAAAAAGTTCAGACATTTAAGAGAAGCATATGTGCTATAAGTGGCGCCCTCTACTAATAATGTCAAAATTAGAAACAAATTCAAATTTCTTTTTTTCCTAAAAACCTCCGGTCTCCAAATTGTATACAGATATTTGGATTTTTTAACCACAACTTTTGACTAAAGTAAGTTTGGCTACATGGCATTATTTTGTCGTCAGGAATCTACTACTGCTCTATGTTGCATTAATTTCGGGACATCCTGTATGTTATATTACATTATATTAATAACTTACTGCTTTACAGATCCGCGAAAATTTTATTATTAATACACCATCTCGCGTTTCTTAAAAATTCTGGGAACGTGAATCATTCGGTGGGTTTAGTTTTTTCGATATTTAGTTATGGCAAGACCACCGGTAAACTGTGATTTAGTTTTTACATTCCTTCCTTTTACAGAAAATTGCCTTTCACTTCCTCTAAATTTTGCTTTCCCATGCCCTGTCACTAGATAACTGTAGATTTCGTTGTGTAACAGTTTTACATTAAGCTACTCCGGTTTATGAGAGAATCTTATGTGATTTGTTGCCTTTTTAAAATGGGCAACGAAAGTCATTTGCGGAATGTAAATTTTATTCGACACGTGAATTATCGGGTAAGGAATATTTAAAAATATTTTCTTATAAACATTATTTGTTGTGTAAGGTATCGCGTTATTGATTTTATTTAATACAATTGTTATTTAAAATCCTTAGCTGTGTGTACTGTTTTATTTTTTGTAAATAAATAACAATAATAATAAAAATATGTAATGAAACACCGAAATGATAAAGCACATTCCTTTCTAAAATTTAAGAGTAGTTTGTTATTATGAGCATTCACATTACAAACCTTTATTTTAAAATAGATGCAGGAAATAGGATACAGAGTGATAAAAAATACCCTTCCGCTTTCTCGATTTCTTTCATATCCACAATATTTATTGACTTCTTAAAGTTAACTATTCCCTGATAATTTAATTATATTATTTTCTTTTCCAACAAAGAGTTACGCCATAAAAACTATTTATGACGATGTACTTTTTAAGGTCTATAACTGCAAAACGGTGCGTTAAAGACGTTATGTTTATTAGAGTTTGTATGCACTATTACCACCCAAAATTTATATCATGATTTACGGGAAATAGTACCTATACAAGTAAGATTTTAAAAGTGGGATTGTAACCAAAGTAATTAAAGCAAGTTTAAATCAAGACATCGTATGGAATAATTTGATACATTACGCTATACATTTGACCCAGCTGCAGTATGAATAGGCCTAATCGAAACATGTGACAACTCATTTAGTTTTATTTACATAGAAACCAGTGCCCAAAAAAGAAAAACAGGAAAACACTTCTAGGGTATCTCCTGCCTTGACTAACTGGCGCCATTACGTCGCAATCGCATTCGTTCATTTGTGGCTAATCAGAGTTGCCAGTTTTTCCTTGAATCTGTCAATTTACAGCATATAAATTATTTGTTTGCTTATACTGGATTTCTTATTTATTTAAACAGAGTTAACTATGTTTGAATGGTTTTATGATTAGGCTTTCTTTCAGTTTTATGCTGATTCCAAACGAATTTACCTGAATTATTATGTTTTACAATTGGATATACAGGTTGGTCACTTTTGCGAGACCCTGTACAGGGATCTTGAAAACGGTAATAGCTATATACAGGGTGGCTTATATTAGGAAAACGTTTCAGTTCAGTTTTCTGTATGAGATACTTCGTGATGTGTCTGAAATACCGGCTGAAAACTGAAAGTGCATTTTCTTTTTCCTTTCATATCTTTTAAAAAGACGAATTTTCACCTACATTGGCAAGCTTACGTCGAACAAAATTATGGTACCCAATTTCATAACATTTACTAAAAATAGTTATGAAAAAAATAAAATGCAGTTTTCAGCCATATCATATTTATTTTAATTTAAGGCACCCTGTAAATATTACCGTTTCTGAGACGCCTGTACTGGGACTTCTAGGCGTCGTAAAAATGACCACCCTATATAACTGAAGATATGTATATATCAACAATACACTCAAAGAAGAAATTTGGGTTACTTCTGAATTTCTGCAGATATCCCTACTCTAATGTCGACTTGGCAACACTGCATTCCCCTCCGCGGTGTTTCCGATTGAGGGACTCATGTAGCGTCGGCGTCGTCATTCCTGCCTAGTGCGTGCGGGGTCGCTGTGGGAGTCCCGTTGTTGCATACCACACGCACCCACATGGCGATCGACTGCCAGCTCCCCCACAGAGGGGCGCAACCACCGCGGCCACGTGTCATCCGCATAGCGTTTCGCGGCGACCGCAATGTTGCCAGATGTACGGCAAAATCCATTTTACTGCTAAATTAAATAATGCAAGTACTGTCTACGATGTTGACATTTAATAGCGGTTTTTTGGGTCATTAATAAATGAATTGCAACACTGGAGGTGAAGTAAATTATCTGCGTGTTTGCTAAGGTCCACATGGTACCAGATAGGGGAGAAATGCAGGGTGGCGCAAAAGTTGTCGCCCGATGTTCTTTGGCTATTTTTCTCTTTATGAATGAAAAAATTTGACTCTACTTTTGGATTATGTTTATTTGATGCCTTACATTTTTTCCGCCGAGAAAGTGATATCGGCCAAGTGGCCGCCGCCAGAAGTGATGACTATACGGGCCCGATTTATGGTATTTTCCATCTTGCCAGAACTTTCGGCTATAGGTTCTCGCATTCTTGACGGATATTTTCTTTGAGGACTTTAAGAGTCTACAGCAAGTTTTTTTTTCTAAATCGGTTTTTTATTAGTAATTTCTGCCATGTAAATTTTGAACAAAATTTAACCATTAGTATTTCTATGGGTGTGTCGTGAAAAATGTCGTTTCTGTTGTTTACACAGAATCTCAAACGTACAGGGGCTTAATTTCTGAAGCAAAAGTAATAGGAAGAATACAAAATCTATATTCATTCATTACTTTTATGATTGAATACTGCTGAGGTATGATTGAATTCATATTTCCTGTAAGGTTTTTTCATGAATATCAATGATTATTTGGTATATATTCCCCTAAGTAAAACCGTACTTTGTCCGTTACATTCTGAGAGCTAGTACGGTACTAGTTTATCAATGAAATCTCGAACGGCGCATGCATAATTATTTTCTCCTAATTTGTTCCCATAATTTTTGAAACCGAAATATAATAGGTCGGAATTAAATGCTTGGATAAGTGTTTGCTTTCTCTGCTAAATCGATTATATTATGCTGTGAATGGAAATCGACTGAAATGATTTACCCACATTTAAATTTCTCTTAAATTTTTTCGTCACTCGAGTTAGATAACGTCGTCGTCGTGTTGTAACCTCTCACAGTTTACAATATTGCATTCCGCGCGCGAAGACTTTTACCATTCATTCGACCACTTTTCCGATTCTTCACACCATTTCCGAGGTTCGTTGATGACGCTCACCTTCTAGGTCTGGAATGTGCGTCCCAATTTTTCGTTGGCCTTTCTAAATCATTGTTCTGTTTACTATCAGTGTCAATGTTTCTGGGTAGTGTTGGGTAAACGTGCCCAACGATTGTCAAATAATCAATGTTACGTATGCGCTGGGTGTTGGTTTTCAGTTTTTTGGATACCAATTTATATATTGTTTTTTTAAGATTTGCCTCGGTATGACTGAACTGAAATTTAGTTTCTATAGGTAGATACGATTTGGTTTTTAAAGCTAAGGTATGACTCAAAAAATATGATTATTTTATGAAGGTAGTAGTATTTTTGAAAAATTGAGCGACGTCTAGACAGTCATCTGCTGATGTGATAGTAGTTAGTAAATTTACTGAAGTCAAGTCATTACAAAAACAATTTCTTCACTTTTTTAGACATCCTTGCATACAGTTAATATTTAACCTATTTCGAACAATTGACCTTCAAGGTTTTAAAGTACTAGTTTTCTCCTTCAAAATCAAATTGAGTTTGCTCCAATATCTTTTTCCGCTTTGAGATTGTTCATTGAAATTTATTAGTTCTTAACTCAATATAATATATAAAACTGTTACTCCAAACGACTTCAACAAGGTATACCTTTTTCAGATGTAACCCTGTATCTTTTTTGTTATGCGACATGGGATATAGGTATGTTAGGTTAAATCCATTTATTTTTGCTTAAGAAATCTGTGGTCTCTTTTTGGCTATTTCATTTAAAAACACTCTGTATAATTTAGTTACAAAAATGTTTAAAATCGTTTCTCTTTGAAAAAAAAACATTATTTTGTAATTTAAAAATAATTCAATCAGTGTAACAGAAAACTAATTTTTAATATACAGGGTCGGAAATCGCTGATGGTCTATCTGCGTTTACATGAGAGCGACAAAATAAAGTATAGAAATCCGTGCGATAGACAAGGATGACTATATTGACGACGTTTTAAAATCTAAATAGTCACCGCCCGTTTCGTCATTCAACAAATAAAATCCACTCCCACTTATATCTCAGCGACCAATCGCCATCTTCGCTCGGTTAGAAGTGGGAGTCACTGCTCAGATGTTATTCTAATTTATAAAACGTCTTCCTATAGCCATCCTTGTCTATGGCACGGATTTATATACTTTACTTTGTCGCTCTCATGTAAAGGCAGATAAACCATCAGCCATTTCCAACCCTGTATATTTAAATTAAAGAAATATGTAGGTATTACATTTACTTTATTAATAATTTATACTTGATATTTTACTATTTTGTAGAACACAGATTCCAACAAATATAAAAATTTATTAAACTGAGCATATGCGGATTGTTGATGTTATAATTTTTCTTGCGGTGTTTCTTATCCACGGTCTTCATTGGTTGGGTTCACTGTACCGGCCAGTCTTGAAACAAGGTTTTGCACTCTGAGGTTCGATTTTTCTCTGAAAGCTTTCCCATCTACGCGATCAGTCAGTAAACGTTCAGTATATGATATTTTCTGAAGTTTAAATGACTGACACTAAAATACAGTTTACATTTTCTAAACTAAAACTATGCTGAAATAGAATTGACGCATTTAGAATTATCTACATATGGAAAAGGTAAGTTTGACATCAATCTATTCCAGTAATTGATGACGTAGTGGAAGCATTCTTATTTATATTCCAATTTGATTTAATTTTATCGTTTTTTATGTAAATTTTGATTTGCTTCCGAGAGATTTATCAATTATCAGCCACTGGGAAACGTAGATGGTACTCGCACATTTTAGTAGCGAGACGTGAATTTGTCATTGTGGTTATCGCAGTTAACTGTGTCAAAACTTCTTAGAAAGCGCGGATATTGTGGCAAATACCCGTGTGACGTAAACGCACGAAACGAACAGTTATTGTTTTATAGTTAGAAAATATAGGGATTATGAGACTTAGTCATTGCTTCAACCGTAATAGAGCGTTGAATAATTTTATGAAATAAACCAACAAATTGTGCTGCAGTGAGTAGAGTTCTAATACTGTTACAATTATTATCGTAAAGAAGCGGAAGAGTGAAAATTTGACGTGACGAAAATTAGTTGATAAATTTATAGAAGTGATACCTAAATGTAAGCCAGTTTTTTGTTTTTGTATTTATTATATAAGGATTAGTGCGTCATCTGTTATTAAAATTAAGAAAATACTATTTTAAGCCTTATGAAATTGTGGAATAGTACAAAAAAAGTTTCATGTTAAGCTTTTTATTTATTTTTCTTCTTCTTCTGATTACATTTCTTTATTATGTCATTCATAAACACAGTGAATAGTGTAGGATTGATAACTTCCTCTTTGTCTTAAACCTTCCGTCGTTCTGAACATAGTCAGCCTCATATTTTTACTAATTATACAATTACAAACTGCGAATCGATCTTATCAAATAGTTTTTGGTTTCCTTTACTAATATTTTCTATTCTGTCTCCAAAGCATGTCCAAGATTTCATCTTTGCCTCCTTTATTTTGTCCTTTAACATTATTCTTTGCAATTTATATACATTATAACTGTAATTGTTTAATTGAATACAGCAAAATAATGCAGACATTTCTGTTCTTAATCGAAGGTAGCAAAATATTCTTTTGTATTTCACAAGGCTGCTGTTTGTGTGTTTCTACAGTTTTCATGGCGTTTGGCGATATACGAATTAATTCAAGCTGATCTTTTAAGATCTTTATTTTATCATTTAGCTCCTCTACGATCATATGTTTTTGTTTAATTATATAGTTATGACTGCTAGATCTACCTTGTCTGCAGAAATGTTGTCCATAGCATCGAAGAATGCTGCATCAACTTCCAGACACACAACTTGTTTAATGTTTCATTGTTTAGAAACTTTACCGAGCTGCACAATTTGGCACAACTTAAATGATAGTAGTCATCACAATTTGCATATTTTATTCCACCAATTAAATTCGTTTTACATCGTTTACAGTTCTTTGATCTAGAGAGACCTGACAAAGCAATCTTGTTTGTCGCCATATAGGAGAATCCATGCATTGTTTATTATTATTTCCATGCATTATAATACATATCTATGACTAAACTTATTTTTCTCTCATGTTGCTCAGTTTGACATTTGACATTTCGGTACACTGGCGTTGGTGTTTGTTATTTACGGGAGCTCTTTCTTAACCACAGTTTCAAGTCGTATTATTAATTAATTTCGGTTATAGGATGTCTAATTTGGGCAATGTCAAGAACATTCGTGGAATAAACAAATCTTTTTAAATAACCCTACAAAAACATTATTGGCGTGAGTTCTGGAGAACGAGGGGGTCGGCTAAACAGACTACCTATTGTATTTGTCATCCTTCCAAATTAAAAAAAGTCAAATTTTAAATAAATTTCGTGATTTCAATCGAAAAATTGTTTTAGACCGCTGATCCGACTCCGATACTAATGTTTTTAAGAGTCATGGTGGATGAGAGTTCCACAGCGTTGCCAGTGTTACACTAATGTCTTCGAATAGGCTTCAACAATGTTAACTAGAATTTTTCGACATGTCTAAAAATGATTGAAATATGTTAATTTATGAAAATATTAACTGCCACATGCTCCCCTTTGCAATGCTTATACCTCACCAATGTATTGAAAATATAAATCAGATTCTCTACTCACAATCATAGTTCAATCTAGAATTTGGTTCTTATCCATTTTTACTACATTCAAATTCATTTATCACAATACGTTATCGTTATCACTCATTATCACTACTTAACAAATATGTTTTAGCATATCAACCTTTCACTTTTTGAATAATGCGCCATATTTTATTTAATCACACTGTATTTCACGAAAAATATTAATTAAATACACACGACAAGAGAAAAATACTGCCGTGAAAATAGTAAGACGATTTAAATACGTTTTATACGCTAGTGCCGCAACTCTTAAGACAGATGTGTCAAGCAGTGCATTACTTAAAGAAACCATTAGCTTAGTACGGTTTCAGAAGATACAAAATTGTCTCATTTTATCTTTCAATTTACGTGTATTGAAATTATCAAAGTTGTTACCACGTGCCTTTGTCACAACTTATTCCTTTGCCCTGGAAAATTGATTGAAATTGATTTTGATTGTTTACGATCATTTTACTTTAGTTATTGCTAAAAACAAGTGTTTTTAAATTAGAAACAACGGTAAGACGATTTGGCAACCTCACCTTCAGTAAATCATATGGTTTATTTTGTTAGGTTACGTCAGTGGTCTGTCTGGTCAGCGGTCCTCAATATTTGGATATTTATAAAAAAATAATATCTTCGTAAATATTTGAAATTTTTAACAGTGACTTTCACTAGACCCATCTATATGACGAACTACACCTGCAGATAAAATATTTGTACTTATTTAAGGTTCATGGACTGCTGATAGAAATATAAATTATGACTGTTGCGTTTCTTACGCATTGACGTTAAACTACGTGTAACGAAATGCGATTTAATTTGTTTATGGCTTGCTTTACTAATTTCGAACGTTGTTGTTTCAGGTACAAGAGCGGCATCCGCGGCAGCACAGTGAGAAACGGTGGTGTGGTCGGCAGCGGCGGCGGCGGCGGTGGCAGCGGCGGTAGGCTGTGCGAGGTGAGGCGGGCGTACAAGGCGGCCGTGGTGCCGTGCAAGACGGCCCGTCGCAGGGCCCGGGGAATGAGCATGGGCCAGAAGGTCTCAGGAGGAGTCAAGGCCGTCAACAGGGATGCAGCCGCGCCGTACAAACCAGTCATTCCCAGAGAACTGGCACAGGTAGGTCGCAAATTCTTTAGTTTTTTTCTCGAATTGTTCCCTATTGAGTGGGTGAGCATATGAGTATATTACTTTTGTTTCTGTTTATTTGATTGGATTATACGCACATTATTGGCTTCAATTTGAATCACAAACTAATCTAAGAGTGGAAATTTGTATGTAGGTACTTAGTAATAATTCAATTGGTAATAAATTACCATAAAATATCTTTATTTGAAGGAAATTTCAGCCACAAAATTAATATTTTGCTGCCACGTCAACAATGGCATAGGCAATCTGCCCTATAGTTTAAAACTTACAAGACAAATTGACTACAAAGTTGATTATATTTGAGCGTCCATGTTGTAACAAACACTAGATTTTTTGTTTGTTATTTTTAATTGATTAATCATTAAAATTACGTTAATACAGATAATATTAGTTAATAAATTATGAAAGTTTATATTAAAAGCTAAATATCTATAGATTCCCATATATCTACTCCTACTCTACTTGCAGCTTTGTAGCCTGACTTACAGTTTCTATATCTCTTAAACATATAATGTTGTCTTTCTCATATGAAGGACATATTTAGGATATATTTTGGTAATAATGTCTTTTATATTCTGACACTTTAACATAAAATTGCTCTGTATTTCTTTTAGGTCCAATTATCTTATTGGAATCAAATTCTTACCGACCAATTATTAACTTCCATATTACTTTCGTTTTTTTCCGCACATAAGGAAAAAAGCCAACGAATATTAGGTAAACTTTCCCTGTACGGAATAGGTCATGATCAATTCAGAGGTCAAATTAACGTAATTTTAACTTTAAATGTTCATTGGGTATGCGCTTCCGACTTGTTCTACTTTAGATGCCAAAATATGTTTTATGCAAGATGTATCTTTATTAGCTCTTTTATTTGACGCTACTGGCCGACCGCATAGTGCGTTTACTCGTCTATGCTTTATTTCGAATTCTTAAGTTTCAATTTATTTAAAAACATGTACTGAACACAGAAGTTTTTGCTTTATGAAAAAAAATCAAATATGATAAAGATGTGTTACAGTAAAGCGTTTGAAAAACAATTTGACCCATCGAAGACTTCGACTCACGCACTCAGATTTTTTTTCACCGCAAATCTTTCCCTACCCTTCGGAATAGTCATTCAAGCCTCAGTTGCTGATTTCACATAATATCTGTTTGAAAAAATGGTCATATCAACACTGAAATAATGGAAACGAGTATATTTTTTTAATTTTTTGTAATTATTTTCAGGATTTTGCACGCCCACCCCGACTGGACATGTTACTTGACATGCCGCCAGCACTCAGAGAAACCCAGTTGAAGTACAGCTGGAACCAGGATGATCGCTCTCTAAATATTTTTGTAAAGGATGACGACAAACTCACGTTTCACAGGTAATTTTTTTATCTCCGTTTTTGTAGAATCAGAGAAACTGAAATTGTTAAAACATTTCCACGTTATTGATATAGCTTTCTTTCCCTTCTTTTCATTAATGGACTTTTTTAATATGTTAATTTGCAAAATTAGTTCCAAGGCGTGGATACGAGGTCTAATCAAAAAGTTTTGCGACTTTATATAAGTTTATAGAGAAACATTACACTTACTCAAACTTCTCTTGAAACTTCTCCTCTTGAAAATACTACCTTTACCTATACACGTCTTTTATCTGAGAACATTGTCGTGGTGTAACGCAACCGTCTCAAATCTTTAAGATAACAAACACAGTTCATTCTTTAACCTTGTAGATGAAATTAATGATGAAAATGAGGTTTGGTCCCAAGTCCTAACCATAAGCTTATGGTTGTCACCTCTTATAATGCTTCTTTGGAATGTCTCGTTATTTGCGCTTTCAGGAAGATCATTGTTTTGTTAGGATCTGTTTTGACACCAAATAAATGAAATGGTGCATTCTTCAGCCAAGAATTTCTCAGATATTTAATATTTTAACTGCAACTCACGCACCATGACACTCGTCGGTTAATGTTGAGTGTCGTCCATGACGATTGACATATTTGACTGATACTCGGCCTCCCTTGAGCCTTTTAAACAGGTCATGCCCCTTTAACCAACCCAAAATTAAGCAGTTTGTATCATTTGATACATTTTTTTAAATGATTTTTTTAATAATCTGCAGAAATTGATGTTAGTACGTTTTTTTTTTCAACGAAATCCATCACAAAATCGCCGAACGCACTTTTACATAAACTATATCTCAGGTTATGTTCAAAACAATGCTGCCAGCCGCACAACGCTTCAGTGACTAATTGCCGAGTAACTGAAACTTTTTGATCAGGCCTCTTGCTCTTTTTTTGTTTGTATTTTATTATTATTTCCTCTGATTTAATTTCAGAACTTATGTCACCTAAAATATACCCCAACTGGTAATTTAAGGTACAAAAAGCAAAACGCGTTAAAAACGTGGCATATTTTAAAGTTCCTGAACATTTTCAGACACCCTGTCGCGCAGAGCACGGACTGTATAAGAGGAAAAGTAGGCTTTACAAAGGGCATGCACTGTTGGGAGGTATGTTGGTCGACGAGACAACGAGGGACGCACGCAGTCGTAGGGGTGGCCACAGCCGAAGCCCCCTTGCATTCCGTTGGGTACCAGAGCTTGGTTGGCAGTACAGACACTTCCTGGGGATGGGATTTAGGTAAGTTTTCTTTCAGGACTATAAGACATTAGCTTAGAAACAGCAGAGTGAGGTCGCTGATTGACAGAAAAGATCATTGGCCGATAGGTAGAACAGTAAACTGCTATCTGACAATCAATAATCTTTCTCTAAACATTTCTCTGGGGCTCATTAATTGTGATTTTAATTATAAAAATTTCGGTTTCAGGTCGTAACAAATTATACCACGATTCAAAGAATTGCCCTGGTATAACATATCCAGCTTTACTGAAACCCGATGAAACTTTCATAGTGCCCGACAAGTTCCTTGTAGTACTGGATATGGACGAGGGCACGCTTAGTTTTGTAGTTGATGGCCAGTACTTGGGAGTTGCATTTAGGGGACTTAAGGGGAGAAAGTTGTACCCGATAGTGAGCGCTGTTTGGGGACATTGCGAGATCACGATGAGATACATCGGCGGACTTGACCGTAAGTACCTTATTTCTTTAGTTTTTTATTTTCTGCTACATATATGCAGTAGTCTGTTGGCTCTACCTCGTCTGCATTCTTGTTGCAACTATAACGATCATGGTGAGAGATAACGAACAGTTTGCGGGGCAACTCGAGCCAGTTTGTCATTTGACTTCGAGACACGGTTTGTAGTTTAGACAGTTGATAGAACTAAGAATTAAAAAAATCTCAACACTGTCGAGATGCAAGTGGAAGAAATGTCGCTTATAACAGTGAGATTTTGGTTAGAAGATATCCCATTCCAGTTTGCAATATCTTTTCCAGTTATCCATGCAAGTCATATCAAAAATAGTTCCAGAAGGATGTGACTTTTCGATATCCATTCTTAACTTTTGACTAAAACATTTTACTATTTCCCACAGAAATTACTAAATATGAACTAACGTCGAACGTTGACTGATCATGAAATAATACTCGTACACATTTCGCGAGGCAATAGCACTAAATTTACTTTGATGTGTAATGAAAAACTAACAAAAATTGGCTTGCTCCAAACCCTGTTGAAACGTACCAATTTTTATTCATCCGTGCGACAGTTAAGTTTCAATTTCCCGCGACAGCATACACTTTTTTTTTGCATAAGGTGCAATTCTAAAATGTCATAATTTCTTTAGCTTAATATGTACAGGGTATTTGGAAGCTATACCGACAAACTGATACAGCACATTCTAGGGACAATTTCATATAGATTTGACATAAATGGTTTTATTGAAAAATGCCCAAGGGAGATACAGCTCTTTTTTAGAGAAGATTAGTTTGAATTTCATTTAGAATACTCTAGAAGTTTTAGATTTTCAGATAAGAAATACCAAAAAGTCGAAGATAAATTGAAATATTAAAAATTTCAGTTGACTCTTCCAAATGTGTCACTTATGGTTACATTTAAAAGATCATACATTAAGACTCAAATTAATGGTTGCTACAGGTTCTCAGACTTATTAAAAGAAAACATCACATTTCCATATAAAGGTTTTTGATAACAATAAAAGATAAATGAAGAAAACAGCTGTTACAATAAATATTAAATGAGACGCTTTATGAACCTTCAATTGACACGCGACGTGTATAGAAAACATTGAAAACTGGAAAGTCAGGGAATTTTTTAGTGGTCAGAGAAAACAGGTAAATGTCATGAAAAAACGACATTTTCAGAAATTTACTTGCGCTATGCTAACAACACAACCGTTCCGCATATTTCAAATTTGCCGGTTCAGTACTTCGTTGATTGTCACTGCTGGTTTGGTTCTCTCGAAATGTCAAATAGCAGAGTATCCTGGAGGATATTGTTATTTTTTTGGAAACCACTATGTAAAAATGTAAAATTTGTAAATTAAGAAGATTTTCTGGCAAAGCTGGCTCACTATGGACCTGATAAAAGTCAGAAAATCTTTCCTTTTCAGCTGGAAAACAGGGAATTTTAAAAAATCATTTCAATAGGTTTGTTCATGCAGCATTTAGAAACGGTTTGAAACTGTCAAAAATATTGGACCAGTTAAGTTGAGAACGAGTTATCAGTGAATTTAACGCAAGAAGTAGTTGGACAGACATTTCTGATAGTTTCAAACTGTTTCCAACTGCTGCAGAAACAAACTTTATAGCAACCATGAAATGTTATCCTTCGAGATAAACAGCAATTGGAACAATTAAATTAAAAATAATATCAAAGGTCCATCTTCAAAAAGACGATTTATGTCACATCGATACGAAATAATCCCTAGAATTTGCTACCTTTGTTTGCCGGTTTAGTCCAGATAATCCTGTATATATTTGTAAAATTTTTTATTATGTGAATTATAAATTTGGCATTTTGTTCCAGCGGAACCTCTACCTCTTATGGATCTATGTCGCCGCGTGATACGGCAACGTCTGGGCAAACAGCATTTGGAAGAGAAAGTGATGAGTCTGCAACTCCCCCAAGCCTTACAGACTTACCTCCTGTATAGAGACAGAAGATAATACATCAAACTGTGTAGTGCAGTGAACTGTTTTCCAAGGTCTGCTACCATATAGAGTAAAGTAACCAAATAATTCAAAATACATTAAAGCATTACTAGACAAGTATAAAAAAAAAGATGGACTCGAAACAGTGTACGAACACCCAAGGACGTTGTCTTCTATATAATAGTTTTTACTGTGTGCTGTGATGGTACGTGAATCTCAAGGTCAGTGCTCGCACGCGCTCGTCATGGCACAAGACAAAACCTGGTTGATCTCGGGACAAGTCTCGTCTTGTCGATGTTAGAGAACAATGCCATACGGTGTACATAGTTGTAATGTAACTCAGTCTTCTAAAAAAATTATATTATCAAGCACGGCTTCCTCTGAACTAGCTTTACAGATAGTTTTAACTTGTTTGGACAAGTGTACCCGCAAGATCGTCGACAGTTTCGTATCCCAGTATGGATACCTCGCCCAGATTTAAATAGACATGATCGTAAATCGGCATCTTCATCAAAATCAATTCCGTTTGGTGGTCTGCCTTTTTTTCGTTTTGAGCGGGCTGATTTGTACGTGCGTTGCTTGTCGTATTTTTTGAGGACCGCGACACAACAATGAAACTTATTCCAAATTGCGATTACACAAGGCAATTTTTTTTAAAATGCCATGAAATAAAATTAGGATGTGTTTAATGTCTATGTAGCTTAGCTACGTAAAACTATCCTTTGTAAAATTTGTGAAAACTGTTTCCTTTATAGAGGAAAGAAATAATGAAGAGTTCTTTTAGATGTTATTGCATACCGCAAGTTGATTTTGATGAGATGTTTGGAGTGTTTTAAAAGGGCTGCTGAGAAATTTAGGAATTTGTGCTGTTTGGCTAAAAAATGTGTGGTTTAAGGCAAATATTTATTTCATTTGATAACATTTTTTTAAAATTGCCAACATTGATCTTAAGTTTGCATGATACTTTGCATTATCTTTTTGACTCTGCGTTGATTATTTTTATAACAATGTGATAATGATGTTTTAAGTAATTTTAATACTTTTTAACATCTACGCTTGTTTTTTGTATTATAGTCGAGACCCGCATTTTATCCTCGATTGCATTTTCACAGATTTCTCAGTGGACGACCTTATATCCTTACTTTTTGTTGTTTTGACTGAAATATTCTCTAAAAGGGAGCCCCGGCTGCTTCTGTGTTCATGCCAGTATATTTTAAGGACACGAATATTTATTGAAGCTGTATCAGTGAAGAAAATACAAAGTATACACATTTTTGTTAACGTTTAGAGTTAATATTTATTACCCGCCCTTCACGTTAGGAAAACTGAAAAAAAAAAGGTCGATCTTGTACAGTACATTGGATGTAAGGAAATTGTTTAATTTCTAATGATTAAAGAAAAAAAAAGTAAGTGCTCAGGCAGTTACACCAATATTATATGTAAGAATATTAGACTTATTTTTGTAAATATTTAGTGCCAGTTCCATCATAATTTATGTCTATGAACTAAGGCTATTTGACTGCTCCGTTCGTTGAGATTATTATTAATAATTTTTAAGGTTTTTGTAGTAAATTTTTTGTTGTATATTTACATATTCGGCCATTTAATGGCCCCTTGTGAGTATAGAATGTTCGAGAGTGTATGTAATTGTGGTATTGTGTTAGTTTTTAGAATTGTTTCTATATGAAATTTCAACATTTTGCATACCGAGTGTTCATTAGATAAATTGTGTAACGAAAATCCTGTTTTTGTGATTTTTATTCGGCAGCAAAAACCAAACGCAATGGACAATTGATCATTCTCACATTTCGTTTTAATTTAATTCGTTTTGTAACTTATTGTATTTGTTTCTTCGAAGCTTTTAAAATAGTTTTAATCCGCCTACCCGGGAATATTATTTGTCCATTGCGGGTGATCCTCATTTTCTTTTTTGCATTTTATTTTGACAACCTATTATTCGGTGGTTTTGCCAGAGATGGCGTTGATCCGCCGTTCCTGTAGAATTATAAAAAAAAAATGCAATTTGTAGAGGCCTGGACAACTAATGATAAGTAGGATGTTTTAATGTATTTCTAAGTTTTGCTGTGAAAGTCCGGGTTTATTTTTAAGTTACTCAATGTACGATTATAATAAATAATATAAGTAAACTCTTTAAACAATTCTTAGTCTCTCATTTGACCATTGAAATTTGGTGATCTCACGAGAATGCCGTTTGGACCAATGAATGCATATTCCCAATGGAGGAAAGATCAACTTGCTTCTTTAACAGAATTCAACAGACTTTTTTAAGTCGACAGATGGTGCTTTTATACATTTTTCCACCCTACCCAACTTATAGATGGCATAAAGTATGCAGATGTTGAACACAAAACCTTATTTTTCTGATAGCAAGCTGCAAGTGGCTATTACTGGTACCATGCCAATTACCGGTGCCATCATTCTACTAATAAGTTTTCTTCCTGCAGCAATTAGTTTCAAACAGTCAGAAATATCTGTCCAATTACTTGCGCTAAATGTACCAGTCGAATATTTCTAACAGTTTCAAACCGTTTCCAACTACTGCATCAACAAACCTATCGAAGTTAATGGCAAAGGAACTAGACGGAGGTAGAATCAAAGAAGAATGGCGCATGAATCCCATGAGGAAAAGTGTCATTCAGATTGGAAATGTTATTGTATATGCTTGTTATTTATCCTTATATCCTCTGTTACCCTAACAAATTTTTTTGCACACCCACATGAATAGAATAAATTTTTCAAAGTAATGATCAACTAGAGAAGTGGTAAAGTTTCACATTGGAAGTTGCATTAACAAATTCCTATATATAAAAAAAAATATTCTGGACAATTGATAATTCTCACATTTCGTTTTAATTACATAACTTATTGTATTTGTTTCTTCGAAGCTTTTAAAATAATTTTAATCCGCCAACCTGGAAATATTATTTATCTGTTGCGGATGATCCTCATTTTCTTTTTTGCATTTTATTTTGACAACCTATTATTCGGTGG
The DNA here is from genome assembly GCA_037114965.1 of Monochamus alternatus. Lineage (NCBI taxonomy): Eukaryota > Metazoa > Arthropoda > Insecta > Coleoptera > Cerambycidae > Monochamus > Monochamus alternatus. The sequence goes on from CM073433.1 coordinate 45,541,676, forward strand.
TTTTGCCAGAGATGGCGTTGATCCGTCGTTCCTGTAGAATTATAAAAAAATGCAATTTGTAGAGGCCTGGACAACTAATGATAAGTAGGATGTTTTAATGTATTTCTAAGTTTTGCTGTGAAAGTCCGGGTTTATTTTCAAGTTACTCAAAGTACGATTATAATAAATAATATAAGTAAACTCTTTAAACAATTCTTAGTCTCTCATTTGACCACTGAAATTTGGTGATCTCACGAGAATGCCGTTTGGACCAATGAATGCAAGATTACTATATTCCCAATGTAGAGGAAAGATCAACTTGCTTCTTTAACAGAATTCAACAGACTTTTTTAAGTCAACAGATGGTGCTTTTATACATTTTTCCACCCTACCCAACTTATAGATGGTGTGAAGTATACAGGTTTTAAACACAAATCAACACGACAAGCTACATGTGGCTATTACTGGCACCATAACAATTACCAGTGTCATCATCCTACTAATAAGGTTTGTTCCTGCAGCAGCAGGAATTAGTTTGAAACTATTAGAAATGTATGTCCAACTACTGGCACTAGTCAAATATTTCAATTGCTGCACAAAACAAACCTATTGGAGTTATTATATATTTTTAGGTATTAATAATATTGTGTGAAACTAACTACTCAGTGGACAAAAGCCCCAACCTGCGTTGAATTACACCCACAATATCTACCCATATATTCCTTATTATTAGCTTTTGTAACATTTTTTTACTGTTTTAGAAAGGTATTTTAAGCTAATATAAATCAAATCTCCTACAATGTATCAATGAAGCCATATGTATGTTCTCTGATACCAAACATCTAGGTATGCCAGTGCCGGACCTAGGGGCTGGCAAGCAGGGCCCCGGCCAGGGGCGCGCTAGAACATTAACCCACACTTAAAGATTTTTTAGTGTTTCAGTCTGCATCAGGGCCCGTTCATTACGTGCAAGAAAACGCGCTCTTTCTCGATGAAAACAAGTGCCGAAATTGTCAACGTTATCCGCTGTGTGGCGCTCGCTGTGTTTATAAAGTAAAATTCTTTGTGACCTTCACCTTTTTTTTTGGGGGGGGGGGGCGCAAATTTGGAAATTTACCCTGGGCGCCAGCTCCCCTAGGTCCGGCGCTGAGGTATGCTAATGAACAATTCCACAGACAAAGCTCTATTCAATAATTATCTAAAGAAAATAATCTAATTTACTAACCTGCTAATGAAATACTCTATAAATATCTAACTTCACTTTTTGGCAGTGGGAACACGACAAATTCAACCACAATAGATGAGATCTGACCTATTTCTGCATTTTCAGGTGGTCTCCTTTAAGCTGAATCAAATATCTAACTATAAAAATTATTATAAAAATTAAAATTATTTGAAGTTAAATATCGACAATGACAAAAAAGTGACATCCTGTCAATGAATTAAAGATGACAATACCTACTTGAAAAATGTTCACCTTTTATGTAAAAGTTTTTATATATTTTTAGGTATTAATAATATTGTGCCCACTCAGTGGACAAAAGCCCGAACCTGCGTTGAATTACACCAGGTCAGATCTCATCTATTGTGGTTGAATTTGTCGTGTTCCCACTGCCAAAAAAGTGAAGTTATATTTTTATAGAGTGAGTAAATTTGATTATTTTCTTTAGATAATTATTGAATAGAGCTTTGTCTGTGGAATTGTTCATTAGCATATCTAGATGTTTGGTATCAGAGAACATACATATGACTTCATTGATAGGAATTGTAGGAGATTTGATTTATATTAGCTTAAAATACCTTTCTAAAACAGTAAAAAAAAAAAACTATTGGAGTTAGTTTCAAAGGAACTAGACGGAGGTAGAATTAAAGGAGAAAGGAGCGTGGATCCCATGAGGAAAGGCGCCATTATAATGTTGAATCAGGAATTTTATTGTTTTTATTGGCTTACTTATCCTACCCTTACCCTAACAAATTTTTTTGCATGCCCCCATGAATATAATAAATTTTTCAAAGCAATGTTCAGCTAGGAAAGGGGTAATTTTATGTTGGAAGTTGCACTACAAATACCTATTCAAAATTCAAAAAGAAAATTCTGTTTCTAAACTATTCCTCAAAAATTAAAAAATATTGAGATTGAAGTAATTAGCCTGGGATTGGCCGTTTGTCCTACAGTAAAATAAATATTTACTGATCTAGAAGAATTTTTCAGCATATTTTATAAACAAAAATCACAGAAAAGTAAATATATAGTGTTAGAAAAGTAACACATAAATTCAGTTTATATTATTTCTTAAGGGTGACATTCTGGTCTAAAATCTTTGGACTGGTCGTTTTTTATTTTTAATTCTGCTTATTTTGTACCTACAATAAGATGGCGCTACAGGTGCAATATACAGCACACTTCATAATTTTGAGAAACAGGTTTAAACAAATCAATAAAAGTTTAATGGTGACACCTCTACAGGTACACAAAAATACCATTTGTACATTACTGCATCAAAATAAGCGAAATTTATGCGTTACTTTTCTAACGCACTGTATACATATTTTCAAAATATGTGTAACGGGCCCCATTTCTATCTAGTTCAAAAAACTGGTATGTGACTTTCTTTTGGAAATAATAGTACACATTCTTCACATACCGTTTTTCTCATAAACACTGCTTTTTCAAGATGTAGGGTGCTGAAGTTGTTAGTTCAAGAGAGTTTTTTCAAGGTCTGTTCCAACCACCGAACTGGTTCAGAACTGTCAGATATTTTACCAACTCGGTCTTACGTCGCATTTGCCGAAAGTACATTAACAACTGACTGAGTGGTTTGGAATCGATTCTTGCTGTGGTTGAAACAAACCTTTAATTATCTTTAAATTAAAGATATGATTTAATTTGTTCACGAATATATACGGAAAATGTCTTAAAACGTGTAAGATATGGTATTCCCAATAGCATTAGCGTAGATGTAAGCACCACCACCACATCCATGAGGAAACACACCGTTTGGTTTAGCAGAATGCTCGTTCGACCTGCTAATTTGGCGCTCTTTTAGTTTTGCGATATTTTCAACCATTTAAGAGTTACTTCTCGTCGACAGACATTTTAATTTTCAATTTTTTTCCAGCAATTCCGTTCTCTGAAGGAAAATCGGTAGTGATACCAGCCGGTGGTGTCTACAAGGGTACAAAGTACCCGTATTAAATGCAATCGATGTTTAAAATTTCTTAGTGGAAAGCTAATCGTCGTTAAGAGACATTTAAATTTTCAAATTGTTGTGTCTGAAGGAACACCGTTACAAAATATACCGGTCACGTTTACAAGGATACAAAATGCTCGTATTTATTTAGACACAATCGATGTTTAAAATTTCTTCGGGCAACTGTCGCGAATACATTAGAAAACGATTTTTTTCTCAAAATCATTTTGGGCGTCAAGAGATCGGGAATGATTATCTCGCTATATCCTTCACTGGGGATTCTAAGGGGTACCTGAAGCCGCTTTACCTCTAATCTAACGGTTTCCTTGATATTGTTTTTTTTTTCAAAGAAAAAATAGTTAAAAAGCATAAAACTTTCTTATTTTACGACGTAGAAAGACATCGTTTGGTTTAACGGAAAGCTCGGTCGAAGCACTAATATCACGTTCTTTTAGTTTTTCGGTATCTTCAACTGTTCCAGAGTTACGTACTGATAAATCCTGCTTCAGAGAACAATGTAGCGTTGGTGGCAACATCCCCAGCCAGCATGTAATGTAATTGAGCACTTTTGTGATGTTCTTTTTAGGTGACAATGATACATTCATTTGTAAAGTGCCATAAACCGCTCAGTTACATAGTGCCTAGATGTAGAATGTACTATAGTAACTTTTTCACTACATACTTGTGTGATATCTATAGAAGATTAATAAAATGTGGAAATTTGAGGTTTTATGAATAGCATAGATTTTATATAACATGTATGTATTTTTATAACTTTAACTAAACGTGCCTTATTCATGTTACATAAAAGTACCTTTAATGTTTCCAATTTTTCAGCGCTCACGACGCATAGCGTAACATAACCTTAACTTTGTTATTTCCTGGCGTTCTAGTTTATATTTTGTGCCTGGCGTCATAGCTTTATTCAATCAAAGCCATCCAAGATTCAAAAGCTGTTTTTATTTTATAGTTTTATGCAGTTTTATGTTTGTGTTTGTTTGACTTTGGTGAGAAGTTTTGTGAAAGAATATTTGTTCTTTCAGTGATAAACAATAAGTGATAAATATGTATAAACTGATTAGAAACCTTTCGGTAAGACGCAGGAGAAGATACTGCGGCAGCAGGTATTAAAAACGATCAAGTCTCCATCACCCTTTTCGATCAGAAAAACAACAATTCCTCTTGAACTGAATCAGATTAATCCATTACCCATCACCTCTTCAATTCCTAATTTTTAAGAAAACAACGACAACAAACATTTCAAGTGATTTTGAATTTTGTATCTTAAGTGCGACTCCAAAGTTATTATATCGCCCCTATGTTCCTAAGTTTTGTCTTCACCTTCTTCTTATTTAAAATAAAACGGATTTATTATTATTTTTTTAATTATTTGTTAATTTATTAAAACTTAGTTTTCTGTGAATAAAATGTTTGTTTTATTTATTCAACTTTTATTTCTGCTTATTTTAGCATTAACAAAAATCATCCTATAAATCAGTTACATAAACATTATAAATTATAATATCCTTAATACTTCCAAGTCCGGTTAGAATGTTAATATTACAAAATTAGTGTAATTATTTATAAAAGCTATATTATATTATGTTGATACATATCGGTAATTAATTTAAGAAATATGACTCTAATATTACTATTTATCATAATTATTTACATAAGCGGAAACCTCTCCAGAAATTTTGATCGGGGAGGTTTCCTCTAATGTAAATAATTACCATAAATAGTAATATTAGAAATATATGCCTTAAATTCATTACTGATATGTATCAACAGAATGTAATGTATAGCTTTTAAATGTCCGACAAGTACATAATAAGTACTTCATAATGGAATGTTAGCATTACATTAGTAACGATATTTGACGGACATCCCTTAAGTACATTACCAGGAACATTTAAAGTGATGTCTCACAAAAGTCACAACAATACTTCACCGAGATGTACTTTTAAGGTGCACGAGGGATGTCCTTCTATGCAACATAAACAGTACTTTTGTTGCGACATCGCATGTACTAGATGCACTTTAAAAGTACATCGTCAGTACGTTGCTGTGCTAGCTAGGTCCCCACCAGAAGTTTTTTTTTCAGTGAAATAAAGATTTTATAAAGTTGGTTTTGTTTGTGTTGGTTGTTATGCACAAATATTGCTCCTCTGGATAGTTGAAGTAACTTCACTCGACTTCAACACAGTCTTCCCGTCGCACAGTGGCGCAAAACGCAACTGTACACCCCTTAGGGTTGGGCCGTTTGAGGTGATTTTTTTTTAAATGTTCGTCATAAAATTCCCTATCGATCCCTCTTTCTCAATTTTCGCTTTGGGTCTTCATTTTCGCGGAATTTGGCTCCAAAAATGGGTTTGCATGGAAAAAACTAGATTTTTCTATGCTATGCTATGCGAGATTTTGCCGGACCTTTTTATGGGAGAATGCTCGTCTTGGAAAGCCCTACAATACTGTCCACTTAGATTTCGGGGAGAAATTTTCCGTTGCCCATAAAATGGGGCCACAATCATCCAAAAATTGTCACATCACATATCAATTCTAAAGGGATTGTTAAACACGCCCAACGACAAGTCGGTCAACTCTTCACATTCGCCTAAAGTTTCCCTTGTACCAACGCTTTTCTTCTTGCCTACCCATTCAATATCGATGGCCGGTTTGCCGGTGATTCGCTGCATCAGTTCGTGTGTCCCACATTGGGTGTGCAGGATTTGATTTTGTGGAGGAAATATTTGAGATCCTCCTACCACAAATGGACAGTACTATTTAGATAACGAATATGTATATTGCCTTCATTTCTCTTACACAAAAGCAATGGAGAGACCTGAACTTTCTGAATCTGTATGTATAGGAACTGTTTGGGGAAAAACTACAAATTATTTTGAAGGGTAATACTTAATTCATTTTTTTTTGTATAACTAGTTAGAAATTGCTGCTATTGAAATATAGATAATATATTAAACATGGGTTTAATTTCATAAAAATGTATTATGATCATGATAAATGATCACGTATGATGAAAAAATTTACGTGTATCGAGTAGGTACCATAAAACTACTTTTCGTCCGTGGTACACGATATATAATATTATTAATAATACACTCACCGGCAAAAAAAACCGGCTGCTAAAAGATAGTACCAATTTTAAAGTTCGTTGATGTCTCAGGAGCGGATGCTATGTCGGAAATTTTTATTCGGAATTTAATTTGAGCATATACGGGGTGCAACAAAAAGACGAAGTTTTTTTTCCCGAAATTTGTAATACCTTGTGGGGTGCAGCAGCTACAGTCGCTGTTGCTAATTGGAGTCACATTGTAGCTTCATCTTTTGTGAACATTTTGATTTTTTAATCACGACAATATCTCTGTTTTTATTGGAGATACACTGTTTTAAAACGAACGCCTCGAAAAAAGGCTTCGCGGGCAGAAATGTCTACGTGCAAATAATCAAGGCAATTAAGAGCTTGTCAACGATTGTCAAATTAAAAAAATGCTATTATCTGCGACGGATGTTGCTCGTATTGAGGATGGCCGAAGTCAACGTTATGTGTCCGCTACCCTTGGAATACCTCGAACGACAGTCCAAGATGCCTGGAATCGGTCTATCGGAACGGGAAATTTTCCCAGGCGAGTGGGTTCCAGAACAAAACGGGACAAATGCAATTGACCGCTTTATTGTCTTGAATCGGTAGAACTACAGCGGTTCAGAATCAACATCTGCTACAAGCCGTGCGTAGAACTGAAGTTAGTGTGAGCACAATCCGACGAAGACTTAAAGAAAACGGCTTGTCATCAAGGAGGCCTGCCACAGGACCCCAGCTACTTCCAAGACATCGTGCAGCACGTCTTCAGTTTGCACGCTTACATGTGAATTGGGATATTGAGCAATGGACTAAAGTCCTTTTCACTGATAAATCGCTGTTTTGCTGCGATCGCCCCTGATGGTAAAGATATGTGAACTCTACAATTTCGGAAAGCGTATGTTCTCATGGAGGTTCGGTGATGGCGTGGGCGGGAATTTCCAGGGAGGCCCGTACAGATTTAATCTTTATTGAAACGGCGCCTTAAATACGCATAGATATATCGAGAATATTTTTCAGAACGCTGTTGTTCCCTATGGGAAATGGGTATTAAACGAAGGGTTTGACCAGCTTGCAGCCCTGACTTCAATCCTAGTGAGCATCTGTGGGACAGCAAAGACACGTTCGTCGTCGACCTGCTTTACCCGATAACCTTCAGGATGTGCAAGTGCGAATTATACTTCAGCAAAAATTTGATGCAATTCCACAAGAAATTGTTACAAACCTTATTGATTCGATGCCACGTCGATTGAATGAAGCCATTTTGGTGAGGAGGCCGCACTAGATATTAGTTCCTTAAAATTTGTTCACCTTTTTTAACTTTCAATTGCTTTCACATTAAATCTACGTTTTGAAGTTTATTTAACAGGTTTTTTCCGAGGCGTTCGTTTTAAAACAGTGTATCTCTAATAAAAACAGAGACAATGTCTTGATTAAAAAAATAAAATGTTCACAAAAGATGAGGCTACAGTATGACTCCAGTTAGCAAAAGCGACTGTAGTTGCTGCATCCCACAGGGTGTTACAAATTTCGGGAAAAAAATATCTTCATCTTTTTGTTGCGCCCCGTATATGCTCAAATTAAATTCCGAATAAAAATTTCTGACATAGCAACCCTACCAGAGAAATCAATGTACAATTTAAAAAGAGGTCATCAAAATCAAATGAACGGTTCGCGAGGAAGCCCACTTTAAAATTGGGGCTGGTTTTTAATGGCCGGTTTTTTGCCGGTGATTAAGTTAATAAATTAAAATGTTTCTGAAATGTCAACAAATATCCCCAAGAATACGTAATATGTGGGCTACCATGATAATTTCTTTAAAGACCTAAGATTTTTAATTTATTTTTCTTTATTTTATTCTAGTATCTATTTTTAAGTGTCATTTTTTGTCCTAAAAATGATCCAAAAAATTCATCATTATTGAACAGTATGCAATAGAATATAATTCCTTGATATTTAGATGGTATTAGTTATCTTTTAACATTCCTAAATTCCATTTGTTTATTTATTAGCCAATTGTACCCACTTAAATGAAGGCCATAATATTGTTTGCTTACTCAAACAAATCAAGAAACGGTAAATAACAACAACTTCATTACTTCTGTAAGTAATAAAATCTCTTAAGCATTCATAATACCCTATACAGGGTGTCCTAAAATAGAAGGCCATACCATTAACAACCTATTCTTTGACAAAAATGCCATAATGTAGAAAAATTCAAAAGCACACTTGGCTGAATATACTGCCAAACTGACCAGATTTGTAAAAACATTGGTAATAACATAAAGGTTCATGGTCTGCAATTTTTTATTGTCTTTTTTGTTCCCTAAGTACATGTACTTTTTTACCACATTAAAAAAAACCACTAGGTTTAATCGAATCATTTTATATACAGTGGATCCAAGAGTTTTGACGTTGTGTGTACAAAAATAACTATTATCGTTCTAGTACTGTAAAGCTCCATATTTTGTTATAAAAATGATCTAAAAAATAAAATATACACTAGCGGAAAAAATTAAGGGATCAAAAAAAATCTCATTTCTTTGCGATTTTTCAAGTGACTGTATCTTTGGTAAAAATGATTGTATGTGAATGAAAAAAAATAGCAATTTGAAGCTTGAAGTGTCTAGTTTATGGTTCTTGCGATAACAAATTTTTCCAAGCAACAATTAGCGCAAAATCCTAATGAATATCATGGAAAGAAAATTTTTCGAAATTTTTTGCACACTTATTTTTAGTATACGGAAATTTTTTTCAACCCAACCACTATATGGATTGGATAGGTTGTTCATTTAGCTTCAATTTCTTTTTTTGTCGGCCTCGATACGACCATTCCTCGCTGAGCTATCAGTCTTTGAAGGAAAATGCGTCATTTTCTCTTCTCTCAGCAATATCTCAGGAACCAATGGTCGCTCAGAAAATGGAAGGGGGGTTTCGGAAACTTGGATCCATTCTTTACAATGTTCTGGTATGTTTTTTTTCATTTTTTTTTACAGACTATGAGCTCTAAAGGCAAAAAACCCGGTCCTTAATTTTTTTCAAAAATTCAATCGAATGAAACGATAAAACGGCTTGATGGATCAGGTTGAAACTTTGTAGGGCTTTTGAGTGTACAATGGCCTATAAGATGCACACTTAACATTAGTCATTTTCCCAATATTCTCAATGTGGCACGTGATTTTCTGAAAGACCACAAAAAATTCTGTTTTTCGAAATTTTCCAGTCATATTAAGAATGAAAAAAAATGTGTTTCCTGAAAAAACATACCAGAACATTGTAGAGAATGGATCCAAGTTTTCGAAACCCCCCTTCTATTTTCTGAGCGACCTCCTGAGATATTGCTGAGAGAAGAGACAATGACGCATTTTCCTTCAAAGGCTTATAACTCAGCGAGGAATGGTCGTATCGAGGCCGACAAAAAAGAAATTGAAGCTAAATGAACAACCTATCCAATCCATATAGTAGTTAGGTTGAACATTTTTTTTTTGAAGTCCGTACACGTACAAATAAGAGTGCAAAAAATTTCGAACAATTTTCTTTCCATGATATTCATTAGGATTTTGCACTAATTGTTGCTTGGAATTTTTTTATCGCATCCATAAACTAGATACTTCAAGCTTCAAATTGCTTTTTTTTCACTCACATACTACCATTTTTACCAAAGATACAGTCATTTGAAGAATCGCAGAAAAATTGAGATTTATTTTTTGATCCCTTAATTTTTTCCGCTAGTGTATTTTCTTGATGTTTAAATGATATTAGTATCTTTCAGCATTCCTAAATTCTATTTACTTATTTATTTGCGATTGTACTCACTTAAATAAAGCTTAAGACCTTAATATTGTTTGCTTACTCTAATAAATCAAGAAACGGTAAATAACAACTTCATTACTTTTGTAAGTAAATTAATTATCTGAAGCAAATAATATTTATGAAAGCTTAGAAATAATAAGGGGCCATAAAAACACGGCTGTTCATAATACGCATTCCACTCATTTAATATTTTATTATTGACTTAAAACAACAGACGCTTTGATTGGATGTCTGTCATTTTTCATTACTTGGAAGAGTAGGGTCAAGAATATTCCTCTGTGTATTTATACTTGTTTAAAATTAATGAGAAGTTAACCCCCTTTTTCGACTTGTTACAAACATTCGCATAAGATGGGGGAAGGAGTTAGGGGATTTTACAGTACAGTTCCCCGAGTTGTTCATATAAATTAAATGCAAATACATTACATGTGCGGTAGTTACTTCACTATACATGTATTAGGTTGTGCATGAGGTTTTTTACAGCGTTTTTCTTCAATTCAAAATTGATTTTTCGTTTTAGCAAAACAAATAGGTACCCCTGTATAAAATAACAAGCATAACACTAATCAAGGATACCTATATTCTCCTCATACATGCTTTCTTTTCGACGTCTGAAGAAATTCAGTCGTTTCGTGAAGTAAAGTAATAATATTCCTCGAAAATTTATTAAAGAGGATTCTCAGAGTAATAATATAAAAGCCTACCTTCACAATGGTGAATCTACTAATAAGTAGAGTCAGTATCTTGTACATCATCGATCTCCAAATTCGTCAATTCACAAGATCTACTTGCACCTTCTATTCATTAATGCAACATAACAAAACTAAAAAATTAAACATACCTTAATCATCAAAAACTCTTCATTGGCAGCTCTTGCTTCGATGTGTTCTCACGTTTGTTTGTTTTGCTTGTCTTGTACAAACACTTGACAGAAAAGCTGTCATCTACCGTATTTTGACAGGTCTATCTTGTTGGTGTTTCTGCAAAATTAAATACTGTGTTAGATGCAAAGATATATAAACATGATTATTAAATGATATACTACGTGACAAAGAACCTATTTATTTTGATGATTGTTTGCATATTTACTTCTTTCGGTGGAAGTAAAAAGTGATAAAATTTTCAGGTTTATTTGTTAAGTTTTTTGGAGTTTGCATGGGCCGTACTTTGATAACGTGTCATTCTATTTTTAAAACTTCTCCCGTCATTTGTGTTGCAAATATTGTGAAGCTTGTTGCAATCGATTTTTTTTTACAACTGATGGTAACTTTGAGAGGCGGCGGATTGTTGGACTGCGCGAAGCAGGTTTGTCTGCGGAAGAATTTATAGAAGGACTGACAGATCCTTACGTACCATAGTATGGTATTACAAGGCGTGAACTCAGGAGGGCCGTGAACACAGTGCGAGAGGTACCGGCCGTCATAGAAGGACCGTAGATCGTGAAGATCGTCGATTGCGACTTTTAGCCATCATAGACTGATTTACCAGCAATCGGACTATTGCAGATCAGTGGTTTGAGGAATATGGGAGGATTATCGGTATACCTACAGTATATTGCTGAATACTAAATTTTGGCCACTTGTTTTATTGTCCACATTGAGTACTGCCTCTCTCCCGTTAACATCGAGCTAACTCTTACAATGATGTACAGAAATGATTTAGTAGGATCAAGAATGGAATCTGATCTTTAGTAATGAATCCCATTTTTGCCAGGAGATGCACGATGATCGTGCAAAGATGAGAAAGCGATGTGGTGAAAGACTCTTCCACAATTTGACAGAGAGCGTCATGTCCATCACACAGTAGGCGTTATGGTATGGGATACTCTGGCTTATGGTAGCAGATCAACATTAGTTTTGCTTTCCATATCTTCACACAACCCAAAAAGCCATTTTCCAATAAGATAATGCTAGACCTCATGTTGCCAGACAAACAACTTTTATGCAATTCAGTTCCAGGAATTTGCCAATGAAAAAAACAAGCAAATTAAATTTCTTCAAAATTTTATTATAGACCTTCACAATAGTCTCCCTCTAACTCTACACAACGATTCCAACGTTGCTCGCACGATTGGAAGCACCCTTGGTAACCTTCCGCAGTTAACCCGTTCAGCACTACGGTTACAGCTTTTTTGACCTCCTGTACGCCGCCATGATGAGTTTCCTTGAGATGCGACTTCATCTTGGTGAATAAAAAAAAGTCGCAGGAGACAATACCGGTGTTATAGGGTAGGTGCGGCATCGTTGGAATGCCTTTTTTCATAAACTTTTGCACAATGAACAAGGAATGGGCTGGCGCGTTGTCGTGGTGCAAGATCCATCCGATCTCGGCGAGTTCGGATCGCACACGGAAAACGCGGGCCCACAGCCGTTCCAGGCCAACATAGAACTGTCCAGTCACTGTCTGGCCGGCAAGAACATATTCACGATGAATGGTGCCGTGGATATCGAAAAAGACGAACATTGCCTTCAGTCGTGACTTGGACATCCTCACTTTCGTTGGCCGTCCTCCACCCTTTTCCACCACTGCTGACTTTGTTTACGGGGCTCAGGGTCATACTAAAATATCCAGGTTTCATCTCCAGTAACTACCCGACTCATCCAGTCTCTACACCGTCGCTCCGAATGCGGGACCACAAATCCTCGCATAATCTTTGCGCAAATTTTTCGCATATTAAAATTTTCGTGTAACATCTTGCGAACGGTTTCTTTGTTGACGTTTAACTCGTCAGACAACGCACGAATGTTTAGGCGCCGGTCAGACGTGATCAGTGCACGCAAACTTTCAACATTCGCGTCAGTACGAGAAGTGACGGGAGCTTCTTCACGTGAATCGTCTTCTACCGATTCACACCCCTCCTTGAACTGTTGTGCCCATTAAAACACACGTGTTTTCGACATGCACCACCTGCAATTTTCGAAGGATTTCCAAGGGTTTTTCGCCAGATTTCACTAAAAATTGAATCACAATACGTTGCCTGTAATTTGAGTCACTCATTTTCACGACGCCACTAAAAAAGTTACTTCCAAAAAATGCACATAAAAGACAAACCAAACGTGCTATCGACTTCAACCTTGGACTGAAACTAAAAGGAAGGTCCCTCCTCTCTAGAACAACGTTGACGAACGATGCAACGTTGCCAGTTTCCGAGTTATAACTTAATTGCCACACCTCGTATGTAATGCTCTCAATTGATTTCCAAGTTATACATGCAAGGAAAATCAAAAACTTCACTAACTTATCTATCAATCCAATATTTTCTTTTCAGTAAAATCTTCTATAAAATTGTACAAACAAACGTGACAATACTTAATTTATCTTGTTGTAGTGATTTTGCTTTAATTTCATATATCGTATATTCTAGGTAATATGCAATATATATTCTTTTCATTTACATTTTAGGCAGACAAGACCGCTTCCCAGTAATATATTTGAAAATTTGGTTTTCAGATTAGATGGTCCTACATTGATATTTTAAACGGAGATTATGGGATGCCATATTTCATTCTATTTAAAAGATGCGGTTAATGTAGTTTAGTTATTAAAAGACCTATTTAATGTTTAGTAATATAGTATCTATGCTTAATTCGTTAAACTGTTGGTTATAATAATGTGTACTAGTAAATTATTGACAAGTTTTAAAATTGTAATAAATAAACAATCACAAAAGTAAATAAACATGAAAGTACGTGTTATTTGTCACATTCAGCATTGCATACAAATATTAGAAACATTTACTAGCAAAATATTTATTATATATTATACACAATACACACATTATACACAGTATATTGTACTTATACATGATAATGCGCTAAAATGTTTGATTTGGTTACAAATTTCAAAGTATCGAGAAAGAAATTAAGTAGTTAATTATCACAAGGAATTTTACAAAAGTTTATTTTATTCGAGATAAATGTAGTTGAATAAATTGAAAATAATTCTAAAATTATTCAACAAATTATAGAATTTTTGTCACAAGCGAAAAAAATTGGCATAGCGACAATAGCAACTCACTCATTTAAAAAATAAAATGATAGATCCTTTTTTCTTACAAATGTCAACCACAGTAATCATTTTTTATTCATTATTAAACCTTTTTATATTGGTGTTGGGACCGCTACGTGCTATATCACACGTTCTTCAGGTTCTCTTCTGTCGGGTTTGACAGACATGAATAGACAGGGCTAGTTGTCGGTGGCTCTCATATATGGCGTACTGATGAATGCTAACAAGCTTGAAACCGGTATCTGGTGGCACCGCTGATAAATGATCTGGCTGTTTAGATATAATTCAAAGCTGGTCGGACATAAGCCCGCCGAGCAGTTATCTCCTAATATTCCGTTTCTGCAATATCTTTTAAACTCGTTAGACAGTTTATTAATATTTTAAATTAATCATCATTTTACAATTATTATATAACAAGCGCCTTAATAGCTTTCTATAATAAATAGTTAAGGTTGCGGTATTCTAAATAAGAAAGTACCTCGATCGTTGACTGACAATGATATAAAACTGTGTACCGGGAAGTGCTGGATATCTAACGGAGAAAACTTGAACTGCAAATATTTAAAGAATGTCACAGTTGGAGTGCAGAAAATAACGGGTAGCCGAAACATGCCGAAACTGAGCCTGAAGGTCATGCGTTCGATCTGCGGCAAAATATTTACAAACCTAGCATCTAAATGGGATATCGATTTTTCCGTATTCTAAATTTCAGCGTTCAGTTGCAATTTATCTTTTGCAAATCTGTGATTTGCAGTAGCAGTGGTTTTCTGTATTCTTTATGTGTGTGTAATACTAGTGAAAATTATAGGACATTTTTATTAATTGAAAGTTCGTTGGATTTAGAAAAGTATGTATATCATTATTTGTAAATTGAATTAAATAATAGGTACTTAATAATTATATATTTATATGTAACAGGAACAGGGGATCAAATTTTAGGAATACATAATAGTTATTTATGTACAATATTAATTGAAATCAAATAATTTTTGTCCAAAGAAACTAGCCTTAAAATATGGCCCATCCTTTGCTGAACGCTCTGTAGACATTTTGCGAATAAATTACGATTTGAATCATAAACTTTATCATAAAAGAGCGCTCTTGGAGAATGTTGTAAGAAAAATTTACCATTATTGTCAGTTATTTTAAAAGATTAAGATGACAGAAGATACTTAATTTAATATTAACCATATAAATATTTAAATATGTAATACCTATCTTAGTATGTACAAGCTATTTCGATTATAAATAAAACCATAATAAATTAGCACTTTTAAAATTAAAAACGATTCAGGACTCAAATTTTTCCCATAATATTACAAATTTATCAATAAATTTAATCTTCTAAAAAACGCCATAGAAATTCAATTGTCGCCGTCGCTTCTGGACAAGATATTTATTTCATAGACTATTACTAAAGTTTTGATTAATAAAAATCAAACCACTGTGTATAATACATAGTTATAAAGTTATTTAACTAAAAAATTTTTTACTATAAAATATGTCCGTATATATATATATATATATATATATATATATATATATATATATATATATATATATATTCAATATAACATTTTTAGGTTTGATTGGAGATAATAGCATAATAGAAGTTACATGTTTGGAAAAGGTAGCTCTATCAGCAATTACTTTGATAGAAACAGTGGAGAAGAAAATGGTGCCTTGTTTATATAATGATAAAGATCGAGTCAAATTATAAAAAAACTATTACTACCAACTAAGTTAAAAAAGATGAAGTATTTTCTATATCAGTACTGCTTGTCTTTTAGATTCAAGGGCAATTAGCAATAACAACGAGAAACCTATGTTATTTTGTAGTTTACATAGGTGATAACAATGACTTGTTCATAGAAGAAATATATCGAGACAAAACATTTAATGAAAGTATGTTTAAAAAGTTGGAAAGATTTTATATGCACTGTTTAGCTCCAGAAGTGATATTAAATAGAAGAGGAAGAAATTTGAAATGTAGAGATCCTAATTATATTTTGGAGGCCCAGAAAGAAACGGAAATAAAAAAGAAACTTAAATTGCAGTAAACAGTCGTTCAGTTCGAAGGCTCTTGAAGTTAAAAAGCTACTACCTGTCTCAAATTGTCATTTACCTATTGGAGTATCAATTTCCACTGATTGTACGAAAGTCGCACTATGACGGAAGGGGACGGGGGTTGGTTTTTATAGGGGTTGTTCTAAAAAAAAATGGAAAATTAATAATTTGTGTTTTTACATCACTACATATTTCATGAGTTTTCAATTTAGAATTAATTTTTGGAAAAATGATATTTTTTTTAGTATGCACTGTCGGAAGCGGTATAGTATTTTGTATGTTGATGCAAAAATTCAAGTCAATTATTTTCCTATATTTTTTTAACAACTCTTATAAAAACCCCTCCCAGTGCGATTTCTTACAACAAGTGGAAATTGATACTCCAATGCGTAAATAATAATTTGGGACAGGGGGACAGACAACCCTGTATAATATAAATATATTTTTATTTCATTATTTATCCTTTTTGTAATAGGTATTTAATAATACATAGTGAGACAATTCACAGAAGACAAATAGTAATATACTTTTTGAAAAAATTTTTGTACCTGCAAAATAAAAGATAATTGTAAAAACAATCGTTTTATGTGTCAACCTGACCCTGATATCTATTACATCTTTATTTGTGTGGTAATTTTAAAATATGTAAGCAAACTTATACGGCGAAAATTAGATGTCAAAATATATTGCTGAGATCCAATTTACCTAAATGTCAACCTCCAACGAGTTACAGTCATTTACAAGACGAATGCTAATAAATGTTTTAAAGTAAATGTTAAAAAATTCACTGGCGGCATGAGGACAATGTACACTAATATGCAGGTAAACGTCATTTGTTTCCTGCATCCCTGTCTACTTCATATTACGATAGCCAGCAGTATCAGTGGACAGATAATTTAACTGTAAGATTTTCCTTTTGAAATTTATAATTTTGAAGTGGTTATCATTTCACTATAAAAATTTTCATATTCTGTCAATTTTGAAATTTTTTCAAGTTTGGCTACATTTTTTTCTACACCCTGTATTTTAAAATTTGAATCAGATTGATTTAATTCTCTGAATTTTGCAGGAGTTTGGGTTGGTGTTTTAAACACCTGTATTTTTTCGTTAACAGTGTTCTAATAGCCCTTAGTTAATATTAAAGAGATTTTTGTAGTTCCCTTAATTTTGAGGTTTTTTTAAAGGTCAAAATTTTCTCATAACTGCATACAGAACGTCTTTCGCACGTTCAATAACCGTTCCGAAGTGGTAAAATCGAAAATTTATATCAATAACAATGCAATCAAATGCATGTGGTATGTTTAATTCGTCTTGATTTCTAATATAATACTTAATTCCAAATTTTGCTCGCCCTGTAAACAGAATTTACTTTACCGCCACCTCTTAGTCAGAGGCTGAACTATTTATTGTTAAATTGAGTCAAATTTTTATAGTTTGTAACAGACTTCTAGATAATGAAGTTGACCGAACTTGCTGAGAAAATGACCCTTATGGAAAAATGCTAATACATTTTTAGGTACTGAAATTTATCAAGCTAACTACTTTTTAAAATTGATATATAGTTCTAAATATTCCTATAACATAAACTTACTTAGTGTTACATATAAAATTGTTTAGGTTTATGTATAAGCACGATAAATTAATTGATAAAAATGTGACATTAGGTTAGCAGCAAAGACCAATATGAAAATACGTTTTTTAAAAGTTAAAACTTTGTTTAAACTATATTTAAATAGTAATAATGAATAGACAGAACTTTAAAGATTCTATTTGTGTGGTTATTTTTGTTATTCGAGCTTTATTTTTTGAGATTTCAGTACCTAAAAACACTACAAATACGGGTCATATTTTGCCAGAAATACGGCGACCTTAAATCACAAGATATTTACGTGAGCATATGTGTATAAGGTGGTTATTATTTGAACATCATACTAAAGATAGTCTCTAAATTAAAGTTTTCCTATAATCTCGCGGAAAAGTGTACGATTTTTCGTAGAAAATGAAATTTTTCCGTACGATTTTTGTTACATTATAGGTACAGTAGGCCTGTGTTATTTTTGTGACAATGCTTGTTCCAACGTAATTCACCGAATGCAGGCAGCATTAAGCGAAAAAGTTTGCGTTAAATAATTCTCAAAGTGCTTATGAGTACCGCCCAAGCTGCTTACCGTCTGTAAAAAATAGCATCTAATAGAAATATTGTCCTATATTATGGTACAAATTTACTTGTTAATAATACTTCGACGAAATATCTTAAAAAGGTCTTTTAGGGAGTAAGCTTCTTGTTACATGTATTCAGACAGATTTTCATGCAATAGGGTGTTGAAGATGTTTTGTGTTTTGGCTATCTGCAGTGAAAACCTACTTGTGTCGTATTACAGTTGTAAAAAACGAATTGAAAAATAATTGTGTTCATATTTCGTTTATCAAGGCAACACTGCAGAGTATGTAAATTAAGCTAGTGATAATATATCAATAAATACATCATAAGTATTCCATATAACACTGTTATTATCTCAGATGAATTCAGTAGCGCAAGCGAATTGAAATTTGAATTAAGCTCCGTTCCGAAATATTCATTTTGCTTCTGTTTATTTGATTGGATTACACCCACACATAATATTATTGGCTTCAATTTGAATTTTTAATCACAAATAAATCCTAGAGTAGAATTTTATGTGTATACCTGGTTATAATTTAGTTGGTAATAAATTACCATATTACCTCGGTACTTCTTATGGCTTTTTTTATTCCCTTATATTCATAGCATAAAGATATTTACATGAAATGGGCGGAGTCAAAATTGATAGGGGAGAATAGTGCAATATCTGTGTAATTTACTGATTTGTTTAGGAAGTGAAATAACTAGTTGGCCAGTCGTGTATACTATTTACGCGTTGATCGACGTACCGCCGTCTAGGATCACCCTGTGCAGGAAAACACGCGACAAGTGCAAATGTGAATGCCTTTGCACGGGGGTGATCACGTAAAAACATTCCCGCCTATCAGAGGGTGGCGATATTGATTTCTTATGACATCATGGGGTTGCTAGGAGACGTAGCGCCGGCGCTTGTGGCGCGCCGTAAGATCGACCCCTGGGCCAGCATTGCAGCCGAGGAGCTCGGTGCAACCAAGTTCCAGTGGTAAGATGTGTTAGAAGTCCAAAACAACAACGGAAATGGGCACGGTGCTGAGTTTTTCACCGCGGGAACGCAGGCCCGTGTACACCACCAGCTCTACCGGGGACTTCACCCTCAACAACTTCTCATACGAGCAGCTGAACAACGTGAAAAACCGCGAGAGCAAAACAAACGTCAGCATCACCAACTCCAACAACCACAACCTGAACAACTGCAATAACATCAACAACAATGACAACGCGAGGATCATCTCCGAGAAGAACGCCCTGGAGAAGAACTTGAAGAAGCACTCGCTCTTCATAAACGCTCTGTCATGGAAGAGGTTCTCCACGACGAACAACAACAAGAAGAAGATGGACAACAACAAGAACAAGAACATCACAGTGTTCCGGCAGCCCCTAGTTGACAATATACACCCCGTGGTGGACAAAAACAAAAACATACACCAAAACAAGAACGGCTCGTACTATTCGAACTCGAAAAGCACTTCTGCGCTAGCCTTAGACATTGTTAGGGTTAATAACGCTAACAACAACACCAACCATCACATAAACTGCGATAAAGTAGGTAATAAGCAGGCCCTTCTGAGTCAAAATTCCATCAACACCCAAAACCAAGTGGTGCCAGTGGCAGCACCTAAGAAGACTGTAATCCAAGCTTCCACCTCCGAACTTCTTAAATGTTTAGGGATGTTCCTTCACACCAAGTGTTATAAATTAAGGGATTTTCAGGCTGGCGACGCCGTCATGTGGCTCAGAACTGTCGACAGAAGCCTACTTCTGCAGGGCTGGCAGGTTAGTTCCATTTTTATTTTAACATTACAGAAAATTATAACTATACTACGTCCTTATGGTCGATTTATTCGATTAAGTAATAAACTTATTATTTCATCAGTGGCGCAGTATAGTCTTAATACTGAAGAAACGTTACGTAGACTTTTTGTTACCAAAATTAAAATGGTCACTTTATTATCATGTAACTTCTAACCCATACTGATATTTGGAAGGTAATTTATATGGTCACAAATAGAATTTTAGTAATAAAAAATTTATTGCTGGTCATTTTATAATCATGTAACTTGTAATCTATACTGGAAAGTAATTTCTATGGTCTAAAAAATTAAAACGAAGTTTGCAAAATGAAAAAAATTGAAATAAGCTCTCTGAGGTGTTGAAAAAGGTTGCATAGATGTGCAAAATATGTTTTTGGTACTATTTATTCCACTATCTACCGTATTCTCGCTATAAAATGATCAAATTTGTGGTGGTTTATGTATAGAAATATTGAAATATAAAACATGTATAACAAAGGTAGTTTCATACAAAAAGTTATTCATGTTTTGTTTATTCAATGTAGCTATTTAAATTTTCCTCAAATAAAATAAGAATTTTAAAAAAGGCGCACATTTTTAGCTATTCTAACTCCATATTTTAACAATTGTGTTCACATACTACAGCAATATTTACATCTACAGTTAAAATTCACGAAATATGTGTTTTCAAAGATTTCTGTACCTAAAAATTTGTCGGTTAGACTATTTTTTTCTCTTTATTTATCCGTTATACTACAGTACGTATGCTATGTTGGCTTGCTTTTGTTATAAAAATTTAAAGATATTTTTTTTTTGATAATGAAGCATGAAATTTGAAACAAAATTTTCGAAATAAAAAAGTGAAATAATGGCAGCTTTTTTCTCAGATTTAGAAACACATTCGCAAAATAAGTTTCTGGAATTATTTTCAATTTATTTACCTGCCGTAGACTTACCTTAAATTAAAAAAAAATGTATATAATAATTCTTCTTTCTAAAAAAAATTATTTTGAAAAATTGATCGCAAAGTAATTCAATCACGAGTTTATTCCTTTTCTAGATCAATGATATCTTGTATGTTTGTACAATTTCATACCATACATACCATTTGATGAGAGAATGCGGAACAATAAATTCTTTGGACTTTACATTACTAATGAATAAATTTATTATTCTATCCTTAGCGTAGAAATTTCGCATTTTTTTGGGTATACACTGAAAGGAAGTTTCGAATTTTTTTTCGAAGTTTCGATCGGAAGTTTCGAATTATACCCATTGCAGTTATGATTGTAGTAGAGCAAAATGGTCATTTTGTTATCATGATGTATGGAGTATGGAGTCTAAAAGATAACAGAGGCAGATTTCCCTCGTATACTATATGAGAAAAACATTGTTTTATATAATTAACTGAGTTTTTTTTAGTTTTCTTGAAATTATATTTTCTTTGATATTTAAATTAATATCTATTAATGTTTCATCACAATGCTACAAAAATTTTTCAAAAATACAAAATAACATCGATTTATTGTAAAAAAATATATATATTGCACATATGTGTGCAACTCATTTTAAGAATCAAAGAAGTTCTTGCATTTGCATGGTTTCTTGATGCTATTTTGAGACTGGGATTTGTTTGAAGATCCTTTTAAGGCTTCAGTTTGTTCCAACTGTAAGATATAAATAATCACTATGCAAATCTGTTTTCTAAACTCTTTCAATCTTATGGCATAATATTGACAAAACATTCAAAAGGACTTTGACCTCCTTCCTTAGATTTAAAATATTCAAAGGATAAGTCAAATAATCCAAAATTATATTCATTTTATGTTGAAATGAGTCTAAGGTACTTATTTTTTAAATTAAACATTGATATAAAGAGTACCTAAAGTCATTACTAACCGTAGGAAATTGTTTTTTATTTATATTTACAGGTTTTGGTATATTGATTAACCTAAATATAATTCCTCTTTTTCTACTGTAATATATAATTATTTAAAATTATATATAGACATATACTTACCACATCAACACAAAATAATTTTACTACTGTATATGTGTAAAATGTTATGTTTCTATTGCAACAATTGTTGTAATGCATGATTTCATTGAAAGCAATAATATTTATAGACTTACAGTACCGTATTTAGAAACATTTATAGCTTACATAACTGCAAAGGACGCAAATTTTAATATTCAGTGAGACTTGATATTTTCTATACAGGGTGTTCAGTAAAGTATGAGCCATACTTAAAGGCTAACTTCCTTGGACCAAAATAATGTGATTAAAATCAACTTACATTTAAGTCTTTCTGTATTTTATTTATTTACGATAGTTTCCTTATTTGCTGAGTACTTCTACTCAAATTTAGGGAAACGAGTTTTTTTTATGAAATAAACACGAAGATCTGATTGATTTTATACAAGCACTATTCTTATGTGAAAGTTGATAAACAAAGAAATTAAAATCTGGCAGATTTTATAATTTAGTGAACAAGTAGATCGGTTTGTACAAAAATGTAGAAAATTTTCGAAACGTTCACATGTTGTGAAAAGGAGTTTCAATAATCTATTTCATTGAGATTTGAGAATAGGAAAATAAGGGCAGAACCAACACCAGTGTTTTAGTGCCTAAATATGGATGTTTTCACATTATTTTCTCTATTAAATAATAAGAAAATGTTGCCATCTTCAGTTATTGAACAACAATCCAACAGAACCATGCAGCAGACATTAAAACTCCCTCAACAATTAGATACTCCTTATCCAGCATCACATCTGAATGGATTTATGATATGGGCGAGTTTAATGCTCTATACGCCGTCTAGTCTTCATTGATTGAATAACAATGAAAATTTATATCATCATCGCTGCCCAAAATGGAATTTACTGGATAAAAATAAATAATCTATAAAACTATTGAACAAATACTTCACTAAATAATATCCAAAAACGTCTATTTACATAATCTTAATTTAATTGTACAGGGTGTCTTAAATTCCATAGTATGGGTCTACTGTAAGGATAAAAAAAAATTAAATAAAATTTGGGACACGATGTGTTAAATGGGATGATGATTTTCAATTTTTTTCCTATTAAAAAGCTTTCTTTTTTCTTATAAACTTTTATTAGAGAAATGTTTCTGTAGTACTTCCCATTTAATAGATATAAGCAATATCGTCCTAAAGAGTCTCAAAGGAAATACCACCTAAAATCACATTAGCAGTCAAATAGCCGTTGGAAAATAATTGAATGTTCTTTGTTTAAAGTGCATATATGTCATTAGGACTAAATAAAAGGATTAAACTCGATAATTCTTTAATACAGTTAAAACAATACAAAACTTAAAAAATGAGGCAAATGCCGCATACTACATGCATATTACAGTCTATTCTCTATACGGCACATGACACATCCAATCTTCGCCTGACTTCTTTTTGGGCTGTTTTCGCCGTTTAACTTATTACAAGCGTTTGTGATTTTTTTCTTTCAGATGATTAATACCTCAGTGTTTTGTTAACCTTATTTTTTAAAACTCCCATAAAAAAATCGATGAGTTTTAGATCTCCTGACTTTCTTGGTCACTAAATTAATCCCAACCCATTTTTGCGGGAAATGTTGTCTAAATATTGCTGCACAATCCTGGGCTTGTGTTTAGCTTTCACACAGGAGGTTCATGTTCAATTATTGACCCCGAAGAATTTTGGTTTTTTTTTTCAGCATCTTAGTTTAACTTTATACTAATACCACCACCTCCTTCAAAGCTATTCATTAAACATAAATAAAATAAAAATGAGACATATGTTTAGCCTGTTTCAACAATATAAGTCAAACAGCTTCAGAGATATTAGAATATATGTTATATTTTTTAAACTTCAATATCCTGTATTCCAAAACACCTCGTGAAGTTAAAACACAGATTTAGGAAACACCTTGTATAGTGATAACAATAAATCAGTATTTTATTACGTCAAATTGTATATAATAATAATGCCACCATGAAAATAAGACATTATTTATATTTATTTAGGATACAAGTAATGATAATTTTTAATGATGAAATTAGTAACTAAATAAATACTCCCTAATCTGTTTTATTCACTGTCCTAATAGCTAAGATTGAATAATTTGACGTAAGTAATGCCTACGTCTGAAAACAGGCAAATATTTTACAGATTATAGTCAGTCAAGTCTGTAGGTAAACAAAATGTTATCTATAGTACCTACATATATAAAATAATATACCTAAATGGCTTTAAAATTTGTTTGGTAACGACAATGGTTAGACCCGTTAACAACAAGTTTTTCCCTACGAAATTATTATTTTGCTTGTATTAATTTTTTAAGTTACTTCTATCTTTTTTTATCTACAAAAAGCTTTATCTTTTTTTGCACAAATTTATTGCCTATTCATCTAATATACCTTTTTACATTAGCTCTGTTAGCACAGCAGTTGGAAACCGTTTCAAATTGTCCGACGCACGCGCAGTTTATTTATAGTGACTCCATAAGGTTGAAAATCCATTGTTTTAGTTGGAACGCGCAGGCTCCGGGCGATTGGAAACTAATTTGTGTATTGTGCAAACAATAATACATCCTTTGGAATATGTTTAAAAAATTACAATTAAAATACTGTTCCTTTAATATATCTCTCAAACTACCCGACCCTGATAATAAAATGGTTGAGACATTATTTTTGAAATGCAGCTGATATTTATTCGTTTACAAATTTTGACATATTTATGTTTAGTAGTTTTAGAGATAATTAAGGAAATCCATTTTCTAAGTAACACTCTAACACCCTGTATATCGGAAACGCACCGTTAAGGAAGCCACTTTTCATTTTTTTTTTAATATAAAGGAAATGCCCTACATAAATGAAATTAATGTTGAATGTTTTCTATATACACATTAAATAAACTGACGGCTGCTTGAAATTAAGCACAATAAAAACAATTAATAATAAAAGAGCTGCAAAAAAGTTACCACCCTCTTTTCGAGAGTGAAGCTAATCGGTCTATGGTCGCTAAAAAGTTCGCTGAACCATTCTCTATTCTTATTGCCAATCAATTCGCTGTTTGACACGATATCCAAAAAATAAAACTCGTATTACCGAATTTTTAATATCGCAATCACGCATGTGTAAATAATGGCTAACGTAAAATAAATATTGCGCCACCAATGTGGAATTATTTATTAATTCAGTTAGGAAAAGCCATCATACGTACACAAAGCTACGTCATCCCAAAGGGACTATGGCAAACAAATTAGTAAATCAAATAACATTCGTTTGTGTTCAACAGGAACATACCAGTCATATACGTAATTATTATAGAAGCTATGTTTGTAAAAATGTGGTTTACTCCAATATTAGCATATTAGAGGGTACATACTCTCTTTTCCTAATATTTTAAACATCATCACAATGCGTCCCGTTTTTCAGGTTAAGGTTGCTGCATTTCTCGTCGTAAAATGAAGTTTGGGTGCTTTTGCTTTTAGAAATCTCTAAAAATTAAACATGAATAACAACATATCAAAAATAAAATTCTTGATGTTTTGTTTATACACTTCTATTATTTAAAATATCCTCAAATAAAACAATAACGTTTGTGAGACACACATTATTTTGCTATTCTGACATTCCTACATTTTAACAACTATTTTCACATACTTATACACAAAAGGGAACAAAACTATGTAAGTTTATGTTATACAATATTTACATCTGCAGTTAAATTAAAAAAAAATACGTATTTTGAAAGATTTCTGTACTAAAAATTTGTTGGTCAGACGGCTTTCTGCCATTATATATTCGTTTTACTTCGGTACCTTTGAATATTCGCAGGTGGCATGAGACAATATTCCTGCTATTTGATAAGTTCTGTATTGTTCAGTTAAATGTTTCAAATTATTTGTATTTGTAAAAAACACTATTTCAAGACCTTAACACCTCTAGAAATATGAGAAGGCTGCGGAATTTCCGTTTTTGCACTTTTAATTGCTACTGCAGTAATAATAATCAAAGTACAAAAAATTTAATAAATTATGAATACTAAGTACAACAATGTAAGCTATGTAAAGTATTTTTAAATTTAAGACGATTGGAAAAATTTGTTCGACTGGAAGGTTCGGCAGAGAAAACTAAAATTTAATTTAGATTAACGTTTTGTAATTTTTTGTTGATTTTATGATAATTTCACCCTAATTTCTTCAGTTTTTCACGCATCATGCACAGTTAATGGCAAACATAATAAATATATTACATATCATGTAATAGTGGAATTAACTAAATAATAATAAATTATTGTAATTATTCAATCAAATATAAATTTAAAGTTAAGGATATGTACTTATTTATGAATAATAAAACAATATTTAAAAAAGTATGGTAATGGTTTGTACAACTCTTTGAAAGCCAATAATTATGCCAGGAAGCATAAATCTATAAAATGTCTGAAGATGATTTTAAATCATCACAGTAACTTTCCTAATTTGGGCATTTTTTTATATGCTATAATAACCGTGATACGAACATAAAAATTGAATTTTAAACATTCTATTGCAGTATTTATTATAACTAAAACATTTACGTTTATATTAGATCCAATGAAACGATAGAAAACCCTTGACCGGAACAAGAACCAATGTCGACGCCAAAAAGTATTTGGCATTAGCGTGATCTAGTTCAGTTTTCTTTTATAATTATTGTTTTCCAGTTTAGGGCATAACTTCATAAATCTATTTTCCAGAGCCAAATATTAATTGATAAGAATCATTGGGCTTATAAGTTACCTATATTACCTAATACTTTCCAACTACATAGTGCATACAATAAGTATTATCAAACTAACAATTATTCAGAAATAATTTAACAAAATTAAGTGATTGAACTATTTCTAGTTACTGATATGATTAACTGGGCTTAGTTTACTATGCAAACAAGTTCACAGAACATATGACTATCGCGATATAATAATATTGACAGTAAATGGTAATGCTAAATATAAAAGTTAAGAATGTACGTATAAGTCAAAATATTTACAATACACAGAGCCGAATTTAGCTCTAACGTGTCTCTCTTTTGAAATATTTTGGTTAAATTTGAATTTGACGGTGTAATGTGGGCGTAAGTTTATACAGTGTGGCCAGTCTTCGTTTCCCAAATTTCTAATTGAGAAGAAGTATTGCGTGATACTTCATTTTAAAAAGTATTCAACTCTATATCGCTTTTTAATTTTGATATTTAATGAGAAACAGGGATAGAAC
This sequence comes from Monochamus alternatus, assembly GCA_037114965.1. Lineage (NCBI taxonomy): Eukaryota > Metazoa > Arthropoda > Insecta > Coleoptera > Cerambycidae > Monochamus > Monochamus alternatus. The sequence continues at coordinate 45,569,042 of CM073433.1, forward strand.
ATCTTGTATACCAAATTTCATTAAAATATTATAAAAAAGATAAAGAACATCAAAATTGTACTTGAAATTGTATGCTTTTGTTTAATAAAGACTGAATAAAAAATATATTTTTGGACAATCCTAATTTTTATACTAGATGTAACAAAACAGCAGGTCATTCCGTTAACCGTATATTTTGGCGGCAAAATATGACGATTTAACCCTACTTACCTATATATATATAAAAATCTCCTCCCTTAAAAGATACAGGACGTTGAAGAAAGAAAAAAGTTTCTCCCTCCTTTTTTTTTATGTAAGTCTACGCAATTACGCTCAGTATCGTAGTGTAATATTTTATTTGGATAATTTTACCGCTCTTAATAATTTTTCGTTTTTAAACATATAATAACTGATTTTACATAATTTTACAGACTGTTTTTGAACCAACAGCTTTGACGGTATTTTTACACAAAACAAATGTTTCATTTACTAACAAACATTAATACAGTATTGAAGAAACAGATCTCTTAAACACACTTGTAGTAATTGCTAGGTATGTCATAACATGACTGTTTTTCTTTATTTCAAATACTTTTTTACTGAAAAATTATTTTTCCAAATCGATAAATTAAAGAATCGCAACTGTTTAGTGGCCACCACACTCCCTTAATTTTAGTCCAATTGATTTCAGTTCAGTTTGTAAGACGATGACCATTCTGAATCGATGGAGGATATTAACCAATTAAAAATAGCTTCTTAAAAATGTAGATTTTGCAAAATTTTAAATTGCTAGTAATTAGAAAAGCCAGTTAATATATTTCTTAGGCAGGCTGACATGTGGAGCAATTAATAAACTAAAATATGAAATTACCTACATAAAATAGAAAAGTATTTGGGTGAAAATGGTAAATCTGGTTAGCTCTATGTCCAGAGACGCTGTATAAAATTAGTTAAGACATTTAAAACATTTTTCCTTGAGCGTGCTTTTGGAAACTGAAGTTTAAAATTGTTTCTCTGCGGCTAATTCTAACGTTCCATGACTTTTAAAAATCGAATTAAAAAAGAAAAGTTTTAGAAAAAATTATCAAAAGTAAGAAAATATTTTAAATAAAATTTTACACTGGAAATTGGAAGAACTTGTCCGTGAGCGTTCGTCAGGTGTGTTTTTAAGGCATTGTCTGAAGCTATTTATTTGTGGCATAATTTTAGTTTTTCTTTAGTTTTATTGGGTTTTTGCCACACTTCTGAAAAATAATAAAAATTAATTAAATAAGCCCTTGCGCCAAACGGAACAGTTAAGGGTTATTTTTGAAACTAAGTTTGCCTAACCAAAAAATCTCGCACTGAAAAAAGCAGATAAGTAAAATATGACAAAAATCACATCACTATCGCGCACTTCCGTAATATTGACGTTTCGAAAAACTCTCTGTTTTCGTTTTCAAAATAGTAGTAAAATATTAAACGTTTGTCAAGTTTGACAGTTTAAAATTTGTTTATCTGCTTCCATAGAGATGTTAAATGATTTTTATTTTATTTTTACTTACTTCTTCTTGATACAACTGTAGCCAACAATGATCGATGTTTACTGAACAGTTTGACACACACTTATCTCCGTTCAACAAAATAATCGCGGTCTCTTTTAATTTTCTTTTTGTCGCGTTATCTTCCTTCTCTAAAATTTTTGCCGAACCCCATTGAATCACATGACCGGTTTCCCAAGCGTGTTCGCAAATTTTGGATTTTTCAAATTCCCGTCTTTTTATATAATTTTTATGTTCCTCAACTCTAACATTCATAGGCCGAGACGTTTCTCCGACATAATGTTTATTGCATTCGCAAGGTATACTGTAGATGCAATTTTTTGAATTTTATATATCATTTTTGGGACGCATTTTTGACAAAAATGATCGTAAGGTATTAGTTGTCTGAAAAACTGTTCGAATATTAAATTTATTACCGATTCTTCTTAACTTTTCTGATAATATAGGAATGTATGGAATTTTTATTGTATGATTAATTTCTTTTATTTGTCTTAAAGTTTTATCTGCAATATTTTTGAATGTTCTATCAACAAAATTTGGAGGGTATTCAATATTTATTAAAACATTTTTAATAAATTTTAGTTCGTTGTTAAAGATATCATTGTTTGATGAAATTAATTTTGCTCTATCATATAAACATTTAACAACACCTTTCTTAATATCGATGTGATGGTTAGATTTAAAATTTAAATATCTATTGGTGTGAGTTTGTTTTCTATAAACACTTGTTTCTACATAATTATCGTGGTTTTTAATTAAAACATCTAAAAATGGTAGCATATTATTATTTTCTATTTCCAAAGTGAATTTTATTGTTGGTTCTCTATTGTTAATATCATTTAAAAATTCATTTAATTTTGTAACAGTAAAAGGCCAAATTGCAAAAATGTCATCTACATATCTCCACCAGATAGTTGGTTTTTTATTTATATTTTGAATATGATTTTCTTCAAAAAAATCCATAAAAATATTACTTAAAATTGGTGATAATGATGAGCCCATTGCCATTCCGAAATTTGGTCAACCTCAAAAAATATATTTATTAAATTTCAAACTGATCGTGAAAAACTGACACAACAATTTTATAAGTTCAACATCAACACCATGCATCCTTTAAGGGAGGCATTTTTTTGTATAGGTAAGTAAGGTCAAATCATCATATTTTGTCGCAGTTGTTGGGATGACCTAGTTTTTTTATTACACCCTGTATATTTATATTTCAAAATGTCGAGTATTGCCAGTTTATTTTGGTGTCATATCTTGGTTTAGGAATTTCAAAATTGGTGGTTATTAGTAAAATATCGATAAATGTAAACAGTAATTATATTTATTTTTTTGTTAGCAATCAAAGCTAAATTGAATTAATTATAGATATTGCTATTTTATGTGATTCTAGCTACCGGTGAAGAAGTCAAAACACACATATTTAAACACATGTAAAACACACATTTTTTCACTGGGAATTATCTTCAACCGCAACAATGTCATTTATTGTTTGTTGTATACAGTTTCTAGATTAATACAAATAATTTTCTGTCCTCATTTTACATTAAATTAGGTCCCAAAGCGGTTTACTGCCGAGTACGACATAAACAAAAGAAAAAAGGTACCGACGGAGCGAATACAATCACGCAATAATTTCTCATAAATCTGGCAATTCTATTTCATCGGGGACTACTGGGGTTAATATTTGTTTTCAGCTTTCTGGTGAGTTATTAAACCCTTTTGAAAAAGTATATGCGTAGTTTAGGTGAAATGAAAATGGAAGAAAATTAAGGTGATTAGTCTGTTGTTTATTTTGTTCGAATACAAATGTTTGTATTGTCTGAAGTTATTTATTTCTAATGTTATTTGTTCGTATTTATTTTTCATTCGTTATTTGCATTCCTCTGATTATTACGGGTTTGTGTTTCGAAAGATCATACAATGTAAACGATTATTCAAAGTTTTCAATGTAAAAATAAGTAAAAAAAGTAATTTACATACAAGTTGCATTAAATATATTTTTACCCAACTGCCAAAAGATTCGACTTTTTTAATCGCTACAGATCCTCAAAATTAGCCATTTTTAATGAACGTTATCGTGAAAATAAAAACACGCGATAGTGAAAAAAAGTTTTTATCCACAATCCACCTTATAATCGGGTTTATATTCACACATATGAACCGTTTAAAGTGATACTTTATCCACTAGTAGAATACACTAGGTAACTTTATTTCACTAGTAGAATAATGAAAAAAGTAATAAACTTATAATAAATCAAGTTTCATTTATTAACATTCACGTTTACGCACATTTTGTTTTTTGTTTTACGCGCAAGTTACGGATATCTCTTCTTGTAAGGAACAGCGTGGATTTTCCTTGGAATATAAAGTTTATTAAATGGACTCTTCAATATAAATTTCTGCCACAGAGGAGCTCTTCCATCCACCATGCCGTATAGTGGTTCTAAGATCAGCACCTTTATTGGCCAATAAAATTGTTGAAGTGCGCCTCATGCAATGGCCAGTATACGAGGTGTGGCAATTAAGTTCCGGGAATTTGTCAATGAAAAAACAAGTAAAATAAATTTTGCCAAAATTTTATTATCGACCTTCACAATAGTCTTCCTCTAACTCTACACAACGATTCTAACGTTGGTCCCACGATTGGAAGCACCCTTGTTCATCCTTCGCAGTTAACCCGTTCAGCACGTTGCAATGCCTTTTTTTGCCAAAAACTCTTGTACAATGAACGAGTAATGGGCTGGCGCGTTGTCGTGTTGCAAGAGCAAGGCGTTCTCGGCGCGTTCGGGTCGCACACGGAAAACGAGGACCCGCAGCCATTCCAGGACGCCAACATAGAACTGTCCAGTCACTGTCTGGCCGGCAAGAACATATTCACGATGAATGGTGCCGTGGATATCGAAAAAGACGATCAACATTGCCTTCAGTCGTGACTTGGACATCCTTACTTTCGTTGGCCGTCCTCCACCCTTTTCCACCCACTGCTGACTTTATTTACGGGTCTCGGGGTCATACTAAAATATCCAGGTCTCATCTCCGGTGACTACCCGACTCATCTAGTCTCTACCGTCTGTTTACGGGTGAGAACTTTTGGCACTATCTTTGCGCAAATTTTTCACGTATCCAAATTTTCGTGTAACATCTTGCGAACGCTTTCTTTGTTTGACATTTAACTCGTCAGACAACGCACGAATGCTTAGGGGCCGGTCAGACATGACCGCAAACGGTCAACATTCGCATCAGTACGAGAGGTGACGAAACCTTTTGCCCATTCAAACACGCGTGTTTTCGACATGCACTCATCTCCATACCCCACCTGCGATTTTAGAAGGATTTCCGAGGGTTTTTCGCCAAATTTCACTAAAAATTGAATCAGAATACGTTGCTGGTAATTTGAGACTCATTTTCACGATTTTTTTGGAAGTAACTAAAAAAGTTACTTCCAAAAAATACACATAAAGCACAAACCAAACGTGCTATCGATTTGAACCTTGGACTCAAACTAAAAGGAAGGTCCCTCCCTCTCTAGAAAAACGTTGACGCACGATGCGGTGTTGCCAGTTTCCGAATTATAACTAAATTCCCGGAACTTACTGCTACCTCGTATTTACGATATTCAGGAATGAAGCAAATATTCAGGATGCCTTCGCCAATGTGTTGATTTCATCAGGCTGAGAAGTACATTTTTGATATGTAAAAAAATATGTCTTGTAATAAACGAATTGGGTGCAGAGAAATATATTTTCTGCACAATTCAACAGCATTCACGCAAAATCCTTCTCCTATAATTGTAAATATTCTTGAAATGCCCGTCCGTCCAGAGCATTCTGAGAATCTGTGCTACCAGTTCTAATATTATATTACCCCCATCAAATTTTGGGAAAAATAGAAATTTTGGGGAAATCAATACATAAATTTGAACAAGTTAATAATTCAAACAGTTTTTACAATTATAAAACAGCATTATTTACAAACAAAGCAATAATAAAATTTCATTTATGGTTATTTTGTGTTGTATATTATTTATGTTTGGACAGTCATTTATGTGTACCACATAACATTTTTAACTTACAAATCTCTACTAATTTTTGACATATCAGTCTGGGGAGATTTACAATGAACACCCTGTATAGAAAACATAGATTTATCTTGGTATGTAATCAGTCTTCACTTTGTGTCATGTTTCTTGTCGATGACTGTCGGTCTAATTGTCACTGACTGCGGCTTTGTGGGAAATAAATTGTCTATTATTACCACCCTTCAATAAGATATAACCTTAGTTTCCTGTGTCAAGTGGACACGCGTGGTCACGTTTTATTATCCCCTTGAACCTTAGCTAGCAAATCAAATTATCTTACCCACACACAAACACGCTGACAGTGCCGTGTGTAACTTTCGGGGTCTTTGGATCTGAAACTTCTAATGTCTTTATCTGCAATATTTATGTCAGTATATAATAAAAGTTCGGTTAGCAACTTCACTCTTTATTTTGAAACTTTTATTTTTACATAAATATACGTGATATGCGTGAGCAATAGGTCAACAGGCGAAAAGCGAGTAGGGGACACTCTGGCAAATAGAACCTGGTGGGTAACAAGAACCAGTAATATATTTTCTTCTTAAAAAGTATATCAGACTGACAACACTGTAATTACTGTCCACTCCTAAGGTAAAATATCCTCACTTTCTCACCTATGCGCCCATGTGTACATGATTTACATGATTAAAAGATTTAGTACTAAAATATGAACTATTTCAGATGGTTGACTGTTGCTACAAGAAAAGTTTGTAAGACTTTCGGAAGCAGTTAATAACGAATTATTAATACAGTATGCGCCAAAAGTATGGAATAAATTCAATAAAAACGAAACAATTATTTTTTGGGAAAAATCCTCGAACAGGTCGATTTTTATTTTAAAAAATACATATTTTAGCGTAAAATGTTATTTGTTTTCGAGTAATGACGTCATCGAGTTTTTTTAAATGGCAACACCATATTTTTTTCCTTGATTCTGAAAGATCGTTTAATTCTCTATCAGTCAGTACTAAAATTTTGCCCTCTTACATAGGAAAGTTTTCGAGTAAATGACGATTGAATGTTAGAAAACGTAAATCAATTAAAATAAAGCAAAAACGTTATCAAGTTTAGTTTTTCGAATTCCATAGTTCTTTCATGGATCACGTAGGTGAAAATCTTTGCAAAGTGTTATTGTCACACCGACTTTCTAATAAGTATTGTAAGCGACATAGAAATTATTATTCAATTTTAAGTATTATGGCACATGTAACTGTTACTCAAAGAATTGAAATTTTAATTCTTATCGGATGCGGGAATATGACTAGAATTCAGCAGGAAGTTTGCGATTTATTTAATGAAAAATATCCAGATCGCCCAATCAGCCAATCAACAGTCAGTAAGGTAGAATCTAAATTTAGAGAAACTGGCAATGTTGTAAATATTCCAAAACCTGGACGTCCAAGTATGGTGGATAATCCTCATAATTCTTCACGAATGGTTGCATTAAACATTGACACTAGTCAGAGCACATGCTACGTATCTTGAGGAAGGAAAAATATCATCCCTACAAAATTCAACTTGTGCAGGAACTCAATGAAGATGATCCCGATAGCCGCTTACACTTTTGCGAAATTCTAATGGATTTATGTCAAGGAAATAGAAATTTACACCGGCAAATACTTTTTTCAGATGAGGCCACATTTTGTCTAAATGATACAGTAAACCATCAAACTTGCAGATATTGGAGTCGGGAAAATCCTCATTGGATGGCAGAGGCACATACCCAACACCCTCAGAAATTAAATGTGTGGGCTGGAATAGTTGACGACAGAATAGTAGGGCCTTTCTTCTTTGAAGGAACCCTTACAGGACAAAGATATTTAGAGTTTCTAGAAAATGACCTTGTTCCAGCCCTTGCAGTAATTTTTCCTAACGATAATGACTCTGACATTTCTGACGATACCATATGGTTTCAGCAAGACGGGTCACCTCCGCACTATGCGCGCCCTGTACGAGATTTTTTGTACAACTGTTTTCCTGGGATGTGGATCGGCAGACGCGGACCGATAGAATGGCCTGCAAGATCGCCAGATCTTACACCTCTTGACTATTTTTTATGGGGTTACTTGAAGTCAAAAGTGTACATTAATAAACCACGTAATTTAGAAGAACTTCAAAATCGCATTCGGGACGAAATATGCAGAGTTGCCCCAGAAATCATTCATAAGGTGCAAGAAGAATTTCTTCACAGACTTGCGCAATTCATACACATCAATTCGTCTTCAAAATCAATTTAATTATGTAAGTGGTCACTATGTTATTCAAAAGTGCAGCGAGATAAAAGTAACAGCAGTGTTTTTCCAACCAATAAAGTCGAATTAAGATGACAAGAATAACCCTGTTTCTCGCTAGTGCACTTGAATTGATCTTAAGGCAACCCCAGGGTAAAATTCGAAGCATGTTCAGATGCAGTAACCACCCCTGTCTAACTGAATCCTATTTTGTACAAAATCAATACGCATCGCTCGGTTTTCTTGCCACAAACTTATCTTTCCTTTTTTTTTCAGCTACCTAATGAATCGGTGGTTAATTTCGGTAGGATTAAATTTATTTCCAAAGGCAGGAAATTTTGCATGGATTAATTGGCGAGCAGCTTTTAAAAGTGTTACATTTATTTCAGATTGTGTGAAATTACTGCTATTACTTTTATTCTCCTGTTGGGAGTGCCACCACTAAAAGCATGAAGTAAATAAACTTTAGCAGTTTATGAAATTTAAAACGTAAAAGTTTCCGAAATAACCTTATATAAAAAAGTTTTGAACGTGAAGGGGAATACAATTTTGTAACAAAAAAGTCGGAAAGGGCAATTCGAAAATGATTTAAAAATAGAGTTCTGCACAGCACTGGAAACTGGTCCACTGTAGCATCCACTGTAAAACCTGATAAGGCAAAGCATGCAATCTGCAACCGGATACAATATTTAATTCCCAAATAAAGAAATGAATAACATTTTATAACACCTATTTTATGTAGCAAATTCAGCTGGTTTTGCCGCTATTGTTATTAATTATTATAGTTATTTATGCAACAAGTACAAAAAGTAAGTGTTTATTGCACGCGATGTGAAATTTGAAATGAATTTGAAATTAAAACAGTGTTTACGCATGAAAATGTTTGTCGTTTTTCTCAGAAACGGTTAATTTTATTGTAACGTAACAAGAGATACTTTTTTAAATAATTTTTGATACTCTTTAACATGGTGCTATTCAAATTTATAAAGCGATGAAAACAAAAAAGTTGTGGGCCATAGATCGAAGATTAAGGTCAGGTTAGGCCCTTTGGCACTGAAGTATCTGCATCATATTTGGAACATAAATCTGCAAGGGCACTAGTACTACATAGGAAAGACTTGGAAAGACATCAAATGACAAATAAAAAGTTATCTAAGAAAAACTAAAAAAAAATTCTTTTGACACCCTGTGTCTCCGTTAATATTGAGTTTTCGAAAAATTGTTGTAGGACTTCGTGACCCTAATTTTTGTGAGGAATCACCTCCTGAAGTCTTGACGCATAATTTCAGGACACACTGTATATCGATGTTATTTAGGATAATAAAAACAAAACTTCAGATTGTCACGTCAATTTGATAGACTGGCAGACAGTTTAATTTGCGAATATTGTGCTAATTTTTAATTTTATTAATTACCGTGCCAAGCACAGATATCACGGAAATTTAGAATATAATACAAAAGGAATCGATTCAGTTTTTAATTAATACGAGACAGAAAGCTGGCTGCAATTAATTTAACATTTTTAAATATACACAAATTTTAAATTTAAATTTAAACAAATATTAAAATGAAATTTTCATATATTTCTCTGTACGCCAAATTCACATTCAAATAACTTAACATAGTAGTTCCTGGAAATTTTCCTTTTTACTAAATATATATTATCATAAATGTAGTTTTTATAACTACCAAAAACTACGTCCATACATACCTTAAATTATTTTGAAATTGAAAACTTACATTATCTAAATTTAATAAACAATTTTTTTAATTTGTAGTTTGCCAAATGTACAACTTACATGGAATATTTATTACCCTTATAGCTGAATCGACACAACAAACTTGCTCAGATTCTTTATAGACTGTCTCAAAAACTATGAATTCGTTGATAATTGCGTATAAAAACAGCATTAGGAGAATATTTCTCATCTTACATGGGTAAACTTTTATCTTTGTTGGTGGGCGGAAATTGGCTGTAGACCAATTTTATTTCAAATAATAGTCGGTCAGTGGTCGAGTGTCAGTATTTGAATCGATGTGGCCAGTCCATCGTGGGATCGAATCGCGCGGCCGGTAGGCGGTAGATCAGTTATATTCATAGAGAGGAATGACACCCTCTCTGCGGGTATGATAGGGTGAAAGAATGTTGGCTTCGGTCAATGTGAGAGATTGATACCGGTCGACGTTTGACTACCCCTTAATTAATGAAGTTTTCCAGGTTTCCCTCATTCCTACACTGAATGGTGGTTAGGGCCTACCAACGTAAGGCGGCGCGTAGGTCGTTTCTAGGCACAAATGCGGTCTACTTGATAATAATATGCCGCCCCCTCTAATGAACTAATCCTCGTGATTAAAATGAGGGGTAGAGATATTATTATTAATACTAGAGTATGTATATGTTCACTTAGGCAATCAGAATTACAAGACATGTGTCATAGATTCTCATTGGCATCATCTAAAGAAATGATAGTTGAAGAGAACCTAATTCCCAATAAACATTGTTTTCCTTTTAGTTATTTATAGTACACCTTGACCTAACCCGTTGCATATGAAAGGAAAGATTTATTTTTTCCATTCTATTAAAAGAGAAAATTCTTCCTTTTGTTTCGAGCGTGAAATGTTGGCTTAAATGAATTGGAATTAATTGTGACGTCAGTGCAAACAAACCTTTACGGAAATATGTGCTCTGAAGGGTTGTCAATTACATTTTTTTACGTAAACTGCCGAGACCTGGGTAATTAAATTTTACGTTTCGTTATAAAACAAGCCCTATGCTGCTTGCTACGAGTATTCGTTTGTTTGAATTGAGATGGTTCTGGAATTGTTTGAAATATACAGCGTGTCCGGGAAAATGTGCGAAATCTTTTGGGTGCCGATAAAACATGAAAAAATAAAATGATATAAGTTCCTATAAAATTTTTCCTCAGGCCCTCCCTATAGAGGTCGCTGACACTCAGCTTTTTTAGTTTACCAGAGGTGAGCTAAGTTTTACAACATAATGCCTAAATTTTTAACATCTATATGATAAAGATTTTAAAATAATAAATCTTGGTAGCTTCCACCTTAGACTAAAAAAGGTATTTTTGTTTATTGTCGATAAAATGAACCGTTTACGAGAAAAAGAATTATAAACAAATTCATATTTTATTTTTAATAAAAGGGGCCGTGATTTCTATTTCTATATTCCATCGTCTCTGAATGAACTCCAAAATTTCTACTTACTAACAAGGATGTTATCCTGATGCTCTATGTTATTTAACAATCAATTAACAGGCAATATTTTTGACGAAACAATAAAATAACATTTAAAACATTTACATTACCTTGTGTTTGAACTGAAGTTACATCTTATCAAATAATAAAAGAAGTTGTCATTGTAAATAAATCTTCGTCCGATAGAAAAGAATCTGCGAAAATCCACCTTGTCTCTACTAAATACATTGAACATTTTAGTCCTATATCCAACTGATTTTTAGAAGACGAAATGTTATTTATCTAGAATGATTTTTAATCCTTACGTTCTCTTTAGAAATTAATGTGGTTTTCGGGATGAAGTAGTATCGGCAAAGTTAATATCATTTTTTGGTTTTACCATTGCCCGCAAAATAAACGATTAGAGTATTTTTTTATTAATTCTTAATGCTTTTCTGCAGCACACTATTTCGTAAAACTATTGCACTCATTTTCTTGCTTTGTCCTAGACTTTTTGCACAGTAAACTTATGTTCTTCGCTACTTCTGATCTCTTCTCTACATAATCACTTGAGTTCTGTTTTTTGTTTTCAAAATTAATCACTAATAGATTTAGACAATATGGCAACTTTAACCATGACGCTTATGTCACCATAGCAACGATTACTTGATTGGTTAAGTCACCAACACGTGTTACTGCTTTAACTCAATCACTAATTGATCTTTTAGTTACATCTAATTTAAATTTACATATAAAATCTGAAGTTTTAAATATGGAGGGCATTTCGGATCATCGATTGGTTACTTGCTGCTTAAATATTAATTGCCCTAGACCTTTACCGACTTATAAAACCTATCGTGATTTCTCTCATTTCTGCGGTGATGATTTTGTTCGGGATCTACATTTGATTAATTTTGATTATATTTTTGAATTACAAAGTGTTGATCAAATGGTGGACTACTTCAATGCAAAACTTCTGTCTTTGTTTGATAAGCATGCGCCATATAAAACTGCGAGAATTTCCAAAGCCCCGGCCCCTTGGTTAACTGACAACCTCAGAAGTATGATGCGCTTTAGAGACAAAGCTTACTTGAAATATAAAAGAAACAGAACTGACGCTAATTGGGATGCATATAGAGACCTCAGAAATTTTGCCAAGTCCGCAATTAAGGCAGAAAAGAGAGGATACTTACACCACAAATTTTCTACTGATCCTAAAACGTTTTGGAAGACCTTGAAATATTTAAATATTCATGACAATCATCCTACACATTACGCCTCAACAATTGCCAATGCTCATGAATTTAATAATTTTTTTATCAATGCCCTCCCTAAAGTAACTGTAAATGACAAAGTTGTTGAAAATTTGTATCTAAACAAATTTCAACCTAAGTTCTCACAATTCTTTTACCTTCGTCCAGTCTCCTCTGCAAGGGTAAGCGTTAATTCGTATTAATTCGTTAAAATCTAATGCCAAAGGTGCTGATGATATTAACTTGAAAATGTTTGATTTAATTTCTGTTTACTTGATTGAACATATTACTTTTATTATTAATAAATGTATATCTTCTTCAGTGTTTCCTAAATGCTGGAAAGATGCTATTGTTTTTCCCGTTCCTAAGAATTCTAATCCTTCTATCATCTCCCACTTTCGCCCCATTAGTATTCTCTGTACTTTTTCCAAAGTCCTTGAAAAAATTATACATGAGCAACTTACCAGCTATCTAGAAAAGTTCAATGTATTACCTTCCACTCAATCAGGCTTCCGGGAACATCACAGTACTTCTACAGCCCTTTTACACGTGACTGATGAGCTTTACAGAGCTTGTGATGTTAATGAAGCTGCTTGTCTTGTCTTATTGGATTATAGTAAGGCCTTCGACACTATCTATCATGCTACCTTGGTTACTAAACTCAAATATTTTGGTCTTCATCATAGTGTCCTTACTCTCATCAATTCATATCTATCTGGGAGGCGACAAAAAGTGGCCGTTGATGGGGTATTCTCTGATTTTTCTGATGTTGATAAGGGGGTGCCTCAGGGTAGTATTTTGGGTCCCCTATTGTTTTCTGTTTACACTGCTGACTTCTCCAAGTTCATTAAATTTGCAGGGTCTCACCAATATGCTGATGATTTTCAGGTATTTTTTAAATTTTCGATTGATAATTTGGCAACTTCCGTGGAAAGCATAAACACTGATTTAAAATCCATTGCAGAGATTTCACAAGCGCATGGACTGATTTTGAATACATCTAAAACACAACTACTTGTTCTTGGTCATCATAAAAACGTCATCACTCAAAATCCCGCGTTCTCTATTTTATGAAATGGAGTTGTACTTGTTCCTACTAATTCTTGTAAAAACCTTGGAGTTCTTTTCGATAGGGATCTCCGATTTTCCGAACATGTTAGCACGTTAATTCAAAAATCGTTTATGAAGCTCCGTACTCTTTACTTTCACCGAGATTCGCTAAGTACCAACATTAAATTAAAATTATGTGACTCACTTATTCTTAGTAGTATCGCTTATTGTGATTCAGTTTACTGGCCGGCTATCATTAATAGGGACAAAGAAAGCCTTCAAAAGATCCAAAATGCTTGCATTAGATTTTCTTACGGTCTTAGAAAATATGATCACATTAGTTCTAAGCTCAATGAATCCAAATGGTTAAATCTCAATGAGCGTTATTATTTGCATATGTCTAGTCTAATTTATAAAATTAACATTCATAAGACCCCCAAATATCTTTTTAACAAGCTTTTAAAAAATAGCGATGTACACAGTTGTTCTACTCGTCACAAAGATTTATACGTAGTTCCTAAACACCGCACCGCTTTATTTCAAAGATCTTTCTCTTATAATGCTGCTGTACTTTATAATGAAATACCTTCCAGTATTAAATCATCCAAAACTGTACATGCCTTTAGAGCGCAGGTCAAAGCCAGTCTATTTGCAAAACGCCCTCACTAATGTCTGTCTGTGCCCGAGTATTTAATATAAATATTATATACTTTGTTAATTTGATGCAATCCTTTGGGTGGTTAGGTGGAAGAGCAACTTCGTTGAACCTCGCCATCCATAATATTATTTTTGTTGTATCTTTTCTTCTTTTGTAATAAAGTCATTTTATTATTATTATTATTATTATTATTATTATTATTATTATTATTATTATTATTATTATTATTATTATTATTATTATTATTATTATTATTATTATTATTATTATTATTATTATTATTATTATTATTATTATTATTATTATTATTATTATTATTATTATTATTATTATTATTATTATTATTATTATTATTATTATTATTATTATTATTATTATTATTATTATTATTATTATTATTATTATTATTATTATTATTATTATTATTATTATTATTATTATTATTATTATTATTATTATTATTATTATTATTATTATTATTATTATTATTATTATTATTATTATTATTATTATTATTATTATTATTATTATTATTATTATTATTATTATTATTATTATTATTATTATTATTATTATTATTATTATTATTATTATTATTATTATTATTATTATTATTATTATTATTATTATTATTATTATTATTATTATTATTATTATTATTATTATTATTATTATTATTATTATTATTATTATTATTATTATTATTATTATTATTATTATTATTATTATTATTATTATTATTATTATTATTATTATTATTATTATTATTATTATTATTATTATTATTATTATTATTATTATTATTATTATTATTATTATTATTATTATTATTATTATTATTATTATTATTATTATTATTATTATTATTATTATTATTATTATTATTATTATTATTATTATTATTATTATTATTATTATTATTATTATTATTATTATTATTATTATTATTATTATTATTATTATTATTATTATTATTATTATTATTATTATTATTATTATTATTATTATTATTATTATTATGCATGCTAAGGATGTTCAAAATATTTTAACAATGTACGGTTCTAGTTATTACATCTGTGTCCCCACAAGAGTCACTGATACTTCTAGTTCTTGCCTTGATAATGTCATTTGTAATTTGCCACCGGATGACATTGTTGTAGGAGTGGGTGATCTTCTTATTTCCGATCATTCATCCGTATATATTAAGTTGAAAAATGTGCGTAGGCTCAATAGTCCACAGGATCCTGTTGTTAAAAGGATCTTTAACAATAATAACATTGACAAATTTGCAGATTATATTAGTCACTTTGATTGGTCAAGTGTGGCCTCCTTGAATGCGGACCAGTTGTCAAAGCTTCTACTGGAACAGTTGAGGACTGCGCTCGACAATTGCTGCCCTTATAAGAATATTAGTAAAAGAAAGTCAAGGTTAAAATGGTATAATGAGAGGCTCTGTTATATGAGGTCTGAATTACATAAAAGCAAACGAGCATTTGACAGGTCTAAATCTCATGGTGATTGGTTATTATATACTTCTTTACGTAAAGGTTATAAACATGCTCTAAAGGAGGAGAAATATAATTATTATGCTAATTCTATATCATCTTCTGATAATAAAAGTAAAACTATATGGGGTATAGTAAATAGGGAACTTCCACCCCGCTCTTCCTCTGGCAGTTGTACTCCATCCTCTTATGAGTTAAATGCTTTCTTTACTTCAGTATCTGAAGCTGTTAATAAAACAATTGCAGTTTCTAATGTAGATCCCCATTTCTTTTTAAATAGGGCACCGAGCCCTTCAAATTCCTTCTATATGGCTCCTGTGGTGGAAACGGATGTAAGACAGGCTATACTCAAGATGAAAAACTCTGCTAGTTCGGATTTTTACGATTTTAATAGTCAGATCTTTAAAGCTTCTGCTGATAGTCTTGTCTTACCACTTACCTTGTTATTTAATAAATGTGTTGCTGAAGGTAATTGGCCTAATGATTTAAAAATTACTAAAATAATTCCTATTTTTAAGAAGGGGGGTGAAGATCTACCCGATAACTATAGACCAGTTGCAATAGGTCCTATTATTTCTAAAACATTTGAAATTATTATGAAAGAAAGGTTGGTATCCTATTTTGATAGCAAAGATATAATTTCTCCATCCCAATACGGTTTCCGAAAAAATTCCTCCACGGTTAAGGCTCTATTGTCATTAATATGTAGTATAGTTGATGGTCTGGATGAAGGTCTTCCTACACATGCTGTTCTCTGTGATTTGACAAAGGCTTTTGACTGTGTTAATATTGATTTGCTATTGATCAAACTTCATCACTATGGTATACGTGGAAACGTTCTCAAACTGCTGGAATCTTATTTGACGAATAGGTTTCAGTTTGTTAGCTTCAAAGGTGCTGACTCGGATTTGCAACAAATATCTTGTGGAGTTCCCCAAGGTTCTGTATTGGGCCCGCTCTTATTTTTGGTATACGTAAATGATCTTCCACCATCTCTGGATAAAGTGGATTGCATACTTTTTGCGGATGATACAACGATCCTTGCCAGAGGGGAGCTTCAACTTAATACTGGGTTTCAAAAGGCCAAGGTCTGGTTTGATACCAACAGACTAAAGCTTAATGAAACTAAAACAAATAACATATTGTTCAGTTCTGATCGATGGACTAATAAATCTGAACCTGTTCGAATGCTCGGTGTGATGCTTGATACTGGTCTGTGTTGGTCGGCCCAGGTGGAAAGCCTTTGTGCAAAACTGTCAACTCAAATTTTTGTTATGCGACAGTTAAGACCCTGTTTAGACAACAACACTATGAGAGTAGTCTACTTTGCAATGATCCACAGTTTGCTATCTTACGCGGTTGTACTCTGGGGTAACTCAGTTAAATCTTATAAAGTGTTTTATTTACAGAAAGCTTCAGTAAGGATCATTGACTCTTCACCTCGGGGCACTCATTGTCGACCATTATTTAGGAGGTATGGGATTCTACCGTTGCCTTGTGTTTATATCCTTGAGACTTTGCTGCTCATTCATAAAAATTTAAATAATTTAACGTCGCATGGCGACAGACATAATTATGGGACAAGACTGCGCGAGAACCTCATACCACCCTATTCTCGACTACGAACTACCGAAGTTAATAAATTAGACCTTAATTTATATAATAAATTTTGTAACATGCACAGTCAGAAAAATGTAAAATCAATGAAATATACTACTTTCCATAAATTAGCCAAAGACTTTCTTACCAAAGAATGTTTTTACAGTGTTAGGGAATATTTGGACTTTACAGCATTTACATAAACTTTTTCTTTTATCTGTTTGTTATTTATTTATTTTTTTATTAACGTGCATGATATATTTTAAAATTGTATTGATTTCTTAATGTTTTTTTAACAGTTGTTTTATTTTGTTTACAATAGTGACTGGATTTTAAATGACATAAATGTACTTAAATGTATATATTGTCAATAAAGCTATCTATTATTATTATTATTATTATTATTATTATTATTATTATTATTATTATTATTATTATTATTATTATTATTATTATTATTATTATTATTATTATTATTATTATTATTATTATTATTATTATTATTATTATTATTATTATTATTATTATTATTATTATTATTATTATTATTATTATTATTATTATTATTATTATTATTATTATTATTATTATTATTATTATTATTATTATTATTATTATTATTATTATTATTATTATTATTATTATTATTATTATTATTATTATTATTATTATTATTATTATTATTATTATTATTATTATTATTATTATTATTATTATTATTATTATTATTATTATTATTATTATTATTATTATTATTATTATTATTATTATTATTATTATTATTATTATTATTATTATTATTATTATTATTATTATTATTATTATTATTATTATTATTATTATTATTATTATTATTATTATTATTATTATTATTATTATTATTATTATTATTATTATTATTATTATTATTATTATTATTATTATTATTATTATTATTATTATTATTATTATTATTATTATTATTATTATTATTATTATTATTATTATTATTATTATTATTATTATTATTATTATTATTATTATTATTATTATTATTATTATTATTATTATTATTATTATTATTATTATTATTATTATTATTATTATTATTATTATTATTATTATTATTATTATTATTATTATTATTATTATTATTATTATTATTATTATTATTATTATTATTATTATTATTATTATTATTATTATTATTATTATTATTATTATTATTATTATTATTATTATTATTATTATTATTATTATTATTATTATTATTATTATTATTATTATTATTATTATTATTATTATTATTATTATTATTATTATTATTATTATTATTATTATTATTATTATTATTATTATTATTATTATTATTATTATTATTATTATTATTATTATTATTATTATTATTATTATTATTATTATTATTATTATTATTATTATTATTATTATTATTATTATTATTATTATTATTATTATTATTATTATTATTATTATTATTATTATTATTATTATTATTATTATTATTATTATTATTATTATTATTATTATTATTATTATTATTATTATTGTTCTGACACTACCTTATAATCAGTAGGTAGGATGGATTTGGTGTTCTAATAGTACTACTCCGGACTCTTTCCAAGTGTCTAGGGAGCAGATAGCTTACATTAGTACTCTTCTGAGTATATTTGCTGTGCCGAGCAAAGCAGTTTTTTGAATTATGTAAGCATTGTGGTTTCCTGGAATTTCTGATAAATAATTTTTGAATTTTGTTGTTACATAACCCGTTGTACCCACAATAATTGGTATCACGATTGTTTTGAGATTCCACATACGCTGTACCTCTATTTGTAGATCTTTGTACTTTAACAATTTTTCAGCTTCTTTCTTAGCAATATTACGATCGGCAGGCACTGCCACATCAATGATGTAACACATGTTGTTCAACTTTATTATTAAGTCTGGCTTGTTTGCTGCTATATATCTATCTGTGATGATTTGTTGGTCATATATGATGGTTACGCTTTTGTTAGGATTGGTGGTTACATTTTGAGGTGTGTGTTCATACCTCTAAAAACTATTTCAAAACTGTTTTGGTAAAAGTAAGAACAGAAAATGATAATAGCAATAAAATAATAGTAATAATGCTAATAGTGATAGATGTTCTTGAAAATAGAATCAAGTTGAGCTCGTATGTTGATGTTCTCAAATAATGTAATTCGCATTCGATTATGAATATGAATCAGAATCAATTCCATTCTAATAGGTACGGAATAATACAGACGTATACGGAAAAAACACAGACACAAATGTCTTTTATAAATTTTTCCTCGGCTCTGCGGTCATTCACTACTTCACTTTACCCAACTTGGATTGCATTTTTATTTAGACAAATAGCAAATTTTGTTAATAATTATAAACTACCCTGGCGACGTAAACACACGAGATTTAGCAACACCTACCACGCGAAAATAATGACTGATGACGAAGAAGGGGGAGAAGTCGGGCCACGTGCATCTGTTCCATATGCAGTCGGCGGCATGTTTGCCTGCATAAGAAAATGGACCCGAACGATGTTCAACTTATTCCGCCGGTAGCGTATTAAAGGGGATTTGAACTGTCAACTTTTTAGCTGTGCCGATTACAGCCTATCTGATGTCGGCGCTAATTACTGCGGTTGGCAAACTTCTCATGATTTCCTATTGTTTATTACCGGGTGTTTATAAAAAATCAAATTTAATTATTGGTTGTTTCTTTTAGCGGTCCTGCAGCACAGGTTTATTGACCTAAATACGGTAGGTCAAGACTCGGATTGTTGAGTACAAGGATTTTTTTTATTACTGTCTGCATTTAAAATCAAAAAACGTTTCAGTCTTCAGTCTTAATAATTTAACCTAGTTAGTATTGGTTTTTTTTTCAATGTTTATGTAATGAAATGTGAATGGTTTATTTTGATCCACTGGAGTTTTCTAATTTCAATTTAAATATTTTTTATGTTGAAACTTAATATGTTAATTGCATACTTTTAAAAAATAATTAATAGCATTAATTACATATTACAATAAATAGGTAATATAGGAAAATATTTCAATTTGGCAACGTCGCGTCAGGCCGACATCGAGTTGAACTGTTGTCAGTGCTCAGTGACAGTCTGAAAAGGAGGTTTAAATTATAGTTTGAGAATATTTTCGGCTTAAATATGCATTTATTATTTTTTAATTGCGTATTCGTTGTAAACTGGTTTTCCTCTAATATCCTCTTTTAAAATTAATGACATTACAACTGAATCACCCTGTATATATTATATTAATATATTCTGAAAATTTCCGTATTTAAAAGTGAGGCACTCTGTATATTAGTTATAAGTTACTAAACAGCGTTTACAAAATGCAAATCTTTTTGATAAAAAAAATATTTTAAACGATACCAGACTAATGTAGGCACGTATTTGTCGCTGCTGTTATACACCAATAATTTTCGAATATATCCTACAAATAACAAGCAAAAAATAAGCTTCTATATTTATCCACTGACGTAATTTACATCTTACGTAGCAGCTTTTGGAGGCGGGTAAGAGAGGTAACAGGTATATATTACGCTCACGCATTTCCAAATATTTTGTAAACAACGAATGCTTGACAATTATTTGTGTAGGTATAAGGATCCTTCTGATGGAAATTTCTGTTTTCTTCCAATTGTTTTTCTTTAACGGTATTTCTAGATATAATTTAGTACGTATGTAGTAGATATATTTCGGAAGAAATATTCTAAAAAATTAAAAAATAACTAATTTCATTTAACATGTCAAAATATTTTTAGGCCTTTTGTGTACTGGGGATATTAATCATAATTATATCCGAAATAAATTAATTTTTTATAGCATACATTATTTTTTCGTAATAGTATTTGCTTCAGAGAATATAAAGATATTGTAGAACTTACAAGTAAAAATAATGGTATTTTGTATAATACTTAATTGTTTTCAAATCTCAGCCGTTTTTGAGATACAGGACAATAAATTTTTCAAATAAGTACCAGGTGGCTCGCCGTAAATTAGCAACGCATCAACGTTTACTGAATCAGAAAACACTTTAAAAGCACAAAAGTTATGCATTTGACGTCGGTATTGAGTAATGACAAGCATTTTGTGACATTTATGCACTTTAAATAACATTAAATTATTTTCCAACGACTACTCGATCCTTTCACCGCTAATGCGATTTTTAGGTCGTATTTCTTTTGAGACTCTTTAGGACGAAATTCCTTATAATTTTTAAACGGAAAGTAATACAGAAAAATTTCCCTAATAACAGTTTGTTAGAAAAAAGAGAACTTTTTAATAGGAACAAAATTTGGTTATGTTTCTGGAAAAAATATAATTGATGACGTCATTAGACGTTTCTGTCAAATTTCAGATAATGCATTCGATCTTTCAAAGATAATACATTCGACCACGTGTTCTAAATTTTATTTAAATTATTTGTATCCTCACAGTAGGCCTATACCATCGAGTTTGAGACACCCTGTATATGTCTATATATACAGGGTGGTCGCGATGTAATAGGCCAAAATTCATGACTAGATTCCTGACGTGAAAATATTGCGATTTAGACAAACTCACCTTAGTCCAAAAGTTGGTACTTACAGAGATACAGGGTGTTTAATGCAAAATATTATTTTAGTTTTTTCTTATTTATTTCATAATAAATGCTCATATCGAGATGAAATTTTGGTGTTTGGGGTTTTCTGGGACAAGAGATTGAAATATATCCATGGTTTGCTCGTAGCTCATAGAGAGCGCCACCTGCGCTAGGTCGAATGCGTTGAAAACGACACACTCTGTATATCTCTAGAGAAAATGTATATATTGGATTAAAATAAAATGTTTTTTATGGAAATATGTGCTAAAAATGCTTAGTTTGAATGTGGGTTTTTAAACAAATATGTTTTAAATATTTAAAGATATGTAAACGAAATTTTACACATTTACAATATAAAACAACAACAATATAACATTGAAATGGATGATAAAAAATTATTACAGGTAAAATATCCATTTGGTTTTAACATCCTGTACACGATATTTACAAAATGAAACGAAGATTTCTGAAATAAAGGCGTTTCTTCAAGAGCAATTTGTGTTTCAAAATGTTCAAAATTCAATGTGTGTTCAGGTTATTCATTACATTTGGGCTACCCTTTATCGTTATTATTAGAGATACATAGCAAAGTTTCTAATAAAAGTAACTTTTAATAAAGTTAATGGAAGCACAGTGGCTTGCAGAAGCTGAGGGGGATACAAGAAGCAATAAAAATTAAATAAAAAATATGACATATGGCATTCCTATCTTTAACCGCCAGTTATTGAAGTTGAAGATAGCAATGCCATATTTTTGAAATTAGAAAAAAAAATAATTCAACAATACACAGGGCGTTCTAATAAAAATATATTATTGCTGCTTGTACCCCTCAATTTCCGCATACCCCTGTGTCTCCATTACCTTATTAGAGGGGTTCAGTTACAGCCCTAAAATTTTATTCGATACCTTATTTTGCATCTCTAATAGTAACGATAGTAACGATATCAAAGGGTGGCCAAAATATACTATTGTACTCTATAAATAATTCGCGCAATTAAAAAGTATGGTTTAATTTTATTACACAACGTTGTGTGAATATCAACTGAAAGATAACACTGAGAGTGTAAAGAATAGAAATCTTGTAAAAATGTCTAAATCATTTTTCTGCTCCCAATAAAATTTACAAATGGCCGACTTGAAACTCACCAAACTGACGTGAACTATGCATAATCGGATTTGGAGCTGGAATCCGACAGCATCTGATACGAAATTGGTCACTGCAGCAGAAATTTACTTGCTTAATGTAAATTAAATGAATATTTAATGACCAAAACCTCGTTCCCCTACGTCAATATAAAATATTTTCGTTACGTTCCTCTAGGGGAGCTGTTTATATTGCCGAAATTTTATTCTGCCCGCGAGATACCACTAAAATTGTACAACGTTTTATACCAGTGGAATTCGAAATGCGGAAGATATGGAAATTGTATATTAAAGACATTTTTAATTTATGTCTTTTGTTTGTACAGAAGCGTGAATACTTGAGCGTAATATCATTTTGCATTCTGGGTTGAGAAATATAATATCCACATTGTCGAAAACACCAACTTATCTGTTTATTGCATAGTTTTCTGGATTATATCATGCAGTGTGGCAATTTGAAAATATAGTCTGCGGTTAAGTACCTACGACAATGTAGGTCGCTTCCTGCAAGTCGAGCCGGTTAGGCCGAGCAAGAAGTAGCAGATCGGTTACATCTCACCTACACTCAATTTATATGTAAACCTATATATGAAGGAACCGCCAGTTCAATTGCCGGTCATATCTATGGCATACTGATGAGGGCTAACAAGCCCGAAACCGGTCTATGTCTGGTGGAGTGGCCGACAACGGTTCTTAGCAGTGACAGATACTATAGGTGGAATTCAATGCCGGTCGGGGCATTAGCCCGCGGAGTTGTTTCCTGCAGTATCATTTATAAACCCTAATGATGTTTTAACTAACCAATAACCCTCTACTTATATCGATACCTTATCTCAAACCTCTTAAAAATGCTTTTCAATGGTACCTTCATTTGATCAAGTAGGTAGTTTTCAATTAATTAAAGGAAACCTAGAAAATTTTTATTTACTTCTCTTCTTGAACAAACTATAGGTAGTCAAGAAAGCTAAACCGACGACGTGGCCATTAGTCCAGAAATTGTTGTACCAAAGTTATTTTTTTTTACTGTTTTAGAAAGGTTTTTTAAACTAATTTAAATCAAATCTACAATTCCTATCAATGAAGTTATTTTAAGTATGCTTTCTGATACCAAACATCTAAGTATGCTAATGAACAATTCCACAGACAAAGCACTATTCAATAATTATCTAAAATAAAAAATAATCTAGCTAAATTTACTATTCTGGTTTAATGAAAACATTCTATAAATATCTAAGTTCACTTTTGAAACTGTGGGAACTCGAAAATTCAACCACAATAGATGAGATCTAACTTATTTCTGCATTTTTTAGGATTGCTTCTTCATGTGGTCTCCTTTAAGTTGAGTCAAATATCTAAATATAAAAATTATTATACCAATATGTTAAAATTATTTGAAATTAAATATCGACAGTGCCAAAAAAGGGTAAAAATTTTAGAAATATTTTACCTAAAACTGCATCTCTATAAAAATAACAAGTGTGCAAAATTTAAAAAAAAAATCGTCTAGTATTAAAAAAGTTATAGGCAGAAAATTAAAATTAAAAAAATAACTTTGATGTCCACTCCACTCCCTAAGTTTTCTGTGCGGAGTTTCCGGACACCCTGTATAGTGACGGTATGCAAAAGTCAGCTTTCAGGGGTTGTTAATGGCTTCAATTTTATATGGAGATAGTCTAGACGTCGGCGTTGCGACGCCCCAATTTTTTATTTTGTTGGTGGGAATTCCGACGATGCTATATTTAGAAAGATTGTTGATTTAAAACCTTTTTTGTGGAATACATTCTAGAAAAACACATTGCTAATCAAAATATTACAATTTTTCTTTTCGATGTTCTATGACAAATATTATTCCTTTTCAAAAACACTGGCCAATGAAAACCGATTTTACGAAAATGATGTGGTAAACAGGCATAATTGGTCTGATACAATTCTAACGTGAATAAAAATATGACATAAGTTATCAAAATGCGTTTGAAGTGAACGCGTGGTATGTTAAATGAGCAATTAATAGAACTGGTTTTATATAATAATACATTAACTGGAGAAAGGTATCTTTTGTAAAATAATTTTCAGGGCTTACTAGAGGATATACCTTTAAATGTACGCCGCTGGTATCAACACAATGCCGCACTTCCACACATTGGAAACTGAATTGCAAAAAATAGGCTCCTTAATTTGGGCTGCTCCGTCTACCGACTTGTTCTCGATTTTTTTTCTGTGAGAAAGTTGAATTATGTAAGTTGTCATAGGGTTCTTATTTCTGTTTCTATTTAACAATTATATTCAATAATAATATTAAAAATAAATAATTTTGCCTATCATAATATCATATAATATATTATATTAAAAGAAAAATAAAGTTGCGGAAAATTTATAATATTTTGATAAGCAATGTCGGATTAATTCTAAGAAAACATCCAATTCCGCCTGGGAAGCTTTAAGTGAATCACCTTGTATATTACGTAAAGGAGAAAGTGTATAAAAGATTATAAGAATAATAAATACATGATGCAAGAGTATTTATAGTACTTACCAGTGGATATAGTGTTCATTAGGTATCAACGTTAACAAAATTTTTGTTTTAAATTTAAAAAATTCAAAGTTAAAAGTGAAAAAGGTATTTTGCATTTTACTTGTAACTTTTTTAATGAAAAATAAAAATTTAAAGACAAAGTTGACAATTGAACCAAAACTAATCTAGGTGCACATAGTAATCAAGAAAATCATTTAATGGTGACTATAAAATCATTTATTTGAAATCAAGTATACACTGATTCAGAACTTATCTAAAAAAATCTTAATGTACAGGGGACTCTTACAAATATAATTTTGTAAAAAAAATCAAAAAGGGTATTTCGAAAATGATTTAAAAATACACTTCTGCACGCCACTGGAAAATAGTCCTCTGTAAAACCTGATAAGGCGGCAAAGCATACAATCAGCGACTGGACAAAAATGGAAAGAAATTCCCAAGGAAAGAAACAAATAACATTTTATAGCACCTATTTTATACTGCAAATTGCCGCTATTTGTATTAATTATTAATATAATTAATTTGTGATTTTAATTAATAAAATAGTTTGACATACCTGATGTCGCCTCAAGATTTTGGGCCGTATTATATTATCCAGTTTTTAAACTAACACAAATATTTCTGCTTCTTGTTTTTTTTTTTGAACTCATAAGTTATTGGCAACAAATTCAAATTTCCCGCCTTACACTCGCTTTGCACTACACTTGAATTCACTGCACGCCGCGGTAAAAACGGATGCATTTGGCACATGCTTATTGGAAAATCGTTCTGCTAAAGCATTTTACATCGCCATAAATTAAAACGATATACATTAACGTAAACTATTTTTGATAGAACCAGTCATCTTAGGGTCAAAGCCTAGCGCCTCAATATATATTTTGCCAGGTTAAAAAATTTAAGAGCTACTAAAATAGGAACGTAGGATTGCAGTAATGTAATAAAAAGTTAAAAAGACTACACAAGGGTTTTTTAATTGTTTTTACTATGACAGCAACGCCATCTTTCCGAAGCCTATTTAATGAGGATATTTTGCTGGGAATAGTCAATATCTACTAATGGCTAAAACATATTCCCACAGTATAATATTTTGTCTAACAGAAAAATTTATTATCTGCATCTCTTTTACAAAGCTTCTGCTTGCCTTTATGGTAACGTGAAATACAAAGATGAAAATTATTAGCGATATTACAGGTGGAGTGTTGGTTATTTCTTGCCTAGGTCAATAGTGTGAAATAACACGCCAGAATGTAATGTTATAGCTGTAATGGAAAATTACTGCTTATGAATATGCATTTTTTTCATACTGTTTTTGTACACATGAAGTGTAATTTCACAATGGTATTATGAATTTTTACAAAAAATCATGTGATTTTACATAAAAAATGTATATGTAGGGTATTTGCATGGAGATTCTTGTAATATAGTATGGATTTAGTATTTTTTACATTACGTATAATGGAACGACGTGTAAATTTACAATAATTTTTATCAGTGTACCCCTATAGTTTATCTAAACTGTCAAAAAAACTCTCTCAAAATGTTTCAGGCACCCGGTATATCGCTTTATTTTATGCGCTCCGTATTCGCAATTTTTGCTTGCCAGTTTCTCTCGACTTTTTAAACTCACACCGAGCATAAATTTAAAAGCTTTCCAATACATATTTTTTCCGCTTCATCACGTATTTTTATAGCGTCGGCCTTGCTTTAAACTTTTAAAGGTCATAGTATCAAAATATCACCGAAGTCAATATTGGTATATATATTTTATCCTTGTTTGTACGTTTTTTACAGGCAAAGCGGCTATAAAGTGTCCTATTAACCAGTAAAATATCTAAAAAATGTCTATAGCGGGAGCCGACATTGCTTTGATTTCATAATAGAGGGTGCTGAAAATTTGATTGAATATTTAAATTGGGAAACCAGTGGACGGAACCAGAAATCTGACTGATAGCGGGTCTACTTTCATAGAGCTTAGTCCGAGAACAACAAGTTCAAGGCTGAAAATCTAGCTGAGACTAGGGAAGTGTATATTAAATCTGTGACTGGCGACGACTAGTTACCTAGGCCACTGCATGACAACCCGAAAAACCAGCATCGAGTAAATATTAAGAACTTTTCACTTAACAATTTTACTTATTAGAATATTATACAAGGTTAACTAAGTAAAAATATTTTAATAGAAAATTAAGAATTAACGGAATCGACCTCACAAAAATTCCAAACAAGCGGATTTTTTTTTACGTTTGAAGAGTCAGAGAAACAACGCTGTCTTGTCATAATTCAATTCCTGTGTTTACGTTGTAGTTTTTGTCATTCTTCAGTTTCGAGTGTCTTATTTTAATTTTAAACGTTTTATAGTTGTTAAATAAAGGAATATGTGTCGGGTACAGATATTTTCCCACAATATAGATCGCCGATATGTTTTTCTAGGTTATGGGAGAAGACTGCCGCGGGTGCATTAAAAGTATTCTATTATCTATTAGTACCTACAAATTCATTTCGTTCGATTTTCTTATAATAAATAGGCATTTTATTTAACTGTACCTACAGGAAGTGTGTTTTATCGGTAGTGAGTGGTTGCAGTGAGTGAAAATCTAATTTTGCCAGTCTGTACAATATAAAATATTGGAGCTAACTGGATTAACTGTTATAAGAATGTTAATTGTTGTCGTTTCTGCATTTAGAAACGCTGCAAAAAGACGACCGCATGGTAGTTGACATTGTTGCCAGATGTAAGCTTTATCTATGGATCTAAGCCATCTCAGTCGATGCTTATCATAGAAAAGGGTTTTGCCCCATTTTTTAAATGTCGAGCTAAAATTCTGGAATAATTTTTTTATTGTCTTTTAGGCCTCCTTGAGCACATGGTTAAAATTTTTGTGCTTAGTCCCTGTATATTTTTACTTATAAAATTATAGTTATGTTTATATTAATACAGTTAAAATTGCACTGAATTTAGTAGTAGTATAGTTTTACTGATAAATTTCTGTGAAAATGATTGAAGAAATAAAAGAGTTTTATCTGTAAATCTGGTTCGTTTTTAAATTTGAATTAGAATCCTTTACCTATATTTGCCTAATTTCATCGAGACCTCATTTTAGTTACTATGAGGTACACTGGCACCGTCTTCAGTAAAAATATTTATTTACAGACCTTTTACAAATTATTTTGGAAAAAACTTTACCTTGTTTTCTATTGTATTTCTATTTTGACGACAGGCATTAGCATTGAAAATGTATTTCATCATTTTTATACATTATACAGGTATTCGATATTTTGGCGAAGTCGCCAGTATTAAAGCAAAGTCAACACTATAAAATAATTTGAAAAATTGGGTTAATAACTCATAACTAATTTTAGTTTCAGTATAACCATAACAATTTTTCCAATTTAAATGATAAAAATTGTCACTAGAGTCACTAAAAGCAAACCAGCCGAGCCTATTCAAAACAGTAAAGTCATATGTATCATATTAATTACATCTCAATAATTTTGGAAACAAAGATGTAACTGAATCGATAATATAAGATCGTTAAATCAATAACTTAAACATTTTCTATTTACATTTT
Organism: Monochamus alternatus; assembly: GCA_037114965.1. Classification (NCBI taxonomy): domain Eukaryota; kingdom Metazoa; phylum Arthropoda; class Insecta; order Coleoptera; family Cerambycidae; genus Monochamus; species Monochamus alternatus. The sequence goes on from CM073433.1 coordinate 45,597,998, forward strand.
GTTCAAAGTTTAATGATATAACGTTAGTTACTATGAGGTAAACTGGCACCGTCTTCAGTAAAAATATTTGTTTACAGTCCTTTTACAAATTATTTTGGAAAAAATTATGATCTTGTTTTCTATTGTATTTCTATTTTGACGACAGGCATTAGCCTTGAAAGTGTATTTCATCATTTTTATAAATTATACAGGTATTCGATATTTCGGCGAAGTCGCCAGTATTAAAGCAAAGTCAACACTATAAAATAATTTGAATATTTGGGTTAATAACTCATAACTAATTTTAGTTTCAGTATAATCATTACAATTTTTCCAATTTAAATGATAAAAATTGTCAGTAGAGTCACTAAAAGCAAACCAGCCGAGCCTAATTCAAAACAGTAAAGGCATATGTATCATATTAATTACATCTCAATAATTTTGGAAACAAAGATGTAACTGAATCGATAATATAAGATTGTTAAATCAATAACTTAAACATTTTCTATTTACATTTTGTTCAAAGTTTAATGATATAACGTTAGTTACTATGAGGTAAACTGGCACCGTCTTCAGTAAAAATATTTGTTTACAGTCCTTTTACAAATTATTTTGGAAAAAATTATGACCTTGTTTTCTATTGTATTTCTATTTTGACGACAGGCATTAGTCTTGAAAGTGTATTTCATCATTATTATACATTATACAGGTATTCGATATTTTGGCGAAGTCGCCAGTATTAAAGCAAAGTCAACACTATAAAATAATTTGAATATTTGGGTTAATAACTCATAACTGATTTTAGTTTCAGTATAATCATAACAATTTTTCCAATTTAAATGATAAAAATTGTCACTAGAGTCACTAAAAGCAAACCAGCCGAGCCTAATTCAAAACAGTAAAGTCATATGTATCATATTAATTACATCTCAATAATTTTGGAAACAAAGATGTAACTGAATCGATAATATAAGATCGTTAAATCAATCACTTAAACATTTTCTATTTACATTTTGTTCAAAGTTTAATGATATAACGTTAGTTACTATGAGGTAAACTGGCACCGTCTTCAGTAAAAATATTTATTTACAGTCCTTTTACAAATTATTTTGGAAAAAATCATGACCTTGTTTTCTATTGTATTTCTATTTTGACGACAGGCATTAGTCTTGAAAGTGTATTTCATCATTTTTATACATTATACAGGTATTCGATATTTTGGCGAAGTCGCCAGTATTAAAGCAAAGTCAACACTATAAAATAATTTGAAAAATTGGGTTAATAACTCATAACTAATTTTAGTTTCAGTATAACCATAACAATTTTTCCAATTTAAATGATAAAAATTGTCACTAGAGTCACTAAAAGCAAACCAGCCGAGCCTAATTCAAAATAGTAAAGTCATATGTTTCATATTAATTACATCTCAATAATTTTGGAAACAAAGATGTAACTGAATCGATAATATAAGATCGTTAAATCAATAACTTAAACATTTTCTATTTACATTTTGTTCAAAGTTTAATGATATAACGTTAGTTACTATGAGGTAAACTGGCACCGTCTTCAGTAAAAATATTTATTTACAGTCCTTTTACAAATTATTTTGGAAAAAATCATGACCTTGTTTTCTATTGTATTTCTATTTTGACGACAGGCATTAGCCTTGAAAGTGTATTTCATCATTTTTATACATTATACAGGTATTCGATATTTTGGCGAAGTCGCCAGTATTAAAGCACTATAAAATAATTTGAAAAATTGGGTTAATAACTCATAACTAATTTTAGTTTCAGTATAACCATAACAATTTTTCCAATTTAAATGACAAAAATTGTCACTAGAGTCACTAAAAGCAAACCAGCCGAGCCTAATTCAAAACAGTAAAATCATATGTATCATATTAATTACATCTCAATAATTTTGGAAACAAAGATGTAACTAAATCGATAATATAAGATCGTTAAATCAATAACTTAAACATTTTCTATTTACATTTGGTTCAAAGTTTAATGATATAACGTACAGGCTACTGTCCTGCTGGATGCGCTTCCAGAAGTTCTTTTGTACAGAGACTTGAGAGTACGTCGCGCGCTTGAAATATACCGTTTTTTTACGCTCAGCCCATAACACTTATTTAGACAACGAATAAACATAGCGGTCCAAATAAAAAAACAATCGAAAGACAAAGTTGTTTCCTAAGGCTGCTGTGTAATATTTTTTCCAAAATTAGTTTTTAATTATTTAAATTTAATGAGTAAACTGTGCAAGAAATCATCATATACAATTTATTTACTTAAAAATAAAGGCTTAAATCGAAAATTGGGTACACGAGGGAAGTAAGCCTGTTTTTTAGCTTTGCAAAGATACCAAAATTATATCGAAATGATAAAAATGACTCAAAATGCTATGCTAAATGCCGAACGTCTACAACTTCAGAAATGAATGTATTTTAAATGCTGCAGCCACGTATGTTTCACTCAGTAGGATGGGCTTAGAGATTGGTAAATGCAGGCAGGACTGGAGTTCAATGAAATACATAGTCACTTATAATCTATACGTTCTTAGTTGAGACAGTATTGAATTAATCGATCTTATGGAGTTCCTGCTGATTCTTTTGTTGGCGGTGGTGTATAAACATTTCTAGTAGAATACATTTTTCCGCTTAGACCAACAGTTCCGGAAATATAAGAAGTTCTACTAGAATTCCTTAGGTATGCAATTTTTACATTGCTTATTAAAACAATGTCATTTTTTCGTAAGTTCCAAATTGAACAAAATTCTCCGCAAATTAAATACGTATTTTCCATATTAAAATAATAAAGAACATAAAACACTGAAATAAATGTAGTCACTATATTTATTTTATATAAACATTTACCTGTTCTCAAATTTCTGTTCTTCTAATTTTTCTTGAAAAGTGTAACACCGTAAACTGTTTTTAAAAAACTTTTTTGCAGTTTTGACTACATTTGTTCGATATAACTACATATCAATAGTATAATAATTAATATAAGTTTGTAATGCACAAATTTGCTGGGCCGACTTTGGAACATTTTTTTTCGAAAAGGCGTTAAGTTATTAAAGATTGGTGTGTACCGTGAGAAGTACTGTAGTTTTTTATATAAGATGTAAAAAACTACGAACATAAGTAAAATCGTTGATTTACAAGTGCGATGTAACGAAAAACGTAATAATTGTCAAATAATGTCCCAAGCATCGATAATTTGATTTTATTTTTATAAAATGCGGCCCTACTAAAAATAGTTGTACAAGCCCATTTTTGATACTAAAAATGCCCTTCTACAAGATGGTTATATTTTCTTAAAAACAAAACGGCATAATTGCTAGCCGATTTTACTCCACTAAATCTAAATATTCTAAATACGCCCACCGTAAAGTCATTGTAGTGGGAAAGCGATAATATCCGCCTCCAGCCGTAACGCCCGTAACAAATTTGACGTACTATCGTTTGCAATAATAATGACACTCATTAAAATGAATTTTGCGATTTCTTTAGAACTTTTGATGTATTTGTAATGAAATCTTCTTCACATTTTTAATATCAGTTATTAGTTGTTTCGCTCACCGATAGAGATTTAATGAAATTTCTACTCAGAACTTCCATAAGTTCAAAAACTGTTTTAAGAGAGTGTCATTATTATTGCAAACGATTGTACCTACATCATAAATTCAATCATTTAAATATGTATTATTTAATAAGGTATCTTCCTAAAAATTTTACTTTTTATTTATATTTATTTACACTAAAACTCGAAAACAAATATTTGCTTTTTACTACCTTTACATATTCTTTTAATAAATATATTACAAATCAATTACATATAATGTTCCAAACTGAGAAGAGTTGTCGTTTTACTGTCAAATACAGTAGTTAAGACTGACACACGCTGTCCTATAATTATCGTTTCTGCGACTAAAATGGAAGCTTTTCAACAAATTTTAACTTCTAAATGAATAGCAGTCGCAGTTACAAAATGTGCTGCAAATCAATTTTATTTTTTCAAAGTACTCAAATGATCCATATCTTGCCGATAGGCGCTGTACATTCTGTTATTAATCTTATAAATATTTTCTTTGTAAATACTTCACTACCGGCATATGGTAGTATCAATATTCTCTCTATACAGAGTGTTCTTAAGTGTACGGAAAAGTTACAGTATTTTCGTCAAATATACAAATAGTTCTAAGGTCGTCGTTTTCAAGGCATATATGCTTTAAAAAAAACATTTTTATCAAGCCAACAGAAAATGATGTAAAAAAAATAAGAAAATGATATAAACTCAAATTTTGTTTATAAAATTGCACAAGGTACTTTTTTAAAAATATAAAATGGATTCCACCAAATTTCTTCAAAATATGAAGAAGTCAGAGGAAGATTGGATATGTGTCTTGAAATGAGAGGTCATATACAGGGTGATTTTGAATAAAGTAGCAAAAATCCACCACTATTCCTTAGGTGAAAATAAACCGATTTAACCTAACATACCTATATCCCAAGTCGCTTAATAAAAAAGATACAGGGTGTCAAAGTTAAAATTTTACTTTCGATATTTGGAGATAACTTCTTCCAAATATTTACTTAAAATTTGTAAACCAGGAGTTTTTGCGGGTGAGAAATTCAAATTTGTTACTAATTTTGACGTCACTAGTAGAAGGCGCCACCTATGACACATCATGTTTCTTTAAATGGCAGAACTTTTTTGCAGCATAGTGTATCCATCTGACTATAGAAATAATTGATTCTCCTACCTGTTTTATTTGAAAAAGTATACCTTGCTAAAGTCGTTAGGAGTAACCATTTTTGAAATAATCCTATTTGAAATGCTGAGTGCACCGAGTAAAAACTATTTTGGTTTGAGGTAAAGTGCCTTTTCTGCTGAAGATACAGCAAAATATTACTTGAAAAAGTTGTTCAGAATAGTAAATTATGAAGATGTGCAAACTTTCAAGAAGGTCGGCGAGGTTTGATGAAACCATTTTTTCAACAAATCTTTGATTTTATCAAAGCAGGCACATCGCCATAATTTACCGTTCTGAATAACTTTTTCAAATAACATTTTGCTATATTTTCAGTAAAAAAGTCAATTTACCTGAAACGATAATAGTTTTCAATCGGTGCACTGAATAATTCAAATAGGATTATTTCGAAAACTGTTACTCCTAACGACTTCAACAAGGTATACCTTTTTCAAATAAAGCAGGTAGGAGAATCGATTGTTACGATAGTCAGATGGATTCACTAAGCAGCAAAAAAGTTCTGCTATTTAAAAGAAACATGATGTGCCATAGGTGGCGCCCTCTGTTAATGACGTCAAAATTAGAAACAAATTTGAATTTCTCACCCGCAAAAACCCCTGGTTTACAAATTTTAAGTAAATATTTGAATTTTTTATCTACAAATATCGAAAATAAAATTTTAACTTTGACACCCTGTATCTTTTTTATTAAGCGACTTGGGATATAGGTATGTTAGGTTAAATCGGTTTATTTTCACCTAAGGAATATGTGGTCTCATTTTTGCTACTTTATTTAAAATCACCCATAGAGAATAGATTGTAATACGCATGTAGTATTAAGACGTTTCCCTCATTTTTAAGTTTAGTTATTGTTATCGTCACCTTTTGTATTAACTGTATTAAAGAATTATCGAGTTCAACCCTTTTATTTATTCTTAATGACATACATATGCACTTTAAACATCGAACAAGAAATAGCACCTAAAAAATCACATTAGTGGTAGAAACATCAAGTAGTCATTGGAAAATAATTGAATGTCCGTTATTTAAAGTACATAAATGTCACTGAGAATAAATAAAAGGATTAAACTTGATAATTCTTTAATACAGTTAATACAAAAGTAACAATAACTAAACTTAAAAAATGAGGCAAACGCCCTCATACTACATACATATTACAATCTATATGACATCTTCCCATTTCAAAGCACATATCCAATCTTCCTCTGACTTCTTCTCCTTTATATTTTTATAAAATTTGGTGGAATTGATTTTCTATTTCACAAAAAAAAAATGTCAAAACTTTCGATCGAACATTCAATTTCCAATGACTACTTGATCCTTCCACCGCTAATGTGATTTTTAGGTGGTATTTCTTTTGAGACTCTTTAGAACGATAACAGTTTATTAGAAAAAGATAGTTTTTTTATCAGGAAAAAAATTTGGGTATGTTTCTGGAAAAATATAATTGATGACATCATTAGTCGTTTCTGTCAAATGTCAAAGATAATAGGTTTGTTCCTACATAACAATAACTGATAGTTTACCCATAGTTTACAGAACTGTTTTAATGCGCAAGTGCAATTCATGTAATAGTTTGAAATCAGTTTCTAATTCCTTTGTTGGAACGACACGTTTAGTTCAAGCAGTAACCGTTAGGGGTGCAGTTTGTTTGAAGAAATTTCTTCATTTTTCGGTCACTCACATATAAGAAAGTGATAAATCTCATCATTACTAGAATCCGAGGTACTGCTGTAGTTGCTAACTTGCTCCTCTTCACTAGTCATTCATTTTGAAAAACTACAGAATTACGTACTTAAAAATCTGCAAATTAATTGTGCAACTAAAATAACTTTCTCAAATAACATTATTACATAAAACTTTAGTTTCATTACCTAGCCTACCAAATGTTGACTTCTGTTAGCGGTTAGATTCTATCTGCGCATACGTCTGACTAATAATTTCTTAATAATCCTCAAACCGATTTGACTGTCAGCAAACAGTTTCGAAACCATCCACTTTTATGTTGGAACAAAAAATCTTACAGCTAGTTCCCGGATTGATTGTGTTGGAACGCTTAAATTCGTACTGCGCAAACTCGTGACAGTTTGCTGCTAGTTTGATGCTGTGTAGGAACAAACCTAAATGGAGCTTACTTCATCCCATTTAACACCACGTGAGAGACGTAATATGGGAAATTTTAATTTAGCATTTAGGGAAATTCCTAAATAAGCTGTCACTTCGTATTTTCCGAACCACTTGCTTTTCGAGATGCAGTAGATTTCCAGACACACCTTATATAACCGGTGGACTCTCCGAGCTGGATCTGGACGACCAGGAAACGTCTCGCTATCCTTGCGGATCAGCCAAGTTCACAACTAAATTGGGCCATTCCACGGCATGCTGGGATCGATCGGTTTATTTACGGCGCCGTCTGAGGTTTGCGAACTTTTTGTTGTGAGATTTCTTTACTTTGCAGCACATTATGGGATTTATTTATTGGTGTTAGTTATATCTCGAGTATCTCTCGACATGTTTTCAAAACACGTTGATCAGATGATCACTGAAGTGTTTGTTCTTATTGTCAAATAACTTTAGTCGGGACAATATCTGTTTACGCATGTAAATATGTACGTCAAAATATTTGAGACTGAGGTATTTGAATAACGGAGATTTTGACAGGCATATCGTGACACGCATTTTATATAAACATTTGATATACAGGGTATTTACTAAAGAATGGGCCATGCTTTAAGGTTAACCTCCTTGAACGAAACAAGATGATTTAACTTAACTTACCTTACTTACCTTAGTGTTATCTAGCTTTCTTAAAGATTTATAGGCCCGAGAAAGTACATTCTAGTGTGTTATTTCACACTATTGACCTAGGAAATAGACCCACAATCCACCATGCAATATCGCTAATAATTTTTATCAGTGTTGATTTTTTTAATTAATTTTTTGCGTAACTTTATTTATTTCTTGAGTAGGTACTCGTTTTAAAAATTTGTACAAGAAGGTTTTTTTTATGATACACACATCAATATATGATTGATTTTTGTATTAAATGTACAGGACGTTCTAAGCGCCTATGCCACTGTATTTTTTCAGACTTTTTTCAGTGAGGGATATTTTTGGAAAATGATTTTATTAGTTTAAATATATATATATATACCCGCCATATTCTTGAAATAGTGTTTTCTACAAATACAAATAATGTTAGACATTTTAGAAGTGATTAATGCAGAGCTTAGCAGATAACAGGAATATTATCTCATGCCACCTGTGAATATTCAAATGTGCCGAAGTAAAGCGAATATATGACAGAAAATACGTATTTTTTTAAATTTAAGTTAAGTATTAAGTTAAGTGTTAAGTATGTGAATATAATTGTTAAAATGAGTTTGAATAGCAAAATAATGTGTGCCTTACAAACGCTTTCTAGTAGTCATTATTTTATTTTAGGAAAACATAAACAGTAAAAGTGGACAAACAAAACAGAATTTAATTTTTGATATTGCTTTTGATCTACGTGTTTTATATTTCAAGATTTCTGTACCTAAAAAACACAACAATTTGATCATTTTGCGTCAAGAAATACGGTGACCTTAAAAGTAAGGGTTACACATATGTATAAGTGTATTCTTGATATTTTGTTTTAAACTGTTACTAGGTGGTCTATGACTCATTCTTTATGAAACAGTGTGTATTAAAGTTTCATAAAACTTGATAATTTAAAATTAAGTCGATTAGTTTATCCGTAAACGAAACTATGACACGTATTGTAAAATGTGGTAATCACAGGCGCGGTAGGTCAACGTCAAGGAATTAAAATCCTGCAATGCCGCTTGTACACCGCCTAGATGTGAATGATCAACTTTGCCGTGTTCGTCTGAGGGATCCTTTATGATTTTTGAATGTTATTACAACATACAGTAGCTGCTGAACCTAAATATCAAAAATTAAATGTGATAAATTATTGTAATAATGTAATAAATGTCTGCTGTAATGGATATTGACTGTACTATTTAATATTTTCATCCCTGGAGTAATATTTAGGGAATTTAATAGCAGTGCAGGAAGGGCACGCCTTGGGTCAATACCCTAGAATAATATGTATAATCCTTTCCAAATTTACAACATAAAGTTTGAGTTTCGGGGAAGCTTTAAGCTTTTCTTTGCTAGATATACCACAATCTTGACTAGGAATAAATTATTTATTTTAATGTTTCTATTGTCTTTATTACTATAGTAGACTAGCAATAACAAACACACTAAAACAGTGTGAATTATTCAATTAAATCTACTTGAAAGCTAAACAATACATGACATTCCCGTTATCTATTACAAACTTATAATTTTCTCACACATTTTTTCTTGTATGAACGTAAGTCCGATTCGTTTTTGTTTAGAAGTTACAAGCATTTAAAAAAATATAATTTCGTGTTTCAATCAAAATAATGGATGCTATAACAATTATTATTTGCGTCACTTTGTTTATTTATTTGACACTTATAGCATTAGATCTGGGGAACGCGGTGGCCATGCTACTGGACCTTGTTGACCTATCCATTTATTCGGGAAATGATCATTTAACAAAGCAGTTACTTGTCTCCCTCTGTGTGATGGTGCACCTTCGTGCTGAAACTACATATTTTGAACAATATTAAGCCCTACATCATCAATGAAATCAAAATGGTTGTTTTCCAAGATAGTTCTATACAAATCTGCATTTAAAAAATCATTTAAAACGTGTACAGACAGTAGATTATTGGAGAATGAACGAAAGGAACGGGCAGGTACTAATAGATAGTAGAAAACTTTTAATGCACTCGCGCCAGCCTTGTCCCATAACCTAGAAACACAAACCGGCGATAATTGTGGGAAAATATCTGTACCCGACAGATATTCCTTTATTTAATATCTATAAAACGTTTAAAATTAAAATAAGGTACTAAAAACTGAAGAGGAACGCAAAACTACAAGGTAAACACAGTAATTAAATTATGACATGACATCGAATTTTACCGTTGCTTGCTGGTTGCCTACTCTGACTCTGTAAACGTACGGAAGACGGTCACATAGACGATTCCGTTAATTCTCAATTTTCTCTATTCCCTCTTAAAATATTTGTACTTAATCTGTATATCCGTTAAAATAGCTATAAGGTTATGAACCTAAATTTAAACCTCTAAAGGGATCAATACGTTAATTTTATACGTTTGTATGAATCAATATGCCGAGCAACCTATATGAGTATCAAGTTACACAAAATGAAAAATGCAAATCTGATTCTTTGGGTTGCCACAGCGTTTCATCCTCCCTTCGGCCTTTCATGTTTTGATTCACGTCAATGATGATGGATAGCACTGGGGGAATGTGCTTGCTTTAACGAATTTCGAAAATATATTAAATTTTATAGCCAGAAAGAAGTTCAGGGTTAAGGAAGATTCTCATAAGCGTATCAATTTTCCATCCTCTTATACGGCAGTTTTTAAAGGATGTCTCGAATTTAAGTAACACCATCATCAGTGTTCGCAGACGCAAGGGTTGAATTTGTGTTGGTAACAATAAATTTGTAAAAGGAAAGACGAAGTAGATCTTATAAAATTAGCCAAATCTTTAAGTTGCCTGTCTGGCAAGTCAGACCTTTTTTTGTAGATACAGTGCTGTTTATTGAACATTTATTTTTTTACTACATTTACAAATTTAATATTTGTTTAGATACCTATACTATACAGGATGTCCCGTAAAGTATGTTAACTTTAGGTGGTGTTAGTATATAAAACATATGACTAAAAACTTAATCTCTTAAACGTATTGTTTAATTATAGACCTTAAAAGGTGCAACTTCAAAAGTAGTTTTGTTGGAAAATGAAATTATTATAAAATTATTGTTTCAAAGACTAGTGAGAAAACCAATAAATAATGTGGATATGAATAAAATCGAGAGAGCGATGATGTATCACCCCATATAGTAAGAAGCGTGATATTTCATTAACGTAAAAATGTTAATTTTTGTCTTTTGATTTAAATTTCAAATAATTAAACAGTTTTCTAGTAATTCAATCTAATTATACAGTTTGAAATAAAAAAAAAAATAAATTTTAGTAATAAATTTTTATTTGAAGTATACCAAATCGGCAACAGCTAAATTAATAGAATAAAGGTTTACCTACGTACGTAAAATCATTTCGGAATTATGATTTTTTTCATGCTGCATTTTCAATAAAAATAATAATTAACAGAACAAATTTTCAAATAAACAATACTTTTATTAACGCAGGCTACCAACTGTTTCTTCCGACCTAAACCCGATTGACTGCTACACAACTGTCACCTGCTTCTCATACTTCAAATAAAAATCCCTTAGTAAACAAACTCCTCTATTTCACCCTGTATAATTAAATTGTATTACAATAAACTATTCTGCTATTAATAATTTAATGGCTAAGGATGTAATTATAATATAAAAAATAATAATTGAATATAGGCTGGTCAATTCTCAAATTACTCGAAATTAAATCAGGAAACAAAAATTAAATTCTTTAGTTTTGGATTTCAGCGTATTCAGTAAAATAACTTCCGTGTCATATATTATGGCTGACGATTCAAGGACAAAGATCGTATCTAATGCACAAAAAAATCACCCAGTAGGTGGAGGTCCTTCTTAGCGCAGTATAATGCTGAAATTTAATTATTTCCTTTAACTTTTGGGAAGAAAATATGCTATATTCTATCTAACTCCAGAAGTGGCTAAGACGACAAGGCCATTTGCTTAGTGACAGTTAAACAAATTAACTTAACTGTCACATTTATGGAAACGCAAACTTCATGTTAAAGAATTCTATGTTTCTAAGCGACTGGAAGCATGGCATGCCAAATTGCAGAGGTGGCTACGGGACGTTTCGGAAGGCCGCCATTACCCGAGGAACGGTTCCGACCGTAGCAGTCGTATGACAAACAATAGCAGTCATATTCAATATATGGGCGGGCCTAGAGATACTGACAGCGGGTGTGCCTCCACAGAGCCTATCCCGAGAACAACAATGGCAGGTCAAAGAATACCAGCTAAAGCTAGGATATGCACTTTAATTCTGTTACTGGCAATTACCAGTTATCGAGGTCACGGCATAGCAACCCGGAAAATCATTATACAGTGCGGCGATAAAGTCCTGGCCTCCCTTGAAACTGGTAAACGGTTGGTAGGATGTGTTTGGGGGAAAACAGGCGATTTTTATTTTCGAAATAACCTCCTATTAAATTATCAATATTTATGTGGTACTTTTGGTTTTACCGGAAATGACGTCAACTCTCTTTTTTAAATAGAACACTACTATTTTTGTTACAGATATCGAATCTAAGGTAAATCCTGAGTCAGATGATATGGCACGATGTCTGTCAAGCCTTGACAGATCATTCAAAAACGCAGAAAAACTTCTCGTTAGACTGAATAAAATATTTTTCGCACAATCGTTCTGAAATATGCACTTACTGTCATTGTTGACACATTCTGTAAGTTTAATGTACAACACTGTGGCTTATTTCCATAGAAATCAAAAAAATAATAGTGTTGTTTGAGTTCATAACAGCATTAATGCGGTAAGTAAAAATCAGTAATTATTTTCACCAACAAATGCTGGGCTTATTTATTGTAAAAATTAAAGGCACAATTTGTACAATTCTTAAACGTAATAGTTTTTCCCTCGTTTTTATCTATTGCTTTTACAGTAATTGAATTTTCTGTATTACTTATTGAGTTAGATATGTTAGGATTAGAATAAACTTCAGTAGTTATGTCTTCAAACACTGGAATGGAGTCAAATTTATTGTCACTCCGCTGTTGGTATGTAAAATCTTATTAGCAAACTCTATTTTCTTTGTTAAAGACTCTGTAACACATCCTTCAGCGACCAGCGACACCAGAAGACCTAAAATTACATTTTCTGTTAGTCAAATAATACATTAATGTTATCACTAAATCATCCAGCCTCCATGACGTTTGAGTGCCATAACATCAACTCCAGTATTTACAAATAAAGTCGTCGACGTCCTTCAAAAAGTATGTCCAGTATAGGATTTTGTTCCAATGTATTTATACTCACAAGTTGATTTACACATTTTCCCTGACGAACTGAGTAGAAAAATCGACGAGAGTTAGTCTTCTTAGGTCTTAAGCCTGTATATTTTTGCAAAATCGTCAAAAAAGGGACTTTTTCATTGATCTTGTCAGTGATTGTGAAAATTCGACTAATATGTGTTTTGGTATCAGGCACTTTAACAATGACCACTGAACCTTCATCCGTAATGTCATCAACTGTCATCTTCACAAGATCATCACGTCTATGAGCTCCAGCGACTCCCATTATCATTACTGCTTTCATCATAATATAGGTTTCATCGGGGGCTTCCAGCAGGAATTTGTTCATCTCTTCTCTGGTAAATACTTTTGACTTTTTCGCATGATGTCCAATATTTTTCTTCTTTAGAAATGCTACTAACTTCTTAAATTGCGATATATCGACACCATTATATAATTTGATCGTACTTTTAAGCATAGGGTACTCTGCCCATAAGCTTCCCGGAGACTTCAATCTTAAATTTCCCTGAACAAAATAAGCCAGCAAAGTCTATTCAGATATCTCCCCTTTCTTCTCATTCAACCATTTCTGAAGGCGTCATAGACTTTTTCTTACCTCACCTTTGATTTTGTGGGAATTAATGACCCACAACCCACAATAAATTCAAAACACGCTAGATAGGCCACGCCATTTCAGCAATCAAAATATTTCTTTTATAATTTTATTTGATAAATGCGATTGTGCGAAAAACGTTATACACTATACGGTTGTTAAGTGGCTAACATACCCCACTTACTAACATAATAGTGTAATAATACTATAACAATACGTATGATTTCAAAACAAGTGCACACACAGATTTTATTATTAACATGAGGTCCAGGGAGCATATTTCGAACTTTTACTCCATTAAATTATTGTTATTACAGAAAAGACTTCACCGTATTGTATATCAAGTACACAATACGTCCTGTTCTGCACATTAAAATACTAGGAAAATAACAAGTTTATCATAATTTTTTCCCAAAAATATATGAGTGACAAACCTAAGCCTCGATTATCTATATATCCCAATCTATATATCAGAAGTATCTGTTTAGCACGTGATAAAAATATGAATACGTTTTGAACAACTTCCGGGTGCGAGCTGGACCGCAATATATTGGATCCCAAGACGGCTGGTTATTTTTTTGTATAAATAATCCCATAAATAACCCCACTAAACACTTGGAGAACATTATCCTGATTTATTACCCTTAATCTCTTTATTCCCGCAGCTAACCTACGTATCGAATATAGGATACTTTCCATCTAACAGGATCCCTTCTACTCTCCAGAATCTCGATCCTGAGAATATTTTACAGCTACCTATTTCGAAACTTGCAGAGGATTCGCTGAATTTAAATATTTATCAGCTCAGGATGAAATATGGAACAGGTTTTGGTGTACGTATATGAAAATATACCTACAGTGTGTTGCGTTTTGAGTACACTGCACGCGATTAGAACGTGATGAGTTACTTAGCTATAACTAAAGCCTGCATTTCGTTCGCCGATCTCAGGTCAACGTTATATTACTATGCTCATTTTGACGGCATAACACGTATTCTATAGGGTGTCCGGAAATTCGTCAAGACTACAGGAGATGATTCCTCACAAGAAATTAGGGTTACGAAGTCCTATAACAATTTTACGAAAACTCAATATTAACGGAGATACAGGGTGTTAAAGTTAAAATTTTATTTTCGATATTTGTAAATAACTTCTTATGAAATCAAAATATTTACATAAAATTTGTAAATCGGGGGTTTTTGCGGACCACAAATTCAAATATGTTTCTAATTTTGATGTCACTAGTAGAGGGCGCCACTTATGGCACATCATGTTTCTTTCAAATTACATAACTTTTTTGCTGCTTAGTGTATCCATCTGACTATTGAACAATCGATTCTCCTAATTTGAGCCATTTAAGAACTGAATAACAGAGATTAACAATTAACAGGAATGTTATGACATACCACCTGCGAATATTCAAAGATACCGAAGTAAAATGAATATATAATGACAGAAAGCGGTCCAAGCAACAAATTCTTAAGTACAGAAATCTCTCAAAATACACATTTTGTTAAATTCAACTATAGAGTTAAATATTGTTATAACATAAACTTACATAGTTCTGCATAACATTGTTAACTTTTGTTTACAAGTATGAGAAAATAATTGTTAAAATGTTGGGTTAGAATAGCAAAATAATATATGTCATACAAATACATTTTAAAAGTTAATTTACTATTTGAGGAGAATTTAAATAGTAAAACTGAAACAAAACATCAATACTTTTATTTTTGATATGACGTGTTTTATTTTTCGAAATTTCTGTACCTAGAAAATACCACAAATTTGATCATTTTACGGTGAGAAATACGACGACCTTAAGAGAAAATATCAGCGTCTTCAAACAGTAATTCTTCATCGTAACGATGCTACGACATATTCATACATTTCACAATTTGACCGTCATCAAAACTGTCAATACTTATTTGAATGCATGAAAAACCCAGGACTATGAAAAACCCTGGGCTCTGTTGAATGCCAATTTATATGATAATTTGATCAGGGCCTTTGCCTGATATCAAAGAGCGTCCATTAGATTCATTGGATACGTATAAAAATATGTTTTCTCTATCTGGGCTCAATTGTAGTGGCATCTTAAGAACTAATAAACATTTGCCTATCAATAGAAAAAAAGGATAAAGGCATCTTCGTCTTCTTCTTCTTTAACAATGAGCTTTCCAAGTCATGCCAAGTGTGTTATGGAAACCTATTATTTAGTTACCACAACATATTTTTGTATATAGATAAATTAGCATAAAACCATCTTATTTAAGAATCTAGGGTGGCGCAGTGGTACTTGAAATTCAAGGACACCCTGTATGTAGTGAAAATATTTGCACACTCACAGTTTATTTAAAACTACCACAATTTCAAAAGTAATACATTTTTATAATATAATGTAATTATGAACACTTAAAAATTATTAATAATTTTGAATATTCTTACAATATTACAGTTCTTTGCGCGGCATGAAGTAAGCTGATGCTAAATATTACTGTGGGTTAAATAAACAATATTTTATTCACAATATGACCTTAAACACATGCAGGTGGAGTTGTAATGTAAACGTAAAGTAGGTTTCATGCAAAAAAGTAATTAAGATTTACTATCATTTGCGTCTTACTTGTGAACAGAAATGTTGCTCTGACTAATTCTTTTAGTATTTAATTTATATTAACTTGAGGCAGAAGATTTACAATTTAATTTTACAAAAAAAATTATTTTCAAAACTATATTAAATCCCTCTTTATCGCCGTCACTGACCTTCTGTCAGCCGCGAGGTTAGCTATATTCTGCCAGTCAAAGGTGTCAAATAGAGAAATACGATATGGTAGCACAGAGAGGCTGTGTTCTTACTTGTTTAAATTAAAACCTGCAAAGATTTTTGTACTTTCTGTGGACCTCTCCTTCTCTCGATCGTTCTTTTTCTGTAAAGCGGGGTACCTACTTGGTTTGACGGTCTTGACCAGGTCGATTACTTACGTCGGGAAAAAGCATAAAGGATAACAACAAAATACACGTAAATGTACACAAATACATAAAAACACTGCCACACGTTTACCGCCACGGCATAAAACAGCTGTTCGATGTGGTTCAAAAAGTATTCAGCAAAATATTTTGTATACTCGGGAAACGTCTTTGAGACTGCCGCACGATAATATGCACTTGTCGCACTCCCATAAATCAGCACCATATCCGTCATCCAGGCATTTTAATACGACATGTTTGTAAATACACATAAAATATGCGAAACATTAAATTTGCAAAAAACAAGTACTGAAAAATTATTTCAAACTAATCAGAGTACCGTAACCGTATATTTACGTTATTTGACATCTACAAACGACATCTGACGACATCTGTAGGCCACTATTTCAAGGTGCATTCACGCAGTTAAATTTTTAAACTTCA
Source organism: Monochamus alternatus (assembly GCA_037114965.1). NCBI lineage: Eukaryota > Metazoa > Arthropoda > Insecta > Coleoptera > Cerambycidae > Monochamus > Monochamus alternatus. The sequence continues at coordinate 45,614,843 of CM073433.1, forward strand.
TGTGTTGTTGTGTAATTAAATTCTGTTAATACTAATAATAGAAACAATATTAACAGTAATCGACGATGTTTGCATAAAATAATTAGTAATATTTTAAACTATAACATCCCAAGATGTTTACAGTGTTCTGTACAAATGACCCTTAGATTATAACTAACTTCGCGCTCTGGTTTGGAGCATGGAGGGTATGCAATTACCAATGCAGTATGGCATAACCTAGAACTTACTGTTACTTTAAATCAGCTAAGTGACTAATTTTAAACGTGTTATAGTAATTAAATAAAGTATTTTATGTCGGATATGTTAGTGGATAATTATGATGAATCTACAAGGAGTGAAAATGTAGTTTGGCAGTGTGCAACGAAAGAACGAATACAAAATACTGCAGCTAACCGGATTAGCTGTTATCTACCAGGTACTTAGACCTTATTTATTATTAATACAAATGTTTCGTTTCGTCGTTTTTACACTTGAGAATGTTGAAAAAACGACCAGTAATTGACATATCTAGCCATGACGGATGATGATTGATTGTCATAGGCGCCGACTTTCAGTAGGAAAAGAGAGTTTTGCCCCATTTTTTAAACATTGAGGTAGATTTCCGAAATAAATTTTTTATTGTCTTTTAGACTTTCCTGAGCACGTGGTTAAAATTTTTGTACTTAGTCATAGTTAACCCTGTATAATAGTACAGAAAATTTGGGGAATATATTTTCTGAATATTTGAACAAACCTTATGATTACCCTGTATAAAAGCGACCGGTACCAAAAAATTTTAATTTTTATTACCAACTTATTTTTTTTCTGTGCCATAAATATTTTCAGTATTACAAAAACGTATAACCATAAATATTTATTACACACACCATCTCGCAAAATTTTTATTAAATAATAATTTAAATCCAACACGCAAAACTCTAGTTGGGGACTGCCACACCTGAATTACAATGTTTGTTTTTAATACCTATTTTAATAACTAAATTCATGCTTAGCATGTACCAAATTGTTGTGGCATTTGCCTACGGAAAATGCAATCAACATATTTTGGTGTCATAAACACCTTAATGTTTCATTTGAAGTATCTGCAACAAAGGCGTTGAAGAAAACATAAAAGAAGCGTTTTCAGTGATTTAAGATTAGGATTGCCTGATGAAATTTTTCTTCATTTTGTTAGGTATTAGTGGGTGGTACGGTTACGTTAAAGGTTGAAGGTTACAATCCCACTTAGTTTCATTTATTCTGTAAATATTTTCCACTTAAGCTTGAGTGGGTGCCCATTGTTTTCGATAGCAGCCCGCTTAAAGTTTTTTTCGTTCATTATCTGTTCCTTGATTTTATTCTGTTTATGTATCCAATTAGGAAAAATGTCATTTTGCGTAATAACACCGAAATAGAAGCTTGTAATCAATCTCTCTTATAAAGCCGCTTTACAGTCAATTCTAGCTTGCCTTCTTTTAGTACAAGATCCGAACTAAGCTTGTCCTGCATCCATCTGCTTACCGAATGAAAATAATTTTTTATCAAAGATATGTAAATATATACAGGGTGTCCGGAAAAGACTTATACAACGGAAGATCACAGACTCTTGGATTCATAATAAGCCGATTTAGCCCAATTTACTTATTTCCAAAATTGCACAAACAAACAAAAATAATATATTTTTTTAGAATACGTTGAAGTCATTAACACATTAGTCTCTCATAAAAAAACTTTATTATCATTAAACAATCGAACTACAAAAAAAAAATATTTGACACATAGGTACGTATAAACTATAATTCAAGCAATATTATAAATCAGCTGCTTTTGTTTTTTATTATTATAAATCCAGAATTAAATTGTAGCATTTTTAAAACAACAAGATTTATTGATTTATATTGCCCAAGCAGCAACTAATGGTGGATTGAGACCAAGATAATTATAAAATTTTGTTTAACTATTGGATACATATTTTCTTTGCAAAAGTTATTTTCTGAATTTTCTGTATATGATAGACAGTAGTTTACAAAACTAGCTGCTTGTTGAAGTCTGAAACAATTATGTTTTGGATAGCCGCCAATATTTCAAGCTCTGGTTAATAGGGGACAAGGCTGTTAGCAAGAAATATGTAATGGATTTATGCATCATACGTTGTTCCACTATAGTCTGTTTAGAAATGAAAGACAGTAATAAAGCTTATTATGTATGCATATCGTAAATAAATTTAGTACTGGTGCTTATATTCAATATTTTTATATTATGTATTATCGGTATAGATCAGGTGTACTTTTAAAAAAACTTTGTTTGATCGAACCGTACTAAATTGTAGCAGGTAGCTAAAATTTAATTCCCGACAATCCGTCTTTGTCTATGCCGATTCAATTTCTCGGTCCTTTTCCAAGTAAACAATATAAAACAGCGTTTCAAAACATGAAGCTACTTTAAGCATCATAACCGAGTTAAGAGGGTTTTTAGTAATTCAAATAAAATTATTCAATATTATTATCAAAATATTTATTTAAATTTAATGAATAGACTTTTATTCCACACAAAAATATATGTATTTTGAACATTCAAATTATGGTGAGCAAATGTAGTGTTGTATAAATGTACAATAAAGAAAATAAAAAAGTAGGTATATTAAAATTCATCCTCTGAATATTTTGATGAATTATCTTCGTCTTCTAGATTGATAACGATAGGTTCCACAATAACGTCAATTAAATTATCGAGTTCCCACATTTTCTCCTCTTCTTTTTGTACATGATGTATACATCTTTGCCAGTTATCTGCAGTTACTCGTTCCAAGGAAATTTCTAACAAAATTTTCACGTCACTTAATTTAAAGTCGTATTATTTCGCGCTACATCTCCCTTTACCTGCGCCCAGACTAATTCGATTGGGTTAAGTTCACAGTTATAAGTTGGTAACCGTAGTACCGCGATTTGGCGATTTGTTGCCATTTCATCGATAACATATTTTTTCTGATCTTTATTAAGATTGACAAGTGTCAAAAGTTCCTTTTTCACCATAAAAGAAATGTTATTTCCGGATAACCATTGAATTATATCGGCTTTCCTCCAAGCAGTCGTAGGCGTTCGCTCGGTCTGCCGTGAATGGTAACTGACATTATCTATGACAATTACAGACCCCGGAGGAATAAGATTCAACATCTGCGTTCATGTCTACGTGATAGTCACCTGTATTTTTAGATTCAAATAAAAGTAAGCCGCCATCTACAAAACCACTGGCACTACCTATATGTATCATTAACAATCTTCGCCCTTTACCTGAAGGTGCCTTGAACCCTGTTAAAAGTCCATCCAAAAATGCTTGTCGAAAACTTTTTACATTTTTATCTTGCCATACTTTTGTTACAGTATATCCCTCGTTGGCCCAAGTTTCGTCTAGATAATAAATGTTCCTCCCTTCGTCACGGAATTTTCTAATTGATCTTAAGTAGGATCTTCGCCAACAAATAATTTCATCTTTATCGATAAGAACTGACTTCCTGTTTTGCTTTTTCCCAGTAAAAATTCAACTCTCGTAAGACGGCCCATAATTTGCTTCTACTGATTTTTGGCAAATCGTTGTTCTCTGAAAGTTCACTTAAAATTTTGTTTAGCGTTGGTATTTCTTTTTTAAAATAAAATGAGTGTACTTTTCTGCGAATTACATTTTTGAAGAAATCATCTATAACGATTTTTGACCTCCCTGTAGATGATTTTGGGGGATTTACAGTATCTTGTTCATTTTTCGTTTCCTTTAAAAGTCTGTAGATAGTCGATTTTCCAATCCCTGTCAATTTGGAACACTTTTCCACGATGTCGTCAACACTGTTGGTAGGATTTTGGTGTTTCAATGCATTAAATACATTTAATATAATAATATTCTCATTCTGAGGCAGCGCATATTTTTTCATGCGTTTAGCAGGTACGTAATCTGATAAGCTCGACATTTTACTCAAACAATAGTCACTAAACACAAGTCGAATTTTACTCTACTGCACTAGCACGTCTTTGTATATTCAGCTCTAAAACTGGATTGATCTGATCTGTCCTATGATGTATCCAGTAAAATGTACACCCATTACCTATTAGCATTAGTGTTATCCGATAATTACCTGAAACGAAATATTACCACGCCCACGCCGGTTCTTATCTCGGGGTTTTATTACTCTCTTTCATTTCCAAACAGACTATAGAACAATTTTTACCATATCTATATACAGGGTGGTTGGGAGTGAACCCCCAATGTTCAGGATGCAAAAATAAACAAAAAAGCCTAATAAACATATGGTCGAATATCAACGGCTACTGAAATAGCAATGCAAATATTTTTACCCGATTTAATTATTGTAATGCATCAGTAGAAAAAAGTGTTTATTCTGTAGGTATTATAAATTATACCATTGATTAAGGATCTAATAAACCGAAATTAATTAATTAACGTTTGATATATACCACCGTCCGCCTCGATGCATGGATTGTGGATTGCACGGGTAGCTTGTTGAAGTGTACGGTGATTTTCTCTTACGAGTGCTGCACAATTGACAATCCGATCGAATCGCGTCTCTCTTGTGTTCACTTTTATTGCATATACTAATGATTTAAACCATCTCCAAAGGCAGTAATCAAGGGGATACAAATCTGGTGATCTTGGTGGCTATTTTGGAAACCACCTCGGCCAATCAAGCGTTGTGGAAAGCGATTGTTAAAATGATTGATCACAACACAACTAAAATGGGTAGGGGCATTATCATGCTGAGAGTAATATTTAATGGAACATCGTCCAGTAGATCTGTCAAATTATTTTCTAAAAATTCTACATATCTAGCTCCAGTAAGACGACTATCTAGAACAACTGGACCATGTAATTGCGTATTAATCATACCACATCACACGTTAATGCTAAACCGATGCTGAAAGGTACATTCCACCGTAGCGTGTGGATTTTCATCTAACCAGCGATGTTCATTGTGACAGTTATTTACTCCATCACAAGTGAATTGAGCCTCATCAGTGAACAAAATGTATTTGTGAACTGTATGGATTGCATTTATTAAATTACAAAAATGCAAGCGCAAATCATTATCACCGTCCTGAAGATTCTGGACGCGCTGAATATGGAAAGGTTTTAAACCATTTTTAGTTTAGTTGGATTAATTTGGAGACGGGTTGCAATGCGCCTTGTACTTACACCCGGTCTACGTTCTACCATATTTAGAATTTCTTTCACTGCTAGACCAGGTCCAGTTTGTCTCTCAGATGTAATTGTCACACTGGGAAACATTCCAGTTCACGTGCATTGTTGAAGACTGTCTGGAATACATTCCTATCTGTCACTCTTCTGTTCGGGAAGCGACGTCGATATTCAGCAACTGCACGATTGGCGCTACCGTCGCAATACCCATAAATAAAAATAACATCAGCATATTCTTGATTACTAAATATGGCAGACATTACGAAATTATGTGTGTACAATACCGACTAAACGAACGTACTTATAACAATAAATGCAACAGTTATAAAATAAGCGTTTAAATCACAAACGTCAAAATAAATGTGACAACTATTAATCACTAATGTCAGTTTGGTTTAGAATGCATGACCTAGTCAAAATAAAATATCAAATTTCGCAAAAATAGCAATACAAATATTTTCATTGCTATCCCAGTAACTGTTGACATTCGACCATCTGTTTATTAGGCATTTTTGTTCACTTTCTCTTTTAATTGATATTAGGTATTTACTTGAATATACAATTTCACGCTCATTGGACTAAAATTAGTTCAAACGAAACCTAAGTCAAACCAACGGACAATATTGTTCTTTCAATTTGATTCGCTCTTGTGTGACTTTCGATGATAATTCAATATTAACAAAATATGCACTGAATTAAAAGAAAATTAGATGACTATTGAAAAGAAAAATGTTTAATTTGATGCAGCTAAATTTACACCCTACCCCACCCCTTCTTAACCTCTTTTCCAGTTGACTCATCTCACGCAAGGATGATTATTGCGTTATTGATTGTAACAAGCTCATGATTTCGATTCCGAGGAAAGCTGTTCCCATTACCGCCTATGAACTTGGCACGGTTGGAAGGTCTCAGTAACTCAAGTTCGTAATCGTTCGTGACTACTTAGAGGTAGAGAAATGTATGTTTGATGAAAATGTGGCTTTAATTACCTTTTGCAATTAGTTAATGTGGCTGCTACTGTTGTTTGTATTTTAACAACTAGAAAAGGCACTCGCATTATTAACAATATATTTAAAAGCGTTTTATTCGTTCTAAAAAGGAAGACCTGTATTTATTTTATCAAATTAGTTGATTAATAAAGCGTATAACTATTTGGGTTTGAATAGGAAATAAATGATTAATGGGGCGTGGCACAAAAGAAAAAAATCATCTTTACAACAAAGGCACAAAGCCTATGATAGTGATTAGACATATAAGAAAGAAACAGCGTAACAACAGCACAATGGAGGTAACAATAGATATTGCAAAAATCACTGTACTATGGTATTGATTTTAGAAAAGAGAAATTAATTTTTGGTCTAATGCTTGAAGATTTGTTACATTGTTTAGAGGTAATATATGCTTATTTAAATATTATGCAGTATGCGCCAAAAGTATGGAATAAATTCAATAAAAACGAAACAATTATTTTTTGGGAAAAATCCTCGAACAGATCGATTTTTAATTTAAAAAATACATATTTTAGCGTAAAACGCGATTTTCAAATGTCATTTGTTTTCGAGTAATGACGTCATCGATTTTTTTTTAAATGGCAACACCATATTTTTTTCCTTGATTCTGAAAGATCGTTTAATTCTCTATCAGACAGTACTAAAATTTTGCCCTCTTACATAGAAAATTTTTCGAGTAAATGACGATTGAATGTTAGAAAACGTAAATCAATTAATTAAGTTTAGTTTTTCAAATTCCATAGTTCTTTTATGGATCACGTAGGTGAAAATCTTTGCAAAGTGGCATTGTCACACCGACTTTCTAATAAGTATTGTAAGCGACATAGAAATTATTATTCAATTTTAAGTATTATGGCACGTTTAACTGTTACTCAAAGAATTGAAATTTTAATTCTTATCGGATGCGGGAATATGATTAGAACTCAGCAGGAAGTTTGCGATTTATTTAATGAAAAATATCCAGATCGCCCTATCAGCCAATCAACAGTCAGTAAGGTAGAGTCTAAATTTAGAGAAACAGGCAATGTTGTAAATATTCCAAAACCTGGACGTCCAAGCATTAATGAAAATCAGAAACAGAACATTTTGATAAGTATGGTGGATAATCCTCATAATTCTTCACGATTGGTTGCATTAAACAATGACACTAGTCAAAGCACAGTGCTACGTATCTTGAGGAAGAAAAAATATCATCCCTACAAAATTCAACTTGTGCAGGAACTCAATGAAGATGATCCCGTTCGCCGCTTACACTTTTGCGAAATTCTAATGGATTTATGTCAAGGAAATAGAAATTTACACCGGCAAATACTTTTTTCAGATGAGGCCACATTATGTCTGAATCCTCATTGGATGGCAGAGGCACATACCCAACACCCTCAGAAATTAAATGTGTGGGCTGGAATAGTTGACGACAGAATAGTAGAGCCTTTCTTCTTTGAAGGAACCCTTACAGGACAAAGATATTTAGAGTTTCTAGAAAATGACCTTGTTCCAGCCCTTGCAGTAATTTTTCCTAACGATAATGACCCTGACATTCCTGACGATACCATATGGTTTCAGCAAGACGGTGCACCTCCGCACTATGCGCGCCCTGTACGAGATTTTTTGGACAACTGTTTTCCTGGGAGGTGGATCGGCAGACGCGGACCGATAGAATGGCCTGCAAGATCGCCAGATCTTACACCTTTTGACTATTTTTTATGGGGATACTTGAAGTCAAAAGTGTACATTAATAAACCACGTAATTTAGAAGAACTTCAAAATCGCATTCGGGACGAAATACGCAGAGTTACCCCAGAAATCATTCATAATGTGCAAGAAGAATTTCTTCACAGACTTGCACATTGTCAAGAAGTTGGTGGATGGCTATTCGAACATTTAATTTAAGTATAAAATTCATATCAATTGTATTTTATTTTACATACCTCAGAATTGTTACTTTTTTATGGATAAAACTTACGTTTTCTAACATTCAATCGTCATTTACTCGAAAACTTTCCTCTGTAAGAGGGCAAAATTTTAGTACTGTCTGATAGAGAATTAAACGATCTTTCAGAATCAAGGAAAAAAATATGGTGTTGCCATTTAAAAAAAAATGGATGACGTCATTACTTGAAAACAAATGACATTTTACGCTAAAATATGTATTTTTTAAATTAAAAATCGACTCGAGGATTTTTCCCAAAAAAATAATTATTTCGTTTTTATCGAATTTATTCCATACTTTTGGCGCATACTGTATACAGGCTGGGTTATAACAGACTAAAATTTTGGGAATTCTTAGGCTAAAAGAAATATGATTAATTTGTGTTAAAAGTGCATTTTTAAGGCACGGGTGTAAAAGTTCACATCATAAATAACTATTATATCATAAACTGAATAAAAACATGCATAATAATTGCTTAAAACAGATTAAACAAGTTTGGCATATCTTCAACGCAGATCTATCTAAATAAGCATATTATAAAGACTAAAATAGGTTATAAATTACATATTTTCCAAATACTTACTGATAACAAAATGCATGCGGGAAATTAAACCTTCCGACATGGTCGTAGAAAAAATTATAGTGTCACATTTGTGCCATACAATCATTAATTTTAAATACTTGTATTGATTAAATACGAATTCGTATACTCGTGTATGGTAACTAATAAATTTAACTGCAGATTGACTCTGCGGTAATATATTAAAGTATTTACGAAAACTGATAGTTTATATTCAATAAATATTATAATTACATCGCATTGCAAATTCTATTTATTTGCTACTTGTTCATTTCTGGCCAACGGATTACCTGTATATTCCGTACTGTTGATAGAATTGCTTGTTGTGTTCTATAAATTTTCTGTCCTTACACTATAAACTTTGCGATGCATATTGTTTTGTCCCAAGATCCTATCTGGAAAATGAGGGAAAGAATTTATATTATTTTTATCTTATTACGGTAGATGCTTTATCTCTTTCCTAGCATAGCTATAATACCAAAGCAATAAAGACCATACCAGGCGAGGCGTTGTTTATATCACAAATTCACTTTGCTGTGTGTGCCTTATTGCAGGAAAATGTATGATATTTCCTTATATTTCACAATTTAATTTGCCCGTCGCCTCTAGTTCATTCACGCGAGACAAAGGTGATGTGGCGTTTCCTTTATTTATCAAATCGAATTTAATTTTATTTTATGGTTTCTATTTTTGCTTTAAACCGAAAATTTTATATGCAATTATGGGTAATACCAAAATAGAACAACTTATATCATGATTTGATTTTTTTTTCGTTATTTTAAAAAGAAACGAAATTAATAATATGATTGCAAAATATGTAAAAAGGTAAAGCCACTTTACCTTTATATATCCATAACAAACTTGATGTGGTTTTTTTATTTTTGTACAAAAATGGTAACTTCAAAATATCATTGCATATACTGGGTGTTTCATAACTAATGAGTTACAGACACCTGATGATAGTTCAAGTCAAAATACTAAGAATATACTTGTATGTGTAGGAGCAAATCTAATCGTAAGTTGGTACGACCAATTTTCGACAGATGGCGCCACTGTCATTTCAATGAATTTCATATATTTTTTTCAAAATTAATATTTGTGTAATGTCTTTCCTTCAAATTTATTTTAGTTGGTGGCGTAGCATCGCGCGCATGGGTACAGCTAGTATTAATATAAACAAAAATACAGGGTATACGTTTAGAAAATCAATGGTAAAGCAAACTTACATATTTTGTTTGTTTATTGTGTTCGACGTTTCATTCTATAACATTACGAGATGATGTATAATGTTAATTTAAGCATTTATAAAATTTTGCTACTTGATTTAACTACTGTTTTATTCTGAAAACATAATACAAAAAATAATAAATATGGATTTTTTTTAAAGGAGAAATTAAATCAGTAGTAAATAGCAATAAAAAATTATTAAATTGATAAAGAAAATTAATAAATGTTAAGTATCCTTATTCATTAATTTTACTTAATATTTTTCAAATTAGAACAAGTAGTTTAATGTGAAATCAGATGATATAATTTTATAAATACCTCAAGTAAAACCATCTATCTGGTACGTACCCAACAGCATTGTCGCCGTAATTGTCACGAGCGGAACTATATTGTAAATAAAGGAATAACCTAATATACCTAAGTTCACCACATCACCACTAATAATTATGGAATTTCCTACACAGCATTTACATACAACTCAAAAATACAATAAAACACCGTAACCTGTACCTGTTTCTACGGAAACAAACCGCACTGCGTGTAAAGTCACACCAATGATATCCCGTTTTCGGCCATGTGGTTTTATTTACATTCTATGGCAATTTTGGATTATTAATATTTTAATTATTATGTGATCATTGCCGCCAGACAATATAAAATTCATGCAACTTCCCCATTAGGAGCTGCGTTATGTATGGTTGTTAAATATTATAATTTAAAAAAAGTTAAGGAATTTTATTATGGGAATGAAAATTTAGACATCATCCTTGAAATATTGCGATACATAAGCACACTTTACCATGACCAAATACAGAATTATATCAAATCTTCGAAAATCTAGAGTGACTCATAGCTAACTTCTGGAGTAGCGTGACGGACGAGCCTTTGTGCCAATTTATCTAAGTATTCTCTTCGCTATACTACAATTTCGTAGTTTTCTACAAGTATACTTTTACGATTTCGTATCAAATGCCAAATTCATTTCATACTTTGCTATTCTAAGAACAGTATCAGAAAATCTAGGCATATCCTCATCTTCAGTTGTTGCAAATTTTTATGTAGCTTGAACGTTTTAGTAATAGTGCTTCTACGTTATCTATGAGCCATTCTCTAGACTTTCGAAAACGACTTTATAAGGTGATACACTGGTACTACATACACTTCATGAAATACCACTTTACATTTTTTCATAAAGTTAAACTTAATAAAACACAACAGTACATTATATAAATTCTATTTTGTTTCGTTACGGCATGCTATACTCAGAAATTCGCAAAATTACCTTGTAAACTAAAAACTAAACTTAATGTAATAAAATTGAATTGAATTAACGTTAACCGTTTGTTATTTGCTGGTCTATCATTTGCTGACATATCACAACAGGCGTTAACCTAAACTAGGTCAATGACAAACGTTATTGGCATATGGAATTGACACTGAAACTTCGAAATAACGTATCGTAATGTCATAGAATAGCAAATTGTATTTAAATTATTTTTCATTCAATTACATTTGCTGCCATTTCGTTAATTTCATACAGTTGGTTTAAAAAGGTAACAACAGGCAATACTGATTAAGCGCTCTTATAAATTGAGTTTAAATACTTCTACAGGGTGATTTTAAATAAAGTAGCAAAAATGAGACCACATATTCCTTAGGTGAAAATAAACCGATTTAACCTAACATACCTATATCCCAAGTCGCTTAATAAAAAAGATACAGGGTGTCAAAGTTAAAATAATACTTTCGATATTTGGAGATATCTTCTTAAAAAATCCAAATATTTACTTAAAATTTGTAAACCAGGAGTTTTTGCGGGTGAGAAATTCAAATTTGTTACTAATTTTGACGTCACTAGTAGAGGGCGCCACCTATGGCACATCATGTTTCTTTTAAATGGCAGAACTTTTTTGCAGCTTGGTGTATCCATCTGACTATAGAAATAATTGATTCTCCTACCTGTTTTATTTGAAAAAGTATACCTTGCTAAAGTCGTTAGGAGTAACCATTTTTGAAATAATCCTATTTGAAATGCTGAGTGCACCGAGTAAAAACTGTTTTGGTTTGAGGTAAAGTGCCTTTTCTGCTGAAGATACAGCAAAATATTACTTGAAAAAGTTGTTCAGAATGGTAAATTATGAAGACGTGCAAAATTTCAAGAAGATCGACGAGGTTTGATGAAACCATTTTTTTCAACAAAGCACAAAGATTTTATCAAAGCAGGCCGATCTTTTTGAAATTTTGGACATTTCCATAATTTACCGTTCTGAATAACTTTTTCAAATAACATTTGGCTATATTTTCGGTAAAAAAGTCAATTTACCTGAAACGATAACAGTTTTCAATCGGTGCACTGAATAATTCAAATAGGATTATTTCGAAAACTGTTACTCCTAACGACTTCAATAAGGTATATCTTTTTCAGATATAACAGGTAGGAGAATCGATTGTTTCAATAGTCAGATGGATACACTAAGCAGCAAAAAAGTTCTGCTATTTAAAAGAAACACGATGTGCCATAGGTGGCGCCCTCAACTAGTGACGTCAAAATTAGAAACAAATTTGAATTTCTCACCCGCAAAAACCCCTGGTTTACAAATTTTAAGTAAACATTTAAATTTTTTAAGAAGTTATCTACAAATATCGAAAATAAAATTTTAACTTTGACACCCTGTATCTTTTTTATTAAGCGACTTGGGATATAGGTATGTTAGGTTAAATCGGTTTATTTTCACCTAAGAAATACGTGGTCTCATTTTTGGTACTTTATTTAAAATCACCCTGTACATATAACAATAATTTAAGTGCAATTTAAAGAACGATAAAGTACTCGGTTATCTAAATTGATTTATTACCCTAAAAGCTGACGCACAATTAAATTTACTGTATTATATTTTCTAGGACTGCACTTAACGAACCCAATGTAGACTTTTACATAATATACAAAGTAAACTGACTCTTTTATCTAACATTGAAATATTTAATTTAGTTGTAAATAAAATTCATAATTCTGAGAATATCGTTAATTCCATTATTCGAGGAACCCTTGAGCAATTTACATTCGCGGAATATTCGGAGCTTGTCCTGATAGCCTGGAAAAAAAATAGAGCCCGTAACCGGGCCTTTGTTAATAAAATTCTGCGCGACACTTTTTACCCCACCACCGTTCCGCAAACCCTAATTAATGAAAACCCATTTTCCAGGACGTAGCCTTCATCAACCCTGCCAACGTCGTTTTTGTCTACATGCTCGTCAGAGACCTTGTCGAGAGCGACATAGAATGCGAACGGGACCTCCAAGCAGTGGTCCTCACCTGCCTTTATCTGTCCTACTCGTACATGGGGAACGAGATCTCCTACCCGCTGAAGCCCTTCCTGGTGGAGGACTCCAAGGAGAAGTTCTGGGACCGATGTTTAGATATAGTTAATAGACTTTCTTCGAATATGTTGAGAATTAACGCCGAACCCGGGTACTTCACCGAGATATTTACGGAGCTGAAGGCTTGTGGCATCGGCAACATTGTAGCGAACAACATGGCGACGATGGGTTGCCAGACCGTACCTGTAGTTCCCTGTAATACCGGCACGACGGTCGCTTGACGCAAAGAGGTGACTGTAGTGAAATTAAGTCTGGCTGAGATGCCTACGATACCCTGCGAGGTCTAAACGTCTCTACACTCAGTTCAGTTAGGTAGTTCGAATGATCTGCTCCCTTATTCTGTATAGATCGTGCAACCGTATACTTATCTTTGGTAACAATCTTATAAGCTTGGTTCTATACAGGATATGCCATAACTTCAAATTGCAGTTAGAATTATTAGGTCAAATCATTTTGTATAGATAGCGTGACGATACTAAATATTTTTGGTTCCTGGAACGTGGAAATGAGGTAATTTAACGATTTTTCAGGCGGACCCCATTTCGACGTTCCAGGAATCAAATATTTTTTTAGTATCGCCACACCAGCTATACAGAAAGATTTGAGCTAACAATTCTAAGTGCAATTTGAAGATATCTATAACACAGCCCCACAAAAATAAAAGTTCATACACAAGTGACATATGTATTCCCATGTATTTTGCGACGCTGAATCCGATCCCGAGCTCAGAATTGGGCCTACATCTCTGGAATTGGCCCCAGGGGCCGAAAATGGCCTAAAATCCGGTTCCCGGGATAAGGCGAAGTCGACGCTGAATTTTGGAGCTAATGCCGGATTTGTGCTCGAAAAGTTTATGGCCAACTGAAATTCCGGGTTTGGGTCCGGGAAAATGACCCCTTGGGGCGGGAAAATCCTGTTTTGGACGTCCCGGTCTCGACTGTGGTATTTTCGTGTGTTTTTCAATTCTGGACCTGAGACTAGGTGTGAAAAGTTTTTTGTCAGATGAAATTCCCATTTTGGGTCCGGGAAAATCATATTTCGGACTTCCAATCGCAACAGTGGGATTTTTATGTACTAATTCCTGTAGCTTAGACTGTGCTTGACAGGTTTATGGCCATGTGAAATTCCCTGTTCGGGACCGGGAAAATGACCCTTAGGGGCCGGAAAATCGTGTTTTGAGAGATTCCAATCGACCAAAGGCATTCCAACCACGGTATGAGTTACGGAATTTAAAAGTACATGAAAATACCAATGTCTCAACTGAGACCATAAACTTTTCGAGCACAAATCCGGCTTTAGCTCCAAAATTCAGCGTCGACTTCGCCTTATCCCAGGAACCGGATTTTAGGCCATTTTCGGCCCCTGGGGCCAATTCCAGACGTGTAGGCCCAATTATGAGCTCGGGATCGGATTCAGCGTCGAAAAATACATGGGAATACATATGTCACTCTCTTGGGTATGAACTTTTTTTTTGTGGGGCTGTGTAATATCGAGCTAAGCTTTTAACGAGCATATCCTCTAGATATATTTTTTAATTTAAATGGAAAATGCGTTCATAAATACACGTGCCAAATTTGTATAAGGTGTTCTTTGTTATTATAAAATTAAACACAAAAAGTTCGGAAAACGGCCGAATTCCAGGAAACAACTTCCAGGCTATTGCCCCGAGCCCCGACCAGCATTGAATTACACATGAAAGACCTATGCAACAGCCACGGTTAGTCGTCAGTGGTGCCACTAGACATATACCGGTATCGAACTTGTTGACTCTTATCAGTATACTTAAGGCCATCGGCATATAACTCCGGCTGTTCGATTTCTATCATAGCTGACAGAAGGATGAAAATGAACGAGATTTATATGCCTAGCCTGGTCACTAGATGTAGACACTTACATCTCGCTTACAAAAAGTTTTATTTATCTAGACGACCGTTGATAATGTATTTTGTACTTCTTCCTAAATTATTTGGCATCATACCAATTTTGATAAAGCGTTTTCAGTCAGTTGGTGAAGAGAAATTATGTTCGGCAGGCAAATTTTTCGAGATACATGGGTGTACATCAACAGGTTTAAAAGGGGTATATGAACAATTATTCAGAGCAACAACAATTATTTCCAAATAAGTGTGATGTTCATATTTACATATAATAATTTGTATAATTGTTTGTAAACTAAGTATTTAAGATGATGCATATTAGTTACCTTGTATTTATTGGATATTAAATAATATTTAATTTTAACATTTTTTTAATTATAGAGGGGTGTTAAAGATAAGTTTGACCAAATTTCACCTACACATTCTATGGATGAAAATAATCGGGGTTTGTCATATTACAATTTTTTTTTCACAGCTTAATGTAACACTTATTTGCATCTGAAAATGAACATCAATGTCTTCCTTAATCTGTTCTTGGTAATAAAAATTGTTATGCTATATTAAGATTTAAATTTTTCTCTAAAACGAGGCTTTTTAAAAAGCAATTTCATGAGCAATTTATTTTCAACGATCGCTATACCATAAATTTACGTAAAATTCAAAATTTTCGATTTTACACAAAGAGTATCAATATCTTTTTATTAAAGTAGTAATAAATAAGTTGCTAGTTTGCTAGTTTTGTGTAAATATGTATCATCTGCGGCCGTAAATTTGGTGCCGATAAACTGATGCGCAAATAACAAAACATCTGTCAGTAAATGCTGTTATATCTTCATAAGACGTTAAAAATTCGCGTCTAGTTTATAAAACATTTTGTGATTATTTTGATCGACGAACACCCTGTAGAAGTTTGGTAGTTGAATAGCAATATCGTTTTTATTTTCTTTAAAAAAGTTTATTAATTTATTTCTGATTTTAAATTCTATAATATGCATAGACAATATTTTGGTCTTGCTTATTTTACTATTAAGGAGGAAACGCACTATGTGGTCGCAGTTTAAGCGCACCGTGGACCATGCTAGTTCGTTTAATGAAGATTCCTCTAATAAAAATACATCTTCCACAGAACATATTTTGACACCTAAATAGTACAACAGACCAAGTCGGAACTGCTTAGAGAACGACTTGAAAAATGCAGTAATCAGATCGGTACAGAACGGTCCGTGATGCGTCTAGACGGCGACCACATAGTGCGGTCTCTCTTTTGGAAGGACTATTGACCAACTCCTAAATATTTTTTTCAATGCCATCTAACTACATCTTTGTTTTTGTATGTAAGTATATTGTTTACAACCTATACCAGAATGAGGGATTGTTAGATAATTTTAAAATCAATTTTTCAACATTACGTTGACAATTTTGTTAACTTATTTTAACAATTAATAAAACTGTTCGTACCCCATCATTTCATTATACGCATATATGTTTATATAAAATATGGTCCTTAATTAGGTAAAAATTTAAATAATTATTGGAACAAATTTTTAAAACAACAAGCTGTTTAAATTTTTTAAAATTGTTTCATAAATTTAATAGTTTAAAACTTTAAAATACTTTTTACTTCATTTGAGGACCATTTCACAAAATAAAAAATGATACTACGATAGGAGCAATAGGTAAATTAAAAATCGTATGAGTAATCCTTGGGAACATTTCTTTTTTTATAAAAATATATCACTTATTTTTTAGCTGCAATAATACATTTACAATACCTATCATAGATGATTCCTTTTGAGGATAGAAATAGAGGATAGTAACGAATTTTCACTGTACCAGAATAGTTCCGTGGTGAAATTATTCAAACGAAAATCTAGGTGAAAGAAGATTTGTTCATGCTGAAATGAAACTGACTTCAATTTTAGATAAAACAAATTTTCCTTCACTATTTTTATACACACACAAAGTCTAACAGAAAACTGTTGTATTTGACAAAATATTTGTGCGCTACACAATGAATAGAAAGTTGGAGTAAACGATAAAGAAGATAGAAATGACAGACTTTCAATAATATAAAAATCAACAGCGCAGATTGGCTAGATTGGCCGCATATACGAGAAACTAGAGCACAGAGGGTCATGATATTGATATTGATTCACTCACAGCTTTTCCCACCCTTCCACACATAGTCTGAAGAATACATTTTTATTACTTCGATAACGTAAAACAATAGATGATACAGTTTATCTAAAAGTTACAAAATAAGAACAGAAGAATGTGACAAACGTAATAGATTATATATCACAGAAATATGTGTATTCTTTACGTTTGAGATTTAACAAAACTTGTACCAAAGCAATTATGGCATATTGTCATTCTGTAGGGAGTACCAAGATTGAGAAGCTCTTTATGTTGGAAATTCCTAAGTCATCATAGAACACATGTAGGATTTGATATTTTTAAATGATATGAAGAAAATGTATACATTTCAACAATAAATTACATTTAAAAATGATTTATTACCAATAATGGATATTCGTTTTTATAAAGAAAAAATATTGACATAGAGTTCTAAACGTGAGTTTGTTTTTCTAAATATGTCATGTTTGCATTGGTATTATTTTTGCAGATACTTCAACTTCGTGTTATTTGTCATGATAAATTTACATTAAATTGCAATGAAAGGAAACTACTAACACACTAAACTCATATACAGTAATGGCCCATGGAGAAATATTAGATTTTTTCGTTTTAGATCACTTGCACCACCCTGGATCATTTTAGCAACCTCAATTTTATTGTTGTTGTATTCTTCTATATATCCTTCCGCAACCGTTGTATATTTTTGACAAAGTGTTGATTCTAACACATTGTGTCGTACATATGCCATTTTTATAAAGTACACGAAATCTTTTATGGGTGATATGTAGAATAATTTCATAAGATACCATCATTCTAAACAAGAAATAAATAATACATTTTTTCATGTGAGACCCCGTTTTACAGACACAAATTGTTTTTCGACGGCCCATATCTCAAACACCTTTAAACCCGCAACGATATAATCTTGTACAAGGTGCTGATTAAGAATATCTTACTAGTTTGCTTCTAAAAAAATCGCTAATGCTATTTTTTGAAAAATAGACCCCTTTTCTCAATCTTAGAATCGGACGCTTCTGACTATAATCAATATGGCTACATCTAAATACTCACTTTATAGGTATATATTCTCCACCAAAGTATTCAGATATCAAGTGAACCAGATACCAGGGTGGCTCCATGAAAAATGGCACACATTATATATGATATATATACAAGGTGTCCGGAAATGATGAGCAAAAAATTCAGGCGATAATTCCAGATCGAAAATAAATGCTACCTCTCTCTATAATTTTTTTTCCAAAATTGATTATTAACGGAGTTACAGGGTGTTAAAGTTAAAATTTTATTTTCGATATTTGTAAATAACGTCTTAAGAAATCTAAATATTTACATAAAATTTGTAAAACTGGGGTTTTTGTAGACGAGAAATTCAAATATGTTTCTAATTTTGACGTCACTAGTAGAGGGCGCCACTTGTGGCACACCATGTTTCTTTTAAATGGCAGAATTTTTTTGCATCTTAATGTATCCATCTGACTATCGAAACAATCGATTCTGCTACCTATTTTATTTGAAAAAGGTATACCTTGCTGAAGTCGGTAGGCGTAACCATTTTTGAAACAGTCCTATTTGAAATACTCAGTGCAGCGAGTAAAAACTGTTTTGGTTTCAGGTAAAGTGCCTTTTCTGCTGAAAATACAGCAAAATGTTACTTGAAAAAGTTGTTCACAATCGTGAATTATGGAGACGTGCACAATTTCAAGAAGATCGGCGAGGTTTGATGAAACAATTTTTCAACAAAGCACAAAGATTTTACCAAAGCAGGCCGATTTTTAAAAAAATTTGCACATCTCCATAATTTACCGTTCTGAGTAACTTTTTCATGTAACATTTTGTTGTATTTTCAGTAGAAAAGGCACTTTAACTGAAACGATAACAGTTTTCACTCGGTGCACTGAATATTTCAAATAAGATTATTTCGAAAACTGTTACTCCTAACGACTTCAATAAGGTATACCTTTTTCAGATATAACAGGTAGGAGAATCGATTGTTTCAATAGTCAGATGTATACACTAAGCAGCAAAAAATTCTGTCATTTAAAAGACACATGATGTGTCATAAGTGGCGCCCTCTACTAGTGACGGCAATTTTATTATCGCGGTTTCTTATAATACTTTTTGTACAAATATTTTTATTCGCGAAAAAAGGTTGCAAACAGCACTTCGAAAACCGATTCGCGATGTGAATTTTCGTTATATTACAAGAAAGAAGACGGATTAGTTAAAACCGTTTACCACCATCTATTGCACCAACAGAGCTGCATTGGTAAGTCGTTTCGCAACCCATCATTTTTCATTTGTTTTACTTAATCATTATTTTTATCATTCGTATACAGTCTACTAAAATTCAAATCACCCTGTAGCTCCGTTAATAATCAATATTGGAAGAAATGTTATAGAAAGAGGTAGCATTTATTTTCGGCCTAGAATTATCCCCTGAATTTTTTGCTCATCATTTCCGGACGCCCTGTATTATTGAAATAAGAAAAACTAGTAGATTTAGACAGCTAAAAAGTAATTTGATATATTATTATTTGACTTGTTCCCATCTCTATTATTTTTACCTATTCGCTCCTTTGTAATATTCAAAATACTGACAAAATTCATATAAAAAACTGACTTATTTTTTTTTTACTTGGAGGGGTGGCGGATATTCGTAGAACGCTCAGCCAGATTGTTAATGTGTTCATGTTTATATTTTTGAGTGAAACTCAACATTCATGTGGGCTAGATTGTTGAAAGTTTCTAACTTAAAAAGAAATAAAAAATACAGAGCACCCCAAGCTGACATAGTTAAAAGATATTACTCTAAGGTATAATTTATTTCCTGCAAACGTTTCGTATAGTGCACGGATTGTCAAGCATTTATTATAGGTGAAATAATCGTACGAAGTGTTTCTGTTATTGTTAGTGACGTGACAAAATTGGGCTACTCTGTATCTAATTATATTTACAAAACTGTATAAATTTCGCGTGATGGTGGAAATGTAAATGAACTAGGGCGATCTAGCATGTAAATTTTAGTATTACTGTAGGTTTTATTAATCTTAAATGAGCGGTTATTAATTTTACGAAAAATGTGACAGTTTTAGGGATCTGAGGTTACATTAAATTTATTAGAGTCATTTTCACTTGCTGAGAATATTTAAAATTACCTATCTGAAAGGTATAAAAATGACATTACATTTCGCGTTGCTTTGATTTTTCACTAAATTAACCTCTACATTTGTCATACACCTACTAAAATTTTTAGCGATACACTTATTTCATTTCACGTAATATTTTTGAACATATTGTTTAAATAATGGCAATATAGGCAATTTAGCTGCTCTTTGCTATTTATTAGAATAATTCTGCTACATTTTACCAAAAGTACAAATATTTACAGATAACAAACATGTTTTGCGTATTTTGACACTGTTTTTCTATTAAAACGTAAATTGCCTATTTCAAATTGTTTACCTTATTTATGGTAAATATATTGTTCATGGTGTGTATGCTCATTTTATCACAAGATATAAATAATGACTATGAAAGTTGATATTTCATTATTAATTAATACATCTGAAGGAAACATCTGCATAAAATAAGGACAGATGCTGTGTTTTTGTCCAAATGTGATAATACATTTTAAATTTATCTTGGTTTAGAAAAAAAATAATATAATTGATGCAAGGTATTGAATTATGTAAAATATCAATAATAATATCTCTAGATCTCATTCTAATAAGAAGATTAATCTAGAAATCGGGAGACGTGTGCGGGAGAGGGGGCGGCAAATTATTATTAAGTAAACTACATTTGCAATATATGTATAAAGCTTATAAATATTTACAGCTACATTTTTAAAATATAAAATAAACTGTTTTCATAAAATTCAATTTTTCTAGTAGTTTATAAGGGTAAAGATAAGGATAATTCAAGAGCAAGAATTTACTTTTATGTCAACATAATTAAGTGGATCACCCTGCACTTATACAAGGTCCCCATTTTTCATAGTTTTAATAAAAGGTAAATAATAAAACAAAATAACTCTATAACTATTATTTGGTGATAGAGGCTTTCAAATTTTGACGAATAATTATTGAATGAAATTAAAATTCCATAATTACACCACTACTTTTAGCTAAATTAATAGCTATATATAGTATATACAGTGTTTATCCACAACCGAATGTTTTTTTAAGTGAACAAAACGTCACTGAAACACGAATATAAAACGTATGTTCATATATTTAGTGTTTAACTTTAACTATACCTTTCTTTGTCACTTAGTACATTTGACGATTAGCTTTTAGTGAATGAACAAAAGGTTCCACAATTTTCCTATTGTATCTAAAATTCTAGTAAATTTTCATAATTCTTCAAATCTGAGGTAATAATGAACTCAATCTTAAACGAGTACATTGTTTTTAGTTATTTTTTTATTTGTTCAGCAAGCATCTGCTAATAACTGATACGTACTACCAGATCCTTAAAACTGTCATATGTTCAGAATTCTTCAATTTAGTACCTACCGACCTATTGAGTGTTCGTTTCTTACCGGCCCCAGTAGTGCATCACTTCCTTCCGACACACCTTTAAATCTAACCAACCCGTAGAAATTTCAAGGCGAACACTTTGATTAGAATAACATTTATTATTTTAATTATAACTGTAGATATTAAAAACTAAGTAGATGTAAAAATTCTCTCGGTCGGGGTCCGTGCAATCTATGAAAAATTACGGTAGCCATACCGCTAGAAAATAAGCTAGAAGAAAACGAAAGATGCGTAATTCTTTTTATAAATCTAGAAGGGCGGATAGACTTAGAAAATTGTAATGCCTTACGCCTTATGGGTAAAGTGTACAATGTGAGCTGCTGAAAACAACTTAAAAACAATGAATTTCTATCATTTATAACAAACTAATTTGATTTTTTGTTGCGACCAGTGAGAGATTCAAAATGATTACACATTTTAGTGATCAATTGTCCTTGCAAAACGATTAAATATTTTGAATCGTTCACTATCCGAAAAAAATATACCTAGTGTCTCGATGTTATATACTGGGTGATTTTAAAATATAGTGGTATGATTAAAAAGATATATTAAAATGCTTAGTTAAAAACTTATAGGGTAATAAGAAGGGCAAACCAAATATAAAAATTCATTCTTTTATTTGGAATGCAGGCACCTGACGATTAGAAACCTGATTCTGCTATTATAAGAACAAACCTGTTATCTCAGATAATTAAAATAAAAATCTTGGTAAATTATAATGTGAGAGGTAGTCAAATAATCCATTTCTACATTATATTTCTGATTGCGCTTTTGAATTCTTGGTGATAAGTGTTCTGCCATAAATAAATGTTTTCAGATAACTTAAAAATCGTTGATCGCTTCCAAATAAAACTTGGTACAGACTTTAAATCGTCCAGTGCAATTATCGCACGGTAAAATTATCATTTTCATTATCACAATGACGAAAAAAAAACATTCAGTACAAAATAATATACTTCCATGATCTAAATTCTGTAACTTCGAGTTTTATGAGAACAATATATAACTATTCATATCTGAGAAAGATATGCCACTCCAAATTGTTTTCTTATTAAAATTGCAAGAGCATTTATCGGGATTTTCACTTTTTCAAAGTATAAAAATGTAAATTACCTAGAAAACAATGTTTTATTATACAGGGTGTGCCAAAATAGAAGGCCATATCATTAATCACATATTCTTTAGACAAAAATAATGCGACTTTTCTTATGTCATTTTTTATTTGGGCGTCTCTGTTTCAATATACAGAGTGTTAAAGTTACATTTTAAAAAACTATTTTTGTTAATAATCCCATTGTTTTGTAAGATAAATACTTAAAATTTTGCACTTACTTTTATTTTATTCCGGCATACTTATCATGTAATCTTGAAGAAAAAAATCGAAGGGTGAATAGAGGTAACTGAGGGATGAAGTACCCTTTATCCCCTCCAATTATTTCTAAGTACACCTATGCAGTTTTTTCTTGAAATATCAAACGTAGAATTTTCTTCTGATCATTTTACCTCTTTAGTAATTTTTTGTTTAAATGCTCCGCTTTGGAGAAAACCGGCAATTTGTAGTGCCCATAAATCTATCATTCACTATCATTTTCAAGTGAAACTGAAATTTTGTGGATTTGCCTATTATTGCAATATCTTGGTAGCTTAGCAAATCGTAATACTTACTGAATGAATTCGCCAATTAAAACAAAATGGATAATCCTAAATGTTATAAAATGTATATTGAAACAGGGACGCCCAAATAAAAAATGGCATAAGAAGTCTCATTATTTTTGTCCAAAGGATATGTGGTTAATGGTATGGCCTTCT
Organism: Monochamus alternatus; assembly: GCA_037114965.1. Lineage (NCBI taxonomy): Eukaryota > Metazoa > Arthropoda > Insecta > Coleoptera > Cerambycidae > Monochamus > Monochamus alternatus. The sequence goes on from CM073433.1 coordinate 45,638,536, forward strand.
ATTTGGGACACCCTGTATAAATGTTTAAAAAACTACCTTTATTTGATTTTGTTTTTAGATCGGTCTTTTGCAAAATGTATTACTTACTGAAATAGGCAGTGCAAACTTTTTCAGATTTCAAACAGGGTGTCATTAAGAAGTCCATATAAAGTCTTAGTCTTTGAGTTACAAGCCGTAAAAGTTTTATTTTTTTTAGATTCTTTTTGAAAATCTCTGAAGTAGAATAAAATTTTCTTTTTAAATTGCTCTCATTTACACACCATGGCCTAGAAAGCATGTTTTTGCGATAGGGTCAGTGGCGTATATAATTTTTAATTAAAAATATTATAGTAACCACCCATATGACCCTCTCTGATATTGTGAAAAAAATATTCAACAACCAAAACATGATTTTTTTCATTGTGTGTAAATAACAGTAATTTAAAAGAACATTTTAGTCTACTCCAGAGATTTTCAAAAAGAATAAAAAAAGAATAACATTTTAACGCCCTGTAACTTAAAAACTAAGACACTTAGAACAAACTTTTCTTCATGGCGTTACCTAAGAAATCCCCCCTGAAATATTTCAGATTACTTAGAGAGACACCCTGTATATTGCATCTTTGCCGATTGGTATGATTATTTCAGCAATGGATAATGTAAAATTTTCAGAGAAAACTTCCTCTGAGGAAGAGATGAGTGACATGTGTCTCGAAACGTCAAGGAATCGATAACGTGGCAAACACCGTTGATGTTGTTTAGCTGATAATATAAAAATCTGTGGTGAATATTACTTGAATTAAAGCTATTAGGTAGAATTTCATAAAAAGAATTATTAGTAATGCACTTTCGTCGCACTGTAATTTTTTAATGAGCATTTTGAAGCCAAATTATTGGTTGAAATTACATTTACCAACTGTTACTACAGTTTGACACCATATTTTTGATCACCCTGTATTATGTTTTTGTAATTTTATAATAAGAATTATTGTTTGTGCTTTTGTATAATTCTGTTATTGTGAATTTAAATGTGTAAAAGTAATACCATTAATATTATGCGATGGCTCATATTAAATATTTCAGATGAAATTTTAAGATGTATCCGCCCTACTATTAAGGAGTCAAATAAATCGCTTGCCTCCTTACAGTTGTTACAAAGTAACAAAGTGTTTTTGCACCAAATGATCACAGATCGTGAAGTCTTTATAAAAATTTCCTCATTTATATTTTAGAGCAAATTTTATACATAGAAGAAGACTGCACTTTTTGTGTGCATTTTGGATGTGGAGTCATTCTAATGTAGATATATTAAAAAATAAACTTAAGCCCTATGTAAATTTTCTGGGAGAGGTGTGTCCTACCAACTCGAGTTGGTACTGAGACTTCACCGACGAGGAAAATTAACAGTTTAAGTAATTTTTTAAAAAAGTTATCGTAATATTAACCGGTAAATTAGAATAAAACGTAATTTACAGAACTTTTCTTACAAAAATAATAGAAAGAATGTTACGTTAGTAAGAGTGTTTTTGTTATATGGTCATATTGTTTTGATTTTCGCTTATATTTGTTATAGAAAATGAATGTTAATTTGTATCTACTTATAATAACTATTTTTGTAATGATGTTCGTCAAATTAAATTTGCAAAAGAGTGATATTGTACTATAAATCTATGCGTTCTTCATGATACTCATTCGTTTTTTTACAAATTTTAGTATGTTGTGAGTGATACTTGTCAAGTGATTTGGGCGGTTATCGTTGGATAAATTAATGTAGGAATTAATTTTGTGTTTTATTTCTCACAGAACCATGGACCTAATTTATTTTGCGGCGCACTGCGGACATACATTTCATTAATTAAGGGCGTTTTGCTGCTTAAGCTTGTGTCTGGACCTTTGTTCGTTCTGCTTTAGGCACTGCTTTGGACAGTTCGTGATGGCTTAAGAGATGAATGTGCTTGACAAGTTACCATTAATTTTACAAATTATTTAGTTCTCCATAAGAAAATCTGTTCACTGGTAATATTTCCAATTACAAAATGGCGTATTAACAAAGTAACGCATCATAAATATTTTTATTATGGTTTCTTAATAATATTAATAAGAAATAAATAACAAAAATGATACAACATTCCTTAGATGAAAATAAATCGATTTAACCTAACATACCTATATACCCAAGTCTCATAATAAAAAAGATACAGGATTTTATTTTCGATATTTGTACATAACTTCTTAAGGAATGCAAATATTTACATAAAATTTGTAAATCGGGGGTTTTTGCGGGCGAGAAATTCATATTTGTTTCTAATTTTGACGTCACTAATAGAGGGCGTCGCTTATGGCACACCATATCCATCTGACTATCGAAACAATCGATTTTCCTCCTGTTTTATTTGAAAAAGGTATGCCTTGCTGAAATTGGTAAGAATAACCATCTTTGAAATAATCATGTTTGAAATGCTCAGTGCACCGAGTAAAAACTGTTTTGGTTTCAGAAAGTACCTTTTCTACTGAAAATACAGTAAAATGTTACCGGAAAAGTTGTTCAGAATAGTAAATTATGGAGACGCAAAATTTTAAGAAGATTGGCGAAGTCTGATGAAACCATTTTTCAACAAAGTACAAAGATTTTATCAGAGCAGGCCGATCTTTTTGCATGTCTCCAAAATTTACCATTCTGAACATCTTTGTAAAGTAACATTTTGCTGCTGAAACGATAACTGTTTTCAATCGGTGCACAGAATATTTCAAATAGGTTTATTTCGAAAACTGTTACCCTTAACGACTTCAACAAGGTATACCTTTTTCAGATATAACAAGTAGGAGAATCGATTGTTTCAATAGGCAGATAGATACACTAAGCAGCAAAAACGTTCTGCTATTTAAAAGAAACATGATGTGCCATAAGTGGCGCCCTCTACTAGTGACGTCAAAATTAGAAACAATTTTGAATTTCTCGCCTGCAAAAACCCCGATTTACAAATTTTATATAAATATTCGGATTTTTTAAGAAGTTATTAGACCTCTTCCTAAAATGAATTTGCCTACATCTTATAGTGACCTTCGTCCTATCAGCATTCTACCTGCTATAAAAGACAACTATTTACTTATATAACGAAAAATAACATTATTTCTGAATATCAGTCAGGTTTTAGGAAGGGATTTAGTACTACTACATTACTGTTACATTTATCTGACTGTATACTATCATGGCTACGACGCTGGTGCTGTTAGACTTTTCCAAAGCGTTTGATAGTCTAGATGTGGCTTTATTGTGTGCTAAACTTAAATATTATGGCTTTGACAATACATCTTTAAATTTCTTTTCATAATATCTCAAAGGGCGGCAGCAGAGAGTTGTGCTTGAGGGTTTGCAGACATAGGTAGTGTTACATAGGGGGTGCCGCAGGGGTCTGTTTTGGGTCCTATTCTCTTTTTAATATACACATCCGACATGTTTAGTAAAATAAGTTCATCTCAAATGCTTGCGTTTGCAGATGATAATCAATTGTTTTTTCATTTGATCCTAGTGATACTGTTGCGGCCAGTGCTTGCTTGAATAGTGATCTTTTGGCAATATCTAAATATTCTAAAGCTCATAATTTAAAACTAAATTTGAACAAGTGCAGTGCCTTACTTTTCTGTTCTAAATTCAGATAGCGTTTACTTAAAACTCAACTTGTGTTAAAACTTGATGATGAATTTATACCCTTAAAGCAATCTGCAAAAAATCTTAGCATTATATTTGATTGTCGACTTAGATTTCAAGAGTATATATCACTGATAATTAAAAAATCTTATTTGGCTCTCTACAGGAGTAGAAATATTATGACATTTGAATTAAGGTAGTCTCTGGCCGAATCAATGGTTTTATCTTTTGTAAATTACTGTCTCATACTTTACTTTCCGTGTTTGGACAGTGTAACTAAGTATAGAATTCAAAAAATTCAGAACTCGTGTTGCAGATTTGTGTTCGGTCTGAAGAGTTTTGATAGATTATCAGCTAAAATAAAAGAGTTGCATTGGCGTAATATTGAAAATGTTTTTAAGTACCATATGTCTGTATTTGTGTATCGTTTGTTTCAATCTTCTACTCCTTCTTATCTTCGAAATAAGTTTATTTTTATGTATGAGACACACTCCGTTCAAACTAGATATAATTTTAAATTATCTCTTTCTAGGTACTCCACGGCGGTATTTACAAGATCTTTTACTTACAATTCTATTAAAATTTATAATAGCCTTAATGATGAACTAAAGATTCTATCTGTGAACAGTTTCCGTAAAAGAATTAAAGATTTTTTCTTATCTTGTCAGTAACGTGCTAATGATAAAATATATTTGAATTGTAATGATTGTAATAGTAGAATTAAGATGTTTTTGTTATGTTAGTTTTTATATTTTTTTTGTACCTTATTTTCGGTTAAGTAGAGTAGCGAAAGCTAGACTTCACCCAGATGTTGTGTGTTCTTTGTAAACACTAATAAAGACCTTTTATTATTATTATTATTATTATATCCACAAATATCGAAAATAAATATTTTAACTTCGACACCCTGTATCTTTTTTATTATGCGACTTGGGATATAATGTTAGGTTAAATAGATTTATTTTTACCGAAGGAATCTGTGGTCTCATTTTTGCAACTTCATTTAAAAACACCCTGTATAAATGAATGAATAATCCACCACAGTACTACAAGAAAAAACAACTACTGCACTTAAACACAAAAACAGCAAATGTAAATTAAAAAAGAGGCCGTCTCAGAACGCAGGGGCGCGAATATTGGCATAATATGACTTCAAGTACATTACAAATTAGGTACGTAACGTTATCCATCAATGAATAATTAATAATAAACAATTTTCTTACCTCAGTTACAACCGACATAAACACTATTTAGCGGTCCCTGTTATGACAAAACACAAATATTCGTTTATATTTATCAATTATCATTTATATTGTTTATGAATGTACTACAGATTTATAAATGTCTACTATATTTTCACTTATTAACATATAAAAACAAGACTGGACCAATTTAAAACACAACGTCTACCGCACTTTTCTTCGCGCATAATTTTACCGAGCTACTGAGCGCTGCTCACGTCGGACAACTTTTTGCTGTCTAACAGACAAAAAAGTTTTAACTTCTTTATAACTACTGCGATGTTTTTTTTACAAAAACAATTTATCTACGCTACCAGTGATATTTAATGCAGCTGAGTGAATTTTTGTATATTGCTAACAATTTTCAAAATTGTTCCGTTAAACAAAACCAATAAACTTTAACAATAAATATTAATAAAGGAAATGTTAATTAAATAAAAACATATTTTACATGATCAGTAATAAATGTTATAAAATAGTAATAACAGTATTCAAACTTGATTATTCAGGGCTCAGGCAGTACATATTAATATATACTGGGTGTAACAGAACAAATTTCAAGAGTATTACAAGCAATTTTTTCTAATTTAATTGACAAAACGGAGGACAAATTTCCGAAACAATGAATTTTTTAGTGTTTAATTGTTTTAATAATTTTCTATCGGCAGATAATTTTTTGTAAAATATTTCTTTTTGTCTGATATTAAATGCTTTTCAATCAATCAATATCTTCATGAAATATTATTTTTTTTAAACTGAAATTGATGCGTTAGAAACAAATAATTTTCTTACACAACCAGATTTTTTTTGCACTGCCCACCAATAAATGCACTCTTATTGAAATCGCTGAAACCTGAATGCCAAAAAACACATACAACTAAAAACCTAAAACTTCAGTTTTTATTTTTTAATATACAGGTTGTTCGGAAACTTGAGTCATCACTTTTCTAAATTTATAGCACCTTTTTCAAAACACTTAACATTAAAGCAATTAGATTCTACCTACATCATTTATTTTCTGTACTTATTTGTAAAGGCTAAGGCTTGACTGAAAATTATACCTATTTACTTAACAATTTAAAGAACCTTCATATCTATAAAACAATAACAAGAAACACTATACATTATGTTAGGATAGACGTTACACTTTAGAAGTCCATATCAACAACTAACTAAATTCAATAACACACTAATGAAAATAATACGATAAAAAAATTCATCCATACGTCAATGTTTTTACAACTTCGATTCCGTCAACCAGTTGAACGTTTGAGGCTTTCTGTCAGCAGTGGGGTTGATTATGACGTTTATAACTGTAGGACCATCTTTGATTTGGAATGCTTCTTTGACGGCTTTCTTTAGCTCGGGGATGGTTTGTACAAAATAACCTACTCTACCGAAAAGGTTCATCATGTTGTCATAACGTGTTACACTTGACAGGCATCCTGGAGGTGTACTGTATCAGAAAGTAATTGTTAGCTTCATTTAAATTTAAAAGTAATAAACTTATTATAAAATGATAGCAATGATCTTGAAATACTTCACTGACAAATCAGTCTTGACCTCTTGAATAATTGAGAAGTTTAAAACTCAAAACCTTTAACAAAGTATTGAATAATAAATTATGATTTACAGAATACCTCAGGCAAGTTCCAGTGGTTCTATGTATAAAGCATGTCGTAAAGAATAGACTATATCAAAGTTTGTCAGTCTCTTTGGATGGGAATAAACATTGAGTAACTTTTATTTATTAATTTTTGCGATAACTTTAGACTCTTTTTTTAGAAATTTATCTTTTACATACTGTAAATAAGGTTTCAAGAACATCTACATTTTCTTAAAATTTCTACCAAAAAAAAATATAGCAAGAAACAGGAGCTTGTTAATAGTGTACTCATCGACGTCTATGTTTTAGTGAAAAATAAACATTATTCATATTTGACATCAAAATCTTCCTTATGTCATGTAAAACACCGGAACCCTATAAAAAAGTATTTGTTCGAAGGTACCCTACTCCCCTAATTTTGAATAGGAATGTTATGCCAGATTTGACCCATTATCTTTCAATGTGGGTAGATAAGTAAAAATGGTAAAACAATAATCCAGTTTATGAATCAGGAGTGATTTTTTTTAAAATTATGAGCCAAGAATCATTTATAACAATTAAGGTAAACTATAACTTCATTAACAAACATATGAAATAGAAGAGAACATAGATTATAGCCTTGACATACTGTAGAATTAATAAGATATTGACTATGCCAGACCATATTCTATAGAAGTAAACTGAGTGAAGCACATATGATTTGTGATTTCAAAAACTTAAAACTTCTAACAATAAGGGAATGGACCTACAGTATTCTTTGAATATAATTCAATAACTTCGTGCTTCTTAGTATAAATAGCGTATACAGACAATCACAATGGATGCGTTGTGATATAAAGCGCTTGGCTGAATATTCAACATATGCAATATTTTTAAACTCATTGTAATGTTTCAACTAGTTGTAATAAGAAGCTCTTCTAATTGCACAGCAGCATAAATTTCACAGCATTATTTTCAATGTGATATCAGTAAATGACATGAAGCTCAGATGCTCAATCATGTATAGACATCTGCAGTATCTGGACAAAGATTATTTGAATTTAATGAGTTGCCCTTTGGCTTGTGCAACTCTGCAGTGGAAGTTATACAATGGACTTTGTGTTACCTCGTTCAACGTATGTACTTACACTTTAGTAATTTCTCCACTTTCCTGAATATCTTTAAATACCTCCGGTTCCATACCGGTGTATATACCAGAATTGTTAACAACAACCACTGTGATAGGCAACTTATATCGTACCATCGTTTCTACTTCCATACCAGAAAAACCAAAGGCAGAATCACCTTCTACACATATTACCCTCTTATTGGGTTCGTAATGTCTGCAGTATAAAGCTGCTGCTATAGCAAATCCTGGTCCAACCTAGATAACACATTTTACTTATAACACATTTTTATAAAATGTTTTTAGTCTAAATTATAATTCAGCTTTCTACAAAAGCTTAGAAAAGGTAGATTGTTTTAATTTAATATACTTCTCTTTAGGTTTAGTAAAAGTTTGGTTCCAACAACCTCTTTCAAATAGAAAATGAGAATTCAAACAAATACCTATCTACCTTCATAAGTAACTAGTTTTTGGTCAATGTGTTGATTAGTAGGTATACCTAACAAATAAGTGATACGACCAAGCTGTTTTTTAACGGATTCATTTGAATAATTCTATTTGTCAAAAAGTTTATTAAAAACAAAATACATATAAGTACTTACTCCCATTGTTCCAAATGTTCCAGCATCAAGTCTATGACGTGGCAGATTGTTGAACAACATAGATCTTCCTATGTCCATAGTATTCGCACCTTCACTAACAATTATACAGTTTTCAGGTAATGCTTCATACAAGTTGTGAAAAACTGCGTAGTAATTTAGTGGAGTCGATATATCTTCTGACATAGCCTGAAACGACAAAATGATCTAATTTTCTCAATCCAAACATTACACACATTCGTGTATGAATTCTTATAATTTCAATTAAATTATATCAAATTATTTGATTTACACACGGTATCTCCAGGGTTAACTATGACTAAGTAAAAAAAATTTAACCACGTTCTCAGGAAAGCCTAAAGCTCAATATTTAAAAAATGGGGCAAAACCCTTTTTTCTTACGGAAAGTCGACGCCTATGATAAGTATCGACTGAGATGGTTTAGATCCATAGGTAAGCTTACATCTGTCAACAATACTAACGTGCGGTCGTTTTTTTGCAGCATTTCTAAATGCAGAATCGACAAAAATTAACATTCTTATTAGTAATAATACCTGATAGATAGGTAGGTAACAGTTAATCCAGTTAGCTCCACTATTTTGCATTCGAACGAAATAGATAATAGAAAACTTTTGATGTGCCCGCGGCAGTCTTGTTCCATAACCTAGAAAACTAAACCGGCGAGCTATATTGTGGGAAAGTATCTGCACCCAACACAAGTTTATTTATTATTTAATATCTATGAAACGTTTAAAAATTAAAAAAGGCACGAAAACTGAAGAGGAACACAAAACTACAACGTAAACACATGGCAAACACAGGAATTAAATTATAACATGACTGGAAATTTTACGGTCGTGTTGCTAGTTGCCTACGTTGATACTCTGATTCTGTAAACGTGTGGCGGACAAGTCGCATAGGCGGCGTTAAATAAGGATTTAATATAATTTCAAGAAGGACAATGCATTTATACTATTATTCTGTTTACAAAAACAAAGATATCACAAGATTTTTTATCACAAACGGAAACATTGAAGAAATAAATATAGTAAAAATGGTTCGAAGACATATAGCAAACACACATCACAGTTCGATTTTTTGTGGGGTACAGAAATGAAAAATGGATCAAGCAGCCAGTTAGCATTAATACTTTTGGGAAAATGTCATGTAATATAGAATTGTTACTGGGTCTTCCAAATCCTCAACAACATACTGGACATTGTTTTTGTAGATCATCTGCGTCGTTGCTTTTAACTGTTAAGGGACATGGTGGTTGGCGCTCTAACACAGAGGCAGAAAATTATATAGAAGATTTCAAAGAAAATAAGAAGAAAGTTGCTTCTAATATATGTGTTTTGGGATAGACATTGATAGCCCTTCAACAAGTTCAAAAACTCGGGAAATAAACATATTTTCTAAACTTCCCCACTTATCATCTGCTGGAATTAATTTAACAAATTGTTATAAGTTGTAATTATTGTTTACAATAAATAAAATTTGTTGAATGGTTTACAGTTAATAATAACAAGTAAAAGTGATAACTAACTTTGTTTCTGTTTATTTTTATTTTAATATTTGAGTGTTATTAATTAACCACATTACTAATTGGCAGCTGGCTGTAGCTGTAAAAATAGACTATTTTTAAAATTTTGTACACGGGGCCAATAAATTTAGAAACATATTCGAATGAAAACATTTTTCCAAACCCAAAAGAACGACTATAAACATACTTGAACAATTTTCTTATTATCCTGGCATTTCTTTTCCAGTTCGCGCCACCACTCATTGTGGCTGCTAAATACAAACTTATTCGTGTTAAGACCTTCCAGAATCTGAGCGACTGCGGGTTTCAAGTCACTTTGAATAGCAACCTCGGCCCTGACGCTGTTGTGAAGCTCTTCCGCGCAGACGTCGATCTGTATTATCTTGACGTCGGGTGAAAATCTCTGAGGGCGACCAAAATGCAGAATCCAATTGAGACGAGCTCCCAGTAGAAGAATCACGTCCGCTCTTTGTAAAGCTAAAGACCTAAGGAGAAGAATACTTGTAGAATACTTTAGTTAGACATTTTAATTAATTGCAATGCGTTTTCAGATACAGTATTTACAACAATAATATGCACATACATTGCTTTTGATGAATTTTCATTACTTTTGCAAGGTTACAATTCCAAACTCCAAACAGAAATCTAATGACTTGGATAGGAAATCAAATTATTTCGAAAGACTAGTGCCAGTAGCAAAGGGTATGCTTTTGAGTTTATTAGACAGAATACAGTATGCCAAAATTGTTAACTAAGCTTTAGGAAAATCACATTTATAACACGTGAATGGTAAATTATTGAAAACCAAGTGAAGAAGCAGGTTTTGATGTGGAAAATTATTCTTAAAAAGTCAGATTTTAGTCATAATTTGCTGTTTTCAGGAAGACTATTGTAAAAATAAAAAACACTACCAATGTATGCCAATTTGAGTCAGCAATTCTGAAACCAAAGTTAAGTTCATATATGTTAACGATACATTCATATGACCTCCTGGATACAACAATATTGAAGAATATTGGGACTACATTATTGGAGTTCTTGTGAAGATAAAACCAGATGCTAAATTAGGACACAAGTGTTTAAAGAAAGTCTATTCACATTGATAGGTATTTGAATGCTGAGTCTAATCACCATCTGGCGCTTCATGAAACCCTTAGTGCATGCAGCAGAACTATTTATGAGCCAGGACATTTAGAAGAATAATTACGTCATCTACGGACAGTTCTTAGAAGAAATCGAACTGTTGAAGAATCAGTAGAAAAAGTATCTAAAATCAGGAACAATAACAACCTATTCTGAATACTAGAATACAGGTCTAGTCGCGTCAAATTAGAATGAAAAATGTGAAAATAGACAACTTTTTGCGGAGAAGTCCGATTAAGATGCGGTTTTCTGCAAAATGTTCAGGGAATTTTTAATTAACAAATGACCCATTTTTGTTGAACATATGGCAAATGTCACACACGATTCAACGAAAATGTCTGAAAAATGTTCTCTCGGGGGCTTTTGAGGTCTCTCTTTATCACTTTGGTGTTAGCTTTATTATTTATTGCTAAATTGTTGTAACTAGGCTAATTAACAAATTAAAAACTCTACCCCCGAAATCACTAGAGAACCGGAATTTTTTCCAGGATTTCTCGCTTATTAAGGCAAACCATCGGCAGAAGATTTTTGCAAATATAATTGTTTATTGTTCGATTGTTGCAACCTCGCTAATTAACAAATTAATAACTCTTCTCCCGGAATCGTTAGAAAATCGGATTTTTTTTGCAATAGTGAAATGCTAATTTAACGCGACTAGTTATCATAAAACTAGATAAAACAGGTCATCTTTTAATAAAACAAAATATTTCGTATACAGGGTCATTCTTAACTTATATGCATAAACTGAGGACAAATAATGACGATTAGTAAAACAAATAATGTTTTTCAGTTACGGAGATATCAATTTATTTCAAATAAAAATAAAAAAATATTTATAAAACTGAAAATATATTTAATTTATCATAGTAACTGTTAGTTATTTCCGTAATTTTCAATACACAGTAGAGCCGACTTCATACACCATAGTTTTTATGTTATCCTAAAAATAAAAATAAAGCGGATTTAGTTCGGGCGATCCATCCAATTGGGTCAATCCATCGTATGAAAAATACATAATCCAAATGTTGTAGCACTAGTCGCGCAAAATCTCGTGGATCACCATCGTGAAGGAACCACATATGCTGAGATTAACTTCTTCGAGGAGTATCAATAAAGCTGTGGATTGTGTGACCACCCGATGTTGCCCAAGCATTGGCCGCAAATTGCCAGTTTCTCTACCCCGCTGAACCACACGTAAAAGGACTTCATTTCTCAGATGCTATCTTTGGGAAAACCTTTGGGCATACAGATGAGCTGCAGCAAATACTCTTATTGAGTGTATTTGGTTGCAGCCACTGAATTTTGATGTTCATTGAGAAATTATGAACCATACTTTTATAATTGCGTGAAAATAAAATGGAATGGGACCACAATTCATAACAAAGTACTGCTACAAATGCCAAACATATCGTCCTGACGTTATTATAAGCAAACATTTCCTCAATTAAATATTTTTTACTACATTTTATTTCACTATTCGTCATTATTTGCCCTCGACTATAGTCACAAATTTATGCGTACAGGTTAAGCATGACCCTGTATATGCACCAAGGTATTGAATAAATGAATAAAAAGGAACACAAATGTCATGTAAGAAATAACAACAGTAAGCCAGCAGATACAGTGTAGATACAAAGTATTCAATAGATTTTGATGAAACCTGAATTCTGGATGAGAGAGTGAATATTTTGGTCAATATTTTAAAATTCAAATAACATGGCCAAACTACATGTATTTTAGAAATATTGTCGGAATTGTCGGTCAGTGGTCGCGCGGTTTAAGGCGTCAGTACTTGAATCGAGGTGACTAGATCGGAGTTCGAGCCCAGTTGCCGGTAGACCGTATATAAGCTATATTCGTGGAGAGGATTGGCACCCTCTCTGCGGGTATGGTAGGGTGGAATAATGTTAGCTTGGGTCAATGTGAGAGATTGATACCGGTTGATATTTGACTACCCCCCTAATTAATGAGGTTTTCCAGGTTTCCCTCATTCCTGCACTGAATAGTGGTTAGGGCCTACCAACGTAAGTCGTTCCTGGGCGCAAATGCGGCCTGCTTAATAATAATATGCCGCCCCCTCTCCCGCACAAGTCTCTGACTTCTGGGCTAATCCCTGTGATTAGAATTAGGGGTAGAGATATTATTATTATTATTATTATAATTATTTCGTAAAAATCAAGGGAACATCTCCAGTTTCATGGTTACTGTTGAAGAAGAAAGCACTGTGTCTCTCAAAACACTGACAAATGCAACGGAAAATTACAAAACAAACCCAGCGAAAATAAATTTGAACTATTACCTCGCTGGTGCTACACATTTAGGTGACGTGTCCGGAACCACCCCTTTTCCCATTGGTGTAGCTAAGAACGGCAAATTTGTAGAATGTATCAGTTCTCTCACTTCCTTTTCTGCTCTTGCATAGCCTGCTCCTTTTCCGACTATGACTAGAGGTCTTTTAGCTTTCGAAAGAACAGCAACAGATTCTTGAATAGCTTTTGGATCAGGATATACTGTTGGGATAGGTGTTGGTCCGTATTGGTTAGGAATTGAATCCACAGAAACTCTACCTGTATAAAGTTTAAAAAACACAAAGTTTTAGATGGTTTACGCTTTAGAACAGGTTTTACGAAATGAGCCCATATTCATTCCTTCTTGAAATTAACAGTATATTAAGCTTTATTGAAACTGCTTTCATTCTAATGAAACCTTCCCAATTGTAAGCTATAGGAAAGGTGGCTGAATTATTCATTTCAACAGGATTTGAATAGTAAAACAATACAGAAAATATATTACATAAATTATTGTCTACAGTTCAAATGTCAACAAATAGAGTTCTACTGTAGTACTTACTTGATAAAACAATATACCTACACAAACAAATATGAATTTAAGAATATTTGTGAATCTATAGTGTCTCCTGATTTTTATTCTTAATTTTGGGAAACGAATGAACATGAAAAAATAATAGTTATCTCTCTTATAATATTTTTCCTGATACAGAGCGTTCAACTTAAAAAAATATATTTTATAAATATTTTGCCATCAAACTTGATATGTAGTAATCATAATAAAAGGAGACTAGACTTTTACGCCAGTGATGAAAGGTATTTTTATAGTGTCAGGAAAACAAAGTGCCATAGAAAAAAATGTTATAGAAAAGACAATAATTTATATACAGGGTATTCCAGAATGAAGGTAAAATATTTTACCAGTGTATTCCACAAGCCATTTCAGGGTGGGATCTTCATATGAAATTTTTCAATTTGGGTCCTCCCTGTTGAGGTATTCGAGTCTCAAAATGGCGGGAAAAAATAGTTTTTTTATTTTTCCTTAAAAACTGTTACACTTAGAAATTTCAATTTTGGTACACATTATCAGCTAATCAAAAGCTATTTTGTGGAGTTGTCTATTCCTTGGCTCAAGTTTCTGGAGGGTAGGTTCTTTCAGAACTTTTTCCTGCAATGGCCGAATTCAGCAAAACTTTTTTTTTAAATATTACATCTAATTTTACTACTTTTTTCCCTCTTGAAATGAGGCAAGGAATAGACACCACCATAAAATAGTTTTGGACTAACTGATAATGTTACCAAAATTGAAATCCTAAGTGTAACCTTTTTTAAAGAAAAATAAAAAACTATTTTTTTTTCTGTCATTTTGGGACTCGAATATCTCAACAGGGAGGAATCAAGTTGAAAAATTTTATATGAAGATTCCCCCTAAAATGGCTTGTGGAATACACTGGCAAAACATTTGACCATCATTCTGGAACACCCTGTATAAAAAAGCCCAGATGCCACAGTGTAATTGTCACTTTGACAGCGACAAAAGTTACCTACAACTTTTACAACGACAAATACACTAGTGTTTTTTTTTTCACTTATTCATTTTTTAATCAATTATCGCAGTATCCGTTGCCAAAATAAATAGTTTCACATTTTTGTAAATAATTTAATGAATTATTAAATACTAACAACGAGTCGATTCGATGAGTTTACGAATAACGAAATTAGTGAAATTTTTAATACCTATGTGCCTGCTAATACAGTCGCGACTCGATCATCAATCTGCCGACAATTTTTTACTTTTTGCGATGCGGAGGGATGTAAATTTGAGCCAGATACTTCCATCGAGTGGTTGAATGTAATATTTCAAGATTGGGCCTTTAATATGTGAAAATGTGACGGAAAATGCTACTAAGAAGCGGTAGTTAAAATACTCTGGAACACCACCGCTAAAATATTACAAAGTAAATGTAAAGAATTCATTATTGTATTTAACCCTTTCACCGACGTACAGTTTAATTGACACGGAGGAGAAGCAAGTTAATGAAATAATGAAAAAGAAACTGGACTGGAAAACGAGACAAGGCGGTGACAATAAATTATGAGACAGCAAACGGATTACGCCTAATAATTTAGAGGAAGATAGTTGCCCAGTACGCTTATTTAAAAAATTGATGGGAAAAACGAGGCACTGCTATACCATTGGACAGAGTATTTCTTACAGCAAATGCATTTTGGAAGAAGAAAAATTTTAAAGGTTGGTATAAAAATGTGCCGATTGGAATTAATGAAATTTCCAAATGGATTAAATACTCAGCACAACGCGTTGGTATAGACGTCAAAATTACATATCGCTCTAATCGAGCGGCAGCAGTCAGTGAATTAAGTAAAAACGGAATTGAAGAACAAGCTCTTATAAAAATAACAAGACACAGCAATTCATCATCAACAAAACCATACTTACAAGTTGATAAAGAGTATCATTCGAGCATTATTCAATAGATTCGTTTGGAAAAAGAACAAACTTCAACATCTACTACAGAAACGATTAGCTGTGGCACCTGTAGCGACATTAGTATTCCTCGCATGAATTTCAGTAACTGCGTGTTTAATAAGTATACGCTCAAATAAAAATGTATTTACCTATTTTTAGATTTCATAAATAAAGTTTGCATTGATATGTTTCTAAATTTATTATTCATTAAATTGTCTTACCGAATTACACTTGATGTTTTTATTGATACCGGGTTAAATACAAACCTCTTGTGCAATTATAGGTGATAATTATTATTTTTTCATGTTCCCAAGGTTAAGATCTCCCCACACTGTGTAATAGGAAAACCATCAAAACGACGTCTTTAATTTCAGTTATTTGTATTTACCCGACAAAATATTAGCTGGAAAATCCAAATACGCAGCTCCTGGCCTGCCATTTTTAGTCAAACGAACAGCCTTTTCAACGTGGAGAGGTATCAGTGAAATACTTGGAGGTCTTGCTGAATATTTACAATAGGGTCTGGCAAGTTCTACCTAGAAATTATGTATAAATAAATAAATGTGACAATTTTTTATGTACATTGTTTTCTGTTTCATGATTAAACACTTATTTGGCCGACTTTAACATATTTTTATTTTAGTTCTGAATTATAGTGCTTTATAGGTTTTTATCCAATTCCAGTCTGAATATAGTTTAGTATACTTAAGTTAATCTTACCACTCATTTTTGCGATACAGTGCGTTTAAGATAATTTTAAAAAATTTTGAATGTAATATTTTTAACGAACAACGTATTTGATTAAAATTTAACACAGGTATGTTTTTGATGGTGGCCAACATGCTTGGAACATGCTAGTGTTATTAATTCTTTTTTACAAATCAGAGGGTGCTAGTTACTAGCATTTTTGCTGACATTTTATTCTGTAACTTTTTTATGATTCAGTCAATACTAATAAGTAAAAGTGATATAGAAGTGATTAGATGTTGGCACAGAACACATAGGAGTTTTTTTAAGCAAAAATGATTAAAAAAGTGAAAATATGTTTACAATAGAGATAACTGCACAACGTACGCTTAGAACAAAATAAATACAAAAATTATATATTTTTCTTTCATTATTTCGCCCTTCATTTTACCTGGTTGCACTCCTGAAATCCTCCAATGCCCTCGTGGTCCTGCGGAGCTGAACCTCCGATAACCAGGACCGGCCAACAGTTAATCTGAGCGTTGGCCAAACCGCCGAAAGTGTGGAGAAGTCCAGGTCCGGACACCACCAAAACTGCTCCGGGATTTCCGGTCAAGTAGCCAATAGCTTGGGCCGCATAGCAGGCAGCTTGTTCATTCCGCATGCCTATGTAGTGTATATCGGCCATTTGCAAGGCCATGCTCAGTTCTATGACCGGATATCCTATGATTCCGAAAACATATTCGATGCCCTGCAATAAAAGTATTCTAAGAAAATCATATCATAATGGGACGTGATTACTTTCCTATAATATGCCTCAAGATTTGCATCAACATACTTAACATGTTACTTCATTATTTTCTTTACTATCCTACTGCTTTGAGAAAAAAGAGGAGCAATAGTTATTTATAGTACAAGTGGGATATAGGCATTTATTATAACATGAGTGAGACATATGCCGTTATCCCATGCGTACTATATAAAATTTTATCTTGACATGAAAAAAATTTGATCTACAACTACCTTAAATTGAGAAAAATCCAAAATCAGATTCAATTAGTAAGTTTTGATTCAAAATCAAGAAGCAAAGGCATCAATCTGTCAAACTTATTATAAACAAAATTGAGTTTTCGTTTGATTGAAATAATGAATGATTCAGAAACCCTTGAAATTGAAAAAGCTACTCGGTGCACTGAATATTTCAAATAAGGGTATTTCGAAAACTGTTACTCCTAACGACTTCAATAAGGTATACCTTTTTCAGATATAACAGTTAGGAGAATCGATTGTTTCAATAGTCAGATGGATACACTAAGCAGCAAAAAAGTTCTGTCATTTGAAAGAAACATAATGTGCCACAAGTGGCACCTTCTACTAGTTACGTCAAAATTAGAAACATATTTGAATTTCTCGTCCGCAAAAACCGACCCGATTTACAAATTTTATGTAAATATTTGGATTTCTTAAGAAGTTATTTACAAATATCGAAAATAAAATTTTAACTTTAACACCCTGTATCTACGTTAATATTGAGTTTTCCAAAAATTGTTATAGGACTTCGTGATCCTAATTTCTTGTGAGGAATCACCTCCTGAAGTCTTGATGCATAATTTCCGGACACCCTGTGTAGAGGATCCCGTTCAACAAAAACATTCAAATAGCGTCAACAATATTGGGTCAAAGAGAGATCAATATAAATACAAACTCGGTCTTTACTGCATCATGTACCAGTTGTAAAAAGTTAAGTTACAAATTTATAATAATGATTTTTCGGGTAGTTACAAATTAGTTACTAAATGTACAATTTTTCAAAACACTATTAAGAAAATGTGGTAGCATTTTACAGACACCTTGTATATGTAAAGTTAGGCTAAATATTTACCGTAATAAAACACATGTTGGTATTTTTTGCCTAACACGGTTGTTAATACTCTGTTAAATAAATAAACAGTTATTTAATTTTGTTGTGAAACTAATAATTAATAGCAACCTATATTTTGAGATTTCTCGCGCTATTCGTTGATTCGTATAGAGCTTATTTGTCGTTTCAAATCGTAAGAAATATTATCTTAAATACATTGTGGCTCCATCTGTGATTTAATAGAACAGTTTCAAGCTGGTACGTTAGAAATCTATAAAATACGGTGTTGCCAAATCACCATACAGATAATTCTAAAAGTAGTAGCATAAATTTAACTGCGTTTTCTGGACCTCAAAATAAGATCTAATAAAAGTCTATATAAAAATGTATCATAAAACGTTTCCTTTTCGACATACAGGGTGTGAAACGTTAGTTCTTGATTATGATTTTTAATGAGTATTTCTCAAACGCGTAGGGATAAATTATTGAAAATTTGTACAATCTTATAGCTTTTTGAAAATTTAAAAAGAAATCAATACAGTTTGTCCAGGGACGGAGAAAAAAGGGGAGTAATGCTACAAAAATACCCGAACTTTTTCGTCTATATTTTGTTTTTCGTAATTTCATAGCAAAAATGAAAACTTTAAAGATTTTTTATATAAAAAGGTGCTCTTGTCGAAATTCGATGTCGCCAACAGTTTTCGAGAAAATTGCATTTTAATATCTGGATTTTCTTTGGGTTCCCTCGATTCATGTAGGTCAACATTTAAAGAGAACAAAATATTAACTTTTTACTCCTTGATAATTTTCGAAACAGCTTTGTTTGCAAAGAAGAATATTAATAAAATGATACGTAACTGCGATGTTCATTGATATAATATGCGGTTCGGCAATGGATATTTATAAAAGCAATTTAAATTCGGCTTTGTTCGGAAAAAGTGCGAATAATTTTTCTAGTAGGATATTTAATAGTTTGCCTTGATATTAACGAAACTGAAAGTTATAAGCCTTTTAGGAAATTACCTTATCTGTTTCTCTTACGAACTGTTTTTGTAGTATAAAGGAATATTTTGATTTTGTAAAATAATTTGTATTTTTTTAGTTTAGTTATTGTTAGCTTAAGTAATATGTAAAGTAATTTTTTCAGTGTTTATTTAAACTGTTATTTATATTTATACTATTTACTTTATATATTTTTAATTTGTGTACTTGTGTACCATTTATTATAATATGACGTTCACAACATATATGTGGTTATGTGAATAAATAAATAAATAAATATGAAACCTGAAGCAGTTGGCTTTTAAATGAAAGAAAGGACACAATTTTAACATCAATCAATACTTATATTGAGGTTATGAATTTATTTATCTATAAATAGGCTCTATCTTTCTTACAGAATTAGTTATCTTTTTTCTGGGATAGATTCTACACAAATTGTTAAATTTGCAGAATATTAGATAAAATTAGATTTTATAAAAAAACTCATTTTAGCCAATATTTATATTTTCCTTTTCTTTTCAGATAATATATAATATTTTTTGTAAACCATAATTTTTGTTTTTCTTTTATGATCGTTATTTAAATATATCTAATCTAGTTTTCATGTTTCTAAAGGTATTTATCTTCGGCTACTAAAAGTACATTTGGCAACACTATCTTATATCGAGAGATAAAGAGTAAGAGTAACCCTGACTGACAGATCATACCAATAAAAAGTGTGTAAACATCTGGAATCCTATCGAGAAATTTTTAATATTATAGGTATGCTGCATCCTACATTTATTGTCAAATAGCAATAAATTTACTTACCTGTTGCTTTAGAGCTTGAGCTAAAACGTTATTTCCGTCTATTTCCTCCATTTTTGCCGATAATGACGACACAGTACTGTATACAACTCACAGCCACGCAGCACACTAAACGTTATATTGTAACATAGGTTTCTTGATAATCTTGATTACTCGTAAATAACAATAAATGGAAAACATATGAGTACCTTAAATCAAAGTCCGAAGGTGCATGATTATTATTAATAATTGATTTGATTTTTTTTAAAGCATGTAAGGTATTGCCGCTTGTAAAAGCAAAGTACATGACATAATGCAGGGTTGGATTAGGATGTTTGGGCAACTACAACTGTTATTTCCAGTAAAATATGTTTTAAGGGTCTTATGTATACAGGATGTCCGGTAAAATATGGGAAAACTCTTGGGTGCAGATAAAATATGGAAAAATAAGATAATAAGTTCCTTCAAAATTTTTTCCTACAGGCCCTCCCTACAGAGATATGTGTCCTTGAAGGACGCCGCTGGAAATCGGTTTTTCTTCAGAAACTTTAAGTACTCAATGTAATTTAATAAAAATTTAATGTGATGGATCTCTTAAAATAGTGTCCTTGAAACATATTTAGCTTTTTTAGTTTACCAGGGGCGGACTAAGCCTTAAAACTTAATGCTTAAATGTTTTACACCCTGAATGATAGACTTTAAAATAATAAATCTATTGCACCTCCATTTGATTCACGACTTCAGGCAAAAAACAATGTCGGTTTTGATCACACGGTATAACTATTTATATTTAAACTGTGGTTTTAGGAAACCGTTCTTCAATTCTTTATCACTGCAAACGCCACACCTTGTATAATGTAGTATTATAAAAATATAAATAATGGTTTTATTTTCAAAAGTTAATTTCAAACTTTACGCGAAATTAAGAAAATGTAGTACTCGAAAAATTAAGGTTATAGCACAGCATAGGTAGACCAGCAGTTTCATTCCGTTGTCGGCACTTTGAACTGCTTTCAGTTTTCTGCGGTGACCTCGAAATGTGAGTGCGATAGCGCATCCGATAGAATTTACAGAATCGGTGATCAGGACCGGAATAAGAATTTTTTATTTGCGCGTGAAAGCGTAGTTATTCAACATGAAAGCTTACGTTATATCTATCCACATTATGTAATAATTCATTATACAGTTTTAAATGAGTAATTCAACATGTATTATTTATTAACATTTACTGCTACTAACATACAGTGTGAAAATTCGATTTACTTCTTTGGACTCTTTAAAAAAAAAGAGTTTAAAATATATATTATTGCACTACAAAACATTTTTATTTATTTACTTACGTTTTTTGTTATTAGTGATAATTACAATTTTTTGTGATTTTTTTAAATTTTAAATTTGACGTTTGAAGTTTAGTGGACAAATAATTTATTATGATTTTTTTTTGTCTTAAATGATCTACGTAAACCAGAAGACAAGTATTTTTCAGAACGGAAAAATTATGTTTACTTAACTTTGAAAATTGTTAGATTGGAGATAAAAGTGCAGTAAAATGTAAATTTAGAAAAAACATATTTTTTATTATTTTGTTTTGAGACTTACTCTCATTATAGGGACTACAAGAAATATGATCATCTACATAATTTGAAGATGAGCCGTCTTGTGCAGGAAACGTTGGGACGGCCTCTTTGCGTAATCTATTGCGCGAATCGTTAGAAAACATATAATTTTAAAAATGTATTTGACATAATTTGTATGAACTATTACTAATCCTGAGCAGCTTTTCTAATAAATCTTCTCTATTAGAAACCTCTGCACAGAACTTTGCTCTAAAATAAAAATTTGTATTTGTGAAAAATATAAATATGTATATTTTAAACTTCACTTTCATGAGAAGGATTTATATTCCAATGTTATACTTAAGAAATAAGTTAATAGGTAAGGCAATAGCAGTAAAATATCATTTATGGTTTGTACAGTATATTATAGATTACTTATTTGTGTGTTTAGGAAATTCAAAGAAACTTAAATTACTATTTATAGATGATATATTTAAACATCTAACTGCTGCGCAGTGTCTCGTTCCTCGATCAGACCCAAAATATTGCTTTAATACGGCTCTGTATAACCGATGTTCGAACTCCCAGAGTTGGATGTAAACTGAGGTCTCTACAGCTTGAAATGGATGCGCGAACTGCTATGCGCGACTTATTATTTCGGCCTGAGTGTTTCTACTGGTCTCCCTATACTGTGGTTATAGCTTCAAAATTAATAAATTCCTTTATGCAAAGATATTGTTTGGTAGGCAGCACTTTGAGAGGTTAGTAGGTGTTGACTTTGTATGCACGTAAACTGACCTAAATTAACCTATTTTGTTCCAAGGAATCATTTGTTTATGTATTTTAAATATGTATTTTATATACAGTATGTCCTCAGATGCGATACCGTACCTTGTAAACTTTTTTATTGTTGATTTTCTTAAAAACTTGTTCTTAATAAAAAGTATCGCTTCTCCTAAAGCAGTAATTAGATATGCAATACAGGGCGTTCAAAATGTAAAATTGTCCTTAAGCAAAGTACATTTAGTTTTGTGTTTTTGTTAAAAACTTTGTTTAACAAAGTTGTTTGAAAACACAAGATATCTTAGAGAATAGCTGAACATTATTCTCAGCACACAGTTTGTCAAACATTAATCGCCATATTGCTAATCGAGTTCATTTGTGATTGTTCATTTTGCTGAAACACTTTTAATCTGATTTAAAATGTCAACTTTAGCTCCTAATCGTAAAAATGAATACTTTTGTTGCTAAGATACCATTTTTTCCGCAGTAAGGAAAATCTTATAGACTCCTGATAGTAAAAAAATGTCATAGTTTTGTGACCGTGGAGAAAAAGACAATTGTCTATTCTATACCATACCTATTGATTAATACCTAGTCAAATATAACGTTAGTTATTTTCGCATCTCTGTTCTTCTGTGGTGACATTGGTAACTTGTTTCGGTATTGTTTTTTACAGATTTGACTGCTTAACATGTTCCCTCAGACGATCAATATATGGGCAAACATTTTTATTGACAATAATTTCATCAATACAGGGTGTTCTGAGGTCTGAAGTCCATCAGGAAACTCCGGGAGGTGATTCTACGGATTGAAATAATAGCAGTATGTTATGAAAATTTTTTTCGAATTGTCAATTGTTTGCAAGTTACAGCTTGTCAAAGTTATTTTTTTTATTTTCCTTTTTAAATAACTTATTCAATTCAATTTCGATTATTTCCTCATTTGGCACATCTGCTAACTAGATCAATCTCTATTAGACTAGTCAAAGGAAAGTTTTATTATTGGCCGTTAGAGGGCACTTTACCTAAAATTCAGAATTTGTTTTATTCATAACTTTTGTTTGTTGCTAAATATCACAGAAATTTAAACATTATTATAAAAAGATATAATATTAGAACAAATTATGTACTCTTTATTCAAGCCGATAAATGCAACCGTTTAGCGGGAAATCGCTATTAAAGTTTTATTAAACATCAAATTTTAATAATTCTTTCTGTAATTAATCAAGTTGCCACGCTTCAAATAAATGTCATTAGTAATCAGTTATGTTGGCATCTTTTGAAAATGAGTAATATTGATAATTTTCAAGTACCTATCGTCAGACAAATATAGATTACACTGAAATTACAAGGACGCAACTCAAAATCCGCACTTAATACGTAAGTTTCCACCCCCTTTGATATTTGAAGAGTATGCAACTAGCAATGCAAAATTCTAGGTTATGGTTCAGTTATAAAGTGACTAGTTTTTAGATTTAAACGTTTTATAGTTATTAAATAAAGGAACATATGTCGGATACATAAATTGCCTTATAACATGCTTCGCCCTATGCTATGCACTGTTTAGTCCAGGGTTGCCACTCGGGGGTTTTCGAGGTCGCTGATCACGAATATGATGTTCAAATTGACCCCCCAACACCTGGAGCTCAGGACCGCGGATGAACGTCATCTTCGTGGGACTCTCCCACAAATCACGCGGGAAAGAAGAGAAACTCGGCGCCCGGGTTTTTGAATCCAAATCCTCTCAACAGTTGAGTTTTCTAGTGTCTTGCGCGGTGCTTTACAATAATTTGGCAATTATTTTCAATTATTTACTTCGTGTTCTAAGCGCGCACTAGATTATTATTAAGGTAAGTGCCTAAGGAGCTTAGCATAGTTTAAAAAATTTTAAAATTATTTATTTATAATCATTTAAAAATAAAAGGATATGGATAAATATTAATGGGGACCTCGGAAAAGGACCATCTACGCCACCAAAAAGCGCCTCTGCAGCTGTCGACCAACGTGGCAGACTGAGTATATTTGGCTAATAAAGGGTTCAAACGATTTTTGTGCAAGATGTCTACTATGCAAAAAGGATTTTTCAATTAGTCACGGTGGCCTTAGTGTTGTCAAACTGCTCTCTAATACAAAAGATCATAGAAGACGCGAAAATGTCGATAAATCTTCTCAAGTTTTAACAAAATTTTTTGCAAACAGAGAAAATATTCAAGAAAGCAGAGCTTGGGAAATCTACCACTGCGTTAAGCATAGTCAAACTTACAGTTCGTTAGATTGTGGGCTCAAACTTTTACCAAAAATTTTTTAAGATTCTGAACTACTAAAAAAAATATTGTCACAGAATTTGTCCCGCTCGCATCCAATTCGACGACTGTGCTATCGCGAAACGCTCCGATCGCAATTTTAAGCAATTTGACCTTGAAATTTTCAAAATTGTCGCTAACCTCCCCCCTTCTCTTCAACTGATATAATAAAAAAAATAATATGTTCCGTATCTTAAAATTCAAAAGGTGGCAACCCTGGTTTAGTCTTCTAGAGAGAGGACCCAACGGAGCTAAGGCAATCGCATGAGATTTTATAATTAAACTATGCCGCGGGTGCACTCCGAGTTTTCTATTATTAGGTATTCCTTACATTAAATTGAAATTTTCTTATAATAAATGGGTATTTTATTTAACATGGACCGTATGTATTCTGTTAGTGGATAATTTTGATGGACCTGTAATGAGTGATAATTTAGTTTTGGCAGTGTGCAACGAAGGAACGAAGAACGAATGTAAAATACTGTAACTAACCAGATTAAGTGTTATTTATTAGAGGTATTATTCTTAATAAAAATGTTTATTTTCATCGTTTCTACATTTGACAACGCTGTAAAAGATGACTGCACGACAGTTGATAGATCTAAGCCACCTCGAACGATGATTGCCATAGACGCTGTTTTTCCGAGGGAAAAGAGGGTTATGCCCCATTTTTATACATCCAGTTAGAATTCCGAAATAATTTTTTTATGAACAAACTTCGAGGGTAAGCAGAACTTTGGAAAATAATGGCAGTTTATTATATAATAGTTATAATTTTGGGGCTTTAAAAGGAAGATACAAGGTGTTTAAGTTTGAAGAAAAAATTTGATTTTTTGGTATAATTTATTGTAATGTTATATTATTTATGTAACGCATTTGCATCTTAAATATAAGCCGAAACGTAGGCAATACTTAAAAAATTGGTTTTTCTACTTGAAATTAACCTATCACCAGACCAAGAAACAACATCAATAATTTATGAAAGGTCACTAGATACAACGTAAATAATTACTAAAGTAATGGAGATAATTAAGCCATACATAGTGTAGTTAGTAAAGGTGTCATAAAATGTGAAGATATCAAGCACGTTGAAAAACCAGTGGTGGAGATATGGGAGTTCGTATCTTTAATTTAGGATAAAAGTTGTATCGCCCTGTATAATGTTAAAGTTTATGACATTTTTAAATGTGTATTTTAATTTCTAACAAAAACTCTATTTTAAGTAACGTTCAGATAAACGTTAGTGCAATGGCACTGCAGTTGTACTGTTGTATTGTAATTGTATGGTGTTAAATATTATTTACTCTATTGACATAAAATTACTGTAGACTTAAGAAGTTGGGGAATTTTTCCGCTGTAAGTTGGAGACATGCAAAAACTCAAAATTCTTGACCTTCAGAGAGGTTATGTTATGTTTTGTCAATTACGTCCCTATCTACGGAAATTGTTGGTTTTTATCATTTGCCGAATAGTAACTAAAAGCCTACCCTAGATAAAATATAAACCTACAATCTGCAGGAATAGATGGTCCATTTGAATGTTTGGTTAAATCACAGTATACTAGTATACTGTGGGTTAAATGAGGTCCCACTAATTTCAGCAAGTCATCAAACACTGCCACTGTCATTCGGGTGAAACGAAAAAATAATCGGCATTCTCATTTCACATTTCTTTATATAAATTTTAGAAATCACCTTGCATGTGCTATCTGCGGTTAATAGGTCGCACCCACCATCTCCGAGTTCTTCTTTTCATTTTTTTTTGCATGTATTTTTTTATAGGTACATAACGTCGCTGCGAATAAGATCAGCAAAAGTAACTATTTCTAAACCAAACAGTCCTCTTCATCCATTTTTTTAGAAACATATCAACTCTGAACTAAATATCTAAATTAGAATCTAATTTAAAAACTTAACCTGCAGAAATGTGAATCTTCTGTTTACTGTTAAAAAAGCAGTTTTCTGATTGGTCCTTGTATGATTGTTGGAAAAGGATTGGTAAAAGCTAAAATGCTTTTAGCTTCTGCCATACAACTGCAGCACAAAGGCGTTACTGTTAAGTTTATCTGAACGTTACAAAAGTCACCCGTATTTCTCCTGTATCTTTGAATACTAAATGTCTAAAACTATTTGTATTTTGTAGAAAACACTATTTCAAGAATACGGCGCCCTTTTTAATAACTTTTCTGCAGTACCAATGCAACCACACTAATCTTATGTGAATGAAGCTTTACATATTTTTCGCATCTGCTACGGTTACAGAGTAAATTTGACTTTTTTCATTTATTTCACATACTATACACACACAACGAACGTAAAATTAGTTTCATTTTCTAGTATTATTTGGAAGCGTTGGTTGGTGGTTTATTTAATTGTGTTTTTGAAAATTAAACCATTTATTCCATTGCGGAAGGAGTAGATATCATTTCGCTTTACTTTATGAACAATAAATGTGCGAATACAACAACTCAGCTATTTAATGAACAACATCAAGATCGACATGGCAGGAGGAAGTATGTTCTAGAGTTAGTATCAAATTTCAAGAGGCAAGGAACGTAGCCAATAAAAAACGAGAAATTGAAAAACTTGTAGCCAGTGAAGCTAGTGAAGTTGCAGTTCAGTGAAGTTCATCTTGATCTTACATTAAGTATGAGGCAGCTGACATCTGTGTCTGGGATCAATCGAACTAGCATACAAACCATTTTGAAGAAGAATAAATTCCATCCATACCAAATACATTTAGTCCAGGAACTTGAACATGAGGATGATTATGACCGCCGTTTGCAATTTTGCGAAATAATGAGGAGAACGATACACAGTTCCTGTTTAACTGTTTTTCTGATGAATGCAGTTTTTTCTTGAACGGGACGGTAAATCGTCACAATTGCCGCTATTGGTCAGTTTCAAACCCAAAAGTTTTTAACGAGGTACATACACAGCGACCGGAAAAATTAAATGTATGGGCTGGAATTTTCGGTGACCGGCTGGTGGATCCTTTTCTTCTACCTGGTAAATGTATTTGCAATTACTGGTAGACGGTATTGACCCTGCCTTGACTGATATTATTGAGAATGTTCCAGAGTATGATGAAGATCATTTGATTTTTTAACAGGACGATGCAGGATTGAGTGGCCTCCATGCTCACCGGATTAATCGCCCCTTGATTTTTTTGCGGAGATACCTAAAAAGTAAAATCTATAAAACACAGCCAGCGTCGCTGCAAGATTTGCGTCAAAGAATCGTCGGCGAATGCCGTCGAATCACTCCGGAAATGCTTCAAAATGTGCGCGAACGTTTCGAACTAAATTTTTATTCTTGTATGGAAGCGGGCTGTCATCTGTTTGAACATCGACTAAGTAGTAAGTAAGCAACACATAATTTAAATTTTAAAATGTATTTTTTTTTTCAAAGTATTGGGCGGAATTATAAAATTTAAAGTCTGTTGTAAAGAGAATTGCAAGAGCTCTCAAAATAAATATTATTCAACCCCCAATGCCATTTAAATATTTTGGGGTGATGCTTACCTTTGCTTGGGGATGAAAGTGGCGGAGTCAAAAATACCAGCAAAGAATGTCCCTCTTTAATTTAAAATCGACGGGTCTGAGCGTTTTTCTACAACCTTGACGCAGTTCCTGAAGATGGCTCTGTTTCGTTTTCAATTGGCCGCCCTGTATTGTTATACAAACAGCACAAAAAACGATCACAAGTATGCTTCCTTGCGAATAATATATACCTAAAAATAACTTCTCATCTCATTCTCGCCTGATATAGTGCAAATAATTTTATTGGACGTTATTACATCTTGTCTGCAAATTCATAATACATTATGTAAATACAGATCCTGCACTTATGGTATTTGGTTTTTTTTTTACAGTAATACATGGTTTGAACAATGTGTAAGTTTACTATTATTTTTATCAGTGCACCGTTATGCATTCTGCATGAAAGATGAGCCTCAGTAATAGTATATTACACTATTAGGTTGGTAAGTGGGGTATAACAGAATCGAGGAAAAGTTTGCATTTTCCGAGAGTCTGTTAGCCACTTAACAACCATATAGTGTATAACGTTTTTCGCACAATCGCACTTATCAAATAAAATTAAAAAAAATATTTTGATTGCTGAAATGGCTGGGCCTATCTAGCGTGTTTTGAATTTATTTTGTTGGAAACAAAAAAAAACAATTTGAAATTTGAACAATTTTGTGTTTTGTTGTCAAAACTGTGCTTATAATGGCTGATAAAGACGATTCAGAGGTAGATTCGGACATTGAAGAATCGTATCAAATGGGTTGTGGGTCATTAATTCCCACAAAATCAAAGGTGAGATATGAAAAAGTCTAAGACGCCTTCAGGAAATGGTTGAATGAGAAGAAAGCGGAGATATCTGAAAAGACTTTGCTGGCTTATTTTGTTTAGGGAAATTTAAGATTGAAGTCTCCGGGAAGCTTATGGACAGAGTACCCTATGCTTAAAAGTACGATCAAATTAAATAATGATGTCGATATATCGCAATTTAAGAAGTTAGTAGCATTTCTAAAGAAGAAAAATATTGGACATCATGAGAAAAAATCAAAGGTATTTACCAGAGAAAAGATGAACAAATTCCTGCTGGAAACCTATATTATGATGAAAGCAGTGATGATAATGGGAGTCGCTGGAGCTCTTAGGCGTGATGAACTTGTGAAGATGACAGTTGATAACATTACGGATGAAGGTTCAGTTGTTATTGTTAAAGTGCCTGATACCAAAACATATATTAGTCGAATTTTCACAATCACTGACAAGACCAATGAAAAAGTCCCTTTTTTGACGATTTTTCGAAAATATACAGGCTTAAGACCTAAGGAGACTAACTCTCGTCGATTTTTCTACTCAGTTCGTCAGGGAAAATGTGTAAATCAATATCAATACCACAAAAAATTACCTAATATTTAAAACTGCAAGATCCAAAATCCTATACTGGACATGCTTTTAGAAGGACGCCGGCGACTTTGTTAGCAAATATTGGATGTTATGGCACTCAAACGTCATGGGGGCTGTATGTTTTAATGATAACATTAATGTATTATTTGACTAACAGAAAATGTAATTTTAGGTCTTCTGGTGTCGCTGAAGGATATGTTGCAGTCTTTAACAAAGAAAAGAGAGTTTGCTGATAAGATTTTACATACCAACTGCGGCAGTGACAATGAATTTGACTCCATTCCAGTGTTTGAAGACAGAACTACTGAAGTTTATTCTAATTCTAACATATCTAATTCAATAAGTAATACAGAAAATTCAATTACTGTAAAAGCAATAGATAAAAACGAGGGAAAAACTGTACCTTTAATTTTTATAATAAATGGGTCCAGCATTTGTTGGTGAAAAGAATTACTGATTTTTACTTACCGCATTTTTTTGATTTTTATGGAAACAAGCCACAGTGTTTCAACTTACAGAATGTATCAACAATGACGGTAAGTGCATATTTCAGAACGATTGTGCGAAAATTATAATTAATTTAGGTAGTCTTCATTGACC
This sequence comes from Monochamus alternatus, assembly GCA_037114965.1. Classification (NCBI taxonomy): domain Eukaryota; kingdom Metazoa; phylum Arthropoda; class Insecta; order Coleoptera; family Cerambycidae; genus Monochamus; species Monochamus alternatus. Next base: position 45,668,678 of record CM073433.1, read on the forward strand.
TAAATATTTCAGTTCTTACAAAATAAATATACTTATGGATAGGGAATATATTCTAGGAATTTTGGGACAGTGGTATTTTATAGATAATTTTACATTATTTTCCGTATTTATTAAAAATAAAAATTATTTAATGTTGACATAGATAATGGATTACAGGTATTCAGTTCAATGTATAAGTAAATATAATTAACTCTTTGGTAGAATTCTAGGAGCGGATAAATTAAAGCCATGTCGAATTTAACGTCAAGTTCAGAAATTTTAAATTAAGACAGCATAGCTTTGATTTATGTAAATAAACTGAGCTGAAACTTATCACAGAAAAGTAATGGTCTAATTTTATGATTATTGCCAGTGAAATTCAACATGTTGTTGTAATATCATTTTACTTGAGTGCAACAAGTGTATTATTGCGTTATGTAGACATCTTTTTGCATAGTTTGATGTTAAGGTGAATAATTGTAATCCTTTTTCTAATTATAGCTTATACAATCACAGACAAAAAACTAAGTAGGTATGTACAAAAATCTAAGATTCTTCTGGCTTCACAGCAGTATCAGCATCAGCTTTCTTCTCGTTCCATTTCTGCTTTTCCACCTTGCCGAATATTATAAAGAAAATGCCGCATGCTATATATACACAACCACCAATTATGAAGTTCCATCCCCATTCTTCAACTCCATTCTGAAATTAAATATTCCATTATTGATTGCTTACCTACCGGGATCTTTACAGCGCCATCTAGTTTGTTACTTTTGGGAGATCGTCAAAAATTAATAGACGCATTTTAAAATCCCCTAAATGCATATTATAGTCGATGCTCAAAATAATAGAGAATGATTCATGTTATTCGCTGCGTGTAGAGTATGAGGTAGGAATAAAGTCGATGGCAGCGCTTGCAGTGAAGACAAATTGCATTAAAGTAGACTGTAATATGTCAGATCAGATCATATGTGTGTTACAAAGTATAAACGAGATTATACCTTGTGATGGATGTTTGTTTACAAAATGTATTTTGAAAAAAATAATGAACAGAATGTACTTTTTTTATGCAAAATACAGATTTTCTTATAATATTATTATATTACATTGTCTGTGTCAAAATAATTTTAAAGCAAACGAATAAAATAATATCAGAAAATCTGTATATTGCATAAAAAAGTACATTCTGTTTATTATTTTTTTGCAGTTGGCGTCTTTATCTTGAGCAATACGAAAATATTTAGGTACATTTTTTTTAACTAAAATTGAAAAAAAATGTAATAAATACAAAAGATAAGGGCAACATGTAGTATATTGCATGAAAGACGAAAAAACAGGCAATTTTTTATGGCCATAGCCTGCTCCAATAAAAAAGCCTTAAAGTTTAAGCACTTTACAGGTTTTTTTGTTAATACTCATATAGTTGGCCATGGATCTCAAATTTGTTTTTACGAGCATAAAGGCCTCCAAAAATGCAACAAAAAACAATTAAAGATTTTTGACGTGTCTCGCATATTAAGCGAGATATATGGGAGTGGCCCTCTTATGTGATAAAGCCTGTACCTATATCACATCCACTTGGCCGCATTGATCGATCACATTGGAAAGGTACTGAGTGAAACAAATGAAATTTGAGGTGGTTGACCTTTTTTCTATGAACCCATGTTGTTCAAGGGAAATAATATTCTTAAAGAGATGGTAGGTGCGATTATATAACGAAATTTCAAAAACCTTTGCAAATGGCCCTATAGTTTTCTATATTAGAGGGATCACCAATTTTGAATATCAGGCATACACTTGCAACTATCCAAGCATTTGGAAATATTCCCGCATCAAGTGAGAGGTTAAACAGAATACCCAACGAGTATGCCAAAACGTAACAACAGTCTCTAGCAAAAAAAAAAACTAGGTATTAGTAGACATTGAAAATAATTCCCATACTAGACAAGAAGTATTGCACGTAATCTTCAATCTAGTCGTACAACAGTGTAGATAATTTTGAAAGGTCATATTACTATCTAGTATCTAAATGGTTCCTTATTTGTACCTTAATTAGGTTGTTCCGTTTTTGTCTTTTTTATTAAACTTAGTAAATTAATTAAATATTTGTTATTAAATTTAAACTCTTTAATCTAAGAATCTCATCTCTTTTTTTTGCTCTTTTAACTGTTAATTGTTACCGCGAAATTGCTGTGGTTCTCAACGCCGCTACTGGCGAATGTCCGCGAGAAACAAAAAAGGACTCTCGCTTGAACCGTTGACGCGCTCTCGTGTGTTATTATAGCTCTTATTTCCCCTCTCTAAAACTACTGTTTTGTGACTGCAAGATCTATTGCAATCAACCTTTAGAAAACCATCTCCGAGTGCAGTGTAAGAAGACGCCACTTAGGTAAGAAAACCACAGCCCGTTTTTTTTTCTCTTTTTATATACATATATTGTACCTCGTTCTATTTATTGGCGACACACAAAATCATATGTAACAACTTAACCAGCCTAAATACAGTCCATTTCGTAACAAGGTAATTATAATATAGTAAGTATGCTGCACTTACCTTCTCATTTGTTAAAGCTCCCGTTATTTGAGGAACTATGAACCCAGTCATTCCGCCGACGAAACTGATGATACCGAATATCGTGCCGGCAAAGTTTGGTGAGAGATCTTGAGGATTCGACAAGTTTGTCAGGACTGCCGCGCCGTTTATGGCCTGGCTGAAAACCAGCAGGGCAACTATTGGTATCCAATTACAACCAATGAAACTAATACCTATCAACAGGATTCCTGGGATGATGTGGGCTGCAAATAATAAATAATATAGTTACATTACAAGCTGAGAAAGCTTACTTCTAGGTGTATTTAAATAGCCGAGGCGAAACGTAGCCGAGGCTATTTGAATACTTCCGAGCACCTGAAAAGGCTTTTGCACCGTGTAATGCATTAAACTTTTCATTCTTCCCTCGATTTTATATCAAATACAAAATTTAAAGATGCTGAAAATCCTCTGTAGACTGTAATAAAATGTGTATAAGCCAGTTTATTTCCCTAAAAATAGTAGTATTACAGGGGTGCATCTCACGCGGTCGAAGTCCTGTGTGTTCGAAGCGCTACGTGATCGAAAGCCTATGAGCCCGAATAGAGATGTGCGCGCTCCCGACTGACTGACGAAGAGAAAAGACCACGATGCAATTTGCCTGGATGATTCGTTCTCGCGGTAAGAAGATAACGCAACAGCGTTCACAGTGATGTGTAGCTTTTCAGAGAATTTTTTACAAGGTCATAGGTATTTTATGGTGAATATATTTTTTTATTTAGGTAAAATTTACATTTTATTCGATTCATAAGATTGGAGACAAGTGAGATTTATACCATTATGTATATGATAGATGTATTGGAATCAACGATTATGCATATAAATTTAATATGAAAACCGTGGATTAATTTTCATGGCTACGACCGACATAGCTAAATTTCTTCAAACCCAAATCAGTACACCGGCCACTCGTTTCGAAGAACGTTCTCTACATTACTAGCAAATGTTCCAGATATGGAATGAAATGGCATGGGGGATGGAAGTCGTTAGAGGTAGCGGAAGGATATATAGCAGATTCAGTGACCCATAAAAAAGAAGTTGCTAATAAAATCATGCTCGAAAAATATATATCTATGCAGAAATAAAATTTAATGATCATGTTGTGCAAATCGACAAACAAGCTAACATTTCCAGTGACGTTGTTTTAGCACAGGATTTCAATCAATATTTGCCGTTAAATCTTTCGTACATACATACAACAATTGTAATTTTACATTTAATTTCCATTTGACATTAAGAATTTTACATTTCTATTTTTTGTCGCGCAGGGCACAAAAGTGTTTCATACTTAGCAACCGATAACCTAGCATGTTTTACTTTTGCTTGCCTCTTTAAAATAAAAAACATAACTTTGGAAGGGGGGAGAATGAAAAATAATATTTAGCAATCATTTCCGAAGGAAGCAAAAACTATAACACAATATCATTGATAAGCATACTTTAAAATCCCCTTTCAAAAAATTTTTTGGACAGAAAATTTAATATTTTATTAACAGTAAAAAATTTTTACCTACGTGTGCAACAGAAGACAACATATTCATGGACTCAAAATATACAGATATAGGTTAATTCATTCCTATTCGAAATCAGTTCGTTTGGCCGCTAAATGGCTTCAAAGTTTGTGAACATTTTTTGAATTTTGTTTATTTTTGGAGTGTGGACTTTTGCTTTCAATCGATACATTCTCCTGTTATACATAGTGATTCAAAACCTACAACTTGTGCAAAATTGATTTATAGTAATAATATCCATTCATAACTTTTTTCTTTACCTGCATTTTTTATGTTTATTACTGACTACTATGTACGGTATATTATTTATATTTTTTGCTTATTTAATTTCAGGTTTATTTAGTGTTAAAAATATAGTACTGCAAATGCCATTGGCACACTTACAGAGCAAAACGAAGAATTTCCTTATAAATTTCGTGGATACTTTCTTCTTTTTCATTAAATCGCCGATGGATCCGTAGCCGATGCCAAAGAACAGCCTCATCAGGTGCGGCAAGGCCGCAAGCCCACCTGCGGACTTCAGGTCGAATCCCACCACTTCGCTCATGAACTTGGGAACGCCAGTAAGTTGGAGGTAGAGTCCCCATAGGTTGCCGAAGTGTAAAATTTGGAGAGCCCAGAAGGGTAGAGATGTGAATATAGAGAGATATGGCGGTATGGCCTGAAACATTCAAATTAATTCCATTCTACAATTCTGATTTCTTTAATGTAGTTGCGTGAAAAATGTGAAAATAGACAACTTTTTGCGGAGAAGTCCGATTGAGATGCGGTTTTCTGCAAAATGTTCAGGGAATTTTTTATAACGAAAGGCACATCTAACCTCTGTACGCTCGCAAATTTTTAATTGTTTATTTAACAAATGACCCATTTTTGTTGAACATATGGCAAATGTCACACACGATTCAACGAAAATGTCTGAAAATTGTTCTCTCGGGGGTTTCGAGGTCTCTCTTTATCACTGGTTTTAGCTTTATTATTTATTGCTGAATTGTTGTAACTGGGCTAATTAACAAATTAAAAACTCCAACCCCGAAATCACTAGAGAACCGGAATTTTTTCCAGGATTTCTGGCTTATTAAGGCAAACCATCGGCACAAGATTTTTGCAAATATAATTATTTGTTGTTCGATTGTTGCAACCTCGCTAATTAACAAATTAATAACTCTTCTCCCGGAATCGTTAGAAAATCGGATTTTTTTTTGCAATAATTCTGGGATCAATTTTACTACGCTTATGCGTAAATATAGATACTATAATAATGGCAAAAATAATAAGGGTTAATGAACAAGTGAAGATATCAGACTCTAAAGTAAAGAGATTTGTATAGAATGAAAATAGTATATCCAGAGTTGTCACTAGAATATAATAAAGTAAAGAAAAAGCATGCACTATAAGTACAAAATATCAAAAGAGTATCACCAAGAAAAAATAATAAAATCAGATAATCCATTAAAAACCGCGTGGAATATTATAAACCAAATATCGGGGAAAATTAAACATATGCAACATGTTATCTTAAAACATGGAAATGAACTATGTGCAAATCTACGGTGGCCTCAGAGTTTAATCAGTTTTTTATTAATGCTCGTAAAGATAAACTTAACTTGTTGTCAAGTAAAAATAACACACATACTCCTGATATTTGCCTGTATTCATTTTTTCTGAATTCTTTTATCAGTCAGGAGTTGTTAGCCTTGTTAAAAAATAAGTTAAAAAACAAGCCCTCTGCAGGACCGGATGAGATTCCAATGTTTATTGTAAAGAAAATTGTAAAGGTAATTATATGACCACTATCAGGATAAATTATACGCCTATAATATAGATCATACCCCTGGCTTGGGCCTCTTCTTTTCTAAAAGGTAGAAAACAATACGTAAGTCTGTTTTATTCGCATTTGCTTGGGGGTGAAAGTGGCGGAGTCAAAAATACGAGGAAGGAATGTCCCCCTTTAATCTAAAATCGACCGGTCTGTTTCGATTGCATCTGTCGACCTTGTATATTCCATTTCACTTGGAAATCAGTGTGTTCCTCTTGGAAAACAAATTTTTTAGTAAATTGGGACCAATTTAGGTTTATTTATCTTGAGTAGTAGTCTATTATGCTTAAATGTTAGTTGGGTAGACATCCCTTACAAAATAATTAAAAAACTGATTTCCGCTCTACCAACCCTCGTCTTAGTAACCGATCCGCCTAGGGATTCTTCTATGTAATTCTTCTCCTCCTCGCTGATCCACCTGTGGTCCGCAGGACTGTCTGCAGTTACTATCCAGAATATCAGCAGGAACACCCCAACTTGTATGGTTATTGCGTAGAACCCCCAATCCCATCCGAAACTTTGGGTTATGACGCCGACCAGCGGCCAGGTGACGCATGTGCCGAGGGTGTTGCCCATTAGAGCGCTCACGAATTTACCCCTTTCTGATGGAGGCGCCCATCTAGCAATGAGACACTGAAGGGCCGGATATATTGGACCCTAAAACATAATAACACATTGAGAAAAATTAGTTACATGGGTTTATAAAGTATTTCTTATAGCCAGAAAAACGATAATTACTACTCCGTGTGCAATATCAGTATGAAACTAGAAAGGAATGTATTACGTGCCGTCCATTGCTCTTCTCTTATATTTTTACCCCACCGTGAATTCTGGATCAACGCAGTGTGCTGTTTTTACATGTTTTGTGGGGATTCGAAAATCTGGTAGATGTGTTTAAAGGTAAACTTATATTTTCAATTAATTAAATTTTGTTACATAAATACATAGGTAATGGCGGAATTTATTAGGTAGATTTAATGACTAGTATTTTTCTTTTATATACTTCATAATTAATTGATTTATATGTACAATATATTAGATGCTTTAAAAACTGTAAATTAATGAACACAAAAATGTAACATATTAATTAAGTTAAGGAAATTAAGTTTTGTTGCTTTCAAACTTGGAAAAAATCAATGATTTTTATTAAATAAATAAAAAAAATCATGATTATTTTGATTTTTTTAATGACTAATTTTTTAAAAAACAAATGGTTTTTCAATACAACTCTCAACTGTCAAAATACGTATAAGTTTTCACGTTCATGAAAAAAATGTGTATGTGAATATTGATCTATTTTATATTGATTTATATACAAGGTGGGTCAAAAGAAATCACCCTCTGGAAGATGCTCTTATTTTTTCAAATGGCGGCCAATGTCAAATCTGTTTTGAACTAGACAGATGTAGAATACAAGTGAACAAGCCATGGAGCGATACACCCCCAAGAACTGTGTCTATTTTTTGCGTAACAATTCGTCTGTGGTGTTGGCGCAGCGCGAATCCCGTCGCCGATTCCCCGGTCGTCCGGCACCGACTGCGCAAACACTGCGCCGTTTGGCCACCAACCTTGAAGAGTATTTAACCACACGAGACGCTGCCAAGAGTGGCCAGCCCCGGAGCGCCCGTTCTGCCGAGAATATCGCCGCTGTTGCCGAGGATATCGAGCTGTCGCCAGAAACATCGACCAGACGCCGTGCCTCCCAAGCCGGTCGTCCCTAAGGCGAATTTTGCAAAGACCAGCGCATGTTCCCGTACAAAGTCCAGTCCGTGCAACAGCTGCTGCCTGTCAACCGCCAAACGCGTGTAACCTACGCCCAGGCCATCCTCAGTCTCGAGGACGAAGTGGACGATTTTTCGACCAAAATCATAATGAGCGATGAGGCTCATTTCCACCTCAGCGGGTACGTGAACAAGCGAAACTATCGCTTCTGGGGCACCGAAAATCCACGAGTGATGTACGAGGAGCCATTACACCCACTCAACCCACTGCATGGTGCGCTGTTCACGCTGAAGGAGTCATCGGGCAATTTTTTTTCGAGGATGCGACAACAGTGGACGGTGCGCACTATAGGGCCATGTTAACCAAGTTTTTTCTGCCGCAATTGAAAGAATTAGGACTGGAAGACACACACTGCCCGCAAGATCGTCCGATTTAACCGTTCCAGACTTTTTTTGTGGGGTTTCTTCCCGTGTTTACGTGAACAAATCCGAGACCCTGGAAGCCCTCAAGGACAACACTCGACGCGAGTGCGAGAATCTGTCGCCCGAAGTTCTCGCCGAAGTGATGAAAAATGCCATAAAATGAGCCCGTATAGTAATCAATTGTGGCGGCGCCCATTTGGCCGATATCATCTTCTCGACTTGACCAATAAAATTCTAAAGGTTCAAATAAACATAATCAAAAAACAGAATCGAAGTTTTTCATTTAGAAAAAAAAATGAGAGCCAAACAACATCGGATGACTTCTTTTGGCCCACCTTGTACAAACAATAAAACCGGGCAAACATTGAGATACGGTTCAGAGTTCGCAATTTTATATACAAGGTGTCCCAAAATTGACCTGCCAAAAAATTTACTGTGGATTCTAAGATCAAAAAGAAGAAAAAAGTATAATCATGTCCCTTGACGCCCCATAACGGAAATATGGTCCCTTAAATGTGGACCTCAAAATTTGATTTTTCCCAAATATTTCCAAAAGGGATCAAGATACAGTAATTAAGTTGAGAATCACAGATAGATTGCGAATCTAATGTTCTGAAAATAATTCCCCATAGTTGGTCATAGGCCTGTCAAACTGGGGGGTCAGTGGGTAAATATTGCTCTAACTTTTTGTATCTCGAGATTTTCGTCATCAGATCAAAGAATTAAAAGTTTTGATCTATTTTACATGAATAAAGTACTCCTATTTAATTTAATTTAAAAATTTTGTGACATACCTATAATAAAAGTTTAAGATAGAAACTATAAATAGGTAAAATATCCCTAGCAGGCTCTAAGAAAATACTATATAGACTTATTTAACACATATTAAAGGTGTTATTCAATCGTTTGAACATATTAAAATACTTTTAAAATGCATATCAGTAATGCAATTATTTGTAAAATTTTGATATAGCCTATTATTATTTAATTTTTTTTAAAAAAACATATATAATATGTGTCAAATAAACTAACAAATAACTTTTCAAAGCCTACTAGAGACAATTTGACTTTTTGATTTTTTTTGTGGTATATTTCATTTTTAAATTAATATTACTCGTAAACGGAATAATTTATCGAAGTAAAACAAAAGTACCTTTTTTTGTAAAATTGTTCAACATTTTTTTATTTGACGGCAAAAACCTCGAAACATGACAAGTTAGAGCAATATTTATCCACTCCAGTTTGGCACGCCTATGGCTAATTATGGTGTTGTTTTTAGAACATTAGATTCGCAATCTAATTGCGATTCTCAATTTTAAATTTGATTACTTTATCTCGATCCGTTTTGAAAATATTTGGAGAAAATCAAATTTTGGGGTTCCCTTTAAAGAGCAATAGCTCTGTTAGAGGGCGACAGACCTATGTTTATATAACTTTTTTTTCTTAATTTTTATCGTAGAATCCACAGTTAATTTTTGGTATAAATCGTATAAACCATCAAACTACTTAATAGCTAATGCTGAGACACAGAAATTACGCCAAAAAATGTTTAAAATAGTATTTTCATTTTTTCCGTATTTTCGTATTTTCGTATTTTTCACTTTTTGGTCCATTTGCCGTCTTGTAAACTCAAGTCGCGGACATACTGTATAATCTAATTCTATTCAATAATGCTAATTGTGACTTCTTTGTATCAAGTAGTAAAATAATATGGCCTTTTCTCACAAAGTATGTATTTGTACTACTAGTTTCTACCTATTTGCCATCTTATTGCAACAAAAATAATTGTTAGTTGAGAGAAATATATTTAATTATTTTTTTTTAAATAAAAATAACTATAAGGGCATTCAAACTAGTAATATTTCCTTTTAGGTAAAACATGTGTCACTAGAAAGTAGTAAAGTTAAATTAAGGTAAAATTTACCTAATACTGAAATCAGTTCTGACCATTAAGTTATATTTATAACTAAAATCGGATTAAAAGGGCAAGACAAAAGTCAGGTTATAGTTACGTATAGGTTTAATAAAATTTACCTGTTTTAGTAATTGGTGTAGAGTTACGTAATATATTCTTGCAGATCGACTTTAACCAGCTCTTTAACATGAAAGTTATAATTTAGGGAATAATAACGTAAACAGTTCTTACAAATTAGATAAATGGAAAATTGCATTATTGAATTATTATTATTATTATGAAGATATTATCTTAATAATGCTTAATAAATTACCAGTAAGCTATAGTGTCTTCAAAGTTGAACATCTTGTTTGTAATTACGTTATATCTAATTCATTTCTTTAAACTAGTAAAACAGATTAATTGTGCTAATTTGGAAATACCCTACCTAAACCCACTTTTAAAGTACGACCCACTCTATACTGAACACTGTGTATTTCATTACAAAATTTATAAAGAGGCTAATGAATCACTCAGTACAGTGCAACATTCAGTTGTTCTCTTATGGGCATCCAAAATAAGACAAGTACGTATCCTTTCAAAATTTACCTTTAACTCCTTCTAACAAATCTTTTTTACACACTTTTTTATTATCTTGAATAATACGTTTTAATATACTTACCGCACATAGCCCTATGATGAACCTGCAAAATACCAGGACTCCCCAGTGGAGACTGGGGGAGAAGACGCACCCCACGTTCAATACTGACACAATCACGTGCGCCCAAAATATGGTATGGAAGGGGCCCAGCCATTCTGCTATGAACCCACCAGGCAGCGAAGTGATGACGTATCCCCAAAAGTACGAACCCAGTATGGTACCCTGCACATGCTCGTCCCACTCGTACCGAGGCCCGTACTAAAAAAGTTTGGGAATAGATGTGTTATGAAAAATGGAGTCACTGTCAATAAAAAAATGTTGTAAAATCCCTATTTGGCTAGTCAATGAATGGCCGAAAAGGGGGTGTAGGGTGCATTAAGGGGGAGGGGGGAGAATTTTTTGGTACAAGAATGTGTTGGGGGTAGTTAGGACGTAAAGATATTAAAAGTCCCCACCCCTACTCCGTTCGCTTCAGGGAGGGAGGGGGTGAAAGGGACCCTTTTTTGTTTTTTCGCTTATTACTCGAAAACGGTACGTTTTGCATCGAAAAGTTCTTTACATAAAAATGAGAGACTATAAAATTTTCTATAAGATAGGTAGTTTCATACATTTTTTCACTACAATGGAGATGGACATTTCGGAGATGTCGCCTCTCAAAAGGAGTAAGTCAAAAAAAAATTAACACGTTTTTTGTTATAATTCTCCTGGTAACTCCTCGACCGTTGGTTTTACACAAAAGTTCCATAAGAGAATGTTATAGAGCAATAAATTTTATTCAAAAATACATACAAATATGCTAATTTATCTCCAATGGAGCAGAAGTTATAGCAATTTGATTTTTTTAGTTAAAAGTATTGATTTTTCGAGGGAACTCCCTAAAATTAAGACAAAACTCATTATTACAGAGTTTACAAGCTAATTTATTGTATATTCATACATAAATATGCAAAAATTTACCAATTTTCAAGTTAATTGTGAAAAATTGAAAACCTAAGAAGACAAATGTGTAAAAAAATTATAAATTTTATTTTTATTTTATAAAAACTAATAAAGAGAAAACGTAACAAATGAACAATCTTGACAAAACATAATTTACTGGGCCTGTTTATCTATCATCCTTTTCTTCGTCATCAGCTTCGGGAGATGTGGGAATGGGCTCTAAGTTTTCTTCGTCATATTTGTTTAAAATGGGGACGCTGTTTAAACAGTGACAGTTTTGGTAATCGGTAAGTAACTCATCTCTGGTTTTTTTTAGCTACAGCTTCCACTGCTACAGTGCATCTACAAAATATGAGGTTCAAAATTTCTCTGGTTGTTGCTTCGTTATTTGTCATCACAGAAGCTAAGATATTGTATTTGCAACCTCACAGGTCTAAAGGTAGTTGGTTTCCCATCCAGACTTGCACCTGATGGAATGTGCGTAATACGTGCTATTTCGTTGCCCTCTCGCTGGTTGGAAGTGATGCAAGATCTCGTTTTATATTCGATTCCGATTTCAAAAATGAATCGTACCTGAAGTGTTCAGAGAACTTACCTTAGCAGGAACACTGTACTATCTCAGCATGCGAAAAAGATGAGTTGTGGAACATTTCGGCTGCCCGTTTTATGCCATGACATTTTTAGTAATATTTGTACGAAATCTAGTTTAGTCTTCCGGAATGTCGTGCTAGTAGAATTTCCTTGAGTCCCAGCTGTTATATTTGAACTGTTGAATCTGAACTGTTACGATCTGGTGGTTTTTTTGCTGTAAGTAGCACAGTGAGGTGGAAGTCTGCCCCTGTAACAGCCATATTGGTTGTTTCACTTACGGACTGGTGCTTACAATCTACACGTCAGTATTATGTGATGCTTGATATCTTATGGTGCCGTTTTCGAGGGGTTTAGAATTCAATAGGTTGACCAGCCTATCTTTGTTCTGGTTGTTGGAGATAGATAATTCTTGAGTAACTGAAATTCAATTTCCAGATTGAAGTTGATGGCGACACACTTTTTCATGCAATGGCGCCTTTTCTGTTCTACCGACATAATGATGTTGGGAGAGCTGCTATATACATCAAAAACAGTGGTACATCTTCTGCCTTATGTTTCTATACGTATATGTTAGTTGTGGAAACTGAGGATTTTCTTTGCCAGATGACATGAGATGATTTAAACAGCTTGTAAAGCACGGATTTTTTTGGTTTCCTCATACCACCCTCATTGAATAAGAATAAGGCTAAGGAAAGTGGAGCCAATTTTTACCGAAAATAATCCTTCAAATCGACGTTACTTTTTTACTGATGCAAATCTGATGGAAAAACAGGAGAGGATCTACTACAACATTTTCATCGCTGAGCTTGATAGAAGATCTGACAGAGGAAATTGGGAAGTGCTCTCTGTAAAACGTGTGTTAATTTTTTTTATCGAATTACCGATTTTTGACAGCAGATATCTCGGAAACGGTGTTTTACAGAAAAATGTATGAAATTTTATAAGCTCTTATTTTTATGTAAAACATTTTCGCTACAACACACCGTTTTCGAATTATAAGCAAAAAACCAAAAAATGAGACATTTGTACATCCCTCCGCCCCTAAAGCGGACCAGCTAGAGGTGGGGACTTTTAATATTTTTACGTCCTAACTACCCCAAACAGATTTCCGCAGAGAAATATTTTTCCCCCTGCAATGCACGCTACAACCCCTTCGTTGCTTAGACTATATAGTTTCAGAGAAAAAAATTATTATAGTAGTTTCAATCTTTACATCGCTAGGCTACTATAGTCTAGCCAGGCTATTCCGATTATTGAAATTCGATTACTTATAGTATTCATATTTTTGTATCGTTTTAATTTATGGTGAAGTGAAAATGCTTTAGCAAAACGACTTCCCGGTAAACATGTGCCAAATGCAGCTACTTTTACAACGGTGTGCAGTGAGTGCTAGTGTACTGCAAACGCAAGTGTGGCGCGGGAAATTTGCAACTGAATCGTGGAACAAATGGAGGTCCAGGGCGTCCACGGCATGTTGCAGCAGTGTGACGTATGACAAGGGCAATTATATCCGTACCATTCCTTAATTTTTTTTGAGTTCTATCCTTATTATTTATCACAATTAAAATCGGACACTCTGTATACATCAACTGCAACCATTACTCACGTCTGGTGGGGGTATATGTGTTGGTGGTGCTGCTGTTGCGTCTCCTTCTGGTGGTGCAGCGTGGGTGGAAGTCGCCATGATCTCTTCTCTCTTACATTCGGGAATCGCTTTGGTCTTTCCCGTAGTCATAGAAACGATACTGATGGACATGTTCACTCTGGTCGTGTAGTTGATATACGTTGTCAAAAATACGATACATCCTATCCAAAATCTGATAGGTATCTTGAATGCTGAAAGTAAACCAGTATCATATAGCTATTGTATTAAGCAGGAACCACATGTAACATGTTTATGTAACATTGCTATATAACAATGTTACATGCTAGATGTTGTGTCCACATTATAAAATTAGTCATCATGAATCTGTGTGACAAAAATGACGAGCTGTTGGACTAAAAATATAGCAAGTGTGGACGCTTTGTTATTTGATCTTTAACGTCTAGAGATGGATAACATCTAGCATGTTATACAGCAACGAAAATTGCTACATTTGATTGAAGATGTAACGTGTTATATAACATAGCTATGTAGCACTGTTATATAGCAAGTGTGGACCGTGCATGATACTAATTGCTTCAATTTGATGGTTCTTATTGCAAAAATATAGAAAAACAAGTGAGACAATTTTAAAATGTTCATTCCAGTAATTGCAACAGATATAGAAGAATAGATTGTAGAATAATGAATAATTAGTATATTATACTCCATGCTCGACTGAAAAAGAAAGAAACTATTGAATTTATAGATATCATAGCTTATACAGCCAATGGTACAAACCATTGATAGCTAACGACCTCTATTGCGAATTGATAATAACAATATGTTGCAAACATGGAATTCCAGGAAACAACTACTCTGCGGGCTAATGCCCCGACCAGCATTGAATTACACCTGGAAAACCTATAGCAAAATAATGACGAATAGTGGAAAAAATATTTTTTTGGTAGGGAAGTACCAATTTATTTCAAATAAAAGTAAAAAACGTTAATCGATGAATTCCCACATGCACGGCCGAAACCAGGCTGTAGCGAAATCTCAGAGCTAGCATGCATGCAATTTTATAACTCTTGTAGTATTAACATACACTAAAGCTTGTATGTGACCCCAAAAATGAAAGTCAAATGGATATAGGTCGGGAGATCAAGGGAGCCATTCAATTAGACCACTTGGTCTATCCTCCCACTGACATATTATTGTTTTGATAGATGCTTTTATATGTTAATATCATATATCTTCTCCGCTTGCTGCAATTTTTAAATTTCAAAGCCTGGCAACCGTGAATCATGAACAATTTTTCGTAAGCAAACTTATACCACCGTATTCGCAATAAAATTACCTTCATTTTAATATATATTTCATTGAGCAAACAGATGAGTACAAATTGCTAGTATCACCTCACCTCTTTGTAATGGGTAACCCGGTAATAGTGACCAATAACAAGTAGGCAACCTAACTTTTGCACGTTCCTCATGCTTTGTACTTTCGATTAGTATTAAATTCGTTTAGTAAACAAGTGAGCGCAATGTTGAAATAAAAGAATTACAGTATTTTTAATTATGGGTAGCCGTGAGCATATTTCATTAGGCAACCCATTTGTGATATTTGTTTACATATTATCTTTGATAAAAAATACGTTTGATTGATCCGGCAAGCAGATGGGTGCAGGACGACCTTAGTTCGGATCTTAGACTAGTTGTGGTATTCCAAATTGCGTTGCAATTGTCCTAATTGTCAAATTGATTCCCCATGTTGCCCAGGCCTCGGCCACAAATTACCAGTTTCTCTACCCTGCTGAACTAAACGTAAAAAGGCTTCACGTCTCGTATGATATCTTTAGGAAGAGCTTAGGGCATAAAGATGAGCTACATCCACTAAATCCTCACTTGTTTACTTCTTACTTTTTATAAATAAATATATAAATTCACCCGATAAATTTTAGTAAACTTCTGAAACTAAAAATATTTACCTACATACAATACAATACAATATTTATTTACAAGTTTATGTGTATAGTTTTAAGACTCACCCTAGAATATCGAGGTATATGGCAACGTTGTATTTATTTATTAATAAATAAATTTAACACGACACTTACCAGACTTCATTTTTTTCATCGCCACAAAATGAACTGAACACACTACCCAATAAGTTACCTATGTCAGGCTGCAATAAAAATTATGGCCAACTTATCAATCATGAAATATATTCATCGCATTGCACTTCAGTGGCGTACGTGAAATATATAACAAGCATTTATGAAATTGCATAATCATCAGTTTTGGTGGGATAAAAATGTCTTAAGTTATTGTATCGCTATGTGTAGATATACAGGTTGTTTCTGAAATAAGTGACATAAGCCCTAATAAGCCCGTGTGTTATTAACGATTTCATTAATTTATAAGTGATGTAATATTAAGAAAAACAACATTATCTTCGGAAATCCCTCAGTATAAGGTAATTTTCAGACACCAAAAGATGATTTTTTAGCTGCATAAGGGTTGTAGTTATATAGATATTATTATGTAGTTTTTTAGAATTAAATTAAGTAAGTTTTTAACTTTATTTTATACACTGAATGAATTGAAGGATTGGTTGAGCTGTGGTTATTTTTTTTTTTTGTAATTTTTGGATTTCATTTTCAAATACCAGTGATGTGACGTGTGTTACAGAAACAAATACTGCATCTTTGTAATGTACAAAGTGTGCAGCCTTTGATTTCAAATGATTTTCAGTCGTCGCTTAGAAGTATGCTTATTAGCTCATAGAATATACAGGGTGCTTTTTCTGATAAATATACATAGGTTAACAGTTGTTGTTGACAGGTCCAACCGTTGTCATTACCGAGATAGACGTTTTATTAATTTTGGTTATTTCTTTAACTTGCCATAAAATGCGAGCCACTTTGTATAATCATTCGGTAGGGGTATTCAATCCACTAAAGTTATAAGCGAAACAGAAATACAGGTCTGGTGGCATGACAATTTTTTATTTTGTTTATTCACAAAAATAACATTCTCTATGTACGATTTTGAAAAAACTGTTCTATCATTTGGGTAGCAGAAATAATAGAGTTTATGGGGATTTAACTATAGTTGCGCGTGTAAGTCTTCATGTTTGAGTGCTCGTCTTTCTGTGACAAATTTCTTCAAGTAAAAACTAGTAACCCTACTTTTATCATCAAATTCACAATTAATTCTTATTTTATACTTAAAACTACCCTTCCTTTTGAGGGAAACAAATTTTGAACGACACTTTTCCAAACATGTGCATAGATCGAGGTGGGCCTGTGAGTGGCCCTAAAGGCCACCAGACATTACTCCTGTTGATTATTACCTATGGGGCCATTTAAACGCTATAAATACTTAATAATTGGCTTAATTAGGTAAATTTACTTTTTTCATTTTTGTCGTGACAAAACCAGCTAAAAGTCTTTAAACCGCTTACTTAGCATATTAAACAAATATAGAATTTAGAATCCGATATAAAGTTTAAATTATTTTATCCTGTAAACATATTTCTGAACAATATATTGCAAAAAATAGTTTTAAATTTTTCTATACTTTTTGCTGCGAATTACTCGCATACAAATACTCTTTTCTACAAAAATGTTAAAAATACAGTTTTTAATACTCCCTTGTATGATTAAAAATATTGATTTAAGGCACCAGTGCTTTAAAATGATCACTTTAAAGCACTAGTGCGTTAAAGTAAATGTCAAATTGTGACAGTAAATTTACAATACATTTAATTTGCATTTTCTTTATTAACATGAACAGTTATATTACAATTCACACAATTTGAAAAACCGCTTCATCTGCTTCTTTAAATGGATTGTTCCATATTCTCTTTATACTTTTTAAGGGTAAAAAGACACTACGTTTAAAAGTGACAAATCCAAAGCTTTCAAAATTTTCGTAAATGATGAATACAACAATGGTTGCCACCATGGTTACTATATATCATTGGCAAGTGTCCGCTTGATATAGTTAGTATATACTTCATATAGTGCCTACAATGCTATTTATAACTTAATTCTTTTTAGTGCTGTTTGTAGAAAAAATATTGTATGATATTTGTGTTAAAAGTGTTTTTTACATGTGTGCCTTAAAAATGTACTTTCAACACTCATGTCATAAATAACTATTATATGCATTTTTTTTAGTTTAATACCTATCAGAAATATTTAATAAACCGGCAGCAATTATTCCAGAACTGCCGATTAATTGTAAATTGTTGGCAATTTATTTTGATAGGGTATTTTGATTTAATCTTTTATGACTTTGTTGAATTATTGATATTGGAGGTATGTATTAACGATATAAATAAGCAGTAGCGTAGGGTGTATAAAGTATAGGTCCTTGGCTACCGGTTTTTTTTTTTTGAAAATTTGAATCCGTTAATCGAATACGAGCTTTTCAAGAAGACAAAATATCGATTATACCGGAAGCCGTCACCAACTTCATTATTTTAAATGGAATGATAGGTATCATTTTAATTCAATTTTTAGATATTCCATGTCATTTTTCATAACTTTGTTTGCAATTAGTTATAACGAATGTTATGGAAGTAAAACAATTAGTTTTTATAAAAAGAATGGTTCAATCTTTAACCTTTCTGACAATGTCTTACAGGTGGCTTAATTTGATATAAAGTATTGAAAAATCAGCTATCGAATTCTGTTAACTTCAAACTGTCAAAACTACTTCTTTAAATGGATCGCCCTGTATATTTTTACATATTCTAATACAAAATGCTATTCTCCATCGATCCATATACTTCCCTATACCTATATATCTTACTATCTGTGCAAATGTGCATTTTTGTTAACATTTTGTGAATTGTAATTTTTTGGCGAGATAGTTGTGACAGTAATTAGAACTATTAAATATTTTTGTGTTTTCAAAATGTCTGATCATACACAATTATAATACAGCAAGCAATTAAAATGATTATTCAACGTCCTGTATCAATTTATGCAACTTGTAAAACATTGTCAGAAAGCTTAAAAAGTCAACTACCTTCATAGCATTCCATATAGTTAATTTCAAGCAAATCAATGACAAATGATTGAAACATGTAAGCAGAAAAATTAAATTCTGTTCATTAATTTCAATAACTTTGATATATGTCTGTGATATTTCAGGAATTTCGATCCTGTAGGCCTATTTTCTTCAGGAAATAACCCCCTGCCATGCATTTCCTGAAGAAAATAGGCTTACAGGGTCGAAATTCTTACAGGACAACAAATATTGCTAACAATTTCCAAGTTTTCAAAAATGATTAATGATTAATTTTGAAAAGGTATATTTTAGAGACTATTGCGTTTACAGAGACGGTTTTGAGCTCAAATTGGAGCAAATTTACTCTATTTTGACAACGCCGTCGTATTCCAGGGTTAAATTGCCAAAAACTGAAGAAAAGTAGAAAATTTCGTGGTTTTTTGGATTTTTTACAAAGTTGCATTCGTCTCTTGGGGTCGATAACTTGCATTATTGCATTGGGCCAACATCATAAACAACTCAGCAAAAAATCAGAACTATTGGATATGACGCATGATCTGATTTATATCGTTGCTGACCTACGCACTGACCTAGTCAAACAGTGGCAGTAACACACGATGTTAGAGACATAAATAAAAATTAACAAAAGCCAACCAACCGTGAGAGCGAACTGGCGTACGTCGACAAGACTCATCAAAGTGAATGGTTTCCACTAAAAACACATAGATTTAGTATTAATAATTAAAGATAGTATGTCGTTCGCACATCTCAGGTCCGTACTGAGGTTCGTCGGTTGAAAATCGTAATATTTAAATATTCCTAATTAAAAACAAATATCATCTTCAAAATAATGGCCAGTGTTGACAAACCTCACCCTGTTCATTTACCGGCATCTGTCAAGGTCGCAGTGAAACGTTGTGCGTGTCGGATCTTTGTAGGGACGATAGCGCGTTATTAGCAAATGTTAGTTTCTTGTCAAGTTTCTTGTTGGTTTGTCTGTTTTGGTGCTTGATTATGTTCCGTCGGCCTCCCACTCGTTCTACTGTGGAGAAATGGATTTAAGATTATCCAGATTAGGAATTTGACGGGACAGAATTAAAGTGCAAAATTTGTAAGTGTTATATCGTGGAATTATAAAACACGTATTGTGGGACATATGCGCTCGGAACAACACAAAGTTCGTGTGAGTAGTAGAAGGGTAGTAGTATGACAAACCGTGAACGTCAAAAACAATTTAACAACGACTTGGTAAAAGTGATGGTGGGGTGTAATATTCCTTTAAATTAACTAAATAATGTAGAGTTTAAACAATTTTTGCAAAACTGTGTTAATGGAAAGTACAATAATGTAATGTTGAAGAACCTGTGACAGCATCAATACAGCTATTCAATAAATAATGCCGTAAATAGTGTTTTAGACTTACGACAGTTTATTTCTCAGGTACCAGGATGTAGTGCTGAACGTATGAAGAAGAAATTTAATACCGTTTTGCAGAACAATCCGGGATTTTTAACTGTATGCCGTATAGTAGACTTTTTTGAAAGTAAAGGAGTAGATTTTGCTGAACCCACCCTAAATGTGCCATCAGTGAAAAATTATAAATATTTTAAATATGCCCCAGTGACCTCTGTGGACGTTGAACGTACTTTTTCGAAACTGAAATGGATTTTAATCGATAAACGTCACAACTTAACAACTGAACATTTACAACACTTGCTTATTCAGTTTTACTTCAATACTAAAAGTGAACAGTATAGTGTTTTGTAAACTACACAACTTAATATGGACTATATTGGGCAACATATTTACTTCACTTCCACAAACGTTAACGTTAGCGTCCTAAGTGCGTCCCTGATAATGACGTCATGTGCGAACGATAGACGGTCTCTATTAATAAGTATATAATTATTTATTATTTATATAATTATTTTTTCCATTAGAACTAATCGAGCATGAGGTCGCAGTATGTTGTTACATTATTATGTATGCAAATGTTATTTTAGGTGATAATATGCTTTGAATTATTATTTATCATTGCTAGACTATAAAGAAACATGTTGTACGTTGCGGTTCAATTCCTTTGTATTCCTTTGGAAATTACAAAAAAATACATATGTATGCGATATTTCGGGTATCATTATATCAAGTACTACTTGTTTCATATTAATTATCTAAGTAGGTATATGTAAACAAGAGTTTTTTTGATAACTAAATAAGCATTTATTATGAAAATTTTTTTTAAACAAGATGTTATCCACAGCGCCAAAGAAATGTGAGCATACCATTATGGAGAAGCTTTTTCATATTGAATTTCAAAATTTTGGTAACATCAGTTTGGTTCTAGCTTGCTAAAACCTTAAGTGGCTTCTCATTAAATAAAAAGCCTTCACAAGTAGGTACCTATTCTACTTTCCCTTCCCTTACAACTATCTTCAGAAGGACAAAGAAAGTATTTTATGAAATTAGTACTTAGTCAAAGTAGCCATGAAGCCATGGAGCAGGCGCAGAATATCAGCAATCCCATTGGTGGAGCACAATGACCGTTTGTTTCGTTAAAAAAAATAAAAGAATTGTGACGCGGTCTGTTTTAGATACTTTACATAAGTATAAAAAAAAACGAATGTTGTGTAGTGTTTGTGGATATACAGGGTGTTCAATAAAGAACTGGCATATTTTAAGTCTCCTTGAGCAAAAATAATGTGATTAAAATCAACTTACCTTAGTGCAATTTTGATTGCTTGAGAAGTTAGAGGCCTGAAAAATACTTTTTTTATTTAATTTTTTTAGGACAATTTATTTGTTGGGTCCTTAAAGTATATATGGCCTATTCTTTACTGAACACCCTGTATACGTAGTTTTAATAATAGATCATAATAAGTGAATTCGGTAGAAGAATAAGTAGAAACCCTTTAATTTGATATATACTTTGACCTGCTCTTGTTGTTCTCGGGCTAGGCTTTGTGGGGGACAGACTCTTTATTGGTATCTCTGGGCCCGCCCATATATTGATTTCGGCTCTTGTTGTGGGTATTACGACTGCGACCGAGCGGGGCGAAGCTTTAGCGGTGTTACCACTGAAGATGCCGATAGTGAAGAGCGGCGAAACGTTTGGAAGCATAGGATGCAACCAATTACAGAGGTGGCTACGGGACGTCTCAGACGACCACCATTATTCGAGGTACGATTCCCATCGTAGTAATTTTGTCAACTACCTATAACATTTTCTATCATTTTCATCATGAAACTGCCATGGTAGATTGTCAAAAGCTAAAATAAATTTATTAACACCACATAATAATGAAAGGAGCAATAATATTTGTAGTGTTTGACAGTATCGAAAATTTTGCGCACATCAGGTAGGTGTAAGTAGGTGGTGGTGGGCAATCGCCGTCAAAAAGGATGGCATTCTAATTTGTAGAGAGGATGACACAAGTGGCACATTTAAAGTAAATTGTTAATGTGTTAGGTTCAGCCGACGTCAACTTATTTTTTATAGTTTTGTGTGCTTTAATTTTTCTCAAGTGGCACGCTTAAATATTCATACCACCCGTATCTTCCGTACTCATCTCTATGTTCTGAATTAGTCACTCTATTATTTTCGACCTTGGGCAATTGCCGACACAAGATGAAAACTCTAAATTTTGAAATAATTCTTATCATTTTTATTATCTAACGCCTCAAAATTGGCAAAAACTTTTAAATCACTGCTTCTACTAAAAGATAATGGATGTTATGTAATGCAATTATTTTTGTATATTTTTTATATCTGATGGCATTCAAATTTAGTACGCCTATGAAATGTGGCTCCTCGTACGCTTCGTCTGTCGCGCTTGTCAACAAGCTAGCGATTAGTCACTCTCTAGATTTTTGGCCGTCAACTTTTTTATATAAAAGTTTGTTATAAGAATGAATAAATATTTTACAAAATGTACCCGTAATCACAGCAAATAATTTTGTAACAAAAAGATCCCTAAATCTCTAAAAATTACTGGCTGCTTCTATAAGCTTCGACTTCTTTGTTTATTTGAAGTAGGCCGGGCGTATTATTTTTCTCAGATTGGCATTTCCTAAAACCGAAAACCAGTCACGTTAGCCGTAGCGCCTGCGCAGACCTCGAGTCGTTCGATTGTTGTTGATAAGGACGCACGTTCTTACAAGTTACATGCAAAAAAAAACTTAAATACTATTGAAAATTACTATTTGTTTAATTTATAAAGTGTTATGTAGTTTTATAGTTACATATGAAGTGTTGTGCAGTGATATAGTTGCTCATGATTCGTGAAGAAACTTAGGAGGTGAATTATTTTGACTAATAGGTTATAATGATATAATGACACTTAAAAGAATGCATTGGGCCCTTAGGTAAGTACTTACCAAAGTAACTTGTTCATATTATTGATGAAATCTAACAAATCAATGGCTAGAACTGATATTACAACGGTGGGAAAAACTTTCGGTTTTTATATAAAGTTAAAAAGTAGGCAAAAAAACACAAACGAGAACAACTTATACTTGCACAGAGGTAATGTTTGGAAACTTTCTTTTGCATTACGATTATTGCATCTGCTTTTTTGTGCAGTTATAAGTGAATAATTAAAATTCTGTTACAGTTAAGTTAGATTTTGTTCGTACACCTGTTTGGAGAATTAGGTAACATACAGGGTGTCTCACTTTTAAATAGCAGAACTTTTAGAGGACTTCATTTTGATACAAAAATTCCCTATAGATATAGTCCTAAAACGCTTCACCTCTGAGATGCAGGGCGCTAAAATTTTGTTTTTTATTTACTTATTTTTTAATGAAAACAATCGCTAACAAATAAAAAATCTTCATGTTGTGGCGAAAGACTGAGTATTTGAGAGCAATAATTTGACACCAAAAATCATCGTGCATTAATTCCAGTGGTGGAGATAGAGGGGTATCTATGTATCTTTTTTTTTCAAAAAATATGAACGAGCATTCAGTTTTACCCAAAACGGCCCTCTTAACCAAGGTAAGAAAAACAAACCTTTTTATAACAAATATTTGTATACCTACAGTTTTTATTAGGAATGAATGGATTATTTAAATTATTTAACCAATAAAGTCCAAAGTGGCTTCGCTACTTACCTAGAACTTCAAAAACATGGTTTTTCTATTTTGTAAAAGCGAAGAGTCAAATTTAACCGTGGATTTTATTTAAACCTTTGTGTGTAGGTTTATTCAGATATTATTAAAAACTTACCTAAGCAATGCTCTTTCTTCCCAAATATATCATATTTCGCCAATACATTAGAGTTGTAATCTACCATTAAACTATATCATCCGTAAATTTTATCTTGGGGCATATCGTCCAATTATTTGTTTCTTATTAATACACACACCTAATCTTACTCTACCGCAAGATATCATCGGTTAATATCGTCGAAATACCTTCTTTCGATATATTTTTTTTAAATGTAGGTAAACTGGTAGCGAGACTGGTAGTAAAGGCGAAAGAGATTCAGTTTGTTGGTAATGGTAAAGAAAATAACGAAATGAAGGCATTTTAATGACATGAAATATCTTAGTAATTGTACTATAGAAGCATTAGAGGCAAGTTCTTAAAATCTACACTGCTTTCAAGGCTGCTAAAGGGGAGTATTTTGGAGGATAGATATTCATTAACAATGTTTCCACAATGTACGTTTTATTAGCATTGAGTTGCGTGTACTTTAAAGGACATACTTACAAGCCTACAGGTATAAAGTAGCTACTTCTCAACAAGAAGAAAGGGTAAGGTTTAATCTATGAAATAATTAACTTACTCATGTTTCTTTTTGTACATATGTGTTGGTATTAATTCACTTCACACTGATTTAAAATTGAAACACTATTTTTAAATATCAATGTTCAACATAAATGTCATGTCAAAAATATTACTAAACTGACATGTGTACTTGATCGATCTGAGTTAATTTCTTGACGTTTACAGTCGTGTATGTCATGTGTGTAGCTTTACGTTCGCAAAATAATTTAATTTAATTTAATTCTGTTCGTTGAGGAATGTGCAAACAAATCAATGAAAACATAGCGTTCATTGAGCTGTTTAAACCGTTAATATTTTGACTACTCCATAAACTTTTATTGCAGACATTATTTGTTTACGTTGAATTTTCACCCCAGTAAATTAATAAGTAAAATTACAAATATGTACATATATTTCTCAGGAGAAAATCAACATAACAGTTTTTAGACATTTTAATAGGGAAATGTACATGTTCAGCAATAGTCTTTTAAAAAAGTCATATTTTTTTCGCAAAATATGATGCAGTAATTCCTACATCTGTTGTTTATACCCATGATAATGGTTCTGCATCTTATTGTCAAAATCGTAGTACTTATTATGACTGTTTAAACATGAAACTAGACAAAAATAATAATTGCCATTGACCATTCCACTAAATTTTATAAAATCAAACTTATATTTTTCGTAGGATGCTATAGATTAGTAAAAAACAGCAACATCGTCAAAGTTTTACCAATTTATTCAACACCTTCACGACCACAAATGCAGAATCCTAATGTCAATATGAAAGCCAGAAATTAACGATATTGTAACCATTTTTTCACAATAATTCACCTATAAAATCACTATAGATTAGTGATGGTATTTCTAAATGTTTTGTTTTGACGAAATATCAAGAGATATGTCATAGAAAGTTGTATAGGTTGGAAATTAAGGAAGAGGCTTATAGTCGCGTCAAATTAGCATGAAAAATGTGAAAATAGAGAACTTTTTGCGGAGAAGTCCGATTGAGATGCGGTTTTCTGCAAAATGTTCAGGGGATTTTTTTTTAACAAAAGGTACCTAACCTCTGTACGCTCGCAAATTTTTAATTGTTTATTTAACAAATGACCCATTTTTGTTGAACATATGGCAAATGTCACACACGATTCAACGAAAATGTCTGAAAAATGTTCTCTCAGGGGTTTTCGAGGTCCCTCTTTATCACTTTGGTGTTAGCTTTATTATTTATTGCTAAATTTCACTCCGTTGTCGGCACTTTGAACTGCTTTCAGTTTTCTGCGGTGACCTCGAAATGTGAGTGCGATAGCGCATCCGATAGAATTTACAGAATCGGTGATCAGGACCGGAATAAGAATTTTTTATTTGCGCGTGAAAGCGTAGTTATTCAACATGAAAGTTTACGTTATATCTATCCACATTATGTAATAATTCATTATACAGTTATAAATGAGTAATTCAACATGTATTATTTATTATCATTTACTGCTACTAACATACAGTGTGAAAATTCGATTTACTTCTTTGGACTCTTTAAAAAAAAAGAGTTTAAAATATATATTATTGCACTACAAAACATTTTTATTTATTTACTTACGTTTTTTGTTATTAGTGATAATTACATTTTTTGGGATTTTTTTAAATTTAAAATTTGACGTTTGAAGTTTAGTGGACAAATAATTTATTATGATTTTTTCAGAACAGAAAAATTATGTTTACTTAACTTTGAAAATTGTTAGATTGTAGATAAAGGTGCAGTAAAATGTAAATTTACAAAAAAATTACTTTTTATTATTTTGTTTTGAGACTTACTCTCATTATAGCGACTACAAGAAATATGATCATCTACATAATTTGAAGATGAGCCGTCTTATGCAGGAAACGTTGGAACGGCCTCTTTGCGTAATCTATTGCTCGAATCGTTAGAAAACATATTATTTTAAAAATGTATTTGACAGTTTGTATGAACTATTACTAATCCTGAGCAGCTTTTCTAATAAATCTTCTCTATTAGAAACCTCTGCACGGAACTTTGTTCTAAAATAAAAATTTGTATTTGTGAAAAATATAAATATGTATATTTTAAACTTCACTTCATGAGTAGTATTTATACTACTGTACGCACTCCCAGAGTTGAATGTAAACTGAGAACTGAGATCTTTGCAGCTTGAAATGGATGCGCGAGCTGCTATGCGCGACTTATTATATCGGCTCGAGTGTTTCTACTGGTCTCCCTATATTGTGTTTATAATGTTAGAACTTTAAACAATTTTTACGCGAACTTTATTATAATTTTTTGGTGATATCGCCTTTTTATTTAAAGGTGCACATATCCTCAAAATTTTTAATATAAGTTATGTATAGAGTTTTCTGGAATAGTAGAATAAATTAATAACATTAGGTATTGTAATTTACTGAATGGGCATAATTTCGATGTAAGAAAATGTAAATTTTAAATTAGCAATTGGCACCAAAAAGCATCGTTGATAGCTCTCAAGGCTTTTAACTCTAATAAATGATAATATATTGGAATTTATGAACCTACGTTACAAATACGTAGCAGGAGAGATAACAAATAAAATAATATTTTTAGCAATAAATTTACTACGCATTGTAACATTTTTATAGTTCACAGTTTATAGCGTAATATTATAAAAATAGCGGGTTACTGTTTAAAATGGAAAACATGTTATGAAACTTTTATTTGCTTTTCACTTCAAATTGGACATTTCATAAATATGAATACTTTAATATCAACTTAAGTCTACAAGCTTCAAAATTAAAGTAAACGAATTATGGAACAATATTAGTTGTTACATAAAACAAATAAGTACTTGTCATCGGCAACTATTTTTCACATTCGCAGGATTTTTCCTGCAGTAATAATTTTTTGACTTATTAGCTGATTTCCAAAAATTTTAATAAAATTTGGGACCTGTGGTATTAAATGGGATGAAGTAAGCTTCATTTTTAATCGAAAAGATTATCTTTGGGAGGCGACTTTGCGACAAAGATGCATTTTCTGTTCGGAAGAATCAAATACCGAAGGGTAAGAAACAATGTTAATACAGCTAAACTGTTAGTACTTATATATTTTTAGGTATTAATAATATTGTGTGAAACTAACTACTCAGTGGACAAAAGCCCCAACCTGCGTTGAATTACACCCACAATATCTACCCATATATTTCTTATTATTAGCTTTTGTAACATTTTTTTTACTGTTTTAGAAAGGTATTTTAAGCTAATATAACTTTTGTCCACTGAGTAGTTAGTTTCACACAATATTATTATAAAAATATATAAAAACTTTTACATAAAAGGTGAACATTTTTCAAGTAGGTATTGTCATATTTAATTCATTGACAGGATGTCACTTTTTGTCATTGTCGATATTTAACTTCAAATAATTTTAATTTTTATAATAATTTTTATAGTTAGATATTTGATTCAACTTAAAGGAGACCACCTGAAGAAGCAGTCCTAAAAATGCAGAAATAGATCAGATCTCATCTATTGTGGTTGAACTGCCTAAAAGTGAAGTTAGATATTTATAGAGTGTTTCATTAGCAAGTTAGTAAATTAGATTATTTTCTTTAGATAATTAATGATTAGAGCTTTGTCTGTGGAATTGTTCATTAGCATACCTAGATGTTTGGTATCAGAGAACATACATATGACTTCATTGATAGGAATTGTAGGAGATTTGATTTATATTAGCTTAAAATACCTTTCTAAAACAGTAAAAAAATGTTAGTACTTATATTTAGGAAAAAAAAACACAGACATTCTATACGGCAGGCTAGGGAATTGAATTTGGATAAATCAACCGTTCAACGGATTTCAAAGACCAAACACAACTACAAAATTCACAATTTGGAGTATTTGCCTGAACGTCACATTGAAAACAGCCTAAATTTTAAAGCTCAAATTGTAGTAAATGTAGAAAATTTTGTTCAGAACCTTTTTCGGCATGTTCTTTGGACGGACGAAACTCAGTTTGTCAGCAACGGTTTGTCTAACAGGCACAACGAACACTATTGGTCCATTGAAAATCCCCACATGGTAAATCCAATCCAAAACCAAAGCCATTTTGGAGTAAGTATAGTGCGGCATCGTCGGTAGGCATTTAATGATTGAGAGTTATTTGCACTGCAGAATATTTTTCCAAGTCTGAAGATACCGACAGTCATGAACTATAAGTTAATAGGTTAATAGGTATTATGCTAGGTACTTTAGATACCGACTGGACGTACCCTTTGACATCGTGAATTGTCACTGAATGTAACTTCTTAATACAGGCCAAAAAGTTACATGATACTCGTACAAGGTTAATTTGATAACAAAAATAGCATCCAGTAAATAAAGTGGTCGTAAAGTTCAAACTAAATTGTGATGATTTCGGGTTCTACATGCTGAGCAAATAAAGATTGCTAGCGAATGACGCAAGGTATTAAGTAACATTTGTTTGTTTGAGTTTTGCGGATGGCGTGAAGTGGTTTATCAAATGGTATATATAAACTTTGGAATGAAAATTTCGAAATATATTAGAATTCAATAATAACAGATGTGTCAGCGTAACAATCACAAAGGAAATGTACGAGAATAATAAAATAGTGTATCAGTGGTACCGACTATAAGATAATAGTATCTACAGTCCATCTCAAAATGAAAGACAGTTGGACGACCTCTGTAAGTTAGAGACTCATCTTTAGGCAAAAGCGTTTAGAAAATGTTACAAATAATGAATATGTGGTAAATAAAATAAATAGAAACATTTTGTTTCCAACTGAAATAGTATAAATGCATAAATCCAGATTGAAAAACTACGTAATTACTTGTTTTATACAGGATGGCCCAACGAAAACGTAACAGAGCCCATAGCGGTTAGGAATTTTTTTTTTTTTTTTGGAAAAACGCAAACACCCGTCGATTTTGTTTGCGAGGGGGACATCTTTTTGCATAAATTAGATGGTTCTTACTGCTACCCCTTGAGCGGGGTAAACATCCCCTCCAAATTTTTAAATAGGAAGGGTGCTCAAGTTGAAAATCTCTTTTGATTCTCTACACAGTCATGGGTCCCTTTTGAAAATCAACTAATTTTTTTAAAAGATACAGAGTGCAGAACTTAACACATACAAAATTTCCTATTATTTCTACAAATTATTCTCTAATTAAAATTTGCTATCGAGTTCGGTATTAACTTCAAAATCATTAAGTTAAAGAAGCGTCTAAACATATCCAAATGGCTGGAAATAATTGACCAGCAACTTCCATTCAATAATAAATAATTTTACGTGAACTATTTTCATTACTTACTCCAACGTATTGTTAGATTTTTTTCAGTTATTTCTTTCACAAATTCCACTAAAAAACGGTATAGATAAAAGACCATTTTTCAGTCAGCGATTTTGTCGTAAAGTGGTTTAGAGCCTTTTCACACGGGCCACGGAGCAGCGGTTCTCAGAAGCGCCGTTGAGTGGTCCGTTTTGACGAAACATTATTTTATATAGCTCTAAGAGTCTTTTCACAGGGGCCACTGTGCAGCGCTGCTGAGTGGAGCCACTAATTTATGGTTGATGTTTCGGTGGGAGTCGGCGACTACGCGCCACCGTGGTGCTAATTGTGTGGCGCGCCCGTGTGAATAAGTCTATATAAAATAATGCTTCGTCAAAACGGACCACTCAACGGCGCTTCTGAGAAACGTTGCGCGGTGGCCCGTGTGAAAAGGCTCTTAGTGGTTTTAGTAGCTGTTTCGCATTAAATACAAAATAATTAAAAAATGGTTTATTCGACGCAGAGAGAGTTAGTAAGAAAATTCCGGGAGACGGGATCTGTGGGCAATAAAAAGCGAAACAATGAACGTCCTGTACGTAATGAAGCTGTAGAGGTTGCAGTTCTGGGATACGTTGCTTTAGATCCTAGGCTAAGTATACGGCAATTGGCTTCTGTAAGCGGTGTAAGTCAGTGTAGTGTACAACGAATTTAGCCTTCCATCTGCTCCAACACTAGCGTCAAGATTCTAAGCAATGCTCTTGTACGAGAATCTTATATTGAGGATGATATCGTTACATGCTTAAATTATTTTAGTGATTTAAGTGATCTAAATCGATAGGCTGAGTAACATAAACCAACTGTATAATATGGCCCCATGAAAAGATGTCCAAAGGGGACAAATCTGATGAACGCGAAGGCCATCTAATAGGACCACTGGGAATGTATTATTTAAGTATCCCTATACAAACGTAGAGTTATGCGGAAGGGCATCGTCTTGTTGCCAACACATTACCATATGCTACTAAAAGTAATGTCAAAGTTGGAAGTATATACATTTAGAAACACCATGTAGGTATATAAAAGCTATGCAACCGATAAATGCCAAAAAAATATTTTGATTAGTAACTGAACATCCTGTATAAACCTCAAAAACAGAAACAACTGCTTATATATCATTCACAACCTAGTCCGACAGTAAGTATTGTGCACTATTGACTAATCAGTTACAAATATTAAACCACGTACTGATTTAAATGTGCAGGAGTTGACTGGATGTGCATTCAAATACATATGCATGTATATCGACTTGTACAGTTTTATTCAAATGTATTTCTCCATACGCGTGTGTTGTTTCAGTCCTTTCGCGATCATTCGTGTGTTCAAATAATAATGGCAGAACTTATTATTGCTGGTGCTGCTTATGTAATAGGTTTGTTTTTACAGCAGTTGGAAACGGTTCGAAACTGTCAGAAATATTCGACCAGTTAAATTGAGAACGCGTTACTATTGAATTTAACGCAATAAATAGTTGAAAGGACATTTCTGATAATTTCAGACCGTTTCCAACTGCTGCAGAAAGAAACCTAATGATTACTTTATTTAAAAAAAAAGAGAAACATTTTAGTTAGTTTGTAGAAACAGGACAAGTTTTCAATGCCGCACGGCAGAAGTGTATTTTTAAACCATTTTCAAACTGCCTTTTTGATTTTTTTAATTGTATTTGTAAGAGTCTTCTGTACATTTAATTTTTTTTAGAAAAGTTCTGATTCACTGTATTTCCGTTGAGGAGCAAAATACCGACAGCTGAAGGCGTTGAGTTGTTGAAAATGACACAAGCACATTCAAGTAAGCACGCGCCTTTAGATAGTGGTGATTTTGCATCATTTTTCATTTAATTTTAAAGTCCAATCGCCAGATTTCAGTAAATAATCCGTTGTACAAAAGGCGACCCTGAAGTGTTTTTGTGTACAATCATTTTTGCTTAACAACAATGAAAAATTTGAAAAAATGGAAATGGATAAATGAATAATTATTATTTCTTTATATTGGTTCTCCCAATACGTACTTCTAACATCAAATGTCATTGAAAACTTCAGATTTCTTGCAACTTTATTAATTGTATGAATGCATCGTTGACAGCTCAGTTAGCAGTCACGAGGCTATAAGACTAACATTTAATTTCTGAATACCCTGTATATATTAAGTAACTTTTGGTCATGAAAAATTAAGGTGTCCATGTTAACGATACGTACGTGTAGTGGCCATATCCCGCCACTACACGTACTATGTGTACAGAACTGTATTTTTAAACCATTTTCAAACTGCCTTTTTGATTTTTTTTAATTGTATTTGTAAGTCTCCTGTACATTTAAATTTTCACATCACTGTATTTCCGTTGAGAGGAGCAAAGACCGTCAGCCGAAGGCGTTGAGTTGTTGAAAATGACTCAAGCACATTCAAGTCAGTACGCGCCTTTAGATAGTGGTGATTTTGCATCATTTTTCATTTAATTTTAAAGTCCAATCGCCAGATTTCAGTAAATAATCCTTTGTACAAAAGGCGACCTTGAAGTGTTTTTTGTGTACAATAATTTTTGCTTAACAACAATGAAAAATTTAAAAAAAATGGAAATGGATAAATGAATTATTATTTTTTTTATATTGGTTCTCCCAATACGTACTTCTAACATCAAATGTCATTAAAAACTTCAGATTTCTTGCAACTTTATTAATTGTATGAATGCATCGTTGACAGCTCAGTTAGCAGTCACGAGGTTATAAGAGTAACATTTAATTTATATCTTCGCTTAAAATAGTAACACTAAATTTAGGAAATTAGGTCTGCTTTATTTGAATATTCTCTGAGGGCAACTTGAATATTAGATAAGAGGCACTCGTACAATGTGTAACAGATTGCTGGTATAGCATTTGACATATATCTGCATATCCAAGAAATTATTTGGTGGAATACTTGAATTTGTCTCTCAAAATTCAGTCTTACCATAGTAAAACTATAGGTATATATATATGTATACAGGGTGTCCGGAAAGTAATGGGACCCAGCTTAAACATAGCTTCCTGTGATCAAATAGAATTGATTTAGACAAACATAGCTTAGTCCAAAAGTGCTTCATTTAGAAGTTACAGGGCTTCAAAAAAAATTGTTTTCCTTTTATGGGCATAATTAAGAAACGAAACGTCCAATGATGTTGAAATTTGGTACAGTTATGTTTTAGATAAATACAAGCATTGCGAAGGAGAAAGTAGTGCTGCATATCGTAGGAGGCGCTCTTGGCAGTTTATTTTTAACTCAGTTTGCGGCACTTAATATGCGGCACTACTTAGTACTTCACAATGTTTGTACTTATCTAAAACATAACTGTACCAAATTTGAACATGATTGAATGTTTCGTTTCTTAATTATGCTCATAACAAGAAAACAATTTTTTTTTGAAGCCCTGTAACTTCTAAACGAGGCATTTTTGGATTAAGCTAAGTTTGCTTAAATCAATTCTATTTGATCGCAGGAAGCTATGTTTAAGCTGGGTCCCATTAATTTCCGGACACCCTGTATATATTAAATAACTTTTGGTCATGAAAAATTAAGGCGTCCATGTTAACGATATTGAAAACATATACACCGTGTTTCACTTTTCAGGTAAAATGATGCTTACTCTTCTACGCACGTGGTCATGTCCCGCCACTACACGTACTATGTTTCGGTGTGCAGTGTTGCTGCTAGTCGGAATTTGTTCTTTTATTTTGTAGTTTATGGGTGTTGTCTATATACTAGCGTCAAGAATTCAGATGTCTTACGTCACGGCTGACGTTACACATTTGTTTTTATTGTCAACGTAATTTTCGATATTTCGGCGCGTTAAAAACAATCATTTTTTGCAATTTAGCGCAATATACAGGGTTAACTATGACTAAGTACAAAAATTTTAACCACGTGCTCAGGGAGGTCTAAAAGACACAAAAAAATTTATTTCGGAATTCTAGCTCGATGTTTAAAAAATGGGGCAAATCGGCGCCTATGACAATCAATCATCGTCCGACAAGGCTAGATATGTCAACTACCATACAGTCGTTTTTTCAACATTGTCAAGTGTAGAAACGACGAAAATAATTATATTATTATTATTATTAATAATAACGTCTAAGTACCTGATAGATAACAGCTAATCCGGTTAGTTATAGTATTTTATTCGTTCTTTCGTTGCACACTGCCAAAACTACATTTTCACTACTTGCAGATTCATCATAATTATCCACTAACATATCCGACATAAAATAATGTATTTAATTACTATAACACGTTTAAAATTAGTCATTTAGCTGATTTAAAGTAACAATAAGTTCTAGGTTATGGATACTGCATTGCTGGTTGCCTACTTTCCATGCTCCAAACAATGCAGAAAACGCGAAGTTAGATATAATCTAAGGGTCATTTTTACAGAACACTGTAAACATCTTGGGATGTTATAGTTTAAAATATTACTAATTATTTTATGCAAACATCGTCGATTACTGTTAGTATTGTTGGTATTATTAGTATTAACAGAATTTAATTACTCAACAATGCAAGAAGTTTCAAAATATATCATCGTGAGTGCACCTTGCATTAGTGGCCTACAGATGTCGTTAGATGTCGTCTGTAGATGTTAAATGACAGTAAGTATACGGTTACAGTACCCTGATTAGTTTGAAATAATTTTTCAGTACTTGTTTTTCGCAAATTTAATTCTTCGTGTATTTTTTGTGTATTTACAAACATGTCGTATTCAAATGTCTAGATGACGAATAAGATGTTGAGTGTGGCAAGTGCATATTATCGTGCGGCAGCGTCGAGACGTTTCCCGAGTAAACAAAATATGCTGAATACTTTTTGAACCACATCGAACAGCTGTTTTATGCCGTGGCGGTAAACGTGTGGCAGTGTTTTTATATATTTGTGTATATTTACGTGTATTTTGTTGTTATTCTTTGTGCTTTTCCCGACATAAGTAATCCACCTGAGCAAGACCGCCAAACCAAGGAAGTACCTCTCTTTATACAAAAAGGACGGTCGAGGGAAGGAGAGGTCCACAGCAAGTTCAAAAATCTTTGCAGGTTTTAATTTAAACAAGTAAGAAAACAGAAGATGATTCAACATTCTTAAAATCTCTCCAAGTATCAATCTTGGAAATAAATATTAGTAAGGTAGGTGCTTTCTCTGTGCTACCATACCGTATTTCTCATTAAATCATTAAATAATAATCTACATTTTGTAAAGATTTTGTTTTCTTTCAAAGCGACTTAAACTGATACACGTGTCAATGCGGTGACCTGTCACCTTTGCCTTTGACAGAATATACCTAACCTCGCGACTGACAGAAGGCCAGTGACGGCGATAAATAAGGATTTAATATAGTTTTAAAAAATATATTTTTGGCTTTATAAATAAATTTGGAATTTTTTTGAAGGGTGATTCCGTTAATTCTTATTTTTCCCTATCCCTTCTTAAAATATTTGTACTAAGTCATAGTTAACCCTGTATAATGGTGTAGTATATAGTTTTATTACTATCACTTGCAGTTTCTTAAATATTTTGATGAAATATAATGAATTATTCATTTGTAGCGAGTATAAAACTTTTCAAGTCTGTACAAAATAGAGTTCATTTTGTTCCGAATTGTCTTTTTATTGATAAGTATAATTAACTAGAGTTGTCAACATGTTCTTGGAAACTATATGCTACGTTGCACGGAGCACGAATTTTCCTCTCTCCCTGTTTCTGCTTCCTTTATCATATATATGCACGATATTTGATACAAATGTCAATATATGAACAAATGATTTGGACTGTCTTTGCTTATAAGTCTATGGAGTAAATCGACATACACAAATACAAGCAAAAAAAAAATAATATGACAAGACTATTTCAGGTTAAAATTCCCATGTTATAAAGTATAGACTTAAATTGGAAATTATACAACAAAACAATTCAATTATTATACAGGGTGTACCGATATTAATAAGAACGCAACAAGAGTAGATTCGTGACGACAAATAATGCGATTCTCAAAATTAGGTACCTTAGTGTAAAAGTTGATGTTAGTTTAGAAAATAAAATATTTGTCTATTAAAACTCATACATTTAGCGAAATAAAATGTTCTGACAACCAAAATTACAAAGGTATAACCCTCTAGTGTATAGAACAAAATTAAGTACGGACTCATTTTCATCGTCCCAAGAAACTCTTGAATTTAATACAATTCATTGAGAACTTTTTAAATATTTCAAGAAATTTTGAGTTCAAAATTTTATCTTTGCCATTCTATATCTTTTTAACAAGCATCAACTCTTTGATTAAGTTAAGTTTACTTACATCACTTGATTTTGACGCTCATTTATTTAGAGACACTCTGTATATAGCCACCCAAAACTGGTTGAGAAAAATATCATTAGTTGAATTATTACATATACAAACTAGCTTTTGATATTGTTGATATGATGGTCGGCACTGAACGATATCAGTAGTAGAAGCTGTTGAAAGAAAACTTTTTTTTATAAAGCAGCAAAATGATATACTTAACACAAATTATATTTTTGTTTCATGGTTAAAAAACATATCAATTTTATTTTGTTGTTGTGCCTAAATATATCTGTGCGTATTTTATATCAAAGTAAATTTTACATAACACATATACCACGGGATTATATATATTTTCCACAAATTTAAATGCGTCAGAAATACGTATTCTAATATCCATTATTACGATTATCCGTTTTCATTCACTTAAAGGCGACACCTAAATAAATATGCTTAGGTATTTGCACGGTTTGTTTATGGAGGATAAATGGAAATGAAATAGGTTGTCAATATCTGAGAAAAATAGAATTATATGTTGTCTTCTCATTAATGGGGAATTCAACAGCTAATCAGTATATGCATGAGGTAATATAAATAGATGTTGCTGTCACATGAACATTTATAAATTTTATTCTGTACTTACTCTATTATGTTTACGTACTTCTGATGAAGAATAGTAAATCTTATTATGGAAATACATTTTTTTATGCCTCAATACTTGTCAGTTTGACATCTTTTTGTGATAGTTGGACCGTACGTACATTTTTTTCTTCAAATGCACTTAAACATGTGTCTACGCTTCCAGCATTTGAACATAGTTGTTCCATGCACTTATGGTGTTGCCTGTTGTTACCTTTTTAAACCAATTGTATCCAACTAATGGAATAACAGAGAGCGAAGTTGCGAATTAGTTTCATCAGAAACATACCTAATAGATAGTTCCACTGAGACTAAACACATGCAGATAACGTTTCGAAAATTGCCCTATTTTCATTATCAAAACTTGTCAAAGTCAAATATGATAATTTAGTTTTATATTATGACATGTTTTTTTTTCTAGTCTTCAAGTCTAAATAACCGCATGGTTTCTAAATATGTTTATTGCCAGAAAAGCAAACTGAAAAACATAACGTAACTCATTAATGGGCAGAAATCACTGAATCTATACACTAATACCATGTACTAAGAACTGTTGATTTTCATCATCAATGACGGCCATTATTTGAAATTTTTGCCATTAATGAATTTGCAAAACAATAGAGGGCCTAAGTGAGATCCTTGTGGCACATCTGAAGTAACACTGCCATGAATTATTATTATTTAATTTAACCACCTAGATTCCATTTACTTTACTTACCTAAACAATGCTCTTTCAGTTCTTAGGAAAAGTTTCTAGATAAACATTATAAAAATTAGGGACATAAATCTTAACACGTTTAAATATGCAGGGAGCGCATCCGCCAAAACAGGACAGCCGTTCAGTATTTAATCAAACTGGTTTAAGAAATGAAGATATTTGCACTTTACTTTACACTCTGAGATTGGAACGTATAATTTGACAGTTGTTATACATTTATGGTTGCTATGGAAACTAAGGACAATTATTTTCTCATGGTATACCAAGCTATTTAATAGAAACATTGTAACAATTTGGAAGACACTCTGTATAAGCAATTGAAACATGTAACAAATAATACAGTATCTGCCTTAAGTAAAATTCTAAATAATACATTTTTCTCGATTAATATAGGTACCAATATTATGTAAGTGCGATTTATAAATATGTAAATTACTGTGCAATATTGACATACCGACTTCCCCGTCTCAGTCAAGTGCAAGTTATCTTGAACTAGAAACTTATCTCAATTTACACGTGTAATTTCTAAGGAAATCGTTGCAATATAATGAAATTTCTATAGAATACAGACGGTATAGTTGCTATGTAATGACTATTTCTGTTGCGGTTACCCACATTGGATCACTTCGGACAGATTTATTTTATATGTTTTTAACATTAGACCATTTCCTAACATTATGAAAATTAAATACTACAAAACCGCATAGATTTATTTAATACAGATATTAGAAATGACTGATACTCAATGGTCAATAAAATATTGCAGTTCTTATGTTTATGATAATTTGTGTGTATATGCTCCGAATAATACAATTACGTACAATCGTAAATTCACTGATATTGATATCGGATACATCGTTTTGGTAAAGTGAATACTTATCTCATTCTCTGTAAAGTGTTTTTGACACTGAAAGATAAAACGTTACGCAAACTCGAGATTTATAGCGATAAATAAATTAGCAATACTAACAGTGAAAAGGACGATGGGGCGTTACAAAAATATATGGTAGATAACTTTGAATGCATTGATAATTATTTCTGTTGACGGAACATTTAATCCAAGTGGTTGATAACACTGAAAGTTATCAATGAAGGGTTCAATTTCGTATTTATTTTGATATGAGCCGTTTGAAAAGTAATGGGATATTCATTAAATGTGATCAAATCTATGGATTCTACGAGGGGGAAACCACTGGGGTATTTTACTGTAGAAGCTGTAGGTAATTAAAGGTACTTTTTGAATTTTTTGGATATTTGTGCGTATTTATAGGTATTTTTCCAGTATTTTTAGGTACTCTGTGTATTTTTGGGTACTATCAAGGCAATAATGGGTATTTACTAGGCATATAATGGGTATTACGAAGGTAATTAATGGGTATTTTCGGAGAAAATTTGCATTTTCCCGCCAATTTTTAAATACAATGGCGATCGCGCATGCGTTATGAGGATGGCACAGTTTGAATATAACTGACCAATGGCAAATTTAAAAATTATTAAAAATATATACAGAAATATTTTCTAGATATTAAATAGTCTGAGGCACTGTTAAACCACTATGTAGTCCTTTACTGTCTTCGTAAGCCTTTAGTTTAAAAAATAATATAGGGTGATTCATATTAGTTACAATCTATCTTTTTTGACTGTTCTGTGTACAAATTTCAATAGATTTTTGTGGGTGAGTGGAACAACTAAGAACTAATGTTTAAAATTGAAGGTTGGTTCTATTACGAATTCAGTTCGAAATAAATCGCCTGTTTGCAATTAAACAGTGCAATTATTATTGCAATAGATTGTACAGTACAGTACACGCTGTATATATTTTATTCTCTACAAGATATTTTAATTAAATTTTGAACAA
This sequence comes from Monochamus alternatus, assembly GCA_037114965.1. NCBI lineage: Eukaryota > Metazoa > Arthropoda > Insecta > Coleoptera > Cerambycidae > Monochamus > Monochamus alternatus. The sequence goes on from CM073433.1 coordinate 45,708,021, forward strand.
AGCGATTTTTGATGCAACTGAATGCGAAAATGAATTTGACAGAAATACACAGAGATTGCAAAAATGGTTTGTTTACTTTTTATTTTATTATGCAAGATTCTGATATATTGAAGTATCACATAAATAAATACAATATAAAGTATACACTTATTGATCAAATTTGCAACACTCCCAGCTCTTACTTGCCTTGAAAGTGTATTCTTTGGATTGGTTCTTATAACTTTTTGTATAATAGGCCTTAGTGTCCATAAAAAATTATTTGAAGTACGTATTTTATCACCTCCTAAAATTATTGTTACGACTTGCAAGACCCTGTATATCACATTTTCTTAGTCATTGTTTTATATTTCCATATTTTTAATGAATATCCATAATAGATTCATACTTTGTTAAATTTTGAGTCATAAATTCATCTTATATTCGCACAACACTTGCTTGGTTTACAAAGTAACAGAAAACTTTAAAAATGCTGTATTTGATCTTCAAATAAAATTTAAACTCATCACTATAGAACTATTCAAAATACATACATATATAATTTTGAACCAAATTAACGAAAAAAAGTGGTGCCGTTTCAATATTGAGTAACACTATGCTTTAGATCACCACCATATAGTAAGAATCTATTCATTTTGAACTACAGTTTCTAGAAAATTCGTTGATTACCTATAATATATTTCATTAATTCTACTACTCGATAACGTCAATTGAGATTGCTAATTTTAATCAAGGCATCAATCAAATTAAATTCGTCATTTCATTAAAGAATATCATAGGGTTTTGCTTGATTAGCTCGGCTATTAAAATTTCATACTTGATCAGCTGTGGTGACGCATATATACCTAAAATATTTTTCTAAAAATAGGATTATTCTCCTTTGAACCAGCTGTTTTGATGTTAGAAATGATGTTAATAACGAGCAGTAACAATAAAACTAATTTAAATGCATTTATAAAAATTAAAACCAGATGGTATAACCGTGATGATACGTAGACATTAATATTATAACACATTTATTTGCCCTTGCCATTGCTGACGCAGTACCGTAACAAAAATTAAAAAATAATCCTCTAATAAATAATTACGAAATTAAACCCACTGTCAGTTGGTTTAGCCTAAGATAAACTAGTTACTGCATGCGGTTTAATCTATGTGATAATCTATTTATTCATCTCGTACCAAATATCATAATCCAGTTGATTATAACCGCATGCTTTCATTTGTATGGATACATATCATTTTTTAAATTTTTAATACTCTATTGAACAGTGTAAAGTGATTCAATATTCTGTATATCTGGTGGCACTGTTGACGACCAACCATGCTTGTTTACTATAAGTTTTCCAGGTATAATTGATACTTTAGAAGTTTCACAAATAAACATTTAAAGTACCCTGAACGTCGCGGCAACTATTAAAGCTACTTGAAAGAGAAGTCAACTTTGAAGTTATATATAAGTAACATGAGTTAGTCGCTGCTACAATCCTTTACCGCTTCCAAGTTCTGAAAATAGTCTAAGATCCCACTATAAAACGACCTTCACCCAGCTGGTTAATGGATGAAAAGTATTTTATATCCAATTAAATATGTCAATAAATATATTGCAAATGGGTTGTCTAAAAAAATTCAGTCCAGAATATGATTAATTAACAATTAAAAATTATTTTTTTTTAACATTCCACTGGTTTGGTTAATAGACAAATGCCATACCAATCGAAAGTATGAAGCCCATAGAATATGCAAACGTTAGGTTGACTATTTTTTTCCCGTCACAACTCTTGGGTAGGCAGGTATAAACAGGTAAATCGATACTAGTAACTTGCACCTAGGTGGTTAATAAATTAAAGTTAAATTACAATAAAGATTATTTCATTACCAACACGGTGGTATATGGGTTATCTAAAATCAGTCCTGAATTCCGGTTGTCGAGTTTTAAAAAGTGAAATATTCTCCAACGAACCATGCGATAGAAGAGTACACAGCATTGCAGCTGTGTGTAGTTCTACATACCGAAAATGAATACGATCCGTTTATCCGGTTCTCAAAAAAATCGAATTAAGTCCAGGGGCGGTGGTATTATTATTAATCTGCCCCTAGGAACCCCTAACGCGAAGACTAATTTTTTCGATTCCGCATCTCAAAGAGTACGTGTCTTTAAAATTTCGATTCGATCGGTTGGGGGGCGGCTCCGGGGGTGGCATCCCATTTTTTAAAATTTTTTCGGTATACTACCGGATGCGCCCCCGCCTTATCGCGGTATACGTACATAAAATTTGAAGTCGATCGGATTCGATTTGTGGCCGTGAGATGTGCAGAATTTTTTTTTTTACTCCTAACGACGAACATGAGGCTAGGTAAACGGCGGCTGTGGGACGGGATCGGAGGTTTCCCGAATTCATAACTGAGGGGTGGAGTCTCGAAGTCACGAATTCGAGAAATCGACCTTTTCTGTTTCATTTCGAATACATATTCGAATGTTTTTTATGAAAATATGAAAAAATGCTTCTATAGAATTTTTTGTACAAACAACGGTTTACGGGTTGGACGGCAAAATACCACCGCCTCTGGACTATTAGATTTTTTGGAGAAACGGACAAACGGATTGTCTTCATTTTCGGTATAGACTATTATTTCCTGGTAGTGACTTGAAATGATTTTATAACGTTCCTGCCGCCCCTCCGGGGACGGCCCTTGAAAACACGCAATTTGTCTAAAATCATTTAAATTTTTTTGTGACTTCTTCTAATAAATTTTTTTGATTATATGTATCGTTTCCTTAAAAAAAATTAAACGTAATTCGGGGCGACAAATGGATTATTAGAAAATTTTATTTTTTACGAGTTTTCGATCACGACATTAGTAGGGTCGAAAATGTTGTTTTATTGTCATTGACGGACAACCCATTTGCAATGTATTTATTGACATATTTAATTGGATATAAAATACTTTTCATCCATTAACCAGCTCGGTGAAGGTCGTTTTATAGTGGGATCCTATACTAAAACTGACTTTGGATGAACTGACCGCTTACAGTTCTTATATTCTTGTGGTTAATTTAATTTTGACTTTATGCAGAAATGGTGTAGTTAGTAGTTGTGAAACAAAGGTTATTGTGTAAAATTGTATATAATTTAAAATTTTTTGGTCAAACGCTGAAAAACTCGAAATATACAAAAACTAGATCAATATTTAGCACACCAAAACCATTTTTTTTTTAAATCGTTAGAATTCTCGGAACATATATGTATACGTATTTAACACAACATTGATAGGAAACAATGAAACTGAAAATATTTTGAACTTGTTTACGATAAATTTTTTCTTTGTTACATTTTACTTTTGTCCACTGTTTTTCAGGAAAGGTCAATGTTACTAAAAGGCGCCGGTCTAGTTTTAAAATATGAAGTTATATTTTTAAACCGGCAAATTCATGACCACCTACATTGAACGCATCGGGGAACACTGGCTGTTTTTCCTATTATTTATTTTCGTAACACAGCAATCGTAAAATTTTAAACCGAAAACTATTTATATCGTTGATCTCTATTCAAAAGTAAACAAAAAGCACAAAGGAACTTGTTGCTGCCCCTTAACTTTTCTGGACCAAAGTAAAGGTCATTAGCAAATGGATTTCCGCGTAGATTTTTAATTTACTATCGAGTTTGCTTCTATTTCAAAGGTTTTTCATTTATATGACAAGGACAGCGTAGTTAATAAATAGAAGAAGGTACCTATATTAATATCTGAAGTTCCTATTATTAAGAACTTGGCTTTAGTATAAATGTCTCAAAGAAATACAGTACTCCGTGGCAAATATACTACTAGGAACAGTCAGTTACAACAATAATAAATTATAGTTTAAAAAAACTAAAAAAACACGCTTTAATAGTAAACCGAACTAAAAAGTAGAAAATAATTTTGAAGTATCAAGAGTTTGTTACAGCAATAGAAAATTCCGACAATCAATTACGACTAATTAATTGGGAATAAGATTAAATTAGAAATTAAATTATTAATAAAATAATTCAATTATAGTAAAAAAAGCGTGGGGTGCAATTTACTATATTTTCATAATGACTTAATTCTTATAAATAGCTGCACTACTGAAATAATGGTAACATTTAATATCAAGCACCCCACGCTTTTTTTTACTATAATTGAATTATTTTATTAATAATTTAATTTCTAATTTAATCTTATTCCCAATTAATTAGTCGTAATTGATTGTCGGAATTTTCTATTGCTGTAACAAACTCTTGATACTTCAAAATTATTTTCTACTTTTTAGTTCGGTTTACTATTAAAGCGTGTTTTTTTAGTTTTTTTAAACTATAATTTATTTTCTTAATTTTTAGTCTCAAAACAATAACAAAAGTAATTATAATTAAGAGCCTTAATTTTTAAAATATCTTATATTTGACAATAAATCTAAATTCATTTCATTCATGTTTACGTAACCTTTCCATTTCATATAGTTTTTCTATACATTTTTTTTTCTCCAGTCTCCTCTTTCTTTGTGTTATAGTTTCATTTTTCATTTTTGTTTGTTTCTATAAAATATGCAAATTAAAATTTTTGTCAACGTTCTCGTATCAAAATCTTTTTTTTTTCTTTCTAATTTTACAAAATTTTAGATTCAAAACTTTCTTCAAAATTCTTGCCAAAATTTTCAAATCAAAATTTCTTTGAATTTGAAAATTTACGCTCTTCAAAATTTTAAAATTCAATGTCTTTTTCGAAATTTTTGGATTTTAAAATTTTTCAATTGAAAATTTTTTCCAAAAATTTTTATTTGAATTTTTTTATAAATTATCAAATTTTTATTTATTTCTAAAATTTTTTAAATTTGATTTTATCATGTAATTCCACAATCCAAAATTATTTACAAAATTTTGTATTTCAAAACTTTTTTAAACTCCAAAATTTTATATTTAGAATTTTTTTTTTAATTTTGAATTCTGTATTTTTTCGAAATTTTGTAAATCAAAATGTTTATTTGAATTTTGTTATAAATTATCAAATTTTTATTTATTTATAAAAATTTTTAATTTAAAATTAGGCGAAAACCGAAAACTAATTTTGTCAGGTCGCCATCTATACGTGAAAAGCAAGAGCACGAATCTATTACAGTCCCCTGCCCCTGCCTTGCCTGCTTGGAAACAACACTGATGGATTGTATACACTTAACCTGCAAAGTAATCTAAATAGTTTTTATTCTGATGATTCTAGTCAGGACATTAGAACAAAGTTATTAAATAATTGTATTGTCATCAGTCCTTGACCTCTGTGCAAATTTTCAAGCTGATCAGACTTCTTGAAATTGGTGAAAATTACGCTGAAAGATTCCGTTACATACATACATACATACATACATACAGGTGAAGCTAATATAAGCGTGTTAAAATGAGTGTAGTTCGAAGATTTATAGCCATTATGTATACCAGCACTGATATCAGTCCATGGTCGCCATGTGAAAGCATTGGGTGTAATAAATTTTTATCAGCTATACGGGTTTTAGGTCCCTTGACTCAGTCCCCAGAGTTCAAAGTACTAAAACAACTGCTCATTAAATTGTGTCAAAAGGAAAAGTTACATAAGGTAATCAGCTTATAAATGTAGTGGTCCCAATTAAACTGATCGTTAATAATACATTAAGCTGTTGTATAAATTAGGCATTTAACATTTTTGAGAATGTCTTAATAGCGTGCATCCTTTTAAAAGGAAATGTAATTGTTGAACCTAAAATGTATCTCAACATTTGAAAATCTATTATAATTTTCATAGCTACTATACTATGGCATAGTACCTACAATTTCCCACTACTCTCACCCACCAATCACAGACATCATTTTGAATAATGCCATAGTACCGCTTGTTTGATATTTTATTAATATTGTTGGTTAGTGTAGTTTTAGTTTGTATTTAATATAATGTTGTTTACCACTACTTTTGGTACAAATAAAAGTATACTTAATAATTATTAATTTTTGGATTACTAAATAATATAATTGGGAATAAAATACAATGAGATATTATTTACGAGAGTTTACTTGTTGAAGTTTTATTTAGAATTATAATTTTGAATATCCTAAATATGAGAAAAGGAAGGCCTTTTGGATAACTGCACTAAATTTAAGGAAAGAGGATATTTTTCAATATTTTAATGTGTGTTAGGTTCACTAATCATAATCGTTGAGAGTTTAATTTGTTTTATTAATTCCTAAAAAGCTCATCCTAAAATTTTCTATTTTTTACTTCAATATAACTTTATAAAAATTTACATGTTTATAACCCATGTTGAATAAAAAAAGTCGAGTTTTGTATGGGTGAACAGATACAAAAAGCATTTGTCATTGATCGAAAAAAGTTTTATTATTAAACACGTACTTGTGTTTGTCTTAAATCATTAATTATTCATGAAAGTGGGTAATCATTGGTCATTAAAATTTTCAGATCCAACCCTGATGCTTCCTCTACTTAAGTCACCCAGTCTCCGGAAAACAGGCAGCCTTTGCCCAAGTAAAATTTAGTCTTTGTTCCCTCTATCCCTTCCAATCTATTTGGGGTCATATCATAAATGTACTCTTGTATCTTAGACTACAATTAGGAGGGTCAGTTTGAATTCTTTCAATCATTTTTCTCTATTCAATTTTCATCCTTTTAGATTAAAATTAATCGTAAGCAACAGTTCTTAAAAATATGTTGAAAAGAGACATTATTTGTGTTCCACTTTATATGAAATATACACATTTATCTCACACATAGACCATTCACAGATATCCCTTTTAGCAGTGTTATTAACATAATTTAAACGGAAATGTGTTGCCTGGGCGCTTAGCCGGAGAACAACAAGAGTAGGTCAAAAATTTCCAGCTAAATCTAAAGGGATGCTTATTCATTATGTTACATAACATCTCGGAAATCCATATTGGATAATACATATAATGTAATTTTACAGAATCCTTATTTTTAGTATAGTTAAATTGCCTTATGGTCTACCCAAAATCCTATAGTTATTATTCTGGAGAACTGATGATTCTAAATTAAAGATATGAAATTTAGTATTAGGAATTAGTTTTTCATATAATATAATGATATAGAAAATTTTGGAAAAAGATATAAGCTTTGCATTGAAAAAGAAGGGTGTCATATTGAACCAATCTTATTAATGTATTTCTTTTGTTTTTCATATCTTTCATTTAAGATATTTAAAAAGATATATTTCATGAGTTATATGATGTTTCATATTGAAAAGTTTATTTGACGGTTTTTTGAATGGCATAAAAATATACAGGGTGTTCCATTTTAAAAATACAAAAGTGAGGTCTAATCGGAAATGCCATATTCAATTGTTTTTATAATAGGATGGCATATTAGAGTAAATCGAAAGTTATTGTCAGGTTTTGTACATTTTGTTGCAATTCCCACAAAAAACAGGCTGTTGTGATTAAAAACTAATAGTCTTTAAAGCATTATGCCTTGTTTTTTAGATAAAAGGTTGCACTATAATACAAAATTTGCATGCGTCATCATCTTTAGATGAGTTTTTAACGGAAATGGCTGCTCCTAGAGATTTCAATAAGGTGTACATTTCTCAAGTAGAAAAGGTAGGGGAAAACGTCTTTCTATTCCGAAATGACATACATCGTGGCACAAAAATGTTGAAGCGATCTAAAAGGATCCTAATGGCCGCTTGTGGCGCCCTCTTTAAGATGCAGCCAGTTGTGCATAAGATTTGAATTTTCCGTCCCAATAAACTTTCGTATACAAAATCTCATGAATTTAACTCAAAGTAGTCGAGAGTTATTAAAGAAAATAATATATATTTTTTTAAATTTGACATCCTAAATGAAGCGTTTCCAGATCTAAGTTCATAGGATTTTTTTTACTTAAAATTGAACGTAGAATAACATGCTGAAATATGTACATGTCCTCCTGAAACACCCTGTATATTTATAGTGCAATACTCCATTGTTTTTTTTAATAAGAAAATTGAAATACTTGTGAAAAATTTCCCGATATTCTAGGATAGCAAAGTTACAGTCGAATCTAACATTTTCGCGTGATCACCCTGCACATAGAAAAGATGGACACCTTGTAGGTATATCATTTTACATAAAATTTCACTTATCGAAACTATCCTATTATGTCACCCGAAGGTAACTATCGTGGAACTGACGTGACGTGCGTGTACATGAAATTAAAGTTATTCCAAAAGGTTACGGATCACACATTGATTCAATTAACATGAACAATAACTATTGTTTTTCAAAATACAGCTGCACAGTAAATCACGCGTACACTTTTTATATCGAATGGAGAGAAGGAAGTCCATTTCCTGTGTAACATAGGATAGGCGAGGTATTGAAATTACTAACGTTACGGACAGACTAGGGAGATGTTGGACACTCTCCGACCCTATACAGGGTGTCCGGTAAGTATATGGCATCCTTTCGTGAGTGTATAGGGGAGGTCAAAATAACATTAGTTTGTCATAATTTTTTTTTCCTAAAGTGTTCCTTAACGGAAATTGATTCCGTAAATCATGAATTCTTAATAAAAAAGATTGAAGCTCTGGGAGTTAGAGGTACCATATGTGAGGTTTTGAGATCTTTTATAAGTGAACGACAAATCTTTGTTAAAATAGATAATAATTTTTCCAAGTGCAAAAATATCTGTACTGGGCTACCTCAAGGTGCAGTACTGTCTCCACTCCTAGTTATCACGTTTCTGAATGATTTGGAGCATCATCTGATAAAAAACATCAAATTAGTTCTATACGCAGATGATGTCACTGTTGGGTTAGCATCCGAATCCGCTGCAGAATTAAATGAATTGGCATGCATGTTGATAGATACATTCTGCTCGTGGTGTAAAAATAATAAATTGGTATTGAATCTCCAAAAATCGACGTATATACAATTTTTCAAACGACGTGAACAACCTACACTGATTCTTAGTCACAAAAACACGGTTCCTCAATCTTCTGTAATAAAATTTCTGGGCTTATTGTTAGAGGAAACTCTTACCTGGTCTTACAGGGTCCCTAAGGGGTACCCAGCGATTTACTTTATCGGCTCTAACTTCTGAACCGATCTGTGTAATTTAATGAAATTTTAATATTTTATGTCAGTTAAAAGTTCTTCGGTGGGGTAAACGTCGATTTCGAATTGTATCAGAATAAATTATTCTTGTCTCAACATACTTGCAGACTGCTTGTCCATAAGATAGATGCATATCAGCATTAATGTGATTTAGTAATAACAAATTTTATTATTTCAATTCTGTTTAAATAGCGTATGTTAATAAACTTGATTAAATAAATTTTGAGTCAATGTTTTAACGTGTTATACATAATTTTCTTTTTTCGAAAACGGTCAATTTTATCGAAACAAATGTAGAGTACCTTTTTTAAAGAGGAATGATCAAAGTATTTAAAAATTCAGTTTCCACCTCTATAAAATGACACCTGTCAAATTTTGGCCCAACGAGTATGGTGGCAAGTCCGTTCCTGACTTCCCACACAGTGTAAAACATCTACTGTAGCATGTTTTTTTGAGCCTTTATGGCCTACATAAAATATTAAAATTTCATTAAATTATACAGATCGGTTTAAAAGTTAGAGCCGAAAAGGTAAATCGCTGGGTCAAATTTATAATTTTTTGAAAAACACCTTTATTTTGACGTTCTTTAGAACATTTCAGGTTATACTCGATTTAGTTCTAAAAAATGGAGTCAATATCGTAAAAAATGTTTGTAAAGTCCTTATACCTTCCGAGTAAAAAATTATTGAAGTATCCGAATATTGAAATCCAATCACTTTTATAGGTATTAACCGTTTTTGTGAAGCGAGTCTTTAAATTAGTTATTCAACTGTCAAAAATGGCTTACCTGTATAGTAACGACTCGGAGGTGGGTATTTTTAATTATGTCATGTGCAAATATGATAGTTTATGTTTCTTTTGATTGTTTATCTTCTATCATCATTGTTAATAAATATCATATGGTGTTTATAATATGTATATTACCTACTTATTAGTTTGTCCTTCGGTCTGAACAGCTAACAAGGTTTCTAACATGTTCACAGAACTTGTCACATCTGTTTCTTGGTTAAATGATGTATTACGTTCTTATTTACTATTTTCTTAATACAGTGCTTTCGAAAAGTAACGAACCAATTCATTATTTTTGAAATTGAGAAGTTTTAGAAAAAATCCCCTGGCACGTCGATTTTGTTTTTAAAAAATGCACTTTTTGATATACGACCCATATTTGTAACGCCATCGTTGTTCGAGGTATGATGTCATCGACAATTTTTTTAAATAGTAACCCCCAATTTTGACCCTGCTATTTGGAAGAGCGTGTCGTTCTACATACATACAACATGAAAAATTATGGTTTTACATAACAAAAATTTCAAGAAAAGAATGTTTGAAAATTTTAAAATTTAATTTTCACAATATTATGCACCTCCCCATTATGCAACACCTGCCCGTGCTTATTTAGATGAGCTGTTCCCGAATCGTTGGATAGGGAGAAGAGGACCGATTGAGTGGCCAGTCAGATCACCTGATTTGACACCCCTAGATTATTTCTTGTGGGGATATTTAAAAAGCAAAGTATACGTTTCTAGACCGGTTAATTTAGAAGATTTAAAAGCAAGACTTCGTCACGAGATACATCGTATACCTCCTGAAGGTATTGATAATGTTCAAAAAGAATTTATTAATTGTCTTGGCTACTGTCAGGCAGCCAACGGTGCACAATTTCAACATTTAATTTAGTCGATGTTTTGCATAATAATTATCATTTTCAGTATTGTGAAAATTAAATTTTAAAATCTTCACACATTATTTTCTTGAAATTTTTGTTATGTATCACCATAATTTTTCATGAAGTATGTATGTAGAATGACACGCTCTTTCAAATGGCATGGTCAAAATTGGGGGTTGCTATTTAAAAAAATTGTCGATGACGTCATATGAATTTATTCGTTACTTTTCGAAAGCACTGTATATTCCCACGCTAATTTACATCCTTTTTGATTTTTCTTATTTGACTTTCATTTTAATTATTTTCTTTAATTATTCCTATATATTTTACAGTTTTTTTAAATAATCCATATACTTGTTTGGTGTAATTTTAGTTAAACTTCTAAAGATAAAATGACGCCATATGACCCAACATGCCTAAACAGAAAGTTAAGTATTGTTACACATTATGAGCTATTAAATAGTTTGAAACAAGACCAAGTTTACTAAAATTAGTTAACGTAGTCGGAAGTTTTCCAAGTTCTGCCGAGTCATTAAAAATTTTGATGGTAGGTTTTAAAATTCATTTGAAATTGTAAAATAACATGGCTAAATTAAATTTCTCCCATTACTGGCGATTCAGGTTTGGCGCACTTCTTTAATAAATTGCTTTATTTCATTTGTAATAAATGATAACAATGTTTTGGGTTTATACCCTTAATTTTTTAAGAAGACACGTAATTTAGGATATTTGAATATGTCCACTGTATGTATAACATTTAACGCAGATTTAAAAATTTAATATTTTTTTTATTAGCTTAAGATTAACTAATGTTAGTTTACATCTACAGTCAAATTTGAAAAATAACATATTTTCAAAGATTTCTGTACCTAATAATTTGTTCGTTTCTGTCGTTAAATATTTGTTTTACTTCGGTACCTTTGAATATTCCCAGGTGGCATGAGATAATATTCCTGTTATTTTCAAAATAAACAAAACGTTTTTTCTTATGCTTAACTGATTTAGGGGTAATATATTGATTGCGGCTTTTGTGGATTGTTTCACAATTTTTGGTGGAGTTAAATTCTCAATTTTACGTCCGCATATTGTGAATATTTGAAAATTATAGATATATCATGCTCAGGGTTACCAGACGTTTGGATTTTCTGTCAATTAAAGGAAGCATGATGTGCCATAAAAATATGCAAATATTTTTTATAAAGTTTATTTATAAATACTTATTGAACATAAAAGTTTAACTTTGACGCTCTGTAACATTTTAACCATCAACTTTTGGACTAAGGTCTGTCATTTTGAAAATAAGAAAGTGTTGTGAAAAACGTATCCCACTCGCGTCAAAAGTTCAACGCAACTAAAAAAAAACTTTGACTTACTTTTGAACCTTTGGAATCTGTTCTGCACAACATTCCTGTTCTTGGCGAGCAGGTCCTCCGCTTCGAAGACTTCGTTCTTGTACATTCTCGATTTGTTTACACTCCTCCACGCGTAACACCCTGTATTAATTTACATGCGTGCGTATCGTATGCCACAAACAAGCCGGTATTTTCCTATCACCGCGTGGTACTATTACGAACATTCGTATGGCACAAAAATTCACCTCGCTGACTAACTTCCTCTACGAGGACGGAAATCGGACAACTTGGGTTTGTAGGGATACCGGCGCGAAAACAGATAAGATAAAATGCGGGGACGCCTGTTCATGCAGCGCGCGTAATTCTATACTGCCGAGTGGAAACAGATGCAAGAAGGCGATTCCCCTTGGTGGTATATAAATATACGGTGGACTTTGCTGTGAGTGAGCATTACGAAATGTTTCGTTATATTGGGGATTCAAATTTGCATTTTACGCGCCGTCTCCGACATCGCCTTTAATCGATAATTGTGGCGCGTAGTACACGCGCCACAAACAAAAGTTGGAAATTTAACTAATCAATTCAAGCTTATACTAAAATATTTGTTCAATAAATTTACTATCATTCACTACATCATTTTTATTGCAACGTTTCGTGTGGACGTTCGTTTGCAATAATTTGGGTAAAGGCAGTTACAGACAGGCGTGCACATATGCACGTAGCCTATTTTTTTTTTAATTTCTTGAATTCTTGAATTAATGACAAATAATTTTAAACACTTAATAATTTGAGGCTTAATAAATAACTGGAATGTTACCTCATGCTATAATAAACAAATAACTACAAAAAAAACGTCCAACCAACAAAATGTTAGGTACCGAAATCTGCAAAAATACCTAGTTTTTAAATAGAGGAGAGTGCCCAAATATCGCACAGGTGCCCAAAAACACAGGCGCACAGTAAGACAGGGAACGCAGAAAGTTGGCAAAAATTCGAAAAATGGAAATAACTATATTGACATTCTGTTTACATTAAAAGGCATCGGAATACTCGTCTGAATAGAGCCTAAGTGTTTATGGATATCAAACCGTGTTATCTATATTTCTCTGAAACGCAGAAACGAGAGTGTACACAATTAAAAATAGTTTTAAAAATAAGTTCAGAGATGGAACCTACTACTTCCAGTAAGTAAACAAAAATCTTATAATACTTATACCTTTATTATATAAAAATATAGTTTGATCACAGTTTATACAGTTCGTTGAGTGAAGGTTCCAGAGGTTGTGGGTAAATCACGGCTAAATGCGCAATGAACACCAATGAAATTCATTTGTACACGACGAAGTGGGAGAAAATCTATTTCTTGACAAATCACCGTGCCCCTTGAGCGCGCGAATGTGCGCAGTCGTCTAAGAAAAAGTAAATCTGGGACCTCGACATCAAAGGAGCCGACATGAAGACGACGGACTGTAATAGACTGTGGTTTAATTGTGAGTGAAATCGATTGAAGTGAAGATCGAAAATATTAATGGGTTGCCTATCATCCCAGTAGTAGTATTGTGAAGAAAAAAGTTGCGCCAACTTGCGCTTTTTTGTTAAAATGAAATACTTGACTCAAAAATTACAATTCTTACCCTACATAATTTATTTTATTGCAGACCAGAATTTTATAAGAATGATTCAGGTGTAATTATTTGATATTATCAACAAATAAACCTTTCTCTTCATTACGAGGAATATTCAAGGAACTTAAGACTTATATTGTAAATCACACTGGATGTTCAGCTAAAGAATGTTATTAGTAAATTTTATAAGCAAATTTTTGAGTTTTCTTTTATATTTTTTTAAAAAGTGGGCTCAGTGCAATAGAAAATACGAACACTTTATTTCCAACAATTTGAAATGGTTAAATTCTCCAATAGGATTTAAAAAAACGTTTACCACTGAAAATATCGGTTCGTTTTCAGCTGAGAATTTTTCTACTATTTTTCCCGGTTTCAGGACACATAAAACACCAATGTTTCTGAATTTTTGCCAATTTTCTGGGTTCTTTGCCTCACTATGAGGCGGTTTTTTTCACTTTTTTTTTTTTGTTTTTTTTTATAATGAAGATTTGTTTTCATATAATACAGTTGATACCATACATTGTTTATTGCCTGAAAAAAATGTGCGATAACTGTGCTTGTAAATATTCTTGTCAACAACATAAACTTAGTACATACGTAAATAGAAAATTGTTTATCTTTATTTATAAGTATCCATACAAAAATTATTGTTAAAATGTGAGGTTAGATAGCAACATATGGATGTTTTGGCTAATCGGATAAATAAAAGTTATTTGTTTTTCGAGCTTGAAATAAAATATTTGTTCAATAAATCTAGTAAATACCATTCTTATTGCAACGTTTCGTGGATGTATCTTTGCGTTTGCATTAATTCCGGTAAAGGCAGTTACAGACAGGCGTGCACGTATGCACGTAGCCAATTTTTTTTAAAAACTTCTCTTAAGGACGTTGAATTCTTATATTACTGACAAATAATTTTAAACATTTAATAATTTGAGATTTAGTAAATAACATAAATGTTACCTCAAGCCAAAAAACAAATCACAAAACAGAAAAAACAGTCCAGCAAACAAAATGTTAAGTACTGAAATCTGCAAAAATACTTATACTTTATCTTAAAGATCAAATGCTTTCGCGTGTTTTTTGTCAGTCGTAGACAGAACCGTACCTAATTACGTCAATATTAATTATAATAAATATTTTTTTTATATAATAATTATATAGATACAATATAGGTATAACAAAAATAATGTATTTCATATACAATAAAACGTTATAATAAGAAAAGTGCTAGCTCTAATATTCGTCAGAATTGCTATTAATGTCATTTGTATCCAATTCTTTATCGACAGTTATGATGAAGTCACTTGAATTTAAGAAAATCTTGAATTGCCCTTTTTATGCCAGTATCTGGAATACTTTCTAAAAGTCTTGAATGGTATACAGCGTTGTCTAATATAATGACACTATTATTAAATAACCCGTTTTTTTGTAGCGCCCTCTATTTTCTATATCGTCCGTCCTAATCTTCACATTTTCCACATCACTGTTCGTTTGATATGTGCTTATACCAGGTTGATGTTCTTCCGAGAAATGCTCCCAAAGTCTGAATATTCTCTCCATATTTTATTAGATACGCTGTATATAACACCACAATATTTTTAAGTGCTAAATAATTTAATACAAACACTGGTTTATTTACAACATAACACTGTTTAAACAATTTTGTGTTCGCAACATTAATTTATAATGAGCCAACGATATCAGTAATTAAAAAACACCTAGTATATCACGAACGCACAAATTATTAACGGCGCTCTAACCACCAAAGTTTTAAGTAGGTACCTACTTTTTTAAATATAACTGTACCTACATGTATATATTCTTATAACATAAACTTATCTACTTTATTTTTATTTCGAAGTATGTCAAAATAATTGTTAAAATATTTGATTAGGATAGTAACATATGTGTATATGCAAAGGTTTTCGGTTTCTAAAATCAAGACTCTATTAGAGCTATTTATTTGTTATTTGCTTTTCAATCTGTTTTATTCTTGTGTTTAAATTATTTGTATGTTTTTTTATATATAAATATTTGTTTTTTAACATTATGTAACCAGCCTGCCCTGTAATTAGTTTTCACTGTTGGGCAGTTTGTAAACTAAATAAAATAAAATTATTGTGTTGTGGCATTTTTTTTTAATGTAAAGTAAGTCCGGTTCTGATAAGAGCCACTGATCCCTGCTGTCTAATAATAATTGTTAAAAGACCTTATTCAACGTGCAAATTTAAATATTTTAAAACATGCAAAGTATATGACACCTTTTTTATTCTCTTAATGTTAGTTACAAATTTTTTCTGTAAATATTGATACATACATATCTGCCTTAATATGTCAACTGATTAAATAGTCACCCTGGCATTGTAAATATTTCGCTTAACGCTTGGTAATCTTGTTATCTCGAGAATACATTGATTGTAATTTCATTAAAGGTAAAATATGAAACAGAAAACATTGTAATTGATAACAAGAATCTTACCCAATACTTTTCCTAATTAACTTGATGTACGGTGTGTTTACATTATGTACCTACTAAAATACTATTATGTTTATGTAGCTCACATATATGTAATTTTATTCAGGTCATTGAGTAATAATTAGCCCTTAGGTACTTGCATTTAACTATAATTTTATTATGCTACTCTATATCTATACAGGGTGTCTGGAAATTATACATCAAGACTTCAAGAGGTGATGCCTCATAAAAAATTAGGGTCACAAAGTCCTATAACAATTTTTCGAAAACTCAATGTTAACGGAGATACAAGGTGTTAAAGTTAAAATTTTATTTTCGATATTTGTAAATAACTTCTTAAGAAATCCAAATATTTACATAAAATTTGTAAATCGGGGGTTTTTGTGGACGAGAAATACAAAAATGTTTCTAATTTTGACGTCACTAGTAGAGGGCGCCACTTATGGCACGTTGTGTTTCTTTCAAATGACAGAACTTTTTTGCTGGTTAATGTATCCATCTGACTATCGAAACAATCGATTCTCCTACCTGTTTTATTTGAAAAAGGTATACCTTGCTGAAGTCGGTAGGCGTAACCATTTTTGAAATAATCCTATTTGAAATGCTCAGTGCACCGAGTAAAAACTGTTTTGGTTTCAGGTAAAGTGCCTTTTCTGCTGAAGATACAGCAAAATATTACTTGAAAAAGTTGTTCAGAATCGTAAATTATGGAGACGTGCAAAATTTCAAGAAGATCGCGAGGTTTGATGAAACCATTTTTCATCGAAGCACAAAGATTTTATCAAAGCAGGCCGATTTTTTTTTTAAATTTTGCACTTCTTCATAATTTACCGTTCTGAATAACTTTTTCAAGTAACATTTTGCTGTATTTTCAGTAGAAAAGGCACTTTAACTGAAACCAAAACAGTTTTTACTCGGTGCACTGAATATTTCATATAAGATTATTTCGAAAACTGTTACTCCTAACGACTTCAATAATGTCATTTGAAAGAAACATAACGTGCCATAAGTGGCGCCCTCTACTAGTGACGTCAAAATTAGAAACATTTTTGTATTTCTCGTACGCAAAAACCCCCGATTTACAAATTTTATGTAAATATTTGGATTTCTTAAGAAGTTATTTACAAATATCGAAAATAAAATTTTAACTTTAACACCCTGTATCTCCGTTAATATTGAGTTTTCGAAAAATTGTTATAGGACTTTGCGACCCTAATTTTTTGTGAGGAATCACCTGAAGTCTTGACACATAATTTCCGGACACCCTGTATATAGGTTATTGCACTTATTTTTTGAAGCTCGCAAAATCAAGTTTGTCGATCAATGAGTGTTCCGGACCAGCTCAACAACCTTGTGTCAGAATGACCCGTATACAATGTGGGAGACTGAAAACTTTCCACGCAAGCCTTCTTCGATTTGATAAAAAAAATTAAATAACATCATCGTCGTTAACTTTTGTTTTGAGGCTCATTTTGAGGAGAAAGTATATTAAGGATATACTCATTTCCCCAAATTTTACGCCATTCACCCTTGTCATTTCGGAATAGGAATTTTCCGTTACCTTACACCTACGTACCTTACATAATTTGCATGCGTCACCATGTTCAGATGAGTTTTTAACGGAAACGGCTGCTCTTAGAGACTTCATTAAGGCGTACATTTCTTAAATAGAAAAGGTAGGGGAAAATGTTTTTCTATTCCGAAATGACATACACCGTAGCACAAAAAAGTTGAAGCGATTTAAAAGGATCCTAATGGCCGCTTGTGACGCTCTCTTGGAGATATAGCCAATTGTGCATACAATTTGAATTCCCCGCCCCAAGAAATCTCCGCATACAAAATTTCATGAATTTAACTCAAAGTAGTCTAGAATTCTTAAAGATTTTTTTTTTTTAAATTTGACATCCTGTATGTTTTAAACGAAGCGTTTCCAGACCTAAGTTCATAAGACATTTTTTTGCTTAAAATTGAACGTAGAATAACATACTGAAGTATGCACATCTCCTCCTGAAACACGCTGTATATTTATTTATTTTTTTAAATTTATAGTAAGCAGTTTACAGATCATAATAATTATTACAGACTGCTACCTTATATGAAAAAATTCTCTTTGTCCAGATTGTCACTGGGATGGTCCTGGACGCAGCGGATGTTTAGTTTGCCTACAAACTAAAAAATATATACAAAGTAAAAAATAAAAATACTCTGATACTATTTTAGAATTACGAAATAAAAACTTTTGTCTGGAATCTCCTAAAAACATTTTTCGTAAAATCGTTGTAAAATAATGACAATTCGATTGTCATTTCAGTATCGAAATGACAGTCATTTATGCACATGTGCGTAAAATTAAAAGAACTGAATTTTAAATTATTTATTTATTATAAATATAAATGACAAAAATCTTTCAAATCGGATAATTGGACATTAGGTGAACATATTTTTTTCTTCACTTCGTATAACTTCAATATTGGAAGTTAATACCTGCATCCCGGTGCTGAGTTTTTGGAATGAAAGGGATATTTTCTTCCCCCCCGAGAATTTTTATTGTTATCGCCAGCTCATTTTGTATGGAATTTTCTATGTGCCCCTCTGCCACAGAAGTCGAATGCCAATCTCCGTCTCTCTTGAGCATCGATATATTGGTTACTGCATCTGCAAGGAAGGTTGCAGAGCATCTAAAGAGCGTCTAAAGCAATAGTATACTCAGTAAAATTGGATAATTTAAGAAATTCGGCAATCTTCTTAGGAATTGAACCTATGTTATTTATACCCACTGCTTGTGTAGTAGATTTTGAATTCCTGTAAGTGATAAAAAATCGGTTGTGACCAATGATGGATGGACATGCATATTTGCGAAAAATTTTCAAAAAATTGACTCCTTCTATATCTCCCTCTGGTATTGTAAATAATCTAGGAACATCAGTTTTGGTATTGGGAATAATCACTTTAATGAACGTCTTAATATGTTCAATATTCTCTGCACGTAAATAAGTTAATTCTCTCCTATAGGCTCCAAATATAATAACAATCAATCTTTGATAAACCCTTCAACCTGTTCCTTGGACAATGTTTCAAGTATTTCCAATAAACTTTTGATATAATTATATCTAAGATATTTTTTTTAATACCAGATTTCTACGAATCTATACCAACATACTTTTAAAAGCAATTAAATACCTCAATTTGCTGGCAAAATGTTATGCGCATTGTGTGTATATTGTGTTGCCTACATTAGTAAATACAGAGTATTGCAATAAGATATTTGAAGCTTTTAATCACAAAAATCTTTGGGCTTAAATAACAAAAAAAGAATATTCAAATGAGTATAAGTTTTCTATTTTTCTTTGCAAAACACATCGGATGGCATGGCGTGGTGTACCGTCAGAGCAGTGTGCGCACAATATATAAAATTATATAAGAATATACGGTGTTGGATTCTTCTGACGTTGTATTACATGGCGTGGCATCAGAGCAATGCGCGCCCGGCTTAATGCATCATTTTTATTATTAGGGACATTTTAACGTAATCAGCTAGATGTTACTATCGATATATCGATATTTACTATCGGAAGAATGAAATATTATTTAATGAATATAGCAAATTGAATTTTCTCTAAAAATTGCTTATGAAATTTTAAAAAATAAAGTTACACATCTAGAACCCATTTATTTTCTTTTATAAAAATAAGTACTGTCAACCGCTGTTAACCACAAAATATAAGCTGTTTTTTGCGACGAAATGTGTACAACCCGGTTCAAAACTTTAAATTTTTGCGTTGAAACAGTGACGTCACACACGTCGCTGTTTGAACCGTGTTTAAAACGTCCACTGAGTCCGGTTTGAACTGTTTAGATGCTTTGCTATTAATTGAGCTGTTTTTTGCGACGAACCGTATTCATCGACTGTTTCAAAACGTATTCAATGGTGACGTCAGTAATGTATTGCATCAAGAAAATGTATAGTTTCAAACCGTAACGTCATCAAATATTTGTTTCTCTTTGATATCACCCTCACACTTTTTAATTATTGTTTACACTAGATTTGGATTAAAATAGAACGATTATTAGTGGTAGAAATTATTAACAATGTACATATATTTTGAAAATGTGTAAATTTTGCAACAAAAACATAGAAATTGATTTTAGCAACTGTAAACCAAAAACAAATATCTAATATGTTTATATGAGTGACAGGTTTATGAAATTTAGATAGAAAAGTAATTGGATTATGCTTTTAGATTATGTAATTCGGGATGTTTAAAAATACGTTTAAATTTGCACATACAATAGTCCACAACCAACTCCTTAAATAAACAAGAATAAGAAGTGTCAAAATAACATCCATTTTAAATATTAATTTAAAAATTTAAATCACACCGATTTTCAAATCTCCACTTTTTAGGCAACTGCTGCATAGACCAATAGCAAAGCATCTAAAGTTCAAACCGGACTCAGTGAACGTTTTAAATACGGTTTAACCAGCGACGTGTGTAACGTCACTGGTTCAACGCAAAAATATAATGTTTTGAACCGGGTTGAACACAGTTCGTCGCAAAAAAAACAGCTTTGGTCTATGCAGTAGTTGCCTGAAACGTAGAGATTTGAAAATTGATTTAAAAAGGAGTTGGTTTGCAGTTGCTAAAACCAATATCTATGTTTTTGTTGCAAAATTCACACATTTTCTAAATATATGTACAAAAACATGCGGAAATAGGTATTGTTAATAATTTCTACCACTAATAATCGTTCTATTTTAATCCAAATCTAGTGAAGACAATAGTGTAAACAATAATGAAAAAGTGTGAGGGTGATATCAAAGAGAAACAAATATTTGATGACGTTACGTTTTGAAACTATACATTTTCTTGGTGCAATACATTAGTGATGTCAGCATTGAATACGCTTTGAACCAGTCGATGAATACGGTTTGTTAAAAAAAAACAGCTATAAAGAGAGGAATTATCAATTATCTAGCCACCGAATAAAAATTATTGTTGGTATTCTGTGACCCAGGCCCACAGAACATATCGCAGAGGAATTGATTAACCACAGAAACAGAATAATCCAACCATAGCAGAAGAGAAAAATTAAGGTGGTAATTTTAATCGACTATACTGTGATATAAATAATTACAAGAATTATATTTTTTAATGCGTGATAATTCATAATAGGCAATACAATTGATTCTGAATTATAGGGTTGACTATCGATATACTCCAAAAGCACTATCGATATTTCGATAGTTCTATATACTATCGATATATCGATAGTTACTATCGATAGTTTCCGACTTCTATAATCATCTATTGTGCTCATGCGCAGTAACAATAATGTTCTATGCACAGTTGCCGGTTTGTATTTTTTTTTTTGTAAAATAAACACTTTATTATTAAAATTTTATATTTTTTTAAGTACGGATGTACCTACTATTTATATCCTTTAATGTGTCTCGAATCAAGTGGCTTAAAATGTCCCTATTGTTATATAAATTTCGAAATTATTTTTCTGCTAGGTGAAATTTGATGCGCTGATCGGTCTACCTTGGGGGGGGGGCTTGGTCTTACGTTGGGAGGAGCTTAGCCCCCCCTTCCGCCGCCAATGGCTGCAGATAGAAAAATGCTATTCTTTTCAAAACAAAGTAAATATATAAAGTTAGAAGATAGCCAAGAGGATATAAACCATCTTTGATGAATGATGACCATATAATATTGTTTACTTGTGGTTTTTCGACCGAGCAAAACATATATTTAAAAAAAATTTACGCTTAATGAATTTTAAATTGAAATTTACACGCGTGCCAAGGACATTGAAATTATGGTTAAATTAGAAATATAACTTTTATTGTGCAGGTACTCTGAACGCCTTTTTCTTCTGCTAAAAAAGTCTTGACATATATTCTAGAACATTATGGTATTCGTCTAAATAAAGCTTGTCAAATTTTCTTAAAATTGAAGCTGACACCACCAATGTTAACTATTTATAATTAGTAATTAATAAAGAAAATTGAAAATAATCAATTCATTTTTTTTCGGAAATGACAAACAATATTTATTTCAGAAAATTATCGTTTCGATTAGTAGGAAGTTTTTGAGGATGTAAATAATTACAGATTAATCCATTACAGAATATTTAAAGGGAAGGTTGTGCGGTATAATTCCATAAAAAATACAATAACTTTCTGTCTCACTCTTTGGCTGCATTTATCTTATTTTACGCTTGAAGGTTTTCATTCTCAATTGCTGATGGACAATCAACAATTGCGCGGCCATTATCTACCAGTATACAGGGTGTCCCGTAATGAATGGGTCACAGAGAAACTGTAGTCGATTGTAACAAAATGTAACTGGTTTGAGAGATACAGAATTTTGAAAGTGAAAATTTAATTTGAAAATACCTAATAATTTAAAAATGGTTGAACTTATTGGAGCTAGAATTGGAACGATTATGTTTTTAGGATAAGAAATCTGAATTGTATAATTATTTTCAAATTTCTAGGGAGGGGGCACCAGTTACAGAGATGTGGACAGATACATTCACCCTGTGGTTTTGTATTTTCGAGATTTGGGTCTGCTTGATAATAAATTATGAAAGAAGATAGTGAAGATACTCTTTTAAATAGGAAAGGTATACTTCATTGATCTCGCTGCCTAGCCTCGAGATATATGCATTTTTGTTTTATATTTAATGGAAATTAAATCGATTGGGTACCTACCAATAAAACATCATATTTATTCACGCAATAACAAAAAAATAAATTAATAACTAAATGTCTGCATCAGGTCAGATTTCTTAGTGCTCATGGGCTGACGCAAATCGAAATTTTTTTATGCTTAAGGGCGCCGTATTGAAATAGTGTTTTTGACAAATACAAACGGCTGAAAGCGGTCTAACCAACAAGTTTTTAGGTACAGAAATTTTAGAATAGCATAATAATGTATGGCTTTTTAAAAGTTATTATTTTATTTAATGCGAATTTATAAATAGTTAAAGTGGATAATCAAAATATCAAGAATTTCTACATGTTTTATTTTTCGAGATTTCTGTACCTAAAAACACCAAAAATTTGATCATTTTACGACGCGAAATACGGTGCCCTTAACGGAAGCAAGCCATGAACATCTCAACAAGCAAATACAAAAGAAGTTTGAACAAAGATACGAGGTGCATGCTTGCGACAACGTAGATGAGGATTCGATTCACATTCTTTGCAGTTGCGTCTGTTTATTGGTAAAGAGACACACGTATCTTGGGGCGGCTCTTTCTCCTCAAGACATAGTGAGATTCCAGCAGAGCTGGTGCTAGGTTTTGCGCGCAGCACGGGCCTTTTTGAACTGAGTAGGCGGCATGCACTATGGGTCTTTCGACCTGAGTGCTGCCGGTAATCCGCGTGACCTGAAACAACAATGTATCTGTTCCACGTACGGCAAGTACAACCTGCAGATCATCCTCAAAGAGGTGCTTTTTGTTAATAATTACTAAATTAGCTCCTCTCGTTTGTTTTGCAAGTACTCTTGGCGGACGACTCGTAATCGGGATCTCACTTCACAGTTTTAAGCGAATTTATCAACATTCATTTAAATTTTCAAAGTGTACTTAATTTTTTTCTAAACTATAGAACCCTTTTGTCCTAAATTTCATTCGTCCTTTTTATAATCTCCATTTTTTATTTCGCCTTAATAACGATAGTAACAGTAAAGTCTTTAGTGCTGCTGATTTTTCTCCTTAAAAGCCATTTGAGTTTAACTCTACATATATGGCTGTGGGTACTAAATAAATGAATAAAAATAACATCTTGCGGCGAGGTGTTTACGACGCATACAAACCCGTACGAGCACGTTTCACCTTGTTGAAATGGACTGGCCAAGTTTAAGACTCCCTTGACGTGAATATAATAGAATTAATATATCTGGAACATGAAGATTGCAAATAGTAAAAGGTACCAGTTTTTGCAATAATAATGGCACTCCCTCAAAACAGTTTTTGAACTTCTGAAAGTTTTAAGCAGATGGCTATTGGTGGCTGGAAACAAAATCTGCATATTTGACTCATTATATGTAGGGTGTTTTGCTATTTAAAATTAATTTGCTTTGTTAAAAATAACGTAGTAAAAGTCCACCATAACACAATAAAATTATTGTTAAAGTTACAATAACTGAAAATAATAAATTAGAATTTGGTTTCGTGCTTTGTAGTAAATAATAGCAAACACTGTATGAAAAAAGTGGCATAAAGAAGACTTAAAGATCGTTTTATAATACTCTCCGAAATTATAATACTAAGATAAGAGTAGTGTTAGCTGAGACAAGCAAAATTTGAAAAACTCTTGTATTCTCTTACAAAACAAGACAAGAGTTTCTTTAAAATCTTAATCTTGATCGATCTTGCAAGATCATATCTTGTCCTGTTTTACGAGAGTCGCAAATTTCTTGTTTCGCAGGATTTACATACACATGAGAAACATGGAACTTTATTAGGAATTTGGCAACAGTGGTGGTTACTCTCGGTCGGTAACGGTTCCCTTCGGATCTCATACGTTAATGTCGATATGATCGATCGTCGTCAGTGGTCGATTGACGTTTTACATAATGAGTTATAAATAATGGACGAAATAGGCATCACTTTCAATATAATTTTTCTTTGAACACGTGGGCAGGAATTGTCGATGAATGTCTAATTGGACCATTTATATTGGGTCAAATCGGATGAATAGTTATAAATATTTATAATTTTTCTGTAAAGATATTTCTATCCTTATTGAAAATGTGCCTTAAAGTACATTTGTAGATGTGGCTTCTATACGATGGGGCACCCCACATGTTCGTTTAGTAGTCCTTGGGTTTTTGAAGCAGGTACACGGGGTACGCTAGATGGGACGAGGTCTAAATTATATGGAATTCTTTTTATAGGGGTATTCTAAGTTGAGTTCTAAGTGAGTGGGCCAAGAACTAACCCTCCACTGCGACCTTATAGTCTATTGTCGCCTACATCCATATTATATTTCATCCAACAGGTTTAGCAAATAACCTTATTGCATGAAATTCTCTCCAAATCTTCAGGCAAGATATGCATTTTGTCAAATATAGAAAATTTGGTCCGTTCTCCAGCTGGACAGTAACATATGTGTTCTGTCGATTCGTCTCCAAACTCTCCAAACACAACTTAGACAGTGCCCAGTATATAAGCCAATAAGAGTCTTTAGGTCAAGCCTATTGAACTCAAGCAAATTTTTAGCTCTCTTTGTCGATGTGCCCCCTATGAACGCCTTCGGTGTGAGCTAATCTTGACAAATCTCGCCGGTACTCACAAACTTTTTCCTCCGCCCAGGTAGAGATGACTAATTTGGTAGTAGCCAAAGCCAAGCTAAGAGCCGGTTCTGGATCTATGAAGTTGGAAGAGACACCTCGCCTTGCTGACGAGTCCACTTTCTCGTTCCCCTGGATACCTGCATAACCAGAATTCATACCAAAGTTACTCTGTTGCTTGTTTCCAACCGCTCCAAAGCCTTTTGACAGTTCCACATCGTTCTTGAATTATACCGGTAGGATCTAAGTGCTTTTAAAGCTGCTTGGCTATTGGAAAATATTTTTATCGACCTGCGTGTAACTCTAAGCTTCTCCAGCCTCCATACACACAGTTCGATGACATAGATGTCTACCTGAAATATAGTTACATGCTTGCCCAAGCCTACGGATAGCCTGGTCTTTGGGTTGCAATTATACACTCCAGCCCCAACACCATCTGGAGTCTTGGACCCATTGTTGAACCGGCAACTATCCGCCTTCAGGAGGTCAGTTTCACCCTGCTCCTATTCCTCCGAGGAAGGAAAATTTTAAAAGACAGTCTATAGTTGATTGATAGAGTGCTGTGACCTTATATGTCCTCCAGCACTCCACTGTGATCCATTATGTTAGTCTTCAACATAGTAATAGCCATTATGGGGGTATTTAAAAACAAGGTATAAAGTACTAAAGTAAAAAATATCGATGAATTATGTGAGCGGATCAACACGGCTGCTGATAATCTGCGTCCTCAGAAACAGCAGGAAGGACACATACTAAAAAACTGACTAACCTAATCTAACCTGATTTAATCTATATTTATTAGAACGAAATTTATGACATACCAAAGAAACGGGGATAATTTATCAGAATGGCCAAACATTTGTGCATAGTGCCCAATCGATATGATAAATCGGATATTTTTCAATTTGTCTAACTTCCTTATCATTCTCATAATATTCTTGACAAAAAATGTCTCGTCAATTAACTAATAACAATTTCAAAATTGATAAAAGACAGTTTTTGTTAAGAAGGTTATGAGGATTAAAAAAATATTTCAAAATATCCATAGGCGTACACTTTCTTTTCAAAATGGGTTAATGAAAAATAAATCCATTTAATTTTGGTATTTGTCACCCAATACATCTCTTAATATTTGGAAACAAATACTCAAGTTGATGTTTTGAATACTGATTTTTCAAAGGTTTTCGATAAGTTAGATTCATAATATAAGTTTTACTTGGATAGCAGATATCAATATGTTCAGTGTGGTGGTTACATGTCTGAGTTAGTGCTAGTTACATCGGGTGTTCCTCAGGGGTCCATTTTAGGATCTTTATTATTTGTTACTTATATTCATATTAGATATAGTTCAGAATCTTGATTGTAGTTATTACTTGTATGCAGATGATTTAAAAATTTATGTTGATGTTACTACCGTTGACGATTGTATGTTTCAGCATTCCCTAAGCCGTATTCGTGATTGGTGGCATCTTTCTTTAAATACTATCAAGTGTACTGTAATGCCTTTATCTAGGAAACACTATCCCATACTATATACTTATAATATGAATGACATTATCCTGAACCGTCCTGAATCTGTAAAAGATGTAGGTGTCTAAGATTTCTAACTAGAATGTCATATAGCTTTTCGGATATTCAAGTATATATGACACTTTTCAATGCTACTCGAGTACGCTAGCATCAAAACTGATACACCTTATTGTATATACATACTATGTATTTAGTCATATGTGTATAATAGTAACAATTTTGTGTCAAAAACTAACAAAAGTATCAATTTGTATTTACTTATTTTCTAAGCAAGACTAGTTTAGGGATCATCATTTCATAAAACGTTTTTAACAAGGAGTAGAAAAATATTTAAAATTTTAACTAATTCAAGTAAAACCGTGTATACATTTATTTTTGCTTTTTTTTAAGATAATTTTTTTATGCTAGTTACTGCATTATAATTAGAGGAACTCACGTAACGCATTGCATGGAATAAAATTATATGTATGAAAAAATTGCGATACATGAATGTGACGATTACGTTTTGATGATTTTATTACGTCATGGTAAAGTATAAAAATATTTTTTTTTAAAAAAACGTATTCTTTACTCAATGAATGTATACATTTCCATCTCATAATAATAGAACAGTATAGAATCAGTAACGTAATCTAACGTAGATGTATTTAGATCGCGTTTCTAAGAAATATGGGAACCTGAATATTGTGAAGAAAAATTATCTCAGAAAATTTTGAGTATTGACGAAACTAATTATGTGTAATTAGTAAATCTATTATTGTAAGTATAGTCTTCTTGTCTAGTAGGTTTTACCCATATATTTAACTCATTTTGCCTAGGGTATTAGGTAAAACCAAACAGTCATGCATCTTTTGTACGAATGTGTTACCTAAAATGTATATGCCTACCTATTAGATAAATATAACAAAGTTTATATTATGTCGTGGATTCAATCTTTTCCAAGAAACTATCGAGTATCTATGTGAAGTGCTTAATTTAGGTTATCGGCGTTGTTTCAGTGAGAAATTAGATGTCTGTGTATTTTATGAAATGATCAAATTGTCCCATATCTTTCTACATAATACATATTGTTTAATGTTAATTTAAAATGTTATAAAAAATAACAACAGCGAGTTTTTTTTTCTTGGAAATATACAAAAAACCTTTAAAAGAAACACATTTACTGAAGACTAGGACTATACAAGGTGTCTCTAAAACGTCTGTACAAAAATGCCTGAGCCTAAAATATGAGGATCTAGCCCAATTTACCTTAGTTCAAATGTTAATAGTTTTCAAAATACAAGGTTTCAAATTTACTATTTTTAAAACTTTTAAAAAGCATGAAGCTTTAGATGTACGCAAATTGCTGCTGGTGGCGCCGTCTGAAACGTACACCGAAACTGCAATCGGATCTCGATTTGTCATTCTAAAAAACCAATACGTACAAAATTTCATGTGAATCATGCTATTAAGATAAATATTTTCAAAAAAGTTTTAAAAAATAAAAATTTTGACACCCTGTATTTCGGAAAACTTGCTCATAGTTTACTCTTAGGAATTTGTGCTGCAAAATATTGTTGTACTGGTTTATTCTATATTTTTTTTATCAAAAAAAAAAAAAAGACGTATGTATGTGAAAACGTTATTTAATAATTATTATTTTAATATCAAAATCTCTCTCTTTAGTAGAATTACTTCTTCTTTAATATAAGAAAAATCCACATATATTTTTTTGACTAACCTATCTAATTACGGATTAAATTAATTTGATAGGTGGATGAATGAAGACTTTTATTTAAATATATCTTTAAAATTGCCAATTCGGATCGACAGGGTTATTCATTATATCTAGGCCATCCTTTTTATCATTATTATTAGAGATATAAAATAAAGTTTCAAATTATAGTTGTAGGCCTTAAGTTAATAGAAATACAGTGGCGTGCAGAAGTTTAGGGGTACAAGAGATAGTAATACATTTTTTATGCCTTATATATTGTTGAATTTTTGAATTATTCTTATTTTTCTGATTTCAAAAATATATTCCTATCTTTAATAGTTCTCGAGTTATTGTACATTGAAAATGTAAGTTATTTATTAACCAACGAAAATTACAATTATTAAAGTAGTCTATGAAAATGGCAAGTATTTTCTTATTTATATTTATTTGATCAAATCAAATAAAATAAATAATTAAAATAAATGTTTTTTTTTTTGTTTCATAATAATATACAGGCTGCATCACATAAGAGGGCAGCTCCCATGTATCTCGCTTAATATGCGAGACACGTCCATGGCCAACTTTATGAGTAATAACAAAAAAAACCTGTTAAGTGCCCAAACTTTAAGGCTGTCTAACTTTTTTATTTTAACAGATAGAGAAAACTTATTGGTAATAAATTTTTATTGCAAAATTGATACCTTCCACCTGATATAAACAGATTTTTGAAATATCGTATGTGGTTTGCTGCGCCCTCTAGGCGGATAAAAAAATTTTTTATTGAAGCAGGCTATGGCCACAAAAAATTGTCTGTTTTTTCGTCTTGCCTTTAATAAAAAAAATTTTTATCCGCCTAGAGGGCGCAGCGAACCACATACGATATTTCAAAAATCTGTTTATATTAGGTGGAAGGTATCAATTTTGCAATAAAAATTTATTACCAATAAGTTTTCTCTATCTCTTAAAATAAAAAAGTTAGACAGCCTTAAAGTTTGGGCACTTTATAGGTTTCTTTGTTATTACTCATAAAGTTGGCCATGGATCTCAAATTTGTTTTTACGAGTATAAAGGCCTCCAAAAATGCAACAAAAAACAATTAAAGATTTTTGACGTATCTCGCATATTAAGCGAGATACATGGGAGTGGCCCTCTTATGTGATACAGCCTGTATATAAACGGTTAAAGATAGGAATGTTATATGTTATATTTTTCAAATAAAAAAAGAAATAATTAAAAAATTCAACAATGCATAGGGCGTTTTATTAGAAAATATATTATTGCTTCTTCTACCCCATCTATTTCCTAATGAAATGATCAAATTATTATCCCTTACCTTTCTCATTATACTTCATACTGGCCGAGATTCACTTAGCACATCACTCAATCCCGTTTATGAACGTACTAAAGCTCCAAGCTTCCAGCTTCCCTCGGACGAATTCACCAGGTAGACACATAATGTGCAGGTGACGTCCCCTGTCCCCTCTGATTGAAATAATTGCGAACAAGAGGGACGAATGCTAAGGATGCGATTTAGACCATAGCCGTTACAAGGGGGCCACATTTAAACTAGAACTTGCTTGGATTTTTTTTTGAGAAGCAAAGATCTCAATACGCGAGTACCTTGCGTCTTTCCTCTGATCAACAGTTACAGTTTTAATACATACAAATTGTTGCACTGAATATGTATGAGATAATTATTACGTGATATGCAGTGTTAAATGCATCAAGTGATGAAAGGAATTACAGAACTGCACCAGTCAAGGAAAAATGCACAAATTTAAGAAAAATTTAAGATTGTATAAAAATATGTCCTACTTTCCTATACAGGGTAGTCCGTTCTTCATGGACATTTAGGAAAGCGTAAAATATACAAGGTGAGTCATTAATAGTACATAGCTTAAGAGCAGATTGTTAACGTCAAAATAAAGCGGTTGAGTTCAACATGCCTTATTCAGTTATTGTACCTTTTCATTCTACAAGGCGTTGAAGTTGAAAACATGTTTTCGTTTTTTTGCTATATTTTAAGAACGAATGGACAGATTGTTTTGAAAATGTGTAGTCTTATGTTTTTTGAGGTGGCAATTATGAATATGCGAACAGTGTTGACACGACGTTCTGTATTTTTTTCCCGCCGAATCTCAAAAACTTAAATCGTCTGTTTCCCGAAAACGGTTGGGTTTATCGATTTCTAACAGGTATACATTTTCTATTTAGAATTGAAGGTAGTTCAATAGTTTTTTATTAAAAAATTTAAAAGTGTAAAATACAGGAGGTCACGACTAGGGTAGCGGCCCCTAGTCGTGACCTCATCACTGTTTGCATATTCATAATCGCCACATCAAAAAACGTAAGACTTCAAATTTTCGAAACAATCGGTCCATACCTTCTTTAAATAAAGCACAAAATCGAAAACATTTTTTCAACTTTAAGACCCTGCAGAATGAAAAGGAGCAACGATTGAATAAAACATGTTGGCCTGAATCACTTTATTTTGACGTTAATAATCTGCCCTTAAGCTATGTACTATTATTAATGACTCACCCTGTATAGGGTGGCTCAAATTAGAAAAAATGTCACCTTTTCAGGACCATTCAAATAGCATTTTAGAAAATGCTAACTAGCATTATTATTTCGGAAACAAAAAGAGCTAAAAAATTTTTCTACCACTTCTTTTTTTATGGACTGCATCTTCACAGTAACAGATGTAGAATAAAATTATGGACACGCCAGTATGTAACACTACTATTTTATTTGAAGAATGACACATGGAATTAAAGAAATTCAGAAATTTAATTTAAAAATCTAGTTGATCTTGACATAAAACATAAATCAAAAAACATTATCACAGATTCGACATTTGCTATTTGATAAAAATGTGTCCTACTTACCTATACAGGATGGTTCGTTTTTCATGGCTCATCATTGACAATTAGGAAATCGTAAAATATATATAGAGTGACTCAAATTAGAAAAATGTTTCACCTCTTCAGGTCTATTCAAGTAGCATTTTAGAAAATGCTAACTAGCGTCATTTTTTCACAAACAGAAAGTGCTAAAATTTTCTACGGCCACTAATTTTGGTTATGCAACATTCCATTGTCTTTTTTTGTGGATGTCATATTGCATCTTCACAGTAACAGATAGAAAATAAAATTACTAGCACGCAAGAATAACCCATGGAATTAAAGAAATTCAGTAATTTAATTTAAAAATCTAGCTGGTATTGAGATAAAACAAAAATCAAAAACGTTTTGATAGATTCGGCATTTGCTAGCTTTATTCTTATTGCTGGAAACCTCATTAATTTTTTTTTTAAATATTTTTAGGATGGAAATGGGTGAAGTATGAATTTTCCATTACATTGTAAGTATTAGAAATGTTTCAGTAAAATGATGCAGGACGTCATAATTTTGCAACGATGTCCCAATATTTAAATCGACACTTTCCAAATAATTGGATATTCAATCATGGGTCTGTTGCTTGATGTCCACAGTTTCTATGCCTTAATATATTTTTTTTTGTGGGATTGTCTGAAAGATAAAATTTATTACTTACAGTCCCTGTGCAAATATAGTTTTTGCTGCTTTTATGTCTATTTCACAAAATATTACCATGTCACGATTGTTAGGTGTTTGTACATAAATATATACTGTGATTAGTCTTTTTAGAACTCCTTTCACTACACAATAAAATGTGAAATAGTTACAAGTGTTCAGAATGACTTATGATGCTTACGAAAAGCGTTTACCGAACAAACGTTTCATAGCTAGAAAGTTTTGCCTAAATTAACACGTCATGCAGCTGGTCATGGTTATTATTAATTGCTCCATGTTTATTTATGTAGGTACACTCACAAATAACAAACACTATGTACAAAAAAACGAAACGCACTAACCACAGTACTACCATGACTAATAATACTTTTAAGTTGTAAGTTTAAGTTACAGTGTTGTCATACGTTACAGTTTTAAGGTGTTTTTGGGAAACTTCAATTGTTTACTGCATTAATACTGATACAAAAAACAAATTATGTTACAGGAGTTTATTTAACCTTAGTTATACCTTAGTTTGTAATTTGGTAATACAGTTTTGCATTTTATTGCAGCTGTATTTTTAAAATGTATTTGTAGAAAAACTAAACTAAACTACATGTGTCAGAGTAGATCAATGGTCCTAGGTATAAAATAGCATTAAATTTAGATTGTAAAATACATGGTAAAAATGATAAACTTTTAGTGATATGTTCGGTAAATATGCGTGTACAGTAAATATAACGAATATTCTATTAATTTAATATTTATTCGCACTAGTGCCATGTAAATACTGAATATATTCTAAGCTAATGTGCTTTTTTTCTGCTTGGTTCTCGTGTTTAATTTAATAATAAATTTGTAGTTTTTAGCAGGCGTTTGCTTCTTTATATCAAACAAGCAAAAGTGAAATAGCTGGTCACAGATACAACCGTGTATTTGTTGCACTTGTCTCCTTTAATATATATACAAAGGAAACTGAAATAAAAATATCTAATCAGTTGTTAAATGCATGAATTTATTAAATACTTGTCATACTTCATGAAATCAAATTTATTCAGAGATATTGCTCATACATGTACATATAGTTCAGCAAGAAACTAACAAAACATCCTTTGAAGCAATTTCTGCATTAGTGCACATTGTGTTAAATAAATCAGAAAGATACATTTAAAATATATAGGTAAATTGGACATCCTGTAAACGACAAATTTTTTATTGCAACTTGCGTACCGCGAAACATCCATTACCTCAAAATTGCCGCATAATTAAGATTTGTTTGAATAGCAGGACACATTTTAAGTAAATATGTTGTTTCTCATTTAGCACATTGATCCTTACAACACATTGTTTCTTAAAAAATTGCAACGTGATGGTCGTGTCCATTTAGTATATACAGGGTGTTTTAAAAAGACATTGCT
Organism: Monochamus alternatus; assembly: GCA_037114965.1. Taxonomy (NCBI): domain Eukaryota; kingdom Metazoa; phylum Arthropoda; class Insecta; order Coleoptera; family Cerambycidae; genus Monochamus; species Monochamus alternatus. The sequence continues at coordinate 45,741,732 of CM073433.1, forward strand.
AGAGCTGACAAAACATTGAAAAATGAGTAGGGTTTGTTTAACAAATGTAGGAGGAAAATGTAAAAAAACCGGTAAAATCAACCAGGCGATTCCTGTAATAGTACTTATTTATCAAGTGTGTACCCATCAGACCCCGTATTTTTCCATTGATATGTCATATTCTGTGATTTGAAAACTTATACCAATAGAGTATAGTGTATGTAGTATACAGAGTGTTTTAATAGAGGTGGTATTAATATAAACTAAAATCAAAGTTGCAGTTTCATAATAGTGTCGCAAACTTTCTGTTTCTTTTTCTGAAAGGAATGATACATGACATGTGATATTATTATGGAAGTTATTTGAAAACTCGTTCGGAACACCAAAACGCCACTAAGAAAAGCAACAATTAATACATAGTTTGTTCTTGTAAAATGGATTGATGGGAATTTAAGTGACATTGTAAATATAAGTCCGGTTTAACTAAAAATAAATTCCATTCATTTTTAAGTACTTACACGTGCTTGAAAAACGTGATAAAGTGCAGTTATGGCATATTATCCTAAGGTTGACATATATTACTATACATATTGCGTTTAATCTATAACATTACTATCTTTCGTTTTCTATCATTGATATTCATCAATTCCTTGCATTTTAAGTAAAACAATACACACTTTTATCATATATCTTCGTATAGAAAAATGTGAAAAACTGTGACATAAATTTATTGATTCCTAAATACTTAATATATGAGCCTGATGAATACAAATTTATGGAAACATCAGTTTGTATTAAATTATAAAGTCAATGGACATCAGTGCTAGAAACAATTATGGCTATATCGGCAAAGTCTTCACGATCTAAATAATACCGTCCATCTGTAGTAGGAGGTTCTCAGGCATTTCATCCACAAAATCAAGCATCGGGAAGGGAAAGCGGAACTTTAAGGACAGTGGGCGTGTACACCTCACTTGTATTTCACAGCTATATCTATCCTATTTTGTTTGATTTTTGTTTATACTGTAACCTCAATGTAGACTGTGCGTGGAAACACAAACAAACTTTATTGTCACTCTTGATTGTACAAGAAATATTCTTCAAACCAATTTCCCAACTGTAAATGCTTTACTTTCTGTCACTCGCGTTTGGCTGCTCCATATAAACTGACCCGTGTCAGCAAAACCGAATCGCTTATATAGGTTTTAAGGGTTCTAGAAGTTTTCGGCGGTCTCGAGAATCAAATAGAATGTGGCCGAGAATGTTCCAGAAAACGTCAAAATAAAGGCATCGCAAAAAAATTATAAATTCTAACGTAAACATAATTAACAAACTAAAAAGGTAGGTGAGCTTCCGTAACAATATGAATAAAGCAGATAGAACGAACAAAGAAATATGAAATAAACATAAATTTCCACAGCCTGGCAATGTTGGAAGTGTTTATTTATATGTCTAACTGCTTTAAAACGAGTTTATTTCTCTCTTTCTTACTTGATGTAGACCAGTGGAACTTCTGCACTTTCGGAACTTGTTGTATGTATTGAGTATACTAAAAACTAAAAATAGTACACAATACATAGTCACTTTTTCAAATTAGGCTGCAGAATAATCATTGAAACATTTGTTGTGTTACTGTATTGACATGCAATTTTCACTCAAAAAATACATCAATGTGGTCAACAGTTAATCTTCTTTATATTGTGTTAATTGTGGAAAACTATGAAACTTTCAGTAAAATAGTTATGTTATTTGAAATTCGTTTATAATAATAATAATAATATTTATTAATCCTTTCTGACATAAAAATGTATAGGACAAGTCAATTTACAAAGTACAAGTATCAAACATAATAATACAAACACAAACATAAAAATATGTGAACATATACATACACATATATACAAACATACTCACATATAAATATAATAAATAAATAATATTTATTGATCCTTTAAGACAAATAGATGTATAGGACAACAATAATTATTGTAAATTGTCATTTAAATACTCATCTACGCTATAGTAAGACTTTATATGTAACAATTCCTTAATATATCTTTTAAATGTATTTTTGTCTTTAGATATGCAATGAGGTGGTAATTTATTATATAGTTTAATTCCCTGATGCAAAGCAGACATTTCAAACCTTTTAGTTTTATGTTTAGGATAACTCCACAAATCGCAATTCCGCGTGGAATATCCATGAAAGAGAGTTTTTGGTAAAGTGGTGAATATTTTCGCTAACATGCAGCAGTATTTTGTAGATATATATACAAGGAAATGTTAATATTTTGTATTTAACGAATATATTCCTGCATATTTTTCTAAGAATTCGTTTTTGCGCCACAAAAATCCGGTTACTGCTGACCGAAATTTACGAATGAGAAAAATTTAAAAACGACTTGAATTGGTGCTTTTTACATATACACAGGGTGTCCGGAAAGTGATGGGACCCAGCGTAAGCATAGGAGTAAGTAGTGCCGCATATCGTAGAGGGCGCTCTTCACGTTTTTTTTTTGTAACTCATTTTTATCGTATCTTTTTTGTTGGTCTTACTCTGATACGCTTGATTGAAAATTAGAACGTAGAACAGTTATATCTGTTCCATATTGAAATAATGTACTGTAATAACTCGAATTAGAAATTTTATTTCAAAGTATTTTATTGTGCGGATATTTTCAAACGCATTTTTACCGAAAAGGGCTCATTGCATCAACATGGAACAAGTTTAGACTTTCTACGTAAAATTAGTTTCTCCATCATAATTTTCAGTCAAGCGTATCACAAGATGACCAATAAAAGATACAATAAAAATGAGTTACAAAAAAACTGCCAAGAGCGCCCTCTACCATATGCGACACTACTTACTCCTTTGCAATGCTGGGGTACTTACCTAAAACATAATCGTACCAAATTTCAACATGATGGACGTTTCGTTTATTAATTATGCCCATAACAAGAAAACATTTCTTTTTCTTTGAAGGCCTGTAACTTCTAAACGAGGCACTTTTGGACTAAGCTAAGTTTGTCTAAATCGGTTCTATTTGATCACAGGAAGCTATGTTTAAGCTGGGTCCCATTACTTTCCGGACACTCTGTAGAGTTGTTGTGATGAATTGTAACAATTTTTTTCTCTGACCAACGGTAACAGAATTATGACAGCAAACAGGTCTTCAATATGCGACGTCGTTCACATACCATGTCAGGATTGTTACATGTTTGTACATAATTACAAATCCACCTAAACATACTTACTGTAAATGGTTTTCTTAGAACTCTTTTCCCAACATATGTGACATAGGTACAGTTATTCAAAATCTACTCTCTCGTAGCCAGAAAGATTTGCTGATCATGGTTACTACAAATTGTTCAGTTTTTGTGTTGTTTTGTGTTTACTATAAGCAGACTCACAAATATCAATCAAGCACTGGGTACAGAAAAACAAAACGCACTAGCCACAATACTGCTATGGCTAATAATACTTTTAGGTTAACAGTAGTAGCTGATGGATTGCAATGTTGTCATATGTTACAGTTTTAAGGATTTTCTGGAAAACTATTGTTTACTTAATTAATACTGATTCCAAATTACGTTACAGGAGCTTTTACTTAACCTTAATTGTACCTTAGTTTGTAATTTTGTAACACAGTTTTGCATTTTACTGCAGTCGTATTTTTATTTTTAAAATGCATTTGTAGAAAAAATATTCGTTTCAGATATTTTTTTCATAAAAGTTTTTTGTTGCTTTTGATTAAATATACAAGCCTACTTCGTATTGGCATTTATATTTCCGGTCACGCTGTGTATGAAAAACTGCTACTGCTTTGACGATATCACTTAGATAGCTATGCTTGTACGATTGGTTATATAACTTGCATTATCCTCGTATGTAAACATCTGGATTCGACTGTCTGATAACTATTCTTGCATAGTTATTATTCAAGAGCTATTTTCTTTTTTTAATAAACCTGCTTCGAAATTAATTTGCGTTCCTACCCTGATCGCGCTAAGCAATTATTAATTCTACTACAATTTCTACATTTTTTGCTCCAAAAATTATTAACAAACATGGTTTAGTTTTATAAACATTGTCATTCAGAAAAAATGTTCGGAATTACTGGTTTTGTCAATAACAGAAAAAAAAGTTCAATTTGTGCCCTTTCAGTGGTATGCTAAGGGAGCGTTTTAAGCTACCTCTTAATACAAACTCTTTAGTTTATTTTAATAAGTTCTATACGCAGTCGTTTGGAACTCTAATTTAGAAACACCCTGTATACACAGATTTTTTGATTTTGACAACATATTTTCTTTGAAGTTATAGGTTTTTAATCGCTATTCCATTGTTCCAATTTCATAATTCTGCGACCTCAGAAAAAAATAATTTAGTAAAAAATTTAAAACTCAAAAAAACTCCTTTAGGTAGGTACTACTACCATAAAATTACCAAGATTTGATGAAATCTATACTTAATACTTACCTGTAGCTTTTTAAATATTTTAGTCATTTATATATTTATCTGTAACAAAAATAGTTCCATTTGCTTCAATCGTGTGTAATTTTTATATTTCACTAGTGTCACTAAGTTAAATGCATGCATTTTTTATATATTTACTCACTTAAGTTCTTTTGAAAAAATGTAATACGTACTTTCTAAATTTTTATCCCTGTCATAAATCTATTTATGGGAAAAATACGGTAAATGCATGCAGAATTTATTTATATTACTATTCTTATAACAATTTGACAAAAAAAATAATATCCGTCATATGCATTTTCTAATGGAAAAGATATTTAACTAAAAAATAAGATAATATAAATTTAAATGTCATACACTGCAGTGCAGGTAAATAGCTTACACACACAATACATTACTACAGTTAAATATTCAATAATATTTGAAATATAATATTACAAATATAGAATGAAACTACATGGAAAATTGTTATGTTATATTTGATACAACAGGTTGTGTTAAACGCTGATAACATCGCTGCAAAGCATTAGGCATATGTATGTACAATATAATCGAGCATTAGATATAATGTATATCTTTTAGTAAGATTAAAAATGAATCAATTACATACAACGGGAAAACAAATATAAATACTCCTACGATATAAAGTTAAAACATTTTAATACTAACTGTAAGGCACATAATAATGAGACTGGATTCATTTTCTATAATTCCGCACTTCTATCACCACAGGGCTAGTGGAGCTGCTATATTTCCTATCCTCGTAGTAGTTCCTTGAAGGTTCTCTGTAGTGACTTTTAGTAACGGACTTAGTTTCGCTTGATTCGATGGTTTCTAAGGCTCTACCATCCCTCGACGGTATAGTCTTCTTACTAAAACTTTTCGTAGTATTAGTAACGCTAGGACGATGCGGATCGTCGTTCCTCGTAGTTGTGTGAAAAGTCTCTGAGAAATCAGTACTGGAAGCGCTGCCTCTACGATACACGGAATTATTGGGCGTGGAACTCACTAAATGGGTATCCCTCAACCTCGTCGGAGGTTCGTAGATGTCGCCATTGTAGTTCCTGGCGTTCTTCAAGGGCGTGCTGTAACCAGTCGGCTTCCAGGAGTCGCTGTCGTTCTCCTCCAACGTCTTGAAGAGCTCAGGCGATCTATCCTTTAGGTTCGACAGAAACACTCTCTTGTTGTCTACAGTGTCACTGGAGCCGTTTCGAACGAAACGGGTGGTGTAGACTTCTTCATTCACGTCCTTCTGGCTGCGATTAAGACTTGAAATTAATCCAGGACTTTTGAGCCCAATGGGGTTTTCCTGAAGTTTGTTCATGTGGGGGTTGCTGGTGTACATACTGGCTCTAGACGGGTCTAAACCGCCGTGAACATTCAGGCTTTTGCTTCTGGACAAGTTCGACTTGTAGGTTCTAGCCGGTTTGGCGGGGCCTTCGATTTTTCTAGGAGCGGAAACCGTGTTGATGATAGAAACGTTGATAGTGCTGTTCGACTTGTTGTTCTTCTCTAACCTTGTTGGCGGTTCTTGCCTTGACAGGTGTCGTGGAAGTGTCTGCGAGCTTCTCTCTTCGTCGACTGAACTGCTCACCAGTCTGCCGGTGGACTTACTGAACCTGCCCAGAGTGCTTTGGGACCTGTAACATGGGTGGAAAGGAATTTGTTAATACGGGAAGTTGTGGTATATCCCACGCGCTGAGTCGTGTAACCATAAAAAAATAAATTAGACTAGTATGCCATGTAAGTGCATGTGTTGGCTAAGGACATTTTATTGTGGGTTTTATTTAAATATAACTAGCATATTTAATCTTCGTCTGATCACAATGCGAAGCGGTCTAATTTTTACAGGATTAAGGATCCTTTTATGGTAACTAAATCGAGGGCATATTAGGTAACTCTTGTCATGATCCTTTCGATTATTTTTAGTACCTAGCTGCAAGTTATCTGCAAATGAGACCTACGCAGTCTGACTCATTTGTATCTATAGTAATATTGTTATGTAAAAGGAATTTTTAAATAATTTATAAATAATAAATTATGCATGAATTCCTTACTGTCGCCAAGTTGTTTATGATAAGCTGTTTACCAGTCTATAAAAGTGCAAGAAGCATTTAGTGACTGATGAAATTTTTATTTTGGTAAAAACTACTTTAAATTTGAACATTAAATCACCAAAATGAAAATTTCAATGTTGATGCAGAAGCTATAGCATATTTACCTTGTCAAACTTTTTTTCTACGGCACTAATTTTGTCACGTTTTTAATAAAATTACAGATGTAGTGTATTACAATTTTATTTCAAATACTTTTTTTTATATAAAAATACAATATCAGGCATAACAGTCAAACACTACTCTTCTAAGAAATGTTAGTAATATTTACATACAGATATTACAGTACCTATGTTATCCTGGGTTGTAAGACAGGAAACAATATAAATTTATTAGTGTACATAACTATGTTAAGTACTACAGATATCCATTTTGTAAAAAGCGAGTGAGTTGTGGGTTATGAAAAAATGAACAATTTGTGAAATTGTGTTACAAATATATTCAAATTTTTCCATTTATTATTTTATTTTTAATAAACATAAATGCAATCAAATTTTAATAATTACAATATGTATTATATTTACAAATTATTTAGAGCGAATTTTTTAGAAAGCAAATAACGTTTTTATTTAAATGAAATTTGTATTTAATAATAAATTATGTGCTACTGTTACCTTTATTTCGATTTTCATGTTATATACATTTTAGTATACTTATACAAGTACTTATAAATGTACATCATAATACATTACAATAATTGTATGCTCATTGCTTTAAGATTATATTAAAGAAAATGGCTATAATGAAAATTGTTGTTGTAATATCCTAAAAAAACTGAAAGCTTGATTTTTCGTATTCTGCCATGTCATTTGTATTACGAAAATTGGTGGTGGTAATAAAATATTAAATATATATATAGGTTATAGGTAATATGCTGCTATTTCCAAAATTTCCAGACTTATAGACCTTTTTTGTTGTTCTTAGCGAATATTATTTGATTTTATAAAGGATATACTGGTAGATAGCTTATAAAATTATTAATTCAATTTCATAATATATCTAGGCAATTTACACAGTTGCCATGAAAAATTTGACAGATAAGTCATATGTTTATGACATGCGTAGATTATTTTTTAAATACTGCTTGATGTAAAACTGTCAAATTATACATTAAGGGCTCCGTATTCTTGAAATAGTGTTTTCTATAAATACAAGTGGTTTTAAACATTTAAGAACTGCGTTTAACAAATAACAAGAATGCTATCTCATTCCATATTTATTTTTTTAAATTCAAGTGTAGACGTAAATATTGTTATAACATTAACTTACATAGTTCTGCATATAAGATTGGTCACTTTTGTTTATACGTATGTGATAACAATATTGTTAAAATGTAAAAATAATAGTAACATAATGTGTGTGGCTTCTTAAAAGTTAATATTTTATTTGAGGAAAATTTAAATATAGTGAATAAACAAACCATCAATAATTTTATTTTTGATATTATTACTTTTACTGGTGGTACGTGTTTTATTTTTGAAATTTCTGTACCTAAAAAACAGCGCAAAATTGATGATTTTACGACAAGAAATACGGCGACTTTAAAGCATGTGTAGTATCCGATAACTTAGATAGATGGCGAAGTTATACCAAATTTTATTATGTTATTTTCAGAATTTAAAAAAATATGGAAGCAATAAAAAAATCAAGTTTTCAGGTTTTTTCAGGTCCGAAGAATTCAATTATTTACAATTTTTTTTGTAGCTTCAGTATCTTTGAATCCCTTCTAGTTTAGTAGATTTTGTGGTTTGCATACTCGTACACTCTGTATATAAAAACAAAGATTACATAAAATATGTTTTTGATTGATCATTTTCAGTAGGCATAAGAAATTGTTTCAGAAACATATTTTAGAATTGAGTAATTTTAAAATATGGAAATGAATCACGATGATCTGAGTGATTCATTCATTATTATTTTCTTTAAATGGAAAATCTACAATATTACCGTATTCTATTTGAAGGAGTCTTTGAGGCATTGTCAAGTTAATGTAATGTTAAATGAAATTTAACACATTTTCTTTATACTTTATATACCTTTGTTGTATAATTTAATCCAGAAAATAGTTGCTTCTGATTCAGAAACAACCCTACTTTCAATTCTTTCAGTAATTCCTTATCTTTAAATATACATATCTGTGGCCATAAATAATACTAGCGTTGTCTATATTTAGCATAAAATAATTGACTGAAAGATACATTTGTCGCATGATTCATTTCTAATGTGACACAGTATAATTCCATGTATCTCATAAAAAAAACTCGATATAGGAAGTGAAAAATCTTGAATTGAAAAACTCTCCATATTTGTATACACAAAAAAAAAAAAACTCAACCTCGCTCTTTACACGACCTCACCTAACACTGACAACTACTTAATATAGTAATACGAATAAGCCAATCAAGGTCAAAGACTAACTACACAATACGCCCAAATCTACAGCGCCGTTTTGTTTACACGGTACTGCCACAAGAACCGATTGTTACATGTTCTTGTGGTACTACACACTTAGACGGGCACACTCTGACAAAACACCGTGTAAACAAAACATTCTCCAAATGCTTTTACCTTACCTTCTCTCTTCCTGGATCTCTCTTGGCCTCCTGGAGGTCCGCGCAGGCTTTACCCCGTCGTACTTGTTCTCCCTTCCGTAGATGCTGCCCGCGAAAGGGTCTTCCCCAAGGTAGTAGCGTTGGACCGGTGGGTGGCGGTCCATGTTGTGGCCGATGTTGTTGTCTATCACATGTCCCTGTTGGTAAGATGGGCTCGGAGAACGCTTGGCGCGCTGTCTGGCCTTCCTCTCAGCACTAGCCGAACGTATCTTTCCAACTAGTTTGCGGATGGATTGGCCTGCGGAGAGAAATTCATGAATAAATATAAGGTGACGCTGCGTCGTGATCCGGTGATGTGTTTGTTAACAAGTCGTTGGAATGTTTCATTTAATCTTGTGGCATGCACAGGGTCTTCACTTGTACTTGGACATTATTCATTCTTTATTAGAATGGGGTTGTGTGAACCTAGCACCTGATTTTAACTTTTTTTAGATTCTTATAGATTATGGTATAAACCCGTTTACAATTTATATCAGTCGACACAAAGAAACATACATGCGGTCCGTATATTTTTCCTATAAAATCGCGTGCCGCATATCTCTAAGAGCATACCCGATTACACAGCTTCTGCTGCAGCAAATACGCATGCGCCAGATCAAAGAAGTCAGCCTTCTATTGGTTGTAACGAATTGACGGATCACCTGTTCCATTTCCAGCGCCATCACAGGCGGGTATATCTTTCGGACGGGCAAAATTTCGGGCATATTTTTCCGCTAATTTAATTATGAATGTAATTAATTTATTAGTGATTTTGTGTTCTTAAGAATGGAGAAAAATTTGAAGCTCTACAGCATATTCTCAAAATCGTCCTAGTTTAACAAGAAAGGACTATCTGATGATGACATAATAATAATAATAATAATAATAATAATAATAATAATAATAATAATAATAATAATAATAATAATATCTCTACCCCTCATTCTAATCACAGAGATTAGCCCAGAAGTCGGAGACTTGTGCGGGAGAAGGGGCGGTATATTATTATTAAGCAGGCCGCATTTGCGCCCAGGAACGACTTACGTTGGTAGGCCCTAACCACTATTCAGTGCAGGAATGAAAAAATGGGTTGCTGTATCTTACAAGATGAAACTTTACTTAATAATTAATTATGGTATTTGAATTTCCCTATAAATGAAATCGGAAAGAGTATACTGACAGAAAAAGAAACATGAATATCATACGGAAGGAGGTACCATGTGATATAATAGGTGTTAATGTGTAACCGTTATAGTGGCAATGCTAGTAACCAATAGTGAATAGTGTGTCTATATAGTGCAATGTATTCTAAAGCTTTTTTTTCCTTATGGATGTGAAATTCACGAATATTTACGCGATTTATTTAATGGTGGAAAAATCTCTACTTGGAACGAATTTTGTCAATTAGGTATAACATTTTCATCATGAAACTGTCATGGTAGATTCTCAGAACCTCAAACAAACTTTTTGACACCACATAATAATGAAAGTAGCAATAATATTTGTACTGTTTTACTGTCAAATAAAATTTGTCAAGGGTTCAGATTTTCCCGCTACAACTAATTAAAAAAGGTGCAAAGTCCGTTCCAAAAGGACGGCATTCTAATTTGTGGAAAAAATGGTACAGGGGGTACATTTAAAGTAAACTGTTAATGTGCTAGGTGCCTCCGACGTCAAATTTTTTTTGATAATTAATATAATTGGTATATCACTGTTTCTACTAAAAATAATGAATGTTATGTAATGCAATTATGGTTGTCATTTTGGTATATTTTTTATATCTGGCCGTCTTCAAATAACTCCAAAAGTTGTACACAAATTGGCACGCATGGTATATCTACAACATTATTTGTCGTTAAAGTAGGAAAACCAGGCGTGGCATATTACTAGTTTTAATATTTACTCCAATGTCGTTTTGTCTAAAGGTCACTGAACACATTTACATTGTTTTGATATTAAGTAAGAGTCTAAATAAAGATATGAATTTAAAAAGACTCGTCCCGTGTCATCGAAGATTCGAAATCATAATGAACATAACGATCACTACCAAGGAGATGAACTTATGATTTTAATTATTCTGAAATATCTGAATTAAAAAAGTAAAAATTGGTAACCGAATCAAAACAGGGTATCGCAAATTCTCAGTTTTACAAATATATCTTCTAGTGTTTGTGACCTTACATTTACATGTTTTTTTTTCTGCCTTAATGGAAATCACTAGGTAAATATGTTCACATTCCGTCAACAGCTTAGAGATCTAAATTTTAAACCTTAATTTCTTATGTAAATTAATGCGGAAATGTTCTCAAAACAGTTGTGCCAGGTGCATGGTGTATACGCCTAACAGCAGGTGCAGGGGCGGTTTTAGACTTTTTTGTGCACGTAAAATTGAACTTAAACTGAACTATGGTCGTACTTAAAATTTAATTTTACTTAACTGAGACCGTAATTCATGTAAATAGTATTATTATAATTAAGTATCTGGTATCATATTGGGCACATTAACTTTGAAGAAATTAGAATCGGCTCACTACTTTGCATCAATGGAGATGTTCACAAAAAAGTAAATTACGTTTAAACGTCATAAAATGGTTAAAAATAGCCTTATAACCACATCTGCAAAGTTTTACTAACATAATAGTATATTATGCAACGATCATGTAATGATGGTTGCATAAACCATACGAAACTCGCCTTCGGCTCGTTTCGTATCCCGGTTAATGCTCGTGTATTAATAACCATTACATGAGAGTTACATACGCTATTTTTTCTACACCCGATAAATAATCAAAAACCATAAATTTTATATTTTTATTGAACACAATAGGTAACAGTAATTATTCGTAAACTGCATTTTCTGCTTTCTCCGATATGTGTGGAGGAGTCGATGGTAATTCTTCTATATCGCTGATATCAGACATTTTGATAAATTATGGAAGTTTAGCTAGGTATCTACGAAAATTTAATGCGTACTGATTTTGACATCTAAAATAATTACATAAGAACCTAGGATAAACGTCAAATGCACAGCATGCTTGATTGAAAAATTATGGGTTTCTATTGTTTAAAAATCTGTATCGTAATGGGTATCATTATGAAACGGATTATGGGCATATAAGTGCATTGTTATAATACGGGTGTAGAAAAATAAAATTATTGTATGAGAAAAACCCAAAATAAACGCAACACTCTGTGACGTCACAAGGCGGAAAAGCTAACGCGCGAGAAGTAGTGGTTAGGTTAGGTTTCTATGTAATAGACTAAAAAGTTATTAGTAAATTATATTAGTACCTCACTGTCTATTTTATTATTATTTTCAAGTTTGCATATATCTATATTACGTTACTATTCTGTAGACAGAGATGCTTATTCTGCAAAGATAAAAAATTATAAAGTAGATTCAAAGAAATTGTTGACGTTGAAGTGACCACTATGTTTTATTGGGAATGTTCCTACATCACGAATGTATTTTGATTTTTCATTTAGATATTTTTTTGAAACACATTCTTGTCAGTTATTATTTTTATTGATTTTTGCACCTTATATTTACTCCAAAAATTACATTTTATTTCTGTTAGAGAAAGGTAAATGGGGTTCATTCATTGGTTATGTTTAAGTTAATAAAGTATATGTTGACGTTTTAGTAGTTTACCTTACAACTATCATTCTTAGTGTAATTAAAAAATAGTGAACAATATATATTTGTAAAAATCATTTAAAAGTTACGAATGATGAATAATTGAGAGAAATATACAGGGTGTTTATTAATTGAATGCCGATACTTAAGTGTGTGAATCCTTCGGTCATTTTAAGAAGAAAACTTAATATCAACATATGTCCTAAACCTCTTAATTTTTGAGCTACAGGGTGTTACAGTTTTAAGAAAAAAATAAGAGGTTTAGGACATATGTTGATATTAAGTTTTCTTCTAAAAATGACCGAAGGATTCACACCCTTAAGTATCGGCGTTCAATTAATAAACACCCTGTATAAAGCTTAATACATGACACGTTGATGTTTTTAAATATATTCGGATAGACGATACATGTCTTAGTATTAATGACTATTTCAATTTAAAAATTATATGATATGCATGCCAAAGCGTATATAATAAATTATATATTCACAACAACACAGTTATTGGTATTTCAAGAGAATATTTTAATTCTAAGTATGAACTTTTTAAATGTAATACCATACACATTGATCGCGTAGACGACAAACCCTTTTTAAACTGTTAATGTATACAGTATGCGACAAAAGTATGGAATAAATTCAATAAAAACGAAACAATTAGTTTTTGGGAAAAATCCTCGAACAGGTCGATTTTTAATTTAAAAAATACATATTTTAGCTTAAAATGCGATTTTCAAATGTCATTTGTTTTCGAGTTATGACGTCATCGATTTTTTTTTAAATGGCAACACCATATTTTTTTCCTTGATTCTGAAAGATCGTTTAATTCTCTATCAGACAGTACTAAAATTTTGCCCTCTTACATAGGAAAGTTTTCGAGTAAATGACGATTGAATGTTAGAAAACGTAAATCAATTAAAATAAAGCAAAAACGTTATCAAGTTTAGTTTTTCGAATTCCATAGTTCTTTTATGGATCACGTAGGTGAAAATCTTTGCAAAGTGTCATTGTCACACCGACTTTCTAATAGGTATTGTAAGCTACATAGAAATTATTATTCAATTTAAAGTATTATGGCACATTTAACTGTTACTCAAAGAATTGAAATTTTAATTCTTATCGGATGCGGAAATATGACTAGAACTCAGCAGGAAGTTTGAGTTTTATTTACTGAAAATATCCAGATCACCCTATCAGCCAATCAACAGTCAGTAAGGTAGAGTCTAAATTTAGAGAAACTGGGAATGTTGTAAATATTCCAAAACCTGGACGTCCAAGCATTAATGAAAATCAGAAACAGAACATTTTGATAAGTATGGTGGATAATCCTCATAATTCTTCACGATTGGTTGCATTAAACAATGACACTAGTCAGAGCACAGTGCTACGTATCTTGAGGAAGGAAAAATATCATCCCTACAAAATTCAACTTGTGCAGGAACTCAATGAAGATGATCCCGATCGCCGCTTACACTTTTACTTGAAGTCAAAAGTGTACATTAATAAAACACGTAATTTAGAAGAACTTCAAAATTGCATTCGGGACGAAATACGCAGAGTTACCCCAGAAATCATTCATAATGTGCAAGAAGAATTTCTTCACACACTTGCGCATTGTCAAGAAGTTGGTGGATGGCAATTCGAACATTTAATTTAAGTATAAAATTTAATCAATTGTATTTTATTTTACATACCTCAGAATTGTTACTTTTTTATGGATAAAATTTACGTTTTCTAACATTCAATCGTCATTTACTCGAAAATGTTCCTATGTAAGAGAGCAAAATTTTAGTACTGTCTGATAGAGAATTAAACCATCTTTCAGAATCAAGGAAAAAAATATGGTGTTGCCATTTAAAAAAAAATCGATGACGTCATTACTCGAAAACAAATGACATTTGAAAATCGCATTTTTCGCTAAAATATGTATCTTTTAAATTAAAAATCGACCTGTTCGAGGATGTTTCCCAAAAAATAATTGTTTCGTTTTTATTGAATTTATTCCATACTTTTGGCGCATACTGTATTATTAGAATTGTTTGCTGTACATTTGTAATTCATAGAACAGAGCCGAAACTGATGTCAAATTATTGAATTAAACCATTCTTTTAAATAAGATTTATTTTAGGGATACTACATTAATATTATTTTATTACAACGATTCGTCGTTCATACAGGTACTATGAAATTATTTTAGATGAATAATGCGTCTGTTTAAAAAGAAATGTGAAATTGATGGCAATTTCTAAACGTGAGTGT
Organism: Monochamus alternatus; assembly: GCA_037114965.1. Taxonomy (NCBI): domain Eukaryota; kingdom Metazoa; phylum Arthropoda; class Insecta; order Coleoptera; family Cerambycidae; genus Monochamus; species Monochamus alternatus. Next base: position 45,756,785 of record CM073433.1, read on the forward strand.
GTAAAAATTAAGTAGTGGTCTCTATATAAACCATTCTAGTAGAACAATCTTGCTTTTAAAATTATCCTCAATAGTCATAGACCAGTTATTATACGGTAAAATTACCGTAAGAGAGAATTTGTATACAAGTACGAGAATTTGCTGACATTCTTTGAAATTTCTAAGATTAAGGTGTGTTAAACAAATGTAAACAAGGAAATAAAACGAGAATTTTTAGTAGTAACCATGTTTATACTCTGGCACTACAGGAGAAAAAGAATTTGACAGAAATTTTGTAACTGAATGAATACACGGAAAGAACTTATAGAATACATATAGAAGCAAGAATTAGGAGGGGTCCAAATTTCACAAAGAAGAATGAAATTTAATATTGAAATAATAATTTTGTATTACAAATTTGATATACCAAAGGTGTTTTAAGTTTTGTACCATGAGGAATCGTTATAATACATATAGTAGGGTACAGGAGGTACAAAAAGAATTCACTTCATAAATAAGCTCTTACCTAAGGGCATGCTCAGGTTCTCTGAATATTCTGTTCCTACACTTAAATGATCAATACGTAATTATGCAAAAAGATGAATTTGTGTAAAATCCTATACTGATATCACATTTGTCACAATAGCTACTAATAAGCTATGTAGGTAGTAAAAGATCTTCTTTCTAACAGTTGAAATCCTTAGACCCCAGCGTCGTCGGAATTAATTAGACGCCACTGGTTAGCTCATGTTCAAACACTCAGATAAGTCAAAGTATGGCTTTATTTTCGGTGATAAATTTTAACGCTTGTAGACCATCAACATCTAGAGGGCACTGCGATCTGATATCTGTCGTTATTATTTATTATATTTATTGCCTCTATTTCTGGCACAGGTAGTTTTTATTAGATCGTATGGGCTATATCAACAATTAAACAAAACCTATTTATTCCTATTCCTATATATCTAATGCTATGTTGGACCTGCACTCTTGAAGTATATATCTTCAATGGTTTCTGAATATCCTCTTAATTGACAAGAGCCTCTCAAGAATTATTTGAATTGAATGTTTCTTGTTTATTTGTTTTTGAATTAATCTTGCAATTTTGTGTCAGTGTTGCTATTATACTCTGTACTTACCGATAATATTTCCACTTTTAGCTTTTGGTGGTGGATCAGCTGCAAATCTCGTTTTTTGCATATGCTTTTTCTCAACAGGCATGGGGGGTGGACTAGGGGGCGAATAATCTGGAGGAGGTTCTTCCATACGCTCCATTCTTTCAATTCTCTGTTCCCTTTCATCCAATCTTCCGCCCCTGTAACCATTTTCGTATCTGCAAAACAAAATGATTTTGTTTGCAATGCAAGAGTTACACATCAAAAACTTATTCTACAGATCTCAAGTAGGTAGGTGCTGTTTAAGAATTGCGAATTTAATGGTATTAAAACCAGGTTTTAAATATTCTTAAGCTATAATAATAGCAAAAACAAAAATTCTAAATGAATAATTATCTAAAATAATAGAGCAATTAAGTAAGAGTTTGATTTCAGTTATATAATAACATAATAATAACAGAATATTTGTCATTTTCATAGCCTACTTTAATAATTGTAATTTCCATTTGTATAATAAATAGCTCAAATACGATTATAACATGTGCAATAGCAAAAACGGTTAAATATAGGAACGTCATACGTTATATTTTTTAATCAGAAGTAAAAACATTAATTCAATAATACAGAGGGCGTTCCATTAAATTACTGTTAAGTTATATAATTACGATACAGGATGTTAACCTGTATCGTGTTTGAAACCAAACAAATTTGTCATACTAATAACAGAAGATGTTATAGAAATGTAGAATAATATAAAGTAATATGTTCGTATTAACAAAAAAAGTTGCACAAAGTTGTCGACCGCATGTCGTTTGGGTTATAATACATATCGTGACAAGTTTATAGAATATAGTATAATCAATGTGTAAATCCATATCGAGTGATCGATATTTCTGCTGCCCGGCTCCGCCTACAATTCGAGAGTACACTAGTTCACAAACATTGGCCTGTAAACTTTAACAGAATAAATGAGAAACAAACTATCTACTTCAGTAGTTTTCACTGCCGGTTCTATATGATCTATAGTGTTTTTTCGGTATGCGATGACTTAGGTAACTGATCGGTGCCAGTAACAGAATTAAGGTGCACATCCCTAGCCTTAGCTGCAATTCTTTGTTGTTCTCGGATTAGGCGATGTAGGTGAACCTGCTATCAGTATTCCTGGATTCGTCCATGTATTGATTTTAGCTCCTGTTGTTGGTCTTACGCCTGCTACGGTCGGAACAGAGGGATGTCACCTTAATTCTGTTACTGGCAGCGACCAGACATAGGTCACAGCGTAATAATTCGGAGAACCACAATAACTTAAAGATCTATTTCATAAATCTAATCTAAAAAAAACTGCAGGAAGTTGTTTTGTCTCAAAGCAAAAAAATAATCTATTATTCGGGAAGAGTCTGTAAAGTTTTCATGTCTATTCTATATAATTATTGAAAACGTACAAACTAAAGCTAGCATAAATTAAGAAAAAACGTCTTGACAAAATGTCTTCTACGTACGATACAACTGTAGAAGATGAGTGTAGTTGGACATTTTTGTACCTAACCTAATGCCCCAAATGCACTAAAATTTTCTACTGAGATACTTATGGTACCTTACTAATGTGAAAATACAATACCAGATACATATTTCAATGATCAAACCGCAAATATAAAGGTAGTTAATCTGAATAAATTAGCTTTTCCGAAAAAAATAAGCAATTATTTATGCATCTAATTTCTTATTTGCAGTACATTCAGATTTGTAAAACCTATTTAGTTTTATCCTAATCGTTAATTATGATACATCTGGAATTCTACACTGTGACTATGAAAAGAATTGTGCTCTGACTACTCTAAATCTGCTTTATTTGGGTAGACAATAAATTTCAAATTATCAAAAGTGTAATGCACTTTAGAAACAACTGAAATATATTTTTTGCAAACTCTAACACCCTCAGAAAAGGATTTTAGAGAAAATAATACAGGAATAACTATTATTTGACGGTTTTCAGTATGCTCCCGAGGTTTGTCCGTTGAGTTTTTTACACCCTGCATATCATTGTCCTTACCGACTTCTTTCTTCGACAACTCTCTGACGCTGACGTTCCAAAGTCTTTTTCCTTTGAGGAGGAGTTGGAGTGATGTTGACCACCTCCCTCTTAGGAGATATGCGTGAAGGTCGAGTGTAGTCGGGACTTGGAGAGTAGTGCGGTCTATAGTCCGGAGATGGAGAATGGGAGGGACGATAATCCGGAATTGGAGATCGACGAGGATATTCTCTTTCATACGAAGGGCTACTATGATATGGCAGTGGGGATTGGCGGTCGGATATGTAGTGCTGCTCCTGCCTGCGTTCAGACCATTCACTTATTCCTGCAACAATAAGAAAAAAATAAATGTATTTATTTGTAAGAACTTTCCATATGATAATAAACATAGTAGATCAGAAAAAACGTGCCATAACTGTCTCTCTACGGCTACTAAGGAACATTATACCTAAAGTCACGCACAAATTCATTATTAGGTAAATAAAAGACATTATTGAAAATTATCGAAACAGGTCGATTTTTTATTTTAATTTACTTTTTTCCAAATAATAATTTAATATACAGGGTGACCTACCTTCGAGTAATGACGTCATCACATTTTTTAAATGCAACATTAAATTTTTTTCCAATTTCCGGATTACCCTAACTCAGCTGTTTCCAAAAATGTATCACAAGTGGCTTCTAATTGTTACAGGGTGGGCAACAATACCCAAATTATTTACAAATATCAAAGTTATTTACAAATAAATCAACGTATTAAAAAATTGATTGAAATTTCTACACGTCATTTTAAAGTGTCTACTAGAATGTACTCAATTTATAAAAACATTGGTGTTACATAGAAAAACGTAGAGATCGTAGGAAATTTTATTGTTCGCTAATAAAACTTTTGGACACAAAAACCTAAATTAAATTTTCAAATTATCAGCCATTTACTGCCAAACAATGGGCAAGACGAGAAACAAATTCTTATTGCACATTTCCAATAACTTCAGGCGGGATGGAGATCGTCAAGATTATTTGGCTTAGTGACGTATACTTTGCTTTTTACATATCCCCAAAAGAAAAAATCTAGCGGTGTTAAATCTGGCGATCAGGCGGGCCATTCTTTAAGTCCTCTTCTGCCAATCCACTGATGAGGAAACACGTCATCTAAGTAGCGGCGAACAGCGATGGCATAGTGCGGCGGTGCACCGTTTTGCTGTAACCAAATTGTGTCATTGGGCAAATCTGGTTCTTCTTCATTGGGGAACAGTACAACCAAGGAAGGAACTGAATCAAATTGAAGAAAGTCTAAATATCTTGCTCCATCTAAACCTCTTTCAAAGAAATACGGTCCCAAAAATAGATTGTCAACAATTCCGGCCCAAACATTGACCTTCTAGGGACGCTGAGTGTGTGCTTTCATCATCCAGTGTGGATTGTGACCTGACCAGTACCGACAATTCTGTTTATTAACGGTGCCACTCAGATAAAAAGATGTCTCGTCCGAGAAAATTGACAAAATACGAGAACTAGACTAGCATGGTCCGTGATGCGCCTAGACCGCGACCGCCTAGTACGTTTCTTTCTTTAAGGTGCTCGGCCACTAAAGTGAAGCGACTTCGTGTCGCAAAGGAAAGTATCATTTTGATCCTGTGTCCGCACACTGGGATGAATTAAACTAAGGAAAAACTCCACATGGCTTTCGTTGTACACATGCATCAAATCCATGCAGTATTTTCTCATCAAATGCTTTTCATTCAGTCGACATAGAATCAAAATGACGCTATCCTTCGCGACGCGTCGCTGCTCATCAATGGGCAAGCAACTTTAGGCGTCCATCATAAAATATTTAAAATAGAAAACATCAAAGGGAAGTAATAGGACAGATTCCATAGAATCATAGAATCGTTAGATAGAATTGTTGGCGTTAACCGGATAAAGCCACATTCAGATAACAATGCAGTCAGTCATCAGTTTAGTTTCTGTGAATCAGACATTCTATAAAGTCGGTTTTGTTTTCCTTGGTTAAAAAAAAGGGAATATGATTAATTTCATTAGCTGCAAATTGCTTGGCTTTGTGTGGCTGGCAACATTACATCGCTTTCTGAAGACGGAAGCGTTTGGGTCACACATATAGCTATTTTTGACACTTGGATACACATTTACAGGCAATATTATCACTTTGAGCACATACAAATCACAGTATAACCTATGCTGTGTACATATCACATAACTGTTTGCTGTGTTTGCCCTATTCGTTCTGCGTACAAGAAGATCCGTATTAAATATTCAATTTAAATTTTGTTATCTAGAATATTCTGATCTAAATATTACTTTCAAGGTTTTATTTTATAGTTAGATATATTTTCTTCTCTACAAATGTTCCACTAGCAATAAAATTAATAATAATAATAATATCTCTACCATTCATTCTAATCTCGAGGATAAGCGCAGAAGTTGGACTTGTGCAGTAGAGGCGGCTGAATATTTTTATTAACTAGGCCGCATATTGCGCCAAGGAACGACTTGGTAGGTCACCATTCAGTACAGGAATGAGGAAAACTTGAAAAACCTCATTAATTAGAGGGTGGTCAAACGCCGACCAGTATCAACCTGTCACATTGACAAAAACCAACGTTCTTCCACCCTATCACGCCGGCACAGAGGGTCTTTTTTGCAAACATAGGCACATCGATTCAAGTACTGACGCCGACCGACCATTTCTGAGCATTTCTCTTTACATATGACTATTAAGTATACTATTATTGGTTATTTTTAACATATACAAAGTAGTCGGAATTAATCGTCATCCTTTTAGGATATTATTCCTCTCAATAAAATAAGATGAAATGTTTTTATAAACTTGGATTTGTTACCAAACTGTAATTGTATTCTCCAAAGTTGGTTTGTATTTGTACCGAACAGAGCATTAGCTTGAATCTTTTTGTAACAGCAAAATAACAAGATTTTGCTATATCATTTTTCCTCAGTTAAATTGTTAAAGAAAGTGAAGCTGAAAATATTAATCATGAAAAATAGGAATCTTCCAATTCGTCGATAAGCTAATGGCATAATTATCGGCATTCCTTTGTATTACCTTTCATTACTGTAGCAAAATGTTTTGCTACGTAAAATGTTTGTGACTGTTTTAATCATTTAAGGGACAGATTTTGGAATTGGAATCATGCATATTCCCATAACCTGATTAATTAAACAATTGATTAAACCTGAAATATGTGCAGAAATTTCAAATAGGTGAATTAACTAGAATTATAACACTGATGATCTCTACCAAAAATGAGGAAGTGCTTATTTAAATTTATTACAGTGGACTTGTGTTTTAGTGGATAATTAGTGAAGACGTTCAAGAATTCAATAAAGGTTCATTCAGAGCAAAAGCGACGAGCGTTACGTTGTAGAGCTTTGTCATTCGGAGCAGCACCTTTTAATATAAGTATTTTAATAGCGGATTCAATGGAAGTCGTTGCACCATGATTGGTTTAAAAGATTCAGTAAAGGCCGACACTCAATCAGAGATGACAGTCTCTCTGGATGAGCATCAACATCGACTGACGTGTGTCACGTAGCGCGAGTGAATAAAATCATCAAGAAATAACTGAAGAGTGCAACAGTTCCTTACATGAAAGTGTTAGATCTTTAGGTATTTTCATCCAAATTGTGTTTCAATCTTCACAGCGAGAAATTGTGCAACGATTTCTTGACACTGTTGGTAGTTCCAAATTTCACAAAAGAAAACATTTTTTTAAATCCAGATGCCGGTTTAAGAGCGATTGATGGTTGTTTCTAACGCAGCATGCAAAACAATGGTCGTTCCTTACAATTTAGTAGTTAATTTATACAAAAATACGTAAAGATTGGACCATTTATCACGTAAGAGTGTTTGTTTAGAAACTAGTAACGTTCGTCGCTCCCAATGTGAGCGGACCTTTACGAATATCGAGTTGTATACCTTTGTAATAACCACCGTTGTGGTGGTTCCGATCTCTCTCTGGCTCAACAGGACTATACACCTTAGGAGTATTGTTAACAGTAGACACAAAAGTGCTTTGAGGGACGGGCTCAGTTCTGGTAGGTTGGGATTTAATGGTTACATTGAAAAAACTAGTTTTCGGAGGTTGTTCCTCTTCGTCGATCGTCGAGTTATTGGAGGAACGCGAATCGCTGCCGAAATGGTGCTCCAGCCACTTTGAGGTCTCCACCTTCCTCGTCTCCTCTTCTTGGTCGAAGTCTAACGGTCGTCGCGTTAGGGCGTCCTTTCTGTCTAAAGGTGAGGAAGTGACACCGCCGTTTTCCAAACCTAGAAAGAAGGACGGTGGTTAGTACACTTAGGATCGTTTTATTACACAAGGAGGTTGAAGTTTAATAGAGTTTAGTAAAACAGTGTTAGACACAGAAACGTGCAGTTTTGGAAGGGATGAAGGATTACTTGGTGCATTATGTACAGTAATAGTTGCAACTGTAATTTTTTAATGGCAATTGGTACTTTATTGTAACAATATAGAGGAAACTTATGTGATTTTTATATCGTCACGGCCAAATGGTTGGTCAAATTTCAGGATAAAATAACATAATAACGTATTTGTAATCTTTTTTATACCATCAGTTTCTATGGGGAAGTTGCATGAATTTTATATTGATTTGCAATGTATTACGAGTAATCTTTCAAACATATTGAAAGAGAACATGTCTGGCGGCATTAACATTAATAAATTGCCATAGAATGTAAACAAAACCACGTGGCCGAAAACGCGATATCATTAGTGTCACACGTCGTTCAGCGCGATTTATGTTTCCGTAGATACAGGTTTTTGTGGCATTTTTGGATCATAGTGTTAAATAATGTGTAGGTAATGCCATAATTATTAGTGGTGATGTGGTGAACTTACCATATTGTTTAACGTAACTTATTCCTTTGTTTACAATATACAGGGTGTTAAAAAAAGAGTGTAAAATATTTCAGGAGGTAATAGTATTAACCAAAATAAGCAGAAAAGTCTTATTAAACATGGGTCCGCAAAGTAACGGTTGCAGAGATATCGAATGTTTTATGTTTTTTAGCCCCTTTTTTTATTTTGCAAAAACGTTGTGTATTTTCTTAAAATAGTTGGTTGATGTTTAGTGAAATAAACAGTACGTATTTGACAGTTGTTCTCAGTGCACAAGTTTTCTTTCGCTATGGCTGGTTCCTCTAACGCACAATTAACAGGCATGCATTTCATGTATGGTCGTGCTAATGGGAACATGGGAACACCACCGAAACGCGACGTCTTTATGTTGACGCTTATCCAAATCGCCAGATTCCTTCACAACGCATGTTTGGAAGAATTTTTTATTTATTTCATTTATTGGATCCAACAATTGTATAAAATATTTAGTCCGCAGAGTAGTTAGTTTCTCCAATGTAAAAAGTGCAACATACATAGATAGGTTAAGATCGTTAAATCATATTTTATGGAAGAAAAGATAACTTCTTCCCTAAAACTTTATACGCAACCTTTTCAGGTTTAGACAGGTTAATCGTAGCATCCAACGTATAAAAATGAGACATTGTTTTCTCTTCATATTATTCAAAAGGTCAAGCAGTGAACATGAAGATGAATTCCAATATCTGTAATTGTGTAAGCTGATGCAAATAAACTGCACAAATAGTATTAACATGTTAAGATGGCTGTTCACGAAGTACATAATTGCCACATTACATGATGCCTTATGTAAGCTTTGCCATCGCTCGAATTCAGTTTATTATTCTCGGTTTAGAGTAAATCACCAATTCTACTTTCCCATTAGCGACAGTTTATATGCACCTTGGTGGATTTATTGCAAAAACTTTCTAATATGGCCTGCATTTAACCCGATTTAACCCTACTGCACCTGCGAATTTTTCTCAGCCTAGCCTTTTCTGAAGTTTCTAATGCCCTTGATCGTTAATTTTGATTATATCACTGCATGCGAATGGTTATTATGGGTAATGTATTATCACAAATAGACAAGTTTGCTTGGTCGCAATGTCTCGTTGAAACTATTTTTGTAGGTAAGCGTACGAACACGTGTTTTCTCACTGCTACTTTATGTAACTTGCTGTAATTTCATATACATACACAAATTCAAAAAATAATCCCTTGACAATATTGCATCAGTATATCATACGGTGCGGCGATAAACTCTTAAATAAAATATTTAACAATACGTATGATTTAATAACAAGTGCAAAAATATTTATTATTATCAGGAGGTTCTGGGAGGACATTTGGAAGATTTACTCTATTGAATTAGTAGTATTATTGTTATTAAAGAAAAATTAAATCATATGTATTGTTCAATATTTTATTCAGTCTAACGAGAGGTTTTATTTGTTATTGAATTTACCTATTATTCGATATCTGTAACAAAAATATTAGTGTTTCATTTGAAATAAGAGAGGTGACGTCATTTCAGGGAAAATCGGAAGTTCCACAATGTTGATAACTTAAAAGGAGGTTATTTCGAAAATATAAATCGACCTGTTTTTTCCAAAGTCTTCCTACCAACCAGTTAACAGTTTCAAAAGAGGGGAGAGGGGGATGGTCAAAACTTTATCGCCGCACTGTATTATATTACTAGTATAAAGTATTATCGTAATTGAGACTTTAATTCATAACTTAAAATTATAAACATTTACTCATCGATTCTTTATTTTATCCGTCTCTTCGACTGGCAGGTTTTAGTAGGTGAAGGTTAATTGACTATTCAGCGGGCAATATACGGTAGCTCGCTTTGTTGATCTCTAGTTATATCGGCGGATGGTGTTTGATCCGTAAAGCTGGCTACAGACTATGCATTATTTTCATGAGAGGAATAAGATTAAAAAAATTTTGCGTTGGAGTGTTGAAGCGAAACATCGTTGCCATGTCAACGATAATCCATTACATGTTTATATGTATACAATCAGGAAGAAGTGGGGATTCCAAAAGTGTAATAATAAACGTGCTTCATAAGAAAAAAACAAGTTGATATCAATATTTCAGTAGCGAGCGCGATGCTCGATTGTATTTTTTGATAAAAAAATGAAATCCTTGTGGCAAATTAATCAATGAATGCACGTTTCAATTTTCCAATACCTCCAAAAATAACAAATGTTTATGCATGATCATCCTATACAAAGTGAACTCTTCCTTGAAAAAATAAAAACAGTTATCTAAAAATACGATTATGTAATACCAAAAAATTTCAAATTTCTAATATTAATATGTAATTACCTACCGTTTATCTCTCTTTGTCTGTGAATTTACAAGAAGGAAACTATCCTTAAATTAATGGCATTGTTTAGTGTAAACTTTTTTCAGTGTATAGACAAAATAAAAATAATAAAAAGAGACCAAATAAAACTAATAAAGAAATTCTAAACAATTAGGTGTACGCCTATGTCTATTCTTGAATATCAGCAGTGCAGGTCAATTTGGCGTTAAAGCCTTAAGTGGAAGTTCCGACGATATTTTTTGAGGAATTTCTTCTGCCGTGACTTGACCGTTTCATATTCCGTTCTGTGGTTTTTCGCATTTTACAACGGCGGTTATTATCCGTGTTGCGTAACATCGGCAAGACTATCGGAGTGTTCTATAGCGGGATGAGAGAATTTAAATAAAATTCAATCCTCAAGGCTGGCAGTTTACATACCAAATAGAAATTAAATACTTATTCTTGGAAGTCAGTTTATATTTAAGTTTGATTCGTAAACGAATTGTTTTCATTGACAATAAGTTTCATCTAAAAAAAAAAACAAGAGTCGTAAAGGAAATATGCGGTTTGCTGTTTTTTTTTCTTGTAATCAAGAGTAGGCGCATTGGACCGTAAAAAGATATTACAGTGTCTTTCAGTGTTACCATGATTATATTTTCTGATTAAAATTATTAAACCAACGAATATGTGGAAACTTAAGAAACTTAATATTTTAATATGCTGCCGGGTATCATATTTTCCCATAAATAGATTTAGATTTATAATTTTTCTTATTGAAATAAGACATAAATGAAATATTAATCGAAAAATCTAAATGAAGATTGTCGATAGCATTCATTTCGAGGAAAATAATTTGATGGAAGGTACAGATTTTAAAGATCAAAATTTGACAGAAGTACGTGCAAACTTTAAATAAAAAAAGTGGTAGGAAAATTGCTGGTTGAATCTTTTAATATCATATTTAAATCTAACAAATATTAGGAGCTAATAAAAAATATGTATAAGTTTGAGAATAGGGTGCGTCTTGAAAAATAGAGTCAATAAAAAACATTTTTCTTAATCCTTATACTTTCCGAGAAAATAATTATTGAAGTTCTAGTTATGTTCTTGTGTAATGTGCTTTGGCTTGTCCATTATAGGCACCCGTAATTGGGTAGTCTTCCTTTATTTTCTTCAACATTTTCGCTACCTTTGAATATTTTGCAGAAAATTCCTCCAAATTTATTGTTATTATTAGTAAGAATGTTGTAACACAGGTTTAACATTTAAAAGAACTTAAGCTTCATATTGCCATATTGACACATCGTGATGGCGTAATAAAAATCCTATATCGCATGACTTTTAATTATACATTGCATTACCTTTTAACCGGGTATAAATATTATGAGAAAGTATACCCAAACGCTAATTTTTTAAATTATTTTTATTATATTTATTTATTTATTCAAGTAATATTTTGCTGAATTTTCAGCGGAGGAGGCACTTTACCTGAAACAATCGATTGTTTCTATAGTCGTATAGATACATTCAACTGCAAAAAATGTTCTGCAAGGAACATATCATAAGTGGCGCCCTCTGCTAATGACGTCAAAATTAGAAACAAATTTGAATATCTCGCTTTAAATCTTTAAAATGTATGGAAATATTTGGATTTTAAAAGTTACTTCACAGTTCAGTTTTGTAACAATTTTGCTCGATACTACGGGTCAAATCGATAACAGTAGTGTATGTCTCTTATTTTGCAAACATTTTTTTTTATTGTTGTTTGAGTTAAATTAAGCTAATTTAAGTTCAAGTTTTTACAGGTTACGCTATAATTTCGAATTTGTTAGCATTTTCAGATGTCTGTGGTTACTTCAAGGAAGAATACGTAATTAATTTGCACGTATTGTTTTACTGAAATTATTGATGGTCAATTTACGTCAACCGGAAAGAACTAAAAACCAAGACAATAGAAACGTCGCCGAGTGATGTTCTTTGGCTTGTCCATTATAGGCACCCGTAATTGGGTAGTCTTCGCTTATTTTCTTCAACATTTTCAGTACCATTGAAGATAGGTCGGTAAAATATTTTGCAGAAATTCCTCCAAATTTATTGTTATTATTAGTAAGAATGTTGTAACACAGGTTAACATTTAAAAAAACTTAAACTTCATATTGCCATATTGACACATCGTGATGGCATAATAAAAATCCTATATCGCATGACCTTTAATTATACATTGCATTACCTTTTAACCGGTTATAAATATTATGAGAAAGTATACCCAAACGCTAATTTTTTAAATTATTTTTATTATATTTATTTATTTATTTGAAAGAGTAAAATAGCAAATACCAATCCTCATAAATTTTGTCGAAATTTATTTATTTTTACTTTATCTCTCGCAGTATTGTTTAAACTCTGTCTATTCTTATAAAAGTATTCAAATTAGAAAAAGGCGTTGACAGCCGATATTCTTGAAATTCTATGTCAAATCAAGAGAACGGAAAATTGTGTTGCCGATTCTACGTACTTAATTTAAAATATAACATTTTAGACAATAGCTTAATTAAAATAGTTTATGTTTGCCCTCTGTTGTCCCTTTCAGTGATTTCGTTAACACCCTGTATAATATAGTTCACAATGACAGTTCGATACATTGTTTTTCTCTACAGAATCATATATTGTAGAGAAAATGATTCGATGAAAAATAATTTGCGTGTATCTTTCTTATGTATAATCAATCTCCACAACACAATTATTTAAAAAAAAGTTACCTCTGTATCTGTGTGGCTGCCTGTTGTTAACCCTTCTTTTAGCCCTAGTCGAAAGGGAATCGAAGCAGTCTGGCTCATCCACCCCATCCCCTCGGCGTTCGACTTCCATAGTTTCCGTTTTGAACCTCATCTCGTGTCCTATATTTACACCATCAGCTACGTAGTCGACATCCTCTTCATCTCTAGTTTTCAGATACCTGAAAACGTACCTTTGGTTTATATGAACGTAAAAGTACACTGTCGATAAACAACGGCTTAATAACAAGAAATACTTTGGTCTAGAAATTATAATTGGTCTCTAATTAATGTAGACCATAAACTAAGGTCGTATACAAACACAAGGTGCGAATATGACTTCTCACTGTCGCCTGAAGTTCTCAATCACTAATATTTTAAAGGTAATAGGTGAAATCAAGCACTTGCAGTGACATATATTAATATACTGAAAGAACAATACATTTTTAAGAATGCATTTTGTTGCCTTAAAAGATTAACAGAACTGAAAATGGACAAAAAGACGTGTATTGCATACAGAGATGCTTACAGTTGATATAAGAATTGTCAACTTGACCATTTATAAACAGTAAATACAGGGTAACTCAAATATACTTGAATGTGTGTGTTGAATAAATAATTTTAACTGTATTTTTCTCGAAAACTGCATCAATTAGGATATTCTATATTTGTTTTTAAGTAAGTATGTTTTTAAAACCATTTGAATGTTTAAGAAATTTTGAGTTTTTAACATATTTTTTTTCTAAATTATAGCCCTCTAACTGACCGCATGCGCATCCCCAATAATGTTGGATAAGATTTTTTCCAAAATTTGAAAAAGTCTACACATTACTATTTCAATTTTGACAAATCAATTACACTTGTAAACAAATGACAAAAAATTGACACTGAAAGAACAGTTAATTTCAGCAGAAGAGAAATCTACAGGGTTAACTATGGCTAAGAACAGATATTTTAAGAGAGGATAGAGAAAATTAAGAATAACCGCCGATTATGCGGCCTGTCTGCTGCACGTTTGACGTTTACAGAGCCGAGTACTCAGAGTAGACAACCAGCAACACAACGGTAAAATTCGCTGTCATGTCATAGTTTAATTCTTGTGTTTACATTGTGGTTCTGTGTTCTTCTTCAGTTTTTAGTACCTTTTTCAATTTTAAACGTTTTATAGTTATTAAATAAAGGAATTCCTGTGGGGTACAAATATTTTCCCACAATATACTTCACCGGTTTGTTTTTCTAGGTTATGGGACAAGATTGCCGCGGGTGCATTAAACGTTTTCTATTATCTATTAGTACCTACCCATTCCTTTCATTCTATTTTTTTTATCATAAATAGGCATTTTATCTAACTGTACGTACGCGAAATGTGTTTTATCGGTAGTGAGTGGTTGTAATGAGTGATAATGTAGTTTTGCCAGTTAATAACGAAATAATGAAAAACGAATGCAAACTACTGCAACTTTAACTGATTATTACTGATAAAAATGTTAATTTTTGTCGTTTCTGTATTTAGAAAGATTGCCAACAAACGACCGCATGGTAGTTGACATCGTAAGGGACAAGTAAGGAAAGAAGAATTTACCAGTGATTTATTATGCTTAAATTCCGAAAGTCTTTTAGCACATTTTGATGAAATAAGTCATTTAATATGTGATGTAAAACAATTAATTGCATGTTTGACAGAAGCACGAGTAACAGACGGCATTGTTGACTCAGAAATTGATGTAAATGGATACGATGTTATTAGATGTAATTCAATAAGTAGGCACACTGGGAGTGTAGTTCTTTATATTAGGCAAAATTTGAAATACAGCGTTGTAAATAGTTTATTTGGATAATTCGAGTAAATATAACAATTGACAAAAAAACATGGCATTTAGGTTGTGTATACCACTCACCAAATACAATCCACGTGGATTGGATGGATTTTTGTGATTTTTTTGAATCTTTGTTTGAAGAACTAGATCTCAGCCAAAATTATATTTTTTGGGAAACTTCAACATTAGATGGGATTTACCTAAAAACACTATATCAAGCAGCAGGAGTAGCAATTTTTGACCGTGACTCGGCATACAATAAATTCAAAATTAGTAGATCTGAAGTTGATTGGTTAGATTACACAAAAAAGCGAAATAATGTTGTTAATGTAAATAATCCTCAATTAATGTGGAAAAGTTAAACAAAAATATGAAATTCTACATAACGTATTTAATAATTACTTCATTTCAAGTATTGAAAATATAATGAATAATGTAAGTAGTGATGAATATGTTTTAAATGAAAAGGCTTACTATGTAAATCATACTGTAAACTCCGAGGAAACTAATTTTTTTTAATGAATTGACCAATATCTGAACTAAGAAAAATTATTTTTGAACAGCAAAATAACTTCTCATATAAAATAAATTTTAAATTAATAAAAAATACATTTGACGTGTTGGCTATCCTCTCTTACATTAATACTTCATTAAGTAATGGAGTATTTCCTGATAATTTGAAGACGTCTGTTGTAATTGTTGACAGATGTAAGCTTTTTCTATGGATCTAAGCCATCTCAGTCGATACTTATCATAGACGCCGAATTTCCGCAGGAAATTGCCCCATTTTTAAATATCGATCTAAAATTGGAATAATTTTTTTATTGTCTTTTAGGTCTCTCTGAGCACGCGGTTAAATTTTTTGTACACATAATTAACCCTGTGTTATTGAGAGAAAATTTACCTCTGCGAACTTTCCTTCTGGAAGTCCTGGTCAGGAGAACCCTCTGGCAGCTCGTCGTCTCTGACCTCCTCGTGTTCGGTGGTGCGTTGAGTTTCAGTGACAATTTTCCCATCCGGGAGAACGGAACTGAGTTCTCTGGTCTCCTCGGTATCGGTCACCTTGTTGCTCTTCTGCGATTCGTGAACAAGCCTCGGACCCGTGGAGACGACAGTGCGACTCGCTTCACCAGACCGCAACACCTTGCGTAAGTCTGAGGTGCCAGTCTGGACTGCAGCTAAGAACTCCTGCAAAAGCAATTCGTGATTGTAGTCCAAGAATAACACGAAAAGGGGGTTAGGATTATCAATGAAAAAATGCGTAACGTTTTTGCTTCAAAAAATAAGCCAAAGTTACCCCAAAAAAGGGATGATTAGACCCATGGGAGACAGGTTGCTGTCGCCAAGTCTCTTAAGGGCATAATCATCCTGGTACCATCTCCCCTGGTGCATATAGCGTTTTATGTTTCACTTCATATGAAATAAAAACGATAAAAGGTCATAACTTTGATATTTCTTGATTTATTTGGTTTGGTTTGGTTATGACCATAAACAAGGGAACTATTAGTTTCCTTGCCTGTGGTTATGACTGACGCTAGATATTTTCAAACATATTCGTAACAACCCAAGTGTCATTATTTTCGAGATCTCATGGAAGTGAGCGTGAAAAAATCCATTTTGCTCGCTGCTATGATGGCGGGCATTATGAATGTCTGGGGTGATATGGATATGTTTATATATCTCGTATCCTAGGTATAATAATAATAGTCTCATTCTAAGTGAAATATAAAATTAATAATTGCCCTATTTTGCATTCTATAAGTTCTGTAATGGTAAAACTGAATTTTGCTTGTCTCTTTTTCGAGTTACTCTTACTGTTTCTTGGTGCAATGGTACAAAAGTCATCAGTATCCAAAACCATGCAGGTATCAAATATGATAATGATATTTCAACTGATTTTAGAAGTTGCTACATAATCCAGCAATGACATTAGAACTTTTTGTTTCATCTTAACTTTGAAATACTGTAGAATTTTGATAGTCTAATTACAAGAAGAACATTGCGTAGTTATTTAGATCTTGGAACAGCTGTGTTTCTAATGGTAATTGCTGGATGTCCTTTACGTAAAGAATACCAATCTAGATGACACACTGAACCTTTTTCAAAATATTGCAATACTTGGACAATTTAGCGGTTCCAAGTTCTCTATTTGGTACCGAAAACAGCCAACTGTCAACTGAAATCTACTTTCAGAGATGATTTCGCTTTTTAAAATAAAAAGCTACATTTTTTCTGTAGCGATTCCTAGGAGCTCTATAATTTTTCAAAAACTGGACATGAAGTACAAGTTTTGATCGAAAATCACTAAAAAAATTGACTGTGGCGTCAAATAACGTTTTTAATAGTGAAAATCCCTCATATCCCTTCTAATTCCGACGCCGCTGGTTAATTTCTGTTTAAACGAATGTAACTAGTAATTTAATGTGAAGTTGATTTGGTGGTTTTAAAGCTAATGTGTGGATAATACTTTACATTTTGTTTCCATATAATACCGAAATTTATTAACAGAAGAAGGAAATGCACTGACATGAGGATGGATTTTTTTTTCGTAAAACATGCGACACTTGTTTGGAATATTGTAACTCACCGAATTCAAATCAATTTACATTTTTTATTAACTAAAAGTTTACCAAGGCAGTGACAGATCATTTGGTGATTTGACAGTTTTCGCAAAATTTTACAGGTTATTTAATATACAGGGTGTTACGAAAATCTAGGGTTAGGTTCTATGTTTAAAAATAAGAAGAAAAAGCTTATATAAACATCGGTCCGGAAATGCCTCGTTTTCGAGATGCAGGATTTTTTCTCCATCATTTTATACGTACACAATGCACTTATTCCATTTCTGTATTATAGTCATATGTAATTTCTACTAATTGTACTTTTAACGTCAATTCAATATATTCATATGTTTTCCATTCAACAGACGTTTCACCATACTTAATAAGTGGCATCTTCAGTGCTTCTAGTATCTTGACCCGCTGCCGAAATATAATATTTCAGCGAATATACTAATATTTTAGTCATATATATCTTTTGGATAGAATGGGAAAGACCCCTATCGAAACAGAAATAATTTATTTCCATTACGAGAATTCGTCAAATCATTTCCTGTATATTGCAATTATCAACATATTTCTGCATGCTAGTTTTTCAATAACATTACTTATATTCTCAACATCTAATTGACATCTATTAATATACCTATATACATGCAATTACCATCAGATCCTACTTTATTCATTCGCAGGCATTATTATAATCACTCGCGGTAATCTGCAACAATTTCTCCTCTACTGCACCTGCACTGGGAGCGTTCTCTTTCGAAACTAGACAGCCATGAAGGTTGTTTGAAATTAAGACAAGTAATAACAGCAATGTAAGATAATTGTACTTGTAAGTATATCATCTACGCAGACTGAGAGAGCAGAAACCAGTTAAGGTTAATTACTTTTTTATACGATAAAGCAAATCGATGTTTTTTTATGAAATAGTAACAGTAACGCTTCAGGGTCAGTAAGTGCTTGTTTACCGAACGTAAATAAGTTATTATTAGATATTTTGGCAGAATACCAGATGATAGCTATTTACATATACCGAGGGGGCAATCACTCGTAGAAATTTTGTCACAAATCTCGCGAAATCTTTGTGAAATCTTACGAAATCGTGCGAAATCCTGCGTTATCTGAAGGATCATTTACCCGTAAAGACTGACTGTCCACCTTGCTCATTATCGACGTTATTATACTTACTAGTTTTGATTTCGGAATACTGGAAGGCGGTTTGTCTTCAAATTTTATTGTTTTTTTGTTTCATTTTATTGATTTGGCACTTCGACGTTATTATTTTAATTAGTACCCCTATTCGGTCAGTGGTCACGCAGTTTATGGCGTCAGTACTTGATACCAGTTGACGTTTGAATAATGAGGTTTTCCAGGTTTCCTTCATTCCTGCACTGAATGGTGGTTAGGGCCTACTAACGTAAGTCGTTCCGGGGCGCAAATGCTGTCTGTTTAATAATAATATGCCGCCCCCTCTCCCGCACAAGTCTTCGACATCTGGGCTAATCCTCGTAATTAGAATGAGGAGTAGAGACATTATTATTATTATTATTATTGTTCACTAGTTGCTCTAAAAATTTGTAAAGATTAAAAGCTGCGCGAATGGATCAGCGCCATATTTTGTTTTGAGTCTCTAGCAATGGCGGAGCAGTAGGGGCTTAGCTGATTGTGAATTAAAATGAAATTGAATTCTGGATATGGAGAATTATTTCGTGCTGTGTGCTAGTTAATTTTACAGTCCCTTATAAAACATGATATGTTCCAACAATAACACCCACAAAAAAACACAAAAAATAACACTAACGAGATACAAGATAAAAGAAAAAAACACACTGTACGCCAATGACGTGTTTACAAACAAAATAATGGGAAATTAAGAACACAATTCATATCGTACGTGCAGATGGTGGTCTCTCTCGCACCCACATACATAACGAATGAAGTATGTCTTTGATGAGTTTCATGTGCCTCCTTTTGTCTGCTCCTAGGGTTGGTACCTTTATTTGGATGCGCAAATGGACTAAACGTATTCCATATCGAACATTTCAGTGTATTTCACATGCATTTAAATCGTCATAACTTTTTGGTGCCTGTACAGTGTACATCCAGTACAGACTGTCTCTAAAAGATGTGAACAAAATTCTACCACATGTTCCTAGAGCCAAGATATGGCGATATAACCCAATTTACCTTAATCCAAACTTGGATAACTTGAATAAAGTATGAAAGAAGACAATGGGTTTATGTATATGAAATAAAACCTTAAAATGCTATCCATAAATGGTTCAGTTCAAGTTCAGTGGTAGTTCAAGACGTTTCTTTTAGAAAAAAAAAAACGTCAAAGAACAAAAATTATTGATTAAGCGATCAATATAGTGCACACAAAATTTATAACGATCTGAATGCATGTGAAATACAGTAGATGGCGCTCTCTACAACTAACAGGATATTCCAGGCCATATTTTAATTTCTTATGTCAGAAAACTATACTATGCCAAGTTTTATGTATTTACTACGATTTATGATAAAGTTATTGAGAACAAATTACTTCTACACCCTCTATCTCGGAAATTATAAACTTTTGGACTAAGATAACTTGATTTAGGCCATCATATTTTGACCCCGCCTCTTCCTCCCGAATATGTGATCTTTTACAGCCTGCTAGTATAAGTAGTAGTAGTAATTTCCGAGGTAAATTTTATCAAATGCGAAATCCTTGGAAACTCCTTGAAATTGCCTGGAATTCCGTGACATCCATTGGAAATCTTTTCCGAAATCTTGTCACAATTTTGATCCCAGTGGTTATCCCCTCGACATTAAACCACCGTTTTACTAACAAATATGTGGTAATTAGTTGTTCTAATATTGTAACTAAATTTAGTTAATTATTATATTATAATAGATGTGCCAAGATGTAATGGTCAACATGTGTACTTTATGGTTATAAAGAATGCGAACACCAGATGAAAATTTGAATATAAAGCACGTTTGTCCTGTGGTGTGAACATATGTATTTATAAAGTTATGCAGAGAAACCTGCCTTTTACAGCTATAGTAATGGAGGAATTTGTTTTTATGTAGCGACCTTGATGGACTGGAAAGTGACCTTAAGAGTTATTTTATTATTTTCTTTTAATTGTTCGACATTTATGAAAAGGTAAAGCAAGTGGTGACAATAGTATGCAGATGGAAATAGACAAAGTTTATATACTTAGAAAGACAATATACTCGTAAGTTCACATACAGTGCTTTCGAAAAGTAACGAATAAATTCATAATTTTTGAAAATGAGAAGTTTTCGAAAAAATCCCCAATTTTGACCATGCCATTTGAAGGAGCCTATCATTCTACATACATACATCATGAAAAATTATGGTTTAAGATAACGAAAATTTCAAGAAAATAATGTTTGAAGATTTTAAAATTTAATTTTCACAATACTGAAAATGATAATGATTATGTAAAAAATCGACTAAATTATATGTTCAAATTGTGCACCGTTGGCTGCCTGACAGTAGCCAAGACGATTAATAAATTCTTTTTGGACATTATCAATAACTTCAGGAGGTATACGATATATCTCGCGTCGAATGATTGCTTTTAAATCTTCTAAATTAACCGGTCTAGTAACGTATACTTTGATTTTTAAGTATCCCCACAAAAAATAATCTAGGGGTCAAATCAGGCGATCTGGCTGACCACTCAATCGGCCCCCTTCTCCCTATCCCAACGATTCGGGAACAGTTCATCTAAATAAGCACGGACAGGTGTAGGCATAATGGGGAGGTACACAGTATTGTAAAAATTAAATTTTAAAATCTTCAAACATTATTTTCTATTGAATTTTTGTTATGCATGATGATTTCATGATGTATGTATGTAGAATGACACGCTCTTTCAAATGGCATGGTCAAAATTGGGGGTTGCTATTTAAAAAAATTGTCGATGACGTCATATCTCGAGCAACTATGACGTCACAAATATGGGTCGTATGACATAAAGGGCCCTTTTTTAAAAAATTTTTTCGAAAACTTTTCAATTTCAAAAATAATGAATTTATTCGTTACTTTTCGAAAACACTGTATATTTTACCTGTATGTTGAAGTTGTATTAGAAGAATGTTGTAAAAATATACTCGCCGATAAAAATTTACGGTGGGTTTATATTTTGTGCAAATAGAGTATTTATCTATGTTGTTTAGAAAACTTTAAGGCAACATTTTATGAATTAGTAAATTCTATGATATCTGTGCTTGTAACCGTTGCATTCAGAACCGTACTAGGGATATTGTTTCGTTGCAGAAATTGAAATTTAACATGAAACTACAAAAGAATCGAATTCTTTCTCTGTGAAAAAATAATATGAGTCTTTCATATAAAAAATCGCATTTGAACAGCCTCTCAAATAGGATGCCAACATAGTTTTTAATGTTGAAATGTTAAAAAAAAAGTGACAGAAATGAAATTAAGGTCGCCGTGTTTCTCGCCGTAAAACAATGAAATTTGTCGTGTTTTTAGGTATATAAATCTCGAAAAATAAAACACGTAGAGCAAATGTAATATCAAAAATAAAATTCCTGATGATTTGTTTATCTGCTTTGCTATTCCAACCTCAAATTATTTTAACATATTTGTAAACAAAAGTGAACAATCTTATATTCGAAATTATTTTAGTTTATGTTATAACAATATTTACGTCTGCAGTTAAATCGGGAAGAACATGTATTTTGAAAGATTTCTGTACCTAAAAATTTGTTGTTTAGACCGCTTTCTGTCGTTATATATTCGTTATATTTCGATACCTTCGAATATTCGCAGGTAGCATGAGATAACATTCCTGTTATTTACTAAGCTCTATATTATTCAGTTCTTAAATGTCTAATATTGTTTGTATTGTAGAAAACACTATTTCAAGAATACGACGCCTTTAAATAGTGTTATACTATATAATGTAATCTAAAATTTTAGTACAATTTTACATTATTACCTACTTTTTCCAATTACGAATGTAAAGCTGGATGTTTTGCATGCATTTTGTGTCAGATGTTTGCAGAATATACCTATCTAAATTTATTACTAAACGAGAACTTATATCATCAGTTAAAAAAAGAAAGACAAATGAGCGTTGAGAAAGGTCAGTACTCATTTAACTATCCTTGAATTATACGAAGGAATATGTCCGTGTAGGGTTTATCAAAATGTGAACGAAAAAGCAACTATAAATTTCAGTTAGAACATTACAATTGAATAGTGAAATTATAATGAAATATTTTCCGATTTTTAAGCATCTGAAAGTTGAGAAAGTGTAAAAATACTAGCTTATGTAGAAACAAAGTGTAAAACCCACAATTCAATGCCACACAACACCTATACTAGGCTGTAACGCATAGGTTTGCCTTGAAAAAAAATATATTCATATTCAAAATGTAGTATATATTGAAACTTAAAACTTTTATATCTATAAGAATAGATTTAATCTCTTAATCCAGTACGTCAACACAATTTGTATAAATAAACATGACAATATGATTCATTATTTGGGAAAATCTAGCTATATTTTATTTTATAATAGACCATACATTATTTATTTAGTCCGCCTACCACAAATTGTTAATTTCATTCATCTATTTTTGGGTGTAACTATACAACTGTAGAAAATAAAAAGTATCCAACCTACATTGTTTATGACTTTTTATAATATTAAACTAATTGTTTGGTTTCCCTTTAAATATTTTTGATCGGATCAATTTATTTGTTAACCATTTGATAATATAACAAACAAATCTGATTTAGAATAAAATAAATCATTTGTTGTTTTTGTATGTTTATTTTTTTGGAAAACGAACTAATTATTAATAATCTAATAATAATAAATTAATTTTTTTAGTTATTGAAAAAAGTATGTTTTAAGTTTTTGAAGGAATAATCATACACTGAAAATACGGGTTTGTAATTTTATCGTAAACATGGCTGGTATATTTACTAAATTGTTGTATATTGTCCATGCGATTTTATAATAATTTATAAATTTTCGGTGTGATTTTAATGTACTTTTACAGGATTTTTTATATAAAATAAATTATTTTTTCTACTTTCATGCAAAAAACAAAACTTTATTGAACTATATTTAGTGGAAAAAGTGGTTCTTTATTGCACTAGTGCAATAAAATGTTTATTGCATTCATCTGTCATTCTACTACAGCGTTTTGTCATCATGACAAACATAAACGTTCAAATCGACGTCATATAGACTTGTGTCATCCAAATAAAACATTTTTTGGTTTTTACATGAACGTAGAAAAAATATTGTATGCAACTCGTACAAAAAGTGCTTATTGCACTCGACGAGTTGTCCTACTCGGCCTGATGGCCTCGTTGGACAATTTCACGTCGCGTGCAATAAACACTTTTGTACTTGTTGCATAAATAACTATTAACGTTTGTATATTTCCATCTCCAATAAAGATAAATAATATTATACGGACAGTATTTCCGGACTACTTGACGTTTTAAATAAAATTTTAAATAATACCTATTTGTATTTGAAAATATCTGTAAAATACAGTATAATATCCAAAGGAATAACTGACATATAATATGAAACAATAGTCACATTAATAATAAACAAACTAAAGATAAATATGAATTATTATAAATAAAAATTTGTCATCAAAAATACCAAAATAATTACGTAACCCTATATCAACTAAAACTATTTGCGCAACTAAATTGTGAGGTACTTCATTTAACATTTAGTTGAACCACTAATTTCAAAAACCTTCTGTATACAGGGAGTCCCACCCGAAACTCCCTCGATCGTTATCTGGAATAGTACTTATCCGAAATATTTGAAAATTTGGTAACATAGCAAAATCCCTGGGGTGAATACAACTAAAATGTCTAGAAATCTGCGGTTATACTGGATCCAACTTGATTATTTTAAATGGAACACCCTGTATATTATTGCATTTTTGGATTCTATGAAAAATTTTAGGGCCATTTTGTATAACATTCCCTATAGCTATGAGTTATAGATTTCCCAATATTATTTTATTAAGAAAAAAATTGAAGTATGCTAGGGTGCGCGTTGATATCCACCACTTCATTCTGGAAATAGATATCATGTTGACGACACTAAATTATGATATATGATCAATTTAAAAATATCATACCACCCGTTTTATTTTTACCGTTACATTTTGACGACTTCAAAAAGCTATAACTTTTTTATTTCAAATGTAACACTATGTATATTTTCACTCTGCCTTGTGCACATTGAAATTATTAACTTTATCATGTTGCCAAATTTTCAAATATTTCAGATCTAGATAACGATCGAAGGAGGACACCCTGTATATATCTATTATCTTTGTCATTTAAATTTATAACTTTTTTCTGTAGACTAGACATATTTTTAGAACAACAAAGTAAAGAATAAAGATCATTTGGAAAGCTTTGTTGAAGTTTTCCAGAACTTTCTCTTCCTCAATGCCCCTCTATAACTATAAAAGTTTTTACCAACTCGAACATCCAACCATATACTCGCAGTACAAAAGCAACAATGACTAGACGAGATGGATTTAGCGTATGTACAATTGTTTGCTATAATAAAGACTCTAAAATTAATTTTGCGATTTCTTTTGAACTGCTGACGTATTTGTAATGAAAGCTACTTTCAATTTTCAACATTAGTCCTTATTTCACTCGCCAATAGAGATTTAATGAAATTTATACTCAGAACTTCCAAAAGTTCAAAAACGGTTTTGAGAAAGTGTCATTATTATTGTAAAAGCATGCACATCATGTCATAATAACTTTAACACCTATTGGTTCACTTTTATATATGTTTTGTGAATCCACACATAAATCACATTCCCCATTGTAAATTCACGTTTTTTATTAACAATTTATAAATATTCAATTATTTTGCATTGCCATTGTTAAAATGTAATAGTTATTTACAAAAAGAATGTATTAATTTACAAAAAAGTAATAAAAACACAAAAATGCGCTTTTATTGTTTTTCAGTTTTTTTTATTTGTACAGTAATGTTATTGAGACAATACATAATTTTTTGGCAAAATACACATACAATTTTTTCAGTGTGTTGATTGATTATCAAGATAAATGAATTTAATAATAGAAATTTTACATAATAAACTTAAGCAATGTCACCAAGTCAGTGTTAGAAATTAAAATATTTTGATTAGATAAAAATCCGTATATAGAAAATGCCACATTATACATACCAATTAATTTATAATTCCAACTAACCCATTTTTCATTATATCAGCATACTAGCCCACAGCCTACAGCCCGCGGTTAGTCGTATCTTATTTTCTCATTAATATACAAATACTTTCAATAAATTTTTAACCCATTAGATAAGCAATTTGTCTTCCGAGCTTTCTATTAGTGCCATTGTGTTTTTCTGCATTTGGTCGGGTCGCCGTATAAACACATACTCACATCGCAATGGTTCAGACACACTGACCCACTTCGACCCATGGAAAATTGAGTTTGTATGGAAAATGTTACTGTGTTCCCTTTATAAACAAAGAATTTTATCGATCTTACAATATACGCAAGGTTTCGTGGGATTTGGATTTTTATACAAACTGTAACTATTGTTCTATATAACGCAACTACTGTAAATATACAGGGTATTGCAATTTTCACTAACAACACGTGAAAGTTCACGCCACAAATAAAAGAGAATTTCATATAAGGATGTCCCAATTTGGTTTTCACAACACTAGTCTACATTTTCAGAAACTTAAGATTTAAAAAAATTTTCTTAAGGGATTCGACGTATCTCAGAGAATAGCTAAGATATCGGAATTGTGAAAATTGATTTTTATTACCCTTCAATTCCAACGAAATTGGAACACTCTGTACATAGGAAAATGTCGCATTTTAAATGAAGAAACGGCACCACTTTTTTTGAGAAGAGACGCTTAATTGTTTTTGATCTCATTAATCTTGTATATCTAACTGTCAATGTATTCATCAGAATGAGAATTGAAGTATATTTTAATTTTTTACATGGTATATTTAAAGCAAATCTGTGAAAATGACTGTTTCTTATTTATAATCAGGAAATCACGTGTGCGTGCAATATTGCAACAGCCTGTATAGGAGCCAAACATGCACTTTGACATAAAAATTCGTGCACTGAAAATTTTATCTGCTATAATTTCATCATATTTTTATAATTTTACAGTAAAATTACATTTTTTGGTAATTACTGTATTATCAATTTTTCAAAATTTTTACTCACATTAATTACCAGAAAATCGAAAGTAATTTTACTTTTTGTAGACAGTACTGTGTTTTATGTAAGTTGAATGTAATTTTCTGTAATTTCGTACATGTATGATCCTGTTTCATTTATCCCTTCATGTACAATCACGTCTAATATGCCAGGCCTCGTGCCATTATATACAGAAATATTTAGTGTTAGTGGATTTTGCAATGCAGTTTAATTTTTAAAATTGTATCACAAATTGTCAAAAATATTTATCCTCCTTAATTGTGAAATTTCATGAAAGTCGTAAGCAATAAGCAGAATATTTTTATATATGAGTACAGTGAAGTTTCTTATGTGTAAATTGAATGTAATTTTACATTGACGTATAAATGTATGTCCCTGTTTCGTTTATTTTTTCACGTGCTGAGCCATATATAACCAATTTAGTGTTATTGAATTTTACGAGAAAATATATACGTAACAATTGAAATTGTTAACTTCCTTTTAGGTCGAATACAATTTTACTGACAGTACATTTTCCAGTAGTTTGAATGTATTTTTTTTTGTAAATTTACACTGATGTGAAAATGTATGATTCTGATACAGAAATAATTTAGTGTTATACAGTTTTACAACTAAATTATAATTTACGTAATTATGTCATCAATTTTTCAACATATTTGCTCATCAGAACACAGAAATAATTTACAATAAAATTTCATTTTAGGTAGTTGTTTGACAAATATTCCAAATTTTTACCCATCTTAATATAATAGCGTGAAAGTGGGAAGTAATTAATTGTACATAATATTTTTACAGACAATAATATACAATTTTATGTAATTTTACATTTATAACTGTTATTACTCGTATTATATTAATTTTCTCATCTACAACTAAGACTAGAGAGCCGAATCTCATAATACTAATTATACACAAAAGTAGTTTAGTTTATAGTAGTTTTACAATAAAATTACATTTTAAGTAGCTTTAGGTAATTGTAAATATATTTTTTAACAATAATGTTACTAATAATCAACTCATTGTAATTGTATTTGCTCTGTACGTTTGAATAGGTACATACAAAATGATAAATTTGACATATACCAATGGATATCCTCAAATTAAAAAAAAATGGTAAACATTTTAATGTTCATGAAAATACAAAATATGGTGGAGGCGCTGGTTTAAATACATGCTTTGTCTTTTCACATCATTTTCAGAATACTATTATTAGGAAATCGAACACAATAATTGTGATCTCGAGTAAATAGAATCTGTTTTTACATGGTTAATTTGCAAAAACTCATTACAAATGCACACCGAATGGAACTGAATGATTTGGTTTCAGTCATTTAACACTTCCCATTATGAATAAACTGCAAAATGAACTTTTTCCGCATGATCCCATTGTTGAATGGGTTTCGTTCAAAGGCATCGGTAACGACGCACTCTACCATTACCGTTGATCTCTAACAGTTGGGTATTATAAAAATATTCATTCTCTATAATCAATTTCACATGACCACTTTCTAGTTTATATAAGTTTTATATCGGTTTGATTGAACTAATTGACATAACTGAAGATATAGTCATTAGGTAATTTCGTAGTAATTCAATACATTGAGTGTTTGAATAGTTAATTCAAATATTGTAATATATAGAATTTTTTATTTCGAAATGGTGGTGAAATATTTGATAAATAATTTTTGCAAAAAATTTTGTCTAGTACAATTTCCTATCTATATTTGAAAGTATGAAAAAGCAATGGATTTATGTTTGTGTACACGCATTTATAATTATTATTGGTGAATTGATGATTAGGTAATAAGCATCATTTTTTAAATTGCAAAACTGTTAATAGTGTCAATATGCATAATCACATCTATGTTATATATATTGCTTAATGCAATGGAGCTATGAAAGAGTGTGAAATTAAATATTTACACTCATTCAAAATAATTTATCGATATAAGCAATAACAACGTTTATTTTCAATTAATTTAACAATTATTATATAATTTGTCCAGTTACTAATTGTAACCTGTTTAATTATTACCATATTTGTTTTCATTATGCTATTTGCACATTCTAATAAGCAATTTAGCTACAGAACCATACTGATAAAGGCATTACAAATACGTGAAACATATTGTTTATAAATTAATTTATAATATATACAGAGTGTCCGCAAATGATGAGCAAAACATTCAGGGGATAAAGAGCGAAAATAAATGCTATTTCTATAACATTTTTTTCCAAAACTGTTTATTAACGGAGTTACAGGGTGTTAAAGTTAAAATTTTATTTTCGATATTTGTAAATAACAAATATTTACATAAAATTTGTAAATCGGGGGTTTTTGCGGACGAAAAATTCAAATATGTTTCTAATTTTGACGTCACTAGTAGAGGGTGCCACTTGTGGCACACTATGTTTGTTTTAAATGACAGAACTTTTTTGCATCTTAATATATCCATCTGACTATCGAAACAATCGATTCTCCTACCTGTTTTATTTGAAAAAGGTATACCTCGCTGAAGTCGGTAGGCGTAACCATTTTTGAAATAAAATAAAAAACCAAAAGCTTATTTGAATTTTTCACATAAATTTTGAGGTTACGTGAAAAAAGTGTAAAATACAAAAGTTCTAGATATTTTTATTACCTACAACTTTTTTCCTTAGGACTTGTAGTTTTGCCAGAAATCGACCCTTAAAAACTCACCCCTTCCACTTTCCGACCTCATATCGCCCGTAAATTACTTTTCCTTTAATTTTTGTTGTATTCTCTCCCTTTTCCAATGGGTTTCATCCTACTATTACTTGTTTTGGTTTCAAAAATTATCGACACTGGTCTATATGCCTTAAGACTAAATTTAAAATCTGAATAAAATATCTTGAAATGCTTTCAAGATATCGCAAAAATATGGTGTCTGCTGTACACTTTTAAATGAATGTATCTTATTATTAATTTTCAGGAAAAAGTTTATATAAAAAGTACCTTTAATTGTATTATCTTGAATATGTTAGGAGAATTTAGGACTATCCTGTATAATTACTTAATTACCTCTTCGTTTTCGTAATAGTAAAACAATTATCATATACATTCTAGGCTACATTCAGGTTATTTCAGTATTCATCTTCAAAAGGTAAAGCACAATCTAGTTAAATTAGTTAGCTATTTTTAGAAGGCCAACCGCTTTGTCAACATTTCGTCAACCCATTACAGGTTGTTTCTTACTTCTTTTACTATATATTTCTTTTTATAATAGTCAACTAACCTTTCACAAGTGAAACAACCAGAAGATATTGTCGTAAAGTTTTTATGTGTCGGCGCTTTTAATAATTCGCGGATTTATCAATTTTTATGTATTGACTGCATTTATATTCTAACTGTTTTACTACACCGTTTCTCCTGTTTTTTTTACGCTCTTTCTAAACAAACTGTTATTTTCGATCATGCAGCATCCAACAATAGATCTATTCACTGAGCGTTTGCCATATGGTAGCCAGAAACCAAAAGCGGGTCTAGAAATTGGGTTACTTTAAATTCTTCACCTTGTCGTAAATGAAGACAAGGAAATATTATTTATGGCATAAATTTCCCTTGCAACTACTTTTAGCAATTTCTAATTATTTGCAGTATCCTTCTCAATTAAGAAAGTTTTAAAAATATTAAGACAACTCCTTATACCGGCTGTATCACACAATATGCGAGACACGTCAAAAATCTTTAATTGTTTTTTGTTGCATTTTTGGAGGCCTTTATGCTCGTAAAAACAAATTTGAGATCCATGGCCAACTTTATGAGTAATAACAAGAAAACCTGTAAGGTGCCCAAATTTTAAGGCTGTCTAACTTTTTTATTTTAAGAGATAGAGAAAACTTATTGGTAATAAATTTTTATTGCAAAATTAATACCTTCCACCTAATATAAACAGATTTTTGAAATATCGTATGTGGTTTGCTGCGCCCTCTAGGCGGATCTAGAAATTTGTTGTAGGTGTGAAATTACATGAAAAATACATTAATCTTGCTGTTGTTCACTGTAAATGCTGAGTTCAATAAAAGTTCGCATTTGTATTTTTAACTAAAGCACTCTTGCCTTGGAAAAAATCGCTACCCACTTAGTCATATATAGGATGTTTCTAAAATAAATCGTGCATTCAACGGGGTTATAGAAGGCATGAAAATAAACAATATTCGTTAAACACTGTTCTCTACAGTCTCCAACCAATTCTGGATCTAGTCACTTAATAAATTATCTACATTCCAGTAGTACGATTTAAATATTAATTGTCGCTTGTATGCGTATGAATCGTTGCCCCCAAAGATCACAACCAAATTTGCGAACAGTGCAAAGTTAATTTAAAAGATAGCAGGACCCGAATAGAGTAAACCCAATATGCGAAGGCCGTGGACAAGAAAAATCGCAACGTGTATTAAATAAGAAAGATGGTATTTTTACACCTTAGCGAACAAAATCTGAGCCACACTGCCTTCGAACATTAATATTGATTTTGTTTATTAATCTATATTACCAAATACCATGCCTTTCCGCATATTATATGCATATTTATAAAGTATATGAAATAATTTATACGTGCAATAATTTCTCAAACAATATTGACAACTGTTTCCAATATGGAACTTGTGTATCTGGCAGGTATATTTCTATTTATTGGATTTGCAGCTATATAATATGTGCATATTAATTAGTTATATTCCAATAATTGCTAATTGGTCTTGAAATCTAATTTACGATGTTTCAAGCATTAATGAGACGCTATTAGATGCGTCGTTTTTTATTTTAGAATTAGATAACTGTTAGTGTCATCAGGAGACTGAAGAAAAAAATTTATGGGTTCGAAACTATTAAATCAGAAGACACATTTTCGAAATGCAGTTAAATAACATGCAATGTTATGTCACATAAGTATTGCCAAAGCTAGGTTTGTTTATTATATTTTAAATGTCATGGGATATGATGATAAAATTAATACTCATTCGCAAAACGTTATCGTTGTTATTAACTACTACATGTAATGGTTTCACTTCATTAACTTATCGAAATACTGAACGTTTAAAACAGATTGATATTATTATGCGATTATTTTATCTTTTCTAAAAGTTTTTATGATAAAGGCGGCAGTTATAAACCCGGTTACGAAGTCAGTTCTCTATAATAAAGTAATTATTAGGTAACAGTTTCTGAGCATTAGAGACTGGATTTCATGCAAATACATATTTTATGCATATGTCTCGAAATTTTATTATTTAGAGCATAGTATAACCAAGATTTATTTGCATATCTCGAACATTTTTCTGTTTTGAAAGTTGTAATAATTATTAAAAAATTTCATCCAAAACAACTAAAATTAAAAAACTATTCGCACTTGTATTTACTGCAGATGTAATAAATTGATATAACAATGACCATATATACCAAATTTGAATATAATTTACATCTACAGGGAAAGAAAGCTATACTAATATCAAGTATATTTATTCCAACGTTAGCTTAGTTTCACTATTATAGTATAAGTATAGTAATACTTTATTAAAAAGTTACAATATTCTTGTATAATTTGTAAACAAGAAAACTATTATACTTAATATGAAATAAAGCTATGTTTGTTTAAAGAATTGTTTTGTTTTATTTAGATAATGTGAACTACTTGAGTCAACAATCGTTATTCTCAAAATAAAGTTATGTGTTCTTTATAGGGATGGGCGATACGTATCGATATATTGAAGTATCGATACTTGAGGTTTCGATATTCGATATTTTGTATCGATAGTAGACTTAAAAGTATTTCAGAGTATCGATATTTTTGTATAGATATTGTATCGTTCAGTTGTTCTCCAAAATATTGACAGTGTCATCTTGACTTGGTCAAAATAAATATAAATTTTTCTACAGACACATATTTTGTAGTTTTTATGCAATCAAAGAATTCTATTTTATTAGTAAATTGAAACAAAAATATAGAGATAGATTAATTATGCTATGAAGAGAGACTAGAGAAAGAGTATTTGGTTTATATGAAATGTGAAAAAAGTGCTGACCTTATGTGTTTTATAAGATTTATTAAATGAATACATTATTCAACGAGCATATAATGATGGCTGTAATTTAGGAGAGTGAAAGTCAATTATCCGAGTGTATTTCAGCCATTATATGCAAGTAAAATACTATGTCCATGACTGTTAACAATATTTTAGCAAACATTTTGAAAACTACTCAATATTTGGCACTCATAACATGAGCATAACATAACATAAAATTAAGAAATGTCATACACCTTACATTCAATTTCACATTTGTCGTTCACTTGATAAATTAAAAAAAAACAAAACAAAACTATAATAGTAAACTTCTACCATCATTTGTAAAAATGTTAACATTGCTGCAACTGGTATATTGGGTAGCATTTGGCATTCAGATGGAGGTTCAGCTTTAATAGCCGACACCATAAAATTTTTGTTTTGTTAGTTTATTCCCCAATCCTTACATTTTATAGAATAGTTAATTTGGAAAAAATGGCTAACGTGACTTGCTTCTATAGTATCGATATTGTAAATATCGATACATTTTTATCAATATTTTTTCGAATCGATATATTTTAAACAATACGTATCGATATTCAGTATCGATACTTTAAAGAATATCGCCCATCCCTAGACTTCTTTATTTGAAGTTCTATGTGAGTTGAAGAATTATTGCAAATATTTGAAATGATATTAAATAATTTTGAATAAAGTAAATAATAACATTGCATTAAGATAAAATAAAACTGAAGTACATAATTAGTGTTTCACTATATTATTGTATTATTTTCTAGAGTAGTACCCCTACCCGCTTTATATACTACCCACTGAGTAGCATTTAATTATTTGTAAAAGGAAATAAAGACATAGCAAACAGAAAAAGTCATCCATTAGCGACACACCAGACATATGCCGCTTTTGAGCTTATCCGACAGAAGGGAACCTGAATAGACGTGATGCAACATAAAGCTACATCTTTTGGTCACATGCTTAGCCTGACGGTCCACACAACTTTAATACAATAATACAAAAATATACACTTGATTGAAGAACATTATAAGTATATTATTATATTTAAATACAAGTGATTATTTTTTCCGTATAAAGTATTTGTTTTTTTTTTTTTTTTTGAGATTGCCAGTATTATTGTAGTTGCAGTAGTTGGTATGCTACCAAAGTGCACCCAAAACAAAGTGAAAGTTAAATGGTGAATGTCAAAAATTCAATGTATCTCGCGAATTATGCCTTAGAATCTGCTTTGGATGACGATCGTAGCTTCTTTTGCTCAAAATTATTTCCTGCTTGAAGAAATTCCAAGTAGATCAACACGCTTTTTTCTCGCATTTTTAGAGTTAACAAGATGAAATCTGATCCTGTTCAGATTACGTTGAAACAGTCTTTTGAGGCAAATGAAAACCATATGGAGTTTAACGAAGATTTTGCATAACGCTTTTGGTTGCTGATATTCCTTTAAACAAGTACATCGTAAGTGAAGGTTTTCTGGAAAAGTGTTCCATTTAATGCTCCATATGAATTGACCTTAAGAGGAAAGGTCGTTGGAAAGATAAAGAACGAAATTGGACGTATTTACATGTATATTGTCGTCGATGAATCAACTAATGGCTATTGTCGTTACATACCAATTTAATGTAATGACTGGAAAATTTACGAATGAAGAATCTAGATAAGCTTACCTTATAGCTCTAAAAAAAACCCTGTTATCTGTTTTTCTGTTTTATATTAAGCAACAATGTTAGCAAACGATCAACAAGCGGTAATATGACATTATTCAGATTAAAGTATTGGTAGGTGAGAGGAGTGGGAAACTGTCAGGATGCGCAATAACCTTTTGCTTATCTCCTTCCTAAATCTATGATTATAACAGACGAACATTGATCGGTTTTCATCTTGAGCATTTGGTCTTCCGTCTTTGAACATCCTGTACCATTTTTTTTATGAAAAGTACATCTTTAGTATCGTTTGTATAAACTATGATAGTAAATTCAATAAAATTAACATGTGCTTTGCACTGAGTAGGATTTTTTACGTAGTTCTGGCGTTAGTTCTTTTTATTCCCCAACGGGTAGAGTGATGTTCTTTGTGGTAGTTATAGAAATGCGATGAATAAAATAGAAAAAAAACGCAACAAAGAAAACAAATACATGTTGCTTAAATACTTAACGCACACCTACACATATGTATATAAATTGAGATATGTACGAACACTCCTATACGAGTTTCAGAATGGTGTAGTGAAAGATGCATATCTAGTGAGTAGTATTTTTAACGATTACTCTAAAAAAGAAACAATTTAACACCCATTGAATCTGTACATAATTTAAATCGCCATTAACTAATGTTAAATGAACTGTGAACATCAGTATCATATTATAGTAACAGTTATTTACTGTATACATAACCAAACAGCGCTCGTTGCTGTTATAGGAAAACATTTATATATTAGGTACAAATAAGACGAATGTAACGCTCTGTTTATTAATAACATACAATTTGTAGACAACGCTTTGAAGGACGTTTATGGCAGAGTAATTCAGTATTATCTTCAATATTTAGCTACTGTTATTTTTAACAGTGGGTACTAAATATATTCTTGAACTTTTCCCAACAAGTACACCGTTTATTTAAGCGTAATAGACTACCACACAAGAAAAATAAACCTAAATTGATCGAGTTTTACTACTTTCCGTCATAAAAATAGTCTTCAATGTTACAAATTCTTATGATACCAAAATTTTAGTCAAAAATTTGTTAACCAAGAGCAATATAATGACTTCCAAGCAAAATGAAATATGTCAATTTATATAGTTCGAAATTACAAATTCTTTACCTTTTTTAACCTAATAGAAATAATGTCCTATATCATGGTACAAATTTACTTGTTAATAATACTTCGACATACATGTGTCTTAAATAGGTATTTTAGGTAGCAAGCTTCTTGTTATATGTAATCAGACAGATCTTCATGATATAAGGTGTTTAAATTGTTTTGTTTTGGCGATCTGCAGTGAGAACCAACTTGTGTCGTATGAGCAAATCAAAAGATAGAGCCCTACAGGTAGCATACCACAGAATATTATAGAATTACGAAGTACGAATTAAAAAATTATTATGTTCATAGTTTGCCTGTCATAATTAAAGTATGCAGGGCTGCAAGCTATGTAAATCAAGCTAATGGTAATATATCGACAAACAGATCAGAATGAATGAATCTTCAGTTCAATCACATAAATCCAAGAGTAGAATTTTATATGTAGATACCTAGCAATAATTTAGTTGGTAATAAATTACTATAAAATCTCTTCATTCGGAGGAAATTTCAACCACAAAGTTAATATTTTGCTGTTACGTCAACATTGGCATAGGGAATATGCCCTATAGGTTAAAACTTGCAGTTGATTTTATTTGAGCGTCCATGTTGTAACAAACACTAGATATTTTGCTTATTTCTTATTGATTACTCATTAAAATTACGTTAATACATATAATATTAGTTAATACATTTATAACGAAAGATTTATTAAACATAGCTATTATTTATTATTATTTCAGGATAGTAATATTATTAAGAAGCAATAATAAAAATGTATAAGGTGCGTTATTTTTATGAATGTTTGGTCTTATATTATACGAAAAAATTTCCTGGGTTGTAAAATTTGTTGAATGGAAACGAAAAATGCAGTCCAATTATTTTATTGGAATAAAATTATTAACTTTCATATTATTTTAGTTTTTTCCCCACATAAGAAAAAAACAAATATAGGTAAACTTTCTCTATACGGAATAGGTATATAATTTTTTTTTAACCAATTTGGAGGTCAAATTAACGTAATTTTAACTTTAAATGTTTGGTAATACTATATTAAATTTACTTATGTATTTTTTATTACAAAATATTTGTTTAACGGTCTCCAGATCCGTGAGTAAACAAGTAAAAGTGATCTATGAGTCATTCCTCATTTGCAAATTGACCTCAAGAATGTTGTTCAGAGAAGATCTCAACAATTCCGATAATAATATTCCGCAATTTTGTATAATTTCGTCCGAGAACGCTATTATTAGTATCGAAGTGACCAGTTCAGAATTTTCATGTATTTCTACCTGTTTTATGTAATTTCCCAACTCTGGTTGTTAATCCTTTCCTTTCCTCAGTTACCTGAATTTTTTACATTTCTTCTGCGTCATAAAATCTACGCTTTCTAACTAGTTAGATAATTTTTGTCTTTTGGTAAAACAATTTTGTGGAAATATCCGTGTCATAAAGTAAAATCATCTGGTGAGAAGGTCACAGAGGTGATTTTGGATGACATTATTATTTTAATTCGTTCTTTAACGGCAATGTCTTGGCAAGTTTATCTCATAGGGATCGCTAGTTTTACTTGGCCCCCTTATATACGACAGAATTGACACAAGAGAGTGTAACAGTTCAATGTGGTCACGTATTCAACCTGTGATCATATTGTTTGGTTTCTTGGACAGGTGGGTACCGTATTTCGCATTGTTGGTCCAACGAAGACGTTAATATAATATGAGATTATACGAGGTACATATATTATAAGTTTCACCATGCACGCAGTACGTATGTATTTATTAATTATTTTATTTGTAAACACATATTTTAGATGCCTAAAAAGATTTATGTTCATTCCTTCCACTATTTTAAGGACAATTTTTCACAGCCACGTATATTTATTCTAATTTAACAACAATTAAAAAATTGTGAATAATTTAGATCTATGTTAAAAAAAGTAACGTTTGCTATAATGTATGTCACAGAGTTAACTAAATGACTAAGTACAAATATTTTAAGAAGATAAAAAAAATTAAGAATTAACATTGTGTTATTCTTCAGCTTTTAGTACCTAAAGTAGTAAATAAAGGAATTTGTGTCAGGTACAGATATTTTCGCTGGTTTCTTCTTCTTGCTTATGGGACAAGACTGTCGCGAGTGCATTAAATGTCTTCTATTATCTATTAGTACCTACCTATATTCCTTTCGTTCGAATTTCTTATAACAAATAGGCATTTTATCTAACTGTATTTGCGGGAAGTGTGTTTTATCGGTAATGAGTGAAAATGTCGTTTTGCCAGTTAGTAATGAAATAATTAAAACGAATGCAAAATACTGCAGCTAACTGGATTAGCTGTTACATCTATCAGGTATTATTACTAATAAGAATATTTAGAAACGGTGCAAAAAAAACGACCGCATGGTAGTTGACGTTATTGACAGATGTAAGCTTTATCTATGGATCTAAGACATATCAGTCGATGCTTATCATAGGCGCCTACTTTCCGTAGAAAAAGAGGGTTTATCCTCATTTTTTATATATCGAACTAAAATTCTGAAATAATTTGTTATTGTCTTTTAGGCCTCCCTGAACGCGTGGTTCACCTAAATGAGCATACGCTTGGTCGTTGAATCGGTCGTGGTGCGCCATACATTAGGCCAGCCAGATCACCAGACCTCAATCCGCTGGATTACAACATGTGAGATAACAATTAGTTGCAATTGCAAATACTTTATTTTCAATTTGTATGACTCAATAAATAAAATGAATCGGACACATATTTAGATGAGTTTTTTTTATTAGAAATAACCTGAAGAGCATGCTTCATAAATTCCAGGAGAATTTCATAAAACACCCTGTATCATATAGATGTATTCGTTTTTCGATATGTTAATTAGGGAAATCCTATAAAGCAATTAAGATAAAAGTCTGGAAAATACAGAGGATTTATTATATTATTATTTTTTATCATATTCGATCTGTAGAATCAAGTAATTGTAATATAAATTCCAATGTAACACAGAATATTGGTATGAATGTGTCATTATATTATTCAACTGTGGCCTCCGTATTCACTAGATATGAATGTAATTGATTTTTTTTTCGTTTGACAGCACATTTAGTTAAAGGAAAACAAAAAAAGTCATAAATCTGTATGATGTATGTTTAATGATAATTATTAAACTGAATCTGCGAATTATGCTTCTTTTGAAAATATTTCATAATCTTTTTTTGATAGTTCTGTTGTATTCAATTGTCAATAAATTTCTAAACTTTTGCGCCGACTAATATAAACAATTTTTTTAAAGAATAATATTGCCTCCATATTTATTTCATCGCAAAGAAAATGATATCTATAACAATAAGAAAAATATAAACAGGGAATTCATATTAGGGTTAAGCTTACATACCTTGTACGGTACAGTCCCTAACGATTTTTTAATAGAAGCAGTTTCAGTGACAAAAAACTAAAGTGGTATACCCAACAACAAAGATACTCTCAAGGTCCTTTTCTACCTTTACCATACAAAAAGTACGTAACAAGGAAATGAACAATGTCTATAATTTACGAAATGATGGGAGGTTTTTGGTAATATAATGATTGCTATCATGTACACTTGTTTACCTTAAAATCGGCGACATCTTAATAATTCACCTGTAACACGATAGTACACTTATAGCTGAAAGACCTTCGAACACACAATTACAGTAATTACACTCGTTCGCCCTTTGAACCACTGTTACGTCACGAAAAGAACACTTCACCAGTCAAAATCGTCACAGATTTGGGCCACATGTACGGGACCAGGCAAATGGAACGTTCCTGCAATTCCTGCATCTAGCAGAGGTTTCTTCAAGACTTCCAATGTCTTCAGCCGGTAACCGTTCACCAGCCTGCCTGCCCCCCTTGTCGCACCTTTCCCCCCGATCTTCAGTCAGCTCGACTTTAATACAGGGTCGACTCAACTTGATGACCATCCCAGCGACGGCATTGGCGTAGGCGATCGATATTTTTGAGCGATTTGAGTTCCAGTGCATTCGCATCGATCTGTTAAGTAACTTGACTTTCGTAATGGTTATGTTTTATTATTTAATAGATAATAAGTTTTTATGCAAATTGTTTTATTTCAATAATACTGTGTGGTACTCTTCGAGAGGAGTAATTACACTCTCAATATTTTACATATATGTATACAGGGTGATTCTGTTTTTAATGAAAAACTTCGAGGGTATGTAGAACTTTGAAAAATAATGGCAGTTTATTATATAATAGTTATAATTTTAGGGCTTTATAAGGAAGATACAGGGCGTTAGAGTTTGAAAAAAATTTTTGATATTTTAGTATGATTACTAAAGTAATGAAGATATCTAAGCCATACTTGATACACAGTGTAGTTAGTTAAATTGTCATAAAATGTGAAAATATTAAGCACTTTGAACAACCAGTGGTGGAGATATGGGCAGTTCGTATCTTTAATTTAGGAGAAAAAGTTGTATCGCCTGTTATAATGTTTGTGATATTTTTAAATGTGTATTTTAATTTTTAACAACCCTATTCCTTTCTTACTACGGTTATATAGCAAATTTGACTTTTTTCAATTATTTCACTGTTCCTGTCGGTAAATAATCATTATTAGTAATATTGTTTGATGGTAAATGATACCCGAAACGAGAAAATGTGTTTTCTATTAGTTAAAAAACTGCGCTAGAGCTAAAGGAAAATTAATAATTTTCAGATAAGTACTTATAAAAAACTTCCACAATACAGACATTTAATAAGTACAATTTAACTAAAATGAAATACTGCAAATTACATTAACTATTATTATTAATTACTAAAAGTACATGTACTTAGGGAACAAAAAATAATTTCACGATATTTTCAAAAAATAAAAATGCGCATTTGGGGGTGCTGAACAAGATGGCCGTGTCCATTTTTCTGCAAGGGGCTCCGTTGACGAAAAAAAAGTTAATTTCTCGAAAACCACAAGGGTTAGAGAGGAACCGAGTTTAGATTTGTATTCGCCATGGGCGATATAGTCTAGGGGAATTATTTCAGAATATTCTGAGCCCTTGAAATTTTCGGCAAAATCGATGATAGTCTTTGTTAATTTCACGACATTTTCAAAGAAATAAAATCACGATTTAAGGGCAGGTCTGTATGCAGTTATGGATGATGAGCACGCTGATGCGACTCGTTTTTGTGTAAGTAACTCCGTTGACGAAAAAAAGTTAATATCTCGAAAACCACGAGGGCTAGAGAGGAACCGAGTTTAGATTTGGATTCGCCATGGGCGATATAGTCTTGGGGAATTATTTCAGAATATTCTGAGCCCTTGAAATTTTCGACAAAATCAATGGACTATAGTCTTTGTTAATTTCACGATATTTTCAAAGAAATAAAATCGCGATTTAAAGGCAGGTCTGTATGCAGTTATGGATGATGAGCACGCTGATGCGACTCGTTTTTGTGTAAGTAACTCCGTTGACGAAAAAAAGTTAATATCTAGACAACCACAAGAGGTAGAGGGGAACCGAGTTTAGATTTGGATTCGCCATCGGCGATATAGTCTAAGGGACTTACTGCCTAGTGCAATAAAAAACTGCAGACCATGAACCTTTACTTTATTACCAATGATTTTACAAATCAGTCACTGTCAGTTTGACAGTGTTTGGCAGCCAAGTGTTCCTTTGAATTTTTTTACATTATAATGCCAGGACGTGAAATTTCTGCGTTTACCCGAGCAAGAATGACTGCTTTACATGATGCAGGACATTCTAATCATCAGATACCAAACATGTTGGGCATTCCTAGATCATCTTTGTACGAACAGTACACAGATATGAAGAATTTGATACAGTGGAAACAGACCACATAGTGGATGTCCTCGAGTATGTAATGAAAGAGAGGATCGATATTTTGTTCAATATGCCCGTAGACACCGCACATCTTCAGCTCTCAGGGCCCACTTTCAAGGTACGTTTCGCCGTGTTATATCGACACCTACTATGCGAAGACGACTCCACAACGCAAATTTATGTGCTAGAAGAACATTACGGGTACCCACTCTACATCCAAGGCATCGTGCTGCCCGTCTTCAGTGGGTGCGAGAGCATAGGGGTTGGCTTTTACGCCAGTGACGGTGGGTCTTATTTTGGGACTAAACCAGAATTGGGCTGATTACTGACGACAATCGACAAAGAGTCTGGAGAGAACCGGATCGTCAACCGCGTAGAGAACTTGCTTTGTTACTTTTTTATTTAATAAATATTGTAAAAATTTGCTGGTTTTTAATTTTCTATTTATTCAGTTTATCGAACATATTCTTTTGACAAAATAAGATTCAGAAAACATTATACTTTTATAAATGATTTGGTTTTTCTGGCAAAAAGATTTATTTATCAAGATTGAGGGGGGGGTCAAAGACTTTTGACGTTGTTTTAATTATATAAAATTGTACACAACATTATTTGGTGATTTCTTGCTGTATAGAAACTATACAGGATGAATCTTAAATAAGTACAAATATTTTAACTGCTGGTGTAGTTCGTCATTTAAATCAGTCTAGTGAAAGCCATTTTTAAAAATTTCTAATATTTACGGAGATATTAATTTTTTTAAAAAATACAACGTAATGAAACATATGATTTGTTGCGAGGTTGCCATATCTCCTCCAATATAAATATTACGTTTCCTTTAACGTAATAGTTCTATTTTAAAAATACTTGTTTTAAGCATAAGTACAGTAAAATTGGGTATGTAGTATGATACGCAGCAATATTAACATAAATTTTAACATCTGAACTAACCTTACTATACTTCAACGATTAAAAATGAATTTCCGCAAGTTCAATACTACCGTAAAATATTTAGGAAGATATTACGTGATATTACTAGGTCCAATGTTCAAAAATTATACATAAACGTGCACACAAGCTTACTTGTTTGTTAAAAAATTAACTATTTAATCAGTAATCCACATTTCACAAGTTAAATGTCATTGTACACTGTTAGAAAGGGACACAAAACACAATTTCCTTAAATTATTTTATGAAGAATAACGAAAAACTATGCACGCGTTTTTTATTTAAAATGGAAAAAATGTCAACTTTTAGCAAATTTTATTGCTATTTTCATGCATTATGTGGGGTTAACAAGTTTGACTTGGGCTTCCGATAATCTGTCATGACAGTCAATGACAGTTTGATAATAAAAAATAATATAAAATGTTACACTTGACAAAATTCGCTAAAAGTTGAGATTTTTTCTTCCTTGAAGCAAAGACATTTGTGTAATACTGGCAACACTGTGAACCACACGTTCAGTCTGCAGCACTATGACTCATAAAAGTATGAAGGGTCTGCCTAGGCCAGCGGTCCTCAACAAGTTTTCTGCTGAAAAATTACGAAATTTATTTAAAATTTCACTTTTTTATTTCTGATTTTTTTGTAAAAAAACTATTAATTATGTGTTCTACACACAAAACTATACTGCTGGTTAAAATATTTGTACTTATTTAAGATTTACCCTGTATATTCATTTTCCACATTTTATGGCCCGTTTCTATATAATTCGATTTTAAGCGACGTAAATATTGTTTAAAAACCATGGCAGACGGAGTAATTGTACCTCTGTAGGTACATCATAATCGCCCACGTGTTGGCATTCTTCCAAAGGTTGCCGTTATTAGACAGCCGCTTTCGTATGAAATCTGGCGAACTGACGTTATCGTGTTACAATCTTCTCCAGTCACATACCGAGATAGTTATCGAAGGGAATTGTTGGAATACGAGCCACTGGACGCCTTATTATCTAACTGCGGTTTCTCGCAATGTGCATTTTTCGCAACGAAGTATTCCTGGAACTCTTTTATCGACGTGCGCAGGATGGTTATTTTCTCAGGAGAAATCATTTTTCTCATCACCGGCAGCGGTTTGAAAAAAACAGTGCATCGCTTGATTACCCCTCAAATTGTGCGTATAAGTAAAAAGTGGATATGCGCCTATAATTATGTGCTATTAGAAATATCCTTTCGCAAAACATAGATGTGGTGAATTATGCCTGACATTTTACACTCACATGACAAGATTAAACTCATGACTGTGAATATATACTAAGCACTTTTAGTGTTACTTTAATTTAAGGTTTAAAAAGTAGTTGTTTTTAAATTTAAATTAAATGGAATAATAATATAAGCATAATATAACTAACTGTAAAACAGATAATTAAATGTCAACTATCATATTTAAGTTACAGATATTTCCGAGCTTTGAAAACGAGAACAGTTAGTTAGTTTTTATGGGAAATTTTCCTCCATGGTTCTCTAAACGTACAAAAAATCTTATTAAAGCAAAAGGAAAAATGCATACACGATGGAGGAAATATAATGATGCAGCCGCGTACGAATCATTCTCATATCCCAGGAGAGATGTTTCTGCTAGAATTGATTATAAAAATTATGTGTCAGGTATTGAGGGTAATATTAAGAATAATATAAAGCATTTTTGGTCATTCATTTTTAATAAATCTAGTAATAAACGTTTTCCAAGTGTTATCAATTATAACGGTCAAGAGTTGTCTAATGATCAGGATATCTGTGATGCCTATTGTCAATACTTTTTTTTCAGCATTTGAACCAAATGACACCTCTTCTAACGTAAATAATATATCTACCTTAACTGGCAGTCAACATTTTAGTGTAAATATTAAACATATATCTGTTGAAGAATTTGACCGACTTGATATTATGAAAATAAAACATTAATTCGTTTATTATTTATTTTTTTGGAAACGGTTCATTTTATCGACAATAAACAAGAATATCTTTTTTTAGTCTAAGGTTGAAGCTACCCAGATTTATTATTTTAAAGTCTTTATCATACAGAGTGTTAAAAATTTGAGCATTAAGGTGTAAAGCTTAGCCCGCCCCTGGTAAACTAAAAAAGCTAAATATGTTTCAAGGACACTATTTTAAGAGGTCCTTACTAG
The DNA here is from genome assembly GCA_037114965.1 of Monochamus alternatus. Taxonomy (NCBI): domain Eukaryota; kingdom Metazoa; phylum Arthropoda; class Insecta; order Coleoptera; family Cerambycidae; genus Monochamus; species Monochamus alternatus. Next base: position 45,801,379 of record CM073433.1, read on the forward strand.
TGTCCATCACATTAAATTCTTATTAAATCATATTAAGTACTTTAAAAGTTATTCAAGAAAAACCGAATTCCAGCGGCGTCCTTCAGAGATACATATCTCCGTAAGGAGGGCCTGTAGGAAAAACATTCATAGGAACTTTTCATTTTATTTTTTCATGTTCTATCTGCACCCGAGATATTTCTCACATTTCCCCGGGCAGCCTGTATATATTTTTCATCTGAGGTTCAACAAAATACATTTGATATAGACACACATTGTTGATTTTAAAAAACGAAAGTTCCAAACGAGAATTTAAGTATGACATTTTACACTGAAATTTAAAATAGTCTAGAAATAATAATAATAATATATTAATTCTTGATTCTAAATAATGGTTAAAGTAAAATCCTCTGAAAATGAGTGTCAACAAATATCAACCATTCTGAATATTATTTTAATGGAAATATTCACCATTATTTTTACTATAAATTATTTTGTGCTTTGTTTAAAAATAATATATATCATACGTAATAAAAATATGACATATCTAAACTATAGAATCAAACAAAAACACTTTAAAAGGACACTTTTTACTGCAGCAGTTTAAATTTTTGACTTTTCAAAAGTAAAAAAGGAATTGGATAGTGTATCCAACCGTAAATTAAGTGACATCATATAGTTTATTTCCACAGAAATAATCTTTGTCGTTTGATTTGGAGGCTATTTCATTAATTGTTCACTTTTTAATAAAATGCTTAATATAACAAAACAAAGGAATCGATAATTGTAGATTACGTAATTGCAAATAAACAATAAAGTGACAATTGTTCTTTCTTGTTAATTTTGTTAATTACAATTTCCAATTTGTAATGTATTTAATCAATATCGTGTAAATTACCGAAAGTTTGATGAATCATTAGAGACATTAAATGTGCATATCAAGAAACTCCTTTGTCATTTTGTTACTGTTAGTTACTGACACCAACACAGAGATAGGCCATTAAGTATTGCTTAGTTTATTTCAACAAATTACTCCCCGTACAGTGCGAGTATTTAATTGATGCTGACCTCTATCTCAGACTTCATCGAGATGTGACGCAAAAAACTCGATTAATTTCTTCTGGAAACGTCAGTCAGTGAACTTTACTTATACAGCAAATAACAAGACCACGAAGATGATCTTAACGTTATTAAAGCAATTATCTAAACAAAAGGCTAGCTGTTCGAGGGGCCGCTTTGTCCAAGGCTTCTGTTATGTGGCTGGTATAGTTAGTTTCAGAAGAATATTCATAGAAATCAAATTTATTTATTTTATAGTAATATTTTGCCATAATTGTTTTGTTACAGGATTGTTTTGAAATCTTGTACACTTATTTTCAATTACAAATTATTTGTGAGTAAAAATTAAAACTCTGAAATCTTAAAAAGTGTAATTGAGTAAATAATATCACAATATATCGCGACATCCGTTCGTTGTGCCAGATTTACCTAGATCGCTCCGCTACAAAAAGAATCAACTATGACGTGCTTTCGAGATACAAGGTAATAAATCGAGTCTACATCTTGGAATTGTGTAGAAAATTCGAGACGTTCTCGACGATTTTTAAGACTTCTATGAACTGATTTAAAAAAACGTCGTATACGGTTTATCTTATCGACAATAAGCAAGAGTACATTTTTTAGTCTAAGGTTGAAGCTATCCAGATTTATTATTTTAAAGTTTTTATCATACAGGGTGTTAAAAATTTACGCATTAATTTGTAAAGCTTAGCCCGCCCCTGGTGAACCGAGAAAGCTAAATATGTTTCAAGGATACTATTTTAATATGTTCTTACACTTAGTATAAAAAAAAAAAACGAATTCCAGCGACATCTTTCATGGACACATATATCGGATGGGAAGGCTTGTAGGACAAAAATTATAGGAACTTGTCATCATATTTTTTCATGTTCTATCTGCACCCGAGATTTTCCTCGTTTTCCCGGACATTCTGTATATGAGTTTTCTACTTTTTCTTGTATTCCATATTCGATGCTCAAGTTATATAGTACCCTAGTTTCAATTATCTTTTGCAAATCAGAATGTAATATTTTATTAGTCTTTAAGTAATTTCTGAAGAAAATTATTTCTTCTCATTTTGCAAGTTTGAATTATTTATTTCACTTCATATAATTTACCTAATTTCTTAAAAAGAAAATGAATATATGTGATATATTTGAAAACAACTGGTTAACGCGCAGGAGCAGAACTACCTCTTGCTACTCCATGCCGGACTAAAAAGCCAAAGGCGGGAAGCGTTCTACATCGCCGTAGAAACCATTGAAAGCTAGCGACCTCTATCGCGAAACAGCGATAACAATATTTTACCAACATGGAATTCCAGGAAACAACTACTCTGCGGGCTAATGCTCCGATCAGCATAGAATTACACCTAAAAACCCTCTAGCAACAGTCTGTGTAACCCGGGTGAAACAGACCTAAAACAGTCATCTCACTTATGACATTCCTATTGATGAGAGCTAATAAATTCGAAACCGATATGTCTGGTAGTTAGCTATTGCTAAAGGTTTTTCAAGTGTAGCTGTGGTTAAGTTTCTCCTGAAATCACAATAAATGTATCATGTTTTTTTGTCAATAATGCAATTGACTAATTTTCCTATTAAGCATACATTTTGACATTAAAAAAATATATGAAAGTTAAATTAATATTCAGTTTAAATTTTTTGAAATATATAGATTGCCACAACTGGACACCACTTTTTATGCCGTTATAGCTAGCCATTAGATTTGCTTCTACATTCCTTAGTTTTACAAAATAATCATAATAATCTCTAAATAGTATAAAACTTTTAAAAATGCCTGAATATCATTATAAAATGACACTAGAATACAACATTTAGTCGGTAAATTAATAAATCAAAAGAAAAAAATAACACCAAGATAGGAAAGTTATTATCAATAAATCTTAAAATCCACCGTTTAATTTTCTCTTCTAACCACCCAACTAATATCAATGGAGGCAGATCAATCAAATTCAAATTTCGGTTACTTTCTTAAGTTCCACTTAACGCATAGAATATTCATAATTCAAACGTACTTTCGTATTTCCCATTTATTACGGGTTTTTAAATTCTGTAATCGTAATCACGCCTAAAAAAGGAATAACAGGACCTTACATAACAACGTTTTTACAATTGATTTAATACCATTATTCAAGGCGAATCAGTGTTTGCATTTTAACGGCTGTGAGCCACTCCTACGCAAATACGATTTTGGTAAAAGAGGCGTTCCCTTTGACAATTATATCTTATTGGTCATTTCAGTGTTATAAATCTTGAAACAACAGAAATCGTCGGTTTATTTATAGTATATGAAAATACTGGAATTATTAATATATCCTCCTTTCAGTTTTTGTAAATGATCAGAAAGATATCTCTGAAAATTTTGTTAATTTCGGACACAAGTTATCATTTTTTCTACGTCCATTTCGTTAGAAATATATACACGTATATAGCACTACCACTAGCTAAAAGGTTCTGGATTGTGTAGCAAAGAGTTTGCTGTTTAAACAAGATACCATTGTTTTCAGTCAACAGTGTGAAATTCATAACAAAGACAACAAATATTACAACAATAATCATATATTTCTGAAATTAATTCACTGAATGTGCACAGAAAATAGTTATTTCGATATATGAGTTAATGAGATATTACACTTACTTTAATAGTGTATATTTAATTTTAAAAAATGTTGTAATTGCGGATAAATATGTAAAACTGAGCATATGCCAGTTCTCGTTTGTATTGAAGTTTTTCTTTTTATCTATACAGAGCGATTTAGTCATAATGTTATTAATTTTAACCACGTATTCGGAAGACCTAAGAATGACAGAAAATCGATAAAAAAAATTGTTTACTCGACCTTTTAAATTGAAGCAAGTGAACCCACAACCCCGGTAATGGATACAGCGAACATCACAATGTCGAGCAGTGAAACGAACAACGTCACATCTGCGTTGCCACATCATAGCTAAATGTTTGTGTTCTTTCATGTACTATTAACTGTATAACTGATTTTAACAATAGTATCAACTAAGCCACGCAAACTATTTTGGTTAAGTACAGGTTTATACTTCACGAAGTCAACCTTCATTAACAGAAAATAAAACAGAGTCATTTACCTGATTGAATTTGCATTCTAAAATTTATAATCACAACGACACAACATATTTTATCAAATAACACAACATAAATATGCAATTAAAAATTTTTTTAAACCCGTCATCCTAATTATTTTTCCCTATCTCCTTTTAAAATTAATGGCATTATGACTGAATCACCCTGTATAGGGGAATTTCTTAATTTCACCTGGAATAGTTGTCATATTTTGATGTACGATAAATGTTTAAATCAAAAAATGAAGTTATTTATGATTAGCCTACATCAATTACATTAAATAACAAAAGTCAAATGATCAGACACTCGGTGATTTATCCACATTCGCGAGTGAACCAATTAATTATATCACCATATAAAAAAATGAGCTGAGAGATATATTCATTGAATAAACTATTTTAAAATGGTATTTAAAGTCATTTTATTTATGTAAGTGGAAAATCTCACACTCAAATATTTTACTTTTTTAAGTTTTGACTGTATTAGGTTTATACTGCGATCTCTGTAAGCCAAAACTTTCCTCCAAATATAACTATTACTAAAGCATTATATTAATAAATTACTTAATATACATACGACATACAAGTAATATTATCATTTAAAAATCATAAATAAAAAAGTTCTGTTGACATAATCAGTCCATGCTATCAAAGAATTTTCAAGATATTAAATAAACTCGAAATTGAATATAGAGTGAAATATTTTTAGAATATCAAGATTAATCGTACAATGAAAAGTATAAAAACGTTTGCATCAGTATTCATTTATGCATAGTAAGATTGCTATATATCTAAATATCAACGTATTGTTTAAAAATAAGCAGGTCGAGTAACATTATGTGCAAGGTTCATGTCACTAAAACATTATATATATTTTTAAGTGGACACAATACAACTCTTTAAAATATGTTTTAAAGAGCACTTATTTTTCTTATTTCATCTGATTAGTATGTAAATTTTGTTTCCAATTTGTTGCATTAGTAAATCAAGACGAGTTTGAGATCTTGATTTATGTTGAATATTTAAATTATACAAATTTGAATAAATATTCAGCAGTTTAGATTATGGGTAAATTATGGTAATGTTGTGAATTTTAGGCCAATGTCAAATCCTCAAACTTTCGATCAAATGAGTTTGTTGTTCATAATAATTTAAACTAATAATTAATGATTAACATTCGTGTAATCAAGATTTTTGGTAATGGCAATTATTACTTGTAAAATGACGATATGAAATTTAGCAATAGCTGTTACTCAGTTGAATTGAATCAGCAGCGGAAAAAACAAGTCACGTGAACTTTCCGATGTAGTACAAGATATCGTTTAAGTAAATTCGTGATTACAATTATAAATCAAAGACCATGAAATGTCTATTTTTAAAACTTCTTTGTATCTATTTCGTGCATTGTTGTTTTTGTCTTCATGAACATGCTAATTAAGACAAGGTCACAGTTTAAGTAAAATCATACACTGGATGGTAAATCCATATCAAATCAACCAATGATGATTGCTGGTAAAATTTATTTATTTTTCATGTATGCTTGTAATATATACAGAGAGTTGAAAAACGGGTATTCATTAATTTTTTGGATGTTCAGTTTTTTTAGTTACCATTTTGTATTGGTGTGTCAGCCTATTTTGCATTCTCCAAAGGTTTGTGTAAAACGCTGTAGCTTCTTGGTTTTTAAAGATATTCAGTTAAATAACATGAAAGCCACACAATATTGTCTGTCCAGTATATATTTAGGCTGAATGGTCCCGTATAGTTGTGTTCCTCAGTTTGTCCACTCTAGTTATGTCTTTGACTCTTCGTAGATACTTCATTTCTATGGCTTGTATTTGTTTTTTTTTTTTTGTTTCTTTGTCAATACCCAAGATTCGCAACCTAAAGTTAAAATTGGTCTACAAATGGATTTAAAAATATGTATCTTTGTTTTTCTGCATGGTATAATTTTAAAGTTTTTCTATCCTGTTGTTAATTTCTACATTTTGTTCATTTTCTTCTATTTAGGTATTTAAAGCTTTTAACCTATTCAATTTTTACACCATCTTGTATTCAATTTTATTCCGTATTCATCAAGGTCTCGAGTTCTTCTGTAAATCCTTCTCCTTTTCTGCTAAGATTGCTACATCGTCAACGAATGCTTCCTCTAAATTGCCTATTCTCTGCAATTGCCTGTACCATACATATAATTTTTTTACTTTAAGTGAGCATTTCTTGATTACTTCGATAAAAAATTGTGATCAGTACGCGGCTTAAATTTCCTCCTTGTCTTAATCCTTCAGTTGTTGTAGAACTTTCCGACATTCTATTTTGGCTAATAACACAATTATTATTATTGTTATATACGTCTTTAAGTATTCTTATCATTTTATTATTTACTCCTCTTCTGTACAAAATTTCCCATAGCTTTTCTGTTGGTTCATTATCAAATGCTTGTTCTAAATCTATAAACCCTATACAGTATGCGCCAAAAGTATGGAATAAATTCAATAAAAACGAGACAATTATTTTTTGGGAAAAATCCTTAAACAGGTCGATTTTTAATTTAAAAAATACATATTTTAGCGTAAAATGTGATTTTTAAATGTCATTTGTTTTCGAGTAATGACATCATCGATTTTTTTTAAATGGCAACACCATATTTTTTTCCTTGATTCTGAAAGATCGTTTAATTCTCTATCAGACAGTACTAAAATTTTGCCCTCTTACATAGGAAAGTTTTCGAGTAAATGACGATTGAATGTTAGAAAACGTAAATCAATTAAAATAAAGCAAAAACGTTATCAAGTTTAGTTTTTCGAATTCCATAGTTCTTTTATGGATCACGTAGGTGAAAATCTTTGCAAAGTGTCATTGTCACACCGACTTTCTAATAAGTATTGTAATCGACAAAAATTATTATTCAATTTAAAGTATTATGGCACATTTAACTGTTACTCAAAGAATTGAAATTTTAATTCTTATCGGATGCGGGAATATGACTAGAACTCAGCAGGAAGTTTGCGATTTATTTAATGAAAAATATCCAGATCGCCCTATCAGCCAATCAACAGTCAGTAAGGTAGAGTCTAAATTTAGATAAACTGGCAATGTTGTAAATATTCCAAAACCTGGACGTCCAAGCATTAATGAAAATCAGAAACAGAACATTTTGATAAGTATGGTGGATATTCCTCATAATTCTTCACGATTGGTTGCATTAAACAATGACACTAGTGAGAGCACAGTGCTACGTATCTTGAGGAAGGAAAAATATCATCCCTACAAAATTTAACTTGTGCAGGAACTCAATGAAGATGATCCCGATCGCCGCTTACACTTTTGCGAAATTCTAATGGATTTATGTCAAGAAAATAGAAATTTACACCGGCAAATACTTTTTTCAGATGAGGCCAGATTTTGTCTGAATGGTACAGCAAACCGTCAAACTTGCAGATATTGGAGTCGGGAAAATCCTCATTGAATGGCAGAGGCACATACCCAACACCCTCAGAAATTAAACGTGTGGGCTGGAATAGTTGACGACAGAATAGTAGGGCCTTTCTTCTTTGAAGGAACCCTTACAGGACAAAGATATTTAGAGTTTCTAGAAAATGACCTTGTTCCAGCCCTTGCAGTAATTTATCCTAACGATAATGACCCTGACATTCCTGACGATACCATATGGTTTCAGCAAGACGGTGCACCTCCGCACTATGCGCGCCCTGTACGACATTTTTTGGACAACTGTTTTCCTGGGAGGTGGATCAGCAGACGCGGACCGATAGAATGGCCTGCAAGATCGCCAGATCTTACACCTTTTGACTAATTTTTATGGGGATACTTAAAGTCAAAAGTGTACATTAATAAACCACGTAATTTAGAAGAACTTCAAAATCACATTCGGGACGAAATACGCAGAGTTACCCCAGAAATCATTCATAATGTGCAAGAAGAATTTCTTCACAGACATGCTCATTGTCAAGAAGTTGGTGGATGGCAATTCGAACATTTAATTTAAGTATAAAATTTAATCAATTGTATTTTATTTTACATACCTCAGAATTGTTACTTTTTTATGGATAAAATTTACGTTTTCTAACATTCAATCGTCATTTACTCGAAAACTTTCCTATGTAAGAGGGCAAAATTTTAGTACTGTCTGATAGAGAATTAAACGATCTTTCAGAATCAAGGAAAAGAATATGGTGTTGCCACTTAAAAAAATCGATGACGTCATTACTCGAAAACAAATGACATTTAAACATCGACCTGTTCGAGGATTTTTCCCAAAAAATAATTGTTTCGTTTTTATTGAATTTATTCCATATTTTTGGCGCATACTGTATAATGATCACTATCTATTTCTAATCCTCGTCTTACTCTTGTATCCATTACCCTGTTCCTGTAACATTTTTCTACTAATACATAATCAATTACATATTATTTGGTCACACATTTTTAAACCGTCAGGTATTAGAATCACCAAGGAAGAACCTACAACTGAGGGAAGAGATTTTGCGGTAGACAGTGATGCAAGTTATTAATACTTTACGTCTAATAGTTATAGCATCAACCCACCCATCGGACGAATGTATAATGTTCCTCCCAGCAGGAAGCGGACTTTTTTGATTAACGAATTACCTACTACTACTTTCAGTGCCGCTCCGTGTTAACTCCTCGACGTACGGAAGAGCGGATTATGCAACGTTTGTGGTGCGGGACTAAAAAATCGCTAAACGTTTCCAAACAGAACGCTATCACGTTTTAATTCATGATAGGTCAGGAATCTTCGTCGTGTGATGTAATCGATCATCGTGCACGCCTGCAGTTTCCTTTCTAAATTTCGTCGCCCTAGCCCAGTTTTCACTTGATTTTTCGACAGTTTTGTCGCTAAGCAGTTGACAAAGTAAGACTAGTTATATTTCCATGAACGAATAAAATTGATTTTTAACATTACGAATACGAAACGATAAACTTTTAAACTTTCAAACTGTAAGAAATGTTCGATTGCAACCGCTGGTTGCAGGGCTGAGCAAACTAGAGTGGTTCTTAACTTTTTAATGATCGGCGCCTCTTAAATATGAAAATAAATTCTCGCACCCCCCTAAAAAAGCATTTTCATTTCATAAATTAGGTTTAGGAAATCTTTATTTTATAATTTATTTATTGAAAAGCAAACACATAGTATATCATCTACTACCCTATGAAATACTGGAAAACTGAAACATGTGTCTCTTTACTAATATTTCACAAACATTTCAATTTCTTTTTATAATTTTTATCAAAAAAAAAATAAATAAAAAAATTGAGCATCGCATCATAATTTTGTATTCTTTATAATTAAAAATATGATTTTAGTTATGTCATTTTCTATTATCACCAATATCTAACAAACAATAAAAGATAACCCGTGGCATATTTATATCAATGCAATCAGGAAAAAGTAGAAAATCCAATAATGTAATAAATATGATTTACGTCATATGAACAAGAGAATAATTTATTACATTTTCATCAAAATATTTAAGAAACTGCAATTGAGAATTATAGAGCTATATACTACCCTAAATGTTTGCACTATACAGTATGCGCCAAAAGTATGGAATAAATTCAATAAAAACGAAACAATTATTTTTTGGGAAAAATCCTCGAACAGGTCGATTTTTAATTTAAAAAATATATATTTTAGCGTAAAATGCGATTTTGAAATGTCATTTGTTTTCGAATAATGACGTCATCGATTTTTTTTAAATGTCAACACCATATTTTTTTCCTTGATTCTGAAAGCTCGTTTAATTCTCTATCAGACAGTACTAAAATTTTGCCCTCTTAGATAGGAAAGTTTTCTAGTAAATGACGATTGAATGTTAGAAAACGTAAATTTTATCCATAAAAAAGTAATAATTCTGAGGTATGTAAAATAAAATACAATTGATTAAATTTTAGACTTAAATTAAATGTTCGAATTGCCATCCACCAACTTCTTGACAATGCGCAAGTCTGTGCAGAAACTCTTCTTGCACATTATGAATGATTTCTGGGGTAACTCTGTGTATTTCGTCCCGAATGCGATTTTGAAGTTCTTCTAAATTACGTGGTTTATTAATGTACACTTTTGACTTAAAGTATCCCCATAAAAAATAGTCAAGAGGTGTAAGATCTGGCGATCTTGCAGGCCATTCTATCGGTCCGCGTCTGCCGATCCACCTCCCAGGAAAACAGTTGTCCAAAAAATCTCGTACAGGGCGCGCATAGTGCGGAGGTGCACCGTCTTGCTGAAACCATATGGTATCGTCAGGAATGTCAGGGTCATTATCGTTAGGAAAAATTACTGCAAGGGCTGCAACAAGGTCATTTTCTAGAAACTCTAAATATCTTTGTCCTGTAAGGGTTCCTTCAAAGAAGAAAGGCCCTACTATTCTGTCGTCAACTATTCCAGCCCACACATTTAATTTCTGAGGGTGTTGGGTATGTGCCTCTGCCATCCAATGAGGATTTTCCCGACTCCAATATCTGCAAGTTTGACGGTTTACTGTACCATTCAGACAAAATGTGGCCTCATCTGAAAAAAGTATTTGCCGGTGTAAATTTCTATTTCCTTGACATAAATCCATTAGAATTTCGCAAAAGTGTAAGCGGCGATCGGGATCAGCTTGATTGAGTTCCTGCACAAGTTGAATTTTGTAGGGATGATATTTTTCCTTCCTCAAGATACTGTGCTCTGACTAGTGTCATTGTTTAATGCAACCAATCGTGAAGAATTATGAGGATTATCCACCATACTTATCAAAATGTTTTGTTTCTGATTTTCATTAATGCTTGGACGTCCAAGTTTTGGAATATTTACAACATTGTCAGTTTCTCTAAATTTAGACACTACCTTACTGACTGTTAATTGGCTGATAGGGCGATCTGGATATTTTTCATTAAATAAATCGCAAACTTCCTGCTGAGTTCTAGTCATATTCCCGCATCTGATAAGAATTAAAATTTCAATTCTTTGAGTAACAGTTAAATGTGCCATAATACTTTAAATTGAATAATAATTTCTATGTCGGTTACAATACTTATTAGAAAGTCGGTGTGACAATGACACTTTGCAAAGATTTTCACCTACGTGATCCATAAAAGAACTATGGAATTCGAAAAACTAAACTTGATAACGTTTTTGCTTTATTTGAATTAATTTACGTTTTCTAACGTCGTCATTTACTCGAAAACTTTACTATGTAGGAGGGCAAAATTTTAGTACTGTCTGATAGAGAATTATACGATCTTTCAGAATCAAGGAAAAAAAATATGGTGTTGCCATTTAAAAAAAAATCGATGACGTCATTACTCGAAAACAAATGACATTTGAAAATCGCATTTTACGCTAGAATATTTATTTTTTAAATTAAAAATCGACCTGTTCGAGGATTTTTCCCAAAAAATAATTGTTTCGTTTTTATTGAATTTATTCCATACTTTTGGCGCATACTGTATATTACACAAAATTTCAAAAGAAATATTGTATTTAATGCGACAAACTATAGAACATTATATTGATCATAAAATCAATTGTTTAATGCCAGCAATGCAGTGACGTAAGTCGTCTGAATTCTTGCTGCAACTATATCAATATCTCGAGTGTTTTTTTGACAAAAAAATTGAAATCCTCGTGAAAAATTAGTCAAGGAAAGTGCGTTCTCGTTTTTACGTAGTTACTCTGTACATTTATACATACAGGGTAATCTGAAATATTTCAGGAGGTGATTCCTTAAGTAAAGTCATCAGGAAGAGTTTATATAAAGTTTTTTTCTAAGTGCCTTAGTTAGAGACTTACAGGGCGTTAAAATTTTAACTTTTTTTGGAATTCTTTTTGAAAATCTCTCGAGTAAACAAAAATTTTCTTTATACATTGCTGTTACTTATACACCATGATAGAAAGCATGTTGTTCATAGTATCATGGCTATGTGGGTGGTTACTTTAATATTTTTATTCTACACTACTTATATACGTTACTGACCCTCTTGCCAAAACATGCACTCTATCACGACGTGTAAGTGAGAGTAAAACAAAATTTTAGTCTATTCCAAACATTCGGATTCATTAGTTCAATTCATTTGACCGCAGCAGTAATGATACAGAGATGTAAATCGTTTAAGACGTCGAAGGATTCGCCTTCTTCAGATGATGACAATACTTGGATTTTATTCAAGATTACTACGTTCACTTTCAAGAAGCTTGCTTGGTGGCGAATTCTACAAGTTGTTCTCTCTTGAAAGCGTAATTTATATTGTACTCATTTTAAGAGAAAAATATGTCACTTTATTTTCCCTGTAAAGTAAATTTCTTAAGCCGACTTGTCAGAACCGCTGGTACAATTTTTTTTTTACTTTTAATTTTCTTATGCTGTTTATCTTCATATCTAAAAAAATTGTTAAATAACTGTCATTTACTGACCCCTACTCTATGGATAAAATAAAGGTTACATTAGGTTGGGTTAGGTCAGTTATTGTACGAACTGTACAATAACTGACCTTCTGACATTCTCAGAGAAATATATCAAAAAATAATACTAGAGGTAGTCCTAGTATAAAACACGTTACCAAATCTTCAGAGAGACTTTGACAACATGGGATTTTTAATGTTTAACCTCATTACATTTACTTAAAATTACAGACAAATTACATGAAAAACTAAACCAGAAAATTAAATACAAAGTTCCAAAAATTGCATTGAGAATTTAATAGACATCATATTATTCGAAGCTTATTTCAAATGATCCTTTAGATTTTGATATTATTGTTGGTGAAGTAGTTACGGAAATAGATTACGATATACAATGTCTACTATTTTATATCCCTATAACTATTACATGTCTTGATAACCAAGCAAACAAAAGCAAAGTAACAACAAATTAATAACGCATCGTAAGTTCAGTTTTCAGAAATACCCAATAAAATAAAAAAAGTAATAAAATATTGATATAAATACATATTTAACGAGAAGTATTGATGGAACATTACTCTATGTCAAAATGTGCCAAGCTTAGAATGTAATATTAGAACATATTTATATTCCGATACACATCGGCTAATTAAATTGTTTATTGTCCAAGTTGCAGTTGAAGGTCATTCGTTTGTTTTAATATCTTCTATTGTTTAATAATAATGCATATTGTAGTCTGCACCTTATCGTAAACAAGTCACCATTTAACAATTTTAATATACTCCTACATTGCTCAATCTTTTTATGGGAACCATAATTATTTCTAGATATTTAATTATGAATTATCAACATTATAACAATAATGTTGAATCATTCCAATCTATATTCTAAATGAAAATACCTATATTTACTTAATCAGTTTTCAACTTTGTAGAAGGTTTGTTGTTGCAGCAGTTAGAAACGGTTTGAAACTATCAGAAATGTCCGTCCAACTATTTATTGCGTTATATTCAATGGAAACGCGTTCTTAACTGGTCAAATATTTCTAACAGTTTCAAACCATTTCCAATTGCCGCAAAACAAACCTATAGTCTTCTGTTCATGCTGTATCATGTATACTTTTTGTAAAATACTCATTTAATTTTTGACTAAATTATAGCATGTGTGTTAAATATATGTAAATGTATACTCTACAGGGCGTTAAATTTCATTTTATAGTAACAATTTTCAGGCGATAAGTGTCACTTTAACGCCCGAAGGCCTTATTAACGCTCTAGGGCATTATGGTTGCTGTAATGAATTAAATATTTGCCTCTCCTTTAACTAATGATTACTCTATTTTTATTAAAGGAAAATCTCAACTTTTTGTGTAAATTTAAAACAGTAATGATCCCCCAGTTTGGCACGCTTATGATTAATTGTACGGTATTGTTTTCGGAACATTCGACTCGCAATCTAATTGTGAATCTCAATTTCAAATTTGATTGCTTTATTTTGATCCGGTTAGAAAATATCTGTTAGGAGGCTTTACGAACCTATGTTTATGTAACATTTTTTCTGTTTTCTAGCTTAGTTATTGTTTCAAGTAAATATTACATTACCCATGTATTTTATCAATTAAAATATTTCTGTTACAATTTTCAATTTTTTTATACTTCCTTTGTAGAGGACATCTATTTTACATATTTAAACACATTTTGTGAAATCATTTAAATAATTGCACATATTTCCATATCCATATCATTACAAATTCCTAATTTGTAGCAAAGCATTAAAAGGTCATTTTCATTACAGATAAAAATTGGCATTCCAAACATTTACCAATGAAGTGCTACAGTTTTTCAAGAAAATGTATATCTCACGCCTTTAAATTGGGCGAAACTATTTTTTATGTTGTACTTATGTCATTTTACTTATGCAGGGCAAGTCAGAAAGATTGATTCTGATTGAACACTAAGCTGGAAATACTAGACACCAAAATATGATGTTTGAGCTCATCGTGCTTTATACGAATGTCACTGCTGTAAGAAATACAGGGAGTACAAGGTTTAAATTTTATTCTGAAATTTCTCAGTAATTGAGAAAGTTTTGATAGCACGACTGAAAATTGGTAGTTTTGAGTTTTTTGTGTGTAAATTACGAATTTGAAGCTTATTTTGACGGTTCTACTAAAGGGCGCGAGTTTCACATTATTTAGGTAAATCAAAACATAGTTTTTTTATCTGTTGAGCTATGCTTAATAAATCTAGAAGAATGTTCAATTCTACATAAAAAATGTACTCTTGTTTAGGTCGGTTATCGGTTTCTGAGTTATTTGCTTTTAAAAGTTAGTGTATTTTGTGGCGATTTTCTTTCAGGCGCTGATATTGCTATTTATTTTCTAAGTAGGCTTGTGTGAAATTTTTATGTTAATAATTATTAGCGTATTTTGCGTGATATAACTCGTGTTTTTGCTCAGGCTAATTTTAATGGATATTAGCAAAATACAAGTAACTTTTTTAAGCATGGCTCAACAGATAAAATATATGTTTTACTGTTTTAGAAAGGTATTTTAAGCTAATATAAATCAAATCTCCTACAATTCCTATCAATGTATGTTCTCTGATACCAAACATCTAGGTATGCTAATGAACAATTCCACAGACAAAGCTCTATTCAATAATTATCTAAAGAAAATAATATAATTTACTAACCTTTTAATGAAACACTCTATAAATATCTAACTTCACTTTTTGGCAGTGGGAGAACAAGACAAATTCAACCACAATAGATGAGATCTGACCTATTTCTGCATTTTTAGGTAGGTATTGTCATATTTAATTCATTGACAGGATGTCACTTTTTGTCATTGTCGATATTTAACTTCAAATAATTTTAATTTTTATAGTTAGATATTTGATTCAACTTAAAGGAGACCACCTGAAGAAGCAATCCTAAAAATGCAGAAATAGGTCAGATCTCATCTATTGTGGTTGAATTTGTCGTGTTCCCACTGCCAAAATGTGAAGTTAGATATTTATAGAGTGTTTCATTAGAAGGTTAGTAAATTATATTATTTTCTTTAGATAATTATTGAATAGAGCTTTGTCTGTGGAATTGTTCATTAGCATACCTAGATGTTTGGTATCAGAGAACATACATATGACTTCATTGATAGGAATTGTAGGAGATTTGATTTATATTAGCTTAAAATACCTTTCTAAAACAGTAAAAAATGTTACAAAAGCTAATAATAAGGAATATATGGGTAGATATTGTGGGTGTAATTCAACGCTGGTTGGGGCTTTTGTCCACTGAGTAGTTAGTTTCACACAATATTATTAATAACAAAAAATTAAAAAAAAAGATAAAATATATGTTTTGATTTACCTAAATAATACGGTGAAACTAGCGCCCTCTAGGAGCAACATCAAAATAAGCTTCAAATTCGTAATTCTCATATCGAAAAACCCAACACCAATTTTTAGAGCCAAGCTATCAAGACTTTCTTAATTATTGAGAAATTTCTGAACAAAATTTAAATCTTACCCATTATTTCTTACTCACCCTGTATATTATGTACAGAGAAATTTATTTCAATATTTGTTCAAAAGAGGTATTTAAATATAATTTTCGTCCACTTTTGACACCCAGTTTAAGCGTCAAACTGCAAATGAATATTTTGACATTGTTCTTTCGCAGGCAGATTTCACATAAAAATAATCTTTACATGAAAATCGCAAATTTAAGATGAATTTACTCAGAATGATTACAAATGTAATTCGTCCACGTGCTTTGAAAGTGATTATTTTCTAAACCTTTAGACTTACCTCGTCGGTGATGTCACCCAGGTGCTGCACGTCTTCCGTCTCTTTAACTTCTTCTGTCTCCTCTCTGGAAATAACCTTCCGTTCCTTAACCTCGCGCACGATTCCATCTGGGTTTGCAACCGCCACCCAATTCGACTTTTCCACCACGACGTTGCTGTCGCCTCCTTCCACCGCCAGGGGGCCGTCCGTTTCGTCGTCCCCAAGTTTTCGTAACTGACGAAAAACGCAAAATTAATAATGGGATTCAAACATTCTTAAATTATTTGCAATGCCTGTTCCAATACATCGCATGGCAATACATTAATTTACCTTGTTTTATACGAAACCTCTTCAATATCTAAAACTTCTTAATGAGTTGGAATTTAATTATTTATTTGCAAAACAAGTAATTTCCATTACAAGCAGGTATAATAATACATCTGAACAGTAAAGCAAATCTTAACCTATACGATAAATTTAACTGCGTTTTCTGGACCTCAAAATAAAACAAAAAGTCTATAGATTTAGTTATTGATAACGGTCTTTATTTAGCATTTTACAAACGCGTAGAAATAAATTAATGATATTTGGCACAATTCCATAACTTGCTTTTTTTGAAAATCCTAAAAGAAATCAATAGATTGTTCAGGGGCGGATAAAGCAAGGGGGATAGTGCCTCAAAAATGCTCATACTTTTTTGTGTACATTTTTTTGATAATTTTATTGCAACGAAAATTTCACACCTCTACTTTAAAACCAATAAGATGCCTCGCGACTCGTTACCATAGCAACCCGAAAAATTTCTGAAAATTTTTTCATGGGCAGGCGATAATTAAGTGGAAATTTTTTAACAGTTGTAAAAAATACATATTTTAGCGGTTTAGCGATTTTCTAATGTCATTTGTTTTCGAGTAATGACGTCATCGATTTTTTTTAAATGGCAACACCATATTTTTTTCTTGATTCTGAAAGATTTTTTAATTCTCTATCAGTACTAAAATTTTGCCCTCTTATATATAGGAAAGCTTTCGAATAAATAACGATTGAATGTTAGAAAACGTAAATCAATTAAAATAAAGCAAAAACATTATTAAGTTTAGTTTTTCGAATTCCATAGTTCTTTTAAGGATCACGTAGGTTAAAATCTTTGCAAAGTGTCATTGTGTCACACCGACTTTCTAATAAGTATTGTAAGCGACATAGAAATTATTATTCAGTTTAAAGTATTATGGCACATTTAACTGTTACTCAAAGAATTGAAATTTTAATTCTTATCGGATGCGGGAATATGATTAGAACTCAGCAGGAAGTTTGCGATTTATTTAATGAAAAACATCCAGATCGCCCTATCAGCCAATCAACAGTCAGTAAGGTAGAGTCTAAATTTAAAGAAACTGGCAATGTTGTAAATATTCCAAAACCTGGACGTCCAAGCATTAATGAAAATCAGAAACAGAACATTTTGATAAGTATGGTGGATAATCCTCATAATTCTTCACGATTGGTTGCATTAAACAATGACACTAGTCAGAGCACAGTGCTACGTATCTTGAGGAAGGAAAAATATCATCCCTACAAAATTCAACTTGTGCAGGAACTCAATGAAGATGATCCCGATCGCCGCTTACACTTGTGCGAAATTCTAATGGATTTATGCCAAGGAAAAAGAAATTTACACCGGCAAATACTTTTTTCAGATGAGGCCACATTTTGTCTGAATGGTACAGTAAACCGTCAAACTTGCAGATATTGGAGTCGGGAAAATCCCCATTGGATGGCAGAGGCACATACCCAACACCCTCAGGAATTAAATGTGTGGGCTGGAATAGTTGACGACAGAATAGTAGGGCCTTTCTTCTTTGAAGGAACCCTTACAGGACAAAGATATTTAGAGTTTCTAGAGAATGACCTTGTTCCAGCCCTTGCAGTAATTTTTCCTAACGATAATGACCCTGACATTCCTGACGATACTATATGGTTTCAGCAAGACGGTGCATCTCCGCACTATGCGCGCCCTATACGAGATTTTTTGGACAACTGTTTTCCTGGGAGGTGGATCGACAGACACGGACCGATAGAATGGCCTGCAAGATCGCTAGATCTTACACTTCTTAACTATTTTTTATGGGGATACTTGAAATCAAAAGTGTACATTAATAAACCACGTAATTTAAAAGAACTTCGAAATCGCATTCGGGACGAAATACGCAGAGTTACCCCAGAAATCATTCATAATGTGCAAGAAGAATTTCTTCACAGACTTGCGCATTGTCAAGAAGTTGGTGGATGGCAATTCGAACATTTAATTTAATGTATAAAATTTAATCAATTGTATTTTATTTTACATACCTCAGAATTGTTACTTTTTTATGGATAAAATTTACGTTTTCTAACATTGAATCGTCATTTACTCGAAAACTTTCCTATGTAAGAGGGCAAAATTTTAGTACTGTCTGATAGAGAATTAAACGATCTTTCAGAATCAAGGAAAAAAATATGGTGTTGCCATTTAAAAAAAATCGATAACGTCATTACTCGAAAACAAATGACATTTGAAAATCGCATTTTACGGTAAAATATGTATTTTTAAAATTAAAAATCGACCTGTTCGAGGATTTTTCCCAAAAAATAATTGTTTCGTTTTTATTGAATTTATTCCATACTTTTGGCGCATACTGTATAATATGGTGGATATACCTACATATGACTTTTTTCGAAATTGTATCGTGTTACTTGAAAAAAATATATTTCTACCACCTATAGTGAATTAAAATTGCCATAAAAAGATAGATTGAACTACTGCCCATCTGAGTTTTATAATTTTATGTAATTAAAGTTGGTAATTTTTTTATTTAACGAAATGTGGTGGATATACCTGTAAAATTCAACACATTTGCTTTTGATTTTATAATGCTATTTGGTATTAGGTTTTGAATTTACTGTCTAAAATTTGTTGATTATCTTTATTAAATTGCGATATTTCACTATACACTTATTAAAGTCAACGTACATACGCTTCAAACTAGTAATTGACATCTACTGTGACAGAACCGTTTAAATAGAAATGACAAATCAACAAATGGCAACAACAACAATACCTTGGTCAAGTCAAGTCAATTTAAAATGCCAGGTTTGATTTATATTTTAGATGTGAACCATTATCCGAGAAACGTTCCGACCGTATCAGTCGTAATACCAACAATAGGAACCGAAATCAATATATGGACGGGCCACAGACACCGATAGCGGGTCTGTCTCTACAGAGCCTAGCCCGAGAACAATCAGGGCAGGTAAAAGATTCCCGGGATGCTAGGGATGTGCATTTTAACTCTGTTTCTGGCAGCTACCAGTTACCGAGGTCACGGCACAACAACCCGGAAAATCACTATGTATCAAATTACCGTGAAAGCGTAAAACCGTTAGATAAGTCAAAATCGAGTTTTCGTTTTAGAGGCATATTTTGACGTTTATAGGTGGTCTACATTGAAAAAATTGTATGTAAATTTATTGTAAGTACCCGTAACTTTGCTCAAAAATGCTGTATTATAGCAATAAAATGAATCAGAGGAATAATTCAATATAGGTCAGAGAAGTCTCAGTTTCCTGGGGCCAAAAATTTTTAACTCATTACCACCTGGAATTGCTACAATAGGGAATCAAAATGTATTTAAGGGAAAATGCAAAAGATTTATATATACTATCTCAGAATAGACAAAACATCCATAATATAATAGATTTAAAGAATAACTAAATGCTTTGCCTGCGATGGGTGTGTATCTGTAGAGTATTGTGACAGTTCATGTAGGAAAAGAAAAATAAATAAACGTTATACTTTAGAATTAGGTTAGCATTGTACTTTGAATTTGTTTGTTATGTTTATGTGTATGCATGTATAATATAAGTATATTATGATGTCTCTTTATATAACTCTTGTCTTCACGTACAGCATTTCATGCTCTGTGAATGTTTTGATATTTGTAGATTTAGAGATTTAGCCGTATCAAATTGTAAAGATCTGTAAAGATTTTGTAAATACTCTTTTTCAATAAATATTATTATTATTATTAATATATTTACTTATTTTGTAAAAAAATGTTTTAAAAACTAACTTTATTTAGTAGTGAACACTTGTAGAGGAAAATATTGTAGTATAATTTCATCTATTCACTTCTAAATTTTTTCAGTGTACTGACTCATTGTCCTTTGTACGATAAACTAATCTGTAGTTATTTGACTCAAATTCGAAAATATGTCCTTTACTTACTTCTGTTTGATGGTGTTCCTGTGTTTCCGAGTCTTCAGTAGTATTTGTGGTGACCATTGGCCCAGTATCCTCAACGATTTTTCCATCTTCAAGTATTACTTGTCTCTTGACTCTAGTTTCAATTTGTTTGGTATTAGTTACTTCGGTTTTCTTTTTGCTGATCCATTCCTCTGTAAAATAACTTGCGGTTATTAACGAAATCTTTAATTTATTTAATTTACACATTGCAATAGTTATATTTGCACATCTAATGGAGAAAAAGTTACAAAATAAACTCTAAATAGGATTACGTAAAAATCTGGTTAGTCCTTATACTTTTCCCAATAGCTGTTCACTAATAGATTTTATTGTACAATACGAAGATATCTGATTGTATAATCAAGCTAGGTAAATGATGGCATATTATATGTTTGTAATACTTATATAGACGCTATACATTTCTATTTGAATATGTTGTGTATAATGCATTTGACATTGGAATTATAATAAAAATGCAGAATGATGTAAGGTGTTTTAAGGAATAAATTAAGTAACAGAATTGTTTTCATGTATCGTAAAAAGACAATATTTTTCTAATTACATTTCTATTTTGTTTACTACACCTTGAAAAACTGAACAAAGTGTGTAACTAGTTTTAAATTTGGATTTAATAATACTGCTACTACATACTCAATAAATAATGTCCTTGTTTATGTTTATATAACTAATGAAGAGAAAGAAGGCTACGGAATTTCATAGATTCAATAAGTAGAGTCAGCAACCAGTAATACACGTAGTACCAGAACTACTTAGCTTATAGTACGGTAACGCTTGAGAATGGGGTGATTCAAATTCATTTACACTTTCTCTTGGTTGTTAGAAAATTGACGGCAAAAGAAGGCAAAACAGATAAAGTTAGATATTGGACAAAAAAATGTGCATGATATGCCTTTTTTAATTCAAATATATTTAATACCATTTATTGAAATCAAGATAAAAAATATGACGAAAATATTAGCAAGGTATGTTAAATAGTACTGGAAAGCATAGCATTCTTAGTAATAATAATAACTTAGTAAAAAAATGTAGTAGCGTTAATTATTTTATAAAAATCTCTACCAAATGCAATGACTGTCAACCTGCCTGCCATCCAACAAATTATATAGTGTTGAATAAAGTATTTATTCATATATATATGTATATATGTAATTTGCTATAGTTTACAAGTCTCTATTTTTTCTTTTTGTATTTTTGATCAGTGCATGGTTCAGATTTTATTTGAATAGTAAATATTATGAATTACTTAGTCTTCTGTAATTCTCTTTTTGTTGTAGCCTTTACGATTTTAGAAAAACATAGTTATGAAAAACAAATTTGTGTGTTTTTTAAATTCTTATCAATGGAAAATGTATAGAAATGGAAACATCGACTTGATTAACTTGCTTTTAGTTTTTAAATTTGATTTTTTTCAATATTTTGTAAATAAAATCTAAACCACTCACTTTTTAATAGCCCGAGAATTCTGATCCCATCTACCCTATGAATAAAGTAGTATTGAAAATAATTTTCACAAATATCATTTACTGCAGCAATCAAAAATATTTTTTATTATTTAGGTCGAGTTGCTTTTATATATTCGTTACTGAGTATTTTATTTTTTTATACAAAACTGTTGTGTTTCTTTAATTGTAATAAACATCATTATTACTTCATATAATGATAGTTGGTAATAAATATATGCACTTATTTCAATACTGCTTTGTCAAATCTTAATATGCTTATTTCTTAACGGTATTCTGAAAATTATTTAGATGTCTCAGTGGTTACTAAAAAATAATTTCCTCGCTTTTACTGTTACTTCAATTATAACCGTAATGTAACATTTCTAGCAAAAAATCCTTCCGTAAGTTGATAGCAAAATAAAGAGACTTCAACGGTGGATGAGACAAGGCTCTTCAAATGTCTCGTTACTTAAATTTTTACAAAAGAATTACAATTCATTCAAAAGATTACAAAACAGCATAATATATCCTTGAATAGGTTTGTCCTTATAATTTGTAGAATTATTTCTAAATCACGTTTGAAATAGTTTCCGTTTATTTCTTTCCTTTGATATTTTAATTAGAGGAAGTCATCGTTTTAATGTATAAAACAGATTTTTTTAATAGCCTTGAAAAAGACGCAATGAAGGTGTCGAAATATCGGCAGTGTCAAGGAAAAAAAAGAGAAATGTTTTATGTTATTTGTTCCTATCCTGCTAAAGTATCTACTTAATTTTTGTCAGGGGTGCAATAGTCATACCAAGTTAAAGTTAAAATTAAACGAGGAATGTCAAAATAATGCCTTATAATTGTTTTTGATCAGTAACAAAGCAATCCAATGCAGCAGGGTTAAAACATTCAGAAGACTTTATTGTTTTAATATTGCGGAGTACACCGAAAAAAAAATTCCAGCAAACAATTCAATTTAAACAAAATTTGTCACGGAAAACAAATCTTTTTTGGTGTAATGCTCACTTTTTTGTCAAAAATAAACTGATTTAATTGGTAAGAAAATTTCATTTTATTGACGAGGATTTGTTTAAGTGAAACAAGTAGTTATTCCATTTGAACATCTTATAAAAACTTGATTTTAAAAAATGATTTTGAAATAAATATATTTTTTAAATAAAAAACAGATTTTTGATTGTAAATAATGGCCATTTAGAATCAAATGCGTTTATTTAGTTCAAATATGCATATTTTTAATTGAGGGATGTGGAAAAGAATACTATGTAATTTTTTGATTATTTTTGTAAAATTTTTAAATTAAGTTTTATTATGTTATAGGTATAATCTTTTGAATAACCGTAAATTAAAAAAAACTCCTTCCTAATATAGTCGTATTGTCGAAAAAAATATTTGTTTTATAGGAAAAATTCCAGGTGTAATTCAATGCTGGTCGGGCATTAGCCCGCACCCAACAAACAATTAAAGTTAAAATTACGTTAATTTGACCTCTGAATTGGTCAAAAACTTTTCATGACCAATTCCGTATAAGGAAAGTTTACCTATATTTGTTGGCCTTTTTCCTTATGTGGGGAAAAAACTAAAGTAATATAGAAGTTAATAATTGGTCGGCAAGAATTTTATTCCAATAAGATAATTGGATCTAATTTCAAAATATAAAAGACATTATTACCAAAATATACCCTAATTATGCCCTTTATATGACATACTTTTGCCTGAGAGAGATAACATTATATGTTTGATTTTGTACATTCTAATAGCGAACAGGGATAGGAAGAAAAAGAAAGACTATAAGTCAGGCTACTAAACTACAAGTAAGTAGGAGTTAGTATATTTATAGATATTTAGATTTTAATATAATAAAGTCTGTATTTTTGGTTTCCATTCATCAAATTGTACAACCCAGGAAATTTTTTCGTATAATGTCATGACCAAACATTCATAAAAATAACGCGCCTTATAAATATACATTTTTACTATTGCTTTTTAATAATATTACTGTACTGAAAAATAACCTAAAATAAAAACTGAATGTACTTTGTGATAAAATGTGTTTAATAATCTTTCGTCATAAATGTAGTAACTAATATTATCTGTATTAATGTAATTTTAATGAGTAATCAATTAAAAATAATGAACAAAACATTTAGTGTTTATTTCAACATGGCCGCTCAAATAAAATCAACTTTGAAGTCAATTTGTCTGTAAGATTTAACCTATAGGGCAGATTGCCTCTGCCAATGTTGACGTCACAGGAAAATATTAACTTTGTGGTTGAGATTTCCTCCAAATGAAGACATTTTATGGCAATTTATTACCAATTACATTATTTATTAGGTACCTACATATAAAATTCTACTCTTGGATTTATTTGTAATTGAAAATTCAAATTAAAGCCAATAATATTATGTATGCGTAATAACAAAAACAAAATGAATATTTTCGAACGGAATTCAGTTCAAATTTCAATTCACGTGCACTACTGAATTCATCTGACACGATAACAGTTATAAGAATACTTATATATGAAGTGTTTATCAATATATTATCATTAAATTGATTTATATAATATCCAGTGTTGGCTTAAATTCGTTTTTTACAATTCTGTAATATTGTGTAGGGCTTGGTTTTCACTGCAGATCGCCAAAACACAAAACAATTTCTACGCGCTATTACATGAACATCTGTCGGAATACATGTAACAAGAAGCTTGTTTCCTAAAAAGCCTTTATAAGACACACTTACGTCGAAGTATTATTAACAAGTAAATTTGTACCATAATATAGAACAATATTTCTATTAGGTTAATTGAAATGGTTAAATATTCTTTAGAAATTATCAACAAAGTTGCAAATAGGTTGATATTGTAATAAAAATAGAACTTATCCAATTGAAGGATTTAATAGGGCAAAATAACTAGTTATTACCTTATTTTTAACTACTAGTTGAAGACAAAATAAATTTAACAATTTAGTAATAAATATGTAAATATTTACCTATTGTAATAATTTAAAAAATCCTTGGATATTGAAAACAGATTTCAAGGCGAAATTAAGTAAATTATAACTTCGTCTTACACGTTATTGGAATGTTAGCATTTGAAAACATAGAATAGGTAAACAATATGTAATTTCGAACTGTATAAATTGACATATATTTCATTTTACTTAGAAGTCATTATATTACTCTTAATTAACAAATTTTTGACTAAAATTTTGGTATTATAAGATTTTGTAACATTGAAGACTATTTTTATGGAGGAAAGCAGTAAATCTTGATCAATTTAGAATTATTTTTGTTGTGTAGTAGTCTATTAGGCTTAAATGTTACTTGGGTAGTTCCATCCTAAAATTCCTGAGCAATATAAGTTGCTGACTTAAATAAGCAGATATTTAATTGGGGAAAAATGTAATATACAAATATTGTTTTATCATAAAATATAATTGAATTAAGCGAAGTGTATCATCGACAAGAAAATAACTATTTTTGCTTTTTCAAAAAAACGACTTGTATGCCATACAAACAAATAATTTATTTCTATTAAACAATATTTTGTATAGACACATTTTTTCTGTGTACTACATACTAAAACTACTAACTAAAACAATCACTCACCTTCTTTGGTTGTGGCAACAGTCTCTCCAGGTTCCACCTGAGGACAAAATAAACTAGGTTTAATAAAGATCCTGGAACTGTAGGTAACTCTCTTCTTTGGGATATTCGGCAAATGTTGACCACTGGGGTCTTTCACGAACACTATCACCACCATTCAACATATCACATTACAGTCTTAAATATTTATTTATGGCAAATTTACGTAGGCATCACCCAGTCCCTATTTGTTTATGTTCATGAAAGTTCCCTATTTTAAAATTAGTACTTTGGCATTAACTCTGAAGCTTATGTCCACATGAACACCATCATGTCACTCCAAGCAGTCCATCCGCTACATTCAAGAACTTTATGTTTGTTTAAACCATTGTTAATCGATTAATATTCCGCATCCAATGGGTACAGGAAAAACGCTTCATTAGGACTCGTAATTACCATCTCGATTTGGTAGCATTCTCTTTTAGGAAAAGTGTAAACTGAAGGATAAGGCAACTTAATTTCTAGTCGGACACAATAAGGCGGCAAAATATTCATGTAAGTAAAAGTTATGACGTAGGTAATTATAATGTAAAGTTGCATAGTTAGAATGCCACTAGTTTAAAGTTTTAACATTTTTACAGAGCAAATTGAAATTTTAATTTCGTCATGTACAGCAAATTTTGCAAAATAAATGAAATCAAATACAGGATACAAACTAATCTTTCATGAGATGATTATCTCCGCAAAACTTTCAGGACAAATTCTTCTCATCGAAAAAACTAAAGTGATTCCTAAAAAAGCTCAATGATTTTTAAAATACTGAATATACTCGTAGATGTCAAATTCGGTACATTACAATTTCTTTATGGTAAAAAGTTTTGATATCTAAAAGGTTATAGCTTCAACGTCTTACCTAACTTTAAAAAAAGATTATTTGATGTCGCAAATAAATTTAATAAATCATTTCCGTATGAAATATTTGTGCTCCTTGAATCATTTTCGTAGATAAAATTAAATTTTTCTACTGTCACAAATTGTAGAGAGTAAATTATGGAAAACTAGAATGTATCCATTCTAATTCCTACGTCGCTGAGTTAGTTTTTTTCATGTAGGTAAGGTTGTGCTATAAGGAAAGTGAACTGTTATTATAGCTTTTTTATACTAGTCATTTAACTCTTTTATTTGAAAAAATTGTTTATTCAGGATAAAAAATTATCAGATAACTTGACGCACTCTTCATAGGTATTGGTGGGATGACGCTTGAATTGTTTTTTAATTTCCTATTACTTATTATTTGAAAAATATGGATATTAAATTCGAACTAGAAATTTATTCCAGGCTTTTATTACGGCACTTTTCTGTAACATAAAAAAGGCCAGTTTACTCTTCAGCTATTTACACATTTTCTTATTTTATGAACACCCTGTATTAAAGTCTCAATTTATATATGGTAATATAGTCATTTTAACAAACAAATATTTTTATGATGACTTTCTTTTTCCAAAAAATATAGATGTAGTGTTTGCTGTTTGGTATTCATTGACAGATTGTACAGTGTGGTTCAAATTGGTCGGTTTTCAAGGATTATTGTAATTCTGTCATAGATCGAGTAAATCTGATAGACGAGTCTAGAGCTTTCTTTCTGTTACCGTGTTTGAGCTATAAGGCGTTTTTCGATTTTTTGCTAAACTTGCGCCCTTTTTTCGTTTTCCTCAAAATATCTTAAACATTAGTTTGAACACTACACAGAAATTTTTTGAGATACATCCGATGGCATGAAAATAAATGTAATAATATTTTTAGTTTTTGTGATATGACCAGAACTTATGCTTTTTTACATGGTACACCCAAATGTTATTTCAAAAATGGAAAGGGGGGTAAAAATGCAAACCAAAAATATATACTTCACTTATTATTTGTTGTGTAGATTTGCGAATAATGTAAAATTTTCAAAATGCCAACGACATTCAAGTTTTCTGACTGAGAAGGCTTTGAAAACAAACAAGTTTAACATTTAATATTATTAGAAGAGTTTTAATCTAAGAAATGAAAATGCAATTAGCAAGGGATCTCAACTTTCAATTGTAGGTGTTTATAATTTGAATATCATTTTTTAAATTTTTCTTGGGTCCACAACTTTATAAAGAAGCAAAGTTGTACTAAGGTAAGTTGACTTAAATCACCTTATTTTCGTTCAAGGAAGGTAGCCTTAAAGTATGACCCATTATTAAATAAACACTCTGCATATGCATAAATAGCTGTTTAATTTTAACAGTATTAATTTTTGTTCTTTATTATAATTTTAACAGTATTTCTTTTACATCTTCATCGAATGTACTTATGTTTTGCTGAAACATTATATTCAAATTGCGAATCTACACATTCAAATTTCAAAACCACTCGATTTATATCAAATTCACTACGTTTGTGTATTAGCCGGCAGAATAACTGCGTTTCACGATATTCATTGTAGAGCTACAGCGATTTATTACATCAAATGCAGGATTACCACACGAAATTTGCATATACTTTTATTTTGCGTTTGCCCTAGAAGTATGTCCGTTCCACGCCTTCACTTTTTATGGGCTTTTAAATGGTAAACAATGAACATTTTAACTATGTTTTACTTTCCCAGTTTTAGAATAGTAAAATGTTGATAGTAGTCTACGAGTAAATTTTATAACTGTGAAGGAATTGAGTAAATATTGTGGATGTTTTCGAAATACATTTTAATAATAATAATAATAATAGATCTTTATTCATGTAGGCCTATCACAGGATATGAAACGTCATATAAATTAGTCTAACATACATATTACTAAACGTGTGACATACAAATTTAGACTAGTTACAGCAACATAAACAGCACAAACCAATAGACAATTAATAAATAATAGAAATCTATACATATTAACAAGAACAATTCACCTTGCAGCAGGAAAATCATAAAATTCCTGTAATGTATAAAAACAGTTTCCGACAAGGAAGGAACGTAGCTCTTTTTTAAATAACCTAATATTTGCATTGTTTTTAATACTCACGGGTAATCTATTAAAAATTGTTCCACATAAGTAAAGCGGCCCCTTCTGGTATGTTGTTAAGTTTTGATTATTTAAATAAATTAAATTATTTCCTCGTGTATTATAGGAGTGAATGTTGTTATGCTGTATGAAAAATTCAGGATGATTCTTAACAAATAGTGCTGCTTCATATATCAATATACAAGGCAGAGAAAATTTTTTTTTAATATACAGGGCATTTCCTAATTGCTTGCAGAAAATCCATCCATCTGAGTTTACCGCCCTAGACGATTATGCAATGCAATGGTTTTCATATGCTCCATTGCATTCTCATCATCTTTTCTCTCTGCACATTTTTTGCATCTCTAACCTTTAGAGACAAAATTAATTTTCTTAACAGGGATACGTCACTGGTATTCTACATAAGTTGCATATTTTGTATTTTATACTTCATAACACATAGAAAATTATGTCAAATTTGTCAAAAATATCTCAAGTAATTTAGTCAAATTGTGAATAATTTATGGTCTTTCAACAAAATTACATTAAGGGCGCCGTATTTTCTACAAATTCAAATCGTTTTTTTTTAGACATTTAAGAACCGAATAATATAGAGCTTTGGAAATAACAGAAATGTTATCTGATGCCACCTGCGAATATTCAAAGGAACCTAACTAAGACGAATATATAACGACAGAAAGCGGTCTAACTAACAAATTTTTAGGTACAGAAATCTTTCAAAATACCTATTTTTTAAATTTAGCTGTATATGTATAAGATAACTTTTGTGTATAAATAATTACCTATGTAAAGATAATTGTTAAAATGTGGGGTTAGAATAGAAAAATAATATGTGTCTTACAAACTCTTTTTAAAAGTTATTAGATATTTTATTTGAGGAGAATTTAAATAGCGAAAGTAATAGTAACAATACAGCAAGAATTTTATTTTAGATATCACTTTTTTCTACGTGTTTTATTTATCGAGATTTCTGTACCTAAAAACACTACAAATTTAATCATTGAAGTAAAAAGAAAAAAACTGGGTGGATTTTTCATGTTCAAGGGGCGCTATAAAAACTTGCATGTAATCAATGCCTATACAGGGTGATTCAGGTTTAATCTTGATAACTTCAGGAATCGATAGAACAGGTTAAAATAATGTTCATTTGTGATATAAACTTATTTCCTAAAACGCATCGTTTCCGAGATAGAGGGCGTTGAAGTAGGAATTTTTTTCTCGTTTTATTCTCATAACTTTTGAACCACTTATCCGATTTAAGTAAAATTCGGAACACAAATACTCCTTATGATCTTACATAAGCTTCTTAAGTTTGAACTAGCTACCCCTCTTAGAAGTGTATTTTGTATGCTACCCCCCTCTTACTTTATTTCAAAATTACAAAAAAAAAATAATAATTTCAATAAAACATCTACACATCACTTTGACCTGATTAATTTTGAAATGTTTTCCTCTCCTGTTTTTTTCGACGTTTGGTCTTGTTTCTGAGATATTCAAAGAAATTGGTATCAGTGTAGCGCACCAGCCGCGTAAATTTCATGTAACATTATAGCAACCCATGAAAACAAAACTCAGTAATTTGTGCAAACTGACGTTTTAGGCGCCGCGATAGCCGAGGTGGCTGGGAGACGACTCCTCGTGGAATCAGTCTGGATCGGCTATGTCGGTGTGGGTTCGAATCCCACTGTAGTACGATGGATGTTTGTGCTCGTCGAGAGATACACAATAAGTCTATAGGCTGCGGTGCTTCCGGTGACACTGTCGGACGGCTGTCAAAAAAAAACTGACGTTTGTGAGAATCATTGTCAAAAGTATTATTTAAAGAGTGTTCTTAGTGTTAAGAAAAAATTCCAATAACCTCAAACATGAATTTGGTTACAACTACTTATTACAAGATTTACAACAAACTTATCAACTACTAAAAAAATTACAATAATTGTTCAAAGTGCATTCCTCCAGCCTCAATACATTTTTGGTATCGACGAACTAGTGTATTAACCGCAGCTGCTATTTGAACAGGATTGTTTTTAATGTCATCACAAGCATGTCTTATCCTTTGCATCAATTCCTCACGGGTATGTACTGGCGTATCATACACAATTGCTATACCTAAAGCCTCAAACGAAATAATCCAGAGGATTCAGATCTGGCGAGCGCGGAGGCCAAGCCACTGGTCCTTCGCAAGGAATCCACATATTTGGGTGGTTGTTGGGTTGCCGTCCAATCCAGCGATGAGGATAATTCTCATCCAACCACTGCCGTACTTGCCTTCCGTAATGTGCAGGGGCACCATCCAACTGCATCCAGTTCCCTTGGCGTAAATTTAAGGGGACATCGTCAAGCACGTCGGAGAGAGAGTTTTGCAGAAACCCATGAAATAAATCCCCATTTAAACGAGGAGGCAAAATATGCGGCCCACAGAGGTTATTACTTAAAACACCTATCCACACATTTACACTAAACTGTGGCTGAAATGAATATTGTCTGATACATCGAGGATTGACTTCACTCCAAACGTGAATGTTGTGGTAATTCACAATTCCAGCTTTTGTGAAATTAGATTCATCGGTCCATAAAATCTTATGCAGAAATTGTGGATTAATTTCTGTTGAATCTAAAACCCATCTACAAAAGTTTAAACGTTTTTTCAGCATCTCTTGGCAACAAACCTTGTACTGGTTGGAGATGGAAAGCCCTTCGATGATCTTGTTTGAGTGCTCTCAGTACTTTTGATTGAGATAAATGGAGTTGCCGAGCTGCTCGGCGTGTACTTAAAGTTCTATTGATATCAAAAAGATTAAGAATTCGCTGATTATTTCTTGGCGGTACATTACGATTATGATCATTGTAGCGGCGCAAACCATATTTCGAAAATCGACGATGTACATCTACAAAAACTTGTGCATTTGGAATTCTTCTATTAGGGAAGCGTATTCGGTATTCTCGAACTGACGCGTTGGAATTTCCGTCACAGAAACCATAAATATAATGTATATCGGCATATTCAGCATTTGTAAACGTTCTTGGCATTTTTTCTTTGCACTAAAAATGCTCTTTAAATAATACTTTTGACAATGATTTTCACAAAAGTCAGTTTACACAAATCACTGAGTTTTGTTTTCATGGGTTGCTATAACGTTAAATGAAATTTACGCGGCTGGTGCGCTCCGCTGTCACTA
The DNA here is from genome assembly GCA_037114965.1 of Monochamus alternatus. Taxonomy (NCBI): domain Eukaryota; kingdom Metazoa; phylum Arthropoda; class Insecta; order Coleoptera; family Cerambycidae; genus Monochamus; species Monochamus alternatus. The sequence goes on from CM073433.1 coordinate 45,833,302, forward strand.
ATTTCTTTGAATATCTCAGAAACAAGACCAAACGCCGAAAAAAAACAGGAGACGAAAAAGTTTCAAAATTAATCAGGTCAAAGTGATGTGTAGATGTTTTATTGAAATTAATTATTTTTTTTGTAGTTTTGAAATAAAGTAAGAGGGGGGTAGCATACAAAATACACTTCTAAGAGGGGTGGTAGTTCCAACTTAAGAAGCTTATGTAGGATCATAAGGAGTGTTTGTGTTCCGAATTTCACTTAGATCGGATAAGTGGTTCAAAAGTTATGAGGAAAAAACGAGAAAAAAATTCCTACTTCAACGCCCTCTATTTCGGAAACGATGCGTTTTAGGAAATAAGTTTATATCACAAATGAACATTATTTTAACCTGTTCTATCGATCCCTGAAGTTATCAAGATTAAACCTGAATCACCCTGTAGGTATATAGGGTGGCCGAAATACAAGTGCCGTAATTTTAAGAAGTAAGTAACATAAATACAGAATTATATGTTAACGAAACTGCACGCTAAAGTATAATTAAGAATAGTAATGAGTGAACTCGAATTAAAATTAACCAATAGTTCGATTGTTGAAATAACCTTTAGAATCCGATTATTGGTTAATGTCGAGTGTACCCGTGGTACTTTGTGCCATAAAAAATTACATTTCAATGATCAAGTGTTATTATAATGATCCTTATGGAACTTATATTTAGGGAAGGGTTGTATGTTCAGTATTTAGTTTAGTACACTTACCAGATGGCAAAATTAAAGCATATTCTGCACACCCTGTATTCATACAATACCATAGCGTAATTGTGTCTTGAATATGTAATTGGGGAAAGTATACATGTTACTTAGATATATACATAAGAAATTTGTTTAATTTACTTTTTCAGTACAATTTTATCCTTATCCATTAGACTCCGACAATCACTCTAGTAATAACTAATAGCGCCCGTTCCACTTCAAGTGAAATTATTACTATTAATTATTTCATAACAGTCCCATAAACACGTGGGAACCGCACTGCTACAGCAATAAATAAAGTCCAATCTGTCGCAATTTGAAATTTACTGCTTACTGTTCAGACTGTACAACGGCCTTTGATCACACAGAACGATTTTTACAATTCGACTTTGAACAAGGTAAAATGCACCTGTAAATAGATCTGTTTTCCTGGCGATGAAGTCATAATAGTCGCAATGCATTTCCGTTATTATTTCCTATTTCATGGCCTGTCTGATTTGTATATGTAGATTGCAGTTGCATAAGATTTGAACAGCTAATTATGTTGTATAATCAGGGTCTACTCTTGTGTGCTATATATAGAATTTAATTGACATTAGTTTTCATTTAATTAGTCTTATTTTCGCAGTCAAATGTATAGGAGTATTCACATATGTCATACACAGGGTAGTCCATTTTCCTATGATTTATCTCAAATTGTAAAATATGCAAGGTGGTCTACACCTTGCCACTGGATTTTGCAAAAAATATAACAAAATGTTGACTTTATGGCTGGCATATTGTTTACTGACGAAGCTAATTTTTCCAGAGATGCTATAACGAACACAACACGTTTGGTATAATAAAAACCCTGATAGTCGAGGCAATGAAGCATTATGATAGGAAATCTTTTAGGATAGGACGTATCGGAATGCGGTTTTTTGCATTCGCTTGCAAAAATTATTTATATCATTTGTACCTACTTTGTACCTATTACAAACCGGAAGTTGCATTGCTGCAGCCAAAAATGCATCTTTTGAGAGGCATTTTGGCAAATTTAATAACTTTGTAAATAAGAGTCAGAATTGGCTCAAGTCGGGTACCCAGTGGTTTTCGAGGTCGCTGATCACGATTATGATGTTCAAATTGACTCCCCGAACACCTGGAGCTCAGGAACGCCGACGAACGTAATCTCCGGGGACTATCCCGTACTTTATGCGAGAGAGGAGAGAAACTGAGCACCCGGGGTTTTTTTGGGTCGCTGAATTCGAATATATCATCGGCGAACATCCCACGGACACCTGGTGGGCCCCAACCTGGACGCAGACGTCATCTTCGAGAATTTTTCTGGAAATATCGACAATAACGAACCGAAAATCGTTATGGGGGCTTTTTGTGTGCGCTGAATCCGAATTTTATGTTGAAAACGACCACCCGAACACCTGGTGCGCCCTAACCTGGCCCTGAACGTCATCCCCGAGGGTTTTCCAAACATAATTGAAAAAACCCACCCGAAAATCGTTACGGGGGGTTTTTTGGCTCGCTGAAATCAAATATGGCACCGGCCAACACCCCACGGACAACTGGTGCACCCTAACCTGGTTCTGAACGTCATCCCCGAGGGGTTTCCAGACACAATTGAACAAGACCAACCAAAAATCATTACTGGGGGTTTTTTGAGTCGCTGAATTCAAATATAGCACCGACGAACACCCCAAAATTAATATTCTTATTAGTAATAATACCTGATAGATAGGTAACAGTTAATCCAATTATCTCCAGTATTTTGCATTCGTTTTTCATTATTTCGTTACAAACTGGAAAAACTACATTTTCACTCATTACAACCACTCACTACCGATAAGACACATTTCCCGCAGGTACAGTTAGATCAAATGCCTAGGTATTTATTATAAGAGAATATCAAAAGAAATTAATGTGATAATAGAAGAAAGCTTTTAATGAACCCGCGGCAGTCTTGTCCCATAACCTACAAAAACAACCCGACACATATTCCTTTATTTAATAACAACTATAAAATGTTTACAATTAAAATAACGCACTAAAAACTGAAGAAGAATACAAAACTACAACGTAAACACAGGAATTGAATTATGACACGACAGCGACCGTTGTTTGCTGGTTGCCTACTCTGATTCTCGCATTGGCGGCGGTTAATTAGGATTTAATATAATATCGAAAAAAAAAATAAATTTCGCTTTATAAATAAGTTTAATTTTGTTTTAAATGCGACTCCGTTAATTCTTAATTTTTTCAATCTCCTCTTAAAATATTTGTACTTAGTCTTATTCTTATTTTTGGTCACAAAATATACTCCTCTTCTTAAGAAACACCCTGTATGCGGTGTCTCAAATTTCAATAATTTGTTTTCGAAAATTAAACGAAACAAAGGGTATGTAATAGTTGTTACATCCGGTATATCTATTACAATTTATAAAGTTGAATTCTTTATCTTTCCATTTACTAAAATTTAAATATTAGCATATACAAAAATCTTGACATTATCTTTTGAATAGACTTACCAAACCCATTAAAAAATCACCTGCAACATTTTTATAATTTTAAATAATTGCTTCAATTAAAACTTTAATTAATATCTATAAATTATGCTTTATATCCGCTGGTTTAAACTGGCTGAAATATGTTTTGTTGAACCTGTTTCGTATTGTATTTTATTACACAAGTAAAGCAAGATATTTTAAATTAAACTCCTACACTTACTATACTCAATTAATTTTATAATTAAAGGTTTAAAAATGTACCGTAATTGTTGCCTAGCTACTTTTGTTACTAAATCTATGGGCGTATATTTTAAATGGTTATAACTGGATGGCAATAATCTGTAAGTATGTACCTATATCCAGATATCACGATTCAGCACCTTTCAGAAAACGTATAAATATAACGAAAACTGAATGATGTTACATTATGTTAAACTCAATGAGTTTGACATAATGTAAAAATCGAGGGGGTAACTAACCACCGTCACCAAAATTGGGACAAGATTTTGCAAAATAGAGATTTCCAAGGAATTTCGCAAAATTCTGGGCAATTTCAAGAGGTTTCCAAGGATTTCGCATTTGATAAAAAATCCTTCGCAAATTACTATAGGTACTTATGTCTGTAAAAATTTGACAAAAAAAAACATATTTCCGAAGCCAAAATATGATGGCCTAAATCAAGTTACCTTAGTCCAAAATTTCCGAGATGCAGGGTGTCGAACTTTTTTAGTTTTTCTCTCAATAACTTTATTATAAATTGTATTGAAACAAGCACATGTGAGACAATGTAAATCTTTATGACATTCGACATAGTGTCAAATCATCAGCCACATCATGTGACAATTGTAGAAAAAAAATATTTCCAACCAATTTGAATGTCCTTTTGATAGTTGCTGACAATATTAATATGTGGCTAATATGCTTAACACATAAAGTTTTGCAACCTTTCATTTTAATAACGTTTATGTAGGTCAATAAAACTTATTGTAATGTATCAGCTATTATGGTTATAATTGACAATAAACTGAACAAATATATTACACTGATTAAACAAAACAGCAACAACAAACACACTAATTCACTTACAAAGTTTATGCAAGAATTTTGCAATACTTAAAACTGTTAATACATAACATAAATAACCTTCATTGGAATTACATTATTAAAATGATGAAAATGAGAAAAAAATTATACATAGAAGGTTCTAAAATTTAGATAACTTGTCAACAACAGCAATAATTATTCTATTTTATTCTACAGATTTTTTTTATCGTACTACAAAATTAAAAGGTAGTAATTAATATTAGGATATTTTTATAATACATTTATAGTCAATATACTGGGTGTAACATTGAATTAAATTATTTATACGACACATAACTTTCATCTTTACAAATAAGCACTTTTATCTACTTAATTCCGCCGCGTGAAATAATATTTTTTATCTTTCTTGTAAATGTAATAAAATAAAGCGGTTACATATTCGTCGAATTAATGTTGATCGTTTGTTTTTTACCTGTCAACCATCCTGCTGGCATGTCATATGTTTATATAAATGATTTTGAGCTACGCTTTATGTTATACTGTTAGTTTTAAAAGGGAACAAGAGGCAACAGTGATTAACGAGCTTACAGTGACTACGTGAACAAAAATTTAAGTAATGTGTGAAAAACGAATTAAAGCTCTATATTTTTTAGTATCTGTACTTTTATTTTGCAGAAACTCTGCATATTTCAAATAAAATTTTTACCGTAGATCTAACCATAAAACAAAATTAACACCGCTAAATAAATAAAATTGATACTTTGATTAATATTTAATACCGTAATAAATATTAATGAACGAAAATATTGCAGCGTTGCAAGCATAACATATATTGATTCCTAAATGGTAGAATGAACACTAAATGTTATTTTCTAAATAATAAACAATTTCATCCAAGTAATAATTTTTTGGATTTTCCAAATACATTTACAACTTGAAGAAAATAACATCATCTCTATTACGTAATATTAGTTTTTAAAAATTAAAAGGACCTCATCAAACGCGTATATATGTAAGTGTTTTTAATTTTGGGGATTATATTTTATTTTTATTTAAGAATTATATTTTGTCAATGAGCATGTCATGGTATGTTATGCGGCAATTTTGGACGATATTTATTGGCCAATAAATTATTATTTTGGGTTTGGAATAGACTATAAAGGTAGGCAGCTACCTCAGTAAGAATTATTTTATTATAAGTACTTCAATTATTAATGTATCATTTGTTAGATATTACCTTATCAAAAGTGAAATGTGTGGTATATTTATGAATTAATATGTTTGAAATGACATTGGTGACATTTCAAATAGTTGTATGTTATTTAATTATTGCAACAAATTCTAAGTACGAGTAGGTATTATCTATATGCACCATTTGTCGTTTTATAAGAAACAGCTAGTGTACAGAAATAGTCAGTTATTTATTGCGGTACACATAGTATCTATTTTAATTATTCTTATTGCAATATTAGCTTTAACAGATGTAATTAAGTTGGTGACATAACTACGTGTCAATTATTTTATCCGTTTTAGGAAAACGAAAAGATATGGGTGAACAACATAATATATGGAACTTGCTATGTGACACTAATGCAACCACATTTTTTTCAGTTTTTTAAATAAAATTCTGTTACGTCACATAACATTGAAAGATAAAGTAATGCTGTCTTTATTTGAAGTTTAGAGTGGCTGCAAATTAAATAAATAATAACACTCCAATAAGAATAAATAATACTGAACTACATAATTAGTATATCAATATTCTTGCTATATTGTATTATTCTCTAGAGTAGTTACTGCTCTACCAATCTTATAATAAATAATTAACTAGAGATGGGTTGCTAAATAGCAGACTGCTATTTTTAGCTGCTATTTGGTTTGTAGCAGTAGCAACTGTAACAGTGATTTCAAAAGTAGCAGCTATTTACTGTTATTGCGCAGGTTGGGTTGAAAATTTGAAAAATCAAAACACGGTCACGGTAAGGAAGCATAGCAATGCAAACTAGCACACTGCGATTGCCAAGAAGCAGATTTATAATAATAATTATTTGATTTTAACCACGACTGCTTGCAGAATGCAGAACTGAAAATTACGAATACTGACGTGTGCCCGTGTGCCGTATGTGAAATTCAGGGTTCTCACTCCTCTAAATTTAGACTCTACCTTACTGACTGTTGATTGGCTGATAGGGCGATCTGGATATTTTTCATTAAATAAATCGCAAACTTCCTGCTGAGTTCTAGTCATATTCCCGCATCCGATAAGAATTAAAATTTCAATTCTTTGAGTAACAGTTAAATGTGCCATAATACTTTAAATTGAATAATAATTTCTATGTCGCTTACAATACTTATTAGAAAGTCGATGTGACAATGACACTGCAAAGATTTTCACTGCGTGATCCATAAAAGAACTATGGAATTCGAAAAACTAAACTTGATAACGTTTTTGCTTTATTTTAATTGATTTACGTTTTCTAACATTCAATCGTCATTTACTCGAAAACTTTCCTATGTAAGAGGGCAAAATTTTAGTACTGTCTGATAGAGAATTAAACGATCTTTCAGAATCAAGGAAAAAAAATATGGTGTTGCCATTTAAAAAAAAATCGATGACGTCATTACTCGAAAACAAATGACATTTGAAAATCGCATTTTACGCTAAAATATGTATTTTTTAAATTAAAAATCGACCTGTTCGAGGATTTTTCCCAAAAAATAATTGTTTCGTTTTTATTGAATTTATTCCAGATTTTTGGCGCATACTGTATATATACTTTATTACTGAATGAATACATATACACTGGAATGGAATTTAAAACATCTAAAACCCGAGAGAAAAGTTCATAGAGCAAAATTGTACTTGTTTTTCAATAAAGATCCATTCCTTTAGATAATTTCAGAATTGAAAGTGAAATCATTCTGTACATACAAAATAGATAGAATATAATACAACATGAATTAAATTTTAGTCAACTTACAAGTACATATAAACAAACATTATTTGAAACACATAATTGAAACTTGAACGTTTTTGCTTTTAGCTTAACCTCGCTTATATAATGTTATTTGATGAAACTAATTATTATAGTTTTTTAACGAGTATGTAGCAGCGGTTGTATACTTCATGTCATGTTACTATTCTAATGCGTAATAGCCCTGACATATGAAGCAATCATGTGAACATTACTCTATAAACTGTTACATTTCGAAAACTTAATTTATCGTCGTCTTTCGTGTACACATTTGTAAAGAAAAACGTTATACAATTCTGTTTCAAATGTGGCCTGGGTCGTGTTGATTTTATCCAGTTGCTTTTCTATTTGGTGGTAGGATCAGATTAAAAACTTTAAAATGTTTTAATTTTATGCATATAATAAATAATCTATTTAGGAAACATAGCAGGTACTTAGCAGTTTTATAAATACATTATTTGAATATACACTGAAATAAATGCTGCTGGAATAGCTGCTACAAATTTGTGCTTTTAATTTTGTCGTATAATAAACTACAAATGTGGTGAAGCGTATAAGTTTGTTACTGTGGTCAATGCAAAAATATTATAGTAATTTGGTTGTTGCAAATTTTAATAAAATTATAAAACTCTTACAGAGTGTCCCGAAATTAGCAAATTTCCTAATTCCCATAAAAAAGTGTCCTGTAAAAATGTCTTATTTATTATTCGTTGTGTATTCCAATTTATATTTTATGATGAGATCAATATTTTGTTAAAATCGATTTTGCTCGAAAACGGCACATCCTGTCGAGATCGAACAAGAGCACCTTTTTTGTGTAGAAAACTATGAAATTTTATAATTTGATCTCAGCAAGAGAAAATACCCAAAAATAAAAAAGTGGGGCAATATTTACCTTAGACCCCCTCAGCATGTGACGCCTCTGAGCAAATATTTTAAGTTGTAAAAACAGAACATTTTTTAGTATGTGAAATGTATGCTACCCACCAAATTTCGTGATTTTAGGCAAAACACTGGCTACGAGATGTTTGTACGGTAAGCACTTCTTGCAAGCAACTGAAGTCATTTTAAACACTTGTAACTATTATTCTGTATTGTGAAAGGAGCTCTAGGAAAACCATTCACAGTAAGTACCTATGTTTAGGAGTACCAATTTGTAATTATTATGTATACATAAAAATCCTAAGATATGTTGTCAAATATGTTTTGTTTAGTACAGCTTATCATATGACAAAATTAAGGACACACTATATTTTTTCAGTGTAAGTTACTACTTTTAACTGTTTAACTCTACAGAGTGGACCAAGATATTGTTAAGATATTTTCTTGGAACATGTTTGGATTTGTACATACATTTAAGTCATTTCTAATTAAATGTAGATAAGTATCTATCATGGGCAATTTATTTTTTAAGAAGAAAGTCATGGAAATATTTCGTAAAAGGTCAGTTTCGAAATTAATTGTTCTGTTATATCGTAGTTACATCAAAATCTACTTTGTTATTACGATATTAATATGAGAATATCTATGAATTTATTACTACTTGGTACCATTGCGTCTACACATAGATTTTTGCGTTCCATATAAGGATGTTTTTTCGTAATATGTGAGATATAGAACTGTTCCGTGAGAAATTCGTTATCTTTCCTAGAATGATGACATGAGAAATTGCTATTGTACCAAACAGAATACACAGTTTAATGACCGTTTTCAGTACCTATTAGGTGACCATGTTTGGAAATCATGTTTATTGGCATTTGATTTATTTAAATTTTATCTAACAGCCTTGGAGGCTTGTGTTGCTTTATTCATAATATATGATTTTCCCATTGTATAGGGGGCAACCATATTGCGAATCTTATTCAGATACAATTTTTTTTCAGAAGAATGTAACGTTTATATCTTCCATTGGAGTCCGCCAAATATAATCACACACAGTGGCGTAGCCAGAAATTTGACAAGGGGGGGGGGGGTTCAGTGAATAAAGTATTTCTAGATTTTTTCAATAAAAAAAAAAAATAATTTTTAATAAATCGAAACAATAAAAAGTAAATAAAAAAACAATCTCATCATAAATGTAAATAATAAACAGGTACGAACAATATTTTTTACAAAAATGACAAAAATAAGATTAGAACTTAGTAGCAGATCCTAATGTAAGGTTTCCGTAGGAGATCTAGTTCACTGACCGCGTTGCTAAATCTTGGAGAATAGAGTGATTGCAGGTTTGTAGTGAGACATTACCTATATGACCCAACCAACTCAACCCATGGAAAGGTTCTAACCCCCAAACCCCCCCCCCTCCCCGTGGCTACGCCACTGATAACACAGATAGCTAAGTAGAATAATTAACATACAAAATTTATACTTATAAAAAATATATATGCGCAAAGTGCGTCCGTAGATGAACGTAACTACCTGAGAACTTTTTATTTCACATTTTTTCGGACAAAGCAATTCTTTCAACAAAGTTTTGTTTGTCGTGAAATGTACAGAGCAACTGTGAGGATGGCTTGAAAAGTACAGGGTGTTAAGAATATAAGAAAATGTAAAATTGCGTCAAGAGTAAAATGCCATGTTTTTATGGAGAATTTTAAAATGGTATAGAGAAAAGTTGTTTCTAATGCCAATATAACCTCGGATAGGGACTTTGAAGGTTATTTATGTTTTTGATTTTATTAGATTGAACACCTAATATGTAATGTGAACACTAACACGTAAGTCAAACTACTTAACTAACTACAGCTCGACACGTTGTCTTCCACCCGTTACACATTTTTCTAACCTTCTTCATAAACGAATTGTATTTTGGTTTATGTGGACTAATTCTTCTATAATTTTTTTCTTTAAAATATCTGTTATGTATTAAATTATGTGAATATATTGTTAATATTTTATTGTGGTGTGTTAGTTAAAATATTTTTATTATTTAATTTTTATTTAATTTTTTAAGTTTTGTCATGTCAAATTTTAATATTAATTTTGTTGAGCGCCTTGATATATTTGATGTGTTATGTTTCCTTAGTGTATATTGTGTCTTTGTTATTTAAGCTGTAATTTGTTCAATACAAACCTTTTATTTATTTATTTTTTAATCTCACCTTATTTATGTATTTTTTATCCCTTGCTATACACAGTTTCACAAAATCAAAATAGCAAAAGAAACTTAAACTCAGGAGTCGATTCAAATTGTTTACAGGGTTTTATTGTTATAACATATAGTAACACATTTAAAGATTAATGTTTTTAGTTTTCAAAATTAATTTGGCCAATAAAGAATATTCTCTTATTACTAAATTTCTCCTCTGTCGATAATTTCAACAAACTAATATAAGGTAGAACTTTGTTATTGAATTTAATTTAGAATTGTTATGAGTTATGCAAAAAGATAATCTTCTACTTATAATGGTTGTTGCATACATACAGGGAGTATCTCTTAAAAATGATATTACAGATTTCAACTATATTACCGCAAAAATGGCGATATTAGTGAAAGATAATAATAATTCTTGTGCAATTTTTGTGAATGTTGTTGTTATTATTGCTTGGATTAAACTTATTTTTGTACAGGTAAGCCCTGTGGGTTATTCTTTATACTTTGCAAAGATTAGGATGAAATGAAACCTGTTTTATTTACTATAGCTATAGAAATTTTATAGTGCACTTTAATTTTAAAAGGTGCATGTTGTTGGAAAATTGATAATTTTCCTTTCTGGAAACTGGTTAACATCCTGTAGTGTTCTTTGGAACGGCAAGATGGTTCTTTAAATCTTGGGCATTTTAATTATTTCAAGAATTATTAAAGATTAAAGATTTAAAATTTACCAAAGTTTTGGTGTACAGTTCCTGGCACCAAAATACATATTCATTAGTCAGGGTACGTTAATTATTTGTTTTCTCCTTAACAATTAGAATTGGTTCCTCATCATATTTTTATTCAGAATATTTTTTCGAAAAGAAGGAAATTTCCTGTTGAAAAGTTATTTCTTTTATTCATTTGGTATGTATTTATTTTCTCAGTTTTGTTTTAATTTTTTTTTTACTGTTGTTGTTATTTTTTTATAGTGTTTCTGAAGATGGGTTTTATAAAAATAAACCCGAAATATACGTAAACAGATTTTTTGGAAATTTGTTTTTTGTGATTTTATTGTTTTGACCTATTATCCTAGGAAATGTATTTTTTTTAAATTAAAAAAAAATAGTGGAATTAATAATTGTAGGCAGTGCATTGCATGGCAGGTTTTCAACCGGAACGATCCACCATTCCAGTCAATCAAACCCTTCAGTAACCCCGTAATTAAAATAATAATGCCACGGCGACTATTAGTCACCTATTGTTTAGGAATCAATAATATCCAAGATTGCCATGCCTCGGTAAGTGCTGTTATTACGACGCCCATCAGTTACACCTCACCTTCGTTTTCGATTTCGCATAAAAGAAGTTCCTATAGAAACAATTACTTAATACGTAATAAATTATTGCTTTGGGTAATAATCATGAACCGTTCACGATATTTAGATGGCAATAATGAATAATCTGTTAATTAATAGGTAACAAACAATCCTAAGGTATTATCTAAAAGATGTTTTATTCCCTAGGTATAGAGAAACAGAGTGAAAACAAAATTTATGTTAAAGTATTTTATAGAAGTTATTTAAATTACTTTAAGAAAGTTCTTATGCACTTTAGTTTCAGAAAGCTGTTTAGCTGTATAATTACAGCATTTGTTTTAAAAATGCTGTAGTAAAACATTTTTGAGCGACAATAAAGCAAAATTACAAAGCATAATGCTCTTATGTCAATATAACGTTTTTATAAGACATTATCATGGCATGCTTTATTGGAATCGTATAGTATGTTGTATCAATGCTGTAAGCTCATCACTAAAACATAACTTGTTTTTATATAGAACTCTTAAAACGCAATTATATAATTTTTATACAGCAACTATGTGCCCATTTCACGCTCTTAGCTGTTGTGTCGATGTCAATAAGATGTTTATGCGACTTTAACTCTCCAAAAATTAGTTACAGGAATATTCACTCACTGCTATAAAATATCTTGTGTTACTTGGGTTACTTACAGACCAACCTGTATAGTTCCTTCTTGTACTTAATCGTCCGCAGTAAATTTAATCATAAAATGTTTACGTTATATAAATATAAAATTAAATACATGTAATAAACGTATAGAATAGAAACGTATAAAAAGTTTGTATTGAGAGATTTTAGTTGTGGTTTTAATATAAATAAAAATAACCTATATGGAAGATAATGTGATACTTAATATGAGAATGATATTATTTGTACAGTGTGTCATTCTGACCTTCAGCAGAATTTGTTTTGTTTTCTTCATATTTACTGTAGCGTTAAAGTAATGTTATATCTTAATAATTTTGCAAATTAATGATACTTCCGTAACAATTATCAGTGAGATGTGCATGTCTAGAAATTACATAATAACGGTGTCACAATTATGTTACCTGTCTGAATTTGTTTTATATTAACATCTAGGTAATTAAGGTCCTACGTATGTTGGACTAGAGTTTTCTTATGAATGAATGCACAGTTTGTAGTATATTGAAATACATTCCTAATCTTTTTTCTTATTCACATAAACTTCTGTTTATGAAATGAAGAATGGCATTTTGTAAATATAGGATGTAATTCGATATTTTAAAAAACTTGCCTGAAAAGCTAACATTGGGAAGACGATTTTGTTTATTAATATTTCAAGTAAAATCCTTGGTACTTTAGTTTCTTGTATCACCGTGATTATTTATTTTACCTTAGTTTAAATTCCATACTAAATTGATTGCCTTTATAATGCATATTTGTCATTGTGAGATTTAAATAAACAAATAGTTCATGTAGAATTTTAATTTATCGAAATTTAAAACAAAATAAGGAAACGTTCTCTTTGTTGATTCTAGAAATCGGGGTTTCTCAAACTGTGATTTGCGGTTGTTGTTTCATTTTAGTTCATTCGCTATTTCAATTCTAGCAAATATTCCTTAGATTAGGATAAATTGATCATTTATAAACATTATTATTATAAAGCATAATTAACTGTCAATTTTGACTCAGGACAAGAAATCAATATGCAGCGGTCATAAAAACGACATTGAAATTTCTGCTTTAGTTTCAACCACTTATGTAAGGATGGGTTTCCTTTATCTAGGAATAAAAATATAAATTGTTTATATTAATAGGACTAATAAACCAACCAACCAAAAAATGTTTGAGAAAATCTGCTCCGAATCTATTTTTTATAAAAAAAAATATTTATTTATTAATTTTTACTCTTTGGTAATGTTATTATGTTCTTTTAGCTAATTTCCTAAATTTTACTTGTCATATATAAATATAGGTCATCATATGCGCAATCAAACTATCTTCGCTTTTCGTTTACACTATTTTTTATTTCAAACCGATTAACAACAAAATTGATTTATTTGATCAAGTGCATTTTTATACAGGTACTTAAATTACTTAAATATGTCTTATGGAGGCCATGCAAAACAATAATTAATAAGAAGCCGTCATCTTGTTTAATATTGTGTATTGTCAAATTCAGTTTTAAATATTTAGTTTTACTAATGGTTTATGCATATTCAAATGCTCTGAAATAGCTAATATGGTTTACATTTATGGCTTTGCAGATGGAAATGGTCCTGTCACATTTATAAATAAAAAACCCTTACTTCTGGCCACAGAATACGCCCTCGGACTTTTGGCCTCTACTTAATGAACATCCTATATTTTTAAGGTTGTATATAAACGATTTCCTGCAATGGTTTAACGACAATAAAACATGGTACAAAAATAGAGAATAAATTTTCTCTCAACTTTATAGGATTTGATACAAATTTTATGCAAAAATTGACCACCTCTAAATTTGATGCGGTTAACAGGGATAAAACCTTTTCTTTCATTTTATTGTCGTTTAATCATAGCATATAATCCACCATTAAAACGCCATGTCCTAGCAACGATTTCTGTGTCTACTGAATTAATACGGACCGTGGTCGACATTTTTTATATGTGCTGATGTCTTTCACAACTAATTAAAATTTAAATTTTTGCAGGTCACTGAATAACCGTAAAACCTAATAACGTCTAATCTAAGCAACTCTATCCTTGGACGTTGATATCAATAAATCCTAATCGCCAGCGACGCGTTTATTTAATATTTAAACGTGGAATTTTATATAGCAAGATAATAAAGTGCATCATTTAGTGCTCAGGACGAATTTTCTGTGTATTTTCTTCAAATTTCTAAGGCATGTATATTGCCTAAAAATTTCGGCGACGTGACTATACAGGGTGAGTCATTAATAATGGTAACATCTTAAGGGCAGATTGTTACCGTCAAAATAAAGCGATTGAGTCCAACATGGAGATCATTTTGTTCAAAATTTGATATTTATGCAGATCATTCAATTACCAAACGTTGTCAATTAATTTTGCCATGAATTAAGTAATTAAATTTTCTCGAAAAAATGCTTCATTTTCATGTTTAAGTTTAATTAGATCACAATACATCTAAATATCTACAGGGTGTTTACTAAAGAATGGGTCATATTTAAGTCTAGTTTCCTTGGACGAAATAAGGTGATTTAAATCAACTTACCTTAGTACCATCTTACTTCTTTAAGAAGTTAACCTAACCTAACCTAACCTAAATGTCCGAGGATGTAGATTTTTTTTATTTAATTTTTTACGCCAATTTATTTAGTTCTTGGGTAATCACATTCAAATTTTGCACAAGAAAGTTTTTTTGTGATACACGTGAATATCCGATTGATTTTGTGTTAAATGTACATGGCGTTCTGAGGACCTGTGCCGCTGTATTTGTTTTTTGGAAAATGATTTGTTATTTTGAAAGCATTTTATTAGTTTAAAAAAAAGCTATACTTACATGTCGCTAAAATGCACCGTTTTAGAAAAAATAAGACGATTTAAGTCAACTTAGCTTAGTACAACTTTGCTTCCTTAAAAAGTTGTAGAAGGTTTTGAAAAACAAACATTCGCAGGCGTATAACTTCTTAAGGTATAGCTTTTTTAAACTAATAGAATGCTGATTCAAAATAACTAATCATTTTCGAAAACTCTCCCTCCCTAAAAAAAATCTGAAAGAAAAAGTACCTACAGTGGCATAGGCGCTCAGAACGCAGTGGTCATATGACACAAAAATCAATCAGATACTTGTGTGTATCATACAAAAAAACCTTTTTGTACAAAATTTCAATACAATTACCTAAAAATAAATAAATTAGAGTACAAAATTTGAAGAAACAAGACAGTACTAAGGTAAGTTGAATTAAATCCCCTTATTTTCGTCCAAAAAAGTATGGCCGATTCTCTATTATAACCCCCTTTTTCTGGAGCTACTGCATTTTCATTGTAGAATTTATTGGTCACGTTTGGCTGATGATATAGAATGCTGTTTTGAAAGAACTAATCTTTTTTAAAAAATCTCCTAAAAAAAGTACAAATAAAAATTGCAGTAGCTCAGGCGTTCAGAACGTTCTGTACATTTAACACAAAAATAAATAAATATACAAAAAGAAAACTTTCGTTCTTGTACAAAATTTGAATAGAAATAAATAAATTATTGTAAAAAATAAAATAAAAAAACTACTTTCTCGTACCTATACTTTTTAAGTTGGTACTAAGGTAAGTTGAAATAAGTCACCTTATTTTTGGTCCAAGCAAGTATCATCCAGTTTTTAATAAACCCACTATATAACCCACAACTGCAGTAGGTTTTTTTTCTGGAACTACTGCATTTTTATTGTAGAATCTATTGGTCACGTTTGGCCCGTGAGTAACTAACTGCCTTGTATTTAATTTTGCAAGAGTTAAAAATAAAATTATCTCTCAAGAACTAAAATTGATATTTTTATCTCTGTAAACGAATGTCGTGAGGAAACATTATACCTTATATAATAATAATTACTGAAACTAATTAACGTCGCAGTGTTTTTTCAAGCATAAAATTTGTTTAGAACAAACATCATCCAACTTTACACAATATTCTGCCACCTTAATTCGTGTTTAAAACTTTTAATGCCTATTAACTAACACCCGCATAAACTTTACCCCGTTAAATTTGTCACACTATCGGGAACCGTGAAAGGGTCCACACCCGCACATTTCACTGGTTATCTCGTTTTTGAGCCCATTTTCACCCGACGACTTGGTACAGTTACACCAACGGGCGCCTGATGTTCCGGCACCTCGTACGCACTTTGCGAGCTGCACTACTTAATGCATTTTTGCCTGCTACGCTACTATTTCTATGTCCTACCGACGCGCGGAGCATGCCATTGAGAATTGCACGGTGTGGCAGGATAGACCCGCGAACTATACGCTGTTTGCTTACTATCGCCGCGGGAAGCACTAATACAGTTGAAAGTAATGTTTTATGAATTAATATCACAATCGTTTCTTAACCTCTCGGCGTTTTACCCTCTTCGCATTGGTTTTGGTTTTGTAGGCCATTTGAAAGTCATTTTGATTGTTTTCTCAATCGGGCAGAAATGAATGATTGAATTGTTTCACAGTGTGCAAGAAATGTAAACGTTTGCACAGGATGAATGTTATGTTATTAGCGTTGGCAGTCTTGTCTTGCTTTTTATTGGTCTTGTCTTGGTATTGCAAGGTAACACAAGACCAAGACAAGACCAAGAGTTGACTGCTCGAATTACGAGAGAAGATTTTAAAATAAATCTTGCGAGACTTGACAAGAAATCTTGGGGAATGAAACCAAAGTTGGTCATGTGGATATACACTGCCATTGTGAGACCAATGTTAGCCTATGGAGCTATTGTCTGGTGGCCGAAAGTCTAACAGACGACAGCTAAACAAAAGCTCAGCCAGGTACAAGGATTGCTTGCGTCATGAAAAATTAGAACTATTCATACGACACCCACCATATCAATGGAGGTGATGCTATGTTTACCACCTTTGGATATTTATCTAAAAGAAGTGGCTGCGGCAACTATGCTTCGCTTCAAAAATACTGGCATTATACCTGATGTAGTATGTGGAGAAGTTTGGGATCGTCAGAGAGATGCCCCTTTTGCAGGCAGACAGTGACATATTTCTCTCAAGTTTGTGTTTGACAGACTCTACACGGCACTTATCCTGAATGAGCAGACCGCCAGCGAAGATGTAATCATCATCTTCACAGGCGGATCAAAAATGCAGTGCAGGATGTGAGATTTAGTCCAGATCCTTACATATTCCGTATCAGTGGGCAATGGATAGGCATGCTACCGTGGTACAAACAGAATTAGCAGGTATAACCATAGCCGCCAAAGACCGTGGTCATACAACGGGCAAAACCACTAAAATCTACACAGATAGGAGACAATCACTACTGATCTTACGTATAATTATAAGAAAACAACTAGATAACATCAATTCTTATACAGAGTGTTTCAATTTTCAGGAAGTTGATTTATTTTTAATTTTTTGGTAGTCAATCCCGCTAAAACTTATGTTTAAATTGAAAAACTTATGAACACATTCTGAATAATATAAAAAACGCCTCCAAAAAGTGCCCAAATTTCATTGTTTTGTGATGTAAAATATGTATAGCCTTGAGCCAGACTTACACGCAAAAAAAATCGGTAAACGTCAAAACTATAATCGTCAAATATTAATGGCATAAAGTATTTTATTGCATTGAGTGCAATTTACGTATGGACAATGGTGTTATTGAGACCTGTCGATAAAAACTTAGACTAGTTGAGACTTTTGGAGCATTGAGTTCGCTACGCCGGCGCAGTCTTCCGTTACAGCTTCATTCAATATGAATATTGTGTAAAATATCTGTCGATATTTTTAAATTGTTCCATTATAATGTAATAAAACTTCAGTAAATAGTTTTTTTATGTTACTACTGTGTAATTAGGTACCCGTATTTTTAACACACATTAATTTACAAAAGTGTGTAAGTAAATAATATTCCTTTTTTCCAACTGCTATAATAATTATCGATTAAGTACTTATTTAACAACAAATAAATTCGAACAAAACTCCCAAAACTTTTTTGATTATAATGTGAACGCGTTTGTTGTTGAAAGTCAGAACTGAACCACAAAAAAAATATTACTAAAGCATAACCCAGAAATGATTAATGTTAAGTTTGTTGTGTCCACATATTTCAGCACTTTATTTATGTTTCTGATGGATAAAATATGTTCAAGAAGGACTCTGCATCTATAAAATAGTAAACAATGTACTACAATGTGTGTATTTCATGATACAGAACTAACATAAAGCAACTGGTCTTTGCCACGTAGAATCACCTGTAAATTTACTAGACCCAGAAGGTACCTATCGCATAATCATTTAAAGCTAGACAGTAATTTGTAATTATTGTTTTGTTTTTATCTTTCAGGTATGTGTGCGTAGTGCCACAAATTACATTGAAATAAAAAGATTCATAACATCGGACACCAAATAAAATAAGCAAAAAATATCACACAAACATTTTCTTAGAATTAATTCTAAACATGGAATGATGGATAATGTGGCTATGATGGTTTCTAACACCTAAGATATCGATTGTCTTGTATTGGGTATTTTATTATTTGTTATTCTGTGGCTAAAAATAAAATAAATTAGGATTATCATAAAGATGACAATGCGACAAATATTTTTAATAATTTGTTAATTCATTATGAAGCTCATATAAAACAAGATCAGTAAATATCAAATTATGTTTCAATATTTAGCTTATAAAATTTGTGTTAGTTGCTAGGGCAGTATTACTTTTATCCACTGTTTTATTGTTTCACAGGTTACTTGGCAATATGAAATATTTGAGTTTTTAAATATTTTTGTATAAAATTCATATACTATACTATATATAAATAAGTTCTGTTGAACTAGAACTAGAATTATAAATGCCTCCCACTTTCTTTCGTCTATTTCTCCATTACTTATTGTGTAAAGCTGACCATATCTATGCTTTGTAAGATCTACTAATCGACTACGGTCGACGAAAACAACTACCACTGTTAAAACTTTAAAGAAATTCTTGCTTTATTTTGCAAAGCAAGATAAAACTTGCCAACACTAGTGGGTATCTTCAGGTACCACTTTTTTAATTTGTGTACTCGTATTATCCAAAAGCGTATTTTAAATAAACCTATAATTTACTCGTGTAACTCTACGTATAGGCTCTTTATTAATTTAAAATACATACGCATGTTGTAACAAAGTTACCGTACTAGAAATGGGCTAGATTTCATTACATCACACATCTATTGTTCCACCTGTGTTCAGTTCCCGTCCTAGTTGTAGTTGACCAAACCCTCCCACAGGTACTGTGCAATATTCGTCAGGTGTAATCGACTGAAAAAAACGTGTTTAATTGTTCGACATGTCTCATGGCTTGTGATGTAATTAGCTTTGTTTTGCGGACGGCTATTGTCGTCTGCGGTCTTAGCAAATCTGAAAAGCGTGTGTATATTAATTGCACGTCTCCGTTTTCGCTGCTAGTATACGATCATGCCTCAAAAATTGAATACAATGACCATAGAGAAAGAAATGTTCACGTACGGTAACGTCTATAATTTTTCTAGTGATATTAAGTACAAATCAAGTAATCGGGAACCTATAGTACTCAGTTGTTCATTACTAGGCATGCTAGGAATCTAAATTCAGGCTATTTGTAACTCAAGTGTAAAGGAGGAACGAAAAGATTTTTGTTGCCGTAAGATTAACTAGTTACATATGATTTAGAATTAGCGTGTTGAAATATGGAATTTGAAAGCGTCTAAGTTTGGGTAGGCCAAATGCGAGGGGGAAACCACTGAGGTATTTTGCTGTACAAGCTCTAGGTAATTAAAGGTACTTTTTGCATTTTTTTGGTATTTATGTGTATTTATAGGTATTTTTCGCTATTTATTTTATTTATTTATTTATTTTAAAGAACAAGGCATCCCAACAGAATGTATTAACATTCCAATTACAGGGTTGCACAGATAATCAGTACAAATTTATGTGTACAAAGGAAAGAATATAAAAGAGAAAAAATCTTAAAACTAAGTAAATCTTAACCTAAAAATGAAGTGCAAAATTATAAAAATGTATAAGCTGCTAAACGCTTAACAGAAGACAATGGCAAATGGAATATATCAATGGTAGAAAATAATAAATTGTATACTTTTTGAAGTTGACATATAGGTGAATTACTTGCATAATTTGTGTTATAGGCATTGATATAAAACAAGGAGCATAATAATGCCTAGCATTAAATTGTAATTTTTCTAATATGACATTACAATCTACATTATTGTTCAGTAATTTATGTAAGAATATAACATAGCTTATATACCTTCGTGAACAAAGTTTTATCATTTTATAATGGTGAAGACAAAAATCATATGTTTTGAACTGTTATATTGCTAGATTAGGTTTCCCTATCACATTCATATTCTATTTAACAAAAAAGATTTTTTATGTAAACAACTGCCAATTATCTAATTCTAATCATACATGACGGAAAGCAAGCTGGGGCTAAAATTGAATTCTCCCTCGATACTCATGTAGGAGCACTTGAATGAAAGATTTTGGTTATACTGGAGACACCGATGGTACCCGATAAGTATTTGGGATCCGGACAATAATTTTAGGGACACCCTGTCTGAACCGAATATTATGATTTCATAGATGAGGAAGAAGTTTGTTTTTAGTTAACTTGAGGGGGGATGGTGTAGGTATTGGCACCCTTCTTGGGTGCGCCAATGAGTTTATGATATATTTTATGTAATCCAAAATGTTCTTTCCAGATGTATTCAGATCGAGTCAAAGGAGCCCTTAAAAAAATCTATGTTATTTACGTAGATCTGTAACTGGAATAATTTCTAAGGAAATGAAAGACAGTTTTGGAAAATTAAACGTATATTAATTAAGTAAAATCGTGGGTCATTAAATGTATTTTTCGTTTCTTAAGGTATTTAAGGATATTTTTGGGTACTATTCGGTATTTCTGTGTACTTAACAGGATTTTTAGGTACTTAAGGGTATTATTGGGTAATAGTCGTAGGTATTCTTGCACTTCAAGGTAATTCGTAGTTTTTGGGTATTTTTGAGGCATTTGCTTATTTGATGAGGTATTTTTTTGGGAAAATAAGGTATTTACGGGTAATATTTTTAAAAAATGGTATTTCATTGTACAAATTTTAAGCAGTGGTTTACCTCTCGGCCAAATGGTTTCAGAATTTCTGGGATTGAAGTTAAGCAGGGTCTCACTTAACGAACGTTACATAATTCAAGAGTATAATCTAGAACCGAAATGGTGTTGATTTAACCAAACGTGCTTAAACGAAAAATGTCGAAAAAAAAGTTACAGGGGGTAAAAGTCTTTATTATTTCTTATTTTTTCCTTAACTCAGAATCTAGTAAACCGATTTAAGCAAAATTTACAGAAGAATTGTCTGTCAAATAATCTAAAATCTCATCAATTAACATCAAATTAGTTGATAGTTGATTAATGAAATTGAGAAACAGTAACTGGTCAAGACAGGAACTCTGATGGACTCCAGATTTAGTATGTATGTGTTTTCCGCTGGCTTGAGACCACGGATCGCTCAGATAGATAGGACAGAAACACTAGGTATATGGCATTTTTGAGCAAAGTATCGTAATCAAGTGTCATATGCTTTACTGAAATCAGTAGAGATGACACTAGTCAAATGGGTGGTATGTAAAGCAGTTCACATATATAGAAAATTAGTTCATATGGAATAGTTTCGAAGAATTGCATGAAATTTATCAAAACAGCTTAAAAGTGGAAACAAAAAATTTTGAATTATTACTTGTTATAATGAGTTACGATACCAAGAAATATTAAAATAAATTTCATAATACAAGTCGAACCTAAAACATCGATTATACGAGAGATTTATATCTATAGAGGTTTGCATATTCATTATTCTATTTTATGTAGAATATCTGATGTATCTACTTAAGTAAATATATAGTTATCCTTTATTTGCGAAAATATTATAACGAGCATATAATGATGGTTGTAATTCACGAGGGTGAAGATTATAGCACGAGCCGTAAGCGAGTGTTGTAAATCACCCGAGTGAATTATAGCCATTATATGCATGTAGAATACTATTCTATTCTCTGTTTGTTCACGGCTATTAATGATATTTTAGCAAACTTTTGACTGAAAAAATTATACCATATTCTGACATTCATAACATGAACGTGACATGACAAACAATTCAAAACTGTCAAAACACATTGCTTTCACGTTTGACAACTTTAATTAGTACTTGGGAAAAATGTAGGAAGTACGGGATCAACTGCTAACATCAGAGAATTTTTGTTTTATTAGTCCATTCTCGATATTGTCACATTGAACAATTTAAATTTAATTAATAATCGGAAGTGAGTAATGATTATACACTGCTATAGTGCATAATGTACATCATTATACTTGAACAAACATACAAATAATCTATACATTATAATATGTATAGGTGTGGACAAAATAGTTATGAGCGGTTATATATAACTGTATATGTTTAGTGCAAATACTGAGTTGAATTACACTTTTTTTTTCTGAAAATAAATTTGTATATACTTCCTACAACATAGTTAACTGATGTTTTCTCAAATCGAGATGATCAATTCGGAAAGTGAAACATTTTCGAAATCGAAATCAACCTTTCCGAAAATACATCTAGAATAGGTGAAAAATATCTTCACCACTGAGAAAAGGTTGCTTGAGGTAATAATGTTCTACAGATGGTTCAAATCAATATATACCAAATAAACGTCAACATAATAAACTTGAATAGCACTAAAGATATTGTTTTACATATTTTAATTCATTAAACCTTGAACCACAACAGTTCTTGAAATGTGTCCAAGTATATTTCCAATTTTGTTTATCTTTAAATCGCCTTTCTTAAAAATTTTATTCCTTACATGTTCCCTTCACCTTCCCCTGCCAAGTGCAACGATCCGACGAAAGCCAATGCACAAGTGTAACATTGCGAAAGCTGTATATGAGTTTTTAGGGTGGTGACGATCCATTATACACCTATACAATTCTGTTGAATGTCAATGTTGATTACGAATGCCTAGCGGAACGGGCACGGCCAAATGGAACCGAGCGCTAGTTAGGAAAGCAAGGTGCGACTCTTGTTCCGAGTCGGCTGATTTAAAAGCGAAACAGGTAAAAGAGAAAGAGTTCTGCAAGTACGTGCAGATAATACATCGTACTGTTTTTTTGTAAAAATTGTCTGCGTTTTAAGAAAATTACTTTAGGCGATCCTTTAGGGAAACAAATACAGAATCCGCCACCAAGCAAGGTTCTGATACATCGGAAATGAACGTAGAATTTATTTACGTATTTTCATTAAAAATGACAGTTTAACTTAGCTTAGCCGACAATTTAGTTCAAATAGGTGGAAAGCAAATTCAGTGATTAAACCGACAACGGCGCAAAAAAGATTTACAGTCTTTTTTCTTTAAAATAAACTTAAAGATAGATCTGTCCAAAGTGACCTATCTTTAAAATGAATAAAATGATGTTACACTAATTTTGAAACTACATACTACTATTGCAAATATGAAATTTGTAAAAAAACATAGCACATATCGTATTACAAAAATTGTTCGAAATTTTGTCCCTCAACTTGTACACACATTTGGGCCTTATCTAATTTTGCCGTACTAAACCGAATGTTGCTCCTGGTTGGTGTTCTAGTAAACGCAAATTATTTGCGGCATTTGTGATACGCTTGCACAATTCCTCGATAGTCAAATTTTTTAATTGGCTTCACAAAAAGAAGTCAATAGATTTTAAGAGGGAGACCGCAAAGGCCATTCTACCGGCCCACCCCGTCCAAACCACTATACTCCGTGCACTTGATGGAGACAATTTCGAATATTTAGCCGAAAGTGAGATGGTGCCCCATCATCTAAAAACTACATGCATTGTTACAAAGCTAAGGGTACATTTTCAATAAGGGCGGGCAGATCATTACGAAGGAATTCGAGATATTGTAAACCATCCATATGATTGTATAATATGAACGGTCCAATTAGGCGCACATTAACAAATCTTGTCCAAACATTAAGTGAAATACGGTGTTGGTCAGCGGTGATGTGATCTTTTTAAAAGTAAAATAGAAAATAGTTAATTTGAAATTGCAAATTATTCGTTATTTTCTCTCCTTGTTGCTTTCAAAATAGCATACAAATCGTTTCACTAGCAACTTTGTTGTATTTGCACAGGATATTAATTTTTTGTTTGTAAAGGATATGTTCCACTGAGGTTAAATTAATTAATTGTAATAGCAATGTTAATGCAAATTCTAATTAAAATCGTCATATTTTCATTTAGTAGTAGTTGTTTCCTGGAATTCCGTTTTGCAAATATAGTTATCGCCGAAACGCGATAGAGGTAGAGAACTAGTGCCAACAGCATTGTTTTGTAGTCTCTCTGGTCCAGCATAGAGTAGCTAATGGTCACTAGATGTAGCTTTGCTACATATCGCTTACTTGGGGTCCTATGTTTGGTGGGCCGCTAACGAATGACTGGCTATTTCTATAGGGTTTTCAGGTATATACTTCTCCGTATTGTGTTGAATACTAGATTATTTAAACATAATGAACTAAATATTTTCTATTATCGGAACTTACTTCGGACCACTTTGTATAGTTTTGTTTTGAGTAATTATGATACTGTTCGTGTTGATTGTTATCTACTTGTATTAAGTTACATGCATATATTTGTTCCCTTTTATCTTTTCTAATATCTATACGACTGCTTAATTATGAACTTAACAAAAAAAAAGTCTCATATATCAGGTATTTCTTACGCAAATTAGGTTTTACCTTGACTTGTTGGCAAAATAATTGACACATTTTTCTCTGTCAGCACAAAGTCCGTTAGTTTTAGGCATGGTACTAATGAAACCGATTCAGAAACAAAAGCAGTTAAAATTTGTTGAATCGTTTAGCATAGTTTAGTTTACTGTTAAAATGCTCTTGATAACACATATCTAAATATACTAAACAAATATATAACTCCATGGACAAGGTCACTAAAAAAATATTATAAAATATTACTAAAAAAACACACTTGGCTATTTGAAATTAACAAATTACTTTCAAAAT
Organism: Monochamus alternatus; assembly: GCA_037114965.1. NCBI lineage: Eukaryota > Metazoa > Arthropoda > Insecta > Coleoptera > Cerambycidae > Monochamus > Monochamus alternatus. Next base: position 45,858,720 of record CM073433.1, read on the forward strand.
TCAGATTTATTTTCTGAAAATATTTTGTGTAGTCTCCCACTTTATTGAAAATATTAATCTAATTCAAATCAGTTTTTCTACAATTTCTCTAAATAAAGCCATTTTTTTTTCTGAAACAATTATATATTAACAGAAAGATGATTCACTTTGTTTTTGAAAACTATAAAGGATTGTACCTTGAAAAAAAAAAACAAGTCGCGTTTTACTTCTTACAAGTCATTTTCATTTTTCATTTTTTTTTTTTTCGTCAATCTATGGGACATCCTATATACAAGTTGTGGTGCATATACTATAAAACAAATTATAAGACAGCTTATCAACAATATTTGGAATAAAAAAATCTTATATGAAAAAGTTCGAGCTTTATTTCTTTTAAAATTGTTTCTAGTACAGTCCTGGATGCAGCGGGTATAAGTGCTTTCATGTAATATGTTCTTGTACTGATTGGCAGATTAGCGGAATAAATAGATGGGCATTGTCAAATGTGAAGAAGTGTTTGATTATTTGAAGGAAAATGCAGAAACTAACTAAACTCGAGATTTATAAAAGCGTAATTCTTATTTATTTCAGTGGTTAATACACACAAAATGATAGCAATTATAACTGAACACCCATAGCCACTAAAACAGCGAAAAATGAGTTAAAGCCTTACTATTATCATAGAAAATGTTGAGACTAACATCCATTGGTCATTGGCACCTAATTTTGGAGCACATTTTCCCAAATTCCAGGAATCCGGTTCGAGCCTCGCAACCGGTAGACCGTATATCAGCTATATTCGAGAAGAGTATTGTCACCCTCCCCCCCCCTTACGAGTATGGTAGGGTGGAAGAATGTTAGCTTAGGTCAATGTGAGAGATTGATACCGGTCGACATTTGACTACCCCCCTAATTAATGAGGTTTTCTCATTTCTGCACTGAATGGTGGTTAGGGCCTACCAATATAAGTCGTTCCTGGGCTCAAATCCAGTCTGCTTAATATTAATAATACGCCGCCCTCTCTCCCGCCCTAGTCTCCGATATCTGGGCCAATCCCCGTGATTAGAATGAGAAATAGAGATATTATTATTAATTCAGACACCAGTCGTTGAATGTACCACGCTGTGACGAGCTCGAGAGTGATCTATAGTTATTTTTAAGACTAAATGAAGTATACCAGTCATGCCTACATCTTTGACAAATTAACACAGGACCGGTGTCTACATTTTAACTTTTTTACATATAGTAGTTAATTTACTGAAAATATGCAACAATGCAACTTATTATTTTATTAATTTATGCTGTTAAAGAAACTTGACGACGGACGTTCTTAAAAATTAATTCAAGACTAACAATAGTTTTATCATTGTTAAGTCGTGATTTATTTTTTATTTCATGTTTATTTTTTATTTATTTTCGTTGTTGCTACATTGAAATAATACTTTCTTCATCTGCAAGTATAAAGCTTCAACTATTTATACACAAAGTAGCGCAGATTGTTAAGTAAGTCAATAAAGCACCTCACGAAGTCCTGTCTGAGGATATTTATGTCTCTGATGTGTTATCCGTGTTTATCGGAGTATTGTTCTCACGGTACGTTACTTTCAACTGGAATTCTATTGAAACAGAAAGTAAACTGTTTAGTACGGTACAACCGCACAAATTTCGGTCAATTAGGCTTCGTGATAAAAATATTATGTAAATATTTTGCGCAAAATAAAATTTACTAAAAATTGTTTGGCTTGCAATGTTAGTAGGTATATGAATTGTTAAGCTTAAAGTTTCCTTCTTTCAATTACTTCAGAAGTATACAGGGCGATACGGAAATTGCTCTTTTATTCCACCTTTTACTTTACTCTGATTTTGCAAAAACATTCGACAGAGTTCCCAAAAATAGATTTCTCCACCACAAGTTACAGCACGTTGGAATCCGGAGTCCCTCAAGCCTGGATTAACCGTTTTTTATGTAAAAGACGGTTTTCAGTCAGTACAGGAAATAGTCGATCAGATAGTCAACCAGTTATTTCAAGTGTGCCTCAGGGTTCGATGTTGGAACCAGTTTTATTTTTGATTTGTACTGCAAATCTTCCACAGCAACTTAAATTCGGACACACTTTATATACTTCTACCGTCATCTAGAGGAGCTTGGTTTCGCCTTTTTGAGATCAGCGGCACTGAACTCTGAGACCGAGGGATTTGTAATGGCTTGCCAAAGTGGTGTTATTAACACTCTCGTCTACCGTAGTCGTGTCTTGGGTATCAAGGTTTCTGATACCAGCTACAGGGCTTGCGGCCAAGAGCCGGAGACGCTTATGCATATCCTGTCCGCCTGTCCGGTAGATGCGGCGACAGTGTATATTCGAAGACACGATTCAGCCTTACGGGTGTTGTACTATCATTTGCGACACTAATTCGAGATAGGCGAGACGTCAGTGCTGCCTTATACTGCGGAAGATATAGAATCCGTTGTGGAGAATGAGAAGTGTCAAATTTATTAGAACTATTAATTCTCCACCCTCAGGCAAATTCAAGCCAATAAGTCCTCGTCGACCACCATCTTAGGATGATGTTTGTGGTTGAGTTTTCGGTTTCTGCGGGAAATAACATTGTCCCTAAAAGAGGAAATACGGAGGAAGTATCGAGATATTTTCTCCGAGCTCCACAGGCTCTATCCAAACCACTCTAAGACCACTATTAAGATTATGGTGCTAATGATAGGCGTCTTGGGTGGAATGAGACATACGCTGCTTTCTGAAATAAAGATCATACGGGCTTGCAGAAATGCGGCAGAATACAGAAGGCAGTTGTCCCACACGATTTATGAGCTCAATGATAACTAACTCAACGGAGTGGAGAATGGTCATTGGTTCGAAGGTGTCGGAGCTTCGAAAGTTGTGACTGGATAAAAAATAATAATAAACCAATCCACAGAATAAAACACGTAGATATCGTTAACATTTGGGATGAACTCTTATCCATGATTCTTCGTAGCAATCAACTGTACTAATAGAACAGAATGTAACACTTGTAGTTCACATTCCGATAAACCGCGCCCGCGTTCCAGATCGCCTTTTTGCCAGAATGTAAGGATTCTGTGGTGATTTATGGTTCCCACACATGCGAATAACGCAACAATGGTCTCGGATAAATGTTAACATGCGTCTAAATGCGATATAAAAGTGAATATGCGGAATGTGGAACAAGTTTATGAGGATCAAGACTCATTGTGGTGGTGCCGTCTTACATCTCACACATGGGCGTAGCTGCTGGCTTGTGCTGTGCTACAAAAGGGTTTAGCAACACAAAAAATAATTAAAAGAAAGAGAAATGAAATAACACTACTTCGCCTTAGTTATACTTGGTATAAAAACGATCCCTAAGGGTATTAATTGTACCTCGGAAACAAACATGAAATCAATTTATATTGGAGTAGCAAACATATTTATTGCAAATCTTAAACATAATAAATAATGTGCAGTGAAATTACATATCTTCACAGAGCTGTGCTAAAGTATTATATTTTCATGTACCTCATTAGAAAGTGTACTGCGTGAGGTACTAAACATTTATATGGTAAGTATTTCTTAAATGTCAGAAACTATAAGTGTTTTGGTTCGTTTCTTGGGCGTTCTGAGGTTAAAAATATGTTATAGGCCCGCTCTCCATCATCGCTTAGATATAGCAAACTGTTTGATATCTATACTTAAAAAGTACGCTATAAGTATATTTTTGTTTATCCGTTGCGACCTTACATGTCAAATCGTGCATTTATTTTTTTTTTCTTTACTGTATGTGATAATGATTGGTTAAGTTGCCTACCATAGAACAGGCTTCTGATCTATAATTTGAGAAGGCAACCAGTAGTACATGCAAACGTTTAAGTGCTTGAAGTTGGAATTTTCACTATAATTGAGTATTTGAGAGAGATTTTACAATAATGAATTTAGTATATTGGCACTGTAAAATTATCCTATACCGTATGGCGACCTTTAGGACTTACTGCATTTGCAAAATGTTTATCTTTTATTCTAGTGTAATATATTTCCATTCTTATCCAAAATTTGCACTCAAGAAATGAACGTTATTTTCTTTCTATAGCCATGATCAACTACTCCCTCTTTTATGGTCTCAAATTTCAAAAAGTATTATCAGAAATATTTTTAGAAAAAATCTAACAATTGAAAAAAAGAAGAATTTATTATTTTTGTAGCACTATTATAAATTACAAATCCAATTATAGGACAGTTATAAAAACAGAGAACATACCTACATAAAATTAAAGTGATATGGGGTACATATTTGAACAAAATTATAGTAAAACAGACACATTAAAAAAGAATACGAAACTATTTAGGGTGTTGTAAGCAACTCTTTAATTTTGCTCATCAACAGATTATTAAGGGTTTGTTGCAGTCAATAACATAATATCACATTAATAAATGTAATAAATAGTAAATGACCCAAGTAATAGCCCTGTGGCACTCCTGCTGTCAATATAAGTTTGTGATCTATGGTAAACATACTGTGACCTGTTTTGTATGTGTGATATAAAAAAACATTAGTATAGGAGCTTTTAATTCAATATAAACTAATTCTTCTATCGATCAATACTTTTTGAAAAGTATATCTAATGTCAACACATTTTTTTTTTGGATTTGGCGAATGCGCTGGTGCTTACTTTAAGAGGTCGTTCATTACAAAAAAACGTAGACAACGTAACAAATCTTTTAATTTGTATCTTTTAGCATAATTTTCTAGTCAGCAATATAAATCAAAAAACGTATATATCAGAAGCATGAAGAATTAGTCAGTAACAAAATATTATAAGTTACAAATTTGAATGCTATCCTATACATTAGAGCCCACAAGCTATTTTATATATATAACATGATAGATTAAACTCAAATTAATCAAAAATTGTAAATAATAAATGGCTCCAAATTGGTACAAAAATTTATTGTTTAGCAACCAGTTGATTTTATTTTCTGCACTGCGTAAAAAACAAATCAGTTTAGAAAGTTCTATGCCGATAAAATATCAATATTATTGTTAACTTTTTGATTTATATTACTCTATATATAAAGTTACATTGTCCATTTATTTAAAAAAAATAAACTGCCAAGTTGTATTTTTTTGACACAAAGTTGTAGAAAAAAAATCTATTTCATTTTTTATCTTATGCCAATTATTGTATCTGCCATGTTCATTTTATAAAAATATAGACGACCTTTCACTAATTTAAACATAATCTAGCTTACAAAATTAGACATAGGGAAAGCAAAAATTATTCGCATTGTACAAGTACGTATGCGCATATCTCATAAATGTATTTATACTTCATGTCAAGTTTATACAAATGCAAATATTAATTATCTTTTATCTTGATGTCAACCGCGTGTACAATAAAATACGTTACTCAGAACACTTGATTGATAACTTGATATCTGGGTCACGCTGTATTTCAGCAACAATAACAATCATAATAAATAAGTTGTTACTATAATAACTAATGGAAAAAACATATCCGTTCAATAAATTGCACCGGAGGTAATTTTAGATGCAACAGGAGCCTTGAAATTGTAAGGCTGTATTAATTAATGGTATAATTTACCAATTAACCGTTCGTATATAGAACTGACTTAATTTTTAAGTAAGGTACAATTGTTTATAACAATAAGCGTCGGTAATGAATTGTCTCTTTAATAATAGTTATTCTATAGAATTAAGTCTACTGTAATGTAAATTATAGTGTTGTATGATATAAATAGCCTATATTTTTAGACTTCAGTGTGTACAAACATCATAATTTGATAATTATAATACCAGATTTATATTTTTAAAAACACTTTTAATCATAAGCGAGTGGAAAATAAAATCATTGTTAAACATAGAAAACATAGAAAGTCGAGAAAAAGTTATGGAACAGCATTTATCTATATTTAACAATAATTTGTCCGTTTGGCAGTATTCTGATATAGAGACAGATCAATCTCTAAATTATAGAAATCCATTAAATTTGTGATTTCACTATAAATATTTAAACCATCAGCATAGAGAGAGAATCAGAATGTGGAAAACAGTCATTAATATCATATAAAAATAAAGAGAAATGAAGAGGTCCAAGGTGCGATCCTTGTGGAACGCCGGAAGTGACATCAGCATAAAACGGGGTTAATTTTGACATATTGTGTTCTATTACGTACATACGACACTATCTACTTTAATAGTACCCTGTATATACCGATATTTTAGTGTTTTACAAAGTGTTGTAGTGAACTTTATAAAACGCCTTAGATAAATCGTTATACAAAGCATTCATTTGCTTATGATACATTGAACATTGACATTTTGAATCAATGGAACCAAGTTCGTCGCCACAAATCGACCTTTAAAAATTCCGTGTTGATGCTCACTTATTAAAAAATGTTTAGTTTTGCAAAACATAGAAAGCATAGAAATAGGACGATAGTTACTAAATTTTGATGACCAGATTTAAAAACGGGAGTAATTTGAGCTTGTTTCGAATAAGACGGAAAAGTTTCCTCAGATAGTGATTTATTATATTTGATGTATTATTATTATTATTCTAAATTCAATATTATTTGTCTGATCAAAAATAGATATACACTTTACAACAATTTATGGACGTACTTTATAATTTATCAATAACTACATTTTACGTACATACAATTTTGTACTGACAGTACTTAATACGGATGTTTAAAGGACTTAGTGTGTTAATGTGTTGTTGAAAATAATTCAATGTATACCATAAATGGTTAAGTCTGGTATTCACTTATTAAAATATGTAGTATGATATCTGATGACAGTTCACAATAGAAAATATGCAGCTATTAAATAATTGATAAACAATTCTGATTATGAACTAAATAATCACGATTTATCATTCTTTTATTCCGATTGTATTAATTGCGATTTTTTCACGAATACTTAATTCGCTATATCCATTTCATTAACACCTAGTTTATTATGGCACGATGAGTAAAGGTCAGTTATAGGAGTGGGAACCTTTCAACCTGCCAACGCCTGGCACGATCCGGCTTTGTTTTGATCACTGTCATTGCCGTGCTTGTGTGGCACGAATAGAAATGCACATTGAACAGAAACGAAATGAGCGTAAATATAGTTTTATATAAATGGAATTTAACTCTTTGGAAGGTATTGTCGAGAAATCACAAGGTTTGAGAAACATATAGTTATGGGCCCAGTGGCGTACTTATACTTGGTGGGGGGATATGAAATACAATATTATTTTTTTTTAAATAAATTGGTTTTATATATAAAAATATTTATATTTTAATATAAAATCTAATCGCTTTGGCTTTTGAGCAGCAAGTTCATTATTCCCCTTCTTGAAAGGTATTGTTCCCTTTGAATTGATTTAATACGTCCATATGAGGATATATCCTCCTTATATCAGTTGTGTAATGGTAAAAATTTTAATAATTTTTCGTTTTAGGTCTATTCAAATAAGAAGTGCACACATACCATATAAGGTATTATAAAGAAACATGACAGTACATGTTTCTACGTTGCTTAAAACTGGACACTAAGAATTGTTCAAGTAAGATATTGTGCAGAATACTTATTTGAAGATAAATACTATCCTGACGAAGGCAACTTTAAAAAACTCCGCTGAACATCCTCAAGGTTTCATTGAAATATATTATAACCAGGATTCCACGCAACAATAGCATACTCGAGTTTAGATCTAACAACATCATTAAACAGTGCCATATATATTTGAATATTGGAAACACCGTAGATCATTCTTGTTAAAACACCCAGATTCTTATATGCAGATTGAACTGTTCTATCAATATTAAAATTAAAGCTCAATTTATAGTCAAACTACACGCCTAGGTATTTTACTGTATAAAGACGGTCATACACGATGACGTTAAGGTCATTATTAAACATAATAGGATTCCCTCTTCTAGTGAATATCATCACGCTAAACTTACTAACATTTAGATGGAGATTATTATTAGCAGTACACCAATTCTGAGTACGAGTTAGACAATACTGCAACCTAATGCAATCATTAGCATCATTAATCTTGCTGTATATTTTTACACTGTCTGCATACATGAGATAGTGACAGTCAAGAATGTCAAATATGTCATTCATATAATTCACAAATAATAAGAGACCAAAAATCGATCCCTGAGGCACACCCGATATAACAAATACCGACCCAGACCGAAACACTGGACAAATTGGTGTCTACCATTTAAATAAAATTTGAACAATTGAAGCAGCAAATGAAGAAGTCTAAAAAACATCAGCTTCTGGATTAGTCCAGCATATCGAATGCCTTCGAGAAGTCAGTATATAACACGTCAACTTGCGTAGTTGAATCAAGGTTTTGAGAAATATACTGTGTGATGCAGTTGTCTTTCATAAATCCTTGTTGGCAAGGACTGATGACGTTTTGGACATGTGAATAAAGCAATGTCTGAAACATGAAAAAAACTGATCCAAGAATAGAAATTTCTGAAAATTTTAATTGTCAAGGTTAAAGTTTGTATTAAATCAAATGAAAATAAAAATGAAAAGTAAATTACATGTGAATAAACATAAGGTTACAATAAGATTAAACTACTAAGCCAAGTCAAGCTATTATTTCTTCTACTTTTGATGTTAAAATGATTTTTTATCTGCTGATATGAGTTACATAAAGCACACTTTACATTTGCTATAGAAAAAAATATAGATACGGAAGCTTACCTACCTTTTTAGTTTCTTAGCAGCAGTTTGACTGTAAGGGCTGATAAAGTACTTTAATCTTATTATTGTTGCTTTATGTTTGCAGATACATTCACATTTCATGAAAATTTTAGAAAACACTTAGAATTAACTTGATATTAAATAACTATAAAAGTACAACCCACCACCGCTTGAACCTCAATTAAAATCATTGTGATTGAGATCAGTCAATGTAGTCTCCTTCTTACAGCGATAATCTACAAAAGGAATATCTCATAACAATTCTATGCAAGTGTTATCATTATTCATGATGGAGAAATAATATTTGTGTTTCAATTCAAATTAAAAACAAAATCAGAGATTATTCCTCCTCAAAAACCATAGATTAAAAATACATAACATTACATTATGCAAATTCTACATGTAACAATGTTTGTGTGGGAGGAGATTATTTGATTCAAACTAAGTACAGTCTAAAACGTCATTAGAAGGTCATTGATACCTATAAATTTTAGAAATTATATATATTTACTTGGCAAATATCAGTATACTCTGATGTTTTATGTATTCAGTAAATCTTGAAAATTATCAGGAATGATAGGTATTCCTACAAATATACACGGCAGCAAGCCTGGTTGCCTATACTACATAAAAAGTACATACAGTTAAATTAAGATCTGTAGAATTTATAAGCACATGATATTCCATTGAAAACATGCTCTTTAAATTTATTTACTTTTCATAGGGAATTATAAAATAAATACAAGGAACTGGAATATTTACGGGGTATGCATTGTCGGACTGGATTATACTAATATACTGTACCAAGAAGTCTGAACTTTATGACTTCAAATATTTTTCAATGAGATTGGCCTTTCGTGTTTAAAGGCAAACACGGTTCTTAAGAATCAACTTGTTTTTATTTATTTTGTAGAAAACAGTGTTTTTAAAATATGCTACAACACCCTGTAGAAAATTTTTGCGTGTGCGAGAAATTATGTAAAATAAATACAAATATGTGGTTAAAATTGTTATATTTTTGAAGGTTAATGGTGGTTTTGTCACAGAGAGAGCAAATCTGAGCACTGTTTTGGGAAAATAACAATGGGGAAAACCTCATCTCTCTATCTCCAATCGTTTTCGAGCTACAGGACGTTTTTCGGTATCACTTTATTTTGCAATCGCTCTGTATCTCAAAAACGGTAAGCGATAGAAAGTGCGGTTGTCCATCAGGTTTACTCTATCTATGACAGAACTACCCGTAACCCTCTTCAAAAACATACCAATTTTAATCACCCTCTACATACTCGCACGTCTATCTACAACATTCAAATCGTTTAGTATCAAATAGATTAATTATTATTTAATCGTAACAAAAGTTTGTTTGCCATTTTCATAGATAAGATCTCTGTTAAAATTGTCGAATACAAAATTTGCAATATAATTGTTATTCTCGGTAATGAAGACAAAGAGAAAACAAATTTGAAATCTTGAAGCTGCATCTTTTTCGTAATGTGACTAGTACTGTACGTGATGACACACAAAAGGAAAACGTGTTCTTCCAATTTCAAGTTAGCTTTCTTTCCATATTTGAAAGATTTTCTCTTCTGTCATATGTCTGAATATGAAACTGTTATTAACAGAAAATGGATTTTTAGTTCTTCTTTTTTTTAAATCATGTATTTAGGAACCATTCTTGAGTGGAAGCGTTTTTCCTGTAAATCTGTTGCATATAAACATTTCATACTTCATAAAATTACACATCATACGTTCATACACTCTCAATCATAAAACATATGCAAAATATTCACGTAAGCTGTTACAATAGGTAGGATTAGGACACCTAGTATACGATTTTAAAAGAAAATGTACATTTACGACATGCAAAAATGCAGTGATAAGATGATTAAAAAACATGAACATAAACTTTTAGAGTAATGTTTTCTATTATATTAACCAATAAATATATACAGTGTGTCCCGTTTTTTTAGGTTAACGCCTATAGAAATCTGAGAAGGCTGTTGAATTTCCACAAGCAATTTTTTTACAATTAGGACCCTGAAGGGAGATTATATTCTACTAACCATTTTATTGATGTGACAATGATTTTAAAAAAGGGTCGTTTTTCCAGAAAGTGGTATCGGGTATTTTTTATGAAACAGATATTATTACCAGGCTATTCAGCACCCCTCAAAATACCCGGGACACACTGTATATATTTAGTTTAATATAAATGACAGAACGGTAATTTCTGTCACTTTTAAATAAATTTTAATTTAAATATGTAAACAACGAAAACAGATGAGTTTAATGATTTGTCCGACAGGTTAAAGATTCGGTCCATCTGCTGGACGTAGGCATCTTAACTCACCAAGTCCAATCCAGCTGGAGGCGCCGCCTCGTAGTGTCTGACAGAGGTGAGGCGATGGTCGGACGGCAACAGGCTGGCTACTTCCGTCATTTTCGATTTAAATCATCGCCCACCTAGGCGTTCCACCTGTAAGAATAAATAAATCATGTAGATGCGCGTCGCTTCATCTCCTAGCAGGAATATTTACTAGGCAGTGATTTAGAGTAGTTGTTTTAGAGCGGAGAAAATTACAATTTTCACAACTTACTGTCTACATAAGTGAGGACGCCAAAATGATATACAGGGTTAAATTAATTCATAATTTAAAGCAGTCTAAAGAGAAATACGAACCGTCCATAAGTTTTTTGTGTAAAATTGTGTGTTCAGCGCACATCGCAGTTAGACTGATCAACGTCAATTAATTTTTGGTAATTTTGTGTTCTTTGAACCCTTCTCAAATGGTACGCATATGCAATCCTGTCCCCTGCAACCTTCGCTTTCCTTACTAATGTGTAATAGTTGCTTTCTACTATTACTACTACTAGATAAAGTTTTTTAATTTTTATTTTCTGAATATATATATACCGGGTGTCCCGAAATAAATACAACAAAACTTGGTCAGAAATTCTTAAAAGAAATTTAAGGGACCCGTATTTTTTACTTTTGATAAGTGCGGCTCCCTTTCGGAGATATAGCCCCCTGAAACAAGCCCCTAAAAATGTAATTTTTTTATATCTCAGAGCTATATCGCACAAGAACCACCAAATTTGGTACACAGGGATTTTATGACATGTAGAATGCGATGCTGATAAGCCCCCACAAGACACTTTTTCGGGGGCCCCCTTGCCTTTGGGGCCACCGAACTTTAGTTTCATATTTAATTTTTTTAAAAATTAGTAGCTTCTTAGAAACTCCAGGAAATTTAAAAACTTTTGTGTCTCTTTAAAATGGCAAAATGTGATTGGATGCATATCGAGGTTCATATGAAATTTTAAAGTGTTAATCGTAGGTGGCTGGCATTCGCAATAAACAATCAATTTTATTCTGTGACAGTTGTCATTAACCATCATCGGGAGCTCATAGAGACAGGATCAGTAGTTGTAAAAAAATCACAATTTAAAGAAATCACAAGTTAAACATTAACAATTAATAAGAAAATGTGAATATCAAAATAAGGTACAATAAACTTGGAAATTAATAACAAAATTAATGGTACTTCATGATTAAATAATTTAATTCTAAAAAGTTTGTTAAAATCACACTGGTCAGTTCCGTAAAACGTGTTCAAAGTGAGAACCGTTTTGTTCAACACAAGCCTGCAAACGTGACACGAAATTTTGACGTATTTTCGTATGAATGTTGGGAATCTGTCTAATTTCTTCAGCCGCAGCAAGGATTCGTTCATGTAATTGTTCCCGGGTTCTAATTGGTACGGCATAGACGCGATCCTTCATGGCCCCCCAGAAAAAAAAGTCCATGGCATTTAGATCGGGAGAACGGGGGGGGGGGGGCATGTTACATGAGGAGAATTGGTACCTATCCATCGCCCTTGGAAATTTTCATTCAGCCACTCAGTTACGAAGTGCCCCCGATGTGGTGGGGCACCATCGTGCATAAAGAACAAATTGCGTCTAATACCGAGAGGAACATCTTCCATAAGAGGCGGTAGTTCATGCTCCAAAAAATTAAGGTAACTTTCAGCATTTAATCGTGGAGGCAATAAATATGGACCGATGATGCAATCTCCGACAATTCCAGCCCAGCAATTAATTGAAAATTTTTCTTGCGAATGAGTCTGCCTTAAGACAAATGAATTTGCCATAGCCCAATAATGAAGATTGTGCAAATTTATTAGGCCATCTTTTGTAAAGCACGCCTCATCGGTAAAGAAAAAATTTCGTATAAATCCCGGATTTAAGTTGTAACGTTGAAGAGCCCATAAGCTAAAATGTCTTCTTCGTGGCAAATCTTCTACTTTAAGTTCCTCGGCCTTTTGAAAGTGAAAAGGTTTCAACAGTTGTCGTTTGATAAAGCCGTGTATTCTTGTTCTGGGAATCTCAAGTTGAGATGACGCGCGTCTTATGCTTATTTCGGGATTTTCTTCAATTAAATTTAAGATCTCTTCCTGTTCGGGAGTTAATAAATAACTTCTCCCTGAGTTAGGTTTTTTCACAACTACGGATCCTGTCTCCATTACCTGCTGATGTACTCGTGCAAACATTGAATGGTATGGGAGTATGCGTGCAGGAAATCGCTCGGCGTACAATCTGCGTGCGAGACGTGAATTTCCACGAACCTCCCCGTAAATTAGGTGCATTTGTACCCTTTCTTGGACAGAAAATCTCACCATTTTTTCGGGAACAATGATTACTGACAACTATTAATGGTAACAATTTGACACTGGTTAATGACAACTGTCACAAAATAAAATTGATTGTTTATTGCGAATGCCAGCCACCTACGATTAACACTTTAAAATTTCATATGAATCTCGATATGCATCCAATCACATTTTGCCATTTTTTCGAAAAACGCTGCTTTTTTCGAAAAAATTTTAAGAGACAAAAAAGTTTTTAAATTCCCTGGAGTTTCTAAGAGGCTACTTATTTTTTTAAAAATTAAATATGCAACTAATGTTCGGTGGCCCCAAAGGCAAGGGGGCCCCCGAAAAAGTGTCTTGTGGGAGCCCCTTGCCAAAAAGCTTATCAGCATCGCATTCTACATGTCATAAAATCCCTGTGTACCAAATTTGGTGGTTCTTGTGCGATATAGCTCTGAGATATAAAAAAAATTAAATTTTTAGGGGCTTGTTTCAGGGGGCTATATCTCCGAAAGGGGGCCGCACTTATCAAAAGTAAAAAATACGGGTCCCTTAAATTTGTCTTAAGAATTTCTGACCAAATTTTGTTGCATTTATTTCGGGACACCCTGTATATATATATACCAAATTTGGTAGATAAATTACATGGGTAAGGGGTCATATGAGTCAATAATATGAAGTTATTAACTTAACCAGAGGCGTAGATATGGGTAATCAATTTTTTAAGACAGAATAAACAGGAATTATTTAAAATGTAATTGTCCATGCTATGCTAATATAAATATTTCTGAAGTAAGTTAACTATGAAAGCGCTAAGTTCAATCAACGTCAATTAATTTTTGGTAATTTTGTGTTTTTTGGACCCTTTTCAAGTGGTAAGCATATGGAATCCTGTCCCCTGCAACCTTCGCCTCCCTTGTTCATTTAAGTGCTACTCACTACTATTTTGAAATTTTTGTATACGTCTCACAAGTTCTCCGATTTTAATGGTGTATATAGAGTTCTTTAATTTTTACTTTCTAAACTCCCTATATATCCCAACCAAATTTGGTAAAGAAAATACATTAACAAAGGGTCATATGAGCGAATATCAAGTTAACTTAACCAGAGGCGTAGATATGGGTAATCAGTTCTATAAAATTCTAAAGCCCAGAACAGTGAAACTAGAACACTCTTATTACAGAAATATCCTTAATATATTTTCTTAAGACAGAATGAACAGAAATTATTTAAAATGTAATCGTCCATTTATGCTATGCTAATATAGATATTTCTTCACTTAATCAATAACAATAAAAAATATCGTAGGTCGACAACAGTTTCAAGTGAAGGTCGTTTTCTATTATATAAATAAACGTCATAACACCAGTAAGAATCATAACATGTACAATGTTCGGAGAACTGATTTCAACACGATTTGTTTACCTACTATAATATTCTTACAGAACATAGTGTTGTAGGTTTTTTTCTCATTTTTTCTTTTGTTGCGCATCTACATCTTTCAAGATATTAAAGGATATAAATTTGATGACCCATATATGGTGCATATACAATAATGATTACAATTGGGAAAATACCTAGATAATATGTTAATGTTTTATTTCATAAGTATCAGGACCAGAGAATTAGTTGAATTACAGTAAGTATTCAATAAATGTGAAGAAACCGGAAGTATAAAAGTTTAACTTAGATCAGGAAGGCGAAGGACGACAAACAAAAATAATCGTAAAATGTTACGCTTATCGTCTTACAACAACCAGATGACAGAGATAAAAGATTACAGTTCTGAGAGAAAATTAGAAATTTATCGAAAGTCAACTTTTGAAAAACATGAATTTTAGCTGACGAAGCAAGTTTTGCTTAAACGGAAGCATGAACATGATGAAGAAGGGTTTTTGAGCTCAGAAAACCCACACTGGATGCAAGAAAAACATGCATTGTGGTGGGAAAAGTGTATATTTGAACTGATATCGCACACTGGAACCTTATTTCTTTGATTACATTTTGAACTGATTCTAGCCTTTAATGAAATTTTCCCAAATCGATGGATAGACGGAAGAGGGCCATATGAATGTCCACCACGCTTCTCCGACTTATTCACAACAGATTTTTATTGTGGGATAATCTAAAAAGCAAACTGTATGTCAAAAGACCAGACACTAACGAAGGATTGAAGAATCTTATCAGAGACGTTCGGAATTGGGATACACTGTATACTATAGGCATAATGTAACAACCATTTTCAGTATTAAATAACGTTTTCTAAAATGTATTTCCTGTTTCCTAATAATTTCGTGAAGAAAAAATAAATAAATAGCAAAATCGATACCAACACAATTAATTTTAATAAGACACACGTTATTTTCGATTGTGATTTTGCAGATTTTTCTTTCAATTGCCTCAACTTCACAAATAATTATCAATGTAAATAATTTTGTAAGTATACATTGTAAACAATATAGTAGTATTTAACAGTAAACAATAGGTTTTAGGTTTGGCAGTGAGAATTAATTTTACGGTGTTTACAGATTTTAACTATGATGTCATACCGGTTTGAAGCGAACATTTCCACAAGTTTACTGATCCCAAACTAACACCTCTTCTATCCAAAACGAAGTGGCGTACGAAATGTGAATTTTAGGGCCCGAAATACCGTTTCGTTACTTGCAACTCGTTCTTTTCACAAAAGTATGATATATTGTTATTGTTAAAAGCTTTAAATCAAATACAACTCTGCGTACGTTATTAGTTAATACAACATGAAATCATAAAACATCCTCTGATTTTCGTAACAGGTTTCTAAGAGCAAACTTATTAAATTTCTCCTGTTTTATTGAAATATTAATATTTAAAGAAAACACACGACACCATGTAAATTTAAATGCACAATGCGTTGGATTATAATTTATGGCATACACTCGGTCCTTTATTTATTTTTCCTTGTGCAAGCAAGCACAGGGAATTTAAAAAATTTAGTATGGAATCTTAACTAGGAAAGTATTCTTTGAATAAATATTGCTTCATTAAGTTCTTAGAAACCCTTTAGAATTGAAGTATTAAACTAAGTATACAGGAAACGTTCTTTTTCTCAAAACATGATTATTTGTAAGAGTTTTTGTGAACGTACTATAACTTCTCTGTTTTCGTTAGCTGGATTATAGGTCAATTGGAAAACAAAAACACTAATTTTATAATCGTCTACGTTTCGTTGTATTATTTCAACATGTTTAGAAAAACTGATAATTATAATATAATAAAAAAAACACGACAAATGCACAGACTAAAAATTATAACACACTGTTCTATGATTCGAGCAAATAGACAAGATTTATGATAGAAATAGAAATAAAAATATAGTATAGTAATACTTTACTAAAAGATTAACTTATTCTGGTATAATAAGATTATTAATTCTTCCTTTATTAATAAAAATTAGATGAAATCAAGAAAAGTGTCATACTTAATATGAAATAAAGTTATGTTTGTTAAAAGAATTGTTTTATTTTCTTCCGAAAATATGAATTAATTGAGTCAACATTTATTATTCGTAAAATAAAGTTATTATGTTTTCTTTATTTGAAATTTTAATAGAATAGAATTGCTGCAAATATACGAAATAATATGAAACAATTTTAAATAAAGTAAATAATAACACTGCATTAGAAATAATAAAACTAAAGTACATAATTAGTATTTCAGTATTCTTGCTATATTGTATTCCTTTCTACTCTGCCCATCTTATATAAATAATTAAATACTCAGTAATATTTAATTACTTATTTAAGGAAATAAAGACACAGCAAACTGTCAGTCATTAATTAGCGGCACACCAGACATATACCGTTTTTGAGCTCGTTTGCTCTCCTCGGTATGCCGCAGGAGGCGAGGCAACCGGCGACTTATCCGACAGAATACCACCTTCACACACAACTTTAATTTGTAGTAAATAATACTATAATTGTGTCTCTATAGTTTTGATAATGATATCCAAAAGTGTTGTATTAATATCATCTATAAATATTATTTTGAACTATTGCCGCATTTTAAATTTTACGGTATGACATTTATTACAAAATATTAATAGTTTTAATTTGTGCTAATCTATCGCATAATTTAAAGAAGAATAAACTATACTATAATTAATAATATTTTATTCATATTTTAACAAAATATTATTCTTTAAGTACATCTTAAATTTAGTGCCATTTTAAGAAATAAAAGTGTTGAATTAAATATAAGAATGCTTGGATGTCAAGAATATGCGACATTTTTGACAAAATTTATTAAATCAAAAAGAAGTAACAGAGCAAGTTCTCTACTTGACTAATAGTCGGTATAAACTCCACCACGTTCCAATAACATATTGACACGTCTGTGCATTGAGATAATCATGCGGCTAACAGTCTCTAGCGGAATATTGTTCCATTCCTCTTCTAACGCCACGACTAACTCATCTGCAGTCTGAGGTGGAGGAATATGATTATGAATGGCTCTAGCACCGAAATCCCACATGTTTTCAATAGGATTCATGTCAGGAAAGTTGGCTGACCAATCTAATCTAATGATATGTCCTACTTCGAGTGTCTCTTGAACCCTTCTTACGCGATATGATCGAGCGTTGTCGTCCATAAACACAAAATTGTCACCTAATCCATTACGTAGAGCGTAGATAATGGGCGTAATAACTTGTTCGAAGTAAATTTTACTGGTCATATTCTGTGGTATGCGAATTAATGGGGTTGAACATTATTCCACCCCAAAACATTACTGTACCCCTTCATACGGAGCAACTTTACGGAGAAAATGAAGCCGCTGTTGATGACCTGGTTCTTTCCAGACCCTTTGTCTATTGGCATCAGTAACCAGCCCAATTCTGGTTTCGTCTGTAAATAAGACCCACGGCCACTGGCGTAAAAGCCAATCCCTATGCTCTCGCGCCCACTGGAGACGGGCAGCACGATGCCTTGGAAGTAGTGTGGGGATCTGTAATGGTCTTCTAGCACGTAAATTTGCGTTGTGGAGTCGTCTTCAAATAGTAGGCGTCGATATAACGCGGCGAAACGTACCTTAAAAGTGGGTCCTGAGAGCTGAAACTGAAGATGTGCCGTGTCTACGGGCATGTTGCACGAAATACCGATCCTCCCTTTCATTAGATACTCGAGGACGTCCACTATGTGGTCTGTTTTCCACTGTATCAAATTTCTCAAATCTGTGTGCTATTCCTACAACAGATGATCTAGGAATGCCCAACATCTTCGATATCTGATGATTAGAATGTCCTGCATCATGTAAAGCAGTAATTCTTGATCGAGTAAACGCAGAAATTTCACGTCCTGGCATTATAATGTACAAAAATTCAAAGGAACTCTTGGCTGAATACACTGCCAAACTGACCAGATTTGTAAAAACATTTGTAATAAAGGTTCTTGGTCTGCAATTTTTTATTGTCTTTTTTGTTCCCAAGTACAATCGTTTGCAATAATAATGACACTCATTAAAATGAATTTTGCGAATTCTTTCGAACGTCTGACGTACTCGTAATAAAATCTACTTTAAATTTTTAATATTAGTTATTAGTTCTTTCACTCACCAATAGAGATTTAATGACATTTCTACTCAGAACTTCCAGAAGTTCAAAAACTGTTTTAAGAGAGTGTCATTATTATTGCAAACGGTTGTACATGTACTTTCTTACCACATTAAGAAAAACCATTAGGTTTAATCGAATCAATTTATATAGAGGGAGTCCAAGACTTTTTTGACGTTGTGTGTTTTTATGTAAAATATATTTTATTACTGAATTAACACATATGCACTTGAATGTAGTTTAAAATTTTAAGTATATTATTATACTTACATACACATTAATTTTTTTTAGTGTAGAAGCTTATAATTTTAAGGCAGTGAATTTTAGATATAATTTTCAGTATATTTTTTGTTAAAATAACATAAAAGCTGTTGCTGTATTGAGTTTTAATATTAGGTAGGTACTTTTTTCCGTGTTATGTACCTTTTTTTTCTCAAAAATAATGCCTTCGTTATAAATAGTAGAAAAAACAAATTAAAAATAATTAGTTAAAGAAATCCAAACTTTAACACCCTGTATGTCGCACATTCGTCAGATACGAACATTATAGATCACAGCTGGAAATTAGAACACACCGATTACAAACACAAAACAAAAGACATGTCACTGTTTTAACATAATCTTCTCATTTCTTTCCAGATACACCCATGACGCCAAATTACCATAAATAAGCCGAGAAACGCAGGTCGCCTTAATTTCTCATCGCCATTTATAGCAAATCAAGGAGGCTGTAGGGACCAGCAGATCGACTATAGCCATGACCGGTTGAGTCACCGTCATCGCCGATTCACGCAGTATTTGCAGGTAATTTTAACCTCGACAAACATAGTTTTGCGTTTATACAATTTAACGCCAATTGTACGATTATCCGTGGTCGTTTGTTCTACTGACCCGATATTTTTACGCTTTGATCTAAAGTAATGATAGATCAGTTATTACAAGGTAAGAGACTAATTAGATTTTTTTGTGAGGCGTCAAGTACTTTAATTTGGCAATGACATAAAAACTAACCTACACCAATTCATCCAAACTTTTCACGACTTGTTATCTTAAATATTCGAATAATATGTCTTGTGCCAAGATATTCTACTTTGTCAATGTATCTTGCTACACTTTTAAAAAAAATAAAGTAGCCTCCATCCGAGAAAGGTCAACTTGAGTTGTTTTTATCTAAAGCAGGATCTGTAAACTTGTAAATGTGTAACATATTAAATCAGAATATTGCTAGAAAGTTTTTAGAACGTTAAATATATTTACCAGATCCCAAAAATAAAATCTAAGGATTGAAAAAACGCAACCGAAATTTATTTGTTTGTCAAAGTTAACCTCAATTTCAAAGAAATTACATTTGAGGAATATTTATTACTGATATTTCTTAAATAATTACATTGGTAATACATGAAACTACACGGTTAACATACAGTATGCGCCAAAAGTATGGAATAAATTCAATAAAAACGAAACAATTATTTTTTGGGAAAAATCCTCGAACAGGTCGATTTTTAATTTAAAAAATACATATTTCAGCGTAAAATGCGATTTTCAAATGTCATTTGTTTTCGAGTAATGACGTCATCTATTTTTTTTTTAAATGGCAATACCATATTTTTTTCCTTGATTCTGAAAGATCGTTTAATTCTCTATCAGACAGTACTAAAATGTACTAAAATTTTGCCCTCTTACATAGGAAAGTTTTCGAGTAAATGACGATTGAATGTTAGAAAACGTAAATTTTATCCATACAAAAGTAACAATTCTGAGGTATGTAAAATAAAATACAATTGATTAAATTTTATACTTAAATTAAATGTTCGAATTGCCATCCACCAACTTCTTGACAATGCGCAAGTCTGTGAAGAAATTCTTCTTGCACATTATGAATGATTTCTGGGATAACTCTGCGTATTTCGTCCCGAATGAAGTTCTTCTAAATTACGTGGTTTATTAATCTACACTTTTGACTTCAAGTATCCCCATAAAAAATAGTCAAGAGGTGTAAGATCTGGCGATCTTGCAGGCCATTCTATCGGTCCGCGTCTGCCGATCCACCTCCCAGGAAAACAGTTGTCCAAAAAATCTCGTACAGGGCGCGCATAGTGCGGAGGTGCACCGTCTTGCTGAAACCATATGGTATCGTCAGGAATGTCAGGGTCATTATCGTTAGGAAAAATTACTGCAAGGGCTGGAACAAGGTCATTTTCTAGAATCTCTAAATATCTTTGTCCTGTAAGGGTTCCTTCAAAGAAGAAAGGCCCTACTATTCTGTCGTCAACTATTCCAGCCCACACATTTAATTTCTAAGAGTGTTGGGTATGTGCCTCTGCCATCCAATGAGGATGTTCCCGACTCCAATATCTGCAAGTTTGACGGTTTACTGTACCAGTCAGATAAAATGTGGCCTCATCTGAAAAAAGTATTTGCCTGTGTAAATTTCTATTTCCTTGACATAAATCCATTAGAATTTCGCAAAAGTGTAAGCGGCGATCGGGATCATCTTCATTGAGTTCCTGCACAAGTTGAATTTTGTAGGGATGATATTTTTCCTTCCTCAAGATACGTAGCACTGTGCTCTGACTAGTGCCATTGTTTAATGCAACCAATCGTGAAGAATTATAAGGATTATCCACCATACTTATCAAAATGTTCTGTTTCTGATTTTCATTAATGCTTGGACGTCCAGGTTTTGGAATATTTACAACATTGCCAGTTTCTCTAAATTTAGACTCTACCTTACTGATTGTTGATTGGCTGATAGGGCGATCTGGATATTTTTCATTAAATAAATCGCAAACTTCTTGCTGAGTTCTAGTCATATTCCCGCATCCGATAAGGATTAAAATTTCAATTCTTTGAGTAACAGTTAAATGTGCCATAATACTTTAAATTGAATAATAATTTCTATGTCGCTTACTATACTTATTTGAAAGTCGGTGTGACAATGACACTTTGCAAAGATTTTCACCTACGTGATCCATAAAAGAACTATGGAATTCGAAAAACTAAACTTGATAACGTTTTTGCTTTATTTTAATTGATTTACGTTTTCTAACATTCAATCGTCATTTACTCGAAAACTTTCCTATGTAAGAGGGCAAAATTTTAGTACTGTCTGATACAGAATTAAACGATCGTTCAGAATCAAGGAAAAAAATATGGTGTTGCCATTAAAAAAAAATCGATGACGTCATTACTCGAAAACAAATGACATTTGAAAATCGCATTTTACGCTAAAATATGGATTTTTTAAATTAAAAATCGACCTATTCGAGGATTTTTCCCAAAAAATAATTGTTTCGTTTTTATTGAATTTATTCCATACTTTTGGCACATACTGTATATGCTCAAATAATTTAGTTAATGGAATCATAATTTCTTTGACTTTATCAACTAATATTCTCTGTGTATGCTATCATTGACCGTAATACAAGAAATAAAATGAATTTATCCATATTGTCCTCACAGTCAGCATATTTCGAACTATAATAAAATAATACACCGCCCCTCTCCCACACAAGTATCCCATGAACAAACGTCCCAACTATATAAACAACGTTTGACAAGTACACAATGATATATCCGTTGTAGAAGTATACAAATCACACCCACAAATCAAGTAAGTCATAAAGAACAATAGAACTCGATCATTTCGCATTGTTAGCTGATGTGCCCACTAGTCGATGTAGGTAACACGCGGGGAGATCGATAATAAATGTCAGACCGAAACAAGAACAAGTGTTAATCTGTGGAAAGTCTCGATAAATTTATCGACCGGTAGAGCTAAACAATGCACCATTGTTGGAAAATTGAAAATGTAATCTGGGGCTATTACGCTGTTCGTTACATAACTGTCTGCCACAGGTCTGGCTTATAAAAATTTAGATGCACCAGTGTGAGTAACACGAATGTCAGTAGTAAATGCCGTCCATCTCCATCTAGTTCCAATAAAATAATTAAAGCATTTTTATTATTCAAGACATTACAGAAAACAAAACTTTAAAACCTGGCAGATGTATACAGGGTGTCCCGGAAAATGTGGGAAATCTCTGGTTTTTTTAACAAAACATTCCTCTGACCAAAACTTATGTGGATAAGCTCACCTTTTTGTTGTTGCTTAAAACACAACGCCAAAATAATTTATTTCATAAATGAATTTGAGGTATTCCAATCATGTTGACTGTTTTCATGTGATAATTTTTGAGTGGTCTTGACAATTTTAATTTTATTTGTTAAGTGAATTGACTATATATCCTTCATTGGTAGATTGTCAACCGCCGTATCTCTTTAAATTTGTGATATTTCCACCATTATCAATAAATAACGACACCGGAGTTTGACAAAGGTAATGGCCTATGTAATTTTTCAGATTGGATAGCTTTGAGAATCCTGCAATCCTTTGTCCTAGATTTCCAAAAATTCTGTTGGGATTCTGTTGAATGCTCTGTTGAGTTCTGTTCTGTTGATTATAGGATAGCAATAAATATTGCCTATATAATACCAAATTTTCTTGCCCAATTACAACAAATGATCTATCAGTGTGTGTTGCTGCTGTATTGAAAATTTCGTCAGGCACATTTCCAAACTCGCTCTCGTTGCTGCTTTCCATTATTTATTGGATTTATTGCGAATAAATACCACGGAAACTTTTAAAAAGCAAAATGTCAACTATGCTCACTATGCCAATTTTAAATTGGTAAGTCGTTATTTCATTGCTATGGTACTGATCAACTGTATTCTCCTAAAGTGTACCTACCTATGTTTTCATATTATTATTTAGTTAGTATAATGACAACAACGATGTAATTCTTCTCGGCCTAGTCTGGGAAATACGAACTTTCCGGACCAGGCTGGAAAAGTGTCACTTTCTCAAAGAAAAGGCGGTACTTTCCGAACAGTTGCGGAAAAAAGTGATATAGAGTGCTTTCGAAAAGTAACGAATAAATTCATTGTTTTTGAAATTGAGAAGTTTTTGGGAAAAAATTTTTGACATACGACCCACATTTGTGACGTCATCGTTGTTTGAGATATGACGTCATCGACAATTTTTTTAAATAGCAACCCCCAATTTTGACCATGCCATTTGAAAGAGCGTGTCTACGTGCATACATCACGAAAAATTATGGTGTTACATAACTAAAATTTCATGAAAATAATATTTGAAGATTTTAAAATTTAGTTTTCACAATACTGAAAATGATAATGATTATGTAAAAAATCGACTAAATTAAATGTTCAAATTGTGCACCGGTGGCTGCCTGACAGTAGCCAAGACGATTAATAAATTCTTTTTGGACATTATCAATAACTTCAGGAGGTATGCGATGTATCTCGTGATGAATTCTTGCTTTTAAATCTTCTAAATTAACCGGTCTAGTAATGTATACTTTGCTTTTTAAGTATCTCCACAAGAAATAATCTAGGGGTGTCAAATCAGGCGATCTGGCTGGCCACTCAATCGGCCCCCTTCTCTCTATACAACGATTCGGGAATAGCTCATCTAAATAAGCACGGACAGGTGTTGCATAATGGGTAGGTGCACAGTATTGTGAAAATTAAATTTTAAATTCTTCAAACATTATTTTCTTGAAATCTTTGTTATGTATCACCATAATTTTTCATGATGTATATATGTAGAATGACACGCTCTTTCAAATTGCGTGGTCAAAATTGGGGGGGTTGCTTTTTAAAAAAATTGTTGATGACGTGATATCTCGAACAACTATGACGTCACAAATACGGGTCGTATGTCAAAAAGTGCCTTTTTTAAAACAAAATTGACGTGCCAGGGAATTTTCTCGAAAACCTCTCAATTTCAAAAATAATGAATTTATTCGTTACTTTTCGAAAGCACTGTATGTAGATCATCAGTAAAAACAAATTATTTTAGAGTAAACTGAAAATGTCAAATTTGACAGATTCATGAAGTATTCGTCAAATTTTACTTTTCACAATGAAATTCATATTTATATTTTATCAAATCAGGGTAGAAACACATTATAATTTTGCACTGGTGGAATAATGAATAATTCTTATTTTGATTACAATTCCTTTCAGTTGGATATTTGTTACAATTTATTGTATACAAAGCCCGCCAATAAACGAATGACATCGCGTAAATAGGTAAACTTACATTCAGTGGTAACAACATACCTTATTACTGCAGCAAATTGTAAAAATAGTATAGTTAAATGATTTATATTTCTAGTTCTGTTGGCAATATTTTCTTTATGAGCTTATGCCGCTTGAATTTTAATTTAAATAATCTCTTGTTAACATTAATAAAGGTGCCACTGCACATAAGATATAAATATGTGGTTTAATTGTTCAGTACCGAGTGTGCAAAGCTATAATAAATCTTGTTATTCTAATAGATAAATGTTTGAAGGAGAAACTGATCTACGTTTCATTTTGTGCCATATGCATTTTGTTGACCAACAATATGGAGTACGTATATGGAATGTTTCCCAACAAGATATTCACGACGTAAGATTTTCATTTGGAACTTTGATCATCATCTGGTATGTTATGTAATTCCATCTTGGTTGCTAAATTGTATAAAACCTTTGTGAAATCAAAAAAGAGGATGTTATTATGGACATCGTTTAAGTTTCTACAGAGTGATTAGAAACTATGAGAAAAATTATGGTAGGTATATCTACATTTTCTTAACATTTTTCAGATTATGTATACTGCAACTAACAAATGATTTTTTCAAATTTGGTAGACTTATTGTTCAACTATGGGGAATTTATTAAAGAAAGTTTAAACTTTATTTAATTATAAATACCTATCTTAGCAACAGCCAATCAAATATATCAGACCTTGATATTTAATCTAGATTTAGTTAAATCGTACTTAGGGTTTACGTTCTATGAACTAAGAATCGTACTTCAGTTCCAGCTTAGTAGTTTTTTAAAATCATTCTGTGAGATGTGAAAGTGTATAATGCCTTATACAATATTTTCTGTACACAGTTGGCGAGTAAAATTCAGAAAACCTTGATGAAACATTGCAGGTAAAAATATATTTTTTCCCTTATTTTAAATTACTTGCCAGGCTCTAAACTGTTATACACCCTCCGAGAACATTTGACACAGTGAAGAGATTTTTTGTTAGATTGCCTAAAAAATTGGCCATGAATTTGATGATATTTGCGTATCGAAATGGCGCCGAAAATTTTGTTTAATAAACTGGCTTTAAGGTTCAATGCCGAGAATTATTTAATAATCATTTTTTAGTTAATAATAATAATAATAATAATAATAATAATAATAGGACTTTATTTTGTTAAAAAAAACAATGAGTATAACAAAATTATCTATATCGGGTGGCGGTATCCAACCATGTTGCTCATACAACAACCCCAGTTGAAAAAATACATTAAATCAATAATTACAATACCAAAACAAAACAAAAAATATATAAACAGAGCTGTGCCAATTAATAGTAAGAGAAAAAAAACACAGAAAAAATCTATATGCAATACAAATATTAGTTAATTCGATCACGAATATTAAAGAGCTGTACCTTAACCTTTTTCCGAAAAACTGCTGGACTGGTTGCACCCCTGATGTCGTCAGACAAGGAGTTATAAATTTTAACTGAATTATAAGTAAAACTACGTTGAAATAGAGCAGAATGGTGTCGTGGCATGTGTAATAAATCACGATGACGAGTAAAACGATTATGAATATCAGAACCCTTTACAATCTTATCATAAAGATATGCAGGTAATTTGTTATTAAGAATATTAAACACAAGACAGGATAAATGAATATGATATCGTTCTTGTAAATTAAACCAATTAGAATTAATAAACGCATCAGTAATATGGTCAAACTTACGTAAATTGTAACAAAACCTAATGCAGGCATTTTGTATTTTTTGTAAACTATTTTTGTCTTGAAACAATAAGGCCGGCCAAAAAACAGTATCACAATATGATAAAATAGACAATACCAAACTATCCGTAAGTTTAAGTTTAACATCCTTACTTAAAATATCTTTAAACATATATAACACTTTTAGCTTGTGGAAGCATTTTTGAATTAAACTTTTAACGTGAGATCCAAATCTAAGATCAGCATCTATGTTAAGACCCAGATTTTTACAACAATTAACTGATAAAAGTAAACAATTATTAAGTTTAACCTGCAAGAGAGGATCCACTGAAATTAGATGCCTATGAGGGCCTAAAACTAACATTTGCGTTTTTTTTTCATTGAGCACGAGCCTGTGTGTCCTAGAATACTGACTTATGATTTCAAGGTCTACATTAATATTACGAACAGCAAGATCTAATTCTTTATAATAGAAATGATAGTACACTTGAGTATCATCAGCATATTGATGTATCGAACAAAACTTAAGGAATTTTCATAAATCAGCAGTATAGATAGAGAACAGTAAGGGGCCCAATATGCTACCCTGTGGAACGCCATTATTATTAGGTAGAAATTTAGAAAAAGTGTTATATAGAACTACTCTTTGACTCCTGCCAACTAGATAGTTATTAAAAAATGTAGTTTCAACAGCACCAATACCAAAATATTTTAGTTTTGTTATAAGAGTTGTATGATTAATAGTATCAAATGCCTTACTGAAGTCCAAGAGAATCAAACAAGTATCTTTGTTCACATCACTTGCCCGTAAAATATCATCTGTTACATTAATTAACGCAGTGGTCGTACTATGTTGACGCCTAAATCCAGATTGGTATTTTGAAAGAATACTTATTGGTCTAAAGTCAGAAACATTTACCGGATTACTAGTTTTTTTTATTGGAATTACATTAGCATACTTCCATGACTTAGGAAACTGACCGGCAGTCAGACATCTATTAATTATAAATTATAGTTACTATATACATTAAGAACATTACAGTTAGAAAAAACGTACCTAAATTTATCGGGTAAATAATTGAAAGAAGAGTCTAATAATAAATCATATCGCGATTGATTTGGTAGTAGATTACTCAAAATCCATGTCATATCCTGTTTTGACGTACTGTTTTGGTACGTAACATCGTAGATACTTCCTTTTTGTTATGAACAGATAAGAAGGAAGAGGATGTCCAAAATACAAAAAAATTGAAAATGTTTATTCAGCTTCTCATACTTTCACTGCTTTAGATACACATATCAAGAAATATTTGAGGCAAGTTCGTGGGAACCAAATTTAATAGGTATCTAATAACATCCGTTAAGCATTCATTTTTTGAATAGTGTAATGCATAAATTATACAGTATGCGCCAAAAGTATGGAATAAATTCAATAAAAACGAAACAATTATTTTTTGGGAAAAATCCTCGAACAGGTCGATTTTTAATTTAAAAAATACATATTTTAGCGTAAAATGCGATTTTCAAATGTCATTTGTTTTCGAGTAATGACGTCAACGATTTTTTTTAAATGGCAACACCATATTTTTTTCCTTGATTCTGAAAGATCGTTTAATTGTCTATCAGACAGTACTAAAATTTTGCCCTCTTACATAGGAAAGTTTTCGAGTAAATGACGATTGAATGTTAGAAAACGTAAATCAATTAAAATAAAGCAAAAACGTTATCAAGTTTAGTTTTTCGCCAGATCTTACACCTCTTGACTATTTTTTATGATGATACTTGAAGTCAAAAGTGTACATTAATAAACCACGTAATTTAGAAGAACTTCAAAATCGCATTCGGGACGAATTTAAGTATAAAATTTAATCAATTGGATTTTATTTTACATACCTCAGAATTGTTACTTTTTTATTGGATAAAATTTACGTTTTCTAACATTCAATCGTCATTTACTCGAAAACTTTCCTATGTAAGAGGGCAAAATTTTAGTACTGTCTGATAGAGAATTAAACGATCTTTCAGAATCAAGGAAAAAAATATGGTGTTGCCATTTAAAAAAAATCGATGACGTCATTACTCGAAAACAAATGACATTTGAAAATCGCATTTTACGCTAAAATATGTATTTTTTAAATTAAAAATCGACCTGTTCGAGGATTTTTCCCAAAAAATAATTGTTTCGTTTTTATTGAATTTATTCCATACTTTTGCCGCATACTGTATCTTGAACAAGAATAACTCCTACTACATAATAATAACATATGAATTAGTGTCACAACATATGGAGAATTTTTTTTATTATAGATGTTATTAGGTGCAGTTAGAAGGAAACCACAATTTCTTCGCCAACAATAAAATGATGACCCAACATTTATTTATTTATAATAGCCTATTTACGGACCAAGCCACATTTACCAGGCGAGGTATTTATAATTGGAAAAATAGTCATTCTTGGGAACTAGAAAATCGTCATTTGCCAAAAGAATTACATTTTCAGCAAGAGTTCTCTATCAATATTTGTGCGGAATTATCTCCGATAATATTGTGGTTCGTACTACCACGTCCACTTAACGGAGAAAATTATTTAAATTTTCTAATTAATGACTTTTCACTCCTTGTAGAAGATATTCCTTTAAATTTACGGCAGAACTTCTGGTTTTTGCATGATGATACATCTGCACATTACCCCCGACGAGTAAGAGGATATCTTAATAGACATTTTCTGCACCGTTGAATTGGACGCGGCAGCGAAGTTCCTTGGCCTACACGTAGCCCTGATTTACATCCGCTGGATTTTTCGTTTTGGGGCTATATTAAATCCAGTTTACAAATACATTATTAATAATTCAGAACAACTATGGGAAAAGACTAAAGAATTGGTTAATATTATCAAGCAACATAGAACTTTATTCAACGTGAGACAAAATTTAAACACTTTGAGAATCTGTTATGATTAATAATTTGTTAAGTGTAAAATACAAAAAATTAGACATATTTTTACATCGAGAGTACATTACAACTAGCGCCCTCTAGTCTTAACCTCAACACTGTTTGCATATTCATAATTGCCACCTTAAAAAACATAAGACTACAAATTACCAAAACAATCGGTGCATACGTACTTAAAATAGGTATAGCAAAAAATCAAACATTTTTTCAACTTTAACATCCTGTAGAATAAAAAGGAGCAACAATTGAATAAAGCATGTTGGGCTCAATTGCTTTATTTTGACTTTAATAATCTGCCCTTAAGCTATGTACCATTATTAATGACACACCCTGTATACTATTGTATTGTCGAAAAAACAAAGTAACATTTGTTTAAAGGAAAGTGTAGTTGTTCGGCCCTGAACTAGACGTAACGCGGAATATTTAGCAACCTTCCCACGAACCCAAACAATTTTGAGAGCACGAGTCAAGCAAGGATTTGCTAACTAAAAGAATAAATACGTCGAACGTCAAACTGATAATGAATCCAGATATATTGCACTAGAATTTTCGGTTTTGCAATGCAGAACAAAAATGAGAACATGAACTGGAATTTTGATCAGATAAGATATACGAATTATATTTATGGACCTTCACTGTATTACGAAAATGAGTACTGCAAAGAATAAGAAGTGAGAAATTAATGATTCAGTTTTAATCTAGAGTAAATCTGTTATAAAAAAAATATATGTACCAACTAAAACAAAATTTGAAGTACAATATATTTCTCTATCAGGGCGTTTCATGATTAACTGGCAAAAAAATAAAACTGAACATAAACGAAAATGTAAAAAAATATGAAACGGGAAAAATGACATAAAAATAAATAGAGATGGAAGTTTGTTTCAATCAAGCTCAAATTGCATTATACATAATAGTTACATTATGCATTAAGAGAGAGAAATGCATGATTTGTCTACATGTGCAAATTTGTCTAATCAACTGCAACTAGTCTTCCTCAGGGCTAGTGAGACTCTGGTTTTGTCTCACTAGTCCTGAGGAAGATTTAAAATAAAATCGAAACGTTTGCTTAGTCAGAAAATCTAGGCCGTTAGCTATATTGTCCTCTTTTCCGATTATTCCTTCCTAAATAACCATTAAATTTGTGTATTAGCTCTTAGGAACACCATGCGTATTGCAATGAAACATATTTCTTACTTTCTTGTCTGCATTCCTACAGTTTTTATCTTATTATCTTTCGTAGAACCAGCTGGATTATTTTATGTGTTGCGAAATGTCATTTGATTAATTAAAAATAGAATTTGCAAGTGACTCCCGTATATACATTGCACAATATAAAATAAATATGTAGCAAGTTTTTTTTATATTTAGTCCTTATTATTTAATCGCACTCTTACATAATAAGAATGGGTAACCGTGATTTGAAACAACAACTTATGAAATTTCATAAATAAGTTTCATAAAATATTTAAAATAACTAAATAATAATATATTTTGATCATATTGTATTTCATAAATTATTAAGTCACAAAAGCGGAAATTCCAGGAAAAAAGTACCTACTCTGCCGACTAATACCTCGACCAGTATTGGATTACACCTGAAAAACACGTAACAAACAGCCAAAGTCATTCGTCAGCGGACCATCAGACATGTACCGGTCTCATCAGTATAGGTGAGGTAACCGACGACTAACCTTGGCTGTTCTGACTGCCAAGCAGGGCAGAACAACCAGGGTTAGTTCCTCACTGTTCTGTCCAGATGTTTTCCATACAATTCCTAATTCATTTTATCGAATACTTGACACTTTAGACACAGATTTCTTAATGACAATTCCATTATTTTTACGTCCTTTTACAGAATGCATTTATTTCAACTGTAGGCTTATAATTGTTCATAATTATAGGCCGTTAGCCATAATTTGTAATTTCTCTAAGTCTAAGAAATAATACTTCATGCCACAACTACTATAATATTCACAAACAGATTGGCTTTACACATCAATAAACTAGGCACTACGAGATTCCAGAAAACTTTCATATCTTTCACTGTACACGCACTTGTGTGCAAATTCGCAGTGCCAGATCTCCAAAATGTCATCCTTTTGTCATTGTCAGGAGTTCCCCAAGGATCTTGTTTAGGACTCTTGTACTTGTTGGTTTTCATCAACGATATATTTTAATCACTTGATATTAGTTGTGTTATGTACACTGATGATTTGTAATTATTCACTAAAATTTGTTCACAATTTATAATAATTATTTCATCGCTGGATTTTCTTCAACAAGAGTTTGGTTATGTTTGGTTAAATTGCAATATTTTGGGACCCCCTTCTACGTGCACCTGCTTTCTGTCGGTTCTTATGCGGAACGCCCTGTATAGGAATAAAAAAGTTTTTGGTTCAAGAAGATTTTTGCGCGTATCTACCTCAAAAGCTATTTCTCCAATTATTATTCTAACAAATTCGACAAATTTTTATGAATAACCAGCTAATGAATGAACTAATCGGTTTACTTTTAAATCATCGCGTATGCAGTACTGGTCATTTCGCTTGACATGATTTCTAATAATCTTCTTAGTCATACGCTCAACATTCTGCCATCTAATTTAACGACAGTTTTCAACAATTGACATTCTCTGTGCATTCGGTTCTCCGTAAAACAATGTTCCCCTGAGTACACTCTCTGTGACGTGTTTGTCATGTAAGTTAGTCGAAGTGGCCTTGGTCGAACCTTAACCGAATTCATTTGTTTTTTATACCGCGACGATTTGTTTACAGAGCACGTCACGATTTCAGTGTGCGTTCCAAAGACGATGGCGCATTGTAAGTCGCATGTTGAAAACTGTACAGCATGAATGAAAATGCGACTGCTGATGGAGATTTTAATCTAAAATCTTGATATCTAGACGGTTTATTCATCAGCAAATACGTCCTTGCCTTGGTCTCCCTTCTAAGGAAGTCAAAGGTAACATTTGACAAGGTCTTGGAGACTCGTATATGGGACAATGTAGATTTGCTTTTTATACTTTAAGATAAACGCAGGCTGTATTTGTTCGTTTAATACAAGCAAACAATGATTAATTTTTTTCCTTAATAATATGTAAAGTGCAACTAACAAATACAGATGTGACTCGACTGAGATCAAAATTGTGACAAGATTTCACAAAATATTGATTTCCAAGGGATTTCGCAGAATTCCTGGCAATTTCAAGGAATTTCCAAGAATTTCGCATTTGATGAAATTTGCTATACTTATACAGGGTGTCTGTAAAACGTTAGAAAAAAACACATATTCCGAGGGCCTAAATCAAGTTATCTTAGTCCACAATTTTATAGATTCCAAGATACAGGGTGTTGAACTTTATTATAAACTGTTGTAAAACTTGGTAGTGGTGAGTTTTCTGGCACGAGAAATTGGAATATGACATTGAATTTGCTGTCAATTGTAGAGAGCGCCACCTACAGTACTTTACATGCATTGAAATCGTCATCAACTTTTTGTGCACTTGTGTATTGATTTTTCAATCAGTAATTCTTATTCTTTGACTTTTTTTCTTTAAAAAAAATGTCTTGATCAACCGTTTTTTGGATATGATTTTTTTCATAAACATAAATCCATTTCTTCTTTCATACTATATTCAATTAAGTACTATCAAATTTTGCCCTCTTTCTACAATTGACAGCAAATCCACGGACATATATTCAATTTTTCGTGCTAGAATAAAATTTTTATTTCAACACTCTGTTTTTATATATTTTTAGGTATCAGTAATATTGTGTGAAACTAAGTACTCAGTGGACAAAAGCCCCAACCTGCGTTGAATTACACCCACAATATCTACCCATATATTCCTTATTATTAGCTTGTGTAACATTTTTTTACTGTTTTAGAAAGGTATTTTAAGCTAATATAAATCAAATCTCCTACAATTCCTATCAAAAATGTTACACAAGCTAATAATAAGGAATATATGGGTAGATATTGTGGGTGTAATTCAACGCAGGTTGGGGCTTTTGTCCATTGAGTAGTTAGTTTCACACAATATTACTGATACCTAAAAATATATAAAAACTTTTACATAAAAAAAAACATTTTTCAAGTAGGTATTGTCATATTTAATTCATTGACAGGATGTCACTTTTTGTCATTATCGATATTTAACTTCAAATAATTTTAATTTTTATAATAATTTTTATAGTTAGATATTTGATTCAACTTAAAGGAGACCACCTGAAGAAGCAATCCTAAAAATGCAGAAATAGGTCAGATCTCATCTATTGTGGTTGAATTTGTCGTGTTCCCACTGCCAAAAAGTGAAGTTAGATATTTATAGAGTGAGTAAATTAGATTATTTTCTTTAGATAATTATTGAATAGAGCTTTGTCTGTGGAATTGTTCATTGGCATACCTAGATGTTTGGTATCAGAGAACATACATATGACTTCATTGATAGGAATTGTAGGAGATTTGATTTATATACCTAAAATTTTGGAGTATATGGTAAAATGTTTTCCCAACATTTTACAGACGCTCGGTATATACAAGATATCGAAAGAAAAATAAAAAATATCCGGATGTATTAACTCAACAAAAAAGAATATTTCTAAGATTGCTTGGAATTGTTCCATTCTTGATCAAAAACTGATTTTTTGCCCCATCCCAATCCGTAAACCCGAGCGTAAACCGTAAAAAATTATTCTCTGCCAGTAGCGAAAACGCGAAAGATGGCGTTTTACGACATTGGCTGAAACTTTCAGATTGACAAAAAATGTGTTAATTTTCCAAGAAATAGCGATTTTTTTATACGCCACGGTATAATATGCGAGTTGCGACCTACGTTATTTGCAAAATGAAGACGGGAATAAGTATAATAATGACGCAAGAAGACAAGATTGTTAGTTTTTACGGGTAAGTTTACCTTCAGATGACGCGGAATTTCGCGCGATTTCTGGATTTCTCGGGATTTCGCACTATTTTTTGTAATTTCTCAAGATTTCTGACATGATTTCCATGAATGGTTACCCTCTCGATGTGACTCTTTTCTTCTATTAGCATGTATCCTAAAATGAGGATGCACACCTTCACAGAATCTAATGGAAGATATTATAATGAAAATCCATGCTTCAACTACACATGAAATCTTATTTACTTAACAATGCATATCGAAATTTGTAAATATTATTTATAAGAAACAAGTTGCAAATATTTAATATATTTTGAAATCACTACCTTATCGATGGTATGCTAATACAGGAACTGGGACAGTAAATATAGGTGTGTGAAATATTTTTGTAATGTATTTGCTTTAGAGATCAGAATTGTAATAATGGTAAAGTTTGTTAATACTTAAAAATAGCGGCAACGTAAGACTTCATCATATTTTTGAAGTATTTCTTTGTTGACGAAACGGACGGAACATTGTTAAAACTAATTGTAGCAGGTAAGTCACATAAAACCTTCTGGTAAGAAAAAGTTTACAGCTTTTTTGCTTGTATCCTCGTAGTTGAACTTCCATTTTGTACAATATTTGTTTTGTTGTGCAAGGATTCGTCTGTATAACCTTCAGCTATTGCTTTTGATCTGCATCATCCTTTTTTGTAGTCATAATGTCAGCCCCTGAGTCTGCAAGAAAAGTGAACGGTGTACGTTAATGTGTTGGGAACTAAATTAATGATGAGGTTGATGAAGCCTGGTATTTTACGGAATGTGTTTTTGTCCAATGGTTAATATAATACATTTATTTTCTTTTATAAAATATATATCATTCTGCATACTTGTTATTAAACCAATAAAATGTTTTCTTCATTATTAGTAACGACACATGTTTGTGTTATATTGGTTTATTGGAAATATTACTTATAATGAAAAATAATCGCCTTAATCATTAAATGCTCTTTGACATTTGCATTTGCGAGGTTTTTATCTGGTATCTCACTAAGACTTTTTGGCTTAGTAGCTGTCCGAATTCCGTTTCAGAAAGACAGCTAATTTTGGATATTTACTTATATACCAATGTTGTCATTACCATGACGTACTGTGCCTATAACAGATGATTTGCAATTTTTAGATTTGTTATTCAAAATTCTATATTGCATCGTATAACTTTCTTGATTTTGTTGGCAATAAATTTAGCACAGTAGCCTTATCAAAAATTTCTCGAGGCTGTTTCATTTCTTCCTGTTGTATTTTGGACAGATATTTTTTAGAAAACTCACTGTTTATAAAATGAGTTGTATTGTCAAATTATCAGCACAAGCAAGTTATTGTTGTCAGATAAATAGATGACTATTTCTACAGTATGATAGTGGAATTCATTCCAAAACATTGTATATATAGCTCTGCGAACCTAGAAGATCCATGGCTTGGTTGACTATCCTTCTCCATTTCGTTCAATCTCTTGCTTTTTCTTTCCATCTTGCAATTTGTATTTGTTGTAAGTCTTTCTCCACCTCTGTTTTCCATCTTGCTTTCGGTCGCCCCCTCCTCTTCTTACCCGTAATTGTTCGTGTCATTACCATTTTTGAAATTCTTGTCTGTAATACCCTCTTCACCTATTTTTATTTCTCAGTATTCTCTGCAGTCCTCCTACACATTTGTTTCCTAACATTATTGCATAATGAGGAGCTGCACAGTTTTGTTAAAATTAAATTTTATAATCTTCAAATATTATTTTCTTGAAATTTTTGTTATGTAACACCATAATTTTTCATGATGTATGTATGTAGAATGACACGCTCTTTCAAATGGTGTGGTCAAAATTGGGGGTTACTATTTAAAAAAAATATCGATGACGTCATCTCGAACAACGATAACGTCACCAATATGGGTTGCATGTCAAATAGTGTCTCTTTTTAAAAACAAAATCGACGTGCCAGGGGATTTTTTCGAAAACTTATCAATTTCAAAAATAATGAATTTATTCGTTACTTTTCGAAAGCACTGTATATAATGCCTGATCTATTGACTCATGCATATCTTATGACTTTTTCTAGTACTAAGCTAAGCACTGATGGGTCTCCTTGCCCGTTTTTCACTTCAAACACTTCTGAGCTTCTATTATTTACTTTTACTCTATTCTCCGTCTGTTTCAATCTTAGGCTTATCATGTTCCTTATCCTCTTGCCGACTTCCAATTCTTCTAAAATCTTACATAGTTCTTTTCATTTTATTTTGTCATAGACTTGTCTATAGTCTACAAATATCACTAAGGTTGGTTTACCATTTTCAAAGCTTTCAGTCTGAATTGCTCGTAGAGTGAGAACCACCAATATTCCCCAATTTTATCCTCTACTTCTACTACCAATCGTTTTCTTTATATACGTAGCTAATACTTTATGTCACATTCGTCCATTCATTTGGCAATTATTCCTTTTCCCAAACCCTTTCTAACAGTTTATGGAACTGGAAATTCCAAAACATTAGGATTACCACTTTTAAACATTATAATCTAAATATACTGTGTACTGAAGCAGACATCTTAAAAAATCTGGTACATATGGCATCATATTCAACTGGTAATAACTGTAATAGTTCAACGTAGACGCTTTAAAAAGAACAATCAATTCCACAGATAAAATCTGGATCCGTCATAGAACATCACCATATTCCATTAGCGATTCCAGTTTAATATGGGTTCATTGCATCGTTATATGCCGATGATCTTGAGACAACACTAAATTACAAAGATAGGATCGCATGTTAGAAGTCTTACCATTTGCCTTATTATCATCTTTGAAGCAGATATATATATACAGTATGTTCAAATTTAATTGGAATACTTTTTTAGAATTTGACTGAGTTGTCAATATCAATGAATTTTTACCATTGGAAATGTTTCAGGAACGATAATATAACTCTATAACTTAACTTTATTATTTCATTGTTTTGTTTTTCCGTTATATTTGTACTAAGACTTCAGTCAAGTTGTATTAGAAATTGTATAAATAAGTTCATTAATGATGTGTTTTATTTTGTCCAGGATATTCAAAATATCTTAGTGTGAGATTTCACACTTTCTGAATAAACGTAATACCTAAATGTATGTTATGACGTCTATCTTTATGATCTTAATTTCATATAGCTTTCCAAAATATGAATACATTGATAGCCATTGATAAATTCTAAATTTCTATGCGCTTCTATGAAGTAGAAGTGTTGGACGAGTGATAATTTGAAATATTAGAAAAAATAATTAAGGTAAGTACGTAGTTAGGTACCCAACTAACACCAAAGTAACACTAACTGAGACTGGAACCTTCAAAGAGTAACCATTACATAACCGTTACCAAATTTACTACTTTATTGTATAAATCTTAAGTTTTCAGAACTTGAAAGTGGCATATGATCGTAGCAGTGACTAATCCATGTTACTAAAATATGACTTCAAAGTTGCCATGACTTTCAAGTAACTTTGATAGTTGCCGCGACGTTCAGGTAATTTTAATCGTATCGCCTAATAAATTTTAGCATGTTGTTTCCCAAAGTTCAAAATCTTCATGCTTGTCCTTATTTCTGCATCAAATTTAATAAATTGATTCATAAAAATTAATGTCATTTCCAACGAACGATAGGCTTACGATGTCAAAGAAAGTGTAAAACTTAACATGCAGACTAGCATTCTACGACTTTTGCAATGAATTAATCAAGATATACAAGACGTGGATTATTTAAGTACATACGTAGTTCAGTTAATTTATTACGTATCGGTATCAATTACATACTGTTTTCATTACCATTATGCAACAGTGGATAAGTAGTAACTGCAAATATTAAAGAATAATGTTTAAAAGCGTAAATGCGTCTTAATTTAATACCTATTGCAGACACAGTGAGAGGTATTCAGAGTTACGTAGAGAAGAAAGAGGTTCATTAGAACTGATGATAAAATGATAACAATATTAATAACATGAATTCAACGAAGTTGCATCATATTATAATATACGATGATTTTTGTTGCTGGTAACCCTTTTAAATTAACTATATAGATTAACATCAACGCAAATAATATCAGTTGCCTGCTTCGTTATATAATAAAGTAGTTAGTATACGAGGTGGCCACTTTACTACACTAGAATCTCCTAAACAAGAAAATGTTTAAAACAAATTCAGTTTTCTTGGTTAGTGAATTTTAAATTATCTGCAGTGGCGTAGTATTTTATTTCCTTTTCTTAAATTTTAAATGTTCTAACTAGTCGCGTCAAATTAGCATGAAAATTGTGAAAATAGACAACTTTTTGCGGAGAAGTCCGATTGAGATGCGGTTTTCTGCAAAATGTTCAGGGAATTTTTTATAACAAAAGGTACATCTAACCTCTGTACGCTCGCAAATTTTTAATTGTTTATTTAACAAATGACCCATTTTTGTTGAACATATGGCAATTGTCACACACTGTTCAACGAAAATGTCTGAAAAATGTTCTCTCGGGGGTTTTCGAGGTCCCTCTTTATCACTTTGGTGTTAGCTTTATTATTTATTGCTAAATTGTTGTAACTGGGCTAATTAACGGATTTTTAATCGGATTTTTTTTGCAATAATTCTGGGATCAATTGAACAATAAACAATTATATTTGCAAAAAGCTTGTGCCGATGGTTCGCCTTAAAAAGACAGAAATCCCGGAAAAAATTTCTGGTCTCTAGTGATTCCGGGAGTAGAGTTATTAATTTGTTAATTTGCCAGGTTGCAAAAATAGAAAAATAAACAATTTCATGCAACAACCTTGTGCTGATGGTTCTCCCCATGATCCCAGAGTTATTGCAAAAAAATCTGGTTCTCTAAAGATTCCGGGAGTAGAGTTATTAATTTGTTAATTAGCGAGGTTGCAACAATCGAACAATAAACAATTATATTTGCAAAAATCTTGTGCCAATGGTTGCCTTAATGAGCCAGAAATCCTGGAAAAAATTCCGGTTCTCTAGTGATTTCGGGGGTGGAGTTTTTTATTTGTTAATTAGCCTAGTTACAACAATTTAGCAATAAATAATAAAGCTAACACCAAAGTGATACAGAAGGACCTCGAAAACCCCCGAGAGAACATTTTCCAGACATTTTCGTTGAACCGTGTGTGACATTTGCCATATGTTCAACAAAAACGGGTCATTTGTTAAATAAAAAATTAAAAATTTGCGAGCGTACAGAGGTTAGATGTACCTTTTGTTATAAAAAATTCGCTGAACATTTTGCAGAAAACCGCATCTCAATCGGACGGACCTCTCCGCAAAAAGTTACAAGTGAAATGCTAATTTGACGCAACTAAACTGATTTTATGTAAAGTGTCTCTGAAAAATGAAAACAGTTATTTAAGACAGATTATCACACTTATACATTACAATTTAATTAATTTAACATTGTATTTGTGTATCTTCCACATCTAGATCAATAATGTAAAATAGTTATTTAGTCCTATACCTTTATCATTGTTTTGTTATTTCTACTGAATAATTTTATAATATGTTTACTTGTTTGCTACCTATATTTTTTGCCATGTGAGAGCAGGTGAAAAATTATGATTTTGAAAAGCTTGACAAATTTTTTTAATCAAGAATGTGGATTGTCAGCTGAATACTAGAAACTCTTGGAATCGTTTCTTTGACATGCGTTTGTTTATTTGTCAACAAGAGTGAACTTTGCAATATCGACACAAAAAATGAATAAGAATGCTGAGAATTTCTTAATTCCAGCTGAAATACAGTAAGAAGCTGAAGAAGCAACATTGCATCTGGGTCCTTCCATTTGAAATCGTCTAATTGTCAAAGCCGACCCATTTTAGATTTTGGTGTAACTTTGGAAATCTCTTCTCTAGGGTCCCAAACAACAAAATTTACACGAGTTTGATTATTACAAGCGCTTGTTTCCGCCTATTTAAATAGAGACTCTTAAAATTTTCTATTTTTAAGCTTTATTAATTTTTGCTGTCAA
Organism: Monochamus alternatus; assembly: GCA_037114965.1. NCBI lineage: Eukaryota > Metazoa > Arthropoda > Insecta > Coleoptera > Cerambycidae > Monochamus > Monochamus alternatus. The sequence continues at coordinate 45,899,392 of CM073433.1, forward strand.
ATTTTTCTGTTTGAAGATATTTGAATGATCAAGACGGAATTCAGAGTGGGAAAGATAATAGTTTCAGTGTAAATGAAGATAATTGGCTAGGACGATCCCTTTGAATAATAGCATCGTGCTGAAAATGAGTGTTTTTAGTAATTTTTCGTGAATTTCAATCGACTCTAGCGTCTTAACTGTTGAGAGTTAAAAATTCATGGTCCGCGGGAATTAAGTATACATATCATAGACAAAATTCAGCCACAAGTTGACTTGATTAGCCCACTCTTTATAGAAGAAAACTTTGCTTGAAGTTTTGAAATTTTTAAAAATCCCAATATTCAGGCTATGAAACGAGCGTGTTGACTGTGAGATAAAAATCTGATACTCACAGAATCTACTGTTCTTACCTTCAACTTTAAATGACTATATCACTTATTATTATTTTCATGTTTAGTGCATGTACGAGCCGAGCCGTTTTTTACAGCAAAAATGAACTCAATTTTTTTTCTAAATAGCTAGTAGTTTTTATCTTATTTTTTTTCTATAAAAATTCCGTCTTGTCTATAGAATTTTTATATATTTTTATGCATGCGTATAGAGGTAAGCTTATTTCCGTTATTTCACTGTATTGCATTTAAAAGTAAGTACGAATATGCGTAAATTAAAAAAAGAAATTAGCAATATTATTCATTATTCATTATATTATTAACAATATAAGTATATTCGAGAAGTAAATTCGAGATCTTAAGTATTAATAAAATTACTAATGATTTAATTTCTGTCATTTTCCAATTTATATATTTTCTTGTAATTCGATGCCGTCGATTTGAAAAATTGAATAAAAAATAATTTTCTCGCAGAAAAATTGTTTACAGTTACTGTCATTTTCGATGATAATTACTTCCAGAAACAATTTTATACCCTAAATATCCATAACTATTAAAACTTGAAATATTTTTCATATTTATAATTATTTTTAATTATAAGTAATTTTAATTCATTAGTTAAAACGTCCAGATTTTTGCTGTAAAAAAACGGCTCGTACATGCACTAAACATGAAAATATCCAAACAAGTGATATAGTCATTTAAAGTTGAAGGTAACAACACTAGATTCTGTGAGTATCAGATTTTTATCTCGCAGTCAACACGCTCGTTTCATAGCCTGAATATTGGGATTTTTAAAAATTTCAAAACTTCAAACAAAGTTTTCTTCTATAAAGAGTGGGCTACTCAGGTCAACTTCTGGCTGAATTTTGTCTATGATATGTATACTTAATTCCCGCGGAGCATGAATTTTTAACTCTCAATAGTTAAGATTAGCCAATTATCTTCATTTACACTGAAACTATTATCTTTCCCACTCTGAATTCCGTCTTGATCATTCAAATATCTTCAAACAGAAAAATTTGACAGCAAAAATTAATAAAGCTTAAAAATAGCTATATTAAGAGTCTTTATTTAAATAGGCGGAAACAAGCGCTTGTAAAAATCAAACTCGTGTAAATTTTGTTGTTTGGGACCCTAGAGTAGAGTTTTTCAAAGTTACACCAAAATCTAAAATGGGTCGGCACAAATTTTTATTATTTTCAGACGATTTTAAATGCAATGACTCATCTGTTACCAGCGAATAACAAAAGTGTGTAAGAGAAGGAATTGATGGAATTCTATAACTGGCGAGAAAAAGGAGCATAGGAGAAGGAGCAATTACAGAAAAGGTGCTACTATCCTTCTTTTTCAATGTGAAGACATCAATGTTGAAGTGCACAAAGGTATTGATATTTCGAAGTATGGGAAACTTACTTCATATTTAAAAGTATGATCAAGAAATTATAAACCAAAGAAGGGAAAGTTACTGGAGAGAAACCAAATCTGATAATTTTTGAAAAAAACACCAGATGAGGAATATTTACAAGTTAAGGTAGAAACTACACTATTTTAATATTTCACTTTATACATTGAGCGCTTTATTTTGATCTTTTTACAGGTTGCAACAATCATGGCAGTTGGTGCTTGTCAATGCAATGAATTAACCTTTTTGGATATCAAGCACGACAGAGACAGAAACAGTTCGTTCCGGATACGAAAAGAAATATTTCAAGAAATTTCACGATCATGGAAGAAGCTTTTTCAGTCAATGCTGTAGAACTGTGTCGAACTGCATAACTCTGCAGCCCAAAAATGCGGGTGGGATATTTTGCTTGCGATTTGTGACTGGAAAAAGTACTACACAACATGTCGGCATCAACACAATTTCGAAAACGTTTTTAAAAGTGACTTCATTTCCTGGGCTCTCTGGTCCAGAAAGTTTTACCGGGCATGTGTAATGAGGCGTCCTTCGGCAACATTATTGGCCCATGCTGGGGATGATATTACCACTGTGAAGCGTCATGGTGGTTAGAAATCGACTACGGTAGCGTCACTGTCCAGCAAGATGGCAGTTGCTGAAAAAAAATCCAGGTCCTACCTGACGAAATTGTGGGCCCCTCCAATTCCTTATCGAGTAAATTTAAATAATCCCAGTCAAAATGAAAAGGTCGTTTTTGAGATAAATGTTGATGTTAATAATAATAATTCTAAATAAAATGCTATAAAATCGAAGCGTATTATGAATTCTAATCGACTAGTGTGTGAAAAGGCCTTTAATCCACGGAAAACAGACGTATTAAACCCTTTTTTTGTACGTTCATGCAAAACAAAACTTTATTAAACTATATTTAGTGGAAAAAGTGGTTCTTTTTGCACTAGTGCAATATAATTGGTATTGCACTCATCTGTCATTCTACTACAGCGTTTTGTGATCATGACAAACATAAACTTTTCATATCGATGTCATATTTAGTTAAATTTCTGTGAGATTTGTGACGTTTTAAGCAGTTGCATATTTTATATTATTTTCAATCATATTGATTACATACTGAATTACAAAATTACTAGAAAATTCAATTTATTTAAAATAAAATTAGTTTTCTTTGAATATCAACTGAATTACAAAACATTTTTTGGTTTTTGCATGTACGTAGAAAAAATATTGTATGCAACTCGTACAAAAAAATATTTATTTCACTCGACGTGTTGTCCAACTTACTTTTTACACTTGTTTCATAAATAACTATTAATATAGTGATCGTGGATAAATAAATAAATAACCGAGACACTCTGTTAAAATCAACTAAATGACCTTACTAATTTATGTTTTCAATATTCTGACCGTTGTCATTTAGATGAAAATAAACACGGATAATTATTCTTTGCGTTCTTATCTCGTGCTTGAAATGATTTCCTTTACGCGTTATGAGTCACTAAGAGGAAGAATATATCAACTTTCTTAAATAACCGATTTCTTTCCCTTTGAGCTCATAAATCACGGAATGAATCCGTGAAATGACTAGCTAAGAACACATTAAGCGGTAAAACATTAAGACTATGTAATCTGTGAGCTACATCACTACACGAATCGTCGAGAACGCGTAATCAATCACACTGAACAACCGTCATAAAACTACGGGAACCGGGGCATTCTAGATTAATAACACAATGAAGACTACGATATTTATTACACGGTATCTAGTTTTGTTTGGGTTTGTTGATGGAGATGTATACTTGATTTACTCTCTCGATAATTGAAACACGAAAGTCATTACTTACATTGCAGTGATTTTCTCAAATAGCGAGAATATACACAGTGTTTATGATATTAGTGTCTTCTTTCAAGTGGATACTACATGTCCATACGAAACGTTATGCTGAAAAAGTTATCTTTGTTTTCAGATCGACTATACATATCATAACCTGGACCGGGCGATGCATTTCTGATTACTTTTACTTGAAGGTAGGGGCAAAATACAGAAATTATCTTTACGACGCTAGGCGTCGCGGCGCTTCAGAAATTTTTGTTCCAGCATTTTATTTTGAATATATTTTTTATATAACATTTTTTTATGTTCCTATAATTTAAAAGCTTTGCTGTAAAACGGTGAAAAACGCTATATGTGATAGGTTTTGCCACACCTTTCTAATAAATGTAGCAAATTCTATTCGTTGAACTTTAATATTTTTTTAATAAATGCAAGCAGACTAGGCAAAATGAGAAGTGTCAGAATTTTTAAGGTTTTAATCATTATAGTTTATAGAATTAATGTTTGAAGTGTTGTGATCGTTCATTAGTAGTATGTAGTTACTGAAAAGTAGCAGTAATAAAAAATTTTCCCATGACGAAAAAGTGGATATGCTGTTAATTTTAGGAGAAGCCCAGAAAAATGCAGTACGGGCAAGAAGATTATACGCACTGGGGTATCCCGAAAGAAATCTTACAAATCATCAAATATTTTTCAAATTGGAAAATGTTCTCCATCAGAATAAGAAATCATTATTAGTTAACAGGGTGAGAAAAAGAAACAGTAACCCCTGATAACAATGTGGCAATTATAATAAACTATTTTGAAAATCATCCTGAAGCGTAGATTAGAAAGGCTTCGAGGGAGTTAAATTTTACATATAATGCAATTCAAAGAGTTTTAAAAATTAACAAATATCACAATTATAAAATACATGTGCAAGAGTTACATCCTGGAGATTTCGAACAGCGAAAAAATTTTATTTCTCTGTTCTTAGTTGCATTAGATGATAATCCTAATTTGTATAACCACATCTTGTGGACAGACGAAAGTCATTTTATTAGTCATGGCATTCCAAACCGGAAAATACTCATCATTGGTCGGACGAAAAGAAGAGAAGTTCAAAGGCAGGGTAACTTTAGTGTCAATGTATGGTGTGGAATTGTAGGGCGCCATTTAATAAGTCCATATTTTTATGATAGTGTCTTAACGAGGCAAAGGTAATTTTCTTGCAACTGAAATTCATATTCTTATAGAAAATGTGCCACTTCAAATTAGGAGACACCTGTGGTTTCAACTGGACGGGGCGCCTTACCATAATGCTGCAGTTGTTCAAAGCTATTTAAATTTGCACTTTAAAAATAAGTGGACAGGTACTAATGGCCCTTTGTAATTTGCTCCGAGAGCCCCAGATCTAACCCCTCTTGATTTCTTCTTGTGGGGAGCCTTAAAAAATATTGTGTATAAAACTAAAACAAACAGTATTGATCATTTGAAGAAGAAAGTCACTGCTGCTTGTGCTGAAATATGTGTCAATATTTTAAAAAAAAGTAACGTCCAATGAACTAAGAAAACATTACGAATTGTGTTGAAATAATAATGGTGGTCACATTGAACACATTATCACACACAACACTATTAAAACAAGTATTGTGTTTACTTTTTTTATGTTTATTTATTTCAGATGAAATTCCTTTTCTGTTTACGTGTTTCACTTGATATTCTTTATATTGTTGTGGTCTCCCTCAGGGGCGTGCAGTCCATGGAAGCAAGGGAAGCAGAGCTTCCCCTACAAAAAAATGCAAAACATATTCTAAAATGTTATTTTTGAAATAGGAAACAATTAATTTAGTTATATAAAAAACCGCTAAAAATATCTTAATTATCAAGCCCATAACCAATACGGCTTTGACTCCTAAAAAATTAAAAATTATGTTAATTATGTTACAAATAGGTAAGTTTTTAAAAATTGCTTCCCTATATCGCTGACTACGCGTCGTTGCAATAATAATTATAATATAATACAGAAATTCACTAGAGAATTGCCCGTAACTATTTAAATGTATAGGAAAAATATTCAAAATTAAGATATCTTTATCGTGACATATTAAAAAATGTATGTTGGAAAATAATTCTGAAGCTCCGCGATGCCTAGCGTCATAAAGATAATTTCTGTATTTGGACCCTACCTTTCAAGTAAAAGTAATCAGAAATGCAAAAAAATCCTAAAATAATTTATTTTTCTCAGTCGTTTCCCAGAAAAAACTCTTTTCACCAGTTAAATCGATCACCCTGTACAGGATGTCTCAAATTCGATAGTATAGGCCTACTGCGAGGAGACAAAAAACTTAAATAAAATTACCCCATTCGATTTAACCCCACGTGTCCCAAATTTTATTTGGGACACGTATATTAAAAGGCGAGTTATGTCCCCTGTATATTATATATTTTTACTTCAAGATGTTCTAAGAAACATAATATAAACGTTAATAGATAATAAAAATGGTAATTCATCAAAATTCCTTTATTATAAAACATGTAGAATCTTTTTGTAATTCAGTTAAGTTGTATTTGGCCGTAATAACGCTTCGCATTAAACATCATCTACTCCAAAACAAATTTTTTATTCCAAAGACAAAACTGGCGTTCTAATATTTAGTGTGTGCATGCAGAGACTGTTTAAGTATGCAAAGTAAATTATTGCTGAGAATATTGCGACGTCATCTAATATTTAAGCAGAAAAATATCAGTCATTGCCACGATTCAATGTAAATAAGTAATTCATTAACATTTATGTACTGAGAATATTACGGATATGATTCAGACTTTATCCATTTTGTTGTTTATCATGTAGAGTTGGTATTTCCTTATGCTTAAATGCTCCTGACCCATATTTTTTATTATGATAATGTAAATAGATAGATAGGTATGTGTATCGTTATAAAATTCTAAGAGTTGGTATAAAAAAGTATAATATATTCCTCAAAGAATTTCACAAGTGAAAATTTATCAAGTACTCATTTCTGTCGCCGAATACTTAGGCAATGTTGCCACTTCTTCATATATTGACGTAAAATCAAATAATATGAACAAAGCTTTATTATTTCTTTTTTTTTTCTGAAATTATAAAAAATAAATACAGTTACAATGTATTATAGTAATCTAGATGTGCTGTATGCAACTGACAAGCTTTTACAAAAAAGAACTCGAAATGGTATGTGTGTAACACGTGATCTTTATCTACCAATAAGATCATTAAATTCGTATAGAACGTTTAACGGCATTATAATTGACACGTGTAATAAACGGCATTTCGCTTCCTTGTTTCAATGAATAATTATAACGTATAATACACGTTTAAATTGTACTGTTTTTTAACACTTGTGAGGTTTATTAAAAAATAATTACTATCTAGTTATTTGTATATATAAGTACCTATACATTCTTAATGCAATATGTTTTTATTAAATATTGTATAAAATTTGCTTTGGATTGGTATCGTTCCGAAATATTTATTAATTGCAAAACGTTTATGATACATTTTGTAAGCATTACTTATGCCTGTTACTCTAAAATGTTACAAACACGTTTTTGTTCAATGTCAATATATTAATCAGTTGACACAGACGTTTTATAAAGGTTTAAATAAATAAGTTTTATTTAAATATTTTAAATAACGTTCATTTAACGTTACAAAAGATTTGCCAACATTTTTTGTTAAAAAAGTACATATTTTAATCGTTATGTTAGACCGTTACTTTTCTAACCATAAAATAATGGTTGATTTTGTAATGTAACACGAATTATCAACCTATGGTACGTTGACAATACGTTTAAATAACGTATGTGTGTTTACTGGGTACTGATAATCTGTCCTTGTTTATGTAGAATAGTGTACATCTACAACATTTCAAAAACAGACCAATTAGCAATAAGTAAGCATGTTATAAGGGCAAATACAAATATTTCACTACAAATTAACGACTTTTGAGACAACACAGGAACATATAAACCTGTTCCTCTCATAATTCGCGGTAATAAACCCGCAGGTACTGTACAGACATACTTTACATTCCGAAAAAGGTAAATAATTAGATATTCCAACGAATGGTACACAATAATTGGAGTAACGAGTCCGATTGCGAAATTGACATAAGTCAGATAGCTCATAAAACTCCAATTAAAGTTTATATCTGCTGGCTGAGGCGATATTAATGGCAAATTACCGTGTAATTGGATAAATAAATATAATTACCTACGCAAAATATGTTCACGATTTTGTTGTGTGTGGGCTGTTTGCTGAGAAACTGCGCAGATGTTTTTTTTATGACTACTTAGTGTTTCTGCGAACTTGGCGACTTCAATGGTAGATCAAGTGAGAAAACTCAAAGTTTTTCGTTTGTTGGCGTTTAAAATTTCTGTTGCGCGACTAATTTAATTTAATGCTAAAATAGAGATGAATTTGAATCAGTGTCATATTTTGTTTAAATTATATCTTACAAGAAGTCACTGGAAAATGATCCGTATACAGGGTGTCCGGAAAGTCCGTCAGGAAACTCCGTGGCGTGATTCTACGAGTTAAAATAATAGCAGTTTGTAAGGATTTTTTTTCGAATTCTCAATTGTTTGCAAGTTACAGTTTGTCAAAGTTCAATTTTTTTTCTTTTTCTTTCTAAATAACTTAATTAATTCAAATTCGATTAATCTCTCCTTTGGTACACCCACTAAGTACATCAAGCTCTATTGGAACATTGAGAGAAGAGTTTCATTATACGCCGCTAGGGGGCACTTTACCTAGAACTCAAAATTTGTATTATTTATAACTTTTTTTCTTGCTAGATATCACAAACATTTAAACATTTCTGGAAAGAGAAACAATTTTATAAAAAATTATGTACTCTTTATTCAAGTCGATAAATGTAACCGTTTAGCAGAAAATCGCTATTAAAGTTTTATTAAAAATCAAATTTTTGCTTTGCTTCAAATAAATGTCACTAGTAATTTTATTGTTTGAAATTATCACTAAAATTGTTTAAAGCAGGTATAAGTCTGATTTTTCACCATAAAAATCTGAGGAATGGCTCAGCGATACTCAAATATTGAATACCGTGACATGGTATTTTGTTACGGACAAGCAAATGGTAATGCAGAACAAGCACGCCGGAATTACATAGACGCATTTCCTGATAGAAGAGTACCACATGCCCAAACATTCGTCAACATTTATAGACGTCTGGGGGAGCAAGGTTCCTTTAAAAATTATAATTATGACACAGGAAGACCAAGAACCACGAGAACTGCAGAAAAGGAAGAAAGAGTGCTGGATGCAGTAGAGATAAATTCAGCTATAAGCACAAGAAAAATTGCTGCTCAGGAGGGTATACCTCGTTCTTCAGTTTGGGAGGTTCTGCATGAGCAACTTCTTCATCCATTCCACGTGCAAAAGGTACAAGCTCTTTATGATGAAGATCCAATGCGTCGTCTACGGCTCTGTAATAACATTGTAGAAAGATATGATGAAGATAATGCATTTATTAATAAGATTTTATTTACCGACGAAGCTGGTTTTACAAGAGATGGTGTTATAAATTATCATAATACTCATCGGTGGTCCGATGAGAATCCCCATGCATACCAGGAAGCAAGACATCAACGGAGATATTCTCTTAATGTATGGGCCGGAATCATAGGAGATCAGCTACTGGGTCCTCACTTCTTTAATGGAACATTAAATGGTGACAGTTACTTGGAATTTCTTCGAACCGATCTTCCAAATTTGCTTGACGATGTTCCTTTAAGAACAAGAGCGAATATGTGGCTATTACAAGATGGCTCATCTCCGCATTTTAGTTTGCCTGTTCGTGCGTACTTAAATGAGGTATATCATAATCGTTGGATCGGTAGAAGTGGACCGGTATCTTGGGCACCTCGATCACCCGACCTCAATCCTATGGATTTTTTTCTTTGGGGGCACTTGAAGTCGATAGTTTATGAAACACCTGTAAATGACGTCAACGATCTTCGTCAAAGGATTATCGGTGGATGTGAAGTCATTCGAAACAATATCGGTGTTTTTCATCGTGTCAGACGATCATTTTTAAAACGTGTCAGAAAATGTATCGAAGTGAATGGAGGTCATTACGAACATTTATTATGATAAATAGGACTGAAAATCTGTAAAAATTTGATTCAAACTGCTATTATTTTAACCCGTAGAATCACGCCACGGAGTTTCCTGACGGACTTTCCGGACACCCTGTATAAGAACCGACAGAGAACAGATGCATGTAAGAGATTCCAAAATATTGCAATTTAACCAAACATATTTATATAGAAAGTTACAACAGACGGAGTTACAGGTCTTCAAAGTGGGGCCAAATATTTCGAAAAACATTAACATCTCTGAATTACTTTAACTTGGTACATGATTAAGGTTTATTGTTGGTTTTCTTTGACTATGAGTTTAAGTAGATTAAGACACTACGCAAAGTCTTTATTGACAACCAAACTTTTTTCCCATTGATCGAATTTAAAAAGAATAATATTCCATGCAGAATTTAAAACAAGATTTTAATAGTGTTTATTAGAAGAAATCAAAAAGTCTGTAATAGGCTTCGTACACTAAATTGTTAAACGTAATCTAATACATCCATATCACATTCAAAGAATGCAAGAGCTACTGCCTTAAGCGACCTTTTGCAAGTTAATCTTGCATCAGGATGTTTTCACAAGACGATTCTTTTCACCGATGAGGCGTGTTTCATTCGTAGAGGAATTACAAATGTTCACAACCTTCATGAATATTCCGGTGTAAACTCCAACGCAATAACTGTTTGGGCCGGTATTATTGATTGTTATTTGATTGGACCAGTTACTTTGCCTAATTAATTACATGGCGAAAGTTATTTCAAATTTCGTTTTTGAATCGAAGATTTACCGAAGCAACTTACATAGATGTTTGGTTTATCTTGATGGGGCATGCACCGCCTCATTTTAGTGCTACTGCTTTTTGAATTTTAAGTTTCCAAATAAATAATCTGGACGAGGAAATAATTGTTCTCAAAATTGGCCACCACGATCGCCAGAACATTGAAGAATTTTGTTTATTCCTCTCCAATTGAATTCCGAGAGGATTTGTGGAATCGTTTTGTGAATAAATGTGACGTTATAAAAAAACGACTAAATTTATTTTTCAGTGAAAATGGTGACCATTTTGAACAATCTTTTTAGTTTTATTTTTTTATTTTATCGCTTTATTATTAACTGTCAAATTTTGAACACAAAGCATACTACTGACTTTTTATTTCTTCTAATACTGTTATCTTGTTTCAATGAATTCTTTTTTCTTGAAAATCTTAAATATTTTTAAAATGTAACAAAATAGAAAGTGTAAATTAAATTCTGCTCGGAATATTATCATTCTTTTTCCAATCAATGGAAAAAAAAGTTTAATACAATTTTAAGGGTGACTGACTCTCAATGAACACCTTGTAGTGTTTCAATTTACTTGAATTCATAGTCGCAGAAAACTAATAAGAAACTTACATCAGTGGGGTGCGGGAAGTGGCATATTTTACAAGTTCAATCGAACATATTAATAAAAAAGAAATCAAAGGTACTTTTTAAATTTTGTTAAAATATTTAATGTACCTAGTAGGTATTTTCTCTGATATTATTATATTATATAATATAATATTTAAAGGCATATTTAATTAACATTTTTATATAAAAGAAGACAAGGTGTTTATGTGGATAATTTGGATATGTGCAAGATTTAAATCTTATATCTAACATGTATTAGAATATACTGTATCCTATGCCTATAAATATAAAAATTAATAAAATTACATATAAACATATTCATTTGGTAAGCATTTATTAAAGAAAAATTGAATAGAAAATATAATATAGACATGATATTTGACTTAGTTAGCAGTGAATAATAGGTCGGAGAACATGAGCATTGCAAATCAGCTTACAAAAGCAACAAATCACAAAAATCATTAGAAAAATGCAGTAGATATAACAGGGTGTTTTAAATGATGTAGCAAAAATGAGACCACAGTCGCATAATGAAAAGATACAGAGTGTCAAAGTTAAAATTTTATTTTCGATCTTTGGCAATGACTTCTTAAGAAACCCAAATATTTACATAAAATTTGTAAATCGGGGGTTTTTGCGGGCGATAAATTCAAATTTGTTTCTAATTTTGACGTCACTAGTAGAGGGCGCCATTTTTGGCACACCATGTTTCTTTTAAATTGCAGCACTTTTTGCAGCTTAGTGTATCCATCTGACTATCGAAACAATCGATTATCCTACCTGTTTTATTTGAAAAAGCTATACCTTGATGAACAAAATTGAATTTCTCACCCGCATAAACCCCCGATTTACAAATTTTATGTAAATATTTGGATTTCCCAAGAAGTTATTTACAAATACCGAAAATCAAATTCTAAGTTTGACATCCTGTATCTTATGATATAGGTATGAAACGTTAAATGGATTTATCTACTCCTATTAATTTATATATTAATTAATCAACTGCTTTTGAGCAATTAATAGTATCAATATACAAATAGCGTGAGTTTTCATAGTGAGTTATTATAACTCGCTGGGTTTCTACAATGATAATTCGGTATGTAAATAGTGTACGCAGTAAATTCTTGGAAAGCCGATAAATACGTTCCAATGGTGTAAAATGGAAAGAATTTTTAACAAGTGGAAAGGAATGAATAATTAAAAGATTTTAAAATTATAAAATTGCCAACGCCTGTCAGTAGGCGGAACTGTCAATTATTATCATTGAGGGGACTAATGTCATTTGATATTTTAACAAAATAATTTTGACGTTTTCAAATCAATTCTTAGTATTTATTGTTATAGTCGTAGATAAAGTATAGTATTCAACTTGCGGTAATGGTCATAACTCACTTGATGAATTACAGCACTCGCCTGCGGCTCGTGCTGCAAACTTCATCTGCGTAAGTAATGACGTGCATTACCGTTCGTTAGTTTTTTTAGTATTCACGTTTACAAGTAAGTAACATAAACAGTGGCAAAGTATCCTCATTTCTGCGAATCTTGGAATACAATCGATGCATTTCACAGCACGCCTTGTTTTGATATCAAACTAAGTAAGTCTACTTCAAATAATAATAATTCATCAGTGCACTTAAACTAGCATAACTTTATTACGATACCGCAGAAGCAAGAAACGTGTAATTGACTGCTATGTCGTGTGAATACATTATTTATATTTACTTGCAAGGCGAACCTTGAACTTAATAAAGGATAACGTCTCGCGATAAAATTAATAAACGCCATAGATCCTGCATCCAGGTGTCGGACTTTAATTGAATAAATGGAATGTGGATTTTAGGCCATTGACTTTTATATTTTCTGTAAATATTAGTAAGTACTTATTCTTACCTGTTGCAATGTTGTTATTGAGTTTTTATTCATAAGAACATTCAGTTCTGGCCATTTAAAAAATTTTACACAAAATTATATTATATAAAATACAAGCTATTGTTATTAATTATTAATAGAATCCATTTGTAGTTTTAATTAATAAAGTAATTTGATATGCCTGACGTTAAAACAACAAAATTTTGAGCATGTCTTACCCAGTTTCTACAAACTAAAACAAATGTTTCTGCCTCTTGTCGATTTTGAACTTGAACGTTATTAGCAGCAGCTATGATACGTTTGCGTAGATCGTCGCCTGGCTAGAGACTACAGTGGCCCAGCAATGTAAAGGTTAAATATACTACAACTTCAATAATTTTTTCCTCGGAAACTATAAGGATTTTACAAAAAAAATAGATATTGACTCATTGACTCATTTTTCATGAAGCATCACCTAATATCGTATTCCTCTATAAAAGTAAATAAAGAAATACACTTTAATCAAATGATTTTGAAAAAAAAAACTTTACAGTTTTTTAAGTAAACACATACACTATTATAGGAATGGACGGTTTACCATTGAATGAAATTTCAAAATAGCAAAAATAAGTTAAATAATGACTTACTTAATCTGCAAAGTGTCAATTTAAAGAGACTTTCTGCTAAATAACATGCCACTGATGTTTAGTTAGTTATAATAAATATCTCCAGACGTCACAGCATCCAGTATACAGGCTGTATCACATAAGAGGGCCACTTCCATGTATCTCGCTTAATATGCGAGACACGTCAAAAATCTTTAATTGTTTTTTGTTGCATTTTTGGAGGCCTAAATTTCAAAATAGCAAAAATAAGTTAAATAATGACTTACTTAATCTGCAAAGTGTCAATTTAAAGAGACTTTCTGCTAAATAACATGCCACTGATGTTTAGTTAGTTATAATAAATATCTCCAGACGTCACAGCATCCAGTATACAGGCTGTATCACATAAGAGGGCCACTTCCATGTATCTCGCTTAATATGCGAGACACGTCAAAAATCTTTAATTGTTTTTTGTTGCATTTTTGGAGGCCTTTATGCTTGTAAAAACAAATTTGAGATCCATAGCCAACTTTATGAGTAATAACAAAAAAACCTGTTAAGTGCCCAAACTTTAAGGCTGTCTAACTTATGCAAAATATAGATTTTCTTATAATATTTTTTTATTGCTTTTCACATTAGAAGCAATTGGGTCTTTAAAATTATTTTGACACAGACAATGTAATAAAATAATATTATAAGAAAATCTGTATTTTGCATAAAAAAAGTACATTCTGTTTATTATTTATTTGCAATTGGCGTCTTTAAAACAGGTTCTACATTATCTTGAGCAACACGAAAATATTTAGGTTCATTTTTTTTTAACTAAAATTGAAAAAAATGTAATAAATATAAAAGATAAGGGCAATATGTAGTATATTGCATGAAAGAATAAAAAACAGGCAATGTTTTGTGGCCATAGCCTGCTTCAATAAAAAAATTTGTATCCGCCTAGAGGGCGCAGCGAACCACATACGATACTTCAAAATTCTGTTTATATTAGGTGGAAGGTATCAATTTTGCAATAAAAATTTATTACCAATAAGTTTTCTCTATCTCTTAAAATAAAAAAGTTAGACAGCCTTAAAGTTTGGGCACTTAACAGGTTTTTTTGTTATTACTCATAAAGTTGGCCATGGATCTCAAATTTGATTTTACGAGCATAAAGGCCTCCAAAAATGCAACAAAAAACAATTAAAGATTTTTGACGTATCTCGCATATTAAGCGAGATACATGGGAGTGGCCCTCTTATGTGATACAGCCTGTATATCGCAAATCTTTGATTGATACAGGTATCAACTTTTATGATATTGATAACTGTGTTTAGAAATGTTTATTTTCTCTACTGTATACCTGCAATCGCATTTTAAAAGGCAACACCGTCCACAGTTTCCAATACATATTACACGTAAAAATTAACATAAACAATTCATATTCAGCTTTCAGTAATAAATATAGATATGACTTCATCTATATTGAATTCACGTGTAGGTTACAATACCAAATCGATTCAATGCATGATTTTGTCTCTGGTTTCTGTCATTAATAAAGTATTTTGAGAAATTAGCATATTGTTTACAAATTATAAACTAACTAATTCTGATCGTAATTCAAATTTCTGATCCTAGTTAAATAATATTAATTAAATAATTATAATCAAAATGCAGAGTACCTCAGAATTTTTCTAAAAAACAATGCTACAACAGCAATATTTTGAGCCCGCCGTACCCAGTTACTACAAACCAGCACACATATTTCTGTTTCTTGCAAATTTACGATATTGACTATTTTCACCCTGCATACTATTAAAAACACAAGTAGTGAAATATAATATCGATTGCTTTATAATTTATGGACCGTGTAAGAGAAACGAGAAACAATAAACAACCATTACAAAAAATTATTTTACCTGCCTGTAACCTTATCTAAATAAGTTCTAGTTCTACAAACAGGAGCAGGATATAAGCCAGCAAAATAAATTGGTTACAAATCTGCCATGTTATCGTTTACTGTTTTGCCACAACCAGTGATTTATTTGAAAACTTATAATCACCATTTACTATTATTGAGTGCTGTACAAATACAAACAACTAAAATGGTCTGCTCAAAACAATTAGCTTTTAATTATTAAGTTAGTAATTCCGTGCATTACACATTAAAAAAGTTACAGTGTTATTTATTATATCGACTTCTCGTTGTCCAAACAACCTGGAAAACGTCTCAAAATATAAAATTATTGTTGACGTTTTGTTTCTTTTTAAGACAATTTGGCGTCCAAGACACGTGTCCTTGTTCAGCGGAGACGGTCGAAGTGAAAGCGCAGAAACATGGAAATTTGTCTATGATAACGCAAAAAGATCGTTATCAAAATATTCACATTGGAGAAATTAAGAACAGCAGGATTTTTCGAGCCCCGCTCCTCGCCGCTTCTCAGAAAAAACTTTTGAATAGAAATAAACTGATTCTGGGTCGTCATTGTCGTTTAATAATGAATAGGAATACGACCGGTAAGAAGATCCCAAATGTACTCAGTCGCAACAAAGCTTTCACGGAGGCATCAATGAAGATGCCAATAGTGAAGATTGTCGAAACGTTTAGATTACCACTAGACTTCTCAGAGAGCCACCGTTGTTTAAGAAGCGGTTTCGACTGTAGTAGCCGTATAACCAACAATAATAGAGAATTAGTAATTTTCCTAGACACTTACATAGATTCAGATAGATGTGACTGCAGGAATGTGGCCATGTTAACAAGTTAACAAATTAGCAAAAAAATATTTCTAGCTAATATTGCTAGATGTCTAAATAAACTGGACATACTCATATTGCAGAAACCAGTTATAAATAAGATGGTGATATGCAGTGAGTTGGTTTTAATACATTAACTTATTTGTTACCAAGATGTTTGTATCCATGAATATTTCAAATCATTGTTAGATCTAGTTCAATAATTCATTACAAAGTTTTATTAGGTTTCCCAAATACAGGGTGTCCAGAATATGAGTGTCTTTATTTTGTTAGACGACAAATTGTATTTTTTACTGTATTAGAAAAGTATTTTAAGCTAATATAAATCAAATCTCCTACAATTCCTATCAATGAAGTCATATGTATACTCTCTGATACCAAACGTCTAAGTATGTTAATTCCACAGACAAAGCTCTATTCAATAATTATCTAAAATCAAAATTAATCTAGCTAAATTTACTAACTTGGTTTAATGACAACATTTTATAAATATCTAAGTTCACTTTTGGCACTGTGGGAACTCGAAAATTCAACCACAATAGATGAGATCTGACCTATTCCATATTTGACTCGACTTAAAGGAAGCCACATGAAGAAGCAATCCTAAAAATGCAGTATTTAATGTTCTTGTGCGTGTTTATGTTTTCATACTTATTTGAATAAATTTTTGCCATTTTCATTGTACGAAAAGTTCTAGTCATTTAAGAGAATGTTCATATCAGAAATTTAGTGTGGCAATATTAAGAACATGTAGCGCGAAATATAGACATGTGCGCTATACATCTTGACCTATAAACCTATAAATTTGATGAAAGAAAATATGGTTAAACTTTTTTTGTTTCGGTTTAAAAAATTTATCAAGTGAAGTATTCTGTTTATAAAAACTAAGAAGTAAACAAGTCAGGACGACATATTTGGTAGTACTTTGTTATGAGTTGTGGTCCTATTCCAGTTTATTTTTACGTGATTATAGAAGTATAGCGCATAATTTCTCAAATCAAGGACTTATGGTCGTGATACTAGTATGCGAAGAATCACAACAAAATTCAGTTACTGCAGCTCAACTTTATGTCCTCAAAAGTTTCCCCAAATATATCATCCCAGACGTAGAGCCTTTTTACGTGTAGTACAGCGGAATATGTTACAGCTAAGCTATCAATTATCCAAAAGATTCCTTTATTCACTATTTGTATAAACGAACGTGCAGAAAACTTTTTGTCTAAATAATACGGCGTTATACAAAATACAAACATTATTTGATACATATTGAGATATATTATATTATGACTAAGGACGTCATTTAATATTATGTGTGTACTATGAATAATACTTAACGTTTTATACAAAAGGATTATGTTTATCTTTTTTTCTTCTGCGACAATAGAGCTGAAAAATTACACGTTTTATTTTTCTGACGGCGATATAGTTGTTACCATTTGGGTTTGAACTAATACTACATTTGTCACCATATGCTCCTAATTTTTAATGCTAAACTTCTCAGCGGTTCCAACAAATGTCAAGACCAAATTTCGCCGAGGTACGATTATAGTTAGCGTTACCAGTTAACAGAACAGTCATTACGGTAGACGTCATATGTCCATATAGTGTACACCGGAAACGTAGAATATAACAAAGAATGTTATTTTTATAACAAGTCGCCTAGATTACTTTAGATCTGTCATAAATAGTCTTGTGCGACAATCTATAAACGTACCTTATATGAATTTTCGAAATCGGCTTCATTCTTCTGTTTGTTATTTTGGTGCTCTAATCCTCAATGCGTAGTAAAATGTAATAAAATTGTTGTTGTTATTTGCTACAATCGTATTGGATGTAACAAATAATTCAGTTAGCAGCAGTATTAATTATTTATTTAAATATTTTTAAACTGATTTATGTTTTGCAGATATATTTTGCTGCATAAAATTTGAAATTGACAACTTGTAAGAATTTTGCAATATTTATTAAAAACATAATTAATTTTTCCCATTCACTGTTCTTTAACTTGTTTATTTTTGTTTTTGTAACAAAGACAAAAATTAATTTCCTTCTTTTTAAAGTATTGCATAGGACCTATATCATTTTTCCAGATACCTAGTTTTAATGAGGTAATATTTTCTGCCGACTGCAAAGACATTATTATTAAATGTGTGTATTTCCTCATTGTATTTTGTTATTCCCGAATTATTAATTATTCTAATAATATTTTATTTTGAAATACCAGATGATGAGAGTATCGCGAAACATAAGATATTTTAAAAAATCTGAATTAAGTACATATGTATATTGTTGAGTAATAATGCAACTTCGATTGATTATCTCATCATCATTCATTACCCTATTAGCGTACGTGACAAATGCATTTTATATTTTCTTAGATATAATAATATGAAGGTATACATTCCTGTACTAATATCATTTATCATCTTGAATTAAAAAAATTCTTTGCATCAAAATGTATTTATTTAAGTGAAAGATAGATTTACTTGAAATTAATAAGCTCATATAGAGTCAGTTAATGAAAAGTTTCCATCGTAAAAAATTATATAGGTAATATAGAAAACTCTTTAAACTCTCTGTATAGTGGTGTGCTATTTTTCAAGTAATGGCTTAATAGTTTAGTGGATATTCAAGGGAGAAACTGTTATTTCAACAAAAATAGAGTCAAAATTTTCATTGTCCCACCCTGTGTAGGCTAACAAATCATTTATATGTATATAAGCTTTATTTTAAGCATATACTTTATAAAAAAGTATATAAAATACCTTCTACTTCAGTAAATAAGTTGAAAAATCTCAGCTTTAACAAGTTAGTAAATAATGGATATATGAATCATATCTAGAGAGCGGAAGGATGTGTACATACACCCTGTATACTATTATCTGCTAAAAATTATTTTTCTACAAAGGTACAGCAAATTTCACCAGATTTTTAGAAGGCTACTGAATTTCGGTTTTTTATTTCTTGTGTTTTTTTACGTAAAATGTGTAATTTTCTAGTAAATTTACAAATTACAGAGACATGAGTGCTACAATAGTGTTTATATCCTAATTTCAGAATAGTAGAAACTAATTTATAGTACTTGTAACGCTGGTGAGGGTAGCGGGGGACGAGATTCCATAGGCGCACCACTTAATAGGGTTCATATAAGAGAATATTACCAAAATTAAGTCGAAGTTAAGTGAACCAAACGTTTTAATAATTGCATATTTGATACGTGGTTTTTATATTTTTTACGAAACAGTGCAACTAATCTAAAAAACAATGTTTAAAGTTTGTCGATTATAAGTATTAAATATTAATTTGTTCGTTTACATTCGTCACTGGTAAAAACCGTGTTGACCAACAATTTATTTGCCGTTTTAAAATGTAAAAGCGGATGTTATTTTCAAGAACAGTTCGCAGTAATAAACAGACACATAGAAGAAATGATAAAATCACAAAATCACTCTCTGCATAGTGACTTATTATAACAGTTTATAAGAAGCTTATGGAATTGTAAAACTGCTTCCGAATTTTTCATGCGTTATGCATTTTTAGGACTTTCCACATGTACAGCTTGTCGTTACGCAACATAAACAAAACACCTATACAGGGGTTTCTTAAATATTGTGTCAAGTTGAAACAAAGTAGTATATCCTAAACGAAACGTTCTCAGACGTATGTTCATGGGAAATTTTTTGCTTAAAATTTAACATACTGAAGTATGTACATCTCCTTCTGAAACACCCTGTATATTAGGTCTAAAGAAATTGACTGCTGATAATAAAACATAAAAACGTGTTGAGTTAATTTGATATATCCTGACACTTGCATTTATTATTAAAAGGTTGTTTCTGTTGCCATTCCCCATATCCTGTCACATTGCACGTGCAAATATTGCAAAGCCAGGTCAGAGTTAATTTTATCGGTGACATTGATTATTTTTAAGTAACGCGCGAGTAATGTGTTTGAATTTTATGTGAAATTAATAACAGCATTAAATTGAGGAGAATAAATATTGCTGCAAAAGTACCTAAAGCAAGCAGAAATTTAAGTTGTTTAATGCAATAATGGTTCCTATTTTCCAATTTGGCAGTAACAAAATTGTTTTTAAAGTTATATTGATGTAATGTATTGATTTGGCAAAAAGTTACACTGTTTTATTTAAAAAAATATTCCTAATGTCATCATAACAAAACAATTGTTGATAAAATTAAACATGACTATACAGAATGTTCTTCAAGCTCTGGGACATACTTTGGCAGATGGTAACTGGGTAATGTCGGACATTTTTTTTTAGATCCGATTCGTTTTTGTTGTGTTGTGAAGTTACAAGCATTTCAAGAAATATAATTTCAATTAAAATAGGCTGATAAATACAAATGATGATTGCTATAACAATATTTATTATTTGTGTCCAAGTTAAAAAATGCATTTATTTGCAACTGAAAAGTATGCAGACATTGTCTTTGTATATGGGTAATCCAATGGGAATGCCAGAGAAGCAGTCTGAGAATACCGACGAAGACACCCAAATAGACATCAATCTGTCCAAACAGTCTTTAGTGCATCATTTCATAGACTTCGAGAAGAAGGTAACCCCCTTCAAAAAGGCCATTCGTCCTACTGAAGTGAATGTACAAAATGAATAAGATATAATAGATACTGTCATTGACAACTCTTTAATTAGTGTTCGCCGTATAGCAAGTAATCTTCATTTATCACTGAATTTTGTATGACTTGTATACTTGTATTGAGAAATGTTACATCCGTTTCATCGTAAAAATTTACAAGCGTTACATGCTGGACATAGTCCTCAACGATTAGAATTGTGTCTCTGGTTACTTCAACAAAATGATAAGATTCATTTCGCTATCATGTGGTCTGATGAAACTAGTTTTACTAGAAACGGCATGAATAATAATCATGATGGACATATCTGGACGTTACAAAATCCGCATGCAATTAGATCAAGACGATTTCAGCAATATTTCAGTAGATAGTATTTTCAACAATAATTTACTGCCTGGGCATATTTTAAATGATCATTTAAATGCAGATCTGTATACTGCTTTCTTGGAAAACAACCTTTTTGATTTCATTGATGATGTAGGGTTTAATATTGTTCAAAATATGTCGTATCAGCACTATGGTACACCAGCACATAGAGGGAAGCAAGTAACTGCTTGCTTACATATTCATTTCCCGAATAAATGGATAGGTCAACCAGGTCCAATAGCATGACCACCGCGAATCCCATAAATATATGGTAAATATATAAATGAAAAATTTTCTTTAACTCACAATTAGCAATCACCCTTGTTTCATATAAATTAATACACTACCGACGCTAGTGCTCCCAAATGTCAAATATACCTTCTCATAACATAGCAACGTGCGAGAAATATAAACTTAACATAAGCACATATACATTTATAAAACAAGAATAAACAATACATTTTCGATATTGTTTTTATATTACCACTTTCTTTTCAATTATAAAAATGTCTTTATTATTTTATTATACTCATATATACTGTTTACTAAAACAGCTAAATAAATTAAACATTAAACTTTTATTTTGTGTTATTGCGTTTCTTAGGTAAATACGAGATAAAGCATATTTTCTAAGTAACGAGAAATTTTCGAACATGACAATTTTGTTGACAGGTTTAATAGATTGTCCAACTTTCAGCCATGTTTAGTACACATACCTTTAAACGTATTCCCTATATGGATAAAGTGTGTCGCAATGTCGATTTTTAAGTATATCTCATATCAATACAGTAAGTATCTACTATGGGAAATGGAAGAAAATATCACTGAACATAATCGGAAAATGGGTTTATAGTGATTATACTCGTATATTTCACACATAACTTTAACTATTAATTGTTTAATATTTTTCTCACGTTTCAAATTGGATTCTATCTGCAAGGGGAAGTGATTCTCATTTGAATCTGATTTTAACGAAACAGGAAATTTTAAAATACAAGTGGATCAACTCGTGCTATGTTTATACAAACTTTCATTTTTAAACGTAAAAGGTGTCCACATTTTCACTTGTAAAAATCAACCATCTGCGATTTTACGCGCAGTTTTCTTTAAATTTATGTTATCTCATAAATCACGTTTTAAGCAGTTTAATGAAAACTGAAATAAATTACAAAAAATATATAAAAACTACAATATTCATAAATTATACATATACAGTATGCGCCAAAAGTATGGAATAAATTCAATAAAAACGAAACAATTATTTTTTGGGAAAAATACTCGAACAGGTCGATTTTTAATTTGAAAAATACATATTTTAGGGTAAAATGCGATTTTCAAATGTCATTTGTCATCGATTTTTTTTAAATAGCAACACCATATTTTTTTCCTTGATTCTGAAAGATCGTTTAATTCTCTATCAGACAGTACTAAAATTTTGCCCTCTTACATAGGAGAGTTTTCGAGTAAATGACGATTGAATGTTAGAAAACGTAAATCAATTAAAATAAAGCAAAAACGTTATCAAGTTTAGTTTTTCGAATTCCATAGTTCTTTTATGGATCACGTAGGTGAAAATCTTTGCAAAGTGTCATTGTCACACCGACTTTCTAATAAGTATTGTAAGCGACAGAAATTATTATTCAATTTGAAGTATTATGGCACATTTAACTGTTACTCAAAGAATTGAAATTTTAATTCTTATCGGATGCGGGAATATAACTAGAACTCAGCAGGAAGTTTGCGATTTATTTAATGAAAAATATCCAGATCGCCCTATCAGCCAATCAACAGTCAGTAAGGTAGGGTCTAAATTTAGAGAAACTGGCAATGTTGTAAATATTCCAAAACCTGGACGTCCAAGCATTAATGAAAATCAGAAACAGAACATTTTTATAAGTATGGTGGATAATCCTCATAATTCTTCACGTTGCATTAAACAATGACACTAGTCAGAGCACAGTGCTACGTATCTTGAGGAAGGAAAAATATCATCCCTACAAAATTCAACTTGTGCAGGAACTCAATGAAGATGATCCCGATCGCCGCTTACACTTTTGCGAAATTCTAATAGATTTATGTCAAAGACATAGAAATTTACACCGGCAAATACTTTTTTCAGATGAGGCCACATTTTATCTGAATGGTACAGTAAACCGTCAAACTTGCAGATATTGGAGTCGGGAAAATCCTCATTGGATGGCAGAGGCACATACCCAACACCCTCAGAAATTAAATGTGTGGGCTGGAATAGTTGACGACAGAATAGTAGGGCCTTTCTTCTTTGAAGGAACCCTTACAGGACAAAGATATTTAGAGTTTCTAGAAACTGACCTTGTTCCAGCCCTTGCAGTAATTTTTCCTAACGATAATGACCCTGACATTCCTGACGATACCATATGGTTTCAGCAAGACGGTGCACCTCCGCACTATGCGCGCCCTGTACGAGATTTTTTGGACAACTGTTTTTCTGTGAGGTGGATCGGCAGACGCGGACCGATAGAATGGCCTGCAAGATCGCCAGATCTTACACCTCTCGACTATTTTTTATGGGGATACTTGAAGTCAAAAGTGTACATTAATAAACCATGTAACTTCAAAATCGCATTCGGGACGAAATACGCAGAGTTACCCCAGAAATCATTCATAATGTGCAAGAAGAATTTCTTCACAGACTTGCGCATTGTCAAGAAGTTGGTGGATGGCAATTCGAACATTTAATTTAAGTATAAAATTTAATCAATTGTATTTTATTTTACATACCTCAGAATTGTTACTTTTTTATGGATAAAATTTACGTTTTCTAACATTCAATCGTCATTTACTCGAAAACTTTCCTATGTAAGAGGGCAAAATTTTAGTACTGTCTGATAGAGAATTAAACGATCTTTCAGAATGAAGGAAAAAAATATGGTGTTGCCATTTAAAAAAAAATCGATGACGTCATTACTCGAAAACAAATGACATTTGAAAATCGCATTTTACGTTGAAATATGTATTTTTTAAATTAAAAATCGACCTGTTCGAGGATTTTTCCCAAAAAATAATTGTTTCGTTTTTATTGAATTTATTCCATACTTTTGGCGCATACTGTATATTAAACTAATTCCAAATTTTTGTCATTAAAATATTGTAGAAAACAAATTTGTGCACGCTATTTTAAGAGCTTTGTTTAAGATAAAAAAGGTATTTCACCGACATTGTAGGAATTATGCATCTGTATTTTTATTTTTGCAGTTAGAATTTAGTTTCAATAGTATAAAGTGTAAGTTTACCAGACAGATGCAGAAAAATATTGGTTTTCCAATTGGATAGTTTTCCATGATTATACCAATCATGCGTAAAATTATTATTCTATGAGAATACCAAGCGCAGATTACTACGTTGAGATAAATAGTCTACTTAGATAAAAAAAAAATTAACAGACAACAAAAAAATTAAAAATCGTTCCCATAACTACTCTAGTTGATCTTGGCAATCGATTAACACTGTCACAAAAATCAAATCACAAAAAGAAACAGCTGAAACAGAAGAAGTAATCATATACCAACTTATTTCATATTCAATCATTCAAATATTTGTGGTGAAACATCGTATTTAAAATCTGCGGATTACTGTGCATGAAATTTTATTTCGGGACTCTTCTTAAGGTTGGTCTCACATGTGAATCACAAATTCACAAGGTGTAAACAATAAAATGTGGTCATAAAAGCTGATATACATCTATATTTTTAAGTTACACTTCTAACAAAAGCTGGTAATCTTATTTTGTGAACTAGGCCCTCATTTTTCATGGAAATAAAAAACTTGTACAATTTGTTCCCTTAGCTGTTGTTTATTTAGTATTGGAACCATATAACTCTTTGGTTCATGTTTTGCCTCTGGTGGTTTGTCAAAATATGTTTCAACTTGACGGTGCTCCTACGCATTATAGTCAAAATGTTCAGAACCATTTAAATGAAATTTTTCCTATGGATTGATAGAAGACAGCTTGCATATGTTACATAGCCATTCAATTCCCCCGACCTCAACCCGTTGGACTTTGATTTCTGGGGTTTTAAGAAAGCTTTCGTTTGTATAGTTCTCATGCGAACTGAACAACAGCCAAGGGAACGAATTATACAAGGTGGAGCACAAATTTTCTAGAATATTCGTTAATCTAACAAAAAAGCGACCCAGGTGAAGGTGGTACCCATATTGAATATTTAGTTTAACTGAATAAGTTTTTAGTTTTTTTTACTGTTTGCTGTAGTTGTTTCGTTTGTTTATTTCTATTTATTGCATAAAATGGAAATGGTCATTTAATATTTAGCAATATTTACTCTATGTCACGCCTAACACAAAAAAATTGCAATATCTCGTAAACTGAGCCTCAAATCAAAATCTTATTAAGAGTGACATAAAAAGAACAAATACACGCTCCATCTAAAAATAATATATTTTGAAACCATAGGCGGCTAAAAAAATTAAGGGAGATACTACATGTTCATGCTTTGATATTTTAGACTAAAATTACACAGAAGGTGTACCGATTTAAGATAAAAATATGTGCCAAATTTCAAACAAATATCTCTAAAGTCATCGGAGCTATCATCAAAAATCATTTTTAAAATTTTAATTTTGGCGCCCTGTATTTTGAAAATGGAGGTCCAAAATGTAAAGTGGCATAAGAAGGTTCCATTATTTTGGTATAAAGAATATGTGGTTAGTGACTTGACCATTCCCTTACATAGGTACAAAATGTCGATTTTTTTGTATTTTTATTAAAAATGATTTATTTAATGAACGCGATTCATTTATAATGTAGTGGTTCAATAGAGGAAACAATAACCTATTCATTAACCAATATTTTATTGTAAAAACTATTTTAGAGAAAACAAAATGGTATTGCATATATGGTGCTTCTCTACATATTTATATATTTATTTTTTGTTTGAGATTATACCTACATTTTTCCTCAAATATAATTTTTAAATAAGATGCTTGCACAAAATAAGTAAATGCACTGAAATCTCTTAAGCGTGTAATATTTACTGACACCTTCTTCTAAATAATCGAATTGTTTACGTTTCTGACGATTATAGCGCAATTATTCCTTATTTAATATAGCAGCGTTACATAATACGTCACTGCTAAAAATTCCTGCTGATAATCGGCGCCGAGGAAAGCAAAAAGCCTACTTACAGTTTAACCGGCGTTTGGTAATCCCAAAAACACGGAGCACACCAAAACACAAAGTCCATTCACAAAACTCGCACGTGTAGCAGGAATGCACTAGCACGTTGCAGGCAGGATACAAATAGATTAAAATGCACCCGCTCGCTGAGAACAAACGAAGATCGTGGCGGTAAGTTCGAGAATAGCGGCCTCACCTTCGCGTAGCAGTGCGGAGGCTCGCTGATCACCTTGCTCTGTACCAGCGGCAGTACCTTGTAGGTGGTACCCGCGGTACCTGACGGTCGCCTCCATATGTGTTTGCTAATGGTTTTCGGTTCGGGTGTCCATCGGATGCAAAATTTCAGTAACACTTTAAAACAAAAACAGCAAAATGAATTCAAATTTGTTTCTAATCTTGACGTTACTAGTAGAAGGCGCCACTTATGGCACATCATGTTTCTTTTAAATGATAGAACTATTTTGCTGCTTAGTGTATCCATTCTCCTATCTGTTATATCTGAAAAAGGTATACCTTGTTGAAGTCATTAGTTTTCGAAACAATCTGAAATATTCAGTGCGCCGATTAAAAACTGTTATCATTTCAGGTATAATCCTTTTCTACTGAAAATGCAGCTAAATGTTACTTGAAAAAGTTTTTCAGAACGGTAAATTATGGAGACGTGCAAGCCTCGCCGATCTTCTTGAAATTTTGCACGTCTCCATAATTTACTCGGTGCATTGAGCATTTTAAATAGGATTATTTCGAAAATGGTTACTCCTACCGACTTCAGGAGGGTTTACCTTTTTCAAATAGAACAGGTAGGATTATCGATTGTTTCGATAGTCAGATGGATACACTAAGCTGCAAAAAGGTTCTGCCATTTAATAGAAACGTAGTGTGCCACAAGTGGCGCCCTCTACTAGTGACGTCAAAATTAGAAACAAATTTGAATTTCTCGTCCGCAAAAAACCCCCCCACAAATATTATGTAAATATTTGGATTTCTTAAAAACTTATTTACTTTTTGGATATACAGAGTGTCCCAAAATAGAAGACCATACCATTAACCACATATTCTTTGGACAAAAATAATGCGACTTTCCTTATGCCATTTTTTATTTGGACGTCTCTGTTTCAATATACAGAGTGTTAAAGTTACATTTTAAAAACCTGTTTTTGTTAATAATCCCATTGTTTTTTAAGATACACACTTGAAATTTTGCACGTACTTTTATCTTATTGTGACATACTTATCATGTAATTTTGGTGAAAAAAAATGTAGGGCGAATGGAGGTAACTGAGGGATGTAGTGCCCTTTATCCGCTCCAATTATTTGTAAGTACGTCTATGCAGCTTATTCTTGAAATATCAAAAGTAGAATTTTCTTCTGATTTTTTTATTTTTTTTGTAATTTTCTGTATAAATGCCTCGTTTTGGAGAAAAACGGCAATTTGTAGTGCCCATAAATCTATCACTCACTACCATTTTCAAAGTGAAACTGAAATTTTGTGGATATACCTGTTATTACAATACCTTGGCAACTTAGCAAATCGTAATACTTATTGAATGAATATTTGCTAATTAAAATAAAAAAAGAATATCTTTCAATATTTAAGCTTTTCGCTACTTAAAAGGGCACGTACATGTGTTAATGAGGAGGGTGGGCAAGTAGAACGTTTGTTAAATTAGTAGTAATTAATAAATTATTTTATTTAATGTTATTTATGTTGATCGTTCATTATTACTATTACTAAACAAGACTATTATTTTTTGTTTGATAAGAGAACTGTATTACAGATTTTAATGCCATATTATTTTTTCAGTTCATAAGTATTCCTCATTTTATAAAATTTAAAATTATCCATTCTGTTTTAATTAGCAATTATTCATTCAGTAAGTATTACGATTTGGTTGCCAAGGTATTGTAATAATAGGTATATCCACAAAATTTCAGTTTCAGTGGAAAATGACAGTGAATGATAGATTTATGGGCACTACAAATTGCCATTTTCCTTCAAAACGGAGCATTTAAACAAAAATTTACAAAAGAAATAAAATGATCAGAAGAAAATTCTACGTTTGATATTTACGTTTGATATGCAGAAAGAGGGGATAAAGGGTACTGCATCCCTCAGATACCTACATTCACCCTTCGATTTTTTTCACCAAAATTACATGATAAGGATGCCGGAATAAGATAAAAGTACGTGCAAAATTTCAAGTATGTATCTTACAAAACAATGGGATTATTAACCAAAGCAGTTTTTAAAAATAAAACTTTAACACTCTGTATATTGAAACAAAGACGTCCAAATAAAAAATGGCATAAGGAAAGTCGCATTTTTTTTGTCCAAAGAATATGTAGTTAATGGTATGGCCTTCTATTTTGGGACACCCTGTATATCCAAGATTTTGTTGTTTCAAAAAATGCCAAATTTTCAAGATATCCACTTTATCTTTAATACTTATAGTAGTACGCAACATTGAGAAAATGGATCAAAGCGTTGACGGATTTTTGATTTTGGCAATTTGCTAAAATATGTCAGCACAATAGTTTCAGTAACAGCTTTCTGAACACCTTTTTGTGAGCATCGACACTCTTGAAAATATCATAAACTTTATCGTACCTTGCACGACTCTTCTTGGATAACAAATTGATTTTTCAAACTCTCAGCGACTTTTCTCAGTTGAGAACTCACAAAAATGAGACTTAACTGTTATTATATAAATAAACAAAGCAGTGTCAGGTTACTACATACTACACAAATCGTACACACGTACCTACTATGAAATTTTTTAAATTTATTACTTTGTAATGCTTTTATATCTATCACTATTTGCTTATAATTACCTATTAACATCAAAATGCGTAAAAATAGTATAAATAAATCTCATGAGAAAAGCAGTTTCAACTAAGTTTTTGCTTGCTTTTCTAAACTTGTTTAATATACGATTATTCTTATCTAGTAAAATTCCAAAATAATCAGATTGCTGCGCAAGAATTTCTAGATGTTGGGCAATACTTCCCCTCTTTAAGAGTGAAAACAATTGCTTAATAGATTTTATACTAGGTGACAAGGCTATCTAATGAACTATTAAGCGATTTACCGATTGTTTGTTTAATTAACACAAGCAAACATCCGGTCTATTTAAATAAGACACCATACAGGGTGAATATTTCAGAATGTAATAAAATGTTTTCAAAAACCAAACCTAATTTGCTATATAAACTAGAGTGTCCCAAATTTCCGAATAAGTAATCTAGAAAGCTCAAAGAATAAGTTGCTGAGAATAAGTTTTTCCATATATTAAAATTATCTAGGTGTCATTTATTTTTCATCGGATCATAATAATAATAAATTAAAATATATTTTTTTCTGTTTTAGTTCATGACAAATCATGGAATCAAATTTTAGAAATAAGAAAAAATATATATTTTATATAAATACTAAATGGTTAATTATAAGGTACTTATGCAGATTTTGCTGAAATCAATATTAGGTAATTCTACAAAATTTACTTTTTTCACGACTTTAGAATGCTTAGAAGCGACGATGAAGAAAATTAACCGCCGTTAACAACACTGAACTTGATCCATTTAGTGTAGTGTAATCGCACTTATGTTAGTAACACCCTATATAAGTATTCTGAAAAACAGTTTTTTATAATACCACTTCAATTACTATACCCTTGGAAGATGGAAATTATAATATACAATTTGTCTGTACATCATTTATATTTAATAAAATTATGTTCTGAACTGTAGCCTCACTTCCACCTGATCGATATATAATTTCCGTACATGGATTTGATAATAATTAATGCAAGTTGCTGCTGCTAACCAGCTGAAAATTTAAGTAGCAACGACAAGCAAACAAGGTTAATACATAAATAATCATCGATGTAAATATTCATGTTGACTGTGGTATCATCATGGTGTAATATTTTATATATAATCATTGATTGCAATGCTCTCTCTCAGTGACAGTAAATTAGTTTATATACCTGTTTGATAAAAGTTATTTTTAATGGATTTACTTATTCAGGATATTTACAAGTCAATGCTATTAATCCAAAAATAAATAAATATATTAACTAAATAATGATTTAGCGGCTGTTGTTCGAAAGCTCAAGCTACAGGAAAGAATAATATGAAATTTGATAGCAAATAGATAGGAATAACTGTGATGCTCAATGTTTATGCAGCGATAACAGAAGTTGGTAGTTTCACCAGGTTTTAGGTAGACTGCTCTGTAAAAATTTGTAGCGTTCGATAAGGCATCGGACCTCGACGTGAAGTCGTTGGAAGCTAGAGATTCACTTTGTTAGAATTGTGTAGCACTGAGGGGGCGTCAGAGGAGTTCTTCTTGTCGCAAAGCCGACGTGAAGTGTTGGTTGGTCGACAGGAGTACGAGAGCGGTATGCTTTTAGGGTACAAGATCATGGAACGTGACGTTTTCAAGCGGACGCATAACTGGATGATTTACTGGTTGTATACGTTTGAGGACGTAATAATACCAATGATGAGTTATTTTATTTACGAGTCGAGAACTTGTGGAGTTCGTATATAAATACTTCAGGCAGGGGCTGGCTATAGCTATTTCTAAAATGTATACATACTTTAAGAAAAAACAAATTAAATATTTTAAAGGACCCCGCAATAATCTTATGGGAATTGGGTTTCTGTCAAATTGTCTGAATTTTTGATATGTTCTAGATTTTGTCATCCTGAACAAGTCTCCATGGGCATAAAGTGCCAAAATGAACATTGTGGCAGCTACGGAGCTGCCAAAGCTCCCCTGACCCGTTGCAAAACTATTCATTTTCAATACTATTTGCAGATGTCAAAAGCATATTTTAATTATTCTAATATACAGGGTAATGTTTTTGAGGTCACTGGATTCAACCCTCATATCAGATTGGACAAATTGACCGTTGACAGCTGTCAATACACTGTCAACGAAGAATAGAAAAGTAAATATTCTCTTTTCACATTGAGAGTTTGGGCTTTTGAGGGAGCTGAATTCAATTCTCATGCCAGATTGGCAAAATTGACAGTTGACAGCTGTCAATTGACTGTCAACGAGGAATATAAAAGTAAATATCCTCTTTTCACATTGAGGGTTTGGGTTTTTGAGGTCGCTGAATTCAATTCTTTTTAGAATTGGAGAAAATGGTAGTTGACAAACTCTCGATAACAAAAGAGAATATTTTCTTCTTTATTCTACTTTGACAGTGAATTGACAGCTGTCAGCTGTCAATTTTTCCAATGTGGCATGAGAATTGAATTCAGCGACCTCAAGAACTCAAACCGTCAATGTGAAAAGAGGATATTTACTTTTATATTCCTCGTTGACAGTCAATTGACAGCTGTCAACTGTCAATTTTTCCAATGTGGCATGAGAATTGAATTCAGCGACCTCAAGAACCCAAACTCTCAATGTCAACAGAGAATATTTACTTCTCTATTCTTCGTTGACAGTGAATTGACAGCTGTCAACTGTCAATTTTTCCAATCTGAGATTAGAATTGAATTCTGCTCCCTCAAAAGCCCAAACTCTCAATGTGAAAAGAGAATATTTACTTTTCTATTCTTCGTTGACAGTGTATTGACAGCTGTCAACGGTCAATTTGTCCAATCTGACATGAGGGTTGAATCCAGTGACCTCAAAAACATTACCCTGTATATTAGAATAATTAAAATATGCTTTTGACATCTGTAAATAGTATCGAAAATGAATAGTTTTGCAATGGGTCAGGGGAGCTTTGGCAGCTCCGTAGCTGCCAAAATGTTCATTTTGGCACTTTGTGCCCATGGAGACTTTTGTTCAGGATGACAAAATCTACAACATATCAAAAATTCAGACAATTTGACAGAAACCCAATTTCCTTAAGATTATTGCGGGGTCCTTTATTAATATGCTGTAACATACCTAATGTAAATAAATGTGCATAAAATGCATAAATTCTCCTCATATCGCAGTTTTCTGATATAAATATGAATATACTCGCGTCAAGAATTCAGACGTCTTACGTCACGGCTGACGTTACACATTTGTTTTTATTGTGAAAGTAATTTTCGATATTTGGTCGCGTTGAAAACAATAATTTTTTGCAATTTAGTGCAATATATAATGTAAACTTTTAGTGTAGCATATAGTTTTATTACTATCAGTTGCAGTTTCTTAAATATTTTGATGAAAATATAATGAATTATTCATTTGTTCGTATGACGTAAGTCGTCTGAATTCTTGTCGCGAGTATAGTTCCTATATAAGTCTATAATTAATTTTAGGAAGAGTAGCGATATAATGAATATATGTATTCTATTCACTTGCTACAAATCATTGTTACCATTTTGGAATGGATGATGCCACATAATTTGGTTCCCAGAATAACATGTCAAAATAATTTAGACAGAGTTATTTATGCAAATTACGCAGTTTGAATTCAATTGTTTTACAATTTTTTCCAATTTACATACGTAATTTATTTATATGTATATTTTATGGATAGGTACTCTAAATTTGTTTGTTCTACTGACTTAAATAAATTTATCATTAGTCATCTTTCTACAACAATCTACAAAATACAATATTTTGTATATATTTCTAAGAGAAATGTAAAGTTTTTACTAAATTATAGCGTCCGCAATTCACAATATTATTTAATCAGTTTCATTTATTACATTTAATACTTGAAGGTATAATTTATAATATATAGCTTCTAATATCCCATTACACTATGTCCAAAATTTACCAAAAACCTAAAACAGATTATTTTTTCATAATTCCAAAAATAAAACGTCTGTGTCGTATTCGTTGATTTTCTTATTTACTCATAAAAATGATTAAAACAAAAAAAATAGTTTGTAACTTCAAATTTCAATAAAACCAACTTTCTCAGAGCTTCCAAATTAAGATCAGACTCAGAGTATCTAAAGTGTGACACTGTCCTGGAAACCAATCCGATTTTATTTGTTTCCACTTCACATTTTATGTCAAGGAAAATAAAATTAACAATAATTATGATTACCGAAGATACTCTGTAGGCGAAAATTGAAGGCCAGTGTCGCAGAAATTGGAATAGCTCTGGGGAATTCAAACTAATAAGGATTTTGTCCTCGAACGACAAATCAAAACTGAAACATCGAATACACGTGTTATAGGTTCATGTACAAAAATTTGCATATTCATTATTTTATTTTATTTATAATTTATGAGATATCTAAGTATAAAGGTATTTAATCTTTACTTACAAAAAAAAAATAAAAAGCAGTTCTTGTACACGTTTAATGTCAAAATACTGCTTTGCACTACAAAATTAACAGTGGTAATGAAAATAAATAAAAAATCGTAGTAAAATAATATATTTCTAGTAATTTTAGATGCTATGGATGTAGAAGAGAATAACGTGCCGGATTTGATAGCGTCCTTCGATGTATGTGACCGAGAGGGTAATTATCCTCACAAAATTATCATATACACATTACCCATAATCAAAATTACTGGTCTGAATTTGTTATACGTAAGTAAGACAAACTACTTAGGAAAATTTTAGGTGTGAAGTTGGTTTAACTTATCTGAATATCATTAGACGGTGCGCGAATATTTCCAGCTGTATCTGTTCTATCTTGTTTTGATTTATGTTAAGTTGATCCAATCTTCACTTCGTACTTAAGATTTCCTATGCACTTCTTCCAATTTTGTCGAGGGATTTCAGATGTTCCTCTCACAAGCATCAATATTGTTTATATCGTGAAACATATAACGATATCTTTAAAATCGTCGTCAAGTACTTACAATAAATGAAAATTTCTCTCCAGTTTGGTTCTCCGGGGTACCACAAGGCTTCGTTTTAGGTCCCGTTTTATTTCTTATTAATACAACGGACATCTTCAAATCAACTAAACGTTCCAATATCATAGCTTATGCTGATGACACGCAATTGTCTTTTCCTTTAATAATAATGTTTCAATGTTTCAGTAGCTAATGACAAAATCAATTGGGACGTTAAGTTAATAATACATTACTTTAAAAATAATAATCTGAAACTAAATTCTAATAAATGTAGTGATCCCGTTTTCGCCAGAAAACACAAAACTGAATTAAAACAGTAAATGTTGTAAAAAGCTTGGTATACTACTGGATTTCAAAATTCGTCAATGCTAGTTAATAAATACTATATTGCTTTGAGGCTTTTTAATTACTGTGTGTTGCCCCTGTCTTTGCAAATCATACTTATCACTTCAAAATAATTTCTACAGATTTGTTTTTTTTTTTTAAATATGGATGTCTGAAAAAAATAATTATATTGGTTAACTATCAATGACACAATTTTATATTTTCATTAATAATATAATAAATAC
The DNA here is from genome assembly GCA_037114965.1 of Monochamus alternatus. Taxonomy (NCBI): domain Eukaryota; kingdom Metazoa; phylum Arthropoda; class Insecta; order Coleoptera; family Cerambycidae; genus Monochamus; species Monochamus alternatus. The sequence goes on from CM073433.1 coordinate 45,934,232, forward strand.
GTTAGATATCCATATAAGTTTTCTGTTCGAAAATTCCGTACATGTGTACGTATAATAATACTGGACCCTTACATTTAGAAAACCGTGAAAGTTTAACTGCAAGACAAAATGTACGAAAAATTTGGATCATGTTCATGTGTTAATATTGAAAATACATGTTTACTTTGAGTTAACTGTGTTACCATTTGGAAACAAAAAATAAATAAATAAATAATAGTACATTATACTATAAGGGAGAGAAATGCTTTATTTTGGCAGAGGTGCAATTTGAAGCCCGAGGGCTACAATGAACCGAGGACAAAATAGCATCTCTCCCGAATGGTATATACCGGTCTCATTAACTTAAAAACACATATTTTGTCATTATGAAGTAAGTAGCACCAGAATTATTGTATTCGGATTTGAGCATTTATTTAGTACTGTCATAACTACAAAATAAACAAACAAAAAGAATTGTCAAATTAAGGTGCTAGTTTGGTTTAGTTTAAAGTTTGTTTAGTGCACAATGAATAATTGTGAGTCGGAAGAGATTGTGGAGGCTGCAAATATTGCAATAAGCAATTTGCTGCCTACGAAGTCAAGATCTTTGTACGATATAGCCTACAATCGGTTCAAAAAGTGTGGCGCCGAGAAAAATGTTCAAGTATACAGCGATAATGTTTTGTTGGCATATTTCAGTGAAAATGCAAAGAATTACAAGTCTTCCACATTATGGGCGCAATATTCTATGGTTAAGTCATGCTTGATAATTTACGACAACATAGATATAAGCAAATTCCCCAAGCTGATCGCATTTTTGAAAAGAACCGGTGACGCATATCAAGCGAAAAAATCGAAATTATTGACAAAGGGTGAAATCGAACGTTTTCTATCAAGTGCAGATGACATAGAATTCTTAATGATGAAGGTAAGATTACTTTTGTTGTTAGGTATTTCAATTATTAAGTATTTTGATTTTTTATAGGTTGGATTAATTCTGGGGATTGCCGGAGCTTGTCGAACTGATGAACTAGTCAATTTAACTGTAGATGATATTGAGGATGTAGGCTCTTCCTTGATTGTAAAAATTTCAAACACTAAGACAAAGATTCCACGAACCTTTCTGGTTACCGATGTGGGAAATATGCTTGAATTGTTTCGAAAATACCTGTCCCTTCGTCCTCCCCACGTCAAGCATAAGCGCCTTTTTTTGTACTACAAAGCAGGAAAATGTAGTTCGCAGCCAGTTGGCAAGAATACCATGGGAAAAATTCCGAGTGTAGTAGCTTCGTATTTAAAATTACCTGATGCTGCATGTTATACTGGTCACTGCTTACGAAGATCTTCAGCGACATTACTGGCAGATGCTGGTGTGGATATCACGACAATAAAGCGTCATGCTGGTTGGAAATCAACGACAGTCGCTGAGAGTTATGTCGAGAACTCCATTGAAAATAAGACCAAAATTGCAGGTTTTAGTAGGTACCACTACTAGCGCAATCACAAAAATTGTAAATGTAAGCGAAAGTAATATTCCTTCTAATATTGATTTTGAAAATTGTACAAATGTAACATTTAATTTAAATGTCAATAAATAATTTCAATGTTATTTTTTTTGCATGAAAAACGTTCTCCATAATGTAAACTCCCTTCGGAGCATTATACTCCCTTGGGAATAATCGACTACTTCTGTTTTAATTTTGATGTCATAGAAACTGATTTCTACTCCCGACCGTGGAAAAATAAATATATTTTACAGAATTAACCTATAGGTGTCTTGTTTCTATTAACATGGATAGATGGATAATTATGTTTTTAACAGTATACAGATGTGAACAGCACGGAATCTTGTTTGCTGCGTGAATTGCGGCCCCGCAATAGCCACGCCGATGGCTTGCCCCGCAACGCTCTAGCTACTTATGATATTTTAAGAGATTGTAGCGTTACACACTGTATAGGCTACACACTTTATTATCAAAAATTATTTATTTTCTTAAGTATTTTTTTAAACTGATTTCAGTATGATACCGTTCTAAAGCTGGTAAAACTTAAGTAGCCGTTAGCTCCATCGAAACCACTATTTGACTGATCTCGATATTCTCGATCCCATTATCCACGCTGTTCGTATATACGAGAAAAAGTGGAGGCAGGGGTTCTACTAGCCCGCCTCTGCAGCGTTCGCTTTAGTGGATTCCTTGCCGATTGCGTCAATACACGTGGGTTTCATAATTTACAACAAGTTATCGGCCAAGACAACTCCAACTTCATGTTATGGCTTTGCCATTTTGCTGTGAAGAATGTAACGTTCGTACAAATCCCGTTTTTCCGAGGAAGGAGCAGGAAAAATTCGGTAAATAATTGTCTGTCCAAAGGAAACTACGCATTTAGATATCCCATAATGGATAACGGAAACAATAATGCGTCATGTAATAGGACAGAGATCAGTGTACCCAGCAACCTGAAAACTAATCCCGTAAAAATCAATAAATTTAAAAAAAATCTCAACGCAGTTTGAAGGGCATGGTCTACTGGATAAGGCATCTGCATTCTGATGGTTAGATCCTTACCTTTTACGGTTATAACTTCTCCATGCGTTGTTTACAAACGCTCATAATTTAGCAGGCATTATTTCTTTATTATTAACTTTATTCTAATATTATTTGTTGTATGTTATTTCGAGTCACCTGGTATACTAAGATTTTAGTGTCGCGTACAGATAATTATAATTCATATTTTAGGCGTGATCAGTAGGCAACCAAATATTCGTGTTTTACAGGCAATTTTTATGTACAGCTATCGTTTAGATTTATCAGTTCTGATAAGGGCGGAAGGAAAAAAATCGTACAAATAAGAAATGTGCGCTACTATGGTAATATTAGGTACTAATATTACTTGAAAGATTTTTCTTAAATTTACTGGTGAAAAATTCAAACTGTCTTGTTTATAAAGCAATCTCATTGGCCATTCCCATTTAAATATCTGTCAATTTTGAATCTTTAATTCTGTAGTTAGGACAGCGTTTTAAATTGCTTAACTTGTACAGTAACTCTCAAATATAGTCAAATATCATGTAATGTATATGTTGTGACAATTTTTGCCGTAATATGTCTAAATAAATTTCCGCCAACTTTTTTTAGGTAAATTTTGGAGGGAATCGTGGTTCTAGAACTTCTTCTTGGGTGTGTGCTCGGCGACTCGTTTACGTAAGAACTGGTGTGCAATTTCCTACATTTTTATAACACGTTTGTGTTCCATTTACTGGAATTTTAGTAGAAAAGTGCCAAGTGGTTATGTTTCTGCCAGTGGTGGTTATTTTATGCCATTTGTCGTTGGAAACACAACTTCAGCTTCAACTGGATCTAAGCTGAAGCTGAAGCCATTTCTTGTACGAGTGGCATAACACCGATTAAGACTTTTAGACAAATCCAAGTCTTCCTTTTCCTTGGATTACTCTAAAAGCCGCCCACCATCTCAGTAAGTACCGAATTTCCTCGTTTTTCTATTCTTTTGTTATATCTTGGTGTTTTCCCCCTATTACAGGCTTTCTTTCGGAAGACTCAGTTTCTGTCCTGAACTGTAGTTATTTTCTTATTAATGGGTCTCTTTATATGGTGATAATCAGGAGAATTCTGGATCTTCTGATAACATCTGAGCCTGGTAGTTGGTTTGTGCTGACGTAACCAACTGCAAATCCAGAGTAGTAGCTGTGTGGAAGCTGGAGGCCATCAGACAAGTTCTCTACAGTCATCATGGGTTGCTATAACGTTAAATGAAATTTACGCGGCTGGTGCGCTACACTGTCACCAATTTCTTTGAATATCTCAGAAACAAGACCAAACGTCGAAAAAAACAGGAGACGATAAAGTTTCGAAATTAATCAGGTCAAAGTGGTGTATTTTATTAAAATTAATCTTTTTTTTTTTTGTAGTTTTGAAATAAAGTAAGAGGGCGGTAGCATACAAAATACACTTCTAAGAGGGGTAGGTAGTTCAAACTTACGAAGCTTATGTAAGATCATAAGGAGTCTTTGTGTTGCGAATTTCACTTAAATCGGATAAGTGGTTCAAAAGTTATGAGGGAGAAAGAGAAAAAAATTCCTACACCGCCCTCTTTCTCGGAAACGATGCGTTTTAGGAAGTAAGTTTATGTCACGAATGAACATTATTTTAACCTGGTCTATCGATTCCTGAAGTTATCAAGATTAAACCTGAATCACCCTGTATAGTGGCAAATTTGGAATAATTAGGTTTATACTTAATAAAATTAGTTATAAGTTTTATTATTAATTTTATAGTTATATCTATATCGTTCGCACATGACGTCATTATCAGGGGCGCACTTAGGCATTACCTAACGTTAATGTTTGTAGAAGTCAAGTAAATACGTATATTTATTGTCAAATACAGCTAATATGAACGTCTTACCTTGTATTGGTGATATTTAAAATACGTATAATTTTTCACTGACGACACATCAACAATCCATATGTTTATCCTTCAACTCAGAAATAATTTTTTCTTTCACTTCCTCGTACATTGCCGGCATATAGTTGATTCTCAACGTGGGTTCTGCGGGTACAGTAACATTATTGTACTTTCCATTAACACAGTTTTGCAAAAATTGTCTAAACTCTGCATTATTTAGTTTAGTTTTTGACGTTCATGGTTTGTCATACTATTACTCACACGAACTTTGTGTTTTTCCGAGCGCATATGTTCCAATACGTGTTTATAATTCCACGATATAACTCTTTCACAAATTTTGCACTTTAATTCTGTCCCGTCAAATTCTAAATCTGGATAGTCTTTAATCCATGTATCCACCGTAGAACGAGTGGGAGGCCGACGGAGCATATTCCAGCACCGAAACAGACAAACTAACAAGAAACTCGACAAGAAACTAACATTTGCTAATAACGCGGTATCGTCCCTACAAAGATCCGACACGCACAACGTTTCACTGCGAGATTGATACTGGCAAGCCGAAGCGACTGCGACCTTGACACATACCGGTAAATAAACAGGGTGAGGTTCGTCAACACTGGCTATTATTTTGAAGTTTATATTTGTTTTTAATTAGGAATATTTAAATATTACGATTTTCAACCGACGGACCCGAGTACGGACCTGAGATGTGCGAACGACATACTATCTTTAGTGATATCATTCCACTGCTATATTATTCACCAAACTTAGATTAAAAATAGTTATTAAATTATTCAGATATTTGTATTATACCGGGAGGAATCAAATTAAAAAAATTATATTTTTTTTTTGTATAGTAAATTGAAAACAAACGCTAGTGTATTCTACTATTCGGGATAATTTTTTTTTATTCTTGTTTGCAATAATTAGAATTGAGTAACCGGATTGTAAGTTTTTTTGAACGTAAGGTAAATGGTTACTGGTCCAATTAATTTTACCACACGACCAGCTCCGACTGTGGTTAGCCCAGCGTTTCAGTACCCATGACCACCAAGGACCAACAACTAGCATCGGAGTGGTTCCTAAGCGCTCCTTAAGCAAAAGCGAAGGTAGCAAATGAGACCAGATCAGACCAGATTCGTTCCATTATTTTGCAGACGGGTTACCTTGATGTTAACAGTTGAAGGAGGTTGGTAGTACCTAACCATCTTTCAGTTCCCAAAGTTAGAATTTCCCTGATCCTGACTAGATATATTCTTAGCACATCGATTCGTAAGATACCCTTCAACTCCACAATTTCAACACTGGATGTGTCTTCGCCTGCTATATACAGAGTGTACGGAATATGAGTGCCATAATTTTAAGGGCTGATAATCTGACCAAAAAAATAAAAAGCTCTTATGAATAAAATGTCTAAAATGAATAGTTTCTCTACAAATACATTTTAAAAATAAAAATATGCAAAACTATGTTACGAAATTACAAACCAAGGTAAAATTAAGGTTAAGTAAAAGCGTCTATAACGTAATTTGTTTGTAATTAGTTTTTTGGATCAGTATTAATGAAGTAAGCAATTGAGGTTTCCGAGAAACCTGTTAAAACTACTGCTGGCAACCGAAATCGGTTTTTTGGATAGTTCGGTTAACCGATTTCGGGATAATTCGGTTTTTTACAAAACCCGAAAACGGGTTATTCGATTCTTCAAATAACCGATTTTAGTGCTGACAACTGAATTCGGTTTTTTGGATAGTTCGGTTAATCGGTTTCAGACAATTCGGATTTTTATAAAACCGGAAAATCGGTTATTCGATTCTTCAAATAACCGATTATTCAATAATCTGAGTGTAAATCTGTTCATTTGAACCAAACATCCGAATAATCAGATAATCGATTATTCGGTGGTTTCTTTCTATGAAAAAAGAAATCTCGTTTCTTGTTTCTCTGCACTCCCCGTTCCTCGTCATCATTCCACATAGTAGATGTACTCGAGTAGAGAATATACAGGGTTATTCATGCAACGAGAAGGATTGGCAGATAGCGTAAACATTTTTTTCTGAAAATTTTATTCCTTGGGTAATTCAGTACGAACTTTTCAATGAAAATATTTTCATTTTTCAACGCTATACCACTTCCGATTATACCAGAAGTATGGGAGTGGTATATCCGGTAGTAGGTACCAATTTTGTTATTTTAAATGGAACGCCCTGTATATTTTTGCATTTTTGAATTCTATAGTGAATTTTAGTGTCACTTTATATGACATTTATCATCTAAAATGAACTGTTTTGGAGGTATTTCGATTTTTTTTGTAAAATGGCATAGCTAACTTTAAAAATTCATATTTTAGAAACAATAAAAAAGGTGATCTTTATTTTTATTAGGTGTTATGCTTCGTTTTGATGTATTCATATTTAGCCTGTCATGTACAGGGTCCTCAAAATTAATTGACAAACTTGAGGAAATTCAAACGTGCTTGACCTAAAAATAAAAATTCCCACTTTCACTGTTTCTGAAATATGAATTTTTAAAGTTAGCTATGATGTATTTGATAATACGAGTATATGCCAAACGAGAAATGTTATATAATTATAAAGTAACACTAAAGTTTACTATAGAATTAAAAAATGCAGAAATTACAGGACGTTTCATTTAAAATAAAAAAGTTGGTACCTACTCTGGTATAACAGGAAGTCGTATAGCGTTGAAAATATTTTCATTGAAAAGTGTATCGAATTACCTAAGTAGCCAAATCTTCATAAAAAAATATTTACCCCATCTGTCAATCTAACCGGTTATTCGGTTAACCGATTATTCGGTTATTCGTATAACCGGTTATTCGGTTAACCGATTATTCGAATAACCGGTTTTGATTATCCGGTTTTTACTACTATTCGGGTAACCGGTTTTATCTGAAATCGGTTTTTACGGAACCCAGTTAATCGGTTCCATTTTTTTCCGATTTTTGCCAGCATTAGTTAAAACTATAACGTACTGTAACGTTAGACAACGCTGTAATATGTCAGACTGCAGGCTGTTGCTGATAACATAAAAGTAGTTTTAGTTATGGTAGTGCGTATAGATATTGCTATTGCTATTTGTGACTGCACAGGAACAAAAATGGAACAATTTATATCATGACCAGCTGCACAACATGTTAATTTACCGCGAATATAGGCAAAACTCTCTGGCTACGAGACGTTTGTAGGATAAACGCTTATTGCAAGGAACATAAGTTATTTTAAACACTTGTAACTATTATTGTGTGTTGTGAAAAGAGCTCTAAGAAAACCATTCACAGTAAGTACCTATGTTTAGATGCACATATTTGTAATTATTATGCATAAATACACAACAATCCTAAGATAGTATGTGACCGAAGTTGTCACAAATTCAAGACCTGTTTGCTGTCATAATTCTGTTGGTGTTGGTCAGAGAAAAAAAATTGTTAAGTCAAAAGTATTTTGTTCAGTACAACCTATATGGCAAAATTAAGGCACTCATATTCCGGACAACCTATATATATACAGGGTGTCCAGAAACTCTCCTGACAAACGAAGACCGGAGATTCCTCAGATAATTTTAAGACAATTTAACCCACTTCACCTAGTCCGAAAATGCTTCCTAAGGGAACTAGAGCTCTTTGAAGATGGCGCCTTGTAAATAGTTTTGTTTAAATATCTCCAGAGCGCTTCTACTTAGAAAAACAAAAACTGGTACGCTTGTTTAGCCTTCAGAGATGAATCGATTCCATCAATTGCGAATTTCTAGTACCGGTCATAGGCGTCCGTTTTGGGTAGGTCAACGGTTATTTTAACGCATAACTTCTTTGTATTTAACTTTTAAGTATTTGTGACACTAGATTATTAAATTTTCAGTTATACTAGTACTAAAAGGTACTCTTACTTTAAGTCATTAGGATACACCGTTTTCTAGAAAAATGGATTTTAAAATTTTTCATTTTTTCGTCATTAATGAAAGTAGCAATAATATTTATAGGTACCGTTTTACCGTTTTGCAAAATATGTCAAAAGTTGATATTTCCCCGTCATAAATAATTAAAACAGAAATTGCAAAATTCTTGCAAAAATTCGTGTAATTTGTGGACAGTATGACACATAGGGGACATAAGTAAACTGTTAGACTAGGTTTACTCAACGTCAACTAATTTTTGATAATTTTGTGTGCTTTCAACCCTTCTCAAGTGGCACGTTTAGGTAATCATGCACATCAGATTTTTTTTAGATCGCCCATATAAGCGAGAACTGATTATTATAAACTTCTAGATCTTGAAGGCACACATAAGCGTTATGATTTGTTCTATTATATACAGTTTTCCATTATAAAACGTGATGCAGGTCAGCAGTATGCTCTGTTCTTTATTAACAATTCATTTTTGATTTTCCTCAATTATTGACTTTGAATTCTTTTATATACATTATTTCTATTAATTATTACTTAGTAATTTGTTATTACCATCGATAGTTAAACATTAGAAGTATCATACATTCTTTCATCCCTCTCTTTATACATTCATCGATAGTACAAATCACTTTGATGTATATAAAATATCGTATTATGTACTTATTTCCACACCACCTTGCGGTAAAGTACGCGGCGCGTTTTTTTTATAGTGGTGTCCCCTGTAGGCCTAATCCACTTCGTGAAATGGGTGTGTTGAAGGTAGGTAAAGAACAGATTACATGTGCAAAAGAAAATATACGAATACGATGATGTGTTGAGGGTAGCTAAAAGTTAAAATGAATTGTTTGTAGTTAGAAAATGGATGGAAGTATCACCGGCAGGATCCTGCGAGAAACAATATGAAATTGGTGTTTTGAAGTTACATCACGATTAAGTTGGTATGGGTAGAGATTTGGTCAAGAAGAAATGTGTATTGTCGTTGGAAAATGGTCCAGAGAAACATGAAATTGGTGCTTTGAAGTTATGTCACGATTAAGTTGGTGCCTATGGGTTGAGATTAGGTCAATACGAAATGTCTATTGTGGTTGGGAAATGGTCCAGATAAACATGAAATTGATGTTTTGAAGTTTTGTCACGATTAAGTTGGTATGGGTTGAGATTAAGTCACGACAGAATGTGTGTAATAGCTGTTTAGCGTTACCCAGCGTATTGAAGGCGCAGATCAGTAATATGACCTGTTCTTTTATTAAAGATTCATGTTTGTATTTTTATTAATTGTCAAACATGCAGATCAACAGTATAATCTGTTGTATTATTAACGATTCGTGTTTGTTTGTATCTTTTTCAATTACAAAAGGGGCAGGCCAGCAGTATGACCTGCTCTTTTATTAACCATTAATGTTTGTATTTTTATCAATTATCAAAGGTGCAGATCAGCTGTATGACCTGTTATTTTATTAGCGATTCGTGTTTGTAAGTATATTCATCAATTACAGAAGGTGCAGGTCAGCAGTATGGCCTGCTCTTTTATTAACGGTTAATGTTTGTATTTTTATCAATTATCAAAGGTGCAGATGAGCTGTACGACCTGTAGTTTTATTATAGATTCATATTTATTTGTATCTTTATCTATTCCAGAAGATACATGTCAGCAGTATAACCTGTTATATACTAAGGATTAATGTTTGTATGTTTATCAATTATCAAAAAATGCAGATCAGCAGTATGATCTGCTGTATTATTAACGATTCGTGTTTGTTTGTATCTTTATCAATTTCAGAAGGTGCAGGCCTGTTCTTTTAATAACGAGTGTTTGCATTTTTAACAATTATCAAAGTTGCAGATCAGCTCTATGACCTGTTGTCTTATTAACGATTCGTGTTTGTTTGTATCTTTATCACTCAAAAATGCAGATCAGCAGTATGATCTGTTCATTTATTAACGATTCGTGTTTGTTTGTATCTTCATCAATTACAGAAGGTGCAACTCAACAGTATGGTCTGATCTTTTATTAGCGGTTAATGATTTTATTTTTATCAGTTATCAAAGATTCAGGTCAGCTGTATGACCTGTTGTTTTATTAACGATTTGTATTTGTTTGCACCTTTATCAATTACAGAAGGTGCAGGCCAGCAGATTGACCTGTTCTCATATTAACGATTCGTGTTTGTTTTTACCTTTATCAATTACAGAAGGTGCAGGCCAGCAGTATGACCTATTCTTTTATTAACGAGTGTTTGTATTTTTAACAATTATCAAAGTTGCAGGTCAGCTGTACGACCTATTGTTTTATTATCGATTCATGTTGTCAGCAGTATGACCTGTTCTTTTATTAATTTTTGTATTTTTTATCATTTATCAAAGGTGCAGATCAGCTGTATGACCTGTTGTTTTATTAACGATTCGTGTTTGTTTGTATCTTTATCAATTACAGAAGGTGCAGGCCAGCAGTATGGCCTGTTCTTTTATTAACCGTTAATGTTTGTATTTTTATCTATTATCAAGGGTGCAGATCAACTGTACGACCTGTAGTTTTATTATCGATTCATGTTTGTTTGTATCTTTGTCAATTGCAGAAGGTGCAGGCCAGCAGTATGGCCTGTTCTTTTATTAACGGTTCATGTTTGTATGTTTATCAATTATCAAAAATGCAGATCAGTAGTATGATCTGTTGTATTATTAACGATTCGTGTTTGTTTGTATGTTTTTCAATTACAAAAGGGGCAGGCCAGCAGTATGACCTGTTCTTTTATTAACCACTAATGTTTGTATTTTTATCAATTATCAAAGGTGCAGATCAGCTGTATGACCTGTTATTTTATTAGCGATTCGTGTTTGTAAGTATATTCATCAATTACAGAAGGTGCAGGTCAGCAGTATTGCCTGCTCTTTTATTAACAGTATTTTTATCAATTATCAAAGATGCAGGTGAGCTGTACGACCTGCAGTTTTATTATAGATTCATATTTGTTTGTATATCACTTCCAGAAGATACATGTCAGCAGTATAACCTGTTATATACTAACGATTAATGTTTGTATGTTTATCAATTATCAAAAATGCAGATCAGCAGTATGATCTGTTGTATTATTAACGATTCGTGTTTGTTTGTATCTTTATCAATTTCAGAAGGTGCAGGCCAGCAGTATGACCTATTCTTTTATTAACGAGTGTTTGTATTTTTAACAATTATCAAAGTTGCAGGTCAGCTGTACGACCTATTGTTTTATTATCGATTCATGTTGTCAGCAGTATGACCTGTTCTTTTATTAATTTTTGTATTTTTTATCATTTATCAAAGGTGCAGATCAGCTGTATGACCTGTTGTTTTATTAACGATTCGTGTTTGTTTGTATCTTTATCAACTACAGAAGGTGCAGGCCAGCAGTATGGCCTGTTCTTTTATTAACCGTTAATGTTTGTATTTTTATCTATTATCAAGGGTGCAGATCAGCTGTACGACCTATAGTTTTATTATCGATTCATGTTTGTTTGTATCTTTGTCAATTGCAGAAGGTGCAGGCCAGCAGTATGGCCTGTTCTTTTATTAACGGTTCATGTTTGTATGTTTATCAATTATCAAAAATGCAGATCAGTAGTATGATCTGTTGTATTATTAACGATTCGTGTTTGTTTGTATCTTTATTAATACCAGAAGGTACAGGTCAGCAGTATGACCTGTTTTTTTACTAACTATTAATGTTTGTGTGTTATCAATTATCAAAAATGCAAATCAGCTGTACGATCTATTGTATTATTAACGATTCGTGTTTATTTGTATCTTTTTCAATTACAAAAGGGGCAGGCCAGCAGTATGACCTGTTCTTTTATTAACCACTAATGTTTGTATTTTTATCAATTATCAAAGGTGCAGATCAGCTGTATGACCTGTTATTTTATTAGCGATTCGTGTTTGTAAGTATATTCATCAATTACAGAAGGTGCAGGTCAGCAGTATTGCCTGCTCTTTTATTAACAGTATTTTTATCAATTATCAAAGATGCAGGTGAGCTGTACGACCTGTAGTTTTATTATAGATTCATATTTGTTTGTATATCACTTCCAGAAGATACATGTCAGCAGTATAACCTGTTATATACTAACGATTAATGTTTGTATGTTTATCAATTATCAAAAATGCAGATCAGCAGTATGATCTGTTGTATTATTAACGATTCGTGTTTGTTTGTATCTTTATCAATTTCAGAAGGTGCAGGCCAGCAGTATGACCTATTCTTTTATTAACGAGTGTTTGTATTTTTAACAATTATCAAAGTTGCAGGTCAGCTGTACGACCTATTGTTTTATTATCGATTCATGTTGTCAGCAGTATGACATGTTCTTTTATTAATTTTTGTATTTTTTAGAATTTATCAAAGGTGCAGATCAGCTGTATGACCTGTTGTTTTATTAACGATTCGTGTTTGTTTGTATCTTTATCAACTACAGAAGGTGCAGGCCAGCAGTATGGCCTGTTCTTTTATTAACCGTTAATGTTTGTATTTTTATCTATTATCAAGGGTGCAGATCAGCTGTACGACCTGTAGTTTTATTATCGATTCATGTTTGTTTGTATCTTTGTCAATTGCAGAAGGTGCAGGCCAGCAGTATGGCCTGTTCTTTTATTAACGGTTCATGTTTGTATGTTTATCAATTATCAAAAATGCAGATCAGTAGTATGATCTGTTGTATTATTAACGATTCGTGTTTGTTTGTATCTTTATTAATACCAGAAGGTACAGGTCAGCAGTATGACCTGTTTTTTTACTAACTATTAATGTTTGTGTGTTATCAATTATCAAAAATGCAAATCAGCTGTACGATCTATTGTATTATTAACGATTCGTGTTTGTTTGTATCTTTTTCAATTACAAAAGGGGCAGGCCAGCAGTATGACCTGTTCTTTTATTAACCATTAATGTTTGTATTTTTATCAATTATCAAAGGTGCAGATCAGCTGTATGACCTGTTATTTTATTAGCGATTCGTGTTTGTAAGTGTATTCATCAATTACAGAAGGTGCAGGTCAGCAGTATGGCCTGCTCTTTTATTAACAGTTAATGTTTGCATTTTTATCAATTATCAAAGGTGCAGATGAGCTGTACGACCTGTAGTTTTATTATAGATTCATATTTGTTTGTATCTTTATCAATTCCAGAAGATACGTGTCAGCAGTATAACCTGTTATATACTACGATTAATGTTTGTATGTTTATCAATTATCAAAAATGCAGATCAGCAGTATGATCTGTTGTATTATTAACGATTCGTGTTCGTTTGTATCTTTCTCAATTTCAGAAGGTGCAGGCCAGCAGTATGACCTGTTCTTTTATTAACGAGTGTTTGTATTTTTAACAATTATCAAAGTTGCAGATCAGCTCTATGACCTGTTGTCTTATTAACGATTCGTGTTTGTATCCTTATAACTCAAAAATGCAGATCAGCAGTATGATCTGTTGGTTTATTAACGATTCGTGTCTGTTTGTATCTTCATCAATTACAGAAGGTGCAAGTCAACAGTATGGCCTGTTCTTTTATTAGCGGTTAATGATTTTATTTTTATCAGTTATCAAAGATTCAGGTCAGCTGTATGACCTGTTGTTTTATAAACGATTTGTTTTTGTTTGCACCTTTATCAATTACAGAAGGTGCAGGCCAGCAGAATGACCTGTTCTCATATTAACGATTCGTGTTTGTTTTTACCTTTATCAATTACAGAAGGTGCAGGCCAGCAGTATGACCTATTCTTTTATTAACGAGTGTTTGTATTTTTAACAATTATCAAAGTTGCAGATCAGCTGTACGACCTATTGTTTTATTATCGATTCATGTTGTCAGCAGTATGACCTGTTCTTTTATTAAAGATTAATTTTTGTATTTTTTATCATTTATCAAAGGTGCAGATCCGCTGTATGACCTGTTGTTTTATTAACGATTCGTGTTTGTAAGTATATTCATCAATTACAGAAGGTGCAGGTCAGCAGTGTTGCCTGCTCTTTTATTAACAGTTGATGTTTGTATTTTTATCAATTATCAAAGATGCAGATGAGCTGTACGACCTGTAGTTTTATTATAGATTCATATTTGTTTGTATATCACTTCCAGAAGATACATGTCAGCAGTATAACCTGTTATATACTAACGATTAATGTTTGTATGTTTATCAATTATCAAAAATGCAGATCAGCAGTATGATCTGTTGTATTATTAACGATTCGTGTTTGTTTGTATCTTTATCAATTTCAGAAGGTGCAGGCCAGCAGTATGACCTGTTATTTTATTAACGATTCATGTTTGTTTGTATCTCTATTAATACCAGAAGGTACAGGTCAGCAGTATGACCTGTTTTTTTACTAACTATTAATGTTTATATGTTTATCAATTATCAAAAATGCAGATCAGCATTATGATCTGTTGTATTATTAACGATTCGTGTTTGTTTGTATCTTTTTCAATTACAAAAGGGGCAGGCCAGCAGTATGACCTGTTCTTTTATTAACCATTAATGTTTGTATTTTTATCAATTATCAAAGGTGCAGATCAGCTGTGCGACGTGTTGTTTTATTATCGATTCATGTTTGTTTGTATCTTTATCAAATCCAGAAGGTACAGGTCAGCAGTATGACCTGTAGATTTATTAACGCTTAAAGTTTGTATTTTTATCAATTATCAAATATGCAGATCAGCAGTATGATCTGTTGTATTATTAATGATTCGTGTTTGATAGTATCTTTATCATTTACAGAAAGTACAGGCCAGCAGTATGACCTGTTCTTTTATTAACGATTAATGTCTGTATTTTTATCAATTTTCAAAGGTGCAGATCAGCTGTATGACCTGTTCTTTTATTAACGATTAATTTTTGTACCTTTATCAATTATCAAAAACGCAGATCAGCAGTATGATCTGTCGTTTTATTGTTTTATAAACGATTCGTGTTTTTTGTATCTTCATCAATTACAGAAGGTGCAGGCCAGCAGTATGGCCTGTTCTTTTATTAACGGTTTATGTTTGTATTTTTATCAATTATCAAAGGTGCAGATCAGCTGTATGATCTGTTGTTCTATTAACGATTCGTGTTTGTTTGTATCTTTATCACGCAGATCAGCAGTATGATCTGTTGTATTATTAATGATTCGTGCTTGATAGTATCTTTATCAATTACAGAAAGTGCAGGCCAGCAGTATGACCTGTTCTTTTATTAACGAGTGTTTGTATTTTTAGCAGTTACCAAAGTAACAGATCAGCTGTACGACCTGTTGTTTTATTATCGATTCATGTTTGTTTGTATCTCTATTAATACCAGAAGGTACAGGTCAGCAGTATGACCTGTTTTTTACTAACTATTAATGTTTGTATGTTTATTAATTTTCAAAAATGCAGATCAGCAGTATGATCTGTTGTATTATTAACGATTCGTGTTTGTTTGTATCTTTTTCAATTACAAAAGGGGCAGGCCAGCAGTATGACCTGTTCTTTTATTAACCATTAATGTTTGTATTTTTATCATTTATCAAAGGTGCAGATCAGCTGTATGACCTGTTATTTTATTAGCGATTCGTGTTTGTAAGTATATTCATCCATTACAGAAGGTGCAGGTCAGCAGTATGACCTGTTCTTTTATTAACCATTAATGTTTGTATTTTTATCAACTATCAAAGGTGCAGATGAGCTGTACGACCTGTTGTTCTATTAACGATTCGTGTTTGGTTGTATCTTTATCATGCAGATCAGCAGTATGATCTGTTGTATTATTAATGATTCGTGTTTGATAGTAGCTGTATGATCAATTTTTTTTCTTTATCAATTATCAAAAACGCAGATCAGCAGACTGATCTGTTGTTTTATTAACGATTCGTGTTTGTTTCTATCTTCACCAATTACAGAAGGTGCAGGCCAGCAGTATGGCCTGTTCTTTTATTAACGGTTAATGTTTATATTTTTATCAATTATCAAAGATGCAGATCAGCTGTATGACCTGTTCTTTTATTAACAATTCATCTTTGTATTTTTATCAATTATCTAAAATGCAGATCAGCAGTAGGATCCTATTGTATTAGTAATGATTCGTGTTTGTTTGTATCTCTATCACTTCCAGAAGATACAGGTCAGCAGTATGACCTGTTGTTTTATTAACGATTCATGTTTGTATTTTTATCAATTATCAAAAAGCAGTATGATCTGTTGTTTTATTAACGATTCGTGTTTGTTTGTATCTTCATCAATTATAGAAGGTGCGGGTCAGCAGTATGACCTGTTCTTTTATTAACGATTAATGTTTGCATTTTTATCAATTATGAAAGGTGCAGATCAGCTGTATGATCTGTTATTTTATTAACGATTCTTGTTTGGTTGTATCTTTATCAATTCCAGAAGGTACAGGTCAGCAGTATGACCTGTTCTTTTATTAATGATTAATGTTTGTATGTTTATCAATTATCAAAAAGCAGTATGATCTGTTGTTTTATTAACGATTCGTGTTTGTTTGTATCTTCATCAATTATAGAAGGTGCGGGTCAGCAGTATGACCTGTTCTTTTATTAACGATTAATGTTTGCATTTTTATCAATTATGAAAGGTGCAGATCAGCTGTATGATCTGTTATTTTATTAACGATTCTTGTTTGGTTGTATCTTTATCAATTCCAGAAGGTACAGGTCAGCAGTATGACCTGTTCTTTTATTAATGATTAATGTTTGTATGTTTATCAATTATCAAAGGTGCAGATCAGTTGTATGACCTGATGTTTTATTAACGATTCGTGTTTGTTTGTATCTTTGTCAATTACAGTAAGTGCAGGCCAGCAGTATGACCTGTTCTTTTATTTACGATTAATGTTTATATTTTTGACAATTATCAAAGGTGCGGAGCAACTGTATGAACTGTTGTTTTATTAACGACTCATGTTCGTTTGTATCTTTATCAATTCCAGAAGGTACAGGTCAGCAGTATGACCTGTTCTTTTACTTTCGATTTAATGTTTATCAATTATCAAAGGTGCAGATCAGCTGTATGACCTGATGTTTTATTAACGATTCGTGTTTGTTTGTATCTTTGTCAATTACAGTAAGTGCAGGCCAGCAGAATGATCTGTTCTTTTATTTACGATTAATGTTTATATTGACAATTATCAAAGGTGCAGAGCAACTGTATGAACTGTTGTTTTATTAACGACTCATGTTTGTTTGTATCTTTACCAATTCCAGAAGCTACAGGTCAGCAGTATGACCTGTTGTATTGTTAACGTTTCGTGTTTGTTTGTATCATTATCAATTTCAGAAGGTGCAGGCCATCAGTATGATCTGTTCTTTTATTAACGAGTGTTTGTATTTTTAACAATTATCAAAGTTGCAGATCAGCTGTGCGACCTGTTGTTTTATTATCGATTCATGTTTGTTTGTATCTATCAAATCCAGAAGGAACAGGTCAGCAGTATGACCTGCTCTTTTTTAACGGTTAATGTTTGTATTTTTATCAATTATCAGACTTGTAGATCAGCTGTATGATTTGTTGTTTTATTAACGATTCATGTTTGTTTGTATCTTTATCAATTCCAGAAGCTACAGGTCAGCAGTATGACCTGTTGTTTTATTAACGATTCATGTTTGTATTTTTATCAATTATCAAAAATGAAGATCGGCAGTATGATCTGCTGTTTTATTAACGATCTGTTTTTGTTTGTATCTTTATCAATTACAGAAGGTACAGGTCAGCAGTATGACCTGTTCTTTTATTAACGATTAATGTTTGTATTTGTCACAATTATCAAAGGTGCAGGTCAGCTGTATGATCTATTGTTTTATTAACGATTCGTGCTAGTTTGTATCGTTATCAATTACAGAAGGTGCAGGCCAGCAGTATGACCTGTTCTTTTATTACCGATTCGTGTTTGTATTTTTATCAGTTAGCAAAGGTGAAGATCTGCTGTATGACCTGTTGTTTTATTAACGATTCATGTTTGAATTTTTATCAATTATCAAAGCTGCAGCTCAGCTGTAGATCTTTTAATTAACATTAATTAACATTTCTTAAAATTGTTGACTTTATTATTATGCACGCTCGTATTTTTTATTATTATCAATTATCTTAGGTGCAGATCAGCAGCATGATCTGTTCTTTTATTTGCATTTCTTAAAATTTTATGATTATTACATTATCGTGTTTGAATGAAGTGTGTGTGTGTGTGTGTGTGTGTGTGTGTGTGTGTGTG
This sequence comes from Monochamus alternatus, assembly GCA_037114965.1. Lineage (NCBI taxonomy): Eukaryota > Metazoa > Arthropoda > Insecta > Coleoptera > Cerambycidae > Monochamus > Monochamus alternatus. The sequence goes on from CM073433.1 coordinate 45,952,766, forward strand.
TGTGTGTTATTGTCATGTCATGGTGGAATTGGTAGGGGTATGGTATTGGTAGTGGTGATTGGATGCTGCGTTACCCTTCACCCGTTCACCGGCAACACCTAACTACGGCAGCTGACCGCGGTCAGCTGCCATAGTTAGGACCGCCAACCGATCTCCTGCCGGTGCAGGCGAAGCTACAAACACGGTGAACGACTGAAACAGTGACGCAGGTGTTCTGTGGTTGGACGAAGGTATAATTCGTGTGTGTGTTATATAGTCATGTCGTGGTGGAATTGGTAGGGGTATGTTGTGATTGGATGCTGCGTTACCTTTCACCCGTTCACCGGCAACACCTAACTACGGCAGCTGACCGCGGTCAGCTGCCATAGTTAGGACCGCCAACCGATCTCCTGCCGGTGCAGGCGAAGCTACAAACACGGTGAACGACTGAAACAGTGACGCAGGTGTTCTGTGGTTGGACGAAGGTATAATTCGTGTGTGTGTTATATAGTCATGTCGTGGTGGAATTGGTAGGGGTATGTTGTGATTGGATGCTGCGTTACCTTTCACCCGTTCACCGGCAACACCTAACTACGGCAGCTGACCGCGGTCAGCTGCCATAGTTAGGACCGCCAACCGATCTCCTGCCGGTGCAGGCGAAGCTACAAACACGGTGAACGACTGAAACAGTGACGCAGGTGTTCTGTGGTTGGACGAAGGTATAATTCGTGTGTGTGTTATATAGTCATGTCGTGGTGGAATTGGTAGGGGTATGTTGTGATTGGATGCTGCGTTACCTTTCACCCGTTCACCGGCAACACCTAACTACGGCAGCTGACCGCGGTCAGCTGCCATAGTTAGGACCGCCAACCGATCTCCTGCCGGTGCAGGCGAAGCTACAAACACGGTGAACGACTGAAACAGTGACGCAGGTGTTCTGTGGTTGGACGAAGGTATAATTCGCGTGTGTGTTATATAGTCATGTCGTGGTGGAATTGGTAGAGGTATGTTGTGATTGGATGCTGCGTTACCTTTCACCCGTTCACCGGCAACACCTAACTACGGCAGCTGACCGCGGTCAGCTGCCATAGTTAGGACCGCCAACCGATCTCCTGCCGGTGCAGGCGAAGCTACAAACACGGTGAACGACTGAAACAGTGACGCAGGTGTTCTGTGGTTGGACGAAGGTATAATTCGCGTGTGTGTTATATAGTCATGTCGTGGTGGAATTGGTAGGGGTATGTTGTGATTGGATGCTGCGTTACCTTTCACCCGTTCACCGGCAACACCTAACTACGGCAGCTGACCGCGGTCAGCTGCCATAGTTAGGACCGCCAACCGATCTCCTGCCGGTGCAGGCGAAGCTACAAACACGGTGAACGACTGAAACAGTGACGCAGGTGTTCTGTGGTTGGACGAAGGTATAATTCGCGTGTGTGTTATATAGTCATGTCGTGGTGGAATTGGTAGGGGTATGTTGTGATTGGATGCTGCGTTACCTTTCACCCGTTCACCGGCAACACCTAACTACGGCAGCTGACCGCGGTCAGCTGCCATAGTTAGGACCGCCAACCGATCTCCTGCCGGTGCAGGCGAAGCTACAAACACGGTGAACGACTGAAACAGTGACGCAGGTGTTCTGTGGTTGGACGAAGGTATAATTCGCGTGTGTGTTATATAGTCATGTCGTGGTGGAATTGGTAGGGGTATGTTGTGATTGGATGCTGCGTTACCTTTCACCCGTTCACCGGCAACACCTAACTACGGCAGCTGACCGCGGTCAGCTGCCATAGTTAGGACCGCCAACCGATCTCCTGCCGGTGCAGGCGAAGCTACAAACACGGTGAACGACTGAAACAGTGACGCAGGTGTTCTGTGGTTGGACGAAGGTATAATTCGCGTGTGTGTTATATAGTCATGTCGTGGTGGAATTGGTAGGGGTATGTTGTGATTGGATGCTGCGTTACCTTTCACCCGTTCACCGGCAACACCTAACTACGGCAGCTGACCGCGGTCAGCTGCCATAGTTAGGACCGCCAACCGATCTCCTGCCGGTGCAGGCGAAGCTACAAACACGGTGAACGACTGAAACAGTGACGCAGGTGTACTGTGGTTGGACGAAGGTTTAATTCGCGTGTGTGTTATATAGTCATGTCATGGTGGAATTGTGATTATGTATGTGAAAGTTTATAGTGTATATTAGCTCTTTAGCGTTACCCAGAGTGCACCACGAGGAGGCGAGCTAACTTTGCACCCCATTGTTTTTCAACAGCAAGTTTTGTGAATTTGAAATTCAATTTAAGATGAATGTCTTAGGAATACTAAAAATAGTTATTCTCTGTACGAGATATATATATAGCTGCTGTGAAATTTAAATGTGTTTGAAAATAGAAACTACTACTTTAATGATAAGGAACCATAAAAGACACTAAATATACTCAAATTATTCAAAGCAGTTCACTATTTGAAGCAATGAGATTGTAATGTACGAAAATAATTTAATAATTCATGTGAAAATGTATAAACAATTTTGTATAATGCTGATCTAATCAAATTTCAAATTAAAAGTGGCATATCTTGAAGTATACTTTCAGAAACCCTTCACGTCCTAGATATCTTGAAAATTTATGAGAAATATTACTCTTAAACATTCCATCAATATTTTTAAATTAATCCCTTTGAAATTTTCTAAAATTATCTTTATACTTGAAGACAAATTTATAAAAAAAAAACTTCAATCCCATTTATGAGAGGTTTGAAACATTAAATTATTAATTAGTCGTACAATAATAGGAAAAGTTATCTGAAAAATTGAAGACATAGGAAATATAAAATATTTAGCAGGATAAAGAAGGCGAAAAATGGAAAACCAGAAAAGATTGTTGAATCAAGAAAATAGTACGGTGCTACTTAAGAAATAAAAACAATATTTTGAGATAAACTCAGGAGCAAAACACTTTTATCTGAACGACTTTTTACGCAGGTTTTTTTTACGTATATACATTATTCCAAACATATTGGACACCCTGCGTTATTTAAATAACTACTGTTGGTTAACAAAAGATTTGTAAAAAAAGAATATTTGATTTTTTTCTCAATTTTAAAATCTGAAAGTGTGTGTAGACATTATAGTCCAAGATCCCACTGCAAAGTACCTTCACCTAAATATTAATAGAAAGAATTGCATGTGTTTCATGTACATCCTAATACTAATTGGCTAGGTTGGCTAATCAAAGCAGGGGTCCTAGAGGTATTAATTATGCATTAAAAATATTAATTATGGAGGTGAACAACAAATTAGTTTAATGCTGCAAAATATATAACAATAGAAAGTTCATAGTCTGCGTTTTAAGAATATATAAAGTTGTTTGTATATTTTCGGGTCTAAAGGGTGACAACCCTTCGCGAAAAATTTAAATTTTGGGCGCACGAAATAAAACGAAACATGCAGCTATGCCCTCAAGGACGGATTGAGTTCCAGACTGTCCGTTGTTTTTTATAATTAAATAATGTGTTTTTTTTTAAGAAAAAGTTATTTTTATTCACAATATACCTATCTCAAGATTAATATACTAATACCTTTACTAGTTATAACAGAATATGATAGTATATGATTTATAGTTCGATGTAAAAATTAGAGTTAAGGTGATTTAAATTATGAATTTAATCTTGATTTAAATCTAATTTTAAAAAAAAAATCACAATTTTAATCAAAATATGGTGTCGACAAATTTATTACATAATTGGTGATCCATTTTTAATTATAAAAAAAAACAAGAAACAAACATTTTGAATTAAATAGTGCAATGAAAAATCAAAATATTTAACAAGAAAATTCGGAATGTAGCAATCTAAAGGTACTGAAAAATGAAACATGAATAATATTTTTCAAAGTTCAACACAAACTTAACACCACATAACAATGAAAGTAGGAATAATATTTGCAGGTACCGTTTTACTGTTTTGCAAAATATGTCAAAAGTTGATATTTTCCCGTCATAAATAATTAAAACAGAAATTGCAAATTTCTTGCAAAAATCCGTCTATATAAGCGAGAACTGATTATTATAAATTTCTAGATCTTAATTATTATTTAGTAATTTGTTATCATCGATAGTTAATGATTAGTAGTATCATACATTCTTTCATCCCTCTCTTTATACATTCATCGATAGTACAAATCACTTTGATGTATATAAAATATCGTATTATGTACTTATTTCCACACCACCTTGCGGTAAAGTACGCGGCGCGTTTTTTTTATAGTGGTGTCCCCTGTAGGCCTAATCCACTTCGTGAAATGGATGTGTTGAAGGTAGATAAAGAACCAATTATATGTGCAAAAGAAAATATACGAATACGATGATGTGTTGAGGGCAGCTAAAAGTTAAAATGAATTGTTTGTAGTTAGAAAATGGATGGAAGTTGTATCACCGGCAGGATCCTGCGAGAAACAATATGAAATTGGTGTTTTGAAGTTACATCACGATTAAGTTGGTATGGGTAGAGATTTGGTCAAGAAGAAATGTGTATTGTCGTTGGAAAATGGTCCAGATAAACATGAAATTGGTGCTTTGAAGTTATGTCACGATTAAGTTGGTGCCTATGGGTTGAGATTAGGTCAATACGAAATGTCTATTGTGGTTGGCAAATGGTCCAGATAAACATGAAATTGATGTTTTGACGTTATGTCACGATTAAGTTGGTATGGGTTGAGATTAAGTCACGACAGAATGTGTGTAATAGCTGTTTAGCGTTACCCAGCGTATTGAAGGCGCAGATCAGTAATATGACCTGTTCTTTTATTAAAGATTCATGTTTGTATTTTTATTAATTGTCAAAAATGCAGATCAGCAGTATGACCTGTTGTCTTATTAACGATTCGTGTTTGTTTGTATCTTTATCACTCAAAAATGCAGATCAGCAGTATGATCTGTTGATTTATTAACGATTCGTGTTTGTTTGTATCTTCATCAATTACAGAAGGTGCAAGTCAACAGTATGGTCTGATCTTTTATTAGCGCTTAATGATTTTATTTTTATCAGTTATCAAAGATTCAGGTCAGCTATATGACCTATTGTTTTATTAACGATTTGTGTTTGTTTGCATCGTTATCAATTACAGAAAGTGCAGACCAGCAGTATGACCTGTTCTTTTATTAAAGATTATTTTCTGTATTTTTTATCATTAATCAAAGGTGCAGATCAGCTATATAAACTGTTGTTATTAACGATCCATGTTTGTTTGTATCTATATCAATTATCAAAAACGCAGATCAGCAGAATGATCTGTTGTTTTATTAACGATTCGTGTTTGTTTTTTTCTTCACCAATTACAGAAGGTGCAGACCAGCAGTATGGCCTGTTCTTTTATTAACGATTAATTTTTGTACCTTTATCAATTATCAAAAATGCAGATCAGCAATATGATCTGTCGTTTTATTGTTTTATTAACGATTCGTGTTTTTTGTATCTTCATCAATTACAGAAGGTGCAGGCCAGCAGTATGGCCTGTTCTTTTATTAACGGTTTATGTTTGTATTTTTATCAATTATCAAAGGTGCAGATCAGCTGTATGACCTGTTGTTCTATTAACGATTCGTGTTTGTTTGTATCTTTATCACGCAGATCAGCAGTATGATCTGTTGTATTATTAATGATTCGTGTTTGTTTGTATCTTTATCAATTTCAGAAGGTGCAGGCCAGCAGTATGACCTGTTCTTTTATTAACGAGTGTTTGTATTTTTAACAATCATCAAAGTTGCAGATCAGCTGTGCGACGTGTTGTTTTATTATCAATTCATGTTTGTTTGTATTTTTATCAAATCCAGAAGGTACAGGTCAGCAGTATGACCTGTAGATTTATTAACGCTTAAAGTTTGTATTTTTATCAATTATCAAATATGCAGATCAGCAGTATGATCTGTTGTATTATTAATGATTCGTGTTTGATAGTATCTTTATCATTTACAGAAAGTACAGGCCAGCAGTATGACCTGTTCTTTTATTAACGATTAATGTCTGTATTTTTATCAATTATCAAAGGTGCAGATCAGCTGTATGACCTGTTCTTTTATTAACGATTAATTTTTGTACCTTTATCAATTATCAAAAACGCAGATCAGCAGTATGATCTGTCGTTTTATTGTTTTATTAACGATTCGTGTTTTTTGTATCTTCATCAATTACAGAAGGTGCAGGCCAGCAGTATGGCCTGTTCTTTTATTAACGGTTTATGTTTGTATTTTTATCAATTATCAAAGGTGCAGATCAGCTGTATGACCTGTTGTTCTATTAACGATTCGTGTTTGTTTGTATCTTTATCACGCAGATCAGCAGTATGATCTGTTGTATTATTAATGATTCGTGTTTGATAGTATCTTTATCAATTACAGAAAGTGCAGGCCAGCAGTATGACCTGTTCTTTTATTAACGAGTGTTTGTATTTTTAGCAGTTATCAAAGTAACAGATCAGCTGTACGACCTGTTGTTTTATTATCGATTCATGTTTGTTTGTATCTCTATTAATAACAGAAGGTACAGGTCAGCAGTATGACCTGTTTTTTTACTAACTATTAATGTTTGTATGTTTATCAATTATCAAAAATGCAGATCAGCAGTATGACCTGTTCTTTTATTAACGATTAATGTTTGTCTCTTTATCAATTATCAAAAATGCAGATTAGCTTTATGATCTGTCGTTTTATTAACGATTCATGTTTGTTTGTATTGTTATCAATTCCAGAAGGTACAGGTCAGCAGTATGACCTGTTCTTTTATTAACCATTAATGTTTGTATTTTTATCAATTATCAAAGGTGCAGATGAGCTGTACGACCTGTAGTTTTATTATAGATTCATATTTGTTTGTATTTTTATACATACTAACGATTAATGTTTGTATGTTTATCAATTATCAAAAATGCGGATCAGCAGTATGATCTGTTGTATTATTAACGATTCGTGTTTGTTTGTATCTTTATCAATTTCAGAAGGTGCAGGCCAGCAGTATGACCTGTTCTTTTATTAACGAGTGTTTGTATTTTTAACAATCATCAAAGTTGCAGATCAGCTGTGCGACGTGTTGTTTTATTATCAATTCATGTTTGTTTGTATTTTTATCAAATCCAGAAGGTACAGGTCAGCAGTATGACCTGTAGATTTATTAACGCTTAAAGTTTGTATTTTTATCAATTATCAAATATGCAGATCAGCAGTATGATCTGTTGTATTATTAATGATTCGTGTTTGATAGTATCTTTATCATTTACAGAAAGTACAGGCCAGCAGTATGACCTGTTCTTTTATTAACGATTAATGTCTGTATTTTTATCAATTATCAAAGGTGCAGATCAGCTGTATGACCTGTTCTTTTATTAACGATTAATTTTTGTACCTTTATCAATTATCAAAAACGCAGATCAGCTGTATGCACTGTTGTTTTATTAAAGATTCATGTTTACTTGTATATCATTTCCAGAAGCTACAGGTCAGCAGTATGACCTGTCGTTTTATTAACGATTCATGTCTGCATTTTTATCAATTATCAAAAATGTAGATCAGCAGTATGATCTGTCGTTTTATTGTTTTATTAACGATTCGTGTTTTTTGTATCTTCATCAATTACAGAAGGTGCAGGCCAGCAGTATGGCCTGTTCTTTTATTAACGGTTTATGTTTGTATTTTTATCAATTATCAAAGGTGCAGATCAGCTGTATGACCTGTTGTTCTATTAACGATTCGTGTTTGTTTGTATCTTTATCACGCAGATCAGCAGTATGATCTGTTGTATTATTAATGATTCGTGTTTGATAGTATCTTTATCAATTACAGAAAGTGCAGGCCAGCAGTATGACCTGTTCTTTTATTAACGAGTGTTTGTATTTTTAGCAGTTACCAAAGTAACAGATCAGCTGTACGACCTGTTGTTTTATTATCGATTCATGTTTGTTTGTATCTCTATTAATACCAGAAGGTACAGGTCAGCAGTATGACCTGTTTTTTTACTAACTATTAATGTTTGTATGTTTATTAATTTTCAAAAATGCAGATCAGCAGTATGATCTGTTGTATTATTAACGATTCGTGTTTGTTTGTATCTTTTTCAATTACAAAAGGGGCAGGCCAGCAGTATGACCTGTTCTTTTATTAACCATTAATGTTTGTATTTTTATCATTTATCAAACATGCAGATCAGCTGTATGACCTGTTATTTTATTAGCGATTCGTGTTTGTAAGTATATTCATGCATTACAGAAGGTGCAGGTCAGCAGTATGACCTGTTCTTTTATTAACCATTAATGTTTGTATTTTTATCAACTATCAAAGGTGCAGATGAGCTGTACGACCTGTTGTTCTATTAACGATTCGTGTTTGTTTGTATCTTTATCATGCAGATCAGCAGTATGATCTGTTGTATTATTAATGATTCGTGTTTGATAGTAGCTGTATGATCAATTTTTTTTCTTTATCAATTATCAAAATCGCAGATCAGCAGACTGATCTGTTGTTTTATTAACGATTCGTGTTTGTTTCTATCTTCACCAATTACAGAAGGTGCAGGCCAGCAGTATGGCCTGTTCTTTTATTAACGGTGAATGTTTATATTTTTATCAATTATCAAAGATGCAGATCAGCTGTATGACCTGTTCTTTTATTAACAATTCATCTTTGTATTTTTATCAATTATCAAAAATGCAGATCAGCAGTAGGATCCTATTGTATTAACGATTCGTGTTTGTTTGCATCTCTATCACTTCCAGAAGATACAGGTCAGCAGTATGACCTGTTGTTTTATTAACGATTCATGTTTGTATTTTTATCAATTATCAAAAAGCAGTATGATCTGTTGTTTTATTAACGATTCGTGTTTGTTTGTATCTTCATCAATTATAGAAGGTGCGGGTCAGCAGTATGACCTGTTCTTTTATTAACGATTAATGTTTGCATTTTTATCAATTATGAAAGGTGCAGATCAGCTGTATGATCTGTTATTTTATTAACGATTCTTGTTTGGTTGTATCTTTATCAATTCCAGAAGGTACAGGTCAGCAGTATGACCTGTTCTTTTATTAATGATTAATGTTTGTATGTTTATCAATTATCAAAAAGCAGTATGATCTGTTGTTTTATTAACGATTCGTGTTTGTTTGTATCTTCATCAATTATAGAAGGTGCGGGTCAGCAGTATGACCTGTTCTTTTATTAACGATTAATGTTTGCATTTTTATCAATTATGAAAGGTGCAGATCAGCTGTATGATCTGTTATTTTATTAACGATTCTTGTTTGGTTGTATCTTTATCAATTCCAGAAGGTACAGGTCAGCAGTATGACCTGTTCTTTTATTAATGATTAATGTTTGTATGTTTATCAATTATCAAAGGTGCAGATCAGTTGTATGACCTGATGTTTTATTAACGATTCGTGTTTGTTTGTATCTTTGTCAATTACAGTAAGTGCAGGCCAGCAGTATGACCTGTTCTTTTATTTACGATTAATGTTTATATTTTTGACAATTATCAAAGGTGCGGAGCAACTGTATGAACTGTTGTTTTATTAACGACTCATGTTCGTTTGTATCTTTATCAATTCCAGAAGGTACAGGTCAGCAGTATGACCTGCTCTTTTATTAACGGTTAATGTTTGTATTTTTATCAATTATCAGACGTGCGGATCAGCTGTATGATTTGTTGTTTTATTAACGATTCATGTTTGTTTGTATCTTTATCAATTCCAGAAGGTACAGGTCAGCAGTATGACCTGTTCTTTTACTTTCGATTTAATGTTTATCAATTATCAAAGGTGCAGATAAGCTGTATGACCTGATGTTTTATTAACGATTCGTGTTTGTTTGTATCTTTGTCAATTACAGTAAGTGCAGGCCAGCAGAATGATCTGTTCTTTTATTTACGATTAATGTTTATAATTTTGACAATTATCAAAGGTGCAGAGCAACTGTATGAACTGTTGCTTTATTAACGACTCATGTTTGTTTGTATCTTTACTAATTCCAGAAGCTACAGGTCAGCAGTATGACCTGTTGTATTGTTAACGTTTCGTGTTTGGTTGTATCATTATCAATTTCAGAAGGTGCAGGCCATCAGTATGATCTGTTCTTTTATTAACGAGTGTTTGTATTTTTAACAATTATCAAAGTTGCAGATCAGCTGTGCGACCTGTTGTTTTATTATCGATTCATGTTTGTTTGTATCTATCAAATCCAGAAGGTACAGGTCAGCAGTATGACCTGCTCTTTTTTAACGGTTAATGTTTGTATTTTTATCAATTATCAGACTTGTAGATCAGCTGTATGATTTGTTGTTTTATTAACGATTCATGTTTGTTTGTATCTTTATCAATTCCAGAAGCTACAGGTCAGCAGTATGACCTGTTGTTTTATTAACGATTCATGTTTGTATTTTTATCAATTATCAAAAATGAAGATCGGCAGTATGATCTGCTGTTTTATTAACGATCTGTTTTTGTTTGTATCTTTATCAATTACAGAAGGTACAGGTCAGCAGTATGACCTGTTCTTTTATTAACGATTAATGTTTGTATTTGTCACAATTATCAAAGGTGCAGGTCAGCTGTATGATCTATTGTTTTATTAACGATTCGTGCTAGTTTGTATCGTTATCAATTACAGAAGGTGCAGGCCAGCAGTATGACCTGTTCTTTTATTACCGATTCGTGTTTGTATTTTTATCAGTTAGCAAAGGTGAAGATCTGCTGTATGACCTGTTGTTTTATTAACGATTCATGTTTGAATTTTTATCAATTATCAAAGCTGCAGCTCAGCTGTAGGATCTTTTAATTAACATTAATTAACATTTCTTAAAATTGTTGACTTTATTATTATGCACGCTCGTATTTTTTATTATTATCAATTATCTTAGGTGCAGATCAGCAGCATGATCTGTTCTTTTATTTGCATTTCTTAAAATTTTATGATTATTACATTATCGTGTTTGAATGAAGTGTGTGTGTGTGTGTGTGTGTGTGTGTGTGTGTGTGTGTGTGTGTGTGTGTGTGTTTGTGTGTGTGTGTGTGTGTGTGTGTTATTGTCATGTCATGGTGGAATTGGTAGGGGTATGGTATTGGTAGTGGTGATTGGATGCTGCGTTACCCTTCACCCGTTCACCGGCAACACCTAACTACGGCAGCTGACCGCGGTCAGCTGCCATAGTTAGGACCGCCAACCGATCTCCTGCCGGTGCAGGCGAAGCTACAAACACGGTGAACGACTGAAACAGTGACGCAGGTGTTCTGTGGTTGGACGAAGGTATAATTCGCGTGTGTGTTATATAGTCATGTCATGGTGGAATTGGTAGGGGTATGTTGTGATTGGATGCTGCGTTACCTTTCACCCGTTCACCGGCAACACCTAACTACGGCAGCTGACCGCGGTCAGCTGCCATAGTTAGGACCGCCAACCGATCTCCTGCCGGTGCAGGCGAAGCTACAAACACGGTGAACGACTGAAACAGTGACGCAGGTGTACTGTGGTTGGACGAAGGTTTAATTCGCGTGTGTGTTATATAGTCATGTCATGGTGGAATTGTGATTATGTATGTGAAAGTTTATAGTGTATATTAGCTCTTTAGCGTTACCCAGAGTGCACCACGAGGAGGCGAGCTAACTTTGCACCCCATTGTTTTCCAACAGCAAGTTTTGTGAATTTGAAATTCAATTTAAGATGAATGTCTTAGGAATACTAAAAATAGTTATTCTCTGTACGAGATATATATAGCTGCTGTGAAATTTAAATGTGTTTGAAAATAGAAACTACTACTTTAATGATAAGAAACCATAAAAGACACTAAATATACTCAAATTATTCAAAGCAGTTCACTGTTTGAAGCAATGAGATTGTAATGTACGAAAATAATTTAATAATTCATGTGAAAATGTATAAACAATTTTGTATAATGCTGATCTAATCAAATTTCAAATTAAAAGTGGCATCTCTTGAAGTATACTTTCAGAAACCCTTCACGTCCTAGATATCTTGAAAATTTATGAGAAATATTACTCTTAAACATTCCATCTATATTTTTAAATTAATCCCTTTGAAAATTTCTAAAATTATCTTTATACTTGAAGACAAATTTATAAAAAAAAACTTCAATCCGATTTATGAGAGGTTTGAAACATTAAATTATTAATTAGTCGTACTATAATAAGAAAAGTTATCTGAAAAATTGAAGACATAGGAAATATAAAATATTTATCAGGATAAAGAAGGCGAAAAATGGAAAACCAGAAAAGATTGTTGATTCAAGAAAATAGTACGGTGCTACTTAAAAAATAAAAACAATATTTTGAGATAAACTCAGGAGCAAAACACTTTTATCTGAACAACTTTTTACGCAGGTTTTTTTTACGTATATACAGACTGTCCGTTGTTTTTTATAATTAAATAATGTGTTTTTTTTTAAGAAAAAGTTATTTTTATTCACAATATACCTATTTCAAGATTAATATACTAATACCTTTATTAGTTATAACAGAATATGATAGTATATGATTTATAGTTCGATGTAAAAATTAGAGTCAAGGTGATTTAAATTATGAATTTAATCTTGATTTAAATCTAATTTTTTTTAAAAAATCACGATTTAAATCAAAATATGATGGTGTCGACAAATTTATTACATAATTGGTGATCCATTTTTAATTATAAAAAAAAAACAAGAAACAAACATTTTGAATTTAATAGTGCAATGAAAAATAAAAATATTTAACAAGAAAATTCGGAATGTAGCAAACTAAAGGTACTGAAAAATGAAACATGAATAATATTTTTCAAAGTTCAACACAAACTTAACACCACATAACAATGAAAGTAGGAATAATATTTGCAGGTACCGTTTTACTGTTTTGCAAAATATGTCAAAAGTTGATATTTTCCCGTCATAAATAATTAAAACAGAAATTGCAAATTTCTTGCAAAAATCCGTCTATATAAGCGAGAACTGATTATTATAAATTTCTAGATCTTAATTATTATTTAGTAATTTGTTATCATCGATAGTTAATGATTAGTAGTATCATACATTCTTTCATCCCTCTCTTTATACATTCATCGATAGTACAAATCACTTTGATGTATATAAAATATCGTATTATGTACTTATTTCCACACCACCTTGCGGTAAAGTACGCGGCGCGTTTTTTTTATAGTGGTGTCCCCTGTAGGCCTAATCCACTTCGTGAAATGGATGTGTTGAAGGTAGATAAAGAACAGATTATATGTGCAAAAGAAAATATACGAATACGATGATGTGTTGAGGGCAGCTAAAAGTTAAAATGAATTGTTTGTAGTTAGAAAATGGATGGAAGTTGTATCACCGGCAGGATCCTGCGAGAAACAATATGAAATTGGTGTTTTGAAGTTACATCACGATTAAGTTGGTATGGGTAGAGATTTGGTCAAGAAGAAATGTGTATTGTCGTTGGAAAATGGTCCAGATAAACATGAAATTGGTGCTTTGAAGTTATGTCACGATTAAGTTGGTGCCTATGGGTTGAGATTAGGTCAATACGAAATGTCTATTGTGGTTGGCAAATGGTCCAGATAAACATGAAATTGATGTTTTGACGTTATGTCACGATTAAGTTGGTATGGGTTGAGATTAAGTCACGACAGAATGTGTGTAATAGCTGTTTAGCGTTACCCAGCGTATTGAAGGCGCAGATCAGTAATATGACCTGTTCTTTTATTAAAGATTCATGTTTGTATTTTTATTAATTGTCAAAAATGCAGATCAGCAGTATGATCTGTTGTATTATTAACGATTCGTGTTTGTTTGTACCTTTATCAATTTCAGAAGGTGCAGGCCTGTTCATTTATTAACAAGTGTTTGCATTTTTAACAATTATCAAAGTTGCAGATCAGCTCTATGACCTGTTGTCTTATTAACGATTCGTGTTTGTTTGTATCTTTATCACTCAAAAATGCAGATCAGCAGTATGATCTGTTGATTTATTAACGATTCGTGTTTGTTTGTATCTTCATCAATTACAGAAGGTGCAAGTCAACAGTATGGTCTGATCTTTTATTAGCGCTTAATGATTTTATTTTTATCAGTTATCAAAGATTCAGGTCAGCTGTATGACCTATTGTTTTATTAACGATTTGTGTTTGTTTGCATCGTTATCAATTACAGAAAGTGCAGACCAGCAGTATGACCTGTTCTTTTATTAAAGATTATTTTTTGTATTTTTTATCATTAATCAAAGGTGCAGATCAGCTATATAAACTGTTGTTATTAACGATCCATGTTTGTTTGTATCTATATCAATTATCAAAAACGCAGATCAGCAGAATGATCTGTTGTTTTATTAACGATTCGTGTTTGTTTTTTTCTTCACCAATTACAGAAGGTGCAGACCAGCAGTATGGCCTGTTCTTTTATTAACGATTAATTTTTGTACCTTTATCAATTATCAAAAACGCAGATCAGCAATATGATCTGTCGTTTTATTGTTTTATTAACGATTCGTGTTTTTTGTATCTTCATCAATTACAGAAGGTGCAGGCCAGCAGTATGGCCTGTTCTTTTATTAACGGTTTATGTTTGTATTTTTATCAATTATCAAAGGTGCAGATCAGCTGTATGACCTGTTCTTTTATTAACGATTAATTTTTGTATCTTTATCAATTATCAAAAACGCAGATCAGCTGTATGCACTGTTGTTCTATTAACGATTCGTGTTTGTTTGTATCTTTATCACGCAGATCAGCAGTATGATCTGTTGTATTATTAATGATTCGTGTTTGATAGTATCTTTATCAATTACAGAAAGTGCAGGCCAGCAGTATGACCTGTTCTTTTATTAACGAGTGTTTGTATTTTTAGCAGTTACCAAAGTAACAGATCAGCTGTACGACCTGTTGTTTTATTATCGATTCATGTTTGTTTGTATCTCTATTAATAACAGAAGGTACAGGTCAGCAGTATGACCTGTTTTTTTACTAACTATTAATGTTTGTATGTTTATCAATTATCAAAAATGCAGATCAGCAGTATGACCTGTTCTTTTATTAACGATTAATGTTTGTCTCTTTATCAATTATCAAAAATGCAGATTAGCTGTATGATCTGTCGTTTTATTAACGATTCATGTTTGTTTGTATTGTTATCAATTCCAGAAGGTACAGGTCAGCAGTATGACCTGTTCTTTTATTAACCGTTAATGTTTGTATTTTTATCAATTATCAAAGGTGCAGATGAGCTGTACGACCTGTAGTTTTATTATAGATTCATATTTGTTTGTATTTTTATACATACTAACGATTAATGTTTGTATGTTTATCAATTATCAAAAATGCGGATCAGCAGTATGATCTGTTGTATTATTAACGATTCGTGTTTGTTTGTATCTTTATCAATTTCAGAAGGTGCAGGCCAGCAGTATGACCTGTTCTTTTATTAACGAGTGTTTGTATTTTTATCAATTATCAAATATGCAGATCAGCAGTATGATCTGTTGTATTATTAATGATTCGTGTTTGATAGTATCTTTATCATTTACAGAAAGTACAGGCCAGCAGTATGACCTGTTCTTTTATTAACGATTAATGTCTGTATTTTTATCAATTATCAAAGGTGCAGATCAGCTGTATGACCTGTTCTTTTATTAACGATTAATTTTTGTATCTTTATCAATTATCAAAAACGCAGATCAGCTGTATGCACTGTTGTTTTATTAAAGATTCATGTTTACTTGTATATCATTTCCAGAAGCTACAGGTCAGCAGTATGACCTGTCGTTTTATTAACGATTCATGTCTGCATTTTTATCAATTATCAAAAATGCAGATCAGCAATATGATCTGTCGTTTTATTGTTTTATTAACGATTCGTGTTTTTTGTATCTTCATCAATTACAGAAGGTGCAGGCCAGCAGTATGGCCTGTTCTTTTATTAACGGTTTATGTTTGTATTTTTATCAATTATCAAAGGTGCAGATCAGCTGTATGACCTGTTGTTCTATTAACGATTCGTGTTTGTTTGTATCTTTATCACGCAGATCAGCAGTATGATCTGTTGTATTATTAATGATTCGTGTTTGATAGTATCTTTATCAATTACAGAAAGTGCAGGCCAGCAGTATGACCTGTTCTTTTATTAACGAGTGTTTGTATTTTTAGCAGTTATCAAAGTAACAGATCAGCTGTACGACCTGTTGTTTTATTATCGATTCATGTTTGTTTGTATCTCTATTAATACCAGAAGGTACAGGTCAGCAGTATGACCTGTTTTTTTACTAACTATTAATGTTTGTATGTTTATTAATTATCAAAAATGCAGATCAGCAGTATGATCTGTTGTATTATTAACGATTCGTGTTTGTTTGTATCTTTTTCAATTACAAAAGGGGCAGGCCAGCAGTATGACCTGTTCTTTTATTAACCATTAATGTTTGTATTTTTATCAATTATCAAAGGTGCAGATCAGCTGTATGACCTGTTATTTTATTAGCGATTCGTGTTTGTAAGTATATTCATCAATTACAGAAGGTGCAGGTCAGCAGTATGACCTGTTCTTTTATTAACCATTAATGTTTGTATTTTTATCAACTATCAAAGGTGCAGATGAGCTGTACGACCTGTTGTTCTATTAACGATTCGTGTTTGTTTGTATCTTTATCATGCAGATCAGCAGTATGATCTGTTGTATTATTAATGATTCGTGTTTGATAGTATCTTTATCAATTACAGAAAGTGCAGGCCAGCAGTATGACCTGTTCTTTTATTAACGATTAATGTCTGTATTTTCATCAATTATCAAAGGTGCAGATCAGCTCTGTGATCTGTTATTTTATTAACGATTTGTTTTTGTTTGTATCTTTATCAATTACAGAAGATACAGGTCAGCAGTATGACCTATTGTTTTATTAACGATTCCTGTTTGTTTGTTTGTATCGTTATTAATTACAGAAGGTGCAGGCCAGCAGTATGACCTGTTATTTTATTAACGATTCATGTTTGTATTTTTATCAATTAACAAAGGTGCAGATTAGTTGTATGACCTGTTGTTTTATTAACGATTCGTGTTTGTTAGTCTCTTCGTCAATTACAGAAGGTGTAGGTCAGCTGTATGACCTATTGTTTTATTAACGATTCGTGTTTGTTTGTATCGTTATCAATTACAGAAAGTGCAGACCAGCAGTATGGCCTGTTCTTTTATTAAAGATTATTTTTTGTATTTTTTATCATTAATCAAAGGTGCAGATGAGCTGTATGAACTGTTGTTATTAACGATCCATGTTTGTTTGTATCTTTATCAATTATCAAAAACGCAGATCAGCAGACTGATCTGTTGTTTTATTAACGATTCGTGTTTGTTTCTATCTTCACCAATTACAGAAGGTGCAGGCCAGCAGTATGGCCTGTTCTTTTATTAACGGTTAATGTTTATATTTTTATCAATTATCAAAGATGCAGATCAGCTGTATGACCTGTTCTTTTATTAACAATTCATCTTTGTATTTTTATCAATTATCAAAAATGCAGATCAGCAGTAGGATCCTATTGTATTATTAACGATTCGTGTTTGTTTGTATCTCTATCACTTCCAGAAGATACAGGTCAGCAGTATGACCTGTTGTTTTATTAACGATTCATGTTTGTATTTTTATCAATTATCAAAAAGCAGATCAGCAGTATGATCTGTTGTTTTATTAACGATTCGTGTTTGTTTGTATCTTCATCAATTATAGAAGGTGCGGGTCAGCAGTATGGCTTGTTGTGATTAATGTTTGCATTTTTATCAATTATGAAAGGTGCAGATCGGCTGTATGATCTGTTATTTTATTAACGATTCTTGTTTGGTTGTATCTTTATCAATTCCAGAAGGTACAGGTCAGCAGTATGACCTGTTCTTTTATTAACGATTAATGTTTGTATGTTTATCAATTATCAAAGGTGCAGATCAGTTGTATGACCTGATGTTTTATTAACGATTCGTGTTTGTTTGTATCTTTGTCAATTACAGTAAGTGCAGGCCAGCAGTATGACCTGTTCTTTTATTTACGATTAATGTTTATATTTTTGACAATTATCAAAGGTGCGGAGCAACTGTATGAACTGTTGTTTTATTAACGACTCATGTTTGTTTGTATCTTTATCAATTCCAGAAGGTACAGGTCAGCAGTATGACCTGCTCTTTTATTAACGGTTAATGTTTGTATTTTTATCAATTATCAGACGTGCAGATCAGCTGTATGATTTGTTGTTTTATTAACGATTCATGTTTGTTTGTATCTTTATCAATTCCAGAAGGTACAGGTCAGCAGTATGACCTGTTCTTTTACTTTCGATTTAATGTTTATCAATTATCAAAGGTGCAGATCAGCTGTATGACCTGATGTTTTATTAACGATTCGTGTTTGTTTGTATCTTTGTCAATTACAGTAAGTGCAGGCCAGCAGAATGATCTGTTCTTTTATTTACGATTAATGTTTATAATTTTGACAATTATCAAAGGTGCAGAGCAACTGTATGAACTTTTGTTTTATTAACGACTCATGTTTGTTTGTATCTTTACTAATTCCAGAAGCTACAGGTCAGCAGTATGACCTGTTGTATTGTTAACGTTTCGTGTTTGTTTGTATCATTATCAATTTCAGAAGGTGCAGGCCATCAGTATGATCTGTTCTTTTATTAACGAGTGTTTGTATTTTTAACAATTATCAAAGTTGCAGATCAGCTATGCGACCTGTTGTTTTATTATCGATTCATGTTTGTTTGTATCTTTATCAAATCCAAAAGGTACAGGTCAGCAGTATGACCTGCTCTTTTTTAACGGTTAATGTTTGTATTTTTATCAATTATCAGACTTGTAGATCAGCTGTATGATTTGTTGTTTTATTAACGATTCATGTTTGTTTGTATCTTTATCAATTCCAGAAGCTACAGGTCAGCAGTATGACCTGTTGTTTTATTAACGATTCATGTTTGTATTTTTATCAATTATCAAAAATGAAGATCGGCAGTATGATCTGCTGTTTTATTAATGATCTGTTTTTGTTTGTATCTTTATCAATTACAGAAGGTACAGGTCAGCAGTATGACCTGTTCTTTTATTAACGATTAATGTTTGAATTTGTCACAATTATCAAAGGTGCAGGTCAGCTGTATGATCTATTGTTTTATTAACGATTCGTGCTAGTTTGTATCGTTATCAATTACAGAAGGTGCAGGCCAGCAGTATGACCTGTTCTTTTATTAGCGATTCGTGTTTGTATTTTTATCAGTTAGCAAAGGTGAAGATCTGCTGTATGACCTGTTGTTTTATTAACGATTCATGTTTGAATTTTTATCAATTATCAAAGCTGCAGCTCAGCTGTAGGATCTTTTAATTAACATTAATTAACATTTCTTAAAATTGTTGACTTTATTATTATGCACGCTCGTATTTTTTATTATTATCAATTATCTTAGGTGCAGATCAGCAGCATGATCTGTTCTTTTATTTGCATTTCTTAAAATTTTATGATTATTACATTATCGTGTTTGAATGAAGTGTGTGTGTGTGTGTGTGTGTGTGTGTGTGTGTGTGTGTGTGTGTGTGTTATTGTCATGTCATGGTGGAATTGGCAGGGGTATGGTATTGGTAGTGGTGATTGGATGCTGCGTTACCCTTCACCCGTTCACCGGCAACACCTAACTACGGCAGCTGACCGCGGTCAGCTGCCATAGTTAGGACCGCCAACCGATCTCCTGCCGGTGCAGGCGAAGCTACAAACACGGTGAACGACTGAAACAGTGACGCAGGTGTTCTGTGGTTGGACGAAGGTATAATTCGCGTGTGTGTTATATAGTCATGTCGTGGTGGAATTGGTAGGGGTGTGTTGTGATTGGATGCTGCGTTACCTTTCACCCGTTCACCGGCAACACCTAACTACGGCAGCTGACCGCGGTCAGCTGTCATAGTTAGGACCGCCAACCGATCTCCTGCCGGTGCAGGCGAAGCTACAAACACGGTGAACGACTAAAACAGTGACGCAGGTGTTCTGTGGTTGGACGAAGGTATAATTCGCGTGTGTGTTATATAGTCATGTCGTGGTGGAATTGGTAGGGGTATGTTGTGATTGGATGCTGCGTTACCTTTCACCCGTTCACCGGCAACACCTAACTACGGCAGCTGACCGCGGTCAGCTGCCATAGTTAGGACCGCCAACCGATCTCCTGCCGGTGCAGGCGAAGCTACAAACACGGTGAACGACTGAAACAGTGACGCAGGTGTTCTGTGGTTGGACGAGGGTATAATTCGCGTGTGTGTGTTATATAGTCATGTCGTGGTGGAATTGGTAGGGGTATGTTGTGATTGGATGCTGCGTTACCTTTCACCCGTTCACCGGCAACACCTAACTACGGCAGCTGACCGCGGTCAGCTGCCATAGTTAGGACCGCCAACCGATCTCCTGCCGGTGCAGGCGAAGCTACAAACACGGTGAACGACTGAAACAGTGACGCAGGTGTTCTGTGGTTGGACGAAGGTATAATTCGCGTGTGTGTTATATAGTCATGTCGTGGTGGAATTGGTAGGGGTATGTTGTGATTGGATGCTGCGTTACCTTTCACCCGTTCACCGGCAACACCTAACTACGGCAGCTGACCGCGGTCAGCTGCCATAGTTAGGACCGCCAACCGATCTCCTGCCGGTGCAGGCGAAGCTACAAACACGGTGAACGACTGAAACAGTGACGCAGGTGTTCTGTGGTTGGACGAAGGTATAATTCGCGTGTGTGTTATATAGTCATGTCGTGGTGGAATTGGTAGGGGTATGTTGTGATTGGATGCTGCGTTACCTTTCACCCGTTCACCGGCAACACCTAACTACGGCAGCTGACCGCGGTCAGCTGCCATAGTTAGGACCGCCAACCGATCTCCTGCCGGTGCAGGCGAAGCTACAAACACGGTGAACGACTGAAACAGTGACGCAGGTGTTCTGTGGTTGGACGAAGGTATAATTCGCGTGTGTGTTATATAGTCATGTCGTGGTGGAATTGGTAGGGGTATGTTGTGATTGGATGCTGCGTTACCTTTCACCCGTTCACCGTTCACCGGCCATAGTTAGGACCGCCAACCGATCTCCTGCCGGTGCAGGCGAAGCTACAAACACGGTGAACGACTGAAACAGTGACACAGGTGTTCTGTGGTTGGACGAGGGTATAATTCGCGTGTGTGTTATATAGTCATGTCGTGGTGGAATTGGTAGGGGTATGTTGTGATTGGATGCTGCGTTACCCTTCACCCGTTCACCGGCAACACCTAACTACGGCAGCTGACCGCGGTCAGCTGCCATAGTTAGGACCGCCAACCGATCTCCTGCCGGTGCAGGCGAAGCTACAAACACGGTGAACGACTGAAACAGTAACGCAGGTGTTCTGTGGTTGGACGAAGGTATAATTCGCGTGTGTGTTATATAGTCATGTCATGGTGGAATTGGTAGGGGTATGTTGTGATTGGATGCTGCGTTACCTTTCACCCGTTCACCGGCAACACCTAACTACGGCAGCTGACCGCGGTCAGCTGCCATAGTTAGGACCGCCAACCGATCTCCTGCCGGTGCAGGCGAAGCTACAAACACGGTGAACGACTGAAACAGTGACGCAGGTGTACTGTGGTTGGACGAAGGTTTAATTCGCGTGTGTGTTATATAGTCATGTCATGGTGGAATTGTGATTATGTATGTGAAAGTTTATAGTGTATATTAGCTCTTTAGCGTTACCCAGAGTGCACCACGAGGAGGCGAGCTAACTTTGCACCCCATTGTTTTCCAACAGCAAGTTTTGTGAATTTGAAATTCAATTTAAGATGAATGTCTTAGGAATACTAAAAATAGTTATTCTCTGTACGAGATATATATAGCTGCTGTGAAATTTAAATGTGTTTGAAAATAGAAACTACTACTTTAATGATAAGAAACCATAAAAGACACTAAATATACTCAAATTATTCAAAGCAGTTCACTGTTTGAAGCAATGAGATTGTAATGTACGAAAATAATTTAATAATTCATGTGAAAATGTATAAACAATTTTGTATAATGCTGATCTAATCAAATTTCAAATTAAAAGTGGCATCTCTTGAAGTATACTTTCAGAAACCCTTCACGTCCTAGATATCTTGAAAATTTATGAGAAATATTACTCTTAAACATTCCATCTATATTTTTAAATTAATCCCTTTGAAAATTTCTAAAATTATCTTTATACTTGAAGACAAATTTATAAAAAAAAACTTCAATCCGATTTATGAGAGGTTTGAAACATTAAATTATTAATTAGTCGTACTATAATAAGAAAAGTTATCTGAAAAATTGAAGACATAGGAAATATAAAATATTTATCAGGATAAAGAAGGCGAAAAATGGAAAACCAGAAAAGATTGTTGATTCAAGAAAATAGTACGGTGCTACTTAAAAAATAAAAACAATATTTTGAGATAAACTCAGGAGCAAAACACTTTTATCTGAACAACTTTTTACGCAGGTTTTTTTTACGTATATACAGACTGTCCGTTGTTTTTTATAATTAAATAATGTGTTTTTTTTTTAAGAAAAAGTTATTTTTATTCACAATATACCTATTTCAAGATTAATATACTAATACCTTTATTAGTTATAACAGAATATGATAGTATATGATTTATAGTTCGATGTAAAAATTAGAGTCAAGGTGATTTAAATTATGAATTTAATCTTGATTTAAATCTAATTTTTTTTAAAAAATCACGATTTAAATCAAAATATGATGGTGTCGACAAATTTATTACATAATTGGTGATCCATTTTTAATTATAAAAAAAAAACAAGAAACAAACATTTTGAATTTAATAGTGCAATGAAAAATAAAAATATTTAACAAGAAAATTCGGAATGTAGCAAACTAAAGGTACTGAAAAATGAAACATGAATAATATTTTTCAAAGTTCAACACAAACTTAACACCACATAACAATGAAAGTAGGAATAATATTTGCAGGTACCGTTTTACTGTTTTGCAAAATATGTCAAAAGTTGATATTTTCCCGTCATAAATAATTAAAACAGAAATTGCAAATTTCTTGCAAAAATCCGTCTATATAAGCGAGAACTGATTATTATAAATTTCTAGATCTTAATTATTATTTAGTAATTTGTTATCATCGATAGTTAATGATTAGTAGTATCATACATTCTTTCATCCCTCTCTTTATACATTCATCGATAGTACAAATCACTTTGATGTATATAAAATATCGTATTATGTACTTATTTCCACACCACCTTGCGGTAAAGTACGCGGCGCGTTTTTTTTATAGTGGTGTCCCCTGTAGGCCTAATCCACTTCGTGAAATGGATGTGTTGAAGGTAGATAAAGAACCAATTATATGTGCAAAAGAAAATATACGAATACGATGATGTGTTGAGGGCAGCTAAAAGTTAAAATGAATTGTTTGTAGTTAGAAAATGGATGGAAGTTGTATCACCGGCAGGATCCTGCGAGAAACAATATGAAATTGGTGTTTTGAAGTTACATCACGATTAAGTTGGTATGGGTAGAGATTTGGTCAAGAAGAAATGTGTATTGTCGTTGGAAAATGGTCCAGATAAACATGAAATTGGTGCTTTGAAGTTATGTCACGATTAAGTTGGTGCCTATGGGTTGAGATTAGGTCAATACGAAATGTCTATTGTGGTTGGCAAATGGTCCAGATAAACATGAAATTGATGTTTTGACGTTATGTCACGATTAAGTTGGTATGGGTTGAGATTAAGTCACGACAGAATGTGTGTAATAGCTGTTTAGCGTTACCCAGCGTATTGAAGGCGCAGATCAGTAATATGACCTGTTCTTTTATTAAAGATTCATGTTTGTATTTTTATTAATTGTCAAAAATGCAGATCAGCAGTATGATCTGTTGTATTATTAACGATTCGTGTTTGTTTGTACCTTTATCAATTTCAGAAGGTGCAGGCCTGTTCATTTATTAACAAGTGTTTGCATTTTTAACAATTATCAAAGTTGCAGATCAGCTCTATGACCTGTTGTCTTATTAACGATTCGTGTTTGTTTGTATCTTTATCACTCAAAAATGCAGATCAGCAGTATGATCTGTTGATTTATTAACGATTCGTGTTTGTTTGTATCTTCATCAATTACAGAAGGTGCAAGTCAACAGTATGGTCTGATCTTTTATTAGCGCTTAATGATTTTATTTTTATCAGTTATCAAAGATTCAGGTCAGCTGTATGACCTATTGTTTTATTAACGATTTGTGTTTGTTTGCATCGTTATCAATTACAGAAAGTGCAGACCAGCAGTATGACCTGTTCTTTTATTAAAGATTATTTTTTGTATTTTTTATCATTAATCAAAGGTGCAGATCAGCTATATAAACTGTTGTTATTAACGATCCATGTTTGTTTGTATCTATATCAATTATCAAAAACGCAGATCAGCAGAATGATCTGTTGTTTTATTAACGATTCGTGTTTGTTTTTTTCTTCACCAATTACAGAAGGTGCAGACCAGCAGTATGGCCTGTTCTTTTATTAACGATTAATTTTTGTACCTTTATCAATTATCAAAAACGCAGATCAGCTGTATGCCCTGTTGTTTTATTAAAGATTCATGTTTACTTGTATATCATTTCCAGAAGCTACAGGTCAGCAGTATGACCTGTCGTTTTATTAACGATTCATGTTTGCATTTTTATCAATTATAAAAAATGCAGATCAGCAGTATGATCTGTCGTTTTATTGTTTTATTAACGATTCGTGTTTTTTGTATCTTCATCAATTACAGAAGGTGCAGGCCAGCAGTATGGCCTGTTCTTTTATTAACGGTTTATGTTTGTATTTTTATCAATTATCAAAGGTGCAGATCAGCTGTATGACCTGTTGTTCTATTAACGATTCGTGTTTGTTTGTATCTTTATCACGCAGATCAGCAGTATGATCTGTTGTATTATTAATGATTCGTGTTTGATAGTATCTTTATCAATTACAGAAAGTGCAGGCCAGCAGTATGACCTGTTCTTTTATTAACGAGTGTTTGTATTTTTAGCAGTTATCAAAGTAACAGATCAGCTGTACGACCTGTTGTTTTATTATCGATTCATGTTTGTTTGTATCTCTATTAATAACAGAAGGTACAGGTCAGCAGTATGACCTGTTTTTTTACTAACTATTAATGTTTGTATGTTTATCAATTATCAAAAATGCAGATCAGCAGTATGACCTGTTCTTTTATTAACGATTAATGTTTGTCTCTTTATCAATTATCAAAAATGCAGATTAGCTGTATGATCTGTCGTTTTATTAACGATTCATGTTTGTTTGTATTGTTATCAATTCCAGAAGGTACAGGTCAGCAGTATGACCTGTTCTTTTATTAACCATTAATGTTTGTATTTTTATCAATTATCAAAGGTGCAGATGAGCTGTACGACCTGTAGTTTTATTATAGATTCATATTTGTTTGTATTTTTATACATACTAACGATTAATGTTTGTATGTTTATCAATTATCAAAAATGCGGATCAGCAGTATGATCTGTTGTATTATTAACGATTCGTGTTTGTTTGTATCTTTATCAATTTCAGAAGGTGCAGGCCAGCAGTATGACCTGTTCTTTTATTAACGAGTGTTTGTATTTTTAACAATCATCAAAGTTGCAGATCAGCTGTGCGACGTGTTGTTTTATTATCAATTCATGTTTGTTTGTATTTTTATCAAATCCAGAAGGTACAGGTCAGCAGTATGACCTGTAGATTTATTAACGCTTAAAGTTTGTATTTTTATCAATTATCAAATATGCAGATCAGCAGTATGATCTGTTGTATTATTAATGATTCGTGTTTGATAGTATCTTTATCATTTACAGAAAGTACAGGCCAGCAGTATGACCTGTTCTTTTATTAACGATTAATGTCTGTATTTTTATCAATTATCAAAGGTGCAGATCAGCTGTATGACCTGTTCTTTTATTAACGATTAATTTTTGTACCTTTATCAATTATCAAAAACGCAGATCAGCAGTATGATCTGTCGTTTTATTGTTTTATTAACGATTCGTGTTTTTTGTATCTTCATCAATTACAGAAGGTGCAGGCCAGCAGTATGGCCTGTTCTTTTATTAACGGTTTATGTTTGTATTTTTATCAATTATCAAAGGTGCAGATCAGCTGTATGACCTGTTGTTCTATTAACGATTCGTGTTTGTTTGTATCTTTATCACGCAGATCAGCAGTATGATCTGTTGTATTATTAATGATTCGTGTTTGATAGTATCTTTATCAATTACAGAAAGTGCAGGCCAGCAGTATGACCTGTTCTTTTATTAACGAGTGTTTGTATTTTTAGCAGTTATCAAAGTAACAGATCAGCTGTACGACCTGTTGTTTTATTATCGATTCATGTTTGTTTGTATCTCTATTAATAACAGAAGGTACAGGTCAGCAGTATGACCTGTTTTTTTTACTAACTATTAATGTTTGTATGTTTATCAATTATCAAAAATGCAGATCAGCAGTATGACCTGTTCTTTTATTAACGATTAATGTTTGTCTCTTTATCAATTATCAAAAATGCAGATTAGCTGTATGATCTGTCGTTTTATTAACGATTCATGTTTGTTTGTATTGTTATCAATTCCAGAAGGTACAGGTCAGCAGTATGACCTGTTCTTTTATTAACCATTAATGTTTGTATTTTTATCAATTATCAAAGGTGCAGATGAGCTGTACGACCTGTAGTTTTATTATAGATTCATATTTGTTTGTATTTTTATACATACTAACGATTAATGTTTGTATGTTTTTCAATTATCAAAAATGCGGATCAGCAGTATGATCTGTTGTATTATTAACGATTCGTGTTTGTTTGTATCTTTATCAATTTCAGAAGGTGCAGGCCAGCAGTATGACCTGTTCTTTTATTAACGAGTGTTTGTATTTTTAACAATTATCAAAGTTGCAGATCAGCTGTGCGACGTGTTGTTTTGTTATCAATTCATGTTTGTTTGTATTTTTATCAAATCCAGAGGGTACAGGTCAGCAGTATGACCTGTAGATTTATTAACGCTTAAAGTTTGTATTTTTATCAATTATCAAATATGCAGATCAGCAGTATGATCTGTTGTATTATTAATGATTCGTGTTTGATAGTATCTTTATCATTTACAGAAAGTACAGGCCAGCAGTATGACCTGTTCTTTTATTAACGATTAATTTTTGTATCTTTATCAATTATCAAAAACGCAGATCAGCTGTATGCACTGTTGTTTTATTAAAGATTCATGTTTACTTGTATATCATTTCCAGAAGCTACAGGTCAGCAGTATGACCTGTCGTTTTATTAACGATTCATGTCTGCATTTTTATCAATTATCAAAAATGCAGATCAGCAATATGATCTGTCGTTTTATTGTTTTATTAACGATTCGTGTTTTTTGTATCTTCATCAATTACAGAAGGTGCAGGCCAGCAGTATGGCCTGTTCTTTTATTAACGGTTTATGTTTGTATTTTTATCAATTATCAAAGGTGCAGATCAGCTGTATGACCTGTTCTTTTATTAACGAGTGTTTGTATTTTTAGCAGTTATCAAAGTAACAGATCAGCTGTACGACCTGTTGTTTTATTATCGATTCATGTTTGTTTGTATCTCTATTAATACCAGAAGGTACAGGTCAGCAGTATGACCTGTTTTTTTACTAACTATTAATGTTTGTATGTTTATTAATTATCAAAAATGCAGATCAGCAGTATGATCTGTTGTATTATTAACGATTCGTGTTTGTTTGTATCTTTTTCAATTACAAAAGGGGCAGGCCAGCAGTATGACCTGTTCTTTTATTAACCATTAATGTTTGTATTTTTATCAATTATCAAAGGTGCAGATCAGCTGTATGATCTGTTATTTTATTAGCGATTCGTGTTTGTAAGTATATTCATCAATTACAGAAGGTGCAGGTCAGCAGTATGACCTGTTCTTTTATTAACCATTAATGTTTGTATTTTTATCAACTATCAAAGGTGCAGATGAGCTGTACGACCTGTTGTTCTATTAACGATTCGTGTTTGTTTGTATCTTTATCATGCAGATCAGCAGTATGATCTGTTGTATTATTAATGATTCGTGTTTGATAGTATCTTTATCAATTACAGAAAGTGCAGGCCAGCAGTATGACCTGTTCTTTTATTAACGATTAATGTCTGTATTTTTATCAATTATCAAAGGTGCAGATCAGCTCTGTGATCTGTTATTTTATTAACGATTTGTTTTTGTTTGTATCTTTATCAATTACAGAAGATACAGGTCAGCAGTATGACCTATTGTTTTATTAACGATTCCTGTTTGTTTGTTTGTATCGTTATTAATTACAGAAGGTGCAGGCCAGCAGTATGACCTGTTATTTTATTAACGATTCGTGTTTGTATTTTTATCAATTAACAAAGGTGCAGATTAGTTGTATGACCTGTTGTTTTATTAACGATTCGTGTTTGTTAGTCTCTTCGTCAATTACAGAAGGTGTAGGTCAGCTGTATGACCTATTGTTTTATTAACGATTCGTGTTTGTTTGTATCGTTATCAATTACAGAAAGTGCAGACCAGCAGTATGACCTGTTCTTTTATTAAAGATTATTTTTTGTATTTTTTATCATTAATCAAAGGTGCAGATGAGCTGTATGAACTGTTGTTATTAACGATCCATGTTTGTTTGTATCTTTATCAATTATCAAAAACGCAGATCAGCAGACTGATCTGTTGTTTTATTAACGATTCGTGTTTGTTTCTATCTTCACCAATTACAGAAGGTGCAGGCCAGCAGTATGGCCTGTTCTTTTATTAACGGTTAATGTTTATATTTTTATCAATTATCAAAGATGCAGATCAGCTGTATGACCTGTTCTTTTATTAACAATTCATCTTTGTATTTTTATCAATTATCAAAAATGCAGATCAGCAGTAGGATCCTATTGTATTATTAACGATTCGTGTTTGTTTGTATCTTCATCAATTATAGAAGGTGCGGGTCAGCAGTATGGCTTGTTCTTTTATTAACGATTAATGTTTGCATTTTTATCAATTATGAAAGGTGCAGATCAGCTGTATGATCTGTTATTTTATTAACGATTCTTGTTTGGTTGTATCTTTATCAATTCCAGAAGGTACAGGTCAGCAGTATGACCTGTTCTTTTATTAACGATTAATGTTTGTATGTTTATCAATTATCAAAGGTGCAGATCAGTTGTATAACCTGATGTTTTATTAACGATTCGTGTTTGTTTGTATCTTTGTCAATTACAGTAAGTGCAGGCCAGCAGTATGACCTGTTCTTTTATTTACGATTAATGTTTATATTTTTGACAATTATCAAAGGTGCGGAGCAACTGTATGAACTGTTGTTTTATTAACGACTCATGTTTGTTTGTATCTTTATCAATTCCAGAAGGTACAGGTCAGCAGTATGACCTGCTCTTTTATTAACGGTTAATGTTTGTATTTTTTTCAATTATCAGACGTGCAGATCAGCTGTATGATTTGTTGTTTTATTAACGATTCATGTTTGTTTGTATCTTTATCAATTCCAGAAGATACAGGTCAGCAGTATGACCTGTTCTTTTACTTTCGATTTAATGTTTATCAATTATCAAAGGTGCAGATCAGCTGTATGACCTGATGTTTTATTAACGATTCGTGTTTGTTTGTATCTTTGTCAATTACAGTAAGTGCAGGCCAGCAGAATGATCTGTTCTTTTATTTACGATTAATGTTTATAATTTTGACAATTATCAAAGGTGCAGAGCAACTGTATGAACTGTTGTTTTATTAACGACTCATGTTTGTTTGTATCTTTACTAATTCCAGAAGCTACAGGTCAGCAGTATGACCTGTTGTATTGTTAACGTTTCGTATTTGTTTGTATCATTATCAATTTCAGAAGGTGCAGGCCATCAGTATGATCTGTTCTTTTATTAACGAGTGTTTGTATTTTTAACAATTATCAAAGTTGCAGATCAGCTGTGCGACCTGTTGTTTTATTATCGATTCATGTTTGTTTGTATCTTTATCAAATCCAAAAGGTACAGGTCAGCAGTATGACCTGCTCTTTTTTAACGGTTAATGTTTGTATTTTTATCAATTATCAGACTTGTAGATCAGCTGTATGATTTGTTGTTTTATTAACGATTCATGTTTGTTTGTATCTTTATCAATTCCAGAAGCTACAGGTCAGCAGTATGACCTGTTGTTTTAATAACGATTCATGTTTGTATTTTTATCAATTATCAAAAATGAAGATCGGCAGTATGATCTGCTGTTTTATTAATGATCTGTTTTTGTTTGTATCTTTATCAATTACAGAAGGTACAGGTCAGCAGTATGACCTGTTCTTTTATTAACGATTAATGTTTGAATTTGTCACAATTATCAAAGGTGCAGGTCAGCTGTATGATCTATTGTTTGTTTGTATTTTTATCAGTTAGCAAAGGTGAAGATCTGCTGTATGACCTGTTGTTTTATTAACGATTCATGTTTGAATTTTTATCAATTATCAAAGCTGCAGCTCAGCTGTAGGATCTTTTAATTAACATTAATTAACATTTCTTAAAATTGTTGACTTTATTATTATGCACGCTCGTATTTTTTATTATTATCAATTATCTTAGGTGCAGATCAGCTGCATGATCTGTTCTTTTATTTGCATTTCTTAAAATTTTATGATTATTACATTATCGTGTTTGAATGAAGTGTGTGTGTGTGTGTGTGCGTGTGTGTGTGTGTGTGTGTGTGTGTGTGTGTGTGTGTGTGTGTGTGTGTGTGTGTGTGTGTGTGTGTGTGTGTGTGTGTGTTATTGTCATGTCATGGTGGAATTGGTAGGGGTATGGTATTGGTAGTGGTGATTGGATGCTGCGTTACTCTTCACCCGTTCACCGGCAACACCTAACTACGGCAGCTGACCGCGGTCAGCTGCCATAGTTAGGACCGCCAACCGATCTCCTGCCGGTGCAGGCGAAGCTACAAACACGGTGAACGACTGAAACAGTGACGCAGGTGTTCTGTGGTTGGACGAAGGTATAATTCGCGTGTGTGTTATATAGTCATGTCGTGGTGGAATTGGTAGGGGTATGTTGTGATTGGATGCTGCGTTACCTTTCACCCGTTCACCGGCAACACCTAACTACGGCAGCTGACCGCGGTCAGCTGCCATAGTTAGGACCGCCAACCGATCTCCTGCCGGTGCAGGCGAAGCTACAAACACGGTGAACGACTGAAACAGTGACGCAGGTGTTCTGTGGTTGGACGAAGGTATAATTCGCGTGTGTGTTATATAGTCATGTCGTGGTGGAATTGGTAGGGGTATGTTGTGATTGGATGCTGCGTTACCTTTCACCCGTTCACCGGCAACACCTAACTACGGCAGCTGACCGCGGTCAGCTGCCATAGTTAGGACCGCCAACCGATCTCCTGCCGGTGCAGGCGAAGCTACAAACACGGTGAACGACTGAAACAGTGACGCAGGTGTTCTGTGGTTGGACGAAGGTATAATTCGCGTGTGTGTTATATAGTCATGTCGTGGTGGAATTGGTAGGGGTATGTTGTGATTGGATGCTGCGTTACCTTTCACCCGTTCACCGGCAACACCTAACTACGGCAGCTGACCGCGGTCAGCTGTCATAGTTAGGACCGCCAACCGATCTCCTGCCGGTGCAGGCGAAGCTACAAACACGGTGAACGACTGAAACAGTGACGCAGGTGTTCTGTGGTTGGACGAAGGTATAATTCGCGTGTGTGTTATATAGTCATGTCGTGGTGGAATTGGTAGGGGTATGTTGTGATTGGATGCTGCGTTACCTTTCACCCGTTCACCGGCAACACCTAACTACGGCAGCTGACCGCGGTCAGCTGCCATAGTTAGGACCGCCAACCGATCTCCTGCCGGTGCAGGCGAAGCTACAAACACGGTGAACGACTGAAACAGTGACGCAGGTGTTCTGTGGTTGGACGAAGGTATAATTCGCGTGTGTGTTATATAGTCATGTCGTGGTGGAATTGGTAGGGGTATGTTGTGATTGGATGCTGCGTTACCTTTCACCCGTTCACCGGCAACACCTAACTACGGCAGCTGACCGCGGTCAGCTGCCATAGTTAGGACCGCCAACCGATCTCCTGCCGGTGCAGGCGAAGCTACAAACACGGTGAACGACTGAAACAGTGACGCAGGTGTTCTGTGGTTGGACGAAGGTATAATTCGCGTGTGTGTTATATAGTCATGTCGTGGTGGAATTGGTAGGGGTATGTTGTGATTGGATGCTGCGTTACCTTTCACCCGTTCACCGGCAACACCTAACTACGGCAGCTGACCGCGGTCAGCTGCCATAGTTAGGACCGCCAACCGATCTCCTGCCGGTGCAGGCGAAGCTACAAACACGGTGAACGACTGAAACAGTGACGCAGGTGTTCTGTGGTTGGACGAAGGTATAATTCGCGTGTGTGTTATATAGTCATGTCGTGGTGGAATTGGTAGGGGTATGTTGTGATTGGACGCTGCGTTACCTTTCACCCGTTCACCGGCAACACCTAACTACGGCAGCTGACCGCGGTCAGCTGCCATAGTTAGGACCGCCAACCGATCTCCTGCCGGTGCAGGCGAAGCTACAAACACGGTGAACGACTGAAACAGTGACGCAGGTGTACTGTGGTTGGACGAAGGTTTAATTCGCGTGTGTGTTATATAGTCATGTCATGGTGGAATTGTGATTATGTATGTGAAAGTTTATAGTGTATATTAGCTCTTTAGCGTTACCCAGAGTGCACCACGAGGAGGCGAGCTAACTTTGCACCCCATTGTTTTTCAACAGAAAGTTTTGTGAATTTGAAATTCAATTTAAGATGAATGTCTTAGGAATACTAAAAATAGTTATTCTCTGTACGAGATATATATAGCTGCTGTGAAATTTAAATGTGTTTGAAAATAGAAACTACTACTTTAATGATAAGGAACCATAAAAGACACTAAATATACTCAAATTATTCAAAGCAGTTCACTATTTGAAGCAATGACATTGTAATGTACGAAAATAATTTAATAATTCATGTGAAAATGTATAAACAATTTTGTATAATGCTGATCTAATCAAATTTCAAATTAAAAGTGGCATATCTTGAAGTATACTTTCAGAAACCCTTCACGTCCTAGATATCTTGAAAATTTATGAGAAATATTACTCTTAAACATTCCATCAATATTTTTAAATTAATCCCTTTGAAATTTTCTAAAATTATCTTTATACTTGAAGACAAATTTATAAAAAAAAAACTTCAATCCCATTTATGAGAGGTTTGAAACATTAAATTATTAATTAGTCGTACAATAATAGGAAAAGTTATCTGAAAAATTGAAGACATAGGAAATATAAAATATTTAGCAGGATAAAGAAGGCGAAAAATGGAAAACCAGAAAAGATTGTTGAATCAAGAAAATAGTACGGTGCTACTTAAGAAATAAAAACAATATTTTGAGATAAACTCAGGAGCAAAACACTTTTATCTGAACGACTTTTTACGCAGGTTTTTTTTACGTATATACATTATTCCAAACATATTAGACACCCTGCGTTATTTAAATAACTACTGTTGGTTAACAAAAGATTTGTAAAAAAAGAATATTTGATTTTTTTCTCAATTTTAAAATCTGAAAGTGTGTGTAGACATTATAGTCCAAGATCCCACTGCAAAGTACCTTCACCTAAATATTAATAGAAAGAATTGCATGTGTTTCATGTACATCCTAATACTAATTGGCTAGGTTGGCTAATCAAAGCAGGGGTCCTAGAGGTATTAATTATGCATTAAAAATATTAATTATGGAGGTGAACAACAAATTAGTTTAATGCTGCAAAATATATAACAATAGAAAGTTCATAGTCTGCGTTTTAAGAATATATAAAGTTGTTTGTATATTTTCGGGTCTAAAGGGTGACAACCCTTCGCGAAAAATTTAAATTTTGGGCGCACGAAATAAAACGAAACATGCAGCTATGCCCTCAAGGACGGATTGAGTTCCAGACTGTCCGTTGTTTTTTATAATTAAATAATGTGTTTTTTTTTTAAGAAAAAGTTATTTTTATTCACAATATACCTATCTCAAGATTAATATACTAATACCTTTACTAGTTATAACAGAATATGATAGTATATGATTTATAGTTCGATGTAAAAATTAGAGTTAAGGTGATTTAAATTATGAATTTAATCTTGATTTAAATCTAATTTTTAAAAAAAAATCACAATTTTAATCAAAATATGGTGTCGACAAATTTATTACATAATTGGTGATCCATTTTTAATTATAAAAAAAAAACAAGAAACAAACATTTTGAATTAAATAGTGCAATGAAAAATAAAAATATTTAACAAGAAAATTCGGAATGTAGCAATCTAAAGGTACTGAAAAATGAAACATGAATAATATTTTTCAAAGTTCAACACAAACTTAACACCACATAACAATGAAAGTAGGAATAATATTTGCAGGTACCGTTTTACTGTTTTGCAAAATATGTCAAAAGTTGATATTTTCCCGTCATAAATAATTAAAACAGAAATTGCAAATTTCTTGCAAAAATCCGTCTATATAAGCGAGAACTGATTATTATAAATTTCTAGATCTTAATTATTATTTAGTAATTTGTTATCATCGATAGTTAATGATTAGTAGTATCATACATTCTTTCATCCCTCTCTTTATACATTCATCGATAGTACAAATCACTTTGATGTATATAAAATATCGTATTATGTACTTATTTCCACACCACCTTGCGGTAAAGTACGCGGCGCGTTTTTTTTATAGTGGTGTCCCCTGTAGGCCTAATCCACTTCGTGAAATGGATGTGTTGAAGGTAGATAAAGAACCAATTATATGTGCAAAAGAAAATATACGAATACGATGATGTGTTGAGGGCAGCTAAAAGTTAAAATGAATTGTTTGTAGTTAGAAAATGGATGGAAGTTGTATCACCGGCAGGATCCTGCGAGAAACAATATGAAATTGGTGTTTTGAAGTTACATCACGATTAAGTTGGTATGGGTAGAGATTTGGTCAAGAAGAAATGTGTATTGTCGTTGGAAAATGGTCCAGATAAACATGAAATTGGTGCTTTGAAGTTATGTCACGATTAAGTTGGTGCCTATGGGTTGAGATTAGGTCAATACGAAATGTCTATTGTGGTTGGCAAATGGTCCAGATAAACATGAAATTGATGTTTTGACGTTATGTCACGATTAAGTTGGTATGGGTTGAGATTAAGTCACGACAGAATGTGTGTAATAGCTGTTTAGCGTTACCCAGCGTATTGAAGGCGCAGATCAGTAATATGACCTGTTCTTTTATTAAAGATTCATGTTTGTATTTTTATTAATTGTCAAAAATGCAGATCAGCAGTATGATCTGTTGTATTATTAACGATTCGTGTTTGTTTGTACCTTTATCAATTTCAGAAGGTGCAGGCCTGTTCATTTATTAACAAGTGTTTGCATTTTTAACAATTATCAAAGTTGCAGATCTGCTCTATGACCTGTTGTCTTATTAACGATTCGTGTTTGTTTGTATCTTTATCACTCAAAAATGCAGATCAGCAGTATGATCTGTTGATTTATTAACGATTCGTGTTTGTTTGTATCTTCATCAATTACAGAAGGTGCAAGT
Source organism: Monochamus alternatus (assembly GCA_037114965.1). NCBI lineage: Eukaryota > Metazoa > Arthropoda > Insecta > Coleoptera > Cerambycidae > Monochamus > Monochamus alternatus. The sequence continues at coordinate 45,988,464 of CM073433.1, forward strand.
CAACAGTATGGTCTGATCTTTTATTAGCGCTTAATGATTTTATTTTTATCAGTTATCAAAGATTCAGGTCAGCTGTATGACCTATTGTTTTATTAACGATTTGTGTTTGTTTGCATCGTTATCAATTACAGAAAGTGCAGACCAGCAGTATGACCTGTTCTTTTATTAAAGATTATTTTTTGTATTTTTTATCATTAATCAAAGGTGCAGATCAGCTATATAAACTGTTGTTATTAACGATCCATGTTTGTTTGTATCTATATCAATTATCAAAAACGCAGATCAGCAGAATGATCTGTTGTTTTATTAACGATTCGTGTTTGTTTTTTTCTTCACCAATTACAGAAGGTGCAGACCAGCAGTATGGCCTGTTCTTTTATTAACGATTAATTTTTGTACCTTTATCAATTATCAAAAACGCAGATCAGCAATATGATCTGTCGTTTTATTGTTTTATTAACGATTCGTGTTTTTTGTATCTTCATCAATTACAGAAGGTGCAGGCCAGCAGTATGGCCTGTTCTTTTATTAACGGTTTATGTTTGTATTTTTATCAATTATCAAAGGTGCAGATCAGCTGTATGACCTGTTCTTTTATTAACGATTAATTTTTGTATCTTTATCAATTATCAAAAACGCAGATCAGCTGTATGCACTGTTGTTCTATTAACGATTCGTGTTTGTTTGTATCTTTATCACGCAGATCAGCAGTATGATCTGTTGTATTATTAATGATTCGTGTTTGATAGTATCTTTATCAATTACAGAAAGTGCAGGCCAGCAGTATGACCTGTTCTTTTATTAACGAGTGTTTGTATTTTTAGCAGTTACCAAAGTAACAGATCAGCTGTACGACCTGTTGTTTTATTATCGATTCATGTTTGTTTGTATCTCTATTAATAACAGAAGGTACAGGTCAGCAGTATGACCTGTTTTTTTACTAACTATTAATGTTTGTATGTTTATCAATTATCAAAAATGCAGATCAGCAGTATGACCTGTTCTTTTATTAACGATTAATGTTTGTCTCTTTATCAATTATCAAAAATGCAGATTAGCTGTATGATCTGTCGTTTTATTAACGATTCATGTTTGTTTGTATTGTTATCAATTCCAGAAGGTACAGGTCAGCAGTATGACCTGTTCTTTTATTAACCGTTAATGTTTGTATTTTTATCAATTATCAAAGGTGCAGATGAGCTGTACGACCTGTAGTTTTATTATAGATTCATATTTGTTTGTATTTTTATACATACTAACGATTAATGTTTGTATGTTTATCAATTATCAAAAATGCGGATCAGCAGTATGATCTGTTGTATTATTAACGATTCGTGTTTGTTTGTATCTTTATCAATTTCAGAAGGTGCAGGCCAGCAGTATGACCTGTTCTTTTATTAACGAGTGTTTGTATTTTTATCAATTATCAAATATGCAGATCAGCAGTATGATCTGTTGTATTATTAATGATTCGTGTTTGATAGTATCTTTATCATTTACAGAAAGTACAGGCCAGCAGTATGACCTGTTCTTTTATTAACGATTAATGTCTGTATTTTTATCAATTATCAAAGGTGCAGATCAGCTGTATGACCTGTTCTTTTATTAACGATTAATTTTTGTATCTTTATCAATTATCAAAAACGCAGATCAGCTGTATGCACTGTTGTTTTATTAAAGATTCATGTTTACTTGTATATCATTTCCAGAAGCTACAGGTCAGCAGTATGACCTGTCGTTTTATTAACGATTCATGTCTGCATTTTTATCAATTATCAAAAATGCAGATCAGCAATATGATCTGTCGTTTTATTGTTTTATTAACGATTCGTGTTTTTTGTATCTTCATCAATTACAGAAGGTGCAGGCCAGCAGTATGGCCTGTTCTTTTATTAACGGTTTATGTTTGTATTTTTATCAATTATCAAAGGTGCAGATCAGCTGTATGACCTGTTGTTCTATTAACGATTCGTGTTTGTTTGTATCTTTATCACGCAGATCAGCAGTATGATCTGTTGTATTATTAATGATTCGTGTTTGATAGTATCTTTATCAATTACAGAAAGTGCAGGCCAGCAGTATGACCTGTTCTTTTATTAACGAGTGTTTGTATTTTTAGCAGTTATCAAAGTAACAGATCAGCTGTACGACCTGTTGTTTTATTATCGATTCATGTTTGTTTGTATCTCTATTAATACCAGAAGGTACAGGTCAGCAGTATGACCTGTTTTTTTACTAACTATTAATGTTTGTATGTTTATTAATTATCAAAAATGCAGATCAGCAGTATGATCTGTTGTATTATTAACGATTCGTGTTTGTTTGTATCTTTTTCAATTACAAAAGGGGCAGGCCAGCAGTATGACCTGTTCTTTTATTAACCATTAATGTTTGTATTTTTATCAATTATCAAAGGTGCAGATCAGCTGTATGACCTGTTATTTTATTAGCGATTCGTGTTTGTAAGTATATTCATCAATTACAGAAGGTGCAGGTCAGCAGTATGACCTGTTCTTTTATTAACCATTAATGTTTGTATTTTTATCAACTATCAAAGGTGCAGATGAGCTGTACGACCTGTTGTTCTATTAACGATTCGTGTTTGTTTGTATCTTTATCATGCAGATCAGCAGTATGATCTGTTGTATTATTAATGATTCGTGTTTGATAGTATCTTTATCAATTACAGAAAGTGCAGGCCAGCAGTATGACCTGTTCTTTTATTAACGATTAATGTCTGTATTTTCATCAATTATCAAAGGTGCAGATCAGCTCTGTGATCTGTTATTTTATTAACGATTTGTTTTTGTTTGTATCTTTATCAATTACAGAAGATACAGGTCAGCAGTATGACCTATTGTTTTATTAACGATTCCTGTTTGTTTGTTTGTATCGTTATTAATTACAGAAGGTGCAGGCCAGCAGTATGACCTGTTATTTTATTAACGATTCATGTTTGTATTTTTATCAATTAACAAAGGTGCAGATTAGTTGTATGACCTGTTGTTTTATTAACGATTCGTGTTTGTTAGTCTCTTCGTCAATTACAGAAGGTGTAGGTCAGCTGTATGACCTATTGTTTTATTAACGATTCGTGTTTGTTTGTATCGTTATCAATTACAGAAAGTGCAGACCAGCAGTATGGCCTGTTCTTTTATTAAAGATTATTTTTTGTATTTTTTATCATTAATCAAAGGTGCAGATGAGCTGTATGAACTGTTGTTATTAACGATCCATGTTTGTTTGTATCTTTATCAATTATCAAAAACGCAGATCAGCAGACTGATCTGTTGTTTTATTAACGATTCGTGTTTGTTTCTATCTTCACCAATTACAGAAGGTGCAGGCCAGCAGTATGGCCTGTTCTTTTATTAACGGTTAATGTTTATATTTTTATCAATTATCAAAGATGCAGATCAACTGTATGACCTGTTCTTTTATTAACAATTCATCTTTGTATTTTTATCAATTATCAAAAATGCAGATCAGCAGTAGGATCCTATTGTATTATTAACGATTCGTGTTTGTTTGTATCTCTATCACTTCCAGAAGATACAGGTCAGCAGTATGACCTGTTGTTTTATTAACGATTCATGTTTGTATTTTTATCAATTATCAAAAAGCAGATCAGCAGTATGATCTGTTGTTTTATTAACGATTCGTGTTTGTTTGTATCTTCATCAATTATAGAAGGTGCGGGTCAGCAGTATGGCTTGTTGTGATTAATGTTTGCATTTTTATCAATTATGAAAGGTGCAGATCGGCTGTATGATCTGTTATTTTATTAACGATTCTTGTTTGGTTGTATCTTTATCAATTCCAGAAGGTACAGGTCAGCAGTATGACCTGTTCTTTTATTAACGATTAATGTTTGTATGTTTATCAATTATCAAAGGTGCAGATCAGTTGTATGACCTGATGTTTTATTAACGATTCGTGTTTGTTTGTATCTTTGTCAATTACAGTAAGTGCAGGCCAGCAGTATGACCTGTTCTTTTATTTACGATTAATGTTTATATTTTTGACAATTATCAAAGGTGCGGAGCAACTGTATGAACTGTTGTTTTATTAACGACTCATGTTTGTTTGTATCTTTATCAATTCCAGAAGGTACAGGTCAGCAGTATGACCTGCTCTTTTATTAACGGTTAATGTTTGTATTTTTATCAATTATCAGACGTGCAGATCAGCTGTATGATTTGTTGTTTTATTAACGATTCATGTTTGTTTGTATCTTTATCAATTCCAGAAGGTACAGGTCAGCAGTATGACCTGTTCTTTTACTTTCGATTTAATGTTTATCAATTATCAAAGGTGCAGATCAGCTGTATGACCTGATGTTTTATTAACGATTCGTGTTTGTTTGTATCTTTGTCAATTACAGTAAGTGCAGGCCAGCAGAATGATCTGTTCTTTTATTTACGATTAATGTTTATAATTTTGACAATTATCAAAGGTGCAGAGCAACTGTATGAACTTTTGTTTTATTAACGACTCATGTTTGTTTGTATCTTTACTAATTCCAGAAGCTACAGGTCAGCAGTATGACCTGTTGTATTGTTAACGTTTCGTGTTTGTTTGTATCATTATCAATTTCAGAAGGTGCAGGCCATCAGTATGATCTGTTCTTTTATTAACGAGTGTTTGTATTTTTAACAATTATCAAAGTTGCAGATCAGCTATGCGACCTGTTGTTTTATTATCGATTCATGTTTGTTTGTATCTTTATCAAATCCAAAAGGTACAGGTCAGCAGTATGACCTGCTCTTTTTTAACGGTTAATGTTTGTATTTTTATCAATTATCAGACTTGTAGATCAGCTGTATGATTTGTTGTTTTATTAACGATTCATGTTTGTTTGTATCTTTATCAATTCCAGAAGCTACAGGTCAGCAGTATGACCTGTTGTTTTATTAACGATTCATGTTTGTATTTTTATCAATTATCAAAAATGAAGATCGGCAGTATGATCTGCTGTTTTATTAATGATCTGTTTTTGTTTGTATCTTTATCAATTACAGAAGGTACAGGTCAGCAGTATGACCTGTTCTTTTATTAACGATTAATGTTTGAATTTGTCACAATTATCAAAGGTGCAGGTCAGCTGTATGATCTATTGTTTTATTAACGATTCGTGCTAGTTTGTATCGTTATCAATTACAGAAGGTGCAGGCCAGCAGTATGACCTGTTCTTTTATTAGCGATTCGTGTTTGTATTTTTATCAGTTAGCAAAGGTGAAGATCTGCTGTATGACCTGTTGTTTTATTAACGATTCATGTTTGAATTTTTATCAATTATCAAAGCTGCAGCTCAGCTGTAGGATCTTTTAATTAACATTAATTAACATTTCTTAAAATTGTTGACTTTATTATTATGCACGCTCGTATTTTTTATTATTATCAATTATCTTAGGTGCAGATCAGCAGCATGATCTGTTCTTTTATTTGCATTTCTTAAAATTTTATGATTATTACATTATCGTGTTTGAATGAAGTGTGTGTGTGTGTGTGTGTGTGTGTGTGTGTGTGTGTGTTATTGTCATGTCATGGTGGAATTGGCAGGGGTATGGTATTGGTAGTGGTGATTGGATGCTGCGTTACCTTTCACCCGTTCACCGGCAACACCTAACTACGGCAGCTGACCGCGGTCAGCTGCCATAGTTAGGACCGCCAACCGATCTCCTGCCGGTGCAGGCGAAGCTACAAACACGGTGAACGACTGAAACAGTGACGCAGGTGTTCTGTGGTTGGACGAAGGTATAATTCGCGTGTGTGTTATATAGTCATGTCGTGGTGGAATTGGTAGGGGTATGTTGTGATTGGATGCTGCGTTACCTTTCACCCGTTCACCGGCAACACCTAACTACGGCAGCTGACCGCGGTCAGCTGCCATAGTTAGGACCGCCAACCGATCTCCTGCCGGTGCAGGCGAAGCTACAAACACGGTGAACGACTGAAACAGTGACGCAGGTGTTCTGTGGTTGGACGAAGGTATAATTCGCGTGTGTGTTATATAGTCATGTCGTGGTGGAATTGGTAGGGGTATGTTGTGATTGGATGCTGCGTTACCTTTCACCCGTTCACCGGCAACACCTAACTACGGCAGCTGACCGCGGTCAGCTGCCATAGTTAGGACCGCCAACCGATCTCCTGCCGGTGCAGGCGAAGCTACAAACACGGTGAACGACTGAAACAGTGACGCAGGTGTTCTGTGGTTGGACGAAGGTATAATTCGCGTGTGTGTTATATAGTCATGTCGTGGTGGAATTGGTAGGGGTATGTTGTGATTGGATGCTGCGTTACCTTTCACCCGTTCACCGTTCACCGGCCATAGTTAGGACCGCCAACCGATCTCCTGCCGGTGCAGGCGAAGCTACAAACACGGTGAACGACTGAAACAGTGACGCAGGAGTTCTGTGGTTGGACGAGGGTATAATTCGCGTGTGTGTTATATAGTCATGTCGTGGTGGAATTGGTAGGGGTATGTTGTGATTGGATGCTGCGTTACCCTTCACCCGTTCACCGGCAACACCTAACTACGGCAGCTGACCGCGGTCAGCTGCCATAGTTAGGACCGCCAACCGATCTCCTGCCGGTGCAGGCGAAGCTACAAACACGGTGAACGACTGAAACAGTAACGCAGGTGTTCTGTGGTTGGACGAAGGTATAATTCGCGTGTGTGTTATATAGTCATGTCATGGTGGAATTGGTAGGGGTATGTTGTGATTGGATGCTGCGTTACCTTTCACCCGTTCACCGGCAACACCTAACTACGGCAGCTGACCGCGGTCAGCTGCCATAGTTAGGACCGCCAACCGATCTCCTGCCGGTGCAGGCGAAGCTACAAACACGGTGAACGACTGAAACAGTGACGCAGGTGTACTGTGGTTGGACGAAGGTTTAATTCGCGTGTGTGTTATATAGTCATGTCATGGTGGAATTGTGATTATGTATGTGAAAGTTTATAGTGTATATTAGCTCTTTAGCGTTACCCAGAGTGCACCACGAGGAGGCGAGCTAACTTTGCACCCCATTGTTTTCCAACAGCAAGTTTTGTGAATTTGAAATTCAATTTAAGATGAATGTCTTAGGAATACTAAAAATAGTTATTCTCTGTACGAGATATATATAGCTGCTGTGAAATTTAAATGTGTTTGAAAATAGAAACTACTACTTTAATGATAAGAAACCATAAAAGACACTAAATATACTCAAATTATTCAAAGCAGTTCACTGTTTGAAGCAATGAGATTGTAATGTACGAAAATAATTTAATAATTCATGTGAAAATGTATAAACAATTTTGTATAATGCTGATCTAATCAAATTTCAAATTAAAAGTGGCATCTCTTGAAGTATACTTTCAGAAACCCTTCACGTCCTAGATATCTTGAAAATTTATGAGAAATATTACTCTTAAACATTCCATCTATATTTTTAAATTAATCCCTTTGAAAATTTCTAAAATTATCTTTATACTTGAAGACAAATTTATAAAAAAAAACTTCAATCCGATTTATGAGAGGTTTGAAACATTAAATTATTAATTAGTCGTACTATAATAAGAAAAGTTATCTGAAAAATTGAAGACATAGGAAATATAAAATATTTATCAGGATAAAGAAGGCGAAAAATGGAAAACCAGAAAAGATTGTTGATTCAAGAAAATAGTACGGTGCTACTTAAAAAATAAAAACAATATTTTGAGATAAACTCAGGAGCAAAACACTTTTATCTGAACAACTTTTTACGCAGGTTTTTTTTACGTATATACAGACTGTCCGTTGTTTTTTATAATTAAATAATGTGTTTTTTTTTAAGAAAAAGTTATTTTTATTCACAATATACCTATTTCAAGATTAATATACTAATACCTTTATTAGTTATAACAGAATATGATAGTATATGATTTATAGTTCGATGTAAAAATTAGAGTCAAGGTGATTTAAATTATGAATTTAATCTTGATTTAAATCTAATTTTTTTTAAAAAATCACGATTTAAATCAAAATATGATGGTGTCGACAAATTTATTACATAATTGGTGATCCATTTTTAATTATAAAAAAAAAACAAGAAACAAACATTTTGAATTTAATAGTGCAATGAAAAATAAAAATATTTAACAAGAAAATTCGGAATGTAGCAAACTAAAGGTACTGAAAAATGAAACATGAATAATATTTTTCAAAGTTCAACACAAACTTAACACCACATAACAATGAAAGTAGGAATAATATTTGCAGGTACCGTTTTACTGTTTTGCAAAATATGTCAAAAGTTGATATTTTCCTGTCATAAATAATTAAAACAGAAATTGCAAATTTCTTGCAAAAATCCGTCTATATAAGCGAGAACTGATTATTATAAATTTCTAGATCTTAATTATTATTTAGTAATTTGTTATCATCGATAGTTAATGATTAGTAGTATCATACATTCTTTCATCCCTCTCTTTATACATTCATCGATAGTACAAATCACTTTGATGTATATAAAATATCGTATTATGTACTTATTTCCACACCACCTTGCGGTAAAGTACGCGGCGCGTTTTTTTTATAGTGGTGTCCCCTGTAGGCCTAATCCACTTCGTGAAATGGATGTGTTGAAGGTAGATAAAGAACCAATTATATGTGCAAAAGAAAATATACGAATACGATGATGTGTTGAGGGCAGCTAAAAGTTAAAATGAATTGTTTGTAGTTAGAAAATGGATGGAAGTTGTATCACCGGCAGGATCCTGCGAGAAACAATATGAAATTGGTGTTTTGAAGTTACATCACGATTAAGTTGGTATGGGTAGAGATTTGGTCAAGAAGAAATGTGTATTGTCGTTGGAAAATGGTCCAGATAAACATGAAATTGGTGCTTTGAAGTTATGTCACGATTAAGTTGGTGCCTATGGGTTGAGATTAGGTCAATACGAAATGTCTATTGTGGTTGGCAAATGGTCCAGATAAACATGAAATTGATGTTTTGACGTTATGTCACGATTAAGTTGGTATGGGTTGAGATTAAGTCACGACAGAATGTGTGTAATAGCTGTTTAGCGTTACCCAGCGTATTGAAGGCGCAGATCAGTAATATGACCTGTTCTTTTATTAAAGATTCATGTTTGTATTTTTATTAATTGTCAAAAATGCAGATCAGCAGTATGATCTGTTGTATTATTAACGATTCGTGTTTGTTTGTACCTTTATCAATTTCAGAAGGTGCAGGCCTGTTCATTTATTAACAAATGTTTGCATTTTTAACAATTATCAAAGTTGCAGATCAGCTCTATGACCTGTTGTCTTATTAACGATTCGTGTTTGTTTGTATCTTTATCACTCAAAAATGCAGATCAGCAGTATGATCTGTTGATTTATTAACGATTCGTGTTTGTTTGTATCTTCATCAATTACAGAAGGTGCAAGTCAACAGTATGGTCTGATCTTTTATTAGCGCTTAATGATTTTATTTTTATCAGTTATCAAAGATTCAGGTCAGCTATATGACCTATTGTTTTATTAACGATTTGTGTTTGTTTGCATCGTTATCAATTACAGAAAGTGCAGACCAGCAGTATGACCTGTTCTTTTATTAAAGATTATTTTCTGTATTTTTTATCATTAATCAAAGGTGCAGATCAGCTATATAAACTGTTGTTATTAACGATCCATGTTTGTTTGTATCTATATCAATTATCAAAAACGCAGATCAGCAGAATGATCTGTTGTTTTATTAACGATTCGTGTTTGTTTTTTTCTTCACCAATTACAGAAGGTGCAGACCAGCAGTATGGCCTGTTCTTTTATTAACGATTAATTTTTGTACCTTTATCAATTATCAAAAACGCAGATCAGCTGTATGCCCTGTTGTTTTATTAAAGATTCATGTTTACTTGTATATCATTTCCAGAAGCTACAGGTCAGCAGTATGACCTGTCGTTTTATTAACGATTCATGTTTGCATTTTTATCAATTATCAAAAATGCAGATCAGCAATATGATCTGTCGTTTTATTGTTTTATTAACGATTCGTGTTTTTTGTATCTTCATCAATTACAGAAGGTGCAGGCCAGCAGTATGGCCTGTTCTTTTATTAACGGTTTATGTTTGTATTTTTATCAATTATCAAAGGTGCAGATCAGCTGTATGACCTGTTGTTCTATTAACGATTCGTGTTTGTTTGTATCTTTATCACGCAGATCAGCAGTATGATCTGTTGTATTATTAATGATTCGTGTTTGATAGTATCTTTATCAATTACAGAAAGTGCAGGCCAGCAGTATGACCTGTTCTTTTATTAACGAGTGTTTGTATTTTTAGCAGTTATCAAAGTAACAGATCAGCTGTACGACCTGTTGTTTTATTATCGATTCATGTTTGTTTGTATCTCTATTAATAACAGAAGGTACAGGTCAGCAGTATGACCTGTTTTTTTACTAACTATTAATGTTTGTATGTTTATCAATTATCAAAAATGCAGATCAGCAGTATGACCTGTTCTTTTATTTACGATTAATGTTTGTCTCTTTATCAATTATCAAAAATGCAGATTAGCTGTATGATCTGTCGTTTTATTAACGATTCATGTTTGTTTGTATTGTTATCAATTCCAGAAGGTACAGGTCAGCAGTATGACCTGTTCTTTTATTAACCATTAATGTTTGTATTTTTATCAATTATCAAAGGTGCAGATGAGCTGTACGACCTGTAGTTTTATTATAGATTCATATTTGTTTGTATTTTTATACATACTAACGATTAATGTTTGTATGTTTATCAATTATCAAAAATGCGGATCAGCAGTATGATCTGTTGTATTATTAACGATTCGTGTTTGTTTGTATCTTTATCAATTTCAGAAGGTGCAGGCCAGCAGTATGACCTGTTCTTTTATTAACGAGTGTTTGTATTTTTAACAATCATCAAAGTTGCAGATCAGCTGTGCGACGTGTTGTTTTATTATCAATTCATGTTTGTTTGTATTTTTATCAAATCCAGAAGGTACAGGTCAGCAGTATGACCTGTAGATTTATTAACGCTTAAAGTTTGTATTTTTATCAATTATCAAATATGCAGATCAGCAGTATGATCTGTTGTATTATTAATGATTCGTGTTTGATAGTATCTTTATCATTTACAGAAAGTACAGGCCAGCAGTATGACCTGTTCTTTTATTAACGATTAATGTCTGTATTTTTATCAATTATCAAAGGTGCAGATCAGCTGTATGACCTGTTCTTTTATTAACGATTAATTTTTGTACCTTTATCAATTATCAAAAACGCAGATCAGCAGTATGATCTGTCGTTTTATTGTTTTATTAACGATTCGTGTTTTTTGTATCTTCATCAATTACAGAAGGTGCAGGCCAGCAGTATGGCCTGTTCTTTTATTAACGGTTTATGTTTGTATTTTTATCAATTATCAAAGGTGCAGATCAGCTGTATGACCTATTGTTCTATTAACGATTCGTGTTTGTTTGTATCTTTATCACGCAGATCAGCAGTATGATCTGTTGTATTATTAATGATTCGTGTTTGATAGTATCTTTATCAATTACAGAAAGTGCAGGCCAGCAGTATGACCTGTTCTTTTATTAACGAGTGTTTGTATTTTTAGCAGTTACCAAAGTAACAGATCAGCTGTACGACCTGTTGTTTTATTATCGATTCATGTTTGTTTGTATCTCTATTAATACCAGAAGGTACAGGTCAGCAGTATGACCTGTTTTTTACTAACTATTAATGTTTGTATGTTTATTAATTTTCAAAAATGCAGATCAGCAGTATGATCTGTTGTATTATAAACGATTCGTGTTTGTTTGTATCTTTTTCAATTACAAAAGGGGCAGGCCAGCAGTATGACCTGTTCTTTTATTAACCATTAATGTTTGTATTTTTATCATTTATCAAAGGTGCAGATCAGCTGTATGACCTGTTATTTTATTAGCGATTCGTGTTTGTAAGTATATTCATCCATTACAGAAGGTGCAGGTCAGCAGTATGACCTGTTCTTTTATTAACCATTAATGTTTGTATTTTTATCAACTATCAAAGGTGCAGATGAGCTGTACGACCTGTTGTTCTATTAACGATTCGTGTTTGTTTGTATCTTTATCATGCAAATCAGCAGTATGATCTGTTGTATTATTAATGATTCGTGTTTGATAGTAGCTGTATGATCAATTTTTTTTCTTTATCAATTATCAAAAACGCAGATCAGCAGACTGATCTGTTGTTTTATTAACGATTCGTGTTTGTTTCTATCTTCACCAATTACAGAAGGTGCAGGCCAGCAGTATGGCCTGTTCTTTTATTAACGGTTAATGTTTATATTTTTATCAATTATCAAAGATGCAGATCAGCTGTATGACCTGTTCCTTTATTAACAATTCATCTTTGTATTTTTATCAATTATCAAAAATGCAGATCAGCAGTAGGATCCTATTGTATTATTAACGATTCGTGTTTGTTTGTATCTCTATCACTTCCAGAAGATACAGGTCAGCAGTATGACCTGTTGTTTTATTAACGATTCATGTTTGTATTTTTATCAATTATCAAAAAGCAGTATGATCTGTTGTTTTATTAACGATTCGTGTTCGTTTGTATCTTCATCAATTATAGAAGGTGCGGGTCAGCAGTATGACCTGTTCTTTTATTAACGATTAATGTTTGCATTTTTATCAATTATGAAAGGTGCAGATCAGCTGTATGATCTGTTATTTTATTAACGATTCTTGTTTGGTTGTATCTTTATCAATTTCAGAAGGTGCAGGCCAGCAGTATGACCTGTTCTTTTATTAACGAGTGTTTGTATTTTTAACAATCATCAAAGTTGCAGATCAGCTGTGCGACGTGTTGTTTTATTATCAATTCATGTTTGTTTGTATTTTTATCAAATCCAGAAGGTACAGGTCAGCAGTATGACCTGTAGATTTATTAACGCTTAAAGTTTGTATTTTTATCAATTATCAAATATGCAGATCAGCAGTATGATCTGTTGTATTATTAATGATTCGTGTTTGATAGTATCTTTATCATTTACAGAAAGTACAGGCCAGCAGTATGACCTGTTCTTTTATTAACGATTAATGTCTGTATTTTTATCAATTATCAAAGGTGCAGATCAGCTGTATGACCTGTTCTTTTATTAACGATTAATTTTTGTACCTTTATCAATTATCAAAAACGCAGATCAGCAGTATGATCTGTCGTTTTATTGTTTTATTAACGATTCGTGTTTTTTGTATCTTCATCAATTACAGAAGGTGCAGGCCAGCAGCATGGCCTGTTCTTTTATTAACGGTTTATGTTTGTATTTTTATCAATTATCAAAGGTGCAGATCAGCTGTATGACCTGTTGTTCTATTAACGATTCGTGTTTGTTTGTATCTTTATCACGCAGATCAGCAGTATGATCTGTTGTATTATTAATGATTCGTGTTTGATAGTATCTTTATCAATTACAGAAAGTGCAGGCCAGCAGTATGACCTGTTCTTTTATTAACGAGTGTTTGTATTTTTAGCAGTTACCAAAGTAACAGATCAGCTGTACGACCTGTTGTTTTATTATCGATTCATGTTTGTTTGTATTGTTATCAATTCCAGAAGGTACAGGTCAGCAGTATGACCTGTTTTTTTACTAACTATTAATGTTTGTATGTTTATTAATTTTCAAAAATGCAGATCAGCAGTATGATCTGTTGTATTATTAACGATTCGTGTTTGTTTGTATCTTTTTCAATTACAAAAGGGGCAGGCCAGCAGTATGACCTGTTCTTTTATTAACCATTAATGTTTGTATTTTTATCATTTATCAAAGGTGCAGATCAGCTGTATGACCTGTTATTTTATTAGCGATTCGTGTTTGTAAGTATATTCATCCATTACAGAAGGTGCAGGTCAGCAGTATTTGTATCTTTACTAATTCCAGAAGCTACAGGTCAGCAGTATGACCTGTTGTATTGTTAACGTTTCGTGTTTGTTTGTATCATTATCAATTTCAGAAGGTGCAGGCCATCAGTATGATCTGTTCTTTTATTAACGAGTGTTTGTATTTTTAACAATTATCAAAGTTGCAGATCAGCTGTGCGACCTGTTGTTTTATTAACGATTCATGTTTGTTTGTATTGTTATCAATTCCAGAAGGTACAGGTCAGCAGTATGACCTGTTCTTTTATTAACCATTAATGTTTGTATTTTTATCAATTATCAAAGGTGCAGATGAGCTGTACGACCTGTAGTTTTATTATAGATTCATATTTGTTTGTATTTTTATACATACTAACGATTAATGTTTGTATGTTTATCAATTATCAAAAATGCGGATCAGCAGTATGATCTGTTGTATTATTAACGATTCGTGTTTGTTTGTATCTTTATCAATTTCAGAAGGTGCAGGCCAGCAGTATGACCTGTTCTTTTATTAACGAGTGTTTGTATTTTTAACAATCATCAAAGTTGCAGATCAGCTGTGCGACGTGTTGTTTTATTATCAATTCATGTTTGTTTGTATTTTTATCAAATCCAGAAGGTACAGGTCAGCAGTTTGACCTGTAGATTTATTAACGCTTAAAGTTTGTATTTTTATCAATTATCAAATATGCAGATCAGCAGTATGATCTGTTGTATTATTAATGATTCGTGTTTGATAGTATCTTTATCATTTACAGAAAGTACAGGCCAGCAGTATGACCTGTTCTTTTATTAACGATTCATGTCTGTATTTTTATCAATTATCAAAGGTGCAGATCAGCTGTATGACCTGTTCTTTTATTAACGATTAATTTTTGTACCTTTATCAATTATCAAAAACGCAGATCAGCAGTATGATCTGTCGTTTTATTGTTTTATAAACGATTCGTGTTTTTTGTATCTTCATCAATTACAGAAGGTGCAGGCCAGCAGTATGGCCTGTTCTTTTATTAACGGTTTATGTTTGTATTTTTATCAATTATCAAAGGTGCAGATCAGCTGTATGACCTGTTGTTCTATTAACGATTCGTGTTTGTTTGTATCTTTATCACGCAGATCAGCAGTATGATCTGTTGTATTATTAATGATTCGTGCTTGATAGTATCTTTATCAATTACAGAAAGTGCAGGCCAGCAGTATGACCTGTTCTTTTATTAACGAGTGTTTGTATTTTTAGCAGTTACCAAAGTAACAGATCAGCTGTACGACCTGTTGTTTTATTATCGATTCATGTTTGTTTGTATCTCTATTAATACCAGAAGGTACAGGTCAGCAGTATGACCTGTTTTTTACTAACTATTAATGTTTGTATGTTTATTAATTTTCAAAAATGCAGATCAGCAGTATGATCTGTTGTATTATTAATGATTCGTGTTTGATAGTAGCTGTATGATCAATTTTTTTTCTTTATCAATTATCAAAAACGCAGATCAGCAGACTGATCTGTTGTTTTATTAACGATTCGTGTTTGTTTCTATCTTCACCAATTACAGAAGGTGCAGGCCAGCAGTATGGCCTGTTCTTTTATTAACGGTTAATGTTTATATTTTTATCAATTATCAAAGATGCAGATCAGCTGTATGACCTGTTCTTTTATTAACAATTCATCTTTGTATTTTTATCAATTATCTAAAATGCAGATCAGCAGTAGGATCCTATTGTATTAGTAACGATTCGTGTTTGTTTGTATCTCTATCACTTCCAGAAGATACAGGTCAGCAGTATGACCTGTTGTTTTATTAACGATTCATGTTTGTATTTTTATCAATTATCAAAAAGCAGTATGATCTGTTGTTTTATTAACGATTCGTGTTTGTTTGTATCTTCATCAATTATAGAAGGTGCGGGTCAGCAGTATGACCTGTTCTTTTATTAACGATTAATGTTTGCATTTTTATCAATTATGAAAGGTGCAGATCAGCTGTATGATCTGTTATTTTATTAACGATTCTTGTTTGGTTGTATCTTTATCAATTCCAGAAGGTACAGGTCAGCAGTATGACCTGTTCTTTTATTAATGATTAATGTTTGTATGTTTATCAATTATCAAAAAGCAGTATGATCTGTTGTTTTATTAACGATTCGTGTTTGTTTGTATCTTCATCAATTATAGAAGGTGCGGGTCAGCAGTATGACCTGTTCTTTTATTAACGATTAATGTTTGCATTTTTATCAATTATGAAAGGTGCAGATCAGCTGTATGATCTGTTATTTTATTAACGATTCTTGTTTGGTTGTATCTTTATCAATTCCAGAAGGTACAGGTCAGCAGTATGACCTGTTCTTTTATTAATGATTAATGTTTGTATGTTTATCAATTATCAAAGGTGCAGATCAGTTGTATGACCTGATGTTTTATTAACGATTCGTGTTTGTTTGTATCTTTGTCAATTACAGTAAGTGCAGGCCAGCAGTATGACCTGTTCTTTTATTTACGATTAATGTTTATATTTTTGACAATTATCAAAGGTGCGGAGCAACTGTATGAACTGTTGTTTTATTAACGACTCATGTTCGTTTGTATCTTTATCAATTCCAGAAGGTACAGGTCAGCAGTATGACCTGCTCTTTTATTAACGGTTAATGTTTTTATTTTTATCAATTATCAGACGTGCGGATCAGCTGTATGATTTGTTGTTTTATTAACGATTCATGTTTGTTTGTATCTTTATCAATTCCAGAAGGTACAGGTCAGCAGT
Organism: Monochamus alternatus; assembly: GCA_037114965.1. Lineage (NCBI taxonomy): Eukaryota > Metazoa > Arthropoda > Insecta > Coleoptera > Cerambycidae > Monochamus > Monochamus alternatus. The sequence continues at coordinate 46,005,132 of CM073433.1, forward strand.
ATGACCTGTTCTTTTACTTTCGATTTAATGTTTATCAATTATCAAAGGTGCAGATCAGCTGTATGACCTGATGTTTTATTAACGATTCGTGTTTGTTTGTATCTTTGTCAATTACAGTAAGTGCAGGCCAGCAGAATGATCTGTTCTTTTATTTACGATTAATGTTTATATTGACAATTATCAAAGGTGCAGAGCAACTGTATGAACTGTTGTTTTATTAACGACTCATGTTTGTTTGTATCTTTACCAATTCCAGAAGCTACAGGTCAGCAGTATGACCTGTTGTATTGTTAACGTTTCGTGTTTGTTTGTATCATTATCAATTTCAGAAGGTGCAGGCCATCAGTATGATCTGTTCTTTTATTAACGAGTGTTTGTATTTTTAACAATTATCAAAGTTGCAGATCAGCTGTGCGACCTGTTGTTTTATTATCGATTCATGTTTGTTTGTATCTATCAAATCCAGAAGGAACAGGTCAGCAGTATGACCTGCTCTTTTTTAACGGTTAATGTTTGTATTTTTATCAATTATCAGACTTGTAGATCAGCTGTATGATTTGTTGTTTTATTAACGATTCATGTTTGTTTGTATCTTTATCAATTCCAGAAGCTACAGGTCAGCAGTATGACCTGTTGTTTTATTAACGATTCATGTTTGTATTTTTATCAATTATCAAAAATGAAGATCGGCAGTATGATCTGCTGTTTTATTAACGATCTGTTTTTGTTTGTATCTTTATCAATTACAGAAGGTACAGGTCAGCAGTATGACCTGTTCTTTTATTAACGATTAATGTTTGTATTTGTCACAATTATCAAAGGTGCAGGTCAGCTGTATGATCTATTGTTTTATTAACGATTCGTGCTAGTTTGTATCGTTATCAATTACAGAAGGTGCAGGCCAGCAGTATTACCTGTTCTTTTATTACCGATTCGTGTTTGTATTTTTATCAGTTAGCAAAGGTGAAGATCTGCTGTATGACCTGTTGTTTTATTAACGATTCATGTTTGAATTTTTATCAATTATCAAAGCTGCAGCTCAGCTGTAGATCTTTTAATTAACATTAATTAACATTTCTTAAAATTGTTGACTTTATTATTATGCACGCTCGTATTTTTTATTATTATTAATTATCTTAGGTGCAGATCAGCAGCATGATCTGTTCTTTTATTTGCATTTCTTAAAATTTTATGATTATTACATTATCGTGTTTGAATGAAGTGTGTGTGTGTGTGTGTGTGTGTGTGTGTGTGTGTGTGTGTGTGTGTGTGTGTGTGTGTGTGTGTGTGTGTGTGTGTGTGTGTGTGTGTGTGTGTGTGTGTGTGTGTGTGTGTGTGTGTGTGTGTGTGTGTGTGTGTGTGTGTGTGTGTGTGTGTGTGTGTGTGTGTGTGTGTGTGTGTGTGTGTGTTATTGTCATGTCATGGTGGAATTGGTAGGGGTATGGTATTGGTAGTGGTGATTGGATGCTGCGTTACCCTTCACCCGTTCACCGGCAACACCTAACTACGGCAGCTGACCGCGGTCAGCTGCCATAGTTAGGACCGCCAACCGATCTCCTGCCGGTGCAGGCGAAGCTACAAACACGGTGAACGACTGAAACAGTGACGCAGGTGTTCTGTGGTTGGACGAAGGTATAATTCGTGTGTGTGTTATATAGTCATGTCGTGGTGGAATTGGTAGGGGTATGTTGTGATTGGATGCTGCGTTACCTTTCACCCGTTCACCGGCAACACCTAACTACGGCAGCTGACCGCGGTCAGCTGCCATAGTTAGGACCGCCAACCGATCTCCTGCCGGTGCAGGCGAAGCTACAAACACGGTGAACGACTGAAACAGTGACGCAGGTGTTCTGTGGTTGGACGAAGGTATAATTCGTGTGTGTGTTATATAGTCATGTCGTGGTGGAATTGGTAGGGGTATGTTGTGATTGGATGCTGCGTTACCTTTCACCCGTTCACCGGCAACACCTAACTACGGCAGCTGACCGCGGTCAGCTGCCATAGTTAGGACCGCCAACCGATCTCCTGCCGGTGCAGGCGAAGCTACAAACACGGTGAACGACTGAAACAGTGACGCAGGTGTTCTGTGGTTGGACGAAGGTATAATTCGCGTGTGTGTTATATAGTCATGTCGTGGTGGAATTGGTAGGGGTATGTTGTGATTGGATGCTGCGTTACCTTTCACCCGTTCACCGGCAACACCTAACTACGGCAGCTGACCGCGGTCAGCTGCCATAGTTAGGACCGCCAACCGATCTCCTGCCGGTGCAGGCGAAGCTACAAACACGGTGAACGACTGAAACAGTGACGCAGGTGTTCTGTGGTTGGACGAAGGTATAATTCGCGTGTGTGTTATATAGTCATGTCGTGGTGGAATTGGTAGGGGTATGTTGTGATTGGATGCTGCGTTACCTTTCACCCGTTCACCGGCAACACCTAACTACGGCAGCTGACCGCGGTCAGCTGCCATAGTTAGGACCGCCAACCGATCTCCTGCCGGTGCAGGCGAAGCTACAAACACGGTGAACGACTGAAACAGTGACGCAGGTGTTCTGTGGTTGGACGAAGGTATAATTCGTGTGTGTGTTATATAGTCATGTCGTGGTGGAATTGGTAGGGGTATGTTGTGATTGGATGCTGCGTTACCTTTCACCCGTTCACCGGCAACACCTAACTACGGCAGCTGACCGCGGTCAGCTGCCATAGTTAGGACCGCCAACCGATCTCCTGCCGGTGCAGGCGAAGCTACAAACACGGTGAACGACTGAAACAGTGACGCAGGTGTTCTGTGGTTGGACGAAGGTATAATTCGCGTGTGTGTTATATAGTCATGTCGTGGTGGAATTGGTAGGGGTATGTTGTGATTGGATGCTGCGTTACCTTTCACCCGTTCACCGGCAACACCTAACTACGGCAGCTGACCGCGGTCAGCTGCCATAGTTAGGACCGCCAACCGATCTCCTGCCGGTGCAGGCGAAGCTACAAACACGGTGAACGACTGAAACAGTGACGCAGGTGTTCTGTGGTTGGGCGAAGGTATAATTCGCGTGTGTGTTATATAGTCATGTCGTGGTGGAATTGGTAGGGGTATGTTGTGATTGGATGCTGCGTTACCTTTCACCCGTTCACCGGCAACACCTAACTACGGCAGCTGACCGCGGTCAGCTGCCATAGTTAGGACCGCCAACCGATCTCCTGCCGGTGCAGGCGAAGCTACAAACACGGTGAACGACTGAAACAGTGACGCAGGTGTTCTGTGGTTGGACGAAGGTATAATTCGCGTGTGTGTTATATAGTCATGTCGTGGTGGAATTGGTAGGGGTATGTTGTGATTGGATGCTGCGTTACCTTTCACCCGTTCACCGGCAACACCTAACTACGGCAGCTGACCGCGGTCAGCTGCCATAGTTAGGACCGCCAACCGATCTCCTGCCGGTGCAGGCGAAGCTACAAACACGGTGAACGACTGAAACAGTAACGCAGGTGTTCTGTGGTTGGACGAAGGTATAATTCGCGTGTGTGTTATATAGTCATGTCGTGGTGGAATTGGTAGGGGTATGTTGTGATTGGATGCTGCGTTACCTTTCACCCGTTCACCGGCAACACCTAACTACGGCAGCTGACCGCGGTCAGCTGCCATAGTTAGGACCGCCAACCGATCTCCTGCCGGTGCAGGCGAAGCTACAAACACGGTGAACGACTGAAACAGTGACGCAGATGTACTGTGGTTGGACGAAGGTTTAATTCGCGTGTGTGTTATATAGTCATGTCATGGTGGAATTGTGATTATGTATGTGAAAGTTTATAGTGTATATTAGCTCTTTAGCGTTACCCGGAGTGCACCACGAGGAGGCGAGCTAACTTTGCACCCCATTGTTTTTCAACAGCAAGTTTTGTGAATTTGAAATTCAATTTAAGATGAATGTCTTAGGAATACTAAAAATAGTTATTCTCTGTACGAGATATATATAGCTGCTGTGAAATTTAAATGTGTTTGAAAATAGAAACTTAAACTTTAATGATAAGAAACCATAAGACACTAAATATACTCAAATTATTCAAAGCAGTTTACTATTTGAAGCAATGAGATTGTAATGTACGAAAATAATTTAATAATTCATGTGAAAATGTTTAAACAAGTTTGTATAATGCTGACAACTTCGGCCGCCATCTTGGAAAAAGGGGGTTAATTGTTTTTAGCATTTATCAGGTAAACTATTGGTCATATCAAAAATTTTTAAAAACATTTATTGCAAATTGAATCCTCTACAATTTTAGTCAACTTTTTGTTGTAAAATCAAAAATAACAAGGATATTAAAGAAAAACAATCAAAATTTATTTATTTTTTTTATTTAAAAAAATGACATCAGAGCATACCAATATTGAAATATCTATAATAAAAAATATTATTATAAAATAATTAAAAACTATGCCATATTATTGATATAAATTTATACTTATCAGTAGGGAAAATTAGTGTTCCTTCACAGCGATGTAAAACCCAAACTAATGAATATAATAAAAAAAATATATAATAAAAATTCTTCGTTGAAAACCACTCTACAAAAATGCTCTGATATCATTTTTTTATATATAAATAAAAAATTTGTCCAAAAATTTTAATTGTTTTTCTTAAATATCTTTGTTATTTTTGATTTTACAACAAAAAGTTACTGAATTAAAATTGTAGAGGATTCAATTTGCAATAAAAAATGTTTTCTAAAAAATTGTGTATGACCAATAGTTTACCTGATAAATGCTAAAAACAATTTAACCCCCTTTTTCCAAGATGGCGGCCGAAGTTAGAGGGTTGCGACCCCACAACCTTCAAGTTAAGCTTTTTTGACTTCCTCCCCTCACATCTAAACAATAAAAATGCGTCCTCAAAAAAATGCAACCCCAAATGTAACTTTTCAATGGCTATAGGGAAAATTAGTGTTCACTTCACAGCGCTGTAAAACCCAAACTAATGAATATAATAAAAAAATATATAATAAAAATTCTTCGTTGAAAACCACTCTACAAAAATGCACTGTCATTTTTTTCTTAATAAAAAAATAAATTATGGCGTCCAAAAGAAAATTTGTCCAAAAATGTTGATGATATTTCTTTAATATCTTTGTTATTTTTGATTTTACAACAAAAAGTTATTGGTAGAGGATTCAATTTGCAATAAAAAATGTTTTTACAAAATTTTTGTAAGACGAATAGTTTACCTGATAAATGCTGAAAACGATTTAACCCCCTTTCCCAAGATGGCGGCCAAACCTCGAAGGTTGTGACTCCACAAACTTCAAGTTAAGCCTTTCCCCCCCCCCCACATATAAACAATAAAATTGCGTCCTATAAAAAATGCTACCCCAAATGTAACTTATCAATGGACTAATAAAAATTCGTTTGAATATTTCAATTTTTTAAAGAATGTTTTGATATCTATACAGGGTTACTATTGACTGAACAAACTACAAAGGAGTATATAAAAAGGTTAAAAATATGATGATGACCTTTAAAGAAAGTTGTACTTCTCAGAAGACATTAATGTCCAATAATTGTGTTAAAATTTCGAAAATTTATTTTTAAAACGTTGCAAAAGGAAATGAGTAAAATTTAGTAGACTATTTAGGTATGTTGTCTTTGATTGATAGTAAATTGGAACTACGGCAGACCACAATTATATGTTAAATTATCATATTTTTAACCCTCGTATACTTCCTTGTTCTATGTCCAGTCAGTAAAGAATCACCCCGAATGACGCTTTTTTTAAGTTTTAAACTACAATGTCAAAAACGAGGCTTCAAGGGCAATTACATAGGAAAATATTTTTAAATTTGGAGAGAAATAAATTTCTATATTATACCCCGCAATCTGTTGAAAAAATGTTTTCATTTTCCACAATCTATTTCAATAACTGAGAAAATTTTATTTTATTCTTTACCTTTGCTGAGACGTATAGGTTCATATATTCAAAATGCCAGGCCTTCTAACGAAGTTCATACACAAATCACTCGAAGACACACACATGGCACAATTTTCACTTACACTATGTTTTTCTTTAGAAGAAAATGTAGGATTCGTCTGAGACCATGTACCGCGTGCGACAAGTACAATTACACTGATTGAAAACGTTTTGCAGTAGGTATATCTTTTTTGTATCCCTTTTTGCTGCTTTATAAAAACCGCTTGTGGAGGTATTTATTATACAGTATGCGCCAAAAGTATGGAATAAGTTCAATAAAAACGAAACAATTATTTTTTGGGAAAAATCCTCGAACAGATCGATTTTTAATTTAAAAAATACAGATTTTAGCGTAAAATGCGATTTTCAAATGTCATTTGTTTTCGAGTAATGACGTCATCGATTTTTTTTAAATGGCAACACCATATTTTTTTCCTTGATTCTGAAAGATCGTTTAATTTTCTATAAGACAGTACTAAAATATTGCCCCCTTACATAGGAAAGTTTTCGAGTAAATAACGATTGAGACGATGTTAGAAAACGTAAATAAATTAAAATAAAGCAAAAACGTTATCAAGTTTAGTTTTTCGAATTCCATAGTTCTTTTATGGATCACGTAGGTGAAAATCTTTGCAAAGTGTCATTGTCACACCGACTTTCTAATAAGTATTGTAAGCGACATAGACATTATTATTCAATTTAAAGTATTATGACACATTTAACTGTTACTCAAAGAATTGAAATTTTAATTCTTATCGGATTCGGGAATATGACTAGAACTCAGCAGGAAGTTTGCGATTTATTTAATGAAAAATATCCAGATCGCCCTATCAGCCAATCAACAGTCAGTAAGGTAGAGTCTAAATTTAGAGAAACTGGCAATGTTGTAAATATTCCAAAACCTGGACGTCCAAGCATTAATGAAAATCAGAAACAGAACATTTTGATAAGTATAGTGGATAATCCTCATAATTCTTCACGATTGGTTGCATTAAACAATGACACTAGTCAGAGCACAGTGCTACGTATCTTGAGGAAGGAAAAATATCAACCCTACAAAATTCAACTTGTGCAGGAACTCAATGAAGATGATCCCGATCGCCTCTTACACCTTTGCGAAATTCTAATGGATTTATGTCAAGGAAAAAGAAATTTACACCGGCAAATACTTTTTTCAGATGAGGCCACATTTTGTCTGAATGGTACAGTAAACCGTCAAACTTGCAGATATTAGAGTCGGGAAAATCCTCATTGGATGGCAGAGGCACATACCCAACACCCTCAGAAATTAAATGTGTGGGCTGGAATAGTTGATGACAGAATAGTAGGCCTTTCTTCTTTGAAGGAACCCTTACAGGACAAAGATATTTAGAGTTTCTAGAAAATGACCTTGTTCCAGCCCCTGCAGTAATTTTTCCTAACGATAATGACCCTGACATTCCTGACGATACCATATGGTTTCAGCAAGACGGTGCACCTCCGCACTATGCGCGCCCTGTACGAGATTTTTTGGACAACTATTTTCCTAGCAGGTGGATCGGTAGACGCGGGTAAAATCGCATTCGGGACGAAATACGCAGAGTTACCCCAGAAATCATTCATAATGTGCAAGAAGAATTTCTTCACAGACTTGCGCATTGTCAAGAAGTTGGTGGATGGCAATTCGAACATTTAATTTAAGTATAAAATTTAATCAATTGTATTTTATTTCACGTACCTCAGAACTGTTACTTTTTAACACGCTTATATTAGCTTCACCTGTATGTATGTATGTATGTATGTATGTAACGGAATCTTTCAGCGTAATTTTCATCAATTTCAAGAAGTCTGATCAGCTTGAAAATTTGCACAGGGGTCAAGGACTGATGACAATACACTTATTTAATAACTTTGTTCTAATGTCCTGACTAGGATCATCAGAATAAAAACTATTTAGATTACTTTGCAGGTTAAGTGTATACAATCCATCAGTGTTGTTTCCAAGCAGGCAAGGCAGGGGCAGGGGACTGTAATAGATTCGTGCTCTTGCTTTTCACGTATAGATGGCGACCTGACAGAATTAGTTTTCGGTTTTCGCCTAATTTTAAATTAAAAATTTTTATAAATAAATAAAAATTTGATAATTTATTACAAAATTCAAATAAACATTTTGATTTAAAAAATTTCGAAAAAATACAGAATTCAAAATTAAAAAAAAATTCTAAATATAAAATTTTGGAGTTTAAAAAAGTTTTGAAATACAAAATTTTGTAAATAATTTTGGATTGTGGAATTACATGATAAAATCAAATTTAAAAAATTTTAGAAATAAATAAAAATTTGATAATTTATAAAAAAATTCAAATAAAAATTTTTGGAAAAAATTTTCAATTGAAAAATTTTAAAATCCAAAAATTTAGAAAAAATTTCGAAAAAGACATTGAATTTTAAAATTTTGAAGAGCGTAAATTTTCAAATTCAAAGAAATTTTGATTTGAAAATTTTGGCAAGAATTTTGAAGAAAGTTTTGAATCTAAAATTTTGTAAAATTAGAAAGAAAAAAAAAGATTTTGATACGAGAACGTTGACAAAAATTTTAATTTGCATATTTTATAGAAACAAACAAAAATGAAAAATGAAACTATAACACAAAGAAAGAGGAGACTGGAGAAAAAAAAATGCATAGAAAAACTATATGAAATGGAAAGGTTACGTAAACATGAATGAAATGAATTTAGATTTATTGTCAAATATAAGATATTTTAAAAATTAAGGCTCTTAATTATAATTACTTTTGTTATTGTTTTGAGACTAAAAATTAAGAAAATAAATTATAGTTTAAAAAACTAAAAAAACACGCTTTAATAGTAAACCGAACTAAAAAGTAGAAAATAATTTTGAAGTATCAAGAGTTTGTTACAGCAATAGAAAATTCCGACAATCAATTACGACTAATTAATTCGAATAAGATTAAATTAGAAATTAAATTATTAATAAAATAATTCAATTATAGTAAAAAAAAGCGTGGGGTGCTTGATATTAAATGTTACCATTATTTCAGTAGTGCAGCTATTTATAAAAATAAAGTAATTATGAAAATATAGTAAATTGCACCCCACGCTTTTTTTTACTATAATTGAATTATTTTATTAATAATTTAATTTCTAATTTAATCTTATTCCCAATTAATTAGTCGTAATTGATTGTCGGAATTTTCTATTGCTGTAACAAACTCTTGATACTTCAAAATTATTTTCTACTTTTTAGTTCGGTTTACTATTAAAGCGTGTTTTTTTAGTTTTTTTAAACTATAATTTATTTATAGATAAAATTTACGTTTTCTAACATTCAATCGTCATTTACTCGAAAACTTTCGTATGTAAGAGGGCAAAATTTTAGTACTGTCTGATAGAGAATTAAACGATCTTTCAGAATCAAGGAAAAAAATATGGTGTTGCCATTAAAAAAATCGATGACGTCATTACTCGAAAACAAATGACATTTGAAAATCGCATTTTACGCTAAAATATGGATTTTTTAAATTAAAAATCGACCTGTTCGAGGATTTTTCCCAAAAAATAATTGTTTCGTTTTTATTGAATTTATTCCATACTTTTGGCGCATACTGTATGTATCTAGATTTATCGAAAACTTTCAATAAATGGCAAGTACAGGCCGCGATAAGAAACCTCAAACAATTTCTTTCTACTTTAAAAAGAGCGCAAAAAAACATACGTACTATCTTGACCGTTCAGCGAACGAGAATATCTGGCGTTTAAATTAATACGAAAATATGGGTTTTATCACCCAATGTTAACAGGAAATTAGTTATATAGGTAATAAAGATAATTAATAAACAATTAGCCTCACTTTTCAAAACAAAACTGATTTTAACTATCCATGGCTCGAAGAACCAAAAAATGTTGTTTTAGT